>JAKELP010000039.1:212190-5212190 GCA_029929735.1 Mimosa pudica | reverse complement strand
CATCGATTCGGCTAGAAAAAAGATTGGATATTTGACCGTCTTGGCAAATATTTGATCCTTTGGGAGTACCATATCACTTAGTTGTGATTATAGTCGTGCCGCTTAGGGAGACATCTCCACAATTAAGTAAAAGAACTCAGCGAAACCAACTTGTGTATACTGAAAGAAATTATTTGTTTGTCATGATGATTATATATAGCCCACAAGGACATGTCCTAATTGATCATAAGTTGGGAGTCATCTCATTCAATCGTGGGTGAACAAAACCCATTTTCTAAAATTTTATTGTACCAAAAAAAGAACTTGAAATGGTTCACTTTTATCGATAAATAAATTTTGAAAATGCCATATAATTTAATATTGAAACAAAATAGTTGGTTAAAAAATTTTGCTTTGTTTTTTTATCAGAAAAAAAAAATGCTTTGTTGAAAGCAAAGTAGGTATATATTTATTAGTTTATACTACGCAACATAGAAAGTGCCTAGCACAAATTAAGATTATTTGACAATTTTATAAAATAAAAGCACTAAACTTAGTGAGCAACCCCTATTTTAACCAAGTTTGCAATCATTACGAATTTGAGGGTGTGTTCATCATATTATTAATTAATATACATTTGTTCTTTTATGTTTGTATTCAATTCCATGTTGATACTTAAAATTTAAAAATGCTAATTAAGTTGTGTTCACTAACAGGTTTCATTTAATTGAAAATGGTGGTTACGAAAATTTAATGGTGAGTTTTAGTAATGCTGACAAAAAAAGCATAAATTTGAATAATTTAGTATAATCATTTTTATATTGTATAATTTATCTAATTTTCCATAAACATCTAATTGTTATGAGCACCCTTTTCATTTTCCTGCTAACTATCTTTTGTTAAATAAAACAAATGACATTAATAAAATGGTATTGGTTGTAAATGGTGAAGTTCAGACTGAAACAAACATTTCTTGCATCTAACTTTTAATTCATCCAAATTAAGTTTTGTCTAAAGTATACTTTTAGTCTCTTATGTTTGCAATTTTAAATGGTTATTAAATAATGAAAAAAATGCTTAGATTAAATTATTTTAGCGTAATTATTCTTATAGTTTCAAAATTTATCATTTTTTCCCCAATTTAATTATGAAATAATTATTAAAATTTTAAGTGAAACTAAAGGTGTTAACAAAAAAGGACTAAATATGTACTTTCCAAACATAAAGGATTAAATTGAAATTTTATGTAAATATAAGGGACTGAAAGTGTACTTTTCAAACATAAAAACACTAAATTAAAACTTGATACAAATATAAGGGATTAAAAATGTACTTTACCCTTAAGTTTTAGACAAATGACTTTTTTTAATAAATCACATTATACTATTCATTCATGAAAATGACTTTTACCAACATTGACGAAACAAGTCCAAATACTTAAATGTTAATCCACCCAAGTGTCTGGAAGAAACTGTAGCTATCATGCCACGTGCGATCCAGAAAGTGTTTTGCTCCATCAAACTTCAGATGAAGTTTTTTTTCCGCATCTACGTTGACTTTGATCCTTCCTTCTTAAACCGGAATCCAAGGGCTCAGACGATCCTTAACGATGTTTATTTAATTATTTCACATATGAAGATTCCTCAAACATGTTAATTAATTATGAAAATAATAGCCTTAATTCTACGTTGTAATTATGTGACAATAATTTATGCAGTTCGCTCACATTTTTGCAAAACAATTCAATAAATCCATACGAATTACTCTACCAGACTTGTCCTTCAAAGCTCAAAGAGAATCCGAATATGTTGGAAACAGAAATGGCTCTAAGCCAAAAACCAACTTTTATAATTGTCCAAAAGGTCATTTTTTGGATTTAAGGAAACTAAATAGATTACTATAAATTATTTATATTTAATCTTATTCCTTAGAATAATAATTTATTTGATTTATAAATTAAAATATAATAAAATGATACACATAATTAATTTACCATATCCTAGAGTGATGTATTTTATTTAGCATATTCATCTTCCAAGTTGATTTATTTAAGGATTGGATATCACATGTAATATATAATAGAATTTAAGTTGACTTTAAACATCCAATCAACTTTTACATTTTTTTATGAATCGTGTTTTGACGACTGAACTCTTATATTACGGTTAGAGGGAGTAATTTCTTTCTAAACTTGTTGAATTAATATTTTCTATTAAATGAAATAAGATATTAAAACACAATGGAATCGTGTAATTCATATAACTAATCCAACAATTGTTTAAAGTTAAAAAGTTTATTTATTTTTAAACTTAAATAACACATTCTCTAAAGAAAGTATATTTAACCAAAAATAAAGAAAATAAAGTGATTTTTTTAACTTAAAAATTTTATTTATTTGTATCTCCTCCCATCAAATTAATCTACACAGTGTATCATTCAAAACTGGGTAATTAATTTGAGGTCCCACCCAACACACATAACATAGAAAATGTCTCACAAAATGATGAAATTAAAGTAGTGTCCAAAGGGACCTTATTTTAATTATCTTTCAGGTCAAAAAGATATTTTTGCCCCTATTTGTTATTCATAAGATAACAAATGTTTTGACGGTGAATAAAAACATTTTGACCACGCGTAACAAGTTTGTGGACACTGTTACCAATCACAACATTTGGGCTAAGAATTTCATTAGTAATGTCTTTTTAACTTGGAAGATAATTAAAGTAAGGTCCCTTGGGACGCTACTTTAATTTCATCATTTCATGGAACCTTTTCTATATGTGAGACCTTAAATTAATTACCATTTAAAATTTCAGCAATCCCCTTCATTAAGCCAAGCGTAGACTATACCGAAGAATGATTAAGAATTTAAATATCTGACATCAAATCAAATGATGCCCAGGCCATTACTTCCCCACTTCTTTATTGAACGTGGTTTAGCTTGTAATGTTTATTCATTTTTTGTTCTGAGCCAACTGGGACTACGCTCGCTCACTGTTACAGCTCACTACTTGAATGCCAAACTGTCGGCTATCTTCTTTAGTTACCCAATGATTTTTCGGTTCGACATATCCGTGAGAGATCCCTTCGTATCCGCCAAAATCTCTTGAAATTATATTTGATAACCTATTACGAAATATCATGACTGATGAAATGGAATTTTCTTAATTCACCAGAGAGTAATGATATGATATATTATTTTAAATAATAATGAAATGAAATTTTTTAATTTATTACCAGAGAATAATGATATGATATATCAATTTAAATAATAATATATTTACATTTGGATATCCCAAGATAATTTGAAGATGTTAACTGTTAATTATATTTCAGCCATCTCCTTAAATTTCAATTAGGGGCATTACTTAAAAGACTTACATATGGTTATATATATTTTGCAGCAACCAGGATCAACACATTTTCAAGATCATGTTATTAAATATCCGAGCAAGAGATTACTTTACTTTTTGGGTTCGTTAATTTCCTTCGTGAGCGTCTTCTTTGAGACTCAAATTAGAGACCAAAAGTGATCTATATGGCCCTTACAACACTAGACTAATTGTGTGTTGGTCACACACACACACACATAATCCTTTTGCATAAAATGGACGGATGCAGAACATTTATTATATCAATCAATCTTAAACTAAACAGTACATTATATTATGTTATATTATATTATACTATTAAATTATATTATATAGTGTCTTGGTCCATCCAATTATACCTTAAACTATTTTTCTTGGTGAGTTTAATATTCAAGGCTAAAGTATGTTTTTGGTCCCTTAACTTTGGATAAAATCACGTTTTAATCCCTTAACTTTGAAAAATGTGTCTTTCGTCCCATAACTTTGGACAAAGTCATATTTTAGTCTCTTAACTTTGAAAAGTATGTTTTTGGTCTTTAACTTTGGACAAAGTAATGATTTTAGTCCTTTAAAAAAATGTTAAAGTATGTTTTTGGTCCCTTCCCTTTTCAAAGTTAAAAGACTAAAACATGACTTTGTGCAAAGTCAAGAGACCAAAAACATATTTTAACCCAATTTGAAAAGACTAAAAATATATTTTTCAATGTTAAGGGACTAAAAGATGATTTTTTCCAAAGATAATAGACTAAAAACACAATTTTCAAAGTTAAGGAACTAAAACATGACTTTGTCCAAAATTAAGCAACCAAAAACATACTTTAGCCAATATTTAAAGTATCTTGTACTTTGTCTAGTATCATTGATAGATTATCATTTTGATATACAAAGATAATTTCAAGATGTTGACTTTTTATTATATTTATACAACATTACAAACACGTTATTATTTCTTTAGTTCATTAAAAAAGAGAGAGAACTTTTGGAGTAGTTTTTTAATACATAGATCTATAAATTTATCAGTTGCCTTTTTATTTAATTTCATTGAGTGATCTTCAATTCATGCACTCGATATGTGGCTGTGACAATTAATTAGAGTTAGTATGGTTCATTCCAACAAGTGGAATGTCTATAAAAACAGATTAGTCAGTTATCAATAACACAAAATACACTTGTATAGTTGTATGTAAAATGGAGGTAAAAAACATGTAAAAACAATACCTGCATATTGCAATGTGTGTGAAAAAATATAAATGGACCACCCCACGCCCTATAATATATTAATATTGTCAATACTACAAAAAAGATTATACTGATACCACCATACCTGAGCTTTGGAAAAATATAATTCGGTATAGCCTGTACTAATTTGGGGAGATAATTATAATGATAAATTAGCATATGATATGGTACATTATCTCTCCGAATATTTATGGATGTCATTAAATATATTCTATACTAGTTTATGAATCAAACAAATTGTTTTAAAAAAAATTATGAAAAAATACTATAGAGTAACATATTTCTTATGGTCCAAAATATAAGGTTACTTTGGCTTTTTGGTGAATATTAAGAAAACAAATTAGACTACTAAATCATAATATATATCATATATAATTAGAATTTATTTTAATTTATAAGTAGAATAATCTGGTTTTAAGGAAAAAAGATAATTATAGACGATTTAAAATGATTAATTTTGTAATCTCAATTCTTCCTCAAATAACTTTATTATGTTTTACATTAGTGAGAGGATCAGTGTATATGTATGCAGGTTGTTCTTATAATATAGGGTTTGGCTTATAGCGATTCCAATACATTCGGATTCTCCTTGAGCTTTAAAAGACAAGTTTGATAATTATTATGAACTTGTTTTTTTTTTTTTTGATTTCTCAAGGGTATCTCACTCGCGTGTCAAGTGGGACTAATCCTTCGCTGTTCTGAAGTCCCATATAGGGGGTAGACAGCTGGCCTGTGAATTTGCTCCATTCGCAAGGACTGGGGATCGAACCCCCAACCACTTGTTTAAGGGACGAGAGTACTTACCACTCACGCCAACCCGCCAGGTTCCTATGAACTTGTTTTGCATCTGAGTGATTTGTATAAATTAATTAATGTCTAATAGTTTCAGGTAAGAATTATGACTTGTTTATAATTAATTGATGTATATTTAAGGATTCTTTACATGTGAAAGAAGCATCGCTAAGGATTCGTGTGAGCCCTTAGATTACGGCGGAAGAAGGATGATAAAAGTCAACGTTGATGCTGAAGAGAACTTCACCTGAAAATTGCTGAAGCAAACAACTTTCTGGACCGCATGTGCTTTGTTTAACTACTTTGAATGATACTCTGGCAAGAAAAAACTATCTTAAACCAAAAATAAATAAATAAACAATATAATCTATCTTGACTGTCTAAGAATTTCTCCAAACAACTTGGATTTTGTTTAAATTTGGATTATATATATGTTGGGTTTTTCATTTCATCACAAAAATTTAAATCAATGTGATAGTACTTAAACTAAAGTTATATATATTTACCAATTGGTAGTTAGTTGAGCTGGTAAGTGGGCTACAACCTCCGTAAGGATGAGAACCCTTGTATATGTGGTCAATACCACTACCCTTCTAGTTTGGATTTAACTGAACGGTGATTAACAAAAAAAAGTTATGTATATTTACCTTAGTCCATATCTTAATTATCTTTCCATGCGAGACTTTTTGTTATCTCTCTAATAGGTTTGACATTGGTCATTTGTAGTGCTTTCTTAGTTGGTAGAAAGTCAATTTTCATGCATGAATGATCAGTATAATGGATTTATACAAAAAAACAGTTTCATTCAAAATTTAGGCTTAATAAGTGAAAGCTATAATGAAGTCATGCAAATAGTCTTCAGCATCATGATTACACTAGATGCATGAAGCTATATCACCAGATACGCCAAATTGAACTTCCAATTTTTTTCTATAAACCATTGGCTCTTGAGTAGTCTTCATTCATTAAGAGATTATAAGTCGTTTTAACGGAAAACTTTCCATATTTTTCATGAGACCGCCTAGCTACTCATTCCTATCCTAACAACAGGTTCAGCTTCTTGTAGAACATGATCTCATGTAACTTTTATTTTCTTTCCATAAAGCGTCTTTTTCCTTACATATTTCATTCCATACTACACATGCACTTATTCCTTATGACCTATGACCAAAAAGCGTCTTTATTTAGGATCAGTCTCCATCCGTCCTTCATCTTTATTTAGGATCAGTCTCCATCCGTCCTTCATCATAAAGACTTTATCACTGCCAGAAAAACAATGTCTTGTCACGGGTCATATGTGGCGTATGAGTTAATGCGCCACAAATGAAACAATGTGTCACTTTTTTCCTCCAAACTGGACAAATTTTTCTCAAAAATTCAAACATATGTGGCGTATGAATTCATGCGCCACACACACCCTCCACACTTTCTCTAAAAAATTTAAATTTTTTCCCGCCACTCTCCCCCACTTTCTCCCTATATAAACTTCACTTCTCTCACATTTTCTCCTCCCCACTCTCTATTTTTTCCTACTCTCTCCCCACTTTCTTTTCTCCTCTTTCTCTACTCCATTATTTTCCTCCTCTTCACTTCCATTCTTCATATTTAATTTCTCATTTAACTAATTATACTTAATTTTTTTGCAGGCTCATTGTTTAAAATCTTCCACAATCTAAGGTATACACTTTATCATTCATTAATACTTCGTTTTTTTTCTCATTCATTATAATTCAAATTCTTTTATTTCATTATAATACTAACTTTTAATTATTTTTCCCTCTACTCCCTCTACTTCAAACACTCTCTTTCCTTCTTCCTAATTATTATCTCCTATTTTTTTATTTTTTTAAAACTGCAGCTTGCCGAGGAAGAAGCTTCCTCGGCAAGCTGCAGTTTTTTTTTATTTTCACTTCACCTTATGTCGCGCATGAGTTATGTGGCGTATGATACGTGACACAAGTTTGTTACGCCTCGATTTGTGGCGTATGGATTTCAACGCCACAAAATTCTTTCCTACGCCACATACTTCACAATTTTGCCCATTTTCAAACGTGACTAGCAGGCTATTTTTTTGTAGTGTATTTTGTAATCTAGAATGACGGATTTCTAAGCCTCCTCTTTTCTTTTTCCTTACATATTTCATTCCATACTACAATATGAATATTCCTATTCTCATTATATGATCCCCAAAAGAATTGCCTAACACGTACAACTCTTGTCAATCTCTTCACAAAAAGAAATGGGATCACTTGTTTGCATGGAATAAAGAGGGATTGCCTTGATCACTAAAGAAATAAGAGTAGTCCTTCCCGCAAAAGATATAAAATTTGCTTTCTAATTGCTAAGTCTAGTTTTGACTTTAACCAAAAGGAATTGGTGAGTGTCTTTATCACCCTGATGAAGTGGAACTCTAAGATATATATACTTTCCAATTATATCATGAGTTATTTTAAACCCAAGTTCGTCACTAAAATGGGACGCTCAATTATTATTAACACTTTGAGGGAAAAAGAATTTAGACTTGTTGTGACTAACTTTTTGACCTCAAATACTACAAAAATTTGTATCCAAACACCTCTGATATAATTTAGAATTTAGACTTCAACCTATTCTAAATATACCTCCACAAACAAAATAAAATCATCTGCAAAGAATAAGTGAGTAATAGGAGGACCGTCATTATTCAACCTGATGGGTTTTCTGATTGTTTATCTCCTCCTGAATCAAATGAGCAAGATTTTGAATACAGATAAAACAAACATGTTTGGAGAGATAAGATCACCATGTTGTAATCCACAAGGTGAGAACTCCCAAGTTTTACTGCCTTTCCATAAAATTTGCATTACTGGTGAAGATATACAATGGCAAAGAGTATTCCTTAAATTTGCAGGGAAGTCAATCTCCTCAAGAAAATTCAATTTAATCATCCAAATACTGAAGATATACAATGGGAAGATTATTGAAGCAAAACACTTTGTAGACTGCAAGCGGCTTTTATAGCTGTCATTGTCTTTTTACGGTTATCCAATTCGATAACTATAATGTCTCGGTTAAAAGAATAACTATACATAATGTCTCCCAATTAATAACTTGAACGGATTGATATTGTTGAATAAGACTTGTTTACGTTATTGTTTGTAAAAGTGACTTTTATTTCAACTTGTTTTTATTCAACTTCTTTAGAAGTCAAAAAATTAAGAACCATTAACTTTTGTTACAAAAACCATTTAAAACCAATTTATGCTTTCATAAAAAACTAAAAAACGATCATGTGATTCAGATTTTCTTACATATGACCAAAGCAAATCCTCAAATTGAATGCTAAATTTAAGATTATAGTGGGAGTACTTTCTTCAAATCTAAACAAATTAAAATTTATATATCTTTTTGGTTAAACACTACCCAATAATCCGACACCTATTGCCACATAGGTAAGGTTTTTCTCTCTCCCAATGAAAGTGCTTTTTGAGATTCGAACATGTGTTTTTATCCTTACGGGTTGTGGTCTACTCACCAGCTCAACCAACTACTCATTGATAAAAATGTCATACATCTTATTACTTTTGGAAGACAATAATTCTCAATTATTGAATAATAAATATCATAATTGTCAAACTTGTGAGTTGATGATACAATTCTGCCTTTTTTTCACTTCTAACTTACAAAATTATAAGAACATAACGATAAATGAATTAACACTACGTTCTACCTATAAACTGAATTGTATTCACTATTAACTCAAGTTAGGTGGCCTTTTGAGTTTGATTATGTCTAATGATTTCATACATGAATATTTTTGTGTTAAGTATAATAAACTTTGCATTTGAATTAATTAATGATTTAGATGTCAATATATTTTACCAAATTATTGGAATTTTCCCAATCTTAATATTAATTATATTGTTTTATGTAATTTATTGATAAAAGTGAAGTTTAATAAATTTACAGTCCAAATGCACCATGTTTATCTCTCCGTCCCTAGTTTTTTTTGCCAGCTGTCCCTAGTTTAATTTGGTTAAAGTTATGAATTTGAAAACCTTTAATACGTATTAAGATATTATATTTTGTGTGGATCATTCTTCCCTAAAATATGTAGATGAGTACATGACGAATTTGTCTACAATTAGGTCCTAATAAATTATGCATTATTGAGGCCGGTATTTGCTTATATAAAGGACCAAGGCACTCATGGTTTCTCATCAAAGCTCAAATTAAGCAAAGCATATATCCTCATCTTCAGTTTTCACGAACTAATCAACCATGGCTTCTTCTAAGAAATCCTTCATTCCAATTTTTCTTGTCGTTCTCACACTGTCAAGCATGATGAGTTGCAGCCTTGCAGCTCGTCGTCTTCACCAAATCCCACCTCTTCCAGTGCTTCTTCCTCCCCTTCCAAAGCTTCCTCCTCTCATCCCTACTCCTCCCCTTCCAAAACTTCTTCCTCCTCTGACTCCACTTCCAAATCTTCTTCCTCTGGCTCCACTTCCAAAGCTTCTTCCTCCTCTGACTCCACTTCCAAATCTTCTTCCTCCACTTCCAAAGATTCCTCATCTCATCCCTACTCCTCCTTCTAAGTAAATAATATCTCAAAATAAATGCTTTGCTTGTGGCCGCTAGTGCTCAGCAGCTTGCCGTCATACATGCACACGCATACATTTACGTATACATATATATATACATTCATTTGTATTGGTTCAATATGTTTTATCTTTACATGTCTGTGCGTTTGGAAGAGTTCTTACTATATCTCTATGTTTGTGTGTCATTTTCTTTTCTTTCTCATTGGTATGATAATAACATATAGAGTTTATTTGTGTTTGTTTCTGCTGTTGTCATATTTTTAATGATTGTAATATATGTTTCCACCCTTTATCATAATATATAATATTAATGCAGTTGTGCAATGTTGGCTCATCCATTTAATGTGAAAACTATCAAGTTTTTACAGAATTCTATGTATGTTCTATACACTTAAGTTGTAGCCCTCTCAAGCATCACTAAAATGGACAAAGCTATCTATGGTGATCAGTCAGTTGGAGGAATCGAGAGAATAACCAATCTACAAACACGCATCACTAATTTTAAAATGCAAACAACAGCAAGTCCATATAAAGGTTCAAGAGAATCATCAAATCAAATACGCATATGTTGAGAAAATTAAACCCATAAATTAGATTTATAAACAAATAAAATACTCCCTCTGATCCTATTTTTAAGAGTCTAGCCACTACTAAATCACATGTTTAATAAGAAAACATGTAAAGCTATCAAATGTATCTTGAATATATACATCCGTTTTTCAATTTTGCATGTATTCATTTTGATTAGCGACATAATTTGCATTAAAATATACCATTTTTTATTTTGGATTTCTCTTCTGGTATCATAGGGCAGAACATCTTTTAGGCACACCAATTATCCAAAACTAATTGGAATCGAGGAACCATTAAGGTTGTCGCCTCTAACTTCTATGATGCTCCATTCCAAGTTTTGAACTCGAGAAACATGACTTAGTTAAAACACCTCAAACCAACTGATCTAATCTTCGGAGTTAAAATAGACCATTTCTAAATAATAAGTGACAGATTTTTCAATTTGAAACAAAATTTTGATTTTATTAATGGAATTTTATCGTTATTTCAAAGTTTTTTTTTCATGATTTACAACCAAAAATATTGCAGATAATTACCAGTCAAATACTCAATTAGTGTGTTTGTATTTACTTCCAAGCTAGCATTAATCTCAAGTGCACGGAAAACAATTTATATAAGATATCATTTTAATGAGATTTATATTAAAATGTTGACAAAATATAAGGAGGTTTGGAGCAATCATAAGCACATGTAAAAAGCTATCAATGGAGATAGCCAATTTTTTATTATTGATTATATTTACAATAGATAGCTTTAATTATATAAAAATGTACCAGGATTACGTTATTTGTAGCTTGTCGAGATAAATTAAGAGTAATTGTGGGGGTGTCCCTACACTACAAAAAACCAGAATTATTCAGTAAAGGTTATATTAGGAGGGGGAATAAAAACTGCCACTAATATGAGTTTAGTGGTAGTTTGGGAGGTCAACCAACATATGTTTGACCAAATTATGGATTTAAAGTCTTTCACAATTGATTAATTGATTAATTGTCAACAGCCAATTTCATTAAATAGAAAAATGTTAATTCAGCAATTCAAAGGATAACATATTGAAGGACACCGAATTAACGGTCGGTGTAGCGTGCCTTGGGTCTAGTCCTTCAAGAAATTTTAGGACCTCAAGGTAAGCGGAAGTTACTCTGGGTATCGTTCTCAAAGGAGCCTATAAAAAGCAAATAATTACCTAGTAACTAAATGTTAAACTTGTTTGAATAAGAGAAATTGTCATGGATTAATAATGAAAATTAGTAAAAGGTGTGATATGCAAAACCTCATGAACCAATCAGTCCAATTACCAAAAGAGAAAATAAGAATTGGGAAAAAGGTATGGATTTAATAAAATAAAATGGAATTGCTCTTGGGAAATGATTGAGAATAACTATCCTAGCTCAATTAATATATTCGGGAAGTCACTATGGTGCTAACTCACTAAATTGTCAAACCTCATGAACTAATGAGTCCAATTACCAATTAGTGGTACCCCAACTAATTAGAAATTGTTAAGCCCTTTAGCACCTTTGAGTTTTCTCTAGGTTTCCTAAATTACCAAACCTCATCAACTGGCAAGTCTAATACCTAGTGTCATGAACCCATTCAATTAGGCATTATTAATAACCCTAGAGTGTGATTAGTGATTTGTAATGCATTAGGTTCAATTAGAATTCAATTCAATAAATCATCTACCAATACCATGAATAAATAGAAATATCTAGTGAATTGAAGGATATGACATCTAGATACTTCCAAAGTTTGTTTAAAGAAGAGAACATAGTTCGACCACAACTTGAGTGTTATATCTCTTTTCCAGTTCTTGCCGAAGGGAGCCTTGCTCGATGTGGTAGAGAAGTGACAATGGAGGAGGTAAAGAATGTTGTGTTTAGTATGGGAGCGTTGAAAGCACCAGGCCCAGATGGTTTTAATGCATTGTTCTTCCAGAAATGGAATACGGTCTGTAAGTCAGTTGTTAATTTTATTCATATGGTATTTTCTAATCCGAAAATTATCAAAGAGGTGAATGATACTCTTATTGTTTTGATTCCTAAGAAGGACCCTCCTGAATCAGTTAGGGATCTGCGCCCTATTAGCCTTTGTAATGTTATTTACAAGGTGGTGACAAAAATAATTGCAAATAGGATCAAACCTTTCCTTCCTAAGATCATTGCTCCTAATCAATGTAGTTTTGTGCCTGGTAGAAATAGTAGTGACAATATTATTATTGCGCAAGAAGTAATTCATTCTATGCGTGGTATGAAGAAGAAGAAGAAAGGTTTTATGGCTATTAAAATTGATCTAGAGAAGGCTTATGATCGAGTTAATTGGAATTTTTTGTCTGAATGCTTAGGAGAATTGTGTATTCCTGAGAACATTAAGGAAATAATTACTGAATGTGTGTCATCCTCAAGTATGCAACTCATGTGGAATGGTAATAAGGCGGATGTTTTCACCACATCTCGAGGAGTCAGACAAGGGGATCCTATGTCTCCATATTTGTTTGTGATTATTATTGAAAAATTGGCTCATTTAATTCAAATGCAGATGGAAGAGGGGGAGTGGTGTCCAATTAGGCTAACAAAAAATGGGCCTCCTATTTCCCATTTATTTTTTGCAGACGACATTATTTTATTCTCTGAAGCTTCTGTGTGTCAAGCTCATGTTATTCAAAGGTGTCTGCAACAGTTTTGTTTGAGCTCAGGAATGAAGGTTAATGCAGCAAAGACAAGAATGTATTTTTCTGCTAATGTTTCTCATAACCATAGTGCTGAGATTGCAAATATTCTTGGGTTTTCAATGACGGGTGATTTGGGAAAATATCTTGGTGTACAACTTCATCAAGGAAGGGTCACAAAAGCTTCATTTGTATCTGTGGTGGATAGAGTCAAATCTAGAATTGCAAAATGGCGTCCTAATAATATATCCTTAGCAGGGCGACGAACTTTAATCACTTCTGTTTCATCAGCTATTCCTGCTCATGTTATGCAAACATCTTACTTACCTCAGGGTACGTGTAACTATTTGGATCAAAGCAATCGGAATTTTTTATGGGGCGGTTCAGAGGAGAAACGGAAAATTCATCTAGTATCTTGGCCAGAAGTATGTAAAACAAAAAGAAATGGTGGCTTAGGTATTCGTCATGCTCGAGCTCAGAATCAAGCATATATGATGAAGCTAGGATGGCAACTCACTCATCGGAAAGATGATTTATGGGTCAAAATAGTGAGGGACAAGTATAAATGTGGTTCCGATATTATTCCAAATATTGATCACAGACGTCTAGGATCTAATGTTTGGTCTGGAATTAAGAGTGTATGGGAAAAGGTGAAACAAAATATTGAAGTTAATGATAGGGGGCAATGTCATTGGCGTGCTACTAAGGAGGGTATGTTCACTGTGAAATCTGCATATGAAAGCTTTTGTGAAAATCAAGAACCTGCTGATCCGTTTTGGAGCAAGGTATGGAAGCTAAAAACTCCAGAGCGTTGTAAAATTTTTATTTGGCTAGCTGCTCATAAAAGAGTGTTAACCAATGCCTCTAGAGTAAAACGTGGTCTTGGAAATAATACTGAGTGTCCAGTTTGTCATCATCCGGTGGAAGATTTGATACATGTGCTTCGTAATTGTGAGAAGACCCTTCATTTGTGGAAGGATCTTGTATCTCCGTAGGATTGGAATAAGTTTGTGAGCATGGATTTCACAAGTTGGTTTAGATGGAACCTCATGAGGAACTCATGTATTGAAGATGAAAATTGGAGGGACAAATTTGCGCTGATTTGCTGGTGGGCTTGGAGAAGAAGGAACCTTTGGGTGTTTGAAAATAAAAAAGTTCCTAATAATTCTATTATTTCTAATGTCTCAGGTATGCTTATGAGTTTTAAAGAAGCGCGGAACAAACTTTCAAAAGGGGAAATAGGAGTTTCTTGTAGTTCTGCTACATTGTATTTTAAATGGCAACCCCCTGAGCATGGAAAGATGAAAATGAATGTGGATGGTGCCTTTGCCTTTACTTCCAATAAAGCTGCAAGTGGAGGTCTTATGAGGGATAGCAATGGGATATTTATGAGAGGCTTCATGTTTTTATTAGAAGAGGGTGATGCTCTTTCAGCAGAAATTTGGGGCTGTGCTCTTGGCCTCAAATTGGCATGGGATTGGGGAGTTAGAGAGTTGGTGATTGAATCTGATTCAGTGGAAGCTGTTGAACTAATCCAAGGTGGTGAAATTTCTACTCATGCGGATAGGGTGATTATATTGGAAGCAAGACGTATTTTGGCTAGAGATTGGAATGTTAGCTTTGTTAAGATCAGTAGGTGGGCAAATTGTGCTACAGATTGCTTAGCAAAACGGGGTCTTGAGGGACCGCCGGGTCTTCAGATAGTATATCAGGTTGATGACATTTTGAATGAAGTCCTTGTGAAGGATATGGGCTCATAATGAGTCTGCTGCTTTGTATCAAAAAAAAAAAGAAATATCTAATGAATTATAAAGAACATATGTATGACCATACATATTGTTGAGTCCAAATCCCTCATTACAAATCAAAATCACAAATAAACTCAAACAAACATAATAGTCCAAATCTAAGTATAAATGACAATCCTAAACCTAGGAAAATCATAAATACACGAGAAAAGAAAAATAACAAGTCTTCCCTATTAAGCATGAAAGAGCTCAAGTCATAATCCATCATTCCCAAGAGCAAAAAGATTTAGTTACCTCTCATGTGAGAAGCACCATTTAGGAGGAGATCGAGAGAGATCATGGTGGAAGGAGAAAAAGAGAGCAAATGAAATGAAGATGGAAGGAGAGGACAAGAAATGAATTTCGGCGCCCCTTCCTCCTCTCCATTTGGTACCGTCTCTGTTCCTCAGTTCATTTCCCTTCCTCGCCTCTGTAGCTCCCACATTCAATTCATTTCTGCTAATGCCCTTTCTTAATTCCCTTCTCTGCTTCACGTGGCTCTGCTGCTCACTCCTCCCTTTTTTTCTTTTGTCTTTTCTGGACACATACAGGCCAATGGAGAATGGCCCATACACCTTCCATTTCTTCGTATTCAATTGGGTCATTTAGTTGTCAAAGCCCAAAACTTGTCTTGCTCACAAATCACAATGCTTCAATCCTATCATGTTACTTTGGGCCTTTAGCTTCTTGTCTTTAATCAAGCCCAAGGTGCTCTCATGTGCTATGGGCTAAGGAGAAATTGAAATCAATCAAATAGTCCTTAATTTATCATCAATGACTTCCCAAATATAATCAAAATATTTGTTAAATATAATTAAAATTGGGAGTCATTACACATAATAATCTTAAATAATAATTAAGCACAATTGGACAAAAATTGCATCTCTATTATCTTAATTGCTTCAATTTTAGCATATTAAAACCATACAAATATAAGGATTTGTCACATATATCATTGTTAAAAGCGTACTGAATAGGCTGCCATTTTAATTTAGTGGTATACTCAAATTTAGATTTTGAAGGTTAAGCATTTTGCACCAGCTTTTGATTAGAGAGTCATTATTCAGATTAGCTAGTCACCACTTCCTATTACATGTCATGAATCTAAGATGTTAGAGCACATTTACCTCGTTTGATCCATATTATTGACCCAATACTAGCTTGTTGTTGAGAGTAATATGTTAGTAAAAAACAAATTAGAGTGCTTTTTAATCTTACAGAATTAAAGTAAAGCTAGATGCAAATATAAATGGATTAAATGTATATTTTGACCAAATGAAAAACGAATAGGTTAAATTCATTAATTCATCTGTCATCCTCCTGTGTGAAATAAAGAATATCTAATTTGCATCTCATCCCCTGAAATAATTCCAAAGTCCAAACATACAAGGATTTATGTTAAAAAGTACATGTGTTTTACTCACAGTGTCACTCAGTACCATATATATTTGTTTGGGTCAAAAATACACTTGTGTTTTACTATAAGATACACTCAATACCATATATTTTTTGGGTCAAAAAGTACACATGCATGCATTTTACTCTAAGGGTCACCCAACACTAAATACACATGTGTATTTGACAAATGTTTAGTTCTGGATGATCTTTGGAGTGGAATACTTGTGTACTTTTTAATCCAAAAAATATATGGTACTCGGTGACCCTTGGAGTAAAACACGTTTATTTTTTACTCCAAGAAAATATAATATATTACTAAGTGACCCTTCAAATAAAATACATTTGTATCTTTATCCTTAAACCTTCCAAACAATGTATCATTAAAATGTCAGCTATCCCTTTCATTACATTAAGCCAAGCATAGTATATTCCCAAACAAAACAAAACAATGATTAATAATTTAAAATATCTCACCTCCAATTAAATGGATCCGATGATTACTCGCCCTCTCCTCTTTTGAACGTGCTTACCTTAGCTTGTGTATTTTGGCTCTGTGTCAACACTCAACCGGGGGACTACGCTCGCTCGACAGCTCACTTCTTCGATGCAAAATTGTTGGCTATCTCTCCACATAAAAAATGTCGGTTATCTTCTTAAGTTACCCAATGATGTTTGCTTCGATATATCTGCGAGAGATCCTTTCGTACAGCTAACATGTGAAATTATATTTGATAACCTACTAAGAAAATCTCATGAATGATGATATGGAATTTTTGTTGCCAGAAAATAATAATATATCAATTACAATCTTATAAGGTTAACATTAGGATATCCAAAAATAATTTGGAAACGTTGACTTATAATTATATACACAAATACAAGCACGTTATTTTTTCTTTAGTTCACTAAAAAGCGGAAGAACTTATGGAGATCATCTTTTTTAGAACATCTATAAATCTATCAATCTTCTCTTATTAAAATTCGAGATAATCCCCGAAAATCTCACATACGGATATATTAATACACACAGACACACACAATTTTTAACTTCCAATTTGTAGAAATTAATCATCTTTTAACTGAAAAAACAAAGAAAGAAAACAATCCCCTGATTTTATTTTGTTAATATTTTTCAAACATCTTACTCTCTCTCCCTCCCCCTAGCTCCCTTTCTCGCTCTCTCCATTTTATCACTTCATTATTATTTGGTACTACTTGTGTATTTGCTGTGCCTACATCATCCACCCCCCTCATATAGCCCTTTGTGCTCTTAAGACATCAATAGCATCGTCACCAGTGAGAGTACCAGTAGAGGCTCTAGAACTGGTAGTAGTGTTTCTGTCTGAGGAATTGACAGATCGGAGAGTAGCTTGCTAATAGCACAAAAAGAAAAGTCAAAGTTCAAGATAGACGTGATGACCGAAAACTTTCTTTGATCTTCTGGATGAGAGAGAATTCTTTTTACCTTGGGATGTTTACACCCGTAATCAGGATCTGCACATACAATATCAAAAAAAATTCAGTAAGCACTCAAATTGTTAACAAATCAAACAAGCAAAAGAGATTCTTACTATGATCAACGTAACCCATTGTCATGGGAAAAGGGGTTCACCCGTCAGAAAAGCAACATCAACCATTATAAATCTAATGAAATTTAATGTTTGTGTTTCATTTTCAAAAGTTAAGGTCTTAAAGTGATTGAGTTAATACAATAATAAAGCTCAGTGTATAATGATTTTCAAGTTCCATAATGCATGGGTTTATAGTTAAGTGCGAGAGTATAAGCTTGAAGTGTTTGATTTTACTTTTCTATGCTGCTTCTGTCATGAATCAGCGGTGAATTATGTTCTTAGGAGTCTTAATTTAAGTGTACACACACACACACAATAAATAGTGTTCATAATTGTTAATGGTAAAAACTCAGTTTTTGAAGGACTTAATAGTGCTATTTGGGTTTTATGTGCTAATTGTTAATAATAGGATGTAAGTTTTCTTTTAGGTTTTATGTGCTTTGTGTGCATGGTAGTTTTATGTTGAATGAAAGTATATTTAAGGATACCAAATTTAGATTTTCGTTGGTTGGTCAGTTGGCCATCCAAAGCATTTGATTGCTTGAAATGTGGATTGAAAACAATAAAAATTTCAAACATCCATAAGCATTATTATAAGTCACCAACCGCTTCTAAATTTTGGTCCTTAAAATAAGTCACCAACCGCCATTAACTAACTCTTTTATTAAAATTTACCCAATATACCCTTATCATTGGAAAAAAGATTTCTTTAATTTTCCCAAGATGACAAAGAAGATGAAAAAGACACATGTATACTCATAAAGATAGAAGATTAGTGGAGAGAGAAAAAAGGTAGCGGATCATAGTGATAAAAATGGGAGGGACAAAAATGAAAAAGACAACAAAAATAAGACCAATTTAATGATGCAACTTCCATTAGCAGCTATTCCTTGATATGTAAAATTTGGGCAGTTGATGAGTTATAATTAGGACTAGAGGGAGTAGGAAAGTATAGTTTCTTACGAGGGAGAAAAACCAAGATAACCTACGTTAAAAACTATGTAATAAATGTGTCCATGTGGCATGTTGGCATGTTGTGAGTGGTGAACTGGAGTTAAATTTTTTCGTAAAAATTAATTTTAGAAGTTCCTATGAAACCATTTAGCTAATCCAACTATAATAACTGGTTTTGAATATCTGTCAATTATTATTGCTACTGTTGTTTGGTTAAAAAAATTATTATCGTTGCTGCTGTTGATATATGATTGATAAATAATGATGATGAGAAGCTTTGATTCCCTTATGTAAATAAAACATATATTGTGATAAAAAATAAATCATACGAGTATAAATATATAGTTGGCCATCCTAAGTAGAAAAGTTCAGAGTTAAACTCGAACTACCAACCTAACCAATCCAACCACATGAATACACGCCATACAAGAAAATTGGTGAACTAATAACCAAACATGCCAAAGAGTCCTTTATAGTTCTCCTAACCGAAGAATCTGTACTTCTACTTCCATCTATATAAGACCATACATATCACTGATGTTCTCATCAAAACACAAACCTAAAAGCACATCTTCATTCCCCTCACACATAAACTTCATAATAAACTCAGCCATGGCTTCTTTTGGGACTTCCAACCTCATCACATTCCTTCTAGCTCTCACATTCTCAAGCATGATGAGTTTTACTGTCGCAACTCGTCTTCTTCTCCAAACGACTCAGCCTTCAATCCCAAACATGCCTTCAATTCCAAGTAACTTGCCCAAACCTTCAGCTTTACCACCTATGCCTTCATTCCCAACAATTCCTCAGCCTAACAATGTCCCTCCATTCCCTACAAACATCCCTAATCTTCCTTCTATGCCTACCATTCCATCAGTGCCACAAGTAACTCTTCCTCCATTGCCTTCTATAAACTCCTTCCCAAACATGCCCTCTATTCCAAACATCCCTACCACTATGCCCTCCATTCCATTCTTCTCTTCTCCTCCTCCTTCTAACTAATATAATCTCATCAGAAAGTGGTTCACTAGCTGGTTGTCTCCTATTAGCTTCGCTTGATGTAGTATTACACATCATATGTAATCCATTTGTGTTGGCTTAAGTTTATTTTTTGTATTATTCAGTCCGTGAGGAAAAATTACGTTTGGTATATGTGAGGTAGAGTTATTTTGTATGTGACTATGTGTACGTCATGATTTGTTATTTTATCGCTTTTGGTTGTGTGAGAAGTCTTGTGTTCTTGTACCTTCTTGTTCTTTTAGCAGTAATAAAATTAGCATGGTGTTCTCCTTTCGTTTGAACGTATCTAAACATTATTCGTACCTACATGGAAATCAATCATATGTGTGTGTGTGAGAGTAAAATTATGAATTTCAACAGTATATTAATTTTATTTGTTCAAAATACTTTAATACTTGAGACGTGTTTAAAAAATTTATGGCCCTTAAGCGTCATCAAATGTATGTTAAGGTCCTCAAGTGACATTCACTTATAGAATAATAGAAGACGAATTAATTAAAGAATTTGTCCCGTTCTTATTAGTTTCTCCTCATATTATTTTAGGTTCGATCCTCTTAATGTTGAAAATATGGAGTAGAGTGTCAAATCAGCCAATTATATACTTCGCTATTAGTCAAAGTGATCAATTTAAAAGGTGTTTCTATTGAGAGGGACAATAACTTAGAATTAAAAGAAAGAAAGAATGACGACAGACCAACTCTTGAATATTTAATATCACTAAAATTCAGTTTTCTAGTTCAAAACTATAACATCATATCATAGAATTAAAAAATTTCTAGAAGAAAATGTCGTGTAAAATCAGTTGATGAAAAATTATTTCATGATTGCTGATCTTGTTGTTACTACATTGACGAACCCATCTTCTTTGTTTGACTAAGGTTTTCCTCAATTAGAATTGTAAAATATTTCCCCTCAATTTTAGTTAGTTTTTTCCTTTCTATATTATATTATTTTTTTTACAACTTCTATATATGGACTATTTAGATGTAATTCATAATATCGACAAACTTGAGATTTTTTTTCCTTGTATAGACAAATCTAATGCTTAACCACATCCTAATTTTTTTCCTTGTAGAGACAAATCTAATGCTTAACTACAAAACTTTCATTTATTTTGAGAATATGTATTTTAGTCCAAACCATTAAAAACTAGTATTACAAAAATAATATTCTAAGACCATTTTAAAATATTTTGGTTAATGTGTGAATTCAAAAAAGTTTAATTATTTGCCAGTTTCCATAATAAACGAGATTTAAAAATAATTTTTATTAATATTATAAAGTTAATAAATTTTTTAGAAGTAGTTAAGTTTCTAATAATTCGGTCATCAATTTGACAACATAAGAAAATTTGAAAATTTTTGATAATTTTTTTTATCAGGATAAAAAAAATTCGATAATGATATTCAACAAATGTATTACTAAATTATACTCCCTCCGGTCCTAAATATAAGACCTAGTTGACTTTTTTTGAAAATCCTAAAAAAGTAAAATAAGTTAATTATAAATTGATGATTTACCTAATTTTTCCCTTAGACTAGTTTATTTTACCTATAAACTAATGGATAATCTAAAAATATATCAAAT
The DNA here is from genome assembly GCA_029929735.1 of Mimosa pudica. NCBI lineage: Eukaryota > Viridiplantae > Streptophyta > Magnoliopsida > Fabales > Fabaceae > Mimosa > Mimosa pudica. The sequence goes on along the minus strand of JAKELP010000039.1, from coordinate 5,190,671 downwards.
GTGTCATGATTTAATAGTCTATTTCACAACCTTAACCTCTCCAAAAAAAAGTCAATTAGGTCTTATATTTAGGACCGGAGGTAGTATATGTTATGGAGGTATGGTTCATTCTATGATATACACCCTCCATGGAGGCACAAAAAAGCTGAACTTGATAGTTCTAAAAATAGAAATGGTCATTTTTATATATAATATCAAATTGAACTTTTTGAGGACATTTAGGAAGCATTTTAATTCATTAAATTAAAACATATACTACATGTGACCATATATTATCATAGATTAGTTGATAAGTAAAATAAATGATTTTTTTATCGAAAATGATAAATATAAACAATATTAAGTTATTAATTATTTACATTCTTAATTTTTTGAAAAAGTCAATTAAATCTTGTAATTAAGATCAGAGGTAGTAATAGCCAACTAACGGTTAGATGAATAAAAATCAAATCATAAATTACAAGAATAGTTCATGCAATAAAAAATTACAAGATGTTTTTAAAAGAAAAAAGTCCTCCTAAATGTATGTTATAGTAAATTAAGGAGAAATATTTCACTAAAAAATGAATAACACTTCTGTCAACTTGAATTTATTGTTCTGTTAAATGTATGAAATGGAAAGTTTGTGTTAAGTCCAATCCTAAATAATTTTGTTAATATAAGATTCCGTTTGCTAAGTCCAAACTACAGAATGGATTATTGTGATTTATTTGAAACCACACATAAAACATGATATATGGATCTTTTTTTTCTCAAAAGAAAATGATGGATCTTTTTTTTCATAACAACGTGATGGATTTCGGAGGACCAACTTTCAAGCGTCTGAGACGGATCATAGTTTGGTAAACTAACGAACAAAATGTCTCAAATTCTTATTTATGGTTCTCCAAACCCCATGCCCCCTACCTACCTCTATCTATATAAACACTATAAAACCCCCATTGATTCTCATCAGAACTCAAAATTAGCAATCAACTTCGTATACTATCTCCACCTTGATTACACAACTTCATCTCACAATATAACTCAACCATGGCTTCTTCTTGTGTGAAATCTACACTCACAGCATTATTCCTTATGGCTTTCACGGTCTCAAACATACTAATGAGTACAAGTGTAGAAGCTGCTCGCCATCTTCTTCAAACAACACAACCTACGTTACCAAACATTCCTAAAATCCCAAGTAACTTCCCTATTCCTTCAATTCCAACAATTCCTCAGCCAAACAATTTCCCTCCTTTGCCTACAAGTTTTCCAAATCTTCCCAAACCAACTGCTACACTTCCCCCTCTTCCTTCCATTCCTACCATTCCAAAAGTGCCACAGGCTACAATTCCTCCATTGCCAAAGATTCCTTCTATTCCCAATATCCCAACTACTATTCCCTCCTTCCCTTTCTTCTCTCCTCCTCCTTCTAATTAATCTCACTGAATACTTTATTTTGGTTCATCTATTTTATGTGGTTGTATACTCAGCAGCATGCTGGAATATGTACCTATAGTTTCACTTGTTTTGGGTTAATTTGCGTTATGTTATATGTCTATATGTTTGGAAGTGTTGTACGTGGCTCGCCATATGTCATTTTCTTCTACTTTTCATTTGGAGTGATGTTTTAATGTGTCTGTTGTATTTGAATGACTTACTATTATATAATAATGCAATCACTATTTATTCCCTGATTTATCCTAGCTCCTCTGATCGCAACAGTGTCATCTGAAGTAGTCTCCAAAATCTCGCTTTTAAGAGAATTATTCTCTAGTGTCATCACTAGAAAATCACAGCTGAAAGACATACTTTCAAGAGACACTCATGTTAATGAGAAAAGAGGAAACCAAATTTTTTAAAGAGAAACATCTGATGTGTAATTGAACAAAAGATCATCCACTACCGGTTCATGATCCAAGGATTAAACTTCTAAAATAGCCTTTTATCTCATCGATCGGAAGGATGGTATATTATTTCCATACTGACAGTAAATATAAATTATAATATTATATGACCCAGTGGATATATTAATTTGATTCAAAATTTATCATTTTAAAATGTAAAATAATAAAATCTATAAGGATATATATGTAAGCGATTAATAAATTATTTTAGGTCGATATATGTAAAAATTAAAACAAAATGTTGAAACTATATATTCTAAATTCTAAATACAACAACAATAAAACCTTATCCCAACTAGGTGGGGTAGGCTACATAGATCACACGACGCCATTGTGCTCGTTCAATAGTCATGCTTGGAGCCTTCATCAAAAAAATATCATTGAATAACTTCATTAAGAGTTTTCTTCATTCTTCCTCTCCTTATCATTTGATCGTTATAAAAATGTGTGTGTCCATACTCAATAGATTCGACCTACTTTTACGTTGGCTGCCGAAGCCTAACACAACCCTACTCCTTTATCCGGGCTTGGGACCGACTATAAATATAGGCAGAGTATTTCTTACAAAAAATCAAATAAGAGAAATAGTTTTCAAATTAAGTCAATAATAAGAAACTTTAGAAATCTTTGTAGTCTTTTTTCGAATCTTAACTTGATCTTTGTAAATTTTCAATTATTATTAGAAACCCTAAAAAAACCTAACATAAATAATAATAATAAAGTAATAGAAATAAAAAAGAAAATAATAATGATAGGTCAAATTAAATATATCTATATTTCAAAATAAAAATAATAATATAATCGTTAAAAATTGAAGAAAATAACAGAAAGTATGTTTGTTATATAATCTAGGGCAAAAGTGCAAAAATGATACTAAACTTTACCCAAAATTGCGTTTCTAATACTAAAGTTTCGCGAGGAGCATAAATAGTACCCAACTTGGGCTCCAGGTGCAAATATAACATTTTCACTTGAGGGAAATGAAATTTGGATACGAAAAGACTCTTATGCCCCTCATTAAATTTTTATTTAATGATGGAGGAATGGGGGCATAAGAGTCTTTTCATATCTAAATTTTATTTCCCTCAAATGAAAATATTATATTTGCACCCGGAGCTCAAGTTGGGTACTATTTTTGCTCCTCACGAAACTTTAGTATTAGAAACGCAATTTTGGGTAAAGTTTAGTATCATTTTTGCGCCTTCACCCTATAATCTATTATATAATTAATATAACATAATATATAAACTAATTGCTTTTTTATTAGCACTAAATATGGAGAAAGTAACAAGAAATATAATTTAAAATTAAAAATAATAACCTTAAAAGAAAAAATGTAGAGAACAACAAGAAATATGATACAAAATTCAAATCAATAACTGTTAGAAAAAATGGAGAAAGTAATAAGAAATACAATTCAAAATTCAAAGTAACAACCGTTACAAAAAATGGGAGAAACAAGAAATAAAATTTAAAGGTAAAAAACAAAAAATAAAATTTGAAATTTGAAATTCAAAATTTTATTTCTTCTATTTTTTTCCGATTTCCATTACCACCTTCATATGACAATCAAGGAATGAATGTGTGAGGAGGATGCAAGAAACAAAATAGGATAATAACCCACACATAACAAAATAGATACCGAATTCGCTTTTTTAAAACAAGTTTGATACCAAATTCGCTTTTTTAAAACAAGTTTGATACCAAATTCGCTTTTTGAAAACCAGTTTGATACAAAGGATGAGGAGAGATAATAAGAGAAACGATATCTACAAAATGAAAAAAAACAAAATTATATAAAGAAAATAAGTAAATTAAAAAAAAAAAGAATACTCACACGATAATTTTTCCACTTTAGAATTGTAGTGCGCTATACAATGACGCCAAAAAACAATTGAAGAAGAGTGGGTAGTACTTTTTTTGTTTAATGCCCCTGCCACTAGAATTCCAGTGACGTGGAACCTTCTTAAAAACGAGTTTTTTTTCAATGTAATCCTTCCAATGAGAATAGACAGGAAAACAATCTTCCAAATTTATCAAATGGGTGCCAACATTTCGATTCACATCTTCCACATAATTTTTCTTATTCTCAATCAGTAATTTCTCGAAAAAAAAGTGATGTATTCGTTACATAAAATTTATTTGTTCTTATTCATTGAATGTATACTAATTTATGTTTGGTGTATAAATAATATGGAAAATTTTCTAATCAAAAAATAAATAATATGGAAAATTAAATTAATTTGAAAACAAGCTGGACTAATATTTATATTCTCTACCTCTTGTCTCTACAACTTTTTTTGTTAAGGGTAGCCAACATATTTACACATACCAATAAAAACATGTTGGAAACATTCGTTATGGGTAGATTTAACAAGATTTTAAACTATATATTCTAAATAAATAGTGAAAATAAAATGTATACTTATTTTTTAATGCTTTTTTACGTAGATTTTTTATTTTCGTGTCAATGAACATTAATAAAATAATAAATAAATAAAGGTAATAATACTATTCTTTTTTGATTAAAGCGGAAAACACTAATGACTTGATATTACAAGTGAGATCGAACCCACAACCTCCCGTTTAAAGGGGAGATGTCATACCACTGGGTTACATGACCCTTGGTAATAATAATACTATTCTCATCATCTCTAATTATGCATGAAGAAGTTTTTTCTTGGACATAAAAGGGATGAAGAAGTTGACTGATAATGTTTTATATATAAAAATGTGTGTAATTAAATCATATTATTTGTATATGTGTTTTTTTATTAAAAATTTGTATGTGTTTGATTAATTGTTTTTTTGGCCTTTTATGTGTTTGATTAATCAATCATAATTAACAAGAATGATGAAGAGCTACCAAAATAATCTAATGGAAAATTAGTTACGGTATGAAGTGCCCGAACTAAGTTTATTTGTATTCCCGGCCCCCTCATTCAAAAAAACTCGAAATGAGAGACATCCCTATTACAAGGCTTGTTTAGTTGGTTGCTCATAAATATGATAATAGGGTTGAGCACAACAAATTGATACCTAATGACCTACATATATTAATATTGAATAGAAAAGTATCATCATTAAAATGTATCATTAGGAGAAATTCCGCTCATCCAAGAACATATAAAGTATAAGAGTTGCCGCTACGATAAAAGTTATCACCAAAATTAAAGCATAAAAAGTCATAGTAATAATGGTCTTTATCGCTGCCAAGTAAGTCGCTACCAATGTAAGTTTTACCAAAAATGTCACAGCCAAAAGGTGACTTCTAGGAGCGATATTTAAGTAGCGGCCGAAGGGTTACAAACGTGGCATGTAGTACTCCCTCCGTTCCTAAATATAAGATCACTTTAGGAAGGAAAACTCGTTTCTAGATATAAGATTACTTTCTAATTTGACTCAAGTTTTCCCCAAATTACCCCTATGCTCCCTTCACCCAAAAAATAGGGGTTTGAAGAAGGTGAGAGGATATTTTAGAAATTTCATGAAATCCTAATTTATTGGAATGTCTTCTTTAATCTCTCCAAATATGTTAAAGTGATCTTATATTAAGGAACAGAGGGAGTATAAAGCAACTATTTGTTTATTAACTCTATATTCGTATTTTTATTAATTTAAATTTTTTTACTAATTTACAAAATTATTTAATATATCATTAATTCAAATTATCAAAACATTCACCATGAGTTTAAGCATTAATAAAAAAATTGCCTCCACAAATTACTATTCTTAAATTACTGTTTTTTGTTGCAACCATATTTATTACTTTTTATGTCCCCTTCAAAAAGTCACGACCAAAGTCTTTTTGTTTTTAAGTTTACATTGGACACCCATTCAAAAAACAAATCTCATGTAAATTGAATTGCTCCTTTCGTATATTATAATAAAAAATAAAACATACGAGTATATAGTTGGACATCCTAAGCGAGAAAAAGTTCAGAGTTAAACGAACTACCAACCTAACCAATCCAACCACATGAATACACGCCATACAGGAAAATTGGTGAGCTAACCAAACATGTCACTTGTCCTTTATAGTTTTCCTAACCGAAGAATCTGTACTTCTACTTCTATCTATATAAGACCATACATATCACTGATGTTCACATCAAAACACAAACCCTCTAGCACATCTTCATTCTCCTCATACATAAACTTCATAAACTCAACCATGGCTTCTTCTGGGACATCCATCCTCATCACATTCCTTCTAGCTCTCACATTCTCAAGCATGATGAGTTTTACTGTCGCAACTCGTCGTCTTCTCCAAACGACTCAGCCTTCAATCCCAAACTTGCCTTCAATTCCAAGTAACTTGCCCAAACCTTCAGCTTTACCACCTATGCCTTCATTCCCAACAATTCCTCAGCCTAACAATGTCCCTCCATTCCCTACAAACATCCCTAATCTTCCTTCTATGCCTACCATTCCATCAGTCCCACAAGTAAATCTTCCTCCATTGCCTTCCATAAACTCCTTCCCAAACATGCCCTCTATTCCAAACATCCCTACCACTATGCCCTCCATTCCATTCTTCTCTTCTCCTCCTCCTTCTAACTAATCTCATCAGAAAGTGGTTCACTAGCTGGTTGTCTCCTATTAGCTTCGCTTGATGTAGTATTACACAGCATATATATGTAATCTATTTGTGTTGGCTTAAGTTTATTTCTTGTATTATTCAGCACGTGGGGGGAAAATTACGTTTGGTATATGTGAGATAGAGTTATATTGTATGTGACTATATATGTCATCTTTTGTTATTTTATTGCTTTTGATTTAGTGAGAAATTTTATGTTATTGTATCGTCATCGCTTGGTTTTCACATTAATAAAATTAGTACGATGTCATCTCTTCGCTTAGACTTATCTAAAAATTATTGATAATCTACATTTTTTTGAACTAAGATTGATAATCTTTACGTAGTTCAATCATATATGTCTGTGTGAGTAAAATTATTAATTTCAACAGTCTATATTAAATTTTATTTCCTGAATATACCTTAATACTTGAGATGCGTTTAAAAAATTTATGTTGTTTCCAATATCCCAACTACTATTAATTCTTTCTATCCCTTTCTTATCTTAATCACCTCCTTCTAGTTCTAACTAATACTTGGAATAAGTGAAAAGTATTGTTCATTTAATGTATTTATTCTGTTCAGTTCAGTTCCTACTATGTGGATAGTGAGGACTGAGGAGTTACGTTTTAATGACTCTATAGCATTTTCTAAGCCTTTATTATTTCATGGAAAGAGAAAAAATTTTAGAAACCTGATGACTCCCTATATTTAGTGGTTTTTAGGAAATACTTTATTATATTTGGGGAGTCATTAATTAAATAAATAAGAGATTTTGATGTGAATTGGAAATCTATTAATTTGAAATATTATTTGGGAATTGAAATAGGAAACTTGAAATAATAAAAGAAAATATTTTAAAGGGAAGTTTCCTATTAATGAGATTATATGATTGAGCTATGTTGATTATTTCCTATTTCCTTTCTTTCTCTTATCATAGGACAATGCAGATTTGGAAACAAAAGAAAAAAGGAAAGAATGAGTCTTGGGCTTGGGCTAAATCTTTGGTGACCTAATTGACTAAGGAGATCACTCATTATAAAAGGGAAGAGAGGAGCATGAGGAAAGGAGGCTGGTCATAATTCTTCCTATTTTCTAAAGCCTAGAGGAGAATTAACGAGAAAGAAGAAAAGAATAGCGGCTAAAGAGCATTGAGGGAGTTTCATTCAAATCCAATTTCACGCAGAAGGAAGAGGAGAAAGGACGTGGCTTCTTCTTGTTGGGCACACATTCACATTCACATTCACGCAGCAAAAGGAAAAGGAAGCAAGAGGTGGCAAGCACTGTTCATTGGTGTCTTTGTTATATCCACGCACGCAGGGGAAGGAGATTAATGCACAAAGAGACGAGAGAGAGGAGTCACGGCACTATTCTTCAATCTTGTATTATTTAGTTATTACTTCTTCTTGAACATTTAGCATTCCTTTGGATTTTAAGCCAATTGTTATGACGATCAAAATTATGTGTGGCTAATTTCTTTTACAACCTAGAGTACTATGAACTTGTTTGTAACTTAGTATTTTATTTCTCACTATTTAGTCATGGTTAATTTGATTTAGTTTATTTAATCTTGCTATTATTGATTAACTTGTTTAGTGCTTGATCACCATTAGACATGTTTAGGGAATTTAGAATTGGACTCGAAAGAGGGAATTTTAAATAGACCATAAGATTAAATAGTGTAGGATTGGATTTTTAATCTGATTTGCGACTAGGATAGACATATACCTAGAAGCCCTACATAGTCACATTAGAGCGGTACCGGTATTAATTGGCTTAGTAAATTAGTGCAAGACATTGTGTAATTAAGCTAGGCAAGGATATAGGTGGAAACCGAAAGGCATTTATAGACACTAGTACTCTAGATTAGCTAGTTAGATTAATTCATAATTAATTTAGTGGGGAATAAAATCTAAGAAGCAGATAAGGGATTGGTGGCTCTAGGTTGTTCTTTTGACTCGTGAATTTCATCTGTGTGAATATTTGTTTTATTTTATTTTCTTAGATATTAGGTAATTAAAATCAATTTTCTTTTATTTACTCAACTTGAATGAAAATAGGAGGTCTAATGCCTAGTTATTAATTGTCTGAGTCTCTGTGGGATCGACCTTGAACTACCACTTTACTAAATTTACGATCCGTACACTTGCGGAGTTTTTATCAAAATTTTGGTAGCATCAAGTTTTTCAAAAACTTGATGCTACCAAAATTTTGATAAAAACTCCGCAAGTGTACGGATCGTAAATTTAGTAAAGTGGTAGTTCAAGGTCGATCCCACAGAGACTCAGACAATTAATAACTAGGCATTAGACCTCCTATTTTCATTCAAGTTGAGTAAATAAAAGAAAATTGATTTTAATTACCTAATATCTAAGAAAATAAAATAAAACAAATATTCACACAGATGAAATTCACGAGTCAAAAGAACAACCTAGAGCCACCAATCCCTTATCTGCTTCTTAGATTTTATTCCCCACTAAATTAATTATGAATTAATCTAACTAGCTAATCTAGAGTACTAGTGTCTATAAATGCCTTTCGGTTTCCACCTATATCCTTGCCTAGCTTAATTACACAATGTCTTGCACTAATTTACTAAGCCAATTAATACCGGTACCGCTCTAATGTGACTATGTAGGGCTTCTAGGTATATGTCTATCCTAGTCGCAAATCAGATTAAAAATCCAATCCTACACTATTTAATCTTATGGTCTATTTAAAATTCCCTCTTTCGAGTCCAATTCTAAATTCCCTAAACATGTCTAATGGTGATCAAGCACTAAACAAGTTAATCAATAATAGCAAGATTAAATAAACTAAATCAAATTAACCATGACTAAATAGTGAGAAATAAAATACTAAGTTACAAACAAGTTCATAGTACTCTAGGTTGTAAAAGAAATTAGCCACACATAATTTTGATCGTCATAACAATTGGCTTAAAATCCAAAGGAATGTTAAATGTTCAAGAAGAAGTAATAACTAAATAATACAAGATTGAAGAATAGTGCCGTGACTCCTCTCTCTCGTCTCTTTGTGCATTAATCTCCTTCCCCTGCGTGCGTGGATATAACAAAGACACCAATGAACAGTGCTTGCCACCTCTTGCTTCCTTTTCCTTTTGCTGCGTGAATGTGAATGTGAATGTGTATAGGCTTATGAAAATAGGAAGAATTATAACCAGCCTCCCTTTCTCCTCAATTGCATGTGTATATTTATAATAAAATAGTCCAACACCATATTGCCTTTGCCTTGCATGTTAAGTTTCTTTTCTTTCCTTTTCTTGTATGTCCCTCTCTCTTTATTTCCTTTTTCATTAAATATGCATTCATGAAGAGAAAGAAATAGGAAATAATCACAATGACTCAATCACATAATCTCATTAATAGGAAACTTCTCATCAAAATATTTCTTTTAATATATTAAGTTTCCTATTTCAATTAAATTTCATATTTTCCAAAAGAATCACTCATATACTCTCAAATTACTTTCTTTCCAATTCACATCAAAATCACTTAATTATTTAATTCATGACTCCCCAAATACAACAAAATATTTCCTAAAAACCATTAAATATGGGGAGTCATCACACCCCCACACTTGCATTAAATCTTGTCCTCAAGATTTCAAATTGTTAACACATTAGCACAAAAATTAAATCAAGATTTTATCATCACAAAGTTGGAATCAATTCAAATTCTCAACAATTAAATCCTCTTAGAAATCTCTCTCACCATCCCCAAATGCAAGTACTCAGGCAATCAATTTGATAGAGATAAATCACAAAAGCATGTCCCTCACCGGTCAAAGTGTTTACACTCTACTCTCAAAGTATATAGGGGTTGTGTTTCACTCAATTCCATCTATGTAATCCAGCTACCATAGGCTTGTTTATCATCTCGATATCCACTCTTATATCTCAATGCACACACAAATCAAAAGGACTTTTAAGGGTTGTAATGAAAAAGGTAGGATAATGAAATGAAAATGAGATGGAGGTATATTTGAAAAGTGCTAAACCATTATAGTAAGGAATGAAGGAATCACTTAACTTGATAAGCACATAGGGGTTGACTCTTTTGAACTCCACAATTCTTCAATTCTTTTGATTTTCATCTTCTTCTTTCTTTTTTTTTCTTTTTTTCCACACTTTGTGTGATTTTTTTTTCTTTTCCTTTTTTCACCTTCACTTTTTTTTTTTTTTTTTCTTTTCTCCTTTCTTCAACACTTATATTTCCCCTTTTTCTTTTCTAATTCCTTCACCCCTTTCCATATGAATATAGTATAACACTTTTCAAACCGTAAATGGAAGAAATAGATAAGAGATGAAAAATTGCATCAAAAGAATTCAAAGGCTAAAATATGCAATCTTTCTTTTTAAAAGAGAAGCAGACTCAAAGGGGTTAAGCAATGGAAATAATGTAAAAAAAGGATGGCTTTTTGGCTAAACTAGCTATGAAACGAAGGCCTTAATCATTTTTGTGCATGCAAGAGATTTGAGCATCAAAAGAGATTCAAGACAAGTTCTAGAGGGGAAATTACAATAGATGTACTCACTCATGAAAGAATAAAATTAAGGCTCAAAATCCTCACAAGGCTTTTTGACATACTAGAGTAATTTATCTAAATCAAATAGCTTGTCTTTTCACTTACATTCAAAGAAGATGAAATCAAAGTCTAATCAAATCCAATTGTTTTAAGTCCAAATCAATCCCAAAATTGGCAAAAATATTTTTTTTTCAAGAAAATTTTACAAAATGAAAGGTTGAGGACAATCTTTAGAGAACAATGATACCCTCATACCCCCACACTTAAATGTCACATTGTCCCCAATGTGAACATGTAACACAAGTAGTGGAATTACAAAAATATCCATAACAAGTGTAAAGATGACAAATATTTCAACTTCCATATCAACCAAGCAAAATACTCAAGAGGCACACCATCAAATCTAACCCTCACACACATATTAACCAGTATAAAGACTCATCACCAAAACAATTCTTAGTCAAATAAAATCAAGAAAAAGTTAGAAGAATACTCCCCTTCCTCTTCTCGATTTCCACCTTTAGCTCCTAGTCCATCAAGATCAAGTTGAAGCATCCTTTGGGGTCAAAAGAAGAAAAAAAAATCCTACAAACTCAAAAACAAAGCATCAAATACCAAAACCTTGGGTTGCCTCCCAAGAAGCGCTAAGTTTAAGTCTTCAGCCAGACTTTCCAAACAAATCCTTAGTCATAAGTATCAAAAACCATAATCACCTCATCTTCATTCCTTTTCGAACAGTATAAGTGATCAATCAAAGTAATGACTTGTGCCTTTTCAATCATAGACAATTTCAAAGAACAAGCAATCACTGATTTCAAAGGAATTAAAATATGCTCATACAAACAATTAGATGTAGATCTTTCTAAGAATAATGAGCATCCAACAAAATCAATTTGACTCCCATCAGTAAGAGTCACAACAGTAATAGGAGAATAATCCAAAGTAGTTATAGGAACACCCACATCAACATGTATATCAGAATCACAAACATTTGAATTTACATCTTGAACATCAATTAGACACCCATCAATTTCTTTCAAACAAGTTTCAGGCTCTATGACAACCTCTAAATCTTCTTTAACTTCATGGTTATCTCTATCCTCAATTATTGATTTTAACCTTTTCAAACAATCTTCTAACCTTTTGAAACTATCCTCTTGCCATTTCAAACTATCCTCTAGCATTATCAAAAATTTACCGGCTAATCTTTCTAATCTGTCAAGCCTTTCCTCTAAACAAGAGTTTACACTATCCTCAAAATTGTTTACTTGAACTATTGATCCAGAACTATTGTAATATTTCTCATTCCTTTCCAAAAAGATATCGGCTAATCTTTCTAATTTGTCTAATCTTTCTAAACAAGAATTCTCATAATCAATATTTTCTTGAACATGTGAAAAAGACATGAAGGGTGGGTCTATTGCATGTGAATAAGAATCAACATGTGGGTTCCAACACTCATCTTGCTCAAAATTCCAACTAGGCCTAGAAAAATTATCAACATAAGTTTGTTGCCTAGTGAAATCATCTCCTATACAATTTATGGTGGGCAAAAATGGACAATTTCCTGGTACATGATTATTTCCACAGTGATGACATCGATACCATTTATAATAATTAAACTCCGAAAAGTCCATCTTTCTATTTTTCCAAAAGAAAAAAAAAACTCAAACTAAAACTATTAAAAAATTTCTAATTCTAATTACTAATTGCCTTGAGTCCCCGGCAACGGCGCCAAAAACTTGATGCTACCAAAATTTTGATAAAAACTCCGCAAGTGTACGGATCGTAAATTTAGTAAAGTGGTAGTTCAAGGTCGATCCCACAGAGACTCAGACAATTAATAACTAGGCATTAGACCTCCTATTTTCATTCAAGTTGAGTAAATAAAAGAAAATTGATTTTAATTACCTAATATCTAAGAAAATAAAATAAAACAAATATTCACACAGATGAAATTCACGAGTCAAAAGAACAACCTAGAGCCACCAATCCCTTATCTGCTTCTTAGATTTTATTCCCCACTAAATTAATTATGAATTAATCTAACTAGCTAATCTAGAGTACTAGTGTCTATAAATGCCTTTCGGTTTCCACCTATATCCTTGCCTAGCTTAATTACACAATGTCTTGCACTAATTTACTAAGCCAATTAATACCGGTACCGCTCTAATGTGACTATGTAGGGCTTCTAGGTATATGTCTATCCTAGTCGCAAATCAGATTAAAAATCCAATCCTACACTATTTAATCTTATGGTCTATTTAAAATTCCCTCTTTCGAGTCCAATTCTAAATTCCCTAAACATGTCTAATGGTGATCAAGCACTAAACAAGTTAATCAATAATAGCAAGATTAAATAAACTAAATCAAATTAACCATGACTAAATAGTGAGAAATAAAATACTAAGTTACAAACAAGTTCATAGTACTCTAGGTTGTAAAAGAAATTAGCCACACATAATTTTGATCGTCATAACAATTGGCTTAAAATCCAAAGGAATGCTAAATGTTCAAGAAGAAGTAATAACTAAATAATACAAGATTGAAGAATAGTGCCGTGACTCCTCTCTCTCGTCTCTTTGTGCATTAATCTCCTTCCCCTGCGTGCGTGGATATAACAAAGACACCAATGAACAGTGCTTGCCACCTCTTGCTTCCTTTTCCTTTTGCTGCGTGAATGTGAATGTGAATGTGTATAGGCTTATGAAAATAGGAAGAATTATAACCAGCCTCCCTTTCTCCTCAATTGCATGTGTATATTTATAATAAAATAGTCCAACACCATATTGCCTTTGCCTTGCATGTTAAGTTTCTTTTCTTTCCTTTTCTTGTATGTCCCTCTCTCTTTATTTCCTTTTTCATTAAATATGCATTCATGAAGAGAAAGAAATAGGAAATAATCACAATGACTCAATCACATAATCTCATTAATAGGAAACTTCTCATCAAAATATTTCTTTTAATATATTAAGTTTCCTATTTCAATTAAATTTCATATTTTCCAAAAGAATCACTCATATACTCTCAAATTACTTTCTTTCCAATTCACATCAAAATCACTTAATTATTTAATTCATGACTCCCCAAATACAACAAAATATTTCCTAAAAACCACTAAATATGGGGAGTCATCAAAACCCAAATTAATTTTTGAAAAATGGTGCCATGTTATATTGTAACACCTGTGCACAGGATTAAGGGTGTGCTTGGATGGAGGGAAAATGGGGTGGGGGAAGTATTTTCCCTTGCTTGGATGGGGAGAAAATGGGAGAGGAAAGAAAAGGGGAGAGGAAAGGTGGGTGGGCCACATGCCCCATTTTCCTCCCAAGTTTTTCCTCCCAAAATGGGGGGATTATAAGAGAGAGAAAAGTTGTACAACATTGTTCAATAACCATGTCCCACCTCACCCACTCATTTTCCTTCCTTTCTATTTTCCCTCATCCATCCAAGCATGATGAGAGATAACATTTTTTCTCCCATTTTATTTCCTCTCCATTTTCTTTCATCCCATTTTCTTTCCTCTCCCATTTTCCCTCCATCCAAGCAGACCCTAAATCTCCAAATTTAAATTTCGCTCAGGTAGCCCATTCTCATGTATGTGAGCCCACTTCTCTTTCACACTCATGTTACTAGCCCAAAAAGTGTTTTAACTTATATAGACTAGATCTCTCACAATTATAAACAATGTAGAACTCTTTCTCTTTGACACATCTGCATATAAAGTAATATAAAATACACCATTTCACAACACGAACTTCAAGAGCATATATGCTTGTTATGAAACAAATTAAATTTAGTTTTTTTTGCATAAAGTTAAATGCCTACAATAGGTTGGAAAATCAATGACGATATATGATTGATAGTTTGAGGATCATGTATAGTATGGCCATCCCTGACAAGATGCAAGATTTAAATGATTTTATTGTGCTAACTTGAGTCATTAATAATTCTAAGATGTAATATTCCCATTTTTAATCAAATTCAATATATGTATTTCTTTTTAGTATTAGTTCATGATTTGATGGATATCTTTTTGTTATTTATAGGGCGAAGGCCCAAAAATGATACATAACTATTGGCCAAGGAACAAAAATAATACATAACTATTCCGAGGTACACCAATGATACCAAACTTTGACATGAGATCAAAAATGATATTTTCACTAATATGACAATAAAATTACACATGAAAAGTCTAAAATGCCCTTATAAATTAAACATTTTCTGTTCTTCTCCTTCTTCATCTCCAATCACCATATCTCCAGTCCCTCTTTTCTTCCTAATACCCTATACCTCCATTTACTCCCATACACCTAATATCCTTCGGTGGAGGAGGATGAGAAGGGAGTTGAAACGACGTAGTTTGTTCTCGGCCACGGTGGAGTGGAAGCCTGTGGTGGGGGAACGGTTGTCACCAACGCCGTTACGCAGGGCACGAGAATGGGGCGAGGATCTCATGGTGGCCGTGGATGTCTTTTTGAGAGAAGAAGGTGATGGTGTGATTATAATTATAAGGAGGTGGAAGATGGGAAATTATGTGGGAAGGGAAGGGAGGCCGTAGAGGATGTAGACGAGGATGTCATCGTTTAATCCTTTCTTGCAGCTCTTACTTTAGGTAATCATTATTTTAATTAAAACTCAAATTTCATTTTTTATGATATAAATATCTGGGTTGTTTCTGTATTGCAATAGGACTGTGAAAATTATAGTGATGATGATGAGTTTAGTTTTTTGACATAATGGGCCAGCGTGTTGATATGTTTATCATACATAAAAAAAAGGAACTTTTCGTGAAATTTGAGGATAAGGATGATGTTGAATCTATCAATAGTTCTGAAGGGTGTATTCTGAATTGAGGATGTGTCCTAAGGAGGTGTGTGGGAGTAAATGGAGGTGAAGGGTATTAGGAAGAAAAGAGGGATTGGAGATATGGTGATTGGAGATGAAGAAGGAGAAGAACAGAAAATGTTTAATTTACAAGGGCATTTTAGACTTTTCATTTGTAATTTTATTGTCATATTAGTGAAAATATCATTTTTGATCTCATGTCAAAGTTTGGTATCATTGGTGTACCTCGGAATAGTTATGTATTATTTTTGTTACTTGGTCAATAGTTATGTATCATTTTTGGGACTTCGCCCTTATTTATATTATTGCAACTAATTACTACTAATGCTAATATAATATTACTTGTATTATTGTCTATACACCCAAGTTACTGGATGGATTGGATTTATTGCAATGGATTGGGCTTGATTTGGTTGGAAGGAAAAACTGCAGTATTTGGGCTTAAAAACAATAAAAAGAAGCAAAAGACCAAAAAGAAAATGGATGATTGAGGGGCAGAGACGTGGCAGCTGGAGGGCAGTCTTGAGGGAGTGGACTATTGATTGTTGTATTGGATATTGAAGTGAGAAGACGGCTGCAAGAGAAAGAGGCCGAACTGAAATTGAAGGTCCACTTGCAAATTGAGGATTAAAAATAAGAAATGAGAGAGCTGGGCAGAGGCTGGTGGCGAAAATTGAAGAAAGAAAAATGAAGTGAGAAACGGGGAGCGCTGAATTTGGAGAACTCCTCCTCCTCGCTTTCCATATTCATTGGCTCTTCTTTCCTCTTATTCTCACCACGATTTGTCTTAACTCTCTCCTTGTTGGTGCTTCTCATATGAGAGAGGTATCTAAACATTTTTGCTCTAGAATGGTTTGTTATGGCTTGAGCTCTCATGCTTAATAGAGGAGTCTTGTTCTTTTCATTTATTTTGTATTTATAATTTTCCTAGGTTTAAGTTTGCTATTTATATCTTGAGATTTGGATTGTGTTCTTTATTTAAGTTTATTTGTAATTTTGACTTGTAATGAGGGATTTAGACTCAACAATATGTATGATCATACATATGTTCTTTATAATTCATTAGAAATTTACTCATGGTAGTGGTAGATAGTTGTTCAATTGAATTGTAATTGAACCTAATACATTGTAATCACTAATCACACTCTAGGGTAATTAATAATACCGATAGCTAATTGAAGGAGTTCATTAGACTAGGTGTTGGACTTGCCGGTTGGTGAGATTCGGTATTTTGGGAAACTTAGAGAAAACTCAAGGGTGCTAAAGGCCTTAACAATGCCTAATTGGATGTGTTCCAACAATTAGGTATTTGACTCATGGGTCCATGAGGTTTGGCAAATTAGTGAATTATTATCCTAATTAACTCCCTAAATATATTAATTGAGCTAAAATAGTCATTCTCAATCATTCCCCAAGAACAATTTCATATCATTTGACCAAATCTTTACTTTTCCCAATTCTTATTTTCCCCTTTTACATAATACACTTTTTACTTATTTTCACTATTATTCCATGACAATTTTCCTTTTTCAAACAAGTTTAACATTTAGTTACTAGGCAATTGATTGCATTTTATAGTCTCCTCTGAGAACGATATCCGGGGCTAACTTCCACTAACTCTTGGTTTTAAATTTTCTTGAAAGACTAGATCTAAGGTATCACCATACTGACCGTAAATTCAGTATCCTTCAAGTGATATAAAATACATCATTTCACAACATGGACTTCAAGACCATATATGCTTGTTATGAAACAAATCAATTTTTTTTTTGCATAAAGTTAAATGCCTACAATAGGTTGGAAAATCAATGACGTTAAATGATTGATAGTTTGAGGATCTTGTATAGTGTGGTCATCTCCATGTTGATACATGTTGAGAGACATTCTAGCAAGGTTTTCAGCAATTTGAACGAGACTCATTGAGTAAGAAGAATTGGTAGCTTTTTTATTTATCCTTGTTCGCACCGCAAGTGCACGGGTCGCGCCAAGTAATAAAGTGATAAGTAGAGTATCGTTCCCACGAGGATTTGGTTCCAAAACCCGGTCAAGTAATGATTATCGCACTCTCGCTCAATTTGAGTGATTCAAATATCAAGATGTGAAGGGTAACTATAAAAATAAATAAGAAAAACTATAAACAAATGATTCTTAACTTCAAGGATAAAATGAGTCCTAAGATTATTTTTCCCCCTTGTATTTCATAAACTTAAAGAGCCTCCTCTCACAATTGCTTTCAATGACTATATATTTGCTAACCTAGGGTTCTAGAATACTTGTAAACGCTCCGTCGAGTCAAGAACAAGTGTTTAATTCTATTAATCATACAATCTCTTGTCACAATTAATAAAACCCAATTTCTAAGTTTCAACCCTAATGTGGCTATGTGAGGTCAATAAGTATATGTCTATCTTATCAACAAAACCATCCATTTGTCATGCAAACTTCAAGTTCTCACACTATTTTACCCAAGTTCTACACTCAACCTAGCCCTCTCAAGCATCAATCAAGTGAACACAACATCTAAATGGTGATCAAGCACTTAGAAGCATTAAGAGAAGAGTAAAATAAACACATATATAACATTAATCGCAAAGTAAGAAGAGGAATTAAGAGTTAATCCATACAAGGGTTCCAAATAATCCTAGAATCAAAGCTTTAGCTCCACATGTTCATGATATCCAAAAGAATATATACATATATAAGCACAATCATAGAACAAGAGAGAGGGAAAGGAAAATGGAGAAGAAAAACCAAGATTTGAAGCAAAAATCTCTTCTAGACTTCAATCCATTGACACCCACTCCTCCAAATGCCAAGCCCTAGCTCCCAATATGCCCAAGAGGTCAAGAATGGGGTTTTTCTGTCGAGCCATCACTTTTATATCTCAGATTTCCCCTGCTTTTCGAGTGTGAAACGCAGAGTTTTAATTTCTGTTCGTCGTGCGTTCGTTGCGCAACGAATGCTCAACGAACAAATAAGAGTCAGAACAGAATTCGCTTCGTCGTGCCTTAGTTATGCAACGAACGCTCAACGAACATCAGGGGGAAATTTTCTTTTTCCTCCTTTGTCCCTTGCTTCACTCTTGAGTTTGTCCTATGCTTTTCTTGATAACTCCATGTTTTCCTTAGGCTTTTCACTTGTCCACCTCTTCCTACAAAAGAGAAAGAGGGTTGATGAGATTCAAAAATCACTTTCACACACATATAACTCCAAATTTCACCAAAATATCTATCTCTTAATTTTTACTCTTTTCTATGTGTATTCATATCTTTCTTAATCATTTACCACCAAAAATCATGTACATTCAAGGGAAATTGAGATGGAATATGTGAAATTATGGAGTTTATCACTCCCCCAAACTTGAGTCGTTGCTTGTCCTCAAGCTATTAAGAAATCTTTATACTTTGACCACATGCTATCCCTAATTCAATTGAATTACTTGTCCTCATATGTTGTTCTTCCTAATTGATATATAGAATACATGAATTATATGCAGAGATGAATGACTCATGGTGTTAAAAACAAGCTCTCCATAACCTTTGAACTAGTGTGTGTGATGGAGTTAAAGAAAATTTTCAAGATTTTTCTCCGGTCATTTGTAAAACTCCAATGTATGTATAGACTCTCACTCTTCAAATTTCTCCACTCTTTTCTTCTCTCCCCACTTTCAACTTGTAGCACATAAGTTTAAAATCAAGAGGGCTTTTAAAGCTTGTAATGAGGCCAGGGGTTTAAGTGTTTGGTTAATTGAAAGAATGAGATAAAGGAGTTCAAATATCTTGAGATAAATGAAAACATTTCATCATAGTCACTCTTTCACAAATTCTCTTTCAAGAAACATATAATTTCCCCCAAACTCATCTCAGTTTTGATTAGTTGTACTCCTAGTCTTATTGCAATTTTCTTTTCTTTTCTTTTTTTTTTCTATACTTCTTTTCTTCTTTTTCATTCTCTTTTTTTCATCAATTCACTTTCTTTTTTTTTTTTTTGACTTAGGAGTACAAACTTTTCCTTTACATAACCATTATTTCCCTTCTCACACATGTTTTTACATTTACACACACTTTTATCAACCATACCAATCCTCACTACTAATGAAATGTCAATTATCTCAAGATTCAGGTAGTTCATGGTTTTTCGGGTTTTAAGGGTTAAGTCCAATGTGGGTTGCAAAAGAAAATTTTTGTGGTTTTTCATTAAAAGGCTCAAAGAAGGTGCAAAAAGGATAAAGAATTGTCAAGGATGGCTTGAAAGGCTCAATCGTATTTAATGATGGCCTCAATCATTTTTCAAACTTATGTGCAACCTGTCGAAAATGTGAATTTTCCAAAAAGAATTTTGAAATTATCAAGTGAGAGAAAATACATACATTAGTTTATTACAACTTTCCTTCACAAAATCCATCATCCAATTACTCTAACTCCATTTGTGCTTAAGTTGTTCAAGAGAATTAAGGAGAGATTTGCCTTAACACCACAATCCACTCAAGCAAAGCATATAAATTCACCTTCTATATACCCTTTAGTCAAACAACTTATTCCTATCATTGGACTTTCATACATCTTTTCAAAATAGCTCATGGTCAAATTTTCTTTTTAAAAAAAAAAACAACTTTAGTTTGGGACAAAATGTCACACATTCATCATCACAATAAAGTCAAGAAATTCCCTATGCACTTATTATTCACAAGCAAAAAAAAAAAATTATTCACAACTCCTCAAAAAGTTTCCAAAATGATCATCATCTCATCACCTCTTTACTCCCCCAAACTTAAAACAAGCAGTGTCCTCACTGTAAAATAAGAATAGAGGAGGGTAGGAACAAGCATGGAGTCAAGCATGGACAAAGCTTTGATATCACACCAACAAAACTAGAAACTATCCTAAGGAAGCCTAAATGAAATCCTAAAACAAAAATTCTAACAGAAAAGTTCCTAAATGAAAAGTTTCTCCCCCAAACTTGAATTCAACTAAACCTTCAACTCCTTCTCAAATATCCAGCCTAATCCTAGTCCTCGCTGCCATTTTGATTTATCTAATTTCGTTGCAAGCTAAACAAGGAGTCTTGTCAAAATAACTTCATCAACACTGACTTGACTCTACATTTATTTCAAGACAATTACTTCACTCAATGTTGAGAGGGGACAGCCAAAGTACAGAGAAAATGAAACTTATAAT
This sequence comes from Mimosa pudica, assembly GCA_029929735.1. Lineage (NCBI taxonomy): Eukaryota > Viridiplantae > Streptophyta > Magnoliopsida > Fabales > Fabaceae > Mimosa > Mimosa pudica. The sequence goes on along the minus strand of JAKELP010000039.1, from coordinate 5,169,627 downwards.
GAACTACTTCATTTAATGTTTGAACTCCAAAACCACATTGGACATAATTATCAGGAGCCATTGAATTAAAACTCAATACAACAAATCGCTGCTATATTGCCAAATGCACCTCAATGTGCCAAAACCATTAACAAACAGAGCAAGAAGTATCCTTATTCACAACGAACTTGAGCAGGAAGTTTATTTCAAAGAAACTCAATCAAGAAACAAATAAGATATCTAATGGCTCAAGTGCTTTGCTAATAAGAAATCAAATGGCAATATCAAGTTTAAGTTCAAGTTCAAGTTCTCAAAGAGTGAATATTGCAGCATCATTGAAAGGATTTTAATCAACAATGATTCATTGTGCTTGCAAAATGCCCTGTACAAGCTCAGCAAAAAAAATAATGAGACAGATGTTCGTTGCATGTTCGTTACGCAGCGAAGCCACAACGAACATCTGATATCAGCTTTTATCAGCAAATTCAGCAGACATCAACCAGAATTTGACTCATCAATTCATCTCAAAACTCCAAAAACAGACCTTAGGTTTCCACTTCACCAAAATTCCATCCAGAACCTTTAAATGACATCAAATCTCATGTTGAGACACAAAATTATCACAAAAACCATTACAAACCATGTATATCAACAATTGGCAAACCTATGTCAAAATTCACAATTGAGGTCAATTTCTAATTTCATCACATGCTAACACCACAAATACACTTGACCATCAAATTAGCAGCCAACAACTCTTAAAAACAGCAGATATAACAAGCATTTCACTTCACATTCTCTCAACCTCCAAGACATAATTAAGACTATTTTCAACATCTCATGAGGATCAGTCCACATCAATCATGCACAAACAGGTCCTAATCATGCCAATATAATCCAAACTCAAAATTCCACATTCACCAACACCAAAATTCATTCCAGCACAAAATTTCAGTTATCAACATCATCAGTCATTCTAGAAGAAGAACAAGAAGAAAGGGCAAAAATTGAATTTAAATGAAGATTAGAATAGTACTCCCCTTCGTAGACATCTTCTTGCATTCCAAAAATGTAAGCTCCAGCCATCCTCATCAACTAGTCATCCAAGTATGGGAGAAAACCTTTCTTCCTACAAAATGTGAGACCAAGGAAAAATATACCAAACTACACCAAACTAGTTAGGAAACTTAAAAACAAAAGAGAATAGTTTAGAACTTGGGTTGCCTCCCAAGAAGCGCTAAATTTATAGTCTTCAGCCAGACTTTCCACAAACTCACTAATCATAAGTATCAAAAACTAAGATCACCTTGTCTCCATTTCTCCTCAAAAGACAAGGTTTCAATGACAATGAGAATTCATTCACAAAAGACTTACATGATTTCTCAATCAAAAGAGATTTTAAGAAACATGTCACAATATCACACATGGTAGGCTCTAATTCAATTGTTTCAAAATTTTCAGCACTAGCCCCCAAATATTTTGAAAACCCAATAAAATCAACTTGACTCTCATCAGTAAGAGTCATGAAATCACTCTGAGGATTTTGAACAAAGATTGTAGGGATTTTCTCCTGTTCACAATAACAAGAATTAGGCTCCAAGCTTGAAACCTCAATTAGACACTCAACATTATTCTCTCCCCCTTCAACTTTCAACTCACAATCACCCACAAAAGCATCACAAACTATTGGTAACACATCATCACTTTCCATAATCAACTCTCCACTTGAACCCACATTTTCTACACATGAGTCATTTGATGTATCAATGAAAACACCTTTTTGCCTTAAAGACTCAAATTGAGAAGTTAGTTCACCTAATTTAATTGCTAAATTTTCAAGAGCTAATGTTTGTTCCCTCCATTTTTCATCATCCCTAGCTCTATACTCATTCTCATTATCAAGATAACGTTGAAACATATCCATTATTCTTGACTCCTTCTCATCAAAGGAATTAGACTCATCTAAACTATTGGGTGATATTTTACATTGTGGTGCATAAGAAGGGAAAGAGTAATTTGGATCCCAAGACAATGAATGTTCATGATTCCAACTAAGGTTAAAAGAATTATCATGCAAATTAGCTTGAACCTTAGGAAAGTCATCCTCAACAAAATCCATGGTTGAAAAATGGGGGCATTGCTCATTATAATGATTATCTCCACAATAATTACAACAAATGTACTCATATTGAGTTTGAAAAGCATTGGGGTCATAATAAGAAGTTAGATAATCATTATCATGCTCAAATTCATCCCTTGCCCCATTAGTCCACCAAGGATAGTCCATGCACAAAGTTCTAAGAAAAGAAAAACTAACTAACTAACACAAAGACTCACAAAGAGAACAAATATACACATGAATACAAGAGAAAATAAAATCTACAAAGAAACACAAGAACAAATATATACAAACTCAAGCTTAAGCTACTAGTGTTATAATCAAGATTGACCAAGGAAGGTTTTGGGACACAAATCCCCGGCAACGGCGCCAAAAACTTGTTCGCACCGCAAGTGCACGGGTCGCGCCAAGTAATAAAGTGATAAGTAGAGTATCGTTCCCACGAGGATTTGGTTCCAAAACCCGGTCAAGTAATGATTATCGCACTCTCGCTCAATTTGAGTGATTCAAATATCAAGATGTGAAGGGTAACTATAAAAATAAATAAGAAAAACTATAAACAAATGATTCTTAACTTCAAGGATAAAATGAGTCCTAAGATTATTTTTCCCCCTTGTATTTCATAAACTTAAAGAGCCTCCTCTCACAATTGCTTTCAATGACTATATATTTGCTAACCTAGGGTTCTAGAATACTTGTAAACGCTCCGTCGAGTCAAGAACAAGTGTTTAATTCTATTAATCATACAATCTCTTGTCACAATTAATAAAACCCAATTTCTAAGTTTCAACCCTAATGTGGCTATGTGAGGTCAATAAGTATATGTCTATCTTATCAACAAAACCATCCATTTGTCATGCAAACTTCAAGTTCTCACACTATTTTACCCAAGTTCTACACTCAACCTAGCCCTCTCAAGCATCAATCAAGTGAACACAACATCTAAATGGTGATCAAGCACTTAGAAGCATTAAGAGAAGAGTAAAATAAACACATATATAACATTAATCGCAAAGTAAGAAGAGGAATTAAGAGTTAATCCATACAAGGGTTCCAAATAATCCTAGAATCAAAGTTTTAGCTCCACATGTTCATGATATCCAAAAGAATATATACATATATAAGCACAATCATAGAACAAGAGAGAGGGAAAGGAAAATGGAGAAGAAAAACCAAGATTTGAAGCAAAAATCTCTTCTAGACTTCAATCCATTGACACCCACTCCTCCAAATGCCAAGCCCTAGCTCCCAATATGCCCAAGAGGTCAAGAATGGGGTTTTTCTGTCGAGCCATCACTTTTATATCTCAGATTTCCCCTGCTTTTCGAGTGTGAAACGCAGAGTTTTAATTTCTGTTCGTCGTGCGTTCGTTGCGCGACGAATGCTCAACGAACAAATAAGAGTCAGAACAGAATTCGCTTCGTCGTGCCTTAGTTATGCAACGAACGCTCAACGAACATCAAGGGGAAATTTTCTTTTTCCTCCTTTGTCCCTTGCTTCACTCTTGAGTTTGTCCTATGCTTTTCTTGATAACTCCATGTTTTCCTTAGGCTTTTCACTTGTCCACCTCTTCCTACAAAAGAGAAAGAGGGTTGATGAGATTCAAAAATCACTTTCACACACATATAACTCCAAATTTCACCAAAATATTTATCTCTTAATTTTTACTCTTTTCTATGTGTATTCATATCTTTCTTAATCATTTACCACCAAAAATCATGTACATTCAAGGGAAATTGAGATGGAATATGTGAAATTATAGAGTTTATCAATCCTCTTCCAAGCTTCAAGTACCAAGGAATGTAAGTGTCTTTGAGCGTCGGACTCTGAAGCCCCAGTGTCATTCATGTAGCATTCCATCGCTTTGGGTACATCTCATGTCTCCTTCTCACGCTAACAAAATTAAGGATGAAGTAAAATACATGTACAGTAATTAAGTAATACCAATTATTATAATATTATTGGTCTTCTAAATTTGTATTTATTTTTATTTTGGTTCTGAGATTCAATGCCATAAAAAATGCTGGTTCCTATAATCAATGAAAGACCTAAAGTAGTTTTCCCTTGAGAGAGCAAAACCATGGCCCCTATAATCAAGGAAATTCGAGGAACCAAAATCAAAATTAGGACAAATTTGAGAGACCTAAAATTGTATGCTTCTCAATCTCAATTAAAGATTAGCTTAAGGGTTATGGGCCTTAAGCTATTTTTTTTTACTCAAAAAAAAAAAAAGATTAGCTTAAGGGTATAATCGTACTAGACGGTACCTTAGAAGTTCCCATGTCATTGGCAAGGCGTAGAATAGTTGCTGAAGAATGAATAATTTCATAATAATCTTCTAAGTGAACATAGTTCTTATCATTTATGATTGAAGCAGGAAGAGCAAAATAAGCATGTGCGAGTATGACAGGTGCACTGATTGAAATCCAAGCATTTTCCATGTACTCTTGTAGGGTTGGTTTGTAACCGCGATAATACCACTTTGCTTCAACAAGATATGATTTACAAAGATCAGCCCACTGAAATTAAATCAGTGAGGAAAATTAATACACAGAAATAGGTCGAATGTCTGCCTTTTATCCTAAATGTACACTGTAAGTTTATTTAATTTCTTTTGTTTTTTTTCCAAGATACTGTTAGTTTCAAATGACGTTTTTTAATTTGTAGCACTCACGTGGTTATTTAATAATTTAATAATTAAATTCAATATCTTAGCATTTGAAAAAATTTTAACATTATTTCAGATTTTAATTTCCAAACTAAGATATCAATATGAAATCTTCTGTGACATTCAATGACGACAAAAGGTGCACTTTTTCCGAAATTAATTAAAAGAATGATCATTATGATTATTTAATTATGTTTTAGGTGATATATATATATATATATATATATATTGTGTCTATGTGTGTGAAGTCATGATAAAACCATTATACCGCTTTCTTAAGCTGAGGGATGATGTTTTGGCCATTATCTCTTAGAAAGTCAAAAGCCACTTCGTGAACAAAGTTATAAAGGGCTAGGAAGCATATTTTCATGTAGTTTGGAAGTTCATCCATGACATTTGTATCCCACCTAGTCAATCAAAAGCACATTAAGGTAAACAATATTAGGATAATTTTGAAGAGAGAGATGGAAAGAGAGTGAATTGCCATGCCATATATTGAGTTTACATTATAGCTAGGTAGTAAAAGTACACATTATGTCCTTAAACTTTATACAAGATTTCTAATTGTTTCTTTCTTGATTCTATAAAATAACCTTTTATCAACAAAAAAAAATTCTATTATTGAAATTTTAAATCCTACCAGTACACTATCAAATGTTGAGATGTTGATTTTAATTATTTTTTTAAATAATGGTTAAAACAATTAGGATGATACCACTTTTAGTCCTTAAACTTTCAATTAATCTAAGTTTTGGTTCTATCATTCAAATTGGTGTTTTAATCCTTAATCTTTCGGTCAATTTTGGTTGTTCCTGAACTTTAAATCGATGCTATTGATCTCTAAATGTTTTGTCGTTCATAATCATTGGTTCTTAAATTTTCAAATTTTCTTAAAATTCAGGGATTATTAAATATAAAAATTACAAAGTTCAAGGACATACATAGTCACCAGCCACTTTTTAAGTTCAAAGACTAAAACAAAAAAAAAATATGAAAAATTCAAGCACTCAAAAGTATGATTATAAAGTTCAATAACCAAAATCAAAGTTAAATAGAATTCCGAGGTCCAAACGTAATATTATTGCAGAAGAACTTATTATGAAACTAATTGCATTAGGATTGTAGTACTTTTTTCAAGAAAAAACAGAGAAATCAAACTAATAGTTATGATGATTTAAGATGAACTAGATGTATATTATATTTTTAATTCTTACCAATTTTTTCCCCTAAATCATCCTTATAAATGTCCCTCAATAATAGGAAAACAAGAGAGGGAGGGTGGGTTAAAAATAGATGATTAGAGTACATTTATAATATCATATTATTTTAAATAATTTAATTATCATTCATAATCTAATTAATCTAATTAGTTATATAGGTATTATAGTTAGGATAGGAGAGAGTAATTATCAAATGCTCACCGGTCAACAACATCTGTGAATAGCTGCAATTCTTCCAATTCGCCATATGCATCATAAATATCGTCAATTGCTGTAATCAATGCGTTAACTTTTGTCATCAATCTTCTGAAATTTCCATGTTGTGGTTGAAAAGCCAGAGCCACTGTCCAAAAAAAGTTTTCCACCATTCGATCCCTTATTGCGTAATCCAGCTCTTCCACGAGTCCAATTCTTCTCCACCATCCTCATGATTAACAAGTCCCAAAAAAGGATTAAAAGTTTTAGCACAGAAAAATTCTCGAATTTATCTTTATTATATTAAAGTTTCATACTCTCTCTCCAATACTGTTTTTTTTCCCAAGGGTATCCCCAAACCGTGTGCATGTCAAGTGAGATTAATCTCTCGCGGTTCTAAAATCCCATATAGAGGTTGACATGTGGCCTGTAAATTTGCTCAACGCAAGAGTTATTCTCTCTCCAATACTTAGTTGAAGAAGAAGCTCTCTTCATCAGGGTTGGAGAGAGAGTACTACCACCTCTGGCTTTCCGTTTTGACAGGGAAGAGAGGTAAACTAACGGTGTTTTGAAGATATGTTAACAAAAGGATCTAGTGATTTAACGGAATGAAGTGAGGACTTAATAAAAAACAAGCTAGAGGGACCTGATTCAGAATGAGATGAAGATATAAGAACGGGCTAATTAATTTCCCTCTTTGTTATATATAATTATAGTATACTTTTAGTCTTCTCTATTTATATCAAGTTTTATTTTCATCATTTATGTTCAAAAAATATATTGTTGGTCATTTTTTTTGTTAACATTGTTAGTTTCGTTTATTAACGGGAATGATGATGACTCATCAAATGTAGAGTTATTTTATAGCTGAATGAAGATGGAAACTGATTAAATTTAAAAATATATGATTAGTTACACAATATTTTAATTTAAACATATTTGGTCTAATATTTAATATAATCATATATTCACGATTTGATTTGAGTTTATTGAGTCGATATTTTCTCTTTATATAAAACCAACTATGTCAACAGAAAATTATTAAAAGTGTGTTTTCCAAAATATAAACGACTAAAATAAAATTAATGTAAACGCAAAAGAACAAAATTAAACTTAAACCTTAAAGCAATTTATATGGAAGGGGAGAGTGAAAGACTATCAACACATAAATAAAGATACAAGACCTACTAACTGTGAATTTTGAGGGGTGGGGAGTGGAAAATTATATTTAAATTAAAATTTCATAATGCTATTTGCGTTATGCCTAAAATTTTATCTTTCCATGGTTTCTTACCTTGATGCATGTTTCAAATCTTCTTGGTGCTGCACTTGTACTATATTGAAGTCCATTTTCGCCAGCTTAAGCAAAGAAGGGTTTACATTCTGTCTCTTTTGGTAAACATCAATGAACCATCGAGCTTCCAATCTTGATGCCCTCCAATGTAGTGGAAGCTCCAGAGAATGATTAATCAATGGAATGATCTCATTTTCATCTTTGTTTCTTATCACATAACTTTTTAAACATTTTGAGCTGAAATCTCTTGCTTCATCTAATATTACTTCACCTTCCATTGATAAAAATGATGCTTCATATAAAGATAACAAACTCTTCATATCAAAAGAAAGCCGAGAATCAAAATGATTCTCAGAATCTAGAAATCCTTCAAATAAATCTGGAAGAAGAAAACCATGTAAATATTTTCACCTAAAATGTTTTAGCAAAACTTAATTTGGAGATAAAAGAAATACCTGAAGATGACACATTATAACCATGATGACGTAAGAGTCTGAATGCAAGAGCCGTCGCATATAAATTTGTTTTATACTTTAATATGCCATTATTAATAATATTAAGGTAAGTATTTTCCATTTTATTTCTAATTTCAAGGCTAAAATGATCAGCCACTCCTAGTCTCAGCAAGAGATCAATGAACTCAAGTTGATCCACAGGATTAGCCAATTTCGAGAATATCACTCTTACTTCTTCCTTCAATCTATCTCTTTCTTTTGTATATGATTCCTCCTGTGCAATAATTATAAAACAAGGTTATCATATTTTTGAATAAGATTTTAAAATACTAAAGAAAGTCTGTCTATATACATATATATTTGACATACCACAAAATCACTTCTTAATGATTGGATATAATCATAATCCCAAATTGAAGGTTTGAAGGTGTTCACTCGTTGACCAGAAGTATTGTAATGAGTAGAAAAACCGCGGAATGAAGTCATGTATTGGATGGTACTAGGAACAACACAAGAGGTCGTGATGGATGAAAATGAAAAGATTGGTTTTAAGGGTAGCATTATTTGGTGTTTGAAGGGATTACCATCTGAAAGTAAGCAAAAGTGGTAGTGGAGAGCCATTATTATTGGCGAGAAAGGAAAAAAAAAAGCTTCAACTTGATTCTTTATAGATATATAGATTGAGAAGACGTGGTAATTCAAACCAAGCTCATCAAGACGTGAAGCTTTATATCAAGCTGAAAACTAGAAGATGTTGTGTGTGGAAAGTTCTGTGGAAATTAACGCATTACGATAGAGTATATATAAAAATCAAGTTTTAGTATATTTTATAATGATCTGTGCTCCAAGAGCCCATCCAAGTGGTAAAATCAAATTCAATAGAATTTCAACAATTTATTTATATTTAATATCCGTAAATAAAATTTTGTTTTATTATCTTTGCTTTGGATTTGTACACGTTAGAATCTCTTTTTCAAATAAAAGTTAGAAATTTTAATTTGACCACATCCAAATTAAATGAACGTTTCATGCTGGACACTGTCTCATTTGATGAGAAAAGCTTGTTTTATTGCACTATGCTATCAAAGCTATGAGTTAATAGCTAAGTTAGGTTATGATATATATGTTATAACACATAGCAAAAACATTTAATAATCAGATAAGGGGAAAGCTATGAGTCAATATTTTATTGCCCAAAATGTACCTTAAAAAAAGTTTTTATCTAAAGATTTGGCTTGAATCTTTACAAAATCGGTTACTTAGAATGTTGGCAAAACTTTGGCCAAAAAAATATGTCAGCAAAATGGGTCAATAATGGTAAGGGAAAATCCCAAATAAATCCCTCCCAATACCCAAAAGGACAAGTCAGGAATCTAAACTTCCAAAAGGACTATGAATGAATCAACACCTACCTGTCATTTTAAAATTTTGTGAAAAGACAAGATTGCCCCCATCCTAAAACACAAATTGCAAGTAGAGAGTGGGCGTTAGAGTGGGTTTAGGATGGGTAGTAATTTGTGTTTTAGGATGGGGGCAATTTTGTCTTTTCACAAAATTTTAAAATGACAGATAGGTGCTGGTTCCTTTATAATCCTTTTGGAAGTTTAGATTCCTCACTTGTCCTTTTGAGTATTGAGAGGGATTTATTTGGGATTTTCCCTAATGATAATGAATAAATTCAGAGGTGACAGCTGTTCCACAATCTTTATGATACTTCACTTTTCAAAAAATGTGGGTGAACAATAAAAGTAGTTTATGGTTTTAAATATTATAATCCTGTCCCTTGATAATTTGCTGCCAGATGTAAACAATTATTCAAAAAAGAATACTACATATATTTGGCTAAAATATGCTTTTGACCTTTGCATCAATTTTTAATTTAGTCATTTATATTTGGAAAGTACACTTTTGACATTTTTATTAACACCGTTAGTTTTTTTCGTTGATTAACACCGTTAGTTTTTAAAAATATAAGAATAATTACACTAAAATATTTAAATTTAAGAATTTTTTATATTTTAATTTTAGATTAACCATTTAAAATTGTGAAGTTAACATTTTCCGTTAAGTGAAACTAATGGTGAGACTTTTCTAATATTAAGTGCGTTGGGTGAAACTTCATATTAATTTTCCAATTGATTAATAAGAGCATAGATCTTGTCGTTAAACTATGCATCAACTTATAACACTGGAAAATTAAATTTAAAGAAAATGATGAGTATAATAGGTAAGATAAAAATGTTTTTATATAATACCAAAATTACTTCTAAACTAACCCTTGTATTCAGAAAGGTAAAAAAACAAACTCTTGTATTCAGACGGAATGTAGGATAATTAAATTAATCAACGCGGTATAAATATTTCATTCATATCCGCCCGCAGTTTACGACATTATTGATTATAAGGGAATTTCAGCCAGTTTATCAAGTACAAAAAATGAAAGAACTTTAGTCAGGTCACTAGAAGCGTCGTATGATGGATATATGCTAAATGTAGACAATACAGTTTGAGCCAATAAGAAACATTACTTTTCTTTCAGACCATTATATTGGTATGAAAGAAAAGTAAAGTTTCCATATATAAAGAATATATATAAGAAAGTTGTATTATTTTATTGTGGTTTGGTATTTATAAAGATAAGATAACCATCTAAAGAATCTCACACATATATACGATACAGAGAAGACAGAAATATGGTAGGGTCGCCACAGGATAATAATCCATTTGCTTTTATTTAGAACCATCATTTGATACTCCCTCTGTTCATAAATATAAGATCACTTTTAGATTTAAGTTTGTTCCTAAATATAAGAATCTTTCTAATTTTTCTCAACTTTCTTCCCAAGTAAACCCTAATAATTCTTATCAATAATAAACAAGTAAGAGTGGGGAAGTGAGAATAGATGTATATGGTTATGGTACATTAGTAATATCATGTGTTAATAACTAGCTTAATTAGCATTTTTAATCTAATCATATTAAGAAAATGATACTATATTTAGGAACGAAGGGAGTAATTTTTATGGCAGACACATAAATCTGATTAGTTGATTTATTTCAGAAGTTCGTTGCAATTTTAGTTGGAGTATTTAAATCAAATTTTATATTAAAAAAAACTATGTATGGATTAGGCATTAATTCTGGTTATCGACGAAATGGAAAAGGTGTGCCAAAAGTCCATATCATTCAACTGATATTTAAATGCAATATTAATCGATTGGCACAACTAATACAAATGTAATAAAAAAATTCAATCTAATTGACAGGATTTGAATTTTTAATTTTGCAAGAAAGGAGGTAAAAAAAAAATCATATTGATGATTGGAAAATGAAAGACCCATGCTAAAATGAAAGACCCATGCTAAATAAAACAATACGCTTTGAAACTCTGAATATTATGCTATAGAGAGCTGCAAACTGTAGGTATTGATGCAGGTTTGGATCATGTCTGACATGTGTGAGAAATGTTTTTAGATCAGATATTATGGTTACTTTGTTTAATTTAATTATGAACATGCATGATTAATTCACTATGCATATGCCACATGTACATTTTATTTGGTTCACAATTTCACACAACTAATACAGTGGCATTGGATACAGTGGAACGGTATAGTCTCTCACAAGTGAACTAATTTTGAATTTCTATAGAGGGAAATTCATATATCTATTAATCACTTTTTATTCTCCTCCTACAAAACAGGATAACGGGAAAATATATGTATTAAGAAAATGTTTCATAATATATATGAAAATAGCGCGCGGATCATGTATAGTCCAACCAGAATAGATTAGCTATGAATTCTAACAGCATACTGCATCCGTAAGAACCATTTCTAGTTTAAATGTCTTTATTGTTATCGTTTGAGAAGAAATATTAGCTCACAAAGGAATTCGCAATAACAATATTCAAGTTGTTGGTGTACATGTACAATGACTTTAAAACAATAAGTGACCTTTTCATATAGGTGGCGTGAACTTTTTTCCCAAACGTTTTTGTCCCACTGAATTTTCATTGATTAGTAATGAGTCAACATTTTTGAATATGAATATTGTTGATGCTTGGTTAGGGGAGACTTTATAATATAATGAAATAAGAAGATCTTTATTAATGATGGATGAATAAGTTCAAATTAGGGTCACCGACAACGGTGGTTACAAAGTGGGCGTCAATGGCCTGATTACAAGATATATAGCATAAAGCTGAAGAATTACAATGATAAGAGAGAAGATTGGGGATGGATTAGATAAGAGGTGAAGAGAAATAGAGCGGTTGTAGATGATTGCTTGTGTCTTCTCTAGAATCAGTGCTCCTTTTATAGCTCAGACGTCCATAGGGCGGTTGCGAAATAGTAGGCGTCAGTTGTAGATGGTGACCGTTGCAAGTGCTCCGATATAGATGGGCGACTGGCCTCCCAAATAGGTGGGCGACTGCTTCATTTGATCTTATGAGTCATAACCGTTGGAACTCAGAGTTTTGGGCTCCAGTTGCGTCTGCTTCTTCATTTGGGCCTCCGGAGGGGTTCAGGCCCAATAGGACCTAACAGGGTCCAACAAATATATATTATTTCCTGAATTTTTGTCTCATTAGAAAAGTCGTGTAAATATAACTCCCTCTACTCCTAAATAATACAAGAACCAATTGACCTTTTTTTGAGACACTACTACAAAAAGGGCTATGCAAACGTTCATTTTGGCCTATCTCAGCGTTAAGCAAACACGGTTTACAACCCTGTTTAATTCTCCTCGGCGTTCTCGAAAGACCGGGGAAAGGAATTCTAATTTTGATAAGAGAGGCCTACCCCGATATTTTTTTAATCGATACCCCTGTCACTTTTAACCCAACTCGGCAATCCTTTGTGAGAAACGCTAGGAAAAAAAAATAACAAACAATATCTACCCTGCTGTTTAAATCAACTTTTATTAAATAAAGGCCTACCCTGACGTTTATAAACGTTGGGGTAGGCCTTTTATTTTATAAAAACATATTTCAAAATTTAATTACATATATTGTATTTAGATTCTAGTTTATACAACAACTAAGCAAATAATTTTTTATGAAAAAATAAATAACAAAAATAGTATTTCTTTATATTCAATTCAACAATAAACAAAACAAAATAGAACAAGATCCACGGGATAATGTTTGCTAATTCTAAAGTATGTTATTTATGGATATTGAAGCCTACCCTGCACGGTAGGAGTGTTCAACAATTTCTCGTCCCGTCCCGTCCCGTCCAGCACGTCCCGTCCCGTCCCGAGGCATTTCGGGACGAGAAATTTCTGTCCCAAAAAGTTTCGTGACAGGACAAATCGGGACGGGACAAAATTCCTCTTCGGGACGGGATGAGACATGGGACATGGTTGTCCCGATCCTGTCCCGTCCCTAATATATAAATATGTGTTTTTATATAATTTAGGCTTGTTAGCAAATCAAAAACTTATCAATAGTGTCCAATACCAGAAAAGATTTAGTTTAGCTGTGCAAAACTCACTCTACTAGGGGTGAGCAAATCAAACCGAAAACCGAACCGAACCGAATTGAATTCGGTTATTTCGGTTCGGTTATTTCGGTTTTCGGTTCTTGTTCGGTTTTGTAGTTCGGTTATTTCGGTGTTCGGTTTTCGGTTCGATTTTAAAAAAATAATTCGGTTAACCGAATAACCGAATTAATAAAAAAATAATAATAAAATATTATTTTATCATATTTTTCTTTAGATAAGTAAAAAATTAGAGTTTAAATCTATAGTTTTTGTATTCCTTCTTTTAAATTAAAAATGATATGCAATATATCAATATAAAATGTGGAGTTATATATGTTGAAAATGAACAAAAAAATTGAATTTAATATAAAATAAAGAAATTTCGGTTTTTCGGTTAAAACCGAAACCGAACCGAAATATTTCGGTTATTTCGGTTCGGTTCCCAACACTAATCGGTTTCGGTTCGGTTTTGAGGTTAACCATAATTCGGTTTTCGATTATTTCGGTTTTCATCGAAAAACGAACCGAAAAACCGAATATTCTTCCCTACACTCTACCTACTAGTACTCTTTTTTTTATACTCTATATTAAAGTGATCGGTTCATCAGTTGCTAATACTGGATTTCAGCCACAACTAAGCCCAACAATATTTGAAGCCCAAAAGGAGTCTAATAATCATTTTAAGGCGATTGGTTACTAAGGCGATATGATTGGTTTATTTGCTAATTGAGTTTACCCGAGCAATGTCTAGAGCTAAGGCTTACGAAAGTATCCAATTGACCAATTTTATGTGAGACATAAACAGTAGGAAACGACGACTTCTTCCCATGAAATTTGGTATTTAGTACATATCTTAGGAGTTTTTTCTTAAAAAAGTCTTACAACACATTTAGATGTGCACATTAGATGCTATAAATTTTCAAAGTTAGGACAGAAAAACATGAAAATCCTGTTTTACCAAATGAACAATAAACATCCATGTTGGAATTAAGAAATAATGCCCATGGTTTGTAGTTGAACGCTATTTTTCGTTTGTAGAGGTTAATCCTAAAGTCTAGTCCGATCCATGAAATTGAAACTTGGTAAGAAACACATGTACTGCCTGCAGTCCTCAACATAAGATCACTTAGTAACAATATCTATATATATATATATATATATATATATATATATAGTAATTAGATTATATGTTATTTTATAACTAGAATAAATTAGTTTGAGGAAAAATATAACTAAATATAATATAAAGTGGTTAATTTTGCATTTTTAATTTATCCAAAAAGTTAAAATGATCTTATGGGTAGAACATGAGGGAGTAACACATGTTATTTAGGTTGGAAAAAAGTTGGCAAAAAAGTCTACTTGTTAAAACTTAACTCAGCAATTGACAAAATTATAAAAACACTTATGATATGAAGAAGCCCAAGATGTTGGACGAATTGAAACCTTCTCTTGTCAAACCAAAATAAAGCAATTAAAGCTAAGGAATGATATTTTCTATGAAATATACAATAATTAAATATAGTATAGAATTATGTAATGTAAAATACATCCAAAATTTGGATTAAGTATACTAAGGAATTATTTAAGGTACAGGGGTGTCATTTCGAAATTAATAGGCCTTATAAACAATTTGTGAAGTTTCATGTATTTTTGAGGATCTTATGTTAAGGCTAATTTACTTCAATAAATAGAAGAAATCTAATTAGAATAAGAATTCCAATATGAGAATTAAAGAAAAGTTATTTAGAGACTTGAAGAAAATTATAGTGGAAGAAAAGACTCTGTTTGAAACTCCCTTCGATCCTAATTATGAGACCATTTTAATTTTTTTAGAGAAATTAAATATGCAAAATAAAATCATTTTAAGATGTATGGAAATTATCTATTTTCCTAAAAACTAAATTATTCTATTTATGAACTAATGTACAATCTAATTATATGTGGCATATGTTATATGTTATTGGTCAAATTTAATTGCTTAGTTTAAAAAAAACTAAAATAATCTTATATTTAAAACGAGAGAGAGTATAAGGATTCATTCTAAGAAATATTTTTGATAAGAGGAATGGAAGAAAAAATAATAATAACAAAATAGAGAGGTGTCGGCATAAAATGTCGAGGCTAACCTTGTTATAAAATTATCTTTAGGGTAAAGGTGCATTTTTAGTACTCAACAATATTGCAAAGTGCATTCAACATAATGGACAATTTTTGGGTGCATTTTTGGTAAAGAACAATTAATTTTGTAGTTTATTTAGTGTGACCGTCTAATTGGGTTAGTTTGACTGTTTGGAGGACCAATTTTGACCAAAGTAGGTGATGTGGAATAAATTGACCTATGACGTGGCAACATTCCATTTATGTGAGGATATTTGAACCATAAATCAAAAGACAATGTTAGCCATTGAATTAATCTAATGGCAACAAATAAAATCCCCAACCAACATTCTCTCTCAGGCCAAACAAAAAAAAAGTAACCCAATATTACCGACAAATGGCGACAATTCCCTGCTACCTCTTTGCCGTTGACGGTGACGCAAAGGTGGCGGCGACAACAGCAAAGCCCACTGAATCCCAACCCCTCAAGTCCCAAACCATAATATAAACTCCCTCTCCCTTTTGCTTTTACATGTCTGAAATAGCAAGACAAATGATTTTAGCAACAAACCCAATTATTCAGATTCTCTTTTCCGTTCTCTCTTGTGTGCAAATAAACAGAGGTTGACTAAAAATTCTAATTCAAGTCTACAAAGTAAAAAAGATTACAACTTTGTGTGCATGTCCTCCATCCTCGGATTCTCCGCCCTCGGCCCTTCACCTTGGTGTGCCTGTCATTTGTGGACTTCTTTGCTGACGTGGCGATGAGTGATTGGTTGGTGTTGGTTTGTGGGGGCAGATCTGGTGGTGGTGGCTATGGCTAAGGAAGCGTCGACAAGAGAGGCAGTGGTGGAAGGGGAAGTGGAGGAGGAAGAGGCGGAGGCCGAGGTTGACTTTGTGAGGGTGGGGTCCACGGGGTGGGATGACGTCGTTTGCTACTGGTGGTGACGGTGGAGGGGGTCATGAGGGGAAAGTTCCATTTGGTTTGGTCTTTGGTGGGGGAGGAGGGAGGTGGAGCGGTGGGGAAGGTGCGGGCGAGAAAGGGAGGGGGAGGGAGGGAGGAGAGAGGAGGTGAGGTGTGATTTTTTTTTAATTGAATGTGGGACCCACATGTTCATCCGTTTCTTACATGATGAAATGGAAAAATGGGGTGAGGTGGATGACACTTTAGCTAATCCTAACGGGCGTTATCTGAAATTGACAGTGAAATTAAATAAGTTACAAAATTAATTGTTCCTTACCATAAATCCACCCAAAAATTGTCTATTATGTTGAGTGCACTTTGCAATATTGTTGAATACTAAAAATGCACCTTTACCCTTATCTTTATGTTTGAGAATAAAGGTCAACTTGATCACTAGTTCTTAACCCCCTATCATACCTTCCTTCCTCTGTTTTACGATCAGCATCACCATCCCATCATTCCCTTTTCCTATCTTGGTTTGATGTTCAGTGCCTATTGTTCATTTATGCAAGCCATGAAGCCTTAGGATTTCTACACTTGGAATAGAAGTAAATCGAGATGGATTATTCATCAGTGTCTAATTTGTGGCTTGGTACTGTAATTTTTGAATATTCCCCTTACATTCTGCGTTGGGGGCTTGCTGTTTTAATATGTACTCTTGTGTACTCTTGTTTATGTGCTTCAAAATGATAATGTGTGGCTTACCACTGTAATTTTGAAATAAAGACTCTTGTGTGCTTGAAACTTAGTAAGTAAATACATAAGCTTTCATTAAGAAAATCGTTGTGCATGTGTCTGGTTAAACTTCGATCATGCGTGATTTCAAAGGATCATGGACAAATGTTCATACCTAAGGGGCATAAGATTTTGGCACTAAGGGGAGGGACACAATAATGAATGGTTACAAGTACTTTTAGTGTTTTATGGTGTAGATATTGATAGGGAAATGCATATGTTATAATTGTTCTGAAGTGCTTCCAGTTCCTTCATCTTTTGATTAAAATTCATTAAAACATTGCTCTGTATGGGATATGTCAATATTTTGGAGAAAAACCTTTCAGTCCAAAAAAAGAAATATTTTGGAGAAAAACTTGATTTTTAGTTGTTCTTCTTGAGTGAAAGAAATTGAACACAGACGAGGCCTTCCTTGGACTTTTTACCCAGTTTTACGTGCTTTCTTTTTGCTCCATTTGGTTCATGTTCTATGCTTAGTAACTTGATCTTGTTGCACCGGGCAAATGTTCATTAAATTCATATACATGAATGGTTTTGTACGATGTTGTACTTGTAATAATCCTAAAGTTTTGAGTGACAAACATTTACTCATGTAACAACAATATTTATAACATTTTGTAATCATTTTCTTAATTTTGAGATCTAAAAACAAAGAAGTATAAGGAAACAAGTTTTCATGAACAAGAGAAGGGAAAGACATTATGAATGTCCACAAACATAATGTGCAGCGTGTTCTTCTTTAATATCATCAAGACTACTTCTGTCAAAGGTAGATTTTGTTTAAAATAAGGATTTTAAAAAGTGTTAGATAAGTTAGTTATGTATCCACCACCACACTAACATATATTAGGCTATTAGGTAAAATTAACATAAAATTTGTGTTAATTAGCCATAATTGTATGTTGATGTTTGCTAATTCATGTATAGTGCTATTTGATACTTTTTTTTCCCAATTTTTTTGTAGGGTAACTAGGACGAGAAAGGGAGAGGTCAAGAAAGAAGAGGAGTTCAAAACAAAACCAAATGGATGCAGCAAGGTAAGCCAAGAATATATGAACCTCTCTAATTAGTATGTCATGTCATATAGGACCAAAAAAAATGTCATGTCATACAAATAAGTATTGCAGCGCGTGAAGGAAAGAATGTGAAATTTTCTCCCTATCTTATGCGCCGCGACATACAAACATGTGCGCCCAAAACTCACCTGGTCCCGATACAAGAATTTCATGATTTTGAAAATGAATCGAGACGAAATGATAAGGGAAAAAGACAGAAAAATGTCACTTGAATTTCATTTGGATAAATAAGGGTCTCCAATTCCAACTTGGACAAATATGGGACAGTCCCCTATTTGTCCAAATGAAATGTTGGCCATATTCCCTTTATGCCCTTAATGAAAAAACACAGTCAAACAAAATGAACCCACACAGTCATCCCCAGGCTTCCCATTCTTTTTCAACCAAACACAAAATACAAATCCCATTCATCTTCTTCCTTCAACTCACGAACCCTAACATCTTGCCTTCTTCATCAACCAATCAACCAAACGAAACCCTTCTCTCCTTACCCAAACTCGTGCATCGTTCTCATCTAACAAAAACCATTGTTCCCCTTTCTCAGCCACCCCAACTCCCCCGTCTTCTTCATTCTTCACCACCGAACTCATAGAGGAAACTTCCAAACTGTTCTTCTTCTCCATCGTTGAATTTAACCTGAGAAGAAAAGGTATGCTTGATTTCCTCCCATCTTTCTCTTTTTCGTTCCATTTTACTTGATTGTTGTGATTCTGAGTAAGCTGAGTGGATTTAAGGCTAATTATTCAAGTGAAAGCAACTTCAGTTTATGAGTTGATTTTCAAAACAAAATGGGTGCTTGGGTATTTGGATAATCATATATCAATTAGTGCACATACCATTACTAAGTCTAGGGATAGCTGGACATAGCTGGAACATGATAAGTTTCTTGATTATTGTGTAATTTTTCTTGGTGTTTTTAATGTCAAGCACTGAGTTTTATTTATGGATGGATTTTGGCTTGTTAGAATTGACTTTATGTTTCCCTATCTTGATCAGTGGGTATGTGTTTCAAAGTTTAATTCTTTGCAGCATAATTCTTTTCTTGGTACGTCTTTTATCGTTTTTTTCCTCTTCTCAATTTGTGAATCAGTTTAATGATGTCAAATCCTCTTGTTTGCTTGTTGTCTTAATTGAATTTTCTAAAGATATTGCATTGCTGATATGTCTCATTACAAGAACAGCAAGGTGATTTACTTTATGCCTATGGAATTTATTGATATTTAATATTATATTTCAAAGTGCAGTCATCCTTATCTAGTTCCTTATGTCCTATTACTGTATTTTGATATTTGGTAAGTCACTGATCCAAGTGGTTTAGTATTTGCATCTGCTACTGGGACCTTTTTATGTATATCCCTTGATTTCTAGTTTGGATGTGCTGAAATAATGTTTTTGCTGATGACATTTATGTTGAGGGTAGATGTGCTAAAATAATGTTTTTGCTGATGACATCTAGGTGAACTTGGGCCTTTATGTAACATCACATTTTCTCCAATCAATGACAATGATAAGAGGACGCCAGTTGAGCAATACTACTTGAATGGTATAGGCTGGATGAGGAATTTCAACACCTCCTCCCTCCTGATATTGTGCAGCACGTTCTGCTGTAGAGGCTCTCAAAGGCCAATGATGAATGCACTTGATCAAGTGCGGGCTAAGAGGCATATGATTGACTGTGACACATGCACAATTTGTGGCAAAGAACCAGAAACTGTACTTCAATCCTCAGAACATGTAAGCTGGCGGCTGATTGCTGGAACTTCATAGTCCCTGAACCTATGCGTGACACATTCTGCAATATTGGTGATGCTGATTGGCTGCTAAAAAACTTAAATTCAGCAGCAACCAATCCACTATGGTGTACCACATTTGGAGTGCTATGTTGGAAGTTGTTGGATGCACGCAACAAGCATATTTTCTGTCATCAGGCTCCTCACCCTCACAGATTAGTCAATGAGTGCATTGCCTTCTGTTCTCATATAGCCCAAGCTCAAAATCTCATGCAAGCCATCACTGATGGTTAATGCTTTTTTTATTTTCTTTCCTTGCTGTAAGTGTAGCAACAATTGGTCTTGTACTCAAACATTGTAAATACTTTATGGAATAAATTCCCTTTTCACTCCAAAAAAAAAGTAGTTAACAGCGATCGATACATGGGTAGTTACTCAGTTTTAAAATGGTTGCTAATAGTGGAAAACACGAAAGTTAACGGCGATAAGAGATTAGTTAATAGTGATATGAAAGTAGTTAACAACAATAAGATAGTAGTTAATTGCGATATAGGAGTATTGGATTCCGATTAAAAAATTAGTTATTCACTACCGTTTTCACTATCATTCATATCGCTATTTACTACCAAAGTATCACAATTAACTGCCACGTTTTCCCTTTGGTTAGCACCTTTGATTAACTACTTGCCTGAAAAACAAAAGGGTTATTCACTGCCCAAGAATCGCAATTCACTATCCTGTATATCGTTATTTACTACCAAAGTATCGCAATTAACTGCCACGTTTTCCCAATGGTGCCCCTATGAGTAACTACTTGCCTGAAAAATAAAAGAGTTATTCACTACCCAAGAATCACAATTCACTATCCTGCATATCGCTATTTACTACCAAAGTATCGCAATTAACTGTCACGTTTTCCCAAGGGTGCTCCTATGCGTAGTAAATTGCGATTCTTGGGTAATGAATAACCTTTTGGTTTTTCAGCCAAGTAGTTAATCAAATGCAAGCACCTTACAAAACATTGTAGTAAATTGCGATACTACGGTAGTGAATGGCGATACCTGCGTAGTAAATTGCGATTCTTGGGCAGTGAATAACTTTTTGATTTTCCAGCCAAGTAGTTAATCAAATGCAAGCACCGGTGCAAAACATTATAGTAAATTGCGATACTACGGTAGTGAATGCCGATACTTGCGTAGTAAATTGCGATTCTTGGACAGTGATTTTCAGCCAAGTAGTTAATCAAATGCAAGCATTGTGCAAAACGTTGTAGTAAATTGCGATACTACGGTAGTGAATGACAATACTTTTGTAGTAAACGATTTTTTCCTCTCGTGCGTTGCACGGGCTTTAATATGTGTTTACTACATCAAATAATTGTCTATAAGTATTTAACATTGAATCAAATTAACATCATGAGTTGTATACGATAAACATAAGTAAATGAACCAAAGCATTTTTCATTTAATATAATTCCAACATAGGAATCATTAAGCATCAAAAGAACTGTTCAACAAGATACACAAAGTACATCAATGTGTACATAAAGCAATCGAAAACAATGTCATAACTAAAAATCAGAAAGTTACAAAAACAATTACATGTTCAACAAAGCTTTGAAATTAAAAAACACAACATTACAGAATTCATGCAGCCCTGGTTTGTTGAATGCTCTTGAATATCTCCTTGTAAACGACATTCTTTGTTGTGTTGAATCCCTGAACATCATCTTGTGCAATGACAATCGTCAAGCCGTCAATACTACGAACACGTGATAGAGCAACATACAACTGACCATGAGTAAAAACCGGTTTACACAGATATAAACCAACTTTTTTCAATGATTGCCCCTGACTTTTATTAATGGTCATTGCAAATGGGAAACTGTCTACGTTGTAGTTTGAAAGGCCACCTTGATTCAGACGGATTCATGTCCATCCTGTGCAGGAGGACATTTTCGTTTGGCTTAGAACCATTTAGTGTAACGGCCTCAATCACCGTTTGCCCAAGTTTGGACACACGGAGTCGTGTACCGTTGCATAGACCAGCCTCTTGGTCAATGTTGCGAAGTAACATAATGGGGGTACCAACTTTCAGACACAACTTATGTGGTGGAAGGCCAGATGCAGAAATAATGTTCAAAAATTCAGTGATATACAAATCATCAACAGTGTCAGCATCGTTTGATGATTTACAAACAGAGTCACAACTAAAAAATTCATTCAACTCACCAGGAAGTAGATCACATAAACGATTGTTGATTTCATCTACCATTTCAATTGTTGGTGCCAGAATTGCCCGATCATTGAAATAAATGTTGTCCTCTAAATGTAGTAACAAATTATCATAAGTTGCATCAACAATTGCAGCAATTGGATCATCAGCGCCATCAACCAATAGGTTTTGCAGTATCTCAATATCACATACACCATCCATAGTGTCATTAAATCTTCCATCACCAACATCTAGAAGCCACTGAGAAAATGACTGAATCTTTTCATTGACTAAGGGATCATTTGAGGAACCAAGACGCATGTTCTTGTGTAGTTGAAACAGTTTACAATGTCTCCATAAAAACGATGAAGAAATGCATGTGTCCCCTAGAACCCTTCGGTATTACAGGTAATATTTGTCTAAAGTCACATCCCATTACTATACATTTTCCACCAAAAATCTGGGAAGAATGCATAATATCCTGCAAACTCCGATTTAGTGCTTCAACACAGTGTCTATGAATCATTGGTGCCTCATCCCAAATAATTAAAGTAGTGGCCCTCATTAGGTCAGCCAATGGAGAGTTTTGTCGCATAGAACATACATATAGTTCATTTACCTGAATAGGTATAGCAAATCTTGAATGTGCAGTCCTACCCCCAGGTAGCAATGTGGCTGCTATACCGCTTGAAGCAACAGTCAGCACAATACCACCTTTTGCTCGAATGGTTGATGCCAATGCATTCCACAAAAAGGTTTTGCATGTACCTCCATAACCATAGACAAAGAAGAATCCTCCATCTTTTCTGTTTGTAGCCTATATAATGCCATTAAATGCCTTTAACTGATCTTGGTTCAAAGTCTTGACCAATTTTGTTGCCTCAATCTCGAGGGCAACCCTGTCATAACTTAATTCTTGCAAAATTAAGTGGTTTATGTTGTAAACCTCTTCATCAAGTGTTGGTACAGGCATGCAACTAAAGTCAGACAATGATTTTCCATTGAGACGCAACAATGCATCAATTTCTTCCAAAGCGGCATTTTACTTTTTTGTGTGTTCAATTAAGACACCTACAATAAAATAAAACAGTCAATCATAATGTAAATAAGTGTAGTGTAAAATAAGGTTACCAATCGGCTATATTATATACATGTACGTTCTTGTTCAGCACGTTTGACATAAAGTAGATCCTCGGATAAAAGATCACAGGTTTCTTTCCAAACTACATTTGGTTGCTTTAGGGATGCACATAAAAGCATGCTCACAAATAATTTTCTCAAACTTCTACCACATGCCCAGGTGCCAGCTTCTTTGATTGCAGAAATATATTCTCGATCATCATCCAATAGTCCACGTGCAAAGCAAGAATCTTTGAAGGTTTGGTATACAACACCCTCAAACATTTTGATTTCATCAAAATTTCTTGGCCCTGTTACTTTAGTTAATAGAAGAGGTAAATAATACATCTCACCCGCTGAAGGAGAAACATGAGCCATGCGACCTACTGACATACCACTTTCCCTTTCTTTCCATGTCCTGTTGCGTTTCTGGTAAACAAATTTGGACGGAAATTCTGAGTAGGTTAGCTTCCTAGCATCTTCATTAATGCCATTAATTTTCATCCAACTGAGAAATTGTAACTCGCATATACGTGGATTTTCAATCAACTGAGATACATCAGCATTGCTCTGATACACAACATATTGCTGATTTGGCAAATGAAAACTAAGTCTTTCCACTGAAGGATACCTATGGTGAATAGGAAATCCAAATGCACGCCATGAAGCTTCGCAAGCTGAAATATAACGGCAATTTAAGAACTGCTGAACTTCATCGACTACTGGAGGTCGATTTCCATCTCTGCTATGATCAATTAATCCCATTACAACTCGGTCGTTCCCTTTACTAATATACTTGAATAAGTATTTAATTGCTCTTGATTGGTTACACTTTTCAATGTTGATGTGAGCTTGAAACTTTCTTAGAAGAATGTGATTGTAAGGTACAACATATCTATTGTCCAAACAAACTTTATTCATCACAACATTTCGGCCATCATCTCTGCGTCTGTATGTTGGATACCCGTCAATATCAACAATTGTTTCATTAGAAAATTTCTTTGGGAAGTATTTTCCACAACGTCCTTGTATCATGCATTTAGCTCGCTTCTTGTTTTTAATACAAGGACCATGCATCATTAGACCACTTACCAAGTCATACAACTCTTTATCATTTTCTTTGTCCGGTATCTCCGCTGAAATTATTTTATCTATTGAAGCAGGATCAGAAGGTTTACTACCTTGGGTGAGAAACAATAGTATGTGAGCATGTGGTAGTCCGCGTTTTTGAAATTCTATGGTATAGATGTCTGTTGAAAAAATATGAAACAATAAATATATTAAGATATGAACAAAAAAAAGTCCAGATGTATCATAATGTATATTTTAATTGAAAGGAATTACTTTAAAGGTTTTACCTGCACGGACTTCTCCAAACAGCTTTTCTGTCTTGATAGTCTTCATCAATGAATGTAGCTTTAAATAAAACAATCTTGTACAAAGTTGTGGACAGTTAGAATGGTCTATTTGTAATGTTTCACATATTCTGGTAATTTCAGGCCACTTAGAATTACATGTGAAAGTTATGAAGAGATCCGGGTATCCAATGGCTCTACATATGGCCATTGCATCTTGGTAGTTCCCCATCATGTATCTAGCTCCACCAGTGAAAGAAGAAGGCAAGACAATGCGTTTGCCAGTGTAGGCAGCATCAGTTTCTCCGCGAATAACGGCATCATATAAACCTTGGTACAAATCTGCCCTTAACTCTTTTTGATGTGTTTTATACCACAACAGTCTTTGTGATTCCATCATTGTATATACATCAACTATGAATTGTTGAAGCAATTTGCCTACATGAAGTATAGCTGACTTTTCCCTTGGTCTATACATTATCCGGTAGCTTAGATATTCCCGAATACTGACCCTTTTTCTAGATCTATTGGAGTTCAGAATTCCATCATTTTGCTTGATATCATCCCTATATCCATCCTCACCAAAAGGAAATAGCAAGGGATATTGAAGTGGCAGGTAAGATGGATGTAGCTCATTAATGTGTTGTAAATCCCCATCTGATGATTCTATTACCACATCACGAACTTGGATTTCTATTCCCTCATCACCAACAACCAAGGCTGCAACCTCTGGAGCAGAAGGCAAATTATAAGTTCTCCCATCTGATTCTCGGTTTCCCAATAATATCATCTTGAGGGAAGATATTCTTGGTGTTGACAACATATTGGCAGCTGTTCTGAATTGCTTCACATAAGGGTTGTTAATGTCGAGTTCAGATTTGATCTTGTCAACTATTTCGACATTGAAGTTACTGTCCTTACCTAAAATTTCTGCTGCATTTGTGAGAATACCTGAAGTTCCCTGGTCCTCTTCAATATTTTTTTTCTTTTGATTGTTCCATAGATAACAGCAGCAAGAAATGTTAGCTTAGCATTTAGGCAATAGAACAGTTGAGATGAGAGAGTTTTGTTCTTTTGTTTTGTTAAAAGAATATATCATGTATTGCACATAGTTAGTGGTGATATCAGTAGATCTGTCAAAAAAAAAGGAAGGTTCACGTTAATAGTGTTAGGCATGACAGGAAGACTTTCTTTACTGCTACAAGGAACCAATCAATTGCAAACATTTAATATGATATGACATGTTCTAGGAAACACAAAAACTCTATCAAATGTGTGTTACAGGTGGCTGGTTGGTGTAATTATTCATATAGTTAAGTCATTAATAGATTTATAATAACCATACTTATCTTTGTGCTAAGAATAAAGGTCTAGAGCATTGAACAATTGAACAGATTATTCCAATATTTACTACTATGATTAAATTTCTTAAACAAATATTAGCAGAATGCTTTTTTGATTTTGTTATATAGTGGCCCAAGTTTTCAGTTTTTATACATCTCAAAGAAGGTAAAGACTCAGGGAACGTCTAAACAGCTGTTATGGATTAAAATGCTCAATGTTATACTGATGAATTAGGATATACAGTAATGTTAATTTCTAAAAAGTGTAGATATAGTAAATCGCCTACTAATGTCACTTACAACAGTATAACATCCCTTAGTATCATTCATGGTCAGAAGAAAAAGTCTCAAACAAATATGGTTTTTTATAATGTAAAGACATTCATTGATTTCAGGCCTATTTCCCCATTCCCCTACGCATCATATGAAATATGAGGATATGTCAGAAAAATAACTCCCTATGTTAACTTCATTAAAATACATTAATTAAAAAGGGATATAAAGAAGGACAGATATCAATAATAAAGTTAATTCTATGTTGAGCACATGAGCAAAGAAAAAAAGGGATGTACCATTCATGTCTGTTCCAATCATGTGGCATAATGAATATCAATAAAGGCCAAGTTTGTATCATGTCTGTTCTTCTGATTAAATGACCAAAACGGCCTGATTTCGTGGCTACCATGTATTCGAAGCACATTTGGTGGCAAATATACTAACATGAGACACTTGTTATACAAAAGTCAACAAAGAGTAGGTCATAAAAATTCAAACAACATTAATACACAAGACATACAGATATATGGTCCAAATATATATGTAGACCATATTAAAGTTCTCTACAAAAGTCACATAATAGGTCCAACAAAATCCAGGAATTGGTCCACACAAATAATAGCCCTACTGAAATGAGTTCAGACTCAACAAAAGCATATTAGAATATAACTTAATTGGCAACACCGCCTGTCCAAGAGACATAAACACAATTTTACAGTTTCTCCTTCTTGATGCTCTTCAGTAGCCTTTCATTTGAGCCAACAATTGATGTTGTGCTCGCAGTGGTTGAATCATTAGTCTTTTGACCACGTAAAGCTGTGGCATTTCTTCTTTTACCCCTCACGTGTGCTAGAGGAGTGTCCTCACTGAGGTTGACGGGAGTTGGTTGATCTGCAGTTAGATCGATTGCCTCAGAAGATCCAATCGTTGCTTGAGATTGCGATGAGATATCCCTCTCTTGATTGCTGACCATGTTTTGTGAGGTGATGTTAGAAGTTTGGGCCTGAAATGTATAGTATCCTAATAAGAAATCTAGTATGACGCATTGCAGTGGTTTTAAAACATAACAATTTTAGAAGAGATGAATGACCTCACTACTTGCAGCATTAAATTGGCCAATAAGGTCCTCACAAACAGTAAATTCAGAAACGTTAATGCTTGAACCCGGGTTTCCTTTGTTATACTCGTTAGGCTTAAGCTTAAGTAAAAACCTTTTGCCTATTTGAGAGTCTAGACTCCTAGGAACGCCGGTAGCTCGCTTCTTCTAAAATGACAACAAAATGAAGTTTCATTATTATGAATTCGTTATAATGATTAAGTATATTTGAATATAATAATATGGCCTTTACCTCTTCAAGGGTTAACTTCAGTTCTTCTAGTGTATTGTTTACCAATTGGGTGGCAAGTTTATCCCAAAAGGTTACAGATGCAGTTTTGGTGTCATCACTAACAACATATGTTAGTCTCATCCTGAAAGCATGTTCATTGCCATATTAGTTTAGTTTTAAATCTTAGGCACCTGTATAAAGATAAAAGCAGACAGCATGTTTACTTCTTGATAAGGCTAGTCGGTTCTTTTCTACAATGACCACAGTAAAGAGGACTGTTTGGGTTTCCAGGATCTGATAGCTTAGGCTTTGAAGAGCATTTTTCACATGCATCATAGTTCCATCCATGTCTTGATTCAAATTTACCAAGAACCACTTGGACTACTCCTTCATCTCCCTGTAGGTTGTGAAAACAAAATATCTAAGTATATCAGAAAATTAAATAGATTATTAATATTCATGAACCAAATAATTCATAACCAATTTGAGTGAAGGCAGCTTATCCAATGTGGTCAGAGTTTCTCCCAAGAGTGACTCTCCATTTGAAACACGACTTCTTTGGGAAGTATTTGATTGACTGAATTGCGTGGTAATAGGTGTTGAGCGTTCCGCAATGCTGCAGAAGCAAAATATGTTAAAGGCTTTAAAAAAAGCATGAATGTAATAGAAGTGTAAGATCTGTAATGTGAAATATTACCAAGAATGACATACCTATTCAGCAATAATGACACTTCTGGTATTTTGGGGTTGAACAATACATGTGTTGCACCGTAAGAAAACGCAATTTGACGACGGTCTTTATGACATTCATGAAATGGTACAAACAGAAATCAAAGGGATAACTTAAACAATAGAGACATCCAAAACAGATCGAAGGTACCAATAAATCAGTGTGTTCCTGACAATTAGATATACTTTATTGAACAACCAAGTTTGATCCGTATGTTAGCATATTATAAAAAGACATAAGGTAATATGTCAAAATAAAAGTATGCATCACATAACAGCAAATATGCGTTCCTAATTTGCAAGGACTTGAAAGGTGATAACATCACTGTATCAACTATATGTATAACCTATGTCTAGTGATGAAGATCAGAATTGAATAACTAATAATGCATATGTATTATAAAAATATTTCCATATAGTTGAGAGACAATGTCATGTGTTTCATTGTCATCTTTAATCTGGGCAAGGCAAGCAAGGTTGTTATAAACTATAAACTAACTATTAAATAGTTAAAGGCATTAACAAAACTGAACGTACGATCATCAGTCCATGTGAGGCGAGCAAGGTTAAGTACAACCACATTAGAAGTGTCCTGCAGATCAGCCCGTGCTAAGGCAGCATTTGATGCACAATCACCAAATAGAACACACTCTAACTCTTCATCACTAATATTCCCAAAAAACACATGTTAACTATCAATTTTATCAAAAAAAAAAAGAACATTAACATTTAAAGACATGTAATATCGAAACTTAACTGCTCATCCTGCAAAATCATCCTTAACCAACACTTTGAAGGAGATTGTGTCTTTGATTCTTCGAGTTGGCCTATGGTCTTGATAAATCCAATGACATCTGCTAACATAAATGGTCTATTAAGATAACTTCCTTTGTTGATTAAATATATCATTTACAATATAGATATGACCTACAATCTTTTTTCAATTCATAGTAACATTTTATTACCTATTAAGTGCTCGATTTCCTTCTTTTTTGGCATAGACAGTATATCAGTGACAGACATGAATGAGTAAGCTTGATGTGGGATCTCTGCCTCCTCTTCATAGTAGGATGTTTGAGGGCCAAAAGTGATCTTGTAACGATGGTTAGTTGCTGGAAAAGTGATATCGTTCTCCGACACACCAAAAGTTTCAAATTCATAGATCTTTTTAGGTTGTATGTCTCTCTCAAATCTAGCATGTTCAGATTTCTGCAAGACACTTGCCTGAATTTTAGATCCCTATATTATTAGATAAGTATACATGTATCAGAATTTGGCTCGATTTGTTTGGTCTCATGCATAGCACATAAAACACGTACTGGGCTAATTTCCATTCAAATTCCTCTAAAAAAATCAGACATTCAAACACTTTGAAAGCATATAACATTCCTCTAAAAAATCAGACATTAAAACACTTGGATAACATTGCAGATTCCTCTAAAAAAATCAGACATTCAAACACTTGGAAACCATAGAACATTCCCCATTCAAATCAAGCATTCAAAAACTTGGAAAACATAGAACATTCCTCTAAAAAGTCAGACATTCAAACACTTGGAAAGAAAATAACATTAACTATTGTATGCATGCATTGTACTACTTTGAACTGATTGGTTCTAACTTAACATTTAAGTTACTTGAGGGTTGGGACTTCATGTGTTACCTTAGAGTCAATGAGCACGAAGCAAATAGCAACTATCTGGCCAGGATTTGTTTTGCCACGGATGCAGTACTTCCTCCATACACGACACACAATGCTTACCAAGTCCGAGGTCATTGTCAGCTCGCTTATTTTTTTTGCTTCAGACATGGTAAAGTCTAATGTTTTGGTTTAACCTGCCTTTGTTCTGAGTTGAATATGTAGTGCATGAGAACGTTGCTATGTGAAGATTGACCTTTATACATGAATTGGAAGAGGCAAAATGTGTTAATAGTTGAATATTATTTCCTGGTAAAAAGGGAGGTATAATTGACGGTGTTTGCAATCTCACCAAATTAACTTTGGCCTGTAAAAAGCCTGTTCATGTTGGTCACTCTGTTTTTTTTAAAGTACGTTCTGAATGTAATTTTTCATTATAAACTAAGAAAAGATTCTTTAGTTTAAAGAATCTAGTTGAAGTAATGATACGTCTGTATGACAGATACTCCAATAAATATATCTTCTAGTTTGAAGAAATAGTTAGGGATTGACTTGAAAACTCCCAAATAAACCTCACCCTAACTTCCTGCGTTTTAGTTCTTTTTCCCGATGAACACCTTTGCGTGGTGCAGTGAGCCGCAGATGAATTGACTTCCTTGGGTTTCCTTTGCTTGTAGCAGCAACGAAATGATCACCTCATTTCCCTATGTTCCCATCTTGGACAGATAACTCACCGATAAGAGTGTGAGTTGTCATGTTTCCCATTGGATACAAACCAATGTACAAAACAACGATTCTCAATCATGTTGGTTACTTGCACATGTGAATTATGTGGCGTAAGGATTTGATGAAAGCAGGATATATGAAATTTGGGTTTGCTGCTAAATTGTTATCCATTTGAGTATTGATTAGATGAAAGCTGTATTCTTTTACTTTGCCGATCCATTTGATTAAAGTAAGAAGAAGAGGCAACCTTTTACTAAAAAACCTCACGTGTCAGTTGGAATTGGTACCCAGAACTATCCCCTGGTTAAGAAAGGAGCTTGTACTTATTAGTTGACTAAATGAATATTATTTTAACATCCACTCATTCCGTTGTGCATTATTGAATTTTTAAAATAGTGCAATGTGTGTTGTTCAACCTATATGTGTCGGCATATAAACATGCAGGAACTTTAGGCTGTTTGTGAACATGTAAACATGCAGGAGAAAGTGAAGCTTTTCGTATGTTTCTTGTGTAAACATATAGCAGTAATTGTTTATTTTATCACCATTTTCTTAGAAAGTTAAGATGCTTTGTTATTCAAATATCATGAGAGCTTTATAAAAATGGACTTAGTAGTTTTCAATGAAGGAGTCTTAACTTAAGTCAGTGTCTTTTTTTTGTAAATATGTAGCAGAAAGTCTTTACGCTGACATGGAATTTGTGATTAGAAGGAAACCATCCAAACTGAATGACATTTGAGTCCAAAATGACACAAACTACTGCGAATTAATATCTAAACACCTGTCAACGCGGACACACTAAAGAGTCTTAGTACAATGTTTATACAGACCAAGCTAAAGGAAGATGTCCAACAAAGGACTGCTAAAATAAACAACAACACCAAGGAATGCAATGTCATCCTCAAAGCTAATTCCAAAATAAAGGCAGGAACAAACAGGTGCTACATGGTTACACCAAAAGATGGGCTTCCTTCCAAACTGCTATTTCACAAAAGAGTTTCCATGACTTTAGCTTCAGGATAAATAGACGTGTGTTAAATCAGTTTCAGGCACCTCAGATGGCTGTTCAAGCATGGGGATTGCATTCCGATTATACATCTCACTCAACCTTTCCACCAACGCAATCCTCGCCTCCATGAGTTCTGGGAAAGATGGGTTAAAATAGGCCCTTGTTGAATCACAGTAATCAGTGAGAGTTGGGTAGTCTATAACAGCAAAACACGCATTCATTAATGAAAATAATCGTAAGCAGAGATTCCTACACTATGAATGGCAGCAGCCGCTGACAGAAACTTGGTATCACACATTTAGACACTATGAATGCTAAAAGTATTGGGGACCAAACTATATTGAAGAATTATCCATAAAAGCATGTGTCATATGGATTATCTATATACCTTCTTTGGTGAGCTGGGCATACATTACAACAGCAAGCATAGGGCCCTCGTCTTCAACATGATTGTTATAATCCCTCATCGTTGAATCAATGCATTGTCCATGAAAGAGGCACGTCAGCAAGTTTGGTTGCCTAACCAAAAAACAACATATGTGACTAACTAAAAGTCTCAAAAAATGGAGAGTAGTTAATTTTATCATTATCTAATAGGTTATAAAAGACAAAAACCAACCGCATACCTAGTAGCCAAAACCCCATGTTCCTCAATCACCAAAACAACCTCTCTCGTATCTAGCTCATCAGCCACCTCCATGCCTCTCTCGTAACAGGTGACAACTTGTCCAAAAACATCTGGATTTTCCACAATAATCTTATTAAACGGACCGGATTTATGTGTATATCTAATGACGTAAAATTGTAGAATTGGTTTTTTTAGGGAGATGAAAGCGAAAATCCAAAAATCGTCCAATGTGACAACACAAAAAGCACATTTGTATTACACAACAATAGGCATGAGAATGACAGAGACAACAGAGAACATATCCCCTATTTGGATAATACTTTAAAAAAAACAGATGTTCCAGGACCAAAGTAAATGTACTTAGTATATACATATGTTTAAAAGCATAATAAAGCGAACATAGAAGCCAGGCGACGCAAGACATTCTTGTTCTCAAACACAAGCAAGACTTTCATTTTCTACAGAAAAAAATAGGGTTTAGTGTAAAAATTGCATGATACTTCAAAGCTTCGAAATGTGGAGGAAAAAAAAGCACTAACACTATCGTCAAAGACAACGATATGCACCCCCTTAGGCTCAATCATTGGCCGATGTGGTCCAAGTGGATGACAAACATGTTGAACACGGATGATACGTTCCACCCTCACTATAATGTCTCCCCTGAAAACACCAATCTCAAGCTTAGAAATCTTCTTAAGCTCCCTCTTACAAGACATTTTCACGGCTAACTGGAGTTGGTAGTTTTTTCTGAGTGGGTTTGAACGGAGAAGCATGCAAGCTTGGAGAGAGTTTTGGAGGGGAGGGTGGGGTCAGATTACGTTTCGTCTCTATCCCAAATTCTAGGGTTTCCCTTTATGAAAACGCAAGCTTCTTCAATAAGATTGATCGTGCGGTGGATTTTGGATCTTATAGGACGAGTGTCATTATCTTAAAAGGCCATTGACGTGGGACCCGAACAGGCAATTTTAAGTCTTGCAATGAAGATATGATGATACTCTCTGTTAATGTTTGAGAGGTAGTTTAACTTCTCGAAGAAGCTATATCTTGTGGTCCCCATTACTTGTTTTGTCCAGGTTTATGTTGTGGAGGCAAAGAATAGGCAAGTTTGTGGTCCAATTCGTGCGGGACCCACGGAGGATATAATTTGGATGTATTGCTCATTGAAGGAGATCTCAAAAAATGGTGGTCCCCAGGATATGTTGCCTTGAAGTTTTTTGTTCGCCAGAATAAAATGGACTGGGTGTGTATTTCCTACTGCGGGACTCACGCCACTAATAATCCTAATGAACAGTGATCTTGAGTTGTTTAACTCCATGCTTTGCTATTTATTATATATAGATTGCGATTCTTGGGTAGTGAATAACCTTTTGGTTTTTCAGCCAAGTAGTTAATCAAATGCAAGCACCGGTGCAAAACGTTGCAGTAAATTGTGATACTATGGTAGTGAATGACAATACTTGTGTAGTAAATTGCGATTCTTGGACAGTGAATAACTTTTTAATTTTTCAGCCGAGTAGTTACTCAAATGTATGTTATAAATTACAACTAGCAGCTTCATAAATTGCATTGTATTTCTAATGTACGTGTTTGCTTTACATAAATAATAAGTTATCAACCAATTCAATCATCCATAAATACAACAAAGAAGAGTGAAAACATCCAAAACACCTATGTAACACATCAATGGGGTAAATTGACTCAATGAAAAATGGGTCTCAAAAGGAGCTTTCTTGTTTATTTTCCCCTTCTCAGGTCTCACCACCTTTGCCCTCTTAGCATAAGACTTTTGTTGTTCCTCATTGAGTGCATTCCATGCTTTTGACATTTCCTCGTTGTGCTCTTCTAAACTTGTCACTTTAATTCCCCCTTCCTCTAAATTAGTGGCTTGTTCTTTTTTGAATAATAAGTAGTCATTCTGAATTTGATTTTCCATCTGAAATTACCAGAACAAATCCTCAATATTATGCAACAAGTAAAAAAAGTAATTATTGTGGTGGGTTTGAATGTTTCTCATCAGCTAATCATAAAACTAATAGGGTTTAGTTCACTCTCTTTGTTCATCCAGGCATACCATGTGGTTCAATCATATTGTGACAACCTGTCCAATAAAAATGTTGTCACCACTTCTATATCTATAATGGATATCAAACTAAAAGGTAGAAACTGTTTGAAATAATAAAAAAACTAGAAATAGACCAAAACAAATATCTAACCAGAACCAATGGGTAGTTGGTTGAGCTAGTAAGTGGGTTAGAACCCTCATCAGCATAAGAACGTGTGTTCAAATCCCAGGAAGCGCTATAATTGTGAGACATATGTGGGCAACACTCCTACCCCTCGAACCCGGATCAGCCGATTGCCAATAGACACCAGATTACGTGGCAGTGTTTAACAAAAAAAATCTGACAAGAAAGAATGTGAATAATGGGAGATATATACAAACTACATAAATATATATTTCCACACGCACATATTCAGATATTTTAGTAGTATTTACTTGTTTATTCAAATTATTAATTTAAATAGATATAATATAATATTAGTATAGTAATATTATATATATATATATATATATATATATATATATATATATATTACCAACATTTATATATTTACATATATTTATGAATATATTTTAGGGGTGTATATTTTTTATTCATGGTGTATATTTAAATTTGCGTTTCATAAAAATATTTAATTCATTAATATATTTTCTAGAATAATTGGATAAGATTTTAATTCTTATTTCTTAGGTAGTTAAATATTTTTAATTATATTTATAAAAAATATTTTTAATTAATTATTTTAATAAAAAATAATGAAATCTCCAAATTTTATAACTTTTTATATTTCGAAATTCACTAACAAATATATTGTAGTGAATGTAGGAATGAAAATAAACTTTTAAAAATATGTGAAATAAATTTAAAAATATGATAGATTTAAATTTAAAGTTAAAAATAAATGGCTACAAATTATGGATTTCCTTCCACTAATTAAGGCAATAAAATAGATATTTTGAAACTCCAAATTAAAAAAAAAACTCCAAATTAAAAAAAATATATTTACAATAGGAAAGTTAGGGAGAGAGATAAGGACCTTGTTAAAAGTTATTATTATGAAAGACTAAAATAAAATATATTTTATTATGATTCTGATAAAAAAATAAATTATATTTTAAATTATATTAATTCTTTTTTTAACTGATCAAATTATATTAAATCACTAAATCAACTTAAGCACATTTTTTATTTTTTATATATTTTTTCAATCATATATGATTGGAAACATTAAACAATTATGAATGACCCTCATTTTTGAAGGCACCATGCATTTTCCATTTTTTTTTATCAGATGCATTTTTCTTTTAAGATTTTTTATCAGAAATTTAAGATTTTATTCTTATTCTTATATTAATAAGGCTAATGTATGTTTTTGGTCCCTTAAGTTTGCACAAAGTCATGTTTTGATCCCTTAACTTTGAAAAGTGTGTTTTTGGTCCCTTAATTTTGGAGAAAGTGTGTTTTTGGTCCTTAGCTTTGAAAAATGTATTTTTTGTCCTTTAACTTTGGATAAAGTAATGTTTTTAGTCATTTGAAAAAAGGATAAAAATGTTTTTAGTCCCTTCCTTTTCAAAATTAAGGGACTAAAACATGACTTTTTGCAAACTTAAGGCACCGAAAACATACTTAAACCGAATTTAAAAGGACTAAAAACACACTTTTCAAAGTTAATGGACTAAAAAGATGACTTTGTCCAAAATTAAGGAACCAAAAACACACTTTTTAAAGTTAAAGGACCAAAACATGATTTTCTCCAAAGTTAAGGGACCAAAAACATAGTTAAGCCTATTAATAATTTTAAGTTTTAAACATTTTCTGTTCCGTTAAATGTAATATAATATTTAGATACAGTTGATTTTTTTTTTTTTGATAAAAAAGATACAGTTGATTGGTTAAATCAAGAAGTCGAGATCTGAAAAGAGGATATAAGATGACCAATTAGATTTAGGAAAGATAAAGATTTTCCCGTATTTCCTTTTTCATGAAGATATTCCGCGTCTATTTAGGAAAGATAAAAATTCCGTCAAATAATTGCCGCTCCTATTGAGAAAGACTTGATTCTCTTGGTGCCATCTGCAGCAAAGACAAAGTGGTTGAAGACAATGGGAATGCACTCAATTTTATTTGAAGATTTCAAGTATATATCTACTAATTTTCGTTCTATTTCTTTGTTAGAAAATGCAGCTATTTATAAGTATGTAATTTCCTCTGTATGGACTAATCTTTTATTTTAATAATATTTGACTTTTAATCAAAAAAAAAAAAAAAATTGCCGCTCCTATTCTTAAACCGCGTCTATTTTCCATTCAAACTTATAAACCTCAAAAACTCAGAGCTAACCCTAGAGCTGTCCTCTGAATAAACTCTATCTTTTTTCTTTTATACATCTTAAACTCCACTCTATACTTTTCACTATGAAGGGTAAAATTCTCAAGAAGAAAAATAAAAGTTTCTCAACCAATCAAGAATGCGTATCAAGAAAACGAAAACTTCATGACGATGATGACTATAACTTTTATATCTCCGACGAGGAAGAGGAAGTTCAGTATGAGGTTGAGTTGCAAGCAGAAGAAGAAGAAACTGAGGCTGAAGCAAGGAAGAGAATCGCGGAAGAACATTTGAGAAAGATTCGTGACATTACGAGGAGAGAGAGAGAAGAGAGAGAAGAAGAAGATGATGATGATGGTGATGATGAAGTAAAGGAAGGAGAAAAAGACTCTTTGATAGTTCACAAATTGATAAAGCAGAATCAAGAAGAGAGTGGTCGCGTACGAAGAGCAATTGCATCCAGGTGATAGTCCTTATTGATTTCTGCAATTTTCTTAAGAAAATTATATTTTATAATCAGGATAATAAAGGAAATTAGTTGTTACTAAGTCTTAGCTTCTCAATTTGACCAATTTGTAATAGCTTTGTGGGAAGTAAAATTGGTTTAAGTTACTTGTTCAAAAAAATTTATTTACCTAAATAAATTGGCCCAACGTTGGGCCAATTTATTTAGGTAAATAAATTTAGGCAATTTTACCAATGTTTCCATAAAATTTAGGCAATAAATTCATGAAACTGTCACATTTAACCAATATTTCCATAAACTGCCCGAAGGGCGTAGACCATAAGAAAGGGGAAGGTAAGACACCGCGTACCCACCAGGTTATGGGTTCGAACTCTTGGGAAGTCGTCACCCCAAAATAGAAATACCGGCGGCGACTTCGGATTAGTCGGTTCCCCAAAGGGGGCCAGACACCGAAGACTCTAAGAAAAAAAATATTTCCATAAACTTTAACTCATATGGCGTTGTTTAGAATTGGTTAGAGGTTAGTAATAAGCCAAACTTGCCCAAGTTCTTTTTTTTTTTTGATCAAAAACTTGCCCAAGTTCAAAGAAGACATATTAGCAATAAGTTGACTTTTGAAACCTCTTAATATGTAAATACGGAGTATTTGACATACAGGAACAGATATATCTGTAATTTTTCCTTTTTTATCTTCTTTATATATATAGTTGCTATAGTTTCCATCAGGTGTTCCAAAATGGTAATTTATTTGAAATAAAACACGCGAGGCGTTTTACATGTTCTTTTGCAATTGAATTAATGAACCTAAATACTTATATAGTATATGATGAATTTGGTTTAGGGTGAAACAAGAAGGAAAAAATGGAGAATTTCGGCTGTTAGCGAGACATCGACAGTCTGCTACTGCAGTGGCCTTATCAGAGGATGACATGAAGGGATTTTCAGCTTCGAAAGATGGGGTTATCATGCAATGGGATGTAAATAGTGGGAAAATTGAGAAGTATAAATGGCCTAGTGATGAAGTGTTGATGTCTCATGGGATGCAACAACCACATGGTAAGACAAAAAGCCATAGTAAACAGGTGTTGGCCTTAGCTGTGAGCTCTGATGATCGGTATTTGGCTACCGGTGGCCTCGACCGCCATGTTCATCTGTGGGATACGCGTACAAGAGAGCATGTTCAGGTAACACTCTTTCTTCTTTCTAGATTGCAATGTGACCATGTTTAAGTTAAATTATAAACAAGGTTGTTCTTCAATCCAAAGGAATATGGCTAGTGTAAAAGTTCTTTAAATCCAACCGAATATTTCTTATATTTAATGTGTCTTATAAATCCCACATTGAGGAGTCAGTGACTTCAGAATAGGAAATATTTCCTAATAGGCGCATCATCTGTCTTTCCAATTTTAACTTCAAAATAGTAGCTAGGTAGGAGCTAATAATCTATACATTGAGGAGTCTATATTTCCGATCCTATT
This sequence comes from Mimosa pudica, assembly GCA_029929735.1. Taxonomy (NCBI): domain Eukaryota; kingdom Viridiplantae; phylum Streptophyta; class Magnoliopsida; order Fabales; family Fabaceae; genus Mimosa; species Mimosa pudica. Next base: position 5,130,908 of record JAKELP010000039.1, on the reverse strand, counting down.
TTAACTTCACCGTATTATGTATAGAACATCTCCTATTTTAACTTCAAAATAGTAGCTAGTTAAAATAGTATATTTCCTAAAAGAACATAATCAATAATCTTTAAGTTTGCCTTCTCCTTCATTCCGGTTCTAAATAGTGTATGCTACATGTAATTAGATTATAAGTTACTATATAAGTTGAATGAATAAATTAGTATTAAGGAAAAAATATCCTTAAAATTTTTATAAAAGGTCAGTGACCTTATAATTAAGATAGGAGGATTTAACACATTTGAGCAATATTTCCTATTTTAACTAGCTCCTAGCTTCACTAGGACATGCGCTTTATTTAGAAACCCTTACGCTTGAGGCATTTTAGTGATATGTAGCACTTTTATGTGTTGTTAATATATCTCTATTATGTGTCTTAATTTAACAGGCTTTTCCAGGCCACAAAGACCGCCTTTCGTGTCTAACATTTAGGCAAGGAACTTCAGAACTATTTTCAGGTTCATTTGATCGCTATGTTAAGATATGGAATGTTGCGGATAGAACTTTTTTGCAAGATATGCATGGCCATCACAGTGAAGTCCTCACTATTGATTGCTTACGAAAAGAATGGGCTTTAACAGCCGGACGTGATCGGACCATGCGGTTGTTTAAGGTAACAATTAACCTAAAACTCCTCGATCCTTTTATATGACGATGAGCTCATTAGCTGTGTAATTAAATTATAAGTATTAAATAAAATAGTTAAAATGTTTATTTATGAAAATAATTATGTGTTGATTCATGATTTATTTAAAATACTCTAATTATTATCTGTGTTGCAGCTACCATTGACGTTGACCGCCTCATTGTGTCATGTGTTCATTTAATAAATAGGGTATATGGTGTAGGAAACAAAATCACAAATTTGGGAAAATAAAATGAATTGATGTACTAAAAATAGAGCGGAAGGTACAAAGTAATATTTAATGTACAAATTGTTCCGCGTGTATGTATTGATCAGATTTTTTCCTTTGAGCTTTCATTGTACATTATACACTGTTTATTTTTCCATTTTTTCACGTATACTTTGATCCAAGGCCTCTATATCTTGACGAGGAAAGACTGCCAAAAGACAAAAATGGAGTTAATATAATTACAAGTGTTGTATACTTAATTTTCATATATACATGTACAGCGTGTCGTTTAACATTTTGTTCATTAATGGTTTGTTAGGTCCATGAAGAGAGACAATTTTGTTATCGTGCTTGCGCATCTTCCATAGAATCTTGTTGCTTTGTGAATCATGAAGAGTTCTTTTCTGGTTCGGATGATGGAAGCATTGAGCTTTGGAGCATAGTGCGAAAGAAACCTGTCTACATTGTGAGAAATGCTCATGCTGTACTCACAAAAGGGGACGAATCAAAGTCAAACAGTAATGGAACGAACCCACATGGTAATTATAACTTCGGAATCATCGAAGTGTTTTTTCTAGTGTTTCAAATAAAGCTTTAGAATTGTGAGGATCCAAACCCTTCATGACTAGTGATGTTTGCAAAAGTGAGTCATCCCAACTAATTACTTTGACATTGTTGCGGTGGAACCAGATATATGTTGATAGGAAAATCAGTTTGGCATAGATTTTTCGAGATATTCTGTTAAAAATATGATTTTAAAATATTTAGATGTGGAGAAATGTCAACTGTCAAAAAAGGGGGAAAATAAAAAACAGGACAATTGAAATATCTATGTCTCAAGGAAAACTATGAAATCAAACAAATTTCTGTGATTTGTTATTGATAAGTGAAACAGTCATTTTCAACAAATGAAAAATTAATATTGATGACAAATGATTGGGACTTGTTTCATATTAATCATGTCCATTGGGATCTAAATGCAATTCAAGAAACAAATTCAGATTTGCTAGAACTTTAACGAGGTCTTTCGGCCCAAAAGTTAGTCCTCCACTCATCCCATAAGCTTAGCCCAACCATCATTTTGGGCCTTCAATTAGTTTTTAGCTCCTCAACGTGAAACCAACCTAGCCTTATAAATAGTACAAAATGGAATTTGTTTAGTTATTTACAAAGTATTCATTGAAATAATTAGTGAATTGAAGTTAATAGCAGTGTTGTGTTTAATCTGCAGAAAGTGTTGATCACAAACCTGAGATGTTTCATAGTTGTTCGTCATCAGTTTCTTCATGGGTTGGTGCAGTGAGTGTTTGTAGGAACAGTGACCTTGCAGTATCAGGCGCTGGTAATGGTTCTGTTCGATTATGGGCAATTGATGGTCAAAATGAGAGAAGGGAAATTAAGCCTCTTTATGGAGTACCATTGGTAAGAAAATAAATCAAATTATTCTATTTGATTAGATGCTGAATATGATTTTTCTAAAATAATCACTATCTTTTTCTACGGTAACTTAATTCAGAATCATACCTTCCTTTATTGAAAATCAGCCATAAAAAAGTCACTATCGAAAAGTTATTGATGATAAAGACATGAGCTAATCGGGATTTCACTAGTGATAAAATTTTCAAGCACGACTCTTTAGTTTTACATAAAAATCTTCAAACTAAAATTATGTGTGTGTGTGTGTGTCAGAAGTTTGATATGCAACAAACTGCCATAATTTTATTCATTAACTTTGCTGCAATACAGGTTGGCTTTGTGAATTCGTTGGCCTTTGCAAAATCAGCAAAATTCCTGGTTGCTGGAGTTGGACAGGTAAGGTTTTAATGTGCTCATGATTTATTTTAAAAATCTCGTAATTTTTATTGGATAAATTAATTAATAAATGTACGTAGTTTCTTTATTTTAATTTGAGAAGGTAGATTAGTTTTTGTATACTTAAAAACAATATTTTAGTGATTAATAATTTACTGTCCTAGAATTTTGAGATGTGTATCTTGTTGCTTATTACAGGAACCTCGTCTGGGAAGGTGGGGACGTATCCCAAAAGCTGGAAATGGTATTTTTATCCATCCCCTCGAGTTATCATCATAATTCAAATAGGAGGATTATATATATATATATATATATATATATATATATATATATATATATATATATATATACTCTATATCTTGTTCGCAATGGAAAAAGCAGCAATTTCTGGAAAACTATTACTTATTTGTTAGTATTAATCAATTAATCAATAGATGGCTATATTTTTCGTGGGGTATAGATACATAACCATATTTTTTTCTTAAGTATAGTTACATAACATTGGTGTAAAATGAATAACATATTTAGACAAACATACACTGTATCTTCTTTTCTAGCATTTTAACTAAACAAACATAGTTGGCTATATTTTTCGTGGGATGTGATGATTGGAGCCAGCTTCGATTAATGAACAATGCTATATATTACTGAGTAGTATTGTTGTCTCTGTATCTTCTTTTCTAGCATTTTAACTAAATAATTATATATTGCATTGTAACACAAAACTCGTAACTTTCTTTAATGTGGTTGTCTAATATAAGCATCTCAAATTTGAGAATTATGTTCCAAAGCATACTCTACATTTACAAAAGTTTAAACTCGAAACCCATGATTAAACAAAAATATAGAATATAGTCAATTGATCCCTCTAAAACAAATGTTTAACAATCTGGATTATATAATGAGAGTTGCATACATCCTTATCCCTTAAGTAAAAAACCATGAACACTTAAAAGACTCCAACCATATAGTTTCTTGTGACTAATAAAATAATTATAGGAATATATATAATTTAATTAAAAAAATAAGTGAAAATATAACAACTTAATAAAAATGAAAAAACAAAACACCACGTGGACCTTACTAATATGCCCTAATATTATACTGGAATAATTTGAATAAAAACGCATCAATTTTTTTAATTAACTCATTTATCTAACTCCCATAATCTACTTAATAAAGTAGCTCTTAATTCATCAAATGACAAGAGGTGAGCTCAATGTGGGTTTAGTTTCATTGTAATTCTTCCAGTTAGAAAGCCCGCCCAACTTAGCCCTTATGTAATGGACAGATGGGCTTAAGGCTTTTATTCAAGGCCCATAAAAGGTTGATATTCTAACGAAGAGTTGGGTTGGGATAGGCTAATTTTGCGACCTTGAATTATTTTTCAACAAACAATTGATGACCTACTTTGCTTTGGTAATAAAAAACTCAATTCCTCCAAGATTAATGAATTAATATAATAAATAATGTCAACCAGCCAACAAATTATAATAGTGATCTAAACATGAAATATTATGATATCTTTGAAACATAGTTGTTATATTAGTCAAAACACGAACAAATGATCTCAAAAGTTCTCTATGTTAACATACCCACCATAAATGAACTCTCACTCTCTTATTGTCAGAGCTAAAAATTTGATATGTTTTGTCTCTTATTATAAGAGCGTACATAAGGTGGTTGGAACATTCAATGACTTTTTGCCCATTTGTTCTTCATCATACCTAAATATTTCAATTGTAATTTCTAGCTATCATTTTTACTTATTTACTTTATAATTCTCTTTCTTTTACACCCTCATAAATAAGGGAAAACTTGGAGAAAAACTTAATCCAGACATATTTATTAATCTCTCCAAATTACTTTTTTAATATGTGTGATTTTACTCTCTTGGCTCTTATAATAAAGGGGTAAGGAGTACACTCCTAAGTCCTAACCAATTTGACTAATTTTTATTACCAATTTTTTAAAGTTTTTCACTATTTTTAAAAAACATTAAAATACAATCATTCCATTCAAATAGACTTTACCAAAATTTATTTTTATACTTGCTTTCTTATCTTCATTTTCATCTATGTTCCCATTCCCACCATTTTACTCCGCATACTTTTTAATCATGTTGTACCATGATATACATACATTAGAGACTATATTAACATCTAAATCTTCCCATGATTCTTGGGCTACTTGGAGAAAGCCCGGCCCAGTTAAAGATCATTCTCATAAGCATTGTTGCCAAACTCGCGAGTTGACTCTCCGATTTTACCGTTTTTACGACACTACATAAACAAAATGTGTCACGAGTCACCTAAATTTTCAGTCTATGAAAATTCGGTAGAAACTTACGTGTTTACACTGTGAATTCACCGTTTTTACGTTTCTACCTTACAGAAAATTGTGTTAGTTTGCTAATAAACTCATTTTAATTATTTTTAATTGACAAAATTCAATGAATTTAAATATGGATTTCATAGAAATTTATCTATTGAAGTTGATATAATATGAATATTGATATATTTAAATCTACTATCTGTATTTAAAATAAATTCAAGTCAATTTATTATTATTATTTGTATTCTTATTTAATTATATAAAAGAAATACATGTTTTATGGTAAATGTAAACTCTTACGAGTTTACGATTTGAGTCTACCGATCCAAGTTCACCTTATCTAAACGAGTTTACTTAAACCCACGAGTTTGAGGAACTTGTTCATAAAGTTGGGACTGGGCGAATATTTGTGAAAATTATTACATTGCTTTTAAATAGAGCTTCGTGAAAGTCAAATTGATGTCAACTTTTATGACAAAGGCTAACAAGCATTGATGCTTATCAATGTCATGGGTAATGATAAAGGTAACTTTTAAAACTGATGACAACATTCAATATAACTTCATCAACATTTATTATCAAACCAACCTAGTTTGAATGATTGGGTGGTTGAATGATTGGGTGGTTCTTAGCCTCTTTGAGGCACAGCCTTCTCTGTCCGAAATTCTAACCTTTGAACTCAAGAGGCTTTGAGAGGACTTGAATTGATGACTTTGTTTCTTGACTAGCAAACGGGTGCTGACTAGTTATCTTGTGTTATCTTTTGCAGACTTTTTAGTTACTGATTTGTCTTGTTTATAAATTTCCGATCCAGTATTAGCAAGTCTTTCAAAATAAATAATACAACATAAGAAAATTTATTTATTATGATAAAAAATTATGTTTATAATTGTCTCCTTAAATCTGTATATAATATGTGTATACGTTGATTTTGATTTCATTTTTATTCAAGTAAGAAAATTATTTCAGTAAGTTAAGTGAGAGACTTTACTCGTCATCAACTACTAATACTCTTTCTCTTACAAATAAACTAGTTATGAGTACATCAACTAATTAACTTCTATAATTCAGAAAACTGTAAAAACCTTGCAGCTGTTAGAATAAGGGATATTGCAATGAACTAACTAACAATTAGATGAAAGTAAATAGAAGCATTTACGGATTGATTTTTTTGAAAATTTGAATATGGACATGATTTACATTAATTAACTAAGAAATATAACATACGTATCATTATAAAATGTATTTACCAGGTGGTTGTGAAAGCCAAGAATGCATTTTTGAAAACAACCAAGAATCTATGTGAAAAGTTATTAGACCAAAATTATTATTTTTTAAAGGTAGTAATCTGTTATACAAACTTGGTAATCCATTTTATAGTTGTCGTAACAAACAAAACAGAGTTGGCAAGGTTATGATGTTAGTATATGTATAACGACATGTTGGTAATCTGTGTTGATTCCAGCATTGTCGGCTACTGAACCCACCATGTTGAGCACCCCAGGGTCAGCTCTCGCATTTTTCCCAGTATTGACAAGCCCAACCACTACCACAGATTACCCCATTTACATGCGCTTATTTTGGCCTCTACATACGCTTATAAAGCGCATGTAGAGGGGGGCGCTGGTAAAGGTTCTACATGCGCTTTTTAAAAGCGTATGTAGAGGGGGCTCTACATGCGCTTAAAGCGCATGTAAAGGTATGTACCTCTACATGCGCTTTAAGCGCATGTACATCTACATGCGCTTTAAGCGCATGTAGAGGTGCCTGTACATGCGCTTAAAGCGCATGTAGAGGTGCCTGTACATGCGCTTTAAGCACATGTACATCTACATGCGCTTTAAGCGCATGTACAGCTATATATATATATATATATTTTTAATATATATTCTTTTACATTTGCCACTTGTATATACGTAATATATATTCTTTTTTTAACATATATTCTTTTACAATTAAAAATATCACTCTAGACAATCAAACAACTTCATTAAAATAATAAATAATCATCAAAACATGATGAGAAAATGGTAACATTTATTCATGATACAAATCTTAATTCTTGGAATCCTAGAGCTTTCCAACTAGACAGGATTCTTCCAATCACCTATGCAAGATTATTAAACTCATCAACATTAAGAAACCAATCTGCTTTGTAATATCTAATGCAAAGATGGAATCTTAAGCTCAATATATAGATACATATATACTCCAAATCTTAAGCTCAATATATACTTCAAATCTTGGAAGCCAAGATTGATGGTACACATTATTTACATTATTGATAGATATTGCATTCAAGATTGATGGTACACATTATAAACACACAGCAATGATACTTAGATAATTTTGGAAGCCAACTTAGCACCCTAGCAAATCAATCTCAAAGCATTATGCAAGATACTTTTATATAACATGTATTTATTATGATTCACAATGTCCACCATTAAATCAAAGACAAATCAGCGAATTTCAAACTAACCATGACAGCAACCAATACTGAAAATCAATCACAAAATCATAGCAAACAGCCCCAAAAATCACTAATCACATGCACAACCAATAACATACATACACAACTTATACATTCTCAATATTCATGCTTTGGGAAATAGTCATAGGCTTTAATATAAAATTTAAATCACACAAGTTCCTAGCACTTAAACCTATAATCCAAACACAAATCAAACATGCAAAGTCATTTTACAACTTTAATGAACATACACATTAGCAAGTTTAAAGCCAAAGTCCCTTTGAACCTAAATCCTAAAACCCCATTTCGGCCTCCCCTTATTTGAAACATCGGCCATCCAGAACCCAATCCGCCAATAACTTAGGCCATGAATGATTATATAATAACTTAGGATCATTTCCTAATCACAAATAAGGTCACTAAGGGCAACCAAAACAAATCACAGCTTCGCCAATTCACAAAGGGATTTTTTTTTTCACTAATCAATACATTCTTATAAAGAAAAACCAAGGCTTTCAACTTGCAAAATACTCCTTCCAAAACAATATTTGAATTCCCTACTTACAACAAGTCATGAAAATCGTAGCGATTCCCCTATATATCATGTACATCATTTGGATACATTCAAACAATAATTAATTCAGTCCAGCCCCTGTAAGAAGAAAAGAATAGATCTTGGAATTTTATGCACATGCATATAAAACACCTAAACCACCACAAAGAATTACTCAATTATATAAGTAGTCTTAAACATAAAGAAAAATAAATTCCAGCATCAAAGAATAGCTAAAAAGCAAGAAAAGTGCACAATGTTTTCTCTTACCATCATTTAAGTACAAAATTTCTAATCCTTAATTGAACTCACATCCTTGCTATACATTCAATACTTCTCCTTACACACTCTCATACATAATCATGCAACATTTTAGAAGATTTGTAAGCAAACACATCCCTATCAAATAGGGCATTATACATTTTTAACCAAGCCAATCCATTTAATGTAATCATGTAACAGAATATTGAAATTAAGGTAAACTACAAACTAAACTCCTTCCTCATATGTTTCTTGATATAAATCTTATCCATAATCTTTATTATCCTTAATCAAATCAAACAGCTCCAATTCATGCCCAAAGCTAGGCCATAAAACAAAACGAAATCGCTGAAAGTGTAAATCTAATCGATCATAACCTAAAAACATTATCATTGAACATTATTTACCTCATAGAAACCATCAAACAAGTTAAAAAACTCATATTTAAAAGATCTAATTTCCCCAATTGATCGTAAGGCACATTAAGCAAGCAGAATCTCATATAGGATTATCCCTAACCAACTTAATTGAATTATCATCATCATATAACATGATTAAACAAGTCAGAACCACCAATACCTAGAAACCTTATTGTATTTTCGAAACCCCCCTTCAAACCCTAACTTATTAACACTTTAATTTGCTCAAACTTCATTCTAACCTCATATCAAACAACTCTACCCCATAGTCTAATTAGTAACTACTTCAATTTGAATTTGGGACAGCGAATTTCAACCTAAACGGCATAGGAATTGATTTACATCAAAATCCCCAAATTTTCCAAATGAAAACCCTAGAAATTAACCATATGATAGAAAAAGATTAAGGGAGCTTACATACACTATATGGTGTCGGTGACTCGCCGGAGAAACCCCAGATCGCCGGAAATTCGTACTCTCTGTTCTTTCATAGCACACGCAAGGGAGGACGAAAGAAAAGGATAAGGAAAGGAATGGAGGGAGCCACGTCGACTCCCCTCACCACCCTCAACAGCGGCGACTTCGCAGAAGGTGGGGCAGCGCCGAAAACGGAGGAGGGCGAAGGTGGTTGGAGCCAGAGGAGAGAAAAGAGAAGTGAGTAAAAAATGAGAAGGGATGGGTTGTGTTTTTTTCCCCGATGGTTCCAGAAGAAGAGAAAAGAGAATTGAAGAAGTATGTGTGTGTTCGGCTACACACATATATAGGAAAGGAAGAGTATATATATGTTCAAGGGAATTCTAGGGTTTAAGCCCAAAAGGAAAATTACAAAAAGATACCCTCATTTTGCAAATAAGCTTTTGTATTTCAAAATACATTTTAATGCTTTAGAAAGTCTCAAGTTGTCTCTTCCCTAATACAAACTAAATAAGAACACATTCTAAATAAAAATTCTTAAAATAATGCCCTCTTGATATGTAGTATATAAATATTCCTAAATTAAATTTCATACTCAATTATTTCTTTCCTTCTATAATAAATATAATCTTAACATGCGCTTAAAGCGCATGTACAAGGACCAATAATTAGTTTTTAATAAAACAATTACATATTATGGAACTTAAACTAAATTTTTGTTCTACATATATATATATAGTTCAAATAAAAATAATAATAAAGTCTCACAATTGTGACATTATTATTTCAGTCTAAATATTATTTTAAATCACAGCGCCAAGATTACTCAGGGAAATAAAATAATGAGTTATATTATGTTTTAAAACTTTCGTATGTATATGAATCAAATAATGAGTTATATTAAGTTTTTCATCATTAAATAAATTGAATGAATCAACTTTTATTTTAATATTAGGCCTATACATGCGCTTTAAGCGCATGTAGAGCCTGTACATGCGCTTTAAGCGCATGTACAGGCAGCATTCCCACATACAAAAGTGGTAATGGAGCTTTGAAACACTAAGTACACAAGCAGGAACACCTTATGAGGTCTGAGGAGGATCTCTTATGCATGACTCCATGTTTTGCACTTCAGTAGTGCCTTTACATGCGCTTAAAGCGCATGTAAAGGGTGTTTGAACATTTTCATAGCACCCAAAAGTGGTAATGGAGCCTTGAAACACTAAGTCAACAAGCAGGAACACCTTATGAGGTCTGAGGAGGACCTCTTATGCATGACTCCATGTTTTGCACTTCAGTAGTGCCTTTACATGCGCTTAAAGCGCATGTAAAGGGTGTTTCAACATTAACCTGGCGGGTTGGCGTGAGTGGTAAGTACTCTCGTCCCTTAAGCAAGTGGTTGAGGGTTCAATCCCCAGCTCTTGCGAATGGAGCAAATTAACAGGCCAGCTGTCTACCCCCTATATGGGACTTCAGAACAGCGAGGGATTAGTCTCACTTGACACGCGGGTGGGGATACCCTTGGGTAACCAAAAAAAACGGGTGTTTCAACATTTTCATAGCACCCAAAAGTGGTAATGGAGCTTTGAAACACTAAGTCCACAAGCAGGAACACCTTATGAGGTCTGAGGAGAACCTCTTAAGCATGACTCCATGTTTTGCACTTCAGTAGTGCCTTTACATGCGCTTTAAGCGCATGTAAAGGGTGTTTCAACATTTTCATAGCACCCAAAAGTGGTAATGGAGCTTTGAAACACTAAGTCTACAAGCAGGAACACCTTATGAGGTCTGAGGAGAACCTCTTAAGCATGACTACATGTTTTGCACTTCAGTAGTGCCTTTACATGCGCTTAAAGCGCATGTAAAGGGTGTTTGTGCCTTTACATGCGCTTAAAGCGCATGTAAAGGGTGTTTCCATATAATTTTGAGCTCTTCACCTAAGTTCATTCATATTTTATCTCTAAATACTTAAATCCTTTTCTAGTCATTGTTTTAGTGAATTTTAATTGATGCACATTTCTATACATGCGCTTAAAGCGCATGTAGAGATAAGGCCTCTACATGCGCTTTAAGCGCATGTATAGATTCTTACATGTACATGCGCTTAAAGCGCATGTAAAGGACCCTCAATACATGCGTTTCTTCTAAGCGCATGTAAAGGTGCGCTGGTAGAGGGACAATTTGTAGTAGTGAACTCAGGTATTGTAGGAAGGCCCAAGGTTCTCTCGAGTCCACGATCTAATGCTGCAGCATTCCTGGGATAAAGCCTTATCATTGGCCCTCCCAAGGATCGAAGTCGAGACCTCCCACTTTATAGGCATTCTAGATGTCTCGCTTGTCACCACTTGAGCTGCACCTCAAGTGGTAAAGGCCACTCCCTTAAGTGTCGGCTTAAGGGGGTGATAGCTCGAAGTCGCGATATCGAATCCCACCAGGGCTGCAGTATGGGGATTGAGGTCTCAAAGGAGCCTTCGACTACGAGTAATGTGGGGCTGCAGCTCAAGTGGTGATAAGCGAGGCATCTAGAATGCCAATAAAGTGGGAGGTCTCGACTTCGATCCCTGGGAGGGCCAATGACAAGACTTTATCCCAGGAATGTTGCAGCATTATTGGGCCTCCCTACAATACCTGAGTTGGACTTTCCAATACCGGGGAAAATGCTAGAGCTGACCCTGTGGTGCCCAACATGGTGGGTTCAGTAGCCGACAATGCTGGACTCAACAATCTGTTATCCAAAATTGGTAATCCGTTATATATACATATAAAATTGGTAATCAATTATAAAATTCTGTTAATATAAAAACAACTGGTAAAATTTTGATATTGGTAAATGATTGTCATTCATAATTGGTAATAAGTCACACCTATTTTTTCAATGGGCATTTTGTCATTTCCTTAAAATTTACAAATGAAAAGTAGATTAGTGGTATATTTCTGATTTTTAAGAATTCGCTGCATTCAATTTTTCATTATTCTTTGGATATTTCCACAATATTTTCTACATTTTTTAAAAAAAAAGGATAAAGAGGTTGATGGAATATAATAAATATATATAATTAAAGGACTAAAGTGCAAAATTGCTCATATAATTGTCTCGAAGGGGCAAAAATACTCATGTAAAAGTGTTTGAAGCAAAACTACCTATGAAATTTCAAAAGAAGAGCAATAGTACACATCCTGTGAAATAATGTAACTTTTGTTTTTCTTATTGGCCCCACTCTGCTTCCTCTTCTTTCTACCCACCAAATCTCAATTATTTGGTGACCCAATTATTTGGTGACCCAACCATTAACATACTAAATCTCACTCATCATTTCCGACTCCATCCCAAGCAATAGTAATCGCTATCTTACCCCTCCAAAATCTGGTCTCACACTTCCTAAAACAATGGTGACTTCCCCTTCATTCCCCTCCAAAATCCTGAACTTTCCACAGGCCATTATATATTAATATTCTTTTTCCATACACTAATACTAGTTCATTATTTCACCGTCTTATGTTTACTTTCTACGCGCTGTGACTTCATGTTTAAGATTTTAATTTCTTGTAACAGTAGTAGTGAGGAGATGGAGAAGTCAGACAAGAGGCAGAGGAAAAACATATACAGGGGAGAATGACAGCGTCCATAGGGAAAATGGGCAGCCGAGAGCCCGAGATTCGTTATCATGAGGAAAATGAAGGTATCTCTGTTGAAAACCATCGGTAGGACCCACCAACAACAAATATGAACTTGGAGTTGGGTTATGAATGAGAAAAGTGCCGGATGAGATGGCAGCATACGAGAATTACAGGAAGCATTATGAAAATCCATTATGTGATGGTCAAGTAGTAACACCAAGAAATGGCGTTGCGAACGTGGGAAGTCAACGATTAAGTTGGAGATGATGGGCCGGAGAATTGGGATTTGGTTGGTGGGAGAAGAGGAAGGAGTGCAGGACCCAATGTGACAAACAAAAGTTACATTTTCAACGGGATGAACACTTTTGCCCCACCTTTGAAATTTCATGGGTAGTTTTGCTCTAAAAAATTTACATGAGAATTTTTGCACTATTGTGACAATTACATAGACATTTTTGCACTTTAATTATAAAATGACAAACAGAAGTTACATTATTTAATGGGATGAACACTTTTGTCCCACTTTTGAAATTTAATGGTTAGTTTTTGATAAGCTTCATAATTGCACACATATTTCATCTGAATTTTCTCATTTATCACATGTTTTTGGTAAATAAATAGATAGAAATATAGCAATACTCATAGGGTAAAGAAAATGATATGAAATACTTGTGTGCGAGATTATGAGTTGAAATTGCTTAATTTTTGATAATGTGTTGAGGAACTCACCACCCCTTTCTAGTTAATGTGAGTAGGAACAAATGGACATGCATATGAACACCAAAAGAATGGAAGCAATGAAGAAGAGAAGAAGAGAAAAGGAAAACAGGGGTTCGCTGGACATTAGCTCTCAGCGAACGGACAGCGAATCGATCCAAAAATGCACCCTCTTTGCCAAATTCTTCGCTGGAGGTTCGCATTTCGCGAACGCATAGCGAACCTGTGAAAATGGGGTTCGCTGAACGTTAGCCATCAGCGAACGAACAGTGAACCTGCGAAAAAATGAAACTTTGCGTTTTACACCATTCTCACTCGAAATTTAGGGTTTAAAAGAGGCAAAACAGAGAGAGCTCGTCATTCTTCACTTCTTGGGCATATTGGGGAGCTTTGTGGTGTGCTAGGGCATGGATCTTGATGGAGATTGAGTTGGGGTTTGAAGTTTTGAAGAGATTTGGGCTTCACATCTTGGTTCTTCTTCTCCATTCTCCTTCCCTTACTTTTGTTCAATGTTTATGACTATTATTGTATATTTTCCTTTGGGTTTGTTGAACATGAGTAGTTAAACACTTTGTTTTAGGATTATTTTGAACCCTTGTATGGATTAACTCTTGATTCTTCCTCTCCTTTTGTGATTAATGTTATATATATGTTTATTTCACTCTAGCCCTAATGCCTCTAAATGCTTGATCACCATTTAGTTGATTTGTTCATTTAACTTATGACTTGAGAGAGCTAGGTTAAGTGTAGAACTTGAGTGGAGTAGTGTGAGAACTTGAAGTTTGCATGACAAATGAATGGTTTTGTTAATAAGATAGACATATACTTATTAGCCTCACATAGCCACATTAGGGTTGAAACTTAGAAATTGGGTTTTATTAATTATGACAAGAGATTGCATGATTAATGGAATTAAACACTTGTTCTTGACTCGACGGAGCGTTTACAAGTATTCTAGAACCCTAGGTTAGCAATTATATAGCTATTAAAAGCAATTGTGAGAGGAGACCATTTTAAGGTTAGGAAATACAAGGGGGATAAATAATCTTAAGTCTCAATTTATCCTTGAAGTTGGAGAATCACTTATTTATAGTTTTTCTTATTTTTTACATAGGTACACTTCACTCTCAACATTTGGATCACTCAAATTGAGCGAGAGTGCGATAATCATAACTTGACCGGGTTTTGGAACCAAATCCTTGTGGGAACGATACTTTACTTTCACTTTATTACTTGGCGCGACCCGTGCACTTGCGGTGCGAACAAGTTTTTGGCTCTAAAATTTTTTACATAGATATTTCTACACCTTCGTGACAATTACATAGATATTTTTGCACTTTACCCATATACAAATAAAGAGGTCCAACTTGTATTTTACGCAATTAGAAAACCTGAGTAAAACTGTGTTAAGATATTGGAGATTCGAGGAGTACGAGGATGAGAGATATCAGATATCACTGTTTGATATGCCTCTCCGTACGATAAAGCAAATTAAAAAGTTGGAAGTTAATGAAGACAGCCTGGGATGGCTACCCACTTTACCTTTCTTTTTAATTGCTTTTTTTGAGTCCAAAAACTCACCCAGAAAATGAGGCAAAAACCCAGCTTTATATAGCTTGCTTGCCCACAAATGGAAACTTCTGATGCCCGAAGTCAATCACTCTTTTTTTCCATCTTATGTTCTTCCACTGGGCGATCTTGTTCTGAATTTTAGATCACAGGCTCAGAAAAAAGAGATCCGACAAAAGGTAGGGGACGAAAATAGAAATTTTAATTTTCTGATTTTCCCCCTAATCTCCAATTTAAAGCTTCATTAACTAAAGTGATGAGCTGATTTTTGTTCATTGAAGAAATGGTTATTTTTTTCAACTTTCAGATTTTGTTGAGAATTAGTTCTCTTTATTTCCCGTTTCTTCATATTCAATCAACGGCCAAACTAAGGAAAACCGATATCTCTCATCATCACTTCATTGTTTCTTCTTTTTTCTGTATCTTCCAAAGTATGACAACAAAAAATTTTCTATATACTTCAATGTTTTTTGTTTTTGGGATTTAGTATTCTTTTGATGTATAACTAATTAAGCCAAGAATTTAATGTTTACTTCTGATGATTATATTGTATATTGATGTGATGGATTTTTTGTTCATTTATTATTAGAAATTGGGAGGAAATGACGAGGAGGAAGATAGATATCAAGAAGATCGATAATATAACTGCGAGGCAAGTGACATTCTCAAAGAGAAGAAAAGGGCTTTTTAAGAAAGCTAAGGAACTTGCAACTCTTTGTGATGCTGATATTGGCCTAATTGTATTTTCTTCCTCTGGAAAGCTCTATGATTATGCTAGCTCAAGGTTTCTCTTCTCCTTTAACATATTCATACACACACACACACAGCCATTCATTATCGTTTATATGTAGCTTTGGTTTTATACTCGTGCGTGTATGTGTGTGTAGCTTCAACGTCTATCGCTATTTCTATATAGCCTTGTTTCTTCGTCATCTCATGATCAGTCAAATCATTAACAAAATCTTAAATCTAATTTCATCAACTCGCAGTTAGGTGATAAGTTCCTGAGTACTATTATTTTGCCTTCAGAGAAAAAAGCAATAAATCTTGACAAAGTTCAAATTTGGTTAGAAGTCATTTAGTTAGCTAGTCTTCTAGTCACTTGCAGTGATAATTCTTGATTTTTTGTGATGTTTGACATTTTTCACTTTTGTATACACTTGATTCAAAAATCGTTAAATGAATTGTTTAATTAACTGTAAATATGTAATGAAAAATTATCTGTTTAATATACACTTTTAGTTATCTGCTTAAACTCTATCCTAAATTATTGTCGATATATATATATATATATATATATATATATATATACACACACACACACATGAGCTTATTCAAAAGGGTTTGATGACTTGATGGTTTACCAGTAACATTTCATTACGTCAATCATTGTACAATGGTATTGTATATGGGAAAAATGGAAGTATTTGCAATTTCATCATGCCCTCAACAGAAAGAAAAGATGCGATGAAACTACCATTTTAATTTTATATCCAAATCTATCAACCAAAAAGTTTCTTTTAATCTTCCATGTATTCTCAAACCTGAAACTTTGGATATACGTATAGTAATATTCTTTAAATATAGCTAGCGCGCCTTGATAATATGGGCTTTCATCAAAGGCCGAAACCATCAAGTTCATTCCTTAGATGTCACTTGAAAAACAAGACCCTTCTTCAAAACTATATTTCTTAAGTTCTTATTAGAGTATTAATTACTTCTCTTCTCATGACACGCACCAAGTCTTTCTTCACACCTAATTAAAAACCAAATCTTCCATGCCATAATCACCAGTCCTAACAGCTTCTCCTAAGAGACACCCTCTTCTTAATGATGAATATTAAGCTAATGATTTAGGAAGATTAAAGAAATTGGGTAAATTAATTAGTTGTAACAAACGTGACCAATGATATCCGATCCCTAAAATATCATGAAACCTTAAATATTTCAAATTCCTTGCAATTTAGTTCTAATTAAATAATTTTCAGTTTAGTCCCCAATAAGAATTTTCGGATGCTTCAGTTTTTGAAGAACATGAATTGGTCACAAATTTGATCAGAATTCTAAGAATTGAACTTAGCCATACATAAATTGGACACAAAAAACACTCCTGTAAATATATATAACAGTAATTGTCAAATTATCCCAATTTCTGGACCCCATCCCACATGTCTTGCTCTATTTTTGGTGGTTTAAGTTTTTAGGCCATGATGAAATTCTAAAATCATCCAATTTAGACCTAATGAAACTTGTATGGTAAAGTTTTAGGCCCTAACCTAAAACTCATGTGTCGAACAAGGTAATAAGCCTAAAACAAAAGACACAACCATGTATCTACACACACACACAACCAAATCATAATAATGCTATTTAAGATTTAGCTAGGTTGTACTAATTGACACATAATAAACAAATAAAAGGAAACCATTGCTAGCATAAAATCAAACTAGCATTACATTGGTCAATCTCATGTTTCAAAACATAAATATATATTATTCATCAACAGCCATCAAACACAACTTCAACAAAAGAGTTATACAAAAGTATTAAGCTTGAAATATATCATTTAAATTCTCCAAACATTATGCTAGCAATCTAAAACAACCATAATACCTTGACCCAATTACTGCACTAAAACCTTGACCTAAGCTGTTCTGTCAAAATGGGGGATATGAAAATTTTAATAGAGAAATCTTTGAATGGGTGCAAACATTGTCCTAGGGCTTGGTTTGAGAGGTTTTTATTCATTCTAGGAAGAGATGTGAAGATGAAAGCTGTTTATAAAGAATGGCTTTTGGAGATTGGTTGGGAAGCTGATTTTTTTTTTTTTTGTTCCACGCTAAAACAGATATAGCATTTACAATAAGTTTTGGTTTTAGGGTGGTCATTTGAAAGCAGTACTTTACAGAATCTTACAAATAATTGAAAGAGTCTCCAAGAAGAGGCTTCCTCTTCAAAAGGGGCGGAGAACATATAAATATAGAAGCGTTTACAGATATAAACTACTCAAGATATGCAAAAACCTAAAGGTATAAGATCTAACTATTACTATTGTATCTTTCGTTAGAGGAAGTACAGTGAGTTGAAGGAGTTAGAAATATAGTGTGGTGATCAGAATTAGTGCTAAGGATGTGTTTAGTGCTGTTGCTCGATCAATGCATATGGGATAAACAGTGGTAGTAACAAAATTGTTATTAAAATTTCTCTCAATCTCATTCAAGTTGACTGGACTAAACATATCCAAAAAGTTTCAATTTGAATAGTTGAGATGAAAAATTAGGAAAACATACCTCATTGAAAAATTTATTAGTGAGGATGTTCTAAATCAGAGAGTATGTTCGCGGTATGTATATTGCACTACTTCTTTCTCTGTATAAAAATATGGGATCCTAATTATCGATCAGTAAAACTTTTAATCTGTGGGCTTTATCCCAGTTTTCCCAACTCCAGTCAAATATGTAGTAGTAAGAAATTCTCGAAATGAAAATGATTAACTGTCGGTCAAGGGTAGAAAAACTCAGCTCACAAGAAGTACCCAAAAGTACTTTAACACGAAAGAGAGAACGTAACACATAATAGTAATAATGTTTGAAGTGTTGATCATGATACATAAATATGTCATGAGACATTTAAGTTTCATTTAGACGAACAAAATGATTTACTTATCTACTGAAGGAATTCTGAGGTTGCTTTTTTTCCTGTCTCAAGTATGCAGCAGATAACTGAAAGACATGATAACCAATTAGGCAGTCACATATCAGATCAGCCTTTTATTAATTTTCAGGTAAGTAATTTATTTCCTGCAGCAGGTTTTCTGAAATGATATATGATGATTGGGTGTCACTTCATCAGTTAAAACAACGAAAATGGAGATTTAGCACTATCAAATATATGTTATAACAATATATTGGTTGGTTGAGAGTTGCCTGATAATCATATTGTACAAGATTCTGAGGCTAGATATTTGTCTTTTTTTTTATAAAAAAAAGATAGTTGTCTTTTTTATATAAAAGTTTCATCTTTCTTATCAAACCAGCCGATGGTGAACCGATGTATGTGGACATTCTCTTGTGAATAAATTAAATCTTTTATATTTTTAAGTTTTATATCTCTGATTCTGAATATTAAAATTGTCCAGAAATTAATCAAATTATAACCGGTTAATTATATGAAGAACAACATAGGAAGAATTATCTTTTTTTTCTTTGTTATTATATGGATATTTGCATGCCAAGTGCATGTTAATAATCAAGACTTAAATCTCATCAAAATAAAGATCTAACCATTATCCTTTTATCTGGTAAAAGTATTTCACAGACTTCCCTTAACCTATGTAAAATCGATTGATGGATTTGCCTTGGAAAATTTTTCTCACAGATTGGAAATGAAAGCTACAAGAAGCTGAGCCGTGAACTTGCAATGAAAACCTGTGAACTGAGGTAAACTCATACTGCACAATAAATACTGTGCATTCATTGTAACATATAGCTGCTATATTGCATTAAAGAATTAGTGTTTTTCCACTAGGAAGTTGCAAGGGGAAGAGCTGCAAGATTCCACAATTCAAGAATTACAAAGACTGGAGGAACTGCTTGAAACGGGTTTGATGCGTGTTTCCAAGGCAAAGGTGAATTTTTCCACCTTACATATACCTCGTTTGAGATGCATGAATTAATTGGGGTGCGAAATAAAAAATTGAAAAGTAGAGTAATTGTGTGCATGCCTATATTTGGTATGCAGAAAAAACGATTTGCAAGAAATAATTTTTGGACCGTTTTTCCATCATCCAAAACAAATTTAGAGAATTGGTTTTCTCTTGTTTGCAAGAGTTCATCTTTTTGAACCAAATGAATTTCTAATCTAGACCATCAAAGTAATTTGAATAGCCTATTTATGCACTTTACGTGCCTTAATTAGGGAGCCTCACTAGTATGGTGGGGCTAAATAAGTTCAAGTGACTTTCTCTGTTAATAGTCTAATAATCTTTTGGACTTGAGATCTCCCTTTGGATTCATGTTCATAATAAAGGTGCTTCCATTGAAAGCCAGATATTCATTAAAAGGGCAGCCACAGTGGGGTTATAAGGCCAAGTGAAGCGATGTGTTTTAGAGATGTTGAGGGAACATTGCCTCTCAAAATGTGTACTCATTAATTATCAGTTCAACATTAGAGAGCCTTAGCTTTCATTTTATGATATTAATAACAGAATGTGTTGAGGAGGTTTGGGTTCCTCTTGTGAAAAATCTTGGCAGTCAAATTTCTACTGTGTATCAAATCATCTGTTTGCTTCCATTTTATGATATTATAGTTTATTTTCTTGTGTATTTCAGGATAAAGCAATTGTAAATGAGACCTTCGAACTCAAGAGAAAGGCACGCATGTCATCTTATTTGAATCATTGATTTATCCATACTTTTCAATTGCTTTAATTAAATTCAAAATTGAAAAAACAGAAAATTTAATTAGTGGAATTGTTTTAATGGTATCCTAATTTATATTAGCATTCCATTATATCTCCCTAAAGTTTTAATGTGTGTGTGTGTGTGTGTGATTCAGGGAAAGCAACTGATGGAAGAGAACAGGAGATTGAAACAGGTGATTTATAACTATGCTTTCCTAACTCATTGTCGTTGTTAATTATTGAAAAAATGAAGATTAGAATGAGCTACATAAGGGTGTCTCATTTGACTCAGTGATTTCAGGTAACTAATGAACAAGGGCAATCATTTGACTCAGTGATTTTATCCAGCTCATATGGTAGTACTCCTCAAAACTTGAAAGATTTTGATACCTCTCTCAAGTTGGGGTTTTCTTGATCATATAAAATATTCATATTATATATGTGCATGTGTATATATGGGATTGTGGAGCATCTAGAAGAAAATTAGTGATTAAAATCAATTGCGAAACTCAATTATTTTGGTCTTGGGAACAGCAAAATATTCTATTTAAAACAAAAATGGGTTACAAGATTTACATCAATTTTTTCAACCCAAACCCTTTTGAATCAACAAGATCAAAAAGTGGAAATAAATTGGTGACACAAGTTCCACGCTGAAGAGCACATCTCTTTCTTAGATGTTCCCTCCAGTTGTCCACAGTTCGAAAATTAAGAAGCCGTATATAGAAAGAAAATTTGTTCTAAAATACAAGAGGTTGATTAACCAGCCTCTTGTCTTGATTTATATTATTGTTATTTGTTTATTCACCAACCTTAATTGCAAATGAAGCATTAAGTTTCAAATAAATTAAAGCTGAATTTATAACTTTATTCTTATTTTTGAGCTATCATATTTGCACATTTTTTGAGAAAAATTTGCAAATCAATTTTAAAATTTTTCCCAAGACTTTAATTACTGTCATTAATTCACTCTTTTATAATTTAATTCCTGATTTGGCCCTATGGCGCTTTGGGTCAAATGTAAGAACTTATAACCAAGGATTGTGCTATTTGGTACAACCTCATGTCGACTCAGATATAGTCTTGTTTAATATAACTATTCTAGTAAACTAAATGCAATGCAAGATTGATTTGTGTAAAGAAAAGATATTTTTAGTTGGTTTTCAAATATGGAAACAAAGGATGTAAAACAAATACATATTTTTGGGATTTTAATATAATAAATTAAAGGTGGATTGGAAATAGAATGCTCTTGGCAATGATTTTCAATGTAACCAAAGTGTTTAAAAAATACTCCAGTGGACGGTCAATCACGTTTGACCGTTAATCTGCCAATGTGGCCACCACGCGGGTTGAATTTTTTCCACGTAAAATATGTCATGTGAGGCCCACATATAATAAAAAACAATTTTCTCTCATCTTTCTTCATCACTTCCAAATAGCCTCACCCCTCCCCCCAACACACAGTCACCGCCCCACCCCTAGAGGGAATTTTTTTTTTATATGTGGGCTCCACATCAAATACACTACGTGGCAAAAATTTAACCCACGTGGTGGACACATGGGTAGATTAATGGTCAAACATGATTAATCGTTCACTTGGGGTATTTTTTGAACACTTTGGTTACTTTGAGTGTAAATATGAGTCTATTGTTAGTTCATGGTGCCCAGTGCTCCTGGGTGGTTACTTGGAGGGTAGATTAAGTCCATTGATCCTACGTGGCAAAAATTTAACCCACGTGGTGGCCACATTGGCAAATTAACGGTTAAACGTGATTGACTGTCCACTCAGGGTATTTTTTAAACACTTTGGTTACTTTGAGTGTAAATATGAGTCTGTTGTTAGTTCAGGGTGCTCAGTGCTCCTGGGTGGTTACTTGAAGGGTAGATTAGGTCAATTACCCTAAAAGAAACACAAACATCTTGAAAATTATTCATCACTCTTGAAAATTCCCCAGATTTGTCTTGAAAATTCGGTTGTGAAATTTTCGTAATGTTCTTATTGAAAGAAGCACAAACATCTTATTAGAAACTTCCCACATGTGTCTTGAAAATCCAATTATAAATGGGAAATTTGCAGTTTAGTCCCTGGTAAGGGAAATTAATACTAGAAGGTCCCAATACATTCCAAAATAATTATAAAGTCCCAGGGGCCCTTTCCTGCAATTGTTTGCTTATCTTCAATGACCATTTTGCCCTCATAAGATGAAAGCATAGTCCCCTGTAGGGACCAGTGAGATGAAAATCATCTTTAATGAGGGCAAAATGGTCATTTAAGTTAAGCAAACAATTGCAGGAAAGGGCCCTGGGACTTTATAATTATTTTGGAATGTATTGGGACCTTTCAGTATTAATTTCCCTTACCAGGGACTAAACTACAAATCCCCCATTATAAATTGTTTTATTGTTCTTATTTCACCATCACAATAGTATAAAATATTCCCCATACCTGTCCTAGAAATCCAACCCAAAACTTTTTTATTGTTCTTATTGAAAGAAGCACAAAAGTCTTGAAATTTCCTCTTATATATGTGTCTTGAAAATTCCCTATATTTATCTTGGAAATCTAGTTGTAAAATTTTAGATGTTTCAGTGTAGGTTTCCATTATTTTTTAAAATTTAAAAATACTTACAATAATATTGAAAATAGGCACAAATGTTTTGAAAATTCTTCATGAAGTATTCACATTATGTGCAATGTTGGATGCTATATTTTTAAATTCCATGATTTTTGAGACTTAAATATTTTGTTATTGGTGCTGGGAATAATATAATCACAAATATCTTGAACATTCCCCACATATGCCTTGGATTGTGGTTAAAAAGTCCAATAAAATCATTTTGATCTTTTAGTTTAAACGCTTAGTTTCACTTTATCTCTTCATAATTTCTTGGAGAAATTGGAGGTTATTTATTTGGGATTTTCCCATTTGCGGGAAAATCCCAAGTAAGTCCCTCTGAATAGCCAAAAGGACAAGTGAGGAACTTAAACTTCCAAAAAGACCATGAAGGAACTAGCACCTATCTGTCATTTTAAAATTTTGCGAAAAGACAAATTGCCCCCATCCAAAAACACAAATTGCGAGAAGAGGGTGAGTATCATAGTGGGTTTAGGGTGAGGTAGAAATTTGTGTTTTAGGATGGGGGCAATTTTGCCTTTTCGCAAAATTTTAAAATGACAGATAGGTGCTTGTTCCTTCATGATTCTTTTTGAAGTTTAGATTCCTCACTTGTCCTTTTGGTATTCGAAGGGATTTATTTGAGATTTTCTCATTTGCTATTGTGGGGATTAACTGAAAATTTTTTCAAAAGAATTTCGTGTGGCAATTTTCTTTCCCATAACTGAACAAAAACATGAATATTTCAATGCATACTTCTTAGTACGAAAAGAAATTAATTTTTTTTAATAAAAAGAGGAAAATGACTCTACAAAAAGAAATAAGCAATTATCATATTTAAATCCTAAATGCCATCATGTTTCTTGTAAATCGCCTTATTAATCCAGCTGTAAATTCTTCCTTTTCGGATATATGAATAAATATAATGGAACTTATAATCAAGTAAAGTACGATGATTCATCACAAGAAATACAAGGGAATTGACAATTAAAATAAAGTATTTTATTAATTTCATTTTGTCCATCAAAGTGAGCTTTGAAATTTTAAAAGCACTTTAACATGGAAATAACATATAATTCTAATAATGTTTGAAGTGTTGATTGTGATTCATAAACACGTCATTAACTGAGACATACATGTTTCATTTAAACAAAATGAGTTAATAATCTACCAAAGGAATTCTGAATTTTTTTCATTTCTCAAGTATGCCGCAGAGGCGCAGATAACTGAAAGACATGATAACCATTTAGACAAGCACAGGTCAGATCAACCTTTTATTGATTTTCAGGTAAGTACTCCGCTTTATTTCCTGCAGCAGGTTTTCTCAAATGATAATTTGGTATCACATCGTAAATTAATCGAAAAATAACAAAAAGATGACACATAAATTTGAGTTGGATAAAATGGGGTATCCAATTCCAACTTGGACAAATAAGGGATAATCCCCAATTTATTCTAAATGAAATTTATGACTTTGTGGCAAAAAAGTAGTGAATGATGATTTTTGAGTAGTTATCAGCGATACTTGAATAGTTAATGGATAACTATTCATGTATTGCAGTTAATTATCCTTGTATAGCTATTAATTATTTTTCTCAGTAACTATTTACTGACGAGGATGGTATAGCTGAGGGATCAGATTTTTCATATGGGGAATTAAAGTTCATATTTCCATGGGAGTGATGTCCACAATTAATACTCAGTACCTAATATATACTCCCTCCGGTCCCTAATGTAAGAGCTAGCCGTCAAAAAAACGCTTCTTAAGAAAACATGTAAATGTTAGTTGGGTGTCTGGAGTTAATGCTTCTTTTCCAAAATTGCCCATATTTATTATGATACTTTTAAGAGAGAAATACATAAGTATTAATAAATATGAAAGAGAGTTAGGGGTAAAGTAGGAAAAAATGCATTAAATGAGGATAGAATATGGGGTGAGCTCTTACATTAGGGACCAAAACCATTCAAATTTTGGGCTCTTACATTAGGGATCGGAGGGAGTACTCCCTCCGGTCCCTAATGTAAGAGCTAGCCGTAAAAAAAACGCTTCTTAAGAAAACATGTGAATGTTAGTTGGGTGTCTGGAGTTAATGCTTCTTTTCCAAAATTGCCCATATTTATTATGGTACTTTTAAGAGAGAGAAATACATAAGCATTAATAAATATAAAAGAGAGTTAGGGGTAAAGTAGGAAAAAATGCATTAAATGAGGAGAGAATATGAGGTGAGCTCTTACATTAGGGACCAAAATCATTCAAATTTTGGGCTCTTACATTAGGGACCGGAGGGAGTATATATATATGTGTGCGCGCGAGCGTTAAAAGAAAATATTAGTCTTTTGTGATAAATAATGAATATCACGTAAATGTGCGTTGGTTTATTTTAACCGATTTGAAAGAACTAATAAATAGTCAATTATTTAGTAACCAACAAAGTGTTGATTGTCTAAAGGCCAATGTGATGACACCTTAAATTTACACAAAAGAAGTTAGTTAAATTAGAAAATAATGATGACAGTATAAATAAATTTATCTTATTCTTGTAAAATAAACCCTGATATTTAATGAGGTATTTTTTACTAGTAAATTTTAAAACCATTACATTTTTGAGCATTGAATAACAATTCTATAATTCCTGTTTATTATTATCAATAGAAATGACATATATGTAATAAAAAAATTGAAATGACATATAGGCCCTACAATATTTGATACCTTCACTTTGAGGTTGAAAGTTGAAACCATTAGTTCGGCCCGCTACTATAAATACCAATGATCTTTGGTAAATCACTTCTAATTCCATTAATTAAACATGTTAAAGATCCTTCCTAATGAAAATATATTGTTTACTCAATGGTTGCATATTACTCTGGAGTTAATTACTTCGAGGAGGGGAAATAGTATATTTTTTCGTCATATTTTTTTCCGGTTTGATTTTTATTTGGTTTCTTCTTTTATTTCATTATGTATTCAAGATTTCAAAGGAAAGGAAAGTTCATATGCTAGAATAATGTCCTTTCCTTCTGTAGTTTTAGTTGTGAAGAAAGCTTTGGATTCTCGTTCTTAATCCGATTCCTGAATTAATTTCCTAATTTCTGTACTAAAACATGAGTGTATTTACCGTTTTGGTTTTACTAATAGTATAATCTATACGTACTGCCATGATTCATTCTTTGATTATTTGATTCAATATAATTAGTTTTAGTAATGTGTAGTGTGGTAAAACATTTTACTAAGTTGGCAATTTTGCCTTGTGATAAAACATGAGTACTCCGTACCTGTCAAATCTGTAGAGCAATTCTATTCATTTATCAGTATCTATAAAAAATTTCTTATCACTAATGTTTTTCCCGAATGTCCTTATTTTAATTCAGGGCATTTGGTGGTGCGGCCATTTCTTTATAAAAAAATTTAATCCAGAGGCATATGCGACATTTCCATTAAAATTGCAAATGAAAGTTATGTCAGTGAAAATGGATCTTTTTTATATCCAATTAAGAGTCTGTTTGGTTGATTGAAATTGAGAAATGGAATTGGAGGTGGGGATTGAGGGTAAGAGGATAAAAATGGTAAGTAGGGGTAAATTTGGTAATGATGAGATGTAAAAGTTTGTGGGTCCCAGGAAAAGTGTGAGATTGAGAGAGAAAGTTTGTGGGCCCCGTGATATATAAAAATTACTTTTTTCATTTCCCTCCTTCAATTCCATTTTCACTTTCTTATCTACCAAACGTCCAAACCAGGGTGTATTTTGAGAAATCTTCTATATATAACCTTTTCCCACAATCAAAGCTTCCAAGTCGGTAGCAGAAGTTCTGGTCCTAGTGGGTTTCATTGCAACGGCTATCGGGGCACCGACATTGGGTGGTTTTTTGTAAAAACAAGTTACATTTTATTTAAGAGCATTTTGATCAATTCCATTAAAGTTTCAAACGGGCATTTGGACCTATACCAACAAACAATCCATTTTCAAATTCACTGTATTTGACTATCATGATAAATTTTGATAGTCATTTTGTAATATTTTTCCTAAAATTAAACTTAATCTATTTTATTTTAGGGTTTAAGCTCTTTACTAATCAGTAAGTTTTACATGAAAAGCATGCACTTTAAAGTTTTTTAGGGATCTTTAATTCTTTAAGAGTATTATTTTATACAAGTAATGCCAAAAATTTATTAGGATTTAAATGTTAAAACATGTTTTGGGCATTTAAAATAGTATTTTTGGGGTATTTATGAAAAAAAAATTCTGATACCAGAGTTCCTTAGTTAATACTCCCTTCGGTTTCTAATATCAAAACCCAAAGTTAGAATGGTTTTGGTCTAAAATATAAAAGTTTATGTCACATTCTCTCCTCATTTAATGTGTTTTTCCTATTTTGCCCTCAACTCTCTTTTATATTTATTAATTCTTATTTAATTCTTTCTCTTAAAAGTATCATAATAAATATGGACAATATTGAAAAAGAAACATTAACTTCAAACACCCAAGTAACACTTACATGTTTTGTTAAGAAGTGTTTATTTTACGGGAGGGAGTACTTACTTTTGAGTATTTAAAAGCCGTATGCATGGACCGTGTATTAAATAGGCATGCTGATAATTACGTGGATGAACGTGAAAGTATGGTTTTCTCAACATAGAATATTCATAGGCGATTAAAATAAATAAATAATAACAAATAGTATAGTACTACTAGTTGCACTTCGATTTTAAAATTTAAATTTAAAAAACACAATGTATGAATTGTGGATATCGGAGATTCGAAGAGTACGAGGGTAGAAGATGTCACAGTCTGAGGTGGCCAATGAGCATGTCTATGTGTACTATAAAGCAAACATGAGCTGAAAATAATTAATTAAGACAGCCTGGGTTGGCTGCCCACTTATGACTTCTACAGTAAAAATAAAAATAAAGTAAGGTTCAAAGCTTCACTTCATGTCTTCACTTTATTATTTTTTTTGGAAAATGTTATTATTTTTTATTGAAGGGCGAAGGCCCAAAAAGTGATACATAAGTATTGGTTAAGGAACGAAAATAGTTAATAAATCCTTAGATTTGTATAATTTTTATGTGCTTAATTGAGACAATTAACATGATTAAAGGTGCAATTTTGGTCCCACTTACACTTATTCTTAGAATTGTGAAAGAAATTTTATTTTAGATAAACATTTTAATATTCTCTACAGGTTTGCAATCAATTGGACTTTAGAAGCTATTGGGTTTTGGGGGCATTTAAATTACTTTAATTTTGAGCTGCAGAAAAACAAGAAATGAAGAAAAGAAAAGAAAGAGAGGTGATGGGTTCAGAGTTGGACAAGGCAAATTGGGCCACACATACATTAAAGTCATGAAGAAGAAAGAAATACAAGTTGGGCCATACACATTCATGAGGACTTAATTATTCCGTTGGCATGCGAGAGTGAGAGGGAGCTGCGGGAATTGAAATTAAAAAAAGAAAGGAGGAAGAGGGGCTGGCTGGACGCAAGAATGAATTGAAGAGGAAGCTGCTGGAGGACAGGGGCGAAGAATGGAAGCGGGGAGCAGGTGGCGAATTGAAAGGGCAGAGAGAGGGGGCGCCGAAAATTGGTTTTGTTCTTCTCCCTTTTCACCTTCATTTTGCCCTCTTTTTCTCCTATTTTCCACCATGATTTGTCTCAACTCTCTTCTTGTTGGTGCTTCTCATATGAGAGGTAACTAAACATTTTTGCTCTTGGGAATGGTTTGAGGTGGTTTGAGCTCACATGCTTAATAAGGGAATTTATTTCCATTTCTCTTTATATTTATGATTTTCCTAGATTTAAATTTATCATATACACTTTGAGATTTGGATTATTTTGTTTACTTGAGTTTATTTGTGATTTTGGTTTGTAATGAGAGATTTGTACTCATCAATATACATGATCATGTATATATGTTATTTATGGTTTATTTGATATCATTCTATTTATTCATGGTATTGATAGATAGTTTGATTGAATTGAATTATAATTGAACCTAATGCATTACAAAGCACTAATCACACTCTAGGGTAATTAATAATGCCTATTTGAATGGATTCATGAGACTAGGCATTAGACTTACCGGTTGGTGAGGTTTGGTACTTTAGGAAACCTAGAGAAAACTCAAAGGTGCTAAAAGGCTTAACAATTTCTAATTAGTTGGGGTTCCGCTAATTAGTAATTGGACTCATAGGTTCATGAGGTTTGACAATTTAGTGGATTAGCACCATAGTGACTCCCCGAATATATTAATTGAACTAGGATGGTTATTCTCAATCATTTTCCAAGAACAATTCCATTTTATTTTATCAAATCTTTACTTTTCCCAATTCTTATTTTCTCTTTTGCATATCACACCTTTTACTAATTTTCATTATTAATCCATAACAATTTTCCTTATTTCAAACAAGTTTAACATTTAGTTACTAGGTAATTATTTGCATTTTATAGGCTCCTTTGAGAACGATATAAAATTTCTTGAAGGACTAGGCCCAAGGCACACTACACCGACCGTAAAGTCGGTGTCCTTCAATAGTACATAACTATTCCAAGGTACAAATTAAAATGATACTCAACATTTACCATGTGATCAAAAATGATATTTTCTCTAATATGAGAATAATATTAGACATGAAAAGTCCAAAATGCTTTTATAAATTAATCGCCGCCCAGAAAAAAGTTTATTTAATTATAAGGGCATTTTGGACATTTTATGTCTAATATTATTGTCATATTAGCGAAAATATCATTTTTGATCACATAGTAAAAGTTGGGTATCATTTTTGTACCTTGGAATAGTTATGTACTATTTTTGTTCCTTGGCCAAGTATCATTTTTGGGCCTTCGCCCTTTATTGCAAAATGGGAAATTTAAAAAAGCCTTTAAAAATGGATAAGGATAGATCATTCATTTAATTTAAAGTTGATGAGAAATAACAAATTTAGGAATTTAATATACATATATATAAGAGATACAAATACCCTTCAAAGTTTTTGTTGTGACTTGTTAAAGCAAACTTGAAATTCGTCATATTCAAATAGAAGATTTTTTATACTCAAGAAAACTGAAGACTTTTAATGTTAAACTTGTTAATAATTTTCTAACATTTATGTTTTGTGTAATCCTTAATGAAAATGTTGAAGTAGTAAATTGTTAAATAAACTTGTAAATTGTCATAACCATATTGAAAATTTATATGTTAGAAATTATGAAATTTTATACTGTCTTATGTCTTATCATTTTGTTTTGAAAAAACTTGAAGTTATAGATTAGTAACATGAACTTGGAAATTTGTCTAGTAAAATTATGAATCCTTATTTTAAATTTAGGAATACTTATGATGTATTTGAACATTTTGTAAGACTCACACAAACACAGGACTCCTTCTTGGATCTAATTTGATATTTTTCAAATTTGAGGGTTCATTTGTCCTTTACCATTTTCAAGTGTGAGTTTGTGTGAGGCTTTCCCTTTGATATTTTCTATATGTATATAGTTTTATTTTTTTGGTCAAGAATATATAGTTTTATTTTGATCTCTTAAGTTTAAGTTTGCTATGTGCACTTTTATTCTTTGTTTATTAATAAAGTATTTTTCATTTAACAAAAAAAATGATGATTCATTAAATTTATTGTTTCTTCATGCTCCTTCCGGTCCGTATTATTAGAGCCCAAATTTGAATGATTTTAATCCAAAATATAAGAGTTTATCTCACATACATGCTCTCCTCATTTAATTCATTTTTTATAATTTGTCCCAAACTCTCTTTCATATTTATTAATGTTTATGGATTTCTCTCTTTTAAAAGTATGATAATAAATATAAACAATATTGAAAAAATAACATTAACTCTAGACACCTAATTAACTTTGTCCCAAATTTCGGGCAAGACACCTTTTTTCTCGCTTGCCCATAAATGGAAATCTGATCCAATTGCAGTAAGTCACATCTTTATACTACTTATAATTATACTCCCTCCAGTCCTAAATATAAGTCACAGTTGACTTTTTTTTGGAGATGTTAAGTTTACAAAACATGTTACTCCCTTCGTTCCTAAATATAGGACCTAGATGACTTTTTTTAAAAATCCTAAAAAAAAGCAAAAAATAAGTTAATTATAAATTGATTTACCTAATTTTTTCTCTTAAACTAGTTTATTTTATCCATAAGCTAATGGACAATCTAAAAAGATATCAAATATGTCATGATTTAATAACCTATTTCGCAACTTTAATCTTTCCAAAAAAAAAGTTATCTATGTTCTATATTTAGGAATGGAGAGAGTATTAAATTATGACATATTTGATAAATTTTTAGATTAGTCATTAGTTTATAGATTAAACAAATTAGTTTAAGGGAAAAAAATTAGTTAAATCAATTTATAATTGACTTATTTTGATTTTTTAGGATTTTCCAAAATAGTCAACCGTGACTTATATTTATCACGGATTCGGATACTCTCAGTATCCGTTTTCTCCTTTTCTTCTCAGTATCTCTGTTGGGGTATTATTTTACCCATTGAGATTCATCTAAGAGCTCATAATTTGCTACTTGTACCATTAAAAATTAAATAAATGTATTACAATATAAAATAAATCAAGAACTTTTAATTTTTTTTATTTTTGAACACTTTTTGTGATAAAAAATTTCAACTATCTAGACCTATTTCACTTCAATATAAGGATCTATAAGAGATACAGAATTGTCCAGTTAACTGTAAAATTATTTTATAGTTAATTGGACAAGTCTGTATCTCTTATAGATCCTTATATTGAAGTGAAATAGGTCTAGATAGTTGAAATTTTTTATGCTAAATTTTTTTTTATATTATAATACATTTTAATTTTATTTTTAATGGTACAAGTGATAAATTATGAGCTCACCCAAGAGGGGATTCTAAGAAGAAAAGGAGAAAAGGATACTGAGAGTATCCCAACCCTATTTATCACAGGAGAGAGTATTTGATTTAATATCTTACCTCCTGCCTCTCTGTTATTCTATCGCCTCCTCCTTCTCTCTCTGAATTCCAAGGGCGATTTTTGTTTCCGATATATAACTTATAAGTTCCAACTTCCAATCTTCCATGAACACAAAAGGAAAGAAAATCTGAAATAGGTAAGTGACCAAAAAGGAAACAAGAATTTTTCTGACCATGTTTCTGATCTACCTTTCATTTTTGATCTCGCATTTCATGATATAGTTACCTCACCTAACTGGTGTCTTTTCTTCTATAAATGGTTGCTCTCTAGGTTTTCCACTTTCGGATTTCAGATTTTCTGAAAACCTCTGGCTTCCCGTTTTCCTGCATTGCCAAACGCTGAAGCAAGTAAAATCCTTTTCTCTTTCTTCATCATTTTGTTTTATTTTTCTCTTTTTATTTTCATAAATATCAAGAACATTTTCTACTTGATTTGATATGATTTCTTTCTGGCCCAAAGGACTGATAAATAGTCTGTATTTGATTTGATATGATTTCTTTCTTTTTTCTGTTGAGTTTATTAGTTAACTTTATGTGGTGGACTTTGTGTTCATTTTATAGAAATTGGGAGATGACGAGGAAGAAGATAGAGACTAAGAAGATCGATATCATAACTGCCAGGCAAGTGACATTCTCAAAGAGAAGAAAAGGGCTTTTCAAGAAAGCTAAGGAACTAGCAACTCTTTGTGATGCTGAGATTGGTCTAATCGTCTTTTCTTCCACTGGGAAGCTCTATGTATGACTATGCTAGCTCAAGGTCTCTCTTTCTTCTCATTCATCATACATATTTAGTACTATTTATAGCTCTTCTTTATCATCATCGTGTGCGTGTGTATTTATTATGAGTGTGTGTGCGCGCAGCTTTTGTTATATATATATATATATATGTGTCTCTGTGTGTGTGTGTGGGGACTTCAAATTCTATCTTGATGTAGCCTTCTTTATCTTCATATAGATCAGCCTAGTCCTGTATGAATTTTAGTTAATACTCCCTCTCCAAAATATAAGAGTTCAGCCTCTCAAATCAAATACGTTTCTTAAGAAAATATGTAAAAAAACTTAGTTAGGTGTATGGAGTTCATTTTTTTTCCAATTTTTCCGCATTTATTATGATACTATTAAAAGAGAAATATGTAAATATTAGTGAATATGAAAGAAAGTTTGAGGCAAAGTAGGAAAAATGCATTAAATAGTGAGAAAGTGTAAGGGTGAATTCTTATATTTTGGACCATAATCATTCAAATTCTAAGCTTATGGACTAGAGGGAGTACAAATGATATCATTCCAAATAGGAAAGCTCCATGACTATGGGAGCACAAGGTCATTTTCTTCTCCCAAATTGCCTTCATCTTACCTTTGTGTGTGTAAACCTGTGTTAATTATTAGTGTAACTGTGTAATCCCTTGATTTAATTACATTAATTTTGGACCTGTTTGGATATAACTTTTGGAAAATAGGTTCTTTGAAAAAGTTGAAAAAACTCTTTTGACGAATAGATTTTATGATAATAGATTTTGTGAGAAAATAACTTTTGATAAAGTGAGAGTTTTAAAATATTTGTTATGAGAATGACTTTTTCTATGTATATGACTAAAAGGATAAAAAGTTTATATACTGAGAAAGAGAGAAGATAAATACTCCCTCCGGTCCTATTTATAAGTCGCCAACCGCCCATATTGTACAAACCAAGGAATGACGGTTAGTAGAGGTTAAATCATTAAATTGGTCTTGTTTTATTTTTCATTTCCATCTTTGCCCTTCCTCACAACCATTAAATGAGTCATAATGAGACAAACAAAAGTAAATGCAGATATCTCTTTTTTCAATGACAGGGGCATATTTGGAAAACTTTAATTAATGAGTTAGTTAGTGGTAGTTGACGACTTATATTAAGGACCAAAATTAAGTGGCGGTTGGCGACTTATAAATAGGAACGGAGGGAGTATATCATTAGTATATCAATATGACATGTGAAATGATGACAAATTTTTACCTCGTAATTTGTATAAAAGCAAAGAATTTGAGCTTTTCCAAAACATAGGTTTTGGAGGCTAAAATTTAGGTTTAATTTGGAAAAGCTATTTTCCCATTTTCCTAGTGTTTGACTAGTTTCCTTCTAAGGTTGGGTGGGTTTGGTCTCCCAAAATAGTTTTTCTCAAGTCATCCATCTAAACTTTATATGTGATTTTAAACTTTGTTTTGAATGCCTTCTAAGCCATTTTAGAGAGAGAAATGAAAGGGAAAATAGTTTCCGTGGAGTCATATGAAAGATTCTGAGAGAACATGTGACTATTCCACAATAATTCTGTAGTACTTTTCTGTGTGTTTGTACTAGACATACATAATTGATCGGTCAAATCTTGGATAAAATCTTAATTTTAAGACTTTCTAACCATGTCATTTAAAAAATATATGAATCACCCATCGTCCGTGGGTTCAATGGCAAAAAGATTGAACAATGAGCGTCAGGTTGTCCACCTAGTCGCGGGTTCGATTTCTGGGGAGTGACACTTTGTAACAAAAAGAAAATAAAAAATATATGATTCAATTTTTTTCAGTAAAATTTAAGTTTGACTTCTAGAAAAGCAAACACATAAAGAACCAATAAAACAAAAGGAATGTAATATAAAATTCTTTTAATGTGGTGGGAAAATTCAATTTCAATGGATAGTATATAAATTTCTTCATTGTAAATATGAACATCATTACTGAAAATTGCAATCACTAGCGAGATTAAGAATATCAACATAGCCTAGCCGCCTCTTTCATCACTAACCATCTCCGTAGAAACGATGAAAGATACAATAATTTCCTGTAGCTTATAAGAGTACTTGGTAAATTGATCATTCATGGAGGTACTATATAGTCAACCATGGCTTATGTCAACCTGTAAAGTCCTATGAATGAGAATTCTAGTCTCGACTGTAAAATCTCTGAAGATAGAGGGAGTTACTATTGCAACCCAAGTCAACACATTAATATAATGGCAGCGAAAAAATATAAAATATTTTGTCACTTTAGATCACATTTCAAGACTTGATTAGATTGTCTTAAAAGAAAAATAGACATATGGTGGAGGCTCAGATTGAGGAATCGATGAGGCATAGTCCTCAAAATTAAAATACATTATCACTAATTTGGAGAGAAAACCTACGTTGTTATTCTCTTAAAGAACGTAATTATTACTTTCACCTGCTAACTAATCTGAACAGTGAAATATAAATTACCAAATTTTGATTCTTTCTAAGCTAATTGGAATTAAAATAAAAGCTAACTATTATTTATAATGGTATTTCTTGAATTAAGCAATGTAACTTCATTAAATGGAACATAGTTGTTCTTGAGAAGTGGATATTGGCTAAAGAAAGTACCTAAACCTAATCGAGTGATCTTTCAAAGATATAGTGGAATTAATGTTGCACGTAGCTAGTATATATGCAACTCAAGCAGTTTTATTTTCATGGAACTGATTATGTAACTAACTTTTAGTAACCATGTGCCATGCATGTATTCACAAAGTGAAGGGAATTATAATTGTTTGTTTGATTCAATATATTGAAAGTAAGTAATAATGCAATGAAATGAAGTCATCAGAGCTCATATATATCTTTTTTTTTTTTTGTATTTTCAATCTTCTAATAGAAAGAAGATAAAAATAGTGAAATAAGTTGAGCAAGAAACGATGGACACTTATGGAATGATCAATCCTATCACAATAGCCCTGGAAATCACATTTCCCAAAATTATAGGAGTTTAATTAGCTATATAAGTACCTTAAGACTCCCAGGTGAGACATGAAAGTGTTTGATTTATATTTGAAGTTTTCAGCTAGTTATCTCAATCTTTTCTTTATTGGATTTCTCTCGTCATCAAATAATCCTTTAGATTGATGTTATTAATTCCCTAAACATCCTTATAATCTTAGGCCACATGTAGCTCATTAATTAACATTGGTGAGGGGTACGGTCCAAAAATATTGTCATACTAATGTCTAAGGTGCATGGTGAATCTTCTACTTTTTTCGGATCAAAATTATACATCAATTTTTAAAGGGCGAAGATGCAATTTTGATACCTAACTATTACCCTAGAAGTGTTTCTCATTAGAATACCCAACAATCGCGAGGTGCACCAATGACACTCATCTATTCATTATGGTGTATTTTTTATATTTGGGCATGACCCTCATTTACCCTCCAAGTAACCACCTTGATACACCTTTTAGAAATTATCATACCACTGGGTGTACCTTTACCCTTTTAAAACTCCAAGGACATAATTACTGCCTAAAAAACTTTCAGGTACCTAGCGCCCATCCATAGAAGGTATTAAACCAAAAATTAAGACACCAACTCTTACAAGGTATTAAAAACAATAAACCAAAAAAGTCACCGAATCTCTGTTCTCTAGAATATTGTTTCATTCGTAATGATGATAAAGTATTCACTAGAAAAATTATAGGATTGTGGTGTGGTGGTGAAATTGTCATTAAAAATGTAAAAGGAAAAAAAGGCTGGAATTCTATAGGACATAAAACGGTGAAGATGATCAAACCATGTCAAGAAAATTCAAGATCCTAGTTTGAACAATTTTGTAAGATTAGTGACATTAGTAAATGTGCGCAGAGGAGAGCACTAGAAAAAGTATGCGCTGATGGTGGGATTCATATATAAGTCGTGTATTTCTTACATTTGATTACATAAGTAACCTTTATTTAGAGTTACTGCTTGTTATATATATAAAAATAAGAGTTACTGCTTGTTATTAAAAAAAAGAGTTACTGCTGGAAAATAATGATCCCAAATAAGTTGCCTTGCTGGTAAAAGAACCTATCTTAGGTAGCCTTGGCTTTTGCTTGATGCTGTTGAGACTAGCATATACTATATATTTCTATGTGCCCTAACCAAGCAAACAAGGTAAAAAGGCGATAGTACGTAGTTGTAGCTTTGGTTGCTGCTTCTAGTATTCTTGTTCTTGCCACTATTTGTTCTGTGGTTTCTAGCCCAAAAAATCACAATCTAAAGAACTTCTGCATCATATTCAGGTTTGTTGTGTTCATATATGTGTAAATTGTTAGGTGTTAAATAAATTTGTCAGAATATATAGTTAACAAAATCTTTTGAGTTTTTGAAAGATGAAATTGTAGCTAATCCAAACCAGGAAGAAAGTATTAACAATAAAATGTTGAGACATTGTATTTAGTATATATATCATTCTATTATTGATGATGCATAGCTATTGGGTAT
Source organism: Mimosa pudica (assembly GCA_029929735.1). Taxonomy (NCBI): domain Eukaryota; kingdom Viridiplantae; phylum Streptophyta; class Magnoliopsida; order Fabales; family Fabaceae; genus Mimosa; species Mimosa pudica. The sequence goes on along the minus strand of JAKELP010000039.1, from coordinate 5,093,616 downwards.
GCAAATAACAGTGGATTTTTTGATCCTAAAGTTTTGAATTGCATGTAGAAATTGTATGTCCATTATATAGCGCTCATATCCCTGTTATAAGTAACTTTCTGGTAGAAAAGTGTGATATTACTAGAAGTTATACCAATACGAGTACAACAGATTGGAAAAGGTGATAATAAATAGATTGTCAAGATCCCTCCTAATGATTTATTAATTCTATTAATTGTTGAAATTGACTGGATTAGTGAAAAACTCATCAATTTAATGATACTTAAAAATTAATGCTTGTGGTTTCTCTTTTCAGGCAATTCATGAAGGAGAACGATCATCAGACTCAATGATTTTCTCCAGCTCACCTGATACTCCTCACCTCGCAAAGGATTTTGACACATCTTTCAAGTTGGGGTTTCACTGATCATATGTATTATTGTGTGTTTGGGGTGGCATATAATATACATAGGACTTATTAGAAGTGATTAAGAAATTAGTTTAAAATTGAGGAGAATTCAATATTTTCTGGTTTCCTAACCAATAATTTAGAATTATTGTATGTCATCCGTTTGATGATAATGGATGAATTTCAATTCTAAATTGTTGAAAATATATTGTACTACAAAGTTGATCTTGTCCATAGAATGGGGCGGGGGAAGTGTATAAAAAATAAAATTGCACAATTTTTTAATTTTATTAAAATTGTAATCGAGTGTAGGCCTAGAAAAAGTCGTTACTCTATAAAAAAACAAAAGATAATGCTATAAATAAATATATCTATTTTACAAAATATTTTTCTTTTATGCACCAAAAAATTTATTGTTCTTTTAATCAGGCAGAATGACATGTTAAAAATAATTCTGTAATATCATGGGTGGCTGACTTCTTATGAGTAGTAAAGTGAAGAACACTTGACATTTAGCCAAAGAATCGTCTTATACCTTCAACTTTCAATTAATTTTGTTGTTTGTCCGTCAATGCTTAAGTTTTTCATTTTTTAAAGTTAAATGACTAAAACAAAATTTGAAAGTTTAGTGACCAATTATACCAATTTTTTAGTTCAAAGACCAAACTTAAAATTAGCCAAAATTCAAAAGACCAAAACCAAATGTTTAAAATTTTAAGGACAAAAAAATTGTATTAAACTTTTTTAGTTCAAACAATTCCATTGATCGGTTTGCTTTTTATTCTAAATAACTCAATATTTATAATTCTTTAACAAAATGAATTATTCTAAATAACTCCGGACACCCAACTAACATTCACATATTTTCTTAAGAAGTACTCCCTCCGGTCCTAATTTGAATGGTTTTGGTCCCTAATGTAAGAGCTCACCCTATATTCTCTCCTCATTTAATGCATTTTTTCCTACTTTACCCCTAACTCTCTTTCATATTTATTAATGCTTATGTATTTCTCTCTCTTAAAAGCACCATAATAAATATGGGCAATTTTGGAAAAGAAGCATTAACTCCAGACACCCAACTAACATTCACATGTTTTCTTAAGAAGCGTTTTTTTGACGGCTAACTCTTACATTAGGGACCGGAGGGAGTATTTTTTTGGCGGTTAACTCTTATATTAGGGACCTGAGGGAGTATTTATTAAACCATATTAAAGATGTTTTTAAGAGAAAACTAAAATGACAGAACTGAACACAAACTCTCTACTTTTATTTATAAGGAAAAACCTGTCGAGGAGTACGAGGGTACAAGATGTCAGAATGGAAAGCATTAATAAAAGAAACGCGCTCAATTGTACGGACGACAAAACAAGTCCACAAAACACTGACCCCATCACTTTACTCTCGTCTCCCAACGTCTGCCCCCTCCTCTGTCCCTTTTAATGAGCGAAAAACTATAAGGATATTAATCTATTTTTACTTAAATTTCTAAATTACTTTTTTGGCATTAATATCATAATATCACTTTAACATTTTTTTTTTGAAAATTAAGGAAATAAATTAAAATACTAAATTATAACATGTGTTATATATAATGAGATTACTCTTACATCCTCAATTACTTTTTTTTTATTTAAAAAAAAGTAATTGAGCGAGTAACAGTAATCTCATTATATATAACACATGTTATAATTTAGTATTTTAATTTATTTCCTTAATTTTCAAAAAAATGTTAAAGTGATATTATATTTATGATATTAATGCCAAAAAAGTAATTATAACATGTGTTATATATAATGAGATTACTGTTACTCCCTCAATTACTAAATATGAGACTAAATTTAAATTTCAATTTGTTTCTAAACTAATTTTTTATAATTTTTCCTAAATAAACCATGATAATGGTTAACTATGATAAACAAATAAGAGAAGGAAAGTGGGGATAAATGTAAAATTGCAAGGGTGAATCAATAATATTATATGCTAATAACTAATTTAACTTACATATTTAATATAATCAAATTAGAAAAAGTGGTCTTATATTTATGAACGGGGGGAATATTTTATAAGTAGAATAAATTAGTTTTGAGAAAACAAATAATTTCACATTTTGAAGTGAATAATTTTTCATGCTTAATTTCTCCAAAAAATTTAAAGCATTCTTATCTTTAGGATTAGAGAGAGTATTTAAAATTAAATGAAATATGTTTTTCAAGCTCAAATATTTTTAGGTCTTTTTATGAGAGCTTATAACTAAATTGCTTAATTAAAGAAAAAAAATCAAAATAAGTGTGAAATAATAATTATGTGTTGAGCCAAACTTTTTTTGAATTCTTTAACCTTATACTTTTATTTCCACAATACTCTCTAGTCTATTAATTATTAAGGACATTAATTGGACTAGTTAAAAATATTAAATAAAATAGAAAGTGTTTATATTTATAGTTAAGTTCGTCTGCTCAAATAATAGATTATTTATTTGGTCACGAAAATTGTTGTGCCAAGAAAAAGTATATATATAATTCAAATATGGCATAAGGGAAGGATTATAAAGGTGATATAGTTAATTGAGAAAAAAATGACGCAAACACATGAATGACTTCAAATAATTTTTGTATAAAATGTTCAACATAATTCAAATTTAGAAGGAAAAAAGATAAAGGAATTTATGTATTTAATTACATTTTATAGGCTTATTAGCTCATATGCATCATGCAAGAACCACATAAGAGGAGGGTGTGGGGTCAATGGTACCATGGTTAAGGAGGTGACCACATCTTCGCACCAATTTAGGAAGAAGTGGGAACCACCAATTGACGCAATACTTGCATTTTGACAGTGAAAAACAGTGCGTGTGTGTGGGGCTGAATACATCCCAAGAGTGTATCACGTGAGAGAAGCAAGTGGCAATAGAGGTACATTAATCATCTCCAAGTTTAATGTAGTAGCGTGGCAGTAATTCACCAAAAAATCCCAGATTTCACATACACACAATAAGCAACAATAGATCCCACAAAATCCCCTAATTGAACTAAAGTAATGTAAAATCCCTTAAAGTGATTTTAGTAGGAAGTTGTCACAGTCTAGACAAAATTTGTTACTGTCTAATTATAATTATAATTTGTTAATAACCAAGAGTACTTTTAGTGTGACGATAAAAACTTTTTTGAGTTTTTATAACAATATTTTGAAATCATTCGCAATTTTATGTCTTGGTGACTAACAAATTTTGAACAAGCAATAACAATTTGTTAGACCTTTGTAACAATAATTATTTACCACCTACATTTAGGAAATGTGCTCTCTCATATCGTCTCACGTCTCACGTGTAGTCGATTAATAACTACATAAGTTAACTATATGCATGCAAAAACTATAAAATTGGGGTCTTTTGTTTTTTATTAGTAAAAGCTAAACTCAATTTTGAGGTTTTTGATTTATTAAAAAAGCAAATAAAACATATTAGAAAGTGATATGAATTATATGAGTTATTTTGATGAATTGGGAAACCTTCCTGACTTTTAAAATGAAATGGGAGTCCTATACCCACCAAGTTCTAAAGTAAAAAACCTAAAGCAAAAACTCTTAGACCAATTAACTTAATTAGCTAATTGACACGACTCATCATATATCCAATTATTTAGAAGGTTAATTTCCAACCTGTAGTGAAGTTTCACTATTAACACATATAGCGGCTCTCAATGGAAGTAGATTAAACTAACATTCTAACGGTGTGGGTCTAATAGTTACACACATATAATCAAACATGCAGTCAACATATTCTAGCAATTCAAAAGAGATATAAATGAAAAATATCTATTGCATAATTTCGTGAAATATTAGGATCATACACTTCAGATTGCCAACCGCGTTAGTTGGTTTTGCTGTTGTGTTTGGCCCGAAAATGTGTTCAACAAAAAGAAATATTAGGATCATATATACAATAACATCATTTAAAACAGGGATAAAGGCCAAAAATACCCCGGAAGTTTCCACCCAGGAGCACTGAGTATATGGAAGTTTTCCAAGGGGCAAATATACCCAGGAAGCAATAAAAATGAGGCAAATTTGTCCTTCCGTAAAAAACACTAACAGTCATCTGGTTAAGTGACCAAAAATGTTAAGGGAAATTTTTGGTCAACTAACCGGTTGACTGTTAGTGTTTTTGACAGAAGGGCAAATTTGACCTATTTTTATTACTTCCAAGGTATATTTGCCCCTTGAAAAACTTCCATATACTCAGTGCTCATGAGTGGAAATTTCCGGGGTATTTTTGGCCTTTATCCCTTTAAAACATGCACAAACGATAGAAATTCAAAGAGAGCTTGTCTTTTAATTCTCCAATTAAATTTCTTCTTTTTTGCAGAAGTTTCTTATTATGCAAATATTTCCTTTTTTTTACTTTGTAGTTACAGAAATTTTAACCCCAAGTGCAGTATTTCAATTTCATAAACATCAAATCCACGAGTTTCTACTACCCTGACTTAAGCATTTCACTATCATCTAAAGCAGTTCCCCTTCTTTAGATTCCAATAGTAAAAAAAATTTAGGCAAAAACTTTTTCCCTTTATTAGTTTCTTTTAAGTAATTTTTTAATAAAAAAAGGAAAAGGTAGAAAAAATGTACAATTTTATATAGTAATTAAATGTATTTGATTAAGAAAGAAACCGATTTTTTCGCTTGGCCATAAGAGGAAAGCTCATTGTTTGGCGAACTACCTTTCTTTCATATCTCTCACTGTGGGAGCAAACTCATTGGATGGTGTTACGTGGGGCCTAGTGCCTGCCATCATGTCACTATTTAGTCCACAAAAGGAAAGAAAACGAACTAAGGAACCCCACTTGACTTTAAATAATTAACTCGTTTTTCCCACTTGCCTTGTATACCCCTCCTCTCTCCATCTGTCTTTCTCTTTGGTTGGATAATTCGTAGGAAGTGTTCATCGCTACCAAATACATTCTTGGCTTAGCTTTCTTTCCAGCTAGGGTTGATTCCAAATTCTTGGTAAGCAACACCTTTTCTCTTACATTTCTTCTTTTAGATATTAATCATAATGCGTCATCCAAATTTTTTTTACTTGTTTTGTTCACTCTTTCTTTACTCTTAACTTTCATATTATGCTTCTGATTTAATTCAAGATCTTTTTCTTGTTCTGACTGGAAGCCATTTTGGTTTCTTTAAGGTTTCTACTTGATTCTCCCCATTCATTTATGACGATCCGAGAAAAATTTTCTCTTTTTTTTCCTTTTTGCTAAAATTAGCTAGATCTGAGATTGATTTTCTACTTCTATTTTTGGGTAAACATGAGTCAACATCTTTCATATTTTTTTTCAGAAATGAAATTTTTTATTGATTGTTATGGATTTTCTCAGAAATCTGTACTTTCACGAGATTGGGTGTGTTATTTTTCCATTTCTGATCGCTTATATTTTTGTCTTAAAAAAGGAAATGACAAGACAGAAGATAGAAATAAAGAAGATAGATAACATAACTTCAAGACAAGTGACGTTTTCAAAGAGAAGAAGAGGGCTTTTCAAGAAGGCACAAGAACTCTCTACTCTCTGTGATGCTGAAATTGCTCTCATAGTCTTTTCTTCTACTGGCAAGCTGTTTGATTATGCTAGCTCAAGGTCTCACCTTTCTCTCCTTTCAATTAATTATTTCCCTTTTTCATCTTCATATATATAATCATATAAATATTATAGATCTATCTAATATCTATACAGTCTTGATGTAATAGAATGCTTTTGCCAGGTAATTAATTGTTTAATTTTCATTCGTATATATCTGCATGATTTGTACTTGTGCTTATTATTTTAAGCAAACGTGTTAGCTGGCTGCAGAATCTCAATGTGTGAAAGACTGTTTTTTATCCTCCTGGATTTTATAATTATAATTATAATTATACTATATAAACTTGGTTGTCTTGGTTGTTGTACTTTTTTTCTGTTCAAAGGTTGTTGTACTTTTTTTCTGTTCAAAGGTTGTTGTAATTAGAATTGTTTGTCTTATTTCCCCCTATCAAGGTGCAAGTAAATAGCTTTCACAAGTAATGGTTTATATCTTTTTTGATATATAACGGTGAAGATTTTTCCAATGTGACGTCATGTGACTGCTCATTTCCTAGCTAATAGTAAGCTCTTATATCTTTATGACTAGTCTATATATATCATAGAATAGTGCAAATATATAATGTATATATAGGTCACTTTCCAAGCTGAGTGAAAAATTTAATTATCAAATGACACATTTTAGTTTGACCATAATTACGGATGAAATACATTTAACTTGCTTTAGAAAAAGAAAATTTTATATCTTCTAACTGAATTGGGATATATGCATTGAGATTTCAAGTAAGAAAATAAACAAGTTACTAATGGTGTTTTCACTTGTTAACAATGACAACACCGTTGGCAACTCATTGTGACTTCTCTAATATGGTGTCATTAACAACTCATTGGGACAGGTTAATATTACCTCCGGTCCTAAATATAGGATCTAATTGACTTTTTTTTTGAGAGATTTAGGTTGCGAAAAATGTTATTAAATGATGACATATTTGATAGATTTAAAGATTATCCATTAGTTTATAGGTAAAATAAACTAGTTTAAGGGAAAAAATTAGGTAAATCAATTTATAATTAACTTATTTTGCTTTTTTAAGGATTTTCCAGAAAAAGTCAATTAGGTCTTATATTTAGGACCGGAGGGAGTATTAATTATCTTTTTTGGGGATTTCAATGTAAATCTTCCTTCCTCCCACATGTTATTTGTGTTTATATTTTTGTCTTCTTTTTATTTAATTAAGCCAACACTACACCATTCAACTCATCCTATTTAACTTCACCAAAAAGCTAACTTCTTCATATATAAGATCCCATCACAGAAGAAGATGGTGCATAGAGAAATACATCTAATTTTGCCTCTCAGGCACATATTTAGTTTCTAGAATAGATTTCTCTATAAGCATGTTCATTAAGAGATATTTAACAGTTACATAAGAGACTGAGACTGATTGAAACTTATGAACAACAAGTCTTTTGTGAATGAATTCAATTCAATTCAATGCATCAGTTTCTTTTTCCCTCTTCTCTTTCTTTTGGTTGAGTTATTAGTATTTCCATTTCCAATTCCAACCTCAATCGTCTAGAAGAATCTTATATAACTGATGTCAAAATCACTGCATGTAAAAGAAATTTCTGTATGTGTATTAGCATTTGACATCCATACTCATGCAAACAAGAACACTAAAACATGATAATATGAAATGTGTGTTTTAAAGTCAATTTCTTATTTTCTTGGTGTGCTTATCAATGTTTCGACGATAGTATTAGTGATCTATCAGCATGAACTCGTAAACCTCTTAGCTTTATGGAAAGTCGATGTTGTCAAAACTGACATTTGCATTAAAATACAAGAGATTTATCATTTCCATTTCCAAGGGTAATTCATAGTCAGATTCACCTCACAAGCCAAATGATAACCTCAATTTCTGTCCTTGATGGGTTACTAATCATTTATGCAAAAAAGCTTAAACTTTATCATATTTTTTCTGGTCATTATGTAGAAGAAATTTATGCCATTAGTAAATAATATCATCTATAATTTTTGAAACTTTAAAGTAAACCCCCATGAACTTTTACGTTTATGCAGATAACTCATACTATAATTTTATTCATTATTTGTCGAAAAATGACTTTATGTACAAGGGGTTCAATTAATATATAATTCAAAGTTAAGAAGATTATATGAATACAAAAAATAAAGTTTAAGAGGGAATAAAATTGAAAGGTTTTGGTTTTATGCATAGGCTTGAAAGTTTAGGAGAGTTCAAATTTTAGAGGACAAGAATGTTATTTGTATGTTGTTCTAAGATAAGGGAGAAGTTTTATGCAATTCTGTCTATAAATTTATTTTTTAAAGGGTTAAGGATCAAATCTAGCACTCTACTATTGCCAAAAGTTCACCCAACATAAACAAAAATTTGATGGCTCAAATGTAGCACACATCTATTCAAAAATGGCTCAAATAATCTAGTCTTTCCGTCAATTTTAACGGGTTTTACCATTAAGTTTGACCCGATCATGCCATGTCACCTGACACGTCACCCAGTTTTGCCATGTCACTTGCCACGTCATCCAGTAATGGATAGTAAGTGGGCCCATTGGGTGACGTGGCAAAACTGGGTGACGTGGCATGATCGGGTCAAACGTAACGGTCAAACCCGTTAAAATTGACGGAAATGTTAGATTTTAGCCATTTTTGAATAGATGTGTGCTACATTTGAGCCATCAAATTCTTGTTTATGTTGGGTGAACTTTTGACAATAATAGAGTGCTAGATTTGACCCTTAACCCTTTTTTTAAATTAAAGGGTAAACACTCTTAGTTTGTAGTTACAAGTGGGATGAAACATGCAATCTTCCATTTATTGGTGAGAATTCATACCACTCTAGGTTACAATGCCTTAGCTAACTTTTTCTATACAATATTTTAAACAGTCCAAAAGGCTAATGTATTTCATCATGATGTCATTGGTATATACGTGTACAGTATAGGATAACGTCTATTCTTGATTATGACAGAAATATGGAAGAGGATAAACACAACTAGCTAAATCACTGCGACGATAAAACTAAAAAAAGTTGATCAACACTAAAAAAAGTAGAACTCAATAAAGACAATTCCTCAGAAAACTCTTTAACTATGCATGAAGATGTCGACGTCACACATGGTGATAACTCCTTTTATTAATAAATCTTGTATTTGTATAAGAACATACTACACACAAGCAAAGCTCCTTACACACACACACACCCACACTAGTATTGTACTACTTTAGCTTTGGAAATAGGAAGAATAGCGAAATAAGAATCTTCTACTTAATCGAATTATATGATCCTTTTCATTGATTATAAACTTGGTCAGGAAACTAGTTGTAGTCTGCCAAAAACCAACTACCACAAAATAGGAAGTTAATATAAGAAGCATAAAACTAGTAAACATAACTAGAAAAAAAGAAAGTAAGGTAGGAATTAGATAACTAATTAATTTAACTTGGAGTACAAGCATCAACCTATCATGGGGAGCAAGTATACATACATCTGTAACTCCTTGTGGTAGCTCAAACATGAAAGTTACTATCCACGCTCTCCTCTCCACTTGAGGTCATTAAGCATCCCTTTGAGCTTTAATATTTAAGACTATTGTTCTGCTTTCTTCTTCTAAGTTAATACAAGCAACTGTGCTTTTTTTTACCTTGTGCATGCAAGTGTCATGAGCTTTCCGTGCATGTCTGACATACATGCATTAAAATCAGCGTAGTTTAATCTCATAACTCTCCCGTTTCTGATTAACTTTTCCACTGCTAAACTAACATGACCTTGAGTTGGATTTTCCACAACGATAATAGCCTACTAAAAACCTCCACACGTCATCTTCATCTAATAATAAATATCCATGCCACCAAACCCATTTAAAAAAGCTACCCTGCACCCTCAATAAACCGGGGCGTGAAAATTTGGGACTTTTACCTTACAATTAATGTATATACTTCTTCTCTTGAAAAGATGTTGCTTCCACCTTCTTAACCTCGGATGACTTCTTTGACCAAGTAGTGCTTCTCTATGTTCAACACTCATATTGCTGAGAGTTCTAGATGAATGATGGGAATTTAATGCAAACAAATGCCTTGAGATTTGCTTTTTGTCATTAGTGTAGTAGGTTGAATTGTGAACGACTCATTTAGTATCTCCAAGTATAGTATTATGATTGTTATCAGAATATTTAATAGTTTTGATGTGTGATGAGAGTTTAATCATTCTGTTCAAATTTGTCCGTGTAATGATTAACATTTTTTATTTTTAAAATAATATGAATGTTAAATTATTCCTTTAGAAACCATGCATCTAGGACAATTGAACCATTAAACATCGTTCGATGTAGTGGTTGTTTTTTTCTTCTATAGTTAAGCTTCAAACAAGCGGTATGAGAGTGAACGCCCCAGCAATTGGTTTTATTTTAGAAAAGAAAATTTAATTGAATTCAAAGAGTTGCAATGCACCTGGATTTCAAGGCGATGCCAACAGTTCAAGGACGAGGATATTTTTACTAATTTATATTGCTTCTCTTTGTCCTCCCACATCGGGTGGAAGCTTAAAACGATCAGAGAAAGCTTCTATATCAGAATCAGTACAGGGTGATGTGTTAAATAATTGAGTTTTATTTTAGTTATGCAAATAGTCAAAGTTCCTATTATTGTGAAAACATCACAAGAGGGATAGAGTATTAAAGTATTCGTGTGGGGGTGTGTGTATGAAACAGAACCTTATAAGTTATTTCCTCCCGTTCTAAATATAATACTTAATTGACTTTTTCTGGAAAATCCCTAAAAAAGAAAAATAAATTAATTATAAATTGATTTATCTAATTTTTTCCCCTTAAACTAGTTTATTTTACCTATAAACTAATGGATAATCTAAAAATATATCAAATACGTCATCATTTAATAACCTATTTTGCAACCTTAATCTCTCCAAAAAAACGTCAATTAGGTCCTATATTTAGGACCGGAGGTAGTATTAAAGAGACTCTAGAGTTCAAGTCTTTTTTGTATAGGAAATTGTTATGGCTTCATGAATTTGATTAGTATTGCCAAAAAGAACAAACGTGATTAAAAAGGGTGGATATATTTAATGTGTGTGTGTGTATTCATAACACCATTTTCATTATGCATGTGAACTTCAATTATTAATATTGAAGAAAGTGTCAGATTCTATGATCATGTTTTAGTGCAAATTGGAATGGATAAATATTTGAATAACCCAATTTTCTTTCATCGTATAGCATACAGCAGGTTATTGAAAGGCGTGGTCCATTGTCAGACAATGAAAAAATTGGCCATTCTTCTATAGAGGTATGACCACTTTACTACAATTTTTTTAAGTGAATGTCTATTATATTCCTCAATCGGCTCTATCACTACTACAAAAAAAACACCAAAACTTTCACATGGATTTTCAGACAGAATTTCAGCCACAATTCTATTAATTTAAGGCCAACTTGTTTAAGATTAGAAAAAATTGATGTTATATACGCTAAATATGAGAAGATTGGTGGGAGTATGAAGGATGTTGAGAAAATTTGATTCCATACACATCATTTTTCTTAACAAAACCATCATGATCACCAGCCTTGATGCTAACTTAACCACTCAAGTGTTATACTTACCTAAAATCACCTTTTTCTTAAATTGTAATCAATGTTGACCATAATAAACCCTGAATAATAGTTCTCATACTTATTATGAGGTTGATTTAGCTATTATGAGATGAAAATGCAGCTTTAATCATTTTATTATTATTGGGAGAATGACACGCGCCGAGGTCCCAAGAGACAGAAAAAATCATTATAAAGTCTCACTACAAGATTTCATTCATTATAAGGTCCCAAAGGATCTGCTTGATATATATTACAAAATGTGCAAAGACTAAATCAGCCTTATAGAATGTGAAATGTTATTATGACTATTGACAACTACTGTTGTTGCAATTGACACAAGTCTTGCTGTGACTATTGACAACTTTTGTTGTAATCATTAACAAGTATTGCTATGCTAACTAAATTCATTCGTTTTATGTTTTATTTGAAATTTTCAAGAAAAATTTGTTGACAATGATATATTTAGAAAGACAAGTGTTGTTATTATCGACGAGTCTTTTTGTATCTATTGACAACTCTTGCTGTGTTAAGCAAAATTCAATTACGTTATGTTTAATTAGAATTTGTAACAAATACTAGTTGTTAACTATAAGTTTATCAATAATTTTTGTTGCTATTGAGGAGTATTGCTATAACATTGACAAGTCTTTCTATGACCATTGACAACTCTTTTTCTTGTCATGGACATCGTTTGATGTCTCAAATAAATTTCATTTAGAGCAAAAAGGCAATTGTACATTTGGAATATTTTTCAGGCAGGTTCCTTAGGACCTTGTCATGGAATCTTGTATTAAGATATCTAAATAATATTTTCTGTCCCTTTGGATCTTAGTGTCATTTTTCCTTTATTATTTGTTCCCATTATGAAAAAGAGTCCGGGCTCCAACAATTTAAGGGTTCAACATAAGTACATAACCAAGAACTAGAAAGTGATTTCTTAAACCACTGATGAATAATCTGTACCTAAGATTTTGTATAACCGTAGGTATAATGGTATATTACCAGAGTATAAATTTAAGTTTAGAATTCAAATATTAAGCAACAGTTAAGATTTGATGAAAATAAAGATGGCTGACTCTAAAAATATATAAGTTACCATTTCAATAATTACTATCTTGAAGGCAAAAAATGTTATACAAATGAGGTGGCATCATATGGAACCTGAGAATTTCTCCCCCATGTTAATGCAGTCAATTATGACATGAAACAAGTCTTTACCTCATAAAATACAGAATGACTAAAAATGTTCGGAATAATTATTGAGGGAGAAAAGGTCGTTTATTCAGATATATACAAATATATATCACTTTGTTTAACTTGAAATTCAATAGTAATAAAATCATAAATGTTATGCGAAGTATGACAGGAACTCTCTAAGCATGCTCAGCAAGGAAGAAGCCAAAAAGATTCAGGAATTGAGGTGTGTGTGTGTGTGTGTGTTTTTTTTTTTTTTTTGTAATTGTGCCGTTACATTTACGCGCACATACACAGTGAAGTTTTTCAATTTTGTGCTCTACTATTTATAGACCTTCGATGGTGTATTACTGACGGATGCCTATACATACCTTATATTTTAAAGGCAGTTGAATGGAGAAGATCTAGAAGGATTGAACACAAATGAATTACAGAAGCTGGAAGAGCAATTAGATAAAGGTTTGAGACGTGTTATGAAAGCAAAGGTTTGAATTGTCTCATGTCCACTTCTATATTTCATACTTATTTGTATGCAGAGCGTGTATGAGGGAGATCTAAATCTTTTGATGTTGAAAATCTGTGAAGTTGATTATGTTGCGGCAAAAAAATGGAAATATTGTATATTGTTTTCTTATTTGAAAGTAAATTAATTACACACACATGTATATATATATATATGACAAATAAATACCTTCGAATATCGAAAAGAACAAGTAAGGAACTCAAAATGACAAGTAAGGAACTCTGAATTGCAAAAGGACAATTAAGGAATCAGACAATTGTTAATTGCTATGTTCCAATTGTTAATTTTTATTGAAGTTCCTTACTTGTCCTTTTGGAAGTTCGTTTGAGTTTCTTACTTGTTCTTTTGGACATTCGGAGGTATTTATTTGTCATTTTCTCATATATATATATATATATATATATATATAATTTGATGGAATAATTCAGAAATCCATCTTTTGCCGTTAAAAAGAAGGGATTATCCACATGTGTCACTAAAATATCAGCAAACAAATTATCTGCTTAATAGCAGAGCTTTAACTAATCTTCATATACACATAAATAAATTATATTGAAACTACTGTGCATAGATTTGTTCTTTTGTGATTTGCAGGATGAAATGATGTTTAAAGAAATGGATGAGCTCAAGAGAAAGGTCAAGCACATTCCAAACTCATGAATACTAAATCTACTTCATATAGATAGCTTTTACGTACCCTCACTTTTCTTAACTGTTTTATCCATGCAGAGAACCCAATTGATGGAAGAGAATCGACGATTGAAACAGGTTATAGTCATTTGAAATATTTTCATTGTGAACCATTAAGTGTTGGTCGTTACCAATGTTTGTAAAACTATATACATTGAACTACGTAGGAGATTATTTGAAGTTTATTGTCTTGTTGGATGAAGCTTAGTGAATGGGTCTTAATTGAATTAGTTACACATACACCACAATAATGTTATATAAAAAATTAATAAAGATATGTAGAAGGTTCAATGAATTATGGAAATCACAAAAATAATTCCTCGAAATTGCTTAATTCCTATGAAGTTCATAGAGACATTCTTGAATTAAGGTTTTTTTTTCAAATGACTTGATTGCCTTCTAAGAAATCAGTTGCTTGTCCTAGTTGTTGATTTCATTCAAAAAGTTTTTATTATTGATCAAACTGTTGTTGTCATTCTGTTTTTGATTTCATCTATCTATCTATCTATCTATCTATCTATCTACACACACACACACTAAAGAATCTAGGGTTGTTTAGGAAGAAAAATTAATCCTAAATCAGTGCGTAGAAACTTCATGCTGATTAGGCTCTTTTGAGGTCATGGATTGGAATTGGCATATTTGGGAGGTACCTTTGTGTCTTTCTCCATGAAGAAAAATCAGGTTCTATCTGTTATTGACCAAATTTAACTGACTATATATTATTTTTAACCTTTTAAGCGTTTTAGGTGTGATGGTGAATTTCACTGTTTGTATCAGCTTGTCCGATCTAGTTCTTTGAATCACTTGTTTAAAGTAAAAATATTAAAAGATGGAAAATGTGTTTTTAGGTGAAGAATGTTACACAAGAACAAGGTCAGTCATCTGAGTCAGCCAATATTGGCAGTATAGTTGATCCTCCTCTTGACGATGGTAGTTCAGATACTTCTCTCAGATTGGGGCGAGTATATTTATTAAAACAGTCCCTTTTTGAGTTTTGTGATAATGAAGCAAATTAAAACTGCAAGAATCTGTTAATTTCTGCTGATATTGCATTATGGCTTTGTTATGTGGGAATATAATACTCCCTCCGGTCCTAAATATAAGACCTAATTGACTTTTTTAGAAAATCCTATAAAAAAGCAAAATAAGTTAATTATAAATTGATTTACCTAATTTTTTCCCTTAGATTAGTTTAGTTTACCGATTTCAAATATGTAAAAAATATTAAATATGTCATGATTTAATAGTCTATTTCACAACCTTAACCTCTCCAAAAAAAAGTCAATTAGATCTTATATTTAGGACCGGAGGTAGTATTGCTTAAGATATCTCAAAACAGACAATAAATTTAGCAGTCATATATACGATCTTCAGCAGTTTGGAGGAGAATTGAAATCATATGTCAATAAATGAATATACGCAATGTCTTCCCCTTCCTTAATGTAAGACCTATCTTTATAACCAATTTAAAGAGATTAAGAAGGTAAGTTATTTGAATTAAAGTGTATTGTCAAACACTGAGTATTGCATGTGTTAATCAATAAGTAATATGGGGCATTTCATGTCTTGATGCAATTAATTTTTAATTGTGGCTCCTTGTACCTCTCTCTGTTCTTTTCTTCGGGAGCGAATTCTCTTATCACCCTTTTTTCATCTTCCCTCATTATCTTGTCAGTAGTCGTTAAAATTGAATAATTTTGAAGAATACTACTCCCTCCGGTCCTAAATATAAGACCTAATTGACTTTTTTAGAAAATCCTATAAAAAAACAAAATAAGTTAATTATAAATTGTTTTACCTAATTTTTTTTCCCTTAGATTAGTTTATTTTACCTATAAACTAATGTATAATCTAAAAATATATCAAATATGTCA
The DNA here is from genome assembly GCA_029929735.1 of Mimosa pudica. Classification (NCBI taxonomy): domain Eukaryota; kingdom Viridiplantae; phylum Streptophyta; class Magnoliopsida; order Fabales; family Fabaceae; genus Mimosa; species Mimosa pudica. Next base: position 5,077,728 of record JAKELP010000039.1, on the reverse strand, counting down.
TGATTTAATAGCCTATTTCGCAACCTTAACCTCTCCAAAAAAAAGTCAATTAGGTCTTATATTTAGGACCGAAAGTAGTATTATTTTTGCTATATTTTTATTTTATTCTGCATTAAACTATCCTAATTAAATCTTAGTAGTTTAAACTAATTGATTTAATTATTTTTATATAGTATCTATCTTAATTTGACTTGTTATTAAATATGAGTTGTTAATTGTGCAAATCAAACAGTTGTTGGTAGATGATGAGGAAAAAAGATGATGAGAGAAATCCGACCCTCTTTTCTTCATAATGTAAAATTATAAATTTCAATGGTTAAAGTATACTTTTACCATATTTCCCCAATTTAATTAAATAATGAAAAAAATGCTTAGATTAAAATATTTTAGTGTAAGTATTTTTTATATTTTCAAAATTTATCATATTTCCCCAATTTAATTATAAAATAATCTTTTAAATTTAAGTGAAAGTGTACTAGATTGAATTAAAAGTGTAATTTTAGTTAAAACACCGTGTACTTTTAGTTTAAGTGAAAGTGTACTAAATTGAATTAAAATTGGGGCCAAACTAAAAGTGTACTTTTATATTGGCCCCAATTTATCACTTTTAGTTCTTTTAAATTTTTGGCCTCGATTTAATTGTAAAATAATCTTTTAATTTCATTACAATCAAGAAATTGCCGTTAATTCATCAAATTTATCTTAGATTAAAAATTAGTCGTGAGTCCGTAACATACTCTTAGATGTAAACTTTTGTGTCTATTTGTTGCAGATTGTCTTTATTTAAATGAAGAATGATGAGAATGATGTGAGGCACTATAGAGCAGAACCCGATACTCTGAGATTAGTATTCATATGTGAAATTTACCCCATTGTGGGAGTTTTTTTCCCATTGTTTCATAATTTAAGTTTGCTCAATCTGTAAGTAAGTAGTTAATTATTGATCGATTACATAAATCGACATATGAATATATAGATATATACATACACACACGTACATTTAATAGTGTTGTGTTTGAATTCAATTAATGTTTCCCCCTTGGCAAAAAGAATTTATTTCCCCCCTTTATTAAAATGCCAAGCGTGCGTGTTGGATCTCATCAAAGTAAAGAACAATTATTGATGGCAAAACTATGGTTTAATTCAAAAAAATATTTCAGATGCTTATATTAAGATGTCAGAATCAATTCTTAGCCCAAAATCATGGTTTTTGTGTAATTCATAGTCGGTTGAAAAACTTTATTTTTTTGGCAATGACCTTTTTTTTTAATCACCGCCCGGTTTAATCTGGACTTGGAGGTAAGAGTATTGCCCACATAGGCAAGGTTGTTCCCCCTCCCAATGAGAGCGCTTCCCAGGAATCGAACACACGTTCTCATCTTTACGGGGGTTTTAGCCCATTTTGCAGCTCAACCAACTACCCATTGGTCCAAATAATTTTGGGAAAAATGTTATCCTCTCTCCCCCTCCTCTCAAACTTTTTGGGTGGTGGTGAGATCTCTTCTCTCGTCGTCGTACGGGTTTTTTCATCGGCGTCTTCTTCTCCGGTTCATGCCGGGGAAGGAGACGTCCGTCACTTTCATTGGTCTGCTTTTATGTTTCTTTCATTTTCAAATAAATTGATCTAGGAGTTTCGACGACAAGTGAAATTTCTCCTACTCAATCTTCATCTTATGTATTAGTTTTGTGGGTACGTTTGTTTTTGTGAGATCTACTCATGGAGCTTCTTTGAAAACCAATTTGATTGGTTCATTGCCGATAAGAGGTGTGGATCCTTTGAGATAGTTCTTTGAACAACCACTACTCAATGACTTTTCTATCGGTGACGGTTCTTTTCTACTGACAAATTCTCGTGAAGGAAAAATGAAGAAGATGCTAGGGTTTTTGCGATGGCAGCGGCTTACTCCTATCCATGTTCACTTTTTTAGGTTTTCTATGTATTATTTTTTTGCAGACCTATATTGTATTGTAATTTTCTAGTTTAATAAAATCCTTATGCTTCCTGATAAAAAAACCTATCCATTGGTCCAATGTGTAATCAATCTTAGATAAAATACAATTGAATTTTAAAATCATTTTAACTATTAGAATAACACGATTAACTAGTTGAGTAATGAGATTTACTACTCGAAACTCCATTTATAAGATTTTAAAATTCAACTATAATGAAGGAAAATTAAAACGAGATCCTCATGGTCCCATGAAAAAACATAATCGATAAGAGGTCTCAAATATAGCCAAATTAAATCTCCTCATATATTTGTGGATGGGCAGCTTGTACCTTGCGCGAACTTCGGCACCAAGAACAGCGTCCACGCCTACACGTGGTTGCCTGCCACTGACATTGCCTTTGACACCATATTCACCAAAGTTTAAGCTCATTTCCATACATCTTATGGATTTTCCAACCTCATCCTTCCAGAGAAATACATGAATCTGGTGCATTTTACTACCCGTGATATGATATGACTAATCACACCTAAATGATGCTACTCTTAGTGTAAAAATTCAAATTAATAATAAAAATGTCTTTTCAAATTGTAAAATAAAAAAACCTTAAAAACATGCAATTTAAATTTTTTTGATGTGTTAGATAATTTTCCTAGAGTGACAAATCAAATTAAAAATTCTATAATAGACCTTACATATTTATCTGTGATTAGTTAGACAACAAATATAAATCTAAAAAATTCTTCAATGATTAATATTTATCTATAATCTCCTACTCCAGCTTCTATGCTTCTGTGAGAGACTGGGGAGAACAAATTCTTCCGAGTCTATTCCCACAATTAATTTTGTGATGTTTAATTTTTCCTGAAGTTACGTTGTTCATGATGGTTATGACTTTTGCAAAAATAGATGCGGGATGATTTAGGATAGATGAAGGTTGTCAATGGTGATAGGCATTTTTTTTGGAGGCCGGAGTTACTTTTCATTTTTGCAGTGGTCAGTAGTGGAGGATGCCTTGGGATTTCTTGTCAGTGATGGAATTAACTGTTTTTGAGTAAGGGCCTGTTTGGATTTCCAAATAAGCTATTTTCCAAAAGGTTTGAGATGAAATTTGCCAAACACTCTCAAAATCTGGAAAAACTATTCTCCAAACCAAACCTAGGTTTGAGATTCAAAATCTAGGTTTCAAGAAAAGCTACATTTTTTTACTTTCAGGTTTGAAAATCTAGGTTTGAAATGTAATGATTATTATCCCATGAAAAATATATTTTTGTAATTTGTAGCGTCTTCTCTTAAATAGTATTAAATACAATCTTAGCAATTAAATAATTATAAAGCCTTTATTTAATAGATTATATGTTTGCTGCTTAAGGAATTAAGGAAATTAAACGAACATTTTGTACCTTGTGTAGCTAGATCAAATCTAGTGTTTATTTTATTTTCTTTTTGGGTAAGTTCATATAGTGTTTATTTTAGGGCTTATTAGTTAGCAAACAATGTACGACACTATTCTTTCAAATAATAATTTTCACTTCTAGAATTTAATTTTGTATGCCCAATTCTTATTATGAAATTCAAGAAAACGAGAGAAACATTAACGTATAAAATGAAATATTAACCCACCCAAAAATATGGTGAAATCAAGTGAGTTTTAATGAAACATCATCAATTTTATTACAATCTTAGATTAATATTTACCAATTTTTAATTAATTTTCTCGTGTATACTCAATATGGTCCTTTTTATGAGCAGTAAATATCAAATTACATAAAATGAATTGTTGGTTAAAATTAATTAATCGCAGTAAACATCTAAATTATTTATAAAAAATGGATTGTAAAAATGTACCATTATTTATAAAATGATGGATGAGACTTGAGTGAGAATAAAATGAATAAGGAAAAATAAAGTAAAACCAATAAGTTGAATTTTACAATCTAGAAAGTAAAACCAATAAGTGAATTTACCAAATTCACCCAGGCTAATAAGTGATAACCGAGATGAAAGAGAATAAATCTAGAAAAGTGACATGATATTAAGATTTAAGAGAATTAAATGAATTAGGACTTATAAAGTAAATCCAATAAGTTGAATTTTAGAGACAAAATAAAACTGTACTATATAAATAAAAAGCTGTTACTTATACATTTTTTTGCCAACCTGTTACTTATACATAACCTATAATTCATTGTCAGAATGTATATTCTTTGTAAATACATTACCAAGAGTTATGGTTGTAAAATTGGATTATTTAAAAGGAGAAAAGTAATATAAAAAATTTGTTTGTCTTTATTTTCCAACAAAAATCTTTCTGCCTTTTTAAATGAAAATAATAATCTGTCTGACGCAGATAAATTAAAATGGAAACATCAATTTTGCTATTTCTGCTAAATTTCAATTTCTTTTCCCGACGAAATATCGGGCTTTGTGCAAAAGAGGAATTAAAGGGAAATAGGAGTGATAGACTAATAAACTCTGAGAAGTACGAGGGTACAAATATATCTATCAGCGGATGAGACTTGAGAGTTGAGACCTGCAACGGAGACGCGGATTTGTGTACGAAAAGCTATGTAAAGTCAGCATCACCATAAATGACAGTACAAACCACCACCAATTTTCTAACTCTTCCTCGTTGGTTAAATAATCTAAAACTAATCTGTGTTGGCGCGTACAAAACGAATATCGAATATGCAATCAATGGTATTAATGCTCAACTTTCGATGTATTTTGCTGGTTTCTCAAACATCTACACAAGAATTCGATATTTAATAGGTTTATCTATGGTATCACTAGTAAGGTCCCATGAATCCAGTTTTTTTATTTTTATAAAAATTATCTCTAGTGTCGTATTGGAACCCGTTCAAAATATCTAGTACGAAGGGGTTGGTTACTGCTTCCAACGTTGAATATTATTAGCTTATCGCCCAAGGGCGTAGTTCAGTTGGTAAAAAAAGGAAAGGTAAAATAACGCGTACCCACCAGGTTATGGGCTCGAACCCTTGGGAAGTCGTAACCCCCAAAATGGGGAATCCCGGTGACGACTTCGGATTAGTCGGTTCCCCGAAGGGGGCCGGACAACGAAGACAGAAAAAAAAATATTATTAACTTATCGCTAGCATAACTCAATTCGAGATGATCATTTAGGGCAACTCTATAGTGAACAGGCGAATAGGATCAAGTTTTTTTGGTACTCGCATAAAAGAAAAATGTAACTAGAGGATGTTTATGCTCTAGAAGTTTCAAAATTGTAGAAAATTTAACCAACCTTTTTAAACATTAACTTTGTTCAATAGATCATACTTTTTGATCAACTAATTCTTAAGTAACAGTGTCATTATATACACATTATTATTGGAAGGCCCATTTTTGATCCAGCATTAACCACAAAGGAGTGTTTTTACGGGTGGAAATATTCAATAATAGCAAACTTGTCCGAATCATTATTGAAAGCTAAGTTTGGGCATTAAATGAGACATATGACCCTCTATATTTTACCCAATAATTTATCTCATCATAACACATTTCATAATCACAAATAACTTAAATGACAATATCAAAAATGAAAAGAACGTTAAAAGATAAAAAAATGCATCACCCACCCTGAATGATCACCTTTCTCTTCATTTTGAAAAGAACTTGAAATGACCTTTGATAAACTCATGCTATTGAGTAAGCTAGCTAAGAGCGAGAAACACCAAACCAAAACTATAAACGTATCATAACTCATTCCCATCACAACAATCGCATCCATCATGATGCCTATACAAAATTTATCATTGAGTGAAACAAAATATATTGGATAAAACAAATTCAACATATAGAGTGAAACAAAAACCGAATCACTGAAAAAGACCGAAGTGCAAACAACACCACCCTGAACACAAACAACGCCACCAACATAAGCCCTACCCCGAAGTCAAAGCTAGAGGGAACTAAAACAATCCACCATAGTAATAAAATGAACATCAATGAAAAAGTATATAGTTGATTGGCACAAAATTGAAGTTACATTTCTCCAAATACATGAGCCATCAAATAATAGTATAAAATAGGTACCGCTCCCACAAACGATTAAGTCAAATGGTATTTAGGCATCAAAACTCCTATTTTTCAATTAAGTTGAGAAAAGTGTGATCAAAGGAAAATAATTAAAGATAAGCTAAATAGTTAATATAATTTTTTAAGATTTCAATTGACGAAATGACTTAATGACTTAGGGCGGTTAATGCCCTTTTAACTAGTAGAACATGTAATCACTAAATTAAATGTATTTAAAATTAGTTGTTAATCTAGATTATAAGTATATATAAGTATCTCGAAATTACAAACATCCTTCCCTTAAGTTACACTTGTTATCCCGAACTAAACTCTGCAAGGACGGGCTATAAAAATCAAAATCAAGTTCACTCTAATATGATTTTATGAGTTCGATAGGTAAATCAATTAGAATAAATTCTAATCCCACATTATCTAATCCTAGTTTTAATGAAGATCCATCTTCCAAGGATAATTTAAATTCCCCTATAATTTATAATAAATGTTAATCAAACACGAAGCAGAAAATTAAATCAAGTTAAGTAAAGAAAGATATAATCAAATACAAATGATTGGATCAAAGATGCTTTAATTTTCAAATCATTTCATAACTACTCTAGTTATAAAAGATAATTGGCTAGACATCATCAAAAATCAGTCCAGCAGCTAGAGAAACTTTAGAAACAAAAATCATAAATGAACAAAGAAGAGTAGGATGAGATCAAAACGCTGATGATGATGTTCCTCTTCAAGATTAAGGTAATTCTGGTCCAATAATGATCAAGTCTCCATTACTCCCTTCGATTTCTCTCTCTGCCCCAAATTAGCCGGAGAGGCAGCCGCTCCTCCACTCTCTTGAAGACAAAGGTCCCAGCAGCTCCTCTACTTTCTCTGCTCGAGCTCGCCCAAAACCAAGAAGATGATGATTAATGAAAATGGAGGGTGGGGCAGATTCTCATTGAAGCTTCGTTCTTGGTGAAGGGGAGATGAGTATGGTGACTAATGGTGAAGGTGTATGTGATGGATGGACCGTAGACTGTGAAGATGATGGTGTGTGGTGACTTATTCTCAATTGCTCTCTCAAAGGCATAGTTCTGTTCAGATAGGAAGAAATATAACAAAGGGAAAACGAGGAAAAAATGATACTTGAATTTAAGTTGAATAAAATGAGGTTTTCAATTCCAAATTATATAAATAAGGGATAGTCTCTAATTTGTCATAAATGAAGTTTGTAACTTTGTGATAAAAGAGTAGTTACTGACAATTCTTAAGTAGTTATCGGCGATACATAAAGTAGTTATTGAGGTTTTAAAGAAACTCTCTATCCCTGGCAGGGCGGATCACATTGGCCAAATCCGTGCTCACCACCATTCCTTTCTACACTATGCAGACCATTCTCTTGCCGGTCTCGTGTTGCAAAGAAATTGAGAAGACAATCCGGAACTTTATTTGGGGCAAACCGGATGGTTCAAGAGGCATAAGCTTGATCAAATGGAAAGACATGTGCCAACCCTTGAAAAATGGCGGTTGTGGGCTTCTAAACTTGGAAACCCAAAATAAGGCTTTCATTGCTAAACTTATTTTCCAGCTGCATTCACAGCAAGATGCTTTCTGGGTACGCATATTGACAGGGAAATATGGGCTGGGTGGGGGCACACGCCCATTGACATCAATTTCCCCTTTTTGGAGAAACCTTCAAGGCCTTTGGCAAGAAACTAGCTTTCATGTCAAACAAAACCCCGGGGATGGTTCAAATACTTTATTTTGGGATGACTACTGGGTTGGTGAGCAAGGCACACTCAAGCACTTAGCCTTCTCTCCTATTTCTGAAAGTGATATGAGCAAGACGGTGAAAGATTATCTTGACTGCAATGGCAACTGGCAATGGAGCTCGTTTAGAGACCTCCTCCCTCCGTCCATTCTTGATGCCATAGCTGCCATGCGCATTCCACTTTCCCCTTCTACTAAGAGAGTATCCTGGGATCTTACAGAGAATGGTGATTTCACAGTTAAATCCACATACCAGCATTGGGAATCATTCCAGTGGAACAATTCTGCCAAAATTTGGAGAATAGTGTGGAAACTTCCCATGGCACAAAGAATCCGCTCTTTTGCCTGGCTACTTCTTCAAGAGAAACTCCTCACCAACAAGGAGAGACACAGGAGGCATTTGACAGCTGACCTGACATGCTCTATTTGTCCTCACACTGAAGAGGACCTTGACCATGTCTTCAAAAGGTGCCCGACCGCCGCAGCCATCTGGAGACACCTCCTCCCTCCCAACCTGTATGTCTCTTTTGTCAATACCCCGATAACTACTTGGATCAGCTCCCTCCTTTTGGGCGATAACTGGCCGACTTCTTGGAAGATTGGAGTCCTTATCACATGTTGGAAACTTTGGAAAGTCAGAAACCTGAGCATTTTGAGCATTTTTACAGACGATACCTTTACAGTTGATGGTATACTTGCCCAGATTAGAGCCATAGTGTTACACTCCCTTAACACCTTTTCTGCCTTTCTTAGGAAGAGTCTTACTTAGTTAAGGGCCAGATTTTGTTTCTTTCCCTTTTGCCCCACATGTAATTGGTCACTATGACCTGCTTGTATATGTGTTTTGATCAATACAAATACCTTTCATTCAAAAAAAAAATGGTTGTTACTACTAAAAACATTGCAATTAACAGCGATACAAGAGTGGTTAAAGACGATACAAGGGTAGTTAACAACGATACAAGAGTAGTAACCATCGTGCCTTAGTAACTATTCATGTAAGCCGATAAATACTTGAGAATCGGCAATAACTACTCTTTTGTCACAAAATCATAGATTTCATTTAGGACAAATTGGGGACTATCCCTTATTTGTCCAAGTTGGAATTAGAGACTCCGTTTTGTCCAACTCAAATTCAAATGTCATTTTTTTGTCATTTTCTCAATAACAAAACAATGAAAAGAATAATTACATAAAAAGGCAAAAGATGTTAAAGTAAAATAAAGTAATAAAACAATTTCTTTTTCTTTACTTTTAATATGTAAATTATTATTATTATTATTATTATTATTATTATTGTGAACTGAATTATTTTATATTTTTATTTGAGCTAAGATATTTACTATGCAATCCCCCAACTAATTAATGAACGAACTTAATATTCTATCAAAATATCAAGAAAGTCCTTCTAATTTAGTTATAATGACTACCAATTATATCAAAATGTATCTCAAATATATTAAATATGCGGAGTCATCAATAAAAAAATTTAATATTACCGAAAGAATTCATTTTTAAAAAAATAATGTCCATTTCCCCTTTCCATTGTAAAAATGAAGAGTACATAAATATATGTGTGTGTATACATATCTATTAAAAATTTTTAATAGATACAAAATCTAAAATTAAATATAGACCATCTATAATAGATATGAAAGATTTTTCATATGTTTAGTTCAAAATACTTACAGCTCGTTTCGCTGTAAGAAAGGAAAGTGGAGAAATGGAAAGTGAAAGGGTAAAAATGGAAAGTAAAGAAAATGATGAAAGTAAAGTTTATGGACACAGTAAAAGTGTGAGATGGAGAGAGAAATTTTGTGATCCATAATACATGTAAATTAAAAAAAAATCCTCTACTTTCTCCACTTTCCAATTCCCTCTCCACTTTCCTTGGCCAACTAAACATGCATTAGCACATAAGCTAATTCGGTATCTACAACCCATATATAGCTTTGGAAGGACCAGGTTGACCAAGACTTTCGATTAGCATTCATTGCCCTAGCTACTTCCAACTTTTAAAGGTGAAGGTACGAAAAATTAAAAACTATCTATTTGAAAAATATCTCGATTAAGCATTCAACGTTTACAACTTATATATTATATTGAGGTGTGTTTGCTCGACTTGTGGAAAAGTGATTTATTTTTTAAATCAGTTAGAAAATAAGCTTTAGGTTGACTTATTTTTATATTTGGATGAACTTTAAAAAAAGTGACTTATTTTTCCACTTGACTAATAAACATGATTGGATGACTTTTTGTTTAAAATGAGCTTATTTTTAAATCATGTAGAAAAATAGCTGACTTATTTTCTGAAATAAGCTACCTTGAGTGGCATATAAATAAACTGACTTATTTCAAATAAGCTAGGTGAAAAATTAGTCCAGCCAAACATAGAAAAAAATCATACACCCAAAATAAGCTGATTTATTCAAAATAAACTGGCTTATTTCTAAAAAAAGTCAAGCCAAACGCACTCATTTCTACCTCATCAACTCACTCTATAGATATTTCCAACTCGATTACACTTTATAATTGAAAGCTCTACATCAACATCTATCTCTTATGTGAACAGATAAATTTCATCTCAATTGAATTTTCTTAATAGCAATACAAGACTAAAAGGTTTCTATTTCACCTACTAAACTAGCTAGGGGTGTCCATGGGTTGGGACGAGAACGGGATTAACAACCCCACCAAGCAATATGGGTTAATAAGAACACAAAGCACATTTAAAAAGTTCCACATACACAAGCACATATTGAAAGGTTTCTAAAATTGAGAGAAGAAATTGTAATTTACAGAATAAGAGATTAATTAAAAACCGGGTGGGATTGAAATAGTGAGAGAACGAGAAAAATTAATGTCTTAAGCCTAAAACTAATTGGTTTTTGAAAAAATAATACTTGTGAGATGGGATGAAAATGATCGGGAATAGGATGGAACTGTGAAACTGGAAATTTTTGAACATCCTTGAATCATAGACCTTTTTTTTTGAACTGAAAAAAATCATAAACCTTCTTCAATATCACCTTTTGGTGCCCAAAGTGTCATTTGAAGTGGAAATTTCCACATCTCTCTTTCTCTATGTAAATAAACATGCAATATGTTAATGGACTAATGACCTTATGGTTAGAAAAGGAGAGATAAGACATCTCCCGCCTTCAAGATCATGGGTTCAATGCTTAGTGTGCCCTCCCAGGGCAAACCCCAAATTAATTGGTACTTAAAGAGTGCCAGATAAGGAAGACTCTAAAAAAAACATGCAATCTCTGTACCTCTTACGTTTTATCGGATAGTGAGTTTGCCCGTGTGGAGTTTGCCCGTGTGTAGTGCCTGCCCCCCACTCACTATTAAGTCCACATAAGGAAAGAACATGAACTGAACTACCCCACTTCATAACCAGTCATTAAAGCTTTTTCCCTCAAAAAGTTTTTTCCTTTCCCCTCCCACCCGCCCTCTCCCTCCCACCCTCCTGTTGGCTTATCAAACCATTGGCTAAGCTTACTACTCTTCAACTGGGTTTGATTCCAGATTCTTGGTGAGCATCATCTTACTTTATTTGCATTCTTCCATTTCTTCCTCTTTTTAAACAATAATAACAATGATATTTCAAACCAAACTAATTTCCTCCCTTTTCTTTCTTGTTATTTTTCTCAACCCTTTCTTAATTTTCCTTTTCTTCTATGTTTAATACTCTCAACACTTTGGTGTATTGCTTTACTATTCGTGAGTCTTAATTTTTTTCTTCTATCTGCTGACAACCAAGTATGATTAACTAAATTTTTTAATGGATTTAAGATTGATTTTCAATTGGGATTTGGGAGAGAATGAGCCTGATTCAACAATATATATCAATTATTTATAAATTATTTTCCTTGTTTTCGTCCCTCTAATTTCTGGGTCTAATGTTGTTTAAGAAGGAAATGACCAGACAGAAGATAGAAATAAAGAAGATAGATAACATAACTGCGAGACAAGTAACATTTTCCAAGAGAAGAAGAGGGCTTTTCAAGAAGGCACAAGAACTCTCTACTCTCTGTGATGTTGATACCGCTCTCATTGTCTTTTCTTCAACTGGCAAGCTCTATGAATATGCTAGCTCCAGGTCTCATCACTTTTTTTCTTTTCTTACAAATATTTAGCTTTACCTAACACCTTATTGTTCGTTGAATGATTTCTACTAGTTATTATTCTTTTTAAATTTTTATACGCATATGAATGATTACTAGTTATATGTACTTGACGTCATTTTTAAAAGTTTTATTTTAAGCACAAAATCTAGAGAAACAGGAGGATCCTACATAGAGAATCTCACTGTTTCTCTGAAAGACTGATTTCTTTTTTTTTTTATCGATTTTTTGTTTTTTTGATCAAAACTATGAAACACTACTGATTTCGATCTTCATGAATTTGATAGCGCTCTCTCTCTCTCTCTGACTTTCTTGCTGTGCTAAGCTTATATATATAACTCATGAAATGGGTGCTTTGAAAGCTTGTTTTTTCGGGTCGTTGCAATGAAAATTGCTTTTAAAACCAATTCGTTTTTTTTGTTATTGAAAAGGATAATAAAAAGATTGTACCATGTTATATGTAATAAGCCACTAAACAAGCGGATGTTTCATGTCAAATGAGACCTTGTGACCACTTGGGGAAATGGAAAAATTAGCTTACTTGAAAATAAGAATGATGCTTAGGTAATGTCTGATGATTTGATAACATGTTTAGTTTTCAGTTATAATTTAAGAATGCTTACTGAGATAACATCACAGCATATGTGTGAAGTTTAGAGGATGCCCACGCATGCAAAAGTACTCGAAGTTCCTAAGGATGAAATCTTTTTTGGTTATAACTAGCTCTTTTGCTTTGAATGTTTCATGAATTTTTGAAGAGGTTTACTTAAGAAATGAAGCGAAAATGACCTGGAACTACTTATTCCAAAAAATCTTGTAGTACTAAAGAATCTAATAATGGATGTGTAAAATTTCATAAACTTGGTACTATCGTATGGATTTGAAGAAAACAGAATAAACTTGAATCGTCTATGTTTTTCCTTCTATTTAGTATGCAGCAGGTTATTGAAAGGCATAATCAGTACTCAGAAATTGGAAGATTATATCATTCACCTATATTGGTAAGATCATTATGCTTATTTTTTTATTTTCTAAGTATAATTATCAATCCTTTTGCTAGCTCCATCATTTTCACTATGTTTAGTCTGAAATTCAAAAATACTGAACTAAGAGAAATCTCTTGGGCAATTTTGGATAGTATGAAAAGGAAGCCTTCAGCATGCTCATGAAGGAAGAAGCTAACAAAATTCAGGAATTAAGGTATACAAATTTATATAAATTAATCAAAAACACTAAAGCTTTTATTTTGTGCCTCATACATGCATAGAGTTATATTATACATTACTAAGGAGTTGACTATACCTTATAATTGAAAGGCAGCTAAAAGGAGAAGAGCTTGAAGGATTGAACACAAAGGAATTACAAAAGCTTGAGGAACAAGTACAAAATGGTTTGAGCCGTGTTATCAAAGCAAAGGTTTGCACTTTCCCCTATACTTCTTAAACTTAACGTCGCATGCATCTAGATCAAATCTGAATGGTCTGAGTTTAAAAATAAAAAAATTAACCAAGAAATTATAAATTGATGACTAAACTATATAACTCTATGTTTTGTACATATAACCTCAACATCTTTGAAACTTTACAATAACATTGTTATTATAATCCTTTATCCTAGGATTGCATCCATGGATACCGTCAGAAGCTTGTCTTGTCAATTGTGGAAGAGTTTGCTTTTGAATAACATATGGAGTCACAGTAATAAGGGTGAAATAGAGTACTTTTGTACTTGAAACTGCTTTTCTACAGCTTCCAAAACTAAGGAATCATTTCATATATATAATAAGATCATACTAATGCCTTTCATGATATCAAATATTTGTCACTTCCTAACTACTTTGGTGGGTTAGTTTAATAAAATAGTGTCCACACGGCACCTCAAACCCGTTTTAATCAAGTTGAAAAAAATTGTCATCAAAAAATAAATTTCTAGAATATGTTAATATCCCTGTGCAACACACGGGAGACTTCGCTCGTTTTATATATATAATAAGAGACATTCATAATCTTGCATTTGAGCCTTATTATCATATTAAATTTTAGAAATTTCTGGTTTGTATTAGTGATTGCATCCAAGAGTTTTTGCATTTAAACATTATTAATTATCAATAGAAATCAATATTACTAATCCTCATATATATATGACGCTTGGTGTATTACAGGATGAAATGTTCATGAGAGAAATAAATGAGCTCAAGAGAAAGGTGAAATCTACTCATATTTTTCTAGCTACTTGCATGAAATATTAGGAGAAGAATAATTATTGTTATCACTTGAGGTTTGAAAAGAAAATAGCCATTGTAATGTATAGGAGATGAAGAATCATATTTAGTGCAACTGTCGTGCAAGAAAAAAAATCTCTAAGCACCGGAGTCTGTCCTAGCAGTTTCTCACTTGGTACCTTAACCAAGTGGTGGGGATTTGAATCTATCTCTGAGCATGAAGAACATTTTGTGTCCAGTAGTTTACCTTTAATTGGAGGACACTGTGGTTAATGCCACGAGTTTATGGCAAAAAATAAGGGAAAATCCCAAATAAGTCTATCCGAATACCCAAAAGGACAAGTGAGGAACCTAAACTTCCAAAAAGACCATGAAGGAACTAGTACCTATCTGTCATTTTAAAATTTTGCGAAAAGACAAAATTGCCCCCATCCTAAAACACAAATTGCGAGAAGAGGGTGGGTGTTAGGGTGGTGTAGGAATTTGTGTTTTAGGATGGGGGCAATTTTGTCTTTTCGCAAAATTTTAAAATGACAGATAGGTGCTGGTTCCTTCATGGTTCTTTTGGAAGTTTAGGTTCCTGACTTGTTCTTTTGGGTATTCGGAGGGACTTATTTGGGATTTTCCCAAAAAAAATTATACATAGCTGAAATCTCCTTTTATGTAAGTCTACATGCAAGAATCATAAGATCAAACCAAACTGTATGGCGGCAGTGCTAATGTAGTGGACTATAAATTTTTAAGATTGATATTAAGGGATGAGGCTAAAAAAATTAAAGAGCATGTAATTGAGAAAACATCCAGAAATTCTTGGCCACTAAAAGTTGTCAATTACTTGGTTAACTAATCTTAAAAATATACCACATAAATCATAAATCTTGAAAGGACACACACTTACACACAATGTTGTTTTGTCGTTAAATCTTAAAATCACAATAACACATGCACAAGAAGGACCAAATAAACAATCGGTACCTTAGTAAATGCACGTATAAAAATCAATGATTGAGGTTCGCTAATGTGTAGGTAATATTAGAATTTAGCACCTAAGAGTATATGATATGAGTCATGTCATTCCAGACTTTGAGTTTCTCAATAAACAATACATTATATACAATTAAAAGGGGTTGTACCACCAAGGTTTGTCACAATTTTAATTAGGGCCACAATTTTTTGTGTCACATAAAATTAATAGCCGTTTGCTCAAATTAAATGGTGTTGGTCAATCCACCCCAGTTAATAAGTCCCCAGGTAATACTGTCCCTTTTTGTTAATTGTGTTACCTGCACTTTGGACAAATATAATTGACTGAATTTCTCTTCGGCTCATCTTATAATTAAAACCGGAGCGAGTAAATTGTAAGGATTGATCTGCAGGCCATCCTATTTATACTTAAGTACACTTGTACCACTTTTCTCATAATGCTTGTTCGTCTGCGCAGGGAATCCAGCTTATAGGAGAGAATCAGAGATTGAAACAGGTGATTTAATTTGTGTTTCAAGAAGATCATGTCATATTTCTTCTGATTTAACTTATTTATTTCATAATTTTTAATATACCTAAATTAGTTCATTTGCTCTTAAAATATTAGCTATAAGAGAAAGTATGATTTAGGTTCTTTACATTACTAGAGTTGGATCTTAAGCTAGCATTGCATAGAGCCCAAGCTAGCTCGTTGGGAGCTACACTGTTCAAGATCCCCATGAATAGTGCAATTTGTACTGCCACTGATATGTGCGTGTGTGCACGTCTCTCTCTCTCCCTGTGTGTGTGTGTGTGTGAAAATAGTTAACATTTTTCAGTTGTTGCTTATTTCATTGGTTTTGTCCAGTCTTGAAATGTTTTTGAATTAGACCAAGGTGTGAGGTTCACTGGTTGAACCAGTTCCAGTTAGCATTGATTGTTTCACTGGTTGGCCCATTACTTTGTGCTTTAACAGATAGATATAGGAAGAATCTCAAGATGAGAAATTTTTATTTAGGTGAAGAATGTTGCTCAAGAACAATCACAAAGTCATTCATCTGATGAGTCAGCCAACAACAGTGGCAGCCCATCTTATCGCTCACATGACAATGATAGTTCTGACACCTTTCTCAGGTTGGGGTGAGAATAACTTATTATATTGCAAATTTCAATTTCAATCATCATGAGCTTATTTTCATCATCAAAATGCATTATATTTTTAATTTCTTGTGATGTTTTCGTAACACTACTATTGACTTTGGATATCACATGTTGGCTTGGTGTTATAATAATTCCGAAGAATTATATAACAATATGTGGATTTTAGCACTCAGATCTTCAACAGTATAGTGGACTCGTGTAAATCTTTCGATTTATTAGAACTTCTTACTTGAAAAAAAAAACAATTAAGCGAGGTCACATTATATTAATAAATGATTGCTCACATGCAATTCCGCACTAATAATCCATAGTCTTAGAGGGTATTTGCTACTACAACCCCACAGACTCCATATGTTATGTCTCTAAACTTAGTTTCTGCCACCTAAATACAACATTATGTTTCTTGCATCTCAAATTTTCTAGATTAATCTATACAACGGTATAAAACTCTGATATACATCTTATATCCTCTGAAGCATCTCCAATGATCGTTAGAATATATCTCTACATTGGGTTAATCACCTGTTTTGAAAAATAAACGCCCTTTGATGAGTATTTCAAAATTATGTACATCTTATATATGTCTAGGTTATTCCTTGATGAGTATTTCAAAATTATATATGCATATAACTTGTAGGTGAAATTCTTTTTGTGAGGGTATATGCTGACCTTGAAATTCAAGTATAGTCTTGTATGGACAAGTATAGCTATTTTTCTAACAAATTCTGATGTCTGTCCTTGTTATACAGTTCATGATTGTGTATATTTCTTACTTTGGTTAGGTTATTGACAAAATTGTAAACATGTAATCTAAGATATACCCAATTATATTAGGAAACTCATTAATGAAGTCAGGAATAATAATTATGAATATATATGTATCTATGTGTGCACACAAAGTAGTAAAATATGTGGCATCTTGTAAATTGTAAATGTCTAATTTGGGTGTTTTATATCTGTTGCAGATTATCTTTGTTTAATTGAATAAATATTAAAACAGGATGTGAGACAATAAGGGGCAGAGCCAGATCCATTCCCCTTTCCCGTTATTTCATGGAAAATAAATTTTGCTTGATTTGTAAAGTAGGTGTTAGAATGCCCAAATATGTGTGAGCAACAAGGATGGTATGGGATTCAGTTTCCCTATACTCAATATAGGATGTATTTTCGGACTTTTAATTTGTTCCTCTTTTGTATAATATTCTAGGTGTTTTCTCATCATAAGTTACACGTGATAAAATACAACGAAGATCTTATTGTGCAGGGTACAATAAAAAGTATCCATTATTCCTACCTAGCATTATGTTTAAGGAGAGCTAATTAAATACTCTTAGTTCCTAAATATAAAAGCTAATTGAAATTTATGGAGAATCGTAAAAAAGCGGAATTAATCACTTAATCATAATATTTTTTAAGTCAAATAAATATATTTAAAGAAAAAATTTCAGAAAATCAATTTTTAATTATCATATTTAACTTGTGATTCTCCAGAACAAGCCAACTAACTTTTATATTTGGGAATTGAGAAGTATATACTACTATCATATACTATATGATTTGTATAGTCAGATTTTATTTATTTTTTATTTTTTTTATGGGTATAGAATATAAAATAAACACGATCTCTTAAAAATTTTGGAAAAAAACGTTTATTACCTAAATTGACATCCTTTTAAAAATAATCAAATCTAAATTGTATAGATTAAATCATGATGGTCTAAATATAATGGACGAAGACCTAAAAATGATACATAACTATTGGGTATTGGTCAAGGAACAAAAATAATACATAACTATTCCAAGGTACAATGATACTCAACTTTTACTATGGATCAACATTAATATTTTCACTAATATAACAATAAAATTAGACTTGAAAAGTCCAAAATACCCTTATAACTTAAAATTTCTTTTCTCCTTCCTCACCCTCTCCTCCCTTCTTCCACCATAATCTTCTCTCTCCCTCTACTTAGCAACTTGCAGACTCAGACCTCAGCAAATGTATTTCTTTTTCATTGTCAATTGTGAGCATCTGAGAAGTTTCCAGTTTTCGTCACTGCCGTAACCAAAGGAAGAGACCAATCACATGCACGCAACTACTGATCTCATTTAAAAATGAGAGTATAAAATCTGGAGAAAAAAACTGAGTATAAATTAAGCCTTTGACAATGAGAAATGCACAGGGGTGTGGATTCTTGTTAAGAAAAGAGTTTGAATCAATAAAAGGGTCTATGAGTATGGAGGGTTAGCTTATTTCATCAAAGTTGTTAATGAGACCGGTAGAGCTAGTTAAAGTTAGGTGAGTTAATATGTCTGATTAGTCCGATATACTATTTCCTAGAACCATAACTCAATTAAGTACAAAGCTTTGTTAAAATTGGAAGTTTGTATTAAGAGAAGGAACAGAGGCGAGCACGACGGAGATCTTTTTTTTATGTGATCCGATGACATAATATCTATTCTGAAAATAAAATACACAATCAGACATAAAAAATAAATAATGAAGAAACCTAGGAAAAAAACAAAGGAGAGAAAAGAGAGGATTTGAGGAAAAAGACCATCGCATCCTTATTGAATAGGTTGGAAGCTTCCTTGGACACGATAAGAGGGTCTGAACGACAAGTGGCTAACACGGCAGAGGAGGAAGGAGAACGATGGAGAAGAAGGGAGATGCTTAATTAGTTTTTGAGAGGGCGAGAGAGGAGAAGCAAGCTACCTGGAAAAATGAGAGAGCAATGGAAAAAAGAGGTGTGAGAAAAATTGGGGGAGGAAGAGAGAGAGATGACGGTGGAAGAAGGAAGGGTGGGGAAGAGGAGAAAAGAAAATTTAGTTAACTTATAAGGGCATTTTGGACTTTTCATGTCTAATTTTATTGTTATATTAGTGAAAATATCATTGTTATGCATAATAGAAGTTGAGTATCATTGGTGTACCTTAAAATAGTTATGTATTATTTTTGTTCCTTGGATAATAGTTATGTATCATTTTTGAGTCTTCTCCCTATATGATTTGTATAGTGAGATTTTATTTATTTTTTATTTTTTTATGGGTATAGAATATAAAATAGGGCAAAGGTGCACCCAGTAGCATGGTAAATTCAAAATGGTGCATCTAGTAGCATACTAAATTTGAGGGTGCAAATTTAACAGTTATAACATAAAATGGAGCAAATTTAGCAGTTATAACATAAAATGGGGCAAATTTAGCATCCGTTAAAAATGACAAACTATCATTACTGAGAGGTGGGTCCAACAAGTTTTAAATTGACATGGCATACAGGTGGCATGACAATGTGACAATAGTTTGCATTTTGAATAAAAAGAAAAATGGAAATTTGAAGAACAATTAAATTTGAAGACACTTGCATATGAAATTTGTAGAACTAGCAGTAGCATAAAGAAACACAACATAAAAAACTAGCAGCGGCATCATCAGAAAAGCTCGAAAAATGAAATTTGGTGGTGATAATTAATGAAGATGCACCTCTCAGTAACAATGGTTTGTCATTTTTAACAGGATGCTAAATTTGCCTCATTTTATGTTATAACTGCTAAATTTGCTCCATTTTATGTTATAACTGCTAAATTTGCACCCTCAAATTTAGTATGCTACTAGATGCACCATTTTGAATTTACTATGCTACTGGGTGCACCTTTGCCCTATAAAATAAACACGATCTCTTAAAAATTTTGGAAAAAACGTTTATCACCTAAATTGACATCCTTTTAAAAATAATCAAATCTAAATTTTATAGATTAAATCTTGATGGTCTAAATATAATTAGTTCTCCCCATTAATCTAACATGTGCAGTAGGAAAATTGGTTTCATTAAAAACCCGCTCATGAAAATTGTACACGTAATCACTTAACTAATTAAGTTTCGTTTTATTTTGCTTGTAATCATCTTTTTTCATCTGAATCAATCATCTTTCAATGGGCACTTCCGTCCGTTTTGTTGTCAAAGAAAGTGAGGGAGGGAAAGAAAGTGATGGTTTTTTTTGAAATTCACTTATATCAGGCCTACAAGCTTTATCTCTCAATCTCACACTTTTCTTAGGCTCACAATTTTACTTTCCCATCATTGCCTCTATTTTCCATATTCACTCTTCCACTTTCCGTTTCTTTACTTTTCTTTCTTACAATCAAACAGGCCGTCAAGAGAGAAAATTCGTTCCTCCGTAAGTGAGCTAGAACTAAAAGTACTAACAATTTAATATTATTATTTTCCATAAATTTTAGAATATAATAATTAAGAAAAACTACAAGGAAATAATTGCGTGTCCAGTACAGAACATTATTTTTTTTGGCCGACCAGTACAGCACATTAGGATCCATAACAATTGTTTTAAATGAAAAAAAAACTATATATCATTATTACTTAAACTTCAAAGACACATGCCTTGAAATTAGAATCTTTCCCAAAACAAAACCCTGCGGTGAGGAGGGGTAATCAATCCTGCAAAGAATTGACATATAATGTGATAGTTTTATTAGGAGTAGCAAGCAAGATAAATATCTGCCCCCACGTTAATGTCTAATAACTATATATAATTTGCCACTCCAATTAATTAAGGTGGGCTTCGGTTTCTTGGGCAGTATCCTTGTAAGGATTGTTTACATCGCATTCTCTAGAACAAAATGTTAATTGAATCAATGCAATCATCCAAAATCACAATTCCCTTGTATCCATATATAATAAATTTTAGAACTCAGGAAACATTTAATGAATTGTTTAGGTGTAAATTAAATTTGTCCGGGACGTTTTCATTCGCAAGTTACTTTGTCTTAAAAGTTTTTTTTTTTTTCAAATTACCCTAGTTTGAAAATGTAGTGAATTTGTCATTTTTATTTAAAATATTAACATTGACATTTAAAAACTGAGATTGACTATTACAACTTTAACTTTTTTTATGGTCAGATATTAAAAGTTTAACTAAAAAGGTCAAAATTGATAAGTCTTAGAACCTTTATGGTATTTTTGAAAAAACAAACTTACAAAGCAAAATAGCAAGCTTTTTTTTTTGTGAGAAAAATAGCAAGCTTTTAAACGAAAATATTCAAGGCAAATTTGCATATCAACCTTTAAGTCTGTTTGGTGGATAGAAATCAAAGAAAGTAGTATGAAAATAATTGAACAGTTAAGGGGTAATTTGGTCATCTACATATATATTGGGACCCACAAGTTTTCTCTCTCCATCTCACTCATCTCACACTTTTCCTAGGGCCCACAAATTTTACTTTCTCATCATTACCTCTATTTTCCATCTCTTACCATTTCAATTTCGAATTCTTTACTTTCTTTCATCCAACCAAATATAGTTTGGTTGCATTTAATGAATCAATTTGATGAAAGTAGAACAATTACTCTCTCCAGTCCTAAATATAAAACTAATTTCATTTTTGTGGAACTTATTTAAGCAAATTAGACCACTAATGTATAACATACATATAGCACATGTAATTAGATTATAGGTTAGTTTATAAGTAGAATAAATTAGTTTTAAAGAAAAAAATATGAATATAGACAATTTAAAGTGATTAAATGTGCATCATTAATTTATTAGAAAAGTCAAAGTAATATTACAATTAGGACTCGAGAGATTAGTGTATATTTAAAATCATCTAATTAATTAAACTAGGGGTAGACCCCGTGCGATGCACGGGGACGTCTCTATTTTGATAAAATATCACATATTGTTCTAATACGAAGGTATTTTATATGCTCCAAGTTAATAGAAATCTTATATGTGATGCGAGAAATAATTTACTTAGTAAACCAAATTGTTATAAAAAAATTGAAAATATATCATGTAAGGTATTTAAACTACCATAAAAACAAAATAAAAGTTAAATTTCATCCCAACCTCCCTATCAAACCTCTCCTCCCTTAAAAAAAGTAAATCAAATTTCCTTGGATACCTCCCCCATTCGAAAGTTCACTTGAACTAAATGTGAGATAAAAACATTCCCCGTGCATCGTACCAGTACACACAAAATAAATTTGTGCATTGTAAGTCTTCGTTTTGTTATCTTGCAAATAAGATGATCTCTCAGAAATAAGTTAGTTTTATCAAGAAATCATATTTTCATCAAAAGTAACTATAATTTATGTCAATTTATTGTATCAATTATTTCTAAATAATTTCAATTTAGATTACATATAATATTTTTAGCTTGGTTAATAGTCAAAATCAAAGGTGTATTAAAACAAAAAAAGAGTCAAACTTCATTTTCAATCCTCATCCAAACCTTGTACTCAACGCCAAAAGAAAAAACAAATTTCTCAACTATGTAACTCATCCAAAAAGTCACCTTGGGCTAAAATTTGTTGTTGATATTTTCAAATAATTTTAATTTCTAAGATCCTTATGTTATATAAATATTCATAATTAAGTCCTTTATTTTAATACAACATGTCATTCTGTTTGGATAAAATTCATAAGTCAATGAGCTACGTTTGTTTTAAAACAAAAATACAACATGTCATTCTGTCATTGTGTTCTAAAATTCTCTTGTTTTTGTAATGCTAGCACCTATTTCTAATTACAACTATAAACCAATACAGGTGAACATAAATAATGTTCACGCACATTTGTCATTAACTTAATTTTTCCCACATTTGTCATGATAATGTTAAATAAAAAAGGTGTCAAAATGCCACTACTTTATTAGATAAAAAAGTTTGACAACATTAAACTAAAATATGTGCTTAATAAAACATTTGCCTTTAATATGGGATTAAAAATGCCAGTAATTATGGATGGATTTTTTTTATTAAATGTGGGGCCCACACATTCATAAATAATTAAAGTAAGGTCCCAAGGGACTCTACTTTAATTTTTTCAAATTTTGAGACTTTTCCAGTATTATGTCCCTTACCAGAGACTTGTATTTAATTTTCCCAAATTATATTAAAATATCAAAGAACTATAATACAAATTCTTAGAGTGTCATTTGTATATTAATCAAAAGACAGAACTTGGTGGTAAATTTTTTTATAGAACATTCAGTTCTTTAATTGAGCATGGATACATTGTAACTTCCCAATTAACGGATTGCTACAAAAGTTAAATAAAATGTAACAACATTAACCTACAATTCCACTTTTATTTCAACATGGGTGGGCCAATGTTTAATGTTGTTGCATCACTAAAGCCTGACACTGCTGGAAAACATGCATTTCAATAAAACAAACTTAGTATATTAGCGTGTAAATTAAGAAACTATAAAATTTCATAATGGGCATACTTACTTCGATCACATTTTATTTCACAACATTAGAACCAACACCAGCAAAACTATAAAAAATTTATTTTATTCCTCTTGGCCAATATTTGATTATAACAACACAAATTAATTTTCAACCACGTCAAGGCAAGAATGGTTCTATAACAATGAAGCAAATGCCAACACATGTCTTCATCCCTATCAGCACTAAAATATAATTTGTACATTATCAGGAACTTTAAAAGAAATTTCTAATTATTTGTATACATTATTCCACTTTCTTTGCTTACTACAACCATGATGTGTTTATGATATAACTCCACCGTGGTTTTTTTGTGGAAGTTACTAAAAGATGCTCTAGTCTAAAAAAGTTACCCAAAACTACTCCAATCTCCAAACCCAAAATTATTTTAGAGCAATGGGAAATGAGTAAAAAACCTAATAAAGCCAAAAAAAAGTATATTGAGAGACAATGAATTCAGACATATTTGAAATATTTTGAGATTAAGTTATTCATGAAATAGAGAAGCCGTAAAAATGAAAGAAAAAGTTCTATAATAAAATAACATTGTCTGATCCTTAGCATCAAGCATAACCACATGATTTACCCCATATACAAATGTATTCAATGGAAATGATTGCCATGTTTGTAGGTTGCCATGTATGCAACCTGGTAGGATGCATACATTAAGCCAAAACCTTTATCTCCCTCCCTCAAAAACCTGTTAACATTCAGTTGATCAGGGAAATTGCGAAAGAGGAAGGAAAAAGGTGGATAAAATAACATTTTGGGGCCATTAAATTAATTACTGCATGCCAAGTGTCACACCTTGAAAGCATCTTCATTACTCCGGTTATCACAAACAGGCAACACATCTTCAAAGTTGCTAAGCCCTGTAAAATATTTCAAATGTCACTTGCTGGAAAACAAAGATAATCCAACTATTCCATAAAGTAACACAGAAGTAATTAGCAAATTAACTCACCGATTGACTCAAGTAAAAATCTGACGGCCTTCCCCTTATCCCAACTGATCACTGGAAGAACCTCTAAAAACTGAACATTAGTACACATAGATTATTAAAAAATCTATTCATGACAGATTGCTAAAAAACTCCACAACTGAATTAAAACTTTGCATCAAAACTATGCTCATATCTTTCAAGTTAACTTATCACCATTTCGAACTGTACTACTATATGTTAGCATACAATTTATTTCTCAAACAAAAGAAAATACCAAATGCTAGCCCATTTAATTACCCCAATATTTTATTTTTAATATAACATTCAAGGTCAAAGAGATTACTCAAAAGTTAACAGTTTGATATAATACCCTGTGTCCATGGGTTAATCGCAGACGTGGATAGTCCTTCAGAATCAGACTCTTTGCCCCACTATTTTCCAATTCTGCCCTTTGATTACGAACAGTTAATCATTTATGAGAAGTAATAGATATTTAAGCAAAATATCAAGCATATGAACATAATTCTTTACCTTTTCCTCAACATTGCGATAGTTTATAGAGACAAAATTTATTGTTCTCATCTGTCGCTCCTTTAATATCTGTTATGCATTCAATAAAGGAATTACATATCTGCTCAAGGATGAGTCTGTCAGAATGCCATGATACAATAGAGAAAAAGATCAGAAAATGATTCAGTGTAGAAAATTTCAAATATACCCACTTCATCAATCATGGGCAAGAATTCAGCAGTAGGTTGAAATAAATTTACTTCCCTCTCCTGTATTATTATTCAAAGATCAAAGATATTAAAAGAGACTTTTTTCAGAAGAGAGAAAAAAGACATAGAAGCTAATGCTGAGTCAAGTTTGATTGAATCAGAGTACCTGATTGTCAGTAGAATTAATGCAATTAGAATGATTTTCAGATACAGATTTCCTGGCGGGACCAATGATGTCCATGAGGCTCCATCATTCATGTTATTCACACTCATCTTGCACTTGTTGCTTCCCATTCCGAAAATGATGATCCTACATAAACTAAAGGAAATAAATACTATTGATATTCATTAAAGAATATGAATAATGGTGAATAATTGGGTGTGGGTCAGAACTGTGTAGAATTGTTTATTATACAAAAACAAACTTCGTATACATAAATAACAATCAGATTTTAGAATATCAATAATGTAAAAATCCAGCTCTATACATCCATCAAATTAGAACACTCTCAATCAAATCACCAAAATAGAACCCTATATAAATCCCCTTTCATACCCATATCGAAATTCAAAAACCTTCTAGTCTTGCCATGATGTTGGGTGCCCCCTTTACAATTTACCATGTATATATTTACAAACATTCCCCCATTTTGATACAAATACCAATCCCAACTAACATATGCCTCTTTGTTCCCAATAGCATAAATCATAATTACTGATACAAAATAACAATATTGAATATTGGAATCAATATATTTGTTCAAACATCAGCAAATGTTTCTCCAATATCGATTAACATGAAGCACAATTAAGTTATATACAAATATTGCGTCACTGCATCAGCAAGAACATGTCAGATTGATACATCCACAACATGAGCTGTACAGGTAACAGCTAGCAGAAGCAATGACAACTATAACTAAATCTCTGCACAGGCAATTACAAAATGAGACATAATCAGAATTAGGGGATAAGGGTTTTGGTTCTAATTCTCTTATTCTTTTGCAATCAGACATACAATGGTGGAGATTCAAAGAGTCCACAACCACAAAGAAAAGAGTTCTAAAGCTTCAAGTTATTGGTTTCAAGAATACACAACATTTCATGAAATCTGAAACCATTATAGCCTCTTTCAAGACTCTTATCCTCAAAGCCTCAAAGCATCAAAGGGTAGTTCAGATCTCATCTCCAAGCTAATTTTGTTTACCTATGACTCATACTACCTTTTCTTTATCTCTTCAGAATTTCACTCTTTCTCTCCATGTTAGTAGCCTACAACTTTGAATTGCACACAACAAAAGTTTCTTTCCATATCAATTTCACAGCTTCACTAACAAATACGTTTACCTGATAAAAAGTAATGAAGTTACCTGACAAATGATGATCAAGCAAACCATTGCATGCATTCTCATATACAATCAGCAAGCTTGTTTTTTCCATGCATGAACCAATCAACATGTCCACATTCTGGGTCATCTTCACACCTGCAGTTATTAAATTGCAGATAAATAAACTGAATAAATAAACCGAACAGAAGGTGTAACTGCAGAACAACAATCTGATATAAGATTTCTAGATCTTTACAACTCTTAGAGAAATTCCAATTTTGGAAGAAAAAGTATGAACAATAAGAAACTCCATTATAATCAACCCCAGTAAAATCAAACTTCTCGAATATGACTTATTCAACTCCAGATCCATATTTACAAAACCTCATGTAGGAAACTTTCTAAGAAGTTAATAGAGAGAAGGAAACTTTCTAGGAAAAATTTCTTACATCATCTATTAAATAGCAGGTAAAAAAATTTCTAAAAAATATGAAAAGGAAAATCCTACTCCTTCACAATTTGATTTATTTCATTTCATTCTAATATTCATTGAAGACTGAAGAGTACTCATATCTCTTTCAACATTAAGATGTTGATATTAACTATACCTGTCGTTGACGGAGAGGGACACGATGGAGTTGGTGGAAGATCTGAGATTTGTGGATGGTAATGGAGTCATCGACGTTGTGGGGAGTTCGAAGTAGATGGTTAGATGATTTATAGAGAGAGAGTGGCATTTTCTTTGCCTAAAAGACTATGACAAAATAATCACTTCCTCGACAAAAGATTATGACACCTATAAAATGAAATGATTACAAAAGATCATTTAGATGAAAAAAGATTTATATCAAACCAATGAAAAAGAGGAACAAAAGGCCAAAAAAATAGAAGAAAATTGAGAAAACTTGCCTAGAAACCATTTACAGTAATCACTCCTATTGTCGTTGAATTCGAAAAGCCTCTTGAATGACGGTGAAGCTGAAGATACGATGGAAAGAGGTGTTGGAGGTGAGATTGCATTTGGGATTATGAGAAAATTGATTGGAGGCATTAAAACGCACTAACTATTAGAACTCCTAGACTTGGAATTGTGAACGGTCAGAAAATAAATGTGCTCATTAAAAAACACATTTTTCATTAAAACTTATGCAAAATCACCTCCTAAACTTAGGAAAAATCTGATCCCAAACTGATTAAAGTGTGAACACGCCAAAGATTCCCCACGGGAAATTATATGATATATTAGATGATAAAATAAACTAATATGAATTGTGTGCTTATGTGTGTGTTATCCAGCAATATTTATTTGTAACTACTCCCTCCGGTCCTATTTATAAGTCGCCAACCACCTCTAAATTTTGGTCCTTAATATAAGTCACCAACTACCACTAACTAACTCATTTATTAAAATTTTCCTAATATACCCTTACATTGAAAAATGAACAATGGAAGATAAGAAGAGAGAGAAGATAAAAAAACACTTTTATAGATAAAGGATTAATGGAGAGAGAGAAAATGTAGTTGGCCATAGTGATAAAGGTGGGAGGGGCAAAAATGGAAAAGACAAAAAAAATAAGACCAATTTAATGATCAAACTTCCATTAACCTCCTTTCCTTGGTATGTACAATTTAGGCGGTTGTCGACTTATAAATAGGACCGGAGGGAGTACTTAACATTGAAATAGTTTTTCTTAATAAATGTACTAGATAGCTTTGGGCCAAAAACATAATCAAAACTAGCACATTAGTATAAGCATCAATGATTTT
This sequence comes from Mimosa pudica, assembly GCA_029929735.1. Lineage (NCBI taxonomy): Eukaryota > Viridiplantae > Streptophyta > Magnoliopsida > Fabales > Fabaceae > Mimosa > Mimosa pudica. Next base: position 5,049,492 of record JAKELP010000039.1, on the reverse strand, counting down.
TTTTATTACAATATAATCATTAATGATGCTTTGACACTATTATTTATCTATTATTCCTTGAAAATTTGAACCTCAATAAAACAATATAAATAACAAATATTGGACAAATTTGAAAATTAGGGAAAATTAAGTAAATTACCATTATTTGGATCCTAAATTAACTTAGTCAAATTTTTATTTGAATAATCAAAGTTATACTCCCTCCGATCCCTAATATAAGAGCCCAAAATTTGAATGGTTTTGGTCTCTATTATAAGAGCTCATCTCACATTCTCTCCTCATTTAATGCGTTTTTTCCTAATTTACCCCAACTCTCTTTCATATTTATTAATGCTTATTTATTTCTCTCTCTTCCAAGTATCATAATAAATATGAGCAATATTGGAAAAGAAGCATTAACTCCAAACACTCAACTAACATTCATATGTTTTCTTAAGAAGCGTTTTTTTTTGCGGCTGACTCTTATATTAGGGACGGGGGAGTATAACTAAAATGTAGTAAGGGTAATAATCTTTACTCCCTGCTATACCACATCACATATTACATCGAAAGATTACCATACGTGGTAACGTGGGTACGTGGGTGCGTATATGCTCCTATAATACATTTATCTCTCTGGGTTTTTTAATCTTTCAGTGTGAGCTGTAATAGGTAATAGGAATATCTTAAAAAATAGAACTGTCGCATGGAAGGTTGAAAAAGGAAAGGACCAAGTGGCCAAACAGTACATAATTGTTCTTACGAGACATAGGGGCGTGAGTGTTTCAGTGTTTGTGTGAAGGGGTGAAAATAGTACTCCCTCCGGTCCCTAATGTAAGAGCTAGCCGTAAAAAAATACACTTCTTAAGAAAACATGTGAATGTTAGTTGGGTGTCTGGAGTTAATGCTTCTTTTCCAAAATTGCCCATATTTATTATGGTACTTTTAAGAGAGAGAAATACATTAAGCATTAATAAATATGAAAGAGTTAGGGGTAAAGTAGGAAAAAATGCATTAAATGAGGAGAGAATATGGGGTGAGCTCTTACATTAGGGACCAAAACCATTCAAATTTTGGGCTCTTACATTAGGGACCGGAGGTAGTAATAAATAAAGAAATAATGTGGGTGTAATAAATTTTTGTTTTTGGACATTAGACTGGGCATAGAGAAGTAGTAGTAATAAACTCGAGGAGTACGAGGGTGCATAAATATCAGAAGATCAGAGCTGTTGCCGTGAATGGAGACGTAGGCATCTGTACGGTAAAGCAAGGTAACATCGATATCAGCTATTAGTCATAAATGGACGGACACAACCCAGCACAACTTCCACCATTCATCTGTTTCACTGTGACCTACTTTTTGCATTAGAAAATATAACAATTTATAATTTTGATTATAGGAAAATATACACTCTACTCCATTTTATTGTATCTTAATTACACAAACTGCTATTATATTTTTAAAACATATACGAAGGTCCTCGCTTGGATGATATAGTTACATGGTATAAATATCTCTTCAAATTCTTAATTTAATTTCAAATAGTTTATCATTTCATTGTGTTTTTTTCAGCAATATTATCTATGAGCAATTATAATTTCTTCAAATTATCCTTAATAATATTTTTCTCAGCATTAATATTTGAGCCCATTTCTCTCATTTTACTATCGGATTCACAATGAAATTATTAATATAGTACTATTTGAGCCTTATGAACTGATTCAAATTCGAATATATTTTAACCTTATGCAAATATAGTTTTCCCATTATAATTTTTATCCTCTTGACAAATTCCCTCAATTTTGTTATTATTTTGAGAACTTAAGAAATCAAGTCAACATAAAAGTATATTTCATTGCAAAAAATAGTGAATATAAAATACTTCTTTTTTTTTATTCAAAGGTTCAAACACTAACGGCTTGAGGTTACAAGCGGGATCGAACCCGCAACCTCCCATCTAAAGGGGAGATATCATACCACTGGGCTACAAGGCCCTTGGTTATAAAGTACTTCTTCTAATCCTTATTATATAACCCGACTTTTTTGGAGAAATTAATTATGCAAAAATTTAATCAATTTAATTTGCCTATAGTTATATTTTTCTCAAAATGAATTTATGCTACTTATAAAATAAGTTGTACTTTTTATGAATCTAACTAACTTATATTCTAATTACATGGTATTCAAAATATAAATAAGATCCTCCCTCATAGGACCGGATCGTCTGATTCGAAATCTGACAACTGACAAGAAAGATCCGACCTCAACGGTCGACTATTGGACCGGTCCAACCGTCCGATCCGGTCCGATTCTTACAACACTGGTTGAAACTTAGAAATTGAGTTTTATTAATTGTGACAAGAGATAACATGACTAATGGAATTAAACTCTTGTTTATGTCTTGAGAAAGTATTTACAAGTACTCTAGAACCCTAAGTTAACACATATATAAACATGAAACAAATTTGGAGAATGGCTTGATTAAATGTTATAAGATACAAGGGGGATAAATCAATCCTTGAAGTAGAGAAATCACTTGTTTATAGGTTTTCTTATTTTTAAAATAGTTAATCTTCACTCTTGATATTTGAATCACTCAAATTCAGTAAAAGTGTTATAATCTCTATTTGACCGGGTTTTGGAACCAAATCCACATGGAAACGATACTTTACTTTCACTTTATTACTTAACATGATTTGTGCACTTGCAGTGCGAACATTATGTGTGAGGCGTACTTTTTTATCATAAAAAGATGCAAAAATATTTTTTATAATAGAAGTACCTCGCTAGTATATTATGTTGTTAGTATCTTCGTCCTTATTTAAAAATATAAAAATAACTCATCTTTCGGTCTTTTCTCAGATTGTGGTGTTGATAAATTTATATTATGTGTAATATCATATAGGTGTATAGATGTACAAATGATCACCTTCACGTTAAATGTGAAAGATATTGATTTTTTTAGATAAACATATGATAGAAAGTTGATACTATAACACATTTTTAATATTTTAAATCAATTACGTGAAAAAAAATCACGAAACAGGCGGCTTGAGTTAAATCATCGACACTTGAATTAAATAATGTGATGTTGTCCTGACATTATTACTTATTAACCCTATTCATGATTTCTTTTTTTCCCTGATGAACCCTATTCATGATGGAAATTGATGTTAAGGATAAGGAATCACTTCGATTATTTTAAAAGTGTAAAAACATAACAGTTAGTAATAAAATATAAAATGTACATAGATATTAAAGAACAATACAGAGACCAAAAAATTATTAAATCTTAAAATGACTTTTTCAATAATATTTGTTTTTTTTGTTTTGACATAATGTGTGCGTAGAGTGAGGTCGTAATATTACATGGTCCCCAAAAATCGTCCTTGAATTGGCATGAGTTTCATGATGAGGACCACTTACTTGTGTGGAGTGGTCCTCACAAGTCACAACCCACTTAAAATAAAGATTAAGAGTTATTTTTTTTTGGCCGAAATAAAGATTAAGAGTTATGAAAGTATATTTTGATATTAAATATACTTTTTTGAGGCAAGAGTAATTTTCATTCATGTGAAAAATAGATTACATACACTAATATGTTTGGTTGTGGGAAGGAAAGTGAAGAATTGGAAAGTGAAAGGGGTAAAGATGGAAAGTAGGGATAAATTAAGTAATGATGAAACATAAAGTGTGTGGGGCCCAGAAAGAATGTGAGATGGAGAGAGAAAACTTGTGGGCCCCAGGATATATGTAAATTACACAAAAACCTAAACTTTCTAAACTTTCTAATTCTTTAACATTTTCCCTACCAACCACTAAACTGAGCACAAAATTACAGAGCAAGATACTAAAACTAAGCATGATATTACAGAGTTAGAAATCAAACACTCACTGCAAAACATAGCATGCTATTAAAGTTCGTCAGTAAAATTTAGCAATGGAAAAATAACGTTGGATTTCAATAGGAAATTTCCGTCGGTAAGTTTTCTTACAGGATTTCCGTCATTAATTTATTAGTTTATTTTAAAATAATAAAATAATTCTGTCAAAAAATTTACCAACGGAACTTGCGTCACTAATATATTAATTATTTATGAAATAATGAATTTTATTTTAAAAATCATGTATAAATTATTTAATAAATAATATATAATAAAAATTATACGTGTGTGTGTGTGTTGGGCGCAGTCAAGTAAAACATCGTATCCTATCCCCGTCACAATCAACTAGACCATGAACAGCACATAAAAAGCATTCAAACAAGGATTTAATAATTCATTCCTTTTTGCAGAAATTAAATAATTCCTTTCAAACATGGAAAAAAAGATAGAAAAAGCCATAAACAGACGTACTCGGAGCCGACATAACCCTTAACATTTTTAATAAAACTAGACTATAAAAATTAAGGAAAATTAATTACTAGTCCTGTGTAAAAAACATGATTAATATAAAGTCTCATGAGTTGTTATGTGAAGCCAATAAATTGTTATTGACTTATTGTTAGCTCTAAAAGTTTTAATTACAAGTCATGAGATCTTACTTTAATTATCTTTCTTACCAGGAGCTCTAATTAATTTTCCCTAAAAATACGAAATGTGGAGAGAAGAGGCAAAAGGGAAAAAAGGAATAATATGACATCAAAATAGTGACTTCAGTTAAAACATCAACTTGCCCATAAAAGGAAAAAAGGCATCCATATTAATTTCCTTTGAAAGCCATTAACGTACGAACCTTCAAAGCTGAAGATGAAGAGATAAGAGAAAGATACGAGAAAGAAACCTTCAATATTCAATAAATCTTCTCAATCTCTCAGGTAGGGTTCTATATTAATTTCATGAGCTTCAGCTTAACTTTTCTTTGTAATGAGAAGGCTTTATATTTAGTTTCCTTTCTTCTCCGATCCAAAGCTTGTTGGCCAAAAAAATATGAATCCCATTTTTCTTTTTTGACTTTCCTTTTTTTCACATCCATAGACAGTAGATGGATGAATTTCTCTAACCTAATTTGGTCAATAAAAAAAAAAAAATTCTATGATTGTTAATGAGTGTGGAATCCTCAGTTCTACATATTTGTGTGTCGCGTGTAATATGTATTTTGTTCTAGAACTATTTTTTTTTAATTCTTTCTTGTCATCTCTTTCAAGATCATTAATCTTTCTAGTTCGTAAATTTCACATCCAAAAGCATTATCTTTTATTGACTTCTTCATCCTATTTTCATTTTTTTTTATCCATGATCAAGGTATCCCTCATTCGACAAGTGAGAGATTATCCCGCTGATTTATAGGCACCTCAAAGGGTGGGACAGCTGGCCTGGGAGATTTAATGTTTCTCCATATCCAACGCCAGGGATCCAATTTTAATTTTTGATCTGTTGGTTTCTTGATGGGATACTTAGGATTTTGTGAATAATAATAATAATAATAATAATAATAATAATAATAATAATATCGTAGTTCTTGAATTATTTCTCTATGTCATGTGAAACCCACTGGATTTTTAAGTACTGTTTGTACAGATAACCTCTCTATTCACTCATCAGAGTAGTTCAAAGTACAGTTTCCCCACACTTCGACATTTATGTGGATGTGAGTAGTTGTTCACTGTGTATTTTTACTGTATGTATAATAAAATGTTTCCGTACGGATGATTATGAGAAGGAGGAGAAAAATGACGAGAAGGAAGATTCAGATAAAGAAAATAGACAGTATAACAGCAAGACAAGTGACATTCTCAAAGAGAAGAAAAGGTCTCTTCAAGAAAGCACAAGAGCTCTCAACTCTTTGTGATGCTGAAATTGCCCTCTTAGTCTTCTCTTCAACTGGAAAGCTCTTTGATTATGCTAGCTCCAGGTTCTTATACACACACATATATACACATGTATATAATACTAGCTAGTCTCAATTTTGCATACATACATATATACACATATAAGGGATATTTCTATAGGGTGTGTGCGTGAGGGAAGTTTCCATAATGTCATTGTGGTCGATTCGTCGAGGAAATATGAAACTATACATGGACTCATTATTGCTGTTATTATTTTTGAATGTTTGTGTGTATTTGCTCTCATTTCTCGTTTTGCGTAGTCTATAAAACTAGCTAGCTAGGTGCTTTGTGTTTTGACCTTTATTATTGCATTCCTGATGATATTACATTTTACTGGCAAAAAGCTTGCAAGTTGATAGAGTTGTTGTAAAAACAGTTGTCACTTGACTTTGTTTATTGCATTCCGGTTAATACATATTACATTGTTGAATTATAAGGATAGGATTATATGTTGACCACCCTACCCTGATTGACCACTAGCTAGTTGGAATCTATGTGTTAGTGTTATATACATAATGTCTGTGTTTTTATTTTTTTAGTACTGAATGATGTTTATTTTAGTAATAAAGGACAACAAATGAATTGAATGAATAATTTTATAGGTTGAAGTAATTAAATCATATTGATTAGTAATTACAAATGAAGGTTCTGAAGAATTACATTGCTCTATATATTTTGACAAAAACATGAGCTATATTGATAAGATTTTGAAGGAAAAAAGAATTAAAGGCATTCATTTCAGTATGCAGCAGGTAATTGAAAGGTATGATCAACATGCAGCCATGCAAAAACTAGGCCAATCGCATGTTGATCTGCAGGTAATCAATTGATATCGATGTGTGCGTGTAGTGGAAAGCCTTACTTTATATAAGTCATTAATATGATGATATTTTCAATTTTTGTGTAAATGCACGTAGCTCATTCTAATGAAATCCCATTTCTTTTCCTCTTGAATTGATTATTGTGGGATTCAAAAGCTAAGTGATTAAGTAAAAACTTACCAAATCAATCAGAAGGGGAAAGGGATGTACTTCTAAGGAAGATTCAAACTCACATTGAGTTTCATCATACCTTTATTTTCCTCCCTTTTGACTGTTTGTATTGTTCACAGGGTCCCTTTTTTCCTACAAGATTAATTTTACAATTAGGATATTTGATAGTTAGGTTCAAGGATAATAGGGGCTAATATTTTGCATACACTGTAATATGCATTTCACTACACAGAATAACTGGAAAGATGAGATGATTGCTTAGCTTTAAGGAGTTACATAAAGTTGAAATTAATTTATGAAAGGAAAAGCAAAAGCATGAAAGTCTAATTTCTCCATTTGTTTTATATGTACCAGCTTGAAGGTGATGGGAACAGACTGAACGAGGTAATAGAAGAAAGGACTCGTGAATTGAGGTCAGTATTCAATTTCATACCGACCATGAATATTGAGGTTGAGAAGATTATGTTACTGTTGACACACTTGATTTGCACTAAATTCATTCAACAGGCAATTAAATGGGGAAGAACTTCAAGAATGCACAGTTGAAGAATTGTATGAACTAGAGGAAAGACTTCAAAGAGGCTTGTCCCGTGTGACAAAAACGAAGGTTTTTTATTTGATCATTTATATATTTCACTCTTGATTCTTTAAAGTCGGTGAATTTCAATGCAAAATACTCAAAATGTAAATAATTTCTTAGAATGTAGTAGACTTTAATTTTTTTAAAAAATTATCATTGATATGCCATAAATATGAAATTTCAATGTAATAAGGTTATTTGAAATGTTGAAGTTAGATTTCTCTCCCTTGTGGACATTTTGGTTTTTTTGATTTTTTTTAATCAAATATTAAAATCAATAGCATATCAAATAATTGTATTGTTATTTACAATCCATTTCATGCTTTCCGTGGTCCGTGGACCAACCGGGGCCCTTATTGTTTGGTTGAAACATGGCCCTAAATGCACAAATTCTAAGAATTTTAGAAATTCTTTAATAATTACTTTCTTCCTATGATATGATGTAGAAGAGATAAAAAATGGCAAGAGACAATCTTTTCATCAAGTATGCATTACTAGTCAATAAATAGTTTTCCCCATTTATAAACAAAAGGTTTAGTTGACTTTGTTTTGAGAAATTAAGAAAGTGAACGAGTCACTTTTTTAACAAAAGATATATTTTCAATAGATGAAATAGAATGCTACAGACTCATGACAGGAAATTAAAAACATAGCCTGATACTAGAGACATCTACAGACTCTAAAAATAAATCACAAAGGCAAAACATATCCTAAGAAACAAAACAATTTTAGTCATACTCATGTGGATTGATGGTGAGAAGTGAAAGTAATGGATGCACAAGAGGGGGGGTGAATTGTGCTACAAAAATAAATGCTCAAATAAAACCAACACAAGATTTATACTGGTTCGGTCTACCTGACCTACGTCCAGTTCTCAACCACCCAGGCCGAGTTCCACTATATCTCAGGTTTTAAATCGGGTTCACCTGAAACCTTACAACCGCAAGTTTTGGACGGGATCACTTGCAACCTTACAACTACAAGTTTTACACAATGCTCACTTGTAACCTTTCTAACTAGCTCCCCCTTACACCTAGCAAGGGTTCAACCTTTACAACTAAAGGATTTTTTTCAACTAAGTTCTCTTAAAGAACAGATAGTGTTACACACTTAAATACAATCAATGCTCTTATAACAGAAAGAGACTTAACAACAAAGAGTATAGAATATGTAGATGAAGATCACTAGATGTGTTAAATGCTCTTTACTTTTCTGGGCAGCTTTGAATGCTTGAAGATGTTCTTAGTTTCTAGCTCTAACTTCTCTCAAGAATATTCAAAGATAATTATTAACCTCATAAATGAGGTTTGAGTCTCTTTATATAGTCTTCAAGCAATCTGTCTCTTGGTAGATGGGAGAGCCGTTTGAATATGGCCGTTTAACCCATGTTACCGTTTGCTCAATAAATGCTTCATCAATGCATAGTAGGGTTGACTTGCTTTATCTCTGAAAAGTAGTCCTGACACCTCTGCTTTGACAAAAGCATTCTGACACTGCAACTTCTGACATTCTGATTGCTTGCGGAAGCAGATTCTCATCCGGAAGCAATTCTACTGAGTGTGCTGCACTGAGTGTTAGTCTAACAGTATAAACATATAGTTACATGCAGTGGGAGTGTTCTTAGTCTAAGAGGTCTTCCTTGCATCCGGAAGCACTTCTCCATCCGGAAGTAAATCCGCTGGATGAAGGGTTTTGTTCACTATTACTCACTCTCGCTCAGTGTTCATTCAATCCAACAACCAGCGCTAGTCACTGAGCTATCGGGAGCACTTCTACTGGATGTTGCTCACTTTCACTGACGCTTAGGGATATCTATTCCAACAGTCAGCGCCAGTCTAAGTCTAACAGGAAGCAAATTCACTTCCGGTTGAATCTTAACTTAGTCTTAGGATTTTGTATATCTAGTGCTCATGGACTAAGTTAATTCCTAAGTAAATTTCTTGCTGCCGCTGGGGGAAGAGACATTCATCCGCGAGCGCTAGTCCTAATCTATCCGGAAGTAAGTCCACATCCGGTTGCACTTTTACTTAGGATTCTATGTTCACCTATTGCTTTCTAAGTTCTTTCATATTTTAGTCTTCATCAAAACTTAAGATTCTAACATTCTCCCCCTTTTTGATGATGACAAACTCAGTTTTATCGATTAAGTTCATATGAAAGAATTAGCATAAAGATAAAGGCAATAGATAAGAACAAGTAACTTGGACAAATATTATTGATATGAAAGAGATTACATGTTAGAGTATACAAGCAAAACATATACAGGTAATCTATACTAAGCAAGAATAAAGTATGCATGAAAAACAAAGAAAATTTTCTAAGTAAAAAAAATGTGGAATGGGAGTTCATAGTTTGTGTCTCTTTTTCTTTTCCCTCTCCTTCTGTCTCTCCTCACTCTCTTTCTGAAGTTTGGCGATCTCAGCCTCATGCACATTCTGGTCTATCTGGGCAATTATGCGCTGAAGCTCTTGTTCATCCCTCTCTCGTCTGAGTCTTTCTGATTCAATAGACTCCTCGAATGCCCTCTTCATGTTCTCTACTTCTTCATACCCAGGGAACCCTGTAGCATCATCGAAGTAGGCGACCTCTCCATTGGGGTAGTGAACAGCCCGAATCTTTACGTTCCATACAGGGAAGTTGGGATCCTCCTCAACTTCCTGGGCCTTCCTTTTCCCTTTCCCTTTACTCTTCCCTTTGCTCTTGCTAATCGAAGGAGTGGGCATGGCTCTTGCTCTGTCAGCATCGAGGCAGGCCATCTGACCAAAGGAGAGTTTGTCCGTATACCCGTATCTTTCGAATTCCTCAGGAGTCATGTCTTCAATTTCCAACTTGACCTCCTTTAGAATAGGAACTGCTTGAACTACTGGGGTTTCAGGTTCAACTTGAGCAGATGAGGTCTCTTGCTCAGGTTGGTCAGATGGAGTCTCTTCCTCACTCTCAGCAGTTTCAGTGGTGGCAATAATTTTCCTGGTCCGCTTCTTGGCAACGGTCTTCTTTCTAGACTCACTGAAGGTGACTGCTGGCTCAGATGAGGGAGGAGGGGCAGATGATTGCTCAGACGAGGGGATCTCAGACGCTTGCCCAGAGGATGCAGGAATAGGCTTGGCTATCACAATAGGAGGGTGATTGATCTTCTTCAGTCCCCACTTCATCATTATCTCCTCAATATCCTTTCTACTTATCTTAGTTGGAGGAGGTTCTGATGAAGATGACTCAGGCTGTGAAGGTTGTTCGTTTGGCTCAAAGACAACCATCTCCAATTGTGGTCCTTGCTCAGCCGTCCTCTGCTGCTCCATGAATCTTATGGCTTCTCCTCTTATTAGGCTTTCAGCACCACTCAGCCTTTGGGATTCCATGGCGCGGCGAAGGGCAGCCATGATGTCTTCATCAAGCCAGAGGGATGGCTGGCTGAGCACATCCCTTGTGTTCATGGATAGGCGAAGAGCAGTCACCACATTTCTCCCCCTTTTGTCATCATCAACAAGGGAGAGTGCCAGGGATGGAGTAGATGAAGAGGAGGGCGGAGGTTCAGGGCTAAGTGGAGTTTGTGGTGAGGGTTCTGGGGAAGAGGCAGGTAAGGTATGTTCTGGGGATGTGGGTTGGTTGGGGAACCAGGAAGGATCTACGAATAGACCTTCGAATGGGTAGGTGGAGGAATATTCAGGGAAGGTAGTGGAAGAGTGTGGGGTAAATGGGGTAAAGGGTACGTGAGGATCCTCAGGGATTTGCTGAAGGCGTGGGTAATCTCGTAGATAGATATGGCTGAGGGGGTGAATGGCAGTTTGAAATCCAAGGTGTTCGGCTAAGGGGTTGGTTGGTGTGCGAGTGGATGAGGGAGGTGTAGATGGGGAGTTTTGTGGAGATGGGGAGTGGTTGGAGTGAAGGGGTGATTGGCTAGGAGATTGTTGGTGTGTGTCTTGGGTTTGGTGTTCATGGTTGGGTGAAGGTTGGGATTGGTGATCATTGTTTGGTGATGGAGGGGATTGATGGTCATTTTGTGGAGGTGGCTGTGGTGGTTGAGTGTTAGGTGGAGGAGGAGGGGGAAGTTGAGGGTGACCTGAAGGAGGAGGAGGAGGAGGATTTTGGGGAGGAGGAGGAGGTGGTGGTAGGTTACCTTGTGATGGTTGGGGAATTTGTAGGTGCTGGAGAATGAGGTCAAGTTTTGCGTCCACCCTGGCAATGTGGTTTTCAATCTGGCCTACCCTGTCTTCGAGCCTCTGAATTCGCTCCCCTTGCCGCTGGAAGCCAATGTCACACTCAGCACGGAGAGGGCCTACCAAGGATTCAGGCAGTCTAAAGAGAAGTTCCTCCTTAACTTCCTCGGCAAAAGCTTTGACAGAAGATGGCACTCTGGCAGCACGGCTTGGCCCAGCATGGGAGTCCACTTCCTGATCCCCTGCACCAGATGTCGAGGGGGCTGAAGTCTCAGAAGCACTACCCGCTAGTGATCCTGAGCGAGTGGGCTTAGGGGCCCTCACATACTTGATCCCCATCTTCCCAATGTTGGTTGCTCCCACAGGTCTGCACTTGACATTCTCTTCCTCCACAGCAGATGTGGCCTTGATCAGATGCTTCTCAAGGAGGAAGGCAATGATGGTGGGATAGGGAAGATAGCCAGACTTGTCATTAACTATCCAGCGCTGAAGCTCAAGACATATCAACTGGCCGGAGTTGATTGGCTGGTGGGAGAGAATTCTGGGGAACCACGGATTGTCGATCAAGGTGAACTCGTTGAAGTTGCCCCCCTTGTGTGTCATAATTCGGGAGTAGACATAATACAAGAGTCTGTTTGAGTCAGACATCTTGGACACCTTTTTCCCTGTGGTGCCATACAACTTCTCGAGATCCTCCTTGTCGAACTTTAGCGCCTCAGGATATATCCACTCATTCAAGTTCTCCTCTGTGATCCCCATGATCTCATTCAGTGTCCTCCAGTTGAACCTGATGGTTCTCCCCCTTACAGTGGCAGTGAAGGAGAGTCTGTGTATCTGTTCTTTCCCATCAACCTTCTTGTACTTCACTTTGCCAGAGAGAGTTTGATAGAAGACTCGCAGGACGTTGACATTGTAGTCCTGGTTGATTCCTAGCCAGCCCATATACTTTTCCAGGAAAGGGCGCAGGTGGGGAAACCCTAGTTCATCAATCATGGCTAAGTCAATGAATAGGCCATGGTTGAAGTAGGGTTGAACTGTCTCAAACTTGGCGGCAACTGGCTCCAATGCCCCATCCCTGTACACTGTGGGATCATCTTCTTCAACCCTCTGCCTCTTGGAAGAAGGTTCTTCAGCGAACTGAACCTTCTTCTTCCCTTTTCTCTGGGCTTCCCTCTCTTGCTCATGCCCAGAAACCACTGACTGTTCTGCCACTCGACCAGTTGTTTCAGGCTGATTCTGGGTGGGTTCATCCAGTCCCTGGGTTTGCCCAGATGTCCTATGGTGTTCATCACGGTGTTCATCGCTTTTCCCAGATTTACCAGAATGTTCATGGCGAGATTTTCCAGATTTTGACTTGTGTTTCTTGGATGAAGAATGTTTCTTTGTAACTGGGTTTGTTTCATGAGATCCGGCCATTTTTGTGTGGGTTGGTGGTGAAAGGAGATGAAATCCAAAGAGTTTATGAAGAATGCGAAGAACTCAGATGAAGATGGAATATGTTATGCAGAGAGAATGTGTTGAAAGTAAAAAGTGAAAGTGAAAAAGTGACATCCTATTTATAGGCGAAGTAACTAAGGGTAAAATGGTCATGCTTTTTCAGATGAAAACCAAACGTTTGCACATTGGGTAACGTAAAAATTTAATTGAAACGGCGCACCTTATGACATGTGTCGCTTCATCTAGTCAGATAGGGCACACCTTCTTATAGAGGGAGTTGAAACGTTTCTGAAGTGTCGTGTCTCTTGGACTGGTGCTGGCGCTCTCTTGGTTTCATCATCCAGTGTCAGCGAATGATCATCCGGAAGTGGTTTTGCTTCCGGTTGCAAAATCTTAAGATTTAACATTGAGGACCTGCAAAAGACACGTATTGGCACTCCGATGCCTAAGTTAGTATTGTTGTAGGTTTTAAGCAATCAAGTATAATAAATGAAAGGTTACACCTCATTTGGGTTTACCATTCCCAAATCACCTCTTATGAAAGTAAATTGGTCAACCCCCAGAGGCTTGGTGAAGATGTCAGCAAGCTGTTGTTGAGTGGGGACAAATTGCACTTTGACATCCTTCTTTTGAACATGGTCTCTGATGAAGTGGTGTCTGACATCAATGTGCTTTGTCCTTGTGTGCTGAACTGGATTCTTGGCGAGGCTGATTGTGCTTGTGTTGTCACAGAGGATGGGTGCCTCAGGGAACTCCAAGCCAAGATCTCTCAACTGGTTCTTCAGCCACAGCACTTGAGCACAACAACTTGCTGCAGCAATATATTCTGCCTCAGTGGATGACAAGGACACGCAGGTTTGCTTTTTGCTAGCCCAAGTCACCAGACAACCACCAAGGAAGGCGCATTGTCCACTGGTGCTCTTTCTATCAGTCTTATAACCTGCATGGTCAGAATCAGAGTAAGCCCACAAGAACTCTTGGTTACCTCTGGGATACCAAAGACCAAGTTCTTGTGTTCCCTCAAGGTATCTCAAAATACGTTTAACACATGTTAAGTGTGACTCCTTGGGGTTGGCTTGAAATCTTGCACACATGCCTACACTAAATTGAATATCAGGTCTGCTTGCCGTTAAGTATAGGAGGGAACCTATCATTCCCCTGTACATGGGCAGGCTGACAGATTTTCCCTTTGCGTCAGCATCGAGTGCGGCAGTGGTGCTCATAGGAGTGTCATACTCCTTGCACTCATCCATCCCAAACTTCTTGAGGAGCTCTCTACAATACTTAGTTTGGGAGATGAAAATGCCATTCTTCTTCTGTTTAATCTGCAGTCCTAGGAAGAATGTGAGTTCTCCCATCATAGACATTTCAAACTCTCCCTGCATAGTCTTAGAAAAATCTTCACAAAGTTTTTCATTAGTTGCCCCAAAGATAATATCATCAACGTAAATTTGGACAATTAACATATCTCTATCTTTGTGAAGGATAAACAGTGTATTATCAAGTTTGCCCCTTGAGAAACCCTTGCCCAGCAGAAAGCTGCTGAGTCTCTCATACCAAGCTCTAGGAGCTTGTTTCAGGCCATATAAAGCTTTCTTTAATCTATACACATGTTTGGGATATTTGTGATCCTCAAAGCCAGGAGGTTGTTCTACATACACCTCTTCTTTAATATAGCCATTAAGAAATGCACTCTTTACATCCATTTGATATAGCCTAAAGCCCTTCATGGATGCAAAAGCTAGAAGAATCCTTATTGCTTCAAGTCTAGCGACTGGAGCAAAGGTTTCTTCATAGTCAATGCCTTCTTCTTGGTTATATCCTTTAGCTACTAGTCTGGCTTTGTTTCTTGTAATTTGACCTGTCTCATCCAGTTTGTTTTTGAAGACCCACTTGGTCCCCACTATGAATTGATGAGACGGCCTGGGGACAAGTTCCCAGACTTGGCTTCTCTCAAATTGATTTAGCTCTTCCTGCATGGCAATAATCCAGTCGCAGTCCTCAAGAGCTTGTTCAATTGAAGTTGGTTCGATTTGAGATATGAATGCTCCAAACTCAACTTCATTTTGAACTTGCCTTCTGGTTCTGACACCAGAAGAAACATCACCAAGCACTTGATCAAGAGGATGATCTCTGTGATGCCTCCTAGCTGTTGGCAACTGTGCCTCATCAGGCACGGTCTGCACACTAGGTTCATCACTGAGTCCATCTCCTTCCTTAGGATTGCCTGCTGGTGTTTCTTTTGGTGGTGAAGAAGATGATGATAACTTTGGAAGATTCAGTATTTCATCATCTTCTGTGGATTGTCCCCATGTAGGAGTTTCATCGAATACAACATGCATTGATTCTTCTACAATTCTAGTTCTCATGTTGTATACCCTATATGCTTTGCTCCTAAGGGAATATCCTATGAATATACCTACATCAGCTTTTGGATCAAACTTACCCAGATTTACCTTTCCATTGTTATGCACATAGCATTTTGATCCAAAGATTCTGAGGTGGCTGATGTTGGGCTTCCTCCCTTTATACAGCTCGTATGGAGTCTTGTCCATGCCTTTTCGAACATAGGCTCTGTTAGAGATATAGCAAGCAGTGCTCATAGCGTCCGCCCAGAACACTTGAGAAACCTCTTTCTCATTGAGCATGCTTCTAGCCATCTCTGTTAGAACCCTGTTCTTTCTCTCGACAACTCCGTTCTGTTGAGGGGTCCTAGGAGCTGAGAAGTTGTGTTCTATGCCATTTTGTTCACATAGCTCTGAGAAGCTATGATTCTCAAATTCTCCTCCATGGTCTGTCCTTATGGCTGTGATTTTGAGCTCTCTCTCATTCTGCACTTTCTTGGCCATGACAACAAAGGCATCAAAAGTATCTTGCTTAGAGGCAAGAAACATAGTCCAGGTGAACCTTGAATAGTCATCCACCACCACTAGAGCATATAGGTTTCCACCCAAGCTCTTCACTCTTGCTGGCCCAACCAAATCCATGTGGATTAGTTCCAAGGGCCTGCTGGTGGAGACTCTCTTCTTGGTTTTGAACGAGGACTTTGTTTGCTTTCCTCTTTGGCAGGATTCACAGATAAAATCATGCTTTACTTTAAACGATGGAATACCTATAGCTAGCTCCTTTTTAATTAGCATGTCGAGTTGAGTAAAATTAACATGAGCTAGTCTCTTATGCCAAAGCCAACTATTCTCATCACTAGATATTAAACATTTTTCTTCTAGTTGTTGGCACAAGTCTAAAGTATATAGGTTTCCATTTCTATTTGCCTTAAGTTTGCATTTTAAGTTGGCCTTATCTAGATTTAGATCCTGCTTATCAACTATTATGCACTCATGTGAATCAAAAATTACCCAATTTCCTTTGTCTGTGCTCTGGCTGACGCTTAGTAGGTTGTGACAGAGACCGTCCACTAGGTAGACATCTTTTATTGGTCCGACCTCTCCAACTCCAGTGATCTTTCCACTTTGATTTCCTCCAAAGGTTACTGTGGCTCCATCTTTGATCACTAGAGATTTGAACTTGTCTCTGTCTCCAGTCATATGTCTCGAGCATCCGCTGTCAATATACCATTTCTTGTTCTTGGATGCTTTGAGACACACCTGAAAAAATCAAGTGAACTTAGGTACCCAATCTTTCTTGGGTCCTCGATCATTAGTTTTCAATGCCCTTGGTCTAGAGTCATCCTTGACCTTGGGCTTGTGATTATTCAGAGTCTTTGGCCTAGTGCTGGCTCTGGACTCTTGGGTTTTCCCTTTGGAATGATTCCAAGCTCGAGATCCTTGTCCTCTCTTAGTTTCCTTTGCAGGTGGAGGATCCTTTGTTGTCTTGGTTCCTTTAGGGACCCATTTGTAGGAGCTACTTGCTCCATGCTTCTTAGCATTACAGGTGGACGTGGAGTGTCCCTTCCTGTTGCAATAGTTCAGAAGCTGAAGGGTGAGGAGCTATGACTAGTGGCTTTATGGAAGAACTTTAAGTAGGGTTTTACTTTTGGTTCCACCCACTTCTTCCCTCTAGGAGTATATCCTAAGCCAGTTCTATCCCTATATGCCCTTTGATTCATTAAAATTATATTTAACATTTCTGAGCCATTTGTAAACTTCTGCAGGGCATTTTGTAGCTTGTCTTTCTCAGCTGAGGTTTTGCTGCAATTGGGGCAGCTCTCAAGTGTTGAGGCATTGGGTTCTGTTTGGGGAGAACCCTGGCCATCCACTACCGGAAGCTTTCTAGCTTCCGCTAGCTCTTCACTCAGTGAGTCCACCTTGGACTCAAGTGATTCCTTTTTGGTTTTCAACACTTTATAGGCTTTACACAATCGAGAGAATTCTTCATGAACCTCATTGTAAGCCTCTTGCAGTTCAGAGAAAGTTACCTCATTGTCTTCGTGGGTGAGGTCGAGTTCTGAAGATGCTTCCTCATCATCTTCTCTGGCTACAAGGCAGAGGTTGGCTACCTCTTCCTCATCACTTGCTTCATCATCCGAGCTATTCACCCAGATAGAAGATACAAAGGCCTTCCTTTTGTCTTTGCCTTTTGACTTCTGCAGGCTGGGACACTCAGCCTTGAAGTGGCCAGGCTTCTTACATTCAAAGCACACAGGAGCCTTTTCCTTCTTGTAGCCCCTCCTTTGGCTGGAGTCACCCTTTTGAAAGCCTCCTTTCTTTCTGAAGAACTTTCTGAACTTTTTCACCATCATAGCCATCTCCTCATCATCCATTTCCTCCTCATCATCCTCATCATCATCTTCAGTCTCCTTGTTGGGAGCAACAAGGGCAAGATTTTTGGCCTTAGATGAGGCTAGAGGAGCTCTCTGAGCTAGCAGTGTAGGTTCATATTCAGCCAGGGAGCCAAATAAAGCGGTGATGGAACTAGTTGATTCACCCTGGACTTCCTGTAAGATAGTCACTTTGGTGATCCAGTCACCTTTCAAGATCTTTAGAATCTTGCTCACTTGCTCCCTTTCAGGAATGTCCTTACCCAGCGAGGCCAAATTGTTGATGAGATGAGTGAATCTGAGCTCTAGTTCTCTGATAGGCTCAGTGGGGCTAAGCATGGCGAACTTGTGGAATTCTTCCACTAACATCTCAACACGTCTTGCTTTCACTCCCCTGGTTCCAGAATGGGCAGCCTCAAGAGCCTCCCACATATCTTTAGCATTTTTGTGGTGACTGATCCTGTGGAACTCCTTGGGACTGAGAGCACACTGGATGTAGTGCATGGCCCTATAGTTTAGCTGGACTAGGGCATAGTCCTGAGGGGTGTAACTGCTTCTCGCCTTGGCAAAGCCATCATCATCTAAGGGAGTGTGATCCCCACTTTCGATTACATCCCAGAGTCTAATGTCACTTGACTTGATATAAGTCTCCATTCTAAACTTCCAGAATGGATAGTTGTACCCATCAAAGCCTGGAGGCTTGTTGGGCTGAATAGAGACGTCTGGTAAAGAGTAGTCAGTATCCATTACAAGATCTTTGCTTTCTGGACTCGTTGGAGTCTAGTGAGAAAGACCTGCTCTGATACCAAATGAAAGTAATGGATGCACAAGAGGGGGGGTGAATTGTGCTACAAAAATAAATGCTCAAATAAAACCAACACAAGATTTATACTGGTTCGGTCTACCTGACCTACGTCCAGTTCTCAACCACCCAGGCCGAGTTCCACTATATCTCAGGTTTTAAATCGGGTTCACCTGAAACCTTACAACCGCAAGTTTTGGACGGGATCACTTGCAACCTTACAACTACAAGTTTTACACAATGCTCACTTGTAACCTTTCTAACTAGCTCCCCCTTACACCTAGCAAGGGTTCAACCTTTACAACTAAAGGATTTTTTTCAACTAAGTTCTCTTAAAGAACAGATAGTGTTACACACTTAAGTACAATCAATGCTCTTATAACAGAAAGAGACTTAACAACAAAGAGTATAGAATATGTAGATGAAAAAGATCACTCGATGTGTTAAATGCTCTTTACTTTTCTGGGCAGCTTTGAATGCTTGAAGATGTTCTTAGTTTCTAGCTCTAACTTCTCTCAAGAATATTCAAAGATAATTATTAACCTCAAATGAGGTTTGAGTCTCTTTATATAGTCTTCAAGCAATCTGTCTCTTGGTAGGTGGGAGAGCCGTTTGAATATGGCCGTTTAACCCATGTTACCGTTTGCTCAATAAATGCTTCATCAATGCATAGCAGGGTTGACTTGCTTTATCTCTGAAAAGTAGTCCTGACACCTCTGCTCTGACAAAAGCATTCTGACACTGCAACTTCTGACATTCTGATTGCTTGCGGAAGCAGATTCTCATCCGGAAGCAATTCTACTGAGTGTGCTGCACTGAGTGTTAGTCTAACAGTATAAACATATAGTTACATGCAGTGAGAGTGTTCTTAGTCTAAGAGGTCTTCCTTGCATCCGGAAGCACTTCTCCATCCGGATGTAAATCCGCTGGATGAAGGGTTTTGTTCACTATTACTCACTCTCGCTCAGTGTTCATTCAATCCAACAGCCAGCGCTAGTCACTGAGCTATCGGGAGCACTTCTACTGGATGTTGCTCACTTTCACTGACGCTTAGGGATATCTATTCCAACAGTCAGCGCCAGTCTAAGTCTAACAGGAAGCAAATTCACTTCCGGTTGAATCTTAACTTAGTCTTAGGATTTTGTATATCTAGTGCTCATGGACTAAGTTAATTCCTAAGTAAATTTCTTGCTGCCGCTGGGGGAAGAGACATTCATCCGCGAGCGCTAGTCCTAATCTATCCGGAAGTAAGACCACATCCGGTTGCACTTTTACTTAGGATTCTATGTTCACCTATTGCTTTCTATGTTCTTTCATATTTTAGTCTTCATCAAAACTTAAGATTCTAACAAGAAGGTCAACTCACTGTCTACCATGATCATGGGATAAGATGATAGAGAGTGTTTATGCAAAGACATGCTCTCATGAGTCCACCCTTTTGATGTCAATGTTGCAAAAACAGCTTCAAACTCGCTTTCTTTATAGGACGTGAAAAACATATGAAGTTTGAAAATAAAAACCATAAAAGAATTGATCATAGGAAACATGAGTGAGCCTTCAACACATACATTTAACAAGAGAAGGTAAACACCAGACAAGTAGGACAACCACATAGGAAATTCATAAAAACAAAATCAAATAACTAACAGGGCTTATGAAGACTCAAAAGGTACTACCCAAAATCCCCTCAACTACAGGTAGTACTATACTGTAATAGTCATTGTGCTTGGGTGGTTGAATTGTAAGCACAAACATTAGAGTGATAATGGGTGCCAAATTAAATTCATCCACTCTCAAACTCAGTGCTTTCCTTAGTTTTGAGGCCTTTAACATCAGATTCTTCACTATCCCATGCCAAATGAACATGAGCGGTTCAACCATCATCTTCGAATCCTTAGTCCCCTTCCAAATGTTGAATCGATTGGGAATAGGAATTTTATGCGCGTTGGGAGGATCTTGCCCATCTTCAATTTCGCCTATCCAAGGGGCGATAGAAGAAACCCTAGCTGTCATGGGAAGGAGAAAACAAAAGGACGCAAATCTGATGGTGGCGGAGGTGGGGTGAACGACATGGTGACAGAGAATGGTGTGAACGATGCGGTAGAAGAGTGTGGGGTGGGCGCCTCAATGGCTAATGAGTGAGGAGTGAATGGAGCGGTGGCGTAGTGAGGGGTGGACAGCTCATTGGCGGAGTGAAGGGTGAATGGCTCAATGACAGAGTTCGAGGTGCGTGGTGCGTTGGCGGAGTGTTGAGATTCGGCCCTCACAATTGTAGGGAAGGGAGGTCACTCTTATGGCGAGAAAAGTGAGTCCCCATCAGCAGTTAAAAGGAAACCGTAAACCCTAAAGCAAGTCCCCATAGGCAAAATTTGGGTTTCGTTTCCGATGCTGATAAAACGAGTGACTCAATTATAACATATTTTATGTATTATTAGATTATATGTTAGTTTATATGTGAAATAAAATATTTTAAAGGGAAAATTCAGAAAAACAAATTTATAATTAACTTTTTTTAGTTTTCTTAGAATTTTTCAAAATTAACAATTATGTCAACAAAATGAAAATCTTATAAATTTGCTGGAGTTACATTATTTGTTCACATCAATGTTCTGCACAAAATTTAGTATATTGCTCTAAATCTTCTGCATTGCTGGTGTAGAATCTTATCTGACATGCACATTTTCTATTAAATGTACTATATTAGTTTTGGTCTTAAAAAACATATTTAGTACATGTTTTTTTTGAATGTGATGCCTTCAATCCTTTACCATGCCAAGAAAATTAATATCTAGTTTAGGAGTTCAAACTGCTATTTTTTTCACCAGGAGAAGGAATTTATCTTGTTTTCTTTCTTATATAATAACCATATGAACTGTGATTTTTAGTTACTGCATTCATGCTTTAAATTGACATTTATACTATATATGATTATTGTTTCAGGATGAAAGAATCGTTAAACAGATAAATGCACACAAGAAAAAGGTATATACTTCGCCAAACTTAGATTCTTAATATCTGTTATCAGTATCCCAAACATAAATGATTTCACAGTAATTGCGTTAATAGGAGACAACAAAGTGATGGAAGAGTACAGTGACTAATTAGAACTACTCAACTTTAAATCTTCAGTCTATAATTTCAGTTAAAAAAATCTTTATAAATAACAAAAATAGGTTATTATTGCCCTCTTTTTATTCCTAGGTGATTATTCCCAAAATGGAAAAGCACTAGTGAAATAGCATAATAAATGGACGAAAAGTTAAAAAGAGAAAATATTTAGGTACAAACAAAAAAATTAATTTCATCTCATTGAGTTGTTAATAACAATATTGTGAAAATGTCACCGTTAATAAGAACTAAAAAACACCATTGACAATTCACTTGTAGTTATGTGATATTATTTCTCTTGCTTGGGATTAAATGCAATTATCCTAAAGCTTCAGACCAGATTGAATAGTCGATTCATTTGTTTGCCTCCATGCAAAAACTTTTTTAAACGACTTAAAAAGAGAATATATCTCTTGTAAAATGGAACGGTTTGCGTATTGCATGACACATAAATGTTGCTTTATGACACTAATAATTACGATTTACGAGTAATATTCTACACTCTCGATCACCTTCTTTGCTACAATGTACAGGGAATTAAACTTATAGAAGAGAATCGAAAATTGAAGCAGGTGACAAAGAATTGCTTATTATATTCTCTTAAATGACTTCCTATTTTCCCAAATGTTAAGATTTGAAAGTCTTATAATGCAACAGAGACTTGCACAAGGACAAGGACAGTCTTATGATGAGTCCAACATTTGCAATAACTCATCTGAGAATCCTCCTCAAGATTGTGATATTTCCGATACATCTCTCAAGCTGGGGTAATTAATTAATTGATGCATCTATTTTTAGATAGGTTTGCTTAATGGTTAAGAAGCAATTCTACTATGAGGTATTTATTGGCAGATATGCTTTTGACAACATCAAGTTTTTTTTATGCAAATATGTAAAAGTTTTCAAATGGAGCAAGAAAGTGGTGGCCGTTATTAATGCCTATTAGTTTTTATGTACAAGTATAAAAAATGAAGGAATGTCAGGTCCTATTGAAGCTCATTATATTTATTCTCAATTTCAAAATCTTCATGTGCATTTTTGCACAAGAGGAAACTTTATGGTTTCAGTTAGTTGCGCATTCATGAGTAGATTGCACACCCTTTGTTTATATGTAATTTGACCTGTCTATGTTTGATGTCACTGGTTTGGATTGGATATAGACTCTGCTGTGTTAGCATTGAAAGATTTCAATTCTTTGAATCAACATGAATCAAATTTCAAGTAGCATATATTTCCTAAGAAATATATGAAAACACTGATACTGAATTCTGTTCTCTGCCAAGGTTGCGCTAATTTATTTATTTACTTAATCATTTGTTTTTTACTTATGTTGCCGTTAGTTAATTCTTTGTACGACTATACTGAGTTTGGCCTTGGATGTGCTGCAGGTTGTCTTTATTCAAATAAAAAGAGAAATGTTTATTCATTGATTGATGAACAGGGAAATGCCAATGCTATTCTCTAACATCAAGTTGTGGTCATTTTGGTTTGTATATACTAATATATGTTGTTTTACATTCCATTTTCGCTATTTCACTAAATACTGCAATCAGTTAACAAATAAGTACTCATCTATTGTATATTGTATATATAAAAAAAAGACGTGCTCATCTGGTGCACTCGTTGCGTTGGACTTTTCTTTTCTTGACACTATTTTTCGAGGCTGAAGAAGATTTACAGCTGACATCTAATCTAAATACAATGCAAAAGGAAGCTGGTAGCAACCAGATATAGCCAACCCTCTCGGTGTTTACAAAATGTTCTCTTCTGTGTGTTGAGCAAGATTATCAGAACAGATCAAGATGCATACAAGCAAACATCTACAAGTGGTCCAAGTAAAAATTTCAAAACCACATATTGCAACTACAAATCTAGTACACCCTTTAGTCTTTGATATAAGACTCCTTTAACTTTTTGTTTGATAAATCAAGAATGCAAGATTAATCAATTTCAATTATTGTAATTAACATTTTTCCTCAAAAATAATACTACCTCCGGTCCTAAATATAAGACCTAATTGACTTTATTTTGGAGAGGTTAAGGTTGCGAAATTGGCTATTAAATCATGACATATTTGATATATTTTTAGATTATACATTAGTTTATAGGTAAAATAAACTAATCTAAGGGCAAAAATTAGGTAAATCAATTTATAGTTAACTTATTTTGCTTTTTTTATAGAATTTTCTAAAAAAGTCAATTAGGTCTTATATTTAGAACCGGAGGGAGTATATTGTACTGATAAACTAACATATAATCTGATTATATTGTCATATATATGTTATAATTTTAATCTGTGATCTAATTTTTTTCCTTAATTTCCATATAAATGTCAAATGGGTCTTGTATTTAGGATTAGATTATATATTGTTTGTAGTATTATCATTAATGTTTAGATAATTAATTATCTGATTATTACAAGTCTAATATTGCTAAGTAGGGGTGCATGGTTAGAGTTGGGCAAGAGCCCTGCCCGATGCCTTGCGTGAGGCATGAGTGAGATGCATTTTGAAGTCCACTGTTTGCGCTTGCGTGAAGCATGAGTGAGATGCATTTTGAAGTCCACTGTTTGCCATGCCCATTAGAAACCCATACTTGGGGAACTCTAGGGGAGTAGGGGTAGACATCATGCCCATGTAATTATTCACTCCCCAATAATACTCCCTCTCTTTCTAAACATTAAATAAGATTACTTTTGAATTTAAATTTACTCTTAAATTTAAGATCATTTTCTAATTTTTCCCAAATTAACCCTAATAATATTTATCTATAATAACAATAAAGAGAGAGAGAGTGGGGATACAAGTATATAGTTAGGATATAATATTATGTATTAATAACTAATTTAACTAACATTCTTAATCTAATCCAATTAGAGAAAGTGATATTATATTTAGGAACGGATATAGTACTTAATAAAATGTTCTATTCAATAATGTTGAGTTACTTTAGTTCTATCCTATCTCATTTCAAAAACTCCATATGATTTAGTATACTCTTTAGTTAAGGAGTTGTTTGGTTTAAAGGATTTTAAGTGAAGAGGAACATAATTTTTGAGCAAACGAGTTGGTGTAGTTACATTATAATTTCTTAATTAAAAATATGTAAGCTGGAATAAAAATTTAATTGAAAACTTTCAACCATCCCTCTCTTGAAATTTATTTCAAAATATTTCCCCTCTTCTCGCTTCCCAATTTAGGACCACAAACCCCTTAGACATGTTAGTAACTGACTTAGTATATATTTCTCCTTCCTGCACTTGTTACATATCTTTCATCTATGGTAATGTCTTCGTCAATGTGCAGATAGTACACAAAGTTTTTATATTACAAATATTTATCAGTTAAATTGTGTTTGCATATCAATAAGTAAAAATTGTGTTCTGGTTTCCTTAAATATATATTTATTTTAATTATTTGTATTTGAATTATTTTTATCCGACTATTTCATATGTGTTGGTCAACACATCTTGCTTAACCGATTTAGTGTTGTCTTGAAATACTTCTGAAACCTTTGAATGTGTCACTTATCGCTTGATTGATTAGCTGAAGTTATTTTAGCTGAATTTGAACCCTGGGTATGCAGTCACGATAATTATTTGGAGGTAGCGAGTTTCTCCTCGTTGTGGGCCTATATATATTCACACAAATTGGATTAGTTGACTGCTAATAGTGTCAGACACTGATGGATTGTTCGCAAATTTGCAACCTCAAGAGTACGGGTCAAGTTTAAATAGTATAGTGAATAGTAAGAGTGTCGTTCCGACAGAGACTAGGTTTAAGCAAGTTCATTAAATAAATTATGATTGAAATTAGCTTTGGGTAAAAGGAAAATGATACGATTGCAATGAAAATAAGAGAATATATTTTTGTAATTTCGTTTAAACAAGAAAGAAAAGACTAGGCCTATTTATGCACTTGTAATTCATGATACCCAATTTTCCCTTTCCTTAATGTTAATTAATTTCTATTGTGTTGTTGTGTGAAGTTTCTTTTATTTAAATAGCTCTCTCAAGCCTATTTAAACTTTAATTGAAATTAATATGCATAATGTCTCACTACATATTATTTCAATTAATCTCTTTAAACAATTCACTTCAATTTCACAAAGCTTGGTTAGATCATATCTCTATCTCACTAACAAATTTTCAATCCTACACTAGAATTGCAAGACAAGCTTGGATTCAACCTAGTTCTTTACCTAACTAATGCTCTCTCAAGCCACTAATTAAGCTAACAAACTAAATGTTGGCCAATACTTAAAATAAAGCTCAAATAAAATGTTATTTTCCTAATTAATGTTCTCTCAAGCCACTAGTTAAGTTAACAAACTAAATATTGGTTACCACCTAGATATTGAGCACAAATTGAATCACAACATAATAAAAATTAAAATTAACAAAAGGGAATGGGTTTAGGTATCAATCCATACAAGCTTCAAAATAGACCTAGAATATGAAAATTAGCTACACATACTAAAAATTAAAAATTATCCAAACACCGTCAAGATCCAGAAATTATACAAGAGAAATCAAAGAGAAATGAGAGAGAAAGAGAGTAAACCACCAAGGGATCTTGAATATCCAAAGCATGGCTCTTCTCCAAGCTTCAAATCAAACTCTTCCTCTCTTCTTTCGCGTCCAGTGTGTGTGTGTTTGTGTGGGGTCGAAGCTCCCAGGGAGAAGCCGCCTCTCCTCCTCTTCAAGAAGCCTAATTTTGTCTGATGTGTGGCTCTTCCTTTTTTCTCTTAATGCGTCCAGTTTTTTAGCTGATTTAGGGCTCTCTTCTTTTCATTTCATCAAAGTAACACCGTTTTTGTTTTGTGTTCCCATTTGCAAATGACCTCCCTTTAATCAATTCTCTGCTTCCCCTGCACAAGACAAGTTTGATAATAATAATAATAATAATAATGTAAACTATTATATATTATGTATTACTATACTTAAAGTAAAATATTTTTAATTTTAAATTACGACATTTATTTTCAAATCCCCAGATTATGCACTAAATTTGATATCTCATTAAAATCCTTAACAAATCCTTTCAATTTGCATCAATGACTCCCTAAATATATCCAAAGTATATGTCAAATGTATACAAAAATGGGGAGTCATCATGGATAAATAAAGAAAACTTTCAGTGTGAGTTTAAATCTATGTTTTAAAATTAGAGAAGATAATCACCATCATCTTTAAGGGCAAAGAGTCTTAGTTACTCATAAACTTATAGGTCAAAAGCTGTCATACCCATATACATTTTTCGGTATCTTAAATATCCATCAACTAATATTCCAGAGGTAACTTTAATACATTTAGCGGTAGTTCGTAATGCTATTTACATTTCCACCATGTTGGCCAGACACATAATCGTCATGTCATTCCAATGCAAGTCAGAAGTTTAGGGCCATCGGCGAATAGCCCACAAAACAATTATGACAGCCCATGGCCATAAGTTTATAGGCATTTAAAAGCTCACAAAAATAGTTTACGGGTATGACAGCCCCTAAATTATAGTTATGTGGTGTGGCATGATGTGGTGAATAGGTGTTAGGTTAATTAGGATGGAACATTTAAACAGTGTTAAGACTTTAAGAGTCCACTTAGTCCACTGTTAAGTTTGTTGAAGTTAGCTCTGAAATTTCACTTAATGGTTATTTAAGATGACCAAAAATTTTTTGGGGTATGGCTTATTGCCTATAAGTTTATGAGTATTTAAAACCTTTCACTTCATCCCAAACGAAAAACAAAATTTTTTACAGTCAAAACATGTTATAGTTAAATCACAAAAGCACTCAACATTTTTTAGAAAGGGTTAAACTGTAAAACTGACTATGCAAAATTTTTTGGAGCGAAATTGCCCATTTAATTTTAAAACTGGGGCAAAAATTGCCAGCACAGTTAATTTTTTTAACTTTTTTGCGCATCATCTTCTGTCGATTCATCTCTCACTAAAATATGTGGCAGACTTATGTATTTATTTGCCCTTATGTGATGATGATGCAATAGAGGATGATGAGTGAAAAAGTCAAAAAATTAATCGTGATGGTCATTTTTGCCCCAATTTTGAAATTCGATGGGCAATTTTGCTCCAAAAAATTTTACATGGTCATTTTTGCACTTACGTGACAATTACGTGATCATTTTTGCAGTTTACCCTTTTTAGAAATATAAAAATAGAAAGCAGTTACTAATGTTTTCAAAATATTACATGTCTTCTAACCTAACAAATTGGGATCCCTCCCCTCATCTATGGAGGGTGGGAATTTATATACCAGCAAAAACTGTCATCTAAACCATAAGCTAATTAATTTTGCTAGTGGTGGATGGTCAGCTAAATGGCAATCCTCCCTCTAGTAATGTCTAATCCCATTTTGTCACTCCATGTTCAGTAAGCATTTTGGTATCCTACACTAAGTCCCTAAAAGGATCATTTTTTTTTTTGAGTAATCCCTAAAAGGATCATTAACATCACACAATTTTATGCCATATATTTTTAGCCTCTAGCTATTAGAATTTTATCACTTAAGAATTTCGCCTTACAGTTTCATAGGGGTGTACAATCAAATTCAACTACAACATTTCTGCAGCCCTGTGCAAGCACAGTTGCCCCCATTGTAATCCCCTCTCATAAGGTTTTTGTTCATCACTCATCAGCTATCAGTCACACAAGTTTCTATTTCCAGTTAGGTAGTACCTACCACTAAATTTAGTAATCCTATATATGTTTAAGTATTTTCAGTAACATTCCATATTTTAAAATGATTTTGGTGTTTTCAATCTCCTAATGTATTTTAAATATAACTCCTTATATGCTAAAATTTATTATTAGTGCATCAGGCCTCCCAAGTATTATTCTTACTTGAATTGAGATCTGTGGATAATTAATTGATTGTAATATTGTTATGGATAAACAGAAGTTGCGATTAACTTGCAGGCAAATAAAATGTATGTAGTATGTTAGTGAATGGGTTGGTTTTTTTTTTCTTTTTTGAACTGAAGTACGAGGGAACATGAGTGACATGCATGATGTGACAGAGTCTGACATGGTCTTCAAAGCAGACTGAGACTATCATGTATATAGGCGCAGCCTGCCTCCATGGACCCCAGTGATAATTGTCAATGTTAAAGTACATATACCCCCTGTCTCATAGGATAACCTTGTACAACCATACTATTCTCTTTTTTTTTTTCCAGAGATAATACTATTTATTCATTTTTCATTGTAGAAAACGAATCAATAAAAGGTATATACCACCAACTGCACAATAATTATTTAGCGTTGGGTTGTTGGTTAAGCTGGTAAGTGGGCTATAAATCCAGTAAAGATGAGAACATATGTTCGAATTCTCGGGAAGTGCTCTCAATGAAAAAGGGGACAACCTTGCCTATGTGGGCAAACTCCTACCCCCCGAGCCCAGATTAAATAAGACAGTGATTAACAAAAAAAAGGTATATTCCACCTGATCTATCATTATACAAATAAATATAAATTGTATTTTAAGAAACAAGAAAAAATGATAATAGCTAGTATTAAGTTTTGAGAGGAATTAATTTGGAATCCCATGGAGTATGTATAATTAAAAAAAGTTTTACTAAATGATCAAATAAAAGTAGGGATCTAAGGGATATTAGTATTATCTTCCAAATTTAAATGACAATTTTACCTTGGGTCTTCATCACAACGTTTGAGCAATGGATATCTTTGACAATTATTAACAAGTGTTTGAGCACATTTCACATAAGGTTAGATTTTAATTACTAACATTATTTAGATTGTCTAACAAGCTTCCGACCATATGTAACAAGTTCTTGGGCATCGTTCACAAGTCTTCTAATTTCTTTAAAGAGAGTAAAATTGTCATTTGAATTTGAAAGATAATAAAGAAAGATTCCTTGAGACTCTAGTTTAATTTGGGTCTTTTCTAATATTATATTTACTCCATGGGACTCTTTTCGCACCGCAAGTGCACGGGTCGCACCAAGTAATAAAGTGAAAGTAAATATCATTCCCACGAGGATTGAGATACAAATCCGGGAAAATAGAGTCCACCCTTAGTGGGTTAGGACCACACCGAATTGGAATTGAGGCCATTATGTGAATATGAAAAATATGGTTTGAAAGGAGTAATTTCCCCCCATAGATTTAAAGTTAAATCAATGTGTCTTTTCACATGAGGATATGACTTTTTCATTAATTCATTATAAATACATGAAGCCTATTGGAAAAGTCAAGT
The DNA here is from genome assembly GCA_029929735.1 of Mimosa pudica. Lineage (NCBI taxonomy): Eukaryota > Viridiplantae > Streptophyta > Magnoliopsida > Fabales > Fabaceae > Mimosa > Mimosa pudica. Next base: position 5,019,660 of record JAKELP010000039.1, on the reverse strand, counting down.
CACTATTGTTTTTGATGAGTAGAAAAACATATTCCTTTCTCTCAGTCTCTCTATTTCTTTCTCATGTGCATCTGCTGTATATCGTAATCAGATTCCAATCGGGGATTCAACTCCGTGTGGGTACCCGGTCAAGTTAATTGGCAATCCAGGTACGCCCGAAAACCTACATTATCTATATTCTTCAACTAGATCTACCCGTTCAAGGATTAATGCCGGTTTACTAAATGTAATTGTATTTTGCGATGACTTTGGTTTAACTCTACATCATTGAACTGTTTCGCTGAGGGAAATTGCGTGCTTGTTGGTTTAAATTTAAATTGAATGATGTTCTCTACAAATTTTTATATTTAAATTGAACAACGTTCTCAACAAATTTTGAAAAACACCTATACTACTACTTTGAGAAACAAAAAACACATGACCCAAATTCTTTTAATTCTTTTTCCTTCTAATTGTGGGACAGTTATACAAATAATAAGAATCTACTTCATGCCAAAATGTTGTACTGTACAGTAGTAGCCATTTAAGGGCCGACCGGCCGAGTACTTAAAGTTAGCATATTTCTCTCACTGTTATTGAAAAGAAAGATGATACAAAAACCCAAATGAGAAAATCTTGCAGCTACAAGGCTACAAGGCTAATCTTTCTGCTCATGTAGCGTTTCTATGGAAAAGCAGAAAAGTTTGAGAACAACAAGTTTGAGAACAACAAGTGAAGGTAAAATACTTTGTTCTGGTTGAGAGATATTAAATACTTTGTTCTGGTTGAGAGATATTGGGTGGAAGGAGAAGGGAAGAGAGAAAAGATTTTTTTAAAAATCTGATGTGTAAAATTAAAGTAATGTGGCATGAGGTGGATACAATATAGTAGAGCCAACTCAGCAATTTTTTGGTTAACAATGTTCACTGTTTAAGGTTAATTAATTGTGGGACTAAAGGGACCACAGTTTTAAAACTTCCTGGAATATTTGGCCTCTAAAAAACGTTTGGGTGCCTAGTGCTCCAATCCAAAATCTTCCCAGGTGAATTTACCCTTCTGAGATAAATGTGTTGGATGATACTTCTGAAATAGTTCATAAGCTAATTGAGTCTTTGCCTAAGATCATCAATCACAACTTGTGATACTTTTACCACTAACAGAGATGATGACAACTTTTTTGCTTGCTGGAACTAGGAATTAAAATTTAATTATTTGATTTCACGTACTTTAGTTTAATTAGGGGATTACGTGGGGCATAATCTGATTTAAGTTCCTTAGCTTCCATAAGTAGACATGCAATTATTTTTCCAATTTAAAATAAAACTAAAAAATATGTTTCTTATTGTTATATTGGGAAGAAAGGAACTTTATCTTCATCATATATATATATATATATATATATATATATATATATATATATATATATATAAGGGAATTCACACCAGAAGAAAAATCAACCCATAAATTCGATGAATGTCAAATTAAGCCTAAAGAGGAATATGAGATTTTCATATATTACTGAAAGACGGTTTGAGTCAGGAGTTGTTATCGTGGACTTGAAAATCGTTATAATTATATTAAGAATTTCTATATTGAAGTTGTGAAATGTGAAGGATGATCAGGCTAAAATTCCTATACTAAAATTATGAATCCTTATCCTATCACGCCTTGACAATTCCTAATAGAAAAAGTGGTATTTTTTTTTTTGATAATACCACTTTGGAAAAAAAAAGTGGTATTGATGAAATGAACTTTGGAAATTGATATTATGATCAAATTAAATATCTCTTGTTCAAGAGATATAGGTACATTTGTGTCTTTTCATAAGATATGAAAATCACTTAACACTCTTTTTTTTTATCAGAAATCACTTAAAACTCAATAAAGTGTGATTGGTGATTTTCAATTTAAACAGAGGATTTTCTTTTCATTTTCAAAAGGTTTTTCTTTGCTTGATATTATTTTAATTTGATGAATTCAATTCAATTCGATTTATCCTTATCCCTGCTAAGGAAAACCCTAATTTCACCGAGGGTTTTATAGATATAATATCTCCCTTTTAAGTACTAACTTAAGAGTTCAATTCGCTTACACTCTCAAGCTCTCAGTGATTAGCCCTTGCCTCTTTAATTAAAAACTAAAAAGAAAAAGATAACCCATGTTAGGTATAGTCTGAAACTCTGAATTGTAGTAAATTGCTCGTACCTCTGAAGGTGGCCGACGGGGACCACACGGGGACCACAAGTGACCATCTACATTGAATAGTCGCCCCATCCATCACGTTTTGAAATAGGTCATTGTCTAATTTTATTCTGATATAAATTCAGTTTAATGATAAAAGAGAGTGGAGAAGAGAAGTAGAGAACCACACACATTAATGCACTGTTATAGTATCGTCCACCAAAATCAAATCAATCATACCGTGAAGGTGTTAATTCAAGGGTATATTTTGGCCCAAAAAAAAAAATTCAAGGGTATATTATTGGCAAAATAAAATATAAGAGTGAAGTTTTTTTATCAGGAAGCAGAAATTTTTATTAATTTAGAAAATGAGAATAGGTCTGCAAAAAAAAATTCAAATGATAATACATTGAAACTCTAAACTGGTAAACATGGATATGAGGGAGCTGACGCCGCCGCAAAAATCCTTTCATCCTCTTCATCTTTCTTTCATGAAAATTTGTGGGTAGAAAAGAACCGCCACCGGTAGAAACGTCATTGAGTAGTGGTTGTTCAAAGAACCATCCCAAAGGATCCACACCTCTTGTCGGCAATAAATCAATCAATTTGGTTTTCAAAGAAACTCCATGAGTAGATCTCACGGAAACAAACATACCCACAAAACTAATACATAAGATGAAGATTGGGTAGAAGAAATTCCTCTTGTCGTCGAACCTCCTAAACCAATTTATTTGAAAATGGAAGAAATATAAAAGCAGACCAATGAAAGTGACGGACGTCTCCTTCCTCGGCATGAACCGGGGAAGGAGACGCAGATGGAAAAGCTCGTACAACTACGAGAGAAGAGATCACACCACCACCCAAAAAGTTTGAGAGGAGGGGGAGAGAGGATAGAGCCAACTCAAGAGAGCCGGCTCCTAAGTTGACTTGGTTTAAGATGATAAGAGAAGTTTTTAGCTGCAGTCAATTTTGAGATTAATTTTGCATTAAAAGTATATAAAACGATCAATTTCGCCCACAGTTATTCAAAGTTAATTTTAACTATTATGTTAATCAAATGTCCACAAGTCACCTAATCATTCACTTCATACGCATCATATCATGGCATATCATCATCGTTTCCTCTCACCCCTCACTCCCAACTTTATCAATTTGCATAATAGACATGAATAGACATGAATCCCAGAAAAACCTGAACTGAATTCGAATAAACTATATAGATTCGTCTACAAATCTATGCTACTCTTCTTGTTTAAATTATGAACGATATCTAGGAAAATACATGAAAAAAGTAGAAATTTTGTTTCAGAAACAATTGAAGAAACACGAAAAAAATCTATGTTGCTCGTACGCGTGTGTCAGACATTGAGGCTGTGATAATTCTACAAACCCTCCAAAAGTAAGCCATTATAATGAAAGTAACGCAATTTTTGTTATGAAAAAACGGCAACTCAATTTTGTTTCTCGTTTCTTCATAACACAACTCATCTTCTCCAACCTTTTGGATAACCCACCTTCGTATCTGAAATCATGGAGCTCCCTTTGGGTGGCGGAGGCAAATATGAGCTGAGTTACTTACTGTGGTTGGTTTAGTTTGTTTAAAGTTTCGATCTTTTATGCGTCATGCCAGCAACAACCTTAGCCTCTGTTTCTGATATTTTACCCAGGAATACTGTTATGGTTTTTCTGTGGTTCATGTCTATTCTTCAAATGGCTGAAGTTGTGAGTGAGAATGAGAATGAAAGGAAGCCATGATGATGAAATGAAATGACGTGTATGAGTGAGTTTTGATTTGGTGTTCACTTATATTTCTCATCAACTTTTTATCACCATACATACATAAGCATATGATAGGCCCTAATAGGAGAGAATTTTTGGGGCCCACTATGTGCTTATTTACTGTGTGCAAATGTGATGATGAAATGATCATCGAATCAAAATCCGTATATGGGGTGAATGATCAAGTGACATGATGACATGTGAGAAATTTGACTAACTTAATAGTCAAAATTAACTTTAGATAATTGTGGGCAAAATTGACCGCTTTTATAAACTTCCAGAGTAAAATTGATATTAATTGAAAATCAGGGTAAATTTGACTAAAAAAAAATAAAGGGAATAGTGGTTTTAAGTTTTAATATATAGTTCACATAACAAATCCAATGTAACTTTTTTGGTGACCACAAGAAATACTTTAGAGGATAACAAGGCACAAATAAATATTAAAATAAATTTATTTTTAGAATAGAGTATTATTATGAGGCAGCATGACATAAATTGTGTTATTATTACATAAGAGTTGAACAAAATTATTAGGGAAAAAGATAGATAAAGACTCCTGAATGCCCAAAAGGACAATAAGGTGCCTAAATTCCCAAAAGGACAATGAATGTCACAAATACCTAATTGACATTAGCAAATGTGGGAAAATGACTCAAAATGTCCTTAAAAAACTTGTCTGCACTTGTCTGCTTCATAAAAGTTAAGATTCATAAACCTGCTTGACTATTTAACTAATTTTTTAAGGGTATTTTGAGTCATTTGCCCACATTTGCTAATGTCAATTAGTTGCATGTGACATTCCTTATCCTTTTGGGAATTTAGACACTCTATTTGTCCTTTTAGACATTTGAGAGTCTTTATTTGTCTTTCTCCCAAATTATAATAATATTAATGACTTTGTTGGGTCTAAATTATGTTAATTATTCATTAGTAAGATGTTGGAAAGTTTCGATAAAATTACTCTTGAAAAATGAAAAATAAAAAACAATGCCTTAAATTTGAGAGAATTCAAATTAGACATTTGCTAGAAATTTGTGATTTTCACATATTAGCAAACTACAAAAATGTGTTCAATAATTGAAGTTTTAAATTGTTAATATAAACTTGAATCTTTATAATCGAATTGAGAATTCCTAAACATCTGTATGCTGAAATTGTGAATAATTTTAGCTCAAAAAAATTGTGAATAATTTCCTAACATATGTCTTATCAAATTTTAAACTGAAAAAGTTAGAGTCATGAATTGATTACATAAACTTGAAGTTATGAGTATCCCTTGTCAATTTCTAATGGAGAACGCTAGAGTTATGAATATTTAACATAAATCTAAAATTGTTATGATCAAGTTGAAAAACCCTACGCCGAACTTGTAAATATGCTTCTTATATATTTGAAATTATAGGATCATATTGGTCTTTTCATAAGATATAAGAATCTCAATTTCCTTGATTGGGTATGATTTGAGATTACTCAATTTTAAAAGACCTTGTCCTTTTTCATTTTTTTGAGATTACCCGGGTGAGGGAGGAGGAGGCGGGAGGAGGGTGGGGGTGGGGGGCGAGGAGGGAGGAGGCTGGGGGTGGGGGCGATGGAGGGAGGAGGGGGGGGGGTGGGGGGGGGGGGGTGGGGAGGAGGAGGGGGTAGGAGGTAATTTTTTATTAAGGCTAGGGGTAAAATTGTCTTTTCACTTTTCAAATATATTAATGTGAGGTCCCCTGGGACCCTACATTAATATTTTCAACTTTTGAGACTTTTCTAATATTAACTCCCTTGTGAGGGACCTCAAATTAATTTTCCCTTTTAGTTTTGTTAGATTTTAGTGGGATTTTCGAAAGATAACATTTCAATACCCTATTAATAATTATGGTAAAAAAAATACCCTATTAATTATTAATTAAATAATAAAGGCATGGCTGCTTTCCTCAGTCCCATTATGTTCATTCCTCTCTCTCTCTCCCCTATCTATGCCCCCCCATCCCATCTCTCTCTCTCTCTCACACCCACCACCCTTTCTTCTTCAGTAATTACAGTCCAGGATATTTTTTCAGGTAAGAACTCTTTCGGTCAACATCTCATGATACCTTCTATTGCATTTCATATTTTATTTAGTTCTGCTTTTCTCACTTAGATCTGCACTTGTCCTTCTTAATTAATCTACAGAATCCATTACAATATTTTTCCTTATTATTTAACAACGCAATTTATCTTTATCTTACCTTTTTTCTTTCAACACTTAGATACACAATTTTATGCATAATTAATTTATTCCATCTTTTATGAGACCGGATCGTTTATTGATTATTTAAGTTTGTTTAATTATTACTTTGAAAGAGAGATTGATTGAAATGACGAGAAGGAAGATAGCAATAAAGAAGATAGAAAACATAGCAGCGAGGCAGGTGGCTTTCTCAAAGAGAAGAAAAGGACTCTTCAAGAAGGCTTTGGAGCTTTCTACTCTTTGCGAAGCTGAGATTGCTCTCTTGGTTTTTTCAGCTTCTGGCAAACTCTTCGATTATGCCAGTACAAGGTAAAATATACGTATATATGTATATAAATATATGTTTTCTCTATGATCGCTTTAATATAATTCATCTTTTTTTATGACAACCAAATGAAAAATACCAAATAAGTTAGATCAGTTATCTCAAGTGATTAATTATAAGTTAGATCATTTCAAGTTGCTTCTACACAGTACTAGCTACTTCTCTTATTGTAAGAGGAAGATTAAACATAAGACGTTTATGCTGGTAGAAACGTTGTGATTATACCTATGTAATGCTTTTCTGCATCATTTGTATGTGTGTGTATAGCTAAGAATTAATCATGTTGATGTTAAAAATATAATGAGAATTTTTCATAAAAAAAGAAAAGAAAAATATAATGAGGGATTTTATCGTAAATGATTGTTTTTTGTTGTTACACCATATGTTTTTTTATTTCAATATTTATATTAATGTCTTGAGTGTACAGCTAAAATTTATGAATGAGATAGTTTTTTAGATTGGAATGTTAGTCTTGGAAGTGGCTATATGGAATTGGTTTCATATTGTTCATGTAAATTATATATACAATCGACTACTAACATTCAAACCCTATCTACAGGAATAGAGGTTAGCTGCTTGAATTCTATACTTTTGTTAATTTTCATATGTTAATGTTCTTCTATAAATATGTGAACCTTTTGGTAACCATCAATGTCATGTATAAGTTATGTAAAATCTATGACAAATCATACTATTCATGAGTCTTAAATAATGTCATTAATTTGATTTCATATAATAAGACCCACAACTTCCGACCAAAAAAATAATAAGACCCAAAATACACTATTCAAGTAGTACTGGATTTCGTACTCTCTACATTTTTATGCATATGTTTTTTATCAGATGGTTTTAATTATTCTATATTTTATTTTATGGTACTTTTCATTGATGCTGGGTGATTGTATATATTGGTATATAGTTCTTTCTAAATAAAACATGGCAAAAGAAGAATCCAAACGTCTAGTATAATTTGAATTAATTATCTAAAACAAGAAGTACAAAACGGCAAACTTTAGAGATTGAGAGATATTTTCTTTTGCTATAAATAGAGAATTATTGAAGATCCAAATAAACTTAACTTTAGAGGTAGATCAGAGAGATGTTTTCTTTTGCTATAAATATGATTTTTTTGTCGAAGCAATCAATATGAACTAAGACCTCATACTCTGGACTAAAGTAAACTATTTGTATATAGTTCTTATATTTAGGATTAAAAGAGTATCTCTTTTCAAATAATCCTTATTATTCATCGCATTTGTAAAGGGAGTTTCCAGCATCGTAGTTTAGGGTGATGTGATAATGTTCATATCAAAGTCTCACCAAGAATAATAATATATGCAAGTAATTTCTTCGCTCAGAATAGTATACTCCTTCCATTGGTAAATATAGAACCTATTTGAGGAGGGATGTTTGTTTCAAATAAATATAGTACATTTTTCTATTTTTTTATTAATTTTTTCCTAAAATGTCCCTATTACTTTTGCTCAATAATAAACAAGCATTAGAGGGAGAAGAGAACTAAATGCAGGTGGTTATGTTGTTTAGACAATATTATGTAATTCTAATCAACTTAATTAACACATTTAATCAAATCAAATTAAGTAGATAGGTCTTATAGGAATAGAGGGAGCGTATGTATGTTAAGGTATCACAATATGTTTAAAATATCTTATAAAAACCAATACATTTAAAATAAGAAAAAAAAATATGAGCTAAATTGTACTATTTTTGTTGCTTCAAGTATGAGACAGGTAATTGAAAGGAGAAGCTTGTGCTCATCTGATGTGAACCTTGTCAAGTCACACCAGCCATCTCAAGAGCTACATGTATGATTTCCACCCTCTATCTATCTCTTAAATTTACTGTTGTTCATCTCTCTATCTTTATATTCAAGAGTATGATATACGATATATACCTAAAATGAAAATGATCAAAGTTTAAATCTAAACTTTGTTACTTGAATGTGAAAATACTTATGGTGGTGATTGGACAGGTTGAAGGTGAATATTTTAAGCTAAACAAGGAACTAAAAGAGAAGACTCGTGAACTGAGGTATTAAATATCATTGTTAATTATTGTTAAATGGTGCTGGGGATTTTATGATCATGTATATTATGTTTATTATTTTATTGATTCAAATGTGTTGCTCTACACCTATCAGACAGCTCAATGGAGAAGAACTACAGGGATTGTCCGCAAAAGATCTACGGAAGCTAGAAGATTTACTTCATACAAGCTTGAATCGCATTTCAAAAGCTAAGGTTCGTTAATGAGTTTTTATTTGTCTGATTTAGCTAACCAGTATTTGATTTCTCCCCTTTATTATGACAAGAAATTTTTCTATATTTCAATCATTCAATAATTGTCTTAATCTAACACAATTAACAAGATGGGCTGATGTTTTGGGAAAAATCTAAGTAGCAAGAGTATACAATAATTTAAGCATACATAATCCTTCAGGCAATGATATATAAACTTATGATAACATTATGTATTCTTATGTACAAGACATATCTTAGACACTAAGGCTTTAGTCTTAATAGGAGAGAATTTGACCGGTTTAACATGATATATTGAGTTCGAATTCGAATGAAAATTGAAACATTTGGTAAAATACCATTAGTTGGGCTTATAAATACTTGAATATAATTCTATCATAAAAATGGTAATTCATAGTCAAAGAAGCAATATTTAATTATAAAGCTCTAGCCTGACATACACATATACCTTTACATAAAGGGTCAATCAAGTTCTAGTCCACACTTGGTGAGGATGCTGGGAAAGAGAATATACTATGCAGTCTTACTTGTATATTTTATGCATACATGATAATTTGAATTCATGACCTCAGATCTCACGACTGAAAGAGGTGGATGCACAAGAGTGGGGGGGGGTGAATTGTGCTACCAAATAAAACTTAAAACAATGAAACACAAGATTTTATACTGGTTCGGTCTACCTGACCTACGTCCAGTTCTCAACCACCCAGGTTGAGTTCCACTATCCCCAGGTTTTACAAACGGGTTCACCTGGAACCTTTACAACCGCAAGTTTTAGACCGGGATCACTTGCAACCTTACAACCACAAGTTTTACACAGGTTCACTTGCAATCTTACTGACTCACTCCCCCCTTACAACCTGCAAGGGTTCAACCTTTACAAATAAAGGATTTTCTAAACTTAGTTCTGTTTAAGAACGGATAATGTTACACACTTAAGTACACTTAATGCTCTTAATAAATGAAGAGACTTAACTACAAAGAGTACAAGATAAGTAGATGAACAGAACTCTCAATGTGTTAAATGCTCTTTCGCTTTTCTGGGCAGCTTTGAATGCTTGATGGGTATTCTCAGTTTCTCGCTCTAGATTTCTCCAAGATGTCAAAGTTATCTTCATAAATGAAGATGAGCTTCCTTATATATGTCTTCAAGTATTCTCACTCTTGGTAGGTGGCATAGCCGTTTGAATATAGCTGTTTATCCCAAGTTACCGTTGGCTCATTTAATGCTCCATTAATGCTCAGCAGGGTTGACTTTGCTTTATCTCTGAAAAGCAGTTCTGACAACTCTGCTCTGCCAAAAAGCACTCTGACACTGCACTGCTCTGCTCTTGCTGAACGTTCTGACATTCTGATTGCTTGCGGAAGCAAATCCACATCCGGAAGCAACATCACTCAGTGCTGCACTTGAACGTTAGTCTAGCAATATATTAACACATAGTCACATGCAGTGGGAGTTCATTTAGTCTTAGGAAGTTCTCTTACTTCCGGAAGCAATTCCACATCCGGAAGCACTCCTACTGGACGTTGAGTTATGTCTTAGTGTTATACTCACTGACGCTCGGTGTTACCTAACCCAACAGGCAGCGCTAGTCATTAAGCATTCAGAAGCAAATCCACATCCGGTTGCATCCTAACTTAGTCTCAAGGATTTTATACACCTAATGTTCCTAGACTGAGTTATGACTTAGTGTATTACTTGCTTCCGCTGGGGGATGAGTCGTTCATCCGCGAGCGCTAGTCTTAGTCCATCCGGAAGTAAATCCACATCCGGTTGTACTCTTACTTGTGGTTCTATATTAACCTAATTTTTCTTGTTCTTTCATATTTTAGTCTTCATCAAAACTTAAGATTCTAACAACGACAAGTGAGTTTACTGTTGAGTCATGTTAGTCCTTCAAATAACATTATGTACAAATAAACCAAACACTCAAACAAGATAAGCATTTGAGAAATGTAGTATGGATATCTTAAGCAATATAGCCATTGTAAGAGTTTTCCTTAGAACGTGTTTTGAGAAAAAATGTTCATTACATAAATAGTCTTAAGCTACACAAAGTGTCTGTTTGGATACATTTCTAAAAACTATTCTGGCTCCAAATCTAGGTTTCACACAAATACATCCAAACACTCAATTTTTTTGGATAAGCTATTTTGAGAAGAAAATCTAGTTTGTGGTTCTAAAAGCTATTTTGAGAAAAACTACATTTTTCTCCTTATCCAGCTGAAAGATTCGATCTCTCATTTAGGAAAAACATTTATTTCAAATAAAAGAAACATGAAAAGCTATTTATCCTAACTATTTTTCAGAAAAGTTATATTCTACTCAAAAGTTATTCTTAAAAGTTATTCTCAAAATGTTTAATCCAGACACTCTCATTTTATCAAAAGCTATATTTTTCGGAAAAGCTATTCTACTCAAAAGCTATTTTCCAAAAGCTATTTTCCTAGAAGCTATTCTCAGAAGCTGAACCCAAACAGACTCAAAAGCTTGCCTAATCTCGATGTTTTTAATCCTACCTAATATTTTAGTGCATGTTGGATCTCTCAAGAAAGGAATTCTTGGAGTTATTTATATATGCCAATTCCAAAATCATGGAATGGTTCACAATGGTCTTGCAATTCTTGTTAACAAACATATACTTATTTGTCAGACAAATAAATGTGAGATTGATGAGTAAATAAGAGTAACATTAGTCACAAAATAATTGGTTTAAACATGATCTAATCTATTAATTAATCCATAATATATAACTGGTCTATGTTAATAGAACATTGGCCATGTTGGATGAAAGAACAAGTGGCGTGGGATAGAGTAGAGCTCGTCATCATCACTAGAGAAACAAAAAGAGAGACATGGAGAAAGAAGTCAAAGCCGTTATCATACCCGTAGAGGGGAAGAAAAACAGCCACAAACAAGTCACACCATAAAATATAAAATCTATATATATTCAGAGAACACTAGAATCTTGATGGAGAATGACAAAGCACTTGAGAGTTGAATGAAGGTTGAAAAGTTGAGCGTTGAAACTTGAAACTTCTCATAAGCACTTTAATTTATAAATCATTTGCATCCGATACTACTTCTGTGATGGAAATTGCGCGTCACATAAGAGTACCTTGCACAATTTTTATGGCAATTGTACGTTTCCATTTGATTGAGCTCATTATATTTCTATATAATTCCCTATTTAACCACAAGCTTTTAGCATCTTAAATTGATTAGTTGGGCATAATTAGGAATATAAATGTGCTTAAAGAAAGGGCAAAAGCGCTAATCTGATAATTAACTATTTCAGTTTGGGCAAAAATAATAAATGACTGTTTCGCGGTGCATAAATAATATACAACTTTGTAACCCGGTGCAAAAATGATAAAACCGGTTTTATATGTTAATTTGTATTTATGTGGTACCTTATTGATATTATTTTCCAAAATAAAAGTACCCTTTTGCCCTCTCAACTAAAAAGTAATACCTCTTCTTCATCCTCCCCTTCCCCTCTCTCCCTCTAACGTCCCCCCCCCCAACAGGGGCCCTTTGATCTTCGCCATTCGTGTTGGATTTCTTGCCCCGCCACGTCAGCCATGCGCCTCTTCGCCGTTCAGCTGCTCCGACAATGTCCACTGAGTCTGCCATAAATAATTCATTCATCACCGAAGAGAACGCCGACAGCTCCGCCAGAGTTCACCATTGCCGGAACTTTGTCGGGCTAAACAGTATGAACAGTGGCATCGACCGCTATTATCTGAGATGTCAACGGACCTTTCTATGGGAAGAGGTTACCCCTAAGGCTGTCGCCGTCAAAACGGCCGTATTGTGGGTTGACACCACCACCACCACCCTCATGACGTGTGATGGTGTCATGACGTGTAGTTGCTATTGTTGGATACACATGGATTTGTGTGGAACGATCCAATGATATGGTTTTGGGATATTGAATAATATGAGAGTGAGAAGTTTTGAGAGAAAGGTGTGATTTGAAGGAGTGAGATGAAGTGAGTTTATTTTATAAAGGAAGGTGGGGAAGGAGGAGGGTGGCACGTAAGCTGGTGAGTGGTGAGTAAGAGGATTTGCGTGAGGAACATGTATGAGTGTTGGTGTGGTTGGGATTTGGGAGATAGATGAGTGACCATTATACAGTTCAATGGAGGAGGGGAAATATTTGAAACTGTTGAGGTTTTCTTTTGTCAAACAGGGGCCGAAGTACGAAGGTTAAATGGAGGGGAATATTATTCGGTGGTTGATGTGGCAAGACCCGCACTCTCCCATCCCCACTGGCCGCCTCTAGTTCTGCAGGTACTGGTTTTGCAAAGAGGAAGGGGATGAAGAAAGGTTGATATTTAATTAAGAGGGGCAAAATGGTACTTTCGTTTTAAAAAATAATATCAACAATGTTCTACATATATACAAATTAACACATAGCACCGGTTTTACTATTTTTGCACCGGGTCACAAAGTTGTATAATATTTATGCACCGCGAAACAGTCATTTATTATTTTTGCCCAAACTGAAATAGTTAATTATCAGATAAGCATTTTTGCCCTTAAAGAAATTTAGGTTATTTTAGGGCTTTTATTTATGTGCTAATTAGTGGAGTTTACTAATGATAGTAGCTTCTTTGGCAAAAAAAAAAAATGATAGTAGCTCCTAAACAATTCCGATCCACTTCATTCAATAGCTGATCCTATTTTATTTGATTAACCCTTCATTCCTTCACATTAAAATTGCATACCATCATGTAGAGAAACACTCTGTATTATGTGTTTTTCTTCATGATCTCTATACAAGCTATACATATGAACTGATAATTCACTATCAATAAACCAAACGCTATTTTAAGCAAGTGTAAGAGAAATTAGCCAAAAACAACTTTATTTCCTCTTTTACTTTTTCAATGAAAATTGACAACTTGTACCTCATGCATCCATTTGCTTATTCCTAGCATTCATCTTTTTTTACCACATTTCTTGCAATATTGGTGTTGATTTTGTAGCTTCGAATGGTGGCTTACCAACGATATCCTAAAACTTAATAACTCAAATGAAGGTTCTCTCATAATTATCAATAATGCATGATTTCCCACCTCACTTCCAATCATAATATTTTCCAAACGTACCCTCATCAACTCATTAGGTTTGCACAACCTCACCTCAAACTTGTATTGATTGATACTGTTTCCTATTCACTATAACGTTCAAAGCATTATGATATGCTTGGGTAACAAGCTTGTAATATTTAGAGCAGATAGTAACTAATTCATTGTGTTTCAGGTTGAAATATATGAGCAGGAGATAAAGACTCTAAAGAAAAAGGTTAGTGTTATTTTTTTTTTTTTTGATAAGAAGGTTAGTGTTATTTTTATTCATCAAATAAACACATCCTATGCGTTAAGTCTTTTCTTTTCCTCTCTTATTTGTTTTATTAATAATAATGTGTTCAATTTTGATGTCAATAAAGGAGAACCAACTCATGGAAGAGAATCGGAGGCTAAAGAAGGTTGATCAGGCTCTTGATGCTATTAGTTCTCTTGTCTTTTTTTTATTATTTGGTTTCCATATATATTAATAATGTCTAATTTTTCAATGTTTCTATAACTGTAATGCCAACTCAGGAAATCAATTCCATGGAAGAAAACCAGAGAGTATTAGACAAGGTAATAGGTTTCAGATTCTTGTGTTTTTCGTTTTTGTCGGTGCTTAATTACCAGGGGATTGTATTAAACTTGGAAATGGTGTGTTGATGATAGGGCCAATCGCTTGAGTACGAACAAAACCAACCTTTGGACACTTCTCTCACAATGAGGTAAGTTGCTATGTGATACACCTTGCCGTTAGGCTATAAAAAACTACCTAAATTACTCAATAGAATAATGAAACAGCTTAGATCGGTTTTCTCACTGCCTTCGCCAAATATAAGATTGAAATGTAAAGCTAGAACAAATTATATCCATATCTCAGTGCAAAGATCTAACTAATCCTAACCTATATTTTATATATATATTTTCTTGCAAGAAGGACTATGAACTCTTATGAGATAGCTGTTTTTATTTTCTGTTTTTCGTTAACCTGATTTTTGGGCCTAGTTTCCACTTATTGTAGATTAATTATTTCGCTCCCTTTAAAGTCTCCAGTCTAGAAGCTAAGTAAGATAAATTAGTGAAGTTATTTATTTATTCAAAATGAAAAGCCAGACATATTAAAAGTAACATTATTCATTAAGTTTGAAAAAATGTTCATTGGTTTTCCTAAAATAATTATTCCTTTAGCTCTAACCATATGTATTGGAAACTCCATCTATTGATTTACATGTATAACCTGATTAGCTGCAACTACAAGGACCTCTCCACAACATAACATAGTCTCTCCACTTCCTCTCCAATTAATATCTCTAGCATTGCATTTGCATTGCTTTCAATGGTTGAGAATTATTACCATTGGAAAATAGTATTATCTATTTTTTGTTGATTGTATAATAATTTTACAATTGTTATAAATTTAGACCATTGAAAGCAAATTCAATTGTAGAGATACTAAGTGGAGAGATATATAACCAATCAAAATAGTTTTAGGAAAATTTATTAATAATATAATGTAGATATTTTATAAAAACCAACATGATTGATTGGCGAATCATATGGACGAGTTTAATTAACCTAAACCCTCTAAATAATTAATATTATTACTTTTCATTTATCCTTATTTTACTTATTGGATTGCAGGTTACTCTTTCCATGAATGATATTAAAGCTTCTGAAGGAAGAAGGACAGTGCTAGATTTTTTGTTGTTTGTTTGCTGTTTAAAATATCTTGCCTGATAAGCAGAGTTCTAGATGAATTTTGAATAGTTTTTGTCCAACAATAACGTGTTTATAGCTGTGTGTTGTTGCTTCAACTTATCTTACCTGCAATTAGTTCGTTCGGCTGAAATAAAATAATCGCAATCCATTCAATTTTTATAACGTTCATAAAAAAATCAGGTTTTAACTGTCGTCTTACTAAAATACTTATCAATTTTTTTACCTGAATAAAGTAGTTATCATTTTTTTTTTGGCCAATAAAGTAGTTATCATTGAAATATTGAATTTTATTGTATAAAAATGAAGGGAGGATATAACTCACTGTGTGCATTCATAATCAACATTGACAGAAGTAGATAAAATCAATAGTTTAATACTACTATATAAGTAGAACATTCGTACTTCAGTTTGCCAACCGCGTTAGTTGGTTTTGCTGTTGTGTTTGGTCCGAAAAATGTGTTCAAAAAATAATAACATTTACAAAAGGATGCGGTGAAATAGCAATAATTTTCTTTTGACATGCAATTTTTTCAATAGATAGTATTTCGCTTAATTTTTTTCCCTACATTAAAATATTTCTAACTGTTTTTTGATTGAATAGATATACTTTTTAGTATGAACCATAAGAATGAATGACACTTCCAGCATTCAAATTAGGGGTATTCACCGGACGGAACTGAAACACCCTTTGTAACGCCTAAAAAATTAAGTTAAGTCGTTAAGATGTAAAAATGGAGCCACCACCAAAATTTTTAAAAAGGATATTTTGGAAAACCTTTTAATATAATAAAAAAAAAAAAATAGGGTTCGGGAGTCGATTGTGCGAGGGGAAGGTGTTAGGCACCCCACAGCACCCGTCCAAGAGAACGGTTACCCTAAGTTACTTATTTAAAAATAAAGATGACCTTAATTTTAATTTTATTTTAAATTACCAAGAGAAATCAATATATACAAATAAAAATAAAAATAAAACAAAAAAAGGGAAATTTTTTTTTTACATATTTGGACTTGACCTAGGATACGTACCCTTAAGAGATCAAAGCCTACGTAGTTCAGGTAGAAATGCGTGTCACTTAGTTTGTGTTTTTTAGGAAAATATTTTTTAAAGTTTAAGAAAAAAAGATTATTTTTGGTTTGTTTTTTTATTATAAAAAAATGCATATTTATTTATATTTAAGAGGAAAACATTCTTCAAAATTTTAATTGAATCGCATGAGGAGATAATCTCTCTCGAAGAAACAATCGACTTTCAACCTGAGAAGATAATTCAATCTTTCACGGCATGAAAATCATTCAACCCATTTTTCCTCTTTTATAAAAGCTATTTCATTTTATTATTTTTTATTTATGAAAAAGATTTCACAATTTTAAAATAAAATAAAAAAACAAAGATAGTAAATCATATATCAAACAAAGATAAAATATTGGAATTTAATAACATGATGGATGAATGATAAAAATATGATTCGGCTTCTTTACGAAAAAAATATTTCAAATTAAAATCATGAAAAATTTGAATGTGAGTGCATTTGTAAAAAATATATACATATATAAAAAATTATTTTCAAATAAAAAAATAAATGCACAAGAATAATCCTCACTTATCTCAAATCATTGGTTAGGTGAAGAGACAATCAAGTTGTCTTAGAGAGTTATATCACCTTTGCCTAAATGAGATTAGAGAGATTATGAATGTCTCTGTCTTACAATAGACTTTCATTGACATAAGAAAAGAAATGTAAGAAGAAGAAGAAGTTTCACAACAAATCACTCTCCACTCACCTTCTCTCCCTACTTCCTCAAGAAATATGTTAAGATAAATGTCTACCTTTTCTAATACACCTCTTTAACCTAGCATTTTTTCTCTCAAAAACTGAATCCCCTCAAATGCTCTCTTGCTCTCACTTATATAGGCCCAAACTCTAGGGTTTCATCTTAAATGCCTTCTAATTATTTTTTAATTTATGTTCACGTTTTGCAAAGCCAAAAAAATGATGAATGCCTTTTCATTCCTTCCTTTTGACACACGCACCAAATTTCAATCATTCCTTTTTCATATCATGTTAATTTCCTTTTCATTCTTTTAGAATCTGATGGTTGCACATGTATCAATTCCATTATGAGACTTGATTGACCAATAAAAATTTCTCCCTTTTACTTAAATTTAATTTCCTCCAAAAAAATTTCCTAACTTACTCAAATCAAATTCTAATTGATTGTCCTACATGATGGGTAATCATTCTTCTATGACCATAATCAAATCACCATAATTATTTCCAATTTATTTCCTCATTCCAATCATATTTGACTCTTATACAATTTGAATTGTGCTTGCCTTGCAAGAAAGAATCAAGAGAGCATATCTTATTTTATTTTACCTTTTATTTATTATTTATGTATTTTTTATTTTTATTATTTTTTTATTTGGTGGGGCCCGGACAAAATAGGGTGTTTACAACCTGTCCGGTGCCCCGTCCCGAAAAAGACTCGTGACAGGATTTCCATCCCAAACTTTGTCGCGACCCGATGGGAATAGGACGGAAAATCCCGTAATTTTTTCAAAATGTTTTTTTTAAAAAAACAATCTACTTGTGAAAAATATAACATTTTTTCATATCAAACAAAGAAATTAGTTCAATATTGCGTATATAGTATGTACATCTTATATAACATATGCTAAAAATTTATTAGGATAATATTTTTAATAAAACAATCCCACCTATATTCATATATGATACAAATGATACATGTTCTTTTTTAGAAAAACTATATAAGCACAAACATATATGAAAGGCGAGAATGCACAAGAGGGGGGGTGAATTGTGCTAATAAAAAACTTAACCAAATAAGATTTCAACACACAATTTTTTTATCAAAAAAAAAAAAAGATTTCAACACACAATTATATACTGGTTCGGCCAACCACTTGCCTACGTCCAGTTCACCAACACCTCGTTGGGTTCCACTAAATTCAGGTTTTACGAACAGGTTTACCTGAGAAGAACAGATATTGATAAACACTTAAGCTTAGGTGATCGCACAAGTGACTTGAATGCTCTTTAAGATTTTTGACAGAGAGTAGGTGCTTTTTCGGTGAAGAGCAATAAATTTCATTTTTCTATTTATAGTCTTCAATGGAGGATATAACCGTTTGATACAAAGTGAAGAAGACTTGCATTCATTGAGCACAATTAATGTCATGTACTTGACTTTCTCATGTTGCTTAAAGAAGATGATCAACATTAAATGCAGTTCCAAGCTTTATCAGTTGACCTTGTCCATTTTTAGGAGAGAAGTTGCCTTGAGTGAATAAGTGGCGGAAGAATGAGTCCAACGTCTTTTGAAAAAGCATTCTGAACATGACAGTGTACTTTTGTACTTGATTTACTTTCTGGTCGCCACTTCGATCAGACATTGATTATTCTTCTTCGATTGTTCACTGCATACTTAGATCACAGGTTAAACGCATAACAATATCAATCACTCGATACTTCGATTACTACCAACTTTGATTAATGATTTGATTACTTCGTGTCATCGAAGGTGTTCTTGTTACTTCTCAATTCAGTTTGGCTTAGACTACTCTGATTAATGATAGAAGTTGTTCTTGATTGATATTTCGATCATTGTCTTAACTTGGAAAATGTTTGTTCTTGACTCTTGATCGCTTCTTCCAAGTATGAATGATATGTCCAAGACTCTAGTGATTGATTTGCTTACTTTGTGAAATAGTATCTAAGTTATTAATAGTCGATTTGTCAAGTGATTGCTTATCTGTAAGGACTTAGTCTGATGATTATTTTCTCTTATCATAGTGATTGCAATGTCTTAGATCTATATCAGATGGGTAATCGCAATGCCTTAGTTCTATATCAGTTCAGTGATCGCAATGTCTAAGTCCTATATTAATTTTAGTGACTTCTTTATCTTAGATTAATACTAGCGATCGCATTGTCTAAGATCTATATCAGTTATAATCAAAACTCAAGATTTTAACAATATATATCAGTACAAAACACTTGCCGCTTACCGGCGTTATGCATGTTATTTAATATAAACTTTTTCGGCGTTTGCAGAAACGCCGGTATGCTATTATTTAATATAAACTTTTTCGGCGTTTGCAGAAACGCCGAAAAGTGTTTAAAAATTATTAAAAAAAATAATTTTCGTCCCAATTTAACATTAAATTGGGACAAAAATTTAGTATTATAGATATAAATAAAAAATATTAATAAATAATAATGACAGAAAAATCATATTACACACAGTAAAAGAAAATAATACCTATAAGAGCAACTAAAGTATATCAAATATAAAAATTAACAATTACATAAAAATAAACAAAAATGAAGCAAATATAAATAAAAAGAGATATGAAAATAAGCAACCACCAAATGTGCAATGAGGGGGGAGCACCACTATTTATAATGATCGCTGAGAAACAAATAGAAAGAAGTAGGAAGGAGCAAGAGAAACGAATGAGCAAGGGAAAATGAGGGGGGAACATCGCTATTTATAGGGAAGGTGGAGCATACCGGCGTTTATGATGGGAACGCCGGAAATTGTATTATTATTTTACCGGCGATTTCGCAAACGCCGATATGCATGGTTTTTTTAAAAAATATTATGTAATACTTACAGGCATTTTTCTTACGCTTATCGGCGTTTTCAGGAAACGCCGGTATGCATGTTTTTTTAAAAAATATTATTTAATACTTAAAGGCGTTTTTCTTACGCTTATCAGCGTTTTCAGGAAACGCCGGTATGCATGTTTTTTTAAAAAATAATATTTAATACTTACCGGCGTTTTTTCTTACGCTTACCGGCATTTCCAGGAAACGCCGGTATGCATGTTTTTTTAAAAAAATATTATTTAATACTTACCAGCGTTTTTCTTACGCTTATCGGCATTTCCAGGAAACGCCGGTATGCATGGTTTTTTTAAAAAAATATTATTTAATACTTACCGGCGTTTTTAAGAACAAAACACCAATATGTGTTATTTTTTTCAAAAAAAAAAGAAAAAGAAAAGAAAATAACAAATTTTTTGATTAAAATATACATACCGGCATTTTGGTGTCCACAAACGCCGGTATGTGTGCGCGGGAAAGAAGGCGGGAAGCGCGCACCAAATTTTGCGGCGTTTCTTTTAGGCGTTTTTTAGAAAACGCCGGAAGGCATGCCATTTCCGACGTTTTTGATGAAAACGCCGGAAGGTGTACGCCGGAAAGCGCCGTTTTTTTTGTAGTGTATGTGTGTGTGTGTGTCTATATATATATATATATATATATATATATATATATATATATATATATATTCGGAATGAGACGGGATCAGCACGACCTGGTCTCAAAATGCCACAGGATGGGACGGGATGGACAGGACGGACGAGGATAGGAAAAATTTACATACCCCTAATTTAACTATTTCTTACTTCAAAAACATAAGACATATTTATTTAATTTAATTAGATTAAAGCTATTGATTACCTTAGTTAAAATTAATAATATTACCTAATAACCCTAAACACCTACATTCATTTATCTTGAAGGGTATCAAAAGCAATAATTTAAGAAAAATGAGTAAAATAACAAAGGAGTCTTACATTTTGGCTCACATTTCAAGTATGTCTAATATTTTTCAGTAAAATAGGGAGTAGGGACCATTGGAAAGGAATATCTCTCACTCATAGAAAGATAGAGAGTATAGATTTTTCTTATCAGAGAAGGAAAAATACAAACAGACTAGCCTGTGACAGCCATAGACAACACCACAAACATTATCATTCATCAATTTACCCAACTTCACCCTATCTATATCCAGTTTCTGCCATTCCCACCATGACGGATTAATACAATCAGCAGCCACCTTCCATTTCACTCCCTCAGAAGGAACCTCAAACAGAGCCAACATACTAAGAGGAAACTATGTTCAACCTTTCATATAACATGCCACAGGAAAGGGGAACTTTGTCTCATACTCAGTAAAACATACAAAAAATGGAACGTTTACAACTTATAAAATTGTCTCAATATAAGTTGATTTCACAATAAATACAAATACGATATAGTAACATTGAGTGCAGCCAATATACAATCAACCATTCGGCCTTGTCTAAAGGGGTTGATTGTTCAAGAAAATCAATGCTTTATGGACTGACATCTTAAGCTAACAAGGATTTGTGCTTTGTTCACACTATGATCGTTGTACCATCTCTTTTTATACAAGTTAAGCCTGACTTGTTGGGAATTTGGACTGATATATATTTGCATCAGAAGTACCATTTTCTCCTTCACCCACTACTTTCTTTGAATACTCTTGCTTGTTCCCAAGTCATACTTCAACCAATGAACAATGCACTCCTCTGAATCATCTAAAAGCTGCAACAATATAGAAAGTCAGATCACTCAAAAAAATTAGGAACTGTGGGATCATATCTTGTCTTTGCAATAAAAGTAGTTCTAATGCCAAATAGATGGTAATAAATAAAGTTCATATGGATCCTTTTAATGTCACAAACAGAGAACAAAAATTACATCCCATCCATTGTAGGTCATACCATAGAAAAGTCTCTCATCAAATAGGATAATAATAAGAATTCCAGATACCCAACGTATCCATCAAAGTTCAAGGTGCATCGTCTGATGCAAACTTTTTGAATCGTAGTTTCTAAAGTTTATTTAAGTGAAGTATGCTCTAGGAATGTGAACTTTTTGATACCTTCATGTTTGTTAACTCAAAGCCATTAAAGTTTGGCTATACCTCTCTAGCAGCATCATTGATTGTGTACAAATTTAATCTCAAATCACTCACCTCCTCAAGAAGAGAAACAAAAGAAGAATTCAAGCATGAAAGAATACTAATAACAGTATAATGTCTTTCCTCTGTCCATCTTTCATCCCCTCCTCTCGTACCAAACAGGCCCAAAGGAAATATGGGTTAAAGATTTGTCCTTTTGTTTATTTCGATGTATTTTTCTGAAATTTTCCCTTACTACTTCTTTCGTTCTTAAATATAAGACCACGTTTACATTTCAATTTGTTTT
Source organism: Mimosa pudica (assembly GCA_029929735.1). Classification (NCBI taxonomy): domain Eukaryota; kingdom Viridiplantae; phylum Streptophyta; class Magnoliopsida; order Fabales; family Fabaceae; genus Mimosa; species Mimosa pudica. The sequence continues at coordinate 4,997,053 of JAKELP010000039.1, read as the reverse complement.
TAAATATAAGGTTATTTTATAATTTTTCCCAACTTTTCCCAAATTAACCTCATAATACTTGTCAATAATAAACAAGAGATGGAGAGTGGGGATAAAAGTATATTATAATGATGAATTGGTAATATTATGTGAAAATAACTAACTTAATTAATATCCTTAATCTAATCAAATTAGAGAAGTGATCTTATATTTAGGAACAAGGTAGCATAATGTAAGGTGAAGTCTTTGATCTCTATTAAAAAAATAGAGCGCGTGGGAACACGCTCCAAACGCCGCACGCATGCATGCATGCAGACAGTTAAAATTAGGTAATTCCCGCGAAAGAGTGGCACCGATTGATTCTCTTGCACACAAATATGGAAAAATGATTTTCATATACGTAGTTACGTACGTACGTACGTACCTCTCTCTTTTTCTACACAAATCTCCATTTCCTTCTATTATTTCTCTCCCTCAACACTTCCATTTCCTTGGTTCTTCTGCCATTTCATTCGCCATGGATGAAGAGTATGATGTCATCGTCCTCGGCACGGGGCTCAAGGAATGCATCCTTAGTGGTCTTCTCTCTGTTGATGGCCTCAAAGTCCGTTATATATTCATTCTTTGCTTTCATTTTATTTTTGTTCATTTCAACATTTTTTGTTTATTTCATGCGTCCTATGTTGGCCGTTATATATGGCATTTTCCCCCTCCACATCATGTGTTTCATTGGTAGGAGATAGTTGATAGGAGATAGATTAGGAAAGGAAATGAATCTCAAGATTTTCTGAGACACATAAATGCAAAAGTTGAGGTGAATTTTGCTAGCTCGAATAGTTTTGTTCGTTCGAGTATTTCCCATGAAATTATTCATCTTGTCCATCCAATCAATTTGAATGGTCAGAAAATGACACATAACATAATTTTTAAAATTAATTCTGAAATAATTTATTTCTAGAAGTTTTATGAAAATAGTAAATTCACCCTTAATAGTTATGTTGATTATTAAAAAAAAATTGACTTTTGTCATTAACATTTCTAAGGGTAGAGACTAAATTGCTACATTTTGGATATTTATATGAGAAAGTTGCTCTTCATGATAGTACGTAGCGCTCACTACTCAAGAATGGTTACTTTAGCAACAAAATTGAACTTTAATAACTCAATATATTGATGTATGTGAGAATTTTGGCTCATCATTGTTCAAGTAGCTAGGTTCATTGCTATCAAATTGAGAGGTTCCATTTAGTGGTATTTGGTGGAATTCGGATTCTCACAAACTCTTATAGATGTTATTCTAGCTCATTATGCACAAGATTCACTAGAATGATGAGTATTTCAGAATGTAATCAGTTTCAAACATTATGTGCCTTTCTCCTATAAACATTGTAATTGTCACCTTTTTCAAGAAATTAATGGGATCCGAATGAGGTGTCAGGCATGTGAATTTTTTTTTTTAAAAAAGATGATCTGCTAAAGCTACATGCATTGAATTTTCACTTCTTAACTCAGCTCAACATGAGAAGGTCAATCATTCAATTTCTCCAATACCATTCTATGAAACTATCATATAATGTTTTTCACTTCTCATTTTCTATCTTATCTATATTCCCCTTTCCACTTTCAAGTTTAATTTCATCCAAATCATTTCTGAGAGGGATAGCTGATGTTTCTTGATTCTTAAGGTCAATCATTTGATGTTATGTGAACTAGAAGTTTATAAGCAGATGGTAGATTGCAATTGCAGCAATATTTCCTTAAAATAACCTTGTAACTAGTTTTGGTGATCATTAAATCGCCTTTTATATTTCTATATATTGCCATATTCCTTTAACTCCATCTACTTGAAATAGGTATTGCACATGGATAGAAATGACTACTATGGGGGAGAGTCTACATCTCTTAATCTATCACAGGTTCCTTTCATATGATATTTCTTTATTTAGAAGCATGAGATTTATTTAGTTGCTAGTTAATTTTTTTCTTCTTTCTGTTATGTAGTTATGGAAGAGGTTTAGAGGAAATGATCAACCACCACAGAAACTGGGCTCAAGTAGGGAGTATAATGTTGATATGATGCCTAAGGTACAATTTTGCATGCTTTTAACTGATTTTTTTTCTTAGATTCACTCTGCTATAAGAAGAATCTTATACAACCTGCTTTTTTGCAGTTCATGATGGCCAATGGACTTTTGGTTCGTGTGTTAATTCACACTGATGTTACAAAGTATTTGAACTTCAAAGCTGTGGACGGAAGTTTTGTGTATAACAAGGGAAAGGTAGGTATAATATTCATTATCCTACTCATTTTCTAGTCTAATATGCTTGCTTTGTATTTTTCATATTGGAAATATTACATTTCTTTGAACTTACTATATTTCTGAGTAAAACCTTATGACAGTAATACTTTATTTTCTAGATTTACAAAGTTCCAGCCACAGATGTTGAGGCACTGAAATCACCATTGATGGGATTGTTTGAGAAGCGCCGTGCTAGAAAGTTCTTTATTTATGTACAAGATTATGATAAGAATGACCCAAAATCTCATGAAGGGCTAGATTTGAACAAAGTGACAGCAAGGGAGCTGATTTCGTATGCATAATGTTCCATTTCTTTTCCTTCAAATTCAAAATAATTGAATTGAAAAATTGTTTTTCACTTTGGCCTTCTTAGCTAAGCATAGGATTAAGAAATGACAAAGTTTTGTCATCAAAAAACTCTCATCATAATGTTCTACCATTTGCTAGATATGGAAATGTTCATTTCTTCATGAAATGGAAGTTTCTCTTAACTTAGCAGTCATTATGAAAGAATGGAATGATGCAGGACCAAGAAAACAAAGAAAACATTATATTAATATAAACACTAGATGTAGAGCTTTTACATTTTCATATGGATGAATGTTTGGAAAATTTAACTTTATAGCAGTTGGCTCTCTTTGGTGTTGGAGGTGATAAGATTTTTCAGTTAGAAATTCTTTGAATACGTACAGTGTACTTTTTTGATGCAGTCATGTTTAATATTTTGAATGGTGCTTCAAAATGTAGGAAATATGGGTTGGAAGATGATACAATTGATTTTATTGGTCATGCATTGGCCCTTCATAGAGATGATGGTTACTTGGATCAGCCAGCCAAGGACTTCATGGAAAGAGTAAAGGTATAAGCTATACAAATTATCTTCCAACTCTTGTTTAGTGATTTGAAGCAGAAGAAATTCCTCAATTAGATTCATTATTGCATGCCTCCTATATATCAAGAAACTCTAAAGGCAGTTACTCAAAAAAGTGCACTCTTACCTAGAGTAGGATTAGAACAGTGTAAAGGAATATCATGCGGGCCATTTTTTATTTGGATTGATAGCACACAGTATCAGTCAATCTCTAGATTACATATTTTCCAAGATTTCCACAGTATGCATCATTCGTTATGTTTATGATCCCTTACTACTTAATTCTTAAGGGGTAAAGCACAAGGCTGTGGCCCTTAAAGTCATTAGGCATATTATGATTTTCCCCCTTGTGGTATTATAAATAATAATGTTGATGTATTGTTATAAAAAAAAGGAATAATGTTGATGTAAAACAGATTAAAAGTTAAAACACTCACGCACACTTTGAATTAAAGCAGAACACAATGGAATTATTGGGAGAAAATTGCAAAAACAGTGAAGAAAAATTGGAAAGGCAGTGCAGAAATAGTGAGGGGGTGAAAACAGAATTGAACAGAGAAGGGAGAAACATAACCAACTTGAAGGAGAGAAAGAGAGCTCACATAGCTAGAATAATTTCAGTCATCCAATCTCTGAAATGCAAGAGGGAGTCTATCCTATTTATAACGGAAGGAAACAAGTTGCTATTAAGCAAAATACAATTTGACAACAAGAAGCAAATACAACTTGCATAAATAATATAAAATGTTGCTACTTGCTTAGCTACTAATTAAAATAGAGTTGGAATTCAATTTCTTTATTTATAGTTAATTCCATATTTCATCAATTGTAAGATAATTATTAGACTTCCACTTATTTTGTTACGCTGATATATTCTTTTGGACCATTTTATTCCATGAATGTTGGATATAACAATTGTTATTACCTTGATCCCTCAGGTTTTCTGTATTTTTCCTTCATGAGATCTTCTGACTTGTATATTTCAGTTGATTCTAATGATGTTTACGTTGGTAGAATCCTTTAGTATCCTACACAAGCAAGTAACACTACTTTCAATTTTATCTAGCTCTATGCAGAATCCCTGGCACGTTTTCAAGGAGGCTCACCTTACATATATCCATTATATGGACTTGGAGAATTGCCTCAGGTTTACCAATTGCCATGTCTCTCTCTATCCTCTCAAGTCATTATACATCTGGATCTTACATTCATCTCTATGGTATTGAACAGGCCTTTGCACGTTTGAGTGCAGTATATGGTGGAACTTACATGCTCAACAAACCAGAATGCAAGGTCAGTCCATTATCATGCTTGTAGATAGTGTGAATCACTATTAGTAGTGAAAAGCTTGCATTTTGATGCTTTTCTACTATTCAATTCCTTTTGGTTTACAATGGTTTAACATCATGGAAACAAAAGATCAAGACTTTATTTGGTTTGCTTGGATAGTTTTCCCTCAAATGTCCTAAGGATTACTCTTACTGTGTCTAAGGTTTAAGGCCTGTCCCAACTTGGTGGATATTGCAATGTACTTAGCTTATAAGTAAAGCTATCATTGTCCTTAATTTTCTAACTAATTCAACTTTGCCATAACTTATCCGTCATTCCAACTTGTCCTTTATTGAATAATGTAGCAAATTCTATTAAGAATTTTCCTGTTACTCTCTCTTGGTCTCTCTGATCCTCTGACACACAAATGTTGATATTCTTGTGTCAATATATAATTTATAACTCCTTAATCTTTCTTACGTCTAAAACTTATCAAGCAAAGAAAAATAGTTTAGGATTTTATCTTGAGCATTTGAATCTGATACCTTCTTTGTAATAGAATGTTGATGAATTGTCCACTTAAATTCATATTGATGAATCACTAGTATCAACAAATCAAACTGAATTGCAAGGGTATTTCTTCTCTACCTTTTCATTTGCAATTAATTTAAATAAGTTCATTTTGTCAAGTTCTTATGTCCTTTTTCTTTTTCTTTTCTCTAATATATTTGCAAGTTTCTTTATCATGTTCCTCACTGTTTATTTCTACTGAGCAGGTTGAGTTTGATGCTAGTGGGAAAGCCATTGGTGTGACATCTGAAAGGGAAACAGCAAAATGCAAGAAAGTTGTGTGTGATCCCTCATATCTTCCTAATAAGGTACAACAATTAAATTTCATAAGGTTATTTAGACTATTTAACTTTTCTCATGGTTTAAATGGGAAATTAAGATAATTAATCTATGTCTCATAATGAGTTTAATGTTCATCTGCCAATATTTTATTGACTGACAGGTCAAAAAGGTTGGAAAAGTTGCACGTGCTATATGTGTCATGAGTCATCCTATTCCAGATACCAATGATTCTCACTCAGCACAGGTCATTCTGCCTCAAAAACAACTTGGTCGCAAATCAGATATGTAAGGATAAATACTGGCCTTCATTGATTTCTCATTTTGAAATTATAGACAATGGACTTCTCATGTATGAAATAACAAAGGGCTTGTTTCTAACTGCAAAGAATGACAATGATCTGAACCAGTGGGATATTGATACTACTCTCTCGGGTCCATATATAAGAGCCCAAAATTTTACATTTTCTCTTCATAGCATTTTTTCCTACTTCACCCCTAACTCTCTTTCACATTTATTAATGTTTATTTATTTTTCTCTCTTAATAGTATCATAATAAATATGGGCAATAGAAAAAATAACATTAACTTCAGACACCTAATTGATTTTTACATGTTTTCTTAAGAGAATTATTTTGAACGTTAGGCTTTTATATTACGAACCGGAGGGATTCCTAAAATTAAAATTTGAATTGGGATGTATTATGTTCCCAATTTCATATGAATAACAAATCATAAAAGTGTGAGTATAATAGTGGACTGTCAGTTGTAAATTTCTGATTCCAAATTTTAATGAGCTCATTATTGTCATCCATGGTAACTGCAGGTATCTTTTTTGCTGTTCTTATTCTCACAATGTTGCAGCAAAAGGAAAATATATTGCTTTTGTCTCAGCAGAAGCAGAAACTGACAGACCTGAAGTAGAACTGAAGCCTGGTGTTGACCTTCTTGGAGATGTAGATGAGATATTCTATGACACTTATGACATATATGAACCTGTGAATGATTGCAAAGCTGATAATTGCTTCATTTCTACTGTAAGTATAATCTCCCTTCAATTAATTTTTTTACTTACTTTCTTTCCTTATCCCTTGCAAAAGGAAACTGAAATTTTGGGGGTGTCCAGATAGAAATGGCATACTATGCCATTACAAATGCGCCTATTAGACTTTTGAGTGTTGTTGAATAATGCACACAATTGTATTAGTTTCTAGATTATTATATTATGTTATAGAGTAGAGTATGACTATTGGGCAATGAATCTATGCTCTTCAAGTACCACTCTAGACTATTGGGAACACTAAATTAATACTAGGTACAATTTCACCGTCAAAGTAACTAAAGTAGTCTAATTTTCCCTTTATTGGACAGACCCACCAATGGGCGTCGTCCATGTGTCAACATTATATTCACCAGAGGGTAAAATTGGACCACTTTTATTCCTTCAATGAAATTTTGGGGCTTTTGGGGTGGCACAGATAGAAATGGCATACTATGCCATTAATGTGCCTGTTAGACTTCTAGTATTGTTGAATAATGTACATAATTGTATTAGTTTCTAGATTGTTGTACTATGTTCTGATGTGTGTATGTTCTATACTTGTGAGTAAACAATAAGAAATTTTGCTCTCCAATATTTTGTCAAGTATAGACATAGTCCTTCATGTTTTCTAATGAGTAAGGTTATGTTTGTTTTTGACTTGGTTCCATTATGAAGTTTATTTATCATCTTTCCTATTCTACCTTAGGGGATTCTTTTTTCATTTATTTGAAAATTTCAGTTTTACTTACTGGACCTTAAATTACTTGTAGAGCTATGACCCCACTACACACTTCGAGTCTACGGTGGAAGATGTGCTTGCTATGTATCGTAATATCACTGGAAAGGTAATTTTCAATTTATGTGATATTCTAATGAAACTGCGTACTCCCTAAATATAGGACATAGATGATTTTTTTGAAAAATCCTAAAAAAAAAGCAAAAAATAAGTTAATTATAAATTGATTTACCTAATTTTTTTCTCTTAAACTAGTTTATTTTACCTATAAGCTAATGGATAATCTAAAAAGATATCAAATATATCATGATTTAATAACCTATTTCGCAACCTTAATCTTTCAAAAAAAAAGTTATCTAGGTCTTATATTTAGGAACGGAGAGAGTATTTCATTAAATCTCATTATCTCAACCACATTTACGCTGACTTTAAGTATTGAGAAATTAGAAACATATGTTAGAGTGAGTACATGTTACAGATATTACTCCGTGTGGCTTTTCACATGTTAGCTTGTAAGGATTTTGATTGTAGTTGTATTTGTTGAACAAGTATTTGAAAACTAGTGTATACATATACATGGCATTATAGTTCAATCATCAATGTGATAACATTTTATAGTATGTAAAGCACTTTTGGAACCATCTCTGTAATTCTTCTCTCTTCTCTCCCATATCCACATATCACATTATTTCTCAACATGATCTAGTAGCATCTTTAATTTTGGTAAATCTTACCTTATAATTTAAAGAAATGTTTGGGATAATTTCCTTTTTGTTCTGTTTATTTTACTGTTATCCAATTTTTTTTTTTTTGGCAAATAGAGGATTAATTTTCTGGTTCAATGATGTAAATGCTACTCATACACATTTTGGGGAAAAAAATGGAATGTTACTATCTTTTTACATTCGAGATGTAAATTCAGACAATTTTATGATAGATAATAGCCCTTCACATATCATGATATGCAAAAGCATTATTTTATCCTTCTCAGAAAATTGTGAAGCAAATTAAGTATTATAACAAACAATATCACATTTGCTCACATTAGCTTCTTTATCGTCTGTTTCAGGATGTTGATCTATCTGTGGATTTGAGTGCTGCAAGTGCTGCCACTGAATAAAATGTTCAAATGCAATTGCTTAAGTTTTGAGGGGGAAAAAGAAGACATCATTTTTAATATTATTTCATGATTATTTATTAGATATTATAATGGAAAGTGAATATTCATATGCTCATTATTAACTCAATGGCCAATCTTATGCATCATATATTGTGGGCGTAAGTGATGTAAGTACCTAAACTTATTATTGTGTGAGCCTGTCTGGTTTCCTATTCTATCCACTAACCATTTTGGAAGTTGCAACGATGAAACACATCAATCGAAACATGTGAGTTTTAATTAAATTACAAAAAATGGGTTGTTGGGTGTTTGATCACTAGTAAGCACAAAATGCTCAATTGTTATAGGTAATCATATCCGAGCCAATGAGATCTTATCTGAACGGCCGATATTTGATTGTTTTGAAATGATGATTTCGTGAATACAAAATATGTTGAGAAAAAAAATCCAAATGTTATATTTGAATTAAATTTCATACACAATTAAAATAAATGTTCCAAAATATAGACTTCTAAATTAAATATCAATGAATACAAATATAATCTGTATAGATCAGATTAAATGCTCTTTGAGTGAATTAATTCTTTGTGTCTCACATGGAAGATATATGACGGCCCACTTCATGTTTGGTTGGTGTTGGCTACCATAAACGAAGGAGTAATATATCTTCTTCTAGTCCTAAATAGAAGCCTAAATAGGTCACTTATAAATTGAATTACCTAAAATTTTCATATAATTAGTTTATTTAGCTTATGAACTAATATATAATTTAATACTCCCTTCATTCCAAATATAAGATCACTTTTGAATTTCATTTTGTTCCTAAATATAAGAACAATTTCTGACTTTTCTCAACTTCTTCCCAAATTAACCCTTAATAATTCTTATCTATTATAACAAGCAAAAGAGGGAGAGTGTGGACAAAGGTAGTATATAGTTGGGATAAATTTGTAACATCATGTGCTAATAACTAACTTCTTGAATCTACTTAAATTAGGGAAAGTGATCTTATATTTAGGAATAGAGGGAGTAATATAGTAAATATGTTATGATTAACTTATCTATTTTATTTCCTTAATCTCTCTAAAAAAATCAACTAGCTTTTATATTTATGAGTGGAGGGAGTATTAGCAACAAAAGTAATTATGCTTCCATAGATTCAAAGCCTAATAAAATGCATGTCATTTTCGGAAATGACCTGTTACTTATTAGTTAAGATCTAAAACCTTGTAGCTTTGTTCTGGGGAGGCTTAGCTCAGATAATATAATTATGGTCCAGGCATGCCAAGGGGAAGAAGGGGATAATGGCCATTAAGATTGACTTGGAGAAGACTTATGATAGAGTTAGATGGCTCTTTGTGTTGGAGTGCTTTCGCGAACTACATTTCCCGGATAAATTGATTGAATTGATTGAGTGGTGTGTTAGCTCTCTCCTTCAATGCAAATCCAAACTGAGCAGTTTAACCCTTCAAGAGGTTTGCGTCAAGGAGATCCATTATCTCCCTATTTGCTTGTCATATGTATGGAAAAATTGACCCATTTAATTCAGGAACAGATGATCCACAAAGCTTGGAAGCCGATCAGATTAAATGTCGATGAACCTCCCATTTCTCATCTCTTATTTGCTAATGATCTTGTTCTCTTTGCTGAAGAAAATATGAATCAAGTGACAATTATAAAGAAGTGTATGGCAGCTTTTTGTGACGCTTCAGTTCAACAAGTTAATGCATCTAAAACTCGTGTGTTTTTTCTTTAGAACGTTAATCATACTGTTCGGGAAGAGTTAAGCAATGCTCTGGGATATACGAGAACAACGGATCTTGGAAAGTATTTGGGAGTTCCACTCCATCATAAGAAAGTTAATAGAAGCACTTATAGTTACTTTGTTGATAAAGTAAGATCCAGATTAGTAGGTTGAAAAGCTCATTCCCTTGCTTTAGCTGGCCGAAATACTCTCATTAAGTCCACAGTGACTCCAATTCCTAATCATGTCATGCAAACAGCCCTATTCCCAATTAGTACCCGTGATGAGTTAGATCGTCTTTCAAGAGATTTTTTATGGGGATCTTCTAATGAGAGACGAATGACTCATTATGTTGCGTGGGGAAAAGTGTGTATTGAGAAATCAACAGGATGGTTTGAGTTTGAGACATTTAAGGGATAAGAATAAGGTTTTTTATTGAAGATTACTTGGGGATGTTGTTAGAGGAAAGTATAGTTGCGGTAATGACATCATACCAATTATTGATAAAAGAAGACGAGGGTCTCATCTATGGAGTGGTGCTAAAGAAGTTTGGGATTCCTTCATAAATGGAATTGAGATTGATCAAAGGAATGCCAACTCTACAGTTCGGTAGAAGCATGAAAAAAATTGAGTTTTCTCTACAAAAAGTGCTTATAATATGCTCACTCACGTGGAGGAGGCTGAACAAATGTTTGGTCCAAGATTTGGAAGATCAACGTTCCAAAAAGATGCAAGATACATTCATGGTTGTTGGCACATGGTAGACTAGCCATAAATAAGGTCAGGAAGGGGAGTGGTTTACATGAGTAAGGAGATTGTGATGCTTGTGTAGGACAACAAGAAGACATTATTCACATATCTCCACGTCGACGGACATATCAGGTTGTGGAGGAATTTTCATTTAGAATTTTCATTTAGCAAAGCGGTGGTATCATGGAAGTTTTTACTTGTGGTGTTAAAGCTAATAATAGTTCAGAAGCGGAGCTATGGGGTTGTTTTTGTGGCCTGCAAAGAGCTTGGAATCTGGATGTTAGAGTTTGCAGGTTGTGGACTGATGTGATGGAGGTCATGGAGTTAGTTAGTGAGTATGAATGACTATGAGAGGCATGAGATCAAAGATTTGATCCATGAGATAAAGTTACTACTGAGCAGAAACTAGAGGGTGGGATGGAGAAACAAGGAGGAGAATGTTTTTGCTCATTCTTTTGCTAAGAAGGTGTTGCATTTGGGACCAGGACTACATCTTCTAATACGAGATGAAGCTATTGATATTCTAACTTTAGAAGGAATAACTTAAGTCCTTTTATTATTATTTTTTCCTATTTTACTGCTTATTTGCATTCCGATGTATCAAAAAATAAAACCTTGTGACCGGTGTCCAAGAACTATTTTTGGAGCCCAAAGTTTGTTATTAGTTAAAGGGCTAACGTGCAAAAATGGTCACGTAATTGTCACAAAAGTGCAAGAATGGCCATGTAAACTTTTTTGGAGAAAAATGACCATCAAATTTCAAAACTGGCGCAAAAATGACCATCATAGTTAATATTTTCACTTTTTTATGCATAATCTTCTGTTGATTCATCTCTCACTAAAATAGGTGGCAGACTTATGTATTTATTTGACTTTGTGTGATGATAATGAGACAAATGATGATGAGTGAAAAAGTAAAATAATTAACCATTTTTGCCCAAAAAAATTTTACATGGTCATTTTTGCACTTTTGTGACAAATAGATGGCCATTTTTGAATTTTAGCCCTTAGCAAAAATGATACTAACTCCGTTCCTAAATATAAGATTACTTTGAGGAAGTGGATAAGTTCCTAAATATAATATCACTTCCTATTTTATCTCAAGTTTTGCCTAAACTACCCTTATACTCCCTCTTTTCATTGAAAACCCCTCCTCCTTTTAAAGTTAAGTAATTGAAGGGATTTTGGTAAGATCATGTAATTTTATTGTCTTCCTTAATCTCTCCATATTAACCAAAGTGGTCTTATATTTAGGAACAGAGGGAGTAATAAACTATACCCAAGGAGCGTTTCTAATACTAAAGTTTCGCGATGTGCAAAAAGAGTAGCCAACTTGTGGTTCAGGTGAAGTTATAAGATTTTCACTTAAAAGAAATAAAATTCGAATATGAAAAGACTCTTATGCCCCTCATTAAAATATTCTCTTCTTCTAATACTATAGTTTCGCTTGTCTGAAAAAAATACTATAGTTTCGCGAGGGGCATAAGAGTCTTTTAACATTCGAATTTTAGAATTAAGAGGATTTTAGAATTTCATCTTTTTTGAAAAAAAAAAAGAAATTAGAATTTTCACGACTTATTGTTCTTTGGGAAAAATAATAAGGGGTTGTCGCCCTGGCCATGGACCACAGTCTGTAGATATTATTAAATATCTGAAATTCGAGTGGTGACTGGTGAGTCCATGGACATGAATATAAATAATACTAATATTAATAATATTGCATTATGCATTATTGTAACAATAACAAATACTAACAAATAACAACTAGGGTTGACCCCGCGCGTTGCGCGGGATACCCGGCTATAAAACAATTTTGGAGTTAAATGTTAAAAAAGTAGTTTAAATAGATATTATCTTGTTTTGTTTTGGCTATGTAGTTAATTTCATAGTAATTATAAATCTTTCAATTTATTTTTTTAACATAGGAAAGATTTCTATTTTTAATAAACAATATAAACTTATTTATGGTCAAAGAAAATTAATTATGAATGATAAAAAGTAAGTGTGATGGTCATAAAAATATTACAACGTTTGAGTCCAAATATAACTTTCTGAAATGAGCATGACCTACAAAGTTTGTTTTGTTGAGCGAACTGTATATTATTGATCTTCAATTGCAATTTGTGTTTGACTCGTTGACTATCTGTGAAGGAAGAAGCAAATTGTAGAGTTTATGATGATGAATAAGGTATTCAGGAACTATATTTTTTGAAGGTGAGGAACAAACCTAACAAACCCAACATTTTGAAATGCTTCTACATAGACTACGTTTGTTGTAGTGTGTCTCGTGTTCTTCTCATTGTCAAGATTTAGAATCTTTAAGCCGTCAAGGGATCTCGCTCTTGAGAGAGCTACATACAATTGGCCATGAGAGAATACAGGAGTTGGCAAATATATTCCAACATTGCTCAATGACTGACCCTGACTTTTATTAATTGTCATAGCAAAAGAAGTTATAATTGAGAATTGCCTTCTGTTCATTTTGAATGGAATTTTAGAATCTGATGGATTCATATCCATTCTATGGATGAGAATTTCACTATCAATGTTTGGTCCATTCACTGTGACAGCCTTGATGAAGTTTTTCCCCAAAACAGTTATTCGTAGCCTTGTCCCGTTGCACAAACTCGATGCTTGATCAACATTTCTGATCAACGTTACTGGAATTCCAATTTTAAATTGAAGATTGCGTGGTGGAATCCCTGAACAGTTTATTGTATTCAGAAATTCAGTATCATATAGTTCTTCAGCTGCATTGTTATCATCATCTGTCTTGCAAATTGTATCTGAACTATAGTAATTAACACTTTCTTGTGGAATAAGTGACAATATATAGTTATTGATTTCATCCTCAATTACCATTGTTGGGGCTAAAATAGCTCGTTCTGTGAAATATTTGGAATCTAACAGATGGTTTAGTAAATCTGGATAAGTACACTCAACAATGGAGTGAAGTGGATTCAATGTGTCTTTGATGAGGATATTGTCAGGCATCTGAATCTCGGCAAACCCATCTTGTGAGTGTCCTAATTTCCCTTCTCCGACTTTAAGCAACCATTGTGAAAATTGCTTTATAGTCTTCTTATCTTTGTCAGTGCCCTTCGCATTCAGCCTCATATTTTGAGTTAACTTGAATACTGTGCATGAACTCCACAAGTAAGATGAATTAATAACAGCATTAACGATTGTAGCACGATCACCTCCTGGAATAACAGGCAATATTTGCCTAAAATCCCCTCCTATAACAATACATTTTCCCCCAAAAGGAAGGTTGCATTTCATTAGGTCTCTCAATGTTCGGTCAAAGTCTTCAAAACATAATCTTTGAGTCATTGGAGTTTCATCCCAAATAATTAGACTGACCAGTTGCAATAGCTTTGCCAAAGAGGAGTTGTGATATATATTACAAGTAGAGTCTTCATTGATGTCAATTGGAATACCAAATCTTGAATGTGTTGTTCTTCCTGAAGGTAGAAGCGTTGCTGCTATACTGCTTGACGCAACATTGATTACTATTTTTCCTTCACTGCACATCTTGAAAGTTAATATATTCCAGAGGAATGTTTTTCCTGTTCCTCCATAACCACAAACGAAGAAGAAACCTCCAGAATATGAACTAACAGATGATATTATGTTATCATAAACCTTCAATTGCTCTGATGTGAGCTGTGCTTTCAATTGTTCAGCTTGGATTGCATTTTCTTCCCTGTTGAAATTTAACTCATGGAAGATGATTTGTTCAGCTACATCATAAAGTGGAGCTTCAGTTGGCATTGACATAGGTGAATAGTCTGAAAGGGATTTGCTATTTAATTGTAAGAGTTTCTCTATTTCAAGCAAACACTTGTCTTCCTTCACATGATTAGGAACTGTGTATCATGCATGTAGAAGTTAAATAGTTACACAAGTATGCATAATGAATTGAATTTTCTATGGTATTAATACACGCAGGTGAAATTGATAATATGTAAATGACAAAATAGGTCACACATATTTAGTAACATACCCAAAACCATTGCTTTTGCTCTTGGAATATATAATAGATCTTCACTTAATAGTGATTTTGTTTCATCCCATACTTTGATTGGTGATGATAAGCAGTGAGTTAGGAGCATAATGACAAAGAATTTTCTTAGATAAGTTCCAATTGCCCAATTGGATGCCTCTTTTATTCCATCAATAAATTCTTTATCATCATCTAACAGTCCCAAAGCATAACATGCATCTCTGAATGTGTCATGAACTTTGTCATTAACTGTCCTTATTTCTTCATAATTCCTTGGTCCTCTCACCTTTGTTAACATAATTCGAAGATAATACAGCTCTCCTTGAGATGGAAATGAATGTATTAATCTTCCAATCGAAAATCCTCTTTTTCTTAAGGTCCATTTCCTTTCTTTTTTGTTGAATGTATAATGCAATGGGAATTTAGATTACTTGAGCTTTCTAGCATCTTCATCATGCTGATTGATTTCCATCCATGACAGGAAGATTGACTCCTTAGCTCTTGGTTTTTCCAGTAATGATGGAACAGACTCATCTGTAAAGAAAATAACTGGCTGTTGGTTGGGCAGGTGGTAGGGTAATCGTTGTACTGGTGGGAATATGTGTTGTATTAGAAAGCCAAATATTCGCCAGGCACCTTCACATGGAGTAAGATATCTACAATTTATATACTGGGAAACTTCATCCTGCGAGTCATTAGTGATGTTAGGAGTTGTTTTTTTCTTCACTGCTGCAATGACTCGGACTCGGTCATTTCCTTGGGCAATGTATTCAAACAAATACTTTATGGAATTTGATTGATCTGTTTTCTCTACATTGATATGTCCTTGAAACATTTGCAACAGTTTTGGGTTGTTTTACAACCACAAATCTGTTGTCAAATTTTTTCCCTTTTTTTATGAAAATCCGAGAATCATTTCTTCTTCTATACTGCGGGAAGCCATTTTCGTCCAACACTGTTTTCTCTCTATACTTTTTTGGAAAAAACTTTGAACATTTTCTTTCTTTTATGCAAGACCCATCATTGTCTTTATACCTACAAGGTCCATGTAACATAGATCCACCTACTAATTGATAGAGAATTGAATCAATAGCAGGATCAAGTAGTTCAGCTGAAATAATCCTATCCACATCTTCTGCTGTTCTAACCTTTGAATCAGGATTCATAAATAGTATTACGTGTGCGTGGGGGAGACCTCGTTTTTGAAATTCAATTGTATAGACTTCTGAAAGAAAACCAAAGTAATAATGCATTATTAATTTAAAATTGGAAAATGAATTTAATGAAAAAATTCCTGATTTGAATTTGAATATTTTTGAATGTATTAATACTTATATTTTTTCCAATTTTGAAATTTTCCAGAATATAATGTAAATATGAGTAATAAAGAATAACAAAATTGATTGTATAGAATAATACAATTTAATTTGTAAAATATTGTAATACTAATACATAATATTAAAATATCGCGTAGAAATAATAAATTTTAGTCATTGGGTTAAGGGTCAAATCTAGCACTCTACTATGACCAAAAGGTCACCCAGCATAAACAACTATTAGATGGCTCAAAAGTAGCACACATCTATTCAAAAATGGCTCAAAAGTAGCATTTCCGTCAACTTTAACTGGTTTGACCATTAAGTTTGACCCGAGCATGCCACGTCACCCTCCACGGCACCCCAATTTTGCCACGTCAACCGCCACGTCACCCAATGGGCCCACTTACTACCCATTATTGGGTGACGTGGCGGGTGAGGTGGCAGATGACATGGCAAAACTGGGTGTCGTGGCGAGTGACGTGGCATGCTCGGGTCAAACTTAACGGTCAAACCAGTTAAAGTTGACGGAAATGCTACTTTTGAGCCATTTTTGAATAGATGTGTGCTACTTTTGAGCCATCTAATAGTTGTTTATGCTGGGTGACCTTTTGGCCATAGTAGAGTGCTAGATTTGACCCTTAACCCCTCATTGGGTTAAGGGTCAAATCTAGCACTCTACTATGGCCAAAAGGTCACCCAGCATAAACAACTATTAGATGGCTCAAAAGTAGCACACATCTATTCAAAAATGGCTCAAAAGTAGCATTTCCGTCAACTTTAACTGGTTTGACTGTTAAGTTTGACCTGAGCATGCCACGTCACCCGCCACGGCACCTCAATTTTGCCACGTCAACCGCCACGTCACCCAATGGGCCCACTTACTACCCATTATTGGGTGACGTGGCGGGTGAGGTGGCAGATGCCATGGCAAAACTGGGTGTCGTGGCGAGTGACATGGCATGCTCGGGTCAAACTTAACGGTCAAACCAGTTAAAGTTGACGGAAATGCTACTTTTGAGCCATTTTTGAATAGATGTGTGCTACTTTTGAGCCATTCAATAGTTGTTTATGCTGGGTGACCTTTTGGTCATAGTAGAGTGCTAGATTTGACCCTTAACCCTTAGCCATTCCATTAGTCGATCATGGCCATTATAAAATTAATAAATTTTTATATAATAAAAATAATAATTTTGTGTCAATGGCTATGGCTATTACAGTGGCTATAGAAGAGGATTCATTTTTATTACACTGGCTATGGCTATGTTTGTGTCTAGAAGGTGCTATTTTTATTTTCACTGGGAAAATCATATAATTATGAAATTAAATTAAAGGGCGAAGGCCCAAAAATGATACATAATTATTGACCAAGGAACAAAAGTAGTACATAACTATTTCAAGGTACAAAAATGTTATCTAACTTTTACCCAGCATTTTGGACTTTTCATGTCTAATATTATTGTCATATTAATGAAAATATCATTTTTGATCTCATGGTAAAAGTTAGATAACATTTTTGTACCTTGAAATAGTTATGTACTATTTTTGTTCCTTGGCCAATAGTTGTGTATCATTTTTGGGTCTTCACCCTAAATTAAAATTAAAAATACTTTGTAAGCACAATCATGAAAAAATCAAATAATTTGACATAAAAAAGGAAGAAATGAAATAATTATGACATGAAAATAAAAAAAGGAAGAAATCAAATAATTATGACAGCAAAATAAAAACACTTTGAAAGCACAATCATGAAAAAATCAAATAATTATGACAACAAATTAAAAGCACTTTGAAAGCACAACCAAGAATAAATCAAATTATTATGACATCAAAATAAAAACACTTTGAAAGCATAATCAGAGAAGTATGAGAAGAGGTAGATGTGATAAGACTAACCCAATTGTGACAACCTGTAAAAGGGGAACGATAATTAAATAAAAAAACAATGGAAAAATGATTAATGCACATTGGAAACCATGAAATGACTTTTCAAAAGGACAAGGAAAAATTGATAGTTGGTGATAAACTAACTCAATTGTGACAACCTGTAAAAGGAGAAGGATAATTAAATAAAGAAACAATGGAAAAATAATTAATGCACATTGGAAATCATGAAATGACTTGTAAAAAATATAGGGAAAACTTTGTAGTTTGTGACTTGTAAAAAGGACCGGAGGGAGTAACACCAAAGATAATATAAACAAAAAAAACCGAAGAAAACATTAAAGATGTAATAATGAAGAACATTAAAAACCCATAATCATTTCCAAATAGTGTTGCAAGCAAAAGGGAATCGGATGAATTAATCAAATTGTTCAAGATAAGTATAAGGAAAACTTAGAAACCCACATTAAAAAAGGAATCAAAATGGAATATGCTGTACGGGTAATTATATGATAGTATGGATAACAAATAAGTACTACAATATCAATATCTGAGAAGAAGCAGAGAGAGATGGGAGAAGAGAAGGTGAAGGCAGAGGCTCTTCAGATTGTGGGCCTCTTTCAAGCTCTGCCTCGCCTTGTTGTCTTCGATCTCGATTACACTCTCTGGCCTTTCTATTGGTACCCACTACCCACCTTCTTTTTTCTTCTCTCTATGTTCACCTTGGAAGGATATTATAGATTTTTGTTTTAGGGAGAAACTTGTGTGTGGTACTTTTCAGGAATTTTTAGTTTCTAGATATTATATGAACTGAAAGGACAAGTTTCTCCTCTTTTTGCCAACAAAGGAAGGAAGGACTTCTAACACAAACTATTATTTACCAAGAGTAATAACCCTATTTTGCGGACCATTCGGCACCTAAACTATCATCAGGTACAATTTTACCGTATCCAATTTTACCCTTTGACGAACGCAATATTGACACCTGGAATGTAATGTTGACACATAAACAACACGTGTTAACATTACATTCGCCAGAGGGTAAAATTGGACCACTTTAATTATTTCCAGGGTAAAATTGTACCCGGTGTTAATTTAAGGTGCTTAGTGGTCCATAGTAGTTACTTGAAGGGCAAAATAGGGTCATTGCCCTTTAACCAATGGGTAGTTGGATTTTTTGGAAGAGGCTAATCTCTCACAACATGCCCATTGTGGACTAAAGTTTAAACTTTGGCTTGGAAAGTCAGTTGCCCCATTTATACCCTATATTGGCTCAAACAGGATATCACTCTAATAATGAAAAATGTGCTTCTAACACAACATGGGTACATGATTTTTTGAATTATTTTCCATTACTTGATTAAAGAATATGGTTGAATTTCCTGAACTGTTAAATAATTTGGAGTTTGGATGCCTGATGGTTTCTTTGTCTTGATTTCTGTGTTAGGCCACTGAATAAACCTCTGCTTTGCCTGCTGACAAAATCCATTTTATAATCTGTTTATTGTTAGATTAGTCACTGTTGATCATTTTTATGTGGCCTTGATTTCAGCTCATATATTTTGTGTTGCTGAAGGCTTCATCTTATGAGAAGTAAATGATTTATGATGTTTTATCTAGTTTTGTCATAAATAATCACATTGATAATTGATTAAGATTTCATTGTAGAAAGACTGTTTCATTTTTCCTGGGCCAATAAAATGTTGTTAAGGGTAAGTTGACATTGCGAAATGGGAAATGTTTGTTTGAAAACTACATTGTTGACCAGTAGGTTTGTTTGTTTGTTAAGGGTAAGTTGTCATATGTTCATGTTGTTTTGGCCAAAAATTGTAATCATGATATAGGGAAATTATGTCATCTAAAATATAGAAAATGAACTTCCTGTATAACTCAATCATGATATAAGGAAATTACGTAGTTAACTCACGTACTGGGATAAGACTTTGTTATTATTGTTGGTTGATATTGTTGTTGATGATTCAGTCACTCATTTCAGTGAATGTCGATCAAAGCGTGAAATGCCATCATTGTATCCTCATGCCAAAGGAATTCTATATGCACTCAAAGACAAAGGGATTGATGTTGCCATTGCTTCTAGATCACCAACTGCTGATATAGCAAAGACGTTTCTTGATAAATTGAGCCTCAAGTCAATGTTTTCTGCTCAGGTGTGTTCATTAAATATACTCTAGTACTTGTTTTTGTTGTTCTGTTCGTTTACATATCTACATCTTTGATGAACTGGCTTTTGGAGTAGGAAATTAGTGCCAAGCTGGAATAAAATGAACTTCTTAAGGTTGTGATTGCATGCCTTTTTATCTTCCCTAAACTTGTAAAGAATATGTCTCATCAGTAACACCTAAAAGCTAAAAGGAGGAAAATAGATCGTTTCTGAACAAAGTGAAATATGTCAATGGTATGGATGACATAGTTTTTAATTTGTTTTTCCCCCTATCGTTCAGGAAATATTTTCGAGTTGGACACACAAAACAGATCATTTTCAGAGAATTCATTCAAGGACTGGGGTTCCATTTGATTCTATGCTATTTTTCGATGACGAGAACAGGAACATTCAAGCGGTAAAAAACCTTGTTATTTCATTTTTCTTGTCAATTATTTTCTTTTGACTTTCCAAGTAGGCGGTAATGGTTACTTTCTAGAATTGCCTTTTACTTGTCTTATTTTTTGGGTGGAAGGAATACCATCAATTTATGTTATATATTTCACTGTGGGAAATGGCAATTCCAGGTCTCAAAAATGGGAGTTACAAGCATTTTGGTTCGAAATGGGGTAAATCTAGAAGCATTGAGAGAGGGGCTTACAAGATTTTCTCAAAACAAGAATGCATCAGAGAAGAACAAGCAGAAATGGATGAATAAGTACTCTAAGAAGGCAGATACATCTAACAGTGATGATGTATGAAATCAAATATTTAATTAAAATGTATCTCGATTTTATTTAGAACATTATTAGTTTATGAAATATATTGTATCAATTACTCCCTTAAATAGGGAATACTTGGCTATTCTTGACGACAAATTTATATGTAAATCTTATTTGAATGAATTGTAAACTTCTGAATATTCATTTATCAAAGCATGAGCTAGATAATTCCAAAAACAATGTGAACAGGTATACCAAATTGAACTTATGCTGAAAGACATAGTAAGCGATGATTTCAAGTATATTATATAATCCAAAGATGTGTGTCCAAGTCATTGGCATTCTCAAATCTCAAACACCTTCACCTCTGCAATCAGTTTTTATATTGGAAGCTTCAAGTTGTTCAGAAAGTGGAGGCTGAGTTTACTGATATATCTTTCTGCCATTCTCATCCTTTATATTTACTATTGAGATAAGCCAATTGTTTAATGTATAGGCTGGAGGATTAAATTATGCTGATCACCACGTGAGTTCTCACTAAGTGATTTGACAATCCTTTCAATTTGGTCAAAAAAACGATGCTAACTAAATTACTGAGTATAAAGCTGCTGGATTTAAACGTTCCAGTTGTTGAATAGGTGAAGTTTTCAGTCAAGAAGGCAAGACATATATATATGAATGCTTGAACCTCAATATCTGGATATGCTGTTAACACGCAATTCCAGGCTTCCATTCTATTTAAGTG
Source organism: Mimosa pudica (assembly GCA_029929735.1). Taxonomy (NCBI): domain Eukaryota; kingdom Viridiplantae; phylum Streptophyta; class Magnoliopsida; order Fabales; family Fabaceae; genus Mimosa; species Mimosa pudica. The sequence goes on along the minus strand of JAKELP010000039.1, from coordinate 4,975,559 downwards.
TATGTAACATATTAATGAAAAACCCATAATGTGTTAATACGCAATTTCATGCTTCCAGATGCCGTTGTTTTGTAAAAAAGAAAAATACTACTCTTTACAAAAATAACAGATATCAATATTTGTAATCAACTTGTTTATATTGCAACTAGTCCAACTCCCTGTTTACTGTGGAGGAAGTGAAATCTCGAGTCCATGACAATCAAGATTGAAATTGATTGTTAGAAGTGTCAATCTCTCAAATTCAGGCTTCTTGATGATGATAATGCCCGAAAGTGAAGTACATGATGCAACTGGCACAATCAACAAGCTAGAAAATCCATTAAAGATGATTATATCATAAGTTTTACAAAAGGGGTGCAAATTTGGTCACAAATTCAAATGATAGTAACTGTCATTTACACATTTTGAGCTATTAGAACTGTGATTGAGGTCATCACACCAACACATTACAAGCTAGCAAATAGTGACTCTTTCATGCCTCTACAACAACAAAACCTTATATGATACCATTGTCGTTGGTTCATGTTCATAAGATTTGACCGAGTCTTACATTGGCTGTCAGAGAACACAACTCATACAAATTTAGAACTAAATTTACTGGGGGCCATTATCGTTCATGCTTCTATTTAAACTAAATTTAGAACAACACACAGTTATTCCTACCTATTTGGTATTTTCCATTCACGTATCCAAATAATGAAATGGAAATGACTTACTCATACAGATCGGTGGTTAAAACTTGATCACTAAACCTTATATGACTTACTTTGTAAATCTTTCTTTTCACTCCTCCATAGCTGACAGCCTAACAGTTAGAGCTGATTGCCTGATTCTTGGAGTTCCCGAAGAACTAAAATACAATGATCTAACATGCTTGAAGCACGAGCAAATCCTTCATGTTACAAAACAATATAAAGTAAAATATTGTTAGATGACTTGTCAAGCGGCATATAAAGTGCAACAATGTATGAAACTAACAGTCACATCAACAGTACCATGATTTAACTTATATGTTCTTAGAGAAAATAATAACTTCTTCAGACAGAAGTGATAAGTCAATTAATTTAGGCGATTATAAAGTGCATCAAGTCGTCTCATGGCTACCACTTTAGGTTGACCAACTCCAGTATTTTTCCCTAGCATGGTAACTAATCCAGCTTTAGCTTTAGAAGTTTGACCATTTATATATTCTCGAAAAGATTATGAGTAAAGAAGTTTTCTTGAGCAATTCATGGAATAAAGTTGAAGAATGAATCGTTATTATGATGTTCTTTTACCATTTACCAACATTGAGTTTGCTAAGTTTGAACTTCTCATGGTATTATCAGGTATATACAGACGATAACAAATTCTAAAGGTAAGAACGTTAATCAAAAAAAGAGTGCTAATTTATTTACCATTTCTTCAGCTTGAAGTTCAAAATTCTTCTCTGATCTATATGTGCAGATTATTAACCTCTCTCAATGGAGCTCGCTCATCAGAATTAGCTTCTTATTTCTTAATAGTGACAGAAGTATCATCTGCACTATTTACACTAGAAACTTGTTGCTTGTCAAAGTCAGTAAGATCTGTTGACAAATTATCTCCATCTACAGAAGTATTGACCATATTGTCAAGAGTCTTCATCAATAGCAGATCAACATCAGATAATTCCCCAATCCTTTCATACGTGTCTTCAATGTATGCTAACATACCCTCCCTTTGGGTTGATAACTTTGTGATGTCTTGTAACAAATTTCCTTTCTCAAACTCAAGCCCTTTGATTCTACTTTCCATGGACTTCTGTTTTTCTATTAGATCTTTGGTTTTCAACTTATTTTTCTCAAATGAAGCTTGAAGTTGTTCTAACTCTTCTTTCAAATGCAAGATTGATTCTTCCTTTTGAGCTACCTTCTCAAGCAAACTGCTAACTTCCAGTTCTGATTTCATTATTCTCATATTCTTTTCTTCAATTTCTTGCTTAGCCAGATTTTCTGCTTTTTTTAAGGCCTCACCAAGCACACCAACCTTAACCCACTTTTCCACCTGTTCTGAGGAAGCAAAGGACTGTGCACACATCAAATCTTGCTCCAATGACGTGGCTAGTTCCTTCAAGTTCTTTATCATTTGGTCTTTCTCGTCTTTAAGCTTTAAAAGATTCGCTTTCTCCTGCTCAAAAGCTTTATCTGCAACCAATAGTGCCTGAGTTGCAGAAGCTGCTTCTTTTCTTAAGGACTCTTGCTGCAAGCAAGCATTAGCTACATCATTTTGAAGATCTTTAATGCAACACTCCTTCTCCTCAACATTTTGAGTAAGACTCTCTTTCTCTTGATTTATTGTTTCTACTTCCTTCAACTTACTTGTATTGTATGATTCTAACAAAGCAATCTGCTTCTGAAGTTCCTCAGTTTTCCTCTCCTGCTCCTTAACAGTGCGAATAAGGCTTATATTTTCATCCTTCAGGGCTTGCTCACTCTCAAGCTGAGAAACAAGGGAACTCTTCATCTTTTGACATTTCCCTTGAATTTCTTCAGAGAAGACTTTGAGAGTTTCAGCAGCAGACTTCCACTTTTCTAATTCACATCCTAATTGAGTGATCTCATTATTTTTATTGGCTACTTCAAGCTCTAGCTTATCTTGCCCCTCAAGTGCAACACTTTTCTCAAGCTCTAGCTTTTCTTTCACTTGCTTTAACGTCTCCACTTCTTCCAATTTACTTGAATTATACAATTCTAACCCAGCAATCTGCTTCTGGAGTTCCTCGGCTTTCCTCTCCTGCTCCTTGAGAATACGGATAAGACTTTCATTTTCATCCTTCAGGGCTTGCTCATTCTCAACATGTGAAATAAGGGAACTCTCCATCTTTTGGCATTTTCCTTGAATTTCTTCAGAGAAGACTTTGAGAGTTTCAGCAGCAGACTTCCACTTTTGTAATTCACATCCTAATTGAGTAATCTCATTATTTTTATTGCCTATTTGAAGCTCTAGCTTTTCTTGTGCTTCAAGTGCAAGATGTCTTTCATATTTCAGGGTGTTCTCCATCTGCAAAAGCTGCCCTTTCAACACAAGTTGACCTTCTGATGATTCCTGAAGCATTTTTTTATGTAGTTCAAGCTCTTCCTCCAGCATAAAATGTGGCGCCATTGTCTGAACAACTTTATCAGCTTCGGAACTAAATAATTTGGTATAGGCCTCTTTGAGTTCAGATTTAAAGACAAAGAGTTCCGTAGAATATTCTTCAATTACGCAATGACAATTTTCCAGTTCCATCAGAAGATCCTTTATTTCTTGTTCTTTACTGGTCAATGAAGACTTGTAGGTCCTAATATCTGCTTCCATCTCTTCAACTAGAGAAATCCATTGACATTCTCGAGACTTCATATTTGAAGCACAGTCTTTGTGTGCCTCTTCCAACCTCCTAATCTTGTTACGAAGCTTTGATACCAAAGAATTAGCTCCAGCATTTTGGATTTGAGCTTCCCTATGTTCCTTAAGTGAATCAACTAATTCCTGATTATCTTGTTCAAGCCGAACAACTTTAAGTTCCATTTCTCTCAATAGTGTCTCTTTTTCTCCCAGGGAATTTCTCAGCTCTGCTACTTCTTCGTTCCTCTGAATGGTCAAGCTCTGTATCTTTGACTTTTCTTCTTCACATTGGGTATAAACATCCTCAAAACGTGACTTGAATTCAGATATTTCAGCCTCCAAGAGTTTCCTCTTGCTTTCTTGGTGAGCTAATGCATGATTACACATCTCTAAACGTGATTGTACTGCTTCTAGAGTTCTTGTTTGAGAATCTAATTTGGTCTGTAAGGAAGTGATCTCTTCAAGGAGTGTAGATTTCTCCTTCTCCCACTGCTCCTTGTCAGATTGAAACTGACTTTGAAGTTTTTCATGAGCTTCTTCTAGATGCCTAAACTGTTCATTTTTCCATTTCATTTTATCTTTCATATTTCCACTTTCTTCCTCCAGTTTCATTATAAAATCATCTTTCTGTCTCAACATTTCAGCTTTGCGGATTTTCTCTTCTGCTTCAAGATACTTCTTCTCTGCAGCAGATAAAAGTGTTTTGAGGCCCAAAATTTCTTTATTGCTGTCACAAGAATTCTGCTCCAGCTCACTGTTTTTAACTGTCAGTTCATCTAAAGCCACCACCAGATCTTTATTTACCTCTTCCAATTTCGATACTCTCTCAGCGAAATCAGTTTGTATCTTCTTATTCTCTGAACTCAAATGCTTCATATGAACCTCCTTTTCAAGCAAATCAGACTTGAGATCTTCATGGACTTTCCTCAGCTCATATATCTCTTCACACTTCAAATTCAGTTCAAGGGCTTGTTTCTCTGACTGCTTCATAATCTCTTGAAATTTCAGATTTTCTTCATTGCGTGCATTCTTCAAGCTCTCAACAAGTTTTGTTTTGACTTGACATTCTGCCTTAAGCTTCTCCACCTCTACTTTGACATCATCTAATTATCTGCAGACAGCTTCCATTAGCCTCCTTGGAATGTGAATGTGTTCCCTGATAATAAAGAAAATGTGATGATTGGCACACAATAGAATATATGAACAGTTTCACATGCTAGAAGAAGAGGGGGTTATTTGTATGATCATAGCTGATTTAATTAATAAAAAAGGGTCAAACCAGTTTAGTCCTCACTTGGTGAGGGAGCTGGGGAAGGGAACATATTCCCCCCATTCCTAAATATAAGAGGTAGTTGACTTTTTTGGAGAATATTAAGAAAGCTTAATAAGGTAATTATTACCAATTGATTTTCGTAAATTTTTCTCTAACTACTAGTTTATTTGACTTGCAAACTAACATATGATCTAATAATCTACAAAATATGTTATGATTAAGTGGTTCATTCCGCTTTCTTAAGTTTCTCGAAAAAAGTTAATTAACTCTTATATTTAGGAACGGATGGAGTACTAAGCAGCCTTACATCTGCTTTATGCAGAGAGACTGATTCGCACTCACAACCTCAGACCAAGCGGCAAGTGAGCTTACAATTGAACCAAGTCGGCCCTTCAGCTGATTTAATTAATATAACCAAATAAACTACACTCATGAAAATAAAATTGGCTGGCACCTTGAATCTTTTGTTGAGTATATAATGAAAAATAGCAACCAATACCAATATCTGTTTCAGATAATTTTGTCAAACCAAAATCACAAGCGTAAATATAGAACAAAAGGAACAATCTAAAGTCTAAGCTAAGCACTCTAGGGAATGACAATCATGTCCTTCTGTTTTAAACTTTCCTAGACTATGGATTTACGTAGAATCAGCTTCAGGATTAATGTTTAGGCAAAACCAAAAACAAAATTCATAAAAATTAAAAAATCCAATCACACTCACTAAATACACCTGAAACAATAAATAAAGGAGAAAAAGAGCAAGACTTCATAAACATAATCCAAAATTAAGGCACCAAATTGTTGATATCAGATTTAAGCTCAGATCAACATGATATTCATGCTATATTATTATTTTTCTTTTGTTTGGTCAGCGAATTGAAAAAAAAGGATTTAGAGTTAACAGAAAAGAGTATTGGAGTAAAGATTAGGGCCTTACCTTTAAAATTTGAATAGAGGAGGAGGAAATGACGTTAATCTGAAGAAAAAAGTTAGGATGAGAAATGAGAAATGAATGTAAAGAAAGAGTGAGACTTTTGGTAAAGAAGCATTCAATAGAACTTGCCTTTTGAAAGAGGCATTCATGAATGATGAATGATGATGGATGGATCTGAGAGAGAGAAAGAGCTCACTGTATCACTGACAAAGCAAAAGTTGGAAAAGCGGGAAAGTAAGAGGGCTATGGAGAATTTGAAAACTTGGTTTGGGCCTCTGCTCTTTGGGCTTTTGGGTCTGACCCAAAGTAGTGGTTAATGGGCTTAAACAAGCAAACTAAATTTCATTTGGATCCCAAAGTTGAGTTCTGTAAATGAAATGAATTAATAAGTTAGAGTCCCTTTGGTTGATTAGAATTGGGAAATGGAATTGAAGGTGAGAATTGAGGGTAAGGAGGTAAAGATTGAAATTGGAGGTAAATTAAGAAATGATGAGATGTAAAAGTTTGTGGGATCTGAAAAAGTGTGAGTTGGAGAGAGAAAGTTTGTGAGCCTCGGGATATATGAAAATTACCATTCTCAATTCCCATATACAATGACATTTTCCAATTCCTTCCATGCAAACAAGCCCTTATTGGTTGAAATGATAAAACTGGAGTTGAACATTATTTTATCGTATCATAAATTACAAATATTTAGGGTTTACTTTTGTACTGAAGTATTTCGACTGATAGACTAAAAATGCAGTCCGTATATGTATAATGGGCGAAGTCCATTTATGAGACATAACTATTGTCCTAGGATCAATAATAGTACATAACTATTTCAAGGTTTAAAAAATGATACCCAACTTTTACTATGGGATGAACAATGGAATTTTCCTTAATATGACAATAAGATTAAACGTGAAAACTCCAAAATACCCTCCAAAAATTGAAAAATAAGATGCAATAAATGAGTAACACTATAAACCCCAACAATTTTATTTTGAAAAATTGCGTCTTTGCTTGATGAACTTATCGATTGTCATTGCAACAACAGCCATACAAAGGAGTGTTCCAAGTCTCCAACCAATCATATAGTAATTGTTTAAATTTGCTACAAAATATAAATGTGAATAAAGGAACCTGATCTATGGAAAGAATTGAGAAAATAGAAGAAAGATATAAGAAAGATAGGTAGAAGAAGAATTGAGAAGGTTAGAAGAAGAAGAACAAGAGAGATAGGGGATTTCAAGAAGTAGAAATATTTAGAATGACTATAGAGAAAGAGAAGAATTAGATAGACTTGAGAAAGAAGAAGAAGAGAAATGAAGAAGTTGAAGAAATGGAGAAGAAGAAGAAACTGAGGAGGAGGAGGAGAAGAAGAAGGGAGAGAAGCAAGAGAGAAAGAGAGAAAAGGCAGAATCTTATTAATCACCAAAATCACACTTTACAATTAACTAATCAGTTCTTATATAGTGAATATTGATTCAATCTAATTAGCTATACAATTACAATGTGACTCTCAAACAAAATCTAAACACATGTCTTACTAAACAGAATCCTCTATAACCTAAATAGGCCCACTAAACAGGCCCAATACCCAACTAATATAACCTTAATTACAATTACATAAAAGAACCTTGATGTATAGGTAAAAATATGAAAAGATGAGAGCAAAAATAAAGGTAAACCTCATATTCGCTTCTCACAAAGAAACTCTTTCCCAATCTTAAAGACATTTCACATTTTTTACTTCAAAGCAAATAGACTATATTAACAAATTATAGCACAGCGGATAACATATTTTGGATTCGTTTCAAGATTGAGAAAAGTATTCCAAATTCTTTATTTAGATATCAATAGCATCAAATGTGCCATGAATGATGTGCAGCATCTTTTGGTTGTTTGCATATTGCATTGTGATTGAGACCTTTCTTTACCAAACTATATCAAGTTGTGATTTCCTCAAAAAAAAAACATTTCAGCTTTAGACGGAGGAAAACTATATCTAAAACGTCTTCCCAGCGTCATAGTATGTTTAATTTAAAAATAGGTTATATATCATTCTGGTCAATAAACTATTTTGAAAGGATCAAATATTCAAATTGGTTGAAGAACAATAAAAAGGCCAATTCTGGCCAATGAACAATAAAAATGGTTCATTTTAGCTAATGTACTACTTGAAAATACTAAAATACCCTTAACTCCCTTCCCCCTCCTCACAAGCTCAACTCCGGCACCATCCCCGCCGCCGCCGGCGGTCTCCTCCGCCCCCTCACCCACACCTCCCCCCTCCCTGACCAATATTACTTTCATCTATTCACTGTCAAGTCACAAGTGCCCAACCTACACAACAAAATTCACTTTTTACATAGACTGGATACCACATTCAGGACAAAAAAAATTATAATTGTGTATTACATTCACCTTTTCACGGTCAAGTGCCTATCCTACAGAACAAAATTCATTTTTTACATAGACTGGATAACCATTGTAGGAAACATCGAAAACAGAAATCAAGACACATGATCTCTGCCTGTTGATGTAGTTTGAATCACCGAACTTAGCAAACTTCAATTGCTATAAACGATGAACGAAGAACCTTGTATAAAAGAGAAAAATCAGCAACCATAGTTCAGGCTTTTTCTGGTGTACACACCGCTACGCTTAGTAATGTGTTAGACTGTCACAATTCATTTGAAAAGTTTCAAACACTTTCTGGTAGAAGTAGTTGTTCAAGCTCCTCTTTTCGCCGTTGCAACTCCTGGTAATTTGCAATAGATGCATTTAATATTTCCAATAAGAGCAAACTATTTATGAAAATGGAGATTAAAATGGGAGCAGATATAACTCATGAATTCAATCAGGGCAATCAAACTAGCAATATGCCACGGAGATTAACTGGACTTGAAAAGGAAACAAGAATCCACAAACAAGGGAAGAAATTCTTGCAATGACTGATTAGAATTAGAAGTCTAAAACAAATAAACAACCAAAAATGCTAGTCTGTCATCTCTAAAAATGCAGTGTTTTACAGTTACAGCATGAATATCTAAATAAGTTTATATGCATTCCAATATTATGAAAATTCCAAAAATCAATGCTGAGAGATCAAATACATCATTTTTCTGTTCAAGCTTGATTGCAATGTGACAAAAAGAAAATTCAAGACATTTATTGTCTCTAGTTCATTAGTTTCACTGGTTTGTGTGAGACGTTTATTAGGATCTTACATGTATAGGAATGACAAACAATGAGGACTTAATATGTGTAAAAGCCCGTAAATATGTTGATACATCATAAGTATAGAGTGTGTGGAATGGATTCAGCGAGACTAGCATACCCATGTTTGATCTGAGATTTTGAGATAAAAGAATATGGTTAACACTATATTTCTAAGGTTTCATAACACAGCCTGCGATTGGATTTGAACATGTGCATGTTATGATACCCAAACTTGGGAATATAGTGCCATCTATCAAGCTAAAAGAACACTCCAATTCCTTTAACAAAGGTCATATATGGGTTTAGTGTTCAGCAGTCTCCGTCAACAAAGTTTAACACCTGACCAAACCCATTCTACACCCTCTAGAATTGGGACATATCATATGTCAAATCAAAGCATATAAACAAACTACCTCTAGATCCTTAATTGCTTGCTCTCTTGATATTTCCTGCTGCTGGCGGGTACGTTTCAGATGACCAATGCATAGTATTCCCTTGGATTGGTATTACAAAGAAAGCAAAGTGAGAAAGTCTGTTAACAAGATATCATGAACTCATGTTTTAACTTTTAATGTCTTCCATAATATTCTGAAGAAAGAAAGAGTGTTTACACACACACATGCACACAAAAACTGTTAAGAAGAAGATAAACCATTTTAATTTGGAAGATACGAACAGAGACTGTTCCACGTAGCAAGAATCAAAACTCATGTACACTCCTGATATAAATGTTTTCTGTATGCAAAAATCTTACCGAGATTACATAAACTACGCCACAAGAAAGAAGCAAATAGCATGATATATTCTGAAGAAGAACAAGATCGTTTTTGTCCCTAAGATAGTCAGGGAAAGCCCTTGTCATCACTGCAACACTACCAAAAGAAAACTATATATCAGGAACCAGACAAGGTATACGTGTCTTGATCATAATTAGCTACTATTAAAAAAAACAGAGAGAGGAAATAAAAGAAGATAAATCATGAGCCTTTTATGTTTTGATAATAGATGGTAGATGGCCTAAGGCTGCCTGATTGTTTTATAGTGACCTTCTGTTTTCATTTTGTATAGTTCCATTGTACTGTTCTTTCAGTTTTTTGTCTGATTTCTAGGCGTTGAACCTCATTTCTCTCAGTTCAAACAACACCTCATTTCTCTACCAAAAAAGAAAAAAACATAATTAGCTCCTATTCACTATTCAGTGCTATGTCTCACAAACATTTCCCTGATTCCAATACAATAATAAGGGCATGTCTTCTCCCACTATATGTGCTTAACTGAATTCACACTATTTGAAGTGTACTACAAAATCACCAATCTCATTAAAACATTTATCAGTAGCCAAAGCCAATAAATATGACCAGTATACCATTACCTCAGATATAATTAACCATCTCAACATGTTTCAAAGAAGTTTACAGATAAAGCTCATTAAAAGAACATATTTAATAAACTTAACTTTTAAGTCACAACATTTTCCTAAATGCAAACAATACAATAACAACAACACGCCTTATCATCCCACATGCAATACACCAAAAAATAATGTTCAAAAAGTTTACACATAAGCTCTTTTTCAACATTTAAGAAATCAATGACGGTATACCATATAAAATTTATAGCAAACATAACAAAAATAATATGATTCATTTCTCATGATCCGTAAAATACTAAAATGCTTGAAGCACCATAAAATCATTAAACTAAATGTGTTGATAACATAAAATAACTGAAAATCTCAGTAAAACATAGACATACAAAATCTGCAGCATACCCCTGCCAGCCCAGTATCCCAAAACCTGAAAAACACACCAAAATTTACTTACACATTAGAAACAACATTAAATGGTACTCCCTCCAGTCCTTATTATAAGTCACCAACTAATTTTTCTCACGGACCAATAAAATTGGTTAAATGCATTTAATTTGTCCTAAAATTCAAATAATTTCCAATACTACCCTCATTAATTACACTTATTTCCAAAACTATTAACTATTACTCTCTCAGTCTCTCCTACTATGCCTATTAAATATGAGTATATATGGAAAAAATAATTAATGCACATTGGTGACTAATGAGTGACTTATAAAAAGAACCAAGAAAATTTGGTAGTTGGTGACTAATATTAAGGACCAGAGGCAGTAACACAAAAAATAAGAAATTAAATTAAATTAAAACATCAAAAAAAAAAAAAACCAAAACCTGCCAGAACTTGGTGATGAAACTCCATTCAGTTTCAGCCACAACCACAATAAAAGCTATCAACACAGCATAACACCGAAAGATACCATCGAAAACCTAAAACCCACAACAAAAAAAATCAAATTAAACAAAACCCACATAAGAAAAAACAAAAATTGCCAAAAAAAAACACAACCCACATCAGATCCATTCTTAAAGGAGCGAACAGCAGAGAGAATATTAACAGCAGCACAAAGAAGAGCAGCCAAACATGTGATAACACTGAAGCATCTGCATGCTACTAAGAAAGGGTCGGGTCTTGTTCTGAGACGAGTTCTTGAAGAAGAAGAAGAAGATGCTTCAGGGCTTTCTTCTTCGTTGTTTCTGGCCATTTTGTTGAGATTTGAAGAAAATGAAAGAAATGTCTGTCACGTTATCTTGAAGTCTTTGAGAAAATTTTGGTGGGAAATGGATTGGGAGAAGTTGTTCATGGTGATTGGTGATACTGAATACTACTAGATGAGATTCTTCACCTGCCATTCAAGGCAATTCAAAGCAAATGGTGAAGTCACACGTTTCTATTTTATTTTATTATTTTAGTTACCCTTCTATTTTTTTTTTTTGGGAAAGATAAATAAAGAAAGTGCTGCTTTGAATATGTAAAAGGACAATTAAGGTCACTAAATTTCTAAAAGGACAATTAAGGTCAATTAACAACCCTCTAGCTGTTAATTGGAATGTGGATGTTGCTGTGGTTAATGAGGATGTTATTGTGATTGATTGCTACGCTCTAGTTGTTAACATGGATGATGCAATGGTTAAATATGCATGTTGTTAATGGAGATGCGGTTAATTTAGTGTCTATGACTTTGGTTGTCTTTTTGGTAATTTAGTGACCTTGATTTTCCTTTTACATATTCAGAGGACTTTATTTGTCTTTTTCCATTTTATTTTCACTTGGAAATTGGAATGGAATAAGATGAATGTGTAATAGGTGGAAGAAAACGGTAGTTAAGTAAATGAATGTCATCACTAACTTAAGTTCTGAAAAGGAAAAAATAAACTCGAGTTTTGAAAATACTATAATGAACAAACTTCAATGCAAATTACTTAGTGAAAATTAATTCTAAGTGTCATAAAAAGAAATTAATTAAAGTTAGGTCACAAGAAATCCTTTAATTAGGCTGAGATCCTACAAAGTTGTTATTATATTGTCAAAATTTTGATACTAATAAAGAGCTTATAAATGTGATTGTTGAGACCAAAAGATATTATTGTCTAGTCAACAGTTGTTAGTGATGAAGAGTACAATAGAGATAATTTTTAACAAGATGTTTACACTTTACACCTCTCTTGGTAGAAACCTTGATTTAACTAAAAGATTTTGAGATCTTAAGTTAATTAAGTTCCTTCCGTAGAACCTATAATTAATTTCCCCAATTACTTTATGAGGTTTTAAAATTTTTTATACGCCATATTTCCTAACAAAAGACACCATAAATATATTGTGGAGCTTATTATGATTTTAAAAATTTTTATGGTGTTTTTGCCAATCAATATATGCTAAAGGAGAATGTTTTTCGTTAGCCTTCAATTAGTCTTCCATTAGTTCTCTTCATCTCGTAGTAATATCGACACGTTGGTTGGGTGACCATTTTAATTCCAATTTCCATTGTACAATATGAGTGTTATTTATCATGTTGATTCTTATTCTATCTATTGATAACTATATCTGTTATGTTATATGTGACCATTTACATTGCAATGTTTATTTCACATTATTATTGTCATTTATCATAGTCCTCCATATTCTAGTTATTGATATATCTGTTATGTGACCATTTATACATGTCAATGTTCATTGCACATTATGAGTGATTGATCATGACACTTCATATTCTTAAAAATATTTTTAGATTACTCATTAGTTTATAGGTCAAATAAACTAGTTTAAAGGAAATGATTAGATAAATCAATTTGTAATTAACTTATTTTGGTTTTTTAGGATTTTTCAAAAGAGCCAACTAAATCTTATGTTTAGGACCGAAAAAAGTACTAAATTAGTGGATATGCTGGAATGAAAATTCAATATGTGAAGAACGATTAGTAATAGTAACTATCTCGAGTGAAGAGGAAAAATATAATTTGTAGTAAGAGGTACAATCAATTTTCTAATAAACAATGTGAAAATCGTCCATCGCTAACAAAGAGTAAAAAAAACAGACTACACAAGCAGAGGTGAACAGAAGCCAACCTTAAAAAACAGAGGCAAATATGGACATTCTTAAAGAGCAAGAAAGGATCAAATGGGGAAACGTAAATGATTATGATACCAAGTTACCAACAATGAAACAAAGGATGCACAACAACCTTTGAACCGTTATTTATTACGTACTTGAAGAGTAATATAATGACAATATAAAAGAATCTCATGTCTAAAGAAGCCAACCTGGGTGTTGAGAATGGGAGAAGCCAAAGCCCTCTAAAATGGCCTTGGCATTGGGTATGAAGAAACATTAAATCTCCCAGGCCAGCTATGCCTACAAATCAGCGGGGGATTAATCTATCACTTGTCGAGTGAGGGAATACTTTGATCATGGATAAAAAAAAAGCCCTCCTAAATGGTCTGACGAATGCACCTGCTCATTTAAATTTGTTTTCTGGATTTCAAAAGGTTAGAACTCAACCTTTATGATTTGGAGAGGGAAACATAGTTTTGGACCACAAGGCACAAGCCATGACTTGGACTATAATAGAAGTGATTTCGGAAGAAAGGGGAAGGGACATTATTTATTCAATTGATATAAAAAAGAGGACCAATAAGTAGTTGGTTGAGCCAATAAATTGGCATGCCCGCATAAGGATGAGAATGCATGCTGAAATTCTAGAAAGCTTTCTAATTTGGAGAAATGACAATCTTACCTACGGTCGAGTTCATATCAATCGGTTGTCAATAAGTACCTTATTACCAAATGATATTTATCAAAGAAAAAAGATACTGAAAACAAGAGTGTGACACAAGCAAACACAATATGTGTGTGTGTACACACACTATGTATTGCTATCACAACTTGTACTTTCAATTTGTAAATAAGATTTCTAGTTATAATTGTGTAAATCAATAAATTTGAACTTAATTATAAGGGAAAAATATTTGAGGATGTAATTGTCATAATCCTTTCTTAGGAAAAAGCATTACATTGCAAGCAACTCGATTTAGCATAGAGAATAACATAAATTATGGAAAATTGCACCAAAGTCCAACAAAAAGAAATTATTTGAAAAATCTCAAAACTTGTCAACAAGAGCGAAAGGGAATCATTGATAAGTTATGAGATTTTTTCGATATTATTTCTCTTAGTTGAAGACCTTAGTGTGATTTACCCAATAAATTACCAATGAAAAACTCAGTAATTCAGCCCTTTCTTATTTTTGATTGCCACTGGAGGGATGCTTTGTTCATTCCTAAAGAAATTACTTGGGTCAACCTTAGACTTCACCTTCACCAATCTCATAAAATTGTTCTTAAAGTACTTAGATGCCCAAGTGCTTGACCTCAAGAAGCTTGTCTCATTAAATCTGTTCATACCCAAATCAAGATCTCTATAATTCACATATGCTTCTCTTGGAAAACTTGACACATAAGGAGCCATGGTATCATACCAGCTCCTAACCCTTTTCAAATACTTCTCTACATTCTTCTCATCATTTGCCCATCCAGTTAAATACTGTATCATGAATAGTGTTCCATTTCTATGAGGGAATGGAGTATCAGATTCTGAAATTTTGTTCATCATTCCTCCATATGGAGTCCAAAATATAGTGGGGCTATCATCCTGTAGAAACAATTCCCAAAGAGAATTCAATGCAGCCTCAGGAATTACTTTCCTTGCAAAATCTGACTTGCCCTTGAAATTAAACTTAAGAATGGATTTTCCTTGGAGAAGAATTTCTGGGGCTGTATTGTTTGGATAGCCAGCATGATATAGCACAGATTTAATCCAACTTGTTTCAATACAATCCTTTTTTGCTAATCCTAATTCAGGAAACCTCCTCCTCATCAATTCTAGAAGTTTATTTGCTCCACCAAGATAAAGAGCATTAAAAGAAGCTAATATGGTTTTTTTACCTGAAATACTAGAATTTGTTGGTAGAATTTGAACTCTAAGGAAGAGATCGTCATCAATAATTGGTGCTACTTGCTGCCATTTGTGAAGAAGATTATTTGCATTTTGTTCTAAGGATCTACCGACAGTAAAAACTGTCACTTTAGATGGAACTTGAACCAGTTTGATGTGCCACCATAGAATAATACCAAAGTTTCCACCACCACCTCCTCTAATTGCCCAAAACAAGTCTTCTCCCATGGCTGCTCTGTCAAGAATCTTGCCATTAGCATCAACAATTCTTGCATCGATGACATTGTCGGCTCCAAGGCCATACTTTCTCATCATGGTGCCATATGCACCCCCAGTAATGTGACCACCAATGCCTAAACTTGTCCATAAGCCTGCAGGGAAGCCATGGACATGACTTTTCTCATAAATTCTGTAGTAAACCTCTGCAATGGTAGCACCGGCTTGAATCCATGCAGTGTTTCCGGGTATATCGACATGGATGGCGCGAAGCTTGGAGAGATCTAAGACCATGAAAGGGTTCTCAATGAAGGAAACATATGAAAGGCATTCATAGTCATGTCCTCCACTACGTACCCTCATGTGGATTTTGAGCTTTTTGGCACATATGACAGCAGCTTGAACATGAGAATCCTCAAGTGGAGTGAATATGAATTCAGGTTTTGGCAATGAAGGGAGCGAACACTTTGGGATTTGAGCTCTGGATCCAAGAACTGAAGCATAGGAAGCATTTTTTGGAGTGTAAAATGATGAGGAAAGTGGGATTGGTTTCTCAGAATTTGCTTTAAGACAATGAATGAAGCTTTCTTCAATGGGAAATGAACTTGAGGATACCAGGAAGAACATACACACTAAATTGGCCAAGAGTAGCAGAACTCTTTGAGACTCCATTGAGTTACGGTTGCTCATACTCCTAATTCTTTACTGAAAAAACATAAATTTTGTCTTTACATAAATTTTTTTTTGTGTCATTTTATAGAGGTGACATATGAGCGATTGAGGTAAGACATGCGTTATCTTTAAGATATGTATGATTGATTATTTTTTTTTTTGGTAACAATGATTGATTATTTTATTTGAATGTGGATTGCGTGCATTTTGTTATTCTCTGGGTTGAGGTGTCATTGTTTGACTTATTAGTAGTTGGAAAACTACTTTATACCTTTTTTCAGCGTATTTAAAAATAACAAAAGATAGGAAAATTAATTAAATATCCTAGGGAAGAAAGACAATAAAAATGAGGTCATACAAGTTGTAATCGCCATGTCAGAGTTGTTATTGTAAGACCTGAAAGTTACTATAATTTACAACTTGTGTGATCTCATTTTAATTATGTTTCTTCAATGAAACATCTAGAAGATTCTATACCAAGTGTTACAAAATATGCAGAAGAATTAGGATTGATCGATATAGAGCTTTTTCTTGAGGGCCCGCGTCTGACATATGAATGGCGTGGACAATAATAATAATAATAATGAGCCATATGCAATGAATGTGAAGCTCAAATTTAAAAAGACCGACAAGATAAAAAGGATGTTATAAAAGGGGAAAACTGAAAAGGACTAATATTCTCTACCTAAAATATTATTGAACTAGTCTCGCCAAGGAAATTTTTCCACTACGAGCCAATGATAGTAAAGAGTAATATTACTCTCAACACATTGCAAATCTGCAATTTTAACAAAACATTATACAAAGTAACTAGCACCATCACCAGAGGTCAGAGGAATTAGACTCCCACTCAATTGTTTGCTCTAGACTAGTGCCATTTCCCTTCTCACTTGCTTGTTCTTATTCTCACCCATTATTAGACTTGGTTGTAATTCAACCAAGTTCAATACTTTGTTTTTTTTTTTTTGCTAATGATACGTACCAAATATGACCTTTTCTTAGCAAACACGTTCCCCTGCTTTCATCCTTCCAAAATCTCAATCTATTTTGCACTCTCAATCATCATCCTTGTCATCTTCATTGACAGCACATCCGTTATGTAGTCCGCCTATAACAAAGCCACGATGGATTCCAATGGCTCGTTTTAGTGTCACTTATGGCGTCCTTCATATTGGCTTTAGCCAACACAGTAATAAATTAATATGCTTTGTATTGCCTTTCACATGTTATTGGGAAAGAGGGTGGAGGGTGAAGGATCGAGATTAGATGAAGTGTAAAAGAGAATATAATTTTAACAAGCTTTTTCTAAATAATCATTTAAAATTAACTAATTTTGGCCTAACAAAACTATGAAAATGTAAGTCAAATGCATAGATTATAATTAGGGACTGTGTTAAAATTTCTCCGTTTTATAAAGTTTATAGGCAATTTAGGTCAGGCGCTTTATAATTTTGCAGCTAGGTCAAAGTTAAATTATAATGTCAAAGTTGCATTTTCATTTCTTCAAAAAAACTAAGCATTTAAAATTAATATATGTAGTGCCCACAAATCTTGAAAGCAACAGATGTTGAAAAATGTTAGGCATGTGATAAAATTGCTCCACTTTATCAACTTCATGTGTATTTTATTGTATATTAAAAATTTTTCGGTGCCTGCTACTACTCTTGTTGCAAAATGTTGAAATTGCACATTTATCGGCGTGTACCAATAAGCACCTAACTAGGTTTGGATATGACTTGTAAGCATCTACAAGTTGACAATCTCTGGTCCTTTGAAAATACAAGTTGTACAAATTCATACTCCCTTCAATCCTTTTTATAAAAGCCTAAAATTTGAATTGGTTTGGTAAAAAATATAGAGCTTACCTCACATGCTACATTATTTAATGCATTTTTTCTATTTTATTTGCTCCTAACTTTCTTTCATATTTACTAATGTTTATGTAATCTTTCTCTCGAGTCATCATAAATAAGGATAATATATATTGGAAATAGATATATATTCAAGACACATTTAATTATTGTTTTTACATGTTTTCTTTATTCTTTTATAAGTGTGAATTCGATCATGCTCTTATAAATAGGATCAAAAGTAGTACTACCTCCGGTCCTAAATATAAGACCTAATTGACTTTTTTTGGAAAGATTAAGGTTGTAAAATAAGTTATTAAATCATGACATATTTGATATCTTTTTAGATTATCCATTAGCTTATAGGTAAAATAAACTAGTGTAAGAGAAAAAAATAGGTAAATTAATTTATAATTAACTTATTTTGCTTCTTTTTAGGATTTTTCAAAAATAGTCAACTAGGACTTATATTTAGGACCGGATAATACATGTTCCCATCAACCTTTTAAGAAATATTACTTGATATATAAAATATTTTGGGGAGTATCATTCTCAAGGAAAGAAATGATTATATAGTATATAATTGAATCAATTTTTTCTGATTATAATTATTGCAATAATTTAAAGGGAAAATTAGTTTTAGGTCTCACCCCAGAAACATAATATTGGAAAGGTCTCACTAATTGATCAAACTAAAGTAGGATCCTAATGGACCTTACTTTAATTGTGTTACAACAAAAAATATTCTTATACCCTCTTTGTTAAATTAAAAAAACAATTTTAAAAGGCAGTCTATTTAGAAATTTAGCGAGCTTGATTGTCCTTTAATATATTTGGATGATTTTATTTGTCTTTTTCCCTATAATAAAACAAGAAAATATAGAACAAAATCCTAACCTATTTAAATCTATAGTCTAATAACCAAACATATATATTCAAATCTTGTAACTAATAAATGCAAAACAGCTAATCAAATCTACAAAAATAAAAAAAGTAAAATACTCCCTCCGTTCCTAAATATAAGATCACTTTGGCTAATTTGGAGAGATTAAGGAAGACTTTCCCATGAATTAGGATTACATGATCTACCCAAAATACCCCTCACTTAAATTTAAAAGACAAATAGGGATTTGAGAGAGAAGTGAGGGAGCTAAGAAGTATAGGGGTAATTTGGACCAAAATTGAGACAAAATAGAAAGTAATCTTATATTTAGGAACTTATCCACTTCCCCAAAGTGATCTTATATTTAGGAACGGAGGGAGTATTAACTTGGGTTTTAATTTGATGCCACAGTCAGCTAAACTAGATGGATTAAAATCCTGCAATGCTACCTTCTCATCTAGTGATCCAACTGAAAATCTCGCACATGAAATTAGAAAAGCAAAATCATTAATATTGATTCTAATAGAAGAACTAACAAGTCACATTATGAGCCACTTGGAATCATACAAATTAAATTAAACTTATGATAAACACCATTCAAGTATGTGGCCTAGTTCAGCACCAAGACAAAGATAACAGAGTGTCCAACTCCCTGATTAAGCACAGGTTTCAATTAAATAAGCTATTGTATTATTAGTGAACAATATATCACAGATTTTGCAAAAGCTTATTCTAGAATGAAGGAAGTTTTTGAGAAAGTAATTAAACGTAGCTCATTATTAAATTTTTAAAATAATTTTATTATTACGTTGAAAGTTAAAAATCCTTGAAAATAATATATACATATGATTTCAAATGTTGTTAATAATAAATTCTTAATAACAAATATTATTATGATTATCTCAAAACATAAAATGTCTAGACAATGACATATTAAAATAAAAATAATTTAACAAAAACAACTAGTCTTAAACCCAGTATCTAGAAAGAAAGTGAAAGAAGTGAAATGTCAAAATTGGCAACTCAAAGAAAAATGACAAAGTCCATTGACTCAGTCACACTCAGTCATCGTCCATGAAGAGACGTAAGCCATAAAGGGAAAGTCTCACTTTAAAATATCATTCAATCATGTATATGGTGGCGTCTTGAATCTGACAACAACATAAAAAAATGGGATGCTTCTCCAGGCTCACAAGTTTGTTATTATGATCATACAGATTTTATTATACATATAGTTATTATGGGCTTGCTTACAATATTGTTCATACTTTTATCAACATTTGAGCTATTTATAACAGGTAAAACATAGATCAAAACTAATCTAGTCCAATTTCTTTTTGGAGGATTGGGTTAAAACTTATGTTGGTATTTTGCAGGATTATCTACAACATCATTCACAATAGTTAACAATTGCAACTACACGGTGTGGCCAGCCATTGTTTCACATACTAGTGGGTTTGATTTGTCCAACACTGGTTTTGTTCTTCAAAAGGGAGAGTCTAGGACAATCTCTGCACCAACCTCATGGAGTGGAAGCTTCTGGGGCCGAACGCTCTGCGCCACAAACTCCATCACCGGAAGGTTTGGCTGTATCACCGGAGATTGTAACTCAGGGAAGCTGGAATGTGAAGGCAAGGGCACTAATGAGCCTGCAACAATGGTAGAAATTAGTTTAGGCAAGGCTGGAGAGCTAGATTCATATTATGTGAGCTTAGTAAATGGGTCCAATGTGCCTATGTTGGTTATTCCACAGGGCAAAAACTGCATAAGCACAGGTTGTACAAAAGATTTAAACAATATGTGCCCTCCAGAGATTGTTGCAAGCAATGGTGGAAAAGTGGTATCATGTCTAAATGCTTGCAAGGTTTTAAATCCCCCACAATATTGTTCTGAATCCAACCGTTACTCACAACTATTTGATAGTGCTTGCCCATATGCTCAATTTTTTGAAGATAACAATAAGAATGGGAGAAAATCATTTACATGCCCTGCTGCACCAGTTTATAGCATCAGCTTTTGCAATCCACCCCATCCTGACCCAGACAAGAGAAATCGGATATTGATCATTATCATTACTACAATCATTGGAGCTATCATTATTAATGGCACTTGTGCTTACTTTTTTAGAAAATGGATAGCAAAATATTCAGGTATGACTCCTTTTATTAATTACATTTCATCAACAATCTTGAATCCAGTTTGTTTTGTGTACAGTTTTGCTCATTACTTAATTTTTTTTTGCATTGTTATAAATCAGAAAGAA
This sequence comes from Mimosa pudica, assembly GCA_029929735.1. Taxonomy (NCBI): domain Eukaryota; kingdom Viridiplantae; phylum Streptophyta; class Magnoliopsida; order Fabales; family Fabaceae; genus Mimosa; species Mimosa pudica. The sequence continues at coordinate 4,954,595 of JAKELP010000039.1, read as the reverse complement.
TATGGAGTATCATGCTCTTTAAAATGGGCGGAGCGTTTGTTGGGAAAAAAAGTGATGACAACATGAATGGAAAATTTTCACAAGCTGAATTCCCCCAAGAGTTATTTGTGTATGACTTTAAAAAGGTTGCGATTGCAACAAACAACTTTCACTTGTCTAATAAACTTGGACAAGGAGGATTTGGTCTTGTATATAAGGTACAATTTATTTGTGAGGTTAAATTTCAAATTCATTGCGTATGCATGTAACTAATGTTTCATTTACGAAATTTTCTTCAAGGGAACATTACCACATGGTCAGGTCATAGCAATTAAGAGACTATCTAAAGCATCTGGACAGGGACAAGAAGAATTTATGAATGAGATGGTTGTCATTTCAAAGCTTCAACACCGCAATCTTGTTAGACTTCTAGGTTGTTGCGTTAAAGGAGAAGAAAAAATCTTGATCTATGAATACATGCCAAATAAAAGTTTGGATGCATTTATTTTTGGTAAGAACTCATATAATGCCTTCTTTCTAGAACTAAGCATTAAGTTATGCAGAGTTTTTACGTTATTTTCAATAACACATCATTATGTTGTTGCAGACCCTTCAAACCGTAAACTGCTTGATTGGAGAAAGAGATTTCAAATAATTGAAGGAATAGCTCGGGGTTTACTATACCTTCATAGAGATTCTAGACTAAGAATTATACATAGAGACCTAAAGGCAAGTAATGTATTGCTAGATGAGAATCTCATTCCAAAAATATCAGATTTTGGTATGGCTAGAATTTTTAAAGAGAGTGAAGATCAAGCTAATACACAAAGGGTAGTTGGAACATAGTAAGTTTTCTTTCTCATTTCAACATTAGTATATGGAGAAATTAGTGTTCTAACAACTAAGATAATTGTTTCACTCAATTATGCAGTGGTTATATGTCTCCAGAATATGCAATGGAAGGATGCTTTTCAGAGAAATCAGATGTGTTTAGCTTTGGAGTATTAATGTTAGAAATCATTAGTGGAAGAAAAAACACTAGCTTTTATCACAATGAACATTCTTTGAGCCTTTTAGGACTTGTAAGTATCTTCTATTCATTAACTTTGAAAATGACCTAATTACATTAATTTTTCATTTTTAACTCAATTCATAGCCAATAATTATGATTGTTTGTTATATGCTATAGGCTTGGAAATTATGGAATGAAAAGAACCTTACATCGTTAATTGATCATGAAATATTCAGTCCAAGCCTAGAGAAGGATATATTGAGATGCATACACATAGGACTTCTATGTGTGCAAGACCTTGCAAGTGAGAGGCCAAATATGAGCATTGTAATTTCTATGTTGGATAGTGACATTGTTAGTCTTCTTCCTCCAAGGCAGCCTGCGTTTATCCAGTGGCAGGGTAAAGTAAATGATGTGCCTACAGAAGAAAATGAGGCAATATTTTCCAACAATGGACTTAGTATTAGTGAGGTACGAGGCAGATAGATATAGCCACATCACGTAGCTTCTGTCATTTGTAATATATTACACTTTCAAAGAACCCATTAAGGAAGCATTGGTTCATGCTTTTTTTTTGCAAAGAACGCACATCATTAGATGAATAAGGATCTTGCTGATATCCAGGAACATCCTACATGCTGCAACTGTCAACTTTAATTTGATAGACATTGGTTGACTTGGCTACTTTTGTTGTTTTTAGATATTTTTATTTCTTCTTCGGTTGTAACTCTATACAAGTTACTATTGGACAGCATCACAAGCCTCAGCTTGCCTTTGTATTTAAAAAAAGGATATTGTTCTTACATTTTTTTAAAAAATAGATTATTTATGACTGTATGAAGTAATATAGTTTCACTCAATATAAAGATTATCTCTCCTTGATGTAAAAAAAAACATAGGAAACATCTAAGCAAAAATAAATAAATAAATAAATAAGAGAGGAAACTCATTTGGAAATCATGCTATTGTTTGTCTACCACTTCTAAAACCGTAGTATACAAGATTTTACATATGCTTACAAATAAAATAAATCACTACTAATATATAAATATTATGCATATAGTATCTCTTTTTTTATATTCTCGGTTACATATTTACAACTAAGTTAAATAAATATGAGTTTAAAGATGATTTCTGATGTAGGTGTCACATATCACTTTTTACTTCTATTATCACAATTTACTCAATTTATAACCATTTTTTAATGATAGAAGACCAAAAATACGAATATATTAAAAACGATTCTGTTGAAAAATAATTAAAATATTTTCCTTCATAAACTTGAGCTTCTATACACTTTATAAAATTTTATCTACTAATAAAATCTCAAGTGGTGGCATAAAAAAATCTCAAGTGGTTTATAAATCCATTAAATAACTCTTATATCAATTAATGTTCAACTCTAGTAGGTTATACTTGAATAACTTAGTAATACCAAATAAATATATTTATTGTCACTATGACATTTACTTAACTATCACAACATATAGCTTCATATTTATGTATAACATAAGCTATTCGTTTGATAGACATTAATATGAATAAATAACTAACACGTAAAAATCTATCTTCATCTGACGTAGATATGGCCTAGCCAGTATCCTTCTATCTGCAACTATGATTCTACTCAAGAATTTATCTTCCCCTTTCTTCTCTATAAAAACAGTTTTAAAAATAGTGAGATTCAAAGAATTTCAATAGCAGTTTATTTCAATAATATATTTTTATTTATGATAACATTAATTCATCCAACTATGTGTCAGAGACCTTCCTCCTTCTGTCTATACCTACCACTAAAAACGATATATTCATTAAATAGTAGAGATATATTGTTCATACAAGATTCAATCTTTATCTTTGGGCATTAGTGGTGTAACCATTCTGATGCCTTGTAGTATTCCCTTCTTTCCGTCCTCTTTATATTATATACATTCCTCTTAGAATCAAAATTATCATGACTTAAAAAATAAATAATATAATATAAATGTGTATCTATGACATTTATCATGCTATTGAATTAAACTGGTACATTTACTTCACAGATTACTAATGATCTTTCTCCTTCATTGTTTCTTCCATATATCCTTCATTGTTTCTTCCATATACTGACTATGCTAGTTACTCCTATCCTCATCAATTCCTCTTCTTCCCTGGAGTACCTAACTGAATATAGCAAGAGAAAATATAAAACCCATCTTTACATTCAACACACACACAAATATACATAATTCTAATTCTTCACTTCTTCATTATACCCTCATCGATATCACTCAACCCGAATTAGTAGAATAAATATCACAATTCATTGCCCAAAACAGAACATGTAATGGCATAATGAAGCTCAACCAAACACAGAAATAAAACAGAATTTCATCCCAATACAAGAAATTAATACCACCTGCCGGGGTTCTAATATTTGTCAATATCCTACTTTGCATATCTTTTATAACTCTAATATAAGCAACACCCACCCATTTCTTTTCCAAGGCTTACAAAAGTATATACATTCGTACCCAATCATACACTTTTTATAAGTAAATGAAAATCACATGTAAGACTCTTCTTCTACTTTAATACTTTTCAACAATCCCTATTAGTAAATAAATTGCCTTTGTTGTAACTATTTTTGGTATGAATCCAAACTGTCTCTCAAAAAAATTATTTACCAAAGTTTCATTGTATGACTCATAAGCTTAATTCCTTAATAATTTACACAATTATGTATATCACCTTTATTTTTACACATAGGAACTAACATACTTTTTCTTCAATCATCATATATCTTTTTGGATCGTAAAAACTTGTTGAACAATTTATATAACAACAACACACCCTCTCCACTTAAACATTTTCAAAATTCAATCGGTATATCATTTGGTCTATCAACTTTACCATTCTCCATTTTCTTAAGAACTTCACGAAACTCTGAAACTATTATTTTACGATAAAACGATCTATTAAGCTCTCACTCATTAATAGTCAAATCCTCTAACTCACCATAGGAACATTCAGAACCATCACTGAATAACTTATCCAAATTGACTTCTACAAAAGTTAAGTTGAAAAAAAAAGTAACTTCTCTGTAGTGATCTCCAAACACACAGCCACCCGCCAAAATTTGAAAACAAGATTTAAGGCCACCTTCTGCATTTACTCTGAGGTGTGAGCTATATATAAACCACTTAGTCATTACTCATTACGACATTGTTAATGTTGAAGTCCATTTATGATTATTAATTCATACAAAGCTATCTCCATTTTTGACTTTCATTCATTACATTTTTCCACCTTCTAAGGTAAACTTGGTATTCCCACTTTCTTTCTTTCTTTCCTGTTTATCTATTCAATGTAATTTGTTCATTTAGCCTTCCCAAATTTCACCAATAGTAGATATTCCTAGTTTAATTCCATTCTTTCTTTAATATTCTTACAAATGGAACTCTTTCACAATGTTTTCCGTTGAATCTCTCAAACTAATACAACCATGTTCTTTTAACTTGCTTATCTTTTTAATTTCTAAATCTTTTTGAGATATTCTTGATGTTCATTTGGTTGTTGTTAACATTTCTGGAGCAATTCTTTGATAATGAAATATATAAGGAGGACATTTACAGAAATGGTAGGAGATGATGAATGCATTATCCACTTATATTCTTTCACACATTCTTGGACTCATCAGTATTTTCTTCCCATATGAAAACTGTTCATAGTGTGAGCATGAATGGGTAATTAACTTAGAAAGAATTTTCTTTGGCACGTTCGTTTTGTTTGCAGTTAAGAACTGTAATCTGGTCCTGATATGTGTGTGTGAGTGTGTGTCTATATATATATGTATGTATGTGTGTATGTGTGTGTGTGTGTGTGTGTGTGTGTGTGTGTTTGTATTGGCCTATTTATATCATTTCACAATCAAGAAAGATATGAATGAAAACATATTAAGACTATTCAGTGGAAATAAAAGATAAGTTGGCTTCTTGATTCACATTAACTTTTACTTCTAAAACAAGTTATTACAACCTTTGTTTTCTCTTTAGGGACCTAATCCATCCATGTTGTTCATTGTCTTTCCATTTAGATAGTGGATGCAAGTTCTGAAGAAAATATGGAAGAAGTTAGTGGTGAAGGTAGTAGTAGCTTGAGTGAATCATGTGAAGATGTTCTTTCACACATTATTTCATTTCTTCCAACAAGGGATGCCATACGAACGAGCATATTATCCAAAGAATGGAAATACAGGTGGCATACCATTCCGATACTTTGCTTTGATGACAAGAAGGGAAGAACAAAAGATTTAGTGAAAATTGTTGATGCATCACTTCTACGACGTGGACCATTCAATGTTATTAGATTTTCACTCCATTGCAACTGGGACAAAGTTGATCTCAATGATGAGGGCATGGTGGATATGATGTCACGTATACATGCATGGACCTATCACCTTGTGAGATGCAATGTCCAAGAAGTTGAGCTTAATCTTCGAATCTGCTATCGTGAATTAACTCTGCCTTATAGATTTGTTAATTGTAGAACTCTCACCAGTTTGACTATCACTGCACCTCAATCTTTTGTTAGATTGCCCTCTACAGTTTGTCTCTCAAATCTTAGGAAGTTGGACTTACGTGTTCGTGGAGTGCAAGATTGGCAACATACTCAAAAATTATTTTCTGGTTGTCCAATGCTTGAGGATGTGAGAATAAAGGAATGTTCTTGGGATTGTTTGAAGGGGGTTTCTGTAATTAGTCCAAGGCTTCAACATTTCACTATGATTGAGGATAAATTAAAAGTTACATTAAGAGTTGTTGGTGGTGAATTTCTGATTTTTAGTGATGCCTTAAAATTCTTTCACTATGAAGGTCGATTTGATTTCACTTTCAGAATTCAGAATCCTAAGCCTCTAGAAGAGGCTCACATTGGACTTTATCCATGTGAAAATGACCTCAGAACTCCTTTTATAAAGCTTCTAAGATATTTATCTAATGTTAAAATTCTGAGATTTATGAATGTCTTGGTATACTCACTCTCTCTCTCTCTAGTTCCCTTCATACCTCACTGAACTTTCCTCTATTAATTGCAAATTGATTTCTTGTTCACAGAGTCTTCTTCGAACGCATGATGCATTGATTTCAGTGCCCATGTTTTATTCTGTGCGGCGTTTAGAGTTGGATTATGAATCATCTGATCTTTCAAACAAAGGCATGTTGACACTGCTTGAAAATATGCCTGCCCTTGAATCCCTAGTGTTTTTAGAGGTAATTTAATGTCCAAGCAATCTATATTTGTTTTGTGGTTATTGCAGCAGCTATAGAGTCTAACATTTGAAATTATCATTGAAAGGGTGTTGAAATTACCTCTGATCAATGGGAAAAAGTGCCTTTATGTTTCAAGAATCATTTGGAGTCCATTGTCATATTTCAAAAGAGAGGCAGTATCGACCAATTGTTGGAAGGAATAAAATGTATGCTTCAACATGCCACGTTCTTAAAGAAATTGGAAATCAAGTTTTGAAGGGATCATAACATCTATATCAGGAATTTTCAGAGGTTCAAGGGATCATAACATCTATATCAGGAAATAGTAAAAGTGAATTCTTGTTTTCAAATTGGAAGCTACAATGTGATGTGGAACAAGTCTCAGTTGTATGCTTGACCATACTTTTGGTGTTTAGGATTGTAGTTTTTTTGTGACAATTTAGGATTGTAGTTTACCATTGTGCATTATGTTTAAATAGGAATAAACATTTTGTATATAAAAATAAGTGGCTAAACATTGTAGCTCCATGCCTCCATACTCTTTTATTTTCGAAATCTTTTAGATTTTTTTACATTTGTTCAATAATGAATTCACATCCATAGCAATGATAAATCTGACTTAAATTACTTTAATTGCTAGATATCTGAGGCTAGCATCTGTTGAATTCTGCTGGATCCCAAAGAGGTCTGGTTTGTTTTACCCTTACATCCCATAATATAAATTGGGGAATCCAACTAAAATATAAATTTTGTTATTTTCCAAATATTGCCATCAAAATGCCATGGTGATTGATATTTGTTTGTCTACTGGTGAAATTTAGTTTCTCAAGCAGTGGGAAACTTGCTTATAGAATGTTTAGGCTCATTAAATATAAAATGTTCATATTTATCTGCTGTATAGGTTTATAAGGATGTCCCTTTCTTTATACGCACCTACAAAAGCTAAGGACCTGTTTAGTTCACATGAAGCACTTTATTTGACAGAAATAGAATGGAACAGAAAGGAAAATTTGGAGCAGGTGGTTTGTTTAGCTGACAAATGAAAATGAGTTATTGAGAAAACGAGCAGGACTTGCCATAGTTTGAATAGGAAAATAATTGAGCAAGTATTAGCTGCAGGGGAACATATAAATGTAGTGGGGGGAAAGGCAGCTATGACTGGGAAACTATTTTTGCACTCAATCCAATCAACAATGAAATGAAGAAAGAGATTATATATTTTGCAGAAAGTAGTGCAGTTACATAGGGAAATAGTGAAGTTATTTGTAATAATCAGGGCAAATATAAGTACACCCTGTTTGGTTGGACCGAAAATGTGTAATGGAAATGGAAATAAAATTGAGTGTAAGGGGTAAAGATGGAAAGTAGAGATAAATTAGGTAATGATGGGAAAATAAAGATTGTGGGGCCAAGAAAAATGTGAGATAGAGAGAGAAAACTTGTGGGCCTGAGATATATATTAATTACCATTTTCAATTCCTAGTTGCATTTTCATTTATCAATTCCAGGCAAGCAAACGAGCCCCATTGCATAGGAAACTAGCGATCACTCCCGCCGCACCTTGCGCGGCGAGCATGATTTCTGAAATCTCATGGAGAGATAGTTTATCTACTAATTCAAATGGTTATCACCTCTTATATATCTTATATATATGACTTTTTCAGGGAAATAACTTTGATTCTAAATATAAAACCACTTTTAATTCTTTCTAACTTTTCCCTAAGTTAATCCTAACAATGTACATCAATGATAAACATGAGAGGGAGGGTTGAGAGATGTAATGGTAGGGGGACAGTCTCACTTTTGATTTGAACGATATCTCCAATCACATGTAGAAAATATAAAATCTTTTTTAAAACAATTATAATGATGTTTAAAGAAAATATTACTCCCTCTATTCCTAAATATAAGATCACTTTAGGGAAGTGGGTAAGTTCTTAAATATAAGATCACTTCCTATTTTATCTCAAATTGTGTCCAACTTTTCATTGAAGTCACTCCTCCTTTTAAAGTTAAGTAATTGAGGGGATTTTGGGAAGTTCATGTAATTTTATTTATGGTCTTCCTCAATCTCCCCAAATTAACTAAAGTGATTTTATATTTAGAACGGAGGGAGTATTTCATTTATACAAGATTTATTTTTATAATATATTCTGTATCTATTATTTTTTTAAAAAAAATCAAGTATGAATGCTCAAATGAGATATATATCTTCACTCTCTCAAGTTTTTTTATTGGAGAAAACTTCAATTAATTACATACTTCAAACTTCTTGGATAAATACTATTACACTTAACTATGTCATTTAAGTAGTGTCATTTTAATACAAGACTATGTTGTTTTTTTCTTACTTTTATGAAGTGACATGGAGAATCTCGTGTCAAAATATGTGTCATATGTTTCAATCCGAGGTTATATTCTCGTCTTAAATATCCGACCCTTTAATTTTTTTGTAGAAGCTTATAATTAGGATTGGAAAGAGTACTTAAAAAAAGGGGAAATCAAAATATATATGAGAGAATGAATATATATTAGAATGCCATAGTACGAAATGCATATTTAATCTTCCTTTACATCCAAGTCCTCTAATGTTATCTAACTCATGCATATGATCCCTAATGTTCTACAAAATCATAAGAGAGTATAGGAGATAATAGAGAAAAAGAAGCAAAGAATACTGATAACTTTGGATTACATTTCAAAGAAGCACCACACCACCCACATAATTGATGAAGGTGGACACAGTGACCCATAAATATATTTCTAGAAACAATAATTATGATCAAGTAATTAAATTTCATTATATCTATACTCTAATTTTCAAGAAAATTTCAGTTAGATCCTAGAGAAATGAGGAGTCATGAGAATCGGTTCATGCTTATTGTTCTAGTTCATATAAATTGATTTTCACCTGAAGTCCTTTTTTCCTTTCCTACTACTTCTTTATGATGTGCTTAGCATAAGTAATAATTAGTATAATTTGAAATGGAAATATATTTGTTTGATCATTTTTATATCATTAAACAATACAAAATGTTAGAAAGTGTGCTTGCAGAACAGTGTTTTTAAAAGAAAATGTTAGAAGATGTAGAAAAACGCACTACTACAATTGATAAGGAAAACAAAATCTCAAACAACTTAAAGAGTAACAATTTCCCACTTAAACATTTAAAAAGGGGGATATTCATTGTTTAATACTATATGATCAGACATTACACAAACACAAAATAAAAGAATAAAAAAAGGGAACAAATGGGGGTGGGGATTTTTTATATGTTGCTAGCGGTGAAACTTGCACCTCGGTGAGCGTGTGTGGCTAGTATGGTGTCAGTGTGATAGAAAATGAAGAAAGAAATGGTAAAGTGTGATGAAGAAAGTAGGAGAAGTGGGAGGCCAACGCTGTTGAGTTCGTAGAAAGAGAAGAAAAGGAAGAGGAAGAAGAAAGCACTCTCACATATCAATCTCCATGGCTGGCTTTCTCTAATTCTTGACGTCACAACTCTTTGATCCCTACCTATCTCTACCCTTCTTCCTCCAAAACCTTACCGCTCCATAATATACTCAACTCTACCCCCGCCGCTGCATCTCTGGCTTCCAATGTACTAAATATAGAACCTAGATAACTTTTTTTTGGAGAGGTTAAGGTTGCAAAATAATCTATTCAATCATGACATATTTGATATATTTTTAGATTATCCATTAGTTTATAAGCAGAATAAACTAGTTTAAGGGAAAAAGTTAGGTAAATCAATTTATAATTAACTTATTTTGCTTTTTTTTATGATTTTTTAAAAAAGTCAATTAGGTCTTATATTTAGGACCGGAGGGAGTAATATGCAACTCCTCTTCTCTCATGTAGTGAAATCAGCACGCAACCGCACTTTTGCTTGAGACTTCCATGGCGGTAAGAAAGCTTCAATTTTGTGAAGTGTTTGGAGCAGAAACTACTGTCTTTTTCCACTGGGTTGGAATTAAAAGAGAGAACATATATTTTGCCACTTGCTTGCTTTCCTTGTTCATTGGCCGGCCTATAGGAAGAAAACAAAGAACAGTATTTTTCAGCTTTCCTTATAGCTTTACTGGTGGGCGGTGAATCCACAAACGAAAATGAATAGATATGTAAACAGGGTGAAAGTTCCTGAATTATTACTATAATTAGATATACTTTCCATTGTCATTTCACTTCCTCTGCTTTGCTTCATCATAGCAAAGGTGACTTCTTTCTAAAAATGTGCTTGATTCGATATTTCCTTTCATTGCCTCTGATGCATTGAATCCAAAACTGTGCTTCTGGGTTTTTTGTTGGTTGCTTCTTTGCATTTCATCTCCTTTCTCTTTCTCCTTTCATATGAAGCCTGCCTTTCAGCTCCCTCTTCTTCCTTCTAGCCTTTGGTGATATTGTGAAATACAAATCTTCTTCCTAAATTAAGAATCAGTAGTTGATTAGTGATGGGAGAGAAAATGGAATTTCCCATAATAAAAGGGTGGGGAGAAGCAGGGGTTGGGGAGTAGTATTGACACTCTTGCATACCTTCTCATATGTTTCTTCCCATTAGAAGATGTGGCCAAGGAGACGCCATCTTGTACATGCCATTAAAAAGCTGGAGCAGAGAGTGAAGCATTCTGAATCCATGAGCGAGGGGAAAGGCGTTCAGATCAAGATTTTGAATTTTGATTTTGAAATGGAAGAAAGATCATGAGCATCCATGGAATGAGGAAGGCTTTTATAGGCAGATTTTTGTGAATCATGTATTTTAGCGGGATAGTTGGGACTGAACAGAATTTTCAAATGTTTCCTTGAAAAGGAATGAGAAAGGAGGACAAGCTTTGTGAGGGGCAATAAATATGCTCCATGATAGCTTGAGAGGAGGCCACCATCACATGGCTTAACATCACATCGGTGGGGTGAAAAACAATGGATATATTAAAAAATTAGAGTAGCATTTAATGCTGCACTTGATTTAAGCAATATAATCAAACATTGGATATGTGAACTTTTCAGAAAAGAAGGGGCATTGAATTCATGGCGGTGCTTTTGTGTGGAAATATTAAAAAATGAAGTTCCTACATGCTATAGGCGGCCATAGCCTAGGTATATGGGAAACAAAAAAAAATTCATTTTGCAACTTCCCGCCCTTTTTTTCTTATCTATAGTGTTATGAGTCTATAAAACAAAAAGTAGAGTTGATGAATTCAAAATGGCGTGGATGTCCTTTTAATGTATATAAGTTGATGAAAAGTAAAATCGAGAAACAGAACGGTACTGTTGGGAAACAAAAGACTGCCTCAAAAGACAACACCTGATGGGAATCAATAGAATGGTACAGTAGAATGTTAGACCAATCATATATAAAACAATATCATAACAATCATATGATGTCTGTCTAATAAAATTCAGAGTATAGCCGCGGAAGACTTATAAATAAATATCGTCATTGCTAATTGATTTGATTTAGAAATTCATGTATCTCAATGATCTAAAACCATGGAACAAAAGGCTCTTCTGACTGGAGTCCGACACAATGATGGTCTGGGTTAGTTTCCTAACTAGTCAGGGAACTTTAAAAGAGCAAACTACCGTAATGCTCTAAACTTAGTCTGGTGCACATACATACAACCTTCTATCAAGACTGAGATGTGTGTGTGTGTATGTAGACTAACTAAAAAACCCTATTTTGACTGGGCTTAACCTAACTAACATGCCACCTACAGGATATTTTAATTTCACAAAATAATAATATAAATAATATTACAATATTTATTAAAATATCTACCATAGAAGTCATATCAATTGTTTGAATCCAGAAGACCATAGTTTTCCTTAGATTTTAGTTTCCTTTTTGATGTTCTTATAACATGTGAAGGTAAATTATAAGATTTGAAGTCATAAGGAAAACAAAATTTTATTCAAAATTTTTTTCATTCACGCTTTTAGAAAGAAAAGGTATGACAAATACTTGATGGGAGTAAAACTTTTACTCAAAAAAATTTCATGGTTTTGAATTGGTAATTAAATTTAGTAAACACGTGAATAAGGACACAAGAAAATGATGCGTAAAAAAATAATTAAAAAAATTAATTTTTCACTCACCATCCTGTGTCGCATCATTATCACATAAGAACAAATTAATATAAATACATAAGTCTGTCATATATTTCAATAAGAGATAAATCAGCAGAAATAATGCATAAAAAAGTTATAAATTTTTTTATCGATAAAAAATTTTAAAATTAAATGCGCTAGAATTTAAATTTAAAATTTAAATGTGAAAATTTAAATTTAAATTGTTCCCCTCATTTTCTTCTTCCAGATCACTTCACCGAACTTCCTTCTCCTCACGTGCTCCCTTTCTTCTCCTTAGCTCTAGTGACGAAAACGACGGCCTTCCACAGCGGAGATAACATATTAATATATATCCCAGGGCTAACATTTTTAAATTTTTTATTGAAAAGGGAATTATGGTGCCCTCTCATCAAAATGAAGATAACATATTGAACCCTCTGTCTCAATGTTTCCTCAACCACCTTCATTTCGTTCACGTTTTTATAGAGAAAGAGTATGGCAAAGACTTGATGGGAGTAAAAGTTTTACTAAAAAAGGCCCTGGTTTTGAAGGAACTGGTTATTATATTTAGTGAACACGTGGATAAGGACACAAGATACAATTTCTGCATTGAGTTACTGCAGCTTCCTAGAGGTTTAAGTGATTGTGGCATTTTCTAAGATGATGAATTATGGATCTTCTCATGAGGCAATATGGATGACACAAGTTCATTTTTTGGGTCATTTTGTATATGAAATGACAGAACATTTCTTCTAGCTTCTTTAAGTTAACTCTGATTATGTTGTTTTGGGTTGCCCAATGGTATGTTGTTTTAAACCAAGCTCGTCTGTTAGTGGCTTAACTTAGTAGTTCTACATTTTATCCTCAACCTTTCATTCAGGCATGTATATGATTTTTTTTTCTATTTCAGTTTGACGACTAGTGCTGGTAGTTTTTTTATGCCAACTCTATCTAATTCCATCACAATATTGGTTTTAACATTCTATAACCGTTGTAGAATTCCCCTTCTCTTTTTTTTTTATACATCCTTCTCTTTTTTATTTATTATAAGTAAAGACACTTTTTCTTTAAATTCATTGTCTTTAGAAAATGGAAGGTAGAATTGCATCAAGATTTAAGTATTGATACACCATACTATTGATATTAAATTGGGAAAATGACAAAAAAATGACACTTGAATTTGAGTTGGACAAAATGGGGTCTCCAATTCCAACTTGGGCAAATAAGGGATAGTCCCCAATTTGTCCTAAATGAAATTTGTGACTTTGTGCCAAAAAGTAGTGAATGACGATTTCTAAAGTAGTTAATAGCGATACTTGAGTAGTTAATGGTTAACTACTCAAGTATCGCTGTTAACTACCCACCCAAAAATGATACGTAACTATTGGCCAAGGAACAAAAATGATACATAACTATTTCAAGGTACACCAATGATACATAACTTTTATTATGGATCAAAAATGATATTTTCACTAATATGACAATAAGATTACACATGAAAAGTCTAAAATACCCTTATAAATTAAATAAATTTTATTCCTCACCCTCTCCTTCTTTCTTCCTTCTACCAAATCTCAAATCCTATTTCAAAACTTCCTCCACCACCATCAAACCTCACCACCACAACAGGATTGTGGTGGTGAGACTTTAACCAATTGGAATGAATGCTCAATATTTTTTTTATAACAGAATGCTCAATATTATTTTCAAAAAAAAAAAAATCAATATTACTTTGAGACTTTAATCAATATCCATGTTACCAATGACATGTTCAACTTCCTCATCTCCCACTTCTGTCACTAATGCTCACAAAGTTAGCAGAGTGCAAACCCCTTATTTTTGAAGTGGATTCTAAATTGAATCCCATAACATTTAGTACATATGCAGGTTGCCTTGGAATAGGAAGATTGGCAAGTTCACTACTAAGCATGGACAATACATTGGCCATAGTTGGCCGCTCTTTGGCTAGCTCTTGCACACAAAGTAGTCCTATGTGTATACACCGCATCATATCCTCATAAGAATCCTGATTTTTAATTTCTGAATCTATAAAAGACACTAGCTTATTTTCATTCCATAGCTTCCAAACCTGAAAATATACAAATAGTCCTTGCGTGAAACTCCAAAGTTCATATCAATGATGATAAGTATAGAAGATACTTACATATCCTAAAAGCGTTTGAGATCCCTCCTTGTTATACAATCTGTTGTTGCATCTTCCACTAACAATCTCTAGCAATAGAACTCCAAAACTAAAAACATCTGATTTCTCTGAAATTTGCCCTTGCATTGCATATTCAGGGGATATATAGCCACTACATTGAGAGTTCATGAAGTTAATGTGTATTTCACTAGCATGATTAATATATAATTAAGAAGATTTAATTTGCTTACTATGTCCCTGCCACTCTTCTAGTATTGGCTTCATCTTCATTGCTTCCAAATATTTTAGCCATACCAAAATTGGATATTTTTGGATTTAGCTCTTCATCCAGCAAGATGTTACTTAACTTCAAATCTCTATGTATGATTTTTATTCTAGAATCACGATGGAGATAAAGCAAACCTCTAGAGATTCCTTCAATAATTTTGAAGCGCTTTTGCCAATCTAATTCTCTATTTCTGGTTGAATCTGTACACAAAGAAAAAATTTGATAATTTAGACAAAATTCCTTCTAAGCCAATATGAATTCAAAAAAACAAGAAAGTCATTGAATATAGAGAAAATCAAAGAGTCAAGCATCTTATGTTTTTTGAATTCATAGTACAGCTCAAAAACCATGAACTTTTTAGGGGTAAAATAATTACTAACCAAATAGCATTGCATCCAAACTTTTGTTATGCATGTACTCATAGATTAGTATCCTTTCATCTTGTTGAATGCAACATCCCAAAAGTTTTACTAGATTACGATGTTGAAGCCTTGAAATCACAACAACCTCATTCATGAACTCTTCTTGCCCTTGTCTTGATACCTTTGAAAGTCTTTTGATTGCAATTTGTTGTCCATTTCTCAAGCACCCCTAAGAGACAAAGTAAGACAAAAAAATTAGCAAATGTAACAACTTATTTTTACATAGAATATCCAGCACTCAACTGTTTTTTATGAATGAAAAACCTTGTATACTGAACCAAAGCCACCTTGTCCTAGCTTGTTAGATGAATGGAAGTTGTTTGTAGCAGTTACAAGATCATCAAAATCAAAAAGTGGAACTTCATCCATCTTGACCCTTTCATCTTGACTAATCATTCTTCGAGACTGAGTGTGTGAATCTCTCTTACCTATCTTCAACAATAACAATAATCTTCATTAAGTCCAAATAGCTTATCCTATTTATAACATACACAATTACTCATTGTAGCAACCTATTTGCAGTCAACAAGAAATAGATGAAATCATTGAATTATCTACACATATATGCTATCAGAAGTTATGAATAATGTTGGATGAAAAATATTTTCTATTACAATACCTGCATACATAGCTGATACTTTCCATAAGAAATAGGCACATGCTGTCAAAAGAATAATTCCTACTGTCACTGTAATTGCAATGATAATTGTTCTCTTTTGAGAACGTTTTTCTGCATTTGATCAAAGAAAGTCAGAGAGCTTCAGTGAAAATTTTCTGATATGATGAAGCATTAGATTTCAAAAGAAAAAAGGTACCAAGTTCAGACAAAGGTACACGAATGTAAAGATCAACCCCCCCACTTGCAAATTTTTGTACGTCAATCAAATCTCCACTCCAATGCATGCAACCAATGCCATTTAAATCATATGCATATGCCACACAAGAGCAATTATGCAAACACTCAGTTCTACAATTATCTTCCGAAGCATTTGACCTCTCCAAAAAGTCTGGCACTTTCATGTTCTCATGTTTCACAAACCCATCTTGTTTATCTTCTTCACTTCCATCTGCAAAATCCACACATTTCAGTGGCTTCTCCGTCACGCATCCACTAGTCCACTTTTGCCTATTCCATTCCTCTAATTTCTTTGGTTTATATCCATGCAAACAGCTACAAATTGGTGAACTTAGTGAACTACAGCTTCCAAAATCCCCACATATGTTGTAGAGATCACAATAAGTGCCATTTATCACATGTCTCAAAACTTCCCTTTTGTTACTCCACCCTGCAATCCAAAGTTGTCCTTGGGGATTCAAACCCATTACTGCAAATTCAGCACTATTTTCCACATTGTAAGTCACATAAACAGTTCCATCATCTTCATATCCTTCACTCCATCCACTTGACATCCCTGGTGATCCTAGAAAAGTCCTTCCATTCCATGGACCGGTTCGAGCATAGGGGCGAGCGCCAAACCAGAGAAAAACATCAGGGGCAATTGGCCGTTCAAGAGAAACAGAATAGTATCCAATAGATGGTTCAGAAGAGCTTTTCCATGATGTAAGTTTCAGCTTCTCTCCTGTTCTTTTGTTGATGCTGAGCTTCATTTTTGGCACCATGATATCAGTAGGATCTTTGAAACTCTGCCAAATAAGTTTTCCTTTTTTGCCACCATATAGGACTAAGTTTCCAGTGTTCAGAAGTTTTGCAGTTGAATTGGTTGCAATATTTGAAATATTAGAAGACCAAACACTCTTATTTTGTTTGTCCAATATCTCAAGATTGCCATTGTTAGAAATTGTGATAGTCCCAAAAGCATCAACTAGTGGCTGGTTTCTGTTTGCCACCCATATGATGTTAGATTGTGAGAGATACCAGATTCCTACATAGTAGTTTGTTGAGTTTTGAAGGCTGAAAAATCCAAGCTTGAAGTCACTGTTATTTGAGCTTATTGTTTCATGATATCTGATTGCTTGATCTGAGGTGATGGTATCCATTGCAGAACTCAAACCCAAATGGAAAATTGAAAGCATCATCAAAAGATTTATCAAGTTGAGATTGAGACTTCTGATTTTGAATTCCATAGTAGAGAAAAAGGTGAGATACAATTTTTTCAATTTGTATTTTTGCAAAGGCATTCTCTTTTATATATGACTTAGCTGTGGACTCACTACATTGATATGTAAGATGAAAACATTTAATACTAGTATTGATGAATTTGTACGAACTCGATTCCTTGTCAATGAAACTCATTAGAAGATGTCAATAGCTAAGTTAAATGCAATTTATTGCCTGATAAGATGGGCTAACTTCTACCTTGATGATAACATTTGAAAGCAAAACGTATCCAATCTAGCTGAATTGAACTTCTTGGAGTGAGACAATTCACTTTTGCTCATTTATATTGATATACTTATCTATTACTAATAAAAGGGACCCGCTGCAAAAAATTTTGCCCCAAATTTAAGTTAGCAACGGTCACATTAATTAATTATGTTCTTCCTTATTTAATTTACCCTTCTATTAATAATGAAGATTAAAAATTGAGAAGTTTGAGTCATATATATGATTCGAAGAGGGGAGAAATTTACAATACTCCCTCCAGTCCTTGCTATAAGAGTTATTTTACCTATTGATAAAATTAAGTATGAAAAATACACTACTTAAAAAATTTTTATAGTTGTATTTTTTTGCTTAAAACTAAATTATTTTATTTATGACTTATTTTTATAATCTAACTACATGTTGTATGTGTTAAAATTTATGAGTCTAGTTTACTTCCTTAATCTTCGCAAAATAACTCAGATTTGTATGAATCAATGGTAGATGTATATTAAGGAGTAGTGGCAGTCTGTGTGTGTACATATAGTGAAACAAATAGTTTTTTCAGATTTTAAATTATAAAACTCCAATCCTGTTTGTGATTCAAATACTCTAAATTTATTTATTTTGCATATAATAAGAGAGTTTACATTATGTGGCGGTTCTAAGCAACATGTTAAAAATAAGGTATTTTACGAAATTTAGCATATATCCATTACTAATAAACTATTTCAACTAATGTCTTTAATAATCTCAAATTCGATGGCAAAAAAAATTCTCAAATTAGTAATCTAATTAAGGATCACTTATATATGTATAAAATTATCCACTTAAAAAACATATCATTTTCAACTTGCAGCATTTGGTTAAGTGGTAAGGAACTCATTCAACCTTACCCTGAGTTAGGGGTTTGATCCCAGTTTTAGCATAGAGTATGTTGAAACTCCTGACCAGTTGTCTCACCCATTGAAGTACCCACAATCAGTAATTCATAATAAATTCCTGATTTAGTCTATGACCTCATTAAATCATCGGCAAAAATTGACCGAGTGATTGGAAGAGTCAATATTAATTAAAGGGCGGGGTCTACTATCCATAATAAAGCAAAGGGCGAAGACCCAAAAATGATACACAACTATTAGCCAAGGAACAAAAATAGTACATAACTATTCCAAGGTACAAAAATGATACTCATCTTTTACCATGTGATCAAAAATGATATTTTCACTAATATGACAATAATATTAGACATGAAAAGTCCAAAATGCCCTTATAAAGTAATCGCCACCCGGTAAAATTTTATTTGACTATAAGGGCATTTTGGACATTTCATGTCTAATATTATTGTCGTATTAGTTAAAATATCATTTTTGATCACATGGTAACAGTTAGGTATCATTTTTGTACCTTCAAATAGTTATGTACTATTTTTGTTCCTTAGCCAATAGTTATGTATCATTTTTGGGTCTTCGCCCTAAAGCAAACCCAAATACTTTGTTTTATTTAAAAGCATAACGTACACGAGTACTATTGTTTTACTGGATAAGACCCTTTCTTTCTTAGCTTTTGGCATATGGAGAGGCAGAGGACCCATCTACAAAAGTTAACTAAACGATTGGAAGAGTCAATCAATATTTTGAGTTAAAGGGCGAGGTCTGTTATCCATAATAAAGCAAACCAAATACTTCGGTGTTATTTAAAAGCAAAACGTACATGAGTAGTTGAGTACTATATATTGCTTTAGAGGAGAAGACCCATTCTCTTTTTTGGCACATGGAGAGGACCCATCTGCAAAAATTGACCGAGTGATTGGGAGAGTCAATATCTTGAGTAAAAGGCCGGGGTCTGTTATCCATAATAGAGCAAACCAAGTAACGTGCGTGAGTACTACTCCCTCCGTTCCTAAATATAAGATCACTTAAGCAAATTTGGAGAGATTAAGGAAGACATTCCAATGAGTTAGGATTACATAAAATTTCCAAAATACCCCTCACTTAAATTTTAAAAATATCACCTTCTTCAAACCACTATTTTTTGGGTGAAGGGAGTATAGGGATAATTTGGGGAAAAGTTGAGTCAAATTAGAAAGTGATCTTATATTTAGGAACAAGCTCTTCTCCCTAAAGTGATCGTATATTTAGGAACAGAGGGAGTATTGTTTTACAGAAGAGGACCTGTTCTTTTTTTTGGTATAGGGAGAGGACCCATTCAAATTGCAATATTTTATACAGTTTTGATTGAGCATATAATGACATGTTTCTGTCTTAATTTTAGAGATTTCATATAAATGTTAATGGGAAAAAAGGAAGCTATGATGTAACGGACCTCTAAAGATGAAAATCCGATGCAAGCAATATCCACAAGAGCAATGGAAATTACTAGAGATAATACTCTAGAGAAGACTTGAATTAAACCACAAAAGAGAATCCATGTCCAGAATTGACATAAGGTTTCTAGAAAATTACAAGCAATGAGAATGAAGAAATTACAGAGGGATGAAAAGCATGAGAGTAACAGAAAGGAGAGAGAACTAGAAGTCAGAGAGAATGAGTCTTTTCTAAAATTCTTCACTGCTTCTCAATTGGTTCCACTTCTGCTTATATTCTCATCTCAAAGCCCTGTTTGTATACCAACTCCTTTGGCCCATTTAATAAGCTTTTGGCCCATTTATTTTTATTTAAGGCTCTACATTCAGTACCATAACATTGCCTTCCCCTTGAAATTGACCTTGTCCTCAAGGTCAAAAGTAGAAGTAGCACAAGAAGCACCCTAAGTTGCCCTACAAGGCGGATCCAAACCATTCCAAGCAACTAAATTGAAGCTGAACCAAGGCTTTCTGTCTTGAATGAATAAGGTAGCTCCCTCATATCTGTTCCCATGAATAATAACTTTGACCAACCACTGATGCTGCCTCATAGAGAATGCAAAGTAGAAAATTGTTGACAACTTCTTCAATATGGTTTTGTTAGATTCAGTACTGTCCAGCACCTCAACATGAAGCCAAAATAGAACTCGGAAGCATGTGATAATTTCAAAAACACAAATATAGAAGTATTTAACAACAGCAACCAGGTCATGAGCATAATATTCATATCTTGCCCCTTGAATGATCAGTTTAAATTGAAGCACACTAAACATAAAGCAATTGAACCTTTTTGTGTTACAATAGTTGAAGTAAGACTCTGATGCAATGCTCAAGCCTACTACAAGAGCAATGGTAACCACCCTCATACCACTTTGTCCAAGGTAAACACAACTAATAGCACCAAAAGACATCATAAGCATGTCATAGATTCTACTGGTAAAATACAGTAGGCATATCATAAGGTGGTAATCAAGATCTTCATTATTTACCGAAAAAGCCTCATGACAATCTTTCAACTGGAGGCAACTTGATAATTTTGATAAAAGTTGTTTAAGAACACTGACCCCTTTATATGTAGTGTGCTTTTTAGTCATAAATTCAGACCACAGCAGCAGTCCAAAACTCTGTACAGCTCCGGGGTCAAATACATATATAAAGAAGAGGAACAATGAAGGAGATTCAACTAATGAAACATGCACTTTGATGAGACAATTGAACAAACAAATAGAGTGCATTGTAGATGGAACATAAAAGGATTGGAATACAACACAAGGCTTGAAACAAAAGTGTATGAAGGGTAGTGCCTGTATCAGAAAATCCATATGCACCTCAGGAAATTCACGCAGGTAGAGTAGATATATAAACACAATTTCAATAGTGCCAAAATAAAGTCCACCACCTAAGTGTATTGGCCAATTAGAATCAAGATGGAACCAAGCTGGTTTCAATAATTGTCCAGTAAAATTAGCAAAGTAAAAACCAGCAAAGTCACCAACAAGAACATGGTATATGCACTTCATATCACTCAACTGATGTATAAAGATATAAGAATATGAAACATCCATACCAACAGCATATTGAAGAGCATATGACCACAAAACCAGTTTCTCCTCTGTGATAAATGCTATCAAACTACCAAAACAATCACCAAGACCAAGAAATGGTTGCATAATGGCAGCTGTAAATAATATTCCACTGGCAGTGAGAAGAAAATTGTGATAACTCCAGAAGTAATCAACCTTAGAAGTGCCTGGATCAAAAACATAATGACAGAATCGAGCCAATGATGGAAGGGAAACATTTGAACCATGTACTTGATTGCAGCAATATATCGAACACTTAGAAGGCGTTGCAAAAATAGTGCTAGTAAAGGAAGCTTGCATCATAGTAGCAGCCAAATCAGAATTGGGGATGTAAAAATCAGAGTAAATAGATGTCATACTTGAAAAGAAATTGACAGAATTATCACAAGGAGGAAGATGTACTTTCTGCAATGGAATCAGAGTATCCTTAGAAGCACTACTGCAAGAGATGT
The DNA here is from genome assembly GCA_029929735.1 of Mimosa pudica. Taxonomy (NCBI): domain Eukaryota; kingdom Viridiplantae; phylum Streptophyta; class Magnoliopsida; order Fabales; family Fabaceae; genus Mimosa; species Mimosa pudica. The sequence goes on along the minus strand of JAKELP010000039.1, from coordinate 4,932,714 downwards.
TGAGAGAAATTGGCGATGGTCCTCTAGCTTCACCCACCAAATATGCATCTATTATCGTTGTATCATCCACTGCTAGTGAGGTTTCTTGTCCAATGTCATTGAGGTCATCTCTCTTGTCATTATTTGTATCATATTGGAAAGTTGCCTTAATTTCTCCCTCAACCACAATTGTTTCCTCGTGCTCCTTCGATATGTCATCAAAGTGGTGAAAATTAATAGTAGGAGCAAGGTGTGTAGCCACCGAAACTGAAGAAGGCTCGATGGAAAAATTGGATGTGGAATCAACAATAGGAAAGTTAGGGTTCACCGGTCCAAAAAGAAGATCAAATTTAGAATGTATGGAGTCCAATTTTTGTTTCATGGAAGCAAGCATAAAATCCATACGATCAAAGCGAGCCAGATCATCAATACGCCTGCGCTCCATATTTGTCACAAGATTTGAAATGGAATCCGTCATGGTAGCAAAAGGACAATGAAAGCACCAATGTAAGGGACCTCTAAAGATGAAAATCCGATACAAGCAATATCCACGAGAGCAATGGAAATTACTAGAGATAATACTCTAGAGAAGACTTGAATTAAACCACAAAAGAGAATCCATGTCCAGAATTGACATAAGGTTTCTAGAAAATTACAAGCAATGAGAATGAAGAAATTACACAGGGATGAAAAGCATGAGAGTAACAGAAAGGAGAGAGAACTAGAAGTCAGAGAGAATGAGTCTTTTCTAAAATTCTTCACTGCTTCTCAATTGGTTCCACTTCTGCTTATATTCTCATCTCAGAGCCCTGTTTGTATACCAACTCCTTTGGCCCATTTAATAAGCTTTTGGCCCATTTATTTTTATTTAAGGCTCTACATTCAGTACCATAACATATGATTGGAAAACTAATTTTGCACTGAATGCAATCAACAGTGAAATGAAGAAAGATATTATATATTTTGCAGAAAGGAGTGGAGTTGCATAGGAAGACAGTGAAGTTATTTGTAATTATCAGAGCAAATGCATAGTATAAGTATCCTAATAGTTGTTAGCATTGCACAGGAAACAACATAACGGTACTGAAGATGCCATATCAATAGTTTGAATCTGGAAGAGCATAGTTTTTCTTAGATTGTCGTTTCCTTTTTGATGTTCCTATAACATGTGAAGAGGTGAATTATAAAATCTTAAGTCATAAGTAAAACAAAATATTACTCAAATTTTTTCATTCACGTGTTTATAAAGAAAGGGTATGACGAAGACTTGATGGGAGTAAAAGTTTTACTCAAAAACGCCCTTGGTTTTGAAGGAATTGGTAATCCTATATATACAAAGGGAATGGTGAGAATCCTTGTTCATTTAACCATGTTTCACCGTTCCCTTTATCTAAGATAATAAATTTAAATTTTAAAATTAATTATTATAGTTTCTTTTTTAAAAAAGATAGTCTTTTTTTTTTAAAAAAAATTATGATTTGTTTCTCTCATTATGTCCTTCACAATGGTTTAATATGTTTTTTTACCATTTTGCCCTTTATTAACATTACATATTATAATTACCTTTTTGTTCTTTCTTTTCTTTACTACACACTCTATCTTTATTTTGCCATAAATTCTATCTTATCAATAGAGATAAAGTTGGAAAAAATTTTGTGATGCATTATATATTTTATCTATTTTTAATTTTTTTAATACAGTAAAGTGGTTTTTTCACCTTATAATCAAGGACGAGAAGACTATTATTGTTATCATTATCATCAAAGAATAATATTCATACAGTCTGTAATATAAGAGCCAAAATTTAAATAAATATTTTCCAAATATGAGAATTCACCCTTACATTCTTTCATATTTGAAACATTTTTTTACTTTGCTTCCAACTCACATTTATAGAAAATTTTCAGAATATTAGTATTTAATCCACCATTTTCCATTGTACTATGGGCCTGTTTGGATTTAGTTTCTGGAGAATAACTTCTCGGAAAATAGTTTTTAAGTATAATAGATTTTCTAAAAAATAGTTTTTGATGAAATGAGAGTGTTTGAATTAAGCTTTTTGAAAATAGTTTTTAAGAATAACTTTTGAGTAGAATATAGCTATTCTGAAAAATAGTTATGATGAATAACTTTTCATGTTTCTTTTACTTGAAATAAGTGTTTTTCCTAAATGAGAGATTAAAACTTTCAGCTGGAAAAGGAGAAAAATATAGTTTTTCTCAAAATAGTTTTTGGAACCTCAAACCTAGCTTTTCTTCTCAAAATAACTTATTTAAACAAATTGAGTGTTTGGACATCTTTGTGTGAAACCTGGTTTAGGAGCCAGGAAAGCTTTTGGAAATGTATTCAAACAACCCTTTTGTCTTTCTTTTAGCATATCAATGTATATGTTGTGTTTTCTTTTCGTTTGCTTAACCATCTGCGTTTCAATTACATGTACATTCCTTTACCTTCAAAATTTGTCGTTTCATTACTCTTTCTTACCATGCATAAATTAACTATAGTCACTACCTCCGCGCTTCTAGATTAAGTACAATTTGTCCCTTAAAAGTCAATGCTAACCCAGCGATGCCGGGGGTATTAACTGGTTACAGCTTTAGCAGAAGTTTTCTTACATCCAATGACAGTAAAAAGGATTATTTGGATTTGATGCATCTGACAATTTGGGTTTTGATTTACACAAGCTATAATTTCCATCCATATGTAGATTCAAACTTGCCTATTCACACTTAACAGCAAAAGCTTCTCCTCGGCAATATAATCACACCAGATGTTCAGGAAACACAGCTCAAGATGCAGAAAGAAGGCTGATAGAAAAGTAACTAACTTTCTATATTCTGATTTTGTATTTTGTCTAAAGGAATGGTCTCATGGGAATATAGATGTTCACTTCCAGATATTCGACTTCTTTGAGAACCAACTAATTGAATGAATTATCTTGTAATTGGTATTTCTAGTTATTCCATACTTTAGAAAAGAACATATTTATGGAAGGTAATAGTTAACAGAGAACGAACAATCACACTAACAAAGGTTGGTTTAGTTGGTAAATGGTTTAACTTTGTAACTATGTAAGTTTAAATCATCTGTGTAAGCACTCTGAGCCTGGAGGCCTGCATTGGCCTTGGTGAGTCCCCATAACTCAACTTAAACTTTTTTCATAAAAAAAAAAGAGATCAAATTTGATAACCATTAGCTTTAGTCCAAACCTTTTTAGCTACCAAGCGAATTCCCTTCACAATAAAGGAACAAAAGACAAGTTAAAAGAATATCACTATAACCCATTCTCCAATCTCCATTATAGGATGAAACATTGGCCTAATACGTTTTGAAGCATTGGCCTAAAAGCCTGATGCTACCTATTGAGTTGGATCATGGTAAAGTCACTTTTTGAAACTCATTGCCAACTACTATAGCATTGTATTAAGCTTAAACAGCTGGATTTGTATGACTGGAAATGCCAAGGTATTGTTGCTCGGCTTTGAGATAAGAATATACATATTTCACTAACAAATCAAACTAAAGTGGAAAAGAAAGAGAAACTCAAACTTTTTCTAACAAATTAAATAGAAACTAAAATTTTGTCTAAAAATTATTTAATATGGTGCCTTTAATATTTTGCATAAATGCAGCCTTAATTTTTTGAGTGATACCACCACATCAATCATAGTAAAGCGTTCTTCAGGTAAATCAGTGCAACAACTTATTGCCAACTCAAAAATTGATGACATATATGGTAACATATCACCAACATTTTGATTGTGCAACAAGTTGGCATCTATAATATTGATGATAGAATGCGGTGTTGATGTTCTAACCCAATCTTTCAAACTTAGACCTTCACCAAACATGTCATCTACTGGCTTTTTCCTTGTAAGCATTTCCATCAGCAAAATACCATAACTATACACATCTCCTTTAATAGAAACAATTCCTTTTGATCCATACTCTGCATATACTTGTCAAGTTAAATGGTGAGGTTAAAAGTCATACAATATATCAATATATTATATGAGAAATTACTCGTACAAACATCAGCTAAAGTGCAAAAAATACCCATGTGATTATGATCAAGTTGCAATAGTACCTATGTGATTTTTTTAGAGCAAAAGTAACCATAACATTTTAAAACAGGACAAAAGTACCCATAACATTTCAAAAAATGAGCAAAAGTACCCATCAGTTATGGGTACTTTTGCATTGTTTTGAAATATTATAATTACTTTTGCTAAAAAAATCACATGAGTATTTTTGCACCTTGTTAAAATTACATAGGTAGTTTTGCACCTAAGCCCCACACACACATAACACAATTATTAAATTATCACCTGGTGCCATATAGCCAAGTGTAGCCAAATTTGCAGTATAAATTTCCAGCTGTCCTTCAACTAATAATTTTGCAATCCCAAAATCACTAAGATGGGCCACCAAATTGTCATCCAACAAAATATTGTTCGGCTTTACATCACAATGAACCACTGGGGTGGGAGAGCCATGATGGAGATACTCTAATGCAGATGCCACATCAATCAATATGTTTAACCTTTGCATAATATTTAAACAATAGTTGTGAGAGTACAACCACCTATCAAGACTCCCACTTGGTATAAACTCCATTATTAGAGATTTAAAATCAACATTAGTGCAACTACTAATGACCTTAACAAGATTGCGATGACGTAAATTGCATAGTGCAATACATTCAATCTCAAAGCTCCTTAATGCCTCTTCCAAATCCAAATTAAAAATTTTAACAGCAACAACCTTCCCATTTGAAAGAATTGCTTTGTATACTGATCCAAAACTTCCCCTACCAAGAAGATTACTTTCATCAAATCTATTTGTTCCTATGAGGAGCTCATAATAAGATATTTTGATTGGTGTGTCCAAATTTATGAAATCCCTGTTGGTTGAATCATCAACTTGATCTCTCTTACACTTTAGAATGACCATGCTTGAAACAACCAAAATAAAAGCTATGACAGGCAATGTGCATTTGATAACAAACATTACTTTATTTGACTTGTGTTTGATTTCTTCTTGACAAGGCTGAACATGAAGTTCAAACTTTCCACAAAGATCTTCATTCATTATAAAAGAGTCAAATGTAAAATTTCTGAAAGGTCCACCATTTGGAATTTGTCCATGTAATTTATTGTAGGAAAGGTTTATATATTTTAGATGGACAAGAGACTCCAAAGTCTTTGGGATTACACCAGAGAGATCATTTTGAGAAAGATCCAAGAATTCCAAGGCTAGCATGCTACCAAATGATTCAGGAATTTGTCCCTGAAAATTGTTATGAGCCAAAGATAGGTTTATCAAAGTTTGCAAACCACCCATAGTTGTAGGGACATTTCCTAAAATTTGATTTCTTGACAAATTCAATGATATGACTGCTCTCAAAGTTGATACCTCTGGTGAAAGTCTTCCACTTAATTCATTAGAGGACAAGTCTAAGACCAAGATATCTTTGAGACTCCAAATAGAAGAGGGAATATAAGAACTCAAATTGTTAGAGCTGAAATCCAACTTCCTCAAAGAACTAAGATTCCCTATGCACCCTGGAATCATTCTTGAAAACATGTTGTTATTAAGATACAACTCACTCAAACTTTTTATGTGGCAAATTTCATTGATAATGTAACCTTGTAATTTGTTGTTCCCAAGACTTAAGAGTTGAAGGCTTTGTAACTTGTGAATTGTAGTAGGAATCATCCCAGTCAAACGATTCCCATCCAAATATAACACCATCAAGTTGGTTAAATTGCAAAGTGCATGGGGCACATCTCCACTCAATTTATTGCCATCTAGATAAAGCTTAATGAGCTTAGAAGCATTTGCTATATTTTTTGGAATGTGTCCAGTGAGTTCATTTTGCTCCAGGCTCAATAAGTTCAGGTTGGGAAGGTCACTTCCTAGAAATGGTGGGACACCTCCGGAAAAATAATTAGTTCCAAGTGACATGCGCGTCATTTTGGAAATGTTGAATATATTGGACGGTATGGGTCCATTGAAATAATTAGTTGACAAATCTAACTCTTCAAGTTTACTAAGACTGCCCATATCCTTGGGTAAAAGGCCTGGAAACAGAAAAACTGATAGATAATAACATTTCCAAATAAAAGAGAATAGGCTAGCAAAAAAGCACGTTTACACACATACACACACATTTTATTCTCTACACTACTAAATATAAATTCATTTTCACTTTTGTTTTGTAAATTTAAAGTTAGTGAAGCAAGTTAAATCACAAAATTTTAACATATTAGATAACACATAATTAATTAGATGACAAGTTAATTTATAAGAAAAATGAATTAGTTTTTTAAAAACAATTCACTATAGGTAATTTAAAGTGATTAATTTTGCATTTTTAATGTTTCCTATAAAACTTTTAATGGTGTTATAATTTTGAACACTTCCTGGTACGTATACACACGTGTGTGTGTGTGTGAAGGTTCTACTTTGTTTAGGCCTTTTATTTTTATTTTTTGATTATAATTATAATATCATTAATGATGTTAGAAATATTCATTTATTATCTCTCTTTAGAATCAACTTCATGAAAACATTTCATAGATTTGGTGTTGGACAATGATTTATTTATTTGAACTTTACAAAAATGGATTAATTTGGAGGCAAGATAATGAGTTAGTAAAACATTTTGAGTTTTTTTAGGGATAAAGGAAAAAAATACCCCGGAAGTTTCCACCCAAGAGCACTGAGTATATAGAAGTTTTCTAAGGGGCAAATATACCCTGGAAGCAATAAAAATGGGGCAAATTTGCCTTTCCATAAAAAAACTAACAGTCAACCGTTTAATTGTGGGCTCCACCTCTTTAACATTTTTGGTCAACTAAACGATTGACTGTTAGTTTTTTTGACGGAAGGGCAAATTTGCCCCATTTTTATTGCTTCCAGGGTATATTTGCCCTTTAGGAAACTTCCATATACTCAGTGCTCCTGGGTGGAAACTTCCTGGGTATTTTTGGCCTTTATCCCTTTTTTTTATAAAAAAACATTATGAGTTTTTAATAGGAATGTATCTCAAAATAACGAAAATAAAAACTATATTTGCAAAATTTGAAAGTAAACTTCATTTGAATCAAAGTGAAAATTGCAATATACAAAACTCATATGAGTAGTTGATATCGTTAGAAGTGTTAAATTCATAATTTTCTTTATGTTCAACGTTATTTCCTTGAAACCCACTTGTCACACGAGTGGGATAACCTTAAGAAATAAAACAAAAAGTTATTTTCTTGAAAAATAAAATAGTGTGAAGGTACAAAGTTACCATTTATACATTATTACTAAATGTGCATCTAGCATCGTAATAATGTAACCTTGGGTGCATAAACACACATAATAATTTTAAAAAGGTGTAAAACAATTTTCCCATCTATAGAGTTAATTAAGTTTGATTGTAAACATTGACAAAATAAGGTGACATGGAATGATGAGGTGACGAATAAAAAATATTGTACATGCGCAAAATTACCACTGAGAAATTGTCAAATGTGCATATGACACCATAATAAAACCAACCGCAGGTGCTTACATACCCATATAAATGGTGTGGAGTACACATCTCAAGTTAACAAAAGTTAAGTTAATTAAATGTCAGGTACTTTAATTTATTGCACCCTTTTCAAATTGCTATGGATATTCGTGTAAACAAAGTTTTATTATGGTGCCATATGCATATTTTTACAATTTTCAGTTGCAGCTTTTCATCTTCAAAATATTTTTTATTGGCCACCTCATCATTCCACGTTGAAATTAGTTAAGATCTGATTAGCTCTCCATGCTAAGCACAATGCTTAGCTTGCTTAATTCACCAAATTTGAAAATGAAATTTTTTATGTGTCAACCATTTTATCATATTAGCATCTAGGAGTGGAAATAGCCTAGGCCAGCCTTGGCCACAACCTTAATAGGCCAGACCTATGATATAGAAAACAGGTCTGAGCCTGGCCTATGACCTATCATAGGCCACTTTTTCAGGCCTGAGTCTGACCTAATAAAAAGTATGGTCTGGTTATAAACCTATTAAGAGACCTGATAATATATTCAGGCTAATAGGCCATATAGGCTAATAGACCAAAGAAAATAAAATGAAATTCAATAATCTGAAATATGCATAAATTAAATGTTGGGATTTGGGAACTAATGCAGAAGAATTTGGAGAGTAGTGTAGCCGAGGGAAGCAGCGACGAAGGGGAACTAAAGGAGAATGTAGGGGAGTACATTAAGCTTCAGTGATGATGAGGAAATATAACAAAGGGAGTGTGTTAGGTTTCAGAGGGGGACTGTGGGAGTAGCGACTAGCCAGAAAGGGGGCTGAGTGGTTGACTACTGAGGCAATGCGTTAGGTTTGAAAAAAATTGGGGATAGAATTAGGCTTAATGAATACTAACCCAATGAATATTAGCCCTATATTTATATTTAATAGGTCGGCCTGATTTTTCTTAACTTAGGCCTGACCTACTAAACAAAATAGGCCAAGAAAAAAGCCTATGACTGAGTCTAGCCTATTAAAATACCAAACAGTCTAGGCTTTTAGTAGGTCAGACCATAAGCCCTAATAGGGCGGCTTGAGCTATTTCCACCCCTATTAGCATCGTTGTAAAAATAATATATTTCGGAAGACATAAACACATTCTTTTTCACTTCATTATTTATAAAAACACAACAGGAAAATCAAATTATATAACGAGGTCTACGAGTTACAAATAGATATAAAAGATAAATAGCTACCAATAAAATTGCTATAAAACAACTTAGAAATGATCCTAATTGTAACATTTGAAAAGCTATAAATAAAATATACAAATATACCTGTGAAAGAGTTGTCACCCAAATGTAATTCTTTTAAAGATGAGCAGTTACTTATAGAAATTGGGATGTTTCCTTCTAATTCATTCACACCAGCGGAGAAAACTTCAAGTAAAGGGAGCTTATGACACATTTCTTCTGGCATATTACCATATAAATCGTTGCTGGCAAGGCCAACTTCTCTCAGAGCATGCATGTTGTAAAAAGACCGAGGAATTTCACCTATATAATTAAAGTACATATGCTATATGAATGCGTGCATGAACATGTTTAATTTTCGAAGTATGTACAAAATTTAGTTTAGTCCTCAATTTTTTTTTAAAAAAGTCAATTTTTATTACTTTATCTTAAAGAACCATCAATAAAAAATGCTAATATTGAACTTTTATTATATTTTTGACAAAAAATGTTAGATGCTAGTAATATATAAAGTTTAATTATCAAAATATGGTAAAAAAAAAAATATCATCAGTTAATGTCAACACTGTTAGGGTTAAAGCTAAGAATAAATTGAAAAGACGATTTTAAAAGTTAAGAGTCATCAGGATTATATATATATATATATATATATATATATATATATATATATATATATATATATATATGAATAAATTAAAGCTGGGGTGAGCATACCTGTAATGGAGTTGTAATGTAGATATATATATTCAAGCAGAGTCGCATTGCCCATTGATGTTGGGAGATTACCATTTAGATTGTTTGCTGACAAATCCAATTCTCTTAAGGAGAAAATGTTAAATAGAGATGATGGAATTTCTCCTGTTTTAAATTGAGTAAATGTGCAAATTGAGTAAATGTGCAAATTCAGTATCCAATAATTGCGAAAATTGTACCAAACATAATAACAATTTTTGTGTGCGTAAATATGTTATTAATCAAATAAAAATAGTGCAACTATAAGAAATCTATTAACCAGCCATTAGAACGTTAAAAGTTGTGTAGTTTGGCCCACAATTGTTTATATTGTATAGGGTAAAGATGCATATTTGATATTCTACGTAAAGGTGAAGATTTAACATCCATCAATTATAAAAAAAAAACCACACATCAATCACACCATACATTTTGTACTCTACATGCCACATGTCATGTTTATGGGCCCTACTTAGCAATTTTTCAATAGTTCTAATAATTATTTCATTAATACCAAATTCGCACCGGAAAATTATAATTTATATTTGGTGTGATTTGTACAATTGTTGGATGCTAAACTTGGACATGAACCCTTTTAAATTATATGTGAGACAAGGTATATCATTGATATAGAAAAGTAATCCGTACGTGCTAGCTGTGTTTGATGGAAAAATAAGGGAGAGGGGTTTCTCCTTTTCCCTCCCTCTCCTTTTCCCTCATTTTCCTTTTTAACAAAATAATCTGGTATTATTTTACCCATTGAGATTCATCTAAGAGTTCATAATTTGCCACTTATACCATTAAAAATAAAACTAAAATGTATTATAATATAAGAATATTTTAGTATAAAAAATTTTAACTATCTAGACCTATTTCATTTCAATATAAGGATCTATAAGAGATACAGACTAGTCCAGTTAACTGTGAAATAATTTTACAGTTAACCGAATCAGATAACTGTAAAATTATTTCACAGTTAACTAGACTAGTCTATATCTCTTATAGATTCTTATATTTAAATGAAATAGGTCTAGATAGTTGAAATTTTTTATAACCAAAAGTGTTCTAAAATAAAAAAAAAATTAAAAGTTCTTCATTTATTTTATATGTTAATACATTTTTTTAATTTTTAATGGTACAAGTGACAAATTATGAGCTCTTAGATGAATCTTAATGGGCAAAATAATCCCCAAAGAGGGGATTCTGAGAGAATCCGGACCAGAAAAATAATATAGCAAACCTTTAAAGGAATTGTGACTAAGGTCTAATTTCTCAAGCAATGTCCAGTTGTCCATTGATATTGGGAGGTCGCCATGGAGTTTGTTTTCCCATAACGTAATTATTTTTAAAAAATAAATACTGAAGAGAGATGAGGGAATTTCACCTGTTCAAAATGTAAACAAGCAAACACTTAATTTGATCATGATTTTGGAATTTCCTAAATTTATGGCCCTAAAATACAATTGAAGTTCTTATGGGCAAAGGTGCACCCAGTAGCATGTTAAATTCAAAATGGTGCATCTAGTAGCATACTAAATTTGAGGGTGCAAATTTAGCAGTTATAACATAAAATGGAGCAAATTTAGCAGTTATAACATAAAATGGGGCAAATTTAACATCCCGTTAAAAATGACAAACCACTGTTACTGAGAGGTGCATCTTCATTAATTATCACCACCAATTTTTATTTTTCGAGCTTTTCTGATGTTGCTGCTAGTTCTTTATGCTGTGTTTCTTTATGCTATTGCTAGTTCTGCAAATTTCATATGCAAGTGTCTTCAAATTTAAGCTTTCTTTAAATTTCCATTTTTCTTTTTATTCAAAATGCAAACTATTGTCACATTGTCATGCCACCTGTATGCCATGTCAATTAAAAACTTGTTGGACCCACCTCTCAGTAACAGTGGTTTGTCATTTTTAACGGGATGCTAAATTTGCTCCATTTTATGTTATAACTGCTAAATTTGCCCCATTTCATGTTATAACTGCTAAATTTGCACCTCAAATTTAGTATGCTACTAGATGCACCATTTTGAATTTACCATGCTACTGGGTGCACTTTTGCCCAAGTTCTTATTTGAGGTATTTAAATCTCATACAATTTGACCAAAAAGAAAAATAGATAAACTAATTATTGAATGAGGCAAAAAAAAATAATAAATAAAACTAATTGACTATGTCTCCTACATATATATCACATTATCACTAATGAAACTGAAATATTATACTCCCTCCGGTCTTAAATATAAGGCCTAATTGACTTTTTTTGGAAAATCTTAAAAAAGTAAAATAAGTTAATTATAAATTGATGATTTACCTAATTTTTCCCTTAGACTAGTTTATTTTACCTATAAACTAATGGATAATCTAAAATATAGCAAATATGTCATGATTTAATAGTCTATTTCGCAACCTTAACCTCTCCAAAAAAAAAGTCAATTAAGTCGTATATTTAGAACCGGAGGTAGTATTGAATATTGAAGATTGCATAGAACCAGAAAGTTGATTGTTTGAAAGATATAGCATTCGTAGCTGTTGAAGGTTGCCAATTTCGTCGGGGATGCTTCCAACAACAGATAAAAAAAAAGTAGAAATACGTCAATGACCAACTATATAATATTAGTTGTAAGTATCATGATGGGTTGATTTCAACCAGAGCATCTTAGGTTAATATGGCAAGCAATTTCACTGACAAGCAAACAACTAATTAAACATGAACCTAACAAACGAATATTTGATTTGAACAGTGTCTCTTTGAGTTTTCAAAATGATGATTTAACAAATTAAATATTTTTTATAGAAATGATATTTAAGATATCATATCTTTATTTACAATATATATTTCATACTGTAATATTTTTTTAAAAAATACTTTTAAAACAATCAAATATGCAAATCATATGTTAGAGTAGTACAGATTTGATTGGTTACGTTCTTCACTTTGTGCTTAGTAAGTAAATTGGTTTCATTAAGGGGACTTGGGACAAACAAGTTCTGTATTTCCCTAATAATATGAAAGCCAATATATATATATATATATATATATATATATATATATATATATATATATATTTATGATCATGCAAAATAATCTAAGGTACCTACCTGATAAAATGTTGTAAGCCAAACCCAAGTATTCAAGAGAGGATAAATTTGAAATTGTTTGGGGTATGATTCCTGAAAGGTTGTTAGACCCAAGTTCTAACAACTTCAAATGATCAAGTCTTCCAATCAGGTGTGGAATATTTCCCTCAATGAAGTTAGCTCTTAAATCTAAAGTCTCCAATCTTGATAAGTTGCATATAGATACTGGAATGGACCCACTAAACTTATTGTTGCGAAGATTCAAGTGTTTTAGTGTTGATAACTGTGCTATCCATGGTGGAACTTCTCCATCAAATTCATTGTAGCTCAAATTAAGTAGTTTCAATCTTTTCAGTCCAACACACTCTTTAGGAATATGGCCATAGAAGTTGTTATTATCAAGACTAAGTTGAACGAGGAATGAGAGATTTCCCAATTGTGGGGATAGGATGCCCTTCAAACCCATGTCACTAAGATCCAAGGAATGGACTCTTCCATGGCGATTATTGCAAGTGACACCAACCCAGTTACACGGAGAAGAAGAGACAGACCAATTGGCCAATTGATTGTATCGATCAAAGGTGATGAGAGATTTAAAAGCTAGAAGTGAATCTTTATCGGAGGTAATGTTGGCCTTACTCCAAGCTACAGAGGTCATCAAGCAATGAAGTAACAACAATACAAATATGAAAGAAATAAGTTTCCCCATGTTAAGCAAACCAGACTAATAAAAACAACTTGTATTGATCATTGAACATAACACGCATGTATCATTTTATACTACTCCAAATCCAAATCTAGTCAAGTTGCGCGTGCAGATAATAATATTTCAAGGGGTAGTACAAATTTTGCATCAGCATTCATTCAAGGCGTGGATTATACGTTTAATAGTGTTTCCCACTGGATTAGCTAATATTTTAAGATTGATCAAAGTGTGGTATATATATAAATTTATATAAAAGGATATCCCACGCCACGGCATGTTATAAAGTCTAGTTTGACTTGATTTGATTCTTGGGAGTATGTGATAAAATACAGACCAAATTTAATTGTTTTCACTCATAAGTGCGGCACTGCGTGAAAATCGCTGTTTGAAGTCAATATATGATCATTACTATGAAGGAAAATGTCAGTTTTAGACCATAGCAAAGAGAGCAAAGCCAATGTAAGGAACTTATATGACCAAAAAAATGTTAGGAAAGAAGAATGCATTTGAAATATTAATTATAATATAGCATGCGCACCTACTGCCGCACAAAGGAGGTAGGTTATGTGTGAGTGTGTGTGTGTGTGTATGTGTTGCAGCCCAACTAAATATGGATCATGTTATTTGAGATTTAAACTCAATTAACCATAATGAAATACTAGTTGATGAAAAAGGCAATAATTGAATAGTACTCCCTCCGTTCCTAAATATAAGATCTCTTTGGTTAATTTGAGGAGATTAAGAAAGACAATAAAATTACATGATCTTCCCAAAATCCCCTCAATTACTTAACTTAAAAAGGAGGAAGAGTTTTCAATGAAAAAATTGAATATAAGGGTAGTTTAGGCAAAACTTGAGATAAAATAGAAAGTGATCTTATATTTAGGAACTTATCCACTTCCTCAAAGTGATCTTATATTTAGGAACGGAGGGAGTAGAAAACAAATATAGAAGTCCTCACATAAATCCAGCACAACCAACTATAAGGAAAAAAAGGTGGTATGTTTATGTGGACACAAAAAATTATAAAACCCAAGAAGAAGCTAATGTAAAAAATAGAGAAAGAGAAAATTGCACAATCTGTAATTGTTTCCCTACTTCACGATTTTTATTTCACTTATGGTCAAGTCTGGTAGGCTGGCTAGACTCTACCAAAAGAACGTGAGAAAAAGCGAGTGGAAAATGGAAATGGACCCTTTCGTTCCTTCACAATCATTACCAAAGAGTTTTCAAACACCAAGTGACGAGCATGACTTGTGAGTAGACTCCGAAGTCATGATTGTTATGATTACATGAAGCCATTACATATGCATACCACCAAGGCCATGGTTTAATATTGAACCAGATGAGATAATGGGTATAGATATTAGAATTCGATCTTTAAATGATAATAAAAAGACGCAACAGATTATGATGAGCATCCTTCATGGTGTGCTTTTGGGGATCTTCGCAGATATAAATTTCAAGGTGTACAAGGTGTAACCCGATTCATTACAAGAAGTAGGTGGGACTGAATATATCACTCAAGTCCTGTTTTAAATTTTTTTTTGCTGGCTCTTTTAAACCCCATGTCCAACCGAGTTTTATGTGATACAGGACTAAGATCGATTAAGACATATTGTTGGAGCCATCACATAACATATCCTATTAATTAGTCTTTGAGTCTAAGAAAAAAATAACAAAATAAATTAGAAAATAATAGAATTTGGGGGAAAAGAACTAATTAATTAAATGTTTATATATTGTGTACGTATTTTTAAATTAGGAAAAAAATTATTATATATTAAAAATAATATTGCTAGGCCGGGTCAGACCATTGGTCTTAGAGTTGTGTTTGTCTTGTTAATCGGTCGTCAGTTTTGATCTTTTCTTAATTGATCTGGTTCTAGGTGAACTTGTTCCATGATAGAATTAAGGGTAATGGACCTAATCTGCCCCCCAAGTAACCACCAAGGAGCGCTGAACACCTTGAACTAACAACAGGCCTGTATCTGCACTCCAAGTAACCAAGGTGTTTAAAAATTACCCCGGTTGGACGGTCAACAACGTTTGACCGTTACTATGCCTATGTGGCCGCCACGTGAAAACCTGTTTTGCCACTTGGCGCCTTGTCATCGCCACGTTGGATAAGTTTATGTAGGTCCCACATTTAAAAAAAAACATTTTCTCCCTCCCTCTTCATCACCAAACACCCCCTTCACCTCCCTCCCCAGCCTCCCACCGCCTCCCTTTCACCTCCACCACAGCCCCGCAGCCGCCAACACCACGCCCCGCCGCCACGCCCCCCACCACCACGCCCCGCCGCCCCCACCCATCAACCCAAATCAACCCATCAACCCAAAGTTCGAATCATTTTCCAAAAAAAAAGCTTGAATTTTTTTTGTGCCTCAGATCTAGTGTTGATGTCGCCGGTGGCGCCGAGGATGGCGGCTTTGTATGCTGCGGAGGAAGGTGTGGCGGGAGAGGGCGGAGTGGAGAGATCTGAGCATCGATGGCTTCATCATCTCACTTCTCTTCTTCTTCTTCTTCTCTTTCTTTAAACTGGTGTGGAGGGCGGCGGGCTATGGAGGTGGGGGGCGCGGCGACGGGGCTGTGGTGTTGGGGGTGTGGAGGCGAGGCGGCGGGGCTGTGGTGTTGGCAGTGTGGAGGCGCGGCGGCGGGGCTGTGGTGTTGGGGTGTTGGCGGCGGCGGGGCTGTGGTGGAGGTGAAAGGGAGGCGGTGGGGGGCTGGGGAGGGAGGTGAAGGGGGTGTTTGGTGATGAAGAAGGAGGGAGAAAATGTTTTTTATTAAATGTGGACCCACATAAACTTATCCTACGTGGCGATGACAAGGAGCCAAGTGGCAAAACAGGTCTTCACGTGGCGGCCACATAGGCATAGTAACGGTCAAACGTTGTTGACCGTCCAACCGGGATAGTTTTTAAACACCTTGGTTACTTGGAGTGCAGATAGGGGCTTGTTGTTAGTTCAGAGTGCTCTCTCCTTGGTGGTTACTTGGGGGGCAGATTAGGTCCATTACCCTAGAATTAATTATAGGTCACACCATGTTCGAGCAAGCTATTGGGATTTTGTGCGGCCCTATTCATAATAGCACATATACAAATTGTAATAGAATTTTATTTGAATTTCATTAATTTGTAAAAATTTGATAAAATGAGAAAAATGTTAATTCCTTGTTTAGGGTTGTTAGTGATAAAATGGAATGAATGGTAGAAAGTTTGCAAATATATAATTAAGTTCCCTTGACCAATGATTTTATGCTATTATTGCTTCATAGACTCAAAATGCGTGCTCCTGAGATCTCTACTCAAGCTAGTTTAAGTTAGTTGAATTAATTCTCTAGCTAGCTAGTTAAATATATTAACCTCTCTAACAGAATAAGAATACTTTATCCAATCTAGTCAAGACATTGATATGCTCTACAAAAGATATCCCACAACCCGCTTAATCCAATACAGGCCGGTCCATATACATAATTAATATGCTACTTGATCGAGTACAAGACATCAAAAATTGGGTCCATATATGGGTCTGCTTTGAAAAGTCATAATTAAATCTTAGAAGTTCATAATGTGATATTTCAAGTCTCTAATTAATATCATTAAACACTTGATAAGGGAAATTTGACATGTTAAACACGAGTGACAAGTATTCTCGTCTCTTAAACTAATGGTTGGTGGTTCAATATTCAACTCTTATGAATAGAGTAAACTTAAATTATATGCCTCATATATGAGACTTCACATTACTGAGAAATTGGTCTCACTTGATATGCATATATGAATATCCTTGGGATAACCCAAAAAAATTAATGCTCAAAACTGATCCATAACAAAAATTCCAAATCCTCAAAACTCTAAGAAATCCAACATACAACTCAATTTACTAGTTCGATCTTACTTCTAATTAATAGAACTCAATTTACAACTCAATTCCAACCTATTTTTCAACTATTGATGGGAGAACCTATTTTTCAGGGTTTGATTAATACTTCTATGCACTAAGGAGATAATTACCTCACACACATATTTTCTAATTATTAAAATTGTGTATTTATGTTACGTCCCATTTGGTTTGTAGAATTGAAATTAGAATAATGAAATTAGAAAATGTGAACATTGAAAGTAGAAATGATGATGAGAAAGTAAAGTCTGTGGGTCTTAAAGAAATTATGGAATGAAGAGAAAAAGTTTGTGGTCCAGTAATATATGTAAAATTAAAAATACAATTCCCTAACTTTCACTTTCTCTCGCTGATTGCACCATATATTTGCATATCTTTTCATGACCAAATCCATTGAATTAATGCATGTTTTGATGATAATTGTACATAATTATCATAGATTTTAACTATTGCGCAAGTTGTTTGAATTTGTTCAAGTTAAAGCCAATTTAGTCATATTTAGCTTGATTTATTGTCATTCATGTTTTGAAGAACTTTTTAATGCTACTTCAAGTCTTAAACCATTGTAGATCATTGAGGAAACACCATGAATGAGGAGTCAAAGGTGATGGAATCAAAGAGCAAGAAGGAGGAAGTAAGAAGAAGCAAAGAAAACAAAGAAAAAAAATAGAGAAGGGTGGCTGGCCAGTTGGCATGCCACTGGCGAGCCATTGGCGAGAATCTCGCCACTTGCTCGCCCGTTGGCGAGCTTGACGCTGTCAAAAATCAGACGCGATTTTTAGGGTTTCTCAGCCCTATATAAGCTTTCTAAGAGCCCCCAAACCTTTCTCCAAGCCTCATTTGCACGAAAATAAGGTGGCTATGCTAAGGTTCACTCAAAATCTCTCAAACTCACTCATTTCTCTTCCATTTCCATGACATTTCACCACAAATCTTCCATATTTCCTTCTTCATCTCCATCTCCTCTTCCATTTTCACCAACGTTCTTCTCCATCTCACCCCATCTCATGACAACCACCTCTTGGGTAGATTTTGGGCGAAATTCCTATCTTCCTTCCATGAGTGGCTAAGCTCTTGGTGCTTTGGTGGTGTGAAGATAGTTCATGACTTGTCTTATGCTTTATGCTTTATACTTGAGAGTTGTGGTTTCACTTTCTCTTATGTATTTGTGTTAGAGACATATGGTTGTATCTTTCTAATTATGTTGGATTGATATTCTTGTGTTGAACATCATGTTTGATTATCAATGTTATGTATGTTTTATTTCCTATGTTGATTCATGATACTATGCTTGCTTTAGTGATTTCTTGGTTTGTGTAGTTAATGTTTCAATTGAGGTGTTGTGATTGCACATTCTCAAGAGGAAAGTGGTTTTCAAACTTGTTTTCAATACACATCAAGTGGTACTTACTCTAACCCTAAGTGATGGCTAGGTTCAAGCAATTGCTTGGTTAGCTATTAATTAGTGCTAGAAGACTCTTCATAGTTGCTTTGGGATTTTTCTAATAGACTTGATGAATGATGAAACTCCCATGATTTTAAAGAATTACTTGAACCATTGAATCACCACCAAAACCCCTTTTCATTGCATTTATTTTAAACCTTCACACCTTTATATGAAAAACACCAAGAACAAGCACTTACATTTTCTTGCTAGTTTAATTAGTTAATTTCAAAAACCAAACAAACAAACCCCTTTCCTCTTGTCACTTTTAATTTACATTTAGTTCATCTTAGGGTAGTTACAAGACTCTTCAAGAGAGACGACTCGAGGTTGCGCCACTATGTTGCAATCCTTGGTTTCATATATAACTTGCACTTAACCCCAAGGCGAATAGGAACCGGTTAAATCAATGGCGTCGTCGCCGGGGAGTCATTTTTTACTCCCTAAGGTAGCTAAGTGTCAATTGAAACATTGACAAGGGGTAGGAGTCATTAGGATTAGGTTTAGGTCATAATTGCATCATATCATCATTTAGGATTAGGATATATGCATTCCACTTTGTTTACTTCTTCTTTTTAGGTCTTGTTTTTTTTATTTGTACATATATTGTTTTCTTGTCATTTTGTGGGACTAAGTCATTAAGTTCTCATGTCTTGGAATTACAACAACTTCAGTTACAATCTTGGTTCACTTGAGAATTCAAACACTTTTCTAAGAAATACCACTAGGATGGATGTGACACCTTGATAAACTCCATAATTTCACATATTTCACTTCACATTTACCTTGGATTGTACATGATTTTTGAGGATACATAGATAAAAATATACACAATTTGAGGTGAAATGAACAATACAAGGAGAGCATACTTTTGTGAAATTTGGAGTTAAATTGTGGTTTATTTTTGTAGTGTAAAAGCTCATCAACCTTCTTTCTCTCTTGTGAAGGATGAGGTGCTCAAGTGTAGAAGGAAGAAAGAATCAAGAGGATGAATAAAAGGGAGCAAAAGAAGCAAGAAAAATGGAAGAGAGCGATCGGTGCCCAACGGGCGCTCTTTGGGCGCGCCCGACGCCCATCAGGTGCCCATGGGCGCGCCCTGGGCGCCAACGGTGCCCATTTCGTGCCCATGGGCGCGCTCCTGCGAAGAGTATTATGCAACTACGCGTTTTGACTCATTTTCACATGGTATAAAAGCTGAAACTTAGGGCATTTAAAGGGAGACTTGAAAACACGAAAATACACACTTCTAGGGCAATTATTGGAGTCTTGAAGAGCTTGAAGATCATTGGGAAAGCTTGGGATTCAAGTGGGAAGCTTGGAGAGATTTGAGTTTCCTTCTATTGTGGTTGTATATCTTCTTCCCTTTTCTTCATATCTCTTCAATGAACTCCTTCATAGTTTTAGGGTTTGTTTTATTTACATTTATGTGTAACTAAAACCCTAATCTAGGGTTGTTATGAACCTATTTATGGATTGAACCATCTACTCTCTCTTTGTTGAAGTAATTAATGAAGTATATGTGTAGTTTTTATCTTGCTCTCTATTTGTTTTAAGTGTTTGATCACCACTTACTTAGTTAAATGAAATATGACTTGGGAAAGTGTATTTTGTTTTAGAACTTGGATAAAAGCATGTTGGACTTGAAGTTTATGGTTTTAAATGGATGGTTTGTTGATAACATAAAGATATAGTTATTGACCTAACATAGTCATAATTAGGGTGGTTGAGGAAATGAACTTGCATTTATTGTGACAAGAGATTGTGCAATAAATGCTAGCATAAATTTGATCTTGACTTGGGAAAGTTTTTTCAAATGATTTTGAACCCTAGACTTGCACATATTTTCATTTGATCACTTAAAAAGGAGAGGGAAACCTTGGTTCATGAAGTAAATAGGGGATTAGCAACCCTAGCCTTAATTATCATTGTTAAATCGTGTTTGAAACTCCAACTCTTTTTACATTTATATTTAAAACTCTTTTCTTACTTGAACAACAAACTCTCAATATGTTGTTACTTAAAGTTATTAATGATATAATTAGCGCTAATCACGTTGTTTAAACTACAATCTCTGTGGAACGACAACCCTCTACTATACTACTTTTTGACGACCCGTATGCTTACGGAAGCGCACCAAATCCGCGTTAAGTCACACCTTCTTCAATCATAGATGAATTATACAAAGAAAGGGACAAAATGTTGGCTATTCTCAATTCCTCCTTCAAATCCAATAGCACAACATGTAGGGATCTACCTTTACCCCCCCCCCCACAATATCACACATACTTTGATTATCCTTCTCCACCATGTCCCTCTACTTACCATGAGTCATATCACCATCCATATCCTTCAACATATCGAACCTCATCATATGAGTCTTCACCTCCACCACATAAACCATACACAAAACCATACTCTTCCTCTCTACCTGATCATCACCATATCACCATTCATGCCAAACTACATATCAACCAACACCACGTGAACCCTCACCTCCACCCAAATCTATCACCCTGAAACATACTCCCCTTGATGCTTTCTTTGACTACCCCAACATGGAAGACCATACCAAAGAGCTTAAGAGGATGTATGTAGTTAATAAAACCCGATCTCTAGGACTATATAGGAAGAAAACTGCATGTGGACTCTCCAAGCAATTGGAGGAAGAATTGGAAGAGTTAGGGGAATACCTCAATGCATTTTACATGCATGTGCTTTGGAAAAGAACTAAAGGAGAAGAGGGAACCCCTTGGCCCTATAATCCTAAGAGTGAAGAGATTGAACAAGTGGTAGTACCTCAAGTGCAAGAGGATGCACTTTCAAACATAAGTAATGCCCTTCCTATTCTAGAAGAGGCTTATCCCTCTTACAACTAATTTGGCTAGTGAGAATGATAGTGGGAAGGATGAAGAAATCATTGTTGAATCTCCCCATATACATAAAATTGAACATGTTCACCATGATGTCATTAGTAGTACTACCACACTTGAGCCTACCAATTGCACTGTTGATTCTTCTTGTGATGATCATGTTTATCTTCCTATTGATAGCAATGTTGAGGATGCTGAAAAAAGTGATCAATTGTCATGTTCTTGTGATGAGCATATAATTTGTATGAATTGCATTGATCGCAAGTGTCATTTGCTTGTCCAATTTCGTGAACATGCATTGCATAATACTAGAATTGCTATTAGGAATGAACATGAGTCTTTTGAAGATGGTGAGTCTAGTCCAAGTGCTAGTGTTGATGATAAGTTTGAGAATAATCATTCTATAGGACTTAGTGAATTGCATGTGTCACATGATGTTGAGGTACACCCTTTACTTTCACCCACTCCACCCAAGAGTGGGGATGACAATGATGATTTAGATTTGATCACTAGTCCTTTGGTTGATACATGTACACATGAGACTTATAATTCTCAAATCTTATCATGTGATTTGCCTCCTGACATACATGGACATGATTGTTATATAAGTTGTGTTGATTTGAATCATGTTGTTGATAAGAGGGTAGTACTTGCCTATGATACTACCATTGTTACAAACCACATCGATTTTGTGATACCTTGCTTTGATAGATGTCCAAATGTGGTTGACTTCATTGGTTGTGAGAAGCATATAGTCTTTTATGTGCCTAAGCCTAAACTTCTAACATTACATACACCACTTTGTCACTTTACTTGTGCTAATTCTTTCCATGGATTTAAGTACTTTGACTCATGTGGTGTACTCAGAGTTGGTAGTGTTGCTCTTGTGTTGGCTAACTCTTTGCAGGCCTATCATTTGGGAGGATCCCATATAAATCATTCACCAACCCCACTTTTGGATCACCTACTGATGGAGCATGGACCACCACCACCGAGGAGGACAAAATCAATTCTCCTCGCAACCAATTTCCCTCGCTCATTTCCTTTGCAACCAAACGCAAGTCCTGAAGTGTAAGTGAACAAACGGAAATAAAAAAAACGTAGCAGAATGAAAGGAAAGAAAAGAAAGACCTCTTCCGAGTCTCTGATTTTTGTGTATATAAACCACACATCACAACACAACACAGCACAAAAACCTTCCTCATCAAACAAACCTAGACTCGTTCTCCTTCGATCAAGGGTTTCCCATAACCCATATAATCCCCCATTATCATTTCCTCTCCACACTCTTCTTTGCTTTTAGAGAGAAAAGCAAGGATTTTTTATGTGGTGGTTGTTTTTTCTTCTTTCTTTAATGGCTACCTCAACTGTGAAGTCTCATTCAAATCCTCTCCACAATTTCTCTCTTCCTTTCTTGAAATGTGGTGGCAAGAATCAAACAAATACTACATACCATCACCGACGTCCAACCTCCGGCGACAACAACCTCAACAACTCCGATCGCGATTCAGAATTTGAACCCCTAAAATCCAGGCCTTCAAGAAACCGAATTGGGTCATCTTCAAATCACTCACAAGACAAATCTACGAAGCAAAGGAACCAACACCGAAAGAAAGAAGAAAGAAGAAAAAACAACCACCACAGAAAAAACCTTGCTTTTCTGATCTCTCTGAAAGCAAAGAAGAGTGTGAAGACAAAATGATAATGGGGGATTGTATGGGTTATGAGAAACCCTTGATTGAAGGAGAACGAGTCTAGGTTTGTTTGATGAGGAAGGTTTTTGTGTTGTGTTGTGTTGTGATGTGTGGTTTATATACGCAAAAATCAGAGACTCGGAAGAGGTCTTTCTTTTCTTTCCTTTCCTTTCTTTCTGCTACGTTATTTATTTCCGTTTGTTCACTTACCTTTCAGGACTTGCGTTTGGTTGCAAAGGAAATGAGCGAGGAAAAGTGAAAGTTAGGGAATTGTATTTTAAATTTTACATATATTACTGGACCACAAACATTTTCTCTTCATTCCATAATTTCTTTGAGACCCACAGACTTTACTTTCTCATCATCATTTCTACTTTCAATGTTCATATTTTCTAATTTCATTATTTCAATTTCAATTCTACAAACCAAAGGGGATGTAACATAAATACACAATTTTAATAATTAGAAAATATGTGTGTGAGGTAATTATCTCCTTAGTGCATACAAGTATTATTTAAACCCTGAAAAATAGGTTGGAATTGAGTTGTAAAGCGATCCATCTCTTCCACCATTCTTCTACCATTTTCTCACATATCCCTTTCACCTTACACCTTTCTTCCTTCTTCAATGCATCAATAAATTCCTACATTGCTCTGTGGAGATGATTTTCATTGGTTTGAGCTTTGGTTCTTCAAAGGGAAGTCCCAATTTCTTTCCTTTCTCTTTATATTTTTGATTGCCTAGGTTTAGGTTTACCATTTATGTTTTGAGATTGGACTGGATTTGGTTGTTATTGTGGGTATTTGTGATTTTGGTTTGTAATGAGAGATTTGGACTCATCAATAAATATGGTCATGTATATGTTCTTTATAATTTATTTGATGTCTTTCTATTTATTCATGGTATTGGTAGATAGTTTGATTGAATTGAATTATAATTGAACCTAATGCATTACAAATCACTAATCACACTCTAGGGTAATTAATAATGCCTATGTGAATGGATTCATGAGACTAAGCATTAGACTTACCGGTTGGTGAGGTTTGGTACTTTAGGATACCTAGAGAAAACTCAAAGGTGTTAAATGGCTTAACAACTTCTACTTATTTGGGGTTCCACTAATTAGGCAATTGGACTCATGGGTTCATGAGGTTTGGTAAATTAGGAAATTAGTGCATTAAACTCCCCAAAAATCCTTAAAAAGCTATGATAGTCATTGAAATTCATTTCCAAGAGCACTTCACTTCCAGTACACCCTTTTATTAAAAATACCAAAAATATTTATTTGTTTTGCATCCTTCATTTACTCTTAAAAAAATCAACAAAATATATTTTCTTTACCCAAATCTATCTTGCATTGCATTTAATTAATTAGGATAGTTGAATTAAACAAGGCTCCTTGAGAACGACTCGGATTGTACCCTATTGCTATACCCTTGCATCCGATTTATAAATTTCTTTTGCAATTGACCCAAGGGAGATATACGACGACGGTCGATTCAAAATGGCGCCGTTGCCGCGGAGTCATTAATTTGACTCCCTAGTAAATTTGTGTCAATCTTCAAAATTGATTTGGGTCATAGTGAGCCATTAGGTTGTTGCATTTAGTTTAGGTGCATCTTAGGTTAGTTCACTTTGCATTTCTTATTTGTTTTAATTTTTTTAGTTAATTGCATTTTCATATTAAGATTATTTGATTGCAATAATCATGTCTAGCCCTTATGATTATGAGTTTTTGTTCTATGATGATTCTCCTATGCATTCTTCTATGAATGATGAAACACCAAGATATTCACATTCATGGAGGAATGAGACACCTTCCTTGAGAGAACGTTTGCACAATTACTATCAAGCTAATGAATACCAAATGTCCAACCAATTCCACACATACTTGGAACCATCTGATCCACAAAACCACTTCACCCACTTCCATAACCACTCCACCCACTTCCCTACACCATAACTCCCTACCACAATGTTTCCTCTCCCACCTATCATACACCTGAAAAACGTAGATGCACAAGAGGGGGGTGAATTATGCTACTTTAAAACTTTAAAGAAATGAACACACTAAACAATTTTATACTGGTTCGGCCAACCACTTGCCTACGTCTAATTCACCAACACCTCGTTGTGTTCCACTAAGTTCAGGTTTTACAAACAGGTTCACCTGAAAACCTTTACAGTGCAAGAATATCTCTAACACTCCCCCTTACTACCTGTAAGGTACTAACCCTATTCTAAAGCCCCAAGCTTCAGAACAACCTCAAAACAGAAGAGGATTTAAAGACAGAGAAATAAGTTCACAAGATGAACAGATAATGATAAACACTTAAGCTTGAATGATCGCTCAAAAGACTTGAATGCTCTTTGAGATTTTGACAGAGA
Source organism: Mimosa pudica (assembly GCA_029929735.1). Lineage (NCBI taxonomy): Eukaryota > Viridiplantae > Streptophyta > Magnoliopsida > Fabales > Fabaceae > Mimosa > Mimosa pudica. The sequence goes on along the minus strand of JAKELP010000039.1, from coordinate 4,907,155 downwards.
GTAGGTGCAAGTTCGGTGAAGAGCAATAAATTCCTTCGCCTATTTATAGTCTTCAATGGTGGATATAGCCATTTGATACATACATCAGAAGACTTGTTGACTGTTGTACACAATTAATGCTTGGTACTAGATTTTTCCCATGTTGCTTGAAGAGGATGATAAATATTAAATGCAGCTTCAAGCTTTATCAGCATACTTTGCTCATTTTAGGAGAGAAGTTCCCTTGAGTGCATATATGGCGGAGGAATGAGTCTAACGTCTTTTGAAAAAGCATTCTGATCATGACAGTGTACTTTTGTACATGATTTACGTTCTGGTCGACACTTCGATCAGTTATTGATTATCCTTCTTCGATTGTTCACTGCACACTCAGATCAAAGGTTAAGCGCATAACAATATCAATCATTCGATACTTCGATTACTACCAACTTTGATGATTCGATTACTTCGTGTGATAAAAGGTGTTCTTTTTACTTCTCGATCCAGTTTGACTTAGACTACTCTGATTAATAATGAAAGTTGTTCTTGATTGATATTTCGATCATTGTCTAAAAATGTTCTTGATCTTGAACGCATCTTCTAAATGTGAGCAATCTGTCTAAGTTAATAGCAATCAATTTTTCAAGTGATTGCTTATCCGAAAATACTTAGTCTAGTGATCAATTTATCTTATCGCATTGTCTAAGGTCTATGTCAAATGAATGATTGCAATGTCTTAGTTCTACATTAGTCTGATGATCGCACTGACTAAGTCCTATACTAAAATCTAATGATCGCTATGACTTAGGTTTATATTATTTTGGTGATCCCACTGTCTAAGTTCCATATTAACCTTAATGATCGCTATGTCTTAGTCTTATACTAGTGATTTCTTTATCTTATATTAATGATCTCATTGTCTATAATCTATATCTGTTATCATCAAAACTTAAGATTCTAACAACACCATCACATCAACCCTCCCCACCCAAACCTAGTGGATTAAATGTCTTCCTAACCTTCCCAAACATGGATTCTCAAACCCTTGCTTTGAGGAGAGTGTATGATGAGTTTAAGTTCCAATACTTCCAATTGTTTATGCTTAAGGAGACCAACAAACTCACAAAGGAGATGGAAGAGCGTATGGAGGAAATAGAAGAATTTATTCGGGCTTTTGTGCAACATGTGCTATGGAAGAATACTAATGGAGAAGAAGGTGCTCCATGGCCTTGTGAATCCAATGGTTGTGAATGGGTTGAGGACCTTGAGCAAAATACCACCTCTCAAGTGGATGATCACCTTCAAATGACTAATCCCACACAAGCAATAAATGGAAAGCAAGCACATTCTCAACCTCAAGAGAAATTGGTTTCACACTTAGGTACTATTCCTCCTCTTCTTGAAGAGTTTACATTTCCTCATACTACTTTGGTTGATCTTGCAAGTGATGATGAGGTGGATGAAGAAATTGTTGTTGAATCCCCTTGTGTTTTTAATGTTGAAAATATTCATTGCAATACTTCTCTTGTTAGTTGTGTGGTTGATAATATTGCTTGCAAATATGATGTGTGGTAATAATGATTCTCTAAGTACTAGTTGTTGTGATGATTTTGATTTGCATAAGTCTTCACATTGTTCTTGTGATGATGATACTATGTGCATGGATTGTATTGATCTTAAGTATGATAGGTTTGCTGTATTGCATACAAAGAACTTTGGTGATGTGCATACTCCATCTACTAGTACTACTAACGTTGCATCAAGCTTGTGTGTTAAAAATATGGACAATTGTGAACAATTGTCTTCGTTTTCAAGTGTTGATAAGCATGATGATTTGAGTTTCTTTGAATCTATTGAACATGATGAAGAATTCACTTTCCCCTCCCCTCCACATGCTTCCTTTATTAACACATGTAATTGTGATGAGTCTTGTGCTACTTGTATGCAAATTAATAGTTGGCTTTCCACTTCATATGTTGTTACCCCTTCATCTAGTTCAATTGATAACATACATGCTACACTTGATGATGGACATGAAAATTGCATATCTTTTGATCTCAATTTTTTTGTTTCTTTAGATAGGTTAAATATGGAAGATTCACATGTTTTGAATGATAAAATTGTGAAAAAGGATGAATTCTTCCATTTGATTTTGTCTTGTGACCTACCTCCTGATTTAGGAATGCAATCATATTCCATATTGCATAGGGCAAATGTGCAAAAATAGTCACCGTAAATTTAAAAATGGACAACTATAACTCTGGTAAATTGAAGGGGGCGAAACTGTGCACTGTAAACCAAAATGGGGCAAAACCATACATTGTAAACCAAAATGGGGCGAAAGGAACCTCTCTGTTAGGCCAAGTTAAACAGGCATTTTTCAGACGTGGGCTCCACCATCAGTAAATGACATGTCAATTCCAAAGTCCACCGTGAAAGCTAAAATGAATCTAGTTAAACCCTAAATCACTTGAAACGAACTCTAAACCCCCAAATCATTTCGATAAGAAATCAAATAGAACCCCAAATCATGTAAAATTCACCTTACTTCTTTGCAATAATCTGAAAAAATAAAGCCCATCTAAAAAAATAAAGCCCCGTCAACATATTGCACCCTAAATGTATGACACATCATTTACTGATGATGGGGCCACATTTGGAAAACATACATTTAACTCTGCCTAAAAGAGAGGTTACTTTTGCCCCATTTTGGTTTACAGTGTACAATTTTGCTCCCTTAAATTTACCAGAGTTATAGTTGCCCATTTTTAAATATACGATGGCTATTTTTGCACATTTGCCCTATTGTATAAATCCTCTTCTTCTTCCACTCTTATACCTCCCACCTCTTGTGATTGCAAATGCGATGTGGTGTACCTCAACACCAAGTTGAGTTCCTCACCTTTCCGGTTGCAAACACAAGAGGATTTAAAATACATAAATGTGTCTTTGACTCCTACAAATAGGAGTAATGTTGATTTTCTTGATTGTGATTCATACTTAGAGATTTTTTATCTTAACTTGCTTAAAGCATGCTCTAACCCTCTCCAGAGTTTTTCCTTTGGATTTGGTATTTCTCTTGGCTTGTTTTCTTTTCATGAACATCATTGTAGGAGCCATATGAGGTATCCACTTCTACCACCACCAAGGAAGATCAACAAAGGAGAAGTTGGAGCTCTAAAGTCCAACATGATCATCATCAAGGATGGGAACTTCTCCTTCAAGCATTTGAAGATACCATAACCAAGGTTGTCTCTTTCCTCTCTTATTTTCCTTATTGTTCTGTAGGAATTAAGTGTGGGGGAGGGGTTGTAGTTGGGTTAATTTTTGGGTCATTGCAACTTTATTATGTTTTTGGCTTCAAAATAACAAAATTTTGAAAAATTTTGAACTTTCTCTCACTTTTACATTTGTTAACCTTGAACATGACCTATTTTTGGACTCTCTTTGGCAATTATGGAAATTTCATGATGTTTTTTATATATCTCTTGATTTGCTATGTTGTGAATGGAATTGATGCCCTATGGTTAAACTTGATTGTCTTGAATATTTGTTTATGAGTTTAGGAGAATTAGTCATATATTGTGAGGATTTTTGAGCATTTAATTCATTCCAAGAGTAACTTGCTCAATTATTCAATTTATAGAATTTGTTTCTACTCTTAGTCAAAGCTTATGCATTCATGTTTGGATATGATTGGGCATTCATTTCTAAACACTATGACCAAACATTTAGCCAACAAATATATCATTTGTTCACCCCTTTGGACCATCACTTTCTTTCCTTCCACCTTGACCAATTTGGAAACATACATCCATAGCATATACTTGCACTTCCATTTGAAAAAAAAGCATGCTACATAGTAAAAAAAAGAAGAAAGAGACCGAGAGCCTAAAGAGAGAAAGAAAAGAAAAGAGAGTTGGCCAAAGACCAAGAAAAACAAAAGAAAAGAAAGAAAAAAATGTGGCCGCATGCTAAGAAAAAAAGAGAGAGAGTGAAAGCACAAAGTACTTGTAAAAAAAGTGAGAAAAAGAGTGACATGTAACATGCTAGTATGAAATTGTTATGACTTGAATTACTATTTGTTGTATTGCATTTATATGTGGTGGATAATTGTTTACATAATTGGTCATTGACTTTATTCCATTATTCATCATTCATTATTAGTCTTCTCCATCATTTCAACCCCACAAAGTCCTCTTGATCCAGTCATGAGTGCATGCATAGTGGAGGTATTAGAGTAGTCACAAGCCTATGGTTTAATAGTTTATTGAGCAAGTAGAGTGACAAATTCTACATTAGGTGAGATTAGTGTAAACACTTATTCTTGAGTGATTTTCTTCTCTACTCATACTCTTCACATTCATTACAATCATTGTTAACATTATTCCATTTTACATTATTTGTTGAATTCTCATAGTTGTCTTGTCATTGTACTTATCAAAGCTTTTTAAAACTTGTCTTTGTCTAGGAGTATAAAGGCTTAAGTGTGGGGAAGTTGACAAATCCTTAGATTTGTATATTTTTATTGTATTAACATGAAGTTATTAACATTTAAAAGATGCAATATTGGTTCATTTATACTTAATTAAATATCTAAACTTTTAAGTAAATATTAGATTAGGAAGTGAATTAATGGCAAAATTTATGAACTTAATGTTATTAATTAATTTTGAGAGTCAATCGATCGATTTCCTTCTCTTCTTTCACCTTTAGGGTTGTTCTAGGACCAAAGATGGAGGAGGCTAGATGGGGGAAAACAAGGAAAAATGGGGAAAAGTTGGAAAATGAAGCTGCTGGACAAATTTGGGAAATTACAGAAAATGACCTCGAATTTAAGCAATTTCAGTTTAGTCCCAGTTACATAATTACAGTGTAGTCCTCGAATTTCAAAAATGTCACTCGGGTCCCTCATAACAGATTCGGTTTTTACTGGTTATTGGCTCTTTTGACCTCCAATTTGGACCTAAATTAAACCCAAACATTAAGCCCAAGTCTCCATACATATTAAATGTAAAAATTATGTTAGAAACTCAAGTTTCGGGGGTTTGGTGCTCCTCCAAAACCCTAACATTTTCATCTTCTCCATCTCTTCCACCATTCTTCTACCATTTCCTCACATATCCCTTTTACCTTCCACCTTCCTTCCTTCTTCCATGCCACAATAAATTACTCCATTGCTCTTTGGAGATGCTCTTCATTGGTTTGAGCTGGTTCTTTAAAGGGGAGTTCCAATTTCTTTCCTTTCTTTTTATATTTTTTATTGCCTAGGTTTAGGTTTACCATTTATGTTTTGAGATTGGACTGGATTTGGTTGTTATTGTGGGTATTTGTGATTTTGGTTTGTAATGAGAGATTTGGACTCCGATATACATGGTCATGTATATATTCTTTATAGTTCATTTGATATCTTTCTATTTATTCATAGTATTGGTAGATAGTTTGATTGAATTGAATTATAATTGAACCTGATGCATAACAAATCACTAATCACACTCTAGGGTAATTAATAATGTCTAGGCCCTCTCTATTTGTCTCTAATTTCTACAATAAGGGTCTGTGCATTAATTCTAGCTCTTAGGCGCTTATGCTTTCTGCCTTAATACTATGCTTTTCTATATGTCTGCTGCCTGGGCAATGAAAACAAGGCTTAGGCTTTCCTCTGTTTTGTTTCTCAAGCCCTCATTTCTTTTATTGCAGAATGATTTTCCCATGATTTCTTCATCCATAAAATTCCTATAAAGCTCAGTAAAGTGTCTATAATTACTTGATCATTGCATCAAATTATTCTTACAAGAGATACATAAAAACATAAGCAACTAATTACAAATATGATCAAAATATGCACAAGTTTTAATAGTTTAGTCCCTCGTATTAAAATGTGAGGTTTTACCCCTCAAGTTTAATTCCATCTGAATATTTAGTTTTAATAATTTAATAAGGACCTTAAAAGAGTTAAATATTACGATGACGTGGCACTAACACCATCAATTATGCTGGTGTGGCTTATAACTAGGTTAGCTGACTGTGTTAAATTTGAGATTTACAAAACTGTAGCAAAGGAGATGTGAATAAAAGAAAATTCAGGGCGCACTTAATTTCATTAATTAAGAAGAATAGAAGATCATTTACTATTGAACGATTTGCAATAGTCAAACTCGAAGGTGGGAAGACATATTTATAACTGATTTAGTTGCCTTTAAAAAAAGAACACCATGTTCTTTTTATTTAAATATAGTTCTGAAGAAAAAACAGCAACAAAAGAAGATATCCAAAGCCTAAACAACCAAAACAAGACCAACTCAGGAAACAGTAATTAACTAAAATTTTATTTTGACACTCACTTCCTTTAGCTTGTAGCTGGCACCTTCAACATTTTGTATAGGTGTGGCCTCATTTTTTTCAATGATGCTACAATATCTGTCATATCAAGTCGTGCCTCCGGTACATCATTGCAACAACTTACGGCCAAATCAAAAATTGATGAAATATGTGGCAATATGTTACCAACATTTTCATTGTTTCCATTTAGCAGATTGACATCTAAAATATTGACTATTGCATGTGGTGTTGATCCAGCAACCCAATCTTTTAAATTTAGACCTTGACCAAACATTTCATCTGTTGGCTTCTTTCTTGTAAGCATTTCCATAAGTAAAATACCAAAACTATATACATCTCCTTTCACGGAAACAACCCCTTTTGATCCATACTCTGCATACCAATTTAAAGGTAAGTAAAATAACACTGTTGAAACAGGAAACAATACTTGTTAAAAACCTTATTAATTTCAATCATTGAGTGATTAAATAATAGGGCGAAGACCCAAAAATGATACATAACTATTAGCCAAGGAACAAAAATAGTACATAACTATTCAAAGGTACAAAAATGATACCCAACTTTTACCATGTGATCAAAAATGATATTTTCACTAATATGAAAATAATATTAGACATGAAAAGTTCAAAATGCCCCTTATAAATTAATCGCCGCCCGGTAAAAATTTATTTAATTATAAGGTCATGTTGGACATTTCATGTCTAATATTATTTTCATATTAGTGAAATATCATTTTTGATCACATGGTAAAAGTTGGATATCATTTTTGTACCTTGGAATAATTATGTACTATTGTTGTTCCTTGGCCATTAGTTATGTATCATTTTTGGGCCTTCGCCTTAAATAATATAGTATGTTAAAATATGTAAGTATAGTATGAGTATGAGTATTTAAACATGTTTTATGTGTGAATGAGCAAAAGAAAGTAAGAAAAATAGTAACAAGGTTATTGAGTCATTACCTGGTGCCATATACCCAAATGTAGCTAAAGTTTTGGTATAAATTTCTGATTGGTCATTGCCTAACAATCTGGCGATTCCAAAATCACTAAGGTGGGCCACCATATCTTCATCTAACAAAATATTGCTTGGCTTTACATCACAATGAACTACTGGCAAAGAAGAACCTTGATGAAGATACTCCAAGGCAGATGCCACATCAATCATTATATTCAGCCTTTGCAAGATGTCTAAACAATAGTTATAGGAGTACAACCATCTATCAAGACTCCCATTTGGCATAAATTCCATGATTAGAGATTTAAAATCATTATTTGAGCAAACACTAATGATCTTAATTAGATTGCGGTGGCGTAAATTGTACAAGGTAGCACATTCAACATCAAAACTCCTAAATGCTTCCTCCAATTCCAAGTTAAAAACTTTCAAAGCAATCATTTTTCCACTTGGAAGAATTGCTTGGTATACAGAACCAAAACTTCCCTTGCCAAGAAGGTTACTCTCATCGAAATTATTTGTTCCTTTCAAAAGTTCATAATAGGATATCCTGGGTGGGTCCAATGTTAAGAAATCCCTATTGGTGCTTTCACTCGCATGAACCACCCTACACTTAACAAACACTATACAAGAACCAACCAAAATGACTACTAGCATGATAGGCAATACATATTTGATCATCATTTTAGCCAACCTAGGCTTGTGTAACTTTCTACATGGATGAACTTGAAGTTGGGGCTTCCCGCAAAGATCTTTATTCATCACAAAAGACTCAGCTGTGAAATTTTGAAAAGCCCCTCCATTTGGAATTTCTCCATACAATAAATTATAGGAAATATTAAAGTATTTGAGATGGATGAGTGACTCTAAAGATTTTGGAATCACACCAGACAGGGAATTTTGTGAAATATCCAAGAACTCTACATTTATCATGCCACTGAGTGAATTAGGGATAGGCCCTGACAATTTGTTATGAGCCAAGGATATGTTTATTACCGTTTGCAAGCCACCCATAGTTGTTGGAATATTTCCTGAAATTTGATTTCTTGATAAATTTAATAGTATGATTGCCCTCAAGTTTGAAATTTCCAATGGAATTGTCCCACTCAGAGCATTAGAAGATAGGTCTATCACATTGATATCCTTAAGACTCCAAAGAGAAAGAGGGATATGGGAAGTCAACTTGTTAGAGCTTAAATTCAACTTTCGCAAAGAAGTATTTCCAAGACATCCTGGGATCACTCCTGACAACATGTTGTTAGCTAAATTCAACTCATTTAAACTTTTGATTTGGCATAATTCATCAGTGATGGATCCTTTGAGCCTGTTGTTTCCGAGGCTTAACAATTGAAGACTTTGTAGCTTATTAATTCCGGTGGGAATCAAGCCATTCAAATTATTCCCATGTAAATCTATTTCGAGCAAACTGGTAAGATTTCCAAGCACACAAGGTATAGCTCCACTAATTCTATTCACCTGTAAATCTAACATGCTGAGCTTAGAAGCATTTGAAATGCTATTTGGAATTTCTCCAGTAAGTTCATTTTGCTCCAATTCCAATATCCTAAGGTTGGGAGTGACGCGTCCTAAATAGGATTGGAGCATTCCAGAGAGGGAATTAGTTCCAAGGTACAAACGTGTCAATGTTGAAATATTGAATATACTGATAGGAATGGTTCCCCTTAAATAGTTTATTCCCAATGCTAAATCTTCAAGTTTATCAAGGTTGCCTATGTCCTTAGGTATAACACCTGAAATCATATAGCTAAAGGATCAAAACGTAATACACAAGAAAATGGACAAGGAAAAAAGAAGATAAAAAATAGTGCGTTTAAAAAGTCTATTTTTGTTTTCACCATAAAAAGTCTCTATATTTTCGAACATATAGGTTGTATCCCTCAAGTTTGTTTCGATCTAAAAAGTTTGCTTCTACATCTTGGTAAATTAAAAAACCTACATCATTTTTTCCTTGAGTTACTAGAACCTACAGTTAAAACAATTAAATGGACTAAAACAAAAATAAGGAAAGACTATGTATAAAGACTTAACATGGTACTAGTATTAATTTCCTTATTTGTCCATATTTTTACTAATTTATGCCTTGAACTTTTGATACCATCATGAGAAGTCACGATAAGCTTTATATGTATAGGAACGCTACTTTACTAGTTAAACACGCACTATATTATTGTTTGTTGTTTTTTCATTTGGGATTTGCATATTCACAAACTTAACATATTTTTTTTTAAAAAAAAGAATGCTTAAAGTTAATTTATTTGAAAATAGAAAGTAGAATTCTCTGGGTGTGGCATTAATCATAATTCCCTTTTTATAATGCACATGTGCATTATTTGAAATCTGTTATAGGAGTATCAAAACTGGAGATATTTTGGGAAAAATGATAAGTATGGGAGTTATATCTGGCATTTGAAAGTAAGATCAACTCCCAAATTAGATCCTATATTATCAATGATATGTATAGGAGAGTCACATATATAGGTTTATATATATTTTATGCTTTTTGCGATCTTAATTAGCTAGTGAGAGTCACACAGTTGACCCCCATATATAATCCTTCCAGAGATGTGCAATTACTTATTGATTCAGGAATGTTTCCCCCTAAAAAATTATCAGAAACTGAAATTACTTCAACTAGAGGGAGTAGACGGCACATCTCATTTGGCATATAACCATATAAATAGTTGCTGTCAAGAGCAACACTCCTCAAAGAAGTCACTGTGAACAGAGATGGAGGAATTGGACCTAAAAACCAATACATAGCAAGTTCAGAATTTTCTTCCTTTTTTCAATGTTGATAAGTAGCTACTCCATTCAGTTCTAAATATAGGAATTAGATAACTAATTTATAGATATTTACATTAAAAATTGAATAAACTAATTAATGTGCATAGGTTTTTCCAAAAAGAACTCATTTAATCACAACCCTATTGATATATGCAATTAACTAAATATTTAGAAGACAAAGTGGAGTATATATAGTTATATGTTTATAAGACCAGAACAAATACCAACGCTTTTATATTTCAAATTTAAGAGAGTATAATATTTTTTATGTTTGATCTAACAATATTTTATCCACCAAATTAAAATTGACATATTCGTCAACAAGGTTAGTTGAACAATAGTCAGTCTTACAATTAGCCTATAGATAGATGAACCGTATGCCCACTTCAGTTTACCAATATTCAAAGATGAGATCAAACCAAAAGTTATCTAGACGTCATTTAAAACAATATTACTAAAGAATTAAACAACTAATAATCTTAATGCACGAAGACATACCGATTTATTTCATCTTGGTGGATCAACCAATACATTTTTTTCCTTCTTCCTTCCAATTATCTTTTATTTGGAATCCATTTGTTTTAAATTCTTACAAATATTTTACATATTTAATTTGATCAATAGTTGTAATAAGATCCAAAATGTTTCAATTTATTTTTTGTTGGCTAGTATTTATTGGAATATATCATAAATATAATTATGAAAATTATATTATATTTTGCGAGAAGCTATTAAATTGTCATCATACACATGGATATAACGTAGTCACATACACAAATTACTCGGAATAGCTTCCCTTTACGTATAGATCATTAATCCCTATTTATTCTGTTTCTCTATTTTGCTTTTTTATCCTAGCAAATTCAGATTGTGAATTTGTGGAGACCGCGTATAATTTATTACTAATCCAAATTTTAAGTTATTAGCAAGGAAGATATTAATGTTTTTTTATTAGTATTCATACAAAAAAAACCACTAAAATAGTGATACAATTTTTTTCTGGTATTAGAAGAAAGTTTGAAATCAATGGACAATTTACGATCAGAAATAAGCATAAACAATCAACATATTAAAAATAAAAAATAAAATAGAAACTCGTACCTTGGAGGTTCATGTGCTGTAGATTTAAGTACTGAAGGTTGGTCAAATTTCCCATATCACTTGGGATGAATCCTTTATCGAATTCGTTTTTGGCTAATGATAAGTTTATCAAGTTTTTGCATTGATACCAAATAGAGGGAAATTTTCCAGATAACTCATTTTCATGAACAAAAAATCTCTGTAGATTTGGAAGCCCAAAGCACACATTTGTGAGGAGACTACCAGAGAAACGATTTTTGTGAAGTTCAATGTATTCTAGCATTGAATTGTTAAATAATGTAAGTGGTATAGATCCCGAAAGCATATTTTCTCCTAGATATAATATCTTCAATTGTTGAAGATTACCAATACCATTAGGAATGCCTCCTTCGAACATGCAAAATAAAATAAAAACACATCAGCTTAAACTTCGCATCACACATTTAATAATGCCTAAATATATAGCTGTCACTTCTTTTTATAAATGTATGAAGTAACAGTTAATTCAAAAAAACTAAAAGAAATCAATTAATTTATTTATCTGTAATAGATGTGTATTCTGTGTGTCACAAATATATAGATTGTTTGGAAAAAAACATTTGGAAGACAGAGTAGATTAAACTGTCATTTAGAACTAAAACAAGGCTGAGTGGTGTTAGCTGCCCCTACACTTTTTATTTGGAGTTTTTTTTATATCATTAAGTTATATATTGAAAGTATGGGTGTGCAAAATTTTTCTGTCCCTATCTGTACTGCCTATCCCGTCCCTTTTTGTACCTTTTTGGGACTGAAAATTCTCATCCCAACAATTTTTCAGGATCAAACAAATTAGGACGAGACAAAATTCATTTTCATGAAGGGATGAGACTTAGGACAGGGTCGTCCTGAATATATGCTTTTATATTTTTTTAAAAAAAATACATGTGTCATTTGTATCATTTATGGGTATATATAACATTTTTATGAAAATACTATCCTAATAAATTTTTAACTTATTATGTTGTATAAGATGTATTTTAGAAGCCATAATGAACTAATTTCTTTGTTTAATACAAACCAAATCGTTTTACATTTTTTCACAAGTAGATATTTTTAATAAAAAAAATTCAAAAACATTTTTGGAATTTTCTCGTCCCATCTAGATAGGGATCATTACCGTAAGGGTATTTTTAATACATAACAGTTTTGAGATGCAAAAATGACCAAGACGCCCTTGCATTGTAAAATTAGAAAAGAACTCATTCCCTTCCAAGGTCTCCTTCATCCTTTGCATCTGAAACTCCAAAATATATTTTCCATGGCTTCTTGTTATTACCACTCCAGCATGAAACACTAGAGGTTATTATCCCACTAAGTGATTTCAAGTATCAACACTTGAGAGACATATAAGTGCACTAGAAGGATTGCCAGATCTTTTTCTTCATTGAAATTTGAGAGGAAATATAAAAATGATCTTAATATCAATTTGTGAACGCTAACCATAAGACATGAAATTCCAGGGTTGCTGGGTGTAGTGCAAGACTCATGATGGTGAGTTGACGAGGAAGCAGTGGAGGGAACAATGACTTCATATCGCGGGCAATGAAGAGAGTGGGTGACTGGTGCATGGCCGAAGAAGGTGGAAGACGGTAGTTGGAGGGGTGAGAAGAAGTCATGAAAAATGATGTTACAATTTGGGGTTTTAGATGTGAGCCTATGAGGGATGAAGGAGACATTGAAAGCGAAGGAATGTTTTTATTTCATTTTACATGAGTGTTTTGGTCATTTTTTATCCTCAAAACCGTTATGCATTAAAAACACCCCTACGAAAATTGTTGGGTATCAAATATGCATATTTACCCTAATAAAAATAATCGGTAATATCACAAATGTCTCATGTTCACTAGATGAAGTATCATTTTGCACCTCAAAACTATTAAGTAATATAAACCCAGCTAAGGTAATTGTTGAGTATAAGAAATTTACCTTTACCCTTCTATTGAATATGTGCTTCCATAATGGATATTTAAATAACACTTACCATCAAATAGAAAAAGATGTGCCTGCAGAAAATTATAGATATAGATACTACGAATCATTAAAGACATACCTGATAAAGTATTGAGAGATAAACTCAAATATTCAAGTGAAGATAAATTCGAAAGTGTTTGAGGAATATTTCCAGAAAGCTTGTTTCCCGCAAGTCGTAAAATCTTCAAACGCTCAAGTTTTCCTATCTCTAGTGGAATAGTCCCTTCAATTAAATTATAATTCAAATTCAAAATCTCCAACCTTGACAAATTGCATAGAGTCAGAGGAATTGACCCATTCAAACTATTGTTGCGAAGATCCGGGTGCTCTAATATAGATAAACCTCCTATGCGTGCTGGAACTTGTCCATCAAAGTCATTGTAACTCAAATTGACCAGTTTCAATCTACGCAACCCAACTAATTGTATTGGTATTTGACCATGAAAATGGTTGTTGCTAAGATCAAGCTCAACAAGGAATGAGAGATGTCCTAGTTGTGGAGATATGATGCCTTTGAGATCCAAATTACCAAGTTTCAAGGAATAGACTCTTCCATGGCGGATATTGCAGGTGACACCGATCCAACCACAAGGAGAAGAAGATACAGACCAATTGGCTAAAACATTGTACGGATCCGAAGAGATAAGAGATTTGAAAGCTATGAGTGCAGATTTGTCAGAAGTGATATTTATCTCATTCCCACCAACTAGAGAGGCTATGAAACAATGAAGTGAAAGCACTAAAACTAGGAAGTCAAGTTTTCCCATCTTTAGCATCGATCTCACACTAAATGCACTTACTGAGCATCTAATGCTCACACATGATCAATTTATACATCTTCAAAGGCAAATATCGTCAAGGCTTGACATCGATCAGTTCACAACGGTTAGTCAATGTTAAATGTGGCTGTATTTGATTAAGATCATATAGATGTTTAAAATTTTGTAGCGATAAAAAACAATGCTAAAAATGTCATTGCTTTTTATGATTTCAAATTTTCAATACAGTCAGATTTATTTTCACATTCGTTTGGATTTATACGCTACGTTATTATCAAGTTCTCATACTTTAAATTAATTTCTATATAAATATCAAATCTATATCTACAATACTTTGTGAGTTTATAAAAATATTATTAAAAGGAAAAAGAAAAAAAGAAAAGGAGGGTGGGTGTGATCAATGACCATAATAATTCCACACTCCATTGTTTACGTCCGGTGCCTTGGATCATCCACGAAGTTGCGTGTTGGAAAAATTGGTGTAAAAGCAAGGAATTTTTCTTTCCCAATCAAGGGAAAGAGAAGTCAAAGAATCAATGACTTGATCCACGAAAGGAAAATAATCAGAATGAAATTTCTTAAAACATTGATAAACTATTAAGTCAAAAACGTAAAATCCCTAACTTTCGAGAAATTTTTTGAGACATTGATAAACTGTCGTTTATCGTTGCCCCAATTAATAATAAATTATTATATCACATTGTTTAACATAATCCAGCAAAGAAATCTATTATATGCCAAAAATTAGTGCCACCATTTTCACATCATAATATTGCTCTCTTATATATTTAATTAGTTCATTTTCACTCATATATTAAAAGATATTACTGTACTTCTATTGGGAAGAAAATAAATGGTGTGGCCTTTTATTTTCATGCAAGAATTTCTCATAAACAACTTCAACTCAGCTAGTATGAATTTCCACGTCTAAATTTAAAAACCGCGTCTTCAACTCTCAGATCTCAGAATGTAATCTCAAAGAAAAATATTGTTACCACGAACATTAAGGGATAAGGTAAAATGGTTATGAAATAAAAAAAAATGAGGTCCATCATTCATAGATTGTTACATGTTATCTCATAACAATATATGAATGATCCACCTTAGCTTATTCTTTGATTCTGAAAATTATATCTATATTTTGTTCAAAAAAAAGTTATAATATCTAAATCACATGCTTATAAAAGAACAATTATAAAGTAAATAATTAAATGAGTTTTGTTGAAAAAACATATCCAGTAAATTGCAACTAACTCATATCGTTGAAATATATTTGAATGAATTAAGGGTATTTGTAGAAAATGTGTACTTTATAGTAAAGAGGTCATTTATATTTTGAAATTTTAACCTTGAACTTTTAGGTAAAAAGGTTATTCAAGTGATGAAGGACAAGAAATAAATGATTTTTCTTGAAATACTTTACTCATTTTGTAATGAACAATTTAACCCATGAAATGCACATTTGACAAGAACAAAATTAAATATTGAACGTTCTCCCCTTTAAGAAATTTAAATTGCCTTAGTCCTTTATTTCTCCCGTGATCATGTGCATAAACAAATCATGTATGACCCCTAGTTTGTAAGAAATAATAAGAAAACTCTAAATAACCGTTTGTGTACGAATATGGCCACAATAAATTAATTAAATATACATATATAACAAAATAAGATGTCACTAAATATGGATTATAAAGTGTTTACACGCGAAATCATATTTATAAATATGATACTCTCTGTTTCTAAATGTAAGATCACTTTTGATATTCAATTTGTCTCTAAATATTAAATTCTTATCCAATTTATCTCATATATTTGTCCATTTTTTTTCTAAATATACCGGTATGCATATTTTTACACAGAAATTGTATCTCCATACTTTTATTCATTTCTAATTTATGATTAAGACTAGAGAGAGTATATTATAAAGTGTAATTGTCTTTATACTTAAAAATTGTGAGAGAAAATAAAAGGGCAAAAGCGCTGATCTAATAATTAACTATTTCAATTTGGGCAAAAATAATAAATGACTAGTTCGCGATGCATAAATAATACTCCCTCCGTTCCTAAATATAGGACTTAGATGACCTTTTTGAAAAATCCTAAAAAAAGCAAAAAAATAAGTTAATTATAAATTGATTTACCTAATTTTTCTCTTAAACTAGTTTATTTTACCTATAAGTTAATGGATAATCTAAAATGATATCAAATATGTCATCATTTAATAACCTATTTCGCAACCTTAATCTTTCCAAAAAAAAGTTATCTAGGTCTTATATTTAGGAACGGAGGGAGTAGCTAACTTTGTGATCCGGTGCAAAAATAATAAAACCGGTATTAAATGTTAATTTATAGTTTTGTGGGACTTTTCTGATATTATTTTCTCAAGTAAAAATACCTTTTTACCCCTCATAATTAAAACTCAACCCTTTTTCCGTCCGCTCTTCATCTTCCCATGCTAACTAGTATCACCAATGTTTTAATTGGAAGGGTCAAAAATGTATTTTTCACTTTGAAAATAATATCAGAAAGTTTCCACATAACTACAAATTAACATCCAACATCGGTTTTATCATTTTTGCACCGGGTCACAAAGTTAAATACTCCTTCCGTTCCTAAATATAAGATCACCTTGGGGAAGTGGATAAGTTCCTAAATATAAGATCACTTCCTATTTTATCTCAAGTTTTGCCCAAACTACCCTTATACTCCCTCTTTTCATTGAAAACCCCTCCTCCTTTTAAAGTTAAGTAATTGAGGGGATTTTGGGAAGATCATGTAATTTCATTGTATTCCTTAATCTCCCCAAATTAGCCAAAGTGATCTTATATCTAGGAACGAAAGGAGTATTATTTATGCACCACAAAATAGTCATTTATTAGTTTTGCCCAAACTAAAATAGTTAATTATTAGATCAGCATTTTTGCCCAAAATAAAATATTGGTTGAGACTCATGGTGTGAACACTCTGACCAGTGACCAAGGGCCCATGAACATAGAATCTCTAGCAGACTACTTGAGTAACCCCAAAATTTGAATACGAATGTTTAGTTCTATCGTGGTGTGAACTAGGATACAAAAGTCTTGTGTGGATGACAGGTTTGACTCTTTAGAAGACCGGACAGTCACCGTCAATTTGACAACAATTAGACTTACAAGGGGAAAAGAGACATTTGATTGACGAGTTTGATATTTTCTCAAAAACATAGATAAGCGAGGTTGAAATTTTCACATTTTTTTCATGTAACGAATGGTTTTCCTTTATTTATTTTGGTCTCAAAATTTTAACTTGTATTATTCTTTTTGGAAAGCGAAGCAATGTATCAGCTGAACAAAACTAATTGTCGGTAAAAGGTTTTATATTCTATAAAATACAATAATCCTCTAGTTTTAAATATAAAATAACTTTCCGATTTACTTCTTACTTTGAAGTACGTATGTATGCACATAAGTTGCCAACACATATCTATGGGATGATTTTTGTATAAAGCAAAGATGTCAAATAGAGACCACTTCATTTTAATGTATCTTACATATATCTTATATGATAGTTTATATAAGTAAGGCAAAATACTTTTGAGGAAAAAACATTCCTATAGACATTTTAAAGTGATGATTAATTGTGTTTAGAGATAGACCCCAGTGGACCATGAGTTAGGAGTCCTACATTTTACCATTGGTGAGCCAAACCCCTTTCTTAAAAATTGTTTCTAAAAAGTGACTAATTGTGTTTCAAGAATTTATCCAAAATTAGTTGAAGTCATCTTATAATTAGGAGCATGTGGATTACATACAATCATTTTCTTTTCTTATGTAAATGGGGGTAACAGTTAGGGATCACCCATCATCGGTTAATGGCCCAATGGGTTGAGCTGAAACAACCCATTTTAATATTGACCATCTAACCTAGCGTATTTTAAGTAGACCATCTAATCCAATCTAATGTTATAAAAAAAATATAAATTTAAACTACACATAATATTTTTAATTTAACCGAGAATTAAACTCACCCGTGTATAAAAACAAAAGAAGCTAGAGTCAAACTTCAGTCTCAACTTCCCTCGTCCAAACCGCTCCCCCCCAACACACAAATAAACCAAGTTTACCTTGGAGACCTCCCATGCGCAAGTTCACTCAGCTGCTTCCTCTTACTTTCCTCAACTTCCTTTGCCGGAGCTAAATGCCGGAAAATGTTAGATATGGAGGAAAATGTGTCCTAGAAAAGTTGTCTACTTTGTCTTCTGATTTATACTATACAAGTATTAAAACAATTGAGTTAAATGTTATAGTAAGCCAAAAGCTTACTGATAAAAATACATTTATTATTGTTTGGCGTGTCTGGTTGGGCCATCTCGGATCAACTATGATGCGAAGAATTATTGAAAATTCACATGGACATACATCATAGAATCAAATGATTCTTCAATTTAAAGATCTTTCTTGTGCTGCTTGTTCTCAAGGTAAATTCATAACACGGTCTTCTTTACAAAAGTTGGAGTTGAATCCCCTACATTTCTACAACGAATTCAAGGGGACATAGGTGGACCTATTCATTATCTATATGGACCATTTAGATATTTTATGGTTTTAATAGATGAATCTAAAAGATGGTTACATGTGTGTTTAGTATCTATCAAAATGAAATGTTTTCTAGATTATTTGCTCAAATAATTAGGTTAAGAGCACAATTTCCATATCATGCAATTAAAGCAATTCATCTTGATAATGACAGTGAATTTTCATCACAATAATTCTGATTATTGCACGACAACTTGAATAAGTATAGAAAAATATGTTGCTCATGTCCACACACAAAATGGTCTAGTAGAATCATTTATTAAACGCCTCCCTCCAATTGATAGTTATTAGATCAATAATTTTGCGAACAAAACATCTCATTTCTGCTTAATTAGGGACATATAATATTACATGCAATAGCAATTATATGCATCAAACCAACAAATTATCATAAATTCTCCTCACTACAATTGGCTTTTGGTCAGGAACCAAATATTTTCAATCTTAGAATTTTTGAATGTAACCCTATTTTGCATAATGACCCTATTTTGCTCTTCAAGTAACCACTCTGGACCACTGGGCACCCTAAACTAACAACGAGTACAATTTTACGCTCAAAGTAACCAAAGTGATCCAATTTACCCTTTGACGAATGTAATGTTGACACGTGACATCCATGTGTCAACATTACATTCCACGTGTCAACATTACATCGCCAGAGAGTAAATTAGACCACATTGGTTATTACTTCAAGGGTAAAATTGTACCCGCTGTTAGTTTAGGGTGCCCAGTGGTCCATGTTGGTTACTTGAAGGGCAAAATAGAGTCATTGCCCTTTAAACATTAATCTAAAACTCCTGCTTTTTGTTATGACACGCTTAAAAGGGGAGAAAAGATTCATGCACTCTCTAAAAGGAGCCATAAAAAAAAACATTTGATCACTCACACCAAAATAATAGCAAAAATTTTATTTGCTCAAACACTAAAAAGAGTGAGAGATATTTGTTCACCCACTAAAAAGAGCAAAGGAAAGATTTTCTCATAAACTAAAAAGAGAAAAAAAAATTGCTTACGTCCACTAAAAAGAGCAAAGAAAATATTTTGTTTAACTCAAAAAAGCGTTTCACACAAATTTTAAGTGAAACCAAAAAAAAAAAATCGCTCTCACCCTAAGGATCAAATTAAACCTACTCTAATACAATGCTATCCGAAAAAATGGGAAAGAGACGGAAACCTAAGAGAGAAACAAAATGAGAACAAACAAAAGACCCAATTTTATTAACGATGAATAGCAAATATAATGACTTACAACTTGAAAATTTAAAAATAAATAAACGAAAATCTGAATTTAGAAATCTCAACAACTTGATTTTTCATAATTATTCAAATAAACATAAAATTTACTCCCTAAATTAATCTTCAAAATTAAAATAAAAAACTAGAAAAAGATGAAAAATAATTTTGACTTATTCTCCTACAGTTTACTCATCTTTCTATAAAGTTTTTCAAATGTTGCATTTAGTATTTTTATAGGGTTAAATATCATTCTGGCCAATAAACAATTTTAAAAGGGTCAAATTGGCCAAAGAACAATTAAAGGGCTCATTCTGGCCAAAAAACAATAAAAATGACTCATTTTGGCCAATAAGCTACTTGAAAATACCAAAATGACCCTTGGGATATAATTAAAATAATTTTTTAGAATGTGGGTCTCAAGGGTTATTTTGGTATTTTCAAGTAGCTCGTTGGCCAAAATGAACCATTTTAATTGTTCATTGGCCAGAATGAACCTTTTTATTGTTCTTTGGCCAATTTGACCATTTCAAAATGTTTATTGGTCAGAATGATATTTAACCCCTTTTTATATATTTCTAAAGGATTTTTGTGCACTTATTTGTGTTTCAACTGAGTTGATTGCGAATTGATTATTTTGTAATTTGATTTGTGAATATTCGTCTATTGTATGAGCTTCATATGTTGACTGAATGGAATTGAGCTATTTCTTGTTCAGATATCACTTGTTTAGATTGTTGTTTCTAAAATTAATTGCGCATTGCTTCAACTTAAATGGATAAATAAGGTTTATAGTAAAATCTCAACTGAAATCTCTCACCATTGACACATTTTTCTCACATTTCACCTGCTTAACTTCAGTTTACTCATTTTCCTCAATAGAAAATATAAAAAATAATTAGTGTGGTCAATCTGTCAATGTTTTGCAATTCAATTACTCATCTTGCCAAGTGAGCGTAGCTTCCGACCATGGTTTTCTCACTATATTCTATAGATTTTTCTGGTACTTTTTGAAAGCCCAACGACAAAGCTTATAATTGAGCAACTTAAGAGCTTTATGGTACAAAGTAGAAACAGAAGATGAACTGCTGAGGTATAAGGTAGTATTTGCAATGTTTTGAACTAAGAACATTCATAGAAATCCTTGCTATATATGGAGTATTTTCGTTTAGCCTCATTAAGCTTCTCATGTGAAAACTTCGAATCATTCATTGTAATAAATGCAACTAATGGAAAACATTGTTTTATCCATACAACCTTTCTGTATACAAAGGAATATATGGTGGAAAAGTTGAAAAACAAAATTCCAAAAATTATGTAGTAATGTCAAAGGAAAAAAAGGAGTGAACTCTTGCTGTACTTGCATTAAATGTTTAGTTATACTCCTGCGGTCCCTAATATAAAAGTTAGCCGCAAAAAAACGCTTCTTAAGAAAACATGTAAATGTTAGTTGAGTATCTGGAGTTAATGTTTCTTTCCAATATTACTCATATTTATTATGATACTTTTAAGAAAGAGAAATACATAAGCATTAATAAACATGAAAGAGAGTAAAGGGCAAAGTAGGAATAAACACAATAAATGAAGAGAGAATTTGAAATGAACTCTTATATTATGACCAAAACAATTCAAATTTTGGCTCTTATATTAGGGATCGGAGGAAGTATCACATAAAAGTTATGAACTAACTTGCAGACAACAAAAACTCAGATGGTAAGTCCAAAATTCTTGAACTTTTAAGTAATTAATATATTAAAAGTATAGTCCCTTCACTCCCTTGGACCTAATTTATCTAATTTTTGAAGATGTGGGTCCCACATTGATATTTTGGTTGTGACTCTTTTATTATTTTGGGTTGTGACTTTAATTTCCCCGGTAGGTAAAGGTACAAAAATGGTAACGAACCATTACGCTATGAGCACTTTAAAGGAAAAAGTGTTTCCGATCTTAATAATGAGAATAAAGAATAAAAATGGGTACAATTTTAGTACATTAATTATTAAGAGTTTTATTTGCCTCGGTTCTCTGAAAACAAGCTGATACGTGTCATCTTTGAGATCGAGAGTTAAAATATCACAAGAGTTTGGAGTCAAAACATCTTTTGACAGATTGATATTTAAAGGTTGTGCTGAGAAAGTGGGCAATTGAAAAAACATTCACGAATGATCCCAAGTTCAATGTCTTGCGGCAGCTTGGACTTCATGCTTCACGGATCACTTGACTTTTCAAACATATCATATTCCTTGCAAGAAAATTCTCGTTTGCTAGCAAGTTACAGCCCTCATTACCTAATTTTTCCTGATTGACATTTTGCACAAACATGTTCACTTGTCATCATTTCACTTGTCTTCTCAGACCACACACAACACGGGGTTTGTTGGCTAACGTGATGAAGTTTTCTTTACTACTCTACCATCTGATATGATTTACTTATTTTCTTCAACATGACTTGTCGCCACAACAAAATTCAAATATGTTCTTGGTGAAGTTAAGGATTAGACCAAGGGAGAAGATAACCATGATAACAAATGAATTAGGTATTTTGTCTCTTATATTCCACCACTGTCTTTTGTTTTGTGCAGGTTCTGATAAAATAACATTCAACAATCCCATAAGTGATGGTGAGCTTCTCATTTCTAAGGAAAACAAGTTTGCTCTTGGATTCTTCACTCCAGGCAAATCGAGCTATCGCTATGTAGGAATTTGGTACAACAACTTGGAAGAAAAAACTATTGTGTGGGTTTTAAATAGAAATAATCCCACAAATGACACTTCTGGAATTCTCTCCATTAGCTCAGATGGAAATCTAGTTCTTCATGGTAATCACTCCAACATGTCCATATGGTCTACCAATGTTTCTATCATTGTTCCAAGTACAAGAGTTATAGCTCAGCTCACAGATTTAGGCAATCTTGTTTTGATTCAAAATGACTCCAAGAATGTTATGTGGCAAAGCTTTGACCATCTCACTGATACTTTACTTCCTTATGCCGAAATTAGAGTGAACAAAAGAAGTGGTGAGAGTCAGTTCTTGCAGTCATGGAAGTCAGATGATGATCCTGGATCAGGAAGCTTCTCTGTTACTTTCCACACAAGTGGGAAATCTCAGTTGTTTGTGGACAATAATAACGAGCCATGGTGGCGAATTGGATCGTACAATGGCGAAATGTATGTGGGGTTTATGAAACAAGCTATGGCAACTGATTTCAATATGACAATATTGGATGATGATAATGAGGTTGTGTTTGCATATAACCCCTTCGACAAATCGATCACCGTTCGGGCTGTTGCTCTTCAATCTGGATCATTTCAAGTGTTCATATGGGATACTAATAAGAAACAATGGAATCGATATTGGTATGGTCCAAAGGTGGATTGTGATATCTATGGTTCTTGTTGGAAGAATAATTCAACACTGACTTAGTCAATTGTTTTATTGTTTACAATATTTATTTTTATTAAATAATTAGGAAAATCTGTCCGTTGCGATTTTCTCGTCATGTTTTTAGGAAGTTGTTATTTGACTAGTTCCGTTGTAAACGCCTATAAATAGGCTCATTATTTTTAATAAAGTGTGGCCAGTATTATTTACGTGGCTTCCCCCTCTCCTTTTCTCTCGTCATTCTTTTGTTCTTTAATTTCCAACATGGTATCCGAGCTTCAGGTTGAAAGATCTGTGGGTGATGAGAGAAAATATTGAGGGTGTTGCAGGCACTCTTAAAGAGTACAAACCGTAGAGAATATTAAGGGTGTTGCAGACCTCTGAGACTCAAAAAGGAGTACAAGTCATGCAGATCGGCCTCTGAGACTCGGAAAAGAGTACAAGCCGCAGAGAATATTTGTTGGTTTCACAGTGTTGTGTGAAACATTTTTTGAGTTAAAGAAATAGTTTTTCTTTGCTCTTTTTGGTGTATGAGCATTTATTTGCTCTATTTTTGTTGGAGTGAGCACGGCTCCTTTTGGTGATAGAGCAAACAAATGTTTTGCTTTTTCGTTGGAGAGTGACAATTTGTTGTTTACTCTTCTTGGATCTTAATGAGCAAATCCTTTATGGGACAATTTCTTTTAAGCGTGTGAAAAGAATTGTTTTAGATTGGTGAATAATGTTTTTGAGAAGATCATGAAGAGCACACAAGTGTTGATTTTTCAGAAGAATATGAAGAACACAAAAGGCGAGTTCACAGATGCTGATTTTGAAGGAAGAGATTTCACAGATGCTGATTGCAGGAAGAATGATGAAGTCTTGTTTTGAAAGTCAGTTTTGAATTATGGGGGAGTGTTGGAAGAATAATTCAACACTGACTTAGTCAATTGTTTTATTGTTTAACATATTTATTTTTATTAAATAATTAGGAAAATCTG
Source organism: Mimosa pudica (assembly GCA_029929735.1). NCBI lineage: Eukaryota > Viridiplantae > Streptophyta > Magnoliopsida > Fabales > Fabaceae > Mimosa > Mimosa pudica. Next base: position 4,883,035 of record JAKELP010000039.1, on the reverse strand, counting down.
TCCGTTGCGATTTTCTAGTCATGTTTTTAGGAAGTTGTTATTTGACTAGTTCCGTTGTGAACGCCTATAAATAGGCTCATTATTATTAATAAAGTGTGGCCAGTATTATTTACGTGGCTTCCCCCCTCTCCTTTTCTCTCGTCATTCTTTTGTTCTTTAATTTCCAACACTTACCGGCCTAATGGAAATTGTGACTCTTACAACTATGCTTACTACAAGTGTTTCTGCCTGCCTGGATTTGAACCAAAAAATCGAACAGATTGGTATCAACATTTTCATAGAGCAGAAGGTTGTGTAAGGAAAAAAGGGCCAACTATGTGTGGGAATAATGGAGAAGGATTTGCTAGAGTAGAAAGTGTTAAAATTCCTGATACATCTTTAGCAAATGTTAATGTGAATATGAGCATGGAAGAATGTGAACGAGAATGCTTGAGGAATTGTTCCTGTAATATGTGACGTGGTTGTGGTTGTTCTTGAAATTTATGTTAAATTTGTCACTTTTCCAACTTCACCCTTTATTAAATGATGTGTTTCACATTTTCAATTTTGATGACTTGGTATGTGAGAAATGAGTAGTTAGTTTTTATTCATATGCTATTTAAATTTAAGCTAGTATGCACTTTAATAAATTCTAAGATCCAACTACCATTCCTTGGTATGTGAGAAATGAGTAGTTAGTTTTTATTCATATGCTATTTAAATTTAAACTAGTAGGCACTTAATTAAATTTATGTGTAATTACTTTTGTTTTATATGATACTACCTCCGGTCTTAAATATAAGACCCAATTGACTTTTTTTGCAGAGGTTAAGGTTGCGAAATAGGCTATTAAATCATGACATATTTGATATATTTTTATATTATACATTAATTTATACGTAAAAAAAAAACTAGTCTAAGGGAAAAAATTGGGTAAATCAATTTATAATTAACTTATTTTTCTTTTTTATATGATTTTCTAAAAAAGTCAACTAGATCTTATATTTAGGACCGGAGGGAGTATTAATTTTTCGAAAGATAGTAACAAAAATGGAGAAAATAAAGAGGATATAAGTTTAATATGCTTATGATGAGATATGATGGGGTAGTTTGAGGTTAAATAAAAGTAACATGTTTAATTTTATGCATCGGGACGCATGTACAGAGAGATTGTGTGGAAGTCGTTCTTGGGAAGAACGACTTCTAAAGTCGTTCTTGCCAAGAACGACTTCTTAATTGTATAGCATATTGGTATATATTTTTTTGGCTATAGCATTTTGGTAATAAATTTTTTTTGTGCAGTATAGTATATCCGTAAAAAAATCGTTCTCCTGATTATAAATACAGAAAAACAAAAACTTTGGTGATATTTTTTTTAAAAAAATTGCTTTATAAAATTAAGAAAACTAAACCAAGTATATTTTTCCAAATAGGAGAATATTTTTTTAAAAAATAAAAAGTTTGAGCCCACCATTAAAACTGTAGCCATGGCGTCTCCGACAATGATCAAAACTATAAAGTAAAAGTTGATGAAATAAAATGGGAAAATTAATATGAGGTCCCTCACAAGGGACTTAATACTAGAAAAGTCCCAAAAGTTGAAAATATTAATGTAGGGTCCCTAGGGACCTCACTTTAATATATTCGAAATGTCAAAAGACTTTTGTGCCCTTATTATTGATTTATAATCTCTCTTCCCTCAACTCTTTCATCTTCATCTTCAATGCTTCTTCTCCTCTCCTTTGCCCACAAAACCCCCGCCCCTGCCCTCAAGTCTTCTTACCTTTCATTCATCCAATCTTCCCCTTTCCTCTCACAAGCCTTCAACCCTTTTTATTTTTCCCCCCCTGAAACTCATGATTTCTATTTGTTCCAGCTTCATTCTTGTCAGAATCCCAGGACGATTCAGCCTATGCTTCACAGAAGCTTGAAGAATTAAATTTAAATGAGTAGTTTCAACACTCATCAAGCCTTAAACTCAAATCATCTGCGACCTGCGAATCTAAGCAAACCCTTCTTTGAACCATACGAGCCTGTTCGCCGTCACCCCTCACCGCCCTTACGGTTCCATACCCCAACCCGATTTGCTCTTGGTCGGAGAAAATATGTAGACTTGGGATTTTGTTTGTCTGAAAGTTACTTCCTTTTGTTTTTGAAGGGTAAGAAATTTTGTGGGTTTTCTCTTTCATCCATTTGAGGATTTGATTTGAGCTGAGTTTTCCTGTAGTGATTTAGATTAAGAGTTTCAAGGATTTTTTTTGGGATTTTCGGAGCTGAGATTCTGTTAAAGTTTTCCTGTAGTTCTTGTGGTTGGCATATAAATGTTGACTTGCAATCATGCTATGTCAAATATAGAGAGAGGAGGGAAATTAATCACTATTTTTAATTTGTTGATGTTTTCTACTTTTGGCAGGTTTCAGATGAAATGAATAGGAAGAAGTGTTAAACTTAGGAATTGATTGATGTTTTACAGCTGCAACTTGGGAGCAAATGCAAAAGTATAAATGAGTTGCCTATGCAATCTGCCCATCTATAAATTAAAATATTTGTAGCTTAGATAGCCTTAGTTAAGTTGAGTGTGCATTAATTTTCGCCATTGGAAAATTTGTACCAAACATGTGTTGAGTTGTGAACTTACGACATTGATATTTATTTTGAACTCAGATTTATCTGTATGTGCGTTGGATAGATCAGAATCTCTTCCATTGTTGATTTCTTGTATTTTATTCTGATTTGAGGTGATTATATTAAATGGCAAAGTTAACTATCAAGTGCAAGCTCAATGCATAACAACTATCAAGTTTGTAATGGTTGATTTCTTTTGTGTTGTACAGACGAGTCAATGGAATTGAATTTTTTAGGCTCTTCCTCTTTGTTACACACTTTGCATAAGTTAGCAGTGTGAATTTTAATATAATAGCAGTAAATAATACGTCATGTAATAACAATCCTGTAATAACAAAGTCATGAGCATGGGTAACAAGTGTATGACCAGTAAATAACGAGTTCATGAGAAAGGGTAAAAAGTTTATGACCATCAAATAACAGCTCACGTAATAACAAGTTTAATGATTAACAACCTTTGTGCTGTCAGTAACAGGTTTTTGACCATGCGTAACAAGTTATTGAGTACCGATCATAAGTCATTTACTTTCTTTCATGTAGTATTTTAGCACGCATATGAAAATGAATTGTCCTCTTGAAAACCTTTATGGGCAGCAAATTATAAGGTAATGAGCTCGCGTAACAAGTATATGAGCACGCATACGTGTGCCCATTAACTTGTCAGGTTTTGCCCAAAGAGTTGTCAAGCATGCACATTAACTTGTCAGGTTTGCCCAAAGAGTTGTCACACGTGCCCATTAACTTGTCAAGTTTTGCCCAAAGAGTTGTCACGCATGCCCATTAACTTGTCAAGTTTTGCCCAAAGAGTTGTCACACCCGCCCATTAACTTGTCAAGTTTTGCCCAAAGAGTTGTCACGCCCGCCCATTAACTTGTCAAGTTTTGCCCAAAGAGTTGTCACGCCCGCCCATTAACTTGTCAAGTTTTGCCCAAAGAGTTGTCACGCTTGCCTATTAACTTGTCAAGTTTTGCTCAAAATGTTGTAATGTCTGCCCTTTAACTTGTCATTTTGCCGTGTCAATTAACTTAAGAGTATTGGTCATTAACTTATTACACTTGTCCAACTAGTTGTCACACGTGCCCATTAACGTGTCAAGTTTAGCCCAAAGAGTTGTCATGTGTGCCCATTAACTTGTCATTTTGCCCTGACCATTAACTACGTAGTGCACATTGTTTCCCTTGAAAACAACTGCTAGTCATGGACAAGTTTGGAAACGCGTTTTACAAATGACCAACAACTATAAATTGTCATAATATACAGTGTCACTCCAAAACTTAACATCTATTTTCTACTTCTTCCTTGTGTTTGTCCACTAACCTAGTAAGTAGATTGTGACTTATACATAACATGTGAATCTGCAGGCCACAATATTTGCAGAGATTTTGGTTTATGATAATTCATGGTAAGATTTTTAGGCATAGACATGGGTTGGATGGTTTATTTGAACATTATATCAGGTGTTGCTATTGCTGGTTTTACCAGTTGATATTTCCATTTTTCCATTTTATTGATTTTGGTTCAATATCATTGCACTCATTTATAACCTCAAAGATAAAGGACATTGACATGATATAATGACATAAAATAACCAATTCTTTATTCAATCAACTCCATCAAAATCAATTCAGTAAACAAGTAATTTTGACTTGCAAAACAAAAAGCAAATCATTGGTCTACCAATTAAACAAAACTAGATTACAAAATCTCTATCTTTGAAGCAATTGAAAGATGAGAAATGGCCTCTGGTAAATCTCCATCTTTACTATTTCTTCAATATGAGGAACAAAATTTGAAGTAAACTTCTTCAGCTTGTCATTCAGAATATTCAGCAGTGAACTGATGAATATGAATTGAGCCTCTTCAGCTTGTCATTCAGCCTAATAACCCGGGATCGGACCACAAGGCTGATGCACCTTGTGAATTCCAAAGCACAATTTAATCAACTTCATTCCTATCTTTTGTAATTATAATTGCTGATTTATAGTCCCACTCCCAAACAGCTCCAGAATGCCCAATTCACAAAGCAAAATCTGAATGTCTTCTACTTTCTCAAAGCAAAACTTATCTAACTTTCCAAAAGTAAAAACATGCTTACTGAATTCAAAAAGCTTAGCTATTTCACCTAATTTCTTTACTGAACTTTCAGAAGCCAAACTCACCATTAGTTAGCCTCAACTTTTAAACTCTTGCTACTTCTTATCCTAATGTAAAACCTGCAACTGCTAAATAGCCTTTGAACATGAAAAAGCTGAGTATCCAATCCTTTCCCTCCTATTTATCAATGCTATCAGAAGAAAATCATGTTTTAGTTTCTAATATGCATGAATATACAATTATACAATATTCCATTTGTTATCTTATCTATACTTGATTTTACTTAATGAATAGGAAGCTGAATAAAAAAAATTAAATAAACATAGGAGTAAGATATGACGTGAAGGACAAATTGAAGGATACACAGTAAATATAATCTTTCTCAAAATTTTAGGTAACATTCTCAACTGAAATTTGGAACGGTTGGTTTTTTTTGAAGAGTATATTTGCAGTGGAACAAAAGGAAATGGAAGGCAAAAGGAAAAATAGAAAGAAAGAAAGAATAAATTTTTACACGCCCCAACCATAAGCAATATCTGAACAAAATGAAGCAGCAGCAAATCAACTTCACTTACCTTTAGTTCAGATTTACTGGTCAGTTCCTTAATGCAAAGCATCATCCTCTCTAGCCTCTCCAATTACGATTTACTGGTCAGTTCCTTAATCTATTCCTTTAGTTCAGATTCCTTTCTAACTAACCTCCAATACCCTATCATATCTTGTACTATATCTCCAAATGACTTTCAATAGTTGAATTCATTTTTAAGAAACACAAAACAAAGTGAGTTACAAGCATTGGGTCAGATTTTGGCATTTCTATTTCAATAAAACCACGCACATTGTATGCTATATACTTAAGATTTCAGGTTACCATTAAATACAGCTTACCCTGAAATAACAGATTCAACGACGCAGAGCAAGTTTTAACAGAGCAAGTTCAAGGGAGAGGGGAATACTAAGTAAAAAATTGGTACCTTTGAGTTTTTCTTCTTCACTCGCCTCCAGATTGTAGATGCCTTGTTCGATGAAGTTGCCTTGGTTCGAGCCTTAACAATGCTTCGCAGGTCGCTATTGGTTCGCAAGTACCTACGATTCGGTTGGGGTATGGAGGTGTAAGCGCGGTGGGGGTGACGGCGGACGTGCTTCGTAGTTGCTCAGAGAAGGGATTGGGGTTGCTCACTGGTGTGCTCCAAGGGGTTCAAGCAAGATGGGGATGAGTTAGGGTTCAAGCTTCCTCCATGTATTCTACTAAATAAATCAAATCAGGGGCAAAATGGTCTTTTAACATTTGGAATATATTAAAGTGAGGTCCCTAGGGACCCTACATTGATTTTTTCAACTTTTGGGACTTTTCTAGTATTAAGTCCCTTGTGAGGGACCTCATATTAATTTTCCCAAATAAAATGCATCGTTACCAAAGAAGCTCGCTATCCACCTGCATCGACAAAAATCGCAATGTGATCGATGATGACTATTATGTCGCTAACGACAAAAAAGTTATATTATCGCTGAAGGAATTTGCAACGTCACCGATAGTGATGGAAACCACAAAATCACTGATTTAATCATTGCCCTACGAGTATACGAGTATTCAGGGTTAAATGCAAGAGTATTTATAACTAATGATTGCAACACAATGACGCAAACCTAGATTGTTCGCAAGGAGTCTTCTAATTATTTTGAGATGAATTAAATGCAATTAAAATATATGTGTTATAGTTTTTTGCTTGATTTTGTAAATTATTTAATAGAACTATTCAATGAATGTAAATGATTGTTTTTTTTTTAAAATTGAAAGGGTGAAAGGTTTTAAATCAATGCAATATTAAGGGACTTTGGTAATGATTCAATTATTTAATTTCTTCGTTAAAATGATTTTAGAATTATAACATTCATCAAGTCTAATCGATAATTCCCAAAGCAACTACTAAGAGTTCTCTAGCACTTTATCAATAAATATTCAAGCAACTACTTAAAACTATTTATTACTTAGGGTTAGAGTTAAGTTTCACTTAATGTGTATTAAACATAAGTTCAAAAACCATAATTTGAGAGTCAATGCAACCACAACAAACTAATTGAAACACTAGCCATACAAATCAAACAACCCTTTAAATCATCTAAAGTCTCCAATCTTGATAAGTTGCATGTAGATAATGGAATGGATTCACTAAAATTATTGTTGCGAAGATCCAAGTGTTTTATTATTGATAACTCTCCTATCCATGGTGTAATTTTTCCATCAAATTTATTTTAGCTCAAGTTAAGTAGTTTCAATCTTTTCAGTCCAACACACTCTTTTGGAATATGACCATTGTAACACCTTGACTTTTTACTACTATACTATATCATTTTAATAACATTTGAAATACTTTTCTTATTGTAGAAGACCCAAAAATATCAATAATTTAAAACTTTTCCTTTCAAAATATATTTCTAGCTATTTATCTATCAAAATAGATAAATTACTTTTATATTTTTTTAAATATATCCCTTAGCCTCTTCTTATCTACCCTTTTATTAACTATTATATTATTATTAACTATTACTATACTTTAAACAAAATATAGGCTACCCCAGGTGACCACCCCAATATCTGTGTTGAGGTTTTATCCCTAGGTCTTATATTTACATCATAAACTACCACTAGGCAAGCTCATGCTCGCTTATATACACCAAAAGTATTTCTAGGTTTCATACAGTTATCCAAAAATATTTACAGAGTGTTCCAGTCCTGCTATTCTCATATATGCACTCCGAAAACATCCTACCTTATTTCCTCCTTCTCACCAGCTGCTCGAGCCTCTGAAAAACAGCAGTTAAACCAGTTTACTTCGTATACATGCATATAATAATAATATTAAACATAAATATACCATTTTTCATGAAAATGATAATAATACCCCTCCAGCCTATGCTGGGGCCTCATTCGCCTCAATGACCAGCCACTAATAACAAAATATTCGCTAAATAGTGGTGGTACCTTCACCTGCAGGATTTAATATAAGCTCTGGTATAGGGGGAGGTACCCACCTATACCTTGGAGTACTCCACTCAAACATTACTCAAACATTCCACAATAATGTTCAATATTTCTCGATGTTCCTCAATATTCCTCAATTCCTCAAAGGATCAAATATTATCATGATCACAAAATAAATAATTTTTCATGCAGATATACGAACTTTTATCATAATATATGAAGTAAACTGCTACCTTTAACTGCTATTAGACTTTCTCTTTGCCTTCCCGTTGCTGCCAACTAACAGATCCACTTGCTTCTCCTGATTTCACATGATTAACACTACTCATTAATTTTTATATCCATGTACATATTTAACGTCTCTCTCAATCCTAAGCTTGATGTTACCCAACCCCTTATTTATATTCACTATTCTAGGAATCTATTCAAATTCTAATAACTTAGCTATTTACATATATTCATAGTTTTCCCAACACAATTCAGACATTTTTTAAAAAACACAATACTCATTGCTAAACAATTATCAAACAAGCATCACAATTAATCACACAAACACAAACATCATTTCCTTTATCTATTATGAATTCTAATATCATCATTAAAGTAAATATGAAACCTTAATCCTTATAATATCAAAACATAGTCACACATTTGAACCATTCTTCTCACATATGAAAATTCTACAATAGATACTTTCAACTTCCTTTCTCAAAGTTACCTTATGTCTAAACTTAATCTTAATCTTAACAATATCTTCCTTCATCTAACAATTTCACTTCTCACTTCTCTTCTAACCTCCCTCACAACTATATTTAAATTCCAATAATAATATTCATCATACTAACTCCCAACATCAATCTAAGAAACTATTAATCACATTATACTACTATCAAAAGCTTCCCAACTTGAGAGGTGGAACAAAACAGCTCCTTAAACCCCAAATAATACATCCAAACAGCACCTTACTTATTTCTAAAGTCTTCAAACCAACAATACATCTCACACTTTGTTTAGCACAATTAGTTCTTAACCACCATAATACTTCTAATCATCATACCACTTATCTTGTATTCTCATTTCAGTCCTATCACTACTGGAAATAAGGTCTTTCACGACCACAATATTGGGCTTTTCACGACCACAAATAGGTGGTCGTGGAATCCCGCGTCGTAAAAAAGTGTGTTTTTCACGACCACATGTTTGTGGTCGTGATAGATAGGACCTATCACGTCCACACTTGGATAAAAATGGACGTGGTAGCCTCTTAGGAGGCACCAAATTTGGTGCCTCCTAAGAGGCTACCACGTCCACACTTGGATAAGTGTGGACGTGGTAGCCTCTTCCTAAGAGGCTACCACGTCCACACTTATACAAGTGTGGACGTGGTAGGTGGTGGACGTGATACCTATCACGTCCACACTTAGGTAGTGTGGACGTGATAGGGGGGACCTATCACGTCCACACCTTATAAGGTGTGGACGTGATAGGTTCCCCCTATCACGTCCACCTACCACGTCCACACTCCCTTATGTGTGGACGTGAAAGGGGTTTTTTTTTTTTTTACTTTTTGTAAATGCATTTTATAGCCATCTGCATTCTTGCAGATCATTTACAAACCACTGTCAATACCATACTACAGCACAATACAGAATACCAGAGCAATTGCAAAAACGTATCCCATAAATATTACCTTACTTAGACAACAAAATACAAAAGGCATAATCTAAGTTTTATATATCTTTGCCTTACTAGTAATATAAGTTCAAAATTTATCTACAACAATCTAAGCCTATACAATTTCTGCCTCACATAGTGATTAAAAATTCTGCAAGTGCGTTTCGTACAAAGTCAATATCCTCATCTTGTTTAAACGAGTCAGTACTAAGTCCATAAAGTCCCTCCAAAAGCTGCAACATAATTAAACAATATTAAAAAAGACAAGGAAAGTACCACTTACAATTAGAAATCACTATTTTCTTGGAGATATATGTTAGAAGCGTGCATACCTTTTGGAATTTCCTCCCTTGCTTAATTTGATCTTGATATACAATATCCAGCATGTATTTGCAGACATAGTATCCGCACTCTACAACGCCCCGCTGTCTTGGACACTGATAAATCACAGATAATATCAGCAATATCATAGTAGTTCGGGTATGACTAAAAGCAATATAAATGAAAATGAATATAAAAATTGCTTTTACCTTTACGTTTATAACATTAATCGAAGTCTGACTAGCTGTGTAATAATCAGTATCTTGAGCATCATGCCATTTTAATATTCCTCTTCAAAAGAGACAAAATCATAACAATAATGTTATATATAGTATAAAGATATATTATTATCAACCATAAAAGTAAAAAAAAAGAGAAACTTACTTGTGGAAGACTTTTCTGTGATCGTTGCTAATAAATCCCTCTAAAGAGTCAAACCAAAAAATCCTGAACTCTTTCGGGCAAAGTATAGCCAGAGTCCAATGTCCACTGAAAGATATAAGTGAAAATAAATGTTAATTAACCTAAGACATAACATTTAATATTGTGTAAAAGATAACTCATTACCAATTCAAAACGGGGGCGAAATAAAGAGTGCCGCAATCAAGGCCCATCTGCAGCACGACGTAAGATTGCATCTCCCAAAAATGATCCTTCTTACTCTTTTTAAGTAATCTCAAGGCGTTTTCATTATAAGCCAGTCTAGAAGGGCATAGAAACCGGCAAAACTTCTCCTTTGGGGTTCTTTGGCATAAACTGTGACAGTACCTATTAGACATGGCGAAATGGATTAGAACTTAAAGCCTCATTACAATATTCAACTATATTGGTAAAAATATGACACACTTACCAGACGGCCAAATCAAGCCAGCTTTGCTCAAGCTCTTCCATCATCAAGAACTCCTTAACGTCTCGAGAACCTTGCAACCAAATCTTCTCCTCTACTAGTGGATTGACGACTCCAGCAGGTATTGAAAGATTACGCTCAAATCCAGGTTGCATCGTCCACAGCAGATTCAGATATGGGTACTTGTCACCGTTAAAATTCTGAAAATAAGAAACACATCATCAGTACACACATATATCAACAACATTGTTAATAAAGGTCAATTCATAGACAATTTGAGTACCTGTGGGAGAAGAATTGGTGGTTGAGCTGCTTGAGCTTCTTGAGCAGTATCGAACACAAGCCTTTTAGGCCAAACAATAAAGCCCTTCATTGCTTGCCCTAAAGTTGTGACCTCTTTAGTACGAAATGGAACACATGTCATTTCTTGGCCCTTTATCACGGAAATGACTGTCACTTTTACTTGATCATCCCGGATAGACCTGTTATGAATGGTGGTGTGATATGGGTACTTGAGAGCCTTAGCAACAGGGTGTAGGCAAGGCTCGTCAAGATGCAAGTAGCACTCCTCGTGGTAGTCATCAAGAGGATCAGGTGCACTTGGCTCATTCATTGTTGAAGTTGTTCTTTGGGAAGCTTGAAGAGCCTCTAACTGTGATGCAAGATATTCAAACCTCATTTGCCATTGGCTCTCCCGTTCTTCCATCCGTTCGTCCACCCGTGCATTCACCATTGCATCAAGCTCCTCAGTGGACATTTTAGGTCGAGACACCACTCGTTTTTTGGGCCCAAAAAATTCCTTTGCCCCAACTCTCCCAGAAACTCCTACAACTCGGCTAGGGTTGTCTAATCTCCCTAGCGAAGCTGCTAGGATGTCCATTCTGGGGTCTTGCGGTGTCCAAGACCCCTGAGAAGATTGCTCTTCCAGTTCATGCTGTTACAAAAGTGAACAAACATTGATTAAGATGCAATAATATCCTACGTAAGTGTTTAAATTCAATTTATATAGCACTCACAATTCGGTTTACCACCGCTTCAGCCTTGTCACTGGTATATTTTCCAGTTGATCTCTTCTTCCGGGCCGCTGCCCATGTTACATGGCGTTGGAGGTCAGGCAAAGGTTCTAAGACAGTGGAAGATGACTCAGCTTCCATAGCTTTCCGCTGCTCCTCCCACTTTTGTTGCCGCTCCGCTTCCACATATTCAGTCATCCAATCATACCCCCCACGGGACATGGTATGATTATATTGATTTTGAGCCCGAATCTCTGCTTGTTTTTTGCTTATCTCATATGTACCACAATAATAAAATATTAATAATGCAGGTACACAGATTAAAACCAAGTTATGAACTATACATGTATAGTAGATATACCTTAAATGCTTCAGACGTCCGATATTTAACAAACTCATTCCATTTCTCTGGTTCAATATTGGGATATGCTAAACATGGATCCTCACCCATTTTAGACCCCCCAAATATGTAGTCCTTGGCAAGGTTATATTTGAATTCACTAAACCTTTTTGCAATTTTTTGCCAAACGAACTCTTTGAAATCTTTGGTATCCGGCACATCCCAATATTGCTGCAATGAACAAACAAATATGATTAGTGATTAGTCACCACAATATCTCACAAATATGGAGTTAAAATACGAATGTACATACATATACATCCAACCAACATTGTTGCTTAACATCGTCATTAACGTGTTTCCACTCATTTATTGTGATGTCAACTCTGTTTCTCGCCACTGTTCCAAGATAACTTGAAAATGGCTTTGCAGTTGGCCCTTTAGGCCTATTCTTTTCATCTAGTTCCAAATGATTTTTCTTCTTATGCTCAACTGTCAGAGCAATGACTCTCGAAAGTTTGGTAGGCCCTCTTTTCTTCTTCTTCACAGGGGGTGGTGGGGCCTCCTCATGATACTCTTCCTCGCGATCGGAGTCATTTTCTGCCATTATAACCTGTGAAAGAGGAACAATTACATACATTAGCACAGAACAATTAATAATATTAGATAGATTATTAAATGAAAAACAATAACAATAATCAATACATTTTCTAACATTATGTGTTGTCGTCCCATATGTCCCATATACCCTCAGTATGATCATTTCTGACCGCACAGAAGTCATCATCATCATCATCATCTAACAAACTTCTTGTTGTTTTGCCTAATAATTGTATCTCATCATCATCACCATCATTTACTGTGAGAGCACAATCCATTTGATTTCTATTTTGCAAGGCAATGGAAAGCTTAACATTTGTAGGGTCTGATACATAAAACACTTGTTTCGCATGACTTGCTAGAATAAATGGTTCATCCTTGTAGCCGACCCTATTAAGATCAACAGATATCATGCCACTTTGGCGCTCAATCACAACCGCATTACTATTTACCCACTTACATTTAAATATGGGAACCTTGAAATGCGGTGCGTAGATGATTTCCCAAATTTCTTCAACAACCCCATAATATGTAGTTGTAGCCAATTTTGGGTTTTTGTCCCTAGAGCTAGAAAAATGGGTTGCCTCAGCTTCAACCATCACCCCGCTGTTTTGTGTGGTGCGCTTGCCATCAATGACCTTAGTAGAGAAAGAATACTCATTTATTTCATAACCACCCCATGAAAAAACAATAAACTGAGGCTTCACAGCTAGCAACCTTACTGTGTCAGACACATCCTTTTGTTTTCGCGCATACTCCTCGAACCAACCAATAAATGACTTGTTATGTTCATTTGAAATCTGCATATCACTCTTCTTCGGGTTATTCTCTTTCAAAAGCCTTTTATGCTCAGCCAAATAAGGTTGCACTTCTTTCATGTTATTCAAGATGTATAGATGTGCCTGTAACAACTCCACTCTCTCTACACCCTTTACTTTCATGCCCCGCACCCCTTTACCAGAAAGTTCATCTTCATCTAGGTTGATTTCCTCGTCGTCAGGTTTTCTTAGGTATGGTTTGCAAAAGTCCATTGCCTCTTCAACAAGATATCTTTTAACAATCGAGGCCTCCGGGCGATATGGGTTCTTTGAATAACCCTTCAAAACTTTCATGAATTGCTCAAAAGGGTACATCCACCTTAGAGAAACCGGACCACAAAGTCTTATCTCTCGGACCAAGTGAACAATCAAATGAACTGATATATCAAAAAACGCTGGAGGAAAATGCATCTCCAATTGCGACAAAATAACATAACCTTCCTTTTCCAACTCATCGAGTATTTCATTGTCAATTACCTTACTGCAAATGGCATTAAGAAACTTACATAACCTTGTTAAAGTCTTCCGCGCATCATCCTCCAAAATTCCTCTTATAGCTACCGGCAAAAGTTGTTGCATTAACACATGGTAATCATGAGACTTCATTCCTGTCAACTTCAAATCATCCATTGACACAAGTTTGCTAATATTAGAGGAATATCCATGTGGCACTTTCATCCCACGTAAACACTCACACAATCGTGTTTTCTCAAGTTTGGAAAGTGTATGAGCAGCAGGCTCCATATATGCTTTCTTTCCATCTTCACTAATTGTCGGATGTAACCGCTGTCTTATGCCCATCTCAACTAAATCTCTTCTAGCGTTGAGCCCATCTTTGGTTTTTCCTTGAATGTGTAACAACGTTCCGACAATACTTTCTGCAAGATTTTTCTCCACATGCATCACATCAATACTGTGCCTCACATCAAGACAACGCCAATAAGGGAGATCAAAGAAGATTGACCTCTTCTTCCAAATATTAGTCCATTTCTTCTTCTTCTTTCCTTTACCAAATTCCACAGTAACACGAGCAACACGACGATAAACTTCTTCACCTGTTAACGGAATTGGAGCAGATGCATGCTCAGGAAAGCCATTAAATCGCTTCCTCAGTCGACGGTATGGGTGGTGGCGATCAAGAAACCTCCTATGACCGAGGTAAACAGTCTTCCTTCCATACTTGAGCTGGACGAAATTAGTGTCATCCTCACAAATTGGACATGCCTTATGTCCCTTGACACTATATCCTGAGAGATTGCCATATGCAGGTAAGTCATTGATTGTGGTAAACAACAAAGCTCGCAACTTGAATGTCTCCTTTTTGTATGCATCAAACACATCAACACCTTCATTCCACAACATCTTCAAGTCATCGATCAACGGAGCAAGATAAACATCGATATCATTCCCAGGCTGTTTCGGTCCCGAAATCATCATACACATCATAAGATATTTCCGTTTCGTGCACAACCAAGGTGGTAGGTTGTAAATGACAAGCAAAACTGGCCAAGCACTATGTTTGCTAGAGACACTCCCAAATGGGTTAAATCCATCTGTACAAAGGCCGAGACGGAGGTTTCTAGGATCACTAGCAAACTCTGGAAAAACTGAATCAACCTTTTTCCATTGAGGAGAGTCAGCAGGATGTCGAAGATATCTAGAATCAGAATTTCTCTGATCACAATACCACCTCAGATTCTCTGCTTCTGTTGCATTCGCGAACAATCGTCTAAACCTTGGAACTATTGGAAGGTACCACATTACTTTCGAAGGTTCACCTTTTTTTGGTTTGTTTGTCTCTTCGTCGTCGTCGTCATCATCAGCACCCTTCCTCTGTTTATACCTTGGCTCCTGACATCTTGGACACACATGTAACCCTTCATATTCATTTCTATATAAAATACAATCATTGGGACAAGCATGTATCTTCTGATACTCCATACCCATCTTACTTAGCATTTTCTTGGCCTCATACATTGTCTTCGGAACCGCATTGTTATCCGGGAACATATCGCTCAAAGCTGCGAGCATTTTCGAGAAACCCGCGTCTGCCCACCCATTTTCCGTCTTTATTTCTAGTATTGTTAGAATGAAGGTCAGACGGCTATACTTCTTACACCCTGGAAACAAAGGTGTCTCAGCATCACCACGCACTTTGTCGTACTCGTCTGACACAACAAACGACTCCGCTGCGATATCATTTATCATGTTGTCCATGCCAACATCGCAAACATATTCATCATCATCATTATCATCCACCTCCGCTGCTTTTACATGTTCCACGGTAGTTCCCAATTCCCCATGCCAAATCCACTTCCTATATCGGCGATTGATCCCCTCACAAATAAGGTCATTCCTTATAGAGTCAAGGCTCTTGCGATCAACATTCACACACTTCACACAAGGGCACGGGTACTTTCCATTCTTACTCGCCACATTTCTTTTGGCAAATTCAATAAACTCTTCCACCCCGTTTTGATATTCTTCACTAGTTCGCAAAGCATCCATCCAAGCACGATCCATTGGAGTAATGCGTATAATATGTATATACACTTGTCTTCATTAAAAAGAATAGAAGACAATTGAACCAATCAGAGGACTATCTATGGCAACCTAAAACAGTCCTAATCAACCAAAAACAGCCTCTCCAAGAAACTAGAGCCTATTTGCATGCAATTTTTACTACCCCTTCCAGCAAAGAAAACAAGCTTTTTCCAGCAATTATTGCTAAATAGAGCAGCCCAAAACACTCTTAAAATGTCCAGAATAGTCAACCAAACAGTGTACCAAATTAAGTGCAAATCAGAATTTACCACAAATGCACAAACCAAAAGCTAGCTGAATTTGATATTCAACAATAGAAGCAATATTTAAGCCAGCAAATGAACCAAATATAATCACAATAATCAAAATAACAATTAACAATCTATTACCAAAACCAAATAAAATCAGTAATTCCATTGAGCTTATAAAATCAGTCAAACAATTTCAATGCTTAAAATGTCTTACAGTGCACACAAACTATATTAAAAAGCAAATACAAAAAATAAAAAAACACAGAAAATACAATGAGAGAAAAATAAAAAAAAAAAAAAAAAAACTCACCTTAAAGGAGTGTGGCGGCGGCTGAGGCGGTGGTTGGAGCGGTGGTTGGAGAGAGGGCGAGAGGCGAGAGGGAGGAGAGAATGTGTTGTTGTTGCTGCTGTTGTTGTTGATGATGGTGGTGGTGGGGCCCAGTGGAGGTTGTGGAAGAAGGTGGGTGAGGGAGGAAGGAGGGAGGAGGGAGGGCGAGGAGGGAGGAGGGCGGAGGGAGGGCGAGGAGGGAGGAGGGCGGGTGAGGGAGGATGAGGGCGGAGGGAGGAGGGAGGGCGAGGAGGGAGGAGGGCGGAGGGAGGAGGGAGGGCGAGTAAGAAGAGAGAAAAGGGAGGCGCAGAGAGTGAGTGCCAAAGTGGTAGTGAGTGCCAAAGTGTTGGAGGGAAATAAAAAAGGGTTTTGGCGCCAATGGGAAAAAAATTGCCCACCTTTCACGTCCACATTTGGGTATTTGTGGTCATGGAAGGGTCCCCTTCCACGTCCACACTTATAAAGGTGTGGACGTGGAAGGGGAGAACCCTTCCACGTCCACACTTAGAGTGAGTGTGGACGTGGAAGGGTCCCCTTCCACGTCCACACATATATATGTGTGGACGTGGAAGGGGACCCTTCCACGTCCACACTCACTCTAAGTGTGGACGTGGAAGGCTGGTCCCCTTCCACGTCCATACATTTAAATGTGTGGACGTGGAAGGGGACCCTTCCACGACCACATTTGTATATGTGGTCGTGAAAGATCTCCGCCTGGACAGTTATTTACATGTTATGCCACCGCGTTTTTCATCAACGACCAACATTGCTTTTTAGTCGTTAATTATGGTCGTGAAAAGCCTATTTTCTAGTAGTGTATAGACATAATCTCCTCAAAATTTTCACATCACAACCATCAAAATTCATATTTGACAACTTCACCTAATTAAATTCACCTTTCAAAAATTCACAATCATCTTAATCATTCACCACTCATTTTCTCATCAAGACTTCTTACTCACATAAAACATCCCTAAAAGGGTAAATAATAACTAACTCTTCTCTACATTTCAAACCATTACATCAAGCTAAAGTGGGCATTTCTCTAACTAATCCATATCTTTGCAAATTACCATTCAGCTCCACAACTTAGCCCTTACATTCACAACCTCAAATAAAACTACTTGGAGGGTTCTATTAAACATCTTAGCAACTATTAATATCTCCATAAAGCTCCCAAATCTGAAAATCTAATTTCAAATAGTGTTGGTGACTAAACTAAAAATCAGATTAAACCTCAACAATGTCATAGCCAATTCTCCAATGATATTGAACTATATAATCACTCTTCTTGCAAAACACAACTATTTCTTACTCCTTAGTTCCTTCAAATCTATTTCCACCATTTGATTTTATCATTTGAAGAGTCTCATCCCTCTTTAAAACTAAGTCATCAATCCCATAATCACTCAGACAACATAGAATCAATTATAATTAAATCACTCAACTTCCTAATGTCTCAAAAATTCCCTGTTCCTCATATAGTTCAAATGATCACATCATACTCTCAATCTCCAATTAGTCATGAAACCCACAGTTTCTCTTTACATCACAGCCCAACAATCTCAGCCACATAACAAATTTACAAATTCATACACTTGTTCAATCTTCTTTTAATTAACATTTAATTTTCTCAAAGCCTCCTTTTTTATTTCCTTGAACTCAAACCAAACAGAGAGAGCAAAGACAAATTCTAAACTTCCCAAAACACATGAAAGAAACAGCAGCAAAGGACAAAGGAAAATTTGAGGGAATAAATATTAGAGAACCACTTAAACAACAAGTCAAATAAACAGCTTCCATAATCAACTTTAATCCATGTTGAAGACCAATAAACACTTCATTCTCCTTGCATAACCAAACAGAGCATAACTAAGCATCCTAAGGAAATGAAGAAAATTTTATAAAATCAACTAATAAGAGCACCCAAGCATACATCATCTAGAATTAATTCTACTACACTTCTCTTATACTTAGAATCAAAATCATCAAAGTAATAGCACATAATTTCGAATTATTCAAGCACTTCCCTAAAATCTCACTTGAATAAGTCAAAGTGAGAAGAAAAGAGAAAAAAGAATTTCACCTAGGACTGATTTAATCTCTTTGCGTTTTTCCTTTCTTTGCCGTCGCCGGAGCCGCCACAACCGCCGCCGTC
The DNA here is from genome assembly GCA_029929735.1 of Mimosa pudica. NCBI lineage: Eukaryota > Viridiplantae > Streptophyta > Magnoliopsida > Fabales > Fabaceae > Mimosa > Mimosa pudica. The sequence goes on along the minus strand of JAKELP010000039.1, from coordinate 4,864,460 downwards.
GCCACTGGAAGAAAGGAAAGAAAGCAGTGGAGTGTGATAAGAAACTTCAAGCACCAAATCTCTTCCCAAACTCACTCAAATCGGCCTCAAGCAAGAGCAAATTGAAGGAAAACTCACCGTTCTTGTTCACCGACTTCTCCGCCGCCGTTCACCGGCGTTGGTCACTGCTCGACGTTGAGAAGGGATGAGGGAGACAACGGCTGGAAGAGAAGAGACATGATTAAGAATATTTAGTGTGTAGGAGTGGAAGAGAAAGAGATTGATATTGATGAGAGAAAGTGATGGTGGGGCTGTGAAGAGTAGAAGGGAAGGAGGAAGAGAGTGTCGGTGGTGAAGATGATGATAGAAGTGAATGTATATAGGATATGTAAAAAAATTAAAGGTGTGGTTGGAAATTTTTGAAGAAATAAAATAGAAAAGAAAATAAGAAATATTTGTAAATGAATGGAGGGGGTTTAATAGGACGGATTGGATTGGATAAATATAAATTTGGGAAAGATATTTTGAGTCCTAATATGATTTCTCAAGATATGTTTTAGTTCCCAAATTTATTTCTAAAATTTCCTAAATACTAAATAATACATCAAGATTCCAAATATTGCCTTATTTATTCTCTTAGAAATTTGGGGTGTTACAATTCTCTCCCCCTAAAATAATTTCGTCCTCAAAATTAAGAGAAGTTACCTTGAATCATATGGTTTGGAAATCGCTGCTTCATTTCTTCTTCCAATTCCCAAGTTGCTTCTCGTGGGGAGAATCCCTTCCAAACCACTTTCACAAAAGGAATAGTTTTGTTACGAAGGTTCTTCTCTTGTCGGTCAATGATCCTATCCGGTTCGACTTTGAAAGTCAAATCTTCTTGTACCTCTACATTCTCATACTCAATCACATGCTCAGGATCCGGCTGATATTTCTTCAATTGCGAAACATGAAATACATCATGTAATCGACTAAGATGTGGTGGCAATGCAATCCGATAGGCTACAGTCCCTATCTTCTGAAGTATTTCAAATGGCCCAATAAACCTGGGATTCAACTTTTTTTGTTTGATGGATCGACCAATCCCTGTAGATGGTGAGACTTTCAAGAAAACATGGTCACCTTTTTCAAATTCCAAAGATTTTCTTCTCTTATCAGCATAACTCTTTTGTCTACTTTGAGCCGTTAACAACCTTTTCTTAATCAATTTGACATGTTCCGCAGTCTGATCAATCATTTCAGGACCATACAATGCTCTTTCCCGTAACTCCGTCCAGCATAACGGGGATCTACATCTTCTCCCATATAAAGCTTCATAAGGAGCCATCTGAATACTTGCATGATAACTATTATTGTACGCAAATTCAGCATATGGAAGCATGTCCTCCCAACTCTTCTTGAAATCCAATACACAGGATCTTAACATGTCCTCAAGCGTCTGAATAGTTCTCTCAGATTGACCATCCGTTTGAGGATGATAAGCAGTGCTGAATTTTAATTGAGTTCCCAAAGCTTGATGTAAAGAGCCCCAAAACCTTGATACAAATCTCGGATCTCTATCTGAAATGATGCTCTTTGGCACACCATGCAATCTTACAATTTCTTTAATGTAAATCCTCGCATATTTTTCTAAAGCATAATCACGCCTAACAGCCAAAAAGTGAGATGATTTTGTTAACCTGTCTACAATTACCCAAATGGTATCTAATCCAGTAGAGATTCTTGGTAAGCCACCTACGAAATCCATGGTAATGCTTTCCCATTTCCACTCAGGAAGTTCGATAGGCTGTAAAAGACCTGAAGGCCTCTGATGCTCCGCTTTTACTCGTTGACAAGTCAAACAGCGAGCGACAAACTTTGTGACATCACTTTTCATTCCTGGCCACCAATACGTAGCTTTCAAATCATGATACATCTTAATCATTCCCGGGTGAATAGTATAATGACTCTTATGTGCTTCCTCAAGAATTCTTATTCTAATCTCAGCTTTTGGAGGAACATAAATTCTCTTCTTGTACCGTATCATTCCACTCTGTGTGAGGTCATACTCGGTGCTTTCATTCTTCTCAACTTTACTTCTAATTGCTTTAGCAAAATCATCAAGTTTCTGAGCATCCACGATATCAGCTATTATATCGCTTTCCATTTGGAGCATGTGACATCCCGACAGCAATATTTTATTTGTCAAATTCAAGTCCCGAAATCTTTCTATCAACTCATATTCATGGATCATTAAGGAAGCTACATGCATTGATTTTCGACTCAAAGCATCAGCTACTACATTTGCTTTACCAGGATGGTACTTTATCTCATAAGTGTAATCTTTTAACAACTCCATCCACCTTCGTTGCCTCATATTTAGCTCCTTCTGATCTTGCAGATACTTGAGACTTTTATGATCACAGAATAATTGAACTTTAGCACCAAAAAGGTAATGCCTCCATAACTTAAGAGCAAATACAATTGCTGCCAATTCCAGGTCGTGGGTGGGATAATTTTTCTCATGGGGCTTTAACTGTCGTGAAGCATATGCTACTACTCGACCTTGCTGCATCAACACACACCCCAATCCTTGTTTACTCGCATCACTATAGACCATATAGGTTTCATGGGGTTCAGGAATAATTAGAACAGGAGCAGAGGTAAGCTTTTGCTTTAAAGTTTGGAAACTAGCTTCACATGCATCATCCCAAACAAATGCTTGATTCTTCCTGGTAAGCTTAGTTAATGGCAAAGCAATCCTGGAAAAATCCTTTATAAATCTTCTGTAATAGCCCGCTAAACCCAGAAAACTTCTGATTTCAGTGACAGATTCTGGTCTTTTCCATCCAAGTACCGCTTCTACTTTGCTGGGGTCTACAGAAACACCTTCCTGGGATATAACATGACCAAGGAATCGGACTTCAGAGAGCCAGAACTCACATTTACTGAGTTTGGCATACAACTGTTTTTCTCGAAGAACGGTCAACACTATCCTCAGATGTTCTTCATGCTCCTTTTGACTTTTGGAATATATTAGAATGTCATCAATAAAGACAACCACAAATTTATCCAAAAATTCCCGAAAGATTCTATTCATGTAATCCATGAATACAGCAGGGGCATTTGTTAACCCAAAGGGCATAACCAGGAATTCGTAATGCCCATACCGAGTTCTGAAGGTGGTCTTTGGAATGTCTGCTGCTTTCACACGTAGTTGATGATAACCAGATCGTAAATCAATCTTGGAGAACACACTAGCTCCAATCAATTGATCTAGTAAATCATCAATCTGTGGCAAAGGGTATTTATTCTTCACAGTCACCTTGTTTAACTCCCTATAATCAATGCATAATCTGAAGCTTCCATCCTTTTTCTTCACAAATAATACAGGAGCACCCCAAGGAGAAACACTGGGGCGAATAAATCCCTTTTCTAACAATTCTTCTATCTGCTTCTTTAGTTCAGCCATCTCATTTGGAGCCATGCGATAAGGTGCTTTAGAAATTGCTCCGATACCAGGAACTAACTCGATAGAGAATTCAACTTCTCGCTCAGGAGGTAAACCACTGATATCATCTGGAAATACATCAGGAAACTCCTAAACTACGGGGATATCATTTAATCTGACTTCAGCTTCGGCTTGAACCGAGAAAAACACTATGAACCCCTTACACCCTTTTCTCAAACTTCTTTCAGCTTGAGCTATAGAAATAAAATTCATACTAGCTTCTACCCCATCTGATTTCATACCCCTTGATACTACTAAGGTTTTGTTCCCACAATCAATCATAATGTTATTAGCAGTCAACCAATTAAGACCCATAATCACATCAATTCCTTTAAAAGGCAAACATATAAGATCTGAAGTATCACTAACTTGTTCATATTGAATCACACAATTCAAGCATGCTTTATGAGTAACAACCTTAGCACCCATGGGAGAAGAAACACATGTTAGAATCTTAAGTTTTGATGAAGACTAAAATATGAAAGAACTAGGCAAACACTTAGAGAATATTAGGTTAATATAGAACCCCAAGTAAGAGTACAACCGGATGTGGATTTACTTCCGGATAGACTAGGACTAGCGCTCTTGGATGAACGTCTCATCCCCCAGCGACAGCAAGTACATCACTAAGTAATAACTCAGTCTAACAACATTAAAGGAATAAAATTCCTTGAGACTAAGTTAAGATGCAACCGGATGTAGAGTTGCTTCTGATTGCTTAGTGACTAGCGCTGGCTGTTGGAATGGATAACACTGAGCGTCAGTGAGTAAAATGTGAACATAACCCATCATCCAGTGGAAGTGCTTTCGGATGTGGAATTGCTTCCGGATGTAAGAAAGCTTCCTTAGACCTACTGAACTCCCACTGCATGTGACTATGTGTTTATATTGCTAGACTAACGTTCAAAGTGCAGCACACTAAGTAAAGTTGCTTCCGGATGTGAATCCGCTTCCGCAAGCAATCAGAATTTCAGAACGTTCAGAGCAGTGCAGTGTCAGAATGCTTTTGGCAGAGCAGAGTTGTCAGAACTACTTTTCAGAGATAAAGCAAGTCAACCCTGCTAAGCATTAATGAAGCATTAAATGGGCAAACGGTAACATGGGGAAAACGGCCATATTCAAACGGCTAACCCACCTACCAAGAGTGAGAATACTTGAAGACTATATAAAGAAGTTCACCTTCATTTATGAAGGTAACTACTATCTTTGACATTTTTGAAGAAAGCTAGAGTGAGAAACTAAGAAATCCTTCAAGCATTCAAAGCTGCCCAGAAAAGAGAAAGAGCATTTAACGCATTGAGAGTTCTTTTCATCTACTGATCTTGTACTCTTTGTTGTTAAGTCTCTTCTTGTATTAAGAGTATTAATTGTACTTAAGTGTGTAACATTATCCGTTCTTTAAGAGAACTAAGTTTAGAAAATCCTTTATTTGTAAAGGTTGAACCCTTGCTGGAAGTAAGGGGGAGTTAGTTAGCAAGGTTGCAAGTGTGCCTTGAGAAAAACTTGTGGTTGTAAGGTTACAAGTGATCCCGTCCAAAACTTGCGGTTGTAAAGGTTCCAGGTGAACCCGTTGTAAAACCTGGGGATAGTGGAACTCAACCTGGGTGGTTGAGAACTGGACGTAGGTCAAGAAGACCGAACCAGTATAAACCCTTGTGTTGCTATTGTTTGAATTTTATTAGGTACCACAATTCACCCCCCCTCTTGTGCATCCATTACTTTCATTTGGTATCAGAGCGGGTCTTTCTGACTTGATTCCCATGAATCTAGAAAGTAAAGATCCAGTAATGGATACAGATTATTCCTTGCCAGATGTCTCTATTCAACCCAACAAGCCTCCAGGCTTTGATGGGTATAACTATCCATTCTGGAAGTTCCGAATGGAGACATACATCAAGTCCAGCGACATCCGACTCTGGGATGTAATTGAACATGGAGACCACACCCCTCTAGATGATGATGGCTTTGCAAAGCAGCGATCCAGATATACCAACGAGGACTATGCTCTAGTCCAGCTAAATTTCAGGGCCATGCACTACATTCAATGCGCCCTTAGTCCTAAGGAGTTTCACAGGATTAGCCACCACAAAACTGCTAAGGATATGTGGGAGGCTCTTGAGGCTGCTCACTCTGGAACCAAGGGAGTGAAGACAAGACGGGTCGAGATGTTGGTAGAAGAGTTTCACAAGTTTGCCATGACTAGTCCAACTGAGCCAATCAGAGAGCTGGAGCTCAGGTTCACTCATCTTATCAATAACCTGGCCTCCCTGGGCAAAGATATTCCTGAAAGAGAACAAGTCAGCAAGATCTTAAAAGTCTTGAAAGGTGATTGGATCACCAAAGTTACCATTTGCAGGAAGTTCAAGGAGAGTCAACCAGCTCCATCACTGCACTGTTTGGTTCACTGGCTGAATACGAACCAACCTTGCTGGCTCAGAGAGCTCCTCAAGCCTCATCCAAAACCAAGAATCTTGCCCTTGTTGCTCCCAGCAAGGATAAGATTGATGATAGTGATGATGAGGATGATGAGGAGGACATCGATGACGAAGAGATGGCAATGATGGTGAGGAAATTCAGAAAGTTCTTCAAGAAGAAAGGAGACCTTCAGAAAGGTGATTCCAGCCAGAGGAGAGGATATAAGAAGGAAAAGGCACCAGTGTGCTTTGAGTGTAAAAAGCCTGGCCACTTCAAGGCTGAGTGTCCAAGCTTGCAGAGATCGAAAGGAAAGGACAAAAGAAAAGCCTTTGTGTCCTCCATCTGGGTAAATAGCTCAGACGAGGAAGCAAGTGATGAGGAAGAGGTTGCCAATCTCTGCCTGGTTGCCAGAGAAGATGATGAGGAAGCATCTTCAGATCTTGATCCCATCCAGGAGGACATTGAGGTAACTTTTTCTGAACTTCAAGAGGCATATAATGATGTCCATGAAGAATTTGCTCGATTATGTAAAGCTTATAAAGTGTTGAAAACTAAAAAGGAATCACTTGAGTCCAAGGTGGACTCACTGAGTGAAGAGCTAGCGGAAGCCAGAAAGCTTCCGATAGCAGATGGCAAGGGATCTCCCCAAGAGGAACCCAAGGCCACAACACTAGAAGGCTGCCCTAACTGCAGCAAGATCTCTACTGAAAGAGATAGACTGCAAAATGCCCTGGAGAAGTTTACAAATGGTTCTGAAATGTTGAATGTTATTTTGATGAACCAAAGGGCATATAGGGATAGAACTGGATTAAGGTATAAGCATAAGGGTAAAAAGTGGGTGGAGACCAAAGTGAAACCATACTTAAAATTCTTCCACAAAGCTACAAGTCACAGCTCCACACCCTTTAGCTTCTGCAACTACTGCAACAAAAAGGGACACTCCACGTCCACTTGCAATGCAAAGAAGCATGGAGTAAATAGCTCCTATAAGTGGGTTCCAAAAGGAACCAGGGTAAATGAAGATCCTCCAAAGAAAGAAACTAAGGGAGGACAAGGGACTAGAACTTGGAAACATATTCCAAGGGAAGTCCGTCAGCCTGGAGCCTCCATAAGGCCAAAGGCACAACATAATTACAAACCCAAGGTCAACACTGGACCAAGGGGAAAGAAGACTAATGATAAAGGACCCAATAAAGGTTGGGTACCTAAGCTTGTCTAATTTATGCAGGTCTGTCTCAAGGCATCCAAGAACAAAAAGTGGTACATTGACAGTGGATGCTCGAGACATATGACTGGTGACAGAGACAAATTCAAGTCCTTGGTGATCAAAGATGGAGCCACAGTAACTTTTGGAGGTAATCAAAGTGGAAAGATCACCGGAGTTGGAGAAGTAGGACCAGTTAAGGATGTCTATCTGGTGGATGGTCTCTGTCACAACCTGCTGAGCGTGAGCCAGAGCACTGACAAAGGAAATTGGGTAATTTTTGATTCACATGAGTGCATAATAGTAGATAAGCAGGATCTGAATCTAGATAAGGCCAACCTAAAATGCAAACTTAAGGCCAATAGAAATGGAAACCTATACACTCTAGATTTATGTCAACAATTGGAGGAAAAATGCTTAATATCTAGCGATGAGAATAGTTGGCTTTGGCATAAAAGGCTAGCACATGTTAATTTCACTCAACTTGACATGCTAATTAAGAAAGAGCTAGCTATAGGGATTCCATCTTTTAAGGTTAAGCATGATTATATTTGTGAATCCTGCCAACGAGGGAAGCAAACAAAGTCCTCGTTTAAAACCAAGAAGAAAGTCTCCACCAGCAGGCCCTTGGAACTAATCCACATGGATTTGGTTGGGCCAGCGAGAGTGAAGAGTTTGGGTGGAAACCTGTATGCTCTAGTAGTGGTGGATGACTATTCAAGGTTCACTTGGACAATGTTTCTTGCCTCTAAGCAAGATGCTTTTGATGTCTTTGTTGTCCTGGCTAAGAAAGTGCAGAATGAGAGAGACCTCAAAATCACAGCCATAAGGACAGATCATGGAGGAGAATTTGAGAACCATAGCTTCTCTGAGCTATGTGAGCAGAACGGTATTGATCATAACTTCTCAGCTCCTAGAACTCCTCAGCCAAACGGTGTAGTCGAGAGGAAGAACAGGGTTCTGACTGAGATGGCTAGGAGCATGCTCAATGAGAAAGAGGTTTCTCAAGTGTTCTGGGCGGACGCTATGAGCACTGCGTGCTACATCTCTAACAGAGCCTATGTTCGCAAGGGCTTAGACAAGACTCCCTATGAGCTGTACAAAGGCAGAAAGCCCAACATCAGCCACCTCAGAATCTTTGGATCAAAATGCTATGTGCATAACAATGGGAAGGTAAATCTGGGTAAGTTTGATCCAAAAGCTGATGTAGGTGTATTCATAGGGTATTCCCTTAGGAGTAAGGCTTACAGAATATACAACATGAGGACTAGAACTGTAGAAGAATCTATGCATGTTGTATTTGATGAAACTCCTACATGGGGACAATCCACAGAAGATGATGGGATACTAAACCTTCCAAAACCACCATCATCTTCTTCACCACCAAAAGAAACACCAGCGAGCAATCCCAAAGAAGAAGATGAACCCAGTGATGAGCCTAGAATGCAGACCATGCCTGATGAGGCACAGTTGCCAACAGCTAGGAAACATCACAGGGATCATCCTCTTGATCAAGTGCTTGGTGATGTTTCTTCTGGTGTCAGAACCAGAAGGCAGGTTCAAAATGAAGTTGAGTTTGGAGCCTTTTTATCTCAGATCGAACCAACTTCAGTTGAACAAGCTCTTGAGGACTGCGACTGGATTATTGCCATGCAGGAAGAGCTAAATCAATTTGAAAGAAGCCAAGTTTGGGAACTAGTCCCAAGGCCGTCTCATCAATCTATAGTTGGGACCAAATGGGTCTTCAAAAACAAACTGGATGAGACAGGTCAAATAACAAGGAACAAAGCCAGATTGGTAGCCAAAGGGTATAACCAAGAAGAAGGCATAGACTATGAAGAAACTTTTGCTCCAGTCGCTAGACTCGAAGCAATAAGGATTCTTCTAGCCTTTGCATCCATGAAAGGCTTTAGATTATATCAAATGGATGTAAAGAGTGCATTTCTTAATGGTTACATCAAAGAAGAGGTTTATGTAGAACAACCTCCTGGCTTTGAGGATCACAAGCATCCTAAACATGTGTATAGGCTAAAGAAAGCTTTGTATGGCCTGAAACAAGCTCCTCGAGCTTGGTATGAGAGACTCAGCAGCTTTTGCTAGGCAAGGGTTTCTCAAGAGGCAAACTAGATAATACACTGTTTACTCTACACAAAGATAGAAACATGTTAATTGTCCAGATTTATGTCGATGATATCATTTTTGGGGCAACTAATGAAAAACTTTGTGAAGAATTTTCTAAGACTATGCAGGGAGAATTTGAGATGTCAATGATGGGAGAACTAACGTTCTTCCTAGGCCTGCAAATTAAGCAAAAGAAGGATGGCATTTTCATCTCCCAAACTAAGTATTGTAGAGAGCTCCTCAAGAAGTTTGGGATGGATGAGTGCAAGGAGTATGATACTCCCATGAGTACCACTGCCGCACTCGATGCTGATGCAAAGGGTAAATCTGTCAGCCTGCCCATGTACAGGGGAATGATAGGTTCCCTGCTGTATTTAACGGCAAGTAGGCCTGACATTCAATTTAGTGTAGGCATGTGTGCTAGATTTCAAGCCAACCCCAAGGAGTCACATCTAACTTGTGTTAAACGTATTCTAAGATACCTTGAGGGAACACAAGAGCTTGGTCTTTGGTATCCCAGAGGTAACCAAGAATTCTTGTGGGCTTATTCTGATGCTGACCATGCAGGTTATAAAACGGATAAGAAGAGCACCAGTGGACAATGCGCCTTCCTTGGTGGTTGTCTGGTCTCTTGGGCTAGCAAGAAGCAAACCTGCGTGTCTTTGTCTTCCACAGAGGCTGAGTATATTGCTGCCGCAAGCTGTTGTGCCCAAGTGCTGTGGCTGAAGAACCAACTGAGAGATCTTGGCTTGGAGTTCCCTGAGGCACCCATCCTCTGTGACAACACAAGCACAATCAGCCTCGCCAAGAATCCGGTTCAGCACACAAGGACAAAGCACATTGATGTCAGACATCACTTCATCAGAGATCATGTTCAGAAGAAGGATGTCAAAGTGAAATTTGTCCCCACTCAGCATCAGCTTGCTGATATTTTCACCAAGCCTCTGGGGGTTGATCAATTCATATACATAAGAGGTGATTTGGGAATGGTAAACCCAAATGAAGTTTAATTCTTCAAAATAAACTTGTGCTTAATTGATTAAAACCTGCAACTATGTCTACTAACTTAGGCATCGGAGTGCCAATCTTTAGTTTTGCAGGTCCCCAATGTTAAATCTTAAGCAAGTGCAACCGGAAGCAAAACCACTTCCGGATGATCATTAGCTGGCGCTGAGTGTTGAATCAAAGTAAGCGGGAGCGCCAGTGCCTAAACAAAGGGACACGTCACTTCAGAAAACGTTTCATCTTCTCACACCAAAATTGTGCCTCCTCTGACAAAGTGAAGAGACACTTGTCAAAAGGTAAGCCGTTCCAATTAAATGTTTATGTTACCCAATGAACAAACGCATGTCTTCACGAAGAGTCACTATGAGCATTTTACCCATTGTAACCGTGCATATAAATAGGAAGCCATTTTCACTTTTACTCTTTCACTTACACAAACCTTTTCACCCAAACTCTCTGCATACATTCATCGTGTTCTTCATTTTCATCGCATTCTTTTCAACTTCTTCATCTTCCTTTTCTACAATCTGCCATTTCATTTCCATTCACTTCATCCTAAACCTAAACACAAAAATGGCCGGATCACATGAGACAAACCCCAACACTGAGACAGCCAATATCTCCAAGAAATCGAAGACCAAGTCTCGGAAATCTAGGCAAGTTCATAAATCTTCTGGAAAATCTGGGCAGAGTCAAGAACAGTCAGAGCAATCTGGGCATACTGTGCAACATCAGCAAGAACACTCTGGGAAATCGAAACAAAACGTTGAGATTGCCACTGCCTCAAAGTCAAAATCAGGGAAATCCAGAAAACAACATAAACATTCTGAGCAAACTCAAGAACAGCAAGAACAGCCTGGGCATTCTGAGCAACAAGATGAACAGTCCAGGAGAAAGGGCAAAAAGAGGGTTAAGTTTAGCGAAGAGCCCTCTTCCAAGAGACAAAGAGTAGAGGAGGATGATCCTCTTGTGTACAGAGATGGGCCTTTGGAGGCTGTTTCCTCCAAATTTGAGACTGTCAAGCCCTACTTCAACACTGGGATGTTCATAGATCTGGACAAGATAGATGAACTAGGGTTTCCACACTTGAGGCCATTTCTGGAAAAATACATGCCCTGGCTGGGGATCAACCAGGATTACAATGTGAACGTCCTGCGGGTATTCTGCCAGTCCCTCACTGCCAAGGCCAAGCATAAAAAGGTCAACGGGAAGGATGAAATTCGAAGAGTCACCTTCACGGCCACAGTAAGGGGAGAACCTTCAATTTCACTTGGAGAGACATCAACCGCCTAATGGGGGTCACTGAAGAAGAAATGAATGAGTGGCTATACCCTGAGACACTCAAACTCGGCAAGGAGGAACTTGAAAAGATTTATGACACCAAGGGGAAGAAGGTGTCTGGGATGTCTGACACCAACAGGCTCCTTTACTATGTCTACTCCCGCTTGATGACACACAAAGGGGGTAACTTCAACGAGTTCACCCTCTTGGACAACCCTTGGTTCCCAAGACTCCTCTCCCAGCAGCCAATCAACCCTGGGCAGTTGATCAGTCTAGAGTTACTCAGGTGGATTGACAATAACAAGTCTGGAAGTCTCCCCTACCCCACTATCATTGCCTTCCTCCTGGAGAAGTATTTGATTAAGTCCACATCTACTAAGGAAGACGAAAATGTTAAGTGTGCACCTGTCAGCGCAATTAACATTGGCAAGATGGGGATAAAGTATATCAAGAAGTCCAAAGCCACTCGCTCGGGCTCTCAGGCAGGCAGTGCTTCCCATACCTCAGTCCCCTCTGTATCTGGTGCAGGGGATCAAGAGGTTGACTCTCATCCTGGTCCAAGCCGTGTTCCAAGGGTGACAGCCGGAGTACGAGCCTTCGCTGAGGAAGTCAAGGAGGAGATCCTCTTTAGGCTGACTGATTCTTTGGTAGCTCCCCTCCGTAATGAGAGCGACACTGGCTTCCAACAGCAGGGGGAAAGAATCCAGAGGCTCGAGGACCGAGTAGGTCAGGTCGAGGTTCAACTTGCAAGGGTAGATGCCAAGTTAGACCTCATCCTCAATCATCTTCAAATCCCTCAACCACAAGGTAACTTACCACCACCTCCTCCTCCTAACCCACCTCCACCTCCTCCACCTAATCAAACACTACTACCTCCTCCTCCTCCCCCTAACAATCAACAGCCACAACAGCCTCCTCCTCAAAATGACCAACCTCAAATATCACCCAATCATGACCAACAACCCCAAACCTCACCCAACAATACCCAAAATGACCATCAACCATCCCCTCAAAACTCCACTCAAGACTCACCCCAACACTCTCCTCGTCAATCACCACATAACTCCCCATCTCCACATCACTCCCCAAATCACTCACCTAACCACTCTCCTAGCCACTCTACTTCATCTAATCCCCAAAACTCCCACAACCCACAATCCACCAACCCAACCAATCCCAACCAACTGGCCGAGCACCTTGGCTTCCACACTGCCATTCATCCCCTCAGTCAAATATATCTGGGAGATTACCCCCGCCTTCAAAGATTATCTGATGACCACTTACCATTCACCCCTTACTCTTCCACATACCCCTTCGAAGGCCTATTCACAGATCCCTCCTGGTTCCCCAACCCTCCTCAATCCCCAGAAACCACCTCACCCACATCCACCCCTGAAACCTCACCACCCAGAACCTATGGCCCTGAACCTCCACCTTCCTCTTCACCCAATCCATCCTCCATGGCCCTCGCCCTCATTGATGATGACAAAAGGGGGAGAGATGCTGCTATCGCCCTCCGCCACACCATGGATACAAGGGATGTCCTGACTCAACCATCCCTCTGGCTCGATGAAGATATCACTGCTGCCCTCCGTCGAGCTATGGAGACTCAAAGATTGGGTGGTGCTGAAAGTTTGATCAGAGGAGAAGTCATCCGATTTATGCAACAGCAGAGATCAGATGAGCAAAGGTCCAAGTGGGAAATGGTTGTGTATGAGCAAACTGAAGATATCCCATAGCCTGAGCCTGAGCCAGAGTCTTCATCTTCTGAGCCTCCTCCCTCTGTGCCTAGCCGAAACATAATAGAGGAGATCATGATGAAGTATGGGCTGGAAAGGCAAAACCATCCACCTATGGTAATAGCCAAGCCTATTCCTACTCCTAAGCCAACCTCTGCTCCTCCTCCTCCTCCAGTAATCCCCCAATCTGAACCAACCTCTGCACCTCCTCCTTCAGCAGTCAAGTCAAGGAAAAAGACGTTTGCTAGAAAGGGTGCTAACAAAAGTACTACCTCTACTGCGTCTGCTGAGAGTGAGCAAGAGATTCCATCAGTTCAAGCTGAGATCATACCTGAGACTCAGTCATCCTCTCAAGAGGTGCATGACCCTCCACTTCTAAAAGAAGTTAAGCTGGAAATAGAGGATATGACTCCTGAAGAATTCGAGAAGTATGGGTTCACGGACAAGATCTCCTTTGGTCAGATGGCATGCCTAGACGCTGAAAGAGCAGCAGCCAAGCCTACCCAAACGATAGGCAAGGGCAAAGGAAAGGGCAAAGGGAAAGGTAAAAGGAAAGCCCAGGAAGTTGAGGAAGACCCCAACTTCCCAGTATGGAATGTGAAGATCAGGGCTGTCCACTACCCAAATGGCGAAGTCACTCCCTTCGATGATGCAACTGGGTTCCCTGGGTTTGAGGAAGTTGAAAATCTAAAGAGAGCCTTCGAGGAATCTGTTGAGTCTGAGAGACTCAGAAGGGAAAGGGAAGAGGAAGAGCTGCAAAGGATAATTGCCCAGATAGACCAGAATGAGAAGGATGCCCACTTAGCTCAGCTCCAAAAAGAGAATGAGGAAAGGCAAAGGGAGAAGGAGAAGAAAAAGAGACACCACCTATAGACCCCACTCACCCTATGCATTTACCTTAGAAAGTTTTCCTTTCTCATATTTTTCATGCATAAGTTCATTTTGTTAAGTCTTTAATTACTTGTAAATTTTATCTGTCATTGTAACTCTAACTTGTAATCTTGTGTTTATCAATGATAATTATCTGAGTTGTTTGTGCTTTATCTAACTGTTACTTTTAATTCTTTCATATGAATTTAATCGATAAGTTTAGTTTGTCATCATCAAAAAGGGGGAGAGTGTTAGAATCTTAAGTTTTGATGAAGACTAAAATATGAAAGAACTAGGCAAACACTTAGAGAATATTAGGTTAATATAGAACCCCAAGTAAGAGTACAACCGGATGTGGATTTACTTCCGGATAAACTAGGACTAGCGCTCTTGGATGAACGTCTCATCCCCCAACGACAGCAAGTACATCACTAAGTAATAACTCAGTCTAACAACATTAAATGACTAAAATTCCTTGAGACTAAGTTAAGATGCAACCGGATGTAGAGTTGCTTCCGATTGCTTAGTGAGTAAAATGTGAACATAACCCATCATCCAATGGAAGTGCTTCCGGATGTGGAATTGCTTCCGGATGTAAGAAAGCTTCCTTAGACCTAGTGAACTCCCACTGCATGTGACTATGTGTTTATATTGCTAGACTAACGTTCAAAGTGCAGCACACTAAGTAAAGTTGCTTCCGGATGTGAATCCGCTTCCGCAAGCAATCAGAATGTCAGAACGTTCAGAGCAGTGCAGTGTCAGAATGCTTTTGGCAGAGCAGAGTTGTCAGAACTACTTTTCAGAGATAAAGCAAGTCAACCCTGCAAAGCATTAATGAAGCATTAAATGGGCAAACGGTAACATGGGGAAAACGGCCATATTCAAACGGCTAACCCACCTACCAAGAGTGAGAATACTTGAAGACTATATAAAGAAGCTCACCTTCATTTATGAAGGTAACTACTATCTTTGACATTTTTGAAGAAAGCTAGAGTGAGAAACTAAGAAATCCTTCAAGCATTCAAAGCTGCCCAGAAAAGAGAAAGAACATTTAACGCATTGAGAGTTCTTTTCATCTACTGATCTTGTACTCTTTGTTGTTAAGTCTCTTCTTGTATTAAGAGCATTAATTGTACTTAAGTGTGTAACATTATCCGTTCTTTAAGAGAACTAAGTTTAGAAAATCCTTTATTTGTAAAGGTTGAACCCTTGCTGGAAGTAAGGGGGAGTTAGTTAGCAAGGTTGCAAGTGTGCCTTGAGAAAAACTTGTGGTTGTAAGGTTACAAGTGATCTTGCGGTTGGAAAGGTTCCAGGTGAACCCGTTGTAAAACCTGGGGATAGTGGAACTCAACCTGGGTGGTTGAGAACTGGACGTAGGTCAAGAAGACCGAACCAGTATAAACCCTTGTGTTGCTATTGTTTGAATTTTATTAGGTACCACAATTCACCCCCCCCCCTCTTGTGCATCCATTACTTTCAACACAAACATCATATGGCAATTCATCTACCCTGAGGCGTAACTTCTCAGCACATAAATCAGAAATAAAGGAATGACTAGCTCCAGTATCAAACATTGCACAAATAGGATTCTCATTGATAAGAATCATACCTCTAATCATTCCTGGGGACTTCTGTACTTCTTCATGAGTCATAGCAAACACCTTGCCTTGCTGAGTCATTCTAGATGAGTATTGCCTCTTTGGACACTGGTTAGCATAGTGACCTGGCTGTTGACAGAAATAACAAACATTTTGCCCTGCCATACATGGTTTCTTACCATGCTGCCTACCGCAGAACTTACAAGATTGTGATTCAGAAGTTTGTGGAGCCCTAAATTTCTGCTGAGGCTGCTGATGTTGGAAATATTGTTGTTGTGGAGCTTGTGGCCTAAACTGTCGCTGTTGAAAGCGCTGCTGCTGACGAGGCTGCTGGTATGGCTGCTTCCTCTGGAAATTTGATTGGGATTGTGAAAAAGGATATCTCCTTTTTTGAGATTCTCCAACAGAGAAATTTGAAGCATTGTCAGGTCACCCGAACATAGGCCCTCTAAACAGTGATTTTGGCATACAACTTTCAGTCAACCTACACTTTTCAATTGCTAGATCAAAATCCTCTAACTGCATAGGAGTAATTTTTTCCCTCATGTAAGTATTTAATCCCCTCACTAAGCGATTAGTCATCCAACGACCATCATTTTGCTCTTGATGGCTATAATATCGTGATAAACGATAAAATCTAGTTAGGTAATCTTCAAAAGGTTCACCAATTCCTTGACTAACCTTGAGGAATTCAGCTTCTCTGTCATCTCTAATTGAACGAGGGAAATACTTCTCATTGAACCTTTCCTTAAAAACTTCCCATGTCACCGGGATATTCTGTGCTTGTAAAATTATCTCGGTATTATTCCACCAATGACTAGCATCCCCTTCTAACCTGTAGATTGCCATTAAGGCTTTACGTTCCGAAGAACACTCCATAACCTTGAAAATTTTCTCTAATGCCATTAACCAATGTTCTGCTTGCCTGATATCTACATTTCCTATAAAAACTGGAGGTTGATGTTTACAGAAACGAGACATAGCCTCTTCTAAAGTATCTCTGGGAAGTTCAGGTTGTCTTGGAGGATTCTGAACCTCTTCTCTCTGTACTCTTTCACCTCTAATTTCATTCAAGCTCTGAGCCTGTTCCTCCTGTCTTTCTCTCATTTGATTCATGAGAACCTGTTGTTCGTTCAGCCTATCCAAAATAACTTGGAATGGCTCAGGTGGAATCCTACCATTATCAGCATTGATTCCTGATCGGCCTCCACGTAAGTTTACCATGATTAAAATTTCCTATTATTAACATTTAACACAACGTCACTATCGAATTTCAAATAACTAAGAAATACTCAAATATAACATACACTTATATTACAATATCATACAAGTCACACTTTAATTTACAAAGATCCCATAATATATACATTTAGTCAAGTAGCCACACAATAATTTACATTAATTACATACAAACAAACCATAGCATAAGCACATCATAGGTGTTTACAACCTACACCATCATACTTAATCCATTTCTTAGTAGTGCCTCTCAACCTACTTAACCATATTAACAACAAACTGACTCATACTTCATGTTTCCTAATAGTGCCTCTCAACCCATTCAGTCATATCCCTAACAAACTCACTCAACTGGAAAGGTCCATGTCTTAAAACATGTCTTTTCTTGGCTTCAGTAACATTATCCGAAGGAAACACCATTAAGGCAACCTCGATCCACCATTTATCATCTGCCCAAACACCTAACATCGGCTCATGTAAGCGATATGATTCCATATGGGCAAGGAAATATTTGTAAAGTTCTTTCCTACTCTCAAAGCGAGAATCTAAGTCATTATATCTATCATAAACAAAATCTATCACTCTATCAATCTGTTCCTCCTCGGTACCCGATATCTCATAACTTTCATCTGGACCTAATGGGCTAGGAACCTCCTCCTCCGAACTAGGCGAGAAATGTACAGGATTATTCTCAGCTACAGAGGAATGTTCTATATTACTATTTCCATTGCACACAGAAGCTAATGAACCCTGACTTGTGCCTGCAGTTGAACTCACACGATCTCGAACCCTTCCTCGTCCTCGCCCTCGCCCTCTACCCCTGATAATAAAGTTTGTATAACGCATTCTAGCCATTCCCTATCACATATTTAGAAAAAGATTATAAAAGATATATAAAATATAACAAGATATCAAGCAAAGATTCTAGCTAAACTATGTCAGAACCTTTGCTCTGATACCAAAATGTAACACCTTGACTTTTTACTACTATACTATATCATTTTAATAACATTTGAAATACTTTTCTTATTGTAGAAGACCCAAAAATATCAATAATTTAAAACTTTTCCTTTCAAAATATATTTCTAGCTATTTATCTATCAAAATAGAATAAATTACTTTTATATTTTTTTAAAATATATCCCTTAGCCTCTTCTTATCTACCCTTTTATTAACTATTATATTATTATTAACTATTACTATACTTTAAACAAAATATAGGCTACCCCAGGTGACCACCCCAATATCTGTGTTGAGGTTTTATCCCTAGGTCTTATATTTACATCATAAACTACCACTAGGCAAGCTCATGCTCGCTTATATACACCAAAAGTATTTCTAGGTTTCATACAGTTATCCAAAAATATTTACAGAGTGTTCCAGTCCTGCTATTCTCATATATGCACTCCAAAAACATCCTACCTTATTTCCTCCTTCTCACCAGCTGCTCGAGCCTCTGAACAACAGCAGTTAAACCAGTTTACTTCGTATACATGCATATAATAATAATATTAAAATAAATATACCCTTTTTCATGAAAATGATAATAATACCCCTCCAGCCTATGCTGGGGCCTCATTCGCCTCAATGACCAGCCACTAATAACAAAATATTCGCTAAATAGTGGTGGTACCTTCACCTGCAGGATTTAATATAAGCTCTGGTATAGGGGGAGCTACCCACCTATACCTTGGAGTACTCCACTCAAACATTACTCAAACATTCCACAATAATGTTCAATATTTCTCGATGTTCCTCAATATTCTTCAATTCCTCAAAGGATCAAATATTATCATGATCACAAAATAAATAATTTTTCATGCAGATATACGAACTTTTATCATAATATATGAAGTAAACTGCTACCTTTAACTGCTATTAAACTTTCTCTTTGCCTTCCCGTTGCTGCCAACTAACAGATCCACTTGCTTCTCCTGATTTCACATGATTAACACTACTCATTAATTTTTATATCCATGTACATATTTAACGTCTCTCTCAATCCTAAGCTTGATGTTACCCAACCCCTTATTTATATTCACTATTCTAGGAATCTATTCAAATTCTATTAACTTAGCTATTTACATATATTCATAGTTTTCCCAACACAATTCAGACATTTTTTAAAAAAACACAATACTCATTGCTAAACAATTATCAAACAAGCATCACAATTAATCACACAAACACAAACATCATTTCCTTTATCTATTATGAATTCTAATATCGTCATTAAAGTAAATATGAAACCTTAATCCTTATAATATCAAAACATAGTCACACATTTGAACCATTCTTCTCACATATGAAAATTCTACAATAGATACTTTCAACTTCCTTTCTCAAAGTTACCTTATGTCTAAACTTAATCTTAATCTTAACAATATCTTCCTTCATCTAACAATTTCACTTCTCACTTCTCATCTAACCTCCCTCACAACTATATTTAAATTCCAATAATAATATTCATCATACTAACTCCCAACATCAATCTAAGAAACTATTAATCACATTATACTACTATCAAAAGCTTCCCAACTTGAGAGGTGGAACAAAACAGCTCCTTAAACCCCAAATAATACATCCAAACAGCACCTTACTTATTTCTAAAGTCTTCAAACCAACAATACATCTCACACTTTGTTTAGCACAATTAGTTCTTAACCACCATAATACTTCTAATCATCATACCACTTATCTTGTATTCTCATTTCAGTCCTATAGACATAATCTCCTCAAAATTTTCACATCACAACCATCAAAATTCATATTTGACAACTTCACCTAATTAAATTCACCTTTCAAAAATTCACAATCATCTTAATCATTCACCACTCATTTTCTCATCAAGACTTCTTACTCACATAAAACATCCCTAAAAGGGTAAATAATAACTAACTCTTCTCTACATTTCAAACCATTACATCAAGCTAAAGTGGGCATTTCTCTAACTAATCCATATCTTTGCAAATTACCATTCAGCTCCACAACTTAGCCCTTACATTCACAACCTCAAATAAAACTACTTGGAGGGTTCTATTAAACATCTTAGCAACTATTAATATCTCCATAAAGCTCCCAAATCTGAAAATCTAATTTCAAATAGTGTTGGTGACTAAACTAAAAATCAGATTAAACCTCAACAATGTCATAGCCAATTCTCCAATGATATTGAACTATATAATCACTCTTCTTGCAAAACACAACTATTTCTTACTCCTTAGTTCCTTCAAATCTATTTCCACCATTTGATTTTATCATTTGAAGAGTCTCATCCCTCTTTAAAACTAAGTCATCAATCTCATAATCACTCAGACAACATAGAATCAATTATAATTAAATCACTCAACTTCCTAATGTCTCAAAAATTCCCTGTTCCTCATATAGTTCAAATGATCACATCATACTCTCAATCTCCAATTAGTCATGAAACCCACAGTTTCTCTTTACATCACAGCCCAACAATCTCAGCCACATAACAAATTTACAAATTCATACACTTGTTCAATCTTCTTTTAATTAACATTTAATTTTCTGAAAGCCTCCTTTTTTATTTCCTTGAACTCAAACCAAACAGAGAGAGCAAAGACAAATTCTAAACTTCCCAAAACACATGAAAGAAACAGCAGCAAAGGACAAAGGAAAATTTGAGGGAATAAATGTTAGAGAACCACTTAAACAACAAGTCAAATAAACAGCTTCCATAATCAACTTAAATCCATGTTGAAGACCAATAAACACTTCATTCTCCCTGCATAACCAAACAGAGCATAACTAAGCATCCTAAGGAAATGAAGAAAATTTTATAAAATCAACTAATAAGAGCACCCAAGCATACATCATCTAGAATTAATTCTACTACACTTCTCTTATACTTAGAATCAAAATCATCAAAGTAATAGCACATAATTTCGAATTATTCAAGCACTTCCCCAAAATCTCACTTGAATAAGTCAAAGTGAGAAGAAAAGAGAAAAAAGAATTTCACCTAGGACTGATTTAATCTCTTTGCGTTTTTCCTTTCTTTGCCGTCGCCGGAGCCGCCACAACCGCCGCTGTCGCCACTGGAAGAAAGGAAAGAAAGCAGTGGAGTGTGATAAGAAACTTCAAGCACCAAATCTCTTCCCAAACTCACTCAAATCGGCCTCAAGCAAGAGCAAATTGAAGGAAAACTCACCGTTCTTGTTCACCGACTTCTCCGCCGCCGTTCACCGGCGTTGGTCACTGCTCGACGTTGAGAAGGGATGAGGGAGACAACGGCTGGAAGAGAAGAGACATGATTAAGAATATTTAGTGTGTAGGAGTGGAAGAGAAAGAGATTGATATTGATGAGAGAAAGTGATGGTGGGGCTGTGAAGAGTAGAAGGGAAGGAGGAAGAGAGTGTCGGTGGTGAAGATGATGATGGAAGTGAATGTATATAGGATATGTAAAAAAATTAAAGGTGTGGTTGGAAATTTTTGAAGAAATAAAATAGAAAAGAAAATAAGAAATATTTGTAAATGAATGGAGGGGTTTAATAGGACGGATTGGATTGGATAAATATAAATTTGGGAAAGATATTTTGAGTCCTAATATGATTTCTCAAGATATGTTTTAGTTCCCAAATTTATTTCTAAAATTTCCTAAATACTAAATAATACATCAAGATTCCAAATATTGCCTTATTTATTCTCTTAGAAATTTAGGGTGTTACAACCATAAAGATGTTATTATCAAGACTAAGTTGAACAAGAAATGAGAGATTCTCCAATAAAGGGGATAGGATTCCCTTCAAACCCATGTCACTATGATTCAAGGAATGGACTCTTCCATGTCAATTATTATTGCAAGTGACACCAACCTAGTTACACGGAGAAGAAGAGACAGACCACTTGAAGGATGCCCTCGGTGTAGTGCCTCGAGACCAATCCTTTAAGATAATTTGGACCTCGGGGTAAGTTGAAGTTACTCATGTGGAAGGGGAGAACACCAAAGAGAGATGGGTGTGTGATAGCCATGAAAGAAATGGAGAAATGTGAGGAGTGGAAGAAGTGAAAGAGGGGGATGAGAGTTGGATTTTCTGCACCTCCCTTCACTCCCCTGTTGCCAAACACGCCCTTGCTTCAGCCCAGGATCCCTCCAGATCTGCACGCGTTCTGCCTCCCCACTGTGCGCTCCAGCCCTTCAATTCTCCTTCAATCTTTTTCTCCCCCGTGACCAACTTCCTTTCTTCTTTTCTTTATGTTGTTTTGGGCTTTGCTTTTCTTTTTTTTTTTTCTCTTCCTTTGCTAAGCCCATAAAGTATGGGTTTACTTCAATCCAATAAATCTTCAAATGCACATGTTGCTAACCTAAAGAGAAAAAGAACAAATATGTAATTTCTTTTCCATTATTTTTCAATTTCCAATCTATTATTTATTTCATCTAATGATTTATCCAAGATAAAACCCCTTTGTCTTAATAGGCATAAGTGGGATTAAAATTGCATCTTCAATATGTTATTAACCTCAATTTAACATAGTAAAATCATACAAATCCTATGATTTGTCACAGACCAATCGGTCAATTTATTGTATGGATCAAAGGTGATGAGAGATTTAATAGCAACAAGTGAATATTTATCGGAAGTAATTTTGGCCTTACTCCAAGCTAAAGAGTTCATCAAGCAATGAAGTAAGAGTACAAATATGAAGGAAATGAGTTTCCCCATGTTTAGCAAACCAGAGTAATCAAAACAACTTGTGTTGATCATTGAACAGACCGAAAAACAAGCATAATTTTATACTTCTCCAAATCCAAATCTAGTCAAGTTGCACATGTAAATAATATTTCCATGGTAAGTACGACTTTTAATTTGCATCAGCATTCAGGGCGTGCTTTAAACGTTTAATGGTCTTTCCCACTGGATTAACTAATATTTTAAGATTGTTATCTCCTAATAAAGTGTGGTTTATAAGTTTATTTAATTTAAAAGGATTTCGCACCCTACGGCTTGTTATAAAGTCTAGTTTGATTTGATTTTTTTTGATACTACCTGGGAGTATGTGATGACTAAACGCTCAATATAAAAGTTCAGCGCTGCGTGAAAATCGGTGTAGCAAAGACCAACGTAAGGAAAGGGAGAAATTCATATGGCATGTATCTTATTTCTAGAGAAGATTGAAGAAGAAAACAAGCGCACCTACCGCACTAGGGGTATATTTTTTCTAGCCCAACTTAATACGGATCGTGATAGTTGAGATTTAAACTCATAATAAACCATAATGAAATAGCAGTTGGTGAGAATTAAAATCCAATAATTAACTAATAGAAAACAAAATATGATTTATGGAAGTGCATGCTCATTTAAATTGAGCATAAGTGCATAACCCACGAGGATAAAACACTAGATAAAGTACATTAGCTAGGGAATTAGTCACAAAATCCGTCGGAAATAAGTTATTACTAGAAAATTAGTCACGAAATCTTTCGTTTAGTTACAAAATTATGTCTTATCAATGAAATTATGTTGCTAAATTTTGTGGGTAATTGACTGTTTATTAGTTAAAGGAGACCCATTTAATGTGGACACAAGACATTACAAAACCCCTAGAAGAAGGTGAGGCAACAAGAGGGAAGGAGAAATTTGAACAAATATTTAGTTTCTTCGTAGCTTCGCGATCATTTTTTAACTTATATGGTCAAGTCTTGTAGGCTAGACTCTATACCAAAAAAATGAGAGAAAAAATAAGTGGAATGACCCCTTCGTTCCTTCACAATGATTACCAAAGCGTTCTAACACAGAGTGACCGACATGACTTGTGAGTAGATCCTAAAGTCATTGTTGTTGTTTTTTATGAATAAAGTCATGGTGGATTTGACATTATGCAAACATGCCACATGTACATTAGTAAAAGGTTTAAAAAATCTCTGGCTGAGGTAGTGGTTCAACGTTACAAAAATCAAATCAAGTATTAATAGTATTTGAAGAGTTGATTTAGAATTATTAGTGATTTTTAAAAGCCTTACAAATAAAAATTCATGAAGTAAGAAGTATTTTAGGAATTTTTAAAGGAAAAATTTTATTTTAAATTAGGTAAATATAAGATTAGGGGAACTTTTTTGGATTCAAAAAGGGATTATAACTAAAATGAGTTTTAGCATGTTTTGAAGAGAACTTTAAGTCTAAAGATGACATTTGAAATGAAAAAAACATCTCATTATGCTTCTCATGTGAAAGCTTCGAATCATTCATTGTAATAAATGCAACTAATTGAAACATTATTTTATCCATACAACCTTTCTGTATACAAAGGAATATATGGTGGGAAAGTTGAAAACAAAATTCCAAAATTTATGTAGTTATGTACAAGGAAAAAAGAGTGAACTCTTGTAATACTTGTATTAAATGTTTATATTTATACCACATAAAACTTATGAACTAACTTGCAGACAACCAAAACTCAGATGGTAAGTCCAAAATTCTTAAATCTTAAACAATTAATATATTAACATAGGAGACATCTTTCCTCCATAACTGGCAGGTTCCAAACAAACAATAATCCAAAATTCATAACTCAGAAAATAAAATTATATTTTAACAAAATTCATTCAACAAGCTAAGGTTTTCCTTGAATATTCTGAATAAATATGGCCTTGTGCTTTCCCAGTGACACCACAACCTGTGACATATCAGGTCTTGCCTCCGGTGCATCATTGCAACAATTTAAGGCTAACTCGAAAATTGATGATATATGCACTAGTAGGTTACCAGATTTTTGGTTGCTTGTGTCCAGCAAATTGACATCCAGAATATCATTGATTGAATTTGGAATTGATTTGCTAACAAAATCTTTCAAAGTTAAGCCTTGAACAAATATCTCATCTGTCGGCTTCTTTCCTGTAAGCATTTCCATGAGCAAAATACCAAAACTATATACATCTCCTTTTATTGAAACAACTCCTTCTGATCCATACTCTACATATGAAGTTGAAAGCTAAGTTAGATATATAGTTGAAGAATTGAAAGTTTCTTCTAGCAAGTGCACATGTCCCTCTGCCTACATGTGTATATATAGAGATGTATATAAGTAATAGAAAGTAAATAAAATTGAACATGCATGATTAACAAATTATCACCTGGTGCCATATAACCTATTGTAGCCAAAGTTTTGGTATGTATTTCTGATTGATTGTCACATAACAATTTGGCAATTCCAAAGTCACTTAAATGGGCCACCATATTTTCATCCAATAAAACATTGCTCGGCTTTAAATCACTATGAACCACTGGTGTTGAAGAACCATGATGAAGATACTCCAAAGCTGATGCTACATCAATCATTACGTTCAATCTTTGTAGTATGTCTAAACAATAATTGTAGGAGTATAACCATCCATCTAGACTTCCATTTGACATGAATTCCATTATAAGATATCTAAAATCATCATTTGAGCAACTGCTGATGATCTTAATGAGATTTCGATGTCGTAAATTGCATATGGCAGCACATTCAGTCTCAAAACTTCTCAATGCTTCTTCTTTGTTTGGGTTGAATACTTTCACAGCAACTATTTTTCCACTTGAAAGAATTCCTTTATATACTGATCCAAAACCTCCCTTGCCAAGAAAATTGCTCTGATCAAATCTATTTGTTGCTTGCAAAATATCATAATATGATATCCTCATTAATGTATTCAAATTTAAGGAGTCTCTCTTGGTCATCTCATGACTAGCATGACCCTTCTTAAACTTGAGAAACATTAGGCATGAAGTTACCAGAACAACTGCCAAAATGATAGGCACTAAGCATTTGATCAAAAGCATCATTTTCGTTGAGTGGTGCTTGTTTCCTTTTTTGCAAGGATGGACCTTTAGCTGGGGCTTCCCACAAAGATCTTCATTCATTATAAAAGAATCAAATGTAAAATTCTGAAAAGGCCCACCACTTGGAATTTCTCCATGTAATAAATTGTTAGAAAGATTAATATTCTTCATATGGACAAGTGATTCCAAAGACTTTGGAATCACACCAGACAAACTATTATGGGAAAGATCTAATGACTCAATACTTATCATGCCACTGAATGATTCAGGAATAGGTCCTTCCAATTCATTATTAGCCAAAGATAGATTTTGCAATGTTTTCAAGCCACCCATAGTTGTTGGAATCTTTCCTGAAATTTTATTACTTGACAAGTTAAATAGTATAATAGTCCTCAAGTTTGATACCTCAAGTGGAATTGTTCCATTCAATGCATTGGAGGATAAGTCAAGGATCAATATATCTTGGAGACTCCAAAGAGAAGATGGTATATGAGAAATCAATTTATTTGAGTGGAGATCCAACTTACGCAGAGAAGTATTCAAAAGGCATTCTGGAATAATTCCCACAAACATGTTGTTGGCAAGATTTAACTCACTCAGTATTTTTATTTGGCATAATTGATCTGTGATAGGCCCTTGCAATCTATTGAAACCTAGACTTAAATGTTGAAGTTCTTGTAAATTGTTAACTGTGGTAGGAATTGATCCATTCAAATCATTCCCATCAAAATCTATGGACATCAAATTGGCTGAATTCCCAATTTCATTGGGTATAACTCCGCTAAATTTATTGGACGCTAAATTTAGGAGAATGAGATTAGAAGCATTTGCTATCCATTTTGGAATTTGTCCAGTAAGTTCATTCTCTTCTAGACTTAATTCTTCCAGGCTCGTCGTAAAGTCACTCCCTAAATATGATGGAAGAAAACCTGATAGGGAGTTACCTCCCATATATACTATTTTCAATGTTGAAATGTTGAATAGATTGGAAGGAATTGGTCCACTCAAATAGTTCATCGCCAATGCTATATCTTCAAGTTTACCAAGATTGCCTATGTCCTTGGGTATAAAACCTGAACAAAAGAAAAGAAAATCAATTGATACCTATATTACTCGCAGTATATATCTATATAATGTAATGTATTGAACTATGAGGAGTAAAAAAGTACCATTTGCAAATGCAATATTTGTATGCACATAAATTATTTAACGCATACATTGTATATGGACAACAAGCAATCTTCATATTTGTAATATTTTATATGGTAATTTGAAGTAACTAACATGTTAAATATAGATGCAATATAATTTGGGTCTATTACATATAAAAAGATTAAATCATATAAGTTATAGAAAAAAAATAAAATCACACACACACACACACACACACAGAGAAGCCCATGAGAATAAAGATATACCTGTAAACGAATTTTCACCCAAGGATATGCTTTTCAAAGATGTGCAATTAGATAATAATCGAATGTTTCCCTCTAATCGATTATGAACAAATGAGATTTCTTCAAGCAAAGGGAGTTGATGGCAAATGTCTTCTGACAAATTACCATATAAATCGTTGAAGTCAATGGCTATTCGTCTCAGATAAGGCTTGTTGAAAAGGATAGGACTAACTTCACCTATAAAAGAAAAAAAAGTAAAAAACAGTTCATGAATTTGTGATTATAAGTAACTTTTAATATATATATATATATATATATATATATATATATGACAAAAGAAATTGACTCAAGTTGGATCAAGAACTTCATTAGAGTCCGAATAAGCCCCAAAATTCAACAAATGATCATGGGTAAACTTAAACGGGTCTATTTTTAATTATAAGTAACTTTTAATATGTTTCATCAAACAATAACTCCCCAAATTTAGTATATTTTTAAAATTATTTTGATATATTTCCATAGTTATCAATTCAAACATTCAAAGATTTTATAAGTAAAAAAAATTGTGTTATGATTTTTTATTAATTGATTTTCTTGGCAGGCATTATACAATACATACACTACACGCGTGAGGGAATTGAAGTTATGAGAACCATCATATAGCACTATGTATATT
The DNA here is from genome assembly GCA_029929735.1 of Mimosa pudica. Taxonomy (NCBI): domain Eukaryota; kingdom Viridiplantae; phylum Streptophyta; class Magnoliopsida; order Fabales; family Fabaceae; genus Mimosa; species Mimosa pudica. Next base: position 4,836,660 of record JAKELP010000039.1, on the reverse strand, counting down.
GGCAGAGGAGAAAAGACAATTAACAATATCTTATAGATGAAAATGGTTCAATTTTCAATCTATATAATTTTTAAAATTCTATCAAAATGTAAGTAGTTTTATGATATAAAATCTTATGATAAAATTCAAAAAAAAAAAATTGACCCCAAAAATATAAAATATTCCTCCTCCTGGAGAGGTGTGAGGAAAGGTAAAATGTTTTTTTTTTCAAAAATAATTATTGTTGGACCCAAAAACAATAGATATATAGCTAACACTTATATGCCCATATTTATTTCATAGATGAATGCCAGTTCGATTATATTTAACGTACAAATGTATAAATGATTTTCATTTTTTGGATCTATGTGTATGAATAGTATATAAATAGACTTTTTCACTCGAATTTAATAAAATATGCACGCAAAAGTTTTTAGCTACAACAATGATATATTATTTTTGGCATAATACAACAATGATATTAACCCATAGTGAATAATATAGAACGTACCTGTTAAGGAGTTGTATGTTAGATATAACTCTTCGAGCAACGTGGAATTGCTTACCGATTCTGGGAGAGTGCCACTAAAATTATTTCTCCTTAAATCTATATACCATAAGGAAGAAATGTTGAAGAGTGATGCCGGAATTTCACCTGTAACAAATTTTAAGTGAGCTGATTGATAACTAAATGGCCTTGGCATCCAGCTCATCGCTCATGTTATAATTGACCATACAGTCTTTGAAATAAAAAGTTGGGATAAAATAATAGAACGAAACGACATATATATCTGTCAGAAATAATTGTACTTCATTTTATCTCGTTTTATTTACAACATGAATGTCATGTGACAGTGATAGAGTAAAAAAGTACGCATCTCTATAGATTGTTAGATATTAACAGTAGTGATAAAGGTTATCAAATTTGAACCGGCCAGCCCGAAAACCGCCACCTAGACTTCAGAGTGGACCGAGTGAAGGTCTAACCGGATATTAGGCAAATCAAAGTTGGCTCAGTTAGCTCCACTTAATCTGGGAAGCAGCTCGGTTGACTCATACCCGGTTGAGTCTTCGTTTGATTCAACTCATGGCGGACGAGGGGAGGGTTGGGGAGGTTCATTATTTTACTTGGTTAGAGGGGAGAGTATGGGAGATTTTGGTTTCTTATTTGGTTAAAAAAGGGAGGTGAGAGAAGTAAATTATAAGTTGACAAATATGACATAATATTTTAGTAAAAATTACAATTAAGTTCCTCACATGGGAATTAATCACAGAGATACACAACCCCTGACCTCATTAATCCCTTTTTTACTCATTCTCATAATCTCTATATGTGGACCATCCAAGTGATCTTTTAAAATGCAAAAATGTTGAAAATCACATTTTTGTCTTATGGATTTGCAGTTGTCACCACTGAATATGAATAAAAGAGATTCTTGTCATTGATGTAGTTTGAGTGAAATCTTTATTAAGTTTCGGGTGAAATGATCTCTACATCCTTTTACTTTTCTGAGTTTTTTGGATGGTGAAGAAGAACATTGATGTATAGTCTAACAAAGGCATGCATACATGACCAATGAATTGTTGTTTGAGCTAGTAAGTGGGCTAGAATCTTCGTGAGGATGAGAATATGTATTCGAATCCCGAGAAGCGCTCTCATTCGGAGAGGGGACAACCTTACCTATGTGGGCAACACTCTTACCCCTCGAGTCTGGATTAGTTAGTTGTCAATAGGCGCTTGATTATCAGAGGATGATTTAAAAAAAAGGCATACATGCATGAGAGTCAAAAAGGGAGAGAGGGGCTTAGGCCGAAGGAGGAGCTATTGACTTGATGACGTGACACATTTTAATCTTTTGGACTAATTAGACTGTCACGTTGTAGAGATGATGCGGGATGAGAAGAAAGAAGATTCTGACAAAATATATTCTCGAGAGGGAGAGAAAGAACAAGGAATGAAAAGGGGAAATAGAGAAAAATTTAAAATGAAATCAGATAAATTGGGATCAACGTTAAAAAATTAAGATTAGAAAATGATATTCATCGCTGACGTATAGTTAAGAAAAAAAATACTTCTGAAATGAAATTAAGATTGCAAAAACTATTTAAATAATTTCCATAAAACGAGTATTTTTTTTTTGAAAATCATAAAACGAGTATTTATTCATATATAACTCAATAAAAAAGTATACCAACACTAATTTTCAAGATGACACCTATGGTAAAATGTTTGAACTATTTAATGATGAGAAGGGTGTGTTTTAAAACACTCTTCTAATCGTATTCTTTTATTTCTATCAAGGTATGACCTCCTTTGTTTATGAAAATAAAGCACAAATGATCTCATAACAAGAACTTTGGCTAGTTTCACGAACTCAGCAACCTCGTCAGGTACATTGCAAAATGTTACAAGCCCCTCTCCCACCAGGTATCACCTCTTATAATGATAATTTGGAAATAGTATACATTGATTATTTTGATTATTTTTGGATGAGCACTAACAATGATAATATGGAAAGATATTATATTTTTGATTCAAAATGGTGAAATGATATTTTTTTTATTTGGAACTTTGGAAGGTCAAAGGAAAGTTTAATTAATTTTTATTTCTTATGTGACTATCTCTCAGCTGACTACAGTTTGACCCACTGACCCTTAACCCACTCGCTCAACCAGTTCAATTCTGGTTGATGGAAATTGTGGTTTTCCTGTTTTTTTTTGGGGGGGGGGGGGGTGTTTGTGCTGTGAAATACTACCTCCGGTCCTAAATATAAGACCTAGATAAATTTTTTTTGGAAAGATTAAGGTTGCGAAATAGGTTATTAAATGATGACATATTTGATATTTTTTTAGATTATCCATTAGCTTATAGGTAAAATAAACTAGTCTAAAAGAAAAAATTAGGCAAATCAATTTATAATTAACTTATTTTTTGCTTTTTTTAGGATTTTTCAAAAAAGTCATCTAAGTCCTATATTTAGGACCGGAGGGAGTATTATTTTAACTTTAAGAATTAGAATAAAAATTCTCCACTTATGTGAGAGCCAGATAATTAATTGGGAAAAAGATAAATAAAGCCCTCTGAATATGTAAAAGGACAATCAAAGTCGCTAAATTTCCAAAAGGACAACCAAGGTAACAAACACTAAATTAACCACTGCAACATTCCTATTTACAACATGCATATTTAATCATTACATCATCCACATAACAACTAAGCATAACAATTAATCACAACAACATTCTCATTAACTACAACAACATCCTCATTCTCATTAACCACTAGATCGTTGTTAATTTAGTGTATGTGACCTTGGTTGTCCTTTTGAAAATTTAACAACTTTGATTGTCCTTTTACATATAGAGAGAACTTTATTTGTCTTTTCACCTAATTTACATCTATTAAGAAAATTAATTTAAGGTAGGTATTGTTGACAAATTTATATTCTTATTTTTTATCTTTATTAAAACTAATGACTATAAGAATGAAGATGAGAAAAACTTACCTCCAGTACTTCACCTCCATTTCATCCAGTTCCCCAATGAAAAGTTGACACATTTACAACTAGCCACATGAGCCCTACATATCATCATTCCCAAATAAAAAAAATTACCCTCCCTCTTCCTCCACTTCCTCCTCTTCCCCAACCCTTCTCCAAACCCCTCCAGTTTGGGAAGAGGAGGAAGTGGGGAGGAGGGAGGGTAAATTTTTTTTTATTTGGGAATGATGAGATGTAGGGTTGATGTGGCTAGTTGTACATGTATCAACTTTTCACTGGAGAACTGGATGAAATGGAGGTAAGGTACTGGAGGTAAGTTTTTCTCAATGAGAATATATTGTACTACCTCCAGTCCTAAATATAGGACTTAATTGACTTTTTTTTTTGGAGAGATTAAGGTTGCGAAATAGGTTATTAAATCATGACATATTTGATATATTTTTAAATTATCCATTAGTTTATAGGTAAAATAAACTAGTTTAAGGGAAAAAATTAGGTAAATCAATTTATAATTAATTTATTTTTCATTTTTTAAGGATTTTCTAGAAAAAGTCAATTAGGTAGTTAGGACCAGCTGGAGTAATAAAAAATGTAACACAGTAACAATTAAACAATTAATAATATAAGCGTTATAATTGGAAAACATACCTTCCAAGTTGTTGCCCGGGAGATATAAGAACTGAAGATTGGTTAAATTTCCAATGTCTCTTGGCGTATACCCTTTGTTGAATGTGTTATAACCTAATCTTAAAGTTTTTAGTTCTTTGCATAGATGCCATGTAGATGGCATTTCACCAGACAACTCGTTTTTATTCACAGAAAAAAATTCGAGTTTTGGGAGCCCAAAGCACACATTTTTTGGCAGACCACCATAAAAATGATTAACGTGGAGTGTCAATTCTCGCAGCTCAGAATTATTAAATAAGGAAGATGGTATATAACCAGAGAGTGAGTTATTTCCAAGATATAATATCTTCAGTTGTAAATGCTCACCAATTTCAGTTGGAACGGTTCCTTGAAACATTGGAAACAAAGAGTACATTAGTAACCTTTTTTCACGTCATCATAAGTTCATACAAACACTTGAAACAATTATCTTACATACAAACCACCAAATTATTAATTATATAATTTTTTGGGTATGCATTTCAATGACAAAGGTGGACTATTCGTCTTGTTTTTCATTTTTTTTTCGGAAAAAGAAAATCTAGGAAAGATGCAATTATTAAAATAAAATGCAAGAATAGACAAAATCTTGTTAACCAATAGAGAAACATCAAAATGAACCCAAAATAAAGATAATAAAAGTCTCCATGACATACCTGTCAATCTGTTTCGACGCAAATTCAATATTTCAAGTGAAGATAAGTTAGAAATTGTCACAGGAATATTTCCAGAAAGCCTGTTATCTCCAAAGTTTAAGAGCTGCAAATACTCGAGTTTTCCAACCTCAACTGGAATCGTCCCTTCAATGAAATTATTACTCCAGTCCAAAATCTCCAATCTTGACAGATTGGATAGAGATGGAGGAATAAAGCCACCAAGACTATTATTGCAGAGGTTCAATTGGGCTAGCATAGATAAACCTCCTATCCATGTTGGAACTTGTCCATGAAAGTCATTGTAACTCAAGTTGAGTTGTTTCAATCTACGCAATTGTACCAACTCTTTTGGTATTTCACCATGAAAATTGTTTATACTCAGATCAAGTTCAACAAGGAAGGAGAGGTTTCCTAAGTCTGGAGATATGACACCTGTAAGGCCCATGTCACTAAGATTTAAGGAATGGACCCTTTCATGGCGAGTATTGCACTGAATACCAACCCAATCACATGGAGAAGAAGAGACAGACCAGTTGGCCAAGAGATTGTACGGATCAACTACAATAGATGATTTGAAAGCGAGAAGTGCAGATTTGTCGGTGGTGGAATTCATCACACTCAAAGAAAGGGATGCCATAAAGTACTGAAGGAAAAGTATCAAAAGAAAGGAAGTAAGTTTTCCCATGTTGAGCATATGAGATCAGCAAATCATTAGTCTCGACACGAATGGATAATCTAGAATACACATTTATACTTCTCCATATCCAAATCATACAAATTAGCCTCTGTTTGGTAGGAAGGGAAGGAAATGGGTTGAGAGAATATAATTATTATGAGTAATATTTAAAGTTGGGTTTAGATTTTTAAATACTTCTTTTATTATTTTATCTTAAATTTACGATTTGTTTAAGAATTACAATCCATTTTGTCAACTTTTTTTTGTTCACCTCATTAAAATTTGCCTAGCTACCCCTCCCATCCGGACCCCTCCAACCAAACAAGTCAAAATTATTTGGTACAAAGCATGTGATTGTAAACGAGCTAGAAAGAAAGAGATAAGATATGATGGCAGAAGTTTCAACCATTTCTAGTGGGCCGCACTATTTTGATAAAGATTTCAAAATAACCTCTACTAAAAATGGTAAAAGTGACACAAACTTTGACTCTAAAGTTCACTAAATACTTTTTTATAGGTACAAACGTTCCAGACGTTCTAAGTAGAGATGCAAATATAAAAGTAATAACTTCAATGAGCAAAGTCTTTCACCATTCATCAATAATTGTATATATTTTCTACTCTTCAATAATAGGATATTTAGCATATCCACAATCACATGAGTAGTTAAAAATAGTAAAAAAAAATGTTAGGGTCAATATTCATTCTAACCAATAAACAATTTACAAAGTCTCAATTTGGCCAACTAGAAACAATTCACAAAAAATGTTAGGATTTTCTACTCTTGTACTATGTTCAGAAGAGTACATCGACACTTTCTTTATGTTAGGTTTATGCATTTTTAGCTTCCGCTTACTCATTTTCACTGTTTATTTAAGGATTTATTATGTTTTGGGGTTGGTTGAAAATCACTACTTGAGAATTATTTTGTGAATGTCATGGTTGCCTGAGGTTTCTCTGAAGTCTGAACATGTCGAGATATATTTGAATATGACAGGAATACGTGAAGTGTTTGATTAAAGAAATGAAAGTGTTTATGGGTGATTGGATGATTACTACATTTTTATATCCATGTTAGATAGTTTAGAATTTGAAATGTTTCTTTCTAACATGGTTTAGTTTATGGTTAAACTTTTAATATCCATGTTAGTTGTAACATGGCTTAACATTGTATCTTGAATGTTTCTCTAACTAAGTTAGCATTTTCTCTAATAAACTATTTTTCCTAGCATAGATAGTGTCAATTAAATCTTGTGAAATCTAAGTTTATATATGTATAATTAAAAGTATTACAAAGTAACGCTAGTCTAGAGAGATTCCTCTAGATGGATTTTTCATGTTAAACATCGCCTGTTAATTTGACACTTATTCTCAATCGACTAATCCAGACTCGGAGGATAAGAGTATCACCCACATATGCAAGGTTACATATTATCACTCCTGATGAGAGCGCATCCTAGATTTGAAGTAATGATTGCTTAAACCACTAATCATTAAGAATTATACTCATTCCCATTTGAATATAAATCTCTCGTTTTTTTAATCTTCTCAATTTATTTTTGAACAAATTACACCAGTATAGCTCCCTCTAACCCTTTTGTCCCATAATTTCTTAAAGTTGGTCTGAAGCATGCCATACCAATTGTTAACTCGTCAACCCAAAGTTTCGGAATCCTTCACATGTTTTTAGTCAAAATTTTGTTTTAAGTGAGGAATCTTACTTGGTGGACTGACGATTTTATTGTGAAATGTCAAAATTCAACCTATTAGTTTCGATTCATTCTTTGGAATTTTAGTGAGGAATTGGAATTACTGAATTAGTCTTGTTGTAATTTGGGGTTCTCGTTAGTGGTGTTCACGGGACGGGACATGATCGGGACACCCTAATCCCATGTCCCGTACCGAAAAAGGCATGAAATGGGGTTTCCGTCCCATGTCCCGTCTCGCCCCTAACTTTGTCCCGTCTCAATCATGATTGGAACAGGATGGGAAAATCCTGAAAATTTTTTTAAAATTTTTATTAAATATATCTACTTATAAAAGCAATATGAAACTTTGTGTTTATAATAAACAAATAAATTATTTTAATTAAAAATTAGATTGTTAATTTTAAAAAATAACAATTTGTAATTAATAAGATAATAAAACATTTAAAACAATATCTCAAGTTCACAACAAAATTCACAAGTCAAATCTGAAATCCAAGTGCAACACTCACTATCTGCAATGGTAATAAAGATTTAATTTGAGATTGAGAAATATCCTTTTATATTGTAAATCTGCCACAAATAATAAAACGCTATAGTGTGTTCTTTTTTAATTGCTTTTTATTATTTTATTCGAGAAAAAGGACGTTTTAATATGATTTCTTTTTTATACCAATCCATATATTTCATATATTTCAAGGGCTAAGGATTAAGTCACATATCCTAATACATGCATGGTTTCTAGCTGTAGTCACACTCCCTACAGTTTTAATGATAAGACTTCTTTTACTTTTAAAAACAAATTCAAAAGTACAAAATTCATCACCTAAATTGGTTATAATTATTATGTTTAAAAAATTAATTTATTCAACTTATAAATCAACTTTTAATATAATTACATATGCTATATCATAGAATCCAATTCAATGCAGCTTCGCACGTTGCGCCTCCGACGCGCAGTAGTTTTCTTGCTCACTTACTTTGTTCAATTTGATTTATTAACTTTAAAAAAGTAAAAATAACCCTATATATATAGTTACAAATTAAATGAGAACTCCAAAATGTAAAAGACCTATTTCTTTTAAAAAATTTAGGGCTTAAATGCAAAAATGTCCATGTAATTGTTACAAAGGGCCAAAAATGTCCACGTAAAATTTTTTGTGCAAAACTACCCATCAAATTTTAAAATTGGGGCAAAAATATTCATTACATTTAATTTTTTTACTTTTTCACTCATCATATTCTGTCTCGTCATCATCAAACATGCAAATAAATACATAAACATGCTACATGTTTTAGTGAGAGATGAATTGAGAGAAAATGATGTATCAAAAAGTAAAAAAAAAATTAACTGTGACAGACATTTTTGTCTTAATTTTGAAATTTAATAGGCAATTTTACGCCAAAAAATTTTACGTAGGCATTTTTGCCCCTTCGTGATAATTACATGGGAATTTTTGTATGTTACCTCCAAAACTTACTATTGATAACAATAGTGTCTCATGCTTTCACGTCTCATTTCATGATATACTTTTGGATGTAAGTACAGAGTAGGCCCCATAGTGCAATCAATTTAACATTCACATGACACGCCGCCCAGACCCGCACGCAAAGTTGAGTGAGCCATTGATTCATTGGAGGATTATGTTTATAAATATAAAAGTAGATTTAAGATTTCTAACATTCTTAGATGCAGATGAATTAGATTTTCATATAACTTATAAAGATTAGGATAAATTTCATGTTATAAAAGATACTCCCTCCGTTCCTTAATATAAGATCACTTTGGTTAATCTGGGGAGATTAAGGAAGACAATAAAATTACATGATCTTCCCAAAATCCCCTCAATCACTTAACTTTAAAAGGAGGAGGGGTTTTCAATGAAAAGATGAAGCATAAGGGTAGTTTGGGCAAAACTTGAGATAAAATAGAAAGTGATCTTATATTTAGGAATTTATCCACTCCCCTAAAGTGATCTTATATTTAGGAACAGAGGGAGTACTTACAAAGGCTAATTAATGAATTCCCTCATGTCAACCCTCTTAACTTTTAAAATCAATTTCATCCACTAAATTATTTCCAGGCCTACATTGATCTACAACCAAATAATGGATAAATGTCTTCATACATCGCTCAAGATATGAACAAATCTTCTTTTATTAATGTTCAATAAAATATGTGTGGTGGCCTAGAGGACACGAATGAAGGTGAGAAAAATCTTGCTTGGAATTTAGATGAACTTTGGTCAAAGAAAATGGATTATCTTGTATAACTTGTTAGTAGATGTCAAAGTCTCCTGCAATATTTTTTTTTTGGTCTAGAAGTCTCATGCAATTTGACTATGGGCAAAATCAACACTGATTGACACACCAGCGCAAGCCTCCCGACAACAATTAACAAGTTGTTGCAAGGAAAGAGAAAATATTATTCTCTCTTTAAATATAAAATATACTTTTGGAAGTATTATTTTTAAATTTTATCTCTTACACTAGTTATTTAAACTATTTTTGCTAAATCATAAATTAAAATATGATCTAATGAATTGAACAAAATCTCATCAAATACGATAATTTGATCTTTTGAAAACCAGAGTGACTAAGAGTTTTATTTTGTTAAAGCAGTGACTAAGATTATATAAATCTTCTCTAATTTCATTCACGATCACTTGGCTTATAATGTGATATAACGTATAATCTTGTCGAAGAGGACTAGTAGGAGAGCCGCGGAGAAATTTGACATAAATCATTTGAGGGCGTCAGGTGTGAATATGGAAGCGTTTTGGTTCAAAGGAATAATTGATCATATATAGCCCATGAATTTTAAATTTGCATTTTAGAAAATGATTTGGTCGTTAAGGTCTATGGTTCAAATTAAAAATGTATAATAATATTTATAAAAAAATTCAATAAAATGACAATTGAATATCAAAAATACAAAAAGTAGTAACGAATATATGAATGAACAAAAGATATTGTTCGGGATATGCTCTTAGTTATTCACTTCCACGAGCAGTTACTCGCATTATTGAAGTGGTTAATGTAGTTTCAAGGAAACATACTTCCTTAGCTTCTAAGTAGTTACAAAATAAAATTAGTAAAATACGCAATAAGAGTAATTATTCGCGTTGCATGTATAGTTATTTGTGTTACTGAAGTAGTTAATATGTTTTTAGAGAAACAAAGATCCTTGGAAAAAGACAAATAAAGTCCTTTGAATATGTAAAAGGACCATTAAGGTCGCTAAATTTCCAAAAGGACAATCAAGGTTACAGACACTAAATTAACCACTGCAGCATCCCATTAACAACATGCATATTTAACAATTTCATCATCCACATTAACAACTAGAGTGTAGCAATTAATGACTGGATCGTTGTTAATTTAATGTATGTGACTTTGGTTGTCCTTTTGGAAAGTTAACGACTTTGATTGTTCTTTTACATATTTAGAGAACTTTATTTGTCTTTTTCCCAATATTTTTCTAAATAATAAAAAAAATAGAAGTAATAAATCATGTCACTTAGTGGTTATTCGCTCTTAATGTGTAATTATTAATTTTGTTTTTATTTTCTTTCGCAAATTTGTCCCCTTTTCTCCATTTGAAATGCAATTGCCATATTTTATTTAGATTTTTCCTTTTTCAATTCTTTAATTAGTATCATTAAATACTCTAAGAGGTGAAGCTATTAATCTAGCCGGAGACCCTCCATTGAGTATTTTAAATTCATAGAAGAGCATGTTTAGTTCGTCTAGTAACATTTTCCAGACTTAATCCGTTTATTTGTTATATCAGTTCAGTTCAGAAAGTATTATATTTGTTATATCGTCACCAAGTAAATAGATACTCTCTTTGTACCATATTATAAGTCTATCTTTTGAACTACATTGTTTCAAAATATAAGATGATATTTGAGTTGGTGGGATAACAAATGTATTTTTCTAATATTACCCTTTATATAAAAGGGCGAAAACCCAAAAATGATACATAACTTTTGGCCCATGAACAAAAATAGTACATAACTATTCCAAGGTATACAAATGATACCCAACTATTGGACATGAGATAAAAATGATATTTTCACTAATATGAGGTTTTAAACGTCTCAAAGTAGTGGAAAATCATAGTAGTTGAAAGCGATACTTGAGTAGTTACTTGTGTTGCTAAACTAGTCATCTATGATACTTGTAGTTAATGAGGTTTTAAAATATCTCGAAGTAGTGGAAAATCATAGCAGTTAAAAGCGATACTCGAGTAGTTATCTGTGTTGTTAAACTAGTTATTTGCGATACATGAGTAATTAACGGGTTTTTGGTCATTTTCCCCAAACTTCATTTATGACAAATTAATTAGTGACTATACCCTATTTATCTTTTTGAGAATTAGAGTTACATTTTTGTCCAATTGAAATTCAAGTGTCATTTTATTGTCATTTTCCCAAATCCAATCTTTGTGGGGAAAATGTTTTATATTCTATAGAATACAATAATCCTCTAGTTTTAAATATAAAATAGCTTTTTGATTTAATTTGAAGGTATGTAAGTATGCACATAAGTTGCCAACACATCTATCTATGGGATGATTTTTGTAAAAAGTAAGGGTGTCAAATAGAGACCACTTCATTTTAATGCATCTTACATATCTCTTAAATGATAGTTTATATTAGTAAGACAAAATAGTTTTGAGGAAAAAATAACTTATTGACATTTTAAATTGATTAATTGTGTTAAGGGACATACTTCAGTGGATCATGAGTTAGCAGTCCTACCATTGGATCATAATTCATAGGTGAGTCAAATCCCTTTCTTCAAAATTATTTCTAAAAAAGTGGCTTATTGTGTTTCAATAATTTCTCCAAAATTAGTTGAAGCGATCTTATAATTAGGAGCACATGGATTACATACAATCATTTTCTTTTCTTAAGTAAATGGGGTAGCAGTTAGGAATCACCCATCGACGGTTGGTTGCCCAATGGGTTGAGCCGAAACAACCCAATTTAATATTGATCTTCTAACCTAGCGTGTTTTAAGTGGGCCACCTGCCAACCCATTTTGTTTGGGCCAAACCTGCCAACCCATTTTTTCTTCTACATTTTGCTCTTTTTAATTATTTCAAATTATTCAAATATTACAAATTGACCATAAGGAAATTCACAAACTAAATATAAAATCCCAGTCGAATATCCATCGTCAACAATGAGTCAATCAATATTAAAAATCACGAGTTTGGACATTTTCTTATTGCCCCAGAAAGTTTACCCAAATAGTTGAACAAAAATTCATCTATATGTTGGACCCAGTTCTGGTTCCATTGGGCTTCACAGAAATGGCGAGCCCAATACGTGCAAACAGTCCATTCAGAAGTTAAAGCCAACCCAACAACATATTAAAAAGGATATAGTTAGCATTTGTAACGGACAACCATTAACTCTACTTAACGTCTAACAACAAGTAAACTGATTTGTTGCCTACATTCTCACAACGGACAAATTATATTCTCACAAAGGACAAATACGGTGACTATGGTATAAAAGCAGCAGAACACTTCCTTTGGAAAGGGGAGAAAAAATATTTATTCAAAGAGCATTACAAGTTAATTTCAGCCCATTATCTAGCCTTTGTATTGTTTTATTTCCTGTTATTGCAATCACTGTTGCTTGTGACCCCTCTGAACATATCAATATAAAATCATTTCTATACTGCTTAGTTGCTTTCTCATATTTGAGCATCAACATTATATATGATGTTTATTATTTGTTTTATCAAACAGGCTAGTTCATAGGTTAGCGTGTTAGCCTGTCATAGGTTCAGGATATAAGCCAAAATAAAAGACCCTGTATAACTTAATATATGCTCCAGTTTTTCAACCTAGCCTATAAAAGGGAAAATTAATTTGTAGTCCCTCACAAGGGATTTCATAGTAGAAAAGTTCCATAAACTCCATATATTAAAGTAGGGTCCCTAGGGATCTTACTTTAATATACTTCAAATATAAAAAGACCAAATTCTCCCTCCTTGTGACAAGGTCATGGGCCAGGAATGACGAGGTCATGCGCACGTATAATAAGATCATGGACAACTCTAACAAGGTCATGGCCCATCCTGTGACAAGTTAATGGGCAAGCATTGACAAGGTCATGAGTAGGAATGACGAGGTCATGTGCATGTATAACAAGTTCATGGGCAGGAAGAAGGGGCAATCTGGTCTTTTTGTATATGAAGTAAATTAAAGTAAAGTCCCTAGGGACCCTACTTTATTATGTGGAGTTTATGGGACTTTTCTACTACTGATTTGGAATATTGATTTTATTTCTAGGATATTGTTTTAGAATTTTCTGCAAAATAATTTGTCAACCACAAAGAAGATTAATTATTTTTGGGTGAATGTAAAAAATAACCTTGTACTTATCTTCAATGTGCATATATATGTCACCATGTACTTTTTATGTTAAAAAACAAACATATTCTATTTTAGAGCCTTGTACACTGTGAAAATTGGAAAGATAAAAAATTTTAATATAAATATTTCACCTTGTAAAAATTATAATATAAATATATAATAACCTGCGCTATTTTCTAATTGATCTGTGACAGTGTGCATAGTAAAGAGTGAAATCATCTATTATTCGAAAATTATTTCCCTCGTATGCACCAGCATGGAGGTTGAAGTTGTTTCAATCATTATCCCTATGATCCTAATAATAAGATTACTTCCACTTTTTTTTTTTGAGAAATTGGGGATGTAAAATTTATTGCCAAAAACTGTCAATAGTTATGTGTTGTCCACAAAACTAATTTAATTTGCCTATAACCTAACCTATAGACTTATTATTCCATTCATGTGACATACATTAGTTGTCTGATTTGTTTATATAACTTCCACAAAAAAGTTAAAGTGATTTTATATTTAAGACTAGAGGGGTATTAATTTTTACCCAAGTAAATTGTAAATCAATAATCTATATCATTTATTTTGTTTTGGAATTTTTCTTTTCTATATTGTATTAACAACATATTCACTATTAGATCTACCGTCTAATGATAAGATTAATGTTCTCAATATTCAAATGAGATAGCATAAAAATTCACAATAAAGTATTTAAAATTTAGATACACTAATAAAAGATGTAGAAAAAAAGACATCGTCATTCTATTTTTGGAGCTTAAAATATCAACAGAATATACAAGAAATTAAATTATTATTTCAACAATTATTAAAGTAGTTAGGGGTGTCCCTAACACTTTTGATAAATGAGGTCTTGATTTTGTTAAGGTATACCACCACATCCTTCACGTCAATTCGTGCTCCAGGTAAATCAATGCAACAATCTAAGGCCAGCTCGAGAAGTGGTAATATATGCGACAATATTATTTTGTAAATTTTTGTATCATCTCTTGGCAATAAATTGGCATCTACTAGTATATCACTAATGGAATGCGGTGTTGATTCTCTTACCCAATCTTTCAAACTCATACCTTGAGCAAACATCTGATCTGTTGGTTTCTTTCTTGTAATCATTTCCATCAACAAAATGCCATAACTATATACATCTCCTTTAAAGGAAACAATTCCTTCTGATCCATACTCTGTCAAGTTCAAGAAACAATAAATAACCATCATTACATGAAAATGATGTGTGTGTCGTGTGTGTGTGTGATGTTTTTATTTCAAAAGAATGAAAATAATAAAATCTAAAATTGATATATATTTATTAGTATAATATACAACAATAAAATTTTTCATGCAACATGAGTTAGAAAATCGGAAATTAAATAATAAATATTATTTTATTAAAAGAATATACCTGGTGCCATATAGCCTATAGTAGCCAAAGTCTTTGTATGTATTTCCATCTGTTTTTCACCCAACAATTTGGCAATACCAAAATCACTGAGGTGAGCCACCATATCATCATCCAATAATATGTTGCTCGGTTTTATGTCGCAATGAACAATTGGTGTAGGAGAACCATGATGAAGATACTCTAAAGCAGCCGCTACATCAATCATTATATTCAACCTTTGTAAGATATCCAAATGATACTCATTAGAGTATAACCATTTTTCAAGGCTCCCATTTGACATGAATTCCATTATAATTGATTTAAATCCTCCATTTGAGCAATCACTAATGATCTTAGTGAGATTGCGATGACGTAAATTGTACAAAGCTGCACATTCAGTGTCAAAACTACTTAATGCTCCTTCAAGGCTAGAATTAAATACTTTAACTGCAACAACCTTTTCATTTGGAAGAATTGCTTTGTAGACTGATCCAAAACTTCCCCTTCCAACAAGATTACTCTCAGCAAATCCATTTGTTCCTCGTTGAAGCTCATGATAGGATATCTTCATAAGTTGCTCAAAATTTATTAAATCCTTATTAGTTGAAATATTATTAACATGATCTCTCTTATGCTTTATAAAGGCTGTGCATATAATAACAAAAATTACAACCGCAATAGACAAAGAGCATATTATCACCAACATAACTTTACTTAAGTTATGTTTGTTTCCTTTCCCACATGGCCGAACTAGTAATTGGGACTCCCCACAAAGATCTTCATTCATCATAAAAGAATTGGCTGTAAAATTTTTAAAAGACCCGCCATTTGGAATTTCCCCTTGCAACAAGTTATATGAAAGGTTAATGTATTTGAGATGATTGAGTGACTCCAATGACTTTGGAATCACGCCAGACAAGTGATTTTGAGAGAGATCCAAGAACTCCAAGCTTAACATTCCACCAAGGGATTCAGGTATAGACCCTTCTAATCTGTTGTGAGCCAAAGATAGGTTCAACAAATTTTGCAATCCACCCATAGTTGTAGGGATATTTCCTACAATTTGATTATTTGAAATGTTCAAGAGTGTAATTTCTTTTAAGTTTGATACCTCGGGAGGAATTCTTCCACTCAATACATTGGAGGATAAGTTTAAGATCAATAGATCTTCAAGACTCCAAAGAGAAGATGGTATAGGAGAAATCAATTTGTTAGAGCTCAAATCCAACTTTCGCAAAGAAGTATTTGTGAGGCAACTTGGAATCATTCCTGAAAACATATTATTGGCTAGATACAACTCACTCAATCTTCTTATTTGACACAACTCATTTGTGATGAACCCTTGCAATCTGTTGTTGCTAAGACTTAAATGTTGAAGGCTTTGCAATCTGTTGATTGTATTTGGAATCAATCCATTCAGATCATTCCCATCTAAATACAATGCCATCAAGTTTTCTAGATTTCCAAGTACATGTGGTATAATACCACTAAATTTATTCCCTGATAAATCCAACACAATGAGCTTAGAAGCATTTGAGATGCTGTTTGGAATTTCTCCAATAAGTTGATTCAGTCTCAAATTCAAAAACTTCAGGTTGGGAAGGCCAATCCCTAAATTTGATGGAAGAAAGCTAGAGAAAGAATTATTTTCGAGCGAGACCCAGGTCAATGAAGAAATGTTGAATACATGTGAAGGAAAGTGTTCACTAAAATTATTGTTTGCGAAATCCAACTCTTCAAGCATATCAAGATTGCCTATCTCTTTGGGTATAAAACCTAAAAAGAAAAAATTTCTGTGTAATTAACTTTAAGACCTGATGAATGCTTACATTTAAATTATAGATTAAAGTAGTGAAAATTGAAAACAGGTATCATATATGTTATGTGTGCGTGTTGATATAACATTTAAAAATTTGAATTATCTTATCGATATTACAAGAAAAGTCCAAATATATATCTCATTAATTTAGTGTCTTTTCAAATGTTTGCTACGCTATAAAGTAGTCTCAATTCTTAAAAACATAGGAAAGTGGTTAAGAAACAAATTTCATACATATGTGAAATTAGCTACCTCCCAGTAATTTCCTTCCAGATTCTATCTATAATGTTTAATTTCTTTTTCTATTAGAATGTTTGAATGAAAATACTAAACTTGTGAATAACTTATACATATATATATACATACAACTCATCACATGTTAATATACGTGCGCGCGTGTGGATATAGATAAGGAGTAAATAAATTTTTGAGCATACCTGAAAATGAGTTCATACCCAAAAGTAAGGCTAGCAAAGATGTACAGTTACTTATTGATTTTGGAATATTTCCGTCTATTTGATTATCAACAGCCGAAAAAACTTCAAGTAGAGGGAGTTGATTGCACATCTCTTCTGGTAAATTGCCGTTCAAATGGTTAATGGAAAGGGAAACCTCCCTCAACGAAGGTGTGCTGAAAATAAATTGTGGAATTTCACCTAGGAAAACCACACAATTTAATAAACAAGCTTCGCAAAAAATAAATGGAATTTTATATTATGGAAGCTTATATAAAATAGATGGATTGACCATACCTGTAAAAGAGTTTTCATCTAGATATAGATATCCCAGCATTGTTTGATTGCCAATTGACTTTGGTAGAGTGCCATCAAGTCTATTTCTTGATAAATAGATTTCTTTTAAATAAGAAAGGCTGAAGAGAGATGGTGGAATATCCCCTGTATGTTTAAAATTTAGCGTGACCAAAGCTATATAATACAAATTATACTATTAAAAATAATTAAGCTTCGCTTATTACGGCTATGTTTTAGTGTGAGTTATATGTATAATCCACATCCATGCCTCGTCTTTGTCATGCAACCATTTTCCAAAAGAATTCATGTACTGTGCAACTTCTTAAGTCAAACGTTAGTTCTTAGGTGTTATTGACCATAAAAGACTGAATCCGCTACAAGATATAAGCATAGAAGATCAGAGCTATGTTTTTAATTTAAGGAATTGAAGTGTTCCAAAACGCGGATATGCATTAAGTTACATTATTTTCTTGTTTAGTTTAACAAAGGGTCCTTTACAAAATGATGTTATGCTTTTTACACATTCCAGTGTTTATTAAATGTCATTAAGTAGCAAATTTCCCCTATAAATATTTCATTCCCTAGCTCTCACTCGCCCCTTCTTCTCTCCCTCTCTCTAACTTGTCTCTTCTTTTCTTCTCCCTACCTTCACTCTTCTCTTCTTCAATATTGCTTTCATTTTGTTTCTTGATTAGTTATTTTATTATGATTATTTGGTTTATTTTCTATTTCATTAAATACTTTAATGATAGTCATTAGTTATTAATTAATCATTTCTTTTTCCTTTTTGATTTAAAGGGGCAAGCACTATCGGCTTGAGGTTACAAGCGGGATTGAACCCGCAACCTCCCACCTAAAGGGGAGATGTCATACCACTGAGCGACAAGACTCTTGGTAATTAATCATTTCTTTTTAATTTGTTATTCTCAAAGGTTAGTTATTCATTGGTTATTTAATTTTCTTTTTTGGTTTATTTTTTCTTGTTTTTTATTTTCTAATCATTAATTAATCTCTTTGTTGTAAAGGTCTAGATGTTTCTTCTTCCCTAATTGTTTTTTTAAACTCTACTAATGATATATTAATGATATAAGCTAAGCTTCTATTTAGTGCTATTATTTAATGATTCGTTAAATAAATTTTTTTTGAACACATTTTCGGACCAAACACAACAGCAAAACCAACTAACGCGGTTGACAAACTGAAGTGGATTCGTTAAATAAATTAAAAGCGCTAAATAGAAGCTTTTTTACTAAATACTTTGCACTTAGTGGTAATTTATATTTGTAAAAAAATAATTAAATACTACCTCCGGTCCTAAATATAAGACCTAATTTTTGGAGAGGTTAAGGTTGCGAAATAGGCTATTAAATCATGACATATTTGATATATTTTTAGATTATACATTAGTCTATAGGTAAAATAAACTAGTCTAAGGGAAAAAAATTAGATAAATAAATTTATAATTAACTTATTTTACTTTTTTATAGGATTTTCTAAAAAAGTCAACTAGGTCTTATATTTAGGACCTGAGGGAGTATAATACATGACGGAAGTTTCTGAACACCGCTATATTTATTTTAGATATTTTACTTTCCGGCGAAACCACAAAAACATTCAAAATTTAAAAATTTTCCCATCATTTTGGGCAATGTTTGGGCGGCTGTTAAAAATGTGTGGAATAGTTAATCAAAAAATGTGGGTAACAAATGCCTCAAAGTAAATGGCCTTTTGTTTAACATTACAGTGTTTCTTTAAACACCGTAAAATCTCTTTACCATGGTGAATTTCCCAATGTTTTTAAAAAAACATCGTAGTGCCTTTTTCTGGCGTTTACAAAAGCTTGCCACTTTACAGTGAGCTTTTTTTTGCAGTGTTTGGATTATAATTGTAGGAGATAATATAGAACAAGTTTTTCTTTCTTCTGTACCCGAAAATATTATATATGATAAATAGAATTTTTCTAAATATTAAAACTAATGACTGAATTTGAGCATATACCTGTGAAGAAGTTTTTTTCTAGATATAAGTATTCCAGCGACGTGCAATTGTCGATTGATGATGGTAGACGACCTTTTAATTTGTTGCTTGTTAAAGACAATAAAGCTAAAGAAGAAATGTTGAAGAGAGATAATGGAATTTCGCCTGTTGAAAATTAAATGTTAAAAAAATATCATCATTATTCATTATTATTATTATTATGACAATAATCCAAGCCATAGATATTAGTCCCAAGATTTCATCATGTTTCAAGAGGCATTTAATAAATGGGAAAATTTTAAGCAAAAAATACACCTCAGAAACATTAAAATTATACTCCCGATCTTAAATATAATTTTAATTTGATTTTTTGGATGAAAGAAACTAAATAGACCACTTAATTTTAACTTATCTTTATCTAATTTCATTAAAAGATACAAGTAATAAAAATTAGTTTTGAAGAAAAAATAAAACTCTAGAGACATTTTAAAGTGATTAATTTTACATCTTTAATTTATTTAAAAAAAGTCAAAGCAATCTTATAATTAAAACCTAAGGGATAATATGGATAAATAAAGCATACCTGTGAAGTAGTTGTTACTTAGATCTACTTGTTCGAGTAACTTCCAATTGCCAATCAACATTGAGATGTTACCTTGTAGATTGTTTGTACCAAGGTTTATTTCTCTCAATGAAGAAATATTAAAAAGGGACAATGGAATTTCACCTGTTCAAAATTTAAAAAGAAAGAAATATAATCAATACTTCACATTAAAGACTGAATTATAAGGCTATATAGATCATACAACAATAGTTTAGTTTATGGTAAATTGACCATGACGTGTCCTGGAAAGAGTAAAAAGGAGAAAAGAAATCACAAAACGAAACATGAAATCAATATGGACTGATATTACATTATTATCCATATGTACATGTATATATCCCGCTGGTCGAAATTGTTCTGTAGATATGATAGGAAATAGACATATATTCCTGTAAAGAGTTAAATTGAAAAATTACGAATAATCAACTAAGCTACATATGTATCATGCATACAAAGAAAATTAAACCACTATAGATTTGTAATACAAATACAAATTAACGACAAGCTGAACTCATTCAAAGAAAAAACTTGAGATGAATTGAATAATAATTACATGTGGCTATAATTAAACCTCTTACCTTGTAAGCTGATATTGTTGAGATATAAGAATTGGAGGTTGGTCAAATTTCCAAAGTCACTTGGAATGAATCCTTCACTAAATTTATTATTGCTTAGATCCAACTCTGATAACTCTTTACATTGATGCCAAATAGATGGTACTTGACCAGATAAATTATTCACACTTACATAAAGACTCTCAAGTTTTGGGAGTCCAAAACATACATTTATTGGGAGGCTACCTGAGAAGCTATTGTTGTTAAGTTCAAGGTGCTGCAACACTGAACTATTAAATATAGAGGCCGGTATAGAACCTGAAAGTTTATTATTTGAAAGATATATTAGCCATAGTTGTGGAAGATTACCAAGATCCCTCGGAAGGCCTCCTTCAAATAAGAAAGGTGAAAAAAATAGAGTTAGCATCAACTTTATATAGTACTTCCTCCGGTCCTAAATATAAGACCTAATTGACTTTTTTTGGAAAATCCTTAAAAAACAAAATAAGTTAATTATAAATTGATTTACCTAATTTTTTTCCCTTAAACTAGTTTATTTTACCTATAAACTAATGGATAATCTAAAAATATATCAAATATGTCATCATTTAATAACCTATTTCGCAACCTTTATCTCTCCAAAAAAAAGTCATCTAGGTCCTATATTTAGGACCGGAGGTAGTAACATATATACAATTTAATAACAAGCACCATATAATGAGTTGATTTGTCCTAATGAAATATTTAAAAGAATAAAAGCAAGTACCTGATAATGTGTTATATGACAAACTCAGTCTTTCAAGTGAAGATAAATTGGAAATTGTTTGAGGAATTTCTCCAGAAAGTTCATTAACTGAAAGACGTAAGACTTTCAAGTGCTTTAGATTTCCTATCTCAAGTGGAATGGTTCCTTTAATGGAATTATAATTCCAATCCAAAACCTCCAAACTTGATAGATTGGAAAGAGATGATGGAATTTGTCCATGGAAATCATTATAGCTCAAGTTGAATAGCTTCAATCTATGTAAGCTAACCACTTCTTTTGGTATTTGACCATGAAAGTTGTTGCTACTAAGATCAAGTTCAACAAGAAAAGAGAGATTTCCAAGTTGTGGAGATATGATGCCAGTAAGGTTCATACCACTAAGATTCAAGGAACGGACTCTTCCATGGCGTACATTGCAAGTGACACCATCCCAAATGCATGGAGAAGAAGAAACTGACCAATTTGCTAAGAAACTATATGGATCTGAAGAGATGAAGGATTTAAACGCAAGAAGTGCAAATTTATCCCTTGTGATATCATTCTTATTACTCCAAACCAAAGAGCTCATCAAGCAATGGAGTAAGAAGACGAAAGCAATGGAAGGTTTCCTCATGTTAAACGTGTAGAAGATGAAGACAATGGAAGAAGGTTTTCTCATGTTTACCAGATATCAAACTAATCAAAGCTGCAAGATTACACACTTCAATTTATATTTCTCCAAGTAAAAAAATCAAGCTTAGCGATAAGTATGCAGCCACTAACAAAAAAATAGACTATATTGTAGTGAGTTTGGTAAGTCCAACATTTGGAAGGGACAAAACGTCAGTAGTCACATGCATTATATACTATACTTTCAAGGTGTGTGTGTGTATTATATACTCTATTCTTCAGGGTGTAAAAATATTTTAAATAAATCTAATAAGCCAATAGAATGCCCCCATGAGTAGTTTACCTTTTTTATGACCAAACTAGCAGTTCCCTGGCTACCTGTTTAAACTGATTACACGTCTAGTAATAAATAATAAATACTCAGGTTTAAAAATAGGGAAAATCCCATAAAAAATCCCCATGATGAAAATGGAATATGACAAATTAGTCCATTTAATTTGAGAAACTTCAAATTAGTTAGATCGCAGGGAGAAATATGTAATTTTCATATAAAAAAAATGCCATCAATTGTTGGAGTTGTAAGTGAAGTGTTAGTTTGTGTGAAATTGATAATAATTATGATCATGTTGAATTCCTATATATGATGAAATTGTAAAGGATTCTCAACATACGTTTGAAAAATTACTACAGGAAAAAGGTTAGAGTGGGAATTGTTAATATGAACTTGAAAATAATTAGGATCTGGTTGAAAATTCCTATGTTGCGGTTGTACGTGAACCTCTTCTACTATGTAATATGTATAATCAAATCATAATGAAAAAAGTTGAAGCTGTGAATTATTAACGTAAACCTGAAAATTGTTATAATCAAGCTTAAAACTCTCATGCTGAACTTGTGAACTCAAATATTGATAAGTGTAGACTATACTGGGACATTTTTGTCTTTTCATAAGATATATAAATTCATATTTCTTTCTAAGTCGTTTGTACGTCTCAAATTTTAGGAACTAATTTATCCTATTCTAGAGGGATTTCTTAAAAATATCAATCATATATATCCTGTTTTCATTTTCGAAAAGGATCAATTCAGTGGATGATGGTAATAATTCCACTCTCAAGATCAGGAATTCAATGGATTGTCGTAATTATTAGATTCTATTATTTTATATGAGAGTCAAGTATGGCGGCTTTGACAGTACCTCCAAATAACTTTGGTAATGAAAAGTGCAAGTCATTAACTTGTTTGCATACTAAGTTTACATATTTGCATTTGTCGGCAAAGGACGATTCCTTGTCATGTGAGTGGACCTGAAAGTCAGAATAAAAATTATTTGACAAAAACAACTTATGCATGTTTCCTCGAAAGTTCATATAATGCTTATATTGAAAAGGAAAGATTAATGGCTAGCGATTGAAAAAAATCATTATGAATAAGGATCTGAAGATTTTTCAGACCAGAAAGAAACATTTTTATGTGAATTTTGTACACACATAGCAACATTGCCCTAACTTAAGTCCATCTCAACATAACAAGTTTTTATATTGGAAACTTTAATTTCCCCCCATTTTTTTTTATTAAAAGCTAATCCGAGTCGACCAGCCACGTAAATAATTAGGTGAATTGGTCTCTTAACAAGTTAACCATTTCATTTAAGAGTTTCAAACAAGTTTATTCGGTTAGCATTAAGTTTCCTGAGTGTAGAACCTTGATCCACATGGAGAAGAGAGTGGCATATCCATTTCTCTTTCCCTCCATTTCCTTCTATTTTCCCCCAAAAAATTATTTTTGCTGTCACTTTTTTTTTATTTTACAACGAAATTCTATATAAAATCGAGGACCATTTAAAATCATATCAATAAAAAATAGTTTTGTTTTCAATTTTATATGATTTTCCAAAGATTTAGTGATTTAACTTTGAATCAAATACAGAATTTAATCAATTAATATTTAGTAAATCTTTTTTTTATTACAAAATTTAGTAAATCTTATAAAATTGAAAACAGAATCATTTTTATGGATAATATATCAAAATGTCATCAATTGCATGTCAAACTTGATGGTAAAATTAAACAAAAAAATATAATAATCTTCAATAATTTTTTTTTTAGTAAAGAGAAGGAAGTGTAAGTGGAGACCCCTGGCCCAATCCACATGTCCTCTTCTTTTTCGATATATCAGGAAAGGATACCCCACGATCAACACTGATGCTAGCTAGGATAAAAAGTGCTATTTGGTTTACAAAAAATTATTCGGCGGATAGTAAATGAATGGAACGGAAAATTTTATATATGGTTGGATGAAAATAGTGCTAAGAAAACTAAAAATATTTAGGAATGAACTTGTTGCCATAGAGACTTTAAATTGATAAAATTAATATTTAAATTCAAAAAGTTCATTATTCAAATAATAATATAATTATTTTAAATTTTCATAAAAATATTTTTAAATTTTCATAAAAAATTAAATATTATCATGGATTTCCATAAAAATATTTGTATTAATGTATTAAATATCAACCCAGTTCTAATATCTACTTGGTGAAAGTGCACGGAAAAAGAATATACTCCCTCCGGTCCTATTTATAAGTCGCCAACCGCCTCTAAATTTTGGTCATTAATATAAGTCACCAACTAACACTAACTAACTCATTTATTAAAATTTTCCTAATATACCCTTACATTGGAAAATGAACATTGGAAGATGAAAAGAGAGAGAAGATGAAAAATACACTTTTATAGATAGAGGGTTAATGAAGAGAGAGAAAAGGTAGTGGGTAATAGTGATAAAGGTGGAAGAGGCAAAAATGGAAAAGACAAAAAAAATAAAACCAATTTAATGATGCAACTTCCATTAACCTCCATTCCTTGGTATGTACAATTTAGGCGGTTGACGACTTATAAATAGGACCGGAGGGAGTACTAGACAATTTTACCCTTACTTAACGCACAGAAGTTGATTTCAACCCATGACCTTAAGCCCTACGGTAACCACTGTATTTACATATTAAATAATTGAAAAATAAATAAAAGGTAAAAAAGTGATAAAATTATAATAATATGAAGATTGTTATTTGTTAGGATATGAAATCGAATTAATTTTATTTTGAAATTCAAGACCTTACATAACAAAGGTAACAGGATAATAATAAAATAAACAACAAATTTTAAGAGCAGCGATCTAATTGGATTTTCGATAGTGTCATAGGTTAATAGATGATGTGAGCTTATAATGATGTGTGTGAGAAATAAATTTAAAAAGTTAAGTGTTGCGATGAGATATCTGGAATCTAATAATTAAAGATGATATGAGAAGTGAGAGAAATATCATGATTACATATTTGAAATTGATGCATTAAATTTGAATTATAGTTAATTGACCTATTTTTCTTCCTTACTTTTTCCAAAATAAAAATCAATTAGGTCTTATATTTAAGTTCGGAGAAAGTAATATGGTATGTGTGTGTATATGCGATGTAATTTTACTGAATGCGTCATTGGGAAGTGTGAAAAGTGAAAGTCGTTATTCCCAAGAACAACTTCTAAAGTCGTTCTTGGCAAAATCGATTTCTTTGTAGCGTAGCATATTGGTGTTTATTTTTATTGCTATAGCATATTGTTAATATTTTTTTTTACTATAGCATTTCAATATAAAAACGGTTTCATACATCTTTGCTATTTTTGCATATACTTAATTTTATTCTCTCTCTATTTTTTCTCAATATTACATTATCTTTTATAGTTCCTCTAATTATTACTTTATTTTTCTCTCTTTCTTACTTGTCCCTTTATTATTGAGGACAAGTATGTTTAAAAGGAATCTTATATACATATTTTGATAGCTAAGTTTAATTATTTTTAAACCACATAATTAAGTTATTGTGCTATTAATTAATTATTACAAAGGATCAGAGTTAGTATTGATTACTTGGATTATAAGGTTGTTATTATTGTAATACTGACGATGATAACATTATCTATTGATTATGTATATACTCCCTCCAGTCCTTAATATAAGAGCTCAAAATTTGAAGCGTTTTATTTTTTGGAAATGAAGCATCATAATAAATATGGACAATATTGAAAATGAAACATTAACTTCAGACACCTAACTAACATTCACATGTTTTCTTAATAAGCATTTTTTTGGTTGCTAACTCTTATATTAGGGACTGGAGGGAGTATTAGAATAAAGGCCACAATAACATAATTGTTTTTTCCTTCTATTGATGATATTTTCCCCTCTCTTCCACATTTCTACACTTACAATTGAAAAATTTTAATGATTTTGAATTGATGTTTTGGAAACTTTATGTTTTCATCAGAATTTTTGTTTTTAACCGACTAAAATATACTCCCTCCAATCCGTAATATAAAATACCAAAATTTGAATGTTTTTTGTCATAAATATAAGAGCTCATCTCACATTCTCTCCTCATTTAACACATTTTTCTTTCTTTGCCTCTAACTCTCCTTCATATTTATTAATGCTTATGTATTTCTCTCTTTTAAAAGTATCATAATAAATATGGATAATATTGTCATGCAAACATTCACTCCGTACACCAAACTAACTTTTACATGTTTTCTTAAGAAGTGTTTTTTTTCCAGCTGATTCTTATATTATGGACCGGAGGGAGTAACACCTACAAATTCATTCATTTATTAATTTATTAAAATATTCTAGTATTTTATTAGCATTTTTTCAAAACATTTATTATAAACCATTTAAATTTCAATCCAAAGTTAAAAGATGAACAGAGGGATGACAGGATGTCAAGATAAGAGGGGTAAAGCTTTGTCCATAATAAAACCAATATTGATAATGGTACAAAATCTCATAATGGGAGGCACTTCTATTAAAAAAAATAATGGAAGGCACTAGCTAGTGGGTGCTTCCTAGTGACATTTACTGTGCTAGACATGGGCTAGTCTTCAAAGTTATTAATTCAAAGGTAGTACTAAAGTAATTGATTAAACATTTAAAGATGGAGAAGAAGATTTTAAACTAATGTATACACTCAAGAAAAGTTGCAAGCTATATATAAAAAAAAAAGTTGCAAGCGAATATACGAGATACTCCCTCCATAATATAAGAGTGCATAATTTGTATGATTTTGGTCCAAAAATATAAGTGCTCAACTTATTACATTCTCTCTTCATTCAATGCATTTTTTTCCTACTTTATCTCTAACTCACTTTCATACTCCCTCCGGTCCCTAATGTAAGAGCCCAAAATTTGAATAGTTTTGGTCCCTTCATCCAATATTCTCTCCTCATTTAATGCATTTTTTCCTACTTTACCCCTAACTCTCTTTCATATTTATTAATGCTTATGTATTTCTCTCTCTTAAAAGTACCATAATAAATATGGGCAATATTGGAAAAGTAGCATTAACTTCAAACATCCAACTAACATTCACATGTTTTCTTAAGAAGCTTTTTTTGGCGGCTAGCTCTTACATTAGGGACTGGAGGTAGTATTTAGTAATGTTTGTGCATTTCTCTCTCTCTTATTATAATAAATATGGTAATTTTGAAATTAAAGCATTAACTCCATACACTCAAATAATGTTTTCTTAAGAAGTTTGTTTTGGCGACTAAACTCTTATATTACTGATTGGAGTAATAAGTAAATACTACCTCCGGTCCCTAATGTAAGAGCTAGCCACCAAAAAAACGCTTCTTAAGAAAACATATGAATGTTAGTTGGATGTCTGGAGTTAATGCTTCTTTTCCAAAATTGCCCATATTTATTATGGTACTTTTAAGAGAGAGAAATACATAACCATTAATAAATATGAAAGAGAGTTAGGGGTAAAGTAGGAAAAAATGCATTAAATGAGGAGAGAATGTGGGGTGAACTCTTACATTAGGGACCAAAACCATTCAAATTTTGGGCTCTTACATTAGGGACCGGAGGGAGTACTAATTAACAGTGGTCACAATCCAAAATATTATGTTATGTTTATCATACTAACCCTTGACTAATCTGTCCTTTTCTTTTATTCCTCATGCCACAACATTTAACCCCATGTTCATAAAAGAGGTCAACGGTGGTGGGCAACCCAAGTCAACGGCAGTATATGGTGGTAAGTTTACTCACCTTTGCCTTTTGAGATTTTAGTTATTCGATTTGCTCTTGTTTTAGTTGTTTATAGTGCTCAGATTTTTCTTTAGTCTAGATCTGGTTTTTAATGAGACCTCCATGTTTTCACCAGCGGCTCTTGTTTTTAATGGTTCCTCCATGTTGACATTAGACAAGATCTAGCTAATTTATTTTATTGCTTGCAAGATTCCTTGGTACGAGATTGTAAAACTCCCATTGAATTTAAGTAAATAAAATATTCTATTGATATTTATTCTCACAATTCAATATAAAAGGTGAATCATATTTAACCAAAACATAAATTTATAGGACAATCATATAGTAAAACAAAACTTAAAGTAACTAAGAAGACTCCTACTTGTCAACTACTCTTAATTCTAGCTCCTCCATAAAAAATCCCCATGAGAAGTTTAGGTTAGCCAATTTGGTCCTCCCAACCCGATTGTCTACATTTTTCATATAGAACATTACAACAAAATATGAGTGATACTAAATAAATAACTTTTAACTAATATTAATCAGCTATTGTTTAAGCAGAATATATTTTTATTCCCTGTAATAAAATATTTAAGAAATATGTGTAGATGTGTGTGTAAGGAACTTCATTTGTATAAAATTGTGAGAATTTGCATAGATACTTTTATGAGCACCCACCACACAGATATCGTCACACAAAAGAGTTAGTGCGTCCCATAGAGTGGATCCACAATCAGAATTCAGCACACAACAGAATTCACCACACATCATAATATCCACCCTTTCTCACATACTTTTCTTTCTATGAATTTTGTTTTTTTTCTTTTCTTTGTGGTGTTTCACCTCTTACACAAAAGGTCTAATTATAGTGTTCAATCACCCCTTGCTACTTTTTCTCTAAGTTACATGAGTAATGTCCTCTTATCACTTATTTTCTTCTCCCCTAAGTCACTCACTTAATATTACTCTATATCCTTCCCAACTTCTTCTCCAAGTCATCCTTTTATTATCTATTCATCATCATCTCTTATCCTTTGTCTTTAATTAGATCTTACCTATTCCTTCTTGATCTCTAAGTCACTCAAATTTTATGCATTCTCACTAATGGATGTCATCTTTACCTCATTAATACATCATCTTTCTATACAAATCTAAATACATATATACACAAACACATATATTAATATAAAATAATACTCCCTCCGGTCCTAAATATAGGACCTATTTAGAGACTCAATTTTGGTCGTAAATATAGGACTTAATTATAATTTTAGTCACTTTCTTCCTAAATTGCCCTTTCTCCCCTCTCCCCTCTCACCCTCTCCTTCTCCCTCCTCTCCCTGGCTCTCCTCTCACAAGTCCATTAGTCATTAGGCTTTCCTCCCACCTGCACATATTGCAATCATATCTCCATAAAATAAAATTCAGATGGCACAAGATTAAATTTAACTTCTCTCTTGACCGAGAAATGAAGGCAGAAAGAAGGAAGAGGTGAGCGATGAAGTTTGTAGAAATCTAAGATACTGATGAAGTCTGAGAACTCCATCACCGACATCATCCTTGTTTTCTCCACCGCCGCAAGCGCCGCGATGATTGGCTTCTTCTTGTTTGTAACAGTGTTTTGAGGTTGTGATTAAATCGAGGGAGAGATTGAGTTTGGAATGATTTGAGAAATTGGAGATAGGAGGTGATTGAAAACATAAACAAGGAGATGGATTAAGAGATTCAATGGTGAATTAAGCTTCTGGTCTGACCAGTGATAATAATGACGGTGATGAGAGCTGCCAATTATGAAGAATTTAAAATAAGGGTATTTTGGGGAAGTATACATAAATAACTAACTTAACTAACCTCCTTAATCTCTCCAAATTTTGTAAATAGGTTCTATATTTAGGAACGGAGAGAATATAAAGAAAATATCAAATTAAATTCAAAGTAATTTATAAATACTTATTAATTTAATATTCAGTTTTTAGGATGTTACAAAGATAAAATAAGAAGAAATGGTGGGATGAGGAAGAGATGGGTGGTGTTCTCCGGCAATGGTCAGTGGTGTTCTTAGACTTGGGGGGACCGATGACGATGGAGGTCTGTTGTGAGGAAGGAGATGTTGTTTTTAAGTGGGGGTATTTTGGTATTTTTATTTTGAAAATGGATCTTTAAATTAATAATAGTACTTCACTTACATAGCTAAAACAAACACACTTTTGATCTCACTTCCACTTCCACATCAAGTATCAGTTTCACTCCCACCACTATTACTACTACAAAAAAACTTTAAGGTTTTGTCATGTCATTTTATAAAATTGACTTTCTACATCAATAATTATTAAGTGATGTTAATATTAGTGACGTAAAAAGTTGACTTTCTACGCCGCCTAAAAAATTACTGCGTAAAAAGATCACTTTTTACTTCGCTTATTTAGTTAAGCGACTTGTGTAATGACCTTTTTTTCCACTTCACTTTTTTAAAAATAGAGATGTAGTTAAGGGTATTTACGTCGCTTATTTGAACAAAGTGACTTAAAAGGTCTCTTATGCACATCGTAAAAAAGAAAAATGAATTTGGCGATGTAGAAAGTTTGTATCCATGTCTTTTTTTTTTTTTTGAAAAAACGTTGCAGAAAGTTTGTATTCATGTTTTTTCAGTAAAAAGACCGTGTGAAAAGTCCAATTTTTTTTGTAGTGAAATCACTCACAATACAAAAAATGCCCTGGACGAACATTTAAATTAAAAAATACAGGCAATTTTGTTGGATTAAAATAACATAATAAAAACAAGGCCTTATATATGACAACTATGAAACTGCAATAGAAAAACTACATGTCCATTACAAGTTACAACAAAGAGAGAGCAGTGCAAAAGCAACATCTCATACAATTTCTAATGCCAATGTCCACAACAAGTAGGAGAAAATTCGGAAAACATTATAAAATACAAGTAGTTACATAAAGATGAAACAACGACCTTAAGCAATAATTAACTGCATTTGAACCAAAAAAAATTTGCAAATAGTTAGAATAGTTGTTATAGCTTTTATTCTTTTTCATAACAATGAAAACAATGCTTCCCGTTCAACGTGCGGGTTCATATTGTTTGATGTATAATTTTGGGAATGAAGCTACAAGGGATGACAAGACAAACTTTTAATCAATGCTTTTCTTCCCCTTGTTTATGTGAGAACATTGTGCTCATGAGGTAAGCAACAGGAGCTAGGGCTGAAGCCTCTTTCATTGGGTTGTGGGTTGTTTTGACTCATAATATAAATTTGTGTAATAGACTGTATTCTTTTAACAAATATTTTTTTGCGGTTTATTTTATAGTTTTCTCAAGATTTTATTTTTGTAAAGTTCATTTTGCATACCCTTACATATTAGTCCAGTTTATATCAGATAAATTCTAACTTTTGAAAAATCAGTTGTCCAATATTTCATTCTTATATTTTTGAAGTTTGTATTCATGTTTTCTCATATGCATGTTTCGGGAAAGCGGAATCATGAATATGAAGACTACTATGTAACTAGGATTGATGATTTGACTAGTTTCAGGATATTGATGTGTATGAGCTTATTGTTTCAATTATCAATGTGCATTTGAAATTTTGCTGATTTATGCATGTAGAAAAATGGTGATGTGTGGTTAATTTTGTTTTTTATTTTATGTTTTTAAGCAGGAACTAATTCAACTTTATAGTTGTCATGTGTCTAAAAGAATGTAATAACCTTTGCATCATGATCTACTGATAGTTTATTATTAACAATATAGGGTTTTATATATCCTTTACTTTTGTTGCATACTTAAAATTGCCGATATGACCTTAATTTTTCTAATTCTGTTAATGAGGCAGTTTTATGATTATTATATGCTTTTCGATATTTTGGTAAGTGAAATATAGTGTAATCTGTAGTGCAAATATAATTTTATGAAGCACATAGATGAAATTATTGTAATCTTTGTTGTAGCACTACAAAGTGTAAAAACTATTGACTTAGGACATCCTTTTTGCAATTTTAACTGTTAGGGCCCTTTTAGTTGTAGGAAAGAAAGTGGAGAAATGGAAAGTGAAAAAGTGAAGATAAAAAATAGAGGAAATGATAAAAGTAAAGTTTGTACGACCCAGAAAAAGAGTAAGATTGAGAGAGAAAACTTGTGGGAGACTTATCTCGTTATTTGTATAATAAAATCCCCAACTAACCAATTCTTTGCTTCATGTATGATGACAATATAAATAAACAAAGGCTTGCAGGAAGTATAAGTGATGACCAATAGTCCAATATATACAAAGCCATAATTTTTCTTAGGGCAAAAGTGTTGATATGATAAAACTACTATTTTTTTTTTATCAGAAATGATAAAACTACTATTGTTGTATGTTATTTGTAGTTATATGAAATCTTGTTGATATTATTATCTAAAGTGAAAATACACTTTTACCCCCTCTCAATTAAAACCATACCTTCTTCCTCCTCCCAACCTCTTTTCCTTCATCGATGAAGAACTTCAAATCATATCTAGTACCAAAGGGTTAGGTATCGAAGAAGAAAATAGGAATACAAAGTTGAATCAAAGGGAGAAATCTAGGGTCAACGAGCACGAATTATTGGGTTTTGCATGACAGTGGATGGAGGCGATGGATGGGAAGACAACAATATTGGGTTTTGATGGTGGATGAGGCGCTCTCGAATCCAAACCCATATCTTATACCACCTCCTCCTTCGACTCCCTCCTCCCCCTCGTCGACTCTGACCACCCCGCTCTCTCCCTCCTCTCCTCCCCTACCGCCTACTCCGCCATCGGCCACTCCCTCTCTTATCCATTCTGCAGGGACCAAAATATAAATAAGAATAATATATGGGGTCAATATGCAATTTCGCAAAGTTTTTAAACGGTCAAACGTCATTGAACGTCAATTGAGGGTAAACAAGTTAGAACCGTTTTTAATTTATGGTGTCCAATGGTCCATGATAACCTATTTGAAGAGCATATTAGTTCATTACCCATAAATAAAAAAGAGTTAGAGATAAAACATTAAAAAATTGTATTAAATGAAGTGAGTCACCTCAAGCTAATCACAATCATAATCATATAATCATGGCTGCAAACAAATCTGTGCGATTGCTCTATAAATTAATAAATACAAATAAAAGTGAGTGAAAACTTCACGCCAGCGAGCTACAAAGATTCCCAACTTATTCTCCTTCCCTGTCACCCAATTCTTGCAGGTCAAACATGGAGAACAACAACAATGATAAATTGAATGCCCCAAACGATGGTTCTGTTTGTGGGTATGATTCTCTCCATCACCTTCTCAAACAAAATCTCAAACCCCACCATTTTCAGGTATTTTCTTAGTCTACTTGTGGATGTATCCTTGTGTTTTTGGCTTTTTAATGGCCATTTTTGTGGCTACCACTTTTCATTTTGAGCTGGTTGATGATTATTTTTGGGGGGTACATTTCTTTCATGTAGTCCTTTAATTTGAACTGTTTTTTTTTTGTTTTGTTATTTTTCATTTGTGTAATTGATTTGGGTTTAAGTTAGTTTAGAAAGCTGTGATAGTGATTCTTTGCCCTGTTCTTAGTGGTAGGACCTTAAGTGACCTTAAGTGTTTTTTTGACATATCTTAATGAGCATTAACTGCTTGAATTATTTACTATGAAATAGTATGGGCCTTTTTGATGGTGATGTAGATCATAGAGCATACAAGACTTTTAAAATTTGGAAGTTTATTTCCAACGTCACTTACTGTTGGGTCTGAGGTCATGAATTCAAATCAGTCTTTTTACAAAAAAACAAGGGTAAGGCTACCTAGTATATTCCCTTCCCCAGCACCCTTACCAAGTGGGGACTAGAACTGGGTTGACTCTTTTTAGCCGACCCCATGTAGTAGGATAAGACTTTGTTGTTGCTGTGTTTCCAAAAAAAGGAACTCAAAGTGTTTACAGGTACATGCATTTGTTTTGACTGGGTTTTATCCTGATCAGCTAAGTTTCTCAAATACTTTGCTGACATGATGAAATTGTTCCAAGTCTTTTTTTTGAACTTTGGGTTTGTTATGCAATAATCTGACCTTTTCTTTTGAGAAAATGATGGTTTATTAAAAGGACTTGTCAGTGATTGTCATCAAATACGGCAACTATAACATATATTGTGCCGTTTGCAAAGATCTGAACTTTTGATAAGGCATTACTATTTTATTACTGTATGTGGCTGATGGGTACTAAGTGGGATAGGGAACTATACTCCAACAGCTAGTTGTTGAGGTGGGAGAATCAACCCACTTAAATAACTCATTGAGTTGCTTCTATGACCACTAGCATGCAATGTCAGTGTGTGCAGTTTTACTAAAAGGTTCAGGTTTATGATTGTCTCACAGAACATGTGTAAAAGAGGATTTAAGTAATGCTAATAGGCTGTTATACTTTCATTACTTATTCGGCTTGTTGTGTTGGTTAATTAGCAATCTTGCTTATCACATGGTAGCCAATTTTGCTTCCTCACTTGCATTATTTTTGCATGCTGAATTCTTTCTCAAGCCAATACTTGATTTGCTCTTAGATCTGGTTAAAGGTTATATTTTGACATGGAGGTTAAAGTTTAAAGAATGGGACCATATTTTCATTGGAGCATTTTTATCTTGGCCATTTATATTCCACTTGTTTTCCTTTAGCACTGTTAAGCAATACGAAGATATGATTTTAATTTTGAGTTCTGTTGAACTGCTGGATGATTTTGATTATTAATTTGATCATTGACTTGCTTCATGAATTTATTATATAAGATATATTGCTTATCTGATTGTGTTAAAGGAACGTTGCAGGAAGCTAGCCGAATGCTTCTTGGATATAATTGTGGAAAAGCACTTGATACTATCACTCTCCCTGAATCTGCTGCAGCTCTCTCTTTGAAACATGGATTTGACCTCCAAGTATGAAACATGAAAAAAAAAAAAACTTAATTTTTCGTTTAATTATTTTTCATGAATTGATCTGAACTCCAATTTCTATTACGCGATTTTTTGTGAGAGATACTCCGCCTATATTTATAGCCGGTCCCAAGCCCGGATAGAGGAGTAGGGTTGTGTTAGGCTTCGGCAGCCAACGTAAAATATTGTCAAATCTTATGAACATGGATCCACGCATTAAGGTTCAACGAGATCTTTTGATCAATAATTTATCTCCAAGCATGACCAATGATCGAACAAAATGGCGTCGAGTGTTCCATGTAGCCGACCCCACCTAGGTGGGATAAGACTTTGTTGTTGTTGTTGTTGTTGTTGTTGTTGATCTGAACTCCAACTTAGTAATTTTTTTTATGTTTTTGTTAGAGTTTTTTATTAATAAAAAACAGGCTAGGTGTATAGTTTTTACTACTCAATATTTGAGATCACATGATTGAATCTTTCATAGAAAATTTTAGACTTGTGATTTTTATTTTGTTGAGAACTCGATTAACAAATATTAATTATATGTAAGTCTAGTCCTGTTATACTCTAGTTCTGCTCATGGTTCCATTGATTTTTTCCAGGCTTTCTCATTTCAAGCTGACAAGGAACTATTGAGGGAACCTAGAATTGTTAGGGTTGGTCTGATTCAAAACTCTATTGCCCTTCCCACAACTGCTCCATTTTTGGATCAAAAGACGGCTATCTTCGAAAAGCTAAGACCAATTATCGATGCAGCTGGCGCTTCAGGAGTCAACATATTATGCTTGCAAGTAGGTTATATGTGAGCATGAACATTTCACAAAGTGATTCTCTCCCTAAGATATAAA
Source organism: Mimosa pudica (assembly GCA_029929735.1). Classification (NCBI taxonomy): domain Eukaryota; kingdom Viridiplantae; phylum Streptophyta; class Magnoliopsida; order Fabales; family Fabaceae; genus Mimosa; species Mimosa pudica. Next base: position 4,800,760 of record JAKELP010000039.1, on the reverse strand, counting down.
ACGTCTTCAATGATTTCATAATATACCTTTTCTGCAGGAAGCATGGATGATGCCTTTTGCATTTTGTACTCGAGAGAAAAGGTGGTGTGAATTCGCTGAACCTGAAGATGGAGAATCAACCAAGTTCCTTAAAAGTTTTGCAATAAAATATAACATGGTGATTATAAGTCCAATCCTTGAGAGAGATATTAACCATGGAGAAACAATGTGGAACACTGCTGTTGTAATTGGAAATCATGGGAATATAATCGGGAAACACCGTAAGGTAATTTACACAATCTGGTTACCTTAATTTTTCCAAAATATTGGGAGTTTCTGACATTCAAAAATGGATAAACATATGATGTTGAGCAGAACCATATTCCAAGAGTTGGTGACTTCAATGAGAGCACATATTATATGGAAGGAAATACTGGCCACCCCGTATTTGAAACAGCTTATGGGAAGATTGCTATTAATATATGTTATGGTAGGCACCATCCTTTAAATTGGTTAGCCTTTGGCTTGAATGGTGCAGAGGTTGTTTTCAACCCTTCTGCCACTGTTGGTGAACTCAGTGAGCCTATGTGGCCAGTAGAGGTTAGTTACTTTACATGTATGATTTACTGTCCGAAATGTTACTATAAGCAAATTCGATTTCGATATGCATATAGATTGTTTGTTGAATCGGGTGCTATTTTGATTGCTTGTACTTTGTTCCAAGGATTTGATGCTGGTCATGTACTTTGATATTTAGAATCAAATTGGTTTCAATCTGTACTGATGTCATCTTTATCATTATTAAAATATGCTCTGATTTCTTATGAAATTCTCCAAAACAATATAAGAGTTTATAGAAACTTTAGCATACAACGGAGATGAAATAGCATTTAGTTTACCCCACGTACTGGGATAAGACTTTCTTGTTGTTGTTGTTGTTGTTAGGAAACCAAAACTGCAAGTTTGTATACTTTAATCATGTTCTGTATTTATTCCCTATTTTATTGTATTGTTTTTGTTTCTTATCCTCTTTTATTTGCTCTGTATGAATTGTTAGTCCTTTGATTTTGAAAACTACTTAGAAGGACCATGAGCTATTATAGATGATGTTAATTTTGCTGAGCCAGTAAATCCTTTAAACCCATCAGAAGACTAGTAAAAAGGACATGACCCAGAAAAAAATTATAAAGTATATTTTTTTATTGTACATTTGGTCTATGTACTTGATTTCACCTTGTGGGATGAGATTTGTTGTCATATTAATCATCTGGTGTGATCAAAAAACAAAAGAAAAAGGCATCCCACCTTAAAACAAAAATTTGTGACGGAGAGAGGTAGAAGGACATTAGAGAAGCATTATGGCATTGGATCTTAGAAGTATTCGTTTGGACCAGCTTGTGTTCCTTTTGAGTGTTTTCCAAAATAAAAGGGCTAACGTATCATATCAGACAGGCAAATAGAAGGGATGGACAGTTACAAAATGAACTATGAAGATTAAAAACCTAACACACTTTATAGGATCTAAAGTGGTATTTTCCCTACATTGATTGTTGAAAACTCTATTTTTATTGTGTTGTTTCTTTTTACATTTGTTATTTCATTTGCAAATATTTCTATATGTCATTGATCATGTTGTATTCAGAATGATATACAGATTAAACTTCCAACCTCTGAGAAACAGAGTGCTCTAATATCATGTCAAAAGTCAAAACCATTTTACTTCAAATGCTTGAGTTGTCAAAAGTTCTGACTTATAACTAGAATTCTTAGTAAAAAATCCTTAACAAACTCCATACTTTCTGTGTGTCATGATCATTTCAGGCTCGTAATGCCGCTATAGCAAATAGTTATTTCGTTGCTTCAATCAACCGTGTTGGCACTGAGACATTCCCAAACCCCTTCACATCTGGAGATGGAAAGCCGGCGCATATCGATTTCGGTCACTTTTATGGATCCAGTTATTTCTCAGCGCCAGATGCTTCATGCACTCCATCCCTTGCACGAAACCGGGATGGCTTGATAATTTCAGACATGGACCTCAACTTATGCAGGCAGTATAAAGACAAGTGGGGTTTCAGAATGACTGCTCGTTATGATCTTTATGCAGACTTACTTGCTAGCTACATCAAACCAGACTTTGAGCCTCAGGTCATCAGTGATCCTTTATTGCATAAGAAGTCTTTGTAACTATCTGAAGACAGTCTCTAAATGAATGTGGAAAGGAGTAAGGAAAATGGAAGAAAGCAAGACCCTTGATGTGGTATACAGCAACATCTTATGCAATGGATGTATAAAGGAATAATGAAATGGAATAATGGAGAAGTATTTGGTATTGCAGAGAATAAATGTTTATGTTCATGTATTGTATTTGTAACATATTTCTTTGTTGAATAAAATGAGAAATGATTTATTTGCTTATTGGATGTCCAACCCTATCTCTTCGTATGCCTCAATATTTTTAAGGAGATATGAGTTCCAACTTTAAAAAAAATTGAAGTGAACATTTCCATGCATTACTTTGCAACGAATGACCACGCAATTTAGTCAAAAGAAATGTTTGTTTGTTATTAATACATTTAAATTTAAATATATTATCTATATTAAAAATATATTCAATTGAAATTATAATTATTATTATATTTTTATTCAATTATATAAGAAATGTATGTTTATTAATAAACGTAAACTCTTTCGAGTTTACGATTTGATTTTACCATATAAGTTTATCTTCTTTTCACAAGTTTACTTAAACTCACGAGTTTGATAACCTTAATTAACAAGTCACCCTTCAACAAAATGTCAAAGTGTTATAGTGATACAAGTCAATTCAATCACATTAAGGTCACATGAGGTTTTGTAGTGAGACAAGTGAAAAAAATAATAACTATCTATATACTCCCTCTGGTCCTAAATATAAGACCTAATTGACTTTTTTAGAAAATCCTATAAAAAAGTAAAATAAGTTAATTATAAATTGATTTACCTAAATTTTTCCCTTAGATTAGTTTATTTTGCCTATAAACTAATGTATAATATAAAAGGGTAATGGACCTAATCTGACCCCCAAGTAACCACCAAGGAGCGCTGAACACCCTGAACTAACAACAGGCCCGTATCTGTACTCCAAGTAACCAAGGTGTTTAAAAACTACCCCGGTTGGACGGTCAACAACGTTTGACCGTTACTATGCCTATGTGGCTGCCACGCGAGCACCTGCTTTGCCACCTCTGCTTGCCACGTGTGTATTTTAAATGGACCTAATCTGCCCTCCAAGTAACCACCCAGGAGCATTGAGCACCCTGAACTAACAACAGGCTCATATCTACACTCAAAGTAACCAATGTGTTTAAAAACTACCCCGGGCGGATGGTCAATGACGTTAGACCGTTACTATGCTTATGTGGCTGCCACGTGAAGGTCTGTTTTGCCACCCGGCGCCTTGTCATCGCCACGTAAGATATGTTCATGTGGGTCCCACCCATAATAATAAACAATTTCTCTCTCCCACTTCATCACCATCACCACAGCCCCCCCAACACCCACCACCCCCACCCACGCCACCCTTAAACGTGGCAAGCAGAGGTGGCGTGGGTGGGGGGCTGTGCAGGTGAGGCAGTGAGGGCTGGGGAGGTGAGGGGGTGGCGTGGATGGGGGTGGTGGGTGTTGGAGTGTCTGTGTTGATGGTGATGAAGAGGGAAAGAGAAATTGTTTATTATTATGGGTGAGACCCACATGAGCATATCTTACGTGGCGATGACAAGGCGCCGGGTGGCAAAACTGGCCTTCACGTGCCAGCCACATAGGCATAGTAACTGTCAAACGTCATTGACCGTCCGCCCAGGGTAGTTTTTAAACACATTGGTTACTTTGAGTGCAGATATGAGCCTGTTGTTAGTTCAGGGTGCTCAGTGCACCTGAGTGGTTACTTGGAGGGCAAATTAGGTCCATTTAAAATACACACGTGGCAAGCAGAGGTGGCAAAGCAGGTGCTCGTGTGGCAGCCACATAGGCATAGTAACGGTCAAACGTTGTTGACCGTCCAACCGGGGTAGTTTTTAAACACCTTGGTTACTTGGAGTACAGATACGGGCCTGTTGTTAGTTCAGGGTGTTCAGCGCTTCTTGGTGGTTACTTGGGGGCCAGATTAGGTCCATTACCCAATATAAAAATATATCAAATATGTTATGATTTAATATCCTATTTCGCAACCTTAACCTCTCCAAAAAAAGTCAATTAGGTCTTATATTTAGGACCGGAGGTAGTATAAAAGTATACTTTAGCCTAAAAAGAAAATATCTTCATTGGAGAGGATGACCTTATCTATATACCTATATATAAAAGTAGGGACACTGACAGTCTCTTTGTTTGAAATTTGTCCCTCTAACTTACTCCTAAGTATCTCATTTCTATCCATTTTATCTCTCTTTTTAAATTTTTATCTCATATTTCTCTTTACTATATCTTTTTCAACTACCTAACCCACATTTTTTAAGTTAAAAAAACAATTTAAATAGAATCAATTCCCATTTTCCAAATTCCTTTTATTATTAATTTTTATTTTGTCTGTAATCAATTTTGAAATTCCAAAATTCTTATATCAATATTTTTTAATTCGCTCCAAAATAAATGGATTTGATTATTATTAATGCAATAATTTGCTATAATCTATTATATATACTGTGGAAAAAGTAAAAACTTTATTGCTAATTATTCAAGAATATTTATAGAGTTGCAGTTTCAAATCCCGCAACAAGCTCAACAATATCCAAAATAATAGGAAACTAATCTTGACAAAGATTGCTTTTCCTATTCAACCTAATTATTATTAAATGTTGAGTCACAACATATACTAAAGTTGTGGCATCATTCATATTTCCTGTTGCATCAGTTGCTACAATATGATAGGAACATTTAATTACTGAATTATTTGAAATCGGAAAACCAATTCAAATATAATCTTTTTTTATCAGAACAATTCAAATATAATCGGTTTCCATTTTCCAAATTCTTTTTATTATTAATTTTTATTTGGTCGGGATTCAGTTTTGAAATTTCTAAATTCTTATATCAGTATTTTTTAATTCACTCTAAAATAAACAGATCCAGATTATTATTAAAGCAATAGTTTACAATAATTGATATTGACAATTAAATTAGTAAACATATTCGACGAATAATTAACCAAAAAAATTCAAATGACCTTTTTTCACTTATTAGTTTCGGTGCATTGCGCGAGGGAATTACCAATTTTACCAATTTATATATTTATATAATATAATACTATAAACAACACTTCTACCTGGATTAGTCCGCCACGTCACCGAACAAGCAAACAACGTTAAACTAAAATATCGTTCTGAACTAAAACACTTCCCAAAGGCAACACGTAACTCAGTCACACGTGGATTGCCAGATTATGTTCAAACCGTATGAAAGTGACACACTCACCAAAAGTCTCTCAATATATAGTTTTAGATTTTCTGATCACCCTTCTGTTTTTTTTAACAGCAGAGGGAAACCCAGCTCTGAAGTAGTAATAATTAATTATGGTAAAAAAGTAGTAATACTAATAATTTATAGTCTGCTTTTATTAATTTATTATTAAGCAATCATATCATATCAATATCATACCCAGATTTGTCCTAATAAAATAATAGATAAAGTCATAAACTATTATTCAATCCATTGCATCACTCTTCTTCCACATCTCATCGCTTCGTACGTCTCTCTAAAATCTGGTATACTACTCATTCTACTCTCCCCTTCCATTTTTATTTGTTCCTTATTTGAAATCCTATGTTATTTGACTTATTACTTATGCAATAGTACACAAATATATGATATGATTAAGTGACTTATTTATCTTTCTTAATCTCCCTAACATAAGTCAACTGGGTCTTATATTTAGGAACAGAGGAATATATAGATAAGCTTCTGTCTGGAATTTTAATTTAAATTGATGTCTGATGTACTAACTAAGAAGTACTTAGTCTTACGGTTACCTAATTGCTACTATTGTATGTGGAATAATGCCTGGTGAGTATGAGAATATGTAGTTGGCATTGGAAGGTCTCCTCAGTTAATTATTGCAATGGTTCCAGTAAATTTATTTTTAGTCAAAACTTTATCCAATGTTAAATTTATGAGCAAGAGGGTCTACCCAGTTCCAGTTCCCACTCGGTGAGGGTGCCAGGGAAGGGAATATACTAGGCAGCCTTACCTATGGTTTATACATTGAGGCTGATTCGAACACACGACCTCTGACCCCACGACAAGCCGTTTGGCTCTTCGTTACATTCTATCTGCTGTGCTAGGTTATACTCCCTCCGGTCCTAAATATAAGACCTAGATGACTTTTTTAGAAAATCCTGTAAAAAAGCAAAATAAGTTAATTATAAATTGATTTACCTAATTTTTTCCCTTAGACTAGTTTATTTTACCTATGAACTAATGTATAATCTAAAAATATATCAAATGTGTCATCATTTAATAGTCTATTTCGCAACCTTAACATCTCCAAAAAAAGTCAATTAGGTCTTATATTTAGGACCAAAGGTAGTATTAGATAATGGATAGAGTTCTTCAGGTTGTGTGTGTGTGTGTGTGTGTGTGTGTGTGTGTGTGTGTGTGTGTGTTACAGAGGAGGCAGCTGGCTCATGTTACATATATTCAAAAGAGAAGGAAGCGACTTAAAAATAAATAATAATGACTGAATTGTGGGGACAGCATATTTTGAGAGCTATAAGCATCACTTTCCCTAAAGAGAATTGACAGTAGTGTTTTGGTCATGACCTAATTTTTCCTAATTTTTAAATATGACAGTAGTGTGGCCCATCCAATTTCCTCACCCATTATGGCTTGAAAAAAAGTGATGGCCAGGGATTTTGGTGGGGATTCAAATTGTTGAGCTTCTTATGCTTTGAACTCTTAAGGCACAAAAAATTCCATTGATTCTTTATCTTAGCAATTTTTTGTATTTACTCTTGTTGCAGCAATATTTCATTACCAATTGTTAATTAGTTTTTTATTCTGTTCTTGTTTCATATACTGCTCTGTTTCTCAAGCTTATTGAAATTTGTTATATCTATAGCTTGGTGAAGCTGTGTTGGTTTAGTTGAGGTGGTATTGGTGAATGTGACATGTTTGGTCAATGTGAACTCAGTGTGGCCAAAAAAGAAGAGAAAAGATAACATCTTGAATTCTTCAATTCATAGTTTTCTTTGAGCATTATATATTTCTTGAAGTTATTTAGAGATCCAGACTTGGGACATTAGAATTTCCTAATAACATGGATGTACATTGTGGTAGACTGGTAGTTAGCATCAGCTTACCTGTAAAATGCTCAGCTATTCATACAAACAAGACTGCTTTATCATGAATTGTGCAAATTGTGATGTTTGAATTGTTTTGAATTGACTTTTAGAATTGTGAAGCTTGTATTGAACTTGAATCTTTTTGGAACTTCTATTTGTAAGTTTTTTTAATGTTTTTTTTTAAAATAATTAAAAAAGGCTAATTGGCTGGTCTGATGGCTCATATGCCTAGGGCTGTGCCTGTCTAATATGACATATTCACTTCTTTTTTGAACCAGACTCTTTGTCCTTGTCCATCATCAATAGCACAAAATAACATACAGAGCCACTCAAGTGGTAAATGGGGTCACTGGAGAATAGGGAAGCGCCAAATCAAATTTTGGAGAAGGAGAAAGAAGCCATATTGTACATCAATGGCGTTCGTCGAGTGTTACCAGATGGAATGGCTCACTTGACCCTTCTTGAGTACCTTAGAGGTAAGATTACTTGCTTGTTGATTGGTTAAATGTAGTTTAGTACCAAATAAATCAACAGTATTCAGTAAGATATCCAAGACAAGTTCTTTGTCTTTATATTATTTCTGGGTTTGAAATTGAGTGAGCATGTTACTTTTCATGATTGAAAATGACCAATTAGCATTATCAGGAACCAAACATCTCTTTGCAAAATAAAGAAAAATGCATCATCCTTTTGTGAAATTTTCGGAAAGTCCAAATTATTTTTATACTTCTTATTTAGATGTAAAATTTAATTTTATTTCAAGTTTTCATTTGGGCAAAGCAAAACTAATACTACCCCTCCCCTTGGGTATGGGGATTCTATAAAAGATATTGGTCTTACAGGGACTAAACTAGGCTGCGGTGAAGGTGGTTGTGGAGCCTGCACAGTTATGGCTTCTCAATATGATAGAAATATGAGGAGATGTGTGTAAGTGTTTCTTTCTCATGTAATGCTTATTTGCTGCTCATACGGCTAATACATTCCTTTCTTGTTTCTAAATTTACAATGAAGTTTGAAATTCATATATCAGGCACTATGCTATCAATGCTTGTTTAGCACCCTTGTATTCTGTTGAAGGGATGCATGTGATTACAGTTGAGGGATTGGAAAATGCCAAGCTTGGTTTGCACCCTGTCCAGGTGATGGTCACACTATTCCCCCACCCCCTCCATGTTGCATGTCTCATTTCTGTGCTTGGATATTCTCCTGTCATTAGTTTCTCTTGTTTGCCCCCACCTAGTGGGATAAGGCTATATTTCATTGTATTATTTTCTCAGGTTTCTCGTTATAACTTAATATCATTTGCCTATTAGCTTTTATTTTTGCATATTAGGTATGTTTATTGATACTTTGATACATGAATCTTAAATTTGTGAGCTCTTCAGGAATCTCTAGCACTTGCTCATGGTTCTCAATGTGGATTCTGCACACCAGGCTTTGTTATGTCCATGTATGCATTATTGAGGTCAAGTCAAACGCCTCCTAGCGAAGAGCAAATTGAAGAATGTCTTGCCGGAAACTTGTGTCGATGCACTGGTTACAGACCAATACTTGATGCATTCCGAGTCTTTGCTAAAACTGATGATATGTTGTATACTGGTGTTTCTTCATCAAGTCTCGATGAGGGTGAGTCTATTTGCCCATCAACCGGCAAACCCTGTTCGTGTAAATCAAATTCTGTCAATGATGTACATAAAGGTCAGAAATGCATACTTAACGACAAGATGCATAGACCAATCTCTTATAGTGAAATTGAAGGAAGCAGATATATAGAAAAGGAGCTTATATTTCCACCTGAACTTCTGTTAAGGAAACTAACTTATTTAAACTTAACTGGATTTGGTGGTCTGAAATGGTATCGGCCACTGAACCTCCAACATGTATTGGATTTAAAAGCTAAATACCCCGATGCAAAGTTGTTAGTTGGTAATACTGAGGTAGGAATTGAGATGAGACTAAAGAAAATGCAGTATCAGGTCTTGATTTCTGTAATGCATGTCCCAGAGTTGAATACTTTGGATGTAAAGCAAGGTGGCTTAGAAATAGGTGCTGCTGTAAGACTATCTGATCTCTTGTGTTTTTTCCGAAAGATGATTACAGAGCGGCCTGCTCATGAAACTGTGTCCTGTAAAGCCTTTATTGAGCAATTGAAATGGTTTGCTGGAACACAGATAAGAAATGTTGCATCAGTTGGTGGTAACATTTGTACTGCTAGTCCAATATCAGACTTGAACCCTCTATGGATGGCAGCTGGAGCAATGTTTCACATTGTTGATTGTAATGGGAACATCAGGACTATACCGGCAGAAAATTTCTTTCAGGGTTATCGCAAAGTTGATTTGGCAAGTAACGAAATCTTGCTTTCAGTATTCTTACCATGGACTAGGACCTTTGAGTTCGTGAAAGAATTTAAACAGTCTCATAGAAGAGATGATGATATTGCAATTGTAAATGCTGGCATGCGTGTTCATCTTCAAGAACATAATGAAAACTGGGTGGTTGTTGATGCCTCTATAGCTTACGGTGGGGTGGCTCCTCTTTCTCTTTCTGCTTCAAAAACCAAGGAATATCTCATTGGGAAGGCATGGGGCCAAGATCTGTTGCAAAATGCATTGAAAGTTCTACAGAATGATGTTTTACTGAATGACAATGCACCTGGTGGAATGGTTGAGTTTCGGAGATCTCTGACGCTGAGCTTCTTCTTTAAATTTTTTCTTTGGGTATCTCATCAAATGGAGGCAAAAAAGCATATCAAAGAGTGTGTGCCCCCATCACATCTATCAGCTGTGCAACCAGTCCATCGTCCACCAGTTACTGGATATCAGGACTATGAAATAATCAAGCTTGGTACTGCTGTTGGTTCTCCTGAGGTTCATATGTCAGCAAGACTTCAGGTTTTTATTTGTACTTGTTTGGTTATATTTCATCCCCGTTTCACTTGCGATGCAATTTATTCTAGATTTGTTGTTAACTTCTATAATTGGTTGCTTTTCCATTACTACTTTTATAATGGTCTGTGGAAGAGTGCTAATGATTGGTTGATTGGAAATAACTAAGAAGAAGAGGATGACATATTTACTATATTAGGCATTGTTTGGTTGGGGGTTTTGGAGGAGAGGTGAGGGGAGGGGAGGGATGAAAGGCAAAATACCTTGTTTGGTTGGAAAAAATGAAGGGGAGGGGAGGGAAAATTTTTTGTCTTTTTGTAGTCCCTTGCTCTCTCTCTCTCCTCACCCCCAAAAGTTGGGTTTTTTGGTGGGAAAGAAAATCAGTGTCTTTAATGAACCTCGCCTCCTCTCACCTCCCGTTAATGAAACTCCCCTCCCCTCCCTCAGTTGAACCAAATACCAGAACAAACAATTTAGAACTTGAGGTCATATGGTCTGAAGCACCAAAACCAACAATCCATTTGAACTTCTAGTAGTAGTGAGGCTTATCCATCTTTGTATAACACTGAGCATCTAAATAAGTTTACCTAGCTGTTGTTTTTTATCCACTTGGGGCATTGATGTCGAGTCAGGTTGTTCTTGTGGATGTTCATAATATGTCTGATATGCACAACCACAAGGCTGTCCCTTTTGTTGTTTTCAAACTGGTTGCTTCCAATGTAGATCCCAACAAGGGGCACGAGTATGCCTTGGCTACCTGCAATATTCACCAGTGACTCTGCCCTCAAGGATTAAAGTCAAATATTCTTGCTAACAAGTTTAGCATTGTCTAGTAAGCAGCATCACACGTGCTCACCCATTCTTCATTTGATATCGAATTCAAGTTCTGCCATAATGCAGAAATTTCCAGCTAGTAAACTGCAATATCATGCTTACCTTATTTGAGTTCTCAAATTTTTGTATCAATCTATAAGTGGTGTGCTGGGTCTTCCTCATCAGATTAAGTGTCATATATTGCCTTACAAATTTTGTGAGCCATTTGGAAGAAAAATAAAACTTTGTTGTTGAAAACAAAAAGGATTCGGAAAATAGTCTTCACTTTATTCATTGATGTGATTACATATTTATAATATAAAAGTTTCCTAAAAGATAATAAACTTCTCCTACAAGTTTACCTAACATGATTCCCTAATAAAACATAATATTCTTCTACTCTAAGTATTTCCTAATACTATAATTATTTCCTAATAATCATCTAACAGTTTGATCTGCAGTACAAGCTCATTGAACCAGGATGAGTCCACATGATGCACAATAAATCTAGCTGATACATCCTCTCCTATTATTAATTTCATATTAAAATTTATGTTTTCTATTTATAACATATATTTAGTTGGTCCAACCTCATATATCTAAATATTCTTTAGTTAATTACACTATGTATTAAATTATTCTCATATAATTTCTTTTTGACTTCATGTTTGAATGTGATAAATTGTGATCAGGTAACTGGCGAGGCTGAATATGCTGATGATACAAAAATGCCTTCTAATGGTGTGCATGCAGCCCTAGTGTTGAGTACAAAACCCCATGCTCGAATACTTTCAATTGATGTATCGGGAGCTGAATTGTCACCAGGATTTGCTGGCATTTGTCTTGCTAAAGATGTACCAGCTAGTAATAAAATTGGACCTGTTGTTGCTGATGAAGAGGTTTTTGCTGAAAAATATGTCACTTGTGTGGGTCAGGTATGTTGGTTATTCAAATTGGATGATTAGCTGATTTCTACTGTTTGTTATTTGTGTTTTTAATAATTTCGAACATGAAGAGATCAAAGAAAGGTAATGCTTCTGTTTTCATTTTTTGAGAATTATGCAATTCTGCGCAGGTTATTGGAGTTGTTGTTGCAGATACTCATGAAAATGCAAAGCTAGCAGCAGGAAAAGTTCATGTCGAATATGAAGAGCTCCCAGCCATATTGTCAATACAAGACGCAATTCATGCTAATAGTTTTCATCCTAATGCAGAGAGATGTTTGATTAAAGGTGATGTAGATAAGTTGTTTCAGTCTCATCAGTGTGACAAGATAATTGAAGGGGAAGTTCATATAGGAGGCCAAGAACACTTTTATTTGGAGCCAAATAGCACTGTTATATGGACAGTAGATGGAGGCAATGAAATTCATATGATTTCATCTACTCAAGTAAGTTATACACGTACTTGTCAAATATGGTTTATGCATCTTTTGGAAACATTAGCTGTCTGAAATCTTTAGCTAGTACCATAGTATCAACCTATCAACTTGCATATTGGAAAATGTCTTTGGTTTTAGCTATTTATGGGTAACCACGTCCTGCACATATATAAGATCATAGCTGATAGGACTCCAAGTCTGTATAGAATTAAATGGTGTAAATGGACAGTAGATGGTGGCAATGAAATTCATATGATTTCATCAACTCAAGTAAGTTATACTCCCTCCGTTCCTAAATGTAAGATCATTTTCCCTAATTTGAGTAGATTAAGGAAGTTAGTTAAGTTAGTTATCTACACATGATATTACCAGTTTATCCCAACTATATACCTTTATCCTCACTCTCCCTCTCTTACTTGTTATTTTAGATAAGCATGATAGGGTTAATTTGGGAAAAAGTTGGGAAAAGTTAGAAAGTGATTTTATAATTAGGAACAAATTGAATTTCAAAAGTAATTTTATATTTTGGAACGGAGGGATTACATGTCAAATATAGCTTATGCAATTTTTGAAAATCTTATAATTAGCAGTCTGAATCGTTAGCTAGAACCATAGTATCAAGTACTGATTGCATATTGGGAAAGGTCTTAGATTTTGACCATTAATAACGTACCAGAAAAATATGGTAGGATGATTAGTTTTTGAGTCAGTTATGCATCTTATTAGGAGAGTTGAATGAGTTTAATATGCTTTAGTTGTTCTGTTAATGATTCAGTGTCATTAGAATTAGTGGACTTTAGGTTATTAGATGTCTATTATCATCACTTTTTGTTATAATAGGAATATTTTCCTACATTTGCAATTTCTGTTTGTATTGGTAGCATTGTGAGATTATTCAAGTTTGTGATGCATATTAAACTCATTTCAAACCCGGTTGAATCATGGTTGAGTTTTTATGCAAAGTTAATATTGAATTTTGTAAATTTGATTTTTCAAGTTCATTACTGGCCCAAGTAGTAATGCTATATTTACTCATCCTCTCATATTATTAGTGAGAATATTTGTGTTTTGTAGGCCCCTCAGAAGCACCAGAAGTATGTTTCACATGTTCTTGGTCTTCCTATGTCAAAGGTTGTTTGCAAAACAAAACGAATCGGTGGTGGCTTTGGAGGCAAGGAGACAAGATCAGCCTTTATTGCTGCAGCAGCTGCAGTTCCATCATATAAATTCAATCGTCCAGTTAAAATTACATTAGACCGGGATATAGACATGATGATCACAGGGCAACGACATAGTTTTGTAGGGAAGTACAAGGTATTGCTGCTAGTATTTTTAATGTTTCAAGATTAAATTTATGCCCTATAGTATTATTTTAAAAGTTTAAAATTCTATAAATAGCTGTTTTTCTTTTAATGTTATAGACTGCAACTGTGTACTTAAGTTTATGGTTTGATGCTTATTCCTTGTGAGTACAAGGCTTGAAAACGCGAATGAGAAGACATCCCTTGTGAGGAAAGGAAAGAAAAGTATTTAAAAAAAAAAATCTGTGGCCCTCACACCTATTTAATTCATCCAATCAGCAGCAGAAAGGAGAGAAGAATTTGATGAAAAATTGTTGTGTTTCTCTCACCAGCCAATACACCATTTAATCCTTTTACTATGTGCAATGATGACTATGGATGCTCCTGATTTTTGAAAAATTTGTGAAAATAAAAAAAAAGTTTCTTATAATTTAATAATAAAATTTAGATAAATTAAATGCATATTTATATTCATATACTATTCTCTTGGTAAATATATTTCATAAGATAGAATATACAAAAGTAATTTTATTTTACATCTTATTGAGCTGAGTTTTCTTTCGTTTTGTGTCGTTCATGAAACCAAACAATGGAAGAGTAATTGTTTTTTCTTTCCCTTCTATCATTGCAAATAATGCAACTGAGGGAGAGCAGAAGATAAACTATGCCTAGGTTTATTTATGAAATGATTGAAAGTGAAAAATAAGGGGAAATAAAAGCTAAATCTAATGAATATCAGATTGAGAATAAAATATACCTTCCTGTATGTTCTATTATTCTGGTTTATTCTTTGAAGTTTTATTTATATATTTTTTTGTCTAACCTGTTCAGTTTTACAGTTTTTTTTTTACCTGAGTTCAGTTTTACAGTTGAGTAACACCTATTTTGGCTTCTGATATACTGTGGTTCAAAATTATTGGATTTAGGTTGGATTTACAAATGAGGGGAAGGTGCTTGCACTAGATCTTAAAATCTATAACAATGGTGGAAATTCAATGGATCTGTCTCTTCCAGTTCTTGAACGGGCTATGTTTCATTCAGATAATGTGTATGAAATACCAAACATGAGAATAGTGGGGAGGGTTTGCTTCACTAATTTTCCTAGTCACACGGCTTTCCGTGGATTTGGTGGTCCTCAAGGCATGCTTATTGCAGAAAATTGGATTCAAAGAATTTCTGTAGAAGTCAAGAAGAGCCCTGAAGTGATAAGAGTGAGATATGAAACTTTGTTATATACTCCCTCTGTTCCTAAATATAAGATCACTTTCAAATTTCAATTTGTTCCTCAATATAAGCAGTTTTCTAATTTTTCTCAATTTTTTCCCAGATAAAGCCTAATAATGCTTATCTATAATAAACAAGTAAGAAAGGGAGTGAAAATAAATTTATATAGTTAGGGTCGATTAGTCATATCATGTGCTATTAACTACCTTAACTAGCATCCTTAATCTAATCAAATTAGAAAAGTGTTCTTATTGTTAGGAACAGGGGGAGTATTTATTATTGTGTTGCACCTGTGAACAATTTTAAGCTCCATCATTATTTGTTTGAAAGGATTTTCCTAAGCCAAGTTTCTTTTCAGGAAATAAATTTTCAAGGTGAGGGAACTGTGTTGCATTATGGTCAAGAGCTTCAATACTGTACACTAGTCAAGCTATGGGATGAACTTAAGTTATCATGTGACTTTGCAAAGGCAAAAGAAGACGTTGACAAATTCAACGGGCTTCATCGGTGGAGAAAGCGTGGCATTTCAATGGTTCCAACCAAGTTTGGCATATCCTTTACTACAAAGTTTATGAATCAGGTAATATCTGAGTTCCAACAACGACAATAAATACAAGTCTTGTGACCTATTAAATGAAATCAGCTACATATGGTGCCATTGTTTTCTTTCAACCACTGAATCTTTAAATAAATTGTTGAACAAAACGCCCTATTCAATACTACTCGAGTGTTCTCTTCAGTTTTTATCTATCCCTTTCCAAAAAAATTTCATATTTTATGTTTTGCCCTCCTTATCGATGCCTCCAACAACATTCTTCATAATTCTCTAAACCACCTTGAATATTTTGTTTCATTTTCTCTTCAGTAGACTCTATATTAACTCTTCCTTTATATGTTCCATCATTCATGATACATTTTAGCTTTTCTTGTATAACCTTCACATCCATCTCAATATTATCATAAATGCTACCACAACTTTATGCTTTTTTCCTTTTTTAAAGTTTGTATACTGTACTATATATGATTATAGCAGTTCGATAAAACTTCCCTTTATACTATAAGGTACTTTTTTTCACAAATAAGTTTAGTAGCCTTTCTGTTTGGAATTCTACCGTTAATTTTTCTAATATTTCCAAAGTGTCCATTACTAATTTTGTTATTTGTTTGGGTTTAAAATAAAGATAAGTTTGTAATTAAAAAAATATTGATGAATTTGTCATCTTAATAACTTCAGGCAGGTGCGCTGGTTCATGTCTATACTGATGGAACTGTTTTAGTTTCCCATGGGGGAGTAGAAATGGGGCAGGGCCTGCACACAAAAGTTGCTCAGGTTGCTGCCTCAGCTTTTGGCATCCCCCTTAGTTCGGTCTTTATATCAGATACAAGTACTGATAAGGTAAGACATTTACCTTCTTATTTGGTTTTGTGATATTGTTTCCAAATTTCTCAAAGAATATTTGAGTGTTAAGCAAAGACTGTTACTGTATTTTTTCTTTATCGTCCCCACTTCCCTTTTTACTACAGATTTAGAAAAACTGCATGGATACTGGAAAGAATGAAATAAGAATTGACAAGGATAATGTTATCTATTTTGTGATAAAAATATTTAGCATCTATTAAACTTTGTCAACACTCTAAAATATGAACTACAAAATCAACTTGGAAGTTCTGATATGTATGGAGCAGGGATTACTGTATTCGAGGGCGATTGATTTTGATAATTTTTATATATGATCCACTCATGTTTCTTATGATGTTAGGTTCCTAATGCTACCCCGACAGCAGCTTCTGCAAGTTCTGATATGTATGGAGCAGCGGTTTTGGATGCATGTGAGAAAATAATGGCACGCATGGAGCCTATTGCTTCTCAACAAAAATTTAATTCTTTTGCTGAGGTACTCTCTCAATTGCAATTTTTGTCTCATTTAAAAGAAGTTTCTAGTCATGATAAAGGACTTACTGAAGCATGGTTCTCTCATCATGCAATATGATAGTTATATTTATAAATCAAATTCATAGAGGTATTGTGCTGAATAAAGTACCTTTGGATGAATTAGGTTAATATGTGGAACTCAATTGTTTGTTGATAGGAGTTAGCATCGAGAGATAACTTGTGATGTTATAAATGTTTCTAATGGATTTCATTAATTGGTGGTTGTTTTCATTATTAGCACTTTGGCACTTAGCTAGATTTGTAAGCCATGCAAAACAATAACAATAACAAAGTCTTATCCCACTATGTGGGATCGGCTACATGCATCATATGATGCTCATTGTGCTGTATCAATAACCTACTCTTTGGGTATATCATTCACCAATAGATCCCGTTCTATAAGTTCAGTGAGTATTTGCTTGGTTTCCCTCTCTCTCTTAATTGGGCTTTGAATTGTTTGGTCCATCCTTCTCACTGGTGCATCTATAGGTTGTTTTTGAACATGTTCAAACAACATCAAACGATTTTCTACCGATTTCTCAGTAATAGGAGCTACTTCAACTGATTCTCGTATATGGTCATTCCGAATCTTGTCCTTTTTTGTATGAACACACATCCATCTCAACATCCTTATTTCAGCTACCCCAATTTTATGCTTATGGTGTCTCGTTATAGCCCAACATTCACTATCATATAATACTGCTGGTCTTATAGCATTGCGGTAAAACTTTCCTTTATGAGATTTGACAAAATTTTATGTTGGTTGTGGCCTTGTAGGCCTAATACAACCATCATCCCCCTTTACCCGGCTTGAGACTGGCTCTATCGTAAGATAGACATAAAGTTCAATATAGGCTGAGTTGTAAGCCAGGCAAAACATTCATATATTAAACTTTGCCATCATGATAATTGAATTTATAACTGTACTTTAAGGGTTACTTTAGAAAAAGCCTATATCATCTTTGAAGTCCTTTTGAAGATTATTTTTCTGTCTAGGTGTTTTCACCAATCAGCAATAAGCAGCCTTATTTTCCTCTACTGTTACATGCTTCTTCTTTTTTCTTGAAAATTATTGTTTGATAATATTTTGCTATGCATTTATCGTTTTCAGCTGGCTAGTGCATGCTATGCAGAGCGAATAGACCTTTCTGCCCACGGATTTTATATTACACCAGATATTGGATTTGACTGGAAAGTTGGTAAAGGAAATCCATTTAGGTACTTCACTTATGGGGCTGCATTTGCTGAGGTGGAAATTGATACCTTGACTGGAGATTTTCATACAAGAGAAGCAAATGTAATTTTGGATCTAGGGCACTCGCTGAACCCTGCCATAGATGTTGGACAGGTAATTTTCATTTTTGTGTTTTTTTAGATTTATTGTCTGGATAGATAAAGAAATTGAAGAGGATGGAGTACATAAGAAGGAAAGATCCTTGAAAAACAGAAATAAAAAATGGTTGAATCTTTAGCTGTCACTTTCCTCAAATTTTATAATGTAAGGCCTTTCAGAAACGATTGTGAATAGTTGATCTTTTAATCTTATGAGAGCTTTGGCAAAATATTATTACACAAGAATAGCTGTTATATATAAAAGTGGAATCACCTTAGTTTGTAACAATCAACCAAAACAAATTCAAATTCCACACCTGCCATGCCTTTGTTAGCAAATTTAGTTCATTTGATGAATTCATTTAACGCATAATGTTATGGAATTCTGACTGTTTGTTTGCATTTTATTTTGTATTTTCTTGCATTTGTGTTTGATTTATTTATTCAAGATATACTAAGTTGCCATTCATTCAAACAGATTGAAGGAGCTTTTATTCAAGGTTTGGGTTGGGTAGCCTTGGAAGAACTTAAATGGGGAGATGGGGCCCATAAATGGATTCCTCCTGGGCGCCTTTACACATCTGGGCCTGGAACATATAAAATTCCTTCTGTAAATGATGTTCCCTTGAAATTTAACGTCTCACTTCTTAAGGTATGTTGCAGAACAACTTTACTTTTTTTTGGTATGTGTGAGTGTGCGATGAATATGGTCATTGTGTTACTTTGCATGGTGCAACTATGGTATTAAGGGCATAAAATATACGTACTTGTTTCCATTGCTAGTAACAATTAGTTGTGATTATGTTTTGTGATTATGTACACTGCTCTAGTTGCACATATAGTAAACTTTAGTGAGTTTATGTTCATGTTAATTTTTTGACATTCCATCTAGATTTCTTCCAACTTGTTTCCCTTATATGTCTCCTTAGGCATTCCTTACATTAATGTTAAGGATGTATTTTTGTGGCATCAAAATAGTAGCATATGCATCTTATCACACGTTCCATGAAGCATAACCTGCTGTATTTTGACATTTCTCTTAACAAACTACCAATTGTTTCTTGGGAAAATTAATTACAGGCCCCTATAAGAAACATAATTAATGTGAGGTCTCACGAGTTGTTATGTGAGACCAAGAAGTTGTTATTGTTAGCTCTAGAAGTTGTAATTACAACTCGTGGGACCTCACATTAATTATGTTTCTTACAAGGGACTTGTAATTAATTTTCCCTTTTCTTTAAAGTTGCTATTTCTTGTGGCTTTTCTTAACACACCAGATTTCTGTACAAAATTTAGAGTTGGGTACATGATAAATTCACCATTCTCTTTCTTGTTTTGGTGCTTGTTAATTCATAGGGTCATCCAAATGTCAAAGCCATCCATTCATCTAAGGCTGTTGGTGAGCCTCCTTTTTTCCTAGCATCTTGTGTATTCTTTGCTATCAAGGATGCCATCAGAGCTGCAAGAGCTGAAATGGGGTGTAATGATTGGTTTCCTCTTGATAATCCTGCAACTCCTGAGAGGATCCGAATGGCTTGTTTGGATGAAATTACTTCTTCAATCATGAAATCTGACTTTCATCCCAAGCTTAGTGTTTAATGTGCTTAAGTCAATTCTTAAGCCCAGTTCCTATGTGTCCAAAGGGATGTGAGAAGTTGGTGCTATTTGTTGAGGGATTTGGAGGGGATGGAAAAAAATTGAGTTTGGAGAAGTGGGGTTAGAATATTTAATAAAATGAAGATATAAATTAAATGAGTAATCCCATTTCTCCCATTTTTGAAAATCAAGGGTCAGTTTGGATGGATGAAATTGAGATGATGGAAATGAAATTGGAAAGTGAAAATGGTAATTTACATATATCTCAGGACCCATAAGTTTTATCTCTCCATCTTACACTTTTACTGGGTCACACAAATTTTACTTTAATTATTTTCTCTACTTTTCATCTTTACCCCTTACACTCGTTTCCAATTCTATTTTATCATCTCAATTCCTCCAAAGCAAATGGGCCCTAATCGAAATGTTCGGTGTCTCATCCCATCACCTTCAAATCCTCATACTTTACATGCCTAATGATTTCAAAGTCGTGTCCTTTGAAAAGCTATGTAACATGCGTACCGTATATAGCATCTGTATTTGTAATATATATATATAAAGAATATATATTCTTGGCAAAAAATGAATATATTTTTATCGTAATATAGATCAGATGAGGATCCATGATCAATTAGGATACTGGCAGAATTTTTATTTTTTTGTTTCTCAATCATCAGTAACTAGTGTGAAATCAAAGAATCTCATCAATAGTAGTATAACTTTTTATATATTTGTTTGATCATGGAAGAACAAATAGAAGTTCAACATCTTTTCCAATGTATAGTGAAACGTTTTTAAGGGATTTTAATAACTTGAGCCACTTTTCATTGTCAAGATTATTTTCACGTTTGTTAGTAAAACTATTAGGACTTTTCAGTTTTCACTGATGTTTTTTGTCATGGACTCTTTTTAACTACACACACGATGTTAGCTAGATTGTTTTAAGTTTTAAATTTTAGCTATAATTTTGATATATTGACAGCAGTGAGTAATTTCAACAAAGGAAAATGTATAGATTTGCTACCATAACATTTTTTTTGAAAATGCATCAAACACTGTAATGTACACATGTTTTACTTGGATGCTTGATTACACGTGAACATCTAAGGTAGGACAAAGTGAATCGTTAAATTGACAATGACATAAGCCTTAGAATGAATTGTTATGTTAGCCATGTTGAACGTGATAATGATGTTAACCTTAGATAACAATGTGCAGGCTGAGGTGGCGATTAAAATGTTCTATGTGGCCATGTACGTGAATAGTTAAAATGATATGGCAAAAAAGTAAAATAAAAAACAACGAAATATGGAGAAGGGATAAAAGCCTTTAAAAGACTTGGAAATAGGTAAATGGAAGGAATTCCTTTGGTAGAATTTTTTCTTCCTTGTCACAGGGGTGTCGGGGTTTCGTTGCCAAGGGAGGTGTGCCCTCCTTTGGTCGGTCGATTCCTCCAACCGGTTTGTGGGTCTCTGAGTATATTTTTTGAATGTTATATGAATACCCATGATTTTATTTGTCCTTTTTCACAGTTTAAAACTTTATAAATAGAATTACTTCAGTGCCCTTCAAGCAAATGTTGTTTTTAAAACATTTTATTTGAGCTTGATAAATAAAATAAAATAAATTTGAAAATTTTCCATCTCAAAATTGTAAAATCTTATGATAAGAAATTGATAGTTTCATATCTAAAATTTGTAATTGTATATTCAAGATCTCGAATGGCAAGTAACATCACGTAAATCAGAAAAGTGGTTGAAAATAACAAATATGTTTACAAAAATTTTGCTTTCTTGAGTTTGCCGACATTTACAAAGAAAAGTGTGTGTGTGTGTGTATGAGAGAGAAATGTTATAATGACAATATAATTAAGTGAATAAGAAATAGAATGTAAAAGAGAAAATAATGATGGACAACAAAGTTTCTGAGGCTTTTCCTGCATGACTGATCACATCATCTTCCCAAGGAACCCTAATATCATTTTCAAATTCCACCCACAAGCAAACCCTGAAACCGAAGGCACATCTTCCTTTCCAGTTTTTGGTGATACTCTCTTTAGTGTTTAATAATGGCGAGCTCGATGTGCGTTGCTGGCCTTCGACACCTTCAGGAGGGTCGCTGGGAGATGGGTATCGTTGTGAAGGTTGATCGCATAATAACAAGGTGGGTTGTTCGCTACCCCTACGGTCCAAATCGCCCTATGATCGAACAGGAAGACATTCATGTAGTTGTCTTTGATGAAAGTGTAAGTTTTTTTTCTATCAAACATTCATGTTGTTGTTTTTTTGACTTATATCATATTAATTCTTCATCTTTTGGAACTTAAGATGGTTATTGTTTGTTTTTTAGATTACTGCGATTGCTATAAAGTCTTTGCATTTTAAGGCTAACTAGCAAGTTCATAGCTTAAAAAGGACTTTCCTTGTGAGGTTTTTGGTTTAACTAATATTGGTAAAAAATATGCGCATTTTAACCGTGCGTTGCACGGGGAGCTTCACCTACATGAATGTCCTTTAATTTTTAAGCTATTGGTGACTTATTACCACCTGATGGTTGTCAACCCGTGTTCTCCCAATTGTACATTCATGACACTGATAATGAAGTTCGCAATCGAATCTCGGCTATTAGGTATGTTCTGACTTTGAATGAAAATCATGAGACAATTATATATCTATATTCTAATGATGTATATATTGATATGCAGCAACCACAAAAGGGACAATAATCTGAACGTTGAAATTGTTGAAAAAAATTAAGGTTGAACTTGACTTGGTAAACCCCTATGTGAGACAATTTCGAACTGCTTCAAGTATGCTTAGTATGCAAGAAATTCCTTCACTGAAAATGGTACTACTTGGGAATCGACATACTGATGGGAGGACTTATAATTTGCCTACTGCTTCAGAGGTTGCAGCCTTGGTTGTTGGTGATGAATCGGCAGATATTCAAGTTTGTGACATAGTTATTCAAGCAACTGATGGTAATGTACAACACATTAATGAGCTGCATCCTTCTTACTTACCCTTACAATATCCGTTGCTTTTTCCATTTGGTGAAGATGGATATAGAGATGGTATCAAACATTCAGAGCAATTATTCATGTCAATGGCCAATCGGAAAAGAGTAAGCATCCGTGAATATCTCAGCTACAACATCATGTATAAACCATTACAGATTACGCAATTTTTGTTTGCTGGAAAATTACTTCAGCAATTTATTGTCGATGTTTATACTATGATGGAATCACAAAGACTATTATGGTACAAAACACATCAGAAGGAGTTGCGTGCAGACTTGTACCAGGGGCTGTCCAAGGCAGTTATTCGTGGAGAAACAAATGCAGTGTAACATCCCAAAATTTGAAATAGAGATAATAGGGAATTAATTAAGGTATTAGGATATCTCTATTAAATTAAAAGGCATTGTAAATAAGTAAATGAGGATAAATTTGTTTTTAAGAGAATAATATACCTATTTTCTTTGGAAATTAAAGAAAAATAATTAGAGGTTAAATTTTAAATTTAAAATTTGAGGAAAAATACTTTAGGACATAGATAACATCATGGAGGGAGAAAATATATAAGATGGATTATAAATTTGTTTCACAATTTAGTGTTAAGATAGGAATTTAGAATGAAAAGGTAAATAATGATTGATAGAAGGGTAAGATGGTCTTTTGGTTTGTAAACCCTAACTCTCTTCTCTTTTACTCTGCCTAGCCACCACTCCCACTTCCAAAATCATTCATCATCATCGTTCTCCTTCCTCTTCTTCACTGACTCCGTCTTCTTCCTCCCTCCCCTTTGCTTGTTCGGCGCGGCGGCGGCCAAGGCTGGCCGGAATTTCGCGGCATCTCCTCCCACCCTTTTCATTCACGTTCTCCTTCCCCAGCTCGTCTCCTCACTGTTTCTCATCATCTTCTTCGGTTTCATCTCCCTTCCATTATCTTCTTCGGTTCTCCGGCGAGATCGACGGCGGGATTTCCGGCGAGCAAACCGGCGGAGCTTAGCCAGAAACTTTGGTGAGCTTTTCTTTTCTTTACCCACTCCTTTCCTATTTATTTTAGGCGCGTTTTGAGAGGATCCGAAATTTAGGGTTTGATTTTGGGATTATAAATCATCTAAGTAATATCTTAAGTTTTGTGTTCATGGTGAAATGCTTAAATTTGTGTGTACTTGATTTATGAGATATCCAAGATTTGAGATAGGATATAAATATGCACTTTTGATATTGCTAGCAAGGTGATGCTTAAAGTTATTGAAATGATTGGTAGTATGGTAGTATTGTTATATGTGAAATGAACTTCATTTAATGATTTATTCAATTGTCAACCTGGGGTAAGAATCAAATAAACAAATGAGATTATTTAAGGGTTAAGGAAGTATTACTTGAAAAAGATTGGGTAGTATATTACGAACGAGAGAGACGTTAAAGTGCTATAAAGTGGAAATGATATTAATTTATCATCTGAATCTATATTATTATAGGAGTGGATGCAAGTAGGCCTTCGTGGCATCCATAAAGAAAGGTTGAGAAAATGCGCAGAGTGCAAAATGGCGACAGGTAATCACACTTAACCTTACTATATCATTGAGGGTGGCGTTAGCTGGGATTTTCTTAAAAATCCTTTCTCACCCTCTATATATATACATTATTTTTGAAAAGGTATTTTTATACAAAACAGGCTATCGGGTGCCTTTCAAACACGATTATTTTTATATAAAAGATTTCGACACATTATATATGTAGTATCCTGTCTGGTGGTGCTGGATATTTTGGAATGGTGTGACATATTTGCAGGTGTATTGTTATAATAGTTATTTGAGAGGTTATAAGTATAGAAAAGGAATTAGATGTGAGTTGAGATTTTGGAGAGTAATGTTGAGGGAAGATATTGTAAATAATAGATTGAAAGGTGATGTGAGAGTGTATGGTGTTGATGATGAGATTGATGTTGATGTCGATGTTTATGTTGATTTTTGTGGATGAGATATTGATAGGGATATGGTGAGCAATGCATGACACTGAAATTGATGTACCATCGCGCGATGATAACTGTCGATAGGCCAATCGACAGTTATTTGTACTGATGATCCTTTTCGGATTGATTAGACCGGGGATCATAGGTCAACTTATTGAGAGAAAGTGACCTACGGTTGTTTGACATTGGAGAGCCCAACCGTTCTCGTTCTGTAATGGAAACAAAATTGGGGTTCCCTCTCTGGAGATTGCCAGAGTGGGAAATTGTCCCCTCATTATGGAGAGGGACACAATGTCAAATCATATAGTGAAGATTAGATGCTTGAATGCCCCGTGATGGCACAATGCATCATAGGTGAGTGTGAGAGTTGTGGTGGTAGTATCATTAGATTGGAGACTGGGTAGATGATGTTTAGTTAATGTGGAATTGACTGAGGGATTTGAGTTGATTTGGATGTGACGGAGGCACTTGAGTGATGAATGGAAGAAGATTTGACACGCATATACATATTACTGGTTTTTAAATTGTGGTGCCCTTTAGACGCCCTCGCTACCGCACATCTCATTGTTATAGTGAGTTAAGCGGTGATTACTGGGACAAATTGTCTCATCCCACGATTACTGACATTTTTGCAGGTATTCATGTACAGGCGCAAGCTTTAGGAAAGGGAATTAGGTAGTGGAGATGATATAGTTTATTTAGAATTGTATATTGCCAATTTGTATAGGTCTGCATTCGCTTCCGCATGTATATATCTATTTATTGTTTAATATCAATTAGTTTTGTTTATTAACCATGTTAGACAAATCCTTTCATGGTTAGCAATGAATTATCCATGATAGCAGCTGTGTTGTATTAGTTTATTCTTTTCTATCATGGATAATATTTTAATCATTAGGATATTCTTTTTCTAACTATGATAGAGATATTGATATTATTGAAATTCTTTTTTTCTATCATAGTTAGTAAAGAGATTATTGAATTAAAAGAGATGTCACAGGTTAATTAGGGAATTAGTAACAATATGTTACATGCAACATGTACTGGTAGACGAATTGTCCTTCCTTCTTCATTCACCGGTGGGGCTAGATATATGATGGCTAACTATCAAGATGCAATGACCATATGCAGAACTATTGGATATCTTGATCTTTTTATAACGTTTACTTGCAACACAAAGTGGCCTGAAATATCACGAATATGTGAGAGGTTACATATTGACCCATCAGAATGTCCACAACTATGCACAAGAGTTTTCTATATGAAACTTCAAACTTTGATGAAAACTATCAAAACTGGAAAGGTGTTTGGAAGAGTGCGTGCAGGTATAGCAACATTTTAGCTTCAGCATGTATAATAGACTTTATCAATATTATATGTTCTACTATTTTTTCGTTTCTTCTTTTAATAATATCCAGGATTTAACAATATAATTTTTCCTATGTCACAGAGGTCTATACAATCGAATTTCAGAAATGTGGTTTGCCACACGCCCACATTCTACTGTTTCTTGAAGAGATTAGTAAGTCTTCTGATATAGAAACAATAGACAAAATCATTTCAGCTGAGATTCCAGACAAAGATGTTGATCTCCAATTGTATGAGCTTGTCAAAAACATCATGATGCATGGGCCATGTGTTAAAAACAAACGAAAAGCTAAATACATGTCAGATGGCCGTTGTGGAAAGTATTTTCCCAAGAAATTTTGTGATGAAACAACTGTTGACGAGGATGGTTATCCAACTTATAGGCGCAGGGATGATGGCCGCACGGTTGAGACGAATAAAGCTATTTTGGACAATAGATTTGTGATGCCTTATAATTCAATTTTGCTTCAGAAATTCCAAGCTCATATCAATATAGAGAAGTGTAATCAGTCTCTAGCAATTAAATACTTATTCAAGTATATCAGTAAAGGCAGCGATCGAGTGGTAATGGGGCTGTTTGATCAATCTGGTGATGGCTCTCAACCTACAGCTATTGATGAAGTACAACAATTTTTAAATTGTAGGTATATATCTGCCTGTGAGGCTTCATGGCGTGCCTTTGGCTTCCCAAAACATCATAGGTACCCTGTGGTGGAAAGATTAAGTTTTCACTTGCCCCATCAACAATATGTTGTTTATAAAAGTAATGCTGATGTCTTAGAATTAGTTGACAACCCACGTGACTGTGAGTCTCAATTTCTATCATGGATGGAAATTAATGGTAAGGATGAGGAGGCAAGGAAACTAACATACTCTGAGTTTCCCAAAAAATTTGTTTATCACAAAAAGAAAAGGATCTTGACAGGAAGACAAAAGGGCATGTCAGTTGGTCGTATGCCACATGTTTCACCTTCTGCCGGTGAAATATATTATCTTCGATTGTTATTAACTATCGTGAAAGGACCCAATAACTATGATGAGATCAAAACTTTTCAAGGTGTGGTTCACAAAACATTCAAGGATGCTTGCTTTGCACGTGGTCTATTAGATGATGATCGTGAATGTATTTCAGCAATTAAAGAAGTTGCAACTTGGGCATCAGGACGAAGTTTAAGGAAATTATTTTTCAGCATGCTTTTATGTGGTTGTTTGAAACAACCAAATGAAGTCTGGACGCAAGTTTCATCCTTACTTGCAGAAGATCTTCTTTATATAAATCGTCATGAAGCTGCCCGTACAGGTAAATTTATAGCTCCTAATTTATTTCATGCATAGATAATCGTTGCACTCAATAAATCTGACTATTTTCTTTTTCATATAGGTGTTGTTATGGATAATTCTAAGAAAGAAAATGCAGCGTTAAAGGAAATAGATTCGCTTCTTCATCTAAATGGAAGATCTTTGACTGATTTCAGTTCAATGCCATCAATTAACCTTGAATCTGATATTCATTCCCTAAATCACCTAATTGTACAAGAGTTAGCTTATGACCGAGTTGCACTTGAATTGGAAGCTGACTCATTGTTGAAATCTCTCAATGATGATCAGTTAAAGGCTTTCAATGGTATAATGGAGGCTTTTAAAAAAAGTCGGGTGGATTTTTTTTTTTGTTAATGGCTATGGAGGTACAGGTAAAACATTTCTATGGAATGCCTTGGCAGCTACTATTCGGTCTAAGGGTGATATCGTGTTAACAGTTGCCTCTAGTGGAATTGCAGCAATGCTGTTACCCGGTGGAAGGACAGCACATTCTCGATTTGCTATACCTCTTCAAGTTAATGAGTTCTCAATGTGTTGTATTCGTCAATACTATCCTCTTGCTGAGTTGATAAAGGCCACAACTTTAATAATTCGGGATGAAGCACCGATGATCCAAAGATATTGTGTTGAGGCATTAAACAGGAGTTTACAAGATATCATGCATTCTTCGTTGCTTTTTGGTGGAAAATGTATAGTCATGGGAGGTGACTTTAGGCAAATTTTGCCTGTTATACCAAAGGGATCTAGAGCCACTATAGTGGATGCATGTATCACATATTCTTCAATATGGAGACATTGTCATATCATTCAGCTGCATAAGAATATGAGACTGGGTTCTTCAAATGATCCCATGGTTAATGAAAGGATAAAATCATTTTCTCAATGGCTTCTAGATGTAGGAGATGGAAAATTCAATGAATCCATAGATGGTGTAGGTGATATAGAGATACCGCCAAACTTATTGGTCGATGTAGGTGCCGATCCTATTGCTGCTATTGTAAATGAAACTTATGAAAATCTACTATTACACTTAGAGTACAACACCTATTTCAATGACCATGCAATATTAGCTCCAATAATAGAAAAGGTAGATCAGATCAACAAACACTTGATAGAGGTACTTCCTGGTGAGATGCATGAGTTTGTGAGTTGTGACACTGTTTGCAAATCTTCCAATGATTGTGACACTGTTGATCAATTATATACTACTGAATTTCTAAACACTATATCTTCTTCAGGCCTTCCTCCTCATAAGTTATTATTAAAACTTGGTACTCCAATTATGTTATTGAGAAACATTGATCAAGAAGCTGGCTTATGCAATGGCACAAGGTTGAGAGTGTCTAAGCTCAGCTAAATGGTTATTGAGGCAATTACTCTGAATGGTTCAAAACCAAATGAAAAGGTTCTGCTTCATAGGATGGATATGAATCCAACTGAGTCTAGATGGCCTTTCAAACTTCAAAGGAGACAATTTCCAGTTATTCTATCCTTTGCAATGACTATTAATAATAGCCAAGGACAATCATTAAAAAAGGTAGGTTTATTTCTTTGTAAACCTGTTTTTACACATGAGCAGCTGTATGTTTACTTATCTAGAGTTCGTAGTGTTGATGGTCTACGAATTGTGCTTGGACAACAAGATGGAGAAAAGGAAACTACAACCAAGAATGTGGTGTACAAAGAAATTTTCATGAGTGTACATCAAAACAAACATTAGCGTTGTTCAGAAACAGACCTTACATGTGAGTGTTATATTCAATTTATTTTTAAAATGTGCATTTTCACAATTTCTTTATGTAAATAACATACTAAGTTCAACAATTAATACATAGTTTATTTCCTTGCTATTGCAGCCTGATCTTGCGTTAAGCAACGGGAAAAACTATAAACACATTGAAGGACATCAGCTTAATTACATCTCTTGACAGATTATATTATGCATCTTTTGCAGTATAAAACACTGTAATTATTTTTTGGACATTACTTTATTGTATTTTTGAATCAAGTAGAATGTCATCCCGTTGAATGTCCATTGTTACTGTCTAGGTTTTTTTGACAGAGTTCATCAATTGTATGCTTGCTAAAGAGACATTTCCACTGCTTGGCTGTTTTGATCATTATTTTTGGCAAATCAAATTATATATACTCTTTGATTTCAAAGAGTCCTGCATTGTGTTTGAAGCATATTTCATAGTTAGTTTTTTCATACAAGTTGATGTCTTTGTGATTTTTTGATAGACGGTCAAACATAATATTCTATTTCATATTTATATCTAAATGATTTACACTGTTTTTAAATTTTTACACATGTTGCAGCAAATATAGTCTCCCCGTGCATTGCACGGGAGAATTTGCTCATTTGATAAATGGGCAAAGCCACAAAAATGATACTCCCTCCGATCCTAAATATAAGACCTAGTTAACTTTTTTGAAAAATCCTAAAAAGAAGTAAAATAAGTTAATTATAAATTGATTTACCTAATTTTTTCTCTTACACTAGTTTATTTTACCTACAAGCTACTGGATAATTTAAAAAGATATCAAATATGTCATGATTTAATAACTTATTTTGCAACCTTAATCTCTCCAAAAAAAGTCAATTAGGTCTTATATTTAGGACCGGAGGCAGTACATAACTATTGACCAAAGAACAAAAATAGTACATAACTATTTCAAGATACAAAAATGATACCTAAGTTTTACCATGTGATCAAAAATGATATTTTCACTACTATGACAATAATATTTAACATGAAATGTCCAAAATGCCCTTATAATTAAATAAGCTTTTACCGAGCTGCAATTAATATATATAAGGGCATTTTGGACTTTTCATGTCTAATATTATTGTCATATTAGTGAAAATATCATTTTTGATCACATGGTAAAAGTTGTGTGTTTCATTTTTGTACCTTGAAATAGTTATGTACTATTTTTGTTTCTTGACCAATAGTTCTGTATCATTTTTGGGCTTTCGCCCTTGATAAATTTATCCAAGCTCTTATAGAAAGGAATACTTTCATTTAAATTTGGGCTCTTATATAAAACTAAGGACGGAGGGAGTATATGAAATTACCAAGTTTTTATGTGACAAAACCATGTTGAGTGCAAAATTACAAAGTTATTCTATTGTATTTACCAAGAGGTAAAACGTATATTTCAGACTTCAGATATTAAATTATCAAGTTTAAACTTGAAATATCAAATAAACTCATTGTAGTAATTTAAATTCAGATTCTGTTCCCTTGCAATTTAACTTCAAATTCAATTCCCCTCAAATAAATCTCAAGCTTCTCTTTGCGCCCAGAATGAAATTAAATGTTCAGTAATGTATCAAAACAAGAAATTAAATGTTCAGTTAAAAGACCAAAGTGTCCTTATTGAAGCACAAACGTGCTGGGAATTCCCTATAAGAGTCTTTAAAATCCAATTGTAAAATGTTCGGTACTTTATTAATGAATTCGAACATTTTTGGGATTTTGGAATAGCACATTGATGTTAGAAAGAAAAAAGACATATCGAAGATTCCTCTTATATGTCGTGGAAATTCATTTGTGAAAATGTTGAATGCTTTAATTGTAGGATTATTTTGGAAATTCTCACATTGATGTTGATAAGAAGCACAAACATTTTTGAAATTGCACGTGTGTCTTGTATTCTGGTTACTACATTTAATAATTTAGGATAATTTAATCTTTTAAATGATACATTAATTTCACCCGGGCAAAGTGAAGTCTCAGATTTGTATGGGGGGGAATCTGAAGTTAAATGACTACGATTGTGATTATTTGATATTTTCCCAATTATCAAATTAAATTCATATATATATGATATTACGAAGTTAAGATAAAATTAGCAAGTTTATGACTATAAAATTTGCCAAGCTTGAACATAATATTCTAGACTTTGGATATGCGATTACAAAGTGCAAATATGAAGTTACCAAGTTGAGATATCAAATTAGCAAGTTATTCTATCAAATTTTCCAAGTTAACGGTTTGCATACATTTTTTAATATATATTTAAAGCATTGGCGGATTTTAATAAATAAAAGCATTAGCCGCTTGGCTAGTTAACACACACACAAAATTGTGAGTAAATTATAGTTATATATGGAATGTTAATTATGACATTATGAAAAAGGATTTTACATTTAGCCTCTATTTAGGTCTATCGGTACTTGCCTGACCTTCACTTAAACTAATAACTATAAGAAAGTTAATCAACCTTTTACTTTTCCAAGTTAATTATAGAATATATATATCCATAAGATGAATTAATAAATATGAAATAGTCCATAAGGGAGCGTATTATATAATATAGTTTTTTAAGAATTCGTTGGTACTTTGTTTGACTTAATTCATTCATCTATAGGTAGAATTAAGATGTAAATTATACACAAGTAATTTTTACAAGTGTATAAAATATTAATCAATTAAAAACACTAACAAGATATCTTTATGTCATCTTAAATTCAACTGGAGGCCGGTATCCAAATACAACATTAGAGGCTAAATGGAAAGGTTAAATCTTTAATCGGTCTTTTTTCTTTTTTGCCATACATCCTTTATCTAAATGGAAAGGTTCATCTTCTGGTATGTCCTCCTTTTTGCAATGTGTTGAATCAGCACACCTTCTTAACATTACCCAGAAAGGTGCATCCTTCACTTGGTCCAACAACAGGAAAAAAGATTGGTTAGTTATGGAGAAGTTGGACAGGGCTCTATCTAATAATTCTTGGATTCAGGCTTTTCCATTTTCACACACACAATCTATTGGAATTGCTGCTTCTGATCACAGCCCTTTAATCTTCAACTCTGAGTTCTCCTTAAAGCCTTTAAAACAAAAAAGGTTTGAGTCATTCTGGTTCTTATCTAAGGAATGTGAGGAGATTATTAAGCTCAGCTGGTCTCAAGCTTCAAGGGGTTCTCCGAGCTTCAATTTCAGATGTAAACTTCAAAGAACTCTAGATGCCTTATCCTCCTGGAGCAGATCTAATATAGGGAATATATCTTATAGAATTAAAGCTCTAGAAGCTGAACTTCTCAGCATCTCAGCATCTATTACCTCTACTACTGATCGGTCTAGTTCTTCTCTACATGTTTTAGTTGCAACCAAGCATAAATTGGAGTTTTTATATGATTGTGAAGCCAGTTTTTGGGCCCAACGGTCGAGGTTAAATGGTATGTTGAAGGGGAGCGAAACACAAAATTCTTTCACGCAGTGGCTAGTCGGAGAAAAGCAAAGAACTTGATCTCTTGTTTACAGAATGAACAGGGTGAATGGATATCGGATTCTAATGATCTAGCCAATCAAGTTGCTGCTCACTTCAGAAGTATTTATGTTGAAGGTGATTCCTTGTATCTCTCATTCGGACCAACAAGCCTTGATGAAGCCAATTACCATTGATGAACTCAAAGAAGCAGTTTTTGGTCTTCCATCTAATAGTGCCTCTGGACCAGATGGATATAATGCCAAATTCTTTCAATCTCAATGGAATTTAATTCAGCATTACTTATTTGAAATGGTCCAGTCTTTTTGGCATTCATAGCATCTTCTTAAGGAGCTGAACAGAACAAATATTGTTCTAATTCCAAAGAATGATAATCCACAAGTGATTAAAGACTTTAGGCCGATCAGCTTGTGCAATGTATCTTATAAAATCATTTCCAAACTCTTGAGCAACAGGTTGAAGCCAATTCTGGCATCTGTCATTGCCCCTCACCAAAGTGCTTTTTTGAAAGGTAGACTTATTTCAGATAATATCATGTTGGCTGCTGAACTCATGGACCACATTCATTCCTCTATAGAAAACAGGAGGAAGCTTGCAGCTCTCAAAATTGATTTCTCCAAAGCTTTTGATCGTATCTCATGGAACTTCATCTCTGCTGTGCTTTTTTGCATGAGTTTTCCTATGAAATGGGTTAATTTGATAGCTCAGTGTGTTACTACAGTGGAATATAATCTCCTTTTTAATGGTCAAATAGCTAGCAACTTCAAACCTGTTAGAGGAATTCGGCAAGGGGACCCTTTATCACCATATTTGTACATCATATCTGCCAATGTGCTATCATGCTTGATTTACCATCAGGAATCCCAACATCTATGGAGAGGAATTAAATTATGCAGATCTGCATCAGCTATTTCCCATCTCCTTTATGCTGATGATTCACTCCTTTTCACAGAGACTTCTACTGCCGGTTTCACAACTGTTAGCAACGTGCTCCAAAGGTATAGCGAACTATCTGGTCAAGTAATCAATTTTCAGAAATCCAGCATAATCTTTAGTCCCAATGTTCCTCATGCTAATAAACTCCGGTTATCAAGGTCTATGAACATTCCCTTTGCTGGTAGGCTAGGTAAATATCTGGGTACTTGGGTTGACCCAGGAAGAAACAAGTCCATTATTTATCAACATGTTCTGAATGCCATTGACTCCAGGACAGCTTCTTGGAAATCTAACTTGCTCTCTCAAGCCAGTAGACTTACCTTGCTGAAATCTATCTTGGCAGCTATTAATACTCATGTGCTTTCCTGTGTCAAGTTGCCTTTGAATGTATGCGAGCAAATGGATAGTAGATGCATTAATTTTTTCTGGGGGATTGATGGTTCTTCTAAGAGAATGCACCTTTCTAGTAAAGATCATTTGTTCCTTCCAATAAGTCAAGGTGGTCTGGGACTTAGGCCAATGGAGTTAGTCAACAAATCACTTTTGGCCAAACAAGTTTGGAGGGTCATTTCTTCAGATCAATCTTCTTTACTAGCTGCCACAATTGGAAAGAAATATATTGACTGGTCGACAGATCAATGGCTAAAAAAGCCTTATAATACTTCTTGGCATTGGAATGATATCCTAAAGTGTAGTTCTTTCATCACCAACCACCTTAAATGGCAAGTTGGCAATGGTTCATCGATTCCAATCAACCACCCATTGTGGTGGCCCATGCAAGGCACAGTTAGAAATTCTTCTAATCTTAGAGTTGTTTCTGACCTGCTTAGCATTCTCATTCTCATAGCTCACGGTGTTGGAATATTCCATTAGTCCGAAGTCTTTATTCTGGGCCAACTGCTGATTGCATTCTGTCACTTCCAGTCTCAATTACTAATGGTAAGGATTTCCTTATTTGGACCAAAACCGCATCAGGGTCCTATTCTGCTAAAGAGGGCTTTTCACTACTCCTTAACGACAGGTTTCCAAATCAACCAGGATTTGATCCTTTTTGGAAATTCTTATGGTCAATATCTTTGCCTCAGAAACAACTTCTCTTCATATGGAAGCTTCTTAACAAAGCTATACCTTCATCAGATATCTTGAGGACTCATCATTTGCAGGTGAATCAGTCATGTCATTTTGGGTTTTCAGATGAGGATTCCATTCACCACATCTTCTTCTCTTGCCACTTGGCCAAAGCAGCTTGGTTTGGTTGTTTTTCTATGTGTCCTCCATCTCATTTACCTCTTAGTGACTTGTTAATTTGGCTTAAACGCTTCCTTGTCTCACTCAGAGATGATGAGATTCTTATTAAGAGCATAATTTCATTATTAAATGACATCTGGAGGAAGCGTAATCAAGTTGCTCATGGAGGTAGTGCTCCTCATCCTCAAGACATTATTAAAGACTCTTAGTCAATTGTAGCTTTCTCAGCTCTTGCTTTCCGTGAGAAGACATCTCATGTGGTTCACCATAAAGCCTCAGTCGCCCATAATTTCTCTGGTGCAAATCATTGGACTGTCTTCGTCAAGAAATGGAAACTCCACCGATCCTCTTAGTGTCGCATTCTGGTATGCTTTGAAGCATCTTATATCCAGACATTCACATGGAAGCGCACTACCATTCCTAGTGAATTCTTTGCCCTTGGATGCTTTCGTCATGCTCTCAATTGGATACATCAATCTGGCTTATCTAAGGAGCATCTCACTGTTTGGAATATCCGTAAGCGCAGCATAGACTTTAATTGTTGGGCTCCTTCAGTCAAACATACAATTGCCCAGGATATTTCCTTTTTAATTAGTCCATTTACTTTTGTTTCTATTAATCTGCTTTCTGTTGAACAGTTTAGTACTTTCGCTTTTAGTTTTCATGATGTTGTAAGACCTATGTAATATCTTTTAATTAATATCATTTTGCCTGATTTCAAAAAAAAATAACCAATTAAAAAGTATTCTAATTTATTTCCTCGCAGATAAGCAAGCTACGTACAATTTTCGGGATTCAGTGTGAGGATCAAATTATGCCATTATTTAGTTTTTATGTTTGTCAAGTACAATTACAATCCTGAGGTAGTACTAGTACATACTATTATGAGGATAAAAAAACTATTAGGAAATTACAATTACAATCCTGAGGTAGTACTAGTACATACTATATACACATACATATAGACACAGGCTCGTTGTTGCTATCTGAGGATGGAGAAGATAATTTATGTGAACGTGTTGATGGAGAAGATAATTTATGTGAACGTGTTAAAATTAGGGAAATCCATAGAGAAGAGATGTTCTCTGTATGACGGGTACAAGGATGCAACAAACGAGTGGTATGTGATCAAAGGCAATGGCAATGACAATGGGAAGACTTATAACCTCAACACATGGCCTTATAAACCATAATCCAAAACACCCCTCTCCTTTCCTTTGTTGGTACTATTTTTATTTATAAGGCAGAAAGTAGACTTATTTTGTTCTAGTACTATCTATAAGTCTTGTAAGGCAGCTGAGAGAGAAGATTTAGAGGAAGAAAAATTACTCCACCCGGTTCTTCTTGTTGTCCACTTTTTTGTGCTTGTTTATCCCCTGGCACACTTGATTGCTATATGGGTGCTGACGGCAAAATGTGACAACTTGATTGTTAGACCAACACTTGGACTAGCTATGACATCAGTTTTCCTTTTCAACCTTTAGATTTGTATCTCTGTTGCGCTGTCTACCATGATGACATTCTATTATACCTTTAAAAACTTGATTCGAGGTGAATTTTCTTGCATCTCAACTTGATTTTAAAGCCCTTGTTAGTCAGGATTGTGTTTTCCCTTGTTGAAAGAGGGTTTGTTCATGACTTAATTATTAAATAAAATGTGTTCTTGGGGATAAAGAGGGTGCAAAATTTAGTTTTAAGATATTTAATGGGACATACTTGTTTCATGAGTCATTTTAAATTTTCTATTTTGAACAAAGATCTCACTTTGCAAAATTAAAAAAGTTAAGTGTTTAGTCAATATTTCAAAACTTACTTATTTTAAGAAATTATTTGACATTTGAAATAACCTTGGTCATGATGCTTGAAATCTTTGGTTATACTTTCATTAAGTTTTGGGCTTACCAAAGATTTAAAAATAATGAGAAACCCTATTCTATTTTTGAAGAGAAATGAAACTAAATGGTCTTATTAATTTAAAACTTATTCGAGCGAAATAAAGTCTTTGGTTTATTACTTTATCTAAGTTTTGGGTTCTATTAAACTTTGGAAACTTATCTTTAAAAAAGAAGTTGCTCGTAAAAAAAGAAATTAAACTAGTAATAGTTAATCAAATTAATCAAGGGTTAAGGTAAAAAATATATATAAGTTTTTTTTTATAAGAAATATCCTCACTATGTATTTTTTGGACGGAAAATACAAATAAGTTTCATAACCCAATATGAAATTTGTGTGTATTTTTAACCTAATAGAAAATCTTATGCATATTTTTGAAAACATAATTGCTGTTGGTGATGATCTTTTGTGAGAAACGCTACTTTTGACCTTAATTCATTAGTCAATGAGAAATCAAGGTCAAAAGCAATAAAAAGAGTTATTCAAACATAAATTAAATTCATTATATTTAAAGATAACATATTTAATTCAAAAGAATATTTCACATATATTTAATGGAGTATTTGATTTACAAAGTACTCCATAGAGAAAGTAACAATAATAATATACAACAATTTCTGCTAAAAAATAAAAATACTCCCTACATGTACTCTCGTCCCTTAAACAAGTGGTTGGGGTTTCGATCCCCAGCCCTTGCGAATGGAGCAAATTCACAGACCAGCTGTCTACCCCCTACATGAGACTTCAGAACAGCGAAAGATTAGTCCCACTTGACACGCGGGTGGGATACCCTTGAGAAATAAATAAAAAATAAATAAAAATATATAACCATCCATCATTAAGAAAATAAAATAACTAAATTAAAAAATTTAAGAGATTTGAATCAAGTAAAAAATATTATTCGTTTTGGATAAAAAATGAAATTAAAATGGGGGTAAATATTTTTAAGAATGGTATCATTATTTAATTATACTCCCTCCGGTCCTAAATATAGGACCTACATAGAGACTTCATTTTGGTCCTAAATATAAGACCTAGATACATTTTTGGTCACCTTTTTCCTACATTATCCTTCTTCTTCTTAACAACTCCTTAATAATAGGGGAGGAAGGGCTACTAAGTAATCAAACTAAATAAGGAGGGGTATTATTGGAAAGACATCTAAAATTAAGTCTTCCTTAATCTCCCAAAAAAAGGTTATCTAGGTCCTATATTTAGG
This sequence comes from Mimosa pudica, assembly GCA_029929735.1. Classification (NCBI taxonomy): domain Eukaryota; kingdom Viridiplantae; phylum Streptophyta; class Magnoliopsida; order Fabales; family Fabaceae; genus Mimosa; species Mimosa pudica. The sequence continues at coordinate 4,762,799 of JAKELP010000039.1, read as the reverse complement.
ACCGGAGGGAGTATTAAATAGGTTGAAAAGTGGGGGGAAATTTGTAAATGAATTGTTTTCAAAAATAAATTAAATTTCGGATGTCCCCGAAGGGACAAAATAAATTAATTTTATTGTAGTTAATCAAATGAATTAATGTCAAATTAAAGTGAAAAGGAAGAGGGAGAATAAGAGTAACAGTAAAATAGATAAATAATGTAATAATGTATATAGTAAGGGTAAAGGAGGAAACAAAAGAGTAAAACGAAACAAAAATTAAGGAACTTTAATGATGTTAGTTAGTCAAAATAAAAGGTAAATGAAGGAAAAGTAGGGTTTTTCTTCTTTAAAATAAGAGAATTATAACTAACCAAATTATTTGTTTGGGGATTTGAAGGGAATGTTTCTTTATATTAAATTGTACTATAGTTATATAATTTTAATAAATATAAGAAAGTAAAATATAAATTTTATTGAATTTTATTAATTTTAACAAATATTAATAATATTAGATGGTATTAGAGTATATAGTTTGTACATTTTCAAAGTGATATTCCGCGTGACGTGCGATATTTGATACTAGTTTCGTGCGTAAATCCCAAATCACAAAATAAAAGTAATTCAGTGGAAAACTAAATTCTTATTTCAAGGTTTTTCTCTCCAATTTTAGTTTTTCCCACCTCTATGATGAAGCATTTGTAAATCACAACTTCAGAAATGATGAACCATATATTATTCCATCACTTACCTTTAAAATCTTCCAGTTTAAAGTATAGTTAAACCCGTTGAAAATAGAGCATCGACAGTTGTTTTTTTCCGCTTTCACCATTCCGTTCCGCAGTTTCAACTGATTTGTTGTATAACGCCACACAGTTCATCATTTTCCTTTCATTATATTTTGGAAATCAAATCAATTATAGAGATTGAACTCCTTAGGTGACATAGTTGAAGTTTTATGAAGTTCTCTAAAATTTAACAAAGTTCATGGAATCCATATCATATTTAGACAATTTAACGTATTATATATGAATAACCATTAATCAATCATTCACACAAGGAAATACTTCCATTTAAAACAAAATCAAGTCACATTCATAAGTCACAATATCATAAACAATTTACAATCAAAATTTACAAACCATGCACAACCAATACTTTCAATTTCACATCTATAGTCATTTAAAAGTCCCTTAATTTTAAATACAATTATTTTCGTTAGCCTTTACAAATCTTATTTCAAAATTGTAATTCAGTTTGTAATATTACTCATAATTCATCATTAGATAGTCTAAGAAATTACGATCACAATAATATAATCTTCAAACATCACTCTCAAATAATCATATATACATTTCAATTAATCAGATCGACATTACTCCTTCCTTAATTAAAAGTTTTTAACCCAAATTTTCCAAACAAACAGAATCTATGTTTCCAAACATAAATTTTTATACAAAATTATTCTTTTCTTCCTCATCTTACATAATTCTCGTCTATTTACATGCAGAAATAGAATTAATTCAACGGGGGATTAGTCTCTCACTTGTCGAGTGAGGAGATACCTTGATCATGGATAAAAAAAAGAAATAGAATTAATTCAATATTGATTAGATAAATTTTTATAGGGATAGTTTACCATCTATCACACCCAACCAATTGGGAATCACAGGTTCAACTTAAGAAGCTTATCAATTCAATTTGATTTTATTTTCTTTCCAACCATATCATTTGTATCGGGGACTCAATCGCTATAAATATGTATTTCATTTTTAGAGAACATAAAATACAATTTAGCATTCTCTTTTCACAAAACATAACAAATTGTATATATTAAAACAGAATTAAATGATAAAATTATGATAAAACAGTTAAAATACATAATATTAGTATGAGTTATACAACCAAACCCACAGACATCCAGAATAAAAAGTTTATGCAAGTGACCGGGCGCACTTCAGAGCATAAGCATTATTACAGAAAATGACCTCAACAAAATTTGATCTAAGAGGGCATATTAACATACAAAGGAATCAAAACTTTTGCCTCGTATAGTAGAATATAATGGTAAAAAATATAGTTCACAAAATTTATTCAGAACCGCTTCAGATTTTGAGGCCATCCAACGTTAATGCCTCTTGGCCCTCGAATAATGATTTCATCTTCTGCAGAATTCAACCAACCAAAATACGGAAAACAATAGATAGAGTATTAAAAGGGGATCAACACATGGGCAACAGAAATTAAAGTTGAAAAAATGAATGGGTTTGTTAGTATGATTGCTACGATGAGCGCGTTTATTTGAGGCCTAAATTAAAAAAGTCTTTCATTAAAAAGTAAAAAGATGTAATACGATTTGACTTTTAAATTTGAAGGTAATTTGATTATATATAACACTACAATCATGAAATCGATCGTATAGCTCTTTAATTACTCCCCCTTAAAAGAACTAGCATATATAACAAGGAAAGTGTTACCGTGACATAGTCAGGAGGATCAATAATGGAAGTAGAACCTAGGATGACTTCTCTCTTGAGTTTGGTTGTCATTTTGTGGCAAGCTCGAATCTGAAAGTTACAATAAGTTATTTGACATATTAGTACATGTTTATTAAAAAAAAAGACATATATAATAATAGTACATATACATGTTCCAACAATTGTATGAAGTGGTGCATTTGCCTATACATATACACAGGCATATGCATATATACACACATATATTATAATTAAAAGGCTTACCTCAGATCGAGTTGCCCCACCGATGATAAACACAAAGATGCGCTTTCCCATCTTTTTGAAATCATTATCGACATTCTTCAGCGTTGAGTCACTTTATGAAAAGAAAACAAAATAAGTTGGATGGCAACATAGGCACTCGTAAGTAAAATATAGTTTTGAACATGGCATAAGCATGTTGAATTTATGACTAGTAGTAAAATCTTCAGTACACAAGATTAATGCATGTCGTCAGTTCAAAATAAAGCCTACTTGGTTGCTAGAAATGAACCATGCATGCGGGAACATTCCCTCACTATATACAATTTTAGGTCCCAAGATTTTTTTCTAATACTTAAGTGTCAACACCTTCTCCAATATGACTCTTGATTGTTATGTGAAAAAATTATTTAACGACAAATTTTAAATTCCATTTTTGATTGGATCACTTTTGAGATGTATTTTTGTTTCTTTTTCAGCTAGTTTCTTCTTTACATAGTTTTTTGTAAAACGGGTTGAGAAAAGCTTCATTAGAATGGAATCCAGTTTGGGAAAATTAAAGCATGACATATCATTAGCTAAAATTAAAAATACAATATAATGTACATGTAATAAGTTTGAGTGGATCGGAGCAATAATAAAGAATTTCACCTTGAACATCCATCATCTGAGCCACGATTTCGTGCCCAGTTAGCCGTCCGTCTTGATCTAACTGAATGTGGATTAGTATTACTAGCACTTGCCTGTGGGCGTTGCACACTTTTGGAGGAGCTCGCTTGAGTTGGAGGACTTGGCATATTTTTACATGAATATTCACTTTTTGATAATTGACCCTTGTTGAGATTTTCAATAAGTTCCTAGCAAAGCAGGAGCCAAATAAAATTTTCATTTTACAAGATGATAGAATATGCTCTTGTTTTATATTTCCTTCATTCTCTTCAGATTAATGAAAAAATGGGTTTTGCCCAAAATTCCAGAATTTAATATCATGTTGTCAAGATGAAATGTGGAGGAATATTGGTTACTTTATAACCCTCCAGTGTTAAATATAAGATTTTTTTTGACTTTTTGGAGAGATTAAGGAAGCAAAATAGGTTAGTTAACTATAACACATTTGATATTTTTTAAATAACCTATTAGTTTATAAATCAAATAAACAAAATTAATTTAAGGGAAACAATTAGATGAATCAATTTACAAGTGACTTATTTTGCTTTCTTAAAATTTTTCAAAACAAAAACTAGGTCTTATAATTTGGACCGGAGGAAGAAGTATATAAATGGTCTTTACTGCCTCAAATGACAATGGAGAATGTCAATGCGTCATGCGCATTAATTATTTTATGTACTCCAAAAGTTAAAGAACCAGAAAATAAGAGAAGGCTTGATGTATGTAAAAAATGTGGATTGATGACCCACTGGCATGCATACCTCTAACATGGGGTAAAATCGAGATAGTTGCCATGTTTCCTCCTCATCAGAACGATCTTTCCGTGCAGCATTCTTACTCTGATGTAAAAGAAAAAGTATAAGCGTAAATAGTTGAAAATTTAATAACAACAAAGAGATAGAATCCAGTGCACTCAAGATAGCATTTTATAATATATAATAGAAGATAGTCTATTTGCTTACTAACTAGTAGGTGGAGTAATTAAGAAAACGAATTAACTATTCCACTTTATGGGAATGGTCTTTGGTAAAGTTTTGTTGAATGTGTTAATTAAAAATAGTCTGAACTTGATCGACCTCCACAATAAGCATGGAACATACACATACACATACACACAATATGGTGGGCAAGTGTACAATGTGCTTTATTATTGGTTATATGTGTGTGCGCGCGCACGCGCGCCCACAACACACAAACACATGCACGCTTGTCTTGGTCCTAAATATAAGAACTATTTCTAATTTTTACCAAGATTTTTTCAAATAATCCTTATGAATGCTCCCCAATAATAATAAACAAAGAAGAGAGGGATGGTGGAGTAAAGGTATATGATTAGGGTATATGAGTAATATCATGTTTTAACTAACTCAATTAACATCCTTAATCTAATCAAATTAGGTAAATTGGTCTTATATTTAAAACCGGAGATAATGTATAATGCTTTACCATCAGGCTGCTGAACTTGAGTGAAAAATCGGTGCTAGATGACTTCTTGTCGGATGTTCCTGCCAGATTTTGCATGTTTCTAATGGCCTTCAAGTCAACAGGTGATAGCTTTGCCAACTGTTTAGATAAATGCAACCATCAATGTAACCACTTCCCTTGTTGCCACAACTCCAGCATAATATAAACGTCATTAAAGGCAAACTCATGCTATGCTTTCTTAATAGATGTCTTTCATTATTTTTTTATTAAATGTTAATGTTGTCATGCTGAAAAAATTTCTCAAAGCCAGGGAAATCAGCAGGTAGCAGAAAAAAACAGAACATATTTTTTTTTGTCAAAAATTCGAGCACTTGTGAATATAAACAAATTTTTAAACCAAAATGTATGAAAACAAGAAAATATCACAACATTCACTTCTCTAAAAGAGTCATGAAAACGTAGAGAGCTAAACTAAGATGGAAGCAACTTGGTTTAAAGTGAATATTTTTCAAAATAATACCAAATTGATAATCAAGTATTAAAAATGTTGTGATTCAAATTTAGGATGAATGATCCATACGTGTCAAGCATGCTCAAGGCAAAAACATATTGGAAGAAAAAATTTGGTTTTATGAAGATTTTTGAAAATCTCATATGCATGCAGAAAACATATATGCCCTTCTGCCCTGTAGGGAGTTTTGAAATGAGTCATTTGTTCATTCAATTTTTTAGGATATTTTGGTTCAGAAATGAAACAAGTGGAATTATGTGGTCAAGTAAAATACATAGAATTAAATAATTTATCACCTGTATCAACTTTGAAGCTTTATCTCCTTCAAACTTATCAGGAGAGACAATTGCATATATCATTAATAATCGCAACTTATTTTCAACCGATGCATCCTGTTTTTCACACATAATAAGTAAGAAATGTTGACAGATACGTTAGTTAAGCAATTGATATTGACTACTAAGACAAGTGTCTTTAGTAAAAAACCTGATTTGCTCTTAGGAAGTTAATGACTTCTTTGGACCCTGCATCTCCAAAAACAAGATCTTGCTCCAGTTGTCCTAAATCTCTAAGCCCTGTATCTCTAATGATTTTGTTGATCTTTCCAGCCATCTATAACAAACTTATCAAAGCAGAACGTTCAAGATTGGTATACCATTCCTTTCATTCCTTTAGCTGTTAGTTAATTATTATGAGTTAACATGGCTATAAACACAAGGAAATCACCTCTACATGGAGAGAAATCTTTTCCATTTTCTCAGTGTATTCAGGCAAGGCTTGAACCATTTTCTGCAAATCTCGTGTGGACAATTCACTACCATCTCTGGAGAATACAAATTTCTATATTAGGATTATGTCAAAGAAGTATAGTCGAATCATTTAGCTATTGGACTAAATGGTTGTTAAATGAGTAACCTTTTGTTTGCACATGTAATATTTTATAAATTAATTATATTATACTTATTATTAACCAAAGCATACAATACACAGGTGCTTCATTTTTATTGTTAGCAGGCACAGGTGCTTCATTTTTATGGTTAATATGATTGTGTCAAAGAAAATTGGCACTTCTCAGTCATAGTCTTTATCCCAGACTTATTTTGGTGTTTTTGCCTTCTTATGCTACTTGGATTTTGGGTTGGGGTGTTTCAGTCTCATTCCTATGCTTCTTTCTTTTATCACTTAGGAGCCGTGCGAGATGAAAGTCTCATGCACGGTTTTGAATGAGAGAAAGAAGTGACGGAAGGAATCCTCAACTCTATAACTATATCAAAATTGATTTTCTTGATTTTCAATCTAAAAATTTCTTATCTCACCAATATGGTCAATAAAATACTTTTATATACATGTCAAAGATGATTTTATAAATTTTAAGATGATGGATAAAAAATTTAATGCTTTTCGAATATCTATAAATTTAAAAAATGTACATATCATTAAAATATATACGTTTTGTGGTGTGTTTTTTGCCATAATATATGTATATATGTGCCAAGGTTTTTTACCAGAAATGTACATATCGGATATATCATTAAAAATTGTATAAACCTATATATGTTGATATTAAAAAAGGGTTAAGTTGTACGTTTGTCCTAAAAGTGTTCACTCAATAGCCATTTTATTTTGATATTTTTTTTTTCAAAATTACCCCGAATTTTTTAAAACGTTTCAAAACGTAACAATATTGTCTCACCTATGCAGTTAAAGCTGAACTTTACAAATTAATATTGATCATTTATACGTTAATAGTTAAAAACAAAATTCTTTTCGATACTTCTATGATAACATTACTTAAGAAAACTTTTTAAGGCAATAGTACTCGATCAGAGCATATTTGGAACTTAACCCTTAATAAAAAGTATACAAGTTGACAAACATAAACATATATATGTTGAAGAGTGACCATGGAAAAGAGGGAGAGCGGGAAATGCAATGGAAGAAAGGGTTCACAAGAAGGAAAAACAAAAAAAGCATTATAAACTAGAAGGGTAAGGTAGGACTACTAAAAACTAGACATGGGCATTTGAATTAAGATGTGGTGCAATGTTTCTGATCGACCAGTCCAAAAAACTTAAATTTGGGTGGAGAGATTGAAGGGAGTGGAGAATAAACCCCCAATTTACCAGCTAAACACTTGACATTTCTCAACTCATCCCCTTTCTTTAAAATACCAATAAAACAGGTCCTTAAAGGGCTGGGAAACTAGGCAATTTGTATGACAATGTATATGGTACAAACTATGTTTACAGTGTGCATTATTATGGTAAAAAATTGACTAATCATTAAAATATTTAAAAAAGCAAAGTCAAAATAGGATAATGCAAACCTTCCACTTTGATGAATTTGTGCAGCTTTGTTTTTTGCCACAAACGTATCCAACTTGTTAGACAATCTCTCACTAGCCTGGTATTTCGATTGTTCAAATAGCATTAACTTTTTGCACCAAAATCACTTCAATATGAAATCTTAATAGGATAAAAGTAGCATACATCTGCTATATGTGTATGGCGAATCTCAAGCCACACTGGATCATGTTTCCCTAGGAGTGCCTCTTTTTTTTCAGGATTACCCCCCGTTTTGCTTGGAACCTGAAAATTAATTTTGAAGCTGCAAATCTCAAAATTACAACCAAGAGATAAAGGAAACCAACAAAATATTACCTCGTATGTATATTTATTGCCATCCATAGCTAATAGATCATGACACATGGCATCATAGGTCCACTCATGAATTATAGGAGCAATCTGTTCACATATTCAGGAGATCTATGTGTATCAAAATGTGATAATCTAAAGGAGAGAGGAGTCATTATGAGTGAGTAAAAATGCTCTTGATTTATCACCCAAAAACAAGTCTTACTTGATCAACAGTTCTATCCACAATGAGAAGTTCACATGTTTCACTCTCTGGAAAGTTTGGAATTGTAGTTTTAAATTTAGAAATTATGTCCCACACTGCATCAGCAAGCTTGGATGGAACCAGTTCACGGGGTTTTGTTTCTTCACTTTCCTTGGCGGCACGATACCACACATGAGGTAACTCCTATCATCCAGGAAGTAATGAAGTATTAACTCTTATAAAATAAGAACACATGACCAGTCATATAAAAAATGATAACTGAAAAACATTTTTAGCCCCCTTTTCATCCCACAACCGATTATTAATATTAAACCTATAATGTATACACATTTATAAGGCATGCTTCATTGTAAAATTAATGATGATTCATGAGTTACAACCAATGAAATGTGGGCTAATAACAATAATCACAGCAACATAGCTAAAATAAATTAATTAATTACGCCAACTCTAGACAAAATTGAAACGATAATAAGAATTTCTTATTTCTATATCATTGAGTACGCATGTGTCTGTGTGTGTGTGTGTGTGTGTGTTTATGTACAGTTGGGATAAGCCTAAGTATGAGTGGCACTTGATTATAGAATAACATCGTTAAGAATAATAATATCCCATCCTATATTATTTCATCATCCTGTAATGGAAGCAAGATCGTTGCTTTCGAGCAGAAAGTTCGAATAATTGAGTGGTTATTAGTTTCTTGGATTTTTGATAATTAGAGCATAATTTGAACTTCAATAGACTATATATGAGAGTTGTTTAATCTTTCTTTTTTTTTGATACATCGGAAAATAGAGTTGTTTAATCTTTCTTTGCTCTAGCCTTTTATTTGATTATAGCAAACATTGTATTTGTTTTTTTGATACATGAATTAGAGATTTCAAAAACTAATTATATTTACTAGTATTATAATTGATTGACTCTCTTGGTCATATCTAGATTAATGTATTTGGAGATTACAATATTACATTTCCTATTTAGTTTACTGATATCATAGATTTTCTTAGTGATTACTAAGTTGTATTGTTATTATTGTCAATTGAGTGTTGCGACAATGTATTCATAAAGATCAAACTTCCTTTCTATACTTGTTAACATTATTTTAATATGGTGTTGGATGCACTTTTGACAAATTAAGTATTGTACCTTCACCCTTTTATGATGCACATTTGTGTTTAAGCCAGTTTGGCCCGATTACATGTATGATCCACTTGCCTCATCTCATTTTAGTCTTATTCCTCTTACACACGTTTGGCGAATCTTGCCTAGAACAATGATAATTTTCAATAATATCCTTGTAACTACTAAATGAAGAAATAAAGCACAATGTAATTCATAGTAATCCTAATGTACCATAACGTTGTAACTTTGCTCTACTACTGATATTCAAATATATAATCATTATGTTAACACGAACTTTACTGCAGTTTCGTAAATATTGCAGTAAGTAATTAATCATGTAAACTAGATATGAGCAATCATACACAAAATAAGAAGAAATTTAACAAAAATACCTTTAGTGAAGCAAACATGGTAGCTATTCGAGTTGCCATAACATCCAAGCAATTGTTAAATCTTTTGGTGTTCTCAATATTGCCATATAGTTCCTCCATTGCCGTATCTTGATCGGTAATAAATGCCTACACCAAATTGAACTCAATAGAGAGCATATTTTTGTTTAATGAAAAAGAATGTATGGTCAACTTTGTCCTCAAGAATAAAACACTACTAATATAGTTTATCTTATTGTACAGAAGAATGTAACAATCATTCTAAACTAGGCTTTTAGTAGAGCATAGCTATAAATTTTAGCACATTTGAGATTTTTTATAATTCTGGTAAAAAAGAAATTGTTCCATAACACTTACATATACACTAAAATTGTGTATGTGTGAGTGTATTAGTCTTTTGGTCTATTAAAAGAAGCCATTAAATTAAACATGCACTTAAGCGCATGGTCATGTACAAACACATGAAAAAACATAATAACACTACATTGATTTAGATCCTTCCCACCAACTAACTTTTTAACACATCCCCCCACCCAAAAAAGGGTTAAAGATCAATATTTTGATCATTGTGTGAATATGGCATAATAATACATAAGCATTGCTGTCAATTAAACAATGGTGTTTTAATAATACCTGGCTATCAACCGGAAAATATTCCAAATTCATCTGGAAAATGAAAAGCAAACTTATCTTAGGAAACAGTTTTGAGAACCATTAAATGCTTTTAACTCTATTGAAAGAGGAACAGTTATATCAACCTCTCTCAATGCACCTATGCGGGGTAAGATACTTGAATCACACTTAATGTGGTCTATAAACTCCTTTAGAACTGTTGAGCTAAAAAATATATATGCTCTGCCAAGTAGAAAAATAAAGAAAAATAAAAATACAATAGAGAGGGAAATCATACATAATAAGTTCATGAGAAACTAGTATTTTCCACATACTTCCTGTACAACGGCTCCCTCCCAGACATGTCAGACATGAACAAGATAAGACTGCATGCTAAAAAAATAAGGTCAATATGTATGTGAAAGATTGCAAGTTTATTACTTTAAAAACACAGTTCACATAAATGAAGGAGGGTAAAATTATAGGTAAAGCCAAACAATTTTCTACATTTGAAACATAAAACAAATTAATTGAGGTATAACACTATACAACTGTCAATACCAATAGAAATTAGACAAAAAGTTGGTTAAATAGAACAGACAGTATTGAATGCTAAGGATAGTTCCATAAATCATTTCAGATAGTTATATTATCCAATAGTTACAGTATAGCACCCTGCATTTGTAATTTGTCTATTTATTATTGGTATACCCATTCAAAATATTTTAGAAAAACAGTTCAATTACAGCAGGAACTCCAAAAGATGAACATAGGAGGTCTTAAGCTTGAAGGATTATTACCACACTCTCAACACTTACATTGAAGTTATCATAATAATAAAAACGCTTGGTCTTTCTATGAATGGGCTTAATTTTCATTAATCAGTGGCAATATTTAATATCTATTTGGCTAGTTGTATTTCCTTAGTTATCCAATTGTCTTAGTTGCTAGTTGACATTAGGATTATATTAGCATTTTTAGCAAGTTGTCTCCTTCCATCTTATATGCACAAGTTGCTAATCTTGGTCTATAGATAGAACCATACACGAAAGGATAAAATTAAGAATGACCATACACAAGAACGGGTTGAAGTGGCTCCTATTACTGAGAAATTGGTGGAAAATCATTTGAGGTGGTTTGGACATGTCCAAATAATGCCTATAGATACGCCACCAAGGAGCATAGACCAGATAACTTGGAGCCCAATTAAAAGAGGGAGAGGGAGACCAAGATAAAACTCGCTGAACTTATTAACAAAATATATCGGTGAATGATATACTCAAAGAGTTGGTTACTGAGAGTACAATGACATTGTATAATCCATGTAGTTGACTTCACGTAGTGGGATAAGGCTTTGTTGTCGTTACTACTAAAAGAAAGCACTGAACAACAAACAAACCATACAGAAACCTATTCATCAGCTTAAAAATTTAAGCAACACACACTTCGCAAACTATCCTCCTAGACAAATAAAAAGTCCTAAAATTCTTTAATATAAATTCCCATAAATGGCCTTAATCACCTTGTAGCTGGTATCTTCTAGTAAAAGAGAAAATTGGTCAATGATGTTTTTTTTTTGGTTACAAAATTTTAGGAAGGGGTTTGGGCTCAACCCAATCCAAGGGCAGGGAACCTAACTCATGATCCACTGAGGCCTGTCCATGTGGGCTCTGGAGCATGACCAGCAAGCCCTTTATGTCTGTCCACACAGGTGATGTTTGACATGCTTTACATACCACTTTCTGACTTTAGAATAAAGTATATATAGTTCTTATAAGTAAGGTAAACAAAATTACTTCTCTTTTATTGGCTGGATGAAATAAACAACATCCATAGATGGTAGTGGTTGCCTTCTCTTGAAAATGTCTTCTACCACTGCAGTAAGAAGTCCAGTAGTTCAAAGATTGTCAGGGCAGAAGAGTTTCTTGGGTTGAAGCAATGTAGGATAATAAAAACAATAGAATATGTGGCATCAATATAAAATTTTATACGGTTACTTCAATAGAGGAATAGATAACGATAATCAAATTTTTCAAGATAAAAAAGGTAAGCAAAAAAAATGCTTACGTGAAACTTCTTGGTCTGTGACATCTGCCATTTTACATGAATGTGACATAACTTTCAAAGTAACTTTATCCATTATGAGCACCTGAGAAAATTTGTTAATATGGATCAATTTCATCTTAAATTTAGAAATAGTTAATTATACAGAATAACTAAAAGCAGACAAGTTGAGGTTGACTTATTTGTAACGAATGCATGAAGAAACTTAAGTAGTCAAATCTATCGAAAGAAGGATATGCGCGATATATCTCAACATATGAGGATATGTGCCTAAAATCTTTGTTGATAAATAGTTCTAAACTCTTATAATGGAGCCTAAAATTTTCAAACATAAACATGATAAATTGCATCAATCTATATAAATCAGCTGAAACTTTCTTAATAATCAGATTTAAAAGAAAATATATAACTTAAAATGTCCATTTAACCTGCTCTTAACTTGTAATCAATTTTAATGAAATTCACAAGTAACTCAAACTGAGCATCACAACCTATAAATTATTCTAGCTATTTTACAAAAGTTCTGAAAATTGAGCCTTAAAAAATAATGACCCCATCACCATGCATATACATCAAAGGGATACAAGAGGGTGACTATGTAATTTCACTAAAAAAGGATTTTACTCTAAGGCTAGAAAATATGTCTTGCATTATATTTCACATTTCTCATTTTAGGAAATATCGTATTTTAGTAAAGGAAAAATTAACAAACTACTCCCTCCGGTCCCTAATGTAAGAGCCCACAATTTGAATGGTTTTGGTCCCTAATGTAAGAGCTCACCCCATATTCTCTCCTCATTTAATGTATTTTTTCCTACTTTACCCCTAACTCTCTTTCATATTTATTAATGTATATGTATTTCTCTCTCTTAAAAGTACCATAATAAATATGGGCAATTTTGGAAAAGAAGCATTAACTCTAGACACCCAACTAACATTCACATGTTTTCTTAATAAGCGTTTTTTTGACGGCTAGCTCTTACATTAGGGACCGGAGGGAGTACATAATAAGCTCGCAAATTGTAAGCACTTGTATTACTCACCTTCCATGATTTCGAATCTCCTGACTTTGCTGCCCCAAGCATTTCAAACAATAGCCCTACACGAGAAACATGAAAAATTTTATGAAAACAATCAATTTTAACTCTCGTGCATTTTCAATTGCAGAAATAAAAAAGTACTACCTCCACTTAAATTACTCATTCTCTTCCTAAATACGTCAACTTGTTCCTAAATATAATATATCTTTCTATTTTTTTTTTTCATATTTCTCCTAAATTATCCTTATTAATGCACATTAATATTGGACAAGTAAGACCAATGGTAAGAATAAAGGGATGTTGGCATGCTGTTTTTTTTAAATCACATGAATTTAACTAACTTAACTAACAAATGTAATCTAATCAATTTAGGAAAATAGGTCTTATACCTGGAAAAGTAAGAAGTCCGGAGGTAACAATACGAAAAACAAGAGTGAAAATGATGGATGACAAGAAAATGTAAATGATTTAGAAGGTTGACTTTTTGAAATACTTTATGTACCTATGTTGGTGCATTTTTTTTTTCTAGAATCCAGAGGGTTAAATATAACCCAGGTTCAAAGAACAAACGGAAAATGAAAAGGAAAAAAGAAATTGTATTTTCTTAAAGTAAACACTTAAAACCTCAAAAATTTCAAAAAATATTTTCCCACAAGCTCAGCTCCATAGCTCAATAATATACTTCTTCTCTATGTTGAGCTATGAATTGTATGTTTATATGTGTTTATTTGTTTTTCTCCCACAAGCTTAAGCCTATATAGTAACACTTAACTTAGCATTATATACCCTTTGGTCATCTCTCAATGTTTCGATGTGTGACATATGAGAAACAAAGGAATATGTAACAAAATGCAAAATCCACAGAAGAATGAACGTGAATGGAACATACGATCTCGACTGATTTGGTTGAAGGGTTTGTAATCTGATGATGATCCAAAATCAGAATCCGAAAACGACATTGTTGCAAAATTTTTAATATTTTTGAAGATGCAACGGGACAGAGAAAGAGATTTTTCCCTTAGAGTTTTATGAAGAAATCAGGAGAATGGAAGAATGGTATGTGAAAAGTCGTTATTTCATTTGTGAGGATGAGAAATTTGGAAGCGAAGTTTCAGTTATGTTTTGCGCTCTAAATTCAATGCTATGTACGTTGTCGTTTTATTCCCTCCCTCCCAATATAATACTTTTTTTTATTACAATATAATACTACTAATGTTATACAAAAAAATTATTATTTTTACCCATACGTTTTTTTACTTTTAATAGTCTTTATTATTTTTATACTTTTAAAAATATTTCAATTCTTATAGATTTCATTATATATTTTCATTTTAATTTTTTTCTGTTCTTTCTTATATTTTTCTGTCCTTTTCAAAATTCTTCACCGGTTTCTTAAAGTTTTGTAAATCATTTGACAATCATGTTATGAAGGAAAATTTTACTCTACTCTCCGTCACCTCCTCATATACGTCCAAACAAAAATCTGAAATCTTACTTTTGCTCCCAAAACAGCAAAGTAAGATTAACTATTTTAATATAAAAAACCAAAATGTCTTTATTGAATTTTAAACTGAATTTTTAAGATACCATAGAGAAAATTTTCAATACATTTATGTTTATTTTCATGATCATTAGAAGCATTTTAAGTCTATAAAATCATAGAATTTAACACTAAAGCATCCAAAATTTCACAAACATACTTTTAAAACATATACATGGAATTTCCGAGATGTTTGCATGTGGGCCGGTTTGATTGTAAAAAATGAAAGTGGAAAGTGGAAAGTGAAAAGGGTGAAAGATGAAAAGTAGAGAAAATGATAAAAGTAAAATTTATTAAACTCACGAAAAATATGAGATGAAAAGAGAAAATTTGTGTAGGCTAAAAATATACGTAAATTACCAAAAACTCTTTCATTTCCATTTTCCTTCTCCTTTTAAATGGGCCCTCTCAATTTATGATAAAAAAAATGGGCCCTCTCAATAAAGACATTTTGATCTTCCCTATAAAACATTTAGTATCACCTTTGCCAATCCAAGGTGAAAAAGTGAAATTATGGAAAAAAACTTTGGTAAAAAAAAGGAAAAAAGACAAATTATTAAATTAATCCCTATGAATATATGTAAAAGGACAATTAAATTCGCTAAATCTTTAAAAGGACAGTCAAAGTTATAGATACTAAATTAATCACTGCATCATCTTCATTAACAACATGCATATTTAACTATTACATCATCCTCATTAACAACTACAGTGTAGCAAATTCATAACAGCATTCTCATAAAAACCACAGCAATATCCTCATTCCCATTAACCACTAGATCATTGTTAATTTAGTGTATGTGATTGATTGTCCTTTTGGAAATTTAACAACTTTGATTGTCCTTTTACATATTGAAATAATTTTATTTGTCTTTTCCCCAAAAAGTAGTACTCCCTCCGTCCTAAACATAAGACCTAGTTGACTTTTTTGGAAAATCCTAAAATTGCAAAATAAGTTAATTATAAATTGATTTACCTAATTTTTCCTCTTAGACTAGTTTATTTTACCTATAAACTAATAGATAATCTTACTCTCGTCTCTTAAGCAAGTGGTTGTGGCTTCGATTCCTAGTTCTTGCAAATTGAGCAAATTCACAGGACAGCTGTTTACCCCTATATGGGACTTTAAAACGGCGAGGGATTAGTCTCACTTGACACGCAAGTGGGGATACCCTTGGGTAACAAAAATAGTTAATAGATAATCTGAAAATATAACAAATATGTCATAATTTAATAACATGTTTTATAAACCGTAACCTATCCAAAAAAAAGTCAACTAGGTCTTACATTTAGGAAGTATCACTAGTTTCTTTGTGTTTACCATTAAAAAAAATATAGGTTCCTTTTTCAATCCTTATCCATGTGTTATAAGATTTGGTGCTTCCCTTCCCCAATTCGCAGCCTCCCTGGTTCAGAGCCTCATGTTTTACACACTCCTCCTTTCTCCTCACATCCACAAAACAAAACAAAACAAAACAAAACAATCATATCATATATTCATTCCCACATACAAAAACACACTCTTAATAACAAACCTATCTATCTATCATCTTTCATTTAATTTCATATCTATCTATCCAATATCCATGGCTTCTACACATCCCAATCTTCACTTCCAAGCCCCAAAATTCACCTATTCTTCTAATTCTAATTCCTTCCCTCTCAAATCTCCTTCTTCAATCCCTTTCTCTTTCCATTCACACCAATCTCTTTCTTCTTCTTCCGTTTGCCGTTGCGTTAATTCGCCGTCGCCGTCAGATGACTCCGTTAACAAGGGATGGGACTCTGTGCTCCACGATTTAGTTAAGAACGCCGTCAGGCGCTTCGATTCCTACGTTAATTCTCTTCGCCACGAGGCTTTCGGCTCTGCTTCTGCTTCGGAGAATAATAATAATAATAATAATAATAATAATAATAATAGTGGTGGTGGTGGTGGTAGTGTGAATGTTTCGGAGAAGAAGGGCAATTTCGGAATTGATGATGATGAGGAGGAGGATGATTGGGATTGGGATCGGTGGAGAAAGCATTTTCAGGAGATTGATGAGCAGGAGCGGATTGTTTCAATTCTCAAGGTGCATTTTGGGAATTTTGATTTTTGTTGTTGCTAATTTATGCTTGTGATGATGTGTAGTTAGTTCTTTTTGGTGTTTTTAAGTAGGAGATAAATTTAAGTTTATAGTTTGCATGACTTTGAAGAATGGGATGAAGTGTGTGGCGTTATTAGCTCATCATTTAGTACTTCCTTCCTAATTATAACAGCTAGTTGACTTTTTTGGATACTCCTCAATAAGGTAATTAAAATTTGATTTTCGTAATTTTTTTTTTCTAAATTAGTTTATTTGACTTATAAACTAACATATGATCTAATAATATACAGAGTATGTTATGATTAAGTGATTCATTTCGCTTTTATAGGATTCTCCAAAAAAAGTCAACTAGCTCTTATATTTAAGAATGAAGGAAGTACTCCCTAGTGGTATATATATGACATTTACCTGATTTGATTGGATTAAGGATGTTAGTTAAATTAAATTGATAAAGTTATTTAGGTTAGTTAAAATCACATGATATTACCAGTGGCAACTATTAATAGGGATAATTTTGGTAGAAGTTGGGAATAGGTGAAAAGAAGTCTGATATATAGGATGAAGCTCACGTCTCCAAATGGTACATATATTTAGGTCTGGACGGAGTATTAACAACTGGGAGATTTTATAAGCAATGTAATTTAGCTGAAATTTGAGAGTTTGATTAATAATAGAAGGTTATACAAGAAGAGTGGAGGCGAGAGGGAAGACATTAGTCTTACAATTTTATAAGTGATCTTTTTCATGACAATCACTTCAAGGTCTGGAAAAATTTTGTCACTTAAGCAGCATATCACTATTTGGTTACTTCCTCTGGTTCACTTTTTTATATGGTCAAGCTAGATATTGTTGTCTGCTTTTAATGTAGCATTACGTATTATAGTGACTATTTCTTGCTCCTTAGACGATGCAACTTTGAAACATTTATCTTGTAATGCTTATTGAATGTCATGTGCAAAATGTTTGGATAAGGATGAATTAGAATGTAGTTTAGATGAAAAACATTTCCATGGCATTGTTGTTGCGATGAATGTTACTACATTACAATGGTATTTATGGCATTTTTTAATTTCAATGTTTTAATTGACCGAAATGAGATAATGGATCTATAAGAGCAACGAATTTGTGATGCATGTATGAACAATTGATCATAACTTCATTGCTTGGAGCTCTACTAAACTAAACTAGCAATTATATGGAGTTATGTAATGCCAGCCACCGCGTGACCTGTCTATTTGTAGGCACATAAAAGCCAAAATTGTTTTGTGTTAAACAGACTCAGTTAAGCCGTGCTGTGGGCATGGAAGATTTTGAAGATGCTGCTAGGCTTAAGGTGGCAATTGCTGCTGCAGCTACCAATGACAGTGTTGGAAGAGTGATATCTTATCTCAATGTAAGAACTTGGACTTATTCAGTGCTTTTAAGAAAAAAACATTGCTTTACTTGATTTTAAATTCTGTGCTTTCTTTTTTGATTAAAAAATTCTGTGCTTTCTTGCTTATGAGCTTTTCTGAATTTCTTTTCCAGAAAGCCATAGAGGAAGAGCGTTATACTGATGCAGCTTTTCTAAGAGATCAAGCTGGTGCTGGACTTGTGAGTTCTTTTGAAATGTGTTGCCATAATGACTTTTCCTTTTGATCGATATGCAATTTCATAGGGTGAACTTAGTCATGCTTGTATGTGTTCTTTTATGGCTATTTCTTAAGTTGGAATAGTTTGGTGTCTTTCATCTTGAATATCTGTGGTATCGTTATTCATCCTTCATCCTATTTTATGGCAATTTCGTATAACTTGTGACCATGAAAGCCAATAGAGAGTAGGTACTGCCGGTTTCTTGGCAGTTTCAATTTGATCACTGGGGTTTATATCCTAATAGAGTTTGTTCAGTCTGTGATATGTTCTCAGATCTCAATCAGTTATGGGTCTTATATTTTAGGAGGGTAGCAGATATGGAATATATTTATGTTCACATTTGATGTGATCAGCATCCTGTACGTAGGCTGCATTCCCTCGTTACTTTATTGGTTACAAAATAACAGTTATTTTCCCGTGAGTTGGTTAAATAGGAAGCTTGTGTGCATTAGTGTTTTCTATGCTATGCCAGTAAATTTCCATTTTATAGGCTATGGACCTGTTACATTTCAAGCTCTCTGGAATTAATTGCCGGTGGTTTATTGCAAACTTAAGAATAAATTTTGGCTTTCAGGTAGGTTGGTGGGCTGGTACTTCAAAAGATGCTAAAGATCCACATGGTCTAATCATTCGTATAACTCCTGAGCATGGAAGATATGTGGCAAGGAGTTATAGTCCTAGGTATCCTCCTCTTGATGATTATGCACTAGGAATTTTGCCATTCATGAAAACATATTTTTTTAGTGAAAGAGGATGCTAGTCTTACAACATTCCACTGCATTATGGGTGAATGTGTTGTGTGAACATGTGAAAACTAATTAGTGAGGATCTTATATTTGCTTTTTAAATGATATATTTTGGTGAATTATTTCATACCATGTGTTTGGAATTACTCAGAAAATATTTATTTAGCTTGTTGTTATTGCCTTCATTAGTATTTGGTTCAGTATGACAAAGAAACCTTGATCATGGCTGGAAACTAGATGCAGTCATCATCCACCATCCATTACTGAAAGAAATCATTGAAAATGCAGGCTTTCTATCAGAAAAATACATATGAAAAAAGTAAATTATATTTTCTCTCATGCTGTAGATACACCTCACTTTTTTTCTTTGTGCCATCTGTTTCGATCAATGGATCCTATGAAGGTTAGGGATATAAAAAAAATGCCAGTTGTCTCTGAATTTATGTTTATCCTTCATATTGGCTATGATAGGACACTTTCGACTTTATATGATCACTTCAGATTTTGTAATGTTACTTGGTATATGTTGGTGTCCATGCTCCCTATGTCAGAAGCATTTCAAAATGACATTCTTCTAATTTCAAGTAAAATATGATGTGGATGTCTTGGAGATCAATTGGATGTTCAGATATTTTCCTGAACAAGCTGTCAATTTTTTTAGCAATCCTGCCACACTATGAGGCCTGTGGTTTTTAATTATTTTTTTTGCCATATGTTTCCAGGCAACTTGCTACATCTTCTGCTGGTGTTCCTTTGTTTGAAATTTTTCTTTCAGTGAATAAGAAAGGTGAATATAAATTGCAGGTATATATTCTCTACTTAACTTCCATATTATTGTTTGCTTAGACATTACAGTAAACGCAAAAAACATTCAGGTGAATACACGTGTTTCTATGTGATGATGTATTGCATTCTTTGCAAAATCCATTGGATATAATTAATTTTTGATAGTTAGGGGTTTCATATGCATATTGTCATTAAATTAATTAACTTCGTATACTAAAAAATCATTAATAGGATATTATTCCTTTATACTTTTACTACATTCCTCAGTTTCTTCCTAGTTCGTTGAATATTTTTAAAGAAATTTCCTTATGCTTAAATCTGCATCAAGCAATCTGGCTCTTGCTATTACAGTCATGCAATCGCACGTCTGTGCTTTAGCTAGAGGATACTGTAATGTTCCTGCCCTAATCAAGATTGTTTGTTCATACATGCCAACCTACACTGACACTATTATATCATGTGTCACTCTATACCCGCATTATCATCTTTTATTTTGGAAGATTTTTGTTTTTTTTTTCTGTTATATTTCTAAATAAGGACACATTGATCATTTTGTATATAGACCTTATGGTTGTTACTTTCCAGGCCGTATACTTAAAGCGGAGAGGAGGTGCCCATACCTCCCCAATAGCATTCTCTAAAACATCAAACACTGCTGACAGATTGAGTTCCATGGAGTCACCTGAAGGTAGGAGCGAGCTATTTGTTGTGAGTACTGAAGATCCTGATAGTGGTGATGATAAGGATGATGGCTCAGACCCGGCTGAGGGAATGCCTGGATTCCAGAATGTATTGAAGGATATGATTCCTGGTGTAAAGGTGAAGGTTTTGAAAGTGAACCCTTCTGAGAAGGTAGACAAAGATCTAATATCAAAGGTGATTGAACAGATAATTGAGGAAGAAGAAGATGAAGAGGAGGAGGAGGAGGAGGAGGAGGAAGATGAAGAGGAGGAGGAAGAGAAGGAAAATGAGACAGAAAGTCTGGAAATTGAAGATGTTAAGTCTGATCAAGAGGGAGTTGAGAATATTGAAATTAATTCTGGTCCTGAAACCATTGGGCATGAGGAGCAGAATGATATTGCAATTAAATTTGTCATTGGTGGTCTTGCACAGAAACTGTCAAGTAATTTATCTACTAGAGATTTGCTTCGGGTTCCTGCTAAGCTGGAGAATGGGCGTGGTTTATTTTCTTTTACTGTAGAAAAAGAAGTCAGCCAGCGGGATGGTCATGGAAAAGGGAAGTCTTCATCAGATAAATCAACTAAGATTCAAGGGCAACGCTCTGTTGATCATGTTATGTTTGATCTTGCTAAGTTTATTGGTAGAGGAAAGGTGCCATCTAAGGTAGGTCTAAGTCCTTGCTTAACAAAATCTTATATACTGAGCGCATTTTTGATAAAATTGAACTTAGCTCTATTTATTCAGTACAATATGTAGCGATAAAAATTTAACTGCTGAAGTTTTGGATGTTAGACTAGAAATTTATAAAATTGAGTTTCTTTGCAAAGATGGTTCTTTTTGATATTGCTTGTCTATAATGTTCTGTGTTATTCCTTTAGGTCCTGAAAGATGTAGGAGAATTGATAAGTCAGACTATTAACCAAGCTCAAAACCACCAACCATTATCTGGGTCTACTATTTTCAATCGTATTGAAATACCAGCCTCTTCAGATCCTTTAAATGGTAACTTTTTCTACAGAACCTGTCATTTTGAGTTTTATTTAATGTTGACAGTTCATTGTTGACTGTAGGTTTGGACCTATGGTTTGTACTTTATAATGATCAGCATATATTTTATTTTATCAGGTCTATACATTGGTGCACACGGTCTTTACTCCTCAGAAGTTATTCAACTTAGACGTAAATTTGGTCAGTGGCAAGAAGACAAAGGGGCTAGGGAACCTTCAGATCTTGAGTTTTATGAGTATGTAGAAGCATTTAAATTAACTGGGGATCCTTACGTGCCTGCTGGTCAGGTATTATTTTGAATATTTATCTGCTTGATTAATCTTTTTATCTTCTGAAACTGAATAGTACTAATATTTATATAACTTTGAAAATAATTTGGTGAAGTTGTAATTTATTTATCGTAAGTTTTGGTTGTTGATAAAATACAATGGCATTGTACAATTCATGTAAACTACACAACTTAGTGGAATGAGGCTGCTTGTTGTTGATGGTGTTGTATTTTGTAAAAGTTACAAAATGATCTTAGGGCCCACAGTACTTTGGAAACTTTTGGGCCAAGGAGCGTTTTTGGAAACTGTCTTGGATATTTATGACCTAATCAGGAGTGGGGATTAAGCACTAGAAGCATAATGTAAAGGTAGTTATTTGAGGACTAGGAGTTTAATATTTTGGTAGGTTTATCAGCTAGGCTATTTGAGGTGTCATCAGATGCAATCCTAGGCAATCAAATTGCTCCGCAGAAGACAAATTTGTTAAACTTCTTTAACAGCGAAAGTGTTGTGTATGACATGAAGGATGGAAGGAGATGTCTCTTGGGGCAGAGTCTTCTTTATTTAGATGTTGTTTAGAGCTTTAGACAGGGTGTTCGTATCTAGATTCTAACAGCTGGTTATTGGATTATTCATGGTTACCTTGATTTTTTGCTTTTGAGGTCAACAGTGAGTTGGAGAAAGAAAAGTAATAAATGTACTGTGAATATGTAAAACAGAAAAATTGTTGCAATGTGTATTTTATAGTGTTGTTTTGGAATATTTGTTTGGAGCAGAATGCTTATACTTCTAGGGTACTCTGTCTTTGGGATTTGTTAAAAACACATGCTCTTTGGGATGTGATTATGCTTGTGGCTTCCTTCATGTTGTTGGGCTTTTTGAACGGAGAGTTACTATTAGATATTTAGGTATAGAGAGGGATTAGGTTGCTCCACTGCTGGTTTGAGTTTCTGTTTAGTTTTCTTGACCTTAGTCATTCAAGGGTTTTGTTTTTTCTCTTCTGAGTTTTGGTTTCTAAGAAAAATGTATGGTAAAAGAAAATAAAAGTTGAAAACTGAGGTTTATATACTGAATGGCATCTCTTACTTGACACTGAAGGGGTGTCATTGGAGTTTCTTCGGGTACAATGTGTTGGATACCGAGCTTAAATAAATGCCAATTGTGACGGCTGGTGTTTGGCAATTGTTGCTTGCTCCTTGTTAGCACAGCTATCTGAGCATCAGTGCTGTCATTTCTATTTCCTAACTTTTTTATAGTATGTGGCCGTTAATTATTCTCTGTACATCTTGCATGTCACAGCATTACTGGGATCTTATGTAAGATATAATTGACTATGATAAGAGCCATCTCTTGCCCCTTTATCATAGCCATCTTGACAAATGAGAAGTGCATATGCTGAAGTTTATGAGTAGGTTGAAGGAAACTAATATATTGTGAATCAAGGATAAGAAGAAGTTGGTTCTCTTTGTTTTTTATATTTTGTAGCCTGACTGATACTTCTCATTGACCATGTTCCTTGTTATCCTTAGGTAGCATTTCGTGCAAAAGTTGGAAAGAGGTATCAACTCCCTCACAAAGGAATTATTCCAGAAGAGTTTGGTGTGGTATGACAACTTCTAATTTTTCATGGCTTTCCATTCTTTGTTTTCTTTCCCTTTCCTTCATTCACTTGATTTCCCTTCTATGTTGAATGTAATTAAGTGAAATAGAAGGCATTTTTATGAAGCACCTTCTGATCTTATTGATGCTTCAGATTGCTCGGTATAAAGGCCAAGGCAGGCTTGCTGAGCCAGGGTTTCGGAATCCTCGATGGGTAGATGGTGAACTAGTGATCCTAGATGGAAAGGTTTGTGTCTTTCAATTTTTGTACAAATGATTTATCCTGATAATTATGTCCTGTGTTTGATTTTTTTTGCCCTTGTATTCTTTCTGTGCCATTGGATCTGATTCCAAGAAGCCTTCTGTGGATTTTGCAGTTCATCAAATCAGGTCCAGTAGTTGGATTTGTGTACTGGGCCCCTGACTATCATTTTTTGGTCTTCTTCAACCGGCTTAGGCTTCAACCTTAGAGTATCATTGTGCATTATTTTATGAAGTTGCATATTCTTCAGATTTTACTGGGTAAGTTCTGATTCCATTTGCCAAGCTAACATATATTATGATGTTTACGATGACATTTTGGTATTTAAATTATGAAATCAAATGGAATAGTTTACACTTTACAAGTTCCCATTTCAAATTCTCAAATACCAATTACTACCTCTCTACCATAAGATAGGGTCTTTTTAACGAATTACGGCTTCCCAACAAAAGTTAAAAGTTAGTTAAAAAGCAATAAATAGGTGTGAAATACAGTATAATTGTTTCTACAAAAAGGCTCTTATCATACTCTCTTGGATCACTTTAACTTTTTTTTTTTGGAAGTTAAGGAAACCAATCAAACTACTAAATTATAAATTTGCCACATATAATTAGATTATATGTTAATTTATAACTAGAATAAATTAGTTTTGAGGGAAAAAGATATGGTCAACCTAGTTTAAGTTCCCACTTTGCGCGGTGATGGGAAAGGGAAATATACTACCCTACAGGCTACAACATGTCAGCTTACCATTAAGGCAAACCAAGCTAATTTATAGTGATTAATTTTGTATCTTTAGTTTTTTAAAAAAGTCAAATTGATCTTATAATTTTGTATCCCCACTTGGCGCGGGTTATGGGAATATATATATAAAAAGAATTGTGTGTGTCCCCCCCCCCCCCCCCAAAAGAAAAAAGACATTGAGGTTAATGGTTTATTTTATTAAAGCCGAATTTCATCTTCAATCCCTTTTTTTCCATATGAACTGTAAATCTTGATTTGTTTTTAATGTTTCGCTCGTTTGGGTTTTGAATTTCATTTAATTTATCGTGCTTAACGTAGGATTCTGAAAGCTGCTTCTTGTTTTATGTAAAGGTTCCAGTCATCGCTCAATGGTCACTGCTGGATCATCTGGTTGAGGCATCTGTTGCCTTATTCGAAATTAAAATAGCTGTTTTATTCGAGCCAACATCAATTTTCTATGATGCAGGCGTCATTTTTAATTTATTCTCTGTACAGCTTTTGAAGAATTTTGTCTCAGCTTTCTTCCAGTCATCATTAAAAAAAAGGAATATGGCTTCTTCTTGTTTGGTTCTAACTCAAGTATGGAAGACCGAGGTATAATAAGTTAGAAGAGCTTTGATTAACTGTAGGGTGAAGGAAGAATGTGGAAAAGACCAGAACAAAAGGCATAATGTATATTAGTTTCGTCATTAACAAATATTTTTAATCTTCCAGTAGCAAATTTATTATTAGATGTAGAATATATGCTTGCTTAACATGTGCGGGTTTCAATTCTTTTTTAACCCCAAAGGATCAAACTTAATGCCTTTATATGTGTTCCCGTAATGTCAAAATAGGTTATCATATTCAATAAACTGTTTTTTTCACACAACCATAATTATAGCTAATATTATTGAAGTGATTTTTTATTGTTTTAATTCACCATCATTCCTGGAAAACAAATATCATGAACACCTAGAAATGTTTGACAAAAAAAACACCTAGAAAGGAGTACTACTTCACAAGGCTATAGTATGAAGATTTTGTTCTGAATTATACATACTACAGGTCATTATTTACACTGTTTTTTTTATAATATTCCATCTAGTCTTAATTATAAGATTAAATTGATCTTTTTACAGATGAATGAACGAAGCTAAATAAATAAAGTAGGGCTAAAGTGCAAAAATATCCATGTAATTGTCATGAATGGATAAAAATGCCTACGTAAAAATTTTTGGTAGCAAACTACCCGTAAAATTCCAAAAGCGGAGGAAAAGTGTTCATCTTGTTAAATAATGTAACTTCCGTTTGTTATAATATATTGGATCTCACTCTCTTTCCTCTTCTTCCCACCTACTAAATCTCAATTCAGAAGAGGAAGAAGAGTGTGGTTCAATGTAATATGACAAACGGAAGTTATATTATTTTACCGGATGAACATTTTTGCCCCACTTATGAAATTTCATTGGTAGTTTTACTCCCAAAAAAATTAGATGTTATTTTTGCACGTTTGTGATAATTACATGGACATTTTGTAGTTTAACCCAAATAGAGTGTAGATCATTTAATTATAATTTAAGTTTTTTTAGAACTGAAATTATAATAGAAGTTAAAGGTACATATCCTGTAACTAATTATTGCGTCAAATGCACCGAATAGAGATTACACTGGAAACTTATTCAAGCACTAGAACTACTATTACAATCTTTTGCACCAAAAAGTTGTGTCTCTTTTAAATACAAAGTCACAAAGTCACAATGATAGGCGTTATTAAACACTAGTATTAATCACTTGAGTAACATATCCACTCTACTAAGGGTAATAAGTGCTAGCTAACAACTCCAGAAAAGGGTGTTAACCCAATTTATTTATCTTGAATTGAGAACAATTCCTCTTATGTTTTTTTCACATATTTGAGGTACCTTTATAGGCTTCTAAAATTTAGTGGGCAGTAGAAATGACGTAATTGTCTCGTGCCATTGTTACAACAGAAATGAGTCACATCAAACAACTTTTTTATAGATTGGAGCCCACTCAACTTTCCATTTCCATTTTCAAGCTCTCATTTCCCACAACCAAGCGAGCCTAGGGGTGTTCATGGGACGAGACAGGATCGGGACACCTCTGTCCAGTGTCCCGTCCCGAAAAAGGCTTGGGACAGAGTTTTCGTCCCGTGTCCCGAACTATGTTCCGTCCAGATCGGGACTGGACGAGATCGGGACGGAACGGGAAAATTCCCGAATTTTTTCTAAATTGTTTTTTATAAAATAATTTACTTGAAAAAAAATTATGACACTTTAAGTTAGTAATAAACAAATAAATTAGTTCAAAATTACTTTTACAATACATTTTATACAATATAATAAGGTAAAATTTTATTATGATCGCATTTTCCATGAAAAATGTCATGTACACCCATACATGGTATATATAACACATGTATATTTTTTTAAAAAATTATATAAATAAACATATATATGTATTCGGGACGGGACGGGATTGGGACGACCATGTCCCGTGTCCCGTCCCGTCCCGAAGAGAAATTTTGTCGCATCCCGATTTGTCCCGTCCCAAAAATTTTCGGGACAGAAATTTCCCGTCCCAAACTGCCTCAGGACGGGACGGGACGAGACGGGAAAATTTGAACACCCCTAAGCGAGCCCATGTAATGAAAACAAATATAGTCAATGGGTTTCACCATCCATGACCCTTAAAATTAGCCAATCAAATGATTTGATTAAATAATTTAATAGGAATACTCTTGGGAAAATGTCATTTAAATTCCTCCGAATATACAAAAGGACAATTCAGGAACTCAAATTTCTAAAAGGACCATGAAGGAACCAAAACCTACTTGACATTTGCAAATGCTGTGAAAAGACTTCTTTGCCCCCACCCAAAAACACAAATTACCAACTTTAACACACTCACCCCAACCCCTAAACAAACCTGACGAAGCACCCATCAGAGCCACACCCTCCCTCTTCCCGTCTCTTCCCCTCCGCCCTCCGGCAGAAGCCCCCCCTCCGTCTCTTCCCCTCATCTGTCCCTTCGTCTTCTCCTTCAGCCACTACGTCTTCTTCTTCGATTTCACGTTTTACTCGTTTTTCCTCTGAAGTCGCCTTCAAGTTTTCTTTTCTATTTGTTCCCCATTTTCCGCTAATGAAATGAAGTTTATCTCAACATTTCTCCTCTTCCAACCTGTTAGCATTCTCACACGCCTATGGTAACCCATTACTGCATTTTCAGTTTGTTTGTTTTACTTCATTTTCAGTTTTTCCTTTATATTTTGCTTTTTCTTTTCTTTGATCTGCTCATTCTGTACTATAACTTGACTATCTATTCTTTATTTCAAGTTTGCTTTGTGTTTCATAAGCAAGTTTCTGCATTTCTCATATTCTGGAATGTTGGGTTTATGATATGATTGCAATATGTGTGTGTGTGTGAACGTGGATGGGGACTTTGGTGAGAAGGTTGTGTAGAGATATGGCAAGATACAAAAGCTACTTTTTTCAATGGATGGGACGATGATGAGGACTTTGGTGAGAAGGTTGTTTAGAGTTCAAGGAATGACAAGGGTAAAGATATGCTTGAATATGCATGCCAAGTGTTTGAGAAAATGACCAAGACAGGTTCAATAGTGATAAATCAGAGGACATATGAAGTGATGATCCAAGCACTTTGTGATCAGTGAAGAACAAAAGAAGGAGTTCAAACTTTGGTTTCGATGGATGTAAATGGAAGAATCCCAAGTGGGTGACTTTGTTTTGATGAATTGAAGGGAGTAATACAAATCAAGAGGAAGAGGAAGCTCAACATCATATGCTAAGAAAAAGATTTATTAGTTATTTTACTCAAGGCACTAATGTTGCCATTTGTACTCGAATAAGAAACTCTTTAGCCTCTTCTGTTTAGGTTATGATTTTATGTTAATGTCATTAAGTATTTGTAAGACTTATTGGATCCATCTTTTGTAAAAACTTATTTATCACACTTGCTATGATAATGGTTATTTTGGCATTTTTTGCCCTTGCCTTTGTAGTGGCAATTTCTGTACGTCAAACAAGAATAACATAACAATTATTCCTTCCAACCTTAATTCTTGTTGATTTCGTTGTTAATAATTATAATGTCATTGTTAATATGTATGCTGCTTTACACAGCACCTGTTGACAATTGAGCTTTAGCGATTAACATCTGAACTTAATGAACTAACATTTTGAACATAAGATATAACTTCTTAGTTAACAACATAACATTCGTATTAACTTTTACACAGCACCTAGTAACAATTGAATGTTCGTGATTAACAATTGAACTTTCGGCATTAACATTAAGATCATAGTGATTAACATTGTGAACATAAGAATTAACTTCATTAACTTATTGGTGTTAACTCTTACACAGCAGCTGTTAACAATTGAACTTAAGTGATTAACATCTGAACTTCATGCACTAACATTTTGAACATAAGAAATAACTCATTCGTTAACAACATAACATTGATGTTAACTTTTACGCAGCACCTGGTAACAATTGAACTTTCGTGATTAACAACTGAACTTTCTGCATTAACATAAAGATCATAATGATTAACAACATCTGTTAATAGGGAATATGCATTTGTTAATAGGGAAGTTAATTCAAATGACTCAATTGTTAATTGCTATGTTCCAATTGTTAATATATATGTTACAACAGTTAATTGAATGCTAAAAAATTTTCATTAATAAGCATAGAGTAGAATTTAAATTCCCATGTGTCGCAAAAGTGCAAAAATCATGCAACAATCAATAGAAGCCTTTTTATTCATTTCAATATGTATGTATACAAGTTGCATCAATGAATACTGGTACAATTCTTTTCTTCATACCCGACAGATTTGCAGACATATAGCACATGGTGCAGACATCTTTAATATCTTGAAAATGGTGCAGACAACACAACTGTTTGAATTCCCTTGAGTCACCTTCATGAGCCAATTTAACCCAACTATCATAGTGCTCCAAGAAACATCATCTTTAATGGGCATTTCAGAAAACACCCTTCTTGCTAACTCAAGCTCACCTGCTTTGGTGTAACCAGCAAGCATCACATTCCATGTAGTCAAATTCCAAATACTCATCCGCTTAAACATATCTTCAGCACCTTCCAAATCTCCAAACATAAAACAAGCAGTAACAATAGCATTCCATGTAATAGCATTTGGTTGCCACATCAATATATCTTAAAAGACTCTTCCACCAAAAATACTGTTCATTAACAGTGATTCTATGAGGGGATGAACAGCGTTTTTGGTAGAATATAATAATAATATTTTTTTTTTTAAAAAAACTTTTTTAATTTATTTTTTTAAAAAAAAAATTTAATATTTTTTAAATTTTTTTTTAAATTGGTGGAATATAATAATATTATTTTTTTAAAAAAATTAATTTAATTCTTTTAAAAAAAATATTATGCTTTAATTTTTTTAAAAAAAATTAGTTGTTATATCATTTTTTTCACCAGATATTTTAGTATTTTTTTAGTGCAAATTTGTTAAAAAAAAGTAGAAAAATTTGTTCATGAGCAAATTTTTAGTGCAGTGATTGACATTCTCTATTATTATTGTATGTGATTGCTTTCTTGTGCGGATTTATTTGGGCTACGTAAATTTGTTCATGAGCAAAATTTTTTTTAATATAATATATTAAAGATATATTGATTGGTCATATATCTTTATCTTCTATCCACTATTCGCATGAATGGATTTCATGGTTTTTTCACCCGATATTTTAGCTAAAAAACATTATCATATATTTTTTTAGTACAAATTTGTTAAAAAAGAAGGTAAAAAAAAGTTAAAAGAAAATTTGTCATATATTTTTTAGTGCAAATTTGTTAAAATAAAAGGTTAAAAAAAAAATTAAAAAAATTGTTCATGAGTAAATTATTTAGTATTTATATTTATTATTATATTTATTATTTATTATTATTATTTATATTTATTATTTCTCAATTTTTAATTATTTAATTATTAATTATTTAATATATTTATTAAATTATTATATTTATTATTTATTTTTTATAATATTATTTTTTTTAATAAAAAATTATTTTTTTTATTTATTTTTTTCAAAAAAAATTTATTATTTTTAAATTTTTTTTAAATTGGTGGAATATAATAATATTATTTTTTAAAAAAAAGTATTTTTTTTAATCTATTTTTTTTTAAAAAAATATTATGTTTAAATTTTTTTTAAAAAAAAATTAGTTGTTATATCATTTTTTTCACCAGATATTTTAGTATTTTTTTAGTGCAAATTTGTTAACAAAAAGTAGAAAAATTTGTTCATGAGCAAATTTTTAGTGCAGTGATTGATATTCTCTATTATTATTGTATGTGATTGCTTTCTTGTGCGGATTTATCTGGGCTACGTAAATTTGTTCATGAGCAAAACTTTTTTTTTAATATAATATATTAAAGATATATTGATTGGTCATATATCTTTATCTTCTATCCACTATTCGCATGAATGGATTTCATGGTTTTTTCACCCGCTATTTTAGCTAAAAAACATTGTCATATATTTTTTTGGTCAATATATTTATTATATATATTTATTATTTGGCAGTTTTGAAATTATTTAATATATTTATTATTTATTTTTTTATTTATATTTAATTATTTAATTATTTTTTATTTATATTTATTATTATATTTATTATTTATTATTATTATTATTTATATTATTTATTATATTTATTATTTATTTATTTGGGCCACGTATTATTTACTTTATTGGGAAAATTTATTTGGGTCACATATTTTATTTTTTGTGAATTTGCCTTAAAAATTTATATCTTTAGTGTCAGCATTATGATGATCTTTTTGGCCTAATATATATCTACAAATGTTTTATTGTGTCTTTTTTTTGTCTATCTTTCCCGTGCGAAGCACGGGAGATTTTGCTAGTTTCTTCAAACACCTTCCTAGCAAAAACCAAGTCCCTACATTCAGCATACATAATAATCATAGTTGTCCCAACAAAAACCAAGTCCCTACATTCAGCATAAATACTAAATAAAAGGCAATATATCCACAAATTCTTGTGAGAAGATATGAATGAAGAGTCCATAATGATATTCTTCAGCGAAATGCAGAAACTTTCAGGGGAAACACAAAGAAAACCTGAAAGTGAAGAACAAAAAGTCAAGTTATAGTGCAGAATGAGCATATAGAGGGAAAAAAGATTAAAATTTAAGGGAAAAAACTAAAAATAAGTAAAAAGAAAAACTGAAAATGCAGCAATGGGTTACCATAGGCGTGTGAGAATGATAACAGGTTGGAAGAAGAGAAATGTTGAGATAAACTTCATTTCATTAGCGGAAAATGGGGAACAAATAGAAAAGAAAACTTGAAGGCGACTTCAGAGGAAGAAACGAGTAAAACGTGAAATTGAAGAAGAAGACGTAGTGGCTGAAGGAGAAGACGAAGGGACAGATGAGGGGAAGAGACGGAGGGGGGGGGGGGCTTCTGCTGGAGGGCGGAGGGGAAGAGACGGGAAGAGGGAGAATGTGGCTCTGATGGGTGCTTCGTCAGGTTTGTTTAGGGGTTGGGGTGGGTGTGTCAAAGTTGGTAATTTGTGTTTTTGGGTGGGGGCAAAGAAGTCTTTTCACAGCATTTGCAAATGTCAAGTAGATTTTGGTTCCTTCATGGTCCTTTTGGAAGTTTGAGTTTCTGAATTGTCCTTTTGTATATTCGGAGAGATTTAAATGACATTTTCCCAATACTCTTTCATTCTTATTTAATAGTGTGATCATGGTCACTCAGAATCATTGAACTCATTTTATCAAAAAAAGAATCATTGAACTCAATCATTTGATTGATTAATTAAGCATGAACATTCATCTATTCTTATTTAATTATTCTTGATCTTGAATATTGTGACTCAAAATGAGTCAACCAAATCATTTGATTGATTTAATTAAATAGGAACTCTTCTTTAATCATTCCGGATTATGGTCACCCAGAATTAGTGAATGGAACCATTTGATTGATTTATTGAATAAAATAAAAGCACTCATTTATTCTATTTAATTAAATTAAAATATCTCTATAATATGGTTTTTTTATGATCGGATTATATTCCACTATGCAACCTTTTGAAATCTAAAAAATCTTATAAAATATTTTAATTAGTTGAGAATGATACGATTTTAACCATGGTAAATAATCTATCTAAAATATTGGAATTCCGTTGGCATTTTTATGTCAATTCCCCGAGTATTATCCCTCGTAATAATTTAATTAAAATCTTGAGAAATACTTATATATTTTAAGGACCTTACTTAGGTCAAGTTCCTCCATCCAGGTTCTCAATTTTTCTAATTATCGGCCGTTTGATTGAATGGATGATTGTTATAAAAGGACACGTGTCACTCCTATATTAAAAGAACTTGAGAACCTGGAGAAAGGAACTTGATGTAAGTTTTTCCCATACTTTAATTATGACACCACCTTAAAACACACTCTCTTCTCGCAATTTGTGTTTTAGGATGAGGATAATTTTGTCTTTTTGCAAATTTTAAAATGACAGGTAGATCCTGGTTCTTTCATGGTCCTTTTGAAAGTTTAAGTTCTTCACTTATCTTTTTGGGTATTAACAGGGATTTATTTGGGATTTTCCCAAAAAATAAAAAAGAACTTTTAGTGAATTATTCCACTTAAAATCTGAATATATTTTCACTCACTAGTCACTAACCCAAAGATATTTATCCACTACACCAATCCAAGAAAACCAACCCATCCCACACACACACACACATATATATATAAATATAACCAAACTCATCACTCTCGCAAGTTCTTCCCTCCATCGCCACAAAAACAAAGCGTCGTCACCTTCCGACGAAACAAAAAATAAAAAAAAAAACAAAAAAAATGTCCACTACATATAAAAAAAAAACAAAAAATAAAAAAAAACTCAAACAAAATAATAAAATTGTTAACCCATCTTTTTTTTAAACTACATATAAAAAAGGTGGTAAATTACTTTTAGTTTTTTTTATCAGGAATTACTTTTAGTTACAGCTAAAAAAAAGTACTTTTATGCAATTATTCCACTTAAAATCTGAATATATATTTTCACTCACTAACCCAAAGATATTTATCCACTACACGTCTACACCAATCCAAGAAAACCATTCCATCCCATCTCACACACATATATAAATATTACCAAACCCATCACTCATCCCTTATTCCCTCCACCGCCACAAAAACAAGCGTCGTCACCTCCCGACGAAACAAAAAATAAAACAAAAATTAAAAAAAAAATGTCCGACCCGACCCGAATCCAGCAAAACGGATCCCCGAGGCCACCGCTCCACATTCCCGCAGGCCACACGGCCTTCCGCATGCTCTGCCACGCGTCGCGCATCGGCGGCATCATCGGGAAATCCGGCGCCATAATCAAGAACCTCCAGCACCTCACCGGCGCCAAGATCCGCATCGAGGACGCCCCGCCCGATGCCCCCGACCGCATCGTAACCATAATTGGGCCCACCGGGGACCGCCCGTCGGAGATATCGAGGGCGCAGGATGCGCTGGTGAGGGTGTTTGAGAGGGTGCTGGATGTGGCGGCGGAGAGCGAGGTGAGGGACGGTGGCGTGGTGTCGTGTCGGCTGGTGGCGGGCCCCCCGCAGGTGGGGTCGGTGATTGGGAAGGGAGGGAGGGTGGTGGAGAGGATTAGGAAGGAGACTGGGTGTAAAATTAGGGCTTTGAGTAGTAATAATGTGAGAGGGGTTTCTAGCTTGGATGAGATCATTGAGGTATGAAGTTTGCATTATAAGATATATTCCCTCCCGTCCTAAATATAGGACCTAGATAAGTTTTTTTTTTTTTGAGAGGTTAAGGTTGCAAAATAGTCTATTAAATCATGACATATTTGATATGTTTTTAGATTATCCATTAGTTTATAAGTAAAATAAACTAGTTTAAGGGAAAAAATTAGGTAAATCAATTTATAATTAGGTTATTTTGCTCTTTTTTAGGATTTTTCAAAAAAGTCAATTAGGTCTTATATTTAGGACCGGAGGGAGTATTTAATTTCAAAGAGGTCCAATAAGTTGTTAATGACTAATATTAGAATCTGTAGACTGTAATAGCCTTTATTAACAAGTGTAAGAGTTGTCAGTGGACCTGTCTGAAATTAAATTAAATGACCTAGGTGCAATTGTTACTTGTTTTTATTTATTTTAGAAAATTGAGCAAATAAGTTGATTTTGGTAGCAATGTGTATTTTAATCATGATTAAATGATTTATTAGAAAATTGAAAAAAAATAAGTTGATTTTGGTGGCTATGTGTATTTTTATGATGATTAAATGATTTAATGTTAATTTTTTAATGGCATTAGGTTGTTTACAAAATCAGCGGTTTGATTAGGAGATTGAAAACCACAAGTGATAAATCCAAAAGGGAAATTGAATTGTGGTTATCAAGAAATGTGTTTTTTTCTAAAAAAAAAAAGTTGAGAATTTTGGTTGGTGTGAAATTGAAGATTTAGGATGAGGCAAGTACATTTGTTGTGGCATGCAGCAATGAAGTGGTACTCTGTGATGAGTTTGTGTGAAGTTTTTAGTTGAGTTCAATTTCTGTGTTTGCTCTGCGGTTGCATGGGAATGTTGGGTTGTAGTTAATTTTCTACCAGAGTTCATTAATCAAGAAGAGGGAAATCTATAGAAAGAGTAATCTGGGGCATTAGTACTTGCTGTTGACTCTTCACCATATTTAATACTCCCTCCGTTCCTAAATATAAGACCTAGATAACTTTTTTTTGGAAAGATTAAAGTTGCGAAATAGGTTATTAAATGATGACATATTTGATATCTTTTTAGATTATCCATTAGCTTATAGGTAAAATAAACTAGTTTAAGAGAAAAAATTAGGTAAATCAATTTATAATTAACTTATTTTTTGCTTTTTTTAGGATTTTTCAAAAAAGTCATCTAGGTCCTATATTTAGGAACGGAGGGAGTATGAACTAGTGAAAATGAAGTGAGTTAAGTTTCTATGTTCATAGACCTAGTTGACGGATTGAGGAAGTAAAATACTTCACTTAGCGTATTTTGTTTTATTATTGTATTATATGTTACTTATAAGTCAAATAAAATACTTGAGGGAAAATTTTCAATCAGATTAATTTATAAAAAAGCCATTTGACTTTATTTGGATTTTGAAAAAAAGTCAACTAGATGAACTAAATTTGTTATTGTCCAACCATGGGAAATTCGCCAACCATACATGACCTGCAAACAACCAAATATGCCTGATTGATACTGTAATATGGCTAAGATAGGAACCTTTGACTGATCAGCATGCAAACAACCAAATATGTCTGATATTGTATTGGTTGGAGGTGAGATTCGTTTTTTTGTTGGCTTTTCTAGTGAGCCACTTGGGTGCTTCTTTGTTTTTAGAAGTAATAGGGGAAGAGATGTATGACCATGTCAAAAATTTAAAAAAAGTAGCAAGATAATAATAAACAAGACTCAATGTAGAATTCTAGCCCAGCATCAGACATCTAAGGATAAGGCTGAATAGGTATTGTTATTTGAGAACATTTTTTTTTGTTAGAATCTGAAATTGATACTTGAGCCTAGCTTTTTGAGGGTTTTTGATTCACTTACTAAAGATCATATGATCTTGTGGTAGATTGAAGGAAATATTACATCTGTTAAGAAGGCACTTCTTGCTGTCTCTCAACGTCTTCAAGAATGCACTTCAGCTGATAGGAAAAAGATGATGGATAGCAAACCTTATGAGTCTGCAGTTGTAATTTCATATGAACCTTTGACTGATCAGCATGCAAATCACCATTTCCAGAAGAACTCTCCACTGTCAGCTGCTCCCAAGAGCTCAAACAGCTATCCCTCGGGGCTTCATTCATTGACGGACGATTTTACCAGGGTCTCAAGCCTGGATTCAAAGGCATTTAGTAAGGAAGTGACCTTCAGAATTCTCTGCCCCAACGATAGGGTTGGCTGTCTTATTGGAAAGGGTGGCAGTGTTGTTAAAGCTTTCCAGAATGAGTCAGGGGCTTCTATAATGGTTGGTCCTCCTGTGGATTATTGTGAAGAAAGAGTTGTTACTATTACTGCCTCTGAGGTCTGCTACAAATTATTCTTTATAACTTCTGCTTCTTTGGGTTTTGTGCCATTATTAGTACTTTTCATATTGATATTTTTTCTTTCGACGGTGACTTCATTTTTTGCAGAGTCCTGAGGCAAGTTATTCCCCAGCACGTAAAGCTGTTGGTCTTGTTTTCTCCAAGTCTGTCGAGACTGGCATGGGGAACGGGTTTGAGCCAGGATCCAATAAGGGGCCATCTGTTAATGCACGAATATTAGTCCCAACAAACCAAGTAGGGTGTCTGTTAGGAAAAGGAGGAGCAATAGTTTCTGAAATACGGAAGGCGACTAGGACTAGTATCAGAGTAATTGGGACTGACCAGGTTCCAAAATGTGCTTTAGAAAATGATCAAGTGGTACAGGTGAGTGACTGTGTGTGTGTGTATGTGTGTGTGTGAGACCAATGAAAAGATGCTGATGAATACTCTGTTTTTCCGTAATTTGTCATTTTGTCCTACAACCATGGTTTAGGCAATTTTTACATAGGATTTTTCAACCATTGGGGGATATCTACAGTAGCGGGGGAATGAGGTATTGTTTACGCTATTAATGTAATCTTTAACTACATTATGCAAGGAATGGTTATAGCGGCACCTGTTGTATAAAAAATGATAGAAAATCATTTGAGTTGACTTAGACATATACAGAGAAGGCCAGTGGAGGTGCCAGTAAGGGGGTGTGTATCTAGTATTTCAGAGTCATGTAAAAACATGTAGAAGACGACCTAGGAGAACATCTAATGAGGTTATGAGGCAGGAACTCTTGGTTAACAATTTGTTGGATTATTTTTTTATATTATTCTTTCAAGGATTTAGATTTGATGGCAGAATTATCATATTTCATAGATTCAGATTCAAATAGGTTCATGTGAACACACATACATGTTTACATCGTGGTAATGTGCATTACAGAAAGAAAATATTTCCTTCCAAATATAAAAGGATATCTTCTAGTATTTTTTTGGGGGGTTAACTCCTTTCAAGTTTGACATGCAATATGAATGATAATTACTTATAGTTTAGCAACTGTCTTGATGCAAGTTATGAAACAGTGATCCTTTCATATGGATGCCTAAATGGTCATTAATTCTGTATGTATATTTTTCCCCTCAGATATCAGGAGTGTTTTCAAATGTTCAAGATGCTTTGTATAATGCAACTGGTAGACTAAGAGATAATCTTTTTGCCAGTACACAAAACCTTGCTGCAACTAGGAGCACCTCTGCTGTTTTACACGATATCAGCTCCTATGGGAGACCAGGGGATTTGACTCGTCTTGGAGGTCAACATTTTACTGGGATTTCTCATAATCAGAATAAACATGCATTTTCTCAAAGCATAGAGCATCCAGGACTTCCTCGAAACTCACAGGTATAGTTCTTCCTCAACTGTCTGGTTTTGCTTTGCTGGTTTTTCCTCATTAAATGAAAATATTTGATTGCAGATGGTTTCTGTTGGCGTTGATGATGTTGGCAGGAAATTGAGCTCCCTTGACTGTGGCTTCGCACTAGGCAGGTTGGTGATATGAAAACAAATGTACTAGGTTTGGATGCAAAGCTATATTTTGTTATATAATAAATTAAAGACCTTCTTAGAATCGCAAATCTGTTCATTTTGATACCAGAAGAGTGTTATTTTGTCTAATGTCTCCAGTGATACCAATTGGGTGTCTATTTTGGCATTCAATCATCTTTAGTGAAATTGTCCTGTATAAAATGTTTCTGAGGGCATAACATTACACTTGACTACCATCTGATATTTCATCTTCTCATTGAACTTTTGTGATAGTAAGTCTTACATGAAACCCTGTCTTTGAGGTGAATTATTCTTAGGATTTTGTAGCCTTCTGAAGTGCAGTTTTTGATGGAGTGGTGAAAATGAATCATTTCACTTAAGATGCGGTGCCACATATAATTGTTTCTTATTATCATTATTTTTTGTCTGCAGTGGGAGCAAATCTGCCATTGTGACAAGTGCAACTGTAGAAATTGTGGTTACTGGTGATGTTTTTGACTCTGTATTTGGGGAAGATGGTGACAATCTGACCCGCCTGAGACAGGTACTAGTATAGTCTATATGAGAAGTTTTTTGAAACTTAAGATAACTTCCTGTTTCATGCAATTTTCTATTTTCAAGGTTAGAAAGGTCCGCTTAGCTCAACGGTACCCTCACAAAGTGGGGACTAGAACTAGGTTGACCCCCTTTTTCTTTTATATAAAGGTTAAGTTTGTTGCATTACTTTTGAAAATACATCTATGAGTAAAATACACGGACTCTCTCCTATTATGCCTTGATTATAGAGACCTCCCCTCTATTTTGAAAATCGATTGAAACATCCCTTCAAAGTAAAATATATGTTTCACAAACCTCCCTCCTATTTTTGAGATTCTATTTCCATCCACTCAAACCGTTATTTTGACTTTCAAACTTTGAACCAAAATGCTCCTATTGGAATAATAATTATTTAAACATTTTTATTGATAGAGTAATACTATAATTTATTCCAGCCTAACGTTGCATAAGCTCCAGTATCATTAGATAATAATTATTTAAAGGGTAAAGGTGCAAAAATGGGTCCAAACAATTACGCCAAGAGCACATAGGGGTAAGAAGTATTTTCGGGTTCAATTCTGGGTTTGAAGAATAAATATTGGTGCAATATAGGGTACGCCGTTAATGTTGACCGACGTTGACCGTTAACTGCTGACGTGGCGGGGGAAATAAGATTTTTTTGCTGACGTGGCATGCTTATGTGGCAGTATTTTTCTGAGTGTGTGGGACCCACATTATTTAAATTAAAAAAATATAAAAAGCACACCCCCCCAAACCCTCCCCCCTCCCCCCCCCCCTCTTCTTCTTCCCCGTGCGCCCGCCACCACCCCCCAACCAAAAAAAAAAATCTCCCCGCCGCCGCTTCATTGACACAAATCCTAAACGACAAAACACAGTCATTGTCAGGAAACATAAACTAACACAACTAAGACACATAAACTAACACAACTAAGACACACGAAAAAAAAACAAGACTTTGATAGTACAAGCTGTCCCACAAAACAAAAGAGAAGCTATATGCGAGACCTGTTGGAGAATGGTGGCAGGAAATGTGGTGGAGGTGGAGAGATAAAGCCAGAAAGAGAGAGAGAAATTTGCATCCTTTACTTCAATTCGCAATCTCAAATCCTTCAGAAGAGAGTAATCTCCACTTCCCATTACTATCGCATCAGAACCCATGAGAGAAAATTGGTGGGGTTTTCTTCTCGCTTTGCTTTTTATGCCAAACTCAACACAAACCTCAGAAAGTCGAAACCTTTGTGACTAAATGAACAAAGGCATTATTATTATTAAGAAACGAAAAGTAAGAATTTTGAAGAATCTGAATGTAGGTGTAGCAGTGGGAGGATCATAATCTCCACTTCGCTCGTGACGGCTGTTTGTTAAACTAACGGTTTTGATGAGGCGCCCTCATCAGTAGTTTTAGTTTTAGTTGGTTTCTTTGTTTTCAAGTTGTGGGTAGGTTGGTTGGGGGGTGGTGGCGGGCGCACCGGGAAGAAGAAGAAGGGGGGGGGGTTGGGGGGTTGGAGGTTGTGTTTTTTATATTTTTTTTAATTTAAATAATGTGGGTCCCACACACTCAGAAAAATACTGCCACATAAGCATGCCACGTCAGCAAAAAATCTTATTTCCCCCGCCACGTCAGCGTTTAACGGTCAACGTCGGTCAACATTAACGGCATACCCTATATTGCACCAATATTTATTCTTCAAACCCAGAATTGAACCCGAAAATACTTCTTACCCCTATGTGCTCCTGGCGTAATTGTTTGGACCCATTTTTGCACATTTACCCTTATTTAAACATTTTTATTGATAAGGTTGCTATGGTAAGAGTTGCATGAAAACTCCAGTATCATTACATTGGTTATTACAAGAAGCATTATGTGAATCAACTCTGTTATTCCAGCCTAACGTTGGCGTCAAAATGTACTGCTTTTATTTAAATTCTCTATTTGTCTGTACCAGATCTCGGGCACCACGGTTACAATCTCTGAGCCTCGTCCTGAAACAAAGGACAGAACTTTTGTCATGTCTGGCACTCCTGATCAAATCCAAGCAGCACAGAGCCTTCTTCAAGCATTTATTCTCACTGGATCATGACTTAATATGATAGCCTTAGCCATAGGCAATTGTTTATTTTTGTTTCACATTAGTTACCTCAGTTCCTTCCCTGATGTAGGTTTTTTAGGTCCCGGGCTCTCACAGCCAAATGTAGATTGGTGTGGAAGTATATAATTATGTAGCTGTATTTTATGTATCATGCCATAATGAATTCAGGTCAGGCTGCTTTCAAAGAATTAGTGTACTACGTTAGGATTAGGTTTTTGAGGTTAAGAGGCCAATAATAGTGATTGATTCTTTAGAATAAACATCATTGACAGTAAGCCTTCATTCAATGCCATTCAACTTTTTTTACCCAATTCGGTATCTTGTGTTTTGGCAAGTTGCCGAGAAATTTTTAATGTTAAGGCTTTCCAATTTTACTAATTACCAAAACGTTTTAAGGGATTTGGATGCTATTTCAGTTTAATAGGAGAGTTTTATCTCTTCAAGTTTATTGGGTCATTGTCTGCTTCAAGCAAATATTCAGATTAAAACCAAATCACTGTGTTTATCACTTTTTTGCTTTCTCTACCCATCCTTCACTGTGCATACCATTATGGGGCAAGAAAGAGATGGTACTTTCTTCTGGGTGTTTTGGACAACAATTTCAATTTTGGCTTGGAAATATCTCAAGTGTTGATAGCATGGTAGATATAAAAAAAAAATTCTCCATTCACGAATTGTTTCTTAAAATAAATGTGCTTTCTCCATTCACGAATTGTAAATCGGTGGGTTTTAGAATTTTCAAATGAGACTATTGTAATGCCTTAAAAATCGTATAAAGCAATACGAGATGTGAAACAAATGAATAAACTGGATAAAACATTGAAATTACTTCTTGGAATTGATCAAAGAGAGTTCTTCACAAGATATCCTTTTTTTTTTTTTGATAATAAAAGAAGGGAAACCCTTAAACAGTACTAGCCTACATCAGTAGGCATATTACAATCATTCTCATCCCTAAGAACTCCACCACAGCCACCACTAAATTTTAAGCTAAAAGCTCCATCCACATTAAGTTTAAGGTATCCTTGCGTTGGGTTCTTCCAAGCCTCATTCTATGACTGGACGCACACTGCATTCATACAAGTTCCTTTAATCATAATATTCACTCTATCTATATTGTTCAAGATTGCTCTAACTCTAATGAGGAGACTCTCATTAGTTTCTTCCTTTTGTTCAAATATCTTGAGGTTCCTTCTCTTCCAAAGTAACCAACATATCGTTATGAATAGCTCACTCCATCCATCTCTCTTCCAAGTACCCGAATTATAAATATTAGTTCTTAGCCATTGAGGCAGGTTCATACTGAAAAAATTATTCTGTCCATTCCTATCGATAAGACTTTTCCACAGCAATTTAGAGTCCTTGCAATACCTAAGAACATGAAATCCTCAGTAATATCTAAACAGCAGTGGCAGTGATCTTCAAGGCATAAGTTTCTGCACTTCTTTGTTAATAATTAACTTCTCCTGAATAGCAAGCCAAGCAAATGTTTTGCACCTTTGCATTATATTCAGCTTCCATATTCTT
Organism: Mimosa pudica; assembly: GCA_029929735.1. Classification (NCBI taxonomy): domain Eukaryota; kingdom Viridiplantae; phylum Streptophyta; class Magnoliopsida; order Fabales; family Fabaceae; genus Mimosa; species Mimosa pudica. Next base: position 4,720,217 of record JAKELP010000039.1, on the reverse strand, counting down.
TGCCAAATATGGTCATTTCTGGTCTGATTCTTCGTTAAAATCCCATATGCTGATTTAACTGTGAGCTCTCCAGAATTCTCATGATTCCAAGAAACTGTTTGATTAACATAATCAATGGAGGTGCCATTCATAACCTCATTCCAGTTATTACGAATGTCAAGCCAGTTATTAGACCCAGGTCTTTTGTGATCAATGACCGGAACCAAGTCATTTCCGCATTTGTATTTCGACCTAATTACCTTCACCCAAAGATCATCTCTTATATTCATCAGTTTCTAACCAAGTTTCATCATGTAGGCTTTATTCTGCACTTTCATCTTCCTCAGGCCGAGACCTCCCTCTGATTTGGGTTTACAAACCGAATCCCAGGCCACTAGAGAAAATCACGATTGCATTTCTCCATCCTGTTACATGCTTCTTGAGGAAGGTAGGAAGTTTGCATCGTATACTCCGGTATAGCAGAAGTTACAGCAGATATCAGAGTAGTTCTACCAGTCAAAGAAAGAGAGTTTATCTTCCACCTTTGGAGTTTAGACTTGACTTTATCTATCACAGTGTGTGTTAGAATCTTAAGTTTTGATGGTGACTTAGGTATGATATGGTCTAGTACTTAAAAGAACATAATTAACACTTAGGAAGGATTAGATGACATGGTTAGAACCCTGAGTTAGATCACTTGTGAATGCAAGATCATTTCCGGAAGTATTAGCACTAGAGTCACAACCGGATGCAGATTCACTTCCGAATGAATCAAGACTAGCGCTCACGGATGCGGAATCACTTCCGGATAGACTAGGACTCGCGCACGCGGATAAATGTGTCATCCCCCAGCGGCAGCGAGTAACTCACTAGGGATTTAACTTAGTCCATGAGAATTAGGTACACAAAACCTTAAGACTAAGCTATGTTTCAATCGGAAGTGAGTTTGCTTCCTGTTAGACTTAGACTGGCGCAGAGCGATAGAATAGATATTACTCCAAGCGACAGTGAGTCTACTTCCCCAAGTGAAAGCGCTTCCTGTTAGAATTAGACTGGCGCAGAGCGACAGAATAGATATTACCCCAAGCGTCAGTGAGTCTACTTCCCCAAGTGAAAGCGCTTCCTGTTAGACTTAGACTGGCGCAGAGCAATAGAATAGTTATTACCCCAAGCGTCAGTAAGTCTACTTCGCCGAGTGAAAGCACTTCCTATTAGATTTAGACTGGCGCAGGTTGATAGACTAGATATAACCCCGAGCGTCAGCGGAAATGCAACATCAAGTGAAGTTGCTTCCTGTTAGATCTTGACTGGCGCAGACTGATAGAATAGATTTCACCCTAAGCGTCAGTGAATTCACCACGTCAAGTAAAAGTGCTTCCGATAGCTTAGTGACTAGCGCTGGCTGTTGAAGTGACCTAACACTGAGCGAGAGTGAGCAATAGTAAACAAAATCCTACATCTAGTGGATTCACTTCCGGATGGAGAAGTGCTTCCGGATACATCCTAGACTAAGTAAACTCCCACTTCATGTGATTGTGTGTTGACTTAATATACATAGCATGAATGACACACTGAGTCACTTAGGAAGACTTAGAGTAAACTAACGAGACTTAAGCTGACTATTGGAATAGAGATCCCTTAGAGTCAGTAGACATTACACTAAGTCAGAACATAGTCTAAGTAAGACTACTTCCCATAGCAAACTTCCCACAACATGTGTAGTTTTACTATATCTGATTATATATATTGCTATGTTGGACTAACCAGTATGTGCAGAACTTAGTTACACTTGCGGATGCAAATGAGCTTCCGGATGCAAAGACTCTTGGCATTGGATTTCAGAGATTAACACTTGCAGAGCAAGATTGCCACTTCCGGATGAACGATGATCATCCGTCAGCAAGAGTACAAGAGAAAATGTCACATACTCAGAAGTAAGAATGCTTTTGTCAGAGCAGAGGTATCAGGACTACTTTTCAGTGATAAAGCAAGTCAACCCTGCTGAGCATTTAAGAAGATGTTCCTTCCAACGGTAACAAGAGGATAACAGATATTCAAACAACATTGTTACCTACCAAGCATGAGGAGTATGAGAGATAAGGAGAATATAATCTGAAGATTCATTCAGAGTGTCAAAGCTCATACTGCCCACAAGAGTCAGAGTCCATAAGAGAGCTTCTGATAGCAAGAGAGCATCCAATAGCAAAGCACTCTTATCATTCATGGACAAGTGCTTGGAAGACAAAGTTCCTCTATGATAGCAAGCAGAATGTTAGAGTCCACGAGCTTCACTTCAGTTAGCAAGAGAGCTTCCGATAGTAAGTCTCTTAGCATCCTGGACTTATGCTTGAGGAACGAAGTCCTCATCTGACAACAAGCAAGAGTCAGACCGTACAGTGTATAGATGTCAGAACGACTTTTGCCAGAACAGTGTTGTCAGAACAGTGTTGACAGAACAGCTGGACAAAGCACCCTATTCAGATAAAGCAAAGTCAACTCTGCTGTGCATTAATGAGGACAACGTAAACAAGGCCCAACGGCTATATTCAAACGGCCTTATTGCCTCTCCAACGGTTGGATATTCAGAGGCTGGTATAAAAGGAACATCTACATTCAGAAGAAAAAAGGAGGAGAGAGAGAGAACAGAGCTTATTGTCTGAAACACTATTCTACATTCCTCTCATCTTCTACTCTCGGACTTAGATATGTAATATTCTTAGAGAGTGATTCTTTTGTGCTTAAGTGAGTAACACCATCTACTCTTAGAGAGAGTCATTCGAGCTTAAGTGTTTAGCACAATCAGTTCATAGAGTGAACATAATTGTAATCTTACATTTTGTAAGGGGGAGCATTTAGAAGTTTTCTAAATCTCCATAGGTTGCAAGTTAGCCCGTAAAACTTGCGTTTGTAAGGTTTGCAGGTGAACCCGTTGTAAAACCTGTGGGTTATTAGGTGAACCCGTACTCGTAAAACCTAAAGTGTAAAGGCTTCTCTTGTGCCTGGTTTAAACAAGAATAGTGGATTGAAAATCTCAGGTGGAGCCTGGGGACTGGATGTAGGTCTGGGTGACCGAACCAGGATAAATTTATGTGTGCATAAACTTACATTTAAACATTCTATTTTTGCATCACATAACATACTGACTTGTGCATACCATTACTCAGTAACATCATCACCAAGCACAAGCAGTCTTTCGAAAAGAAATAAAGTTTTTATTCCCTCACCCAATTCACCCCCCCTCTTGGGTGACAGCCACGCATTTCATTTGGTATCAGAGCAGGTCACTTGTTTAAAGGATCCAACGATCTCAAGTGTAAAGACCTTGGCTGATTTGGGTTAAAATGTTTTCCAAAGGCTTTGATCATACCATTCCACCTGTGTTAGAAAATATTGATTTTTGTTGGTGGAAAGCAAGAATGGAAAGTTTTATACAATCCACTAGTTTGAAAATGTGGGATATTTTTGAAAATGATTTTGATTTCAAACCTAGAGGAAACTGGACTGAAAAGGAGAAAAATTTGTTTTCCTTAAATATTAGAGCAATGCAAATTTTATACAAAGGCTTAACTGAAAATGATTTCCAGAAAATCAAACATTGCTCTAGTGCTAAAGACATTTGGAATACTCTTGATGTGATATATGCTTCTAACCCATCTCTTGAAAGCACAGCTGTCCAAAGCTCAACTCGTGCTCGTTATGGATCATCTACTGATGAGCTTCTGGAAGCTGATATTGAGGAAGCAGGCTTCAGTGAGGAGAGTATCCATTTCTGCCTAGAAGATTCAGAAAGTGAGGTATCTGGATCTGAACTTGAACTTTCTAAATTGCAAGATGCATACAATGAGTTATATACCGAATATTGTAAACTTGCAAAAGAACTTCTAGACTTAAAAGAAAAAGATAGGAAACTTGCAAAAACTAATTTCTTCTTCTACGTCCAAAGTTTCCAAGGTTTCTTTTAAAGAATTAGTGGTTCCGATAGTTAGCCCACGATCGGCAGGGAAAACTTCAACATGTCTTGAAAAATGTTTTGATTGTAAACACTTGTTGAAGGAAAAAGAAGAGCTTTCAAAAGAAACTGAGATTTCAAAGGAACAAAAAGCTTTTCTAAAGAAAACTAATCATGATAATGATAGAAAACCCCATTTTGATTATCATTCCATTATCTGTCATTATTGTGGTAGATTAGGACATATTTCTCACACATGCAGTCTTAGAAGAAATCTAAATGTGAGAAATAAATTTGTATGGATTCCTAGAGGACAAGTAAGGTCCAGTGCTAACCAAGTAGGACCCAAGTACAAATGGGTACCAAAACATCCTCCTAGTGCCTTACTTGTGCAGGAAAGATCAAGAGTTTCTCTTACCCCAAAGGAGAGAACTCGTGGCGATGCAACTGCTGAAAACCCCTGGTACAATCATAAGAAGCAATCTGCAACCACCAGGAACAATGGTTCTGTCTCAAGGATGAGCTATCACAAAGTTCCATTCAACTATCCTGAGAAGAACAAGAGAGAGTGGACTCCTCGATCAACATTGAAAAGGCACTTGAATCTTAACTCTCAGAAGAAAGTGCTTCGAACCAAGGATAAGTATAGAAGATCTTCTTGGGAAAGGCAATTCCGAGGTTCAGCAAGACTCAGGACTTTATCTCATCTGAACAATCAGTCAAGTCTTGATAAGCATTCGTCACGCATAGATGGTGATATCATTCCTACCTTCCTCTTTACTCGAACAATCACTTGGGTAGTAAATGCATGATGGGCTTAACAGTTTTACTCATATATGCTTAGCGAATCTTTTAAGGGCGTCTTTCATGAAAGAAAATAGTTTATGCATTCACCTTGATTTTTGAAAGATCCTTTTGATATACAAACTTTCAAAACAAATTCTGATCTTCTTTAAATCTACATGACAACCATACCTCATGATAGCACTCAAAAGTTATTTCTGATTTTCCATTTCATGTGGTATCTCTTGCATCAAGCTTTTCAATGCATAAGCAGCTATGGTTTCGAGAACAATACATCCCTCTTAATTACATCTTTAAGTTCTCAATCTACTAATGATCTCAGTTCAAGTTTGTGGTTTAAGAATGTTGACACAGATTATTGAAGCTTGAACAATGAATATAACCAAGAGAGAATGACAACGAAAATGTCTCTTATCAAGATGTGTGGAATGGCTATACCAACCCTGAGAAACTCTCGCAAATACACATGAGCATTTCTATCCCTTACATATTCTGTTGTGAAATTAAATGGATAGACTCTCTCTTGTCTGACATGCATTAGAAATCTTAGGAAATGCCTTGAATTGAACTCTGCTAAGATCTGTAAAACATGGCATAGAATCACAAGCATGCTATAATCTGTATTAATTTCAAGCTTGTTGATATCCTAAGAACAGTGAGATCACACTGAGCATATCTAGAAGAACTTGAGCAAAAATTCGGAAATTATTCTCGTAATCATATGCTGAAATTTGGTTGTTTTTGTAAACCGAATTTAGTCTTAAAATCAAACTATTCTGTGAGCATGAAAATTTCCAGTATTTCATTTTTGTGAGGATGAAGATTTTTCAAAATTTCATTATGTTAAAAATTCACATGTCTTCATGATCTAACATGAACATCCTTGAGGCATATTTATTGAACTATACTTGCTTATGAAACTCTGAAAGTATGCCACCTGTTTGATACTCTTTGTACTATAACATTGATATTTATCTATGAGAGTATAAATAGAGTTCATGTCTTGATAGTGAAACTATGTGAACGTATAGACAATTTCAAAATTAGTTTTCACATAATCATTGTTCATATTTTCTTAAACCAACTAGCAAGCATGATTTCTTAAAATTATTAACTTGTGGTGATTAACACAGATTGACTTGAATGTCCAGAGGATGGTCTCCAATGTTAAATCTTAAGTTCTTTCACTGACCATCAGAAAAGCACTTGTTTCCTCAAGCACATGAAGGCCCAATCATCAAGTTTGAGCAAGGATGCTTTCGCAACAATCAGCGCTTTCGATAGCAGGCCAACTATTGAACCATGGGAAGAGTAGAGTGACTGCCCAGTCATGTCTGCTTTTGGTTGTAGCTCAGCTTGCCGAAGCGAATCATCAAAGCACTTGCACTAGGAGTTTCCACTTGAGATAGCACATCTCTTGAAGATGTCAGGAAGCATGCTTATCTGCATATGATTAAGATTCATGAGTCTAATAGAGTCTGGAGATTCCTCATCTGTGGTAACATCTACACCTTACCATCTCTTATATATGATGCATACATGGCATTGGTAAGGGTGTCAATTTAGGATTTCTTTGCTCAATCTGCATTGACTTCAAAATCATTCACTGCTTTAGAAAATCATCCTAGCTCACACATCTGTATCCTTTATATGACACGCTGGAAAGTAAATTGATAACATACCTCTCTTATATGCTTCCTTTCTTGATTCAGTAATGATTAACCTTAATATAGAAGAGAAGTAAAGGACATTACTCGATAATGATCCCTTGAAAATAGAGAGTTGCATGCTGTCATAGATAATAAACTCTTGAGATGCTGTGATGCAATTATTTGGAAATTATTTTTGGCACTTTAAACTCACAAATTTCATTTGACTTGATTTCATTTTTCACATGGTATCACAAATTTCACTTGGCATTCAATCATTTCATTTGATATCACAAGTTCAAACTCACATATTTCATTTGATTTCATTTGGTATCACGAATTTAAAAATCACAAATTTTCAATTGATATCATAATCATCATTTTAAACGCACCAAAATTATTTTGATATCATGTTAATCATTTCAAGAAGGTCAAAATTACTTTTGATGTCTTTTATATTTAAAAAGGAACTTTCACCTTCAAAAAGAGAACTGTTTTTGTATGTTTTGATCTAGACTTAATTCTTGCAAAACATGTTCTGTTATCTTGCATAATGGTTAGGGAGAGTAAACACACTTAGAATACTGAATCAATATTTTCTTCCTTCTGTCTCACACTGTCTAGTTATCCTACATAATATTTAGGAAGAATAGGGAGAAATATTAGGTAGAAAGCCCATTCCTAGGAGAACGATAGAAGTATCCCCATCCCTAAGGCTAGCTTGCACTTGTTGAATTTTGATGAAGCCAAAAGGGGGAGAGAAATGAGACACGAGATGTCTAGAGATGAGACATGAGATGTCTAGAGCTGAAAGATAAGATATCTGGGGAGAGAACTGGGAATGAAATATAGCTCTGGAAATGATCTAAGTTTAATTATGTTCTCTAGTCATCTATGGGTTTGTCATCATCAAAAAGGGGGAGAATGTTAGAATCTTAAGTTTTGATGGTGACTTAGGTATGATATGGTCTAGTACTTAAAAGAACATAATTAACACTTAGGAAGGATTAGATGACATGGTTAGAACCCTGAGTTAGATCACTTGTGAATGCAAGATCATTTCCGGAAGTATTAGCACTAGAGTCACAACCGGATGCAGATTCACTTCCGAATGAATCAAGACTAGCGCTCACGGATGCGGAATCACTTCCGGATAGACTAGGACTCGCGCACGCGGATAAATGTGTCATCCCCCAGCGGCAGCGAGTAACTCACTAGGGATTTAACTTAGTCCATGAGAATTAGGTACACAAAACCTTAAGACTAAGCTATGTTTCAATCGGAAGTGAGTTTGCTTCCTGTTAGACTTAGACTGGCGCAGAGCGATAGAATAGATATTACTCCAAGCGACAGTGAGTCTACTTCCCCAAGTGAAAGCGCTTCCTGTTAGAATTAGACTGGCGCAGAGCGACAGAATAGATATTACCCCAAGCGTCAGTGAGTCTACTTCCCCAAGTGAAAGCGCTTCCTGTTAGACTTAGACTGGCGCAGAGCAATAGAATAGTTATTACCCCAAGCGTCAGTAAGTCTACTTCGCCGAGTGAAAGCACTTCCTATTAGATTTAGACTGGCGCAGGTTGATAGACTAGATATAACCCCGAGCGTCAGCGGAAATGCAACATCAAGTGAAGTTGCTTCCTGTTAGATCTTGACTGGCGCAGACTGATAGAATAGATTTCACCCTAAGCGTCAGTGAATTCACCACGTCAAGTAAAAGTGCTTCCGATAGCTTAGTGACTAGCGCTGGCTGTTGAAGTGACCTAACACTGAGCGAGAGTGAGCAATAGTAAACAAAATCCTACATCTAGTGGATTCACTTCCGGATGGAGAAGTGCTTCCGGATACATCCTAGACTAAGTAAACTCCCACTTCATGTGATTGTGTGTTGACTTAATATACATAGCATGAATGACACACTGAGTCACTTAGGAAGACTTAGAGTAAACTAACGAGACTTAAGCTGACTATTGGAATAGAGATCCCTTAGAGTCAGTAGACATTACACTAAGTCAGAACATAGTCTAAGTAAGACTACTTCCCATAGCAAACTTCCCACAACATGTGTAGTTTTACTATATCTGATTATATATATTGCTATGTTGGACTAACCAGTATGTGCAGAACTTAGTTACACTTGCGGATGCAAATGAGCTTCCGGATGCAAAGACTCTTGGCATTGGATTTCAGAGATTAACACTTGCAGAGCAAGATTGCCACTTCCGGATGAACGATGATCATCCGTCAGCAAGAGTACAAGAGAAAATGTCACATACTCAGAAGTAAGAATGCTTTTGTCAGAGCAGAGGTATCAGGACTACTTTTCAGTGATAAAGCAAGTCAACCCTGCTGAGCATTTAAGAAGATGTTCCTTCCAACGGTAACAAGAGGATAACAGATATTCAAACAACATTGTTACCTACCAAGCATGAGGAGTATGAGAGATAAGGAGAATATAATCTGAAGATTCATTCAGAGTGTCAAAGCTCATACTGCCCACAAGAGTCAGAGTCCATAAGAGAGCTTCTGATAGCAAGAGAGCATCCAATAGCAAAGCACTCTTATCATTCATGGACAAGTGCTTGGAAGACAAAGTTCCTCTATGATAGCAAGCAGAATGTTAGAGTCCACGAGCTTCACTTCAGTTAGCAAGAGAGCTTCCGATAGTAAGTCTCTTAGCATCCTGGACTTATGCTTGAGGAACGAAGTCCTCATCTGACAACAAGCAAGAGTCAGACCGTACAGTGTATAGATGTCAGAACGACTTTTGCCAGAACAGTGTTGTCAGAACAGTGTTGACAGAACAGCTGGACAAAGCACCCTATTCAGATAAAGCAAAGTCAACTCTGCTGTGCATTAATGAGGACAACGTAAACAAGGCCCAACGGCTATATTCAAACGGCCTTATTGCCTCTCCAACGGTTGGATATTCAGAGGCTGGTATAAAAGGAACATCTACATTCAGAAGAAAAAAGGAGGAGAGAGAGAGAACAGAGCTTATTGTCTGAAACACTATTCTACATTCCTCTCATCTTCTACTCTCGGACTTAGATATGTAATATTCTTAGAGAGTGATTCTTTTGTGCTTAAGTGAGTAACACCATCTACTCTTAGAGAGAGTCATTCGAGCTTAAGTGTTTAGCACAATCAGTTCATAGAGTGAACATAATTGTAATCTTACATTTTGTAAGGGGGAGCATTTAGAAGTTTTCTAAATCTCCATAGGTTGCAAGTTAGCCCGTAAAACTTGCGTTTGTAAGGTTTGCAGGTGAACCCGTTGTAAAACCTGTGGGTTATTAGGTGAACCCGTACTCGTAAAACCTAAAGTGTAAAGGCTTCTCTTGTGCCTGGTTTAAACAAGAATAGTGGATTGAAAATCTCAGGTGGAGCCTGGGGACTGGATGTAGGTCTGGGTGACCGAACCAGGATAAATTTATGTGTGCATAAACTTACATTTAAACATTCTATTTTTGCATCACATAACATACTGACTTGTGCATACCATTACTCAGTAACATCATCACCAAGCACAAGCAGTCTTTCGAAAAGAAATAAAGTTTTTATTCCCTCACCCAATTCACCCCCCCTCTTGGGTGACAGCCACGCATTTCAGTGTGGAAACTCTCAGTTTTGACTTTATTGTGATGGAGGGCAACTCCTAAATATTTCCCCAGGTCTGCAGCAGTTTGAAATCCCAGGGATCCACTAAGCTCTTGTCTACGGTTGTGGTTAACATTCTTCGAAAAGAAGACTCTAGTTTTGGAAGTATTAACTTTTAGCCCTGAACTGCGGCAAAATTCCTCTAAGCAATTATTAATCTCCTCAGTCTGACACAAGGAAGCTTCTGCAAAGAGAATAATATCATCTGCAAAGAACAAGTGAGATATGGGTGATCCATTTTTGCACAGTTTAATTGACTTCCAATCACCTCCTGACATACGCTCTTGAATAAGATGTGCAAGTCTCTCCATACAAATGACAAATAGATAAGGAGAAATAGGATCGCCCTGTCTCACCCCCCTGCTAGGCATAAAAGTGCTAGTTCTTTCGCCATTCAGTAAGATTTGCATCGACGGAGTCGAAATACATTGATATATAATATCCACCAAATGCCACGGAAACCTGAGTTGATAAAGGCAACCAAGAAGAAAGTTCCAATTAACCCGATCATAAGCTTTCTTCAGGTCAATTTTAATTGTCATATAACCTTTCTTCCCTTTCATGGATCTCATAAAGTGAATGATGACCTCCTGCGCAACAATAATGTTATCTGTACTATGTCTGCCCGGGACAAAGCTGCACTGGTTAGGAGATATAATATATGACATGGTGGCTTTAAGCCTATTAGCAATAGTTTTCGTGATTACTTTATAGATTACATTACAAAGACTAATAGGTCTTAAATCTTTCAGTTCTTCAGGGCTATCTTTTTTCGGGATTAGCACTAATAAGGTATTATTTATGGTACTAATAGAAGATGGATTAGACCATAAATACTTAATAAAATCACATACTGACCTCCCCACATGCTCCCATTGGCTCTGATAGAAGAGGGCATTTAGGCCGTCTAGACCTGGTGATTTGATAGCATCTATAGTAAACATAGATTCCTTAATCTCTATGTTAGTAATCTCTCCTCCAAGTCTCCTTAGAGTCTCTTCATCAATTTTAGGATAAGAACAGCTACAAAACAGAGTGTTTCTTAACTTCTCCTCAGTTTACAAATTTTTAAAATAATTCGTTGCTTCATTCATGATCTCCTTTCCTTCATACACCCAATTCCCATCACTACTTCTTATTGCTCCAATGAAATTTTGCTTTCGGCGCCCATTAGCTCGAGTGTGGAAATATCTAGTATTACGGTCTCCTTGGATATGTCACTCTCCTCTAGCTTTTTGAGCCCAAATCAGAGAATCCTAAGTAAGAGTCATTTCTAATTCATTTCAAAGCTCCTTCTGTAAATCTCTGAGATCCTGATTAAGACCCCTCCTTGATTCAGTTCTGTTAATACCTTCAAGTCTCCGCATAAGCTTCCTAATTCTTTCATGTGTAAACCCAAAAACTTGTTTATTCCAAGTTTTGCAGGCACTAGTAAAGGTTGTTATCGTTTCATTCCAATCTAAGCGGAAGTTCCACTGGTTTTCCACGAACTTACCAAATTGATCATGAAGCACCCAAGCTGCTAAAAAACAAAAGGGTTTACCTTTACTCAAACTACCTCCCATTCGATTCAATTGTAGAAGAAGGGGTCTATGATCCGATTTATATTTGGCTAGGTGAGTAACGGTGGCATTGGGGAATGCTTCCAACCAATCATGCGTAGTCAGGAAACGATCAATTCTGCTTTCACAGTTTGCTCGACCCCAAGTAAACTTTGGGCCCATATAGCCCAAATCATTAAGCCCACTTTCATCAACAAAGCTATAGAAATCAGAATTATGCCCAATACTCTGACTAGCAGACCTCCTTTCCTCAGCCTTTAAAACTGCATTAAAATCACCTCCAACGCACCAAGCACCCTGTGTTGAATTTTTTATCTGCATTAAATACCTCCAGAGCTCTCTACGTCCTGCAATATTCGGATTTGCATAGACCACAGTAAAAAACCACTTAGTATTGTCAGAATTAATAACTTTCAAGTGAATGAACTGAGGGTGTTTAATCAAGACTTCAACACTCTTGAGTTTGTCTGACCATAAAATCCAAATGTCACCTTTAAATCCGTCGGCATCAACTCTATCAGAGTATTTAAAACCCAATTTACTAACAATCTCAGATGCTTTTCTTCCACTACAGTGAGTTTCAAGAAGAGCTACAAAATTCACCTTATATATCGAAATCATTTCTCTCAGTAATCTAGGAAATGAGGGGGCTCCTGTCCCCCTAGAGTTCCAGACTAAACAATTTATAGAAACCCTATTGGGTGTTTGAGGGCAAAGCCCCCTGACTATCTTCCACCAAAATAGGCTCATCAGCTACTTCTTGACTAGTTTCCGGTATCTCTATGTCCACATTGGACTCTTGGGCCAAATTTTCATTCTCCCCTATCATACTTTCCCCCCGGCCGATAATAGTGTCCTGAGAGTCCTCCTTTCCACTACAAGAGCTACTGGGAATGTCTGGCCCACTAGATAGAGCTGAAAATTGGTTACTTGAAATGAAGATATTAGGAATATCAAATCCCTCTCCATTCTTCTCCTTGACATTTAACTTCTTTCCCAAATTATTTTCTTTCCCCCGAGGTTTACCCCTGACAGTAGCCTTCCTTTTTGTCCCAACTTGGGTCCACTTTTTCCCCTGAATGTTTCCAATATCAGCTCCAAAGGCAGGATCATTATTCTGCATTGATGATTTTTGATTATCCTCCTTCACGCTCTCCTTCATTTTTCCTTTCTCAGCATTCTGATCTGTTTTCCTTTTATCTTCCTTCACATTATTCTCCATACCTTTCAGGTTTTTGCTATTAACTTCATCAAATCCCGAAGTCAACGGGATTTTCTTCCGAAATTCCCGCTTAACAATCATCTGCGGGCCAAAAATCTCAGCCACCTTTTCTCCTGTCTCCGCCGCCACCGGAATGTTGTTCTCGGGATTTCTTCCATGGCCGTCATCCCTCTCTATTTTCTCCCCATGGCCGGCATCCACATCTGCAGCACCGTCCACTCCTTGTTTCTCCTTCACATGATGATCTGCTACTTCACTCTTAGTAGAACAATGATCCTTATGATGACCATATTTACCACAATGAAAGCAAATCAAATGAAGACCCTCATAAAGAATCCGATGATCCTCACCGAAGTGATGGAAAGCAGGGAGGAGAGGCTTCTCAAGATTGACTTCAACACATATTCTAGCAAAGCTCCCTTTCTCAGATAATGTTGTTGTTCTGTCAATTTTAAGTGTTTTCCCCACCAAGTTTCCAATACGACGAAGTGATTCCACATTGTATAACTCCACTCCGATGGTAGGTCAGGAATTCTTATCCACACTGCGATCCTTTTCTCTCTATCTGCTTTCCAAGGATTAAAGTTTGGCCTCCATCTTTGTACTAGCAGATAATGATCTCCAATCATCCATGACCCTTCTTGCAGAGCAAAATTCCAATCCTCTTTACTTGGAAAAGAAACAATGTAGTAACCATTGTTCAGAGGAGTGACACGAATCGGCTTATGTCCCCACATCCTTTTCATCCTTTGCCTCATGAAACCAACCCCAAAGGTTTTTCCCATTAATTTCTCGATCAAAGAATTCAGGTAGGGTTTGCACAACATCTGAAATTCATCAGCAGTCATACTCAATTTTGGGAACTTACCGGTTTTCTGCCAAGAAGAGTCTTCATTTTCAGATTCACTATTTTCTGCAAAATCCTCTTTACTGACTTCTTTGGCTTCACTCATCTTAGCAAAATATTGCTTTCATCCTCTCATAGCATCTTCATCCCAGCCCGCTGCTTCTAGGAAACTCAATTCTCCAATGCTCAAAAGCTTATCCTTGTATGAGAACCTATTTCCTTCTATCCTTCCTTTTCCTCCCATGCTTGTCTCACCAGTCACCTTTACATCATTCTGTCGAGGAAAGCTACTCTCAGACCCTTTGCTATCTCTGCCATTCTCCGCGCCGATGTCACGCTCACCGCTCTCACGCTCATAGATCCCCTCATCTTCACTAACACTTTCCTGGAGCCCCTCCTGACAAACCCCGTTCCAATCAGGAGGATCTTTGCTTCTCTCACGCTCTCTTTCTTGCATTTCTTGTGTTTCTTTCATTTCTTGCGTTTCTTGCCTATCAGAAGATGACTCGTTGCACAGATAACAAAACTTCTTTGATTGAGAGTACACAATGAAACCCTTCATAGCAGTATTTAGGGATCGAGGAAGCCTTGGGGATGAAGGAGGGTCTCCAGAGGAAGACTCCATTGATGAGTTAGATGTCTTCTTCAAACCAATCACTCATCATTATCTCTACTTTTCATCTCTTACCCTTTCCATTTCTAATTCTTTACATTCCTTTCTTACATCCAAACATACTCTAATTTCTCTAAATTCCACTCTTTCAAATTATTCTTAAAGAAATTAAATTTCAAGGGAAGAAGGAACAAAAATCCCACAATTTGGCTACCTCAAAGACTTCATTTTCTTCTCTTGTACCCAAAAAACCCTCCAAGATTCTCTCTTTGACAATTGTAAGTGAGAAAATCAGTGTTGATGTGAAATGCAGTGAGAGTGATGAAGTGTTCTTGGGTTTTCTTTCTTTTTGATATCTTTTTCAAGATAAGTACATGCGAGAATTACAAATTACAAGATGGATGGCTCTATTCTAATACATCAATATCTTTACTAATTGCCAATTAAAACAACTGCTATGTCATGCTCCAAGGTGATATTCCCACGTACGCCCATGAAGTGTGCCCACGTGTGCCAAGTTAACTCCCCACGTCCAATAACCTCGGTCCTCCATTACCCACAATGTTGTGATGGGTGGTTTCGGACTTAAGTAGATGATTCAGGACTTCTCCACTCGAGTATAAAGTCGGGAAAACGGGCTAACCCGACCCGACCCACATTAGAAGCGGGCTAGCCCGACCCAACCCGATTCTAATGCGGGTTGAAATATCTTAACCCGACCCATATATACTAATAAGCGGGCCAGCCCGACCCGACCCGAATTGCAAGCTATATTATTTTTTAAAAAATTAAAATTGAACATTAAAATAGTAAAGTAAGCACAAAAATTTTGTTACAACATCATTTACGAACAAAGTAAATGAATAATTTTATTTGTCTTTTTTTTAATAAAACTGGATACCACTATATATATATTACAAGATATAATATGTACAAATTTCAAGTCGCTCGATCAAGATCCACCCATTCAAAGTTAGGTGTTATCAATCTTGAAAGTCATAAATTATTTTGAATTTGTTCACATTATTATTTTGAAATTTATCTATCTAAATTTCAAAACTATAATGTGAACAAATTCAAAATAGTTTATGATTTTCAAAGATCCATAACATATGTCATTATTTTCTAATCAGCAAACTATATATTTTTTAATCTCCAACTTTTTCTTTTTTGTTGTTGCCCAACAACAAAGCTAAAATATCTATAACATATTAAAATGTCAAAAGACTTTTTTTGCATTCCTTTACGTAAGAGCATATATCCATGATTTCGGCAATACTTTCTCCCTCATATGTTTAATATATACTTAAACTCATATATTCACGTTACACACTCCAAAACAAAAATTTGAAACCTCACACACATAAAAAAAGCCTAAAAACATTGAAATTGAAAATGAAAAGAAAGAAGACGTGAAAGAATAAAAGAAGGAAGATGAGTTCTAGAAGAAAACGCAGATAATTTTCATTACCCAATAAAAGACAGATAATTTTTGTTCAAAAAAAAAGTAAGTGGGCTAGCCCGTCAACCCGACGGGCTGGCCCGACTCAACCCGATATAAGCGGCCAGCAACCCGACCCGACCCAATATAAGCGGGTTCCAATTTCTTTGGCCGAACCCGCATTTTTTAAGGCGGGTTGGGTTGAGCCCGGCGGGCAAGGTTGAAAATTCCCAGCTATACTCGAGTACATGTCCAGTCGGGTTCGGATAGTGATGCGGATGAATGGCGGGTCGGGTTGTTTTGACTTTGGGCCAATGCGCACTCATAACTGGGCCGCCACATTGGTCCATATTTGAATTTCAAAATTAGAAGGGGTGTAACGGGTTACCACAACTATGGGATCCACTATTGTTTTAAATACAACAACTACGACGGGAAATCGATGTAGGTTTGTTTTTTTTTTTTGCCAAACAAATCGCATGATATAGATTTTTTTTTGATAATGCAGACATAGAATCTTGTGTATCTACTATCCATTATCATAGTTTTTTCTAATTTCAATTAACATGCAAATTAAATTAAGATTCCCAAAGTTGGCCAAAAAACAAAATTAACATTCCCAAAAACAATTCTGAAACTTGGGCAAACTGAAATTTTAAAACACCGAAATTTGTTTATTAAAAGAAATACTAACGTTTGAAAATTGCTCATGTATATATTAGTAATGTTCCATGTGTTAAACCAATCAATTAGTGAAATTAAAAATGCTTTGGTGTATACTTGGGATTAAATAATTTTTAATATTTATAAAAAAACATAATGGTGTTGGAAAGAAACACAAACGTCTAGAAAATCGCTATATATATCTTGAAAATTCAATTGTGAAATGTTGAATGTTGTATTCCATGATTATATATATAGATTTTGAAATACTTACGTGATGTTGGATAAAAGACAAACATATTGATAATTCCCTATATGTGTCTTGAAAATCCATTTTGGGAAATGTTTAATACTTTAATTTTGGATTCATGATTTATTAGATTTGGAAATACTCACATTGATGTTGAAAAAATACATACGAAGTATTGAAAATTCCTTAGATGTGTCTTGGATGCATGGTTATGAAATTCAATAAGGGCATTTGGTATTTTAGCTAAAACATTTAATTTCATTTCTCCCTTCCCTTTGGAGCAAAGTAAAGTTTCAGAATTTGTTGGGCGAATGTAAGGCTTATTTGCTACTCCCTCCGTTCCTAAATATAAGACCTAGATAACTTTTTTTTGGAAAGGTTAATGTTGCGAAATAGGTTATTAAATGATGACATATTTGATATCTTTTTAGATTATCCATTAGCTTATAGGTAAAATAAACTAGTTTAAGAGAAAAAATGAGGTAAATCAATTTATAATTAACTTATTTTTTGCTTTTTTTAGGATTTTTCAAAAAAGTCATCTAGGTCCTATATTTAGGAACGGAGGGAGTATTATATTATAAGCTTCAATGGAGATTTACCCTTTTTGTCAAAATACATTTAATATAGAAAATGATGATGAAACAATCGTGTACAAGTTGGCAGGTGTAAACTTTTTTTTTATCAGAAGGCATGTGTAAACTTCAGTTACTATATTTGAATTGTTTATTACTTTATTGCTAGTAATGCAAATATAAGTATTAATGTGTTTTTTTTAAATAAAAAAAGTATTAATGTGTTTTTGTGGTTCATTGTTTGATTTGATGAATATAATACTCCCATCGAATCTAAGTCTAAGATTAATTTTGAGATTTATTTTGTCTCTAATCATAAGGTCGGTTTCTAATAATTTTCAACTTTTTCCCAAATTAACCCTATAAAACTTATCAATAATAAACAATCAAGAGAGAGAGAATGTGTTAAAATTATATGGTAAGAGAAAATTTGTAATATCAGTTGATAAGAATTAACTTAACTAACATCCTTAATTTAATTAAATCAGGTAATATGACTTTATATATAGGGTGGACGAGAGTAGTCCTTTTTATTTGGTACTTGGATAGCATGAATCAATAATAGTCCGAATAGAAGCACGAATAGCTAATATTGTTATTCAATTCACATGTCAATTTTACCCATATTTATATGTTTGAAGAGTCTTTCATGATAATAATATATCAATTGTTTTGAAAATGATATTTTGAAATTATGTATATCAGATGACATATGAATTCTGATACTACGTTTTTTAATAAAATAATTTGCACCTGTACACTTATTGCGAATGATTTGTTAGTATATCTTGTAGCATATACCAACTCTGGTCCTAAATATAGGACCTAATTGACTTTTTTTTTGAGAGATTAAGGTTGAAATAGGTTATTAAATGATGACATATTTGATATATTTTTAGATTATTCATTAGTTTATAGGTAAAATAAACTAGTTTAAGCTAAGGGAAAAAAATTAGGTAAATCAATTTATAATTAGGCTAAAGTATACTTTTGGTCCCTTATGTTTGCATCAAGTTTCAATTTAGTCCTTTATGTTTGGAAAGTACACTTTTAATCCTTTTTTGTTAACACCGTTAGTTTAACTTAACGGAAAATGCTAACTTAACAATTTTAAATGATTATTTTATAATGAAATTGGACCAAAAATGATAAATTTTGAAAATATAAGAATATTTACACTCAAATATTTTAATCTGAACATTTTTTCAGTATTTAATAATTATTTAAAATTGTTAAGTTAGCATTACGTTAAGTTAAACTAACGGTGTTAACAAAAAAGGACTAAAAAAGTACTTTCCAAACATAAAGGATTAAATTGAAACTTGATACAAACATAAGGGATCAAAAGTATATTTTAGCCTTATAATTAACTTATTTTGCCTTTTAAGGATTTTCTAGAAAAAGTCAATTATGTCTTATATTTAGGACCGGAGGGAGTATAACCTCTGGAAGCCTCTAAGACATACCTCCCCATTTTTTCAATATAAAGAAGTATCGTGTAGCATGCACAAGATATCTACACCAATTGTACACAGTAGTTGTATAAATAATATTGCAGCCTATAGACACTAGACTAACTTAAATATTAAAATGTCTTCCAAAACAATGTTAGTATTCTTTTTCGCAATGGTGCTTCTCATCATTTCAGGCTTTGCAGAATTGGATCAATCTTCATTCAGGCATGTAGTAACAACACCTAAGCCTCCATTTGAACCACCATCACCATCATCCACTCAAAATTATAAACCTGAACTTGAAAAGTCACCTACTACCGCTGAGATAATACCTTTTCCAAAAGCACCACCTAATCTCCCAGATGTTCCACCAATCATGACCATTTGGCCTCGTAATCCTAACCCAATAATAAACGATCCAGTATATAATCCACCACCTCAACCACCCACTCTCAATTTTAAGTACACAATAGTACCACACACTAATGGCTATCCCACTGAAGTTGCAATCGTTAAAAAAGAGCAACCACCACTTCTTCGCAGGCCCTACGTTTAAAATCCACCGACACTTTATGTAGTATATGTAGATTTGTTTTATAAAAATAATCACGAGACTATGGGATCTCCCTGCAAGTTTTCTTCATATGTATGGCCATTTATGTTTATGTTGGCCTTCTTGTATCTTGATAAATAAGTATGTAAGGCTATATGATTGTTAATATCTATCCCAAATAAGAAATTAGTAATATAAATTAAACAAAGCGGTGTATTACTGTCCTTCTTATAACTTTTTACCCTTAAATCATTATATATAACAAGATTTTGTATTTCAAGAAATTTGTATTGATACTACTCCCTCAAACGGTTTTGATAAAATAATCGAAAATTTTTATGTAGTCTTCAGAAGATTCAGTTTGAGGTCTTCACATGAAACGAAATGTTTTTATATTCTACACTTAAATAATTATATTCTCTCTTACACATGCACATCCTCTTTTAAATAAAAATATACTTAGAAGAAATAGATATTATGCAATTTGTTACTTTAACCAATATTAACATATTGTTTGCCATCATTTTGAATTATTTTTTAAACTATATGTACAATATGATTATTTCAGTCTTTTTTACACGAGGAATAAAAAAATCAAAAATAGAAAACTAAGAGTAAACTAGCTATGCAATTCCTCTTAAAGAGAATATGAAAACTTCTGTGTAAAGAGAGTACTTCCTGTTAGATATATCAGTAAAACTGAATTAGTTAAATAAATAAGAGCTGATGTGTCATAGTTTATTACAACAGATGGATTATTATTAGTTAGCCACGTGTCATTTACTCGTAACAAACTTCACTTTGATTGTATCGTCATTATTATCTTTGTTATTGCCTTGACTATATAAAAGGCTTGACTGTACAACTGATATCATGAATTGAATCAATGAATTTCTCCTTCTGATTTGAGACACTTCCTTAGCCAAGGAATCCACCACTTCATTTATTTAGGTCTCTATCAATTACATTAAACTTGATCGATCCCATCCTCTCTTTAACAATTCTTGAATCTCTAGCAGTAACAGCTTGTCTTCATGAAGCTCCGTATTAGAATTGCATTCTCCAACACTTGAAGTAACTCAAAAGAATCACTGCATAAAATAACATCCTTAAAATTTCTATGCCACGCTTGTTTAAGAACCCATAAACATCCGCATGCTTCCTCAACTATTCAATAGGAGATTCAATGATATGGTCATTTTTGTCCATAAAGTTTTTACTAAGGATTTTGAGTGTGTGGAAGTTTATTGTATGATCAATTTGGCCCGATGTTAGCAGTATGACACGCTGTAATACAATAATGTAAGGTCGGTTTGGTCGTTAATTAAGTCAAACGTCTTATATTATATAGAATGCCACTTCAACATCCTTGTTAGACCTATATATTATGACGTTGCATTATTGATTATCATCTCCCTCTTGTTCAATCTTTCTTTTAGAAAGCAAAAATCCTCCCTATAGGTTCCAACGAACCAAATCGCCCCACCCACAACATAATGTTGTTGGCAAGAACGATTTTGAGGAGACTAAGACATGGTATACTAAAAAACTTGTGGATATCCGATGCTCTTTTATGAAAGCTCAGTACGAGCAAGGTTAAAATGATCCTTTATCCCTGTTAAATAAGTAAATTAGTTTCGAAAGCTCTATTAGTTTGTGGTCCAACTTTCCCTCTTTCTCTCCAACTTTTCCATTGTCTTTCTTCATCTCCTACCAATTGGGTGCCTATTTTGGCATTCAGTCATCTCTAGTGAAATTGTCTTGTATAAAACGTTTCTGAGGGCATACCATTACACTTGACTACCATCTGATATTTCATCTTCTCATTGACCTTTTGTGATGGTAAGTCTTATATGAAACCCTGTCTTTGAGGTGAATTATTCTTAGGATTTTGTAGTCTTCTCTCTTCTGAAGTGCAGTTTTTGATGGAGTGGTGAAAATGAATTATTTCACTTAAGATGCGGTGCCACATATAATTGTTTCTTATTACTACTACCTCCGGTTGACTTTTTTTTTTTTGAGAGATTAAGGTTGCGAAATATGTTATTAAATGATGACATATTTAATATATTTTTAGATAATCCATTAATTTATAGGTAAAATAAACTAGTTTAAGGGAAAAAATTAGGTAAATCAATTTATAATTAACTTATTTTTTTGCTTTTTTAGGATTTTCCAAAAAAGTCATCTATGTCTTATATTTAGGAGCGGAGGAGTCACTACTAGAAAATAGGTCTTTCACGCACATACTTAACGACTAAAAAGCCAATGTTGGTCGTTGATGAAAAACGCGGTGGCATAACATGTAAATAACTGTCCAGGCGGAGATCTTTCACGACCACATTTGTATATGTGGTCGTGGAAGGGTCCCCTTCCACGTCCACACATTTAGATGTGTGGACGTGGAAGGGGACCAGCCTTCCACGTCCACATTTAGAGTGAGTGTGGACGTGGAAGGGTCCCCTTCCACGTCCACACTCACTCTAAGTGTGGACGTGGAAGGGGAGCCATTATAAGTGTGGACGTGGAAGGGGACCCTTCCATGACCACATGTACCCAAATGTGGACGTGAAAGGTGGGCAATTTTTTTCCCACTGGCGCCAAAACCCTTTTTTATTTCCCTCCAACACTTTGGCACTCACTTTACCCAACTCTCTGCGCCTCCCTTTCTCTCTTCTTCTCTCACACTTTTGGCACTCACTTCTTCTCTCATTATCTCCGCCGCCTCTCTCCAACCACCGCCGCCGCCCTCGCCTCGCCCTCTCTCTCAGGTAAGATCCACTCCTCCCTCCCTCTCGCCTCCCTCGCCTCTCGCCCTCTCTCAGGAAATGTAATGGGAAGCGGACTCTCCTCCCTCCTCCCCTGCTGCAAATCCCCACAGCACTCCTAACGACGACGCCGTGTTCTCTCCGACGGAGCCGTTGGACGAAACCCTAGGCCACTCCTTCTGCTACCTCTGCTCCTCCGACCGCTTCCTCTCCCCCTCCGATCGCTTCCTCTCCCCCTCCCCGTCCCTCCGCTTCGACGAGCCTCCCTCCTCCACCGCCACCGCCTTCAAGTCCATCTCCGGCGCTTCCGTCTCCGCCAACAGCTGCGCCCCCAAGACCACCCTCCAGCTCCACCCCACCCTCACCGGCTTCCAAAGCTCTTCCTCCTTCTCTGCCCTCCCCCTCCAGCCCGTCCCCCGCGGCGCCGACGACCGCCGCCCCGCCTTCTTACTCCCCTCCTCCCCCTCCCCCTCCTCCTCCCTCCTCTTCAAGATAATACTCTCTGATTTTTTTTTTACTTTTCGCAGGGCATTTTGGGGACAAATTAATTGGGTTTCTTTAAGTTTTTTCGCTACATCTTCAACATCAACTTCTGTTGCTGTTTCAGCGTCAACATCCTCCCAAGTTAAGGTGAGTTTTTTTTTATTTTTTTTTTTTTTTCTCTCATTGTATTTTCTTTGTTTTTTATTTTTTGTATTTGCTTTTTAATATAGTTTGTGCCCACTGTAAGACATTTTAAGCATTAAAATATTGTTTGACTGATTTTATAAGCTCAATGGAATTACTGATTTTATTTGGTTTTGGTAATAGATTGTTAATTGTTATTTTGATTATTGTGATTATATTTGGTTCATTTGCTGGCTTAAATATTGCTTCTATTGTTGAATATCAAATTCTAGCTTTTGGTTTGTGCATTTGTGGTAAATTCTGATTTGCACTTAATTTGGTACACTGTTTGGTTGACTATTCTGGACATTTTAAGAGTGTTTTGGGCTGCTCTATTTAGCAATAATTGCTGGAAAAAGCTTGTTTTCTTTGCTGGAATGGGTAGTAAAAATTGCATGCAAATAGGCTCTAGTTTCTTGGAGAGACTGTTTTTGGTTGTTGATTAGGACTGTTTTAGGTTGCCATAGATAGTCCTCTGATTGGTTCAATTGTCTTCTATTCTTTTTAATGAAGACAAGTGTATATACATATTATACGCATTACTCCAATGGATCGTGCTTGGATGGATGCTTTGCGAACTAGTGAAGAATATCAAAACGGGGTGGAAGAGTTTATTGAATTTGCCAAAAGAAATGTGGCGAGTAAGAATGGAAAGTACCCGTGCCCTTGTGTGAAGTGTGTGAATGTTGATCGCAAGAGCCTTGACTCTATAAGGAATGACCTTATTTGTGAGGGGATCAATCGCCGATATAGGAAGTGGATTTGGCATGGGGAATTGGGAACTACCGTGGAACATGTAAAAGCAGCGGAGGTGGATGATAATGATGATGATGAATATGTTTGCGATGTTGGCATGGACAACATGATAAATGATATCGCAGCGGAGTCGTTTGTTGTGTCAGACGAGTACGACAAAGTGCATGGTGATGCTGAGACACCTTTGTTTCCAGGGTGTAAGAAGTATAGCCGTCTGACCTTCATTCTAACAATACTAGAAATAAAGACGGAAAATGGGTGGGCAGACGCGGGTTTCTCGAAAATGCTCGCAGCTTTGAGCGATATGTTCCCGGATAACAATGCGGTTCCGAAGACAATGTATGAGGCCAAGAAAATGCTAAGTAAGATGGGTATGGAGTATCAGAAGATACATGCTTGTCCCAATGATTGTATTTTATATAGAAATGAATATGAAGGGTTACATGTGTGTCCAAGATGTCAGGAGCCAAGGTATAAACAGAGGAAGGGTGCTGATGATGACGACGACGACGAAGAGACAAACAAACCAAAAAAAGGTGAACCTTCGAAAGTAATGTGGTACCTTCCAATAGTTCCAAGGTTTAGACGATTGTTCGCGAATGCAACAGAAGCAGAGAATCTGAGGTGGTATTGTGATCAGAGAAATTCTGATTCTAGATATCTTCGACATCCTGCTGACTCTCCTCAATGGAAAAAGGTTGATTCAGTTTTTCCAGAGTTTGCTAGTGATCCTAGAAACCTCCGTCTCGGCCTTTGTACAGATGGATTTAACCCATTTGGGAGTGTCTCTAGCAAACATAGTGCTTGGCCAGTTTTGCTTGTCATTTACAACCTACCACCTTGGTTGTGCACGAAACGGAAATATCTTATGATGTGTATGATGATTTCGGGACCGAAACAGCCTGGGAACGATATCGATGTTTATCTTGCTCCGTTGATCGATGACTTGAAGATGTTGTGGAATGAAGGTGTTGATGTGTTTGATGCATACAAAAAGGAGACATTCAAGTTGCGAGCTTTGTTGTTTACCACAATCAATGACTTACCTGCATATGGCAATCTCTCAGGATATAGTGTCAAGGGACATAAGGCATGTCCAATTTGTGAGGATGACACTAATTTCGTCCAGCTCAAGTATGGAAGGAAGACTGTTTACCTCGGTCATAGGAGGTTTCTTGATCGCCACCACCCATACCGTCGACTGAGGAAGCGATTTAATGGCTTTCCTAAGCATGCATCTGCTCCAATTCCGTTAACAGGTGAAGAAGTTTATCGTCGTGTTGCTCGTGTTACTGTGGAATTTGGTAAAGGAAAGAAGAAGAAGAAATAGACTAACATTTGGAAGAAGAGGTCAATCTTCTTTGATCTCCCTTATTGGCGTTGTCTTGATGTGAGGCACAGTATTGATGTGATGCATGTGGAGAAAAATCTCGCAGAAAGTATTGTCGGAACGTTGTTACACATTCAAGGAAAAACCAAAGATGGGCTCAACGCTAGAAGAGATTTAGTTGAGATGGGCATAAGACAGTGGTTACATCCGACAATTAGTGAAGATGGAAAGTGGCATATTTAAATGTAAGTGGGTACATAGTAATGCGGTTGTGATTGAGCGCCAAAGTGGCATGATATCTGTTGATCTTAATAGGGTCGGCTACAAGGATGAACCATTTATTCTAGCAAGTCATGCGAAACAAGTGTTTTATGTATCAGACCCTACAAATGTTAAGCTTTCCATTACCTTGCAAAATAGAAATCAAATGGATTGTGCTCTCACAGTAAATGATGGTGATGATGATGAGATACAATTATTAGGCAAAACAACAAGAAGTTTGTTAGATGATGATGATGATGACTTCTGTGCGGTCAGAAATGATCATACTGAGGGTATATGGGACATATGGGACGACAACACATAATGTTAGAAAATGTATTGATTATTGTTATTGTTTTTCATTTAATAATCTATCTAATATTATTAATTGTTCTGTGCTAATGTATGTAATTGTTCCTCTTTCACAGGTTATAATGGCATATAATGACTCCGATCGCGAGCAAGAGTATCATGAGGAGGCCCAACCACCCCCTGTGAAGAAGAAGCAAAGAGGGCCTACAAAACTTTCGAAAGTGATTGCTCTGACAGTTGAGCATAAGAAGAAAAATCACTTGGAACTAGATGCAAAAAATAGGCCTAAAGGGCCAACTGCAAAGCCATTTTCATGTTATCTTGGAACAGTGGCGAGAAACAGAGTTGACATCACAATAAATGAGTGGAAACACGTTAATGACGATGTTAAGCAACAATGTTGGTTGGATGTATATGTATGTACATTCGTATTTTAACTCCATATTTGTGAGATATTGTGGTGACTAATCACTAATCATATTTGTTTGTTCATTGCAGCAATATTGGGATGTGCCGGATACCAAAGATTTCAAAGAGTTCGTTTGGCAAAAAATTGCAAAAAGGTTTAGTGAATTCAAATATAACCTTGCCAAGGACTACATATTTGGGGGGTTTAAAATGGGTGAGGATCCATGTTTAGCATATCCCAATATTGAACTAGAGAAATGGAATGAGTTTGTTAAATATCGGACGTCTGAAGCATTTAGGTATATCTACTATACATGTATAGTTCATAACTTGGTTTTAATCTGTGTACCTGCATTATTAATATTTTATTATTGTGGTACATAGGAGATAAGCAAAAAACAAGCAGAGATTCGGGCTAAAAATGAGTATAATCATACCATGTCCCGTGGGGGGTATGATTGGATGACTGATTATGTGGAAGCCGAGCGGCAAAAAAAGTGGGAGGAGCAGCGGAAATCTATGGAAGCTGAGTCATCTTCCACTGTTTTAGAACCTTTACCTGACCTCCAACGCCATGAAACATGGGCAGCGGCCCGAAGGAAGAGACCAACTGGAAAATATACCAGTGACAAGGCTGAAGCGGTGGCAAACCGAATTGTAAGTGCTATATAAATTGTATTTAAACACTTACGTAGGATATTATTGTATATTAATCAATGTTTGTTCACTTTTGTAACAGAATGAACTAGAGGAGCAATCTTCTCAGGGGTCTTGGACACCGCAGGACCCCAGAATGGACATCCTAGCAACTTCGCTAGGGAGATTAGACAACCCTAGCCGAGTTGTAGGAGTTTCTGGGAGAGTTGGGGCAAAGGAATTTTTTGGGCCCAAAAAACGAGTGGTGTCTCGACCTAAAATGTCCACTGAGGAGCTTGATGCAATGGTGAATGCACGGGTGGACGAACGGATGGAAGAACGGGAGAGCCAATGGCAAATGAGGTTTGAATATCTTGCATCACAGTTAGAGGCTCTTCAAGCTTCCCAAAGAACAACTTCAACAATGAATGAGCCAAGTGCACCTGATCCTCTTGATGACTACCACGAGGAGTGCTACTTGCATCTTGACGAGCCTTGCCTACACCCTGTTGCTAAGGCTCTCAAGTACCCATATCACACCACCATTCATAACAGGTCTATCCGGGATGATCAAGTAAAAGTGACAGTCATTTCCGTGATAAAGGGCCAAGAAATGACATGTGTTCCATTTCGTACTAAAGAGGTCACAACTTTAGGGCAAGCAATGAAGGGCTTTATTGTTTGGCCTAAAAGGCTTGTGTTCGATACTGCTCAAGAAGCTCAACCACCAATTCTTCTCCCACAGGTACTCAAATTGTCTATGAATTGACCTTTATTAACAATGTTGTTGATATATGTGTGTACTGATGATGTGTTTCTTATTTTCAGAATTTTAACGGTGACAAGTACCCATATCTGAATCTGCTGTGGACGATGCAACCTGGATTTGAGCGTAATCTTTCAATACCTGCTGGAGTCGTCAATCCACTAGTAGAGGAGAAGATTTGGTTGCAAGGTTCTCGAGACGTTAAGGAGTTCTTGATGATGGAAGAGCTTGAGCAAAGCTGGCTTGATTTGGCCGTCTGGTAAGTGTGTCATATTTTTACCAATATAGTTGAATATTGTAATGAGGCTTTAAGTTCTAATCCATTTCGCCATGTCTAATAGGTACTGTCACAGTTTATGCCAAAGAACCCCAAAGGAGAAGTTTTGCCGGTTTCTATGCCCTTCTAGACTGGCTTATAATGAAAACGCCTTGAGATTACTTAAAAAGAGTAAGAAGGATCATTTTTGGGAGATGCAATCTTACGTCGAGCTGCAGATGGGCCTTGATTGCGGCACTCTTTATTTCGCCCCCGTTTTGAATTGGTAATGAGTTATCTTTTACACAATATTAAATGTTATGTCTTAGGTTAATTAACATTTATTTTCACTTATATCTTTCAGTGGACATTGGACTCTGGCTATACTTTGCCCGAAAGAGTTCAGGATTTTTTGGTTTGACTCTTTAGAGGGATTTATTAGCAACGATCACAGAAAAGTCTTCCACAAGTAAGTTTCTCTTTTTTTTTTACTTTTATGGTTGATAATAATATATCTTTATACTATATATAACATTATTGTTATGATTTTGTCTCTTTTGAAGAGGAATATTAAAATGGCATGATGCTCAAGATACTGATTATTACACAGCTAGTCAGACTTCGATTAATGTTATAAACGTAAAGGTAAAAGCAATTTTTATATTCATTTTCATTTATATTGCTTTTAGTCATACCCGAACTACTATGTTATTGCTGATATTATCTGTGATTTATCAGTGTCCAAGACAGCGGGGCGTTGTAGAGTGCGGATACTATGTCTGCAAATACATGCTGGATATTGTATATCAAGATCAAATTAAGCAAGGGAGGAAATTCCAAAAGGTATGCACGCTTCTAACATATATCTCCAAGAAAATAGTGATTTCTAATTGTAAGTGGTACTTTCCTTGTCTTTTTTAATATTGTTTAATTATGTTGCAGCTTTTGGAGGGACTTTATGGACTTAGTACTGACTCGTTTAAACAAGATGAGGATATTGACTTTGTACGAAACGCACTTGCAGAATTTTTAATCACTATGTGAGGCAGAAATTGTATAGGCTTAGATTGTTGTAGATAAATTTTGAACTTATATTACTAGTAAGGCAAAGATATAAAACTTAGATTATGCCTTTTGTATTTTGTTGTCTAAGTAAGGTAATATTTATGGGATACGTTTTTGCAATTGCTCTGGTATTCTGTATTGTGCTGTAGTATGGTATTGACAGTGGTTTGTAAATGATCTGCAAGAATGCAGATGGCTATAAAATGCATTTACAAAAAGTAAAAAAAAAAAAAAAACCCCTTTCACGTCCACACATAAGGGAGTGTGGACGTGGTAGGTGGACGTGATACCTATCACGTCCACACTTAGGTAGTGTGGACGTGATAGGTATCACGTCCACCTACCACGTCCACACTTGTATAAGTGTGGACGTGGTAGCCTCTTAGGAAGAGGCTACCACGTCCACACTTATCCAAGTGTGGACGTGGTAGCCTCTTAGGAGGCACCAAATTTGGTGCCTCCTAAGAGGCTACCACGTCCATTTTTATCCAAGTGTGGACGTGATAGGTCCTATCTTTCACGACCACAAACATGTGGTCGTGAAAAACACACTTTTTTACGACGCGGGATTCCACGACCACCTATTTGTGGTCGTGAAAAGCCCAATATTGTGGTCGTGAAAGACCTTATTTCCAGTAGTGAGTATCATTTATTTTTTGTCTGCAGTGGGAGCAAATCTGCCATTGTGACAAGTGCAACTGTAGAAATTGTGGTTACTGGTGATGTTTTTGACTCTGTATTTGGGGAAGGTGGTGACAATCTGACCCGCCTAAGACAGGTACTACATGATAATATGAGAAGCTTTTTGAAACTTAAGATAACTTCCTGTTTCATGCAATTTTCTACTTTTAAGGTTAAGTTTGTTTCGGTAATTTTGAATCTACATTTATGAGTAAAGCACACGGACTCCCTCCTATTAGGCCTGAATTACCTAGACCTCCTCTTTATTTTGAAAACCTATAGAAACAAATTAAAATATATGTTTCACAAGCCTCCCTCATATTTTTGAGATTCTATTTCCATCCACCCAAACCGTTAGTTGACCGTTAAGTTTGAATCTTATTCTAATAACTATTTAAACATTTTTATTGAAAAGTAATATAATTTATAAATTCAAATTTTTTCACATATTTCTGTAAGATGCATGCACATTTTTTTTTAAAAATCTCTAATATTTATAATAATAGTTTATTTTTTAATTTAAGCCGTGAACTTTTTGAACTCTACTTTTTAAAATAAATATTTAAAAAGTATTCATTGTAATTTCTTCTAAATTTATGAAAAAAATATTTCAAAGATATTTTTATTTATAAAAAGTGTCAACCCAGTTCTGATCCTCACTTAGTAAGGGTGATGAGGAAGGGAATATACTAGGCAGTCTTACCTCTACTTTATGCAGAGAGGCTAATTTGAACCCATGACCTTAAATCACACGGCAAGCGAGTTTACCGTTGATTAAAGTCGGCCTTTCTTAAATACATACTATTTAATTAGGGTTTTATTAGAATGAAGGTTGAAGTGATATATAAAATATTAATTTAATTTTTAAAAAAATATTTGTAGAATCGTTTTAAAATATTTCTAATCGCATTGAGGGATTGGACTAAACTGTATGTTTTCAAAAGAGAGAGGCCCATGTAATAATAAAGGCAAAACAGAGGAGAGGCCTGTGTAAACTCTACATTTATATATGCCCGTTTAGTTGTCCAATGGCTGTTACCAATCATCATGATCCAAAACTGATTTCAATTACTACACATTTTCAGGATTGAAATCTGTATTAAGAGAAAACACAAACAATAATGCTGAAATTTCTTGAAACACCTTTGTTGTTGTTGTTATATGTATATTAACTAATGATATGTATATGTATTTTATAGAAAAAGTCTCTTATTAGTTACAATTAAGTAATTTATTTAGATTTCTTAATATCTCCAAATTAGATTAGAAAGGTGTATATTTGGAGTAGCTATGGTAAAAGTTGCATAAAAACTTCAGCATCATCATTACATTTGGTATTACAAGAAGCATTATGTGAAGCTATTCTGTTATTCCAGCCTAATGTTGCACCAACTTCAAAATATACTGCATTTATTTAAATTCTCTATTTGTTTGAATCAGATCTCGGGCGCCACGGTTACAATCTCTGAGCCTCGTCCTGAAACAAAAGACAGAACTTTTGTCATGTCTGGCACTCCTGATCAAACCCAAGCAGCACAGAGCCTTCTTCAAGCATTTATTCTCACTGGATCATGACGTAATATGATAGCCTTAGCCATAGGCCTTTGTTTATTTTTGTTTCACATTAGTTACCTCAGTTTCTTCCCTGATGTAGGTTTTTTAGGCCCCCTTTTGGGCTCTCATAGCAAAATGTAGATTGATGTGGAAGTATATAATTATGTAGTTTAATTTTATGTATCATGCCATAATGAATTCAGGTCAGGCTGCTTTCAAAGAATTAGTGTACTACGTTAGGATTAGTGTTCGCACCGCAAGTGCACGGGTCGCGCCAAGTAATAAAGTGATAAGTAGAGTATCGTTCCCACGAGGATTTGGTTCCAAAACCCGGTCAAGTAATGATTATCGCACTCTCGCCCAATTTGAGTGATTCGAATATCAAGATGTGAAGGGTAACCATAAAAATAAATAAGAAAAACTATAAACAAGTGATTCTCCAACTTCAAGGATAAATTGGGACTTAAGATTATTTATCCCCCTTGTATCTCCTAACCTTAAAATGTCTCCTCTCACAATTGCTTTTAATAGCTATATATGTGCTAACCTAGGGTTCACAATGTACTTGTAAATGCTCCGTCGAGTCAAGAACAAGTGTTTAATTCTATTAATCATGCAATCTCTTGTCACAATTAATAAAACCCAATTTCTAAGTTTCAACCCTAATGTGGATATGTGAGGCTAATAAGTATATGTCTATCTTATTAACAAAACCATTCATTTGTCATGCAAACTTCAAGTTCTCACACTACTCCACTCAAGTTCTACACTTAACCTAGCTCTCTCAAGTCATAAGTCAAATGAACAAATCAACTAAATGGTGATCAAGCATTTAGAAGCATTAGGGCTAGAGTGAAATAAACATATATATAACATTAATCACAAAAGGAGAGGAAGAATCAAGAGTTAATCCATACAAGGGTTCAAAATAATCCTAAAACAAAGTGTTTAGCTACTCATGTTCAACAAACCCAAAGGAAAATATACAATAATAGTCATAAACATTTGAACAAAAGTAAGGGAAGGAGAATGGAGAAGAAGAACCAAGATGTGAAGCCCAAATCTCTTCAAAACTTCAAACCCCAACTCAATCTTCACCAAGATCCATGCCCTAGCACACCACAAAGCTCCCCAATATGCCCAAGAAGTGAAGAATGACGAGCTCCCTCTGTTTTGCCTCTTTTAAACCCTAAATTTCGAGTGAGAATGGTGTAAAACGCAAAGTTTCATTTTTTCACAGGTTCGCTGTTCGTTCGCTGATGGCTAACGTTCAGCGAACCCCATTTTCACAGGTTCGCTATGCGTTCGCCAAATGCGAACCTCCAGCGAAGAATTTGGCAGAGGGTGCATTTTTGGATCGATTCGCTGTCCGTTCGCTGAGAGCTAATGTCCAGCGAACCCCTGTTTTCCTTTTCTCTTCTTCTCTTCTTCATTGCTTCCATTCTTTTGGTGTTCATATGCATGTCCATTTGTTCCTACTCACATTAACTAGAAAGGGGTGGTGAGTTCCTCAACACATTATCAAAAATTAAGCAATTTCAACTCATAATCTCGTACACAAGTATTTCATATCATTTTCTTTACCCTATGAGTATTGCTATATTTCTATCTATTTATTTACCAAAAACATGTGATAAATGAGAAAATTCAGATGAAATATGTGTGCAATTATGAAGCTTATCACTCCCCCAAACTTGAGTCCTTGCTTGTCCTCAAGCAATTTAGAAATTTTTATGATTTGACCAAATGTTTTCCCTAGTTTGATTTAATTACTTATCCTCACATGTTGCTCTCTTAATTGAGTCTTAGAAAGTATGAGCTATATGTAACGATGTATGCATCTCAATTTTAAAACAAACTTTCCAAGATCTTTGAAGTGGTGTGTGTGTGTGTGTTGGAGTTAGGAGAGATTATCCAGATTTTAATCCAGCCACTTGCAATAATTCAATGCATGTATAAAGTTTCATTTTCAAATTTCTCCACTCTTTTCTTCATACTTCTCCATTTTCAACTTGTGGCACATAAATTCAAAATCAAGAGGGCTTTTAAAGCTTGTAATGGGGCCGGGGGTTCAAGTGTTTAGCTAATTGAAAGAATGAGATAAAGGAATTCAAATATCTTGAGATAAATGAAAAC
Source organism: Mimosa pudica (assembly GCA_029929735.1). Classification (NCBI taxonomy): domain Eukaryota; kingdom Viridiplantae; phylum Streptophyta; class Magnoliopsida; order Fabales; family Fabaceae; genus Mimosa; species Mimosa pudica. The sequence continues at coordinate 4,687,404 of JAKELP010000039.1, read as the reverse complement.
ATTTCATTAGATTCACTCACACACAAAATTTTCTTCCAAGAAGCTTGAAATTCCCCTAAACTTATCTCAAATTGATTCTTTGTACTCCTAGTCTTATTGCAACAAACTTTTTTTTTCATACTTATTTTCTTCTTTTCGACTTTTTCTTTTCTTTTCTTTTCATTCATTCATTCCTCTTTTTTTTGACTTAGGAGTACAAACTTTTCTTTCTCAATCCATATTTCCCTTTTCAAAATATTCTTACATTTTTACAACTTTGGCAACCCTACAAATCCTCACTACCAATGAAATGTCAATTATCTCAAGATTCAGGTAGTTCATGGTTTTTCGGGCTGCAAGGGTTAAGTCCAATGTGGGTTTCAAAAAGAAATTTCACATGGTTTTTTCATTATAAGGCTCAAAAGGGGGTGCAAAGGGGATAGAAATTGTCAAGGATGGCTTGAAAGGCTCAATCGCATTTAAGAACTGCCTCAATCATTTTTTAAAATTATGTGCCATAAGTTAAAAACGATGAAGTTTTCCAAAAAGAATTTTGAAATTATCAAATGAAAGAGAATACATGCATAGGATTATTACAGGTTTCCTTCACAAAATCCATCAAATAACTCTAACTCCATTAGTGCTTAGGTTGTTCAATAGAAACAGGGAAAACATTTGCTTTAACATTGACATATAGATCTACTTTTCATAGGTCACTTAGTCAAGCAACATCTTTATATCATTAGATTTTCATACATCTTTTCAAGAAAACTCATGGTCAAATGGATTCAAAAAATGCAGCAACTTCAGTTTGGGATAAGAGTTCACACATTCACCAATCAAAAACATCAAAAACAATTTCCCGTGCACTTATTATTCACAAGCAAAAATTATTGATATTCTCAAAAAGTTTCAAAATGAGCAAAGGAACATCTCCCTCCCCCAAACTTAAATCAAACAGTTCCCTCACTGTTGAATAAGATTAGGAAAGTAACAAACATGGAACAAGCATGAAGCACACATGAAGTGAAAATATGAACCAAGGAGCACTCATGGAACAAGGAAGCAAGCAACAAATATGTTGATATAAGTGAGCCACCATACAAAAGATTGAACTTGAACACATGATATTAGATCTCCAAAAAGTGACTATCAAAAGCCTCACACCACAGACAAATGAACCATCAGTAGTTCATTGTCAAAGAGACCATGAGAAAGGGGATGTGTGTTGGTTAAGAGAGGACTTGGAGAAGACAAAATATTTTAGGAAGGTGCTTGCCTGTTGGTGTGTGTAAGGAGGAAGTGTAAAAAGGAAAAATTGGGATGATGGTAGAGTTCTAGAAAATATGGATAAGAAACAATGATTGAGAATATGAAGAAAAATGAGAGGGAGGAGGGTCCATGGTTAGAGAAGAAGAAGAGAAAATGCATGGTGAATGGAGAGGACTAAGATTTAATTATTTATTTAATGTAATAGATTTTTTATATTTTTTTTTAAAAAAATTGAAGGTTCGCCATCGGTTGGCTATCAGCCAACCAACAGCGAACTGTCCACTGCACAGATTCTGCATAATCTGCATAAATTCTGCAGAATCTGCACATGTTCTGCAGAAATTTTATGCACCACATTAGCAGCAAAATCAATCCTTCTCTCACATGTTTACTTCAGTCCCATATCAAAACCACAAAACACCTCATACACACCACCAAATTCAATTGAAACCTAATATCAAGCTAAAATATATCAAATTCACATATGGGCATTCAAAGGCATCAACATCTTACTCCTCAACTCTTAGTAAACATCAACAAAAATTGTCTTAAAGATGTACTCACAATAAGTCATGGTATAGATAATACCACAAGTGCAAGATACACACAAGATTTAATGCACCCTTTCAAGACAACCAATGTAGAAATCCACACAATACTTCCATAATTCCAGCAAGAGCAAACCAAGGTAAAAAGAACATAGGCAATTTCATATCACAGACCAAAAATCATTTGCACATTTTGATGGTCACTTCACAACAAGTAAGAACACAACCTATGACAATTCAGCTCATGGGATTCAAATTGACCAATAGGCATAAACTAACACCACAGATCCAGTCCAGCAAAACAGTTCCAAATAATTAACCACAATAATACTCAAAATTGAATCCAAAATGAGGTTTAAGATGTACTCCCCCTTGTAGACCTCTTCTTGCCTTCCAAAATTGTAAGCTCTAGCACTCCCCATTAGAAGCAATCCAAGTATCAGGAGAAACTTTCCTTCCTACAAAATGAAAAAAAAACAAGTGCAAATCTACCAAACTAAATTAAACAACATGAAAATTAAAAACAAAATAGTAGAGTTTAGAACTTGGGTTGCCTCCCAAGAAGCGCTAAATTTATAGTCTTCAGCCAGACTTCTCAACAAACTCACTAATCATAAGTATCAAAAACTAAGATCACCTTATCTTCATTTCTCCTTAAAAGACAAGGTTTCAATGACAATGGGAATTCAATCACACAAGACCTAAATGATCTCTCAATCAAAAGTGATTTTAAGAAACAGGTTTCAATATAACACATGGTGGGCTCTAATTCAATTGCTTCAAAATTTTCAACACTAGCCCCCAAATATTTTGAAAACCCAATAAAATCAACTTGACTCTCATCAGTAAGAGTCATGAAATCACTCTGAGGATTTTGAACAAAGATTGTAGGGATTTCTACTTGCTCACAACAATAAGGATTAGACTCCAAACTTGGAACCTCAATTGCACAATCAATATTGTTCTCTCCCTCTTCAATTTTCAACTCACTATCACCTTCAAAATTTTCACTAACCCTTGATAACACATCATCACTTCTCATGACCAATTCTCCATTTGAAACCATATTTTCTTCACAAGAGTCATTCAACATATCAATAGACCAACCTTTTTGCATTAAAGACTCAAGTTGAGAAGTTAGTTCACCTACCTTGATTGCTAAATTATCAAGAGCTAATGTTTGTTCAATCAATTTTTCATCATCCCTAGCTCTATACTCATTTTCATTACCAATATAACGCTGAAGCATATCCTCTATTCTTGACATCCTCTCATGACTGGAACTAGATTCATCTAGACTATTGGATGATATTTGACATTGTGGTGAATATGAAGGGAAAAAATAATTTGGATCCCAAGACAATGAATGTTCATGATTCCAACTAAGGGTAAAAGAATTATCATGCAAATTAGTTTGAACCTTAGCAAAATCATCCTCTAAATAATCCATGGTTGAAAAATGGGGGCATTGCTCATTATAATGATTACCTCCACTATGATTACAACAAATGTACTCATATTGAGTTTGAAAAGCATTAGGGTCAAAACAAGATGTTGAATAACCATTATCATGTTCAAATCCATCATTTACCCCATTAGTCCACCAAGGATACTCCATACACAAAGTTCTAAGAAAAGAAAATTAACAAACAAAAATACACACAAAGAGAACAAATATACACATGAACACAAGAAGAGAAAAGAAAATTTAAAAAGAAACACAAGAACAAATATATACAAACTCAAGCTTAAGCTACTAGTGCTATAATCAAGATTGACCAAGGAAGGTTTTGGGACACAAATCCCCGGCAACGGCGCCAAAAACTTGTTCGCACCGCAAGTGCACGGGTCGCGCCAAGTAATAAAGTGATAAGTAGAGTATCGTTCCCACGAGGATTTGGTTCCAAAACCCGGTCAAGTAATGATTATCGCACTCTCGCCCAATTTGAGTGATTCGAATATCAAGATGTGAAGGGTAACCATAAAAATAAATAAGAAAAACTATAAACAAGTGATTCTCCAACTTCAAGGATAAATTGGGACTTAAGATTATTTATCCCCCTCGTATCTCCTAACCTTAAAATGTCTCCTCTCACAATTGCTTTTAATAGCTATATATGTGCTAACCTAGGGTTCACAATGTACTTGTAAATGCTCCGTCGAGTCAAGAACAAGTGTTTAATTCTATTAATCATGCAATCTCTTGTCACAATTAATAAAACTCAATTTCTAAGTTTCAACCCTAATGTGGATATGTGAGGCTAATAAGTATATGTCTATCTTATTAACAAAACCATTCATTTGTCATGCAAACTTCAAGTTCTCACACTACTCCACTCAAGTTCTACACTTAACCTAGCTCTCTCAAGTCATAAGTCAAATGAACAAATCAACTAAATGGTGATCAAGCATTTAGAAGCATTAGGGCTAGAGTGAAATAAACATATATATAACATTAATCACAAAAGGAGAGGAAGAATCAAGAGTTAATCCATACAAGGGTTCAAAATAATCCTAAAACAAAGTGTTTAGCTACTCATGTTCAACAAACCCAAAGGAAAATATACAATAATAGTCATAAACATTTGAACAAAAGTAAGGGAAGGAGAATGGAGAAGAAGAACCAAGATGTGAAGCCCAAATCTCTTCAAAACTTCAAACCCCAACTCAATCTTCACCAAGATCCATGCCCTAGCACACCACAAAGCTCCCCAATATGCCCAAGAAGTGAAGAATGACGAGCTCCCTCTGTTTTGCCTCTTTTAAACCCTAAATTTCGAGTGAGAATGGTGTAAAACGCAAAGTTTCATTTTTTCGCAGGTTCGCTGTTCGTTCGCTGATGGCTAACGTTCAGCGAACCCCATTTTCACAGGTTCGCTATGCGTTCGCCAAATGCGAATGATTGCACCATACTTTTGCATATATTTTCATGGCCAAATCCATTGAATTAATGCATGTTTTGATGATAATTGCACCTAATTTGCATAGATTCTAACTATTGCACTAGTTGTTGGAATTTGTTTTGATCAAGGGCAATTTAGGCTTTTTTTTAGTATGCTATAATGTTTTACATGTTTTCAAGAACATTTTGATGCTACCTTTGAGACATTTGAATATGTAGGTTAGGAGGTTGAAGGTGAAGATTCAAGAAAAGGGGTCAAAATAACGTTTCTGGATGAAGCTTGCATTTTAGTGCTGAGACAGGCCAACTGGCGAGCCACTGGCAAGCCACTGGCGAGCCACTCGCCACTTGCTCGCCAGTTGGCGAGCCACTGGCGAGTACATTCGGTAACTCGTCACTCGCTCGCCAGTTGGCGAGCCACTGGCGAGCCTGACGCTGTCAAAAAATCAGACGCGATTTTTAGGGTTTTTTGGGCCTATAAAAGCTTCCTATCATGACCCAAACCATTCCCAAGCACCCTTTGGCCGAAAATAAGTGTCCCAACCTAGGGTTCTTCAATTCCCTTCCATTCCCACTCATTTTCATCCACTTCCACCTCATTCCTTCCACCCCCATCCATCCTTTCATCACATTTCCACCTTCTTCCACCTTTCTCTTCCATGGATTTTCAAATGATTCTTCTTCTTGGAGTTTCTCTTGGAGTTTCTATGTTGGATTGAGGATTCTTCATCTCTTGAGGATGGGTTGATGGTTGTTCAAGCATGGGTTCATCATGAGGGGAGTTTTTCTTAGTTCATTATATGTATTTAGAATTTCTTCTTTATGTATTTGAACCTCTCTTGTAGATGTTTGGATTTATGTATTGGATTGAGATTCTATATATGTATGTATGATGTTTGACCTTGCTAATTTGGATTAGGACTATGTATTAAGTACTTTGTTGATTATATATGTGTTTTGGTAAATTCTTCTTGATATTGAGTTGCTTAGCCTTGTGTTGATGATTCTATCGAGTTGATTTATTTAGATATGTGTATGATTGTATGAGCTCTCTTTTATAGGACACTCTATAATTCGATTGAGTTTGGAAAAGGAAAAAGACATTAACCAAATCTAAATTAGCAAATCACATCATGAATGGACTAAGTTGTGTCTATTTTGGGCTTTAAACACTTGAGTTATGAATTCATATCTACATTGTGGTTGCATTAAATTAGTCTCATTTTAGTGGTTGCTAGTGAGATTACTTGATTGTATCCATTCATGATTGTTGTGGTTGCACTTCATGAGAGCCACAAGTGTTTAGACTCAAACTATTTCACACATCTAGGAATTACACTTGATGCATTGAACCCCTAAATGATTTGAGCTAATGTTTGTCACCTCACCTAGACTCAAGAGATCCATTTCATAGAATTCACTACACTTCAACCATTCAATCATCCCACCTTATCAAAGAAAAGATAAAAAATATTGTAGTTAGGTTCATTTGCATTCTACATATAAAAACCCAACAAACCCCAATTCCCTTGTTCATTTCAATTTGCATTTAGTTCATCTTAGGGTAGTTTAGAAGACTCCTCAAGAGAGACGACCCGAGGTTGCGCCACTGTGTTGCAATCCTTGGTTTCATAAATAACTTGCATTTAACCCCAAGGCGAATAGGAATCGGTTAAATCAATGGCGCCGTTGCCGGGGAGTCATTTTTGACTCCCTAAGGTAGCTAAGTGTCAATTGAAACATTGACAAGGGGTAGGAGTCATTAGGATTAGATTTAGTTCATATGCATCATTTCATCATTTAGGATTAGGATAGATGCATTCCATATTTTTTACTTTTTCTTCTTCTTAGTTTTTGTTCTTGTTTGCATATATATTGTCTTCTTGAGATTGTTTGAGACTGAATCATTGAGTTCTCATGTCTTGGAATTTCACAAATTTTGGTTACAATCATGATATTCCTGAGAATTCAAACTCTTTTGTGAGAAATACCACTAGGATGGAAGAGACACCTTCTTCAATCATGGATGAATTATACAAAGAAAGGGACAAAATGTTGGTCATTCTCGATTCCTCCTCCAAATCCAATAGCACACCATGTTGGGATCCACCTTTACCCCCACCACAATATCACACATACTTTGATTATCCTTCTCCACCATATTCCTCTACCTACCGTGAGCCATATCACCATCCATACCCTTCATCATATCAAACCTCATCATATGAGCCTTCACCTCCACCACATAGACCATATACAAAACCATACTCTTCATCTCTACCTTGCCCATCACCATATCACCATTCATGCCAAACTACATACCAACCACCTCCACGTGAACCATCACCCCCACCCCCACCCAAACCCATCACCCGTAAACAAAATCCCCTTGATGCTTTCTTTGACTACCCCAACATGGATGACCATACCAAAGAGCTCAAGAGGATGTATGCAGTTAATAAAACTCGATCTCTAGAACTATATAGGAAGAAAAATGCATGTGGACTCTCCAAGCAATTGGAGGAAGAATTGGAAGAGTTAGGGGAATACCTCAATGCATTTTACATGCATGTGCTTTGGAAAAGAACTAATGGAGAAGAGGGAACCCATTGGCCCTATGATCTTAAGAGTGAAGAGATTGAGCAAGTGGTACCTCAAGTGCAAGAGGATGCACCTTCAAACATAGGTAATACCCCTCCTATTCTAGAAGAGGTTTATCCTCCTCTTACAACTAATTTGGCTAGTGAGAGTGATAGTGGGAAGAATGAAGAAATCATTGTTGAATCTCCCCATATACCTAAAATTGAACATGCTCACCATGATGTCATTAGTAGTACTACCACACTTGAGCCTACCAATTGCACTGTTGATTCTTCTTGTGATGATCATGCTTATCTTCCTATTGATAGCAATGTTGAAGATGCTGAAAAAATTGATCAATTGTCATGTTCTTGTGATGAGCATATAATTTGTATGAATTGCATTGATCGTAAGTGTCATTTGCTTGTCCAATTTCGTGAACATGCATTGCATAATACTAGAATTGCTGTTAGAAATGAGCATGAGTCTTTTGAAGAAGGTAAGTCTAGTCCAAGTGCTAGTGTTGATGATAAGTTTGAGAATAACCAATCTATAGGACTTAGTGATATGCATGTTTTACATGATGTTGAGATACACCCTACACTTTCTCCCACTCCACACAAGAGTGAGGGTAACAATGATGATTCCAATTTGATCACTAGTCCTTTGGTTGATACATGTGCACATGAGCTTTCTTATTCTCAAATCTTATCATGTGATTTGCCTCCTGATATAATTGCACTTGATTGTGGTATAAATACTGTTGATTTGAGTGATGCTATTGTTCATGAGAAGATAGTACCAATCTGTGATACTACCATTGTTGCAAACCACATTGACCTTGTAATACCATGCTTTGATAGATGTTTAAATGTGGTTGATTTCATTGGTTGTGAGAAGCATCTACTCTTCTATGTGCCTAAACCTAGGCTTCTCACATTGCATACACCACTTTGTCACTTTACTTGTGCTAATTCTTTCCATGGATTTAAGTACTTTGACTCATGTGGTGTACTCGGAGTTGGTAGTGTTGCTCTTTTGTTGGCTAACTTTTTGCAGGCCTATCATTTGGGAGGATCCCATATAAACCATTCACCAACCCCACTTTTGGATCACCTACTGATGGAGCCTCGACTTCCACCGAGGAGGACAAAATCAACCCTCCTCTTGGTTCTTCTCTCAAGCTACAAGCCTCCATGAATCAAGGTTGTTCCTTTCCTCTCTTGTCCTTTCGTTATACATGTTCAGGCTGACTGGTGATATTTTGTGATGCATGTTAGGATAAGTGTGGGGGAGGGACACATCTAGTAGAAAAGGTAGTTTAGTGTTAGTTGAGTCAATAAGAACCCCTTATGATGTCAGTCTCCTGTTGCGCCACATTGCATTGAGGACAATGCATGATTTAAGTGTGGGGGAGGGACTTGTAGTAGCCATGCTTGATTCATTGGATTTGTGTCATTTCCACATTAGTGTCAATTTTTTTTCAAAAAAAAAAAAAAAAATTTACTTCCAAGCTTCCAAGTTTCATGTTGTGATGAATGTTCACATTCATTGTAATATGGAACAAAGTTGCACTTTTTACCTATTTTCACTTTTTTTTTTCCTTCAAACCTAATGTGGAATAACTTTTGAAAACCTATGGGGCAAGATTAGAACCTACCAAATTTTCAACAAGTTAGTATTGAATCAATACCAAGCATATGCATTTTGTCAATTGGCCTTGCAATTAGACTTATCTTTAGCATGAGAGTAACCCTTCTTGTGAGGATTTTTGAGCCTTTAATTCATTTCAAGAGTGACTTGCTCAATTATTCAATTTCTAGAACTTGTTTCTACTCTTAGTCAAAGCTTATGCATTCATGTTTGGATATGATTGGGGCATTCATTTCTAAACCCTATGACCCAAACACTTAACCAAACAAATATATCATTTGTTTCACCCCTTTGGGCCATCACTTTCTTTTCTTCCACCTTGACCAATTTGGAAACATGCATCCATAGCATATACTTGCATTTCCATTGTTCTTGTATTGTTGTATGATTTGAAAAAGCATGATACATAGTAAGAAAAAGGAGGCCGAGGGCCTAACGAGAGAAAGAATAAAATGTGGCCGAAGGCCAAGAAAAAAAAGAGATAGTGAAAGCACAAAGTGCTAATGTATGCCAAAGGCATAGTGTGAAAAGAAAAGCGAGAGGAAGCACAAAGTGCTTGAAAAAAAAAGTGAGAAAAAGAATGACATGTAACATGCTAGTATGAAATTGTTATGACTTGAGTTACCATTTTTTGTATTGCATTTATATGTGGTGGATAATTGTTTACATAATTGGTCATTGGCTTCATTCCATTATTCATCATTCATTATTAGCCTTCTCCATCATTTCAACCCCACAAAGTCCTCTTGATCCAATCATGAGTGCATGCATAGTGGAGATATTAGAGTAGTCACAAGCATATGGTCAAATTGTTTGTTGAGCAAGTAGAGTGACAAATTCCACATAAGGTGAGGAGTGTGAAACACTATAATCTTGAGAGTTCTCATCGCCATAAGTTATGTCCAATTGCATTGCCAATTCTCACTTTGCATATTCTTGCCTATTGATTTATGCTAACTTGATGATTATTGATTTGTTAAAACCTTGTATTTTTTGCATTGTACCCTTTGTCCAGGAGTACAAAGGTCTAAGTGTGGGGGAAATGATTGCACCATACTTTTGCATATATTTTCATGGCCAAATCCATTGAATTAATGCATGTTTTGATGATAATTGCACCTAATTTGCATAGATTCTAACTATTGCACTAGTTGTTGGAATTTGTTTTGATCAAGGGCAATTTAGGCTTTTTTTTAGTATGCTATAATGTTTTACATGTTTTCAAGAACATTTTGATGCTACCTTTGAGACATTTGAATATGTAGGTTGGGAGGTTGAAGGTGAAGATTCAAGAAAAGGGGTCAAAATAACGTTTCTGGATGAAGCTTGCATTTTAGTGCTGAGACAGGCCAACTGGCGAGCCACTGGCAAGCCACTGGCGAGCCACTCGCCACTTGCTCGCCAGTTGGCGAGCCACTGGCGAGTACATTCGGGTAACTCGTCACTCGCTCGCTAGTTGGCGAGCCTGACGCTGTCAAAAAATCAGACGCGATTTTTAGGGTTTTTTGGGCCTATAAAAGCTTCCTATCATGACCCAAACCATTCCCAAGCACCCTTTGGCCGAAAATAAGTGTCCCAACCTAGGGTTCTTCAATTCCCTTCCATTCCCACTCATTTTCATCCACTTCCACCTCATTCCTTCCACCCCCATCCATCCTTTCATCACATTTCCACCTTCTTCCACCTTTCTCTTCCATGGATTTTCAAATGATTCTTCTTCTTGGAGTTTCTCTTGGAGTTTCTATGTTGGATTGAGGATTCTTCATCTCTTGAGGATGGGTTGATGGTTGTTCAAGCATGGGTTCATCATGAGGGGAGTTTTTCTTAGTTCATTATATGTATTTAGAATTTCTTCTTTATGTATTTGAACCTCTCTTGTAGATGTTTGGATTTATGTATTGGATTGAGATTCTATATATGTATGTATGATGTTTGACCTTGCTAATTTGGATTAGGACTATGTATTAAGTACTTTGTTGATTATATATGTGTTTTGGTAAATTCTTCTTGATATTGAGTTGCTTAGCCTTGTGTTGATGATTCTATCGAGTTGATTTATTTAGATATGTGTATGATTGTATGAGCTCTCTTTTATAGGACACTCTATAATTCGATTGAGTTTGGAAAAGGAAAAAGACATTAACCAAATCTAAATTAGCAAATCACATCATGAATGGACTAAGTTGTGTCTATTTTGGGCTTTAAACACTTGAGTTATGAATTCATATCTACATTGTGGTTGCATTAAATTAGTCTCATTTTAGTGGTTGCTAGTGAGATTACTTGATTGTATCCATTCATGATTGTTGTGGTTGCACTTCATGAGAGCCACAAGTGTTTAGACTCAAACTATTTCACACATCTAGGAATTACACTTGATGCATTGAACCCCTAAATGATTTGAGCTAATGTTTGTCACCTCACCTAGACTCAAGAGATCCATTTCATAGAATTCACTACACTTCAACCATTCAATCATCCCACCTTATCAAAGAAAAGATAAAAAATATTGTAGTTAGGTTCATTTGCATTCTACATATAAAAACCCAACAAACCCCAATTCCCTTGTTCATTTCAATTTGCATTTAGTTCATCTTAGGGTAGTTTAGAAGACTCCTCAAGAGAGACGACCCGAGGTTGCGCCACTGTGTTGCAATCCTTGGTTTCATAAATAACTTGCATTTAACCCCAAGGCGAATAGGAATCGGTTAAATCAGCGAACCTCCAGCGAAGAATTTGGCAGAGAGGGTGCATTTTTGGATCGATTCGCTGTCCGTTCGCTGAGAGCTAATGTCCAGCGAACCCCTGTTTTCCTTTTCTCTTCTTCTCTTCTTCATTGCTTCCATTCTTTTGGTGTTCATATGCATGTCCATTTGTTCCTACTCACATTAACTAGAAAGGGGTGGTGAGTTCCTCAACACATTATCAAAAATTAAGCAATTTCAACTCATAATCTCGTACACAAGTATTTCATATCATTTTCTTTACCCTATGAGTATTGCTATATTTCTATCTATTTATTTACCAAAAACATGTGATAAATGAGAAAATTCAGATGAAATATGTGTGCAATTATGAAGCTTATCAATTAGGTTTTTGAGGTTAAGAGGCTAATAATAGTGATTGATTCTTTAGAATAAACATCATTGCCAGTAGACCTTCATTCAATGCCATTCATCTTTTTTTTTACCCATTTTGGTATCTTGTGTTTTTGTAAGTTGCCGAGAAATTTTTAATGTTAAGGCTTTCCAATTTTACTAATTACCAAAAGGTTTCAAGGGATTTGGATGTTATTTCAGTTTAATGGGAGAGTTTTATCTTTCTAATTTTATTGGGTCAAATATTCAGATTAAAACCAAATCATTGTGTTTTCACTTTTTTGCTTTCTCTACCCTTCCTTCACTGTGCATACCATTATAGGGCAACGAAGAAGAGATGATACTTTCTTCTGGGTGTTTTGGACAACAATTTCGATTTTGGCTTGGAAATATCTCAGGGGTTGATAGCATGGTAGATATAAAAAAAATTCTCCTCTTATTTGTTTCTTAAAACAAATGTGCTCACATGATAGCTAAGCGATTTCTCCATTCATGAATTGTAAATGGGTGGGTTATATAAGGACACGTTTGCTTTGGAGGAATTAAGATGATGGAAATGGAATTGAAAATGAGTGTAATGGGATAAAGATGGAAATTAGAAGAAATGTTTAAAATAAAGTTTGTGGGTCCGGGAAAAGTGTGAGAATGAGAGAGAAAGTTTGTAGACTTAGGATATATTTAAATTACCATTTTTACTTTCCAATTCCAATTTCACTTCTCAATTTCCACCCAAGCAAATGAGTCCTAAGTTTCAAATGAGACTATGGGCTTCACTATTGTTTATAGTACAACTAGGATGGGAAATCCATGCAGATTTGTTTTTTTTTTTGCCAAACAAATCGATGCAGACAGAGAATCTTGTGTATCCATTATCATAGTTTTTTCTAATTTTAAATTAACCTGCAAATTAATTAAGATTCCCAAAATACAATTCTGAAACTTTGGGCAAACTGAAATTTTAACTGAAATTAAAATTTCAGTTAAAACACCAAAATTTGTTTATTAAAAGAAATACAAACGTTTTGAAAATTGCTCATGTATATCTTAATAATGTTCCATGTGTTAAACCAATCAATTAGTGAAATTAAAAATGCTTTCGTGTACTTGGATTAAATAATTTTTAATATTTATAAAAAAAACATAATAGTGTTGAAAAGAAACACAAACGTCTACAAAATCGCTATATATATCTTGAAAATTCAATTTTGAAATGTTGAATGTTGGATTCCATAATTATACAGATTTGGAAATACTTACGTGATGTTGGATAAAAACACAAACATATTGATAATTCCCTACATGTGTCTTAAAAATCCATTTGTGAAATGTTTGATGCTTTAATTTTGAATTCCATGATTTATTACAATTGGAAATACTCACATTGATGTTGAAAAAATACATACGAAATATTGAAAATTCCTTAGATGTGTCTTGGATGCATGGTTATGAAATTCAGTAATAAGGACATTTGGTATTTTAGCTAAAACATTCAATACCATTTCTCCCTTCCCTTGGGAGCAAAGTAAAGTTTCAGAATTTGTTGGGGGAATGTAAGGCTTGTTTGCTATTATAGGCTTCAATGGAAATTTACCCTTTTTGTCAAAATACATTTAATATAGAAATGATGATAAAACAATAGTGTACAAGTTGGCAGGTGTAAACTTTTTTTATCAGAAGGCAGGTGTACACTTCAGTTGCTATATTTGTATTGTTTCTTAAATTTATTGCTAGTAATGCAAATACAAGTATTAATGTGTTTTTGTGAATCATTGTTTGATGAATATAATATTCCCTCCATATCTAAATATAAAATTACTTTTGAGATTCATTTTTTCCCTAATTATAAGGCCGGTTTCTAATAATTTTCAACTTTTTCCCAAATTAACCCTACAAATACATATCAATAATAAACAATCAAGAGAGGGAGAATGTATGTGTTAAGATTATATGGTAATTAAGGATAAATTGGTAATATCATTTGATAATAATTAAGTTAACTAACATCCTTAATTTAATTAAATCAGGTAATATGGCCTTATATTTAGGGTGGATGGGAGTAGTCCTTTTTATTTGGTACTTGGATTAACATGAATTATAATCATAATAGTCCCAATAGAAGCACAAATAGCTAAGATTGTTTTCCACATCTAAATTTCACGGATATTTTATATGTCTAATGAGTATTTCATGATAACAATATATCAATTGTTTTGAAAATGATATTTTGAAATTATGGATATCTGATGACATATGAATTCTGATACAACTTTGTTTTTTAAATAAAATAATTTACACCTTTACACTTATTGTGAATGATTTGTTAGTATCTTGTAGCATGTTAATTATAACCTTTGGGAGCCTCTAAACATACCTCCCCATTTTTTCAATAAAAAAGTATCGTGTATGCACAAGATATATACACCGATTGTACACGTAGTTGTATAAATAATATTGCATCCTATAGATTAGCATAACTTAAATATTAACATGTCTTCTAAAACAATGTTAGTATTCTTTTTCGCATTATTGGTGCTTCTCATCATTTCAGGCTTTGCAGAATTGGATCAATCTTCCACTACTCATAAGCATGAAGTTGAAGAATTCCAAGTTGACCCAAAAATACCTTTTCGTCCTCCATTTTCAACTCCATTCAGGCATGAGCCTCCATTACCACCACCATCACACACTCCAAATTATAAATCTGAACATGAAAAGTCACCTACGGCTGACATAACACCTTTTCGACCTCCAAGAGTGCCACTTCTCCCAGAGGTTCCACCAATCGTTACCATTAATCCTACTAATCCTGAACCAGCAAATGATCCAGTATATAATCCACCATCTCCACCACCCACTCCTAATTTTAAGGTGCACAATATTACCACACACTAATGGCTATCCCAATAAAGTTGCAATCGTTCAAGAAAAATCTTGTCACAATGATCCAAAAAAAGAGCAACCTTAAAATAAGATAGTCTCATGAGACTTTATGTGTGTATGTATGTGTAGATTTGATTTATAAAAATAATCACGAGAATATGGGATTTTTTCTGCAAGTTTTCTTCATCATATGTATGTATAGCTGGCCATTTATGTTCATGTGGCCTTCTTGTATATTGAAAAATAAGTGTAAGGCTATATATGCAGATTGATGTCCCAAATAAGAAATTAATAATATAAATTAAACAAAGCGGTGTATTTTGTCCTTCTTATAAATTTATACTCTTGAATCATTATATGTAACGAGATTTCGTAGTTCAAGAAATTTGTTTAGATACTACGCCCTCAAATAGTTTTGATAAAATCGAAAATTTTTATGTGGTCCATTCTTCTTTAGAAGATTCAGTTTGAGGTCTTAACATAAAATGTTTTTACATTTTACCCTTAATTAATTATATTCTCTCTTACACTATCTGGATCTCTCTCTCTCACGCATGCACATCCTCTTTTAAATAAAGATGTTTGCAGAAGAAGTATATATTATGCAATTTGTTACTTTTAACTAATTTTAACATATTTTTTGCCAACATTTCTATGTACAAAATGATTATTTTCAGCCTTTTTTTACATGAGAAATAAAAAAAATCAATAATAGCAAAAAAGAAAACTCTGCTATGTAATACCTCCTTGATAAAGATATGGGTAAAGGTGTAAAAATATGTTCAAACTATTACGCCAGGAGCACATAGGGGTAACAAGTATTTCCAGGCTCAATTCTGGGACTGAAGAATAAATATTGGTGCAATATAGGTAACTTCTATTAGTTTGACCGACGTTGACCGTTAAAATCTGATGTGGCGGGGGAATTAAATTTTTTTGTTGACGTGACACGCCACATAAGCACGGCACGTTAGTAAAAAAATTGTCACATAAGCGCAACACGTCAGCAAAAAACTGTCACATAAGCACGACACATCAGCAAAAAACTGCCACATAAGCACGCCACGACTACAAAAAATGCCACATGATCACGCCATGTCAGGAAAAACTTTTATTTCCCCCGCCACGTCATCTTTTAACGGTCAACGTCGGTCAAACTAAATGGCGCTACCTATATTGCACCAATATTTATTCTTCAATCCCAGAATTGAGCCAGGAAATACTTGTTACCCCTACGTGCTCCTGACGAAATAGTTTGAACCCATTTTTGCACCTTTACCCTAAAGATATCGGTTGACCTTGCCGAGAGAATATGAAAACTGATGTGTAAACTGTGTAAAGAGAGTGTTTCCTTGGCCAAGGAATCTGCCACTTCATTTATTTAGGTGTCTATCAATTAGGTTAAACTTGACCCCATCCTCTCTTTAACAATTCTTGAATCTCTAATAGCTTGTCTTCAACTTTTCATGGAGCTCCATATTGGAATTGCATTATTCAAGACCAGAAGTAACTCAAAAGAGTCGCACTATACAATAGCATCATTTCAACCTCCATCTCACGCTTGTTTAAGACCCCACAAACATCCCCATGGTTCCTCAAGTACTATGCAATAGGAGACTTCAATGATATGGTCATTTTTGCCCTTAAGTTTTTACCAAGGATCTTGAGTGTGTAGAAGTTTTTTGTGGATCAATTTTGCCCAATATAAAATGTAGCAATATAACATGCGGTTATACTCCATCCGGTCCTAAATATAGGACCTAATTGACTTTTTTTTTGGAGAGACTAAGGTTGCGAAATAGGTTATTAAATGATGACATATTTGATATATTTTTAGATTATCCATTAGTTTATAGGTAAAATAAACTAGCTTAAGGGAAAAAAATTAGGTAAATCAATTTATAATTAACTTATTTTGCTTTTTTTAGGATTTTCTAGAAAAAGTCAATTAGGTCTTATATTAAAGACCGGAGGGAGTATAATGTAAGATTTGGCCGCCGTTAATTAAGTCAAATGTCTTATATACAATGCCACTTCATCATCTCCATCTCGTTCAATCTTTCTTTTAGAAAACAAAAATATCGTCCTCCCCATAGGTTCCAACGAACCCAACTCAGTCTATGCAATTATTGTTCTGTATTTTTTGGATGGAGTGTGTTAAATTTCGGAAGCGAGGGAGGAAGAGGAAGACTAGTATGGCTAACGTATATATGCCACCCAAAATCAATTAAGGAATGGAAAAAAAATGGCATGAGTGCAATTTGTGGGCCCCACATATTATAAAGTGAAAATGACAATTTTAAGCTAACAGCTATATGTTAAAAGCTCCCTACTTTTTAAACTTCATCCAAATTTAAAGACCTCAAAAATCTTGGTTGTGCTAGTAGCTCTTAGCACAAAATTTCGTTGTTAAATTTGCTCCATTGGCCTACTAAATATTCAATTATTCTATCAAAAACTTTTTTCTATACGTGCTCCGATCCTCGCTCGACTTTGAGTCATTTTCATCTAAGTCTCATCTAAAATAGACATAGTCATATTCATCAACCAATCAATCACAAAACAAAGATATATTTATATATGCTAGAAGAGTCAGATGCACAAGAAATAATGCATACATACAAATAAACCAACTCAGGACACCTATCAACTTGGACATTACTACCTCCGGTACTAAATATAAGACCTAATTGACTTTTTTTAGAGATTAAGTTTGCGAAATATGTTATTAAATCATGATATATTTGATATCTTTTTAGATTATCCATTAGTTTATAGGTAAAATAAACTAGTCTAAGAGAAAAAATTAGGTAGATCATATATAAGTATTTTCAGTTAGTATTTTCAGTTAGTATATTTGATTATTTGTATAGTTTCTTACTTTTTTTTAGTGAAATGTATTGTTTCTTACTTTATTGCTAGTAATGCAAATATAAGTATTAATGTGTTTTTGTGGTTCATCGATTGATTTGATGAATATAATACTCCCTTCGTATCTAAATATAAGATTACTTTTGAGATTTATTTTGTCCCTAATTATAAGGTCGGTTTCTAATAATTTTCAACTTTTCCCAAATTAACCATATAAATATTTATCAATAATAAAAAATCAAGAGAGGGAGAATGTGTTGAAGTTATATAGTAAGGAAAAATTTGTAATATCATTTGATAATAATTACTTAACTAACATCCTTAATTTAATTAAATAAGATAATATGACACTACAAAAACGGGGCTCTTATCGGCGTTTTATTTGGCCTCGCATCGGCTAAATTTTCCGGCGGAATGACGCTACGGCGTTTTGGCAAAACGCCTATAAATCTGCCGTGGGAACGCGGCACATCGGCGTTTTGCAAAACGCCAAAACGAGGGCAAAATGCCGGAACGATAATCCAGAAAAATAATATAATATTCGCATATCGCGTTTGTATAAAACGGCGATGTGCATATTATTTTAATATTATCTCGTATAGGCGATAACTGAAACGCCTATCCGCGGAATATTTAAATATTATCTCACACCGGCGTTATACCAAACGCCGGTATGGGATTAATCATAATATGATTAAAGTCACGCACACCGGCGTTTCAGAAACGCCTATATGCGATATAAAATAGTATTATTTAATTCACGCACATCGGCGCTTGCTCGAAACGCCGAAATGTAAAATCACCACTACCATCGAAGCTTTGTAGATCTTTTTAGCAACAGCCTTGTGCATTTTGAACACCCAGGGGAGCTAGTCTCTCTCAACTCCCTCATATCTACCTCCGTCCGCCGCCGTCCCCTTTCTCCGATCACCGCCGTCAACATGATCTCTACTGCCATCTTCATCACTAACAAAGCCACTCAAAGCTTGGGGAGAGCTCGTTTCTCTTACCTTCACTAACCCCTCCGCCGGCATCATCAACTCCGCCTCCGCCGCCTCTCTTGAGCTACCGTTTCCGATCTTTCTTCCTCTTGCTCAGAGCTTCATCTTTCAACTTACGATCTGCTAAAGTCTAGCTCCAGAATCTGAAAAGCTCATCCCTCTCACCATTATCAACCTCAGCCGCCTCCTCCGCCGCTGCCTTCCGCCTCCGTCACCCCATCGCCGTGAATCTTTTTCAGCTACGCCTATGCAGTGATTTTGTGGACTTTGTCGTCGCTGGATCTGGGTTTGCTTCGTTCTCAGCCTAGTTTGTCTTCTTGCTCCTTTTTTATTAGGGTGTAATAGTGTGCTTTGCCTTAGTGATTTTCCGGTGCCTTAGAAGTCTTCATCATCAGAAAAATTGTGTTTGTATCCGCATTGTGCTCCTGTCTAAGTTTGTGATAGAGGGGTGGTCTTACCTGCATCTGTGGATAAATTTCTCTAAGTATGGAAAGATTTTGTTGTGCAAAAATTATGGATAATCGTAAGATACATGCTTCCAAGCTTCATGCTTTAATTATTAGTCATTGGAAGCTTAGGGGGTGGGTTATGGTAGACAAACAGTCTCATAATTCTTTCCTTCTACGGTTTCAATTTGAGGAGGATTTAACTTATATGCTTAGTTATGGGTCTTGGCTTTTGCAAGGATATTTCATAGTCTTGTTTCCATTTGACCCAAATACATTTCACTCTAATGTGCCTGCTGCTCCTAAAATCTCCTTATGGGTTCAAGTTCATGGGTTGCCGAAGTTTTTTTATAATGAGGAGATGGCGAAATGTTTTGGTAATAAATTGGGCAAATTCATATTCTATGACAGCAACAGTCCTCTCAATGACTATGGTCTGCGCTTCAAAATTATTCTCTCAATGGACCGACTTGATTCTAGTAATCTTGGTAGTATCCTTCTGACCTTTGGAGGAACAGGGAAACTCTCTATTGTTTTAGAGCAAGTTGGCAGGTTTTGTCCTTCCTGTCTTTCTAACAGCACTGCAAAACAACATCTCCTTCTCACTTTCAAGCAAAAACCTCTGTGGTTGGAATTAAATCTGTCAAAGTCAAATTCGATAATTTTTTTGGATGTTATATCTCATACCCACAGGAGAATGGGATTAAAGTTGACTTTGAGCTGAATAGTCGAACAAGAAAACGGAAATTGTCATTCCTTGAGGATGAAATAATTTCAAGCAAACGTCATCGACTCTTCATTGCTTCTTCTCGAAAGCGTTCTCATGAGCATCTCTCAATCTTCCTTGATCTAGTAACAAAAAAGGCAAAGGTTGGCTCTCATAAGGAAGTTGAGTGGTCTCCTCCAGTTTTGATTGATAGTCACTACTTCACTATTAGGGATGATAAAAAGTTCTCACGGAAGCGGAAAATGACAAACTTCTTTGACAACCCTTATTTCTCAAAACCTTTTATTCATGTGAGTGTCTTCTCCAAAAGGTGTAAACGACAACGAAGGGTTTCTTTTGCAGGTGTTAAGAGTAATAATGCATTACTTCACTATCTTCCATCTACTAATCCTGGTATTCAGGTATTGGGTAAAAGATGTAGATCTATTCAATTAGAGGTATGTGATGCTTTTTTCAAGCAAAAGAAGCTCCGGATTGCTCATATTGACTTTGCTCAAGTCCCTTTGGATCCTTGCAAACTCTCTTGTGCTCAAGTATTTAAATCTGCTATTACTCTGAATTCTGTCAAGTTGGCTAGGGAAGCGGCCCAAGAAAAGCTTCCCCGGGCGCCATGAAAATTTTATCATTTTGCCTTTTTATCAAAAAAAAAACGCCCATATGTATTTTAATATTAAATAATGCATATGGGCGTTTTGCAAAACGCCAATCAGTATTATTTACATTAAATAATGCATAGCGGCGTTTTAGCCAAACGCCGATATGCATCATAATGCATATAGGCATTTGGGACAAACGCCGATATGCATTATGATGCATATAGGCGTTTTGTAAAAACGTCCATATGCATTATTTTAATGTAAAAACGCATATGGGCGTTTGGCAAAACGCCTATAGGCATTAATTTATTTGTTAAATTCCGTATGGGCGTTGTGCAAAACGCCGGTACGTCTTTTTTCAAAAAAAAAAACTCCTCAGACAACCTACATTTCTTAAACGCGGAAAAGTCAGATGTATTGGCTATAAATATGCGTCTAGAGCATTAGTCAGTTGCCACATTCTTTCTCAAACCTCTCATTCTTTCATATATCTGTCGTTTTGTTGTGAAATAGCAAAAGCAATAATGTTGGATAAATCGTAGATCTCTTTACCCAGATCGTCTCCGCAATACTTGGTGGGGTTGAATCAATTTTTGGATTTTGCTTTTATGCGAGGTAGAGTTCGGGGTAAGATACGGTGTCCGTGTGAAAAGTGTAAGTTCGACATATGGAAGACTCGAGAGGAGGTAGTTGCTCATTGTCTAAATAAGCAGTTTCCCAGATATTATGTCACTTGGGCGTTTCATGGAGAGGATTGATTACACGACACCGGTGATCTAGAAGTCGGTTCGAGTTCTCACGTTGGCCGAATGCAAGGCGAAGACAGTGACGATGACAGCGACGGAGGCGGCCAGGCAACTAATCCGGGTAACAACACTGTGACGGAAGCATTTGGTCTGCAGGAAGCAGGCGCTGGCAGGGATGAAGCGGTGGACGGACCAGTCACGGAGTACTTACGCACTGAGGTGGCTAGAGATTTCTTTGAGCTCATGACGGAAGGTGACAAACCGTTGTACCCAGGTATGTATAAATGTTTAATCTATTCTAACTGTTTAAGCGACTTAGTATCTCTGCGATGAAGTTCGTATATTATGTACGTGCGATGACAAAAGATGTGTTTGCACAGGGAATGAAAGATACTCTAAACTGTCATTTTTGACCAAGTTGTACAGTATTAAGTGTAAACGTGGCGCGTCTGATGCGACCATGTCGGACATGATTGAGCTGCTTTCAGACGCCTTTTATAACATTGGAGCCGAGCTACCGTCATCATTCTACGAAGCGAAGAAAACAGTCACAAAGATGGGGTTAGAGTACATTAAAATCGATGTGTGCCTGTATGACTGTATGTTGTTTTGGGGCCCTGACGCGGCGTTAGATAAATGCAGACGATGTGGCACTGTCCGATACAAGGTGGAGGGTGAAGGGCATAATAAGAAGAAGAGGCGACGTGCCATTAAGAGCATGAGATATTTTCCACTCCGTCCAAGGCTTCAAAGACTATTCATGTCCCCGAAGATGGCTGCGCAAATGCGGTGGCACGCGACAGAAGCTAACCCAGACGGCAAGATGAGGCATCCTCGAGACGGTGATGCGTGGAAAGCTTTTGACGGCGCATTCCCGGATTTCGCCTAGGAGCCAAGAAATGTCAGGCTAGGCCTCGCTTCTGATGGTTTCAACCCATTCGGCTCCTTCAACCAACATTACAGCGTGTGGCCAGTTGTTTTGATACCATATAACCTCCCCCCGTGGTTGTGCATGAAGTCCAGCTCGTTCATTCTATCAACAATTATTCCAGGGCCGACATCTCATGGAAACGATATCGATGTGTACCTTCAGCCGCTGATACAGGAGCTGAACGAGTTATGGAGCGATGAGGTCGAGATGTTTGACGCCGCAAGCAAGATGATGTTTACACCGCGCGCCGCTGTGATGTGGACTGTTAGCGATTTCCCCGGACTCGGCATGTTATCCGGCTGGAACACTTATACAGCGATGACATGTCTCTTCTGCAACTTTGACCAAATGCCCCGTAGACTGCCGCACAGCAGGAAGTCATGTTTCATGGGTCATCGACGGTTCCTTCCTCCGGATCACCAATTCAGGCGGCAGAAAAAGAAATTTGATGGGACACAGGAACTGAGAGATCCCCCTCTACAGATGTCCGGGTTTGAGGTCTTTGAGCAGATCTGTGATGTGCAATGCGAATTTGGCAAGGACCCGCCATTGCCGGATGAAGAGGCCCCTAGCACTAGCCGCGGTGGAAGGCTGGCTCAGCGGAGGCCGCCGCCGGTGGCCCGTAGAACTGGCCCAGCACCTCAATGGAAAAAGAGAAGCATATTTTTTTGTCTGCCGTATTGGAAGCACAACTTAATGCGCCACTGTTTGGACGTCATGCACATTGAAAAGAATGTCGGCGAGAATGTCTTATACACCATTCTGAATGAGGCAGGAAAGTCGAAGGATCATCTTAGAGCAAGGAAAGCCAGTAGGAGCAGCGCACTTCCACCGTCTGAGTCCTGTCGAGATGTTACAAGCACACAGACATGTCCTAACACGCTGCACTGCTGTGGACTCCTATCGAGAGTAGGTGGCGGACAGCTTCAAATTAAAATATATCTTTATTGTTCTTCAAAATATATATCTAATTATATACATTGTACCTTTCATGGATTACCGGAGACATGTCAAGTGGGAGGATCGAGGACGACGGGGGATCACTGTAGCTATGATTGATACTATGGTCCACCGGGGGTTAGCCGATTGGTTCACAAGAAGAATACGCAACAATCCAAATTCCCCACCATCACTGGTGAATCTAGCTGCTGGGCCTTTTGAATATGCGCAGAGATACTCTGCCTACAATGTCAACGACTTTCACTTCCGCACTGTTGCGCACGATGGCTCTCGTCTAACGCAAAACTCGGGTGTGATTGGGTCATTTGGAACAAGGAGTTATGCTAGTCGAAATGATGCACAAGCGCGTTTAGGGGAGATTCAATATTTTGGCAAACTTGTTGATATGCTTGTGCTCAACTACAATGGTGCATTCCCCGTTCCGCTCTTCAAGTGCGATTGGGCAGACAGTAGGGGGAAAAGAGGCAAGAACGTTGTATAATTCAAGTAATTATAATATTTTGAAATACGTATTACCTTAAAAATCTCCCAACCCTCCTCTTTCCGGGTATCCGACACTTTCCTCCAGCTGGTCGGGTCGATAGGGAAGCGCCGGAAGTCCTTGCCAAGCAATCGGCAATGGCGGCGAAATAGAATGGCAGCATCCGTTGTTGGCTGCACAATGGTGCCAAAATATGGCAGCTCAATCTTCTCATTCGACGGAAGCACATGCGCCTGCTTCTCCGTCAGCCTCCTTCTGGTGACAGTGCCAGTGGTATCTGTAGGCAAGAAAAATATATTAGAAAATATATATTGTAGAAATTAAATTTGTAGCTATTAATTAATATCGAATTTAATTACCTCTAACATCCACCAGCTGGCCAGTACTAGAAGACTTCCTCCCGCGCCGCATTTTAATCATAATTTCCGACACCGGGATGTCCTCCTCGCCACCGGCACCGCCACTGATAAACTCCATAATTTCACACATTTCATCTCTATTTCCTTCTAGTTCACACTCTTTTTGATGATACATAGATAATAAAACACACAAATATTACTAGAAAGTGATTCAAATAGAAAAACCATTCATTTGTGTGAAATTTGGAGTTTAATGCTTGTATATTTGAGAAATGGAAACTCTTCAACCCTCTTTCTAGCTTGTGTAGGAAGAGGTGAACAGGTGTTAGAAGCTTGATGAAGCCCAAGTGATGCAACAAAGGAGAAAAAGGAGCAAAGGAGAGCTAAACTTAAAATCAAAGGCTGTTTGCCAGCGGCACGCCAACTGGCGAGCCACTGGCGAGCCACTGCATCATCATAAAGCCAACCGGCATGCAACTGGCGTGTCGTCTCTGTAATCTCGCCAGTCGAGCCACTGGCGAGCATAACTCGCAGCTACGCGTTTTGACATATTTCTCAGCATATAAAAAGGGAAAGTTGGATATTTTCAAGGGGAGATTGGAAAACTCGATTTGGCACACCTCTAGGGCACTTTTGAGAGGCTTGAAGAGCTTGAAGAACATGGGGATCTCTTGGGAATCAAGTGGGGAAGCTTGGAGAGATTTGGGTATTCCTCATTTGTGGTTGTAATTTCTTCTCCCTATTCTTCACCACTCTTCAATGCACTCTTTCATAGTTTTAGGGTTTGTTTTATTTGCATTTATGTGTAACTAAAACCCTAATCTAGGGTTGTTATGAACCTATTTATGGATTGAACCATCTACTCTCTCTTTCTTTAAGTAATTAATGAAGTATATGTGTAGTTTTTATCTTGCTCTCTATTTATTTTAAGTGCTTGATCACCACTTAATTAGTTAAATGAAATATGACTTGGGAAAGTGTATTTTGTTTTAGAACTTGGATAAGAACATGTTAGACTTGAAGTTTATGGTTTTAAATGGAAGGTTTGTTGATAACATAGGGATATAGTTATTGACCTAACATAGTCATAATTAGGGTGGTTAAGGAAAAGAGCTAGCATTTATTGTGACAAGAGATTGTGCAATAAATGCTAGCATAAATTTGATCTTGACTTGGGAAAGCTTTTTCAAATGATTTGAACCCTAGGCTTGCACATATTTTCATTTAATCACTTAAAGAAAAGAGAGAAACCTTGGTTCATGAAGTAAATAGGGGATTAGCAACCCTAGACCTTAATTATCATTGTTAAATCGTGTTTGAACTCCAACTCTTTTTACACTTATTTTCCAAACTCTTTTCTTAATTGAACAACAACTCTCAATATGTTTTTGCTTAAGGTAATTGGGCATGCAATTAGTGCTAATCACTTTGTTTAAACTATAATCTCTGCGGAACGACACTTTTTTCTATACTACACTTGACGACCCGTATGCTTACGGAAGCGCACCAAATTCGCGATAAGTCAGCCACCGACACCGCCACCGCCATTGTCGTCGCTGGTGCTCTCCTCCCTCTCCCTCTCAGCCCTCTCCCTCTCCTCCCTCTCCCTATCCTCATTCAAAATCTGATGCATGTCTTCGTAGCTATATTGATGTTCAAGTCTCTCCAGAGGTCGTCCTGCGTGACTCCTGGGTTACCACTCAGCTCGAAAGGAGTCCACGGTAGGTTAGCAAGAGGGGTGCTGGCAACAGGGGTGTTGGCAAGAGGGGGGCTGGCGTACTGCAACACCTCTGGCGGATTAGGCTCCCGCTCAATCTCTAACCGGAGCTCTTCTATACTTTTGGCTTCTGCTTCGTCCCGCAATCGCTGCTGCTCGTCCCGCAATCGCCGCTGCTCTGCCTCGTCTATGGGAGCTTTACCGCTACGCCGAGACATGATCTATCGGAGAAGGAATATATATAAGAAGTGATAAAGAGAAGAGAGAATTTCTGTGGGACCCTCAGATTTTTTTACGCTTCGAAAACGCCAAAATGAACATCGACGGTGCTTTTATAGGCGTTCGTTTGGCGGCGTTTTTAGGGTAGCATATAGGCGTTTTGCAAAAAACCAAGATGCGGTTTGCTGCATATAGGCGTTTTGAAAAACGCCTATGTGCGCATTAAATGCATATTAAATGCACTGAATCCCAATAGGCGTTTTACAAAACGCCTATCCGCTAATTAAATATTATTTAATCTCACTTTGGCGTTTGGCACAAAACGCCGATATGCGTTTTTTCTGGAAAAAAAAACTGCCAGGCCCCTATTTTTTAATTAAAATATACATATCGGCGGTTTAGTGTTACCCAAACGCCGGTGTGAAAAAGCGGAAAAAAAGGCGGGAAGTGCGCGCCAAATTTACTGGCGTTTCATTTAGGCGTTTTGTAACAAAACGCCGATATGCGTCTCATGTAGGCGTTTTGTAACAAAACGCCGGTATGCTTGCGCCGGAATGACCCGTTTTTTTTTTTGTAGTGTGAGCTTATATTTAGGGTGGACGAGAGTAGTCCTTTTTATTTCGTACTTGGATTAGCATTGATAAATCCTTGGATTTGTATGTTTTTAGTGTGCTAAATTGAAGTTCTTAACATTTAAAAGATGCAATATTGAATTAAAATGCCTTGATTTTGACTGAATTGAATTAAAAATGATTATGTGTGAAAAGAGTCAAATAAGGGCATAACTGTCACATTTAATTGTTTATGTTAAGTGTTTAATTTTTGAGATGAAAGGTATTATGTTATTGTAAATTTTCCCTTGCAAAAAATGAAGAAAATGGGCTGAAATTGTTTTTCTGAACATTTGGAAAATATTACAGAAGCGGCCCAAAATCCTGAAAATGCATCAAAACAGTCCTGGGAAAATTACAGAAGCTGATCCAAAACGTTCAGAATTTGCACAAAGGTCCCTGCGCAAACTGCAGCATGCCAGCCTCGGTTTTCTCTGATTTGTGACCGTTTTGAACTCAAATTGAACCCAAAATTAAACGCAAAACATTAACTCCAAGTATACATACATATTAGATGCACAAATTAGCTTAGAAACCTAAGTTTGAGGGTTGGGTGCTCCCCCAAAATCTTAGCTCTCTCAGCTTCTCCATCACTTCCTCCATTCCATTCTCATTAAATTTCCCTTTCACCTTCCACCTTCCTTCTTTCTTCCATGCCACAATAAATTCCTCCATTGCTCTTTGGAGATGCTTTTCATTGGTTTGAACTTTGGTTCTACAAAGGGAGTTCCAATTCCTTATCTTTCTCTTTGTATTTTTGATTGCCTAGTTTAGGTTTACAATTTATGCTTTGAGATAGACTGGATTTGGTTATTATTGTGAGTCCTTATGATTTTGGTTTGTAATGAGAGATTAGGACTCTTCAATATATAGGGTTCTATGTATGTTCATTTGCATTTTCATTTTATCTCTATATGTATGGTTATGATAAATAGGTTGATTTAGATTATTGCAATTGACACTAAACCATTACTAGCTATTGATCACACTCTAAGGTATTTAATAACACTTAGTTGAATGAGTTCATGAGATTAGGTGTTAGACTTGTCGGTTAGTGAAGTTTGGTACTTTAGGAAACTTAGAGCAACTCAAAGTGAACCTTTTAATTGCTTGAGTAACATTAGACTTCAATCTTTTGGTTTTATTTTATTATGTGGGGTTCCAATAGTGAATTAAAATCATAGGATTAATTAAGTGACGATTCGGGATTCCGATCGTAAGATTAATAGTTCTTTGCAAGTAATAGGTCAACAAGCACTAAAGAGTTTAACAATGCCTAATTGGATGATGTTTTAACATTTATGTATTGGACTCATGGGTTCATAGGTTTGGAACATTATAATATTAGTGCATTAAAATTCCCAAATATCCTTAGAAAGCTATAATGGTCATTGAACTTCATTTCCAAGAGCAACTTACTTCCACTCCATCCCTTTTACTAAAAATACCAAAAATATTTATTTGTTTTGCATCCTTCATTCCATCTTTAAAAATCAATAAAAATATATTTTATTTTCCCAAATTCAATCTTGCATTGCATTTAATTTACTAGGTTAGTTATATTAAAAATTAAAAGGCTCCTCTGAGAACAATACCCGAGGTAACTTCCGCTAACCTTGAGGTTCTAAAATTTCTTGAAGGATTAGACCCAAGGCACACTACACCGACCGCTAATTCGGTTTCCTGAAGCATGAATCAATAATAGTCCCAATATCTCAATTTTACCGATATTTTATATGTTTGACGAGTCTATCATGATAACAATATAATTGTTTTGAAAATGATATTTTGAAATTATGGATATCGGATGACATATGAATTATGATACTACGTTTTTAATAAAATAATTTGCACCTTTACACTTATTGCGAATGATTTGTTCTTGTAACACATACATACTCCCTCCGGTGCTAAATATAAGACCAATTTATTTATTTTGATTAGATTAAAAATGTTAGTTAAGTTAGTTAAAATGAGATGATATTATCAATATACCCTAACTGTTCACCTTCACCCTCACTCTCACCCTCACCCTCACCCTCTCTCTCTTCTTGTCTATTATTAGGGAGCATTGACTTCACCCTCCCTCTCTTCTTATCTATCATTAGGGAACATTAGGGAACATTGATTCCATGTCCTCTCTTCTTGTCTATCATAGGGAGCATCGACTCCACTCTCTCTCTCTTCTTCTGTCATTAGGGAACATTATTAACTCCACCCTCTCTTCGTGTCTATTACTACCTCCGGTCCTAAATATAAGACCTAGATAACTTTTTTTTGGAAAGATTAAGGTTGCGAAATAAGTTATTAAATCATGACATATTTGATATCTTTTTAGATTATCCATTAACTTAAAGGTAAAATAAACTAGTCTAAGAGAAAAAATTAGGTAAATCAATTTATAATTAACTTATTTTTTGCTTTTTTAGGATTTTTCAAAAAAGTCATCTAGGTCCTATATTTAGGACTGGAGGGAGTATTAATTAAGGAGCATTGATAAGGATATTTTGGGAAAAAATTGGTAAAAGTTAGAAATAGATCTTAGATTTAGGACCCAAATCATCCCCTCAAATAGGTCTTTTATTTAGGGCCGGAGGGAGTATAACCTTTGGGAGCCTCTAAGACATACCTCCCCATCTTTTCAATAAAAAAGTATCGTGTATGCATGCACAAGATATCTACACCAATTGTACAGGGTAGTTGTATAAATAATATTGCAGCCTATAGACTAGACCAACTTAAACATTAAAATGCCTTCTAAAACAATGTTAGTATTCTTTTTCGCAATGGTACTTCTCATCATTTCGGGCTTTGCAAAATTGGATCAATCTTCCACTACTCATAAGCATGAAATTGGAGAATTCCAAGTTGACCCTATAATACCTTTTCGTCCTCCATTTTCATCTCCATTCAGGCATGAGCCTCCATTACCACCACTATCACCCACTCAAAATTATAAATCTGAACATGGAAAGTCACCTACTGTTGAGATAATACCTTTTCCACCTCCAAGACGACCACTTCTCCCAGTAGCTCCAATACTCGTTCCCATTGATCCCCGTAATCCTGAACCAGCAAATGATCCAGTATATAATCCACCACCCACCACTTCCAATTTTAAGTACACAATTACCAAAGACTAATGGCTATTCCATTGAAGTTGCAATCGTTCAAGAGAAATCTTGTCACAATAATCCAAAAAAAGAGCAACCACCACTTCTTCATAGCCCTACGTTGTTTGAAATCCACCGAGAATTTATGAAGTATATGTAGATTTGTTTTATAAAAATAATCACGAGAATATGGGACCTCTCTGCAAGTTTTCTTCATATGTATAGCTGGCCATTTATGTTTATGTTGGCCTTCTTGTATCTTGATAAATAAGTATGTAAGGCTATGTGATTGATATCTATCCCAAATAAGAAATTAGTAATATAAATTAAACAAAGCGGTGTATTTTGTCCATATAACTTTATACCCTTTAATCATTATATATAACAAGATTTTGTATTTCAAGAAATTTGTATAGATACTACTCCCTCAAACGGTTTTGATAAAATAATCGAAAATTTTTATGTGGTCCACTCTTCTTCAGAAGATTCAGTTTGAGGTCTTCACAGGAAATGAAATGTTTTTATATTCTACACTACTAAAATAATTATTCTCTCTTACACTATCTCGATCCCCATCTCTCTACGCATGCACATCCTCTTTTAAATAAAGATATATTTAAAAGAAGTAGATATAATGCAATTTGTTACTTTAACTAATATTAACATATTGTTTGCCATCATTTTGAATTATTTTTTAACTATGTACAATATGATTATTTCAGTCTTTTTTTACACGAGGAATAAAAAAAATCAAAAATAGAAAACTAAGAGTAAACTAGCTATGTAATTCCTCTTAAAGAGATCAATTGATCTTGCCGAGAGAATATGAAAACTACTGTGTAAAGAGAGTCCTTCCTGTTAGATATATCAGTAAAACTGAATTAGTTAAATAAATAAGAGCTGACGTGTCATAGTTTATTACAACAGATGGATTATTATTAGTTAGCCATGTGTCATTTACTCTTAACAAACTTCACTTTGATTGTATTGTCATTATTATCTTCGTTATTGCCTTGACTATATAAAAGGCTTGACTGTACAACTGAAGTAACTCAAAAGAATCACTCATAAAATAACATCCTTGAAATCTCCATGCCACGCTTGTTTAAGAACCCATAAACATCCCCATGCTTCCTCAACTATTCAATAGGAGATTCAATGATATGGTCAATAAAATAACATTTTATTGTATGATCAATTTTGCCCGATGTTAAGGTCGGTTTATTTGGTCGTTAATCAAATCAAATGTCTTATATAGAATGCCACTTCAACATCCTTGTTAGATCTATATAATATGACGTTGCATTAATTACTGATCATCAACTCCCTCTTGTTCAATCTTTCTTATAGAAAGCAAAAATCCTCTCCATAGGTTCCAACGAACCAACTCACCCCACCCGCAACATAATGTCGTTAGCAAGAACGATTTTGAGGAGACTAAGACATGGTATACTAAAAAACTTGTGGCTATCCGATGCTATTCTATGAAAACTTATTACGATCAAGGTTAAAATGATCCTTTATCCCTATTGAATAAGTAAAATAGTTTCGAAGCTCAATTAGTTTGTGGTCCAACAATTTCTCTTTCTCTCCAACTTTTCCATTGTCTTTCTTCATCTCCCTCATATATTCTCACAAAAATATCACCCTCATATATATATATATATATATATATATATATATATATATATATATATATATATATATATATATATATATATATATATATATATATATTTTCATAACACGTTATAAAGATAATAAATGTTTGGTTCTTAATTTTGCACTTGCATATTATATGCACGGAGGTGATGGAGTGAGTGTATAATATTCATTTTAGACATAATTAGAAGACCGTTTTGACTTTATTTGGAGAAATTAATGATGCAAAATTAATTATTTTAAATTTCCTTTAGTTAAATTTTTCTTCAAAACTAATTTATTCTACTTAATTATTAACTAACTATGACCTAATAACATGTGATATATGTTATAATTTAGTGATCTACTCCCTCCATTCTAAAATATAATATCATCACTTTTAAATTTCAATTTGTTTCTAAATACTCATAATATACTTTTTTGTTTTTCTAAATTTTTCCCATATAAACTCTAATAATGCTTATCTATAATCAACAAGTAATGGAGGGAGAGAAGGAATAAAGGTATATAATTGTGGTAGATTAATAATATCATGCTGATAACTAATTTAACTAACATCCTTAATATAATTAAATTACAGAAAATATCTTATATTCAGGAATATAATGGAGGAAGTAATTTTCTTTGTAGAACTGGGGGAATATATGAAATAAGAGTAAAACTAAAAAAATTTATCTATAAGAATATATGAAAAGATTCGATTATTTTTCATTGATTTATCTAAAATGGTTTACTACCTTAGATTATATACGGTGTATATTATTTTCAAACTGTATTGGTCTTGTTGTGTTACTAAGGGTGCTTTATATTCTTTTGATGACTGTCTCATGAGGTTAAGAGAACAGGTGTGAAACAAATCCTTTGGTTATTGATCACATGATGAAATTAAGGAGAACAACAGGTTTTATACAAAAGATCGATTTAGTTTAGAAATTCTTTTTGTTTTTCTGAAATTATAGTCTCAGCTGGGTTGTGATTAAATGAAACTCCATTATCGAGCTTATCTCTGAAGCATGATTTTCTCATATAATTGTATCTTCGGGTGACGCTAAAGACATAATATATTTATATATTTTTTTTATCAACTTTTGAATAATTCCAATGGGAAGTTTATAGCGCAGATTATGATCGTTTGAAATGTTCTGTTCAGCTAATTCAATGACTGATGTTATTCGATGTCTGACTAAACGGCTCTCGATGTTATTCAATGTCTTCAATATAATATTGGAGACATCGAATAACATCGTGTATGGAGAGCCATTTAGTTATTGTGTAGGAGTTTTCATAAAAGATACTAGTATTTATTAATCTGATGCCTTAATTATTGTATTTTTTAAGACCTTAATTATTATATTATACTATTATATTATATTATATAGAAAAGGGGATAAAATACCCTGGAAGTACAGGCTTGGAAGTAAAAATATCCCAGAAGATTTGTAAAGGTTAAAAATGTCTTGGAAGTCAGAAAAATGGGGCAAAATACCCTATACTAACGGAGTATAGCTTTTCAGATTTTAAAAAACGCCGTGTATCTTTTCACCATTTATATCAATTAAAAATGAAAATATTAATCTAATCTCATTATACCAATGTGTTTGCTGAATATAATCTAGTCTACTAAGGGAGTGATTTTACGGTAAATATAAAAATTGCTTTTTTTTACTTCTTTTTTCTATTAAAAAATGAAATATAACCTATCTCCTATACCAACATATATATTTGCTAAATATAATCTAATACACTATTATAGGACTTCTTGGTTGATCCAATATTTAACTTTAATTTGCAAAAAGTTCTAGAAGAATTAAATATAAAAAGGAGATTGTCATATACTTGTCCATGTAGCGCCCCAAATTATTATCAAGACATTGCCACATATACGATAAACATAAAATGTTAGGGTTCCGTCTATGGTATTTTCGCCCTTTTCCCTATATTATATATTGTATGTCTCCGGCAATTCATCACCAAGAAAGATGACATTCATGTGTGGAATTGAAGAGATTCTCAAAGAAGCAATTGAACTATAGGGAAATATTGTAAAGTCATCCCTTGTAATTACCATTCTAGCAAATAAAATCATCTTTAATCTTTCGACAACAATTTAATAGAATAGCTTCTATAGAAAAAGAAATGTGTAAGTGATTGTGTCTATCATAGTTAAAAGAACAATTTATTACTTATAAAAGTTAACTATGATAGAAAAACAATTTATCATAGTTATTTAAGAAATTAATGAGAGTTGAATAATTTTTGCACGAACGAATTTACTATATATGATGCCATATGCACTTTTTACATATTACCATTGCTACATTGCTATATTTGTACCTTTACACTTATTGTGAATAATTTGTATATATATCTTGCAGCATGTTATAACCTTTGTGAGCCTCCAAGACACACCTCATTTTTTAATAAAAAGAATCGTGTATGTACATGATATCTACACCAATTGTCCACGCTGGTTGTGCTATAAATAATATAATATTGCAGCCCATAGATTATTAGACTAACTCAAACATGATGTCTTCTAAAACAATGTTAGTATTCTTTTTCGCAGTGGTGCTTCTCATCGTTTCAGGCTTTGCAAAATTGGATCAATCTTCCACTCATAAGCATGAAGTTGGAGAATTCCAAGTTGATCCAATAATACCTTTTCGTTCTTCATTAACTTCTCCATTCAGGCATGTAGTAAAACCTAAGCCTCCATATCCCCCTTCACGACCACCACCACCCACTCAAAATTATAATCCTGAACTTGAAAAGTCACCTACTACCGCTGAGATAATACCTTTTCCAAAAGCACCATACCTAATCTCCCAGATGTTCCACCCCAATCATGACCATTTGGCCTCGTAATCCTAACCCAATAATAAACGATCCAGTATATAATCCACCACCTCAACCACCCACTCTCAATTTTAAGTACACAATGTTACCACAGAATAATGGCTATCCCAATGAAGTTGCAATCGTTCAAGAGAAATCTTTCCACAATGAGCTAAAAAATGAGCAACCACCAGTTGTTCACATGCCACACGTTTAAAATCCACCAAGCCTACCATTCACCTGTGGTAAGACCGCCAATCAATTAGCTCCTGGCTGCCTATAAAAATAAGATAGTCTCATGATCAGACTTTATCTAATATATGTAGATTTGTTTTATAAAAATAAACACGAGAATATGGGACCTCTCTGTAAGTTTTCTTCATATGTATAGCTGGCAATTTATGTTTATGTTGGCCTTCTTGTATCTTGATAAATAAGTATGTAAAATATATGATGGATATCCAACATAAGAAATTAATAATATGAATGGAATAAAGCGGTGTATTATATATGTCCTTCTCATAAATTTGTAGCCTTGAAAAACTATATATACCGAGATTTTGTAGTTCAAGAAATTTGTATCAAAAGGTTTTGATATGTGGTCCACTCTTCTTTAGAAGATTCAGTTTGAGGTCTTAACATGAAATGTTTTTATATTTTAACCTTAATTAATTATATTCTGTCTTCCACTATCTCGATCTTTCTCTTCTAAAAGGACTTCCCCACTGAAGATCACTCAAACATGATGTTTAAATGAGAAATTGCATTCAACGACCCCACTGGACTTTTGAGTCGTTTCCAAACACCCCCGTAACAGCCTTTCTTCTATCAAACAGTATTTGATATGTTGGTGAAATATGCAATTGAAAACACAAGTAAAGAAAAAAAAATTTATAATGATCACTTTAGGCTTCATAAATGTGAGACAAGAATAGGGATCATCTATTTTTATCAACATGTTTGACTTTTCTCAATCTCCACGGATTGAGAATTCCAAATGCTAATCCTATTATACAAATAAATGCCTTTGTGAGATTCAGACCAAAAGAAACAGTAGTAATCAAAAAATCATGACGCTATCAATGACGTTTCTTAACTCTCTTTAAGTGCAAATATATAAAGTAAAAAAAAATAGGAACTAAGGATCAATAACTACAAAGAGACCTAAGAAATTCAAATGTTTAATGAATGAATTTTGCATTTGTTATCAGTAACAAAATATAAAATAATTTTGTCCAAAAAACAAAGTACTCCCTAGTCTCTCCCTTCCTAAATATAAGACTAGTTGACTTATTTGAATATCTAAAAAAGATAAATCGTTAATTTTTAAAAATTTATTTTCCTGAATTTTTATTTAAACTAATTTATTTGACTTATAAGCTAATATATGGTCAAATAAAAAGACAAATTACATTATGACTAATTGGTCCATTTAACTCTCTACGATTCCCATGTTTCTCCCTTTTCTCTATGTTTAGGAGTAGCAAAGGGTCGGATGGGCAATCTACCTAACATCAAAATGTGTTTCATTGCATGCAATAAGGAAAGACAATGCAACTAGTTTATATAATTATAACAAATCTTATATCGTATGAAAATATGTTCTAATAATTTTAAAATATATCTCTCAAAATATAAAGGTACATCAATAGTAGTGACTATAATATGTTCTTCAATAACGTCTTGAAAAATTAATAAACACATGCACTTGAATGTAATTCCTTCTATCTCATAAATGTCAAAAATTTCAAACTAATATTTTTTGTATAATCTAATGGTATCTTTATTGTTATCCTTTACATCCAAGGAAACTTCATGTATTCCCTTCTTTGAGCACTCATCAAGAACATGTTTCAGTAGTTTGCTTCATGCATGTATCCAAATCATCCACATGTTTCGTTTGAGAACGATCAAACAACAAAACACTCTGATAAACTCAACCAAATCGATTGATTATGTTTTCTAATACATTTTTATAGGCTATATAAAGTAATTTAAAATTTTCAAAATAACACAACTAATATATAAAAAAACTATAAAAAACATTTGGGTTAATAATGGGCTAACAAACATTACACAAGTATCAAGTAAAATAATAAACGGTATCAAACTGTGAAACAAAACCTTATTGGCCGACAGTTGTGGCCAATAGGAATATAAGAATTAACGATGTTATTAAAAAAAATCTAAAAGTGTACTTTAATTTTCAAATATAAGAGACTAAATTTAAAATTTATCTAAATATAAAGAACTAAAGTATACTTTAACCTTAAATTTATATATTATTTATATTTAATTTTTCAAAAAATTCTGACAAAAAAAAGA
Source organism: Mimosa pudica (assembly GCA_029929735.1). NCBI lineage: Eukaryota > Viridiplantae > Streptophyta > Magnoliopsida > Fabales > Fabaceae > Mimosa > Mimosa pudica. The sequence goes on along the minus strand of JAKELP010000039.1, from coordinate 4,650,892 downwards.
AGTTAGATTTTAAAAGATAAACGAGTTATTATCTAAAAATCTAAAAAAATAAAACAAAAGAAAGCTAAACTAGTTCTAATTCCCCTAACATTAGTGGGCCTAAAAATTTTTGTCGATATAAATAAAAATAGGATTAACAAGCCAGCAAATCCACAATGGGATGAAGTACTTCTATTCCTACTAGATATAGGATCTAATTACCCAATCTGATAAGATTAAAAAAGTTAATCAAGTTAGTTTACACCCTAATCATCAACGTTTATCTCAACCCTCCCTCTCATGTTTATCATTGAGGAGATTCAATAGAGATAATTAGGGAAAATATTGACAAAATTTCAAAATTTAAAAGTGATCTTATATTTAAAATTAAACTCATCTCTCAAAATAGGTCTATAATTTGAAACTGATAGATTATTGCTCTAATATGCCTAATCAGGGGATAAGTATATTATTTCATTGTTACATGTTTTTTATTAATTATATTTTCATAATAGGTCTTATAATGACATTTCTAACATCATCAATCGTTTTCTTTCTCTTTTCAGTGACTTCATACTCGATTGGTAACAACCAAAGCATATTTTAACAAAAATTCCATAAAAATGACAATTTGAGAATCTTCCTCAACATCTCATCCACTACATCTTGAGAATCTTACAAGGATGCGACTAGTTGTAGTGTTTTATCCAAAGCCTTCCATTCTTGCTGGCTTTCATATCCCAAACTTGAACTTGATTTCTTTCTTTTTTGAAAATAATAAGAAGATCCGGAACACAAATTCTTCTCTTTTCTAGACAAAACCATCAAGCTTCGTTCTCTTCGATCATCCCAATAACTCTATGGAAAAGTTTGAACTACTTCATCTCCATAAGTTTACCAAGGCGCCTTTCTTCTATCAAACCTTATTTGATAAGTTGGTGAAATATGCAGCTGAAACACACAAGTAAAGAGATAGATTTTGAAATAATCTCTTTAGGCTTCATAAATGTGAGACAAGTGTCCCTTGATCATCTATTTTCATCAAATTTTTTGACTGTCCTCAATCTCCATGGATTGAGAATTCCAAATGCTAATCCTATTATATATAACTGTCTCATCATCATGTGTGGAAAAGGTTGGTATATATTGATCATTGTCGCGAATTAGAAGGTTTTCAAGTACCCGGGGCAAGAAATCTATGCCATTTTAGGTTTGGACCTGGCCTCCACCCATGTGATTTTGACCTTCGTTCTTGTTAATCCATAAATTAAAATCTTAAAGGAACCCGTCACTGATAATGTGTCCATTGTTTTTTATCATGTGTGGAAAAGGTTGGTATATAACTGTCTCATCATCATGTGTGGAAAAGGTTGGTATATATTAATCATTGTCGCGAATTAGAAGGTTTTCAAGTACCCGGGGCAAGAAATCTATGCCATTTTAGGTTTGGACCAGGCCTCCACCCATGTGATTTTGACCTTCCTTCTTGTTAATCCATAAATTAAAATCTTAAAGGAACCCGTCACTGATAATGTGTCCATTGTTTTTTATCACTGGCCTATGAACTTTAGGATTCATCAAAATCATGAACGCAAGGAGTTAAAAATTGTTAACATCTTTACTTTAGAGAACCTATCATTTAACCTGGCGGGTTGGCGTGAGTGGTAAGTACTCTCGCCCCTTAAACAAGTGGTTGGGGGTTCGATCCTCAGCCCTTGCGAATGGAGCAAATTCACAGGCCAGCTGTCTACCCCCTACATGGGACTTCAGAACAGCGAAGGATTAGTCCCACTTGACACGCGGGTGGGATACCCTTGAGAGATAAAAAAAAAAAAGAGAACCTATCATTTCTCTACACTCCCAATCTAGATCGAGCATTTATGTTTTCGTTTTGATGATGGTTTTCTTCCTTCTCAAAGATGAAAAATTACAATGAATAGCACAACATGTGTTGCTCTCAATGTTTAGGAATTGGAAGAAGTAGCTATAACGGATGAATGGGTAAAGAGAGTAATATCAAACTTAGGTTGTCCGAATGAGCTTATAATATATATGTCGTTGTACTTCCTCAAGTAAACTGGAGTTTAAAAATGACAAACTTGAGATTTTGTCATTGGAGGAATGTTATGTTTTAAAAGAGGCAATCATTGATGCACCAAACTTGGTCAAAATTCAACTATGAAGGAAGCATGGAGGTTCATTCCCTGGTCATTTTAGCTGCTAATGCAGTGCCAAAATTAGATTATTGCATTTTTATATAGATCCTGTCTTAAGGTCAAATACAACAAGCCAATTTCTGTCTTGCTTTTATCACATCAAACACGTCACATTTACTTCAGCCAGAGTAGAGGTTCATACTTGCTTTGTCCCAATTTATATGATATTTTTTATTAATTAGTGTATCCAGTTTGTATGTTTTAAATTGGTTTACTTTGTAGAATTTGATCTTCCTACTCGAACATGTGCCTCAAAATAATGCTTTTCCATTGCCGGATTTGAAGTATATGAAAGTTCAAACATTATGCCTAAAATCAAACAGTGAAGATGTAATGAATATTATTAAAGGCTTGCTTTGGTTGGTCCCTAATCCTCTGTAATGAATATTATTAAAGGCAGCTTGAAGGTATGTTTCAATTTAGGGGGAAGACCCAAAAATGATACATAATTATTGGATAAGGAACAAAAATAGTACATAACTATTACAAGGTACAAAAATTATACTCATCTTTTACCATGTGATCAAAAATGATACTTTCAGTAATATGACAATAATATTAGACATGAAAAGTCCAAAATGCTCTTATAAATTAATCGCCACATGGTAAAAGTTTATTAAATTATAAGGGCATTTTGGACATTTCACGTCTAATATTAATGTCATATTAGTGAAAATATCATTTTTTATCACATGGTAAAAGTTGAGTATCATTTTTGTACCTTAGAATAGTTATATACTATTTTTGTTCCTTGACCAATAGTTATGTATCATATTTGGGCTTTCGCCCTTTAATTTATATAATTTCGATTTACACCTCCCTATTTAAGAACCTCAAACATGAATGAGCACATTAGTATCTCACTTTCCTTCTGTCATTAGAAAACTAGGTTTTACTGTCCACACTATTTAAATTGATTTAATTTCGGTACAATATCTTTTGTCACAAATGTGCGGAAATTTTAAATCTCAGGATCAATACAGAGACCTATAAATCATAGGACACTTTATAACTCTAAATTGCAAAACACGTCCTAACTTTGGTGAATGTGAAGATAAACAAAAAAAATGAAAAACATATGAAAAAAAACATTTCTTCATGTTGAAGTTGAGTCAGTGGAAGTATAATATGAGTAATAAATGGTAATAATCGAAACTGATGGTAATTTTATTTGGTAATAGTTACGTATGCATGTTCACTCTTGTTATAAAGCCATCGTAAGGAACAAGGTTTTGTCACATTATATAGTCCAATTAAATTGAATTTGCGAATATTGCAGTTTGAATATGGCAAGTAAGTGAAGAGGACCAAGGTGGAAGATATATTTGGTGTTGCGATTTCCACAATGTGCTGGACACACTATGAACTCAAGGTCGACATCCAAGGCTTCAATGAATCTGAGACAAGAGGATTCTACAATTTCTTTTCTCCTTTTATGCATTGATTACAAGACAAAAAAAAAATCTCATGATGATGATTTGTGTCTTATGAATGGGCTTCAGAATAAACTATTTACCAGCTATGATCAATTACAGTTCAAATCTTACATACCTTGTACTAAAGGGAATTGAAAGCAAGATGTAAAAAGCTTAACTTATTTTAACTATTTATCCAATTATTTGCAATTTGCTTTTAATTTGATTTTAACATCCAAATAATTGAAATTATATTCAACATTTATAATTTATCTTACTCATATGAAATTTCAGTAAATTGATTCATAAAGATATTGTAAGGAAAAATTGAATAAAGTTGCAAATTTAACCTAGGTAGTTTATTGTTTGTGTAATAATTTCACGATCCATTGAGTTAATTTGATTTTGTGAGATATATCAAGGAGAAAACGGATAGTTAGCCTATAGCTTTTGCATACAATTCAACCTACTCAACCTAACACTTATACATACACTTGATCTTATGTATAAACAAACAAGAAAGTATCGTTTAATACTCGAGAATAGATAGGACGACAATGAAGTGATTATTTTTTCCTAGTTGGTATAAATAAATGAAAGAAAAATTAGAACTCAAAGGTACCCGAAATTGATTTTTTTTTTAAAAAAAAGAAGAAATCTTATTCTTATAAGAGGTATGATATATATATAGAATTTAAGTGCCTTTGATATTCTTGATCTTGCTGCAAAAAGACAAAGTGAGAGAACAATAGGATATCACTTCCGCAATATCCATAATTGAAAATGACGAGTGATTAGCAAGCAAGTGAATATATAGATTTTCTCTACTGCACAAAACTAATCATATGTATAAATTCCCTTTTATTAAGCACGCAAGAAAAAATTGAAGATCAAAACATTTAAAAGCATTCATACAATTAGCAAGAAGTATGGCAAGACATTTAAGCCCATTATGTAGCATCATGCACCAGTAGCTAGTCAACATATTGAAATCATTATTTTTTGTTGCCCCTAATTTCCTAATGCATTTTCCCTTCAAAAAGGAATTCTTTTGAATGCATCCATGATCAAATTGATATGTTTCTTTTTTTCATTTTCTGTTTTTCTTATTAAATTTCTTAATCTTTTATTTTTTTTAAAAAAAATAACTATTTTGAGACATATTGACAATATTTTTTATTGATTTTATTATTATTATTATTATTATTATTTTCAAAATAATAAAAAATAATAATAAAAAATTCCACAATAAAACATTTGCAGATATATATTAGGCCAAAAAGATCATCATAATGGTGACACTAAAAATATAAATTCGGCCAAGAAAGTAAAGAATACGTGGCTCAAATAAATTCGCACAACACTAAAGATATAAATCTTTAAGGTAAATTCATACAAAAAAAAATATGTGACTCAAATAAATTCGCCCAAGAAAGTAAAGAAGACGTGACCCAAATAAATTTGCACAAGAAAGCAATCACATAAATACGTGGCAAATAATAAATATTAATAATTAATTAATTAATTTAATTATTATTATTATTTTATTATTATTAAATAATTATTATATCTAATTTAATAATAAATAATAAATATAATATAATAATATAATAAATAAATATAAATATAACAATAATAAAATAATATGATAAATAAATATAATATAATAATATACTATACAATAAATATAATAAAATAATATAATAAATAAATATAAATATATATTAAATAATAAAAAATTCCACAATAAAACATGGGAAAATGCCATTTAAATCCCTCCGAATATACAAAAGGACAATTCAGGAACTCAAACTTCCAAAAGGACCATGAAGGAACTCGGACCTAGTTCACATTTCAAATTTGTGTGAAAGGACAAAATTACCCCCATCATTAAACAAAAATTACTTCCCACCCTAACACCGCACTTGTTAACAATTGAACTTTGGGCATTAACAACTGAACTTTAGGCATTGACATTTTGAATTTAAGAATTAACTTCTTCGTTAACAAGATAACATTGGTGTTAACATTTACATCGCATCTGTTAATAATGGAACTTTCGGCATTAACAGCTGAACTTTAGGCATTAACATTTTGAACATAAGAATTAACTTCTATGTTAACAGCATAACATTGGTGTTAACATTTACACCGCACCTGTTAACAATGGAACTTGGTGCATTAACAACGGAACTTTAATGATGGGGGTAATTTTGTCCTTTCACACAAATTTGAAATGTGAACTAGGTCCGAGTTCCTTCATGGTCCTTTTGGAAGTTTGAGTTCCTGAATTGTCCTTTTGTATATTTGGAGGGATTTAAATGGCATTTTCCTATAAAACATTTGCACATATATATTAGGCCAAAAAGATTATCATAATGGTGACACTAAAGATATAAATTTGGCCAAGAAAGTAAAGAATACGTGGCCTAAATAAATTCTCACAAGAAAGTAATCACATACAATGGTGACACTAAAGATATAAATCTTTAAGGCAAATTCATACAAAAAAATATGTGACCCAAATAAATTCTCCCAAGAAAGTAAAGAAGACGTGACCCAAATAAATTCGCATAAGAAAGGAATCACATAAATACGTGGCAAATAATTAATATCAATAATTAATTAATTAATTTAATTGTTATAATTATTATTATTATTTTATTATTATTAAATAATTATTATATCTAATTTAATAATAAATGATAAATATAATATAATAATATAATAAATAAATATAAATATATATTAAATAATAAAAAAGTAATATTAAAAAATTCCACCAAACATAATATATATTAAATATTAAATAATAAAAAAGTAATAATAAAAAGTTCCACCAAACACTGTTCATAGACTGTTCATAATGAACAGTGTTTGGTGGAACACTTTTATAATTTATATTGATGATGATATTGATGATGATGATGATGATTGATGATGATGATGATGATATTGATTGATTATATTATGTTGAACACTAATGTGAAAGCATTTAAAGATTCTACTATTCTACTGGTCTTTTAGAACATGGCGACAATGTTTGATCATGGACTAACATTTTTATTATAGATAACAATACTTTGAACAACATTCACAAATCTTTTCCAGCGGACTAAATAAAAAATATATGTGGGGCAAAAATGTAATTTTCATGTATAAATTAATAGATCAAGGTGTCTAGAGACTTCAATTCAATCATGGGGATTTCATGAGAGGTACAATAAGATGTAGTAGTAATCAATTTTCACAATATAAAATATAAAATATAATTAAGTTAGTGGCAAAATTAACAAAATTGAAATTGATGACTCATGTGTCATTATTGACTTTATTTATTTTCACCTAATTTAGTTGTTATGATGTGTTATGACCGTTAATCAGTTGTTGTGATTGAGACGACCATTAGTTGTAGACAATTGGTTTGCTTATGTTGTAGTTATTCCCATGTATAAATTAATAAAATCAAAGTGTCTAGAGCTTTCAATTCAATCATGGGGATTTCATGAGAGGTGGTCCGTGGTTGTCTCCAATAAGATGTAGTAGTAATCAATACTCACAGTATAAAAATAGAGTGAATTGAATGTGCAAAAATGATACTCCCTCCGGTCCTAAATATAAGACCTAATTGACTTTTTTGAGAAATCCTAAAAAACAGCAAAATAAGTTAATTATAAATTGATTTACCTAATTTTTTCCTTTAAACTAGTTTATTTTACTTATAAACTAATGGATAATCTAAAAATATATCAAATATGTCATGATTTAATAGACTATTTTGCAACCTTAACTTCTCCAAAAAAAAAGTTATCTAGGTCCTATATTTAGGACCGGAGGTAGTACTAAATTTTACCCAAAAGTGTGTTTGTAGTAATACTTAAGTTTTGCGATATGCAAAAATAGTACCAACTTGGGGTCTAGATATGAAAATATAGTATTTTCACTTAAACGAAATAAAATGTAGCTATGAAAAGACTTTAATGTCCCCTAATTAAATTATTTTCTTCTTCAACCCCCCTCCCTTCACCTCGGCTGCCGCTGCCCGACCACGTCTGTCCGACCACAACGAGTGGGTGAGGGAGAGGCCAGAAATCGTGGGCGAAGGGAAGGAGGTTGAAGAAGAGAATAATATAATGAGGGGCATAAGAGTCTTCCATATCTAAATTCCCTTAAGTGAAAATACTATATTTGCACTTGGACCCAAGTCAAGTACTCTTTTTGCACCTGGCGAAACTTAAGTATTAGAAACGCTTTTAGGGGCAAAGTTTAGTATATGTTTGCTCCTTTACCCTATGAAATATCAAATATACTTAAATTAGTGGCTAAATTAACAAAATTGGAACCGAATAAACCATGGTACGGTGTGTCAGTGTCTACTTGAACATGGAATATGGATGACTCATGAGTCATTATTGACTTTATTCTCTTTCACCTAATTTAGTTGTTGTATGTGTTATGAACGTTAGTTTGTGATTGTTATGACCGTTAGTTGTGAATTTTGACAATTGGTTAGCTTATGTTGTAGTTGGGAATATAACTCATGATGCCACAGAGGAACAACTTATTTAATATGCATTATGCATCTTTGATTGTTAAATTTTCTATGATTTTATTGAGCAAGATTTATTTGGTTGAGTTATTAAACTCTAGTGCATTCTACAGACTAGTCATTGATAGAGAAACTGGGAAACCTAAAGGTTATGGGTTCTGTGATATAAGGATGAAGAAACAGCTCTAAGTGCTCATCGTAACCTTCGGGGTTATGAGATTAATAATGGCGTCAATTGCGTATTGATTTTGCTGAAAATGACAAAGGTACCGACAGAAATAGAGAACAGGTTAGTTGGTTCCGACATTATTGTACCTCACCTTGCTTTGCTGTAATATATGATCTGCATTTCTTTTGTGAACAAAAAATAAAATCAGATTTATAAATAAAAAGATGGGACAGTATAAATAAAAAAAATATCATGCCTATGTTAGTTTTAGCAGTAACCTTTTTCAGATTTGTTCATCTTAGCTAATGTCAACTTCTAACTTTTTATTGTCAAATTTTTCCCTCTTTGCGTCGTCATCATGAGGTTTTTCGCGAATTTGAAGTTTTAGTTTCTAAAATCAGAAAATGATTTCAATAATCCACTGTTGAATGTTTTGAAAATTATTTCCTGATGCATGGATTGCTATGCATATCCAATAAGGTAAGGCTATCAAAATGTAACAACCAAGAAATGTTCGTTTACTTAAATTGCCAGCACCATAGGGGCCAAAATAGCATATTTTCAAGTTAATGAGGATGTTTTGATAAAAAAAAAGTTAATGAGGATGTTTTATGTTTACACTCACCATAACAGAGGAGGACACATTTTCCTTGCTGATGTTAGATTAGATCCGTGAACTACAGAGAAAAATTTAATTTAGTGATCATGATGGATGTGTTCTAACTGATACAAACTAGATGTTTAGATTAACTCGTATGATCAATCAAGAAACCGATTATGAACATATATCTTTAATGGAAAACTAACGATGTTAATATATTAGTTAACTGAAAATTCACTGCAATCCTACCAGACAACACTTAAACTTGTATAAACTTTAAATGCCAAATATATAAGTAAGCCAAAAGTAAAACATAAGCTGTGACCAAGGATGGATTATTAGGATATGTTTGTGGATTTTAACACGTACGATGAGCTCCAAGTGCCTGATGGAATATATATATACAATCATAAAATTTATAAGTTTAGTTACTCCAACACCATACTTTTTAGGTTCAGTTCTACCTATTGAACATGCCACGTTTTTTTTTAAAAAAAAAGAACTTAGTCACCTAATGAACCAGAGAAAAAATATATATATTAAGACTTTAAAAAATATATTTATATAGTTTTTATATGTCGAGAAGTAAATTTATATTTTATATCCAACATGAAAACACGATTATTTTTTCCTTTTGCAAACAATCGCAATGTCAGAGTTAAAAAGGATGACTAAAGTATATGTCCTTTTATTTTATAAAATGCAGATATAACGAAAAGGTGAACATAATATAACATTTAAGTATATTGCCAAATTCTGGTAAAAAAAGTATATTTCCAAATAAAATACTTGTATACACTTAACACGTCACCATCAGGTTTGTTTTCTGATGGAACCTTTAGAACTCTATTGCCAGAAATGGAGAGGAATATAATAGGTGCCAAAACTTATTCTCTTCTCCGATCCATTCAAACAGTGTGAAGCATTAGTCTTCACCTAGTTTTTTTTTATTACATAGTCTTCACCTAGTTAATCTTACTTTTTCCGTGTCTGGATCTTATTTTCTTATTTATAAACGTATAGACTGTAAATTGAATGGTGAATATAATATATATTGACGAGTCAATCATTGTCTCAACATTTATCTCCATACTGTTTTTCTTCAATTTTCGCTTCTTTATCTCTTTGTGGTTGGGGTTTGTAGAAAGTGGGAAATAAAATGTGACCTTCTGGAGTAGTTTGGACATTTATCTCTTCAATTGTAGATTTGCTTGCATCACCTATGCACGCCAGTACTTTTTTGAGATTCGGATTTCACAACTATCATGGGGTTTAATTGGTTATATTTTTTTTCCTACTTAGAAAAGATATGCTGCAAAGCAATATGGAAAGCATGAGTTGATCTAGTTGATTGGGAACAAGATTGGTAAGAGTTTTGCATGTTTCAATAAAAAAAATATGGTTTTTTCAAGTTCCACGTAAGATTTGCCCATAAAGTAGGACTTTGTCAAATCACACTGAAAATAAAGCAAACAAAAGCTTTGAAGAGCAAATCGTTTCTCTTAAAAGTCTCCCTACTATAGTAAAACTGATTAAACAATAATGCGTAATTCTGATAAGTTTATTTATTTTAATGGATAAAAAAACTATAAAATAAATCTAATAGTAACAAAAATCTAACTTGTGTGTGTATTTCAAGAGTGAAGCTTTGCTGACAATATCTGATAAACTTACAAATGTCAATTGGAATGTGACACAAACATCTTGTGATACTAGGGAGGGATTCAATAAGTTCAATGTCACTTGCGATTGCACTTTTGAAAGACACACCATTTGTCATGTCACTCATGTGTATGCCTTTCTTGTTCCCCCTAAACACATACACATTGATGAAATAAACAAAATGTTTTAAATTTAATGTACCTTTTTCCATGGAGTTACTAGTATATAGTGACTCAACAATTTGTTATGCTAGTGTGTTTAAAGGCTGGAATATAGTTGGAGAAATACCCAGTGAATTTGGTAATCTTACACAACTGATTCAACTGTAAGCTAAGTGAATAGAGATTATACTTTTTGTTTTATTTCATTCCCATTCATATTATTAATGTAAAAAAACCATCATTTGACAAGCAGTGACAGAAATTTATTGTATTGAGCAGTGATCTTAATCGTAACTATCTCAATGGAACTATTCCAACAGATTTTACACTAACCCAACATTTTTTGCATAACTAAAAGAATTTGAAGAGGGTTCATGTAAAAACTGTTGTAATAGTGCCATTGAGATAGTTACGATTGAAATCACTCCTCAACAATAATTAATGTCAATACTTGCCAAATTTGATGCTTTTTTCATAATGATTGTATGAATGAGAATGAACTAAAAAGAAAGTATAATATTAACTTACAAATGAATAAATTGTGACAAATTACCAAATTCATTGTCTAATATATTCCAGCCTTTAAATACATTACCGTTACAAATTGTTGAGTTCCTAAATAGTCACTCCATGAAAGAAAAGGGTACATAAAATTTACAACATTTTGTTTATTTCACCATTGTGTGTGTGATTAGGGGAACAAGAAAAGATCATACACATGAGTAACATGACAAACGTTTGTCTTTCAAAAGTGCAATCGCAAGTGATATTGAGCTTATTGAATCCCTCCCCAATATTACAAGATGTTCGTGTCACATTCCAGTTGACATTTTTAAGTTTGTCGGATATTTTCTGCAAAGCTTTCATTCTAGAAAGACACACACTAGTTAGATTCTCTTATTGTTAGATTATTCATTTTATTTTTTTTTATCCGTTGAAAATAAATACACTTATCAAAAAGCACACATTATTAGTCAATCAGTTTTAGTACAGTACGAAGATTTTTAACAGATATGAATTTCTCATGCTTTTGTTTCCTTTCTTTTTAGTGTCATTTGACCAAATCATACAATATGGTCAAATCTTACTTCTTGAAACTGGAAAAACCATATTCTTTTATTCAAATATGCAAAAATCTTCCCGATCTTCTTGTTCTCAATCAACTAGATCAAAAACAGTATATCTTTTCTAAGATAAAAAACATCCATAGATGCCTGCAACGCAATATGGAAACCAGAAGTTGCTGTCAAGCCTGTCTTTGCCAACCATTCTGAAAAAAAATAGAAACCAAATCTTTCTATTGTTTATTCAGATACCTGTGCACAAGATGAATTGTTATAGTCCAATCTCGCTTCATCATGAACTTGGTCTCTTGGATCATACTGGTATCTTCATCATCAACTATTAACCAAATATTTATAGTCTTTCTTCAACTCTCTTACTTCCAGATTCAGTTTAGATCTTATTTCTTCCTTCACAAGCATAAACAAAGTAAGTTAAATGGTCAATATTACATAGTCCATCATTATCTCAACATGAACTCTCTATAAAATCTTGCCATGATTTATCATTAACTCTGTTTTCTTTTTTTTGATACATCGGAAATAACATTAACTCTGTTTTCTTATAATCTATGAATTATACTTTACAAACGAAAAAACAGAATGTGGTGGTGGATCAAATTCATATAGTGGTGGCATTTGCCAAGCCAATCAAAATGTTTCATTCAAGCACAATCCACTGTAAAATCCTTTGAAGGACTTAAAGTTTGAAGAGGGGTTAAAAGAAATAAATGAGCTCATTGATGCGGAACCAGCATTGCTACAGGTTAATTTTTGACATGGCTGTTTAGTAACCAGTGGTTCTTTTAACTATTGTTACATGATTTTTTTTGACATGATTTTTTCATTAACTCTGTCTTCTGTCATCATCCATTACAGGTTGCTGCTGAAGAAACACACATTGTTGTGGTGGATCAAATTTCTAAGGAGTTATCATTTGCTGAGACAATGAAAATGTTCCATTCAAGTCATCAGTACTATGACCCTACCCAATCAATTACATCTCACTTGCATGTTTTTGAAGCACCTGAAGTCACCTATGGTCCTAGTGTTCAAGTAGAGGAGCCTCTCTTTCATGAGGATGACTCCATGCAAATGAATGATCGCATTGATCACAAACCAACATTGCCCACAATGGAAAATCCTTTAGAGAACTTGGAATTTGATGATGGATTAAGTGCATTTGACTTATACCATAGTCAACATTGCCACATTTGACTTGTACCATGAGCATGTTGACCAGGAAACTGTATCTTCGTGACATGGAGCATGTTGACCACTAAACTTGAGACGGAAGGTTTTTATAGACTGAATTATGTTGAAAGAAGGGCTTCTAGGCAGATGCAGAATCTTACAAATCTTACTTGGTTCAATTATTATGCTTATTTAGGCTTAGCTTGAAGGACCTATGTGTCCCGTTATTTGTTCATTTATCATATCAAATAATCATGCATTTACTTGTTTATTTATTATCATAACATGTGCTAAGCCAATTCCGTTTGGGAGTGTTAAATTAGGGCAGTTTATCACTTAAACAATCGTTCTTGTGATATCTGCAAGTGTGGTATGATTTCTCTCATGTAATTCTTAGTTTTATTAATGTGTTTAAGTTGGTGGGAGAGGATCATTGGTGCTGCAATTTTTTTTGGGTATGCCGCTAAGTTGCAAGAAATCACTTGATATTTGCTAGAGAATGAAAAAAGTTATCATATTTTTACTGGAAGGGTTTTTATGAATTTATGCTCCATCCATTCCTTAATATAAGGTCCTATTATCTTTTTAGAGAGATTAGTGAAACAAAACAAAGCAATTTATCACAACACATGTGGTTTATTGTTAGATTACATTTTCCGCTTACAATTTACACAAACTGGTTCGGAGAAATAATTTAGTTAAATCAAGGACAAAAAGGTGCAAAAATAGCTGCCATAACTTTAAAAAGGGGCACCTAAGACTCTGGTAAATTTAAGGGGGCAAAACCGTATAGTGTAAACCAAAATGAGACAAATATAAGATTCTCAAATAGAGAAAGTAATGGTTCTTTGAGAGAAAAAAATATGCTCTCAAACACTGTAAATCAAAGAAAATAAGTATATTTATGAATTATGAATATGCATCATATTAAAAAATAATTTGATGATTTTAACACAAATGAAAATTTTATTTTATTTCTATATCAGGGTTTAAGCTTAACGGTGTCTAATTATGTAGTCTATTTTATATTGTCATATTACTGATGAATGTTTGAGTGAAATGCATTTGCAGAGACTGAATACTTGTCTTAAAATGTTAAAAAAGTCAACAAAATCCTAAATTCTCATAGCATACCATGTAGGATTACTCTACTTCAGGAAAAAACTTTCAACATGAAACAAAAAATATGGTGGCGCATTATTGACATACTTTCACTCAGTTGGATCCTCATCTTCTAGATCGAATAATATGAAGTTATTCTCCTATTAACCTTGCATATCTTGTTGAACATGATTAAAGAGAAATAATTGTATTTCTTGGTGAGCTCTAGGTACTTCATGAATGCTTGTTCCAATTCAGCTTCAAATAGCTCTCTAGATTAAGCCCAATTAAGGCTTCGCTATCTCAATTTTCTTTGCTCTTGATAGTCCATAGCTTGGCCCTAATCAATTCTTTTTCCGAAGAGTAGTGTGGACCAAAGTTACTTGCTACATTTTGCTCATATGCCCTCAAGCTTACTTTTACTCCAGCATTGCTCTTATCTCTTGGAATGAAAATGTTAATTAGTAGGATGCATTTTTCAATACTTAAATAGGTCAATCATTTTCTCTTATTCGCAGGAGGAATAAATTAGGAAAATCAATAGTTGGTCATATATTTACAACTAAGACCAAAGCTCTAATAAAGCATATACTAAGGAAATCAAGGAGTGTCATATTTAAATTAAATTATTTTACCTCTGGTCTTAAATATAGGACCTAATTGACGTTTTTTTAGAGATTAAGGTTGCGAAATATGTTATTAAATGATGACATATTTACTATATTTTTAGATAATCCATTAGTTTATAGGTAAAATAAACTAGTCTAAGGGAAAAAATTAGGTAAATCAATTTATAATTAACTTATTTTTTTGTTTTTTTAGGATTTTCCAAAAAGCGAACTAGGTCTTATATTTAGAATAGGAGGGAGTATTTTTTTTGTACCAAAATCATTTTATAAACAACAATTCTAAATACCTCCATCACGTGGGGGCGATTTAATGCCCATACATACACACGATGAGGTTGGAGTGAGTAACTCATTTTCCTTATACTAGCGGTATTTCCCGTGCTTTGCACGAGGAACAAATTTTTAACCCTTTTTTAACATTTTTTTTAACAAATTGCACTAAAAAATATATGACAAATTTTTTTAACTAAAATATCGGGTGAAAAAAATCATATAATAACCAATTTTTTTATTTAAAAAAAGTTAAAAAAAAAATATATTTTACAGTGATTTGGTGGATCACTTTTACATAGGTCAAAAAAATCATCATAATGGTGACACTAAAGATATAAATCTTTAAGGCAAACTCAAAAAAAAAATATGTGACCCAATTAACCTTTTTTTAATTTTTTTTAACAAATTTGTACTAAAAAAATATATGAAAAATTTTTTTAACTAAAATATCGGGTGAAAGAAATCATATAATAACTGAATTTTTTTTTGAAAAAAAAACGTAAAAAAGAAAAAAAAAGGTAAAAAAAATATCTCCCGTGCGTTGCACGGGGGTTTCCCGCGCTCTGCGCGGTTTTGCTTAAAAATTAGCATTAACCAAAAAAACTATCATCTAACTTTAACCTTAGAAGGAAGAAAATTTTAATGACAACTTCTAGTTTACATTACCAAATGACCATTTTTCTGTAAGTCGTAATGAAAATCGAAATTAAATCTAACTGAAGACATTTTCTCTATGTGAAGAAACAACTCTTCTTTTTGTGTTCTATATCTACATGGAACAACTTCTAGTTTGCACGGGAAAGATAGGCAAATAAAAAGACACAACAAAACATTT
Source organism: Mimosa pudica (assembly GCA_029929735.1). Lineage (NCBI taxonomy): Eukaryota > Viridiplantae > Streptophyta > Magnoliopsida > Fabales > Fabaceae > Mimosa > Mimosa pudica. Next base: position 4,635,047 of record JAKELP010000039.1, on the reverse strand, counting down.
GCAGATATATATTAGGTCAAAAAGATCATCATAATGGTGACACTAAAGAAATAAATCTTTAAGGCAAATTCATACAAAAAAAATATGTGACACAAATAAATTCGCCCACGAAAGTAAAGAATACGTAGCTCAAATAAATAGGCAAATAAAAAGACACAAGAAAACATCTGCAGATATATATTAGGTAAAAAAGATCATCATAATGGTGACACTAAAGATATAATTTTAAAAGGTAAAAAAGGAAAAAAAAGATAAAAAGAAAAATTAAAAAAGGGAAAAAAAAGGTAAAAAAATAATTTTTTTTTATAAAAAAAAATTTAATCACTGTTAAAAAAAATTTGAAAAAAAAATATTTAATTAAAGATATATGACCAATCAATATATCTTTAATATATTATATTAAAAAAAAATTTGCTCATGAACAAATTCACGTAGCCCAAATAAATCCGCACAAGAAAGCAACCACATACAATAATAATAGAGAATGTCAATCACTGGACTAAAAATTTGCTCATGAACAAATTTTTCTATTTTTTTTAACAAATTTGCACTAAAAAATACTAAAATAAAATATCTGGTGAAAAAATGACATAACAACTAATTTCATTTTTTAAAAAAAAAATAATAATATTTTTTTAAAAAAAAAATAAAAAAAAAGCTTAAAAAAAATAATATTATTATATTCCACCGATTTTAAAAAAAAAATCAAAAAATAATAATTTTTTTTTTAAAAAGTAAATTTTAAAAAATATTTTTTTTTAAAAAATAATATTATAAAAAAATAAATAATAAATATAATAATATAATAAATATATTCAATAATTAATAATTAAAAAATTAAAAAATTGCCAAATAATAAATAATAATAATAAATAATAAATATAATAATTAATATAAATATTAAATAATTTACTCATAAACAAAATTTTATTTTAACCTTTTTAGTTTAACAAATTTACACTAAAAAAATATATGACAAATTTTCTTTTAACTTTTTTTTACCTCAAAAAAAAATTTATTAGGCCAAAAAGACACAATAAAAAGACACAATAAAACATTTGTAGATATATATTAGGCCAAAAAGATCATCATAATGGTGAGTTGGTGACACTAAAGATATAAATCTTTAAGGCAAATCCACACAAAAAAAAATATGTGAGCCAAATAAATTCGCCCAAGAAAGTAAATAATACGTGGGCCAAATAAATAAATAATAAATATAATAAATAATATAAATAATAAATAATAAATAATAAATATAATAATAAATATAAATAATAAATAATTAAATATAAATAAAAAATCAATAATAAATATAATAATATAATAAATATATTAAGTAATTAATAATTAAATAATTAAAAAATTGCCAAATAATAAATATAAATCATAATAATAAATAATAAATATAATCATAAATATAAATATTAAATAATTTACTCATGAACAATTTTTTTAACTTTTTATTTTAACAAATTTGCACTAAAAAAATATATGACAAATTTTCTCTTAACTTTGTTTTACCTTCTTTTATAACAAATTTGCACTAAAAAAATATATGACAATTTTTTTAGCTAAAATATGGGGTGAAATAATCATATAATAACTAAATTTTTTTTAAATTTTTTTTTTTTAAAAAAAAAGTTTTTTAAAAAAAATTAAAAAAAAAATAATATTATTATATTCCACCCAAAACACTGTTCATGCACTCACATATCACTGTTCATGAACAGTGCTACGAACAGTGCTTTTGGGTGGATCACTTTTCTATTTTATATTGATGATTCAAAACATTAGTCCAAAGTCAATCATTTTTCAAGATAAAAATGGGAAAGGAGGGAAACTTAGGCCTCCGAAAATTGTGCTTAACATCATAATACAAATGCATGGTTTTTTTATGAAAAAAGAAGTACAATGGCTAATTAGCCAATTGAGGAACTGATAACAAAGTCCCTATTAACCACAAGTACTAAATCAGGAGAAGCCTGTGTAATCGGATGATATCCAGGAACTAATGTCATTGCCTGTTTCGCCAACATATCTGCCACTGTATTCATGGTTCTTGGAATATGAGTGATCTTTGCATCCCACGATTCGCTCAACTAAATTTCCGCTTGTTGAATCAAATATGACACATTAGTCACAAACTTTACATAGTCATCATTAACACCATCCTTACTATGTACCATAAATATGATGTAGGTTTTACTAATATTATTATTTTATTATTAGTAATAATATTAAACGGGTCAGACCTGAAGACTTTTAGGCTAGACTTTACTGAAATAGACCTGACCTTTTTGTTAGAATCTTAAGTTTTGATGAAGACTAAAATATGAAAGAATGAATTAAGGACTTAGAAAGCAATAGGTTAACATAGAATCCCAAGTAAGAGTGCAACCGGATGTGGATTTACTTCCGGATAGACTAGGACTAGCGCTCGCGGATGAATGACTCATCCCCCAGCGAGAGCAAGTAATTCACTAGGGAAATAACTTAGTCCATAAGCACTAGATATACAAAACCTCAAGACTAAGCTAAGATTCAACCGGAAGTGATTTTGCTTCCTGTTGTATTTAGGCTGGCGCTGGCTGTTGGAATAGATGACACTAAGCGTCAGTGAACATAAGCCACGTCCAGTAGAATTGCTTCCGATAGCTTAGTGACTAGCGCTGACTGTTGGATTGAAGGACACTGAGCGAGAGTGAGTAAAAGTGATTATAACCCTTCATCCAGTGGTAGTGCTTCCGGATGTAGAAGTGCTTCAGGATCCAAGGAAGTCCTTTTAGACTAAGTAAACACCCACTGCATGTGACCATGTGCTTATATTGTTGAACTAACATTCAAAGTGCAGCACACTAAGTAGAATTGCTTCCGGATGAGAACCTGCTTCCGCAAGCAATCAGAATGTCAGAATGTTCAGAAGTGCAGTGTCAGAATGCTTTTGTCAGAGTAGAGTTGTCAGGACTACTTTTCAGAGATAAAGCAAGTCAACCCTGCTATGCATTGATGAAGCATTAATTGGGCAAACGGTAACAAGGGAAAAACGGCCATATTCAAACGGCTAACCCACCTACCAAGAGTCAGAATGTTTGAAGACTATATAAAGGAGCTCAACTTCATTTATGAAGCTAATGAATTATCTTTCACATTCTTGAGAGAAGTTAGAGCGAGAAACTAAGAAAATCTTCAAGTATTCAAAGCTGCCCAGAAAAGAGAAGGAGCATTTAACTCATTGAGTGATCTTTTCATCTACTTATCTTGTACTCTTTGTAGTTAAGTCTCTTCGTGTTATAAGAGCATTGATTGTACTTAAGTGTGTAACACTATCTGTTCTTTAAAGAGAACTTAGTTAGAAAAATCCTTTATTTGTAAAGGTTGAACCCTTGCTGGAAGTAAGGGGGAGCTAGTTAGAAAGGTTGCAAGTGAGCCTGAGTAAAACTTGTGGTTGTAAGGTTGCAAGTGATCCCGTTCAAAACTTGCGGTTGTAAAGGTTCCAGGTGCACCCGTTGTAAAACCTGGGGATAGTGGAACTCGGCCTGGGTGGTTGAGAACTGGACGTAGGTCAGGAAGACCGAACCAGTATAAACTCTTGTGTCGTTTTTATTTGAGCTTTTGTTTTATAGCCACAATTCACCCCCCCTCTTGTGCATCCATTACTTTCACTTTTTAAGTAAAAAGGCTTATAAATAGGCCTGAGTCTGACCGTTTTATTAAAAAATCAGGCCGAACAAGACCCTAAATAGGTCGGGTCGTAGGCCTCCTGTTTACGGCCTAACTCATTTCCACCCCTACATATCATCAAATGAAGGGTGATATAATATATTAACAATAGGATAAGTCTACGGAGGATGCCACTCATTGAATATGACATTTTAATTTGAGGAGAAGACAAATAAAACCTGCTGAATATGTAAAAGGAGAATAAAGGTCACTAAATTTCCAAAAAAGACAAACAAGGTCACAAACACAAAATTAACAACCGCATCATTCCCATTAACATGCACATTTAACAACTCTATCATCCACAACTAACAAGTAGAGCTTCGTAATTAACAACAGGAACATCCTCATTAATCACAACAACATCTCTATTCTCATCAACAAGCGTTGTTAGTGCATGTGACTTTGGTTGTCATTTTAGAAATTTAGTGAATTTAATTGTCCTTTAACATTTAATTTACACTTCATTCAAAGTAAAACATTATAAATTCCAAAAACACTCAAAATTTCTTCCCATTCTGCCATCATAAATTGTCATCCTATAACACACTTCACTCACTGTACACACTTCATAGTACTACCACTATTACTACATCCCTTCACTTACACTCTTCCTAGGGTTTACCTTAGTTACCCAGAACAAGATAAGCTTCAATTCCACTCTTCAATCTCTTTTAAACTTGTGTTGACTGAATTTTGAGAAATGGGTACTATGAATAATCCACACCCACTTGAACTGCTTCATGTTCCCATGCAAGTGGAAGATGGGTTCAATGGCCAATGTGTGAATAATAATAGTAATGATGGTGTAGAAGAAGAAGGTCGAGTGAGTTCTGTGTTATCTGGTACAAATACAAATGGGTTTGCCTTTAAACCTCGTACTAGTGAACTCACCATTTCCTTTGAAGGCGAGGTTTATGTTTTCCCAATCGTTACACCAGAAAAGGTTAGCTTTTTTTTTTAAGCTCTCATCATTGATTGATTGTTTGGAAATTGTTGAAGACCCATGTTTTTTGGAGAAATTAAGGATGCTAGATGAGCTACTTATTCATAATGTGTTTAATTGTTGGAGTTCTTGTGATTTTCCGAAATGTCAACTAGTTACTATATTTAGGAATGGAGGGATATTTTACTTTCATTGGTTTGTTTTCAGAAAGGTAGGATTTTTCAAATTTTGATGAGAGAACCACCTATTGTGACACTTGTGGACTTGTGGATATAACATGGTTCCATTTTGTTTTCTTTCCCAACATTTTCTGTTTTTGATATTTTTTGTGTTGGGTTTTGAGCTGTCATGTGCTGAACGTTGAATTCTTTTAGCATATTTTATGTAGAGATGGCCTCATCAGTTTAGGCCTTGGTCTTGTAGTTGCTGTTTCCCAAGTGTGCATGTTTCATTATGCTTTAAGGAATTTGCATTAAATGGAAAGTATAGCGGGAATTTTTCATTTACAATCAGAGATGTGAAGAAGTGGGTTTTCTTTTTCTTTCTTTGTTTTGTTTAGGATGAAGAGGATGTTGTACCTGTTATTGCCAGTGAGTGTTAAGATTTGCAGGTCAGAGTCCTAGTGAATTCCCCTTTGATAAAAGTGGTGGGTTGTGGTAGGTGCCTTGATTTTACACATTCAGTTTCTTTTGGTCTTTTGTGAATGACTCCATTTTTGGTTTGGGATTAACCTGATATTTTGTATGTTACTATGGAGTCTTAGTTCCAGATGTTTGATCTTGAGTTTACTCATATGTATAGGCACATAGCTGTAGATCTGTTGTAATCAAAACAAAAGTGGAATGAAACTTGCGATTTTATAATATGAAACAAACATTGGTTTAAATTTTTTTCCTTTTTGTTTTAGTTTGACAATTTAAAAGTGATTGGATGTTTATTGGGTTCTGCTCTTATCTGAATTGTAGGTACAAGCTGTATTGTTATTGTTGGGAGGGTGTGAGATGCCCAGCCCCTGCAATGGCCCCAGCACCGAACTTTTTATGCAACAGAACTATCAGAACGTAAGGGCATTACAGTGAAAGAATATTTTCTAAATTTTAACAAATTTTGTCCCTATATTTTTTTAGCATATCATTAAATGTTCTGCTACTTATGTGCCAGGGAGTTAATGATACTTCCCGGGGTTCAAAAGTATCACGTAGATTTGCATCCCTTGTTAGGTTTCGTGAAAAACGAAAAGAGAGATGTTTTTATAAAAAAATTCGATACAGCTGCCGTAAAGAAGTTGCACAGAGGTAGGGTGCAGGTAGTTTAGACATTGTCATGTTCTATCAGTAGTTAGTAATCTCTTAATCATATTAATTATTCATTTTACCTGAAAGTTTTTATATGGATGAAAGGAAGTGCTTTTGGCTTAAGTGTTTGTTAGTTTAATGTAACTCATGGGTCTGTGTAGAATATTGAGCATAAAACACCGATAACTTTATTGATGGGTGATAGCCGAATATATAAACGGCAGATACATAAGCTGTTGTAAGCAGCCCTAGGAACACGTTGATTTAGTCTCCTAATATCTAGCAACTAAGTAGCTGTTACATAATTAATAAAAGAAATAATAGTCCTGGGAAAAAGTCTCCTAATATCTAGCAACTAACTAGCTGTTACATAATTAATAAAAGAAATAATAAACTGCTAACCACGTGCACACACTTGACACATAAGCCTAATAATTTGCATATTAACAATACTCCCCCTCAAGTTGAACCATGAATAGTAAACATGTTCAACTTGCGTACAAAATAAGCAAATAACTCTTCAGATAATCCTTTAGTGAGAATATCAGCCAGTTGATGACGTGTAGGCACATAAGCAAGACATATGATGCCACCTTCAACTTTCTCCCTAATAAAATGTCTATCCACCTCCACGTGTTTAGTTCTGCCATGTTGGACAGGATTCAGTGCCATGCTCAGCGCTGACTTGTTGTCACAATACAAACGAAGGGGAGAAGTACTAGTGACATGAACTTCATCAGATACTCTCTTAAGCCACAAACCTTCCATAAGTCCTTGAGATAAGGCTCGAAGTTCTGACTCAGCACTGCTCTTTGATACAACTTTCTGCTTCTGACTTTTCCATGTGACTAGGTTGCCCCACACAAAAGTGCAATAACCTGTGGTAGACCTGCTATTCTCTTTGTCACCTGCCCAATCAGCATCAGTGAAAACTTCAATAGTTCTAAGAGTGCTCTTTTTGAAGAATAAACCCCTACCAGGTGTCCCTTTAAGATACCTCAATATCTTGAACACACCATCCATATGTTTCTGCCTAGGATCATGCATACTTTGGCTGGCTACACTTACAGCAAATGCAATATCCGGTCTGGTATGAGAGAGATAAATGAGTCTTCCCACTAAGCGTTGATACCTTCCTTTGTCTACTGGAGCTTCATCACGCTGCTGCCTCTTTTGTTCGACAGCATCCACCTTACCATCTTTCTGTTTTACTTTCTTCTTGTTTGATTGGGTACTAATTGGAACTTTACTTGGCTTGCATCCAAGCATACCCGTCTCAGTCAACAAGTCAAGTACATATTTTCGTTGAGAAACACAAATACCATCACGTGATCTAGCTACCTCCATTCCTAGGAAATATTTAAGGTTCCCTAGGTCCTTTACTTCAAACTCTTTGTTCAGAGCAGCCTTTATGCGAGTCATTTCACTCATATTATTACCTGCAAGGATAATGTCATCTACATAGACAATGAGAATGGTGATGTACTTTACAGCTCGTGCATCCAATTTAGAAGGAGGGTGATGTACATGGACAAATGCTGAGCAACCAAAAACTTTAATAGGGAGGCAAGAATCAATGTGAGATACAATATGTGTCTCAGTTAGCTTTTCAAGTGGTGTTTTAAAACCAATAATACGATTTGGCATCCTATTTATCAAATGAGTTGCAGTAAGGATTGCATCTCCCCAAAAATATTTAGGTACATTACATGTAAACAAGAGAGCTCGAGCAACCTCAAGCAGATGTCTATTTTTCCGCTCAGCAATTCCATTTTGCTGAGGTGTTTGAGGGCAGCTTGTCCTATGACAAATGCCGTTTGACTTCAGATAATTAATAAGGGACGAATTACAATATTCTGTGCCATTATCAGTGTGAAGAACCTGAATATTACTTTGAAACTGATTTTTAATGTAGGTAGCAAACTCAATGAAGATAGAACTCACTTCAGATTTTTCTTTTAGCAAGTATAACCAACACATACGTGTATGTTCATCTATGAATGTGACAAAATATTTTGAGCGTGTTCTGTTAGAAATATGAGTTGGCCCCCAAACATCACTATGAATAATAGAAAAAGCACGAGAGGGTTTATAAGGAATTGAAGGAAAAGTAGTACGATGATGCTTAGCTAACTCACAAACATCACAATGAAGCAATTTATTAGATGAAAACTGAGGAAACAACTTTTTTAAATAAGTAAGGTTAGGATGACCCATCCTTTTATGCCATAACAATAAATCTTCAGAAACAGAAACAAAACTAGAAATCCTAGAACATAATGCAGTAACGGAAGAGAAATTGAGGTAGTAGAGGCCATTACACTCCTTAGCTGAGCCAATCATCTTCCCCGAGGAGAGATCCTGAAATATACAATGAGTAGAAAAAAAATGAGCACAACAGTTAGCCTGCTTAGTCAGTTTGCTTATGGACAATAAATTGCAAGCAAGATGAGGGACATGCAGTACTGAGTCAATATGTAGCATATCAGAAATTTTAATGGTACCATGACCAGCTACAGTAGCAGAAGAACCTGTGGCTGTCTGAATCTTTTGATTTCCAGCAGAGGGAAAATATGATATAAACATATTTGATTCAGAGGTCATATGATCAGATGCTCCGCTATCTACAATCCAAGTGAAAGAGGAAGGATTTTGTAGAGTAGTGGATAAGTTACCTTGGTGCGCTACAGCTGCTGTAGGTGGTGTTGGCTGGACTTGAAGTTTTTTAAGGAGGTCCAGTAATTGAGACACATTTTCCTGAGACAAGGGAGAGGTATCAACTTCTGCACCTGCTGTATGAGAAACGTCTGTATTCACTTGATGTGCTTTAGACTTAAATTTTCTCGGTTTCCAGTTAGATGGCTTCCCATGAATTTCCCAACACCTATCACGCGTATGACCGGTTTTTTTGCAGTGATCACAAAATAGTTTTCCCTTATCAAGGGAAGGGTTATTGCTGGATCTATTACTTACCATAGCAGAAAGATCTGGAGTTGGCAATATAGGGCTAGACAACATCACTTCTTTCCTTGTTTCCTCCCTGCGAATCTCAGAATAGACTTCTCTAGGAGATGGAAGAGTGGAGGAGCCCAGAATTCTTCCACTAACATCATCAAACAAAGGGTTTAACCCATCAAGAAACAGAAGAACACGATCAACATCTTTGTTCTTCTTATTACGGGCTGCATCTTGTGGGCATGCCCATTCTTCATCTGTGAGAAGATCAATCTCTTGCCAGAGAGCACAAAGCTCAAACCAATATTCAGTAACAGTCCTTGTTCCCTGAGAAGACTTCCAACACTGACGTTGAAGAGAAAACAAGTGAGACATATCCTTCCCATCAACATAGGATTCACGAACAGCCACCCAAATATCTCGTGCAGAAGGGAGATACATAAAGGTGCGTTTAATTGAAGTAGACATGGCATTAATTAGCCATGATGACACAAGAGCATTATCAATCTTCCATTGTGCCATGGCTTTAGATTTACGATCTGCAGGAGCCGGTGTTTCTCCTGTTAGAAAACCTTTCTTGCCGCGTCCTTCAACAGCAAGTAGGACAGCTTGAGCCCAATCACGGTAATTGGTGAGGGTAAGCTTTTCAGAAACAATAAGGAGAGATGAACCTCCTTCAATAACGGGAAGTAACGAAGAATCTTCTCCATTCTTTGAAGAAGCCGTAGATACCCCTTCTTGCGAGTTTGACATCTCGTTTTTTCAGAATTAGGGTTCTAGAAAAAAAAATATGATCGGGTACGGAAGCTAGATGATTTGCTCTGATACCATGTAGAATATTGAGCATAAAACACCGATAACTTTATTGATGGGTGATAGCCGAATATATAAACGGCAGATACATAAGCTGTTGTAAGCAGCCCTAGGAACACGTTGATTTAGTCTCCTAATATCTAGCAACTAAGTAGCTGTTACATAATTAATAAAAGAAATAATAGTCCTGGGAAAAAGTCTCCTAATATCTAGCAACTAACTAGCTGTTACATAATTAATAAAAGAAATAATAAACTGCTGACCACGTGCACACACTTGACACATAAGCCTAATAATTTGCATATTAACAATAGTCTGCTTTGAAACATACATTTTTCAATACACCTAACAACTGACTTTTATGTATTATTATTTTTTTTACAAACAAGTTTTACACAAATATAGACTTATAAATATATATAAATTACATAAATGCATCATGTGTGCTTATGCATTTTATTAAAACTGGTTGTCCTCTGCTCATAGAGGTCACTGTTCTGAAAACTTATTGCATTTGATTAACTAATAGGATGCATCGTAAGAATGGACAGTTTGCATCATCTAAGGAATGTGACAGTTCTGCTGCTGAAAATTGGGAATCTAGCAATGGTGCTGCTTGTTCAGAATCTAAGTGAGTTTTAAGCGATGATTTGTTTTCTATTATTTATCAAAAACTGGTACATTTTTGTGCTAATATGTTTGTTATTTTGTCGGTCCTATGTTGTCAAGTGAACGTAAATGTCAGCATTGTGGAACAAGTGAAAAGTCAACTCCAGCAATGCGGCGGGGACCAGCTGGTCCAAGATCTCTCTGCAATGCTTGCGGACTGATGTGGGCAAATAAGGTAGTTTGTTTATAATCACTTTCATAGCTCAATGTTGAACTTTGGTTCATATCATTGTTTGCATTTCTGGTCCAGAATATATGTCCTGTAATCTAGCCTCAACCTTTGATTATTTTTTTGGGGATAAAATTGTGTTTGGTACTCTATAGCCAGAAATTTTTATGGTCATGCTAATTATAAAAATAATATGGCATGCCATGGTTGAAGTGTGTGGTGATTTTCTGAAGTGTTTTGGGATTGATCCACTATACTTGCCAAGTCATGATTTTTCTCTTTTATGATTTGAAGTTGGGAAGGAGGAGTTGGTTTGTTAGCTTGATAAATTTATTTATGCTGCTATCTTTTTAATTCTGCCTCATCTAGATGTGTAGTGATGATTTTTTCCATGTATTGTTGCTATCAACTTACTCAACATATAATGGTATGATCTTTGTGAAAGTTCAAAGGTTGTCATTACGGGTTTTGAGCTTAAATGCCTAGGCATGAATAATGTATCAAATTGTGAACAGTTTCATTTTACCATGACACAAAAGGTGTCTAGGGATATTTGATACTCTTATGATGATATTATTTATGATGATTTATTTGCTTCATTGCTTTGAAGGGTACTCTGAGAGATCTCAGCAAAACAGGGAAGGTCACTACCATGGAACAAAATGAATTGGTAGAAATTTTTGAATTTCTTTTCCTTTCCTGTTTGTAATCATCATTGGTAATAAATCAGAGTTACACTATACTTGCGTTTCTGAATCATCTCCCTTGTACCCTTATCCTAGAACCTTCTGCTCTAGGTGTTGGACAATATTTACCAGAGTACAATCTCTAATTTGTACTTTATATGCACCAGCTTTCCTTTTATCTCATCCATTCTCAATAGGAGATATTTGTGGTTATCCATTTGCATTGTGTATTTGTACCCTTCATATGAAGTAATGAATCTAGCAATACTAAGTCTAATAATTTTCTCTTCATTTTTAGGATGCTTTGACTGAGAGAAAGCCTTCCACGACTGAACCAGATAATTCATGTCCTGGGCAGAATATGGTATGTTTAACGGACACTTTCCAGTGAATCCATTTAGTTGATATTATAAACTTTAATACGATGATCACCCAATCTTGCTTGTATTTTTTATAAACTTTTGCCATATATGGTCCCCAATATTCATATGGATGTGTTGATGTAAGAGAAGGAAGCAAAAGCTGGAGGGAAAAGTATAAAGAAGGAGAAATAGAGAGATAAAGGAAACAACTAAAGATTCTGGGAAGCCTAATAAATGTAACAAAATAAAGTACGAAATAAGTTGCTAAAAAGTAAACAAAAATATCTCACCATACTCAATAGGATGATTTGAAGGGCCGGCTTAGCTGTGGGTATGAGGCCGTGAGTTCAAATCAGCCACTTTGCAAAAAATAGAGGTTAGACTGCCTAATATATTTCGTTCCCCAGCACCCTCACCAAGTGGGGACTAGAACTAGGTTGACCCTTTTATTTAATAGGATGATTTGCACAAAGAACCGTGATGAAGTCATTGTCTTTAACATGATGAGATCATTGTCTTTAACATGGATTTTTATTCTAGATGGTGGTGATTTTTTTAAATACTATGTTTTGATTATCTTATTTGCATGACAACTCTCATTGTAACAGGGAAGCCCCAAGGAGGCAAAGCCTGAGCTGTTGGAATCTGGACAGTCACGCAAGGGGGCGAATCTGCAGGTTATCTTGTTTATGCATCATCATTATATTAATTGTTTTTTCTGTCTTTTATCCTCAAATATGTGCATATTATAATTGTAGCTTTTAGATTGGACTATTTTAAGAAATTCAGACTTATTTTCTGATGTTTAATGACCAAAACCTATTTTTCCTTGACAAGATAATGTGAAAATATAAAAGCTTACAATTGGATCAATTCATCTAACCATTATTAGTAAGAGCAATATGCTAAACATTTTTGGAGATAGGCATGCTGTTATCTTCAAATGGTGCATGCGATCCTTGCCAACCTGGACATAGTCAGTTTCTGTAATTAATAACGTATCACTGCCCCAATAAATTTGGGAACTTGTAACAATGTAGAGTTATGATGAAGATTAGGAACTCTACCTCATGGGTGCAAGTCACTTATACAAGTGCATATAGTGGGGAAATGAACTTATTCCTGTGGCAGTTATGTATAGTCTTAATATGCTATTTGGGCTACAAATCTTGTATCTTTTTTTTAGTCAGTAAGAATCTTGTACCTAAGAATACATTTTTTTTTAAAAAAAAAACTTTGTTGTATTTCATGTTTCATCAAGTTTAATAATCACTTAATTTGTAATTTTTGGTTACCATCAAGTTTAATAATCACGTGGTTATTATCAATACAGATCTTGTATTTAAGATTCCTATGTTTGTTAAAATTTTGCTTTATTTTATTTCTTTAAATGCATGAGATGGTTGACTAATATTGACCATTGTCTCATTGTCATTGAATCGAATTCTTTGATTTACAGTATACACTTGAAACTGCTGAAGCAGTTACTGACAATTTATCCATCCAAGTGGAGAACCTTGATGTTAATCTGCATGAGCAGGTATTATTTTTGTTTATTTTACCTTATAAAATGAGGAGGTATTTCAACTGTAAAACAGATTAATAGGGAAAAATAGGCGGCAAAAATATGAAAAGTGAGATGGACCAGTCCAAAATATTATAGAGAGTTACAAAATTTGGCAGACAAAGCCAATTCCTCAGCCAGTAGCCAATTTTAAAAATTCAATAAACATGTAATGCATACTTTTTTAAGCAAGAACCTTTCTGGAATACTTAAATAGTAGCACTTCATTATGATAAGCTTGTCTACCTAAATAGTATGGTGTCCTTCATATTCATCCTTGGACCTGTTCACTGCCTTGACTTCAATCTAGTTGATTATGTTGGAGATTTCATATTTTACATCTAGTGTTTTCAGTTACTTCACCGAATTCAACAGCCCGATCAAATGCTGTTGCTTGAGAATTGATATGAGGATCCTTAACGCATTAACTGAGCTTGGTCTACTTAAGCTCTAGCAGACTAAATCAATATCTTGTAAAATATTGTTCAAACATTCAATGTTGATGGGACTGAAAATTGCAGGATACTCTTGAAGATCTTGCTGATGCATCTGGAACAGATTTTGATATTCCTACAGGTTTTGATGAGCAGGTATTTTGTTCACTAAATTATGATCTACAATGCTGGGACACAGGAAATCATAATCAACGTGGTTGTGTCGTGTTCAATACATGTTCCAATGCAATGTTCATTTTCCTTTGATCATTTTAGCTAGTGATTAAGTTATAGATGTCACATAGTCTAGGTGTGGTTTAAAAAGCCTAAATGTACAAGTCGCCTGTTCAAGTTCATTAACACTAAACTGACTTACAGATTGACATTGATGATTCTAACTTGAAGACCTACTGGTTATAAGGCGTAGAGATTGCCGTCTTCCATGCACCGCAGAACGGTGGCCTTTTATCGTGAAAGGATGCGGTTTTCCCCGATGATGACACCGTGCGGACGTGTGGGGCTGGTTCAGACTAACTTGGCTCTTCCAGAAATGGTTTCTGTTTTATATGACAATTTCTGGAAGTGCCATGGAATATGATGATTGTATACATGTAATTTTGTTACATTTCGGAGTTTCTGTATATGCTCCCTTCTGTATTGGATTTAATTTAATTACTATAATGTGAATATCTCAGTTTTTGTCTATATCATTTTTCTCTTGCATTGCTGCTCTTCTTGATGTGTTGACATTTTCTATTGTGACAAAAGTTCTTCATGATATACTGAATGTAAGAGTAAGATATAGCAAAGTAAGTACTGTATTTGATGTATTCAAATTCAGGTACAAGGCTTTTGCACTTTGCGAATGTTTGGATTGCACAAGACAATGTAGGGATTAAATTAGGATGATGTGAAAATATAGTAACTGGAAAATTCAACTTTTCCTTATATATAAAAGATAAAATAAGATTCTGATAAAAAAAAAGATAAAATAAGATGGAATGTTGGTGTATTTTTTTTGTATTGAAATGTGGGTGTATACAAATTATTAAATAAACTAAAATTTTGGTTTGTAAAACTAACATTCAAGTTGGAGTATAACTGTATCACCTTTGCGAATGTTTCGACCAATGGATGGTGTTAAAGAGTGATGGTCTGATGGATGGTGTTGGTTAGATTGAACCTTTTATTTTGTTTGTATGCTAAATTGAGCCATTTTATTGTTTGTATGTCAAATTGACCCATTAGAAATTATTTGTATGTCAAAATGATATTTAACCCAATACTCTACTACTTTTTTGTCCGCTAGAATTAAATGATTAATTGTAATAAAAAATTAATGTTTATATTTATATTGTTTAAATTGAATTCTCCATATACTAAATTAAATTTGAATTAGTCAAATCAAATATGAATGGTCTAAATTAAATAAAGAAGTCAACACACTGAAGATTCGGTTGGTAGTTTGTTACCCCTTCCCCACTCTTACAAATGCCCTGATTTACGTAAGTGTGTTAATGGTTTTTCTAGTATGTAATGCTGTGTCATATTTATTTTATTTGGATTGGATTTATAGTTTCATGACAATGTATAAAAAAAACAATACAAATGATCACAAATGGTTGTACAATGTGACGATATGGTTATAAGTTTATTAACTTAAGTATTTTTTCTAAAAACAAATATTATGGAGAATACTAATAAATTGATTTTATTTCACATTATAATTAAAATTTAGTTGTGGATTTTATCTCTTACATAGAATTATTCGTATCGGACAAATGTACAATTACTTATTCCCTTGCGTATTTAATGTAAGAATGTGTCTGGAGAGTTGATTCAGTCTCAACAGTAAAATATGTATCCATATTTATCAATTATTAAACAAAACTATTACTATTATTGCTGGCTTTCTCCACACTCAAAAATAATAAATTAATAAAATAAATCAAGAGTGACAACCAAAATCAAAGAATAAACGCCATATTTAGCATGTTTTAGGAAAAAAAGGTGTTAAACATTATTAACTAAATCTTTCAATTTAATCATATTCAATTATTTGTTAAATAATCTTGACATCGTATACGTTAAATGCAAGAAGATTACTTTTTACTTGAAAAAAAAAAACAAGAAAATTATTTCATCACTCCATTACCACATATTTTCATCAAATATTAATATATAAAAAAATTCATAAATGTACCAACATTTTGACAGACCTTTTCTAATCCTTACCCTCTCCCATCTCACCAGCATCCCCTTCACCTTTTTAGTTTCATTACAAAATCCCTAAAAAATTTCGCTGTCCTTTTTATTTTTCTTTTATTGCAACTTTCCTTTTCCCTTTAATTGAAATTGTCTTTTTCATAAAAAAAAAACATGATTTCTAAAAAAAATTTCGCTATATTGGTCCAAACAAATAAAAATTTTCGCTGTCTTTTTATTTTTTCTTCTATTGCAAGTTTCATTTTCCCCTTCAACTGAAATTGCCTTTTTCATAAAAAAACATGGTGTCTAAAAAATTTTACAGATCCACCAACCAACAACACCTTTCACAATCTCAGTCCAAAAAAAAAACCTACACAATCCTAACGTATAAATACTCTGCACACTGAACTCAAAACCTCTTCTCTCATTTCTCACTCTCTCAAACTTCACAATCCTAACGTATAAATACTCATTTCACAATCTTCCTTCACTTCTTCTTCTTCATTTTCTTCTTCTTGAAACCTAGAAATCTCTTTCTTTCTTTCTCATCAATGGCGGAAGATCCTATCATTGAATCTCCACCTCCTCCTCCACCTCCACCACCTGCATTGTTATCAACGCCGGCGCCTCTCGGCGCGGCGGTGATATCAATGGTGAATCGGCTGCAGGACATATTCGCTAGGGTTGGAAAAGAGTCGTCCATTAATCTTCCTCAGGTGGCCGTTGTTGGAAGCCAGAGCAGCGGAAAGTCCAGCGTCCTCGAAGCTCTCGTCGGCCGCGATTTCTTGCCACGTGGCAGTGACATTTGCACCAGACGACCGCTTCTGCTGCAGCTTGTGCAGATCAAGAGGAGGAAAGATGGAGTGAATGAGGAGTATGGCGAGTTCTTGCACTTGATTGGAAGGAAGTTCTATGATTTCTCTGACATTCGTAGGGAAATTCAGGTCATTCTTTTCTCTTTATTATTGTTATTACTCATTGGTTATTACATACTCCCTCCGTTCCTAAATATAAGATCATTTTCTCTAATTTGATTAGATTAAGACACTAGTTAAGTTAGTTATTTACACATAATATCACTAATCTACCCTAACTATATACTTTACCCGTTCCTAAATATAAGATCACTTTCCCTAATTTAATTAGATTAAGGATACTAGTTAAGTTAGTTATTAATACATGATACTCCCTCTGTTCCTAAATATAAGACCTAGATAACCTTTTTTTGGGAAAGATTAAGGTTGCGAAATAGGTTATTAAATGATGACATATTTGATATCTTTTTAGATTATCCATTAGCTTATAGGTAAAATAAACTAGTTTAAGAGAAAAAATTAGGTAAATCAATTTATAGTTAACTTATTTTTTGCTTTTTTTAGGATTTTTCAAAAAAGTCATCTAGGTCCTATATATAGGAACAGAGGGAGTATTATTAATCTACCCTAACTATATACTTTCCTTGTTCCTGAATATAAGACCACTTTCCCTAATTTGATTAGATTAAGGATACTAGCTAAGTTAGTTATTAACACATGATATTACTAATCTACCCTAACTATATACTTCCCCTGTTCCTAAATATAAGATCACTTTCAGATTTCAACTTGTTCCTAAATATAAGATCACTTTCTAATTTTTCCAAGTTTTTCCCAAATTAACCCTAAAAATGCTTATCTATAGTAACAAGTAAGAGAGGAAGAGTGGAGGTAAAGGTTTATGGTTAGGATAAATTGGTAATATGATTTGTTAATAACTAACTTAACTAACATCCTTAATCTAATTAAATTAGGAAAGTGATCTTATATTTAGGAACGGAGGGAGTACCTTTCTTCTCACTCTCACACTCATGTTCATTATAGATATAGATAAGCATTATTTGGATTTATTTGGAAAATAGTTGAGAAAAATTAAAAAGTTGCTTATATTTAGGAACAAATTGAAATTTGAAAGTGATCTTATATTTAAGAACAGAGGGAGAATAAGGCTTAATTAGGGATGTAGTTACGTTAGTTCAATTCACTTTTGGTTATCAAAGCGTTCTAGCTATCTACCTTATATTTTAGTTAAGAGCGGTACTTATGTTAAGTCAAAACTGATGAAAGACATTATTGTCAAACTCCTTGTCATGTTATGAAAACTTGAAAGTTGAAAGTGAAACTGATGGCAGTTTGGATTTTTTTTCTGGGGGTTTAATAGTAGGGCAGTTCAAAAAGGTCATGCCCTGGTTTTCCCGGTCTAGTCCCGTACGTGTTGGGACTGAAATTTTTTGGGATCAACAGGATCTGGTACTTGTATCAACAGACCAATTTGAAAGCAGGACTTTATTGGGACGGTATTGGTCCCTTCTCGATACCATAAGTACAACTATTTATTTAACTTCTTTCATAATTCAATTATGCATTTCTTATTTTCTTAAATGGGCAAATGTACAAAAATGATACTTAACTTTACCTAAAAAAGATTGTTTGTAATATTAAAGTTTCGCGAGGTGCAAAAATAGTAACAAACTTGGAGTCCAGGTGCAAATATAGTATTTTCACTTAAGGGAAATAAAATTTAGATATGAAAAAAATCTTATGCCTCTTATTAAATGAGGAATGTGGGCATAAGAGTCTTTTCATACCTAAATTTTATTTCCCTTGAATGAAAATACTATATTTGCACCTGAACCCCAAGTCGGTACTCTTTTTGCACCTCGCGAAACTTTAGTATTACAAACACATTTTTGCGTAAAGTTTAGTATTATTTTTGCACCTTCGCCCTTCTTTTTTTCATATGATTAATCTACCCACTATTAAAAAAAGGGCCCTTATTGTCTTGAGAGTTCTTTCCCCCTTTGGGGCTCTGATTTCGATTTTGACAATCTTAAGGTCATTGATGTATGTTCATTGTTGATATTATGATTTGATTTTTTAACTTCAAAAGTTTCAATTTGCAGCTGTAGTGTAGTAAGGTTAATTTAAGGATATGATACTTTTGACATATTAAACTATAATCATGCATTTAGAAATGTAACATAAATGAAAGTTAAGTAATCTGATCAACTAATAGGGGCATTTTTCTTTTTAGTATCAATTTTGCATCATTCATATTATTGAAGTTCTTTTCGTTTGATCACCATTTTGGTTGATGGTTCAACATCCATTGAAATTGGTTTTCTTGTAAGGTATGCAGTACATGGATTTAATTCTGTTTGTGTGATAATATTCTGTTCACTTGCATATTTTCACAATATTATCTGTTTTAACTGTATATTTGGGATTTGACTGCAGGCTGAAACTGACAGGGATGCTGGAGGGAACAAAGGTGTTTCAGACAAGAAGATTTGTTTGAAGATCTTTTCACCAAATGTTCTTGACATAACCCTTGTAGATCTCCCTGGCATAACAAAGGTTCCGGTTGGTGATCAGCCTTCTGATATAGAAGCTCAAATTAGAACAATGATCATGTCATATATTAAAGTCCCTACCTGTGTCATTCTGGCTGTCACTCCGGCAAATTCAGATTTGGCTAATTCAGATGCTCTTCAGATGGCTAGAATTGCTGATCCTGATGGTGGGTTTAGCTTCCATATGGTTAGAATTAAATCATTTAATTTGACAACCCATGATACAGTCTTACTGATTATTCTTACTATTGCAGGTAGTAGAACAATAGGTGTAATCACAAAGGTGCATCCTGCTATTCCGACATTCTATCTTGCAAATGTTTTTTCAAAATTTGTTATACTCTAGTCATGTATTGACAAAGTTTGGAACATATTCTGTGGAATACAGTTGGATATCATGGACAGAGGTACTGATGCCCATAATTTGTTGCTTGGAAAAGTTATTCCTCTCCGTCTTGGTTATGTGGGAGTGGTTAACCGTAGCCAGGAGGTAATAATGTCATGACAAAGGTGGTGTTTCAGTAAATTTTGTATTTATTATGTTCTTTGTTTTAAGTTTTCGAGTACACACAATGTAGGAAATATCACAATAAAACTTATGCCAATGTTTATCTGATTGTCATGCTGGTCTACTATCTGGCCAAATAAGTGCTTGCCAACTTGAAATGCTGAAATCTGATTCATGTTATTTCATTTAATTAGGATATTCGTATGAATAGGAGTGTAAGAGATGCTCTTGTTGCAGAAGAGGAATTCTTCTGCAGTCGTCCGGTAAGAAAGCATTATTGTTTAGTTTTTTTTTTGAATAGAAACAAATTCATATGCTGATTTTTTTTAACATATACGTTATTTAAAGGTGTACAATGGAATTGCTGATCGATGTGGTATTCCTCAGCTAGCAAAGAAGTTAAACAAGGTAGAGTCTATGTCAAAAACTCAAATTTTATCGTGTATTGTGTGACTAATCATAGCATGTTCTTACTCATTCAAAAGAAACAGCTTTTTGCCAATACATAGTTGGCCCAGCAGTGTAAGACCTTGTCAGATCCCTTGGGTCTTGAGTTTGAGTCCTAAAAGAAATAACTCTACTGGGAGAGGAAGCCATAGACTCAGAAATTGGAATAGCAGTTGCCTCGATACATGATAACAGGATATTAAAAGGCTGTTAGAGAATGAGTAGAAAATATATTTGGAAATATTATCTTTTCAATCACTAGTAATTATGGTTATTAGTTGAGATATTAAGAATGTTATAAAGATATTAGTTTTGGTAATTAGTCTAGAATCTTCTGTCCCATTTTATAAATATATGATTAAGTCCATGAATAAAGTTGAACCATTATTTTGAACCCAAAGTTTACAGAGGCATTGGTTACCAGTTGGTAGTATTAAAAGATGAAGAAACAATTTTCTTACTCCCTTCCTTTTTGCTCTGTTAAGGTCTTCAACTTTAAATATGGATGAACAAAGTGGGAAAAGTTGCAAATAGTGTTCTTGGTATCGAAATCTTAGGTCTGATTTAATGGCTAGGCTTTGAAATTTAGTACCTGTCATTTCTATCATTCTTGGAGAAAATGGTAAATTCAAATTTAAAAATTGGGTGCAAGTGAATACCTTTATATTAAGATTGGGTTCCAAGAGTTTGCAGAAATTATGGCCAATTTCTAAAATCTGGAGTTGCTTGTACTTTCTAGTTCCGCCTTTGTCACATTCTCATCTATCTGCAGATTCTCGCACAACATATCAAGGCAGTGCTTCCAGGGTTAAGATCAGTTATAAACAAGTCATTGGTTGCTTTGTCAAAGGAGCTTCTGAGCTATGGAGAAATCATAGAGTCCAAGGCATGTATTAATGCTTGGATGTGTCTTTCTCTTTTGTATTTTATTATTCCATCTATCCCAACATATGAAGTCATTTTAACTGAATAATGGTGTTTAAGAAAGCAGTTAAAGTTAGTTGAAATTAATAAATATGTAAAAAATTGTTCTCCATGCTCTTATATATGAATTAGTATGGCATAGAGTTTTAATGAGAAGAACGTTGGAAGAGAATGTCTGGGTGGAAGTGAATGTAATGAGAGAGAATATAGGTTTGAATCAACATTTAATGAATGCAATTATGAAATTAAGGGCAAAGTGGGTGAAAATGAATTTATTAGCAGGAAAATTTAAAGGGGTATTATAGAAAGGGATAAGCCTGACCTTATAAGGACAGAGGGAGTACTATATAAATGTATTTCTTACAGTAGATGATATCCACAGTGTTGTCTTTTTTTGCTGGCTACTTTACCTTATTCCTTTTTACAGTTTTTTCTTTTGTCCCCAATAGGCTGGTCAGGGTGCTCTCCTTCTGAGTATTCTTTCAAAATATTGTGAAGGTACTTAATTATTCCTACCTTCTGGATTCTGAGCTTATGTCTATTAACTGATATTCCACATATATTTGAATTTACAAGTT
Source organism: Mimosa pudica (assembly GCA_029929735.1). Lineage (NCBI taxonomy): Eukaryota > Viridiplantae > Streptophyta > Magnoliopsida > Fabales > Fabaceae > Mimosa > Mimosa pudica. The sequence continues at coordinate 4,613,378 of JAKELP010000039.1, read as the reverse complement.
TGGTAATACTATTTCTAACTATTTATTGTTAAAACAGCGTTCTCTTCCATGGTAGAGGGAAAAAACAAGGAGATGTCTACTACTGAGCTTTGTGGTGGAGCACGAATTCACTATATTTTCCAGTCAATATTTGTGAAGCGCTTAGAGGTATATATGGTTTCATTTACATGGGCAGTTATCATATTTATTTTGATGCTATGCCATGCTCTGCACACATACCTGAATTAATCCTTTCTTGATTATGGTTTACTTTGTATGTTTTGACAACCTTGAATGAAATAAGTAAATCTTCTGCTTTAATCTATAATAGTCATTATAATTAGTGAAAGCTAGGTATCAGATACTAGAGCTTATAATTCTTTTTGCTGTATTTCACATATAGACACTAAATTTAAAGATCCGATCTTTATTAAAATATTTTTGAAATGGTCAAATCTCTTGGTCATGGCTTCCTTGCTATGGAACATCACATATCATAACTAGCAAGTGTTTGTTTGTCGAATTGGTATATTGGAAAATAGGCAGAAAGAGTATTATTTTTTGTTTTATAGAACGGTTTGAATTTCATCTTGAATTATTTGGTTATTTTAGAAACAAGGCGGAGAAATAGTGATGGAAAAGGTCCCGTGGGTATTACATATGCTAGGAGGAAGAAGAGTGGCGTAGAGGCTAACTAATGTGTAGAAGGGTAGTATGGGTATTACAGTAGTAATAATAATTCTGTTAGTTGGGGAATAGCTGATGTGGCAAGTTAGTTACATAATGTAAGTAAAATACTATAAATAGAAAGATAGATAGAGAGCAGGGGTTTTTATGCGAGAATTGAGTAGCTTGGGAGGGTGGTGCTCTCGAATGCACTATTGTATTTGGAATGCACTATTGTATTTGGCTTTCTCTGTACATTTCCATAGTGATTCATCTCTGTGGAAGTTATACCTTGTGAATTCATAGTGATATTGTGTGAATTCTCATCAAATAGTTATAGTAAAGAAAAGAAAGACAATGATGAAATGAACCAATGAAGTTGTTTATTTCATTCACATAATTTAAGAACTCATGGTCTCATCTTGTTAGGACCATAATAGGCTATTTCTTATTCAATGGAAAATGTCAATATATGAGCGAAATAAAATTGGAAGAGGATGTTGCAAGTTCTAAACTTGGGAAACAAAATTTGAATAGCTTATCTTTTATGATGTACTTCAGGGGCAGTGGAAGTGTGCTGGGCCCATAACCTGAATAACCTATCTATTAGGATGTAAGACCCGCTAAGTGAATAAAGATAGGAAATGAAAATAAACCTCCCTAATCATAATTTTTTTTACTTTTAGATTGATTCTGATTCTAGTCAATTGCATATATTTCCTGAGATAGATTATTTCAAAAAATCAGCAATCTCATCCCTTAGTCATTACATGGAAATTAGATATGATAAAACATAATGCCAGTTTCTTTGAACTTGATGTAATCATATCTCTTGCAGGAAGTTGATCCGTGTGACGATTTGACTGATGGTGATATTCGAACTGCCATACAAAATGCAACTGGACCTAGATCAGCATTATTTGTTCCTGAGGTAGGGGTTGTTAGGTTTCTGTTTCCCCCCTCTGCTATTTCCTCAGAATTTTTGTCAGTAAAATCTTTTGATCTCAAAGTATTCTTATTCCCATTTCAATAAAATGACTTCTGTTCCTTCTTGAGGACTTTGGTGGTACAGAGGAAGCGAAATGCGAAGAAGAAAGAAAAGAGAGAAACTGAAATCTGTTTATTCCACACCATGTCAAGTACAGGTTAGCTTATTTATACTAATATGATCTAACAGACTAACTAACCCCATGTGTTACTGTCCACGTGGCTTAACCGCCTAACTAACTCCACGTGGCTTAACTGTCTAACTAACTCCACGTGGCTTATGCCTACGTGTCATACAAGCCTCATCCCTACTCTCCCTACCCTCCTATCCTACCTCACGTATCATTTGGTTTTTTAAATCTGTTTCCATGCAATTAGGTGCCATTTGAAGTTCTTGTGAGAAGACAAATATCTCGACTGTTGGATCCAAGCCTTGAGTGTGCGAGATTTATATATGATGAATTGATGAAGGTAGGCCTTTATGGCTTTCCATTTCTGCTGCACCTTGCCTCGTCATTCTATTAAACTATATATATATGTTGTCTCTTCAGATCAGCCATTGCTGTATGATGAATGAGCTGCAGCGGTTCCCTTTTTTAAGAAAGCGTGTTGATGAAGTTATAGGGAACTTTCTACGAGAAAGTCTTGAACCCTCAGAGAAAATGATTGAGAACATAATTGAAATGGAGGTATGCAGGAATCCAATTCATTAATGATAGAAGGCAATATCCATATATGCTTCAAAGTATCAAACTGCAGTGAATTTTCATTGACCCAAATTTGCAGTCTATCAATGCAAAATATATAACTTCCTTATCTGTACTAACTAACTTAAATTTAAATTACACACATTTGCAGTTGGACTACATAAACACTTCTCACCCAAATTTTATTGGTGGAAGTAAGGCATTAGAGATGGCAATGCGACAAATGCAGTCTTCTAGGATTTCGCCCTCGACTTTAAGGCAGAGGGTATCCATATTTTTATAGCTCATCAATTAGTTGCATCCATACAAGTCTGTATAGTGGATTTTAACATACTCTCACTCCTTAACTTGTGTCTCCACTCTTGTCAATTTCTTGTCAATATCTGATAGGATGGCATGGAAAGTGATAGGGGATCAGCCTCTGATAAGGGATCACCCTTGGATAGGCCTCCAGGTATTTTTAGAAGGCAAGCTAACGGATTTGTGGCGGATCAGGTATGTGTAACTGTCCTATCATTTGTTTTGAGCCCTGAAATGGTGTCTCATCAATTAGAGTGGACATTTTCCAACCATAAACACATTATTTCTTTTTTTTCTAATACCAAAATACATTATTTCTTTATTTTTAAGGGTTCAAGATATTTAGCAGAGTATAAAATACATTTTTCACATTTTTGAATTAAATAACCTCCCGAGGGGCAAAAGCTTAATACCTCAAGTTTTCCATGAATTTCTTATGATTTTTATTTAACTTCCTCCTGTTACATTCATAGGTATGTTGTATTTGCACCATGAACAATTTCATAATCTCAAGAACCTATTATCTGGATTAAGAGGAGATTTGGAAATAAAAATTATAGTCATAATTTCAATAACAGTCTCCAAACACTATGAAATGGATATAACGTTGAGTAAAACACTTTCAACAATGAATTTGTTCATTTTTCTGATCTACCTTATACTCAACCTGGAGATGCTTTCTTACTATGTGACTTCACTCTTAGTTCACTCTGTTGTGGAAAAGAAACAAAGGTGCAAACATTTTTAACACTTGAGTAATTACTTTTGCTAAAATATTGATGAGAACTATTGAGGCAGCTCAGTGACAGTAAATTGTAAGGGATTGAATGATGCGTTATGAATAAACCTCAAGTTGTCAATTTATTTTGAATGAAATCATGGGGTAAACAAATTATTTTTCCTTGCACTTAATTAGCATATTCTGTTGATATCACTAAAAAATTCTTATAAAACTAATTATTGATAGGGTGGTCGTCCTGCATTGGATAGTGAAAGGGCTGCATCCTCTGGTGACATCTCGTCATTTCAACTTGTTATTTTTTCAGTTCAAAAAAAAAAAACTTGTTATTTTGGCCATTCAAACCCAATATGTTTTTTGACTTTACTAGTGAGTATCATGACTAAATTGTGTGACACTCTATTCCACTTTTAGGAACCTCCGGTAAATCAAGTGGTGTTATTTCATCCGTTTTTGGTGGTGAAAACCATGTATCTGAGATCGAGAGTACATCAAGTAGAAGGCACAAAGAAATGATTCCCTTTATGGAACAGTCTGTTTCAATGATCCATTTAAGAGAGGTATGCCTCTTAGTTTATTAGTTGAATCAATGTTGCTTGCATGTCAATTCGCCTAATGTTCTTGGGTCCATGTAGCCCCCTTCAATCCTAAGGTCTTTTGAGCGCAATTCAGAGACAGAAGCTATTGAGGTTGAAGTTACAAAGTTGCTTTTGCGATCATATTATAATATTGTTAGAAGGAATGTTGAGGACTTCGTACCAAAATCAATTATGCACTTCCTGGTATTTCATACCCTTCTGCCAAGCTTTGCAATTTTAATGTTTATAACCTTACATACTTCAGTGACAATGTAGATTGATTTGTTAGTTGGATTTTTACCTATGATGTATTAAAAATGGTAGATATATTGTAAATACATTTGACATCCATTAGGGTCTTGGTTTGTCTTATTCTCACAGCTGCCAGCTGCATTTTTGCATGTTAAATTAATGACTTCAGCCTATATTCATATTCATGATGTTATGCATTTGGGCATGTTTGTTCATTTTTTTTCTTGAACCTTTTAAATATTGACAATATTCTCTATGTCCATTGTGTTGGAACTATTAACCGTTAGTGTTCCAGAATTTTCAAACTATTCAACTCTGACAACACCTAACCATATGCAGGTAAACAATACAAAACGAAAAATGCACAATGTTTTCATTCAAAAGCTTTACAGGTAATTTAAAGTGGTCAGGTCACTCTAATTATCGTGCTTTTTCAAGGATTATATGAAGCTGTGTCTTCTTGACTGTATTCTGTTTGTTTCCATCCAGAGAGGACCTATTTGAAGAAATGTTGCAAGAACCTCATGAGATTGCTAGGAAAAGAAGGCGCTGTCGAGAAATGCTCCAAATTTATCAGCATGCTCTTTATGTGGGTATCTCCAGTACTTATTATTTTAATCAAAGATATAATCTAACTAGATTTACGTTCTTCGATATGTCAAGTTAGGTTCTCTTCTAATTGAGATAGGTTCTATGATATTCTTGAGATGATCATGATCCATGGTTCTCGTATTTGTTTGGTTGGGTAGTCTTAATTATGTTTCCATTAGCTTTTAACAGAACAAAATATGGATAAAAGAATTGAAATGTCTCTGGTGCCTGATGGATGGTTGTATTTCCTCTTCATAGGAGTTGGATGAACTACCTGTGGAAGCTGAGACAGTTGAAAGGGGTTACAATTTGTGTGAATCAAATGGTCGGCCTCATAGTCGTTCTAGAAAGTCGTCTCATTCTGGAACGCCCTCTCACTCTGGGAAGCATCAATTGCCACTTCAAAGTAGTTCAGATTCTAATGGGAATGTGAGACTATCAGTTCATTAACCTGTGTTTGATTTATTAGCTGGCTGAGCATGGCTGTTGAACCATTTTGTTGAGGGAATTCTTCCTTGAACTGGCAAGAAGTTTTTCTCAGTTTTTTTTTTCTACTTTTGTGTTAAAAGTTGCTTTCTACTATGTCTTACAGAAGGTTCTTTTTCTTATTTTTTGCCCTTATAGCATTGGCATTATTTGCATGGTTCAAAAGAATAAAGATGGCAGTTTTTGTCTAATCTGTAGGCTGTAGTTTTAATTAAATGATACTCGTATTCATGTATATTCTGAAACCTGTTGATAGGATGTTATAATTCATATTCTTTTCTGTAGTTGAGTTTTTTTCTATTGTCATGACTAAATGAAATGATTTGATACCCTTGATTTGATAAAGGATGAAGAGTTCTGGAACTGAAGTCTATCGTAGCAGTTCAGTTAAAAATAAAGTCTATCATAGCAGAACTACGTTGAAACAAGTTTTTTAGAGGAAACATTCTGTCATGGCATCATAGCTGAATTATATCATGGAATCATTCTATTATGGCTTCATACCTTCATTCCTAATTGTTTTAGAGCTGCCCTTTACTAGAAAACAAAGTCTTGGACATGTGTTCCCAATTCATCTTTTAAACCAACATTCACAATCACTTGCAATTGGAAGCAATTCATCAATGACCTACGCTAGTGATTGTTTGGGTATAGTGTCTCATATTGTGATGAAACAATTGATTTTGTTTCATGATTTTGTACAAATTTCAAACCCCGGTATGAGTATTTTTTTTTCAAATTCAACCCGCATTTCAGCGTTTCTAAAAACGTTAGTAATTTTCGGACTCCTCCTATAAATACCCTCTCCCTCCTCTCTCGAACTCACCCCTGTCTTCCTTCTTTCTTCTTTTTCTCTTATTCCCCCCTTCACTCTCTAAGTGCTTCTATAAATTTTTTATTGGGCCACCTACTTCTTTTATTATTTTATTTTTGGTTATATGTTGTATTGTATATTATTCATTTTAATATTTAAAACATTTGTTTCTTTCTTATTATATGGTAATTATTGTATTTGATCTTTGCTTATTGATTTTCTAATGCTTCTATAATATTTAATGAGTTACATATATATTATTAATTGTATTTGATATTGTTAATATTATTTTTTTATTTAATTTACTTAATAATTATTCCCCTCTATTTCCCTCCTTAATTTACATAAATTAAGGCGGGAAATAGAGATTTTTTTTTGCAAATCCAGCATACTTACCGGTGTTTCCATAAACGAGAGTGTGTATCTCTAGATTTTTTTTGAAAAAATATAGCAAACCGGCGTTTTTAAAACACGGTAAGTGTATTTTTTTATTAAAAATAATACTCCCTCCGGTCCTAAATATAGGACCTAGATAACTTTTTTTGGGGAGATTAAGGAAGGCTTAATTTTAGATGTCCTTCCAATAATACCCCTCCTTAATTAGTTCAATTACTTAGTAGCCTTTCCACTATCAAAAAGGAGTTGTTATGAAGAAGAAGGGTAATTTAGGAAAAAGGTGACTAAAAATGTAATTAGGTCTTATATTTAGGACCAAAATGAAGTTTCTATCTAGGTCCTATATTTAGGACCGGAGGGAGTATTACATACTGGCGTTTCTAAAATGCCGATATGCGTTCTGCCAAAACTTACCCTCATTTATTCCACTATACTGTATTTTTAAAAACGTCGGTATGTGCACGTTCCCAAGTATGATTTTTCGGTGTTTGTTAGACACGCGGTAGTGTCTTACCCGCGTTTATAAACGTCAGAAAGAGGCAAAGAAATGCCGCTATCCAACTTTTTTTTTTTTGTAGTGTCATGGGATAGGTGAACACTCATGATTTGATTTATATGATAGAAAGTCATCTTCCTAGCTTTGAATAAAAAAAAAAGGTCATCTTCCTAGCTTTCTAGTATCTCAATCTTCATTAGGGGTTGTTAAGTCTGCCACTATCTTTTCCCAGTTTGCGAATATTTAATATCCTAGGATGAGTTGGATTAAGGGGGAGTTGGTCTCTGACCAGTTGTCATACCGAAATGAGTTCATCTTCCTAACTCGACCTGCAGTGTTGCAGGGCTAGCCCACCAACCCATCACTTCAAATAAAACTTTTTAGACCAAATTAGATAAGCGGTCTAGTCACTGCTTGTACGAAACAGTGATAGTGCAATGCATATAAAAGTATAAAAATTCTAAATTATAGTAATATCAATATGGCCAAAAATTAAGAGCAACATCATTCTTATATAAAAAATAATAAAGGATTAATCTAACTTTTGCTTCCTATAGCTTGCCTCGATTTTTGTCTTAGTCATGAAGTTTAAAACAATGGGGTTTTGTCCTTTAAATTTGATTCCGCTTGCACAGTTAGACCCTATAGTTTATAAGGATTTGAATATGTTAACGTTGTTAAATATGTTGACATATAGCTAACGGTGTAAATTATGATCGATGACATGGTTAGATGACTAGAAAAGTGATGTGCCAAAATAAAATATAAAATTTGGATTTTCAAAAATTTAAATAGTTATTAGGAAAAACTCTCACCCCACCACTACCCCAACACCTCCCTGACTCCCCTCCTTCTCTATCCCAACACCTCCTTAGCCAAATAAAGAGAAAATGAGGAAACAATTTATTGCTTCATTCATTGGGGATTACAGACAGAATAAATATAATTTACAAAGAAACAAATAATGCTAGCAAACTACCCACGTATTAGCCCGTGACTCCACATCTTAATGACCTTAATCAATTGACTGAATACAAAGAAATAACAATATAAACAAGAAATTAAACAAATACTACATAAACAGGGGAAATGGGAGAATTCACTAACCCAAACAGCAAACACGAAATCAATGATAATAGAACAACTAACAACACAATAAATAAAATTTACAATAGCCCATCAGCAGAAAAAAAACTAACAACACAACAAAACATTAGTTTTGGATAGGATGAAAGATTAATACACTTATCACATCTCATATTAAAAAGTTTTCCCTCTGCATTAGTTACAACGATGTCCCTCAACAAATTTCCGTGGTGGCTATTAGGGAACAAGTTCTGAAATGACTTAACAATTCCCTTGTATAAAAACAAAAAGAGAAATTATACATATGGACCTCCGGTTCAACATTACTTTTCCCTAAATCTCCTATCTCATTTCTTCTTCCAACATCATCATCTTTACTTGTTTCTATCAAACTTTCAGCATCTTCTTCTATTTCTCTACTACTTTCACTAACTTCTTTTATCTCACTTATTTGAAGAGTTGAAGTAAGTCATTTACTTTTCCTCTCACTCTTTCTCTTCCAATTACGTCAATTACGTCAATTATGTATTGATGTTTGATATCAATACGTCAATTTCGATACCTATCCTATAAATAGTATGATACCATATTTGAAATATCTTTTTTGAAAACACTCTTATATATATCAAATGTCTCAAAAAAACTTATTTTTCTCAAATTTTAAAGATTAATAGACAAGTACTCAAAGATAAATTTTTTATATTATAAATGCACTTAAATATAATATTGTTGAGGCAATTATATTATGAATGCACTTACAGCCCCTTAATAATTGTTTTCTATCATGATTGCTGAATTTCTCAAAGTAAAAAAAAAAAAAAACTAATTCTTCCTTTTTAATATACTATGGTTTAATTATTTTCATTGCATACAAGTAATAATTGCCTCTTACGATCAAGAATAGAAATAATGGATGAATTTCTTAATATATATAAAAATTGAAACAAACTTTAGAATATTCAACAAGACATGTGCAATGAGATAGAAAAATTTAGAATAAACAATACAATATTGGTACACATGTTAGTTCTTGAAAAATAAGAAATAAAGTGGGAGAAAATTATGGAAGATGATAATAAAAGTGATTTAGGGTGAGAGTACAGATAAACTATTTTAATTATACATAAATGATCTAATTAAAATATATGAATATTGTAAGATTGACAACGCTATTATAATAAAGATCAACTTTGACAAAAAGAAACAAAAGAAAAAAAGCAGCTACCTTGGCGACAGGAGAGAACTAGTCACTATTAAACTTGCTTCTTCAAAAACTCCCCGCATTTAAACTGTAAACGCAGTCGATTCAATGATTCCTTTACTGAAATGGAAATATGCTTTTAAATTTAAGTATTGGCTAAAGTATACTTTTGGTCCCTTATGTTTGCATCAAGTTTCAATTTAGTCCTTTATCTTTGGAAAGTACACTTTTAGTCCTTTTTTGTTAACACTGTTAGTTTAACTTAACGGAAAATGCTAACTGAACAATTTTAAATGATTATTTTATAATGAAATTGGACCAAAAATGATCAATTTTGAAAATATAAGAATATTCACACTCAAATATTTTAATCTAAACATTTTTTCAGTAGTTGATAACCATTTAAAATTGTTAAGTTAGTATTTTCCGTTAAGTTAAACTAACGGTGTTAACAAAAAAGGACTAAAAGTGTACTTTCCAAAGATAAAGGACTAAATTGAAACTTGATGCAAACATAAGGGACCAAAAGTATACTTTAGCCTTTAAGTATTTATATATGATTTTAAGTGTATCAAACCCTCTTTTAGAATATAGTACTATAAAAATCCTATTTCAATTGTTAAAATGAGATATATCAAGAAAACCAAATAACCAGCTACTAAGAGTTTGAAGAGTCAAACATAAGTAGCATGGGTGATTCCCAATAAGTAGTATTTTGCTTCATCTTATTAAGCAAAATAATTGTTATTAATGCTTGTATATGACTTTAATCTTATTAATATTATTTTGCTTATATTAAAAAAAAAGTAGCATGGTTGATCATTATGCATTACATTGGTTTATATTTAACGATTGATCTTTACAAGAACATAATATTTTAACCACTTATTTAAGGAGAGGATTGAGCTCAATAAAAGGACATACTTTAATCAATATTTCTTCTATCGGTTGCTGACAAATTTGTACATCCATATTAAATCAAGTTTATAGGTTGATAAATGCATTTCAAAAATAAATAAACTTTGGGTATTTTTTGAAAAGGTAATAAATAAAATACAGATCGAATTTGTTACTATCCATTACATCAAGTTTATAGACATATCGACCTATAAATTCATGGGTGTTAGGTTAATAAATGCACACGTGATAATAGCTGAAACTTGAAAAAAAAATTGTCTATATGATAATTCATGGGTGCTAATCTATACATTTAATAATAAAAATAATTTATGAAAACAAAGAAAAAACAGGTGTACAATTCAAAATTGAAAAATACCAAGTTACATGATAAGAAATTATACATAAATATATGGTGTTTATTGGTGAATTTGTGAGGTGCATATGTATTTTCACGAGTGAAATGAGAGATCTCACGTTAATGAGTATAATATTTGGCTAAAGTTACATTCCTTGTGAAGTGTCAGTTATTATCAACAGTCTAATAATTAGTTTTATAACCATAATGCAAGTTGAGTAAATAAATAAATAATTTGTAAAATATTTACAAATTTTGTATAAGAAACGTGTGGGTTTTTTCTTTAAAGAAACATGAAAGAAATGAATTAATAGGAATTTATGTAAGAATTACTTTTATTCAATTGAAAATGATATGAAGACGTAATTGCGTCTTCATATTGTTTTACTATTCTCTGGGAAGTTCTTGCTTCACATAAAGTTCTTGTGGTGTGTCTCTTAAAATATTTACAAATTCAGGAGTTTTTTTTAATCAGAAGAAGAATCAGGAGTTAAGACAAAAAAGAAAGAAGAGTGTGTGTAAAGGGAGGCAATGTGGGCGCGGGATTTTGGGCTTTTAAATGGGCCCGCGAGAAATATGTTGGGCTGTGCATTGACTAATTGTTGAGTCCAAGATTATGTGGATTTGACCTGAGGTCCAAAAATAACTATACGAAACTTAGTTTTTAAATTTGATTTGTATGAAATTCACCCAACTAATGCTATCAATTTATCACTAATAAACAAACAATAGGTGAATTGGTAATATTATGTAAATAGTTATTAGGAAAAACTCTCTCCCCCCACCACTACCTCAACACCTCCCTGACTCCCCTCCTTCTCTCTAGGGGTGAGGATTTGGGCCTCTACCCGCGGGCCCCGCCAGCCCGTTTCTTAAAAATACCGTATTGGGCCCGCCCGTTCTGGTCATGTTCATATAACGGGCGGGCCCCGCCCGTTTATCATTAAACGGATCCGGATACGGGCTGGGGCACGGGTAAGTTGTGCCCGCCCGTATAAGTGTGTACTGTGAAGAAGAATAAGGACCCCCTCCCCTTCTTCAATTCAGGATGTTATCCATCTTCGAACAATGGATGTCATATGGAATTATGAATTGATAGTTTGTAACAATGGATTAAGTATTTATATTACCCCACTTTAAGGATTATACTAGCTGTTCTTGCGCTACTGAGTAGTGACATATTCAACTTTGATACTTCACAAGACTCAAGTCATTCCATTCACAATAATTTATTTCAATATGAACTTTGAACAGTTGCTTACTTCATATTTTGTTTCAGATTTTAATGCCTTGAACTGTGCTTATACAGTGATACAATGCTATAGTTATTTACTTCAGTTGTTTTCAGAATACTTTTAAGTGTGTATGGTGTAATGATTTTTCAACGGGTATAACGGGTATCCGCCCGTTATACCCGTACCCGTTCATGTCCGTTTTAAACGGACAAAACGGGTATGTACACGGATACGGGTAAAAACTGTACCCGTGTAACACTATATGGGCGGATACGGGCATGGCTACTGGCCAGCCCATTATCCGTTTTCTCCCCCCTACTTCTCTCTCCCAAAACCTCTCTAGAGAAATAAAGAGAAAATGAGGAAACAATTTATTGTTCATTCATTGGGGACTACAGGCAGAATAAATAGAATTTACAAAGAAACAAATAATTGCTAGCAAACTACCCACGTATTAGCCCCCGTAACTCCACATCCTAATGACCTTAATCAATTGACTGAATACAAAGAAATAACAATATAAACAAGAAATTAAACAAATACTACATGAACAGGGGAAATGGGAGAATTCACCAACCTAAACAGCAAACTCTAAATCAATGATAATAGAACAACCAACAACACAATAAATACAATTTACAACAGCCCATCAGCACAAAAAACCTAACAACACAGTAAAACATTTAATTTTGAATAGGATGAAAGGTTAATACACTTACCACATCTCATATTAACAATTTTTCCCTCTCCATTAATTACAGCGGTACCCCTCAACAAATTTCCACGATGGCTATTAGGGAACAAGTTCTGAAATGACTTAACAATTCCCCTGTATAAAAACAAAAGGAGAAATTATACATATGTATTAATATACTCATTTCAATTAGAATATCAAATAATGTGGAAATGCTCAATATTTATTATGAATGCTTTCTTTTATTATTAGTAGTTGTTAGTATTACTTAAATTTGTCATATTTATTATAAATTTAAGTAATACTAATACAACTTGTTTTTTGTAGTGTCAAGGGATAGGTGAGCACTCATGATTTGATTTATATGATAGAAAGTCATCTTCCTAGCTTACTAGTATCTCGATCTTCATTAGGGGTTGTTAAGTGTAACATCCCAAATTTTTAAATTAGAAATAATAAAAGATTTATTAAGGTCTTGAGGTGTTGTTTAGGAAATTTTAAGTCTTAGGAATAAATTTATGAATATTAAATCTTGTTTAGTTTGGAATTTGAAGAAATATAGTTAAAAGAATTAATTGGGATAGAAACTTTCATGAAAAGTAAATTGGAATCTAGATTATGTTATAATGAAAAGAATGAGATATAGTAATATATACAAACTTTCGGGCTAGAAATATAATTAAGAATAAACAATAGGGTAGTTAATTATAATTTTCCCTAATCACTACACCACCCATATACATACACACTCACCAAACAAACCCTAACTCCCCCTAACCTTCGAACCCGTCGGCCCCCTCCCTCTTCTCATCTCACCCTTGCCTTCCTCCCACTGCAATTTCCGGTGGCCCAAGGAGCGGCGCCGCCAACACTCCTCACAAACCCATCATCTTCCTCTTCTTTTCTTCGCTCCCATCACTGAAACCCATCTTCTGTCTCACTCCCTCACTACCTCTCTTCGTTTTCTCTGCTCTTCACCCTTTTCGTCGTTGTCCCCCTTCGTCTCCGGCGAGGACGGCGGTTTTTGGCGACGGCGAGACGAGTGAAGCTTCATATAAACTTTGGTAAGCTTCTCCCCTCTGATTTCTTTATTCTTTCTTCGTTTCTGGCGCCAACTGAGAGGGAGTCCGAGTTTGGTTTCTAATTTTTGGGTCTTTTAGTTAACTAAAACAGAGTTCAATCTTCATTTAGTGATGCTAGAGAGGGGATTTGAATGATTGATTGAGAATTTGTTGATTTTGTGAAATAAACCCTAACTTTGTGTGCTTTAGTAATCTGTTGGGTATGAGTTTTAAAAGGTTTAATCTTCTAATTAATCAAAACAGGGTTAAAATTATCAAATTAGTGATTTTATATGCTTGATTTGATAAATATGATTGGTTATGTATGTTATGATTTAGTGATAGGTTTATAAATTTTCTCTCTTTCTTTTCCTTCGGCACAGCTGGTATGGATATGGAAGTTTATTTTTTTTCTGGTGTTGCGTGTTGAACTTATGTACAAACGTAAATTTTGATTTGTTTGTTCCCTGCGCTACTTTGACAGTTTTGAAAAGAGGAAAGAGGCCAATGTTTGAATAAAGAAATTGTAATGCATGTGTGAATAATAGATAGATATAGTTGGAGTGGTATTAATGCATGTACGTTGGCGAATTTACTGCTGCTTTAAATGAATAAACGAATGAATTTGTGGAAGAATAGGAGTTTTGTTTCAGTTAGAGTGAAATTCTGTTTGGTTATGCCTTATGAAGTGAAATAATGTATGTGCAAGTGCTTACATGTGGTTTTGGGATTTCCTGTTACTACTTTATGCATTGGCTGAATAAGTATAGGAAAGGGAAGGAAAAGCATAAGTTGCATGATGATTTATGTGAGTGTTGCTGAGTTTGATGATGAGTTGTGAGGTGTGTAGTCAAGTGTTTGAATTGCAAGGGAACTTTGAATTTTATTTGCTTGTTTAGTTGTTGCACTGGACGAACAATTTGGAAAGAAATGGAGATTTGTGTTTTATTGAGTACGATTCTGTTTGGATCACGATGGGTGGAGTGAGATGATATTGATATTTAGGATTTTTATTGTTATTGTATCCCTACAGTGGGCGAGCTGATATAAAGGAAATTATTATTCATCTATTTGGATTGTTGGCTAAGTATATGTGGAATATTAATGGTTATGTTGGGGCTGTGAATGGTACATAAATAGTTGGTAATGTCTTCTCTACTTATAACCACAATTGGATTAAAATTGTGCAAGTGTTAAATCCATTCAAATAAGTCTCCTTAATAATCATGAATGCAAAGTCCTTCAATTGTGAATGAATTTCTTCTTGTTGCTATTGGATTGGCCTTAAAGATACCTCTAAATGCAATCAGGCATTTCTAGTTGTTGAAATAGTAATAATTCTTGCGGATACATTTTATAAATGGGAAGTGTCACTTATTGTTTAGAAGACAATTAGATATGCCATTAGTTGAGTTATAATGTTTGTTATCCGTGGAGCTTTACTTGAGTTGTAACGTTTCTGTTGGATTGAGAATTTTTAGGAATGAAGATGTTTGGTTTGTTTAGGCATGGTCTGTTTTGATTTATGATTTGTGTATTGTAATAATAAGGTCGATTTCTTGCTAATTCTTGTGATTTCAAATATTGGTCTTCATTGCTCTGCTCTTGTTTATTATTGTCCAGGTTTCCTTTCTTTAATTATTAATTGAGATTGAATTTCTGTTCAAAACTGTGCTGTGTTAAATGGGTTCAAATGTAAGGAAGATTTTTGTTATAATGTTAGTTGTATTATTGTTGCTTTGGGTATGATTTGGTTGAGTTATAAGATGCCTTTACATGTTCGATTGTGCTTGGAGTAATGGTTTCCTAGGTCTCTTTCTTGATAGTTGTGGCTGAATTGTTAAGCTTGTGTGTGTGTGCTGATTTTTCTTATTGTGAGCTAGTTTGGATGAATGGTTATACATGTTTCTTCAAGCTTATATGGTTAATTGGCATTTTGAAAGTACAGTTAGCTAGTTAAAGGTAACAAGGAAGGTTTTTGCTGTTAAGTTGGAGATTTAGTGTGTCTCTTTGCTGCATTGATTGGATGGGTTTATAAAGAAATATATAATACTTTAAAGCTGCAAATAAAATATGGAATATGATTATCTATGGTCAATTGTGGTTTGATGTTGGTGTGCAATGAAAGTTGTCATTTCCTTTGAAAAAAAAATGGTAGGATAAAGTGCGAAATATGGATGATTTGCATGGACTAAATAATTGACAAGAATGACTGGTGATAAAGTGTTAAGGTCCAGAACTTGTTCTAGTTGTTCTCTTAATTTTTGGAAGGTGTTGGCTTGGTCTTGTTGTTAATAGAGTTGTGGGCAAATTAGGTAAATTGGAGGGACAGTTTGGAGTGAACATTTCTTTTCTTTGACAATGTTTTGGCTGAACTTAAGTGAGAATTTGTTATTTAAAATTATTTTGGTGGTTGTTAAATAATATAGGAGTAAGACTGACTTGAATGTGAGGTTTAGATATCTATGAACTTGGAATTGAAATATCCTTTTTGCTTCATACATATATTATTTTAAAAGATGTTTAAAAGGGTGTTTGTTATGTTGTGGAATTTGAGAAGGGTTATGCTTTTGTATTGATCAATTAATTGGTTAGTAATTGTGTGAAGGATGAAGCAAGTCTATACCTTACTTGTTTATTGGTTTGTTATTAAGATTGTTCATGATTTTGTTTGATTTGGAGTTTCTCTCTTGCTGAGTTGATGATTGTGAAATTCAGGTGACTTGTGATTTAAATTGGTTCATGTATTTGAATTAAGAAAAGGGGGAAAAGGGTAGTAACATAAATAAGAACGCGAGAGAGACGTTACTTAACTTATACATGGTCATTGACTTACTATTATTACATTGTGTAATAGTAGGAAACATTGGGCTAGACAAATATATTTCGCAAGGCAAGGCTAAGAAAACGAGAAAAATAGCGGAGTGCTAAAGGGCGACAGGTAATCATACTTAACCTTGCTATAACAATGAGGGTGACGTTAGCTGGGATTTTCTTAAAATCCTTTCTCACCCTCTATATATATATATTATCTTTGAAAAGTTATTTTCATACAAAACAGGCTATCGGGTGCCTTTCAAACAAAATTATTTTTGTATAAAACATTTTTATACATTATATGTATTATCCTGTTCTGGTGGTGGCCATTGATCTGGAATGACATGAAATGTGTATAGCATATCTTTTGGGTAGTGGTTTGAGAGATGGTGATGATAGAGAAGGGAGAGTTATGTTGTGGAAAATCGGAGATGTTGAAATGTTAAGATATTGTAGGGAATTGCGAAAGTACATGATACTGATAGTGATATTGTGATATTGAAGTGAATTATGGTTAAGAAGTTGAATATGGTGAATGAGATTGAAATTAATGAATATTGTGAGGTTGCATGACACTGATATACATACGTACGTACCATCGCGCGATGATAACTGTCGATTGGCCGATCGACAGTTATTTGTACTGATGATCCTTTTCGGATTGATTAGACCGGGGATCATAGGTCAACTTATTGAGAGAAAGTGACCTACGGTTGTTTGGCAGTGGAGAGCCCAACCGTTCCCGTTCTGTAATGGAAACAGAATTGGGGTTCCCTCTCTGGAGATTGCCAGAGAGGGAAATTGTCCCCTCATTATGGAGAGGGACACAGTGTCAAATCATATAGTGAAGAATAGATGCTTGAATGCACCGTGATGGCACAATGCATCTGTAGGTGAGTGTGAGAGTTGTTGTGGTCGTATTAGTTGAATGGAATATGGAGATGATGAATTGATTTGGTTTGGATGTGATTGTTGGATTTGAGTGATGAATGGAAGAAGATTTGACATGGATATATATATTACTGGTTTTAAAATGAGGTACCCTTTAGACGCCCTCGCTACCGCACATCTCACTGTTATAGTGAGTTAAGCGGTGATTACTGGGACAAATTTGAAAGTAATGGATGCACAAGAGGGGGGGTAAATTGTGCTATAAAATAAAAGCTCAAATAAAACAACACAAGAGTTTATACTGGTTCGGTCTTCCTGACCTACGTCCAGTTCTCAACCACCCAGGCCGAGTTCCACTATCCCCAGGTTTTACAACGGGTGCACCTGGAACCTTTACAACCGCAAGTTTTGACCGGGATCACTTGCAACCTTACAACCACAAGTTTTACTCAGGCTCACTTGCAACCTTTCTAACTAGCTCCCCCTTACAACCAGCTGAAATGCGTGGCTGTCACCCAAGAGGGGGGGTGAATTGGGTGAGGGAATAAAAACTTTATTTCTTTTCCGAAAGACTGCTTGTGCTTGGTGATGATGTTACTGAGTAATGGTATGCACAAGTCAGTATGTTATGTGATGCAAAAATAGAATGTTTAAATGTAAGTTTATGCACACATAAATTTATCCTGGTTCGGTCACCCAGACCTACATCCAGTCCCCAGGCTCCACCTGAGATTTTCAATCCACTATTCTTGTTTAAACCAGGCACAAGAGAAGCCTTTACACTTTAGGTTTTACGAGCACGGGTTCACCTAACAACCCACAGGTTTTACAACGGGTTCACCTGCAAACCTTACAAATGCAAGTTTTACGGGCTAACTTGCAACCTATGGAGATTTAGAAAACTTCTAAATGCTCCCCCTTACAAAATGTAAGATTACAATTATGTTCACTCTATGAACTGATTGTGCTAAACACTTAAGCTCGAATGACTCTCTCTAAGAGTAGATGATGTTACTCACTTAAGCACAAAAGAATCACTCTCTAAGAATATTACATATCTAAGTCCGAGAGTAGAAGATGAGAGGAATGTAGAATAGTGTTTCAGACAATAAGCTCTGTTCTCTCTTACTTTTTCAAGCCACCCCCTTCAGAAATGAAGAACATCCCTTTTATACCAGTCTCTGAATATCTAGCCGTTGGAGAGGCAATAAGACCGTTTGATTATAGACGTTGGGGCCTTGTTTACGTTGTCCTCATTAATGCACAGCAGGGTTGACTTTGCTTTATCTGAAAAGATGCTCTGACCATGCTGTTCTGTCAACACTGTTCTGACAATACTATTCTGACAAAAGTCGTTCTGACATCTGAACACTTTGTATGGTCCGACTCTTGCTTGCTGTCAGAGAGGACTTCGTTCCTCAAGCATAAGTCCAGGATGTTAAGAGACTCACTATCGGAAGCTCTCTTGCTATCTGAAGCTCGTGGACTCTAACATTTTGCTTGCTATCACATAGAGGAACTTTGTCTTCCAAGCACTTGTCCATGAATGATAAGAGTGCTTTGCTATTGGATCCTCTCTTGCTATCAGAAGCTCTCTTATGGACTCTGACTCTTGTGGGCAGTATGAGCTTTGACACCTTGAGTGAATCTTCAGATTATGTTCTCATACTCCTCATGCTTGGTAGGTAACAATGTTGTTTGAATATGTCTGTTATCCTCTTGTTACCGTTGGAAGGAACATCTTCTTAAATGCTTCAGCAGGGTTGACTTGCTTTATCTCTGAAAAGTAGTCCTGACACCTCTGCTCTGTTAAAAGCATTCTGTCTTCTGAGTATGTGACGTTCACTCTTGTACTCTTGCTGACGGATGATCATCGTTCATCCGGAAGTGGCAATCTTGCTCTGCAAGGGTTAGTCTCTGAAATCCAATGCCAAGAGTCTTTTCATCCGGAAGCTCATTTGCATCCGCAAGTGTAACTAAGTTCTGCACATACTGGTTAGTCCAACATAGCAATATATATAATCAGATATAGTAAAACTACACATGTTGTGGGAAGTTTGCTATGGGAAGTAGTCTTACTTAGACTATGTTCTGACTTAGTGTAATGTCTACTGACTCTAAGGGATCTCTATTCCAATAGTCAGCTTAAGTCTCGTTAGTTTACTTTAAGTCTTCCTAAGTGACTCAGTGTGTCATTCATGCTATGTATATTAAGTCAACACACAATCACATGAAGTGGGAGTTTACTTAGTCTAGGATGTATCCGGAAGCACTTCTCCATCCGGAAGTGAATCCACTAGATGTAGGATTTTGTTTACTATTGCTCACTCTCGCTCAGTGTTAGGTCACTTCAACAGCCAGCGCTAGTCACTAAGCTATCGGAAGCACTTCTACTGGACGTTGCTTACATTCACTGACGCTTAGTGTTATCGTGTTCTATCAGTCTGCGCTAGTGAAAGTTTATCAGGAAGTGATTCCACTTGACGAGGCTTATTCACTGACGCTCGGGGATATATCTATTCTGTCAGCCTGCGCCAGTCTAAATCTTATCAGGAACGAATTTCACTTGACGAGGCTGATTCACTGACGCTTGGGGATATATCTATTCTGTCAGCCTGCGTCAGTCTAAATCCAACAGGAAGTGTTTTCACTTGGCGAAGTAGACTCACTGACGCTTGGGGTAATATCTATTCTATCGCTCTGCGCCAGTCTAAGTCTAACAGGAAGCAACTTCACTTGACGTTGCATTTTCACTGACGCTCGGGGTTATATCTAGTTTATCAACCTGCACCAGTCTAAATCTATCAGGAAGCAATTTCTCTTCCGATTGAAACATAGCTTTAGTCTTAAGGTGTATTAATTCTCATGGACTTACTTGCTGACGCTGGGGGATGAAAGCATTCATCCGCGTGTGCAAGTCCTAATCTATCCGGAAGTGATCTTGCATTCTCAAGTGATCTAACTCAGGATTCTAACCATGTCATCTAATCCCTCCTAAGTGTTGATTATGTTCTCTTAAGTACTAGACCATATCATACCTTAGTCACCATCAAAACTTAAGATTCTAACATTCTCCCCCTTTTTGATGATGACAAACCCATAGATGACTAGAGAACATAATTAAACTTAGATCACTCATCCTAGAGCTATATTCCTTTCCCCAGTTCTCTCCCCAAAAATCTAGGCATCTTATCTATCTCTCAGCTCTAGACATCTCATGTCTCATCTCTCGCTAGACATCTTATATCTCATCTCTAGCTAGACATCTTATATCTCATCTCTAGACATCTCATCTCATCTCTAGACATCTCATCTCTCTCCCCCTTTTGGCTTCATCAAAATCCAACAGGTGCAAGCTAGCCTTAGGGATGGGGATACTTTTATCGTTCTCCTAGGAATGGGCTTTCTACCTAATATTTCTCCCTATGTATCGCTAATAAAGATTTGTTCTAGACTATTCAATACAATGTACGAGAATTAACAAGGAACAACAATAATGGCTCATGATCCTAAATGATTGTATTCTCCCTAAACACTATGTAGGATAGTTAAACATGTTTTTCAAAGGAGATATTGATACATCAAATCTAATCATAATTAAATTAAGATCAAAACATACAAAACAGTTTTTTTTTTGAAGGTGAAAATTCTTTCCAAATGTAATTTTGATCCTCTCGAATTGATTAACATGATATCAAAAATAATTTTGATGTGTTTAAAAATGATGATTATGATATCAAATGAAATATGTGATTTTAAATTCAAATGAGATGAAATCTGATACCTAATGAAATCAAATGAGATCTGTGAGTTTGAACTTGTGGTATCAAAGGAAATGATTGAATGCCAAATGAAATTTGTGATACCATATGAAATGAAATCAAATCAAATGAAATTTGTGTTTTTAAAAGTGCCAAAAATAATTTCCAAACAAATTGCATCACAGCATCTTAAGAGTTTATTATCGATGACAGCATGTGACTCTCTATTTTCAAGGGATCATTAACAGGTAATGTCCACTTACTTCTCTTCTATATTAAGATTAATCATCATTAAATCAAGAAAGGAAGCATATAAGAGAGGTATGTTATCAATTACTTTCCAGCATGTCATTTAGAGGATACAGATGTGTGAGCTAGGATGATTTTCTAAGACAGTGAATGATTTTGAAGTCAATGCAGATTGAGAGAAACATCCTAAGTTGACACCCTTACCAATGCCATGTATGCATCATATGTAAGAGATGGTAAGGTGTAGATGTTACCACAGATGAGGGGTACTCATACTCTATTAGACTCAGGAATCTGAATCATACGCAGATAAGCATGCTTCCTGACATCTTCAAGAGGTGTGCTATCTCAAGTGGAAACCCCTAGCGCAAGTGCTTTGATGATTCGCTTCGGCAAGCTGAGCTACAACCACAAGCAGACATGACTGGGCAGTCACTCTACTCTTCCCATGGTTCAATAGTTGGCCTGCTATCGAAGGCGCTGATTGTTGTGAAAGCAACCTTGCTCAAACTTGATGATTGGTCCTGCATATGCTTGAGGAAACAAATGCTTTCTGATGGTCAGTGAAGGAACTTAAGATTTAACATTGAAGACCATCCTCAGGACATTCAAGTCAATCTGTGTTAATCAGCACAAGCTAATAATTTTAAGAAATCATGCTTGCTAATTGGTTTAAGAAAATATGAGCAATGATTATGTGAAAACTAATTTTGAAATTATCTATACATTCACATAGTTTCACTATCAAGACATGAACTCTATTTATACTCTCATGGATAAATATCAATGTGATAGTACAGAGAATATTAAACAGGTGGCATATTTTCAGAGTTTCATAAGCAAGTATAGTTCAATACATATGCCTCAAGGATGTTCATGTTAGATCATGAAGACATGTGAATTAATAACATAATGAGATTTTGAAAAAGAGAATCTTCATCCTCACAAAATAATTTGATTAGGATTGAATTCGTTTTACAAAAACAACCAAATTTCAGCATATGATTACGAGAATAATTTCCAAATTTTAGCTCAAGTTCTTCTAGATATGCTCAGTGTGATCTCATTGTTCTTAGGACATCAACAAGCTTGAAATTAATACAGATTATAGCATGCTTGTGATACTATGCCATGTTTTACAGATCTAGCAGAGTTTAATTCAAGGCATTTCCTAAGATTTCTAATGCATGTCAGACAAGAGAGAGACTATCCATTTAATTTCACAACAGAATATGTAAGGGATAGAAATGCTCATGTGTATTGGCGAGAGTTTCTCAGGTTTGGTATAGCCATTCCACACATCTTGATAAGAGACATTTTCGTTGCCATTCTCTCTTGGTTATATTCATTGTTCAAGCTTCAATAATCTGTGTCAACATTCTTAACCACAAACTTGAACTGAGATCATTAGTAGATTGAGAACTTAAAGATGTAATTAAGAGGGATGTATTGTTCTCGAAATCATAGCTGCTTATACATTGAAAACGTTGATGCAAGAGATACCACATGAAATGGAAAATCAGAAATAACTTTTGAGTGCTATCATGAGGTATAGTTGTCATGCAAGTTTGAAGAGGATCAGAATCTATTTTTGAAAGTTTGCATTTCAGAAGGATCTTTCAAAACTCAGGGTGAATGCATAAACTATTTTCTTTCATGACTATATGCACAAGGATATACAAGGTTTTTGATCAAGATAGTCATGGACAGTATGTAGATTATGAACATTACTTATTTCTTCAGCCCCCTTTTTTTTTATGATGAATATAATGTTCACATCTTAGGATGCTTAATGTAAAATCTCAATAAGTCCATCTAACATTAGCATAGCAGATTTTACTATCAAATGCTTCGTTCCTAAGTGATCCCTTGCTTACCCAAGGAGATCTTCTATACTTATCCTTGGTTCGAAGCACTTTCTTCTGAGAGGTAGGATTCAAGAGCCTTTTCAATGATGATCGAGGAATCCACTCTCTCTTGTTCTTCTCAGGATAATTGAATGGAACTTTGTGATAGCTCATCCTTGAGACAGAACCATTGTCCCTTGTGGTGGCCGACAGCTTCTTATGATTGTACCAGTGGGTTTCAGCAGTTGCATCACCACGAGTTCTCTTCTTTGGGATAAGAGGAACTCTTGATTTTTCCTGCACAAGTAAGGCACTAGGAGGATGTTTTGGTACCCATTTGTACTTGGGTCCTACATGGTTAGCACTGGACCTTACTTGTCCTTTAGGAATCCATACAAACTTATTTCTCACATTTGAATTTCTTCTAAGACTGCATGTGTGAGAAATATGTCCTAATCTACCACAATAATGACAGATAATGGAATGATAATCAAAATGAGGCTTCCTATCATTATCATGATTAGTTTTCTTTAGAAAAGCTTTTTGTTCCTTTGAAATTTCAGTTTCTTTTGAAAGCTTTTCTTTTTCCTTCAACACGTGTTTACAATCAAAACATTTTTCAAGACATGTTGAAGTTTTCCCTACCGATAGTGGGCTAGCTATCGGAACCACTAGTTCTTTAAAAGAACCCTCGGAAACTTTAGATGTAGAAGAAGAAATTAGTTTTTCAAGTTTCCTATCTTTTTCTTTTAAGCCTAGAAGTTCTTTTGCAAGTTTACAATATTCAGTATATAACTCATTGTATGCATCTTGCAAATCAGAGAGTTCAATTTCAGATCCAGATACCTCACTTTCTGAATCTTCTAGGCAGAGATGGATACTCTCTTCACTGAAGTCTGCTTCCTCAATATCAGCTTCCAGAAGCTCATCAGTAGATGATCCACAAAGAGCACGAGTTGAGCTTTGGACAGCTGTGCTTTCAAGAGATGGGTTAGAAGCATATATCACATCAAGAGTATTCCAAATATCTCTAGCACTAGAGGAATGTTTGATTTTCTGGAAATCATTTTCAGTTAAGCCTTTGTATAAAATTTGCATTGCTCTAATGTTTAAGGAAAACAAATTTTTCTCCCTTTCAGTCCAGTTTCCTCTTGGTTTGAAATCAAAATCATTTTCAAAAATATCCCACATTTTCAAACTAGTGGATTTTATAAAACTTTCCATTCTTGCTTTCCACCAACAAAAATCAATATTTTCTAACACAGGTGGAATGGTATGATCAAAGCCTTTGGAAAACATTTTAACCCAAATCAGCCAAGGTCTTTGCACTTGAGATCGTTTGATCCTTTAAACAAGTGACCTGCTCTGATACCAAATGAAATGCGTGGCTGTCACCCAAGAGGGGGGGTGAATTGGGTGAGGGAATAAAAACTTTATTTCTTTTCCGAAAGACTGCTTGTGCTTGGTGATGATGTTACTGAGTAATGGTATGCACAAGTCAGTATGTTATGTGATGCAAAAATAGAATGTTTAAATGTAAGTTTATGCACACATAAATTTATCCTGGTTCGGTCACCCAGACCTACATCCAGTCCCCAGGCTCCACCTGAGATTTTCAATCCACTATTCTTGTTTAAACCAGGCACAAGAGAAGCCTTTACACTTTAGGTTTTACGAGCACGGGTTCACCTAACAACCCACAGGTTTTACAACGGGTTCACCTGCAAACCTTACAAATGCAAGTTTTACGGGCTAACTTGCAACCTATGGAGATTTAGAAAACTTCTAAATGCTCCCCCTTACAAAATGTAAGATTACAATTATGTTCACTCTATGAACTGATTGTGCTAAACACTTAAGCTCGAATGACTCTCTCTAAGAGTAGATGATGTTACTCACTTAAGCACAAAAGAATCACTCTCTAAGAATATTACATATCTAAGTCCGAGAGTAGAAGATGAGAGGAATGTAGAATAGTGTTTCAGACAATAAGCTCTGTTCTCTCTTACTTTTTCAAGCCACCCCCTTCAGAAATGAAGAACATCCCTTTTATACCAGTCTCTGAATATCTAGCCGTTGGAGAGGCAATAAGACCGTTTGATTATAGACGTTGGGGCCTTGTTTACGTTGTCCTCATTAATGCACAGCAGGGTTGACTTTGCTTTATCTGAAAAGATGCTCTGACCATGCTGTTCTGTCAACACTGTTCTGACAATACTATTCTGACAAAAGTCGTTCTGACATCTGAACACTTTGTATGGTCCGACTCTTGCTTGCTGTCAGAGAGGACTTCGTTCCTCAAGCATAAGTCCAGGATGTTAAGAGACTCACTATCGGAAGCTCTCTTGCTATCTGAAGCTCGTGGACTCTAACATTTTGCTTGCTATCACATAGAGGAACTTTGTCTTCCAAGCACTTGTCCATGAATGATAAGAGTGCTTTGCTATTGGATCCTCTCTTGCTATCAGAAGCTCTCTTATGGACTCTGACTCTTGTGGGCAGTATGAGCTTTGACACCTTGAGTGAATCTTCAGATTATGTTCTCATACTCCTCATGCTTGGTAGGTAACAATGTTGTTTGAATATGTCTGTTATCCTCTTGTTACCGTTGGAAGGAACATCTTCTTAAATGCTTCAGCAGGGTTGACTTGCTTTATCTCTGAAAAGTAGTCCTGACACCTCTGCTCTGTTAAAAGCATTCTGTCTTCTGAGTATGTGACGTTCACTCTTGTACTCTTGCTGACGGATGATCATCGTTCATCCGGAAGT
This sequence comes from Mimosa pudica, assembly GCA_029929735.1. NCBI lineage: Eukaryota > Viridiplantae > Streptophyta > Magnoliopsida > Fabales > Fabaceae > Mimosa > Mimosa pudica. The sequence continues at coordinate 4,587,521 of JAKELP010000039.1, read as the reverse complement.
GGCAATCTTGCTCTGCAAGGGTTAGTCTCTGAAATCCAATGCCAAGAGTCTTTTCATCCGGAAGCTCATTTGCATCCGCAAGTGTAACTAAGTTCTGCACATACTGGTTAGTCCAACATAGCAATATATATAATCAGATATAGTAAAACTACACATGTTGTGGGAAGTTTGCTATGGGAAGTAGTCTTACTTAGACTATGTTCTGACTTAGTGTAATGTCTACTGACTCTAAGGGATCTCTATTCCAATAGTCAGCTTAAGTCTCGTTAGTTTACTTTAAGTCTTCCTAAGTGACTCAGTGTGTCATTCATGCTATGTATATTAAGTCAACACACAATCACATGAAGTGGGAGTTTACTTAGTCTAGGATGTATCCGGAAGCACTTCTCCATCCGGAAGTGAATCCACTAGATGTAGGATTTTGTTTACTATTGCTCACTCTCGCTCAGTGTTAGGTCACTTCAACAGCCAGCGCTAGTCACTAAGCTATCGGAAGCACTTCTACTGGACGTTGCTTACATTCACTGACGCTTAGTGTTATCGTGTTCTATCAGTCTGCGCTAGTGAAAGTTTATCAGGAAGTGATTCCACTTGACGAGGCTTATTCACTGACGCTCGGGGATATATCTATTCTGTCAGCCTGCGCCAGTCTAAATCTTATCAGGAACGAATTTCACTTGACGAGGCTGATTCACTGACGCTTGGGATATATCTATTCTGTCAGCCTGCGTCAGTCTAAATCCAACAGGAAGTGTTTTCACTTGGCGAAGTAGACTCACTGACGCTTGGGGTAATATCTATTCTATCGCTCTGCGCCAGTCTAAGTCTAACAGGAAGCAACTTCACTTGACGTTGCATTTTCACTGACGCTCGGGGTTATATCTAGTTTATCAACCTGCACCAGTCTAAATCTATCAGGAAGCAATTTCTCTTCCGATTGAAACATAGCTTTAGTCTTAAGGTGTATTAATTCTCATGGACTTACTTGCTGACGCTGGGGGATGAAAGCATTCATCCGCGTGTGCAAGTCCTAATCTATCCGGAAGTGATCTTGCATTCTCAAGTGATCTAACTCAGGATTCTAACCATGTCATCTAATCCCTCCTAAGTGTTGATTATGTTCTCTTAAGTACTAGACCATATCATACCTTAGTCACCATCAAAACTTAAGATTCTAACACCAGCAAGGGTTCAACCTTTACAAATAAGGGATTTTCTAACTAAGTTCTCTTTAAGAACAGATAGTGTTACACACTTAAGTACAATTAATGCTCTTATAACACGAAGAGACTTAACTACAAAGAGTACAAGATATGTAGATGAAAAGATCACTCAATGAGTTAAATGCTCTCTCTTTTCTGGGCAGACTTGAATGCTTGAAGATTTTCTCGGTTTCTCTCTCTAGCTTCTTTCAAGAATGTCAAAGATAATTCGTTAACTTCATAAATGAAGTTGAGCTCCTTTATATAGTCTTCAAACATTCTGACTCTTGGTAGGTGGGTTAGCCGTTTGAATATGGCCGTTTTTCCCATGTTACCGTTTGCCCAATAAATGCTTCATCAATGCATAGCAGGGTTGACTTGCTTTATCTCTGAAAAGTAGTCCTGACAACTCTGCTCTGACAAAAGCATTCTGACACTGCACTTCTGAACGTTCTGACATTCTGATTGCTTGCGGAAGCAGATTCACATCCGGAAGCAACTCTACTTAGTGTGCTGCACTTGAACGTTAGTTTAGCAATATAAGCACATAGTCACATGCAGTGGGAGTGTACTTAGTCTAAGAGGTCTTCCTTGTATCCGGAAGCACTTCTACATCCGGAAGCACTACTACTGGATGAAGGGTTATATTCACTTTTACTCACTCTCGCTCAGTGTCCTTCAATCCAACAGCCAGCGCTAGTCACTAAGCAATCGGAAGCAATTCTACTAGACGTGGCTTATGTTCACTGACACTCAGTGTTACCTATTCCAACAGCCAGCGCTAGTCTAAATATAACAGGAAGCAATTTCACTTCCGGTTGAATCCTGGCTTAGTCTTAAGGTTTTGTATATCTAGTGCTTCTGGACTAAGTTATTTCCCTAGTGAATTACTTGCTATCGCTAGGGGATGAGTCATTCATCCGCGAGCGCTAGTCCTAGTCTATCCGGAAGTAAATCTACATCCGGTTGCACTCTTACTTGGGATTCTTATATTAACCTAATGTCTAAGTGCTTGATTCATTCTTTCATACTTTAGTCTTCATCAAAACTTAAGATTCTAACATTCTCCCCCTTTTTGATGATGACAAACTATGTGTATCGATTAAGTTCATATGAAAGAGTAAAAAGCAATAATTAAGTAAGGCATAAATAACTTAGACAAATATCATTGATAAACAAAGATTACACGTTAGTGTTACACAGATAGATAAAATATACAAGTAATCAAAACTGTGCAAGTAGAGCTATGCATGAAAACTATGAAGAAAAAAAAAATTATCATAGTAAGCAAATTTACAAAGTGCGTAATAACAACACAAAGATGAAATGCTATGTTATGATAGATGCATGAGTGTATGGGGGTTAAGGCTTGCGCTTGTTATTTTTCCCTCTCTGATTCTTTTGATACTCTTCTTCCACTCTAGCCCATGCTTCGTCCATTTCCTGCTGATCAATCTGAGCAAGAATCTCTTGGAGTTCTCTAGCCTCTTTTTCCTTTCTAATCCTTTCTAGCTCCAAGGACTCCACAATTGCTCTTCTCAGATCATCGGCCTCACTTAGCCCAGAAGAGGAAGAACCAAGTGATGTCTCGTTGATGGGGATGACACCATGAGGAAGATGAATGTTGTAGATCTTTACATTCCAGACCGGAAAGTCAGGGTCCTGGGCCAAGCTTGCCTTGCCTTTCCCTTTCGCTTTCTCTTTAGCCGAAGCATTAGCCCTATCAGCATCCAGAACTGTGAATTGCTCGAAGGTGAGTTTGTTGTTTCCATTAAACCTCTCAAGTTCCTCAGGGGTGAGATCTTCCACCTCAAGCTTTACCACTACTTCTGGTGGGATATCATCCATCACTTTCTGAGCTTGTTCTCTGACGGAGGACTGAAACGTTGACGCTTGATTCTCAGGCTCTTCCTCACTGTCTGCAGGCTCAGAGATGCCTGTCCCCTTTTTGACAGCACGCTTCACTCTTGTTTTGCTGAATTTAACCACTGGAGAAGCAGGAGTAGAAGTTGGCGCTGAAGGAGGAATAGGAACAGCTCTCACTCTCACAAGTGGCTCAGACCTTGTGTAACCATATTTTAACATAATCTCCTCAAGTACAGTGAGTGCAGGTGCTGAGGGAGAAGGCTCAGAAGAAGGAACCTCAGGCTCAGGTTCAGGCTCAGGCTGTGGGAGTTCACCAGGTTGCTCAACCAACACCATTGCCAGTTCTGACCTTTGCTCATCTGATCGCTGCTGTTGCATGAATCGGATGGCTTCCCCACGAATCAGACTCTCAGCACCACCCAGTCTCTGAGACTCCATGGCTCGGCGGAGGGCAGCCGTGATGTCTTCATCTAGCCAAAGGGATGGCTGAGTCAGAACATCCCTTGTGTCCATGGTCTGGCGGAGGGCGATAACAGCATCTCTCCCCCTTTTGGCATCATCAACAAGGGCGAGGGCCAGGGAGGATGTACTAGGTGAAGAGGAGGGTGGAGGTTCAGGGCCAAATCTTCGAGGTGGTGATGGTGTGGATGAAGAGGATGTGGGTGAGGTTTGTTCTGGTGATTGAGGAGGTTTGGGTAGGAGGTCTGTGTTTCTTTCCCAGAAGGAGGGGTGGGTAAAGAGGCCATCAAAGGGGTAGGTGGAATAGTAGACATCGGGTTGTTTTTCCTTCCACCTAATAGGGGATTGGTCTCGAAGGTAATAAATGTCGTCTGGGTTATCTCGAGAGGTAAAGACTATGGGTGTGTGAGAGGTGGTGGGGTTAGGATTGGAGGGTCCGGCGGAGGTGTTGAGTGGTGAACGAGTAGGGGTGTTTTGTGGAGATGGGGAGTTGTTGGGGTGAAGGGGTGATTGGCGAGGAGATTGTTGGGGTGAGTCTTAGGGTTGTTGTTCATGGTTGGGTGAAGGCTGGGATTGTTGGTCATTGTTTGGTGATGTTTGGGGTGGGTGGTCAGTTCGTGGAGGTGGCTGTGGTTGGTGAGTGTTGGGAGGAGGAGGAGGGAGAAGTAGAGGGTGATTAGGAGGAGGAGGAGGAGGTGGGTTTTGAGGAGGAGGCGGTGGTAAGTTACCTTGTTGGGGTTGAGGGATCTGAAGGTGTTGGAGAATAAGGTCTAGCTTCGCATCCACCCTGGCAAGCTGCGTCTCAACTTGACCCACTCTATCCTCGAGTCGCTGGATGCGCTCCCCTTTCTGTTGGAACCCAGCATCACAGTCATTCCTTAGAGGGGCCACCAAAGACTCAGAAAGTTGAAGGAGAATCTCTTCCTTCATCTCCTGAGCAAAAGCCTTCACAGTGGCTGGTACCCTCGCAGCACGGCTTGGCCCGGGATGGGAGTGAACTTCTTGATCCCCAGCACCAGATACAGAGGGGACTGAGGTCTGAGAGGCACTGCCTGCCTGTGATCCTGAGCGAGTGGGCTTAGCAGGCCTCAGGTACTTGATTCCCATCTTGCTGATGTTAGTTGCCCCCACAGGAGCACACTTAACATTCTCTTCCTCCACATCAGATGTAGCCTTGATCAGATTCTTCTCAAGGAGGAAGGCAAGGATGGTGGGATAGGGAAGATATCCAGCCTTGTGGTTGACTATCCATCTGTGAAGTTCAAGGCTGATCAACTGCCCGGGGTTGATTGGCTGATGGGTAAGAAGTCTGGGGAACCACGGGTTGTCCAGCAGTGTGAACTCGTTGAAGTTACCCCCCTTGTGTGTCATCATGCGGGAGTAAACATAGTACAAGAGCCTGTTGGAGTCAGACATCTTGGACACCTTTTTCCCTTGGGAGTCATAGATTTTCGCGAGTTCCTCCTTGCTGTATTTGAGTGACTCAGGGTATAGCCACTCGTTCATTCCCTCTTCTGTGATCCCCATTAAGTTATTTAAGTCCCTCCAGGTGAAACTGAAGGTTCTCCCCCTGACTGTGGCAGTGAAGGTGAGTCTGCGGATCTGCTCCTTCCCATCCACCTTCTTGTATTTGACTTTCCCAGAGAGGGACTCACAAAATACTCGCAGGACGTTGATGTTGTAGTCCTGTTTGATCCCGAGCCAGGGCATGTATCTTTCCAGATAAGGGCGCAGATGAGGGAACCCTAGTTCATCTATCTTAACCAGATCGATGAACAAGCCGTTGTTGAAGTAGGGCTTGATTGTCTCAAACTTGGGGGAAACGACCTCCAAAGCCCCATCTCTATAAACAAGAGGGTCATCCTCCTCCACCCTCTGTCTTTTGGAAGAAGGCTCTTCGATGAATTGAACCTTCTTCTTCCCTTTCCTCTTGGCTTGTGCTTGTTCATGTCCAGTCTGCCCAGGCTGTTTTTCCACTTGCCCAGAATGCCCAGGCTGTTCCTGGACTTGCTCAGTCTGTCCAGAATGTTCTTGGTGTTCTTCATGGTGTTCATGGGATTGCCCAGATTTCCCAGAGTGCTTATGCCCAGATTTGCCAGATTTGAACTTAGATTTCTTGGAGGTGGTGACTTTCTATGTGTTAGGGTTTGTTTCGTGTGAGCCGGCCATTTATGTGTAGGTGTTTAAGGTTTGTTTGTGATGAAATGCGAAGAAGAAGATGAAGAAGATGAAGAAGAATATGAAGAAGATGAGTATGAATGTGTGCAGAGAATATGTGGGTAAAAATTTGAGTAAGTGAAAAAAGTGAAAGTGAAATGACTTCCTATTTATATGCAAAGTTACTGAGGGTAAAATGGGCATGACTTTTCAGATGAAAACATATGTTTACACATTGGGTAACGTAAATGTTTTAATTGAAACGGCGCACCTTACGACATGTGTCGCTTCACCTTGCCAGAGAAGGCACAACTTCTCATGGAGGGATATGAAACGTTTCTAAAGTGACGTGTCCTTTGGTTCAGCCACTGGCGCTCTTTCAGTTCAACATTCAGTGCCAGCGAGTGATCATCCGGAAGTGGTTTTGCTTTCGGTTGCACTTGCTTAAGATTTAACATTGGGGGCCTGCAAAAACAAGTATTGGCACTTCGATGCCTAAGTTAGTATTGTTGCAGGTTTTAATCAGAGAAGCACATGGTTATTTAAAGAATTAAACTTCATTTGGGTTTATCATTCCCAAATCACCTCTTATGAAAGTAAATTGATCAACCCCCAGAGGCTTGGTGAAAATATCAGCAAGCTGATGCTGAGTGGGGACAAACTTCACCTTGACATCTTTCTTCTGAACATGATCTCTGATGAAGTGATGTCTGACATCAATGTGCTTTGTCCTTGTGTGCTGAACCGGATTCTTGGCAAGGCTGATGGTGCTTGTGTTGTCACAGAGGATGGGTGCCTCAGGGAACTCCAAGCCAAGATCTCTTAGTTGGTTCTTCAGCCACAGTACTTGGGCACAACAGCTTGCGGCAGCAATATATTCAGCCTCTGTGGATGACAAAGACACGCAGGTTTGCTTCTTACTAGCCCAAGACACCAGACAACCACCAAGAAAGGCGCATTGTCCACTGGTGCTCTTCCTATCTGTTTTATAACCTGCATGGTCAGAGTCAGAATAAGCCCACAAGAACTCTTGGTTACCTCTGGGATACCAAAGACCAAGCTCTTGTGTTCCCTCAAGGTATCTAAGTATACGTTTAACACATGTTAAATGTGACTCCTTGGGGTTGGCTTGAAACCTAGCACACATTTCTACACTAAATTGAATGTCAGGCCTGCTTGCTGTTAAGTATAGGAGGGAACCTATCATTCCCCTGTACATGGGCAGACTGACAGATTTACCCTTTGCGTCAGCATCGAGTGCGGCAGTGGTACTCATGGGAGTGTCATACTCCTTGCACTCATCCATCCCAAACTTCTTGAGTAGCTCTCTGCAGTACTTAGCTTGGGAGATGAAGATTCCATTCTTCTTTTGCTTAATTTGCAGGCCTAGGAAGAACGTTAGTTCTCCCATCATTGACATTTCAAACTCACCCTGCATAGTCTTAGAGAATTCTTCACAAAGCTTTTCATTAGTTGCCCCAAAAATAATATCATCAACATAAATTTGGACAATTAACATATTTCTATCTTTGTGAAGAATAAACAGTGTACTATCTAATTTGCCTCTTGAGAAGCCCTTGCCCAGCAAAAAGCTGCTGAGTCTCTCATACCAAGCTCGAGGAGCTTGTTTCAGGCCGTACAAAGCTTTCTTTAGCCTGTACACATGTTTAGGACGCTTGTGGTCCTCAAAGCCAGGAGGTTGTTCTACATAAACCTCTTCTTTGATGTAACCATTAAGAAAAGCACTCTTTACATCCATTTGATATAATCTAAAGCCTTTCATGGATGCAAAGGCTAGAAGAATCCTTATTGCTTCGAGTCTAGCGACTGGAGCAAAAGTTTCTTCATAGTCAATGCCTTCTTCTTGGTCATATCCTTTGGCTACTAATCTAGCTTTGTTCCTTGTAATTTGACCTGTCTCATCCAGTTTGTTTTTGAAGACCCACTTGGTCCCTACTATGGATTGATGAGACGGCCTTGGGACTAGTTCCCAGACTTGGCTTCTCTCAAATTGATTTAGCTCTTCCTGCATGGCAATAATCCAGTCGCAGTCCTCAAGAGCTTGTTCAACTGAAGTTGGTTCGATTTGAGATAGAAATGCTCCAAACTCAACTTCATTTTGAACTTGCCTTCTGGTTCTGACACCAGAAGAAACATCACCAAGCACTTGATCAAGAGGATGATCCCTGTGATGTCTCCTAGCTGTTGGCAACTGTGCCTCATCAGGCACGGTCTGCACTCTAGGTTCATCACTGGGTTCATCTTCTTCTTTGAGATTGCTTGCTGGTGTTTCTTTTGGTGGTGAAGAAGATGATGGTGGTTTTGGAAGATTAAGTATTTCATCATCTTCTGTGGATTGTCCCCATGTAGGAGTTTCATCGAATACAACATGCATTGGTTCTTCTACAATTCTAGTTCTCATGTTGTATATTCTATATGCTTTACTCCTAAGGGAATATCCTATGAATATACCTACATCAGCTTTTGGATCAAACTTACCCAGATTTACCTTTCCATTGTTATGCACATAGCATTTTGATCCAAAGATTCTGAGGTGGTTGATGTTGGGCTTCCTCCCTTTGTACAGCTCATATGGAGTCTTGTCCAAGCCCTTGCGAATATAGGCTCTGTTAGAGATGTAGCAAGCAGTGCTCATAGCGTCCGCCCAGAACACTTGAGAAACCTCTTTCTCGTTGAGCATGCTTCTAGCCATCTCTGTCAGAACCCTGTTCTTTCTCTCGACCACTCCGTTTTGCTGAGGAGTTCTAGGAGCTGAGAAGTTGTGTTCAATACCATTTTGCTCACATAGCTCAGAGAAGCTATGGCTCTCAAACTCTCCTCCATGGTCTGTCCTTATGGCTGTGATTTTGAGCTCTCTCTCATTCTGCACTTTCTTAGCCAGGACAACAAAAGCATCAAAAGCATCTTGCTTAGAGGCAAGAAACATAGTCCAAGTGAACCTTGAATAGTCATCCACCACCACTAGAGCATACAGGTTTCCACCCAAGCTCTTCACTCTTGCTGGCCCAACCAAATCCATATGGATCAGTTCCAAGGGCCTGCTGGTGGAGACTCTCTTCTTGGTTTTAAACGAGGACTTTGTTTGCTTCCCTCGTTGGCAGGATTCACAAATAAAATCATGCTTTACCTTAAAGGATGGAATACCTATAGCTAGCTCCTTTTTAATTAGCATATCAAGTTGAGTAAAATTAACATGAGCTAACCTCTTATGCCAAAGCCAACTGTTCTCATCACTAGATATTAAACATTTTTCTTCCAGTTGTTGACATAAGTCTAGAGTATATAGGTTTCCATTTCTATTTGCCTTAAGTTTGCATTTTAAATTGGCCTTATCTAAATTCAGATCCTGCTTATCAACTATTAAGCACTCATGTGAATCAAAGATTACCCAATTTCCTTTGTCAGTGCTCTGGCTCACGCTCAGCAGGTTGTGACAGAGACCGTCCACCAGATAGACGTCTTTCACTGGTCCAACTTCTCCAACTCCAGTGATCTTTCCACTTTGATTTCCTCCAAAGGTTACTGTGGCTCCGTCTTTGATCACCAGGGATTTGAACTTGTCTCTGTCTCCAGTCATATGTCTCGAGCATCCGCTGTCAATATACCATTTTCTGTTCTTGGATGCTTTGAGACATACCTGAAAGAATCAAGTGAGCTTAGGTACCCAACCTTTCTTGGGTCCTCTGTCATTAGTTTTCAGTGCCCTTGGTCTAGTGTTAGCCTTGACCTTGGGCTTATGATCATTCAGTGCCTCACGCCTAGTGCTGGCTCTAGGCTTTTGGGTTTTCCCAGTGGATTGTTTCCAGGCTCGGGATCCCTGTCCTCCCTTAGTTTCCTTTCCAGGGGGAGGATCCTTTGTAGCCTTGGTTCCTTTAGGGACCCATTTGTAAGAGCTACTTGCTCCATGCTTCTTGGCATTACAGGTGGACGTGGAGTGTCCTTTCCTGTTGCAATAGTTACAGAAGCTAAAAGGTGAGGAGCTGTGACTAGTGGCTTTGTGGAAGAATTTTAAGTAGGGCTTCACTTTTGGTTCCACCCACTTTTTCCTCTAGGAGTATATCCTAAGCCAGTCCTGTCCCTATATGCCCTTTGATTCATTAAAATTATATTTAACATTTCTGACCCATTTGTAAACTTCTGCAGGGCATTTTGCAGCTTGTCTCTTTCAGCTGAGATTTTGCTGCAACTAGGGCAGCTCTCAAGTGTTGAGGCATTGGGTTCTGCTTGGGGAGAACCCTTGCCATCCGCTACCGGAAGCTTTCTGGCTTCCGCTAGCTCTTCACTTAGTGAGTCCACCTTGGACTCAAGTGATTCCTTTTTAGTTTTTAACACTTTATAGGCTTTACATAATCGAGAGAATTCTTCATGAACCTCATTGTAAGCCTCTTGTAGTTCAGAGAAGGTTACCTCATTATCCTCGTGGGTGGGATCAACATCTGAAGATGCTTCCTCATCATTTTCTCTGTCTACCAGGCAGAGGTTGTCAACTTCTTCCTCATCACTTGCTTCGTCATCTGAGCTATTCACCCAGATAGAGGACACGAAGACTTTTCTCTTGTCTTTCCCCTTTGATCTTTGCAAGCTTGGACACTCAGCCTTGAAGTGGCCAGGCTTTTTACATTCAAAGCACACCGGGGCCTTTTCCTTCTTGTATCCCTTCCTCTGACTGGAGTCACCTTTCTGAAAGCCTCCTTTCTTCTTGAAGAACTTTCTGAACTTTCTCACCATCATGGCCATCTCTTCTTCGTCCAGTTCCTCCTCATCATCCTCATCATCATCATCATCATCAATCTCCTTGTTGGGAGCAACAAGAGCAAGATTCTTGGCTTTGGATGAGGCTTGAGGAGCTCTCTGAGCCAGCAATGTTGGTTCATATTCAGCCAAAGAACCAAAGAGTGCAGTGATGGAGCTGGTTAACTCTCCTTGGACTTCCTGCAAGATAGTTACTTTGGTAATCCAATCACCTTTCAGGATTTTTAGGATCTTGCTGACTTGCTCTCTTTCTGGAATGTCCTTACCCAGGGAGGCCAAGTTGTTGATGAGATGAGTGAACCTCAGCTCCAGCTCTCTGATTGGCTCAGTCGGACTAAGCATGGCGAACTTGTGAAACTCTTCCACCAACATCTCAACTCTTCGTGCTTTCACTCCCCTGGTTCCAGAGTGAGCAGCCTCAAGAGCCTCCCACATATCCTTAGCATTTTTGTGGTGGCTGATCCTGTGAAACTCTTTAGGGCTGAGAGCACACTGAATGTAGTGCATGGCCCTGTAGTTTAGTTGGACTAGAGCATAGTCCTCATTGGTGTACCTGGATCGCTGCTTGGCGAAACCATCCTTATCCAGTGGAGTGTGATCCCCATGTTCGATTACATCCCAGAGTCTGATGTCGCTGGATTTGATGTAAGTCTCCATTCGAAATTTCCAGAATGGATAGTTATACCCATCAAAGCCTGGAGGCTTGTTGGGTTGAATAGACATCTGGCAGTGAGTAATCTGTATCCATTACTAGATCTTTGCTTTCTGGATTCGTTGGAATCGAGTGAGAAAGACCCGCTCTGATACCAAATGAAAGTAATGGATGCACAAGAGGGGGGGTGAATTGTGCTATAAAATAAAAGCTCAAATAAAAACAACACAAGAGTTTATACTGGTTCGGTCTTCCTGACCTACGTCCAGTTCTCAACCACCCAGGCCGAGTTCCACTATCCCCAGGTTTTACAACGGGTGCACCTGGAACCTTTACAACCGCAAGTTTTGACCGGGATCACTTGCAACCTTACAACCACAAGTTTTACTCAGGCTCACTTGCAACCTTTCTAACTAGCTCCCCCTTACAACCAGCAAGGGTTCAACCTTTACAAATAAAGGATTTTCTAACTAAGTTCTCTTTAAGAACAGATAGTGTTACACACTTAAGTACAATTAATGCTCTTATAACACGAAGAGACTTAACTACAAAGAGTACAAGATATGTAGATGAAAAGATCACTCAATGAGTTAAATGCTCTCTCTTTTCTGGGCAGACTTGAATGCTTGAAGATTTTCTCGGTTTCTCTCTCTAGCTTCTTTCAAGAATGTCAAAGATAATTCGTTAACTTCATAAATGAAGTTGAGCTCCTTTATATAGTCTTCAAACATTCTGACTCTTGGTAGGTGGGTTAGCCGTTTGAATATGGCCGTTTTTCCCATGTTACCGTTTGCCCAATAAATGCTTCATCAATGCATAGCAGGGTTGACTTGCTTTATCTCTGAAAAGTAGTCCTGACAACTCTGCTCTGACAAAAGCATTCTGACACTGCACTTCTGAACGTTCTGACATTCTGATTGCTTGCGGAAGCAGATTCACATCCGGAAGCAACTCTACTTAGTGTGCTGCACTTGAACGTTAGTTTAGCAATATAAGCACATAGTCACATGCAGTGGGAGTGTACTTAGTCTAAGATGTCTTCCTTGTATCCGGAAGCACTTCTACATCCGGAAGCACTACTACTGGATGAAGGGTTATATTCACTTTTACTCACTCTCGCTCAGTGTCCTTCAATCCAACAGCCAGCGCTAGTCACTAAGCAATCGGAAGCAATTCTACTAGACGTGGCTTATGTTCACTGACACTCAGTGTTACCTATTCCAACAGCCAGTGCTAGTCTAAATATAACAGGAAGCAATTTCACTTCCGGTTGAATCCTGGCTTAGTCTTAAGGTTTTGTATATCTAGTGCTTCTGGACTAAGTTATTTCCCTAGTGAATTACTTGCTATCGCTGGGGGATGAGTCATTCATCCGCGAGCGCTAGTCCTAGTCTATCCGGAAGTAAATCTACATCCGGTTGCACTCTTACTTGGGATTCTTATATTAACCTAATGTCTAAGTGCTTGATTCATTCTTTCATACTTTAGTCTTCATCAAAACTTAAGATTCTAACAAAATTGTCTCATCCCACGATTACTGACATTTTTGCAGGTATTCATGCACAGGCGCAAGCTTCAGGAAAGGGAAATTAGGTAGTGGAGGTGATATAGTTTATTTAGAATTGTATATTGCCAATTGGTATAGGCCTGCATCTGCTTCCGCATGTATATATATTTATTTATTGTTAATATAATTAGTTTTGTTTAATAACCATGTTAGGCAAATATCTTCTAACATGGTTAGTTATTAATTATCCATGATAGTGTTCAGGTTGTATCAGGAAATTCTTTTCTATCATGGATAGTATTTAATCATTAGGAAATTCCTTTCCTAACTATGATAGGACATTAATATTATGGAAATCCTTTTTCTATCATAGTTAGTAAAGAGATTATTAGATCTAAAATGGATATCATTGCTAATTAAGTAATTAGTAACAGACTGTTACAACTTGGTTATCAGTATTTGGTATACGATAACCCTGGACTGTGCTGCATTGCATGTAGATTGGCAATATACATATTATAGTTTCCCTTCCTTCTGTGCATGATCACCTGACTTTTTGAGAGGAATATCACTCCTCCCGTGGTGGGGAGAGAGTGATAAGAGCAATTCGATAAGTAATGTGGAGAGATTGAGAAGAATATAGAAAGAATAATGAAATAAACAAAGAAACTAATAAGAATTTAGGAAGAAGAACGAAATAAGGATGATTCTCTGGGGTTTCGATAATGGTTATGTGCTAGCCATAATCATAGTCGAGGCATCATGAGATACCTTATTGGGTTAAGGGATTAAAATAATTCAAAAATGTTAGAATCTTAAGTTTTGATGAAGACTAAAATATGAAAGAATGAATCAAGGACTTAGAAAGCAATAGGTTAACATAGAATCCCAAGTAAGAGTGCAACCGAATGTGGATTTACTTCCGGATAGACTAGGACTAGCGCTCGCGGATGAATGACTCATCCCCCAGCGAGAGCAAGTAATTCACTAGGGAAATAACTTAGTCCATAAGCACTAGATATACGAAACCTCAAGACTAAGCTAGGATTCAACCAGAAGTGATTTTGCTTCCTGTTGTATTTAGACTGGCGCTGGCTGTTGGAATAGATGACACTAAGCGTCAGTGAACATAAGCCACGTCCAGTAGAATTGCTTCCGATAGCTTAGTGACCAGCGCTGACTGTTGGATTGAAGGACACTGAGCGAGAGTGAGTAAAAGTGATTATAACCCTTCATCCAGTGGTAGTGCTTCCGGATGTAGAAGTGCTTCCGGATCCAAGGAAGTCATTTTAGACTAAGTAAACACCCACTGCATGTGACTATGTGCTTATATTGATAAACTAACATTCAAAGTGCAGCACACTAAGTAGAATTGCTTCCGGATGTGAACCTGCTTCCGTAAGCAATCAGAATGTCAGAATGTTCAGAAGTGCAGTGTCAGAATGCTTTTGTCAGAGCAGAGTTGTCAGGACTACTTTTCAGAGATAAAGCAAGTCAACCCTGCTATGCATTGATGAAGCATTAATTGGGCAAACGGTAACAAGGGAAAAACGGCCATATTCAAACGGCTAACCCACCTACCAAGAGTCAGAATGTTTGAAGACTATATAAAGGAGCTCAACTTCATTTATGAAGCTAATGAATTATCTTTGACATTCTTGAGAGAAGCTAGAGCGAGAAACTAAGGAAATCTTCAAGTATTCAAAGCTGCCCAGAAAAGAGAAAGAGCATTTAACTCATTGAGTGATCTTTTCATCTACATATCTTGTACTCTTTGTAGTTAAGTCTCTTCGTGTTAAAAGAGCATTGATTGTACTTAAGTGTGTAACACTATCTGTTCTTAAAGAGAACTTAGTTAGAAAATCCTTTATCTGTAAAGGTTGAACCCTTGCTGGTTGTAAGGGGGAGCTAGTTAGAAAGGTTGCAAGTGAGCCTGAGTAAAACTTGTGGTTGTAAGGTTGCAAGTGATCCCGTTCAAAACTTGCGGTTGTAAAGGTTCCAGGTGCACCCGTTGTAAAACCTGGGGATAGTGGAACTCGGCCTGGGTGGTTGAGAACTGGACGTAGGTCAGGAAGACCGAACCAGTATAAAACTCTTGTGTTGTTTTTTATTTGAGCTTTTATTTTTATAGCACAATTCACCCCCCCCTCTTGTGCATCAATTACTTTCATTTGGTATCAGAGCGGGTCTTTCTCACTCGATTCCAACGAATCCAGAAAGCAAAGATCTAGTAATGGATACAGATTACTCCCTGCCAGATGTCTCTATTCAACCCAACAAGCCTCCAGGCTTTGATGGGTATAACTATCCATTCTGGAAGTTTCGAATGGAGACTTACATCAAGTCCAGCGACCTCAGACTCTGGGATGTAATCGAACGTGGGGATCACACTCCACTAGATGAGGATGGTTTTGCTAAGCAGCGATGCAGGTACACTAATGAGGACTATGCTCTAGTCCAACTGAACTATAGGGCCATGCACTACATTCAGTGTGCTCTCAGCCCTAAGGAATTTCATAGGATCAGCCACCACAAAAATGCTAAGGATATGTGGGAGGCTCTTGAGGCTGCTCACTCTGGAACCAGGGGAGTGAAAGCAAGAAGAGTTGAGATGTTGGTGGAAGAGTTTCACAAGTTCGCCATGCTTAGTCCGACTGAGCCAATCAGAGAGCTGGAGCTGAGGTTCACTCATCTCATCAACAACTTGGCCTCATTGGGTAAGGACATTTCAGAAAGAGAGCAAGTCAGCAAGATCCTAAAAATCCTGAAAGGTGATTGGATCACCAAAGTAACCATCTTGCAGGAAGTCCAAGGAGAGTCAACCAGCTCCATCACTGCACTCTTTGGTTCTTTGGCTGAATATGAACCAACATTGCTGGCTCAGAGAGCTCCTCAAGCCTCATCCAAAGCCAAGAATCTTGCCCTTGTTGCTCCCAACAAGGAGATTGATGATGATGATGATGAGGATGATGAGGAGGAACTGGACGAAGAAGAGATGGCCATGATGGTGAGAAAGTTCAGAAAGTTCTTCAGGAAGAAAGGAGGCTTTCAGAAAGGTGACTCCAGTCAGAGGAAGGGATACAAGAAGGAAAAGGCCCCGGTGTGCTTTGAATGCAAAAAGCCTGGCCACTTCAAGGCTGAGTGTCCAAGCTTGCAAAGATCAAAGGGGAAAGACAAGAGAAAAGCCTTCGTGTCCTCTATCTGGGTGAATAGCTCAGATGACGAAGCAAGTGATGAGGAAGAAGTTGCCAACCTCTGCCTGGTAGCCAGAGAAGATGATGAGGAAGCATCTTCAGATCTTGATCTCACCCACGAGGACAATGAGGTAACCTTCTCTGAACTACAAGAGGCTTACAATGAGGTTCATGAAGAATTCTCTCGATTATGTAAAGCTTATAAAGTGTTGAAAACTAAAAAGGAATCACTTGAGTCCAAGGTGGACTCACTAAGTGAAGAGCTAGCGGAAGCTAGAAAGCTTCCGGTAGTGGATGGCCAGGGTTCTCCCCAAACAGATTCCAATGCCCCAACACTTGAGAGCTGCCCTAATTGCAGCAAAATCTCAGCTGAGAAGGACAAAGTGCAAAATGCCCTGCAGAAGTTTACAAATGGATCAGAAATGCTAAATATAATTTTAATGAATCAAAGGGCATATAGGGATAGAACTGGCTTAGGATATACTCCTAGAGGGAAAAAGTGGGTGGAACCAAAAGTAAAGCCCTACTTAAAATTCTTCCACAAAGCCACTAGTCACAGCTCCTCACCTTTCAGCTTCTGTAACTATTGCAACAGGAAAGGACACTCCACGTCCACCTGTAATGCCAAGAAGCATGGAGCAAGTAGCTCTTACAAATGGGTCCCTAAAGGAACCAAAGCTACAAAGGATCCTTCCCCTATAAAGGAAACCAAGGGAGGACAAGGATCCCGAGCCTTGAAACATTCCACAGGGAAAACCCAAGAGCCTAGAGCCAGCACTAGGCCGAAGGCACTGAATGATCATAAGCCCAAGGTCAAAGCTAACACTAGACCAAGGGCACTGAAAACTAATGACAGAGGACCCAAGAGAGGTTGGGTACCTAAGCTTACTTGATTCTTTCAGGTGTGTCTCAAAGCATCCAAGAACAGAAAATGGCATATTGACAGCAGATGCTCGAGACATATGACTGGAGACAGAGACAAGTTCAAATCTCTGGTGATCAAAGACGGAGCCACAGTAACCTTTGGAGGAAATCAAAGTGGAAAGATCACTGGAGTTGGAGAAGTTGGACCAGTGAAAGACGTCTATCTGGTGGACGGTCTCTGTCACAACCTGCTGAGCGTAAGCCAGAGCACTGACAAAGGAAATTGGGTAATCTTTGATTCACATGAGTGCTTAATAGTTGATAAGCAGGATCTGAATTTAGATAAGGCCAATTTAAAATGCAAACTTAAGGCAAATAGAAATGGAAACCTATATACTCTAGACTTATGTCAACAACTGCAAGAAAAATGTTTAATATCTAGTGATGAGAACAGTTGGCTTTGGCATAAGAGGTTAGCTCATGTTAATTTTACTCAACTTGACATGCTAATTAAAAAGGAGCTAGCTATAGGTATTCCATCCTTTAAGGTAAAGCATGATTTTATTTGTGAATCCTGCCAACGAGGGAAGCAAACAAAGTCCTCGTTTAAAACCAAGAAGAGAGTCTCCACCAGCAGGCCCTTGGAACTGATCCATATGGATTTAGTTGGGCCAGCGAGAGTGAAGAGCTTGGGTGGAAACCTGTATGCTCTAGTGGTAGTGGATGACTATTCAAGGTTCACTTGGACTATGTTTCTTGCCTCTAAGCAAGATGCTTTTGATGCTTTTGTTGTCCTGGCTAAGAAAGTGCAGAATGAGAGAGAGCTCAAAATCACAGCCATAAGGACAGACCATGGAGGAGAGTTTGAGAACCATAGCTTCTCTGAGCTATGTGAGCAAAATGGTATTGAACACAACTTCTCAGCTCCTAGAACTCCTCAGCAAAACGGAGTGGTCGAGAGAAAGAACAGGGTTCTGACCGAGATGGCTAGAAGCATGCTCAACGAGAAAGAGGTTTCTCAAGTGTTCTGGGCGGACGCTATGAGCACTGCTTGCTACATCTCTAACAGAGCCTATGTTCGCAAGGGCTTGGACAAGACTCCATATGAGCTGTACAAAGGGAGGAAGCCCAACATCAGCCACCTCAGAATCTTTGGATCAAAATGCTATGTGCATAACAATGGAAAGGTAAATCTGGGTAAGTTTGATCCAAAAGCTGATGTAGGTATATTCATAGGATATTCCCTTAGGAGTAAAGCATATAGAATATACAACATGAGAACTAAAATTGTAGAAGAATCAATGCATGTTGTATTCGATGAAACTCCTACATGGGGACAATCCACAGAAGATGATGAAATACTTAATCTTCCAAAACCACCATCATCTTCTTCACCACCAAAAGAAACACCAGCAAGCAATCTCAAAGAAGAAGATGAACCCAGTAATGAACCTAGAGTGCAGACCGTGCCTGATGAGGCACAATTGCCAATAGCTAGGAGACATCACAGGGATCATCCTCTTGATCAAGTGCTTGGTGATGTCTCTTCTGGTGTCAGAACCAGAAGGCAAGTTCAAAATGAAGTTGAGTTTGGAGCATTTCTATCTCAAATCGAACCAACTTCAGTTGAACAAGCTCTTGAGGACTGCGACTGGATTATTGCCATGCAGGAAGAGCTAAATCAATTTGAGAGAAGCCAAGTCTGGGAACTTGTCCCAAGGCCGTCTCATCAATCCATAGTGGGGACCAAGTGGGTCTTCAAAAACAAACTGGATGAGACAGGTCAAATTACAAGAAACAAAGCCAGGTTAGTAGCCAAAGGATATAACCAAGAAGAAGGCATTGACTATGAAGAAACTTTTGCTCCAGTCGCTAGACTTGAAGCAATAAGGATTCTTCTAGCCTTTGCATCCATGAAAGGCTTTAGATTATATCAAATGGATGTAAAGAGTGCTTTTCTTAATGGTTATATTAAAGAAGAGGTATATGTAGAACAACCTCCTGGCTTTGAGGATCACAAGCATCCCAAACATGTGTATAGACTAAAGAAAGCTTTGTATGGCCTGAAACAAGCTCCTCGAGCTTGGTATGAGAGACTCAGCAGCTTTTTGCTGGGCAAGGGTTTCTCAAGGGGCAAATTAGATAATACACTGTTTATCCTTCACAAAGATAGATATATGTTAATTGTCCAAATTTATGTTGATGATATTATTTTTGGGGCAACTAATGAAAAGCTTTGTGAAGATTTCTCTAAGACTATGCAGGGTGAGTTTGAAATGTCAATGATGGGAGAACTAACGTTCTTCCTAGGCCTGCAAATTAAGCAAAAGAAGAATGGAATCTTCATCTCCCAAGCTAAGTACTGCAGAGAGCTACTCAAGAAGTTTGGGATGGATGAATGTAAGGAGTATGACACTCCCATGAGCACCACTGCCGCACTCGATGCTGATGCAAAGGGTAAATCTGTCAGCCTGCCCATATACAGGGGAATGATAGGTTCCCTTCTATACTTAACGGCAAGCAGGCCTGACATTCAATTTAGTGTAGGCATGTGTGCTAGGTTTCAAGCCAACCCCAAGGAGTCACACTTAACATGTGTTAAACGTATTCTTAGATACCTTGAGGGAACACAAGAGCTTGGTCTTTGGTATCCCAGAGGTAACCAAGAGTTCTTGTGGGCTTATTCTGACTCTGACCATGCAGGTTATAAAACAGATAGGAAGAGCACCAGTGGACAATGCGCCTTTCTTGGTGGTTGTCTGGTGTCTTGGGCTAGCAAGAAGCAAACCTGTCTGTCACTATCATCCACTGAGGCAGAATACATTGCTGCTGCAAGCTGTTGTGCCCAAGTGCTGTGGCTGAAGAACCAACTGAGAGATCTTGGCTTGGAGTTCCCTGAGGCACCCATCCTCTGTGACAACACAAGCACAATCTGCCTTGCCAAGAATCCAGTTCAGCACACAAGGACAAAGCACATTGATGTCAGACATCACTTCATCAGAGACCATGTTCAAAAGAAGGATGTCAAAGTGCAATTTGTTCCCACTCAACAACAGCTTGCTGACATCTTCACCAAGCCTCTGGGGGTTGACCAATTTACTTTCATAAGAGGTGATTTGGGAATGGTAAACCCAAATGAGGTGTAACTTTGTATTTATTATACTTGATTGTTTAAAACCTACAACAATACTAACTTAGGCATCGGAGTGCCAATACGTGTTTTTGCAGGTCCTCAATGTTAAATCTTAAGATGTTGCAACCGGAAGCAAAACCACTTCCGGATGATCACTCGCTGACACTGGATGTTGAAACCAAGAGAGCGCCAGTGCCAGACCAAGGGACACGTCACTTCAGAAAACGCTTCATCTCCCTCCATGAGAAGTTGTGCCTTCTCTGATAATGTGAAGCGACACATGTCATAAGGTGCGCCGTTCCAATTAAAACGTTTACGTTACCCAATGTGTAAACGTTTGCTTTCATATGAAAAGACATGACCATTTTGCCCTCAGTAACTTTGCATATAAATAGGGTGTCATTTTCACTTTCACTTTTTACTTGCAAAAATTTACTCACCCACATATTCTCTGCATACATTCATCCATTTCTTCATCTTGTTCTTCATCTTCTTCATCTTCTTCTTCGCATTTCACCACAAACAAACCTTAAACCCTCACAACAATGGCCGGCTCACATGAAACAAACCCCAACACAAAGAAATCAACCTCTTCCAAGAAATCAAAGTCCAAAAGTGGGAAATCTGGGGATAAGCATTCTGGAAAATCTGGGCAACGCGATGAACATCATGAAGATCGCCATGATTTTTCTGGGCAGACACAAGGAGTAA
The DNA here is from genome assembly GCA_029929735.1 of Mimosa pudica. Classification (NCBI taxonomy): domain Eukaryota; kingdom Viridiplantae; phylum Streptophyta; class Magnoliopsida; order Fabales; family Fabaceae; genus Mimosa; species Mimosa pudica. Next base: position 4,567,003 of record JAKELP010000039.1, on the reverse strand, counting down.
ATGAGCAAGCCCAGGAACAGCCTGGACATTCTGGGCGAGTGCAAAAACAGCCTGAGCAGACTGAGCAACAACCAGAACAGGCCAAGAGGAAAGGAAAGAAGAAGGTTCAATTCAGCGAGGAGCCTTCTTCCAAGAGACAAAGGGTAGAGGAGGATGACCCTTTGATTTACAGAGATGGGGCTTTGGAGGCTGTCTCCTCCAAATTTGAAACGATGAAGCCCTACTTCAACAATGGGTTGTTCATCGATCTGGCCAAGATTGATGACCTAGGGTTCCCTCATCTGCGCCCGTATCTGGAAAAATACATGCCCTGGCTGGGGATCAAACAGGACTACAACATCAACGTCCTGCGGGTCTTCTGTCAATCCCTTTCTGAGAAAGTCAAGTACAAGAAGGTGGATGGGAAGGAGCAAATCCGCAGACTCACCTTCACTGCCACAGTCAGGGGGAGAACCTTCAGTTTCACCTGGAGGGACTTAAATGACTTAATGGGGATCACAGAAGAGGGCATGAATGAGTGGCTGTACCCTGAGTCACTAAAATACAGCAAGGAGGAACTCGAGAAGCTGTATGGCACCGAAGGGAAGAAGGTGTCCAAGATGTCTGACTCCAACAGACTCTTGTACTATGTTTACTCCCGGATGATGACACACAAGGGAGGAAACTTCAACGAGTCCACTCTGCTGGACAACCCGTGGTTTCCCAGATTTCTCTCCCATCAGCCAATCAACCCCGGGCAGTTGATCAGCCTTGAACTTCACAGATGGATAGTTAACCACAAGGCTGGATTTCTTCCCTACCCCACCATCCTTGCCTTCCTCCTTGAGAAGAAACTGATCAAGGCCACATCTGACGTGGAGGAAGAGAATATCAAGTGTGCTCCAGTGGGGGCAACTAACATCAGCAAGATGGGCATCAAGTACCTGAGGCCTGCTAAGCCCACTCGCTCAAGATCACAGGCAGGCAGTGCCTCTCAGACTTCAGCCCCTTCTACATCTGGTGCAGGGGATCAAGAGGCTGACTCCCATCCTGGCCCAAGCAGAGTTGCGAGGGTACCAGCTACAGTCAAAGCCTTCGCTGAGGAAGTAAAGGAGGAAATCCTGTTTAGGCTGACTGACTCCCTGGTGGCTCCTCTCAGGAACGAATGTGATGCTGGGTTCCAACAGCAAGGGGAGCGCATCCAGCGCTTAGAGGACAGAGTGGGTCAGGTTGAGACTCAGCTTGCCAGGGTGGATGCCAAGCTAGATCTTATCCTCCAACACCTCCAGATTCCCCAACCACAACAAGGTAACCTACCACCACCCCCTCCTCAAAATCCTCCTCCTCCTCCTCCTAATCAACCTCAACTTCCCCCTCCTCCTCCTCCCAATACTCAACAACCACAGCCACCACCATCACCAAACAATAACCAACAATCCCAACCTTCACCTGACCATGACCAGCAAGCCCAAGACTCACCTCAACAATTTCTTCGCCAATCACCTCTCAACTCCCCATCTCCACTTAACTCCCCCACTCGCACACCACCCAACGCCCCTACTCGCTCACCACTCAACCTCTCTGCCGGACCATCCCATCCTAACCCTACCAACCCCAACTCTGGACCAAGATCCAACCCATTGGCCGAGCAACTTGGCTTCAAAACTGCCATTCACCCCCTCAGCCACATCTATCTGAGAGATTACCCCCGCCTTCAGCGAATCCCTGAGGATCACTTACCATTTACCCCATTTACCCCACACTCTTCCACTGCCTTCACTGAATATTCCTCCACCTATCCGTTCGAAGGTCTATTCGTAGATCCTACTTGGTTCCCCAACCCTCCCGAATCCCCAGACACTACCTTACCTACATCCTCCCCAGAACCTTCACCCCCCAAAAGATTTGGCCCTGAACCTCCACCCTCCTCTCCATCCACTCCATCCCTGGCACTCACCCTTGTTGATGATGACAAAAGGGGGAGAGATGCTATGTCCACCCTTCGCCAGAGCATGGACACAAGGGATGTTCTCAGCCAGCCATCTCTCTGACTTGATGAAGATATTACGGCCGCCCTGCGTCGAGCCTTGGAGTCCCAGAGATTGGGTGGTGCTGAGAACCTAATCAGAGGAGAAGCTATCCGGTTCATGCAGCAGCAAAGGTCGGATGAGCAAGGATCAAAATGGGACATGGTGGTATTTGAGCAGAATAAGCAACCCTCACAGCCTGAGTCATCTTCATCAGAGCCTTCTTCAACTAAGAAGAGTAAAAACATTGTTGAAGAAATCATGATGAAGTGGGGGTTGAAGAAGATCGACCATCCTCCCATTGTGATCGCCAAGCCAATCCCTACATCCTCTGGGCAAACGTTTGAGATCCCTACTTCTGAGCAATCATTTGCCCCTCCTCCTCCATCTGAGCCAGCAGTTACATTCAGTGAATCAAGGAAGAAGGTCGTTGCTAGGAAGCGTGCCAAAAAGGTTATTGCCTCCACTGAACCTGCTGAGAGTGAGGAAGAGACCCCATCTGACCAACCTGAGCAAGAAACTTCGTCTGCCCAAGTTGAGCAAGAAATCCCAGTAGTACAAGCAGTTCCAATTCTGAAGGAAGTCAAGTTGGAAATAGAGGACATGACTCCTGAGGAATTCGAAAAATATGGGTACACAGACAGACTATCCTTTGGTCAGATGGCTTGCCTGGATGCTGAGAGAGCATGTGCCAAGCCCACTTCATCAATACCCAAGGGCAAAGGAAAGGGTAAAGGGAAGGGGAAGAGGAAAGCCCAGGAAGTTGAGGAGGATCCCAACTTCCCTGTATGGAATGTGAAGATTCGGGCTGTCCACTTTCCTAATGGCGAGGTCACCCACTTCTCAGATGCGACAGGATTCCCAGGCTATGAGGAAGTAGAAAATATGAAGAGAGCCTTCGAGGAGTCTGTTGAGTCTGAGAGACTCAGAAGGGAAAGGGATGAAGAAGAGCTTCAACGGATCATTGCTCAGATTGACCGGAATGTGCATGAAGCCGAAATAGCCAAACTCCAGAAAGAGAATGAAGAGAGACAGAAGGAGAGGGAGAGGAAAAAGAAACACCAAATCTGAACCCCCAATCCAACCCTTTTAACTTAGAAATTTTTCTTTGTTTTCATGCATATTTCATTCTTGCTTAGTGTAGATTACTTGTATATGTTATTTGCTTGTATACTCTAACTTGTAATCCCTGTTCATCAATAATATCTGTCTAAGTTACTTGTGCTTTATCTATTGCTGTTATTCTTCTACTAATCCTTTCATATGAACTGAATCGATAAAACTTAGTTTGTCATCATCAAAAAGGGGGAGAATGTTAGAATCTTAAGTTTTGATGAAGACTAAAATATGAAAGAATGAATCAAGGACTTAGAAAGCAATAGGTTAACATAGAATCCCAAGTAAGAGTGCAACCGGATGTGGATTTACTTCCGGATAGACTAGGACTAGCGCTCGCGGATGAATGACTCATCCCCCAGCGAGAGCAAGTAATTCACTAGGGAAATAACTTAGTCCATAAGCACTAGATATACAAAACCTCAAGACTAAGCTAGGATTCAACCAGAAGTGATTTTGCTTCCTGTTGTATTTAGACTGGCGCTGGCTGTTGGAATAGATGACACTAAGCGTCAGTGAACATAAGCCACGTCCAGTAGAATTGCTTCCGATAGCTTAGTGACTAGCGCTGACTGTTGGATTGAAGGACACTGAGCGAGAGTGAGTAAAAGTGATTATAACCCTTCATCCAGTGGTAGTGCTTCCGGATGTAGAAGTGCTTCCGGATCCAAGGAAGTCATTTTAGACTAAGTAAACACCCACTGCATGTGACTATGTGCTTATATTGATAAACTAACATTCAAAGTGCAGCACACTAAGTAGAATTGCTTCCGGATGTGAACCTGCTTCCGCAAGCAATCAGAATGTCAGAATGTTCAGAAGTGCAGTGTCAGAATGCTTTTGTCAGAGCAGAGTTGTCAGGACTACTTTTCAGAGATAAAGCAAGTCAACCCTGCTATGCATTGATGAAGCATTAATTGGGCAAACGGTAACAAGGGAAAAACGGCCATATTCAAACAGCTAACCCACCTACCAAGAGTCAGAATGTTTGAAGACTATATAAAGGAGCTCAACTTCATTTATGAAGCTAATGAATTATCTTTGACATTCTTGAGAGAAGCTAGAGCGAGAAACTAAGGAAATCTTCAAGTATTCAAAGCTGCCCAGAAAAGAGAAAGAGCATTTAACTCATTGAGTGATCTTTTCATCTACATATCTTGTACTCTTTGTAGTTAAGTCTCTTCGTGTTAAAAGAGCATTGATTGTACTTAAGTGTGTAACACTATCTGTTCTTAAAGAGAACTTAGTTAGAAAATCCTTTATCTGTAAAGGTTGAACCCTTGCTGGTTGTAAGGGGGAGCTAGTTAGAAAGGTTGCAAGTGAGCCTGAGTAAAACTTGTGGTTGTAAGGTTGCAAGTGATCCCGTTCAAAACTTGCGGTTGTAAAGGTTCCAGGTGCACCCGTTGTAAAACCTAGGGATAGTGGAACTCGGCCTGGGTGGTTGAGAACTGGACGTAGGTCAGGAAGACCGAACCAGTATAAAACTCTTGTGTTGTTTTTTATTTGAGCTTTTATTTTTATAGCACAATTCACCCCCCTCTTGTGCATCCAATACTTTCAAAAAATAACAATATATAGTGACATTTAGGTGGTGGAATAAGAAAGTATTGACCTGGTTTCTTGTTTTGTTCAGTAAATTGTTTGATTTATTGATGATTTGACTTGTGCTTTTATATTGTTTGGAATAAAATTCTCTCGAAATTGTTGTTTTATAAGCTTCAACATTAGATATGCTATTGTTTTTTTTAATATATTTTGATTATTTATCACCTAGTAATGGTTGGAGAGTACATTGTCATGGATAGTAAGAGGTTGTTGCCCATTTATACTAAGCGGCTGGAGGCTTCCTCATTATATTTAGTGATTGGAAGCAGCCCCCTTAATAATAGATAGATGTTGGTAGCCCTCTTACTTCATGAGTCGATGTCTCTTCACCATTACTACACGAAATAACGGTAAGTTGTTTGTTTTAAAGTGATTATCAGTTTGAATTTTATGTAGTTAATTATATTGATAACTGAATATTTTGGCAAGTAAATCATATGTAATTGGAAGGATTTGACTGTTAATACTTTGTGAATGGAAAAATTGATAGTTGATAAGTTGTGGTGAACTTGTAAATTGTAATTATAGATATGAATTGATTTTAGTTTGAGTGAATTAAACTGGATTTTGTGAATTCATTAGCAAAATTTGTTGTTTGTCATCGACTCTTTGATATTAAATCTAAAATAAAGTTGATTGGTGCTGGATTTATAATTGAATGAAAGTAATTCTTTGTTTGTTGCATGTTCAATGCATGTAAGTTTGGTTAAATTCTAGGTTTTGAAACTTCTCTTTTGTTGTATGACTGATTAAATTCTACCATTTATATTGAACTTTAGGTATTTGGAAGTGGTATATGAGTGACTTGGTGATGAGAGGGACATGAGAAATTCCGTTTCTTTTGCTTCTCCTTTGCTAATTGTTGTTCAAAACACTACAAGAGAGTAAACTATAAGTTTGAAAGTGGTTGTATTAGGTGTTATAAAGCTTTGAATTATAAAGGATTGAACTACTAAATTGTTGAGGTTTGGTATGATTTGAGTGAGAATTCTATGAACGTAATGGATGCACAAGAGGGGGGGGGGTGAATTGTGCTTCAAAAATAAATACTCAAAGTAAATGACACAAGATTTATACTGGTTCGGTCTACCTGACCTACGTCCAGTCCTCAACCACCCAGGCCGAGAGTTTCACTATAACTCAGGTTTTAAATCGGGTTCACCTGAAACCTTACAACCGCAAGTTTTACGGGCTCACTTGCAACCTTACAACAAGTTTTACACTGGCTCACTTGTAACCTATCTAACTGTCTCCCCCTCACACCAAGCAAGGGTTTGAAGTTTACACTTGAAGGCTTTTCTGACTAAGTTCTCTTACAGAACGAATGATGTTACACACTTAAGTTCAATAAATGCTCTTTTAACAGAAAGAGACTTAACTACTGTGAGTACAGAATAGGTAGGTGAAAAATCACTCCAAGTGTTAAATGCTCTTCATTTTTCTGGGCAGCTTGAATGAATAAGGTTTTTCTCGCTCAAGAATATTTGAAGATCATTAACTTCTTCATAAATGAAGTTTAGCTTCCTTATATAGTCTTCAAGCATTTTGAACTCTTGGTAGGTGGGCTAGCCGTTTGAATATGTCCGTTTTTCCCTTGTTACCGTTCGCCCATTTAATGCTTCATCCTTAAATAATCCCTTGCTTACCCAAGGAGATCTTTTATACTTATCCTTGGCCTGAAGCACTTTCTTAGGAGAGACAGGATTCGCAGGTTTTCTCCATGTGAGTTGAGACATCCTCTCTCTTTTGTCCTTCTCAGGATAGTTGAATGGAACTCTGTGATAGCTTATCCCTGAGACAAGGTCTTTGTTCCTTGTGGTAGCGTACTGCTTCTTATGATTGAACCAGGTAGTTGCAGTAGTGACATCACCACGAGTTCTCTTCTTTGGGACAAGAGGAACTCTTGATCTTTCCTGCACAGGTAAGGCACTAGAAGGGAGTTTTGGTACCCATTTGTACTTGGGTCCTACATAGTTAGCGCTGGACCTTACTTGTCCTTTGGGGATCCATATATATTTATTTCTCACATTTAAATTTCTCTTAAAATTGCATGTGTGAGAAATATGACCAGTTCTACCACAATAATGACAGATAATGGGATGATGTTCAGAATCAGATTTCTTATCACTATTATGGTGGTCAGTTTTCTTTTCAAAGACTCTATGTTTATTAATTTTTGAAATCTCAGGGTCTTTCGAAAAATCTTCTTTTATGAGTGGGACTTTGGACTCCTTGGTTGTAGAAGAAGGAATAAGTTCCTCAAGTTCCCTATTCCTTTTTCTTAAGCCTAGAATTTCTTTTGCAAGTTTACAGAATTCAACATGTAGCTCATTATACATATCTTGCAATTCAGAAGTTTCAAGTTTAGGTACCTCATTTTCTTCAGCTTCTGAATCTTCTAGGCGGAGATCCACTCTCTCTTTGCTGATACTAGCTTCTACTACATCACCATCCAGTAGCTCATCAACGGTGGATTCACAAGGAGCACATAGTGAGCTTTGGACAGCCTTAACATCAAGAAATTGGCTAGAAGCATACATAGTATCAAGAGTGTTCCAAATATCTATAGCCCTAGAGCAATGTTTAATTTTCTGGTAATCATTGTCAGATAAACTTTTGTGCAAAATTTGCATTGCTCTAAGGTTTAAGTAAAATAAGCTTTTGTCCTCTTCTGTCCAATTTACTTTTGGTTTGAAATCAGAGTCCTTTTCAAAAACATCCCACATTTTGAAATCAGTGGATAGTATAAAACTTTTCATCCTTCCCTTCCATAAGTAAAAATCAGCATTTTCTAACACAGGTGGGATGGTATGATCAAAACCTTCAAAACACATTTTGTAACCCAAATCAGCCTAGGTTTTTGCACTTGAGATCGTTGGATCCTTTAAACAAGTGACCTTGCTCTGATACCAAATGATAAACGTGGCTGTCACCCAAGAGGGGGGGGGGTGAATTGGGTGAGAGAATAAATTAAATCTTTTGAATCTTCTTTAAGTATTTATTTTTGAAGCACAATTCACCCCCCCCCTCTTGTGCATCCATTACGTTCATTTGGTATCAGAGCAATGTATCAAATCTGAATGAGTTGTTGTTCATACTGGGCTCCGAGAGCTACTGCTCCTGAAATTGAGAAGATCAAACAAATTCTACTTGACGCAAATATGGCTTTAGTTATGAAAGCTTGATCGCTGTGGATGCACAAGAGAGAACATCAACGAGTCATTCAAAGTTAAATCTTAAGTAAGTACCATCGGAAGCAAAACTACTTCCGGATGCTCTCGTGCTGACGCTGAATAACTACTCAAGGCAACCAGGAGCGTCTGTCCAACCGGAAGCAAAATCACTTCCGAATACTCTTTTGCTAGCGCTGGATGATAATTCAATATGATCAAGAGCGCCAGTGTCAGACCAAGGGACACACCACTTCAGAAAACGTTTCAACTTCCTCTATGAAACGTTGTGCCTTCTCTGAAGCAACACGTGTCATCAGGTGTGTCGTTCCAACTTAAAAACTTACGTTACCCAATGTGTGAAAATTTGAAAGACTATACCCATTCTATCCTCAGAAGCTTTACCTATAAATAGATGTAACTTTTCACCTTCACTTTTTACTTGCATTATTTTCACACGCATCTTTTCTCTGAAAAATTTACTTCATCTTCTTCATTGCATTCTTCATTTTTACACACTTCTCGCATTTCATCTTTATTTTCACAACATTCATACAAAAAATGGCCGGTACGAATGAACCCAACCCAGTCATCCAGAAAACCTCTTCTTCTAAGAAAAATAAATCGAAATCTGGGAAATCCTCTCACAGACATTCTGGTAAATCTGGGCACCATGAAGAACAACATGAAGAACATCATGAACGCCAAGAAGGTTCTGGGCAATCACGGGGACAGGGTGAAGACGTTCAGGGTCAGCCTGAAACCTCTGGTAGAATAGAACAGGCAGTGGGTTCTGAACAAGAGCGGGATGCTCAGGGAAAGGGAAAGAAGAAGAAGGTTCATTTTTCTGAGGAGCCTTCCTCCAAGAGGCAGAGGGTTGAGGAAGAAGATGATCTCACAGTTTATAGAGATGGGGCTTTGGAGAGTGTATCCGCCAAATTTGAGACATCCATTCCCATCTTCAATCATGGCCTGTTCATCAATCTGGACAAGTTGGATGAACTAGGGTTTGCTCATCTGCGCCCTTACTTGGAAAAGTATATGCCTTGGCTGGGCATCAACCAGGACTACAACGTCAACGTCCTGCGAATCTTTTGCCAATCCCTCTCAGGCAGAGCTAAGTACAGGAAGGTGGATGGGAAAGAGCAAGTCCACAAACTCTCCTTCACTGCCACTGTAAGAGGAAGAACCTTCAGGTTCACTTGGAGAACCCTGAATGAGATGATGGGAATCACAGAAGAGGATATGAATGAATGGATCTACCCTGAGTCTCACAAGTACAGCAAGGAGGAACTCGAGGAGTTGTATGGCACCAACAGCAAGAAGGTGTCAAAGATGTCTGATTCTAACAGGCTCTTGTACTACGTCTACTCCCGGATAATGACTCATAAGGGAGGCAACTTCAACGAGTTCACACTGCTGGACAACCCTTGGTTCCCTAGACTCCTCTCGCGCAAGTCTTTCAACCCTGGGCAGTTGATATGCCTAGAGCTTCAGCGCTGGTTAAACAATGACAAGTCAGGTTATCTTCCCTATCCCACCATCATTGCCTTCCTCCTTGAGAAGCATCTGATCAAGGCTACATCTGCTGTGGAAGAAGAGAATGTCCAGTGTAGGCCTGTGGGAGCAACCAATGTGGCAAGGATGGGGATCAAGTATTTCAAGCCTCCTAAGCCCACTCGCTCACACTCACAAGCCGGTAGTGCTTCTGGTACTTCAGCTCCCTCTGCATCTGGAGCAGGCGATCAGGAAGTTGACTCTCATGCTGGGCCAAGCCGTAGTGCAAGGGTTCCAGCTTCTGTTAGGGCCTTTGCAGAGGACATAAAGGAAGAGCTTCTGTTGAGACTGACTGATTCCTTGGTGGGTCCTCTCCGTGTTGAATGTGAAGCTGGCTTCCACCACCAAGGGGAGCGAATTCAGCGGCTTGAGGACAGAGTAGGACAACTTGAGAATCACCTTGCCAGGGTGGATGCAAAATTAGACCTCATCCTCCAGCACCTACAAATTCCCCAACCTTCATCACAAGGTAACTTACCACCTTCACCTCCTCCTCCTCCTCAAAACCCTCCTCCTCCTCCTAATCACCCTCAACTACCACCTCCTCCTCCGCCCAACACTCAACAACCTCAGCCTCCACCACAAAATGACCAACAAGCTCCACCATCACCCAACAATGACCAACAATCCCAACCCTCACCTACCCATGACCACCAAACCCAAGACTCAACTCACAACTCTCCACGCCATTCTCCTAGAAATTTCTCATCCTCACCTTCCTCATCCTCATCCTCACCCATTCCCACACGACCAGGTGCCCCTACACGCTCTCCACTCCGCTTCTCCAACCCTACCCATCCAAGCCCTAGACCCATAGGATCTGAAACAGCCATTCACCCCCTCAGCCAACCATACGGCGAATATCCCCGCCTTCAACCACTCTCCGATGACCATTTACCCTTTACCCCTGACTCCGCCAACTACAAAGAATACTCCTCCACTCATCCTTATGGGGATATCTTTGTCACCACCAGCTGCTTCCCCGACCCTCCTCAAACTCCTGAACACCTATCTTCTCCCACATCCTCCACCTCTACCCTCTCACCCTCCCCTCCCAAGAAATTTGGTCCTGAACCACCTCCATCCTCCTCCACATCCACTCCATCCCTGGCACTCACCCCTGTTGATGATGACAAAAGGGGGAGAAATGTTATGTCTACTCTTCGCCTAAGTATGGCCACAAGGGATGTTCTCAGCCAGCCTTCACTCTGGATTGATGAAGATATCACGGCCGCCCTGCGTCGTGCATATGAGTCTCAGAGGCTGAGTGGTGCAGAGAGCCTTATAAGAGGAGAGGCCCTCCGTTTCCTGAAGCAGAAGAGAACAGCTGAGCAAAGATCACATTTGGAGATGGTTGTGTTTGGGCAGAATGAACAATCCTCACAATCTGAGTCATCATCAGAGCCTCCTCCAAATAAAACAAGTAGAGAGATGGTTGAGGAGATCATAATGAAGTGGGGACTGAAGAGACCCAACCATCCTCCCATTGTGATAGCCAAGCCTGTTCCTGCATCCTCTGGGCAAGAGTCTGAGATCCCTTCATCTGAGCAATCTTCTGATCCTCCTCCCTCGTCTGAGCCAGCTGCCAGATTCAGTGCACCCAGAAAGAAGGCCGTTGCTAGGAAACGTGCCAGAAAGTTAATTGCCACCACTGAATCTGATGAGTCTGAGGAGGAGACTCCATCTGACCTACCTGAGCAAGGAACTTCATCTGCTCAGGTTGTGCAAGAAAATCCAGTGGTCCAAGCGGTTCCAATTCTGAAGGAAGTCAAATTGGAAATTGAAGACATGACTCCTGAAGAATTTGAGAAGTATGGATTCACTGACAAGCTATCCTTTGGTCAGATGGCTTGCCTCGATGCTGAAAGAGCAAGTGCCATGCCCACTCCTCCAATTAGCAAAAGCAAAAGGAAGAGCAAAGGGAAAGGGAAACGGAAAGTCCAGGAAGTTGAGGAAGATCCCAACTTCCCTGTATGGAATGTGAGAATCCGGGCTGTCCACTATCCCAATGGAGAGATCTCCTACTTCGATGATGCTACAGGTTTCCCTGGGTATGAAGAAGTGGAGAACATGAAAAGGGCATACGAGGAGTCCATTGAATCAGAAAGGCTCAGAAGGGAAAAAGAGGAAAAAGAGCTTCAAGAGATCATTGCCCAGATAAACCAGAGTGAGCGTGAGGAAAATGAAGAGAGACAGAAAGAGAGGGAAAAGAAAAAGAGACACAGACTCTAACCCCCAATCCAAATATTTTTGTTGATTTTGTTTTCATGCATATCTTCATTCATACTTAGTGAAATTTATTTGTATACATTCTTTACTTGTATATGTTATTTGATTGTATAACTCTGACTTGTAACTTCTGCTTGTCAATAATATTTGTCTGAGTTACTTGCTCTTAACTATTGCTTTTATTCTTCAGCTAATCCTTTCATATGAACTTAATTAATAGAACTAGGTTTGTCATCATCAAAAAGGGGGAGAATGTTAGAATCTTAAGTTTTGATGAAGACTAAAATGTAGAGGATTAGACCAAGTGCCTAGGAAGCAATAGGATAACAAAGGATCCCAAGTAAGAGTGCTTCCGGATGAAGATTTACTTCCGGTTAGATTAGGACTTGCGCATGCGGATGAATGCTTTCATCCCCCAGCGTCAGCAAGTAAATAACTAGGGATTTAACTTAGTCCATGAACTTTAGGTGCACAAACCCTAAGACTAAGCTATGGTTCAATCGGAAGCGAAGTTGCTTCCTGTTAGACTTAGACTGGCGCAGAGCGATAGAATAGATATTACTCCAAGCGACAGTGAGTCTACTTCCCCAAGTGAAAGCGCTTCCTGTTAGAATTAGACTGGCGCAGAGCGACAGAATAGATATTACCCCAAGCGTCAGTAAGTCTACTTCCCCAAGTGAAAGCGCTTCCTGTTAGACTCAGACTGGCGCAGAGCAATAGAATAGTTATTACCCCAAGCGTCAGTAAGTCTACTTCGCCAAGTGAAAGCACTTCCTATTAGATTTAGGAAGTGCTTTCACTTGGCGAAGTAGACTTACTGACGCTTGGGGTAATAACTATTCTATTGCTCTGCGCCAGTCTGAGTCTAACAGGAAGCGCTTTCACTTGGGGAAGTAGACTTACTGACGCTTGGGGTAATATCTATTCTGTCGCTCTGCGCCAGTCTAATTCTAACAGGAAGCGCTTTCACTTGGGAAGTAGACTCACTGTCGCTTGGAGTAATATCTATTCTATCGCTCTGCGCCAGTCTAAGTCTAACAGGAAGCAACTTCGCTTCCGATTGAACCATAGCTTAGTCTTAGGGTTTGTGCACCTAAAGTTCATGGACTAAGTTAAATCCCTAGTTATTTACTTGCTGACGCTGGGGGATGAAAGCATTCATCCGCATGCGCAAGTCCTAATCTAACCGGAAGTAAATCTTCATCCGGAAGCACTCTTACTTGGGATCCTTTGTTATCCTATTGCTTCCTAGGCACTTGGTCTAATCCTCTACATTTTAGTCTTCATCAAAACTTAAGATTCTAACATTCTAGTGTCCGTGGTATCGTTTTGGATTAACGTTAAATAAAGGGGATTATTTGGTAGTACATGGTAATTTGATGACTTATAATAATTCTTTGGATATGAATTGGAAATTATGGAGTGAATACACTATGGTGATCATGGAGTGGAAGATTCTTGGACATGGATTAGTGTTTAGGCTGTGGATGTAACTAGAATAGCTATATACTATTGGTGAACAATCTATGTAAAGTGATTTTATAAATTTAGTATAAATTCCTTAGTTGTAGAGATAAGTGACGAATTTTGATGTTGTGATCGTGACAAAACTGAATAGATAAGAAAGTTAGTTGAGATGAGGAGTTTAGGGTGAAACTTTAGTGAATGGTTTTAAACGGATTCATTGGAAGTTGATTGCAGTCCGAAATGACTTTGATAAGAAAGTTGACATGGTTGACCATATATTGAGTTAGAATCATTAACTAAAGCGAGAAATGAAATTTTGTAGAGTTGTTATCGAACAATTATTAGCGAGATCTTGGATCATGATCAAGGGAACCACAAGAGTGTGAAGAGGATGTTGTCGTCATATATGAAGTGGACTTTAATACAAATAAATTGAGCTTAGGGTGGTTAGTAAACGAAGGTTAGCTAAGGAGAGAAGTAAAAAAAAATGGTGGATTACCATAGATTGATTAAGGATAAACGGTGAAAGATGGTATTGAGTAGCGAAATGATTAGAGTTGATATGAAGAATACAAAGTTGAATTGCAGATTTCCTGGTTCTAGGCATTATTTTTAGCGAATTTTGGGGACAAAATTCCTAAAAGGTGGGATAAATTGTAACATCCCAAATTTTTAAATTAGAAATAATAAAAGATTTATTAAGGTCTTGAGGTGTTGTTTAGGAAATTTTAAGTCTTAGGAATAAATTTATGAATATTAAATCTTGTTTAGTTTAGAATTTGAAGAAATATAGTTAAAAGAATTAATTGGGATAGAAACTTTCATGAAAAGTAAATTGGAATCTAGATTATGTTATAATGAAAAGAATGAGATATAGTAATATATACAAACTTTCGGGCTAGAAATATAATTAAGTATAAACAATAGGGTAGTTAATTATAATTTTCCCTAATCACTACACCACCCATATACATACACACTCACCAAACAAACCCTAACTCCCCCTAACCTTCGAACCCGTCGGCCCCCTCCCTCTTCTCATCTCACCCTTGCCTTCCTCCCACTGCAATTTCCGGTGGCCCAAGGAGCGGCTCCGCCGACACTCCTCACAAACCCATCATCTTCCTCTTTTTTTCTTCGCTCCCATCACTGAAACCCATCTTCTGTCTCACTCCCTCACTACCTCTCTTCGTTTTCTCTGCTCTTCACCCTTTTCGTCGTTGTCCCCCTTCGTCTCCGGCGAGGACGGCGGTTTTTGGCGACGGCGAGACGAGTGAAGCTTCAAATAAACTTTGGTAAGCTTCTCCCCTCTGATTTCTTTATTCTTTCTTCGTTTCTGGCGCCAACTGAGAGGGAGTCCGAGTTTGGTTTCTAATTTTTGGGTCTTTTAGTTAACTAAAACAGAGTTCAATCTTCATTTAGTGATGCTAGAGAGGGGATTTGAATGATTGATTGAGAATTTGTTGATTTTGTGAAATAAACCCTAACTTTGTGTGCTTTAGTAATCTGTTGGGTATGAGTTTTAAAAGGTTTAATCTTCTAATTAATCAAAACAGGGTTAAAATTATCAAATTAGTTATTTTATATGCTTGATTTGATAAATATGATTGGTTATGTATGTTATGATTTAGTGATAGGTTTATAAATTTTCTCTCTTTCTTTTCCTTCGGCACAGCTGGTATGGATGTGGAAGTTTATTTATTTTCTGGTGTTGCGTGTTGAACTTATGTACAAACGTAAATTTTGATTTGTTTGTTCCCTGCGCTACTTTGACAGTTTTGAAAAGAGGAAAGAGGCCAATGTTTGAATAAAGAAATTGTAATGCACGTGTGAATAATAGATAGATATAGTTGGAGTGGTATTAATGCATGTACGTTGGCGAATTTACTGCTGCTTTAAATGAATAAACGAATGAATTTGTGGAAGAATAGGAGTTTTGTTTCAGTTAGAGTGAAATTCTGTTTGGTTATGCCTTATGAAGTGAAATAATGTATGTGCAAGTGCTTACATGTGGTTTTGGGATTTCCTGTTACTACTTTATGCATTGGCTGAATAAGTATAGGAAAGGGAAGGAAAAACATAAGTTGCATGATGATTTATGTGAGTGTTGCTGAGTTTGATGATGAGTTGTGAGGTGTGTAGTCAAGTGTTTGAATTGCAAGGGAACTTTGAATTTTATTTGCTTGTTTAGTTGTTGCACTGGACGAACAATTTGGAAAGAAATGGAGATTTGTGTTTTATTGAGTACGATTCTGTTTGGATCACGATGGGTGGAGTGAGATGATATTGATATTTAGGATTTTTATTGTTATTGTATCCCTACAGTGGGCGAGCTGATATAAAGGAAATTATTATTCATCTATTTGGATTGTTGGCTAAGTATATGTGGAATATTAATGGTTATGTTGGGGCTGTGAATGGTACATAAATGGTTGGTAATGTCTTCTCTACTTATAACCACAATTGGATTAAAATTGTGCAAGTGTTAAATCCATTCAAATAAGTCTCCTTAATAATCATGAATGCAAAGTCCTTCAATTGTGAATGAATTTCTTCTTGTTGCTATTGGATTGGCCTTAAAGATACCTCTAAATGCAATCAGGCATTTCTAGTTGTTGAAATAGTAATAATTCTTGCGGATACATTTTATAAATGGGAAGTGTCACTTATTGTTTAGAAGACAATTAGATATGCCATTAGTTGAGTTATAATGTTTGTTATCCGTGGAGCTTTGTAACATCCTGGATTTTTTTTATATAAAACAAATTAATAAACGACTAGAATTTAGGAAAAAGAAATAATGAGTTATTTGTAAATGAAGATATTTAAAAATCTTACAGATTAATTTAGAAAATTCAACATTCTTTAGGAAATATGTTAAGATAAAGAAAGAAAAATAACAGAGTATTAAATTTAAATTTAGGAATATTTATGAAAGTTATATCAAGAAGTCATCGTTTTAGTAAATTATGTTTAGAATGTCGTAAAATACTAAAATTTAAATCAACATAAATAATTATGAATTAAGGAATTAAAGAGTTGGAAACAATTTATATTTAATGCATTAAATTAGAAACCATGAAGTCATTGTAAATAATTTAGAAAGTTACTTTTCTAAAATAATGCTTGTGTGTGTAAGGGAAAAGATGATATGATATTTTCTAAAGCATTAGAGATTAATTTTGAGAGTGAAGGAGACTAAATTTTATAGATAATATAAGTAGAAACCTTGTAACTAATTGAAGGTATTGTTTTGTAATTTTCATATTGGCCCTATACCTAGATTTCCCTAACTATATATATAAACATGTATTCCATCTTCCCTTCCTTCCTCAAGCTGCGCCTTCATCACCTCCACTCACACACACACCCTTCAACTTCACTCTCTTCTCGTTTCCTCTTTGCGCCAGCCTCAGTGGACGATGACGGAGGCCATTCCCGGCGATGGCAAGTTCGGTCACCACCATTTCATTCTTCCCCATCGATTTCGTCTTCTTCTTCCTCGCTGTTCCATCCTCCTCCTTCGTTTTCTGCGTTTTCCGGCGACCCAGTGGCGGTCGGCGGCGAGGGGAGTCGTTCTCCGGTGAAATTTCTGGCGGTCCTTAGCCCAGCTTCTACAAATCCAGAATAGAGTATAAGTGAGTTTCCCTCTCTAAGTCCTACCTACTTTTCCGATTTGAGAGAGAGAGATCGATTTGGGGGTTTGGTTCTGCGCTCAATGTTTTAACTAATCTTGATAGAAGTATTGTAGAATTGCTTCATTTTCCCTCATATTAAATTGTGGTGAAGGCTTGGAATTAGGTTGAATCTTTTTTTTATCTCATACTCTGTTTCATGGTCAAATTGAATTGTTTCTCTGTTGCTGCAGTATTTTGTTAGACCTGTTTTCTTTTATTTTCCACTTTAAAGCATGTAAAATAGAGAAAGAATGTTGCTGAAGTTGTCTATTTTGTTTGGAATGCATGTAAACAAATTTTGGGAAATTGTATGTCCTCTTTATTGGTATGGCCGAGTGGGTGTTCATATTGATATTTGAATTGAATTAGTTTCTGTGAACTTGAGACTTTAATGTTCTTGGATTCTTTTCTCTTTTCTAGGTATTATTGTTACAAGAATCTGTTAAGGCTAATTGAAATTTATTTATGTGTTCTGCACAAAGTTGAACTGTATGATAGTGTGATTATGTGGTTGTTTTGCTCAAATGATTGGCGTTGAGTTGCTTTTTGGGTACTGAGGTTCACAACTTTCAATTGGTTATTAATAGAAATTCTTTTGAGTGATGTTATGGCACTGCTTGCTGATTGGTTGAAGGTGTTGATGAGATTTGAAAATTTTGAATAATGTCTTGTATGTTATAGTGGGCGCTATTATTGTTTTGGTATTGATTTTTGGGATAAGTTTGGACATTTTAGACCATGATCTGTTTTGAATAGAACTTATTAAGAGTGCTTTCAATTGTGAAACAAGCTTGGCAGTGGTAAGATTCTTATTGTTATAGAATATGTTTGTCCAATATATATTAAAGTCATGATTTTCTTAAAGCCGGAATTTAGCTGTCCCTCTACTTGATTGATAGTGTTTTGTAAATTATTAATGCGGGATTACCTTGGATGCAAAGCATGTCTTAATTTTGTTGTGATTTAAATTAGCCAAAGAAAAATAACTCTGTGATTTATGATACTTTGTGCAGTGGAGTTGTCTTCTATCTATTGTATTCACATGTCTATTGTATTCACATGTCTGCTGATTTGAGAAAATGTTAATGTGATATGATAGAATTAGTATTTTGCTACATATATTACATTTCTATTGAAAGCTTGTAATGGTGGTTGTTGGATCTTCCTTGTCTCTTCCTTTCACTAAATGGACTATTGCACGTGTTTGATATTTGCAAATATATGAGAGTAGTTTAATTCTGACCTTGTATACTTGGTTTTAATGAAAATGGAATTTTGGAGTTTGTTCTCCTTGTTTGGCTGTGGTTTATACGATAGGGAGGAATTTGGATCATTAGAAGTTATTGTTTAAACTAAATGTATGGATTGTTCTAGCATGTGTAAAGACATTAAATGGTAATTGTGTATCTTTAGTTTAATACTTAAATAAATGTTCTGCGAGGTGGTCATATTGTTACTCTTAAAGATGCTGTTGAAAATGAATTTCCTTGTTGGTTATATGTGAATTTATGTGAAAGTGCCATATTAATGTTTGAGAAAATGACTTAGCACTTGCTTAATATTGAAATGTTATTATATGAGAATAAATATATATATATAGGTTATGCTCATGAATTGAAAGAAAATTAGAAATAACATAACCATGAAGGGGTCGGGTAGTACTTCTAGGAACGAGAGCGGCGTTATTTAGAAATTATGACAAATGATTAATTATTATTTGTATGTATTGTATTATTGCTTGTAGAGATTGATTATTGACACTTGAGCACGTGGGAGCTTACATTTTATTTTTGGTTTAAATGCAAGGAGGTAACTACTTAAACTTGTTTGCGTGTGTGTGTATGTTGGTAAGCATATAGGTTAGATTATAAATTTGTGATGTTTATTATATGATTTATGAGAATTGATTATTTGTTTGGTGCACACCGGTTAATATGATTATAATTATGCCATTCCGGAATGAGGTTCCCTGCAAAACCCCCAGGGACTAAAATGAATAAGACAATATTGTTACATGTTCAGTAGGGTTGTTAGTCCCTTTGAACCAGTTCAAGCGAGGGTATATCGACCATCGAGTCGTGAGTCCCTATTGAACTGAGATATTACGGTGTGTTGTGTTTGATTTAATTGTTATTATTGATGTTTTAATATTATTATTGATGTTTTGAGTTGCGATGTTTGAGTTGTGATGTATCCGTATATTTGTGCTGCTGCAATTCATGATAATTGATAGTTACTTGAAATTAGCATAGGTAATATGTTCATGCAACACAACATGTTACACACACCACTTTACACATTATTATCACACACCACCTTACGGGCATGCACATGCACGTAGTGCAAAAATGTGCGTAAGCGAGTGGTAGTAGTTGCGATTTCTGGGTCTACCCCAATCGTTGTTATTACAGGTACTAGATCGGGGCAGGAGTGAGGGGAAGGATCTGGAGACTTAAGCATCTTTAGTTTTAATGATTTGTAAATATGTTTAATTTATTTTCCATGGATTATTGTATGTCTGTGTATAATTTTAGGCTGGATAACTGTAACTATTAATTAAACATGTTTATGTGCTTATCTGTAAATGATGATTGTGAAAGAATCTAATCAGTTATTACTATATTTATTTAAATATCCATGTTAGTCAATTTTTATCTAACATGGATATCTCAGATTTAATAATTTTATATAAATGATTGTTTTATTATTAATTTTATATTCGACATTAAAATAATTTATTTTAATTTGTTTATTTCCAAATTATATGAAAACTTTTTCTAACCATGATAGCTTATTTGTGACTAAAATTATTTTTCTATCATGGTTAGCCTATTAACTTGTATTTTTACGGAAAAATAGGAAAATATTATTCTAACTATGTTAGTCATCATTATAACATAAATTCTTTTTTTAACATAGTTAGTATTGTAATTATTGTAGTCAATTAAGTTAAATTCTTTTTCTAACTATGTTAGCCTCTATTATCTTAACTTATATTCTTTTTCTAACATAGTTAGACTTTAATTTAAATTAGAAAAAAAAATAGCGTAAAAATGGTTATAATTATTGGGTTGTTACAAGCTTTACTTGAGTTGTAACGTTTCTGTTGGATTGAGAATTTTTAGGAATGAAGATGTTTGGTTTGTTTAGGCATGGTCTGTTTTGATTTATGATTTGTGTATTGTAATAATAAGGTCGATTTCTTGCTAATTCTTGTGATTTCAAATATTGGTCTTCATTGCTCTGCTCTTGTTTATTATTGTCCAGGTTTCCTTTCTTTAATTATTAATTGAGATTGAATTTCTGTTCAAAACTGTGCTGTGTTAAATGGGTTCAAATGTAAGGAAGATTTTTGTTATAATGTTAGTTGTATTATTGTTGCTTTGGGTATGATTTGGTTGAGTTATAAGATGCCTTTACATGTTCGATTGTGCTTGGAGTAATGGTTTCCTAGGTCTCTTTCTTGATAGTTGTGGCTGAATTGTTAAGCTTGTGTGTGTGTGCTGATTTTTCTTATTGTGAGCTAGTTTGGATGAATGGTTATACATGTTTCTTCAAGCTTATATGGTTAATTGGCATTTTGAAAGTACAGTTAGCTAGTTAAAGGTTTTTGCGGTTAAGTTGGAGATTTAGTGTGTCTCTTTGCTGCATTGATTGGATGGGTTTATAAAGAAATATATAATACTTTAAAGCTGCAAATAAAATATGGAATATGATTATCTATGGTCAATTGTGGTTTGATGTTGGTGTGCAATGAAAGTTGTCATTTCCTTTGAAAAAAAAATGGTAGGATAAAGTGCGAAATATGGATGATTTGCATGGACTAAATAATTGACAAGAATGACTGGTGATAAAGTGTTAAGGTCCAGAACTTGTCTAGTTGTTCTCTTAATTTTTGGAAGGTGTTGGCTTGGTCTTGTTGTTAATAGAGTTGTGGGCAAATTAGGTAAATTGGAGGGACAGTTTGGAGTGAACATTTCTTTTCTTTGACAATGTTTTGGCTGAACTTAAGTGAGAATTTGTTATTTAAAATTATTTTGGTGGTTGTTAAATAATATAGGAGTAAGACTGACTTGAATGTGAGGTTTAGATATCTATGAACTTGGAATTGAAATATCCTTTTTGCTTCATACATATTATTTTAAAAGATGTTTAAAAGGGTGTTTGTTATGTTGTGGAATTTGAGAAGGGTTGTGCTTTTGTATTGATCAATTAATTGGTTAGTAATTGTGTGAAGGATGAAGCAAGTCTATACCTTACTTGTTTATTGGTTTGTTATTAAGATTGTTCATGATTTTGTTTGATTTGGAGTTTCTCTCTTGCTGAGTTGATGATTGTGAAATTCAGGTGACTTGTGATTTAAATTGGTTAATGTATTTGAATTAAGAAAAGGGGGAAAAGGGTAGTAACATAAATAAGAACGCGAGAGAGACGTTACTTAACCTATACATGGTCATTGACTTACTATTATTACATTGTGTAATAGTAGGAAACATTGGGCTAGACAAATATATTTCGCAAGGCAAGGCTAAGAAAACGAGAAAAATAGCGGAGTGCTAAAGGGCGACAGGTAATCATACTTAACCTTGCTATAACAATGAGGGTGACGTTAGCTGGGATTTTCTTAAAATCCTTTCTCACCCTCTATATATATATATTATCTTTGAAAAGTTATTTTCATACAAAACAGGCTATCGGGTGCCTTTCAAACACGATTATTTTTGTATAAAACATTTTTATACATTATATGTATTATCCTGTTCTGGTGGTGGCCATTGATCTGGAATGACATGAAATGTGTATAGCATATCTTTTGGGTAGTGGTTTGAGAGATGGTGATGATAGAGAAGGGAGAGTTATGTTGTGGAAAATCGGAGATGTTGAAATGTTAAGATATTGTAGGGAATTGCGAAAGTACATGATACTGATAGTGATATTGTGATATTGAAGTGAATTATGGTTAAGAAGTTGAATATGGTGAATGAGATTGAAATTAATGAATATTGTGAGGTTGCATGACACTGATATACATACGTATCATCACGCGATGATAACTGTCGATTGGCCGATCGACAGTTATTTGTACTGATGATCCTTTTCGGATTGATTAGACTGGGGATCATAGGTCAACTTATTGAGAGAAAGTGACCTACGGTTGTTTGGCAGTGGAGAGCCCAACCGTTCCCGTTCTGTAATGGAAACAGAATTGGGGTTCCCTCTCTGGAGATTGCCAGAGAGGGAAATTGTCCCCTCATTATGGAGAGGGACACAGTGTCAAATCATATAGTGAAGAATAGATGCTTGAATGCACCGTGATGGCACAATGCATCTGTAGGTGAGTGTGAGAGTTGTTGTGGTCGTATTAGTTGAATGGAATATGGAGATGATGAATTGATTTGGTTTGGATGTGATTGTTGGATTTGAGTGATGAATGGAAGAAGATTTGACATGGATATATATATATATATATATATATATATATATATATATATATATATATATATATATATATATATATATTACTGGTTTTAAAATGAGGTACCCTTTAGACGCCATCGCTACCGCACATCTCACTGTTATAGTGAATTAAGCGGTGATTACTGGGACAAATTGTCTCATCCCACGATTACTGACATTTTTGCAGGTATTCATGCACAGGTGCAAGCTTCAGGAAAGGGAAATTAGGTAGTGGAGGTGATATATTTTATTTAGAATTGTATATTGCCAATTGGTATAGGCCTGCATCTGCTTCCGCATGTATATATATTTATTTATTGTTAATATAATTAGTTTTGTTTAATAACCATGTTAGGCAAATCTCTTCTAACAAGGTTAGTTATTAATTATCCATGATAGTGTTCAGGTTGTATCAGGAAATTCTTTTCTATCATGGATAGTATTTAATCATTAGGAAATTCCTTTACTAACTATGATAGGACATTGATATTATGGAAATCCTTTTTCTATCATAGTTAGTAAAGAGATTATTAGATCTAAAATGGATATCATTGGCTAATTAAGTAATTAGTAACAGACTGTTACATTAAGTCTGCCACTATCTTTTCCCAGTTTGCGAATATTTCATATCACTACTACAAATAGAACCTATACCAGCGCAGCTTTACATGCGCTCATAAAAGGACGGAAAAAAACGCATGAAATGATACCATGTACATGCGCTTAAAGCGCATGTACATGTACCAATCTGTACATACGCTTTAAGCGCATGTAGTAAGTCACATATACATGCGCTTTAAGCGCATGTACACAGCCGACTAAATACATGCGATTAAAGCGCATGTAAATAGGATAACGTGACTTCCTCACCAGAAAATGAAATGAATCCTATTCGTGCTAGACACAGACATCAAGTTTCCAAGAAACACATTGAGGTGTTTTGCAAGGGGTAATACTATATATACATGCGCTTAAAGCGCATGTAGAGGCAGTATTAGAGGGAAAAACATGACGTGATCCTTGAGAGTTCATGCTCAGATATCATAAGCTACTAATGCTTGTGGTCTAGGTGTTTAAAAGCTAGAGAAACCCATTGGGGTGTTATGCATTGTTAATAGGGTAAAGGAGCAAATCTGGCCCCCAAGTAACCACCAAGGAGCACTGAGTACCCTAAACTAACCACAGGTCCGGATCTGTACCCCAAGTAACCAAGATGTTAAAAAACTACCCCGGTTGGACGGTCAACAACGTTTGACCGTTACTTTGCCTGTGTGGATGCCACGCGAGCACCTGCTTTGCCACTTGGCGCCTTGTCATTGCCACGTAGGATAAGTTATGTGGGTCCCACATTAAATAAAAAAAATTCTCCCTCCTTCTTCATCAACAATCACCTCCAGCCCCCCCACCTCCCTCCCCAGCCCCCCTCCCCCACCACCCCCCCACCACCACCACCACCCGCCCCCTTCACCTCCAGCCCCCCCACCACCACCACCACCCGTCCCCTTCACCTCCAGCCCCCCCCCCCACCACACTAAAAATTCAGGTTAATTATACACGCTAAAACAATGATTTGAATTATGGACAGTAATCATATACAAGTCTTTTAACACAATTGTGGTTTTTTTGTTGTAGTGCCCATTCCAACCGAATGATAACGATTGTGGGTATTATGTTATGAAATTTATGAAAGATATTGTCACTCATGATCAACTGGAGGTCCCAGAAAGGGTAAGTTCTTAAATTTTCCATTAATTTAAAACTTGTTTAATTTGTTCACATATTTGCTTGTATGTGTGGATTACTTTTAACTCACTTAAATTTAATTGCTACTGACATGTTTCTGTCCACCCAGTATTATGAAGACTGTCGTTTCGACAGCCTCTCCAAGGCGCAAGTTGGAGAAGTTATTGAAGAATGGAGCAAATTTGTATACCCCATTGTTGAACCTGTTGTTCTTAATCAGCCACGTGCTACTTATTAGGTTTTACTAAAGTATCTTCATATATTACTTGAATAAAAAATGTGGATATGTCTTGATGAAATTTTGTTATGAATAACATGCTTGTTTATTTTATGATATTAATGCTATTTTTTCATGTAGGTTGATGATATCCCTTTTGGTGCCTTTACTTGAGATCATCTTCATTTGTGGCATTGAGGTACATATGATCTTTTGTAGTCTTACTTAGGAATTGTTAGTTTTATATTATGGACATCCTTGAAGGAATTTTCGTTTTGACTTTTGATCAATTGTGGCTTGTTTATTAGTTCATCTTTGATATTATACTATTCTTTCATGTAGGTTCATATCTTTTTGATTCTTTGGTGCAGTGGCAAATATTTTGGTGATGAGGTAGATCTTCTTTTAGTGCAATGGCCGTGCATATATATTTTGGTGATGTTTATATATAAGTGAAAACAAGTTCTGGTGACTTATTAGGTTTTGAGTAAATGTAAATGTTTCTGGTACATTTTGGTTAAAATCAGCCACGTGCTACTTATTTGTATAATTGGTGCAGTGGCAGAATTACGTGTGGCTAATGTAAATGAATATATATTAAAAAAAAATATAACCTCTACATGCGCTTTAAGCGCATGTAGAGGTATATCTACAGGTACATGCGCTTAAAGCACATGTAGAGGTATATACCTCTACATGCGCTTTAAGCGCATGTAGAGGCACATCTACATGCGCTTTTTAAAAGCGCATGTAGAGCCTTTACCAGCACCCCCCTCTACATGCGCTTTATAAGAGTATGTAGAGGCCAAAATAAGCGCATGTAAATGGGGTAATCTGTAGTAGTGTATCCTAGGATGAGTTGGATTAAGGGGGAGTTGATCTCTGACCAGTTGTCATACCAAAATGAGTTTTTGTGCCCTTCCCCTACTTTCCATCCTAGCCCATTTATAAATTTCTCCCTGATTTAACCTTTTTGTCGCCTTAAAAGGTTAATCAAAACAATTCAATACTCTAATCCACTACAAAGATAGCAGTGAGTACGAGTCGATTCCACGATCTAGGTTTAATCTTGCTAATTAAAAGTATATAAGTCACGCAAATTAACAATGATTCAAGGTTTGGTGTTTGATTAACAACTAAAACATAAAATGTACCGAAAGTATGAGTGTTAAAAATCAAGAAGTGGAATCTCCTCCTTCAAGCCTCGATTTGTGCATCTCAATTGATAGGCCTCATGTGACAATTTCCTCTTAATTAACTAGCTTAAATCGGCCAAGACCTCTTAAATCTAAGAAGCGTTAGCTAGTTTAAACTAATTAATCAAGATAGAGCCTTGAACTTGATGCATATCCTTAGGTGAGATAGAAATCAAAACTAACTTCTATGTAACATTCACTTCAAGAATCAAACAAAATGTACACACATATGCTTAATCTCATGAAGCTACACAATGTATACACCTAACATACATAAAAGTTCAAGATCTAGAAGCTAGGTTTACAAGCTTGGAAGAATAAATGAACTCTACATAGAAATCTCTATGCAGAATCCTAGATCTAACATACCTAAAAATCTCTAGACATGAAAGATCTAAGTGATTACAAACTTGAAAACCTAGAAAAGGAAAATTCTCACATAAGGCTGATTACATTGAAGCTCTTAACACAAATCTGGACTTGAAGGAAGGAGAAGGACGCTTAGCCATGCATGGAGACGGAAGAAATGGAGGATTTGCGTGGTGAAATGGCCATGGAGGTGGTTTGCGAAGTGGAGAAGGTGAAGAAGATGAAGATGGAGTTGAGAGAGTTTGTTAGAGGAGAGAGAAAGTGAAAAAGAAGTGAGATGATAAGATATGTCAAAAATGAAGTTAGTTGGGATTAAGTAAGTGAGTTAGTTAGATGATGAGCTGGCAAAGGGGTCTAATGAGCTGTCAATTTGGGATTATGAGCTGTCAAAAGATATTTTTGGTGATTATGGAGGGTTATGGCCGAGAGGTGTAAGGTTAAATGGAAGGAAGGGTATTTTCGGTATTTGGTGAAAGGTGAGGATGAATGTGGACTAGATCTCATCTCCATGCATTTCTAAAGGTTCCTCCTTTTTCTCCAAGTGGTTGTGTTTCCAGAATTGCCCTTAATGAGGTCTCCAGATTTGAATTCGACTTTGGAGCCAATTTTGCCTCATATGGAAAGATGCTCCCCAAGTACCTTCAAGCTGCAGGGCTGACTTTGCCTTAAATTTACTCTGCACAAAAGACTTCTGAAAAGTAGCTGACATTTCTGAACATTGTGCAGTCTAGCTCTTGTACTCGCTGTCTGATGGACTTTAGCTTCCGGATGTGAGTCTGCTTCCGGATGTAAGTCTGCTTCCGGATGTAAGTCTGCATTCTGCAAGTTCAAGAGCATTCACTTCCGGATGTGCATCCGCTTCCGGATGTAAGTTTCCTTCCTGAAGTGACTCTGCTTCCGGATGTGAACTTGCATCCGGATGTGACTTTGAGTACTTGTCATCTAGCCTTCCTCTTTGCCAAGTTATCTCCACTGAAGTTCCACCAAGGGTGTGTGTGGGGCCCACTTGGGACCCCCTACAATAAAACATCATCACATAGTCAAAATGACCAAAATACCCTTGGTTCCTTAATAATGCAAGAAAAAGACTAATATTCACCAATTAATTCCAATAAGCTTGCACAATAAAATATGCCAATAATGATCAAATATATCAATTAATTCCCACTAATTAAGCTCAAATGCACATTTTAAAGGTATGAAATTTGGTCCAATCACTCCCATACATCACAAATACTTTTCCAAGTGAGTGAAGTCGATCTCCCCTTCTTAACAAGAGGAGTTAGGCTAGTTTCACAGTGGTATATGCTTCTTAATTAGCACTCTTACAGAGAGGGTATAATGTTGTTTAACAAAAGGAGTTTGGCCGATCACCCCTCATTGTGCTACCAAGTCCTTCAAACCAAGACCTCCATCCTTCTTGTCGTTGGTGATTAGATCACAAGAAACAAGATGAAGCTTATGTTGACATTCATTGTAACATACAGTTACTAATTTCCTGATTAATTCAATAATACTTTTACTAACTATGATAGAAAAATGATTTCCATAATATCAATAAATCTATCATAGTTAGAAAAAGAATTTCCTAATAATAATCATTATCCATGATAGAAAAAAATTTCCTAATACAACATGAACACTATCATGGATAATTAAAAGCTAACCATGTTAGAAAGGATTTGTCTAACATGGTTAATAAACACAACTAATTGATATTAAACAATAAATAAATATATATACGTGCGGAAGCGAATGCAGACCTATAAATTTGGCAATATACATATCTAAAGAATCAATACAATCTCCACTACCTAATTCCCTTTCTTGATGCTTGCGCCTGTGCATGAATACCTGCAAAAATGTCAGTAATCGTGGGATGAGACAATTTGTCCCAGTAATCACCGCTTAACTCACTATAACAGTGAGATGTGCGGTAGTGAGGGCGTCTAAAGGGTACCATAGCTTGAAATCAAATATAAATACATATACACCAAGTCTTCTTCCTCATATGCCACTCAAATCCCTCAGTCATTTTCAAATCAACTAAACTTTATCATCTCTATCTCCAATCCAACCACCCTACTACCAGAACTCTCACGCTCACCTACAGATGCAATGTGCCATCATGGAGGCATATCCAAGCATCTAATCTTCACTATATGATTTGACACTGTGCCCCTCTCCATAATGAGGGGGCAAATTTCCCTCTCTGGCAATCTCCAGAGAGAGAACCCCAATTCTGTTTCCATTGCAGAATGGGAACGGTTGGGCTCTCCAATGCCAAACAACCGTAGGTCACTTTCTCTCAATAAGTCGACCTATGATCCCCGGTCTAATCAATCCGAAAAGGATCATCAGTACAAATAACTGTCGATTGGCCAATCGATAGTTATCATCGCGCGATGGTATATATATATCAGTGTCATGCAAACTCTCCCAATATCCATATCCATCAATTTCAATCTCATCATCAATATCATGCACTATTATCATTCCCTTCACTATCTCAATCTCAACTATTCAACTTATTCCCTCAACCTAACTATTAACATCTCTCACATAATACCATCTGAACCTCTCACATCATACCAGAACAAACACCAGCCATGATAATATGTATAATGTTTCAAATTCCTTTTATACGAAAATAATCGTGTTTGAAAGGCACCCGATAGCCTGTTTTGTATAAAAATACCTTTTTAAAGATAATATATATATATAGGGTGAGAAAGGATTTTAAAAATCCACACTAACATCACCCTCAATGTTATAGTAAGGTTAAGTGTGATTACCTGAACCTGCTCCACATCAAGACGATAAAATATCAATAAAGTCCTCACTCGCAGCTCGGCCCATTGATATCCACAATCACTAGAAAATGGCAATGCAATGTCAAAACACAATCCACGTCTAGGTAACTCGATTATGTTGAATTAAAAACCATATTACGCTTAAATAACTCCTGCCTTCATTTGTCATTATTGAATCATCAAGCTACTGGTTTGATCATAGTTATTTAACTAAAACTAACTTCAATCCAAAAGTCATACTCAATAACAGCTTCCCAAATCATTAACCATGGTTATTTTTATATCCCCTTGATCCTCAATATCAATCAACCATTCACCATTCTAGTTAACCAAAAATTGTCCCTTAGTCATTAATATCCCTATCTTTGAATACCCAAAAATTCATCCAATCACTATTCCCCCAAACCATTAGTTTCCTAGTCATAGGTAAACACAAATAACCCATAGAAATCATCAAATTCTCATAATTGAATAATGAATTTCAAAAATCATCAAAACCTTAACCGAAACAACTTTAAAATCCAAGAGATCTCATATGTGATCAAATTTATTAAACTCAAACCATTACAAGTTCTTATTAAACTTAGAATTCCCAAACAAAGTACCCAAAGCCACCAAAGATCAACTTTGTTATAACACTCTCCCCAACTTTACAATCTATAATATTTTACTAACATCCATAAACATTAGAATCACCAATTGTTTCATAGTCCATGTTAATCCTACGAAATATAAATTTCCTTTCTTCTTAACTTTCAAGTTCTAATATCTAATTAAATCTTTTCCTAACCCTCATGAGTCAAAATTCTCCTTAATAACATTCAAATCTCACCAAACATCTTCATTCACTCATAACCTTACTAATATCCATTGATATTATAATTAAGTCCAATACAAACTTTTATTAACTCTAGTAATTATCTTGCTACCATAATTCAATTTCAACAATCTTATACCTTAAAGAATTCACAATCATTCACTACTCACCAACCATTCATATCCACTTTCAACAACCAAGTCTCCACTTTATTCCAATTGTCATAACACTATTCATCATCAAAGCCAACACTAGCACTTATTTCCATGAATTAAACTCAATCCCATAATTCACAATAACTACATAATCAACTCCTTCAAGAACTTTGTTAACCTTCTCATGCTCTATCCAAGCATCCTAACTATTAATCAACAACCCAATACTTCCACAAAGTCAAATAACCAGCATCAATATTTTTCTATAACACCAACCACTTCAATCTCATCAATATTTATCCTAAGCATAGTGTGGTCTCACAAAAATCTATTTGTTATCCTCCAACATTTTCATCACACCATTACATAACTAATTTAACATTTGTCCAACGCTTTGTTCACAATTCTTTTCCTAAATACTAAACCAATCAAATCCAACATTCCAATATCATCATATGACCTTATTAATTCTCTAATAATCATCAAATCATCCATTAAATCATATATCTCCAAATCACCTAATCAATTTCTCATTATTCGCCACTTTACTAACCTATCTTTTTCTTAAACCACTACTACAAATTGTCCCTCTACCAGCGCACCTTTACATGCGCTTAGAAGAAACGCATGTATAGAGGGTCCTTTACATGCGCTTTAAGCGCATGTACAGGTAAGAATCTATACATGCGCTTAAAGCGCATGTAGAGGCCTTATCTCTACATGCGCTTTAAGCGCATGTATAGAAATGTGCATCAATTAAAATTCACTAAAACAATGACTAGAAAAGGATTTAAGTATTTAGAGATAAAATATAAAATGAACTTAGGTGAAGAGCTCAAAATTATATGGAAACACCCTTTACATGCGCTTTAAGCGCATGTAAAGGCACAAACACCCTTTACATGCGCTTTAAGCGCATGTAAAGGCACTACTGAAGTGCAAAACATGGAGTCATGCATAAGAGGTCCTCCTCAGACCTCATAAGGTGTCCCTGCTTGTGGACTTAGTGTTTCAAGGCTCCATTACCACTTTTGGGTGCTATGGAATTGTGAAACACCCTTTACATGCGCTTTAAGCGCATGTACAGGGTGTTTCTACCTCTACATGCGCTTTAAGCGCATGTAAAGACTTGTTCTTCAATGGAATTCACTATAACATTGTCAAGCATAAGATTTGAGCATTTTGAGATGAAGTATTGAAACAATTTAGTTGAAAAGCACTAAATCATATGAAAATCCATATAATTAAATGGATATTGGTCTTTACATGCGCTTTAAACGCATGTATAAGCCATAAAATATTATTATAACAAAGAAAAGCAAATACATGCGCTTAAAGCGCATGTAAAGGCTTGTTCTTCAATGGAATTCACTATAACATTGTCAAGCATAAGATTTGAGCATTTTGAGATGAAGTATTGAAACAATTTAGTTGAAAAGCACCAAATCATATGAAAATCCATATAATTAAATGGATATTGGTCTTTACATGCGCTTTAAACGCATGTATAAGCCATAAAATATTATTATAACAAAGGAAAGCAAATACATGCGCTTAAAGCGCATGTAAAGGCTTGTTCTTCAATGGAATTCACTATAACATTGTCAAGCACAAGATTTGAGCATTTTGAGATGAAGTATTGAAACAATTTAGTTGAAAAGCACCAAATCATATGAATATCCATATAATTAAATGGACATTGGTCTTTACATGCGCTTTAAACGCATGTATAAGCCATAAAATATTAAAATAACAAAGGAAAGCCAATACATGCGCTTAAAGCGCATGTAAAGGCTCCAACTTAATATAAAAGCTGAACTTGCCCTATTTCAGACACACCCACTCACCTTACTCGTCCTTCTCTCCCTTCTCTAATGGCGGCCATCCCTACGCTCACTCCCTCACTACCCACAATTCCCCTTCACTCTCCTAAATCCCCCAACCACCTTCACTTACCTCCATCTCTCACTCTCACCTCTCTTTTCGGCACAAGAATGACCGTTCAGCCCTCAAGCTCAAATCTTTTCTCACCCCACCTCAAGTTTCTCCGCCTCCCTCCCCCCACTGTCTCCCTCAGTCTTCCTTCCACGTACCTTTCTCCTTCCTCATGCTTAATGCTTTCATTCGATTCTGTTTTTGCTCTCTTAAAGTTTCTGTCTTTTTCTCTTCTTTTTTTTTTGCAGAATTCCCCCACCCGCTACTCCTGACAATATTCCACAGTAAGTAGAGGGCGACTACGCCGCCGTCACTCAGTGATGGAAGAGCTCCCTCTGCTGCCTCTTTCTCCTTTCACTTGCGGGTGTGTGTTTGTGGCGAGAAAGAGAGAGTGAAGTGATGGGTTCGTGGTGAGCCGTCTGTCTAGGTGTTCTCCGGGGAGTTCTCCAGTGAGTATGGAGACTACATTTAGTTCTTTAACACTGGGTAATGACTCTTATTTCTCTTTCCCCTTTGTTCTTGATTTGGGAGATCCATTTCTAGGGTTTTTGTGCAAATTAAATTATGTACCTTCACGGATGAAATTGGTTGTTTGAGAATGAAATTAAGGTGATTTCTAAGTAGTCTTTGGGTTAGGATTGTATAATTTTGGGTTAGATGAACTTTGGAATCGTGTATTGTAGGAAGATTGGAATAATTAAACTAATCTAAGTTGACTGGACGTTGTAGCCTTACATAAAATATTGCTCATTGTGATGGATGAAATGTCAGTAGATCACTGGTAGGTACCCAAGTAGAATGGGTACCTTCCTAAAAATCTTGATTTTGTGGTGAGAACCAAGTCACTAACCCACTTAATTAGGTATTTTATATTCTTGTCCATACAGCTCAATGTGAAACTTGGCACTCCTTGCAACCTTAGTCTCCATTTGTGTACCTAAACAGGGGAATAAGGTTTACAATTTGAATTCTCTGTACCACTTTTCTAAATCCAATGCTTGAGTAATAATGCTTAGCCCATCTTTTCTAGTGTTGCCATCATTCTCCGGTAATGTTCCAGCAGCTTTGATGAAGATATTTCCCTCTGCAAAAATAACCAGACTTGGTGACTGGTAATGTTAGTTATTGGGAATTTCTTACACTAACGCTACCATTATCCAGCATGCATTGTTACACTTTGATTGAACTAGATAAAGAATTCGAGATAAATCAATTATTTCATGTGTGTGTGTGTGTGAATTCATCTTCTGAAGTCTAAATTTGTTTTCTTTTCTCATATTTAAGGAACACTGTTGATGGTGACCCTCGCTGGTGTTGTACATATCTTCTAGATCCCTCTGATCCTCTATTTGTTAAAATTGGTGAAGCTTTTATCAGGCAGCAAATCAAAGGTATGTCTGATGTCCTAGTTCTTTTCTTCATTATTAGGTGCTGTCTTGGTAAATTAAAAATGTTACCTGTAACATAGTGTTACTAATTACTTAATTAACCAATAATATCCATTTTAGATTTAATAACCTCTTTACTAACTATGATAGAAAAAGGATTTCCATAATATCAATGTCCTATCATAGTTAGAAAAGGAATTTCCTAATAATTAAATATTATCCATGATAGAAAAGAATAAACTAATACAACACCGCTGCTATCATGGATAATTTATTGATAACCATGTTAGAAAGGATTTGTCTAACATGGTTAATAAACAAAACTAATTGATATTAAAAATAAATAGATATATACATGCGGAAGCAGATGCAGGCCTATACAAATTGGCAATATACAATTCAAAATAGTCTATATAACCTCTACTACCTAATTCCCTTTCCTGATGCTCGCGCCTGTGCATGAATACCTGCAAAAATGTCAGTAATCGTGGGATGAGACAATTTGTCTCAGTAATCACCGCTTAACTCACTATAACAGTGAGATGTGCGGTAGTGAGGGCGTCTAAAGGGTACCACAGTTTTAAAAATCAATAATACATATATTCCAGATTTTCTCTCCATAAATCATTCACATTTCTCTATCACTTTCCAAACAATAACGTCAACATCTCTATCTCCAATCCATTAGTACTACTACACCAACTCTCACACTCACCTATAGATACATCGTGCCATCCTGGAGGCATTCATTCCAGCATCCAACTTCACTATATGATTTGACACTGTGCCCCTCTCCAAAATGAGGGGGCAAATTTCCCTCTCTGGCAATCCCCAGAGAGGGAACCCCAATTCTGTTTTCCATTGCAGAATGGGAACAGTTGGGCTCTCAAATGCCTTAACAACCGTAGGGGCGGTTGGGCTCTAAAATGCCTTAACAACCGTAGGTCACTTCTCTCAATAAGTTGACCTATGACCCCGATCCAATCAATCCGAAAAGGATCCGTACAAATAACTGTCGATTGGCCTATCGACAGTTATCATCGCGCGATGGTACAATATAAATCAGTGTCATGCAATGCTCACAATATCCATATACAACAATTTCAACCTCATCATCAATATCATGCACTTTTACCTTTTCCTTTCAATACCTCAATCTCAACTATTTAACTCCTTCCATCTAACTAACTATCAATACCCCTAACAGAAAAATATATGAACCCCTCACATCATACCCAAAATAAAACCAATCCACACCAGCCAGGATAATACATATAATGTTTCAAATTTCTTTTATACGAAAATAATCGTGTTTGAAAGGCACCCGATAGCCTGTTTTGTATAAAAATAACCTTTCAAAGATAATATATATAAATAGAGGGTGAGAAAGGATTTTAACAATCCCCAACTAACGTCACCCTCAATGTTATAGCAAGGTTAAGTGTGATTACCTGTCGCCCAGCAATTTACACGATTTCTCATCCTTTCTTTATGCCACAAAAGCCATATCGCAATCAATCCTATAATATAGTACAAAATGATAAATTAGTATCATTCTACTTCATGTTTAGCGTCTTTCTCGTATCCACATTACTACCCAGTTTCCCCTTCTTAATTCCAATTCTCTTATTTATTCACATCCTCATTGATTAACTAGGTAAGAGTCTAATATTTTCTGATGATGTATAGAAATCTCGTAACATCACAATAAAGCATATACATTCAGTCATTAATCGATAATTAAATCTTCCTTCATAAAAGAACAACCAAACAAAGCCAATAACAAAATCTGAAACTTCAATAGTCATCATGCTCCATTAGATTCTCATATAAGCATACAAGCATTCAACAAATAAATCAGCTTTATATTCTTTTATCACCATAAGAATGTTTCTAAATCTTTTATTCATGCGTCCAGTCCAAACAAAAAAAAACTTCTCAAACCAACCTACAAGCATATATAATCTCACATATGCAAGCAATCAAGCAATTTCAGCAAGTTCAAACAACAATTCATACTTCCAAACATCCTTTACATGTTCTATATTAGCAAATTATGTGGATTCCACATTATCTAAAAAAAAATGACAATTCAATAATTCTCACAACTAGTCGTATTCTACTACAAAGGAATCAAATTACTTTAAACCGGCTTTTTAACACATAGACCAAATCACTTATACTTGATATAAACTTTAAGAAATATATCTAAACACGACTTCATACTTATGTCATCATTGCTTCTAACTTTAACTCGTAATAATGATAAAAACAGTTCAACACTATTTGGTAACAACTTGAAATGCGAATATAAACTCATCTTTTCAGCCAAAAATCATAGACTTCATAAGTGTATGTATCAAGAATTCACACTACTTCATTAGGATAGAATTATACTAAGGTCACCACACAATGAATATGGCAAGAAGAATCAAGAAAAACAAAAAGAAATTTCTTTTTAAAGAAGTTTTGGGCATAGCAAAGTGAATCATTAAAGAAATCAGATTGCCCACAATTACTGGTAACTCGAATTCAGCATTATTTTAACTTTAAAACAAAATTCAGGAAAATCTGGTTCTCAACCTATTTGAAATCCACATTTAAAACTTCTAACCTTTTATTAGTATATGAAATCATAATCAATCAGTCGCAATCAGTTTTGTTTGACCTTTGAACACAAAAATCCAAAACACAGCATCACCATATCAATACAAGAATGAAAGAACCATTGGATAAGAAACTTCACATTCAGAGTCGACTAATTTAGTAGAAGCCGAGCCTCCACAAATCAAGAATCAATTTTTCAATTTCTCATTCAGGGCGTTGTTTCAAGGAAACACATACACTGCTATATTATGCCCAAACGTTTAACGTAACCATAATCAAAGCTATGCAATAACTAATGCCCACTTGCACATGTTTTTTTTTTATTAGTATATTAATCTATTTCAAATAGCAAACAAAGCAACACCATATGAAACCCCAAGGACTAACTAATTCAACCATTTTATATTATTATTTTTTTTTTCTAGTGCCTAGCCTAAACAGATAATCTCAGCAAAAGAAATAACACATCTTTCAATTCAATCAAATGGTTTGTTCAACAACAATTCTAAGAACAAAAATTATCCAGCCATAGACCAAGAAAAAGAAAACCAATTCGAAGGGTTCATCAATCTAACAATATCACACAAGAAACATCCAATTATCATTCAGACAACTCTTTACACAACAACTAACAAGTTTTGGAACACAAAAGAGATCTCAAAACACATTCAAAAATAATTTCCAAATGCTTACAAAAAAAACACAGATTAATTTCATTTTGATTCATTATCTAATCCTCACAACCTAGAAAACCATCAACCTCTCTTAAACTCGCCCAAAGTCAAAAGGAGAAATGAGTGGGAAATGACAAGAAAAAGCTCACCCAAGCATTTGGCCAAAACTTAAATTATTCTTGCCATCAACCGCCGGAACGCCGCTTTGCTTGCCGGAGAACAAAGAAACAATGAAGAAAAACAAAAACAATGAGGAAGATATGAACTCGAAGAATCAAAAACCTACACGAGATATAGGAGGACGAAGCTCACCTTTGTTGGAAACCCGCCGGAACTCGCTGCTACAAGCTATTGAAGCTTGAAAGAAAAACGAACAGAGAATGGGATTGAAAGGGACACCCACGGGGGTTTATGGGTCTCAAGCTGCTCGCCACACCGTCGCCGTCGTTAGTCGCCGTCGCGGTTGCCCTTCGTCGCCGGGAAGAGGAGAAACGGAGAAGAGGAAGAAGAAGACCGATGGAGGAGGGAGGAGTTGGGTGAGGCGGCTAGGGTTTTCAGAGAGAAGAGTGGGTTTATATATATATAATCCTAGGGAAAATCACACTTAACTACCCTGAAGTTTATTCTTAATTATATTTCTAGCCCAAAAGTTTGTATATATTACTACATCTCTTTCTTTTCACCATAATATGTTATTGATTCCAATTTATTTTTCAAGCAAGTTTTTATCCCAATTAATTCTTTTAACTATATTTTTTTTTAAAATCTAAACTAAATAAGATTTAATATTCCTAAATTTATTCCTAAGACTTTAAAATTCCTAAATAACACCTTACGACCTTAATAAATTTTTCATTATTTCTAATTTAAAAATTCGGGATGTTACATTTCTTTTTGTGGTACTTTTTACAGAATATGGGGATGTGACGGACATCTACAACTGGTAGATTCTCTTATATACATATTTTCTGACGCAATTCCATTTCAACTTGGCAAACCCTGATCACTGTTGGTCTGAAAATCCTTTTCTTTTTGTAATTAGAGTTTTTGGCTTATAGCGGAACTTGTTAAAATTCGCTTATAGAGAATATCTTATAGCAGAACTTTACTTGGTTTATAGGTGAAATGGTCATAAGTTAACACATAAGCTTATGGCGGAACTTTATTGGACTGATGTAGATAGTTGTTAAAATTTTGTGATCCATACTTTCTTACAGAGAATTGCTGACATCAATGTTCTATTGTCTGCAGTGATACATTTAATGAGAACTCTCCACCAACCAGCAATCCAGCTTATATCTCAGAGCTTGGAGCTTCTGTGTATGAAGCAATGTCCAAAGCTGATAAGGATGTTGTGTGGTTAATGCAGGTATACATCAAATAACTTGGGATCTCACCTTTTTCCTATTATAATAAGCATATTAATTTAGGATGTTAGGTAGACTAGATGTTTTGACTATCTTGGACAAATCCTTCACAGTCATTGGAATATTTTGCTTGACAGATCATATAGTGAGTACAGTTTTTGCAATTCTTGATTGATGTTTTACATTCCAATTCCATTTATTGTTTAAGAAATACTAGTAGAAAATATTACAAAAGTTAATATCAAATATGATGTAATGAACAAGAAAATTCATGGATTAACTGAAGTAGTGACGTTATTTTGTTTTAAGTAATATTTAGGTGCCATTTGTAATGTACAAACTTATTTGCGGCTAACAAGTTCCATAAAATTTGCAGGGTTGGCTTTTCTACTCGGATTCTGCCTTTTGGAAGCCTGCTCAAATGGAGGTATGGAATTCATAAGCTCTTCTATTTTTTAATATCACAACCCTCATGCTGAAGCTTCTATATTTCATGCATTCTTTTTTTTTTGATAGATTTCATGCATTCTTTTGTTGATTAGTAATATAATATTTGCAGGCACTTTTACATTCCGTTCCATTTGGGAAGATGATTGTTCTTGATCTTTTTGCTGATGTTAAACCAATATGGAAAAGTTCATTTCAGTTTTATGGTACTCCTTATGTCTGGTAATTATGCCTCTAGTTAAATGCTCCATGCATCTCTTTCAATCTTTATATGGTTCAGAATCAATGACAATTATGCTTCCTTAATCTTACTCTGTTTCAGGTGTATGTTACATAATTTTGGTGGTAATATTGAAATGTACGGCATTTTAGATTCAATATCTTCAGGACCTATTGATGCTCGTGTCAGTGAAAACTCGACCATGGTATAGCTAGCATTTCTATTATTTTATGTGGACATGTTGATTTTGGTTTCTGCAGTAGCTGGATTTTGTTTTCCGTTTTTTCCATTAGAAGCCTAAATAAGATAAGTAATGTAGACCTAGAATTCTATATTCAATGTTGTTTTATGCATGTACGGTAGCCTATATTCTATGACATTTCATTTAACATTAAGGCATTCAAGTTTAG
Source organism: Mimosa pudica (assembly GCA_029929735.1). Lineage (NCBI taxonomy): Eukaryota > Viridiplantae > Streptophyta > Magnoliopsida > Fabales > Fabaceae > Mimosa > Mimosa pudica. The sequence goes on along the minus strand of JAKELP010000039.1, from coordinate 4,528,361 downwards.
AGTTGGAAAATATGTGGTTATTATCTTTATTGTATCATGTACATTCTAAATAGTTTCTTTGTGTTACAAATGTTTGTGTAGGTAGGAGTTGGTATGTGCATGGAAGGAATAGAGCATAACCCTGTTGTCTATGAGCTGATGTCAGAGATGGCATTCCGTAAAGATAAAGTTCAAGTTCAGGTAATGTGGCTCTTAAACTCACTTTACTTGAGCGAAATGCAATGAGATTTGTATTATCTTGTTTCTTTGATATTCTTCTGATTCATTGTCCCAGTATGTGAACTAGGTTTTTACAATGTATATAAGAAAATTACAATTTAGTACATGAACTTGCTCCAAGAACATGAATTAATTCCCCTCCCAAACATTTGTAACAGAGGGGACATTCATCATTTATAATAATTTTTTTTTTAAAAAAAACATTCTATACATGCGCTTAAAGCGTATGTAAAGGGGCCACCTGTACATGCGCTTAAAGCGCATGTAGAGGTATGTACCTCTACATGCGCTTTAAGCGCATGTAGAGGCACATCTACATGCGCTTTAAGCGCATGTAGATGTACATGCGCTTAAAGCGCATGTAGAGGTACATACCTCTACATGCGCTTTAAGCGCATGTAGAGCCCCCCTCTACATGTTCTTTTAAAAAGCGCATGTAGAGCCTTTACCAGCGCCCCCCTCTACATGCGCTTATAAAGCGCATGTAGAGGCCAAAATAAGCGCATGTAAAAGGGGTAATCTGTGGTAGTGCACATTCCAACATTTCAATGTCATGATATAACCTTAGTAAGTATATTGTAACTACCAGTTTTCCCCAATAACTCCTACATCACCAAATCTTAATTTCAAGAAACCCTAAAACCTAGAAATTCCAAAATAAATAGAAAACTTCACAACAGCTCAATTGCTCCAAAGAAACCTCAAATTAATTACTTGACACTTATTATTATAGTTGTAAAGCTCCAAAAATCCAAACTTAAACCAAAACCCTAACTTTACCAACAACACAAATTCAAGAAACTAAATCGAAATGAAGAAAAAAATGCTTACGGAAGCTTCTACGCGAAGAAGGATGCACCACCGCCGCCGGCCGTCGTTCAGCTCGCTGGAAATCGGCTATTGGGTGGTTAGCCGAGTTGAACCATGGAAGAAAAAAAAAGAGGAAAAACGAAAATGAAGTTGGGACCATGAAGAAGGTTTGAAAAACTCAAGGAACCCAAAAGCTTACCTCCTCCCACCGTTCGCTATGAAAACTCGCCGGAAACAATGGAAGCTTCACCGGAAAACGCGTGAAGACGGAGAGGAGAAGGGAGGCACGGATCTGACAAGGTTTTAGCAAGGATTTGAGGTGAAGAGAGTGGGAAAACGAAATGGGTATGGATTTGGAAGTGAAGTCACAAATGGGTGTGGATTTGGAGGAGCAAAAATTGAAAAATGAGAGAAGGAGGGTGGGGGCGTCGGTTTTGTAAGGAAATGAAGGTACAAGTTTTGTTTGGTTTAGGTGAAATAAGGGTGAATTATTATAATTTGTAGCAAAATTTACCATTATGTACTCTTTTAATTTAAACCCACTAAAACTAGCCTCCAATCTCCTTAACCTTCAAAATATTCTTGATTTCACCATACCCACATATTTCTATTTCTTCAATTGTTTAATTAATTATTTAGATGCTTATTTCCCAAAACTTCCAAAATATCCCAAAAATCTCCAAAAAATTCTAAAAAGCCCCAAATTTTCAAATTTTTCGTTTATTATTTTCCAAAACACTCTTTAATCCCGTATTAAATTTTAAGGATGTTACATTCATCAGCCCCCATAGGAAGCTTCTACTTCTTTCCTCTATGTCTTGTAAAAGGCGTTTGAGAAGGAGCATAGTTTGCATATGGTAGGAAGGGAGAGCAGATAATACTACATTATTATTATTCATTGACCATCATGCTGGGATCTTTGATTATGATTTGCTCCTACAATTTCAATACCACTTGATGATCCCATGCATGCTTGAATTTGTTTTGAGATGACTGAATATAGAACACTGGTTATTAATAGCACTGTTGTTAGTCTTTGGTGCACAATAATTAACCTCAAGCTTGCTTGACATTTGTGGGCACAATAGCACTCATGCTTGATAATGTAGGATTTGTTGTCACACTTAGCATTAAACAAGTATAATGAATAATCATAACAAAAAGTATGAGAAAAGAGTAAGATTTTAACTTATGTTAGAATTCTTGCATGTGGTTTCCTCAAAGTATCTCCCTTTTTAAATTCTCCTAATATCATATCATACCATAAAGAAAATAAATAACTATCTTATGTTATATTAATTAACGTCTACTACCCATCCCTTCATGATATTATATTCCTAATTTTCTTTCTTTTCTAAATTAACACATACAAGTAACATACCAAATGTTCAAGTGAGAATAATCATCAAGTATCCTTTGATTCAAACTAAATAACAACCGTGATGGCAGACACTAATTGGACTCTATGCTTATACCAAGATCAAAGAGCATACAATAGCAATAAAGCATGGGCTGAGTCAGTATTTACCTATAATTAATGGACTGTCAACAGTTGTAAGAAGCTTGGTATTATTGTGGAATCCGTGTACTTGAACCTTAACGTCCCGCTTGGAGGTAGGAGTCACTGCAACTAAAGACATAAAAATACTCATTCACCAAATTTCTCTGGACTGAATAAATAGAGAGAGCCCCATTGTTTTTCACATACCATCCACATAGAAGACTGAAATTAAAGTCAGTCCCCAAACAATCACAAGTAATGCTCCATTAATTGTGACAACTAATTATAGTTAGATTAAAATATGGCACATGAATTAGGCAGAGAAAACTAACAAGGACCAAGTTACCAATTATTTACACTTTGAAGCACATGCCTTACATGCGCTTAAAGCGCATGGATTGAAGCACATGCCTTTACATGCGCTTACATGCCTTTACATGCGCTTAAAGCGCATGTATTAGCTTCCCTTTGTTATTTAGTAAGCTAAGGCCTATACATGCGTCTAAAGCGCATGTAAAGCCCGATTACCATATCATATTAAAGATTTTCATATGAATTTGAGCTTTTGAACTGAATACTTTTTATGTTTTCACTCAAAATACTTAAATCTTGTCCTAGACAATGTTTTAGTAATTTTCCATTGAAGGAAATGCCTTTACATGCGCTTAAAGCACATGTATTGGCTTCCCTTTGTTATTTTAGTAAGCTATGGCCTATACATGCGTTTAAAGCGCATGTAAAGCCCATAAAGATTTTCATATGATTTTGAGCTTCTGAACTAATATATTTTTATATTTTAACTCAAAATAATAAAATCTTGTCCTAGATAATGTTTTAGTGATTTTTTTTTGCGTAGAGCCTTCGGTGTCTGGCCCCCTTTGGGGAACCGACTAATCCGAAGTCGCCGCCAGGATTCCCCAATTGGGGGTGACGACTTCCCAAGGGTTCGAACCCATGACCTGGTGGGTACGCGGTGCCTTACCTTCCCCTTTCTTACCAGCTGGTCTACGCCCCCTTGGGCTTTTAGTGATTTTCAATTGAAGGACATGCCTTTACATGCCCTTAAAGCGCATGTATTGGCTTCTTTTTGTTATTTTAGTAACCTATGGCCTATACATGCGTTTAAAATGCATGTAAAGCCCAATCTCCATATCATTTTAAAGATTTTCATATCATTTTGAGCTTTTGAACTAAACTCTTTATATTTTAACTCAAAATACTTAAATCTTGTCCTAGACAATTCTTTTGTGATTTTTCATTGAAGGACATGCCTTTACATGCGCTTAAAGCGAATGTATTAACTTCCCTTTGTTATCTTAGTAAGCTATGACCTATACATGCGTTTAAAGCGCATGTAAAGCCCGATTAACATATCATTTTAACAATTTTCATATGATTTTGAGTTTTTGAACTAATTTCTTTTTATATTTCATCTCAAAATACTTAAATCTTCTCCTAGTTATTTTTTTAGTGAATTTGCATTGAAGCACATTTCTATACATGTGCTTGAAGCGCATGTAAAGGCCGTATCTATTCATGCGCTTTAAGCGTATATATAGATTAAAGGCCCCTCAATACATGCGTTTCTTTTAAGCTCATGTAAAGGTGCGCTGGTATATGGGACAATTTGTAGTAGTGCTTGTTATTCATGGCTCTTGTACTTGAGCTTGTTTCGTTGCTTCAAGTTGCGATTGATTACTTACCCTCATAGATTGTATCCACTCTTGGTTTCATGGCCTCACAACACTGGATTAGTTATCCTTCTGTATTATGTGTTCACGCTTGTTTCAATTCTATTAAAGTCATATGAAAATATGACTTAAGAATTATCGTTGATCAAAATCTTTATTCATCATGAGTTTAATTCATTTATAATTTCAAGTAGTTTTATTTATATTTGTGATGGTATACTAGTTGTCTGAATTAGTTAAAGGTGTTTAGGTTATTTTCTTCATTATACTATTATAATCCATGAATGAGACTATTATTTGGCGGAATAATCTTTTTAGTCTCAGATAGTGTTGTTGATTCAAGATCCCATATTCATATGAAGATGAAATATTATATTGGGTTGTTGAATCTCCATGATGAATTTCCACAATAATGACGTAAAACTCAATCTAGGTATGATATTTTGAAACTCTTGTTTTAAGAGCTTCGATCCACGTAAATTGTAGTTAGAGTCCTTGTCCTTGCCGCCTTTGTATAAATTTGTTAGTATGGAGTAAAATTTATTTATGGAAATGTGCTATTGTATACTTTTTGGTAAGTCCCAATTGGAAAGGAGATTGTGTTATGATTTTTTATAGATAGCAGAGGATGTTGTCAATATATATAAAACTGTATCTATACTTTATATTATGTAATGTATATATGTATATAATATCTATAAAAAAGGCAGAGTTCATACATATGCTGACTCAAGGAATTCGGGTTTTTTCTCATAATCCTGTCCTGTCATGGAATAATACATCCAATCAAATTAAGACTAAAGACTTTTGGACGATATTATGCAATAAATTAAAAATAAAACTGTGGTTGAAGAGCTGCAACTATGCTTCCTAAGAGACAAATATCTTTCTCATGGCTAATCCAATTTTTGGATTATTCTAGGGTGAAGGTACAAAAATGATACTAAACTTTACCCAAAATTGTGTTTCTAATACTAAAGTTTCGCGAGGTACAAAAAGAGTACTCAACTTGGAGTTCATGTGCAAATATAGTATTTTCACGGGAAATAAAATTTAGATACGAAAAGACTCTTATGGGCATAAGAGAGAGTGTTTTCATATCTAAATTTTATTTCCCTCAAATGAAAATACTATATTTGCACCTGAACCCCAAGTTGAATACTCTTTTTACACCTCTCGAAACTTTAGTATTAGAAACACAGTTTTGGGTAAGGTTTAGTATCATTTTTGCTAATTCACCCATTATTCTATAAGCTATAAAATGCAATGATAACGTTCCACATTTAAGATTAAAGCTTTTGATCGCCACTAGCGTAATTTTCTTTTTCTTTTGTTGCATCAACTCTTATGGGATCGGACACCAATAACGATTACTGCAGTTTTAAAATTTTAGCATAATGAATTAGATGTTGACAAAGCGGTGAGGCAATATTTGAATTTTCCCTGAAAGATACGTCCACATTTAGTGTGTAATGATGTTTAGAATGTTATCGCTGCAAATAGAACTATACTTGTATCTATGTTAAAAAAAGAACTGAGGTGACAAAGTAGTATTTGGAAAGCCAACTATACCTTGTGCAACATCTTGAGGTGAATTATGAGTCATTTTCACTGGAAAAAAAACAAATTCGTATAATAACTTTTTAGTGCATTTTGTCTAATACGTAGTCTCTTTATTCCTAAATATAAGATCACTATCAAATTTCAATTTATTCTTAAATATAAGACCACTTTCTAATTTTTCCCAATTTATTTTCAAATTAACCCTAATATATAATACTCCCTCCGGTCCTAATAATAAGACCTAGTTGACTTTTTTGAGAAATCGTAAAATAGATAAACAAGTGATTGAAACTATTGCCATGAGGGTGTGTTTCGATTGGCGATTGAAAGTGATTTTTGCCATGACTTTTTTGAGTTATATTATGTTCTAAAGATTCTTATGCAACTATTGCCATGAGGGTGTGTTTCGATTGGCAATTGAAAGTGATTTTTTTTCAACTTTGCTTTCTCAACAGTAAGACTGTTAAAAAGTTAGATTGTGTAATGATTATGTTTAGATGTGCAGTGAGTATAAGTGACTTTTTTCATTCTAACTTGTAGAAATTTGCAAATATGGTTGGATATTTGCTTTGAAAAAAGTAAGATTATATCAAAACATTGATTTTATTAGATAGTATATATAAAATATGCAAATGTTGTTATAATTTAGAGAGAATGTGCATGAACTAAAATAAAAAATTTGGAAATAGTAATTTAAAATAAAATGCATCTACACTAGAAATTAGAAATTAGAAGCAATAATAAGATAGCCTTTATGCTTTTCCTCAGTCTTGCTTTGTTCAGACGAAATTTGATCTTACCTTGTACCCAAACATGTTTTAAGCCAAAATAAGTAAAACGTAAAAATAAGCAAGATAAGTCAGCGGGATCTTGCTTATTTTGACATGCTAAACACACCATTGCTTATATATGGAGGAAAAGGAATCTGGCCGTATCCTAGAGGAAAGTCTTAAGTCTAAAGGAAATTCATAGGGACTTTCAGGCCCTAATTGGTTTCTCTTCTTCAGCTTTCTCTTCTTCAGCAAAGTTTGTCCGTTCTCCCAATGAGAGCAATCTTCCTGATGAGATTGGAATACATGTACTACTTATTTAACAACTCAATTAGCTACCCATTGGTAGCTTTCTCCTCTTCTTTTGACACACAGAAGGTTCACTACTACAGAATAACCCCTTTACATGCGCTCATTTTGGCCTTTACATGCGCTTAAAAAACGCTGGCAATGGCCTCGCCGGGAAAGGATTTACATGCGCTTGTAAAAGCGCATGTATTAGATCACCTATACATGCGCTTGTTTTAAAGAAAGCGCATGTATAGGCACCACTATACATGCGTTTGTGTAAGAAATTCGCATGTATAGCTACCTCTATACATGCGTTTGTTTAAGGAAAGCGCATGTAAACGGCGCGTAAAGCGCATGTAAAAGGGTGTATTTGGTTATAGCTATACATGCGCTTCGAGCGCATGTAAAGAGCCAACTCCTTTTAATTAAAATATTTATATTCCTGATGAATCTATTCAGCAGTACTGTTTTTTTTTTTATACACATCCACCTAGCATATAAACTAACAAACTCCAAAAATCAAACTTACAACTAAACAAGTAGAGTATCAAAATAGATAGACCAACCAAAGAACCTTAAATAAGCACAAAAAATACTATGAAGTCACAGTTGCTCAAATGCATAAGTCCAAACTAACTCATTTAGTGATTAAAATTATTAAACACCAAAAACTATATGATCAAATAAAAGCTGGGTGCTAAACCCATTGAATAAAGTTAAAAAAACAACTTCCACATCTGATCAAGTTCCACTAAGCCAATATTTGCAACCATATCCAATGGAGAAGCTAATACTAATATAGGAATAAATCAGAAAAGTTAAATCATGGAATCATAAGCATTTTTCCCTGCATGAAGCTTATTGGCAGCCTAAATAATATGCAACCACCAAGCATTTTTATCAATAAAGAGAACATATGAGCTGACACTAAAGGTATAATTACACCACTTAGTTTAGATAGTAGTCAATGCATATCTGCCTAGCCGAACAATTGTTTTCAACCAGAAAAACTTGTGACAAGAAAAGAATTACCCCATCAAGAGGCTTCTCAAATTAAAGATATGCACACTCTCAGCATGGGCTCACATAATAGAAACTATAGGTATGCCGAAAACTAATCAGTGAGATCTTACCAACTCGATAATGTCAACAGAGCCAAGGCAACAACCGTGGGAACAAATATACTTGCTACCTGCCAGTATGAAGAATGGTACAATAGTTAATATATAAATAACATATATCTAATAAACAATATCATGATTGATAAGTGACGTCAACTTCAAAACTTTACCTGCATAAAAATGAAACTTCTTCAATTCTAAACTTTAAATAACTGAATTCACATAATCCAACTTTAAGACTGATTTGTAGAAGAAACTTCAGTGATTGGGAGTCAAAAGCCTTCAAAATTTTGGTTCACAGCATCATGTTTCACCGGACTAAATAGAAAAACCTTTAACACCGCCTCCTTGCTAATCAATATATATTTAATTAGATGAGTTATGCCAAAGTCCAAAAACCTAGCAATAATGAGATGTATCAACAACCAGTGTATGTTTTCTGTCCATCACCTACCAATTTTCATCATCCCTCCCATGTAAAGCCATGTAATGTAAATCATAGCATAGCTAATTAAAGATTGAAAATGTCAATATCCTTAATGTTATTTTAAAATAAATGAAACTGGGTGTGATGAAGGGAAATCTTTAAGAGTTAAAATGTCTATGAACTACTATAAAAAAAATCCTGAACCACAAGCCTGACATGGAACAAAAAGACCCAAGTGGGCCAAAATTGTGGACCAAATGAATGTGATGTTATTGTCATATATTAAATGCAAATTCTGTAAAAAAGGATGCTTTGAGATGATCGGCATCATCAACTCAGGTGTCAAACAGCAGAGCAAGCAGAAACATGAAACCATTCATAACTATTTCGCAAGCTCAAGTTTTTTCAAGACATAAGCAAAGAAAAATACATCATTCAATCTAATGCATTGAGCATTGAAGCAACAACAACCATAATAGTTCCCAAAATGTGACATAATCAAACAAAACCATGACAAGAATACTTACATAATCAACAAATTTCTGAATGGGGGGCCTTTGACATCTGAGCTGTCTCAACCAAGCTAATTATTATCTGACTCAAGACACCATCCGATCGTACTTCCGTAGCTTCAATGAGAAGAATTCCATGTAAATTTATTGTACCTCCAATAACAGTTGTGTTCTCCTCCTTTAAAACTGGGACAGATTCACCAGTTATCATGCTCTCATTTATATAACTTGAGCACCATGTAAAAATGGCATCAGCAGGAACCCTTGCACCAGGGAGAACTTTTAAGGTGTCACCCGGTTGGATCAGCAAAGAATCTATTTCTCTTTCTTCAATAGTTCTGCCACCTAGAAGGGGAAATACAAAACAAAAAGGGGCGAGAAACAAAAAAATATTCTAGTTATAATTTGACACTAAAATCTTGAACATGATTGGATAGTGTAACTATTTAATTGTTTACAACTCATGCATAAAATCAAACTTCAGATGTTTCAAGTTTGAACTATCAACTCCACACCTCAAAAGCAATTTTTACTTCCAACTCCACTCTCAAAACTATCCCGTGTTTCAACTAAACAATATCCAAGTAAAGCAAGCACTTCCAGCAAAAACAATTTATATGCATATATGTACGTATTAGTTTATGTGTTTAGATTCTAACATGATAGCTTTCACAATATAGCCCTCAACAATCATAACTCAACCAAGTTCTTCTTTTACACATTTTTGCAAACACCTTATATGCATCAAAATTCCAATCATGAAAGAAGAATGAACATAGACACAAAACTTCCCATTTTCTTAAAGCCTCTAGCTTTCTCTATTCTTTCATCCTAATCAGCCATAACAGTAGTTGCAGCAAAAACTTTAAATCACACCAATAAATCACCTTAAACCACCAAACTCGATTCAGACCACAAAATAAGGAAGAAAATCACATTTCGCAACTAGTCAAAGAAGACTCTAATAATTAAACATGCTAGACCTCTTAGTAACTCCATTGAACTTACGAAATCAGAAATTTAAAGTTTTAAAACCTTAAAAAAACCCAAACATGTCGAATTATTGTACCCAAACTTAGGGTTTTTCAGTCAAACTCTTCAAATACTAACATACTAACCAAATCCATCCCTTTATCCTCTAGATTGAAACCTGAATTTTATTTTAATGGGTTATTGTCCATAAAACAGAAACTCCACTCGGCCTCTCTCCCAAAATCGCATAAACTGAAAAAAAAATGGGTATAAAAATATAGAGGAAGATCACCTGAGCTTGATTTCGCCATTACAATCGTGAATGGCGGCTTGCTCCGCCGAAAATCGGCGCTTTTGTCGCCGGAGAGGGAGAGACCGAGAGATAGAAGAGAAAACTCAGTTTTTGCAAGGTGTTCGAGTGAAATGCCGATGATGATCCCAGGATGAGGAAGAGAAATTGATTTTATAAGGAGTTGTCGAGTGAGAGAACGATTGGGTTTGGGTTATGGTTTTGGGAAGGGAGTTGTCGGGTGAGAGAACGGAGGGTGCTCAAAATGAAGAAGGGATGGGAAGTGCTTGGGGTTACCCTTATTCTTTTAATTAAAAAAGAATCCTATACATGCGTTTTAAGCGCATGTATAGGTTTACTCTTTACATGCGCTTTATGTAAAGCACATAAAGCGCATGTATATGTTTTCTCTTTACATGCGCGTTTACAAATAGCGCATGTATAAGTTGTTTCTTTACATGCGCTTTCATAAAGCGCATGTATAGGTTGTCTCTTTACATGCGCTTTTACATAAAACGCATGTATAGCATATCAATACCTGCGTTTTTTGTTGAGCGCATGTAAAGGTGCGCTGGTATAAGGACAATCTGTAGTAGTGGTTGTTGTTTGTAATGTTCTTCAACTTGAAGAATACCTAGTTAGAGGGGATATTATTTTCAAAAATTGGAAACTTCATCACATACAACAATATAATTACTGTTGAGTTATTTTTTTTATTTTTTGAGGACAATTTATTGAAGAATTACATGTGGCTTCTATCTTCTTTCCATATCAACATTTTCAACTTTTGTTTTTGCCTAAAACCGTGAGCTGGATCCTCATCTCATCATGACTTCCCCTTGACAAGTTATCCATCTAAAATATTGGTAAGAGATGACTCAACTCCTTTGGTGCAATATGTTATTGCAAAGGAGATTTTCTACCTTTTCAAACCATTTTCCTTAATTCCATTAGTCAACATAGTAGTCCTATAGCAGTCAACTTTTTACTTTTACATTATTTCTAGACATTGTCAAATCTCTGTAACAGTTTCATTGTTATTAATATTTTTCTGCCTTTTATAAAAAAAATGTTCTAAAGATTGACCTGACCAAAAAAAAATAAAATAACGCACAAAAACATATCTTCAACGAACATATATGTTTCAGTTCAAAAAAAAAATTCAGTTAAAAAAAACGAACATATATGTGTGTGCACAAATAAATATAACACTCTCAGCATGCTAATCACATTTTTTGGTTGAATATCTCTTTACCTCTTATGTCAAAACATTTCCTTTTGCAACCCCTTGTTTTTATGAGCACGATTGACTTGTCTTGATTTGAATTTGGAGATCTACGTATAAAAGGACAACTGTTTTGTTTGTCCTTGAGGAAAACACTAGGATTCTTGGTTTACTCAATGACCCATCATATTGGATCATAGCTTTTTCTCACCACTTATTTTATTTTCTTTCTCTTTCATTGCATCAATTGTTTTGAGGACAACTTTTCTACCGTTATTGATCGAGGACCAATAAATGGGAAATAGAAAAAGAATAATTTAATATCTCCTTAAAACATGAACATGACACTTTCAATGGAAATTTTGAGCAACGTTTTTTTATCAGAAATTGCGAACAACGTTTTGGCTGCAATCAAACAAAAGATTTTTTAGTAAAACCTAGGGATCCATTTATTAGAAGCATGTACTGAATCCTGACGTAAAACTTCAACCTGTGCAATATCTTATCTTTGGGGAAAATACAATCAACAATCTCATAAACCAAATGATTAATCACAATCAACTTCAAACAACAATGAAATCGCATTGAAGTTTCAAGCTAAGGGATTTATTTAATATTAAATACTCCCTCCGGTCCTATTTATAAGTCACCAACCGCCTCTAAATTTTGGTCCTTAATATAAGTCACCAACTACCATTAATTAACTCATTTATTAAAGTTTTCTCAATATACCCTTATCATTGGAAAATGAACATTGGAAAATGAGAAGAGAAAGAAGATGAAAAAGGCACATGTATACTCATAAAGGTAGAAGATTAATGAAGAGAGTTAAATGGTAGTGGGCCATAATGATAAAGGTGAGAGGGGCAAAAATGGAAAAGTCAAAAGAAATAAGACCAATTTAATGATGTAACTTCTATTAACCTCCTTTCCTTGGTATGTACAATTTGGGCAGTTGGTGACTTATAAATAGAACCGGAGGAAATAACATGTAATTGACATTTGGATCAATAGTTGTCAATGTTTTTCTTTAAAAATCTAGTTATCATTGACAATTCAAGTAAGTGTTATTGCTGCCAATGATAAGCCATTTAAAATTAATTGATAATGAAGGAACTGATTGTGATTTTCTTTACTTTTTTGGTTAACTGATCATTAAGGTTTACTTATAGATGATTTTTTAAAATTAGTAATTTTATTAGTTACAGAATTAATTATATAAAATAAAGTATATTTTTGGTTTTAAACCGCTACAGTTTTTTATAAAAGACATTAAATTACATTAAAAACTACAATGAAAATGGATCCTTTCCATGTTAACCTGCCTCCAAACAAAAATAAAGACAAAAGGGCTTTGTAGTTTGTACGCACGTTTTTTTTTTTTTGCCAACGCTTTGTACACACGTTTTAGCAGTGAAGGATTTAAAAATACTAAAAAATGGAGCCTTTCCATTTCGCCAATACAAGCTTGAAGTATAAGCTTTAATTTTTCTTCATATTTTCCTTGCTTATTTTCCTTGCTTTCAAGTAGCATTATCTTAAAAATAAAATGATCCATTCAATACCAATTTCTTCACTTTCAGCAATCAAGAGCTCTGGCTTTCCAAGCACAATACAATGCGAGGCTTCCACCTTTAGATTTACTAATGAAAACAATACTTCTCGTCGAGGTGAAAATCACTTTCAACCTACCGTTTGGGATTATGATTATATCCAATCGATGAGAGTTGATTTTGTGGTATGTCTAATTCATTTCACATTCATATACCTGCTGGCTATTAATTGGTTAAAATTTTATTTATTTCACGTCATCACAATAGCATTTATACTTATTCCTACTTTAATTGGTTTAACTGGTTTATCAATAATCTTATGTTGATGTGATGACCATTTGAAATTGTTAAAGGATGAATCTTATAAACAAAAACGTGATAAGTTGAAGGAAGAAATAAGAGCAATGCTCTTGAAATTGAAGAATCCAGTGGAACAACTTGAACTTGTTGATGATATGCAAAGACTTGGAGTGGCTTATCATTATAGTCATGAGATGAAGATCATAATGGATGGGATTTACAACAATGACACATTGAAGACAAGTGACAATTTATATGATGTGGCTCTTAAATTGAGACTTTTGAGAGAGCATGACTATGATGTGTCATCAGGTATATCTTTTCAATGAGTTTGATCATCTAATTATGAAATTTAATAAAATTACAGCATTATTGAAAATAAGTCGTTGTCTCGATGAATTATGCTCATAATTTTTGCCATTTCTTTACAGAGATTTTCGCTAAATTCCTAGATGACAATGGTCATTTTCATTCTTGTCGTTCACGTGACATCAAGGGTATGTTATATTTGTATGAAGCTTCATTTCTTTCGAAAGAAGGTGAAGTAATATTGGATAAAGCAAGAGCGTTTAGCTTTACACATCTTAAAGAATTTGTGAACAATAAAAGCAGTGAAGATGAATTATCACACATGGTTAGCAAAGCCTTGGAGCTTCCACTCAATTGGAAGATATCAAGGTTAGAAACTCTGTGGTTCATTCCAGTTTATGAAAGAAGACTGAACAAGAGCTCTACTTTGCTTGAACTTGCTAAACTGGACTACAACATCGTACAAGCTACCCTCCAAGAGGATATTAAATATTTGTCAAGGTGAAAATAATTTCACATATCCAACAACTGCTATGGAACTTAAAATAAGTTTATTTTTAGTTCTTACACCTCTTAAATTCAAAATTTATTCCCTCCATAGATATTTATAAGATCCAGTTTTCTTTATAAACTCACCCTTAATTAACTTTTATAAAAAGGTCTCACTCGATTTCATCTGATTAGTAAATCCATTTTTACCAATTTTCATCGCAATTAATCGGAATATTATATCTTTCATCCTTTTCTCACTATTAGTGTCTCTATGAAATTCTTTCAAGTGAAATTTACAATTTTCAATCTCTATGAAATTCTCTCATAAAAATACAATATTTCTTTTACAAATCCAATAAGATTACAAGTTTCAAACATATTTCTCAATAGTTTTCTTTGCAGTTTGGAAAACCCACGGGACGCTACTTATGTTGTTCATCTTATGTTTTCTATTTAACTTGAAGATGGTGGAAAAGAACCGGACTTGGAGAAAAGATGAGTTTTGCAAGGGATAGAATGGTTGAAAGCTTCGTTTGGTCAATTGGATTGACATTCGAACCAAAAAATGGAAATTTTCGAAGAGTCATGACAAAGGTTGGAACAATAATAACTCTTATCGATGATATTTATGACATTTATGGCACTTCAGAAGAACTAAAATTTTTCACAGAAGTAATTGGAAGGTTAGTAATTAAATTTCGTTTTTTTTCTTCAAAAATAATTAAATTGCTATTAATATATATACAAGTTACCAACACACGTTTGTATATATGTGTATACACAAAATATTTATTCTCCTATAATTAGCACAACATTTATTCCCACCGTATACTTCTTTTGTCTCATATGTAGGTGGGATGTAAATGCCTTGGATGATCTTCCAAACTACATGAAAATATGTTTCCTTGAAATTTATAACTTTGTCAATGAGGTGGCTTTTGACTTCCTCAAAGAAAATGGCCGGCCGCAACATCATTCTACACCTTCGGAAAGGGGTATTTATTGATTTCTACTTTTTATTCTATTCTGTAAAATATAATTAACTAATCATGATATTATTTTTAAATTTATATTTATGTATTAAATATTTCATGTTTCTAAATTTTCAGTGGGCTGATTTGTGTAAAGCATATCTGGTTGAGGCTGAATGGTACCATAACGCTTGCAAGCCCAGCTTCAATGAGTACCTAGAAAATGCATGGATTACAATTGCAGCACCAATCATACTTTTGCATGGTTATTTTGCAATTCCGGATTCAACAAATACAGATGACTCTACTTTTTTCAAAGAATATTCTAATGTTATTCGTTATACATCAAATATTATGCGCCTTGCCAATGATTTGGGAACATATAAGGTATAAAATTTTAGGTGTTTTCTATCAATTTCATTGTTAATATTGCAAAAATATATGGGATTGATTTTCTCCACATTTGTGGTTTTTGCAGCGAGAAGAGGTGACTGGGGATATACCCAAATCAATTGAAAGCTATATGAATGAAACTGGAGCTTCTGAAGCTGATGCACGCAGACACATATATTCATTGATATGCCAAGATTGGAAGAGGTTGAATAAAGAAGCTAGCAATATTGGTTATAATTCAAGGAATTTCATTCAAGTTGCTGTGAACTTAGCCAGGATGTCGTTGTGCATGTATCAACATGGAGATGCCCATTCTATTCAAGATGAAGTATCTAAGAATTTGATAGCACCACTTCTTTTCAAGCCAATAGTATGAATTTGATTTGATGCAACAAAGTATAAATGCTTATGTTCATTAGGCACCTCTTATGGATTTGGGTTGTTAGTTATTGTTTCTTGTTGATATTGCTACAGGTTTTAAATGATATTTTGTCCTTACGTTTTTCCAAATTAAAGAGTGATGTGCTTATAAGTATATGTAATGTAAGAGTTCTTCAAACTTATCCCAATGTGCTTGGCATAACTGACCACGTTGAAGTAACACTGATAAGGTCAGGCCTTGAACTCATAACTGACCTTGAAGAGTTGAAGTACTATTTCCTAATCAACAGGATCTACAACATAGGAAAATAAAGACTTCAAAGTCAATATTTTAATAAGCGGGAAGCGCGATGTGATTAACCTGATAAAGTATTTATGTCCGCATCTGTTGTATTACACCACTTCAAATTTAGAGATTCCAGCTTGGTTAAACCTGAAATAAAAATCATATCAAATTGAATTAATAAATTTCTCCAAATTGGAGGCAATAAATGGGATCAACTGCAGTAGACCTTAACAACGGATATAATTACTTTTGTAGATCATGGCATTAATTAAAACCAACCTTGAAGATGAATAAGCCCCCCATGATCAATCCCAGGACATCTCCACAAGTCCAACTTAGCCATGTTAACAAGAGCAGAAAATGAACTTATTCCTTGTGCAGAAATGGCATTGTTTCATCTAAAACTCAGATTTGTCAAGTTTAACAGACCTATAAGATTCAATAATAATCAAGGGTAAATCTTTGGGTAAACAGAAATTAATGGATAGAGTCTTCGGCCACAAAAAACTCCACATAAATATTGGCACTATATGTAAACATATAAATTTGAAAAACTGTTTTTTACGGCCATCTAAAATGAGTAAGAGGTGTTTTCATAAATTGGTAGCAGTAAGGACTAGATACAGTATTACATTCTTGGTTAAAGGTCAAATCTAGCACACTCTAATATTAACAAAAGTTCACCCAACATAAACATGAATTTTGTGTCTCAAATGTAGCACACATCTATTACAATAATTAGTAGAGTGCTAGATTTGACCCTTAACCCTATGTTCTTTCTTAGAGAACTTTTCTCTTTTCCTGACAAATCATATATGAAAGTCACAAAGCGAACAACACTTCGGTAATAAATAATGGACATTCCTAAAGCATGACTGATTCACAATTGTAATTGTAAATCAATAAAAATACATAAAAGGGAAGCAGAAAAGGATAGACTACCATTGATATACCCTAGACCATGCTCGGAAATCTGGTCACAGTGATTAAGATTCAAAGCTAAAAGATTTGTGCAATCTTTCAGACAAGTCATCCATAATCAGTTATAACAGACCCAGAAATGTCGTGTTTGAAAATAGTAATTTAAAATAAAATGCATATACACTAGATATTAGAAATGAGAAGCAATAATAAGCTAGCCTCTTATGTTTTTCCTTAGTCTTGCTTTTAGTTCAGAAGAGATTTAATCTTACCTTGTTCCCAAACATGTTTTTAAGCCAAAATAACTTAAAAGTAAAAATAAGCAAGATAAGTTAGTGGTATCTTGCTTATTTTCACATGCCAATCACACCTAATATATGGAGGAAACAGAATCTGGTGGTATACTAGAGGAGAGTCTTAAATCTATAGGAAATTCATAGGGACTCTTAGGCCCTAATTGGTTTCTCTTCTTCATCTTTCTTCTATTTATTTTGGTTAAACATTGAACGTTAATTTGACACTGAATTTCAACTGATTAATCCAGACTCAAGAGGTAAGACTGTTGCCCATATAAGCAATGTTTCCCGAGATTCGAACGCATGTTCTCATCTTTACGAGGGTTGAAACTCATTTACCAGTTCAATTAGCTACCTATTGGTAGCTTTCTCCTCTTCTTCTGACACACATAAGGCTGTCACTTGAACAATACCCAATTAGTGGGCATATTATTTTCAAAGAATGTAAACATCATCACAACAATATAGTTATTGTTGAGTTATTTATTAATATGTTTTGAGGATAACTTATTGAAGAACTTCATGTGGCTTTGATCTTGTAACATCCCAAATTTTGATTAAGATTAATTGGAAATTATTGAGGTGTTATTTAGGAAATTTGAGTTTTAGGGAGAAATTTATGGAGATTTATTGTTATTAAATCTTAATTTTTGGAATTTAAGGAAATATAGTTAAAATAATTATTTGGAGTTAGAAACTTTCATGAACAAGTGTTTGGGATAGTAGATAATGTTATGAAGGAAAGAAATGGAAACAATAATATATATAAACTTTTGGGCTAAAAATATAATTAAGAATAAACATTAGGGTAGTTAAGTGTAATTTTCCCTAAAGTATATATATAAATTCATCTCCTCCTTCCTTCCATTTTCATTTCTCTCTCTCTCTCTCTCTCTCTCTCGCTCCCTCCGCCTCTGACCCCCTCTCATCAAACCCTCCCTCTTTCGTTTTTGGCCTCCCTCTCTGGAATCCGGCGAGCTTCCGCCGCCACCGGCGACGGCGGCGTTGAAGCCGCCCGTCTCACTTTTTCCCTCATCCTCACCGAAACCCATCTCTCTTTTCTCTTCCTCGTCTCCTTCATCCTCATCATTCTTCACTGCCTCCACCATTTCTGCGTTTTCCGGTGACCCACGGCGGCTCCGACGTATATGGGACATACAAACACATTCAAGCTTTGGGGTAAGCTCTCTCTTTCTGTTTTCTGTACTTCCAACGAGAGTCTGCGTTCGTCTCCTTCATCCCCGTCGTGTGTGGCATTTTTCCGGCGAAGCATAGGCAAGAAATAGGTAAAAGTTTCAACCTTTCTAGTATGTCTCAGACTATACTCCCATTTTAGAGTTATTTCTCATGGTTTTCTTACTTTTTCCGTGTTCTTTTAGCCCTACCTTCGGTAGTGGCTATTTTCCGGCGACGAAGGCAAGTTTCCGGCGACGGTGAGCTAAGTTCAGACCAGTGGAAGCATAGAACGAGCTTTGGTGAGCTTTTTCATGCGATTCATACTCTGTTCTTTGATTTCTACACGAGTTGAGAGAGATGTCCGATTGGTTCTGCAATTTGGGTGTTTTCAACTAATTAAATGAAAGTTTGAACCTTTATTGATGTTTGTTGTAGTTAGGTAAAACCCTAAACTTTGATTAGGTAAACTAAAAGTCTTTTAAGGACGATGGGTTAAGTCTTTTAATTAGTGATTAGGTAAACTAAAAGACTTAATGTTCTTCTTTGCATGGTTCAATATGAAAGAATAATGGTGGGTGTGATCAGGGTTGATGTTTTATTGAGTCAAGTTTGATTTGTTTGAGATTAAGTGTTTTAAAAATCTCAAGGTTCCTTCTTTGCTTCCTTAGTCTGATTTGTTTATGTGTGGGTCAACATAGTTAGTTTGCTTCCTCTGTTGTTTGATAATAATATAAGTTGAAAGTGTATCCTAATCAAATTGTGTATGTGGGATTGGTGAAGTTTTGGACTGTCTAATGTAAGTGTGGGTGATTGAGGTCAAATGTTTGCATGCTCATTTGAAGTTTCCTGATGTTATTTCTGCATAGGCCATGTGAAAATTTATGAGTGCAAAGTTTTGGTTGTGTAGAACTTCTCATCGTTAAATGATCATGGTAAAATAAAGTGGAGGTATATGACCATCCTTCTATTTAAGTCTTCAATTAAGTAATGGTAATGAATAATGAGTTTATATTATTGTTTTGACATATGATAGTTAAATGGATTGAATGTTTGATGGTGTGTTGTTGATTCTAATTGGAGATAGTAACCATATTTATGGGTGAACTAAAGGTTATTCATTGGGAATTATATGCTTGATGTATTATTGGTTTTCATATGTTTTTTTTTAAATGCATACACATGTACTTGCAATCCTTTGGAAGTGTTGAATGTGTATGGTAGATGTGATTTGTTAAAATGGAGGAAAACTCAAATTTTAAGTAAAGTTGGGATAGTTAGTATTGATTCATGAGGTTAGTACATGAAATAACTTTTTGTTAAGAAGATAATTAATATGTTTTGATGATGTTGTTTTATATTGTTTTGATTGGTAATGATTGTTATTATCATAAGGACTTCTTAGTCCATTAGGACTTGGCAGTTTGGACCATTAATGATTTGTGTTGTTTGGTTGGGAAACTCTTGGTTGTTGTTTGACTTTAATACTTGGTGATTTAAAAATGTTTTGCTCCTCCTTTTGTTAGTAATTTTTGAGTTTACTTTAGTTTAATTATATTGATTATTTATTTATGAATTGGGCTAAGATTTGAAATAGATCTTAGGATAGGGAATATATAAAAGAAAGGGGGTTGGGTAGTAATTGGGATCGAGAGTGACGATAAATAACATAAACAAAGATAGTTGCTCACTTTCTTTATTATTTGGAATGAAAATAGGAGAATATACCTGGAAGGAAAAATCTACCAGGAATGGTAAGGAAAGGCAAAGGAATGCTAAGGGCGACAGGTAATCACACTTAAACTTGCTATAACATTGAGGGTGACGTTAGTTGGGGATTTTGAAAATCCTTTCTCACCCTCATTATATATATATTATCTTTGAAAAGTTATTTTTCTACAAAATAGGCTATCGGGTGCCTTTTAAACACGATTATTTTCATATAAAAGATTTCGACACATTATATATGTAGTATCCTGTCTGGTGGTGTTGGATATTTTGGAATCGTATGACATATTTGCAGGTGCTGGATATTGAGAGGTTGTGAGTATAGAAAGTGAATTGAGATTTTGGAGAGTTATGTTGAGGGAAGATATTGTGGATAATAATAGATTGAAAGGTGATGTGAGAATGTATGGTGTTGATAATGAGATTGATGTTGATTTTGATTATTGTGATGAGATATTGAAATTAATGGATATTGTGAGATTTGCATGACACTGATATACATACGTACCATCGCGCGATGATAACTGTCGATTGGCCAATCGACAGTTATTTGTACTGATGATCCTTTTCGGATTGATTAGACCGGGGATCATAGGTCAACTTATTGAGAGAAAGTGACCTACGGTTGTTTGGCATTGAAGAGTCCAACCGTTCCTGTTCTGCAATGGAAACAGAATTGGGGTTCTCTCTCTGGGGATTGCCAGAGAGGGAAATTGCCCCCTCATTATAGAGAGGGGCACAGTGTCAAATCATATAGTGAAGATTGGATGCTGGAGATGAATGCCCCTTGATGGCACGATGCATCTATAGGTGAGTGTGAGAGTTGGCATAGTAGTACTGATGGATTGGAGATAGAGATGTTGACGTTATTGTTTGGAAAGTGATAGAGAAATGTGAATGATTATGGAGAGAAAATCTGGAATATATATATTATTAATTTTTAAACTGTGGTACCCTTTAGACGTCCTCGCTACCGCACATCTCACTGTTATAGTGAGTTAAGCGGTGATTACTGGGACAAATTTGTCTCATCCCACGATTACTGACATTTTTGCAGGTATTCATGCACAGGCGCGAGCATCAGGAAATGGAATTAGGTAGTAGAAGTTATATAGTTTATTTAGAATTGTATATTGCCAATTTGTATAGGCCTGCATCTGCTTCCGCATGTATACATATTTATTTATTATTTAATATCAATTAGTTCTGTTTAATAACCATGTTAGGCAAATCCTTTCTAACATGGTTAGCAATAAATTATCCATGATAGCAGCTGTACTGTATTAGTTTATTCTTTTTCTATCATGGATAATATTTCAATTATTAGGATATTCTTTTTCTAACTATGATAGAGATATTGATATTATTGCAATTCATTTTTCTATCATAGTTAGTAAAGATATTATTGAACTAAAAGAGATGTCACAGGTTAATTAGGGAATTAGTAACAAAATGTTAGGGAATTAGTAACAAAATATTACAGATCTTCTTTCCAGATCAACATTTTCAGCCCAACTTATTTCTGCCTAACCTTGAGCTGGTACCCCTTCTCAGGACTTCCCCTTGACAAGTTATCCATGTAGAATGTTATTGGAAAGGAGAGTTTTTACCTTTTGAAACCATTTTCCTTAATTTTCATTATTAAACTTAGTACTTAGTACTACTATAGTAACCAATATAATAATGTAGCTTTTAATTGCACATTAATTTGTAGGCATTGTCAAGTCTCTATAACAATTTCATTGTTATTAATATTGTTCTGCCTACTATAAAAAATGTTCTAAAGTTTGATCTGACCAAAAAAATAAAATAACGCACAAAAACATATATCTTAAACACAAACACGCGCGCGCACACACATATTTGTGTGTGTACATAAATATAACACCCTCATCTTGCTAATCACATTTTTTGGTTGAATATTTCTTTCCCTCTCATCTCAAAACATTTTCTTTTGCAACCTCTTGTTTTTGTGTGCACGATTGACATGTCTTGTTTTGAATTTGGAGATGTATAATAGGACAACTGTTTTGTTTGTCCTCGAGGAAAACACTAGGATTCTTTTACTCAATGACCCATCATATTGGATCATAGCTGAATGCATGAATTAAAATTAAAAATTTGAAAATAGTAATTTAAAATAAAATGCACATACACTAGAGATCAGAAATGAGAAGCAATAATTAGCATAAAAAAAAGAAATGAGAAGCAATGATGAGTTAGCCTCTTATGCTTTTCCACAGTCTTGCTTTTGGTTTAGAAGAGATTTAATCTTACCTTGAACCCAAACATGTTTTTAAGTCAAAATAAGTTAAAAGTAAAAATGAGCAAGATAAGTCAGTGGGATCTTGCTTATTTTGACATGCCAAACATATATATGGAGGGAAACAGAATCTGGTGGGATACTAGAGGAAAGTCTTAAATCTAAAGGAAATTCATAGGGACTCGGAGGCCCTAATTGGTTTCTCTTCTTTAGCTTTCTCCTCATTTTTTTGTTAAACATTGCCCATTAATCTGACACTTATTTTCAAACCATGAACCCAGACTCAGGAGTAAAATTGCTGCCCACATAATTAAGTAAGGTTGTCCCCTCTCCCAATGAGAGCAATCTTCCCGAGATTTGAACACATGTTTTCATTCTTACTTGGTTAAAACTCATTTACCAGCTCAATTAGTTACCCTATTGATAGCTTTCTCCTCTTCTTTTGACACACATAAGGCTGTTGTGTTTAATGTTCTTCAACTTGAAGAATACCTAGTTAGTGGGCATATTATTTCAAAAATTGGAAACTTCATCACAACAATATAGTTATTGTATATATGTGGAGTTATTTTTTTAATTTGTTTTGAGGATAGCTTATTGAAGTACTTCATGTGGCTTCAATCTTCTTTCCATATCAACATTTTCAACCTAACTTATTTCTGCCTAACCTTGAGCTGGATCCCCATCTCAAGACTTCCCCTTGACAAGTTATCCATCTAGAATATTATTGGTAAGAGATGACTCAACATCTTAGACTAGCCTCCTTTGGTGCAACATGTTATTGCGAAGGAGATAGTCTACATACCTTTTAAAACCATTTTCCTTAATTTCCATTAGTCAACTTTGTTCTATAGTAGTCAATGTAATAATGTAGCTT
The DNA here is from genome assembly GCA_029929735.1 of Mimosa pudica. Lineage (NCBI taxonomy): Eukaryota > Viridiplantae > Streptophyta > Magnoliopsida > Fabales > Fabaceae > Mimosa > Mimosa pudica. The sequence goes on along the minus strand of JAKELP010000039.1, from coordinate 4,505,027 downwards.
TTAATTTTACATTATTTCTAGACATTGTCAAATCTCTATAAAAGTTTCTTTTTTATTAATATTGTTCTGCCTTTTATAAAAAATGTTCTAAAGATTAACCTGACCAAAAAATAAAATAACGCACAAAAACATATCTTCAAACATGTGTGTGTGTACACACAAGTATAACACCCCTCAGCATGCTAATAACATTTTTTTGGTTGAATATTTCTTTACCTCTTATCTCAAAACACTTCCTTTTGCAACCCCTTGTTTTTGTGAGCACGATTGACTTGTCTTGATTTGAATTTGGAGTTGTATAAAAGGACAACTGTTTTGTTTGTCCTCGAGGAAAACACTAGGATTCTTGGTTTACTCAACGGCTATCATATTGGATCATAGCTTTTTCTCACCACTTATTTAATTTTCTCTCTCTTTCATTGCATCAATTGTTTTGAGGACAACTTTACTAACGTTTGAGAACCAATAGATGGGAAATAGAAAGAGAATAATTTCCTTAAAACATGAACATGACACTTTCAATGGAAATTTTGAGCAACGTTTTTTTATCAGAAATTGTGAACAACGTTTTGGCTGCAATGAAACAAGTTTTTTTTAGTAAAATCTAGGGATCCATTTATTAGAAGCATGTGCCGAATCCTGATGTAAAACTTCAACCAGTGCAATATCTTATTTTTGGGGAAATTAAAATACAATCAACAATCTCAAAAACGAAATGATTTATCACAATCAACTTCAAACAATAATGAAATCACATTGAAGTTTCAAACTGAGGGATCTAAGTAATATTAAATACTCCCTCGGGTCCCTAATATAAGAGCTTGCCGCCAAAAAAATGCTTCTTAAGAAAACATAAGAATGTTAGTTGAGTGTCTGAAGTTAATGCTTTTTTTCCAATACTGCCCATATTTATTATGATACTTTTAAGAGAGAGAGATACATAAACATTAATAAATATGAAAGAGAGTTAGGGGCAAAATAGGAAAAAACTCATTAAATGAGGAGAGAATGTGAGATGGGCTCTTATATTAGAGACCAAAGTCATTCAAATTTTGGGCTCTTATATTAGGGATGGGAGGGAGTAACACTTAATTGACATATGGATCAATAGTTTCAAGCTAATTAGGGATCTACCTTTTGAAACCATTTTCCTTAATTTCCATTATTCAACTTAGTAGTACTATAGTAGTCAATATAATAATGTAGCTTTTAATTTTATATTTGTAGACATTGTCAAATCTCTATAACAATTTCATTGTTATTAATATTGTTCTGCCTTCTATAAAAAATATTCTAAAGATTGACCTGACCAAAAAATAAAATAACGCACAAAAACATACTCCCTCCGGTCCCAATGTAAGAGCTAGCCGTCAAAAAAACGCTTCTTAAGAAAACATGTGAATGTTAGTTGGATGTCTGGAGTTAATGCTACTTTTCTAAAATTGCCCATATTTATTATGTACTTTTAAGAGAGAGAAATACATAAGCATTAATAAATATGAAAGAGAGTTAGGGGTAAAGTCGGAAAAAATGCATTAAATGAGGAGAGAATATGGGGTGAGCTCTTACATTAGGGACCAAAACCATTCAAATTTTGGGCTCTTACATTAGGGACCAGAGGGAGTATATCTTAAACACAAACACGCGCGCGCACACATAAATATAACACTCTGAGCTCGCTAACCACATTTTGTGGTTGAATATTTATTTCCTTCTCATCTCAAAATATTTTCTTTTGCAACCCGTTGTATTTGTGAGCACGATTGACTTGTCTTGTCTTGAATTTGGAGAAGATAAAAGGACAACTATTTTGTTTGTCATCGAGGAAAACTCTAGCATTCTTGGTTCACTCAATGACCTATCATATTGAATCAAAGCTTTTTCTCACCACTTATGTAATTTTCTTTCTCTTTCATTGCATCAATTGTTTTGAGGACAACTTCACTAACGTTTGAGCACCAATAAATGGGAAATAGAAAATGTGACACTTTCAATGGAAATTTTGAGCAACTTTTTTTTATCAGAAAATGTGAACAATGTTTTGGTTACAATGTAAGAAAAGATTTTTTTAGTAAAACCTAGCGATCCATATTTATTAGAAGCATGTACCAAATCCTGACATAAAGCTTCAACCAGTACAATATCTTACATTTTGGGAAAATACAATCAACAATCTTATAAACGAAATGATCATTCACAATCAACTTCAAACAATAATGATATTACATTGGAGTTTCAAGCTAAGGGACCTATGTAATATTAAATGACAAGTAATTGACATATGGATAAATATTTGTCAATGCATGCTATCTTTAAAAATTTAGTTATCATGGCAATTCAAGCAAGTGTTATTGTTGTTAATGATAAGCCATTTAACATCACTCAGGTTTTTTGTGACTTCAATGTAATTTGATAATTGTTTGGAACTTGATTGTGATTAATTTCATTATGAGAGACCTGACTGTGATTATCTTTACCGATTTTAGGTTAATTAATCGTTTAGTTTTTTATAACAATCCTTAAAGTTTACTTATAGATGATTTTTTAAAATTAGTAATTTCATCACAAAATTAATTATATAAGATAATGTTCATTTTTGGTTTTAAATCCCTACAGTGTTTTTTTAGAAAAACATTATATTACAATAAAAAATACAATAAAAATGGAGCCTATTTTGGTTTCCCAAGGTATCCCATCCGTGTGTCAAATGAGACTAATCTCTTGTTGTTCTGAAGTCCCCATATAGGAGGTAGACAACTGACCTGTGGATTCGTTCTGAAGCCTATTTTGGATCGAATCTCTAACCACTTGCTTAAGGGATGAAAGTACTTACCACTTACACCAACCTGTCAGGTTAAAATGGAGCCTTTCCATGTTAACCTGCCTCCAAACAAAAATAAAAATCAAAAGGGCTTTGTACACACGTTTTACTAGTGAAGGATTTAAAAATACTATAAAATGGAGCCTTTCCATTTCGCCAATACAAGCTTGAAGTGGAAGCCTTTTCTACATATTTTCCGTGTTTTCAAGTACCATTATCTTCAAAACAAAACATGATCCATTCAATACCAATTTCCCCACTTTCAGCAATCAAGAGCTCTGGTGTTCCAAGCACAATACAACGCGAGGCTTCCACTTTTAAAGTTACCAATGAAAACAATACTTCTCGTCGCGGTGAAAATCACTTTCAACCTACCGTTTGGGATTATGATTATATCCAATCGATAAGAGTTGGTTTTGTGGTATGTCTAATTCATTCCACATTCATTTACATGTTGTCTTTTAGTGGGTAATTTTTTTTATTTAATATCACGATAACTTTTAGGGTTAAAGGGCATTCTTGCCCTGGAAGTTTTTAGGTTGAGGCACAAGTACCTAGAAGTTTTTTATAGGTCAAATATGCCCTGCAAGTTTAAATAAGTGGAGGGTAAATAGGTGCCATGTAAGCAGTTTTAATCAATTAATATTTGACCGTTAGGTCTAATTATCAAAGGGTCAAAATAGCCCACAACCTAAAACCTCAAGGGACAGAAATGTCCTTTAACCCATTTATACTTATTCCTACTTTAATTGGTTGATCAATAATCTTATGATGATGGGCCTATTTGAAATTGTTAAAGGATGAATCTTATAAACAAAAACGTGATAAGTTGAAGGAAGAAATATGTGTGATGCTCTTGCAATTGAAGAACCCTGTGGAACAACTCGAACTGGTTGAAGATATGCAAAGACTTGGAGTGGCTTATCATTATAGTCAAGAGATGAAGATCATAATGGATGAGATTTACAACAACGACACATTAAACACAAGTGACAATTTATATGTCGCCGCTCTTAAATTGAGACTCTTGAGAGAGCATAACTATAATGTGTCATCAGGTACGTATATCTATTAAATTAATTTGATCATCAAATTTTGAAATTTAATCACATTATGGCATTATTGAGAATACATAATTGTCACTATGAATTATGCTCACAATTTTTTCCAATTGTTTTCAGAGATTTTCGCTAAATTTCTAGATGACAATGGTCATTTTCATTCTTGTCTTTCACGTGACATCAAGGGTATGTTATATTTGTATGAAGCTTCTTTTCTTTCAAACGAAGGTGAAGTAATACTGAATAGAGCAAGAAAGTTTAGCTTTACACATCTTAAAGAGTTTGTCAACAAAAAAAGTGGTGAAGAAGATGAGTTATCACTCATGGTTAGCAAAGCCTTGGGGCTTCCACTAAATTGGATGATATCAAGGTTAGAAACTTTGTGGTTCATCCCTGTTTATGAAAGAAGACTGAACAAGAGCTCTACTTTGCTTGAACTTGCTAAATTGGACTACAACATTGTACAAGCTACCCACCAAGAGGATATTAAACATTTGTCAAGGTGAAAATACCCATATCCAACAACTGCTATGGAACTTAAAATAGGTTACTTTTAGTTCATACAACTCTTAAATTCAATGACTAAATCCCTCCATAGTTATTTATATGATCCAGTTTTCATTAATAAACTCACCCTTAACTTTTATAAAAAGGTCTCATACTTGAGCTCATCGGATTAATAAATCCAATTTTACCATTTTACCCCCAATTTATCTGAACATTATCTTTCATCATTTTCTCATTATTTGTGTCTCTATATCTCTCTTGTTTATAAATAAGGTTATTTTCTGAAAGAAAAGTATGTTTCTTGCATATTTAACGCTTTAAATTTAGTTTCTAATATAGGGATGAGGAGGGAGAATATGTAATTGTTGAACTTTTCCATGTGAAAACTCTATGAAATTCCTTTCATAATAATACAATATTTCGTTGATTTTAAAAATTCGTCCCAATAAGATTATGAGTTTCCCAACTTTTTTTTCAATAGTTTTCCTTTTAGTTTAAAACCCATGGGACGCTACTTATGTTTTTCATCTAATGTTTTCTATTTAATTTGAAGATGGTGGAAAAGAATCGGACTTGGAGAAAAGCTGAATTTTGCAAGGGATAGAATAGTTGAAAACTTCATTTGGTCAATTGGTTTGGCATTTAAACCACAACATGCAAATTTCAGAAGAGTCATGACAAAGGTTGGTGCAATAATAACTGCTATCGATGATATTTATGACACATATGGCACTCTAGAAGAACTAAAACTTTTCACAGAAGTGGTTGAAAGGTTAGTAATTCAATTGGTTTTATACACACGTTTGTATGAATGTATATACAAAATATACATTGTCCTATAATATGCACAACATTTATTACCACTATGTACCTCTTCTGTCACATATATAGGTGGGATGTAAATGCCTTGGATGAACTTCCAAAGTACATGAAAATGTGCTTCCTTGCACTTTATAATTTTGTCAATGAAGTGGCTTTTGACTTCCTCAAAGAAAATGGGCGCAACATCATTCCACACCTTCAGAAAGAGGTATTTATTGATTGGGTAAATAGTCAATTTCACCTATGAACTACTATTGAAGTATTACCCTGCAGCACACAAATATTAATAAAATGTCTCATACATGTCTGACAATTATTAAAGAGAATTATTTTTCTTAAACCATTGAAAACAACTAGATTTCAATCCCCGGGCTATACCTAGGGAGCAGTCACTTTGAAGCAACAAACAACGACTAACTAAGAAAAAGTAATGTTTAAGTTAAGGGACAAACAAATGTACATTTACTTTGAAGGGGGATTGGGAAGACAATGCAACAAAAGTACAACCCATGCATAACAATGCCGTAAGGCTGACAAAGTCACGGTAAAATACGAGATCAGACGCTAACATTCCGGAAATTCTTCTTATAAATAATATTTAGTGTCTTAGTAGATTGTTGGTGATTGTCAATAGGAAGGAGAATTTTTAAACTATCGGCACTTTTAACCTGAGATAAAGCAACATAGAGCTGACAATGAGTAAATATATGTTTGGAAAGGTAAAGGCCATTTTGTTTCAGTGATTGACCCTGCCCTTTTGTTAATATTCATTGCAAAAGAAATCACGACAGGAAATTGTTCTCAAGTATCCATTCAGTCTCTAGGGTTAGCAATGGTAATAAAAAAGGAAGAATAATTAGAATTGGGGATGATTGTTGTGAACATAATGTTAGTAAGTGGTAGTGTAATAATTACATTATTTTAGCTTCACTAGCATATCGTTTTAGCTCACATAGAGGAAATAGAACTAGAAATAATAAAAAAAATGGCATATTACAGATGGAAGGGGAGGTCTACGATGGGAAAATTATTCACTAGAGAAGCTAAAAGCAATAGGCATACAACTGTTTTAATTATTAACCCAATAAATGACAAGACTGGTCAGCATTGTAAGGCATGACATCAATCAGGTGACTGATGCTACCAAAATTTTGATAAAAACTCCGCAAGTGTATGAATCGTATGTTAGTAAAGTGGTAAATCAAGGTCGATTCCACAGAGACTCAGACAATTAATAACTAGGCATTAGATATCCCATTTTCGTTTAAGTTGAGTAAATATAAGAAAATTGATCTTAATTACCTAAAATCTAAGAAAATAAAATAAAACAAATATTCACACAAATGAAATTCATGAGTCAAAAGAACAACCTAAAGTCACTAATCCCTTATCTGCTTCTTAGATTTTATTCCCACTAAATTAATCATGAATTAATCCAACTAGCTAATCTAGAGTACTAGTGTCTATAAATGCCTTTCGGTTTCCATCTATATCCTTGCCTAGTTTAATTACACAATGTCTTGCACTAATTTACTAGGCTAATTTATACCGGTACCGCTCTAATGTGACTATGTAGGGCTTCTAGGTATATGTCTATCCTAGTCGCAAATCAGATTAAAAATTCAATCCTACACTATTTAATCTCATGGTCTATTTAAAATTCCCTCTTTCGAGTCCAATTCTAAATTCCCTAAACATGTCTAATGGTGATCAAGCACTAAACAAGTTAAGCAATAATAACAAGATTAAATAAACTAGATCAAATTAACCATAACTAAATAGTGGGAAATAAAATATCTAAGTTACAAATAAGTTCATAGTAGTATGTAAAAAGAAATTAACTACACATGTCTCTGAACCAACGTAACAATGGATAATTAAAATCTAAAGACATACTAAGAGTTCAAGAGGAAAGAGCAATAACTAAAGGAATAGTGTTGTCCCCATGCTATGCTTCTCTCCTTTGCGTGCTTCACTTCGTCGTGTGTATGTAACTATGTATGCTCCAATCATAAAACTGCAGCCACTTCTTTTCTTCCTTGCACGTGAATTCCCCTCTCTTATGCCTTCAGTTCATTCCTTTTTTTCTTTCTTCTCGTGAATATGTGTAGGCTTTAGAAAATTGAAAGAATTGTAACCCGCCTCCTCTTCACAAGCTTCTCTCTTCCCTTTTATAATAGTTGATCTCCTTAATCAATTAGGAAATATCAAGCCCAAGACTCATTCTTTCCTTTTTCTTTTGTTGTCAAATCTTCATTGTCCTATTATAAGAGAAAGAAAGGAAATAGGAAATAATCACCATAGCTCAATCATATAATCTCATTAATAAGAAACTTTCCTTTAAAATATTTTCATTTATTATTTCAAGTTTCCTATTTCAATTCCCAAATAATATATTTCCAATTCACATCAAAATCTCTTAATTACTTAATTAATGACTCCCCAAATACAATAAAATATTTCCTAAAAACCACTAAATATGGGGAGTCATCAGTGACATGGCCTGTGAGCTGACTCCACATATCCTATTTCTAACCACAATTATCTTGTTTTTAATGGTTTAGGCGAATTTAATGTTTTTTAATAGTTATTAGGCATATGAGACTTTATATTGATAAATATGTTGGGTGATACTTCAAGAATAGTTGATTGGCAAAATTGACCCTTCAACCTTATTGATTTCTATATTTTAATCTTTTCTCTATAATATAAATTAACTAATCACGAAATTATCTTTTAATCTGTATTTATATTTTAACTATTACATGTGTCTGAATTTTCAGTGGACCAGTTTGTGTAAAACATATCTTGTTGAGGCCGAATGGTACCATAAAGATTGCAAACCGAGCTTCCATGAGTACCTAGAAAATGCATGGATTTCAAGTAGTGGACCAATCATACTTTTGAATGGTTATTTTGCACTTCTGGATTCAACAAATACAGATGACTCTATTTTGTTCAGGGAATATTCTAATGTTGTTCACTATACATCAAATATTATGCGCCTTTCCAATGATTTGGGAACATATAAGGTATCACAATACAATCCATTTAATATTTACCTAGCCTTTTTTTTGTAATCACCATCCGGTTTAATTCGGACTCAAGGGTAGGAGTGTTGCTTACACATAGGTTTGTCCTCACTCCCAATGAGAGCGCTTCCCGGGATTCGAACATGTGTTTTCATCCTTATGGGGGGTTGTAGCCCACTTACCAGCTCAACCAACTACCCATTGGTACTTAGCCTCTAAGTTTTAACAAAGGGGCTGATAAAAAATACAAAGGGAAATGACCGGAAAAGAACACAAAATTGCAAAATCTCACATCTGATATTTCCAATAAAATAATGATGGGATATTAAGTGTAGTTGATTTCTTATTGATTGTATGAAACAAACCTGATTTGAGAATTATTCGCAATCTCTAGGTGTTTTCTTCAGTTCAAAAAAATCTCTAGGTGTTTTCTATTAATTTAGTTGTTAATATTGCAAAAACAATATGGAATTGATTTTGTCGATTCTGTGGGTTTTGCAGCGAGAAGAGGTGACTGGGGACGTACCCAAAGCAGTTGAGTGCTATATGAATGAAACTGGTGCTTCTGAGGTTGATGCCCGTAAACACATGTATTCATTGATATGTGAAGATTGGAAGAGGTTGAATAAAGAAGCTAGCAATACTTGTTATAATTCATGGAATTTCATTCAATTTGCTGTGAACTTAGCCAGGATGTCGTTGTGCATGTATCAACATGGAGACGCCCATTCTATTCAAGATGAAGTATCTAAGAATTTGATAACACCACTTCTTTTCAAGCCAATAGAATGAATTTGATTTGATGCAACGATGTAAAATGTTTATGTTCATTAGGTACCTCTTATGGATTTGGGTTGTTTTTAATGTTTCTAGTTAGTAGTTGATGCTGCAGGCTTTCAGTGATAATTTGTCCCTACAAAGTAAAAGAGTGATTTGCTTATGAGTTTATGTAATGTAAGAGTTCTTTAAACTTATCCAAATGTGTTTGGCATAACAGACCACGTTGAAGTAATACTATGATAAGGTCAGACCTTGACCTCATAATATACCTTGAAGTACTATTTCCTAATTAACAGGAACTACAACAGAGGAAAATAAAGGCTTCTGTCAATATTGTAATAAGAGGGAAGCACGATGTGATTAACCTGATAAAGGCTTCATGTCTGCATTTGTTATGGAATTACACCACTTCAAATTTAGATATTCAAGCTTGGTTAAACCTGAAATAAAAATCATATCAAATTGAATTAACAAATTTGTCCAAGTTGGAGGAAATAAATGGGATTAAGTGTAGGAGACCTTGAACAATGGATATAATTACTTTTGCAGATCATGGCATCAAATTCAACCTTGAAAATGAACAAGGCCCCCATGTTAACAAGAACAGAAATGAAAGAAATGACATTGTTTCTTTTAAAACTCAGATTTGTTAAGTTTAACAGACCTATAAGATTCAATCATAATCAAGGTAAATCTTTGGGAAAGCAGAAATTAATGGACAGAGTCATCGGCCACAAAAAACTCCACATAAATATTGGCACTATATGTAAACACATAAATTTGAAAAACTGTGTCACGGCCATAAAAAATGAGTAAGAGGTATATTTTCATAAATTGGTAGCAGTAAGGAGTATATTTTCACGGCCATCACGTCTCTAGGGCCAACTCTCTTGAGTTGGCTCTATTCTCTCTTCCCCTCCTCTCAAACTTTTTGGGTGGTGGTGGGATCTCTTCTCTCGTATTTGTACGATTTTTTTCATCGGTGTCTCCTTTCCCGGTTAATGCCGGGGAAGGAGACATCCGTCACTTTCATTGGTCTGCTTTTATGTTTCTTTCATTTTCAAATAAATTGGTCTATGAGTTTCGACGACAATAGAAATTTCTTTTACTCAATCTTCATCTTATGTATTTGTTTTGTGGGTGCGTTTGTTTCCGTGAGATCTACTCATGGAGCTTCCTTGAAAACCAAATTGATTGGTTTATTGCCGATAAGAAGTGTGGATCCTTTGAGATGGTTCTTTGAACAACCACTACTCAATGGCGTTTCTACCGGTGACGGTTCTTTTCTACCCACAAATTCTCATGAAGGAAAGATGGAGAAGATGGTAGGGTTTTTGCGACGGCGACGACTCACTCCTATATATGTTTACCTTTTTAGGTTTTTTATATATTATCATTTTAATTTTCTTTTTTGTAGACCTATTTTGTATTTTAATTCTCTAGTTTAATAAAAATTTATTCTTCCTGATAAAAAAAGGAGTAGATACAGTATCATGTTCTTTCTTAGTGATCTATTATTATATATGAAAGTCACAAAGCAAGCAGCACTTCAGTAACAAATAATAGACATTCCTGAAGCATGGCTGATGCACAATGTTTTCATTCAAAAGATTTACAGGTAATTTAGAGTGGTCAGAGTCACTCTAATTTTCATGATTTTTCAAGAATTCTATGTCTCTTATAATTGAGATAGCTTCTATGATATTCGTGAGATGGTCATGATCCATGGTTCTCATATTTGCTTGGTTTGATAGTCTTAATTATGTTTTAGTTCAAAAAAATAGTCTTAATTATGTTTCCATTAACTTTTGACAGAACAAAATTTGGATAAAAGAATTGAAATGTCTCTGGTGCCTGATGGATGGTTGTTTCCTCTTCATAGGAGTTGGATGAACTACCTATGGAAGCTGAGACAGTTGAAAAGGGTTACAGTTTGTGTCAATCAAATGGTCGGCCTCATAGTCGTTCTAGAAAGTCGTCTCACTTTGGAACGCCCTCTCATTCTCACTCATAGAAGTAGTGTACACGTTAACCTGGCGGGTTGGCGTGAGTGGTAAGTACTCTCGTCCCTTAAGCAAGTGGTTGGGGGTTCGATCCCAGCTCTTGCGAATGGAGCAAATTCACAGGCCAGCTGTCTACCCCCTATATGGGACTTCAGAACAGCGAGGGATTAGTCTCACTTGACACGTGGGTGGGGATACCCTTGGGTAACCAAAAAAAAAAAGAAGTAGTGTACACGTTTTTTATTCGCATTTTTGGTACCTACTTTCCGGTGTGTTAGGCTATAAAACACCGATATGCTATTTATTACCTGCGTTTTTGGGCAAAACACCGTAACACTTGCGTGGCTAAGTTGTGTTTTTTGTGTAGTGTCTCTTCCAATTGCTTGATTTTGCTTTTCTATGGTTTTAGGAGCATAATTATGGAACTGGGTGTAGTTCATCAATTCTATATGTCTTGTAAGAGTGGTTGAAACTAATATTGCTTGAGTGCTTGACATTGTACCTCATTAGCTCGAACATCTTTTTATTTGATCATATGAATTTATCTTTGGAATGAATGTTTTAATTAAAATTATGTGCTAATTAAGGATCATTTATTAGGAGGACTAGGGTGTTGGATGTTTACAATTGGCAAGTGGTAAATATGAAGTTATTGATTAAATGAAAGCATTTGGACAAACAACCTTCTAGCCTTAATTCAACAAATGAGATACCACCAATTAAGACTAAGGTTAATTAAGTACTCTCTCCGTTCCTAAATATAAGAACACTTTAATTTTTTGGAGAATCCTAAGAAAGCAAAATGAACAATTTAATTATAACATATTTTAAATATTATTAGATCATATGTAAGTTCATAAGTCAAATAAACTAGTTTAGTGAAAAAATTTGGGAAAATCAATTTTTAATTACCCTATTTTGCTTTCTTAGGATTCTCCAAAAAAGTTAAAGTGCTCTTATATTTAGGAACAGAGGGAGTAGTATTTTAGGATTCTGGTTGTTTGATTGAAAACATCATGCAATTGACTAGTTCGTTTATTGGCTAATGTGCTTAATTAAGCTGAATCAGATGAAAAAATGAGCGGAATTCCGGTAATAATTATTATAATTCAAGCCTAACCTAGACGGATTTTCTGAAGTAACTTGTAATTAACCCAGAAAACTCCCATTTTTCATTTTGAAGTATTACCGAAATTTCCACTACCAAGAGTGGTCCATTTTCATGTTTTCAAACCTTTTTAATTATAACCCAAAATATTTTCTTCATTCAATCTTTGTGAAAATCCCTTTATAAGAAAATCAAACACATGTTTCTCTCCCTCTCCCTCTCCCTCTCCCTCTCATAGCTTATAAGGAACTTAGTTGCATTCAAAACTCCTTAAGAATGATATCCGAGAAGTATTAACCACTTTCTTTAGATCCAATTCTTGGAATGCGGACCCACCCAAGGTCTAATTCTTGCATGCCAACTATCGTGAAAGTTATTTATCAGAAGTCATTACAAAAACATGAATAAAAAATCTCATACTTCAGTTGATTTGGTGTATTGTACGGCTATCAATCTTATATACGGGTATATGACGCGCTGGTCTATCACGAGGCATGCACTCCATGCGTTTATGAAGGATATAACGGCAATATAGGGCTGCAATTTTCTTCCAAAAGAGTACATAACATTGTTTTAGGGGCGATGTACAGATTATATGGTCCGCAAGAGTGACCATAAATGAAACAGTGCAATGAATATAAAAATGTGGCCTGGTCCAAGAAATGATGTTATAGTTCCTATATGGACAAAGGTTCTCCTCATCAATAACGTATTCTATGTGATTGCCCATATGACCATACAGTACATTGATAATGAATGCCGTTCCATTTTGAAAATTCCTTAATTTAAATAAAATGGATGCAACATTTTTTTAATTTATGATACACTTGTTCTTAACAATTGCAAATTGAAACTACATCGAAATTAATATTTAAAATAATTTTGGATTACACTCCTAATATTGACACAAATATTCTTTCCTCTCTCTACTCTATATTTTCATCGGGTCTTCATAAAGAGAAAAAAGCTTCCCTTATCTATTTCCTTAGTTCAAAATCACTTCTATGGATCCATTTTTCACTGTGAGGTGTGAGTGTTATCTTCGGTCTTACCCTTCTATTTGTCATTACGTGTGTAGCAAAAGGATTCCCTTTTCGTCTCTTCCCCATGTGATCCTAGAATTACAGGGGAGGACTTGGGGTATTATTGACTGGCCAAATCATTCAGAGGAAAAAGTTTTTAAGGTATATTGTTATAGAAATTTCTTTCTATGATTGTGTCTTAAAAAAGAGAAAAGAAAGGGAGAATTGAAAATATAATCCGGTCTATTTCACTACTAAAATCCTTTGTACCCACCAAAGTTATTTCGCTGTGATAAAAAGTTGTTATGAAATAGCTGCATATGTGTTCGTTGCTAAAACTGCGGGCGGCGATTACAAAATGTCACCACCAAAAGTGTATCTTGGTACCAATGGGTAGTTGGTTGAACTGGTAAGTGGACTACAACCCCCGTAAGGATGAGAACGTGTGTTCGAATCCCGGAAAGCGCTCTTATTGGAAGAGGTGACAACCTTGTTTATCTAGGCAACACTCCTACCCCTCGAGTCCGGATTAAACTGGGCGGTGATTAAGGGAAAAAAAAGTATTGGCGGATGGAAAGTTGCTACAAATGCAAAGGCTTTGGTGGCGATATTCACCACCAAAGTTGTCATTTTCTGTAGTGTTTGTTCTTCTATGATTTTTTTCCTCTTTCAATGTTGATTTGAAAATGTTTTTAGGGTTTTAGTTTAATTAATAAATTTCTCGATTACCATTCCTTTTGGGGATTGTGAACGCATTAATTCATTTGTCAGTATGAAGACATTATGAAATTTGTTCCGTGAACTTGGTTCCCTTTAAGGTGTTTGTCAAAATGCTTGTTATAGAGTTTATAATCAAATCAATAGCTAAAGATAATGTTCACCGTACCCTTTATTTTTGGTTTATTATTCTTTTGTTCTTCTATAATTTGGAAATGCTTTTGAAATGGTATATTGTCGCTGAAACGGCTTTAGCTATCACTAAGCTAGATTCATTGTATTGACATTGGTTGAGAAATAATCATGCTTTTATGCATATGAAAATTGTTAAAAATGCATGAGCCACCAACCTGAGTTTTTTGATTATATTTGTTTCCAAAAATTGTAAATTATCATTTTCACTCTTCCCTTTTTAGTTTTGTATATGTTGAAAGATCCAACAAATAGGAACCATCATTGATTTGGGTCATGAGGATGATCAGTGATATTTTGATACTTTAAGACACATGTTGTGTGTGTTAAGTAAATTGATAATTAAAAGAGTGACATATCTGGCAAAAGTATAAAGCATGAAGTGTATTATAGTTGTAACTTTTGGAGTGTTAGGAGTTTATTTCTAAGAGGGGTATTTTTGAGCTTGTCATAGTAAGTGCACATTAGATGTTCTAAAATTGTTTTGTCATAATAAGTGAAATCAAATTAAAGTAGGATGTTATCATTGAATGTAGTAGTCTTTATATATATATATATATATATATATATATATATATATATATATATAAAAGCAAATATAAGACAGATAATGAAAGCTTTAGGAATAGAAAAAAAGATTGAACCAATAATTGAAAATCCCCAAATAAATATGATGAATATGGAAAAAATGTTAGAAGCTTTAGAAGAGATAGAGATAAAAGAAGTAAGTAAAAATAACATATTAAAACAATCTATGGATGAAAATATAAAACAAACTTGAATATTATCGGAAGAAATAAAGAAAGGACAAGAAGTCATAAATAGAAATATATGGGAAATATATAAAGAAATAGAAAAATTTGACATGAAAAAATATCAAGAAAGGTATGGTATAATAAATAAAGAAAATAATAAAGAAATAAGTGAAGAAGAACTAGAGGTAAAAGAGGCGAATAAAATAGCAGAAATATTATACTAAACAGGGTCAGAATTAGACTATTTAATGGAAATAATGAATCCAAAGAAACAAGAAAAACAAGAAGATAAGAAAAATAAGGGAATCAGTATAAACATGATGAATGTTTTAGAGAATATAGATGATGATGAAATAGAAGAAATAATGGGTCAAGAAGAAGAAAAGATAGAACAAATAAGGAAAGAATTTCAATATGCTACAAAAATCAATATAAAAGAAGATGAAAAACTTCAGATTAATATGGAAAGACAAGTGGAACCAAAAGATGAAGGAACATCACAGCAACAACTAGATCAAGAAATGAGACAAAGAAGAGAAGAAGAAGAACAAGATAGTATATTATATCATAAACAACCAATAAATCAGAAGAGTTTTGAATTTTCATTTGAAACACCAATTAAATCTAGATTTACACCAACACCTCTAGAACAATATGAAACAAAGTAATACCAAGTATGAGAATATGGTTAGATTTAGATTGTAATTTAGATAATGAAAAAAGATTAGAAGAATGGAGTAAATCACATTTGGTAGCTTTAATAGGAAAAAGTTTAAACCCACAATTTATACCAATTGTAATAGAAACAAGTTTTCTAGGAAATGTTCATAATTGGTGGAAAAGTAAAACAGATGTATTTAGAAATAATGCAAGACATATAGAACAAGGTACATATAATGATAGAAAGGAATATATAGCAATGTTAATTAGAAAATATGAAACCCTAATTAGAAATGAATTTTTAGGAAGAAGTGTAGCCTTAAATGAAACTACAACAAAGACAAGAGCAATAGAAAAATTATACCAAATAGAAATATGTTCTCTAAATCCAAAATATTTAGAACAATATATTTGTGAATTTAAGAAATATTATTATGAGGAAAGAATAGAAAATTATAATACACAAAAATTTTACTTAGAATTATTTTATAGGAAATTGCCTAGATTAATCTCAGAAACCATAATGGAAGATTATTACAAACACATAGGAAATACAGATTTATTACCATTCGTAGATACAATGGGAAGAAGAGAAGAATATTTAAGAGAATATTTATCAGATGCATGTAAAAGAGCATGGAGAAATAAAAAATATTATAAAGCTAATAAGTTATTATTAAAATGTGGAGAATTTGAAAAACCTCATAAATGGGGATGCGAAGAAAGAAGAACAAGCAGAAGAAAATATAAAAAAGGAAGAAGAAAGACCAAGTATGAATTCAAGAAATATCCAAAAGAGAAATTTTACAGAAAATTCAAACCAAGAAAATACTTTAAAAAAGGAAGAAGAAAAATTAATTATAGTAAGAAACCTAAAAAATGTAAATGTTATAATTGGGGAAAAATAGGACATATAAGTACTAATTGTCCAGAACCTAAAGAAAAGATATTTATGAAGATATTAGAACAAGCTTTTAATTGGGAATTAGAACCTTTAGAAATCAATGAACCAATTTATAGTGAATTAGAATAGTCTGATGTAGAGATATATAAGTTAAAGGAAGTAGAAGAAGAAACAGAATCAGAATCAGAAATTTCTGAAATGTCAGAAGAAGAAGATAATATATTATATATGATGAATGTTAATGAAGAAGGACAGAGTAGTAATAATGAAATAGAATATGAAGAATACAATGAACAAATAAGTAGTAAAGAAGGAATATGTGAACGAAGAATCACATTTAATGAAAAACAATATAATAAAATAAAAGGTATAAAATTAGATTTGAAACCAGAGGAATTTAATGGTGAAAAATGATTTATAAGTAGAGTAAGTAAAATAATAAAAAAGAATAAAAATGAAAAGAAGGCATGTGTAGTTTTAGAGAAAAAACATCCTATAGAATCAACGTTAACAGAAGGAATACTTAGAATACCACTAGTAAGTAAAGCATTAATTGAAAATGAGATTTCAAGATTATCATTTAAAGATGAAGTGACAGAAATTTATATAGCAGGAGTACAATTATTAGTAAAAGCATATTTTAGAGAAGGAATAAACTCACCTATAGAGTTACTAATAACAGATGGAAGAATAATAAGTAATGTGCAGGATAGTGTATTAGGAATATTGACAGGAAACCTAATATACCAAAAATTAAAATTTACAGTAAATACAAATTTTGCAATATCAAGAGCAGATGAACATATAGATCAATCAATAATTGTTTATCATAAACTAGGAGGAATACAAATGTTAAGAGGAGCAAAAACAATAAGTATAACTGCTATGATAGGATTAGTATTTACAAATGAACATAAGATATATAATAGATCACAAGGAAGAATAACTATAGATAAAAACTTTATGCCAATATTACAAGAAATACCATTAGATCCAACAAATATAACAATCCCAAAACAATTACAAATAGAATTAGATAGAACTGCTGATATAAACCAAATAGAAAATCTTAGGAGAATACAAACCAATAATACATTAGGACAAAGAATGTTAAGAATAAATACACCAGATTTAAACATAAATATAAATACTGCAGCAAGAAGAAGTCTAGAAATCCCAAGGAGATTAGAAATGCCAAGAAGAAGTATAGATATTCCAATAAGACCTGAATCCAGAAGAAACATAGTAAGGACAGAAAGTAATATATTTGAAAATGATGCAGACATAGAGGCAAATATGTTAGCAGAAATACCAATAGCAACTAGTTTAGCACAAATTAGACCTAGAAGTAGGCAAATAAATTTAACAGAACAAAAGTACTATATAAAATTAGAAATAAAGAAAGAAGCCATATGGGAAGAGGTAAAGGCATTACTTGATCAAGAAATAAGTAAAAGTTTTATTGAAGAACAATATACAGAAAATAATTTAGAAATGGATTAAGAAGGAACTAAGACAAATATAAATATAAGATTTAATAAAAGAGATATAATGAGTATGAAGATTTGGGTAGAAGAAAACACTGAAAATGAACATAAAGTTACGTTAGGATCAGATTTTTTGAGAGCAGTAAAACCATATAGAATACAACGAGACAGAATAATGATCAATATAAATCACCAAACTTTAATTATACCAAAATGTTAGTAGGAATAAATAATAAAACTTATGACATAAATTTGATGTCTAAAAGTAATTTAAGATGGATAAGAAAACAAATGAAGAAACCAACAACAACATTAAATTATGTAGGAGGAAGAACATGGTATATGAGGATTCCGGTAATGTGGAATTATACAGCAAAACAAAGAATGCTAGTAAGAACAAGAGAAAGATTAGATATTTTAAGTGGGGCATAAATGAATAATAGAAGATTATTTTTCATATTAGTAAAATTCAATTACCAGAGATATAGATTAAGAAAATATCATGCACTTATAGATACAGGAGCAAATTTAACAGTGGCAAAATATAATGTTTTACCACCAGAACTATGGAAAAGGAAACAAAAAATGTTAAGAATGGAAAGTGCAGGAAAAGAAATACATATGATAGAATTAGAATCAAGAAATGTTAGTATACAAATAGGAGAATATGAATTAGTTATAAAAGAATTAAATCAATATAATGAACTTTCTTGTGATGTAATATTAGGATTAGACTTTTTAAGTCAATATTATCCTTTACATTTAATAGAAAAAGTTATTATATTAACTACACCATGTAAACATGAAACATGGGGAATAAGAATAACCAATCCATATAGAAGAAAGGATGAAAAATTTCAAAAGAAATATAATGAAAATGAAGTACAATTTTTAGAAAATAATAAACCAATAGAAATAAATCATATGTTATCAACATTAATAATAAAAGAAGTAGAGTCTGAAGAAATTATAAGACTCAATATAATAGAGGGAAAAATAAAAAAAGAAATAGAACAAAGACTAATAGAAAATTATAGTGAGAACCCTTTAATTCATTGGGAAAAATCAAAACCATTAGCTAAGATAGAACTAAAAGACTATAGTAGAGAAATAAATTGTAAACCTTATCCATGGACAGAACAGGATAGAAAAGAGTTTGAAATGCATATAAATGAAATGAAAAAATATGACTTAATTAGAGAAAGTAAATCTGAATATTCTTCACTTGCTATGATTGTAGTAAAACATAGTGAAGAAAAAAGAGGAAAATCAAGAATGGTAATAAATTATAAAAAATTAAATGACTTAGCCATAAGAAATAGGTATCCTATACCCAAAATAGAATTATTATTTAACTTAATAAGAGGAAAAAGAATCTTTAGCAAGTTTGATTGTAAATCAGGATTTTTTCAAATAAGGTTAGAAGAAGAAAGTAAAAAATATACTGCTTTTAGTACATCAGAAGGACTATATGAATGGAATGTATTACCTATGGGATTCCATAATAGTCCAAGTATATTCCAAGAATATGTAACCAAATTATTATTACCAATAAGAAACTTTGCTGTTATTTATATCGATGATATTTTAATATTTTCAAAAAATGAAGAAATACATGAAGAACATTTAGAAAAAATTATTGAACTAATAGAAAATAAAGGATTAAATATATCACCACATAAAGCAGAATTAAGGAAAAATAGAATAGGATTCTTAGGACAATATATTTCACCTGAAGGAATAGAACTGCAGGAACATATAAGCA
Organism: Mimosa pudica; assembly: GCA_029929735.1. Classification (NCBI taxonomy): domain Eukaryota; kingdom Viridiplantae; phylum Streptophyta; class Magnoliopsida; order Fabales; family Fabaceae; genus Mimosa; species Mimosa pudica. Next base: position 4,485,391 of record JAKELP010000039.1, on the reverse strand, counting down.
AGAAAATATTAGAATTTTCAGAAATAAGAAGGAGTTACAATCATTTTTAGGATTAGTAAACCAAGCTAGAAATTATATACCTAATTTATCAAGATTAACTGCTAAAATATCTAGGTTAGCAGGAGAAAAAAGTATATGGACATGGAATGATCAGACAAAGAAAATTATAGAACATATTAAGAAATTGTGTCAAAAATTGCCAAAACTAACTATTCCTACAGATAATAATGTAAAATGGATAATTTATACAGATGCATCAGAAAATTATTGGGGAGCAGCTTTATATCATGAGAATAATGAAGGAAAAGAAATAATTACTAAATACTCAAGTGGAAAATTTAATGATTCTCAATCTAGGTATCATTCAAATTGGAAAGAATTCTTATCAATTGTTAAAGCAGTAGAAAAATTTGAACTATTTATAGTAAATACCAAATTTGTTATAAAAACTGACAATACTCAAGTAAAACATTGGTTAGATAAAGGAATTAAAACTAATAAACTACGTAACAAGATGTTAATTAAATGGCAAAGTGATATGGCATATTATGATTATGAAATTGAATATATTCAAGGTCAGAATAATTTAATTGCTGATTTTTTGAGCAGATGGAATCAGGAAGATCTGTAACTCCAACGAGTAATGAAACTTCTGATGAAGTGAATAATTTAATAGAGCAAATTAATATGAGGTTCCAAGTGGTGGAACTAAATATGAATTTAATGCTCAGTCCAATAAATGCAAATTTTACAAAGATCTTTAACCAGTTGGATACACTCTTTGATAGAGTAGGGAAACTGGAAGAAAGAGTAAATAGGCATGTAAATACAGGAATGGAGGAAAAAGAAGACCCAACACTACAAAACATTTGCCGCTTACCGGCGTTTATTTTTGCCTCTTTCCGGCGTTTTTTCCGGCGAAACAACTCTACGGCGTTTTTGCAAATCGCCGAAAAAAAAACGTGGAAAAGTAGCACATCGGCGTTTTTACAAACGCCGTAGGGTACCCACAAACGCCGAAACGCGGGATGCAGAAAATAATATAATATTCAGACATACCGGCGTTTCCCGAAACGCCGGTATGTCCATTATTTTAATAATTGACATACCGGCGTTTTGATGAAACGCCGGTATGCTATTATTTAATATAAACTTTTTCGGCGTTTGCAGAAACGCCGAAAAGTGTTTAAAAATTATTAAAAAAAATAATTTTCGTCCCAATTTAACATTAAATTGGGACGAAAATTTAGTATTATAAATATAAATAAAAAATATTAATAAATAATAATGATAGAAAAATCATATTACACATATTAAAAGAAAATAATACCTATAAGAGCAACTAAAGTATATCAAATATAAAAATTAACAATTACATAAAAATAAACAAAAATGAAGCAAATATAAATAAAAAGAGATATGAAAATAAGCAACCACCAAATGTGCAATGAGGGGGGAGCACCACTATTTATAATGATCGCTGAGAAACAAATAGAAAGAAGTAGGAAGGAGCAAGAAACGAATGAGCAAGGGAAAATGAGGGGGGAGCATCGCTATTTATAGGGAAGGTGGAGCATACCGGCGTTTATGATGGGAACGCCGGAAAGTGATATTGTATTATTATTTTAACGGCGATTTCGCAAACGCCGATATGCATGGTTTGTTTTTTAAAAAATATTATTTAATACTTACCGGCGTTTTTCTTACACTTATCGGCATTTCCAGGAAACGCCGGTATGCATGTTTTTTTTTAAAAAAATAATATTTAATACTTACCGGCGTTTTTCATACGCTTATCGGCGTTTTCAGGAAACGCCGGTATGCATGTTTTTTTTAAAAAATAATATTTAATACTTACCGGCGTTTTTCGTACGCTTATCGGCGTTTTCAGGAAACACCGGTATGCATGTTTTTTTAAAAAAATAATATTTAATACTTACCGGCGTTTTTCATACGCTTATCGGCGTTTTCAGGAAACGCCGGTATGCATGTTTTTAAAAAAATAATATTTAATACTTACCGGCGCTTTTCTTACGCTTATCAGCATTTCCAGGAAACGCCGGTATGCATGTTTTTTTAAAAAAAATATTATTTAATACTTACCGGCGTTTTTCTTACGCTTATCGGCATTTCCAGGAAACGCCGGTATGCATGGTTTTTTTTAAAAAATATTATTTAATACTTACCGGCGTTTTTAAGAATGAAAAACGCCGATATTTGTTATTTTTTTCAAAAAAAAAAGAAAAAGAAAAGCAAATAACAAATTTTTTGATTAAAATATACATACCGGCGTTTTTGTGTCCACAAACGCCGGTATGTGTGCGCGGGAAAGAAGGCGGGAAGCGCGCGCCAAATTTTGCGGCGTTTCTTTTAGGCGTTTTTTAGAAAACGCCGGAAGGCATGCCATTTCCGGCGTTTTGGATGAAAACGCCGGAAGGTGTACGCCGGAAAGCGCCGTTTTTTTTGTAGTGCAAACAGGGTGGGAAAAGAATTAACACAAAAAATAACCCCTTTACTTCAGATTATGAAAAGTCAAGCCCAAGAAAAAGAAAAAGAAGCCTATAAGGAACCATCATTAAGCCCAGTATCTGATCAGCCATCAACCTCTAAACAGCCAGTAAAAAAGACCACACCCGAATTACCAGCCGATAACCCAGTTTTCAAATTATCAGAATATTTTGCATATTTCAAGAAACTTATTTATAATCTTAACCATTTTACCTTTAATTTAAATCACCAAAAATCAAATATATCTCCCATTATACCTTCAATAAAGCAATTATCCACCAAGGAACACCATCTAATGTTGTAAAAGTCTTATATCAACATGGTTTAGTCCAATCCATTTATCCATCAGCAAGCTTAGAGGAAATAGCAGAATTACCAGAACCGTTAAAGAAAGCTGTAAAGACTTATTTTGGTATTGTAACCCAACACATGGTATTTATAAGATGTTACTCCACAATAGCAGAAATAACTCCAGATAAATTTTATCATCCCATTAATCTTATTCGACTTGGAACAACAAGGAAACCTTTTGAACATACAGTCGAACCAAAGGAAGATATTAATAATGATGAAGAATTCATGGAGACAGTATCCAGAATAAGGTCCCAAGATTATCATATAATTTTCCAAGAAATGAACAGAATTTTAGCCACTGAAGATGAAGCTGCTTGGGTCTATTTCTCAGGTCCAACGACTCTAATTTACTCCTCAGGAAGGAATACCAGAAATGCCAATCAATTTAATCAATTTTATGATAAAATAAAAAATAATAAGTTTGAAAATAGTACAGATACTAAGAAGAGGATATGCCAGTTGTTAGTCGAATATGCTACCCACAAATGTAATTATTGTGATGAGAGAAGTCCAGAAAGAAGAGATTTTGAAGATCCAATAATGGACATGAGTATAATTTGAAAAAAAGAGGAAGAAGACGAAAGAAATGGCAGACAAGGAATGACAGACAAGATAAAAAGTAAATGGCAGACAAAGAAAGGGATAAGATAATAAGGCCCAATAATGGAAGATGACGCAAGGGATGATGTAAATTGAGAGGAATGTCTCTCTATATAAACCATGTAATTAGAATAGGAGGGATCATCGAAAGCAATCTTACAAAATGTTATCGAATCCCAAACATCTCTTGTAATCTCTTACATCAAATAAAAATTTCCTTTTGCTATTCCTTCTCCATTTACAATTCAGCAACAATTTTGGAAGTCGTTCTACACATTAAGGTATGAGTAACTAAACTCTAAACAAGGATTAGGGGTAGTAGTATTATTTAACCTGAGATTATGATTTCATAAAACATACTGCTAAGAATACTTACGAAAACCATCCAGTTATGTCTCCAGTAGGAAACGAAGGAAGACTGTGCTGGGTTGGTCTGAAGGGAGAAGATCTGTTGATGACTTCCTCTGTGAAAAGTCTTACTATCCCTTGTATGAAAGAGGACAAAGTTTGATCTTCTATAACCCGGATCATTTCTGGTCATCCCTGGATGATTTTCTTAAGTATTGATAGCAGACTATCCGTTATGGTATATATATATATATATATAATAAGCTTGGCCATCTCATTTACGTTCGCTGCATTGTTCCCCCATCAGTAATGTGAACAGGGAAAATTGGAGCGATGTGACGTGCTGTTGTGAGGGGGGCGGGTTGAAAGGAACAGTAGTGTTAAGAACATTATGATGAATAGGACTTTGAGAGGCGGCTAAAGTAGAGATTTCAAAGATATATATATAGGAAAACAATAAACAATATACAATATATATATATATATATATATATATATATAGAGAGATAACAAATAAATAAATAAGATGAAAAATGGAAGGTTGGCCAACTGATGAGGCAAGATAACTACTAAGTATAATTATAAATCTAAATAATATATATATATATATATATATATATATATATATATATATATATATATATATAATAAGCTTGGTAAGCTCATTTACTTTCGCTGCACATGTTCCCAGAAACAGTAACGTGACATGTTGTGAGGGGGGGACGTTAGAAGGAACAATGTTAATAATGGTATGATAAATACTCTGATCCCTAATATAAGAGCCAAAATTTGAATGGTTTTGGTCTTAATATAAGAGCTCATCTCACATTCTCTCCTCATTTAATGCATTTTTTCCTACTTTATCCTTAACTCTCTCTCATATTTGTTATTGCTTATGAATTTTTCTCTCATAAAAGTATCATAATAAATATAAGCAATATTGAAAAAGAAGCATTAACTTTAGACATCCAATTAACATTTACATGTTTTCTTAAGAAGCGTTTTTTTGCGGCTAACTCTTATATTAGGGACCAGAGGGAGTAGCACTTTGTGAGGCGGCTAAAGTAGAGATTTTAAAGATATATATAGAGAACCATTAAACAATATATATATATATATTGACAGATAACAAATAAATAAAATAAGATGAAAAATGGAAGGTGTGCCAGTTGAGAGGCGGCTAAAGTAGAGATTTTAAAGATATATTCCCTCCGTTCCGTATTTTAAGAGCAAAAAATATTGAATGATTCTGGTAAAAAATATAAGAACTTGTCTTACATTCTCTCTTCATTTAATGCATTTTTCTTACTTTACCCCTAATTCTCTTTCACATTTATTAATGTTTATGTATTTCTCTCTTAAAATATCATAATAAATATGAATAATATTAGAAAAAAAGCATTAACTTTATACACCCAACTAACTATTACATGTTTTCTTAAGAAGCTTTGTTTGGTGAGTGACTCTTATAACACGGAGTAACTAGAGGGAGCATAGATTTTGAGATGTATGAAAGGACAAGTGTTTTGTTTATCCTTGAGGAAAACACTAGGATTCTTGGTTAACTCAATGACCCATCGTATTGGTAGAGTTCTTAGTTGACTCAATGACCCGTCATATTGGACCAAAGTTTTCTCTTTTATTGCATCAATTATTTGAGGACAAGGACAACTTTACTAACGTTTTAGCACCAATAAATGATGCATTAATATTAATAAATGGGGAATAGAAAGAGAATAATTTAAGTATATCCTTAAAACATGAACATGACACTTTCAATGGAAATTGTGAGCAACATTTTTTTATCGGAAATTGTGAGCACGCATCGTTTCGGCTACAATGAAACAATTTTTTTTTTGAGTAACCTAAGGGATCCGTTTATTAGAAGCATGTACAGAATCACGCTGTAAAACTTCAACCAATGCAATATCTTATCTTTGGGATAAATACATTGAACTACTCCCTTCACTCCCTAATATAAGAGTTAGCCGCCAAAAAACGCTTTTTAAGAAAACATGTGAATGTTAGTTGGGTGTCTGGAGTTAATGCTTGTTTCCACTATTGTTCATATTTATTATGATACTTTTAAGAAAAAGAAATATATAAGCATTAATAAATATGAAAGAGAGTTGGAGGCAAAATAGGAAAAAACGCAATAAATGAAGAGAGAATGTGAGATGATCTCTTATATTATGGACCAAAATCATTCAAATTTTGGGCTCCTATATTAGCGACCGGAGGGAGTATCTCATAAATGAAATGATTAATCACAATCTGCTTCAAACAATAATGAAATTCCATTGAGGTTTCAAGTTAAGGGACCTATGTAATACTCCCTCTAGTCCCTATCATATCAGCCGCAAAAAAAAAACGATTCTTAAGAAAACAAGTGACTATTAGTTGGGTGTTTGGAGTTAATGTTTCTTTTCCAATATTGCTCATGATAATTGATACTTTTAAGAGAGAGAAATACATAAACATTAATAAATACGACAGAGAGTTAGGGGCAAAGTAGAAAAAAACGTATTAAATGAGGAGAGAATATAAGATGAGCTCTTATAGTAGGGACCTGAGGAAGTTTTAAATGATATGTAATTGACATCTGTACCAATAGTTGCGAATACATCTCTTTAAAAATTTAGTCATCATTAGCAATTCATGCAAGTGTTATTGTTGTCAATGATAAACTACTCTCTTCGAACCTAATATAAGAGTCAGCCGCCAATAAAGACTTCTTAAGAAAACATGTGAATGTTAGTTGCTTTTCTGGAGTTAATTCTTCTTTTCGAATATTGCTCATATTTATTATAATAATTTAAGAGAGAGAAATACATAAACATTAATAGATATGAAGAGGAAAAACACATTAAATGAGAAGAGAATATGATATGAGCTCTTATATTTTGGATCAAAATATTCAAATTTTGGCCTGACTGGAGGGAATATTTAACAACCTTATGACTTCAATGTAACTCAAGTGATTGTTTGGAGCTTGATTTTGATTAATTTCATTATGAGGGACCTCATTTTGATTTTCTTTATTTTTTTGGTTAATTAATCATTAAGGTTTACTTATGATTTTTTAAAATTAGTAATTTTATTATAAAATTATTTATATAAAATAAAGTATTTTTTTGATTTCAAACCCCTACAATTTTTTTAAAAGGACATTAAATTACATTAAAAATACAATAAAAATAGAGCCTTTCCATGTTAACCTGCCTCCAAACAAAAATAAAAATAATAAGTGCTTCGTAAAAAGGTTTTAATAATGAAGGATTTTTATTTTTGATCGAATAATGAAGGATTTGAAAATACTATAAAATGGAGTCTTTCCATGACCCCAACACAAGCTATCAAGTAGCATTATCTTCAAAATAAAAAATGATCCATTCAAAACCAATTTCCCCACTTTCAGCAATCAAGAGCTCTGGCGTTCCAAGCACAATACAATGCGAGGCTTCCACCTTTAAAGATACTAATGAAAATAATACTTCTCGTCGCGGTGAAAATCACTTTCAACCTACAGTTTGGGATTATGATTATATCCAATCGATAAGAGTTGATTTTGTGGTATGTCTAATTCACATCACATTCATTTACCTGCTGTCCATTATTGGTTAAAATTTTATTTATTTCACATCACGATAACATTTATAGTTATTCCTACTTCAATTGGTTTAATTGGTTTATCAATAATCTTATGTTGATGTGACTATTTGAAATTGTTAAAGGATGAATCTTATAAACAAAAACGTGATAAGTTGAAGGAAGAAATACGAGTGATGCTCTTGAAATTGAAGAACCCTGCGGAACAACTTGAACTCGTTGAAGATATGCAAAGACTTGGAGTGGCTTATCATTATAGCCATGAGATGAAGATCATAATGGATGGGATTTACAACAATGACACATTAAATACAAGTGACAATTTGTATGCCGCGGCTCTTAAATTGAGACTCTTGAGAGAGCATAACTATGATGTGTCATCAGGTATATATCTACTCCCTCCGGTCCCTAATATAAAAGCTAGCCGCTAAAAAAAACGCTTCTTAAGAAAACATGTGAATGTTAGTTAAGTGTCTGGAGTTACTGCTTCTTTTCCAATATTGCTCATATTTATTATGATACTTTTAAGAGAGAGAAATACATAAGCATTGATAAATACTCCCTCTGGTCCCTAATGTAAGAGCTAGCCGTAAAAAAAACGCTTCTTAAGAAAACATGTGAATGTTAGTTGGGTGTCTGAAGTTAATGCTTCTTTTCCAAAATTGCCCATATTTATTATGGTACTTTTAAGAGAGAGAAATACATAAGCATTAATAAATATGAAAGAGAGTTAGGGGTAAAGTAGGAAAAAATGCATTAAATGAGGAGAGAATATGGAGTGAGTTCTTACATTAGGAACCAAAACCATTCAAATTTTGGGCTCTTACATTAGGGACCGGAGGGAGTATGAAAGAGAGTTAGGGGCAAAGTAGGAAAAAACGCATTAAATGAGGAGAGAATGTGAGATGAACTCTTATATTAGGGGTCAAAACCATTCAAATTTTAGGCTCCTATATCAGGGACCGGAGAGAGTATTAAATTAATTTGATCATCAAATTATGAAATTAAATAAAATTACGGCATTATTTAGAATACTTAATTGCCTCAATGAATTATGCTCACAATTTTTTCAATTCTTTTCAGAGATTCTCGCTAAATTCCTAGATGACAATGGTCATTTTCATTCTTGTCTTTCACGTGACATCAAGGGTATGTTATATTTGTATGAAGCTTCTTTTCTTTCAAAGGAAAGTGAAGTAATATTGGATAAAGCGAGAGAGTTTAGCTTTACACATCTTAAAGAGATTGTGACCAAAAAAAGCGGTGAAGAAGATGAATTATCACTCATGGTTAGTAAAGCCTTGGGGCTTCCACTAAATTGGACAATATCAAGGTTAGAAACTTTGTGGTTCATCCTTGTTTATGAAAGAAGACTGAATAAGAGCTCTACTTTGCTTGAACTTGCTAAAGTGGACTACAACATCGTACAAGCTACCCTCAAAGAGGATATTAAATATTTGTCAAGGTGAAAATAATTACCCATATCCAACAACTGCTATGGAACTTGAAATAAGTTTATTTTTAGTTCTTACACCTCTTAAATTCAAAATTTATTCCCTCCATAGATATTTATGAGATCCAGTTTTCAGTAAAAAAAACTCACCGTTAACTTTTATAGAAAGGTCTCACTTGAGTTTATCTGATTAATAAATCCAATTTTATCAATTTTACCACCAATTAATCTGAATATTATCTATCATCATTTTCTCATTTCTCTATATCTCGCTCTCTCCGTCTCTCGTTTATACATAAGGTTATTTTTTGTAAAGAAAAATATCTTTGTAGCATATTTAGCACTTTAAACTTAGTTTTGAATATATATATAGGGATATGGAGGGAGAATATGTTATTTGTTAAACTTTTCCATGTGAAATTTTCAATCACTATGAAATTCCTTTTCATATTAATACAATATTTCATTTATTTTTAAAAATTCAACCCAATAAGATTACAAGTTTCCCGACTTTTTTTCAAAAGTTTTCTTTTTAGATTAGAAAACCCATGGGCGCTACTTATGTTTTTCATCTAATGTTTTCTATTTAATTTGAAGATGGTGGAAAAGAGTCGAACTTGGAGAAAAGCTGAATTTTGCAAGGGATAGAATGGTTGAAAGCTTCGTTTGGTCAGTTGGTTTGACATTTGAACCACAACATTCAGATTTCAGAAGAGTCATGACAAAAGTTGGTTCAATAATAACTGCTATCGATGATATTTATGACGTATATGGCACTCCAGAAGAACTAAAACTTTTCACAGAAGTGGTTGAAAGGTTAGTAATTAAATTGATTTTTGATACACATTTTTTATACATAAAATATTTATTGTCCTATAATAAGCACAACATTTGTTCCACTGTGTACCTCTTTTGTCACATGTATAGGTGGGATGTAAATGCCTTGGATGAGCTTCCAAACTACATGAAAATATGTTTCCTTGCACTTTATAATTTTGTCCATGAAGTGGCTTTTGACTTCCTCAAAGAAAATGGGAGCAACATCTTTCTACACCTTCAAAAAGGGGTATTTATTGATTGGGTAAACGGTCAATTTCATCTATGCCTCCGGTCCTAAATATAAGACCTAATTGACTTTTTTGAAAAATCCTAAAAAACAGCAAAATAAGTTAATTATAAATTGATTTACCTAATTTTTTCCTTTAAACTAGTTTATTTTACTTATAAACTAATGGATAATCTAAAAATATATCAAATATGTCATAATTTAATAGACTATTTTGCAACCTTAACTTCTCCAAAAAAAAAGCTATCTAGGTCCTATATTTAGGACCGGAGGTAGTATTATTTAAGTATCACCTAGCATAGATATTAATAAAATTTCCCTTATATGCCTAACAAATATTAAAAAGGATCGATTTTTCCTGAACCATCAAAAACAAGAAAACTGCAGTTAGAAATAAGACATGTGGCATTAGCTCACAGGCCACACGTCACCTAATTGACGCTAAGTCGTGTAATAATGGAAAAAAAAAACATTCGGCTTAAAAACTTATGTTAAAAATAAAATTACTGTTTTACCCACCTTCATCTCAATTTCTACCTTTCTCCCTCCTTATCTTCTCCCAGCAACCTCCTCCCCCTCCCTCTCCTTACCAGCCGACTATCATTGTTATTCTGTGATTGACTATCGGCTAAAAGTTGGACCTCGACATCGTCCTCAATACCGCCTTTTGCAGCATTGGTGAATACTAATGTGCATGAATCTTTAGTCTCCCAGTTAATTTCACACAATAAATAAAGGGCGAAGGTATGCTTATGATACAAAACTATTGGCCTATAATCAACAACAGTATATATCTATTTCAAGGTTTAACAATGATACTCAAATTTTTCTATGAGATCAGCAATGAGATTTTACTTAATATGACAATAATATTAAACGTGAAAAGTCCAAAATGCCCTTATAAATAAAATAAAATTATACATTTTCTTCTCCATCTGTTTTATTTATAAGGCCATTTTGTTGTTGAGCGTATGAGACTTTTTATTAATACATGTGTTGGTGATACTTCAATAACATTTCATAGGCAAAATTGACCCTTTACCCGTATTGATTTTTATATTTTATTCTTTTCTCTATAATATAAATTAAGTAATTATGAAATTATCTTTTAATTTATATTTATATTTTAACTATTGTATGTGTCTACATTTTCAGTGGGCCGGTTTGTGTAAAGCTTATCTTGTTGAGGCTGAATGGTACCATAACGGTTGCAAACCCAGCTTCCATGAGTACCTAGAAAATGCATGGATTTCAAGTAGTGGACCAATCTTACTTTTATATGGTTTTTTTGCACTTCCGGATTCAACAAATACAGATGACTCTATTTTGTTCAAGGAATATTCTAATGTTATTCGTTATACATCAAATATTATGCGTCTTACCAATGATTTGGGAACATATAAGGTATCACAATACAATCCTTTAATATTTACTTATCCACTAAGTTTTAATAGAGGGAAAATGACCGAAAAAGAACACAAAATTGCACAATCTCAGAAATGATATTTCCTATAAACTAATGATGGATTATCAAGTGTAGTTGATTTCTTGTCTATTGTAGGCAATAAACCTGATTTGAGATTTAGCAATCTCTAAGTGTTTTCTATCAATTTTCTTGTTAATATTGCGAAATAAATGGAATTGATTTCCTCTATATGTGCGACTTTTGCAGCGAGAAGAGGTGACTGGGGACATACCCAAAGCAGTTGAGTGCTATATGAATGAAACTGGAGCTTCTGAAGCTGATGCCCGTAGACACATATATTCATTGATATGTGAAGATTGGAAGCGGTTGAATAAAGAAGCTAGCAATCTTGGTTATAATTCAGGGAATTTCATTCAAGTTGCTGTTAACCTAGCCAGAATGACATCGTGCATGTATCAACATGGAGATGCCCATTCTATTGAAGATGAAGTAGCTAAGAATTGGATAATGCCACTTCTTTTCAAGCCCATAGCATGAATTTGATTTGATATTAATAATATTGAGATCCTCGTTTTGCCAAATAAAAGACTGATTTGCTTATGAGTAGTATAAATGATGTAAGAGTTCTTCAAACTTATCCAAATGTTGTTGGTAAAAAACCTGTATTGTGTATGTGCTCGATATGAATAATGTATTCAAAATAAATATAATAATTGTCGATGTTATTTTATTTTATATCATGATCCAGTTTGAAAAAGATTCCAATTTATGTAAATTAAAAATGCAATCCTAAAATGTTTTCAATCTGATGTCATAATTAGAAAGCTAAGGTAATTATGACAACATATAACATCGCGGCGCCTCAATCTCGAAACTATTCCCTATCATGCCTTTCCAACCTCACCGTTTAAAATTTGTTAAGAGGTGAGGAAGTTATAACCAAATTCTTTTTAAGCATTTTGATCCATCCTAGTTGATGTGAGATTTCACATATGAACCTATGGCCGCAGCCAACACATACTCACCCCAATAATATATTTGAATTATTCTCGAGCTATGAAAATAAAAAATCTTCATCATATAAATTTTCCTTCGCAAACGTGTTAAGTCCAACTTCTTAATTTTTTATAGCAACTAGCCTGAAGGATTTCTATAAGAAATATTATTCACAAAAACTTGTATACAAAGTCTTCAAACTCAGCTCTTATTGATTAGATGTATTGTATTATATATCAAACTTTAAATGGGCACATGATCTGCTTGAATCGTGAGTAGACCTAGGCTATATATTCTATGTATGTACGTGATGATCTTGACACACACACACATTTTTCTACCCATCTATTTTCCTAAGTAGGAATACATATTTGAAAGTGGAAAAGGATACAATAATGATAATATAAACACTACGGTGGTCGCACTACTACAAATTGTCCCTCTACCAGCGCACCTTTACATGCGCTTAGAAGAAACGCATGTATAGAGGGTCCTTTACATGCGCTTAGAAGAAACACATGTATAGAGGGTCCTTAAAGCGCATGTAAAGAGTGTTTCTACCTCTACATGCGCTTTAAGCGCATGTAAAGGCTTATTCTTCAATGGAATTCACTATAACATTGTCAAGCATAAGATTTGAGCATTTTGAGATGAAGTATTGAAACAATTTAGTTGAAAAACACCAAATCCTATGAATATCCATATAATTAAATGGACATTGGTCTTTACATGCGCTTTAAACGCATGTAGAGCCTGTACATGCGCTTTAAGCGCATGTAAAGGCAGTAATAGAGTGAAAAACTTGAAGTCATGCATAAGAGTTCCTCCTTAGATTTCATAAGCTACTAATGCTTGTGGTCTTAGTGTTTAAAAGTTAGAGAACCACATTGGGGTGTTATGCTTATGTTAATACTACATATACATGCGCTTAAAGCGCATGTATAGGCTTTACATGCGCTTTAAGCGCATGTAAAAATAAACCACAGGGTAACTAATTATAATTTTCTCTAAAAAAAATAAAAGATAAAAAAATAAGGGTTAAGGTGCATTTCTAGTACTCCACAATATGGCAAAGTGCACTTACAGTAATACACAATTTCGGGGTGCATTTGTGGTAAGCAAGAATAAATATCGTTGCACCTATAATAACTCCGTTAAATAAGTTATCTTTGACCGTTAAGAGTAACATTTGACTGTTAAAAGGTGACATGGGGAGGGGGAGTTAATGACGTGGCAATGACTGGACGGACATGTGGCAATGCATGCTGACTGGATTAAGTTGTCAGGCCAAATTAAATTGAAAAAAAAAGGGAAAATTAATTAGAGGTCCCCCACAAGGGAGTTAATACTGGAAAAGTCCCAAAAGTTGAAAATATTAATGTAGGGTCCCTCCTCCCCCCACCCCCACCCTCCTCCCTCACCTGCCCCCCCTCCCCCGCCACCCTCCCCCTCCACCCTCCCCCTCCCCCGCCACCCTCCCCTCCACCCTCCCCCTCCACCCTCCCCCTCCCCCGCCACCCCCCCTACAGCGCCCCCCTCCCCCTCCCCCGCCACCCTCCCCTCCACCCTCCCCCTCCCCCCGCCACCCCCACTACAGCGCCCCCTCCCCCGCCACCCCCCCTCCAGCGCCCCCCACCCCGCCACCCTCCCCTCCACCCTCCCCCTCCCCCGCCACCCCCCCTCCAGCGCCCCCCACCCCCACCCTCCCCCTCCACGCCCCCCACCCCCACTCCTCCTCGCGATCTCTCTCTCTCATCAGATCGCGAGGAGGAGTGGGGGTGGGGGGCGTGGAGGGGGAGGGTGGGGGTGGGGGGCGCTGGAGGGGGGGTGGCGGGGGAGGGGGAGGGTGGAGGGGGAGGGTGGCGGGGGAGGGGGGGTGGCGGGGGAGGGGGAGGGTGGAGGGGAGGGTGGCGGGGGAGGGGGAGGGTGGAGGGGGAGGGTGGCGTGGGAGGGGGGGCAGGTGAGGGAGGAGGGTGGGGGAGAAGGGTGGGGGTGGGGGGGAGGAGGGACCCTACATTAATATTTTCAACTTTTGGGACTTTTCCAGTATTAACTCCCTTGTGGGGGACCTCTAATTAATTTTCCCTTTTTTTTCAATTTAATTTGGCCTGACAACTTAATCCAGTCAGCATGCATTGCCACATGTCCGTCCAGTCATTGCCACGTCATTAACTCCCCCTCCCCATGTCACCTTTTAACAGTCAAATGTTACTCTTAACGGTCAAAGATAACTTATTTAACGGAGTTATTATAGGTGCAACGATATTTATTCTTGCTTACCACAAATGCACCCCGAAATTGTGTATTACTGTAAGTGCACTTTGCCATATTGTGGAGTACTAGAAATGCACCTTAACCCAAAAAAAATCAACAACTACAAAAACACTCCTCCCTCTCTCAAAAACAAACAGACCCGACGACACTCCTCCCAAACCTCTCAAAAACAAAAACACCTCCCAAACTTGGTCTCCTTCCACTGCAGCTCCGGTGGCCTATGGCGCGGTGGCTGCCGGCGGCGGTAATGGGTGACATCGTCGCCCTTTCTCATTCCCCAACTCGTCTCCTCACTGTTTCTCATCATTTTCTTCGTGTTTCATCATCACCTCCGTTTTTCTTTTTCTTTTCCGGCGAGCCCATGGTGTTGAAGGCGAGAATGGGTAAAAGCTTCAACCTTTTTAGTGTTTCTCAGGCTATGCTTTCATTCTAAAGTATTTCTCATTGATCTCTTTCTTTTTCTGGTTTCTTTTTCGCCTTACCCTTGGTGGTGGACGATTTCCGGCGGGCGACGCGGCGGCTGGCGGTGGGTGGTCATTTTTCTCTCAATGTAAGCATTTTTGCACACTCTTCTTACCTTAGTTTTTGCGATCTGAACTGTTTGAGAGTTAGGGTTTCAAGTGGGTGTTTGATTTTGAGCGATTTTATTTAAATAAATGAAAGATAAAACTGGGATGTGTAGTTCCCCTTAAGAAATTTGAGTTATATGAACTGTTGTTGGTTAAGTTTAGGTTTATTTGGTTTGAAAGCTTGGTTTTGGTATTTGTGTTTGTATAATATGAATGTTGATGCATGTGTTTAAATAATAATCATGGCTGAACAGATGTTAGTTATGGTGTTATTAGTTTTCTTGATGTTAATATCACTACTGCTGAATTGGTTTTGGAAAGAAATGGTAGTGTTGCAACAGAGTTGGTTTAATTTTATGCCACTAAAAGTGTGTTGATTCAAAAATGGTAGTGTTGGGGTATTTCTAGAACACTTGGTATCCCCGTTGCTGCCTCAAAAACCTATTGTTCGAGAAAATCCCACAGCATCCCAACAGCAGGTTGTTGCAAAGAAGGTTTCTTTTTTGAACTGATTATTTTATTGCATCTTATATTTTTCTTTTGTATTTTCCACCATGTGTAAGATTGCTTGAAGTGGTTTTAAGATTTGTACAACTTGCTAATTATTAACTTAATAATAGAACCATCTGGCAAAAAGGAATTATTAATAAACCATATCTCAGAATTTATTTAATACCAATAGCAGACAACCAAGGGGACAGCCTGATGTAGTAAAGGCTGCAGCCACTTGTCGTTGGGAACATGTTAGGCTCTAAACCCAGAATAGCATAATTTTAAGGACACAAGATGAGGATTAGATGTAACCAAGGGAATAGGCTGTAGTTGGTGTGTTTTTTTTTTCAGAGATCTCTACTTAGTTTTTTTGGAGCAAGGGGCCTATTTTGGAAGAAGAATGAACCTAATGTATGTCCGTTCTGATGCCTCTCTGTGTGTGTGTGTGTGTTAAAAATTGTATCTTTCTATGGTGAAATCAAAACCCAAGTTCCTTTGCATTTTCCTTTTTCCCATTTCTTATCCATGGGGCAGGAAGTTGAAGATTCTCCCAGTTCCTAACATTGAATCTGTTTTGCTGTTATGATTTCTGTTTTTTGGATGTAATCAACTGTATGGTTTTTCTGTGTTCTTCTGCTTGGACAGCGATTTGTTTTTGTTTGGTTTCTTTTTACTTGTTAAAAAATTGATGACCACTGGACAAATATACGGATGTTTGGACATGCTGTAGAGATTAAATTATAATCTGGGCATCTTCTCTTGCTAAAATATGATTGCCTGTACCAGGTGCATTCCGTTGTGTTGCTGTATAATTACTACCACAGAAGACAACATCCAGAGCTATTACATTTTCCATTTGATGAATTTTGCCAATTTGCTGTAATTGTGAAGCCAACTCTGTTGGAATATATGAAATTCATGAATCAGCAGGAAAAGTTTGTATGCTTGAAGTAAAAGAAACCTTATGTAAAAGAAGAGGTTAGTTTAATTTTATGCCACTAAAAGTGTGTTGATTCAAAAATGATCATGAACTGAGGAGGGTGAGATAGTAAAAGTTTGTATGCTTGAAGTAAAAGTGTTTTTTTTTTCATTTCAGACAAGTGGGCTTTGGAGGATGAATTGAGGAGGGAGAGCTCTACATACATGGTTACTCCCGTGTGTATGCTCAAAAAAAGTATGTATATCACCTTCATAAATGTGATTTTGAGTTTTTAGCATCTAATGAAATTCAGAAATTGATTTTTCCCCACTTTGTGTGAATGGTGTTTAAGTTTTGCTCATTCATAACTTCTTGGTGATGATTTGTTCATTAATTTGTCTCACCCTTCTTCAAGTTTAAAGCACACCAACTAATGTTTACTGGCTCCTCCTCCGAGAAATTGAATTAACTATTGGAAGATATACACTTGATCAAATCCTCTCCTGACACACATAAAGATCGAATCCTATTAAGATTTGTACTATGATGAATATCAAACATAATGATTTCAAGTTGTTCAGTCTTAATAAGACGACGTTCATTGATTTTGAATTTCTTTATTTGATTACAGAATTGCTTTATCTAATTTACCATTTGCATGATTGATGTGAAATATCAGTAATATGATTGACATTGTAGCTAACTTCTGTTGGATTTTCCCTTCTTATGGTAAACATTTGACATGTGGGAACAAGAGTTGAGCTTTGCACTTAATATATGCATCTCCATTAATTAACATGTTTTCCTTATGTATATAATGAATAAACTGAACAAGTTGTAAATATTGATCATGTTCATGATTAACACGAGTTTCTTCATTGATTGGACATGCAGGGGCATTGGTTGAATGTGTTTTTGTGTAAGCACCATTGGCCATTGTTTGATCCTTACCACATATAGATTGAGATTTTTGGAACCTTAATTCAATGTTTCCAATGCAATTATTGTTAAGAGCAATTGTTATTTTGATTTGGTTATGAAGTTGTTTTTTAATTTTTGTTGACCTTTGTTCTAAGAATTGTTTTTTAAGAATGATGTGTCTTCAGTTATTGAGCATTTTTTTATATTAAGAATTGAACATAATTTATCATACATATATTAAAAAAAATATATATTGTGTGGCAAATGTATTGTGTGGAAAATGTAAAAGAATATATATTAAAAAAAAATATATATATATAGCTGTACATGCGCTTAAAGCGCATGTATAGGTACATACCTCTACATGCGCTTTAAGCGCATGTAGATATACAGCGCTTAAAGCGCATGTAGAGGTATGTACCTCTACATGCGCTTTAAGCGCATGTAGAGACACATCTACATGCGCTTTAAGCGCATGTATAGCCCCCCCTCTACATGCGCTTTTTAAAAGCGCATGTAGAGCCTTTACCAGCGCCCCCTCTACATGCGCTTATAAAGCGCATGTAGAGGCCAAAATAAGCGCATGTAAAGGGGGTAATCTGTGGTAGTGTCGAGTCATAAAAGTGTGTATATGTTGTCGTGCATTTAATTGCAATAAAGACTATGTGTTTCGATTTTATGAGGCGCGACATAATTGTGTGAGACAAGACATATTTGACAAAAATTTAAAAATAATAAAAAAAAATATATGTATGTTGCGCCCCAGGTCGCGAGAAGGATTAAAAAATAATAAAAAATAATATATGCATGTCACGCTCGAAGGCCACGAGGCAGGGGTAGCTCGAGAGCTACGAAAA
The DNA here is from genome assembly GCA_029929735.1 of Mimosa pudica. Taxonomy (NCBI): domain Eukaryota; kingdom Viridiplantae; phylum Streptophyta; class Magnoliopsida; order Fabales; family Fabaceae; genus Mimosa; species Mimosa pudica. Next base: position 4,466,999 of record JAKELP010000039.1, on the reverse strand, counting down.
CAAGTGCAGCCCGAAGGCCACGACCCACGAGGCAGGCGTAGCTCGAGAGCTACGAAAATAGGCGTGAACACACAGTCCAAGGGGGTAAATAACCAAGCGCAACTGAAAGCCACGAGAACAAGCGTAGGTATAAGACCCACAAATAATAAATGCTTTGTGTCTAATTCCTCTATTAAAAGTGTTAACAAAATTTCTTTCAACTTAAGAGAATTGATCTATTAAAACACAAAATGAACAAATTTTATAAGCATTTCATTACCAATTTTCTAACTTCTTGTTAAAGAGTTATATTTAATAGAAAAAAAAACCTAGTCTCTTCGCATTCCATCTTTGATTTGGTTCCATCAATGTAACTGTTCAAGTTTCTAGTGTTTATTTAGCCATTTGGAAACCTCAAATAAGTGATTATAAGATCCATATTGACCTTGCAAAACATCCAAACATCTGTACCAACGTGATTCCAATTATTACTCAAGTGCTCCATAGTGTACATAACATTTAGAAAAATTATGAACATCAAAATGTTGACATATATCTTAACTATCAATTTAATCATAGAAATATATATCCTACAACATTTCAAATACCAGTGAATAGATTCAATTGGCTTGAAATTCAAATAGTCAATTAAACACTTCACTAGGTTTCTAAACAAAACTTTAAGCTGGAACAAAATATATATCAATCAAAATTCGGAGGACTGAATTTCTTTAAGGGGGGAGATTGTAATCACCATAAAATTGACAACGAGTTACTATGGTAATGAAAAATTATATTGTGATTAAATTGAATAGGTAATATTAGTAATCAACTACACACTTGATGTCCAAGTAAAAGAGAGGATTTAATACAAGGGAAAACATCGAATATTAAAATGAATGGGTAATATTTATTTTTTGAGAAGCAAGGTTTATGATGGTTAAAAAAACTGATTTGGCTTTTATGATTGGTGGTAGTTTTCCTTAAGTTGGACAAATGATTTCATATATCCAAATAAAAATAAATAAATTAATTAATAAAACTCCATAAATCAGTGGCCTGGCAGAGAAGGAGTATGAAGAGATTTAAATAAAATATTTTGGGCGGAAAGGCGGTGGAATTGAATGAAACTCTATACTTGGTGAAAGTCTATTTCTAATACATAACTATTGTCCGATGATTGATAATAATACATAAACGTTGCAAGGTTCACCAATAATATCCAACTTCTACCATGTGATCAAAATTGAGATTTTCTTAAATGTGGCAATATTTAAACGTGAAAAGTCCAAAATGTCTTTATATAAATATGAGTTTTTATTTTATATTATTTTATTTATAAGGGCATTTTGGTCTTTTCACTTTTAATCTTATTGCCACGTTACGGAAAATCTCATTTTTGATCTCATGCTAGAAGTTGGGTATCATCATTGGTGAAACTTGGAACGGTTATGTATTATTATTGATCATCGGGCAATGATTATGTATAAAAATGAACCTTCCGTCTATATTAAATATATAATCACTTTCAAATTTCAATTTGTATCTAAATATAAGAAACTTTCTAATTTTTCTCAATTTCTTTCCAAACAAACCATAATGATGTTTATCTATAATAAACAAGTAAGAGTGGGAGAATGAAAATAAAGTATATTGTTAGGGTAGATTAGTGATATCATGTGCTAATAACTAACTTAATTAGCATCTTTAATCTAATTAAATAAGGAAAATGATCTTATATTTACAAAGGGAGGAAGTATTATCTAAAACAAATACAGATATATACACACATGCCAAGAAGCCTCAGGGGGGAGGGGGACCCAGGGAAAAAAAAGAAAGAAAAGAAGAAGCCGAGAGTTCTCTGGAAAAAGATAGAAGAGTGGAAGGAAAAGAGAAAAGAAGATGAAGAACAAGGCTTTTAGTGCCAGTGAGAGTATAAGAACTAAATCCATCATTTTCCTCACTTGTCTAATGTCTTGAGTAATTTTCTCTTCCTTCTCTAGTCAATATTTGAATTCTTTTTACCATTTGTTCAATATGGGTGTGTTCAAATGGTGGTTTTTTTTATAATTAGAGAGAGAGAGAATATGAACGAGAGTAGTGAGGGAGACGGCGGAGGAGGGAGGTCAGCATCAACTGAGGGAAAGTTTGCTGGAAAATATTCTTATATGGATAAGTTGCTTAATCTAGGGGAGTCAGGGTTTTTAGAGTCTACTCTAGATTCTGATGCTCTAAATGGTTGGAAGAATTATTGTGTCAAAATGAGAGGTAAAAGTAAGGTGGTTGGAGAAAGTAGGGAGGAGGGGAGTATGGATGATGAGAATGAAGATTCTGATGACTGGGAAACCATTGGGACATACCCGAAATTGCATGTTACTGACGACGAGTTTGTGTCGTGGTGTAAGCCCTACATGAATTCCCTTATTGTGAAACTCCTTGGGAAGACTTTAGGTGTGGGGTTTATGAGACAAAGAATGGAGAGGATGTGGAGCCCAAAGAGACCTATGCGTGTAACACCGTTTAACAATGGATATTTCATCGTCTCTTTCTCATCTCCGGAGGATAGAGATTATGCATTACAAGAAGGACCTTGGATGTATGATAGCAGACACTACTTGTTAGTTCAACGGTGGCACCCAAATTTTAATCCATGGAGAGCTGATAACAAGAGACAAATTGCAGCATGGATTCGTGTACCAGATTTGCCGTCGAAACTCTATAATATAGAATCTCTTAGGAGGATAGGGAATTTGGTGGGCAAGACTTTGAAGATTGATAAAACAACAGCTTTTTTCTGAGAAGGGTGGTTTTGCGAGAATTTGTGTTGAAATTGATCTTCAAAGACCATTATTGCCGGCTTTCATTCATTTTGGAGAAAAGTATAAGATTGAATATGAAGGTTTACATTCGGTATGTTTTAACTGTGGAAAATATGGTCATCATATAAGTAATTGCTCCATAAATACCTCTATGGAAAAGGATGGCATGGAGACGGGAGAATCTTCAAAAAGTGTTCCCAAGGACGGTGAAAGGAAGTTTGTAAAGGTTACAGGCAAGAAAGAGGGAGTGGTAGGGGAGAACGCTGATGGAGCATTGGAGAAGAAGAATAATGAAGCTCACCAGAATGAACAGTGTAGCTCAGGCACGGCGGAGATGGGGTCGGCCAACGTGGCACGTCATAAAAATTTGGAATCTGATCGCGTGATTTTTGGATCACACATGATTGTGAAACGTGAATTTAATAGGAGAATTAATGCTGCAGATCATAAGGGATTCTCGCAAGGAGCAGGGGCTAAAAAGTGGAGAAAACGGCGGAAGCTATGCCAAAGGTTGATGAGCAGAGGAAAAAACGGGATACTTTTGTGAGTGAAGTCAAAGAGGATATTAAAAAGGATATTAAAGGCAATAATGGGAAGGATTCGACTGAGGATACAACTGTGAGTAAAGAGAGAAGGTGGCCCAGTTGGAGGAAAAAGGAAGGCTAGTAATAGAAGTAAAGCACGTGGAAAAGAAGCTATATATGGGAAAAAATTACAAAGTGTGCAGAATGAGGAATCTTTGAATAAAATGGTTGATGGCTTGAAAGAAACTTTTAAAAATAACCCTTTTGCAGTATTGGGTGATGGGTCTACTAGTGAGGAATGCCCACATTCGAATAATATTGGGCTGGAAGAGGGCTTAAATAATGATTCCTCATTGAATCATTTGGCTGGGCTTGAGGAGATGAAGCATGATGAGATAATGGCTCATGTGGAGTCTCACGAGGAGGAAATTCAAGACGTTGTGGATATAGTGCATGGTGTTCAGGAGGCTTTGTCCTCAAAAAACAACATGGTTTATAATGAATTTCTTAATTTGGAATGTAAGTAAGGGGAACTGGAGCACGTTCATTTCCTTCTTTGATAAGGGATTTGACTTCATTTTATGGGCTAGATTTTATAGCTTTGTTGGAGACCCGTAGTACTGGGCAATCTGCCGAGTTGGTCTCCGAAACATTGGCTTTTAATAATAAAATTCTTGTTGATGCACAAGGATATAAAGGAGGTACATGGTGCCTTTGGAATGATAAATTAAGAAAGGTGGAGGTGATTGAAAAAACTTCTCAATGCATTCACTTATGTATTGATTCTTATGATAAAGGTTTATGGTGGCTCACTGTGGTATATGCAAGTCCAGACCCAGGAATAAGACTTGAATTATGGAGTGATCTTCGGAGGATAAGTTCTCAAATTAATGGTCCATGGTGTATTGGTGGAGATATGAATGCTACCTTGCTTCATGGGGAGAGATTATCCCAAGGCAAAAGTGTAGGAGTGAATAAGGAGTTCTGTCAAATAGTGAATGATCTTGATATGAATGATATTAGATTTGTGGGGCCTCAATATACGTGGAGAAGAACTAATGCTAAAAGCAGAATAGATCGGGTATTGGCATCTACAAGATGGTTAGAGAGGTTTTCGAATGCAATGGTTACTCATTTGCCATGGTACAAATCAGATCATAGACCTCTTCTTTTGAACCTGCAAGGCTTGGGGAAAGAAAAAGGAAGACGTAGACCTTTCTGTTTTATAGCTGCATGGGTGCTACATGATAAGTTTGATAGCTTTGTTCAAGAAAATTGGAACTCTTCCTTGCAATGGAATGAAAATGTTTTGAAATTTGCTTATGCTTGTGGGAAATGGAACAGAGAGGAATTTGGGCACACTACAAGGAGGAAAAGAATTATTATGAGTAGGTTGGAAGGTATTTCACGTGCAGAGGCAAGTTATGGGCTTTCAACAAATCTTGAAAAACTTCAAGGAGAGCTATGGAAAGAACTTGAGGAAGTTATGCTACAAGATCATGTTTTGTGGGCTCAAAAATCTCGAAACACTCGTTTTTTCCATGCAAAAGCTAATGGGACAAGAAAGAGAAACTATGTTGGAGCTCTTAAAAACGATGAAGGAGAATGGATTTATGATGTTGATCTCTTAAAAGGTATGACTACTTCTTTCTTTAGAAATTTATTTTCTGAAGATATATCTTTAAGGGAACCATTATGGTGTATTAACTCTTATCCAAGAATTAAAGAGGAGGAAATAATGGGAATTTGTAAGCAAGTAGGGGATGAAGAAATTCGGGCAGCGTTATTCCAGATGGGGGGATTAAAGGCTCCGGGTCCTGATGGTGTTAATGCTCTCTTTTACCAAAGCCAGTGGAATAGAGTCAGCACATCTGTATGTGAATTTATTAAAAGAGTTTGGCGGGAACCTAAGAATGTAAGAGATATTAATAATACTCTCTTAGTTCTTATTCCGAAGAAGGACAAACCAGACGAGGTAACTGATTTGAGACCTATTAGCTTGTGCAACGTGATTTATAAGATTTTAACTAAGGTAATAGCTAATAGATTGAAATGGATAATGCTTAAAATTATATCTCCTAATCAGAGTAGTTTTGTGCCAGGAAGACATAGCTCTGATAATATAATTGTGGCGCAATAGGTGATTCATTCAATGAGAAGTATGAAACACGGGAAAAGATTTATGACAATTAAGATTGATTTGGAAAAAGCTTATGATAGGTTGAATTGGCAGTTTCTTAAGAGATGTCTGTTTGAATTAAATTTGTCAAATCATCTTGTTAATCTTATATATGAGTGTGTGTCTTCTCCTACTTTGCAATTGTTGTGGAATGGAGATTTATCAGAGATATTCGAGTCAGGAAGAGGGGTTAGGCAAGGTGACCCTTTGTCCCCTTATTTGTTTGTAATTTGCATGGAAAAACTAACTCATTTGACTAAGGAGAGAGTGGATAATAGGGGACGGCGACCCATAAAGTTGTGCAGGGATGGTCCAAAACTATCTCATCTATTTTTGGCTGATGATATTATTCTATTTTCTGAAGCATCTCTTGAGCAGGCGCATGAATTGAGGAGTTATTTGGATCAGTTTTGTGCTAGTTCGGGGTTGAAAGTTAATGACCAGAAGACCAGAGTGTTCTTCTCAAACAATGTTCATCATAATTGAAGAAGAGAAATAAGTGAGTGTCTTGGATTCCAGGTAGCAGTAGATTTGGGAAAGTATTTGGGAGTTCCTCTTCATCATCGTAAGGTAACTACGGAAAGTTTCCATCATGTTGTGGATAAAGTGAAACAGAGACTTTCAAAATGGAAGGTTCAGTCTCTTTCATTAGCAGGCAGAACAACATTAGTGGTAGCGGTGACTTCAGCGATCCCAAATTATTCCATGCAAACATCCTCTCTTCCAATAGCTACATGTTTGGATATTGAAAAAAGTAATAGACAATTCTTATGGGGTTCGGTTCCGGAAGCTAGGCGTACTCATTTGGTAGATTGGGATTCAGTTTGTCAATAGAAGAGTAAAGGGGGTCTTGGCCTAAGACATCTTAAGCAACAAAATAAAGCATATATGATGAAGTTAGAATGGGGTTTAATGCATCGTAAGGATGATCTTTGGGTAAGGGTGATTCGAAGCAAATATAAATGTGGAGATGACCTTTTGCCCAAAGTTGATGAAAAAAGGTCGGGATTGAATATATGGATTGGAATCCGGAACTCATGGAAGCATGTTAATGAAGAGAGTAAAGTTGATGAGCAACATAATATGGTTGAATGGAAGCAAGATAAAGGTGGATTTTCGGTAAAGTCTGCTTATAGTTTTTTATGTGCAGATCAACATCAAGTAGATGATCCAATTTGGCAGAGTATATGGAAGTTGAATACGCTGGAGAAGTGTAGAACTTTTATGTGGTTAGCTGTTCATGAGAAATTGTTAACGAACGAGGAGAGGGTGAAAAGGAACATGTGTGATGTCACATTATGTTCAGCTTACAGGATGGAGTCTGAGAGCCTTATTCATGTGTTTCGTGATTGTGTGGGAGCAAAGGAGGTATGGACTCAACTTCTTGATTCAAGATACCATGTGTGTTTTTTTAATATGAATTTGGCAGAGTGGCTAAGGAGAAATGTGATGAATAAATGTCCATGGAGACACGAAGGATGGGGGGAGTTATTTGCAACTCTAAGTTGGCTTCTTTGGCAACGTCGAAACACACGTATTTTTGAGGGAAAGGAGATCTCAATTTCTGGTTTGATTTTCTCTCCTATATGTATAAAAAAATGGTGGTTTTTTTCATTGCTGTAAGTTTAGTTTTTGAGGGTACATGGGTTACATTTTCTCCTTCCCATCTTTCAACGTCACTACTCTACATATGTGGTTGGGTGTGGTGGTTTCGTTCAAGTCTTTTTATTGATGTAATTGCTGTGGAGTATGATTTACATTTTCTCCTTCCCATCTTTCAACGTCACTACTCTACATATGTGGTTGGGTGTGGTGGTTTCGTTGGTCTTTTCAGTGCTGTAATTGCTGTGGAGTATGTTTTTAGTGTGTTTTAATGATCTTTTAAAAATCTAATGTTGTTGAGTATGTTATATTAGAACGCAATGTTGTTGAGTATGTTATATTAGAACGCTTGATTTGAGTATGTTATTTTGTTTTCACAAGCATCTATTACAAGTGATGAGAAATGTTCAAAAAAGCTTGATTCAATGGATTACAATGTTTGTAAGAAAATTTGAATTGGTATATAAACGATAAGCTGAAAATGTATCACTTAAATTGACTTATTCCATTAGTATATATATGTATGTGTTTGTGTGTATGTATGTATGTATGTATGTATGTGAACTTGTATAAAGAAATTGAAAAGAAAGGATATTTGATTGTTATAAATCTTTGCCTATAAATATAAATTGGGTTAAGGGTCAAATCTAGTACTCTCTCTACTATTGTCAAAAGTTCACCCAACATAAATAAGAATTTGATGGCTCAAATGTAGCACACATCTTTTCAAAAATGGCTCAAATCTAGCATTTCCGTCAACTTTCACAGGTTTACAGTTAAGTTTGACTTGATCATGCCACGTCATCTGCCACGTCACCCAGTTTTGCCACGTGGCCCGCCACGTCACCCAATAATGGATAGTAAGTGGGTCCATTGGGTGACGTGGCAGGCCACATGACAAAACTGGTTGACGTGGCGGATGACGTGACATGATCAAGTCAAACTTAACGGTCAAACCCATTAAAGTTGACGGAAATGCTAGATTTGAGCCATTTTTGAAAAGATGTGTGCTACATTTGAGCCATCAAATTCTTGTTTATGTTGGGTGAACTTTTGACAATAGTAGAGTGCTAGATTTGACCCTTAACCCATATAAAGTTTTGTAAATAAGTTAACATGAATCGATAGAAATTAATTGTTTCGAATACTTTTATTAGAGGAACCAAACACAACGCCCTTATTTCCATGGACATTGCATCCGCGCTTATTCTCGTGGCTTAAGTCGCGTTTGGTTATTTACCCTTGTGGATTGTATCCACGCTTGTTTTCATAATCTTGAGTTGCGCTTGTAATTCGTAACCCTTCGGGCTACGCTTGTTCTACGTGGCCTCCAAGCTCCATTTGCTTTTTGTGGCCTATGTGTCGCGCTTGTTTCACAACATTCGAGTTGCGCTTGTTTCGTGGTCTTCGATTTGCGCTTGTTATTCACTTTGTGCTGATTCCTGTAATGAAATAAGTCTTTTCATAATGACGATAAAATAGTGTAGAACTTGAGAGGGTTAGGTTAAGTGTAGAACTTGAGTGAAATAGTGTAAGAACTTGAAATTTGCATGACAAATAATGAATGCTTTTGTTAATAAGATAGAGATATACTTATTAACCTTACATAGTCATGTTAGGGTTGGAACTTAAAGATTGAGTTTTATGAATTATGACAAGAGATTACATAATTAATAGAATGAAACACTTTTTAACGACTTGAGAGAGCTTTACAAGTATTATAGAATCCTAGGTTAACACATATATAAACATGAAAGCAATTTGGAAAATGAGTTGATTAAAGGTTATGATATACAATGGGGAGAAATAATCCTAGGTTTCATTTCATCTTTAAAGTCAAGAACTATACTTTTAGCATCTATTTTCTATTTTCAAACAATAGCTTTTTAGTTGTTAACTTCTCAAAACAATATTTAATTAGTTCAACTTAATTAAAAGGCAAAGTCTCTTACTTGACCGGATTTGTATCACAATCCCCGTGGGAACGATCTTTATTCACTACTTTATTACTTGCACTTGCGGTGCGCGAACAATGATGAACCAATATTTGAATTTTTATTGAACATCTTCCCATATAGTTAGTGTTCAACAGTATTTATAATATGATTGTCACAGATAGTACAATACTTATGTAATGAAAAAGAAAAAAAAAACTTACTTGGGTAACAGCTTAATGTTTGGAAAGCCAACCATGCCATCATCTGCTATGCTACGTGAATTGATGAGTCCTTTTCATCCAAGAAAATGATAAATTCATATTTGTCTATTCTTTATTATTCTTTTAAGCTTATCATAATGTAATATAAGAATAATGAGACGTTTTAAAATATACTTATACATTCTGTCCTTGAATTAGAGACAAGCTTTTAGAATTACAGATAAAATGATTGAATTAGGATTTATGAAGGGAAAATGACAGAAAAATGTCACTTGAATTTGAGTTGGACAAAATGGGGTCTCCAATTCCAAGTTGGACAAATATGGGACAGTCCCCTATTTGTCCAAATGAAATGTTGGCCAAATTCCCTTTATGCCCTTCAATGAAAAAAGGTAATTCAAAAACAAATTTTTCCCTTCATCTTCTTCATTCCTTTTTTTTTACCAGACCTTCATCTTCTTCATTCAACTCCACCAGCAAAGGCCAAAAAAAAAATTATTTCAACTCTCATTCATCCTGATAAAAAAAAATTCTCATTCATCACTCTCATAATCATCACCCATTATCATTCATTCATCCCTCCTTCCCTACATGCATGTCTTCTTCCATGGCGGTTGCTCCTCCCTCCCCCTCCCTCTCCTCCTCCGCGCGCGCCTCCACCCCTTCACCATTCTCCCCCTCCCTCGCCGTCCCAAGATCTGATGCTCCCTCTCCAGCCCCATCCCCAAACTCCCTTTCTTTTCCATCCCCTCAGGAACTCTCCCTCCCCCTTTCCCGTTTTGCCCCTGACGAGTCCCGCAAGGGCACCGACATCCTAGTCGAAGCCTTGGAGCGGCAAGGCGTGACCAACGTCTACGCCTCCATGGAATAGATTGAAGATTGAACCCCACAGGATGGAAAGGGCAGAAAGAATGAACTGGATGGAGAAGATTTTTTTTGGCCTTTGCTGGAGTTTTTTTTATAAGGATGGACACCAAAGTCTTCGTCTTTGCTGGAGTTGAATGAAGAAGATGAAGGGAAAAAATTTGTTTGTGAATTGCCATTTTTTTTTTGTTTCATTGAAGGGCATAAAGGGAATTTGGCCAACATTTCATTTGGACATATAGGGGACTGTCCCATATTTGTTCAACTTGGAATTGGAGACCCCATTTTGTCCAACTCAAATTCAAGTGGCATTTTTCTGTCATTTTCCCATTTATGAACCCCATATAATGAGAATTAATGAGGGAAAGACACATCAAATACTTCATTAATTTATGTTTCACGTTTGGTGGTTTTATTTCAATAAAGTTCAACGAAAAATTTTATTGATGGTAGATCTTCGATATCCAAATAGAACTGTAAATGTCCATAAATTAAGAACAATAGTAAAAAAAATCACAATTAAAATAATAAAATTAAATAATCAATGATATTATGGTTCAATAACCAATGAGACTTGAGACGAAATTTCTTCTCAATAACGTATGGTTTGAGTTATACTACCTCCGGTCTTAAATATAAGACCTATATGAGTTTTTTTTTTGGAGAGATTAAGGTTGCGAAATAGATTATTAAATTATGACATATTTGATATATTTTTAGATTATCCATTAGTTTATATGTAAAATATACTAGTCTAAGGGAAAAATTAGGTAAATCATCAATTTATAATTAACTTATTTTGCTTTTTTAGGATTTTCTAAAAAAGTCAATTAGGTCTTATATTTAGGACCGGAGGGAGTATTTTATTTCCAAAAGATCCACCTGACCAAAATTAAAATAATGCACACAAAATCTCCAAATGTATGTGGAAAAAAGTATAACACCTCAACATGCTAATTGCAATTTGCAATTTTAGTGAAAGACTTCGTTTACTCTTGTATCAAAAGATGTCCTTTCTCAACTCCGTGTTTTGTTTTGTTAGTACGACTTGACTTCTCTGTAGTTGGATTTGGATATGTACAAAAACGACGTGTCTAGTTGGTCCGCAAGGAGAATAGTAAGATTCTTTTCATCACTTGCGTACTTCATGAGTTTACTCTATGACCCATCCAATGTGTTTTCAGTGATAATGGATCAGAGTTTTTTCTCATCAATAACGTAATTTTCTTTTCCTTGCATAAATTTGTTTTGAGGACTTCAGCCAAAAACAAAAATTGTTTTGAGGACAACATACTGTTAGAATAGTTTACTATGCCATGCGTCTATAGGTTTTTCTTTAAATGTAGGGAAAATTTTAATTAAGCACACAAAAACTAATTGACCCTCATATTTCCCGAAAAATTTCTAAAAGTTTACCTTCTTTAAGAGAACATATTGAAATTCAATGTTTCAGCTAAAAATATCAATACACACACATATAAAATTTCATAACAACAATTCATTATAGGAATTTCCAATAAGTTTTGGCTTAATTTCAACACCATTTCTGCTAGTCTAAATCTTAAATAATGGAATGTAATCCCAGACTAAAGCGTGATATATTTCATAATTGGAATTCAAAGACATGGGGATTTTCAAGACATTTGTGCTTCTTTAAATAAGCACATCAAGGAAATTTCACAACCCAATTTTCAAGATACATATATATAAGGATTTTCAAGACATTTTTGCTTCTTTCAAGAAGGACATTGTGAAAATTTTGACAATTGAATTTTCTAGACATAGGAGAAGTTTTGAAGACACATATGTGGAATTTCAAGATTTTATACATAATGGCAATGTCAATGAGTATTTTCGGGTCTTAAAAATCATTGAATTCTACATTAAACCATTTAAAATTTTACAACTAGATTTCCAAGATCCATATAAGGGAGTATCATCAATCATCAAGTTTAGTACTCCCTCCGGTCCTAAATATAGACCTAATTGACTTTTTTAGAAAATCCTAAAAAAACAAAATAAGTTAATTATAAATTGATGATTTACCTATTTTTCCCTTAGACTAGTATATTTTACCTATAAACTAATGGATAATCTAAAAATATATCAAATATGTCATAATTTAATAACCTATTTCGCAACCTTAATCTCTCAAAAAAAAAGTCATATAGGTCTTATATTTAGGACCAGAGGTAGTGTTAGATTTGCACTTTCACCATTTTGTCATTAATAAAAGTTCTTCAAATTATCAATGCAGCTCTATTTAATAAAAAAAAATGCAACCCCACATTTTCGTTAGTATTACTTGACTTGCGTTGATTTGGATTTGGAGATGGAAGAAAGGACCTGTTTTTTATCCTCAGGAAACACTGATTCTTCTTATCACTAATGTCCTTGATGTGATTATGGATTAAAGCTTGTTCTAATCAATAATTTAATTTTCTTCCACTTTCCTTGCATTCATTTGTTTTGACTTTTGACCACTTATTAACGTTTGATAAATTGTGTTCAGAGTTTCGGTGTGCAAACAGGTGGAGTCATGATGTACCTCAACCCTTGATGTCCAATCAAGGATACATGAAATAATATGTGGGCCAAACCTCCTCCATTTGTCCTCAAATTTAATGTGGATGCAACATTTTGTCAACAAACAATGGAAGCTGCTCTGACTTTTGTGCTAAGAGATGAAACTAGATGACTATTTGATGGTGGAGCTAGATTAGTAAACACTCACTCAGCGTTTGAAGGAGAATATAAAAAAAAACAAGAAGCTGGCCAGAATATCGTTGCATGACATCCTACTTTTGAAAAATAAAAAATGAATGTTGTGTCTGACGGGAAGTTAATAGTTGGCTCTATTCTCACCCAACCCGATAGTCTGATTAGGTACCTGTACTTGGATTGGGTTGAGTCAAAACCCCTTCCTAAAATTTTGTAACAAAAAATACAAAGAAGCTAGGCAGTCGGTAGAATGTTGTGGAGGTTTAGGCGACATCCTGCATTTATTAAAATAAAAATAAGAATGGATATCACACCAAATGTAGTGACTTCCATTATCATATTAAAAAAATTAGAAGTGTTAGTTCTTTAAATTTGAAATGCGTACTTTTAATTTTTTTTGCTAAAAGCATTAGTTTCATTTAATGTAAAATAATGACTAAAATTCAGTCTTGGAACTTAAAGATCAAGATTATACCTAATGAGTACTTCAAAATTTATCAAAAGTATGCTAAAACAAAAAAAAAATTGCAGTAAGTAACGGATTGGATGTCATTTTGCAAAACAGATTCTAGCTGCTTGCTTTTTAAAACTGGATGCTTTGAAGAAATAGAATATAATCCTTCAACAGAATCAAAGCATGCATTCAAAATAGTCCCAGTCCAATTCATGATATGATTATGCAAGGTTGAAGTATTGAACTTTGGCTCTGTTTTTCTCTGTTTCTAAAAAACAGAGGTGGCGTGTTAAAGAGATGGACGAAACAGTAATATTATTAACTGAATTAATTAACCACTTGAAATGAGAATGAGATATAATAAAAGTTAGTCAAAGCATTTTGTTGACGGTAGCATTTTAAAAACATAGCTTGCAAAAAAGAAAATTCCGGTAGAAAAGGAAAGGGAAAAACTTACATCATGTTCCTTTCTCCAGGTTCTCAAGTTCTTTCAATATAGGCCATTAGATTGAATGGATGATTGTTATAAAAGGACACATGTCACTCCCATATTAAAAGAACTTGAGAACCTGAAGAAAGGAACATGACGTAAGTAAGGTCCAAAAGGAAATGCATAATTGAAATAATAGTATGAAAATGTGGTCCCAAAATTGAAATCTTCGAAATGACTTTCATGGGCAAATTCCGGTATGGATTGGAGATTTATCTTTTCTGAGCAACTAAATCATCGAAATAACAGTCTTAATAGATGGACAAAGTAGGCATAATGTTAATCATATTATTTTTTTGAATGGAATGTTAATCATATTATTAAGTCAACTAATTTACCACTTGTAATGAGAATGATAAATAATGAAAGTAAGTCAAAGCATTTTGTAGATGGTAGAATTTTATATCCATAAAACTGCAAAAGTAAAAAAAATAACAAGAAAAAGAAATGCATAGTTAAAATAAGGGAATCACCTTATTTTTCCGTTTAAGTAATCACTTTGGACCATTTGGCACTCCAAATTAACACATGTTACAATTTCACCCTTGAAATAATTAAAATGGTCAAATTTTACCATCTTACGAATTTAATCCTAACACGTGGACGAAGTTCTTTGGTGAGTGTCTAGTCATGGGAAAATTGGACTACTATTACTTCAAAGGTTAAATCATACACAGCATTAATTTAGGGTGTCCAGTGGCTCAAGATCGTCATTTGAAGGGCAAAACAAGGTCATTACCCTTGAAACAATAGTATGCAAACGTGGTCCGTAAGTGAATTTGTTCGACACCTAATGAAGTTTTGAACCAGAGAACTAGAGAAGTATATAAAAGGATGCACAAGACTTTGAAGTTTCGATAAGTCTAATATATTTGCAGCACATCATGGGAAAGCCTCCTCCCTTTTTTTTCCTGCTCTTGCTTTATTGCTTCATGGCCTCCTTTGTATGGACTCACACAAACATCACTACTGACAAAGCTGCACTTCTTGCCCTCAAATACTTGATCACTTCAGATCCTCACAATTTCTTAGCTGATTGGTCTGCCTCTTCCGGTTCTCCATGCAATTGGACTGGAGTCAAATGCAATGCTCTCCATGGAAGAGTTCATACCTTGGATCTTGGTGGCATGGGACTTGAAGGTACAATATCTCCACAACTAGGAAATCTCTCATTCCTTGTTGAACTTGATCTGAGTCAAAACAAATTTAACGGTGAAATACCACGAGAGTTAGTCCGATTACATAGATTGAAACTATTCAACTTGGGCTACAATGACTTTCATGGCCAAGTTCCCACATGGATTGGAGATTTATCTTCACTAGAGCAACTATATCTTCGAAATAACAGCTTTGATGGATTTATTCCACAGTCCCTATTCAATCTGTCAAGGCTGGAGACTTTAGATTGGAATGATAATTTTATTAAAGGGACCATTCCACGTGAAGTGGGCAAACTTAAGCGACTGAAGCTTTTACGACTTGCGGGTAACAAACTTTCAGGAACCATTCCCGGAACAATTGCCAACTTATCTTCGCTTGAGTTATTGAGTTTGTCTGTTAACAGCCTATCAGGTATGATTTGGATTATCTTCAAGATTCATATTGTCTATATTCTAAACTAGTGTAAATGTTTAGTAGGATTTTAACACGAAGAAGTAGAATTTTTTCGATTGTGATTTATTTATTTTTGTGCTTTTCATGAACTTTCTTCTTAATTTTTTACAGAATTTTCTACTTTTCCTGAAGAGAAAAAAAAAACTTGTTAACCAAATTTTTAATCGATCTATATAGTCACACGCCTTGGGGGAAAAGATTGATTTAATATTGGTTCAAGAGAAGGCTGACGTAGATCAGATCATCATTCTTGAAGAAAATATTTATTATCTTTCCATTCAAAACACTTTGTTTGTTTTTTATTTTTTTCAAACTGAGTAAGCCTTGCAACGAATATACCCGGAACATTTAATATTTATTTGAACAATCTTATCTTTTTAAATTTATAATTTATAAGAAATTATAATTTAAAAAAATTCGAAATTGATAGAAAGAATTCTCAATACTCTCCCTGTAAGTGATTGATTGAAATGGAGAAAAGGATCAATTAATTGGTTTGTAATGTGCTAGTATTTAATTTTAATCTAAACACAATTACTTGATTCAATCAGTAGCTATTTGCCAGAATTAAACTGGTTCTATCTTTTTTAAAATTTATTATCATACTTTTATAACAATTTATAACCATAATTGTTGTTGTGTTTTATCATCTACAGTGGTCCAAAAAATATTTGGTAGGGCTTGCCAGGGCTAATTATTAGGTAGGGTCAAACATCTGGGTAGGAAGTGTTGTCGTGCCCATATAGCCTAGCCCGAAAATTAAATAAAATCTATTTAAATTAGAAAAGCCTAGAGTATGTTTTTGGGTCGGTAACTTTTTATAAGTTATATTTCAGTCATTTAACTTTAAAAAGTGTGTTTTAATCATTTTAAAGTAACACAGTTAACTTATCTAACTGGAAATGCTTACTTTTCAACATTGAAATGTTTAATGAAGATTAGGATTTTATTTTTTTATTAATGTTATACAATTTAATATTAATAATAGTTAAGTCAACATTTTAATATTATCCTATCAGCATTTTAAATTTTACCGTCAACATTTTCTGTTAGGGATCTTACTAGTGTTAATTTAAAAGGACAAAAAATATAGCTTCCAAAGATAAGGGACCAAAACATGACTTTACCGAAAGTTAAAAGACACAAAACATACTTTAGTCTATTAAAAAATTATTCATGATATATTATTTTACAAAAAATATTTCTTACTCCATATATATTATTTCATTTAAATATACACATATATATTTATATATTTGATCTAATACATCGTAATATATATACACACAGATACACACATTATACATTTTCAAATGGAGTACAATATAAGCGGAAAACAACATAGCGATCATAAAAGTGCCCACCCACTTCGCTTAGTCATACCCAATCCATATTACTCATAAAAGCGCAGCTGGGAATCGGGCTATAAAAGTTAATCATTCATTTTTCAGGCATCGGGTCCACCTCTCTAATCTAAATTCATCCAAATTTCCAGCCACTAATTAACCCCTCCTAATCCCTTCTCTCCTATTCCCCACATCTCTCCCGTCTAAAAATAATCCAACGGTCAACACATCTCACTCCCCTAATTTATCTCTCTCCCACTATTTTCTACTTAGAAACCGCCCCCAAATCTCTCCCATGTGGACCATTAGATTATTTTGCACGGATGACATGAGGGGAATATGAGGGAAGGTTCCCTAGCCTCAGGACCTTATCAGAGATTCACAGGCTATAGTATCTTTTTCCTTGTTGGCTTTTTCACTTAGTCTGAAATCAGAATTGCCAGACAACAAGCAACTATCCTTTTCAGGAATTTATCTCCATGGAACTTATGTATAAGGAAATGGAAGTTCAATCGCTCATCTTTCTTCCGTATCTTAATTCATTATCATAGGCATCCTCTTCAGAGCTTCACTTAGAAACGACATCATGTGTCAGGTGTTATCTTCAGTCTGGCATGCTTTAGGATGACTCTTAAGTGGATTCATTGCTCAATTCTTCCTTTAGACAAGATCACCATTTGGAACGTTCACAAGCACTTGATTGATTTCTCGGGATGGGCACCAACACTACGTCACACTGTTGCTAGAGATGTAGCAGAGCTAATTAAGTCTTTTAATTCAGTTACTATAGGATCAATTTCTATGGCTCAATATCATAGTTTTATTTTTGCATTTCCTTTTATAGATATTATAAAACTCATGTGACCTTAGGTATTATTAATATCATTTGCCTTTTATTAAAAAAAAAAGAATATGAGGGAATATGAGAGAAAGGAATAGGAGGGGTCCCTTGCCGCCAAATTTCTCAACTAAACACATAATGAATTGATTTAATCTGTTTATTGACCCTGCCAAATTAATAAATTATACTTATTTTAAAGTAAAAGTTGTCTTTGCGCTTTATCATTTTGAATATATTTGCGTTTTTATAAAAATTGTGCTAGCCTTGTGATACAGTAAGAATTGTTACTAACGTTACTTTCTTTTCCACTCTTTGACATTTGAAGGAGGAATCCCAAATGAGACCGGCGATCTTTCGCAACTAAAGATATTATATCTTTCAAATAATCAACTTGTTGGCCCTATACCATCTTCTTTATTTAACAATTCAATGCTGCAAGAGATTTCACTTTCGACAAATAGTTTATCTGGTAGTCTCCCAACAAATGTATGTTACGGACTTCCAAAACTTGACACGTTTTATGTGGATGGAAATCATTTGTCCGGAGAAATTCCATCCATTTGGCATAAATGCAAAGAATTATTAGAGTTACAATTGGATGATAACAAATTCAACGGAGGAAAAATACCAAGCGACATTGGAAATTTGACCAAACTCCAGTCACTATTTCTTGCCAACATCAACTTACAAGGTAAGGATTTAAATTATAGAGTTAAACTAACTTTTTGTCCTTATAATTTGCTTGAATTTGAGTTTTGGTCCCTATAGTTTGAAATTAATGATTTTGGTCTCTGAAGTTTAGGACATTTAAAACCATTAGTCTTTATAGTTTAAAAAGGGCATAAAGTGTTAGTTTGTGTTGATGTGCCACTAACACCGTTAATTTGGTTGATTGGGCTTGATGACACAGGACCAAATGACATGGAAATAGTTAAATGAATAATATGCTTTGATTTTTTTTTAA
Organism: Mimosa pudica; assembly: GCA_029929735.1. Taxonomy (NCBI): domain Eukaryota; kingdom Viridiplantae; phylum Streptophyta; class Magnoliopsida; order Fabales; family Fabaceae; genus Mimosa; species Mimosa pudica. The sequence continues at coordinate 4,448,444 of JAKELP010000039.1, read as the reverse complement.
AAAAAGAAGCGTACAACCTAGATTAAAATTGAAGAGAAGAAGGGGAAGGAGTTATGGCCGCTTCATCTTCTGTGTTCTTCTTCAGCACATTGAAACATTAAACACGATTCAACACATAAGTACTGAAGGAAATAATAAATCTCAATCTACAAGTCCAAGAATTCCTAGAACAAGATGATTAGCTATTCCTAATCAGATCCAGGTCTGCAAGGAATTAATGAATTAAGTGTTAAATCAATCATACAAATAGTGATTTATATTCATAAGATATGTCATAATAAATCAGAGTATAGCATAGCAGTGGAAGACATATAAATACCTCTCACTAGTATATTGTTATTGCTTGTTCTTGAGAATAAAGAAGAGATCTAAATGGAATGCAAAATAGAACACTGTCACCCAAAGCTCTTCTGACTGGAATCCGGCTCAATGATGGTATCTATGGTTATAGCTTAACCAGTCAGGGAACCCAGAAATAGAGAGAAAAAAGAGCTCTCTATAATTTGATTATCTGCCCTATATCTGTGTTAGTTCTCCCATAAAAAAACTCACTTATATAGATAATCATGCCTAAACCCCTAATTTGACAATTGAGACTTTATGCTGACTATGTGCCCCTAAGCATTTTATTATTGATCCTAAATATATAAGTACATATGATCATATAAAAAATAATATCTAACATTCTCCCCTTGCCCCATACTCTATATGTCAATAGCTCCCTTTAGTCAAATCAATTAAGGTCATACTCTAAGAATTATGGCATAAGCCCCCTTGTAATAAAGTATTAGCTTCCATGCATTACAAACAAGATTCCTTACTTAAAGGTCCACACTCTATGAATAAACATTAAATTTTTATTCGGTTCCTACTTATATGTTTGTAGATCTCTTATAAATTGGTACCAGTGTGAGATCACAAAACAATAATTTGAATTTCGTCACTTGATAACATCTCATTTAAAACAACAAATATGATTTATCTTCTTCCATATGAGGTGTTTGATCTTTTGATATCCTTAAATGGATGCAATTCATTTAATGGATCTATACTATATGTTTTCAAGACCCTTTAATGAAATTCTTTCATTGAAAAAACATTCCATGGTTGAAGTAAGTAATCAATGACTAATTAGAGAACTTGCATGTAAAACATCAATCCTAATGTACATTTAGTAATGTACTCCATGACTTGCATCTTTCAATCATTATCCAAGCAAAACTTTGTTTGATTATCCTTATATAATTCCATAGCAGTGGCTCTACTTGTTTGTGCACACTTTAAGTTATCCTATGCCTTGGAATCAAACTAAAATAAGTGTTCATCATCCTTTTCCATATGATGATGACATTAGAGATTTGGACAACCTAACCTCATTCTTTCAATAGGTGTTACTCATAACAAGTAGCATCTATTAATTTTTGTTCAGCTTGTGATTTTGGGTTACTCATGATATTCTCAAGTAATTTTGAGAATAATCCCTTTATTAATATTAAAGAATATTGTATGCTCAAGTTTGTTATATAACAACATTGAACAAATTAAATGTCATTTGAAATACCTTAAGTCATTTTGTAGGAGCGATAAATGATTTATCCTTTATTATATATAGATAACTCAACTCACATTAATCCAATGATATAAACAATATCATTATGTTTTTAACTTGACTATAAATGTGATTACATCATAATCCCTTTACTATCCAAAATGACTCTCACCTTCAATTCACAAAAATATTTCCTCATGAAGATATGAAAGGAATTATTCCCATATACAAGAGGATATACCTCACCAAATTCCTTCTTTATAAAGAAACTATAACAAAACAACATCTCTATTGCATTAAATTAATGTTGCATACTAACAACATAACGACTATCCAAAATTATCGCTTGTTATTAGATCTCACGTATCTATCATGTGATAATAATGTTTTCATTTTGAATTATTTCTTTTATTGAGCTGTGAAAATATGATCACACTTAATATTTATGTTTTATTGAGTAAATTTACCAATGAACAGTTGAAAAATAGCAATTTTGCCAATAGTGTAAACTTTTGGACGTTTACCGTCAAAATTTTAATTACCTAAAATGGTTACTTTCAACTGCTAAAAATTGCACATATTTTAACTGCTTACTAGTAATTTTGCACCAAGAAACACTTTTGTGTCAAATGGTCCTAATGTAATTATCAATTGAAAAATTTGCACATTAACCCTAACTAAAACGGTTAAATACCAAATGTGACCAAGAAATATTCGCTCATTAGTGATTTTGCCCCCTGGAATGTCATCTTGTAAGTATGAAAAGTGCAACAATTTGGCTTCCGTTTTTGGCTCTATTAGTTCATAGGAATATTGGACTTTTCATATCTCTGGGGTATTGATGTTGGAAATTGTTTTACAATTTACGAAGGGATTATGTCCTAAATTTTGAAAATGATCAATCATTCCAATGGGATCATTGTTGAGTTGTTTAAATAATTACTATAAATTACTAGATCTATCTTGAGAAAGAGAGGATGTCTAATGAACAAAAAAATTGTGAATATTTTCCAAGAAAAATACTTTAATTAAGCGGAATATGCCTAAGGAGTTTTAAAAGAAAATATTTTTAAAACGGTCAAATAAATTACGCGATTTTCAACATTAAGCTTACCATCAATTGTTAATAGAAAAAAAGAGGAAGATAATAAGTTGAGTATAGTTAAGCTTAACTATGCAATAAGTATTTTAAGTGTCAATAACATACAGTATCATTTAATTTCTAGCTTTATCCATGTAAATTCTTAATGGAAATAATAGCATTCTTTGATATTAGTATTCAAAATTTTTCATAGGTATGAAAAGTATTTTAAGGCCTTATACATTAATTAAAAAAACTAAAATACTTCTTTTTTTCTGTAGTAATTTGCCGTCAATATTATATTTACAGGTAGAGCGACATATATAAATACTAAATAAGTTGGATGCAAAATATATATGGTTAGGTTTAGTTGTTCATTTTAAATATGTGAAATTATGTTGAATCTAATGGAAGAGTCCCTTTAACCTTAGTTAGTTGCCCATAAAAAATTAAATGATCTTCATTGCATTTATACCTCTAAATCATACAACACCATCCCCATGACTTCTATGCATGTGAATTCAGAAAATGAATCTCTAATCTTACTGTACCAATTGAATAACAAATAATATATATATATATATATATATATATATATATATATATATATATATATATATATATATATATATATATTATTTTCTTAGGTGGAATTCCTTCATTTATTTGGAACATGCCTTCTTTGACATATGTTGACGTTGGTGGCAATCATTTAAAGGGAAATTTGCCAAAAGAAATGTGTCATCAACTCCCATTGATTGAATTCTTCGCTGTTGACGATAATCAGTTTGAGGGAAGCATTCCAGAATCAATAAGCAATTGCACATCGTTGAAAGAATTACATTTGTTTGTTAACTCATTTACAGGTATGCACTTACTTGTGTATTCTCTTTTCATTTTAAAATTTGTTTTTAATGGTTTTATTCATATTATTCATGCACGTATACAATGTGGTATATGTATGTGGTATATGTATAGCTTGTGGAATTTAATATACATACATAGATGAGAATAGAGGTGCTGCCGAGATTGAATAGAAAATAAGTTAGATACATTCATGTGCAATTTTATTTTAAGCTAAGGTTTTAAATATATATAATTTTACTAAAATATATAGTTTTAATATATAAGAGACCAACACTGGACTGTTAACCTTAATAGGTTTTTTTTTTAAAAGGCCTAAGCTTGACCTATTTAGTTAAATATGCTTTAAAAAAGTGTACGCCTAAACCTATTAACATGTCTGTTATATGTCAGGCAAGGCCCCTATTAAGGGTCTGGTCTGTTTTCACCCCTACTTGTGGTTACAATCCTAAAATATCAAAACAGAAATAATTAAGATCATCAACCTATAAAAAAAGAAAGAAATTAAGATCATCACGATGTAATCAAATAGTACATGAAAAATATATAATAAATGAGCCTACATGTTTTCTTCCATCTTCTTCTTTTTTCTTTGATTCCATTCCTTCTAAGTTTTCTTTCTGTTACAAATTGAGTAAGCCAAACAAATGATAAGTAAATAATAAAGCTTTTTATGATGGGTGATGCACATTATTAGCTATTGAAAGAATAGAATGTAATTGATTTTTCTGTTGAAAGCTACTTCTCATCAAATTATTCCGGTTTCCTTACCTAATAAAGAAATTAGCTACTACAAGAATAGAATTGATTTTACTGATGAGATGTTTGTGTAAGATTTCTATTATGAGTTTTCTATTCCACGATTTCCATAAGGGCATTATAAATGAGTGTTTGCTCTCCCTAGATTGTGATGAATAAGTAGTGGCTTAGCTACTAAAAAACATAGTTAGATGCATTTAAATGGTGATTGAACTAATGCTTGATCAACAGAATTGCTTAAGCAAAAAACTAGGGCCGTTCAACAAACCCGGAAACCTGACCCGGCCTGTCCAGCTTTTGGACTGGACCGGGTTCTGACCCGAACTTCGGGTGAGATCGGGCCTCGAGCTAGCCAATCAGACCACTAAGTCCAGTCCAGCCCCGACCAAAAACATACAGTGGAGGCCTATTTTTGTTGCATCTCTTGAGTGATATAATATACTAATATATATTAGAAACCAAGGCACCCACGTGTTTCCATTAGATTCACACACATTGCAAAGATATTTTCCCTCTCACCTAAGCAAACACGTGATATCTGCCCCTTCCTTCATATTATATACTCCCTACTCCAACTATCCTAAATATAAGACCTATTTGATTTTTTGGAAAATCCTAAAAAAGCAAAATAAGTCAATTATAAATTGATTTACCTAATTTTTTCCCTTAAACTTGTTTATTTAACCTATAACCTAATGACTAATCTAAAAATATATCAAATATGTCATAATTTAATAACATATTTTGAAACCTTTACATCTCTAAAAAAATGTCAATTAAGTCTTACATTTAGAACCGGAGGGAGTATTTTTTTTATAATAATACTCCTATTATTTTCTTTTTTAACACACATATACACACTTTTAATTTGTTTATCATCAGAAACTCACATATACACTGATACACACATGTGGTCCTTCCCCCACACATTCTTCTTTTTCAACTCAACTCCTTCCTTCACGATCCTTCAGTGGAGATGCACAGTAGGAGGTTTTGAAGTTCAGCTCGCACAAAAATGTTCCCTGCCTCCACTTCACCTCCACTTCTCGTTCCCCCCTTCTATCATCTACCTATAGTCTTTCTCTCCCGCCAACCATTGTATTCTTCTCCATTCTCTTTGGTCACTTGATTTGAGCCACCAGACCATAAACCCGGTCTAGTCTGGTCTAGTCCGCCCGACCCGATGAAAGTCGGGTGCCCTATCGGGCTACACCGGGTCTCGCGCTGTAAAGATCAACCCGAAGTGATTATCGGGCCAGATCTCGGGCTGAGGATAAACCCGGTCTGCTCCGATCTATGTACAACCCTACCTAAAACTGACTACTATAAGTTGCTGTTTTGAGGTTTCTAAATCTTAAGCAAGTGTCTAATGCATTAATGCGTTTGATCGTGGATCCCAACATAATGATTGAAGATGTTTCTTGTCAGGGGACTTTCAATCATTGACTGAGGGTAAAATGATTGTTTTTAAAAGGTTAAGCTACTCAAGATGAGTTGTTCAAGGTTAACGATCTGATTGCAATTACTAGTTGACGTCCCCAAGTGTTTAACCAATGTCTCATGGTTAGAAAGAACGATGCTTGTTGATTTAAATGGGAGCATTGTTCAGTTGTTTAGATGCTTTATAAAGGTGTATGATTGTTTTTAATAGTCTTTATTAGGATGAAACCTTTGTGGGTTCCACTTGACTAAAATTGACAAGGAACTCTCTTTTTGGAACTCTAAAGAAGTAGATGAGTGTTTAGATTGTTTAAGCATGTTGAGATTTTATTATAATGATTTTACAATTAAGATTAAATTAAGAGATTATATTGGTTGTGACAAGTTTTGAAGGAGACGTGGATTAGAATAATAATGAGATTTCAGATAGTTAGTGAGTTCATATTTTAGATATATTGATAGTGAAGTCGAGTCTTATGTAATGTTGCAAGACATATTCAAGGTCATTTGATTAGGTTCAGAACTACTAGCCCTGTTTTTTAGATAAGAAAATATTCAATAGTTTTTAGAATCTGTCATTCTATTAAAAAGAACACATTTAAGGGAGTTTAAACAGAAAAATGTTAAAAATGCTCACATTTTGGGCTCTTAGAAACTACCTAAGTTGTTCTTAATTGATTAAATAATTCTATTCTAAGTGAGGTTGGTGTTTCATAGACGACTCAGTTAAATTTGTCAACAACTCTCACATGAACCTTAAGGTAAAAAGGACTAGCCTTAAATGAAATATATTTTGTTATATATCATGAGAACAAAGGATTTTTTATAAATACATTGACTCAAATACAAACTCGGGAGATCAAAAAGATTTCAGATGTATAATCTTAGTAGTATTAATAAGGGTTATGGACCTAATCTGCCCCCCAAGTAACCACCAAGGAGCGCTGAGCATCCTGAACTAACAACAGGCCCGTATCTGGACTCCAAGTAACCAAGGTGTTTAAAAACTACCCTGGTTGGACGGTCAACAACGTTTGACCGTTACTATGCCTATGTGGCTGCCACGCGAACACTTGCTTTGCCACCTCTGCTTGCCACGTGTGTATTTTAAATGGACCTAATCTACCCTCCAAGTAACCACCCAGGAGCACTGAGCACCCTGAACTAACAACAGGCCCATATCTGCACTGAAAGTAACCAATGTGTTTAAAAATACCCCGGGTGGACTGTCAATGACGTTTGACCGTTACTATGCCTATGTGGCCGCCACGTGAAGGCCTTGTTTGTCTTCCGGCTCCTTGTCATCGCCACATAAGATATGTTCATGTGGGTCCCACCTATAATAATAAACAATTTCTCTCTCCTTCTTCATCACCATCACCACAGCCCCCCAACACCCAACACCTCCACCCACGCCACCCCCTCACCTCCCCAGCCCCCACGCCACCTCTGCTTGCCACGTTTGAGGGGGTGGTGGGTGTTGGGGGCTGTGGTGATGGTGATGAAGAGGGAGAGAGAAATTGTTTATTATTATAGGTGGGACCCACGTGAACATATCTTACGTGGCGATGACAAGGCGCCGGGTGATAAACAAGGCCTTCACGTGGTGGCCACATAGGCATAGTAACGGTCAAACGTCATTGACCGTCCACCCGGGGTAGTTTTTAAACACATTGGTTACTTTGAGTGCAGATATGGGTCTGTTGTTAGTTCAGGGTGCTCAGTGCTCTTGGGTGGTTACTTGGAGGGCAGATTAGGTCCATTTAAAATACACATGTGGCAAGCAGAGGTGGCAAAGCAGGTGCTCGCGTGGTAGCCACATAAGCATAGTAACGGTCAAACGTTGTTGACCGTCCAACCGGGGTAGTTTTTAAACACCTTGGTTACTTGGAGTGCAGATACGAGCCTGTTGTTAGTTCAGGGTGCTCAGCACTCCTTGGTGGTTACTTGGAGGGCAGATTAGATCCATTACCCTATTAATAATTTAACAAACTTTTATATATTAACTGTGTGGGCATACTCTATAGTTATTTGTCATAAGAGTATGGTAAATGAGCTGAAGAGAATGGGTGATTGGTGGCCAGGGGTGGGAAACAATAGCTAGAGAGGGGTAAGAAGAAGCCATAGAAACTGACGCTACGGTTTGGGATTTCATAACTCTTCCTATGTTGAACCTCATGTCTATCATATGTCATAGCCGGTCTCAAACTAGGGTAAAGGAGGAGGGTTGTGGTATGACTTGACAACCAACGTGAAAGTTTGTGATTAAATCTCATGATCATGGACATACAAAGATATTGTGTTAATGTTATGTCATCGTTGCCTGTATGTAACACATTGTATTGCTTGAGTATAGTGAGAAGAGAGCTAGAGTCATTGTGTCCTAACTCGAATAAAGTGTTAAGAGGGAAAAGACAAAGAGTAGGTCGTTGCCGGATTGTAATGCGTTGTATGGCTTGAGTACGGTGGTAAGTAAGTAAGAGTCATTGCATCCTCGCCCGAATGTAGTTTTAAATAGACAAGGCTAGCGCACTCTATTGAAAGGGGGCAGCTAAAGAAGTTAGTTGTAAGATTAGATTTGGTTCTTGGAATATTGAGACACTAAATGGGTAAAGTTTTGATGTAGCACAAGTAATGAGTAAACGTAAAATCAATATATTGTGTTTACAGGAAATAAGATGGGTTGGAGAGACATCACTATATATGATGTGCAACATTCTATTAGCTCTGTCGAGCAAAGTAGACATGATAGTTTCTTAACTCATTTGTGCGTAAAAATTCTTGGAAAGGTACTAGAGGATGCAAGATATACATACATACATATATGTGTATGCGACAGAATTAATACAATCATTCGAAAGGGAAAACTCCCTTTAACATCTTCAATATTTTTTTGGATAGAAATTATATTCAAAACATCAAAAGATGTTAAGTTTTTGGAATTGCTAATACATGTGTTGTTTTTTGGGTGATATGTACGTAGTTTATAATATAGCATGCGTGCACACATTACACACATATTAGTTTGCTAACATTATCACTTGTTCTAGTTTATCTTTATCAATACGCTTTTTTTTTCGTTTTCAGGTTTTATACCCAAGGATCTAGGCAATCTCGTTAAACTTGAAATCTTAGGTTTGGAATCAAACAATTTTAGGGGACCTATTCCTCTCAATATATACAACATTTCAACATTGACTTGGCTAAACCTTGGCGATAATTTCCTCTTTGGCCATCTCCCATCAGATTTAGGAATTAGCTTCCCCAAAATGGAGAATTTATTGTTGTATGGAAATGAACTAAATGGACGAATTCCAAAAATTATATCAAATGCTTCTAAGCTCCTTCACTTAGATTTGTCATCCAATAAATTTAGCGGAGCACCAATGATATTGGAAATTTAACAAACTTGGTCGAATTGGATTTGGATGGCAATGACTTAAGTGGGATGATTCCTGAGACATTTAGCAAATTACAGAGCCTTCAATGCTTGAATCTTAGCAACAACAGATTGAATGGTTCCATCATAAACTCACTTTGCCAACTCAAAAGTTTAAGTGAGTTGTATCTTGCAAATAACACATTTTCGGGAGTGATTCCAGAATGTCTCGAGAATACTTCTTTGCGAATAATCAACTTTAGCTCTAATACATTGGTTTCTCATATTCCTTCTTCCCTTTGGAGTCTCAGAGATATTTTGTTTCTAGATGTATCATCCAATGCACTGACCGGAATAATTTCACCAGAGATATCAAACTTGAGGGCTATTATATCATTCAACTTGTCCAAAAATCAAATTTCAGGGAGCATCCCTACGACCATAGGTAAGTTACAAACATTGGTGGACCTATCTTTGGCTTACAACAAATTACAAGGGCCTATTCCCGAGTCATGCAGTGGCATGATAAGCATGGAGTCCATGGATCTTTCACATAATTATTTGTCCGGTGTGATTCCAAAGTCCTTGGAGTCATTACACTATCTTAAATACATTAATCTCTCCTACAATTTGTTACATGGAGAAATTCCAGATGGCGGCCCTTTTCAAAATTTTAGTGCTCAATCTTTTATGATGAATGAAGATCTTTGTGGGAAACCCCAACTACAAGTCCAACCATGTAGGAAAGGAAATAGATACAAGCCAGATAAAGTGGTGTTGATTATAAAATGCTCTTTGCCTGTCATGGCTGTCATCATTTTAATTATTTTAGGCATTATCTTTCTAAAGCAGCGTAATAGAGATGGTGGTGATAACTCAGCCAAAACAAGTTTAATCAATTTGGATAGACCAACCAGGATATCATATTATGAGCTTGTACGTGGAACAAATGGATTTGATGAGAGTAATCTCCTTGGGAATGGAAGTTTTGGATCAGTGTACAAAGCAATTCTTCCAAATGAAAAGATAGTTGCTGTCAAAGTATTTAACTTAGACATGGAAGAAGCATTTAAAAGTTTTGATACTGAATGTGCTGCCATGTGCAATTTACGACATCGGAATCTCACTAAGGTCATTGGTAGTTGTTCAAATGATGATTTCAAATCTCTGATCATGGAGTTCATGGCAAATGGGAGTCTTGAAAAATGGTTGTACTCTCATAACTATTATTTAGATGTTTTGCAAAGGTTGAGCATAATGATTGACGTGGCAGCTGCTTTGGAGTATCTTCATCATGGTTTTTCTACACCTGTTGTTCATTGTGATGTGAAACCAAGCAATGTTTTGTTGGATGAAAATATGGTTGCTCATCTTACTGATTTTGGCATTGCTAAATTGTTTGATGAAAGACAACTGGAAACTTACACCAACACATTGGCTACTATTGGCTATATGGCACCAGGTAATCAATGGCTTAAAATAATTATTTCAGAATTTTTATATTATTTTTATTTGTTATACTATATAAAATATAATTTCATAACATTCAATTTCTAGCAAATATTTGAGATCTTCATGAGTAAATATCTGAATTGATGATGCATTAGAAAAGCTTAAATACAAACCTTGATTATCTTATTGATATCATGACTTCAATACTTACCATACAATATGACATAGAATTCGGATCAGAAGGTGTTGTTTCTGCCAAAGGAGATGTGTACAGTTATGGGATTTTGCTGATGGAAACCTTTACAAGGAAGAAGCCTACAGATGAGATGTTTGTTCAAGGATTAAGTTTTAAAGATTGGGTGAACGAATCCATACCACATTCCATCATAAACATTATAGATGTCAATTTGCTGAACAGAGAAAATGACAATGCTTATGATATATTGCCTTATATGTCATCAGTTTTTGAGATAGCAATAAGTTGTTGCACTGACTTACCAGAGGCACGACTTACTATGTCTGATGTTGTGGTATCATTGAAAAAAAATCAAGACTTTATTTATGAAAAGTGTGAGACACACGACCAGGCCAGTTGAATGATTGTAAATTCACATTTTAGCTACTATTTGTCTAACCTTTTGATTTTTTTTGAAACAGGTTGTATTGTAGAGGGAAAATGACAAAAAAAATGACACTTGAATTTGAGTTGGACAAAATGAGGTCTATCCCTTATTTGTCCAAGTTGGAATTAGAGACCCTATTTTGTCCAACTCAAATCTAAGTATCATTTTTTTGTCTTTTTACCTATTGTAAATTTGTGTAATTATGTATACGTTGTATTCTTATACATATGAAATTCGAATATAAGTAAACTATATTGGATTTTAATTTTTTTGTTTTATTTTTAATTTCTTCTTAAACATTTTGATATTAAATTATAAGAAATCCACTCTTTTTCTATCACATAATTACGACCTAATGGTTCCTCACTTGATATATTAACCAAGAGGTGGTAATTCAAATTCTAAGTTTGGTTTTCATTTTTAATATATAAAAAACTCATAAATCAATGAGGGAAAATGACAAATAAAGACCTCCAAATACCCAAAAGGACAGGTAAGGAACTAAACTTCCAAAAGGATAAGTAAGGAACTCAAACTTCAGAATTGAAAAATTAACAGCTGAAACGTAGCTATTAACAACTGAAACATACTACCTCCGATCCTAAATATAAGACCTAGATGATTTTTTTTGGAGAGATCAAGGTTGCGAAATAGGTTAGTAAATTATGACATATTTGATAAATTTTTAGATTATCCATTAGTTTATAGGCAAAATATACTAGCCTAATGGAAAAATTAGGTAAATCATCAATTTATAATTAACTTATTTTGTTTTTTTAGGATTTTCCAAAAAAGTCAATTAGGTCTTATATTTAGGACCGGAGGGAGTATCAATTAACAATTGCATGGTTCCTTAATGGGCAAAAGTGTTGATATAATAATTAACTATTTCGATTTGGACAAAAATAATTAATTGGGAGGGGCAAAAATGTATTTTTCACATTGAAAATAATATCAGAAAGGTTCCACATAACTACAAGTTAACCTCCAGCACCGGTTTTATCATTTTTGCACCGGGTCACAAAGTTAGATATTATTTATGCACCGCGAAATAGTCATTTATTAATTTTGCCCAAACTAAAATAGTTAATTATCAGATCGCTTTATTAATTGTCCTTTTAAAAATCTGAGTTCCTTATTTGTCCTTTTGAAAATTTGAGTTTCTTATTTATCCTTTTGGATATTCGGAGGCATTTATTATTTGTCATTTTTGCAATCAATAATATAATTTTTTTGTCTAATAATACACATTGAGTTTTTCTTTTTACTATTATGTAACCTATGGAATGTACATTCTACATTTTTTTAAAGACAATTTGTTTGGCAAAAAGAAATCCTTCCTCCAAAGCATCAACTTAACGCACGCCGTTAAGTTGAAGCTAACAGACGTGAGTGTTAGCGTGGGACCCACCTTCATTAACCTCTAGCTTCAACTTAACGGCGTGGCTAAATTTACCCCATTTTGCTTTATAATGTCCAGTTTTGCACCATCCAATTTACGGGTGCCAAAGTTGTCCATTTGGAAAATTATGGTGGCTAGTTTTGCCCCTTCGTCCTTTAAAGATAATATGTGCTCTTTTATGCATTAAATTATTCCATACAACGCATGAGGTACATTCTAGTTTGAATGAATATACATACTGTACATGTAAGTAATACCTTACTCTATGGACATTTCTTAGAGCACCTCTGATTAAGTTTCAATCACTAATACTTATTAGATTAACCAAGATTACCAAAAACTATAACTTTTCTTAAGTAGTCTTGTGCTTCTATATTTGAAAAGTTATAATTATCTATAGTAGCTCAAATTTAACTAGTGATACAAAGCTCATCAAAATCTTACTCTTTAAAAATACTTTATGACCTTGATAAAAATGTGAGCTCAAGTTAGTCCCATGAGTATAGAAAAACCATTTTCCATATTGTTCAACTTTAAGAAATTCTCCTGAAATCTACTCCATTAAGGCCCAACTTGTAAAATTCACATGTTCTAATCTACATATCCAAAAATTATGTGCTAGTAATCGATATAAAGGTTAGGATGTGTACTATCGATCTGGAAAATATCACGGCACAAATCAACTTCTAAGCATGCACGATATCTCTCATGATAATAAAGACGTATTCACATGCATTCCAGATTTAGCTAAATGTAGATATAGGTCTCTAATTGTAATAAAATCTAGGTTTTTAGTTCACTTTTAGGTCTTAAAGCTATCATGCAAGGCTCCTTATGGAGTTTATTATAATACATACCCTAAATATAAGGAAATAATTATATGCTCCAGAAGATTCTTCTATCTCCATGCCTTTGCTAATGGTACACCAGCTTCTTATAATTATACATGGAAAGAGGGATGAGGTTAGGGGAAATCTCAGTAGCAATAATCATACAAATAGTAAATAATGAAGGGCGAAGACCCAATTTTGATACATAACTATTGGTAAATATTGCAGTACTTTATATATTTGATTGTTTTGTCAAATTGAGTAGTCAAGTAATTTAAGACCAAGGTATCGATTTGGTAAATATAGCAGTATTTTATTTAAATACAAATATATGAAATAATATACTACTCAACGATGTATTAAAAAGTGGATCGGACGTTCTTGAGCCTTTGGGGAAGAAGGAGAAAACAAAGTTGATTTAATTTATAAGGGCATTTTGGACTTTTCATGTGAAATCTCATTGTCAAATTAGTGAAAATATCGTTGTTGATCTATCTCACGGAAAAAGTTGGTATCATTGGTGTACCTTGAAATAGTTATTTTATTCCTTAGCCAATAGTTATGTATCAAAATTGGGTCTTCACTCAATAATGAATGGTTTGAAAGTTTATTCAGGGAGCTATACTCATTACGTAAGGAATGTTGTTTGTAATACATAAGGTAATACTCTATGATAGAGGAATTATCACCATGATTCTTGCAGTATAACCATAGTTGATTTGACTAAAGGGAGCAGTTGACATACAATATACTGATAAAGTAGGAGAATGATAGTATATTATAATTATCATCATCATATTAGTTATATATATTTAGGAATTAATAATAATAAGTTTAGGTGACACATAATCAATATTTAAGACCAATTTGTCATAGTTAGGGTTTTTTTTTTAACTGAAGTAATTAATAGTTAGGGTTTCAAGATTAGGTTATCTATATAAGGGGGTTTTCTGATGGGGAAAACATGCCAACGCTAAAACATAGTAAGATACGACAAATAACCAAAATAACAGAGAGCAGTTCTTCTCTCCAACTTCCGAGTTCTCTGGTAGGTTAAAGATTCTATTACAAATATTATTATTGTGTTGGACTTCAGTTAGAAGAGCTTAAGGTATTTCTGACAATATTCAATATTCTAATATAAGTGAATCTTTCTCTCATCCTTCAAGAGAAATAGTGAGAGGTATTCATCATCTTCCGTCTATTCTTTTTATATATATAACATATTGGAATGTTATATGTTTATTTATGGCTATCTTATTATTATCACGTAGCACAGATGATGATGTAGAAAATTCTTATATTCTCACACATTAACGATTGAAACAGAAAAAATGTGGAAGAATTACCAAAGGATACTCTACAAGGCTCTCCCTTCTCTCTCGTATTGCTAGCCCATAGGAATAAGAAAATAGGGGACGAGGTCCGTTTCTTGAAGCTTCTTCCCTTCCTTTTTAAAATTGAAAGTGAGAGAAAAATATCTAATAATGGGTGAGTTTTCTTATTTTCACTTTATTATGCTTTATCTTGGAGGGCATTAGGGACGAGAGGGAGTAGTTTAGAAACCACATTTGAAGCAATAATGTACAAAATGTGTGATAACATATCTCCTTGTCTAATATCATTATTCGGTGAGATTTAGAGCTATTTAACCATTCATATCAATATAATATTTAAGGGTCAAAGATCATATTTGGCCTGTAAGTTTTAGCCAAGAATCAAATTTGCCCCTAAGTTTTTTTGGGATCAATTTTGCCCTGGAAATATATAAAATGGATCAAATTTACCCTCACATCCTACATGTCTGTCCATGTCAGCCCCAAAAACACATTGTCATCTTCTCCACTCCTCCACTGTCCAATCTTCCTAAAACACATACCATGGAATCTGGAGCGCACCCCCTACAACTACCCCACATCATGGAATCTGGAGCGCTCCAGATTCCATGGTGTGTGTATTAGGAAGATTGGAAAGTGGAGGAGTGGAGAAGATGATGATGTGTTTTTGAGGCTGACATGGATGATGAAGTGTCAAGACATGTAGGATGTGAGAGAAAATTTAATCCATTTTATATACTTCCAAGGCAAAATCGATTCCAAAAAAACTTAATGAGAAAATTTGATCCTTGGTTAAGACTTTCACGGCAAATATGATCTTTAACTCTAATATTTAATCATAGAAATGCATTGACAAATCAAGTTTACTCATTTATGAGGGAATTGTATTAGTTCTAGTGTCGCTTGAATAAAGTTCCAAGAGATCCCTTTAAAAAACTTTTGAAAAATCAAGGTTAATTGCATCAAACTTCTTGCACCCTTTATAAGAAGAATGAATCTTATGTATGAGATCTGTAGTTACGATCACATTATCAAATATTAGACGTCATTTAAGAAAGACACTCTAATAAGGAGCTATGAGCTTCACGATTGGAGCATTTAATCTATTGCACAAAATCTTAGAGATAATTTTGTATGACAAATTGTTAAGACTATAAAAGTCTAAAAATCTTTATGGTAAAGAAAAAGCCTAGAAATCCTTATGGTAAAAAAAACCCTAAAAATCCTTGAAACTTTGATGATGTTCTGATAGAAATCAAAATAATATTACTTTTATTTTTCGGCATACAGAAAAGGGAAAATTAATTTGAGGTCCCCCACAAGGGACTTAATACTAGAAAAGTCCCAAAAGTTGAAATAATTAATGTAGGGTCCCAAGGGACCTCACTTTAATATATTTGAAAATTGAAAAGACACTTTTGCCCCTGATAACTTAATGGGCAGCCGTGACAACTCGATGTGCATAACTTGACAACTGAATGGGCAAATGTGACAACTTGTTGGGCAAAAGTGTCTTTTCAATTTTCAAGTATATTCAAGTGAGGTCCCTTGGGACCCTACATTAATTAATTCAACTTTTGGGACTTTTCTAGTATTAAATCCCTTGTGGAGGACCTCAAATTAATTTTCCCTACAGAATAATATTGCATACACATATTGGGTTTTATTTTTTGATAAAAAATGCTATAAAAAATTTAAAAAAACAATCAACAAACAGTCCACGACTACCACGTCCATGACCTAAAATGGACCAACCCTGTAGTTACACGTTAACACAATCAGAATTGTTCTAGAACTCTCTTTTTTTAATAATCTTGTTGGCTTGATCCCCAATCCACAACTTATTATCAGGAGCTGCGTCTATAAATACCCCAATTTCAAAGGTTAAACGATTTATTTCATATTTGTGCAAACAAATAAATACTCGCATATTCTGTGCTTTCTCTTCTAATATATTCTCATCTGCCGCCGCCTCTAACCAAAACCCTAATCATGCCTCGCCGTAGCTCAGGTCATTACTTCTCAAAATCAAAATCAATTTAGATTTTATCTTCTTGTTCTCTACACTTATATCTCAGGAATATAATGGATTAGCTCTTCGATGATATTTAGGTTTTTTTTGCCCAAATTTTCGTGTTTTTTTATCGACGGAAATTCGGATTTTTAGGGTTTTATTCCGTGCGATTGATGGCTTTTGGTGAAACTTTCTAATCGAAATTCCTGAAAAATGGGAAATTGTTTATAGGGGTTTAATTTTTTTGTTTTTTTTTGTTTTTGTTTTTGAATGTATTAATTTTCGTATGTTGAGTATGCGTATGCTCTTTCATTTCTGGTGATGTGTGTGGTGTTTTATTGAGTAAGCCGTTAATTATGTAGGTAAGGTTTATACTTTGATGTTAATCAGGTTATTATCCTAACTTTGTGATTTGTGATATGTGGTTTTTAACTCTTGAAACATATGAAATGTATGCTGGGTTTCTTTCGTGTAGTGTTCACTGTACTATTGTATTTCAATTAGTTTTGGTTCCATAAATATTGAAATTTCTTAACTGACTAATCAATAATATGTGTATCTTGCACTGAGGAATCATGGTGGTCTAGTTGTGTGATACATTGTGATGTGGTTATCTTTGCAGGAAGATCTTCTCGCCCAGCACCTCGCCCAGCAGCATCTCGTAATCCCCCTCCTCAGCCAGGTATTGAAGGCTATTTTGTACTCCCTCTGTTCCTAAATATAAGATCACTTGCCTTAATTTGATTAGATTAAAGATGCTAATTAAGTTAGTTATGAGCACATCATATTACTAATCTACCCTAGCTATATACCTTTATTATCATTCGCTCACTCTTGCTTGTTTATTATAGATAAGCATTATTAGTGTTTATTTAAAAAAAATAAGAAAATTAGAAAGTTGCTTATATTTAGGAATAAATTGAAATTCGAAAGTGATTTTATATTTAGGAACTAAGGGAGTATATTGATAGATTATATGTTAGTTTATGCAAATAAATTAGTTTAGAGGAAAAGTTTAGGAAAAATCAATTTTAGTTACTTACTTAGGCTTCTCCAAAAAAGTCAACTTGGTCTATTTAGGACTGGTCTTGTATTTAGGACTGGAGGGAATATTTATTTACAGCACAGTGAAGTTGTTGTTGATTCTGAATATTGATTGTATAATGTACCTTCCAAGGAGTTCTGTCGTGACATCTTTGAGAAGTAGTCTAATCATTTTTTTAACCTTGGCTGTATCTTTAATTTGCAGTTCACCATGCTCCTCCTCCAGCTCCTGCCCAGAGTGGCGGTGGTGGCATGCTTAGTGGCATTGGTTCAACCATTGCTCAAGGTATGTTATTGAATATTATTATATCATTGTTATGTATGAGATGGGACCTGTGGGAATGAATTTTTTGGTGCTTAATGGATGAAAATTTGTTGTAGGTATGGCCTTTGGAACTGGTAGTGCAGTAGCACACAGGGCTGTGGATGCTGTGATGGGTCCCCGCACTATTCAACATGAAACAGTTGTCTCTGAGGGTGCTGCTGCTGCTCCTGCACCAACTACAAATAGTTTTGGCAGTGATGCTTGCGGTGTTCACACAAAGGCCTTCCAAGATGTAAGGATTTCTTACTTGTTCTAGTCATCAATATGATTTATGATTTATGATTTGTAATTCTTGCACTTGTATTACTACAGATGAGATGAATTTGTCACAAGTTCACTAATTCCATTAATGACTTACTAAACTTGGTTTGATAAGAAAATAGTATGAAACGCCTGAAATAGCAGAACATTCTATTTTGATTTCAGAAGACACTCAAGATCTGTGTGTAAGGTTCTTAGTTTGCTAAAATTTCTTACTATGGGTTTTTAGATTTGTGCTTCCATGCTGAGCATTAATTCAGTGTGATTGCATTTGTGTTTGCATTTGTGTTTCGTCATGAAGTATATGTTATAATCATGTCTCAGCTGATGCTCCTGACTGGGAGGATCTGATTATTTTATGGGTTGCAAATTATTTATTGGAGCCAGAGATTTTTGAAATTTTGATTAATAGTTTCATAAAGTTAAAGCACTCGCAGTTATTCCGTAATGTAAGAGTTCCAAGTGATTGAATCATTATGTTATCAAGTATATACGGTTCATAGTTATTCATAAATAAATTATATACTGAATAAAATGGGCTCTGTGTGTACATAGTTGGTTTCAAAATGCGATTCTTAGTCAGCTGCATTTCTTAAAAGTTTAATTGCAGGTTTCTTCTATAAAATCACTGATAGATACTTGTTAAAGTTTTTATTCCTGCTGTTGCTTAATGATTTCATGGTATTATTTCTTGACATGAGAGATGTTCAATTGTTTTCTTGCAGTGCCTGAACAATTATGGAAATGATATCAGCAAGTGCCAATTCTACATGGATATGCTAGCAGAGTGCAGGAAGAACTCTGGGGGCACATTGAGTGCTTGAGCTGTTCTTCATTTACTCTACCCTCTTCTGCAATTGAATCATCTCTGTCATAGACTGTCTCTGATGGCTAAGATTTTTCCATGCGTGGTTGTGGGATGCATTGAAATAAAGCCGAACTAGATGATAATAGGACTTTTAATGCATGAACCTTCTGTATTCGTTAATTGCTATTATGATCATTGGATGGATATCCGTAATTGGTCTATATTTGGTCTGCTTTGTATGTTGATCTGTTGATGGTTGTCAATCTGAACTTGAATACAAGTTTCTCTGTTTTGAACAATGACGATGATATAGGTCCACAAGAAACTAGGACATTGAATTGACTCTTTCCTATGAAGCTGTTCACAGTTCCATGGATTCTTCCGTCGAATAATTTGAGAATATCTTTTTGTTTCTTTTACTTTTTTGGCCAAAAAAATAAGCACAATTTTCCACGGGGTTTTAGTGTTAGTATAGAGTTATAATTTTCCAGTGAGCCCAATACTGCAGTCTCAATATGGATTCTGTTATCGATGGATATGCTTAAGTATCACTTCCAAGTCATATTGCAGAAGAGAATGGACTTAGACAAACATGAGGATAGATAAATTTGAAGTATATTCCCTTATCATCATGACAATTAATATATCTGAATCTGATTCTAAAAATGACCTTTCTAAACTCAAAATTCCCATGTACATCCTTAATGAAATGGCACACTCTTCAGCTTCAATTACATTGATAGCTAGTCCATTAGTCCAGCAACCTTTACAATTATCCCTGATTAGACCACTACAACTAACTTCTCTTGTAAGAATATCAGGCAAAAAATTTTAGAGCCGATCTCATTAAGTTCCACACTACTTGGCTCCAATAATTGCAGTCAACTTCTTGAAGCCTAGTCCCACTAATCCTTTGGTTGAGCAATTTTGTCCCAGCTAATACTTTTCTTGTAAGGATATCAACCCATAAATTTTAGAGCCTAATAGGATGGAAACAAGCACTACTGTTATTCATTCTTCATATTAAATTGTGCTATTGAATGCTTTTTAGCCTTGTGGTTTAACATGCATTCTGTGAAATTGCATGTTCAACCATGTTTGACAACTAAGGCCATTAATATCTATTCTTCAATTCCAAATGAAAAACAAACAAATGAAAGAAGTTGATCTGTAATATTTTCACTTTCACTTGCATTGGATGCATGGAACTGTGCTAAGTACTGATTTGGCTAGTAATTCTTCCTGCTAATGAAAAACAGTTTTCCTTCAAGTGGCCAATTTAGATTGGACCATGTCAACAATATATAGAAAAGTATTTATGCGCCATGGTTCCCTAGTCAAAGGGAAGATAAGATCTCTTTCAATTTCAACTTTTATTTTCATCTTAGGAATATCCTTAATTCTTTTCCTAAGCCTTGATGGAACTTTTGGTCAAAACAAAATGGAGGACTTTGATCTGTTCAATTTGTTTTCAGAGGCTCAACAGAAAATCTGTATGCGTCCAAAATACAAATGGCCTGCTCTAATAAGCTTCTCCATTCAAGAGGAGCTTCTCTGCTAAAAGCAAACGCAACACCGAAGGTCCAGTCTTACTCACCGTTAGCAAATCACAATCTTATGATATAAATCTATCATTCATTAATCATTAAATGATAATATTAAATATTGATACTTTCTTGTCATATTTTGATTTACCAACATATGTTACCAGAAACCGAATTGCCTGGTTCACAAGAATATAGGCTCACGACGTGAAAGTCCCTTCAGCAACTAAATTACGTTTACATACTCAAGACACAAACATGATAACTATTTGAGGTGGAGTATTTCATAAGTTGATACAAGCACTTCGTGACATTACTTCTTATCATCATAATCGTAACAAGAGATGAAATGAATGCACAAGATAACACAAAAAAATATAAGTACTATGAAATAAAAGTCAATTGAAAAAAATGTTTAGGCACTTGGTTGAGAAATTTTCTTTACCTCTAGAGTCAGCCATGTAAAATAAAAGTACTTTATTTCATAAATATTCCCTATGTTCCTAAATATAAGATCACTTTCACATTTCAATTTGTTCCTAAATATAAGATCACTTTCTAATTTTTCTCATTGTTTCCCAAATTAATCTCATAATACTTCTTACTAATAAACAAACAAGAGATGGAGAGTGGGGATAAATGTATATGGTTTAGGTAAATTGATAATATCTTGTGATAATAACTAACTTAGGTTTGATCCTTAATCTAATCAAATTAGGGAAAATAATCTTATATTTAGAACGGAGGGAGTATATAATATATTTACCTAATTTGAACATTAGTTACGTTAGTTAAATTAGTTGAAATCACATATATTGACAAACACTTTAACCAAATTCCTTATTTCTATTCTCTTTCTCTCTCGTTTATTTCTTGTTGAGGAGCAATAATAGGGATAAAGTAATGAAAATATGAGAAAATATAGAAAGATATCATATAAAAGAACAAGTACAATGCTACCAATAGGTCTTATATTTAGGAATGAGAGGAGTTATATATTAAAAAAAAAGTAAAAATGAAAAAGGCTGATTCAGGCAAACTCACGAGTTAAACAGGTTAGCTCATACCACCAAAGAAATAAATCCTGCTATTACCTGTGCCACCAACCCAACCAACCAATACCAACAAAGCCCATTGAATGGAACTCATATTTTACCTGTAATGTTAGGCCTAGTAGTCGATCAATTGGCTGATCAATTACTTACATTTAGTAGACCCTTTAAACAAATTTGTACTGTATGAAATCATATATTTTACTTTCCTTTTGCTAAATACTATAGTAAGGTTGGTAGGCCCTCCTTTTCTTCGTCTCACACCTATTATAAATAGAATGATCTAGTTCCTAACTAACCCTGAATTGTTGTTGACTAATCACATTCAGGACAGAATTTCTTTCCTCTTATTGACAATGTTGAGCCAACGAAATTCCATTATCTACTCTACATAGGACTGATTTGTAAAACAATAAAATCTACAATAAAACTTAATTGTAATTATTAGTTCGCTGCACTTGATTGTATATGCTTTAATTGATGTTTGAAAGTTACGCTGTCATTCTTTTATGCTGCTTGAGCAAGAACATTTTGCCACTTTGTTTGAATCACTTCCCTTTTCTTGAGTTTTTAATCTGGTATCCTGAGCCAGCTCTTATGCCACGGAGAACTCGACTGGTCAAACTAATCCAAATCCACATGGAGACCTCCACTTAAGGGTAAGATGATGGCAAAGGGGACGTTGTATTCCCAAAGCTCGCAATTGAGACCCTTGATTAAGCGACGGAGTGAATCTACCATTACATTAACCACCACACTCTATTGGTGTGTGTGTGTGTGTGGGGTGTGGGCGTGGGGGGGAGTATATGAAGTTCTCAAGGTAACCATACTTTTAATCACACATTAATAGTAAGTTTCACACTTGCTTTCGTCCTTTACATCCTGTTGGGAATTAAGCAATGACATGAGAGTTACATTGTGGCATCTCATCTATACGGATACAACAATAAAATTATTATTTTCTTTTATTAATCTATTAATGCCTTCTTCTAGTGCTCCTTTAATGGAGATTTAAGTATCGACCTAAGTTTAATGTTTCCTTTTAACTATTTACTTCATACTTCTAAAACTAGACATTCCAACGCCAACCAAAACATTACTAGACTAAAATAATATTTTCTCCATCAGTGGAAGTTTATTGATTGATCATGAAGAAAAATGGTGTCAATCCTTACAAATTAACCCTCATCTTTCTCCATTACTTTTTCTCCCCTCTCTTGCTTCCTAAAACCTCATATGACAAAACCCTCTGCCTCTTCCCCCCCTCTCAATATCTGCATTGTCACAACCTTCCCTTAAGAAAGCTTATGCACAGTCTCCTCCATGCCTCCTTATCCGGCTCCCCCAAAGCCAGTTTCGCCGCCACCTCAGCTGCATACGGTTCCTGTCAACAATACCACGTAAGAGTTAGTGGTGCACACAACACAAATTTCGATTTGAAAAATAAGAAGTGTACATATTTTTTTTTATAAAAGGCAAAATGATATTAGTTAAAACTGCGTGCACTACTATTACTCAGAAGAGTACGTATGATTAAACTTGAAACAATACGACTTATCCCACTTGAAGATACAATGTCGTTATACTCTATCAATAACTAAATCCTCAAAAAGTACCATGATGAAATTGCGTTGAATGAGTCGATCGAGGAGGTGGAGAAGAATGTCTTTGGTATACTCAGGGTGGCCTTGAATTCCCATGATGTGATCTCCATACTTAAACATCTCAATTCCTGTTTTCTCTGACCAAGCAATCACCTCTGCCTTAGCTGGAAGCTCTCTTAACTACATTTATTTGGCCATCAACTCCATCATTAAGTAATTAAACACAAAGACTTTATCACTAAAAACTAAACATATCTCTATACAAACACACATGTAACGTCCATGTGTGTTTCTTCATAATTGAAAGAAAGGGTCACACACCTCGTCTCGATGGCATTCGATTATGGAGAGCCGTGAAGGGATCTTGAGAGATGACAGAGCCAGTGATGAAGATGATGAAAACGTCACCGTTCTGACACCAATGTCCCAACCTGTGGGAGATCGAGTCACCTTCCCTCCAAGTGCTCGTCCAAGTATCTGAAAAAATCAATCCAAATTTTCATCAGCAACTTTTTCAACATAGTCATATTTAGCTCCTTCATGAAAATGAGCTGTATTATTGCACACACATTATGCATGTTTCACAGATTCAAGTGTGCATATGTAATCTTGGCCAAAAAGTGTGCATATGCAATATTCAACACAACACAACACAACACAACATGCAGATGTGTGCGAGTGATGTTTATCCTAACGTGGCAAACACTATATCATTGACCAGAAATGCATAATTCAATCCAACTAAGCAAAGTTAGATTTGCATGACATACAAAAAGGAGACATATTGTGACATATCAATGAAAAGTACCCTTATCTACACTTACACATGCCCACTTCTTACTGGTATGATGATTAAGCATGCCCATAAGTTAAAGTGGACCCCAACATACTGCTGATTTAGATACTCTCCTAATCTCTTTTTCGCATTTTGTTATTGTCATTTCAGCCCCACCACTAGATTTAAAAATGAACGCTTGATACTACTAAGCATTATATGAATAATTATTTTTCTATTTTTACATATGTTATGTTGTTGATCCTCTCAACCGTTCAATCTTTATCCATAGGTGGAGATGGAATGGAAAGAAAAGGGGAGAGAAGATGAGAAGAAAATCCAAATATTCACATAGGTGTTACTCCACAACAATTTGTAACGAAAACATACATTCTTGCATTTTCCCCTTATTTGTCAGAAAGAAACATCAAATCAAAAAACCTACCTTACACAACAACATCAAAATCTGCATACAGTCATACACATACACTCTTGAATGACATTAATAGTGATGCTTGCTCTAACGTATATTTGTAGTGGATACCATATTAAACGCATGAATGTGTATGAGTGCTAATGATTAGTGATCTACATCGCAGTTGGCAAACATTCTCTGATAGACAAGAAATGGTTGATTCATGATATTTAGATCATAAATGCATAATTTAATCCAACTCAGCATATTTAGCATTACAAAACATAAAAGGGAGACATGAATTATGGGGCAACATCTCACATGATAAGAGCTTATATCATAAAAATTATTATTATGTGATATGTATCTAACATAGTGACCCACAACAAACGCGGAAGACAACTATACAGAGTTTCAACATCACAAAAAGATAGAGCAATAAACAATTATCCACATTTCCCAAATAAACCATGGCTAGAGGATCTTATGGTCGGTCATAAAAGAGAAAATGATAAATTATAAGTAGACATAAAAGAATTATTATCCCATCTATATAATTGTCTTTTAATATCTTGGAAAGAGTGAAGTGAATTAACACCACCAAATTTTGTACGTGATGTTAGGAGTGAGGTGGTTCTACCTTATTTATTTCTCTAATTAAAGGATTATTATATTATATGCTTTTAGAAGTCTGCAACTTCACGTGGAGACTAAATCAAGGGAGTAATCAAGCTATGAAAAAGGCCGGATAAAAGAGATGAGCAAATCAGAATGCAAGCATATAATATAATAATAATCAGAATTAAAAAGGTCGGATCAAAGAGATAAGCAAATCTTGTATTTACGACTTTTCTTCAAAATAATTTGCTGCCTCATAAACTCATATACTCCCTCCATTTCTATTTATAAACTCCCATTTTTAATTAGACTCGTTATTTTTTATAAGGTCCTCTTTTAATTCGTCCAGCTCCAGCTAATAATGTATTTTTTACCTATTTTTACCATCAATTAATTTATTAAAATGATGATTCATTCCATTTATTCTCTAGCATCACCTCCCCCCATATATTCTCCATTATATTTTTTATTATTATTAATCTCTCTTGTTCATAAATAAGGGCACATATTTTTTTAAAGAAACACATATCCTACATATTGAGTGCTTTCAACTCATTTTATCTGATTACTTAAACAACTCAATTCGGGAATCAATTTACTTTCCTTCATCAACATAATTTAAATAAATATGTCTTTTATTTATTTATGACCATAATCATCATTTATAACATTAATTTGTCAAAGTTTAGAACTAATATCTTACATACAAAATCTATAGTAAATGAGACACATGTCTAGCTAAGAGAACCAGTTCCATGGTGAACAGTAATTTACTTTTATTATTAAAGGAGGAACATGAAATAGACATGCAAGGAATAATGTTCTCTTCTAAGATTTGGACACACACAATGAGTGGCAATACATTCATTTTGTATCACGGGACATTATCTTAATCATTTGTATGATCAAGAACGGCCACATGCCACGTCATTTGATGAAACCAACAGATAAGATTATTTCTCACAATTTCAACATTCGCTTTAAGAAACCCAGCTGTTGAAAATGCCTGTTATGACAAAGCCCAATCACATGCCAAGTGGTCTCAGTTTCAACTGCACATCATGTGATTGCACATATCGAATATACACGTAATCCTAAGTTGTCTACATTAGCAAACAAAACAAGGCCACATAAAGTGGCTCCATTTCCTGCATTCCTTCATGCACTGAAGTATTGAACCCTCTCTCTCTAAATGTACCCAACAAAAAACAAATTAAAGATAAAGTGGTAAGTTGTTGTTTTTAAAACATCGTCTGAAAATCTGACGCTTAATGACAACTAACTAATCACTGGAATCAAGGTATTAGGAGTGTTGTTCATATAAATAGGGTTGTCCGATCCCCTCTTCCAATGAGAGTGTTTCCAAGGATTTGAACACATGTTCCAAACTTTATTGGGGTTAAGACCTACTTGCCAGCAGCTCAACTAACTACACAATAGTTAAAGTTGTACATTTAGATAATACTACATTCTAGCAGCAATTTGGCTTATATTGAAGTTATAGGAATAAAGGTGATTAAAGTGTGACATTAAAATTACAAATTAAAAATGATGACTTTCCAAAACTACTTTTCTAAGGATTGTTTTAGAACAAATTTTTTTTAGAATTTGGGTAGGCTCTGTTATATAAATTTTAACACAATTGAAAATAAAATAAATAAGAGTAATTTTGACAACGCATCATAAATGCAAAATCATGATCTGAAGCAGGAGAGAGAACCAAACAGTTGAGATTCAAACGAGGATATAGTTGTTTCAGACTTCTGATTGAGATTTCGTAAATAGAAATAATATAAATAATTATTTACATATTGTGATTATTTTCTGTAAGAAAAGCGGATAAGAAATCCTTTAAATAGGATGGAAAAAAATTTGGGAGAAAACAATGTTAGTAATTATTTTTCCAAAAATGGGAAATTTTATTATTATTTTTGAAAGTTTACCTTCCTATTATGCACTTCCTTTTAGATTCTTCTCACCTTTCCTCCATCCAAACAAAGTTTTAAAAAGTTAAACTTAACAGATAAGTATTTATAATGTTTGTAAGTGTTACAAGAAAGCTTTTTGTATTTTACCTCACTATCAATGTCATGTCCAAAAACGTCAATATCGGGTCCCATTGAAGGGAATGGGGACCACACACTTTCCATTATGATTAAAAAATCCAAAGAAAATCTACCTAAACTTGAATAGATAATACTACCTCCGGTCATAAATATAAAACCTAATTGACTTTTTTGAAAAATCCTAAAAAACAGCAAAATAAGTTAATTATAAATTGATTTACCTAATTTTTCCTTTAAACTGGTTTATTTTACTTATAAACTAACGGATAATCTAAAAATATATCAAATATGTCATGATTTAATAAACTATTTTGAAACCTTATCTTCTAAAAAAAAAACGTTATATAGGTCCTACCGGAGGTAGTACTATGTACTATGAGATAGGTGATTGTATAAAAAAGTTTGTAATATAAATAAATTCTATACTCCATCCAGTCCTAAATATAAGACCTAATTGACTTTTTCTGAAAAATCCTTAAAAAAGCAAAATAATTTCATTATAAATTGATTTACCTAATTTTTTTTCCTTAAACTAGTTTATTTTACATATAAACTAATGGATAATCTAAAGATATATCAAATATGTCATCATTTAATAACCTATTTCGCAACCTTAATCTCTCTAAAAAAAGTTAATTAGGTCCTATATTTAGGAGCGGAGGTAGTATATTTTATTCACTTGGGCAAAGGTGAAATCTACCAAAAGAGCACTTGGGAGTAAAAAGTTTTTCTGGTGCAAATGTATCAATAAATAATAAAAAAAGATGCAATTTCGAACAAACTACGGCATGCACTTCTCAATAGAAAGCTGACTTTTTTTGGCCAAATAAAAGAAAGCTGACTTACAATATCAATCTTCAATATAAAATATCAATGTGTTAAAAACAAGTCATAAACACAGGTTACCAAGTAAACAAACTCATCCTTCATACTTCGAATAAAAGGCACCGACAAAACACTCCCTTCCACAGAAAAATATCCATCTTCTTTATCAAATTTCTATATTTTTTAAATTAATTTTATTAACTTAAATATGTTTTTTACAAATTCTATTAAATTATACTAATTGATTTTTTAATAATTTTCAAAGCTACATCCAATATTCTAAAGTGATTTGCAATGCAAAACAAAACACCAAATTAAACATTTTATTAAGTGCAGCCAAAACCTTCAAAGTTTTTCAATTACGTTCAACCTCAATATATGAAAAATACTTTCAATTACCAGGCACATCTTAGAAGACACGTTGCTGTTTGGTATGAGGGGAGGAACGATGGGAAAACAAGCGAAAAAAAATTTCTAATTTGAATTTTAAAAAATTAAGGAAGTGGGGTAAAAAAAAAATTATTTTCATACTCTTTCACCTTACATCTAATATTTGGTTTTCTAATTACAACTCCACTTGTTCATTTTTTAAAATTCAACCCACAAAAACTTTCCCACCCCACTTAATTCACCTGATCCCATAACAAACAAGGCCTAGCCTAAGGTGCATTTGATCCTTCAAGATCCTGAATTAACCGTACCGATTTCTATTTTCATTGTAGGCTTTTTTTGCAATACACATAAATGGACCATAAAAACAAGAACATAAATGGATCATAAAATGTACTATAAACAATTAACCGTACGTACCTGGTGACCGAAGCAAACACCAAGTACTTTCTTTCTCAGAGAATCCAACTTGTTAAGAAACACAATCAAGTCTCTAACCCAAGCATCATTCCCATGTGCGTCGTTACAACTTCCAGTTATGACAAACCCATCATACTTCCCCACTTCCTCATCTGGCGGGTACTCTCCACGCGCCACCTTATACACATCCCATCTCTCTCCCTCCTCAGCCAACATTCTAGCAAAAACCCCATAGTACCCTCCGTACCTCTTCCGTACATATTCTGATTCCTCCGCACACATCAGCACTGCAAATCTCTTTTCCTCCATTCACAATTGATTTTATAGTTTATTGTTTATGTATGTGATGAGATTTGCTACTTTCTCTCCCTAACTATCTATGTGGGTGGGATTTTATTAGGGAGAGAAAGGGGAGGATGAGGGAGGGATTTGGGAGGAGAGAGAAAGTGGGGAGTTAGAGAATTTGGAGATGTGAAGTTAATGTTGTTGTGTTGTGAGGGATCTGGGAAATTTTTTTGAGGGTTTTAAGGGATTTGAGTTACTAAAAGGGACGTGATTTGTGGTTTTAATTACGGGAATGACATTTTGTGATGGATTAGCTGGTCCAGTTCACCAAGAGGCAAGGTCACCACCGGCCAGTTGGTCACTCATTTTTTTCTTTTTATTTTTATTTAAAAAAATTAGGGTTTAAAATAATTTTGGCTCGAAAGGTTTCTTTAACAAAAACTTGTTAATAATTAATAATTTGTTACAAGAAAGAATATTCTTCTTGTAATTTTTTTCAAAAAAAAAAACTATTCTTTTTTTATACAAAAAATTGTTCTATTTGTAAGTTTTAACAAATTATTTAAGCATCAAAAGAGAATAAGATTTTTAATATAATTGAAGAAGAGTATGCTGGTCGCGTATGTTTGGTGCTGACTTCAATAACGAGTAACGTCATTGACATAATGCGGAGATCGTGGGGTTATGAATATAACCGGAATTACAGGGTAAATTAGAAACATTAATGAATGTGGTCTGAAAAGTCATCCAAGTAAATGGAGTATACCTAATTTACGGTAGTAAGTTTACTAATTTGGGAAAATGACAAAAAAATGACACTTGAATTTCATTTGGACAAAATGGGGTCTCCAATTCCAACTTGGACAAATAAGGGAGTGTCCCCTATTTGTCCAAATGAAATTTGTGTCAAAAGACATCAAATACCCCTATCTTATATCATCAAATTATCCCCTTCTCTCCTTCATCATCTGCAGAAAGCTTCATCTTTATGGAACAGAACGAAACCCTAGAACCAAACCTTCCATCTTCTACATCGAACCCAACTTCCTCCATCTCCTTATCTGAACATACACAACCTTCTTAATCTCTGTATTCGATTTGAAGAGAGAACAGCAGGATGATCAACAACTGGACAAGATCTTGTTTTTCTTCCATCACCCTTCTCAAAACAAATTTCAGTAATTGTACTTAGCAAAGACTTCATTGCATTTACATGGTATGTTTCACTGTTATGATTTTTAAGCTTCACTGTTATGATTTTTAAGCTTCCTTCTGATTCTCCAGCTTCTTTGACATATGAAGCCTATCCCAAAGAGAAGGTAATATTGAACTGTGTCGCAGGTTGTTGTTGATGTTCTCTGAATTTTTGATTAACGCAAAATTGAGTTGAAGTTTGATGTCCATATAAGTCACTAATATAGCTTTAACTACCAAATTAGCAGTAGTAATTTCCCTTGTTGGAGTAAAGAGCTATACTCATACTTGTTGAGGTATAAAGTATTGGCCATTTTAGTATGATGGTTTTTTCCCTTTTCTTTTCTTTTCTTTGGCTTGTGAAATGCCTAATTTGATAACTGTAACCAATGTTATAGCAGAACTCAGATATATTTTCTGTGGAATCCAGAGTACTATGATAGTTTGATGACTAATTTGTGGGTATTTAGAAAATGTGTTACTATCTTATCTTGATTGTAGGTTCAAAGGATGACGTCATCAGCTCATAAGGCTGCTAATATTATCTTCATCTCTTGAAGCTTTTAGAAAGATTCAACAAGAGTGTGTAAGCTTAGCAGTTATTATTGCAGAGAATGTCATGTCTAAATGTCCAACTCAAGAGTTAGTTGGCAATATCAGAGATTTAGTGACAAGGTCAAGAAAGCAAGTTGGATCATTAGATGCTAATGGAGAGTATCTAAAAGAAGGAAAACATAATGTGAAGTAAACCAAAGTGCTTATCATCGTCAGAAGTTAACTTATGTAGACTGGTAGAATATATTCAAAGGGAAATCTTGCTGTTGTTACAACCACCAAGAGTAAAAGAGAACATGTTGAATATGAAGCTGAGAAGCTAAAAAAAGAAGATAAAGTGTCAATGGAAGATATTGCTGATAAAAATTCTAGAGTGGTTGATGATATCCAGAGGCAAATGCCTAGCCCAAAGAGATAAGGAAAAGAGAAATGTAGCCATGAGAAAATCCATGAATGCTTGGAAGGAAAAGAGGAATTGGGAGGAAAATTCTAGATTGGTAGATAATATTTCTATACTGTAGTTTTATCTTGTAATTGTTTACAAGTTTGTTGAATGTACTTTTGAGCCATTCATGAGCCACTCTGGTACAATGATTAACCACTTCGGTTATTATGTATGTAGTGGATGACATATGTATGCTTGCAATTAAAGCAATTGATATGACAGAATTTTTTTTATATATATGCATTTTTTTTAACTGAAAGCTATATATGCATTTGGATACATCATATTTTGCCACATGACTTGGCTGATTTATGCTTTCAATTTGACAGGATTTTTTAGCTGATATTTGCTTTCATTCTGACAGAAATATTTTGCTAATATACAACCACCCATTTATCAACGTTCACTACTTTTGTATCGCGGTTAACTACTTTGGCATCGCAATTTACTACTCTTGTATCCCAATTAACTGTCATATTTTCTAATAGTAACCATTTTGAAACTTGAGTAACTACTTGACACGAAAAACATAAACATTAATAACTACCCAAGCTCAGACCAAAATATTATTTCTTGAAAACTAGACAGTTAATGGTGATACTAAAGTAGTGAATTGCGATATCTGAGTAGTGAATTGCAATACTTTGGTAGTTACTCCGGGTTTAACATGGTTGCAAGTAGTGGAAAACTAGACAGTTAATAGGGATACTGGAGTAGTGAATTGCGATACCAACTACCCAAGAATTGCAATTCACTACCCGAGTATCGCCTGAAAAAGGCAAAGGTGGTAGATAACCAAGGGAAAACTTGACAGTTAATCACAATACTTTGGTAGTAAATACCGATACTTGGGTAGTGAATTGCGATTCTTGGGCAGTGAATAACCCTTTGGTTTTTCAGGCAAGTAGTTAATCAAAGGTGCTGACCAAGGGAAAACTTGGCAGTTAATTGCGATACTTCGGTAGTAAATACCGATACTCGGGTAGTGAATTGTGATTCTTGGGCAGTGAATAACCCTTTGGTTTTTCAGGCAAGTAGTTAATCAAATGTGCTGACCATGGGAAAATGTGGCAGTTAATTGCGATACTTTGGTAGTAAATACTGATACTCAGGTAGTGAATTGCGATTGTTGGGCAGTTAATAACAATATGGTTTTTCAGGCAAGTAGTTATTCAGAGGTGCTAACCAAGGGAAAACTTGGCAGTTACTTGCGATACTTCGGTAGTAAATACCGATACTCGGGTAGTGAATTGCGATTCTTGGGCAGTGAATAACCCTTTGGTTTTTCAGGCAAGTAGTTAATCAAATGTGCTGACCATGGGAAAATGTGGCAGTTAATTGCGATACTTTGGTAGTAAATACTGATACTCAGGTAGTGAATTGCGATTGTTGGGCAGTTAATAACAATATGGTTTTTCAGGCAAGTAGTTATTCAGAGGTGCTAACCAAGGGAAAACTTGGCAGTTACTTGCGATACTTCGGTAGTAAATACCGATACTCGGGTAGTGAATTGCGATTCTTGGGCAGTGAATAACCCTTTGGTTTTTCAGGCAAGTAGTTAATCAAATGTGCTGACCATGGGAAAATGTGGCAGTTAATTGCGATACTTTGGTAGTAAATACTGATACTCAGGTAGTGAATTGCGATTGTTGGGCAGTTAATAACAATATGGTTTTTCAGGCAAGTAGTTATTCAGAGGTGCTAACCAAGGGAAAACTTGGCAGTTAATCGCGATACTTTGGTAGTAATTAGCGATACTCGGGTAGTGAATTGCAATTCTTGGGCAGTGAATAACCTTTTTGTGTTTCAGGCAAGTAGTTACACAAAGGTGCTAACTAAGGGAAAACTTGGCAGTTAATTGCGATACTTTGGTAGTCAATAGCGATATTCAGGTAGTAAATTGCGTTTCTTGGGCGGTGAATAACCTTTTGGTTTTTCGGCCAAGTAGTTAATCAAATGCAAGCACTAGTGCAAAACGTGGTAGTAAATTGTGATACTAAAGTAGTGAATGGCGATACTTGCGTAGTGAATTGCGATTTATGGGCAGTGAATAACCTTTTGGTTTATCATCCAATTAGTTAATCAAATGTGCTAACCAATACAAAACGTTGTAGTAAATTGCGATACTATGATAGTGAATGACGATACTTGCATAGTGAATTGCGATTTTTAGGCAGTGAATAACCTTTTGGTTTTTCAGCCAAGTAGTTACTCAAATGTATGTTATAAATTACAACTAGTGTTTCACAAATTACAACTAGTGAATATCCCTGCATAATCTCCACAGACAATCCCAATAGCACCATTTTGGGTATCCTGATAAAATGCTCAATCTGATAAAATGCACCATTTTGGAATATGACTGACAAATAAAGAAACATTGTAGGTATGTATATATAAATATGTGTGTAACACTTGACAAGGCCATGAGAACATGGATTAAAACAGAACAACATTAATTTAACCAGATCTTCATAGATTTTAGGTGACTATCAAAATTGCAAGATAGCAGCAAGAAGCGCTTCGATAGCAACAACATATCAATAATTAGAACACCATGATTGACGTGTTTAGAACCTAGGACCTATAAAGAAAGGTGGCATGTTTCATAAACATCCGCTGTAACAATTAGGGCAAGAAGAAATTAGTATATTACAAAGAACCATGTACAAAGGACAAGACGTTTTCTCCCCATTGATGTAAGAAACACAGAAAAAGCAAGGAAAAATGTCAGTACAACCCCAACTTCCGGCCTCACTCCATGTATAACAAGGAGACACTAAAAGAAACCCCATGTGCTGATACAAAGAGCAGCAATATAACCAATAATGTTAGATAAGACAGGTTATCCCAAAGATAAGACCACCAATCAGCAAGATGAAGAGCATAGCCCCACAAAAAAAGCCCTCTTTAGTCTGCACTTCCTTCTAAGGCAGCTGAAGCCAAACATAAAAAACAGCTCCCTATGGCCTCAAGAATTTATCAAACTATCCAAAATCTTCCACAAGTTTATCCATATATAACATATACAAGGGGCAGCAGGAAATTCCAAACTTTTATCATAAATAAAGCATATATCCAGTGAAATATTAAAAGAACAAAAATATAAAGTCATCTGAATAAAGTGAATAGATTGACTAACCGACATGTACCATATTATGTAAATTCCAAATTGAGACTAGAAATTATTTCGGAGTTTCAGCCATCTAGCATTGATCACATCAATATAGTTTTGTGAAGAATGAAACCCTCCAATACATTCATGAAACCGAAGGACAATAGAATCTTAAACTATGAGAGAATTAGGAAAAAAATGAAGCTTACAGTAAACATTAATAACACCATATCTCCCACTTCTAAGAAACACATTTAAAATTCTAAACAATACTACAAACTTAAGTATCTAGTCTATTTCCCAGCACATATGAAAAGATCTCACATACAGGAGAGAACTCCACCAATCCTATATCAGTAGCATATCAAGTGATTGGCAATTTCAAGTCTCTCAATACACAAAAAGCCTCAGCCATCCTAGATTTTGGCATTTCTTGAGCAACAGAACGATAAGGAATCCAACAATCCTAGCGACATTCCTCACCAACATCAACACCTTCTTTCTTCAATGCATCACACATTTGAGACTGAAACTGAAGCAAAGAAACCGAAGGTGTGGGTGAGAGAAAAAGGACATTGTTGTCATTTGTGAGGCTCCCAATGGAAGAGAAAGAAAGAGGCAAAGACTCAAACTTTGCAGCAAAATTCTTAACAATGGATTCAACCTTGTTGTCATAACAAGCAATTAGGTATATAATGTATCAATCTGAAATGGCAAAATCCAAGGTTTACCCACTCAATATCCCTAGTGAAAATTAGGTTGGATCTCACAAGCAGAGGAACTACAAAACAAACATCATAATTCCAAACATCACAAATAGAATCTGATTGCAAGTTATGGTTAAGCATCACAAAATAAAAATCACAAGTAATGAGCATCACAATCAACAACATAGCACCAAGCATGTTCAGGAATCATTAAAAGAAGGGTGATATAACTAATAATAACAGAAATCCCTTCATCCCACCAAGCATATCAAAGGAAGCACACTAATTAAAAACTGTGAGCAAAAAAGTAAAAAATAAGGTTTACTTTTGATTTTTATGGAAAGCTTCTCTGTCTCCAGCATAGATAGCTATTTTCATGGATGAGATGGTTTTTAGGGCATTTGAACATATAAAGAATAAGGCATTTGAACATACAATGAGAAGGTTTACCTCCTCTTCAGATAACGGCGAGAAAAGGACCAACGCAGACGTGGTCACGTACGCAAAAGATGGCGAAGACAGTTCGATGAAGAAGATGAGAAGGGAAGAGAGTAGGCTGGGTTGGTTAGAAGAAGAAGATGAACAGTTCCTTTTTTTTTGTTAGTGAGAATGAATTTTTCCTTTTGTTATTTAAGAGTGAATGGGTGTTTTAGTGAAGGGCAAAAAAGACATTTTACCAACATTTCATTTTGGACAAATAGGGGACTGTCCCATAGTTGTCCAAGTTGAAATTGGCCAGTCCCATATTTGTCCAAGTTGAAATTGGAGACCCCTATTTGTCCAAATGAAATTCAAGTGGCATTTTTCTGTCATTTTCCCTACTAATTTGGTCATCAGGGAGGAAACAATGACTACAATTGCGCATTAACTGGGACGAACAAATTGTTAGTATCCCAAACATTTTGGTTTTAGTCATAGCTTCATAAGTCAAAACTAATTTATGTCTGGTTGCTTTTTGGTGCCAGCTCTTTAGGGCCTGTTTGGTTTGAGGGAAGGGGAGGGGAGGGAAAATGAGCCCCTCCCCTTGCATGGTTTAAAAAATTGGAGGGGGAGCTAGGGGTGGACAAACGGTTATTCGGTTCAAAACCGAACCGAAAAGCGAAATAACCGAAAACTGAAAACCACCTAAAATGAAAACCGAAACCGAAACTGAAACATTGAATAACCGAAACCGAAAAACCGAGAAACCAAAATGCTACAAGAAAAACCGAAAACAATTAGCTTTATCACATTTTTTTGTGCTAATACAACCATTTTACAAAGGAAACCGAAAAACTGAAACCGAAAACCGATAAACCGAACAAAAAAACTACCTAAAACGAAAACCGAAACCGAAACCGAAAACCGAATAGTATGGGAAATGGAAACCGAAACAGAAACCGAAAACCGAAAAACTGAAATCGAAAAACCGAAACTCATTTGGTTCGGTTTGGTTTTCGGTTTTCGGTTTAATTTGCCCACCCCTAGGGGAGCCTAAAATATTCCCTCCCCTTCCCTTCCTTTCCCTCATTTTGGCTCCCTCCAAATTGGGGGGTTTTGGAGGGAAGCCAAAATTTAAGACTAATTTATCCTCATATATTTTTATATTTTCATGAGATACCCTCACTTCAAATATATTATTTCACCCCCATCAAAATAAACACTGGTTTTTCTCCTCTCTATCTCACCGCTGCGAATATCAATTGGCTGCTACAACTATTATTGCTCAACACCAGTACATTCTGCTTAATACGAAACATCCTTCTTCTTTGCGAGTATCAATCAAATTTTCTTTTAATAACAATCTCTGTACTGTAGTCTGTAGGGGTTAGAACAAAACAACTAAAACCTTCCTTCATTGTCCAGGGATATGCTTATACGTCTGGGAGATTCTAGCTTTTGGGTTTCAGTATGAGTAATGTAGAGGCATTAAACGGCTTTGCAAAATTCAATGAAAAATGTGTGTTGGAGGAAGTAGAGGAAGATATGCTTGGCAAAAAAAAGTAAAGCCAAATAAAATATTGTAATTCAATTCTGAAAAAAAAAGTTAAAATACATATGATTATAAATACTAATATTAATTTTCCAACACATTTTAACCAATTAAAAGTTCTACTAAAAAACCAAGTGAAATGAGTTTTAATAAAGTAATGCAATAAAATGATAAGTTAATCATTATCACTCTCCCATTTCCCTTTTTGAACCAAACAAAATATCATTAATATTAGTTTGGGAAAATATCATTTAAATCCCTCCGAATATAAAAAAGGACAATTTAGGAACTCAAACTTCCAAAAGGACCATGAAGGAACTACGACCTAGTTGACATTTTAAAATTGTGTGAAAAGACAAAATTGCCCTAATCATAAAACAGAAATTACTAACCACCCTATTGAAAATGGTGGGTGTAAGGGTGGTTAGTAATTTCTGTTTTATGATTAGGGCAATTTTGTCTTTTCACACAATTTTAAAATGTCAACTAGGTCCTAGTTCCTTCATGGTTCTTTTGAAAGTTTGAGTTCCTAAATTGTCCTTTTGTATATTCGGAGGGATTTAAATGACATTTTCCCTATTAGTTTTCTCCTCCTTTTTGTCATAAATAAGCATATTTGCAATAAAATGTTCTTATATAAAATTTTTAAATAAGCAATCTTGTCTTTACAAGGTTGAAGGACCAATTCACATTATTATTAGCATATTGTCTAACAGGTTAAGCATTATTATATTGTTTTCAAAACTATCAATATGAAGTATATTTAGAATACTATTATATCAATTTTTATGTGACTTTAATAAGCAACTTAATTTGAATAAAAATGTAAGTTTATTTATATGATAAAAAATTATAATTAATATATAACTATGAGGATAAAATGGTAAATTAATATTTATTACCCTCCTCTTCCCTCCTTAACCAAACTAACAATCATTAAACCCTCCCCTCTCATCCATTCCCTTCCCTCCTTATTATCAAACTAAACAAAGTAATATTATTAAACCTTCCCCTTCCCTTCCATTCCCTTCCCTCCTTCCCCTCCCCTTCCCTTCACTCAAACCAAACAGGCCCTTAACGTCTTTTAACTCGTTTAAAACGTATAGCACAACTATAATGTTGTTTTCATATTGGAGATAGCGATCTAGAATTGATGAGTGGCTCAAAGCAGGTGATACAAATTATAAGTTCTTTTATATCTTTTTTTTTATCAGGATTTCTTTTATATCTTTACTATCAAGAGAAGGCGTTAAAATAGTATTCTGATTCTATTCTAGGGGATGATAAGAAAATTGGTTGATAAATTCTACTGATAGCGAGTCAAATATATCTCAGTTTTTTTTTTATAAAAAAAATATATCTCAGTTTTTCAATTGCATTTTCACTGCTAGCGAAATTGGAATGAGGTTTTATCATATATTAAACCACTTATTGATTATCATTTAAATGACCATTTGATAAGCTGGGTAACCCCTAAGTAAATTAAGTTGCTTTAGTGATTTTTTTATGCAACTGAAAATAGGAGCTATTAAAATAAACTACACTACTGAATCAACAAGTGATCAGCCCATCACACACATTCTGCTAGCATTCGAGTTGCTGCCTCTCTTTGAAATGTTTGAATCTCTAGTCCACATTGTAATGCACACTTTGCAAAATAGTCTGCAAGCTGAATCTCATCCCTTCTTTTCCATGACACAAAATAGAATGAAATAGGTAACTATATTTGCTCTATTGTTCTAGAATTCTTTGTTTACTTGTATGGATGTATGTATATCTCATACTCTTTCTAAAATTTATTAAATTTTAAAAAGGGTATGTGTTTTAGATTTTTTCACACAAATATTTTAAAAGTTTTTTATTATAAGGATGAGAATTCTTATCCTTTATTATTTCCTATGTATCAAAAAAAGAATTCTTATCCTTTATTGTTAACATACGGGCAGTCCCAGCAAATTAAATCATTTTACTGATTTGTAATATTTTAGCAATAAGGGGATTTCACCAAAAAAAAGGATTAAAGAATGAAAGTTCAGTCCAACAAAATAGAAAAAAGAAATAAATGACACCGAGAGCCTAGAGGGGCCCGATTAAAGCTGTGAGTGGGAGAGTTAGAACTCCTCTAATTGGTCAGTGCGAAAATTCGGTGGTGAACTCCGTACAAACTCGAATTTCTCTCCAATTTTACTCTGATCCCATTTGTATGTTTTTCGGCCGATTGATCCCATTTGTATTGGTACCAAAAATCCAGTTGGCAACAGTCCAAATAGGTCCAGCATAATATCAAGATAGTTGGCACAAGGACACTTTGATCGAACACCACTCTAATGATTTCCATTAAGTCCTTTCTCATATTTTGAGGCCCATAATTTCAGGATAGCCTTTCCCATGTTACCAAGATAGCCTTTTAGGTCAGATATCCATTACTCTTCTTCTAGTTAATTTGAAGACTCTTTGGAGGCCCATAATTCTTCTGTCCAATCTAGTAAATACTGTAGCAAAAATATGAAATGCTAGACCGACTGACTGAGCTTGTTCCTGCCTGCATGTTAATAATTATTTGAAAAAAAGGGAAAAGTCTTCACAATATATCTGCTTTATATAGTATATGACTCTTACATATTTTATTTCAATAATTTTTTTTATAGGAACAATATAATTAATCACATTCACACACTCATCACAGGTCGAACATGTGACTACTCTTCCAAAGGGAGAAGTATGATGTCATACGACCCATAGATCACTGGGCAATTGGTCTTAGGTTTGGTTTTGATACTTGTCAATGCTGTGAAATTCGAACTATGCTCAAATCTAATTTCAATGATTCATATTTAAGTAATGTAATTAATTTCACCATTCTCCAAAGTAATTAAATTGGTGGAATTCTACCCTTCAATAACAAACCTTAAATTCGCTTAAGGAAAAATGAAAACTTTGCATTGCAAGCGCTTATATTTGTGTTGGTTTTGAATGCTAAAATATTGATGCAATTTTTGTCCTATCAACACCTGTTTAATATTTTAGATCCTTCAATAAAAAATATTTTAGATCCTTGTGTGAATATAAAATAAAAATAGGATTAAATTGCTATAATTAAAGGTTGATTTGAGAAGTTCATTTCTAGGGCCTCTTGATGCTTTTAAATTGTGGATTTGCTTGTAGGGTGACCTAAGTTCCAAAATAGGGTTCAAGGTGAAAGGAAGCTATCTTGGAACAATTGCACATTATTAGTGGCATTTGTCGTGACCGTATATATTAGAATCCATTTGCCGTCACCTTTGCTATGGGAGCCATAACAAATCCCTGGTATATGAAATACAAAGATTTGGGCCTAACCCGTTGATAATTTATCAACTGACTGAACTAATTGAAATGTACATATTGATTTTGAACTAGTGGATTGACTAAAATTTGCATTATAGTATAATTAATTTGAATGTCCATTTAGCTTGGGAATTTTGGTTCACATGTGCTTTCTAGTGTTTTTGATAAGGAAATTCCAAATTCGCCTTTCATTTATTATTTCTTTCTTTTTCCACCTTGAGTGAAAAAGTTTTCCATTACCAAGGAAAGTTCCATTGCTAACACTACCACAGATTACCCCATTTACATGCGCTTATTTTGGCCTCTACATACGCTTATAAAGCGCATGTAGAGGGGGCGCTGGTAAAGGCTCTACATGCGCTTAAAGCGCATGTAGAGGTATGTACCTCTACATGCGCTTTAAGCGCATGCACATCTACATGTGCTTTAAGCGCATGTAGAGGTATGTACCTCTACATGCGCTTAAAGCGCATGTAGAGGTACCTGCCTCTACATGCGCTTAAAGCGCATGTACAGCTATATATATTTTTTTTAATATATATTCTTTTACATTTGCCACCTGTATACACCTAATTCTGCAACTGCACCAATGATATACAAATAAGTAGCACGTGGCTGATTATTAAAAAAAGACCATCAAATGTATATTCTTGCAGAAATATAAATCAATATAAAGAATTATTACAAGTAAATACTCATTTTCCTCCTATGACTAAAACAGATTTAATAAGCTTAAAATCAGCTTGTAGCTTCCATTATTTCACAATAACAAATAAATGTTAACGTCTCTCACGTGCCTATAAACTACCCAACCATTTCTATATTCTTTACTAAATTATCATTTTAATCCTTTTAGTAATCAAACATTAGACCTTTTAATGATTTCTAGAATCTTTAACAATTGTCTATCACAACATTTATCAAACAAACATTACACTTATATATCCAAACAACTCAATTCATAAACATTTTATTTCCTACTATTTGAACTCCTTAACTTCTCACACATTGTTTGAATTAAAAATATACCTTGGTTAAACAAAGCAATAGCAACTGCCAAATCAAGTTTTCATTAATAAAAATCAGATTCCCAAAGCATATATTTATGTTCACCAATACACATCACAAGAATCCAAATAAGTCCAAAAGAGAATAGCACATTCATTCAATATGAGAATACTTCTCAGCCATGTACACATACACAAACCAGTTTTTATATTATACTATGTAAGTATACACCTTAAAACTTTAGACATCGTAAATGTGTATCTAGCTTCCCTTTTTATTATCTTTAGTCATCCTTTTAGTCCTTTTTTAAGATCTTAGACTTCTAATAAATTAGAAACTCAAAATAGTGCTTATATATTTAAGAACATATAGGTATCCTTGTTGAAATTTGATTACTAGCATATTTATGACAATACTAAATTCTCAGCCAACATCTTCAACAAATTCTGAAATAAAAACCATGATTAAAACAAGAAAATATTAGCTCCCAAAATCCTTCTTCATCAATTAACATTCATTCCATTTAACATATCTGTCACAACTTGATATCAAAGCTTAGAACATGCACTTCATAAGAAAATGATTATTCAATTTCAGTCTTAGCAGTTTCAATCATTTCTTTTCTTTGAAAGGTTAACAAATATGAGAAGTAGAGTAAAGGCCCTTCATTACAATCAACCACAAATTAATCATGTAATAACCTATTTAAGCTCTAATTCATGTTGGAGACAAACAAATACTTCCTCCTAGTACTTAACCAAACCTGACAGGGCAGCCAAAGAAATAGGAAAACGAAAAACAGAAATTCTTCAAAACACCCAAATTTAAGTAAAATCCCATGCATATTTATATTTTTCTTATCTCACTGTTTATCCATGCTATCATCAACTTCAGCTTTCCCAAGCATAGAAATCAATTAAAAGAGTACAAGAAACCACTATCAATATAATACAAACATCATAAACAGGGCAATCCAAGCACAAGCAATCATTTTCAATATACTCATATAAGCCTTCAACTTTATGCAACAAAGACTTCATTAGTAAATCTATGAATCCTAATCTTAGTTTCTTTGGACTCAATCTTTTCTTAAAATCTTTCCCTGAACATACAAGCATAAAACATACATCATTTCATTTCACCAATCATACATCAATTAGAATCAAGCCTAAATGAAACATGGACCTTCATTACTTGCCAAAAATCCATTCGGCCATTACAAAAGAGAGAGAGAAACTTTGGAAATCTTCAATCCAAGCACAAATTAAACATGTAGAGTCATTTTATAGCTTTAATGAATATGT
Source organism: Mimosa pudica (assembly GCA_029929735.1). Taxonomy (NCBI): domain Eukaryota; kingdom Viridiplantae; phylum Streptophyta; class Magnoliopsida; order Fabales; family Fabaceae; genus Mimosa; species Mimosa pudica. The sequence continues at coordinate 4,405,655 of JAKELP010000039.1, read as the reverse complement.
GTATCAAAAAGTTTGAAGCTTTAAGTCACCAATATCCCCAAACCCATCGGATTTAAGAATGCCCAACTTTAGGGTTTTGCAAAAACTCCACTAGACCTCCAAATAACCTTCCAATCCACCCACAAACAAGCAGAATCAAAGCTAAATTTATGTTTTTATTTGATTTTAGAACCAAAATAGAAATCCCCTTTCAAAACCTAATCACCCTCACATCGCAAACTCGCAGGGAAGTGAGAAACTGAAGGAGAATGAGCTTACCTAAACTTAGAACGTGGAGTTGCTAGCTTGAACTGGGCTAGCCTTCGCTGGAAAGTGGCCGGAAATCGGCCATTATAGTGCTGGCCGATTCAAAAGAACCAAAAGAGAAGGAGAAAATGAGGAAATATTCATTAAAATGAAAGCATGACTCGAAAAATGCTAAAAAGGTCGAAGCTTTACCATTTCCCGCCGTTGAACGTCGAACTCGCCTGAAAACAAAGAAGCAGAGAAGAGAGGACGCGAGGGAGAGAAATAAGGAGACGGTTTTGGTGAGGTTGAGGGGAGAAGCTTCAGAGGGCATCTCCATCGTCGCCGTCGGCTCCCTTAGTGGCCGGCGGACACGCAAGGGTGGAGAGGAGCCGGGATGAGTTGGTGAAGGGAAGTGAGGAAGAAGAGAAATGAAAATGAAGAGAGAGATAGGGGGGTCGGCGGCTGCACTTGAAGAAGGAAGGAGGGAGTGTAGTTGTTAGGGTTTTGGGGTAAATTACAAAAATACCCTTCTATCCTTATTTATTTACTTTTCCATTTTTAAATCTCAACCTTAAAACAAATTATAATACTATTCCCCATACCAACTCACATATTTTCTTCCAACATATTATTATCTATTCTCTAGAGTATTTTTCATCAAATTTTTAATTTAAAACTCAACATCTAAAACAAAGGGAAAAGTGTCTAGAAAAGAAAAGGAATGTTACCCAAAACTGATTTCCTTGATGCAGGTCAAATCGGAGTCTTGCTCTGCCTTAAATCGTCGTTCGTCGCCGCTGCAACACCCAAAAAAAATTGCATACTTAATTCAGTTTTTCACTTCCCAAAAGCAAGCTCAAAACTGCACTTTCTACATTTATCTTAGCATTCAAACATAGAATTTTAGCATAACAGATAAGTGTTTAGCATAACATCCAAGAATTAGTTCAAACCAGTCATGTTTAAATCACAGCGCCAAGATTACTCAGGGAAATAAAATAATGAGTTATATTATGTTTTAAAACTTACGTATGTATATGAATCAAATAATGAGTTATATTAAGTTTTTCATCATTAAATAAATTGAATGAATCAACTTTTATTTTAATATTAGGCCTATACATGCGCTTAAAGCGCATGTAGAGGCTCTACATGCGCTTAAAGCGCATGTAGAGGCTCTACATGCGCTTTAAGCACATGTACAGGCAATATTTCCACATACAAAAGTGGTAATGGAGCTTTGAAACACTAAGTCCACAAGCAGGAACACCTTATGAGGTCTGAGGAGGATCTCTTATGCATGACTCCATGTTTTGCACTTCAATAGTGCCTTTACATGCGCTTAAAGAGTGTTTGTGCCTTTACATGCGCATAAAGCGCATGTAAAGGGTGTTTCCATATAATTTTGAGCTCTTCACCTAAGTTCATTTTATATTTTATCTCTAAATACTTAAATCCTTTTCTAGTCATTGTTTTAGTGAATTTTAATTGATTCACATTTCTATACATGCGCTTAAAGCGCATGTAGAGATAAGGCCTCTACATGCGCTTTAAGCGCATGTATAGATTCTTACCTGTACATGCGCTTAAAGCGCATGTAAAGGACCCTCAATACATGCGTTTCTTCTAAGCGCATGTAAAGGTGCGCTGGTAGAGGGACAATTTGTAGTAGTGTAATGAGAATCTTATTATTTCCATCGACTACAATCTGGGCAAAGAAAGAAAACCATGAAGTGAAGAGAGGGGAGGAGATATGCGCTGCAAGAGCGAGAGAAACCTGTTGAGTTAAGAAGTTTCAAAATTTGCCAACGTGACTAATGCTTCTAAGAGCATCAAGTGAAGTGGAATCTGGGATGGAGAGTTGTCTAGATGCATTGAAATTGTGATAACCCTAGAAATATAATATTTTAATTATAGTTGGGTTTATATATTATTTAGGGCAAAGTTGCAAATCTAATATTAAACTTTGCCCATAGGAGTGTTTCTAATACCCAAGTTTCGTGAGGTGCACCAATGATACTCATCTATCAAACATAGAACAAATGTAATACTATTATTAAATTTGGATGGTTTCCGTTAAAACTTTATTGAGATCCCTAGAAATCATCTAATTATTATTATGTCCCAAGAGTCTTGAGGGCAATTAAATTTAATTGAGAAAATATTACAATGCCCTTGATTGAAACAAGTGATTTCTGCACCAAACTTGAAATCAAGGGTGTTGCAGTCTTTTCTTAATTAAATTTATTGCCCTTAAATAGTTTGGGACATGGTAATAATTAAATGATTTCAAGGGAATTCATGGTAATAAAATTTTAACGGAAATCATCCAAATTTAACAACAATATTACATTTTCTCATATTTTGTAGATGAGTATTATTGTTGCACCTCGTGAAACTTTGGTATTAAAAACGCTCCTATGAGCAAAGTTTAGTTTCAGATTGCACTTTTGTCCTATTATTTATTAATTATTTTATTATTGTAGTGTGGCGATAGGGAGGACGAACTTATAGTATAGTGATATTAGAGGTTGGGGCTATGCTTAAGGCACCAAGTATGAATGTTTGCTCTATTAAGGAGATTCTTTTTCACCTTAACAACATGGAAGAGGACACAATAATTCTAAAAGTTGCTTAGTTATACTATACACTCCTTGATTGGTGCTATTGATTCCTACTCCCTGCTGTCATATGGATACTCCATACTCCAACACTTCTATTTGATTAATTTAGAAACTATTCTTGTCTCTATCAAATTGTTGGTGGATCTATGTGATTCAAAAGCTAAGTTACTCACTCCACTGCTCCTACATCTCTCTTTCATAAGTGTTTAGTGTTGATTTTTAACTTATTTGACTGTGTTATGTTAGTATTATTATTAATATTATCACATTAGTTAAATATATTTTAGGATTAATAATAATTTGGTTTAGGTGGGTCGTAGTCAACATTTAGGCCCAATAGTCCAGATTAGGTGTTTGACACTTAGGTTATCTATTTAAGGGAGGATTCTGATGGAGAAAACACAACAACTTAATAAAAACATATGACAGATAACCAAACTCACATAGAGCTCTTCTTCTATCTATTTTTTGAGTTCGCTGGCTGGTTAAGGCTTCTACAATAGATACCATCATTGTGCTGGACCTAGTCAGAAGAACTTTGAGTATTTCTACTGATCTCTTTCTTTCTATCTTAAAGGCTTCTCTTCTCTCATCACTCAAGAGCAATGGCGAGAGGTATTCCTTTGTCTTCCGTTGTATTAATATGCTTTATAATAAAAGTGAGGCATTAGATGCCTATAAGGCCTATAAAGCTGAAGTAGAAATACAGATTGGGAAACCAATCAAAATAGTGAGATCAAATAGAGGTGGTGAGTATTTAATTAGATAGACTAGTGAAGGACAAGTGTTGGGTCCCTTTGCAGATTTTATACGAGAGCAAGGTATAGTTGCATAATCTACCATGTCTAGCTCGCCTCAAATGAACGGTGTAGTTGAAGGAAGAAATAGGACCTTGCTTGATAGGGCTGTACAAAGACCGGGGGAGACCGGGTTCCCCCTCAGCCCGAGGTCTGGTCCAGTCATGTCTTCGGGCTAAGTATCCCAACCCGAAACCTGGCCCAACCCGACGAAAACCCGACTTCCACCGGGCCGGGGCAGACTAGATCGGACTAGGCCGGGTAATGGTCCATCTAACAAAAAGGCAAAGTAGGATCAACAAGGAAAAAACATCAGAGTTAGCATTTCTTTTTGCAAGGGAACGACTTTGAACATGTAGCGTTTTCATATCCCTGCCACTAGTTGTCACTCAAAAAGAAGAAAAGATCTTTGAAGCACCATTCAAGAACTCATCAACAATCAACAAAATAAAAATACCAACCAGATCTAGTTTCTAGTCAACTTTTATCAAGTCAATCAAACACTCAAATATAAAATAGCTTGCCCGGTGTTGTAGTTATAAGGTGGCAATGACATTGATAGTTTTGAAAGATGGATCTGAAGAAGAGAGATGCAGAAGTAAGGATGAGTGTTCAGAGCCTCATGTTCAGATGACCCGATAAGGAAAAGATCTAAGGATATTTCGATTTTGTTGTGAGCTTCAATGAAGGAAGGAGAAGTCCTGTGGGTGTTCACATGAGAAAAGGGATGAAGAGAGTAAGAACTGAAGAAGGTGAGGCTGAACAATGAAGAGAGCAAGTGGTGAACTTTTTTTTTTTTTGAAGAAAGTGACTTTGGACAAGGTGAGCTTCAGTCAGAAGAAAGGACAAGGTGATGTGATTATGTGAGCATTGGGCATCGTATAAATTGGGAAAATATCTAAGTATATGAGTGGCTCTCATTGAACCACACATGTGCTTATTATTTTAATATATTTACTATGTATATCACTTGTTTAACATATATTAGTGAGCAAAGAACAAATACATGTACACATGTATCTCCCGGGCAGGACCGGGCTTACTGGTCCAATAAGCCAGCCCGAGACCCGGACTCACTCGACCATCGGGTCAGACCACTGGTCTTGCCCGAAAGTGATCGGGTCTATGTTTGCATGCTTTGGACTGGACCGGGCATGACCGGACCGAGTCGGGCTGACCGGGTTCCGGGTTTCTTGAACAGCCCTATTGCTTGACATTGTTAGGAGCATGATGAGTAGCTCGAAACTGCCAATTTCCTTGTATAAAGAAACACTTATGACAGTCATACACATTAAACAGAGTTCTAACAAAGGCGGTGTCCAAAAGACCCTTTTAAATGTGGAAAGGTTGGAGACCTAGTTTAAACCACTTTAAGGTGTGGAGCTGTCTTGCAGAAGTAAGGGTGTATAATCCACAAGAAAACAAATTGGACCCTAAGACCATTAGAGCTTACTTTGTAGGCTATGGGATATGTCAAAGAGTTACTAGTTCTATTGTCCTCTACCTTAAGTACGACTTGTAGAATCTAAGAATGCTAAGTTTCTTGAGCATAGTGTGATTAGTGGGAGTGATCAGTTGCTAAACGATCGAACTTAGAGATCCCCTAACACAACTGAGGAAGATATATTAGCTGTTGGGGACATTTCTAACCTTAGATATGTCACGTCAAGTAAGCCTATCCAAGTACCCGTATTTAATCATGTTGGATGTGAGGAACATGTACAGGTAGGTCCACCTATCACATACATGAACTTACCTCCAGTTGTGATAGAGAATGTTCCAAACGAGAAACCCGAATCAACCCAAGAGGTTGAGTTAAGGAGATCAATAAGGGCACGAAGACTGACAATCCCTGATGACTACGTAGTGTATTATACTTCAAATGATTGTGGTGTTGGCATTGACAATGATCCATTAACGTTTCCTCAAGCTATGAAAAGTGAGAACTCTAAATTGTGGCATAGTGCTATGAATGAAAAAATGAACTTCATGGCAAAAAATCTTATATGGGAACTTGTAGAGTTGCCTAGTACGTGGGTTTAAGGCTATTGGTTGTAAATGGGTTTTCAAAACCAAGAAAGACTCCCACGGTAACATTGAGTGCTACAAGGCAATATCGATTGCTAAGGGTTTGACTCAAGTGGCAAGACTCTTGTGGATCCGTGTATATACCACAAGAATAATGGGAGCAAGTCCATATTTTTTATCTTGTATGTCAATCACATATTACTTGCAACTAGTGATTTAGGATTGTTACGTGGGTAAATCAGTCTCTGTTCAAGATTTTGATATGAAGGATATGGGTGAGGCTTCTTATGTCATTGGCATTAAGATCAATAAGGAAGAAAGGTCTTCTAGGGCTTTCTCAAGAAACTTACATCATCAAAGTTCTTAAACGTTTCAAGATGACAATTGTTCCTCTAACATTGCTCCTATTGAAAATGGAGATTTCTTCATTCTATTGTAGGAAGCTTGATGTATGTATAGGTTTGCACGAGGTCTGACATAACTTTTTTTAGTAGGCATGTTGGGTAGATACCAATGCAATTCTAGTAAAGTGCATTGAGAGGTTGCAAAGAAGGTGTTCAGATATCTCCAAGGTACGAAGACACCTTATGTTGACTTACAAGAGGATAGAGAATCTTGAAGTAATTGTTTACTCAGATTTCTGATTTAGGAGGATGTGTGGACAATAAGTCATACGACATGATACATCTTCTTATTAGATGAATGAGCTATTTCTTGGAAAAATGTTAAACAAACGCTAACAACTCCTAATTGTGATGCTGAGTATATCACATGTTTTGAGGCAAGTTCACAGGCTATTTGGATAAGGCACTTCATAGCTGGGCTGAAAATTGTGGAATCAATCTCCAGACCGATTAAGATGTATTGCGATAATAAAGTTGCAGTGGCTGACCATCGCAAATAAAAGGAGTAGAAGCAAAACATTTATTGAACTAAAATTCCTTAGTTTGAAAGAGAGAATTGCTTAAGGTCAGGTCACTGTTGATCTCATCCGAACAAGGGAAATGCTAGTTGATCCTCTGACTAAAAGGATGAAACCGAAAGAGTTCACTTTACATGTACTTCACATGGGCATTGTAAGTATTTTTGTGTGATTGAGGTGTGCAATGAGTATTTTGTAATTTTTGTGCACACCATGTAATTTTTGAAGTTTATAAAACACCATAATTAACATTGTCTTGTAACAAATAATTCTTTTAACATATGAAAATTATTCCTGTAATAAATTAAGCACCAAGTTTATATTAAGCACCATTTTTATATATCATACATTAATAAATTTTGTAATAAGTTTTTATAATTTATATATAAAATATATTTTTACCCTGATAGAAATAAAGGAAAGACATTTAAAGTAACATAAAATGATTAAAATTTATATTTCTCTAAATGTTATTGTTCTATTTTATTGGAATAAAATGAATAAGAATTAATTAGAAAAACACTAATAGTTTGAGATTACAAGTGGAATAGAACTTGCAAGTTGCAACCTCTCAGTTAGAATGGTACCACTATGTTATAAGGCCCTTAGTTATTCTATTTTCATTGTACAAGATCTATTTTTATTAATAAATGATATTCCCTCCATCCCATAATATAAGGTGAAGATAATATATATATTAACTTCACTATGTGTGTGTGTGTGTGTATTTTGGTTAAATTTAGTTAAAAAGCAAATATGTATGACCCACAATTTTGTTTTCAAAGATAGCCTTATTTATGGAATAATGTTAAAGATAGTGATGGTGAAAATGAGGAAAGAAAATGTGTAATATGAGGTTATTTATTAAGGATAATATTGGAAATACCACATTTATTACTCTCAAGTCTCACCAACTAAAATATCACCTTTTATTTTGGTGCAAAGTCATTTAAAAAAAATCGCTTTATATTATGGACAGAATGAGTAGTAAATTAAATATCTTTCTGAATTTGTTGATTAAGTAAAAGTAGCAGCATGGTTTAATATTAAAAGCTGAAATTTAAAGGGGACAAAAAATTGAATTTATTTGGATATGACAATTTTCATTAAAAAGATAACTGCAAGTTAATGGCGAAAGCTTTAAAGTAGTATTAGATAAACTTTAAAAAGACAATTTTCATTAAAAAGATAACTGCAATTTACCTCAATCATTCAAAACTCATCTTCTCAATTATTCCATATCTTTTCGTTTTAACAGATCAATTATTCCAAATCTTACTATCCATGTTTGTATTCTTTTCTTATGGCGCAGGGCTCGCCACGCATATCAATTAACATTTCATATTACTTTTCTAATTTATTTCTTGATAGTGATTTTTTAGTGACAAAGTTTTAAATTACTTCATGGGAGCCGCGGACAGCAAATTCAGCAACTGGACCGTAATCTCACCAATATCACCAGTAATGGTCCACAACTTTTTTTGATGAAATGGTCCACTTTATAATTTCATGCCATCTCCGTGAAATACATAGAAATGATGGATTTAAATCCTTTCTGCATCCCTTCCCTTCATTCCTTTGCTTTTCTCATCTCATCCCCAACATTACTGAAAAATGAATGCAAGGCATTAAGCATTTCATGTATAAACATGTTTCTGTATTTCAAACACCCTACAGAAGTTGTGAAGCATGCATATCGTATTTAATCTATCTTTTTTATTTTTTAGTTAAGTTATATGTATGTTTCATAAGATTCTAAATCTCAATCATTCAATTTGTTAAGCCCACAGTTGAAATGGGACGATAATAATATAAGAGGATCAAAGTCCAAAAGAAAACTCTGAGCTATCGGACTATATATGCATATTTCATGTTTTTATGTTTTCAATTTTTTTAACTTGCCGATAGCATACATCCTATGGAAAATTGGCATTTACATGGATGAAACAAATTATGTAATTGAAAAAAAAACATTTCAATTAGCATTTACAGTTGTTAGATGAGGATATGTGCCTCAAGTAAAATTCATTTGTTGAAAAGAATATACCTAGTGGTGGGTATATAGGGGTCCATTTATGGGCTAATGATTTGCAAATCGATGTGATGTTCAGAGAGGGGGTTGGAAATGGGGAGTACTAATGTGGCATGTGTACTTGAATGGCAAGTAGAGATGCCGCATGCTGGAACCAAATATGTGTGTGTATAAAAACAGGTAAAGTTTTAGTTAATCGGCCCTGAAGCATATTAATATCATGCATATTAATATCATATTCCCCAAATAATTCTGAAATTTCACTGCAAGGGTTAAAGTGAATATTTTTTTAGCACCATACTGCCTTTGTTTTTATTTTTAAAGAAATGAAATAATCAACCTCAAGGATTAATGAAAAATATTAATTTTAATTTTCACTTTACTCCTTACCGTTGCATTGAAATTTCAGAAATCTCTTGCAAAAATAAAAATTTGAGAAATCTTTTGCGCAATCTGAAATTAATATGCTCTAGGGTTACACACACTCACAAACATCTGTGTGTGTGTGTGTCTATACACATATCACATGCATGCACCTTTTTCTTTAGTAATAACCCTCGGACTTACGGAGAATGGCGAGTCACAACTAATTACATAGCTACCAATCAAAGTTTTTCCTTTTCAGCTGAGAAATTGATCCATAAACCAAAATATAACTAGACATATATATAGTCATATATAAATATCAGCAGGATCATGTTCAGAATATTTCCCTATATATGTGTAACATTTCCTGCTTTTCTTTATTGATCTAAACATACACATAACATAATGGCCATATCATCATCTGATGATACCAAACACGTAGTAGTAGTTCCATTTCCCTCTTCAAGCCACCGTATAACTCTCCCAAACTTTCTCTCCAAGCTTGCTCATGCTGCTCCTAATGTGGTCTTCTCCTACATAGCACCACCACAACACAACCAAGAAGTCTTCTCCAAACCAAACATCCCACACAACATCAAACACTTTGATATCTCTGATGGTGTTCCTGAGGGGCTTTTACCAAAGAGAAGAACTGACTTTATCCTTAAATCATACCGTCAAAACCTCAAATCTGTAGTTGATTTTGCAGCCAAGAGTACAAACCTTAGAGTTACTTGTATTCTAGCTGATGTTTTTGTGGCTTCTTGTTTAGCTGTAGCTAAGGAACTCAATGTCCCTTGGATTGCAGTTTGGTTTGGTCTTTCAACTGCAATTTCTCCTCATTTTTACACTCACATAGTGCGTGAGAATTGTCTAAAATATGGCATGGAAAGCACAAAAAAAGTGGATTTCCTTCCGGGTTTGTCTCATATGGAAATCGCGGATTTGCCGTATGAATCACGCGTTCTTGGGGATGATAATGAGACCGAACTTTCAAGAACATTAAGCTCAATAGGGGAAGTACTACCTCAAGCTAAAGCAGTGGTGTTTGACTTCCATGAGGAACTCGATCCACCATTATTTGTTGAAGACATGAGGTCAAAATTACAGTCTATGCTTTATGTTGGTTTTCTCACTCTCTCACCAGATCCTTTTTCTTCTTGTCCTCCAATAGTGTATTTTTCAGGATGCTTAGAGTGGCTCGACAAGCAGAGAAGTAAATCTGTGGTTTACATATGCTTTGGCACTGTGGCTGTTCCACCACCTCATGAACTTGTAGCTATTGCTGAAGCATTGGAAGCAGGTGAGTTTCCATATTTGTGGGCAATGAAGGATGATCTGAAAGGTATTTTACCTGGTGGGTTTGTTGAGAGGACATGCAAGAGAGGGAGGATAGTTCCATGGGCCCCACAAATGCAAGTTTTGGGACATGAATCTGTGGGGGTGTTTGTGACACATGGTGGGATGAACTCTATAAAGGAGAGTGCTTTGAATAGAGTGCCAATGATTTTCAGACCCGTCTTTGCAGAACAAGCCATGTGTGCGAGAGTGGGGTCTGATGTGTGGGGCATTGGGGTGAAAGTAGAAGGTGGAGTGTTCACCAAAGATGGATTGATGAAGAGCTTGGATCTGATTTTGATGCAGGAAGAGGGAAAGAAGGCTAGAGAAAATGCTTTAAAGATGAAGAAGACTCTCCAAGATGTGGCTAAACCTGATGGCAAAGCAGCTCATGATTTTAGGGCTTTAGTTGAACTAATTTCTAAATCCTAAAACTATAATTTAGACAAGACATATAGTGTGCCGGGGAATAAGCTTAGTTTGCAAGTCTCCAAGAATTGTGTGTTGGTGTACCATAAATTTATGTTGTGATATCAATTTTTATGATGTTCATTTGAGAGTCATCGTCAAATGGAAATAAATAAGGTTCCACACATCTTCCCGCTTTGTAGGAGATATATTGCCATTCTGTTATACTACCTCCGGTCCTAAATATAGGACCTAGATGACTTTTTTTTGGAGAGATTAAGGTTGCAAAATAGTCTATTAAATCATGACATATTTGATAAATTTTTAGATTATACATTAGTTTATAAGTAAAATAAACTAATTTAAGGGAAAAAATTAGGTAAATCAATTTATAATTAACGTATTTTACTTTTTTTAAGGATTTTTCGAAAAGTCAATTAGGTCTTATATTTTGGACCGGAGGGAGTATGTCGTTGTTTTCCTTCTCCTTTTTGTATGAACTTTTCCCATGCATAACACAAACAAATATTGAAAATGTATAATTCTCCTGTATGAATATCATCTGGGCATATCACGGCAATTTATATTTCATATTTTACAATGATGTATAACGCCTAAAGTCTTATCCCGACACTTATCTCGACACTTAGTATTAATTAAGCACTCCACAATAGGCTTTAGTGTATAAGTGCAATGTAAATTAACTTCAAAAACTTTCATAATTATAATTTTCAATTCAATAAAAATGAAAATGAATTGTAGAAATGAAAAAAAAAACAATATGTACAATTTGACGCTATTAAATAAACTTGAAGGTCTTGAAGGGCTTAGTGTTATTTTTTAAAACTAAATCAACATTAATATTTTGAAATTAGAAATAAACTTGTGAGGGGAGAGAGGGGATAGATGGGTTCGTTGAGTTAGCGGTTGAAATTATTGCAATGAGATCTACGTACCATTACTCATTACCATTGTATGACTGAAAAAACATCGCTTTCAAAGTTCTAATTAAAGAATTTTAGGCGTAGTGGTAAGTACTCTCATTCCTGAAGCAAGTAGTTGGGGATTTGATCCCTAACTCTTGCGAATGGAGTAAATTCACAGGTCAGCTGTCTACCCTCTATATGAGATTTTAGAACAGCGAGAGATTAATCTTACTTGACATGCGGGTGGAAATACCTTTAGGAAACAAAACAAAAAAGAATATTAGTGCGGCGGCAGTCAATTTACCGAAACTTTAGTTCTATCTCATATTAACTTTTTTTTAGTGAAAACTGGATACTATATGTCATGAGATACTACAGTACATGGCAACCTAAGAGTCTAACACTACACTACTTCTGCTAACTGTCTATGTCCTTCTCAGTACATCAGGTGGTTCTTCAAAAAATAAGAAATTCTCAACAATGGTGTGTCCTAGTTTAGCTAAGTGGTCCGCTCGTACATTAGCGTCTCTTGAAATGTGACGGACCCTGACTTCCCACTCCCTCATCAGTAAGCCACGAGCATCATCAACAAGGTCCTTGTAGGGATAGTCCCGTGTGCAACCCCTCAGTAACATGTTCACAACCTCCACCGAGTCATTATTGATCTCTACCTTCCCCTGGTCAGTTGCCCAACAGATATGGAGGCCCTAGATTACGCCTAGAAGTTCTGCGACGGTTGGTGGAACTCTTGTCAATTTACGAACGAATCCTCCTTTCCAATCGCCTAAGCGGTCTACCACCAACCCACCACAGCTGCTGCTACCCGTGTGCAAAACTGATCCATCAGTCTCAAGTTGAACAAAATCCATTTGTTGGTCCTGACTGGTGCTGTTCAGCCTGCTATCATTGCTATAGAACCTGCAGTTAGCTAGGAGGTCTTTGTCCCACCTAGCTCTAAGGAAAGTATTTGTGTGGTTCCTCTGAGAATCATCATAGTTAGCATCAAACACTTTCTTACACCTAGAAGTCCAAATGTCCCAACATAGGTACCCAAAGAGGGTAGGCCAGGCGACTCTTTTGGTATAGTCTTTCCCAGCTTCCTTCATTAGGTTCCATGCCAGCCAGTCAGGTCCTTCAAGGCTGAAGAAACGATCCCAATGGTCCTGAGCTAGGATTGCTTTCCATCTCTCCTTGGCATTGGTACAATCCCTGATGAGGTGCATCGGGCTCTCCGCATGTTGGCAAACAAAAGGGCAGCGGTCAGACTGCTCGATCCCTCTTGTGTACCTGAGCTGTTGCGTATGGCTCCTACCATGAGCAAAGGTCCACATCAAGGTTTTGATCTTCTCTGGAACATGCCATCTCCAAATTGATCTCCAGATTGGCTCTTCCCTCAGGTGTATACCTGCAAAAACAAAACGATAGGCAGAGTTAACAGAAAACTGACCATCCGAAGATGGTCTCCAAATATATCTATCCTCTCCTCGCTCCTCACGTGGGGGGTGAGCACTCATGATCCGGTTAACAGTTTGGGGTTGGAACCATCTTCTCAGCTTAATAGCATCCTAATCACCATCAGCAGTTATATAATCCATGACCCTCTCCTCTTGGTCCGTAAATTGTTCATACCCATGAATGATCTCATATTAACTTTGATTGACGTGATTCTTGCATTGTTCAATTCGTCTTTATCTTTGTTCGAAAAAAAAAAAAGAATTTGTCTTTATGAGCTACACATCCAATGCTTTGGTTTAATCTGAAACACATAATTTGAAAGACCTTATTTTCACCGAACTTCCATGACGGCAAAACGTAAGTGTTTGGATGTGTTTTCTCTCCATATTTTATACTTATGTTATTTTTGTTCAGATTATTGCTTCTCTTTGGTTTTCGATTCACACATAATTAAACATCAAAGAAAAACAAAAATCATAAATATAGGAAAATATGGAAAACCAAATAGAAGCAAGCAACATTTGTAATAACATGAAGGATTAAATACCAAATACCCGTTGAAAATTTCCACAAAAGACTGATTCCATCCTGAAAGTTTTTTAAGAAGCAATTAAACCTTGGACATATTAAATAGTAGCAATTTCACCCTAAAACTAACATATTAATGGGTGAGGGAAAGTGAAAGTGAGGGAAGAGAATATCATTCAATATTTAACCCAGCAGTTGAAATGGGCTGATGATAATGAGAGGATCATAATGGAAAAGAGAACGCTGAGTTATTGGACTATTGTGTGTGTGTGCAAATTTCATATTTTTATTTTCAATCCTTTCCTCTTGTCAATAGCATACATCCTATGAAAATTAGCATTTACATGAATGAAACAAATTATTTAATTGAAAACCTTTTGTCTTTGATATCTAAAGAAAATTAGCATCTATTGTACTCTACAAGAAAAATGGCAGATAGTCACGCAAACAATGTCGCGCACAATGTAAGTGCGACAAAATTATTTTTTTAAAAACATTTGTGCATTTTGTCGGGCAAAACATGGGCTCTGTCACGCATAAAAGCGCGATAAAAAACATTAATTTTTATTAATATAATTTTTTATTAAATAATATTTTAAAATTATGCTAATTATGTCGCGCCATAAGGCGCAACAAAATGTCGCGCACCGATGCGCGACAACAGTTTTTAGAATTTTAAAAATTTAAAAACTAGATATGTACACATGTCGCGCTTTAATGCGCGACAACAATATATAGTTATGTCGCGTACGAGTTGTCATTGAAGGGAATTAAAAAAATTACTCCCTCCGTTCCTAAATATAAGATCACTTTAGTAAATTTGGAGAGATTAAGGAAGACATTCCAATGAGTTAGGATTACATGAAATTTTTAAAATACCCCTCATCTAAGTTTAAAAAATATCACCTTTTTCAAACCACTATTTTTTGGGTAAAGAGAATATAGGGGTAATTTGGGGAAAACTCGAGTCAAATTAGAAAGTGATCTTATATTTAGGAACAAACTCTCATCTCTAAAGTGATCTTATATTTAGGAACAAGCTCTCATCTCTAAAGTGATATTATATTTAGGAACGGATCGGAGGGAGTATTATTTAAATATAATAAATTATAATTATGTCAAACTTTTTGCTTTTTTTGCGCGACAAATATATTGACAGATTAAATTTTTTTTATTAGATATATGTTCTTGTCACGTGTTTCGATGCGCGACAAAAAGTGTGTTATTTAATATATACGTCGCGCTTCTCACGCGACAAGTTATTTCAAAATTAAATGTTTTTTCCTTCCACCCTCCATATTTTCTTCCTATATAAACTCCACTCATCCTCATTTTTCTCTCTCCACTTTTTCCTCCTCCCACTCTACTTTCCTTTCTCCTCCATTTTTTTTTTCTAATTTTCTTCCTCCCTACTCTTATTCTTCTTATTCCTCATTTAATTAATTATATCTCTTTTCTTCTATGTTAATTCTTCAAAATCCTCTCCAATCTAAGGTATACACTTTATTATCCTCTAATACTTATTTTTTTCTTCATTTATTATAATTCTAACTCTATTATTTTATCATATCATACTACTTTTCCATTTAATCTTCCTAATAAAAAATATTTCAACAGTTTTTTTCTTTTACCATGGAAACAAATGTGGTGCAACAATTATGCTGCACCATATGTCACGTCCCAGGCACGACATATGGTGCAGCATTTTTTTAAATATAAAATCTGTACATGTCGCGCCTTTTCAGGTGCGAGACACACACACATAGCAATTTTTATGGATGCATATTTTTTTTAATAATAAAAAATTTCCACGCATCATAAACACGACAAATTTTTTTTGATAATAAATTGTCGCGTTTTCTGTGCACAATAACTATTGCGCGACACATTTTACTACCACTCTGAAAATCGCATTGGTTGTAAACGCGATAAAACCACTTTGTCACTCTTTTTATGCGCAATGTCATTAACGATTTTACAAATCTTCATGCGCTATTAGAGGTCATTTTTCTGTAGTGGTATGTTGTTTGACGAGATTGATGTCAAGTAAAATTAATTTTTTTTTATTAATTCAATATTCATTCGTTGAAACCGAGTGGTGGGTATATAGGGGTCAATTTACGGGCTAATGATTTGCAAATTGATGTCTTGTTCGGGGTTGGAAGGTGGGGAGTATTAATGTGGCATGTGTATTTGAACGGCAAGTAGTAGAGATGCCGCAAGCTTCTATTATATATATGCTCTCTTCCCTGTAATATAAGATGAAGTTAATTTATATATAAAATTGATTAAAGTTAGTTAATACGAACAAATATGTTTGACCAAAAATTTGTTTTCAAAAGTATAGTACTTATTTATGGAAGAATGTAAAGATAGTGACGGTCAAAATGAGGGAAAAAATGTGTGAACTGATGTTATTAAGACTAACATTTTTTTGAACTGAATTAAGACTAATATTGAAAAACCACATTTACTACCCTCACCAACTCTAATATCACCTAATATTTTGTAACAAAATCTTTTTAAAAAATTCGCCTTGTATTATGAGACAGAGGAAGTAGTAAATATCTTTCGAGTTTGTTCATAAAATAAAAGTAACAGCATGGTTTATTATTTTAAGTTGAAATTTAACGAGGATAAAAATTGAATTTGTTTGGATATGACATTGTTCATTAAAAAGAAAGCTGTAAGTTAATGGAGAGAAAAAATCAAAATATTAAGAAATTAATTTGCAACTAACCAAAAGATTATGAAATTTGTGAAAAATTTATCGTGAAATTTAGTTTTACTGAAAAATTATAGTTTTACCTCAATCATTCAAAACTCATCTTCTCAATTATTCCATATCCTTTTGTTTTAACTGATCAATTATTCCTGATCTTACTATCGATGTATGTACTTATTTCTTCTGGCGCAGGACTCGCCACACATCCATATACATTTCATATTACTTTTTGGCTAAAGTATACTTTTGATCCCTTATGTTTGCATCAAGTTTCAATTTAGTCCTTTATGTTTGGAAAGTATACTTTTTAGTTCTTTTTTTTGTTGAAACCGTTAGTTTAACTTAACGGAAAATGCTAACTTAACAATTTTAAATGATTATTTTATAATGAAATTGCACCAAAAATGATAAATTTTCAAAATATAAAAATATTTATACTCAAATATTTTAATCTGAACATTTTTTCAGTATTTAATAATCATTTATAATTCTTAAATTAGCATTTTCCGTTAAGTTAAACTAACGGTGTTACCAAAAAAGGACTAAAAGTGTACTTTCCAAAGGACTAAATTAAAACTTGATACAAACATAAGGGACCAAAAGTATACTTTAGCCTCTCATTTATTTCCTTTTCGAAATATCAAATTAAAGATGTTATATTTGATACTTGATAGTGATTTTTAAGTGACACTATTAAATCACTTCGAGGGTGACGTGGACATCAAATTCAGCAACTGGACACGATCTTATCAATATCACCAGTACGGTCCACTTAATAATATCAAGCCGTTTACATACTGGCAAATTATTTTACGAATTAGGTGGGGAAAGTTAGAGAGAGAATGTCCTTCTTCTCTCTAAAAGCTTGTCCTCTTTTCAGTACCTCTTCTGGGGAGGTTGAGTCACACCTTGTGTGTGTGTGGTGTACGGCGTCGATGGCGGCGAGCGGTGGCCGGAGCGCACGGGATGGTGGCGATCGGAAGCTGTCCGACGCCGGCGACGGTCGTGGCAGAGGATGGGTCTTTGACAGGCCGGTCCGTGGTCTTCCGCCTTGGAGAGGCTGCTCAGCGGTGGGTAAGGTGGCGGCAGTTAAGGAGCACGTGAGCTCAGATCTGGTGGAGGTGATGGCGGTGACGACCTCGGCGGTGACGGACTTCGCGACCTCGGATCTGTCTGAGGTGGTGGTGGCTCCAGATCTGCTTGGGGTCGGAAGAGATGGTGAAGATGATGGTGGTGGTGGTTTCCCGTTTCTTGGTGGCTGGCCCATAGGTCCGGAGGTTTGCAAAGCGGGTGGCTTGATGAAGATGAAGGTTGGTGGCTGGCCTACAGCCACCAAAAATCCATGAGCCTTAAGCTTAAGCATTACCCAAGTTTGGGGGTATCTTTGGTGGTGCTTTTAGTGTCTTGGTCACCCCTACTAGTAATTAGGATTAGGATATGTATCTTGTTTCTGAAATTCCTTTTGCGGTTGTCTTGCATGGTCTGTCTTAGCTTAATCTTGCAGGTTAATTTTGTTTTGTGTGGAAGCTGGCTACCTGTCACCATGAGCTGTACTCTAATGGAGTTTGATCTCAAATTCCAACAGTTTCGTCACCTCTTAGGAGGTGATTGTGGAGCTGCATTTAATTGGCAGCATTTGCATCAAGGAGGTTGGGCTCGAGAGAGCACGTCTTTAGACAACCACCCTCTATTGCTTTACCCATGGCTCATGACAGATTGGAAGCTTAGTTTCTTTACTATCTACCTGCAATGGTTAGGAATCGGCATCTCTTTCTGTGTCTGGTGTGTGTCTTATCTTGTTAATCTTTTGTTGTTAGTAGTTATGGTTGAATTTCAGGTCATATGGGTCTGTAATTTAGTTGTTCTGCTATGGTGTCTTCTGTGTAATCTGGTGTTTTCCGTCCAGGTTTTAGTAGAGCTTGTAATGCTCTGTTTAAGTGTCTTATTAGTGTATGTACTCTAAATTTTCATTAATGAAAAACATCCTTTCGGCCAAAAAAAAAATTATTTTACGAATTAGGCATATCTGCCAGTCCAAGTCGTCCAAGGCTATCCATTATATTCATTTAAGACGTTCATTCATAAACCAACCATGTTTTGTTGGTAAAATGACAAAAAAAATGACACTTGAATTTGAATTGGATAAAAAAGGGTCTCCAATTTCAACTTGGACAAATAAGAGATAATCCCCATTTTGTCATAAATGAAATTTGTGACTTTGTGGCAAAAAAGTAGTGAATGGTGATTCTAGAGTAGTTATCAACGATACTTGAGTAGTTATTGAGAATGATAGTTAATAATGATACAAGGGTAGTTAACTGCGATACATGAATAGTTATCTATTAACTACTCAAGTATCGCTGATAACTACTCTAGAATCGTCATTCACTACTTTTTTGCCACAAAGTCACAAATTTCATTTAAGACAAATTTGAGATTGTACCTTATTTGTCCAAGTTAGAATTAGAGACCCCATTTTGTCCAACTGAAATTCAAGTGTCATTTTTTGTCATTTTCCCTTTTTTATTTCCATATCATATTTACTCTTTTTTTGAAAAAAAACATTAGGCAAGTTATATGTTTCATAAGATTTTAAATCTCAATCATTAAATTTTTAAACCAACAGTTTTTTTTATCAGGAAGTATAAAGATTTCATTAAATTAGAAAATTACAATACAAGATAGGTCTACAAAAAAAATAGGGAAAATGACAAAAAAATGACACTTGAATTTGAGTTGGACAAAATGGGGTCTCCAATTCCAACTTGGACAAATAAGGGAAAATCCCCAATTTGTCCTAAATGAAATTTGTGACTTTTGTCAAAAAAGTAGTTAATAGCGATACTTGGGTAGTTAATTGCAATACATGAATAGTTAATCGTTAACTAGTCAAGTATCGCAATTAACTACCCAAGTATCACTATTAACTACCCTTTGCATTAACTAGTCAAGTATCGTAATTAATTAACTACCCATTGTATCGTTATTAACTACGTTTTTGACACAAAGTCACAAATTTCATTTAGGACAAATTAGGGACTGTCCCTTATTTGTCCAAGTTGGAATTGGATACCCCATTTTGTCCAACTCAAATTCAAGTGTCATCTTTTTATCATTTCCCAAAAAAAATAATACATAGAAAACCTAAACATGGATAGGACATAGGAGTGAGTCACCGCCGACGAAAAAACCCTATCATCTTCTTCATCTTTCCTTCATGAGAATTTGTGGGTAGAAAAGAACCGTTACCGGTAGAAAAACCATTGAGTAGTGGTTGTTTAAAGAACCGTCCCAAAGGATCCACACCTCTTATCGGCAATAAACCAATCAAATTGGTTTTCAAAGAAGCTCCATGAGTAGATCTCACAGAAACAAACGTACTCACTAAACTAATACATAAGATGAAGATTAAGTAGAAGAAATTTCTCTTGTCGTCGAAACTCCTAGACCAATTTATTTGAAAATGAAAGAAATATAAAAGCAGACCAATGAAAGTGACGGACGTCTCCTTCCCCGACATGAACCGGGAAAGGAGACACCGATGAAAAACTCGTACGACAACTGAGAGAAGAGATCTCACCACCAACCAAAAAGTTTGAGAGGAGTGGGAGATAAGATAGAGCCAACTAAAAAGCCCACCCTATTTTTTTTAAAAAAAAAACCAGTTGATATGGGCTGATAATGAGAGGTTCATAATCGAAAAGAGAACGCTGAGCTATTGGACTATATATGCATATTTCATATTTTTATTCTGATAATAATGAGAGCATCACCAACAAAAATAGAACGCTGAGCTTTTTTTTTGGCCAACAAAAAGCGAACACTGAACTATTGGACTATATATACATCTTCATATTTTTATTTTCAATCTTTTCCTCTTGTCAATAGCATACATGCATCCTATGATTATTAGCATTTACATCAATGAAACAAATTATTTTATTAAATAATAACCTTTTGTATTTGATATCTGAAGAAAACTAGCATTTACAGTTGTTAGTCGACGAGAATTTTTTTTTGTTATGTGTCTCAAGTAAAATTAATTGTTTTGATTAATGGAATATTCATTTGTTGAATAGAATGAAACAAGTGGTGGGTATAAAGGGGACAATTTATGGGCTAATGATTAGCAAATTGATGTGATGTTCGGGGGGGACTGGGGAGTACTAATGTGGCATGTGTATCTGAATGCCTGAATGGCAAGTAGAGATGCCGCATGCTTCTATTATACTCCTATACTCTCTATGGCAAGTAGAGATGCCGCATGCTTCTATTATGCTCCTATACTCTCTACCCCTATATATAATATAAAGTGAAGTTAATTTATACTACCTCCGGTCATAAATATAGGATCTAGATAACTTTTTTTTGAAGAGGTTAAGGTTACAAAATAGTCTATTAAATCATGACAGATTTGATATATTTTTAGATCATCCATTAGTTTATAAGTAAAATAAACTAGTTTAAGGGAAAAAATTAGGTAAATCAATTTATACTTAACTTATTTTGCTTTTTTTAGGATTTTTCAAAAAAATCAATTAGGTCTTATATTTAGGACCGGAGAGAGTATATAATATTGATTAAATTTAGTCAAATATCAATAAATATATATTTATGACCCACAATTTTGCTTTTGAAGATATCTGTGTTTATTGAAGAATATAAAAGATAGTAATGGTGAAAATGATGGAAAAATGTGTGTACTTATGTCATTTATTAAGGATAATATTGAAAAAACCACATTTATTACCCTCATAAACTCAAATATCGCCTTATATTTTGGAACAAAATCATTTAAAAAAATTTGTTTTATATTATGGGATAGAGGAAATAGTAATTATCTTTCTGAATTTGTTGATAAAATAAATTAGCTGCATGGTTAATTATTAAATGTTGAAATTTAACGGGGATAAAAAAATTGAGTTTGTTTGGATATGACATTGTTCATTTAAAAGATAGCTTTGAGTTAATGGAGAAAAAAAAAATTAAAATATTACGGAATTAATCTACAACTAACTAACCAAAAGATTATGAAATTTGTGAGAAATTTATCGTGAAATTTAGTTTTAATGAAAAATTATAGTTTTACCTCAATCATTCAAAACTAATCTATCAATTATTCCATATCCTTTTGTTTTAACTGGTCAATTATTCCAAATCTTACTATCCATGTATATAGTACTTGGGAACTGTATTGTTACCCAAATCTTACTATCCAAATCATTTCATGTATAAACATGTTTTTGTATATACTAAAATCATTTCTCAGTTAAAATATATATATATATATATATATATATATATATATATATATATATATATATATATACTTAAATCATTTCCCGTATATAATACAGTTCTCAAGCACTATGTGTGTGTGTAAAAATAAGTATATATACTTATTTCTTCTGACGCCGGACTCTCCACGTATCCATATGCATTTCATATTACTTTTCTAATTTAGTCTAAAGTATATTTTTGGTCCCTTATGTTTGCATCAAGTTTCAATTTAGTCCTTTATGTTTGGAAAGTATACTTTTAGTCTTTTTTTGTTAACACCGTTAGTTTAACTTAACGGAAATGTTTAATTAACAATTTTAAATAATTATTTTATAATAAAATTGGACAAAAAATGATAAATTTTGAAAATATAAGAATATTTACACTCAAATATTTTAATCTGAACATTTTTTCAGTATTTAATAACCATTTAAAATTGTTAAATTAGCATTTTCCGTTAAGTTAAACCAACGGTGTTAACAAAAAAGGACTAAAAGTGTACTTTCCAAACATAAAGGACTAAATTGAAATATAATGCAAACATAAGGGACCAAAAGTATACTTTAGCCTCTAATTTATTTCCTTTTGGAAATATCAAAGATGTTATATTCCCTTTGGTATAACCCAAAATTTGAATGATTTTGGTCAAAAATATAAGAGTTCATCCAACATTCTCTCCTCATTTAATGCATTTTTATCCTACTTTACTCCTAATTCTCTTTCATACTCCCTCCGGTCTCTAATATAAGAGCCCAAAATTTGAATTATTTTATTCCCTAATATAAGAGCTCATCTCAAATTCTCTCCTCATTTAATGCGTTTTTTCCTACTTTTCCCTAACTCTCTTTCATATTTATTAATATTTATGTATTTTTTTCTCTTAAAAGTATCATAATAAATATAAGCAATATTGGAAAAGAAGCATTAACTCCAGACACCAAACTAATATTCACATGTTTTATTAAGAAGTGTTTTTTGGCAGTTAGCTCATATATTAGGGACCGGAGGGAGTCAATGCTTATGTATCTCTCTCTTAAAAATATCATGATAAATATGAGCAATATTGGAAAAGAAACATTAATTTCAAACACCAACTAACATTCACATGTTTTGTTAAAATACATTTTTTTTGCGGTTATTAACTCCTATATTAGTAACGGGAGTGAGTATTTGGTAGTGATTTTTTAGTGACAAAGTTTTAAATCACTTCGAGGGTAACGCGGACAGCAAATTCAGCAACTGGACCGTAAATCCGTAATCTTATCAATATCACTAGTATGGTCCGCTTAATAATATCATATCATGCGGTTCCCGTAGCAGGCAAATATTTAATCCATCCATTATAGTCATTTAAGACGTTCATGCAGAAACCAGTATGGTCACAAAAAAATGCAGAAACCAGTCACATTCATATTTAGCTCCCCAAGACCACTTAATAATATCATGCCGTTTCCGTAGTAGTCATTTAACACGTAGAAACCAGTCATATATTTAGTTCCCCAAAACCTTTGTCCAATCTTTCTCAATATATCAAATATCCATTTTTCCATTCTTTTGTCATTCTGCAACTTTGTTAATCTGATCCCAACTGTAACATGGCCAAATCATCATCATCATCATCCAACATGACTAGGCACGTAGCAGTAATTCCATTCCCTTTTGGAAGCCACCGTATCATTCTACCAAACCTCGTCTTCAAGCTTGCTCATGCGGCTCCGAACGTGGTTTTCACCTACATAGCACCAACACAGCACAACCAAGACGTGTTTTCCAAGCTCAACATCCCACACAACGTCAAACGTTTTGATATCTCTGATGGTGTCCCAGAGGGACACATACTAGGAAAAAACCCCATTGAAAAAATTGACTTTTTCCTTAAATCTTGCCCTCACAATCTCAAACAAGCTTGTATTGATTTGGAAGTACTGGAGAGTACACACCTTAAAATCACGTGTGTTCTCTCCGATGCTTTTATGACTCCTTGCATGACTTTGGCTCAGGAACTGAATGTCCCTTGGGTCGCTATCTGGTTTGGTCTTTCAACTGCACTCTCTCCTCATTTTTACACAAACATAGTGCGTGAGAACTGTATTAAATACGGCTTGGAAAGCAATAAAAGTGTGGATTTCCTTCCTGGTTTGTCCCAAATGGAAATCGCAGACTTGCCGTATGAATCGCGTGTTCTTGGTGATGATAATAATGAGACAGAGTTTTCAAGGGCACTAAGCTCCATTGGGAAAGCACTACCTCAAGCTAAAGCAGTGGTGATGGACTTCCATGAGGAACTTGATCCACCATTGTTTGTTGAAGACATGAGGTCAAAATTACAGTCTTTGCTTTATGTTGGTTATCTCACTCACTCACTAGATCCTTTTTCTTCTTGTCCTCCAATAGTGGATTCTTCAGGATGCTTAGAGTGGCTCGACAAGCAGGGAAGTAAATCTGTGGTTTACATATGCTTTGGAACTGTGGCTGTTCCACCATCTCATGAACTTGTAGCTACTGCTGAAGCATTGGAAGCTGGTGAGTTTACATATTTGTGGGTAATGAAGGATGATCTAAAAGGTATTTTGCCAGATGGGTTTGTTGAAAGGACATGCAAGAGAGGGAGGATAGTTGCATGGGCCCCACAAATGCAAGTTTTGGGACATGAATCTGTGGGGGTGTTTGTGACACATGGTGGAAGGAATTCTATGATGGAGAGTGCTTTGAATGGAGTGCCAATGATTTTCAGACCCGTCTTTGCAGATCATGCCATGTGTACGAGACTGGCGTCTCATGTGTGGGGCATTGGGGTGAAAATAGAAGGTGGAGTGTTCACCAAAGATGGGTTGATGAAGAGCTTGGATCTGATTTTGATGCAGGAAGAGGGAAAGAAGGCTAGAGAAAATGCCTTGAAGATGAAGAAGACTCTCCAAGATGTGGCTAAACCTGATGGTAAAGCTGCTCATGATTTTAAGACTTTAGTTGAACTAATTTCTGAATCCTAAAACTTTAATTTGGACACAAATCTAAGATAGATAGTGTGCCGGGAATAAGTTTGTAGGTCTCCAAAAATTGTGTGTTGGTTTACCATATATTAATGTTGTGATATCGACTTTTGTGAAGTTCGTTTGTGAGTTATTGTTCAATGGAAATAAGGTTCCACTCCACACACTCTCCTGCTTGTCATTTTGTTATACGTTGTTGTTTTCCTTCTCATTTTTGTATATTAACTTTTTCCATACATAAGACAAACAAATATTAAAAAACATATTTGATTCTCCTGAATGAATATCATCATCAGGGCATATCACCGAAATTTATATACTCCCTCCGTTCCTAAATATAAGAGCACTTTGACTTTTTTGGAGAATCCTAAGAAAACAAAATATGGTAATTAAAAATTGATTTTCCCAAATTTTTTCACTAAACTAATTTATTTGACTTATGAACTTACATATGATCTAATAATATTTAAAATATGTTATGATTAAATTGTTCATTTTGCTTTCTTAGGATTCTCCAAAAAAGTCAAAGTGCTCTTATATTTAGGAACGGAGGGAGTATTATATTTTAGGGTAATGGACCTAATCTGCCCCCCAAGTAACCACCAAGGAGCGCTGAGCACCCTGAACTAACAACAGGCCCGTATCTGTACTCCAAGTAACCAAGGCGGTTAAAAACTACCCCGGTTGGATGGTCAACAACGTTTGACCGTTACCATGCCTATGTGGCTGCCAGGCGAGCACCTGCTTTGCCACCTCTGCTTGCCACGTGTGTATTTTAAATGGACGTAATCTGCCCTCCAAGTAACCACCCAAGAGCACTGAGCACCCTGAACTAACAACAGGCCCATATCTGCACTCAAAGTAACTAATGTGTTTAAAAACTACCCCGGGCGGACAGTCAATGACGTTTGACCGTTACTATGTTCATGTTGCTGCCACGTGAAGGCCTGTTTTGCCACCCGACGCCTTGTCATCGTCACTTAAGATATGTTCATGTGGGTCCCACCTATAATAATAAACAATTTCTCTCTCCCTCTTCATCACCATCACCACAGCGCCCTAACACCCACCACCCCCACCCACGCCACCCCCTCAAACGTGGCAAGCAAAGGTGGCGTGGGTGGGGGGCAGTGGAGGTGAGGCAGTGGGGACTGGGGAGGTGAGGGGGTGGCGTGGGTAGGGGTGGTGGGTGTTGGGGGGCTGTGGTGATGGTGATGAAGAGGGAGAGAGAAATTGTTTATTATTATAGGTGGGACCCACATGAACATATCTTAAGTGGCGATGACAAGGCGCAAACAGGCCTTCACGTGGCGGCCACATAGGCATAGTAATGGTCAAACGTCATTGACCGTCCACCCGGGTAGTTTTTAAACACATTGGTTACTTTGAGTGCAGATATGGGCATGTTGTTAGTTCAGGGTGCTCAGTGCTCCTAGGTGGTTACTTGGAGGGCAGATTAGGTCCATTTAAAATACACACGTGGCAAGCAGAGGTGGCAAAACAGGTGCTCGCGTGGCAGCCACATAGGCATAGTAACGGTCAAACGTTGTTGACCGTCCAACCGGGGTAGTTTTTAACCACCTTGGTTACTTGGAGTCCAGATATGGGCCTGTTGTTAGTTCAGGGTGCTTAGCGCTCCTTGGTGGTTACTTGGGGGGCAGATTAGGTCCATTACCCTATATTTTACAATGATGCAACACCATGAGAAAAGTCTTATCCCTCGCCTGCACTTAGTATTAAATAAGCGCACCACAATAGGCTCTCGTGTATTAGATAGTGAATGTAAATTGACTTCAAATATAACTTTTCTTAGTTATAATTTTCAATTCAATAAAAATGAAAATGAATTGTAGAAAGAAAAGAAAACAATATGTACAATTTGGCGCTCTTACATGAACTTGAAGTTTTTAAGGGTTTAGTATTATATTTTATTAAATTAAATCAATATGAAACTTCTGAAATTAGAAATAAACTTGTGACGGAAGAGAGGGGATAGAGCGGTTGAGTTAGTAGTTGCTAGATTCTATTTTCAAAAGTAATTATTTTCTTAAAAACAAAACAACTTATTTATTTGAAAATATTTTTTATTTACTTGGTTCTAAGAAAACAAAAATTTTAAATGACAAAAAAGTTGTTATAAAATAATCAAAGAGGACAAATATTAAATCTTTCTTTTATGTGTTTCTCAAAATATGAGAATTTTGTTTCTCTGAAGCATACATGATGTTATATATTTTGGAAACAGATCTAGTGGAGGTTTTCTCTCTTTGATCTCATGGGTGAGTAATGGTGAAACAGACTTTTTAACCAAGAGAGTACGTAATGCCGACATGGATTTTCATAGTGTGGATTGTTCTGATATTCTTAAAGTTAGTTAGTTTACAGTTGTAATATAAAAAAATAATTTTAATAAAGTTTATCTTTTGCACACTTTCGTTTAATTTATACTAATTGTAATATCCCAAAACTTTAATCAATAACAATAATTAATTATCTAATTCCATAAAATAAAATGTCAACATAAATTTAAAATATAGTTATAAACAGATTATCTGCGTAATTTTAAGGAATTTAATGTTTATTTTCCTTAAAAATTAAATTAAAATAGTTAGAAATTTCATGCAAAATACTTTGAAACCTAGACAAGGTTTTATTGGAACAAAATATATGAATTGATATGAGAATTTACCTAGTTAAAAATTACTAGATTATAAATGAATAAAAATATGAAGCAATCTGTAGTTGGTTGAGATGATAAGTGATCTACAACCCATAAGGATGAGAGGATTACAGGGCAATGTTTTACAAAATATAAATAGGTAAGGAGGGACAAAATGATAATTTCAACTACCCCAACACCGTTCTCTCCTTCACCAATTCCTCTCGTTTTCCATCATTCCTCCTTACATCAGCTAAGCAAGGTTCAAGCCTAGGTGACTCTCGCACCTCTATTATTCCTTTTCTTTTGTTGATTAGAGTGAGTTTTGAGATGTGTAATGATTTGGTGTTTACTGTTTAGAAATAGTGATTAAAGTCATTTATATAAAAAATGGTTGATGTTTTCAACGTTGCATGTCAAATTTATGGTGATTTAAGATTGTTGCCGAGTTTTGCTTGGTATTATGTTTTATTCGATTCTTCTTCTCCATTGGGTTCTATTGTGTTCTTCTCCTTAGCTTTTGTTTTGCTCGATCATTTTTTTTCTTGGTTTGGGTGTTTTCTATCCGATTAATGTTCTCGAATGTTGTTTTGGTAGTCTTCTTGTAGCTTAGACAGTGATTAACCTCTTTTTGTCGCCTAAAAGAGCTAAGCAAATAAAAACTAGAATTAACTACAATAGTTAGTAGCAAGTCCTAGGTCAATTCCACGATTTGGTTAATTCACTTGCTTAGTTCAAGTAATCACAAATTAACAAGGTTGTTGAGAGTGTTGATTATCAATTACTAAAAACAATTAAAATCTCAAGTTACAAAAGTAAACTAGCCGAATTAAAAGAGTGAAGAAATGAGTTGAGAAATCACCTCCTTCTCCGACTACTTAGTGCTTTGATGAATTAGACTTCATACACTTGTTTCACTTAATATAAACTAGTTAAATCCTTGAGACCTCTTTAATCAAAGAAATCTACAAACATTTAACTAATTTAATCAAGCCTAAAGCTCTTTCAAGCCAAGAACATACCTAAAGCAACATTAAGCACTAGATCTAGTACTTAAGAAACACATTCATTCCATAAATGCAAGAGGAGCTAATCGCACACACATACATGTATGAAACTACAAAAACTAGCCTAGGTTTTCATGTCCTTAACATAAAAGAGAGATTTCAAGCCAAAATGAAGTAAAACACCTAAACTCAAGGTGTTCTAACCTATACAAGCCTAAATCAAGGTCATACATAGGCAAAAATATTCATCTAGCTTGAAACCTAAAAGAGCAAATTACAAGCATATGAAGCCAAATGTTGAGTTCTTCAAGCACTTTTCCTTGGAGAAGAAGGAGAGACGATCTAGCCGGACATGGAGATGGTGGAAGGATGAAGGTTTGCGTGAGAAATCATGGTGGAATGGAGGAGATGGAAGGAGGCCGAGAGGTTGAAGATGAAGAAGAAGAGAGAAAGTTGAGAGAATTTGTTAGAAGAGAGAGAAAATGAAAGTGGAAGTTAGAGAGTTAGTTATGTCAAAATGAAGTTAGTTGGGATTAAGTAAGTGGGAGATTAGTTGATGAGCTGGATTATGAAGTTAATGAGCTGTCAAATGGTGTGAATGAGTTGTCAAAAGATATTTTGATGGGTAATGGAGGGAGATGGCCGAATTGATGGAAGGTTAGGGAAGGAAAGGTAGTTTTGGTATTTGGTGAAAAATGAGGATGAATGTGGTCTTGATCTTGACTCCATGCATTTCTAAAGGTCCCTCCTTTTTCTCCAAGTGATTGTGCTTCTAAAAATGCCCTTAATGAAGCTTTCCATTCAAATTTGAAATTGGAGCCAAATTTACTCCTTTTGGAAAGATGCTTCACCAATGCCTTGTCCTTCCTTTTACCAAAAATGGTAAAGTTGCTTTATGTCATTTTCCTTGCCAACTAGCCTTCCTCCTTGCCAAATAAGCTCCACCGAAGCTCCACCAAGGGTGTGTGGGGCCCACGTGGGACCCCCTACATCAAAATATCATCAAATAGTCAAAATGACCAAAATACCCTTGGTTACTTAAAAATGCAAGAAATAAGACTAATATTCACCAATTAATTCCAATAAGCATGCACAATAAAATATACCAATAATGATCAAATATATCAATTAAATCACACTAATTAAGCTCAATTGCACATGCTTAAAGGTATAAAATTCGGTCCAATCAGACAGTCATAGCTAGTCGAGTGTGGCATTAATTTTCGCCATTGGAAAACCTGTATCAAACATGTTGGGTTGTGAACTTACGACATTGGTATTTATTTTGAACTCTGATTTATCTATATGTGTGTTGGACATATCGGATTCCCCTCCATCGTTGTTTTCTTGAATTTTATATGATTTGAGCTGATTAGATGAATTGACACCAATTTATTGTTGGCATGCTGTAAATTAACTGACAAGTGTAAGCGTAATGCATAACAACTCTCAACGAAACAAGTTATTGACCAGTAAATAATAAGTTACTTGATAACAAATTAATGGACATTGAATAACAAGATCATGAGCAATGGTAGCAAGTGTATGGTCAGAGAATAACGCGGTCATGAGAAAGGGTAACAAATTTATGGGCAATGAATTACAAGGTCATGAACTCGCGTAATGTAACACCCCAAAATTTTGATTAGGAATAATAAATGATTAATTAGGGAATTGGTGGTGCCATAAATTAATTATAAATAAATTGTTGAGAATAAAAGTATTTTTAAGAAATTTATTGTTTTGTTTCTTTTGAAATTTAAAGAAAAATTAATTTGGGATTTAATGTTGGATTAGAAATTTTATGAAAAGATATTTTGAAGTTCAAACAAAAAATTATGAATGAAGAAAATATTTACCATGATATAAGTTAAATTTTGAGACTAAATATTTTGGGTTTTAAGGATTAAATTGAAATAAGAAAAATTTAGAAACAGGGATTTAATTGGAAAGATGGAACTTGTAGAGGGGCAAAAACATAATTTTTATTAACTCTGGCATATATATTCTCCTTCCTTCCTTTTCCCTACCCTAGCCGTCAATCTCCTCTCTTCCCTTCAGCGAAAACCTCACTTCTCTCAAGCTCTCTTTGTTTTCTTCACCCAGCAAGCCACAACCAAAGATGAATGTTTTTTTTTTTGCGATCACAAGCCCGTGCAATACTGTGATTCCACTATGGTGAGCCTTTTCTTTCAATTCATATTTCTTTCTTTTTGATTTTGACGAGTTTGAGAGGGGTTTCGAAGTTCGGGTTTGAAATTTTAATTTAGTAATTTGTTAGAAATGAAGTTCAAGCTTTAATTTCTATTGTTTTGGAAAGGATTTTGGTGTTTAATTCATTGATGTTAAGTAGATTTGAACATTGACATTTTTTTCTCTGTTTCATTGTCTTTATGAAATGAGGTGCTTGATTTATCTATATTGATGGTCATGGATGATTGCTTTCAGCCTTATCATTAATTCTTCAGTTAAAATGTAATTAGTCATTGTACAAATAGCTTTTGTGGTTGATTACATTATCTGAAATTATTGATTGTTGAGTTACGGATTTTTGTTTCTTTCTTAGCTTTGACCAAATAGCTATGGGTGGTTTGAATTGTTATCAATTCTTTATTCTCTTGCTCTTTTGTTTGAACTTGGAATATCCTATGTTGGCCGACTCTTGATACTACCTATGTTTGTTGATGGGTAGAATTTTGATTCTTTCATCTATCTTTAAATTGTTACAATTTTCTGTTCTGCATTGTGATGATAATGAGAATTTTTAGTTTCTCTCCTTTTGTGTTTGGTTTTGTAGAAAAGAAATGAATTATGGGTGTAGTTTTCAATTATTCTATTTCCAATTGTTTCATGCTTTAACTTGCCAAATATATATTAGTGATTGGTGTTGTCGGTTAAATTTAATTGAGATACTTATATTGTTTTGATAATGTATTTTATGGTGCATATTTAATCAATTAGATTTTAATTCTTGAAAGGAACTGAATCATGTGTCATAATTGGGTCTAAATGGTTTTTAGATGGATTCAATGTCAAAATAATGGTGGATGATAATTTTTCTTGTTATTGTTACATTTGTTTTTAGAAAGTGGAAGGGATATTGTAAATATGTTGAATATTTATTTCTGAACTTGTTCTGGTTTTTTTTGCATTCATTTAGATTAGTTAAAATGTGCATGAAAATAAATTGTTAGTTGAAAATGACTTGTTTTGTTTGTTTCAATATGAACATGATTTTTCCTGTTATAAATGGTGCAATTTGTGATGTTGATTTGAGTGGAAAATGATTGATTTATGTTGGACTTTAATGTGGTTATGAGAGGTGATTGCCAAGATTCTTAAAAGTAATCAAGAAAATAATGTTAATCAATATATTTGAAATTCAGAATTTCTATAATGGATTAGTTACCTAGTTTGCCTTGTGTATCATGAATGTGAATTTGTATGATGAGAATTCTATGTTTTGGTAACTTTGTTATTGATTTATTGATAATGATAATTGAATAAATTGTTATTGTTTCTTTTGTTCATTTAATTATGGTATTAGAATCAAATCATGATTCATAATGTAATTATGTTCAATTAAAGTTGGCTAATAGCTAGTGACACTTTGAGAAACAAAAAGTTGATAAATCAGGTTATATATGAGTAAAAAAAAACAAAAAATGATCCAAAAGGGGTTGGGTAGCGTCAAGTTTATTAGAAGCGAGAGAGGCTCTGAATACATATATCGTATGAGAAAATTTATTAATTCACTATTATTACATGGTGTAATAATAGGAAACGATGATGAATTATGTCTCAAGCATGGAAAAGAAAAGAAGAAAGTTCAGCGTGTATTATTGAAGAATTATTGGCTGGAGCCCAGGTAGCGGGTTATTTTAGTCATAAAAAAATAGCATGCTATGATTGATTATAAATTTTAAAATTGTCTCAGATTTTGATAGGGTTTATTTCCGCATTTATATTTATGGTGGAGTACTCCAGGCATGAGGAGGGTCGCTCCCCCCATGTCATATTGCTGAATTTATTTTTCTTAGAAAATCCTGTCAGGTGTTGCCTACTACGAACGGCAAAAATATTGCTAGTAGTAGTTGGTGGTGCAATAGGCACATGCAATAAAATATTCTACCTGTAACAAATATATTGTTAAGGTAGGGGCCCTGTATGAGTGTTATACTAACGGTAGTATGATACCAACAGGTAGCGTCACTATCATTATCTGAGCAGGTTTAAAAGATATATGAATGAAATAAAAAGATATATGAATAGAATAAATTGCTATTGGGATTCTTTGAATCTCACCCGTTTTTCAAAATGTTTTTCAGAGAGATGCAGGAGAAGTTTAATTTGAGTAGCAGAGAAGCTTGCTAGGCCCTATGAATTATAGAAATAAATATATTGTTGTAATTTGATTTTGTTGTATTATTATGTAATAAGCTAAACGCTTGTGATATACATAAGTAAGAAGATATCACCTGAGATAGCCAATTTGTATTAATTGTAATAATAATAGGTGTATTTATTTAGATAATTAAAATAAGGTTTTAGATAAGATTGACTAATTAAGGAACCTGATAGAATTAAGTATTAGATTTAAATTTAGTCATTTAATAAATTTATATCCACATGAATTTTCATAACTATATGATTTATTTATTGAAGCTTATTTTACAAAAGAAAGATTTTAAATATTTTTACATAAGAAGAATTATTTATTTATCTTTCAAAAAAATTAAATTTATTCATAGTTTTGGGTTTCCAATGACATAATTGTGGTATAAATTGATTAAATCGCTTATATATATTAAGAAAAATCTAGGTGTTACAATTTGGTATCAGAGCAATGATTCTGGCATAGATTAGCTAGAATACTTTGCCCGTACATCACATATTTATGGATACCAACTTAAGTAAACAATAGGAATAGGAATAACAATTATAGAGTTAGGTATAGAGATAGAAGTGAATCAGTGAAGAAAACAATTGGTTGAAAATATTAGACTTATACATGATTTTTGTAGTATATAAGAGCAATTGATTTAGTTAAAAAAAGGGATATCCTAATAAAAAGAGTTAGGAAAAAAAAAGAAAAATGAAATGATTTAAAAAGTTTCTTTCCTTGAAGATGGAATAGGTGATTGAGAGATTCTACAGAACTTAGTTAATCTTTAAATAGCATTGTTAAGGATAAGAAATGTACAAATAGAAAATAAAAATTTGAAATTGTGGAGTAATTGTTTATTTTTGGAATTGATTTGATTCCACATATTGGAGATGTGGAATTAAAAAGTTAAGGTTTATGATTAGATAGTTGACATTTGGTTTTGTAGCAATATTATAGAATGATTAAGTTCTAAGGGCCTAGAGGTATTCTTATAGAGATAAGGAGTGGTAGAAAATTTTGTAAAACAATATTGAAATAAATGGAGAATAATCATAATATATGAAATTAATGAATAATTTCAAAACAATTTACTTGGAAAACTTTAAAGAAGAAATATGATTTTTAAAAACAAAACCATAAAAGTAAATATAATGTGATGTTAATAAGAAAGTGAGTAGAGTTTAACGGAATAAGGAATTCTTCAGTGGGGTCTCGAGTATAATTATGATCCGGACATAATCATAGTCGAGGCATCATGGAAGACCTTATTGGGTTTAGGGAATTAAGAAGATTTAAAAATAACAAGTGAAAATGAATGTAAATCCTTGTGGGAAATATTAAATTATTTGTATGGCTTGTTTTGATTTGTTTTACTATTGATGGTAAGTTGTCTGTTTGAATATGATTGTTGTATCAATTGAAAAAGTTTTGATTGTAACTGTTTGTGAAGTTGTAACTTGTAGTTATGAATTCACTTTGAATCTACTGTAATGTGAAATTGTTTTCTTTTGTTTGGTTAAATGATACAGTTTGTGTTATTGGAAATTTAATTGAATGAACATTGAAATGAATTGAATTTTTATAAATGATTTGGTTAATATTCAAATTTGAAGGTTATATGTGAAGTTTTTATGAAGTATGTTTTGTAAAACAATTGAATGGAAGAGCTTTAGAGAATTATGAGGTTGAATACTTAATAATAATAAATTGCTGTGGTAATCCCAATAATGTGTTAAAAGTATTTAAACCCAGAATGATGTTTGAAAAGATATATTGTTGATGCTTGAAGAAGTGATTGTTTAAAGAGTAATGATATTAAAATGATTTGAATTGTCGAATGGGATATCTGTTTAAAATTCTCATTTATGGTTGATCACATTTCTTGATATGGTGTATCATCTTGCTTGGATTGATTATGATGGGAAATAATGGAATTTTAAATTCGTGGGTACGTATATTAATATATGAAATAAAGTTGATAGAGATAGGTTAGTAAATTAATAAGGCACGATAAAATG
This sequence comes from Mimosa pudica, assembly GCA_029929735.1. Lineage (NCBI taxonomy): Eukaryota > Viridiplantae > Streptophyta > Magnoliopsida > Fabales > Fabaceae > Mimosa > Mimosa pudica. Next base: position 4,370,937 of record JAKELP010000039.1, on the reverse strand, counting down.
GGGGATTGATTTAATAAACAAAGAGTTTGAAAGTAAAGTTATCTTTAATTTACTATATATTATTAGGACGTTTTTAGTACATTTGATCAACTAATGGTCAAAATATATATACGGAATTAGATTAATATGTTTGTGATGTTATAGTTGTTTGATTGGCTTGGTGAGTGATATTTCTTTGGTTGCTACAATTGCTGTTAGTGAGAATACTTATTGGTTGTATGAGGATTGCATTTTAGACGTGGGTTACCGTCAAGGTAAATTTGAATTTTGTTGGTTGTTTGATTTTTATTTTTGAAAAAAAAAAACAGAATATTTTAAGGTTGTATTGAGTTGGAATTAGATTTTGTTTAAAGATTATTTGGAATGGTTGAAGTATAACCCTATAAATGTGATTTGATATTTTGATTTTTGATTTGAAAATAGGCTATGAACTTGTATAGAAATCATGTTAGATTTAAATTATTAGATGGTCGGAGTTGAAGTTTAAGGTTTTAAAGTGATGGTAATTAAGGATTTATGTTGAAGTTTAAAAACTAATAAACATAAATATTTGAGAGTTCAACAATTGATTCTCAATAATTAAATAAGTAAAATAATATGAAACAAATGGGAGGGATTCTTGAAGCTAAGAAATAGTGGATTTTCATTGTTGTGTGTGAGGCTAATGGAATCCAGATTTTTAGGTATTTATGAAAGCTAAAGTGTATGATGTTTAAGTGGGCAATATTTATAGAGTATGAGAATAAAAATATAAATTTGTAGAAAATATTTTGAAATATATATGATAATTGAGAATTCTAAAATATAAGTTCTTAGGATTTAACATTGGTTCTGATTACATTATGGAGTATTAAATTTTGAATATCAGCTATGTGAATGGTCCGGTATTGATAATTGTTTTGAATTATACATGGTTTAGTTGAATGTTAATTTTTTTTATTGGTAATGAGAATTCAGAAATAAAATTTATACTATATAATTTTGAATAAAAGTAAGAGTCAATGTATAAGTTGGATTGCATGTGTAAATTTTATGTAACCTTGAGACTATTGAAATTTATGATTTTGTTTCATTTTGTCTGTTGAATTAAGAATAAAATTATTTAGAGGATTAATCAAAGGTGTGAACTAAATTAAGTGATTGGTGATTTTGATCGTTGGGTGAACTAAACTATGAATTCTAAGTAATGGAACTGTGAAATTGTTGCTTTTATCTCTTCTTTGGATTGCCTAAATTTCCTTGCTTTGTATGCTCTGAGATTTTGACAATTAAAAGAAGCATTAAATTAAAAGAGTTCTTACTTTACTAATGAGATTAGAAAATATGTGACTTAGTCAACTAACAAACAAAACTTGACCATTATAAAATATTTTGCTTATGATGAGTTTAGTGAAGTTTTTTTTTTTGGGATAGTTAATATGAATGTATAAAATTAAAGTAAAATTGGGCAATAAAAAGAAGAGGCTTTGATAATGAAATTGATTTTTTTTGGAATAAACTTAGACCTTGATGATTTTATGTTGAGTTGGGGATTGTGAACTAAGCTAGGTTGAAATCATATACATATCTAGTCATCATATAATTATTATAGAAACTACAAGAAATAGATGGCGGCTTATGTGTATTTCTTTGACTTTTGTTATCTAATGTTCCTAAGGTATGTTTGGCTCACTTATTTGTTTGTGTGTAATTTTATAGATTGGAATGTGATTATTCTCGGGTGTTTAATTTTTGGATTTAAGTGAAAATGTGCAATACAAGTTAGATCAAAGGATGGCTTAAATAATGGATAAGCGGGGCATGTATTTGTCTTGTAGGACCATTTTATATTCTAACTTTGATTTGTGTAGTATAAGCTTTATTGATTAATTTGGACTAGTTTCCAAATTCTTTTTTTGCTTTTGGACTGGAATTATCACAATGCATGTTTAAATTTGTAATAATTGAAAAGTTTTGGATTCTAAAGTGTTTGGTTCTATGATTAATTGTTATATTTAATTAATGTCTTGATTTATTCATTTGATGCTTTGTGTGATAATATGCTAAAACGAATAATTTATGAAACTTATGATTGTAATTGATGGTTAAGGTTTAGCTAGGGTCAAAAGTTTCAAAATTCACTAGTTAGGTTACCTTGTGTTTAATCTTGAAACTTTAATAAGATAAATCATTGATAGTTATTTATAGTAACAACAATTCCTGAGGATTTTGCATGTTAAAGCATGTTGTATTAGAATGAATATTTAATGTTTCTTACGGATTTCTGGATATTATTAATGGTTTGAATTTCTTCCTTATCTGGTAATTTTCATGTTAAGAAGTATAGTTGGACTAATAAATATGATTGTTCGGGGCATTTTGTTGAGTTTTAATTTTTTAATCATTTAATTTTCTGAGTATATGGAATGAATGATTATAAAATTGTATAAAATTAATATATTGTTATGTTCTCTTCATGCGTTGTTTTCACAAAGGGTCATGCATATTTTAGTTAGAGTTCTTTCCTTATCATGTTATGAAAATTGCAAATAACTGCAAGTTTTGGATTTTTCTCCATGTATATGTATACAATTATGTGAATGTGATGTGAAATAAATTTGTATGACTTCTTGAATGGAAAGGGGGTAATAAATGTATGTATTCTTATCTCAAAGTGGTTATATTGGGATAAAAAAAACGGGATTATTTGTTTAATATGTAATACATTTGAATGATGTTTTGTATTGAATCCTATGTGTCATTGCAACTTGATCTTGCAAATTCTACCTTTCAATTTCGAGGACGAAATTATTTTTACGGGGAGAGAATTGTAACACCCCAAAATTTTGATTAGGAATAATAAATGATTAATTAGGGAATTGGTGGTGCCATAAATTAATTATAAATAAATTGTTGAGAATAAAAGTATTTTTAAGAAATTTATTGTTTTGTTTCTTTTGAAATTTAAAGAAAAATTAATTTGGGATTTAATGTTGGATTAGAAATTTTATGAAAAGATATTTTGAAGTTCAAACAAAAAATTATGAATGAAGAAAATATTTACCATAATATAAGTTAAATTTTGAGACTAAATATTTTGGGTTTTAAGGATTAAATTGAAATAAGAAAAATTTAGAAACAGGGATTTAATTGGAAAGATGGAACTTGTAGAGGGGCAAAAACATAATTTTTATTAACTCTGGCATATATATTCTCCTTCCTTCCTTTTCCCTACCCTAGCCGTCAATCTCCTCTCTTCCCTTCAGCGAAAACCTCACTTCTCTCAAGCTCTCTTCGTTTTCTTCACCCAGCAAGCCACAACCAAAGATGAATGTTTTTTTTTTTGCGATCACAAGCCCGTGCAATACTGTGATTCCACTATGGTGAGCCTTTTCTTTCAATTCATATTTCTTTCTTTTTGATTTTGACGAGTTTGAGAGGGGTTTCGAAGTTCGGGTTTGAAATTTTAATTTAGTAATTTGTTAGAAATGAAGTTCAAGCTTTAATTTCTATTGTTTTGGAAAGGATTTTGGTGTTTAATTCATTGATGTTAAGTAGATTTGAACATTGACATTTTTTTCTCCGTTTCATTGTCTTTATGAAATGAGGTGCTTGATTTATCTATATTGATGGTCATGGATGATTGCTTTCAGCCTTATCATTAATTCTTCAGTTAAAATGTAATTAGTCATTGTACAAATAGCTTTTGTGGTTGATTACATTATCTGAAATTATTGATTGTTGAGTTACGGATTTTTGTTTCTTTCTTAGCTTTGACCGAATAGCTATGGGTGGTTTGAATTGTTATCAATTCTTTATTCTCTTGCTCTTTTGTTTGAACTTGGAATATCCTATGTTGGCCGACTCTTGATACTACCTATGTTTGTTGATGGGTAGAATTTTGATTCTTTCATCTATCTTTAAATTGTTACAATTTTCTGTTCTGCATTGTGATGATAATGAGAATTTTTAGTTTCTCTCCTTTTGTGTTTGGTTTTGTAGAAAAGAAATGAATTATGGGTGTAGTTTTCAATTATTCTATTTCCAATTGTTTCATGCTTTAACTTGCCAAATATATATTAGTGATTGGTGTTGTCGGTTAAATTTAATTGAGATACTTATATTGTTTTGATAATGTATTTTATGGTGCATATTTAATCAATTAGGTTTTAATTCTTGAAAGGAACTGAATCATGTGTCATAATTGGGTCTAAATGGTTTTTAGATGGATTCAATGTCAAAATAATGGTGGATGATAATTTTTCTTGTTATTGTTACATTTGTTTTTAGAAAGTGGAAGGGATATTGTAAATATGTTGAATATTTATTTCTGAACTTGTTCTGGTTTTTTTTGCATTCATTTAGATTAGTTAAAATGTGCATGAAAATAAATTGTTAGTTGAAAATGACTTGTTTTGTTTGTTTCAATATGAACATGATTTTTCCTGTTATAAATGGTGCAATTTGTGATGTTGATTTGAGTGGAAAATGATTGATTTATGTTGGACTTTAATGTGGTTATGAGAGGTGATTGCCTAGATTCTTAAAAGTAATCAAGAAAATAATGTTAATCAATATATTTGAAATTCAGAATTTCTATAATGGATTAGTTACCTAGTTTGCCTTGTGTATCATGAATGTGAATTTGTATGATGAGAATTCTATGTTTTGGTAACTTTGCTATTGATTTATTGATAATGATAATTGAATAAATTGTTATTGTTTCTTTTGTTCATTTAATTATGGTATTAGAATCAAATCATGATTCATAATGTAATTATGTTCAATTAAAGTTGGCTAATAGCTAGTGACACTTTGAGAAACAAAAAGTTGATAAATCAGGGTATATATGAGTAAAAAAACAAAAATGATCCAAAAGGGGTTGGGTAGCGTCAAGTTTATTAGAAGCGAGAGAGGCTCTGAATACATATATCGTATGAGAAAATTTATTAATTCACTATTATTACATGGTGTAATAATAGGAAACGATAATGAATTATGTCTCAAGCATGGAAAAGAAAAGAAGAAAGTTCAGCGTGTATTATTGAAGAATTATTGGCTGGAGCCCAGGTAGCGGGTTATTTTAGTCATAAAAAATAGCATGCTATGATTGATTATAAATTTTAAAATTGTCTCAGATTTTGATAGGGTTTATTTCCGCATTTATATTTATGGTGGAGTACTCCAGGCATGAGGAGGGTCGCTCCCCCCATGTCATATTGCTGAATTTATTTTTCTTAGAAAATCCTGTCAGGTGTTGTCTACTACGAACGGCAAAAATATTGCTAGTAGTAGTTGGTGGTGCAATAGGCACATGCAATAAAATATTCTACCTGTAACAAATATATTGTTAAGGTAGGGGCCCTGTATGAGTGTTATACTAACGGTAGTATGATACCAACAGGTAGCGTTACTATCATTATCTGAGCAGGTTTAAAAGATATATGAATGAAATAAAAAGATATATGAATGAAATAAATTGCTATTGGGATTCTTTGAATCTCACCCGTTTTTCAAAATGTTTTTCACAGAGATGCAGGAGAAGTTTAATTTGAGTAGCAGAGAAGCTTGCTAGGCCCTATGAATTATAGAAATAAATATATTGTTGTAATTTGATTTTGTTGTATTATTATGTAATAAGCTAAACGCTTATGATATACATAAGTAAGAAGCTATCACCTGGGATAGCCAATTTGTATTAATTGTAATAATAATAGGTGTATTTATTTAGATAATTAAAATAAGGTTTTAGATAAGATTGACTAATTAAGGAACCTGATAGAATTAAGTATTAGATTTAAATTTAGTCATTTAATAAATTTATATCCACATGAATTTTCATAACTATATGATTTATTTATTGAAGCTTATTTTACAAAAGAAAGATTTTAAATATTTTTACATAAGAAGAATTATTTATTTATCTTTCAAAAAAAATTAAATTTATTCATAGTTTTGGGTTTCCAATGACATAATTGTGGTATAAATTGATTAAATCGCTTATATATATTAAGAAAAATCTAGGTGTTACACGTAACAAGTATATGGGCAACAAATAACGAGGTAATGGGCAAATATAACAAGTTGATGGGCAGCAAATAACAAGGTCATGAGCAAGGGTGACAAGTCAGAGGGCAGCATTAACAAGGGGTTATATATTACCCGATAACAAGTGTATGGACAGTAAATAACAGGGTAATGAGCAAGTGTAACAAGTGTATGAGCAGCAAATAACAAGGTCATGAGGATGGGTGACAAGTTTATGGGGCAGCGAATTAGTTCATGTGCAATCTTAACAAGTATATGGATAACAAATAATGAGGTAATGAACAAGTGTAACAAGTTTATGGACAACTAATTGTAAAGTCATGAGCAAGGGTAGCAAGTCAAAGGGTAGTGTTAATAAGGGGTTACATGTTACCTGATAACAAGTGTATGGGCAATGAATAATGAGGTGATGCACAATGGTAACAAATGTATGGGCAGCAAATAACAAACTCATGATCATGGGTGACAAGTTTACATGTGACCTGATAAAAAATATATGGGCAAGGATGACAGGTTAATGGGCAGCAAATTACAAGGTCATGAACAAGCTTGACATGTTTATGGGCAGCGAATAACAAGGTAATGACCGAGAATTACAAGTTTATGAGAGGCGAATTACAGAGCCATGAGCAAGTGTAACAAGTTTATGGACAACACATTACAAGGTCATGAGAAAGCGTGATAAGTTTATGGGTAGCACATAACAAGGTCATGATCAAGCGTGATAAGCTTATGGGCAACACATGTAAGGTCATGAGCAAGCGTGTCAAATTTATGGGTAGCGCATTACAAGGTCATGAATAAGCGTGACAAGTTTATGGATAGTGCATAGTAGTCTTTTGCTATTTGGAGATAATTAAAGGAAAGTCCATAGGGACCTTACGTTAATTTGACTAATTCATGAGACCTTTCTAATATTAAGTGTCTTGAACTATTAATTCTCCTTATAGTTAAAGTATTTTCATAAACAAGAAACTCACTTTTTTATTTTTAAATTACATTTTGGAAATTAAAATTTAGTCTTATTAAGATTTCTTACAATTTACCAACACTTTTTAATTTCTGAAGGTTATGTGCAATATTTTATTTTACCTAATAGTGATGTTCTCTCTACTTTTGCAGCGATGATGAGGTTAAGGAGAATTGTGGAACTTTGCATCCAACAAATCATTCTTAACGAAGAGACGAGATGTAGCCTAAGGAGTAGACTCATTACAGACAAAAACCACAGACATATATAGATACGCTGTCCTTTTTAGGGTACAAGACAACATCTTAGGGTTAGGGAGATAGAAGAAGAATTATATAGATTCATTTAATTAGTTGTGTTTAATTCAATTTTACAAAAAACATTGGGCTTCAATACCTGGGAGATAGTATAAGAGAAATAAGGAATTTTTCCAGAAAAATTATATCTAAAATTAATTAAATAATTAATTATTAATTTTCCGCAAAATATTTAATTAAAAGATTCAAATGAATAAATAATTAATTAAATTAAAAAAATTTGTTGGGTAAGAAAACGGCCCAAGAACAGATCCTAAGCATTCCAAAAACAAAAAAAATTGTGTCACACCACATAGGCCCAAACAATTAAAAAACATTGTTTTTATTAGGAGTGGGCCAAACCAGATTCGACCCCAAAAAAATTAAAGAAATAATGGTGTTTTTATAAAGGATTAAAGTGTAAAAATGTCAATGTAATTGTTCTTAAGTGCAAAAATATCTATGTAAAATTTTTTTGGGCAAAACTGTAATATCCTTTCAAAATAAGGATCAAATTTATGTAATCTACCATGGCATAGAAACGAAACTAAAATAATAAAATTCATCATGGAAGAGAAATCTAAAACTCATATAGAGAGGTAGATCATATCATTATACCCTATTATGCATGGTAGAAAAATAATTGACCCAAATTTAGTAGAAAGAGTTAATCTTATTTTTCTCAGTAACTAATCATGGTAGAAAAAAATAAAACGACTTTAAAATGTCTACCATGATTTTTAGAAAACACTTATTTTCTTTAAAACTTTTGATAAACTAACATGGTATAAAATGTTTTACCAACTTAAATTATTTCTAAAATAATATATTATTTGGAAATTTTTCAAAATAAAAAGTAATATATTAAGGTCTATAAAAAATTAGATTAGTTCTATACATTATTTACCAACAAAATTGTGTCATAAATTTAGAAACAAAATCCCTAATGTCATGACAATTAAATATAAAACGACATAAATGTGCTCAATCAGCACAATAGAGTCTTTCAAGCTCGTTCTTCGTACATTTCCCTTGTTTTACTACTGATCTTTCAGCTAAAAATGTTAATGATGAGGTGAGATAGACATCTCAATAACTACTGAAAGCATCTAACATATACTAACAAACAATATACAATTACATTATAAACAATTATATTTCACATGCTATTCTTTTTTACCTCACATACACAAATATTACATACAATCAAACATTTATATAGAAATGATTTTCTCATGAATGAATGTGTTATGCAACCTCCCTTATATCACACCCTTATTCCGCTGACAGGAGGTATAGGCTAACACATAGTATAAACAGAAACATATCCAAGTAATTAGATTGTTTCAAGCTCACCAATACTTGAGATATACATGCCCAAAGGTACAGAGCTCAAGCATGGACTATGGCTCCCCTCCTTAAAAGAACGAAATTATTAAGGAGGTGTCACATGTCCCACTACTCCAATGTAATCTCGGGCAAGGAAACATGGAAGAAGGGGCCCTGACAAGTGTCATCCACTATGCACTGAGTAATGACATACCACGTGGTAATATAATTCACCATACATATTCCTCCTCTACAACCTATCCCATCACCATGAATGCAAATGCTATAATAATTATGTCATTCTCAAAAACTAGTATCCAGTTCATGATACTACAACATTCTCAAAATATGTAATCATTCTTCCAACATCAGCATACTTCAAAAGGAACAACTAGAATACATTTCACAAAATATATAGCCAACATAAGCATGCTTGAAAAGGAATAAACTAGAATACATTTCACATGATATATAAAGAAGACAAGCATGCTTAATTAAAAAGATTAAACTAATATTCAAATTTCATACAACTGGTCTAATAAATGCTTCAATATATAACATTAAATTTAATCTTACATATCACAGTCAAGTAATAATTATTTATAATCTAATTATACATAATTTGCAAGTACGGAAGAATTTCCCAGAGTTACCTCTACTCCCAGCTTACAAATAGATGTACAAGTGGTACTCAAAGCCTCTCAAGTTGGAGTCTAATATCTTTGTCGCGAAACCACAATGCTATATTCTCATTCACTCATTCTTTTATTATTTATTTTTATTTTGAAGGTGCTAAAAGACTTAACAATTTCTAGTTAGTTGGGTTCCACTAATTAGGAAATTGGACTCATGTGTTCATGAGGTTTGATAAATTAGTGTATTAGCACACTAGTTATTTCCCAAATATATTAATAGAGTTAGGATAGTTATTCTCAATCATTCCCCAAGAGCAATTTCATATCATTTAACTAGATCTTTACTTTTACTAAATCTTATTTTCCCTTTCGCAGATCACATTTTTACTAATTTTCATTATTAATCCATGACAATTTTTCTTATTCAAACAAGTTTAGCATTTGGTTACTAGGTAATTAGATGCATTCATAGTCTCCTCTGAGAACGATACCCGGGTAACTTCTATTAAGCCATTGGTTCTAAATTTTTTTGAAGGACTAGACCCATGATAATCACTACTCCGACCACAAATTCGATGTCCTTCACTGCTCGAAAATGAAATGTGATATATGGAAGAGTTAACATAACTTTTGATCCCTCAAGTTTAACCCAATTGTGGTTTTAGTCCCTCAAGTTTTATACCCGTGCTTTTAGTCCCTCAAGTTTACTCAGTTAATAACATTAGTCCCTAGAGTTTTAAAAGAACTTGACAGTGTTAAATATTGCTGATGTGTCAATTAACAATGTTTATTTTGCTTAGTTGGCATCTGACTGGACTTCTAATTTTAATTTATAATTTTAAATTAAAAACAACATCATCTTCCCCCCAAAGCGTAGATCTCCGCCAAGTCACCCTCACCGGTGATGGACTCAACACTGCCGAAATCCGTCGCAGCCACCGTCGGAGGTGGAGATTCCTCTCTCACCACCTCTTGTGAGAAATCCGTCAGAGCTGGAGATTCCTCTCTCACCGGATGGCTGGAAAACGATGCTTTGATGGACCAAGTGCTCTTTCACCGCCGGCTCCAACACCAAAAATGGTGGCACCTGCGCCCTTGGTCAATGTCCCATGGCCACCGTCTCCACCGCCGTAAGCCACCATCGTTTTCCAGCCACCACCTTAATTAAGTACTGTAAGCGCCCTCCCCCACCATTTTCCTTTCTCCCTCACTTGCTCCATCAACAGACATAAAAACTATGTCAGATCTCAAAAAGATGGGTAGTGACAATGAAGCTATGAGGAACAAAATCCCATAATTAGATAGTGGGACTGAGTGAGGCAAGTGAAGACGAAGGCAAAGCCATCTTCATCCACACTCTTCCTCTTCTTAGCTCTTAACGTCATCCTCCTCCTCGCTTTCCACATTCACATTTACATCGGCTAGCTCATTCATATCCTCCTTTTCCACCCTTTGGTAACTCTCTTCACATTCACATGGGTGCTTATGGTGAGGAAGTGATGGAGAAAGGAAAACGGTGGTGGGTGATGGTGCTTACGGTGGGGGAGACGGTGGCCATGGGACAATGGCCGAGGGCACCGACCCCGTTGTTTTTGGTGTTGGAGCCGGTGGTGGCGGTGGTTATGCCGGCGCTGACAGAGGCTGACATTTGTGATGGTGATGGGGAGAGGGAGAGGGGGGAGAGGAGGTGTACGTGTACAGGGAAGGGAAGTGACAATTTTGTTTTCTATTATTTAAATATTTTAAAATCCAAATTTTGCATTTTATTGGGCCACATCAGTTTCCTAGTAATCTAGCCATGTCATCATAACTAACACCGTTAGTGACATGTCAGAATATTTAACACTGTTAACTCTATAGGGACTAACCGTGCTAACAAAATGAAACTTAAGGGACTCAAACCTCTTGTTTGAAATTACAGGGACTAAAACCAAAATTGAGGCAAACTATAGGGACCAAAAGTTACGTTAGCCCTATGGAATTATAATGTCGAGATTTTCTACCTGTCCCCGACAAAAGACACAATTACGATAATTTTTTTAAAATTTATGCATCTTGTCACACACACACACATGTTGCTCCTCCAACGCAACATGCTGCACATTTTTTATATTATATTAATATAATATATATTACATAATATATTATATGCTATTTAATAAATAATAATTAATATAATAAATATATTATATATAATAAATATAATGTATAAGAATATACACTATATTATTTTCTTATACATTTTTAGGGCTAAAGTGTAAAAATGGTCATGTAATTGTCACGAAGATGCAAAAATGACCTATAAATTTTTTTAGAGCAAAACTGCCCATCAAATTTCAAAATTGGGGCAAAAATGGCCAGCATAGTTAACTTTTTAACTTATATATATATATATGTATGTATGTATGTATGTATGTATGTATGTATGTATGTCACGCCCACACCCAAGGAAGGCAGGAAGAGCGACATATATATAGGGCGCGACATACATATATAATTTTCATATATGTATGTCATGCCTGAGGGTGGGAATTGAAAAGGGCTTAGGACACAAGAGGGAGGTGTGAATTGTGGCTTCAAAAACAAGATAAAAATAGAGACACAAACACAAATTTTATACTGGTTCGGTCTAACTCTTGATCTACGTCCAGTTCTCAATCCCTTGATTGAGTTCCACTAATTCACAGGTTTTCAAACGGGTTCACCTGCCAACCTTTACAACCACAAGTTTTACGGGTTAACTTGCAACCTTTACAACCACAAGTTTTACGGGCTAACTTGCAACCTGACTCACTCCCCCTTACTACCTGCAAGGGTTCGACCTTTACACAAAGGATTTAATACAAAGTTCACTTAATGAACAGATTGTGATAAACACTTAAGTACAATGAATGCTCACAATAAATGTAGAGACTTAAATACAATGAGAACAATAAGAACAACTCTCAAGGTATTAAGTGCTCTTAAGAACTTTAAAGCTTTCTGAATATTCTCTGAGTATTATGCTTGAATGCTCTTGGCTTTTTCTCAATGACTGCGTGTGTTCTACTATCTTCATAAATGATGAAGTTGTTCCTTTTATAGTAGCCTCTAATACACCAGTTGCTTGAGCGGCAATTCGAAATAAGTCCGTTTGAAAATAGCTGTTTAACCCTTGTTACCGTTGTCCTCATAAATGCTCATTAATGCTTAGCAGAGTTGACTTGTGCTTTAATTAATTAGCTCTGAAAAGTAGCTTTGACAATACTGCTCTGACAAAAGCAATTCTGACATCTGAGCATTTGTACGGTCTCTGACTCTCATACTTGCTATCGGATGGATTTTGGCTACCGGAAGTAAGAGCTTCGTTCTGCAAACATTAGTCCAAGTATGTGTAATGTAAAGAATGTTCACTATCGGAAGCTCATTTGCTATCGGAAGTGAATCTAAGTTCTGCACGCAAATGTTAGTCCAACAGAGTAATATAAGCAAGTGCAATGGGAAACGTTTTTGCTATCGGAAGCTATTCTACTTAGACTCGGATTAGGCTGTGTTAAATTCACTTGCGCTTGGTGATGTGCCTACTTGCTTCCGGAAGTCTAACTGAAAAATAGAGGTTCTTGCTATGGGAAGTTTTTCACTTAGACTAGGTTAACTGTAACGTACCTCCTACTAACGAATTATTAACTTACTAACTTCCACCTAATTAAACACATATTTCAAATAACCCAAACAAATGGTGTCTAACCATGTTAGTAAGAATACATCTAACATGGTTAGAAAAAGAAAACGATATCATTCAAAATTAAATGCCCTAACCATGTTAGTAAAAGATTTACCTAACATGGTTAGCAAAAGAATTTCTCTACTATGAAGAGATTACAGCCATATGCTTAACACATATCAACTATGTTAGAAAATAGAATCTCCTAACATAGTTAGCAAAAGAAACCAAACCATCTACATAAAAGGTAACCATGGCAGAGAGGGGCCCGTCTAACATGGTTATATAAAGAAATCACATTAAATCAATCACATCATCAATGTGTTATAACCATGTTAGGAAAAAGGATTTCCTTAACACGGTTATTCCAAAACACCTATGTAAATAGTTACATCAAAAACAAATGTCTGACTTAAACATGTCAGAATCACAAGGCATAACCAAATATTGCCTATCACAACCATTTAATACTTCCATGTCAGGAAAAGGATTGTCTTTCCATTAACAGGCAATTCTCCTATAACAATAAATTCATTTGCACTCCATAAACAGGAAAACAAGATTGTCTTTCCATTACCAGACAATCCTCCTGTAGCAACCAACCCACATACGGTACATACTCAGTTATCACATTACCACAAGATCAATAATCAAACAACCAGCCAACAGAGACAGTTAATAAAGAAATCCAACAAATTAGACGTTCAAATAACTACAAACAAATGCGGAAGCTGATGCAGCCTAGTCAAATGACAATATATATATCCCTATAAGATCACCTCCGGCCTACTTATTGCATCAGTATGGGCCAGACTGCCCCTTCCCCTTCCTCTCTACCTCCATCTGTGCATGACCACCTGAAAAAAATAAAGGGAATGGGGTGAGACAAAACAATGTCTCAGTAATCACTACTTAACTCACTGTAAGACTCAGATGTGAGGTAGCGGAGTGTCTACAGGGTACCACAGTTTTCAAAACCTGCATAAACATGCAATAAATACATATATATACAATACAGAGTCATCCATCTCTCAACAGACTAAAAATAAACGTGTGTGACACTGTGCCCGGTCTCTAGTCCGAAAAGCATGTAAAAAGGGACCGGTCTCTAGTCCGAAAATCCCTGGTCCCAATCTCAAGTTCGATGGACCTGTACAACTAACTTATCGATTGCACAGATCGATGGTTACATCGGCCGATGGTACTAATAATCAGTGTCCTGCAACATACAAAAGATTTATAATTATATAAATATATAAAGTACAATTTATTTAGAAAGGTACCCTATAGCCCAAGTTTAGATATAAAATAATCAGAACACATTTCATATATATATATATATATATGTATCAGTAAAAGAGGATTTTAGAAATCCTCAACTACCATCACCCTCAGTATCACAGTCAGTTAAGCGTGATTACCTGAGAAACTTAACAGCACTAAGATACGCAGATAAACACTTTCCTCAAGCTCCGCCGAACAACCACCGTCTACAATAATTCCACAATTCATAAATGGGTCAAGGCACTTTGTAAATGACTTTGACTCAACTTTTTAAACAATTTCCAACAAAATGAAGTAATAAACTACTTTCAACATCTATACTAATTTATATCCTTGAACTACCATAATTCCCTTTATCCATTTACTTATAACTTGTACATTATTAACTTTACCATTTATCCTAACTCTTGTAAAATTAGTCCACCATGCTAAAGTCTATCAAAACCCACATTCATATTAAATTGACCACTCAAAGTGACCTCTCAAACTCACAAACTCTCTCCACCTTCCAAATGCACCATTACTTAACAAATCTCTCTTAAATCCTACTCTTTATTTATCAACTCCTTCCCAAAAACAAATTCCAAACCATTTCACTCCTCCAACATCTTCATAACACCTACACAAACATTTCTTAACTTCTAATTTAATCCATACAGTCCACTTCAACGAAATCCCACTTTGAAGAAACCAAAAATGCCCATAAAATTGCAAAACAATCATTAACCACCAAACAACCGTTTTAATATTAAATTTACAACTCAAAGTAACTTTCTAACTTCACAAACCTTCCACCAAACTCCAACATATCTTTGCTTAACCACACTCCCTTTTCTTCAACACTTTAATTATAAAACTTCCTTCCAAACACCCATCCAACCAACATTAACATTTCATCATCATCAAACAACTTCAACTAACCTTAAATAAACACCAATTTATCCCAAAACATCATTTACTAGCAAAAACCTAACTCAAAGAGCCAAAAAAAAATGCCCAAAAAAAAATATTCCCAAGTTAATCCCAACTTCAAAAAAAAAACATTAATTGTCTATGCAAATCTTCAATTTCTCACTAAATAATCACAAATGTAGTTTGTAAATTCCAAAAACCCCAACTTTTGCTCAAACCCTAACTTCAAAGAGGCAACTTTTATTCTAAAATCTAAAATCCAAGAGGTAGAAATTTCTTACATGGTTTCAACGTGAAGGAGAGGTCCAAGATCGTCGGAAAAATGCCTTGAATCCCGCCGGAAAGTAGCCACAAGAGGGCTGACCGAAATATCACAGAAAATGAAAGGAAAAATTTGAACAACAAAGTTGGAAGGAAAGAATGGCTTGAGAAACAACCACAAACGGAAGCTCACCTTCACCGCCGCCTTCTACCGTCGTCCGCCAGCCCAGACTCGCCGGAAAACAGTGGAGGAAGATGCTGGGTTTTGAAAACACGAGCAGTAAGGAAAACTAACAAGTCCCACACGATTTGGAAGGGAAGAGCAAGTGAAAAATGGAAATGGGTGTGGTGGGAAAGTGAGAAATCAAAGTTTGGGTGTGATGGTGGAGGGAGAATGAAGATGGTGAAGGGAGGGATGAGAGAGGCCGAATGGGTTTCATATTGGGGGGGGTGTTTTGTCGGCCACTTAAAGGAGAAGAAGTTAAGGCCGTGTTTGGTTTGGTGCTTTATTGTAATGGATTGTGTAACTTATACCGGAAATTATCATAATGTCCTCTTTTAATTAATTTCACTATATCAAACATTCAATCTCCTTAACCTTCAAAATATTTTAAATTCCATCATATCCTCATATTTCTATTTCTCCAATTGTTTGATTAATTATTTAGACGCTTATTTACCAAAACCACCAAAAATATCCCAAATATCTCCAAAAATTCTAAAGAGTCCCAAATTTTCTAACTTTTCTATTTATTATTTCTTAAAACACTTTTTAATCCTGTATTAAATTATCGGGATGTTACATTAACTAGGATCAGACTTAGTGTTCAATTGACTTCCGCTATGGGATGTGTACTACATCCGCAAGTGCTACTTACATTGTTTTTGCTCTAAGTCATCCGGTTGTGATTTTGCATCCGATATTTTTAACTTCATCTAATTCTTCCTAAGTGTTCATTATGTTCTTTCATGTTTTAGTCCTCATCAAAACTTAAGATTCTAACATTCTCCCCCTTTTTTATGATGACAAACTTATAGTTAACTATGAAAGCATAATTAATCTCAGATATAACAGTCTAACACATGTATTCATATAAGCGAGCTTCATTGATTAAACAGAATAATTGCAAGTATGATAGACAGTAAGGATGTTACAAGTATGATTAAAACAATATGATTAGTATGATAAACAATGCATGAGGGGTTTCACGTGGTTCTAAAGCCTATGTCGTTTATCCCTTTTTCTTCTGATTTGTTCACTCCCCTCCTCACATCTATCCCAGAGTTCTTTCAACTCTGCTTCCTCTACCTCTCTGATTCTGGCTAAGTCCTCGAGATGCTCTCTCTCAGCCCTTTCCTTTTCTTGCCTTTTGAGCACAAGGGATTCCCGTATTGCCCTTCTCATATCTGCCTCTTCATCTATTCCAACTAACTGCTCTTGTCTTGATGAAGAGGAATCAACAGGAATGGTTCCAGAGGGAAGATGGAGACTTCTGACCTTGAACGCCCAAGCTGAGTACTCTGGGTCATGAGACAGATCTACCTTTCATTTCCAAGCCGAAACTTTGCTCTCATTGCATCCAACATCTGAGCTTGGGAGAAGGTAAGGTTGGTAGTCCCAAAGTACTTGAACTCCTCTTGAGT
The DNA here is from genome assembly GCA_029929735.1 of Mimosa pudica. NCBI lineage: Eukaryota > Viridiplantae > Streptophyta > Magnoliopsida > Fabales > Fabaceae > Mimosa > Mimosa pudica. Next base: position 4,353,876 of record JAKELP010000039.1, on the reverse strand, counting down.
CATCTGATCTACCTCAACCTTAACCTCAACCTCAGCAGGTATGGCTTCAGCAGCCTTTTGAGCATGCTCAAATATGGATGGAGTATGTGAGGATGATCCTGCTTGTTCTTCCTCTTGATGAGGCACAGACTCATTCTCACTCACATTTAATACAGAAGCCCTGGGAGGAGGAGGATCCCTTTTCCTAACTGTTCTCTTGATTCTTCCTCGAATAGAGGCAGAACTAGGAGTAGGATTTGATGTACTTGAGGCAGTAGTGGGAGCAGACGAAGGAGTTGGACTTGGTGAATCCTTGGAGATAGGAGTGACAATCCGAGGACGAGTCATGAGCTTCAACTTGTACTTCCCACTGAGATGTGCAAGGTAATCATCTATGGAGGCAAACTCAGAGGGCATTGAAGAAGGCTTAGACCTAAGGGGAACATCCTCAGGCTCAGAGAGTGGATCAGCCAGCACCAGTTGCATATCAGCTTGTTGACTTGAGGATGCTGCTGCTGCTTGTTGACGAATAAATTGAATAGCCTCATTTCTGATAAAATTCTCAGCAAGGCGAGGTTGTTCCAATTCCATTGCCCTTCTGATTGCAGCCTCAAAGTCCATATCCATCCACAGTGAAGGCTGTCTCAAGGTAGCCCCTTCTTGATATGTCTGTTTATCTGCAAGACTTGGGCTAGCTCTTGAACTATTATCTCTCCCCCTTTTGGCATCATCAAAAACAACAAGTGTCAGGGAGGTGCTTGGGGTGGGATCAGACGGAGGCAACTCTGGGCCAAAGGTTGGTGGAGGACTTGCAGTGGGAATGAGAGTAAATGAGAGTGGTGAGTCTTGTTCATCGTCAGATGGCTGTCTGATGATGCTTGGCTTGAGGATGGGGAGGAGTGGTGAGATTGGTTGTGTGAATGATCTGATGTTTGTGGATGTGTATCGGAGGGATGAGTCATGAGAGGTTGGTCTTGGGTTTGGTGAGGTGATTGATGGAGGTCTTGATGTGGGGGATCTTGTGGGTCTTGGGGATCTTGGTGGTCGTGGTGGTAGTGATTTTGGTTAGGTGAATGGTGATGGTCTTGAGGTAGAGGATCTTGTGGGTCTTGGGGGTCATGAGGGTCATTGTCTTGGTGGTTTTGAGGATTTGGGTTGGCCAGCAGCAAGTCCACCTTCCTCTCTAAACGTGCAAGATCTGCTTGGACCTTCTTGATCCTATGGTGCACCTTTTTGAAACTCCGTCCAACTTGTTCTTGGAACGAAGCCTGAAGTTCATTGGTGACTCTGAATACTATCTCATCTGCTAGAGCTCCCAATGCAGCAGCACCTATAGGTCGACTGTGGGATTCCACTTCCTGTTCAACAGCACCAAAAGTGGATGGCTGATCAGTCTAAGACTCACTTGTCCCACGTGAACCAGATCCAGCACCCCTTGGAGGTCTGATGTATGACACTCCCATTTTACCCAAGTTTCCCTTTACAATGGGAAGACACTTCCTGTTTTCCACATCCCCAGTGGATTTGATGTTGATCTTCTCCAAGAGGAAGGATATCAACTGGGGAAAGGGAAGAAAGACATTCTCCTTCTGATTCTTGCCATCAACCCACCTTAGGAGTTCCATGGATATAAGTTGCCCAGGGTTGATGGGTTCCTTGAGTAGAATGCGAGGGAGCCATGGATTGTCAAGGAGAGTGAATTCCGAGAAGTTCCCACCCTTGTGGGTCATTATCCTTGAATAAGCATACTGGATTACCCGGTGGAGGTCAGACATTCCTGAAACCCTCTTTCCATCAGTGCCATAGATCTCATTCAATTGATCTTTGGAAAACAGCCTGTGGTATTTCCACTTGTTCAGATTGGGGTCTGTGATACCCAGCAACTCGTTGAATTTCTTCCAGTCAAATTCTATGCTCCTCCCTCTGACTGTGGCATAGAAGCGAACATGTGCAACGAGTGCTTCATTTCCCTTTTCCTTTCTTCTAACAATGTGGTGAAGAGATTGGTAGAAAACTCGCAGAACCCCTACATTGAATTCATTCTGAATCCCCAACCAGTTCATGTAGGGACCCAGATGTTCAGACAGATCGTATCCTAATTCCTTCAGAATTTTCAGATCAACAAATACCCCATTTGTCAGATATGGACTCCTTCGGTCGAAGGCAGGGGAAACGGACTCGAGAGGACCATCTCTGTAAATACTAACATCGTCTTCCTCCTCAACCCTTTGTCTCTTGGAAGGAGCAGGTTCTTATGCAAATTGAACCTGCTTCCCTTTCCTTTTTCCAGATTTGGTAATGGAGGTTTGAGGGTTTGTCTCGCTTGATCCTACAATTTTATATGTGTGGATGATGATAATGACAAATGTGTAGAGATATGAAAGAAGGTTTGGAGACAGAGAAGAGCACAGATGAAGAAAATGGAGATGATATTTGAGAAGGTTGAGAGAAAATGGAGAGATGTTTATGAATGAAGAAGATGAGTTATGAATGAGGAAGATGAAGTAATAGTTGCCTATTTATATTAAGTGACGTTTAGATGCGAAAGGTCATGATGAGAAGGCGTGGGAAACGTAAACATTTAAAGCTGACAAGACGTACCTTTTTGCCACGTGTTGTTTCAGAATGTCAGGGAAGACGTAATGCTTCAGAGGCGTCGTTTCACTCTCCAGTAGAGACGCTTCCGGATGCTGAGCAGCAATCGCAAGCGGCATGATCCCACGCTGAGTAGAAGAAATGACGTCCATCCACTCTACTCCTTCCAAGGTTCAATAGTTGTCCTTGCTATCGATAGCAATATTGCTTGCGAATGCCGTCTTTGCTCAGGCTGAGGGATTGTTCCTGCATGTGCTAGCGGAAGTGAATGTGCTTCCGGATGTGAAAAACTTGAGATTTAACATTGTACGTTCACATGATCTTTTCACAAAGGAACCTGCAAAACTAAAGATTGGCACTCCGATGCCTAAGTTAATACAGTTTACAGGCTTTAACATTTAAGCACATGTTTATAATGAAGAATTAAACTTCATTTGGGTTTACCATTCCCAAATTACCTCTTATGTAGGTAAATTGATCAGTCCCCAAAGGCTTGGTAAAGATATCTACAAGTTGATGCTAGGTTGGAACAAACTGCACCTTGACATCTTTCTTCTGAACATGATCTCTAATGAAGTGATGTCTGACATCAATGTGCTTTGTTCTTGTGTGCTGAACGGGATTCTTGGCTAAGCTAATAGTGCTTGTGTTGTCAAATAGAATGGGAGCCTCTGGAAATTCTAAGCCAAGATCTCGAAGTTGGTTTTTCAACCACAGCATCTGGGCACAACAGCTTGCAGCAGCAATATACTCTGCCTCTGTGGATGATAGTGAAACGCAAGTCTGCTTCTTGCTTGCCCATGACACTAGACCGCCACCAAGGAAGGCACATTGACCACTAGTGCTCTTCCTATCTGTTTTATAACCTGCATGGTCAGCGTCAGAGTAAGCCCACAAGAATTCTTGGTGACCTCTGGGATACCAAAGACCAAGTTCTTGTATTCCCTCAAGGTATCTCAAAATTCGTTTAACACATGTAAGGTGAGATTCCTTGGGGTTGGCCTGAAATCTAGCACACATGCCAACACTAAATTGTATATCAGGTCTGCTAGCAGTTAAATATAATAGAGAACCTATCATTCCTCTATACAGTGATTGACTAACAGAACTTCCTTTTATATCAACATCGAGAGCGGCGGTGGTGCTCATGGGAGTATCATACTCCTTGCATTCATCCATCCCAAACTTCTTGAGGATTTCTCTACAATACTTTGTTTGGGAAATGAAGATGTCATCTCTTCTTTGTTTGATCTGCAGGCCTAGGAAGAAGTTCAATTCTCCCATCATTGACATTTCAAATTCTCCCTGCATTGTCTTTGAAAACTCTTCACAGAGTTTCTCGTTAGTTGCTCCAAATATAATATCATCAGCATAGATTTGAACAACTAGCATGTGCCTATCCTTATGCAGTATAAACAGAGTATTATCTAGTTTGCCTCTTGAGAAACCTATCCCTAGCAGGAAGTTGCTAAGTCTCTCATACCAAGCTCGTGGAGCTTGTTTTAGGCCATATAAGGCTTTCTTCAATTTAAAAACATGATTAGGATGTCTAGGATCCTTAAAGCCAGGAGGTTGTTCAACATACACCTCTTCTTTGATATAACCATTAAGAAAAGCACTCTTTACATCCATCTGATATAATTTAAACCTTTTCATGGATGCGAAGGCCAGAAGAATCCTTATGGCTTCAAGTCTTGTGACTGGAGCAAAGGTTTCTTCATAGTCTATGCCCTCTTCTTGGTTATATCCTTTTGCTACTAATCTGACTTTGTTTCTAGTAATTAGGCCAGTCTCATCCAGTTTGTTCTTAAACACCCATTTGGTTCCAACTATGGATTTGGTGAGATGGTCTAGGTACTAGTTCCCAGATTTGATTTCTTTCAAATTGATTAAGCTCTTCCTGCATGGCAATGATCCAATCACAATCTTCTAAGGCCTGTTCAATTGAAGTTGGTTCAATTTGAGACAGAAACGCTCCATACTCAACTTCATTTTGAACTTGCCTTCTAGTCCTAACACCAGAAGAAACATCACCAATTACTAGGTCTAGTGGATGATCCCTATGATGTCTCCTAGCAGTTGGCATTTGTACCTCATCTGGTACAATCTGCATTCTAGACTCATCAATGGGATCATCACCCTCTTTTGGATCCATTGTTGGTGTTTCTACGGGTGGTGAAGATGATGATGGATTTAAAATCTTTAGGTTTTCATCATCTTCTGTGGATCTTTTCCATGAGGAGTTTTCATAAAAAACAACATGCATAGATTCCTCTACAGTCCTAGTTCTCATGTTGTACATTCTATATGCTTTACTTCTAAGAGAATAACCTATGAAAATTCCTACATCCACTTTCGGATCAAACTTACCCAAATTTACCTTCCCGTTGTTGTGGATGTAGCATTTGGACCCAAAGATCTTCAAGTGGCTGATATTGGGCTTCCTTCCCTTGTACAGCTCGTACGGTGTCTTGTCCAAGCCCTTGCGAATATAGGCTCTATTTGAGATGTAGCAAGCGATGCTCATGGCGTCAGCCCAGAATACTTGGGAGACTTTCTTCTCATTGAGCATGCTTCTGGCCATCTCAGTTAGAATCCTGTTCTTCCGTTTGACCACGCCATTTTGTTGTGGAGTCCTAGGAGCTGAGAAGTTGTGATCAATTCCATTTTCCTCACACAGCTCAGAGAAGTCATGATTTTCGAACTCTCCACCGTGATCTGTTCTTATTGCAGCTATTTTGAGATTTCTCTCATTCTGCACTTTCTTGGCAAGGACAACAAAAGCATCAAAAGCATTATGCTTTGAGGGAAGAAACATAGTCCAAGTAAACCTTGAATAGTCATCCACTACCACAAGAGCATAAAGATTTTCACCTAGGCTCTTTACTCTTGCTGGCCCAACTAAGTCCATGTGGATTAGTTCCAAGGGCCTGCTTGTGGAGACTCTCTTCTTGGTTTTGAACGAGGACTTTGTTTGCTTTCTTTTTTGGCAAGATTCACAAATAAAATCATGCTTTACTTTAAATGATGGAATCCCTATGGCTAGCTTCTTTTTAATGAGCATGTCAAGCTGTATAAAGTTTACATGTGCTAGCCGTTTATGCCACAACCAACTATTTTCATCACTAGTGATAAGACATTTTTCGTTTAGTTGTTGGCATAGATCTAGGGTATATAGGTTTCCATTTCTATTAGTCTTAAGTTTGCATTTCAGATTGGATTTATCTATATTGAGATCATGCTTATCAACTATCAGACATTCATGAGAGTCAAATATTACCCAGTTGCCTTTGTCTGTGCTTTGACTCACACTCAGCAGGTTGTGACAGAGTCTCTCTACGAGATAGACATCTTGGACATGACCAACTTCACCAACGCTAGTGACCATCCCACTTTGGTTCCCACCAAAGCTGACTTTGGCTCCATCTTTGACCACCAGTGAGTTGAACTTGTCCCTGTCTCCCGTCATGTGTCTCGAGCATCCACTATCGATGTACCACTTGCTGTTGTTGGATGCTTTGAGACAGATCTGCACAGATCAGACAGATTTAGGTACCCAACCTTTATTGGGTCTTCTTTCATTAGTATTTGAAACCTTTGATCCAATGTTGACCTTAGGTTCGTGTGTGACCTGTGCCTTTGGCCTTGGTTGGGCTCTAGGCGTTTGAGTCTCTTTTGGAGCAGTTTTCCGTGCCCTAGGTTCATGATTGACTTTAGGCTTATGTACTTCCTTAGCCTCTTGCCTTGGAAATGCTTTAGGCATATTTGTTCCTTTTGGAACCCATTGATAGGAGCTATTAGCACCATGCTTCTTGGCATTACAAGTGGACGTGGTGTGTCCCTTCCTGTTGCAATAATTGCAGAAGCTAAATGGTGATGACATGTAGCTAGTGGCTTTATGAAAGAATTTCAAGTAGGGTTTCACTTTAGGTTCCACCCACTTCTTTTCCTTATGCTTATAGCCTAAACCAGTTTTATCCCTATAAGCTCTTTGGTTCATTAAAATAATATCTAGTATTTCAGATTCTTTAGTGAATTTTTGTAAAGCATTGGATAGCCTATCCTTTTCAATAGAGATCTTGCTACAATTGGCGCATCATTCTGAGCTTGGGACGTTGGGTTCCACTTGGGGATCTCCCTGGATGTCCGCTTCCGGAAGTCCTTTAGCTTCCGCAAGCTCATCACTTAGTGAGTTCACAGTCATCTCAAGTGATTTGTTTTTCCTTTTTAAAACTAGAAAGACTTTAGCTATTTTGTGAAAATCCCTATGTATATCATTGTAAGCATCTTGAAGATCAGTCAGGCTTACCTCATTACCATGGATGGATTCAAAGTCTGATAAGGTTTCTTCCTCACCATCCTCCTTAGCAACGAGACAGAGGTTAGCAGCCTCTTCCTCATCACTAGCTTCTTCATCGGAGCTATTGACCCAGATGGAGGACATAAAGGCTTTCTTCTTTCTACCAGAAAACTCCTTTTCTTTCTCCTTGGATCTCTGGAGATTTGGACAGTCAGCCTTGAAATGACCAGGCTTTTTACACTCGAAGCACAAAGGAGCAGCCTCCTTTCTTCGTTCTCTTCTGGAACTAGAACCACCCTTCTGAAACCTTCTTTTACTTCTATAGAACTTTCCAAACTTCCGGATCATAAGGGCCACTTCTTCGTCATTGAGATCCTCATCATCATCGTCATCATCACTGGAGTCTTCCTCAGCAGCAAGGGCAAGACTCTTCTTCTTCTTGTCAAATGGCTGACTCTCAGTTGTCATCAAATTTGAGGACTCATACTCAGCCAAGTTTCCAAAGAGAGCCGTCAGAGATCTTGTTGAGGGACCCTGAGCCTCCTTGACCACAATTGCCTTGGTTCGCCATTTTTCAGAGAGATTGTTGAGGACCTTACTTATCTGATCACTCTCTGGGATCTCCTTTCCAAGAGCAGCAAGATTGTTAATGAGGTGAGTGAGCCTTAACTCGAATTCTCTGATGGTTTCACCTTCCTTCATGGCTAGCCGATGAAACTCACCAACCAATTGCTCTATACGACTGTTCTTTACAGCATCTGTTCCTTCATGAGCAACCTCAAGAGCATCCCACATTTCTTTGGCAGTGGACAGTTTGCTAACTCTGAAGAACTCCTTTTCTTGGAGAGCACTCTGAAGGACCAAGATAGTTTTGTCATTAAGCTCCATGTCTGCATAATCCTGGTCAGTCCACTCAGGTTCTGGCTTGGGCTCTCCAACCAAATTCAAAGGAACAAAGTTCCCTCGTTCCACAACTCTCCACAACTTAAAGCCATTTGATTTAATGTAAGTTCTCATCTTTATTTTCCAAAATGCATAGTGATAAACTCCATAATTTCACACATTTCATCTCTATTTCCTTCTAGTTCACACTCTTTTTTATGATACATTGATAACAAAACACACAAATACTAAAAGAAAGTGATGCAAATAGGAAATCATTCATTTGAGTGAGGGTTAAGGGTCAAATCTAGCACTCTACTATTGCCAAAATTTCACCCAACATAAACAAGAATTTGATGGCTCAAATGTAGCACACATCTATTCAAAAATGACTCAAATCTAGCATTTCCGTCAACTTTAACGGATTTGACTGTTAAGTTTGACCCCCAAGCCCGCCACGTCATCCGCCACGTCACCCAATTAGGACACGTCACCTGTCACCCCAACGGGCCCACTTAATATCCATGATTGGGTGACGTGGCAGGTGACGTGACCTAATTTGGTGACGTGGCGGATGACGTGGCATGCTCGGGTCAAACTTAACGGTCAAATCCGTTAAAGTTGACGGAAATGCTAGATTTGAGCCATTTTTGAATAGATGTGTGCTACATTTGAGCCATCAAATTCTTGTTTATGTTGGGTGAACTTTTGGCAATAGTAGAGTGCTAGATTTGACCTTTAACCCTTTGAGTGAAATTTGAAGTTTAATGCTTGTATATTTGAGACATGGAAACTCTTCAACCCTCTTGCTAGCTTGTGTAGGAAGAGGTGGACAGCTGTTAGAAGCTCGATGAAACCCAAGTACTACAACAAAGGAAAAAAAAGGAACAAGGGAAAGCAAATCATAAATCCTTAGAAAAGCTACAAGTTGGCGAGCCGGTGAAGCCAACAGGCAAGCAATTGGCGTGACCTCTCTGTATTCTCGCCAGTGGCTCGCCAACTGGCGAGTGATTGGCGAGCGACTGTTCGCAACTGCGCGTTTTGATCAGATTTTCAGCATATAAAAAAGGCAAGTTAGGGCATTTGAAAGGAGGCTGGAAAAACACGAAAGAACACACATCTAGGGCATATTTTGGAGCCTTGAAGAGCTTGAAGATCATTGGGAAAGCTTGGGATTCAAGTGGGAAGCTTAGAGAGATTTGAGCTTTCTTCATTTGTGGTTGTATATCTTCTTCCCTCTTCTTCATATCTCTTCAATGAACTCCTTCATAGTTTTAGGGTTTGTTTTATTTACATTTATGTGTAACTAAAACCCTAATCTAGGGTTGTTATGAACCTATTTATGGATTGAACCATCTACTCTCCCTTTCTTTAAGTAATTAATGAAGTATATGTGTAGTTTTTATCTTACTCTCTATTTGTTTTAAGTGCTTGATCACCACTTACTTAGTTAAATGGAATATGACTTGGGAAAGTGTATTTTGTTTTAGAACTTGGATAAAAGCATGTTGGACTTGAAGTTTATGGTTTTAAATGGATGGTTTGTTGATAACATAGAGATATAGTTATTGACCTAACATAGTCATAATTAGGGTGGTTGAGGAAATGAGCTTGCATTTATTGTGACAAGAGATTGTGCAATAAATGCTAGCATAAATTTGATCTTGACTTGGGAAAGTTTTTTCAAATGATTTTGAACCCTAGACTTGCACATATTTTCATTTAGTCACTTAAAAAGGAGAGGGAGACTTTGGTTCATGAAGTAAATAGGGGATTAGCAACCCTAGGCCTTAATTATTATTGTTAACTCGTGTTTGAAAACTCCAACTTTTTTCTTTGCATTCAAAAATTGAAAACTCTTTTCTTAATTGAACAACAACTCTCAATATGCTTTTACTTAAGGTAATTGGGCATGCAATTAGCGCCAATCACTTTGTTTTAACTATAATCTCTGCGGAACGACACTTTTTCTATACTACACTTGACGACCCGTATGCTTACGGAAGCGCATCAAATCCGCGATAAGTCAATGGCGCCGCCGCCGGGGATTGTAGTTTAAGCAAAAGTTTATTCTCTTGTGTTGATTAGCTTAATTGTGTGATTAATTGCTTTTAAGTAACCTCTTTCCTTATCTTGTGGTAACTTGGTGTTTTGTTGTTTCTAGCTACCTTAGGTGTTAGAAATAGCTCTACCTTGGTTCCTTGCTTATTTACACTTTTGGGTACTTTGATACTTATGATCTTGTAGTTCTTGTAGGTGCTCCTTTTTGCAGGTACTCATTTCTTGGTGCATGCAACACATTGAGTTTGGTGACTTGGAAGTAGTACTTGAAGGGGTAATTAATCTTGAGCAAGAGGTTGAGGTTGAAACTGCAACTATGGCGGAGGATGAGTATGATCATGCCACTGTTAATGACTTTGCTAGTCGGAACTTGAGAGGAACTCAATCTTGCATTCGGATTCCGGATGTGCAAGCAAGGAACTTTGAGATCAAGCCGGTGATGATCACAATGCTTAAAATGCAAGGGATGTTTCATGGTCTTTACAATGAGGATGCTAACAAACATTTGATATATTTCTTGGAAGTGTGTGATTCATTCAAGCAAAATGGGGTTTTAGCTGATATTCTTCGATTGCGATTGTTCCCTTTCTCTTTGCAAGGCAAGGCTAGAGAGTGGTTCAACAACTTATCAGAAGGTTCTATCACCACTTGGAATGAGCTTGAAACCAAGTTCCGGGCTCTGTTTTTCTCTGATGACAAATCTGTTGAGGCTAGGGATGAGTTCTTGAGTTTCAGACAACACGATGATGAGACTCTCTATGCTGCTTGGGATAAGTATAAGATGTTGATGAAGCAATGTCCCAATCATGGAGTGGACAAGTGGGTGATTATTCAAATCTTCTATACTCGCCTTAATCCACAGTCTAGAGCAATGGTCGACTCTATAACCAATGGTGGGTATCGGAATGTGCCAGTGAATGAAGTATTCTGGTTGTTAGATCAGCTATCGGCCAACAATTCTCAAAGGACATATAGGAGGATTCCTCAATATTCCATTGCTCCTAAGGAGGATACCGCTACCGCCCAGTTTGTATCTATCCTCTCCGCAATCAACAAGCGGTTTGATGTTTTAGAAACTCAGATCAGAAAGGGTAGTGTTCAAGAGGTGCGAGCGATTCAGTCTATTCCGGTTGTCTGTGAACAGTGCTATGATGTGCATATGCCGGATCATTGTCCTCTCTATGCCACTCTAGAATCTGTGAATTATATGGGAAGAGTACAGAATCCTCAGAACAATCCTTATTCTCAGACTTACAATTCGGGGTGGAGAAATCATCCCAACTTCGCTTGGAACCAAGGGCAAAATATGAATGCATCATCATCCTCTGGTGCTAAGGCCTCTTATCCACCTGGTTTTCAAGATCAACCTAGACAAGTACCTCTTAGGGAGGAAGAATCTAAGGTGGAGAAAATGCTTGCTCAGATCATTGCCAGACTAAAAGCACAAAGAGTGTATAATGCTCAAAATGATACCAAGACAGCTAGTCATGAGACTTCTATCAGGAACATTGAAATACATATAGGCCAAATGAATGCTATGGCAAGAAGAAACTTCCCAAGTGACACCATTCCTACTCCAAGAAGGGAAGGTAAGGAGGAGTGCAAAGCAATATTCTTTAGAAGTGAGGGGCAAGTGCCTAATATGCCTCGATCTTGTGAAAAGAGCAAAGTCTCTGAAATTGTTGATCTTGATAGGGATGACAGATTTGAGCAAGATCTTGTAGTTGTGGATGATGAAAGTAAGAAAAAAAGGCAAGTTGAAAAAGCTATTGATGATGGAGAAAAAGACAAGAAGAGAGAATGTGAAAAGAGGCAAGACAAAAAGCCCAAGACAAATGGTCCTCCTCCGTATGTACCTCCGGTCCCATTTCCTCAAAGGCTAAAGAAGAAAGAAGGGGATGCACAATTCAAGAAATTTTTGGAGATATTCAAACAACTGCACATTAATGTCCCTTTTGCAGAGGCACTTGAGAAGATGCCAAAATATGCCAAGTTTTTGAAAGAAGTGTTGTTAAAGAAGAGGAGATTCAATGAATTTGAAACTGTAGTTATGAATGAAGATTGTAGTGCTATCCTCCAAAGAAAGCTTCCACCCAAGTTGAAAGATCCAGGGAGTTTCTACATTCCATGCAATATTGGAAAGAACTTCCAAGGAAAAGCCCTTTGTGATTTGGGGGCAAGTGTGAATTTGATGTCCTCTGCTGTTTTTAATCGACTAGGTTTGGGTGAAGCAAGACCTACTACGGTATCACTACTCCTTGTTGACAGGAGTATATCTCATCCCAAAGGGATCATTGAAAATGTTTTGGTGAAAGTAGACAAATTCATCTTTCCAGATGATTTTATTGTTATTGACTGTGAGGTAGATCCAAACATTCCTATCATATTTGGGAGACCCATCCTTGCTACATCTAGAACTCTTGTTGATGTAGAAAGAGGTGAAATCACTTTGAGAGTTGATGATGAACAAATAAGCTTCAATATGAACAAGGATGTGAAATATTTTGATAATCCTCTAAATGCCTTTTTGTGGATGTATGTAACATCCTGAAAATTTAATACAGGATTAAAGAGTGTTTTGGGAATGATAAATGGAGAAATTAGGAATTTTGGAATTTTTAGGAATTTTTGAAAATTTTTGAAAATTTTGAGTAATTAATGTGCACATAATTAATTAAGAAATGAAGAGTTTGAAATATGAGGGAATGGTAAAGCTAAAAATATTTGGAAGTTTAAGAAGATTGGAGGCTGGTTTAAGTGGTTTTAAATCAAAATGAGTACACTATGGCAAGTTTAGGCTTTAATTATCAAAAACCACCCTTATTTCCCCTTAAACAAACACGCCCTCCCTCCTCCCTTATCAACAAAAACCCGACACCTCACCCTCCCTTCTTCCAAACTCGCGACGGACTCCCTCCCTCCATTCCCAATTCCTTTTTCTCTTCTTCCCCAAATCACCACTTCGGCTCTCTCCCTCCCTCTCCAAGATCTTCAATCATTTTCATTTTCTTCTCTTCTCTTCTCCTCGGACAGTTTGAAGCTGAGCTCGAGCAGTTTTGTCGGCGGAGTTCCGGCGGCGGCTTTGGTGTTTCCGGCGACGTGAACCACCGGGTCAAAGAAAAGGTGTGATTTTTCTTGTATTCTCATGTTGTTCTTCCTTCTTCAACTTCACAACACAATTTTCTTAGCTCCTCTTCCCTTTCAGTTCGGCCGACGACTTTGGGGACATTTTCCGGCGAGTTTCCTTATCTCTTCCGGCGGCCGACGGTGGTAAAAGGTAGGAAGGTATTTTCTTTGGGTTTTTACAAGTTATGCCTTCCCTTTCAACTCCACCTCTTCATTCCTTCATACTCCTTGTTTTCCAGTTCGGCCAGCCACGTGAGGGCTGATTCCGGCGAGTTCTGGACGGCGGCCGACAATAGTGAAGCTCCTTCCTGCGTTCTTGAACTCTGTAAGCTTGATCTTTGCCTCTTGTGAAGTTAATTTTGTGGAATTTGGTCTCTTTGATTTTAGGATGTTGTGAAAAATTGGGACTTTTGGATTGACAAGTTATTATTATGATTATTCACTGTTAAATTGAAGATGTTTGGGGAGTATTGAGGTTTATTGAAGTTGGAAAAGATTTTGGGGACTTTTGGAAGTTTTCTATGACTCTTTGAATTGGGGTTTTATTAATGAAAGATGATTTGAATGAATTAGTTGATATGATAGATGGAGGATGTATTGAGTGGTTTTATGTTTCCTGTGTGTATAACCATATTAGATGGGCCCCGCTCTAATATGGTTGACTTTTATGTAGTTTGGTTAGTTCCTTTTTCTAACCATGTTAGGTGATTCTTTTCTAACATGGTTAGATTTAGGTAATGGTATTGAATGTATGATTGTTAGGTGATGGTGGTTCTTTTGCTAACTATGTTAGAAGATTCTCTTTTCTAACATAGTTAGATATGTAATATCTTATTAATAGAGAATTTCTTTTGCTAACCATGTTAGGTGAATCTTTTACTAACATGGTTAGATTTCATTATTTGGATTGTTTTGATTAGCAGTTGAGTTAGGTTAAGGTTAATTTTACATTAGTAGGAGGTACTTTACAATTTGGTATCAGTTTTATGGTAAACGATACCCTGCCTGTTGCATTGCATATAGAATGGCGATATATCAACCCCTTTCTTTCCCTTCCTTATTATTATGATCACTAACTCTTTTTATGATTATTATCATTATTCCCTAGGTGGGTGGAGAAGAAGATAGTTATAATCAGTTCCAAGATTCACAACAATCTATTCCGGCACAAAACTTTGGGTCGGAGTTTGTGAATCAGTTGAGGGATGTGATTTTGGAGACAATGGAAGAAAGGTTACAGAAATTTAAACAGGATATGGGCCATCAGCATCAAAGTGAGGGAGAGTTTGAAATTGGCCATGAGAGTGAAACTCACGGGACCCAGCAAGAAGTTACCCAAGAGGACCGTGCTGTTAATAAAGTTTGGAAAGATGTGTCTAGGCATAATCCTCGTACTTTTGAAGGGGGTCGCCAACCTGAAATAGCAGAAGAATGGATCGATAGATTAGAAACAATTTTCCAAGCAGTTGCCTGTAATGAGTACCAGAAGGCCAGGGTTGCCATCTTGCTGTTGACCGGTGATGCCAAAAGATGGTGGAAGTCAGCCGGGGGTATGGATGACTCCATGACTGTGTGGTCAGAATTCAAAGAAAAATTCCTTGAGCATTACTTTCCCACTACAATCAGACATGAGAAAGAACTTGAATTTAATAAATTAATGCAAGGCAATATGCACGAGGATGAATTTGTTGCCACTTTCAATGAGTTATCACGCTATGTGACGTACTTGCAATATAGAGATGATCCCGAATGGAAGCATACTCAGTTGATTCAGAAGGCTAGACCTGTGTTGCAGCCATATCTGTATGCTAGGTCGTTTGTTAGTTTTGAGGATTCTTGTGAGTATCTTTGTCTTGTGGCCAGAAACTTGAGAAGTTCAGGTACTTTGGATCGTGTTGACGACCAGGGTAAATCTACTAACTACTTAGGGCCTACAGGAGGTATCTCGAAGAGTCACAGTGCTGGTACGAGTACCTCCGGTAGTTCTGGGAGAAGATCTCAAGGGCGAGGTTTTTCACAAGGGTATAATCAGAGGGGTAGTTTTCGCAGACAACACCAGGGAAGATCTGGGCAGAGAAGTCAGTTCAGGGGTGGCAGGACCCAATCTTTTGGTGGTAGAGGTCGAGCAGGTGCTAGTCAGGGGTCTTATCAGGAGTCAGCTGCCTCAGCATCTAGTGTGAGAGGTCCTTGTGATAGATGTGGGAGGTTTCATTCGGGAGAGTGTTGGAGGTGTTATCACTGTAATGAATTGGGCCATACTTACAAATTTTGCCCTAGGATGGGGCAGCAAGGTCAGGCAAGTCATAGCAGTCGCCCTATGGCTCCTGGACGTGTGTATGTTACCACAAGAGAGGAGGCAACAGCGTCTCCTAATGTGATTCAAGGTATGGTTTCCATCCGAGGTCATAGTGTTGAAGTGTTATTTGATTCTGGTGCGACACATTCTTTTATTTCCTATGACTGTGCTAAGAAACTTGGCCTTACTCTATCTGCATTATCTTATGATTTGAAAGTAACTACCCCTAGTGGAGCTGTGTTTGTAACTGCTCACGTATGTAAAGGCTTGGACCTTCAGTATGAAGGTCGAGACTCTGTGATTGACCTTGTATGTTTACCCCTTAAAGGAATAGAGGTGATTATTGGCATGGATTGGTTGATAGCCAATAATGTCATTTTGCTTTGCAAGGAACGGGCTTTGAGATATGCAGTAAATTCTTTGTCTGTTGGGGGTTCCAGTGGTTCCTTGTTACTATCCGCCACACAAGCTGAGAAGTGCGTGCGGAGGGGTTGTCAGGTGTTTGTTGTTTTCTTCTCAATTCAATCTGAGAAGGAGATTAACATTGAAGCTATAGATGTGGTTAAGGATTATACTGAAGTTTTCGCTAATATTCAGGGTCTTCCGCCTGAACGAGAAGTGGAGTTTACCATTGATTTGGAACCAGGTGCTAGCCCGATTTCTAAGGCACCATATAGGATGGCTCCGATAGAATTAGCTGAGTTGAAGAAGCAGATTGAAGAATTGCTTGAAAAAGGTTTTATTCGACCTAGTGTGTCACCGTGGGGAGCTCCAGTTTTGTTTGTTAAGAAAAAAGATGGTAGCATGAGGTTGTGCATAGACTACCGTCAGCTGAATAAAGTCACAATAAAGAATAAGTACCCGTTGCCCAGGATAGATGACTTGTTGGATCAGTTAGTTGGGGCTTCTGTATTTTCTAAGATCGATTTGAGATCAGGTTATCATCAGTTAAGAGTTCGGGTAGAGGACGTTCCTAAGACGGCCTTTAGAACCCGTTATGGCCACTATGAATTCTTGGTGATGCCTTTTGGTTTGACCAATGCTCCTGCTGTGTTCATGGATTATATGAACAGAATTTTCAGGCCATATTTAGATAAATTCATTGTAGTGTTCATTGATGATATTCTGATTTATTCTAAAAATAAAGAGGAACATCGTGAGCATCTGGGCATTGCTTTGAGAGTTCTGAGGGATCATCAGCTTTATGCTAAGCTGTCTAAATGTGAATTTTGGCTGAAAGAAGTGAAGTTTTTGGGGCATGTGGCTTCTTCTGAAGGTGTTGCGGTGGATCCTAGTAAAGTTGAGGCGGTATTGCAGTGGGAATCTCCGAAATCAGTAACTGAAGTAAGGAGTTTTGTAGGATTAGCTGGTTATTATCGGAGATTTATTCGTGGTTTTTCGCAGATTGCCCGTCCTTTGACAAATTTGACCAAGAAAGATCGCCCTTTTGTATGGACGGAGCAGTGTGAAGCAGCATTTCAGGAGTTAAAGACTCTTTTGACTACCGCTCCAGTGTTGGTTTTGCCAGATTCGTCTCAACCGTTTGAGGTGTATACTGATGCATCGTTGATGGGTTTGGGATGTGTGTTGATGCAAAATGGCAAAGTGATAGCTTATGCCTCGAGACAGTTGAGACCACATGAAGTAAACTACCCAACTCATGATTTGGAGTTGTGTGCAGTGGTGTTTGCCTTGAAAATCTGGCGCCATTATCTTTTTGGGGCTCAGTTTGAAGTATTCAGTGATCATAAAAGTCTCAAGTATTTGATGGATCAGAAAGAGTTGAACGGTAGGCAACGTCGTTGGATGGAGTTGCTAAGTGATTATAAGTTTGAAATCAAGTATCACCCTGGGAAAGCCAATGTGGTTGCTGACGCTTTAAGTAGGAAATCGGCTCATGTTTTTGCAATGAGTCTTGAGGAACAGGCTTGGTTGGAAACTTTACGTGATATGTGAGTTGTTCCTGGGGTGGAGCAGGCCATTTTGAGAGCGGTAGTAGTTGATTTTGACTTGTATACCGATTTGCGGGTATCACAGGAGAAAGATGACAAGTTGAGTAAGATTTGAAAAGAATTGGAGGATGGTTCAGTCTTAGATTTTGAGATTGATGGTCATGGGATTCTACGGTTTAAGCATCGTATTTGTGTTCCTGATTGTGCTGAGTTAAAGCAGACTATTTTGGAAGAGGCTCACAGGAGTAAATATGCCATGCATCCGGGAATCACTAAGATGTATAATGATCTGAAGCGAGGGTTTTGGTGGCCAGGGATGAAAAAGGATGTCACACAGTTTGTACTTAAGTGCTTGACTTGCCAGAAAGTCAAGATTCAGCACCAAAAGCCTGGTGGATTGCTGCAGAGTATTGAGGTACCTCAGTGGAAGTGGGATGATATATCTATGGATTTCATTGTGGGGTTACCGCGTACTCAGTCAGGTCATGATTCTATTTGGGTGATTGTGGATCGGTTAACTAAGTCGGCACACTTTTTGCCTGTTCAGATTTCCAGTCCAATGGAAAAGCTGGCTCAGTTGTATGTTGATGAGATTGTGCGTTTGCATGGGGTACCAAAGAGTATTATTTCAGATAGAGATCAGCGGTATAGATCCGGATATTGGACGTCATTACAGGCTGCTTTAGGCAGTAAGCTTAAGTTCAGTACTGCGTATCACCCGCAAACAGATGGTCAGTCAGAGAGGGTTAATCAAATCCTTGAGGATATGTTGCGGGCATGTGCTATTGAGTTGCCTGGTAGTTGGGATAAGCATCTTCCACTAGCAGAATTTGCTTATAACAATAGTTACCAGTCGAGTATTGGTATGGCTCCTTATGAGGCTTTGTATGGTAGAAAGTGTCGATCGCCAATCTGTTGGACGGAAGTGAGTGAAAGGGCTGTTATTGGCCCGGATATTGTGGATGAGACGACCCAGAAGATTGAGATGATTCGGGAGAAATTGTTGACGGCCCAGAGTAGACAGAAAAGTTATGCAGATAAGCGACGACGACCACTAGAGTTTGAAGAGGGTGATCATGTGTTTTTGAAAGTTTCGCCAATGACAGGTGTTGGCAGATCAATACGAGCTAAGAAGTTATCCCCTCGATATATGGGTCCTTTCGATGTGATTGAGAAGGTCGGTGAGGTTTCTTACCGGATAGCTCTTCCGCCACAGCTATCGAGACTACACGATGTGTTTCATGTGTCACAGTTGAAGAAATATCACCCTGATCCTTCTCATGTTATTGAGCCTGATGAAGTAGAGTTGGAGGACAATTTGACTTATCGAGTAGAGCCTGAAAGAATTTTGGATGTCAAGGATAAGCAATTGAGAAATAAAACCATTCGCCTTGTGAAGGTTTTCTGGAGAGGTATGACTCCAGGAGATGCGACTTGGGAAACTGAGGAACGAATGCGTGAGAAGTACCCACAGCTATTCCTAGGTACATTTTATCTCATTTCTCTATTGTTTTCATTTGGTAAAGATGGGATGGTAATGAATTTTGAGGACAAAATTCCTAAAAGGTGGGGAGAATTGTAACATCCTGAAAATTTAATACAGGATTAAAGAGTGTTTTGGGAATGATAAATGGAGAAATTAGGAATTTTGGAAATTTTAGGAATTTTTGGAGATTTTTGAAAATTTTGAGTAATTAATGTGCACATAATTAATTAAGAAATGAAGAGTTTGAAATATGAGGGAATGGTAAAGCTAAAAATATTTGGAAGTTTAAGAAGATTGGAGGCTGGTTTAAGTGGTTTTAAATCAAAATGAGTACACTATGGCAAGTTTAGGC
This sequence comes from Mimosa pudica, assembly GCA_029929735.1. Taxonomy (NCBI): domain Eukaryota; kingdom Viridiplantae; phylum Streptophyta; class Magnoliopsida; order Fabales; family Fabaceae; genus Mimosa; species Mimosa pudica. The sequence continues at coordinate 4,334,847 of JAKELP010000039.1, read as the reverse complement.
TTTAATTATCAAAAACCACCCTTATTTCCCCTTAAACAAACACGCCCTCCCTCCTCCCTTATCAACAAAAACCCGACACCTCACCCTCCCTTCTTCCAAACTCGCGACGGACTCCCTCCCTCCATTCCCAATTCCTTTTTCTCTTCTTCCCCAAATCACCACTTCGGCTCTCTCCCTCCCTCTCCAAGATCTTCAATCATTTTCATTTTCTTCTCTTCTCTTCTCCTCGGACAGTTTGAAGCCGAGCTCGAGCAGTTTTGTCGGCGGAGTTCCGGCGGCGGCTTTGGTGTTTCCGGCGACGTGAACCACCGGGTCAAAGAAAAGGTGTGATTTTTCTTGTATTCTCATGTTGTTCTTCCTTCTTCAACTTCACAACACAATTTTCTTAGCTCCTCTTCCCTTTTAGTTCGGCCGACGACTTTGGGGACATTTTCCGGCGAGTTTCCTTATCTCTTCCGGCGGCCGACGGTGGTAAAAGGTAGGAAGGTATTTTCTTTGGGTTTTTACAAGTTATGCCTTCCCTTTCAACTCCACCTCTTCATTCCTTCATACTCCTTGTTTTCCAGTTCGGCCAGCCACGTGAGGGCTGATTCCGGCGAGTTCTGGACGGCGGCCGACAATAGTGAAGCTCCTTCCTGCGTTCTTGAACTCTGTAAGCTTGATCTTTGCCTCTTGTGAAGTTAATTTTGTGGAATTTGGTCTCTTTGATTTTAGGATGTTGTGAAAAATTGGGACTTTTGGATTGACAAGTTATTATTATGATTATTCACTGTTAAATTGAAGATGTTTGGGGAGTATTGAGGTTTATTGAAGTTGGAAAAGATTTTGGGGACTTTTGGAAGTTTTCTATGACTCTTTGAATTGGGGTTTTATTAATGAAAGATGATTTGAATGAATTAGTTGATATGATAGATGGAGGATGTATTGAGTGGTTTTATGTTTCCTGTGTGTATAACCATATTAGATGGGCCCCGCTCTAATATGGTTGACTTTTATGTAGTTTGGTTAGTTCCTTTTTCTAACCATGTTAGGTGATTCTTTTCTAACATGGTTAGATTTAGGTAATGGTATTGAATGTATGATTGTTAGGTGATGGTGGTTCTTTTGCTAACTATGTTAGAAGATTCTCTTTTCTAACATAGTTAGATATGTAATATCTTATTAATAGAGAATTTCTTTTGCTAACCATGTTAGGTGAATCTTTTACTAACATAGTTAGATTTCATTATTTGGATTGTTTTGATTAGCAGTTGAGTTAGGTTAAGGTTAATTTTACATTAGTAGGAGGTACTTTACAATGTACTTGGTTCTGGTTGTCAAGACAAGTTTGAGGCTTCATTGAGTAAACCTCATGTGCCATCATCATTAGTGGAGGAGGAAAGAATTGAAGATGTGCATAATGTCAGTGCAAGGAATCTGTGTGATATGGATGCTACTGAGCATGAAAAATTTAAGCAATTTGAACATGTGGGTGTATTTCCTCCAAATGATTTTGATCATGGTCAGAGGGTTTTGTTGTATAATTGCAAGATCAAATTATTTTCAAGGAAGGTGAAATTTCATTGGTTTGGTCCATTCACCGTTGTGCAAGCCTCTGATTTTGGTGTTGTGGAATTAGAGAACAAAATGGGTGAAAGATTCAAAGTGTTTGGGCACCGGTTGAAGCATTATTGTGGTGGAGAGATTGATTGTCAAACCACCTTAATTCCACTCTCTCAGTCCACATGATGTTGCAAAAAGTCGAGCTAAGGACTATAAACTAAGCGCTTCTTGGGAGGCAACCCAAGTTCTCAACTTTTTCTTTCTTTTTGATGTTTTACCTAACTTTAGGTTGTTTGGTAGCTTTGTTCTTTTTTTTTCCGTGTGCGTAGGGAGAAAGGTTCCCTCATATACTTGGACTACCACTTGATGTAGAGAGCTGGAGCTTACGTTATGGGAGGGCAAGAAGAGGTTAACAAAGGGGAGTAAATCTAAATTCCAAACTTAAATGCAATTTTGAGCATCATTTTTTGTTGAGTGCATGGAATTATCCCGTTGAACTGGAAATCTGGTGTTAATGTGCCACTTGACCAATTTGAACTTGATGAGCCTAAATGTGATGGACTTAATGCTTGTTTGTATTGAAACAATTTTTGGTGTTTTTGTGAGTGATTTCTGGTTGTGAGAAGAAAATAGCTTGTGATTGGATCTATGTTTGTGGTGTATGGACTTTATTTTGATTTGTTGTAAACATGTTTCCGTGGCATACTAAAAGCACCTTGCGCTGTCTGGTAAATAAAGTGTCTTTTGTGTGATGAAATTCCTATTATTTCAACCATGTGCTGCTTGTTTGATTTTTAGATTGTAGTGAAATCAAGGCTCAAGTGTTGGTGATTTTTGGGATATGTCATGTGATTGATGATTGGTGTCAAAATGTGGTCTTTTTAGACACACATTCATTTTGATGTGTGGATAGGATGGTTGTTGATCATAGGGATGATTTAGAGGCATATGGGTGGTTAAAATAGGCATGTTGCATTTTGTATTGGAATTATTTGGGTAGGAAATTCTGCAGATCAGATTACCCTGCTGTCAAATTCTCGCCAATGGCTAGCCAACTGGCGAGGAGGCACGCCATTTGGCTCACCAAACTGGCAAGCCAGCGGCGAGCCGCTTCTGGAAACTCACCGGTTGCTCGCCAACTGGCGAGCAGCTGGCGAGAGTCGTAAAAAGAAATCTGCATACACAAATAAAAAACCTAAACCATTCCTTCCCTCTTCATTCCCCAAGCTAGTTGTCGCATTTCCTCCTTCACACCCACAAAAATCAGCCACCCACCTTCATTCTCCTCACACACCCAAGACCAACCACCATATCTCTTCTCCTTCACCTCCACAAACCCTTTTCTCTGAATCTTTCACCATTTCTCCCTCTCCTTGCGCATCCCTATCTCTCCTACCACACTTTACCGTGTTCCCTCCTTTGTGGCCGTAGCCGTGCTCGACGGCGACCTGCTTCATCTTCACCACTTATCTTGCATCTCTTCCTCTCACTCATACACACTACCTCTCTCTCACTTTGTCCAGTTCTACAATCCACCACAGCTCTCCGGCGACACCCATCACCGCCGCCGTCACACTCTCTCTTGTCTTCACTGCCACCATTCCCCTTATTTCTTCCACCTAGGTAACTTTCATGGCTCTTAGCTTTCCTTAGTTCTTTGTTTTGAGTTTTCATTAGCCTAGGTTAGATTTGAATAAAGTAGAAGCCTTTGAAAATCTCTTGAGAGGGGTTAGAGCTGGTGAGACAAGAAAGGGATTGTATAATACTAGTAAGGTGAAATTTTTGTGACTAGGGATGAACTTCTGTGACTATGTTGATTATGCCTTGTGAATGAACTAAGCATGTAAGAGTAAGACTAGGACTAGCCACAGGAGTTAATTGGTTTGCAGAGTACAACTAGTGTTGAGAGGGCTGAGAATTCTTAGGGACTGAGTGATACATTGTCCTTCACGTTGATTTGGTATATCTAGGCTCTTTATTGACTTCATGACAAGTGTCTTTAGCATCAAATTTGGGCCTTACGCTTGATATCAATTTGTGAAGATCTAACTGAACTTTTTGAAAATTGGAATTGCTTTTGGTCATCATAAAGTCACTTTAAGGCCAAATTTATGCTAAAGCACATGTTTTGAACACATTCATCATTAGGACTTTGTAGAAGTTGAGAAAACTTTTTGGAGTGAAGAGTATAAGGTGTAATTGGTTGAAATAGATCCATGAAAGTTTAATTAGCATTGAAAATGAGCTATACACTATTCACATCTTTGAGGGTTGTTTTGGTTTGCCCTTGAAATTTTTGAAAGTCATTTTGAACATAATAACTTTACCATACTTTAAATAAAGTGTGAAGATCAATTTCAATGCTAATGAAAACCATTTTGGATGATCTATGTTACATCAATTTCTGGACTGGATGGTTGATTGGTTTAGGTCTAGTTGGAGAAATTGTTGAGAAGTTTAAGTCTTAGCTTAGTCCAAGTTTGGGGGATGTAGTGGTGAGGACCTTTCTTTATAGGATATCGTTCTCAAGCACTTTCTGAGCTAGGTAGTCTCTTTTCTAGGATTGAGTTTAGATTTTCGGTAGGATAGTGTTTGTGTTTAGTTTTGCTGAATGTTGTTGTGTGTTTGTTTGTGTGTTTTGGTGTTCATACATATGTCGGTTTCGTGTGCTTTGTGCTTGCACTTTCCTTTTTCTGCATCACAGTGAGGACACTGTCTGATTTGAGTTTGGGGGAGAGCTAATCACTTTTGGAACTCTTTGACACTATGAATAAATTCTTTTTGGTAAATAATAAGTGCACAGGGAATAGTTTTTGTTTTGGATGATGAAATTGTGAGATTTGCATACCATGCTTAAGTTGTTGCTTTAGTTTTTGATGAGTGGACTATAAGTTCTCTTGAAATTTGCTAGAAAGTTCAATGATTGGAATTAGTTGAATAACTGTGGGGTGTATGAAAAAATAGATATGTATGCATTGCATAACATGAGTTGTTGCATTAAGGCAAATCTTTACCTGATTCTAACGAGTAATTTGCGCACATTGGAGGTTAAGGTGTATTTGGAAGGGTTTGATGAAGGAAGATTTGCAATAAACCAAATATATGCATCTGTTTTCATTTGAAAATTTCAAAATTCCTTTTGGAAAACTTCAACATTTTTCACAAATTGCACATAACTTTTAAAAATGATTGAGGCAGTTCTTAAATGCGATTGAGCCTTTCAAGCCATCCTTGGTAATTTCTATCCCATTTGCACCCTTTTTGAGCCTTATAAAGAAAAACCATGTGAAATTTCTTTTTGAAACACACATTGGACTTAACCCTTACAGCCCGAAAAACGATGAACTACTTGAATCTTGAGATAATGGACATTTCATTAGTAGTGAGGATTAGTACGGTTGCTAAAGGTGTGTAAATGTAAGTACATTGTGAGAAGGGAAATATTAGTTGTGAAAGAAAAGTTTGTACTCCTAAAACAAGAAATGATGAATGAATTGCAAAAGAAAAAAAAATGAAAAAAAAAGAAAAAGAAAAGAAAAAGAGAAAAGTAAAAAAAAATGTTGCAATAAGACTAGGAGTACAAAGAATCAACTTGAGATAAGTTTGGGGGAATTTTGAGCTTTTTGGAAGAAAATTTTGTGTATGAGTGAATCTAATGAAATGTATTCATTTATCTCAAGATATTTGAATTCCTTATTCCCATTCTTTCGAATAGCCAAACACTTAAAACCCCTAGCCCCATTACAAGCCTTGAAAAGTCCTCTTGATTTTGATTTTATGTGCTAAAGGTTTAAAGTAGAGAAGAGTGAAGAAAAGAATGAGAAATTTGAAAAATGACAGTAGATTCATGATTTGAGATTATTGCAGAAGGACTAGAGAACTTGGAAGAGTGCCATTAACCTCATCACACACACACCTACTCATTGAATCTTGAAAAGCTTGTTTTTAATGTAGCGAAACATTTATAATTGCATACATCCTATGTTTTCCATAAATCAAATAGTGATGGCAACATATGAGAACAAGTATGTCAATCAAAATAAAGTGAACTTATAGTCAACTCCAGAATTGTTTTTGAAAATTTGCTTGAGGACAAGCAAGAACTTAAGTTTGGGGGAGTGATAAACTCCATAATTTCACACATTTCATCTCTATTTCCTTCTAGTTCACACTCTTTTTTATGATACATTGATAACAAAACACACAAATACTAAAAGAAAGTGATGCAAATAGGAAATCATTCATTTGAGTGAAATTTGAAGTTTAATGCTTGTATATTTGAGACATGGAAACTCTTCAACCCTCTTGCTAGCTTGTGTAGGAAGAGGTGGACAGCTGTTAGAAGCTCGATGAAACCCAAGTACTACAACAAAGGAAAAAAAAGGAACAAGGGAAAGCAAATCATAAATCCTTAGAAAAGCTACATGTCAGTGGCTCGCCAACTGGCGAGCAACTGGCGAGCCGGTGAAGCCAACAGGCAAGCAATTGGCGTGACCTCTCTGTATTCTCACCAGTGGCTCGCCAACTGGCGAGCGACTATTCGCAACTGCCCGTTTTGATCAGATTTTCAGCATATAAAAAAGGCAAGTTAGGGCATTTGAAAGGAGGCTGGAAAAACACGAAACAACACACATCTAGGGCATATTTTAGAGCCTTGAAGAGCTTGAAGATCATTGGGAAAGCTTGGGATTCAATTGGGAAGCTTAGAGAGATTTGAGCTTTCTTCATTTGTGGTTGTATATCTTCTTCCCTCTTCTTCATATCTCTTCAATGAACTCCTTCATAGTTTTAGGGTTTGTTTTATTTACATTCATGTGTAACTAAAACTCTAATCTAGGGTTGTTATGACCCTATTTATGGATTGAACCATCTACTCTCCCTTTCTTTAAGTAATTAATGAAGTATATGTGTAGTTTTTATCTTACTCTCTATTTGTTTTAAGTGCTTGATCACCACTTACTTAGTTAAATGGAATATGACTTGGGAAAGTGTATTTTGTTTTAGAACTTGGATAAAAGCATGTTGGACTTGAAGTTTATGGTTTTAAATGGATGGTTTGTTGATAACATAGAGATATAGTTATTGACCTAACATAGTCATAATTAGGGTGGTTGAAGGAAGGAGCTTGCATTTATTGTGACAAGAGATTGTGCAATAAATGCTAGCATAAATTTGATCTTAACTTGGGAAAGCTTTTTCAAATGATTTTGAACCCTAGACTTGCACATATTTTCATTTAGTCACTTAAAAAGGAGAGGGAGACTTTGGTTCATGAAGTAAATAGGGGATTAACAACCCTATGCCTTAATTATTATTGTTAACTCGTGTTTGGAAACTCCAACTTTTTTCTTTGCATTCAAAAATTGAAAACTCTTTTCTTAATTGAACAACAACTCTCAATATGCTTTTACTTAAGGTAATTGGGCATGCAATTAGCGCCAATCACTTTGTTTAAACTATAATCTCTGCGGAACGACACTTTTTATATACTATACTTGACGACCCGTATGCTTACGGAAGCGCATCAAATCCGTGATAAGTCACATAGTTTTCACAATTGAAGTCTGGGGGTCTATTAATAGAATTTCCTTCTGGTAGGATGTTCATGTGTCCAGCCATGATCTTTACCTCTCAGATTCGTTGGAATCTTAACAGAGAAGACCCTGCTCTGATACCAAATGAAAAGGGCTTAGGACACAAGAGGGGGGGTGAATTGTGGCTTCAAAAACAAGATAAAAATAGAGACACAAACACAAATTCTTTTATACTGGTTCGGTCTAACTCTTGATCTACATCCAGTTCTCAATCCCTTGATTGAGTTCCATTAATTCAAAGGTTTTCAAACGAGTTCACCTGCCAACCTTTATAACCACAAGTTTTACGGGCTAACTTGCAACCTTTACAACCACAAGTTTTACGGGCTAACTTGCAACCTGACTCACTCCCCCTTACTACCTGCAAGGGTTCGACCTTTACACAAAGGTAATACAAAGTTCACTTAATGAACAGATTGTGATAAACACTTAAGTACAATGAATGCTCACAATAAATGTAGAGACTTAAATACAATGAGAACAATAAGAACAACTCTCAAGGTATTAAGTGCTCTTAAGAACTTTAAAGGTTTCTGAATATTCTCTGGGTATTATGCTTGAATGCTCTTGGCTTTTTCTCAATGACTGCGTGTGTTCTACTATCTTCATAAATTATGAAGTTGTTCGTTTTATAGTAGCCTCTAATACATCAGTTGCTTGAGCGGCAATTCGAAATAAGTCCGTTTGAAAATAGCCGTTAAACCCTTGTTACTGTTGTCCTCATAAATGCTCATTAATGCTTAGCAGGGTTGACTTGTGCTTTAATTAATTAGCTCTGAAAAGTAGCTCTGACAATACTACTCTGACAAAAGCAATTCTGACATCTGAGCATTTGTACGGTCTCTGACTCTTATACTTGCTATCGGATGGATTTTGGCTACCGGAAGTAAGAGCTTCGTTCTGCAAACATTAGTCCAAGTATGTGTAATGTAAAGAATGTTCACTATCGGAAGCTCATTTGCTATCGGAAGTGAATCTAAGTTCTGCATGCAAATGTTAGTCCAACAGAGTAATATAAGCAAGTGCAATGGAAAGCGTTTTTGCTATCGAGAGCTATTCTACTTAGACTCGGATTAGGTGTGTTAAATTCACTTGCGCTTGGTGATGTGCCTACTTGCTTCCGGAAGTCTAACTGGAAAATAGAGGTTCTTGCTATGGGAAGTTTTTCACTTAGACTAGGTTAACTAGGATCAGACTTAGTGTTCAATTGACTTCCGCTATGGGATGTGTATTACATCCGCAAGCGCTACTTACGTTGTTTTTGCTCTAAGTCATCCGGTTGTGATTTTGCATCCGATATTTTTAACTTCATCTAATTCTTCCTAAGTGTTCATTATGTTCTTTCATGTTTTAGTCCTCATCAAAACTTAAGATTCTAACAGGAATAACTCATACTGGCTATCACGAGCCTATGACTTGGACCATTAAGCCCTTGGATTGACCTCTTTATATCTAAGTCAGGCTTAGAGTTAAACTTTTTCTTTTGGACTGTTTTACTAAATAGACCAGTCTCAGACTTAAAAAAAAGTTTATTAGCATATCAGGCTGGACTATTAAGAAGTTAAATAATATTATTTAAATAAAAATATAATATATTAATTGATGTTATTTTTTACTAATTCTTAATATAAAATTACAAAGGTTAAACCAACTTTTGGTCCCTATAGTCTGATGTGATTTGGGTTTTAGTCCCTATAGTTTAAAAGGTTTTGGTCCTTATAGTTTACATCAATTTTGGTTTTAGTCCCTATACTTTTAAAGAAGGGGTTTTAGTCCATCAAGATTCATTTTATTCAAACAAATAGTCCCTATAGTATGATAAAGACTTGATGGAATTAATTAGGGGCATCTAATTACAGAAAAACCCACTAATTAGGGACTTAAGGGACAAAATATTATTTTGGGGAAAGTGGGCCCCACCTCTCCTCTCCCACCTTCTTCCCCACAACCCCAACTCACCACCCTCCACCGTCCGACGCCGTCCACTAAGCAACTTCTAATTGAACAACAAATATTGCCACACAACTAGCAAGTGGATGACTCTTGGAAATCTCCTTTGCCTATACTTTCCCTCTTCCCATTCTCCACCGCCCCTCCAACACTAACTCCCATTCATGAGTTGAACTCCTCAGCCGAAGTGCACATGCTCTGTACTTATCAGTGCCGCCAAATGGTAACAAGCTTTAGTTTTCATAGGCACAAGTGTTAGTTGTTAAATCTTCCATCATGGCCTTTACTTTTTCAGGTTAAAGCCGATTTTGTAGACGCCTTAAGCAAAGCTGAGAAGCAAGCTCGTGAATATTAATCTCAGTTGGAAGACTTGAGATTCTGAATGAGGTCTCAAACTCGCAAGAAAAAGAGGCAATTATTAACTGTGTTGGCGGCGTCGGACGGTGGAGGGTGGTGAGTTGGGGGTGGTGAGGAAGAAGGTGGGAGACGAGAGGTGGGGCCCACTTTCCCCAAAATAATATTTTGTCCCTTAAGTCCCTAATTAGTGGGTTTTTTCTGTAATTAGATGCCCCTAATTAATTCCCTCAAGTCTTTATCATACTATAGGGACTATTTGTTTGAATAAAATGAATCTTGAGGGACTAAAACCCCTTCTTTAAAAGTATAGGGACTAAAACCAAAATTGATGTAATCTATAAGGACCAAAACCTCCACTTTTAAACTATAGGGACTAAAACCCAAAATCACATCAAACTATAGGGACCAAAAGTTGGTTTAACCCAAATTACAACTATATCATCTTTTATTCTAGGGTGTCTATTGTTTCTCATTCTCTAAACATTTATTCAAATGATGTCACCCACAATTTACCTTTCTAAACCTCTTATTGTAGTATGTTTAATTTATCAGGTCTCCAATAACAAGCTAATAGCTAGGTCAGACCAGGCCAAAGGCGTGACTCAGGCTTGAAAAAATCGTCTCTAATAGGCAATAGTCTAGGATCAGGCCAATCGATTATACCACAGACTAGGACATTTTATGACCAGGCGAGGCTAGGCCTAGACTATTCTCAACAGTGCAACATACATACTCCCTCCGTTCCTAAATATAAGAGCACTTTGACTTTTTTGAAGAATCCTAAGAAAGTAAAATATGGTAATTAAAAATTGATTTTCCCAAATTTTTTCACTAAACTAGTTTATTTGACTTATGAACTTACATATGATCTAATAATATTTAAAATATGTTATGATTAAATTGTTCATTTTGCTTTCTTAACATTCTCCAAAAAAGTCAAAGTGCTCTTATATTTAGGAACGGAGGGAGTACATGTTTTTAATAATATCACGCTTAAGGGTTATTTGTTAAAGTATATAAACTTCACTCCTCTTAAATTTCCCTCTCCTCCACTTTCTTTTTTCCTCCATAACTACTCTCTTCTTTCCTACCTCTCTACTTTTATTATTCATATATTTCTCATTTAACTAATTGTATTTATTTCTTTGCAGGTTATTTGTTTGAACACTATAATTTCTATCCCCCACTATATAATTTGTCTATCAGGTATACAATTCATAATACATATTTAAATGTTATATTTTCAGTTATTTTATCTCATTATTCTATCCTCCTACTTTTTCTTATTCAATAACCCAATACTCTTTCTCATTCAATTACCAATAATATTTGTGTCTAAGAAAGTAATAATCTTCAAGAAAAAGTGGCAGGTTATGTCTTACAAATTGGTGCAGCATAAGCTTCGAGACATTTTTTTAAAAGAAAATACATTTTGAATATTATTTTTTTATTATTTTTAATTCTTGTCGCGGCATATAATATTTTTTTTATTCTCGTCGCGCCCTTGGGGGCGACATATAATATGCCTTTTTTCGCACAGTTTTGTCGCGCCTCTCCAAATCGTGCCACATGTCGATGTTAAAAGTGAGACAATGTACACTCTTCTGGCTCCACTACTGACTCATTTTCTTGTAGTGTAAGCAGCATTCAACTTTGTGCCTAGCTTTCTATGGATAAAATTTCATTGCCAAATTAGACTTTTCCCAAATTTGTTTAGCTCTTATCATAATCATAGTAAGATGGGATATTATTCACGTGATGTGGCATGAGATTTAACAGCAAAGTAGGCATATCTACCAGTCCAAGTCGTCCAAGGCCAATATTTTCATTTGAGAAGTTCATGCAGAAACCATCTAACAAATATAACAAATATCTTTCCTTCCATTCTTTTGTCATTCTGCAACTTTGTTCATCCGAACCCAACAGTAGTAACATGGCCAAATCATCATCATCATCATCATCATCCGATGTGACTAAGCACGTAGCAGTGATTCCATTCCCTTTTGGAAGCCACCGTATCACTCTCCCAAACCTCGTCATCAAGCTTGCTCATGCAGCTCCGAACGCGGTTTTCACCTACATAGCTCCAACACAGCACAACCAAGACGTGTTTTCCAAGCTCAACATCCCACACAACGTCAAACGCTTTGATATTTCTGATGGGGTCCCAGAGGGACACATACTAGGAAGAAACCCCATTGAAAAAGTTGACTTTTTCCTTAAATCTTGCCCTCACAATCTCAAACAAGCTTGTATTGATTTGGAAGTGCAGAGCTCAAACCTTAAAATTACTTGTGTTCTCTCTGATCCTTTTGTGGCTTCTTCTTTAACTGTAGCTAAGGAACTTAATGTCCCTTGGATTGCAGCTTGGGTTGTTCTTCCATCTTCAATTTCCCCTCATTTTTACACACACATAGTGCGTGAGAATTGTGTTAAATATGGCATGGAAAGCACAAAAAATGTGGATTTCCTTCCGGGTTTGTCTCATATGGAAATCGTGGATTTGCCATATGAATCGCGTGTTCTTGGTGATGATAACGAGACAGAACTATCAAGAACATTAAGCTCAATGGGGGAAGTACTACCACAAGCCAAAGCAGTAGTTATGAACTTCTATGAAGAACTAGATTCTCCATTGTTTGTTCAAGACATGAGGTCAAAATTACAGTCTTTGCTTTATGTTGGTTTTCTCACTCTCTCACCAGATCCTTTTTCTTCTTGTCCTCCAATAGTGGATTCTTCAGGATGCTTAGAATGGCTTGACAAGCAGAGAAGTAAATCTGTAGTATACATATGCTTTGGGAGTGTGACTGTTCCACCACCTCAGGATCTTGTGGCTATTGCTGAAGCATTGGAAGCAGGTGAGTTTCCATATTTGTGGGCATTGAAGGATGATCTGAAAGGTATTTTACCAGATGGGTTTGTTGAGAGGACAAGCAAGAGAGGCAAGATAGTTGCATGGGCCCCACAAATGCAAGTTTTGGGACATGAATCTGTGGGGGTGTATGTGACTCATGGTGGAATTAATTCTATGATGGAGAGTGTTGTAAATGAAGTGCCAATGATTTTCAGAGCCGTCTTTGCAGAACAAGCCATGTGTGTGAGAGTGGCGTCTGATGTGTGGGGCATTGGTGTGAAAGTGGAAGGTGGAGTGTTCACCAAAGATGGATTTATGAAGAGCTTGAATCTGATTTTGATGCAGGAAGAGGGAAAGAAGGCTAGAGAAAATGCCTTGAAGATGAAGAAGACTCTCAAAGATGTGGTTAAACCTGATGGTAAGGCAGCCCATGATTTTAAGGCCTTGGTTGAACTAATTTCTAAATCCTAAAACTGTATTTTGGACACAAATCTACTGTGTTGGCGAATAAGTTTGTTGGTCTCCCAAAATTGTGTGTTGGTTTACCATATATTAATGTTGTGATATCCATTTTTGTGAAGTTATATATTTTGTGAGTTATCGTTCAATGGAAATGAATAAGGCTCCACATACACTTTCCCGCTTTGTAGGAGCGAGCTATATTGCCATTTTGTTATATGTAGTTGTTTTCCTTCTCCTTTTTGTATGAACTTTTCCCATACATGAGACAAACAAATATTGAAAAATATATAATTCTCCTGAATGAATATCATATGGGCATGTCAATGAAATTTATATATCATACGATGCAATGATGCAACACATGAGTAAAGTTTTATCCTTGCTCTAATTAGTACTAAGCACGCTGCAATAGGCTTTAGTGTATTAGTGAAATGTAAATTAATTAACTTCAAAATATAACTTTCTTAATTATAATTTTCGATTCAATAAAAATGAAAATGAATTGTCGAAAAAGAAAACAATATGTACAATTTGACACTGTTAACTAAACTTGAAGTTCTGAAGGGTTTTATGCTAAGAAAAAACTTAGATCAATTTCCTTAGAATCATTTCCTCCAATTCCCAAGTAAAATGTGACATATGGACAAGTAAATACGTCAGCGCTCCATTTAATTGGGGAATTGGAGGAAATGGTTCTAAGAAAATGGACTTAAGTTTTTTCCACTAACTAGATCAACATGAAGTTTTTGAAATTAGAAATGAACTTGAGAGGGGAGAGAGGGGGATAGAGGGGTCTGGTTAGTGGTTGATAGATTCTATTTTTAAAAGTAATTTTTTTTATGAAAATAAAAATAAAAATGAACAAAAAATTTGTTTTGAAATAAACAAAGAGTGGGGATACCTTGATCATCGATAAAAAAAAATCAACAAAGAGAAATTAGGTAAAAATATAAAGAGGGAAAATATCAAATTTTTATTTTATGTGTTTCTCAAAATATGAAAATTTTCTTTCTCTAATTGAAAACTTCTGTCCACTACTGATTGCACCATATTTTTATACACATTTTTTAATTAAAATAATTTGATTATAGCATGTTCTTAGGATAATTGCACCAACTTTTGATCAAATTTATCTTTTGCACAATTTGTTTAAGTTTATACTAATTTTAACACGCCAACAATTTAATCACTAATGATAATTAATTTAGGACCATAAATGTCATTAATAAATCAAAAAAATCACAAATAAGTTTTGTGAATTTTCGGAAAATTTCATTGTGTCAAGGGCTTGGCCAATTCTTTTTGTCTGTTCTAATTTAGGCATGATAAAGTATATGAACATGAATAAATGATGTTAAGGATCAAAGAGAATTGAATAGGACGATACTTGAGAAATTCTAGTACATGTATTACTGCATGTTAATCTTTAATGCATGACATAATGACAAATTGGATGTTCTCTTCTTTTGTTTTGACATGGTACTAAATTACTGTGGAATAATGAGTCTTCTTTCTCTAGGCTCTCTTTGGTTTAATTTTGTTGGGATAATAAGACTTGGGATTGTATGTCTATAAATATGAGAATTTTTAATGGCTTAATTGAGAAGTGGATCATGTTGTGCTTGGGATTGTCAATCATTGTTTGAAAATGTGGAATTTTTCTTTTATATACAGAAATACAACGTAGCTAGTATAATATAAAAGCAATGGTTGATGGCGATTAAAGAGGTTAAGTTTGTCTAAATGAAAGTTGGTGGGTTGCATAAGATTATTTTGTCAATAGCGCATACATCCTATGAAAATTACCATTTAAATGAATGATACAAATGAAGTAATTGAAAAAAACCATTTGTCTTTGATATCTACAGAAAATTAGCATTTACTTGTTAGACGAGGATGATATGTGTCTCAAGTACAAAATGTTCTTATTAATTGAATTTTCATTCTTTGAAAAGAATATACCGAGTGGTGGGTAATATAGGGGGTCTTTTTATGGGATAATGATTTGCAAATAGATGTGATGTTCAGAGAGGGGACTGAAAAGTGGGGAGTACTAATGTGGCATGTGTATTTGAATGGCAAGTATAGATGCCGCATGCTTGTACCATACTCCCTCCGGTCCCTAATGTAAGAGTCCAAAATTTGAATGGTTTTGGTCCCTAATGTAAGAGCTCACCCCATATTTTCTCCTCATTTAATGCATTTTTTCCTACTTTACCCCTAACTCTCTTTCATATTTATTAATGCTTATGTATTTCTCTCTCTTAAAAGTACCATAATAAATATGGGCAATTTTGGAAAAGAAGCATTAACTCCAGACACCCAACTAACATTCACATGTTTTCTTAAGAAGCGTTTTTTTTTACGGCTAGCTCTTACATTAGGGACTGGAGGGAGTATTTACGTGGCAGTTGGGGAGTATTAATGTGGCATGTGGTTTTTGGGCATATCACATCACTGAATATTGTACAATATTAAGTGGTTCCAGGAAATTATATGATGAAGTTGGGTTGAAATTGTCAAAGTTGTAAATCATTGATTCTGCAATCCCAGGACAATATCATTGATTAACTTTGTTCGTACCCGAAAAAAAATCAAGAGTGAAATTGTAAAACATTGCCTCAAGATAGGAAATGTTATGTTATCATTGATTAATGAAGGTTTTAATCAAAATTTATTCTCATGGTAAAAAAAATCAAAATTTACTCAAAAATGTCAAGTTTATTGTATCTGACTTTCATGGGGCTATTTTTTCATTAACACACATTAATACTCCCTCCGGTCCCTAATATAAGAGCTAGCTGCAAAAAAAACGCTTCTTAAGAAAACATGTGAATTTTAGTTTGGTGTCTGGAGTTAATGCTTCTTTTCCAATATTTTCCATATTTATTATGCTACTTTTAAGAGAGAGAAATATATAAGCATTAATAAATATGAAAGAGCGTTAGGGGCAAATTAGGAAAAAACACATTAAATGAGAAGAGAATTGAGATGAGCTCTTATATTAGGGACCAAAACCATTCAAATTTTAGGCTCTTATATTAGGGAACGGGGGGAGTACTTATAATGAAGTTGTTAAATCCTATGAGGGAGTTGTTGTTAACCGCTAAAAAACTGAACATAATCCTAATTCCTTGGAACTCAAATCAGAATTAGAAGAATGAATATCATTGAAGTCAGAACTTGCATCCAAATTAGTAGTAAAAAAATCCTGATTTTCGGAACAAATTAAAAAACTTTCATCAATTGACAATCTTCTTAATACCACTATGGAGATGATTACCACATAAACCCACTTTCCCTTTGTACTTGGAAGACCCCCAAGAACAAAAGGTTGATGATTTTCCTAATACTCACTATTTTGCTCAATTTGATCCCTCTCAAACCTTTTAAAAACACCGCAACTTCTCTATTTGGTAAGAGAAAAAACAGACAAATTTCTCATTACTTTCCATGTTTTCTCCGAATAGGTAAGTTTGAAAATTCATAATCATTTTTCAAGCGCACATGCATTCATAGAGAATTGAAGGAAGAGTAAGCAAGAGTGAATTGGGAAAAACTTTTCTCTCTCTTGGTTTTCGTGCCTTTGGAAAAACTTGACTTTTCTTGGGGATGGAGGATCCCAACCTCCAGAAGGTGCCACTGGACCGCCCTTCGGACCGCCCACCGGACTACAGAACAGGAAAAAGAAGACGAAACTTAACACCCCTCTTCCCTTGGAGAGGATATAGTGATAGAAGAGGCTGTTCTAGAAACACTTGGTGACAACACTACCACCCCTATGGATCAAGAAGACACTTCGGGTATGCCGAGAAGTAAGGTGGATGGTAAACCGGCCTCCTATAAGGAATCTCTATTTGGTTTCAATGGGGTGGACAACCACGGTGGATATCCAAGAACAGAGGGTGCCAGAGACGGCACCGGCGAAACCTACACCAACCTCCGATGAGAAATTTGGGGCTTGGATGCTGGTGGGTAATAACCAGAAGGCTCGGTTACAGAGGAAAGATTACCCCAAAAGCAAAAAGGGTGAACAGGGGAGGAACAACAAAGACGTCAGACAGGGTACTACCGTGGGACCCAGTTCAAGGTTTGACATCCTGCGGGATTTAGAGAAATAAGAGGTAGAGGAAAAAGGGCAGGAATATCCTTCTACTTTGGAAGTTATACCTGTCACACAGGGGGTGCAGAAAAAAAGGTTGGTGATATACCAGGAAAAAACAAACCACATGTGTCAGAACGTACTGGAACAAGGGAAGGTAGAGCTCGAGGAAAGCTAAGTGAGACAAGTGACAAGGAAGACCCGGGAAGGGAGAAATAAAATGTCCAACAAATAGGCCAGCCCAAATATGTTAAAGCCCAGGGGAATGAGGTGAAAGCAAGAAGTAGAAATGACTATGGTGGGCCTCGAGGTGGGCCGAGTAAGGACAAGAAGCTGGCCCAACGCACCCACATAATTATTAGTGGCCTTTAGCAGATATACAACCCCAACAACAAGTAGGCCTTCATCAAAGGAGCCCCAAGGACGTTGTGACTAAGCCCAGCTGGATGGAAGGGGTCACGTCGGAAGGTGACCAACGCAAAATTGAGGCTAGCAATTTGCGAGATAAGGATGGTCATGGAGATATGAACCCGATGGTTGACAGGGAGACAAGGCCAGCCGAAGATCAGCACCAGTACTTGGTTAGATATGTCAAAAGAGCAGTGGATGAAGATGATGCTCTCGTCGGGTAAGTCTGAGCAACCCTGCCATTCTTTTGTCTTAATGTTTCTGATGATTGTGTGCTCATGGAACTGTCATGGTGCTAGGAATCGCACTTTTCCCAATACCATCAAATGTATTGTTCAAAGGTATAATATTGATATTCTGTGTTTGCTCGAGACTAGATCCGTAAGCTTGGTTTCTCTAATTGGCTACGATTGGAAGCATCTGGTTTTGCGGAAGGGGTTTGGATTCTTTGGGATGAGGAAAAATTTCAGATTGACCTAGTAACTTCCTGTACCCAATTTATTCACTGCAAAATTACTGATCTTTGTACCAAACATGAAAGACTGTTGACCTGTGTGTATGGAGAAACAACTTCTATGAAACGTACTGGGCTTTGGAAAGCTCTCTCTGATCTTGCCGAGGATAATTCACTTTCATGGCTGGTATTAGGGGACTTTAATACCTTCCTAAGAGAAGAGGATAAAATTGGGGGTGCGAAACCTAATGTTCAAGCCATGAAGGACTTTGGGGATTGCATTAGTGACTCAGGTTTAATTGATCTGCCTATAGTATGGGAAAGATATACCTGGGAGAGGAAGGAGGTTAAGGAAAGGCTCGATTGGGCGTTTACCAACATCCATTGGCTTATGAAATACCCCAACAGCAGGACGCATCATCAACTGGGGTTTAAATCCGATCACAGGGTTGCGGTGGTTGCTGATGAGGACCCTAAAGGTTCTGAAAGACACCAACAACCATTCTGTTATAAAGCTGCCTGGGCGATGGAAGAATCTTTTGGTGACTTCGTAAACAACTCCTGGGATGGACAGGATTGGACTGCAAGGGTCTCAAAATTTTCTAGAGATGTTCGTGAATGACACAAAAATACAATGGGATGTCTTAGTCAACGGAAGGCCAAGGTTATCTGGAGAATTGAGGGCATTGACCGGGTCAGATGTAACAATGTGGCAACTGGTTTGTATAGCTGGAACAGAACCTTTGGAAAGAGTACCAGCTGATCCTTGCCCAAGAAGAACTTCTATGGTTTGAGAGATCTCGATGCAATTGGTTGCAGCACGGGGATAAGAACACCCGTTTCTTCCATGCTTCAACGATTTGTAGACAAAAGAAACAAAACATTGAGGCCCTACAGGATGCAGCAGGTAATTGGGTCACCTCCGAGGAAGAGATCAGAAGTATGGCTGGAGAGTTCTTTGAACAACTGTACTCCAAAGATTGTGGGGTTAAACAAGCCACTAATATTGGGATGAACTTCCCTTCTCTGAGTAGCCGGGACCTGGACCTCAATCATTCCCCTATTACTGATATAGAAATTAGGAATGCTGCTTTTCAGATGGGTGCCTTTAAAGCACCGGGACCAGATATCCTATCCGCCCACTTCTTCCAGTCCCAATGGCATCGAATCAGATAAAATTGTGAGTGCCTCAGAGAAGCTTGGAATACTCCATGTAAAGTACGGGCCCTCAATGAAGCTAAGATCTTGTTAATTCCCAAAATTGACCATCTCACTTCTCTGAGAGATTTTCGACCTATCTCTATCTGCAACGTAAGTTTGAAGATCATTACTAAGGTGATAGCAAACAGATTGAAAAGAAGCATGGACTACCTTATCCAACCACAACAGTCGAGTTTTGTGTCGGGGCGACAAGGATATGACAACATCATTATTGCTCAAGAGGTGGTGCATTCCATGCGAAATGTACAAAGAAAGAAAGGGTTTGTGGCCATCAAGGTGGACATGGAAAAAGCCTATGATAAGATTAGATTGGCACTTTCTCCAGGAAACTCTCGAAGGGATTGGATTACAAAGGGGACTGGTGGACTTAATTATGGCTTGCACTTCATTGGTAACTACATCAGTTCTTTAGAAAGGAAAAAGTGTCCATACCTTCCAGCCATCTCGCAGGGTGCGGCAGGGTGATCCTCTGAGTCCATACTTGTTCATCATGTGCATGGAACGGCTGAGACACATGATCAATCAGGAAGTGACAAGGAAGAAGTGGAAAGGTATGAAACTGGGAGCTAAAGGACCAGTACTTACACATTTATTTTTCTGATGATCTCCTGTTGTTTGGTGAGGCCACCGAGGAACAAATGGAGACTATACAAATGGATCAGTTTGGCTAAATCCAACGCATCTTTCTCGCGATCGGTTAACTTCCATTGGGCAGTGGCGCTCAGCTAAAAGGTAGGCATTGGAATTACAGCAGATCTTGGGAAATAATTGGGGATTCCCCTTCTCCACAAAAGAGCCACTAAACTATTGTACTTCCCTCTAATCCAGTCTGTCCAGCACCGGCTATATAAATGGAAAGGCTCCTTCCTTTCTATGGAAGGCAGAACTATTCTCATAAAAGTCGTCCTCTCGGCTATCCCGAGGTATCATATGCAAACAACTCTCCTCCCCAAAGGCACAATCAAGGAATTGGAGAGATATAGCCAAAGTTTCTTATGGAATCTATCCTAGGAGGGAAAGAAACTTCATGTGATCTCATGGGACCAAGTTAAAAGAAGAAAGGAAGATGGCGGCCTCGGGGTTAAAGATCTCCGCATGCAAAATCTAGCCTTCATCATGAAATTGTGTTGGGGGATCCTAAACAAACCGGACACCCTATGGCAGCTGTTTGAGAGGAAAGTCCAAGATCGCACTCAACGACAGGTTTCTAACTACACCACCAACATTGAAGCCTTCTGGACCCTACCAACGGAACCGTTCATTCGTTTGGATGTAGACGGTTCGGTGAGGGAAGACCAACGTGCAGTGTGCGGAGGTGTATGTAGAAACCATAGGGGAGAGTGGTTGTTGGTTTCCAGGAGAAGCTAGGAATGATGAATGCAACTATGGTTGAAATTCTGGCCATAAGGACATACTTGAATACTAGCACCAGACTGGGGTATAGGAATATCATGCTCTTTACAGACTCTATGGAGGCCATCAGGATAATCCTTCATGACCATATTGGGAATCATCCGTTGAAATCAGAAATTACCGAGATTAGGGAGCTCATGTTCTCAGACAAAGAGATCTCTTTACACTACTCACCAAGGAGGAACCTCAAGTGTGCAGATGAATTAGCAAGATCAGCTCACCAACTTTCGGAAGGCTTTTATTTTTTAGCACAACCACCCTCAGGTTGTAGGGCCTACATACAAATGGACAACCTCCTCTTGGGGCGTTTAATTACTTCAAGTTTTTTGTAAACTTGCCTCTGTAACCAAAAAGAAAAAGAAAATTCATAATCATACGATGTTGTTGTTGTTGTAGTTGGAGAGAGATACCGAGAACTGACTTCACATGATTTTATTCTACGGTGGTTGGGACTTGGAAGATTGAGAAGGAATTTGAGAATCTTTGTCTTTCTTTGTTGAGGACATGGTGAAAAGTTTGAGAGGTAAGTAAAGGAGAATTAAGAATGGAAATGTGGTGAATTGTGGGCTGTTGTGCAAGGAAAAGGAATTGAACTTTTTTCAGGTATAGGGAATATGTGAATAGGGGTTAGGGTGGATTGTGTTTTGAGAAGAAGGACATTTTAGTCATTTTACATTTCATAACCCTGAATCAGCCCTAGGGTCTGACTTGTCCTTATGCAAATTTGACGCATTGATTTGTCCCTTTACATATTCGTAGGTATTTTTCTAAGATTTTCCCCAATATGTGCCTAGGAGATGATGAATTGATTCTAATCACACACACATATGGTATGTATGCTTATGCTGTACAAGTGGTGTGCGTGTATGTGCATATTTGTGTCATTATAAATTATTCATATTTATTTCCTTTCATGTTTCTGTTATTTATTTATTCATGTATGTTTCAGTTGTTTCTATATTTTGGACTTATGCCCATGTGGTATATGCATGAGTACACCTTATATGAATGATATTTAGGGGCATTCACGGGACGGGACGGGATCGGAACACCCCGTCCCATGTCTCGTCCCGAAAAAAGGGTCGGGACAGGGTTTTCGTCCTATGTCCCAACGCGATCCATCAGGACGGGAAAATCCAGAAAAAAATTTTGAAATTTTTTTATTAAAAATATCTACTTGTAAAAAAATGTAACATTTTGTATTTGTAGAGAACAAATAAATTAATTCAATATTACTTCTACAATACATTTTATACATGGGTGAAGGTGCAAAACTAGCCACCGTAAATTTCCAAATGGACAACTTTGGCACCCGTAAATTGGATGGTGCAAAACTATACATTATAAATCAAAATGGGACAAATTTAGCCACGCCGTTAAGTTGAAGCTAACAGACGTTTTGATTTAATGAAGGTGGGCCCCACGCCAACACAAACGTCTGTTAGCTTCAACTTAACGGCGTGGCTAAATTTGTCCCATTTTAATTTATAATGTATGATTTTGCACCATCCAATTTACGGGTGTCAAAGTTGTCTATTTGGAAATTTACGGTGGCTAGTTTTACCCCTTCACCCTTTTATACAACATAAAAAGGTCAAACTTTATTAGGATAGTATTTTTCCATAAAAATTGTCATTTATACTACTCATACATGATATAAATGAAACATGTATTTTTTTTAAAAGAAATATATACAAAAACACATATATATTTGAGACGGGATGGGATCAGGACAACCCGTCCCGTAGATGAATTTTGTCTCGTCCCAAAATTTTTCGGAGCCCTAGGACGGGACGGACAGGATGGATCGAGAAATAATAGGTGTAGGAAACCTTGAACAAAGCACTAGACAAGGAACATCTTACAACTAAAACCAATGAAATAAGAAAATTTTGATCATTATAATACAAACTTTGTAGCCCACAAAATTACTTCTATTGTGCTGATATAAAATAATAGTATCATGTGGCCAAATTGGACCAATAGTTATACAACTTATACCCTTGTCTCATCCCACCCAATAGTCGGGTTTGATCCTTTCTTGTTTGTTATGGTTCCAGGTTGATTGTTTCTAAGACCTAGTTGGCCTTAGACTGGGTTGGCTCTAGGCAGACCACCCAGCCACCACCGGGACATATCACCCAAACCAAAACACAGCCAAAAATTTCAGCTAGTAGAGCATCACTATTTCCCATATGGCAAATAACCATCCATAAATTGCCTGAAATTGTTAAATATGATTATGTATCACTACTGTTGTTTGTTGAGATGTAGCTATTTGAATTATAAATTCATTTGGATTATATCTAATTTGGCCATATCTTATCATATATCGTGACTATATGAATTATATGATTAAATAGGGTTTAGAATAGTTGGTCAACCTTTTTTTTTTGTTACAAGGTCAACCTATTTTTTGTAGAACTTTTGTGTATTTGTTTTCTCTAACAATAATAAAATTAGAGGAGCACTTTACATCTTAAACTCTAAAAAACTAATTGCAAATTCTATATTAAATATTGACATATATGATGATTTTAGATATCATATACAAACCCCTTTTATTCAAGAGCTCAGAAAATATTTCAGTTCCAAAAAAAAAAAGGAGCTCAGAAAATATAGAGAACACATCTTATGGGAAGGGTCCCTTTATTCATTGAAAAGAGCGAGCCTAAGGGGAAAGGAGAAAATGACAATGCACAACTCATCACTAAATTTGAGTTTTGACCATCTGAAAGTTTCACTTCCTTAATTAGGGAGAGACGAAAAAGTTGAACTCACATATTCTTATCTCCCTCTATTTCACCCTTTAAGTATTAAATACTTTTTGAGATCCAAATTTGAGGTCATCAAGATTTTTGAGAGGTCGGCATTGCCATGTTAATTCTGCTACCACCAGCAGAATCCTTCCATTGCTGAGTCACTGTTTTGATCTGAGTATAGAAGTTAACCCCAGCCTTCCCTGTAATTCATAAAAAACACAAAAACCAAAGGAAATGATATTTTCTGTACCAGGAGCAAAGCATTACTAATTAAGCCAAGTAGAGAAAAATAAATTCAAGATGAGAAGACTTCGGAGTTATATTATTTACCATAGAAATTGAGATCTCCTGCAAATGATGCCTTGCTGCCAGTAAATGAGAAAAAGGGCAATGCAACTGGGATGGGAACATTGATGCCCACCTGGTTTCACACATGACAAAATCATGATTAGCAAAAATATCAGATTTATTTTCCTTTACAGTTCAACTTAGGCACAGAATTATTGTGTTCAATTAGATTAGTCGATTGAAAGTGGCTGCTAAAGGATGCTTAGCCTCCAACATAATCAGAAAATGAATGGAAACTGTGATCTCCAATTTATAAAAAAGCTTTCATGCTACTAAACTTCAAGGCCATTGGCATCATTGGGTCTTTCAAGGTACTACTATAGATCTTATTAATAAATGCACAAGAAAATCATAAGTCTCTCATTTCTATTGATGGGTAAGACAATACATCCAAAAATGATTTGGTTAAATATCATTTTGTCAAATGAACAATTACCCAAGTATTGCTTGACACAACGAACAATAAAAGGTATCAACTATATTTTCGAACAAATTAGATTACTTGGTGGCCAAAAACTGCAAAATTGCATACTCTGGGCAAAACCCCATGACCTAGTCACATTTTCCACACAAGGCCTTTTCTGTGTTGCCCAGAGGAGGTTTATCTTGATTATTAAACTTTTTTAGTGTAAATTCACGTTAACAAATACACATGCTAAATAAACTCTTTTCCACTTAATCATTCCAACATCTCTTGATCAGTTAAACAGAACTAAATACATGACAAAATTATAAGTTTTCAAGAAACAGTCCATATGGTGACAAATTTTCAAGGACAAAAGGTATCTCATGTTTTGACCTCAGGAGAAAATTGTTAGTGCAATTGAGGAAAAGTCCTTTCTTTATGAGCATAATCAACTATTTTACTTTGAGTGATTTTACCTGTCCAGCTTCAATCTCAGTCTGAAACTTCCTTGCTGCAACACCAGATTTAGTAAATATAGCAGCACCATTTCCATACCTATTGGAAACATCACCAGTAAAAAATCACTACTTATTCAACGGAAATGATCAGAAAATAAGGAATAATTTTCAGAATAAAGAGTACTTTTAGTATCTTATCTCTGCATCAGGTCTACTTTTGGTCCCTTAAGTTTTAAAAATGCACATTTGGTCATTTTTTGTTAACACAGTTATGAGTTACCTTCATTAGCGAAAAATGTTAATTCAACAAATTTAAACTATGATTTTCTATTTAAATTTTGAAAAAACAAGTATAAATTTCAATTAGGGCGAAGGCCTAAAAATGATACATAACTATTGGGCAAGGAATAAAAGTAATACATAATTATTTCAAGGTACACCAATGATACCCAACTTTGATTATGGATCAAAAATGATATTTTCACTAATATGACAATAAGATTACACATGAAAAGTCTAAAATGCCCTCATAAATAAAATAAAATTAAATATCCCTCCATCCTCTTCCTCTTCTCCCTCCACCCTCATGGCCTCTTCTTCCTCACAGTTGTCGCCACCATCGGCCATCCTCCCCCTCTGCTTTGAGGCCAAACATATTGAGGCCAACTTCATTTACTAATGGCAATCTGAATAAACCTCCCATAGTCATTATTGCCAAATTCAAGATTCACTCACTTTGCCCCCAAATGAACCAATGATCTGTCCCCAACAATCAAATCAAAATATATTTTGCAATTCAACTCGGGAAATAAATACATAAAGAGAAACTGGGGGCATCAAAAACAAACACTAACCACTTTAGATAAAGACTAAGTTTTGAAGTTGCAGTTGATGATGATACAAGAGGATGATGAATAGGCCTTCAAAATGTATGTTGTTAAGATTGTTTAAGAAATCCCACAAGTGATCAGTTCATACATATAAAATCCCACAAAAAGTGAAATGGGAGAAATGAGAAGTCAGCGGTTGTCGGAAATTGGTTGGTGTTGGGGTTCGGTGGCCGAGGGATACCGAGGAGAATGAAGGAGAAAGCCGACGGTGGCCACGAGAAGGTTTTGGCGGAGATCGTTGGCCGACGGTGGCCGGAGTGTGGAGGACATTGTTGGCCGACGGTCGCCGATGGTGGCGACAGCTGCGAAGAAGAAGAGGCCATGTGGGTGGAGGGAGAAGAGGAAGAGGAAGAGGATGGAAGGATGTTTAATTTAATTTTATTTATAAGGGCATTTTGGACTTTTCATGTGTAATCTTATTGTCATATTAGTGAAAATATCATTTTTGATTCATAATCAAAGTTGAGTATCATTAACGTACCTTGAAATAATTATGTACTCCCTCCGGTCCCTAATGTAAGAGCTAGCCGTCAAAAAAACGCTTCTTAAGAAAACATTTGAATGTTAGTTGGGTGTCTGGAGTTAATACTTCTTTTCTAAAATTGCCCATATTTATTATGGTACTTTTAAGAGAGAGAAATACATAAAAATTAATAAATATGAAAGAGAGTTAGGGGTAAAGTAGGAAAAAATGCATTAAATGAGGAGAGAATATGGGGTGAGCTCTTACATTAGGGACCAAAACCATTCAAATTTTGGGCTCTTACATTAGGGACCGGAGGGAGTATTACTTTTGTTCCTTACCCAATAGTTATGTATCATTTTTGGGCCTTCGCCCTTTCAATTATTTAGTATAACTGTATAAGTATTCATATATTTTAAAATTTAAACATTTTTTATAAGCATTTAACTACGGATTCCCGTTTAGATTTTGAGAGTTAGCATTTTTTGTTAAATAAAACTAAGTGTTAACAAAAAAAGATCAAAAAAGCACTTTTCAAACCTAAGGGACCAACAGTAAACTTGATAGAAAGATAAGGGACTAAAAGTATACTTTAGCCTCTTTTAACATACTTGTTTCTGTTAACAATATTTATCGCCTCTTCCAAACTGTCAGCCTGAAAAGAGAAAAGAAAAATCTAAGTCAGCATATTTCTCTATGCAAATCAAAGGGAAAATATTAAAACAAATATAAATAAAAAAAATTCTAACTTAGATTAGTTTAATAAGTAGACAGATGGCAAACACACCTCCATAAAAAGAAGAACTGGACCAAAAATTTCCTCCTGAAAAGGGCATCATAGAGAAACAAGGTTTATACTACATATAAACTTTAAGATTTGTTCATTTTAAAATAGTGTAGGCTTCAAAAAAGATACCTTGTAGCACTCCATATTTGCATTGACATCTGATAAGATGGTAGGACCAATAAAATTGCCAGATTCATAGCCTGGAACCTATTTGTCATGCATGACAAAAATGTTTAGCAACCTTCTTTTCTTAGTGAAAAAGTAGGGAATCATCAAAGGGATAATCAAGAATCTATGTATACTCCAATGTGCCATTTTGGGCTGCTGAAAGTTGAGTGAAAACAAGGACCAACCATATAAAGCCAACATAAATCAATAGTGTATAAACAAGCCAACTAAATGGGGACTTTGTGATCAGAAACTTTATATTTTAATACCAAACAAATGAATTAAACATCATATCAAGGTGCTCTTACTAGGTTGCCAATTAAAGGATTGGACTCTACTGCCTTTTTCTTACATTTACCAGGAAGGTACGAACATGCTTTTTTGGTTAATGCACTCCTTATATTTACCAAAACAATTTAAATATAAAATCCAGGTTTTAGACAGGTTAATGGACTCATGATTAAATCATACAATTCACACTAATCACACTCCAAAAATGATTACTACTTGTCATAATTTCTGTATTGATCAACATATTTTGCTATACTACACGCTGATTGTGATTTTCCATAAAATTAGTTTTGTTCCTCTTGCATTTTGCTTCATGTCATTTCCTGTTATTATTTATATTCAAATAGACCGACCCCACCTAGATAAGGCTTTGTTGTTGTTGTTTTTTGTATTTATATTCAAATAGAGCTCAGCAGGTGAAAGGAAAAGCTACACCGAAAATAGATTGGTTCAATCACAGTATTTACTTAATGTTTCAGCTGCCTGACTATCCAAAATTTCTGTCATTGACAAAGATTGATAACGAAAGTAAATGTGGATAGAACCTTTATAAAGGGTAATAAACATAAGATACAAGTAGTTAAAGATTAAGAAGCTACCACTATATTTCTTCCATCAAGCGGCAGTCTGGCCCCACTTTCTACACCAGATTGGATTAATCTGTGTACACGCTCCTTTGCCTGTGCAAGCAGTAACATTACACAAAAAGCCAAAAATGTACACATGATCAATGTGAGAAAGAGATGCAATTAGAAATCATGCCACTAATTTTTACAAAAGTATTCTGGCTGTTTGTGATTAAGATGCCTAGTTTATTTTCTGCTTTTGAGTTAAATATTTGCTATGTGGAGTGAGTACACGTAAAACCTCATACAAACCTGTTTGCTGATGACTGGACCAAGGTCTGCATCTGGATCAGTTCCAACACTCGTTTTTAGTGCATTGGCACGTTCAATTAATTTAGATTCCCTGGAAAAATATTAGGAAGGATAACATTAAGCTCGAGTTACACAGACCTTAATGAATTCAGAAGACAGTGAGATAGCTAATAGCTTTAAGAGCTAAAAAAAGCTTCAACATATTTTTCCAAGACATAATCCCCATAAATTCAAATGCGTGAACAAGAATGTATTCTAACCAATCCACTCATGCTTGCACAAAGGCATGGAAAAATAATCAGTCAATGCCATTAGAGTATAAACGAATGCAAAGTATACCATCATGCAGAGGCCAAATACTTGCTTTAAAATTTGTGAGCGAAACACTAGCAACTATAAGGTGCCACTGAAGAAGTAATACTCATGAAAAGAACTTCTAGAGAGTAGGAAGCAAGATACCATGGTTTTGATCCGCCAACAAAAACAACTGTGCTAAGAGCCATGCACCTTTGTCCTGCTGCACCAAAACCAGCAGCAACTAAAGCGTTTACAGTAGCATCTACGTCTGCATCAGGCATGACAATGGCATGGTTTTTTGCTCCCATATTAGACTGAAAAGAGGAGTTCATTAACATTTCAACCCAAGTTGATTTTTTATATCATATATAGTGTATGGATTAATCTTTGTAAAGAAAAAGAAACTCCAGTGATGAAATGCACTTACTTGAACACGTTTTCCTTTAGCGCATGATCTTGAATATACATGCATTCCAGCCTTAAATATAGAAAAGCATAATCAAATAAGCATATATTGGTCAAAAAAAAAAATCAAATAAGCATATAATAACCACAATCTACTTCATCGATCCAAAGAAGAGAACTTATGAAATTTTCAAAATACAAAAGTCCCCTTTTTTTGGATGATTAAATAAAACTTCACTTGAGGTTCATATAAAGATGCATCATAAAATAATTGGATTGGAATAATAAATTCATGAGATCACTTACAACATTAGAACCAACAAAAGATACAGCTTTGATGTCCTCATCATCACAAATAGCATTTACAGTATCCTGAAACCAATTAGAAAGTTGAAAAAATCATCCGATCAATAACCAAGAACACAATGAATGGCATTTAAGCATAGCAGTAACGGGTTCTAGCCTACAGAGTAAAAATTGAAAATTTGATCATAGATTTTTAATTCAAATACCCAGGTTCCAAATAATAATAATAATAATACATCCAACTTCTAGTTTAAATCAGTAACTAGTGTCCTATGACAAAAAGAAATTAGGCTTCATTAATAGAGATTTGCCACACATAACCAAGATGTAGAACAATAATTCACCCAACTAGTTAAAATTTTGAACATCTTCATGGTGAAATGATTTTAAAAAAAAATCCATGTGAGCCCTCGGGTACTTCTTTCAAAATGTATCAGCAGAAACAGTTCAAAAAAAACAGAATGTTAAATGAATCTATGTCAACATACATGGGTTCCATGAACAATATTTAATACGCCTTCAGGCAAACCAGCCTCCAATGCTAATTCTGCAAGCATTACAGCAGCACCTAAAAAAGTACCAAAATCATGATATAGTATAGATTCCAACTACATAGCGAAAAATTATATGTATATTAGTATGTGTGTCACAATGAAAACCACAGAAGCGGATGAATGAATGCATGCTTGTGATTGTTATTAGAAGTGAACAACAATCAACAATCACTATTTACAGGATATAGCAAAAACATTCCATTGTCATTGTATAATTATGGCCACTATATGCATTGTATTTTGATAAGAGATGTGTTCACTGCGTTATAGAAGTTAAATTGGGAGATCATATTATCACTCAAATGGAAAAGGTTAGATATTTGGGATCAATTATACAAGATATAGTGAAATCAATAGTGATGTTACTCATAGGATTCAAGCATGGTGGTTTGAATGGAGTGAAGCTACCGCTACTACTTGTGACAAAAAAAGTATCAAATAAGATAAAAAAGGAAAATTATAAGACTCAAAGTTATATAGTAGTGAATGTAAGGCTTTGAATAGACAACATTAGCATAAGGTGGTGGTAGTAGAGATAAGGATGTAGAGATGGATGAGTCATCTTTCAAGAAAAGATAAGATTCGCAATGATCTTTATACAGAAAAGAGTTGGTGTAGCATCTATCAAGAAGAAAATGATAGAAAATTGTTTAAGTTGTTTTATGGACATTGAAAAAAGGCTATCGAACACATTAATGGAGTTGATCAAGTAGTATAGAATCTATTAATAAGAGGAAGTGGAGACTAAAGCGAACACTTAGGGAAGTTTTTGAGCAGGACTTTTTGAACAAAAATTTATCCAAAAATATAATTTTTGATAAATCATAATGACATTATGTGATCCATGTAGTCAACTCCACTCAATGGGATAAGGCTTTTTTGCTGTTGCTATAAAGTTCACAGTCAAGAAAATTATACTATAAGCCTATTTCCAAAACTCAGATTTATTATTTTCAAGAAAAGAAATCAGAATAAACAGCTTTAAATTGATGAAAATGTAACCATAAGTGAAATTTCATTTCCTGAACAATGCATCAACCAACCGAAGAAGAAAAATCACCTGGGTCTTTTTCTGATGGCTTTAGGACGAAGGTGTTCCCACATGTAACTGCCACTGGGAACATCTGCACTAACATATTTTAAGTTTGGAATTTGTTACCAAGTACATTTAGCAAAGAGAGTGACAACTACTGAGTGTCATGCAACATAATTTACATTAAATTTATTTGATGACTAATGCTGAAATAAGTATAATATTTATTTTCCTTGAAGGTAGCAATGTTTTGACCATTACAAGGCCACATTGTGCATGCTAACAAGGATGACACAGCTAAGCATCAAACCTCAAGACCTTAATAGAAGAGACCCAGTTGACTAATTTAGGTATAAATATGAATCTAAATAAAATACTTAATTATAACATGTTGGATGATCTTTCAGAAATACTTATGGTATCATTGACTCATAAATTAATTAATGTGTCAAGGAAATTGGTTTGGAGAAAAACAATAAATATAACTTCTTTAAAATGATTTCTTTAATTTTCTTAATCCTATCAAATTAGTTGATTGGTCGTATATTAAAGATTAGAGGCAATAGTATGAACCTAAAACACAAGTAAAAGGTAAAGTAATAGCCTACCACCATGCCAATATGTACAGTTCAGCTTACCCACAAGGGAATCATTGCAGGAAAGTTGAAAGCGCATATCCCGGCACAAACACCCAATGGTTCTCTAATGCTGTAAGTATCAATTCCATGTGACACATTAGAAACATACTCTCCCATTTGCAAAGTGGCCATCCCACAAGCATGTTCCACCACCTCTACAAGACAATTAATATTTTGAGAAAAATTCATAACCAATGTATGAGCTCAATCCCTTTTCTACAGAAACAAACAGACAGCCTAACCTAACCCACGGAATACATCTCCATGTGCGTCCTTTAATGTCTTCCCTTGTTCAGTGGTAATATTAAAAGCTATTTTATCCTGAAACAGATACAAAGTATCAATCAGTGATATAAAGAAAAGTATACTCTCACTGAGATGGGTGGCGGTAAAGCTGATGGGGAAATATTTGTTAATGAATAAAACAACAAAAATTGGTATTATGCTTGCCATATCTCTGCGTATAAGCTCCTGGAATTTCAGCATAACACGCTGGCGAGTTGTGACAGGAGTATTACGCCAAGATGGAAAAGCTTTTTTAGCAGCGGATACTGCAGATTTGAACTCTTCATCTGTAGTCAAATGGAGTTTTGACACAACTTCTTGTGTTGCCTATTGAACAAACCAACATTATCAAAAATTTTCCTTCCTCAAATCAGCAAAGAAAACTATAAGCTCAGTATATACACAAACTAAACAAAAACAATGGCACTTACAGGATTTATCACATCGATAAATGTAGATGATTTGGAGTCGACAAAACTGCCGCCAATAAGATTTGGAACCCTCTGACACAATAACATTAAGAAAAAAAAATGAAATTTTATGATCTAAAAGCATCCATCTTAATGCTGCCACAGTTTCATATATTATAAAATCTAACTCAGCCAGATAAATTTTTACTCAGGAACTTTCTTATGATAAAATGAAAATCTTTCTAGTCTCTAAAGCAAAGTATATTGTATTTCCATTGTGATAAAAAACAACTCAAACTAACCAAGCCAGAATTAGATTTGAAGCTTAAAAATTAGCTTTTACTTGTTGCAAGATCCTTACAGCAGAAGCAAGAAAATATACATCTCCTTACTCATTTAGATAATGCAATGATAACTAACACTTAGAATATAACAGAATGAAAGTCCAATACAAATAAAATGGGAAAAGAACTACCGCAGATTCATTCTTAAAAATAGTTCATCAGAGAAACATGGCACCCAGCAAGGACACTCTATTGTATTTTCCAAGTACCAAATTAGCTTGAAAAAAGTCCTAAAGTTATCATCAACTACCACAAGACAAGACAAATAAATGCATAATTCATCTTTTATTCCCTCTGTCCCTACAGTACTATAAAGTATCAAATGGTGTACAGACTCTAAATCGAAAATCCCAATTTTAAAATCACGAATTGAATAATGTCGTGCATCGAAAGATCCATGATCCTTATCAAGCACAATATAATTGTAATTTTCAAAAACCACATAATTGTGAATGTTAGCATTTTAATGACAAATGAAACTTCATATTTTATAAAACTAGCTTTTCAAGGATAGACATCATACCAATGAAACCAACATAATTCGAAAGATTAAAAGCTTTCTATGTCCAAAACGTATTGTGAATTGTAAAATTCATAATTGATCCTACCTTGCATATTGCTTGATTCTAAAACAAAATCACACATATGAAAGATACATCAACAATTGATTCATATAATTTCTACCTATTTTCGAATGAATAATAAAATACAAATCAATAATCATAAGATTTAATTAGATCACAA
The DNA here is from genome assembly GCA_029929735.1 of Mimosa pudica. Classification (NCBI taxonomy): domain Eukaryota; kingdom Viridiplantae; phylum Streptophyta; class Magnoliopsida; order Fabales; family Fabaceae; genus Mimosa; species Mimosa pudica. Next base: position 4,302,020 of record JAKELP010000039.1, on the reverse strand, counting down.
ATATCAATTCAGTTAGCTAAAATCACATGATATTAAAACAAATAAACTTGACCACCTACATTTATCCACATCCTACGTCTCTTACTTGATTATTATTGAGGACAATAGGGGCAATTTGGGAAAGTATTGAGAAAAATACAATTTGTGCTCACCGGTGGAATTGTCTTTGTGGAAGATTGTTGAGTAGCTGTAGAGAAATGGTAACTTCCGAGAGCGAAGATCTGAGGCCTCAAAGTGTTCAAATTTTTCACTGCAATAAGCAGAATCATGAGCATACAATACAAGCATGAAATTGAAACAAAAATTTACTTACATTTTTTAACTGAATTTTATTGTTTTAGCATTGAATTTGAAGCATGTTGAAAGGGCGTTGACTAACCTCGACGAAGAGCAAGCTGCAACATCTTGCTTCACTCCTCAAACTTTGTTTAGCTGATTTGAAAAATGAAAATGAAGAAATGATATCAACTTATCTCTTCCTTTTATAGTTTTTTTTATTTTTTATTTATATTATAGGAGTATGAAGAGTGGGAAGGTGTCCAATACCAATACAGCTCATAACGATTTAAATATATACTCCCTCTCCCTCGACTCATTAGTTCAATTCATCAACTAATTTTCGCAGTATATAGTTAAAATTGGTTAAATATATTTAATTTGTCCTATAATTCAAATAATTTCCAATATTACCTTCAATAATTATATTTATTTGAGATTTTCCCAAATTATTAACTACTCCCTACGATATAAGACCTAATTGACTTTTTCAGAAAATCCTATAAAAAAGCAAAATAAGTTAATTATAAATTGATTTACCTAATTTTTCCTTAAGACTAGTTTATTTTACCTATAAACTAATGAATGATCTAAAAATAAATCAAATATGTCATGATTTAATAGCCTATTTCGCAACCTTAACTTCTCAAAAAAAAAAGTCAATTAGGTCTTATATTTAGGACCGGAGGTAGTATTACTCTTTCCTACCACCCATATTAAATATGACCATATGGAAAAAATGATTAATGCACATTGGAAACCATGTAGTGACTTATAAAAATGATCGAGAAAAATTGAAAGTGAGTGACTTATATTAAGAACCAGAGGAAGTATTTATTAATATTACCATTATTAGATTATTACTCTTTCTATTAGGGACCTTACTTACATCATGTTCCTTTCTCCAGGTTATCAAGTTCTTTTAATATGGGAGTGACATGTGTCCTTTTATAACAATCATTCATTCAATCTAATGGCCTATATTGAAAGAACTTGAGAATCTGGAGAAAGGAACATGATGTAAGTTTTTCCCTTCTATTAGTACGTCAAATTGTTTAAAAAGAATATTAAGTTATTAATACATTATTAAATATAAAATTTCCGGTTCATGTAACATTTGACTCCTAAATTTTGCTTTAATATTTTTTTCGTCCCTCAAGTTTTAAAGATTTTTTTTCTTTTTGTAGGAAAAAATGGTGGAGGATTTTTCTATAAAAAAATGGACCAGAATCCAGATATTATTAATCATAAATCTATGTGATAATCATGATATCACCGTTTGCATTTTTAAAAAAACTATCTTGGTCAGGATGACGTGGAAAGGAGAAGAGGATAAAGTTTTGCTATTATTTTATTTTAATTTTAATTTAATGCAGTGAAGACATCTTATCAATATCTGGAAAGGAGATGGCTCATATGATCCTATCAATATCTGGAGCTATCACTTTACCTTATTCACTTCAAATTATTCAACATATTATCCGTAAGGTGCAAAAATAATATTCCCTCCAATCCTAAATTAAGATCTAGTTGAATTTTTTGAAAAATACTAAAAAAGCAAAATAAGTTAATTATAAATTGATTTACCTAATTTTTCTTTAAGAATAGTTTATTTTACCTATAAACTAATGTATAATCTAAAAATATATCAAATGTGTCGTGATTTAATAGCTTATTTCGCAACTTTAACCTCTAAAAAAAAGTCAACTAGGTCTTATATTTAGAACCGGAGGTAGTACTAAATTTTGCCTTAAATTGCGTTTATAAAACTAAAGTTTCGTGAGGTGCAAAAAGAGTACCCAACTTGGGATTTAGGTGCAAAAAATGAATGAGAGACATAAGAATATTTTCATATCTAAATTTATTTCTCTCAAGCAAAAATACTATATTTGCACCTACACCCCAAGTTCGGTACTATGTTTGCACCTCACGAAACTTTAATATTAGAAACTCAATTTCTTTAGAATGACCATGTGATTGACTAATTTACTTGGTGTTATGAGATTGCCAAACAGTCATAAAGTATTGTGTCATGAAATGCTCATTCTTTAGAATGACCATGTGATATGGAATATCACTTCTATATAGGTAATTGTGATGCTCATTTCTTTATAATGGCCATGTGATATGGAATATCTTTTCTAAATTGGTAATTGTGACTTCAATTTCACTTGTAATCTCTCGTCCTTAACAATTGCCCCTCTAATTCCAGTAACTACAACAAAATTTAGTAAAAACTAGCAATCCAATTAAAAACATTACGAGAGGAGAAATATAAGAGCAAGCAGGAAAGGAACAGTTAAAGATGAAGCTTCTCCAATTTACTTTATGGTTTCAGACAGCTTCCCAGCATTTTTATTACTGCATGAAGAGTCTTGCACAATGCATGATGCCTAAAATGAATTTCACCATTCATAGTATTGTTTTCTTTTAATGAAGGATCAATAAAATTTCTCAAATCTATACTTATATTTTAGGACTAATACAATGTTAATCCTTATTGTATGTACACATTATGATCTTAGTCCCCATAACTGCAAACTTTTTTGCCCCATCAGGGGAGGAGGGGGCAAAACATGTGGTTTAAAACTAAGGAATTAAAAATCAAAACCATGGCAAACTTTGAGATATAAAAATGTTATTAATCCAAAATTTTGGTTCTCATTTGTTTCATACGAAGTTGCCAAGAAATAATTCATTGATATATTGTCCCAATGAAGGGATCACACTCCAAATATTTTACTTTTGTGCAGTTGTCTGAAGAGGCAGAGAGCTTTCAACATCTTTCGTAGCATCAGAGTTCCTTTCTTCTACAACTTTGGACAAATCAAACATCTGAAACGATCAATAACCACAAAATATCATAAGACAAAACAATGGCAAAACCACAAGATATCACAAACATACAGAGAGTTCTTAAGGGGAGAAAAGGTTTATAGAGTCAAACCTTTCGAATGGTTTTCTGAAAGCAAGTTTTGTGCTCATCCATAGATGCATTGATGAACTCATCAACATGATCCTTCAAATCTTCTAAGAAAGTAGCTTGCTCATTCTTCTTCTTACGACATGAGGGAACAGATGAGGCTTTAGCAACCGATGATGTTTGCTGTTCATGTTCGTTCTTCTGAGTATTCATGCCTCTTCAAGAATCTATAGCTGATACAAAAAGATATGCCAGCAATGCGCTGATCAGTAAGTTTTTGAGACAAGTTATTTTCATTATCACATCACAAGGTACCATAATGCTTCCCGTGAAAGAATTTTTACATTTAAAATTCCCAAGAGAAAAAAGATAGAATTCTAAACTTAATAGTCTCTTATATATTACTCCCTCCGTTCCTAAATGTAAGATCACTTTGGGGATATAGATAAGTTCCTAAATGTAAGAATACTTTCTCTTTTTTCCCAATTTTTACCCAAAATACCCCCATACTCCTTTTACAATTGAGTTGTGGGGTTGAGTTGGAAGCATGAAGGGGTATATTTGTGTTTTCAATTTAATTGAAGGGTATTTTTGGAACATCAGGTAATTTGACCACCTTCCTTAATCTCCCCAAATTATGGAAAGTGATCTTACATTTAGGAACGGAGGGAGTATTGCTCAAAAAAAAATAGTCTCTTGTATATGAAACACTTATTCCAGTACTCCTTAGAACTAGATGTATGTTGTTATCATAAAATATTCTCTTCTCTTGATAGAAATACCCTCAATTCCTGGAATCATTATGGATTACTAGAGGAAAAATATTACAAATTATGGAAACAAGATATATGAAACTTGATAGTCTTTTATATATTATTGCTCAAAAAAAATAGTCTCTTGTATATGAAACACTTACTGCAGTCCGAACTACATGTATATTGTTATCCTAAAATATTCTCTTCTCTTGATAGAAATACCCTCAATTCCTGGAATCATTATGGATTACTTGAGGAAAAATATTACAAATTATAGAAACAAGATAGATTGTCTTCTATTTGGAACCCAAACAAACCCTGCCACTTGTATTCTTATATTTCCCGACTCAGTTGACTTTCTTAAAGAGATTAGGAAGCTAAACGAGTCACTCAATCTAGCAACTGACTAATCCGACTTATGGAAATGTATGATTATAATGGAGGGAAGCTAAACGAGTCACTCAATCTAGCAACTGACTAATCCGACTTATGGAAATGTATGATTATAATGGAGGGATCGCTGCTACATACTCAATGCTCGAACTTGAGACCACCGATTAAACTAGAATAACCTCAGCCATTTGACCTAAGCATTTGGAGGTAGTTATAACATATTTTGGATTCTATTAAATTATATTTTAACTTATGAGTGAAACAAAATAGTTTAAAGAAAAAATTCAAACAGTTCATAAGTAATTGGATAATGGTCTTATTTTGGCTTTCAATTAACCAGATTGAACTACTAGGCACCCTAAATTAACATTAGATACAATTTCACCCTTTAAGTAACCAAAATGATTCAATTTTACCCTAGGCAAATGTGATGCTAACACGTGGACGACGCTCATTGATAAGTCTGTTCAGTTAGGGGAAAATTGTACCACTTTGTTTACTTCAAATGTGAAATTGTACCTTATGTTAATTTAGGTGCCCAGTGGTATGAAGGGCGAAACAGGGTTATTACCCTAAGTAATTTATTTTGTTTTCTTAAAATTTTTCATAAAAAGTTAACCACAAATAGGGGGTATATATTTAGGATCTAGGGAGCATGAACTAACAAAGGATTGATTATCTTGGTGTTGTAAGAAATAAATCCACTTAAGTATATCAACTAACAAAATCAATTAATAAGGAAAACTTCATAAGCAAGAATTAGACCCTAATCAAACATTTATAACTGGGAACCTCACCCCAGAACACAAGAAAAAATATATGCAGACATTGAATATTGAAAATGGTTACATTAGAGAGAAATTGTAAGCAATAAATTAGAAGGGCATATTTGCACAACCCAATTCATCAAATTTTCCAACTCTTCCAAAAATCGTTGCTTACAAATGTCATAATTAAAAGCAAAAGTGCATGGTTGAAAATTGAAATAGTGATTCAGATGCATGAAATACGAACCTTAGAATGCAAAAAAGCGCCAATTATGTAAGGAAACCCCAAGTTCAATAAGCTCGCTAGTTCTCTCACAAATTTTGGGTTGGGCCCACCTTTATGTCATCATGAGTTTTATCTAGGAGCTGCTATTTTTAGTAATTTTACCTGGAATAAAGTCATTCTATATTTCTTATTATATAAAATTTTATTAATTTTTATAGTACCTTTTTTGTCGGAGCATTTTTATACCTTAAATATTTATTACATAACATCAAACTGTCTAAATTTTTATCTTCATCTTCAAAACTAATGATATTGAATTATTGAGAGATAATTATTTAATGTATAGTAGTATCATATATAAATTGCTGAAAATGTCCTTTTTTATATTATTATTGTTATTTTTAATAAAACTATGAAATTTATGAAAAGATAAGGTGATTACACACATTATCCCAAGTCCCAACTCATAAACTTTAATATTCCTTTTGTTCCTAAATATAAGATCATTTTCCCCAATTTAATTAGTAATTATATTAGATAAGTTAATTATTAACACATGATATTACTAATCTACTCTAATAATATATCTTTATCCTCACTATTCCTCCTTTTGCATTTGCTTGTTTATTATATACTCCCTCCGGTCCTTAATATAATAGCCCAAAATTTGAATGATTTTAGTCATAATATAAGAGTTCATCTCATACTCTCTCATCATTTAATGAGTTTTTTCCAAATTTGCCCATAACTCTCTTTGGTCCCCAACATACGTATCACAATAAATATGGACAATATTTGAAAAAGAAGCATTAACTTCAGTCACCCAACTAACATTCACAAGTTTTCTTAAGAAGTGTTTTTTTGCCGCTAGCTCTTATATCAGAGAGAGACCGAGGACTATTTATAAGTATTGAAATCAAACATGTAACTAATGTAAGAATTATCAGTACACCTGACTAGAAATTGAAGTGGCAAACGGCTATTCATACACAGAATCTTAGCCAATGAAGCCAACACTGCCACTTTTGCAATTTGTATCCCCACCAGTGACAATTTCAACATTATCAAACCATATAAAAAAATTGGTTTCAAAGGGTCACTTTGATCAAACACTTGAGTTCTACAAGGAGCTTCATGTCCATCATGGCTTCCAAGCCATTTCCTTTGTGCTTCCATCAGTCATTAAGGCATGCTCTTCTTCACAACATCATAGTTTTGGTTCCCAGCTTCACTGTGTGGCCAGTAAAACAGGATTGGATTCAGATACTGTTTTGGCTAATTCCATCATATCCATGTATGCCAAGTTCTCAGATGTTCAATCAGCTCATAAAGTGTTTGACAAAATGCCTCACAGAGACCAAATCACTTGGAATTCAATGATATATTGTTATTTACAAAATGGGTGTGTCTTAGAAGCTTTGGAAATGTTAAAGGAAATTTACTTGTTTGGTTTTGCTCCTAAGCCAGAGTTGTTAGCTAGTTTGTTATCCATGTGTGGGAAAATAGGTTTAAGGGTAGGAAGAGAGATTCATAGTCTTGTTATTGTTGATGAGAGAATAGAGGAGAAAGAGTCAGTTTTTCTGTCGACCTCTTTGATGGATTTCTATTTTAAATGCAATGATTCTATGATGGCTTCACGTGTATTCGATGGAATGAAGGTGAAAAATGAGGTTTCATGGACTGCTATGATATCAGGGTTTAGTTCTGATCAACATTATGAGAAAGCTTTTGCATTGTTCAGAGAAATGCAAAGTGAGGGAGTTGAACCAAATAGAATAACATTAGTTGCTCTATCACCAGCTTGTGCAGAGCTTAGCCTTCTCAAGCATGGAAAGGAGATTCATTCTTATGCAATCCGTAGGTGGTTTGAGTTAGACCATGGTTTTTCATCAGCTCTTATGAATATGTATTCTAAATTTGAGGAATCGTTTCATTTAGCTGAGTTAATATTCAAAAGGTTGGGTTATCGAGATGTGGTGTCATGGAGTTCAATGATTAGTGCCTATTCTCAAAGGGGAGATGGTTACAATGCCTTGAGCCTTTTCAGGTATATGATGTTGGAGGGAATTGAACCAAACTCGGTGACAATGCTGGCCGTAGTTTCTGCTTGCACTATCTTATCTTCGCAAAGGCATGGTTGTCAAATCCACTGCTATATCATGAAACTTGGCTTAGATTATGATATCTGCCTTGGCAACGCTCTTATAAATATGTATGCTAAGATTGGTTTTCTCAATGGTTCACACAAGATATTCCAAGAAATGCCAAATCGAGTTTCAGTTTCATGGAGTACTATGATCAGTGGCTATGGCCTACATGGATGTGGTGAACAAGCTTTAAAATTATTCTATGATATGAAAGACAAAGGAGTGAAGCCAGACTCCATTTGTTTCCTTGCTGTTTTATCTGCTTGTAATCATTCTGGCCTTGTAGCTGAGGGACAGAAGCTATTCAACCGAATAAGAGAAGATTACGAAGTACATTTATCCATAGAGCATTATGCATGCCTGATTGATCTTCTAGGAAGGTCAGGGAAGATTGAAGATGCTTTAGAGATAGTGAGAATGATGCCGATGAAACCTAGCACACGAATTTGGAGCTCTCTGGTTTCATCTTGTAAGCTTCATGGAAGGCTGGATGTTGCAGAAATGCTATCCCCACACCTTATAAGATCAGAACCCGAAAATGCTGCCAATTATACCTTGTTGAATATGATTTATGCAGAACATGGTCGTTGGCTTGATATAAAACAAGGGAGAGAATTCATGAAACTCCGAAGATTAAATAAACGCCATGGATTCAGTCAAATTGAGGCTGGAAATTAAGATTTTATGAAAAGGATGTATTTAGAGATAACCCGAAAATGGTGTTCTAGTGATGCAAAAGAGCCTCATCACCATAAAAAGTGTGCTATGCAAGTAGATCAGTGTTGGTCTCCTCAACATTTACCTGGAACTGTGTTACAAACTTTATGAAGCATAAAAGGAAGAACGGAACATGCAAATTATTTATGCATATTATTGTCTATTCACTAGAGTTTAATTAATAGGTCCTCAAACCCTTTTCTTATTTTGTCAAAGAGAAGATAAGCTTGTTAGGGACAAATGCAGCAAGTGAAATTTTATGTCCAAGAAAGTTTTTGAAGCAATGTTGATGCAAAAGGGTTTGCGTACGAGGGCCAATGAGGTTATTATGGATGAATTTATGGAAGCTAAAACTACCACAAACTAAGAAAGGCTATGAGTAATATAGATGCAGCAGATAATGTCCTAGATCATTCTAACTCCTGAATCTTTGGAAAAGCTAGTATACCAATTGTATAACAATGAATGTAGAACCTCAACAATTGGCTCAGGAGATTGAAGAAACCATTTCAAGTTACAATGTGTGCATTTTGAAGACCATTCTTATATGATATATCTGTAGTGACAAGCAGATCAAAGTAGCTGAAGGGGAAATTGAACCAGAAGAGTTCAAAAAATTTTAAGCAGAGAAGTAAGTTGCTCATAAAAGTCCCTATTCCTTTTTAGGTAGTTCATAGGATGACAGTGTTATCTTGCAGGAAAGCTCTATGGTGGGATCTGTGAGTAAGAGGATCTTTTGGACAAGATATCAACACTTACTTAACCATCATCATCCACGTGTCTTAGAAGGAGATTGTTAGAAATAGTTCCTCAGTGATAAAGTCAATCATTCTTGGAACAATTGTTTCCATGTTGTAAACTTATACTAATAATAGTTGATCAGTTTATCAGGGGGAATAAATGAGATGATGCTTTATATGTGCCATCTACTTCTTTTTTGAATAAATTTAGACGTGGGAGGTGGGCCCATGTTTCATATGAAATTAAAAACGATTATGTTCTAACTTTGATCTTAATAGAAGGATTGAGTGACTTAGTATAAAAAAAAAGATTGATCGACTTAATTTGGAGATATTATAAACACTAATAAATTACTTAATTGTAGTATTTTAGATGATATTTCATAAAAACTACATTAATATGTAATACTAGTATTAGATTACTTATCAATCAGTGATTCCAGTCCTCTTGGTTTGATTTGAAACAACCAATGGACCAAGAGGATTCCAGCTCAATGTATACAATTGTAATTATTTATCAATTTATAAATAGGAAAAGTCAGTAGCAGTTTGATTTTCATTCCATATATTTTCCATTGTCTTTAAATATTGACATCTCACTTTGTTTTTAAACTATGTTTATCTTGGGTCCTTTCTAAAAAGGAACCTTGCCTTATGTACAATATTTCAAGATGGAATATTCTTAAAAGAATAGTGTGAGACAAGCATGTTTCTAGCAAAAGAAATGAAAAAAATTGTAAAAATCAAGCTAAATTTGAAATCAATACAAACATATTTAAATAAGTATCGCAAAAGAAAATGTGAGACTGATGAATCATTTTTTCTCATTTGTGTCTTAAATGTTGTTTTTTTTTTGTAACAAACATTTGATTTACTTAATATCAAATCTCTTCCCATTGAATACTTTTGACAAAGATGTTGGAATTCATTAAATCAGCATCATAATCACTGACCAAATATTCTAGTGACAACACACAGCTATGCATTCCAATTCTTTTACCATTAACAATATATAAAGTATACAATCCCAAAGTATAAACAAATTCATAGAAAGTTGCTAAATGATGAGTCCCGGAAATTAAAACAGAAGTGATTAGTGCAGAAATGTCCCATGAAAGTAAAGTATATGACAAAGTCCCATTTATTCATGATCTCTCTCTTTTTTTTATTACATATTCATGATCTCTCTATCAGTGAGTATAATATACATTTGTGGATCAAAAGAAAACCTCAGCTCAGTACATTCTATATAGCTATAAAACTTCTATACTTACAAGATCTTGTGATTACATTACAAAAGTAACTAACTTAAGAGTCATCTAAATCCTCATCCACACAGAACTCTGAAAAGGCATTACCATCATCATCATGAAGCCTTTCAAACTTTTGTATATCATCATCGTTCATGAACTGTTTCATTTTTTCTCTAAACATCATCAATTTCTGTTCCAACAAACTAATCTTAGACTCATTCTGTAAAGCAACCCAATGCAATGACTCAATCATTTCTTGAGCATATTGTTGCTTCTTCTCAGCCAATCTTTTGAACTGATTTGCTTCCATTTCTATTGAACTCTTCTCACTTTGTAGACGCACAATCATAGCCATTGCCTCTTCAGCTGCTGACTCAGATGCTCTCCTTTCTCTCTCAATCTCTTCATATGCCAAATTTGCCCTCTCCCTTTCAATCTTCACCATTTCCCTCAATTTCATCACATCAATTTCACCATCCTCATCATGAACTTCACCTTCATTTTGAAAATTTTTTCCATCATCATAATCATCAGATTTGGATTTCTCTTGGGTCATTGATGAATTGTTTGTAAGTGGACCACACTTGAAATTTGTGATCATTGAAGCACAAATTTCAAAGACACCATTTTTGGGTTTGGATCCAAATTCACATAGAAACCGCATCAACCCCTTGAAATGGAATCCAAAATGCAAGATTCTCATACACAAAACAAAAACCAAAAGCATAGCTAATCCATTAACAACTCTTAAGACACTTCCTCTAAGAGAACAAAACACAAAGCCACTCTCACTTGCCTTATTCAATAGGTTTAGAATCAAAGAAACATCCATAACACAAAATCCCACGAAAATTCTGAGGAGATATAACTCAAGAACAGAGTAAACAGAGAGCAGAACAGAGTAATGACCCAGAATCTGCATGTGGGGGTGGGGTATTGGATCAAATATAGTGCAAAAAAGGAATGGAATTTGATGTCACACCTTTTTGGAAAAAGGGGAATGAAAGGAAAATCAAAAGGTTGAGATTTTTAAGGTAAAAAATGGATAAGCGATGATGAGCATGAAGTGGGAATGGTAGAGAGAGAAGAGATAAAGAGAAATGAGACAGATGTGTGCGTGGCGTATTCTGCGAGAGTGAAGCGAATTGTCTAATCTATGGGCTTACCAACGACAAATATCTCTATATTTATACTACTATATTATGTTCTGGCAAAAAGTATTATATTATGATGATGTATTACCGTTACATGCAATTATAAAAATTAAATACTCATAATGACGCTGATAATTGGAGGTAAGTAATAATTGGAGGTAAGTAATGACATATTACTACACTATTCATTTTATTCATATGAGTGATATATTTATTGGATGAGGTTTTAGTTTTTGTTTGGAAAATTGGTAAAAAGTTTATTGTATGAATATAGGGTTAATATAACTTTTAGTCCCTCAAGTTTCACTGAAGTTTGGTTTTAGTCCCTCAAGTTTAAAACAGGTGTTTTTGGTCCCTGAAGTTTACACCGTTAGTAAAGTTAGTCCCTCAACTTTAAAAAGGACCTAAACACCGTTAATTTGTCATACGTGGCAGCCGTTAACTATGCTGACTTGACACCTTATTTTAAATCTGACTGGATATTTAATTATTAAATTAAAAAATAAAAAACCACCATCCTTTCTTTCTCAATGCTCCGTTCTTCTTCTTCTTTCTTACTCAAACAATACTCCGACCACCATCATCTCCTCCTCATCTTAGCAGGCCACCAAAGCTCCTCCTCACCTCTTCGTCTCTCTCACCTTGCCATGAAAGAGATTTCATCCATTTTCAAGTTCCATCCTCACCTCCATTTTCAAGTTTCATCCTCACCTCCATACCTTCAATTTCTCAACCACCCATGGCTTCAATGTCTCTCTGCCGACAACTCAGTCTGGCGCCACCATGAACATCGACCACCATCCTTGTTTCAAGACTCATGTTCCTTCTTCTATCTCTCTCACCTACCAAAACCCCAGATCCACTGAAACCCCAGAATCTCCATCGCACCACCACACCACAAGCTCGTCTCCGCCGTAGCCCACGACTTTCTCATTCCATCTTTCTTCTCCGGTCCAAAACTGCAATCATTCAACCATTCGTTTGTGGCCCTGTTAATTTCTGCCATGTGGAAATGATTTAAGATTTTTTAATTTTTTATTTTATTAATTAAATATCCAGTCATATTTAAAATAAGGTGCCAAGTCAGCGTAGTTAACGGTGTTAGTGCCACGTATGACAAATTAACGGTGTTTAGGTCCTTTTTAAAGTTGGGGGACTAACTTTACTAACGGTGTAAACTTCAGGGACCAAAAACACCTGTTTTAAACTTGAGGGACTAAAACCAAACTTTAGTGAAACTTGAGGGACTAAAAGTTATGTTAACCCATGAATATAATATGATTCCTTTGTATTAACTTGTATTACGTATCATAAATATAGTTGCTAATGCGGATTAGGCGAATGTAATTCTTTTTTCTAAAAAAGGGTTTTTTCTTAACTTTTTTTACGCATTATCTTGTGTCAATTCATTTCTCGCTAAAATATGTGGCAGACTACCAAGGGCCTTGTAGCCCAATAGTATGATATCTCCCCTTCAGGTGGGAGGTTGCGGGTTCGATCCCGCTTGTAACCTGAAACCGTTAGTGCTTGCCCCTTTAAATCAAAAAAAAATATGTGGCAGACTTATGTATTTGTTTGTCATTGTGTGATGATGATGTGATAGAGGATGATAAGTGAAAAAGTAAAAAAAAAAATTAAATGTGATAAGCATTTTTGTCCCAGTTTTGAAATTCAATGGTCAATTTTGCTTCAAAAAATTTTACATGATATTTTTGCACTTTCGTGACAATTACGGGACCATTTTTTCATTTCAAACGCTACAAAAATTAATTCTCCCATAATCTTAATATTCTTAATGCTTACAGTTACAGATATAACTTCATAAGAGCATTAAATCATATAGTTAATTATAATTTTTGATCAAAATATAGTTAATTATAATTGAATAACCTTTAATTTGTTTTTGCCATATGGTTTGAAACAATTTTTAAGATTTTTATCGACAATCAAGTTATCCCCATCCGACAAGTAAAAGACTAATCATCCACTGATTTGTAGCACCTCAAAGGGTGAGACAGCTGACCTGAGAGATTTAATACTTCTCCACACTCAATGTCAAGGATCGAACCCCAGACAATTGGTTAAAAATGAATGAGTCCTTACCACTCAACTACACTCCACAGGTTAAAAATTTTTGAGCTTATTTTTTTGTTTTATAAAGGATCTAACATCTTAAAAATTGTAAGCAAAATTAGTCTAATCTTTCAAGATAACTATTATTGGTTAATACTTCCTCCAATCCTAAATATAAGACATTTGAACAAAAAAATTCCTATATATAAGACCTATTTAAGAAGATGATTTTGATTTTAAATATAAGACATATTTCTAATTTGTGTTCACTTTTCCAAAATTACCCTCATTGATGCCCCTAAATAATACCTAAGTAAAAGAGCGGATGATACACTTAGTTATATGATTGGAGTGTTTTGAGAAAAACTTGTCAAATCAACTCATTTAATTAACATCCTTAATCGGTGTCTAAAAAAAAGTAACATCCTTAGTTTACTAAAATTAGGTAAATATGTCTTATATTTAGAATCAAAGAGATAATCTAAAAAATGCCACAAATGACTAGTAGGGCTATAAAAAAAATAAAGGGAATAGACTTCTATAATTCCTCTTAATCTTTTTTTTATTTAAAAACATTTTATTAAAAAATAATAAAACGAATCACACAAAAAGAAGATCTAGGTTGTCTCGGAATTTATGGCTTTCCCAAAATTTCCACTTAAACCATAGGCTATATCATAGTCACAACAAAAAGTTAAAGACACTGTGCTGAACAATTGGCAACTAGCTTGACCATGGTAGAATAATCATGCATCATGTGATGATAGATATTATACTTATTTTTATTGACACACCCTTATTTTCTTTTACTCCACTGCCATAAGTTGCTTTATTCACTCTTAATTCCCCTTCCTAGCTCCTCGATCTTCTTTCTACTCTTGTTCAGGGCCTTATACTTGGGGTATTTTCATGATACTAAGAATGTTGGCTTTTTGAGAGTATTGGATCAGGATCTAATGTTTCATGTTTTCACTTTCTTCTCAACCTTTATAAATTTAGATTAAGGATATACTATACTTTTTCATATTTTCACTCTCTTCTCTCATGCCATTGAAGTTATTAATTTTGGCTGTTAAATGAGTTATTGCTATCGGTGGGGATCGGATACCATGAATTTTTGTACAAAAAAAATTATTATATATTTTTTTATCGAAGAAAAAAAATTATTATATGACATCGATTGAAAAATAATTTTTATTTGATACATAATTATACATACCCCATCCATTATAATTTAAGAGCCAGAAAATAAAATTACGTACGAGTATTAATAAAATAGGCAAAATGGATAAATATGTCATAAATGATTTTTCACAAAATATGTCCTTATTTATCATAGGACACATAAGAAAAACAAATATAATTAATTGTAAAAATGAGCATGATAGAGAATGATGTTAATTAAAATGAGAAAATTCAATAAATTCTCTCATAACTTTAGATAAGTCTTATAAAATGGGACAAACACATTTAAATTTTATGCTCTTACCTATAGAGAGACGGAGGGGGTATACTATAAAATTTTATTTAAAAAGAGATTATCTAATAATACATGAATTTTATTTAAGTATCTTATATTTTAAGAACTAATTTTAAAGTATATGGACAAGGAAACATGTTAAATAATGTTTTAAAGTGCTTTAAATTTTTTCAAGTATTTGAATGAATTTTAAACTATATGTCAGATGTTAGGGTTAATTGTTTTCATAATGACATGGTATATAATGAAAAATGTTAAAATTATAAATGATAAATAAATAGCTTACTTATTAAATAGTATGGGATTTGAGAGTGAAGACATGAAATATTATTGACTTAAGGTTATTAATTTAAGGGAAAAGACAAATAAAGTCCTCTGAATACGTAAAAGGACAATCAAAGTCACTAAATTTTCAAAAGGAGAGCGAAGGTCAATCAACAACACTCTAGTTGTTAATTGGAATGAGAATGTTGCTGTGGTTAATAAGGATGCTGCTGTGATTAATTGTTACGCTCTAATTGTTAATATGGATGATGCAATGGTTAAATATGCATGTTGTTAATGAGGATGCTGGAGTGGTTAATTTAGTGTCTCTGATCCTTGTTGTCCTTTTGGAAATTTAGCAACCTTGATTGTCCTTTTACATATTCAGAAGAAGTTTGTCTTTTTCACATAATTTAAACTTCCAAAATTTAAGAAGGTGGTTATGTACAACTGATACAAAGCTAAATGTTTTTTTTTAATTCACCTTTTAAATGTGTGTTTGGGGTGTAAAATGGTAGATGAATGATAAACAAATGAATGTAATGATCCATTTTCGTGCTCCTTTCTCCTATATATAATAACCAATTATAAATCATGTTTGGGGATGAAGATAAATCAAATTAAGTGCCAAAGACAAAATAATGTTAGAAAGTAGGGTTTTTTAACCACTAATTTTTTTTGTTAAACACCACTTTCAACGACCAAAATTTCCCATAAATTTGGTTGTTGAAAGTGATTTTCAGTGACCAAAGTTACAAAAAAAATTGGTCCTTAAAAGTATAGGTTATTTTTTTAAAAAAATGAAAAATTTGCCTACATTTAACTTGCATTTCATAATTAAATTTAAAATATAATAACTAGCGATCTTAAACTCTCAAATAAACAAATCAATAATAAACACAAATTTATAATCCGATAAATTTACCCTAAAATAATAACATTGTTTGATATTTATTCCAATAATAAAAAAGAGGATCAAATATTCAAATCCTATCCTCCCTAACTTATTTATCACTCTGAGTGGGCCTTGTAGATCATACCTTAAGACCATGGTGTACCTGAAATTAAAGCCGAGAAAATATGTAAAGCCCAAAGGAATGTAAGTTATATTTTTCCATGGATCAGAGTAGGGAGCCTTTTAAATCTCACTACAATTTAACAATAATAGCTTAAATGTTTGCTTGATTACTTAAAACGAAAAGAAGAAAGCTTAGAAAGTGCAAAAGACAGAACTTCTGAAAAACATGGAAGGAGTAAAAATGAATTGATCTTTAATAGATTATATTCTAGGGCAATGATTTTATTTTACCCTTCAAGTAACCACCCTGGATTACCAGACACCCTAAATTTGAAGTAACCGAAGTGGTTCAATTTTACACTGGGCGAATGTAATGCTGACACGTGGACGATGCTCATTAGTGGGTCAATCCAATCAAGGAAAATAGTACCACTTTATTACTTCAAGATGAAATTGTAGCAGAGTTAATTTAAGGTGCCTAGTGGTCCATGATGTTACTTGATGGGCAACATAGAATCATTACCTTATATTCCAATATTCAATGTTCAAAGGCTAAATAGAGTTAAAAAGTGAAATGCGAACTACTACAATATCACTTTAGCTCTCTCCTTTAGCTCTGCTAGGGTTTGAGCTTGTCCTCCTCACCATTAGGGTGAGTACTTCTCACCATTAGGGTGAGTGTTTTCCTTGAACGTAATGGATGCACAAGAGGGGGGGTGAATTGTGCTTCAAAAATAAATGCTCAAATAAAACGACACAAGAGTTATACTGGTTCGGTCTACCTGACCTACGTCCAGTCCTCAACCACCCAGGCCGAGAGTTCCACTATATCTCAGGTTTTAAATCGGGTTCACCTGAAACCTTACAACCGCAAGTTTTGCACGGGATCACTTGCAACCTTACAACAAGTTTTACACAGGCTCACTTGTAACCTTTCTAACTAGCTCCCCCTCACACCAAGCAAGGGGTTAACCTTTACACTTAAAGGATTTTTCTGACTAAGTTCTCTCAAAGAACGGATGGTGTTACACACTTAAGTACAATAAATGCTCTTATAACAGAAAGAGACTTAACTACTATGAGTACAGAATAAGTAGATGAAAAGATCACTCAAAGTGTTAAATGCTCTTCGCTTTTCTGGGCAGCTTTGAATGCTTGAAGATGTTCTTAGTTTCTCGCTCTAACTTCTCTCAAGAGTATTCAAAGATAATTGTTAACCTCATAAATGAGGTTTTAGTCTCTTTATATAGTCTTCAAGCAATCTGTCTCTTGGTAGTTGGGAGAGCCGTTTGAATATGGCCGTTTAACCCATGTTACCGTTTGCTCAATAAATGCTTCATCAATGCATAGCAGGGTTGACTTGCTTTATCTTTGAAAAGTAGTCCTGACACCTCTGCTCTGACAAAAGCATTCTGACACTACAACTTCTGACATTCTGATTGCTTGCGGAAGCAGATTCTCATCCGGAAGCAATTCTACTGAGTGTGCTGCACTTGAACGTTAGTTTAGCAATATAAGCACATAGTCACATGCAGTGGGTGTTCTCCTAGTCTATGATGCATCCGGAAGCACTTCTACATCCGGAAGTAAAACTACTGGATGAAGGATTTTGTTCACTATTACTCACTTTCGCTCAGTGTCCCTCAATCCAACAGTCAGCGCTAGTCACTTAAGCTATCGGAAGCACTTTCACGTGACGTGGTGAACTCACTGACGCTTAGGGTTATATTTCTTCTATCAGCCTGTGCCAGTCTAAATCTAACAGGAAGCAATTTTACTTGTCGTGGCTGATTCACTGACGCTTGGGGTTATTCTATTTGATCAGTCTGCGCCAGTCTAAGTTTAACAGGAAGCAATTTCACTTCCGGTTGAATCATAGCTTAGTCTTAAGGTTTTGTTTATCTAATGCTCATGGACTAAGTTAAATCCCTAGTGAGTTACTCGCTGTCGCTGGGGGATGAAACATTTATCCGCGTGCGCGAGTTCTAGTCTATCCGGAAGTAAATCCACATCCGGTTGCACTCTTACTTGGGATCCTATGTTATCCTATTGCTTTCTAAGTACTTGGCCTATTCTTTCATATTTTAGTCTTCATCAAAACTCAAGATTCTAACATTCTCCCCCTTTTTGATGATGACAAACTTAGTTTTATCGATTAAGTTCATAAGGAAGGATTTAGCAAAAGATTAAAAGCAATAGATAAGAACAAGTAACTGAGACAAATATTATTGATAAACATAAGTTACAAGTCAGAGCATACTATTAAATATCATTTCGAAGTAAAGAGCATTTACAAGTAAGTAACACCAAGCAATTATGAAGGTATGCATGAAAAGAAAAAAAATTTGGATTGGGGGTTCAGGGTCTAAGTTTCTTTTTCCTCTCCCTCTCCTTTTATCTCTTCAGCCCGTACTTCATCATGGTTTCCTCAACAATGTGGTCCTTGCTCAGCCGTTCACTTCGCGAGACATCCCTCGTGTGAACATAGAGTGAACATTACATCTCTCTCCCCCTTTTGGCATCATCAAAGCGGAAGATGATTCTCGACTTGGTACATTCTGTCCTTAAGCTGCTGGATTTGTTCCCAGCCTAAAAGGAAGCTCTTCCTTTTGTATTTCCGGCAGATTTGATCGCTGCAGCCTCCTCCTTAGGGATGGACTTCCTCTTCTTATCAAGCTTCGCTTGATAAGAACCCACTAACTGTTCTGCCATTCTACCAGAAGTTTCAGGCTGACCTTGAATATTTTCATTCTGCCCCGGTGTATTCTGCCCAGAAAACTTCATGGTGTTCTTGATGTTCATTGCGATGTTCTTCACGATGCCCAGATTTTCCAGAATGTTGAAGGCTTGATTTCCCAGATTTTGACTTGTGTTTCTTAGATGAGGAAAGTTTCTTTGAAACTGGGTTTGTTTCATGGGATCCGGCCATTTTTGTGCGGGTTTGTGGTAAAATGCGAAGAAAATGAAGAACATAGAAGAAGATGAAGAGTTTTGTATGCAGAGAATTTGTAAGTATAAGTGAAAAGTGAAAGTGAAAAATGATGTCCTATTTATAGGTACAGTTACTAAGGGTAAAATGGTCATGCTTTTTCACATTTTCACACATTGGGTAGCATAAACAACTTAAGTTGGAACGACACACCTGATGACACGTGTTGCTTCACATTACCAGAGAAGACATAACGTCTCTTTTGGGAAGTTGAAGAGTTTTCTGAAGTGACGTGTCTCTTGACTAGTGCTGGCGCTCTCTTGGCTTGATCATCCAGTGTCAGTGAGTGATCATCCGGAAGTGGTTTTGCTTCCGGTTGCTCTTGCTTAAGATTTAACATTGAGTACCTGCAAAAACATATATTGGCACTCCGATGCCTAAGTTAGTATTGCTGTAAGTGATAAACAATCAAGTATAATGAATAGAATTTACACTTCATTTGGGTTTACCATTCCCAAATCACCTTTAATGAAAGTAAATTGGTCAAATCCCAGAGGCTTGGTGAAGATGTCAGCAAGCTGTTGTTGTGTGGGGACAAACTGCACCTTGACATCCTTCTTTTGAACATGGTCTCTGATGAAGTGATGTCTGACGTCAATGTGCTTTGTCCTAGTGTGCTGAACTGGATTCTTGGCGAGGCTGATAGTGCTTGTGTTGTCACAGAGAATAGGTGCCTCAGGGGACTCCAAGCCAAGATCTCTCAACTGGTTCTTCAGCCACAGCACTTGAGCACAACAACTTGCTGCAGCAATGTATTCTGCCTCAGTGGATGACAAAGACACACAGGTTTGCTTTTTGCTAGCCCAAGTCACCAGACAACCACCAAGGAAGGCGCATTGTCCACTGGTGCTCTTTCTATCAGTCTTATAACCTGCATGGTCAGAATCAGAGTAAGCCCACAAGAACTCTTGGTTACCTCTGGGATACCAAAGACCAAGTTCTTGTGTTCCCTCAAGGTATCTCAAAATACGTTTAACGCATGTTAAGTGTGACTCCTTGGGGTTGGCTTGAAACCTAGCACACATGCCTACACTAAATTGAATGTCAGGCCTACTCGCTGTTAAGTATAAGAGGGAACCTATCATTCCCCTATACATGGGCAGGCTGACAGATTTACCCTTTGCGTCAGCGTCGAGTGCGGCAGTGGTGCTCATAGGAGTGTCATACTCCTTGCATTCATCCATCCCAAACTTTTTGAGTAGTTCTCTGCAGTACTTAGTTTGGGAGATGAAGATTCCATTCTTCTTCTGTTTGATTTGCAGGCCTAGGAAGAATGTTAGTTCTCCCATCATTGACATCTCAAATTCACCCTGCATAGTCTTAGAGAAATCTTCACAAAGCTTCTCGTTAGTTGCCCCAAATATAATATCATCAACATAAATTTGGACAATTAACATATCTCTATCTTTGTGGAGGATAAACAGTGTATTATCTAATTTGCCTCTTGAGAAACCCTTGCCTAGCAAAAAGCTGCTGAGTATCTCATACCAAGCTCGAGGAGCTTGTTTCAGGCCATATAAAGCTTTCTTTAATCTATACACATGTTTGGGGTGCTTATGGTCCTCAAAGCCAGGAGGTTGTTCTACATATACCTCTTCTTTAATATAACCATTAAGAAATGCACTCTTTACATCCATTTGATATAATCTAAAGCCTTTCATGGATGCAAAGGCTAGAAGAATCCTTATTGCTTCAAGTCTAGCGACTGGAGCAAAAGTTTCTTCATAGTCAATGCCTTCTTCTTGGTTGTATCCTTTGGCTACTAGTCTGGCTTTGTTTCTGGTGATTTGACCTGTCTCATCCAGTTTGTTTTTAAAGACCCACTTGGTCCCCACTATGGATTGATGAGACGGCCTTGGGACTAGTTCCCACACTTGACTTCTCTCAAATTGATTTAGCTCTTCCTGCATGGCAATAATCCAGTCGCAGTCCTCAAGAGCTTGTTCAACTGAAGTTGGTTCGATTTGAGATAGGAATGCTCCAAACTCAACTTCATTTTGAACTTGTCTTCTAGTTCTGACACCAGAAGAAACATCACCAAGCACTTGATCAAGAGGATGATCCCTGTGATGTCTCCTAGCTATTGGCAACTGTGCCTCCTCAGGCATGGGTTGCACTCCAGGTTCATCACTGGGTTCACCTTCTTCTTTGGGATTGCTTGTTGGTGTTTCTTTTGGTGGTGAGGAAGATGATGGTAGTTTTGGAAGATTAGGTGCTTCATCATCTTCAGTGGATTGTCCCCATGTAGGAGTTTCATCAAATACAACATGCATGGATTCTTCTATAGTTTTAGTTCTCATGTTGTATATCCTATATGCTTTACTCCTAAGGGAATATCCTATGAATATACCTATATCAGCCTTTGGATCAAACTTACCCAAATTTACCTTTCCATTATTATGCACGTAGCATTTTGATCCAAATATTCTGAGGTGGCTGATGTTGGGCTTCCTTCCTTTGTATAGCTCGTATGGAGTCTTATCCAAGCCCTTGCGAACATAGGCTCTGTTGGAGATATAGCAAGCAGTGCTCATAGCGTCCGCCCAGAACACTTGAGAAACCTCTTTCTCGTTGAGCATGCTTCTAGCCATCTCCGTCAGAACCCTGTTCTTCCTTTCGACTACTCCATTTTGTTGAGGAGTCCTCGGAGCTGAGAAGTTATGTTCAATGCCGTTTTGCTCACATAGCTCAGAGAAGCTATGGTTCTCAAACTCTCCTCCATGGTCTGTCCTTATGGCTGTGATTTTGAGCTCCCTCTCATTCTGCACTTTCTTAGCCAGGACAACAAACGCATCAAAAGCATCTTGCTTAGAGGCAAGAAACATAGTCCAAGTGAACCTCGAATAGTCATCCACCACTACTAGAGCATACAGGTTTCCACCCAAGCTCTTCACTCTCGCTGGCCCAACCAAATCCATGTGGATTAGTTCCAGGGGCCTGTTGGTGGAGACTCTCTTCTTGGTTTTAAACGAGGACTTTGTTTGCTTCCCTCGTTGGCAGGATTCACAGATAAAATCATGCTTTACTTTAAATGATGGAATACCTATAGCTAGCTCCTTTTTAATAAGCATGTCGAGTTGAGTAAAATTAACATGAGCTAGTCTCTTATGCCAAAGCCAACTATTCTCATCACTAGATATTAAACATTTTTCTTCTAGTTGTTGGCATAAGTCTAAAGTATATAGGTTTCCATTTCTATTTGCCTTAAGTTTGCATTTTAAGTTGGCCTTATCTAAATTTAAATCCTGCTTATCAACTATTATGCACTCATGTGAATCAAAAATTACCCAGTTTCCTTTGTCTGTGCTCTGACTGACGCTTAGCAGGTTGTGACAGAGACCGTCCACTAGGTAGACGTCTTTCATTGGTCCGACCTCTCCAACTCCAGTGATCTTTCCACTTTGATTTCCTCCAAAGGTTACTGTGGCTCCATCTTTGATCACCAGAGATTTGAACTTGTCTCTGTCTCCAGTCATATGTCTCGAGCATCCGCTGTCAATGTACCATTTCTTGTTCTTGGATGCTTTAAGACACACCTGGAAAAATCAAGTAAACTTAGGTACCCAATCTTTCTTGGGTCCTCGATCATTAGTTTTCAATGCCCTTGGTCTAGAGTCATCCTTGACCTTGGGCTTGTGAATATTTAGAGCCTCTGGCTTAGAGTTGGCTCTGGACTCTTGGGTTTTCCCTTTGGAATGATTCCAAGGTCGGGATCCTTGTCCTCTCTTAGTTTCCTTAGCAGATGGAGGATCCTTTGTTGCCTTGGTTCCTTTAGGGACCCCTTTGTAGGAGCTACTTGCTCCATGCTTCTTAGCATTACAGGTGGACGTGGAGTGTCCCTTCCTGTTGCAATAGTTACAGAAGCTGAAGGGTGAGGAGCTATGACTAGTGGCTTTATGGAAGAACTTTAAGTAGGGCTTTACTTTTGGTTCCACCCACTTCTTCCCTCTAGGAGTATATCCTAATCCAGTTCTATCCCTATATGCCCTTTGGTTCATTAAGAGTATATTTAGCATTTCTGAACCATTGGTAAACTTCTGTAGGGCATTTTGCAGCTTGTTATTTTCCTCTGAGATTTTGCTGCAATTAGGGCAGCTCTCAGGTGTTGGGGCGTTGGGTTCTACTTGGGGAGAACCCTGGCCATCCACTACCGGAAGTCTTCTAGCTTCCGCTAGTTCCTCACTTAGTGAGTCCACCTTGGACTCAAGTGATTCCTTTTTGGTTTTCAGCACCTTATAGGCTTTACATAGTCTAGAGAATTCTTCATGAACCTCATTGTAAGCCTCTTGTAGTTCAGGAAGAGTTACCTCATGATCTTCGTTGGTGAGGTCAAGATCTGAAGATGCTTCTTCATCCTCTTCTCTAGCTACCAGGCAGAGGTTGGCAACTTCTTCTTCATCACTTGCTTCCTCATCTGAGCTATTTACCCAAATGGAGGAAACAAGAGCCTTTCTTTTGTCCTTGCCTTTTGACCTCTGCAGGCTGGGACACTCAGCCTTGAAGTGACCAGGCTTATTGCATTCAAAACACACAGGGACCTTTTCTTTCTTGTATCCCTTCTTCTGGCTAGAATCACCTCTCTGATAGCCTCCTTTCTTTCTGAAGAATTTCCTAAATTTCCTCACCATCATAGCCATCTCCTCATCGTCCATCTCATCCTCATCATCATCATCATTGTCATTGATCTCCTTGCTGGGAGCAACGAGAGCAAGGTTCCTGTTCTTGGATGAGGGTTGAGGAGCTCTCATAGCCAGCAAGGTAGGTTCATATTCAGCAAGAGAGCCAAATAGTGCGGTGATGGAGCTGGTTGATTCTCCTTGCACTTCTTGCAAAATAGTCACTTTGGTGATCCAGTCACCCTTCAAGATCTTTAGAATCTTGCTCACTTGCTCTCTTTCAGGGATATCCTTACCCAGCGAGGCCAAGTTGTTGATGAGATGGGTGAACCTGAGCTCCAGCTCTCTGATAGGCTCGGTGGGACTCAGCATGACGAATTTGTGAAATTCTTCCACCAGCATTTCAACACGTCTCGCTTTTACTCCCCTGGTTCCAGAGTGTGCAGCCTCAAGAGCCTCCCACATATCTTTTGCATTTTTGTGGTGGCTGATCCTGTGATACTCTTTGGGGCTGAGTGCACACTGGATGTAGTGCATGGCCCGATGGTTCATTTGGACTAGGGCATAGTCCTCAGGAGTGTATCTGGCTCGTACTTTCGCAAATCCATCCTCATCTAGCGGAGTTTGATCCCCTCGTTCTATTACGTCCCAGAGTCTGATATCACTTGACTTGATATAAGTCTCCATTCTGAACTTCCAGAATGAGTAGTTGTACCCATCGAAGCCTGGGGGCTTGTTGGGTTGAACGGAGACATCTGGTAGAGAATAGTCTGTGTCCATTACTGGATCTTTGCCTTCTGATTCGTTGGAATTGAGTGAGAAGGACCTAGCTCTGATACCAAATGAACGTAATGGATGCACAAGAGGGGGGGTGAATTGTGCTTCAAAAATAAATGCTCAAATAAAACGACACAAGAGTTATACTGGTTCGGTCTACCTGACCTACGTCCAGTCCTCAACCACCCAGGCCGAGAGTTCCACTATATCTCATGTTTTAAATCGGGTTCACCTGAAACCTTACAACCGCAAGTTTTGCACGGGATCACTTGCAACCTTACAACAAGTTTTACACAGGCTCACTTGTAACCTTTCTAACTAGCTCCCCCTCACACCAAGCAAGGGGTTAACCTTTACACTTAAAGGATTTTTCTGACTAAGTTCTCTCAAAGAACGGATGGTGTTACACACTTAAGTACAATAAATGCTCTTATAACAGAAAGAGACTTAACTACTATGAGTACAGAATAAGTAGATGAAAAGATCACTCAAAGTGTTAAATGCTCTTCGCTTTTCTGGGCAGCTTTGAATGCTTGAAGATGTTCTTAGTTTCTCGCTCTAACTTCTCTCAAGAGTATTCAAAGATAATTGTTAACCTCATAAATGAGGTTTTAGTCTCTTTATATAGTCTTCAAGCAATCTGTCTCTTGGTAGTTGGGAGAGCCGTTTGAATATGGCCGTTTAACCCATGTTACCGTTTGCTCAATAAATGCTTCATCAATGCATAGCAGGGTTGACTTGCTTTATCTCTGAAAAGTAGTCCTGACACCTCTGCTCTGACAAAAGCATTCTGACACTGCAACTTCTGACATTCTGATTGCTTGCGGAAGCAGATTCTCATCCGGAAGCAATTCTACTGAGTGTGCTGCACTTGAACGTTAGTTTAGCAATATAAGCACATAGTCACATGCAGTGGGTGTTCTCCTAGTCTATGATGCATCCGGAAGCACTTCTACATCCGGAAGTAAAACTACTGGATGAAGGATTTTGTTCACTATTACTCACTCTCGCTCAGTGTCCCTCAATCCAACAGTCAGCGCTAGTCACTTAAGCTATCGGAAGCACTTTCACGTGACTGGTGAACTCACTGACGCTTAGGGTTATATTTCTTCTATCAGCCTGTGCCAGTCTAAATCTAACAGGAAGCAATTTTACTTGTCGTGGCTGATTCACTGACGCTTGGGGTTATTCTATTTGATCAGTCTGCGCCAGTCTAAGTTTAACAGGAAGCAATTTCACTTCCGGTTGAATCATAGCTTAGTCTTAAGGTTTTGTTTATCTAATGCTCATGGACTAAGTTAAATCCCTAGTGAGTTACTCGCTGTCGCTGGGGGATGAAACATTTATCCGCGTGCGCGAGTTCTAGTCTATCCGGAAGTAAATCCACATCCGGTTGCACTCTTACTTGGGATCCTATGTTATCCTATTGCTTTCTAAGTACTTGGCCTATTCTTTCATATTTTAGTCTTCATCAAAACTCAAGATTCTAACATTCCTCTCCATTGGGAGAGTCTCTTTCTCTCCATTTGGGAGAATCCCTTCCACCACCATGACCTATCTCCTCCTTCCACCAAAACTGCGCCGCTCACCACCCCCCTTGCCACCGCCGCCGCCACCGAGTCTCTCACCCCTCCCACCGCCGCCGTCGAGCCTCTCACCCCTTCCGCCACCGCCGCCGACGAGCCTCAACCCCCTTCCGCCGCCGCCGACGAGCCTCAACCCCCTCCCGCCGTCGCCGCAGAGCCTATCACCCCACTCGCTGCCGTCGAGCCTCCCACCCAACCCGCCACCGCCGCCGCCACCGTCGAGCTCATCACCCCTCATACCGCCGCCACCGAGCCTTTCACCACTTCTTGGGCTTATGAGTGACAAATCTGAGGTATGGATCTGGGCTCTCAAGCAAATCACTGAAGAGGATGTCTCTGGTCTTGAAGATCCACTTAAGGCTAAGAAGGAATGCAAGTGGCTTGGGTCTCTGATTCTGGAATGGACTAAGATGAAATGTGATTTCATCTCTATGTTTGTGAAGTTTGGCGGTGACTCTGTGCATTGTGAGGATGGGTTGCAGGACAAGATGCATGGGGATTGGACTTTTGGGCAGACTTTGATGTTGGGTGGCTGGTCTACAGGCTTAGCCACCAAGGCACCGTGATTGTTTTTGTGTGGTGCTACCGGAATTTGGGGGAATTTTGGGTAGTACCTTTTGAGTCTTGTTCACCCCTCTTAGTTTTATTGCTTTGTGTCTGTGATTTTTCACTTGTGGTGTCTTGTTTCTGTGGTATTTGCCTCCTTTTGTGGGTTGTAAATGTTGAAGGCTTATATATGTTTGCTATGATCTTTTCATCTTTGGTGTTTGTTTTCAAACCCCATCGATTGTCCACATTTCTGACAGAGGAAGTGTGTGTTAAGCTGCTTTTGCAGCATTGGCATCAAAAAGGGTGGACTCAAGTGAGCACGTCTTCGGACAACCACCCTTTATCGCCTTTTCTTGTGACTTTTCTTATGATCATAGTCGAATGTATGTTGTCTTCCTCATCGGCATCCTACATGAGTATGGCTAAAATAATTTCGTTTTTAGGATGTGGTTTGTCCTACTGGTTTACTCTTTATGTGTTAGAGTCTGTTAATAATACCTCTACCATGGGGTTAGATTCTGTTCATACCTCTTCTATGGGGTTCTGTTTTTAGATCTCTGATCTATGTGTCTGTAGTAGCTTATTTCATGAATGAAAATATATCTTTGGTAAAAAAAAGGCTAAATAGAGTTAATTCAAAACTTCTCCCAAATTAAGTGATACTAATTTCCCAAAATAGAAAGACCATCACCAGAATAAATACAAGAATAATAGTAACAAACTAACAATGTGACATACAGCACCTATCTCTGGCAGCGATAATTTTCGTGAAATAAAATTGAACATGTAAAGACAAGAGAAATGACCTGAATTAGATTAGTATCATCTACAATCCTACATAAAAAAATGTCATTTCATAAATACATTTTTTAAAGGGAAAATGACAAATAAATATCTCAAAATGTCCAAAAGGACAAGTAAGGAACTCAAACTTCCAAAAGGATAAGTAAGGAACTTCAGTAAAAATTAACAATTGGAACATAGTCATTAACATTTGGAACATAGCAATTAACAATTGTCTAATTCCTTAATTGTACTTTTGGAATTCAGAGTTCCTTACTTGTCATTTTAAAAGTTTGAGTTTCTTACTTGTCCTTTTGGATATTCAAAGATATTTATTTGTCATTTTCCCTTTTTTTAAATGCAAATAGGTTGAGACAATTGAACTAGCTAGTAAACAAGTCTGAACCAACTACTTATGCGAAAACAAGTTTTAAAAGGCTTTCATGACTTTTTCATTATCCATATTCTTGAATTGGTAAAGGACATCCATATTTAAGTGCTAATGGAAACTGAAATGGATCTTCATGCAAAAATTATACATATAGCATCTTAAAAACAAATGAAATCATACAAAAAATTCACCTTCCTCCCTTTCTTTCCAGATTCTTTTGCAGGCCAAAGAAAAGTAAGCCCTGCACAACTAAGGGGATAAATAATGCTGATGAGCTAGTAAGAAATATAGTAGAATGAGAGCAATTGCATCTATTCCTCATTGATTATAGATAAGAGCAATAAGTGAAGTTACCAGACTGAGGTTGATGTCTCACTTTGTATTGAACGCCATATTCTAGAAAGCTATGCTCAAAGACAAAAGCGTAATAATTACATCATACATCAATCATTCAAATTAGCTATTTATTTATTTTTTCGGGATGCAAAAAAAATCAATAAAAATTTTTTATTAGAAAGTTACATTGATATATTTGATAATAAAATTATTGATTTGTGCTCTTTAATTTTAAACAAAAGAAACATTTTTAACAAACGTTGGTGCTTACAAATATAAGTTCATCATATTCTACTAAAAATTACCGTTGCTAAGTTCAGCTAAAAGTATGAAACTCCATTTTGAATTGATTATCTACATTGTGGGATTTCATGATAAAATTGCTAGTAATTTCAAGAAAACCGTATCCAAGTAATTTGGAACAATGACCAAAACAAAAAAAGCTATCCCGACAATCTTTAATGTTAATACAAGAAAAAGGTTCACCAAAAGAGAATAGTTGAATAAGGACTTGTGTTAAAATTACAAGTATTGAACTTACAACAAAAGTTGAATAAGATTGTTAATTAGGTAAAGGTGAGGTGAAGGAGGTAACAAAAATCAAAGCCACGCACCTAAAATCTCAACTACTCGTACACTCCTATATCATTGAATAAGGGTAAAGCGTGGTTTTAGAAATGCGCTTTCTAAACCATTTCTTTATTTTTGGTTAAACAATGTCTGGTAATATGGAGCCTATTGACAACCGACTAATCTGGACCCAATAAGGTAGGAATGTTGTCCACATAGGCAAGTTTGTTCCCTCTCCTAAAAAAACACTTCCTGGGAACAAACATGTGTTCTCATCCTTAAAGGGTTATAGTCCCTTACCAACTCAATAGAGTCAAGAAGCTGGTTTCAGAAGTATAATGTTTGTTTGGTTCAAAGTATGATAGGAGCTACTCTAATTTGAGTTCACAATAGCAACAAACTTTACTTCTAAATATTTGTAGAGACACACCATTGTTGATCTAATATGTTAAATGAAGCATCACTTAAACTAGTTTGTTTTATAATCACAAATTCACAATAACTCTTGTATTTTTTCATTTGAACCACCCAACTTATGAGACACACTTGAACGATGATGGATGTCGCTTGTGATATGAATCTCCGGATTTTACTTCCAATTTTTTTTTTCTAGCTTGCTTATCAAACTTGCAATGCATATAGTCTTTGTTACTCCAAACCATTCCAATGTCCTTAACCTATATATTCTAACTAGCCTCTAATTTAATTTGTATTAAAAAAAAACATTTCAGCTTACTGAATTTATCACACTACAGTGTTAAAAACAAGAATTTATCATGCTATATGAAAAATGCTTTGGAAAGGGGTAATTAGATTTGTTTTTTCCTCATGCTCCATACACATGCTTTTCTTTTTCTCTCATGAATATTCTGTGTCCTAAAATAAGTTCTAATAGTTCTCTCTCAGTCGTTTAGCACTTTGATTGCACTTTTCCAGAATTACAAATGAAATGTGAAACAAAAAAACTCAATCTCAATCCTTTTCCAGTAGAAAATATTACAAAAAAATTATATACAAAAGCAGAGTTATCCTCAACCTAATATGTATGCAGAATGGGATCTACTTGAGAATTGCTTGATTGTGATGAGCCAGTGAAAAATCCATCACTTAAAGGAAATGTATGATGATTGATCCTAGAAGCACTAGTACTTGATGAAGAACTTGAAGATGTAAATTCACTGATTCTAAGAGAACAATTTGCAAGGGCAGGCTTCTGTGATGGTAAATCAGGTAAAGGAGCTTCAAAATTGAGCACTTGTACTACATGTCTTATAGGAGGCCTTAGAACATAATCAGGATGAGCACACCATAATCCCACCATCATCAACCTCAACATTTCCTGCTCATTGAAATCTCCACATAATCTCTGATCAGCTGCTTCAAGAACATTTTTCTTGCTGTGGAGTTCCCAAATCCAATCTACAAGTAAAACCTGATCTTCATTTCCACCCAACTTGATTGCTTTTCTACCACAAGCTATTTCCAAAGCTACAACTCCAAAACTATACACATCAGTCTCTCTGCTGGCCTTTCCTTTTGAGATATACTCAGGAGCCATATAACCAAATGTTCCTGCTAGATCTGTTGTTTTAGACCCTTTTGCGTGGTCCACAAGTCTAGCCAACCCGAAAT
This sequence comes from Mimosa pudica, assembly GCA_029929735.1. Classification (NCBI taxonomy): domain Eukaryota; kingdom Viridiplantae; phylum Streptophyta; class Magnoliopsida; order Fabales; family Fabaceae; genus Mimosa; species Mimosa pudica. Next base: position 4,271,605 of record JAKELP010000039.1, on the reverse strand, counting down.
CTCCAAGCTTCGCATTGAAGTTTGGATCTAACATAACATTGCTTGCTTTTATATCCCTATGAACTACACATTGTTCGCATTCTTCATGGAGGTAATATAATGCTAAGGCTAGACCTCGAGCAATGTTATATCTTTGCCCCCATGTTAAGAGATTTTTTCCTTTGAAGAGATGCGAATCTAAGCTTCTATTTTGCATGAACTCATAAACTAGCATTAGTTCATTGTTCTCATGGCACCAACCGATTAGTCGGACCAGATTCCTATGCCTAAGCTGACTGATAATCTTGACTTCTGATGCATACTCCTTAACCCCTTGTTTAGATCCTTGTGATATCTTCTTAATAGCAACATAGCTATCCAATTCTTCTATGAACCCTTTGTAAACTCCACCAAATCCTCCCTCTCCAAGTTTATTCTCTTGTGTAAAATTGTCTGTTGCTTTAACAAGCTGCTTATATGGAAACTTATTAGGCCCCATGATTTTCATGAATTCATCTTCCATGCTTATTAACTCAAAGCCAAAACCACTAATGCTTCTGCCTCCTCCTCTCCTTCTAATATTCCAAATAATAAACAAAAACAATCCCATTCCACATATTAAAACACCTCCTCCTATACTCAATGCAACTATAAGTCCTCTCTTGCTTTGAGATTTCTGGACTAAATTTGGACTGAAGGACCAAGAACAAAGAGTATGGATCTCATCATGTAAAATTCCTGTTGCAGAAGAAAATCCAAACTCAACCCACTCTGGAAGAACAGAAGCTAAATTGACAATATGAAAGATATTCTGTTCAATTCTAGAGCCATTCTCATGCCCATTAAAACTTACACTCAAATTGAAAGAACTGGAATTGTATTTTATCACAGCTTCATATCTTCTCCCATCCTTAACATTGAACCACTTAGTTGTACTCCTTGTTTTCATAGAATTTACATCAATCCCCACATGATCATAAGGTGGATCCAAATCATTATTTGGGAAGGTGTCAAACTCCACAGCCACAAATGGATGCTGCTTCATGTAGTTTGGATCATTCCATTGCCAACGATTCACAAGGCCAATTCCAGCTCCATCTCTAGGATAAGGAAGTGGAAAGCCTGGTTTAGCAAGGAAGAAAGTGATGCCATCACCAAGATAAGATTTCTTGCCTTGTGTATTGATGATGAATGAGAAATGGGAAGAAAAATCATTGACTTTTCCTGTCATCTCATCCCAAAGATGGAAATGTTCAAAATATGTGACTCTCCCTACACTGTCTTTCTCCAACTTTGTGAGGTTCAAGCATCCATTTGCATACTCAACATCTTCTTCAAGTTTGAAGGTTGGATCATCCTTATTGAATTGTTTATAGTTGAAGGAAAGTGAAGAAACAGGAGGGCACATGAGGAAGAATAACAACAGTGTTAAGTTGCAAATGAATTCCAAAGAAGTTAGATGAGGAGAATTGTTACCATAGTGTCTAGATGCCATAGCTGAAGAGGCTGATTGTGTTCTTTTGTTTTCTCCCATCTCTATCAAATGGCTTGGAAATGGTCAGAGATGCAGCCTAGAGAAAAGAATTTGGCATTGAATTTTATATCATAAAAGTGGGCATATGAAGGAAGAGAACTAGAGATTTTTTTCTTCCTCACGTGGTCATTTTGGAGAGATGAAAAATGAAAGTTTAACTTGTAAATGTTAACCAACATGTGGGTATGAATTTTAGGCTGCGTGCTAAAGCAACCACCATAAGCTGGTTGAATTTTCTGGCCTAAAGCCGGTTAATGTGAACATATGTTTTGTTATGGAAGGTACATGTAAAGTTTCAACTCCGATCAACCAATAGTCAACATTGACTAATGCTCATATTTAAAAGTTTTATTTTTTTAAAAATAAAATATGGTAAAGCTGTCATCAGATCAATCTTTATAAGCACCAATAAAGGGAGTAAAAAGTGGGTGGATTTAAATAAATTTACTATAAATATATAACAATTCTTTCTATTATTTAATACGGGCAAAGACCAAAAAATGATACATAATTATTGGTCAAGGAACAAAAATAATACATAAATGTTCCAAGGTACACAAATGATTCTCAACTATTGAGCATGAGATCAAAAATGATATTTTCATTAATATGACAAAAAAATTAGACGTGAAAAGTCCAAAATTCTCTTATAAATTAAATAAACTTTCTTTCTAATCTAATTGTTATTTAATTTATAAGGGCATTTTGGACTTCTCAAGTCTAATCTTATTGTCATATTAGTGAAAATATCATTCTTGATCACATAGTAAAAGTTGAGTATCATCTGTGTACCTTAGAATAGTTATATACTATTTTTGTTCATTGGCCAATAGTTATGTATCATTTTTGGGTCTTTACCCATTAATTAATTACTCCTGATGATAAGTTGTGAATAACTCTCAGATAAATTAACCATTTTTATCCTAAAAAAGGCAACCATTTATGGCTCTGTTTGGTTGCAAAAAAAGAATGGAAAAAAATACTGAAATAGAAATGTAAGAAAATGACTCGAATTCAAAGGAAAAAAAATGAAAGTTGGCCCATTTGGTTAGAACATGAAAGGAATGAAATTGATATGAAAATTTTATGTTAGAGATATATGCAAATGACTATATGGTCCTTACTGATTATTTGTTAATAAAAATTCCAAAAAAATTAAAAATCAACACAATAAATTATTTTAAAATATAATAAAATATATTTTAATTAAAGATATTACAAATTTTGAGAAAATGATCATCTATTAAATACTTTAAAAGGTAAAAATGAAAAATATATAATAAAATGGTAAATTGCATTATTTTGATAAAAAGTGAGTATCTAGGTTATCCCCCAACTTATTAGATGTACAAAATTTGAATTATTTAAACAATCTCTACTAATTATAATTTCAAAAATTGATATTAATGAAAATTATATTTAATATAACTAAATGCAAACAATGCTACAAGTGAGAATATTGTGGCTTTAACTTTTTCTGGAGTTATAACGACTTCAATTTATCAGGACCATAATATATATCTCTTATTTGCTTTTAAAAACTTTCTCGTTAAAATGTTTAAATCCACTTCTTTATCAATAAATAAGAACACGCTTTTCTACAAGCTTACATACATAGACAGTATATCAAATAAAAACTAAGGAATATACTCAAGAACAACTAACTCGCTGAATCAGATAATGCTCTTTTGAACTCACTTCTTATAGGTCTCAACTCTCAACTACTGTAGTCATATAAAATCAAATATAAATTGTTAATTTAGAATGTAACCATTCAAAATTGAATGTAAGTTGTCAAATTTGAATGTAACTAAAATATGTGGAAGCTGTTTTCCAATGTTTAAAGAAAAATTGGTGGGCAAGGAAAAAAGAATTGTAAATGATTTTGTCAAGTAAACATGCCCCACCTGGTGGAAACTCCCTCATTTCCTTTTCCATGGCAGCACTTTCGGTACACCAAATATGAAAACCTTTGATAACGTATTTGAGCTAGGAAAGAGTGTGAAATCGAGACACAACACGCAAGCTTTAATTTTCAACCCAAAGCTATGTCAAGCGTCAAGATTCAACCACAATGTCCTAATTATTAATACTAAGTTTATTTATAATTTTATTATTGCTAGCCTAGATATATTAAAGATATGGTAATATATTCCATTTCAGTTCACTTTTATGCATTTTTTTATTTTAAATTGCTAGCCTAAAAATGGGCATACTTATTTCCTTTTCTGTCTTTTTAAGTTTTCTCTCAGGATTTAAAAATGACCTCAACCTGCCAATAAGATCAACGGGATCTTTTTTTACAAATTATTTCTATTATAAACCAAGTCCTTATGCATACATGCACCTCATATGTTTTAAACATTGAAACATTCAAAACTCAAAAGACAATTTAACTATGGTTAGTTTTAAATAATATGTTGGTTTGGGACCCTTCAGAATTGCTTGACTTTTTTAATATTCAACGCTGCTTGCTTTATTTATGTTATGCATTGTACTAGTTTAAGTATTTTACGATCTGACTAGGTACATGACCATATTCAGTTATTTCTGTTCAGATTGAGAAACAGAAAACAAAAATAAGAATGGTAAACTATGGTACTGTAACCAAACATCAGTACCACATATGCCACTTTAAACTATGACACTATGTTAAATTAAATGCAAATTATACATTTATAGCTTCAAAATCATTGATGTTCGTTGTCTTACATGGCAAAGAGAATGAACTAAAGTCAAGTGATATTATTCTCATGTTCTTTTGCTGTCAATGAAACCAAATAAGCTTTTAAGCTCATTCAGCTATCAAGTTACTTTTACATGACTCGATATTATATCAAGTATGATCATAACAATTTCGGCTTATATGATTGACAAAGTGGAATATGGAAAAATAAATGAAGAATTTCAATTTTCATTTCAAGCACAAAATTAAAATGAAAATAATCCTAATGATTCAGCTCAAATTCTCAATTTAGTAAGTATGCAAAAGGGAAGCTGAAGGTGATGATGTGCTTGATTGTGATGAGCCAGTGAAAAAGCCATCACCTACAGGCAATAAGCTATGGTTAATCCCAGAAGCACCAGTACTTGAGGAAGTATAGCTTGAAGACGTAAATCCATTGACATTAACAGAATTGTATGAATGTGCAGGCTGATGTGACTGTAGATTAGGCAAAGGAACTTCAAAATTAAGAACTTGAAGTACTTGTCTTATTGTAGGCCTATGAATATGATTTGGATGAGCACACCATAGTCCTGTCATCAACAACCTCAAAACTTCCTGTTCATTGAAGTCCTCATATAATCTTTGATCAGTTGCTTCAAGAACACTCTTTTTGCTATGGAGTTCCCAAACCCAATCCACAAGTAAGACCTCTTCTTCGTTGGCATTAGGTTCGATCGCTTTTCTCCCGCACACAATTTCCAAAGCTACAACTCCAAAGCTGTAAACATCAGTCTCTTTACTTGCCTTTCCTTTAGCAGCGTATTCTGGAGCCATGTAACCAAAAGTCCCGGCAAAAACAGTTGTTTTTAGGCCTTTATCATGGTCTACAAGTCTCGCTAATCCGAAATCTCCAAGCTTTGCATTGAAGTTTGAGTCTAACATGACATTGCTCGCTTTTATATCCCTGTGAACCACACATTGTTCCCACTCTTCATGCAAATATAGTAATGCCGAGGCGAGGCCTTGAGCGATGCTATATCTTTGCCTCCATGTCAAGAGACTCCTGCCTTTGAAGAGATGAGAATCTAGACTGCCATTTTGCATAAGCTCATAAACTAGTAACAGATCATTATGTTCGTGGCACCACCCGATTAATCGGACTAGGTTCTTATGCCTTAGTTGACTGATAATCTTGACTTCTGATGCATACTCCTTAACCCCTTGCTTAGATCCTTGTGATATCTTCTTAATAGCAACAAAGCTATTTAATTCATCAACAAACCCTTTGTAAACACCACCAAATCCTCCCTCTCCAAGCTTATTTTCTTTTGTGAAATTGTCAGTGGCTTTAACAAGTTGCTTGTATGGAAAGTTCTTAGGTCCTGTGCTGTTCAGAAACTCATTCTTCATGCTTAGCTCGAATTCAAAACCATCAATTCTTCTCCTTCTTTCTCTTCCTCTTCTTCTGATGATATTCCATGTTATAAACCATATTATCCCTACCACAAATATGAATAAAACACCAAATCCTATGCTCAATCCTGCTACCAGTCTCTTCTTATTTCTGTTTCTGCTCTGATTATTACTATTCTGATTGTTCAGATTCTGATCTTCCATGTCCAAACTTGAATTGAAGGACCAAGAGCAAAGTGTATGGATCTCAAAGTAGTCTCCTGTTGCAGAAGAAAATCCAAACTCAACCCATTCTGGAAGAACATCAGTCAAATCCACAACTTGATAGTAATTCTGTTCAACCATTTTGTCATTCTGGTAACCTTCAAAACTTACACTCAAATTGGATGAACTTGAATTGTATCCAATACTAGCACTATATATTCTTCCATCCTTAACACTGAACCATGGTGTAGTATAAGCTGTTTTTATAGACTTGACATCAATTCCAACATGATCATATGGAGGATCCCAATCATTTTTCATGGTATCAAACTCAACAGCTACAAAAGGGTTCTGGTCTGTATAGTTTTGCTGGTCCAACTGATAACGACTCACTAGGCCAATGCCGGCGCCATCTCTAGGGACAGGAAGGGGAAAGTTTGGTGCTGCAAGGAAGAAGGTGATGCCATCTCCAAGATTGAAGGTCTTGTTTGGTGAATTGATGATGAAAGAGAAATGCAAAGAAAAATCTGTGACTTTTCCAGATGTTTTATTCCAAAGATGAAGGTTTTTGTAGTAGGTGACTCTCCCAAGACTGTCTCTCTCAAACTTTGTGAGCTGCAAAGATCCATTATCATAGTAAACATCTCCATCAATTTTCAATGTTGGATCATTTTTCTTGAACTGTTCATAGCTGAAGGAAAGTGAAGAAACATCATAAGGGTACATGAGGAAGACTAACAGCAGTGTTATGGTGGTGGTGAGTTCCAGAGATGGAAGAATATGATGATGAGGATTGTTACAGTATTGGCTTGCTGCCATGGCTAAAGAGGCTGAGAAGCTTTCAAATGGTTTTGAGAAAAAGATTTGAGTTGAGTGGTTTATCAAGGAATAAGGCTTTCTGTTGCCAAGTCAAGGTGGTTTATTAAAAATGTTTGGTTGAGTGGTTTATCAAAGAATGAGACAAATTGGGACTTTTCAGTGAAAACATTGTCAGATTACATAAAGAAGTCACATATATAACTTTGTCACATAGCGTCACTATCAAGAAAATAGCTTAGGTGTTGTCACATGAAAATGAAATAACTTTTCAAGCAAGCAACCTATTTACTGACGTGGAAATCAATTACTGTTATTGTTTGTAACTTTCTTAAAAAACAAAGGGTTAAGGCTCTTAAAATCCATGAAATTTTTACTCCAGGAGTTATGCATCCTAAAGTTTCTTTTTTCTATTTTAAATGCCCTTGAATTATTATGTCATAGCTTATTTGATTAAATTTAATGGACAATCAAAACGTACATTCGTCATGTCAAACTGAATGACACATAAGATTAACTTGTTTTTTGAATGAGTGATGACGTGGTTCAGATTTGGTTCTTAAACACCCGTCAAAGTTTTTATCGGATGAGCACTCATCATCTAGGAGTTTTTATTTTACATTCTAAATACCTTGAAAATATTAGTTCATGGTTTTTTTGAACTGAAATTAGTTCATGGTTTACTTGTACATTAGTTGTTATGTCACCGTGCCCACTTAACCGCCGTTAATTTGTCACCATTAAAATAGGACAATAATGCTAAAAAAATAATATTAGTAGTTGGATTTTTTAAAAATTAACCGCCGTTAATTTGTCACCATTAAAACAGGAAAATAATCCTAAAAAATAATATTTGGGAGTGATTTAAGATAAAAAAAATTAAAAACTTCTTGTTGTTGGTAGCTCCTAAAGTAAATTAACTAATGAATAATTTTTTAAAATTTGTTAGAATTATAAAAGAATCTCAATTAGATCCTTTATTTTTTATAAGAAACAGGATTTGTTGGATTTTATAAACAAACATTTTATTTTGAAAAAGTTTTATGATATTTTAAAAATTATTTTCCTTTCATACTTGTCTATTTTTGAAATTGGTTTAATATAACTTTTGCTTCTTGAATGTCACTAAAATTTGGATATTGGCTCTTGAACTTTAAAATTAGTAGTTTTAGTCATTAAATTTTCAAGGAATTCTGTGCTTAACTAAAACCAATAGCTTTGAAATTGAGGGATTCAGTTTCAAAAAAAAGTTCAGGATCAAAAACAAAATAAAGTGAAAGCTCAAAGACAAAACATGTTTCAAAATTTGTATGACTCCTTTTTAGATTAAATTAAAATTTATATGACTTCTTTCTAGTCTTGATTAAAATTTGTATGACTCAGTCACAGTATTACATTAGAGCAACATGTCGAAGAGCCCAGTAAAAAAGAAAATCACTGACCACCTATTCCTTCAACCGTTATGACATTTTGTTTTTGTTTTTATGAGTTTTGACCAAACCTTTTACCAATTTGACCGGCTCATATATTCATCCAATTCTTAGGAAATTTTAATAAAACTAAGTTACTTATAAATTGATGGAAAAAAGTGTATTTTTGATATCAACAATTACTTTAGGGGCTTTTTCTAATACTTAACAGTTTTGAGGTACAAAAATGATACTCATTTTGTCAACATGGAGCATTTGTGATGCTTCCTTTAGATATGGATGAGTTCCGTTAGGGTAAAAGTGCAATTTTGATACTCAACAATTACATTAGGAGTGTTTCTAAATCTTAACCATTTTGAGGTGTAAAAATGATAATTATCTTGTCAATATAGATCATTTGTGATATTTCCCTTATATTTGGATGAGTACCGTTAGGATAAAGGCTTGAGGGTACTAAAATATAAATGTGAAAAACCAAAATATAGTTCTAAAATAAAATAACATAATCTTCTTCCTCCTTATTCTAATATCATCATAAAAAAAGATCTTTATCAAGAAAACAAAGTTATTTCTACCTCAAACCACACATCAGAACAAAAATAGCTGTAGGAAATAAAAAAGATAAAATAAACAAAAAAAAAATCAACAATACCCACATCACAAATGCTCCATGCATGTTGACAAGATGCTTATCATTTTTGTACCTTAAAACTGTTAAGTATTATAATGCTCCTAAAATAACTGTTGAGTATACAAAATGCATCTTTATCCTAAATTGATTTGTCTAAAATATGTTATTTGTTTTGGCCAAACGATATATTTAACATCATTAATCAATAAAATGGGGTAAACTCTAAATTATATTTAGAAACATAAGAAAATACCAAAACTAGAATGACATTGTCCCTAACAAAACTTCTAGAAACTCACCAATCCTCGTTGAAATCTACTGGACGAAGATCAACATTATCCTTTTATTTAATTATGCGTGAAGGTGAAAATATGTCAAATACAATTACACGAAAATTTAGTTGACACAAAAATTAATTTTGGGGTGATAATTTACCAAGGGACAATTTTTTCATGCCAATTTACCAATGAGAATATTTTGTGTAAATTTACCAAGGACTTTAGTTACTCGCTGAGTGAAGTTAGCATATGCACATGTAGCAAGTCAAAAACTAACACACAATTGATTTGGTTTTAAAAAGTGTCACGACATCCTTGTGAGTACCACAATTTCTCTACGGTTCCTTTTTCCTTCCTCACTTCTTAGATATATCATCTGAGTTTTTACACTACTAATACTTTCTTTTGAAGTAAGCAAAACATTCAAAAATATTGTCACTCATTAACATTTACTATTCAAATATGACGTATCACGCCACATGTACGTATGATAACTTTCTTCTTTGGGTAACTAACGTCCTGATAAATTTGCACTAGAAAATTGTCCCTTGAAATTTTTTTAAAAATTATTGCTTTTAGTAAATTTTGAACTCAAAATTAATTTTTATGTTAGTCACACCCCCCTTTAATGATTTTATTTCCTTTCAATGCCAGCTTTCTCATTGCAAGAATTTTTCCCTTCGCCGTTTATTTCCATCAATTGTGATATCTCCATAAAAAACTTATTCTTCCTGACAAAACGTATTGTCCATCTTTTTCATGCTTTGTCTCCTTCCTTCCTTAGCCGGCACCAATGGTTGATCGAAGTAGAAGAGTAATTTTGTAATAAAATTTTTTATGAGAATATCTCATAACAACTATTAACTTTGATTATCAAACGGTATGTCTCAATCAAATCAATTTTTTTTTATTTTCTATTTTGACCTATTATTAATTGCCCTTTTATTATCTTACGAGCGTGAAATTCACTTGTTGCTTTCAAATTTTACACATTTGACTAACATTTCGTATGCACTCTCTCGTAAGACCACAATTAAAGATGTAAAATTGATATCATTAGAATGTATCAATTATATTTTTTTATGAAAACTAATTTATTTTACTTATAAACTATTCTGTGCGATACTAATATAAGGCCCTTTGACATTTTTGGAAGTTAAGAAACAAATTATATAACTAAATTATCACATATGTCACATGTAATTAGATTATATGTTAATTTATAAGTAGAGTGAATTAGTTTTAAAGAAAAAATAACTATATATAGACAAGTTAAAGTTATTAATTTTCCATTCTCAATTTTTCTAAAAAAAAAGCCAAAGAGATTTTATAATTAGGACTTAAGGGAGTAACATATAATCTAATTACATGTGGTATATGTTATAATTTAGTGATCTAATTTTTATTTTCTTATTTAACTCAAAAAAAGTGATAGGAATATTATATTTAAAACCAGGGGAGTAAAATGTTAATGTAGGGTAAATATTAGCAAGTAAAACAGAATAGAAGCGTTATTCAACTGTTATTGTGTTGTAGTAACTGTTTTTGTTCCTTATTCTTTAAAATTTAAGACGAGAGAAGAACAAGTGAGTTAACTCTGAAGTTAAGGGTGATTCTCAATCTTTGGGTATAAGGTTCATGGACTGTACAAGCTTGGCTTAATGCAATCATTATAGATATGAAAAACCGGACCAAACCAACCGATTTAGAACGTGAACCGCTAAACCGTGAGCATCTCTGGTCCGATTTTGCAGTGAGAGCACGAAAGACCGTGAACAGCCCAACCTGGTGCGACTCGGTTTGCTCCGGGGTGACTCGGGGTAACATGACTATGTACATGACAATGTTTCAAGTTAATATTGTTTCTGTTGGACGTGGACCAAACTTATATTTGTGCATTACTTGTGTTGCTATTTATCTTATGTAGTTCTTCAACGTCCTCAAATGGGATCATAGTATGCTGGGTTCACCATTACAATGGTGAAGTTTCCCTATCCATTTTGCCAATAAACTATTTGAAAACTGTCCTTTAGTAGTTGTGTTTGTTATGTTACTTTTAAGATGCCTTATTTGACATTCCTTCTATTCCATATAATTTTTGTGTTGAATGAATGAATTTTGAAATTTTTGAGGTTAAAATATATTTTCAGTCCTTTATATTTGCATCAAATTTCAATTTAGTTCTTCATTTTGGAAAGTACAACCCCTTTTTATTAGCACAATCAGTTTCACGTAACATAAAATGTTATTCTTACAATTTAAAATGGTTAATGTATGATAAAAAATATAAAAGAAATGCTTAAATTAAAATATTTTAGTATAATTATTCTTATTTTAAATGTGCCATTTGTACCCCTTTTAATTATGAAATAATATTTTAGATTTAAATGAAAATAACGGTATTAATAAAAAAAATAAGTGTACTTTCCAAATATAAATGACTAAATTGAAATTGCAAAAATAAGGAATCAAAAATATACTTTAGCCAATTTTTGATGTACTAACATTAAAAGCCTTCTGTTGTTGATATAAATGTTCAGTGATTCAGTATGATGAAATTGGGCTTAAGTGTAAAATTGCCTATGTAATTGTCACAAATGTGCAAAAGACCCATATAAAATTTTTTTGAGCAAAAATAACCATGAAATTTCAAAAGTGGGCAAAAATGCCCAAGCCGTTAAATAATTTAACTTTTGTCAGTTATTTTACGGTTAAAGTGCAAAAATGTTCATGTAACTGTCACGAAGGTGCAGAAATATCGATGTAAAATTTTTATGGAGCAAAACTACCTATGAAATTTCGAAAGTGGGACAAAAGTGTACATAACGTTGAATAATGTAACTTCCATTCATATTATATTGGGTCCAACTCTCCTTCTTCTTCTTCTTCTTCTTCTTCTTCTTCTTCCCACCCGTTCCACCCGTTAAATCTCAATTCTCCAGCGACCAATATGCATCAACACACCAAATCGTACTCATCACATTCAACTTCATTCCAAGCAATGGTAATCACTGTCTTACCCCCTCCAAAATCAGGCCTCACACTTCCAAAAATAACGAAGACTTCACCCCTATTTCCCTCTAAAGTCTTCAACTTTCTACAGATCATTATATATTATTCTTTTTTCATACACTAATACTAGTTCATTATTTCACCGTCTTATTTTTACTTTCTATGCATTGTAACTACATGTTTGAGATTTTAATTTTGTGCAACAGTAGTAGTAGAGGAGATGGAGAAGCCAGACAAGAGGCAGAGGAAGAACATATACAGAGGAATTCGACAACATCCCTGGGGAAATGGGCAGTTGAGATTTGTAATCTTGAGGGAAATGAAGGTGTCTCTATTGAAAAACCTCATGGGGACCCACCAAACTTTAATATGAACTTGAAGTTGAATTATGATATGAGAAAAATGCTAGATGAAATAGCGGATAAGGAGAACTACATGAAGCATTATGATAATCCATTTTGAGATGATTAAGTGGCTACACCAAGAAATGACGTTGAGAACGTGAGAAGTCGGAGATGAAGGGCTGGATAATTGGGAATCAGTGGGTGGGAAGAAAAACAAGAACAAAGTTAATACAATATGACAAACAAAAGTTATATTATTTAATAAGATAGATACTTTTGGCCCACTTTTGAAGTTTCATGTATAATTTTGCTCCAAAAAATTTTTACATGGGTATTTTTGCACTTTCGTGGCAATTACATGTGTATTTTTGAGCTTTAACCTTAAAATCACTAACGCAAGTTATATAATTTAACGGCATGGGCATTTTTTCTCGACTTTTGAAATTCCATGAGTAGTTTTATTCCAAAAGAAATTGTATAGAATGAAATGCTACCAAAGGGCGTTATTCAGAGAGGATCCGAATGAAATGCTACCAGAGGCCTACTTTGTAGAATTTCCAGATGACCCACCCAAATCGGAGCTGGAGAAAGCTGAACATACTAAGGAAAAGAAACCACTCATTATCCGGCGCCCACTTTGACATCTTACTTATGAGAAGACCTTGATTCAGAGTTTAGAGAAGGTGACTTTGAAAAGGAGTTTAGAGGATTCAGAAGAGACGCCAGTAGTGAAAAGGCCAAAGCTCCTGAGAGAGGATGAGTTCATCTTTGATAATGAAAGCAAAGCCTCCTTTGCTAAAGGCTCTCAAGGGAGCTCTAATGATACAAAACCGAAGAAAAAGAAACAGAAAGAAGGTAGCAAGAGAACCTCAGGTCTGATTGATATCCCAATAGTGCAATTGGTATCCTTTGACAAAAGTAAATTTCCCTCTGAGATGGTGTCTGAGAACCATATGATGGTAGCTGATGGGCAAGGTGGCCAGCCTCAAATGGCCACTGATAAACTCCATAATTTCACAGTTATTCATCACTATTTCCTTATCGGCCGTTTCCGGTCTTACCGTAAGCGTACGGGTCGTCAAAATTAGTAGTATAAAAGTTATCGTTCCCACGAAGACTAAGGCAAAACGGATTACCTATTACAATTATGTTATCAATTAGGTTGAGTGGAAATATTTGGGTTTTGAGTTTCTAACCTAACTAAATTGAAAATAATTTAACTAAAACTAAACTAACACTTAAAATTAAGAAAGGAGAGTCTAGGATTATTTATCACCATTCCATTTCATGAAACATAATCAAAACCCTCTCAATTAGTTTGTTAATGAAAACATGTGTTTGCCTAAGGTTCATAGGCATTTGAAAAAGCTCTCTCAAGTCAAGTTCAAATTTATGCTTATATTAATTGTGCAATCTCTTGCTACAATTAATACAAGCTCTACTCCAAAGTCAACCTTTTAGTGACAATGTTAGGTCGATAACTATATCTCTATGTTACCAACAAACCATCCATTTAAAACCATAAACTTAAGTCTAACATGTTTTTATCCAAGTTCTAAAACAAAATATACTTTCTCAAGTCATATTTTATTTAACTAAGTAAGTGGTGATCAAGCACTTAAAACCAATGAAGAGCAAGATAAAAACCACACATAAGCTTGTCATTAACAACTAAAAGAGGTCTTAAACAAATATCAATCCATGGAATGGGTCAAAATAATCCTAAACTAAAACTAGCTACTCATAACTAAGACTAAAAATCATTCAAACACAACCAAATTCCAGAAATTATACAAGACAAAGTTAAAGAGATATGAGAGGGGAAGAGAGAAAACCACCAAGAGATCTTGAAATCCCATGCATTTTTCCTCTTCAAGCCCCAAACTCTCTCCTTCTTTTCCTTTGCTTGCTCTCATTTCAGCTCACGTCTTCGCCCATGTTTTCTGGAGAAGAGGATGATGAAGATTGATTTTCGGCCTCCTTGAGCTGCCTGCGTCAGTGTGTGTGTGTGTCCTTGAAGACCAAAACTCTCGCCCCCTTGCTGCGTGTCTGCCCTTTTTTATTAGGTCTTGGGCTCTTTTTTTTCTTTTTCTCCTGAGCTCTGCAGAACGCACCCAAATCAGCTTCTTGATGGAGATAATTTCAAATCCAAGTTTTGCTGCCTCTTGCTTATTGAGCGTGTCTGTTTCTTTTTCTTTTTCACTTCAAGCCCATTGTCATCATATTTAAGACCAATTGCTTTAATCTCCCTTTGTGGCCCAGGTTCTTCAATTGTGGCCCATGTTGAAAATCTGCAAGTGAAGAAGTAACAAACTAAACACATATATAATGACAATATTCATTGATATTCATATAGTGCAATACTTAACCTTAAATATTTCTTTTTTTTTTCATTTTAAAACTAACATATTTATTATCTAACCCTCAAATCATTCACCAACTTGATATTTAAATCAAATCTCAATAAATCCCTTTAATTTTGCCACAATGACTCTCAATCATACCAAAAATATATAGCAAATCTATTTAAATTGGGGAGTCATCAGCCACCAGGGGCCAATGAGTGTACTTAGCTGGAACTGTCGAGGGTTGGGGTCCCCCTCGACAAGCAGGAAGTTAAGATTCCTGTGCAACAAGTACAAACCCTCTCTGGTGTTCTTGATGGAGACTGGAGCGAATAAAAATATGGTGGAAAGACGCAGAAGAAATTTGAGGTTCCCTAACATGTTTTATGTTGATCCAGAAGGTACTAGTGGTGGATTAGCACTATGGTGGCTAGAGAGTGTGGAGTTGGAGGTGATCATAGCTGAGAAGAACTTTATCCACCTCAAGGTGGTTTCTGGTTTGGAACCTTTACAAGGTTGCATCACCTTTGTGTATGGCCCCCCTAAAGAACAATTGAGAGGAAGTTGGTGGAGGAGACTAGAGGGTTTAAACCCGGGAAGAGACTGCCCCTGGCTGTGCATGGGAGACTTTAATGAATTGCTCTACAGCTTTGAAAAGCAAGGAGGCAACACACGTTCGATGAAATCTTTTGAAGCCTTCCAAGGTTTTATGTCGAGGTGTGAACTAGTGGACCTGATCATAAAGGGTTGAATTATACATGGTCAAACAACTGGTTGGATGGAGCAAATGTTCGTGAAAGATTAGATAGAGCAATCTGCAATGGAGTTTGGCGTGAAATCTGCCCGACTGCACAGGTTAGTAATCTTGAACCCTTGGAATCTGATCACTCGCCTTTGATTTTAATGTCTGATTATGCTGGATTTAGGAGTGAAAAACGATTTAGGTTTGAGATAATGTGGATTGAGCATAAAGATTATCAATTAACTCTGAACCAAAATTGGGGGAAACAAAGGGGGGAAAATTATGAAATTACAAGAGCGTTGAAAGAAAATTTAAACAAGGTGAGGAAGGTGTTGACTGAGTGGAGTAAAAAAGAATTCCCAAACAATAAGAGAGTGATAGAAAACTTACTTATAGAGTTCAAAGAATCCCTTGAGAAAGAGTGGAACCAAGAAATAGCAAAAAAGGAAAAAGAAATTAGAGGGCAGATAGAGGAAGTATGGGAACGGGAAGAAAAGTATTGGTTCCAGAGGGCTCGCATAAATTTGCTTAAGTGGGGGGATGACAATTCAAAATTTTTTCATAGAATTACTAAACAGCATAGGAGAAGGAATAAGATTGTGAGACTGAAAAAAGAGAGTGAGGAGTGGACAGATGACTTGCAGGAAATATCTACATGTTTTTCAGTCTTTTATAATAATCTCTTTGCTGGTAGTTCTAATGAGTTACTTGAGCCAGTTCTGTCTTATGTGGGGAACTGTTGTCTCCAATGAGGCAAATGTGAGTTTACTGAGGCCTATCTCAGATTTAGAAGTAAAAAATGTTGCCTTGAACTAGGAGGAACGAAAGCCCCTGGTCCAGATGGTTTCCCTGGTGTGTTCTATCACCATTCTTGGGAAACAGTGGGAAGCCAGATATGTCAAATGGTGAGATCGTGTTTTGAGGGAGAGGCAGGAATTGATAAGCTCAATGATACAGACCTAATTTTAATCCCAAAAGTAGACTCCCCTGAAACAATAGGACACTTTAGGCCTATAAGCTTGTGCAACTTCAGCTATAAGGTGTTCTCTAAGGTGCTTAGTAATAGAATGAGAGGTCTCATGGGGGAGATAGTAACAGATCAGCAGAGAGCTTTTGTCCCGGGTAGACTAATCCAAGATAACATTTTTGTGGTACATGAGGCCTTCCACTACCTAAAGAGGAAAACAGGGAAGAAGTTTGAGATGGCCATTAAGCTAGACATGAACAAAGCATATGATAGGGTAGAATGGAATTTCTTGGAGGCAGTCATGCTGAAAATGAATTCCCATCCTAAGTAGGTAAGGAGAGTGATGGAATGTGTAACTTCTGTGAAATTTAACCTTAGAATTGAAGGGAAGAAAATTGAGGAGGTTATACCAAAGTGTGGTCTACGCAGGGAGACCCCTTAACTCCTATTTATTCATCCTTATTGCTGATGTGTTGTCTAAGATGATTACTTCCCATGTTGAGAGAGGAGACCTCACAGGTATCAAGCTAGCCAATGGCTGCCCAATATTGTCACATTGTTTATTCGCAGATGACTCCATATTTTTTCTAAAGGCTGATAGGAAAAATTGTGTAACATTTAAGAGCATTTTAGAGTCATACTGTGCAGTGTCTGGGCAGCGTTTTAATGTGGAAAAATCATGCACCTTTCTGTCAAAAAACTCCCCTGACTCAGTGATAGAAATGGTAGGTCAGATCCTAGGATTCTCAATTACTCCTTCACCAGGAAACTACCCAGGTCTACCTATTTTGTGGGAGCGATCTAAAGTGGAAGCCTTAGCCTTTGTAAGAGATAAGATTAGAAAGAAAGTCATGGGCTGGAATAAGAACTTCCTATCACAGGGAGGTAAAGAAACCTTGATTAAAGCGGTAGCAAATGCAATCCCCACATACTCTATGGCCTGCTTCCTATATCCTAAAAAAACATGCCAAGAGCTAGATAGTAAAATAGCAAACTGCTGGTGGGGGGAAACAGATGGCAAGAAAAAGATACATTGGAAGGCTTGGGATAAAATGACCAGAGGAAAAGTGAGGGAGGGTTGGGCTTTAAAGACTTCCATAATTACAACCTAGCCTTAATAGGTAAGCAATGTTGGAGATTGATGACAGAACCCGATCAATTGTGGGCAAGAATAATTAAGGGGATTTACTTTCCCAATTCCTCATTCCTAAATGCAAAAAAAGGGCCAAGGGCTTCATGGGTATGGTCAAGTTTACTGGAAAGAAGGCAAATTTTCTTAGGGGAAACCTTATGGAGAGTAGGCACAGGGGATAAAATTAAGATGTGGGAGGACCCTTAGATACAAACCTTAACCGGTTTATGCCTGCCACTTGTCTCAGTCCCATGTGACATGGAGAGGCTACTTGTAGAAGATTTGATTGATCAAGGGAAGTGGGATGTGGATTGGCTTCCTATATATGCTGATATCAAAGAGAAAATCAAGGAAATTAGGCTGCCAATTACAAGTGTGCCTGATAAGCTAATGTGGGCTGTGAGTTCAAATGGTCAATACTCAGTTAAGATAGGCTATAGTTGGTTACAAGAGCATAAAACTAGGAAGAAAGTAGATGCACCAAGTACATCATGTACTGTGAGCAATGAGTTATGGAAGATATTATGGAGTTTGAGGGTGCCATCTAAAGTCAAACATTTTTTATGGAAAGCATGTGTTGGAGCTATTCCCACAAAAGAAGCACTTTATAGAAGGAAATGTAGTGTGAACCCTCTTTGTGAACACTGTGATAGCTGGCCTGAAACAGTAGAGCATTGCTTATTATTATGTGAGTGGGTCAAGAAATCATGGTTTGCATCTACATTACATTTGTTGGTGCATGAATTTAATATTACTAGTTTTGAATGATGGTTGCTGTATATCCTGAATGTACTTAAAAATGATGAATATTCCCAAGCTCTAATGGCATGTTTGTGCTGGTATAGTTGGAAGTCTAGGTGCACGGAAGTTTTTGAGAAAAAAACCCCAGACTGTGAGTGGATACATGCTTCAGCGTCTGTTAGCCTTGAGGAATTTTGGAAAGCTCGTGGCTGGTCTGTTGATTTTGATAGGACAGCTACTAAAGAGGACAAGGAGGTGGGTGGCAGCCCCCTCCCCCTAACCATTTAAAACTTAACATTGATGGCTCTTATGATATGTCAACAGGTCAAAGTGGTTGGGGATATGTCCTGTGTGACCCAACAGGTGGAATGGTGGACTTATCTTGTCATAAAGGCACCACTAAATCAGCCTTTGCAGTAGAAGCAGAAGCACTCTTCTCAGCAGTAATGAGGAACAAGGATCGTGACTTGGGCAGAATGGAAGTAGAATCAGACAATATGGGACTAGTTGATGCTGTAAATAACAGGAAACAATACTCAGATTTGACAGCAGATGGTTTTGTTGCTGACTTGCAAAATTTGTTCAGTTGTAATTTAAACTTTAGCCTAGCTTATATATTCCTAGAAAGTGTAATTTGGTAGCGGATTGGCTAGCCAAAGCAGGTAGAAAGGGGATGCGACCTTTTGGTTGGGACAACTGTCCACCATCCCCTCTTTTTGATCTTTTGACAGCTGAAACATCTCGTTGTAAATCAGGAGTTGGCTAAACTCCTTTGGTTTTGAATGAATACAATTCTCTTTGTCTAAAAAAAAACTACATGTTTGAAATTTTAATTTCTTGCAACAGTAGTAGTAGAGGAGATGGTGAAGTCAGACAAGAGGCAGAGGAAGAACATATACAGAGGAATTCGACAACATCCCTGGGGAAATGGACAGTTGAGATTTCTAATCTTGAGGAAAATGAAGGTGTCTCTATTGAAGAACCTCATGGGGACCCACCAAACTCTAATATGAACTTGAAGTTGAATTATGATATGAGAGAAATGCTAGATGAAATAGCGGCTAAGGAGAACTGCATGAAGCATTATGATAATCCATTTTGAGATGATCAAGTGGCTACACCAAGAAATGACGTTGAGAACGTGGGAAGTTGGAGATGAAGGGCTGGATAATTGGGAATCGATGGGTGGGAAGAAAAGGAAGAATAGAGTTAATATAACGAGCTAGTTCTCCCGTGCATTGCACGGGGCTAAAAAAAGTAGTAAACAAAGAAGAGTACAAACAATGAAATACCAAATACAAAATGGTGTTCCAAGCCTATTTACAAATACTCTTTCAAAAGTTTGTATCGTGGAATATGCAACACATCTCTTACAAAAAACATAGGAGACAACAATCATGTAAAGAAAAAATGATAAATGTATAGCTGAATAGTTTGTCCTTCACTTTCCAATTCAGCAATCCATTTACCATCAAAATCTTTAAATCTGATTCCACACCAAGAACGTCCATAAATGCTCGTCAGTGCTACAATGGACAAATTGAGAGTTGTTTCAAAAGAGATTACTTGAACATGTAAAACATCATGAATGCATGGTTTGATTGATGTTCATGAAAATCTCCTTATTCGCCACATTCTTTGTTGTGGCTACTTCCTGTTGATCATGTTGGGCCAACACTATTCACAAACCATCAATGCTCCGGACTCTAGATAATGCAACATATAGTTGACCGTGTGTAAACACTGGTTTACAAAGATACAAACCAATTTTCTTTAGGGACTGACCTTGACTCTTATTAATGATCATAGCAAATAATTTCCATGTCTATATCCGCTTGGACCATAATCAGACTGAATTAAAAAAGCATTCAAAGCAAATCATATTAATTAAAATCAAACGAAATAAATGTATTTCATTTGAAATAATTTTTTCATTCAGGAATCATTCATTTGAAAATTAACTTTGACAGTTTTTATTATTGCCAAAATTATTTCCTATTCAATTGAGTGAGGACTTAATGACGGCGAAGTTGAATTTTTTAAATCAATTGATTTCTCCTTAACTTAAATAATTTCGAAAATAATTTTGGTTTTTTGAGAATTAATGACATAATTATTTCCTATTCAATTGAGTGAGGACTTACTGATTTTTTATGGCGACATTGATTGTTTTAAATCAATTGATTTCTCATTAAGTCAAATTATTTTTCGTTCTCATTAACCTTCCTTGATTTCGGGAAATTGTTAAAAAAATCAATGAATTGAGATTATTTTTGCCTTGAAGTGTGTCATGTCAATTTAATTACCAAATCATTTCCATGTCTATATCCGCTTGGACCATAATCAGACTGAATTAAAAAAGCATTCAAAGCAAATCATATTAATTAAAATCAAACGAAATAAATGTTTTTCATTTGAAATAATTTTTTCATTCAGGAATCATTCATTTGAAAATTAAATTTGACAATTTTTATTATTGCCAAAATTATTCCTTACCAATACCAATAATTATGACATGATTTCAAAGCAAATGATATGTATTTATGACATGATTGGTCCTTCTGAATTTAATCCATCCTCCTTTCGGGAAAATTTTCAAAAAGTCAATGAATTGAGATTATTTTTGAAGTGTGTCATTAAATGAATGCAAACAACTTATTTTTCGCAAAGAAGACCAAATTCAGTTGGTGTCACTTGGATCTTTTGGAAAACCTTCGTTTAGGCGTGTAGATACCTTGGCATTACTTGGACCTCATTGAACCATTCTAACCAATTAGGCATCCCTCGTAACCTCTATGCCATATGGTGGGATTTTTTGTTTTATATTTACTATGACATACAAAAGGTGGTCTACGGCCCATGCCAATTAAATACCATGCAAAAGGTGGTATAGGGCCCATTAATAAAATATATGTTATCAAAGTTTTGCTTGACTTCCAAAGTCATTTTTCTTGATGAAACACATGCTTGGCTTCCAAAATATACATAAAAAGTTAGTTACAACATGGTATAACATTGACATGACAAAATAAATAAATGAGAATGTAATGGAAAGGCAACTTATACTCTCATTGATAACCACCACATGAATCCCTTCTTCCTTTATCATTGGCCGATCTGGTGAACAGTAACCTAATGTTGTTTCATTTGGAGTGTTTTGCTTTTTATGTTTTATTGATTATTGATGATATGACAAACGAAAGTTATATTATTTAATGAGATAGATTCTTTTGGCCCACTTTTGAAGTTTCATGTATAGTTTTGCTCCAAAAAATTTTACATGGGTATTTTTGCACTTTCGTGACAATTACATGTGTATTTTTGAGCTTTAACCTTAAAATCACTAATGGAAGTTATATTATTCCATGAGTAGTTTTATTCCAAAAAAAAATTTACATCTGTATTCTTGCACCTTCATAACAATTACATGGATATTTTTGCATTTTATCCCTGATGAAATCAAATATAACCCTTAAAATCTTGTATTTGATCCACATTTCCTTTCACACAGGATCCAGTTTCAAATGTGGATTGAATAAAGTTTTGCCTCCCCAAACCTTATAAAATATATGTGTATTTTATTATCCCTGTTTGTGGGCCCTTTCTTTTGCTGCTTCGTTTTCCTCTTGCATTTAGGTCCTGCTGCTTCATTGCCCTCTTGCACATGTGTATTTTATGGTCCCTATTTGTGGGCCCTTTGTTTTGCTGCTTCATTTTCCTCTTGCATTTAGGTCCTGCTGCTTCAATGCCCTCTTGCATTTAGAGGTCTATTAATTTCTGCGTGGGTTTCAAAGGGGCCCCATCATTTGTTATATATGTTTCTGCATGATAGAGCAATACTTACTGAATTTGAAGATAGAAAAATAATTATGAATCTGACACTAAAAACACACTGATGTTGAAAAACAATTAGACTACAAACTGAAAAAAAAAATTAGATAATGATTGCATTAGGTCTCCTTGGGTTCATAAGTTTTATGTGTGTTTCAATTTCTGTCATTAAGTTTCCTTGGGTTCAATCCCCAATTCAAGTTGCTTTGTGTTTCCCTCCCACTAATAGTCCGCTATGTATAGCTGTTAAAGCCCTGTATGATGTGCTTCCCCCTATTCCCCTTTTGCTTTCCTGCTGTTACAGCTAGCCACATTGTTCCTGTTTTTCAGTTCTTTCAGTTGCTTAGGCATCATATTTTTTCTCCATGGAATTCAGACCATATAAGCGCCTAAGAAAAAGCCATGTTGCACGAAAGAGTGTTAGTGGTTCAGCCTCTCCTTCTCCTTCTCTTTTGGATCTTCCTGATGATATGATTTTTGAAATTATTAAGAGAGTTGGGAGGGATTGTTATCGTAGTTTTGTCCATGCTAAGGTAGCGTGTAAGACGTTTAAGTGCATTAGTGAAGAGCCAAAAGTTAGACAAGAGATTGCTGTAAATCAGATCCCTTTGTTCCATGAGGAGAGGGATGAAAAGTTTCAAGAAGTGATTGATGCTTGTCTTGATGGAGGTTTTTTTCTTTTTCGGATTCTCATATTTTTTCATATTGGATTAACAACATTAGATAGTTTATAGTGGAATAAAAAATATTGTACTGATTTTGTTTCTTTATACTTGGTATCACTAATGATATTTAGTTCTTCATCATTTGTTGTCTAGGTAACCAATTGGCTATTTTTCGACTAGGCATGTGTCATGCCTTTTGTGCTGGGGGAAGCTACTACTATGGTTATGAGCTGATCATGGAGGTTGGTAAAAAAACATACTCGATGCTGCATATATATGGTGCTTAATGTTGACTGCCCATTCAGGTCAACTAAATCCTATATTTGAATCCAAGGCAATAGAACTTTGGAATAAGATTTACACTGAAGAGAAGATTCAAAGTTTGAGGATGAAATTAATGGCATGTTTTTCTCACATTGCTGGGAGACTTGCAGAGAGGTGTGTATTCCATGTGCAGCACTTCTCTTCTTGCTCATTGCGCCCACCAATACATCAAAGTGCTGAAAATTGCATAAGATGCAGGCTGGATATGGAGGTCAAGTGGTTTGTGGAGAGCTTGGGTGGAGAATACAACATTGAACCTTAGGTGTTTTCTTTTATGTGTTTAGGGTTTGTGTTTACTGTTGTTTTACGTCTTTTGGGGTTTAAGTGTTTAGTGTTGGTTGCTCAAAAACATTAATATGTGGTGTACACTTTGCTTATCCGGTTTGTATTTAGTCTAAATGTTGTTGCTGTTAGTGATGAGTCTTAGTTTTAGGGGTGTTAATATTTTTCTGTTGTTTGGTAAGCACCTTTTTGTATTTGCAGTAATATGTTTGTGCTATGTATCAGCCCCAGAGTTGTTTGCTGGGCATTAAGATTCTGTGTTTTATTAATATGGTTTACTAATGCCAATATGTCTCACTAATTTTACATTTATCAATTATCAATGATATGGCTGACCGACCATGGTACAGAAATTGTAACAAGCAACGCAAATAATTTGGCTGAAAAAAAACAACTTATCATAGTAAGGGCAGAGGAGGCAATGATTAAAAGGTTCCCTATAAGTAGTTACTGGTGAGTTAGCAGAAATGTCTAATGTTATGAAAACTTTTGCAGCAGTAGAATTAAGATTTGAATATTGTTGATCATTGTAAAAACACATTTTCATCGGGTTTAGTCATGAAAGTTAGATGTGTGTTCAGCCCTCCTGCATGCAATTATCCCTACATCGGTTGACACATATTTGCAAAGTTCATGCAATAGGGAAAGGTTTGTAAAATTCATGAAATGATGATGGATGATGACATCAACTATTAAAAGTTTATTTTAATCCAGTGTAGGAAACAATACATGCACTATTCAACACATATTTTACTTGATTGTAATTGACTAAGATCAGACTTTTATTTTAATCCAATGTAGGAAACAATAGAAGCACTGTTCAACACATATTTTACTTGATTATAATTGATACACACAAGAAGGCATGAGATTGAAAAAGATAATTATAACACATCAAATGAATTACATGAAACATGGGTTCATGAGTTACATGTTAATTATAAATATAAATATTCCTACATAAATGACACATATTTGTAAAATTCATGGAACAGGGAAAAGTTTGTAAAATTCATGAAATGATTTTAATCCAGTGTAAGAAACAATACAAGCACTGTTCAACACAAATTTTACTTGATTATAATTGATTAAGATCAGACTATCTGTAAGATGGCACATAAAAACACATCAAATGAATTACATGAAACATGGGTTCATGAGTTACATGTTAATTATTAATATAAATATTCCTACATAAATGACACATATTTTTTCCTTTGAAAGTGTTTTTGATTTTTCGTGTGTTGCTTCTTAGCATGATTTGGTCATAAATGCAATTTTTTTCACCATAAACTATTTTGTTTATATCCTAAATAAATTTTACCTGCTGTTTATGATTTTCAGATTTCCATGTCAGGGTATAAATTTTCATCTCCATCTCAGCATTTATCCTCATCTCAACATTTATCCTTCTGTCAGAAATATACATGCATCTCTTTGTGTGCCCTACACATCACAATTGTGGATTTCATATCCAAATGCATTTTAATTGCAGATATTGGTTTCTACAAATTTGTGCACCCCAAGCATCACAATTGTGATCCTCATCTCTAAGTGCATTTTAATTGCAGGTAGAGATTAGGACAACTAATTCAAATGCATGTGGTCACTAAGCAAGTTACACGTTCATTGTTTCATATGAAAGAGCTTTCACCTTTTCCTTTGTTGCTTATTAGCATTATTTCATGCTTTTCAACGTTAGATTTAATCTACTGATATTTTCCTTCCTATTGCATATGGTATATTTGCAAAAAATGTGATCATTTTAGTGTCTTTGTTGTTGAGTTTGGCATAAGCATTTTCTTGGTTTGTTGTACCTTAGTTGGTGTCTCTGTACTCCACGTTTCTAGGTTCGTTGTACCTTATTGGGTGTCTTTGTGCTCGCCCTCATCTGCTTCGTAATTGCAGAAGATTCAGTTTTTGGTTTTATTTCATATTTCATGACTTTATCAGCATTTAGCATTTTAATTAGGGGCCTTGATTCCTGCGCATCATTAAAATGCATTTAGTCATCAATCAACAGATTACAGATTATCATTTACCACTTGCAACTATAAATAAAGGCTCTTTCCATTTTTCATCAGTTCCAAACTGTACTTTCTTTCTCAACTTTTTAAGGTTAATGAGCTTGCTATGTTCTTTTCTTCTTTGTTCCTTTCTTAAGGTTTTTGCTGCCCTTGGCGTAGCTAATGCCTATCTTATTTTTTATTACCAGCGTCCATTGCCCATGGAGAGCACCCTTCTAAAAGATTTGCATGGAAAAAAAGAAACTTGGGCTATAACAGTTAAGGTTATTGGAAAATGGAAAGTTCACAGAAAAACACCACGTTTTGCACCATGGAAATTATCTCTCATGCTACTAGATGCGGAAGTGTGTATTGTTTTTATTGTCTCATTTAAAAAACCTGAACTTTCATTTTGTTTTACATCATGTGCAAAGTGCTGACATATATGTTTTGTGTGTTGATATGTGTGATTTTTTAATTCAGGGGAGTAGGATAGAGGCATTCACAGTCCTCAGAATTTTTATGGAGCAATATCAGAAATTCCCCGTCGAAGGAGAGGCTTACCATATTGAAAATTTCAATGTCATTAGTAATCTAGATCAATACCGCTTTGCTGCCCACCCTTGGAAGCTGAAATTTCATCCATCAACCATCATTAGGAAATCAACAGCCCATATTAATGCCCATGAATACAACTTTGTCTCCATTAAGGAAATATCAACCCACAGTGCCAATAATATTGAGCTCATAGGCATGTTATTGAAAGTAATGGATGCACAAGAGGGGGGGTGAATTGTGCTACCTAATAAAAAATCAAACAATAGCAACACAAGGGTTTATACTGGTTCGGTCTTCTTGACCTACGTCCAGTTCTCAACCACCCAGGTTGAGTTCCAATATCCCCAGGTTTTACAACGGGTTCACCTGGAACCTTTACAACCGCAAGTTTTGGACGGGATCACTTGCAACCTTACAACCACGAGTTTTTCTCAAGGCACACTTGCAACCTTGCTAACTAACTCCCCCTTACTTCCAGCAAGGGTTCAACCTTTACAGATAAAGGATTTTCTAAACTTAGTTCTCTTAAAGAACGGATAATGTTACACACTTAGGTACAATTAATGCTCTTAATACAAGAAGAGACTTAACAACAAAGAGTACAAGATAAGTAGATGAAAAGAACTCTCAATGCGTTACATGCTCTTTCTCTTTTCTGGGCAGCTTTGAATGCTTGAAGGATTTCTTAGTTTCTCACTCTAGCTTTCTTCAAGATGTCAAAGATATTAGTTGCCTTCATAAATGAAGGTGAGCTTCTTTATATAGTCTTCAAGTATTCTCACTCTTGATAGGTGGGTTAGCCGTTTGAATATGGCCGTTTTCCCCATGTTATCGTTTGCCCATTTAATGCTTCATTAATGCTTAGCAGGGTTGACTTGCTTTATCTCTGAAAAGCAGTTCTGACAACTCTGCTCTGCCAAAAGCATTCTGACACTGTACTGCTCTGAACGTTCTGACATTCTGATTGCTTGCGGAAGCGGATTCACATCCGGAAACAACTCTACTTAGTGTGCTGCACTTTGAACGTTAGTCTAGCAATATAAACACATAGTCACATGCAGTGGGAGTCCACTAGGTCTAAGGAAGCTTTCTTACATCCGGAAGCAATTCCACATCCGAAAGCACTTCCACTGGACGATGGGTTATGTTCACATTTTACTCACTGACGCTCAGTGTTATCCATTCCAACAGCCAGCGCTAGTCACTAAGCAATCAGAAGCAAATCTACTGGACGTTGGGTTATGTTCACTGGCGCTCAGTGTTATCTATACCAACACCCAGCGCTAGTCACTAATCAATCGGAAGCAACTCTACATCCGGTTGCATCTTAACTTAGTCTCAAGGAATTTTATACATTTAATGTTGTTAGACTGAGTTATTACTTAGTGATGTACTTGCTGTCGCTGGGGGATGAGACGTTCATCCGAGAGCGCTAGTCCTAGTCTATCCGGAAGTAAATCCACATCCGGTTGTAACCTTACTTGGGGTTCTATATCAACCTAATATTCTCTAAGTGTTTGCCTAGTTCTTTCATATTTTAGTCTTCATCAAAACTTAAGATTCTAACATTCTCCCCCTTTTTGATGATGACAAACTAAGCTTATCGATTAAGTTCATATGAAAGAATTAAAAGTAACAGTTAGATAAAGCACAAACAACTCAGATAATTATCATTGATAAACACAAGATTACAAGTTAGAGTTACAATGACAGATAAAATTTACAAGTAATTAAAGACTTAACAAAATGAACTATGCATGAAAAATATGAGAAAAGAAAAAATTTCTAAGGTAAATATGCATAGAGTGGAGTGAGTTCTAAAGGTGATGTCTCTTTTTCCTCTCCCTCTCTTTCTGTCTTTCCTCATTCTCCTTTTGAAGTTGAGCTAAGTGGCCATCCTTCTCATTCTGGTCGATCTGGGCAATTATTCCCTTCTGAGTCTCTCAGACTCAACAGATTCCTCGAAGGCTCTCTTCAGATTTTCAACTTCCTCAAACCCAGGGAATCCAGTTGCATCATCGAAGGGAGTGACCTCGCCATTTGGGTAGTGGACAGCCCTGATCTTCACATTCCATACTGGGAAGTTGGGGTCCTCCTCAACTTCCTGGGCTTTCCTTTTCCCTTTGCCTTTGCCCTTTCCTTTGCCCTTGCTTATGGGTTGAGCAGGCTTGGCTGCTGCTCTTTCAGCGTCTAGGCAGGCCATCTGACCAAAGGTGATCTTGTCCGTGAACCCATACTTCTCAAATTCTTCAGGAGTCATGTCTTCTATCTCCAGCTTAACTTCTTTTAGAATTGGGATGACATGCTCCTCTTGAGAAGATGGCTGAGTCTCAGGTATGATCTCAGCTTGGACTGATGGAATCTCTTGCTCACTCTCAGCAGACTTAGTAGAGGTAGTACTCTTGTTAGCACGATTTCTAGCAACTGTCTTCTTTCTTGATTCACTATACTTAATTGCTGAAGGAGGAGAAGCAGAGGTTGGCTCAGATGTAGGAGTAGCAGATGTTGGCCCAGAAGGAGAAGGAATTGGTTTAGCAATTACTATTGGAGGGTGGTTAATCTTCTTCAGGCCATACTTCATCATTATCTCCTCAACTATATTCTTGCCATGCTCAGAGGAAGGAGGCTCTGAAGATGAAGATTCTGGCTGTGGGATTTCTTCATTTTGCTCATACACAACCATATCCCACTTGGACCTTTGCTCATTCGATCGCTGCTGTTGCATAAAACGGATGACTTCCCCTCTGATCAGACTCTCAGCACCACTTAATCTTTGAGACTCCATAGCTCGGCGGAGGGCAGCAGCGATGTCCTCATCTAGCCATAAGGATGGTTGAGTTAGGATTTCTCTCCCCCTTTTGGCATCATCAATAAGGGCGAGGGCCAGGGAGGATGGATTGGGTGAAGAGGAGGGTGGAGGTTCAGGGCCAAATTGTGTAGGGGGTGATGGGTCGGGTGAGGATGTGGATGAAGAGGATGTGGGTGAGGTTTGTTCTGGTGAATTAGGAGGGTTGGGGAGGAGGGCTGTGTTTCTTTCGAAGAAGGAGGGGTGGGTGAATAGGCCATCAAATTGGTAGGTGGAGTAGTAGACATCGGGTTGTCTAACTTTCCACCGAATAGGGGATTGGTCTCGGAGGTAGTAGGTGTGAAGTGGGTGATCAGGAGAGGTAAAACCTAAGGTTTGGGCGATGGTGGGTTGAGAGGTGGTAGGGTTAGGGTTGGAAGGCCCGGCGGAAGTGGGGGATGGTAAGCGGTTAGGGAAGTTATGTGGAGATGGGGAGTTATTGGAGTTAAGGGGTGATTGGCGAGGGGAGTGTTGGGGTGAGTTTTGTGTGAAGTTTTGAGGTGATGGTTGATGGTCATTGTTGGGTGATGTATGAGGTTGGTCATTTTGGGGAGGAGGCTGTTGTGGCTGTTGATTGTTAGGTGGAGGAGGAGGAGGTAGTAGTGGTTGATTAGGTGGAGGAGGTGGAGGTGGGTTAGGAGGAGGATGTGGTGGTAAGTTAACTTGTGGTTGAGGGATCTGAAGATGATTGAGGATGAGGTCTAACTTGGCATCTACCCTTGCAAGTTGAACCTCGACCTGACCAACTCGGTCCTCGAGCCTCTGGATTCTTTCCCCCTGCTGTTGGAAGCCAGCGTCACTCTCATTACGGAGGGGAGCTACCAAAGAATCAGTCAGCCTAAAGAGGATCTCCTCCTTGACTTCCTTAGCGAAGGCCCGTACTCCGGCTGTTACCCTTGGAGCACGGCTTGGACCAGGATGAGAGTCAACCTCTTGATCCCCTGCACCAGATACAGAGGGGGCTGAGGTATGGGAAGCACTGCCTGCCTGAGAGCCCGAGCGAGTGGCTTTGGACTTCTTGATATATTTTATCCCTATCTTGCCAATGTTAATTGCGCTGACAGGTGCGCACTTAACATTTTCGTCTTCCTCAGTAGATGTGGACTTAATCAAATACTTCTCCAGAAGGAAGACAATGATTGTGGGGTAGGGGAGACTTCCAGACTTGTTATTGTCAATCCACCTGAGCAACTCTAGACTGATCAACTGCCCAGGGTTGATTGGCTGCTGGGAGAGGAGTCTTGGGAACCAAGGGTTGTCCAAGAGAGTGAACTCGTTGAAGTTACCCCCTTTGTGTGTCATCAAGCGGGAATAGACATAGTAAAGGAGCCTGTTGGTGTCAGACATCCCAGACACCTTCTTCCCCTTGGTGTCATAAATCTTTTCAAGTTCCTCCTTGCCGAGTTTGAGTGTCTCAGGGTATAGCCACTCATTCATTTCTTCTTCAGTGACCCCCATTAGGCGGTTGATGTCTCTCCAAGTGAAATTGAAGGTTCTCCCCCTTACTGTGGCCGTGAAGGTGACTCTTCAAATCTCATCCTTCCCATTGACCTTTTTATGCTTGGCCTTGGCAGTGAGGGACTGGCAGAATACCCGCAGGACGTTCACATTGTACTCCTGGTTGATCCCCAGCCAGGGCATGTATTTTTCCAGAAACAGCCTCAAGTGTGGAAACCCTAGTTCATCTATCTTGTTCAGATCTAAGAACATCCCGGTGTTGAAGTAGGGCTTCACAGTTTCAAACTTGGAGGAAACAGCCTCCAATGGCCCATCTCTATATACAAGAGGATCATCCTCCTCTACTCTTTGTCTTTTCGAAGGAGATTCCTCTCTGAATTGAACCCTCTTCTTACCCTTCTTTTGCAACCTTCTTCGCTGTTGCCCAGATTCCCCAGAGTGTTCTTTCTGGGGTTGCTCAACATGCTTAGGCTGTTCTTGGACTCGCTCACTTTGGTCTTGGCTTTGCCCAGATTTCCCAGAAATTGTATGAACTTGCCCAGATTGTTCTTGATGTTTTCTGGATTTCCCAGATTTCGAGTGCCCCGATTTCCCACCTTTGGACTTGGATTTCTTGGATGTGGTTGGAATCTCAATGTTTTGGTTAGATTCGTGTGAACCGGCCATTTTGTGTAGGTTTAGTGTTTGTATGAGATGAAATGCGAAGAGAAAGATGAAGAAGATGAAGAACAAGATGAAGAACGTATGTAGAGAGTTTGGGTGAGAAAATGAAAAGTGAAAAGGCAAAGTGACTGTTGGTTATTTATATAGAGTTACAATGGATGTAATGCTCAGAATGACTCTTCATGAAAGCATGCGTTTGTTCATTGGGTAACGTAAACATTTAATTGGAACGGCGCACCTTTTGACATGTGTCACTTTGCTTTGTCAGAGGAGGCACAATTTTTGATGAGAAGATGAAACGTTTTCTGAAGTGACGTGTCCCTTTGTTCAGGCACTGGCGCTCCCGCTCACTTTGACTCAACACTCAGCGCCAGCAAACGATCATCCGGAAGTGGTTTTGCTTCCGGTTGCACTTGCTTAAGATTTAACATTGGGGACCTGCAAAAACAAGGATTGGCACTCCGATGCCTAAGTTAGTATAGTTGCAGGTTTTAATCAATTAATCACAGGGTTATTTGAAGAATTAAACTTCATTTGGGTTTACCATTCCCAAATCACCTCTTATGAATGTGAATTGATCAACCCCCAGAGGCTTGGTGAAGATATCAGCAAGCTGATGCTGAGTGGGGACAAACTTCACTTTGACATCCTTCTTCTGAACATGATCTCTGATGAAGTGATGTCTGACATCAATGTGCTTTGTCCTTGTGTGTTGAACCGGATTCTTGGCGAGGCTGATAGTGCTTGTGTTGTCACAGAGGATGGGAGCCTCAGGGAATCCCAAGCCAAGATCTCTCAGTTGGTTCTTCAGCCACAGCACTTGGGCACAACAGCTTGCTGCAGCAATGTATTCTGCCTCTGTGGATGATAAGGACACGCAGGTTTGTTTCTTGCTAGCCCAAGAGACCAGACAACCACCAAGGAAGGCGCATTGTCCACTGGTGCTCTTCCTATCAGTTTTATAACCTGCATGGTCAGAGTCAGAGTAAGCCCACAAGAACTCTTGGTTACCTCTGGGATACCAAAGACCAAGCTCTTGTGTTCCCTCAAGGTATCTTAGAATACGTTTAACACATGTTAGATGTGACTCCTTGGGATTTGCTTGAAACCTAGCACACATGCCTACACTAAATTGAATGTCAGGCCTGCTTGCCGTTAAGTATAGTAGGGAGCCTATCATTCCCCTGTACATGGGCAGGCTGACAGATTTACCCTTTTGCGTCAGCATCGAGTGCGGCAGTGGTACTCATGGGAGTGTCATACTCCTTGCACTCATCCATCCCAAACTTCTTGAGTAGCTCTCTGCAGTACTTAGCTTGGGAGATGAAGATGTCATTCTTCTTTTGCTTAATTTGTAGGCCTAGGAAGAACGTTAGTTCCCCCATCATAGACATTTCAAACTCTCCCTGCATAGTCTTAGAGAATTCTTCACACAGATTTTCATTAGTTGCCCCAAAAATAATGTCATCAACATAAATCTGGACAATTAACATGTTTCTATCTTTGTGAAGAATAAACAGTGTATTATCTAGTTTGCCTCTTGAGAAACCCTTGCCCAGCAAAAAGCTGCTGAGTCTCTCATACCAAGCTCGAGGAGCTTGTTTCAGGCCATACAAAGCTTTCTTTAGCCTGTACACATGTTTAGGACGCTTGTGGTCCTCAAAGCCATGAGGTTGTTCTACATAAACCTCTTCTTTGATGTAACCATTAAGAAATGCACTCTTTACATCCATTTGATATAATCTAAAGCCTTTCATGGATGCAAAGGCTAGAAGAATCCTTATTGCTTCGAGTCTAGCGACTGGAGCAAAAGTTTCTTCATAGTCTATGCCTTCTTCTTGGTTATACCCTTTGGCTACCAATCTGGCTTTGTTCCTTGTTATTTGACCTGTCTCATCCAGTTTGTTTTTGAAGACCCATTTGGTCCCAACTATGGATTGATGAGACGGCCTTGGGACTAGTTCCCAAACTTGACTTCTTTCAAATTGATTTAGCTCTTCCTGCATGGCAATAATCCAGTCGCAGTCCTCAAGAGCTTGTTCAACTGAAGTTGGTTTGATTTGAGATAAAAATGCTCCAAACTCAACTTCATTTTGAACTTGCCTTCTGGTTCTGACACCAGAAGAAACATCACCAAGCACTTGATCAAGAGGATGATCCCTGTGATGTCTCCTAGCTGTTGGCAACTGTGCCTCATCAGGCACGGTCTGCACTCTAGGCTCATCACTGGGTTCATCTTCTTCTTTGGGATTGCTTGCTGGTGTTTCTTTTAGTGGTGAAGAAGATGATGGTGGTTTTGGAAAGTTAAGTATTTCATCATCTTCTGTGGATTGTCCCCATGTAGGAGTTTCATCAAATACAACATGCATTGATTCTTCTACAATTCTAATTCTCATGTTGTATATTCTATATGCCTTACTCCTAAGGGAATACCCTATGAATACACCTATATCAGCTTTTGGATCAAACTTACCCAGATTTACCTTTCCATTGTTATGCACATAGCATTTTGATCCAAAGATTCTGAGGTGGCTGATGTTGGGCTTTCTGCCTTTGTACAGCTCATAGGGAGTCTTGTCCAAGCCCTTGCGAACATAGGCTCTGTTAGAGATGTAGCAAGCAGTGCTCATAGCGTCCGCCCAGAACACTTGAGAAACCTCTTTCTCATTGAGCATGCTCCTAGCCATCTCAGTCAGAACCCTGTTCTTCCTCTCGACTACACCGTTTTGCTGAGAAGTTCTAGGAGCTGAGAAGTTATGATCAATACCGTTCTGCTCACATAGCTCAGAGAAGCTATGGTTCTCAAATTCTCCTCCATGATCTGTCCTTATGGGTGTGATTTTGAGGTTTCTCTCATTCTGCACTTTCTTAGCCAGGACAACAAAGGCATTAAAAGCATCTTGCTTAGAGGCAAGAAACATTGTCCAAGTGAACCTTGAATAGTCATCCACCACTACTAGAGCATACAGGTTTCCACCCAAACTCTTCACTCTCGCTGGCCCAACCAAATCCATGTGGATTAGTTCCAAGGGCCTGCTGGTGGAGACTTTCTTCTTGGTTTTAAACGAGGACTTTGTTTGCTTCCCTCGTTGGCAGGATTCACAAATATAATCATGCTTAACCTTAAAAGATGGAATCCCTATAGCTAGCTCTTTCTTAATTAGCATGTCAAGTTGAGTGAAATTAACATGTGCTAGCCTTTTATGCCAAAGCCAACTATTCTCATCGCTAGATATTAAGCATTTTTCCTCCAGTTGTTGACATAAATCTAGAGTGTATAGGTTTCCATTTCTATTGGTCTTAAGTTTGCATTTTAGATTGGCCTTATCTAGATTCAGATCCTGCTTATCTACTATTATGCACTCATGTGAATCAAAAATTACCCAATTTCCTTTGTCAGTGCTCTGGCTCACGCTCAGCAGGTTGTGACAGAGACCATCCACCAGATAGACATCCTTGACTGGTGCTACTTCTCCAACTCCGGTGATCTTTCCACTTTGATTACCTCCAAAAGTTACTGTGGCTCCATCTTTGATCACCAAGGACTTGAATTTGTCTCTGTCACCAGTCATATGTCTCGAGCATCCACTGTCAATGTACCACTTTTTGTTCTTGGATGCCTTGAGACAGACCTGCATAAATTAGACAAGCTTAGGTACCCAACCTTTATTGGGTCCTTTATCATTAGTCTTCTTTCCCCTTGGTCTAGTGTTGACCTTGGGTTTGTAATTATATTGTGCCTTTGGCCTTATAGAGGCTCCAGGCTGACGGACTTCCCTTGGAATATGTTTCCAAGTTCCAGTCCCTTGTCCTCCCTTAGTTTCTTTCTTTGGAGGATCTTCATTTACCCTGGTTCCTTTTGGAACCCACTTATAGGAGCTATTTACTCCATGCTTCTTTGCATTGCAAGTGGACGTGGAGTGTCCCTTTCTGTTGCAGTAGTTGCAGAAGCTAAAGGGTGTGGAGCTGTGACTTGTAGCTTTGTGGAAGAATTTTAAGTATGGTTTCACTTTGGGCTCCACCCACTTTTTACCCTTATGCTTATACCCTAATCCAGTTCTATCCCTATATGCCCTTTGGTTCATCAAAATAATATTCAACATTTCAGAACCATTTGTAAACTTCTCCAGGGCATTTTGCAGTCTATCTCTTTCAGTAGAGATCTTGCTGCAGTTAGGGCAGCCTTCTAGTGTTGTGGCCTTGGGTTCCTCTTGGGGAGATCCCTTGCCATCTGCTATCGGAAGCTTTCTAGCTTCCGCTAGCTCTTCACTCAGTGAGTCCACCTTGGACTCAAGTGATTCCTTTTTAGTTTTCAACACTTTATAAGCTTTACATAATCGAGCAAATTCCTCATGAACATCATTATATGCCTCTTGAAGTTCAGAAAAAGTTACCTCACTGTCCTCCTGGATGGGATCAAGATCTGAAGATGCTTCCTCATCATCTTCTCTGGCAACCAGGCAGAGATTGACAACTTCTTCCTCATCACTTGCTTCCTCGTCTGAGCTATTTACCCAGATGGAGGACACAAAGGCCTTTCTTTTGTCCTTTCCTTTCGATCTCTGCAAGCTTGGACACTCAGCCTTGAAGTGGCCAGGCTTTTTACACTCAAAGCACACTGGTGCCTTTTCCTTCTTAAATCCTCTCCTCTGGCTGGAATCACCTTTCTGAAAGCATCCTTTCTTCTTGAAGAACTTTCTGAATTTCCTCACCATCATTGCCATCTCTTCGTCATCGATGTCCTCCTCATCATCCTCATCATCACTATCATCAATCTTATCCTTGCTGGGAGCAACAAGGGCAAGATTCCTGGTTTTGGATGAGGCTTGAGGAGCTCTCTGAGCCAGCAAGGTTGGTTCGTATTCAGCCAGTGAACCAAACAGTGCAGTGATGGAGCTGGTTGACTCTCCTTGAACTTCCTGCAAGATGGTAACTTTGGTGATCCAATCACCTTTCAAGACTTTTAAGATCTTGCTGACTTGTTCTCTTTCAGGAATATCTTTGCCCAGGGAGGCCAGGTTATTGATAAGATGAGTGAACCTGAGCTCCAGCTCTCTGATTGGCTCAGTTGGACTAGTCATGACAAACTTGTGAAATTCTTCTACCAACATCTCGACCCGTCTTGCCTTCACTCCCTTGGTTCCAGAGTGAGCAGCCTCAAGCGCCTCCCACATATCCTTAGCAGTTTTGTGGTGGCTAATCCTGTGAAACTCCTTAGGACTAAGGGCGCATTGAATGTAGTGCATGACCCTGAAATTTAGCTGGACTAGAGCATAGTCCTCGTTGGTATATCTGGATCGCTGCTTTGCAAAGCCATCATCATCTAGAGGGGTGTGGTCTCCATGTTCAATTACATCCCAGAGTCGGATGTCGCTGGACTTGATGTATGTCTCCATTCGGAAATTTCCAGAATGGATAGTTATACCCATCAAAGCCTGGAGGCTTGTTGGGTTAAATAGAGACATCTGGCAAGGAATAATCTGTATCCATTACTGGATCTTTACTTTCTTGATTCGTGGGAATCAAGTTAGAAAGACCCGCTCTGATACCAAATGAAAGTAATGGATGCACAAGATTGGGGGGTGAATTGTGCTACCTAATAAAAAATCAAACAATAGCAACACAAGGGTTTATACTGGTTCGGTCTTCTTGACCTACGTCCAGTTCTCAACCACCCAGGTTGAGTTCCACTATCCCAGGTTTTACAACGGGTTCATCTGGAACCTTTACAACCGCAAGTTTTGGACGGGATCACTTGCAACCTTACAACCACAAGTTTTTCTCAAGGCACACTTGCAACCTTGCTAACTAACTCCCCCTTACTTCCAGCAAGGGTTCAACCTTTACAGATAAAGGATTTTCTAAACTTAGTTCTCTTAAAGAACGGATAATGTTACACACTTAAGTGCAATTAATGCTCTTAATACAAGAAGAGACTTAACAACAAAGAGTACAAGATAAGTAGATGAAAAGAACTCTCAATGCGTTAAATGCTCTTTCTCTTTTCTGGGCAGCTTTGAATGCTTAAAGGATTTCTTAGTTTCTCACTCTAGCTTTCTTCAAGATGTCAAAGATATTAGTTACCTTCATAAATGAAGGTGAGCATCTTTATATAGTCTTCAAGTATTCTCACTCTTGGTAGGTGGGTTAGCCGTTTGAATATGGCCGTTTTCCCCATGTTACCGTTTGCCCATTTAATGCTTCATTAATGCTTAGTAGGGTTGACTTGCTTTATCTCTGAAAAGCAGTTCTGACAACTCTGCTCTGCCAAAAGCATTCTGACACTGTACTGCTCTGAACTTTCTGACATTCTGATTGCTTGCGGAAGCGGATTCACATCCGGAAGCAACTCTACTTAGTGTGCTGCACTTTGAACGTTAGTCTAGCAATATAAACACATAGTCACATGCAGTGGGAGTCCACTAGGTCTAAGGAAGCTTTCTTACATCCGGAAGCAATTCCACATCCGGAAGCACTTCCACTGGACGATGGGTTATGTTCACATTTTACTCACTGACGCTCAGTGTTATCCATTCCAACAGCCAGCGCTAGTCACTAAGCAATCGGAAGCAAATCTACTGGACGTTGGGTTATGTTCACTGGCGCTCAGTATTATCTATACCAACACCCAGCGCTAGTCACTAATCAATCGGAAGCAACTCTACATCCGGTTGCATCTTAACATAGTCTCAAGGAATTTTATACATTTAATGTTGTTAGACTGAGTTATTACTTAGTGATGTACTTGCTGTCGCTGGGGGATGAGACGTTCATCCGAGAGCGCTAGTCCTAGTCTATCCGGAAGTAAATCCACATCCGGTTGTAACCTTACTTGGAGTTCTATATCAACCTAATATTCTCTAAGTTTTTACCTAGTTCTTTCATATTTTAGTCTTCATCAAAACTTAAGATTCTAACAGTTATTGTCATCTATTATATTACTTTTTCCAATATCACCAATTATGTATTTAAGGATGTATAGTGTTTATTGAAACTTGTATTAGCAGATGTTGTTGGGTTCCTTACAGCATTTGGGGAGTTGGAAAATCAGAGAAGGGAGTATGAGAACAGTGCAAGACTTAATCTCACATTGGCTGACACTGAGTAAGTGAATTTATCATATTTATTCCCCTGTTTTATTGCCCATTTGCAATTTCCCAGAATTAAAATTTTCATAAACATTTGATTCTTACAAAAATCAATGTCAGGGGGCATGCTATAAATGTTGTCCTATATGGAGATTCTGCCGTTGAGACTTATTCCTCCCGAAAACCTGATTGCAAAAATACTGTGATCGCTTCATGCTACTAAAATACACATATCAACACCTGAGGACTGTGAATGCCTGAGGACTGTTTGCAAAAATACTGTACAAAGAAGGTACAATATCATATACATGCTACTAAAATTGTTAATTTTCACTGTGATCACTTCATGTTACATAGCTGTATTTGTAGGCTATTCACATGTTTCAAGTGCAGCTGAGGCTACCAAGGTTATTTTCCACCCAAATTTACCTGAAGCAAAGAGGCTGCTAGACAGGTTACTTTAAGGGACACTTCAAACTTCCTTGCGTCCTTTATCCCATGCCTTAAATCTACTCCATAATTAATAAATTTCTCTGTTTGCAGTATTACCAGTAATCCTGCTGTTGCTACATCTCTGTCCAAGGTGGGATTACCAGAACCTACTTTTTTCACTTCTGAAGACCTACTTAATTTTCCAAGGAGGTTCACATTGGCTGATATGAAGGCTATGGAAATGGTAATGGCACTTATTTCTATTACCTATTAATTCTTAACTAACTAGAGTCCTAACTTCGAGGCAACTCATCTTCTCTATAGCTTACACTTTCTTTTTTGATGTGAGCAGCCAGGGGATGTGGTCAGCAGAGTAACAATTGAAATGCTGGAAACGTCTGAGGATTGGAAATATGAGGGTTGCTCCTGTAACTCAAGACCTACTTTGACAGAGGAAGGCAAGCTTGAATGTAAGAAATGTCCTGGGAAAGTTGTCACCACAGAGCCCAAGTATGACAATGAAACTATTGCTGCTTAATGTTGTATAATCCATATTTTTAATTTCTTATAATCCATATCTTCACTTGGCTTAACATATATTTTCTAAATCCTCATCCTTAGGTTTAAGGTGCATTATAAGGTATCTGATAACACCGATGAATGTTCAATTGTGTTTTTCAACAAACTTGGTGCACAGTTAAATGGAAAAACGGCCCTACAACTACAAGAGCAACTTGAAAGGGTAAAGACATATTCCTTCAGATCTACTTCTAGATAGAATCATTTACTGAGGAACTAAGTACTTAATCCTGGTCATTTTATATGTTCCAGGATCAAATGTTGGGATCTTTCCCTCAAGAATTGAGTCAACTGATTGGAACAGAAATTATTGTTCTCTTAAGGATCAAGCCTTTCAACAAGACCTATCCTAGAAGCAGCATTGCTGTTGCTCAGTTTTCTACTGATGTTGAGCTCTTGGTAAAATTTTCCTATTCTGAACCAGATTTGCAAGCAGAAAAAACTAAGGTGCGTATCTAATTCTGATGTTAAAACCTTCACCCATTTTGTTTGACCAGAACCTGCCTGATGTTGTAAAAAAAGAAAAGAAAAAAACCCAACTTTAACCTCGGATAGTGAAGATACCAACCTCTCTGGAAACCCATCTCCAAACTTCAAACCAAAGAAGCGAATGACTAAAATGAAGAAAGAACAAGTCACTTAACTGATGAAACTCCGTGTAGATCATGGAAATCTTATAGTTATTTTGTCATGCTTTACATTTTATGTTTTTTTAGAATTTTCCAGGCTCAAGTGTGTTAATACTTTTTACGCTTTTGCTGTCTTATAACTAAGTTTTCCATTATGTTGCATTTTCGTTTTGCTATAGTAGTTTGTGTTTATAGTCTTAAAGATTGTGTAATCTATTCAAATTAATTTCAGTCTTGATGAAACTCCGTGTAGATCATGGAAATCCTATAGTTATTTTGTCATGCTTTACATTTTATGTTTTTTTAGAATTTTCCAGGCTCAAGTGTGTTAATACTTTTTACGCTTTTGTTGTCTTATAACTAAGTTTTCCATTATGTTGCATTTTCGTTTTGCTATAGTAGTTTGTGTTTATAGTCTTAAAGATTGTGTAATCTATTCAAATTAATTTCAGTCTTGATGAAACTCCGTGTAGATCATGGAAATCCTATAGTTATTTTGTCATGCTTTACATTTTCCAGGCTCAAGTGTGTTAATACTTTTTACGTTTTTGCTGTCTTATAACTAAGTTTTCCATTATGTTGCATTTTCGTTTTGCTATAGTAGTTTGTGTTTATAGTCTTAAAGATTGTGTAATCTATTCAAATTAATTTCAGTCTTGATGAAACTCCGTGTAGATCATGGAAATCCTATAGTTATTTTGTCATGCTTTACATTTTATGTTTTTTTAGAATTTTCCAGGCTCAAGTGTGTTAATACTTTTTACGCTTTTGCTGTCTTATAACTAAGTTTTCCATTATGTTGCATTTTCGTTTTGCTATAGTAGTTTGTGTTTATAGTCTTAAAGATTGTGTAATCTATTCAAATTAATTTCAGTCTTGATGAAACTCCGTGTAGATCATGGAAATCCTATAGTTATTTTGTCATGCTTTACATTTTATGTTTTTTTGGAATTTTCCAGGCTCAAGTGTGTTAATACTTTTTACGCTTTTGCTGTCTTATAACTAAGTTTTCCATTATGTTGCATTTTCGTTTTGCTATAGTAGTTTGTGTTTATAGTCTTAAAGATTGTGTAATCTATTCAAATTAATTTCAGTCTTGATGAAACTCCGTGTAGATCATGGAAATCCTATAGTTATTTTGTCATGCTTTACATTTTATGTTTTTTTAGAATTTTCCAGGCTCAAGTGTGTTAATACTTTTCTGTCTTATAACTAAGTTTTCCATTATGTTGCATTTTCGTTTTGCTATAGTAGTTTGTGATTATAGTCTTAAAGATTGTGTAATCTATTCAAATTAATTTCAGTCTTGCAATGTGTTATGTTTGCTACATAATATGATAAATTGAAGGGAGTGAAGATAAAGTACTAACATTTAGCTTACCAAAAAATACAATAACTAATCGAAAACAAATGAAATATTTCCATAATTGGAAGGGTGTCAACAAAATACTGGGCATCCTAGATTACTATCGTCAATGGCTAAAAGGGCTCTGTTCGACCTCTATCTCTCTTATGTAGTCTTTTGTGCATTATGCTATCCTCTGAATATCAAGATAATGAAAGCAACAGCACCTAATAAATTAACATGCAAGTTCTCGGGAAAAAATCCTCAATAACCGAAGTCTATTCTATTACCCAAAGTTTGATCAGAGAAGAAAAGGAAAAAGGAAGAGAAAGTTCACCAGGAAATTGACGAGGATTAAGAGAACGAATAAGAATTGAGGCGCAAGCACGAAGAAACTGATGATCCTGAGGCGCAAGAACGAATAAGCTATCTCCACCATTAGCCGTTGGAGCAGCTCATTGGACAGAGACCATTATCTGCTTAAATCAATACCTAGCAGTACGCATAAGCAGTTTCATGGCTTTTTTGGCCGATGAGTGAGAGAAAGAGAGAGACTGATGATGATGAACATTTTTTTAAACTGAATGGAAAGGTAAAAATATTCACTCGCAATACCTCCATATCGGCACCATCAATTTATAAATGCCACATTTCTCTTCATTGACTACAATTTCCAATTCTTATCTTCAAACACACACATGTCAACATTTAGAATCTACAAGTTTAAGTTAAGAGACACGCGTCTGATTTAAGTCTAGCTAAAGGAATGACTTGGCAAATGGAGTAATTGCTTTTGCTAATAATGGACAAAAAATAAAAGGCTTTTAAGACACGAAGCTTTCGGCCCCACTAAATCTATCCATTGAATAAAAATATAGCAATGGTAATTTTATTATAAATCACTTCTAAATTAAAAATTAGTATAAAGCATAACAAACTCTATGATTTTTAGTCTTTCGCCCAAATTTGAACTATTTATTCCTATGTATGACAAAAAAATCAAAAAAAACAAAATACAAATATACAATTATAATATATTACTAAAGTCCATTAAAAAACTACTTTAATGAACCAAAAATTTACAAATCACATTACCTTAATAAAAAATAAAAACATCCGCAAGCATTGCCCATGTGGCCATTTGTAATGTAATAAGATGCTATATAATAGCTAAGTAGTTTATCTTCTATAATTTTCCCATATAATTCCCAAATATTATCTTCTATATATTAAATATTTCTTTCCATGTGCAAGACAAACTAATGTTTTTATAAGTTCACATATAAAACAACTAAATACATGTCCCGCGCAACGCGCGGGGCCCATACTAGTTTTTAGTGAAATCACGTATTTAGACATAACACTTCATCGTGAAATTTCTATTCTGGACATGCTAAATAATCAAGTAATGTTATGGCATAACTAAATTTTTACAGACTTAAGGTTTCTAATCTACACATTTTCATCGTCTGCGTTGCTTGCTTTCACTGGTGTATTAACCACTAATTGCAAGAAAATGTCTTCATAAGAATTAACTAGCTAGTTCTAGATTTATTTACATTCTTTGGAAGATCAGAGATTGTTAGCATAAAGTCTCTCACTTTGGGAAGGTGACAAATTCCTGTGAACGATTTCTCCTGCCTACCATTCCATTTTCCAAGTAATACAGAGTTACTTGAATAAAGTAACTATATATTTAGTTCTCTACAGGAAGGCTTATTTTAATGTATATTAAGCTCTATTTTATAGGGGATATCATAACATCTTTCTTGTCTCTAATGAAGATTCAATCTCATAAGCCAAGCTAAGAAGTAATAATCACACACATATTACTATATCTGATCCAATTCTCCATAAAAAATTATATATGTCTTGCTTAGCTTCCACTCTAGTTTTCTCCCAATAGATATGAATCGAAGGACCATGAGCATAGTGTATGTATCTCCCAAAGAAGTCCCGTGGCTGAAGAGAAACCAAACTGAACCTGATCTGGCAGGATCTCTCTCAGATTAATTCCATGCGAATAATCTTGTTGAACTTTCATATCATCCTTATACCCAGTGAACAACACATTTAGTTGGTATGAACTAGAATTGTAGGTAATCTCAGCATCATACTTTCTACCATCTTTAATGCTGAACCATTCTGTTGTGTAGGGAGTCCACATTTTGTTTATATCGACACCGACATGATCATAAGGAGGATCATCTTCATTCGAAAGGGTATCGAACTCAACTGCTACAAATGGATGGTCTAATGTGTAGTTTGGATCATTCATTACTTGTTTACGACCTATAAGGCCAATCCCTGAGCCATCTGGTGGCACTGGAAGTGACAAGTTGGTGTTAGAATCTTAAGTTTTGATGGTGACTAAGGTATGATATGGTCTAGTACTTAAAAGAACATAATTAACACTTAGGAAGGATTAGATGACATGGTTAGAATCCTGAGTTAGATCACTTGCGAATGCAAGATCATTTCCTGTAATATTAGCACTAGAGCTCGCGGATGGAGTACACATCCCATAGGACGCAAA
Organism: Mimosa pudica; assembly: GCA_029929735.1. NCBI lineage: Eukaryota > Viridiplantae > Streptophyta > Magnoliopsida > Fabales > Fabaceae > Mimosa > Mimosa pudica. The sequence goes on along the minus strand of JAKELP010000039.1, from coordinate 4,228,128 downwards.
CGGAAGCAAGTGAGACACTTGGTTAGAATCCTGAGTTAGATCACTTGAGAATGCAAGATCACTTCCGGATAGATTAGGACTTGCGCACGCGGATGAATGCTTTCATCCCCCAGCGTCAGCAAGTAAATCACTGGGGAAATAACTTAGTCCATGAGAATTAGTACACAACCTTAAGACTAAGCTATGTTTCAATCGGAAGTGAAATTGCTTCCTGTTAGATTTAGACTGGCGCAGGATGATAAACTAGATATAACCCCGAGCGTCAGTGAAAATGCAACGTCAAGTGAAGTTGCTTCCTGTTAGACTTAGACTGGCGCAGAGCGATAGAATAGATATTACCCCAAGCGTCAGGGAGTCTACTTCGCCAAGTGAAAACACTTCCTGTTGGATTTAGACTGACGCAGGCTGACAGAATAGATATATCCCCAAGCGTCAGTGAATCAGCCTCGTCAAGCGAAATTGCTTCCTGTTAGATTTAGACTTGCACAGGCTGATAAAAGAAGTATAACCCTAAGCGACAGCAAGTTCACCACGACAAGTAAAAGCGCTTCCGATAGCTCAGTGACTAGCGCTGACTGTTGGAATGAAATACACTGAGCGAGAGTAAGTGATGGTGAGCTAGATCCTTCATCAAGTGAAAGTACTTCCGGATGTAGAAGTGCTTCCGGATACATCCTAGACTAAGTAAACTCCCACTTCATGTGATTGTGTGTTGACTTAATATACATAGCATGAACAAATGACACACTGAGTCACTTAGGAAGACTTAGAGTAAACTAACGAGACTTAAGCTGACTATTGGAATAGAGATCCCTTAGAGTCAGTAGACATTACACTAAGTCAGAACATAGTCTAAGTAAGACTACTTCCCATAGCAAACTTCCCACAACATGTATAGTTTTACTATATCTGATTATATATTGCTATGTTGGACTAACCAGTATGTGCAGAACTTAATCACACTTCCGGATGCAACTGAGCTTCCGGATGCAAAGACTCTTGGCATTGGATTTCAGAGATTAACACTTGCAGAGCAAGATTGCCACTTCCGGATGAACGATGATCATCCGTCAGCAAGAGTACAAGAGAAAATGTCACATACTCAGAAGTAAGAATGCTTTTGTCAGAGCAGAGGTATCAGGACTACTTTTCAGTGATAAAGCAAGTCAACCCTGCTGAGCATTTAAGAAGATGTTCCTTCCAACGGTAACAAGAGGATAACAGATATTCAAACAACATTGTTACCTACCAAGCATGAGGAGTATGAGAGATAAGGAGAATATAATCTGAAGATTCATTCAAAGTGTCAAAGCTCATACTGCCCACAAGAGTCAGAGTCCATAAGAGAGCTTCTGATAGCAAGAGAGCATCCAATAGCAAAGCACTCTTATCATTCATGGACAAGTGCTTGGAAGACAAAGTTCCTCTATGATAGCAAGCAGAATGTTAGAGTCCACGAGCTTCACTTCAGTTAGCAAGAGAGCTTCCGATAGTAAGTCTCTTAGCATCCTGGACTTATGCTTGAGGAACGAAGTCCTCATCTGACAACAAGCAAGAGTCAGACCGTACAGTGTATAGATGTTAGAACGACTTTTGCCAGAACAGTGTTGTCAGAACAGTGTTGACAGAACAGCTGGACAAAGCACCCTATTCAGATAAAGCAAAGTCAACTCTGCTGTGCATTAATGAGGACAACGTAAACAAGGCCCAACGGCTATATTCAAACGGCCTTATTGCCTCTCCAACGGTTGGATATTCAGAGGCTGGTATAAAAGGAACATCTACATTCAGAAGAAAAATAGGAGAGAGAGAGAGAACAGAGCTTATTGTCTGAAACACTATTCTACATTCCTCTCATCTTCTACTCTCGGACTTAGATATGTAATATTCTTAGAGAGTGATTCTTTTGTGCTTAAGTGAGTAACACCATCTACTCTTAGAGAGAGTCATTCGAGCTTAAGTGTTTAGCACAATCAGTTCATAGAGTGAACATAATTGTAATCTTACATTTTGTAAGGGGGAGCATTTAGAAGTTTTCTAAATCTCCATAGGTTGCAAGTTAGCCCGTAAAACTTGCGTTTGTAAGGTTTGCAGGTGAACCCGTTGTAAAACCTGTGGGTTGTTAGGTGAACCCGTGCTCGTAAAACCTAAAGTGTAAAGGCTTCTCTTGTGCCTGGTTTAAACAAGAATAGTGGATTGAAAATCTCAGGTGGAGCCTGGGGACTGGATGTAGGTCTGGGTGACCGAACCAGGATAAATTTATGTGTGCATAAACTTACATTTAAACATTCTATTTTTGCATCACATAACATACTGACTTGTGCATACCATTACTCAGTAACATCATCACCAAGCACAAGCAGTCTTTCGAAAAGAAATAAAGTTTTTATTCCCTCACCCAATTCACCCCCCTCTTGGGTGACAGCCACGCATTTCATTTGGTATCAGAGCAGGTCACTTGTTTAAAGGATCCAACGATCTCAAGTGCAAAGACCTAGGCTGACTTGGGATATAAAATGTGTTTTGAAGGTTTTGATCATACTATCCCACCTGTGTTAGAAAATATTGTTTTCTTGTTGGTGAAAAGCAAGAATGGAAAGTTTTTATACAATCCACTAGTTTGAAAATGTGGGATATTTTTGAAAATGATTTTGATTTCAAACCAAGAGGAAACTGGACTGAAAAGGAGAAAAATTTGTTTTCCTTGAACATTAGAGCAATGCAAATTTTATACAAAGGCTTAACTGAAAATGATTTCCAGAAAATCAAACATTGCTCTAGTGCTAGAGACAATTGGAATACTCTTGATATGATATATGCTTCTAACCCATCTCTTGAAAGCACAGCTGTCCAAAGCTCAACTCGTGCTCTTTCTGGATCATCTACTGATGAGCTTCTGGAAGCTGACATTGAGGAAGCAGGCTTCAGTAAAGAGAGTATCCATTTCTGCCTAGAAGATTCAGAAAGTGAGGTATCTGGATCTGAACTTGAACTTACTGAATTGCAAGATGCATACAATGAGTTATATACCGAATATTGTAAACTTGCAAAAGAACTTCTGGGCTTAAAAGAAAAAGATAGGAAACTTGAAAAACTAATTTCTTCTTCTACGTCCAAAGTTTCCAAGGTTTCTTTTAAAGAATTAGTGGTTCCGATAGTTAACCCACGATCGGCAGGGAAAACTTCAACATGTCTCGAAAAATGTTTTGATTGTAAACACTTGTTGAAGGAAAAAGAAGAGCTTTCAAAAGAAACTGAGATTTCAAAGGAACAAAAAGCCTTTCTAAAGAAAACTAATCATGATAATGATAGAAAACCCCATTTTGATCATCATTCCATTATCTGTCATTATTGTGGTAGATTAGGACATATTTCTCACACATGCAGTCTTAGAAGAAATCTAAATGTGAGAAATAAATTTGTATGGATTCCTAAAGGACAAGTAAGGTCCAGTGCTAACCAAGTAGGACCCAAGTACAAATGGGTACCAAAACATCCTCCTAGTGCCTTACTTGTGCAGGAAAGATCAAGAGTTTCTCTTACCCCAAAGGAGAGAACTCGTGGCGATGCAACTGCTGAAAACCCCTGGTACAATCATAAGAAGCAATGTGCAACCACCAGGAACAATGGTTCTGTCTCAAGGATGAGCTATCACAAAGTTCCATTCAACTATCCTGAGAAGAACAAGAGAGAGTGGACTCCTCGATCAACATTGAAAAGGCACTTGAATCCTAACTCTCAGAAGAAAGTGCTTCGAACCAAGGATAAGTATAGAAGATCCTCTTGGGAAAGGCAATTCCGAGGTTCAGCAAGACTCAGGACTTTATCTCATCTGAACAATCAGTCAAGTCTTGACAAGCATTCGTCACGCATAGATGGTGATATCATTCCTACCTTCCACTTTACTCGAACAATCACTTGGGTAGTAAATGCATGATGGGCTTAACAGTTTTACTCATATATGCTTAGCGAATCTTTTAAGGGCGTCTTTCATGAAAGAAAATAGTTTATGCATTCACCTTGATTTTTGAAAGATCCTTTTGATATACAAACTTTCAAAACAAATTCTGATCCTCTTTAAATCTACATGACAACCATACCTCATGATAGCACTCAAAAGTTATTTCTGATTTTCCATTTCATGTGGTATCTATTGCATCAAGCTTTTCAATGCATAAGCAGCTATGGTTTCGAGAACAATACATCCCTCTTAATTACATCTTTAAGTTCTCAATCTACTAATGATCTCAGTTCAAGTTTGTGGTTTAAGAATGTTGACACAGATTATTGAAGTTTGAACAATGAATATAACCAAGAGAGAATGACAATGAAAATGTCTCTTATCAAGATGTGTGGAATGGCTATACCAACCCTGAGAAACTCTCGCCAATACACATGAGCATTTCTATCCCTTACATATTCTGTTGTGAAATTAAATGGATAGACTCTCTCTTGTCTGACATGCATTAGAAATCTTAGGAAATGCCTTGAATTGAACTCTGCTAAGATCTGTAAAACATGGCATAGAATCACAAGCATGCTATAATCTGTATTAATTTCAAGCTTGTTGATATCCTAAGAACAAATGAGATCACACTGAGCATATCTAGAAGAACTTGAGCAAAAATTTGGAAATTATTCTCGTAATCATATGCTGAAATTTGGTTGTTTTTGTAAACCGAATTTAGTCTTAAAATCAAACTATTCTGTGAGCATGAAAATTTCCAGTATTTCATTTTTGAGAGGATGAAGATTTTTCAAAATTTCATTGTGTTAAAAATTCACATGTCTTCATGATCTAACATGAACATCCTTGAGGCATACTTATTGAACTATACTTGCTTATGAAACTCTGAAAGTATGCCACCTGTTTGATACTCTTTGTACTATAACATTGATATTTATCTATGAGAGTATAAATAGAGTTCATGTCTTGATAGTGAAACTATGTGAACGTATAGACAATTTCAAAATTAGTTTTCACATAATCATTGTTCATATTTTCTTAAACCAACTAGCAAGCATGATTTCTTAAAATTATTAACTTGTGGTGATTAATACAGATTGACTTGAATGTCCAGAGGATGGTCTCCAATGTTAAATCTTAAGTTCTTTCACTGACCATCAGAAAAGCACTTGTTTCCTCAAGCACATGAAGGCCCAATCATCAAGTTTGAGCAAGGATGCTTTCGCAACAATCAGCGCTCTCGATAGCAGGCCAACTATTGAACCATGGGAAGAGTAGAGTGACTGCCCAGTCATGTCTGCTTTTGGTTGTAGCTCAGCTTGCCGAAGCGAATCATCAAAGCACTTGCACTAGGGGTTTCCACTTGAGATAGCGCATCTCTTGAAGATGTCAGGAAGCATGCTTATCTGCATATGATTAAGATTCATGAGTCCAATAGAGTCTGGAAATTCCTCATCTGTGGTAACATCTACACCTTACCATCTCTTATATATGATGCATACATGGCATTGGTAAGGGTGTCAATTTAGGATTTCTTTGCTCAATCTGCATTGACTTCAAAATCATTCACTGCTTTAGAAAATCATCCTAGCTCACACATCTGTATCCTTTATATGACACGCTGGAAAGTAAAATTGATAACATACCTCTCTTATATGCTTCCTTTCTTGATTCAGTAATGATTAATCTTAATATAGAAGAGAAGTAAAGGACATTACTCGATAATGATCCCTTGAAAATAGAGAGTTGCATGCTGTCATAGATAATAAACTCTTGAGATGCTGTGATGCAATTATTTGGAAATTATTTTTGGCACTTTAAACTCACAAATTTCATTTGACTTGATTTCATTTTTCATGGTATCACAAATTTCACTTGGCATTCAATCATTTCATTTGATATCACAAGTTCAAACTCACACATTTCATTTGATTTCATTTGGTATCACGAATTTAAAAATCACAAATTTTCAATTGATATCATAATCATCATTTTAAACGCACCAAAATTATTTTGATATCATGTTAATCATTTCAAGAGGGTCAAAATTACTTTTGATGTCTTTTATATTTAAAAAGGAACTTTCACCTTCAAAAAGAGAACTGTTTTTGTATGTTTTGATCTAGACTTAATTCTTGCAAAACATGTTCTGTTATCTTGCATAATGGTTAGGGAGAGTAAACACACTTAGAATACTGAATCAATATTTTCTTCCTTCTGTCTCACACTGTTTAGTTATCCTACATAATATTTAGGGAGAATAGGGAGAAATATTAGGTAGAAAGCTCATTCCTAGGAGAACGATAGAAGTATCCCCATCCCTAAGGCTAGCTTGCACTTGTTGAATTTTGATGAAGCCAAAAGGGGGAGAGAAATGAGAAGGGATGAGACATGAGATGTCTAGAGCTGAAAGATAAGATATCTGGGGAGAGAACTGAGAATGAAATATAGCTCTGGAAGTGATCTAAGTTTAATTATGTTCTCTAGTCATCTATGGGTTTGTCATCATCAAAAAGGGGGAGAATGTTAGAATCTTAAGTTTTGATGGTGACTAAGGTATGATATGGTCTAGTACTTAAAAGAACATAATTAACACTTAGGAAGGATTAGATGACATGGTTAGAATCCTGAGTTAGATCACTTGCGAATGCAAGATCATTTCCGGTAATATTAGCACTAGAGCTCGCGGATGGAGTACACATCCCATAGGACGCAAACGGAAGCAAGTGAGACACTTGGTTAGAATCCTGAGTTAGATCACTTGAGAATGCAAGATCACTTCCGGATAGATTAGGACTTGCGCACGCGGATGAATGCTTTCATCCCCCAGCGTCAGCAAGTAAATCACTGGGGAAATAACTTAGTCCATGAGAATTAGTACACAACCTTAAGACTAAGCTATGTTTCAATCGGAAGTGAAATTGCTTCCTGTTAGATTTAGACTGGCGCAGGATGATAAACTAGATATAACCCCGAGCGTCAGTGAAAATGCAACGTCAAGTGAAGTTGCTTCCTGTTAGACTTAGACTGGCGCAGAGCGATAGAATAGATATTACCCCAAGCGTCAGGGAGTCTACTTCGCCAAGTGAAAACACTTCCTGTTGGATTTAGACTGACGCAGGCTGACAGAATAGATATATCCCCAAGCGTCAGTGAATCAGCCTCGTCAAGCGAAATTGCTTCCTGTTAGATTTAGACTTGCACAGGCTGATAAAAGAAGTATAACCCTAAGCGACAGCAAGTTCACCACGACAAGTAAAAGCGCTTCCGATAGCTCAGTGACTAGCGCTGACTGTTGGAATGAAATACACTGAGCGAGAGTAAGTGATGGTGAGCTAGATCCTTCATCAAGTGAAAGTACTTCCGGATGTAGAAGTGCTTCCGGATACATCCTAGACTAAGTAAACTCCCACTTCATGTGATTGTGTGTTGACTTAATATACATAGCATGAACAAATGACACACTGAGTCACTTAGGAAGACTTAGAGTAAACTAACGAGACTTAAGCTGACTATTGGAATAGAGATCCCTTAGAGTCAGTAGACATTACACTAAGTCAGAACATAGTCTAAGTAAGACTACTTCCCATAGCAAACTTCCCACAACATGTATAGTTTTACTATATCTGATTATATATTGCTATGTTGGACTAACCAGTATGTGCAGAACTTAATCACACTTCCGGATGCAACTGAGCTTCCGGATGCAAAGACTCTTGGCATTGGATTTCAGAGATTAACACTTGCAGAGCAAGATTGCCACTTCCGGATGAACGATGATCATCCGTCAGCAAGAGTACAAGAGAAAATGTCACATACTCAGAAGTAAGAATGCTTTTGTCAGAGCAGAGGTATCAGGACTACTTTTCAGTGATAAAGCAAGTCAACCCTGCTGAGCATTTAAGAAGATGTTCCTTCCAACGGTAACAAGAGGATAACAGATATTCAAACAACATTGTTACCTACCAAGCATGAGGAGTATGAGAGATAAGGAGAATATAATCTGAAGATTCATTCAAAGTGTCAAAGCTCATACTGCCCACAAGAGTCAGAGTCCATAAGAGAGCTTCTGATAGCAAGAGAGCATCCAATAGCAAAGCACTCTTATCATTCATGGACAAGTGCTTGGAAGACAAAGTTCCTCTATGATAGCAAGCAGAATGTTAGAGTCCATGAGCTTCACTTCAGTTAGCAAGAGAGCTTCCGATAGTAAGTCTCTTAGCATCCTGGACTTATGCTTGAGGAACGAAGTCCTCATCTGACAACAAGCAAGAGTCAGACCGTACAGTGTATAGATGTCAGAACGACTTTTGCCAGAACAGTGTTGTCAGAACAGTGTTGACAGAACAGCTGGACAAAGCACCCTATTCAGATAAAGCAAAGTCAACTCTGCTGTGCATTAATGAGGACAACGTAAACAAGGCCCAACGGCTATATTCAAACGGCCTTATTGCCTCTCCAACGGTTGGATATTCAGAGGCTGGTATAAAAGGAACATCTACATTCAGAAGAAAAATAGGAGAGAGAGAGAACAGAGCTTATTGTCTGAAACACTATTCTACATTCCTCTCATCTTCTACTCTCGGACTTAGATATGTAATATTCTTAGAGAGTGATTCTTTTGTGCTTAAGTGAGTAACACCATCTACTCTTAGAGAGAGTCATTCGAGCTTAAGTGTTTAGCACAATCAGTTCATAGAGTGAACATAATTGTAATCTTACATTTTGTAAGGGGGAGCATTTAGAAGTTTTCTAAATCTCCATAGGTTGCAAGTTAGCCCGTAAAACTTGCGTTTGTAAGGTTTGCAGGTGAACCCGTTGTAAAACCTGTGGGTTGTTAGGTGAACCCGTGCTCGTAAAACCTAAAGTGTAAAGGCTTCTCTTGTGCCTGGTTTAAACAAGAATAGTGGATTGAAAATCTCAGGTGGAGCCTGGGGACTGGATGTAGGTCTGGGTGACCGAACCAGGATAAATTTATGTGTGCATAAACTTACATTTAAACATTCTATTTTTGCATCACATAACATACTGACTTGTGCATACCATTACTCAGTAACATCATCACCAAGCACAAGCAGTCTTTCGAAAAGAAATAAAGTTTTTATTCCCTCACCCAATTCACCCCCCTCTTGGGTGACAGCCACGCATTTCAGTTGGGGTGTGCTAGGAAGAATGTTATGCCATCTCCTCGATGATATTTATCTGGAGAATCAATTATAAAGGTGAAACGGGTAGTGAAGTCTGCAATTTTTCCTGTCTCCTTGTCCCAAAGTTGCAACAATTTGCTGTATGTTACTCTCGCTGCACTGTCTTTTCTATATCTGAGTCAAAAGAGTTGAATGAAGTGTTAGAGATTTGATAAATGTACAAGTTGGACATATCTTTTCAAAATTTTGATAAAACTACATGAACATTTCATTTGTTTTCAAAATCAAGATAGATTTCACTTGGATATATTTCCTCTGAATCTGATTGAAATGACCAACTCTCTGTTTTTTTAAATGGTTTGGAATTTTGGAAATATAGCAAAACTTTGTGTAATTTCATTTAACTACATGAATATCATGTGGAATTTATTACCGAATATTCTCATGCCATTTTTTGTTTTTCTGGAACTTGAGTCGAAGGGAATAGACAAATATTGAGTCGGAAGTCCATAGCTTTCTCCTTCCTATGCGTTTTATTAAAATGAATTGCAATTTAAAAATTTTAAATCAAATTCTGGAAAAAGTAAATCCATAAGACTATATAAGATCAGATCAATAGTCTGTAGATCCTACATTTAGAAGAAAATAATTCTAAAGCACATTTAAGCTATATACAATTTTATGATGTATAAATCATACTTAAAGAATATTTATTTAAAACTGTTTTTGATACATTATTTAGTTAAAACTTTTATGACATGAGATTTGAGAGAAGACTGAAAAGAAAGATAATAGATTGCACTGAAACAATGGATGTTCGAAGATAACACTAAGTAAATTTATAAATGAGATGTTTATGTTAACAGTTCTTCCAAATATGTTGTTATTAATAAAATTCAATAGTGTTGCATTATCCATGTTGCCGACCCTATCCAATACGATTGCTTTGTCATATTTGTTTTCTAACATGAAATGAATGATCTATAGATTGATATATAGATAGAGAATGATATCTATTGTATTTCACCATAATCTCCAAGATGTATACTTTGCTCTTCTTTCTGACAATTTATTGATTTTTCACTACCCACCATCATGTTTCCTAACTAATAACTATCTGACTAGTTTCTCTGATCTATTGGTCATTCACTGACCTATGCAAGCTGATTATTAAACAAATGTTCAAATAAGACTCGCAGTATTTTGAACAATATTTAGAAACCGGGTAGTCTTGCTTTCAATATTAAGCTTATCTTAGTAAATCCTATTCTAAAATTGATAAGTTATAAAATTAAATGATATTACCTGGTGAGTTGAAGGACTCCATTTTGCTGATAAACATCTCCATCAAATTTCAAGTCCTCATAACTCATCTCAAGAAACTGCTGATAGCTGAAATGTATAGAGACAGCACCAGGGATTATCAGAATAAGTAATATTGTGGTTATGACCATATCAGGAAGGACATGGGTTCTCCTGTAATGAGATGCCTCCATGGTTAACATGAGACTTTTGAAGTTGTGGAGGGAATAAATTGCTTTATATGAAGTGCCAATAAAGTTCTCTTAATGATTGAAACACACTGTTATAACATAACCTCTTTAACATATTTTTCATTTGATGAGTTTGAAAAGTATTGATGAGGATGAGCTCAATCATTAACCCTTTTTCAACTCTCTGCTTCAGATTTCTACTGATGTGCCTAATTCGGTTCCTGGTTGGGACAAATAATGAAAGAGAGGGAAGAAAAACAATAATAATACTTCATCCTCTCCAAAATATATAAGAATATTTTAAGTTTTCTTCAAAGCATACGTCTTGTTAGATGATTGTAGAGCATTGATTTTTGCTCATTGTCATTTATTGCGACAATGGTAGCTACTTATTTTTCTAATTTTGAATGAGGGACATAATTCAAAGCCTACATTAATAGCACTTAAAACTGGGCAGTTTTTCCATACTATTAAAAACAAAGAAAAGTTATTATTAAAAAAACCAAGAAAAGTTGATAGATTTTTTTTTATAATTGAAATCGGATAGAGCGCAACAGTACCTAGTATTGCTTTGAATTTTATAATTTAATGAGAAAATTTGTGAAGTACTGTAAAATTTTACAGATTGAATGAGTTAACTTCTATTTAACATCTTAGTTTATTTTCTTTTTTTTTATTACAAATCTTAGTTTATTTTCTATTAGGTAAACTAGCGTTATATTTTGAGAAGGAACTAGTTGTATTTTATATACATAATAATAGGTATAAATTGTTTTTACTACGCAGCTATGGTTGGTTGGTACGGTGTGATATTTCATCAATATATTATATATTACAAAAGATCTTTGTTCTTTTTGAAATAATTGAAGAAGTTCCTATACATGTCATAAGATTATTATGATATAGTTCTTATAGATCAGAATTAGGCGTATGTCCAAAAAAAAGATCAGAATTGGGTGTGATGTTGTACCTTAATTAACAAAATAAACTTTCATTGTGGGGACTCATTTCTCAGTTATGAACCTTAATTTATGTTATTTTCTTTTAAAATAGTATACTATTGGCATTCACTTTATAAAAAAGTTAAATCTGGGTTTCATTAATCACCACAAAATATACTCAAAAAATGATAAACGAAAATTTGTATAAAAAATTACCAACGAAAATGGATAATAAATGTATGGAAGGAGTTGAGTCGATTGAGTCAATATATTTACAAAAATCTAGGCCCATCTGTAAATGTTGACTAGTTCCATGAAGACAAAAATTAGCATTAATGGAGTTTGGAATCACTACATGGTTCAGTATCTGATCATATAGTTTAAGGGTGTGTTTGGCAAGAAGGATAAGCATGATTGCACAACAATTTTTTTGCTTTTTCTTGCTTTTGACTTTTTTTTGCTTTTGAACATGTTTGGGAACAAATCAAATTCAAATTGCTTATGCCTCAAAAGCAAGGTGAACACAAAAGAAAGAGAAAGCTACTTTTGCTTATTTGCTTCTGCTTATTTTTTCTTTTTGCTTCTTCCTTCTTTTCTAAACTTAAATATATAAATATATATATATATATATATATATATATATATATATATATATATATATATATATATACACACACACATACATACATATATATATTGAAAATTTTTATTTTTATTGCCACAAAACGCATGCAGTGAATCCTCCCTTTTAATTTTCCAATATACACTGACCTACCTTTACCTCCACTCACCCTTTCTCTCTTATTGTCTAATGATGGAGAATATTAAGAAGAATAATTTGGGGAAATTTGATAAGAATTAGAAATATGTCTTATACATATATTGAAAATTTTTATTTTTATTGCCAGAAAACGCATGCAGTGAATCCTCCCTTTTAATTTTTCAATATACACTGACCTATCTTTACCTCCACTCACCCTTTCTCTCTTATTGTCTAATGATGGGGAACATTAAGAAGAATAATTTGGGGAAATTTGATAAGAATTAGAAATATGTCTTATATTTAAGATCAAAGGAGTGTGTGTGTGTGTCTATATAATTTTTAATTTATATGTATTTTATTTTAAATGAGCATTATTTTCAAATTTTTAATTTTAATTCATTTATTCTCTCTAAATTATAATGATATTTGCATGTTTTAATCTAATTTTTTTTTTCAAAATAACTATCCAAACATCTGTCTAAAAGTCAGATTGAAAAATACCTAATTTTTTCATTAAGGATGTTAGTTAAGTTAGTTAACATAACATGATATTATCAATATACACTAATCATCTACCTTTGCCTCCACCATTTCTCTCTTATTGTCTAATAATGTAGAGCACTGAGAAGGATAATTTGAGAAAATTTGATAAGAATTAGAAGTAGGTTTTATATTTAGGACATAAAGGAGTATGTATGTTTGTGTGTATATGTTAAAAGGAGAGAAGAGATTTGGAAGAAGAAATGATTTCTCTTATTGATAGGTTGTACAATGGTGGTGAGACATTATATAGGAGAGGAGAGAATATAAAAATGGAAAATACAATCAATCAAACATAAATGCATATCAAAGAGATTATGCATATCAAACAGATTCTTCAAACAATATCAAAGAGATTCTCTAACACTCCCCCTCAAGCTGGAGAGTATATGTCAAGCATTCCCAGCTTGCTTCGGAATCTCTCAAATGTAGGTCGGTCAAGTGGTTTAGTCATCATATCACCAATCTGCTCAGAAGAACGGACATACGTCAATGTCATGATCCCCGCCTCTACTTTCTCCTTAATGTAATGTCTATCAATTTCGACATGTTTAGTTCGATCATGATAAACAGGATTCCTGGTCATTTCAATGCTGGACTTGTTATCACACCATATTTGCAGTGGGCCATCAAAAGGAATTCTCAATTCATGTAGTAATCTGATGATCCAGATTCCTTCGCATACACCAAGACATGCAGCTCTTAACTCAGCTTCACAACTACTTCGTGATACAATGGTCTGCTTCTTGCTTCTCCAAGTAACTAAGTTTCCCCAGAGATATGAGCAATAACCTGTGATAGATCTTCCAGTTTCTAGGTCTCTTGCAAGACTTGCATCAGTATAAATCTCCAAGTTCCTAGCTGTTCCTTTCTTAAAGAATATTCCTCTACCTGGATTTCCCTTCAAGTACCCAAGTATTCTCACAACCGCATCCATATGCTCCTTTTGTGGTTGGTGCATGAATTGACTTACCATTCCCACAGCAAAACTGATATCCGGACGTGTATGAGTCAAGTATATCAATTTCCCAACAAGTCTCCGATATCTCTCAGTGTTGGCAGGAACTCCCTTTTCCTTTATTTCTAGTTTGCATTGGTCATCCATAGGTGTCTCCTCCGGTTTTGCGCCTAGCATCCCGGTCTCATGTAGCAAGTCTAGTGTGTACTTGCGCTGGGACACATTAATGCCTTTCCTGCTTCTGGTTATCTCCATGCCAAGGAAGTATCTCATCTGACCAAGATCCTTCACTTGAAATTCACTTGCTAGAGCTTGTTTCAGCTGAACTATGGAGCTTTCATCGTTTCCTGTAATAACAATGTCATCAACATAAACAATTAAAATTGTCACTTTTTCACCATTATGTTTAGTGAACAAGGTGTGATCTGCTTGCCCCTGAACAAAGGTCATCTTCTTCAGCACTCTAGAGAATCTGTCAAACCAGGCTCTTGGAGACTGTTTCAATCCATACAAAGACTTCTTCAACCTGCACACAGTGTTATTAGGAGCTTTGACACCCTCTGGAACTTCCATGTACACTTCTTCCTCTAAGTCACCATTTAAAAAGGCATTTTTAATGTCTAATTGATGTAATGACCAATCCAGGTTGGCTGCAATAGAAAGAAGTATGTTGATGGTACTAAACTTGGCAACTGGAGCAAACGTCTCCTCGTAATCAATGCCATATGTCTGAGTGTACCCCTTTGCAACTAATCTGGCCTTATACTTGTCGATGCTCCCATCAGGATTAAATTTTGGAGTAAATATCCACCTGCATCCAACTGCCTTCTTCCCTCTCGGAAGATTTGTAATCTCCCATGTTTTATTCTCTTTGAGAGCCCTCAACTCCTCTTCTGTAGCTAATTTCCAATTAGGATCAGTCATAGCTTGCTGGAAAGTGTGTGGGATTTTCACCTGAGAGTGTTAATTACAAAGCTCTGCATCTTTGCAGACAGATTACCATAAGAAACAAATTTCTGAATAGGATGTTGAGTACAAGATCTTACCCCCTTTCGCAGAGCAATAGGCCAGCCCATCTCTTCAGGATCTATTCTCGAGTCAGATTCATGGTCATTCCTCGGAGCGGAAGGAACTCTACTATCAGTTGCTTCATTGCCTGATTGTAATTCCTCATCATGTTGATCTTCAGAGACCATCTCAGTATTGATTTCAGCATTGTTTTCCACTCTGGGTTGAGAATTGTGTTCACTAAGGTTATCCTGGGTGATTTCTATTTCTGGGATGGTTATGGCTCTTTCAGAGTCTACTGGGTTGGATGACATTTCAGGGTAAACTAAGATCTCTTGTTCAAGGCTTGACTTAGGTGTGGGATTCACAATTAGCCATTCTGTACCATCACTCTCCCCCTGAATGGGTAATTTGGGATAGTATGCCTCACTCTCGTAAAACACTACATCCTTTGAGACAATGGTTTTTCGGGTGATTGGACTGTAGCATTTATAACCTTTTTGACTTGGAGAATACCCAACAAATATACATTTTTCTGCTCTAGGATCAAGTTTGCCCTCAGCCTGTTTGTGAACAAACACGACACACCCAAAAGTTTTTGGAGGTAAGGTATGAATGAGTGGAGAGTTGGGGTAGGTTTCAAGGAGTTTCTGTATAGGAGTGGAGAAGTTGAGAACTTTGGATGGCATACGATTGATAAGGTAGGCAGCGGTAAGGATGTCATCTCCCCAGAATATTTTAGGGACATTTCTTTCTATCATAATGGCTCTAGTTACTTCTAGGAGGTGTCTATTCTTCCTTTCAGCCACTCCATTCTGCTGAGGGGTGTACACACAAGAGGTTTGGTGGTGAATACCTTGCTTGGTTAGAAACTCTTTCATAGAACTACTTAAGTATTCCTTAGCATTATCACTCCTTAAAATTTGGATAGAGGTGTGGAATTGGTTTTTTACATAAGAGTAGAAACTTTGGAATATTTGGTTTACTTCAGATTTTTCTTTCATTAGGTAAACCCATGTAGTTCTAGTGTGATCATCAATAAAGGTTACGAACCATCTGGCATTGGCTTGGGTTTTGGTTTTAGCAGGCCCCCAAATGTCACTATGGATTATTGTGAAGGGTGTTGTCGGCTTATAGGATAGTTGAGGATATGTGGATCGTTTTTGCTTTGCGAGTTGGCAAGTTTCACAAGAAAATGGTACTGAATTTTTATTGAATAGACTTGGAAACAAATGCTTCATATAATCAAAACTTGGATGGCCTAACCTTTGGTGCCACAACAGAATATCTTCATTATTGGAATGCGAGCTAACAAGTGCCTTATTTGCTTCTTGTTTCCTTCGGTTAGAGCCTTCAAGATAATAGAGTCCATCCCATTCCTTAGAATTGCCAATCGTCCTCCTCGAGTTTAAATCCTGAAAAGTACACCCACTTTCATCAAAGATCACTCTACATCTCTTGCCTTCAATTAATTTAAGGATTAATTAATTTAAGGAAAGACACATCTGGAATTTTCGGAGCTTCGGCGGCCGTGTACGGCGGCGCGTGAATTTCACGCGCCGGAGGTGTGGTGGCGCGTGGGAGCCACGCGCCGCTGCTGTGGCGGCGCGTGAAGGCCACGCGCCGCTCAGAATGACGGCAGGACAGAGGTTTTGGCCGAACTCGGCCTCGCGAACTCAGCGGTGGTGGCGGTGTCGTGCGACGCGCCATGGATTGCTCCAGATCTACACCGGCCGAATATTTTCTCTCTCTCTCTCTCTCTCTCTCTGCGATCTCAGCGGGAACGAACCATTCTCCTCAGATTCGAACAAGGCTCTGGTACCATGTTAAAAGGAGAGAAGAGATTTGGAAGAAGAAATGATTTCTCTTATTGATAGGTTGTACAATGGTGGTGAGACATTATATAGGAGAGGAGAGAATATAAAAATGGAAAATACAATCAATCAAACATAAATGCATATCAAAGAGATTATGCATATCAAACAGATTCTTCAAACAATATCAAAGAGATTCTCTAACAGTATATAAATTTTAATTGGGTAAAGGTGCAAAACTAGCCACCGTAAATTTTCAAATGGACAACTTTGGCACCCCTAAATTGGATGGGGCAAAACCGTACATTGTAAATAAAAATGGTACAAATTTAGCATCGCCGTTAACTTGAGGCAAACGGGCGTTTGTGTTTGCGTGGGGCCCACCTTCATTAATCTACGTGGCAATACACTGAGCTTCCAGCATGACGAATTTTTTTGGGAAAATTAAATACAAGTCTCTTGTAAGGCACTTAATATTAGAAAAGTCTCACTAACTTGGGAAATTAAAGTAGAGTCCTTTGGGACTATACTTAAATTAATTATGAGGATGTGGCCCCCACAGTAAATATTAAAAAATTCTACCCTCCCTCACCCCTCCTCTCTCCTCCCCATCTTCTTCCTCTTCCTTGTTGCAGGCAGCCCCCACCCCTCCTCCTTCACCACCCTCCACCAATCCTCCTCCACCCTTCACCCCCACTATCCTTCTGTTCACTCCCTCACCTCTTCCAGGCTCCACCGCTTCCCCACCCTCAGCTCCAGATCCTCCGACTCCGGCGGCCGCCGCTTCCCCCGCCGCCCCCAAAAACTCCCCCGACAACCCCCAAAGATCACCGACGAGTGGGGCGAAGAGGCTGACCCCAAAACCACGCCGTCCAACCTTCCAGATTCCGACCCTCCCAGATACGAAGACGAGTGGGAGGAAGAAGACGCCGGCGACGGAGCTATTGACGAAGGAAATGGAACTCTGGATCTGGCGCCGGAGACTGCCGGAGTTGATGGTGAGAAGCTTTTATGGCTGAAGCGGGCTTTGGTGGACAGTGTATATGGGATTGATTTTGGATTCAGAGCAGGATTGGAAGTTATGAAGAAATTATGAATGTGGGGGTGGAGAGTGGTGGAGGGTGGTGGGTTTTGTTTGGGTGGTGGAGGAGGAGGGGTGGGGGCTGCCTGCAACAAGGAAGAGGAAGAAGATGGGGAGGAGAGAGGAGAGAGGAGAGAGGAGGGGGTGAGGGAGGGTAGAATTTTTTAATATTTACTGTGGGGTCCACATCCTCATATTTAATTTAGGTATAGTCCCAAGGGACTCTACTTTAATTTCCCAAGTTAGTGGGACTTTTCTAATATTAAGTGCCTTACAAGGGATTTGTATTTAATTTTCCCAAAAAAATTTGTCATGCTGGAAGCTCAGTGTATTGCCACGTAGATTAATGAAGGTGGGCCCCACGCAAACACAAACGCCCGTTTGCCTCAAGTTAACGGCGATGCTAAATTTGTACCATTTTTATTTACAATGTACGGTTTTGCCCCATCCAATTTAGGGGTGCCAAAGTTGTCCATTTGAAAATTTACGGTGGCTAGTTTTGCACCTTTACCCATTTTAATTTATATGTATTTTATTTTGAATTAGTAGCATTTCCAAATTTTTAGTTTTAATTCATGTATTCTCTCTAAATTATAACAATATTTGCATATACTTTAATATAATCTTGCTTTTATCAAATACATATCCAAACATCTTTCTAAAAGTCAGATTGAAAAAAGTCACTTATACCAACAACACATCCAAACATAATCACAACACACAATCAGACTTTTTTCCTATCTTACTTCTAAAAAAGTCAAATTGAAAAAAAGTTACTTTTCCACCGGTATGCCAAACACACCCTAATTTGAAGATGGTGGGGCATATAGTGTACTACCTCTAAACATATATACATTTTCAACCTCACAGAATGCCTTTGTTGAAGCTGACTATAACCCCACCAGTTCCATTGGCATCCTTTTTTCCTTAACAGAAAAGGCCGCTAGAAACATTAAAAAAATCATTTACAGTATTTGAATTCTCTCGTCATCCTATCCCACCAATAGATTGAAACATGAATGGTTGAGTTAAATTATTTCATGATTCCCTTATTTTTCTCAGCCATTGAATTTTTAATTCAAAGGAATAAACAGAAGAGGAGAAGAGAAGGATAAAAAAGACGAGGAGAAGATACTAATCATTTAAGACCTGCATCTCCTTTTTATTCTTTTTAATTAAAAAATAGACTTATTTTTATTAATGTCTTTTTTTTTGAATAAAAGACAAAATGATATTAATATTAGTTAGGGTTACATGAGTTTAATAATATCCATAAAAGAAAAGGAAGAAATAATACTATTATACTGAGCAATAGAAATCGAGCCTATATTAACTAAATGGAAAGGCTTAATGAGTTCTGCAACATCTCTAGCAACAATGTGATATACTGATGAAGCCCATTCCGAGAAATCAATTAGACGCTTGTGAACATTCCATATAGTGATATCATCTAATGGAAGATTTGAGCAGTTAATCCATTTAAGAGCCAAGCATAAAGCATGCAAGTCTTATTTTTATTAATGTCGAGAAATCAACATTAGCATAAATTATTAGAATCTTGTAATCTTATCAGTCATACAACATAGATGCTGTTGAGGACTAACTATATAAAATTATCATATGAAAGTTATACTATCTCTGGTTCTAAATATAAAACCTAGTTGAATTTTTTTTGGAGAGATTAAAGTTGCGAAATAAGTTATTAAATCATGACATATTTGATATATTTTTATATTATCCATTAGTTTATAGGTAAAATAAACTAGTTTAAGGGGGGAAATTAGGTAAATCAAATTATAATTAACTTATTTTTCTTTTTTAAGATTTTCCAAAAAAATCAACTAGGTCTTATATTTAGGACCGGAGGGAGTATTAGTTAGTTAATCCTAAAAAGCTTAGCTACTTTGGGATTCTATAAAAAGTGAATCCTTATCATATTTTCAAGTGTGTGAGATTAAGAAATTTATATCAAATGGGGAAGGAGGTAATTTTGGTTTCTCACCTCATATCCCTAAAATTAGGGTAGTAAACTCATCGTCTCATGTGAGGGAAGATTGATGTAAACCAATGTAGATTAGATCATCAACAATAATATTCATTATTCTTGTTCTTCAATTTCTTTCAATCGCAAACCTTAATAATTATTAGCAACAATGTTTTGCTTGCTAACATGATTTAATTTTACTTTCTTTTATGTTGATCTTTACAGGGTGTAAGAAAAGGCAGCTGAAAGCTAGAACAGATATGTTACGTGATAGGAGTATCTCAAAAAAGCTTACAAGAGGCATGTGACATTACACTGATCGGAAGAGGAAGAAACAGGTGGAATATATGTAATTTAGGGCCGTATTGAAGGATATAATAAAAAATTAAATACCATATTGTAATAAAACTCATTCTGGAGTCGTTAACTTTCCAATGGTTGGTTCTTATTATAATAGCAATTTTTTTTAGAGTTAATAATAACGACATTGTTGGTCGTTCCATTTTGTTTGAATTTTAGTTTTGGCATGTATAGTTTTTAATAGTTTATTTTGTTATTTATGGCTTTATTAGAACTTGATCTAAGATAAGTATCAAAAGTCATCAAAAAGTGTAGGAACTAGCTGTAAACTTAAACCAACTCTTCATAAAATTGTACGAACCACAACCAAAATTTGATCAAAATTGCAAGGTCCAACATTAATATTAGGGTAAAGGTGCAAAAATGGGTTCAAACTATTACGCCAGGAGCACGTAGGGGTAACAAGTATTTATGGGCTCAATTCTGGGTCTAAAGAATAAATATTGGTGCAATATAGGGTTCGCCGTTTAGTTTGACCGATGTTGACCGTTAAAAGCTGACGTGGCGGGGGAAATAATTTTTTTTGCTGCCGTGGCGTGTTTATGTGGCAATTTTCTGCTGACGTGGCGTGCTTATGTGGCACTTTTTTGCTGACGTGGCGTGCTTATGTGGCGTTCCACGGCAGAAAAAAACAATTATTTCCCCCGCCACGTCAGCTTTTAACGGTCAACGACGGTCAAACTAAACGGCGAACCCTATATTGCACCAATATTTATTCTTCAAACCCATAATTGAGCCCGAAAATACTTGTTACCCATACGTGCTCTTGGCGTAATAGTTTGAACCCATTTTTGCACCTTTACCCATAATATTAACACCACTTCTTATTATTGGCAAGTTACTAATAAAGTTTGCTGACTAGAAAATATTACAGAGAACGAGATCGGAAAACTAAATACCATAATATCTGACTTGAAATAACCTTTCAAGATTTAAGAAAACTTGTTACTAAAGAGAAACTTCTTTGGCTCTTGTCCTTCCTTGATGTGTGCGTGATGTGGTTGATTGTGAGGACCCAGAGTATGACCTATTACTTTGCGAGGGCCTACTTTGATTGGTTGCAGAAGAACTAGCATAAGCAGATGAAAAGTTTGAAGAACCAATATCAGAAAAAGTTGGAGAAACATACATTGGTTTGGGCATGGTTGGTGGGAGAATAGGAAGTGGAGCTTCAAAGTTAAGTACTTGAACAGCTTGTCTAATTGTAGGCCTCATAGTAGAATCTGGGTGAGCACACCAAAGCCCAAGAATCATTAACCTTTCAAGTTCTTGCTCATCAAAATCTCCACCACCAAGCCTTTTGTCAACTGCTTCAAAAAGCTCACTTCTTCCATAGAGTTCCCAAACCCATTGCACCATTATGACTTGTTCATCACTAGCATTGGGGACAATTGGTTTTCTCCCACAAGCTATTTCTAAAGCAACAATTCCAAAACTATACATGTCTGATTCTCTTGTTGCTTTGCCTATCACCAAACATTCAGGAGCCATGTATCCTTTTGTTCCTGCTACAACTGTTGTTGCTAATCCTTTCCCATGTTCCACGAGCCTCGCCAACCCGAAATCACCAAGCTTAGTGTTGAAATTTGAATCCAACATAATATTGCTTGATTTTATATTTCTGTGGACTACACATTGTTCCCACTCTTCATGCAAGTATAGCACTGCTGAGGCTAGACCTTGAGCAATATTGTATCTGGTTGGCCATGTCAAGAGGTTTCTGCTTTGAAACAAATGATAATCTAAGCTTCCATTTGGCATAAACTCGTAGATTAGTAGAAGATCATTTTTCTCGTGACACCAACCCATGAGTTGCACCAAATTCTTGTGCCTTA
The DNA here is from genome assembly GCA_029929735.1 of Mimosa pudica. NCBI lineage: Eukaryota > Viridiplantae > Streptophyta > Magnoliopsida > Fabales > Fabaceae > Mimosa > Mimosa pudica. The sequence continues at coordinate 4,206,237 of JAKELP010000039.1, read as the reverse complement.
GTTGACTGATGATCTTTACTTCAGAGGCATACTCCCTAACTCCTTGTTTAGATTCTTGGGACACCTTCTTGATTGCAACATAAGCATTCATGCTTCTCATGAATCCTTTGTAGACCCCACCAAAGCCTCCTTCTCCAAGCTTGTGTACCTCTGCAAAGTTGTCCGTGGCACGGATAAGTTCATTATAGGAAAACTTCTTTGGTCCAACACTTTCAAAATCTCTGTCCAAGGAAACATCTAAGCGAGCATGTTCATCTTCTTCCTCACAACATTTCTTCCTTAACAGGAACCAAGCTAAGCATAAACCCAAAATCACTACAACTGATCCAACACTCAATCCAATTATCAGACCCTTATTGCTTTTACCCTTCTTGTCCACTACTACTCCCAATATTGCACCACTTGAATTGAAGGACCATGAGCACAGTGTATGAAACTCAAATAGTAATCCTGTAGATGAAGAGAAACCAAATTGAACTTGTTCTGGTAGGTAATCTCTCAAGTCAATTGTATGGTCATAGTCTTGATGAATAGTGACATTGTCCTTGAATCCAGTAAAATTGACGGTCAATTTGTGTGAGCTAGAATTGTAGCTTATCTCAGCATCATACTTTCTTCCATCATTCATTGTGTACCATTGTGTTGTCTGAGGAGTCCACATTTTTTTCACATTGATTCCCACATGATCATAAGGTGGATCACCCTCATCTGTATTGGGAAAGGTATCAAACTCAACTGCTACGAACGGATGCTCGTCGGCATAGTTTGCATCCTTCATCTCTCTACGGCCCACAAGACCAATACCAGTGCCATCTGGAGGCACTGGAAGTGGAAAATCAGGGTGAGCTAAGAAGAATGTAATGCCATCTCCTCTTCCATTAGTTTGATTTAGATTGTTGATGATGAAGGTGAAGCGGGTAGTGAAGTTTGCAAGTGTTCCTGTCTCGGTGTTCCAAAGTTGCAACATGTCTTTGTATGTAACTCTTCCTGCACTATCTTTCTTGTATCTGAAGTCATGAGTCAGATTGTTAGGTTCATGACACAAATTTAATGCATATGCAGCCACTTTTTGTTATATACTACCTCCGGTCCTAAATATAGGACATAATCGACTTTTTTTTTTGGAGAGATTAAGGTTGTGAAATAGGTTATTAAATGATGACATATTTGATATATTTTTAGATTATTCATTAGTTTATAGGTAAAATAAACTAGTTTAAGAGAAAAAATTAGGTAAATCAATTTATAATTAACTTATTTTGCTTTTTAAGGTTTTTCCAGAAAAAGTCAATTAGGTCTTATATTTAGGACCGGAGGGAGTATATTTTTTTTACTTTGGATTGTAGTTATTGAGATAACCTCAAATTATTTGACATAGCGTGTATCCAGGAATGATAACATACAGTATGTGAATTTCATTGTGGTTCCTTGAAATGACTAAATTTCCCATGAAGTTCATAGGACTTCTCTGGAATCAAGTGTTTATGAATACCAAATTGTCATTCCCCAGGACCTTGAATGTTTCATAAGCTGAATTTCAAGAGTGTGCTCTATCTCTGTTTAAGTTGTTTGTCATTCATATAGGTAAAATTTTTTTTTTTGAAAAAATGTAGTTATCAATTTACCAACACTTCTCACATAGTGAATTTTCTTGGAATCAAAAGTCTGGATATCATAAATAACTGACTAAAGTATTATTAGAAAAGCTAATTAAGAAACTAACTAAATATATCCCGCATCAGTCACCACCTCATTGAGTTGAGGAGTGGATGATCAAAGAGATTTTCTGCATACATAATTAAGTGAAGTTGGCATTGATCGTTAAACTTTAACACCTTGAATAATCCTAGTATCCGAATTTCATGAGTGGTTATTATTTTTGAAGTTGTTGAGGGAGATATTTTTTTCCCTTTTACAAAAGAGAAATTAAGTCATTTCACAAAAAGATAAGTTCCAGAATAGTTCTTAAATATCAGTTCCGAAAAAAAAGAATAATGACTTGGTGAGAATTAAGCCATTTTGACTACCATATGGAGATTCTCATTTTTTTTTTAATTATTCCAGTCTTTTTCTCTCTTTTACTTTTGTAGCTTTATATAAAGGGGTCTAAGTGAGGTTTATCTGTCAGGTAAAAGACCAACACTAATGCCTGTTAACTTTCACCTGTGCATTTCTAAAATATATATGAAAAATTTCCAACAATTGGGCATTTCTAACATGAAAGTGAATGGTAGAATGGTCTTTTTGGCCGATATATAGATGGCTGAGTCCTAATGAGGTTTCAGAATGTTTTTGGGGGAAATCTTGAATTAATTTGTTAGTGTGGGTAAATTATTTTTTTTTCTTTTAAAATTGGTGTGAAAATAAGGAGGACGGGGTGATAAGTGCCCATATGAAATTGGCCAGCAATGTAAATAAAGAGTTGTTATATCCAAAAATGAAACAGGGATAGTGAAGAAATAAGCTGATAAAGAAATACAAAATTTCGGAAGTAACTTGACATCATGCTACAAGTACTTACTAAAAGTTGGTAAACCCATACAGAAACTTAATATAATTATATAAAAATTTGGTAAAGCCAAATACGAAGGTTGTAAAGTTCATTGATCAATTGGTAACTTGTTAGCCGAAAAAAAAACTGTAACATCTGAATCTGGTGTGAAAATAAGAGGATGGTAAGTACCAATGTGAAACTAAATTGAAAGCTAGTAAACTCATAATGAAGATGGATAAAGAAGATCAAGTCGAAGTACTTTCTTCGGTCTTAATTATAAGAGTAAGTTGACTTTTTTGAAAAATTTGAAATGCAAAATAAACCGCATTAAATTAAATTGTTTATATTTATATTTTTCCCTCAATAATAAATTAGTTTACTTATTATCTATCGTATAATTTAATTATATGTTTCATATATATATATATATATATATATATATATATATATATATATATATATTAAGATTTAGGGAGTAATTTGCTTCTTTAATCTCAACTAAAAAATCATCTGTCTCTTATAATTAAGACCGGATGTAGTAGATAAAATTCAAGTTAATAATTATTAAAAGATGACTTGCACAAAGTCCATGCCAACTTGTAAACAGAAATATAAACAAACACATATAAAATGGCATATAAACATAAATATAAATAAAACACATATAATGTTCACACACATTTTGAATGTTAAATTATTAAATTTTTAAAAAATAATAATTTATATTCCAACGATTGAGCATCTGGTGGAATGTCAAATTATTAATATTTGCAAAAATATAAAAATGATAATTAACATTCCAACCCACCAATCGTTGGAATGTTAAATTATTAATTTTTTAAAAAATCATAATTTACATTCCAAAAGTTAAGCAACCGTTGGAATGTCAAATAATCAATCTTTTAAAAACTTTAAAAGTTATATTTTACATTCCAAGGGTTCACCAAGTGCTCCAACGGTTTTTAACCTATGATCTCCTTAGAACTTCATACTCTCACTCATTTCACACTTTCTCTTCTCCTCTTCCCTTAGATCACTCTCTTCTCCCATAATTTCATCTCTCTCTCCCTCTCCCTCTCTCTCTCTCTACTTTTTATGAAAATCTTATTCTTCACATTTTCTACTTCTATTTTAAGAAAAATATTCTTCACTTATTGCTTAAGGAAAATTAGCATTTCCTATATTCTAGTTGACTTCTTAACATTTTTCTTTTAATATCCTTTATCATAAATATGATTTCTTATATTAATTAAACTCTATAATATCTAACATTGATTTTCTTTACAATACTCACAAAATATTATAGCTGATTAATTTTTTATGTATCCTTTTATGCTATTTTTTAATTTAGAGCATTTAAGTTACATTGATTCATATCATTTATATTATGTTCATGTATGCTAATCGGGTTCTTGTTTGGTGATTTAATCAATTAAAATGCCAAACAAAGTTCCTATTTTTTATTAAATTAATGGTACATGGAGACGGTTCTGAACCGTGACCATGGAATTTTTTATTAAAATATTGCAACGCAACGATAATTAACTGTTGCAATACATTTTTTTTATTTAAATATTGCAAAGCAACGATTCAGAACCATTGTTTTGCGTTAACCACTCTACTTTTACTTTACCATTGGTTCTAGCGTCGCTAATTCGCTTAATTTGCACCGATTTTAAGTTTCCAACAGGTTTAACCAAGTCTACAATGATTTCTATTACCCAATATTACATCTTTTGACACGCATCAATTTCCAACGGTTGATTGAAACGTTGTAATGACACTTCAACGATTAGAGCTATTGCAAATTTGCAATGTTTAAATTTGACCCGCTGGTGAACAGATTTTTTTGTTTTGTAGTATACAAATAAGGTTATTTTAGCATTTCCAATAACGTCATGACACCGGCTTATGTAATCATTGGTCAGTTTAAGTAAACTTAACTGAAAAAAAAAATTCAAGAATAAAAATTTAAATCCCAACTTTACATGTAGACTGATGGCATAATTTATAGAAGAGGAGATCATCATAAGCATGGACCAATGGAGTTGTCCCTAATAGTTTTCAAGCTGTGTATAGATAGATATAGATATAGAAGGATATAGAAAGATAGAATAGATTTATTATATTTTTGAGAAATCTTAAACAAGCAACTAAAATATAATATTCATTTTGGACATAAGCAGCCAATATATATATATAGACGCACGCACAGAAAAAAGATATGATGATAAACCATGTTTCTAAAACGATAAGACCATCAGAATGTTATGAAAGACATTAACTGGCATTATTTCCTAGAGGATTTATATTTACCTTGTAAGGTTGAGCATCCGATTTTCCTCGAAGACGTCTCCTCCAAGGTTCAAATTCTGAGAATCCGTATCAACAAAATGGTTATAGTTGAAGACTATCGACTTCGCAGCAGCAGGGATTATCATGAGAAACAATAAAAATTTGGTTATGAACAAACAGGGAAGCAGATGAGTTTTCCTCCTGTACTGTGGAGATATCTCCATATTGATGATATAAGTGAGACTTTTTGTTTGGAGGTAGTTTATGAAATGACACTACTTATATTATATAAAAAAACACTGGGTTTTATTTCCTATAAAGGCATATATACTCATATTTCTTAGACGTTAACCAATGATAGCTAGATATATAAAACTTATCATTTTCATCCCTTTATTTTACATTAATTTATAATCATGTCCATACTTATTTTGAATTTTCAAACATCATCATCTCTCTCGCATTATCATGCAAGTTAATACTCCCTCTGGTCCTATTTCGCAACCTTAATCTCTCCAAAAAAAAGTCAAAAACAACTTATAATTAGGATCGGAGGGAGTATTCATATTTACAAGTTGTTCGCAATATAGACCCCACATCATCACCTTCAAGGAAATTCTAGTTGAAATTCATTGATGTGGCAATCTATCAATTAATTTGGCTGACATCAAGCATTAACTGGCTAGAAGAGATAATAGTTGATACTTAAGCATAGAAAGGTCTTCCGTGACATATACAACAATTATATTTAGTGTAATTAAAGACTCTTTTAAAATAATTGTATGAAAAAGCCTTTCTACAATGGAGTACTATGACACAAAAGTCTAGCACAGAAAGGTCTTTTTCACATACAACAATTAATATTGGTGTCGAAAATCTTTTAGAATTGTATGAAAAGGCCTTTCTACACTAGAGTACCATGACTTAAAAGTCTAAAGGGACTTGGCTTCCTGGTTCTTTGGTGACTTCCTATACAATGAGTCTATGCTGACTGAGTCTTGTCCACAGGAAAGCCCTTTCTATCTTTATCGTGGAGAAAGACGTGCGTGGACTTTGTCTAGAACGAAATAAAGCTTAAGGTACAATATTAGGTACTGTTTTAATTGCTATCTGCTTTCTTTAGAAGAATTAGTAATTCCGAAGAATCCGTCCATTGTTCTTCACTCAACACCTACCTACTACTCTTTTTGAAGCCAATAGATAATACTCCTTCCGTTTCTAAATATAAAATATTACATTTTAAAAAAAGTTATAATGAAATTAAATAACTAAATTATAAATTGATGTACCTGAGTTTTCTCTCTAAACTAATTTATTTGACTTATAAACTAATCCATAATCTATCAATATATCAAATATGTTATAATTAACAAACTCATTTTGCTTCCTCAATCTTTTATAAAAAAAAGTGAACTAGATCTTATGTTTAGAACTATGTCGAGTATTAAGACTTAAATGTATTTTTTTGCCAGCAAAACTATAATGTATGAGCTATAAATGATTACAGTGTTTTTTAAAAGTGTTAAAGGTTAATCTTTAACTAACTGTGAAGTATTTTTCGATCCAGTTATGTATTGTAAGTATTTAAATGGACCAATTTTGCTTTTTACCATTAAAATATTAACTAATGCCAACTTTTTTTTTATAGTCAACGTGAAGTTGGTGACAGAATAAAGTGATATTGATAAGTTTTGAAACTTCTCGAGATATTTTGAACCAAAAAGAACTTCTAAGAAAAAATTGGTCGAGAGAAAAAACTTTACAGGCAAAATTGTCCCTTAACCTTTTTCTTTATAATAATTATCTGCAAAACACTCAATAATGAATCAATTAGAAATTTTATCAACTTAGATTGTAGGCTTAAAATCTAGGACGACAGGAATAATGTAGGAGATAGGTGATATGTTTATATCCTTATCATTAATCGATCTTTGCTTGGTTGTGGAGAAATGAAGGGGGAGGAGAGGAGAAACTTTAATGAGATAGATTTAAAGCAAATGAATAGAGAGAGTGATAATGTTTTTAAAATTAGTTCTTCTTACTGAATTATATATTTTACATCCTCTCTTACTTTGTATTACATGGGCAACCATATATTAAGAGACTTAGCTTTTTGACACACACATATATCTATGATGAATTCCCCGGTCAATTTGTGGCATCTCTAATGACGTTTGTTGGTCATTTGAGTTGTTTTTGAGAGATTAACGAAATATAGAAAATAGGGCAAAAGTGCTGATATAATAATTAACTATTTCAATTTCGGCAAAAATAATAAATGACTATTTCGCTGTGCATAAATAATAACCAACTTTGTGGAACCTTTCTGATATTATTTTCTTAAGTAAAAATACCTTTTTACACCCTCAAAATTAAAACCCAACAATTATTCCTTCCGCCCTTCATCTTCTCATGCTAACTAGTATCAGCAAGCTAAGGTTTTAATTGAGAGTGACACAAATGTATTTTTCACTTTGAAAATAATATCAGAAAGATTCCACATAACTACAAATTAACATCCAACACCGGTTTAATCATTTTTTCACCAGGTCACAATGTTAGATATAATTTATGCACCGCGAAATAGTCATTTATTAGTTTTGTCCAAACTTAAATAGTTAATTATCAGATCAACGCTTTTGCCCTATAAAATAAAATTAATAAGTAATAATTATGAAGCCACATGTTGACATTAATTTTTCAGGAAACATGTAATGTTTTATTTTAATGTCTATGTTTATATTTAGAACATTTGTTGTGTGCCTAAGAGGGGGTGAATTGGGTGTATGACTTAAAACTTTTAAAAAAAATTTTGTCTTGATTCTAAATTGAATTAATTTAAATTAAACTTGAATGTTTAAATAAATGGTAATGACTCTATTTTGCCCTTCAAGTAACCACCATGGACCACTGGACACCCTAAATTAACACCAGATATAATTTTATCATTGAAGTAGCCAAAGTGATTCAATTTTATTCTATAGCAAATGTAATGTTTACACGCGTAACCATTGCTCTTAATAATCAAACTCTTTTAAGGAGCATTTTCCTCTGTCTTGAAAACTTTAATCAAGATTATGAAAATACTTCTAAAAGAATGATGAATGCTGTGACCTCATAGTATTCAAGAAGCTCATGAGTTTTGCTTGCTGAAAGTTTGATGTTTGGCTCTGATCTTTGTTGGGAAACTAGGACCATTATGATTAATGCATATCTCTTGAATATGGTGCATGGTGAGTTTGATATATTGATGGTATGGCCTCATTTTTAAAGGGATTAAGGGTCAAATCTAGCACTCTACTATTGCCAAAAGTTTGCCCAACATAAACAAGAATTTGATGACTCAAATTTCATGGGTCAAACTTAAAGGTCAAACCCGTTAAAGTTGACGGAAATGCTAGATTTGGGCCATTTTTGAATAGATGTGTGCTATATTTGAGCCATCGAATTCTTGTTTATATTGGGTGAACTTTTGGCAATAGTAGAGTGATAGATTTGACCCTTAACCCTTTTTAAAGGAGGAACCTTATGATGTGTTGGTGGTGTTGATTTGTTGTTTGGATGTTGGTTTGAATCTTAAGTTCAGCATGTCTTTAATGGGAATGACTCGACTCCATGATGTTTTGAGGGGTATTTTTGGGTGTTAACAAGTTAGTTGGGCTGAATTCAAAACATTTAAAGTACCATGAGTCTTTATGCATTGTGGATTGAGTTTAACAGACATTCTGGACACCAATTTCGGTGGTTGCATTCTGCTGCAAATTGTTTACAAAAAATCAGCAAAGCTTGCCATTAGCTCGCCAACTGGGAGCTAGCAGCAAACATAAGGCGGGTTCATAGATCTCGCCAATTGGCTCGCCAGAACTCACCCATTTGCTGGTCTCGCTAGTGTTGGCGAGCCGCTGGCGAGAACGTTTATTAAAAAGAATAAAACAAATAAAAAAATTTAAAAACCATAATCCCATTAGAACCCAGTCATTCCCTCTCATTCTTGATTTTCTCACTTCTCCTTTCTACATCTTCTTCCTCTTCTTTCACCACCACACCCCAACTTTCTCATACACACATTTAAACAAAACATCTTTCACTAAACCCTTTTACCATGCGTTTTCTCTCATTCTCCAAGCCTTGCATCTCTCACTTCGCCATGTTTTCTCTCTCTCTACAGAGTCGCCGCTCCTCGCGCCACCACTGCTCGCCGACGCCGCTCACTCTCGTCGCCCTTGCATTCACCTCCAACATCCCTCTTGCTTCTTCTACCTAGGTAACTTTCTCATGGTTCTTTTCTTTATTTAGCCCTTTGCTTAAGTTGACTAGCTTAGTTTAGATTTGAATAAGGAGAGACCTTTGTGGATCTTTTTTAGGGTTTTGGAGAATGGAAGACGAGAAGATATATTCATAGTACTGATGTAGTGATTTGTTAATGATTACTGTGCTTGTGCTTTGTGCTTTGTTAATAAACTGAGCATGTGGAAATAGGAATAAGTAATAGGCACAAGAGTTGATTGGTTTAAATGGTGAAATATAGTTGAGAAGGCAGCGATGACTGGAACAAGAGATGGCTGAGAAAATTATAGGGAGTTGAGTAGTGCACCATCTAAGATATTGATTGAGGATGTTAGGATTTGTAGGCTCTTCATCTGTTTTGAGCACATTCATCGTTGAGACTGTGTAGAATTGGAGAAAGATTTTGGTATTGGAATTTCAAGGTGTGATTGGTTAAAATAGATCCATGAAAGTTTAATTGACATTGAAAGTGAGCTATACACTATTCACATCTCTAAGGGTTATTTTGGTTTGCCCTTGAGATTTTTGGAAGTCATTTGAACATAATAACTATACTATACTTGAAATAAAGTGTAGAGATGAATTTCAATGTCAATGGAAACCATTTTTGGATACTCTATGTCATTTGAATTTCTTGACTTCTAGAGAATATTGAGAAAGATGGCAAAGTGGTTGAAAAGTTGCTGTGAAGTTTGAGGATTAGCTTAGACCAAGTTTGGGGGAATTAGTGGTAATAACCTTTCTTCAAAGGATTTCTTTCTTAGACACTTTTTAGTTAGGTAGTTTCTCTCCTAGGATTGAGCTTAGAGTTTTCATAAGATAGTCTTTAATTTTGTTCTGTGCTGAATGTTGTGTACTTGTTTGTGTTCATACAGATCACGCCCGTCAAGAGTATGACAAGCAGAACTTGGTCATTCGCCAAAGGGGCGGACAAACAAAAAGGAAAAAGAGATGTCTCATGTAACAACCGCACTTTTAAAACCATTTTTACGCTATGTTTTTTTTTAGTCTAACTATGTTAGAAAAAGAATACTAAGTTAAGATAATAGCGACTAACATAGTTAGAAAAAGAATTTAAGCTAATGCGCTAACCATGATAGAAAAAGAATTTTTGTCACAAATAAATTATCATGGTTAGAAAAAGATTTCATGTAATTTGGAAATAAATAAATCATTTTATAATCAAACATAAAATTAACAATTGAAAATCGTTTATTTAAAATTATCAAATCTGATATATCCATGTTAGATAAAAATTGACTAACATGGATATTTAAATAAATCTAGTAATACCTGATTAAATTCTTTCAAAATCATCATTTACAAATAAGCACATGAACATGTTTAATTACAGTTATCCAGCCTAAACTATTATACAGTAATCCAAGGAAAATGAATAACAGGGTTTACAAATTAATAAATGAAATATGAAAAATAGTATGCAAACATAACGCTTAGTCCTAAGTCTCCACCAGATCCTTCCCATCACTCCTGCCCCGATCTAGTACCTGTAATATCAACGATTGGGGTAGACCCAGAAATCGCAACTACTACCACTCGCTTACGTACATCTTTGCACTACGTGCATGTGCATGCCCGCAAGGTGGTGTGTGATAATGTGTAAAGTGGTGTGTGCTACATGTTGTGTTGCATGAACATATTATCTATGCTAATTTCAAGTAACTACCAATTATCATGTATTGCAGCAGCACAAATATACGGATAATTCACAACTCAAGACATCGCAACTCAACACATTAATAATAATAATTAAAACATCAATAATAACAATTAAATCAAACACAACACACCGTAATATCTCAGTTCAATAGGGACTCACGACTCGATGATCGATATACCCTCGCTTGAACTGGTTCAAAGGGACTAACAACCCTACTGAACATACAACAATTTTGTCTTATTTCTTTTAGTCCCTGGGGGTTTTACAGGGAACCTCATTCCGGAATGGCATAATTATAATCATATTATCGGTGTGCACCAAACAAAGCATCAATTCTCATAAAGCATATAATAAACATCATAAATTCATAACTAACCTATATGCTTACCAACATACACACGCAAAAAAATTTAAGTAGTTACCTCCTTGCATTTAAACCAAAAATAAACGTAAGCTCCCACGTGCTCAAGCGTCAATAAATAATTTCTACAAGCAATAATACGACACATGCAAATAATTAAAAATTAACTCATATATACTAATTAACGACGCTCTCGTTCCCAGAAATACTACACATCCCTTCATGATATTATATTCTTGATTTTCTTCCCTTTTCTAAAATTAACACAAACAAGTCACAGGCACCAATGTTGTTGAGAATAATTCTCAAGTAACAATTAGTCATTAATCCACCAACAATATCATAAAGCATAGCGCCAAACCATCACTACATAATATTTAGCAAACAATTTGACCACTACAAAAGACCAAGAACTTTCAACCAAATGACACTTCATTTCTACACAAACGCCAATAACAAGTCAAAAACAAATAGCTTATAAAGTCTCATGGAGAACTAGTTTGATGGTCTACAGTAAAAGGTGCAAGAAACTAATAAGCGCACATGTAGAAAAGCATTAGTAATTGACATCTAAAACAGAAAATAGGAATTCTAACAAAAATCAATTCGGTCAGTAAGAATAAAAATCAATCTTTTATTTGGCCAAGGAATAAGCAACCGTAAGAGTTTCCGAAAATCATCATTTCATTGCACAATTACCTAAAACTAAAATTTCACATTTCAAATCACAACAAAAAAATGATCTCACACACAAAGTGATTTGATTTTATTATAGTTACACACTCACATTAGAATTCCCACATAACAGAACACATGTACTCATGTTGAGAAATAATTTCTTCTCTCCCTTGCCATATACCGAATAATATCAGAGTTAGAAATAAAAAGAAGAGGCCATCACTTCCCTAATTCACTATCCATATTAAAGAAAACAAAAATTAGCACTCTCATCTCCTTATGTGAAATAAATCAGTTTGGCCTGTGGGAATGCAAAGTAGAAATCCCAAACATACATGCTTTACAATTCATTTCATTCTTACAGACCAATGTCCATGCCAATCAGAATTTTAATCATATGAACATGATATCAACAATAATCTTTCTTAACTAAGGCTTTTTAATCATGAATTTCAAACATCCAAACACAACAGAATTTGTCCAAACAAAGAAAAAGCAAAAAGCTAAAAAAAGAAATTTCTACTCATAGTGAATATAAAAGACCTCCCAATATCCCCTTCGGTTCACTCACAATTCCTCACTCGTTCATAGAAAATTACATGGAAGGCTAGGAGATTCTCACCAAAATTTATATTTGTAATGGCACACAAGGATTCATGCAATTTTTCGCCCAAACCTCCCTGATTTTGAAGCGGAACTCAACTTCCATCCTGTTTGCGTGCGTAGTCGGCGTTGGGTCTCTGTTTTTTTTTTTTGGCCGGATTGTTGCCGGCGAAGCTCCGACGGACCACAACCTCCAGGGTGACGATGGACTGTGGTTTGGGTGAGGATGAAAATAAAGGAGATTGAGGGAAGGAGTATATGTTGGTGGTGATGGTAGATTAATGGAAGTGTTTGTGAAGAAAGGGGGAGGAGTGAATGAAGATGGTGATGGAATGGTTAATGGAATGCTATACTGTGTGTGGCGGCCAAATTTTTGTCAAAGAGAGGAGAGAAGGAAGCATGTTTAAATAGTAGATATTAGGGTTTTGGGGTTAAATACAAAAATGCCCTTGATTAACTATATAGTTTCCTATGAGTATACACTATTGTGGTTTGATCCAATATTTTCAAAGACGGCTAATGATTTAGAAAATCAAGGATTGTCTCTCCCTTAATATAAGCATATTATTAATTTATCTATGTTTATTTTCATTTTCAAATGAATAAATTGTATTATTTAAATAAAAGAAACATTCTAAATAACATTTTAATTCACTTCCATATTAAATTACTTTCCAAATAAATATTCCTAAAATAATGTTTTATTAGTAGAATGTTTTTAACTATTCCCAAATCAAAGGCAAATAATTAAAAAGGAAATTAAGGGTTTTTTTAAAACAAATTCACTAAAAGTAAATTATACTTTCTAAATTAATTTGCGAGGCTAAATTTCACCTATTTATTAATTTGTTTTTATAATAAAAAAAATCAGGATGTTACATCTCATCTAAGAAAGAGAAGGGCAAGGGAAAAGTTGACCCCACACCATCAACGAGCAAGAAGCAGAAATCGGGGGAGTCGAAAAGAGAAGAGGGCTATTTCAAGAGAGAGAATACCCACAAACCAACAGGTGTGGATTTCATTTTGTGGCCACTTGGGTGCATGGGCTGCACTAGCTACTAGGGCCTAGAAAGGTGGGAATTTTGAATTGGGTAAACCATTTTTATGAAAAGAATTTGCTTTGGCGGTCAAAGAGCATTATGAGCCACCCACACACCGGTAAACACCTCAACTCTTTCCTCACAGTTTTATGATCTTGCAGAGTTGACACATTGTGCGTATCAGCAGAACTACCACAACATCATTGACCAGCTCGCAGACATTAGAAACACCATAATAATGCTCGAGGCAAACAACTGGTTCCCAAAAGCAAAAGGCCAATACTATTTGTGTCGATCCGTTCTAACTGGTGATGCTCTCACATGGCTATACTTCATATCGACCAATGTCCAACCCATCTCTCTCACGAGTGATATTATCAAGGAGCAAGCTTTGCTCATTCATTTTTTCATGCTCTCACATGGCTATACTTCATATTGGCCTCTTGCTTTTTGGAACCAGTCGTCTGCCTCTGGCACTGTTATGGTGTTTCTAATGTCTACGAGATGGCCAATTATGTTGTGGTAGTTCTGCTGATATGCACAATGTGTCAACTCTAGAAGATCATAAAACTGTCTTATACTCTACTCCATGAGGAAAGAGTCGAGACGTTCACCGGTGCGTGGGTGGCTCATAATGCTCCTTGACCACCAAAGCAAATCCTGTTGATAAAAATGGTTCACCCAATCCAGATTTCCGACCTTTCTAGGCCCTAGTAGCCGGTGCAACCCACGTGGCTCATTCATTCCAACCCCTGTGATTACCACTTCCTCATGCTCTTCCGATCGCTAATTCTGCCTCCTTAGACACCTCTAGTAGTACCACCGGTGGATCCTGTGTAGGGAGTTGAACCAATAGAACAGTTAGTAACAAGTATCGCGGCCTTTCAGACATTGTTTGATCGCTTTGACACTCGACACGACTAGAACATGGAATATATAGTCGCTGGTTTGAGAGGGCTGGGAGTGCGAGCCCCTTTTGGTGGAGCTGAGGTTGCGACTGCTGACGGGATGGATCCAACAGAGATAGATACTGATGAGGCTGAAGAGGATACAGAACAGGAAGGGGGGTGATGATGAGAGTGGAGATGGCTCAAATGATATGGTGGATTGACTGTGCTTGATCTGTGTGATTGGATTTTGTTGTCTTTGTTGTATGTTATTCATTGTTGGCTTAACTGTTACCTTTGAAGTTTGTGTACTGTGTAGGTTAATTAAGTCTAAGCTCACATTAACTTTTAGTAGTGTTTGTGCTTATTGGCTGACCTCTTGAATTCATGCTTACTTGTTCCTTCATATGCCAGTTTTGTGTGCCTTGTGCGTGCATTTTCCTTTTTCTGCATCAACAGTGAGGGCACTGTTTGGTTTGAGTTTAGGGGAGAGCTAATCACTTCTGAAACTTTTTGAAGCTGTGAATAAATTATTTTCTTGTAAAAAATTAGTGCACAAAGAATAGTTTTTGTTTTGGATGATGAAATTGTGAGATTTGCATACCACACTTAAGTTGTTGCTTTAGTTTTGAGGAGTGGGCTATCAGTTCTTTTGAAATTTGCTAGAAAGTTCAATGATTACAATAAGTTGCTTAACTATAGGGTATATAGAAAAATGATATGTATGCATTGCATAACATGAGTTTTTGCATTAAGGCAAACCTTTACATGATTCTAAAGAGTAAATTGCACACATTGGAGGTTAAAGTGTATTTGTAACGGTTTGATGAAGGAAAATTTGCAATAAACCATATCTATGCATCTGTTTTCATTTAAAATTTTCAAAATTCTTTTTGGAAAGCTTCAATATTTTTCACAAATTGCACAAAACTTTAAAAAATGATTGAGGTCATTCTTAAATGCGATTGAGCCTTTCAAGTTAACATTGAAAACTTTTATCCCATTTGAACTCAATTTTGAGCCTAAAAGAAAAACCAATTGATTTTTTTGTTACACCCAGTTCACACCTCAAGCATAAAGCCTGAAAAGCCAAGAACATGATCTTGCTTTAGATAGTGGAATTGGTTACAATCAAAAGGTGAAAAAGTGGAAGGAGATCAAAAGTTTTGTGTAAACCAAGCCAAAAAATGAGAAAAAGAAAATAACAAAATACTTGATGAATAAGGCTTGGTGGAATAATGTCAAGGTGAAACAAATGGAGAAAGTGGAGGAATGTGAGTTTCAAAGCACCAAAGTTCCATTATCTCAAGGTTTTTGCAATTCCCTCCCTATTTCTTCATTTCAAGAACCTTAAGCCTTGGCCAAATTTCAAGCTTTGAAAAGTCCTCTTGATTTTGAAATGTGCTAAAAGTTTAGAGTGGAGAAGGTTGAAGAAAAGAGTGAGATATTTAAAAAATGAAAGCATATTCATTATTTGAGGTTATTGCGAAGGACTAGAGAACTTGGAAGATTTCCCTTAGCTTCAACACACACACACACACACCTACTCATTAAATCTTGAAAAACTTGTTTTTAATGTAGCAAAGCATTTATCATTGCATACATCCTAGCTTTTCGATAAATCAAATAGTGATAGCAACATATGAGAACAGGTATTTCAATCAAAGTAAAACGAGCTTGTAGTCAACTTCTTAATCTTTTTGAAAATTTTCTTGAGGACAAGCAATAACTTAAGTTTGAGTTCGTGATAAACTCCATAATTTCACATATTTTGTGACATATTGTTACTAATTTCCTAATTAACCTGTGATATCTCTTTTAGTTCAATAATATCTTTACTAACTATGATAGAAAAAGGAATTGCAATAATATCAATATCTCTATCATAGTTAGAAAAAGAATATTCTAATGACTGAAATATTATCCATGATAGAAAAGAATAAACTAATACAGCACAGCTGCTATCATGGATAATTTATTGCTAACCATGTTAGAAAGGATTTGCCTAACATGGTTATTAACAAAACTAGTTGATATTTAACAATAAATAGATATATACATGCGGAAACGAATGCAGGCCTATACAAATTGGCAATATACAATTCAAAATAGTCTATATAACTTCTACTACCTAATTCCCTTTCCTGATGTTTGCGTCTGTGCATGAATACCTGCAAAAATGTCAGTAATCGTGGGATGAGACAATTTGTCCCAGTAATCACCGCTTAACTCACTATAACAGTGAGATGTGCGGTAGTGAGGGCGTCTAAAGGGTACCACAGATATAAAAACCAGTAATGTAATATATATATATATATATAAAGACTTCTTCTATGCCCACTCAAGTCCAACAATCACCTTCAAACCAAATCAATTTTACATCTCCATACTCCAATCAACTAATACTACCACAACAACTCTCACACTCACCTACAGATGCATTGTGCCACCACGGTGCATTCAAGCATCTATGCTTCACTATATGATTTGACACTGTGTCCCTCTCCATAATGAGGGGACAATTTCCCTCTCTGGCAAACAACCGTAGGGGCGGTTGGGCTCTTCAATGCCAAAACAACCGTAGGTCACTTCTCTCAATAAGTCGACCTATGAACCCCGATCCAATCAATCTGAAAAGGATCCTCAGTACAAATAACCGTCGTTTGGCCTTTCGACAGTTATCATCGCGCGATGGTACATAAAAAGCAGTGTCATGCAATGCTCACCATATTCCTGTCAACATCATATCCACAATATTCAATATTTCAATCACAATTCTCTTCCATATCCATATCGATTCATTTCAATCTCATCATCAATATCATGCACTCTTACCATTCCATTCAATATCTCAAATATACACTCATTCCCTCTAACCATCAATATCCCTAACAGAATACTATATAAATCTCTCACATCATACCCAGAACTGCACCAATCCAGAACCACCATCCACACCAGACAGGATAGTATTTATAATGTTTCAAATTTCTTTTATACGAAAATAATCGCGTTTGAAAGGCACCCGATAGCATGTTTGTATAAAAATACCCTTTTAAAGATAATATATATATAGAGGGTGAGAAGGGATTTTATAAAATCCCTAACTAACGTCACCCTCAATGTTATAGCAAGGTTAAGTGTGATTACCTGTCGCCCTTCAGCACTTGTTGTTTTTCCCCGTTTTCTCAGCCATACCTTGCGAAGTAGGTGCATTCACATCCTTTCCTATTATTACATCACGTAATAATAGTAGGTTAATAATCATTCTAAGTCATAAATTAACTAACGTCTCTCTCGTTCTTATATTACTACCCAATCCCTAACTTGATTTGGAATAGTCAGTTCATCACAATGCATCAAGACATCAAAGTCTAAATCGCTCCTATACTTGTACAAAACATCAACCAAATAAAGATTCACCATGGATCTTTCATTTTCAAATGAAGTGCCCAAGCAGTCAAGAAAAGAAATAAACATTAGCACTTCCTCATATTTCAGAACACAACATCTCTAGATCTTCCAAAATATCATATACCTCATTATCTTCATCATAATCCAGTTACTATAAGTTCGAATTCTATTCAGATTCTATTCAAGGCAATAACCAAACAGAAAGCCCATATTAGTTGATCCAAACTTCGCATTCCAACTTGATTTCTCAATGATACAACTAAGCCTCAATAGCAAAAGCAACATTTATTCTTCCTCTTATATTTAACACACAAGCTAGTGAAAACAATGACAAAATAAACAATCCAATTGTTATGACTAAACCTTTCCTCAACTTCAAACATATTACTTTTCCTAAAACCATCACAAGTTATTTATTGAGCATCTAAGCGTTTATACATCCATATACTATTCAATTATGCTCAATTTATCATTTTCTAAACATTTGCAGCATTACCAATTCATCAAAACAAAACAAACATTGGTTTAACATTCTCCCAAAATACAATCAGATCTTAAAAATGTCAATACTCATCAGTCCAATCAGCACCCTCAACCACAATTAAGTTCAGCCAGTGCAAGAGCAATATTAAGACCACTGTAGAGTTACTTGTAGAAAATCAAATGAATTACCTAAGCACTACACAACATTTATACACTGTTTAGTACCCTAATATTAACCCAAAATAGATAATGTAACAAGTGACTTAAACCTACAGAGGTAAGAATGTTCATAAATTATTTTATACTCCAATTTCCAAGGAATTAATTTGCAAATCCTACTCATATGCTTCATTAATTCTCCTTTACACTTCTTTTCCTTAAAACTAACACTCCCTATATCTCAAAATCCTTAAACTAATTTCATTAATCCATTCCTATTAGTCAACCAAACATCACAATTACATTCTTGCAAAACATAACTATCTCTCGCCTCCTAGTCCTTCAAATCTATTTCCACGTCCTTTAACCATTTGAAAAGTCTCATCCATTTCTAAAATAAAGCCATCAGTCCCATAATCACACAACAAAGAATCATTTATAATTGAGTCGACTCAAGGCTTCTTAATGTCTTAGAAATTCCCTGTTCCTCATATAGTTTAAATGTTCATACCAAAATCTCAATCTCCAATCATTCATGAAACTAACAGATTGTCTTTCCAATCACAGTCACAACAATTTCAGCCGCATAAGTAACCTACAAATCCATACACTTGGTCTAACCTCTTTCAATTAACATTTAATTTACTCAAAGCCCCCTTTCATTTCGTTGAACTCAAACCAAACTCAAACCAAACAGAGGGAGCATAGAAAATTCTTAAACTTCCCCAAACACAGAAAATTTATGACAGTACATAGCAAAATCAAAGGAAAATTTAAGGGAACAAAGTTCAGAGAACCATTCAAATAACAAATCAAGTAATCAGCCTCCATAATCAACTTTAATCCATGTTGAAAACCAATAATAAATACTTCATTCTCCCTGCCTAACCAAACAGAATTAAACTACACATTCTAAGTATGTGAAGAAAATTTTGTAAAATCAACTAAACAGAACACCAAAGCACACATCATCAAGAATTAATTCTATTGCACTTCTCTTGTACTTAGAATCAAAATAATCAGAGTAATAGTGCAGAATTTCGAATTACACAAAGCCCTCCCCAAAAATCTCACATGAATCGGAAAAAGTGAGAAGGAAATAGGAAAACAACCTCACCATAACTTGACTCAAATTGTTTGGCCGACCGCTGTTCTGGTACACCATGAATCGCCGGAAAAATGGCCACCAAAGTGGCTCATTGCCGTACCCGTCGAGCTCGCCGGAGAATGAAGGAGGGAGGAGCTGTAACGAGAAGAACGACAGAGAGCAGAGGAAAAGAACAAGAAGCTCGGTCACTTCTATAAATTTAGGAGGAGAAGGCGACGGGTTTGATGGTGATGCAGATTGAAGAAGAAGATCGAAGAAGAGGATGAGAAGTGAAATGTATGTGTGTGCGCGAGTCGGCTATGGAAGGAGAGACAAAGAAGATGATGGTGGGGGGGGGCTGGCGCCGCCGCGCCTTAAGCCGCCGCCCGTCACCTGGAAGAAGAGGAACGAAGAGGGCGGTGGGAGGAGGGAGGGTTTTTCGGGTGAGAGGGAGGGGTCCGATGTGTTTTAAGGAAGAAAAAGGGGGGAGGGCGCGTTTGGTTTAGTGAAATAAGGGGGTTCTCTGATGATTTGTAGCCCAAACTTGCCATAGTGTACTCTTTTAATTTTAAAACCACTTAAACCAGCCTCCAATCTCCTTAACCTTCAAAATATTTTGGGTTTTTCCATTCCCTCATATTTCAAACTCTTCAATTTCTTAATTAATTATATGCACATTTACTGCTCAAAATTTTCAAAATGTCCTCAAAAATCACCAAAAATTCCTAAAAATTCCAAAATTCCCAATTTCTCCATTTATTATTTCGCAAAACACTCCTTGATCCTGTATTAAATTTTTAGGATGTTACAATTCTCCTCCTCTAAAATAATTTCGTCCTCGAAATTAAGGGAATTTCCATTGGAAATAAGAAAAGAAACAGTTTCTTGGACTGATAATCCCATCTCAAGAAAAAGAAAAAAAAGAAATTTGGTTATAAGTAAGGAAGACTGAACTCATTGGCAATGAGAATTCATTGCCATAAGTGTCATCCATATGACACCGCAGAGATGCTATCTATGATTTAGAAGAACTATGAACACTTTAACTAAGGTTGTTGTCGCAGTTTTCTGGTCAAATGTAGTCAAGTGCGAAGTAGGAAAGATGTTTCTTACGATAAAGGTGAGGTTAAGGATACTAGATCCCATTCTCAAGTTCATTAAAAGGTTTAAAAGAGGTGAAATCAAGTCAGATTGACTTGAATGTATATAACCTTTTGAACAAGGTTAGAAACACTACGCCAGAAAACTAGGAGTATAACTAAAATTCTATTCAAAACCACAATTAATTCTGCTATACTAGCAGATTATTGAACGAATCTGTCAGAAATGACAATATACCAGCAGTAGCACAATCAATTTCACTACAAAAATCTGATGCAACAGAGCATAAATGATGCACGAATCTAACACACAATAAGATCCAATCAATTTATTCACTTTAACATCAAGTTAACAGGAAGTTTCCCACAACAAATCTCCTTTATATCCATTCCAGTACTTGCAGCAATAAAAGTAAACATTCTCTAACTCATTATTCGTTTTTCATAGACAAAGTCATAATCAAATATGTATGAGAATTCCCATTTCATTGAGAATTTATTCAGCCAAGTAGAGAAAAGGAAATGAAACTAATTCCTATAATCCAAACTTGATTTCAAAGCCTACTAGAATTTAAAGTACATCAAACAAAACTTTTCAAGGGACCATTCAGCCAATGTCTAAAACGACAACACCAGTCAATGTACTTATGAGCTATCAAACCCTTGTAGTCAATGTTGTACATAACTCAAGCCTAAACAATATTCATGTCCAAAAATCCTCAGTTTTCAATTCATAACCAAAATATTACTTTAAGATATCCAAGCACATTTTAACTCAAGTATTTTCCCTAATGAACTTTAACCTGAAACCTAAATTTCTTCAATCAATCATCAATTCATAGTTGTCACTTCAAAACCATCAATCCATATTGGTAGTAATTCACATATTGATAACAATTCCCAACAACACACCAACATCACTAATTCCTCTTCATCATGGAGCAATTCAACCAACATATCACTCACGATTTCCTTCATATTCAAAACTTCACCAATTAAATTTCCCTTAAACTAAATCTCTCTTTTCTTCTCTTTCATCATCACCAACATACAAAAATAAACAACAGAGTTCACCGTTCTCATCATAATGCTCTACTACAAAGGACATAATTCTAACATCAACAAACTTCTATAATCTTTCATTTAATATAACACATTGCATCAACTTTCCAAACCAGAAACTATACTTTGTTATTATTCTTTTCTATACCATTCAACACAATTTGATCCTCTAAATAAAAAAAATGTCTATTTGAAAGCCTACAATTTGCAACCAATATCAAATAATTAATACGCACTACTCAAGCAGTATTCAAACATCAAAACATCATAACCTCATTCAGCTCCATTTAATCACCAATATGTCACATGTTTTAATTCCTCTTCCATTACTTTCATCTAAAATCACATTTTCAATCCTTTAACATCACATTAAAATGATTAATAAACCTATCACACCATCAATCAAAGAACTAGCCCAGAAACTTATTAGTCCTTCTTAATCTCCTAACCATCACTTCCCCTTGTAACAGAAACTTTGAAAGATTTTCCTTCCTAAATCTCAAATTGCAGAAAATTTCTAAATACACATGCAAGCACAAAACATCAACCATCTTTCTAGAAACAACTTGCCTATAATTTCTTTCCTATGAATCAGCCCACAATCACCAAGATAAAGGGAAAGCATCAGACATACCACTCCTTGAACATAGGAGAAAAAGTTGAGAGGCTAAACAAAGGTTTGGAAATCAATAAAATAAGGTAGAACTTCTTGCAAAGAGTCCCACCTAACCAACTTCATGCTCATATTTCACATATCACCCTAATACTTGATTACAAAACAGAATTTATATTGCTTAATACTTGCTAAAAAAAATGACATTAAAATTCAGAACAAACATAGCCTTAATAGTCAAAGCACAACAACCTCCAATTACACACCGCGCGGGAGGTTACCAAAACAAACAATTTTCCAAAGAATTTCGAATGAAAACAATCAAACAAACCAATCAATTCATCAATTAATTCAGCAATTCAATAAACGAGTAAAACAAACAAGAACAAAGTCAATGATCCTTATTTCCATTTGTATAAATTACTGAATGTTATTTCAAATTATCTTGATCCCTTAAACCCAATAAAGGATCTCATGATGCCTCGACTATGATTATGGCCGGCACATAACTATACTCGAGACCCCAGAGAAGCATCCTTATTTCGTCATTCTTCCTAAATTCTTATACATATCAACATTATTTCGTTATTCTTTCTATGTTCATCTCAATCTCTCCACAATACCTATTCAATTTCTCTTATCACTCTCTCCCCACCACGGGATGAGTGATATTCCTCTCAAAAGGCCAGATATTCATGCACAGAAGGAAGGGAATACTAAGAATGTATATTGCCAATCTACATGCAATGCAGCACAGTCCTAGGTTATCGTATACCAAATACTGATAACCAAGTTGTGACATATTGTTACTAATTTCCTAATTAACCTGTGACATCTCTTTTAGTTCAATAATATCTTTACTAACTATGATAGAAAAAGGAATTGCAATAATATCAATATCTCTATCATAGTTAGAAAAAGAATATTCTAATGACTGAAATATTATCCATGATAGAAAAGAATAAACTAATACAGCACAGCTGCTATCATGGATAATTTATTGCTAACCATGTTAGAAAGGATTTGCCTAACATGGTTATTAACAAAACTAGTTGATATTTAACAATAAATAGATATATACATGCGGAAACGAATGCAGGCCTATACAAATTGGCAATATACAATTCAAAATAGTCTATATAACTTCTACTACCTAATTCCCTTTCCTGATGTTTGCGTCTGTGCATGAATACCTGCAAAAATGTCAGTAATCGTGGGATGAGACAATTTGTCCCAGTAATCACCGCTTAACTCACTATAACAGTGAGATGTGCGGTAGTGAGGGCGTCTAAAGGGTACCACAGATATAAAAACCAGTAATGTAATATATATATATATAAAGACTTCTTCTATGCCCACTCAAGTCCAACAATCACCTTCAAACCAAATCAATTTTACATCTCCATACTCCAATCAACTAATACTACCACAACAACTCTCACACTCACCTACAGATGCATTGTGCCACCACGGTGCATTCAAGCATCTATGCTTCACTATATGATTTGACACTGTGTCCCTCTCCATAATGAGGAGACAATTTCCCTCTCTGGCAATCTCCAGAGAGGGAACCCCAATTCTGCTTCCATTACAGAACGGGAACGGTTGGACTCTTCAATGCCAAACAACCGTAGGGGCGGTTGGGCTCTTCAATGCCAAAACAACCGTAGGTCACTTCTCTCAATAAGTCGACCTATGAACCCCGATCCAATCGATCTGAAAAGAATCCTCAGTACAAATAACCGTCGTTTGGCCTTTCGACAGTTATCATCGCGCGATGGTACATAAAAAGCAGTGTCATGCAATGCTCACCATATTCCTGTCAACATCATATCCACAATATTCAATATTTCAATCACAATTCTCTTCCATATCCATATCGATTCATTTCAATCTCATCATCAATATCATGCACTCTTACCATTCCATTCAATATCTCAACTATTCACTCATTCCCTCTAACCATCAATATCCCTAACAGAATACTATATAAATCTCTCACATCATACCCAGAACTGCACCAATCCAGAACCACCATCCACACCAGACAGGATAGTATTTATAATGTTTCAAATTTCTTTTATACGAAAATAATCGCGTTTGAAAGGCACCCGATAGCATGTTTGTATAAAAATACCCTTTTAAAGATAATATATATATAGAGGGTGAGAAGGGATTTTATAAAATCCCTAACTAACGTCACCCTCAATGTTATAGCAAGGTTAAGTGTGATTACCTGTCGCCCTTCAGCACTTGTTGTTTTTCCCCGTTTTCTCAGCCATACCTTGCGAAGTAGGTGCATTCACATCCTTTCCTATTATTACATCACGTAATAATAGTAGGTTAATAATCATTCTAAGTCATAAATTAACTAACGTCTCTCTCGTTCTTATATTACTACCCAATCCCTAACTTGATTTGGAATAGTCAGTTCATCACAATGCATCAAGACATCAAAGTCTAAATCGCTCCTATACTTGTACAAAACATCAACCAAATAAAGATTCACCATGGATCTTTCATTTTCAAATGAAGTGCCCAAGCAGTCAAGAAAAGAAATAAACATTAGCGCTTCCTCATATTTCAGAACACAACATCTCTAGATCTTCCAAAATATCATATACCTCATTATCTTCATCATAATCCAGTTACTATAAGTTCGAATTCTATTCAGATTCTATTCAAGGCAATAACCAAACAGAAAGCCCATATTAGTTGATCCAAACTTCGCATTCCAACTTGATTTCTCAATGATACAACTAAGCCTCAATAGCAAAAGCAACATTTATTCTTCCTCTTATATTTAACACACAAGCTAGTGAAAACAATGACAAAATAAACAATCCAATTGTTATGACTAAACCTTTCCTCAACTTCAAACATATTACTTTTCCTAAAACCATCACAAGTTATTTATTGAGCATCTAAGCGTTTATACATCCATATACTATTCAATTATGCTCAATTTATCATTTTCTAAACATTTGCAGCATTACCAATTCATCAAAACAAAACAAACATTGGTTTAACATTCTCCCAAAATACAATCAGATCTTAAAAATGTCAATACTCATTAGTCCAATCAGCACCCTCAACCACAATTAAGTTCAGCCAGTGCAAGAGCAATATTAAGACCACTGTAGAGTTACTTGTAGAAAATCAAATGAATTACCTAAGCACTACACAACATTTATACACTGTTTAGTACCCTAATATTAACCCAAAATAGATAATGTAACAAGTGACTTAAACCTACAGAGGTAAGAATGTTCATAAATTATTTTATACTCCAATTTCCAAGGAATTAATGTGCAAATCCTACTCATATGCTTCATTAATTCTCCTTTACACTTCTTTTCCTTAAAACTAACACTCCCTATATCTCGAAATCCTTAAACTAATTTCATTAATCCATTCCTATTAGTCAACCAAACATCACAATTACATTCTTGCAAAACATAACTATCTCTCGCCTCCTAGTCCTTCAAATCTATTTCCACGTCCTTTAACCATTTGAAAAGTCTCATCCATTTCTAAAATAAAGCCATCAGTCCCATAATCACACAACAAAGAATCATTTATAATTGAGTCGACTCAAGGCTTCTTAATGTCTTAGAAATTCCCTGTTCCTCATATAGTTTAAATGTTCATACCAAAATCTCAATCTCCAATCATTCATGAAACTAACAGATTGCCTTTCCAATCACAGTCACAACAATTTCAGCCGCATAAGTAACCTACAAATCCATACACTTGGTCTAACCTCTTTCAATTAACATTTAATTTACTCAAAGCCCCCTTTCATTTCGTTGAACTCAAACCAAACAGAGGGAGCATAGAAAATTCTTAAACTTCCCCAAACACAGAAAATTTATGACAGTACATAGCAAAATCAAAGGAAAATTTAAGGGAACAAAGTTCAGAGAACCATTCAAATAACAAATCAAGTAATCAGCCTCCATAATCAACTTTAATCCATGTTGAAAACCAATAATAAATACTTCATTCTCCCTGCCTAACCAAACAGAATTAAACTACACATTCTAAGTATGTGAAGAAAATTTTGTAAAATCAACTAAACAGAACACCAAAGCACACATCATCAAGAATTAATTCTATTGCACTTCTCTTGTACTTAGAATCAAAATAATCAGAGTAATAGTGCAGAATTTCGAATTACACAAAGCCCTCCCCAAAAATCTCACATGAATCAGAAAAAGTGAGAAGGAAATAGGAAAACAAACTCACCATAACTTGACTCAAATTGTTTGGCCGACCGCTGTTCTGGTACACCATGAATCGCCGGAAAAATGGCCACCAAAGTGGCTCGTTGCCGTACGCCGTCGAGCTCGCCGGAGAACGAAGGAGGGAGGAGCTGTAACGAGAAGAACGACAGAGAGCAGAGGAAAAGAACAAGAAGCTCGGTCACTTCTATAAATTTAGGAGGAGAAGGCGACAGGTTTGATGGTGATGCAGATTGAAGAAGAAGATCGAAGAAGAGGATGAGAAGTGAAATGTATGTGTGTGCGCGAGTCGGCTATGGAAGGAGAGACAAAGAAGATGATGGTGGGGGGGGCTGGCGCCGCCGCGCCTTAAGCCGCCGCCCGTCACCTGGAAGAAGAGGAACGAAGAGGGCGGTGGGAGGAGGGAGGGTTTTTCGGGTGAGAGGGAGGGGTCCGATGTGTTTTAACGAAGAAAAAGGGGGGAGGGCGCGTTTGGTTTAGTGAAATAAGGGGGTTCTCTGATGATTTGTAGCCCAAACTTGCCATAGTGTACTCTTTTAATTTTAAAACCACTTAAACCAGCCTCCAATCTCCTTAACCTTCAAAATATTTTGGGTTTTTCCATTCCCTCATATTTCAAACTCTTCAATTTCTTAATTAATTATATGCACATTTACTGCTCAAAATTTTCAAAATGTCCTCAAAAATCACCAAAAATTCCTAAAAAGTCCAAAATTCCCAATTTCTCCATTTATTATTTCCCAAAACACTCCTTGATCCTGTATTAAATTTTTAGGATGTTACATATTTCATCCCAATTTCCCTCTATTTCACACTCATTTTGAATGATACATAGATGACAAACACACAAATACTTATAGAAATTGATTCAAAGAGAAAACAATACATTTTTGTGAAATTTGAATTTTGATGTGTATATTTGAGGCATATAAACTCTTCAACCCTCTTTCTAGCATGTGTAGGAGGAGGTGGACAGGTGCTATCAGCTCTATGAAGCCAATGTGATGCAACAAGAGAAAAAAAATAAGGGGGATAAGGAAGCTAAGAAAGCTTGAAGAAACTCCAAAAAGGTTGATTATGGATATGTTCACTGTTCTCACTAGTGGCTCGCAAATGGACGAGCAATTGGCGAGCCAAATACCTGGATGTTCGCTGTTCTCGCCAGTGGCTCGCAACTGGCGAGCCCACTTTGCTGTTGCGCGTTTTGACCCATTTCTCAGCATATAAAAAGACAAACTTGGGCATTTTCAAGGGAGGCTGGAAAAACACAAAAGGGAACACATTTAATGAACTCTTTCATAGTTTTAGGGTTTGTTTTAATTTCAATTATGTGTAACTAAAAACACTAATCCAGGGTTGCTAAGAACCTATTCATGGATTGAACCACTCACTCTTTCTCTTTTTGAAGTTGATTAATGATGCATATGTGTAGTTTTATTTTGCTATTCCTTGGTTTCAAGTGTTTGATCACCACTTACTTAGTTAAATGGAATATAACTTGAGAAAGTATATTTTGTTTTAGAACTTGGATAAAAACATGTTGGACTTGAAGTTTATGGTTTTAAATGGATGATTTGTTAATAACATAGAGATATAGTTATTAACCTAATATAGACATAATTAGGGTGGTTGAGGAAAAAAGCTTGCATTTATTGCGACAAGAATTGTGCAATAAATGCTAGCATATTTTGATATTGTCTTGAGAAAGTTTTTTCAAATGCTTTGGAACTCTAGACTTTCAATGTCTTCATTTAATTACCTGAAAAGGAAAGGGAAACCTTGGTTCATGATATGAATAGTGGATTAGCAATCTTAGGTCCTAATTATTATTGCTAACTTGTGTTTGAAAACTCCAACTCTCTTTATATTTACCCTTAAAATTGATTTCTCATTTTAAAACGTCTTAAAAATATGTTGTTACTTAAAGTCATTTATGACATGATTAGCGCTAATCACCTTGTTTAAACAACAATCCTTGCGGAACGACAACTCTTTACTATATTACTTGATGATGACCAGTACGCTTACGGAAACGCCTTCATTTTCGCGTTAAGTTAGTATGTTGTTTATTACCTGCATTCTTGGGGAAAATGCCTTAATGACCAGCGCTGAATTTTTTGTAGTGTCACATCTTATTACTTTCACAACAATGCTATTAAAAAGTTTATATTCTATTACTCAAAAATCAAAATTTAATATACTATCCACAATTTATATTGGTGAAATGTCTCAAAAATAACATAAGAAATTAAAAGTGGGTTTTTAAATAAATACATATTTGGTGGGTCAACTATGATTAAGTGTCTCAAAAATAACACAATATATTAGTGAAATGTCAAAAAATAACATAATATATTAATGGTTTTTCAACCCGGCAACTTGCGCGTTAGCCGGCTACGGGCATGGGTTGGGAAAATCCCAACCCTAACCCACTCTAACCCACGGGTTTGCGGGTTGAACCCATGGGTTGAGCCCATATTGATAATTCTATCTATGGGAAGATTAGTTCTTATCCTACTGGGCGAGTATATCATAAACAATAAAAATTAAGTTAAAATATACTTTTGGTCCCTTATGTATGCATTCAGGTTCAATTTAGTTCTTTATGTTTGGAAAATACACTTTTAGTCCCTTATGTTTGTATCAAATTTCAATTTAGTCCACTATGTTTAGAAAGTACACTTTTAGTCCTTTTTTATTAACACTGTTAGTTCACTTAAATTTAAATGATTATTTCATAATTAAATTGGGGCAAAAATGATAAATTTTGAAATTATAAGAATAATTACACTAAAATAATTTAATCTAATCATTTTTTAATATTTAATATCCATTTAAAATTGTTAAGTTAACATTTTCCGTTAACTGAAACTAACGGTGTTAACAGAAAAGGACTAAATTTGTACTTTCTAAATATAAATGACTAAATTGAAATTTGATGCAAACATAAGAGACTAAAAGTGTACCTTTAAAACATAAAGGACTAAATTGAAACTTGATGCAAACATAAGGGACTAAAAGTATATTTTAGCCTAAAAATTAAGAACATGAATTTTCCATAAAAAGTTGATTTTAATTATAATATTTTGTAATTTTGTACAACTAGTGTTTTTCAGAAATTGTTATCGAAACATTTCAAATATATAGATGGCAATTGGGTTACCATGCAAATGGGGATTGTTAAAGTGAAATCTTGTCTTGAAATCAGCGGTTCTTTCGGAAAAAGAATCATCTAAATTTTGTATTGGGAGGACCAAGTCTTCAATGATAATGCCTACAAATTATATTGCAAATTCCGTGTTCGACTTGATGTTTCTTTGTTAAATGACGTTTCGGCTGGATTCATATGTATTATGCAAGCCGACCCACTTAAACATGTAATGGCAACGTTTAGGAAACATCCAAGTTGAATATGCAAAAGTAAAGAATTATACTTCATCACTAAATGAGTAGTTGGTTGAAGTGATAAATAGGCAATTATCTCCTATAAAAATAGCAATATGTGTTCATATTTTGGGAATTGTTTCATTAGGTGAGGAGACAACCCTATCTACATAGGTAGTACTTTGTCCAATGTTTATCAAGAAATCAAGTTGACTTGTTTTGCCCAGATGCAAAATAGACCACTAAATTTAAGATATATACTATGTGTAATTAAAGTATATATTTGTTTAAGGCTAAGTGAATTAGTTATGGGAAAATGATTAATTTTACACCTTTCATTTCATTACAAATAAATCACCTTGATCTTATAATTTTGATTGAAGCAAATATACAACATAATTTTGGTTTCTTGCAAAAGGAGGAGAGGCAGCGTCTCTACGCAAACAGCATCTGTATAGAATTTGAATCTTTAAATCAAACAAAGACATATGCATTCTCTATACACGTTTTATCATTTATAGTTTACACAATAATAACTTGTTTTTTAACTAAAAACACAGTAATAACTTGAAAGAAATGAGAATAATGTTTTATTATATTGTGCAGGGCGCACAAACTTACAATAACTTACAATTATAGTTTTTTCGAGAACAAAAGCGATTTACTTGGTGAAACATTATCATCTAAGGTTGTAGTGAAACCAGAAGAATTTGTGTTGGAATTAATGCTTATTACATTCTGGTTTTGACTCACACCTGGAGCATTGGAGCCTTGTAGAATTGAAAATGATGATGGAAATTCATTGTAGGATAGTATGGGATATCTTGAAGGAAGACTAGGAAATGGAGTTTCAAAGTTAATCACATGAATTGCTTGCCTTATGGAAGGTCTACAATTTTGGTCAGGATGCGCACACCACAGCCCAACAATTATTAGGCATTCAGCTTGATTATGGTCAAATTCTCCTTTCAGTCTTGAATCAACCACTTCAAGAATTTTCCCACTTCCACAGTTATCCCATACCCATTTCACTATGTTTATTTCATCTTCTGGAGCTTTGGGATTGATTGGTTTTCTTCCACAAGCAATCTCTAAGGCAACAATTCCAAAGCTATATATACGTCAGATTCTTTACTAGCCCTTCCAGTAGTGATGCATTCAGGAGCCATATATCCCATGGTTCCTGCTAATGCTGTAGTTTGTGCACCTTTTGCATGGTCAACAAGCCTTGCTAATCCGAAATCTCCAAGTTTCACATTGAAGTTGGAATCTAGCATGATGTTGCTTGATTTTATATCTCTATGTACAACACATTGTTCCCATTCTTCATGCAGGTACAATAATTCAGAGGCCAAGCCATGAGCTATTTTAAACCTAATTGTCCATGTGAGGAAACTTTGTTCCTTAAAGAGATGAGAATCTAAACTTCCATTTGGCATATACTCATAAACTAACAAAAACTCTTTCCTTTCATGACACCAACCAATTAGTTGCACCAAGTTTCGATGCCTTAGTTGACTAATAATTCTTACTTCTGAAGCAGACTCCTTCTTACCTTGCTTAGAATCCTTAGATATTCTCTTAATGGCAACATAAGAGTTTGAGTCTTTGAGGAAACCTCTAAAGACACCCCCAAATCCTCCCTGTCCTAGTTTCTGCCCATCTTCAAAAAAATTTGTAGCAATTGCAAGTTCATCATATGAGTACTTTTTGGGGCCAGCTCCTCCTTCGAAATCATCACTTGAGTGCTCATCAAACTCATCATCATCATCTTCTTCCATTTTCTTTTTGTCCTTCCACAAGAAAAACCATACCGCTCCACAAAATATAACAAACCCCCCAGCCCCTAATAATCCTAATCCAAGTGCTGTAACATTCAATCTTCGCCTCATTCTTGAAGTAGGAGCAACATTTGGGAATTCCTCTGAATTGAAACTCCACGTGTTGACCTTATGTATTGCATAATTTCCTCCTGTGGCAGCTGAAAACCCAACACCTACTAATGCTGGCAGGTAGTTTCTTAAGTCAACTATATGATGAAGATGCTGCCACACAATGTTGTTAGAAGAATCAAAACCATTAGTGAATGAGATGCTTAAATTATATGTTCTCGCATTGTAACTTATCAAAGCTTCATTAATTCTACCTCTTGGGACATCAACATCCCATGACACATTAGAAGAAGATCGAATAGAATTAATATCAACACCTACATGTATATATGGAGGATCCCAGCTTTTAGTAGGATCATCAGGACTCCGATTGGGGTAGATATCAAACTCCACAGCAACAAATGGATAATCTGTGGAATTAAATTCAGTTTCTTCACCTCCAAGAATCAGACCCATTGTACCACCTCCAACTTTAGGTGGATCAGGAAGCCTTAAACCATATGGAGCTAAAAAGAAGGCCATTCCATCCCCATAATAAGAAGTGTTGCCAAGTGAATCAATCACGAAGGTGAAACTAGTGTTGAAATTTGCGAGTTTCTTGGAGTCTTCATCCCACAACTGCATAACTACATTATATGTGGCTCGGCCTACACTATTGATATCTTGAGAGGATGGATCCCTTTGGTTTCTTACTAAGTTGAGGGATGTATCAGGAATGTTAGCTGCTCCATCACACAACATGTTCACATAACAATCAGGCTTCTGGAAACTGGTGAAGGTAAAGTTCAAGGAATAGGCATAAGGAATCAGATGTAGGAAGACTGATACTAACAACATCTTAACTGATAAATTAGGCTAAGAACTACTTTGTGTTTGACGAGCTTTCATGAAGAGACGTTTATATTGCATATAAAGTGGAAGAAGTCAATAAGTGGACGAGTTTTTTATTTATTCTTTCATCGTCACTGTTTATCAAGTTATGGCGTACCAACTTTAACTTTTCATAAACTAGTAAACTTAATTAAAAATATTAAATTTGTCCTGAAAGCCATGTTTCCTAAACTTACCCCCATTAATTATATAATCTACCACACCATATTACTTCCTTTGGTCTTTATCATAAGTGCCCAATTTACCACTAAATATAATATTTCTTAAAATTAGTTTAAAGATAAATATATGTTTAAAATAAAACTCTTTTAAATATAACTCTTTTAGGTTAAAAATCATCATTGACCCAGAAGTTTTGCTTGATAATCACGATAATCCTGGAAGTATTTTTGCTAAGTGGAATTCTTGATTGGTACATCTATTTCTGTCAAGTAATTGCATTAGGGTATTTATGCTTGAAGTTGTCAAATTGTAATTGAGGGCATTAGTTTTAATTCTAAAGCCTTGAAATATTATTTGGGATTTCAGTAATGAATTAAAGCCTTATAAGCAATTTAGGATTTCTATTGTCGAATTAGGAGGCCTTTACAATTGACAATTTTACTTAGGTTTTTATATTTAATAAACATAGATTAGAGGAATGGTATTCAAAATTTCAGTACTAATTTACCTGGCCTGACTCAGAGGGATGCCAGAAGAGGTTTTCTTAATTAACTTGAGAACTTCCTAACAATCTTTAAAAGTAATGATTGTGAAGTCTTCTCAGATCAGTTCAGTTCAAAACGTCTTCATTTATCAAGTATTAATTATCATATCATATTTGAATGAAAATCTCCATTGTATCTAATATCGATTTGTTTATTTAAGAATAATATCATTCTTTCACCAATTCTCCATATTAGTATCAATTAAAAATGTTTTTCACCCTATCAAATCAAGTTTGCATTTAGTTAATAGATTAATCATTTTACATTTTAGGCTCCTCCTATAAATCGATAACTAGGAGTAGTTTCCACTATCCTTTTAGTCCATAATTTCTTGAAGGTCAAGTTTGAGGCACATACATCGATTCTAAATTCTTAACACTAAATTCTGGTGTCCCTCAACTTTCTCCGTCCCTTATTATTAGAATCAATGACGTAAAATCACACAGAATAAGGAATTTATTAGAGGGAATAATATGTCTAAAATAATTTTGTACTATTAAATTTGCCCTTGTTTATAATATGTAAGAGAGATAAATGTTATAATAGTATTATAAATAATTACATAAGAGAATGTGATCGAATAGACAAAATATGTTTTAGTATATAATGATTTGTAAATATTTTGACAAATTTAATCAAGCTATCTTATTAAAAAACTGGACAAAACTAATCAAATATTATATTTTTACTGTATTATATAGGGACGGAGGAGGGAGTATCAAGTACTAAGAGTAACATCAATATTTAATTAACTATAATTATAGCCGTCTTTGTTCTAATGGTCTAATTAAGTGATGTTAGTAACGGTTACCCACGCGTCAATGCAATGAATCACTCAGGGTAATGGATCCCACATGGGACTTGCCTAGTCCCTTTTAAAATGGTTTAGCGAAAAAACAAAAAAATATTGACCAGTTTTAAAATTCTAATAACTTTTTCCATATAAGTATTAACAACTTCAATACAAGTATTAACAACTATATTAACAACTCAAAATGACTAATTTAGAATTTTAAAATGTTGAAACGAATTTTTTGTCATCATACCAACAATCTATATATATTTTATTACTGTAAGACTCATATCATAAACAAAATGAAACTTAAAAAATATAAGCTAAAAGGAAAATAAAGTTGAGAGACAAAGTATTATAGAACCCAAAATTGTTGATACTTGTAATACCCCAATTTTCAAAATAGAGATAATGTAGAATTAATTAAGGTGTTAGGATATAATTAAGAAATTAAAAATCGTTATAACTAAATAAATGAGGATAAATATACTTTTACGAAAATAATATCCCTATTTCTTAAGAAATCAAAGAAAAATTTCTAGGAAGTGAATTTTAGATTAGAAATTTTATGATAGTTTAGAGTTTAAATAAAATTAGGGTGGGAGAAAGTATGTAAGTTGGTGTGTAGAATAGTTTTAAGGTAGGAATTTAAAATAAGAAAATAATAAAGTTTAAAAAGAAAGGGCAAAATGGTCATTTCAAGAACCATACTTTATGTGTTATCTCCCCATCTTCCCCACCATCATTTTTCACCCTTCTTTCTTCAAAAACACGTGCTCCCTCTTGTTTCTTCCAGTGGGTTCTACGGATCCGGTGACACATGCAGTCAAGGTTTTGAGGGGGTCCGATTTTAGTTTTGGGGTTTGGTTTGTTTAATCGGTAAAAGTCAAAGTTTTAGTTTCTATTCTTATTGTTTTGAATAAGAAATTGAACCTTGATTGAATAAGAAATTGTCCTGCGAGATACTTTTACAATAAACTCTAACTTCAAACATCCAAATAAACCATGGATATATACATTTACTTCGAAATACTCAACAAAATCAATCTAATCACAACCAACAAATCTAACTCAAAGACACTTCAACAATGTTATACATCTGACCTATAAACTTTTCATAATCCAACTCACAAAATCCTAATTTAAATAAGAAATTACATTAACAATCAATGCAAGCACATCTAACACCCAAGAAGAAATCCTTTCTCCATGTTCATAATATTAAAACCTAAGCTCTGATACCAAAATGTCACACCCTAAAAATTCTATAGTGTGACCGGCACGAAGTTTAAGATATCTAAACTTCGTAAACCCTTTAAAGTTTATTATGGACATATTAAACATAAATTTCTTTATACAAAGTATTGCCAAACATTTAACATTTCAAGCATTTGGCTATATCATTTTCACCTCAATGCATATAAAGGTAATTACATCAGATAAATGACTGCCTATGTAACTATTATCTACAATACCTAGTCACATTTAACTTCCATTGTCGTAAAGCACGAAGTGTAGTTCCACATTCTTCAATCTGAAATACAAAGTACTATATAAATATGTGAAATCTCATTACATGCCTTTTTATTCAAATCCACCGGAGATAGGAAAATAAATAGATCATATAAATTTTGGCCAAAAATACAATAAACAAAGTTTAGAATATAGAAAATTCAGTTTATTATCACCATACTTGTATTTGAAAAGTAATGAAACCCAAAAGGCTAAAATTTGCATCACATAAAGTATAACCCCTCTCAAGTATTATAAAACCTATACAAAATCTCATTATTATGAAAACTGGTTTAAGCTACAAACATAAAGAGAAGAAGTGGGTGGAACCCAAAGTGAAACCCTATTTAAAATTCTTTCATAGAGCCACTGGCTATATGTCTTCACCTTTCAGCTTCTGCAATTATTGCAACAGGAAGGGACACACCACGTCCACCTGTAATGCCAAGAAGCATGGTACCGATAGCTCCTATAAGTGGGTTCCAAAAAGAACTAATATGCCTAAGACCTTTTCAAGGCAAGAGGCTAAGGAAGTACATAAGCCTAGAGTCAATCATAGACCTAGGACACGGAAACCTGTCCCAAAAGAGACTCGAATGCCTAGAGCCCAACCAAGGCCAGAGGCACAAGTCACACACGAACCTAAGGCCAACACTGGACCAAGGGTTCCAGATACTAATGAAAAAGGACCCAATAAAGGTTGGGTACCTAAATCTGTCTAATCTGTGCAGGTTTGTCTCAAGGCATCCAACAACCAGAAGTGGTACATCGATAGCGGATGCTCGAGACATATGACGGGAGATAGGGACAAGTTCAATTCACTGGTGGTCAAGGATGGAGCCAAAGTCAACTTTGGTGGGAATCAAAGTGGAAAGATCACTGGCGTTGGTGAAGTTGGCCCTATCCAGGATGTCTACCTTGTAGATGGTCTCTGTCACAACCTGCTGAGTGTGAGTCAAAGCACAGACAAAGGCAACTGGGTAATCTTTGACTCTCATGAATGCCTGATAGTTGATAAGCATGATCTCAACATAGATAAATCCAATCTGAAATGCAAACTTAAGGCTAATAGAAATGGAAATCTATATACCCTAGATCTATGCCAACAATTAACCGAAAAATGTCTTATCACTAGTGATGAAAATAGTTGGCTATGGCATAAACGGCTAGCACATGTGAACTTTACACAGCTAGACATGCTCATTAAAAAGGAGCTAGCTATAGGGATTTCATCTTTTAAAGTGAAGCATGATTTTATCTGTGAATCTTGCCAAAGAGGAAAGCAAACAAAGGCCTTGTTCAAAGCCAAGAAGAAAGTCTCCATAAGCAGGCCCTTGGAACTAATCCATATGGA
This sequence comes from Mimosa pudica, assembly GCA_029929735.1. Taxonomy (NCBI): domain Eukaryota; kingdom Viridiplantae; phylum Streptophyta; class Magnoliopsida; order Fabales; family Fabaceae; genus Mimosa; species Mimosa pudica. The sequence continues at coordinate 4,169,216 of JAKELP010000039.1, read as the reverse complement.
CTTAGTTGGGCCAGCAAGAGTTAAGAGCCTAGGTGGAAACCTTTATGCTCTAGTTGTAGTAGATGACTATTCAAGGTTTACTTGGACTATGTTTCTTCCCTCGAAGCATGATGCTTTTGATGCGTTTGTTGTTCTTGCTAAGAAAGTGCAGAATGAGAGAAATCTCAAAATAGCTTCAGTAAGAATAGATCACCGGTGGAGAGTTCGAAAATCATGACTTCTCAGAGCTGTGTGAAGAAAATGGAATTGATCACAATTTCTCAGCTCCCAGAACTCCACAACAAAATGGCGTGGTCGAACAGAAGAACAGGGTTCTAACCGAGATGGCCAGAAGCATGCTAAATGAGAAGGAAGTTTCCCAAGTGTTCTGGGCTGACGCCATGAGCACCGCTTGCTACATCTCCAATAGAGCTTATGTTCGCAAGGGCTTGGACAAGACACCGTACGAGCTGTACAAGGGAAGGAAGCCCAATATCAGCCACTTGAGAATCTTTGGATCCAAATGCTACATCCACAACAACGGGAAGGTAAACTTGGGTAAGTTTGATCCGAAAGCGGATGTAGGAATTTTCATAGGATATTCTCTTAGAAGTAAAGCATATAGAATGTACAATGAAACATACCTCCTAATAATACCTTAATAACCTACTTACTTCCACCTAATAAAACACATAATCAAAACAATCCATACAAATGGTGTCTAACCATGTTAGCAAGAGTACATCTAACATGGTTAGAAAGAGAAAACGATATCAATCAATACTATATGCCCTAACCATGTTAGTAAGGGATTCACCTAACATGGTTAGCAAAAGAAACCAAGCAAGCTACATAAAGGTTAACCATATCAGAGCGGGGCCCATCTAACATGGTTATATAAAATAACAACACTCGTCACAACAATAAATCACAATCAACAATATAACCATGTTAGGAAAAGGTCTTTCCTTAACACAATTATTCAGAACACCTGTATCAATTAAACTTATTAAAACTACTATCTGACTTAAGCATGTCAGTACCACAGAGCACCTTCAAACTTCATTAATCACAATTATATGATACATTCGTATCATGAAAGAGAAATTGTCTTTCCATTAGCAGACAATTCTCAACGGTCAATTCACCACTATATAATCAATCAACACACTAATACAGTGTGTGATACGACCACCACTGTCACATTCTTTCAATATCAGTGATTAACCAACAATCAACAGAAATAACTAACACAATTCATTCCAAACAATACAAACAAATGCGGAAGCGGATGCAACCTAATAAATGGCAATATACATCCCTACGGTTTACCTCCGGCCTACTCACTGACTCAGTGCAGCTGGCCGGTCCCTTTTTCCCTTCCTCTCAGACTACCTCTGGGCATGATCACCTGCAAAAATAAAGGGAATGGGGTGAGACAAAACAATGTCTCAGTAATCACCTCTTAACTCACTGTGAGACTAAGAAATGGGGTAGTGGAGCGTCTACAGGGTACCACAGTTCAACACCTGCATACAGCACATAACATTTACAAATATATATATATATATATAACCATATATATATCCAGAATAGATGCATCCATCTCTCAATAGACAAAAATAAACATGATGACACTGTGCCCAGTCTCAAGTCTGAAAGCATAAAAAGGGAGCACTTTTAAATAGTGAAAACGTCTCTGGGGAGCACTTTAAAAGTGAAAACGTCCCTGGGGAGCACTTTTAAAAGTGAAAACGTCCCTGGAGAGCACTTTTAAAAGTGAAAACGTCCCTGGTTCCTTTAAAATCCGAGGAACCTGTACTATTAACCTATCGATTGCGCAGATCGATAGGTTACATCGGCCGACGGTACTAATAACCAGTGTCATGCATCATACCAAAGAATATATATATAAATATGAATTTATATAAAGTACAGTTCCGTTGAAAGGTACCCTATAGCCCACGTTTAAGTATAACATAATCTGAATTCATTTTATTTATATATATAAATAAGTAGAAGAGGATGTCAGAAAATCCTCAACTACCATCACCCTCAGTATCACAGTTAGTTAAGCGTGATTACCTGTTCAAGCTCAATAACCATAAATCCTAGCAGCAATTGTTTTCCGCGTGCTCCACTTGAGTCACCTTCGTCTACAACCTCCTAATGAGAAATTATTGGTCAATGCACAATAATAGTGACTTTGACCTACTTTTCAAACAATTCCAAAACCAATGTTGAAGTAATGAATTACTTGTAACATTCACCCCTTTTCTATATCCCTTTTAAACTTCCACAATTCCCTTAACCAGTATTTATATCTCCTAAAGTCTTACTTTACCATTTCGCATCACTCATGGCCAAAATTACCCCAATCATGTAAAACTCACCAAAAGCACTCCATTAATATTAATTTAGCACTCAAAATGGCTTCCTAACTCCCAAGTACCTCACCACAATTCCAACACACCTTTACCTAACTAAATTTCTCCTTTAATCAACACTGTAACTACTAAATTTCCTTACCAACAGCAATCCAACTAAGACAAATATTTCATCATCCTAATATAACCTCAACAAACATTTATTAACCACTAATCTTGGTCACTACCTTTCACATCATCAAATCCCAACTTTAAAGCACTTTAAAGGCTAACATAATTTCCAACAATTGCACTACTCCACACTTTCTTAACACCTATATAAACATTTCTTAATTTACAACTCAAAGTAACCTAATGAGACTAAGAATGCCCATAAATTACAAAACAATCACAAACCATCATATTAGTGTCAAATTTACAACTCAAGGTAACCTCCCAACTTCAATAAACTTTCCACCAACTCAAAACATATCTTACCTAGTCAAATCCTCTTAAATCCAACATTTTAATCATTTCCTTTGTCCATTTACTTTTGACTACTAAAGCATTAACTTTATCATTTTCCTTAACTTTTGCCTAATCACCAAAACATGTATAACTTATCAAAACTACTCCATTTATACTCATTTGGCATTCAAAGTAGCTCCCTAACTACCCAAATATTCCACTACCTTTCAAACATACTTTTACATTAACAAAATCTATTTAATCAAAAGTTTAACTTCCAAATTTTCCTTTCCATCACCAATCCATCATAAACCAATATTCTAATATCCTTAACTACCCTTAGAAAGCATTCATACATCACTACTTCATTGAAAACATCTTCCATTAACTCAAACTTCAACTCAAAGAGCCCTAACATGCTCCAAAAATTCCCAAAGTTAATCCCTACTTCCAAAAACTTAATTCCTTTAAAAACATATTCATTTAACCACTTAAACATTGATAGATTCTTATTTAATTTCCAAGGAATCAAATGTGAGCAAACCCTAGCTTCAAAAATGCCTAAAATGTTCTCTAAAAATTCCAAACTACTTTCCAACTCCAATAAACAACAATTTCCATAACAAAACTTAAATTAATCACTAATAATCCTTATGGTAACTTGAAAATCCTACAATCCCAATTTTTCATAAATCCCTAACTTCCAAAAGAGGAAACTTTATTAAAAATCAGCGTCACAAAAAGCTTACGGAGTTCAAGAATGAAAGGAAAAGTCCCCACCGCCGTCGGCCGCCACTAGGGACGCCGGAAAACACCTCTTCTTTGATGGTGGCCGAGCTAGTGCGAAAGAAAGGAAAGGAAAATAAGGAAATGAAGTTGGAATCAAAAGAAAACTCAAGAAAATGACAACACATGGGTCCCATACCGCTCGCCGCCGTCGGCCGCCGGAAAAGGAACCCGCCGTCGCCAGAAAATGGCACCTCCAGTTCGCCACAAACAACCACCGATCAGACGCGATTTACACTGATTTATGAAGGAGAAGAGGTGAGAAACGGAAATGAGGAAGCTTTTTAGAAGGAGAGGCCGATTTGTGAGGTGTGAGGAAGAAGAAAAATGGTGAAGAGGGAGGGAGGGGCGTCGCGCGTTTCATAGAGGGGAGGAGAAGGAGACCGAAAATTTTAAAGGGAATGGAAGGAGGGGCGTGTTTGGTTGGGGGAAATAAGGGTGGTTTTTGGTAATTTGTAGCCCAAGCTTGCCATAGTGTACTCTTTTTAACTTAAAACCACTCAAACCAGTCTCCAATCTTCTTAAACTTCAAAATATTTTTAGCTCTACCACTCCCTCATATTTCAAACTCTTCAATTCTTTAGTAATTATATGCATTTTAATTACTCAAAATTTCCAAAAATCTCCAAAAATTCCTAAAAATTCCAAAATTCCTAATTTCTCCTTTTATCATTTCCAAAACACTCTTTTAATCTTGTATTCAATTTTTAGGATGTTACAATTCTCCCCACCTTTAGGAATTTTGCCCTCAAAATTCACTATGTCAAACAACCCTTATGAATTAATATATAGCATAATTCGTTCAGTACATCCCTAATAACTTGAATTAGGGAATGAAATTTCAAATTCTAGCCAAACTAATCTAAGCCATTTCTCTTTCTTCCAAATATTTAAATCATAATGCTAATCTTAGTACACCTTGATTGTCTAACTACTTGACTTAAAAGACCACAAGAGTTATTCTTTATTCACTAGCCAAGATATTTCTCGCCAAATAGTCATATTTTGCCAATTCCTTATATAGAGATGAGAACAAATCTCAAAACCTATGCTAATATCGATCAGTCACCTATCAACCATCTTCCCTTTTTTTTTTCTCAAATAATTGGTTTCCCTTCCATTTAACATCAAAACTGCCTACACTTTAATTGTCTTCATTACTCCCTCTCTCTTTCCAACTTCTCCAAGCTCTTCACTTCTTACAGTTAGATAACATGTCTCTAGGAATTTATTCCTTACTTTAACTCGTCTAACTTAACATATCCCACCATATCTAACTCACTTAATTCTATTCAATTTCAATGAATCAATTAAAAGTTCGCTAAAACTTCTATATTTATTTAACTCACTCATGCTCGCAATTCCAAAATCCATCACCAACTCGAAACGTCTTAATTCCCTTAGTAGAATAACGACAACTTATCACATATTGCTAATACTAAATGTGATTAACACTATCCAACTCAATCTTTTGTCTAGATACTCATAATAAAATGTCAATTATCTACATGATTCAGGATTTCCTGCTAAATCGATTTAAATCACTGGATATACTAATCGTTCACCCTAGTTACATCCATGAACCTAAACAATAATCCATACAACAGTGTAATCCCAAATAGTTTCCCCAGTCATCATTAATCAAGAACTTAATATTCTGTATTTCTCTTTTGATCAAAATTTTCGAGTCCACCATCCATTCCTAATCATTATTGTGTCGTCCAATCCTCAAAATCATAACTCCTTTTTATTACATCTAATTTAATTACTACTAGCTAAATAATCGTAACTTAACCTCATTATTTCACCTATTTTAGCCGCAACCATTTGTACCAATTAATTCTCCATTAGTATTATTATTTGTATGCTCTATAAACCAAGAAAAACTTCACAATCCCCTTTATCTCAAGTCATATCCATATTTATATCATTTATAACCTTTGGCTTATCAACAATATTTTCTAAATTAACATCAACAATCTCCCTTTATTAATGTCGCTTCCCATAGCCAGTAAACTTCAGAAGTCGTTAAACCCACAGTTGAATCCTAAGTAGTCTCCTCACTCCACTTTAATTCATAACCTGAATTTCCTCCCTTTCCACTTTCATGTAAAATTCTCCGCTCAATCATTCTCTCCATAATCACTATAGTACACTAAAATCTACAAGTTCACAAACAAATCCCACCTAGTGTGATTCCAACAAAACTATACAGTTACAAATTTCCATCAAAATCATATAAGGTAATAAAAATCAATAACCCGTTCAACGACTTAATGATTTCATAATCCTACAACTCCTTTATAATTTCTTTAACTACCTAAATTTCAAAGTTCAACTTTAAACCACCATCACAATAATCTACTATAATCTAAACCAAATCAGGTTGCATTTCACCATTTAATTCAACCAATTATCCATATGCCTATGAATCCAAAACAAAAGGCTCACCAACTCTTAAATTCCCAAACTGGAGCCCAATCATAGTCTTCGCAACATTAAATCTGTCGAAATTTCTTTTCTAGATCATATATCGCTAACTATTCAAGGCAGGCCAAATTATTTTACAATTTCCAGCGTCAACCAAAACACCACATCTTCATTCCTTTCTCAGGCCCTATTCGTCCGTCCCCAAGTAAAAATGGTAGAATTCCTATAAACACAACCTAACAGCCAAGTAAAACCCCAAACAATTAGGTACAATTTAAAACATGTGATCATAAAATTCTAAGTTCACATGCCAACCTACATGACTATGCTTTGTAAATTGTTTCTAATAACCAAGATAATCCTCAAATTTTCTCACTTTCTCTCTTACTTGAAATATTCCTAGGTTAATCGCTTTTTCACCAACATCATCTCATTATTAGAAGTTTCTCTTTCAAAATACCAAATTAACTCAAATCTTCCTAAACAAAGATTAATCAATGGGATATCTAATAAAAGTGCACTATCATCAAAACTCAAACGAATCAAACATGCAGAGATATAAATAACTTGCTTAATCCTGTTGAATTAAAATTTGGAATCGCACTCCTTAGAAACCTAAAACCATACTCTGAATATTCCAAATCATATGCTTCTCAATTCAAAATCAAGCCAGTATAACATTCTAAAATCCACAATATACACCCGACTTCCAATTCTACATAATCAAGGATTTGCCTAATCGGATCCAAATGTACTCTCAAATGTCTCCATCATGAAGCACAATTACATACAACCCAAAACCAAACACATTTGCATTTTACAGTATTCCACTCTAAACACAAAATCGGGCTCAAGATCAAATCCTTCTATTTAGCCACATCATCATTATTACATTACCTTATAGGTATTATATAACAAATCTAGAACCCAAAACTACACTTAGAATACTACAAGTCATATGTTTTCTCGTCCCAAAATCTAGTTCATATAACAACCTTAATTAAATTCACATGAATCACCAATTATTCTTATTAGCCTCATCACAAAAGCATAAATTTCCAATATTCCCATCATTAATAAATTCCTATAAACATTATATTATTTCTCACTTAACTTATTAGTTCTAACATCGACTCAAATCCTCCCATAACCTTATAAATCAAGTTCTTTCCACGACATTCAAATATATTATCATTCTATCTTCAATGAAGTCAACTCGCCAAAAAGTCTACCTCCTTTAACCAAATAAAATCTCTCATGATGTCTCGACTATGATTATGGCCGGCTCATAATTATAATCGAGACCCCTGAGAAGAATCCTTATTCAGTTAACATCCTAATTCCTTATCATTCTCTCGAATACATTGAATCTCTATCTCCTGTTTTGTCAAATAAATCCTTATATTTTCATCACTGTCAACACAATTTCCAAAATCTATGTGTCTTCCCTAAGCTATGTCTATCTCACTGAAACCATCACACCATCCAGCAATGATAATGACCAACGCACGATAATCGATTTAATCTTCACCATAAGGTTTAACTTCTTTCTACCCATTGATAAAACAACTTGTAATAATTTCTTAAATTCACAACATTTCTTTTGAATTCAAACAAGATAGTCAACTAATCCGCTTAACCTTTAAAACAACCTCAACCTATCTATTTATTTTAGTTACTCCCAAATCAAATTCCAGCTTTAAACATGTCAATCTCATGGTATACTTAAAACTTAACTCATTTTAGTAATTACCATCCAGCTCCTAAGCTTTAACTGAAAAGCTTTAATCCACCAATACTAATTCTCCCCACCATAGGAATTTTGACCGCAAAATTCACTGCACATATCCTCAAAGCAAAGGTTAGTGATCATGCACATTAGGAAGGGAAAAGGAATATATATTGCCATTCTATATGCAATGCAACAGGCAGGGTATCGTTTACCATAAAACTGATACCAAGTTGAAACATACCTCCTAATAATACCTTAATAACCTACTTACTTCCACCTAATAAAACACATAATCAAAACAATCCATACAAATGGTGTCTAACCATGTTAGCAAGAGTACATCTAACATGGTTAGAAAGAGAAAACGATATCAATCAATACTATATGCCCTAACCATGTTAGTAAGGGATTCACCTAACATGGTTAGCAAAAGAAACCAAGCAAGCTACATAAAGGTTAACCATATCAGAGCGGGGCCCATCTAACATGGTTATATAAAATAACAACACTCGTCACAACAATAAATCACAATCAACAATATAACCATGTTAGGAAAAGGTCTTTCCTTAACACAATTATTCAGAACACCTGTATCAATTAAACTTATTAAAACTACTATCTGACTTAAGCATGTCAGTACCACAGAGCACCTTCAAACTTCATTAATCACAATTATATGATACATTCGTATCATGAAAGAGAAATTGTCTTTCCATTAGCAGACAATTCTCAACGGTCAATTCACCACTATATAATCAATCAACACACTAATACAGTGTGTGATACGACCACCACTGTCACATTCTTTCAATATCAGTGATTAACCAACAATCAACAGAAATAACTAACACAATTCATTCCAAACAATACAAACAAATGCGGAAGCGGATGCAACCTAATAAATGGCAATATACATCCCTACGGTTTACCTCCGGCCTACTCACTGACTCAGTGCAGCTGGCCGGTCCCTTTTTCCCTTCCTCTCAGACTACCTCTGGGCATGATCACCTGCAAAAATAAAGGGAATGGGGTGAGACAAAACAATGTCTCAGTAATCACCTCTTAACTCACTGTGAGACTAAGAAATGGGGTAGTGGAGCGTCTACAGGGTACCACAGTTCAAAACCTGCATACAGCACATAACATTTACAAATATATATATATATATAACCATATATATATCCAGAATAGATGCATCCATCTCTCAATAGACAAAAATAAACATGATTGACACTGTGCCCAGTCTCAAGTCTGAAAGCATAAAAAGGGAGCACTTTTAAATAGTGAAAACGTCTCTGGGGAGCACTTTAAAAGTGAAAACGTCCCTGGGGAGCACTTTTAAAAGTGAAAACGTCCCTGGAGAGCACTTTTAAAAGTGAAAACGTCCCTGGTTCCTTTAAAATCCGAGGAACCTGTACTATTAACCTATCGATTGCGCAGATCGATAGGTTACATCGGCCGACGGTACTAATAACCAGTGTCATGCATCATACCAAAGAATATATATATAAATATGAATTTATATAAAGTACAGTTCCGTTGAAAGGTACCCTATAGCCCACGTTTAAGTATAACATAATCTGAATTCATTTTATTTATATATATAAATAAGTAGAAGAGGATGTCAGAAAATCCTCAACTACCATCACCCTCAGTATCACAGTTAGTTAAGCGTGATTACCTGTTCAAGCTCAATAACCATAAATCCTAGCAGCAATTGTTTTCCGCGTGCTCCACTTGAGTCACCTTCGTCTACAACCTCCTAATGAGAAATTATTGGTCAATGCACAATAATAGTGACTTTGACCTACTTTTCAAACAATTCCAAAACCAATGTTGAAGTAATGAATTACTTGTAACATTCACCCCTTTTCTATATCCCTTTTAAACTTCCACAATTCCCTTAACCAGTATTTATATCTCCTAAAGTCTTACTTTACCATTTCGCATCACTCATGGCCAAAATTACCCCAATCATGTAAAACTCACCAAAAGCACTCCATTAATATTAATTTAGCACTCAAAATGGCTTCCTAACTCCCAAGTACCTCACCACAATTCCAACACACCTTTACCTAACTAAATTTCTCCTTTAATCAACACTGTAACTACTAAATTTCCTTACCAACAGCAATCCAACTAAGACAAATATTTCATCATCCTAATATAACCTCAACAAACATTTATTAACCACTAATCTTGGTCACTACCTTTCACATCATCAAATCCCAACTTTAAAGCACTTTAAAGGCTAACATAATTTCCAACAATTGCACTACTCCACACTTTCTTAACACCTATATAAACATTTCTTAATTTACAACTCAAAGTAACCTAATGAGACTAAGAATGCCCATAAATTACAAAACAATCACAAACCATCATATTAGTGTCAAATTTACAACTCAAGGTAACCTCCCAACTTCAATAAACTTTCCACCAACTCAAAACATATCTTACCTAGTCAAATCCTCTTAAATCCAACATTTTAATCATTTCCTTTGTCCATTTACTTTTGACTACTAAAGCATTAACTTTATCATTTTCCTTAACTTTTGCCTAATCACCAAAACATGTATAACTTATCAAAACTACTCCATTTATACTCATTTGGCATTCAAAGTAGCTCCCTAACTACCCAAATATTCCACTACCTTTCAAACATACTTTTACATTAACAAAATCTATTTAATCAAAAGTTTAACTTCCAAATTTTCCTTTCCATCACCAATCCATCATAAACCAATATTCTAATATCCTTAACTACCCTTAGAAAGCATTCATACATCACTACTTCATTGAAAACATCTTCCATTAACTCAAACTTCAACTCAAAGAGCCCTAACATGCTCCAAAAATTCCCAAAGTTAATCCCTACTTCCAAAAACTTAATTCCTTTAAAAACATATTCATTTAACCACTTAAACATTGATAGATTCTTATTTAATTTCCAAGGAATCAAATGTGAGCAAACCCTAGCTTCAAAAATGCCTAAAATGTTCTCTAAAAATTCCAAACTACTTTCCAACTCCAATAAACAACAATTTCCATAACAAAACTTAAATTAATCACTAATAATCCTTATGGTAACTTGAAAATCCTACAATCCCAATTTTTCATAAATCCCTAACTTCCAAAAGAGGAAACTTTATTAAAAATCAGCGTCACAAAAAGCTTACGGAGTTCAAGAATGAAAGGAAAAGTCCCCACCGCCGTCGGCCGCCACTAGGGACGCCGGAAAACACCTCTTCTTTGATGGTGGCCGAGCTAGTGCGAAAGAAAGGAAAGGAAAATAAGGAAATGAAGTTGGAATCAAAAGAAAACTCAAGAAAATGACAACACATGGGTCCCATACCGCTCGCCGCCGTCGGCCGCCGGAAAAGGAACCCGCCGTCGCCAGAAAATGGCACCTCCAGTTCGCCACAAACAACCACCGATCAGACGCGATTTACACTGATTTATGAAGGAGAAGAGGTGAGAAACGGAAATGAGGAAGCTTTTTAGAAGGAGAGGCCGATTTCTGAGGTGTGAGGAAGAAGAAAAATGGTGAAGAGGGAGGGAGGGGCGTCGCGCGTTTCATAGAGGGGAGGAGAAGGAGACCGAAAATTTTAAAGGGAATGGAAGGAGGGGCGTGTTTGGTTGGGGGAAATAAGGGTGGTTTTTGGTAATTTGTAGCCCAAGCTTGCCATAGTGTACTCTTTTTAACTTAAAACCACTCAAACCAGTCTCCAATCTTCTTAAACTTCAAAATATTTTTAGCTCTACCACTCCCTCATATTTCAAACTCTTCAATTCTTTAGTAATTATATGCATTTTAATTACTCAAAATTTCCAAAAATCTCCAAAAATTCCTAAAAATTCCAAAATTCCTAATTTCTCCTTTTATCATTTCCAAAACACTCTTTTAATCTTGTATTCAATTTTTAGGATGTTACATACAACTTGAGAACTAGGACTGTAGAAGAATCTATGCATGTTGTCTTTGATGAAAACCCCTCATGGGAAGGATCCACAGAAGATGATGAAAACCTAATGATTTCAAAACCATCATCATCTTCACCACCCGAAGAAACACCAACAAGGGATTCAAAAGGGGAGGATGATCCCATTGATGAGCCTAAAGTGCAGACCGTATCTGATGAGATACAAATGCCAACCGCTAGGAGACATCACAGGGATCATCCACTAGACCTAGTACTTGGTGATGTTTTTTCTGGTGTTAGGACTAGAAGGCAAGTTTAAAATGAAGTTGAGTATGGAGCATTCCTGTCTCAAATTGAACCAACTTCAGTTGAACAGGCCCTAGAAGACTGTGATTGGATCATTGCCATGTAGGAAGAACTCAATCAATTTGAAAGAAGTCAAGTCTGGGAACTAGTACCTAGACCGTTCCACCAATCCATAGTTGGAACCTGTAAAATCCTTCCAAATAATTACAATTTTAACACAATATAAATATATTTATATGTTTGGTAAGTATATTTAAACCTTAATTATGATAGAAAAGATACTATCATAGTTATTAAAAGTTTAGTCTTAAATAGATAAGAAGAAAAATACATAGATCGAAAGACTTCATCGTAGTTAAAAGAAGAATAATCATTTACAAAGTCTAACTATGATAGAAAAGGATCTATCATAGTTATTAGGGGCAAGATGATATTTCAGAATCGTTTATCCATGATAGAAAAAGACATTGTTAAATAAAATTTGGAATGCTATCATGGATAACAAAATATTGGTAAAATTTGAATAGATTAACCATGTTAGAAAATGTTAAATGCTAACATGGTTATTAAATTTTTAAGGGTAACTCATTTAATCTAACAATGCTAGAAAGTTTGTAACATACGAAATCATGTCTTTATGAAAAGTAAGTATACCATGTTAGAAAAAGAATATGCCTAACATGGTAATTAAAATCATTGTCAAAACCGACTACCATCTTTCTTTACGAAGCATATTTCAAACATCATAATTGCAACACAAGATTATCATCACAAAAGGAGCCACTGACTCAATCCATGGGGGCCAAAACCAAACATATTAAGTAAAATTCTCCAGCCTCTAGAATCTAGAAATCAATTGCATACAATGTGAAACCAAATTTTAGAAACATAAATAAACTGCAATGTCTCAAGCCGCAGATTGCCAGAAGAGGACATGTCTTAGAATATACAATTATACAGTAATCCATAACATCAAATAAAATGCGGAAGCGGATATGCATGTATGTCTAGCCTAGTGTTTGGCAATATACATAATACAAGAGAATACTCAATGATCTCACATTCTGTGAGTTTCCTCTAGTTCCTTGCCCTTTCATTTAACCTTGAACTCAAACCTGAAAATAAAAAGCAACCAGTGAGACAGAGGCCCAGTAACAGTTATTCTTTCCATTTTGCCTTACATGCCAACAGGTATAACAAGATACTCATGAAAACAATCAGGTCCTAATATCAGTATCTATTATGAAACATAATATGCCAAAGCAATAATTCATATAATAAGCAATTCATTTTAACAAGAATGATCCATAATATGCCAAAGCAATAATTCATATAATAAGTAATTCATTTTAATAGGAATGATCCAAAATATGCCAAAGCAATAATTCATATAATAAGCAATTCATTTTACATCCAAAATATGCCAAAGCAATAATTCATACAATACGCAATTCATTTTAACAGGAATGATCCAAACTATGCCAAAGCAATAATTCATATAATAAGCAATTCATTTTAACAGGAATGATCCAAACACCATAAAGGGTAGATCCAACGAGATCCAAACGCCCTAATGGCAGATCCAATAAGATCCAAATGTCTCCATAGAGACAGATCCAAGTACTGACAGAACACCAGAACCAGTTCCAAACGTCAGTACTAGCCCAAAAGGTTAACCCGATGGCCATCGGGTAACCTCATCACGTGAAGGGGAGTGAGCCAAAGCTCATAGGGCGCCAAATCAACAGCAGATTTAACAAATATATTATAACACATTTGCAACAAGAATTTAGACATTTATATCATCATAGTTATATAGTGAATATCACAATATTGTCTCAAATGCCACACAGCAATTTACCAATTTCCATAGCAGATTATATATATATATATATATATATATATATATATATATAGACAATCACAAAGAATATATAGCCCAATATCACCAATATACCATAAGGCTCACAAACCTTCTTTAATCTATCAATCATGCACACACACTCATAAGACAAGGAAGTGGTTACCTGGATGCAGTTACTAAGGGTTACCACAGTAGAAGAATTTTTCCCGCTATCAATTTGACACAAGTGACACTCTACACCACAATCACACACAAAATTGCACTTAATCAAGTGTCAATATACAAATTTGGGAACTCAATTCCCTATCAAAACATTCATTATCAATCAATTTAATAGACTTCCCTCTCAACCTCTTCTCAACTCACAACTTAGCCTATAATTCATCATTGACCAACAACAATTGAAACAGATCAGCAAGGATTTTTCTCAAGCTTACATGTATCCACTTTAGCCATTATAAACATCACCCATTAAAAAAATTACATTCAAATTATCTATATGGATCAACTTACATCCAAAATTAACAATAAATCATCCTAAAAATCACCAAAACTCAATTTACTCTAATCTTCCTCCAATCTCAACATGCTACGCTTATTCATCAACATCAATAAATATATTAAAATCAACCATATGGTCATATTCATCATCAAATCACATTTATCCCAATCAAACTCCAACTTAATCATACTTTCAAACTCAAAATCTGATTCAAGAGTTTCCACCAACAACCCCAACATTTTAGGATAATCTTTTAACAGGTTGAAAACCATAAGGAAGCACCAAGAATATGAACAATTAGAGGATTTTTCGAAATCCTCACCAAACCTTAATTTTTCAACACATAAATTTTTGTCAAATCACCATCCTAACTCAAAATCAAATAATCCAAGTTTGTAGACTACTTATAAATCTACCCAATGTAGTTTTAAAACAACAAAATTGAACACAATAGCCATTGAAATCAGATTCTAAGAGAACCCCAAATTCTAAGCATGAAACCACACTTTAAAACTCAAGATTTGATTCAAGAATTTCCCCAACAAATCCAACATTTTAGAATCATCATCAAACTTATTTCTAATGTCAAACCATCTCTTACAATAAGTATTTTGAAATTTTTTTTTGTCAAATCCTAGATATTTTCCTAACCTTGCAAATTGAGATATTGGCTCAAAATATGAAAGTTAAAAGGAAAGAGAGGAAGAAAAGGAATTTACTTACAAGATTTGAGATCTATGAATTCTTGGATTTCCTCCAGAATAAAACTCAAGAACCCCTTAATTTTCATCTCTCCTTCATTCTCATCTTGAATTTCAGCGCCCCTCACTCTTTCAGTGACAACTCTGTTTCATTTTTATATATATAAGGGGATTTGCCCTCTTACATTGACTCAAGTGGGCAGTACGTTGCTGCCCACTTTCGGCCTTACTTGGCCCATTTAAATTCAGTTGTGGGTGGCCCACGTGCCACCCACAATTGATAAGTTTTTTTTTGTTTTACATTATCAATCACACATATTGAATTCAAATAATTTTTTAAACTTCTAAGTGTAATCATCCTAAAATTAATCAATTAGATAAGCTTTCGGTCTTATCCAATATTTCTATTTTATGATATCCAATTTTCATGACTTAGTCTCACAACTAATAATCTTAAGATAGGATCAATTTCGTTTGAAATTCTTAATAATTTCTAAAGTCAATCATTAATTTAATTTTCAATCCATAATTGAGTCTCTAAATTCTATAAGTCCCTTAAACTTATATTTAATTATTAATTAATTTATTGCTTAAAATTTTGGGATGTTACAGAACCAAATGGGTTTTTAAAAATAAACTGGATGAGACTGACCTAATTACTAGAAACAAAGCCAGATTAGTAGCAAAATGATATAACCAAGAAGAGAGCATAGACTATGAAGAAACCTTTGCGCCAGTCGCAAGACTAGAAGCCATAAGGATTCTTCTAGCCTTCGCATCCATGAAAGGTTTTAAATTATATCAAATGGATGTAAAAAGTGCTTTTCTTAATGGCTATATTAAAGAAGAGGCGTATGTTGAACAACTTCCTGCTTTGAGGATCCTAGACATCCTAAACATGTTTTTAGATTGAAGAAAGCTCTATATCGCCTGAAACAAGCTCCACGAGCTTGGTATGAGAGACTTAGCAACTTCTTGCTAGGGAAAGGTTTCTCAAGAGGTAAACTGGATAATACTCTGTTCATACTGCATAAGGATAGGGACATGTTAGTTATTCAGATATATGTTGATGATATCATATTTGGAGCAACTAACGAGAAACTCTGTGAGGAGTTTTCAAAGACAATGCAGGGAGAATTTGAAATGTCGATGATGGGAGAATTGAACTTCTTCCTAGGCCTGCAGATCAAACAGAGGAAAGATGACATCTTCATTTCCCAAACCAAGTATTGTAGAGAAATCCTCAAGAAGTTTGGGATGGATGAATGCAAGGAGTATGATACTCCCATGAGCACCACTGCCGCTCTCGATGCAGATGTAAAAGGAAACTCTGTTAGCCAATCAATGTATAGGGGCATGATAGGTTCCCTGTTATATTTAACTGCTAGCAGACCTGACATACAATTTAGTGTCGGCATGTGTGCTAGATTTCAGGCCAATCCCAAGGAATCTCACTTAACATGTGTTAAACGAATTCTGAGATACCTTGAGGGAACTCAAGAGCTTGGTCTCTGGTATCCCAGAGGTAACCAAGAGTTCTTGTGGGCTTACTCTGACGCTGATCATGCAGGTTATAAAACAGATAGGAAGAGCACTAGTGGCCAATGTGCTTTCCTTGGAGGCGGTCTGGTGTCATGGGCAAGCAAGAAGCAGACTTGTGTGTCACTATCATCCACAGAGGTAGAGTATATTGTGATAAACGTGGCTGTCACCCAAGAGGGGGGGGGTGAATTGGGTGAGGGAATAAAATAAATCTTTTGAATCTTGTTTTCGAAAGACTGCTTGTGCTTGGTGATAATATTTACGAAGTAGTGATATGCACAAGTCAGTATGTTATGTGATGCAAAATAGAATGTTTGAATGTAAATTTATGCACACATAAATTTATCCTGGTTCGGTCACCCAGACCTACATCCAGTCCCCAGGCTCCACCTGAGATTTTCAATCCACTATTCTTGTTTAAACCGGGCACAAGAGAAGCCTTTACACTTTAGGTTTTACGAGCACGGGTTCACCTAACAACCCACAGGTTTTACACCGGGTTCACCTGCAAACCTTACAAATGCAAGTTTTACGGGCTAACTTGCAACCTATGGAGATTTAGACAACCTCTAAATGCTCCCCCTTACAAATTGTAAGTTTACACTATGTTCACTCTATGAACTGATTGTGCTAAACACTTAAGCTCAAAACTAACTCTCTCTAAGAGTGGATGATGTTACTCACTTAAGTACAATAAAATTACTCTCTGAAAAATATCACAAATCTGGATCTGAGAGTAGTAGAAGATGTGTAGAATGAAGAGTATGATATATCAGATACTTTGTTCTATTCTCTCTTTTTCTTCCATATCTTCTCTTCTGAATGAATGTCTCTTTTATACTCGGCTTCATAGGCTTCTGTGCCAGGTTGAATATGAACGTTTGAATAAAGCCGTTAATCCTATGTTACCGTTGAGAAGTGCATCTTCATTAATGTTTAGCAGGGTTGACTTGCTTTATCTCTGAAAAGTAGTCCTGACACCTCTGCTCTGACAAAAGCATTCTGACACTGCATCTCTTTGAACGTTCAGACATTCTGATTGCTTGCGGAAGCAACTTCTCATCCGGAAGCAACCTTTCTGAGTGTGCTGCACTTGAACGTTAGTTTAGCAATATAATCATATAGTCTCATGCAGTGGATGATCCCTAAATCTAAGAAGTATCCGGAAGCACTTCTACATCCGGAAGTAAATTCACTTGATGAGGGATTTAGTTCACCATGACTTGCTCTCGCTTAGTCTATTTCATTCCACCACTCAGCGCTAGTCACTGAGCTATCGAAAGCACTTTTACTTGACGTGGTGAATTCACTGACGCTTAGGGTGAAATCTATTCTATCAGTCTGCGCCAGTCATGATCTAACAGGAAGCAACTTTACTTGATGTTGCATTTCCGCTGACGCTCGGGGTTATATCTAGTCTATCAACCTGCGCCAGTCTAAATCTAATAGGAAGTGCTTTCACTTGGCGAAGTAGACTTACTGACGCTTGGGGTAATAACTATTCTATTGCTCTGCGCCAGTCTAAGTCTAACAGGAAGCGCTTTCACTTGGGGAAGTAGACTTACTGACGCTTGGTGTAATATCTATTCTGTCGCTCTGCGCCAGTCTAATTCTAACAGGAAGCGCTTTCACTTGGGGAAGTAGACTCACTGTCGCTTGGAGTAATATCTATTCTATCGCTCTGCGCCAGTCTAAGTCTAACAGGAAGCAAACTCACTTCCGATTGAAACATAGCTTAGTCTTAAGGTTTTGTGTACCTAATTCTCATGGACTAAGTTATTTCCCAGTGATTTACTTGCTGATGCTGGGGGATGAAAACATTCATCCGCATGCGCAAGTCCTAATCTATCCGGAAGTAGATCTTCACCCGGAAGCACTCTTACTTGGGATCCTATGTTATCCTATTGCTTCCTAGGCACTTGGTTTAATCCTCTATATTTTAGTCTTCATCAAAACTTAAGATTCTAACATTCTCCCCCTTTTTGATGATGACAAACCTAGTTTTATCGATTAAGTTCCTAAGGAAGGATTATCAAGAGAATAAAAGCAATGGATAACAACAAGTAACTCAGACAAATATTATTGACAGGCAGAGGTTACAAGTCAGAGTTATGTAATCAAATAACATATACAAGTAAAGAATGTATACAAATAAATTTCACTAAGTATGAATGAAAATATGCATGAAAACAAAATCAACAAAAATATTTGGATTGGGGGTTAGAGTTTGTGTCTCTTTTTCTTTTCCCTCTCTTTCTGCCTCTCTTCGTTTTCCTCACGCTCACTCTGGTTTATCTGGGCAATGATCTCTTGAAGCTCTTTTTCCTCTTTTTCCCTCCTGAGCCTTTCTGATTCAATGGACTCCTCGTATGCCCTTTTCATGTTCTCCACTTCTTCATACCCAGGGAAACCTGTAGCATCGTCGAAGTAGCAGACTTCTCCATTGGGATAGTGTACAGCCCGGATTCTCACATTCCATGCAGAGAAGTTGGGATCCTCTTCAACTTCTTGGGCTTTCCTTTTCCCTTTCCCTTTGCTCTTCCCTTTGCTTTTGTTAATTGGAGGAGTGGGCATGGCACTTGCTCTTTCAGCATCGAGGCAAGCCATCTGACCAAAAGATAATTTGTCAGTGAATCCAAATCTCTCAAATTCATCAGGGGTCATGTCTTCAATTTCCAATTTGACCTCCTTCAGAATTGGAACCGCTTGGACCACTGGATTTTCTTGCACAACCTGAGCAGATGAAGTTCCTTGCTCAGGTAGGTCAGATGGAGTCTCTTCCTCAGACTCATCAGATTCAGTGGTGGCAATTAACTTCCTGGCACGTTTCCTAGCAACGGCCTTCTTTCTGAGTGCACTGAATCTGGCTGCTGGCTCAGACGAGGGAGGAGGATCAGAAGATTGCTCAGATGAAGGGACCTCAGACTCTTGCCCAGAGGATGCAGGAACAGGCTTGGCTATCACAATGGGAGGATGGTTGGGTCTCTTCAGTCCCCACTTCATTATGATCTCCTCAACCATCTCTCTACTTGTTTTATTTGGAGGAGGCTCCGATGATGACTCAGATTGTGAGGATTGTTCATTCTGCCCATACACAACCATATCCCATTGTGGTCCTTGCTCAGCCGCTTTCTTCTGCTGCATGAACCGGACGGCCTCTCTTCTTATAAGGCTCTCTGCACCACTCAGCCTCTGAGACTCATATGCACGACGCAGGGCGGCCGTGATATCTTCATCAATCCAGAGTGATGGCTGGCTGAGGGCATCCCTTGTGGCCATGCTTAGACGAAGAGTGGACATAACATTTCTCCCCCTTTTGTCATCATCAACAGGGGTGAGTGCCAGGGATGGAGTGGATGTGGAGGAGGATGGAGGTGGTTCAGGACCAAATTTCTTGGGAGGGGAGGGTGATAGGGTAGAGGTAGAGGATGTGGGAGAGGATAGGTGTTCAGGAGTTTGAGGAGAGTCGGGGAAGCAACTGGAGGTGACAAAGAGATCCGTATAGGGATAAGTGGAGGAGTATGCTTTGTAATTGGCGGAGTCAGGGGTAAAGGGTAAATGGTCATCGGAGAGTGGTTGAAGGCGGGGATACTCGCCGTATGGTTGGCTGAGGGGGTGAATGGCTGTTTCAGATCCTATGGGTCTAGGGCTTTGATGGGTTGGGTTGGAGAAGCGGAGTGGAGAGCGTGTAGGGGCACCTGGTCGTGTGGGAATGGGCGAGGATGAGGATGATGAAGGTGAGGATGAGAAGTTTCTAGGGGAAAGGCGTGGAGAGTTGTGAGGTGAGTCTTGGGTTTGGTGGTCATGGGTAGGTGAAGGTTGGGATTGTTGGTCATTGTTGGGTGATGGTGGGGCTTGTTGGTCATTTTGTGGTGGAGGCTGAGGTTGTTGAGTGTTAGGCGGAGGAGGAGGTGGTAGTTGAGGGTGATTAGGAGGAGGAGGAGGGTTTTGAGGAGGCGGAGGAGGAGGTGGCAAGTTACCTTGTGATGAAGGTTGGGGAATTTGTAGGTGCTGGAGGATGAGGTCTAATTTTGCATCCACCCTGGTAAGGTGATTCTCAAGTTGGTCTAATTTTGCATCCACCCTGGTAAGGTGATTCTCAAGTTGTCCTATTCTGTCCTCGAGCCGCTGGATCCGCTCCCCTTGGTGCTGGAAACCAGCTTCACATTCAGCACGGAGAGGACCCACCAAGGAATCAGTCAGTCTCAACAGAAGCTCTTCCTTTATGTCCTCGGCAAAGGCCCTAACAGAAGCTGGAACCCTTGCACTACGGCTTGGCCCAGCATGTGAGTCAACTTCCTGATCTCCTGCTCCAGATGCAGAGGGAGCTGAAGTACCAGAAGCACTACTGGCTTGTGAGCGTGAGCGAGTGGGCTTAGGAGGCTTGAAATACTTGATCCCCATCCTTGCCACATTGGTTGCTCCCACAGGCCTACACTGGACATTCTCTTCTTCCACAGCAGATGTAGCTTTGATCAGATGCTTCTCAAGAAGGAAGGCAATGATGGTGGGATAGGGAAGATAACCTGACTTGTCATTGCTTAACCAGCGCTGAAGCTCTAGGCATATCAACTGCCCAGGGTTGAAAGGCTTCAGCGAGAGGAGTCTAGGGAACCAAGGGTTGTCCAGCAGTGTGAACTCGTTGAAGTTGCCTCCCTTATGAGTCATTATCCGGGAGTAGATGTAGTACAAGAGCCTGTTAGAATCAGACATCTTGGACACCTTCTTGCTGTTGGTGCCATACAACTCCTCGAGTTCCTCCTTGCTGTACTTGTGAGACTCAGGGTAGATCCATTCATTCATATCCTCTTCTGTGATTCCCATCATCTCATTCAAGGTTCTCCAAGTGAACCTGAAGGTTCTTCCTCTTACAGTGGCAGTGAAGGAGAGTTTGTGGACTTGCTCTTTCCCATCCACCTTCCTGTACTTAGCTCTGCCTGAGAGGGATTGGCAAAAGACTCGCAGGACGTTGACGTTGTAGTCCTGGTTGATGCCCAGCCAAGGCATATACTTTTCCAAGTAAGGGCGCAGATGAGCAAACCCTAGTTCATCCAACTTGTCCAGATTGATGAACAGGCCATGATTGAAGATGGGAATGGATGTCTCAAATTTGGCGGATACACCCTCCAATGCCCCATCTCTATAGACTGTGGGATCATCTTCTTCCTCAACCCTCTGCCTCTTGGAGGAAGGCTCCTCAGAAAATTGAACCTTCTTTTTCTTTCCCTTTCTCTGAGCATCCCTCTCTTGTTCAGAACCCACTGCCTGTTCCACTCTACCAGAGGTTCCAGGCTGACCCTGAACGTTTTCATCCTGTCCCTGTGATTGCCTAGAACCTTTATGGCGTTCATGATGTTCTTCATGATGTTCTTCATGGTGCCCAGATTTACCAGAATGCTTGTGAGTGGATTTCCCAGATTTCGACTTGTGTTTCTTGGAAGAAGAGGTTTTCTGGATGACTGGGTTGGATTCATGAGATCCGGCCATTTTTATATGAATGTTGTAGTAATAAAAAGGATGAAATACGAGAAATGTGTAAAGGAGAAATGAAGAACACAATGGAGAAGATGAAAAGACTTTTAAGAGAAAACGATGCGAGTGAAAAAGATGTAGTAAAAAGTGAAAATGGAAAATGACTTCTATTTATAGGTGAAACTTCTTGAGGATAGAATGGGCATAGTCTTTCAAATTTTCACACATTGGGTAACGTAAGTTTTTACGTTGGAACGACACACCTGATGACACGTGTTGCTTCAGAGAAGGCACAGCGTTTCATAGAGGAAGTTGAAACGTTTTCTGAAGTGATGTGTCCCTTGATCTGACACTGGCGCTCTTGATCATATTGAATTATCATCCAGCGCTAGCAAAAGAGTATTCGGAAGTGATTTTGCTTCCGGTTGGACAGACGCTCCTGGTTGCCTTGAGTAGTCATTCAGCGTCAGCACGAGAGCATCCGGAAGTAGTTTTGCTTCCGATGGTACTTACTTAAGATTTAACTTTGAGTGACTCGTTGATGTTCTCTCTTGTGCATCCACAGCGATCAAGCTTTCATAACTAAAGCCATATTTGCGTCAAGTAGAGTTTGTTTGATCTTCTCAATTTCAGGAGCAGTAGCTCTCGGAGCCCAGTATGAACAACAACTCATTCTGATTTGATACATTGCTCTGATCAGGTATGATCATGAAAATTGTTGTTCCTTCGTACCTTCTTTCCTACAAAATAGCAAATGATTTCTCTTTCCCATTTTTCAGTCTCCAAACTTGGATCTGACTGGTCAGTTTGTAGGAAGTATGTGATTCTTATGCTCTTAAGAATTATTCACTATGAATATAGCATTACGAATCAACTATGACTATATGCACATGGCTTCTGATAATGATAGTCATAGATAGCATGTAGAGTATGAACATTGTGTGAAATATCTTATAAGCCATATCATGTTCATGCTTATGATGCTTAATGTAAAATCTCAATAAGTCCATCTTACATTTGCATAGGAGATTTTACTGTTGCATGCTTCAACCTTAAATAATCCCTTGCTTACCCAAGGAGATCTTTTATACTTATCCTTGGCCTGAAGCACTTTCTTAGGAGAGACAGGATTCGCAGGTTTTCTCCATGTGAGTTGAGACATCCTCTCTCTTTTGTCCTTCTCAGGATAGTTGAATGGAACTCTGTGATAGCTTATCTCTGAGACAAGGTCTTTGTTCCTTGTGGTAGCGCACTGCTTCTTATGATTGAACCAGGTAGTTGCAGTAGTGACATCACCACGAGTTCTCTTCTTTGGGACAAGAGGGACTCTTGATCTTTCCTGCACAGGTAAGGCACTAGAAGGGAGTTTTGGTACCCATTTGTACTTGGGTCCTACATAGTTAGCGCTGGACCTTACTTGTCCTTTGGGGATCCATATATATTTATTTCTCACATTTAAATTTCTCTTAAAATTGCATGTGTGAGAAATATGACCAGTTCTACCACAATAATGACAGATAATGGGATGATGTTCAGAATCAGATTTCTTATCACTATTATGGTGGTCAGTTTTCTTTTCAAAGACTCTATGTTTATTAACTTTTGAAATTTCAGTGTCTTTCGAAAAATCTTCTTTTATGAGTGGGACTTTGGACTCCTTGGTTGTAGAAGAAGGAATAAGTTCCTCAAGTTCCCTATTCCTTTTTCTTAAGCCTAGAATTTCTTTTGCAAGTTTACAGAATTCAACATGTAGCTCATTATACATATCTTGCAATTCAGAAGTTTCAAGTTTAGGTACCTCATTTTCTTCAGCTTCTGAATCTTCTAGGCGGAGATCCACTCTCTCTTTGCTGATACTAGCTTCTACTACATCACCATCCAGTAGCTCATCAACGGTGGATTCACAAGGAGCACATAGTGAGCTTTGGACAGCCTTAACATCAAGAAATTGGTTAGAAGCATACATAGTATCAAGAGTGTTCCAAATATCTATAGCCCTAGAGCAATGTTTAATTTTCTGGTAATCATTGTCAGATAAACTTTTGTGCAAAATTTGCATTGCTCTAAGGTTTAAGTAAAATAAGCTTTTGTCCTCTTCTGTCCAATTTACTTTTGGTTTGAAATCAGAGTCCTTTTCAAAAACATCCCACATTTTGAAATCAGTGGATAGTATAAAACTTTTCATCCTTCCCTTCCATAAGTAAAAATCAGCATTTTCTAACACGGGTGGGATTGTATGATCAAAACCTTCAAAACACATTTTGTAACCCAAATCAGCCTAGGTCTTTGCACTTGAGATCGTTGGATCCTTTAAACAAGTGACCTTGCTCTGATACCAAATGATAAACGTGGCTGTCACCCAAGAGGGGGGGGTGAATTGGGTGAGGGAATAAAATAAATCTTTTGAATCTTGTTTTCGAAAGACTGCTTGTGCTTGGTGATAATATTTACGAAGTAGTGATATGCACAAGTCAGTATGTTATGTGATGCAAAATAGAATGTTTGAATGTAAATTTATGCACACATAAATTTATCCTGGTTCGGTCACCCAGACCTACATCCAGTCCCCAGGCTCCACCTGAGATTTTCAATCCACTATTCTTGTTTAAACCGGGCACAAGAGAAGCCTTTACACTTTAGGTTTTACGAGCACGGGTTCACCTAACAACCCACAGGTTTTACACCGGGTTCACCTGCAAACCTTACAAATGCAAGTTTTACGGGCTAACTTGCAACCTATGGAGATTTAGACAACCTCTAAATGCTCCCCCTTACAAATTGTAAGTTTACACTATGTTCACTCTATGAACTGATTGTGCTAAACACTTAAGCTCAAAACTAACTCTCTCTAAGAGTGGATGATGTTACTCACTTAAGTACAATAAAATTACTCTCTGAAAAATATCACAAATCTGGATCTGAGAGTAGTAGAAGATGTGTAGAATGAAGAGTATGATATATCAGATACTTTGTTCTATTCTCTCTTTTTCTTCCATATCTTCTCTTCTGAATGAATGTCTCTTTTATACTCGGCTTCATAGGCTTCTGTGCCAGGTTGAATATGAACGTTTGAATAAAGCCGTTAATCCTATGTTACCGTTGAGAAGTGCATCTTCATTAATGTTTAGCAGGGTTGACTTGCTTTATCTCTGAAAAGTAGTCCTGACACCTCTGCTCTGACAAAAGCATTCTGACACTGCATCTCTTTGAACGTTCAGACATTCTGATTGCTTGCGGAAGCAACTTCTCATCCGGAAGCAACCTTTCTGAGTGTGCTGCACTTGAACGTTAGTTTAGCAATATAATCATATAGTCTCATGCAGTGGATGATCCCTAAATCTAAGAAGTATCCGGAAGCACTTCTACATCCGGAAGTAAATTCACTTGATGAGGGATTTAGTTCACCATGACTTGCTCTCGCTTAGTCTATTTCATTCCACCACTCAGCGCTAGTCACTGAGCTATCGAAAGCACTTTTACTTGACGTGGTGAATTCACTGACGCTTAGGGTGAAATCTATTCTATCAGTCTGCGCCAGTCATGATCTAACAGGAAGCAACTTTACTTGATGTTGCATTTCCGCTGACGCTCGGGGTTATATCTAGTCTATCAACCTGCGCCAGTCTAAATCTAATAGGAAGTGCTTTCACTTGGCGAAGTAGACTTACTGACGCTTGGGGTAATAACTATTCTATTGCTCTGCGCCAGTCTAAGTCTAACAGGAAGCGCTTTCACTTGGGGAAGTAGACTTACTGACGCTTGGTGTAATATCTATTCTGTCGCTCTGCGCCAGTCTAATTCTAACAGGAAGCGCTTTCACTTGGGGAAGTAGACTCACTGTCGCTTGGAGTAATATCTATTCTATCGCTCTGCGCCAGTCTAAGTCTAACAGGAAGCAAACTCACTTCCGATTGAAACATAGCTTAGTCTTAAGGTTTTGTGTACCTAATTCTCATGGACTAAGTTATTTCCCAGTGATTTACTTGCTGATGCTGGGGGATGAAAACATTCATCCGCATGCGCAAGTCCTAATCTATCCGGAAGTAGATCTTCACCCGGAAGCACTCTTACTTGGGATCCTATGTTATCCTATTGCTTCCTAGGCACTTGGTTTAATCCTCTATATTTTAGTCTTCATCAAAACTTAAGATTCTAACATATTGCTGCTGCAAGTTGTTGTGCCCAGGTGCTGTGGTTGAAAAACCAACTTCGAGATCTTGGCCTTAAATTTCCAGAGGCTCCCATTCTATGTGACAACACAAGCACTATTAGCCTAGCCAAGAATCCGGTTCAGCACACGAGAACAAAGCACATTGATGTCAGACATCACTTCATTAGAGATCATGTTCAGAAGAAGGATGTCAAGGTGCAATTTGTTCCAACACAGCATCAACTTGCAGATAGCTTTACCAAGCCTCTGGGGCTGATCAATTTGCCTACATAAGAGGCAATTTGGGAATGGTAAACCCAAGTGAAGTTTAACTCTTCATTATAAACTTGTGCTTAAATGTTAAAACTTGTAAATTGTACTAACTTTGGCATCAGAGTGCCAATCTTTAGTTTTGCAGGTCCCCTTGTGAAAGGGTCATACGAACGTACAATGTTAAATCTTAAGTTTTTCGCATCCAGAAGGGAATCCACTTCCACTAGCATGGTGCACTTACAGGAACAATCCTTCAGCCTGAGCAAAGATGGCATTCGCAAGCAATATTGCTATCGATAGCAAGGACAACTATTGAACCTTGGAAGGAGTAGAGTGGCTGGACGCCATTTCTTCTACTCAGCGTGGAATCATGCCGCTTGCGATTGCTGCTCAGCATCCGGAAGCGTCTATAATTTAGACATAAAACTGGTTTAAGCTACAAACATAAAGAGAAGAAGTGGGTGGAACCCAAAGTGAAACCCTATTTAAAATTCTTTCATAGAGCCACTGGCTATATGTCTTCACCTTTCAGCTTCTGCAATTATTGCAACAGGAAGGGACACACCACGTCCACCTGTAATGCCAAGAAGCATGGTATCGATAGCTCCTATAAGTGGGTTCCAAAAAGAACTAATATGCCTAAGACCTTTTCAAGGCAAGAAGCTAAGGAAGTACATAAGCCTAGAGTCAATCATAGACCTAGGACACGGAAACCTGTCCCAAAAGAGACTCGAATGCCTAGAGCCCAACCAAGGCCAGAGGCACAAGTCACACACGAACCTAAGGCCAACACTGGACCAAGGGTTCCGGATACTAATGAAAAAGGACCCAATAAAGGTTGGGTACCTAAATCTGTCTAATCTGTGCAGGTTTGTCTCAAGGCATCCAACAACCAGAAGTGGTACATCGATAGCGGATGCTTGAGACATATGACGGGAGATAGGGACAAGTTCAATTCACTGGTGGTCAAGGATGGAGCCAAAGTCAACTTTGGTGGGAATCAAAGTGGAAAGATCACTGGCGTTGGTGAAGTTGGCCCTATCCAGGATGTCTACCTTGTAGATGGTCTCTGTCACAACCTGCTGAGTGTGAGTCAAAGCACAGACAAAGGCAACTGGGTAATCTTTGACTCTCATGAATGCCTGATAGTTGATAAGCATGATCTCAACATAGATAAATCCAATCTGAAATGCAAACTTAAGGCTAATAGAAATGGAAATCTATATACCCTAGATCTATGCCAACAATTAACCGAAAAATGTCTTATCACTAGTGATGAAAATAGTTGGCTATGGCATAAACGGCTAGCACATGTGAACTTTACACAGCTAGACATGCTCATTAAAAAGGAGCTAGCTATAGGGATTTCATCTTTTAAAGTGAAGCATGATTTTATCTGTGAATCTTGCCAAAGAGGAAAGCAAACAAAGGCCTTGTTCAAAGCCAAGAAGAAAGTCTCCATAAGCAGGCCCTTGGAACTAATCCATATGGACTTAGTTGGGCCAGCAAGAGTTAAGAGCCTAGGTGGAAACCTTTATGCTCTAGTTGTAGTAGATGACTATTCAAGGTTTACTTGGACTATGTTTCTTCCCTCGAAGCATGATGCTTTTGATGCGTTTGTTGTTCTTGCTAAGAAAGTGCAGAATGAGAGAAATCTCAAAATAGCTTCAGTAAGAATAGATCACCGGTGGAGAGTTCGAAAATCATGACTTCTCAGAGCTGTGTGAAGAAAATGGAATTGATCACAATTTCTCAGCTCCCAGAACTCCACAACAAAATGGCGTGGTCGAACGGAAGAACAGGGTTCTAACCGAGATGGCCAGAAGCATGCTAAATGAGAAGGAAGTTTCCCAAGTGTTCTGGGCTGACGCCATGAGCACCGCTTGCTACATCTCCAATAGAGCTTATGTTCGCAAGGGCTTGGACAAGACACCGTACGAGCTGTACAAGGGAAGGAAGCCCAATATCAGCCACTTGAGAATCTTTGGATCCAAATGCTACATCCACAACAACGGGAAGGTAAACTTGGGTAAGTTTGATCCGAAAGCGGATGTAGGAATTTTCATAGGATATTCTCTTAGAAGTAAAGCATATAGAATGTACAACTTGAGAACTAGGACTGTAGAAGAATCTATGCATGTTGTCTTTGATGAAAACCCCTCATGGGAAGGATCCACAGAAGATGATGAAAACCTAATGATTTCAAAACCATCATCATCTTCACCACCCGAAGAAACACCAACAAGGGATTCAAAAGGGGAGGATGATCCCATTGATGAGCCTAAAGTGCAGACCGTATCTGATGAGATACAAATGCCAACCGCTAGGAGACATCACAGGGATCATCCACCAGACCTAGTACTTGGTGATGTTTTTTCTGGTGTTAGGACTAGAAGGCAAGTTTAAAATGAAGTTGAGTATGGAGCATTCCTGTCTCAAATTGAACCAACTTCATTTGAACAGGCCCTAGAAGACTGTGATTGGATCATTGCCATGTAGGAAGAACTCAATCAATTTGAAAGAAGTCAAGTCTGGGAACTAGTACCTAGACCGTTCCACCAATCCATAGTTGGAACCTGTAAAATCCTTCCAAATAATTACAATTTTAACACAATATAAATATATTTATATGTTTGGTAAGTATATTTAAACCTTAATTATGATAGAAAGATACTATCATAGTTATTAAAAGTTTAGTCTTAAATAGATAAGAAGAAAAATACATAGATCGAAAGACTTCATCGTAGTTAAAAGAAGAATAATCATTTACAAAGTCTAACTATGATAGAAAAGGATCTATCATAGTTATTAGGGGCAAGATGATATTTCAGAATCGTTTATCCATGATAGAAAAAGACATTGTTAAATAAAATTTGGAATGCTATCATGGATAACAAAATATTGGTAAAATTTGAATAGATTAACCATGTTAGAAAATGTTAAATGCTAACATGGTTATTAAATTTTTAAGGGTAACTCATTTAATCTAACAATGCTAGAAAGTTTGTAACATACGAAATCATGTCTTTATGAAAAGTAAGTATACCATGTTAGAAAAAGAATATGCCTAACATGGTAATTAAAATAATTGTCAAAACCGACTACCATCTTTCTTTACGAAGCATATTTCAAACATCATAATTGCAACACATGATTATCATCACAAAAGGAGCCACTGACTCAATCCATGGGGGCCAAAACCAAACATATTAAGTAAAATTCTCCAGCCTCTAGAATCTAGAAATCAATTGCATACAATGTGAAACCAAATTTTAGAAACATAAATAAACTGCAATGTCTCAAGCCGCAGATTGCCAGAAGAGGACATGTCTTAGAATATACAATTATACAGTAATCCATAACATCAAATAAAATGCGGAAGCGGATATGCATGTATGTCTAGCCTAGTGTTTGGCAATATACATAATACAAGAGAATACTCAATGATCTCACATTCTGTGAGTTTCCTCTAGTTCCTTGCCCTTTCATTTAACCTTGAACTCAAACCTGAAAATAAAAAGCAACCAGTGAGACAGAGGCCCAGTAACAGTTATTCTTTCCATTTTGCCTTACATGCCAACAGGTATAACAAGATACTCATGAAAACAATCAGGTCCTAATATCAGTATCTATTATGAAACATAATATGCCAAAGCAATAATTCATATAATAAGCAATTCATTTTAACAAGAATGATCCATAATATGCCAAAGCAATAATTCATATAATAAGTAATTCATTTTAATAGGAATGATCCAAAATATGCCAAAGCAATAATTCATATAATAAGCAATTCATTTTACATCCAAAATATGCCAAAGCAATAATTCATACAATACGCAATTCATTTTAACAGGAATGATCCAAACTATGCCAAAGCAATAATTCATATAATAAGCAATTCATTTTAACAGGAATGATCCAAACACCATAAAGGGTAGATCCAACGAGATCCAAACGCCCTAATGGCAGATCCAATAAGATCCAAATGTCTCCATAGAGACAGATCCAAGTACTGACAGAACACCAGAACCAGTTCCAAACGTCAGTACTAGCCCAAAAGGTTAACCCGATGGCCATCGGGTAACCTCATCACGTGAAGGGGAGTGAGCCAAAGCTCATAGGGCGCCAAATCAACAGCAGATTTAACAAATATATTATAACACATTTGCAACAAGAATTTAGACATTTATATCATCATAGTTATATAGTGAATATCACAATATTGTCTCAAATGCCACACAGCAATTTACCAATTTCCATAGCAGATTATATATATATATATATATATATAGACAATCACAAAGAATATATAGCCCAATATCACCAATATACCATAAGGCTCACAAACCTTCTTTAATCTATCAATCATGCACACACACTCATAAGACAAGGAAGTGGTTACCTGGATGCAGTTACTAAGGGTTACCACAGTAGAAGAATTTTTCCCGCTATCAATTTGACACAAGTGACACTCTACACCACAATCACACACAAAATTGCACTTAATCAAGTGTCAATATACAAATTTGGGAACTCAATTCCCTATCAAAACATTCATTATCAATCAATTTAATAGACTTCCCTCTCAACCTCTTCTCAACTCACAACTTAGCCTATAATTCATCATTGACCAACAACAATTGAAACAGATCAGCAAGGATTTTTCTCAAGCTTACATGTATCCACTTTAGCCATTATAAACATCACCCATTAAAAAAAATTACATTCAAATTATCTATATGGATCAACTTACATCCAAAATTAACAATAAATCATCCTAAAAATCACCAAAACTCAATTTACTCTAATCTTCCTCCAATCTCAACATGCTACGCTTATTCATCAACATCAATAAATATATTAAAATCAACCATATGGTCATATTCATCATCAAATCACATTTATCCCAATCAAACTCCAACTTAATCATACTTTCAAACTCAAAATCTGATTCAAGAGTTTCCACCAACAACCCCAACATTTTAGGATAATCTTTTAACAGGTTGAAAACCATAAGGAAGCACCAAGAATATGAACAATTAGAGGATTTTTCGAAATCCTCACCAAACCTTAATTTTTCAACACATAAATTTTTGTCAAATCACCATCCTAACTCAAAATCAAATAATCCAAGTTTGTAGACTACTTATAAATCTACCCAATGTAGTTTTAAAACAACAAAATTGAACACAATAGCCATTGAAATCAGATTCTAAGAGAACCCCAAATTCTAAGCATGAAACCACACTTTAAAACTCAAGATTTGATTCAAGAATTTCCCCAACAAATCCAACATTTTAGAATCATCATCAAACTTATTTCTAATGTCAAACCATCTCTTACAATAAGTATTTTGAAATTTTTTTTTGTCAAATCCTAGATATTTTCCTAACCTTGCAAATTGAGATATTGGCTCAAAATATGAAAGTTAAAAGGAAAGAGAGGAAGAAAAGGAATTTACTTACAAGATTTGAGATCTATGAATTCTTGGATTTCCTCCAGAATAAAACTCAAGAACCCCTTAATTTTCATCTCTCCTTCATTCTCATCTTGAATTTCAGCGCCCCTCACTCTTTCAGTGACAACTCTGTTTCATTTTTATATATATAAGGGGATTTGCCCTCTTACATTGACTCAAGTGGGCAGTACGTTGCTGCCCACTTTCGGCCTTACTTGGCCCATTTAAATTCAGTTGTGGGTGGCCCACGTGCCACCCACAATTGATAAGTTTTTTTTTGTTTTACATTATCAATCACACATATTGAATTCAAATAATTTTTTAAACTTCTAAGTGTAATCATCCTAAAATTAATCAATTAGATAAGCTTTCGGTCTTATCCAATATTTCTATTTTATGATATCCAATTTTCATGACTTAGTCTCACAACTAATAATCTTAAGATAGGATCAATTTCGTTTGAAATTCTTAATAATTTCTAAAGTCAATCATTAATTTAATTTTCAATCCATAATTGAGTCTCTAAATTCTATAAGTCCCTTAAACTTATATTTAATTATTAATTAATTTATTGCTTAAAATTTTGGGATGTTACAGAACCAAATGGGTTTTTAAAAATAAACTGGATGAGACTGACCTAATTACTAGAAACAAAGCCAGATTAGTAGCAAAATGATATAACCAAGAAGAGAGCATAGACTATGAAGAAACCTTTGCGCCAGTCGCAAGACTAGAAGCCATAAGGATTCTTCTAGCCTTCGCATCCATGAAAGGTTTTAAATTATATCAAATGGATGTAAAAAGTGCTTTTCTTAATGGCTATATTAAAGAAGAGGCGTATGTTGAACAACTTCCTGCTTTGAGGATCCTAGACATCCTAAACATGTTTTTAGATTGAAGAAAGCTCTATATCGCCTGAAACAAGCTCCACGAGCTTGGTATGAGAGACTTAGCAACTTCTTGCTAGGGAAAGGTTTCTCAAGAGGTAAACTGGATAATACTCTGTTCATACTGCATAAGGATAGGGACATGTTAGTTATTCAGATATATGTTGATGATATCATATTTGGAGCAACTAACGAGAAACTCTGTGAGGAGTTTTCAAAGACAATGCAGGGAGAATTTGAAATGTCGATGATGGGAGAATTGAACTTCTTCCTAGGCCTGCAGATCAAACAGAGGAAAGATGACATCTTCATTTCCCAAACCAAGTATTGTAGAGAAATCCTCAAGAAGTTTGGGATGGATGAATGCAAGGAGTATGATACTCCCATGAGCACCACTGCCGCTCTCGATGCAGATGTAAAAGGAAACTCTGTTAGCCAATCAATGTATAGGGGCATGATAGGTTCCCTGTTATATTTAACTGCTAGCAGACCTGACATACAATTTAGTGTCGGCATGTGTGCTAGATTTCAGGCCAATCCCAAGGAATCTCACTTAACATGTGTTAAACGAATTCTGAGATACCTTGAGGGAACTCAAGAGCTTGGTCTCTGGTATCCCAGAGGTAACCAAGAGTTCTTGTGGGCTTACTCTGACGCTGACCATGCAGGTTATAAAACAGATAGGAAGAGCACTAGTGGCCAATGTGCTTTCCTTGGAGGCGGTCTGGTGTCATGGGCAAGCAAGAAGCAGACTTGTGTGTCACTATCATCCACAGAGGTAGAGTATATTGCTGTTGCAAGTTGTTGTGCCCAGGTGCTGTGGTTGAAAAACCAACTTCGAGATCTTGGCCTTAAATTTCCAGAGGCTCCCATTCTATGTGACAACACAAGCACTATTAGCCTAGCCAAGAATCCGGTTCAGCACACGAGAACAAAGCACATTGATGTCAGACATCACTTCATTAGAGATCATGTTCAGAAGAAGGATGTCAAGGTGCAATTTGTTCCAACACAGCATCAACTTGCAGATAGCTTTACCAAGCCTCTGGGGCTGATCAATTTGCCTACATAAGAAGCAATTTGGGAATGGTAAACCCAAGTGAAGTTTAACTCTTCATTATAAACCTGTGCTTAAATGTTAAAGCCTGTAAATTGTACTAACTTTGGCATCGGAGTGCCAATCTTTAGTTTTACAGGTCCCCTTGTGAAAGGGTCATACGAACGTACAATGTTAAATCTTAAGTTTTTCGCATCCAGAAGGGAATCCACTTCCGCTAGCATGGTGCACTTACAGGAACAATCCTTCAGCCTGAGCAAAGATGGCATTCGCAAGCAATATTGCTATCGATAGCAAGGACAACTATTGAACCTTGGAAGGAGTAGAGTGGCTGGACGCCATTTCTTCTACTCAGCGTGGAATCATGCCGTTTGCGATTGCTGCTCAGCATCCGGAAGCGTCTATAATTTAGAGTGAAACGTCACCTCTCAAACGTTACATCCTCTCTGACACACTGAAACGACACGTGGCAAAAAGGTACGCCGTTTCAGCATTAAATGTTTACGTTTCCCATGTCTTTTCATTATGACCTCTCGCATCAAAACATCTCTTCACATAAATAGGCATTTACTCATTCATAACTTTTCATTCAAAATTTCACAACTCTCTCAAACTTCCATTTTTCTCTCAACTGTTCATCTTCATCTGCATCATCTTCATCTTCTTCTTCATTTTTCTCTGCCCTTCATCTTCTCCAAACCCTCTTCTATACCTTTGCCATTACCATCCACATACAACATGGTAGGGTCAAGTGAGACAAACCCCAATCCATCAAACCCCAATCCCTCATCTGACAAATCTGGGAAATGAAAGGGCAAACAAGTCCAGTTTGCAGAAGAGCCCACTTCCTCCAAACGCCAGAGAGTTCAAGAGGAAGATAATTTATCCATCTACAGATCCGGTCCTCTCGAGCCTATCTCTCCTGCCTTCCAACACAGAAACCCATACCTGACAAATGGCATCTATGTAGATCTGGGAATTCTGCAGAATCTGGGCTTTGATTTGAGTGACCAACTGGGTAACTATATGAACTGGCTGGGGATTCAGAACGATTACAATGTAAGTGTTCTGCGCGTCTTCTACCAGTCACTATCTGCAAAAGTCAAGAGAAGGGAAAAGGACAACCACACACTGGTCGCTGGTGTTCGCTTCTCTGCCACAGTGAGAGGGAGGCACATTGAGTTCGATTGGAAAGTTATCAATCAACTCCTGGGTATTACAGATCCCGACCTCAACAAGTGGAAGTACCACAGACGCTTCAGCAGCGATCGATTGTCAGAAGTCTATGGGACTGAGGGAAAGAAAGTGTCTGGGATGTCTGATCACAACAGGGTAATTCAGTACATCTATTCGCGGATAATGACCCACAAGGGTGGCAACTTCTCTGAATTCACTCAACTCGACAACCCTTGGCTCCCTCACCTTCTGCTCAAGGAACCCATCAACCCCGGGCAACTCATCTCCATGGAGCTTCTCAGATGGGTCGATGGCAAAACTCAGAAGGATAATGCCTCTCTTCCCTTCCCCCAGCTGATAGCCTTCCTACTAGAGCAGTTCAACATCAAGTCCACTGAGGAAGTGGACAACCGGAAGTGCCTACCCACAATACTACAGAATAACCCCTTTACATGTGCTCATTTTGGCCTTTACATGCGCTT
Source organism: Mimosa pudica (assembly GCA_029929735.1). Lineage (NCBI taxonomy): Eukaryota > Viridiplantae > Streptophyta > Magnoliopsida > Fabales > Fabaceae > Mimosa > Mimosa pudica. The sequence goes on along the minus strand of JAKELP010000039.1, from coordinate 4,133,659 downwards.
TAAAAGCGCTGGCAATGGCCTCGCCTGGAAAGGCTTTACATGCGCTTTAAAAAGCGCATGTAAAGGTGTAGCTATACATGCGTTTTTTAATCTATAAAGCGCATGTATTTCTATCCTTATACATGCGCTTTGTATAACAAAGCGCATGTATAGATAGACTAATACATGCGCTTCTATGCGAGCGCATGTATAGTTTTACTACCTATACATGCGCTTAAAGCGCATGTATAAGTTATATAAATTTTTTTCATTTCTTATTATCGTTTTTACTGCTTTTTGGCATTTAAATTACTACCTGCACAATATACCCAACCAGCCAGAATAACCAAAATCCTATATAAACTAAGAACTGTTTTAGTAATAACCAATTCCATCCAAAATAAACATTAAATAAAAGTCATCAACATATCCCAATCAGAATTTACATCAAATTTGTACCACCAAAAGTCATTTAGACTTAATAACCTATTCCAGCCAAAATACACATTAAATTGTACCAGCAAATTAAAAGACATTTAGATAAATAACAAACTAGCCAAAATAGTTTATCTATCAAAAGTGTTATGTCTCCCACTTCCTCCTTAGATGTATGAAACTAAGAAATTCTTACCTTTGCTTCAAACTTGAAATCTATAATTATATATTAGCAGCTTTGGTATCGCGATGGATGGTCTTAGGATGACTTGAACATGTTGAATTTCTCCTGCAACCTGAAAAAAGAGTAATACTGATTGATATTAAAAATAACAAAGAAAAAACATAACACTGCCAGACAGAACATTGGGAATTTCTCATAAAAAAAAAGTACAACCAAGAACTAAGTAACCATCAAACCACAACAAGAAAAAAAAGAAGAGGCAGGTCAACAAGATCTTATCAACATAATCCATCCTTAACAAGAAAAAAAAGAAGAGGCAGGTCAACAAGATGAAGTAATACTAAATGGGCTTCACAAAGAGACAACAAAGGGGCAAAGGAAAAAGGAAAACTAAAAGATGGAAAGCAACATTTACCTGAAGCAATGAAAGGAATTGCTATTAAGGATATATAGATTTCAAAGGAGGAAAAATCTATATAATTTAGCATAAAACAAGATGTATTCTTAGTAGTCAAGTGTCCAATATCCATAAGACAAGCATAAGAATTCGTTCACTGAAGCATAAGTAAATAATTCACTTTGCCATTTAAATCAACAGTGCACATTTCTATCTTAATTAAATCTTGGATAGCTCACGAATCATTTCCAGCACAAATTTAAGAGTTTCACATCCATTCAATTTCTCTTATAAATTTTACTACCCTTTACTTCTTTATATTTCATTTGTTGTAAATGAACAAAGTATTTAGGACATTCATCCATTCAACCAGCAATTTCAAATAAACTAATTTGACCATTGCAGAATCAAAAATCAAGAATTCCAAACTCAACATGCAAGCATCTAAACACAAAATCTCACTTCACCAATCATTACCTAGCTTAGCATCACACACATAAAGCAACACTACCATTTCTTTCCAAAGTCAATTCAGCAGTAGTAGTATCAATATTATTTCAGCCATGATTATTATTTAAACACATGCATTAACATTCGTATCATACAAACACACAAATTTAATCACTCATGTAACACATAAAATCCACAATTAAGCATCTCTCAAATATTCCTTCTAGTTCAACTTAAACAAAGATTAGAAATAGGACATCCCAACAAAAATTTGATAACCCTTGGCTTAATTAATTCTGTTTCTTAAAGAAAACTAAACAGGATAAGCTATTAAGCTCTTACCAACTAATACTCCAACCGAAATTAAAGCACATACAATAAATCAATGACAACATGAAAATGCCCCACATAAATGACTATCTTTCAAAAATTTTCAATTTCATTAGCACTGGGAAAGAGAAACAAGGTACCAACAATTGGAAGTCAACAAACATCAACCACAACTCAAATCAAAGCTCAAATCCTTAATGCATAAGTTTTTCAAAGCACACTGGTAATGCTAATTAAGGGAATCTGGAAAGTATGAACGCATACCACATAACATGTTGTGGGAACAGGAACATGCAGATTAAATAAAAATAATACGCTTCAGCGTTTTCATGTATTATATCAATGATATCAAGAGGACAAAAGGAGGATGCAATTGCCTTCTTTCACGCTCTTTAAAATGTTTGTGAATTCTAAATTGCTTAATACTGATAAACCAAAGAAAGTCATATAAATCCCCCATACTAATCTTCACAAAATCAATTACATTAAGGTTTTTGCTGCCGTATTTATACTCAGAACCTGTAACATAAGTTACAGTTACACAAACATAGCTCCAGTATCTACATTGGTTCTAGATTGCAGCAATACTTATGTAAAAATACCAATAACCATAGCATTGCTATGACACGCTATCAATCATTACAGATATAACGTGTAAAGCACTTCATTCCAAAAAGCATTTCTAGAACATGAAAATTTCCACATGAATCAATGACAACATGAAAATGCCCCACATGAAAATACTCCAACCGAAATTAAAGTACATACAATAAATCAATGACAACATGAAAATGCCCCACATGAATGACTATCTTTCAAAAATTTCCAATTTCATTAGCACTGGGAAAGAGAAACAAGGTACCAACAATTGGAAGTCAACAAACATCAACCACAACTCAAATCAAAGCTCAAATCCTTATGTCACACTCGCATAAGCAGATTTCAACTCATGAAAACATACATATATATTTTAGTTAATTCAAGAATTACAACCTTAAGAACCCAAAATCACAAAACCCAGAAATTAAAACTTAATCTTATCCAATTCAATAAACCCATTTCGAAATCCCCCTCTCAATTGGCCCAAAAATCAGAGAAATGCAATAGAAATCAAATGAGGAACTCACCCAAGAATCAAATCTGATCTTGCACATCGGAACCACCGCCGGAAAGTCATGCCCTTGCCGGAAAACAGCCACTCAAACGTGTAGGCTGAACAGAAAATCAAAAAGGGAAGGAAGAGTGAGGAAATCGAAGTTGGAAAGTAAAACAACTTGAAGAACCAAAATAAATAGCAAAGCTTATCTCTTACCGCCGCCATCCGACGTCGTACTCGTCGGAAACTGAAACGGACGACGGAAAGAACGAAGCACCAGAAGACGCAAGGAAAACAGTGAAGAACAGAGTTAATGGGGGTTAGAGAGAATGGAGAGTGTGGGAGAAGAGGTTACAATGGTCCGGCCAACCATGGTCTCCGCTGCCGCCGCCGCCGCCGGTCGAGCTAAAGGGCGAAGGAAGAAGAGGATGAAAAATAAAGAAGATGAAGAGGAAGAAGAGATGTGGTCAGATTTGAGGGTGTGTGTGTGGGCTGAGGACGAGGAAAAGAAGAAGATAGTATAAGATTAGGGTTTTGAGGGAGCAAATTACAAAAATGCCCTTATATCTTTATTTATTTACTTTTCCAATTTTAAACCTTACCTTAAATTAAATTGTAAGACAATCTATTTACCAACTTACAAATTTTCTCCCATCATATTATTATCTATGCCCTAGAGTATATTTCATAAAAGTTCCAATTTAAAACTCGACCTCTAATTATTTTTCTTTAAATTTCCAAATTAAACAGATATGTTATTTTCTTAAAAATATATTTATCCTCATTTACTTATTGCAATGCCTTGTAATTTAATAATAATATCTTAATACCTTGATTAATTCTCTATTATCTCTAACTCATATTTTGGGATGTTACAGTTTGGGGGAGGTCAGTTTTAGTGTGTAGAAAATGAAGAAGAAAGAAGAGAAGATAGTAAGGAAAGAAAGAAAAAGAAAAGAAATAAGGAAAAAGGTGAATTATGAACTTAATGTATATGAGCATGAGACATGTTTTAACATATAAATTCATCCTATTCATGGATATATTGTTTAAACAATATAATTTTAATTAAAAACTATACATGCGCTCTCTGGGTTAAAGCGCATGTAAAGTTATAATATATACATGCGCTTAAAGCGCGTGTATAGACCACAAACATATACATGCGCAATTCCTAACAAAGCGCATGTAAATAGGCACTATATACATGCGCTTTAAGCGCATGTATAGGTTTGAGTCCTATACATGCGCTCTTATTTTTAAAGCGCATGTATTAGTATATTATATACATGCGCTTTATGATGTTCTTCTTGAAAGCGCATGTATAGGAATAAATTACCAGCGCTTTTGTTGAAGCGCATGTAAAGGTGCGCTGGTATAGGGAAAATTTGTAGTAGTGCCATGGACACGAAGAATCTGGGTAAGATAGGTGTGTCATATATCAGACCCCCAAGGCCTGCTGGATCCGGTTCAAGAGGTGGCAGTGCCTCACATAACACTCAGCCATCCACCTCTGGCGCTGCAGATCAGGAAGTAGAATCCCACAGACGACCTGGTCCAAGTGCTGCGGCTGGTACAAGTGCTGCTGCTGGTGGTGTAAATGCTGCAACCCTGAACGTTCTGGCTGATGAAATGGTCTTCAGACTCAACGATGCGCTGCTGGCTTCTTTCCAAGAACAAGTTGGAAGGAGTTTTCACAAGCTGCACCATCGAATTAAGAACGTCGAAGCACATCTGGATAGGGTTGAAGCAAAGGTAAACCTGCTGCTGGCCAATCAACACCCTCCAAACAACCCAGATAATAACCCTCCTAACCCTCAAGACCCACAAAGTCCCCCATACCAAGATCCACCACTACAAGACTCCCCAAACCACGATCAACCTAACTAAGACACCCATTAATCACCTCCCCACAACCAGGACCAACCCTCTACAACACATCCCTCTGATACTCATACACAACCTTCAGACCACTCACACAACCAATCTCACCACTCCTCTCCATCCTCCAGCCACTCATCCTCAGACCACCCATCTGACGATGACCATGACTCTCCACCTCCACCTCCTCCTCCAAGATTTGGCCCAGAACCACCTCCACCTGTTTCCTCTCCAAGCACCTCCCTGGCACTTGCTCTTTTTGATGATGCCAAAAGGGGGAGAGATACACTGAGACAGCCCTCACTATGGTTGGACATGGACATTGAGGCTGCAATCAGAAGGGCAATGGATTTTGAACAAGCTCACCGTTCTGAGGACTTCATCAGAAATCAGGCTGTTCAATTCATGCGCCAACAAGCAGCAGCAGCATCCTCAAGTCAACAAGCAGACATGCAAATAGTGTTGGCTGATCAACCCTCTGAGCCTAAGGACGTTCCCCCTAGGTCCCAGTCTTCTGTATTGCCACCTGAGTTTGCTTCCATCGATGATTATCTTGCGCATCTCAGTCAGAAGTATGGGTTGAAGCGCATGACTCGTCCTCGGATTGTCATAGCTACGCATGTCCCAAGTCCATCAGTCCCTACTCCTATTTTTACCTTCATTGAAGGAAGATTCAAGAGAACCGCTAGGAGAAAGGGTTCCTCCTCTTCCCAAAGCCTCTGTACTGAATATGAGTGAGGATGAGTCAGAGCCTCATCAGGAGGAAGTACAAGCAGAATCATCCTCAAGGGAAGCTCATAAGACTCAGACTCCATCCCTATTTGAGAAAGCTCAAAAGGAAGTTGAAGTCATACCAGCTGAAGTTGAAGTCAAAGTTGAGGTAGATGAGATGATTCAAGAAGAGTTAGAGTACTTTGGGACTACCAACCTTACCTTCTCCCAAGCCCAGATGTTGGATGCAATGAGAGCAAACTCTCGGGTTGGAAAAGGAAAGGTAAATCTGTCTCAAGACCCAGAGTACTCAGCTTGGGCGTTCAAAGTCAGAAATCTCCATCTTCCCTCTGGAACCATCCTTGTTGATGACTCATCATCAAGACAAGAACAGTCAGTTAGGATGGATGAAGCTGCAGATATGAGAAGGGCAATAGAGGAATCTCTTGAGCTTGAAAGGCAAGAAAAGGAAAGGGCTGAGAGAGAGCTTAATGAGGACTTGGCCAAAATCAAGGAGGCAGAGGAAGCAGAACTGAGGGAGCTATGGCAGAAATGTGAGGAGGGGAGTGAGCAAATCAGAAGAGAGAATCCATAGACCTAGAACCAAACCCCTTACACATTGCATGTCATACATACATTTTGTTTTTCATTCATACTTGTAATATCTTTTTGTCATAATCATACTTGTAAAGTTCTCACTGTTCATCATACATGTAATTATTTTATACTTGATCAATGAAGTTCGCTTATATGAATTCATACTTGTCTTATTATGTTATATCTGTTTTAAGTATGCTTTCATAAGTTAGCTATAGGTTTGTCATCATCAAAAAGGGGGAGAATGTTAGAATCTTAAGTTTTGATGAAGACTAAAATATGAAAGAACATAATAAACACTTAGGGAAAATTAGATTAGATTTAAAACCTAAGTTAGAACACAATCAGATGCAAAATCACAACCGGATGACTTGGAGCAAAAACAACGTAACTAGCGCTTTCGGATGTAGTACACATCCCATAGCGAAAGTCAATAGAACACTAAGTCAGAACCTAGTCTAAGTAGGATAGCTTCCCATAGCAAAAATGCTTCCCATTGCACTTGATTATATATTACTCTGTTGGACTAACATTTGTGTGCAGAACTTAGTTTCGCTCCCGATAGCAAATGAGCTTCCGATAGTGAACGCTTTCTGCACTGCGTATTCTTAGACTAACACTTGCAGAACAAGGTTCCTACTTCCGGTAGCATAAACCCATCCGATAGCAAGTACAAGAGTCAGAGAACGTACAAGTGCTCAGAAGTCAGAGTTGCTTTTTGACAGAGCAGTTTTGTCAGAGCTACTTTTCAGAGCTAAAGCAAGTCAACCCTGCTGAGCATTAATGAGGACAACGGTAACATGGGAATAACGGATATATTAAAACGGATTTATTACCGCTCAAACAACTGGGGTATTAGAGGCTACTATAAAAGGAACAACTTCAACATTTATGAAGTTACAGAACTGAACAGAACAAAAAAATGAACTACAATCGAGCATTCAAAGCATACTACTCAGAGAATATCCAGAAAGCCTTAAAAGTTCAAGAGAGCACTTAATACTTTGAGAGTTATTCTTATAGTTATCATCTTGTACTCTTTGTATTTAAGTCTCTACATTTATTGAGAGCATTTATTGTACTTAAGTGAGTATCACAATCTGTTCATTAAGTGAACTTAGTAGTAAATCCTTTGTGTAAAGGTTGAACTCTTGCAAGTTGTAAGGGGGAGCTAGTTAGGTTGTAAAGGTTGCAAGTTAGCTCAAAAAACTTGTGGTTGTAAAGGTTGCAGGTGAACCCGTTTGTAACACCTGTGGATTAGTGGAACTCAATCAAGGGATTGAGAACTGGACGTAGGTCAAGAGTTAGACAGAACCAGTATAAAAGAATTTGTGTTAGTGTTTTATTTTATAGCCTTTTATTTGTAGCACAATTCACCCCCCCCCCCCTCTTGTGCATCCTCACTTTCAATAATCATATATATTATCAAATAAGTATTTGAATTTATACATGTGTTAATTGTATGATACGTTCAGACCGAATAATGAAATATTGTAGAGTATTGATTTCTGAGCAAGGACTTTTTACCGATTTAGCATACAATGCATGAATGATTTCTAAATGAAGCTTCTTAGTTTATAGGATGCTAATAATTTCTCCTGAGTTATTCCTTAAAGGTTTAGTGAAGAACGAAACTAAGCTTGCATCTAGTCTAAGAGAATTATAACTCAAATTCACATAACCAAGAGATTGTATAAGAGAAAATACAAGTCTTATCAAAAGAATTGGATATGAATTAAGGGTATACATAATGTTGAGCCTCATCACATTGACTTAATTTTTTGTGATGTATTGACTCTCTCAACAATATATATGTCATTAATCCATATTCTAACACAATATCATAGTTATTCGATCGATGAGATCAAAAGAAAAAACAAGAAAAAATGAAAAAGAAAAGGAAAAAAATGAAAAAGAAGAGAAATATTTGTTGACCTGAGGCTTTTGTGACTAAAAAAGGGGACAATCCTAGGCAAACTTGAGGCCCCTGACACTCCAAAAAAGAAAGAGTACAAGCTCAGGCAAACCTGAAGGTCCTTGAAACTCAGAAAATGAGTACAAGTCCAAACAAAGAAAGAAAAAATGAAAAAAAAAATAGAGAGAGGGAAAAAACGATAGTAGGGTGAATATAAGAGAAAACACAAGTCCCACGTTGAAAGAATTGAATGTAGATTAAGGTTATACAATGATGAGTTGAGTTCCATCACATTGGTTTAAACTTTTGTAATGGATTGACTCTCTAAATATTATATGTCATTGATTCATACCCTAACAGATGTCCTATTATTGGGACAATAACCAAATAATGAAATCTACATGTAAACATCTTTTCAAAATTAATGTAATGAATTGCTTAAAGGGTTAAGATATCCCATAGGAAATAATTTTATCCATATGTCCTATATATTAATTACAAAATATTAATTTTCACATACCCTCTTCAAAGTAAAAAAGGGAAAAAGACAAACAAATCCCTCTGGATATGTAAAAGGACAATCAATGTCGCTGAATTTCCAAAAGGACAACCAAGAGATCACAAATACTAAATTAATCATTGCAACATCCTCATTAAAAAATAACAACATGCATATTTGATCATTGCATCGTTCACATTAATAAATAGAGTGTAGCAATTAATCACAGCAGCATTCTCATTAACCACAACAATATTCCCAATCCCACTAACCACTAAATCATTGTTAATTTAGTGTATGTAACCTTAATTGTCCTTTTGGAAATTTAGCAGCTTTCATTATCCTTTTACATATTTAGAGAACTTTATTTGTCTTTTCTCCAAGTAAAAACATGTTCAAATAACATGCCTGTATAAAAAATAAAAGAAAGGAAAATAAGCATTTTTATTAAGACGAAGAAGGGGTAAAAATAGCCACCGTAATTTTCAAAATGGACAACTTTGGCACCCGTAATTTTGATGGTGCAAAACCGGACATTATAAACCAAAATGGGACAAATCTAGCACTCTTAAACATAAGTGTTAAGTTTGACCGTTAGTTGACTGGGAATGATGATATGGCATAATGACGTGGCACCATGAGGCATTATGTGTCACCCCATACTGATATGTATATGACATGGCAAAAATGAACCCAGTTCCCATAATCATCCTTCCTCTCTCATATTTCATCCCATAATCTCTGTACTTCTAAAAATTTTATTCATCACTCTCATCAAAGCCTCCATTGCAGCAACTAAATGGAAGAAGATGAAATTTGGGCAGAAAAAAGAAGATGGACTGTGATGAAGACTGAGGGAAGCAAAACGTGAGTTTCAATACTGAAAATCGGAGAAGAAGCTCTCCAGCTCAGCTTGCAAATTTGGTTATAACCGAATATGTTTTTCCCTTTTTCATTTTCAGATTTGTTTCTTTTTTTTTCAGTTTCTATCTCTCTCGCTTTTCTTCTTCAGTTTCTTTTTTACCAGCTCCTGTAGTCTACCACCGTCAAAGGCTCCTAGAAGTCCGACAACCTAGAAGCCCATCACCATCGAAGCCTCTGACTCGGAGAAGAAGACAGTCTCTGAATTAATTTGAGAATTTAGTTTAGTTTTTTTTATTAGTTAAATATCCAGTCAGATTATAAGTATGACTGGATATACATATCAGGTTCTACATATCAGATTAATTTTTTTCATTTTTGCCATGTCATATACATATTAGCATGGGGGTGACACATAATGCCTCATGGTGCCACGTCATTATGCCATATCATCATTCCCAGTCAACTAACGGTCAAACTTAACACTTATGTTTAAGAGTGCTAGATTTGTCCCATTTTGGTTTATAATGTCCGGTTTTGCACCATCGAAATTACGAGTGCCAAAGAAGTCCATTTTGAAAATCACGGTGGCTATTTTTGCCCCTTCGCTTTTTATTATGTTCAACAGCAATTGTAAAGGAAAAATATATACTTAACAATCAAGGAGCAACCGTCGTATTTCAAATGTTTAATTCATAACAAATGATCTAAGACATAATAAAGGGGACACATATTCGGAATATAAACGAAAAAAAGACACTTTATAAGCAAAATTGTATCAAAAAATAATAACACGTTTAAACTATCAATTCTTACTTTAAATTTAACTTTACTCTTGCTAATTAGGAGGTAAAAATATAATTAATTAATGCTGCCCATTGCTAATTAGAAGGTAAAAATATTTAATTAATATTGCTTAATTGTCTATAATTAATGAGTCAAGTGGCCAAAACTAACTTCTACTACATCTTGTAACCCCCTATTTTCCACTGATCACTTTGCTTTGAAGAAAAAATCACATCACATAGGTGTAGTGTCTTTCAACTGTTAATTAAAGGCAATAATGTATGTTACTATATATGCTTATAATTAATCTGTACCACATGCCTATTTATATATTACAATACCTCATTTAATTATTGTCCATTAAACGAATTTCAATGGTTACATGCCCACGTTCAGAAATTCATATATGAAGAAAATAATACCCCACCATGCATTGATATGTCCCAAACCAGCTATTTTTTTGTCAGAAAATTAAAAACTTCACTGAACCATTTATCAATCCAATTTTGTTTTTTTTACTAAAATTTATCAATCCAGTTAAAACTTTGGATTTCTTAGAATAATAAACTTGGTTGGTCTACTACATAGAGTTGTTCTACCATGGCTTTTGTAAAACCCCGATTAAATTAAATTCAGTAAATAAAATATTCTATTGATATTTATTGCCACAATTTACTACAAACGGTGAATCAAATTTCACCAAGAACATAAAGTCTCATGGAATAATATTTCAGTAAAAAAAACTTACATTAGTGTTTGTGGTTTCTTTATGTTTAGAACACATATATGTTTGTATATGGCAAATTGAATGAATCCATATATGAAACTATTTTATGGATGAGATTGATTTTACCTTGGTGTTTATAGTAGAAAAGGTCTTCTGGACAATTTTGTGTCTGCTTTAATTGTGTACATTTAAGCTATTTTGATTAATAATGGACTTATCGAAAATTTAGTTTTATTTTTTTAACAAGTTATTTAGATAGCATAAAACTAGAAATAGATGTAAATAAATCTATTAGCATCGCTTTTTTTTTTGAAGATAAGCAACATTAATAAAGATTTTAACGCGATGGAACGATCTTAATAACATATTTAATGTCACTTTTTTAATATCAATAAAATGCGACATTGGAAATACTGTAAACATCGCTTTGTTCTAAATATGCATTGTTAATAATAGTTCCAACGTCACTTTTTATGAATAAGCGACGTGAAAAAGTATGTGCATGATATAGAAAACGAGGAGGAATGAAATCAGGTCGCTTTTATGCAATTAAGAGACATTAAAAGTAGATTTTTCACATCGTTTTTTTTTTCAAGTCACATGAAAAGTCCACTTTCAATGTCACTCAAATAAGCGTTGCTTTTGAGTGATGTCTTAATTAGCCTTAGTAAAACAACGTTAAAAACATTTTTTGTAAATAGAGAAAACAGTGATACTCAAATTAATATCCTTTTCATTAATAAATATTCGACCAGGACTTTTAACTAATTAGTTTTCTCTTTATGTATGTGGTCCGTGCGACTTTTTTTTATAACTTCATGGTTGTAATTGGACTCCTTTGAATATAATTTGTGAATCCCACACCTTGGCCCATTCTTTTAATTTCAACATACCCCATTATATGGAAAGGGAGAATTATGTGAAACGACCTGCATGTTATAATATTTATTGTAGTGGACCTCAAATATGATATACTCACTTTATTATTAAATATAAGACGTAGTTTTCTTATTTAATAAAAAATTCTAATACAGTTATAATTTACTGATAAATAGATTTGCCAAATTATTTTTTTTAAACAAATTTAATTGAGGACTTATAAGTTAATATAAAATTCAATGATACACACAAAATTTATTTTGATTAATTTGATTGGTTCAATTGATATTCGCACCACAAGTGCACGGGTCGCGCCAGGTAATAAAGTAGTGAGTAGAGTATCGTTCCCACGAGTACTTGGTTCCAAAACTTGGTCAAGTAATGATTATTGCATTCTCGCTCAATTTGAGTGATTCAAATGTTAAGATGTGAAGGGTAACTACAAAAATAAATAAGAAAAACAATAAACAAGTGATTCTTCAACTCAAGCATAAAATGGGTCTTAAGATTATTTTTCTCCCTTGTATTTCATAAACTCCGTCTCACAATTGCTGCTCACAATTGCTTTCAATGACCATATATTTGCTAACCTAGGGTTCAAATGCACTTATAAACGCTCCGTCGAGTCAAGAACAAGTGTTTAATTTCATTAATTGCTCAATCTCTTGTTACAATTAACAAAACCCAACTTTTAAACTACAACTAACCCTAATGTGTGGCTATGTAAGGTCAATAAGTATATCGCTATCTTATCAAAAAAATCATCCATTCATCAAGCAAACATCAAGTTCTTACACTATTTCACCCAAGTTCTACACTCAACCTAGTCCTCTCAAGCATCAATCAAGTGAACACAACATCTAAATGGTGATCAAGCACAGAGAAGAGTCACTACAAAAGAAGCGGCGATTTGCCGTGCATGCGTGCCGGCGGATATGGGAAAACAGCCCCCGATAAAAACGTGTGTCAGCGGTTACGCGTATCCGAGGCTACGATGCGAGGAAAAAGTTTTTTTTTTGTTTTTTGTTCGCGTCCCGGCGGAAGCCACCACGTAGGGGCGGATAATTATCCGCTCCCACGTGTTTTTTATCCGCTCCCACGTGATTTTTATTTAAAAAAAATTTAAAAAATATTAAATACACGTGGGGGCGGATAATTATCCGCCCCGACGTGTTTTCAATTATAAAAAAAACATATTAAATATGCGTAGGGCTGATAATTATCCACCCCTACGCGTTTTGATTTTAAAAAAAATTAAAAAATTATTAAATACGCGTAGGGGCGGATATTATCCGCCCCCACTCGTTTTCATTTATAAAAAAATAAAAAAAAACATACTAAATACGCGTAGGGGGTTTTATTTTTTATTTAAAAATAAAAAATTTAAAAATTTACATGTTTTTATTTAAAAAAACAAAAAAATTATTTAAATACCCGTGGGGGCGGATAATCATCCGCCCCCACCCGTTTTTATTGTTTAAAAAATATTAAATACACATGGGGGCGGATGGCATCCGCCGCCACGTTGAAATGTCTCCCTTTAAATACCCTCCTTCCATCTATTCTATTCGCCCATTTATTTCTCTCTTCCCTTCTCCCCTTCTCTCTAGTTGGTGTTATTTGTTACAGCCAATTTTCTCTTTACATGTCAAACTTTGGCTTGTGTTTATTTTGATTTTGAATTTAATTTGCATCGAACCTCTATTTTTAAATTTATATTGCATGTTTAGTTTATACTAATTTTTATGTTTTTGTGTTTACTAATTTTAATGTTTTTGTTTATTTCATAGTTTTTCAATTTCTATTATATGTTTATTCTATTTATATATTTTTCAATCTTTTTTTTATTGTTTGAATCCCAACTTCGGTTGAAAGATAAAAAAAAATACCAACTTCAGTCATACCGACTGAAGTTGGGGATTTTTTATAACATATATACCACTTACCGGCGTATATATACGCCGGTAAGTAGTCATTTTATTAAAAAATAAATGCGTGCCGGCGGAACTACCCGCCGGCACGCATTTATTGTTTTAATAAAAAATAATGCATGGGGGCGGATAGATACGCCCCCATGTTCCGCCGCCACGCGTGCCAGCGTATAGCGGGAGCTACAACGTATATTTATTCGTCGGCATGTAGCGTTTCCTCAGGAAGATTGGGGGCAGATATTTTTTCCTCCGTAGTGACTTTGGGGCGTATATATTCGCCGGTACGGGGTAAAAATCACCGTTGGGAATCTGCCCGTTTTTGTAGTGACTAAAATAAACACATATATAGCATTAATCACAAAATAAGATGAGCAATTATGAGTTGATCCATATAAGGGTTCCAAATAATCCTAGAATCAAAGCTTTAGCTCCACATGTTCATGAAATCCAAAAGAATATATACATATGATAGCACAATCATAGAACAAGAAAGAGGGAAAGGAAAATGGAGACGAAAAACCAAGATTTGAAGCCAACATCTCTTCTAAACTTCAATCCATTGACACTCACTCCTCCAAAAGTCAAACCCTAGCTCCCAATATGCCCAAGAAGTGAAGAATGCTCAACCCCATGTGTTTTTGCCTTTTTAAAACCCTACTTTTCAGTGTTGTGCATTTTTCCCTTGCTGTTCGCGACTGTGACGCGGCACAAAACAATGGCAGAACACTGTGCGGCGGCCCAATTCTTCTTTGATGCTCAATTAGGTGCAATTGTGCCGCGGCTAAAAACAGATGCATAAAACCATGTCGCAGCTCAAATTTTTTCTTGCAAAATTAACCTCTTCCCATGCAAATAGAATGTTCCAAGTATGCTCCTCAATCATCTTAAACTTCTCAAGTATTTGCCTTCAATTCCTTAATAAAAATTACTTTTTTTTATTTTTTAATACAAAAATACCTTGCGAAATAACAACTTTAACAAAAATGAGGAATAAATGTGTACCCAAAAGTATCATGTATCTGTTCGCACCGCAAGTGCATGGGTCGCGCCAAGTAATAAAGTGATAAGAAAAGTATCGTTCCCACGAGGATTTGGACCAAAATCCCAACCAAGCAAAAGACTAAGTGAATTCAATTAAGTTGAACCAAGAAAACAATGGTGGTTGTTTAAGTGAAATAAAATAAATCTATTTATAAAACTAATATAAACAATTGATCTTTTGACTTAAACAATCAAATGAGGTCTAGGATTATTTATTCCCCTTGTATTTCTCAACTTTAGATTCACCTCCTCTTAGAGATGCTATTAATTAACACATGTGCTAATCTAGGGTTCAAAAGGTACTTGTAAACGCTCGGTCGAGTCAAGAACAAGTGTTTAATTCTATTTAATTGCTCAATCTCTTGTTACAATTAATAAAACTCAATTTCTAAGCTCCAACCCTAATGTGACTATGCAAGGTCAATAAGTATAACTCTATCTTATCAACAAAATCATCCATTCATTAAGCAAACTTCAAATTCTTGCACTATTTTACCCAAGTTCTACACTCAATCTAGCCCTCTTAAGCATCAATCAAGTGAACTCAACATCTAAATGGTGATCAAGCACTTAGAAGCATTAGGTAAACAGTAAAATAAACACATATGTCATTAATCACAAAAGAAGAGGAAGAATCTAATGTTAATCCATACAAAGATTCAAAATAATCCTAGAATGGAAGTTTAGCTACTCATAAATGGAAGACAATTACAAATCCCACAAATAGAGGAAGCCACAACATGAAGTTCAAGAGGGAAGAGAGGGGAAGAAGAAAAATCAAGGGAATTGAGGTTGAATCTCTTCAAAATCTTCAATCTCCATTTGAATCTCCTTCAAAGCCACCAAACCCTAGCTAAGAACTGCCTCCAAGAGTCCCCAAAGAAGGTCTAGGTCGAAAAGATGCCTTCAATGTTTCATTTTTCCCATTAAATACCTCAAAAGCCCTTCATTTTAAAAAAATTGTGTGTTTTGCAATCTGATGACGATTTCGCCCAGGCCACAGACCTTGGCCTAGGCTTTTGTGACATTCTGTAACTTTGCAGATCAGTGAGAGTAGTTTCGCCTAGGCCCAAACATTTAGCCTAGGCCTTGTGATGTTCGTGAATCTGCTTTTCTGGTTCTGGAAGTGATTTGGCCTATGCTTCAAAATTTAGCCTAGGCTATGTGACCTTCGCGATTTTCCTCTGATTCCTAGAAGTGAATTCGCCTGGGCTTCAGAATTTAGCCCAAGCCATGTGACTTGCTCTGATTCCTGGAAGTGATTCAACCTAGGCTTCAGAATTTAGCTCAGGCTCCAAGAAGCTTCATTTGATGTCCTCTTTCCCAATGCATCTTATCTTCCCAATGCATCTTATCTGCACTTGAAGTTTTCCTATTCTTTCAACAAAAATGATTTTAACACTAAAATGTGATTAAAATATATATATTTGGGCAAGAAAGTGCAATCCAAAATCAAATGCACAAATTATTCATTTAAAACTCAAAACATGCACAAATATGCAAATTGGGCCCAAAATTGAAGTAAACTTGCTGAAATGTCATGAATATCTAAGCGTTAACAGTATCCTTCCTATAGTTTAGCATCTAAAATATGTATAAAATCTCCAAAAAGTGTATATAAAAGCAAGTGAATCATACTAAAAAGTATGAATTCCAAGACATTAACACTTGATCCGTTTAAAAAGTCAACAAAGTCTTGTTTTAGGAAAAAATGAATAAATACTTTTCTAGACTATAAAGGATAATTATGCAACCATTATACGCCTTTTTTATGTTCTGTCATATGGTTTATATTACACAAATTTTCCATTTTTCTTTCTCAGCTATTTTTAGAAATATTGGCAATATAGAAGATGGATGAGATCGAGTATGAAAGACAAATATTAATGTTTTTGATTTGTTAGTGCTTGACAGCCACAAATGTTCTATCTTTTGGTGTGTGTGTGTGTATATATATATATATATATATATATATATATAGACACACACACACAATATATAAGAACCTATCCAAACAAATAAAGTTATAAAATCAATATTGATTTAGAAATTAATATCAAAGTTATATTCAGGCCAACCCGAATGGTCCAACCAGTCCATCAAGTGAATGAAGCATTATGCGGCTCGATAGGTTAGATGTACATTCTCAGTACTCTTTATCCACACTACAAAAAGAAGCATGTTTTGCCCGAGAGGGCGTAGACCAGCTGGTAAGAAAGGGGAAGGTAATGCACCGCGTACCCACCAGGTCATGGGTTCTAACCCTTGGGAAGTCGTCACCCCTAAATGGGGAATCCCGGCGACGACTTCGGATTAGTAGTCGGTTCTCCGAATGGGGCCGGACACCGAAGACTCTAAGCAAAAAAGGAAGCATGCATGTTTTGTAAAGGAATTTCTTGCCACGGTTTGACCGTGACGGTTAGAGTGTTAGACATTAAAACCTTGACAATTTTTTTGTTTTTTAAAAAAAGTTGGCAGAACTACAAATGGTAACGATTTAAACTGCTATCAATCGGTGGGTAATCTTTCTTTTATAATAGGAGAGCATCTGCTAGCCTCTCTACTTGACACCTGTCAAAATTACCCATCTCAATTATAGTCATGTGTCCCATTACTTTGTCTTTCTCTTTTTTCAAAAAAACAACCTCCCCCCTCTCAGATTGCAATCTCAATCATACATGTCTTTTTTATTGGGTAATGGGTTGAAAAAAACCTCCACGCCACCATGATCAGCCCCGACTTTGGAGGGGAATTGTGGGTTATGGTGAATGAATGACGGCATCCACCCACTACCTCAACAGGATTTGGTCCGATTGTCTCATATGAAATGGTAGATCAGCGAGGCAAGATGAGAGGAGCTCTTTCCTAGGGTTAGGGGCCTTGTATGAACGTTTTAAAAATTGTTGTTCAGTTCTTCAATCTTCCTTGAATTGGTAAGTGGTATTGTGTTCAGTAATTTTTTTCCTCTCTCAATTTCTTTCGTTCGATTCCGTTTATTGTTTTCATAATCGTAAAGTTTTATCATCTGTCATTGATTGGTATAACAGGTATAAAAGACTAATTTACAATGGAGCCCTTTTATTGAGGATTTTACTGTCAATTTCAACTTTTTCATCCCCTTTTAAGATTTAAGTTACTTCTACTATTGTTATGCATAGTTGTGAGTCTCAAAAGTAGGGATATTGTTGTTGTTTTTGCTTTTTGTGTTTGCAAGAGACTACAAAATGGGGTGTGGTTGGTTAGTTGTGTTGGATGTTTTTTAAGTGATGGACATAAAGGTAATATTGGTGTTGAAGCATGATTTGTTTTACTGAATTTTGGCCACTGCTATTTTTTGGCATATCAACACTTTAACTTTTGCTTCTTTTTAGTCTCGATTTGAAGCAAAGTAGTAAGTAGTGGTTGTGGGCATTGTTTTCTGTTGTTTTTTTATTTTTCATATCTAGATTATTATTTTTTATTTTGTTGTGTTACTCATAAAAACACATGACAAATTTATTTATGCTCATGTTCGATGACATATAGTCGGTCACATGACACTTGATAGCATAATAAATAGTAGCTACTTTAAATTAACAATGATGAACACTTTTGCCCCACTTTTGAAGTTTGATGAGTAATTTTGCTCTAAAAAAATTTTACATGGTACTTTTGCACCTTCGTGACAATTAAATGGACATTTTTGCACTTTAGCCCTAAAATATAAAATAATATAAATTATTAGGTTTTCCCACTTTCTAAATCAGTAAAGTTATTGTAGTGAAAATATATCAATAAGGGCAAAACGAAAAAAATAGTCACTCTAGAGAAAGTCAAGTATTAGTCATAAGATTTTACATTCCTTTAAATATGAAAATTCCATATTTGACAAACCGATTTTATTTAAAATTATTCCCTCCACATCCCATTTGAATGATTAATTATTAGTCCGGTTTTTTGAGATACTTGCAAGAAACTTAAAAAGAAGCAGACTTTGTTTAAAAATGTTCTGTTGTTATTTCATAAAATAGAAAAAGATATAAAGAAACTAATTATGTACATGTAGCCACAAGTAATACAAGATGGGCCAGATAAAAGGCTCAAACCAATTTTGATCCCCACGTACTCAATTAGAGTGGGGTTCAAGTACTATACTAGGCGTTTTACCTCGAGAAGAGAGCTTAGGTTGAGTCAAGTCCATCCTAACCACATGAATGAAGAAAACGTGGAAATTGCCATGACAAGTCTTTTCATCAGATTATCAAAATCAGATTGGGACCAGCCAAGACGTACAGGTTGCGTTGTCAAGTCTTGACAAACAAAACCCTCTAATTTTCTTGCCAGCAATGTTGCAGATTTAATTGATAACTAGCTAGGATTTTGTCCAAAAAAAAACAAAGTTGGGCATTGATTCTCTTTGACTCTAAGTAATTTTAATTCTTACAAGACATTCAAATAATGACTACTGAAATTTACAGTCTATATATAAACTAAGACGCTGCAATTATTGGAAAATCATTTCAAATAGGAATATATTCCGAAGGTTGAGGGGTTCCGAAACTAACATATGCTTTCAAGTTAAAGTAGGTTCCGAAACTAACATATGCTTTCAAGTTAAAGTAGGTTCCGAAACTAACATATGCTGATTATTTTGCTAAACTTTCCCATAGATTAGATGCTAATTTTTATTGGTTTGAAACTCCTCTTATAGTGTTGGAAGGGGCACTTTCCCTATCCGAAAACACTACCTTGTAGCTATTTTCATAGTTTTGTTTTAGCAATGATATCCAGTACTTATTCAAAAAAAAAAAAAGTAGGTTCCGAAACTAACATATGCTTTCAAATTATCATACCTTCAAGTTAAAGTTAAAGTATCATACCTTCAGTTTTGGAATTTTGTACAAATTCTTAGGCAATTAATTAATGTCTAGGATAATCAGTGAAAAGTCCATGCTCAAAATTTTGTTAGCTAGTCAGAGAAACATATTATACTTATACATATAGAATGTATAAATAATTCTCTACAAAATTTCATTCATATCGTGATAGTGTGATACCCAAAAATTGTAAGGAGATAAAATAAATCATATTTTATAAAGTTTCAGTGAAGAAGGGATTAAAACAAGGTGAGGAACTGGGACCAAAGTCATGATGAGGTGAAAGTATGAGATCTTTTATTCCGACTGAAAACCAATTCTACTGCTAGCTTTATCCTCTTTCACGTTATGCAACGTGAATTTGAATTTGAAGGGATAGTTGGGCCACTATCACATTTGGGCAGCGTCGTTTGGTCTGGACAGGATTCATGCAGGGAGTAGCAATATAAGGAGCACTGTTACTCAAACTCAAATCCTTTTTCACTAATAAATATGCAACGGGACTTTTAATTAATTTTTCCTTTATGTATGTGGTTAGTATGGCGTTTTATGGTTGTAATTGAACTCCTCTGAACATAATATGAAAATTCTACACATTTCTGCTATTAATAGCTTTCCCCACTCTTTCGGTTGGAAGGAAGAATAATTAAGTGAAACAACCTGCATGTGCTAATATTTATTGTAATGGACCCTAAAAGTAATAGTTATGTCTTGCACTAAAGGATAGCAGCAGTTAACTATATTATACCCTTCTCACTATAAAAATTAGTTTATTAACAGAATTTCAGTTTTTTTGGACGGAATTTTTTTGACAAAACTTCTGTTAGTAATAGCTAGCAGAAAACATTCTGTAAGTTATGGACGGGACGTTTTCCGTCCAAAATATTAGCAGCAAAAATTATGTAGGTAATTCATCGTAAATTACAAGCGCTTTAAGCGCATGTAGAGGCACATCTACATGCGCTTTTTACAAGCGCATGTAGAGCCTTTACCAGCGCCCCCCTCTTCATGCGCTTATAAAGCGTATGTAGAGCCCAAAATAAGCGCATGTAAAAGGGGTAATCTGTGGTAGTGGAGTATTATAAAAGAGGTTCCCCAATATAAAATATATAACATACATTATTTAAAAATTATTGAAAGTTTTTATGTCAAACAGGTTAACAAATAACTAGAGTAATAGTACATGGTCATCAATATTTTCAGTTAATATTTTCAAGATAAAATAAAATGGAAAATAAGAAACATGTCCTAAATAAGGAAATTAATCACAATATCAAGTTTTTTGCCTTTTGAGTTGTGAATAATGCAGCTTCTTTAGTGGCCAATAATGATGGCCCTTTCACTTAACACACGGGATTTGTGTGTAATTAACTCCCTCATTTGAGACTTAATTGTGACTTTCTAAAAACAAAATCCATGCTTTGTCTCTTTCTAACTCCACGTCTCCACCGAACATAACAATATCTAAGGGAGCAAATACGTATTCTATATTTTCTATTGGCAGATTGAAACTTTGGTGGAAAACCGAATTCCAGTGCATGAGGAGTGCATGAGGAAAATGTAGCTTCCTACTTGAAATTGGATTTCTGTGTAACTTGCCCACCCAAAAACTATCGCCACTAAAAATGTTAATTATTTAATTTTATTGTCAAACTTTCACCTAACAACTATCCAATGAGTTATTATACAGTATATTAGATTTCAGTGCAAAAACAAATACTGTATATTAGATAACACAATACTTTCTCCAATAAAATATTAGTTAATTAAGAGGATCTTTTATCTAAATATGAAACTGAAATTCAATTTGTTTTCTAAATTCTAAAAACAAATAATTTTGGATATTATGTCAAAACTCAACCAAACCTACCAGCTTTTAAGAGTCTTAATAATTTTGTATCCTTCTATTCTTGTCTGAATGGTAGATTTATAGACTCATCATTCGATGTTGACATCACACACCACCTTTATAAAAGAGCAGATTTTGTCTTTGAATTTTTAACTCCTACAAAGCAAGTTCATAAATAAAATGGAGAAAAGAGCCCCAGAGAATGGACATGCAATGATCCATCCTATCATCTCTCAGTTCAATGGAGTGGATGACGCAGACATGGCTAATATCATTGCTCACTATCTCGACAGTATATCTCATATTAGAGATCATTTCTTAGGTTGCAGTCTCTTTTTAAGTATTTGTTTTAAGAATACTCCCTTTTATTGTTCCCATGCATCTATCTACATTTTTATATGACAATATTCCATTATCATGTTTATATTTGCTTTAGCAATTAATACATCATTATACAGATTGAATTGAGTTAAACAATTATTGATTTAATTAATTTAATCTTTATAGTCAAGTGGTTTAAAATCATTGTAGGAGGAAAAATGTGTCCCCCTTGCATTTAAAATCATCGAAGACAATTGCTCTTAATCCTCAAAATTAAACGTGGTTCTCTTCATGATGTGTTCTGAAATTGTTGATTCAATCCTTTCTCCAGTTGAGCTTTACCTGAAGCGAAGTCTATAATGTATGTACGCAGGTTATCCAACTAATCTAAACTTCAACTACGATGCAATGGCAAAGTTACTAAGTTTCCACTTGAACAATGCTGGTGATCCATTTATGGGAAGCAGTTATTCTCTTAACTCAAACCCATTTGAACTATGGGTACTTGATTGGCTTGCCAAACTATGGCAAATAGAGAAGAATGAGTACTGGGGATATGTAACGACTGGTGGAACTGAAGGAAATTTCCACGGCATTTTAGTAGGGTAATGTGCTCGTTTAAAATTATTTACTTCCTAATCTTAATAAATTATATAGCATAAAGTCAATAAATTCAAGTGTTTAGAAAATATTTAAAATATTGCCCAAATTTGGGACCTTTTTAATAATCTTTTTGTTCATTCATCATACAAACAGGAGGGAACTATATCCTGATGGGATTATTTACACATCACGTGACTCTCATTATTCAGTGTTCAAAGTAGCAAGACTTCTTCGAGTCAAGTGTCTGGTTGTTGGGACTCAAATATCTGGTGAAATGGACTATGCTGATCTAAAAGAGTTACTTCTTGCAAACAAGGACAAGCCTGCCATACTCAACCTAAACATAGGTCTCTAATTCTTTTTCAAGTTAATTATTTATAATTCTCAGAAATAATTATGTGATTCATTAAATTGTAGATAGCTTTAGGTGTCAAAGAAATTAGTTTGAAGAAAAATAACAATAGTAACTGTTTTAAAATAATTTATTTAACTTGCATTGCATGCTTAGATTAGTTTGGGTCTTACATTAATAATAGAAGCTAGGCTATGTAGGCCACCATAGCCATATCTGGAGAAATGCATTTTTTTTGTTACATGAGAAATGCATTTTTGTGTGTACATTACAACTGTGTTGTCTTATGTAGGGACCACCGTAAAGGGGGCCATTGATGACCTTGATCTTGTAGTACAATCACTGGAGGATTGTGGTTTCACTCAAGATCGATTCTACATTCATTGTGACGCGGCACTATTTGGAATGATGGTACCATTTGATGTTGGAGTAAGTATAACAGATGATATGGGATACAAATATCCCACTATATATATATATATATATATATATATATATATATATATATATATATATATTACACAAAATTCGAAGTAAATTAGCAAGAGATAATAGAAAAATAAAAGGGAAAAAATATGACTTGATTGCACCTTTAGTCTGTATATTTGAGAATAATCTTATTGTCTTTGACACGTCAAATTTTTTTCCATAGCTCCTGTACATAGATGATCAATAAAATATTGATTTACTAACTTATGGAAATGAGTGGAACTCAATAAATTACTTTTAAGTATTTATTTTAGGATAAATTCACTACAAAACACTTGCCGCTTACCGGAGTTTATTTTTGCCTTTTTCCGGCGTTTTTTCCGGCGAAACAACGCTACGGCGTTTTTGCAAATCGCCGAAAAAAAAACGTGGAAAAGTAGCACATCGGCGTTTTTACAAACGCCGTAGGGTACCCACAAACGCCGAAACGTGGGATGCAAAAAATAATATAATATTCAGATATACCGGCGTTTCCCGAAACGCCGGTATGTCCAATATTTTAATAATTGACATACCGGCGTTTTGATGAAACGCCGGTATGCTATTATTTAATATAAACTTTTTCGGCGTTTGCAGAAACGCCGAAAAGTGTTTAAAAATTATTAAAAAAAATAATTTTCGTCCCAATTTAACATTAAATTGGGACAAAAATTTAGTATTATAGATATAAATAAAAAATATTAATAAATAATAATGACAGAAAAATCATATTACACACATTAAAAGAAAATAATACATATAAGAGCAACTAAAGTATATCAAATATAAAAATTAACAATTACATAAAAATAAACAAAAATGAAGCAAATATAAATAAAAAGATATATGAAAATAAGCAACCACCAAATGTGCAATGAGGGGGGAGCACCGCTATTTATAATGATCGCTGAGAAACAAATAGAAAGAAGTAGGAAGGAGCAAGAAACGAATGAGCAAGGGAAAATGAGGGGGAGCATCGCTATTTATAGGGAAGGTGGAGCATACCGGCGTTTATGATGGGAACGCCTGAAAGTGATATTGTATTATTATTTTACCGGCGATTTTGCAAACGCCGATATGCATGGTTTTTTTAAAAAATATTATTTAATACTTACCGGCGTTTTTCTTACACTTATTGGCATTTCCAGGAAACGCCAATATGCATGTTTTTTTAAAAAAATAATATTTAATACTTACCGGCGTTTTTCTTACGCTTATCGGCGTTTCCTGGAAACGCCGGTATGCATGTTTTTTTAAAAAATAATATTTAATACTTACCGGCGTTTTTCTTAGGCTTATCGGCGTTTTCAGGAAACGCCGGTATGCATGTTTTTTAAAAAAATAATATTTAATACTTACCGGCGTTTTTCTTACGCTTATCGGCATTTCCAGGAAACGCCGGTATGCATGTTTTTTTAAAAAAATATTATTTAATACTTACCGGCGTTTTTAAGAACGAAAAACGCCGATATGTGTTATCTTTTCAAAAAAAAAAGAAAAAGAAAAGCAAATAACAAATTTTTTTATTAAAATATACATACCGGCGTTTTTGTGTCCACAAACGCCGGTATGTGTGCGCGGGAAAGAAGGCGGGAAACGCGCGCCAAATTTTGCGGCGTTTCTTTTAGGCGTTTTTTAGAAAACGCCGGAAGGCATGCCATTTCCGGCGTTTTTTATGAAAACGCCAAAAGGTGTACGCCGGAAAGTATACTTTAAAGTATACTTTAAGTCTTTTATATTTACATCAAATTTACTTTTTGTACCTTAATTTTAAAAAGTGTAGTTTTAGTCCTTTTCTATTAATACAGTTTTTTCATTTTACAGAAAATGTTAACTTAACAAATTTAAATGATGATTTTGTAATTAAATTTCAATTATTTAGTATAACTATTTATATAGTTAAAGTTTAACCATTTTTTACAAGCATTCAACTACAAATTTCCCATTCAGATTTTTAGAGTTAACATTTTTTGTTAGATAAAACTAACAGTGATGATAACAAAAAAATGTCTATAGTGTACTTCTCAAATTTAAGGGATTAAAAGTAAACTTTATGCAAAGATAAGAAATCAAAACTATACTTTTAGTCCTTTTTATGATTCTATTCAAACTAATTTTCTTCACTTGAATTGAATTGTATGTATAAATAAAAAGACACGTAATAAGTAATTCAAATAGATCATATAATACCTGCTATAATAAAGAAAATATTTTTCGCTAGCTCCATGAAGCTTATCTACAAAAACTAGATTTTGAAAAGGTAAAACATAGATTTTGAAAAAGTTATGGTCTTAGTATCTTAACATCACATTTTGAATGCACAGGGACCAGGTATTTCATTCAAGAAACCCATTGGAAGCGTAACGATTTCAGGTCACAAATTCTTGGGTTGTCCAATGCCTTGTGGCATTCTTATAACTCGTTTAAAGCATATTGATTTTCTCTCAAGCGAAGTTGAATACATTGCATCAAAAGACACCACAATCTCAGGAAGTCGAGGAGGCCATGCTCCTATCTTCATTTGGTATGCTCTCAACAACAAAGGCTTCAATGGCCTTAAAGAAGAAGTTTATGAGTGCATCAAGAAGGCGGTCTATCTTCGAGACCGCTTAAGAAATCACAGAATTGGAGCTTTTCTAAACAAGTTTAGCAACACTGTGGTGTTTGAGAGGCCTCAAGATGAAGAGTTTGCTCGCAAGTGGAGTTTGGCGAGCAAAGGGAATATATCACATGTGGTGGTGATGCAACATGTGACGCTGCAAATGTTAGATTCATTTGTAAGTGAGTTTGCGAAGAATCGATCTGCTTGGTACCAAGAAGACAATACGCAAATGCAGCCTCCTTGCATTGCAGAGGACATTGGTGTTGAGAATTGTGCTTGTGCTATTCACAAGATGTTGATTTCTTGATGATATTTCTTTTCCTATAACTGTAATTTCTATTTGTTTTTGTTCTCTTTCTTGTTTTCTAGTTTATGCTTTGCCTATTGAGCAATTTTATATTGTTTGTGTGAAATGATTTTCTTTTCACTTCTATGATTATCATTGTAAGTTGAATATATTGTCTTGAATATTTATAAATTGATATGTTGAGGTTAATAATTCAATTTATATTGTAAATTCATATGTTGAGGTTAATTTGCTTAAGGTACTATTCAAGTGTTCATAAATGTATCTTGTAATTTGTGTGTTAAAGATTGAAACGCTTGCAAGAAACATGAAAATGAAGAGACTTTGATTGATTAGGACATGTAACAAGATACAATGTGGGTCATATATTATTCCTACTTGGATTGCTTCCAGAACTATTGCAATAATTTCCAGTAAGTAAGGGCCTATCAGGATTAACTTTTGTAGAATAACTTGTGAAAAAAGTGTGACCCCTAATATTTTCCCACTATAATATAGCAATATAATCAGTTTATAACAATTTTTATTATATTACAAGCCCAAAATATGAATGTATTTAAAATTTTTCTTATGAAAACTATAAAAAATATTTCCTTTCATAAATTGGGCTTCTATAACAAATTGTAACAATTATAAGTTATTATTTAAAATCTTTAGTGGTTTGTAAATTTACTAAACAACCAAATTAGTAACTACTACTTAATTTTTTATTTATCTATACTTGGGCAACTTAAAGTAACTACATATATAGTTATCAATTATCATACTTCAATATATATATATATATATATATATATATATATATATATATATATATATATATTATATACTCCCTCCGGTCCTAAATATAAGACCTAATTGACTTTTTTTTGGAAATGTTAAGGTTACAAAATATGTTATTAAATTATGACATATTTGATATATTTTTAGATTAGTCATTAGTTTATAGGTTAAATAAACTAGTTTAAGGGAAAAATTAGGTAAATCAATTTATAATTTACTTATATTTTGCTTTTTTTTAAGATTTTTCAAAAAACTAAATTAGGTCTTATATTTAAGACCGGAGGGAGTATATATATATATATATATGTATGTATGCATAGACAAATCTATTTATCACAGTTTTCATTCAATATGAGTTTGCAATCTCAAGTGATAGAATTTTACCTATGTACATAAAAGTTATTCACTTGTTACAATATAATAATAATTAACATACAAAAATCTATTTGACATTTGTACTTTGGGCCTAGCAAGCATTCTTGCCTTCTTCATCCATCAGATTCTCACAAAACCTTATCTTCTCCAGCTTCCCTAATAACCAAATATACAATTGCAGTTTTTTTTGGACAAATACAATTGCAGTTTACTTCTATAATACTCCTCTATTTCTTCCTTATAGTTACCTAGATCTAATATATATTTTGTCTAGATATTCAATTGCGGACTCATGTGTTTAGTTTTAAATTAACGGGTTCAAACTGCTGCTTTTCTACTGTGGTGAGTCAGGCATACATATCTACCTTTTGGTTAGCTTTTATTTCCAAGGTTTGCTTTTGTTTATTTCCTTTCACTTTAAGCGATTTCTCACAAGAAAACCAAAGGACTTGTATGCTTCTTGCTAGATTCATATTTGGGCTTAAATTATTAGAACTAATTATTAATTATTAATTGCTTTTCCCTACTCACTACAGTTCCATGGTTGTCTTGCTAGATACGTATTTGGGCTTACATAATCAAAAAGCTGATAACAAGAGAGTTACAAATACAGAGGCATATATAAGAACCAAATATGTTTCTAATCCAGAAAATTGAAATGTTAAGTGACACATTGTTGGGTTATAAGAGTTTAGTTTGTGGATTTTGGAAATGCACGAGGGTTGCTGGTTTTTAAATACTGTTTATGCTAGAGGTTGATGGTAAACTCATTGGATTATAGATTGTTATATGAAGTGATTTGTAGAAGGATTTAGGGGATGAACCTCTATATTGGAGAGCTAGAGTCAATTCCTAAGTTTACCAAATTGATTGATAATTATTACTCGAGGTGTGTAAATATTAAATGAAGTTGACCATCATCAACTCTAAGAATACAAATGTTTCTTGAGTACTGTGACTGTGAGTAACATAAGAGAATCTGAAATCGATTTCTCAAGGTTTGGTAATCATTGTAAGGGGAAGATTAGAGGTTGGCAATTGGTTATAGGGAACTGGGATCTAAGAGGCTTGGTTTGAGTTTAAAAATGACATTTAGTAACTGAAGCACCATTAAGGGCTTTGTAGGCATATATTCCTTTTTTTTTTCATTTGTAGGCATATATTCCGCAAGTTGTGAATTGTAGCACTTGATTAGCTATTACTTAAGTGTATGTGTTATAATATTGAATGTGGATTAAGCATGGTTGCTTGTTTGCATGTGTGTGGGTCAGAAAGTATTTCAGAAGTAATACCCCTAACACTACAAAAAAAACGGGCCATTCCGGCGCACGCTTACCGGCGTTTTGGTCCGAAACGCCTATATGAGACGCATACCGGCGTTTTGGACCAAAACGCCTATATAAAAACGCCGATAAATTTGGCGCGAGCTTCCCGCCATATTTCCCGCGTTTCCATATCGGCGTTTTGGGTACAGGAAACGCCGGTATGGTTTTTTAATATTAAAAAAGGGGCTGGCTGTCTTTTATTTTTTTTTTCAAAAAAAACCGCACATCGGCGGTTTGGAAAACGCCTATGTGCGATTAAAAAAAATATTTTAATCGCACATAGGCGTTTGCCAAAACGCCTATGTGCGTAACGTGCATTAAAAATGCACTTAATGCGCAGATCAGCGTTTTGGCAAAACGCCTATGTGCGCATTAAGTGCATTTTTAATGCACTTAATGCAGATAGGCGTTTTGCAAAACGCCTGTATGCGATTAAAATATTAATTTAATCGCATACAGGCGTTTCCCAAAACGCCTGTATGGTGTCCCAAAACGCCGATATGTGAACGCCTATAAAAGAACCGCCGATGTTCATTTTGGCGTTTTCGAAACGTGAAAAAGTGTAAGGGTCCCACAGAAATTATCTTTTTTCTTTATCTTTTCCTATAAATATTCCTCTTCGATAGATCATGTCTCGTCGTACCGGTAAAGCTCCAATAGACCCCGAAGAGCATTAGCGATTGCGAGATGAACAGCAGCGATTGTTGGACGAAGCAGAAGCCAGACGTATAGAAGAGCGCCGATTACAGATTGAGCAGCAGCCTAATCCGCCAGAGGTGTTGTAGTACGTCAGCCCCCCGCCTGTTGTGAGCCCTCTTCAGGCGCCACCTTGGACTCCTTTCGGGTTTGGTGGTAACCCGGAAGTCACGCAGGACGAGGTCTGGAGAGATTGAACGTCGACATCAGCTACGAAGAGATGCAGCAGATTTTGAATGAGGATAGGGAGAGGGCGGAGAGGGAGAGGGAGGAGGGGGACATCCCGATGCCGGAAATTATTAATATCTGGGAAACTGCTTATCTAGACAATGAATAACTACCTCATCTCGAGTCTTCCATTTGTCGAACTTACACTTTTCACACGGACACCGTATCTTACCCCGAACACTACTGTGCATAAAAGCATAATCCAGAAATTGATTCAACCCCACCAAGTATTGCGGAGACGATCTGGGTAAAGAGATCCACGATTTATCCAACATTATTGTTTTTGCTGTTTCACAACAAAACGACAGATATATGTAAGAATGAGAGGTTTGAGAAAGAATGTGACAACTCACTAATGCTCTAGACGCATATTTATAACCAATATATCTTACTTTTCCGCGTTTAAGAAATGTAGGTTGTCTGAGGAGTTTTTTTTTCAAAAAAAAGCCGTACCGGCGGTTTGCAACACGCCCATATGCATGTTTACATTAAAATAATGCCTATAGGCGTTTATTTAATATAATGCCCATATGGAAACGCCTATATGCATTGTTTTAATTAAAATAATGCATATAGGCGTTTCATGGAAACGCCTATATGCATTATTTTAATGTAAACATGCATATAGGCGTTTTTGAAAACGCCTATATGCAATATTATATAAAAAATAATGCATATAGGCGTTTCCATTAAACGCCTATATGCATTAGAACGCATATAGGCGTTTTAGAAAACGCCTATATGCGTTATTCTAATATAATTATTGCATATAGGCGTTTTCTAAAACGCCTATATGCACCTCCATTCCCTATAAATAGCACCTCCCTCCTTCAGCGAAATTGCTCATTTTCTCGTTTTCTTCTATTTTTCTTCTCTTCGTCTCTCTTTCATGTTGCTGTTGCTTTGTTTATTTGCCTTGTTGCTTTGTTTTTTTGCCTACTGTTGCTGATATTGTTTTTTATTTCGTGTTTTATGGTGATATTTCATTTTATCATGTTAACATGATTTTATTGCTTTTCTTTCACATATTGCTTGTTGTTTTGATTTTATATATTTGGGTATCTTGTTTTATGAATTACTCTTGTTATTTCATATATAATATTCTATATGTGTATGTAAGTTTGGGATTATCATATTATTCCTTATATATGAACATTTTTCTTCCTGGTTCTAAACAATCAGGAAGAAAAATGTTTTTTTATTTTTTTTTGGAATACTCATACCGGCGTTTTAAAAAGCGCCGGTATGAGATATTATTTTATAATTCCGCACATAGGCGTGTTAGAAAACGCCGGAGTGCGGTATAATAAACAATATTATTATAATAAAAAAATTATAATAATATTTTCTCCGCGTGACAAAAAAAAAATTATTTTCTCCGCGTATAGGCGTTTTGCAAAACGCCGGTATGAGGTAATAATAAAATAATACGCGCATAGGCGTGTTGCCAAACGCCGGTATGAGGTAATATTATATTATTTGTTTTAACCCTCATACCGGCGTTTCTCCCACCGCCTAGGCGTTTTGCAAAACGCCGAAATGTAGCATTCCCACGACACATTTTTAGGCGTTTCACCAAAACGCCGTAGCGCGATTTCGCCGGAAAATTCCGCCGATTCGAGGCCCTACAAAACGCCGATATGGGCCCCGTTTTTTGTAGTGTAAATTTAGATTTTGAGTTTTTGAGTGTTAGAGGAATTAAGAGCTTTATAAATAAATTTATATGTTTAAATGTATCTTTAGCAATTTCAAAGTTTATTTTTCTTGATAGATTAAAGAAAAATAGTTAGAAATTATTTTTAATTTAGAAATTTGAAGGAAATTTATGATGGAAGAAAATCATTATTTAATATAAGCATTAATTTTAGAAATTTATTTCATATATAATAGAACAGAGACTAAATATATATTAAAATTAAAGGATAAATTTTATCAAAAAAAAAAATTAAAGGATAAAAAACATAAACATAATTTTCCCCTAATCTCTTTAATATTCCTCTCTCATTTCCATCCGATGTCTCACTCTCTTTTTCTTCTTCGGCTTCAGCTTCAGCTTTTGATTTCGCATTCATCACCGGATTTGAACTCCGGTCAGTTTCCTCTATCTATTCTATTCTATTTTTACCTTTTTCTTTGTTAAATCTCAATCTCTCAAATTGAAGGTTGGTTGAAGTTCATCCAAAAGCCCAAATCTGGGTATCTATGAATCCAACGTAACGACATGTTCAAATTAATTAATACCTAAGCTCCATTGGAGTTGTTATCATGTGTGGTTTTAGTTTGAATGAATGAATGATTCATCAGTTTCTCCTTCTCGTCCTTGTTATTCATGAGTGCATAATTGCTATTTGAAGTAGTTTAGACTCTGCCTTTGCATGCGAGGAAGAAGCTTGGGAATGTGAGATGAAGGTGCTGATGTCGATGGTGATAAGGAAGAGATAAATAAATAAAAGGAAGGTAAGAAAGTTACCATTTTGCCCTTACTTTTTAATTTAATTTTGAGTATGCCTCAAAGTATATTTCATAAAACTGATAGAAGTTCTAATTTATAACTCAATACCTAATATTTTTTTCTTTAATTTCTAAAGAAAATAAATAAGAAATTCCTTAAAAATATATTTATTTATCAAAATTTATTTATAGTTATTATTAATTTACTAATGACACTCCCTTAACTAATTAGATAAACAAATTTTCAATTAACTAATTATTATTCCTAATCAAAATTTTATTTAGGTCTTAAAGTAATTTATCTAAAATTTTTCAATTTAAAATTCATCTTCTATCTATTTTTCTTTTAATTTATAAAGAGAATAAGATTTGCTATTCCTAAAATCATATTTAACCTAATAAATTTATTTATAAGACTTTAATATTTTTAATGACACCTCAAGGCCTTGACTAATTGGGAAATCCTAATAAGGATCTTTTAAATTTCAAAATCATTTTAACTAATTGAGTAGAGGGGCTAACTAGTTTAGTAGTGCATTCACTACTGAAAATCCCCATTATGAGATTATGTAATTCATATGTCATTTGTTTGTCATTTCCCCTAACTAATTCCTTATTATTTGCATACTATTGAATCAGGATGCTTTGAAATATACTTGGAGATATTGAAGAAAAGGGAATTTTTTTGGTAGAGATACGTGTTATTCTTTATTATGCCCAAGAGAGAGGAAAATGCACATAAATCTTCTGGGGCACACCACCATAAGTGAGAATCAATAACCTTTGTGTCTCCACTTGTCCGCATAAAGAGAGTGGCATTTTATTTATACAAAGTAGCTAGCATATTTTATACAAGGCACATGCTAGAGTTTTATTCTTTATCAGAATATATTATATTCTGATTCATCGAAAAGAATGCTTTATGTGAGTGGGTAAAAGCAAGGATTACTTTTTTATCTACCGTCGTCTAGCGGCGGATTATTTTTGGAATTTGACAAAAATCTTGATTTATAGATTTTAATTGTTTCAAGCTAAACAACAAATTATTATTTTCTTCAATTTAATTATTGTGGGATAAACTAAAAAAAATATAATTGTAAGGTTCACAAAATTTTATTTGGTTTTCATCTTCCTACTTTTGATAAATGTTAGTTTTTGTCCAATAAGGGTAACAAGGAAATATGGCGTCAAAGAAGTTCAGATAGGGATAATATAGCACACATTGGTCCAAACAAGAGATTTAATTTCATAGAGATCTCGGATAGTTGTTAATAACCATTATTAACAAGTAAGATTAACGATTGAAGCGGGATTCCATATATAAATAATTGAATAATTAAGAAAATGGGAATTAATTTGATATCTCACCCAACATATATAAAATATGAAAGAACTCAAAAAATGGCGGAATCAAGTAGGATCTCAAGGAACCTTACTTTAATTATCTTCTAAGTCAAGAATACATTTTTGTCCTCTTTTTGTTATTCATAAGATAACAAGTGTTTGAACGGGAATAACAATGTTTTGACCACAAACTACAAGTTATTGGGCGTCGGTCACAAAAGTTTAAATTGTAACTAATAACAAATGTTTGAGTTGCGAATAACAATGTTTTGATCACACGTAATAAATTATTAGACAACAGTTATAACATCTGAGTTTAGAATAACGAGAGGAAAGTGTATTTTTGACTTGGAAAATATATAATTAAGGTACGGTTGCTTAGGACCCTACTTTAATTTCGCCAATTACTCGTTGAATCTTTTCTATATTATGTGTGTTGAGTGAGACCACATATTAATTACCCTTGAAAAGAGATTGTTCCAAATTTGATGAGGCTAGAATGTGACATCAACAACACAAACGTAACAACCCATACATAACAACAATAACATAAATAGATTTGTAAAAAAAAATATCCACTTCTGATAAAAAAAATAAAATATCCACTAATAAACCTTATCGGTCTATTCAAATGGGCTCGGCAAGATCCACAGTCCATACTTCAAGACCCGACTACTTCAGCCTATATATACATGCATAGCATGCGTGAATTCCTCGAACATAGGCAATAAGATAGAATAGAAGAAAAAAGAATTCAGAAATCAAAATCAAATATACATTTTTATTGAAGCACAAAATCAAATATACATAAAAAAATGTCAAGGCCAGATCAAGAGAGTATTAGTGAAGATACCATTATTGCTATAGTTCAGAGAGCAGACACTAACAATGATGGAACTCTGAGCAGTGAAGAGTTCAGTGTTATCCCAAAGGTACTTGGCCCCGGGGCATACCTCAGAGCTGCCGGCTATATGCCAATTGCTGCTGACGTGGACGGAGCCCGGAGAATTCGAGCCGGCCAACCAGATACCTATGTTTCTAACGTCAAGACTCGCAACGTTGCCAAAGTTCGATAATATGTAGCCTCTGATATATATATATATATATATATATATATATATATATATATAGACACTCACGTATACATATTTCTTACATGTAACGATATGATGTTTGTCTTTGACACTAGCTTTTATTATGCGGTTTCATTTGTGTGTGCGGCTAAGTATTTCTGAAGATAATATTACAGGTATCGCTAATCTAATGAGACAAAGTAGCTATGGTATATATAGAAATAATAGCGAATTAGATCTAGGTGCCTGGAAGTCCAATATTCAAATGTTATGTAGTAATACGAATGGTTATTATGATAAAATAAGATTTGTTATTTCAATTCATCGTTTCTTTAACATCTTCTCTGATACTTTTTTCTTGCGGGCTGTAATTAATTTTCTTTATAGTTTGAAATACTTTCTTTGGTTGGCTCTTAAATATATGACTTATTTACTTAATTTAATTAGATTGAGAATAATTAGTAAAGTTGATTAATATGATATATTTTTTCATAAACCTGGAGATTGTATTCTTTATTTATCTTCCTTCCTCTCCCAATATTTGTTGATATGATAAAATTATGATTGTTTGGAAAAAAACCGACAAAAATTAAAGATATTTCTTGATCCAAGATTTTGTACTGAAGCCCCCTTAACAGGTAGATATATGGAGGGGGTATTTAGTTCTGCTTTCTCGTGTGTTAAAACTAATAGGGCGAATGCCCAATTTTGATACATAACTTTTGCCCAAGAATAAAAAATACTACCTCCGGTCCTAAATATAGGAACTAGATGACTTTTTTTTGGAAAGGTTAAGGTTGCAAAATAGTCTATTAAATCATGACATATTTGATATATTTTTAGATTATCCATTAGTTTATAAGTTAAATAAACTAGTTTAAGGGAAAAAATTAGGTAAATCAATTTATAATCAACTTATTTTTGTTTTTTTAGGATTTTTCAAAAAAGTCAATTATGTCTTATATTTAGGACCGGATAGAGTAATACTTAACTATTTAAAAGGTTATAAATGATTCTCAATTATTGGACATTGAATCAAAAATGATATTTCACTAATATAACAATAAAATTACACTTGAAAAGTCCAAAATGCCCTTATAAATGAAATAAAACAACATATTTTCTTCCTGCTTCCTCGCTAATTTTTTTTTTCTTTTTCATTATACTCATTTCCCCATTTTTTATTTCATGTTTTTTCGTTGGTTTTTTCTTGCAGAAAATGAGATTAAGTGATATGCAGTTACTTTAATCTGTTGTTGATGAAGGAAGGAGTGGGAGGAGGAGGAATGAGGAAAATATGTTTTGTTTTGTTTTATTTATAAAGACATTTTGAACTTGTCACATGTAATATTATAGTTATATTAGTGAAATATTATTTTTTATCCAATACCTAACAGTTGAGAATCATTTGTGACATTTTAAATAGTTATGTATTATTTTTTATCCTTGGGCAATAAAAGGCCTTCGCCTTCACCTTTTCTCTTTAAAATACGCTTCAGTGGTTTCATACACTGTCATGAGAGCAGTTTAGCTTGTTTATTCTTATGTTATGTTTTTGGATTAATGTGTATTTGCAATTGGACTTTAACAAAATATAATATTTTGTAAGCATACAATTTTATACATTCTACTTTGATTCAGATCCAAGCAAATTAATTAGTTATACAGTTCCCTGAAAATTTCAAATACCTGATCGTATTTCAATATTCTATCTCATAAAAGTATAGCAATATACAAGTCATACAAGCAAGACAATCCATTCTTATTAGTATAGAGTATTTTAATAATGGCGAATAATCAGCTATTTTTTTATCATATTATCTAATACCCGAATAATTATACTTTAGTTGATGTTTATGGCTTCCTCTCCCAACACAAACTAGCATCTCTTTTAGGACTCAGACTTGGGAATTAAAGGGTGAATCTAGTGAGACATTACACCGTTAGACCAACTATGTGTCAGTACAAAATGAAGAATTTTTTAATTCATGCCACTACAAAAGAAAATTGTCTTTAATTGCTCATGCAACTTTTCCAAATTGTGAATGATGTCACTCAAAAAAAGCATGACAATGGGTTTGTCGCGTTTAAGGGATGCGCGACTATCGGGAACGTAGGAAAACAAGTGTTGCGCTGCTTTGTCGCGCATTTTGTGCGACAAAATTTTTTATCATTTAAAAAAGGTGTCACGCCAAAATGCGCGACATCTTTTGCAAAGGATATGGTGCTTTGAGGCTCGGACATCACCTGCAGTGCAAAAAAATATACACATATGCAGCTTGCCGAGGAAGTTTTGTCAATCTTCCTCAACAAGTTGCAGGTTAAAAGAGGGGAAAATGAGATAATAATTATGAAGAAAGAAAGAGAGTGTTCGAATTAGGGGGAATATAGGGAAAAATAATGAAAAACTAGTATTAACGAATGAATAAATAGTGAAATAAAAAATTTGAATTATAACAAATGAGGAAAAAACAAAGTATCAAAGAATGATAAAGTGCACACCTTAAATTGTGGAAGATTATAAACAATTAACCTGCAAAAAAAATTAAGTATAAATAGTTAAATGAGAAACTAAATATGAAGAATGAACATGAAGAGGAAGAAAATAAGAGAGTAGAGGAGGAAAAAAGAAAGTGGGGAGAGGGTTGGAAAAAACTAGAGTGGGCGAGGGAGAAATGTGAGAGGAGTGAAGTTTATAAGTTTATATAGGGAGAACGTGGAGAAAGGCGAGGGAAAATTTGAATTTAAATTCTGCTAAGACAAACATACACTACGGCGCAACATCTGCGTATTAATATATATATATATATATCTGTGTGTGTGTGTGTCTGTCGCGCATTGTTTTCCATGACTGTATCAAATATGTTGCAAAAAAAAAGTTGTCGCGCAGCCATATATGGCAACCATCTATATTAAATAATAATTGTTCTGCTGCGCATCCATACATGACATCTTTTTATTAGTTATATATTCATATATGTCATGGGGCTCACAAACTTTCCTTATTCTAATTAACTTGGGCAAAATTTACTTCTTGCTCACTGTGCAGTGCAGGTATATGGCGTTTATCTTTCCGCTTCTGTTTGGTTTGAGGGAAGGGAAGGGGAGGGGAGGGAGGGGAGGGAAGGGAGGGGAGGGGGAGGACTTCATATTACTTTGTTTGGTTTGATAAAAATGAGGGAGGGAAAGGAAGGGAGGGGGAGGGTTTAATGATCAATTTGTTTGGTTAAGGAGGGAAGGGGAGGGTGATAATGATTAATTTACCATTTTATCCTTATAGTTATATATTAATTTGTAACTGTTTGTCATATAAATTAACTAACATTAGTTGCTTATTAAAAGTCACATAAATAAATTAGTATAGAGTTTGAATTAGTTCATAAAAATTAATGAAACACGCTGAAGACAATAATTTGATTGCACTAATTCACGTTCTTAAACAAAATTCATCAAATTAGAAGCAAATTTTTCTACTTGTGTTACCTGAAATGAGGAGACGTTTGATAATCAAAGAGTTTATTTGGAGTCATTATTTTGGGAAATACAACAAATTGAGCCAATGACTGTGAACACACAAAATTAATACGTTGAAATATTTTAATGGAAAAATAGTTTGCGTTCACAATCAGATGCCTCTTCATTGAAATTTCATCAGAATATGAAGGTTTAACCTTCTTCGTTAAGTCCAGTTTGAAGCTTCACGTTTAGAGATTCTTTTGGGAACGTAGCTGGCAGATATGCTTCTGATTGTTTTTGAGG
Source organism: Mimosa pudica (assembly GCA_029929735.1). Classification (NCBI taxonomy): domain Eukaryota; kingdom Viridiplantae; phylum Streptophyta; class Magnoliopsida; order Fabales; family Fabaceae; genus Mimosa; species Mimosa pudica. The sequence goes on along the minus strand of JAKELP010000039.1, from coordinate 4,095,568 downwards.
CAAAGGCAATATAGATTATAAAAATTATAAAGTCTTACATAATAATAAAAGGTAAACATTTCATTTTTTAAGTAAAATAAAGGAAGCTTCCATGGTGATGTGATGATGCAGTGAAATATGTAGCTTGCTGAACTTGAGACCAGATTCCGGAAACTTCACGTGAGCTGCTGAAGTGAAAATGAAGATATGCTTCTCTTTTTTTTGGCAGATATGCTTCTTCTTCTATTGAATTAATGCTCAATCTTATTATGGGCTTTGATTGGATTAGTGTCAGGTAAGGGAATGGAAGAGGATGACATGATAAACTTCTTTTATTTCTTGAGGGGCATCTCTAATAATATTATGATATTAATGAGAGTAAGTTAGTCAACCTATTTTAGCCTCCCTCCAAAACCCCCAATTTGAAGGGAGCCAAAATAGGGAAGGGAAGGGAAGGGGAGGGAATATTTTGGGCTCCCTCCTTTCCAAATTTTTAAACCATGCAAGGGGAGGGGTTCATTTTCCCTCCCCTCCCCTTCCCTTCCCTCAAACCAAACAGGCCCTTTGAGTATACAATATTCGCTCAAATTTAAAAGGTCCTCTTTTTCAAAACTAATAATAAAAATATGCTTTTTCTTTATAACATATCCACCCTTTCCTGCATACGATCTACAAGATAATGAAGAATAATATTTAAAGCATGAATTGATGGTTTAATTGACTATTACTTAATTTTTTTGGTTTTGGTCCACATTGCGAATCCTGCATGTCTTTAGTATTGGTTCTATCAAGTTAGTTAGAAACATAGAATCGAATATTTTATCTTACCCCATTGTAGGATATGTTCTATTTTTATTACAAAAATATTCAGTAAACATGAATCCCTGTAGAATATTTTCTAAGTTCATAATAATTGGACTCATTATTTTCATAAGGACATTGAAGGACACCGATTTAGCGGTCGGTGTAGTGTGCCTTGGGTCGAGTTCTTAAAGAAATTTTAAGACCTCAAGGTAAGCGGAAGTTACCCTGGGTATCGTTCTCAGAGGAGCCTATAAAATGCAAATAATTACCTATTGACTAAAATGTTAAACTTGTTTGAAATAAAGAAAAATTATTTTAATTAATTTCTTTCTTTTTATTAAATTTGGAAAATATTTTGTATGATAAAATAAAAAGTAGAATAGAAAAAGGATTTTAGATAAATAGATAATTACATGTTCTTAGTGATTGGGAAAATCAAGAATCATAGTTTATATAAAATATTTGGGGGTAAAGTGGTCAAATCAATAAACTCCCTAGAGGAACCCCTATAGGCTAGACTTAGATCAATATAATTAATTCCGGAACCCCTAACATTAATTATCTTAATCTAAGTTGATTAAGCACATGACCAAATTAAATTTACTAAACACAAGGAGCTATTAATCCTACGATCGGGACCCCGAATCGCAACCTAAATTAACTTACTAGCTTCAATATATTTTGGGACCCCAATAAATAAATTAAAACTAGTAAGTTTAAGTCCAATGCTACTCAAGTGTTCAATAAATTTATTTTGCCAATTTTTAAGCATGAATAAACAACATCATTATCCACTAAATAAGGACCCTTACTTAGCACAAGATTTTAACTAAAAACATGTATTAAAATCATGAACCCATAATATCAAAACATGTTCAAGTCAATAAGCTCAATGTTGAGAATTCATACAAAAGGAAACTAACAAATGAAAGATTGTTCCTACACATCCATAAGAGATAAAAATAAATCACACAACCAAATATATAGATCTAATCCCTAGAACCTACAAATTTGAACTAGATAAAAGGAAGAGAATGTGTAGAACAAATTACCCCCATGTGAAGCTCACTAGTTCATTCTTCCATTCTCATCCCAAGAACAAGGAGATTTAATTGCTTATGTGGAAGGAGAGAGCACCAAAAATGGATGGGTTTGGGAGATCCATTGAAGGAATGGAGTGGTGTGAAGAGTTGAAGAAAGGAAAAGATTAAGTTGAAGTGAAATTTTCAGCACCTCCACTTCCACTGTTCCTCCCTTTCAATTTTTTCTTCGTGCATTCAGCAGCTCCAAACGCGTCCCTGCAGCAGCTCCAGGACCTTCTCCTCACTTCGTGCCTCCCTCTCTGCCCTGCTCAACCCAACGTGACAGCCCCCCTTCCTTTCTTTTGTCTTTTTCTTCTTTTCTTGAATTTGTTTGGGCTTTTCTTTTTTTTTTCTTTTCTCTCCTTTTGCTAAGCCCAAATAGCTTGGAGTTTACTTCAATCCAACAAATCTTCAAAAGGCCCACATGTTGCTAACCTAATAAAGAGAAGGAGAACAAACATGTTTACCTTTTCTATTTTTGTTCAATTTTTAATCTATTGTTTATTTATTTGATGATTTGCTCAAGATAAAATCTCTTTGTCTTAACTCTAAAATAGACATAAGTGGGATTAAGATTGCATCTTCAATATGTTACTAACCTCAATTTAACATAATAAAATCATACAAATCTTATAATTTGTCAGACATTAATTAATATCTTCTAGTGTATTCCCTTCTATCCTAAATACATGATCAATTCAGTTACTTTAACTAAATTAAGGATGCTAATTGTGTTGGCTATATCTAACATGTTTTTTGTTACATCCCTAAAAATTTAGTGAGGATTATTTATAATTTAAGTGGTGAATTTGAAGTTAATTAATTAATGAAATTGGGGGATTTTATAAATAAAATTATGGAAGTTAAGTATATTTGGGTTCTTAATTGTTTAATTTCTCCCTTGATTTGGAAAAATTAAAGTTAGGGAAATTTTTTTTGAGTGTTTAAAGGAAATTTTTGTGGAATGAAATTTATAAGGGTAAAGGTTCAAAAATGGGTCCAAACTATTACGCCAGGAGCACATAGGGGTAACAAGTATTTTCGGGTTCAATTCTGGGCCCGGAGAATAAATATTGGTGCAATATAGGGTATGCCGTTTATGTTGACCATTAAACGCTGACGTGGCGGGGGAAATAAGATTTTTTGCTGACTTGGCATGCTTATGTGGCAATATTTTTCTGAGTGTGTGGGCCCGCATTATATTTTTTATATTTTTTTATTAATTTAAATAATGTGGGCCCCACACACTCAGAAAAATATTGCCACATAAGCATGCCACGTCAGCAAAAAATCTTAATTCCCCAGCCACGTCAGCGTTTAACGGTCAACGTCGGTCAACATAAACGGTGTACCCTATATTGCACCAATATTTATTCTTCTGTCCCAGAATTGAACCCGAAAATACTTGTTACCCCTATGTGCTCCTGGCGTAATAGTTTGGACCCATTTTTGCTCCTTTACCCAATTTATAATTGATATGAAGAGTAATTTTTTATATAAAAAACTGAAAGGACCATTTTGCCCATAATAGTAAAAGATTGTCAACTATTAAGACAGGGAGTAAATGTGTAATTTACTTCTTTTAACTTAATTTATCCTTCTTGTTGAATCCAGCAGTGTCGGCTACTGAACCCACCATGTTGGGCACCCCAGGGTTAGCTCTCGCATTTTCCCCGGTATTGGCAAGCCCAACTCATGTATTTTAAGGAGGCCCAAGGCTCTCTCGAGTCCAAGACTTAATGCTGCAGCATTCCTGGGAGGAGGCCTTGTCAGCTCAAGTGGTGATAAGCGAGACATCTAAAATGCCTATAAAGTGGGAGGTCTCGACTTCAATCCCTGGGAGTACCAATGACAAGGATTCCTCCCAGGAATGCTGCAGCATTAAGTCGTGGGCTCGAGAGAGCCTTGGGCCACCCTACAATACTTGAGTTGGGCTTGCCAATACCGGGGAAAATGCGAGAGGTGACCCTGGGGTGCCCAACATCGTGGGTTCAGGACAACTGCTGGACTCAACACTTCTCCTCCCCTTCCAAAATGGTGGATGCCCCCTATTCTTCACTATCACCATAATTGTCTCTTCGTCATGCTTTCTATCGACCTCAAAACCCGTTGACCTTCATTATCACCTTAGTCATTGTCACCAACCCAATTTTCTTCCATCTCTCCTTTCAAACGGCACCCTCTAGTCCTTCAATTTAGAGTTGATAGTGGAAAGAGGAATGGTCATTGGAGGAGGAAGATTTTTATCGGCCAACCTCATTATTGAACCTAATTATGGTTCTAGTAATTGACCATGGGGGCACGCTTATGGCAACTCTTGATTTGGCTTCAAAGAGATAACCACGTACTAGTCTTTCTTATTGTTGTGTGCATGCTTGCTGAAACTTAAAACCCTGATATATTGGAATTGGCACATGCGAGGTATGTGTATGCTGACTTGTGGTACATTCGTTAGTTGAGAGTTTTATTGTGGAAAATGAATTGCTTGGAGAATGATTATGCATATAAAATATTGAATTGTTGTTGTTATTGAGCTAGTATTGTTCAAGCCAATATCATATTATATATGGAAACAGAGCGAGTAGAGGTCGAAGGTACTGGGTTCGAACCCGCGTCCTGGTGGTAATGATACCCTTGAGTAGGGTACACTGCCAGAAGGTCACTTGGGAAACCAGTAGCCCGTATCATATTATTCTAGTATGATTATTATGCATTTATTATCAAATTGATGGATATATATTGCACACTATTGATGTATCTATTTGGTTGGATCTGGCACCCTTGTGCTATGGCTCATCACCTCATTCACATGATGATGTGGTTCACATATGACCATCTGGTGAACTATTTGGGTCAGGCCGACATTTTAAACTAATTCTTATTGATTCTGTCGATCACTTGGATTTGTCTCTATTGAGGTGTTTGGATCCCAAATTGATATTCTCTTTGGAGACATTTGTGTCCCAATGGATATATCTCTTTGGAGGTGTTGGATCATAAACTGACCTATCTCTGGAGATGTTAGGATCCTAATCAGATTTGTCTCTTTTGAAGCGTTTGGATCACATTTGTGAATGGATCCGTCTCTTCAAAGATACTTGGATCTTATTTTTTTGAAATGTCGTGGTTTCCGAAATCTAAATGATTTAGGGTTTGTGATTATGGTTGGGTTTAATTGTCTATCTTGTCGTATTATATTGATCTTGAGCCCGTGATTTTATTGTTTATTACTCACTTATTGTACTCTCGCGCAATCACACAAATATACGGTAATTTGAAAAGATAAGTGTTACTGAGATCTTTGCTCACCTTGCTGTTCATTTTCTAGGTCGTAACTTTGGTAATGAATGTGAGGGATAGGAGCCAGCGGACATTCACTGATTTGCGAGGTTGAAGTTGGATTCAGTTGATAAGGAGTATATTGTCATACACTTAGGCTAGGAATACTTCCGCATGACTTTATTTGATGTAAAAGATGAATGTATATATTGTGGCATTATCTGTGACTGGTCCTCTCCGGTAAACTTATAGCTAAACGTCGTTTAATAATCAATGAACATGATGGTTCATGTTGTATGTAATTAATCAATGAACATGATGGTTTATGATATATGTGGTTGGGCTTTTAATTTGGCCTCGTATAAGTATTTTTTTTATTTTTCTAATTTGCTGAGTTGGTGTCCTTTTCTAACTATGTTAATTGTTTTCTTAACATAGTGCGAATTGCTTATTTATACAAGAAAATTTTAGTAATCGTATTAGGCAATGCTTTTCTAACATGGTAATGCTTTTAATTGATTTATTGATTTAATTAATGTCTTTTTCTATCATGAATAAACATTTCAAATCTCATCTTTCTTTTAAAATGTTAATAATAACTATAATAGATTGCTTTCCTATCATAGTTTGCTTTAATAAGTTAGAAAATGTTTGCTAACTATGATAGACATAAATGCTTTTCTATTTCCTCTTTCTATCATAGTTATTCTATTAAAGTATTGTCAAAAGATTAAAGATGAGTATATTTGTTAAAATATAATGGTAATTTGTTGGAGAATTTTTAAATTTCTTATCCCTAAAACATGCATGTTATCTTCCCTTATTCCATCCCCACATTACTGTATTATTAGAGTAGCACCAATAAGGATAATTTGAGAAGATAACAAAAATTAAAATATATCTTATATTTAAAACCAAGACTAACTTCAAAAATAAGTCCAATATATAGGACTAAAGGGGGTGAAACACTGAATCTAGGGCAAATTAAAACCAAACGATGTAGTGCTACTTTGGGTCCAGTCTTTCATGAAAATTTAGAACCGGGGTTAATGGAAGTCAATCCAGGATGTATGAGGCGAGAAAATTCATTTTCAATATGAAAATTTATAATTTTAGTATTTTTGTGCAACAGTAAATAAAATTGGAAAAAAGGAAATTCAGATAATGAGATGGAAATATGTTTAGAGGAAAAATGATTGATTGTTGCTATCATATCTTGATTGCACCATACTTTTGCATATCTTTTTATGACCAAATTCATTGAATTAATGCATGTTTTGATGATAATTTCTCCTAATTAGCATATATTCTTACAATTTCATAAGTTGTTGGAATTTGTTCTAGTTTAGGCCAATTTTGCCACATTTAGATTGATTCATTGTCATTCATCATTTTGAAAAAAATATAATTTTGTGTTACTTTAAGTCTTAATCTCTTTTTGATCAAAAAAAAAGTCTTAATCTCTTGTAGACTAATAAGAGAATACACTCAAAGAGAGTCAAAGAGATTATAGAAGCAAAGTACAAAAAGGAGAAAGCAAAGAAAAATAAAAAGAGAGACGGTTTTGTTTTGGCGCCTTAACCATGCCCCAGGTACAAAATCTAACAGAAAAATTCAAACACGCAATGATGATTGGGTAACGTAATTCCCTTTCATGTCTTGGAATGTGAATTCGAACACAACATATATACACACACACACACGTGTGTGTATAAATAAAGTTTAATATTTATTTTGAAAATTTTCCCCAACATTTAGATAGTGTTGATGCACAAAAAATGGGAAAACAATTAAATGACTAGAAAATGTAAATTTTATTGACTACAAGAGTGGGTCACTAACAACATACAGTGAATACAAAGACTTAGTCATCTTTACAACGACTTAAATGACAGATCATGTAATACAAAAATAATGTGCTTGTGAGTTCTAATTTCCTTGGATCCCCCTAGAAGATAAACTTTTATACTCTCTTAAAAAAAGTCAACTATATCTTATATGGGCAAAGGTGCAAAAATAACCATTGTAAATTTAAAAAAGAGCACCTAAGGCTTTGGTAAATTTAAGGGGGCAAAATCGTACATTGTAAACCAAAATGGGGGAAATGTAAAATTATCAAACAGAGGTGTTAAGTTTGACCATTATATGACTAGGAATTCTGATGGGACTATTGACATGGCAATATGTGCCTTAAGGTGTCAATTTTTTTTGACGTGACATAAGCTGAAGGGGCATATAGAGATTTAAAACCAACCCAACCCAACACACAACACACAACTCATCGAACCCCTTCAGAGATCAAACCAGCCTCATTTCGAACCATAACCTTAGAACCTTCATCGAAATGATTTTTGGGTTTAGGGTTCAGATAATTTAGGGTGGATTTCATATGATTTGTGGAAAGTATGAGTTTTAGTCGAAATGATTTGAGGGTTTAGGGTTTGTTTTTATGATATAGGTCTCAACCGGATGCATTTCAGCTTCCACAGTGGATTGTGGTCAAATAATATTTTCAGATTTCAAGTAATTTATATTATTTTCAATATGATTGGTTTAATTGAAGTTAACCTCTAATCCGACTATTACCCCTTAAACCAGTAGCTCAATCGGTTCAACAACCGATCGGTTTTTTGAACCCTAAAACTCATGTAGCATCCACTTACGCGCAAATCAAACTACACTCATGTTTTTTGTATGTTTATCCTAAGGGTAAAAACGCTGATCTAATAATTAACTATTTCAGTTTGGGTAAAACTAATAAATGACTATTTCGCGGTGCATAAATAATATTTAATTTTGTGACCAAGTGCAAAAATGATAAAACCAGTGCTAGATGTTAATTTGTAGTTATGTGGAACCTTTTTGATATTATTTTCGAAGTGAACAATACATTTTTATCACTCCCAATCAAAACCTTGCTGATATTAGTTAGCATGGGAAGATGAAGGGCGGAAGGATAAGGGTTGGGTTTTAATTTCGATAGGGTAAAAATGTATTTTTACTTTAGAAAATAATATCAGAAAGGTTACACAAAACTACAAATTAACATTTAGTACCAGTTTTATTATTTTTGCACCGGGTCACAAAGTTGGTTATTATTTATACACCGCGAAATAATCATTTATTATTTTTGTCCAAATTGAAATAGTTAATTATTAGATCAGCGCTTTTGCCCTTATCCTAATGTCGGGTCCAATTATGATAAATATATATAAATACACATTATTTTTGATATTACTACTACTTATATTCAAGAAGTGGCAAAACATTATATACAATATCCAAAATTGATTTCTCCACAATCACATAAAGGAGGATACATTGGTGAAATGTCATTCAATGTTGCAATTAAATCAAAAGAGTTTGTGTTTGAACGTAAGAATATATCATGTTTATTTATGACTATCTCTCTAAAGTATTGGTGATAGATTGATATGAAAATGATGACCACACTGGAAGTTCTTGATATGTTGGTGTAGGATAACTTGAAGGGAGACTAGGAAATGGAGCTTCAAAGTTAAGCACATGAATTACTTGCTTTATCGAGGGCCTATGATTATGATTAGGATGAGCACACCACATCCCTACAATCAATAGGCATTTAATTTGATCAAGGTCCAAATCTTCTTCCAACTTTGAATCAACCGCCTCAAGAAGTTTTCCACTCTCATAGAGTTGCCATACCCAATTAACTATGCTTATTTCATTCTCAGGAGCCTTGAAATTGATGGCTTTTCTACCACAAGCAATCTCCAAAGCAACAACTCCAAAACTGTAAATATCAGATTCTTTACTAGCTCTTCCATTAATAATACATTCAGGAGCTATATAACCCAATGTTCCAGCCAAAGCTGTTGTTTGTGCTCCTTTTCCATGGTCTACAAGTCGTGCTAATCCGAAATCTCCGAGTTTTGCATTGAAGTTGGAGTCTAACATTATGTTACTTGATTTTATATCTCTATGAACCACACATTGTTTCCATTCTTCATGCAAATAGAACAAAGCACTGGCCAAACCTTGAGCAATTTTAAATCGCATTGACCATGTCAAACACTTTTTGTCATTGAAGAGATGAGAATCTAAACTTCCATTAGGCATATACTCATAAACTAGCAATCGTTCCTTCTTTTCGTGACACCAACCAATTAGTTGCACCAAGTTGCGATGCCTTAATTGACCAATAATTCTTACTTCTGAAGAAAACTCTTTTTCTCCTTGTTTAGAACCTGTTGATATTCTCTTTATGGCAACATAGGAATTTGAATCTTTAAGAAATCCTCTATAGACACCCCCAAATCCTCCCTGTCCAAGCTTGTGCTCTTCTTTAAAATGATTTGATGCACTTTCTAAATCAATATATGAATACCTTTTTGGCCATGTTCCTCTTTCAAAGTCATCATCACTAATTGTTTCATTAAACTCATCATCTTCCATTTTCCTTTTTTTCTTCCACAAGACAAAGCATACCACACCACAAGCTAAAACAAACCCTCCTCCAACCCCTAATCCTACAACAAGAGTTGTGGCACTTCTGCTTGTACTGTTTGGCAAATCTTCAGAGGAGAAACTCCATGTATCAATCCGGTGTATTGCAAAATGTTCTCCTGTGGCAGCTGCAAAGCCGAAAGTAACCCTTTCAGGCAGGTACTTTCGTAGGTCAACAATATAGTGAATATGCTCCCAGAACATGTTGATAGAATCGTTACAATAATCAAAATTACAATAATCGAAATTAGTGAAGGAGATGCTTAAATTATGTGTAGTTGCATTGTATCTTATGAAAGCCTCATTTGTTCGTCCTCCCACAATATCAGCATCCCATGTCACATTAATAACAGATTTGATAGAATTGATATCGACGCCTACATGAATATATGAAGGATCCCAGCCATCATAGGATTGGTCATTAGGAAAGATATCAAACTCTACTGCGACAAAGGGATTATCTATTGAATTAAAAATCATTTCCTTACCACCAATAATAAGACCCATGGTACCTCCTTCCACTATTGGAATATTAGGAAGCTTTGAATTTGTTGGGGCTAAGAAGAAGGCCATCCCATCAGCAAAAGGAAATTTTCCCTTTGAATCAATCACAAAGGTAAAGTTGGTGGTGAAATCTGTGAGTTTTCCAGTGGTTTTGTCCCACAAGTGCATCGGTTGGTAATATGTGGCTCGACCGACACCATCATTGTCTTGAGTTACCAAATGAATGGATGCTCCTCCAAGTCGAGCTGATTTTTCATATAGTATTTTATCATCATTCTGGAAAGTAGTGAAGCTAAAGTTCAAGGAAAATACATGAGGTATCAAGAGGAAGGAAACTAATATTAACAACATCTCAAAAATCATGAGGTATCAATCTTTTGAGTGAAATGTTTATGGGAGATATAAAATAAAGAAATTGGCAAGTATGTATTCTTCCCCACAAAATTTCTGTGATATGTATGTAACCTGCAATTGTATTCTTAACAAATAATTAAATTGTTTTAAGGCTTTACAACATCCGTCCGTTAACATTGGATTCACAGTTGAATTCTTAAATATTAAAACAATGACAATTCTAGTAAATTCTTCCTTCTCATGTTCGGCTGATTAACAAGGTAACTATAAGGGATTTGATTTTGTTATTTTCATTTTAGAAAGGTTTTTTTCCTAGCATTAGCCTTTGCCGGCACACACACGTGTGTGTGTGTGTGTATGCATAACTATTTATCTACTTGTTCCATGTACTATGCATAACTATTGAGAGACGAAGCATTTTCATCTAGCTTCACTCACCTTTCTTAAAACTAGTGATGTAAAATAATAGTTGATTTGGAGGAGGTTTTACAAGAAATAAGTAAATAAGTCTTACTTTTGATGGTGGGAAAAATAAAAATATTTAGTTTATAAACCAAAAAAAGACGATGGTCTAATGTGTCTACAACTGAAAATTCCAAGATGCCATAATTGAGGGATTGATTTTATCTTGAGCTTGTAATTCAAATATACATACATACGCACCTATACAATATTTTATTTTTTCTTTATTGACAACTTCCATTTCTTTGTGTTAATGTTTCATACCAATTTGGATTTCGTTATTATCTTGATCATATGTTGGGAGGCAACTATATATTGAGTGGCAAGTATTCCCTAATTTGGAATATTATAGAATATACGATTGAGAGTGATCAATTATATATGTTAGGTTAAAGTACACTTTTAGTCCCTTATGTTTGTATCAAGTTTCAATCTAGTCCTTTATGTTTAAAAAGTAAACTTTTAGTCTTTTATGTTTGCATCAAGTTTCAATTTTTTACTTTATGTTTGAAATGTATTCTTTTTGTCCTTTTCAATTAACATCGTCAGTTTCACTTAACGGAAAATGTTAACTTAATAATTTTAAATGATTATTACATACTGAAAAAAATGCTCAGATTAAATTATTTTAGTGTAACTATTCTTATAGTTTCAAAATGTTTCATTTTTGGCCCCAATTTAATGATGAAATAGTCATTTAAATTTAAGTGAAACTAACGGTGTTGACATAAAAATGACTAAAACTGTACTTTTTAAACATAAATTACTAAATTGAAATTTGATGCAAATATAAGAAACTAAATGTGTATTTTTCAAACATAAAGGACTATATTAAAACTTGATACTAATATAAGGGACCAAAAATATATTTAAGTCTTTATATTATTACTCCTCGATTATAATGATGATTCTTATGGCCACTTTGAAAAAGACATTTTGTTTCCTAATAAAGGGGCTATGCCTATTTCCGTGAAGGAGCAAATTTCTGGTTTCGGAAATCCCAAAGTTAAAAACCAACTTTCTTGGAACCATGTACTTGTTATTTTGAGTCAAAACTATGTAATCCCTCCCGTCCTTATAACTCACTCCTATACTTATTTAAGTCACCAACTACCCATTCCTCACATGCTAAGTAATGGTAGTTGGGTTTTGAAATTTAGGTTAATTTGCCACTTTTTCCAACTTCACCCTTCATTAAATGATGTGTTTCACATTTTCAATTTTGAATCTTCATTAATAACAAGGGTAAAAAATATTTACTGCAGCTTTTGATGCCTTATATTAAGGACCAAAAATTGTAGGTAGTTGGTGTCTTATAATAAGGACCGGAGGAAGTACTCTCAGTCCTTATTATAAGTTACCAACTGTCCCTAATTTTTGGTCCTTAATATAAGTCACCAACTACCATTAACTGATTCATTTTAAAAAAAAAATCCCAATATACCCTCACATTCATGGAAAGAAGAGAACTTTTTAATTACATTGACTTTTCCTCCAAACTTTGTCTCCAATATAAAAGAACATTAGAAAGACGAAAATAGAGAGAGATGAGAGGGGTAGAAGTGGAAAAGACAAATAAAATATAACTCATTTAATAATATAACTTTCTTTCCTTAGTATGTGATATTTGGGTTAGTGACTTGTAATAAGGACCGAAGGGAGTATAAATCATCAACTAATCATTTCTCACATACCAATTAATGATATTTGGGTCTTAAAATTCATGTTAAATTTGTCACTTTTTCCAACCGCACCCTTCATTAAATGATATGTGTTTCACAATTTCAATTTTGAATGTCCATTAATGACAAGCGAGAAGTGGGAAAAAACATTTAATGCGGCGATTTACCGAAAATTGTAGGTAGTTAGTGACTTGTAATAAGAACGGACTTTAAGGTACCAACTACCCATTTCTCACATACCAAGGAATGGTAGTTGGTCTTAACATTCATGTTAAATTTGTCATTTTTTCTAACTTCACCCTTCATTAAATGATGTATTTCAAATTTTCAATTTTGAATCTCCATTAATAACATGGGTAAAGTGGGAAAAAACATTTAATGTGACGGTTGATAACTTATACTCCCTCCGGTCCCTAATGTAAGAGCTAGCCGTCAAAAAAACGCTTCTTAAGAAAACATGTGAATGTTAGTTGAGTGTCTGGAGTTAATGCTTCTTTTCCAAAATTGCCCATATTTATTATGGTACTTTTAAGAGAGAGAAATACATAAGCATTAATAAATATGAAAGAGAGTGTAACATCCAAAAATTGAAAATTTATATTAAAGATAATTAGCAAGTATTTAATGTCTTGGGAGGTAACTTAGGAATAAAAAAAAAACTTTGGAAATAAAATAAACAGAGATAAATATATTTTAAGGAATTTAATTATTTGATAAAAACTCTTACAAAAGAAATTAAGGGGAAGTAAAAGTAAATTAATCTTGTTGAGGGAGATTAGGAAAAATAAATAGGAATTTACAATGGGTTAAAGAGCCATTTTATATGCTTATTCAAGAGTACAAAAATGATTGAACTAAAAGAGCATTTGACTATAATACCCCTCTCTTCATTAACCTTATATATATATACACACTCCCATTTGTCCATTTAGGGGATCATTCTCGTCCTTCACTTCTAGAATATTCTGTTTCTTCTTTTCTCTTCATTCTCTCGCATCCTCACTACTCTCCATCAGTTCCAGCGTGCTTTTCATCTAAGAATTTGGCCGATTTTGATCCAACTTCAAATGCAAATGGTGCTTTAGTTTCAGGTGAAGATTCTTTACTTTCCCATATAATTTTCTTCGGTTTGGTGAGGATTTGAGGGACCCAAACAGTGGAGGATTGAGATTTTGATTTTCTGGTTTTTAAGAAGCAAATAACTACTTTAAGTTTTCATTTATGGTATTGGTTTTGTTATTTGTACATGCTGGATTTTTTCGGTTTTGCTGAATATTGGGAAGTGAAGTGTTCTTTTTGTTTCATACCTGTGTGGTTTGAAAAGTCTTAGTGTCTATGTTCATACTTGTTTCATGATTGGAATTTTGATGCACATAAGGTGCTTGTAAAAATGTGTAGAAGAAGAACTTGGTTGAGCATGATTGTTGAAGGCTATAATGTTAGAATCTAAAAAAAACACAAACACATACGCGTGTGTGTGTGTATATTGTTTTTGGTGGAGGATTTGATTCTCCGTTTTGTTTTGCTTGGATAATGTTTGCTTGAGGTATTGAGATTGACTTAATGGGGTAGTATAATTTAAAATTATAGTGATTGATTTATTTGGTTTGGTTCACTAAAAAAAAATAGAGGACTTTTGAAGGTTATATGAAATAGAGTAGTTACGGGAAAAAAAAAATTAGTTAATGATAATGAATTTGGTACTCATCATGTTTGGTTCAAATAGGATTATAGTAAGTGATGTTGAGGGATTTGTGCAGAAGTAAACAATTGGAAGGTAAGATAAAGGTGATAGAAGTTTTGTTGGGCTATGTCTTGAAATGTAAAGCATGATGATGGATGTGGAACTGGACATTAATTTTAGCAGTAGAGGTTTGTGATTCAATAAGAAAATGTTAAGTGATTGTGATATAAATTTTAAGGGTGGGTGTGGTGGTTGTATTCAAGTGTTTCTTTTGTGTTGTGGTATATATGAGATGTGTTTATATTATGTGTTAACTATCTTACCAAGTGTATTATCGATTTTTTATGTTTAGAGGGATATGATCTCTAGCTTTGGAAGTGAGAAATTTTCTTATTGACTTAATTTGAATGCACTATAAGTGTTTGATATAATGTTTCATAAGAAGAGAATTTTTAGACTTTTGAGAATTTACGTTTTTTACCTGTGATGTGATGTGAAGACTAATCCAATATTTTCTGTTTTGATTCGATGCTCTGCGAAGCTTTGTTCATGAGGAAGAAATTTTAAAACATATAATTGTGTTACCTACTTAGTTTGTGTTACAAATGAAAAAAAAAATAGCATTTGTGTTCTTTGATTTGTTTAGTCCAAATTATAAAGTTATTGAGGAGCTTTTAAAACAATAATTAAAAAGGTTTAAGTTTTGACTGACATGATTTCTTGGAATAGATGTGTCAAATGGTGTCTAAAGTGTAATAAATGAAAGCATGTATTCGAGTTCCTCATTGTTGGTTTTGGATGGTTTGTTCTATGTAGGAAAAATAGGAGTGTGCGAGGAAAAGGATTTAATGTATAGGAAGGATATGATTTCAATTAAGACTTGAGAATTTTGTACTGAAAAGATGTTAAGAGAGAGTATTGTGTACTTTCCTTGTTCTTTGATTGTTTAAGTGAGAAGCAAACTTAGGATAAATTGGTTTTGGTGATGCCATTTAATAATGGGATAACACTGTGTTAATCGAATAATTGAAGTATACATAGGGGCTGATTGGAAGTAGGGTATTCACTTGCTTATCTTGATTTCTTTTAATTGAATTGAAGTTTGATTCAGATAGTATGAACCTTGGAAACAAATTTTGAACTATCACTGAGTTTAGAAATGGGATATAAGATTTTACTGTAAGTTTGCTTTGGTTTGTTTTTAAATTGATATTTTTCTCTTGGCATGGGTGGAGGGATATGAGTTGCCAATTAATTTATATTTTCTTGTTCTCTAGATCTTAACTTGTTTTACAAAGGGAACAATGTGATTATTGAATTCATTTTGGATATGAACGATTGAGGTTTTATTTGGGACGGATTGCAGATTTGAAAGTTTTGGTCTTTGCCTGTATAAAGAGATTTTGAATCTATTTATTGGTATTTTGAATATTAATAAGTGTATACTATTAGAGGTTGAGTTGATGATTTAAAAATATGAAAATGTTCTTGAACAAATACATTGACTGGACTTAGAGTTGAATTGAGAAAAGATTTTGTTCTATTTCTCTCTAAAGGAGTTATTATCATTCAAATCGATTTATCTATTACTATATAAACATATACTTATTTTTGAGGAACTAGACACAAAGCGCTTGTTTCGTGGCTTTGCCACGCTTGTTTCGTGACTTCGTGTCACGCTTGTTTCGTGGTTTTGCCACGCTTGAACTGTTTTCTAGACTCGAGTTACGCTTGAACTGTTTTCGTAGTCTTGAGCTACGCTTGACGTGTTTTCGTAGTCTCAAGCTACGCTTGAACCGTTTTCGTAGTCTCCAGCTACGCTTGAACTGTTTTCGTAGTTTAGAGCTACGCTCGACTTGTTTTCGTAATCTCGAGCTAAGCTTGTTTCGTGACTTTGTGTCACGCTTGATTCGTGGTTTTGCCACGCTTGGTTATTTACCCTCGTGTGACTGTGTGTCCACGCTTGTTTCGTGACTTTGTGTCACGCTTGATTCGTGATTTTGCCACGCTTGGTTATTTACCCTCGTGTGACTGTGTGTCCACGCTTGTTTCGTGACTTTGTGTCACGCTTGATTCGTGGTTTTGCCACGCTTGGTTATTTACCCTCGTGGACTATGTGTCCACGCTTGTTTTCGTAGTCTCGGAATACGCTGGTTTTCGTGGCCTTCGGGCTGCGCTTGACTTGTAGATTTCGAGCTGCGCTTATTTCGTGGCCTCTGTGCTGCGCTTGTTATTCGCCGCGTGTCAGTTCCTCTATAGAAAACAAGTTTTTCATAAGAATGATTAAATGTTATGTTTTCGCAATTACTTTATATTATTTGGACTAAGTTGTTTTATTATGACATGTTAATGGTAAAGATGGGAATTATATTTTCTATATTATGAAATTATTTCAAGAAAACTACTTTTTATTTTTGATATTGCAAGCATTTTATTCATTCGAAAATGATTATGAACTCTTGATAAATGTGATGGTAATCTAGTACTATTTATTTGATTTTAGATTATTTCTATCAATATATTGCATAGTTATAATAATAACATTTTTCTCCTTTTCTTTAAGCAGAAGAGGAGGTGAGGATCACCTGGTTGTTAGGTTTTCTATTTAAATAGTAACATTATTTCTTTTTGCAATGTATAATTAAATTTCATTACAAATTTGTATACTTGATGTTTATTCTCTTTTAAGTGTCTACTTGTGTGTTGGTTTATATAAATAGTCGAATAATCTGAAAGAATGAAGATTTGATAGGAACAATAATTGATTTAAAGGGCTTACGAAGTTTAGATGTCTTAAACTTCGTGCCGGTCACGCTATAGAATTTTAGGGTGTGACAGAGAGTTAGGGGTAAAGTAGGAAAAAATGCATTAAATGAGGAGGGAATATGGGGTGAGCTCTTACATTAGGGACCAAAACCATTCAAATTTTGGGCTCTTACATTAGGGACCAGAGGGAGTATTAGGGAACCAAAAATTGTGGGTAGTTGGTGACTTATAATAAGGATAACAGGGAGTACTTAGTTCCAAAGAAATGAGGAATAATGAATCAATTTGCGGCTTATCAACGAAAATTTTGTTGACAAATTTACTTGACAGAATTTCATCCCAGAATCAGTGATGAAAATCCATTATGCAAAACTAACAAAATAAACAAAAATTAAATAAAGTAACTCAAGTAATGCTCCTCTAACTAGACAAGTAGATAGAAATAACATTATTCAAGGCACAAAAATATAAGAAGGAAAATACCCAAAGGTAATAAAGATTACATTGTACTCAATGAACACTTAAAGGACATAAAACTTAGTCCCTAGGAACGACACCATAAATTTGTTTGCAAAAATTTCTTTCGTCAAGTGTGCGAGTCACACTACAAATAACATACTGTTTTGCGGCGTTTATTTTCGCTACTTTCTGGCATTTATAAATCCCGGAAAGATACTACGGGGTTTTTGGCAAACGCCAAAAAATTCACCGTGGAAACGTGATTTTCTGGCGTTTATAAAACCATCATAGTGCAAGTTTAAACGCCGGAAAAATTACTGGCGTTTATTATCGTCGTTTTTTAACGAAAAAAATGATAAAATAATATAATATGTACTTAGCGGCGTTTATTGCCGGCGTTTCAAACCGTCGCTCAGTGCATGAAATTAACAAAAAAATTAGCGGCGATTCTAAATATATATATATATATATATATATATATATATATATATATATATATATATATATATATATATATATATATATATTAAAACAATTATGCTTAGCACCTTAATTTAAGGATTAAAGCATTAAATTAAGGTGCTAAATTCACCAATTACTCATTTATTAAATATTTAATGCTTAGCATTAAATATATATTCCATCCGAACCTTATTATAAGTCATCAACTACTCATTTGTCGCATATCAAGAATTGGTAGTTAGATATTAAAATTCATGTTAAATTTACCTTTTTTTCAACTTTACCCTTTATTAAATGATGTGTTTCAAATATTAAATTTTGATTCTCCATTAATAACATTGGTAAAGTGGGAAAAAAACATTTAATGCGGCGGTTGGTGCTTTATATTAAGAACAAAAATTGTAGGTTATTGGTGACTTATAATAAGGACTGGAGGGAGTATTATATAACTGCAGTTTAATTATATGAGGAAAGATTAATGATTCTTCAGGTTTTACATTTATTTATCATCACAGAACAATACATGGATAGCAGATATATTATAGCCAGTAATGACTACTTGAGTTATTATTTTGCACCATTACGATTGTTGTTGCTTTTGAAGATACGCAATTGTGTCCTTGTCAACTTCAAAGGCCTTAGAGAGAATATCAATTGAGATAGGAGGATTGGATCCAAACACGGTCTTAGCAACTGTGACAACTCCTGGATTTTGGCTGCTAAAACTAGCATGTGCCACAGCAGTGTCATTGCCAATGTTCAGTTGAAAGTGAATCAAACCAAGGGGAGCCAAAAACACGTCTCCTTTATTGAGTACTTTAGTGAACAGACGATTATCATTTTGATTGGAAGCCACAACCCCAGCCAAAAGAGTTCCTTCAATGACGGTCAATAATTCACTAGCTCGAGGGTGATAGTGAGGAGGATTTAAGCCATTGGGTGCAAAATCTATACGACCAAGGGAAACACCAAGAGTGTTGAGTCCTGGCAGTTGTTTTATGAACACCTGTGTTACATTTGAGCCCAATGGGTTTGATGTGTTGCCTGGTGTTATGCGGTAAAAGAAGTCATCTGCTTCCACAAGTGTGGCATCTTTGCAAAATTCCCCATTAACAAATGCTGCACAAAACCAATTAAAGATGTGTGTATATGTAACTGTATGTATTTTTATATTACGTGATGTATGTCCACAACGAGAAACCACAAGAATAAAGTAAATTTAATTATCTACAAATCACCTTCTGTTTATTTCACCATAATCAAAAAAACATAATTTCATTAACTCCATCTTTTATATGATAATTTTCTAACTTAACCTACGTCCAAAATATATACTACCGCAGGTCCTCAATATATGATCTAATTGACTTTTTTTGGAAAGATTAAGGTTGCGAAATAGGTTATTAAATGATGACATATTTGATATATTTTTAGATTATCCATTAGTGTATAGGTAAAATAAACTAGTTTAAGGGAAAAATTAGGTAAATCAATTTATAATTAACTTATTTTGCTTTTTTAAGAATTTTCTAGAAAAAATCAATTAGATCTTATATTTAGAACCAGAGGGAGTACATTTTAATAAATTAACAATCTACACATCTACGCAATAATAAATATCATAGCTAATGAATAGGACCGATAAAAACTTCCTCTCTCTAACTTATAAATATGATTTAAGAAGTGTGACATGTAATTTTAAGGATTCAACCGTATAATGCACAGGTCTTCAGAAATACTAGTACTAAACAATATCAATCTCTTGGTCCTAATATTATTACCACAAAAACTTAAAATGGAAATGCTGCTACTTCTTGTATTAGTGATAAAAAAGTTGTAGTTCAAAGTGTCGTAGTGATAAAAAATTGTAGAGTTCATATATATATATATATATATATATATATATAGTTGCATTCAATAAGCATAATTCAATTTATTTAAAAAAAACATGTTTCAAATGTATAATTCTTATCCCAAATGTCGTCATCCTTCAGTTAGTTGTAGGTTACCGGGTTTTAAAAATTGAAATTATAAGTGATTAAATATTTTTAATTAGGGTAAAAACTTGTATTACAACATTTCTATATATCAGTTATTCACCAATTGATTAGAATAAAAATTTAGTTAATTTTGTTAAAATCACATAATATTACCAAAATACCCAAACTCCAAACTTAATTCTTATTCTCCCAAGAAAGATGATTTGTTAAAATGACATGTTTAGGAAGGGAGGAAGATGTAATATAAATGCTCTAAAACTCTGATTTTTTCTATTAACTATTATCGTATCATTGGATGATCACATAAAAGGAGAGACGCAGGGGGATAGCGATTGTCCAACGTAAGGAGGGCCACCGATTTAGGGAACCTTTGCACTATCGAAAAAGGGGATTTTTAGCTACGACTTTTGACAGTGACTTTTTTTAATTACCGCCAATACTTCTGGTGACGGTCACATAGGCGGCAATTTTTTGTTACCGCAAAAGACTCACCAAAAATCAATTGGTAGTTGGTTGAACTGGTAAGTAGACTACAACCTCGTAAAAATGAGAACTCATATTCGAATCCTGGGAAGGGAAGCACTCTCATTAGGGGAGGGGACACCTTATCTATATGGACAACACTCTTACCCCTAGAGTCCAAATTAAACCCAACGGTAATTAACCAAAAAAAATTACCCCTAGAGTCCAAATTAAACCCAACGGTAATTAACCAAAAAAAATATAGACAGCGAGAACGTGAATTGTTTTTGTTCTGTTAGTTTCATTTCAAAGTCAATCATGAGTTAAAATCTTTGTTCTCTTTAAAAGTATCCAACGATCACCTGAGTGTGTGTCTATATGTGTGTGTCAAAAATAATCACTAACCCAAACTCAAACAAAGCAAACACCTCTATATACATGTGAAAAATCTATCATTCCTTAAAATTACGATCATTCCTTAAAATTACCAAATAGTACTTCCTGAAATATATAGCCTAGATAATTGTCACTTTTAAAGATCCAAGGACACAATATGCAAGCCATATGTGTCATGTGTACATACCTACCTCCAAGTTTGGTATCACTGACACCGACACAAAAATCTTGGAGAGGGTTGGGGTCATAGGCAAAAGCAACTGAGGAAGCCAAAGCCAATAGGGCAGTAAATGTGATCCCTGTTGAAACTTTCATCTTATTTCTCGAATCCGTTCTTTAAACCGAGTAAGTTTGTTATGGCCAAATGGATTTGTGGTTGTCATCTATATATTTATCGTTCCAGGGAGCAGCCTTCCTTGTTGAATTAGTACTCATTTTGAGTTTTTACTTTAATAAAAATGAAATTATTCATATTAGGGTATTAGTTATTGATTTAATTAATTAATATTTTTTTCAATACATGGGTGGAACTGTTCCTTGAAAAATATATTTAAGTTATTGTTGGACTTTTTCTTCGTCCTTCACAACTCTTTTTTTTAATAACATCGGCCTTCGGAACTCTGCTATGCGTATATGCACCTCTACATATAATCTATATATCAATAAAGACATTACACCCCTTTAACTTTTCTCATGGTTACTGTTCATTATGGTCAATCACAGTGTGACACGTGTCCCTAATTACCAATTTCCTTCTTGCTGGGATTCGTTTAGCAAGTCTATTATTTTATGTTTTCATAGTCGTGGGGACCACTACTTCTTTTATTCCTTTTATCCTTAAATATTTCCGCTAAAAGTTGCATGTCTGTACCTCACTATATATTTTTTCCTCAGAGATATTCAAAAAGAGTACACACCATCCTAAAAGTTAATTCACTTTACTAAATCCAACTTCAATCAATAAATGATGGGGCCCCACTTGCTTTCTTCTACAATACGCTTTCTGATTAAAAGCCTAACGAAGTCCCACTGCCTTCACTTGCAAACATATCTTTACGTCTTCATTTCAATTTCATTCGTGGGGACCACCTTGTGGGTCATTCAAGCACACACGTGTATCTTAATTAAGCCCACCACGCTGAAAAGCTTCTTCAAGAAGCTTCACATCTTTCTTGCAAGAAACCCTAAACAACCTGCCCTCCACTTCACTCTCTCACTCCAAAGTGACTCTCTGTAAAAAAACATACTCAAATCATACTCTCAAAGCTTCCAACTCCGCCGCCTAGCCCACTAACATGTCATTCAAGAGAGAACTTAAGAAGATATCTGAACTTGAGGTTGGTGATTTCAATGGATACATCATTGTTAGGGTTGAACGTATCATCCGGGTTTCACAGATTTGTTTCCCTCGTGGACCACATCGACCAATGATTGAGCCTCAGGGGGTCCACATCATCGTTTTTGATGGCAGTGTACGTGTTTTCGTTTTTGTTTTTTCACCTTTGGACCTACCCATTCTCACCGACCTGACACACACACATCCTGTTTTGTTTTTCTGTAGAAGATGAAGGTCTTGCTGTTGTGCGAGACTAAAAATGTCCTTCGAAGGCTTGGATCCATGTTTGCTGAGGAGAGAGTTCTCCGTATGAGAGATTTCGAAGTGTGCCTGGATGAGGCTACGTCTGGGGGCACTTTGTACATCAAGGCAAAGGCTATCACTCATGTTGAGCATGTTCTTCCAAGCAGCCCTCACTACCCTCATGGTCTGCCGATTCATTGTTTTGACTTAGTGACTATATCTGAGGTGGTTGAAAGGAAAGCTAGGGGACGCGGATTACTGGGTCAGTAGTTATGCTTTTCTCTCTTTCTTTTGTATTTTGTTAAGTATGATGAACCCTATATGCGTTATTTTAATTTAAAATAATGTACAAATTTTTTTAAAAACTTTTTCCTGAGAAAAAATCCAGAAGAAAGGAAATGGACGCGGGTTATGGTTTTTTTGGTCGTTTTAATGGACCGAAATATTATTTTTAAAAGATTTACTGAGAAGAGAAATTTTGTACTTGCTGTTCTGATGCGGTTGTAAAGATGTGTGCGGCAAAGTGGTGACCTGCTACGAGAGGGGTATGGAGGTGGCCTATGATATGGATACGAGGGAAGTGGTTTTGGTCATTGAGGAGACTAGGGTGTTGGCTACAAGGTATTCTTTTCTTGAATGAACTTTCACACCCATGTATGATACCATTATACCTGTTCGGTTCAAGTAATATTTTGTCAAAGGATTGATTTTTCAGTTTCTTCTATGCCATGTAAACGTATATGGTACATGTATATGAGTGTGTTTTTTTGTCAACGTTCTTTCACAATTTTACTGGATAACATTATGCGTTCGATTGTGTTTCGGTAAGAGAAGTAGCTCCTGCATTACACACTTACCTTTAACAAAGAAGTTGTACTTATGATATATAGTTTTGTAGCTCATGCATTACACGAGGCGATGCTATGCTGTGACGTATATGTGTTATTTGTTCAGGGTGCCAACCATGCTCACGTGTATCTTTCATGGACAATGTGCCGATTTAACCATGTCTGATTATAATAGAGCTAATAAAGATGAACCCATGATTGCAGTTGTGATGTATGCCCAGCTGACCAAAGAAGGTATTGAGTGTTTGAGTTTGATCCTAACTTGATGTCTATTTTCTTTTTGATGAGTAATCAACTGTTGTGTGTTGTTTTTTAGACTTCCCAACTCTCTGTGAGTACAATGATGCTACGAGAACCTATTTCAACCCACCCTTCCCAGAACTGTTGGAGGCAAGGAAAGCGCTTGTGGATAGGTTGAGTGAAATGTATAACAGGAATGCAATTCCCATGCTCCAACAATCAGAGGACGAACCATCTGGTGACATGGACAGTGTGGGTTTATCCTGAACTTATGGGTGAAGGGTTCTATTCCTTTTCAGAGGCCGTGCCTCATCTGCCTAATGTTGTAATGTGGAATTTTCTGAAACACTACTTTTGGTGAAGCAGGTGTTAGTGACTGCATCTGTAGTACTGTTTTTGTTGTTTATTTTCTTTGTTTTCTTCGGGATGTTCCCTTCTGTTTGTTTAAAGCCTCCACCGATCGTTGCTTTTGTAGATGGAGTTTGGTTTGTTTCATTTTGTTTCTGCCTTTCTTTAGTCAAGATGTATTTTGGTTTGCCGTTTGCCCGTTTCAATTTGTAAGTTGACAAACTATGTTTCCAATGCAAAAGTCAAGTGTCAGGTTCAACGTTACATGGGCCATATTTCAAGTATAATGTCCAATTACAAATTTAGGTTGACACGTTTTTGATGGCCCATATGTCTTTTTTGCAGATTTGGCCCATTATAACATGTTTCAACATATTTTGAAGTTAGAAACCATCCAATTCCTTCTACAAAGAGGGAGAGCTTATTATTGTTGTTTATAAAAGATTAAATTTATACCAATTCCTAAATAAAATAGGCTGCAATTATAACTTATTATGAGTCTACCAGACAACTAATCGTATACAAAACAGGAATTTCCAATGTTGACCGATGCGTCTTACATGCAGAAGTGTCTATTAAATCATTTTCCACTTATTAGTGATGCCTACAAAAACTAATCACTACATTCTATATTGTGTATCATCTGATTAAAAGTAAGCATCATCCCAGCAGTACTAATTGATTATACATATCGATAGGTAGTAGACCGCATATTATATTATATTATTAAATTAGTATATTGGGATAAGATAGGTAATGTGAATGGGATCTTCCACATCCCACGTGTTCAATTCATGGAAGACTCACGTGTTCAATATAACCAGTATAGTCATTCACCAATGAAAGCATAACTGAATAAATGGGTTCCATAGTTTGAAGTTAACTAAAAGTCATTTGTTCAACCAAACTAGCTGTCATTACATTGTGGCTGTAAGTTTTGCTCTGTTATACTGAGTATGTGATTGACAGAAAGCTGGATTTTTCTGAGACAATTAATGGAGGTGCATGGATGTATCTTTTGCTCCCTTATATTGCGAATGTGATTAACAGAAAGCTGGACTTTTCTGAAAATATTAATGGAGGTGCTGAAATGTGTTTTGCTTGAGACGTCATTTTAGTACGGATTCCTTGTGAAAAAGTCCATACTCAGAGTGCTTTGTAGAGGTGATATGATCTCTCCCACCGTCATTTGCTTTATTTTGTATTTCTGATTATACTTTCTGAGCATCAACAGCTAATCTATGGTACTCAAAGGATATTTAGCTAAGCCTTACACGCTATCAAGGACACTTTACCCCTGCTCTAGGTAAATATTGGGACGCTAAAAAGCTGACATTGCACCTTGATTAGTACAAGGTTGCTTTAGGCGTGTTATTAAGTATCCTTTTCATCTTTCCGACCTTGCACATAGAGCTAATAACCTCTGACTATCTCTTTGTTATCTCAAGAAATCCCAGGTCTTCCTTTCTTTCACCATGTCTGAAGCTGAAGCTCCAAAAATGATAAACGAACTGACCATGACCTCAGACTTAGTTTCTATTGTCGCCCGAGTTTGGAGGAAGTACTACATTTGCGGCAAAGCAAATCCGGGTCAAGTTGCTGTTATCTGTTTTGTTCTCATTGACGCTGAGGTTAGTTATGCTTTTTATCGTTCGTTTATTCCTTCATATGTTGCAAATTTGACGTGTTAGTAAGACCCATGGTTTTGTACAAAGAGGTTATTGATCTTGGTTGCGTATACCTTTCTCAGGGAAGCAAAATCCAAGCTTCCGTGACTCAAAAGTCCGAACATGATCGTTTTGATCAGGAAGTTCATCCTGGAAATGTTTATGAATTTGACACCTTTGGTGTCTCTGAGAATAGGCATACTTTCATAGCAACCACCCACCGCTTCAAGCTTACTTTTGGACCCCAAACTTCCTTCTACGAAGAACAGGATGATGCAACTATTCCTCATACTGCTTACACATTTACCCCTATAGCTGACATCTTGGCCATGCCTGAAGACAAAGAAATGGGCCAACTTATAGGTGATTTCTCTTTTTTTACTTTGTCAGGCCTTAATCTTAGGTCACCCTTGGCAAATTTGTATGTTACTTATCAGTTTCTTTTGGCATTAAAGGAGAATTTTAAGTTCACATTCTTTGTGTTTTTAGACAACATTTCATGGTTTTGGATTGTTGCTAAGATGTCATTTTCGTTAAATAGATGTATATAGATTCGTAAGGACTATGGGACAGCTTGAAGAATCAAGGACTCAGTCAAATGGAACATGTTGGCTAAGGATGATCATACAGGATGACCAGTAGGAGTTCTTAATCTAAGTGTTATATAATGTTTGGAACTCCCAGTTAGTCACTACCAGTATCTGACATATTACTGTGGATTTTGTTCAGGGACAACGAACTGGAGTGCATCCTTTTTGGTGATTGTGCATCTGATGTGGCCTTAGCTCAGGGAGAAATCCAGGATTCATCAGTTGTAGCTGTCATTAACCTTGGTCGACTGACATGGACAGATGACCGTAATTTCTTGGATTTAGCTTAATGAACTCTTTCCTTTTTTTGCCACCATTCCATTGTTTGATAATGTGTAGAAATAGACCATGCGAATCTTTAATCTTCATATGCCTCATGTTATTGATTTGTAATGATAATTAGTTCATGTGGTTTGTGCTTGATTGCATATAACCTTACAACGGTATACCCTAACTCACTTACAGATATTGAGCTATGTCTGATATCTGTGTTTGCATTTTCTTCCATTTGGCTGCCAGTTATAAGTTTTGGTTAAGCAAACTATTTGCCTACACGTTTTTGTCTTTTAACCACTCATTGTTTATTTAGACTTATGATTCACATATCTAATGCACATAACATTTATGATATATCACAAAGATCGGCGACAAGTGGCATCATCTTATGGTGCAACTCAGGTGCATTTCAATCCCAAAATTCCACAAGTAACTGGATTACTTCAGAGGTAAGTCATAACAGAACATAGTTGAACACTGTCAAATTTCAGCAGTAGTTTCAATTTCGTTTTTCCCCCTATTTTAGCATGCAGGAAAGATCCACACCTATAACCACCCAGTTCAATCAATCCCTTCCCTCTCAGCGTAGTCGTATTTCAAGTAGTGGTTCACTTCATAGCGAAACAGTGATCTCCCTGGATAAGTTACCGTTGGTTGAAGCGGTAAATATTGTTCTAAACGTTTTATAGTCATTAGGAAGTCTTTACATGTTAGTCATTTATTGCTATTGCTGTATCTTACATGCAGGGGAAAGAATGTGTTGTTCGAGTTCAACTTGGTAAGCTTGATTCGATATATGGTTGGAACTATGATGGATGTGCCAAATGTTCTTCTAAGCCCAAGCCTTCAAATCCACAAGATCCAAATAGTCCACTCTATTGTGGGCTTTGTAGGAAACAACCTAACAAGCTGGAGAAAAAGTATATTGAATTTTATTTGCACGTTCCCTTCACTCATCTTCAGTATCTTGCTTCCCTAAGCACTGACTTTGTTACATTTCTCCAGGATGAAACTAACCTATGTGGTTAGTGATGACACAGACACTGCGTCCGTTACTTTCTGGGATAAACAAGCCACCCAATTGGTCCAAAAAACAGTTGCTGAACTTAAGTTAACCCTTGATCCAGTATGTGAACCTTTTGTGTCTACTGATTCTTTTAGTCACTAACGAACAAGATTTCTCACGTTACCTTTGAGTTAAACTATTTTCAGAGGAAGCGGTCTAATGGTGTTCCTAGGCAACTTGAGGATCATATGGGCAAGAAACTACTTTTGAAGCTTAAGCCCAGTGAGTATAACAAAGACCATCCAGGTTCAAGCATCAACGTTGCTGAATTTACTGTTTGTGAAGATTTAATTGGTCAATTTGATGCTGCAACCGACAAGGTATAGGACTCTTAATGGACCAAACTTATGAGTTACACTTTACATCAGAGTTTTTCTGATTGCTAACCAAAGATGGCCTTTCTCATTAGGGACAGCCTTCTGAAATTTCTTCAGCAAACTTGGCAAGTGCTGAAGTCGTGAAGGACGTGTCACAGAAACACACAACTGCTGGAGATTCTCAATCGATAGACCTTACTGCAGAAAACAACAGCGTCATCAACCTCAGCGATGATACTCCCCTGAAGCAAGTGAAGGGAAAGAGGAGAAATGCTGCGACATTGCGTGGGCAAACTAACACTAATTCTCCAAGTGGAAGCACTGCATCAACTGTTGGGTCTTCTGAGAGGGTGCTTAAATCCATCAAACAGGAGAAGCCTTAGTTATGTCACTAATTCCACATTAACTCCTTTCGGAATGTTATTGTTGTTGCTGAAGTCATGTACTTTAAGTATTTTGTTGAGTCTGAATTCAATTCCTCTTTAAGTATCTTTTGATTCTAGCCTGTTCCTTGCTAGCTATAGTTGTTTATTTTGATTAGATTAATCTCCTGTTGATGTTACTCTTACTGATCTATACCTACAGACAATGTAGATCAGTGGTAAACATTCCCTTTTGTATTTCAAGTACCTCTATTGTCTATGAAATTTGGAATATGCTTATCAAGTTCTTCTGCATGGTTGTCAAATATTTGTTTCTTCCTGAATTTCTTTAATTTTTTTCTTTGTAAGTCTTGCACCCAAAATTCGCAACTAAGCAATCCTTTTTTTCATCTTACACTTTCATTTTGTTTGGTGTGAATTAATAACAGTACTACTCATATTATTGTTCTTGGTGTAGCCTTGAACATTGATGTAACAAAGAAATTGTGGAAGAACTACTGATAAAGATTGTTATCAGTACTACTAAATTAATAACAGTACTACTGATATTGTTGTGCTTGGTGTAGCCTTGAACAAGTTCAAATGTTTAACTTTAAGTAATAATAGAACATTGTTTGTAGATGATGACTTGCAGATATGCTAATCAGTACATGATTAGAAGTATGGCCTATACATGATGAATTTAACAATCCACATACATACACATCAGGTATAATACCTTCATCCTGCTGAAGGTATTATTGATAGACCAATCCTAATTGAATAATTAATATATCAGCAGTTAATCTCGGTTAATTTGATATCTTAATATGATTAATATACCTTATTGATTAGAAGATTAAAAATTAAAAGGTGTAAGTAATAATAACTTAATGTGTACACATTATGCCTTGCTGATATATTATTCTTGATGAAGGTTAAATTACCAAACCAATACTAAAACAATGATGAGTCCTTTGTAGTCAACACCTAACTCTCATGAATATAGTTTCTTTCACAGCAGTGGACTTTCAATATATTATGACACTCATGTACTTACACATACAAATTCAGCTGTCAAATTATTTATAGGATCTGTGGATTTATTTAATACAAGGGTCTTTCGGTTTCTCATTATGTGTGTGTATTTTTAACTCTAGTGATATTAAAACACTGAAAATTAACTTACATTTGTTCATAACTTCAATTAAATTTCGTTTCCCGCTTTTACACCCTTAAAATATTTATTTTTAGGCGCATGATTGATAAAAAAACTATTAGTGACCCTGTCAAATCATGGTTCTGCATTGGCATTAATTGCTGAAGTCAAGTATTCAAGCAAACACTCACCCATTATACTTCTCTTAGTCCTGTAGGGTCCGCTGGTGGCCTGTCATGTCTCTAATTGCATACTTTTATTTTTTGTCTGTCATATTATTTCCATGTCTTTAGTGTGTTAAAGGAAGACTCTATCTTTTTTTACTGTTCTATTCTCTTCTGTTGTGGCCTGTCGTTTTTTGATGAAGGTCAGCCATGGAAGAAAAGGCAAAGCATTCAATATATGATTCAGCTAAGTCAAAATCTCATTCTACAAGTACGAATCTATCAGATATATGCACAGCAGTAACACATACCTCAGAAGTGGTGCTAGGTAAAAAAAAGAAGAGGATTCCTTTATCTGATATTAATGTTGTGCAGCAGGACCTTTCAAGGCAATTTCATGGTAAGCTAGGGACTCTTTTACATTGATAAATTATTTGTTGCTTTACATATTCTTCCTTATTTTTTATTCTCTGACAAAATGCAGTTAATTTCATCATGTCATTTAATGTCCAGATTTTCCCACAAATGGAACAAGTAGCACAAATATTCACCCTTACATAAATGCACCTAAAGCATGCAGAGAAACTCCATCGTAAGGTACCCTACTAAAGCATTTATGGAGTTTATTGGTGGCTAGATTCTCATTGATGGTTGGACAACACTTTAACAATTTAACTCATCACTGTCATCAACCGCAGGGAACCCCTCCAATGTTTATGCCCAGCATTATCATACTGCATCTCTGAGTAGTGGTTTGTCATGCCAAATCACATCCAGCTCAGGTGTACAATGAACTTCAAAAAACATTTGATTAAATAAAACTATTTAGAAAACTGATTTTATAACGAATTTATTCAATAAAATTCTTAGAATATTTAAAAAGGTCAGTTCACATACTTCAATATTACTTTTTTCAGGGTCCAAAGATGTAAGAAATGAGTTACAAGACTCAAATTCTCAGCCGAGGGTTTCATGTGATCTAGGAAGATGTGCCATACAAACTAACCCTTTGGAAACTAGACTTGGTAAAAAACAGAAGAGAATCCCTTTAGCTGACATTAGTAATATACAAAGAGACCTTTCAAGGAAGTTTCATGGTAAGGAAATTTCTTTCTTTTATCACAGACACTTTTTTACCTTTGATTTTTGTTTGTATTTTTTTTACATGTCAAAATGAATTTAAGATCACTATATTTTAGTAGGAACAGATTTGTCAAGAAAGAGAAAAGACAGAACAAGTTTGGCAGGTAATTTTGTTGCATTTTGATGTTGACTATAATTACATTGAATTATGGACATACCTAACTTTACTGACGACCACTTTTAATGAACTTCAGTGACACCAATAACGACTCCATCCTGTACACGCAAAAGTGCAAGGTGGAGAGGTCTTGACAATTTTAGATCATCACTTTCATCAACATCAGGAAGCCAATCCATAGTTAACAACCATCACCCTCATAGTACACATGTACATCAAGATTTTAACAATCCACATACATACACATCAGGTATCATATCAACTTGAAACAATATTCCAGTAAGAAGCATAGTAGTTGAAATGTTCTCTTCTGTCCAGACATCTAATTCCTGATATTTTTTCTTTTACAGAGGCCAATCCACAAACTTCAACATTACTTTCTCCAGAACCCAGCATTGGTATGAATTGTCAATTTGTTGCCCATACTCACATGATTAAATTGATTCTCTCATACAACGATTTTAAAACAAATATTCTCAGAATATTAAAAATTTTTGTGAACCAAGTGCAATTCAAAGTATAGAAAACTAAACTACCTTTTTTGCTGAATATAGTAGTTCCTCCAGTTGATATTACCTCCCAATTTAATTACTATAAGAAAGTGACCTTTGATGTTCACTATGAGGATACAACTAATGCTGAGGACTATACATGCGAGCAACCTGAGTCAGAAGAAGGTAATCAATTAACACAATTAGTAATCTGACATGTTACATTAATCTAGAACTAAACTATGAAATTAAAAAAGTATAATTCATGGGAATTCTGTAGGCACACATATTGTTGAACCAACAAGTCTCATTGACACTGTGAAAAGTAAGAAGCAAGGGAGAAAACGAGGAAGGAGGCCCAACACAAAATACATTGGTATTGCCTTAGTATCTGTTTTAAATTATCTGCATGTATTAATTTTTCGATGACAACTAATTTTTTCATGGATTATGTGCCGTGCCGTGTAATCATAGACGAAGGTGATCCTGATTATGAGTGTCCTTTTTGTGGTGCACACATGTGGTATAATGAGAGAGTGCGGAGTCAAGACAAAGTTGTTTCTGGACCTGTTTTTAGCATGTGTTGCTTGCAAGGAAAGGTTGAACTACCTCAAGTGAAGGAACCTCCTCCATTCTTAAAAGAACTGTACTTTCAAAAGCATACTCAGATGTCAAAGCAATTTCACTTGAATATTAGACAATATAATAATATGTTTAGTTTCACTTCCATGGGCGGGAAAATTAACCACGCACTCAACAATGGTGGAGGCCCTTACATATTCTCTCTTTCTGGAATGAACTACCACTCTATTGGTGATCTTTTACCTGAAGATGGATGTAAGCCAGTATTCTCACAACTATATATACATGATACTGACAATGAAGTGGCCAACAGAATTTCTGCAGTCAGGTATGTTTTATATGGTAAACATGTTTGCCTTCAAAAGTTGATATACATAAACTTCACTAACGTCTGAATATTTCCTTTTTGTTCCATGTAGCAATCACAACAACCAAAGTAATTACTGTCCAGAAATTGTTGAGAACATTAGAAAAGAACTTGATGAGGTTAACCCGTATGTGAAGCAGTTTCGTACGGCTGCTAAGATGCTCTCAATACCGCGCATGCCAGATGTGAGGATGGTATTAATAGGGAATAGAATAACAGATGGCAGGACATATAATTTACCAGAAGCTTCTGAGGTGGCTGCCTTGATTGTTGGCGATGATG
This sequence comes from Mimosa pudica, assembly GCA_029929735.1. Classification (NCBI taxonomy): domain Eukaryota; kingdom Viridiplantae; phylum Streptophyta; class Magnoliopsida; order Fabales; family Fabaceae; genus Mimosa; species Mimosa pudica. The sequence continues at coordinate 4,063,109 of JAKELP010000039.1, read as the reverse complement.
TGTCCACACCAACAGTACGAGACGTAGTACTCGAATCTACGGATGGCTCTATACAACGCATCAATGAGCTTCATCCATCTTATCTTCCCCTCCAATACCCATTGCTTTTTCCCTATGGAGAGGATGGCTACAGGGATGACATTAAGCATCGTGAGGAAACACTAGCTGCTACATCAACAAGGAAAAGAGTTAGTATTCGTGAATTCCTTAGCTACAAATTGATGTGGCGCCCAATGGAAACCTCAGTAATATTGCACGCTGGAAAGTTGCTTCAACAATTCATCGTTGACATGTACACAATGATTGAATCACAAAGGCTCTTTTGGGTGACAACACATCAACAAGATTTACGAGCAGATCTTTATCAAGGATTGTCTGATGCTGTTATTAGGGGTGAGACTGATGCTTCATGTACTGGACAGACAATTGTACTCCCTTCTTCATTCACTGGAGGTGCACGCTATATGATGGGTAATTATCAAGATGCAATGGCTATATGCAGGACAATAGGGTATCCAGACCTCTTTATAACCTTCACTTGCAATCCTGAATGGCCTGAGATCACTAGGTTTTGTAAGAAAATGGGCATTGATTCAGCGGACTGTCCTCAAATTTGCTCCAGAGTCTTCTACCTTAAACTTCACTCATTGATGAAGACAATCAAGGCTGGCAAAGTGTTCGGCAAAATACGTGCAGGTATTATTTTGACTGAGATTGTTTTTGCATTTCTCTAATTTAGTATTGACACTAATCACTCAAAAATACTTTCTTTGCAACAGAGGTCTACACAATTGAATTCCAGAAACGTGGTCTTCTGCATGCTCATATTTTACTTTTCTTGGAACAAAGTAGAAAACCCTGTGACGCTTCATCAATAGATAAGATTATCTCAGCTGAAATACCAGACAAAGAGGTTGACCCTGAACTGCATGAATTGGTTACAAGCATAATGATGCATGGTCCTTGCATTCAAAATACAAAGAAGGCCAAATGTATAAAACAGGGTCGTTGCTCAAAATATTTTCCAAAGGACTTTTGTAGCGAGACAAAAGTTGATGATGATGGTTATCCCACGTACATGCGGAGAGATGATGGTCGTTCATGTGTTATGAGCAGTGCTACTTTAGATAACCGTTTTGTTGTACCTTTCAATTCAATTTTGCTGCAGAAATTTCAGGCACACATTAATGTTGAGAAGTGCAATCAGTCTCGGGCAATTAAGTATTTATTCAAGTACATAAGTAAGGGGAACGACAGGGTGGTCATGGGTTTCTTTGATCAAGATGGCAATAGGCACCGTGCACCGCAAATCAATGAAGTTTAGCAGTACCTTAATTGTCGATATGTATCTGCCTGCGAAGCTTCATGAAGGGCATTTGGCTTTCCTATTCATCACCGCTACCCACCCGTAGAAAGATTAAGTTTCCATTTGCCTAACCAACAATATGTTGTGTACAAAGGTAATGTAGATGTGGCACAACTAATTGATAATCCACGCATCTGCGAATCACAGTTTCTCTCATGGATGGAATTGAATGCAATTGATGAGGATGCACGCAAGTTGACATATTCTGAATTCCCCACTAAGTATGTGTACCAAAAACGCAAGAGACAATGGAGGGCAAGAAAGAGAGGAATGTCAATCGGTCGAATGGCACATGTATCTCCTTCTGCAGGTGAATTGTATTACTTGCGACTTCTATTGACTAAAGTGAGAGGTCCAACTGATTTTGATGACATCAAAACACTTGAAAATGTTATATATCCAACATTCAAAGATGCTTGCTTTGCCCGTGGCCTTTTGGATGATGATCGTGAATACATTTCCGCAATAAAAGAGGCTGCAACTTGGGCTTCTGGATCCAGTTTGAGGAAATTATTTGTATCTATGCTAATGTGTGGATCTCTTAAACAACCGGATTTTGTATGGAAAGAAACAGCCACTCTACTTTCTGAAGACCTTTTGTATGTGCCCCGCCCCTTAGCTTCTTCTTCAGGTATCATCAATTTCTATATTTAATTCTGTTTTCCACATTTCACAGCAACACACATTGAAATTCACTAAGTGATGTCACTTACTTTAATTAAGAATCACTATTTCATAGTATTTGTTGCAAAATTAGGAATTTAATTAGAAAATATCATAAATGTAGGTGTCATTATTGATCATGCTACCAAAGAAACTGCAGCATTGAAAGACATTGATGCATTACTCAGTTTAAATGGTAGATCATTGTCGGACTTCAGTCCCATGCCTATACCTAATGTTCAAACAGATATAGACACCATGAATCACTTGATAATGCAAGAATTACGCTATGACAAGGAAGCTCTTCAGGTGGAAGCGCAAGGTTTAGTGCAATCTCTTAACAAAGATCAAAAAACAGCCTTTGATGGAATCATGGATGCTGTCAATAAAAAATCTGGAGGTTTATTTTTTGTTTATGGATATGGTGGCACAGGTAAAACATTTCTGTGGAATGCATTGGCTGGGATGATTCGCTCAAAAGGTGAAATCGTGCTTACAGTTGCATCAAGTGGAATAGCAGCAACATTGTTACCTGGGGGGAGGACTGCACATTCTCGGTTTGCTATACCTTTGCAAGTAAACGAAGTTTCTGTCTGCAATATCCGACAAAATTCACCTCTGGCTGAACTACTAAAAGTTACAAAATTGATTATATGGGATGAGGCTCCAATGATTCAGAGATATTGTTTAGAGGCATTAGACAGAAGTTTAAGAGATATAATGCATTCTTCAAAAATATTTGGTGGAAAATGTTTGGTTATGGGAGGAGACTTCAGACAAATATTACCAGTGATACCAAAAGGTTCTAGGGGTGCTATTGTTGATGCATGTATTACATCATCTCCGTTGTGGAGATTTTGCAAGATATTTGAGCTACACAAAAATATGAGGCTGGGCAGTTCCAAAAATCCTAAAATCAATGAAAGGATTGAAAGATTTTCTCAATGGCTTTTGGATGTAGGTGATGGAAAATTCAATGATAGCATGGATGGTGTTTGTGATGTTGAGATACCATTATCATTGTTGGTCCATGGTTCAGCAGATCCAATCAATGCCATCGTTTCTGCCACATATGATAATTTGTTAACACATTTGGAAGACAACTCCTATTTTAATGATCGTGCTATATTAGCACCAACAATTGAGGCTGTTGATGAGATTAATAATCAAATGTGCAATGTGTTGCCGGGTGAAATCGTCGAATTCATTAGTTGTGACACTGTATGCAAATCTTCCTCTGATGCTGATTCTGCTTCTGATCTTTACACCACTGAATTTCTAAATACAATTAATGCTTCTGGGTTACCACCACATAGACTATTACTCAAGGTTGGAGCTCCAATAATGTTATTGAGAAACATTGATCAAGAGGCAGGCCTTTGTAACGGAACTAGGTTGAGAATTTCTAAACTTGGGCAAATGGTGATTGAGGCTATAACCTTAAATGGTTCAAAACCAAATCAAAAGGTCCTTCTTCATAGAATGGACATGAATCCTTCAGAGTCAAAATGACCTTTTAAACTACAGAGAAGGCAATTCCCTGTTACATTGTCATTTGCCATGACAATAAATAAAAGTCAAGGTCAGTCCCTTAAAAAGGTTGGATTATATCTTTGCAAGCCAGTTTTCACCCATGGGCAATTATATGTTGCTTTGTCACGGGTTCGGAGCATTGATGGATTACGTATAGTTCTTGGCAAGAATGATGTAGAAGAAGATAACTCAACAAAGAATGTTGTGTACAAAGAGATTTTCATGAGTGTTGGAAACAATAAACACCCATGATATTTGTACACATCTGTCTTCTATATTGTGGAAAGTAACTTTTGACAAGTTTTTTGTTATGGTGTTCAATGTTATTTGTAAACACTGCATCCCATTGACAAATATTAATGTCTGTTTGGATAATGAACTAGCAGTAAATGCACTTCATCACAAATTTGACTTTTGTATTTTGGATATTGCTATAATCAAGAGGCATCCATTTGTATTTCGTTATTGGTTAACATTCTTTTTTTAGTTTTTTTTTGTTTTTAATTTCTTATATTTGCTGAATCAAAGGTACCGATTAAGCCATAGTTATTTGAACTTGCTTTGGTGTTCTGCACTTGTGAATTGCCTCCGTGCAACGCACGGGAGTCCCTGCTCGTTAAATATAATGAGAATTTATTTTTTTGTTATTTTATCTTATAAACAACAGTTACAAAACATCGTTTACTTAGCTGACGTATTTGACAGTTACTTAGCAGTTATATAACCCATAAAAACATTTTTTATCAGGATAACCTATAAAAACATTTGATAAAAGGGTAAAGGTGCAAAAATGATACTAAACTTTACCCAAAATTGCGTTTCTAATACTGAAATTTCACGAGGTGCAAATATGGTACCAACTTCGGATCCAAGTGCAAATATAGTATTTTCACTTAAGGAAAATAAAATTTAGATATAAAGAGACTGTTATGTCCCTCATTAAATTTTATTTCATGCTGAAGGAATGAGGGCATAAGAGTCTTTTCATATCTAAATTTTATTTCCCTTAAGTGAAAATATTATATTTGCACCTCAACCCCAAGTTGAGTATTCTTTTTGCACCTCGCAAAACTTTAGTATTAGAAACGCAATTTTGAGTAAAATTTAATATCGTTTTTGCACCTTCACCCTTGATAAAAATATATAACTATAACAATTAAATAGCTGGAATTTTTTCCCCATACTTAGTGTAAACTTCCAATTTTGTAATGGCCCCACAAGAAAATACCAAATAAATTAAATTTCTTGACTCTTCTTGCAAGTGAAAAAAAGGAGGAAAATCACATATTTGAAATAAAAAGGGAAGATATCATTCTTTCTTATTGCTTTGGCTAAATGTTGATGAGTCACAGAAATTGAAAGGGAAAATTTTGAAAGATTAGCTATAGGGTACATTAAAGGAATTATCACAATGGAAACACTCACAAAAAAGAATTCTTTGAATTCAAAATTAAATACAATAAATATTCTCTCATAGTTAAATCATTTGGATTCATAATACAATCCCCACATTTTTAGAAAAGTTGGGACCATTCATCCCCCTGAATTAAAAAAATTAAATTAAAATTAGGTTGTAGATTAAATGTATAATTCTTTCCTCAAATGCCTTCATCATTCAGTTGTAGATTATTGGATTTCAATAATTGATATTATTAGTTATCACATCTTTTTAATTCGGGGAAATACTTGTACTACCCTATTTTTTTAAAAAAGACTTATTTACTTAATTTGATTAGATTTCAAATTATTGTTAAGATGGTTAAAATCACTTAATATTATCAAAATACCATAAACACCCAACTTTATTCTTATCCTCCCAATAAAGATGATTTGGGGGAAAATTTAAAGAAAATTAGAAAGGGTTGCAAATTTTCCTTCTTAAATATTGGTCATATATAATTAGGAATGGAGGAAAAACTAATATAAATGCTCCAAACAATCAGATTTTGTTAGTTTTTTTATCAGAACAGATTTTGTTAGTTAACGAATATCCTTATTGGAGGATCACATAAAAGAAGGGTTGGGATTGCCTCTGCAGCAATCCCCGCAGCGGCCCTCAGTGGCCTATTATATAGGGATGAAATTAGATTGATTTAAGAGTCCATAGCACTTCATCATACCATCAAAAATAAAAAAAAAACTGTATTATAATATAAAATGATATAGTTTTTTTTACTTTTAATGGTATGATAATGTGCTATGAACTCTTGAATCAATCTAAATCTCATGTCTATATAATGGGTCGTTGAGGGCCGCAGGGCAATCCCAACCCCATAAAAGAACGAGAGACACATAAGGAGGGCCCACCTATAACGAGGGCATGTTTGGTTTCACTTCTTAGTCAATTACGTGAGTAAAATTTATTGTTTTCTTCAGAGGTATATCCAACCATGAACTCTGTATATATGTAGATAATACGAGTGAAAAATCAAGTATACAATAGCCAATAGTACTCCGATCCCTTAAACATATCGCGTAGATAATTATTACTTCTAGAGATCCCAAGGACACAAAATGCATGCCAGTATGTGTGTGTACATATATACGAACCTCCAAGTTTGGTATCATTGACACCTACACAAAAATCTTGGAGAGGGTTGGGATCATATGCAAAAGCAACTGAAGATGCTAAGTCAAAGCCAATAAAGCAATGAGTGAGATCACTTTTGAATCTTTCATCTTATTTCTCGAATCCATTCTTTGAACTGTATGTTTACTGTGACCAAATGCATTCTAGGGAGCAGCCTTCCTTATTTAATCAATAATCATTTTTAGTTTTGACTTTAATTAAAACTAATATACCCATATTACGGTATTAATTACTTATTCAATTAAATAGTTTTATTTTCAGTATATGTACATGGATGGATCTGAATTTTCTAAGCCTCCATTTTCTAAGTCTCTCTAAGTCTCCTTTAATCCTCACCCTTCTTTTCATCTAATGGCTCACACGCCTCAAAAAAGGAGATACATGTTTACACTCTCCTACACCCCACCTCACCATATCTCTCTCCCCATTCCTAACAACTTCCCATTCATTTCTCTCTCTCATGATCAGATCTGTGTTTGCCGTAGCTTTACTGTTATTGCTCTCAAGATCCATTGCTCTGTTCTATTCTTCTTCCCCCACTGATAAATCCTCCCTTTCCCATGCACATACACCAATCTGCTGGATCAACCAATAATTTCCTATTACTTCTTTCCAAATCTTTTTCTATTTCCATTCTTCAATCCCCTAGAAAAAATTTCAAATCTTCTATAAAAAATGGTTTTGGCAAGATTAAAGTGTTGTGGGAATAGAAATGGGAAGATCCATGTAAGTCAGAAAGAACATTCATGGTGGGATTAATGATGCTGGAGGGGTGGAGGAAGGTACGTTGGAGGGGTATGGGGGTTGGATGAAGGTGAGGTGGGAGAGGGGGTTGTGGGAGATGTTGATGGAGGAGAGAGAGTGGTTGGAAAAGTGAGGATTGAGTGGGGGAGGACTCAAGGAATTTTAATACTCTGTATTACATGTGTCAATTTATTAGGCATTGGATGAAAAGAAGGGTGGGGATAAGAGGAGGCTTAGAGAGACTTAGAAAATGGAGGCTTAGAAAATCCAGATCCGTAAATGGATGGAGATGTTCCTTTTTAATATAATTAAGATACCGGTTGGACTTTTTATTCGACTTCGCAACTCTGACTATGAGTATATGCACCTCTACCTAAAATTAAATGATAATTTTGTGTTGTTTTATCTTATTAATAACAATTATGAAACGTCGTTTACCGAGCTGACATGTATAGAATAAGTATACCTTATTTGACGGTTACTCAACCGTTACAGTAATCTATAAAATAGAATTTGATAAAAAAAAATATACTCTAAATATATTAAATAGATGGAAGCCTGGAACGGTACGGAGCATACTTAGCATAAATAAATTATTAATAAAAATGAAAAAAATAATCAAAGAGAAAAAATAAAATGTAACGATAAGTATACGTCGATATATTCTCTATATGATACTTAGTGCTACTCGCTTCACAATTTGAACTCTGAAGGAACTTCAGATCGATAGGGGATGGTCTTAAACTTAATCAATCAAAAGTGTGGCGTGGTGTTGGAAGGCATAACTGTGTAATTGATTAATTAAGTCCAATTATATTTAGGTTGGAACTCCTCCTCAAATCATTATTATATAAGCTATAATGTTATATTGGTTTAGTCCAAAATATAAGAGTTTGTCTTAAATTATCTCATTATTTATAGCATGCTTTCCTATTTTGACCCAAAATAATTTGAACTATTGCAATAAATAAATGGTGCATTAGTGCTTATATTTATTCTCTCTTTCATATACTCGTATGTTTATATTTCTCTCTTTTAATAATATTATCATAAATAAATGTAATATATAATTATATACAACATCAACCAAGTCTAATCCCAATGTGGGGCTACCTTAATGGAATGGACGACGCCGTTATGCCCTACCAATAAGCTAGCTTATATTTATTCTACAGTTTCATTGACTGATCGTCTCTATTTCCCTTTTTCTCTTTTATTCGATCTCTAGAATGTTCGATTCACCTTCCTCACTAGCACATCTAATTATTTTCTTTAGACATGTAAAAATCACCTCAAACGATTCTCCACAAATATTCTCATTAGCTAATAGGTGTCACTCTATCTAACTCATTCGCGTATATGGTCATTCTGAATAACATCATTTCTTGTACATATGGTTTATCCAAAGAACACCATTGAGATACCAATGAGTAGTTGGTTGAGCTGGTAAGTGGGTTACAACCCCCGTAAGGATGAGAATGCGTGTTCGAATCCCAGGAAGCACTCTCATTGGGAGAGAGGACAACTTTGCTTATGTGGGCAACACTCCTACCCTCGAGTCCGGATTAAACTGGGTGGTGATTAAAAAAAAAAAAAAGAAAAAAACACCATGGAGATAATCGGGAACACATTGTCTTCTTACAAAGATAGATGGGAACTCTGTCACCATCAAAGTAGAACGGCCTTATGGTAACGTGGCATCCACCACCCAAAGGGATGGTGCAAACTCAATGTAGATGGTAGTTGAGTGAATTCATCTGTAGCAGGTTGTGTGGGTATTTGAGTGAACCAAGGAATGGTGCAGACTCAAAAATCTTTACGGCTAGGGAAGAGTTGAGACATCCAAAAAAAGATGCACACTTTTGGATGAATCCACTTATGGTAAATCCACTTTGGTGAATCCACTTATGGTAAAAACTTATACCTTCTTATCTAAGGCTGCTATAAGGTGTTGCCTTTCTAATCATAGTGTTTGGGTTGCTTGCTTGGGTTTAGTTGACGTCTAATTTTTTTCATTGTATTTTTATCCATATTAATGTTCTTTACCCGGTCAAATTATGAATTTTAGAACCTTTTAGGGATACAAATGACGAGTGTTCATTTAATTACTTTATGAAATTTGTAGAAAGCAGTGTATAAAAAATGTTAATTACAATTTTTAAATTTTCTTACTGTTAGAATAATTCCATAAATTCTGATATCATATTTACCAAACTAAAAAAAATATGATATTTGTGACTTAAAACTCTCTCTCTGTTCCTAAATATAAGATAGCTTTCAAATTTCAATTTGCTCCTAAATATATCACCAGTTTCTAATTTTTCCCAACATTTTTTCCAAATTAACCTCATAATACTTATCAATAGTAAACAAATTGAGAGAGAGAGAGAGAGAGAGAGAGGGGATAAATGTATATGATTAGGGTGAATTAACATCCTCAATATAATTAAATTAGGAAAAGTGATCTCATATTTAGGAACGGAGGAAGTATATGACATTATTATCAAGTTGACTTATAAATTAAAGTTATCAAGTTCTTCTATCATACTTATCAAGTCATAAGGCAATTATTTTATCTTGGATCTTTCAACAACTGTATTAAAAGTTACATCAAGAAAATTGATAGTAACAATAAGCCAATAATCATCAAAATCCTAATTAGTTCTTACTGAACATATATATTGCACTCAATCATTCAGGGTGAGTTGTTTTCGAGCTCTAGAAATTAAGAAAAATCTAATTCTATTCCAAGTGACTTTTCTTATATCCCGCATTTTTTTTCCTACAAGAAGAGTGAGTCCAATATCTAATGTCTTTTTTTTTATACATTCCAATACCTAATACATGGATCGATTTGTTGGGAATCTTGGCATGGTTTTTTTTCTTTGCATTCCTACTTAAATAGGAGCCAGCTGGCCTGACTTGGCCTCATCTATCAATGCCAAAGGAAATGGTCTACATGTTTTGTTGACTTACTGTACAAAAAGATAATGATCAAGCTATAATTGAATCAAAACAAATTTAGATTGAAATAATAAAATTTAATCAACACAAACTATTAGATCCCTTTGAGTCTCGTGTTTTTTTTTGAACTGAAGAGTCTCGTGTTCATGTCCTAATTAGAGACACTTGTGTAGAAATGAGAAGTCACAAATCTCAGAAACCAGAGTAATTAGTTGTTTAGATACCTCATGAAAAGGATCTAGATAGATTAAGCTTTAATTGTCAGTTAATATATACAAAAAATCAAAAAATAATTTAATTAAAATATCTATATGTATATATAGCCTTATAAAAGGTAGAATAAATATTAATTTAAAAGTTAATGAAATATTAATGTATGAATCACATATGACCCTTTCTAAATGAATATGAAAATCGCACAGTTTTTGAGGATACATATAGTTATAGACTTATAGTATATAGATTATTAAGTGAATGCATGTATATTATATTCACACACACATAAATGTGTGTGAATGAAAATGACAGTGTTTGAAATAAATTGTGTTAAACAGGTATGAACTGCTATTTTCATATTGGCAGAAATGAGTTGAGACTTTTTGGAGAACTATAAAGTAGTATAAAGAAGTAGGGATAGATGCCGAAGTAGGGATGCCTGCTGGGAGTTTGTATTTAGTAGCCTTAGTTATGTATTTGACCTGTGTTTGACAGAGTTATTTAATTTAAATTAGTAGTATTATTCATGATGTATAATTTCAAGGAAATCTGATCACAAGCACATGTGTGAGGCTATCGACCGATATAGCCAAATTATTATTTTTAGCTATATTTATATTAGGTAGGTTTATTTATATATGAGTATATTTGGATTAAAGTTGCTATAGATTTTTTAAAAAAGTATTGCATAAAGTTAGAGATTAGGGATTTAATCTAGTTATTTGATTGATTTATAATGGCGTCGTGTGATCCATGTGACCCCACCTAATTAGAATAAGGCTTTGTTGTTGTTGTTGTATTTGATTGATTTATAAATCATTTGTTTTTAATTCTAGTTGATAGAATTCCAGTTTCATAAAATCCCATTACTTCAAAATGTAATTTTTATGTAAAACTAGAAAATAAAAGTTTTAATTTATTCAAGTTTTCGGGCTTCTATAACTATCAAGTGAAATGGTTCTTAATTTTTTAAACAAACTTAGTTTATTACTTCATTAATCCTTCTCCATTACAGTCTTTACGAGTGTAGAGAAATTAGATCAAAAAATAACATTTTTAAATAAAAATAAAAGGGCCTGGTGGGCCGGCCCTTTCAAGCGCTAAGCTCTACAGAGCTAGCCCGTTACACTCAACTCCCTTCTAGAGATTCTAAAATCAAAGGCAAATCCTTCATTAGTTTTTGGTCCTAAATAGACTGGACCGGAATTCCAGGTTCTGATCAACGGCTCCACAATAATTCGGCTGCATATGCTGACAACCTAACACATAATGTAAGTAAGCAGTAAGCTATCATGTTGGCTAATTGTCATTTTGCTTTCCACAGCTATCAAGTTGGCTAATTGTCATTTTGCTTTCCAAATATTGGCCCCATCAGGGAAGTTAAATCAAACCCTCATTAATTTTAAGACCCAAAAGTCAATGTTATATATGGAGTTTGAATCTGCGGGAAGTTTCTTTGCTTTCAGCTTGGAGGCAGGAAGAGCAAGCAATGTCTTGGGCATTAAATTAATTATTCAGTTCACCTGGCCTATCAATCAACTTCAAAGGTAAATGTTCTCCGTCTTTAGCCAAAAAATAATTAATGTTCCAACTATAAATATAATTCAACCAAGATGGATTTAATCATGATTAATACTCCCTCCGGTCCCTAATGTAAGAGCCCAAAATTTGAATGGTTTTGGTCCCTAATGTAAGATCTCACCCCATATTCTCTCCTCATTTAATGCATTTTTTCCTACTTTACCCCTAACTCTCTTTCATATTTATTAATGCTTATATATTTCTCTCTCTTAAAAGTACCATAATAAATATGGGCAATTTTGGAAAAGAAGCATTAACTCCAGACACCCAACTAACATTCACATGTTTTCTTAAGAAGCGTTTTTTTGACGGCTAGCTCTTACATTAGGGACCGGAGGGAGTATAACATATGATTTATTTAAATATTTAAATTTCTTTTGCAAGGAATATTTAAAAATTTTATACATTAAAAAAACGAGTGCTATTTAATTAATATGAGTACTCCTATTAATTTTACACAAGATGAAATATTAATGCATAATTCACATATGATTATTTTTCAAAACAAACAAATTGCTTTGTTTTATAAACATTAAATACTCCTTTGACTTTCATTCCAAAATAATACTCTCTCCGGTCCTATTTATAAGTCCTATTTATAAGTCGCCAACCGCTCATATTATACATAACAAGAAATGACGGTTACATCATTAAATTGGTCTTGTTTTATTTTTCATTTCCATCTTTGCCCCTCCTCACAACTTTTTCACTTTAGCCTCTCTCCTCTCAATCTCATCTTCCAATGTCATTTCCCAACACCCAACATGATGAGGGGGTTTTTGAGTGGTTGAGTCATAATGAGGCAAGGAAAAGTGAAGTGGAGTAAAAGATCTCTTTTTCCAATGATAGGGGTATATTTGGAAAATTATAATAAATGAGTGAGCTAGTGGTAGTTGGTGACTTATATTAAGGACCAAAATTTAGTGGCGGTTGACGACTTATAAATAGGACCGGAAGGAGTACTCTTTTGACACATTCAAACTTAGTGCCTTTTAATTTTCTACGCTGAACTGCACTGATGAAATGAAAATAGAGGCAGATCGTAGAAGACAGAGAGACGAAAATACTGAGCCATTAGGAGGAAGAAAAAAAAATAGTACTAGCAAGTTTCTTCATTTCTTTGTCTCCTCAAACATCTCACTCAGCAATAATATAATGGTCGATCAGGTTAAGATATTGCTTGTATCAGTTCTGTTCCTCTTGATGATACCCCATGTATTTTCCTTATTACACTTCAACATCACCAACTTCCAAGCCGATGAAAGCATATTATACGATAAAACAGCTCGCCCAATAGGAAAATCCATCGAGTTAGTGACCAAAAATAATGATGATGTGGTCGGTCGAGCCACGTATAACACATCGATGCACTTGTGGGACAAAACCACTGGGAAACTCGCAGATTTCACAACCAACTTTACCTTTGTCATTGATTCAAAGGGTAGCTTAAACTTTGGCGATGGGATGGCATTCTTCTTAGCTCCTCCGAATTCAAAGCTTCCAAATATTCTAAGAGTTGGAGGAGGTGCTATGGGTCTGATTATTGGAGGTCAGGATACAATATTTAATTCAACAGATAATCCATTTGTTGCTGTTGAGTTTGATATCTTCAACAATACATATCCTGATGGCTGGGATCCTCCTTATATACATGTGGGAGTTGATATCAATTCTATTAAATCTAATGCTACAGTGCAATGGAATGCTGGTGTAACGGTAGGAAGAACAAATGAGGCTAACATAAGATACAATGCGAGTACACATAATTTAAGCATCTCCTTCACTAATGGTTTTGATTCTTCTAACAACACTGTGTGGCAGCATCTTCATCAAATAGTTGACCTACGAGAGTACTTGCCTGAATCTGTTACTTTTGGTTTCACAGCTGCCACTGGACTACTTTTTGCAAATCACAGGATCGATGCATGGAGTTTCTACTCAGAGGAGGTCCCAAATGTTGCTCCTAGTCCAAGCCCAAAGCCACGCTTAAACCCAAACCAAACTCCGAACCCTAGTGGTAAAAATAATGGCACAACACTTGCAATGGGATTAGGGGTTGCTGGAGGATTTGTTTTAGTTTGTGGGGTTGTTTGGTTTGTATGGTGGAAGAACAAAAAGAAAATGGATGATGATGAATCTGATGATGATAGCATGAGTGATGACTTTGAAAGAGGAACGGGCCCCAAAAAGTACTCATATGCTGAGCTAGCAAGTGCTACAAATCATTTCAAAGATGAGCACAAGCTTGGACAAGGAGGATTTGGGGGTGTCTACAGAGGATTCCTCAAAGATTTAAATTCCTATGTTGCAATAAAGAGAATATCAGAGGGCTCCAAACAAGGAAAGAAGGAGTTTGTTTCAGAAGTAAGAATTATCAGTCAACTAAGACATCGAAACTTAGTGCAGCTCATTGGTTGGTGTCATGAGAGGAAAGAACTATTGTTAGTTTATGAGTATATGCCAAATAGAAGTTTAGATTATCATCTCTTTAGTGATGAAAGGTTGCTCACATGGTCAATTAGATTTAAAATAGCTCATGGCTTGGCCTCTGCACTGTTGTATTTGCATGAAGAATGGGAGCAATGTGTGGTCCATAGAGACATAAAATCAAGCAACATAATGCTAGATTCTAATTTCAATGCAAAACTTGGAGATTTCGGATTAGCACGTCTTGTGGACCATACAAAAGGAGCACAAACTACAGCATTAGCAGGGACTATGGGCTATATGGCTCCTGAATGTGTTATTACTGGAAGGGCTAGTAAAGAATCTGATGTATATAGTTTTGGAATTGTTGCTTTGGAGATAGCTTGTGGAAGAAAACCCATCAACCCAAAGGCTCTAGAGGATGAAATAAATATAGTGAAATGGGCATGGGATCTTTATGGAAGTGGCAGAATTAGTGAAGCAGTTGATCCAACGCTACAAGGAGATTTTGAGCAAGATCAAGTTGAATGTCTCATGATTGTTGGGTTGTGGTGTGCTCATCCTGATCATAATAGTAGGCCATCAATAAGGCAAGTAATTCATGTGCTTAACTTTGAAATTCCGTTACCTAATCTTCCTTCAAGTTATCCCATACCAATGTACAATGAAGTTCCTGTGTCATCGTCATTTTCGATTTTATCCAACTTCAATGCTTCAGAGCAAAGTCAAACCCAAAATATAAGCTTTAGTTCCAACACAAATTCTTCTGGTTTCACAACAACTTCTGATGATAATGTTTCATCAAGTATGTCACTTTTGCGCTCGAGCAAAAACTAATTATGGTTACTGTTTACCTGTGCTTTCTGTACAATATTTCTTAATGTATTTGAGATCATCTTGTATGTGTGTCACTGTTATATAGACAGATAAAACATAAGTGGAGATAATTTATGATCTTAATTATTGTTGGAGTTCGACTCAACCTTGAGTAGTTTCTATATTGTGTTCATTTTTATGGTTATAAAAACGGAAGCTTCAGCTGTTTGGGAAATTAAGTTTTTTGGTAATGATGTTACATTATGGTTTCATTAAGTTAATTTTGTAGCCAAAACTACTGAAAAACTTTTACATATTAGTTTTGAGCAATTACTTGTTTTAGTCAGAATAAACACTTAACCCTTTTCAATTTACAAGATACCGAAAAATGTCCATTTAGGAAGTCCAATTAGAGGTAGGATCTGTAGCATAGAATATATCTTTTCAACAATATAAATTTAATATTTTCAACAGATTATTTTGTGAATAAAATCATTTAAAAGAGTACAAATTTAAAATAAGAAGTAGTCTTTTTATAAGAAATGGTCTTACAAACAGCAAACAGTCTTTTGACTGTTAAGTTTTCAAACACATAAGATTTTTATTAAAAAGAATTCGTCAACATTTTTGAATTCAGGTCGTGTGATGTAAATTCGTCAGTCGTCATATTAGGTAAGTAGTAGCATTGAATTCAGTTTTTCATGTTGTCCTTCCTTTCTAAAACATATTCGCTCTGGGTTTCCATTATCATTTGAGTTATCCGGCTTCTATTTGCTACGCTTATCATCGTTTGGTTGGGTTTACTTTACGTGTGTACTTTTGTTTTTATGTTATTGTTGGATCTCTCGATTCTTCATTTGGAATATACTTGTCCAACGAGGCCTATTAAGTTGTTAAATAAATTGGTCTAGCTTGGAGTTCTTAAATTTAGAAATTAGTTTCTGAAGACTAAATTATACTTTTAATCCTGATGTTTGCATTAAGTTTTAATTTAGTACTTAATCTTTTAAAAGTACATTTAATCCTTTTTTGATAATACCAATAGTTTCACTTAAATCTAAAAGATTATTTCATAATTAAATGGGGTAAAGAAAAGACACATTTTAAAAATATAAGAATAGTTACACTAAAATATTTTTAGTTTAAGAATTTTTTATATTTTAATCTTAAAATAATCATTTAAAATTTTGAAGTTAACATGTTCAGTAAATATAGAAAGTCTTTTGCAACGGACAAAATATTATGAAGCAAAAGGACAGAATATTATTATCTAATTTAGAGCATCATCTTAATAGAGCAGTTAATATTATTAAGCAAAAGGCTTTTGCAAAGAGGTCAGATAGGGATTTTTTGTTTTTGGAGTAAGCCAGTGGGTATTTCCGAAGTTAATTACAACCTTAAAAACAAATTTATACTGCAACAACAAGCTCACTAAAGTTTGCTCCAAGGCATTTTGAAGCTTCTCAAATCAAGAGAAAATTTGGTGAAGTAGCCTATAAGCTATAACTACCACAATAATCAGAATTCACCCTGTTTTCTGCGTATCACTACTTAGACTCTGACTAGATCCCTCAATTAAACAATGACACATACCTAATGAATGGCCAATTGCATGTAACAGAACTATTGGTACAATGGAAAGGTCAGCCAGATGTAGAGACCATTTGGTTTTCCCTATACCATTTCCAGCAACAGTTTCCTACTTTCTAGTTTCCAACTTCTTGTGGACAAGATTCTTTTGGGCAAGGGAATATTGTTGTGTAAATAAGGAAGCAATCCAAGTTCTTGAGGACAGTTATGATTTAGCAAGTTGGGTTTAGATTGTTTGTAGGCTTGGGTTAGTATAAATATGGGGCTTATGACTTGATTAGGTTGTTTTGTTTCTTATATAGAGCGATCAGTATTAATCAATCTTGCTAGTTTCGTTGCATCCTATCTCTCTTCTCTCCCTTCTTCATGTTGAAAAAAATTAGTAGGGTGAATATTAGAGTTAGCAAAGTCCCACATCGATAAGATTGGATTTGGATCAATGACATATAATGTTAGCAGAGTCATTCCATCACAAAAGCTTAAGCCAATGAGATGGACTCAACCCATCATTGTATACACTTAATCCAAATTCAATCTTATCGAAGTGGGACTTTGCTAACTCTAATACTTCATAACCTCTCCATACAACGGCACATTGATAAGATTGGATTTGGATCAATGACATATAATGTTAGCAGAGTCATTCCATCACAAAAGCTCAACCCATCATTGTATACACTTAATCCAAATTCAATCTTATTGAAGTGGGACTTTGCTAACTCTAATACTTCATAACCTCTTCATACAATGGATGCCCTTAAAATCCTTTTCATCTACTTCCTCTCACTCTTCCTGATTCTACATTTCTGCTTGTGATTCTGGATTAAAGACTGTCATGTTTGTCTTTTTTTTTTACACTACTCACATGACTGACTTATGAAGATTCAATAAAGACTATCCTGACTATGAAGTCTCAAAATATGCACGTTCACTGCACATGCAACAAAACTGGAAAAAAAACTTTACAACTAATGTACAAGTTTACTTTCCATGCAATAAGGCTTCTTTCAACGCACAGAAATAAAAATTAAAATCACATCAAATAGTTGGAGGTTGATAAGTTAGCACAGGCATCTTCTTGGGGAGATTGGGCAAAGGAGCTTTGAAATTCAGCACCTGATTCACTTGCCTAATAGATGGCCTGGATGAGGAATCTGGATGGGCACACCAAATGCCTAGAACAACTAGTTGTAGCATTTGTTGCTTGTCAAATGCTCCACATAATTTTGGGTCTGCTACTTCAATGTACTTTTCCATTCCATAAAGCTCCCATGCCCACTCCACTATTGTTGTTTCTTTTTCATCATTTAGGTCTATTGGTTTTCTTCTACTAGCAATTTCTAACATAACAACTCCAAAGCTGTATATATCACATTCTTTACTTGCCTTGCCTCTAGTGAAATACTCGGGGGCGATATAGCCCCAAGTCCCAGCTATAACCG
The DNA here is from genome assembly GCA_029929735.1 of Mimosa pudica. NCBI lineage: Eukaryota > Viridiplantae > Streptophyta > Magnoliopsida > Fabales > Fabaceae > Mimosa > Mimosa pudica. Next base: position 4,045,177 of record JAKELP010000039.1, on the reverse strand, counting down.
TGGTTCGTGACCCTTTCTCATGATCTACTAGCCTAGCTAAGCCAAAATCTCCAAGCTTTGCATTGAAACATGAGTCTAGCATAATGTTACTTGTTTTAATGTCTCTATGAAGTACACATTGCTTTCCTTCTTCATGCAAGTACAATAATGCTGAAGCCAAATCCAAAATGATGTGATACCTCACTTCCCATGTCAAGAAATTATTTTCATGGTATAAATGTGAATCTAAGCTACCATTTGGCATGTATTCATATATAAGAAGGAAGTCCTTCTTCTCGTGGCACCAGCCAATGAGTTGTACCAGATTCCTATGCCTTAGTTGGCTAATGATCTTCACTTCAGTTGTATATTCTTTTATCCCATGTTTTGGCTCTCTGAATATCTTCTTTATGGCAACATGTGTGTTTAGGTCATTCAAGAAACCTTTGTAAACTCCACCTGAACCACCATGGCCAAGCTTGTTTTTTTCTGAAAAGTTTTTTGTTGCAGTTACCAACTCTTCATGGCAAAACTTCTTTGGGCCACTGCACCTTTGAAATTTATCATCCATATTCTTATCAAAAATTGACTCTTCTTCATTCCCCTCTATATCTATGCTGAATAACTCTTTTTTACTTCCACTTTTTCTCCAACACCACAGCAAGATGCAAGTCAATACTAAGAAACCTACAGCCATACATAGACCAACTTCAAGATATTTCAATATATCATCATGATCATGAAAATTTGAATCAAATGACCAGGATCTCAGTGTAAGGTTCTGTAATGAATCTCCTGTTGCTGCTGAGAAGCCAAAAATTACCCACTCTGGCAAGTGTTTTCTTAGATCAACTTTGTGAGAAATAAAATGTGAGGTAGAGCCATAATGATTACCACTTTGTGTACAACAAAAACGTAAGCGTCTAGTAGCTGCTTTATACCTGATTTCACAGTCATGGTAGTCCCTCCAACTATATAACCAATTTGCATGTATAAATACACTGGATTTCATTGAGTTGAAATTCATACCCACATGTGCATCATATGGATCCCATGAATTTTTGTAAACATCAAACTCCACTGCTGTAAAAGAATGTTGAGTACAGTTTAATATCCAGTCACCATCCACTAGACCAAGACCACCTGGTTCTTTGATTAATTTTGGAATTGGGAGATATGGATCTGCTAGGAAGAATGCTAAGCCATCTCCAGGTTGATTAGGTTGGTCTCTATACATTAAGAAGGAGAATTTGGTGGTGAAACTTGTAATTTTTTTTGAGTTTTTATCCCACAATTGTAACCATTTGAAACTTGTGATTCTTGCTGCCCTGTAAACTTGTAACCTTTTGTTTGTATGATCTGCACTGATTTTGATTTTTGAATCTGTAACATAAGCTGCACCTTCCAGATTCACATCTCCTTTCTTGAAGACAGGGTAATCAAATGATAATGCATGTGTAGTAAATGCAAGAGGCATTGCAAGGGGTAAGAGGATGGATATTATTGTAAAGTAGTGAAGAGCAGGAATCAACATGGCATCCATAGTTTGAAAGATTTTGGAGCTGAAGCTTGAAAGGGATTTTATCATACAAATGAATTTACATTGTTTCTGTTGTTAGGTAATGTACTATTTCTTCACTTTTTGAGTGCCACTTGAGTTTCCTTCTATCTTGGAAAATCCATCATAGGACAACCTTGCTGTAAAACAAAAATCATTTTTGTTTTTGGCTACTAGTTTGGTCCTATTCTTGAAGATGCCTGCCGCCTTATTAAAATGGGAAAATTAATTTGTAGTCCTTAACAAGGGATTTAATAGTAGAAAAATCTTATAAACTCTACATATTAAAGTAGGTTCTCAAGGGACCTTAGTTTATGATGACTCCCCATATTTAGTGAGTTTTTATAGGTATTTTATTGTATTTGGGGAGTCATTATCTAAATAATTAAGAGATTTCATGTGAAATATAAATGTACTAATATTTTTGGTTAAGAGGAAAATAAAAAGGAAACTACCTCCAGAAAATAGGAAATGAAATAGAAAATAGGAAATGAAATAGAAAATATGATTTGATTTGATTGATTGTTTCTCAATTAAACTTATGCAGGGAAAGAAAAAAAAAGAAACAAAAGAAATAAAAAGCTGAAAAAGAAAGAAAGTAAGTCACGTGGGGGCAAGAGTAAGCTGCAGGGAGCTGTTTGGAATTTCCAAAATCACACACTAGGGAAGAGACAATTAGGAAACAGTGAAGAGGAAAAGGAAAGCAAGAGGCGGCAATGTTTGTGGTCTTTTGGAGGAAGGCATATTGAAGATATATATACAATACAAATACACGCACGGAGGGGGGATTTGGACGCAAGCTTCAGATACAAATACGAGAGAGAGCTGGGAGTACGAGGCTGGAGTTCACGCAAGTAAAGGAGGAGAATTCACGCAAGCTGGAAAAAAAGGCAAGAGCTGAACACGCACGCAGCAGCACGAGGTGGATGAGTTTCAAGGTTCTAATTTCTTCTTAGAGCTGATTCAAATCAGATTTGGGAGGAATTTGTGCTACTTGGTACTGCTTCATTAGAACTTCATTTTAGCACTATGATTTCAGATTTAGTTGCAATGTATTTTGGGATTAACTTGGAACCCATGTGTGGCTAATTTTCTCTTACAACCTAGGCACTATGAACTTATTTGTGACTTGGATACTTTATTTCCCACTATTTAGTTTTGGTTAATTTTAATTAGTTTATTTAATCTTGTTATTATTGATTAACTTGTTTAGTGATTGGCCACCATTAGACATGTTTAGGGAATTTAAGATTGGACTCGGAAGAGGGAATTTTAAATAGACCATGAGATTAAATAGTGTAGGATTGGATTTGTAATCTGATTTGCGACTAGGATAGAAATATACCTAGAAGCCCTACATAGTCACATTAGAGCGGTACCAGTATTAACTAGGCTTAGTAAATTATAGTAAGGCATTACATAATTAAGCTAGGTAAGGATATAAGTGGACCGGAAGGCATTTATAGACACTAGTACTCTAGATTAGCTAGTTTAATTAATTCATAATTAATTTAGTGGGAATAAAGTCTAGGAAGCAAATAAGGGATTAGTGACCCTAGGTTGTTCCTTTTACTCGTGAATTTCACCCCTATTATCGTAGTTTCTTTCAGATCTAAATTAATCTTTTTCATTAGTTATAAAATCAACTTCATTGTCTTTACTCAACTTAAATGAAAGTAGGAATTCTAATGCCTAAGTACTAATTGTCTGAGTCTCTGTGGGATCGACCTTGATTTTACTCCCTCTGGTCCCTAATGTAAGAGCCCAAAATTTGAATGGTTTTGGTCCCTAATGTAAGAGCTCACCCCATATTCTCTCCTCATTTAATGCATTTTTTCCTACTTTACCCCTAACTCTCTTTCATATTTATTAATGCTTATGTATTTCTCTCTCTTAAAAGTACCATAATAAATATGAGCAATTTTGGAAAAGAAGCATTAACTCCAGACACCCAACTAACATTCACATGTTTTCTTAAGAAGCGTTTTTTTGACGGCTAGCTCTTACATTAGGGACCGGAGGGAGTACTATTTTACGAGCCGTACACTTGCGGATATTTTAATCAAAATTTTTGGTAGCATCAGTTTAATATACTTCAAATACAAAAAGATCAGATTGCCCCTCTCTATGACAAGGTCATGGGCAGGGAATGACAAGGTCATGTGCACGTATAATAAGATCATGAGCAACTTTAATAAGGTCATGGTCCACCCTGTGACAAGTTAATGGACAAGCATTGACGAGGTTATGGGCAGGAATGACAAGGTCATGCGCTCGTATAACAAGTTCATGGGCATGGAAGAAGGGGCAATTTGGTCTTTTTCTTATTTGAAGTATATTAAAGTAAGGTCTCTAGAGTCTCTACTTTCATATGTGGAGTTTATGAGACTTTTCTACTGTTAAGTCTCTTGTAAGGAACTACAAATTAATTTTCCCTATAAAAAATCATTTTGTTACTTGATATTATTATGCTTGTTCTCACTTTCTTTGATTATAATTTTGATTATCTTGTATGCAACTTTCCATTCGGCATTTTGTTCTCCAGATTTTGGAATTTTATGGTTACACTCTTATCGTCCTTGCTGGACCATAACTTCCTTTTTGTCTAGTTTCCGCATTAGACGGTCCCCCATCCCCCAACCAAAAAAAATGTTCTATCATTTTGCATAGGAAAAAAAGTGAATCTGATATTAAACTTTTTTCACAGGAGCCTTTCTAATACCAAGAGATGTGTGATACATGTACTCGACTTAACCTCGGAGTGGAAATAAGATTGATGTTGTTACCATCCTGATGACCTATGTTTCTTTTTATCTTATAATTTATATTATAAGATAGCATGTAAATTAAACAAATCATTTAAAGGAAAAAAGCTAACTACAGACATCTTAAAGTGATTATTTTTGCATACTTAATTTCTCCATAAAAAAGTCAAGATAATCTTATAATTAGGATTGAAGGGAGTAACACTTGAAAAAAAAAATTAACATTAAAAATGTAGGCATGAAATCAAAAAAGTTTGAAAAACTATTAAATATGTTTGATTTGAATGTTACAAACTCCACTTATGTTATGTCGATCGGTCTTATGCCTGGTAATGGAAGAGGATTATGTTAGACACCAACAACCAACATAAAACCTTGACAAATATCATGAATACGGATCACAAACCACAATGGTGGTGATACAATCCTTGTAGTACACCTTGCTACTTAGAATTAGCAGGCTTTATTGTTGTAGATTAAGTGTTACAACTTTCATATCTAAATTTCAAAAAATTTACAAAACAACATCCTATTCTAAAAGAAGACAAATATAAGTAGAAGTTTAGCGTTGAAGGAACCCATTAGATGTGCCTTTCTTCGTAACTAGTGAAACCAATCCTTTTTGTGGGCGGGGTGTAAAACCATTTGCTCGTATACATATGATTCTCCTGGTTTCTCATAGATAAAAAATATCGTTTATTTTAAGTAGTAAATGCTTAATACACCAAATTTCGATACAAATACTCATAAAAACACCATATGTATTTATTAAATATTTTCCCTATGTCTTATGTTTTAAAATTTATTTCATTATTTATTAGGAATAAAAGGCTTAATAAACTAACAAGACATGTTCTAAACCATTGAGGACAAAAAAGAGCAGGCCAGGCATCTAGCCAAAAAAAGGGATTGGCAGAATTGTTGTCTATGTTCGAAGATGGATTCTTGGCAAAAAAAAAAGGAGAAAAAGAAGATAATGGAATTATCATGACTTCTAGACCTGAAAGAATCATAAGAAACTATTTTGAGGTGGGTGGGGTGCTTGGGAAGAACTTAGATATCATTGGTATTACGAAAAGTCTGAAAGAGATCAACTAGGTGATTCCACATAATGGCCGGATAATGTTGTTACAGATAGTTATAGTCTAACTAGAATAGGCGAGGCGGTCTTATATCTAACACAGAGTTGTTTTAATGGTGTAAAGAGCAGCTCCATCGTTGGGTTAGGAAAGCTATGAATGATGAAATCAGGGTAATTGGTTGCTCAAATACCAGCTGATAATAGGATATTGGAAAGGTACCAATGACTAGTTGATAAAATTGAAAAAAAGAAGGGATTATGCCTTTTTCTGTCAGCAGCTAGTTTGTTTGATGTAATGTTGTGTAACTCCAGTTTTTCTACAGTTAAGATGCAAATCAATCCTTAGGAACATTAAGCCATACATAGACCATCTTTTAGCACACTTAAACGGAGATGAGCTAATTTACACATACTAATGCACGCAAGGAAGTCTGTCTGTCTGCCTATCTATCTATCTACTATCTATCTGTGTGTGTGTGTGTGTAACCAACATACAAGTTTACTAGAGTGCATTGAGGTTAAATTCATACCTATATGTGGATATTTGAGTTCCCATGATTTTTTTTAACTTCAAACTACACTGCCATAACAGAGTGCTGAGTTGAATATTCTTGTCCAGCTTTACATATCCTTCTTTGAAGACAAGGTAATTAAATAATAATGCATGTGTAGTAATTGGAGGGGGTATTGCAAAGGGCGAGTTAATTGCTCTTATTGCATTGTTTATAAGAAAAGAACAAGAATCAGCCAGCTAAGTTTGGAGCTGAAGCCAAAAGGGGCTATGGATTTATAATGTTTTGTTTGGGCTGTGGATTTACAGTTGTGGCTGCTTGTTAAAGCGTATCGTTTCTATTGGAAATATTTTACTAGTCTACCCTCATGGACTAGCTTGTCTAATTGCTAAATCCGACCCCATGAGGGAAATTAAAATAGAAAAGTTGACAAATCAGTATTAATATATGATTAATACTACTGATAGATCAGTTATGCGAATCGAATCCGGGTTCTAGTAACTTGTTTCTGCATGAGTTGAATTCTCCATGATTCTTGGCTTCAAGTTAAAGATTTTATTACGACTTTATTTGTTCTTGTTTTATCATAAGAATTCTACTTGAGTTCGAAGTTCTGAGATCCAAGAACTATCGTGGGGCAGGCAAATTCTTTCACTTTCAGTCAAAGTTTCTGATTTTGTTTGATTGGTATGTACTTTCTTGTCACGCCCGAAATTTTAAACGTGACCGGCACGAAGTTTAAGGCATCTAAACTTCGTAAGCCATTTCCATTAACCAATATAATCCAAACCTTTTTCCATTTCATGCATTTGGCTATATCATTTTCATCTTCATGCATATGAAGATAAATACACTAAGTAATTGAATGTATAGATAAGTATCATTTTCTTTAAAAACTAATTATACCTTCCTTTGTCTTAAAACACGAAGTGTTAATCCATATCTTCAATCTAAAATACAAAGCAATATATATTCAACAAACAGAGCATTTCATCCACAAAGAAATAAAAATATAAGGATAGTTTTTTTTTTCCTAAGTCCTAGCACAATAATATCACATCAGTTTCTAACTTCTTAAATTCTATCTTAATCACAAAATTTGCATACTTAATAATAAAACTTGTGTTATTCATGCTTTGACATTCATTTAGTTTATTTTTCCAAGCCACAACCCGTTCAGTTCTCTAACCAAATATCTCGAACTTCCAAATTGCCTAAACAGATCATTCAAATATACTATAGTTTCTAGAATAGAATATACACATGCATACAGAACTATAAAAATTGCTCCTCTTTTTCCTTATCTTTTGCCCATCACTAAATTTCAATCATATTACTTGTTCATGGTCATATTCAAATCCATAAAATACTTGTAATGTCTAAGGATGAAAGTAGTTCCATTGATATAAATGTCACAATATATATAAGATACAATTCCACCTTTACCATTAACATATCTTAAGAAAACAACTTAGCCCAAATAATATAAAGTAAATATGAAAACATTTTTTTTTATGAAAAGCTTATTTTTATAGAGGAACTGACACGCAGCGAATAACAAGCGCAGCTCGAAATCTGCAAGTCAAACGCAGCCCGAAAGCCACGAAAAACCAGCGTAGCTCGAGACTACGAAACAAGCGTGGACACACAGTCACACGAGGGTAAATAACCAAGCGTGGCAAAACCACGAAACAAGCGTGACACGAAGTCACGAAACAAGCGTGGCAAAGCCACGAAACTAGCGTGACACGAAGTCACGAAACAAGCGTAGCTCGAGATTACGAAAACAGTTCAAGCGTACCCCGAGTCTACGAAAACAGTTCAAGCGTAGCTCGAGTCTACGAAAACAGTCCAAACGTAGCTCAAGTCTACGAAAACAAGTTAAGCGTAGCTTGAGACTACGAAAACAGATCAAGCGTAATTCGAGTCTACGAAAACAGTTCAAGCGTGGTAAAACCACGAATCAAGCGTGACACAAAGTCACGAAACAAGCGTAGCAAAGCTACGAAACAAGCGCAGGTATATAACCCACGAGAATCAAGCGCTTTGTGTCTAGTTCCTCAAAAAAATAAATATATATATTTGTATAATAATGAATAAATTGATTTGAATGATAAAAACTCCTTTAGAAAGCAATAAAACAAGATCTCTTCTCATTCCAACAATGGTCCAGTCAATCTACTTGTTCGAAAAAATACATTTTCGTACTTTAATTAATCAATCAAATATACACCATAATACCAAACTTTAAACTTTCATTCTTACTGCATACTCAAGGAAAATCTGTAATCTCATTTCAATACACGGCAGAGTTATATTAAACTGAGCCGAAAGAGAAAGAACATCATCAATAACTTGCATCCTTCTCATTTCATTTTTCTTTTCCAATCAGTCACCAATTATAAAACAAACTAAGAAAATCTCATTCATTAACTTGTATAACCACACTTTAAACACGTATGTTGTTTCAAGAAATCCAATCCATCAATTAGAAATTTCAATAGCTTTACGTACTCATTCATACACTCAAATAACTAAATCCAGGAAATAGGAAATATAAATTGATTGGCAACCCATATCCCACCACCCATGCCAAATCACAAGCAATTCAGTTTTATTCATCCAAACATCATTTCAAATAATCACTACAATTATATTCATATAGCTGCTTTAATCAAACATATTCCAAATATTGGAGGAATGACAAAAATCAGTTTCAGTCAGTAGATTCATATTTCATCTAACAAGTTAATCATCATTTGCAAGTCATTAACTACTAATCGTTTCAGAAAGGCTTATTTATCATAAAAACAAATACCAATCAGAATCTTTTGTACACATTTATAGCTTAACAAATTTTCAATTAAACACGCTAAAATGACCAAATCAGATAAACCATCAATCTCAACTTAATCTCTTTCCCTTTTACATATCCATCTCACTCAATCCATACAAAGTGGAACACAGCTTCACAATCAACTCCAACTTCACAACCAAAGCAGAAAATACCAATACAAAAATATATATCCTTATAGTTCCCTTTTTCACGAGATTCACACATGATTTTACACTTATTCTCATGATTCCAACAGTGAAATTGAATTGATAACTAAGTTTACAACGACACTGTCGCAAAGTACACGATTCTCCAAAATACAAGTACCCATTTGGCCATATTAAGCCTTCACCAAATAATTAACAAGTCACAATCCTCAATAGAAATCTTAATTGTCAAACATAATTTAAGATGCATGATCAGAACAAGATTTTGTATCTCTCCACTGAATTTTTTAAACTAGACATAGAACATTAACCTTTTTTCAGATCTATTAGACCTGTAAAGGAGAAGACAACACCTCAACATAGTAACAATAAAGAATAAATTTGAACTAATACCACTACACCCACCCACATGTATATAAAAAAAAATCATAATTTCTTGAAAAATCATTCAAGCAACTATTTGTATAGACTTACAAGCAAAATACAAAACAATCATCCTTTTCCATTAAACTGACAACCATACAACTTCAAGCTTCCCTCTAAAATTCATACATGTACACAATTGCAATACACTTTATACTAAGAAAATTCTGATAAAAACAGAGAACACCTATTCAAGGGTTCGTTATTCTTCAATATCTAATCTAAATAGAACCTCATACTCAAGTCAATCCAATGCAAATACTTAGTCCTCCAATAAGCATTCAAAAGTTCCCAATTCAATCCAATACTAAATTTAACTCAATAAATCCAATTAACACTGTTGTTGAGCTCGAATAAACCTATAGAAACCATATTTCATGTTTTAAAGTTCATATTTGAAATATTGAATTTCCCAAGTTGATCGTAAGCCTACTTTAAGCAAGCAAAGTCATATATAATATTATTTATAACTAATTGAAACCAATTATCATCATCATACCACTTAATTAAACAAGTTAGAACCACCAATTTCTAGTAATGCTACTAGATTTTCGAAAATGCTCTCAAATCCTAACTTTTTAACACTTCAATTTGGCTAAACTTCATTCTAACCCCAAATCAAACGATCCAAACCCATAGGCTAGTTAAAAACGACCCCAATTTGATTTTGGGGCAACAAATTTCAACTCAAATGGCATAAAAATTGATTTTCATCAAAATCCCCAAATTCTTTCTAATGAAAACCCTAAAAATCAAGCATATGATAGAGGGAAAATTATAGGAGTTTACATACTCTATAGTTGCCGGAGAATCGCCGGAAAACTCCCCAAATCGCCGGATAAAAGTTCTCACTTGAGCTCTCTCTTTCATTCATATCATACTCAAACGCACATAAGAAAAAAAAGGAGATTAGGAACAAGAAGGAGGAGCCAAGGTGGCTCCCCTCGCTGCCGGCGAGGTCGCCGGCGACGTGGCATAGCGCGGCTGCGCCGGAATTGGAGGGCAAGGAGGAAAACCAAAAGAAGCCAGAGAAGAGACAGTGAGAAAACGATGATGATGATCCTTCTGTCTACTTCTAGAAAGGAAGGAGAAAAATAATTTGCCTTTTATTTCATAAAAGGGCCTATGAGATAATAACAAATGTGACCCTCTTAACATTTTATTATTTAATTGAATCCCAACCCCCCCCCCCCCCCCCCCCCCACTATTCTAAACTTAATCTCATCTTTCTCATACTTCCAAAAATAAATTTTACTTCTCTATTAAATATTTTCATCAATCATATTTTACATAATCTTCAAAATATTTTCCATAAAACTTCTAGTCTAAAACTCACTTCCAAATTATTATCTTTAACATACCTTTATTTTCACAAAATTTGATTATAACACTTTCTAAGTTGTCAATTGTTCCCTATGGCTATATTTAATTCTTTGTTATTCTTTTTTTTTAAATCAAATTTTCGGGTGTTACATTTCTTTTCTAACTTTGAATGCCAATTGAATTTCTTAACATTTGAATTCTTTTTGAATTTCCTAACATTTGAATTCTTTTTGAATTTCCTAACTTTTGAATTACATTTGAATTTCCAGTTGCCTTGTTAAATCCTTCCATAGACCAACCTTGCTGTAAAACAACAAAACTCAACGAGATCATTTACAATGAAGATTTGTTCCCGGGTAATTATCTGGTTCCTAATCTGGAAGATGCCAGCCGCCTTATAAATTGACTTGTTATTGTATATTATAATTTCTTGTTCTCTCTGTTTGAGAAAAACATTTTTTGTTTATCAAACATCAGACTTTGGATTTTAATGGTTGTCTGCATCAAATATAACTTCCTCTTTGTTTATTTCCCTTAGCCTTCTCCCCGTTTTTCTCAATTGTTTATTCCACTTTGATGAATTCACCTACCCATCAAAAACGTTGGCTGAACTAGTATCAACAGTCGTGTTTCAGTCCTGAATATGCATCAACGGTACTTGGTGCTATGAATTAGATAATCAATCGGTGATTGTGCCAAATTATGATGAACACATATTCCAAATTAAAAACGAATTTTAACCTATATATTTTGTAAAGTTCATATCAATAATTGTTGATAAGTAACATAAGCAACAAGTCAAAGTAACTTTTTTAATAAATTAAAACGCGCGCACACACACACTCCGGTCCTAAATATATATATATATATATATATATATATATATATATATATATATATATATATATATATATATAGGGGGAAGTGAACATTTGTTCCCCTATTTCTTTCAAAATATCAGTATAGTGCATTAATTTTTAAAACTATCGTTCCAATCCTTACAGTACAAAACTTCAAAATTCAAATGATTGATTTAGTAATGATATTTTAAAATTAAATTAATATGTTGGTACTCGAAGTATTTATTTCAAATTTTGATATAAGCATTTCTCGTGAATTTATCTCCTAGTAAAGGATAGATTAATCCATCATCCGTCGATTGTTGATGGAGAAAAATTATCTTGCATTTTGATACAAGCATTCACGATTCGAGAGACAATATTATCTGGCAACAGTATGTTGAAGGAGAATATAAAGCCTTCACATCACACTTTATATTCTCCTTCAACCTTTTTTATTCAGTATACGATATGCGAAAAGAGAAATCAATGGTTAGGATGGTGGATTAACGATTGTGGATGTACCATTAGCTCATCGAATTTCTATCACCGTGAATAGAGTTACACAAGAAGTCTACGCTGCAGTTGCATGCGTCGCTGTTGTGTATCATTTAACAAATTGTGAGCATGCATTCATGGGTAAGAATAGCACGAGATAGTGGAGATCAATTAGTGAGCCTTGCATTGTATGTTATGCAATTATGGTGACTGCGCTTATCTATGATTATTCCAATGCTGATCATGCCATTATTTGCAAGCTATTGCTCATTGATGGATTCCAGGAGGTCCAGCTACAACGTATCAGTCGTGACTACAATCAAGTTGCAGATATTTTACAATGAAATTGCTCATTGTTAGCGCATATTGTAACAAAACGAGTTAAAGACTAATTATGTGCTTAAAGAAAAATAAAAAAGAGATTAAGCTGACGATTGATGTGAGTGGTAAGTACTCTCATCTCTTAAACAAGTTGTTCGAGATTTTATTCTCACCCCTTGTGAATAGATCAAATTCACGAGTTAGTTGTCTACCTCTTATATAAGACTAGCTACTTGAAAACAGTAAATGATTAGTCTCACTTGACACGCATGGGATACCCTTGGAAAACAAAAATAAAAGAAAAATAAAAAAGAAATTATATTATTTAGCCCTTGTATTATATGCTTGGAGTCATCGAGCCTTCATTAATATTTGCATCAACACCAAGGTTTTGGAGAGAAAAGGACAAAGATGCACTCCAAAGATGCCGTCTCAAAAAAATCCCTTTTAATGATATAAATATGGCTTATCCAGTTATAATTTGGGGATCAAAGCAACATACACGCCATATATGTCCTATATTTCTACTTTGCAGGTCGATTTATTTGAGACCTCATGGCTCAAGAAAGCGGAAACAACTCTTCGCTGGTTGCAAATCGGAGGTAATTTCATTATTCCATTTAATAAAAGCACAATCAAAATATGACTAACATTTTTATTGATCTTTATAGTTTTATTTGGATTTTGGTCTATATAGTTTCACAGCGTGGCTTTTGATCGCTTAATTTGATAAAGATTTATTCTGAATTAAATGATCGTTAATTAATAGGTTTTGTGCTGTTTAAACCGAGTTTCATAATTTTTTCCCTGAATTATGACGTTAGCGCTCATAAAACATGTTATGCAAAACTTAACGCAATTAACCATAGGTGTTGTCCGCTCTGAATTTGCCTATAAATTCAAGTTTATTTAACCTTCACCAAAAAAAGGTAGTTCCTAGTGTTATTTTTTGGGATCTGGATTTTCTAAGCCTCATATTCATCCATTGACTCACAAGGCACAAATTGACACATACAACATTAAAAGAGAGAGAGAAAAAAAAAGGAAATGCCTCTTATCTTCGCCGTCTTCCTATTCTTCTTCATTGAGAGATGAAAGTCACGGCTGTAACAACAATAATGGCGGGAAATTTCAAGGGGCTTGATCAATTGTGATCACTTCTGAGATCAATTGATAAAAAATGAAATTAATTCTGATTTGAGATCAACAAAGATTTGCAATGACTTCTAAGATCAAAAAAGATATGTGGTAGTTAATTCTGATTTGAGATCAACAAAGATTCGAGATGACTTCTGAGATCAAAAAAGAAATTGGATGATAGTTAATTCTGATTTGCGATCGCTTATTGAGGAGAGTGGTTCAATCCAGTATAAGAGAATTGGAGTAGTGGTTCTGGTTCTGCTATAATTCTGAAGATTAAGAAAAAGAAGACAAATGTGAAGATGTGAACGAAGACGAAGAATAGGAAGATGACAATGATCAGATGCATTTCTTTTTTCTCCTTTTTTTTAATGTTGTGTGTGCCATTGGATTAAATTGAGGGTTAGGATAAGGGGAGGCTTAGAGAGGCTTAGAAAATGGGGGTTTAGAAAATTCATATCCTATTTTTTGTGCACACTAGTTTTGATCGACGTGAAACGAAATGCGCCATTATTGGTCATGTATTTAAACATGACACCAAAACAAGGCCATTCCTGATTGATTTTTTTTGGGGGGGCATGTGTTATAAATAAGTTTTGAGAAGCAAGGGTTAGGGATTTTTATTTAATTTTTTTTTCTTTTATCTCACATTTTTTATTAAAATTTTGTGAAGACACTTCTCCAATTTTTTTTCAAATCTAAATCTGAACAATTCCCCGCGGTTCCTCCTCCTCAATCTTTAAATACTAGCTAGTACAACTCCTATGGATATGTTTGCCAACATTTTAAAACTAACTTTCAATAAATTATAAACGAAACTTTAGTTTCTATTGTAATGAAATTTATAAAAAAGTATATATCTAAATATTAATATAAATAATCTCGCTTCAGTCATCTCAATCAATGTATCAGATAAAAGGAAACTTGAATAATAGACTATTATTAGAGTTTTTTTTGCCATAAATTAGAGTTTTATTTACACATACATGTAGCGTGAGAATGTGTATATTCATCAATATTCCCTTTTAGTCAAAATAATTCAATCCTTTTACATGACACTATTTTTATATTTTACTTCCTCCTCTCTTACTTAATATAAGACATATTTAATTTCTCTAATTTGATGATTAAATTATAGATGTTGGATAAGTTTGTTAAAATAATATGATATTACCAAAACCCTCTAACTATACACCATCTCTTATTGATTATATTGAACAGCATTAATACCATTATTTAAAATCTTAAAAAATAGAAATATGTTTTATAATTAGGTATAGACCACATAATATTCTATATTCATTAAGGGGAAAGTAATAACCTTTAAATTCCACTAATCTCATATTCATCTTTCCGTGAGATTTTACAGACTACAAGGCAAAGTGGCACTTGTGACAGGAGCCGCAAGTGGAATAGGAGAAGCAACCGTAAAACTTTTTGCTGAACATGGAGCCTTTGTTATAGCAGCAGACATTCAAGACCAACTTGGCCAACAACTCGCCGATTCCATACCATCCAACTCAGTCACATACCACCATTGTGACGTCACAAACGAATCACAAGTCCAAGAAACAATCAACTTTACCCTCCAAAAATACAAAACCCTAGACATCCTCTTCAGCAATGCTGGAATCCTAGGTACCTTCTCCAACATCCTTGACCTCAACCTCCACGAATTCGACACCGTCATGTCGGTTAACCTCCGAGGCATGGTCACAACTGTCAAGCATGCCGCACGTGCCATGGTTGAAAAAAATGTACATGGTTCAATCATATGTACCGCTAGCTTGGCTGCTACGGTTGGAGGGTCCGGTCCTCTTGCTTATACAGCTTCTAAGCATGCAGTTCTCGGGCTGGTTCGATCGGTGTGTGGTGAGCTTGGGGAGCATGGGATTCGAGTTAATTGCGTGTCGCCGGCCGGGGTGGCTACGCCATTAGCCTGCTCGGCCTTCAATGTGAAGCCTCAACAAGTTGAGGAAGCAATGTCTTTAACGGGAAATCTTAAAGGGTTTGTGTTGAAGGCAAAACATATAGCGGAAGCAGCTTTGTTTCTTGCTTCTGATGAGTCTGGTTATGTTAGTGGACATAATTTGGTGGTTGATGGTGGCATCACTGTGGTTAATAAAATGTTTACGAAAGAGTGATTATCGATGCTCTATTTATTTATGTTTGGTTGAGCTTGAGAGGCATATTACATAGAGGCTTTATGTCAGCAATTAAGAGATTGTGTGTGTCGTAGACTCGTAGTCCTTTCTCTTGTTTTAACTTTCATGTTCTTGTTTTTGGTCATCGTTGTTATAAAATAATAATGAAAAAAAGAGCTACCAAGAATTTTATTTTGATTACTTATATTCCACCTCTTCATATCTCATATTCACCCCTCTGCCATTTTCATCTTTATACCTGTTAAATCAATTTTTAAAGGGTTGAGATTTGATTTTTTATAAAAAAAATATATCTTCCATTATCTCCATTCTTATAATTTTACATTACTCATATAAAAATATAGCTATTTAAATTTAAGTTTCATTCCTAGAATATCCCTGACCATTAAACTTTACTTGTTGTTATCTTTTTTTTTTTGATAAACTGTTGTTATCTTTAATTTTTTTTTATCAGCATTGTTATCTTTAATAACGTAACGGTAACGGTAACATGTGTTTTTTTTGTTTTTAATGAAAATGGTTAAAAATCTACAATCCATTTCCTTACCCCTAGTCAACAGTTGCCTATATAACTATTTGCTTCCCTATATTATTGTGCCAAATAATAAACTAATTTCCAGTCACATATAAAAATCATGTCAACTTCTAGCTTTAAAATATCTTTATATTAAAACAGTATGTGATATTTCATCAAAAATTAAACCATCCTTGTGCATTGCAAGGAGTGAGCCACTTGTTTTGTTCCATCTAATAATTTGATACTTGTGTGCTAGTAAGAACAAAAGACGTAAAAGCAAAAGTTATACATGACAGAATGTATTTTATAATTAAATTAATGTCGATAACAAGTAATAGTACATGAATATTTTTTGTAGCCAAATTTATCTTACAATAGGAGATGATTTTGTTCACGACACTACCAATGCCCTTGGTTTTTTATCAATAATACTTGATTTACGTAAAATCTTGATGACCCCGAAACACAATAATGGGTTGAAGGCTTGAAGCCCAATCCCACTGCCTAACCTATTTAGTCCATTGGGATATACATGATGAGGCATTCGGAAGATTTATTGGTAATGGGAACTTGGGATCCTTTTTTAAGTTTATATGTTTGCATCACATTCTATAAAAGCATATCTTTTTAAAAAAACATAAAAGAATATATTTAATGCATTTTATAAAATTTGGAAAGTAAGTTGCAATCCTAAGATTGATAAATAGCACGGTGATTTATAATTTTATTATTGTATCCTACCTAAAGTTATAAATACAAAACTTTTGGAGGGAATTTCAGCCCTAAATAATTTTTTGTTGCATCCCTTTTGCTCATTGATTTTTGCCAAATTAATTATTCGTACTTATAATCTGACATAAAAAAGTTTGGTAGAGATTGGAAAAGGGAAACAGTATTTCCTATATTGTGAAAAAAAATAGTTATTTAACTAAAATGTTTGATAAGGTAAATATAAAAGAGGGTCAACATAATAGGAATCAATAGAGTTTGAAAATTGAAACGATTAAAATATTCCCATTCTAAAAATGAAGTAATAAAAATATATGGAAAAGTAATTATGGGCCACTTAATTGACATCACCCTCTATTTACGCAAACCACATTGCGATTTTATATCATTTTTATTTTGATAAAAAAAGATAAGGAAAAAAATTTCGGTCAAAATGATTTCATGACATAACTATAATGCTTTGATTGTCAATATTTGAAGGACACCGAATTTGTGGTCGGTGTAGTGTGCCTTGGGTCTAGTCCTTCAAGAAATTTTAAGACCTCAAGGTAAGCGAAAGTTACCCCAGAATCGTTCTCAAAGGAGCCTATAAAAAACAAATAATTACCTAGTAACTAAATGTTAAACTTGTTTGAAATAAGGAAAATTGTTATGGATTAATAATGAAAATTAGTAAAATGTGTGATATGCAAAAAAGAAAATTAGAATTGGGAAAAGTAAAGATTCGGTAAGATAAAATGGAATTGCTCTTGGAAATGATTGAGAATAACTATCCTAGCTCAATTAATATATTTAGGGAGTCAATTAGGATGCTAATGTACTAATTTACCAAACCTCATGGACCCATGAGTCCAATGCCTAATTGTTGGAACCTCATCCAATTAAGCATTGTTAAGCCCTTTAGCACCTTGAGTTTTCTCTAAGTTTCCTAAAGTACCAAACCTCACCAACCGGCAAGTCTAATACCTAATCTCATGAACCCATTCAATTAGGAATTATTAATTACCCTTGAGTGTGATTATTGATTGCAATGCATTAGGTTCAATTACAATTCAATTAAACAAATTATCTACCAATACCATGAGTAAATAGAAATATCTAATGAATTATAAAGAACATGTGTATGACCATACATATTGTTGAGTCCAAATCCCTCATTACAAACCAAAACCACAAATAAAACTCAAATAAATATAATTGTCCAAATTCAAGTATAAATGACAATCATAAACCTAGGAAAATCATAAATACAAATACAAGAGAAAGGAAAAAATAACAAGACTATCCTATATTAAGCATGTGAGCTCAAGCCATCTCAAACCATTCCCAAGAGCAAAAAAATGTTTAGTTACCTCTCATATGAGAAGCATCAATAAGGAGAGAGTTGAGACAAATCATGGTGGGAATAAGAGGAAAGAAGGGCGAATAAGTATGGAAAGAGAGGAGAAGTTCTCCAAATTCTGCGCCTCCCTCTGCTCTCTCTCGCATCACTGCTCCTCACTCCCTTTTTTTTCTTTCTCTGCTTCGCGTCAGTTGCCCAGCAGCAGCCCCCCTGGCCAGCAGCTTCTTTCTTTCTTTTTTCTTCCTTTGTAGCTTCACGTGTTTCATCCATAAGGAGCCCAAAATGATTGTTTTTGTTGTAACAGCCGAAAACTTGTTTATCCCACAATGCTTCAATTACCATGTTGCCTTGGGCCTTTTAATTCTTGATTTTACTCAAACTCAAAAGGTTCCACCATATGCTCTAGTCCAAGGCAAATTGAAATAAATCAAATACTCCTTAATTCTACTACTAAATGCCACAATAAAAGCTACAGAAAATCCCCAACAATTGAAATATTATCAAGTCTCAACAATTCTCTATAATTTTGTATAAGGACTCACCAAATAAGACAATATATATATCAAATGTAATCCAAAAATATGGGAGCTATTATAGACAAAATTGCCTCTTAATAATGTTAATTGCTTCAAATTTAGCATATAAAAACCATACAAATCCAATGATTTGTCAATATTATAGCAAACATGTCTCATTTTATCCTACATTTGTCATGTAAAAAATCCTCCATTTGCAATGCATTACTTGACCTTCAAATCAAATACTACCTCTATTCCTAAATATAAGATCATTTTCCCTAATTGATTAGATTAAAGATGCTGGTTAAGTTAGTTATTAATATGTGATATTACTAATATACCTTAACCATATACATTTATTCTCACTCACTCTTACTTGTGTATTATAGATAAACATTATTAAGGTTTATTTGAAAAAAAGTTGAGAAAAATAAGAAAGTTATTTATATTTAGGAATAAATTGAAATCTGAAAGTGATCTTATATTAAAGAACAAAGGGAGTACATCAGATCTCACTCAGGGTTTTTTTGTCAACCCTTGGTGGGATTTACTCCAATTATTTAATGAGCCAATGGTCCTGCATTGAACTGTATGTAAGCCCAACTCCATTAACAAATATTGTTTACAGAAAAAAACTAGTATATGTAGAATGAGACCAACTAAGTTGGAGAATTAAATAAAAATCAATATGTGGAAAAAAATTGTCCTTTATATTATTAAATTACAAATTTTGAAAATATCATAGTTGTGAATATAATTATCTTAAATTATATAATAAATACCATAGTCTTTATTAAGGTCTCATCATCTCATGTGTGTTTCATAATATTATAATAAAAAATGTTTTATTCAAATATTAAATCTTTTACCAGGTATCTTGACTAACTAAAAAACTTCCTGAACAATTATCGAATTATTCTTTTTTTTACTATCAAATTATTCTTTTTGATAAGCTTTTTTGAGAGTATCATATTTATATTTTACAACAAACAACTAAGTTTGATCATATTTTGTAATAACTTGGACTGAAGAGAAGATATTTCTTTCATATACAAGGAAATTAAAGGGGCTCCGCTTTATCTGTTGAGACACAAATCCGGCTTGAATATAATGAAAATTAAGATTGCTTTCATCCTCCAGATATATTAAAGACTTACTTTAATAGAGAAAAATGTTAGCCAACACGCATATCAAACAATCACAAATCAAATGATTAATTGAACATGTTGCATCTTGGTTGGAATCATTCTTTCACCAAACCAACCAACTACAGATAATTTAATCCTCTTTTTCTTCTGGTATATTTTCAAGATCATGATCCAACTGGAATGAAACATTAATGAATCGATGCTCAAACATGGTACCTCAGTTTCCTTAGATTGTGAATAAACATGTGTGTGTGTGTGAGAGTTCGTGTCTATACATATAAAGTATGCTAGTATAATCCATTGGGGATGGAAATAAGGAAGGCCTAACTAGGAGGATTTAGCTAAATAGGCTTAGGCTTGCAACAGAAATAATGTAAGTTTAGGACTAAATTTGGGCATGTCAGTAAAGTGTTTTATTTTTTAGTCTGAACCACCAAAAGCCTAGTAAAGCCTCAAAACCTTTTTAAAAAGCTTACTTAAAATATGAACATTTAAATAGATTCAAAATCTAGAAATTTCATATATTACCTTTTAATCTATTTAAATGTAATATTCATTCCTTCAAAAAAATTTTACGGCCATGAGGAAACTAAATTGTTTCTCTTCCTTTTTATCATATATAGCAATTGTGAACAAGTATATAAGTAAAAGAGTAGGGTTGTGTGTATGAATAATATGTTAATTTTAGAATTGAAAATAAGTTAATAATGTCATAAAGGATTTAAATAATTTATTTTATATTATATATCATAAGATAAACTTTAAAAATAAACTAAATTTATAGACCCGCCCTTTAAGATTGTAAGCTAGGCCTTACAAAAAAAGTCTGCGTATGTTTAGTTAAATAGACATAAACAAGCATAATAATGAGTATGATCTATTTACTAAAAATGTTTGGCTAAGCCTAAGTAAGAAAATATACCATACCATTGATAAAAGTCTGACGTATTCTCACAATTACACTTCATGTTATTTCATGAGTTAAGCAACAATTACTATCTCAAGGTACTTTTTTCATTAGCACTCAAATCATTATTCCAAAGTAGTTTTTGGTTCTTAAAGTACCTTAAAAATATTATATAACTAATACCCTACATCCTAAAATTAGAATGCGCATTGTTATGGGAACATATTTTGTGAATAATAAAATTGCACCAATTTTTTTTTCTTTTGGCGTGACCTCCGAAAATTAATTTAAGAGTGCTTAGAAGAACTAAAAAATATTTTAGGCTTCTGAATGCAGCAAAAATTACTTGATGATACTAAGCATTATTGGAAATTCACTTTAGTGTGTTAGATGCAACTCAACCTTTTCATTTTGTTAATAGATTGAATAATCATCCATGAAATAAAAAAAAGATTGAAGAATCATTCTGATAAACTCCATAATTTCACATATTTCACTTCACATTTACCTTGGATTGTACATGATTTTTAAGGATACATAGATAAAATGTACACAATTTGAGGTGAAATGAACAATACATGGAAAACATACTTTTGTGAAATTTGGAGTTCAATTGTACATTTTTGAGTGTAAAAGCTCATCAACCCTCTTTCTATCTTGTATAGGAAGAGGTGCTCAAGTATAGAAGGAAGAAAGAATCAAGAGGATGAATAAAGGGAGCAAAAGAAGCATGAGGATTGAAGAGCACGATCGGTGCCCAACCGGCGCCCGTGGGTGCGCCTTGGGCGTGCTCGACGCCCATCTGGTGCCCATGGGCGCGCCTTGGGCGCCAACGGTGCCCATTCCGTGCCCATGGGTGCGCTCTGGGCGCGCTCCTGCGAGGAGTATTATGCAGCTACGCGTTTTGACTATTTTCACATGGTATAAAAGCTGAAACTTAGAGCATTCAAGGGGAGACTATCAGAGACGAAAATACACACTTCTAGGACACTTTTGGGAGTCTTGAAGAGCTTGAAGAACCTTGGGGAAAGCTTGGGATTCAAGTGGGAAGCTTGGAGAGATTTGAGTTTCCTTCGTTTGTGGTTGTATATCTTCTTCCCTTTTCTTCATATCTCTTCAATGAACTCCTTCATAGTTTTAGGGTTTGTTTTATTTATATTTATGTGTAACTAAAACCCTAATCTAGGGTTGTTATGAACCTATTTATGGATTGAACCATCTACTCTCTCTTTGTTTAAGTAATTAATGAAATATATGTGTAGTTTTTATCTTGCTCTCTATTTGTTTTAAGTGCTTGATCACCACTTACTTAGTTAAATGGAATATGACTTGGGAAAGTATATTTTGTTTTAGAACTTGAATAAAAGCATGTTGGACTTGAAGTTTATGGTTTTAAATGGATGGTTTGTTGATAACATAGAGATATAGTTATTGACCTAACATAGTCATAATTAGGGTGGTTGAGGAAAGAAGCTTGCATTTATTGTGACAAGAGATTGTGCAATAAATGCTAGCATAAATTTGATCTTGACTTGGGAAAGCTTTTTCAAATGATTTTGAACCCTAGACTTGCACATATTTTCATTTGATCACTTAAAAAGGAGAGGGAAACCTTGGTTCATGAAGTAATAGGGGATTAGCAACCCTAGGCCTTAATTATCATTGTTAAATCGTGTTTGAAACTCCAACTCTTTTTTACATTTATATTTAAAACTCTTTTCTTACTTGAACAACAAACTCTCAATATGTTGTTACTTAAAGTTATTAATGGTATAATTAGCGCTAATCACGTTGTTTAAATTACAATCTCTGTGGAACGACAACTCTCTACTATACTACTTTTTGACGACCCGTATGCTTACGGAAGCGCACCAAATCCGCGTTAAGTTACATTCAAATGTATCTCTTCAATCCTAATTATTTGGTTTCGAATTATTTCATCCTCTGGGGTAATCTTTTTTCCGTAATAACATGTAAACTTTTTGCAAAATACCCAAACAAATCAATATACATACAGTATGACCAAGAGGCTCCTTTTAAAAAAGATAATGGGTTAAGCGTCATTTCTACCCCATAAGTATGTACGGAGAATCATATATACCCCAAGTATGCATGAGGGTTCATATATATCCGCTCCTAAAATATGTACGAAGGACCATAATCTACCCTAAAGTATGCAAAAAGATCAATTTTGTCTATAAACCTTTAATTTTTAATTAGAAATGACGAATATGATTCGCCAAGCACACTTTAGGGCAAGATTAAGGCCAAAAAATACTTCAGGAACATATATAATCCTTCATCCATATTTTAAGGGTAGATATCACCCCTGACCCAACCAAAGATAATCAAGAAAAAATATCCAATGGACTATTACCATGCCACTGATTTATATTTAAGTGTGGTGGAGTTCAATCAAATAAAGATGGGTTAAATATCATTCTGGCCAATAAACTATTTTGAAAGGGTCAAATTGGCCAAAGAACAATAAAATGGGTCATTTTGGCCAAAGAACAATAAAAAAGGCTCATTTTAGCCAATTAGCTACTGAAAAATACTAAATTACCCTTTGGAACCTAATTAATATAAATTTTGAAGATGTGAGTCCCACCTTTAGAAATAAAAAATTCCCAACCCACCCCTCTCTC
Organism: Mimosa pudica; assembly: GCA_029929735.1. Classification (NCBI taxonomy): domain Eukaryota; kingdom Viridiplantae; phylum Streptophyta; class Magnoliopsida; order Fabales; family Fabaceae; genus Mimosa; species Mimosa pudica. The sequence continues at coordinate 4,021,761 of JAKELP010000039.1, read as the reverse complement.
TCTCCCTCCTTCCCTCCTTCACCACCACCACCGGCCACATTCCTCTCTCTCTCTCTCTCCACCCCAACTCACCCACCTCCACCCTAAGCCACCACAACCAGACCCTTTTTTCACCTCCCCATCCTGTTCATCTTCAAATGAACACTGCACACCAGCCCAAGTTAGAACCACCATCGTTTCTGACTTGTGAAGAAGACGAAGACGGAGAAGGAGGCAGAAGGGCCCTACCAGTGGCGGCCATTATGAGTCATGTGACAAGTTGGGCAGCCCACGCATCACACTATGATGTGGTGGATCTTCATTATTGTACAATTCTGTTGTGGTGGTGGTGGGAAATTATCATTGTGCTTTTAATACAGGGTCGGTAAAGTTAATGGTGGTGAAGGGTCTGATTGTGGTTGCTGAGGGGGGAGGTGGGTGAGTTGGGGTGGAAAGAGAGAGAGAGAGGAATGTGGCCGGTGGTGGTGGTGAAGGAGGGAAGGAGGGAGGAGGGAGAGAGAGGGGTGGGTTGGGAATTTTTTATTTCTAAAGGTGTGACCCACATCTTCAAAATTTATATTAATTAGGTCCCAAAGGGCATTTTAGTATTTTTCAGTAGTTAATTGGCCAAAATGAGCTTTTTTTATTGTTCTTTGGCCACAATGACCCATTTTATTGTTCTTTGGCCAATTTGACCCTTTCAAAATAGTTTATTGGCCAGAATGATATTTAACCCAATAAAGATCATTCTTATCCTTATTGTTGCTTTTTTACATTTCGTACAATCATTACAACTGCAATTACAATTCAAGTCCTTGACATTTACTATATATTGTTTTTTAGTTGTCAAACTATATATTGTTTTTCGGTGAATAGACATTGACTATATTTTGACCAAGAGGGATTCTCCTTTAAATTTCATGCACAGCCTATTACTTTTCTCTTACAGTCTTACAGACTTACAGGGTGCAAAATGGAACTCATGTAATGATACATTCAGCATTAAGATATATAGACAACTTGTCCTAAACAATCAAATTTACATAATTAGGAAAACCAAGAAATCTAAAAATATAATAATAGTACTCTATGATTCTATGTTGAGGTAGCTGCTGAAAAGGAGGCTTGTGGCTATCTAAGTGAACATTGTTGTAATGACATCTCACTATGACAGCTTTTTGTCGTCTTAACGTCAATCATCACAGTACATTATCTTATTATGATTTTTTTAAGGGCAAAGAGGCAAAAATAGCCACCATAATTTCCAAAATGGACAACTTTGGCACTCGTAATTTCGAGGGTGCAAAACCGTACATTATAAACCAAAATGGGACAAATCTAGCCACGCCGTTAAGTTGTTTGTAACAGACGTGTGTTTTGGCGTGGGGCCCACATTCATTAAACGACGTGGCATGACAGTCAGCATCTGAAGTGAATCCACGTTGGAAGCCCTGCCACATCACCTCATCATCACCAAATCCCCAATCTGAAATGTAAAACCCTAATCCCAAATCTCTGCACATCCTCACCACACTCATTTTCGAATTCGTCCCTGAAATCGCCAGCCCCACCTCCATTTATTGTCGCGCCTGATTCCCATACCCCACCTCCATTTATTGTCGCGCCTGACTTTGAGTGTGTTATGTTTGTGTTTTGTTGGGGCATGATAGTGTGTTTTGTTTTTGGGGCAAAGTTGTTTTTGTTTTATTTTAGTTAACATATGTATTCGGGTGGGCCCCAATATGACATGTTTTTTTTTCTTGCCAAGTCATATGCAATGTGACACATAATTCCTTATTTCGCCATGTCAGCATGCCAAATCACCATTCCCAGTCAACTAACGGTCAAACTTAACACCTCTGTTTGAGAGTGCTAAATTTGTCCCATTTTGGTTTATAATGTACGGTTTTGCACCCTCGAAATTACGGGTGTCAAAGTTGTCCATTTTGGAAATTACGGTGGCTATTTTTGCCCCTTCACCCTTTTTTTAACTGAATTATCTTATTATGATTAAGATGCGTGTTCGCTTGTGAAGAAGCCCTTAGGCTAATCAATTAATCAGATCATTTTTGTAACAAGTTTTTATATACAAGCTTAGACAGTTTGAAACTTAATTGATCATATTGATAAGGGCCGGTTTGGTTGACAGAAAATTTTTTGATGAAATGGAATGGAAAGGGAAATGGAGGATGGAAAGAAAAATGATTTTGATGGAAAACTTTGTGATGTATTTGGCTGGTATGTAAAGGAAAATGATTTTGATGCGAAAATTTTTGATTGGTTGATTGTAAAAATAGTGGTAATAAGTAACATATATGTGAAAATGGTCATATTATCCTTAATGATTATTATTAACATAATTCATATTTAAATTCAAAAATTTATATTAATAAAAAGTAAAAAAATTGTAAATTTATATTTACATTAAAAAATTTAATAATTAAAAACTAAAATTATTTTAAATATTATAAATACATTTTAATTAATAAAAATAAAAAAATATAAATTAATATTAAAATTCTAAAGTTCAATAATTTAGAATTATATATGATCAGACGAGACTTCACTGACTTCTCAGAACAACTAATCACTTTTTATTGAAAATATTCCTACGACTATATATTAAAGTTGCTTACCTCTACTAACGGTATTGTGGCTCGGACGCTCGGTGACAAAAAATCTCTAATGTAGTATAAGAGATTGTGGGATTTATACCCAACTGTAACATCATGTTGTTAGAGCCTACCTTTTTCAATAATAAATTACTATTTCCTTTTTTTGCTGAAAACTATTTCCTTTTTCACTTGATAAATAAATAATGATTACATGTCTCATATTTCAAATGGATTAATGGTTGTATGTAGGGTATGTAAGGGTAGAAATGAGTCAGGCCGTAAACAGGGGACCTACGACTCGACCTATTTAGGGTCTGGTTCGGCCTGACCTTTTTAATAAAAAGGTCAGACTCAGGCTTATTTACAAGCTTTTTTACCTAAAAAGGCAGGCCTATTTTAGTAAAGCATGACTCGAAAGCCTTCAGGTCTGACCCGTTTAATATTTACTACTACTAATAAAATAATAGTATTAATAAAAACTACAACATTCATTTACACAATCTGTACCCTAGTCTCTTGTGGTCTTGCCCTCTCAACTCTCACAATGTGTCATATTTATGGTCCTTTTAAATTTGAAATGTGGGCATTTTAAAAGCCTGAATTCGAAGTAGGCTTTTAAAAGGTCTGAAGCCTTTTAAAGACCTACATTGTAAGTACGCTTTTAAAAAGACTTTCAAGTCTTTACTATTTTTTGCAGCCTAGGTTTTTTTCTGAAAAAAAGCCTACTGAAAGTAATGGATGCACAAGAGGGGGGGTGAATTGTGCTACCAAAATAAAAACTCAAATAAAAACAGCACAAGAGTTTATACTGGTTCGGTCTTCCTGACCTACGTCCAGTTCTCAACCACCCAGGTCGAGTTCCACTATCCCCAGGTTTTACAATGGGTTCACCTGGAACCTTTACAACCGCAAGTTTTGAACGGGATCACTTGCAACCTTACAACCACAAGTTTTACTCAAGGCTCACTTGCAACCTTTCTAACTAGCTCCCCCTTACAACCAGCAAGGGTTCAACCTTTACAAATAAAGGATTTTCTAACTAAGTTCTCTTAAAGAACGGATAATGTTACACACTTAAGTACAATAAATGCTCTTAATACAAGAAGAGAGTTAACTACAAAGAGTACAAGATAAGTAGATGTAAAGATCACTCTATGAGTTAAATGCTCTTTCTCTTTTCTGGGCAGCTTTGAATGCTTGAAGGATTTCTCGGTTTCTCTCTCTAGTTTTTCTTCAAGATGTCAAAGATATTAGTTGTCTTCATAAATGAAGGTGAGCTCCTTTATATAGTCTTCAAGTATTCTCACTCTTGGTAGGTGGGTTAGCCGTTTGAATATGGCCGTTTTTCCCATGTTACCGTTTGCCCAATTAATGCTTCATTAATGCTTAGCAGGGTTGACTTGCTTTATCTCTGAAAAGTAGTTCTGACAACTCTGCTCTGCCAAAAGCATTCTGACACTGCACTTCTGAACGTTCTGACATTCTGATTGCTTGCGGAAGCGGATTCACATCCGGAAGCAACTTTACTTAGTGTGCTGCACTTTGAACGTTAGTCTAGCAAGATAAACACATAGTCACATGCAGTGGGAGTTTACTTAGTCTAAGGAAGCTTTCTTACATCTGGAAGCAATTTCACATCCGGAAGCACTTCCACTGGATGATGGGTTATGTTCATATTTTGCTCACTGACGCTCAAGGTTATCCATTCCAACAGCCAGCGCTAGTCACTAAGCAATCGGAATCAAGTCTACTGGACGTTGGGTTATGTTCACTGGTGCTCAGTGTTATCTATGCCAACACCCAGCGCTAGTCACTAATTAATCGGAAGCAACTCTACATCCGGTTGCATCTTAACTTAGTCTCAAGGAATTTTATTCATTTAATGTTGTTAGACTGAGTTATTACTTAGTGATGTACTTGCTGTCGCTGGGGGATGAGACGTTCATCCGAGAGCGCTAGTCCTAGTCTATCCGGAAGTAAATTCACATTCGGTTGCACTCTTACTTGGGGTTCTATATAAACCTAATATTCTCTAAGTGTTTGCCTAGTTCTTTCATATTTTAGTCTTCATCAAAACTTAAGATTCTAACATTCTCCCCCTTTTTGATGATGACAAACTAAGTCTTATCGATTAAGTTCATATGAAAGAATCAAGCACAAATAACTTAGATAATTATCATTGATAAACAAAAGATTACAAGTTAGTGTTACAACAGCAGATAAAATTTACAAGTAATCTACACTATGCAAAAATGAATTATGCATGAAAAATATGAGAACAGAAAACTTTCTAAGGTAAATGTATAGGGTGAGTGGGGTCTAAAGGTGGTGTCTCTTTTTCCTCTCCCTCTCCCTTTGCCTTTCCTCATTCTCTTTTTGGAGCTGAGCTAAGTGGGCATCCTTCTCATTCTGGTCAATCTAGGCAATTATCCTTTGCAGCTCTTCCTCTTCCCTTTCCCTTTTGAGTCTCTCAGACTCAACTGATTCCTCGAAGGCTCTTTTCAGATTTTCAACTTCCTCAAACCCAGGGAATCCAGTTGCATCATCGAAGGGAGTGACCTCGCCATTTGGGTAGTGGACAGCCCTGATCTTCACATTCCATACTGGGAAGTTGGGGTCCTCCTCAACTTCCTGGGCTTTCCTCTTCCCTTTGCCTTTGCCCTTTCTTATGGGTTGAGCAGGCTTGGCTGCTCTTTCAGCGTCTAGGTAGGCCATCTGACCAAAGGTGATCTTGTCCGTGAACCCATACTTCTCGAATTCTTCAGGAGTCATGTCTTCTATCTCCAGCTTAACTTCTTTTAGAATTGGGATGACATGCTCCTCTTGAGAAGATGGCTGAGTCTCAGGTATGATCTCAGCTTGGTCTGATGGAATCTCTTGCTCACTCTCAGCAGACTCAGTGGAAGTAGTACTTCTGTTAGCACGCTTTCTAGCGACTGTCTTCTTTCTTGATTCACTGTACTTAACTGCTGAAGGAGGAGGAGCAGAGGTTGGTTCAGGTTGGGGAATTACTGGAGGAGGAGGAGGAGCAGAGGTTGGCTTAGGAGGAGGAATAGGCTTGACTATTACTATGGGTGGATGGTTTTGCCTTTCCAGCCCATACTTCATCATGATCTCCTCTATTATGTTTCGGCTAGGCACAGAGGAAGGAGGCTCAGAAGACGAAGACTCTGGCTCAGGCTCAGGCTGTGGGATACCTTCAGTTTGCTCATACACTACCATTTCCCACTTGGACCTTTGCTCATCTGATCTCTGCTGTTGCATAAATCGGATGGCTTCTCCTCTGATCAATCTTTCAGCACCACCCAATCTTTGAGTCTCCATGGCTCGACGGAGGGCAGCAGTGATATCTTCATCGAGCCAGAGGGATGGTTGAGTCAGGACATCCCTTGTATCCATGGTGTGGCGGAGGGCGATAGCAGCATCTCTCCCCCTTTTGTCATCATCAATGAGGGCGAGGGCCATGGAGGATGAATTGGGTGAAGAGGAGGGTGGAGGTTCATGGCCAAATTGTGTAGGGGGTGATTGGTCGGGTGAGGATGAAGAGGATGTGGGTGAGGTTTGTTCTGGTGAATTAGGAGGGTTGGGGAGGAGGGCTGTGTTTCTTTCCCAGAAGGAGGGGTGGGTGAATAGGCCATCAAATGGGTAGGTAGAGTAGTAGACATCGGGTTGTCTAACTTTCCACCGAATCGAGGATTGGTCTCGGAGGTAGTAGGTGTGAAGTGGGTGATCAGGAGAGGTAAAGCCTAAGGTTTGGGCGATGGTGGGTTGAGAGGTGGTAGGGTTAGGGTTGGAAGGCCCGGCGGAAGTGGGGGATGGTGATCGGTTAGGGAAGTTATGTGGAGATGAGTTATTGAAGTTAAGGGGTGATTGGCGAGAAGATTGTTGGGGTGAGTCTTGAGTGGAGTGTTGAGGTGATGTTTGATGGTCATGGTTGGGTGAGTCTTGGGTTTGTTGGTTGTGGTTGGGTGATGTCTGGGGTTGTTGGTTGTTGTTTGGGGATGTGTGGGGTTGTTGGTCATTCTGAGGAGGAGGTGGCTGTGGCTGTTAGGTGTTGGGAGGAGGAGGAGGAGGAGGAGGAAGTAAGGATTGATTAGATGGAGGAGGAAGAGGTGGGTTTGGAGGAGGGGGTGGTGGTAGGTTACCTTGGGGTTGAGGGATCTGAAGATGATTGAGGATAAGGTCTAGCTTGGCGTCTACCCGTGCTAGTTGAGCTTCGACTCGCCCTACTCTGTCGTCAAGCCTCTGGATTCTCTCTCCCTGCTGCAGGAATCCAGTGTCACACTCATCACGGAGAGGAGTCACCAATGAGTCAGTCAGCCTAAAAAGGATCTCCTCCTTTACATCTGCAGCAAAGGCCTTGACTGTAGCTGGCACCTTCGCGAACCGGCTGGGACCAGGCTGAGAGTCGACTTCTTGATCTCCAGCACCAGATACAGAAGGGACTGAGGTATGAGAGACACTGCCTGCCTGAGACCCTGAGCGAGTGGGCTTGGCCTTCTTAAGATACTTAATGCCCATCTTGCTGATGTTAATTGCACTCACAGGAAGGCACTTAACATTTTCTTCCTCCACATCAGATGTAGCCTTGATCAGATTCTTCTCAAGGAGGAAGGCGATGATGGTGGGGTAGGGAAGACATCCAGCCTTATGATTTACCATCCATCGATGCAGTTCAAGGCTGATCAACTGCCCGGGGTTGATTGGCTGCTGGGAGAGAAGTCTGGGGAACCATGGGTTGTCTAGGAGTGTGAACTCGTTGAAGTTACCCCCCTTGTGTGTCATCATGCGGGAGTAGACGTAGTATAAGAGTCTGTTGGAGTCAGACATCTCGGACACCTTCTTCCCTTGGGTGTCATAAATCTTCTCGAGTTCCTCCTTGCTGAGTTTGAGTGACTCAGGGTATAGCCACTCATTCATTCCCTCTTCAGTAATCCCCATTAGGGCGTTGATGTCCCTCCAAGTGAAACTGAAGGTTCTCCCCCTTACTGTGGCGGTGAAGGTGAGTCTACGAATTTGTTCCTTCCCATCCACCTTCTTATGCTTGACTTTCCCAGTGAGAGACTCACAGAACACTCGCAGGACGTTGATATTGTAGTCCTGGTTGATCCCCAGCCAGGGCATGTACCTTTCCAGAAATGGCCGTAAGTGTGGAAACCCTAGTTCATCAATTTTGGCCAGATCTATGAACATTCCGTTGTTGAAGTAGGGCTTGATGGTCTCAAACTTGGAGGAAACTGCCTCCAAAGGCCCATCTCGATATACCAGAGGATCATCCTCCTCTACTCTTTGTCTTTTTGAAGAGGGCTCTTCGCTGAACTGAACCTTCTTTTTCCCTTTTCTCTTGGCCTGTTCTTGTTGACGTTCAGCATGCCCAGGCTGTTCTTGGACTCGCTCAGAATGTCCAGGCTATTCTTGGACTTGCTCGTTCTGCCCTTGGCTCTGCCCAGATTGTTCTTGGTGTTCATGTGATTTTCCAGATTTTCCAGAGTGTGAATGCCCAGATTTGCTCGTTTTGGACTTTGATTTCTTGGATGTGGTGGCTTTCTTTGTGTTGGGGTTAGTTTCATGTGAGCCGGCCATTTTTGTGTGGGTTTAAGGTTTATGTGAAAGAATAAGATGAAGAAGATGAAGAACAGGTTGAAGAAGATGAAGAGTTGTAAGATGAACTCGATGAATACTTTCAGAGAGTTTTGTTGGTAAGAAATTTGTGTAAGAAAAAAGTGAAAGTGAAAGTGACTTCCTGTTTATATGCAAAGTTACAGAGGGTAAAATGGGTAATGACTCTTCAGATGAAAGCATGCGTTTATTCATTGGGTAACGTAAACATTTAATTGGAATGACGCACCTTTTGACATGTGTCGCTTCACCTTTTCAGAGAAGGCACAACTTCTCATAGAGGAAGATGAAACATTTTCTGAAGTGACGTGTCCCTTGATCCAGGCACTGGCGCTCTTGCTTGCTTTAGTTTAACACTTAGCGCCAGCAAATGATCATCCGGAAGTGGTTTTGCTTCCGGTTGCACTTGCTTAAGTTTAACATTGGGGACCTGCAAAAACAAGGATTGGCACTCCGATGCCTAAGTTAGTATAGTTGCAGGTTTTAATCAATTAATCACAGGGTTATTTGAAGAATTAAACTTCATTTGGGTTTACCATTCCCAAATCACCTCTTATGAATGTGAATTGATCAACCCCCAGAGGCTTGGTGAAGATATCAGCAAGCTGATGCTGAGTGGGAACAAATTTCACTTTGACATCCTTCTTCTGAACATGATCTCTGATGAAGTGATGTCTGACATCAATGTGCTTTGTCCTTGTGTGTTGAACCGGATTCTTGGCGAGGCTGATAGTGCTTGTGTTGTCACAGAGGATGGGAGCCTCAGGAAATTCCAAGCCAAGATCTCTCAGTTGGTTCTTCAGCCACAACACTTGGGCACAGCAGCTTGCAGCAGCAATGTATTCTGCCTCTGTGGATGATAAGGACACGCAGGTTTGTTTCTTGCTAGCCCAAGAGACTAGACAACCACCAAGGAAGGCGCATTGTCCACTGGTGCTCTTCCTATCAGTTTTATAACCTGCATGGTCAGAGTTAGAGTAAGCCCACAAGAATTCTTGGTTACCTCTGGGATACCAAAGACCAAGCTCTTGTGTTCCCTCAAGGTATCTTAGAATGCGTTTAACACATGTTAAATGTGACTCCTTGGGGTTGGCTTGAAACCTAGCACACATGCCTACACTAAATTGAATGTCAGGTCTGCTTGCCGTTAAGTATAGTAGGGAACCTATCATTCCCCTGTACATGGGCAGGCTGACAGATTTACCCTTTGCGTCAGCATCGAGTGCGGCAGTGGTACTCATGGGAGTGTCATACTCCTTGCACTCATCCATCCCAACTTCTTGAGTAGCTCTCTGCAGTACTTAGCTTGGGAGATGAAGATTCCATTCTTCTTTTGCTTAATTTGCAGGCCTAGGAAGAACGTTAGTTCTCCCATCATTGACATTTCAAACTCACCCTGCATAGTCCAGATTTACCTTTCCATTGTTATGCACATAGCATTTTGATCCAAAGATTCTGAGGTGGCTGATGTTGGGCTTTCTGCCTTTGTACAGCTCATATGGAGTCTTGTCTAAGCCCTTGCGAACATAGGCTCTGTTAGAGATGTAGCAAGCAGTGCTCATAGCGTCCGCCCAGAACACTTGAGAAACCTTTTTCTCATTGAGCATGCTTCTGGTCATCTCAGTCAGAACCCTGTTCTTCCTCTCGACTACACCGTTTTGCTGAGGAGTTCTAGGAGCTGAGAAGTTATGTTCAATACCATTCTGCTCACATAGCTCAGAGAAGCTATGGTTCTCAAACTCTCCTCCATGGTCTGTCCTTATGGCTGTGATTTTGAGGTCTCTCTCATTCTGCACTTTCTTAGCCAAGACAACAAAAGCATCAAAAGCATCTTGCTTAGAGGCAAGAAACATAGTCCAAGTGAACCTAGAATAATCATCCACCACCACTAGAGCATACAGGTTTCCACCCAAGCTCTTCACTCTCGCTAGCCCAACCAAATCCATATGGATTAGTTCCAAGGGTCTGCTGGTGGAGACTCTCTTCTTGGTTTTAAACGAGGACTTTGTTTGCTTCCCTCGTTGGCAGGATTCACAGATAAAATCATGCTTCACCTTAAAGGATGGAATACCTATAGCTAGCTCCTTTTTAATTAGCATGTCAAGTTGTGTAAAATTAACATGTGCTAGCCTTTTATGCCAAAGCCAACTGTTCTCATCACTAGATATTAAGCATTTTTCTTCCAGTTGTTGACATAAGTCTAGAGTGTATAGGTTTCCATTTCTATTTGCCTTAGGTTTGCATTTTAAGTTGGCCTTATCCAGATTCAGATCCTGCTTATCTACTATTATGCACTCATGTGAATCGAAGATTACCCAATTTCCTTTGTCAGTGTTCTGGCTCACACTCAGCAGGTTGTGACAGAGACCATCCACCAGATAGACATCCTTGACTGGTCCTACTTCTCCAACTCCGGTGATCTTTCCACTTTGATTACCTCCAAAGGTTATTGTGGTTCCATCTTTGATCACCAAGGACTTGAACTTGTCTCTGTCACCAGTCATATGTCTCGAGCATCCACTGTCAATGTACCACTTTTTGTTCTTGGATGCCTTGAGACAGACCTGCATAAATTAGATAAGCTTAGGTACCCAACCTTTATTGGGTCCTTTATCATTAGTCTTCTTTCCCCTTGGTCCAGTGTTGACCTTGGGTTTGTGATTGTGTTGTGCCTCTGGCCTTGTGGAGGCTCTAGGCTGACGGACTTCCCTTGGAATATGTTTCCAAGTTCTAGTCCCTTGTCCTCCCTTAGTTTCTTTCTTTGGAGGATCTTCATTTACCCTAGTTCCTTTTGGAACCCACTTATAGGAGCTATTTACTCCATGCTTCTTTGCATTGCAAGTGGACGTGGAGTGTCCCTTTTTGTTGCAGTAGTTGCAAAAGCTAAAGGGTGTGGAGCTGTGATTTGTAGCTTTATGGAAGAATTTTAAGTATGGTTTCACTTTGGGCTCCACCCACTTTTTACCCTTATGCTTATACCCTAGTCCAGTTCTATCCCTATATGCCCTTTGGTTCATCAAAATAATATTCAACATTTCAGATCCATTTGTGAACTTCTGCAGGGCATTTTGCAGTCTATCTCTTTCAGCTGAGATTTTGTTGCAGCTAGGGCAGCTCTCAAGTGTTGGGGCCTTGGGTTCTGCTTGGGGTGAACCCTTGCCATCCGCTACTGGAAGCTTTCTGGCTTCCGCTAGCTCTTCACTCAGTAAGTCCACCTTAGACTCGAGTGATTCCTTTTTAATTTTCAACACTTTATAGGCTTTACATAATCGAGAGAATTCTTCATGAACCTCATTGTAAGCCTCTTGTAGTTCAGAAAAAGTTACCTCATTGTCCTCCTGGGTGAGATCAAAATCTGAGGATGCTTCCTCATCATCTTCTCTGGCCACCAGGCAGAGGTTGGCAACTTCTTCCTCATCACTTGCTTCATCGTCTGAGCTATTTACCCAGATAGAGGATACGAAGGCTTTTCTTTTGTCTTTCCCCCTTGATCTCTGCAAGCTTGGACACTCAGCCTTGAAGTGGCCAGGCTTTTTGCACTCAAAGCACACCGGGGCCTTTTCCTTCTTGTATCCCTTCCTCTGACTGGAATCTCCTTTCTGAAAGCCTCCTTTCTTCTTGAAGAACTTTCTGAACTTCCTCACCATCATGGCCATCTCCTCATCGTCCAATTCCTCCTCATCATCCTCATCATCATCATTATTATCAATCTCCTTGCTGGGAGTAACAAGGGCAAGATTCTTGGTTTTTGATGAGGCTTGAGGTGTTCTCTGAGCCAGCAGGGTTGGTTCGTATTCAGCCAGAGAGCCAAAGAGTGCAGTGATGGAGTTGGTTGACTCTCCTTGTACTTCCTTCAAGATGGTAACTTTGGTGATCCAATCACCTTTCAAGACCTTTAAGATCTTGCTGACTTGCTCTCTTTCAGGAATGTCTTTCCCCAGGGAGGCCAAGTTATTGATAAGGTGAGTGAATCTGAGCTCCAGCTCTCTGATTGGCTCAGTTGGGCTAATCATGGCGAATTTGTGAAATTCTTCCACCAACATCTCAACTCGTCTTGCCTTCACTCCCCTGGTTCCAGAATGAGCAACCTCAAGAGCCTCCCACATATCCTTAGCAGTTTTGTGGTGGCTGATCCTATGAAACTCCTTAGGACTGAGAGCACACTGAATGTAGTGCATGGCCCTGAAGTTTAGCTGGACTAGAGCATAGTCCTCATTGGTGTATCTGGATCGCTGCTTTGCAAAACCATCTTCATCTAGGGGAGTGTGATCCTCACGTTCAATCACATCCCAGAGTTGGATGTCGCTGGACTTGATGTAGGTCTCCATTCGAAATTTCCAGAATGGATAGTTATACCCATCAAAGCCTGGGGGCTTGTTGGGTTGAATAGAGACATCTGGCAAGGAGTAATCTGTATCCATTACTGGATCTTTACTTTCTGGATTCGTTGGAATCAAGTGAGAAAGACCTGCTCTGATACCAAATGAAAGTAATGGATGCACAAGAGGGGGGTGAATTGTGCTACCAAAATAAAAACTCAAATAAAAACAGCACAAGAGTTTATACTGGTTCGGTCTTCCTGACCTACGTCCAGTTCTCAACCACCCAGGTCGAGTTCCACTATCCCCAGGTTTTACAATGGGTTCACCTGGAACCTTTACAACCGCAAGTTTTGAACGGGATCACTTGCAACCTTACAACCACAAGTTTTACTCAAGGCTCACTTGCAACCTTTCTAACTAGCTCCCCCTTACAACCAGCAAGGGTTCAACCTTTACAAATAAAGGATTTTCTAACTAAGTTCTCTTAAAGAACGGATAATGTTACACACTTAAGTACAATAAATGCTCTTAATACAAGAAGAGACTTAACTACAAAGAGTACAAGATAAGTAGATGAAAGATCACTCTATGAGTTAAATGCTCTTTCTCTTTTCTGGGCAGCTTTGAATGCTTGAAGGATTTCTCGGTTTCTCTCTCTAGTTTTTCTTCAAGATGTCAAAGATATTAGTTGTCTTCATAAATGAAGGTGAGCTCCTTTATATAGTCTTCAAGTATTCTCACTCTTGGTAGGTGGGTTAGCCGTTTGAATATGGCCGTTTTTCCCATGTTACCGTTTGCCCAATTAATGCTTCATTAATGCTTAGCAGGGTTGACTTGCTTTATCTCTGAAAAGTAGTTCTGACAACTCTGCTCTGCCAAAAGCATTCTGACACTGCACTTCTGAACGTTCTGACATTCTGATTGCTTGCGGAAGCGGATTCACATCCGGAAGCAACTTTACTTAGTGTGCTGCACTTTGAACGTTAGTCTAGCAAGATAAACACATAGTCACATGCAGTGGGAGTTTACTTAGTCTAAGGAAGCTTTCTTACATCCGGAAGCAATTTCACATCCGGAAGCACTTCCACTGGATGATGGGTTATGTTCACATTTTGCTCACTGACGCTCAAGGTTATCCATTCCAACAGCCAGCGCTAGTCACTAAGCAATCGGAATCAAGTCTACTGGACGTTGGGTTATGTTCACTGGTGCTCAGTGTTATCTATGCCAACACCCAGCGCTAGTCACTAATCAATCGGAAGCAACTCTACATCCGGTTGCATCTTAACTTAGTCTCAAGGAATTTTATTCATTTAATGTTGTTAGACTGAGTTATTACTTAGTGATGTACTTGCTGTCGCTGGGGGATGAGACGTTCATCCGAGAGCGCTAGTCCTAGTCTATCCGGAAGTAAATCCACATCCGGTTGCACTCTTACTTGGGGTTCTATATAAACCTAATATTCTCTAAGTGTTTGCCTAGTTCTTTCATATTTTAGTCTTCATCAAAACTTAAGATTCTAACACCTACAACCAGACCCAGACCAAGACCTAAGTTTTCTTATTGCATTACGGGCTCAGACCTATTTAGACAAAGCCTGGCTCAGCCCGGCTCATTTCCACCCTTAATTGTATGTGACGTATTTGTACACACATACGCGTACAAACACATATGTATGAGTGCAAAGCAAGAACAAGAATATTCATTTTACTTGGGACAACTAAAAAGTTGAGGTCCTCTTGACATTAATAATGCTTACGAGTGCACTAAAATAAAGTATACAAATGCTTTTGAACAGTTGAAGCGTAAAGAATAGTTCAAGTAAGCAAGAGGAACAAGCGATCGTGAATCCCTCTTTCTTAGGATCTCAAAAAGAAGAAGAAGCAAATCCAAAGATCTTTTCCAGCTAAAGCCGCAAATGTACTCTGAACAACAAATCACATTCACTAGAGATATCGTACTGTGAAACAATTTAAAATTCGAGCTCATTATTATTTAATTGATTAATCTTCTACAATAATATCTTTTGCCATCAATTTCTAAGAATATCAAAATTAGAAGTCTACCGCATCCAACTAAGATTGCACCAGTCCAACGATTACTTACATACTTACATCATGTGGTAAAGGTTTTTATTATCTTGGTCATAATGAGTTAAAGTTAGAGGAAATTAATTACAGAAAAATTCTTTTTTAATTTCAAAATCTCAAATAGGCTAGGAGATTTTAATTTACTAGTTGAGTATATGTATATTAACCAGTTGATTATAGACATAAACAACTGCAAATCACTTGAGAGAGACCTAGTTGTGATTTTTTCTAATAATAAATCACAAGAAGCTAAACAGAAAACTGAAAAATAAAAGTAATAAAAGAAATGGCATGGAAGAGTAAAATTCAAGTTATTAATAACTTATTCCGATTAAATAAAGGAAAACGAGTACGGATGGCCAATAACTTACAAAGAGTAAGTATATGGAAATTAAAGTGTCATTTTCCATTGTTGGAATCATAAGAATATAAGATAATTTATTAAATTAGTGAAACCTTTTTTTCCCTTGGCCTATGTGTCTCATCATTTGTTGATGATTGACACTTGGCTTTGCTTAGCTGGAAACATCACACACCTATGTTTTCTTTTTCGATCAAACAAAGGGTTGATTAAAATATTCGAGGGCATTGATTGTTTAAGGAAACAAATCTTCGTGGGGATACAAGAACATTATCACGGGACCTGCCCAATTTCTAGGCAATAGTAGTTCTAAAAGAGTAGTCATATATATATATATATATATATATATATATATATATATATATATATAGATCTCAGTATAGAATTGAACGTACTGGCGAGGCAGTTTAAAACAATTAAACATCGTACCACTATTCATATAACTAATTTTTTTTCTAAGTGAAAGTGAACCCTACGGTCTAGGAATTGTAAAACCTACCTTTCAGACCCTTGAAAAAAAATGTATATCGTTGAACTCTATGAAGACTTCTGAGGAGCATGCGGACAGTATTACCGTATTATAGGCTTTTGATTGTAAAAAATACCAATTTAATTTTAATTTAAGCGTTTGGTTTATAATTTATCTTAAGAATATATGATGTTTACAATGAATATACTATACGTTTTCGAATTAATGCACTCTAATACATTTAGATGGTTATGCAACTATATTTTCAAAGAATATATGATATTTTATTTGTCTTAATATTATTATTAGGCTTAGCTTGTAAGACTTTATCTATCTAATTTTAAGTTCATTAATTCAACATGCATTTTTTTTGGCCAAATAATTCAACATGCATTAACTGAAATGTTATTGAAGTTTTTCAATTTCAACCTGTTCTATATGTTACGAATCTTATGTAGTACGACGACATAACACTTGAAAGCTGGCTGATCTCGAAAATATATATTTTTTTAGTAAAAGCATTGTCGATTGATTATTTGATGATTCGTTGATAGAATTATCCAACTACCTATCACTATAGTTCCTAGCTGCTTATACTTCTTAGCTTGCATTTGGAAGGCTTGAACCAACTCAATTCATACCTTACTCCCACCCCTATCACTTAATGAGATTTAACTTCATGTAGCTGTAAATAAGGTTCAATGTAAGGACAATTGCACCTAGGTTCCAAATAAGATATTTAATTTCAAAGAGACCCTACAAAGTTGTTATCACTTGTTAATGAAGACTATTACACTTATTACTAGTAGTTAATTATTAACAACTCATTGAAACCACTTTGGAATTAAGTTTGGGACCTACGAGCAATTGTTCCTTTAATGTATGTTGAGTTGTTTATTCGTAGTTGAGAAGTTTCACATGATAATAAGTAAAATTTGAAGTTAGATAGGCATTAAACATCCATTGGATCTTTGATGCCTCAAACAGATCTTTGATGCCTCAAACATGCCGTCATTTTGATTCAAGTCTCTTAAGTTTCAAATAAAAAGCTTCGGTTCTTAATAAGGATGGAAATGTTCAAGTTTTCATAAAATTATAGGACCAATGTTTTAAATGAGATAAAATTTGAGGATCAAGACATTAAATATAAAACCTGAGAGACCAAATACAAGATGATGGAAAAATTAACAGACTAATAAAGATCGTATTAACCCTCCTAAATCTGTGCCCATATTTATTTCCTCTTGTCGTTTTTAAACTCGTTTGGCTCACGGAAAATATTATGATGGAATGAAATAAATGAAAAAAAAGGAATGGAACGAGAAGGAAAGTCACTACATTTGGTACATATAATGGAATAGAAAATTTTATATTTGGTTGATTGAAAATGGAAGTAAGGAAACTCAGAAATATACGCAAAACTGCTCTTAACGCACAAGTATTTTTCAATTGAACTCACTAATATAAAATTATACAATTTTCAAATTTAAATTATTGTAAAATAAATGAACAAATTATTTTAACTATTTTAATTTTGAATAATTTATTAAATTTTAATAAAAAGTTCATAATATACATAAATAAAAAATCTGGCAGCAGTTAGAATAAATTACAATTTTTGAAAATAGATATGAAATGATTGGAAATAACTAGATATTGGAGATGCTTTCAATTCAAAAAAGATATCCAAGATGTTTGCAACCATATCTAACAAATTAATTAAGAAAAAATGAAATAAATAATTGAATAAAGATTTAATGGTGAGATTTTTGTGACTTCAACAAACTGAATAAATCCCGAAAATGTTTCGTCCACATTCACTACTAGACAGGACGTCTTTCACGACCAAAAAAGGAGGCCTTTTACGGCCAAAAAGCAGCGGTCGTTAAAGCCTCGGTCGTTAAAAGTAGGTTTTTTACGACCACATCACGTGGTCGTGAAAACTATGTTTTTCACGACCGCAGTTTAGAAGTTAGGGTCGTGCAAAGTATAATTAATCACGACCACAATATACAAACATTGGTCGTTGAAGTGGACTAGGAATTATATGTATTTGTTGAAAATAATGAGAGTATTCACGACCACACTTTAGGAAACGTGGTCGTGAATACCTAATAATTCACGTCCAAATATAGGCAAAGTGTGGTCGTGAATACTTTTCACGACCAAACTCTTTGAATATTTGGACGTGAAAAGTTGTGTTTTTTTTAATTTGTGCTTTTTTTGTGGTTCAATGTCATTTCCAGATCAAATATGTGACCTCCTCCTGCAAGCCAAAAGCACTGTCCAGAGAGCTATCCAACAGAACCAGACATTTTACAACCACAAAATGGAAAATTATACAAAGTCTAATCACTCTATGTGATGAGATCGAGTATACAAAGAAATAAAATAATCAGCAAGTTCATTATGTATCATGTCTATTTCCTCATCCTTGCTGAAAGGATCATTACTAAAACCATATATGCTCCCCAGAGACTGCAATAACCATAAGGACAATGTTTAAAATAATATAGATGCAATGAGGACAAAATATATACAATGCAATTTTCAAATTTTAATATTGGGGAAAGAATACATACAGTAGCAAATTTCCCTTGTGTGAATTCTTGATGAATTATGTCAAACATAAACTTGATCACGTAGTAGCCACACTCGGTATGACCTGGCTGTTTTGGGCACTATTAAAACAAATAACATCATTAAGGTATTAATAGTCTCACATACAATGTAATAGCACCATAAACTAAGTTAAATGTAAAAAGTGTCTACCTTAATATTCAAAGTCCGAATAGGATTACGCTCGATCGTGAGAGCGTCAGTATCCTGTGCATCATGTCATCTTAGAATGCCCCTGAAACCATGAAAAATGATAGCATTTAATCTAAAGTTTAGGGTAATGTTATAACGTCAAATGTGATTGGAAGATATAAAACTAACTAACTTTTCAAAGACTTTTTTGTGATCTTGGTCAATACTTCCTCCCTTCAAAGAGTCAAACCAAAAAATTCTAAATTCTCTGGGACAAATGACAGCCAAAGTCCAATGACGCCTGAAACAAATAAAACAAAATACAAATGTTAATACTAAGAAATAAAGTTCAAAGTTATTAAGTCAAAATCTAATTACTCATTGAGGACAGGCGCGAGATAGAGAGTGCCACGATTTACAGACATCTGTAATTTCACATAACTCCGCATTCTCAAAAGATACTCAGACTTGTTCTCAGTTGCCAGAATGACGTCAGTGATAGCCAGGTAAACGAGACTTAAAAAGAGGATTATCTTTTTCTTTGTACTGTGTTTTCACACTTCTCGTGTAAGTACCTATTAGACATAATGGGCAGACAAGCATAAGCCACATAACCAGTTATATTGAAAAGAAATAAGAGAATATAACTGATAATTTTTGACCTGATGGACAAATCAAGCCAGCAACTTTCAAGCTCATCCAAGTTTAAAAACTCTTTCACATCTGAGTCACCTCTGAGCCAAATATCATACTCTGTAGTTGGATGGACAATCCCAGCAGCCATTTTGAATCTATAACTAGTCATGGTTGGCTGCACGATCCAGAGCATGCTAAGTTGAGGGTACTTATCATCATCAAATGTCTGCAAATGAAGAACTCATTAATCATTCTGTATATACATGAACAAAACAGTGTATAAAGACAAGGGACAATTTTATCACCTTTTCAACTGGAGAACCTAATTCGCAACGCATCCATCCAAGCACGATTCATTCCCGAACCTAATTCATTTCCAACAACTTAGACAAGTTAACTAGAACACAATTCATCCAAGCACGATTCATTCCCGAACCTAATTTATTTCCAATGGGCATGCTACACACTTGTCTTCTTTTAGAAAACAAAATAGAAGACAATTGAACCAATGAGCTAGCTGATCGTTCAGCTACTCATCCAACCCATAATAGCAAAATAATATTAGCTAGACGTAAATGAACATATTCCTTTTCTTTCTCCCTAATGCATGTAACATCCTGAAAATTTAATACAGGATTAAAGAGTGTTTTGGGAAATGATAAATGGAGAAATTAGGAATTTTGGAATTTTTAGGAATTTTGGGATATTTTTGGAAATTTTGAGTAATTAATGTGCATATAATTAATTAAGAAATGAAGAGTTTGAAATTTGAGGGAATGATAAAGCTAAAAATATTTTGAAGTTTAAGAAGATTGGAGGCTGGTTTAAGTGGTTTTAAATCAAAATAAGTACACTATGGCAAGTTTGGGCTACAAATCATTAGAGAACCCCCTTATTTCACTAAACCAAACACGCCCTCCTCCCTTTTCTCCTTAAAATGTCGCCCTCCCTTCCTTCTTCACTTCCAAACTCCCTCCGCCTCCGACCCCTCTCATCAGACCTCCCCCTCTCCTCTGCCTCGCGATTCCGGAGGCCACACGCAGCGGTGCCGGCGGCTGGAAGCAAGGATGAAGGAGTTCCTCGCCGATTTCCCTCCTTCCTTACGGCGGACCTCCTTCTCCCTTTCAAGCACAACTTCGGTCCTCACTTCCCTCAACCCTCTCATCATTTTTCCTTCACCTATCCACCTATATTCTTTCATCTTAAGTTTCAAAATCGAGTGGGTTGTTCAGTTCTTGGAAGAGCTTGGCCGATCTGCAACTCCCTTGCAACATGTAGCTTCGTTTTGATCCGTGATTCCGGCGGTTTTGGGCATCTCTGGCGGCGGACGACGGCGGCCAGTGGTGAAAAATAAAGGTGGGTCTTGTTCTTTTGTGTTTTCTTTGAGTTGAACTCCCTCTCAAGTGGATTTCTCATTTTTCTTTTCCCTTGCGTGGTGGTTTTCGTTCTCCTCTCCTGGTGGCCGAATTCCGGCATGGTGGTCGACGGCCAACGAGGATGAAGCTTCCCTTTTTCATTTTAAACCATGTAAGCATCACCTACCACATTGATTTTTGGATTTTGGGATGGATTTTGGGATAAAAGTGGCCTCTTTAAGTTAGGGTTTTTGATTATACTGAAATTCTTGGAATGTAGTGCTTTAATATTGAAATTTAGGCATTGAATTTGAGTATTTTTGGGAGCAATTGGATTTTCTAAAGAAGATTAAGCAATTGTGAATTTTTGGTAATTATTATGATTCTTTGAGATTAGAGTTTGTTCATGAGGGATATTTTAAATGAATTAGTGGCTGGCCAATGTTTGTTGAAAGGATTTAATGATGTTGAATGGGTGATTTTGGTTGGATTGATGTTTAGGGAAAAGATGTGTGATTGTTTACAAATAAGAGAGCATTTGCAACTTGGTTATCAGTATTTGGTATACGATAACCTAGGACTGTGCTGCATTGCATATAGATTGGCAATATACATTCTTAGTATTCCCTTCCTTCTGTGCATGATACTCTGCCTTTTGAGAGGATTATCACTCATCCCATGGTGGGGAGAGAGTGATAAGAGAAATTGAATAGGTATTGTGGAGAGATTGAGATGAACATAGAAAGAATAACAAAATAATAATTGATATGTATAAGAATTTAGGAAGAATGACGAAATAAGGATGCTTCTCTGGGGTCTCGAGTATAGTTATGTGCCGGCCATAATCATAGTCGAGGCATCATGAGATACCTTATTGGGTTAAGGGACTAAGAGAAATCGAAAATGACAATTGGTAATGAATAAAACATGAGATAAGAACTGTTGACCTTGCGTTTATTTGCTTATTATTTGATAAATTGTTTGCTTCATTGATGATTTGACTTGTGCTTTTATATTGTTTGGAATAAAATTCTCTCGAAATTGTTGTTTTATAAGCTTTAACGTTAGATATGCTATTGTTTTTGAATATATTTTGATTATTTATCACCAAGTAATGGTTAGAGAGTACATTGTCATGGATAGTAGGAGGTTGTTGCCCATTTATATTAAGCGGTTGGAGGCTTCCTCATTATATTTAGTGATTGGAAGCAGCCCCCTTAATAATAGATAGATGTAGGTAGCCCTCTTACTTCATGAGTCGATGTCTCTTCACCATTACTACACGAAATTATAAGGTAAGTTTTTGTTCAAAAGTGATTGTTAATTGAATTATTATGTAGCTAATTGTAGAGAAAAACTGAAAAGTTTTGCAATTCAATGTTATGAAATTGGAAGAATTTGGCTATTAATACTATGTGAATGGGAAATTTGTAGTTGATAATTGTTGGTAAAATTGTGATTTGTGGTTATAGATGCAAATTAATTTCAGTTGGAGTGAATTTTGATTGGCTTATTGAAAAGATATTGATGAAGTTGATTTCCATTTTTTTGTTCTGGTTGTTCAGTGTTATAATACTAGGAGATGATCTTGGTGAAAGTATGCAGAATGGTGTGATAAATGGTTTAAAGGAAGGGGAATTGTAAACTGATTTTGATTTTATGATGTTTCAAATTGTTTTTGAGGCAGGTTAGAGAAAGTCGTCATGTATAGAGATTAAGTTGATTAACGGAGAAGAATTAAGAATTATTGGAATGATTTTGTCTGACATAGTTGATAAGGGCGCTAAATAGAAGATGTAATTATATGGAATTTAGTTGGAGTTGGGTTCAAAATATTTATGTATTGTTTATGAAAGAGAGATTAGAGAATGTATCCATTAGAATATGGAGTAATTTGAATCAAACAGGAAGAATTCATGATTTGAGAACTTGGGGAATTATGGAAACGATATAGTGAATTCAAAGGAAGTCGAGCTAGAGTAGGTAGAAGAGAAATATACTGAGTTGAGTGAGAATGGTATGTGATCGCTAATGTCATTTTACGGTGAGAATTGTATTCAAGAGATTGATAAACATGATTCTTAGGAATAAGAGTGAAATAATGAGATATACTAGCTTGTATTGATTGAAATAGAGGTAATTGAAAGGAATTTTGGCTTTAAGGATTAAAAATGTTATATTATGGATATGAATTAATGAGTGACCTGAGATTTGGCATGAAAAATGAAAAATTTTAGAACTTATGATTAGAATTGAAGTTAGGGTAATTACTTGGGATTACACTGCTGATTAATGACTTAGAGTAATATATGGATATTGTGAGATATCATGAATGGGTGAGATGTTAACAATAGGCTTTTATGGATGAGAATTGTCGAATTTTCTACAAATCAATTGAAAATGCAGGAATAGAGTGCGAAATTTAATGTTAGTTAGCGCTAAGCGTAAGATTTGGAAGAGCGATGAAAGTTGGATAGTTAGAATTGTAAGAATAATAAGAGCTGAAATGGGAATTCTTATATATATTTGAATATGACTTTGTCTATGAAAAACGAATAATGAGTTAGAGAATGTTTACTTTTATTGCTGCAAGTACTGGAATGGATATAAAGGAGATTTGTTGTGGGATACTTCCTGTGAACTTGATGTTAAAGTGAATAAATTGATTGGATTTTTTTTATTTTGTGTTAGATTCGTGCATCATTTACGCTCTGTTGCATCAGATTTTTGTAGTGAAATTGATTGTGCTACTGCTGGTATATTGTGATTTCTGACAGATTTGTTCAATAATCTGCTAGTATAGCAGAATTAATTGTGATTTTGAATAGAATTTTAGTTATACTCCTGGTTTTCTGGCGTAGTGTTTCTAACCTTGTTCAAAAGGTTATATACATTCAAGTCAATCTGACTTGATTTCACCTCTTTTAAACCTTTTAATGAACTTGAGAATGGGATCTAGTATCCTTAACCTCACCTTTATCGTAAGAAACATCTTTCCTACTTCGCACTTGACTACATTTGACCAGAAAACTGCGACAACAACCTTAGTTAAAGTGTTCATAGTTCTTCTAAATCATCGATAGCATCTCTGCGGTGTCATATGGATGACACTTATGGCAATGAATTCTCATTGCCAATGAGTTCAGTCTTCCTTACTTATAACCAAATTTCTTTTTCTTTTTCTTGAGATGGGATTATCAGTCCAAGAAACTTTTTCTTTTCTTATTTCTAATGGAAATTCCCTTAATTTCGAGGACGAAATTATTTTAGAGGAGGAGAATTGTAACATCCTGAAAATTTAATACAGGATTAAAGAGTGTTTTGGGAAATGATAAATGGAGAAATTAGGAATTTTGGAATTTTTAGGAATTTTGGGATATTTTTGGAAATTTTGAGTAATTAATGTGCATATAATTAATTAAGAAATGAAGAGTTTGAAATATGAGGGAATGATAAAGCTAAAAATATTTTGAAGTTTAAGAAGATTGGAGGCTGGTTTAAGTGGTTTTAAATCAAAATAAGTACACTATGGCAAGTTTGGGCTACAAATCATTAGAGAACCCCCTTATTTCACTAAACCAAACACGCCCTCCTCCCTTTTCTCCTTAAAATGTCGCCCTCCCTTCCTTCTTCACTTCCAAACTCCCTCCGCCTCCGACCCCTCTCATCAGACCTCCCCCTCTCCTCTGCCTCGCGATTCCAGAGGCCACACGCAGCGGTGCCGGCGGCTGGAAGCAAGGATGAAGGAGTTCCTCGCCGATTTCCCTCCTTCCTTACGGCGGACCTCCTTCTCCCTTTCAAGCACAACTTCGGTCCTCACTTCCCTCAACCCTCTCATCATTTTTCCTTCACCTATCCACCTATATTCTTTCATCTTAAGTTTCAAAATCGAGTGGGTTGTTCAGTTCTTGGAAGAGCTTGGCCGATCTGCAACTCCCTTGCAACATGTAGCTTCGTTTTGATCCGTGATTCCGGCGGTTTTGGGCATCTCTGGCGGCGGACGACGGCGGCCAGTGGTGAAAAATAAAGGTGGGTCTTGTTCTTTTGTGTTTTCTTTGAGTTGAACTCCCTCTCAAGTGGATTTCTCATTTTTCTTTTCCCTTGCGTGGTGGTTTTCGTTCTCCTCTCCTGGTGGCCGAATTCCGGCATGGTGGTCGACGGCCAACGAGGATGAAGCTTCCCTTTTTCATTTTAAACCATGTAAGCATCACCTACCACATTGATTTTTGGATTTTGGGATGGATTTTGGGATAAAAGTGGCCTCTTTAAGTTAGGGTTTTTGATTATACTGAAATTCTTGGAATGTAGTGCTTTAATATTGAAATTTAGGCATTGAATTTGAGTATTTTTGGGAGCAATTGGATTTTCTAAAGAAGATTAAGCAATTGTGAATTTTTGGTAATTATTATGATTCTTTGAGATTAGAGTTTGTTCATGAGGGATATTTTAAATGAATTAGTGGCTGGCCAATGTTTGTTGAAAGGATTTAATGATGTTGAATGGGTGATTTTGGTTGGATTGATGTTTAGGGAAAAGATGTGTGATTGTTTACAAATAAGAGAGCATTTGCAACTTGGTTATCAGTATTTGGTATACGATAACCTAGGACTGTGCTGCATTGCATATAGATTGGCAATATACATTCTTAGTATTCCCTTCCTTCTGTGCATGATACTCTGCCTTTTGAGAGGATTATCACTCATCCCATGGTGGGGAGAGAGTGATAAGAGAAATTGAATAGGTATTGTGGAGAGATTGAGATGAACATAGAAAGAATAACAAAATAATAATTGATATGTATAAGAATTTAGGAAGAATGACGAAATAAGGATGCTTCTCTGGGGTCTCGAGTATAGTTATGTGCCGGCCATAATCATAGTCGAGGCATCATGAGATACCTTATTGGGTTAAGGGACTAAGAGAAATCGAAAATGACAATTGGTAATGAATAAAACATGAGATAAGAACTGTTGACCTTGCGTTTATTTGCTTATTATTTGATAAATTGTTTGCTTCATTGATGATTTGACTTGTGCTTTTATATTGTTTGGAATAAAATTCTCTCGAAATTGTTGTTTTATAAGCTTTAACGTTAGATATGCTATTGTTTTTGAATATATTTTGATTATTTATCACCAAGTAATGGTTAGAGAGTACATTGTCATGGATAGTAGGAGGTTGTTGCCCATTTATATTAAGCGGTTGGAGGCTTCCTCATTATATTTAGTGATTGGAAGCAGCCCCCTTAATAATAGATAGATGTAGGTAGCCCTCTTACTTCATGAGTCGATGTCTCTTCACCATTACTACACGAAATTATAAGGTAAGTTTTTGTTCAAAAGTGATTGTTAATTGAATTATTATGTAGCTAATTGTAGAGAAAAACTGAAAAGTTTTGCAATTCAATGTTATGAAATTGGAAGAATTTGGCTATTAATACTATGTGAATGGGAAATTTGTAGTTGATAATTGTTGGTAAAATTGTGATTTGTGGTTATAGATGCAAATTAATTTCAGTTGGAGTGAATTTTGATTGGCTTATTGAAAAGATATTGATGAAGTTGATTTCCATTTTTTTGTTCTGGTTGTTCAGTGTTATAATACTAGGAGATGATCTTGGTGAAAGTATGCAGAATGGTGTGATAAATGGTTTAAAGGAAGGGGAATTGTAAACTGATTTTGATTTTATGATGTTTCAAATTGTTTTTGAGGCAGGTTAGAGAAAGTCGTCATGTATAGAGATTAAGTTGATTAACGGAGAAGAATTAAGAATTATTGGAATGATTTTGTCTGACATAGTTGATAAGGGCGCTAAATAGAAGATGTAATTATATGGAATTTAGTTGGAGTTGGGTTCAAAATATTTATGTATTGTTTATGAAAGAGAGATTAGAGAATGTATCCATTAGAATATGGAGTAATTTGAATCAAACAGGAAGAATTCATGATTTGAGAACTTGGGGAATTATGGAAACGATATAGTGAATTCAAAGGAAGTCGAGCTAGAGTAGGTAGAAGAGAAATATACTGAGTTGAGTGAGAATGGTATGTGATCGCTAATGTCATTTTACGGTGAGAATTGTATTCAAGAGATTGATAAACATGATTCTTAGGAATAAGAGTGAAATAATGAGATATACTAGCTTGTATTGATTGAAATAGAGGTAATTGAAAGGAATTTTGGCTTTAAGGATTAAAAATGTTATATTATGGATATGAATTAATGAGTGACCGGAGATTTGGCATGATAAATGAAAAATTTTAGAACTTATGATTAGAATTGAAGTTAGGGTAATTACTTGGGATTACACTGCTGATTAATGACTTAGAGTAATATATGGATATTGTGAGATATCATGAATGGGTGAGATGTTAACAATAGGCTTTTATGGATGAGAATTGTCGAATTTTCTACAAATCAATTGAAAATGCAGGAATAGAGTGCGAAATTTAATGTTAGTTAGCGCTAAGCGTAAGATTTGGAAGAGCGATGAAAGTTGGATAGTTAGAATTGTAAGAATAATAAGAGCTGAAATGGGAATTCTTATATATATTTGAATATGACTTTGTCTATGAAAAACGAATAATGAGTTAGAGAATGTTTACTTTTATTGCTGCAAGTACTGGAATGGATATAAAGGAGATTTGTTGTGGGATACTTCCTGTGAACTTGATGTTAAAGTGAATAAATTGATTGGATTTTTTTTATTTTGTGTTAGATTCGTGCATCATTTATGCTCTGTTGCATCAGATTTTTGTAGTGAAATTGATTGTGCTACTGCTGGTATATTGTGATTTCTGACAGATTTGTTCAATAATCTGCTAGTATAGCAGAATTAATTGTGATTTTGAATAGAATTTTAGTTATACTCCTGGTTTTCTGGCGTAGTGTTTCTAACCTTGTTCAAAAGGTTATATACATTCAAGTCAATCTGACTTGATTTCACCTCTTTTAAACCTTTTAATGAACTTGAGAATGGGATCTAGTATCCTTAACCTCACCTTTATCGTAAGAAACATCTTTCCTACTTCGCACTTGACTACATTTGACCAGAAAACTGCGACAACAACCTTAGTTAAAGTGTTCATAGTTCTTCTAAATCATCGATAGCATCTCTGCGGTGTCATATGGATGACACTTATGGCAATGAATTCTCATTGCCAATGAGTTCAGTCTTCCTTACTTATAACCAAATTTCTTTTTCTTTTTCTTGAGATGGGATTATCAGTCCAAGAAACTTTTTCTTTTCTTATTTCTAATGGAAATTCCCTTAATTTCGAGGACGAAATTATTTTAGAGGAGGAGAATTGTAACATCCTGAAAATTTAATACAGGATTAAAGAGTGTTTTGGGAAATGATAAATGGAGAAATTAGGAATTTTGGAATTTTTAGGAATTTTGGGATATTTTTGGAAATTTTGAGTAATTAATGTGCATATAATTAATTAAGAAATGAAGAGTTTGAAATATGAGGGAATGATAAAGCTAAAAATATTTTGAAGTTTAAGAAGATTGGAGGCTGGTTTAAGTGGTTTTAAATCAAAATAAGTACACTATGGCAAGTTTGGGCTACAAATCATTAGAGAACCCCCTTATTTCACTAAACCAAACACGCCCTCCTCCCTTTTCTCCTTAAAATGTCGCCCTCCCTTCCTTCTTCACTTCCAAACTCCCTCCGCCTCCGACCCCTCTCATCAGACCTCCCCCTCTCCTCTGCCTCGCGATTCCGGAGGCCACACGCAGCGGTGCCGGCGGCTGGAAGCAAGGATGAAGGAGTTCCTCGCCGATTTCCCTCCTTCCTTACGGCGGACCTCCTTCTCCCTTTCAAGCACAACTTCGGTCCTCACTTCCCTCAACCCTCTCATCATTTTTCCTTCACCTATCCACCTATATTCTTTCATCTTAAGTTTCAAAATCGAGTGGGTTGTTCAGTTCTTGGAAGAGCTTGGCCGATCTGCAACTCCCTTGCAACATGTAGCTTCGTTTTGATCCGTGATTCCGGCGGTTTTGGGCATCTCTGGCGGCGGACGACGGCGGCCAGTGGTGAAAAATAAAGGTGGGTCTTGTTCTTTTGTGTTTTCTTTGAGTTGAACTCCCTCTCAAGTGGATTTCTCATTTTTCTTTTCCCTTGCGTGGTGGTTTTCGTTCTCCTCTCCTGGTGGCCGAATTCCGGCATGGTGGTCGACGGCCAACGAGGATGAAGCTTCCCTTTTTCATTTTAAACCATGTAAGCATCACCTACCACATTGATTTTTGGATTTTGGGATGGATTTTGGGATAAAAGTGGCCTCTTTAAGTTAGGGTTTTTGATTATACTGAAATTCTTGGAATGTAGTGCTTTAATATTGAAATTTAGGCATTGAATTTGAGTATTTTTGGGAGCAATTGGATTTTCTAAAGAAGATTAAGCAATTGTGAATTTTTGGTAATTATTATGATTCTTTGAGATTAGAGTTTGTTCATGAGGGATATTTTAAATGAATTAGTGGCTGGCCAATGTTTGTTGAAAGGATTTAATGATGTTGAATGGGTGATTTTGGTTGGATTGATGTTTAGGGAAAAGATGTGTGATTGTTTACAAATAAGAGAGCATTTGCAACTTGTGTTATTATTGAGTTAAAGCTGATTTGTGAGCATTGAATTGGAACTGTGGTGACTTATCTTGTTTGGGCTGAATGGATGCCATAATAATCGAGTCGTTTCAGTTTCCTAATTTGTGCACTGCTGAACTAATTATAATGGAGGTTCCTTATGTATTCTGTTATGAGTATTACTGATTTTAATGGGATTGCATGTGATCTCTTTCCAATTGTTGGTAAAAATGCACACCGTAGTATGATGGGTTGTTGTTATGACTTCTTAATTTATATATATGCAGAATTGTAATCTGTTATTTAAATTTATTGTTATGTGCTGTAAATTTGGCATCGTTTGAAAGAAAGAGAGATTTTATGTAGATATTTAAGTCTGTTGTGATGTTGGTGTTAAAATGTGAGTGGTATTATGGATCATACCTGAGACTTGTGTGTTTGAATCTTAATTTTGTAATTTCATATTCTGGGTACTAATGAAGTGTCCAACAATGAAGTATAATGTTTAGATTTAAAGGACATGGGCTAAATAAACATCAACTTGATTGCTTGAAATGTAATGAGTATTCTTACTCTATGTTACTGCGAAAGTAACTGTATATTGTTTGTATGTGCAAGTGCTGATTTGACAGAAGTTATTCTTTTCTCTGTTTTGATATGGCTTGTGTGAATGAAGGATCATAACTGGATTTTATATTAGAATTCATATAAAGTCATTGTTGGATCCCAATGTAAGATGTGTGGGAAATATTATGTTCTTCTCTTTATAGTTTCATATGTTAGATAAGAAAGTCAAAATGAAAATAATTGAGGCCTTGGATTGGATTTTTACTAAATGTGCTATAAAGGTCTTCCTCATTAGTGGATTGATTGTGAAGATAAGAACTTTGAATATAAATCCATGTGTGTGGTTTCAGTTTGTGTGAATAATGTTAATTTTAAGGGATTGATCATTTGGCTGTTAGCCTATTGGATTGAGAAATATTTGAAATGTGTTGTTAAAGGATTCTTGAGATGTTAAGATGTGAATGATCAAAATGATTTTTATAAGAGTTAAATAAAAGAGGGGAAAATGGGTAGTTATACAGAAATGAGAGAGACGTTAAAGTACTATAAAGTAGAAATGATATTAATTTATCATTTTGCTCTATATTATAGGAGCAGATGTAGGTAGGATTTCGTGGCATCGAGAAAGAAAGGACGAGAAATCGCGTAAATTGCAAAGGGCGACAGGTAATCACACTTAACCTTGCTATAACATTGAGGGTGACGTTAGTTAGGGATTTTGTAAAATCCCTTTTCACCCTCTATATATATATATTATCTTTAAAAAGGGTATTTTTATACAAAACAGGCTATCGGGTGCCTTTCAAACACGATTATTTTCGTATAAAAGGAATTTGAAACATTATACATATTATCCTGGCTGAAGTTTATTCTGGTATGATATGTGAGGTTCAGATGATATTA
The DNA here is from genome assembly GCA_029929735.1 of Mimosa pudica. Classification (NCBI taxonomy): domain Eukaryota; kingdom Viridiplantae; phylum Streptophyta; class Magnoliopsida; order Fabales; family Fabaceae; genus Mimosa; species Mimosa pudica. The sequence goes on along the minus strand of JAKELP010000039.1, from coordinate 3,991,502 downwards.
TGTGAGAGATGTTGATAGTTAGGTTGAGAGAATAAGTTGAATAGTTGAGATTGAGATAGTGAAGGAATTGATAATGGTTCATGATATTGATGATGAGATTGAAATTGATGGATATGAATATTGTGAGGTTTGCATGACACTGATATACATACGTACCATCGCGCGATGATAACTGTCGATAGGCCAATCGACAGTTATTTGTACTGATGATCCTTTTCGGATTGATTGGATCGGGGTTCATAGGTCGACTTATTGAGAGAAGTGACCTACGGTTGTTTGGCATTGAAGAGCCCAACCGCCCCTACGGTTGTTTGGCATTGAAGAGTCCAACTGTTCCCGTTCTGTAATGGAAAACAGAATTGGGGTTCCCTCTCTGGAGATTGCCAGAGAGGGAAATTGTTCCCTCATTATGGAGAGGAACACAGTGTCAAATCATATAGTGAAGATTAGATGCTTGAATGCCCCGGGATGACACAATGCATCTATAGGTGAGTGTGAGAGTTGTGGTGGTAGTAGCATTAGAATGGAGACTGAGGAGGTGATATTTGGTTATTTGGAATTGGCTGAGGAATTTGAGTGATATGTGAAATGTAGAGATGATGAATTTGAATTGATTTGGATGGAGGGAACTTGAATGATGAATGAAAGACTTGTCATGTATATATGTATTATTGATTTTTAAACTGTGGTACCCTTTAGACGCCCTTACTACCGCACATCTCACTGTTATAGTGAGTTAAGCGGTGATTACTGGGACAAATTGTCTCATCCCACGATTACTGACATTTTTGCAGGTATTCATGCACAGGCGCAAGCATCAGGAAAGGGAATTAGGTAGTAGAGTGGGTATAGTTTATTTAGAATTGTATATTGCCAATTTATAGGTCTGCATTCGCTTCCGCATGTATATATATCTATTTATTGTTTAATATCAGCTAGTTTTGTTTATTAACTATGTTAGACAAATCCTTTCTAACATGGTTATCAATAAATTATCCATGATAGCAGCTGCGTTGTATTAGTTTATTCTTTTCTATCATGGATAATATTTAATCATCAGGAAATTCCTTTTCTAACTATGATAGGACATTGATATTATGGAAATCCTTTTTCTATCATAGTTAGTAAAGAGATTATTGGATTAAAAGAGATGTCACGGATTAATTAGGGAATTAGTAACAGTATGTTACAACTTATCAATATTTGGTTATCAGTATGTTACAATGCATAACGGAGAAACAATACAAGCAAAAATCAACTAGTACAGTATAATATTCAGCATATTCCTTTTCTTTCTTCTCCCTAATGCATAAAGTGGATTCAACACATTCTTCACAAATGATTTTCATCATTAACCATTTGACACACACTAACAACACTATTTGGCCAATGAAGGGCAAAACGAAAAAGCAAAGCTATATATCAACAACAGCTATATACATTATTAGAAAACAACTATATACCAACAAAGGTATATACAAACGAAAAAGCAAAGTTACTGTTACATTAGATAAGTCACTCATACATACCTTGTGTATGGAGACCTTGTGTATCACAGCGAGAGAAAAATGAGACAGTGAATAGTGGAAGTGAGGGAGAGCGGCGGTGACAGAGATTAGTGGAAGTGAGGGAGAGCGGCGGTGACAGCGACGACGGAGACAGTGACGGCGGGATAGTGAGCGAGAGAGACCGCGAGAGAGAGACGGCGGGATGGTGGAAGTGAGCGAGAGAGACGGTGGAGACAGCGACGGCGGAGACGATGGAGGACGGTGGGGATTTAGTAGAGCGAAGATGGTGGAGCGAGAGGGATGGTGGAGCGAAGCCGCAAGAGAGAAATGGGTTTTGACAGACTTTGGAGGGAACTGAGTTTTAGGTTTGGAGGGAAAGAAAATAATAGGGTCAGACTTTCCACGACCACATTTAAGTGACTTGTGGTCGTGGAAAGTAGCTTATTCACGACCCAGTGTTTCAAACATGGGTCGTGAATAATCCACGACCACACGTTACCAAAGTGTGGTCGTGAATAATATAGATTTCACGACCACACTTTGGATAACTGTGGTTGTGGATAATTATGCAACTTTCCACGACCACAGTTACAGAAATGTGTGGTCGTGGAAAACCTCCGTCTTTCCAGTTATTTACAAGTATGCCACCGCGTGTTTTAACTACGACCCCATTGTTGAATTTGGTCGTTAATTCTGGTCGTTAAAGGCTTAATTTCTAGCAGTGATTCTTCTTAAGCTTCAAGTGTTTTAATTTATAAAAAAAGTATCTCCTATATTTTTGTAGGCAAACTCTCTCATTTAAATCGTTTAGACCCAAGACTCAAGTCTCAAGAAATAAGAAGTCTCTATTCCATATCTTTAGACTCAACTCAAATTAAAAAAATCCATAAGTTTAGATGTGAAATAAAATTTAAAAAAAAATATATTTAAGCAAGATTTTACAGTGACCTTGATGTGATATTCGAATTTAGGAAGAACCGAATTAAGGGTAAAATGGACTTCTGGAGCTTCCCGCGCACAAAAGTCGGTCCCCATCAAAATTGGTGGGAAGCTATTTTCCTATGTTTAAGGGAAAATGATGCTGGGTTCACTCAACCAAACAGGCTCTTAAAGTTCGGGAGATGTATTGTCAAAAGGTGCATCACTTTAGGAATGTTCATGTTCATAATAGATGAAAATAGTGAAATCATTATAAATGTCTCTGGCCTTTACAATTGCTTGTGGTCTTAATTGATGATGATGATGAACTATTTCAAAGCAATGAAACGCGGGAAAGATAACCAAACTAGTAATTATAAAAGTTGGTTCAAATATAAAAGTTCGTTCAATGAATAGACAAAATTGTAGCTCATATCATGCAAAAGCATTGATACGTATTCCCTCTGGTCCCCAATATAAGAGATAACCACCATAAAAACGTTTTTTAAGAAAATATGTGAATGTTAGTTAAATGTCTGGAGTTAATGCTTCTTTCATATTTATTAATGCTTATGTATTTCTCTCTTTTAAAAGTGTCATATAAATATGGGCAATATTGTAAAAGAACCATTAACTCCAGACACCCAATTAACATTCAGATGTTTTAATACGAAGCATTGTTTTGGCAGCTATTAGTTCTTTGAATCTATCTTGCACAAAGTTAGTCTTAAAGACTAAATATTTATAGTACTTTCGAACTTCCTCCTTGAACTTGCTTTGCTAGAATTCACTGATCGTTTAAACCCTCCAATCCCGCTCATTGACTTTTTATATAGAGTTATCGTCCCAAACTCTGGAACAACAAGGGACATGACTAAAACCAACAACACTCCCCGTTCATTAAGTTGCATCCCAAGTTATTGACCAAAACTTTCCTACTATTTCTGATAAAAAAAAAGACTTTCCCACTATTTTCATGATCCCACGTGTCATTTTCCCATTTGTATACTAATAATCCTAGTACTAGTCATCCATGGCTCTCTGAGCTCCCTAAATTCCTGTACCTCATCTCTATAACTTCCCCACTTTTCACATATCACACGCGCTTCAAACTCGCTCTCTCCAATTAACATATGTCCCGTTTAGACTTTCCCCAGTGCTTCAGGTTTTTCTCCAAGCGTTGAGGCACCAAAACTTAAATCCTTACCAAAGAATCTTTTTTTTTCAATATTAAATTTTAGGAAAAGCTCACACTGACCTGTTTTCTTACAGCCCAAAACAGGTTTATCTTTTAATATTAAAATTCCATGGTTATTTTATAAAGATTCGAGACAAACAAAATAGAGCCCCTTAAGGCTTTCCATATAAAGTATTCAAACTTCATCATCATTCATAGAAAGCTTCTGTCACTTGGACTTTCCAAGAGAGAGGGGAGAAATAACCTCTTCCTCTTCCTTCATCTTCAGCTAAATCAGAACTTTATTCCTGTAAGTTCCAGATTCTGAGCCATATAAGTACAACTGATTCAGGTGTTTCTTTTTTTCTGTTTTTGAAATTATTTAAATTTCTCATGGAATAATGTCTTTTTTTTAAAAAAAAATATTTCTTGGATGAATACATACATACATGTGTGTGTAACAGCTTTGCTGATTTGGTGTGTGGTTGATCTGAAAAAGGTGAAGCCCCTAAATTAAATTAAGAGGAAAAAAAATGGGGAGAGGAAAGATTGTGATTAAGAGGATTGAGGACTCAACAAGTAGGCAAGTGACTTTCTCAAAGAGAAGAAATGGATTGCTTAAGAAAGCAAGAGAGCTTTCAATCCTCTGCGACGCACAAGTTGGCGTTATTGTGTTCTCCAGCACTGGCAAGCTCTATGAATATGGAAGCTCCAGGTATGTATATGTGTTTTTAGATATTGATATAATCAGGTATAACTTGTTTATGAAATTAGATCAACATTTTTTCAGATGGTCGTCCGATCTGAATAATATTCCCTTGGCTTCTTCTTCCTAATTCTTATGTTTTTTTTTCTTCATAAGATAGCTTATTTATATTATATATAAAAGGGAAGAAATTAAATCAACTATCTTATCTGATATTATATTCCATTACACTGTGGTTATTGTATTTGTATTCGCTAGAAGAAATTAAAATCATTGAGAGTCATTGTGAGCTCACTTCTAATTCATGTTCAATAAGTAGCGTCGTACATGTGGCTATTAGTTATAAGTTTTCTCTTCTCATATATGCTTGATTCATATAAAAAATTTATGCATGCATGCGACTTTTCGTTGTATATATATTCTCGTAAATTACAAACTTTAAGGAATATATATGAAATTATTCGTCCTTCTGTTGGCTGAGATCTTTCTTCTATTTGTTTATATTCTTGTCTTTTAACTTTTCTTTTCTTTTTTTGCCCTTTTGTAGGTCACCCTTATTTGAGCCAATAATCTCTTAATATTCATACTTTATAGTTGTCACTGATTTACACTTTCTAAAGATCAGATATATATAGAAGACGGTACGGTAGGCAGTGAATACAATGAAAAAATACTCTAGCGAGCTAAGAATTCTCTGTAAAGCTGTTGATGAAACCTCTTCTAAAGTTATGAATGAAGAAAGTCTAACACAAAAACTGAAGCATGTTTAGGATCCAGTCATAACTTTTTCAATCGTTTAGATTGTAGATGCTTTTTTCCAAGCATGAGTAGATAATAGTCTCTCTGAATTGATGTGAGACTGGACACAGGCGCACATACTGCACGAAACCAATTGAACAAAGTAATATGTTAAAACATGTAATTAAAAATACAATATCATTTATTTGTGTATTGGTGTAAACTCTGGGTAGTTAAATGATTTGAGATTTTCAATCATATAATATTGTATAGAAAGTATTATGCAAAAATAATTAATGATATATAATGCATTGTTCGTAAAAACATATAGTCAAGACGTAAAGTTTCAAAATTTCACTTAGCAATATTGTATATAAACCATTTTTTAAGTTCATGTCATTTCTGCCCCCTCAAAAGATTATCCTTGTATTAACTTTCTTAAATATAAGCATCTAATAATCCACTTGGATACCATTGAAGCAAAGTAATATTATGGAAAGCAAAACGTACGTGCTACAATGATTGTACATATGTACGTTAATCTCAAGAAAAGTTTTTAAAATAAGATTTATGCCAAATATGTTGTCAGTTGGAAAAAAAATGGGTTGTATTCCTAGTAGCACCAAGTTTGAAGTTCTTATATTAGCAAAATTTCTCATAAGTTGTTCTTATATAGAATGATGGCCTCGGGTTTGCCTTACTTGACTTCATCACATTCATATAAGCTCTGCAGTACTTAATTGTAATTCATCATTGTATTTCCATTTTGGGGTGGTGTTAGGCACCGAATGGGAAGGAGATTTCCTCATCTTCCCTTCTAATCATCTTCCATCCCTCCTCCCTTTTCCCTAACATTAAATCAAATTGAAATGTTCAGGTTTACTCTTTATATAAAATTATTGTGAACATGTTAAATTATAAAATTTAAAACAGCTATTAAATTCAGATGGCTAAATACTGATTCAAATGTTTATCTAAACTACCATTCAAATATTAATATTATAATTAGAAACGGAAGAGGGCGAAGAAAAAACGTGCTCATAGTTAGTATGCAATAGTGATCACTTGAACAAGATTGCTTCTAATTAATATGAAAATACTGTTTCCTTAAATTAAATCTAGGAAGAATTATCTTCTTCACTTTTACAAACAGATTTCTGAAGGTATGTATGAAACATCCACTAAATGGAAATGAAATAAAAATTTGGATCGAATCTTGAAATTTTGATGGGGGATTATGTTCCATCACCACTATATACTTTATATGACATATATTCTATTTACCCTATCTTTTTTTTTTCATTTTACTAATTAACTATTATTGGTTTATGGCAGCATGAAATCCCTAATCGAGCGTTACAACAAATTAAAAGTAGAACACCATCATCAGCATATAAATTCTGAATCGGAAGTCAAGGTACTACACACCACCCTTCTCCATGTAATTTATATTTCATTTTTATATACATCCTAAATATGACTTAGAGTAAATACACTTGATATGTATCTTAGCACGATTATGCTACATCAGAAAGACACTATATAAGAAACAGAAGATTTTTTTGTGTGGAGCATTGTTTTGGCTTTCACTGAGTCTATGGTTCACTTGAAACTAAAGATGGTTAGTGTCTTCCCAATATTATGTTTGTCTTGAATTTAGCATATAAAGGTGAATAGCCTGCCAGATTCATTTATTCATTTGGCAAGAATATGAAGCCCAAAGTCCCATGCATGTATATACACATGCTTTAGTATATTATCTACACTGACAAACATGTTTTTTGATATCAGAAATGTTTATATTTAGTTGTAAACAGCTGAAAAACTTATAATATACGAAACATAAATGTTTCTACTTTCTAGTTGATTGTGGTGGTGATTATTTCCTTACTCCACTAAGCCCAACATATAAGCAAGCTATAAATCCAAATTTAGATCATCGGTAATATTGGATAGTAATTGCATTCAATAAATCTAAAGAAAGTTCAAAGTTCAATATGTGCAACCCTCTGAATATTGAAACGCCCAATGAAATTAACTTCACTCTTATTAATATTGAAATAGCCCAATGAAATTTGATTAATAATTACAGCTACGAAAATACTGAAGAATATAGAATGATAACAGAAAAGGAAATGCAAAAGGGAAATTGCAGTAGTAAAAGCTATTCCAAATCACCCCTTTACTTTTCTTGAGTCATAGGTAATTCCACATCCCTCATTCTCTTCAAAATTATCCCCATCAACTCACCTGGAATAAGGGATAGGAACTCATATTCAATGATAATTCTCTAGCCTGACAATTAATGAACTGCCGTCATGAGTTCATTTGTAAGTTCACAAATTACTAAAAGAGAAAGGAGTGTATCAAAGTAGTGCTACACTTCAGAAGGCATGCATTGATTTCCTTTCCAAGATAGATTGCATTCATTAATTACTCCATACTCTTTTGTTTTGAACTGAATTTTTTCTTTTTTTTATCAGAAAACTGAATTCATTACTTCATACTCCATACACATTGTTGGCCCTCTTTATTATTTTAGAATTATAATATAATTGGGTTAACTAAATGAACTCCAACATTTACCTCTTCAAACGTACAACAAATATTCTTTATAGAAATTGTTGTGGTCAATCACACCAAAACTTTAAGGTCTAATGTAGAATTTCCAATATTACTTGACACCTTAGAAAAAATTGACAAGGAGTTAAAAAAAGTTAATAATAATGTTTTCAATATTTTATTTGAGAAGTTGAAACAAAATATTAGTTTGTATTTTTAGGGTGTTGTTGAGTCAGGTTAAGAATTCTACATCAAGGCTATAATGTGTTTAATTGTGATTAGCTAGACAATAAATGATGTGATGTATAGGTTCATGCCATAATTTCTCTATTATTTTTTTAAATCATAAGGGCAAACACTAACAGCTTGAGGTTATAAGCGGAATCGGACATGTAACCTCCCACCTAAAATAGAGATGTCATATCTTGAAATACAAGGCCTTAAGTTAATTTCTCTATTCTTTAGTATACATTATCATTGATGCTCGCCCAATAGTAATTAACTATTGATAATTGTGAGTCTTTTGGGCTGAAAGAATGGGTATAGGCTAGCCCGTATCCATTGATCATGACCCTCAGGCCAACCTATCTCGCCCATGACAAATCCTCAGCTTGATTAACACGTTGATAGGAATTTCTTCCAAGATAAAAGTAGGCAAAACTTCAGCTTATTAATCTAAACTTTTTGTGACCTTCCTAATGAAAGGGGCCTCTTATGGCCATTGTAATGCCTCAACATACCAAATATTTTTTTTCGAATCGAACATTAATTAATCGCATTTCATTCCTTGATAGCCAAATAGAACTTCTTGCTTATGGCTTCTTTGACCAACATGCCATTATTATTCCGCATCAACCCTCATGTCATAATAAAATGGGACAAAAAAACAACCTACACTGCCAATATATAACATCATCTAAACTTCTCTAACGGTGATATATATGGTTGGTCTTTGCATGAAATGCTATAGGGCCTCTTCGATAACTTTTGGATAGGTTTGTAAAGCAGTGTTGGTTCATGAGAAATTAAACTATGAGGATAGGCCCTTTTATTGACAAGTCGTGCAAAATCAAGAGATATATTAATTCATGATATAAATCACCCTCACCACCATATTTCATTCCAACATACCAATTTATTGTCTATTCTTGGAGTACTCAAAAGATAAAGATAAATTGCCACTAACAATAACTATATAACCCCAAAATGGTGAAAAATCAGTTGCTTTATTTTCTTTCCCTTATTATTGTTCACGACCATTTCAGCTTCTTAATCTATTAGTTAACTTTTATCTTTAGATTGCCTAACGGAAATTCTTCTAGATGCAATCTTGTGAGAACCTGAAAATGATGCAAAAAACGAAATGATATAGCGAGGAAAACGTGTAAAAATTAAAGGAATTCTCAAACATTTTCCATGAAGGCGAAATATGTCAATTATTTAATTTGAATGCAGGGCTAACTGACACAAAGTATTTACTTGTAATTAAGGTTTATATATATTAATATTAGTTATATTTACTCAATACGTTTCTATGTTTTCACTTGATAGTTTTGGCAAAGAGAAGTGGTAGTATTGAGGCAACAATTGCAATATTTGCAAGAATGCCACAGGTATACGTTCAATTTGACATCAATTAAAAAGGATTATAAATCCTATATAAAAAGAATTATAAAGGTCAACAACACCATATTTATTTGTTTAATTCAAAAATTATACTGTGTAGAAAGTATATATATAATTTATTTTGGCAAATGTGTAGGCAGTTGATGGGTGCACAACTTTCTGGTTTGGGCATTAACCAACTGCAACATTTGGAAGATCAACTGGAGATGAGTTTAAAGGGTGTCCGAATAAAAAAGGTATGATGAATTAATTTACATCATTAATCGTCTTCATTTATTAACATGTCACACTATAGTATAAATTGATGACTGAACATTTTAATTTGCAGAATCAAATTTTAACTGATGAGATTGTAGAACTGCAACAAAAGGTACACAATTGTTCTGCTTTGTCTCCTCATAAAATATTTTTGCACAAATTGTTGCCAACCCATTCAAATATCATTGCAGGGAAATCAAATCCATCAAGAAAATATACAGCTCTACAAAAAGATAAATCTCATTACTAAAGAAAATACAGAACTACAGAAGGTTAGCTGGAAAACAAACATTATTTCATTCATATAGTTTATATTTTCTCACACTTAAACATATAAAATCACTAACCATAAAAACCCATTTAAAATCACTAAAAAAAGATTTTCTGTGACGATTTTCATCAAGACATAAAAACGTCACAGCTAAAAGTCTGCTCTTCAAAAACTTATGCTGGTGTTCCTAAATCATCGTTACTGGAATTCTTCCATTTTTTGACTTGCAAAGTCCCCTCCAAAAGTCACTTTACTAGATAACAACTTGCATTATTGTCGCTGTTCAAACTTTTAAAACTAGTAATACTATTAGCAGCAGTACAGTGGTTTTTAGGCTTTCAGCAACAACAAAAAAAGTTGCCACTGAAAATTAAATTTGTTAGCTAATCAACTACCATAAAAGAGGGAATCAGAGATATATGAGAAGGAGTTAAGTTTATTATCAAAAGTCTAATTGGAGGATTATTTTATCTTAATTAGATTCATAGAGCAAGGATTATGAATGAGGAAAATGGGAATTGTGATCCTCGAAATAATATCAGTAACAAATATGGATTACAAGCTCCAAACCATCCGCAGCTGAACAAGCCACAGCTTCATCAATATATTGAATCACAATCCAAAGCTATGGAACTTAGGTGTGTACCCTTTCAAACTGTTCACACACACACACACACACACACACACACACACAGTTTTCATAATGTGTAAGAGCACAGCTACGTGTGATTTGTGTTGTTCAATCTTAAAACTAAAACTATGTTAGATATATCGTATGTTAGATATATCGAAATGTCGCTAGCTACTTAAGATAGGCTCAGTATAAAATCTAAACATCGTAATGTAATTAGGTTCGAGGGAAGTTATCTGATCTCCTCACCAAAGGGGAAGGTTAACATATAAAGGTTCTATTTTCCAAATCCTCAATGGTGTTGGGCTATGGTTGTAGATCGAGTTGTTTGGTATTTAGAGGATAGGATTGGAGGGGAGCTAAAAATAAATTGAGTTGGATTAAAACATAAGAGATTATAATTAAGTGTGTCTAAAATATTTCATTAATCATTCTTTTTTTTTATATTTCAATCATTAATCATTCTTACTCTTTAAACTTGCACAATCTCTTTATAAAAATATTATGACTCCATTAATTGCTTTAATTTCTTTTAAAATTCAACTTAAAAACTTTTTCTTCCCCTTCAAATTAAAGCCATCATGCATATTGCTTTCATTTTCTCAAAATTCAACTCAAAACTTTTTCTTCCCCTTCAAAGGCCTCGTACCAAACATCGGTGCATTGAATTTGTTTTGTTGATTAATTTGGAATTTCCATTTTTTTCTTCATTCTTAACAAACTAATCAACTAAAATTGTCTGACAGACTGCAGCTGCCCTAGAAATAATTAACTCTTTGATAATCTTAGAGTTGTCGGAGAAAGAATGATGCCAACAGATTTCCGGTAGAAAGATAAAGTTGCATGAGAGGGAGATATTTTACTTCAGCAAAGTTATAAACCAGAATGGCCTCAATAGCTTACATGGTATCTGATATGTTTCATCGTTAATCATCTCAGTAAGAATTTAACATAAATATCGGATGACACTGTAATATATATATATATATATATATATATATATATATATATATATATATAAAGTGCGGCTCATTTATCAGACATCATATATGATAAAAGCACTATAAGTTTTGTACTATATTATGAAGATATCAAATATATATGTCTCGTTGTGATCAAATGGATGGAATTTAACCACCCAATAAAAATAAAAAAAAAACACGAACCTGATCACAGAAAAGTTACCTTCATTGAAATAACCATGAAAAGGGAACTGATTCGCATGTGGTTGGAGTTAATGCTCTTAATATCAATGAAGTTATACTCGAAGTTAATTACCAGCTTCCTAAAGTTTTTTTTTTAACTCAAATGCCTTGAATTATTTAGTGTGTTTAGCTCGGCTTATTTTGAGAAATAAGCCAGCTTATTTTGGGTTTTTGGCCTTGAAAATCCAAAATAAGCTAGCTTATTTCTCAAAATAAGTCAAACCAAACAAGCTGATTATTTCATACCTTATTTTGACCAAATTTAGCCGAGGGGCAAAATTGATGTTTGTCACATGAGATTGAACGTCATGACACATTAACTCCTTTTTGAATGTGTGATGAGTTGGGGGTGAGATTAGGTTTTTAAATGTCCTTGAAGTTTTATCCAAGGAGCAACGAACACTAAAAGTTCTTATTTGAATCTTTAATGCCCTAGAAGTATTATTTTGCATCTTACTTGACAATTAGGTGTTATACCAATGTGTCCACCTAAACGCCATTAACTTGTCACCATTAAAAAACTATAATAATAAAGCTATGAAATTATACTTTAGTAGTATTTAAGATAAAAAAAACTTCATGGATTTAATAGCTATTTAGTTAAAATTTTAGAGGTATTTCAGAACCTTAACCCTACAAATTTCACATGGTCGTTATCTCTGTATTACGTCTTAGCTTTTCTTAAACTTTGTTGTAGATCTCAACCCAAAAAAGGAATTAAGTTGTTTTCTAAATTTGAAAATAAGTTTAAGTGATGATTATTTAATTGATTTCTAATTTTCTGATATTTGTATACATCTTCGCTACAAAAAAATTACTTATTTTAAAAGTTAATAAGATATAGGGCATATTCATATTTTTTTGCAATACCTTTCGAATATTGCATTTGATTTTTTTTTTCATATTCTACACAAATAGCTTCTCAAAATAATAATAAATTTAGTAAAATGTAGATTATAATTATTTAAACAACTTGAAAAAAATATTTGAAGATATTGAAAGATAACAATATTTTTAATTAAAAATTGAAATGATCGTTTCTTATATCTAATTGTCTTCCATAATTTAAAATATTTTCTTCTATTAGAGCTCCAAAGTCTACTCAAATAAGGGAAATAAAGAGATTGTAGAAGATTTGATGTGAGGAATTATGAACAATTTTTCATAAAGAAGATAAAATAAAAAAAAAATATCTTTTTCATAAAAGATATATAAGTATTATTAACATTTTTTATATGTTTTACCTGGACGCAACATAGACATAAAACGTGTCACGTGGGTATTGTCAACATTTTGTTATTAGTGGGACAAGTATTTAGTATCCCACGCATAGTACTAGCCCAATAAAGTCATGGCCTCAAGTATAATTTCTCATTATCAGCCTAATTTGTTGTGGGTTGGCCATTTCGCCCGAAAGGTAATAGGTGTAATTGGGTTCATCCAACGAAGTAGATTGTTTTCTTTAGGGCTCTCCATCTCATCCCGTTCCCGGGGATCCCATCTCATTACTGGGCAAACGGGAAAGAGAGTTTCCCGTCCCATACAAAGCTGGGAAATTTCCCGAAGGGGCAGGAATTGGACGCGATCTAGGAAAAACCCTTGGATTCCCGTCTCATTCCCTTTCTCGGGGTTATACTTATTTTCTTATAATATTAAATTAAAAATTAGATACTTATTGAGATGGAGAAGGTCAATTGTCTGTTCAATATGTAGCTTTTAACTTTTGATGACTTTTCGTTCAAGTTTAGAACAAGATTAATCTTAAAGAGTATATATATTGAGTCTTATTTTATCAGGTCTATTGCGAAGATTCACTTATAATTTATGTGAAATTCTATTCACCAAGTATGAAATAATTTAGTTTAACGTCCTCCATTCAATCTGGAGCAACAATATAGTATAATTTATGCTTTCACTAAAGCAGTCAACACCAATCCCTCCTGTTCAACCTCCTCATTTTTAATCCGGAACACTGAAGTGAATTAATTGTATAATCGGGAAATCCTACTCCAATTCCATGAAATTCATGGATTTATATAATGAATCCATTGTTTTACTATGATTAGGTAGCAATTTGTGTCTAGAATATGCTCAAGTTGTAAGAATTGTTTCGTTATACATTTGTGACCTCCAATAATCAATCTCAACAACAATTTTCTAAATGCTGACTATTTTACAAAAATGATTTAAAACAATTTCCACGAGTTTTTATATAAAATAATTTCCACATCCCAAATATGTGACAGGAAAGAAAATCAATAACATAACACAATTAAAAAAGAGTTTAATCTCATAAAAGGTAATAATGTTAGAAGAGAGTTGTACTGTAGTAATTTACACATATCAACATGAATAATAAAACAATCCGCATTAGAAATTAAAGTGAACTTTATTAAATCATAGTTAAAAACATAGAATTTTAAAGGTGACGAATTTAAGTTAACTTATCCATATTAGATATAAAATTCTCCTAACATGAATATTCAAATACACATGAACGCAACGCACTTAAAATTTTTCAACATTTTCTTGCTATTTTCATAGGGCAAAGGTGCAAACATGATACTAAACTTTACCCAAAAGTGTGTTTGTAATACTAAAGTTTCGCGAGGTGCAAATATAGTACTCAACTTAGATTCATGTGCAAATAGTCCCCTTTTATAACTCAAGAAACTTTAGTATTACAAACACTCCTAAGAACAAAGCTTACTCTCATTTTTGCACATTTGCCCTATTCCATAATAGAAAAGAATACTCTCTTTTTGTGGTATTTAGAAACCAATATACAAGGTAATATATTCTCCCTATAACTAGAAATCTCATTCAAGTCCCAAAATCCTATTACACTCCATAAAAAACTAAAACATTCGTGTGCAAGATAGTGCACCATAATTAAAACAACATACTATCTCAATTTATTTGAGCACGTGTTCAATTTTATAAGAAACAAATGTTTGTCAATGGCTCGTTGCATGTTCGCCGGCCATCAACCACGAACGTTCACCCATAAATAATTTCTCAAATGTAACATTTTCATCCAAAATAAACCTCAACTCCTTCAGTATATAATGATCAAAAAATTATTTTCCCAATACTTTAAACCCATATTAATCCTCAAAGCGTACCTCAAAATACCCAAATATTCATATTTTAAATCAATTACTCCATCATTATCCATGCCATTAAATCCTCAATATATCTTACACTACAAAAAAAACGCTCTTTTTCGACGCATGCTTTCCGGCGCTTCCTTGTTAAACGCCGGAAACAACATGCGTTCTGGCTTTTGACAGGAAATGCCAACAAAAAGCGCCGTAAAATTTGGCACGCTCTTCCCGCCTTTTTTCTGGCGATTACCTACCGGCGTTTCTGGAGTTAGGAACGCCGGTATGTATATTTTAATTTTAAAAAAAAACAAGAGGCGGCCGTTTTTTAGCAAATAAATGCATATCGGCGTTTCCCAGCGCCGATATGCATTTTCTATTTTTTAAAAAAAAAAATAAAAGCACATCGGCGTTTCTGTAAAACGCCGATATGCGTATTCATTAAAGCAATTTAATGAATATGCATATCTGCGTTTCCACAAAACGCTGATATGAGATTAAAATAATATAAAACGCATTTCTGCGTTTCTGGAAAACGCCGCTATGATGCCCAAAAACGCCGGAAAGCTAAGCTCTATATATACCTCCGACGGAATTCAGTTTGACATTTCTGAAAAGTGAGAGGAGGGTCCCACCGAAATTCTCTCTGTCAGTTCAGTTATATATATAGTCTTTCTTCAGTATATATGTCTCGACGTGCCGGTAAAGATCTCATAGACGAGGCAGAGCAGCAGCGACGGCGCGACGAAGAAGAGGCCAGGCGTATAGAAGCTCGGCGGTTAGAGATAGAGCAGCAGCCTAATCCTCCGGAGGTGTTGCAGTACGTTAGCCCCCCTCTTCCTACCGTACCGTGTGAAAGTGTGGATGCACAAGACGGGGTGAATTTTGCTTCAAATAAAACTTTAACAAAAACACAACACAAAATAACTTATACTGGTTCGGCCAAACTCTTGCCTACGTCCAGTTCACCAACACCTCTTTGGGTTCCACTAACCTCAGGTTTTACAAACAGGTTCACCTGAGAACCTTTACAGTGAAGGAATCTCTCTAACACTCCCCCTTACTACCCGTAAGGTAATAACCCTGTTCTAAAGCCCCAAGCTTCAGAACAACCTCAGAACAGAAGAGGATTTACAAAAAAGAGTATAAGTTCACAAGATGAACAAATAATGTTAAACACTTAAGCTTTTGTGATCGCAAGAAAACTTGAATGCCTTGACAGAGAGTAGGTCAGAATTGAAATTTTTCAGTGTAGTGCAATAAATTCCACTCGCTTATTTATAGTCTTCAATGGTGGACGTAGCTGTTTGAGACATACACCAGAAGCCTTGTATCCGTTGAGCTCATTTAATGCTTGGTACTTGGTTCTTCTCATGTTGCTTGAAGAAGATGATAAACATTAAATGCGTCTTCAAACTTTATCAGCAAATATTACTTCTTGTAGGAGAGAAGTTGCCTTGAGTGCATATATGGCGGAGGAATGTGTCTAACGTCTTCTAAAAAGCATTCTAATCATGACAGTGTACTTTTGTACTTGATTTGCTTTTTGGTCGACACTCCGATCAGGCATTGATCGCACTTGCTTCAATCACTTACAGCACACTTAGATCATATGTTTAATGCACAATAGTATTAATCACTCGACACTTCGAGCATTACTTGAATATTGTTCCGATCAGTTTGTGGTCTAAGATTTCCTTTTACTTGTAAGTTCAAATTGGTTTAGACTGCTCTGATTGATATTTTGATTATTGTATTAACTTAGAAAAATATTTGTTATCATTCCATGATCGCTTCTTTCTAAGTGTCTCTAAGTTATTCATGATCGCACTTCCTAGTGATTGCTTATCCGTGAGCACTTAGTCTAGTGACCATTTTGTCTTATTATCATGATTGCAATGTCTTAAGGCTATCTCTGATCGTAAAGACTTAGTCTTATATTTGTGATTGCTTAGTCGTATATAAGTCTACTGATCACATCTTCTTAGATTTATACTTGTGATCGCACTATCTAAGTCCTATATTGATTTTACTGATTGCTACATCTTAGCATTATATTAGTGATCACTTAATGATTTCATTATCTATGATCTATATTAGTTATCATCAAAACTTAAGATTCTAACACCGTGGACTCCTTTCGGCTTAGGTGGGGACCCAGGAGTCACGCAGGACGACCTTTGGAGAGAGTTGGGGAGGGACATCGACATCAACTACGGCGACATGGATCAGGTTTTGAATGAGGAGGAGAGGGAGGAGAGCTCGAGCTCCAGCGACGACGACAACGGTGGTGGCGGTGGTGGCGACGAGGAGGATATCCCTGTGCCGCAGGTTCTTATCTCTCTCAAGAGAGGGAGGAGGTCCACTTCTGGGAGTGGATTTGTGGTGAACGTTAGAGGTAATTAATTTGATATATTGATTTAATGCATGTAATATATTTATATCAATTATCTGAAATGTGTTTTTTCCTTACAGATATCAATGGCGTTGTCACCACCAAGAGGCTGGACCAGAAGCAGGTGCATTCGCTTCCGGCGAACGAGAGGGTTGAGCTGCCATATTTCGAGGAGACTGGGCAGGCAACCAAGGATGTCGGTGTCTTATTTCACTGCTACTGCCGCCTGCTCGGCAGGGACTTCCGGCGCTTCCCAATCGACCCGGTCGACTGGAGGAAAGTGTCGAGGACGCAGAAAGATGAGGCCTAAGACATTATGAAGGTAATTTGAATTTCAAAAATTTATAATTACGTGAAATAATATATTTATTTAGTGTTACCGTTATTAATTTTCAAATTTTCCTATTGCAGAGGAAGTGGTGGATCCTTGACAGCGGGAAGCTAAAGAAATTCACGATATCGTTGCTGGGCCAGTTCTACGGGCCACCGGCGACGGCCTCCGCTGAGCCTGCTTGCCACCGCGGCTTGTGCTAGGGGCCTCTTCATCTGGCGGCGGGGGGTCCTTGCCAAATTCACATTGCACATCACAGATCTGGTCAAAGATCTCAAACTCAGACACCCGTCGAGGGGAATCTCTGCGTTCTCGTGTACCGTCAAATTTGCTCTTCTGCCGCCTGAACTGATGATCGGGTGGAAGGAACCGTCGATGACCCATGAAACATGACTTCCTGCTGTGCGGCAATCTACGGGGCTCCTGGTCGAAGTTGTAGAACGGACATGTCATCGCTGTATAAGTATTCCAGCCGGATAACATGCCGAGATCAAGGAAATCGCTTACAGTCCACATCACAGCGGGGCGCAGTCTAAACAACGTCTTAGATTCGGCGTCAAACGTCTTGACCCCATCGCTCCATAACTCGTTGAGCTCCTGTATCAGCGGATGAAGGTACACATCGATATCGTTTCCAGGAGATGTCAGCCCTGGAACAATTGTCGATAGAATGAACGTGGTCGACTTCATGCACAACCACGGTGGGAGGTTATATGGTATCAACACAATTGGCCAAACGCTGTAATGTTGGTTGGAGGAGCCGAATGAGTTAAAACCATCAGAAGCGAGACCTAGCCTGACATTTCTTGGGTCCGAGGAAAAATAGGAGAATTCACAGTCAAAAGCTTTCCATGCATCACCATCTCGAGGATGCCTCATCTTGCCGTCTGGGTTAGCTTCTGTCGCGTGCCACCGCATTTGCTCAGCCATCTTCGAGGACATAAATAGTCTCTGAAGCCTTGGACGGAGAGGAAAATATCTCATGCTCTTAATGGCTCGTCGTCTCTTCTTCTTATTATGCCCCTCACCCTCCACCTTGTATCGGTCAGTGCCACATCGTCTGCATTTATCTAACGCAGCGTCAGGGCCCCAAAACAACATACAATCATACAGGCAGGCATCGATTTTAACGTACCCTAACCCCATCTTTGTGATTGTTTTCTCGCTTCGTAGAATGATGACGGTAGCTCGGCTCCAATATTGTAGAAAGCGTCTGACAACAGCTCAATCACATCTGACACAGTCTCATCGGAGGCGCCACGTTTACACTTTATACTATACAGTTTGGTCAGAAATGACAGTTTAGAGTATCTTTCATTCCCTACCCAAACACATGCATATATATTATCATCTCACGTACATAATATATGTATTTCATCGCATATTATAATAAGTCGCTTAAACAGTTATAATAGTTAATTCATTTATACTTGGGTACAGCGGTTTGTCACCTTCCGTCATGTAACATAGTGTTACTAATTGCCTAATTAACCTGTGACATCTCTTTTAGTTCAATAATATCTTTACTAACTATGATAGAAAAAGGAATTTCAATAATATCAATATCTCTATCATAGTTAGAAAAAGAATATCCTAATGATTAAAATATTATCCATGATAGAAAAGAATAAACTAATACAACACAGCTGCTATCATGGATAATTTATTGCTAACCATGTTAGAAAGGATTTGTCTAACATGGTTAATAAACAAAACTAGTTGATATTAAACAATAAATAGATATATACATGCGGAAACGAATGCAGGCCTATACAAATTGGCAATATACAATTCTAAATGAACTATATCATCTCCACTACCTAATTTCCCTTTCCTGAAGCTTGAGCCTGTGCATGAATACCTGCAAAAATGTCAGTGATCGTGGGATGAGACAATTTGTCCCAGTAATCACTGCTTAACTCACTATAACAGTGAGATGTGCGGTAGCGAGGGCGTTTAAAGGGTACCTCATTTTAAAACCAGTAATATATATATATATATATATCCATATCAAATCTTCTTCCATTCATCACTCAAATCCAACAATCACATCCAAACCAAATCAATTCATCATCTCCATATTCCAATCAACTAATACGACCACAACAACTCTCACACTCAACTACAGATGCATTGTGCCATCACGGTGCATTCAAGCATCTATTCTTCACTATATGGTTTGACACTGTGTTCCTCTCCATAATGAGGGGACAATTTCCCTCTCTGGCAATCTCCAGAGAGGGAACCTCAATTCTGTTTCTATTACAGAACGGGAACGGTTGGACTCTCCAGTGCCAAACAACCGTAGGTCACTTTCTCTCAATAAGTTGACTTATGATCCCCGGTCTAATCAATCCGAAAAGGATCATCAGTACAAATAACTGTCGATTGGCCAATCGACAGTTATCATCGCGCGATGGTACAATTATAAACCAGTGTCATGCAATGCTCACAATATCCTTTTCAATATCTCACAATATCCAATATCTCAATCACCATTTCCTTTCAATATCACAATCTCATTCACAACCATTCAATTCCTTCCCTCAACCTAACTATTATTATCTCTAACCGAGTACTACATAAATCCCTCACAATCTCAAACTCAACAATTCACGCCCTTTCAAACCTCAATCCTCTTTGATCAGAATATGGCACCTGTATGTCATACTATTCAGGAACTCCCACCACCACCAGGATAATATATATAAAATGTAAATCAATCATTTATATAAAAATAATCGTGTTTGAAAGGCACCTGATAGCCTGTTTTATATAAAATTAACTTTTTAAAGACAATATATATAAAGAGGGTGAGAATGGATTTTGAAAATCCCAGCTAACATCACCCTCAATGTTATAGTAAGGTTAAGAGTGATTACCTGTCGCCCTTAACACTCCACTGCCTTCCTTACCGTTTCTTATAGATTTTTCCTTCCAAACATCATCGACACAAGTTGCTCCTATAATAATATAGTACAAAATTATAAATTATTATCATTTACACTTCATAATACTTAGGCGTCTCTCTCGTATTCTATATCACTACCCAATCTTCCCCTTTTCTTAGTTCGAATGCTTTAACCGATTCAAAACATATATTACATGAATTTTCACAATCATAAATTTCCAAATCAAGAACTCACTTCGATCAAATATAAACACACCATCACAATCAAACAATTCATTTATGAACTCACAAGTAGTAACAACAATATTTCAATCAATTCCCCATGAATTCTGTCACAAATAGCGAGAAAGGAAGAACCTCATGTTGCAGCAATCACGTCAAATTGAAGGGCGCTTATAAAAACACATCATAGCCAACAACAACAACAATTCCTGATTCCCATAAAAAGTCAGCTCAGCCAGTTTAAGTAACAATAATAAAATAAAGCTTGAATACTTTGATTCAAGCCTCACAAAACTCAAAATACTTCACCCTACTTTATCACTCATAAAGAGCATAGAAAATGTTCAAGCAAAGCAAGCACTTCCATTCATTTGCAAATTAAAATAGAGAAATCATTTACCTATCTTTCCTAATACACCCATGAAACTTTTCTAACTCTATTCAATTATCCATCATCTAACATATATCAACACTATTCTATTATCCTCAAAGTTGAATTTTTAACACATGAGCAGAACAATAAATGGCAGTACCAAAGTCTCCAAATTCTCCCCTAATCATAACATAGATTTTGGGCTATCTCTTGGTGATCATTAAAACTGGCAGCATTAGTACCATGAATAACCAATCTCCCAATCAAATCTTCTAATCAAACACTTGTCCAATTTTACACTATCTAAACAAATTCTAATGTTTATATAGGTATGTTAAGTCCCAATCTCCTAATTATCACTTTACCTTTCAGCAGAAACCTTTAAGCATTTTATCTTCCTAAATCTCTTCGGCTATTACTGTATAAAATTTCAGCAAATTTCTAATCACATGCGAGCACAGAACATCGACAATCTTTCTAATAAAGCCTTATCCACCGATTTCCAATAGAGCTTCAATATGTACAACAAGATCTAAATTCCATTCTTATCCTATTACATTTCATATTATAAAGAACATAGCAAAAAGAGGGATATGTAATAGCTGAACCAACAAGGAAAATATACATCTCAAAATTCACATACTCATTGCCAATAGACCAAAAACATATATTTCTGAAACTCCACAAAACAACACAAATACTGCTGCATTATGCAGCAGAATCAGCAGCAAAAAGTGGTGCAAAATAGAAGAAAATGGGGCTGAAAAATTGAACTAAACAGAGGTAAATACAGCAGCAAGGTTTGGTGTCAAATGTAGGGAGAAATAATGTTTTGCAATAGTATAAAGGGCTAAACAATCTATACACACATACACATATACAGATTCACACAAACAGAGTTTGAGTTGTAAAATAGGAATATGTCTAAACTTTGATTAAATCAACCGTACAATGCATCAAATCAACTTCATAATATCCCTTCATAATTTAATAGGAAGATTTGACCCACAATTCCTTGAAACCCGTCGGATATGAAAATCCCCAAAATATGGGTTTTACACAAAATCATCAAAACTTCAATCAATACTTAAATCTTTCCTAAAACTTCAAAACCAACGCCTAAACATGATTTTTCTTGTGGATTATCAAACCCAAAACAGAAACCCTTCTCGGATTACTCTCTCAACTCACGTGTAGATCGCTGAAAAGGGTAGAAACGGAAGAAAAAATGTTACCTAAACTCATTTTTGACCTTCCATGATTCACCGGAGCTTCGCCGTCGCCGAAAACCCACCGGAAATCGGCCATTTAGGTGGCTGGCCGAGATTCAAAAGCAAGGAAAGAAAAAGGTAAGAAAAAGAAGTTGAAAATAGATGATCTTGGAGATTCAACAAAAAAATGGCGAAGCCTTACCTATTCTCGTCGTCGACCACCGTGGACTCGCCGGAAAACGAAGAAAGAAGACAGAGGTGAAGATGAAACATGAAGATGAGAAACACTCACTTGATTTACAAGCTTAGGAGGATAAGAAAATGGATGAGAGAATAGGAATGAAGCACCCCGTGAGCCATGGTGAGGGAGAGCAAATTGGTGGTGAGGGTTTGGAAGAAGGGGGCGACGTGTTTGGTGTGTAAGAGGAGGAGGGAGGCCGTGAATGAGGAAGAAGGAGGAAGGGAGTGTTTATGTTAGGGTTTTACGGGTAAATTACATAATTTCCCTTCAATCTTTGTTTATTTACTTATTCATTTTAAATCTCTACATTAAAACAAACTACAAAACTATTCTATACACTTACTTATATATTTTCTCCCATTACAGTATTACCTATGCCTTTGAGTATTTTTCATAATATTTATAATTTAAAACTCAACCTTTAACTATTTTTCTCAAATTTCCAAAGAAAATAGACATATTATATTCTTGAAAATATATTTATCCCCATTTATTTATTGATAATGATTTTTAAATTTACTAATGATATCCTGACACCTTGATTAATTCTTATTATCTCTAATTTGAAAATTGGGATGTTACACTTCATGAGCTCAAAGAAATATCTAGCCACCTCAGTGCGTAAGAACTCCGCGACTGGTCCATTGACCACTACATCCCCGCCGTCTCTTGCTTCATGCTGCCCAAATGCTTCCATCACAGTGTTGTTACCCGAATTATTTGCATGGCCGCCGCCGTCGGCGTCATCATCACTGCTTTCGACTTGCATTCCAATGTGAGAACTCGAACCGACTTCTAGATCACCGGCGTTGTCGTGTAATTCACCCTCTCCATGAAACGCCCAATTGAGGTAATATCTGGAAAACTGCTTATCCATACAATGCGCAAATACCTCCTCTCGAGTATTTCATTTGTCGAACTTACACTTTTCACACGGACACCGTATCTTACCCCGAACATCACTACCGCACAAGAAAGCAAACTCAAAAAACTGATTCAACCCCGCCATGTATTGCTGTGACGATTGATGACTCCCCATATTTAGTGGTTTTTAGGAAATATTTTATTGTATTTGGGGAGTTATTAATTAAGTAAATAAGTGATTTTGTTGTGAATTGGAAAGAAAGTAATTTGAGGATTATATGAGTCATTCTTTTGGAAAATCTGAAATTAATTGAAATAGGAAACTTAATATATTATAAGAAATATTTTGATGAGAAGTTTCCTATTAATGAGATTATGTGATTCAGTCATTGTGATTATTTCCTATTTCTTTCTTTTCATGAATGCAGATTTAATGAAAAAGGAAATAAAGAGAAAGAGGTTGATTTGATTATGTGCATTCATCATACAAGAAAAGGAAAGAAAAGAAACTTAACATGCAAGGCAAAGACAATATGGTGTTGGGCTATTTTATTATAAATATACACATGCAATTGAGGAGAAGAGAGACTTGGTCATAATTCTTCCAATTCCTATAGCCTACACGAGATTCACGAAGAAATTGAAGATGAGAGGAAGCAGATCACACACGTTCATATATTATTGACGCGAGGAAAAAAAGAAGGAGGCACCAGGGACGTACTAAAAAGAAACACATATGTATTGACATCAACACACAAAAGGAAGGAAGCAGCTCCTCAATCTTGTCCAATTCTTACTCCTTTGTGAACTTGTAGTATGTTTTTGGATTTTCACCCAATTCTTATGTTGAACCCTATGTGTGGCTAATTTCTTTTACAACCTAGAGTACTATGAACTTGTTTGTAACTTAGTATTTTATTTCCCACTATTTAGTCATGGTTAATTTGATTTAGTTTATTTAATCTTGCTTTTAGTAATTAACTTGTTTAGTGCTTGATCACCATTAGACATGTTTAGGGAATTTAGAATTGGACTCAGAAGAGGGAATTCTTATGTTGAACCCTATGTGTGGCTAATTTCTTTTACAACCTAGAGTACTATGAACTTGTTTGTAACTTAGTATTTTATTTCCCACTATTTAGTCATGGTTAATTTGATTTAGTTTATTTAATCTTGCTTTTAGTGATTAACTTGTTTAGTGCTTGATCACCATTAGACATGTATGAGAATTTAGAATTGGACTCGGAAGAGGGAATTTTAAATAGACCATGGGATTCAATAGTGTAGGATTGGATTTTAATCTGATTTGCGACTAGGATAGAAATATACCTAGAAGCCCTACATAGTCACATTAGAGCGGTACCGAGATAAATTAGCCTAGTAAATTAGTGCAAGACATTGTGTAATTAAGCTAGGCAAGGATGTAAGTGGACCGGAAGACATTTATAGACACTAGTACTCTAGATTAGCTAGTTGAATTAATTCATAATTAATTTAGTGGGGAATAAAATCTAAGAAGCAGATAAGGGATTAGTGGCTCTAGGTTGTTCTTTTGACTCGTGAATTTCATCTGTGTGAATATTTGTTTTATTTTATTTTCTTAGCTATTAGGTAATTAAAATCAAATTTTTTTGTTTACTCAACTTGAATGAAAATAGGAGATCTAATGCCTAGTTATTAATTGTCTGAGTCTCTGTGGGATCGACCTTGATTTACCACTTTACTAAAATACGATCCGTACACTTGCGGATATTTTTATCAAAATTTTGGTAGCATCAACAATCTGGGTAAAGAGATCCACGATTTATCCACCATTATTGATATTGGTGTTTCACAACAAAACGACAGAAATATGAAAGAAGAAGGGAGAGGTTTGAGAAAGATTATGGCGTCTCACATATTCTACATACGCATATTTATAGCCAATGCCCCTAACCTTTACGCGTTTACCAAAGGCAACACTGTCGAGAAAGTTTTTCGTAAGATGTTTAGGCTTACCGGCGTTTATGGAATCGCTGCTAAACAAAGTAATAATTAAATAATGCATACCGGCGTTTCTACCGAACGCCGACATGCATTAAATAATATTTAATATGCATATCGGCGCTTTGAAGAAACGCCAATATGCATAAAATAATAAAATAACATACCGGCGTTTGAGGGTAACGTCGGTATGCATTATTTAATATTACTTACCAGCGTTCTCCTGATAAACGCCGGTGTGCTCCAAATCTCCTATAAATAGCGGTATTCCCCCTCATTTTGCCTTGCCCATTCGTTTTGCTTTCTTCCTACTTCTTCCTTCTTCCTCGTTTTTGCCTAGGTCTCTGGCTATGGTTTGGTCTCTGTTTTTATTTATATTTGCTTCATTTCAGTTTATTTTTATTTCCATTGTTATTCATCCCACTACTTTCTATTTACTTCATTCATCATTCATTTAGTTACTCTTATTGTACTTGTTATTTTCTTTTCATGTATCATATAAATTTTTTTGTTACTATTTATTAATAATTTTTATTCATATATCCATAATATTAAATTTTCGTCCCAATTTAATTTTAAATTGGGACGATTTTTTTAATAAATGTTATTCACTTTCCGGCGTTTCTGAAAACGCCGCTAAGCATATTAAAATATAATAAGCAAACCGACGTTTTGCCAAAACACCGGTTGGTTTTATTATATTTTAATATGCTTAGTGGCGCTTTAGAAAACACCATTAAGGTGCAACTTGATTGAACTATTTAAATTTTGGCATATCGGCGTTTCCTAGGAACGCCGGAATGTTTTAAATTAAAATAATCGCATATCGGCGTTTGACAGAATCGCCGGTATGCCTGAATATTTTAATATTTCGCACACCGGCGTTGCTTCAAAACGCCGGTATGCATGAATATTATATGTATTTCTGTAGCTCTTTTTGCGGCGTTTTAGGGTTCTCTGCGGCGTGTCATGAAACGCCGAAAAAATACTTTTCCACTCTTTTTTGTCGGCGATTGGGGAAAACGCTGTAGAGTTGTTTCGCCGAAAAAAACGCCGAAACGTGGGGGAAAAAACGCCAGTGAGGGGCGAGTGTTTTGTAGTGTTAAATGATTAAATCGTTGCCATAATTATTACAATTTCACTATTAAAATTCTCAAAGCTCAATCAATTGCAAATTTCTCAAAGTGCAATCAAATTTCTCGTTATGTTTCAACTCTTCCCATCTTTTAGGAATTCCACCCCTAAAATTCACCTATTGAAACACCTATTGAAACAAAAGCAATCAATTAACACACAATTAATAAAAGGGCAATATAATGACTCTAATTTACCCTCCAAGTAACCACTTTCAATCACTGGGCACCCTAAATTAACAACAGGTACAATTTTACCATTGAACTAAACAAAGTGGTTCAATTTTACCCTCATCTTACAGTCAATGACGTTTGACCGTAAAAAACTATAAAATTGCATTTAAGCCCCATATATTATTATGAAAATTAATTCAAACCCCTTGAAAGGGATATAATTTAGAAAAAGTCTCACTAATTGAAGATAATTAAATTAGAGTCCCTTAGGACCTAACTAATTATATCTGAAGAAATTAATTCCTAATGAAGAAAATGAAGAAAAGAAGAATGGAAGAAGAGAG
The DNA here is from genome assembly GCA_029929735.1 of Mimosa pudica. Classification (NCBI taxonomy): domain Eukaryota; kingdom Viridiplantae; phylum Streptophyta; class Magnoliopsida; order Fabales; family Fabaceae; genus Mimosa; species Mimosa pudica. Next base: position 3,964,616 of record JAKELP010000039.1, on the reverse strand, counting down.
TTTGAGAGGAGAGATATTGGGAAAGACATAGAAGAGGTAGAAAAAATAATGAATTTTTTTATTTTATTTTAAAAATGACATTTTAGTATTTTTCAGTAGTCGTCAAAATGAGTCATTTTAATGTTCATTAGCAAAAATGAGAACTTTTATTGTTAATTGACCAAATTAATTCTTTGTAAATACTACCTCCAGTCCTAAATATAGGACCTAGCTAATTGACTTTTTTTTGAGAGATTAAGATTGCGAAATAAGTTATTAAATGATGACATATTTGATATATTTTTAGATTATCCATTAGTTTAGAGGTAAAATAAACTAGTTTAAGGGAAAAATTAGGTAAATCAAATTATAATTAACTTATTTTGCTTTTTTAAGGATTTTCTAGAAAAAGTCAATTAAGTCTTATATTTAGGACTGGAGGGAGTATTTCATTTCCTAGAATGATACTCCCTCCAATCCCTAATATAAGAGCCCAACATTTGAATGGTTTTGGTCCCTAATATTAGAGCTCATCACAAATTTTCTCCTCATTTAATGCGTTTTTTCCTACTTTGCCCTTAACGTACTCTCTTTCATATTTATTAATGTTTATGTATTTCTCTCTTAAAAGTATCATAATAAATATGAGCAATATTGGAAAAGAAACATTAACTCCAGATACCCAACTAACATTCACATGTTTTCTTAAGAAGCGTTTTTTTCGTCGGCTAGCTCTTATATTAGAGAACAGAAGGAGTATTTAACCGCTTATATTTTCCCTATTGAGAAACTAGTGACACGGCATAACACGCTCATCCAATTGAACGGCCTAAACATCCTCGTCTTCACACTCACTTCAGTGAAGCTTTCCACAGGCAATTCTGATTCCCATAGACACTTGGGGGTTTCTTCTCAAATCATTGTGTCCAAGGTCCATGGCTTCTCTTCTCTGTGCAAGCTTTGAGCTTTTGTGATACCCTTAATGTCATTCATTCCGTTTGGCTGCTGAGGAAGCTTAAACAGTCGATGCTTCCTTTTCTACCTCCCAGCGAAGGTCACACACAGTATACTTTTTAGTGTTTCCAACTAAGATAAAAATAGGCCTTTTTGTTTCGACTATGCTGTCTCATTACTAATATTTCATACCACAATTTTGTTTTTTTTTTCTGTTTTTGTTTTCACCATGTCAAATTTTCATCCACTGTGATGTAAAGTTATCCCTTTTCTTATCTTACTGCATAAAAAGAGGTTTTGCAACTATATCAAGAAAATGAATCTTTTTTTTTCACTAGACCAATCTTTTATATACGCTATCCGATCCTAAATATAAGACTAATTGTCTTTTTTTTGGAGATGTTAAAGTTACAAAATATATTATTAAATTATGACATATTTGATATATTTTTTGATTAGTCATTAGTTTATAGGTTAAACTAGCAATATAAACCCACGCGCGGGAGCAATATTTTTATTAACTTGAACCTAATCATTCTCCTTATTTTTTGATAAAGTACTTAATTAATCTTTCTCTAAATGAATGAAAGACACATTAGAAATAAATGAAAGAGACAAATAATTGTAGAGTTATTGTTTAAATAAAGATAGAAGATATTTTATGTGTGGTTGTTTAAAAAAAATAATAATTGGATGGGTAACAACTAACACGCCCTTCCAAGGTTACATTAAATAAATGAACGACACATTCATAAGTCAAGAGCATTAGGTCAAATAATCATCTTTTCTTTTACTAACTCAACATTAGAGATCGAAGATCAATATCAAAATTTGTTGCATTACTAGATGAAACAACTTTTGGAATACAGAGGCATAAAAAGTGAAAAAAAAATTAATATAAGCAAGGGAATACTCTTTAATGCAAATAATGGGTTCCCTGCGCTTCGCGCGGTTAAAATAAATAAACAAAGGACACATTCAATAATGTAGAGTATTAACTAAAATAAACCAATAGTTTTAGTGCACGATCAAAGACAGCTTAGGTAATTCATAGTTAAGTTAACGTGTCATCCAATCAAAAATTGTAAAAAAAAATTTGGTAACAATGACAGAAATCTTTATAAAAAGAGAGCAATTTTTATAAAAGAATGAAATTCAAAGTAAATTTGGAAGGTGAGGGTGATTCCAAACACCCAATTGATGTCATCTCTCTACCTCTCTCTTATATTTTGATCACTTATTCAAAAAAAAAAGTATGAAAGAAATAAAAAAAAATCAAATCCATTATTTTGTTTTTAAGTTCACTTTAATCATTAATTGAGTGAAAACTCTTGTGTAGATATTTTGACTATATGTTCTCTGCATCTATCTTCACAAATCACAAAACATCTATTTGAACATCTCAACCAATTTGAAGTTTCGAAAATAAAGTGTCATAAAAAGAAGTTTGCACATTTCGTCCATCCAAAGTAATTTTGTAAGAAATTAATTGATTTAAGAGTTCTCACTAATAAATTTAGTAATAGATTTTTTACATTCTTTACTTTTTCACTTAACTAACAGTTAAAGTAAATTATCAAAAAAAAAATAACAGTTAAAGTATTATCTTCAAAGCAATAAAGTTTTTTCTATGGATTTTTTCACTAAACCAATAGTAAAGTGTTATCTTTAAAAAAGTAATTAACATATGTTGAAGTATCTTAATTATAATCACAATCCTTTTATTAAGATTTGTGTTATAATTATAGAATTTATTTTTGAATGCAATTTCTCTTATAACATGACACATATAATTAGAATATAAAACATTTTATAAGTAGAAAAATTATTTTTATAGGAAATGATAATCAAAAACAATTTAAGCTAACAAATTTTACATCCTTAATTAAAAAGTACTTACAATTAAAACTAGAGAAAGTATATCTTATGTAACATATCGCGTGTACTTACAATTTTACATTTTTAGTTTTACCTATATTGTAACCATTTTTTTTATTCCCTTTCTGACACATCAATCTATCCCCAATAGGATAGATTAGATTTTTTCGAGAGAAAATGTAGGCTGACATTAATATCAAGCCTATTTTTTTTGAAATATTATTTCTTTTGATATTACTCATTTTTTAATTTTAGGTATTAATTATTATACTCCCTCCGGACCTAAATATAAGACCTAATTGACTTTTTTGAAAATCCTAAAAAAAAGCAAAATAAGTTAATTATAAATTGATTTACCTAATTTTTTCCCTTAAACTAGTTTATTTTACTTATAAACTAATGGATAATCTAAAAATATATCAAATATGTCATCGTTTAATAGACTATATTGCAACCTTAACCTCTCCAAAAAAAAAGTCATCTAGGTCCTATATTTAGGACCGGAGGTAGTATTTAACAAATTCTTTTGTTAAATAAGGGTACTTTTTTTTATTAGACCAAACAGATGTACTTGCGTGAAACCACTTCAGTGAATATCTTGGATATTTATTTTCTTTGATAATAGAGTAAAATTTTGTCTTTAATGCCATAATTGGTTATTAATTTATACAATCAATGCATTGTTATAAGCCTATATAACATAACACATTTCCCAGTTCCAGTAAATTTCATCTCTCCTGGACTTTAAAATGCGTAGTTAGCCTAGGAACACAAGCTCTTTTCCATTAGTGAATACTACTTGTTGGAGGCTATTATAAATTTATTTTAGTAACGAATCTTAATATATTTTAATGATATAAAATTTATTAGATGAGATATGTAACTTTTAATAAAAAATTATTTAGAAAAAGCTAAATATCATTGGAAAAAATGTATTAAAATACTGATTGTATCTTCCCCAGTTTTCTACAAATACTAGTCCTAAATATAGGACCTAGATGACTTTTTTTTGGAGAGGTTAAGGTTGCAAAATAGTCTATTAAATAATGACATATTTGATATATTTTTAGATTATCCATTAGTTTATAAGTAAAATAAACTAGTTTAAGGGAAAAAATTAGGTGAATCAATTTATAATTAACTTATTTTGCTTTTTTTTATGATTTTTCAAAAAAGTCAATTAGGTCTTATATTTAGGACCGGAGGGAGTATTACTTAACTTATTTTACATGATTTTATTTTAGTTCAAGTAAAAGCATATCTCCCTCCAGTCCCTAATATAAGAGCCTATGTAAATACAATACAGTAATTCTTTCTTGTAGACCACCCTCTGTAAATACAGTACTATCAATTACTCCCTCCGTTCCTAAATATAAGATCACTTTTAGGAGGAGAGCTTGTTCCTAAATATAAGATCACTTTCTAATTTGACTCAAGTTTTTCCCAAATTACCCCTATACTCCCTTCACCCAAAAATAGTGGTTTGAAGGTGAGAGGATATTTTTAAAACTTAGGTGAGGGGTATTTTGGAAATTTCATGTAATTCTAACTCATTGGAATGTTTTTCTTAATCTCTCCAAATTTGCTAAAGTGATCTTATATTTAGGAACGGAGGGAGTAATATACTTCCTCTCATTCAAAAACAAAGCAAGCTCGGAGGGCGTAGCTTGATGGTTTGAAGAGGATCCCAAGGTGTGGATCCCGCCATTTATCCCAAAGGTGCCAAGTTCGAACCCCCGGGAAGTCAGTCACCCCGTTTACGGGAATCCCGGCTGGCGACTCTGGATTAGTCTGCACCCGAAGGGTGTGGGACACCGGGGGGAAGTAATTCAAAAAAAAAAAAACAAAGCAACAAAAAAAAAAGAGGAAAAACATATCACGTGGCCCACCAAACAAAAGAAGGAGAACATAGAAAGCAAAAACATAGTAGAAAATGCGTCGCATGAAGCTAAAAAATTTGTTAGGTGTTCTTTTCAGGTTTGTCCTTCTTTACATTCAGCTCATTTGGTCCATTTTAAGTGTCTGCAAATACCACAACTATAATGGGTTTTATGAGGATCAATAAAGGTTGAAGATTATGATTAAGGCAGCACAGAAGGCATCAATTGGGTGATGCTAATCAAAATTTTTAGGAGCTACAGAACAGGAAACGACTATATAAGCTAGAGGTTTGTGGGATGAGATTTATATTATATATTGATTGATAAACTAGTTTAAGGAAAAAAAATTACGTGAATCAATTTATAATTAACTTATTTTGTTTTTCTAGTAATTTACAAAAAAGTCAACTAGGTCTTATATTATATTTAGGACGGGAGGAGTATATATCTGTAAAGTGTCGATTGCATGTAGGTACCATCATACTGTGCCATATGTGTGTTAGCAGAATAGCATTCTGTACCAGAAACTTTGGGGAGATAACATTCAAAATTTGTTAAGTATTCCATTTTTTTATTGGGTTTTCTATATATCCTTATTTCAAGTTCAATCTCATCAAGCTGTTGCAAGATTTCTGTTTCTCTTGTGTTTGTTGGCTGTAATTTAGATGCCAACACAGTACATTAGTTTCCCTGTTAGTTTGTTTGGATTCTTTTATTTCCCTTTTGTGTATGTACTTTGCACTTAGTAGTATTAGATTGCATTATCATGGACTCATATTTTTACTCTCCCTTTCATATCCCCTTTTGTATATCACTCCCTTTTGGCAAATTTGTCTATTTAGCCTAAATAGTGTGCGAAGTTTCCTTATGAATGAAAATGTGTACTTTAACTTTCATATCTATTATATTTCTTTTGGTGCTGCTACTCTGAGTTAAAAGCAGCATCAGTAGAAGCCTTTTGCTTCATTTAATCTCTCAGCCTACCAAATCATAGGCATCAATATTTGTTTTTCCACTGTCTCAATAGACTTAAAAGGACAAAATCAGTATCACATGGCTTTCCACTAATATACAATTGATCTTAGTATGCAATAAAAGCATGTTATCTCTGCATAATGGCTTTGGATTTCTTCAAAATTAGGAAGTTTTGAGGAATGTCCTGAAACTTATAGATTCTTTTTGACATTGATTGGACTGTTGAGCTAATTAGTTGCAGAATTTGTGGGCTTATCCTTTGAACTTTCAACTTCTAGCATGTATCCTATTTAATCTACATCTACTATGTGCAACAGAAATGATAGAAAATAATTGAACCAATTTTGTTCTTTCCCCTTGGTGAGTTATATCAGCCTATAACCACCTCAACTAAGAAAAGTAAATATTCTCTCAGGTATAATTTTTCTGCTCAAATATGTTATTAATCCACTTGAATAATTCTTTCTCTCTTTTTTTTCAGGTTCATTGAGATATTAGCTACTAGCAGGTTGATTATTTAGATCTGAGGCAAGCATTAAAATCCGTTGTATTTATAGTGAACTTGAAGAATGGAAGAGTAAAAGTGTGTTACAGATGAACCTTTATTTTTCAAGTTTGCTTCTCTTTGGAAAATCAATGTTTGGCAATTCATGAGTTGTGAAGGATTGTCCTGTCTCTATCTCATTCATCTCTTACTATGGAGCTGATAAGTTTCTTCTTGATACAGTCATTAATAGAAGAATCTAATTCAGAAAATTGCTGCATTTAAGGGAAGGCTATGGAAAAAGCACTCAACTAATATACTGAGGCAATCAAGAAGCAGAAGAAGAATGCATTAAATCTTACATTACATGATAAGAAGCTTTGGAAGGTGTATTGCAGCATGATCCTTAACTTATGTGAATGATAGTGAGATTGAAAAAAACGAATAAGCTTTACTTGCCTCAATGATATTTGCAAACTTCATTCTTGAGTATGTTGATCGAATTAGTCTAACTACATGAAATTTTCTTTAGGTTCATGGGTATGAGAGGATATTGTGAAATGGGTCTGTTTCTGGTTAGGAAATGTAGGATTTGGTCTTATAATCCAACAGTATCTATGTGGGTTCGAGGATTACGATCAAATGCTGCTTTAGAAGCCATTGCAAAAGCTTGGGAACAGAGAGTTAAAAGTGTTGTGCTTTATAATTACCCTTCTTTTTCTGGGGCTTACTCTGCTCTTTTTGCTCACCTCTTCCACACTTATCATAATATCCCTTCCGTTGTTTTGCCTTTCTCTTCAGTTGAGCCTTTCAGGTTTAGCTCTACTTTTATCTTCATGAGTCCTTTTTATTTTGTTCTTATTTGCCATTGGTTTCGCCCACGTAGGTGGGATAAGGCTTTGTTGTTGTTGTTGTTGTTGTTGTATTTGCCATTGGTTTCTATATTTTGTTTTTCATTTAGCAGACCCCTTCTATTTTTTTCAACAATGGGGTTTTAGATTTTTTTTAAAATTTTTTTTTCTTTTAATGCTTTGTCTCCTTGTTTATGAAATGTATTGTATGAACAGAACAGTGATCGTGCATAACATTCATAGTTTATGTATAACGGGGATTAATGTACTTGTTGCAGTGAACTGATCAGTTTTGAAAATAATATCCAATGTCAAAGTTGTCAAAATTATGTTAAAAAAGTTTACTATCCCCATTCCTAAGTGTAGGAACTAATTATTTGCATTTTTTTAAAAAACTAGTCTATTTGGCTTATATGCTTACATACAATATGATAGTACACAGAATACATTATGATTGAGTAGCCCGTTTTACTTCTTTAGTCTCTCTAAAAAAATTAATTCAAGTCTTGTATATTTTGGAAGGGAGAAAGTAATTTATTTCTTGTTTGGAATTCCCTAGATTGAAAGGAACTTGAAGTTTTTTTTGTCTGGGATGTTTTGTTAATGAAGTTACTAATGCATGGCAGGGTTGAAGATTTGAATATTGAAGGCCTTGGGCTTGAGACATGTTATCTGCTGGACTTTATTTGCCCAAAAGAGTTTCTTTTGAAACTTTCACAGCAATTACAATGCAAGTAAGCGGAGATCAAATACCTATTGTTATAATACGAAGCCTTTCTGACTGCCTCTATTTGATGATTTTTCCTTTCATCTCACAAGTGTTATAAATTGCATATTAATTCCAACATCTCTACTCATTCAGGGTTATTGGGTTTGATCACCGGAAATCGGTACTTCCATGTATTCCTAGTGTCAATGATTGTCCTGAGAATTTCACTTTTCATATAAACCTTGAGAAGAGTAGCTCTAGTGCTGTGTATGAATACTTTTCTACCAAACATGCTGACATTACTCCTTCTGATGTAAGTTGGAATTAGGACCCTTCTTCATGCTTTCCTTCTCCAGCATTTTATATAGCAATTGCTGAGGTGTAAGATGTTTAAATATCATTAAGGGTGTAGTTCCAAGTTTGCTGGACTCCGAAGTAAAAGATCATGTGGAACTTATTCTTAAATATATTGAGGATGGTGATCTTCGTCATTGGAGCTTGCCCAACATAAGAGCCTTTAACATTGGATTGGGTGAATGGCGCTCAAGATTCAATTGTATTGCTAATCCTTACATGTATGAGCAGGTTTGATCATTCATGGTCCTATATAATTGTCAAATTTTGAGTTTGTCTGTCATATAACTTTACTTCATTGAAAATTGGGCATGCTGAATAAATTTAGCTAAAGATGTGTCTCACAAAGAATTAAAATTTTAGCTACATAAGTGTTGCAACTTTTATTAATTTAGCACGATTAATTTAGAATTACATCTACTTTTTTACTCAGTATAGTTCCAACTTCAGCTCCTGTTAACATGTTTCTGAAAGTTTCTGTTTCAAAAATCTTTGTCACAGTTGCTGGAGCTAACTGCTGTAGATTTAATTGCAAAAGGAAACACATATCTTTCATCCCGTCAGAATGCTGCAAATAAAGTGCCGGGAAAAGTTTTCAGGGTTCGGCTGGGTAGAGGATTTTATGGAGAGTGTCTGGTAGTATTCCAAGATTTAATCATCCTTATATTACTACGTTGTCTATTAATTTTCCATTTAGTTCATTAATCAAGTCCTGGCTTAGCCTGACTGTAATTGGTATTTATAATTGTGCCTTGCACTTTCTTTGTCTATTTTTTTATGGTATTAAAGCTTTCACCATTGATATTTGTTTATGTGACAATGTGACATCATCATGTGACTGCAACATGGTGCTCCCACACCTTTCCTTGAGGTTGAAGTTCCTTATCAGATTTTGATTCCTTCTTTGTTGCCTCAGGGAGTCAGGGCAGATGGGAACTCGAACTTAAGTGATGAAATTGGCAAGCTTCTGAGTGCAAAGAGTGCTGCTGCTGGTCTAAGGTAATTATTTTCTAAATACTCTTATGTTTTTGTTTGTCTTGATTTTTTTTCCATTAGAAAAATAATTCTCCATTGATTTGCTGTTAGAAGGAAAAGTTCCAACCAGAGCTTAATGTCTAAATTAGGTAGAACTTTGAAATTTATGACCATGAAATATGAGTGTAGGTCTGCCAATGAATTACGATTCAAGAACCATTGTCATTAGTGCAAGGGTGCTTTTATTTATTTCTTTAAAGTTGGGATCATTTGGGTAAATGATTGGCTGGGCACAATATTGATCTTCAAATATCTGCTATTAGCAAGCCAGCAGGTGTGATTAACCTAACCCAAACTTAATTGAACTTTTTGCACCCACAATTAGTTTCCCCCAATTAATTTCTTTTTGGAAGAAAATGGCATACTATTCTCCCTAACTTCTTTCTATATTAGCAATCTGAAATGAAGCTATAAAGTAAAAGAATAACTAACGATTACCTAATGACGGCTTCAAGAGTTACTGGGTACTGCTTTTCTCTCATCTTGTGATATTGATATAGGTTTTGATGTGTCAATCAGGAATACAAGATCTTCGTATGTATCCATTGTCGGCATGTTGATTAAGTCAATTTTATATTTTCAAAAGCATACATGTAAAGAGATTTTACTCAAAATTTGAATAAGGGATGAGGGGCTTCATAGTTTGATTGAACTCAGTAAAAAGCAACAAGACCATTGGCTGTTTCTCTAATTAAATTATAGTTATTATTTCTTTGATTCTTATTATAGACTATACCTTTGTCCAAGCATGAAGCATCCTTATTCAATTCATTGTTGGGTAGACAGTGTAGAATCTGAACAATGTCTTTTAACAAGTTCTTCCAGCCTGATTGTCTTCCTCCTTGATTGCAGATTATAACTTTTGTTGTGAATCTAAGATTTATTGACTTACATAATTTGATGCATTGGATGCTTGCTTATATCTATGGCAGGCCCATTGGAGCTGTGATATTCATGCAACGGAATAATCTTAAAATGTGCCTGAGAAGCACTGATAATGCCACAGATACCTCTGAAGTTGCAAAAGTGTGTTCCAATACTTTTCTTACTTTGCAATTCTTCAACATTTTGATATTTGTTTTTGAGTTACCGTTAATTTGGAAATTGAAGGCATACGGTGGAGGAGGTTCCCCAAGTTCAAGCTCCTTCATAATAAGGATGGATGAATATAATCAATGGATTCAATGAATTCAGTATCATTTCAAGGTATATATAGCTTATGTCAAATTTTACTTTAACCATCTGTTTCTGTTTCTGGGCAAACCTTCTCCACCTGGTATTTACATATAGAGTGCAATATCAGTATTCTTGAATAAAGTTTAAGTTGGCTGCAAGAATTGTATGAGGGGCTTCATTTGTTTCATTCTTCTCATTGGCTTTTTTGTGGAGCAATGTTCCTGATGATTTGAATATTTTATGTCTTTTTCTGCCAGTTGCACTCTGAATATTGCCAGCTTTTGTCCTGAGGTGTCAAGTGAACCATTCAAGGCCTTTTGAAACTCAAATTGACATTGACTATGAATGCTGCGGATCTATGACTCCCTCCCATCCACAACCTCCATTTACAACCCCTTTTAGTTAATGAGTTAGGGAACAAATATTTTTTACTTTGGGACTCTTGTAAAATAAATTTGAGGTAGAAATAGTATTTCAAGGAGGAAATGGACAAAGAAGGCCATTTGGATGCATCAAAATGTATGGTGATCAAGCAGTATGAATGTAATGCCCTAAAAATCTTACTAGAGCAATACTAAACAAATAATACTTAATCACACTCAGAGTAATCTGGAAATTACTTCTTGATATTAAAGATGAATTAAAACTGTTTACAAGGTGCTCTTCTTGAATAGATAATACATCCTGTGTCTTTTTTAACACAAGACATCATATTTAAACTAAATTACATCCGGGATAACCGCCATAGCACGTCCTGGGATCATGCGCTCTGATACTAGATGGGAATCCGTCCACGTGTCATCATGGGTACTCCCCACATCTGGCGACTTTATCTCCAACTACTCAGGAATAACTTCCCACCAAGTTAGTGGTGATCTTCAACGTCCACAAATGAATCTGGGCTACATTCCTTGGGCCGCAATGGGTCGGGCTTGGTCCTGGTATGAATTTTAGTGATGATCCGGGTGGACAACTGTACAAGTCATAGGCAAATAGTCTGGTTCATTTTAAATTTGCCACGTGTCGGTGTTGTTTGAAATTCAAATTAGGAGAGAGACAGAGAAAGGGTAACGGGTCACCACAATGAAGTCCTTTGAAAAGGGGCATATGAAGACAAAAGAGAATACTTGACAATATATTCATAGAGTTGGTTGTTGATAAAGCATGATGGTGCCCTGTAATTCATTTAATTGATGTCATTCAAAGGATAAAGCTCATACTTATTGTAGTTGTAAAATAAGTTGTGCAACCCCATAGGCGTTAACTACCCATTTGTAAAATAAGAACTTCTTTGTAATAGTATTAGAATGAAGGTTACTATTATCATCCAGGGTGAGATTAGTGGAAAGAATTAATTCTTGGCGGTGAGATGAACCTATATTGAATTTTTTTAGGAGACATGTCTATATTTAATATCCAGCAATAAAAACATGCACATGTCTAATTATGGATAAAGACATATTGAAGAAATCTAAATTCCCAAAAGAATGATAGTTTTGAAATAAGATTAAAAACAATAATTAAATAATGTGAGAGAAGAAGGATAAATTGTTTGTAGTTTCTATTGGATTTCTTTAAATTCATCGTGAAATAAAAAAAACCGTTGACAAATACCTTTATGTCAAGTTCCACATCCTATCGAAGAAGTGATGACTAATGAAGGGTGCAAGAAATAATATTTAATTCTATGAGATAACGAATCTAAATTGATCAGCTACACTAATATTTTTAGTCTAAATGTGTGATACATGACATCATGTCAATCGTTTTTACTTGACTAACCTAAGCATCATAAAAAAAATAATACCTCTAAGGGGTGGCAATCATCACAACCCTAAAAAAAAGTTAAATTAATTGCTTCAAGCCTTCAGCAGAGATTGTACCTTATACTCAGTTATTTGTCCAAAAAAGAAATGTAAACTAAAGAACATTATTTGTTACATTTATTCCCATTTTTAAAAAATACAACAAAAAGAATCTCTTTACTCCACACCTCTGGAAAGTTGAAACTTTCTATCCTAGAAAATTTTAAAAAAGCACAAGTCGCCTATGGGAATGGACGGTCTAGAAGATTCTTTGGTTTTATTTCTTTATGTTTTTGGTCATTTATCTGTTTTATTATTTATTTTTGGTCATCACTCTGGTTTTCTATATTTTGTTATTCCCATGTTACTACTTTTTTCCAGCATAGTCCCATCTTACTTGAAGAATAGGATTTATTGTTTATAAACATGTCTAGAATTGTACTGTTCATAATATTTTAAAATCCACAACATATTTATGAATCGAAAATGCTCATAGAAAATATGTATATATAAATTTGGTTCTCGTAACTCATTATGCAAACATTTTAATAAGGTCAAAAAAATAAATACACCCAAAAAAACATTAACCGCTAAATAAAAAAAAAGTTATCTCATGATCTCTATATTTTCTTAATTTCACAAGTTAAGAAACAAATTTATCTACCGTCAAAATTTTAAGAGTGCTTAGTTAGAAACTTAGAATGTTAGATTAAAATCCCCACCATCATTTTTCAAATAAGAATTGAATCATCAACTCGTCGAATAAGAATTGAAAAAATAATAAAAATAACGGAGTAATTATTTTTCAAACAAAAACTTTCATATAATTTTTTTTTGTTAACACTATTCCATATTCAAAGTATGTAGGATTATTTCCCACATATTTGGTGCTTATTGACAACGGACTAATCTACAGTCAAAGAAAGTAGTAGTGTTGCACACACTGTCCAATAATTCGCGCGTATGGGCAGCAAACTAATTCACAAGAAAGTAGAGTATTGTCCACACCGTTTTACAATCTAGTCACTATTGACAACTAATTATTCTAAATTTAAAGAAGTTAGGAATATTGCCACGTAGCAATTACCCACACAGACAAATTCTTTCATGGGAAATAAACAAATAAACCCTCTTGAATGTACAACCATGGTACTTAAATTTTTAAAAGGACAACTAACCTTGCGAACACTAAATTAACCCACAGCATTCTCATTAACCACATGCATATTAACTATTGCATTATCCACATCAATAACTAGAACCTAGCACTTAACCACAACATGATTCTCATTAACCATAGCAACATAGAAGTACACTAATGGGAATGAAAATGCTACCGTGGTTAATTACTTAATTTAGTGCATTTGACCTTGACTATCCTTTTGAAAATTTAAGCACGTGGATTATCTTTTACATATTCAGAGGGTTTTACTTGTCTTTTTCCCTTGTTTGTTTTAGTTCTATAAACATAATTCAATTCATTGAGACAAATTCTTATTGTAGTCTCTTGCAGTAAAACCCTAAACCCTAACTGTCAACTTCTTCTTCCCTCTTCTTCTGGAGATGGCTTCCGCTTCTTTGCTTCGTTCTCTACGAAGACGTGATGTTGCTTCTGCATCTTTCGCCACCTATCGATCGGTACCATTTTTTATTTACTTATTTATTTATTTCATGATCCCATTATATCAACAATTTTTATTTGCTTTTCTTAGCTCATACATGTTTTTCTTGGAACTCTTGTTTAACATTGGCGGCTGTATTTCGTGTAGTGTTTGATAAATATGGTAAATATGTACTCATTCCGGTCATAAATATAAAACATAATTGACTTTTCTGGAAAATCCTAAAAAAGCAAAATAAGTTAATTATAAATTGATTTACCTAATTTTTTCCCTTAAACTAGTTTATTTTACCTATAAACTAATGGATAATCTGAAAATATATCAAATATGTGATCATTTAATAACCTATTTCACAATCTTAATCTCTCCAAAAAAAAAGTCAATTAGGTCCTATAATTAGGACCGGAGGTAGTAGTATTTTTTAATTAATTTTTTTATATTTTGAAAATGTGTTTATAGCTTATTTAGTGTAGTATTTGATGAATATGATAAATAGTGTAGTGTATTTGATGCATTTGACATGGATTGGAGAAAATGTGTTTCTGGATATAAATTTTCATTTGTTGCTTGTTTCTTTGTGAATGGACACGTGTAACTCTTTATAGCTACCCAAAGTCAGCTTATTGTTTTATTGGCTGGCAGGGTCCATGCTTCACTGCCATAACATTTCAATGTTCTTATTTTACTCTCATTGATAGTATGCGTTTTCGAAGTTTCATTATTTTCGATATTTCTATATGGGTTGTTGATCTTGTTATTCGGTTGGAACATGTGTTAGTGATGTTAATTGAGCTGCGCATCCAACTATGCTTTCTACAATCTTCAGTGACCTACAACTCTTGCTCAGTTGATTGAGTTAGGATCGCAATCTTTCTATTCCTTGCTATTATGAATGCAAGCCATTCTGCTGAGTATAATCATTTTAAATTTGTAGCCTTGATAGGTGGCAGTGCCATGATCCATTTTATTTGGGTATCTTGGTGTTTCCTTGCTTATTAGTATTCCTTTCCAATAAAACAACCCGTAATATGTACCTGAAAAAAAAAACTGTCAAAGGGCCCATTTCTTAGAGTAGTTAGATTCTCATTTGCTTAGTAGATTTTTAGGGTGGGAATTTGATGTTTCATTCTGTGATTTTCTTCTAGATTATTAATATCATACATTGATGCATTTAACTTTTTCTATCTATCTGTGCGAAGTCCCTCTGATTAGCAAATCTGGAATGCTTTTTATTTTAAATGCAAACTATTACAAGCTTGATGCTATTCTATATTGGTATAAACGTTTGAAATTTGAGGATATATAAATGTATGAGTTTTGTTGGTAAAATGGAATTATATTAATTGCATACATCATATAGTATGATTTAGTTTGATAAAAAAAAATATATAGTATGATTTAATTGTACAAAAAAATAATAAAAATGTTCTCTCATTCAAATGTTTGTACTTTGTACAGTTCACAGGTTGCTCTAAACCTACACATGTCAATAAATTCTGGACAAGTTTGTCTCGCCCATTCAGGTTTTATCTCTTGTTCTAGTTCTTGTTTAAGTCTGATTGCAAGTAAGTTGTTCTATCATCTGTGGTCGTAGTTTCTGTTCCTAATGAAATTTTATCACATCATTTCATGTGCATTTCAGTTCAAGGCTTCCTAAAACTTTACACTCACGTCCTCTCCATCCATCCAGATTTTACTCTTCTTCATCACCAAATGTTCCTAAGCCTTCTCATTCTCACTCTTCCAAGAAAGTAAGCTTCCTACAATCAACTTCTTCCTTACTTTTCTATACTTACCATTATTTCTTACTACTCTCATCTTCACGTGCTTGCGTGCACATGCTGTCACTTGTAACCGTTACATTCCTAGTGTATTGTAGATAAATAATTTTCATGAACGTGTTAAGTTTAGCATGTCTGGAAATAATTAGTATCAGTAATTTATTGTACATTCAACTAGATGGACTATTCTCATTATGTTACTGTTGGTTTTTGTTGTGTCTTGGTTATTATTGTACATGATACTTGTAGCTGATTGTGTCATCTACTTTCTTTGTTATGTACTGATGCCATTGAACTAAGCTGGTTGTGCTTAGGCTTTTTTTTTGGATCAAGGAAGGCGACAATATTTTGTGGTTTTTTAATATATTTTTCTCTCACTGAAGTTGATGGCATTTCTCTGACACTGAGGTATTCACTGTGATCACGTTAAATTGTAGGGAATGTTATTTACAGGAGCGACCATAGGCCTTGTTATAGCTGGCGGAGCTTATGTGAGTACTGTGGATGAAGCTACTTTCTGGTACTTCATTTGGAAGTTTGAGTGAAACTATGCATTTTATTTTGCCTTTTTGTTATTCCTTTGATACGGTAGATTTCTTTTTTCATTTGGAAGAATGAAATTTTCAGCCACTCAAATACTTAATTTTTGTCAGTTGTCAATGCATTCCGCTAAACCTTTACTTTCATACAATTGCTTTGCAAGAGAATGATGATGCTTTCGCCCCCCCTCCCCTCATTTGTGCAATCTTAGACAGAAACTGTTCTATCGGTGGAACACAAATTTCTTACTGTCAACTTGAGCTATAAATCATGTATATAATTTCCTGTACCTGTACTCAAATATCTTCCCCATGTTAAAAGGAGTTGTGTTTGGTGGAAATGTTGAATGGATAGGGTTATCAAGATAATGACAAATTTTCGAGAAGATTGATCTTATGTAGAAAATATTCTGACTTTTGGCACAAGGAGAAACATTTATAAATGGTACAATTTGCCCTTTGTTGGACTTTTCTTTCTCTAATAGTGAAGTACTTAAATGAGTGTTGGTTTCATGCTATCTTCTTTGCAGTGGATGGCTATTCTCTGCAACAAAACTTGTGAATCCTTTTTTCTCACTACTGGACCCAGAATTTGCCCACAGGCTTGCTGTCTCTGCTGCAGCTCGTGGTTGGGTTCCTATAGAGAAGAGGCCTGATCCTCCAATCCTAGGGCTGGAAGTTTGGGGAAGAAAGTTCTCTAATCCGGTGGGTCTTGCTGCAGGCTTTGATAAAAATGCTGAGGCTATTGAAGGATTACTTGGTTTGGGTTTTGGCTTTGTAGAAGTTGGCTCTGTTACACCTATTCCACAAGATGGCAACCCAAAGCCTCGTATCTTCAGATTGCGATCAGAAGGGTATGCGCTTGTATGTTGTTTTATGATCACTTTTTGAAGTTGTAGAATTTTTGGAATGAGAAAGCTTTACTTCTAATAACCTTGACTTCTGGACTTTTTTTTTATTGAACATGCTGCCTGATGAATTTTTCCATATGCAGCGCTATCATAAATAGATGTGGCTTTAATAGTGAGGGAATTGTCGCTGTTGCAAGGCGGCTGGGTGCACAGCATGGTAAAAGGAAGTTATATGAAACATCACGTGCTTCACATTCTTCCAGTGATGAAGTCAAACATGGTGGAAAAGCTGGCCCTGGCATTCTTGGCGTCAATCTTGGAAAAAACAAGACAAGTGAAGATGCTGGAGCAGATTATGTTCAAGGTGTTCATACACTCTCCCAGTATGCTGATTATTTGGTGAGTGTCTTTTGCTTACATGCCTTTTACAAACAAATGATGCTTGCTTTCCATTACCCATCTTGCATGATTGGTTGGAAAAAAACAAGACAACCAATGGGCCATAAAATATCTAAGATAGGGGAAGTCATTATAGCTAGTTCATAAATATCTAAGAGTAGTGTCGGAGGTTATTATTGTCCAAGTCTTATCTTTTGGAGGTTATCTTATGGTTTATATTTGTTTTCATAGTATTATAAATAGAAATAAATAATAGGGGACTACTTGATGAAGTGTGGTTTTACAAGTGTTCCATTCATTATATTTTTATTTTACACTAATATTTCATTATGCATGATGTGATCCCTTTCAGGTGATTAATGTTTCATCACCCAATACCCCTGGCTTGCGCATGCTTCAAGGAAGGAAGCAATTGAAAGATCTGGTGAAGAAGGTAGAATTAATGATGTCAAGCTTTCTCCACAGTTGTTTCTTTGTATTGCAATATTGAGGTTGACCCTAGCTAAATTTGCTTCCTCTTGAAGGTTCAATCTGCTCGTGATGAAATGCAATGGGGTGAGGAGGGTCCACCTCCATTGCTTGTTAAGATTGCCCCAGACTTGTCAAAATCAGACCTGGAAGATATTGCAGCGGTGAGCATGTGCATGCTAAGAACATTTTTCTTCTTACCTCTATCATCTCAGATGATGTGACATTTTCTGTCTGATTATAGGTTGCCTTGACTCTTCGAGTGGATGGACTGGTATATTTCTTCCTGATGGCTAGTTTCAGCTCTGTTTATTTTTAATCCGCTTTTGCTGTCTTTTTGTCAGCTTTTCCAAAGGATTCGTAATTGTTTTATAACACAGCTCACAGTTGCTTCCAGGAGCACTGGAGCCTACACACCGCACCTCTTTTTACATTACAATTATTTTCCTATGTAACTTTTGTGTTTCTGGATGGTGATAATCCCTTCTCCACCCACAATCAGTTGATAAGCAACTAAAATAAGTGGCAAGAGTAAAGAAATACTCTCTCCGTTCCTAAATATAAGATCACTTTGGCTAATTTGGAGAGATTAAGGAAGACTTTCCAATGAATTAGGATTACATGATCTTCCCAAAATACCCCCCCACTTAAATTTAAAAGACAAATAGGGATTTGAGAGAGAAGTGAGGGAGCTAAGAAGTATAGGGGTAATTTGGACCAAAATTGAGACAAAATAGAAAGTGATCTTATATTTAGGAACTTATCCATTTCCCAAAAGTGATCTTATATTTAGGAACGGAGGGGGTAATATTTTTCTCTTTTTTCCATGATGCCTAAGTGTTTGATGAGTTCATTACTCCATTTCCACCTGTTCATATTTCTGAGCAACTCACTTATGCAATAGAAACCAAATCAGGATACCATGTTTAATTACTCATTATGCAATATTTGTATCTAGATTATAACAAATACAACTGTTTCAAGGCCTGAAGTTGTCAGTAGAAATCCAGTGGCAGCAGAAACTGGTGGTTTGAGTGGGAAGCCTCTCTTTGATCATTCTACCAAAATCTTGAGGGAGATGTACATCTTGACGAGGGTATGCTCATTATATCTTAAGAGTGTTGAAATACAAGTGCTTTTAACGCATGCAATCATACTTCTGTTTAAGGTGTTCTATAACCACAATGAGGATTGTAGAAGCATAGTTTAACATTTTATATAACTTATGTCCTCACTTTTAAACAATGATTAGCTGAGGGCATTGTAGAAGAAAAGGCCATTCCATTCTGAGTAAATGAAAATATGGGCTATGATTGTATGGTCTACAGATGGCTGTAACAAGTAGTATGCTTTGTTCAGTGGGTTTTGTCACTGGGTTGCTTGAGTTCTTTGATAACAAGATACTACCTCCGGTCCTAAATATAGGACCTAATTGACTTTTTTTGGAGAGATTAAGGTTGCGAAATAGGTTATTAAATGATGAAATATTCGATGTATTTTTTTATTATCCATTAGTTTATAGGTAAAATAAACTAGTTTAAGGGAAAAAATTAGGTAAATCAATCTATAATTAACTTATTTTGCTTCTTTAAGGATTTCCTAGAAAAAGTCAATTAGGTCTTATATTTAGGACCGGAGGGAGTAACATATTTCTTAATTTTGTAATCTCACTATTGTCTAACTGGCTAATTGGAACTGTAATTTTGTGTAATATAAAGAAGTTTGTTTAACTGTTTACTCTTTGTGGCTAAACCTATTTATGAGTAGCCAATAGCAAGCTTGAAAATTTGACTTTGTTAACTTATGTTTATCAGGGGAGGGTTCCTTTAATTGGCTGCGGAGGCATTTTCAGGTAAAACTACCGAGTCCTTTGTTGGCACAAAATTGGTTTCTAACTATCTGTTTGTGTGATATATATGATCTGTATAGTGGTGTAAAAAGAGAATTTGATCTGTAGATTTCCTTCCATGAGCCTTGTATAATTCTTCCATTGATAGAACTTTCTGCTTATCTTTAATTCAGTGGTGAGGATGCATACAAGAAAATACGAGCTGGAGCAACACTAGTTCAGCTATATACAGGTTTTGCTTACGGAGGGCCTGCGCTTATCCCTCAAATAAAGGTATTAAATACCACAGACATGTTGGAGTGTATCCCCTGAATGTTATAGTCTCTCGTGTCATTTTGATTAAAATTTAATTTGGAAGTTTATGAGCACATAGGCCGTATGAGAGTTAAATTAAAGCATTCATATTTCGTTGGCTCCAGGCTGAATTAGCAGAGTGCTTGGAGAGAGATGGTTTCAAATCCATAAAAGATGCAATCGGTGCGGACTACAGACGACCTTGATCGATATTGAATGCTCAGTGAGGAACAAAAAACAAGTTCGGCAGTGTTACTTTCCATTAATGATTCTGGAAGTAGCAAGATTAATTCGAAGTTTTGGCATCATTGATTCCTGATTGAAGTTCATTGCTGTTTCGATGAGCTGGGCAATGGACATATTCCAACAGTCAAATTTTCTGTAACAAATAGAATAAAGAAATGAACAACTCATGTTAGGGAATTTCTGTTAACTGTATAAATTGAAGTGAGTAGAGCAAATGACTCATTCTTCTCCCTTAGGTAAATGAGGTAGATTGAAGGGGCAACTTTCCTCCAAGAATACAAGAAAATTTGACGGAAAAAATGGAGCATAACTTGAGTGAATTGGTGGATGATTACTTGCAGAATCTTATAGCTTGACATGCAATTCATCATGAAATGAGTTTGAAAACCAGTCTTGAAAAACAACTCAATTCCAAATAGTATTTTTTGTTTGAAATATCCTCTCAACTCTTATATTTGTGCTCGAAACAGACAAATAATCTTTCCTTTCATAAATATAAGATTATTTTCCCTAATTTGAGTAGATTAAATAAGTTAGTTAAATTAATTATTTACGCATGATATCACCAATTTATCTCAACTCTCTCTCTCTCTCTCTCGTTATTATAAATAAGTATGATAGCGTTAATTTAGGAAAAATATGAGAAAAGTTAGAAAGTAATATTATAATTAGAAATAAATTGAATTTCAAAAGTGATTTTATATTTAGGAACAAAGGGAGTATTTAATATGGTCATCCTCTCAACCCCTTTTGGAGGCATACTAAGGATTTGAGAAGCACTTTATCCTTCTAATGAAAAGACCATAAAATAAGCACTTTCAAGTCCAAAACACAAAACATCACAAATTCTAACAATCCAAAAATGAATTGCAGTTCAAATGCTGCTAGAGTAGGGGATTACTTCCTCCATAGAAAGTGAAACTTTCATCATTGGCATAGTTAAGCACTCTGCATAGCATTATCTAATTATGAATCACGCAATGCAGTTTTGTGTTCAGTCTACCAACTAGCTATGGAGAAGAAGCTAATTGCTTAAGTTTTGCTTGTAAAACTGCCCCTGCTTCATCTGCCAAACTTTTCTTTTTCGTAGCAACCTGCAGTTATTGTAAAGAGTATCTTCAGTTACATAAAAGCAGCTAGATTAGAATGTGAGCATGATTAGAATGTGAGCATGTCAGTTCTGTCAATCGCTTCTTTATAATCAATAGGTTACATATTAGGCATAACATACTGAATCATACAAGTGAAAGTTCAATTCGTGAATACACAAGTCAAATCATGCTGACAATAGTTGATCGTAGTGCATATCATAAGTAAAACAAAGATTAACCACAGGAAACTTACATCAACAAGCTGATCGTAGTTGGACTTTAGTAGGCTGATTTTACGCTCACAATAGTCTTTTCCTTCAGCCATTGTTTTCTGTGAACAGCATAAACACAATTTAATTGGTACGTGAGAATTGAAGTAGCGGTAGATAGCGCTTGATGCACTCATAGAGTCTAAAGCATGTAAATTAAAAGTGAATTAACCCTGTCTGTTATGTTATATCAGTGTAAGCCTGTAGCATGTACTCCCTCCAGTCTTAAATATAAGACCTAGTTGACTTTTTTGGAAAATCCTAAAAAAGCAAAATAAGTTAATTATAAATTAATTTACCTAGTTTCTTTCCCTTAGACTAGTTTATTTTATCTATAAACTTATGAATAATCTAAAAATATATCAAATATGTCATAATTTAATAACCTATTTTGCAACATTAATCTCTCAAAAAAAAAAGTCAACTAGGTCTTATATTTAGGACCGGAGGTAGTATCAAATATATAATAATTTAATAACCTAATTCGCAACCTTAATCTTTCCAAAAAAAAAGCAACTAGGTCTTAATATTTAGGACCGGAGGGACTATATCAAAAGAGAGTTAGTAACCTGAATGAAGTAGCCTGTGCCAACATCAACCAAAACGTCATTGGCATCATCAAGAGTGCCAGGCACATAGAGCGATGCAGTGAGAGGGACCAGCATCTTGTTGCCTAGATATCATTCATGAAAAAGAGACAAGATAAGAATATGATGAAGCAAGGAAAATGGAAAGCCCCAGAAGATGAGATGAGGAACGAATATTCACCTTGGGGGCGGACGGAGAGATTGTGGAGGGCGGAGGAGGCGACGTCGAGGCGAGCGGTGGCGGCGCGAATGTTGGAGAGGCTGTCCTGCAGAAGATTCACCTCCGCGTCTGCCTGCTCCTTCACACCCTTCAACTGCTCTATGCTCATCTTCTCTAATCCCATTCCTCCCGTCGTCGATCCCATTCTCTCTCTGCTAATCGTTAATTGGTTACAGTTGAACAATCTCCGTCGCGCACAGACCAAATCTATTTTCAATCTCAGTCAAAGTTCACAAACAATTAATCAATGTCAACAAACTATCACTTGCTCAGCCTCCTAGCACCAATATATACAGTTTCAAAGAACCAATCATACAACTCAATTAACTCTCCATTTATACAAACAGAAATCCTTTTTATGTTAACAAGCACACCTTTAACAGATCAAATATACACCAATAAGGCAGCAGAGATTCCCAATTATGAACACTAAATAATCAAAATAAAGAAGACAAGCTCCCCAGTTGCCATCAACTTTAGAACCACACCAATAACAACACATCACTATAGTGAAAATCCTCATCATCCATTCCTTCCTTCCATGTAATAGAATCAGACCAACAAAACAAACAAATGAGTAATGAAAACACAAAGCTTCATATTCAAATCAACAAAATTCTAATCCAAATATCAACATTCCAGCTTATTATTTTATTTATTTACATTTCTACAACCAAATATAATATATGATTCACCTTTAACATCCACTTTCTTTAATACCAATCATTCCATAAGCTCCCTTATTTTAGAAGAAATCAAATATAGTACCACTTCTTACGCCCCAAGAACTTATTACCTATTTAAGGTAAAATCACAAATCCAAATATACTTCCTACCCATATCAATCACAATCATGTAAAAGTAGAGCAAAGAGGAAGCAATCCAAACTCACACTTGCACATAAATCGTATGTATAATAGGTCTACCAACCTTTATTATACCTCCATGGCTCCATCCATTTAATTATTAACAAGGAAACAATTCTATGGAAAAAAATCAACTCAAACAAAAACAAGATGCATTCATAGTAATCAAGCGTCAAACATAAACCAAACAAACTCCATCACTTCAACAATCAAACCCACAAAAATACTACCACACTAAAATGCCAATTAAACACCTCCCAGCCACAAACAAGTAGTCAGCCAAAACAGAATACTCCCTCCGTTCCTAAATATAAGATCACTTTTGAAAATTTGGAGAGATTAAGGAAGACATTCCAATGAGTTAGGATTACATAGAATTTCCAAAATACCCCTCGCCTAAGTTTTTAAAATATCACCTTCTTCAAACCACTATTTTTTGGGTGAAGGGAGTAAAGGGGTAATTTGGGGAAAACCTGAGTCAAATTAGAAAGTGATCTTATATTTAGGAATGGAGGGAGTATAATTCACCATGCAACAATATACTTGTAGCTATATGAATACATAAAAGACACATGCATTGCAATTAAGACACCTCACAACACTTCACAAATCACACAAACACTTCCATCCTAAAACCAGTTCAGTCTTGAAAACAATGGCAGCAACAAGAAATTCGTAATTATACATGTCCCCAAAGCAATCAGCCATATTCAGTTTCACCAAATCATTAATTAAATCCACATGCATTACAATACTGTAATTAATCCATTGTTCATCTCACGACAGCAACAACCCAAAACAGAATTGTTGATTCCTATAACAAAATCATCAAACCCCATGGATTGCTTAAATTATATGCAGACCATTATAACAACCTAAACAAACGGGAAATGAGGAAAGCACATAAAAAGGAAGTGTAGCTTAAGAAAACAAGAAAGACCGAAGCTTACCCTTAATCCCTTAATCCAGATCGAACAAAGCCCACTAATCTCGCGAAATAGCAACCTTGGATGAAGAAAAATGGTGAAAGAGTATAATTCTCACTTCCTCAACATACCTTATTTTTTCAGTTCAAAAAAACATACCTTATTTCATTTGATAAACAAAAACATATACCTAATTTCATATCTCACTTTTTATTTAGTATACTTTTTTTATACATACTTAGTATTAGATCACTTTGGGGAAGTGAATGAGTTCCTAAATATAAGATCACTTTCTATTTTGTCTCAACTTTGGTCCAAATTACCCCTATACTTCTTAGCTCCCTCACATCTCTCTCAAATCCCTGTTTGTCTTTTAAATTTAAGTGAGGGGTATTTTGGGAAGATCATGTAATCCTAATTCATTGCAAAGTCTTCCTTAATCTCTCCAAATTAGCCAAAGTGATCTTATATTTAGGAATGGAGGGAGTATACTTTTATTGTTTATGTTTGCATCAAATTTCAATTTAGTCATTTATGTTTATAAAGTACACTTTTAGTCCTTCTTTGTTAACACTGTTAGTTTAACTTAACAGAAAATGCTAACTTAACAATTTGAAATTGTTATTTTAGAATATAATTGGACCAAACATAGTAAATTTTGAAAATATAAGAATATTTACACTCAAATATTTTAATCTCAACATTTTTTCAGTAGTTAATAATCATTTAAATTGTTAAGTTAGCATTTTCCGTTAAGTTAAACTAACGTTTTCAGTAGTTAATTACCATTTAAAATTGTTAAGTTAGCATTTTCCGTTAAGTTAAACTAACGGTGTTAACAAAAAAATGACTATAAGTTTACTTTCTAAACATAAAAGATTAAATTGAAACTTGATGCAAACATAAGGGACCAAAAGTATACTTTTACCCTCAAAATATAATACTCCCTCTGTTCCTAAATATAAGATCACTTTAGGAAATTTGGAGAGATTAAGGAAGACATTCTAATAAGTTAGAATTACGCGAAATTTCCAAAATACCCTCATCTAAGTTTTAAAAATATCCTCTCACCTTCTTCAAACCTCTATTTTTGGGTGAAGAGAGTATAATGGTAATTTGGGGAAAACTTTAGTCTAATTAGAAAGTGATCTTATATATAGGAAGAAACTCTCCTTCCTAAAGTGATCTTATATTTAGGAACGAAGTGAGTATAATATAGGGTTAAGAACTTAAGGTGCATATTTTTATTGCTCTATAATATAGCGAAGAGCATCAAACATAATAGTATACAATATTTCAAACAAGAATTGTTTTCGTTGCTTATTTAGTAATGACATTAAATAAGTCATGTTTGACGGTTACGTATCAATTTTTGACTGTTAAATAATGGGATAAATGAGCATTTTTAACACTATAGAATATAGTAAGGAGCACAAAACATAATATACAATATTTTGGTCCATTTGTGGTAACAAAAAATTATTTTCGTTGCTTATCTGGTAACCTGTTAGCTAAAACTCACTTTCATAAGATAAAAGCTGACTTGAGATAATGATGTAATATATGTATGTTGAAAAAACAAATTTAATCAACATTTAGTTTAAGTTTATAACATTTAGAAGTAACTATAAAATACTCTATTTTAAATTGATGTGGGTTGGGGGTGAGAGTTTCATTAACTTTTCAATTTTTTAACTATTTTAAAATTCAAAATTTATATTTCATTTGATCACACCGATTTCCTAGTTATCTAGTCATGTCATCATAATTAACGTTAGTGACATGTCAGCAAATTTAACAATGTTAACCCATATTCAAGTTCTTATTAAACTATAGGGACTAACTGTGCTAACGGAATCAAACTTTAGGGACCAAAACATATTTTTATAGACTACATGGACTAAAACGAAATTTGAAAAAAGTATAGGGACGGAAATATAAATACGAAAAAATATGGAGTCAATATGCAATTTTGCGAAGTTTTTAACGGTCAAACGTCATTGACCGTCAGGTGAGCGTAAAATTTGACCACTTTAGTTACTTGAAGGGTAAGTTAGAGCTTGTTGTTAATTTAGAGTGTCCAGTGCTCCACGGTGATTATTTGAATGGCAATTTAGGGTCATTACCCTTTGTCATTTTCCCTAAATTTATTTACATTTATTCCTATTAAAAATACAACAAAAAGAATCACTTCACTCCACGCCTCTGGAAAGTTGAAACTTTCTATCCAAGAAAAAGAAGCACAAGGCGGCTGTAGGACTGGATGGTCTAGATATTTGTTTGGTTTTATTTCTTTATTTATTCATTAGTCTGTTTTACTATTATTATTTTTTTTTTTTGCCATCACTCTGGTTTACTATATTTTATTATTCCCATGTTACTACTTTTTTCCAGCATAGTTGATAGTCCCATCTTACTTGTAAACATGTGTAGAATTGTACAAATTATAACATTCTAAAATCCACAACATATATTTATGATTCCATAATTCTCTTAGAAAATATATGTAGATGATTTCGGTTCTTAACTCATTATGCATTATGATAAAATAAAAAACTCATTATGCGAACATTTTAATATGATTAAACACCCTAAAAACATTATCAGCTAAATAAAAAATTAATCTCGTATTTTCTATATTTTCTAAATTTCCAAAGTTAAGAAACTAATTTATCTATTGTCAAAATTTTTGGAATATTTAGTTAGAAACATAGAATGTTAGATTAAAATCCCCACCCTTTTGTCTTTGAATCACCAACTCATCGAATACCAATTGAAAAAAATAATAAAAATGACGGAGAAATTATTTTGCAGACAAAAATATTCATACAATTTTTTTTATTTTTATTCTAACACCACTCACTAATCCCGCGTCCATTCTATTGATAATGGATTAATCCAAACTCGAAGAAGGTGCAAGTGTTCCCTCGACTGCCCTATAATCCGACGCATATTGGCAACTTACTAATTCAGACTCAAAGAAGGTAAGAATGTTGCCTCTTAATCTGACCCTATTGACAACTAACTAAATTAAACTTAAATAAAGTAGGAATAATCCCTACATACTCCTTCTGGTCCCTAATGTAAGAACCCAAAATTTGAATGATTTTGATCTCTAATATAAGAGTTCATCTCACATTCTCTCCTCATTTAATGTGTTTTTTCCAACTTTGCCCCTAACTCTCTCTCATATTTATTAATGTTTGTGTATTTCTTTCTCTTAAAGTATCACAATAAATATTGACAATATTGGAAAAGAAGCATTAACTCCAGACACTCAGTTAACATTCACATGTTTTCTTAAGAAACGTTTTTTTTTTGTTGCTGACTCTTATATCAGGGAGTGGAGGGATTATTACATATTGGTTGCCCAAATAGACAAAGTCTTTTATTTTTTTATAAACAAAACATTGAGACAATAAATAAATTGTTATTTTGAGTGTCTTGCTATCATCACCAACATAAAACCCTAAACCCTAACTGTCTGTCAAGCTTTGAAAGCCTCTCTGTTCCTCACATCTCACTCTTCTCTTCTTCTGGAGATGGCCACCGCTTCTTTTCTTCGCTCTCTACGAAGGCGTGATGTCGCCTCTACATCTTTCGCCACCTATCGATCGGTACCACTATTTATTTATTCCATGATCCCATTATATCAACAGTTTTTATTTGCTTTTCTTAGCTCATGCATGTTTTTCCTCATGTGGCCTTATTTTTTAATCTCTTGCAACTCTTGTTAAACATTGACGGCTGTAT
This sequence comes from Mimosa pudica, assembly GCA_029929735.1. Classification (NCBI taxonomy): domain Eukaryota; kingdom Viridiplantae; phylum Streptophyta; class Magnoliopsida; order Fabales; family Fabaceae; genus Mimosa; species Mimosa pudica. The sequence continues at coordinate 3,936,775 of JAKELP010000039.1, read as the reverse complement.
TTGTGGTATGTATTTTATGAAAATGTCATAACTTCTGTGTATTTGATGCCTTCGACATGGATTGGAGAAAATGTGTTTCTTGATAGCTACCCAAAGTTAGCTTATTGTTTTATTGGCTCACAGGGTCCATGACATTTCAATGTTCGTATTTTACTCTGATTGATATTTTGGATTTTGAAAGTTTCAATATGGCAGATTTGAATATTTTTGATATTTCTCTGTTGGTTGATGATCTTGTCATTCAGTTGGAACATATGTTAGTGATGTTAATTGAGTTGGGCATCCAACTAAGTTGTTTGCAATTCTTTCGGTGATCCACAACCCTTACTCGGTTAATTGAGTTAGGATTGTGATCTTCCTATTCCTTTCTATTATGAATGCAAGCCCTTCTACTGAGTTTAATCATATTTCACTTCATTACCCATTTTCTAGATTTGGAGCCTTGATAGGTCGCAGTGCCATGACCCATTTTATATGGTAGTGTGACTATAGCCCTGCCGTTTGGGTATCTTGGCGTTTCCTTGCTTATTTGTATTTCTTTCCAAAAAAAATCCCTGTAATTTGCACCCGGACAAAAAAAAAACTGTCAAATTGCCCATTTCTTAATGCAGTTAGATTCTTATTTACTTAGTAGATTTTTAGATGTGGAAATTTGATGTATCATTCTGTGATTTTCTTCTAGATTATTAATATCATAACTTGTTGCATTTAACTTTTGCCTATCTATCTGTGCTGAGTCCCTTTGATTAGCAAATCTGGAATGGTTTTTCTTTTAAATGTAAACTATCACAAGCTTGATGCCACTCTATATTGGTATAAAAGTTTGAAATTTGAGGATATATGAATGTCTGAGTTTTGTTGGTACCATGGAATTATATTAATTGTATACATCATATAGTATAATTTAGTTGTACAAAAAATTAATTAAAATGTTCTCATTCAAATGTTTTACTTTGTACAGTTGACAGGTTGCTCTAAACCAGCACATGTCAATAAATTCTGGACAAGTTTGTCTCGCCCATTCAGGTTTTATCTCTTGTTCTAGTTCTTGTTTAAGTGTAATTGCAAGTAAGTTGCTCTATCATTTGTGGTTGTAATTTCTGTTCCTACTGAAATTTTATCACATCATTTCGTGTGCATTTCAGCTCAAGGCCTGCTGGTAATGATGTCATTGGTATTGATTTGGGTACTACCAATTCATGTGTTTCTGTTATGGAGGGAAAGGTATGAGGTCATTCATCTCCAAATTTTTTCATGGTTCATGCATGTTTTTTATGTGTGGCATTCTTGTTGACTGATATTATATACTTTTGCAGAATCCCAAAGTCATTGAAAACTCTGAAGGAGCTCGCACAACACCATCTGTGGTTGCCTTCAATCAAAAGGGAGAGCTGCTTGTTGGTACTCCAGCCAAACGGCAGGCTGTGACCAACCCAACAAACACCCTTTTTGGAACCAAACGTTTGATTGGTAGGAGATTTGATGATGCTCAAACTCAAAAGGAGATGAAGATGGTCCCATTCAAGATTGTTAAGGCTCCAAATGGAGATGCATGGGTTGAAGCTAATGGGCAGCAGTACTCACCAAGCCAAATTGGGGCCTTCGTTCTTACGAAGATGAAGGAAACTGCAGAAGCATACCTTGGAAAGTCTGTCTCAAAAGCTGTAGTCACTGTGCCAGCTTACTTCAATGATGCACAGAGGCAGGCAACAAAGGATGCTGGAAGAATTGCAGGGCTTGATGTGCAGAGAATCATAAATGAGCCCACTGCTGCTGCACTTTCATATGGGATGAACAACAAGGAGGGCTTAATTGCAGTTTTTGATCTTGGAGGTGGAACATTTGATGTTTCCATATTAGAAATATCCAACGGTGTTTTTGAGGTATGGAAAAAGTTATCTCTCTCTCTCTCTCTCTCTCTCTATCTATCTATCTACACATACACACACACACACCATATCTCTCTCAACTTTATTGAATGATTAATTGGCGATAATATTTATTGACATACAGGTGAAAGCAACCAATGGTGACACTTTCTTGGGAGGAGAAGATTTTGACAATGCCCTGTTGGACTTTCTAGTGAGTGAATTCAAGAGAACTGAGAGTATTGATCTTTCCAAGGATAGACTTGCCCTGCAGAGACTCAGGGAAGCTGCTGAGAAGGCTAAGATAGAACTTTCTTCAACATCTCAAACTGAAATCAACCTGCCTTTCATCACTGCTGATGCATCTGGTGCTAAGCATTTGAATATTACATTGACTAGATCCAAGTTTGAGAGTTTGGTAAATCACTTGATTGAAAGGACAAAGGCACCATGTAAGAACTGCTTGAAGGATGCCAACATCTCCATTAAAGACGTTGATGAGGTTCTGCTGGTTGGAGGGATGACTCGTGTGCCTAAAGTACAACAGGTTGTTTCTGAGATCTTTGGAAAGAGTCCTAGCAAAGGTGTGAATCCTGATGAGGCAGTTGCGATGGGAGCAGCTATCCAAGGTGGTATACTTCGTGGAGATGTTAAGGAGTTGCTTCTCCTAGATGTCACACCGCTGTCTTTGGGTATTGAAACTTTGGGTGGCATCTTCACTAGATTGATCTCAAGGAACACTACAATTCCTACAAAGAAGAGTCAGGTAATTAGAAAAAGCTAATGATTGTCTTTCAATGCATAAAACATAAACCTGTCACATTCAAGAAATGGGGTGTAATAATAATTACTAAAGAAAATTGTTCAAGTCACCAAGCCGCAAGTAAGTATTATTTTGTTTAAAAAATGACAGCTTTTCATGACAATGAAAATTTGGCATGATTTTTTATATTATTGCACTGCACATACATGTATAAAATGATAGAAAAAGAAGATTGCCCCAAATTAATGCTCCTAAACGTACTATTTTGTGCTTCTAATAGCTGACTGTATGTGTAATAGACATAAGTTGAAGGAATTTATGAACATAAGTTGAAATGTTTTTGAGAGGTGATGAAATTATCTCTAACTAGCATAATTATTGTGATAGGTGTTTTCTACGGCAGCGGACAATCAAACACAGGTAGGTATCAAGGTGTTGCAAGGTGAGCGAGAAATGGCGTCTGACAACAAAATGCTCGGAGAATTTGAGCTTGTTGGCATCCCCCCTGCACCTAGAGGCATGCCTCAAATTGAGGTCACTTTTGACATTGATGCCAACGGAATTGTCACTGTATCTGCCAAAGACAAGTCCACTGGTAAAGAGCAGCAAATCACGATTCGCTCATCTGGAGGACTCTCTGACGATGAGATTGAGAAGATGGTTAGAGAAGCTGAGTTGCATGCCCAGAAAGATCAAGAAAGAAAATCATTAATCGACATCAGAAATAGTGCAGACACTACTATCTATAGCATTGAGAAGAGCTTGAATGAGTACCGAGACAAGATTCCAAGTGAAGTGGCCAAGGAGATTGAGGACGCAGTTGCAGAGCTAAGGACCGCGATGTCAGGGGAAAATGTGGACGAGATTAAATCAAAGCTTGATGCTGCAAACAAGGCGGTCTCCAAGATTGGCCAACACATGTCTGGCGGTTCTGGTGGCGGTTCCAGCGACGGTCCCTCCTCTTCCGGTGGTTCTCAGAGTGGCGAGCAGACTCCTGAGGCAGAATTTGAGGAGGCCAAGAAGTGAGACTTATAGAGTGGTTTTTGGTAGTTCCTTTCCTGATAATTCAAAAAATTAATGCAAATGGATAAAGCATTTGTCGACCATTGAACGCGTGAGTTTAAACACGTCATAGAGGAAATTATAATTTTGAGGCGTTCTCATTTGTTTAAAAAAACTTGTTTAGCATTGAACTCAGTTCTCAATTATAATTATAGGGAAATTTTGTCATTCAGTGATTTATTCATAAGTGAAAGTTATTTGTCTCTCTCTTTCGTGCGTAATGTTCCTCCCACTCAGTTTGCACATTTTAGTATCACATCTGTATAATGAAAAACATATGTATGATTAAAACAAAATTAGTATGGTATTTAATATGACATAATTTTCAGCATACAGTGCACTACTACATATTTAACTTAGATACAATGTAATAAGGTATAGATAGCAAACTTTAAAAAACAGCCATCTGAAATGAATCAGTAAGTGGTACTTAATATAGAAAATGTATAGTATATATATCAATATTATGCGTGATGTTGATAGTGTTAGTTTGTTGGATTAAAAATAATTTAAATGATTAAGGGATTACTCTTAAAGTATTCAAGTTATCTATACCTTTCTTCTTTTGCCACAAGTTATCTATATTGTTTTTAAAAAGTGTATAGTAAACCAGATCTGTCCTGCGCATTGCCTACGGTGTATTATTAAGAGATTGCGTATGGTATTTATAGTATGTAAGGCCATAGTATATAGGTGTTGAGTTATACTTATATAGGCTGGACTTGCGCAATACCAATATGAAGTTTATTGAGTTTCCCACACCATTTTGTAATAATTCGGAATGAAAAGTTTTACCGACCTAGTAATCTAATTTCATCAACTAATAAATAGATTACAAATAGGACCAAATGGTCTTTTTAAACATGTCAAGATATTCAATTTTATATGAAACGAAAGCAACTTTTTAAACTACATTATGAGTGTCACCAATGTCCTTAACGCGTGGAGATTAGTTATAGATCAAATCTCCACCATTAAACAATCAATTGATTTCTGAAAATGAGAAATGAAAAATTACAAAAGTAAGAAAAAACACTATCTTCTTCGGTATAATTTTACACAAATTAATCCTTGGATATAACACAATCTGCAAAGGACCTCAATCCACATTTCCAGGCCCAAATGAAAAAGAAGTATTCAACCCTTTCGTGATGCAGTGTTGCGGAATAAGACCAATCCCATTATGCTAATAAAACAGAAATCTAAAATGAAACACAGATATTAGTATAAATCTACAAATTAACTTGTATGTTTAACAGAGTCTGCGTCATCCTTCAGTTTCTGCATCTTTCTTTAGCTGAAGAGAAATGCCGATTCCCTGAGATTGGACTTACTATATAAAACAATAATCTATGATATATACTCCCTCCGGTTCTAAATATAAGACCTAATTGACTTTTTGGAAAAATCCTAAAAAAAGCAAAATAAGTTAATTATAAATTGATTTACCTAATTTTTTCCCTTAAAGTAGTTTATTTTACTTATAAACTAATGGATAATCTAAAAATATATCAAATATGTCATGATTTAATAGACTATTTTGTAACTTTAACCTCTCCAAAAAAAAGTCATCTAGGTCCTATATTTAGGACCGGAGGTAGTATTATTCAGTAGATAAGAGTAAGCAAGTGATTCATACATACATATATGTTGATAAACAAACACACCTGTACATGTGTAGACGATAGCGATGACACTTTCCCATTAGGTAGAGTAGTTCACCTTTTATGGATGGACAATGACCCTATTTTGCCCTTCAAGTAACCACTCTAAACCATTGGGCACTCTAAACTAACAACGGGTACAATCTTACCCTTGAAGTAACCAAAGTGGTCCAATTTTACCCTCTGCCGAATGTAATGTTGATACGTGGAATGTAATGTTGAAACGTGGACGATACGTGTCGACATTACATTCATCAGAGGGTAAAATTGGACCACTTTTGTTATTTCAAGGGTAAAATTGTACCTGGTGTTAGTTTAAGGTGCCCAGTGGTCCAGGGTGGTTACTTGAAGGGTAAAATAGGGTCATTTCCCTTTATGAATTGTAGAGATAACCAAATTAAAAGATCCAGAAATTTTCTTGGCCTTACCTACTTTCGCATGTTGATGTGAGTTCCATGATAATTTAGCAGCATGCCACAAAAAAGAAACATGATTGAGTGCAGCGTCAATGATGGCTGGACACCAACCACTGATCTGCCAAAAATCACAGGAAAGAAGAGGATGTCAAGAGAGTATCATCAACGCTGCACTCAATGATATTTCTCCAGCGTAGACGAGAATATTATTCCAATGATTTTCCACATTCAAGATAACTTTCACAAACCTGCGATGATATGAACGAATAGTTTGTCATATTTATAAAATGTATCTGTAGAGCAAGCCTGGTGATATTGTGAACTTTGTAGTACTAGTATACTAGCTTCATTATTGTACTACCACCGTTTCCTTACTTCACCAGCTAGATAAAAAGGAAGTTCTAAGGTAGATATGTCAAAGATTGTTTATATGTACCTTTCAATTTTGTTGTACTGGTCTGTTAGTTGTACTATAGCAACAACATCGTACTACATCATCTCATTTTGATCACCCCAAAAGGAGGGAAAAAAACTTCCCATTATTTTTCTTTTATTTATTACATTGCAGGAGTGAGCAATGCCTTCCCATTATTCTTTGATCGGGTGAATCAACAAAAAGTACAGCTAACATTTTCTCAAAAAAAGCATTTAATTACTATGTTACTTTTTTAAAAAAAAGTACCCAAAAACTTTTTAAATTGAGGCAAAGTGTCAAACAAAACCACCCTCGTTAACCAAAGATAACTACCGTTATTTTTCAACTTATGGATTTCTAGTCTCTAAATTAAAAAATATTATCTTTACCAATTGATTGCACCATACTTTTGCATATATTTTCATGGCCAAATCCATTGAATTAATGCATGTTTTGATGATAATTGCACCTAATTTGCATAGATTCTAACTATTGCACTAGTTGTTGAAATTTGTTTTGATCAAGGGCAATTTAGGCTTTTTTTAGTATGCTATAATGTTTTACATGTTTTCAAGAACATTTTGATGCTACCTTTGAGACATTTGAATATGTAGGTTGGGAGGTTGAAGGTGAAGATTCAAGAAAAGGGGTCAAAATAACGTTTCTGGATGAAGCTTGCATTTTAGTGCTGAGACAGGCCAACTGGCGAGCCACTGGCAAGCCACTGGCGAGCCACTCGCCACTTGCTCGCCAGTTGGCGAGCCACTGGCGAGTACATTCGGGTAACTCGTCACTCGCTCGCCAGTTGGCGAGCCACTGGCGAGCCTGACGCTGTCAAAAAATCAGACGCGATTTTTAGGGTTTTTTGGGCCTATAAAAGCTTCCTATCATGACCCAAACCATTCCCAAGCACCCTTTGGCCGAAAATAAGTGTCCCAACCTAGGGTTCTTCAATTCCCTTCCATTCCCACTCATTTTCATCCACTTCCACCTCATTCCTTCCACCCCCATCCATCCTTTCATCACATTTCCACCTTCTTCCACCTTTCTCTTCCATGGATTTTCAAATGATTCTTCTTCTTGGAGTTTCTCTTGGAGTTTCTATGTTGGATTGAGGATTCTTCATCTCTTGAGGATGGGTTGATGGTTGTTCAAGCATGGGTTCATCATGAGGGGAGTTTTTCTTAGTTCATTATATGTATTTAGAATTTCTTCTTTATGTATTTGAACCTCTCTTGTAGATGTTTGGATTTATGTATTGGATTGAGATTCTATATATGTATGTATGATGTTTGACCTTGCTAATTTGGATTAGGACTATGTATTAAGTACTTTGTTGATTATATATGTGTTTTGGTAAATTCTTCTTGATATTGAGTTGCTTAGCCTTGTGTTGATGATTCTATCGAGTTGATTTATTTAGATATGTGTATGATTGTATGAGCTCTCTTTTATAGGACACTCTATAATTCGATTGAGTTTGGAAAAGGAAAAAGACATTAACCAAATCTAAATTAGCAAATCACATCATGAATGGACTAAGTTGTGTCTATTTTGGGCTTTAAACACTTGAGTTATGAATTCATATCTACATTGTGGTTGCATTAAATTAGTCTCATTTTAGTGGTTGCTAGTGAGATTACTTGATTGTATCCATTCATGATTGTTGTGGTTGCACTTCATGAGAGCCACAAGTGTTTAGACTCAAACTATTTCACACATCTAGGAATTACACTTGATGCATTGAACCCCTAAATGATTTGAGCTAATGTTTGTCACCTCACCTAGACTCAAGAGATCCATTTCATAGAATTCACTATACTTCAACCATTCAATCATCCCACCTTATCAAAGAAAAGATAAAAAATATTGTAGTTAGGTTCATTTGCATTCTACATATAAAAACCCAACAAACCCCAATTCCCTTGTTCATTTCAATTTGCATTTAGTTCATCTTAGGGTAGTTTAGAAGACTCCTCAAGAGAGACGACCCGAGGTTGCGCCACTGTGTTGCAATCCTTGGTTTCATAAATAACTTGCATTTAACCCCAAGGCGACTAGGAACCGGTTAAATCAATGGCGCCGTTGCCGGGGAGTCATTTTTGACTCCCTAAGGTAGCTAAGTGTCAATTGAAACATTGACAAGGGGTAGGAGTCATTAGGATTAGATTTAGTTCATATGCATCATTTCATCATTTAGGATTAGGATAGATGCATTCCATATTTTTTACTTTTTCTTCTTCTTAGTTTTTGTTCTTGTTTGCATATATATTGTCTTCTTGAGATTGTTTGAGACTGAATCATTGAGTTCTCATGTCTTGGAATTTCACAAATTTTGGTTACAATCATGATATTCCTGAGAATTCAAACTCTTTTGTGAGAAATACCACTAGGATGGAAGAGACACCTTCTTCAATCATGGATGAATTATACAAAGAAAGGGACAAAATGTTGGTCATTCTCGATTCCTCCTCCAAATCCAATAGCACATCATGTTGGGATCCACCTTTACCCCCACCACAATATCACACATACTTTGATTATCCTTCTCCACCATATTCCTCTACCTACCGTGAGCCATATCACCATCCATACCCTTCATCATATCAAACCTCATCATATGAGCCTTCACCTCCACCACATAGACCATATACAAAACCATACTCTTCATCTCTACCTTGCCCATCACCATATCACCATTCATGCCAAACTACATACCAACCACCTCCACGTGAACCATCACCCCCACCCCCACCCAAACCCATCACCCGTAAACAAAATCCCCTTGATGCTTTCTTTGACTACCCCAACATGGATGACCATACCAAAGAGCTCAAGAGGATGTATGCAGTTAATAAAACTCGATCTCTAGAACTATATAGGAAGAAAACTGCATGTGGACTCTCCAAGCAATTGGAGGAAGAATTGGAAGAGTTAGGGGAATACCTCAATGCATTTTACATGCATGTGCTTTGGAAAAGAACTAATGGAGAAGAGGGAACCCATTGGCCCTATGATCTTAAGAGTGAAGAGATTGAGCAAGTGGTACCTCAAGTGCAAGAGGATGCACCTTCAAACATAGGTAATACCCCTCCTATTCTAGAAGAGGTTTATCCTCCTCTTACAACTAATTTGGCTAGTGAGAGTGATAGTGGGAAGAATGAAGAAATCATTGTTGAATCTCCCCATATACCTAAAATTGAACATGCTCACCATGATGTCATTAGTAGTACTACCATACTTGAGCCTACCAATTGCACTGTTGATTCTTCTTGTGATGATCATGCTTATCTTCCTATTGATAGCAATGTTGAAGATGCTGAAAAAATTGATCAATTGTCATGTTCTTGTGATGAGCATATAATTTGTATGAATTGCATTGATCGTAAGTGTCATTTGCTTGTCCAATTTCGTGAACATGCATTGCATAATACTAGAATTGCTGTTAGAAATGAGCATGAGTCTTTTGAAGAAGGTAAGTCTAGTCCAAGTGCTAGTGTTGATGATAAGTTTGAGAATAACCAATCTATAGGACTTAGTGATATGCATGTTTTACATGATGTTGAGATACACCCTACACTTTCTCCCACTCCACACAAGAGTGAGGGTAACAATGATGATTCCAATTTGATCACTAGTCCTTTGGTTGATACATGTGCACATGAGCTTTCTTATTCTCAAATCTTATCATGTGATTTGCCTCCTGATATAATTGCACTTGATTGTGGTATAAATACTGTTGATTTGAGTGATGCTATTGTTCATGAGAAGATAGTACCAATCTGTGATACTACCATTGTTGCAAACCACATTGACCTTGTAATACCATGCTTTGATAGATGTTTAAATGTGGTTGATTTCATTGGTTGTGAGAAGCATCTACTCTTCTATGTGCCTAAACCTAGGCTTCTCACATTGCATACACCACTTTGTCACTTTACTTGTGCTAATTCTTTCCATGGATTTAAGTACTTTGACTCATGTGGTGTACTCGGAGTTGGTAGTGTTGCTCTTTTGTTGGCTAACTTTTTGCAGGCCTATCATTTGGGAGGATCCCATATAAACCATTCACCAACCCCACTTTTGGATCACCTACTGATGGAGCCTCGACTTCCACCGAGGAGGACAAAATCAACCCTCCTCTTGGTTCTTCTCTCAAGCTACAAGCCTCCATGAATCAAGGTTGTTCCTTTCCTCTCTTGTCCTTTCGTTATACATGTTCAGGCTGGCTGGTGATATTTTGTGATGCATGTTAGGATAAGTGTGGGGGAGGGACACATCTAGTAGAAAAGGTAGTTTAGTGTTAGTTGAGTCAATAAGAACCCCTTATGATGTCAGTCTCCTGTTGCGCCACATTGCATTGAGGACAATGCATGATTTAAGTGTGGGGGAGGGACTTGTAGTAGCCATGCTTGATTCATTGGATTTGTGTCATTTCCACATTAGTGTCAATTTTTTTTCAAAAAAAAAAAAAAAAAAATTTACTTCCAAGCTTCCAAGTTTCATGTTGTGTTGAATGTTCACATTCATTGTAATATGGAACAAAGTTGCACTTTTTACCTATTTTCACTTTTTTTTTCCTTCAAACCTAATGTGGAATAACTTTTGAAAACCTATGGGGCAAGATTAGAACCTACCAAATTTTCAACAAGTTAGTATTGAATCAATACCAAGCATATGCATTTTGTCAATTGGCCTTGCAATTAGACTTATCTTTAGCATGAGAGTAACCCTTCTTGTGAGGATTTTTGAGCCTTTAATTCATTTCAAGAGTGACTTGCTCAATTATTCAATTTCTAGAACTTGTTTCTACTCTTAGTCAAAGCTTATGCATTCATGTTTGGATATGATTGGGGCATTCATTTCTAAACCCTATGACCCAAACACTTAACCAAACAAATATATCCTTTGTTTCACCCCTTTGGGCCATCACTTTCTTTTCTTCCACCTTGACCAATTTGGAAACATGCATCCATAGCATATACTTGCATTTCCATTGTTCTTGTATTGTTGTATGATTTGAAAAAGCATGATACATAGTAAGAAAAAGGAGGCCGAGGGCCTAACGAGAGAAAGAATAAAAAGAAAAAAAAGAGATAGTGAAAGCACAAAGTGCTAATGTATGCCAAAGGCATAGTGTGAAAAGAAAAGCGAGAGGAAGCACAAAGTGCTTGAAAAAAAAAAGTGAGAAAAAGAATGACATGTAACATGCTAGTATGAAATTGTTATGACTTGAGTTACCATTTTTTGTATTGCATTTATATGTGGTGGATAATTGTTTACATAATTGGTCATTGGCTTCATTCCATTATTCATCATTCATTATTAGCCTTCTCCATCATTTCAACCCCACAAAGTCCTCTTGATCCAATCATGAGTGCATGCATAGTGGAGATATTAGAGTAGTCACAAGCATATGGTCAAATTGTTTGTTGAGCAAGTAGAGTGACAAATTCCACATAAGGTGAGGAGTGTGAAACACTATAATCTTGAGAGTTCTCATCGCCATAAGTTATGTCCAATTGCATTGCCAATTCTCACTTTGCATATTCTTGCCTATTGATTCATGCTAACTTGATGATTATTGATTTGTTAAAACCTTGTATTTTTTGCATTGTACCCTTTGTCCAGGAGTACAAAGGTCTAAGTGTGGGGGAAATGATTGCACCATACTTTTGCATATATTTTCATGGCCAAATCCATTGAATTAATGCATGTTTTGATGATAATTGCACCTAATTTGCATAGATTCTAACTATTGCACTAGTTGTTGGAATTTGTTTTGATCAAGGGCAATTTAGGCTTTTTTTAGTATGCTATAATGTTTTACATGTTTTCAAGAACATTTTGATGCTACCTTTGAGACATTTGAATATGTAGGTTGGGAGGTTGAAGGTGAAGATTCAAGAAAAGGGGTCAAAATAACGTTTCTGGATGAAGCTTGCATTTTAGTGCTGAGACAGGCCAACTGGCGAGCCACTGGCAAGCCACTCGCCACTTGCTCGCCAGTTGGCGAGCCACTGGCGAGTACATTCGGGTAACTCGTCACTCGCTCGCCAGTTGGCGAGCCACTGGCGAGCCTGACGCTGTCAAAAAATCAGACGCGATTTTTAGGGTTTTTTGGGCCTATAAAAGCTTCCTATCATGACCCAACCCATTCCCAAGCACCCTTTGGCCGAAAATAAGTGTCCCAACCTAGGGTTCTTCAATTCCCTTCCATTCCCACTCATTTTCATCCACTTCCACCTCATTCCTTCCACCCCCATCCATCCTTTCATCACATTTCCACCTTCTTCCACCTTTCTCTTCCATGGATTTTCAAATGATTCTTCTTCTTGGAGTTTCTCTTGGAGTTTCTATGTTGGATTGAGGATTCTTCATCTCTTGAGGATGGGTTGATGGTTGTTCAAGCATGGGTTCATCATGAGGGGAGTTTTTCTTAGTTCATTATATGTATTTAGAATTTCTTCTTTATGTATTTGAACCTCTCTTGTAGATGTTTGGATTTATGTATTGGATTGAGATTCTATATATGTATGTATGATGTTTGACCTTGCTAATTTGGATTAGGACTATGTATTAAGTACTTTGTTGATTATATATGTGTTTTGGTAAATTCTTCTTGATATTGAGTTGCTTAGCCTTGTGTTGATGATTCTATCGAGTTGATTTATTTAGATATGTGTATGATTGTATGAGCTCTCTTTTATAGGACACTCTATAATTCGATTGAGTTTGGAAAAGGAAAAAGACATTAACCATATCTAAATTAGCAAATCACATCATGAATGGACTAAGTTGTGTCTATTTTGGGCTTTAAACACTTGAGTTATGAATTCATATCTACATTGTGGTTGCATTAAATTAGTCTCATTTTAGTGGTTGCTAGTGAGATTACTTGATTGTATCCATTCATGATTGTTGTGGTTGCACTTCATGAGAGCCACAAGTGTTTAGACTCAAACTATTTCACACATCTAGGAATTACACTTGATGCATTGAACCCCTAAATGATTTGAGCTAATGTTTGTCACCTCACCTAGACTCAAGAGATCCATTTCATAGAATTCACTACACTTCAACCATTCAATCATCCCACCTTATCAAAGAAAAGATAAAAAATATTGTAGTTAGGTTCATTTGCATTCTACATATAAAAACCCAACAAACCCCAATTCCCTTGTTCATTTCAATTTGCATTTAGTTCATCTTAGGGTAGTTTAGAAGACTCCTCAAGAGAGACGACCCGAGGTTGCGCCACTGTGTTGCAATCCTTGGTTTCATAAATAACTTGCATTTAACCCCAAGGCGACTAGGAACCGGTTAAATCACCAATCCTAACTTTCTCTCTCTTCCACCTCCCAATTCCTCATCCACTTCTTGTGCTCTCCTATAAATTTATTGTTCCTTATGCTCCCAAGTCCCACCTCCCACTGTTCTTCCCGCCACCTCTTCCTCCTCCTTTAAGCAAAGAGGAATTCGTACGTGAATAATTAACTCACCATTCACCAATTAAAAAAACCAACTTGTAAAATAAAAAACATTTAAAACATGATATTTAAATTGTTTATGCTAATTAATTCTTTTCGAGTGCCAAGACAAATTGAAAATTGCATATCATACTTTATGTATTTACTTATGATTGGTTATACAACACCAGATTCGCACAAAACAAAATAATTTCACCTTCTTCTCTTCCTCCTCAATCCCATCCATTGAGGCGTTCACGGACGGGACAGGATCGAGACACCCTCGTCCCGTTCCGAAAAAGGGTCAGGACTGGATTTTCGTCTCATGTCCCGTCCCGAACCTTGTCAAGTCACGATCGGGAACGGGACGGATTGGGACAGGACAGGAAAATCCCGAATTTTTTTTTGAATTTTTTATTAAAAATATCTACTTGTAAAATAATATGACACTTTATTTTTGTACAAACAAATAAATAAGTTCAGTATTAGTTTTATAATATATCTTATACAACATAATAAAGTCAAATTCTATTATTATTGTGTTTTTCATAAAAAAATGTCATGTATACTTATACATGGTATAAATGACACATGCATTTTTTAAAAAAAAAACATATATAAAAACACATTTATTATGTATTCAGGACGGGACGGGATCGGGACAACCTCGTCCTGTGTCCTGTTCCGAAACTTTTCGTGACAGAAATTTCCCATCTCGAAATGCCTTGAGACAGGACGGGAAATTTTTTAACACCCCTACCCTCCATAATAACCACCTCTATTCTCTTTCCTCTTCATCGGCTATATGTTACATAGTGCCAATGTACTTTCTATTCTCTCGTCTGATTCAACGTTGTTATTTATATGTACTCCCCAAATCCTATTTATAGGGAAGAGGGAGTGTAAAATTTGGTCATATGTAAAGCAAATGATGCAATTTTCATATAGATGTACGAAAATACCTTTATTAAATCATAATAGCACCATTTCCTGTGCACATTATCATGCACTCACTTTCTCTCTCTCACTCTTACAATATACTAGTATAGACCTTGTGCAATGCACGGGAAGTTAGGCTAGAATAATGTTGTGTAAAATTAAAAGTGATTTTTTCCTATTTGCAAATTAAAGTAACCCGAAACAAAAGACAAATCGAAAGATATTTTTTTTCCCTCTTTGTAATGAAAGCATAAAAAAATTAACAAACAAAATTTAAAAGCACATAAAATGAAGAAGAGAATTCAACAACCTGTTAAAATTTAATTAAAAAGGATTTTAAAAAAAGAGGAGAAGGTTTTGAGGTAAAAAATAGGAGTGGGAAACATTGGTCAAGATGTTGAAAAAAAAACTAAAGGGAGAGGAGAACATGGGTTAGTAAGTTGAAAAAGAGGAGAGAGAATATGGGAAAAAGGATATGTGTCATGAGTTTAGGCTATGGAAAATGGACAGGTGACAAGCATATAATCTATCAACAGTCCTCCTTTTATAAAGAAAAGATTTATATTGTAATTTATAAAGTCTTAATTAGAGGTATAGTTGAAAAATTATATTTTAATGCAGATCGATTTGTTGAGATTTTAGGGTTTCATTGGTAATAATGTGTGAAACATAGATAATATGCCTTAAATGAACATATAAAAGCATTTAAGCTTATATCTCATTTTGCTCCTAAATTTGGCTGATTAATACATTGAAAAACATACTCAAGGGTTGCTCCCTTGATCGAGCAGATCTGACAATTAACGCACAGACTCGGTGCTTGCTCACTTGATTGATGCGTGAATTAAGATATTGAAGCACCACTCTTGGGACTAACTCACTTGATTGAGCATATATAACTTTGCATGTGAAAAGACAATTTTATCAACTTTGCATTTGGGTTTACTTACCCTTTAGTAGGTTTGCTAATTTTCTCGCATTTACAAACTCTACACGTACATATACTTACAAACTTTCTTTTTATTCGACTTGACCAATTTCTATTCGCGTTTATCAACTCTCCTTATGGTTTCACCAATTTTTTTATGTATGCTTACAAACACCACAGGGTCCTTACCAACCCTCTACTTGTTGAAGGGTTATTTGGATTTTTCTTTTGAATTTCACTATGGACATATGAGTCTATATCATTTATTTATCCTTTATGAATTTTTGTAATTTGTATATCTTAGCACCATTTAAATATTTAAAGTGTTTTTGCCATTTTGGTATTTTCCTTACTTTCATTCCACTGGGGGTTGGCAGGTTAGAAATGAAGACCAAATTTCTTTAAAAGGAAGGGGAAACTTTACTAAACCCCTTAGGATGGAATCTATTATATTTGGAAACTAACTACTTCCTCACGGGCCAAAATGATATTAAATATTTCAACTAAATATAAAAATGTCCTTATTAAAAGAAGTACAAATGTCTTGAAAATTCTCCATATATGTGTCTTAGAAATATAGTTGTGAAATTTTATTTTGGACTTTTTAGTGTGAAATTCCATGAATTTATGAACTTGGGTATAGTGACATTATTAATGTTGAAAATGAGTACAAAATATCTTGAAAATTCTTACACGTGTGTTCGAAATTTAGTTGTGAAAAATTTCTATATGTGTGTTCGAAATTTATTTGTGAAGTTTAGTTCAAAATTTATGCAGTTAATTTTTTATTCTCTACCTTTTGAAACTTCAATATACTCACATTGATATGGCCATTTTTAAAGGTTGACTATTAGGTTTTTTAACTGAAAGGGGGCATTGTTCTCCTTTTTTAAAAATTCAGGGCAATATTATTGTCTCATTGTAAACTTTAGTAAAAGTGTCCCTAAAAAATTCCTGACAAAAATGCCTATCAACCTTTAAGAAATGTCAAAGCATTCGCTCACTTTTGTTTCATACTTATTAATTGCGTGTTCTAAATTATGCTCCATATATAATGTTTGCAGTTTATTTCTTGATGTGATTGAATTTCTTTATTAGCATTTGGTGTTACTTGAATAAAATTTTAAAATTGAGTGTTAAGATTGATCTTGAGTTCATTTACAAAGTCACATTCTTGTGATATTAAATAATAATGTGCAATCATCATAGCATAAGATAATATTTTTAATTGATAAGGTATCTAAATGTTACATATGCCTACAAGATGAAGATAGTGACAAATTAAACAATTAGGCGGGTAAAGTGATAATAAAAATTATTTATACAAGTAGATGTTTTAAACCCAATTTTGTTGAACCTTTCCATTACTGTATGCAATTCTAATAAAAGTAAATTATTATATCCGAAAAATAGGGCCTTTATGATGAATCTAATAAAGAGAAGTTCATTAGACAAAGCAGAGTTTTTACAGTCATGGAACTTATTACTGTCAGAATTCTTGACCTTTTCCTATGAGCCATAACCAATCAAGAGAAACTCCAGCAAATATACCAAACAAGAGAAACAGAACAAGCAAATTGCCCAATACATTCTGATCAGGGGCCTGCAAATTAAAACAATGGGGAATTTGCACTGGAGTCCCTGGTAAGGGAAATTAATACTGGAAGGTCCCAACACATTCCAAAATAATTATCAAGTCCCAGGGGCCCCTTCCTGCAATTGTTTGTTTATCTTCAATGACCATTTTGCCCTCATAAGATGAAAGCATAGTCCCCTGTAGGGACCAGTGAGATGACAACCATCTTTAATGAGGGCACAATGGTCATTGAAGATAAGCAAACAATTGCAGGAAAGGGCCCCTGGGACTTGATAATTATTTTGGAATGTGTTGGGACCTTCCAGTATTAATTTCCCTTACCAGGGACTATAGTGCAAATTCCCCTAAAACAATCAATAATTGCAAAAAACGAACTTCATGCATAATCAAGTATTATCGAAGTACTCCTTCGTTCCTAAATATAATATCACTTTTTTTTAATCATCGTCCGGTTTAATCCGGACTCGAAGGGTAAGAGTGTTGCCCACACAGACAAGGTTGTTGTCCCTTCTCCCAATAAGAGCGCTTCCTGGGATTCGAACAAGCGTTCTCATCCTTACGGGGGTTGTAGCTCACTTACCAGCTCAACCAACTACCCATTGATAAATATAATATCACTTTTGAAATTCAACTTGTTCCTAATTATAAAATCACTTTCTAACTTTTCTCAACTTTTTCTCAAATTAACCCTACAATGTCTATCTATAATAGTAAGCAAAAGAGGGAGAGTGGAGATAAAAGTATGTAATTGAGATTGATTGATAATATCATGTGTGAATAACTAACTTAACTAACTTCCTTAATCTACTCAAATTAGGGAAATTGATCTTATATTTAGGAACAGAGGGATTTATATGTTCGAAATGTGTATATGTATGTAAAGTTCGAAAGTTTCTGTTTTTTTATACAAAAAGTTCGAAAGTTTCTAATTTTGAAATTGAATGGATATATGTAGAGTCGTTTATTTAGTACTTGTTTTCACTTCAATTTGATTCTAACGGTTTCAATTTTTTATAACTTATTCGTCATGAAGCCTAATAATATATTTATTGCAAAGATATAACAAACTTATATAATTTTTAGGGTTAAGGTACATATTGAAAATACTTATGTAATTATGATCAAAGTGTTTAAAATGTTCATGTGATTGTTTTAAAGCAAAAGTAACCATAACATTTTAAAATAATGGTAAAAGTACCCATTTTGTATTAATAGTGATGTGTACTTTTACCCCTTTTTTGAAATGTTATTGTTACTTTTGCTCCAAAGAAATCACATGGTTACTTTTACACGTTGACCAAAATAGCATGAGTATTTTTGCACATTAACCTTAATTTTTAACTAGAATTATTCATAAAATTTGACTAAAATCGATACAATTCAACTAATCAATTAACTAATCCACCTAAAGACAATTGGCCAAGGATTAACAGTAATTAAGACTCACTCAGTGGCTTTCAGAATTTACCCAAAATAGAACTAGTAAAACCTAATGTAATTTAATTTGTGTTATGTTTTTTTATAATGATAATGAAATCCGTGTTATGTTTTGATTATTACCTTTGTGTATAAAATCAGCTACCCGGTCATAAATATACAAGTTGAATAACTAATTTGTAAAAATTAGAGAAATTAGTTAGGCTAAACATTAGAAAGATCACCTGAGCTTTGGGTAAATTGCACATAACCCCCTCAACTTTGAAAGTTCAAATTGAGTACCCCTTACATTTAATGCTTAGACTCTAAGCTACCTGCCGTTAAAAGTTCCATCAAAATTAATGGTTTTCATCTTATCAATTTTTTTTATATTTTTTGTATAAAATATCATTAAAAATATATATTTTCATCTATATCCATATCTATCTATATCTATAATATCCTATAATTAGCTGCAAGGAATCTTTTGTGTGTTCACACTGGATTCAGATTTTTACGTGAGTTTTCCTAAGTTTTGCCTATGTTTATCTTAGAAAATATGGTGTGATTAATCATCTGAGCCCTTCATTTGCATTCACACTGTTTGTGAATGATTGTGCTTTTTAATGTTAATTCATTATTACAACTTAATGTTCTGTTCATTTGACTTCCCAATTCACATCCCATGAGAGTGGTTTCGGTCTCAACGCCACCCCCTATGATTATTAAAGATTGAAAAATGCTTAGATTAAAATATTTTAATCTATATTTTCAAAATTTATCATTTTTAGCCTCAATTTAATTATGATATAATCATTTTAAGTTTAAGTGAAAATAATGTTGTTAACAAAAAATGACATTATAAAAGACGAAAAGTGACTTTACAAATATAAAGACGAAATTGAAACTTGATGAAAATATAAAGAACCAAAAGTGTACGGTAGCATTTTCTAAAATATACACTGTTAGTAATTTGTATTAAAAAATTACTACATTGATGGAAATCTTCTCAATATGTTTAATTCATAGGAATATTATAGGGAAAATGCCATTTAAATCCCTCCGAATATACAAAAGGACAATTCAGGAACCTAAACTTCCAAAAGGACCATGAAGGAACTCGGACCTAGTTGACATTTCAAATTTGTGTGAAAGGACAAAATTACCCCCATCATTAAACAAAAATTACTTCCCACCCTAACACTCAATTTCCTCAGGGGATCCACACATGAAGTTCTGTCGTTAAATACCCGAAGTTTGCATTGTTAAAGCCCGAAGTTCTGTCGTTAATCGTGGAAGTTCAAAAATTAGTTCACATTGTTAACACCCCATTTCCTCTTCTCCATTTACCCCATTTGAACTTCCACGATTAACGACAGAACTTCGGGCTTTAACAATGCGAACTTCGGGCTTTAACGACAGAACTTCATGCGTGAATGGAGAAGAGGAAATGAGGTGTTAGGGTGGGAAGTAATTTTTGTTTAATGATGGGGGTAATTTTGTCCTTTCACACAAATTTGAAATGTCAACTAGGTCCGAGTTCCTTCATGGTCCTTTTGGAAGTTTAGGTTCCTGAATTGTCCTTTTGTATATTCGGAGGTATTTAAATGACATTTTCCCAATATTATATGCTATACATTAAGAACTAAAAGAAATTCCCCTATAATATTTTGGAATAGGAAGAGTACTATATATATTAGCCTAATTATTGTAACAACTTAAAGTCAAACAAATGAATCTTAATTATATTTTATTGTTATCCATTCAATAAATGATCATGTTTTAATTCAATTATTGTTCAGAAATAGTGTATCAACAACGTTATCATATCATCAAGGGTTTGAATGGGGAGAAGATTTTCATATTAGTGTAATTATATAGGAGTATTAGCTGTGCAATGATTGATCCTTCTTTAATTAGATCATTCAGAAACAGTGTAAATTAACCTCCATATGTTTTACATACCAAACAATAGATAACCAATGGTTATTACTCCACCAAATTAGATCAAGGGTTTGATTAAATAAACTGACCTTATAGCCTTTGGGTGCAGCAGTGAGGACGCAAACAGTGAGATAGCCATTGGTTAATCCCAAGAATGAAACGAGGAAGATCATCCATCATTGATCACCATATTTTGCAGTGAAATAGAAAGCTGAGACAAGCAAGAATCGACTAAGGATTGAAATCAGTAAACCTTTTCTTGATTCCATCTTTAGGCATTTTATGAGAGGAATATATCTCGATATTAGGTCCAGCACGTTATACATTGCAATCAGAACAAGAGAGTACCTACAAATTATAAAAAAGAGAACAATGTGTCATATATACAAGTGGTTGAACTCTAACAAAATAGCTTATCCAATGCTTGGTAAAATGGAATTTGGGGTTGGAGATCAGATACAATTAGAAATGGAAACAAAAATTTAAGTGTATGTTAAGCATATTTGAAGCCTTTTTGATGAAACTCTCATTTCCTTGTTCCCCTAGTTTTCATGGAACTAGAGTTATGACCATTTCACCCCTCCACCTTTTCATGAAAACAATTGAGAAGCATGAGGGGAGATAACATTTGCAATGCGGCTTCCTCTTCTCTTTCTTCAATTTGGGACTACTAAGTGCGGCTGCACAATCAAATCTGAGTGTTCAATTTTGATTTCACATTAAACTTTTTCTGCCATCAAAATCTGAGTGAGACTTAGATCACATTCAATCATGATCTTCATGTTGTTCCTCTACATGATGTTCAATCATCATGACCCATAAACTCAAAATCAAACTCTCAAATTGCAGTAGATTCCTAAGCTAAGTTAGTCAATATTAATTTTTTGACTGCATGCGGTAGATGTTTTTGTGGAATTAGCTGTTTTTGGTGGAAGCAAGGGTTTTTTAGAGCTCTTACAACATAATCACCAACATATTATTGAGTTAGTGAGTATACCCTCAAGTTCTGCCATGTACAGGGCTAAATATTGATGGCCACCACTGGTTCACCAAAAGAGAATTCACCCACAGCCTTATAACACTTTAAATTTAATTAGCAAGCAACATATTGTGTATTAGCTTTTCATGCATAGTTAGGATGAAGTTGTATATTTTCCAAGCTGCGTTTGAAAGTTGCTTTTTTTTAACACATTTTTCAGACCAAACACAACAGCAAAACCAACTAACGCGGTTGGCAAGCTGAAGTGTGAATGTCCTACTTATATACTCACACACACACACACATTTCTGGTCGATGTGGGACTAAGAGATCCCACAGGGACCCCCCAGTACGGCGCAAGCGCCACCCACACCAACATACGCAAGGCACATGCCATTTTTTTAAACACATTTTTCGGACCAAACACAACAGCAAAACCAACTAACGCGGTTGGCAAGCTGAAGTGTGAATGTCCTACTTATATACTCACACACACACACATTTCTGGTCGATGTGGGACTAAGAGATCCCACAGGGGTTTGAAAGTTGCTTGTGGATAAAGAGATAATACATTATATTACAATTAATGTGTATTACCTCTAGTAATTAATATATACTACTTTGATTTCCCTCTATAAGAAACAAGTAAAAGAGGGAAGGTTAGAAATGGCAGGTGGTTAATTAGGTAACATAAGGTGTTTTGATAATACTATGTAATTTTAACTAACATCGTTAACATAATAAAATTAGGTAACATGACTTATATTTAGGAATGAATGAAGTATTCAATTCGTTTGAGTAGACTAAGGAAATCAAATAAAAAATTCAATATTAAATTAAAAATATGTCATTATCATTTTAAAGTACGTATCCCAAGATCACATTTGAGATTTGACTATATATGTCATTTTGTAAATTAGATCACATAATTTGAGGGAACAAATAATAAAATTATAAATATGAGATACAAAATAAATTAAGATATTATGTGCAGGATTGATTGATAGAACTCTCCAACTAGCTCTTATACTAAGAACCAAATGGAGTAGTAAAGCTTGAGTTGTTAACTGAAAATGGTGTTACTTTTATTTTTTAATCAAATAATTGACTTCATTTTTAAAAGTACTCTTGTCGATTCTAATCTAAAATCAAAATTGATTTTTTTTTGTGTGAAAACTAATGAAGCGAAATAGAGCACTATGTTTTGACATATGTTATATGTTATGAGAACATTATATGTTAGTTTATAAGTAAAATGAAGCGAAATAGAGTACTATGTTTTAACATATATATGAGCTCTTACCATTCTCCTAGCTGATGGGATCCAGTATTCTCATATAAGAATCCGGGGAAAATTGACAATGTCAACACATATATCAGCACCAAGTCAGCTGCATAATCAATGTTCTCAAACAACAATTGCTTGTGGCTCATACGCTCTTGTGGTTTAGTTTCAGATTCAACCTACATATTATTAAATCTTAAAGCAGTTGAAAACAAAGAAATTTCAAATTTAATTTTTCTAAGAGTCTTTACTAATTACAGTTTGAAGAATAAGACGGAATATAATGTAACGGAAGATGATCCGTGAACATATTTTGTATAGAATGATATCAATAAGATTATATTTTATTTTAAAAATAACAAAGACTTATGACATTTTATTTGATTTACAAAAATAAAAATAAATGTAGCTAGAAAAAAAATCAGTTATCTCTACAAGGCCAAAATTATTGAATGATAATTAATTCATAGAAGATGTCAGTAGTTTAATTTACGCAAGCTGAAATACGAAGTGTATTGTCAAAGTTATGCAACAGAAATCACTCAAATAGTTCTAATATTTTAGAATTGTAAGCTAGAGTTGTCAAAAGTCTGATCTGAATATATTACTAATTATCATGTGTACAATATAAATGTATATACATCAAGATACAAAAATAAAAAATAAAACTCTCCTAATTGTAATCCCTGATTTGGTAGGAGATAGCTTCCTAATTAGATCGGATCGGAGGGAGTAGATCAAAATTAAAGAATTCAAATCGGGAACTTAATTAATTGGTCATATTTATATTTCATCATACATACTTGGCACTCTATCTCAGTTGGAATGCCAGCAGCAGCAAGATTAGCAGATACAGTTTTAGATCCTTCAGAGGCAGCCTTTGATCGGTAATACTTCACTATTGACAATTTGGGGAAATTGAAGGCATATAGAATCACACACACCAACTCAAAGAATGTAGAGATTGCAAAGAATAGCACTGCAATATCAAGCCTAGAGTCAGACAATGAATAAATTATAGATTAAGTAATTATCAGAAATGTGACATAAGAGAGCAAGAAAGACAAACTATTTCACTAAAAATGTGTGTGTTTTGTGTGGAGATATTGGTATGACAATTTGAAAGATGGAAGTAGTTACGTAGTCAAAAGTGAGGCCTGTTATTTGTTATGTATCTATCTATATCTTGCTTTTCATTTTAAGAAACTTTAGAATCCAATGAAAGTAACATACTGGCGCCTATACGGAGGCCATTTTGAGAATTCTCAAAAGCTGCCTTTGTAATTAGCCTCAAAGCAGAAGCTAGAACCCCTGAAGCAGCTAAACCAGCAAAAAATGACTGCAAAACAACATAACATATATATGAGTTAAAACCCTCAAAACGACATAAAGCTACAAGAAATATCAAATAAATATGGCAGATAGTAGAGCCCACTACGATGAAAAGTTAAAGGGATTAATATAAGGCCACATGGAAAGCATTTAATCACACATGAGTTGGATAGTAACAAGAAACAACTAAAGAATATATGTGATGATATGCTTATATGTAGAAAATGGAAAGAAATTGATACTTGTCAATTTATTATTGGGTAATGACTTTAATTGGCCCTTCCAGTAATCACTGTGGACCACTGGACACCCTAAATTAACAACAGACTCTAATTTTCCCTTCAAGTAATTAAAGTGGTTCAATTTACCCTCACCTGACGGTCAATGACGTTTGACCGTTAAAAAACTTCGCAAAATTGCATATTGACCCCAAATTTTTTTCTTATTTATATTTTTGTCCTTATAGTTTTTTCAATTTTCGTTTTAATTCTTGTAGTCTAAAAAAAGATGTTTTGGTCCCTCAACTTTGATTCCGTTAGCACAGTTAGTCCCTATAGTTTAATAAGGACTTGAATATGGGTTAATAGTGTTAAATATGCTGACATGTTAACCAAGCGTGGTTGGTGTAGTGGTTACCTCACTTCACCGCTTAACCAGAGGTCTCGAGTTCGAGCTCTGGGAATGCAGCCTGCCCCTTGGCCAGCACTTTACCCTTAAGTGGAGGCCCCGGTGCGGATCTGGATTAGTCTGAGCCCGTTGAGTTCCCCGTGACATTGGGGCTGGCCCAGGATACCGGATTAAAAATTCAAAAAAAAATATGCTGACATGTCATCAACGGTGTTAATTATGATGATATGGTTAGATGACCAGGAGATTGAAATGGGTAAATAAAATATAAATTTTGAATTTTTAAAAAGTTAAAATATTTTAAAATATTGATGTGGGGTGGGTGAGAGTTTCTTTAAATTTTCAATTTTTTAACTATTTTAAAAATCTAAAATTTATACTCCCTCCGGTCCTAAATATAGGACCTAATTGACTTTATTGGAAAATCCTAAAAAAGCAAAAAATAAGTTAATTATAAATTGATTTACCTAATTTTTTCTCTTAGACTAGTTTATTTTACCTATAAGCTAATGGATAATCTAAAAAGATATCAAATATGTCATGATTTAATAATCTATTTAGCAACCTTAATCTTTCCATAAAAAAGTTATCTAGATCTTATATTTAGGACCGGAGGTAGTATTTCATTTGATCACATCAATTTCCTAGTTATCTAGTCATGTCATCATAATTAACAACGTTAGTGACATGTCAGCATATTTAGGGCCTATTTGGATTCAGCTTTTGGAGAATAGCTTCTGGAAAAATAGCTTTTTGAGAATAGCTTTTGACTTAGAATAGCTTTTATGAAAATAGCTTTTTGATGAAATAAGAGTGTTTGGATTAAACTTTTTGAGAATAGCTTTTTAAGAATAACTTTAGAGAAGAATGTTTTTTTTTTGAAAAAAAGTTTTAATGAATAGCTTTTCATGTTTTTTTTATTTCAAATAAGTGTTTTCCCTAAATGAGATATCGAAGCTTTCAGCTGGAAAAAGAGAAAAATGTAGTTTTTTCTCAAAATAACTTTTGGAAACCCAATCTACCTTTTCTTCTCAAAATAGCTTATCCAAAAAAATTGAGTGTTTGGATGCCTTTGTGTGAAACCTAGGTTTGGGAGCCATAATAGCTTTTAGAAAGGTATCCAAACAAGCACTTAACAACGTTAACCCATATTCAAGTTTTTATTAAACTATAGGGACTAACTGTGCTAACAGAATCAAACTTGAGATACCAAAACTGTTTTTTTGTGAAAATTGAAAATTAAACTATAAGGACTACAGGGACTAAACCAAAAATTAAAAAAGTATAGGGACAAAATATCAATAAGAAAAAATTAAAGTATGGGGTCAATATGCAATTTTACGAAATTTTTAACGGTCAAACATCATTGACCGTTAGGTGAGGGTAAAATTTGACCACTTTAGTTACTTGAAGGGCAAATTAGAGTCTGTTGTTAATTTAGGGTGCCCAGTACTCCACGGTGGTTACTTGAAGGATAAATTAGGGCCACTACCCTTTATTATTTGAACATTTTTGTTGTAAAGCCCTCTCTTAAAGTTCAAACCTCTAAGAAATTAGAAGAAATGACAATGATAATCAAAACTACATCATGGCTAATTATAAAAAGAGTTGACAAGGCATACTATTAAATGTACTTTAGAAATCAAAAATTGAAAAATTGTTTAATGTTGTTTAGTCACATGAAAGGTAGATAGGTGACCAAAATGAAATTTCAAACGAGTTATTCAACGAAAATTTTATAACAATTTAATTATACTAAAAATGTTAATAGATTGAGCGCAACAAATTCATTTAATCTAGATAGGTGACATTTTTTTGTTGTATCATAATTGTCCTTAACTAGTAGGAACCTCAATGATGTTTGGTTTGAAAAAATACCATAAATCCCCTTTCTTTTAATTTTAATTTTTTGTAGTTCTTTTTAAACAAGAAAAGTTTACTTGCGAATTCAATATTACGAGATATCACTAAAAAACAAGGCATATATGAAAAACTAAAAAATTTTCTAAAAAGTTAAATCATGCGCTAACCATCACGAACCTGGATGAATTCAGGTCGCATTAAAGCCAAGTCACCAACCATACCACCTTGAACATGAGCATCTGCAACTCCAAAACAACCCGAGAGTGCACATACACCTAAGAAGGGTCCGATCCCACCCCTCCCTGAAGTTGCTAGATCTAGCTACATTCAGTACAATATTTTATCCTCACATGAAAGCTATGCATATGATTGATTGGTCAAGCAAAATGAAAACACCACACACACCTATTCATTTGATCTATATCATCAAAGTTTTCTTACTAAATTATATACTCATAACAATAAAAGTAGTTTAAATAATTAAATTTAATAGAAAATTTAAGTAATTTACAATGTCATCATTATTAACTAATATAATTAATTCCAACAGCAAATTAAACTAGTTATACTTTCTCGTATCAGTGTAATTAAACATGGGCAAGTTTATGAAATTAAAACAAAATTTATTGTTTATTGAATCTATTTAAGACTTTTACTATATGACAAAAAAACTTCTAGAAAGGGTCCTATGATATTAGTATAAGGGATTAAAACCTACGAACATCAATATTGATTAATATCCAAGTTAATGAAGAAGATGACATAAGAAAATAATCAATCATGCAAAGTGTACTTACAACAAGAACGAGGAAAGTGCTTGCAGTGAAGAGACTGTATCCTGCAATATTTCGCATTCTTGTGTTGATAGTGGGCTCATAGCGCAGCAGAATTAACATGGTTATAAGTGCGAATGGTTGGTATACAAGAGTGAGTACCCTCGATGGATGGTATTTCTTGAATTCAAAGAAAAAGCTTCTGTTAAGACTTTTTGGATGATTGGATTAAAGCCATTAACTATATAGCGCTTCAAGATCTATACAAATACATGTACATGTACATATAGAGCGAGAGAGAGTTATTTCACCTTGTTTTCTCAAACTTCACCAGTTCACCGTTTGTTCAACCTTTTTTTTTACCGTGACCGCTTGTTCAACTCGCAGATTGTGTTTGTGAAAAAAAAATGTTTGTTGGGCTAAAGCCGAAAAAGATAGTAACTGAAAAATATTTATTGGGCCAAAGACATTTTTTTGGGACCAATACCGAGGATGTTTTTTATTGGGCTATTGTCACGTGAGGTAAAATATTTTAATAGAGACTGTTTATAAGTAAATTCTTAAATAGAAAGTTCCATATGGAACTATATATTTAAATGTTTTTCGAGTTAAGAGATTTCAGTTTACTCAATTTCTTATACAAGGATTTATGTTTTTATTCTTACATACGTTTTTATAACAAAAAAATCTCTTTTAATATACTTTCAAGAAATACTTTTTTTTCTGATAAAAAAAAAGAAATACTTTTTCACATAAAAAAATCAAATAAAACAATTCTGAATCTTGTCAATCTGAATTTGAAACTTAGCTTTTGATAAAAAAAAAAAAAGAATTTGAAACTTAGCTTTGACTCAACTCAAGTCTCTTCATTTTTCTTACCTGAACTCAAGTCTGTTCTGAGACTTCTAATAAACTTATAATTATAACACCATCGTCCATCCGTGAAAAATCAAATGAGAAATTTTCTAAAATAGGTTAATCAAAATATTTTATCAAATGGGAGAAAAACATGAGAAATTTTAAAATAGAAAGTAAACAATTTCTTTTTTCAAATTTTCGTTGACATTTAAACAATATCATATTACACAATTGACGAAAACCATTCACGTTCATTTTATGAAATAAAAAGTAAAAACCATTCACGTTCAAACTCTTCCTCAACAATGAATTAGTCAAAATAACATTTTCTTGAGTTACTATGATATATTTTCATATTTCAAATCAACACAACAAACCCATTTCTTCTAGTTAATGAGCACATATGTTAATTTTTTTATCAAAGCAAATATGTTAATGATAATTTCCTCAATGTGTAACAATAAAAAAATATCTTTGAGGAGTAAATTAGTCAATTGATAATTTTTAAGGGGCAAATATATCAATGACAGTTTCAATCTGGAGCATCCTGATCAATGATAACAATTTTTAAGTGGCAACGATAACAAGATGTTTTCCAAGGTGTTTGTCATTTTTTCCTTTTAAAAATTATTAATTGACAAATTTACTCCTCAAAAATGTTTTTTGTGGTAGGTCTACAGTCTACACTTCTTCTGAAATTGTCTACATATTTGCACATTAAGACTATTTATTTGAGTAAGTTAAATGTCATTTTCACTCATAGAAAAATCAGTCCCTCCATTGAAAAGGTTGAATTACACAATCATAGAGAAACAATGCATAAGAAATTTGGTTTTACTCACAGGAAAGATTGTATAGTAGTAATCTCCTATAGTCAACATGCTGTTCCACGCAACAAGAGATCCCAATCCCAGAACGAAGCAAACTACCATGGCTTGAAATTTTCCCTGCATGGTTTGAATTCGTTTCAATCCAATTTTTGTACAGAAAAGGAAACTGAATTCCTCAATCAATCAAACAATGAAAAATATTGTAAACATACCCACTGCTTTGTGATCATTGGAGCCCCACCGCTTTCCACTGAGATCGACATGGTTCACTGCACCAGAAGAAAATGAAGGAGACTCTCCCTTAAGAAATAATATATTAACTTCTGGATGTAAAGAAAAGAGAGATAGAGAGAATTAGGATCTATATAACAGGCATATGCCTCAAAGGAGAACTAGCATTGTTGGCCAAAAAGAATATACATTTGATCTGATGTTAGAAGTTGAGAGATTTGAGGAAGTGGAAAAAGAACAAAAAGTAAAATTAATGTATCATCATACATGAGTGATATTGAGTACTGATACCTGAAAATACACAAGAGATTGATATATAATGGAAAGAAACATAGGAATAAAATGCAATTGGTAAGTTATTGAATGTTTTCTAGTCCCTTCAATTGCATAATGATAGTGATGGACGGTTGGACACACGTATCAAACAATGAAGCCTACGTGTGCTGAACTGCTGAGTCATATCTAGTTCTAGAGCAAAGTACCCTTCCTTCGGGTTTACTTAGCTTCTTTATATAGGTGTGTTTGGTTCAACATGTGGAAAAATGTCTTATTTTTAAGGTGACTTATTTTTAAGTCAGTTGGAAAATAAGCTCTATGTTGACTTATTTTTATGTTTGGATGAACTTTGAAAAAAGTGGCTTATTTTCTCATTTGACATATAAACATGTTTGGATGACTTTTTGTTTAAAACAAGCTTATTTTTAAGTCATGTAGAAAAATAAGCTGGCTTATTTTCCTTGTGTGACTTATAATAAGCTGACTTATTTCAAATAAGTTGGGTGAAAAATAAGCTGAACCAAACATAAAAAAAGTCGCACACCCAAAATAAGCCAACTTATTCAAAATAAGTCAGCTTATATTGAAAAATAAGCTCAGCCAAACACACTCATTAATATTGTACCGACTGGCTTTTAAAAGTTGAGCTAATTACCAAATCGGTTGAACTTACCAATTTGCTTGTCTAGTGCACCGTTATTAAATTGGGTTAAGGGTCAAATCTAGCACTCTACTATTGTCAAAAGTTCACACAACATAAACAAGAATTTGATGGCTCAAATGTAGTACACATCTATCAAAAATGGCTCAAATCTAGCATTTTCGTCAATTTTAATGAGTTTGACTGTTAAGTTTGACCCAACCATGTCACATTACCCGCCACGTCACCCAGTTAGGTCACGTCACCCAAGGGGCCCACTTACTATCCATGATTGGGTGACATTGCGGGTGACGTGGCCTAATTGGGTGACATGGTATGGTTGGGTCAAACTTAATGGTCAAGTCCGTTAAAATTGACGGAAATGCTAGATTTGAGCAATTTTTTAATAGATGTGTCCTACATTTGAGCCATCAAATTCTTGTTTATTATGGGTGACCTTTTGACAATAGTAGAGTGTTAGATTTGACCATTAACCCTTTTAAATTTTAGCTAAAAATTGAGGTTAAATTATAAAAAATTCCCCGTCAAATACATATAGCTCTTCTAACATTTCATAGTTTAAATCCAAACTCCCATGGTCTTTTAATTTTTCACCATGGAACCTTTACCATTAATTTACCTTTGACTTTTTAATGGAACCTGTCACATCAGATTGATATAAGACACAATCAATTAAGTTTATGAAAATCACACACACACATATATGTTTAAGTCCGTGTGTATAAATATATTACGTGGGGGTTATAATGGTCATTTTATCAATTAAAGACCCTAGCTTAGCTGTCTCTCTTCTTATTCATTGTCATCTATATCATGGGATCATTCCCACCTTCAATGTCATCTATATCATGGGATCATTCCCACCTTCAATTTCAGTACTTGAAAAAAAAAACTCCCTTTAGTTCTACTAGAGCTAAGCTTAGCTTCTTTGACTCGATATACTTTTTTTTTTAATAATAAGAAAACACCTTAGCAAACTCCTAATGAATTGGAATAACTACTACAATTTAAGCATAAAAATAGTATTAGCTTTGGGGAAGCCTGAAAAATTCTTTGACATTCAACAATTGGATTCATGGTTGACATGATTAGTAATATGCAGCTCCCAGTCTCTATTAATCAATCATTTAGTTGTTATGACAAGCTCAAAATCATGATGAGACTTAGCAATGATTTGCTCTCTTTCACTCAAATGAATAATAAGTTGATGATATGCTAGAGGAAAATATATAATTGTAGAATTTCCTTTCTTCCAATCAGTAGCGCGAGGGAACTAAGATTGGTATCAAGGACACCATGGTCTTTTTCATTGAACTACTTGGCAAGAAAAACAAGAGCAACTTCAGGAGGTGTGAAGACAATCAAATTAAGAAAAAAATTGTTCTGATGAGTAGACATTATCCAATTATTGATTATAGGCTAAATTTTAGAAAGGGCAAAAGCGCTGATCTGATAATTAACTATTTCAGTTTGAGCAAAACTAATAAATGACTATTTCGCGGTACATAAATAATATTCCCTCCGGTCCTAAATATAAGACCTAATTAATTGACTTTCTTGAAAAACCCTGAAAAACAGTAAAATAAGTTAATATAAATTGATTTACCTAATTTTTTCCTTTAAACTAGTTTATTTTACTTATAAACTAATGGATAATCTAAAAATATATCAAATATGTCATGATTTAATAGACTATTTTGCAACCTTAACTTCCCCAAAAAAAAGTTATCTAGGTCCTATATTTAGGACCGAAGGTAGTTTCTAAGTTTGTAAACCGGTGCAAAAATAATAAAATCAGTGTTGGATGTTAATTTGTAGTTATGTGGAAGCTTTCTGATATTATTTTCAAAGTGAAAAATACCTTTTTGCCCCTCCCAATTAAAACCTTGTTGATACCAGTTAGCGTAGGAAGATGAAGGGCGAAAGGAAGAAGGGTTGAGTTTTAATTGTGAAGGGATAAAAAAGTATTTTTACTTTAGAAAATAATATCAGAAAGGTTTCACAAAATTAGAAATTAACATTTAATATACCTTTTTTATTATGTGGGTGCATATTGTCGCCGCCAAATGAGTGCATATTGTCTGGGTGCATAATATGTGTGTGCATATTGTTAACAACCACATTGCTTAATTCACATCTCCAGAGACATATAATGGGTGCATATTGTCGCCGCCGCCATGGCAGCAATGTGATTGTTAACTATTTCATCTTCTCGATTTGCTTTCTCAAATTTAAACTTCCAACGACAGCTAGAAGAATATTCAACTTCATCTTCTTCCCCAGTTTGATTCCAAGATTAAAGTAGATTATGTGTTGATGAGTGTAGGGATTTCTATTAAATTAAAGAATATTGTTATGTCGAACTTTGAATTGGTTTTTACCCAAAACCTTATTAACAACAAACAAGGAAGCTACTTACATTGTTATGCAATAAAAATACCAAAGTTTTCATATGAATATTTCTTTTATGCTTAACATTAATCCAAAATAAGATTTATATGAAATGTTTTGGCTTTTATTTCGAAACATACATTTTAAATCACAAACCTAATAAACATGACACATCGATTTTTTTCCTTCACATACCTTTAATTTAACAGACAAGTTTGAGGTGGGTCTTCAAGTGTGAAGATGAATCATGGGTTACATTGTTCATGTCTTATTCATCTTGATTCTCTTATGCAATGTCTGACGAGAAAAGTTTCTGTTTTTTAATTAACAAGGAGAGAGTAGAAGAGTCTTTTTGTTTTGAAAGATAATTATAGTTTGGTCTCTTAGGGACCTTACTTTAATTTAGTCAATTAATAGGACCTCCCCAATATTATATGTTGAGTGAGACATTTCCTATATAAAATTATACTATAAGCAAGTCTTGACATAAAAAATGTTAGACAGGTCACAGGGATGAATGAGAAGGTTATACGACAGCGTTTCAAAACATAAGAAGTGGGTTTTACCTTTTAGAACCACTTGGCATAAACAGAACCAGACAACAAATCCTAATACGACACCGTTTTGAGCTTCGTCTAGAACCTTCCGTGAATGCCAAAGTCTCTCTCTCTCTCTCTCTCTCTCTCTCTCTCTCTTACATCTTAACAGAAGCCTAGAACAATCTTCAGCTTCCATTCTTTTTCTTTTCTTTAATCCTAAAACCCTAAACCCTCTTTCTCCTTCCTTCCTATATATATATAAAACCTCCTCTCTTCATTTCTTCCTTCATTCTCTCCTTCACTTCTCTCACAAATTCATTCATTCCTCTTCTCTTCTCTTCGCCATGGCCACAGCAGCCTTGCTTCGCTCCCTTCGACGCCGAGACGCTCTCTCTGCTTCTTTCTCCACCTACCGATCGGTATATATATATTATGTAATTGAGTTGTGCAAAGAAATGAAAACATGTTGTCACTTAAATGTTTGTGCTTTGGACAGTTGACAGGTAGCTCTAAACCAGCACATATCAATCAGTTCTGGACTAGTTTGTCTCGCCCCTTCAGGTTTTATTTCTTTTCTAGTTTTTATTTGAAGTATTTTCTGTTAATTTTCTCCATCCTATATGGTTGATTGTTTCTTTTTTGATAGACATTAATCTTATCTTTTCGTGTGTGTTCAGCTCAAGGCCTGCTGGTAATGATGTCATTGGTATTGATTTGGGTACTACCAATTCATGTGTTTCTGTTATGGAGGGAAAGGTAAAACATTTTCCATCCGTCTCTTGTCTTGTAAATAGTGTACATATTTATTTTTTTGTGTTGTTTTACTCATATTTTATATACTCTTGTAGAATCCCAAAGTCATTGAAAACTCCGAAGGTGCTCGTACTACACCATCCGTGGTTGCCTTCAACCAGAAAGGAGAGCTGCTTGTTGGTACTCCAGCCAAACGGCAGGCTGTGACCAACCCAACAAACACCGTTTTTGGAACTAAACGTTTGATCGGTAGGAGATTTGACGATCCTCAAACTCAGAAGGAGATGAAGATGGTCCCATTCAAGATTGTTAAGGCTCCAAATGGAGATGCGTGGGTTGAAGCTAATGGGCAGCAGTACTCTCCTAGCCAGATTGGAGCCTTTGTTCTTACCAAGATGAAGGAAACCGCTGAAGCATACCTTGGAAAGTCTATCTCTAAAGCTGTAATCACTGTGCCAGCTTACTTTAATGACGCACAGAGGCAGGCAACAAAGGATGCTGGTAGAATTGCTGGGCTTGATGTGCAGAGAATCATCAATGAACCCACTGCAGCTGCACTTTCATATGGGATGAACAACAAGGAGGGTCTAATTGCAGTTTTTGATCTTGGAGGTGGAACATTTGATGTTTCCATATTAGAAATATCCAATGGTGTTTTTGAGGTACGGAAATTTATTTATTTCAACGTACTTTATATTCCTTTTTTAACTTGTAGGACTATTTTAGTGATTGTATTTCTTTACTTATAGGTGAAAGCAACAAATGGTGACACTTTCTTGGGAGGAGAAGATTTTGACAATGCCCTGTTAGACTTTCTAGTAAGTGAATTCAAGAGAACTGAGAGTATTGATCTTTCCAAGGATAGACTTGCCCTGCAGAGACTCAGGGAAGCTGCTGAGAAGGCTAAGATAGAACTTTCTTCAACATCTCAAACTGAAATCAACCTGCCTTTCATCACTGCTGATGCATCCGGTGCTAAGCATTTGAATATTACGTTGACTAGATCCAAGTTTGAGAGTTTGGTAAATCACTTGATTGAAAGGACAAAGGCGCCATGTAAGAACTGCTTGAAGGATGCCAACATCTCCATTAAAGACGTTGATGAGGTTCTTCTTGTTGGTGGAATGACCCGTGTTCCTAAAGTACAAGAGGTTGTTTCTGAAATCTTTGGAAAGAGTCCCAGTAAAGGAGTAAATCCTGATGAGGCAGTTGCAATGGGAGCAGCTATCCAGGGTGGTATCTTACGTGGAGATGTTAAAGAGTTGCTTCTCTTAGATGTTACCCCACTGTCATTAGGTATTGAAACCTTGGGCGGTATCTTTACTAGATTGATCTCAAGGAACACTACAATTCCCACCAAGAAGAGTCAGGTAATCCTTAAAACTGATCATAATTGATTTATTATAATTTATTTTAGGTTGACAAGCTTATTATTAAGTAATATTCTCATGAGGTATTTCATTTATGGCATGGTTGCATAGCATATATGAATATGAAGTTGAGAAAATATTTGTTGTGAATATGCTCCTAATCTACCATACAATGATGTTTCTTGTGCTCCGGTTGAGTAATTGATTAATGGCTAATGTAAGCTCAGTATAGTTTAAATGACTTCACCTGTATGATCAAATCTGTTAATAACTGCTATGTTATTGTTCTAGGTGTTCTCAACTGCAGCTGACAATCAAACCCAAGTAGGTATCAAGGTGCTGCAAGGTGAGCGTGAAATGGCATCTGACAACAAAATGCTCGGAGAATTCGAGCTTGTTGGCATTCCCCCTGCCCCAAGAGGTTTGCCTCAAATTGAGGTCACATTTGACATTGATGCCAATGGTATTGTCACTGTCTCCGCCAAAGACAAAGCCACTGGTAAAGAACAACAAATCACAATCCGTTCATCTGGAGGACTTTCCGATGATGAGATTGAGAAGATGGTCAAAGAAGCTGAGTTGCATGCTCAGAAAGATCAAGAAAGAAAAGCATTGATCGATATCAGAAACAGTGCAGACACTACCATCTACAGCATTGAGAAGAGCTTGAGTGAGTACCGGGACAAGATTCCAAGTGAAGTTGCCAAAGAGATTGAAGATGCAGTTGCGGATTTGAGGACGG
The DNA here is from genome assembly GCA_029929735.1 of Mimosa pudica. Classification (NCBI taxonomy): domain Eukaryota; kingdom Viridiplantae; phylum Streptophyta; class Magnoliopsida; order Fabales; family Fabaceae; genus Mimosa; species Mimosa pudica. Next base: position 3,900,784 of record JAKELP010000039.1, on the reverse strand, counting down.
CAATGTCTGGAGACAATGCTGATGAAATCAAGGCCAAGCTTGATGCTGCTAACAAGGCTGTCTCCAAAATCGGGCAACATATGTCAGGTGGTGGTAGTGGTGGTAGTGATGGTCCATCTCCTGGAGGATCTCAGGGTGGTGACCAAGCCCCTGAGGCAGAATATGAAGAGGTCAAGAAGTGAAATGTGTGTAGTATAGTAATTAGTAGCTGTTTATGTATGACTTAGAATCAATGATTATAGGACGATGAATACTTGCCAATAGGCTAAGAGGTTCGTGCAACATTTTGTTTTGTATCTTTTGAGGTCATTTTTTCGATGAGGTTGTTCATTGGTGAAACTCTCCGAAAGGCATTGAACTGTGCCTTATGAATAACGACACTGTAATTTTTTGTTTTTGCATTTAACTATGCTCTCAAAAAATCGTACTATTTCCGTATCTTTGCTTCAAGCGCTTAGCTTGCTTTTATTTGGGGCGGATATAACATTTGATTACAGATGTAGATATAACATTGTAATACGATGGTATTGAAATCTCAGCTTTCCTTTGTCATTTTCTTTCCTGGCCATCAAACTCGATAATCTCACCACAGCTTCTTCAATTTTATCCCCTTAAACTCGATAAATCTTTGGTGGGGCGTTATTATTCTGTTCAAGTTTTAGTGTAGGAGGCAGGTTAGAATAATAAGATGTAGGCTTATGATGATTTTTACGATAATTTCCCCATGATTTAAGGATAGTTTTTGAACAATCCAAGTCAAAATTTCATGATTTACAAAGACAAGGGCGGAGGATAAGGAGGGAGAGAGGGGGTGGTGGAGGGAGTGTGGTGAGAGGACAGGAGTAGAGGATAACGTGTCAAGAAGTTTGAGATGGATGATGATGTGGTATTACATGTAGGATGTGGTGTAAATTTGATCTATTTTGCATACTTTAAGGGTAAATGTAATCCTTAAAAAACTTCAGGGGCAAATATGATCATTGCCTAAAACTTTCGGGGCAAATTTGATCTTTAACTCATAGATTGAGTAAATTGTTAACATCATGTGTAAATAACAAATTTCCTTAATCTACTCAAATTAGGGAAAGTGATCTAATATTTAGAAACGAAGGGAATAATATGTATAAAAAAAGAAACGAAGGGAATAATATTCAAATTACTGTTTTAAATTTGAATTTGATTATTCAAAGCCTTTATTCAAATTCTTATTTAAGGAACTAACCCAAAAAAATTTTAAATCTCATGTTTTCAATGTTAATTTTATTATTCAATATAAATAAAAAATATTTTTCAAAGTTAGTTGTGATCTTAGGTGCCAGTTGTAAAGTCAAATTCAAAATTACACGCCACAAAGTATATATTTAATCATGAAATGAGTCAAACCACAAATGACATGATGCACAATATATCTTATAAGAGTCCATAATTAGTAAATCATTAATAATTTGTTTTATCATGTGCATTTTTTCTGGGACTGAGTTTTAAAAGGCCCAAACCTATAAATGCTGAACCAAAACCCTAACCTATTAACCTAGCACTTCAGCACCCACTCTCTCACACCTTCAACTTTTACTTCCCTCCGGCTTATTCCGGTCCGAACCAGTTCACTGGGCTCCGAGCCATTTATTACACGACGCAGAAGTCCCCCTCACACTCACATCACACACACAGATACATACACATATATATCACACATAAACCTAGTTAGATACCTAAAAAGCGTCTCCTTTCACTGCTCTGATTCTTAATGGCTGCTAAGAGAAGAACCTCCGACTCTAAAAATGTCGGAGAAGTTGAAACAACAACAGAACCCACCAAGGATTCCCCAAAACATGTGCAGAAGAAGGCAAAGAAAGACAAGAAGACCAAAAATGCAGAAGATTTAGCAACTTCTGATAGAAGAGGAAAGCCACTACCAGAAAGCTTCTGATAACCCAGCGCGATACGCGCGAAATATTAGATTATGCACATTATCAAATATAAATAACTACTTCACTTTGATACTATATAATATAATATAATAATATTTGTTAATATTTAATAAATTTCGCCAAAATTCAGTTTTTCATAAAAAGAGAGATTTAAGGTAAGAGTGAATGATAAAAGTTCTCATAAGAAATGAGAATGAGAAAAGAATGAGAAATAAAGAGGAAAATGTTAAAAACATGTGGTAGCGGGTAGTTTAAATTAATAAAAAACAGAGAAATACATGTAAATAAAAATAAAGAGGAAAATGGTAAAAACATATGGTAGCGGGTAGTTTAAATGAAAAAAAGGCAACTTTATAGCAACATTATTTTATAAAAAAAAAATTAAATATAATAGAAATAATTTGGGAAAACAAAATTTGATAGAAAAAATAAAGGGATAATTACAAAGAATAAATTTATAACAAAATGAAGTTAATACCAAGGAATAATTAAATTCATGATAGTTTAGCATCTAAGGTTGAAATTCATATTAACACTACAATTTAATAATTAATTTTTCTTAAGATAAGGAAGGAACTACATCCAAAAAAATTTCTTTTTGATCAGAACATTCAAAAAAAAAATTTACTTCAATTAAATTCAAGTAATAATTGTTAAAAACTTAAAATGTTTCAAAATTATTATTAAAATCCTAAATTAAAATCCACATTTTATTTTTATTTATAATTAATGAGGTTACAAATTATATGCCCAATCTTTTTTTATCAGGATATATATATATATATTATAGCAGTAGGTTTCAAACATAAAGGCAGTAGTAGGTTTCATCAAAAAAAAAAGTAGCAGCCGTAAGAAGTGTGGCCGGCGGTTGTTCTCAATGGCGGCTAAGAGAAACTCTGAGAACAACCGAGATGTGGAAATAGCAACGGAGCCCAATTCACCAAATCATCATGTGAAGAAGAAGGCAAAGAAAGACAAGAAGACCAAAAAGGCAGAAGATTTAGCAGCCTCTGATAAGCCCATGGAGAGGAAGAAGAAGAGGAAGGCCATGGACAAAGAAAGGAAGCGTTTTGAAGCAAAGAACGAAGATGGCGATGAAATATCAAGTGGGGTCACAAAAAGTGACGATTTTGAGACACGGGGTTCATCAAGAGTGCTTCGGCCTTGTACTTGTGCAAGTGGTGGGTCCCTTCCTGAGTTTCACATTGGAGTTTTTAAGGATTTGGGTTGTGCTGACGAGGCAGTGAGGGAAGATGGTGTGAGGAGAATGGTGAGTGAGTTGAAGGAAGTTCAGGAATGTTATGATAGGATGGATAATAATGATAAAGAGGTTTTTGAAGGTGGGTTTATGTTGGAGGCTGAAAAGAATGATGGGTTGGATAATTGTGCTCCCTCTGTTAAGTATGCTATTCGTAGGCTTATTCGTGGTCTCTCTTCTTCTAGAGAGGTATGCTTTTTTATTCCATTTGTTTTAGTTGACAAAATATCTAAACATTTAGTTATGGATATGAATAATACTACCTCCGGTTCCTGACCTAATTGACTTTTTTTTGGAGGGATTAAGGTTGCGAAATAGGTTATTAAATGATGACATATTTGATAGATTTTTAGATTATCCATTAGTTTATTGGTAAAATAAACTAGTTTAAGGAAAAAATTAGGTAAATCAATTTATAATTAACTTATTTTGCTTTTTTTTTAAGGATTTTCCATAAAAAGTCAATTAGGTCTTATATTCAGGACCGGAGGGAGTATACCAAAAGAGTTGGTGAATGATGATCCATGTTGCTGATCCCATGTTGTGGGATACGGTTTTGTTGTTGTTGTTGTTTGATTATGGATATATAGTGGGATAAGGCTTAATGTTTAATATATGTCGTTTTGTTGTGTTGCATGCCAATTACTGCTATTTATTTCAGTGTAGGGGATAAGAATTGGCAGGTGTTTTAATGAACAATTGCATTGTTTTAAATTTAAGGATGTTCTTTGGTATGTGAAACATTTGATTATGGATTTTTTTTACCTTGGTTAATTCCTGCAAGTTATTTTTCCATGATAAGTTGGGTTTGGTAAGACAATTTACTTTCTTGCATGGTCAGAATTCTGTCACCCTTGTTTGTAACTGGCTAGTGAATATATAATTGAATACAATGTGGAAAGAATATCCATACGCTTCAGGATAGATGATTGATTTTCGTTGATATGCTATTCCATGCGATATTTCATTGAGACAATGCCTTGTATGTATGAACTTTGTTTGAGATAATTCTTGTGTAGCTACTTTATTGGTTAATTCATCTTAAATGCACATTTTTTTTTCTATATGGTTGTTGGATAGAAAACGGCATTACACGTGTTTTATAGCTAAATGTTTTTTATAGAAGTTCTTGTTGGAGTTAGTTTCTGCTCATGATGATTCAAATTTGCTGTAGTCCAAGGTAACCTCATTGATTGCTTTTGCAGTGTGCACGGCAAGGCTTTGCATTAGGTTTAACAGTTGTGATTGGTTCCATCCCTAACATAAGGGTTGAGTCTTTGTTTAAACTTGTTGTTGATCTACTTGAAGTAACTTCATCAATGAAGGGTCAGGTAGGCTTTAGTTTCATCACTTTTTTTGGTGCACTGCTCCGTTTGTTAGGTACAGCATATCAAATTATGTTATTTGTGGAAGTGTAGGAAGCAAGAGATTGTTTTCTAGGAAGGTTATTTGCTTATGGTGCTCTGGCCCGGTCTGGAAGACTTGCACGGGAATGGAGATTGGATAAAAACACGTCATACATTAGGGATTTTATGAATCTACTAATCTCGCTTGCTGCTAAAAAGCGGTACTTGCAGGAACCTGCTGTCTCAATAATATTGGACTTAGTTGATCAGGTTAGTAATTTATGACAACCTGAGAAGTATTTCTCTTGGAACTTAATGCTGCTACTCACATGCTTATTTGCCTCCTGTGCTGATATTATTGTAGATTTTTGTGGGTTTTGATGTTATGCTACCAGCTAATCTGTTGTATAACTTCTAACTAATGGAAAGATATATTGTAGTACAAGAATGAAATAGTGCATCATTGGAAAGTGTCTATACCACTTGTTGGCCGCTTTTCATGGGGATCATGTCCTGAATATAATGAAGGCTTGTACATTTATGTGGATTTGCCTGTTTATTAGGCTTATTCTCTCCTACTTATTTTGATATTTTCCTTCAATATGAAAACTTCAGTTTTCTGTATTCTTTATTTTTTTCTGGGTTATATAGACAAGTTTTCTGCTGCCTTTAAGTCTTGTACTAATTCAGTCACATTTGTATATTTTATTTTACTTCTTTTCAGCTCCCTGTTGAGGCTTTATTATATCATGTTATTGAAGCCCCAGGGCTCCGTGAGTGGTTGGAATCTGCTAAAGAAACTGGAAATCCTGATGCTTTGCTTCTAGCTTTGAAAGTTCGAGAAAAGATTTCCGTTGACAGCTCAATGTTTGGTGGGCTTCTGCCAAATCCATTCAGCTCCAGCCAACTCTTTTCTGCTGATCATTTGTCCATCCTTAGTAATTGCTTGAAGGTAGCCTTTATCTATCTGTGCTTGGCTAATTTGATTTTGGATGCTAGGAATCAAAAGAACTGCTACTTATGTATTTTCTGAACATGTCAGGAGTCGACGTTCTGTCAGCCTCGAGTACACGGTGTTTGGCCTGCTCTGATAAATATTCTTCTACCTGATACTATTTCACAAGAGGATGCCGCATCAGCCTCTAGTTCCTTAAGGAAACAAAAGAAGAGTCGTAAATCCTGCTCTTCTGAAGATGAACTTGTAAAGAACCTTGGGGCTTTCTGTGAAATAATTATTGAAGGATCCCTTCTATTGTCATCCCATGACCGCAAGCACTTAGCCCTTGATGTTTTATTTCTTCTTCTACAAAAGCTTTCTGCATCTTTTCTTCCAATTGTCCTGTCCAGCAAAGTTGTTCAGTGCCTGATGGACATACTATCCACAGACAACTCTTGGCTGTATAAAGTTGCACAGCATTTTCTCAAACAATTAATAGATTGGGTTGGGGATGATGATGTCAGAAGAGTTGCTGTTATTGTAGCTCTTCAAAAGCACAGCAATGGAAAATTTGATAGTGCTACGCGGACCAAAGTCGTTAAAGATTTGATGTCACTCTTTAAAACAGAACCTGGTTGCATGCTTTTTATTCAGAACTTGCTGAACCTGTTTGTTTATGAAGGTAATACTCAAGAAGATCCCTCCGACCAGAGTCAAACAACAGACGAAAACTCTGAAATATGTTCATTTGAGGAAAAGGATTATCCTGCGACCACTGGGGATTCTGACTCCTTGAAGAGTTGGGTTATAGAATCCCTTCCAAATATTTTGAAATATTTGAAGCTGGATCATGAAGAGAAGCTTCGGGTGCAAAAAGAGGTAATGAAATTCCTTGCTGTTCAGGGTCTATTAAGAGGTTCTCTTGGCAATGAGTTGACTTCAACTGAGTTACACGAGAAGTTCTTGTGGCCAAAAAATGCCACATCAAATGCTCTTTGTAATATGTGTATTGAGCAACTTCAGATGTTGTTGGCGAATGCCCAGAAGGAGGAAGGCTTATGTACATTAGCAAGTAATGTTGAACCAAATGATCTCGGTTCTTATTTCATGAGATTTTTCAGTACTTTACAACACATTCCTTCTGTTAAACTTTTTAAATTGTTAGATGGTGAGGATGAAAAGGCAATAAAGAATTTGCAAGAAATGGAAGCAATGTTGTCCAAAGAGGCAAGTGTATATTTTTCTAGATGTAAAATGATTTAGTTTTCTGCTTAGATGGAGCTTGCTATTACTCTGATACATACTTTGCCAGTTTCTTTTTCAATTTTTTCTTTGAAACATTGTATACATTTAGAATTGTTATCTGAGAACTGTTTTCTTGACGTCACAAATTTGATATTTGAGCATAATAGCTTTAAAATCTGCACTAGGTGATTGCAACTTAAGTTTGGTACTGTCTAAATATAATTGGTTGTTAGGCCTGGTCAACACAAAATAAAGGAATTGATGGATTAATTTATAGTAATAAATATGGCAGTTAATTTTTATTGCTATTTTATCAACACTTTTATGCTAAACTACTGCAATGACAAATTGGGATTATGATCCACTGAATCCATTGTGTTGTGACTTATATCTCCCTACTATCTGTTCTCTTACCCATCTTTACGACTACCAGTAACTTTCTTGACTATATTAGCTGTCATTCTGTTTAACCACACTTCCATTTTTTCAATATTTTTGTCTTCTGTCAATTCATCAACTCACTACATTTTTTTAACGGTTGCAGGAAAGGAGCATTGGCCTTTATGCTGATACTAATAGATTGCGTGCATTACGGTATTTGCTTATTCAGTTGTTCCTACATGTGCTGCTTCGATCAGGGGAATACTCTGAAGCTGCGTCTGAACTTGTCATATGTTGTAAGAAGGCTTTTCCTGCTTTTGATCTTACTGATAACTCAGAAGATGAAGTGGAGGATCGTACCGAGCCCGAGTTCATGGATGTTCTCCTGGACACATTACTCTCACTGCTTCCACAGTCATCAGCTCCTATGCGGTCTTCTATTGAACAGGTCAGTAAATAAAAAAGTGCATGCTTCATCTTCTGCTGCTTCATCAATGATATTTTGTTATGATTGCATTGGAAAATACAATATAAGATATTCAAGGATCTGTGCATATAAAAAAACATGGGCTTTGAATTTGAAATAATTTTTGACATATTTTAAGCACCTCTGGCTTAAGTGGCCTGGAGGAGTTTCAACCATGCTACTTCAATTCTAGTATTAAACATTTCCATAACAAGATGTGCCAGCCTTGTGCTTGAATCCCTCTGGAAGCCCTTAGGTGTCTTTGTGAGATGATACGTGCGAGGGATTTTTATACTAGTCATAATCTTTGAATTAAAACCCTTGAGCCTTTTGAGTTATATTGCTATTGATGCATAGTGTCTTTGGCTTTGGCATTCTTGGTGCACAGGCATTTTACATCAGTGCATAGTGTCATTGGCTAATAATATGCATTGACCACCTCAATGATATTTCACGTTGATAAATGCAGCCAGATATTGTAGACTTAAGTTTTAGAACTCATGGGCATTCCTTGATTTTAGTTTCACTGGTTTGATCCTTCTGTTCAAGGTGGAGCATGGTTTTCTTCTAAAGGAAAGCTTACGCAGTTTCATTTTATATTATTATTCAGGACGATAATTGACATTTTCTGTATGCAGGTATTCAAATATTTTTCCAATGCAGTTACTGAAGATGGGCTGATGACAATGCTGCGTGTCATAAAGGAGAAAAGTGTAAAACTTCCCAGACATCCAGGGGCAGAGAATAAAGACAAAGAGGATGACAATCTTATCGATATTGAAGATGAAGAAATTGATGAGGATGAGATGGGTGAAACAGCTGAGAGTGACGGGCAACCAGATGACTCAGAGGCATTAGTGGCAGCTGAGGAAATGGGGGATGATCATTCTGAAGCTTCTGATGATGGTATGGATGATGATGCTATGTTTAGAATGGACCCATTTATTGAAAAGGCAATCAAGGAGAAAAAGAATCAGACTGGTGTTGAAACTGGCCATTCCCAACTTGTGCTGTTCAAGTTGCGCATCCTTTCATTGTTGGAGATCTTCCTTCATGAAAATCCAGGCAAGTATAGGTTGCATATACTGTTAATGTACGGTGTGCCAACCGTTTACATTCATTAGAAATATTAAAACAATTAACATACCTGTTCATGAATTTAGTCTGTGAAGAATTTTTTGCATTGATATTGTCTCAAAAAATTCTTTTATGCAATTTTCTGTTGTATCAAAAAAAAATTCTTTTATGCATATGGCATGCATTTGCATATATTTGGAATTAGTTCCTAAAAGTATGTTGGCCGGTTTGCTTCAGAATTAGCAATTATTCCCCCCTCCCCTCTTATCTCTTGATGTATTGTTGATCTAGCCCCCCCCCCCCCCCCCAAAAAAAACTATAAAAAGCAAATATTTCAAAAGTTTTACTCCAATCATGGTGCCCTCATGGTGGTGATCTTGATGTATACAGGTAGTCCCCAGGTTCTTATGGTGTACTCCAATCTCGCTGAAGTTTTTGTTAACCCGCATACGGCTGAAATTAGTGAACAGCTTGCACAGCGTATATGGGGAATATTACAAAAGCAAATATTCAAAGCAAAGGATTATCCCAAGGGTGACGACGTCCAACTATCCACTCTTGAATCTCTGTTGGAAAGGAATTTGAAATTAGCTTCAAAACCAATTAAAAGGAACAAGTCTGCATCCAATTCATCAAAGCAATCTGCCTGGTTGAATAGGCAGAAAATGGTTTCCTCTCTTGCCCAAACTTCAACATTCTGGATCTTGAAAATTATTGATTCTAAAAAATTGGGTGAGAGTGATATCCAGAGGGTTCTCCAAATTTTCCGTGATGTATTTGCAGCATATATGGGTGATAAAAAGTCTCAAATCAAATCTGGATTCTTGAAAGAAATACTCAAGAGGAGACCATGGGTTGGCCATCATTTGTTTGTCTTCCTTCTTGAGAAGTGCAGGAATGCTAAGTTCGATTTTCGGCGAGTAGAGGCACTTGATTTGATAACAGAAATATTGAAGTCATTCTCAGCCTCGATTAAAGATGGTGGTCATAATGTTGCACAAGATTATCTCGAGAATAATTTTCAAAGACAATTCGATCTAATGAAAGAATTGTTGACAAATATGCCAAGCAAACAAGGAAGGAGGGCAGAAGTAAGGAAGTTCTGTGTCAAGGTCCTTGATGTCTTGTCTACATTTGACTTAACTGATAAATTTATAAGGAATTTTGGCCCAGAAGATCTTGCTATTCTTGAGTCACAACTTGGTGATCAATTTACTAAGTTCAAGAATCTGACAAAAAAGGCAAGGGATCAATAGGAGGGTTACAGACTCTTTATAGGTGTTTTTGCGACCATACTTTTCACAGTTAAAACAGGTTGTAAATGCAGCCCATTCAAATATCTGCTGCTGGCACCAGAATGGTGGGCATAGGGCTCACAATTGGACCTGGTTTGGCCAATTGTTTGATGAGGGTTACATCAATAGATGATATATAAGCCACCCTCAGCTGAGGGGAATTTTTTTCATTATGAAACTTGAGCATTTTGTTTTATTTTTATTGTTGACTCTGTTGTACTAGTTTAGTGAAAAGGTGAAATGTTAGGCAGTTTAAGTTATTCAGAAAATATTGAGTGTGTTGAATGCTCAAAAGACTTATATCTGGTACATCAATTTTTGATAGAGCATGCTACATTTTCTATGAAGTAATCGTTTTGGGGAATGAATGACTGATGAGGGATATTTTACACCTTTTTTATTTTGGATAAAATATTTTACACCTTCTCATAGGCCTAAATTGCAGGTTTCAGTATCAGTGTCATACTGTCATCTTATCATTCATTCATATTCAAATTAGCCTTGTTTTTGTCCTTCAGTCAACGTTATAAGAAGATTGTTAATTTTTTTGGAACCCATCTCAATTTCCACGCCTTCAAATTCATGTTCAAACATAGCTCCCTGCAAGTGAACTGCATCCCTTTTTAACCTGAAAACGTCAATTAAAAAAATAACAAAAATTGATTCAATTTAAAATTATACTCCATTTCATGATAAATTCCACATGTTAGTGTTAAACCAAAGCCTCTAATTTCTGCTTAACGCTTGTGTGTTAAGTACATGTTTTAGTTGATTTTTTTTCCAATTCAGACAACAATGGATGGATTGGAAGGCTTTTGTTCTAGTCTCCATTATACATACAACTGTTAGTGCTTTGCTGTTTGAAATGCCAAATACCAAATGGAATATTGAACCTAAATCCACAAATAATGATAGCTTTGAAGACCCATTACACTACAGGTCGGACAAATTATATAGGCGAAGTAACATAGCACCTGGCAAATTTAACTTCAAACGATAAAATATTTCCTAATCTGAGCAAGTGGTCAGAAACACGTTATTATCCTATTTTGTAACTACGTGTTGACCCTAAATTGGAAGACATAGAAGGATGATTCTTCACATAGAAAAGCTAACAATAATTTCAAGCTCCCCACTCCATAATGTCTCTCCTTTTACAATAGTAGAAACAGTCTCTGAACTAAAAGCAACACACAAGAAGAGAGTTTTGTAACTAGAACTCTGAACTTCAGTGAAGCAGAATGTGCCATGCATTTAACGTCCTGGCAAAACTAAAACCATAAAATAGCAGCAGTTATGGCAGTGAAGAAGTTGTTGAGTCCTTAGTGAATCAGATTTTGAGGGGAATGGGGCAAATGGTGATGGAGCATAATAATAATGGCTTCAGTCAAGTCATTGAATCAGAAGAGATATTTGAATGATGGTGTTGTGAAAAATTGATCCTGCTATAAATGCTCTCCACCCAACCCTCTATTTATTTGGTTGGCTTAGCTGACATTAACGTGTTGCATTGAGCTTTACTTCATTTGTTGGATTTTCTTTGCTCCAAGTTCTTAAGCATAGGTTTTCTTTCAAGTAGGGGGAGGGGGTTGCATCACGCTAATACAAAACAATGGAAAATTTAACCCTTTTAACAAATTAATTAATTGATAACAACTCCTCTAACTTGCAGATCCACAAAAAGGATCTACCCAGAAAGATGATCCATCCATCCATCTATTCACCGTAGGTAATGTGTACAAGTAACTCAAAAGGCACCAATTCTATTCACTCTAATCCTACGTTCTTAAGCAACTACCCTAATTTTCACCACTTAAACTAATTTTTTTTCTGATCTCTACACATTGATTTTTTGCCATTCTTTTTTACACTCGAGGTCAATCCACAGCCCTTCACAGTAGGAACTCAGCACAGACAATCCAATCAACAACAGCCAAAACAGAAATCTTCAAGCAATACCCAGAAGCACCTAAATAAAATCGCATTTTCATGTGCATCACCCTACAACATCAACAGCAAACCAATCCTCATTCACAATCTTGATCGTCATTTGTCTATAGAGCCCTGCTGCTGCAGCTGCTGCTACTACAAGTGGCCATTATCAGCTTCAGAATCACTCCCGGAAGAACTTCCTGAGTCAGAATCTACATCATAAAAATGGGAATGCCTTGAGTCTTCTAGCCCAACAAAACATGACAACAACAAACAGCATACCATACACAACAATGAATTGAATTGGCTTAAAATTAGTAATTAGTACCACTAGATGAAGAGGAATCACTACTTGAACTGCCGGAACTACTAGAACTACTAGCTGCATGACCTCCAACCACATCTTTATCTTTCTCAATCTCCACTGGTGGGAAATTATTCATTGGCATCTCATCTCCAATATCCACATCCTCATCGCCAACCTCCATTTTCTTCATCTTCTTCACCTCAGGCACAGACTCAGCCTTTTCACTCATAGGCATATCCTGTAACACAATGTCAAACAATTAGAATCAACCCACAAGCAAAACAACATAAAAAACCAAACTTTATCATTATAACACACAAAGTGACTCACCCCATTGCCTTTACTTGAAGCAGTAGTATTGTTGACCATGAGAGCCTGCCTCTTAATCTTGCTCACCATCTTCTTCCAATTGGTCACTAATCTATCAAGCTCCCAGAGAGTCTCTGTATCAACAGCCTCAATGTCAAGCTCAATCTCATCCCCATCCTGCTTCAAATGCCCATTCCTCTTCCTTATAATCTGCACCACCTGCTCCATCTTCTCCGGCGGCAAACTCTGCAACCCAATCCCCAACTTATGCTTCTCCTCCAGACTCATATCCCTCTTATTCGGATCCTTCGCCTTCGGCTTCGGCTGCTTCACCGGCTTCACCGGTGGCACCCGCATCGGCGACGGCGTCCTCACCGGCGACTGCACCAACAACGGCTGGTTCATACTCACATTCTGATTCACATTCACATTCACATTCGAATTCAACAAACTCCCCGGCCCCACCGCTGCCGCGGGCTCCGCCTGGTGAGTCATCACACTCACACTCTCCTTCCTCCTAACCCTCTCTCTCTCCCTCTCCGGCTCGGCCTGATTCCACGAACTCGCCGGCAATTCCTCATCATAAACTCTATCATTATCCCTCTCATCCCTAATCAAATCCTCAAACTTCTCATTCACAGGCCTATACAACTCCTCAAACCTCCCCAAAAGCTGCTCAGCCATCACATACACATCATGCCCCTTAGGGTTATAAGTCAAGGCATTATTAAACGTCAACCTAACATCCGCCGCAAAATCCGCCGGCGTCTCGTACCCATTACTCCCTAGATTCGCCTTCACCGTGCCCAGATCCATCGGCCGCTTAATTATATCGTAATAATCATGAAGCCCCATGCCTACCACATCCACCGGAACGTTAAAAATCCACCCATGCTTGTGCTTCATCAACTTCTGCAACACCTGAGCACAAGACCTCATCAAATTGCCCACTTCCGACGTCGACCGCTTCAAATCGCGACCCGAATTCCCCGCCGGAAACGGCCGCTTGCTCCCGGAGATCTTCTTATTCGCCACCGCCGCCGATTTCTTCGCCGTCGCAACCGGCTTTGTCAATTCACCGGCCTCGATTCGGCTCCGGAGCTGGCGAATCTGCTCCAGCTCCGCCACGAGCCGACGTTTAAGCTCGCCGAGCTCTTTCTTCGTCGACGAGGCGATGTTGAACGTGACGAATTGCGAGGAATTCGGCTCCGTTGATCTGAAATTGATCGACGACGCGTCATCGGAAGCCGATTGATGATGATTATGGTGGTTGTGGTGATTATTGTGGTGGTTTCTTTTGTTAGGGTTTGTGATTTTGTGTTTAGGGTTAGGGTTTGATGATGAGAAGGGTACTTTTCCCATGAGGGAGGCTCCACTGCCCTTATTGTGCGGCCAATTCGGTTCGTTTCTGTTAACTATAACGGCCGATGCCATCGAAAAGCGAAAGCCACGAAGGAATCAAAGCAATCGTGAACGATTACAACGATCCTCTTGCTTCCTCATCAATGTGGCTCGCGCAAAACATGAATCGCCAGAGCGACTGTGTGCACGCGCTGATAAACACCTCACGCGCTGGAAAACCCCCCCACGCGCCGTAGATCGATGGATCGATTTCTGAGAATCGAAGAGAAAGAGAGGAATAATGATAGGGTTTGTGAATTTGGGTTTACCCTAATTTTCTGTGAGCGAGGAAGTAAGGGGCTAGGGTGGGTTCTTAAAGGCGAGGTGATCTGCCCGGGGGGAGTTCAGGCAGATTGTGGGGCGTTGATTTTGTTTCGGGCAGGATCGGACGGTGTGGGGGGATTGGGGGATGAGGTTGGGGGTGACCGGGAGATCTGGCACGGACGGTGGGGATTGTGAGGGGGAGACACGTGGCGGGGTTTTGGGTGTTGGATGATGGGTGAAGTGGTCTACTGTTTTTTCGAATTTTTTGTTTTGGTTTGGAGTTTGAAGTGTGTTTGGGCTGCATGTGACGTGGCATGAATAAATTAAACTGGCCGTTTTAAGGAATTGGATAGCAAACGATAGATATTTATATATAGATTTTATTATTATTATATCTGTTGGAAAAGAAAGATGGGATAATTAAATCTAGGTCCCTTAATTCCGAAAAAAAAAAAATCTAGGTCACTTACACTTACCTCACCCTCACAAAACACACTATTTCATTCCCAGTTTCCCACCCCACCCTCTCCAATCTCAAATTGTTAAGGGCATTTGAGTTTTTTCTCAAAAATTTGTTAATATGTATTAGGTGCTTATAACTCAACTTGTCCTTTTTACAATTTAGTAACCTCAATTGTCCTTTTATCAATTGGGAAGACTTTATTTGTCTTTTTCCCTAGATATTTATATATAGATTTTTTCTTATATGTTGGAAAAAAAAGATGGGATAATTAAATCTAGGTCCCTAATAAGATATTTAATATCAAATAGGTTCGTTAACAACTCATTCACATATTAACCAAAGTTATTTCAATTGTTAACAGAGGCTACTAATAATCATTTTTTAATAAAATAAAGTCTTTTGTTTGGGACTAGTGTGTAATTTTCTCAAAAGAGAAATATATTTACTATAACTTTTTTTATACATTGGAATTTGAATATGAGATATATTTGCCCGAGTATATATCAATTTTGTTCCTTAAAATACGATAAGTTTGTTTATGGCGGAAAAATAGAATATTTGTTATACTATATTATAAATTTCTGATAAAAGCGTATAGATATTCTTTTTTATCAGAAAAAATTTATAAATATTAAAAGCAATATAAATTTAAAATATTGTTTATATATTTGTTCGAGTATATTTCAAATTTTTTTCGTTAAAATACAGTAAGTTTTTTTATGGCAGAAAATAGAATATTTTGTTTATAGCCATTTTATGGTTACTTTAGTTTTTTTTTTTTCAAATATTGCTTTCAGAAAATATATATTTTTCAACCCAACTCAACCCATTTTCGATTAAGGCTAGCCCGCTTTCAACCCGTTTTAATTTGGGCTTAACTTTTTCAACTCAACCCACTTTTTTCCATGTTTTTAGGCTCAACCCGACCCAAATACAAGTTTTACAAGAAAAGTTGGAATTATAAGTCAGCCTAATCCGACTCAATTTTAGCCCATTTTAATTTAGGTAGAACTTTTTTTTTTGATACACTTTTTACTACCTAATCCACTTTTTTGTGTATTTTCAGACTCAACCGAGCAGGTCGAGGCAGTTGTCCGAGGTCCGAGCTATACTAGTAAGTGGTAATAGTTCCATCGTCATTTTGTAAATTTTAACCATCATTTCAGAAAAAACATAAAATTAAAACATTTTTTCAAATCTATTTATCAACGACAATTCAGAGTCTCAAATATTAAAGTGTTTGGAAACTTCTTTAAATACCTCACATTTTTTTAATTCATAAAAATGAAGAGAATTCCCTATAAAAAACGAAGTGAATTGAAATATAGAACATAAGATTATCCTCTATTTGTTTGAAAACATAGCTAGACCATACATCAAATAGGTGGAAAAATATTACATTCTCAAAGTTAAAAGAATAGGAATAAGAAAACTATTAGAAATCAAAAATTTAATTTACAATCTTCTCGTCTGAAGATGCTAGACAAAATTAGCTATGATTCCGATAGATTAATTTATGGATAAAATCATATGACATTTTTTGTATAACAAAATCCATATATTCATATATATTGTAAAGAATTTACAATACTACTCCTTCTGTCGGTGAATGTAGGACACATTACTTAATTTATAGAAATTAAAGAAAATAGTTAAATGGATTAATTTTAATTGTCATTCTCAAAATATTATTAGAATAAATTTAAAAGACACAAAAAGTGGATCCTGGCCTTATAAGTATAGACAAATTGAATTTCCAAAGTGACTTTATATTTAGGGATAGTTTGAGAAAAGATAACACATTTATGAGATAAAGTGGATAAGTGTCTTATAATTTGGGATAAATCAAATCTCAAAAGTGATCAAATATTTAGAAACAAATGGAGTACATTATATATTAGCTAACTATTAATAGATTTTATTTATAACTCATAATTGGGGCAATGTATAAGGAGTGAAATAAAGACAACAAAACAAAGAAATAAATATTTTCCAAATTTGTCTTCTAGATATTTATAACTAATAATTTTAAGAACAATGTATGGTCAATGAACAAAAATTTTACTTCATCAAATCCTAAATATAAGATTTGTTTATATAACTTAATTAGATTAAAGATTTTACTTAAGTTAATTATTTTTATTATTATATAAAATTAAAATTCAACCCAACCATCTATCTTTAATTTATTTTTCTCCACCATCACTCTCTTGCTTATTTATTATTTATGTGCATTGTTAAGGTTAATTTTGAGAAAGTTTAGAACAATTAAGAAAAAGGTCTTCTACTTAGTACCAAATTCATCTTCCTAAAATGGTTTAAAGTATATTTAAGATTGGGGAGAGTGCAAAGTAAATCCACATTCTAGATAACTTATGTATAACTCATTTTCATGATCAATGTGTATTATGTACGTAATTCAAAATTGCAGCAACTGATGTACATAATTTTCATTACTGTAATTACATAATCAATATACTCATATTTTTGTTATTATCAATATACTCATATATTGTATAGAATTTACAAATTACTATATCATGATATTATCTATAACTTATAATTACATACATGTACTCTGAATCAACTTAAAACATTCATAGCACCGAATCTTCCTTCTAATGAATTTTATTTATAACTCAATTATGGAGAAATGTATACCGAATGAAATAAATATGTACATAGTACCAAATCCGTCTTCTAGATAACTCTCATTTATAACACACAAATTTAGGAAAAATGTATGTTGGGCCAAGGGAAACAAACAGTATACAGCGTAGTGAATGCACCTTCTAAGTAACTAATTTTGTTATCTCATATGAATGAGCCTTTTTTTGTTAATCACCGCCCGATTTGATTCGGACTTGAGAGGTAGAACTGTAGAAGTATTGCCCACATAGGTAAGATTGTCTCCTCCCAATGAGAGCATTCCACGGGATTCGAACACAAGTTCTTATCCTTACGAGGTTGTAACTCACTTACCAGCTCAACCAACTACCTATTGATTCATATGCATGACCTTTAAACTCGATAGTTTAGCTTTTAAACTTTTAGTTAATTTTAGTCTCAATTCATGACTTTTTAGTCAATATTGCCCTAGAAGTGATGAAATATTGGTGGAATGTTGTCCTGAAAAATCATAGAGTTCACCTAAAACTTTATCTCAATGGAGCTCCAAAACACTAACAAAATTAATTTCATAATATGGGAAATAAGAACAAGAAGATAATGAACTTGCTTACCCAATGGAAAATAGATCAGAACAAAAAGAGAGACCACAGTGGCAGAAATGACAACGAGCACTAGCAACCAGACGGAAGAAATAAATGGGGAAGCTCCTCAGTCATCTGTCTCGTCTTCCATAGTTGACTCGGATGAAGAAGACAACCCTAAACTCCCAAGAGGAACTGCAATTTTGTTTGAATTTCTTCAAAAATCATAATCATTATCAAACATGGGAGAAGGAAATAGCCTTGTATATTACCTATATACATAGCCCATCCAAGGTAACATTACACCTAAAAATACTTCAAGGGGATCCACAATTTCTTGGAAATATCCGGCTCGGATTTGTACCCTTGCCCCAAAAACAATTGATATGGGTCACCATATGCATTCCATGTCAGCTTAATAAAGTCAACTAATATTTAATTGTTTAGATAGTTAACTTTGGTGTAACATTGCACCAATATTTTAAAACTGAAATATTTTAAAAAACATATAGTTGAATAATCCATCTTCTAGAAAATTTACTAATAGCTCAAATGAATACAGTATGTTGAGTGAACTGAATATATTCAAAGTGCCGATTCTGTCATTACTAAATTTTGTTTATGATTTATGGTTTATGAACAATTTACATTTAGTGCTTCCAGATTGTGGCAACATATATACCTAATTATCATCACTGTTGTTATTTATTTAATATACTTTATATGTATAACTCATAATTCATGAACAAAATCAATTTATTTCTATATTGTATAGAATTTATAAATCACACTTGTGATGTTATCTATACATTTAAATTAGGTACACTACAATATACTAGGCATAAATTTAAAACATGCAGATTGCAGAGCACCAAATCTGCCTTCTAATGAATTTTATTTATAACTTATTATTGAGGAACAATGTATACCAAGTGTAATTATAACATACAGAGTACTAAATCTGCCTTCTAGAGATAACTAAATTTGTTACTAATTATTTTAGGAATAATGTATGCTCGGTTACTAAAAATACACAAATTATTGAATTCACCTCCTAGATAACTTTACTTATAACTCATAATTCATGAACAAAGTATATCGAGTGAAATAAAAATATTCAAAATGGCAAATTTGTCCTTTTTATAAACTTTATTTATAACTCATTATTTATGGACGATTTATATTTTTTTGGACTGAAATAAACAATTATGGTTGAGTGCTCCAAAATTGTAGCAACATACACCTAATTTTCATTACTGAAGTTATTTCTTTATTATACTTTACTTATAACTCGTAATTCATGAACAAAATCAATATATTTATATAGGGTTATCGTGCAAAAATACTAATGTAACTGTGGTTAAGGTACAAAAATAATGATATGATATTTTTTGAACAAAAGTAACCATAAAATTTTAAAATAGAGGCAAAAGTTTCCATTTGCCCCTATTTTGAAATGTTAGGTTACTTTTACTCCAAAAAATCATCTCAGTATTTTTTCACCTTAGTTATAATCACATGGTTATTTTTGCACCTTACCCCTATTTATATAATGTATAGAGTTACATTTACATCTGTATCAAAAAAAAGAATTAACATTTACAAATTACTATAATATGATATTATCTATAACTTAAAGATAGATATAATGTACTCTGAATGAATTTAAAACATTCATTGCACCAAATGTGCCTTCTAATGAATGTTATTTATAACTCATAATTGATGACAATGTATGGGGAGTGAAATAAATACTCCTACATAAAGAGCACCGAATATTCCTTCTAGAGAACTATATTTATATGAATTGAAGGTTCTCAAAATTGTGAGCTTAAGTAAACGTGTGAGAAAAATTTAAAATTGAATAGTAAAATCGTAAGAGTTTACCTTTACCATACAATCAAATAAAAAAACAAAAAAAACAGTAATTTACATGAATATATTTTAAAATAAATAGTTGATATAAGTATATCAACTTTATACTTTACCAACCTCAATAAAGAAATTTCAATGAAATTTATAATAAATTTATTGAATTTATTAAAAAAATAATTAAAATGAGTTTTAGAGCAAATTCACAATATTCCAAAAAGTAGAGATAGTAGATTGGACATGCAAGCTCGTAAGTTTTTACCAAGTCTACAAGTAAATAATTTAAATAATTTGTGACACGTTTTTGATTAACGTGGAACTATAAAAACGGTAATATCCGAGAGTAAATTAGCGAGTTTGACAATAATGAGATGATGAACAAAAACAATATATAGAGCAGTGAGTCCACCTTGTAAATAACTTTGTTTATACTCCCTTTATTTTTAAATATAAGATCATTTTACTTAATTTCATTAGATTAAATTAGTTAACTTAGTTTTTGTCAAATGATATTATCAATTCACCCTAGCTATATATCCTCTCTTTCTTGTTTATTATTGTCAATTGATAAGGATTAATATGTTGATTTGAGAAAAAGTTGGAAACAATTAGAAAGTGATATTGTATTTAGGAATAAATTGAAATTTAAAAGTTGTATTATATTTAGTAATAAAGGGTGTAACTTATCATCTATCAACAATGTAAACAGAGTGAACTTAAAATATTCAGAGTACGGGATATGTTTTTTTTAATCAACTTTACTTATAATTCCTAATTTATGAATAATGTATATTGAGTAAATAAAGCACTGAATCCATATGTTTTATGACTCATAATTTATGAACAATGAATATGAGTAAACTAAAAATATAAATCATTTTTAAAACGTAAAAAGATACATAGTATCTTAAAAATTCATTAAAATGTGGGTTCACGACGTACATTTCATGTTTAAATTTGTCTGGCATTATTCCATCAATTTTAAGTTGTAAAATAATTCTAGCTTACTTGTGTGATTAAATATAATATACATATTTGTGGGGTATCTTCTTATTGGAAATGCTCATATTTAATATATATAATTGGACATTACTGGCCAATATATATATATATATACTTATATATAGATATATTCATATTATTTCTAACTAAAAACTCAAAAATAATAATTTAGCAATTGGTGATAAAGAGGTAAAAAATATAATTGTAAATATATTTCAGATGGGAACGAAACCAGATCATACGCCAAGTCCAACACATGATGTGGAGAACGCGTGGATAACATCCCGGATAGGTGTAAAGGTGATTTTGTAAATGAATAAGTGCACCCTTGTGTCACTATACCTTCAAAGTTCCGTCGCATAGTCACCGGCTATGGGATCTCGTCCTTCTTTCTAACTTTTCTTTTCATAAGCTCAGCTCCACATATCCAAGAGGCTACAAACAAACCTGAAAAAACTATATACCTAAGCACCCAATATTTACATTCCCTAGCAAATGAATAGAAGCCTCACGGAAGGAAACAAAGAAACTCCAATAAGAAGAGAGCCATTATCCTCTTTTCTCTTTACTAATACTCCCTCCGGTCCTAAATATAAGATCCAATTGATTTTTTTTTGGAGATGTTAATGTTACAAAATATGTTACTAAATTATGACATATTTGATATATTTTTAGATTAGTCGTTAGTTTATAGGTTAAATAAACTAGTTTAAGGGGAAAAATTTGATAAATCAATTTATAATTGACTTATATTTTGTTTTTTTAGGATTTTTTAAAAAAGTAAACTAGGTCTTATATTATATTTAAGACCGGAGGGAGTACATTTTTTGTTTGGGGTAATATGATACATTCATACATTAAATTTAATGATATGCCTTTTAAATATCACCAAATAAAATCTCATCTTTTCATTATATACACGGCTCAAAGAAAGAAGGGTACTAACAATAAAAAATGGGTTCTTAACGACAAAAAATTTTGGTCATTAATAATGGTGTCTTGAAAGTAGGGATTTTTAAATACCAAAATTTGTTGTCGTTGAAAGCTTATTACGTTCAAAGAAAGAGGGAGTGCGAACACGAGAGAGAAAGAAAGAGGAAGACAATAAGGGAAATTACCTCGCGATGTTTACAAAGGTGACAACGAGAGAGGAAGAGGGTTATGGGTATTGAGCGGTGGCAGAGGAAGAGGGTTCAGAGGTTGAGTTCGATGAAGCTTTTAGGGAACTCAGAGGATGTGTTTGGGAGCTCAGAGGACCAGGGATGAATGGGTGGGTTTTTGAGAAGTGGAGGAAAATATAGATTTTGGTGAAATGTTAATGGAGGGAAATTCTTTTCAACTGCCAAAAGTAAAACAAATTTGGCCATTGTTAATATGAAATAACGACAAAAACTTTCTATCTTTTGGTAGTTGTTTGTCTGACAAAAATGATGACCAAAATATAGAAAAATTTGTTTGTTGTTTTCCACCCATTCAGCTCATAATTACAAGTTTGTAACCACATGTTTTTTAACGACCAATTTTTCTAGTCATCTCTTAGGGTTGTTAAAAACATGTTTTTTAATAGTGATAAATAGGACCAAATGAATATTAGTGAAATTTAAAAATACATAAATTGATACACGCTATACATAGCTTACCAATGGAACACCTTGCCATTTGGAATGTCTGTAATCGTAGCATTGATTTCAATTGTTGGGCTCCGTCAGTCAAACATACCATTGCAAGGGACATTGCCTTTTTAACCTGCTCATTTACTTTACGTTCTGTTCACTTGCTTTCTGATGATCAGTTTAGTTTTCCATTTTATTTTCGTGATGTAATTAAAACTATGTAATCTTTCTTAATTAATACTCCCTCCAGTCCTAAATATAGGACCTAGATAATTTTTTTGGGGAGATTAAGGAAGGCTTAATTTTAGATGTCTTTCCAATAATACCCTACCCCTCCTTAATTAGTTTAATTCCTTAAGGTGTTGGTGAGAAGAAGATTGTGGTTAAGGAGTTGTTAAGAAGAAGAAGGGTAATTTAGGAAAAAGGTGACAAAAAATGTAATTAGGTCTTATATTTATGACCAAAATGAAGTCTCTATCTAGGTCTTATATTTAGGACCGGAGGGAGTATCATTTTGTCTTTTTTTCAAAAAAATAAATACATGACAACATTTAAAAGTTAATTGGATATCAAGCCAGAACACCAATCCAGTTTTGCTTTTACCATTAAAGGGTTGGTTTAATCAATAAATTAACAACTATTGGTGAATTCCGCCAATTTTACTGTTTTTATTTTTTTATATATCGCAAGTTACTTAAATTCGTTCAAATTATAACTTTGATTAAACGTTTGAGTGTACACATTGAATATACTATTTATATGTTTCTAGTCTATGAAATAATCTAGTCAACTTGGTATAGAACTCATTTAATTATTTTTTTTACTATGTTTAATGATTTATATATTAATTTTATATAAGTTTTTTTATTACAATCAAAGCACATAGAGTAATGCAAATATAATTTTTTTTATTGAGTGTAATAAAGTATGAATGTTGATATATTTAATTAATAAATACTACCTCCGTTCCTAAATATAAGATCACTTTGGCTAATTTGGAGAGATTAAGGAAGACTTTCCAATGAATTAGGATTACATGATCTTCCCAAAATACCCCTCACTTAAATTTAAAAGACAAATAGGGATTTGAGAGAGAAGTGAGGGAGCTAAGAAGTATAGGGGTAATTTGGACCAAAACTGAGATAAAATAGAAAGTGATCTTATATTTAGGAATTTATCCACTTCCCCAAAGTGAACTTTCATTAATAAATACTCCCTCCGGTTCTAAATATAAGACTTAATTGACTTTTTCTGGAAAATCCTTAAAAAAGCAAAATAAGTTAATTATAAATTGATTTACTTAATTTTTTTTCCCTTAAACTAGTTTATTTTACCTATAAACTAATGGATAATCTAAAAATATATCAAATATGACATCATTTAATAACTTATTTCGCAACCTTAATCTCTCAAAAAAAAAAGCTAATTAGGTCCTATGTTTAGGACCGGAGGTAGTACATTTGATAAAATCTGATTATTTAAGCATTGCTGTGAATTATTTGATAAATCAGCAAGTCGAGTCAAACTATTTGATTAAATTTGATTATTCAAGCATTTATGTGAACCCATGAATCTAAGAAAATCCCATGAAAGCAGCCACGCAATAGCAGTACTTGGTGATTAAACAGGAACTGAATAAATAAATATATAATTCTCGACCAAAAAAGAATAAATAAATATATAATGGAAATTTTCTGAGTGTGAACTCAAAATGTGCTATTTGACTATCTAATTCTTCTTGTCTCCTTGAAATGCACAGTCAATGCACCTTTTCATTCTGTCGGATACTTGGATGTGATCGTAGTATTTTTTAATGGACGATCCGAAGATATAGTCTTTTTCTTAATTCTCATTGATTAATGTAATAATGAACTTTTCTTACATTTTTTAAAATTTTAACAAATTACACAAGACTTTTAATTTTTTAGTGTTCAAATGTATTACTCCACAAATTCTATTAACAACCACATATTTTAAATTCAGGGACAGCCTTATCTATGCATTGTATGAAGTATAAAATTATTTGTAATTTGTTTAAAATTTCATTTGTTGTACATTGCCATTAATATACACTTATTAAGTATATGTATATTATGGAATGAAATTGTTGTATCAATTGATTCTTAATAATTAGTTCATTTTCATTCTTAATAATAAGTCAATAATTTTACCCTTTAAAGTTTTGATGTATTCGAGGATGGGAATTCATTTTTAAATATAAGTTTTTTTTCTCCATATCTATTTTAGTATTATAATAAACAACCAAGAGGGGAGGTAAAAATAAACAACATAATTAAAATATTTTGGTAATATTTTATGGACTAACATCTCGAACTCATTATAATCATATTATGTTAATATGTCTTAAATTTAGAAAAAGAGGAAATAACACATAATATATTAACGATAACAAATATAGATTTCTGTCATAATTTTTTGTTCCACTATTTCAGTGTTAGGTTCAGTTTGTTTTTCAATATCCATACTTCAAAAGTTCAAATACAAACGATATCCAAATAAGTTAATAAAATGTTAACAATCATCAACTTCTACAAAACTTTTAAAACAATACAGTTCATCGGGGCAAAATTAAATACATTAGTACTAAATCAACAAAATTATTGAAACATAACAAAAAAATGAAAAAATTATAAAGGAAAAAAATTAGAAATTAAACAATTAAGCATAATTTATATAACTACACTTGTTAACGTCAAAGTAAATGTCTGGTTGTGAGTTACTTTCATTCCTGAGACACAGTGACAGAACACTAGACTAGAAGCCTAAACATTTGGTTCCATCTGACTATTATTTCATCGGAACCTATCTGCACTGTCACATGTTAGAGTAATTTATTTTCCCTATAACAAGTCACGAGTCCAGCTGGAATATCACTCTTCACATGTTTGTGTCTCTGTGTGTCTTTAAACTATATAAATGTACATAACTAAAGAGAGAAAACACGTTACATTACAATACAAACAAAAGCTGCATTTCACAGTTCCAACAGTTAAGTTCTGCATGTCTTCAAGTTTTCAATGTACAACACTAACAATATAAACTCAAAAACATCACGGTGCAGTTTTTCTTGCACAGAAGTGAAAAACGTCCAAACAAGAAAGGGAACATAGGGATGGGCTTGTGAATCACTCAACTTAAGATTCACATGAAGTTAACTAGATCAGGCAAGGTAGAGAAGCAAAACAGCTATATATGGTTTATGGAAAAAGGAACTAAGTAAGAACAGTTGTTCAATCACATGGTCCTGGAGAAAGACTTGAAGGGGATGTGGAAAATTCAATAATTGAAAGGAGTAGTTGATGGAAATTGAATAAAAATAATAAAAATATATCTCAATGAAAGCCAATAATATTCTCCCTTCATGAATATTAAAATAGAAAATTCACCCATAAAATCAGCATCCTATGATCCCAGAAACTCCAAATTGCAGTTTCACATTCACAAATAGATCTCCTCCAATCCCAAGAAACATTTCTGAAGAAAATGAACCAATCATGATCATTCTCATAATCATAACAACATCATTATCCAATCAGCCTCTACCAAACTGATGAAATCCACAACCAACAGCTACCAACACCTGAAATTAAATTCCACACAACCATAGGCAAAACCCAGAAAATTAAATAGTCCCACTCATCCTAATTATAAAATTAAATTGATTTTTTTTGAAATTAAAGATCCAAAACAAATCTACAACTTGATATTATAATTAGGACCCACTTGGGTACCCTCTTCTTCATTCAGATCCTTAGCCTTCTTCAGCTCAGATTGCTTCAAAAGCTTCAACTATGGTTGATGTGAAGAACACTTTTTTTTTATCTGACAAGCCTTGAATTTGAATCCACTTGCAAACAATTCTTCATCATGAACATGAAAATCTTCAATTTCCTCAAAGCTGATTGAAAAAAATATCCCTTCCTTAAATCTCTCTAGAAGCTCTCCAACTTTGACGTATTCAGATCATTTCATTTCACCTTTAGGATTATACATTAATACACGGTGCAAAAGCTTACTAGGCCGGTTCTTAAAAGCATACAACATCTGCCCGTGGGTAGTTACGGGCAGCTCATAAAGATCGAGCCGTTGGTTTATTTTTTATTGTAGATCCAACGGATATGAGTGTTTTTATTGAGAATGATGGCAGTGATAGTGACATGAGCCACGTGGCAGATTGTGATGGCTTTGATGGGGAAGGAAGGGATATGGATGATGGTGTTTTTTTTGGGTGGGTGGGGATGGGCGCTTTATTATAATATGTGGGTTTTGAGTTTGATGTGAATTTGGGTGAATTTGTCGTGTATTTAGAGATTTTGCAATGTGTGGGGTCCACTGATGATGACGTGGATTGAGGCCCTCGTTGACGGCACGCGCTACGTGTGAAGACAAGTGAAACGCGTAATTGACACTCATTGTTGTGTGTGTAAGGAAAAGGGTGTTTTGGTAAATGAACAGAACAATACTTAAGTGGAGCCGGGCCCACTGTTATAAGAATTTATTTCAGAAAAGAATTGAAAAAAAAATTAGAAATGGTCTTATATTTGGAACAAGTTGAAATTTAAAAATGATTTTATATTTGAGAATAAAGGGAGTAATAAATAAAGGGTAAATATGAAGATCAAAACAGAAGAAGAACACACAGATTTATCCTGGTTCGGTCACTCCCAGACCTACATCCAGTCCCTAGGCTTCACCTGAGATTTTCAATCCACTAAACTTCTTGTTTACTCCGGGCACAAGAAAGCCTTTACACCTTAGGTTTTAGGAGCACGGGTTCACCTAACAACCCACAGGTTTTACAACGGGCTTACCTGCAAACCTTTACAATCACAAGTTTTACGGGCTCACTTGCAACCTTGGAGATTTAGAAAACCTCTAAATACTCCCCCTCACTTTTGTAAAGTTACAACACTGTTATTCATCCGTGAGCGTTAGTCACGTTATTTTACTCTAAGTCTTCCGGAAGCGATTTTGCATCCGATTGTGTCCTAACTTAGGATTTGATTTAAGTCTATTTCTTCCTAAGTGACTTAGTGTGTCATTTACTCATGCTATGGGATGTGTAGTATAACAGTCAACATGAGTCACGTTGTTTTACTCTAAGTCTTCCGGAAGTGATTTTGCATCTGGTTGTTTTCTAACTTAGGATTCAGATTTAATCCAAATCTTCCCAAGTTATCAATCAGTCCTATCTTAGTCTTCATCAAGGTTCAATACTCTAACAACCTAGACTAGATCCTGACTTAGTGTCTCACTTGCTTCCGCTATGAGATGTGTATTCCATCCGCGAGTGCTAGTTCTAATCCATCCGGAAGCAATTCTGCATCCGGTTGTGACTTAACTTAGGATTCACTTTTAACCTAATTCTTCCTATGTGATTAACTAGTTCTTTCATACTTTAGTCTTCATCAAAACTTAAGATTCTAACATTCTCCCCCTTTTTGATGATGACAAACTAAGTTAATTAATGAATTCATACTTAAAGGCAGATAAATAAATAAACACAGGTATAAATTCGAAAGCGAACTTCATTAATATAAACAAGCAACAATTTACAAGTATGTCAGGTAAGCTCAGTGTGTATGAATGAAAGAACAAAAATGTTGTACATAAAAAAATGTAATGCTATGCATGAGAGGTTGGGGTTTTTAGAGTTTGTATCTCTTGTTCCTCTCTCTCTGGTTCTGCTCATGCTCCTCATTCATCTTGGCCCACATCTCATCTAGCTCTTGTTATTTGATCTGGGCAAGAATATTTTGAAGCTCCCTCTCCTCATTAACCTTTCTGACTCTTTCCTCTTCAAGGGATTCCTCAATGGCTCTCTTCAGATCACTAGCCTCAGTTAGTCCAAAAGACCTTCCAAGCTCTGTATCTCCGATGGGGATGGATCCGTGAGGGAGATGGACAGCCTTAACCTTGACATTCCAGGCAGGGTAATCAGGGTCTTGAGGTTGGCTTGACTTAGCTTTCCCTTTTCCCTTCCCTTTCCCTTTCCCTTTCCCTTTCTCTTGAAGATTCATAGCCTGAGCCCTTTCAGCATCCAGAACGAAGAGTTGCTCATATGTGAGTCTGTCTGTTCTACCATAGCGCTCAAACTCTTCTGGTGTCATGTCTTCCACCTCAAGCTTGACAACCACTTCTGGTGGGACTTCTTGAGGTTGCTCTTGGGTGGAGGACTGAGGCTCAGAAGCTTCCCCTTGCAGTGGCACCCTTTCAGTCTCAATATCTTTAGGAGCAGCAATGGACTCCTCTTCACTATCTGGGGATGCACTAGGAGAGGAAGCGACCTTCTTTTTAGCCAGAGTCTTAACCCTTGACTTACTGAAACTGATTGGAGGAGGGACAGGGGCTGGCGCAGAGGGAGGAATTGGCTTGGCGATCACTACCGCTGGCGGTTCTGGCCTCTTGAACCCATACTTCATACACAACTCTTCAATCAGATTGGGTGCAGGCACAGATGGAGATGCAGGCTCAGCAGGTAGTGTCTCCGCAGGTTGATCAGCCAAAACTATGTCAAGACTTGCCTCTGTGCTGGCGGATTGATGTTGGCTCATGAATCAGATGGCTTCACCACGGATGAGCCTTTCTGCTTGGCCAATCCGCTTCATGTCCATTGCCCTACTGAGGGCAGCAGCAACGTCCTCATCTAGCCACAGGGACGGCTGACTCAGCATTTCTCTCCCCCTTTTGGCATCATCAAAGAGGGTGAGGGCCAGGGAGGAGACAGAGGGGGAAATAGTGGGAGGAGGCTCGGGGCCGTATTTAGGTGGTGAAGGTGGAGGTGAGGTATGGTCATTATAGTTGGAGGGGGGTGAGTTGGTAGGTAAAGGAGAGGTATGGGATGAGTGAGAGTGGCTGGGGGAATTAGAGTGGCTAGGGGATTGAGGGGCTAGGTGAGTTGGAGTGGCTGGGAGAGTTGGATGAAGAGTTGTGAGGTGAGGGTGAGAGGTGAAGGAAGTCTTGGTGAGGGTCAGAGTCATTTTGTGGGGGTGGTGAAGGCGGAGGTGGAGGAGGAGGAGGAGGATGAGGAGGTGGAGGATGAGGTGGTGGTGCAAGGAAGTGGTGAAGGAGAAGGTCTAGCTTGGCTTCCACCCTCGCAAGGCGAGTCTCCAATCCATGGATCCTCTGTTCCTGACTTTTGAAGGCTGCATCACATTCCTCACGAAGAGGGGTCATCAATGGTTCCGGCAGCTTGAACAGGATCTCATGCTTCACTTCATCAAGAAAGGCTTTCTAAGCAGCAGACACTTTTGGAACACGAGAGCTGCTGGGGCCGGCCTGATGGGAGTCTGCTTCTTGATCCCCTGCTCCAGATTCAGAGGGTTGAGAAGTGTGAGAGGCGCTCTCAGCCTGAGAGCCAGACTGAGTGGCCTTCATAGGCTTGATGTAGTTGACCCCCATTTTGCCTAAGTTCATCGACCCCATGGGCAAGCACTTCCTGTTGTCGGCTTCCTCAGTTGATTTAATGTTGAAACTCTCCAGGAGGAAGGCAATGAGCTGAGGGTATGGGAGAGATGTGTTCCCTTTGTTCTTACTGTCTACCCATCGGAGAAGCTCAAGGGAGATCAGTTGTCCGGGGTTGATAGGCTGCTTGGTAAGGAACCTGGCCAGCCAAGGGTTGTCCAGTTGGGTGAACTCGTTGAAGTTACCCCCCTTGTGGGTCATGATTCTGGAGTAGATATACTGGAGCACTCTCTGTGTGTAGGGCATGCCTGAGACTTTCTTTCCACCAGTCCCATAAGCAAGCTCCAAATCTGCTTGGTTCAGGCGCTCAGGGAAGGTCCACACATTCAACTCTTCGTCAGTGATCCCTAGGAAGCGGTTGATGTGCCTCCAGTTGAACTTAATCCTTCTTCCCCTGACAGTGGCCTTGAAGCTAACCCGACCAATCATAGTTTTCTGCTTGCTAATGTCCTTATACTTCACTGCCGCAGTTAGAGACTCATAGAACACTCTCAGCATGTTGGTGTTATACTCATTTTGTAACCCCAGCCAGTTCATGTACTTGTGCAGATACTCAGTGAGGTCATAACCCAGATCTGCTAGCTTCTTCAAATCAACGTAGATTCCGTTGTTGAGATAAGGGGTTTTTGGATGGTTGTTCTTCGGCAAACCTGACTTGTTTATCTTTCCTTTTCCCAGATTTCCCAGACTTTTTGGAGGAGGAGGCTTTGTGGAGATTAGGGTTTGTTTCATTTGAACCGGCCATTCTTTTATGATGGGTATGGAGTGAATGAGATGCACAGAGGATGAATGCGAAGATGAAAATGAAGAAGAAGATGAAGATGAAGATGAAGATGATGAAGAACACTCAAGAACAGGCGAGAGAGAATTCAGAGTGGTTGAAGATGAATGGTTGTGTGAGAAGTGATGAATGAATGATTTTAATCCTATTTATGCAATGTGATGTTTTTGATGCGAAGGGTCATAATGACAGTTTTTGAAAACACGCACCTTTTATGGGAAAACGTAAACATTTAAAATTGAAACGACGCACCTGATGCCACGTGTTGTTTCTGTCTGTCAGAGAAGACAGCTGTTGTGGGAGAAGGTGAAACGTTTCTGAGGTGACGTGTACTTTTCCCAACACTAGCGCTTCCGGTTGCTCAGCGACAATCGCAAGCGTCACCATCCATGCTGAGTAGAGAAGGTGCTTCCGGAAGTGAAATCGCTTCCGGAAGTGATCCACTTAAGATTTAACATTGACGAGCTGGGGGACCTGCAAAACTTGACATCCTTCTTCTGAACATGGTCTCTAATGAAGTGATGTCTGACGTCAATGTGCTTTGTTCTTGTGTGCTGAACTGGATTCTTGGCTAGGCTGTAGTGCTTTTGTTGTCACATAGTATGGAAGCCTGAGGGAACTCTAAGCCAAGATCTCGAAGTTGATTTTTCAACCATAGCACCTGAGCACAACAGCTTGCAGCAGCAATATATTCGGCCTCTGTGGATGACAATGACATACAGGTTTGTTTCTTGCTCGCCCAAGACACCAGACATTCTCCTAGGAAGGCACATTGACCACTGGTGCTCTTTATGTCTGTTTTGTAACCTGCAGATGCTTGCGGAAGTGGATCCGCTTCCGGATGTGAAAAACTTGAGATTTAACATTGTACGTTCATATGACCTTTTCACAAAGGAACCTACATGTACTATTAGAAGCATATGTGCTTCCGGATGGTCAATGGGAGAACTTAAGATTTAACATTAATGGACACGCTCAGGATTTCCCAAGTCACAAACCATGTTAATCATCACAATATTATAATCTTAAGAAATCGTGCTTGCTGATTAATTTGGTAAACCAAGAGTATCAATAATGTGAAAACAAATTTTGAAATTCAGTTCACAATTTCACATAGTTTCACTATCAAGTCATGAACTGTATTCATACTCTCTTGGATAAATACCACTGTGATAGCACAGGGAGTATCGAACAGATTGCATATTTTCAGAGCTTCATAAACAAGTATAGTTTAATAAATATGCCTTAAGAATGTTCATGGTAGATTATGAAGACATGTGAATTGTCAAACAATGAAATTCTAAAAACCTGAATGTCCACAAAGTAGTTTAGTTTTAAGAATAAATCAAGTTTACAAAACAACCAAATTCTCAGCATATGATCTCAAGAATAATTTTCAAATCTTAGCTCAAGTTCTTTCAGATATGCTTAATATGATCTCATTATTCTTAGGATTTCAACAAGCTTTGAACTTAATTCATATTGTACTAGGCTTGTGATAATGTGCCAGGATATACGGCTTTCAGTGGGTAGAGATTCTTAATAATCCCTTCCAGACTAGTTATCTACACTCACTTAGGCTTCTATCCTATTGGCATTTGCCTTTGGATTTATCAAACTTTGCAGAAATTAATTCAAGGCATTTCCTAAGATTCCTTATGTATGTCCGATAAGAGAGACTATGCATTAAAAATCTACAACAGAAGGAGTAAGGGAAAGAAATGCTCAGGTATGATTGGCGAAATTTCCTCAAGATTTTAGTACGGCCATTTCCTCTCATCTTGATGAAGAGCATATTCGTTGACGTTCTCTCTTGTATATCCACATCGTTCAAGCTTTCATAATCTGTCAACATACTTAACACAGGCTTGAATTGAGATCATTAGTAGATTGAAACTTAAGATGTGATAAAAAAGGAATTATTGCTCTTGAATTCAGAGCCAATCAGTTTATCGCTATGGATAGCGATTTTAACCCCTGAATTTTCAAACTAAGAATATTCAGGATTAGTTTGTAAACTTAAGATTCTAGTTGATGAATAGTAAAGGTCAATATTATGATAATTAGTCAGGATGTATTATGATTCATCAGTAGCACAAGCAATTCTTGATTCGAAGGTTTGCATTTCAAGGATCTTTCAAAAGTCAAAGTGAATGCATAAACTATTTTCTTTTGAGTGATGCCTTTTCAAACAGAAATGATTAGTTATGCACAAATACAAAAAAATGGATTTGATATGATTTGATCATTTTCAAAAATAAGATCATCACAAGTTTAAAAAAATATCATATCAATATCACAATATTATGAAAACTGTTAAGCCAAACATGTAGTTAGACGCTACATGTTTTTCACATCCATTCCATAGAGAAATTTGACTTTTATCCTTAGATACATGAGTGTCAATTGCCGATGAACTGAGCAACATGCATTCATTACCCAAATAATCATTCAAGTAGAAAAGAGGGTAAGGATGACATCACCAAAGCTACACTTGCGTCAAGCAGTAGCTTGCTTGATTTTGGCAGGCAATGTAAAGATTGTTCTATTTCTAGAGCAGTACCAAAAGTCAAGCGTGAAGAGCGGCTCATCAAGATTTGTCTAATAGCTCAGATGATGTACAGTCTTGAGTCTTGCTGTTCCTTCGGATCTCCTTTCCTACAAAATACCAAATAGTTCCCCTTTCCCCCTTTTTTCAGTATCCAAACTTGGATCTGACTGGTCAGTTTGTAGGAGGTGTATAATTTACATGCACTTAAGAATTATTCACTATGTATATTGCATTGCGAATCAATCATGACTATACGTACAAGGGTATACATGGTTTTTGATCATGATAGTCATAGACAACATGTAGATTATGAACATTGTGAATTTCTTTAAACTTTCTTCTATAAGGAATATAATGTTCATATCTAGGATGTAAGATCTCAATAATTACATCTAACATTTGCATAGGAGATTTTACTATCGCAATAATTCCAGTTCCCTTTTGGTTTGAGATCAAAATCATTCATAAAAACGTCCCACATTTTGACACTGGAGGATTGTATGAAATTCTTCATCCTCGCTTTCCACAGACAAAAATCAATATTTTCTAACACGGGTGGAATGATATGATCAAAACCTTCAGAAAACATTTTGTGTCCCAAGTCAGCCATGGTCTTTGCACTTGAGATCGTTGGATCCTTTAAACAAGTGACTTTGCTCTGATACCAAATGAAATGTGTGGCTGTCACCCAAGAGGGGGGTTGAATTGGGTGGCAGAATAAAACTTAAAATTCTCCTTTTTAAAACATTACTTCTTGTGCTTGATGAAAATGACTATGAATCATGCTATGCACAAATAAGTATGTGATGGTGTGGTGCTGGAAATATGAAGATCAAAACAGAAGAAGCACACACAGATTTATCCTGGTTCGGTCACTCCCAGACCTACATCCAGTCCCCAGGTTTCACCTGAGATTTTCAATCCACTAAACTTCTTGTTTACTCTGGGCACAAGAAAGCTTTTACACCTTAGGTTTTACGAGCACGGGTTCACCTAACAACCCACAGGTTTTGCAACGGGCTTACCTGCAAACCTTTACAATCACAAGTTTTACGGGCTCACTTGCAACCTTGGAGATTTAGAAAACCTCTAAATACTCCCCCTCACTTTTGTAATGTTACAACACTGTTTTTCAAGCACCAAGCTTTAGAACAGCCTCTATCAATTAGAGGATTTGATAATTTGTTCACTCTATGAACTGATTGTGATTAACACTTAAGTACAAATGATTCTCTCAAGAATTCTCTCTAAGAATATTACAACTCTAAGATGAGAGAGTAGAAGATAAGAAGAATGTAGATTACAATATCTCAGACAATAAGCTCTCCGTTTTTCTTCTCTTCTTTGTGAATGCCGAAGATATTTCTTTTTATACTCAGCTGCTTAACACTCAATGGCTTCGACAACAATTTGAGGTATGTCCGTTTGAATATAGCCGTTGAACCTTTGTTACCGTTGAGAAGTACATCTTCATTAATGCTTAGCAGGGTTGACTTGCTTTATCTCTGAAAAGCAACTCTGACAATCCTGCTCTGACAAAAGCATTCTGACTTTTGAGCATATGTACTTCTGTCTCTTGTACTCTTGCTGACGGATGATCATGTGCATCCGGAAGCGGAAGACTTGCTCTGCAAGTGTTAGTCTAAGAGTCCCAGTGTCAAGAGCATTTGCATCCGGAAGTTCATTTGCATCCGGAAGTAAAACTAAGTTCTGCACATAATTGTTAGTCCAACAGAGTAGTATATATAATCAAGTGCAGTAAGAACCATATATGCTGTGGGAATCATGTTTGCTATGGGAAACAATCTTACTTAGACTAGGTTCTAGCTTAGCATGTTATTGACTTCCGCTGTGGGACGTATTCTTCATCCGTGAGCGTTAGTCACGTTATTTTACTCTAAGTCTTCCGGAAGCGATTTTACATCCGGTTGTGTCCTAACTTAGGATTTGATTTAAGTCTATTTCTTCCTAAGTGACTTAGTGTGTCATTTACTCATGCTATGGGATGTATAGTATAACAGTCAGCATGAGTCACGTTGTTTTACTCTAAGTCTTCCGGAAGTGATTTTGCATCCGGTTGTATTCTAACTTAGGATTCAGATTTAATCCAAATCTTCCCAAGTTATCAATCAGTCCTAACTTAGTCTTCATCAAGGTTCAATACTCTAACAACCTAGACTAGGTCCTGACTTAGTGTCTCACTTGCTTCCGCTATGAGATGTGTATTCCATCCGCGAGCGCTAGTTCTAATCCATCCGGAAGTAATTCTGCATCCGGTTGTGACTTAACTTAGGATTCACTTTTAACCTAATTCTTCCTATGTGATCGATCAACTAGTTCTTTCATACTTTAGTCTTCATCAAAACTTAAGATTCTAACAGAAACAATAGGTCATGTCACCTACCACGCCACCCAATGGGCACACTTACTATCCATGATTGGGTGACGTGGCGGGTGACATGGCCTAACTGGGTGACATGATAGGTGACGTGGTACGATCGGGTCAAACTTAACGGTCAAACCGTCAAAGTTGACGAAAATGCTAGATTTGGGCCATTTTTGCATAGATGTGTGCTACATTTGAGCCATCTAATTCTTGTTTATGCTGGGTGAACTTTTGACAATAGTAGAGTGCTAGAGTTGACCCTTAACCCAATCTTATTGTCATATCAGTGAAAATATCATTTATTTATGTACCTTGGAAAAATTATTTATTATTTTTGTTCCTTCACCAATAGTTATGTATTATTTTTGGATCTTCGTCATATTACATATTAATTAGAGCAAATGTGCAAAAATAGTCGCTGTAAATTTAAAAATGGGCACCTATAACTCTGGTAAATTTAAGGGGGCAAAACCGTACATTGTAAACAAAAATGGAGCAAAAGTAACCTCTCTATTAGGCAGAGTTAAACAGACGTTTTCCAGACGTGGCCCTACCATCAGTAAATGACGCGTCATACATTTAAGGGTGCAATATGTTTATGAGACTTTATTTTTTCAGACAGTGCTTATTTTTTCAGATGATTACGAAGAAGTAATGTGGATTTCACATGATTTGGGGTTCTATTTGGTTTCTTATCATAATGATTTGGGGTTTAGGGTTCGTTTCAAGTTATCTAGGGTTCAACTGAATGTATTTCAGCTTCCACGTTGGATTTGGAATTGGCACATCATTCACTGATGGTGGACCCACGTCTAGAAAACACCTGTTTAATTCGGTCTGGTAGAGAGGTTACTTTTGCCCCATTTTGGTTTGCAATGTACGATTTTGCCCATTTTGATTTATAGTGTACGATTTTGCCCCCTTAAATTTACCAGAGTTATAGGCGCCCATTTTAAAATTTACGGCGGCTATTTTTGCACCTTTGCCGTATTAATTAATGGGTTAAGGGTCAAATCTAGCACTCTACTATTACCAAAAGTTCTTCAAACATAATCAAGAATTTGATGGTTCAAATGTAGAACACACCTATTCAAAAATGGCTCAAATCTAGCATTTTCATCAATTTTAATGGGTTTACCCATTAAGTTTGACCCGACCATGCCACGTCATCTGACACGTCACCCAGTTAGGCCACGTCGCCTGCCACGTCACTAAATGGGCCCACTTACTATCCATTATTGGGTGACGTGGCAGGTGATGGCCTAACTGGATGACGTGGCCTACCTGGGTAACATGTCATGATCGGGTCAAACATAACGGTCAAACCAGTTAAAATTGACGGAAATGCAAGATTTGACCCATTTTGTAATAGATATGGATTAAATTTGAGCCATCAAATTCTTGTTTATGTTCGGTGAACTTTTGTCAGTAGTAGAGTGCTAGATTTCACCCTTAACCCTTAATCAATACTAGCCTATAGTTTTACTCTTATTCAATGCATACATTGATTAAATGTATTAACCGTATCATTAGTGCAATAGTTGCACATCAAATGCTATTATTTCACACATTGTACATAGTGAGAATACTATTTGCTAGGTGCATGCATAAACTTGAAATTTTCATGATGAACCATTAATTAATCTTTATAATGGGCAAATATGCATGAACCTAATTTTGAAAAAGGGCGAAGGGGCAAAACTAGCCACCGTAAATTTTCAAATGGACAGCTTTAGCACCCGTAAATTGAATGGGGGCAAAACCGTACATTGTAAATAAAAATGAGGCAAATGTAACATTCTCAACTAAAGTGTTAAGTTTGACCATTAGTTGACTGAGAATGCTGATGGGGCTTGTTGTCGTGGCAATATGTGGCATTTTTTTGTGACATGACAATATGTTGAATAGGTGAGACCCATATCTCTTCTCTCCCCTCCTTCTTCATCTTCATCACCACCCACCATCCTCATTCTCACCGCCAGCCTTACCCACCACCGACCTCACACCGACACCGCCTCCCTCTTCACCACCACCTCCTTCTTCAACCACACTCACACAGTCACACTCACCTCTTCCTTCTACGCACTCGACCTTACCGGAATCACCGTTGCCGACGCTGGAATTCCGATCCCGTCCTCCTCCGCCTGCGTGATCATTGACTCTGGCACCGTTATAACTCGGGTGCCTCCGGCGGTAATGAGAGACATGTTCCGACGAGCCATGAAGATGTACCGGCCCACGGGGAAGTTTAGTTTATTTGACACTTGTTATGATGTGAGTGGTCATGAGAATGTTGTCGTTCCAAGGGTGCTATTGTCGTTTGGAGGAGGGGCAAATGTGGAATTAGACGCAAGTGGGGTTGTGTATATGTTGCTTTTGCTGGCAATGAAGATGAGAGGTTTCTTGCTATTATTGGGAATGTTTAGCAGAGGACAATAGAGGTGGTTTATGATGTTGATGGTGGAGGTGGGAGGTGAGTGTGACTGTGTGGGTGTGGTTGAAGAAGGAGGTGGTGGTGAAGAGGGAGGCGGTGGCGGTGTGAGGCCGGTGGTTGGTAAGGCCGGCGGTGAGGATGAGGATGGTGGGTGGTGATGAAGATGAAGAAGGAGGGGAGAGGAGAGATATGGGTCCCACCTATTCAGCATATTGCCACGTCACAAAAAAATGTCACGGATTGTCACGTCAACAAGCCCCATCAGCATTCCAAGTCAACTAACGGTCAAACTTAACACCTTTAGTTGAGAATATTACATTTGCCCCATTTTTATTTACAATGTACGGTTTTGCCCCATTC
The DNA here is from genome assembly GCA_029929735.1 of Mimosa pudica. Classification (NCBI taxonomy): domain Eukaryota; kingdom Viridiplantae; phylum Streptophyta; class Magnoliopsida; order Fabales; family Fabaceae; genus Mimosa; species Mimosa pudica. The sequence goes on along the minus strand of JAKELP010000039.1, from coordinate 3,862,476 downwards.
AATTTACGGGTGCCAAAGTTGTCCATTTGAAAATTTACGGTGGCTAGTTTTGCCCCTTCGCCCTTTTGAAAAATATAGCTATACTACATACGACACATGAAGGATAAGATTGATTGTATCCCTACCAACCATCAATCTTAAGGATATGATTATGCCATTAAGGATAAGATTGCTCCTTCTTACATTTTTGATTTAACCATCTCTCTATTAAATATTGATTGCATTTAATGTCTCATGATTCCTTCTGCTCATATCGTTGAACCCAGTTACACTATCAATTTCACTATTGCCTTATACAATTGATCTAAAATATTTAACATTTTCCACTAGAGGGATAATATAATCTTGCAATGTAATATTTATATTGATGTTACTATGAATACATCTTCATTTAAACTACAATGTATAATCTCTGTATTACTCTAACATTGGCAAAAACATTTGGACTCTAAGGTCCATAATTCAACTTTAGAGTTTAAATGACTATAGTGACTTGGCCAAAAGAATTATATCATTTTTAAACTCATGAACTTAAGGATTTCTTCTTTGAAATAATTAAATTGTCTAAAACTATGTTGAACAAATATGTAATTAAACATGAACCTTTTAGTAATCGAATTTTGAAAACATTATATCTTATACTTCACTTGCTCTTAAATATTCTAACCATAAATATATAGAAGAACCAATTTTAAAGTTTTTCATTAAATGCATTCCACTATTAAAAAAAATGGATAGACTTGAACGGATTTAATATCAATGAATCCCCAAATTTCGAAATACATTTTTCCATGAATGTCAATATATCCTCATGCATTTTCAAAATATTCACCCGGAACCATATGAAAAATAATTACTTCAAAAGTATTTCTATCTAGTAAAGAGTTATTGAAAGATAAGGTTGTTTCTTCCTATGAATAGTGTCAACTTTCAGTAATGAGTCAAAGTCAAAGGAGCCCGGCTCACCATTAACGATTTGAGAGGATGAATCTGAAGATCTATTGATGCTATACTATCACAACGTGTGTGACATACTGTTACTAATTCCCCTAATTAACCTGTGACATCTCTTTTAGTTCAATAATATCTTTGCTAACTATGATAGAAAAAGGAATTTCAATAATATCAATATCTCTATCATAGTTAGAAAAAGAATATCCTAATGACTAAATTATTATCCATGATAGAAAAGAATAAAGTAATACAATACAGCTGCTGTCATGGATAATTTATTGCTAACCATGTTAAAAAGGATTTATCTAACATGGTTAATAAACAAAACTAGTTGATATTAAACAATAAATAGATATATATACATGCGGAAGAGAATGCAGACCTATAAATTGGCAATATACAATTCTAAATAAACTATACAATCTCCACTACCTAATTCCCTTTCCTGATGCTTGCGCCTGTGCATGATCATCTGCAAAAATGTAAGTAATCGTGGGGTGAGACAACTTGTCTCAGTAATCTACTATATAACTCACTATAACAGCGAGATGTGCGGTAGTGAGGGCGTCTAAAGGGTACCACAGTTTTAAAATGAATATATATATATATACAAGAACCAAGTCTTCTTCCATTTACCATTCTATAACCTCTGTCACGTCCAAAATAAATCAAATCCAACTTCTAAACTCTCATCCATGTACAACCTGATGCTCTACTCATGCCATCCAGGAGGCACTACGCTCGAGCCCTATATGTATTCCAAATGAGTTGACACTGTGCCCCTCTCAAATGTGAGGGGGCAATTTCCCTCTCTGGTAAACCCATAAGAGGGAAACCCCAATCTGTCTCCAATCAGAAAGGGAGCAGTCCCTGTCTCCAATCATAAGACTGCTGGTCACAGTCTCCAATCTGTTGACCAATGGTCACAGTCTCCAATCTGTTAACCCGTACAAATAACCGTTGATTGGCCTATCGAACGGTTATCATCGCGCGATGGTACATATGTCTCAGTGTCATGAAATGTCCACAATGTCCAATAAATTTCAACCTCGTCAGTATCTCAATTTCAACATCAATATCTTGCACTCTTACCATTCCCTTCAATATCTAAATCTCAACATATCATTGTTTCCACAACATAACTCTCCACAAGTTCAACTCAATATCCAACTCTCTTTTCTATCATCATACCTCTCAAACCACTATCTAAACAATAGACCTATATATCCTTCACACCATTCCAAATCAATAGCAATCACCAAGCAGGATAATATATATATGTATCAAAGTCTTTTATATGAAAGTAATCGCGTTTGAAAGGCACCTGATAGCCTATTTTGTATAAAAATAACATTTCAATGATTTATATATACAGAAGGTGAGAAAGGATTTTGAAAATCCCAACTACATCACCCTCAATGTTATAGCAAGGTTAAGAGTGATTACCTGTCGCCCTTTAGCACTCAATTGCTCTTCCTTACCCTTCCTTAGTAGATTCACCTATTATTACATAAAAGTAATAATAAAGGTAAATAACTATACTCAAATCTGTATAATAAATAGCACGTCCCTCTCTTCGTATTCTAATATTTCTAATGCTACCCAGCCCCTTATGTACTTATTTTATTCTCTAAAATCATTTATCAAACATGAATCAAGTAGCAAAAGAATTGCAAAATAAAACAAAACAGTCACCATAACATTTAGGGCGATGACACCCATAATGAAGTTCATATACTCAACAATAATGATCACATGGAACAAAAGTAACCCATACAAATCAAAATTGGCATTCTTTGATGCCTCTTTTATAACTATCAAATCAAACAAATCAAAGAGAGGGCAAGGAAACTTATTTCCATACACCAAACTCCACTATCATTGTATTAATCAATCATATTATTCCAACCAACAACTTACATAAGCAATTGAGCCAATCTAAGCCAAGGCAGAATTTTTCAACAATATATATACATAACAACACATTTTAGCTTTACTTTATCTAACAAGTTGATTAACAGTTAAGCAAATAAGGAACATCAACTTCAAGTTACAATGACTTTACCTTTCAAGAATAACACTTCACATACTAACATAAATCATGCATACAACACCGTGAACAAGTAATATTCTTTAGACTATGTTAGAACTTCAAAACCATAGATCAGCCCCTCAAAGTAGCATTTAGATTCAAGGATATCAAAATCAGCAAATATTAGTTAACCAACTAAGTAATACGTATAACTAAAACTCTTTACCAATTCCAATCCTGGAGAACATCAATAAATTTCAGATTTATGCAAGATATGATAGCAATATGTTTCATCTTCATTACAACTTGACAAATCAAATACTTCTTCCATTACCTCACCGAATTAAATTGGGCAGCCAAGCATACATCATCACAATAATTGATAAATACATCTCATCAAGGTTAACTTATTAATCTTTAACTATAATTGAGGATATTTTCATTTCAAGAACTATTCAGCTAATTGTTGAAAAGGAACAATGAATTCAAAAGTCACAATGCAAACACCCAAGCTAATCCATTCTACTATATGAAGTACTAACGAAACATAACACCCAAGCTCGGACTGCAACCAAATACAACAGACCCTAATACACTTAATCAAGTTCATATTTTCACTATATCATCATGTTATCAATACTTTCAATCACCCAAGTATAGAAATTTCACAAGAAAGCACAATGGATTATATTCTGTATCATTAAAACAACAAAAGCAGAAAACCTAGGCATATATCATCCAATTTAAAGCTTTAAGCCCCTGCCAAACATTAAATCCCGCAGAGTTTCTTTAACCTAAAATATATGGTTTTGATGAAACTAGAAAAATCCTCAAATTAACCTTCAAATCTTCTCCTGAAATCTTAGAATTGGATCCTATGACTCATTTCAAACCATTTTTCAATCCCCAAATCGGACTCTCTCACTGCCTCACACGAATCAGAGGAAGATAACTACAAAAGGGAAAGAATGACATTTACCTAAACTTGAATCCCGACTTACATGCTTCACGGCAACCCGCCGCCGCCGTCAGTTTCGAGTTCGCAGGAAAACAAAGGAGGGCAGCGAGGAAAAGCAAGAACCTCAGCTCGGGGCTGAACTTGCGCGTGCCACTGTCGCCTGAGATTGAAGAAACCCGTCGGAAAAACTAGGAAAACAAAGGAAGGATGGAGGGGGAGGCCGCGCCGGTGCTGTAGTCGACGACGGCTTGCTCCGCCGGTCCCTGCAGCTCCGGCGACGAGCAAAGAAGAGAGAGCAGGGAAGGTTTGGTGAGAGGGCGGAGAATGAGTGGAGGGAGGAGAAGGAAATGAAGAAGAAAAATGAGAGAGGGGGGGTGTGTCGGCGGGTTTTTGTAAGGAGGGAGGGGAAGGGTGTAACATAGTGTTACTAATTACCTGATTAACCAATAATATTTATATCAATTCATTAAGCTCTTTACTAACTATGATAGAAAAAGGAATTTTCCATAATATTAATATCTCTATCATAGTTAGAAAAGATTATTCTAATCCTTTTATAATTTATCCATGATAGAAAAGAATAAACTAATAAAACCTGAATACTATCATGGATAATTAATAGCTAACCATGTTAGAAAAGAATCACCTAACATGGTTAGAAAAATAAACCTAATGTTCAATAATATCAAATACATCTAAATATATGCGGAAACGAATGCAGGCCTATACAAATTGGCAATATACAATTCAAAATAGTCCATATAACTACTACTACCTAATTCCCTTTCCTGCTGCTTGCGTCTGTGCATGAATACCTGCAAAAATGTCAGTAATCGTGGGATGAGACAATTTGTCCCAGTAATCACCGCTTAACTCACTATAACAGTGAGATGTGCGGTAGCGAGGGCGTCTAAAGGGTACCACATTTAAAACCAATACTATATATATAAACAAGTCAAGTCTTTCCTTCATCATTCAAGTCCCTCCTTCTAATTCAATTCAAATTCATCATCTCAATTTCCCACATATTACTCAAATCCCTCAGTCAATTCCAAATCAACTCAACAGACGAAAATAAACGTGATTGACACTGTGCCCAGTCTCAAATCTGAAAGCATAAAAGGGAGCACTTTAAATAGTGAAAACGTCCCTGAAAAGGGAGCACTATAAAAAGTGAAAACGTCCCTGGTTCCTTTAAAATCCGAGGAACCTGTACAATTAACCTATCGATTGCGCAGATCGATAGGTTACATCGGCCGACGGTACTAATAATCAGTGTCATGCAATACTAACAATACCTATTCTATATTCCATCAACTTCAACCTCATTCAATATTTCAATCTCACATTTCATGTTTTCCACAACATAGCTCACCATAATCTCAAACTCAACATCTATCACTCTTTTCTATTTCCATAATTTCTCAAGTCACTGTCTAACACTATACCTATCTATATATCTTCCACAATCATTCCAGATCAATACCAACCACAGCCAGAGTAATATATATGTAGTGTTTCAAATTTCTTTATATGAAAATAATTGTGTTTGAAAGGCACCCGATAGCCTGTTTTGTATAAAAATAACCTTTCAAAGATAATATATATATATATAGAGGGTGAGAAAGGATTTTAGAAAATCCTAGCTAACATCACCCTCAATGTTATAGTAAGGTTAAGAGTGATTACCTGTCGCCCTTTAGCACTTTACTGCCTTTCCTCACCGTTTCCTTCCCTTCAAGTATAATCACCATTATATGCTCCTATAACGATACGATACATAATGATATATCAATATCATTTTCACTTCATAATACTTTGACGTCTCTCTCTCGTATGTATTCATATGTTACTACCCAAATCCCCATTCTTAATTCAACTGTTTATACAATCATTCAAAGTCCAAATTCGCTACTTTAAACATTAACAAGTCATTAACAAGTCATTCACAACTTAAAAATTCCACATAGAATAATCCAATGTCTTTCCTTCAAGCTCAATTTCATATTATCACAAGCAACTTTAAACCATAACATATACCAATCATAAGCACTTTAAAGTTCACAAAACACTTCTCAAGTCCATTACATGATTACTTCCAACCTTTATCAAAACATTATGTATTCAAATCAAACATTCCTATCCTTAGGAAATTATTAAACATCAAGCATCAATTCCTTTATAATATGAAATATCTATATTCTCATAGTATCTTGAAGTTCTAACAATACTAGTAAGGACATACATGTCTAAACACAACTTCAAATATTCTAACCTAGCCTAAACCTAAAACAAAGAACTTGTACTTAATATTAAATCCTTGGAATTAATTTGGCTTAACAATCTACATAGTTCAATCCAAAAATACATTAGTGTTTCCCTTTAAAATCCAATATTCCAAATACTTAATTACTTAAGTCTCCTTATTTGACACAACTATAAACACAACAAAACCCAAAATACATAATTTGTAGCTCAATTATCACATCTCCAAACTTGCATTCAACCAACAATACAAATTATCCTAATTCCACTTTATAGTCAAGTAACTCATAGGCAATGAAAGTAAACAGCTTAATTCCTATTAACATCTTCGAGTCTTTTCCAAAGACTCATGCAAAGTTCTCATGTTTCCCCATAACAAAATACATTACACATACTCAAAAATCCCCTTTCTTTTCCAAATTTTCTTTCCATAGTTAACTTCCATGTTAATTAACCATAACAGAATTTCCAAACCAGAGAATATGTACTACTATACTAAACAATGAAACCCACAATGTTTAAATGACCTTTAACTTTCATGTTTTCTGTGATAAACTAGCCCTCTATTCCAATTATTGATTTACAAAGAATTAAACTTCATAAAACAATAAAAAATATCACCAGCAGGGTTTGAAATCCCCATATACTACTTCAAATCAGATTTAGAAGCAAGAGAGACAGCTCATGCTGCACTAAATCAAGTCCAAAGCTCTATGAGAAGACAAAATCTCTAAGACACAAAAACTCTGCTATCTTTTCTGCAAAACATTCCAAACTACACGCTGAAAACAAAAACCCTTCCTCAGGTGCTTCAAAGTGAAATTAAATCATTACCTTGCACATGAAAATTTAAAGCAAATCAATTAATCTCAGTCAATCAAATTTTCTTGTTCAGCTTTTTCAAGACAAGACATCCTCCTGATTAACACCATAGTTATATTCAATAAAAGTCCCACATAACTTTTCCAATCCAAACACATCACTAGGAAGTCCGCTAAACAAAAAATATCACAAAAGCCAAAGAACCACGGAAGAAACTATGCTTAGCATAATTTAATAAAAAAAAATATGATAAACCAATCCACAAAGATAACTATTAAATATAAATATCAAATTTTAAAGCCAATAGATCTCATCAGACAAACAATAATCCAGAACATCAAAAACACAACTTGAGCTAAAAAAAAAATGATAACTTATGCAGATTCAACCAACCATAACATTAGCAAACATTAAGACCAATCCATAAAAAAAAACAAACAGTTATCAAAAATCACAAATCTCAACCATAAACTAACAGGCCACCATTAAAACTCCTCACAAGAACACAAAATACACATAGATCAGCAAAACATAGCATAACTATAAAACTCCAAGGAGTCAAACAACAATAAATAATTCAAGCTGAGATGAAATACCCACAAAGAAAAAACTAAACTTTAAGGCTCACTCAAACCTCACCCGAAAACGTCCAGAAATTGAGCAAACAGAGAAAGAAAAGGAATCACCTTAGCTTAATCCATGATGGCATGGCTTGCCGGAGAACATCTTCGCCGGAAAACTCGTCAGACCCGAAATCGTAGGGGTGGGCCGAATGGAAATCAAGAGAGGAAAGGGAAAAACATGAGTCAACCTTAGAAGGAAGCATAGCACACAAAACGACATAAAAGTCGAAGCTTTTACCTCTTCCCAGCATCATCCGCCGCTGTAACCGCCGTTCGCCGCCATTTGAGCCCGCCGGTCGCCGGAAAGAAGGAGGAACGAAGAAGGCGAAGGGAAGAGGGAGTAACAGATTTGATGATGATGACGGTGAAAGGAAAGAGAGAGACCGCGAGTGGGGGACTCGCCGACCGCCTCCGATTTGTCTGTGGGCCTCGCCGGAGACGCAAGGCCGAGAGCACAAAAAGGAGGAGCTAGAGGGAGGCGAGAGATCGGGTGAGAGGGGAAGGAAGAAGACGAAGGAAGCCACAAAGCTTCCTTCTCCGTCGTCACTGTCGACGGCGGCGGCGGCCTCCTTGGCAGCCGGTGAGAAATGGAAAAGGGGAAGGAGAACGAAGAAGAAGAAGACGGGAAAGAGGAGGGAGGGCGGCGGGTTTATATATATAAGGGGAGGGGCGCGTTTGGTTTTGCTGAAATTAGAGGGTTCTCTAATGATTTGTAGCCCAAACTTGCCATAGTGTACTCTTTTAATTCTAAAACCATTTAAACCAGCCTCCAATCTCCTTAAACTTCAAAATATTATTAGCTTTACCACTCCCTCATATTTCAAACTCTTCATTTCTTAATTAATTATATGCATATTAATTACTCAAAATTTCCAAAAATATCCCAAAAATTCCTAAAAATTCCAAAATTTCCCAAAACACTCTCTAATCCTGAATTAAATTTTTCAGGATGTTACAATTCTCCCCACCTTTTTAAAAATTTTGTCCCCAAAATTCAGTATGTCAAATTTCACTATGAACTGATACATAGTCTATCTCACTCAATACATCTCTAAGATCTTGAATTAGAGAAGAAAAACTACAATTTCTAACCAAACTATTCTACACCATTCCTTTAGCTTTTGAATTTTCGAATCATATTAAACTTTGCTACACCTAAATTATCTAATTCCTTGACTACTTTGGTTACATTACTAAGGCCAAATGATATCCATGACCAAAATCCCCTATTTCATGTTCCATAAAGTCTATTTACTCTTCAATAACATTAAGAATCTCAACTCCCAATATCTCCCAACCTAGTTTTCATTTCATAATCAAAATATCACTCCAAGTCATCCAACCATAGCACAATCCCAATATTTCCCTAGCTTCTGGAATTCCTAGTCATATTCTAACCTTGTTACATCTAAATCATTTAATTTCCTTTGATTTTTCAGAATTCCTCAATCCATATCCAATTAATCATTGATATCCTACATACTTTTACTACATTTACAAGGAAACCATACAATTTGCAGTTTTCATTATGGTGCTCACATATAAAGAATAGAATTCTAATATTGACTATTCTTTTACGCCTTTTAATCTTTCTTACATAACCAAAATATTCATCATACTACAGTTTAAATTTCCAACTATTTATCTTAATCAACTTTAATCAAAAATCTAAACTTCTCCAATCAAACATCCCCTCTTAGTCAATTTTTGTATAATCTAGTCATTAAGATCACAATTCTTCTCCTAATGTACTTCTACATATGTCAAAGCAATTCATAACAACGAACCAATTCTCTAAATTCCTCTTCACCATGATGATGTTCATCTAACAAGTCAACTCAAGATTTCTCAACGCTCACAACTTCAACTAAAATCTCTTCACAATAAATCTCCCCAAATAAAATAACTCAGAGTATCTTTACTAAATGACAACAACATCCATTTAACAACATATAAGAATAAAACCATTTCACAATTCAACTATCACAATCACAAGAAACCAATACCATTTATAGGCCTCCATCCAACCAACCTAATGTCCTAATGCATTAACCAACCAAGCCAAAGAAAAGGCTAGCATCCAACCATTACAGAATCAAATATTACAAGTTCAAAAGCTCCAATAAACCCTTAGAAATCACCAACTTCTCATGATCGAATAGCAATTTTCTAAGTCCTCAAAAATCCTAACCTACACAACTATAAAAATCCAAAAGATATCCTATGTGATCAATTTAATAAACTCAAACCTCTAATGTTCAACTTTGTTCCGAAATTCTTCCAACTTCATAATCTATAACATCTTACTAACATCCATAAACATCGAAATAACAAATTGATTTATAGTCCATGGTAATCCAACTTAACATAAATTTCCCTTCTTTTTAACTTACCACTTCTAATATCTAATCGAATCTTCTCCTAAACACCGAGCCCATGCATTCCAACATTTCAATATCATCATATGACTTTAGTAATCCTCTACTAATCATCACCTAACTTAATAATCACAATAGAACAATAAATTCGCCCACAATAGCACAAAATAGTCTATAAGAATTATCCAAAACCACCATAATCCAATTTACCCCAATCATTCACTATTTCATCACTTCATATTCATCTTCCAACCTCATTTCTACATTTAACCACAACATGGTCCCTTATAGTCACTATAACCAATAAAAGCTATTAGAATGAGTCTTTATACCAAACTCATAAGCTAGGTTCCAAACATAACTTTTGTACTTCCAATTCTTAAATCATTTATCATGACATACACAAAAAGGGAACAAAGATTCCAAACCTCCTTAATCCACAAGCAATTACCAAACATGTATCATGTCATAATTTAATCAGAATCAAATTCCAAATTTACAACACCAAACTAACCAAACCAATATGATCACAAAAATAAAACAATTCTTAACAATGAACATAACAAGTAAGAAACAAGGTCAATAATCCTTAACTCAACTCTTAGATGCTAATATTCATAGTAAAACCCTAAACACATCAATGTATTACAATTTAGCATCATCATACTCACATACCAACATCTTATTAACATAGACAAGTGAGAAATTTCATCACCAAGTCACTCAAATATCACTTTCACATCCCTAAAGTTCAATATAAATGACAAAATTTAATCGGTCATAGAACAAAGAAAAATTTCAAATCTGAAATTAGGTTCATTAACTCATAATTTCATCCCCAATCAGCTTTATCTTAGATTTACTATCAAAGATTATGATGATAAACAACAAGATTTGCTACCAAATTAAGAAAATCCAGTTTAATTCATGGTTAAGACAAATACATGCACAAGTCAAATCATCAATAAATCAAGCAATTTACTGAACAAAACAAGAAACCAGATCAATACTTTCTTATTCCACCACCTAAATGTCACTATATATTATTATTTTTGAATTTCCTTAATCCCTTAACCCAATAAGGGATCTCATGATGCCTCGACTATGATTATGGACGGCACATAACTATACTCGAGACCCCAGAGAAACATCCTTATTTCGCTATTTTTCCTAAATTTTATACATATCAACATTAGTTTTGTTATTCTTTCTATGTTCATCTCAATCTCTCCACAGTACCTATTCAATTTCTCTTATCACTCTCTCCCCACCACGGGATGAGCGATAATCCTCTCAAAAAGCAGAGTATCATGCACAGAAGGAAGGGAAACTATAGAATGTATATTGCCAATCTATATGCAATGCAGCACAGTCCAGGGTTATCGTATACCAAATACTGATAACCAAGTTGTAACATAGTGTTACTAATTACCTGATTAACCAATAATATTTATATCAATTCATTAAGCTCTTTACTAACTATGATAGAAAAAGGAATTTTCCATAATATTAATATCTCTATCATAGTTAGAAAAGATTATTCTAATCCTTTTATAATTTATCCATGATAGAAAAGAATAAACTAATAAAACCTGAATACTATCATGGATAATTAATAGCTAACCATGTTAGAAAAGAATCACCTAACATGGTTAGAAAAATAAACCTAATGTTCAATAATATCAAATACATCTAAATATATGCGGAAACGAATGCAGGCCTATACAAATTGGCAATATACAATTCAAAATAGTCCATATAACTACTACTACCTAATTCCCTTTCCTGCTGCTTGCGTCTGTGCATGAATACCTGCAAAAATGTCAGTAATCGTGGGATGAGACAATTTGTCCCAGTAATCACCGCTTAACTCACTATAACAGTGAGATGTGCGGTAGCGAGGGCGTCTAAAGGGTACCACATTTAAAACCAATACTATATATATAAACAAGTCAAGTCTTTCCTTCATCATTCAAGTCCCTCCTTCTAATTCAATTCAAATTCATCATCTCAATTTCCCACATATTACTCAAATCCCTCAGTCAATTCCAAATCAACTCAACAGACGAAAATAAACGTGATTGACACTGTGCCCAGTCTCAAATCTGAAAGCATAAAAGGGAGCACTTTAAATAGTGAAAACGTCCCTGAAAAGGGAGCACTATAAAAAGTGAAAACGTCCCTGGTTCCTTTAAAATCCGAGGAACCTGTACAATTAACCTATCGATTGCGCAGATCGATAGGTTACATCGGCCGACGGTACTAATAATCAGTGTCATGCAATACTAACAATACCTATTCTATATTCCATCAACTTCAACCTCATTCAATATTTCAATCTCACATTTCATGTTTTCCACAACATAGCTCACCATAATCTCAAACTCAACATCTATCACTCTTTTCTATTTCCATAATTTCTCAAGTCACTGTCTAACACTATACCTATCTATATATCTTCCACAATCATTCCAGATCAATACCAACCACAGCCAGAGTAATATATATGTAGTGTTTCAAATTTCTTTATATGAAAATAATTGTGTTTGAAAGGCACCCGATAGCCTGTTTTGTATAAAAATAACCTTTCAAAGATAATATATATATATATATAGAGGGTGAGAAAGGATTTTAGAAAATCCTAGCTAACATCACCCTCAATGTTATAGTAAGGTTAAGAGTGATTACCTGTCGCCCTTTAGCACTTTACTGCCTTTCCTCACCGTTTCCTTCCCTTCAAGTATAATCACCATTATATGCTCCTATAACGATACGATACATAATGATATATCAATATCATTTTCACTTCATAATACTTTGACGTCTCTCTCTCGTATGTATTCATATGTTACTACCCAAATCCCCATTCTTAATTCAACTGTTTATACAATCATTCAAAGTCCAAATTCGCTACTTTAAACATTAACAAGTCATTAACAAGTCATTCACAACTTAAAAATTCCACATAGAATAATCCAATGTCTTTCCTTCAAGCTCAATTTCATATTATCACAAGCAACTTTAAACCATAACATATACCAATCATAAGCACTTTAAAGTTCACAAAACACTTCTCAAGTCCATTACATGATTACTTCCAACCTTTATCAAAACATTATGTATTCAAATCAAACATTCCTATCCTTAGGAAATTATTAAACATCAAGCATCAATTCCTTTATAATATGAAATATCTATATTCTCATAGTATCTTGAAGTTCTAACAATACTAGTAAGGACATACATGTCTAAACACAACTTCAAATATTCTAACCTAGCCTAAACCTAAAACAAAGAACTTGTACTTAATATTAAATCCTTGGAATTAATTTGGCTTAACAATCTACATAGTTCAATCCAAAAATACATTAGTGTTTCCCTTTAAAATCCAATATTCCAAATACTTAATTACTTAAGTCTCCTTATTTGACACAACTATAAACACAACAAAACCCAAAATACATAATTTGTAGCTCAATTATCACATCTCCAAACTTGCATTCAACCAACAATACAAATTATCCTAATTCCACTTTATAGTCAAGTAACTCATAGGCAATGAAAGTAAACAGCTTAATTCCTATTAACATCTTCGAGTCTTTTCCAAAGACTCATGCAAAGTTCTCATGTTTCCCCATAACAAAATACATTACACATACTCAAAAATCCCCTTTCTTTTCCAAATTTTCTTTCCATAGTTAACTTCCATGTTAATTAACCATAACAGAATTTCCAAACCAGAGAATATGTACTACTATACTAAACAATGAAACCCACAATGTTTAAATGACCTTTAACTTTCATGTTTTCTGTGATAAACTAGCCCTCTATTCCAATTATTGATTTACAAAGAATTAAACTTCATAAAACAATAAAAAATATCACCAGCAGGGTTTGAAATCCCCATATACTACTTCAAATCAGATTTAGAAGCAAGAGAGACAGCTCATGCTGCACTAAATCAAGTCCAAAGCTCTATGAGAAGACAAAATCTCTAAGACACAAAAACTCTGCTATCTTTTCTGCAAAACATTCCAAACTACACACTGAAAACAAAAACCCTTCCTCAGGTGCTTCAAAGTGAAATTAAATCATTACCTTGCACATGAAAATTTAAAGCAAATCAATTAATCTCAGTCAATCAAATTTTCTTGTTCAGCTTTTTCAAGACAAGACATCCTCCTGATTAACACCATAGTTATATTCAATAAAAGTCCCACATAACTTTTCCAATCCAAACACATCACTAGGAAGTCCGCTAAACAAAAAATATCACAAAAGCCAAAGAACCACGGAAGAAACTATGCTTAGCATAATTTAATAAAAAAAAATATGATAAACCAATCCACAAAGATAACTATTAAATATAAATATCAAATTTTAAAGCCAATAGATCTCATCAGACAAACAATAATCCAGAACATCAAAAACACAACTTGAGCTAAAAAAAAATGATAACTTATGCAGATTCAACCAACCATAACATTAGCAAACATTAAGACCAATCCATAAAAAAAAACAAACAGTTATCAAAAATCACAAATCTCAACCATAAACTAACAGGCCACCATTAAAACTCCTCACAAGAACACAAAATACACATAGATCAGCAAAACATAGCATAACTATAAAACTCCAAGGAGTCAAACAACAATAAATAATTCAAGCTGAGATGAAATACCCACAAAGAAAAAACTAAACTTTAAGGCTCACTCAAACCTCACCCGAAAACGTCCAGAAATTGAGCAAACAGAGAAAGAAAAGGAATCACCTTAGCTTAATCCATGATGGCATGGCTTGCCGGAGAACATCTTCGCCGGAAAACTCGTCAGACCCGAAATCGTAGGGGTGGGCCGAATGGAAATCAAGAGAGGAAAGGGAAAAACATGAGTCAACCTTAGAAGGAAGCATAGCACACAAAACGACATAAAAGTCGAAGCTTTTACCTCTTCCCAGCATCATCCGCCGCTGTAACCGCCGTTCGCCGCCATTTGAGCCCGCCGGTCGCCGGAAAGAAGGAGGAACGAAGAAGGCGAAGGGAAGAGGGAGTAACAGATTTGATGATGATGACGGTGAAAGGAAAGAGAGAGACCGCGAGTGGGGGACTCGCCGACCGCCTCCGATTTGTCTGTGGGCCTCGCCGGAGACGCAAGGCCGAGAGCACAAAAAGGAGGAGCTAGAGGGAGGCGAGAGATCGGGTGAGAGGGGAAGAAAGAAGACGAAGGAAGCCACAAAGCTTCCTTCTCCGTCGTCACTGTCGACGGCGGCGGCGGCCTCCTTGGCAGCCGGTGAGAAATGGAAAAGGGGAAGGAGAACGAAGAAGAAGAAGACGGGAAAGAGGAGGGAGGGCGGCGGGTTTATATATATAAGGGGAGGGGCGCGTTTGGTTTTGCTGAAATTAGAGGGTTCTCTAATGATTTGTAGCCCAAACTTGCCATAGTGTACTCTTTTAATTCTAAAACCATTTAAACCAGCCTCCAATCTCCTTAAACTTCAAAATATTATTAGCTTTACCACTCCCTCATATTTCAAACTCTTCATTTCTTAATTAATTATATGCATATTAATTACTCAAAATTTCCAAAAATATCCCAAAAATTCCTAAAAATTCCAAAATTTCCCAAAACACTCTCTAATCCTGAATTAAATTTTTCAGGATGTTACAAAGGGCATGTTTGGTTAGGTGAAATAAGGTGGTATATGATAATTTGTAGCCCAAACTTGCCAAAATGTACTCTTTTAATTTTAAAACCACTTAAACCAGCCTCCAATCTCCTTAACCTTCAAAATATTTTGGGTTTTACCATTCCCTCATATTTCAAACTCTTCAATTTCTTAATTAGTTATATGCACATTTATTACTCAAAATTTCAAAAGTGTCCTAAAAAATCACCAAAAATTCCTAAAAATTCCATAATTCCCAATTTCTCCCTTTATTATTTCCCAAAACACTCCTTGATCCTGTATTAAATTTTCAGGATGTTACAATTCTACCCCTCTTAAATAATTTCGTCCTCGAAATTAGTAGAAATTATCAATAAATAGAAGGGAAAAGAACAGTTTCTTGGATTGATAATCCTATTTCAAGAAGAATAAAAGAAATTTGAATATAATTTAGGGAGATTCACCTGATTGACATTGAGGATTTCTTGCCATGAGTGTCATCCATATGACACAATGGAGATGATATCATGGATTTAGAGGAACTATGAACATTCTATATGAGGCTGCTAACCACAATTTTCTAGAAAGTATAGTCAATTGTGGGGTATGAAAGATGTTATCTTATGATAAAGGTGAAGTTAAGTGTACTAGCACCCATTATCATGTTCCTTTCAGGGATTCAAAAGAGGTGAAATCAAGTCAGATTGACTGGAATATACATAACATTTTGATTAAGGCTAGAAGTACTACGCAAGGAAACTAAGAGTATAACTAAAATTCCATTCAAAATCACAATTGACCCTGTTATACTAGCAGATTAATGGACAAATTTGTCAAAATTCACAATAATTAAGTCATAACAATATCAATCTCACTGCATAAAACAGAAAAACACTACCCTTTTTGCGTCCCCTTCCAACCAAATTAATATATACTTAAGCCCTTTCACATCGGCAACCAACTATCCTTGAAATCAATTCTTTAACACTTAAACAAATTCGAATCTTCCTTTCATAATTCCTAAACACACAATCTTCACCACAATTTCAAATATTTCTCCTAATTCCACATACAAGTGCATAAATCTTCTCTCAATACTTTATCAGCAACACTTCATCCTATAACAAAATTCAGCCTTGATAAAGGAAGCTATAGAAAATATGCAAACACCTATTCAAGTTCTTCAACCAATTAAAACCCCCAATGCAAAGAAAATTCTTCATTCGTTCTAATTTTGATTTCAGTCAGTCAACCAGGATCTCCAAAGCTATCATGATACAGATAAAATCCTATGAATGCAATCAAATAAAACTTTTACTCTCAAAACAGGATTCCATCAATTCCCTAAAACTTGTAGTTTCAGATTTAAAATTTGATATTCAAATACATAACCAATCAGCCCTTGCTTCCCTTAATACTTAATTCAAACCTTGAGCCATTAACACAATTTCAATAGTCAACCTTCTCTTGGTGAACAAACTACAATCACTAACTTTTATAACTTTGGTTTAATATGACACATCGCATCAACTTTCCAACCCAGAAACTATACTTGTTATCATTCTTTTCTACAAAATTCACCACCATTTGATACTTTTTTTTTTTAAAAAAAAATGTCTATTTGAAAGCCTACAATTTGCAACCAATCAAATAAGTAATAAGCACTACTCAAGTAGTGTTCAAACATCAAAACATCATAACTTCATTCAGCTCCACTTACTCACCAATATGTCACATGTTTTAATTCCTCTTCCATTACTTTCATCTAAAATCACATTTTCAATCCTTTAATATCACCTTAGAATGATCAATAAACCTATCACACCATCAATCGAAGAACTATCCCAGAAAATTATTGGTCCTTCTTAATCTCCTAACTATCACTTTACCTTGTAACAGAACTTCTAAGCATTTTCCTTCCTAAATCTCTTCAGCTATTGCTGTACAAAATTGCGGAAATTTTCTAAGTACACATGCAAGCACAAAATATCAACAATCTTTCAAATAAATGTTTATCCATCGATTTCCAATAGAACTTCAACATGTTCAACAAGATCCTTATTCTATTCTTATCCTATTAACATTTAATATTATAAAGAACATAGTACTAAGAGGGAAAAATAATACAATTTCATATTCAGTTCAAATCAACACCCACTTCATCTTAAAATCATTTGCAAAACATAATATGAGTATAAAATATAACTTTCTTATAAAAATGACTATTCTATTTCAATCTCAACAATTTCAATTATCTTCTTCATTATTTTAGCATCCTAAAGCATCCTTCCTTACCTTTAATCACCTTAATTTATGATCTAAAACTCCTAAACAGAGCACTAACCACAGTTTCCTAAATCATTTTCTTCACTCTCTTTTTAGCCATACTTCCTATAAATGAACATGTAAAGTATAGATCTCATCAACACTCCATAATAGTTGAAACATCAAACCAAACCAAACAATTAGAATTGAAGCTTAACCAAGGGGTAACATACACAAATTAAGGAACAATTAACATTTACATGCATTCTACTCAATCCTTTAATTTATCCACATCATCATCATCATCTTTTAATCCTATTAATGTTATGAACAAATACTAAAACCACAAAACTACACTTCCAATCTTCACAATAAAAAAAAAATTACCTAATTGAGTCAAATTCATTCCCAATGTTCCCATCAAAATATTTTCTTAATTAAGATTCCACACACATCAATTCACTTAATACCATTATACAACACTAAATAAACTCATTTACACATAAAGCATACATACAAGAGATATATAAACCTTTATCATATCTTACAACTATTTAATTAGTAAGAGGAATAGGTTGAAAAGTTACTTATGCACAATTTCATTCAGAAGACCAGCCACATTTATTCTCATAACACATATTAATCAATAACATATATCAAGTTGGATACTGCAAATCAAACAATTGAAAACGACCGCAATTAAAAACAATCCAACAAAACAAGTCAATTTATCAATTAACCCTATACTTTCAAAAATTCACATTTCACTTGGTATTCATTATTAAATGTTATTCCTCAATAGTTTAATCCCTTAAACCCAATAAGGGATCTCATGATGCCTCGACTATGATTATGGCCGGCACATAACTATACTCGAGACCCCATAGAAGCATCCTTATTCCGTCATTCTTCCTAAATTCTTATACATATCAATATTATTTCGTTATTCTTTCTATATTCTTCTCAATCTCTCCACATTACCTATTCAATTGCACTTATCACTCTCTCCCCACCACGGGATGAGTGATATTCCTCTCAAAAAGCAGATATTCATGCACATAAGGAAGGGAATACCAACAATGTATATTGCCAATCTATATGCAATGCAGCACAGTCCTAGGTTATCGTACACCAAATACTGATAACCAAATTGTGACATACTGTTACTAATTCCCCTAATTAACCTGTGACATCTCTTTTAGTTCAATAATATCTTTGCTAACTATGATAGAAAAAGGAATTTCAATAATATCAATATCTCTATCATAGTTAGAAAAAGAATATCCTAATGACTAAATTATTATCCATGATAGAAAAGAATAAAGTAATACAATACAGCTGCTATCATGGATAATTTATTGCTAACCATGTTAGAAAGGATTTATCTAACATGGTTAATAAACAAAACTAGTTGATATTAAACAATAAATAGATATATATACATGCGGAAGAAAATGCAGACCTATAAATTGGCAATATACAATTCTAAATAAACTATACAATCTCCACTACCTAATTCCCTTTCCTGATGCTTGCGCCTGTGCATGATCATCTGCAAAAATGTAAGTAATCGTGGGGTGAGACAACTTGTCTCAGTAATCTACTACATAACTCACTATAACAGCGAGATGTGCGGTAGTGAGGGCGTCTAAAGGGTACCACAGTTTTAAAATGAATATATATATATATATATACAAGAACCAAGTCTTCTTCCATTTACCATTCTATAACCTCTGTCACGTCCAAAATAAATCAAATCCAACTTCTCAACTCTCATCCATGTACAACCTGATGCTCTACTCATGCCATCCTGGAGGCACTACGCTCGAGCCCTATATGTATTCCAAATGAGTTGACACTGTGCCCCTCTCAAATGTGAGGGGGCAATTTCCCTCTCTGGTAAACCCATAAGAGGGAAACCCCAATCTGTCTCCAATCAGAAAGGGAGCAGTCCCTGTCTCCAATCATAAGACTGCTGGTCACAGTCTCCAATCTGTTGACCAATGGTCACAGTCTCCAATCTGTTAACCCGTACAAATAACCGTTGATTGGCCTATCGAACGGTTATCATCGCGCGATGGTACATATGTCTCAGTGTCATGAAATGTCCACAATGTCCAATAAATTTCAACCTCGTCAGTATCTCAATTTCAACATCAATATCTTGCACTCTTACCATTCCCTTCAATATCTAAATCTCAACATATCATTGTTTCCACAACATAACTCTCCACAAGTTCAACTCAATATCCAACTCTCTTTTCTATCATCATACCTCTCAAACCACTATCTAAACAATAGACCTATATATCCTTCACACCATTCCAAATCAATAGCAATCACCAAGCAGGATAATATATATATGTATCAAAGTCTTTTATATGAAAGTAATCGCGTTTGAAAGGCACCTGATAGCCTATTTTGTATAAAAATAACATTTCAATGATTTATATATACAGAAGGTGAGAAAGGATTTTGAAAATCCCAACTACATCACCCTCAATGTTATAGCAAGGTTAAGAGTGATTACCTGTCGCCCTTTAGCACTCAATTGCTCTTCCTTACCCTTCCTTAGTAGATTCACCTATTATTACATAAAAGTAATAATAAAGGTAAATAACTATACTCAAATCTGTATAATAAATAGCACGTCCCTCTCTTCGTATTCTAATATTTCTAATGCTACCCAGCCCCTTATGTACTTATTTTATTCTCTAAAATCATTTATCAAACATGAATCAAGTAGCAAAAGAATTGCAAAATAAAACAAAACAGTCACCATAACATTTAGGGCGATGACACCCATAATGAAGTTCATATACTCAACAATAATGATCACATGGAACAAAAGTAACCCATACAAATCAAAATTGGCATTCTTTGATGCCTCTTTTATAACTATCAAATCAAAAAAATCAAAGAGAGGGCAAGGAAACTTATTTCCATACACCAAACTCCACTATCATTGTATTAATCAATCATATTATTCCTACCAACAACTTACATAAGCAATTGAGCCAATCTAAGCCAAGGCAGAATTTTTCAACAATATATATACATAACAACACATTTTAGCTTTACTTTATCTAACAAGTTGATTAACAGTTAAGCAAATAAGGAACATCAACTTCAAGTTACAATGACTTTACCTTTCAAGAATAACACTTCACATACTAACATAAATCATGCATACAACACCGTGAACAAGTAATATTCTTTAGACTATGTTAGAACTTCAAAACCATAGATCAGCCCCTCAAAGTAGCATTTAGATTCAAGGATATCAAAATCAGCAAATATTAGTTAACCAACTAAGTAATACGTATAACTAAAACTCTTTACCAATTCCAATCCTGGAGAACATCAATAAATTTCAGATTTATGCAAGATATGATAGCAATATGTTTCATCTTCATTACAACTTGACAAATCAAATACTTCTTCCATTACCTCACCGAATTAAATTGGGCAGCCAAGCATACATCATCACAATAATTGATAAATACATCTCATCAAGGTTAACTTATTAATCTTTAACTATAATTGAGGATATTTTCATTTCAAGAACTATTCAGCTAATTGTTGAAAAGGAACAATGAATTCAAAAGTCACAATGCAAACACCCAAGCTAATCCATTCTACTATATGAAGTACTAACGAAACATAACACCCAAGCTCGGACTGCAACCAAATACAACAGACCCTAATACACTTAATCAAGTTCATATTTTCACTATATCATCATGTTATCAATACTTTCAATCACCCAAGTATAGAAATTTCACAAGAAAGCACAATGGATTATATTCTGTATCATTAAAACAACAAAAGCAGAAAACCTAGGCATATATCATCCAATTTAAAGCTTTAAGCCCCTGCCAAACATTAAATCCCGCAGAGTTTCTTTAACCTAAAATATATGGTTTTGATGAAACTAGAAAAATCCTCAAATTAACCTTCAAATCTTCTCCTGAAATCTTAGAATTGGATCCTATGACTCATTTCAAACCATTTTTCAATCCCCAAATCGGACTCTCTCACTGCCTCACACGAATCAGAGGAAGATAACTACAAAAGGGAAAGAATGACATTTACCTAAACTTGAATCCCGACTTACATGCTTCACGGCAACCCGCCGCCGCCGTCAGTTTCGAGTTCGCAGGAAAACAAAGGAGGGCAGCGAGGAAAAGCAAGAACCTCAGCTCGGGGCTGATCTTGCGCGTGCCACTTGTTAGAATCTTAAGTTTTGATGGTGACTAAGGTATGATATGGTCTAGTACTTAAGAGAACATAATCAACACTTAGGAGGGATTAGATGACATGGTTAGAATCCTGAGTTAGATCACTTGAGAATGCAAGATCACTTCCGGATAGATTAGGACTTGCACACGCGGATGAATGCTTTCATCCCCCAGCGTCAGCAAGTAAGTCCATGAGAATTAATACACCTTAAGACTAAGCTATGTTTCAATCGGAAGAGAAATTGCTTCCTGATAGATTTAGACTGGTGCAGGTTGATAAACTAGATATAACCCCGAGCGTCAGTGAAAATGCAACGTCAAGTGAAGTTGCTTCCTGTTAGACTTAGACTGGCGCAGAGCGATAGAATAGATATTACCCCAAGCGTCAGTGAGTCTACTTCGCCAAGTGAAAACACTTCCTGTTGGATTTAGACTGACGCAGGCTGACAGAATAGATATATCCCCGAGCGTCAGTGAATAAGCCTCGTCAAGTGGAATCACTTCCTGATAAACTTTCACTAGCGCAGACTGATAGAACACGATAACACTAAGCGTCAGTGAATGTAAGCAACGTCCAGTAGAAGTGCTTCCGATAGCTTAGTGACTAGCGCTGGCTGTTGAAGTGACCTAACACTGAGCGAGAGTGAGCAATAGTAAACAAAATCCTACATCTAGTGGATTCACTTCCGGATGGAGAAGTGCTTCCGGATACATCCTAGACTAAGTAAACTCCCACTTCATGTGATTGTGTGTTGACTTAATATACATAGCATGAATGACACACTGAGTCACTTAGGAAGACTTAGAGTAAACTAACGAGACTTAAGCTGACTATTGGAATAGAGATCCCTTAGAGTCAGTAGACATTACACTAAGTCAGAACATAGTCTAAGTAAGACTACTTCCCATAGCAAACTTCCCACAACATGTGTAGTTTTACTATATCTGATTATATATATTGCTATGTTGGACTAACCAGTATGTGCAGAACTTAGTTACACTTGCGGATGCAAATGAGCTTCCGGATGGAAAGACTCTTGGCATTGGATTTCAGAGACTAACCCTTGCAGAGCAAGATTGCCACTTCCGGATGAACGATGATCATCCGTCAGCAAGAGTACAAGAGTGAACGTCACATACTCAGAAGACAGAATGCTTTTAACAGAGCAGAGGTGTCAGGACTACATTTTCAGAGATAAAGCAAGTCAACCCTGCTGAAGCATTTAAGAAGATGTTCCTTCCAACGGTAACAAGAGGATAACAGACATATTCAAACAACATTGTTACCTACCAAGCATGAGGAGTATGAGAACATAATCTGAAGATTCACTCAAGGTGTCAAAGCTCATACTGCCCACAAGAGTCAGAGTCCATAAGAGAGCTTCTGATAGCAAGAGAGGATCCAATAGCAAAGCACTCTTATCATTCATGGACAAGTACTTGGAAGACAAAGTTCCTCTATGTGATAGCAAGCAAAATGTTAGAGTCCACGAGCTTCAGATAGCAAGAGAGCTTCCGATAGTGAGTCTCTTAACATCCTGGACTTATGCTTGAGGAACGAAGTCCTCTCTGACAGCAAGCAAGAGTCGGACCGTACAAAGTGTTCAGATGTCAGAACGACTTTTGTCAGAATAGTATTGTCAGAACAGTGTTGACAGAACAGCATGGTCAGAGCACCTTTTCAGATAAAGCAAAGTCAACCCTGCTGTGCATTAATGAGGACAACGTAAACAAGGCCCCAACGTCTATAATCAAACGGTCTTATTGCCTCTCCAACGGCTAGATATTCAGAGACTGGTATAAAAGGGATGTTCTTCATTTCTGAAGAGGGGGGCTTGAAAAAGTGAGAGAGAACAGGGCTATTATCTGAAAACACTATTCTACATTCCTCTCATCTTCTACTCTCGGACTTTGATATGTAATATTCTTAGAGAGTGATTCATTTGTACTTAAGTGAGTAACATCATCCACTCTTTGAGAGAGTTAGTTTTGAGCTTAAGTGTTTAACAAAATCAGTTCATAGAGTGAACATAATTGTAATCTTACATTTTGTAAGGGGGAGCATTTAGAAGTTTTTCTAAATCTCCATAGGTTGCAAGTTAGCCCGTAAAACTTGCGTTTGTAAGGTTGCAAGTGATCCCGTAAAACTTGCGGTAAGGTTTGCAGGTGAACCCGTTGTAAAACCTGTGGGTTGTTAGGTGAACCCGTGCTCGTAAAACCTAAAGTGTAAAGGCTTCTCTTGTGCCCGGTTTAAACAAGAATAGTGGATTGGAAATCTCAGGTGTAGCCTGGGGACTGGATGTAGGTCTGGGTGACCGAACCAGGATAAATTTATGTGTGCATATATTTATACTTGATCATTCTATTTTGCATCACATAGCATACTGACTTGTGCATAGCATTATTTATTATCATCATCACCGAGCACAAGCAGTCTTTCGAAAAGAGTTTAAGTTTTTATTCCCTCACCCAATTCACCCCCCCCTCTTGGGTGACAGCCACGAATTTCACCACTGTCGCCTGAGATTGAAGAAACCCGTCGGAAAAACTAGGAAAACAAAGGAAGGATGGAGGGGGAGGCCGCGCCGGTGCTGTAGTCGACGACGGCTTGCTCCGCCGGTCCCTGCAGCTCCGGCGACGAGCAAAGAAGAGAGAGCAGGGAAGGTTTGGTGAGAGGGCGGAGAATGAGTGGAGGGAGGAGAAGGAAATGAAGAAGAAAAATGAGAGAGGGGGGGTGTGTCGGCGGGTTTTTGTAAGGAGGGAGGGGAAGGGCATGTTTGGTTAGGTGAAATAAGGTGGTATATGATAATTTGTAGCCCAAACTTGCCAAAATGTACTCTTTTAATTTTAAAACCACTTAAACCAGCCTCCAATCTCCTTAACCTTCAAAATATTTTGGGTTTTACCATTCCCTCATATTTCAAACTCTTCAATTTCTTAATTAGTTATATGCACATTTATTACTCAAAATTTCAAAAGTGTCCTAAAAAATCACCAAAAATTCCTAAAAATTCCATAATTCCCAATTTCTCCCTTTATTATTTCCCAAAACACTCTTTGATCCTGTATTAAATTTTCAGGATGTTACAACGTGGTTGATCCTCACTGGATGACATTGGTGGAAAGAAACCGTACACATAGGTTTTGTGGTTGCCAAGATTGTTTTAACTGATGATTCATATTTCCCCTCAATTTTCCCATTGCATTTTTATCCAATAGCTCCATCATTCTCGTTGTCCACATCAATGTGGTGTCAAGTAAACCACATATTCTAATATGGTGCGGAGTGAATTTTTGTACATGTATATAGGTATATTTGAGACTTTACCATTTTAAACTAAACAAAATACTTCATCTAGAAGAAATTTACATTAGATTTTGTTCACATATTTTGTTCGAATCTTTATCATAAATTTTTTCCCTCAAATTTTGATACAAACTTAGTAGGATTGAAATGCATTATACATGTACCCTTTTTAAACAGATGCATTGAATCATTTGTACATTGAACATTACAATATTAATTAATACTTACCTATTCATGTACCATGAGTAAAAAAATACACTAAATCAGTACTTACAATGAACATTTGAATATTAATTGGTACTTGCCTATATTGTTACAGCTATCAAATGCAAACTTTGATTAAAAATCTTAATTGTATCATTAGTGTGATAATTGGACATCGAATGCTATCATTTCACACATTGTATATAGTTAGAATACTAATAGGAGCATGCAGAAACTTGGAAATTTAATGATGAACCATTAATTAAGCTCTATAATTGGCACAAATGCATGAACCTAATTTTAAAATTATAGCTATACAACGTACAACACATGAACCTATTGAGCCATTCAACTATAAAAGAAGCATTGAGCTAGTTGTATCTTCATCAAGCAAGAGAAAAATCATAAACCACAGAGGCAATATGACTAATTCAGTGAGCGCTTGCCAACAAAAGGAGGAGGAGAAACAAAGAGAAGAGGTTGTGTTTGATCCATCCGAGGATGTGAAAAAGGTTGACCTTCAAAAAAACTTTGTTTGGTCAAAAGAGTACCTGGTGGAGGCCCAAGGTGAGTTGGAAGTGAAATTCGTGGCTGTCACCCAAGAGGGGGGGTGAATTGGGTGAGGGAATAAAAAACTTAAACTCTTTTCGAAAGACTGCTTGTGCTCGGTGATGATGATAATAAATAATGCTATGCACAAGTCAGTATGCTATGTGATGCAAAATAGAATGATCAAGTATAAATATATGCACACATAAATTTATCCTGGTTCGGTCACCCAGACCTACATCCAGTCCCCAGGCTACACCTGAGATTTCCAATCCACTATTCTTGTTTAAACCGGGCACAAGAGAAGCCTTTACACTTTAGGTTTTACGAGCACGGGTTCACCTAACAACCCACAGGTTTTACAACGGGTTCACCTGCAAACCTTACCGCAAGTTTTACGGGATCACTTGCAACCTTACAAACGCAAGTTTTACGGGCTAACTTGCAACCTATGGAGATTTAGAAAAACTTCTAAATGCTCCCCCTTACAAAATGTAAGATTACAATTATGTTCACTCTATGAACTGATTTTGTTAAACACTTAAGCTCAAAACTAACTCTCTCAAAGAGTGGATGATGTTACTCACTTAAGTACAAATAAATCACTCTCTAAGAATATTACATATCAAAGTCCGAGAGTAGAAGATGAGAGGAATGTAGAATAGTGTTTTTCAGATAATAGCCTTGTTCTCTCTCTCTTTTTCAAGCCTCTTTTTTAGAAATGAAGAACATCCCTTTTATACCAGCCTCTGAATATCTAACCGTTGGAGAGGCAATAAGACCGTTTGATTATAGACGTTGGGGCCTTGTTTACGTTGTCCTCATTAATGCACAGCAGGGTTGACTTTGCTTTATCTAAAAAGGTGCTCTGACCAAGCTGTTCTGTCAACACTGTTCTGGCAATACTATTCTGACAAAAGTCGTTCTGACATCTGAACACTTTGTACGGTCCGACTCTTGCTTGTTGTCAGAGAGGACTTCGTTCCTCAAGCATAAGTCCAGGATGTTAAGAGACTCACTATCGGAAGCTCTCTTGCTATCTGAAGCTCGTGGACTCTAACATTTTGCTTGCTATCACATAGAGGAACTTTGTCTTCCAAGCACTTGTCCATGAATGATAAGAGTGCTTTGCTATTGGATCCTCTCTTGCTATCAGAAGCTCTCTTATGGACTCTGACTCTTGTGGGCAGTATGAGCTTTGACACCTTGAGTGAATCTTCAGATTATGTTCTCATACTCCTCATGCTTGGTAGGTAACAATGTTGTTTGAATATGTCTGTTATCCTCTTGTTACCGTTGGAAGGAACATCTTCTTAAATGCTTCAGCAGGGTTGACTTGCTTTATCTCTGAAAAGTAGTCCTGACACCTCTGCTCTGACATAAGCATTCTGACACTGCATCTCTTGAACGTTCAGACATTCTTTTTGCTTGCGGAAGTAACTTCTCATCCGGAAGCAACCTTACTGAGTGTGCTGCACTTGAACGTTAGTTTAGTAATATAATCAAATAGTCTCATGCAGTGGGTGATCCCTAAATCTAAGGGGTATCCGGAAGCACTTCTACATCCGGAAGTAAATTCGCTTGATGAGGGATTTAGTTCAATATGACTTGCTCTCGCTTAGTCTATTTAATTTCACCACTCAGCGCTAGTCACTGAGCTATCGGAAGCACTTTTACTTGACGTGGTGAATTCACTGACGCTTAGGGTGAAATCTATTCTATCAGTCTGCGCCAGTCAAGATCTAACAGGAAGCAACTTCACTTGATGTTGCATTTCCGCTGACGCTCGGGGTTATATCTAGTCTATCAACCTGCGCCAGTCTGAATCTAATAGGAAGTGCTTTCACTTGGCGAAGTAGACTTACTGACGCTTGGGGTAATATTCTATTG
Source organism: Mimosa pudica (assembly GCA_029929735.1). Classification (NCBI taxonomy): domain Eukaryota; kingdom Viridiplantae; phylum Streptophyta; class Magnoliopsida; order Fabales; family Fabaceae; genus Mimosa; species Mimosa pudica. The sequence goes on along the minus strand of JAKELP010000039.1, from coordinate 3,834,324 downwards.
CTCTGCGCCAGTCTAAGTCTAACAGGAAGCGCTTTCACTTGGGGAAGTAGACTCACTGACGCTTGGGGTAATATCTATTCTGTCGCTCTGCGCCAGTCTAATTCTAACAGGAAGCGCTTTCACTTGGGGAAGTAGACTCACTGTCGCTTGGAGTAATATCTATTCTATCGCTCTGCGCCAGTCTAAGTCTAACAGGAAGCAACTTCGCTCCCGATTGAACCATAGCTTAGTCTTAGGGTTTGTGCACCTAAAGTTTATGGACTAAGTTAAATCCCTAGTGATTTACTCGCTGCCGCTGGGGGATGACACATTTATCCGCGTGCGCGAGTCCTAATCTATCCGGAAGTGATCTTACATTCTCAAGTGATCTAACTCAGGATTCTAACCATGTCATCTAATCCTTCCTAAGTGCTGATTATGTTCTCTTAAGTACTAGACCATATCATACCTTAGTCACCATCAAAACTTAAGATTCTAACAGGAAGCACCAATTATAGATCTCAAAGGTGTTTTTGAAGGGGACTCACAAGCTATCCACCAGGCTGCTCAGCGTGTGAAAGAGGCTTGCTCTGCCCATGGCTTCTTCATGATAATGAACCATGGTGTGGATGACCTCTTGATCAAAAAGGTTTATGAGCATGTGGATTTCTTCTTTAAAAAGCCGCTTGACACAAAAATGAAGGCTCGTAAAATTTATGGCATCCCGTGGGGATATTCAGGCGCCCACGCTGAGCGTTTCTCAACCAATCTTTGTTGGAAGGAGACTTTCTCATTCCCCTACCAGCATGAGGCTTTAGCCAATTCTGTTCATGACTACTTCATCTCTACCTTAGGGCAAGAGTTTCATGAATCTGGGTATGCTTGATAGTAACATTTCTATCTTCTTGATAAATTCATATTTACCACACATACACAAGATTTGTAATATTTCCATTATATTGCAGGGAGGTTTTCCAAAAGTATTGCGAAAAAATGAAGGAGGTGGGGTTTAAGGTGCTAGAGATTCTAGCAATAAGCTTGGGACTGAATGAGACTTATTACAGGGACTACTTCTCAGATGGGTGCTCCATAATGAGATGTAACTACTACCCTTATTGCCAGGTACCGACTGAAGTCCTTGGTACGGGACCCCACTGTGACCCAACATCAATTACTTTGCTTCACCAAGACCACATAGGGGGATTGGAGGTTTTTACTCGCAACAAGTGGCACTCGGTTTCTCCTGTTCCTAACTCCATTGTTATTAACATTGGTGATACATTCCAGGTACATAACTTCAACATGTTGTTTGTGCACTATTTACACTGTAGGTACTGCCAAATACATTATATGAATTGTTTAAAGAGAGGGAACGATGGTAATGTAGTTATAATTGTGATTGTGCAGGCCTTAACAAACGGGAGGTACAAGAGCAGCCGTCATAGGGCAGTAGTGAACAAGCACAAGGAGAGGAGATCATTGGCGTTCTTTATGTGCCCTAATGGAGAAAGAGAAGTCAAACCCCCTTCTGAAATCATCATTGCTGATGGGACAAGGAAATACCCTGATTTCCTCTGGTCGGACCTGCTTGAATTCACTCAAAGGCATTATCGTGTGGATGAATTTACCTTCCCCAACTTCTTGAAATTCCTATCCTCCAAGCAGCCTGACACTATTGTTGCTTAGATGATCCTAAATTGTGTTGGTTGCTCTTCTTTGATATAGTAATGAGCATGACTTCATGATATAGTATTATCTTAAATTTTAAAGGGTAGTCAAACCACCTTCTAAAATCAGGATTGCTGATGGGACAAGGAAATACCCTGATTTTCTCTGGTTTGCTTAATTTCATGCAAAGTCACTATCGTGTTGATGAATTTACCATCCCCAACTTCATGTAATTCCTATCCTCTAAGCAGCCTGACAATATTGCTACTTAGATGATCCTAAACTGTGTTGGTTGCCCTTTTACTATATTGTAATGAATAAGACGTCATGGTATTATATTATCTTATATATTTAAAATAATTTTCATCCTCGAACTTCTTGCTTCACTTTCTTTCATTCCATAAGTAATAACGTTGACATCTAGTAATTATGTTTATTTTACAATATTATGTCATCTTATTACTCCCTCTTTATGATTTATCGACCCAAGTTTAATTCAAACACTAATGTAAATATCGAAACTAAAACAAGTTTAGTCTTCTAGTAATACTCATTATTTCACATAATAATCTTTAATGTTTCATATATCAATAAATTAAAATATGCAATACACATATGATGGAATTTAACTTAACATAGAAATAGGTAAAGTTTTAAATCATGCAAATTGTAATAAATATTTTATAACAGAATGAATGTGCTCATTCATCCATCGTGTTATTCCACGCTAACAATGAAAGCATGTCATTCTTCAACAAATATGACTGAAAGCATGTCATTCTTCAACAAATATGATATTTGTATGTTTCTATACCCCTAATAATGGGAAATTAGTATGTCAAATGGTCATTTATAATGGAAATTAGAGGTTATTTCATGTTGAGTCTACGCTTAAGGAGTTAGTTGCATTTTCATGATAGTTTGAGCATATTAGGCAATTAACTAATGCATTCATAGTTTATGGAATTTATATACTTTACATATTTCCTAATTTCCTATTTTAGGAGCAAATAAGGAGGATAATATTGAAAAACAAAATATGTGGGTACGTTTTTGGAATGTCCTATTTCTATTAGTATTAGTTATTTAAATGATTGGATCTTCTACAATTGTTTTCTAATCTTGATTGATGTATTCTCCAAGCAGTCCTAGTCCTCAAAGGAGTGGAAAAATGCGATAATCACTACCCTACTCATTCTTTCCTATTTTGAGAGTAATTCTCTTAATTTTAAGAAGTTTTCGTTACCCAAAACTTTCTCATATACTCTGGGCATACAGTTTTCAAAATCCTTTCTCAATTAGGATGATTGTGTCATTTCTTAATTTGGATGATTGTGTCATTTTTTTGCTGCTTACAATCTTTCTTCAACTTTAAAAAAAAATACTATCCTTTTCGCCGGCACTGGTGGTGACTGTCATCCATGTTAGTGGTGGTGGTAGGGAGAGAGGGGGTATTGGAGTTCACATGGAAGGGGAAGAGGAAGGGGAAGGGAGTTGGGGGCGGGGTTCCTATTATTAAATTTATAAGGTCATTTTGGACTTTCCATGTATAAAATTATTGTCATATTAGTGAATATATATAATTTTTGATCTCATGCCCAATATTTGAGAAACATTTGTTACCTATGAATAATTATGTACTATTTTTGTTCCTAAACCTATAGTTATGTATATTATTTGTGCCTTCGCCCCATTTTCATTCAAATAACACTAACAAAGTGCTTATTTTTAACAAGTGAAATGCTATAAGCTAATCAGCTTATATCTTGCCAAAACTTTTCATTGGAAATGAGCTTTAGTCCTTACCTAAGAAGCGTAATCAATTCTATAATAATTGTATCCCTGCCAACTATCATTCTTAAGTATATGATTATGCCATTAAGGTTAAGATTGTTCCTTCTTACATTATTGATTTAACCATCTCTCTATTAAATATTGATTGCATTTCATGTCTCGTATTTCCTTCTGCTCATATCGTCGAACCAAGTTACATTATCAATTTCACTATCTCCTTATACAACTGATCTAAAATATTTAACATTTTCCACAAGAGGCATAATATAATCTTGCAATGTAATATTTATATTTATATTACTTTGAATACATCTTTATCTAAACTACAATGTATATACTCTGAATTACTCTAACATTGGCAAAAACATTTGGACTCTAAGATTCATAATTTGAGTTTAGAGTTAACTGACTATATTGACTTGGCCAAAAGGACTATGTCATTTTTTTAACTCATGAACTTAAGGATTTCTTCTTTGAAATAATTAAATTGTCTAAAACTATGTTGAACAAATATGGACTTAAATATGAACCTTTTAGTAATAGAATTTTGAAATTAGAAAGTATTTTGTTTTTGTACAGTCGTTTTTACACTAATCATAGACTCCTCAAATATATTTTGAACGGCTGAGATATATGCAACTCACACCTTTAATTTTTCAAAGTTTTATAAAGTACTTCCCTTGACACATAATTATGATAGTTTTCAAGATAAAAAAACATATGAACTTCTTTTCCCTTGCTTTGATAACTTTCTATTAGGCCTTTTTAGTAAATGAATTTCTTCGAAGTAAAGGTACAAAAATGGTAACGAACTATTACGCTAAGAGCACTCAGGGGAAAAAGTGTTTCCGGCCTTAATTCTGGGAATAAAGAATAAAAATGGATGCAATTTTAGAAACTCCGTTATGTTTGACCGATGTTGACTATTAGAAGCTGACATGGCAGGGTAAAAACATTTTTTTGTTGATGTGGCATCTATGAAGGTGTTGATTGAAGAGAGGTATTTTGGTTTTGTTAAACAATTAACTAAATAAAAAATGTGATGTGCAAAAAAAAGAAAAGAAAACTCATTGCCACATAAGCAAAAAGTGTTTTTGCCCTACCACGTCAACTTCTAACGTTCAATGTCGATCAAACTTAATGGAGTTCCTAAAATTGCACACATTTTTATTCTTTACTCATAGAATTGAGACTGAAAACACTTCTTTCTCCTGAGTGCTCCTAGCATAATAGTTTGTTACCATTTTGTAGCTTTACCCTTTCTTTTACTGTAAACCTTCCTGGTAGAAAACCCAATTGATTCTCAAAAATGCATGTATCTTAATTTAACCTAAGCTTTATTATTTTTTCCCAAAATTCATTGTATAACTCATAAGCTTATTAACGTCATGTTTGTTCATGTAAATTGGGACTACTATTATTTCCTCCATTTTGAAGGCATTTTTTAGGACTTTAAAATTTCAAAGAGAAACTCAGTAAGTCAACAAAACACTCTTTTAACCCGAGAAACCCGATAAAAGGATTGATCTTGTTAGGTCCTCCAATTTAAGTAACCAATTATTTAATATATTCAGGCATTTTTTGCCTCATTAATTAAACAACCTATCGAATTAAGTGTCCCATTTATTTTGAATATTCAATAAATGATAAATACATTACATTATTCGTCCTTTACATATCTTACTTGATCCAACTTTGTAATTGTCTTTTCATTGCCATTTCCAAAACAGTAAGAATTTTTCCCATAATTTGTCCCTATCTCCTTATAAAACTCAAAAGAGAAAAGTGCAAAAATAGCCACTGTAAATTTTAAAAAGAGTATCTGAGACTCTGGTAAATTTAAGGGGGCAAAACCGTTACTGTAAACCAAAATGGGGCAAATTTAACCTTTTCAAACAGAGGTGTTAAGTTTGAACTTTAATTGGCTGAGAATTCTTATGGGGCTTATTGTCGTGGCAATATGTGTCATTAGATGTCATTGTTTTTGACGTGATATATGCTGACGTGGCGTATAGAGACTTGAAACCAACCCAACACAACCCACAACACACAATACATCAAACCCCTTCTGAGATCAAATCAACCCTATTTCGAACCCTAACCCTTAGAACCCTCATCGAAATGATTTTGGGTTTAGGGTTCAGATAATTTGGGGTGGGTTTCACATGATTTGGGAAGATATGAGTTCTAGTCAAAATGATTTGAATGTTTAGGGTACATTTTAGATGATTTAGGGTTCAACTGAATGCTTTTCAGCTTCCACAGCGGATTTTGGAATTAATACGTCATTTACTGATGATGGGGTTTACGTATGGAAAAACGTCCATTTAACTATACTTAACCGAGCGGTTACATTTATCCCATTTTGGTTTACAGTGTACGGTTTGATCCTCAAATTTACTTGAGTCTCAGGTGCTCATCTTTAAATTTACGATGACTATTTTGGCACCTTTGTCAAACTCAAAAGTCAGTAGAACAAGTTTTACTCATTACCTTCTTGTTCTCCATTGTAGTTATGAGGTATGTCTCCCAATTTTCGGTATTATTACACTAGTGTATAGGTTAAAAACATTATATGTTATACTTCACTTGTTCTTAAATATTCTAATCATAAATATATAGAAGAACCAATTTTAAAGTTTTTCTTTAAATGCATTTCACTATTAAAATAAATGCATAGACTTGTAAGAATTTAATATCAATGAATCCCCAAATTTCAAAATACATTTTTCCATGAATGTCAAAATAGTATATCAATTAAGAAAAGCCATATTGTCAACTGGATAAACCATCTAATATATCGTCATGCATTTTCAAAATTTTCACCTGGATCCATAAGAAAAAAATTACTTCGAAAGTATTTCTATCTAGTAAAGAGTTGTTGAACGATAAGGTTGTTTGTTCCTATGAATAGTGTCAACTTTCAGTTATGAGTCACACTCATAGGAGCCGCGCTCACCATTAACGATTTGAAAGGATGAATATGAAGATCTGTTGATGCTATACTATCACAACGTGGTTGATCCTCACTGGATGACATTGGTGGAAAGAAATTGTACACATAGGTTTTGTGGTTGTCAAGATTGTTTTAACTGATGACTTATATTTCCCGTCAATTTTCCCATTGCATTTTTATCCAATAGCTCCATCATTCTCGTTGTCCACATCAATGTGGTGTCAAGTAAACCACATATTCTAATATGGTGCAGAGTGAATTTTTGTACATGTATATGGGTATATTTGAGACTTTACCCATTTAAACTAAACAAAATACTTCATCTAGAAGAAATTTACATTAGATTTTGTTCACATATTTTGTTCGAATCTTTATCATAAATTTTTCCCTCAAATTTTGATACAAACTTAGTAGGATTGAAATGCATTATACATGTACCCTTTTTAAACAGATGCATTGAATCATTTGTACATTGAACATTACAATATTAATTAATACTTACCTATTCATGTACCATGAATAAAAAAATATACTAAATCATTACTTACATTGAACATTTGAATATTAATTGATACTGGCCTATATTGTTATAGCTATCAAATGCATACATTGATTAAAAATCTTAATCATATCATTAATGTAATAATTGGACATCGAATGCTATCATTTCACACATTGGATATAGTGAGAATACTAATAGGAGCTTGCAGAAACTTTGAAATTAATGATGAACCATTAATTAAGCTCTATAATTGGCACAAATGCATGAACCTAATTTTAAAATTATAGCTATACAACGTACAACACATGAACCTATTGAGCCATTCAACTATAAAAGAAGCATTGAGCTAGTTGTATCTTCATCAAGCAAGAGAAAAATCATAAACCACAGAGGCAATATGACTAATTCAGTGAGCGCTTGCCAACAAAAGGAGGAGGAGAAACAAAGAGAAGAGGTTGTGTTTGATCCATCCGAGGATGTGAAAAAGGTTGACCTTCAAAAAAACTTTGTTTGGTCAAAAGAGTACCTGGTGGAGGCCCAAGGTGAGTTGGAAGCACCAATTATAGATCTCAAAGGTGTTTTTGAAGGGGACTCACAAGCTATCCACCAGGCTGCTCAGCGTGTGAAAGAGGCTTGCTCTGCCCATGGCTTCTTCATGATAATGAACCATGGTGTGGATGACCTCTTGATCAAAAAGGTTTATGAGCATGTGGATTTCTTCTTTAAAAAGCCGCTTGACACAAAAATGAAGGCTCGTAAAATTTATGGCATCCCGTGGGGATATTCAGGCGCCCACGCTGAGCGTTTCTCAACCAATCTTTGTTGGAAGGAGACTTTCTCATTCCCCTACCAGCATGAGGCTTTAGCCAATTCTGTTCATGACTACTTCATCTCTACCTTAGGGCAAGAGTTTCATGAATCTGGGTATGCTTGATAGTAACATTTCTATCTTCTTGATAAATTCATATTTACCACACATACACAAGATTTGTAATATTTCCATTATATTGCAGGGAGGTTTTCCAAAAGTATTGCGAAAAAATGAAGGAGGTGGGGTTTAAGGTGCTAGAGATTCTAGCAATAAGCTTGGGACTGAATGAGACTTATTACAGGGACTACTTCTCAGATGGGTGCTCCATAATGAGATGTAACTACTACCCTTATTGCCAGGTACCGACTGAAGTCCTTGGTACGGGACCCCACTGTGACCCAACATCAATTACTTTGCTTCACCAAGACCACATAGGGGGATTGGAGGTTTTTACTCGCAACAAGTGGCACTCGGTTTCTCCTGTTCCTAACTCCATTGTTATTAACATTGGTGATACATTCCAGGTACATAACTTCAACATGTTGTTTGTGCACTATTTACACTGTAGGTACTGCCAAATACATTATATCAATTGTTTAAAGAGAGGGAATGTTGGTAATGTAGTTATAATTGTGATTGTGCAGGCCTTAACAAACGGGAGGTACAAGAGCAGCCGTCATAGGGCAGTAGTGAACAAGCACAAGGAGAGGAGATCATTGGCGTTCTTTATGTGCCCTAATGGAGAAAGAGAAGTCAAACCCCCTTCTGAAATCATGATTGCTGATGGGACAAGGAAATACCCCGATTTCCTCTGGTCGGACCTGCTTGAATTCACTCAAAGGCATTATCGTGTGGATGAATTTACCTTCCCCAACTTCTTGAAATTCCTATCCTCTAAGCAGCCTGACACTATTGTTGCTTAGATGATCCTAAATTGTGTTGGTTGCTCTTCTTTGATATAGTAATGAGCATGGCGTCATGATATAGTATTATCTTAAATTTTAAAGGGTAGTCAAACCACCTTCTGAAATCAGGATTGCTGATGGGACAAGGAAATGCCCTGATTTTCTGTGGTTGGTCCTGCTTAATTTGCTGCAAAGTCACTATCGTGTTGATGAATTTATCACCCCCCAACTTCATGTAATTCCTATCCTCCGTGCAACCTGTTGCTACTTAGATGATCCTGAATTGTGTTGGTTGCCCTTTTAATATATTGTAATGAATAAGACGTCATGGTATTATAATATCTTATATTTTGAAAATAATTTTCAGCCTTGACTTCTTGCTTCACATTCTTTCATTCCATAAGTAATAACGTTGGCATCTAGTAATTATGTTTATTTTACAATATTATGTCTACTTTACAATATTATGTCTACTTTACAATATTATGTCATCTTATTACTCCCTCTTTATGATTTATCGACCCAAGTTTAATCCAAACACTAATGTAAATATTGAAACTAAAACAAGTTTAGTCTTCTAGTAATACTCATTATTTCACATAATAATCTTTAATGTTTCATATATCAATAAATTAAAATATGCAATACACATATGTTGGAATTTAACTTAACATAGAAATAGGTAAAGTTTTAAATCATGCAAATTGTAATAAATATTTTATAACAGAATGAATGTGCTCATTCATCCATCGTGTTATTCCACGCTAACAATGAATGCATGTTATTCTCCAATAAATATGACAACTATTGATATATTTTATTAGCTGATTGTGTATGATATTTGTATGTTTCTATACCACTAATGATGGGAAATTAGTATGTCAAATAGTCATTTATAATGGAAATTAGACGTTATTTCATGTTGAGTCTACGCTTAAGGAGTTAGTTGCATTTTCATTATAGTTTGAGCATATTAGACAATTAACTAATGCATTCATAGTTTATGGAATTTATATACTTTACATATTTCCTAATTTCCTATTTTAGGAGCAAATAAGGAGGATAATATTGAAGAACACAATATATATGCACGTTTTTGGAAAGTCCTATTTCTATTAGTATCATTTATTTGAATGATTGGATCTTATACAATTGTTTCCTAATTTTGATAAATAGTTTCTCCAAGCAGTCCTAGTTCTCAAAGGAGTGGAAAAATGTGATAATCACTGCCCTACTCATTCTTTCCTTTTTTGAGAGTAATTCCCTTAATTTTAGGAAGTTTTTGTTAACCAAAACTTTCCCATATACTTTGGGCATTCAATTTTCAAAATCATTTCTCAATTAGGATGATTGATTCTTTTTTTGCTGCATACAATCTTTCTTTGATTTTAGAAAAAATTTTCTATCCTTTATGAAATTTTTGACCCCAAGCTTTTCCTATTGGCCAAATCTGTGCTAGCCTCTATTCCAATATACTTTATGCAGAGTACTTTGCTCCCTCCAGGATCCTATAGAGAGTTGGAGAAAATCATTCAGAGATTCATATGGGGTCATTCTCAGGACAGAAAGGGGGTCAATCTGGTGGGCTGGAAAACTCTTTGCCAACCCTTGAAACACGGAGGGCTGGAAAACATTTTTAGAAAGATTGGTATACATGCTTGAAGATGTATTGGAATTACCCGATGATGATGAAGGTATGCTCGAAGATATGTCGATATGCTTGGAGATGTATGAATTCCTTAACTACGAATAATGGAATCCTGAATATCTTTTTGAGAGGCAATTTCTTTTTCTAATTCCTTATTTTTCTTTCTCAGTGATAAAACTTATTTTACCAATTTAGTAAATTCTATATGCAATTCATTATATGAATTTTGTAAATCAGAAGTTTCAAAATCAGAATCATATACCTCATTATCTTCTTGAGCTACTAAGCACAGTTTAGCATCATGTTCATCTTCACTAATATTTTCACTAATATGAGAATAAGATTAAAAACAATAATAAAAACGGATGAGGAGGGTGTCCCAGAGGTCGGGGGTGAGGCGGGTGTAGCTGATGAGGTCGAAGGCGAGCTTCTTGCAAACAACGGAGGTGGGACGGCGACAATCTCCTTGACGGCTGACGACGGACTGTTAGAGAAGGAAGAAGGGAGGAAAGGGTGAGGAGGGAGGAAGAAAATTTATTTGATTTATAAGGGCATTATGGACTTTTCATACCTAATCTCATTGTCATATTAGTGAAAATTTCATTTTTGATCTCATGCCCAATAGTTGGATATCTTGTGTACCTTGGAATAGTTATGTACTATTTTTGTTCCTTGACCAATAATTATATATCATTTTTGGGCCTTCACCCTAAGTTAAGTGAGGAACAACTACTTGAGGTTCTACTTTGACAACGAACCACATTGAGATCTCTTTCATTTGCAGTACACATAAGAAAAACATCCCTTATAAGATTGATGAATGCTAATGCTATACGGCGTTACACAAATACAATCAAGCCCTTCTTGACAATGAAAACATGATTCACTACAAAAAATTCGGCAGTTACCCGCGCAAGCATTCCGACATTTTTATAAAAAATGCGGGTAATAAACAACATACCTGCGTTTTATAGAATTTGACTCACATTTTGAACTACTTTGAGGTGAATGTTGTTAGTGAAATTGGACATCTCTTGCTGGAGTTTTTTGCCTTGTGTCTAATTGTTCTGCTAGACTTGGTTGGCTACATTGACACATATTTATCCCTATTTATTCCTGAATATTTTATGTCATATTTTGTGGAAAACATTGTATTATTTTTGCACAAGAGTTAGGTACAAGTCATATACTTGCTGGAAATTCAAAGCATTTCCTCTTGTGCTTCTTTAAAATCCGATTCTGGAATTTTTGTGCTGGACTGTTTGGATATTTGTTTTTTGGATTTCTTTGGTTTTTTTGCAGGGCACATAAGTGCTAAAGTTGGCTGGAAGTTGTGCTCAAATCTTGAGCAATGTTGTTCATACATTGTGCATTCATTCATTGCATATATCTACATATTTATATTCCATGCATCTTCCTTTTGTGTGTGATCTTGTTTTAAGTTTGCATTGCTTGATATTGCATGAGACCCAATCTTACACTTCTTCCCTAGAACCCATAGATTGAGAAATCAATTAGTAAGATTAGGGCCGATAAAAGAAAGGAGAGAAAACAAGCACAAGCATAAAACTCAAAGCACATACTTCTCCAATTGTATTTAATCAACCCATATTAGATCAACATTATATCATGGCTGAACAAAATCATTATGATGACCATAGGGAGCAATAAGGAGAGAATAATCATGGCAGGGGAGTGCATTTAAAATATAATGATAGACCTATGAGGGAGATAACAAACTCACATGAATTGAAAGGTTCTTTGCTTGCACATCTTCCTAAATTTACAGGTTTACTTCATGAGGATGCTCACAAGCATTTGTTGGGACTATATCGCACATGCTCTTCTATGAAACCTCCACAAGCTTCAATGGAGGAGGTACTTCTTAGGGTATTCCAATTTTCCTTAGAAGGGACAGCAAAGGAATAATTGTTGAGCCTACCTACTCATTATGTTGCCTTGTCTTGGGAGGAATTGAAGAAGACCTTCTTGGATAGATACTTTCTTATCTCAAAGATTTCAAAGATGAGGAAGGAGATCACTAGGGTGAGCCAATTCCCTCAAGAGTCTTTATATGAGTATTGGTCAAGATTAAAGACTTTGATGAACTCTTGCCCAAACCACAATTGTAAAAAGGTGAACTTGGTTCAACATTTCTATGATGATCTTTTACCTCATTTAAATATGAGCATTGATGCCGCTTCCAATGGCTCAATCTTTACTCTTTCGGTTAATGAGGGTTGGAATTTCCTATATACAATGGCAAATAACCAACAACAATTCTATGGAAGAGATGCATTGAATGTGAATGAAGCTCCTTCTATTTCTAATGATGTGAAGATGGCCAATTTCTTTGATAAGCTTTGTGACCGATTGGATAGGTTGGAATGCAAGATAAGCAAGCCAGTAAATGTCATGGACATGTAAAAAACTATTGTGCCAACTTCTTGTGATATTGTGCCTCTCCTATATACATGTCACAAGTGATTGTCCCTCCAACTATGAAGATGTTTCGGCCATGTACTCCAACCAAAGGCGGTATACCAAAAGCATGATCCTTACTCCCAGACATATAATCCGAGATGGAGGGACTGTAACATCCTCCCAAAATAAAATAATGATTAAATTTATAAAGTAAAGAAAATGAAGCTTAAATAATAAAATTCATAATCGTAGAAAAAAATAAAATCCATATAGAGGTTGATCATATCATTATACTCTACTATGGTAGAAAAAGAATTGATCCAATTTAAAACTCTACCATAGTAGAAAAGAGTAAAACCTATTTTTCTCACTAACTAATCATGGTAGAAAAGAATTAAACGTCATTTAAAATGTCTACCATGATTATTTAGAAATCACTTATTTCAAAATAACGATTAGAATATTTCTAAAATAATATATTATTTGGAAAATTTTCAAAATACTAAAAATAATACTAACAATAATATATTAAAGTCTACAAAAATAATATATTTAGAAATTACATTATTTACCAACATAATCAAGTCATAAATTTAGAAACAAATTCCCTAATGTCATGACAATTAAATATAAAATTATATAAATGTGCTCAATAAGCACAAAAGAGCTTTTAAGCTCGTACTTCGTACATTCCCTTGTTTTACTACTGATCCTTCACCTAAAAATGTTAATACTGGGGTGAGATCGACATCTCAGCAACTACTGAAAGCATCTAACATACGCTAAACAAACCATATACAATTACATTGTAAACAATTATACTTCACATGCTATTTATTCTTTGCTACCTCGCATACACATATATTACATACAATCAAACATTTATATAGAACAAATATTGCATACCATCAAACATTTATATAGAAGTAATTTCCTCATGAATCAATGTTTTATGTAACCTCCCTTATATCACACCCTTATTCCGCTGACAGGAGCCATAGGCTAACATAACACATAGTCCAAACAGAAACATATCCAAACAATTAGATTGTCCCAAGCTCACCAATACTTGAGATATACCCGCCCAAAGGTATAGAGCTCAAGCATGAACTATGGCTCCCCTCCTTAAAAGAACGAAGGAGGTGTCACATGTCCCACTACTCCAATACAATCCCGGGCAAGGAAAACATTGAAGAAGGAGTCCTGACAAGTGTCATCCACTGTGCACCGAGTGATGACATACCACGTGGTAATATAATTCACCATACATATTCCTCCTCTACAACCTATCCCATCACCATGTATGCAAATGCTATGATTTCAGAAATCAGTATTCAGTTCATGATACTACAACATCTCAAAATATGTAATCATTCTTCCAACATCAGCATGCTTGAAAAGGAACGTACTAGAATACAATTCACAAAATATATAGCCAACATAAGCATGCTTGAAAAGGAACAAACTAGAATTCATTTCACAAGATGTATAACAAGAAGACAAGCATGCTTAAAAAGATTAAACTAATATTCAAATTTCATACAAGTGGTTTAATAAACGCTTCAATATATAACATTAAAATTAATCTCACATATCGCAGTCAAGTAATAATTATTTATAATCTAATTATACACAATTTGCAAGTATACGAAAGAATTTCCCAGAGTTACCTGGCGCTCCTTAGCTCACAGGTAATCACACAAAAGTTACTCCAAAGCTCTTACTAATACTCTACATCACCACCAATATAAATATCTATTAATATATAATTCAACACTATCTAATTAATAGTACCTTAACACTATTGTACCTAAGGAAACCCCTAATTTAGTGTAGACTTATTCCTATAATATTTTTCGTATACAATGGAATTGAGGGATTGAGTTGAAAAGTATCAAATAGATTTAACACTTACTAAATAAATAGTTTTGGTAATAATAGACACACATATATATATGGACAAACTAATATTTATGTTTTTGGAAAGGTTGGAAGATTTCACATACATGCTGAATTTGGTAAACTAATTTGGCAAATCATCAACTTAGTAACAAAAAGGAAAAGGAAATATTTTATAATAAATAAATGCTTACAAAAAAATGATTTTCTACTTCCCGTATTCCCTCCACTTAAAAAAACGAAGAAAAGAATATAGGGGCTATATATATATATATATATATATATATATATATATATATATATATATATATAACTACTTTATAGAAAAGGTAATTCTATTACCTCCGCTAAAAAAAAGTGAATAACCATGAGCCACTGTAAAAGGTAATTCTATTGTCTTTTAAACTTTTAAGTTAAATAGATATCATGAAATACAGTCTTAATCACCATGTTTGGTGGAAAAATCGAAAGTTGAACTTAAATTTTGAAAAGGGAAGTAATATTAAAAAATATAAAAACCATTGCCCATTGGCCACTGACTAGCCAAAAGTAATTTAGGATAGGTAGATCATAAATGATTGATATACAAAGTAACGCAAGTTCACCACTTCTTGGAAAACAAATAAAATAGATACAAAATATATTAACTCACACGCACATAAAACAAATGGTAGGGTGAAGGTTGGATTTTGCCTATAAAAATAAGGTAGATAATTGGAGAAGAAAGAAGAAAAATGATATAAAATCACCCAGTTAGGCCACGTCACCTGCCACGTCATCACCACATATATGAAAAGATTTAAGGTTCAAATCTAGCACTCAAGTATTAGTAAAGTTCACCCAATATAAAATAACAATTTTGAGTTTCAAATCTAGCACCCGTCAGTTTCAAATGGTTCAAATGTAGCAACTATGTCGATTTTTATGAGTTTGACTTTTAATTTTGACATGATTAGGTCATGCCACTTATCACATTGCCCTATTAGGCCATGTTACTTGCCACATCATCATCATCTTCACTACATCATCACCACATATGAAAGTAAATATCTGAAACTCACATCATCCTATTACAAATGTTGCAACTTCGTGAACTTTTCAGGGTTTTACCATTAATTTTGAACTGATGTAGCAAGTGACATGACAGCGTTATAGAGCATAAGCGGCAGCGTTACCTGGATAGAAATATAAAATATTAACGTTCCGACATATAAATAAGCGCCACAAAGCTATAAATTATTTTTAAAAGTGTCATGTCACTTGCTACATCAGTTCAAAATTAATGGTCAAACCCTGAAAAGTTTACAGAATTGCTACATTTGTAATAGGGTGATGTGGGGTTCAGAGATTTATTTTCATTTATGTGGTGATGATGTAGTGAATATGGTGATGATGTGGCAAGTAACATGGCCTAATAGGGCGATGTGACAAGTGGCATGACCTAATCAGGTCAAAATTAAAAGTCAAACTCATAAAAATCGACGTAGTTGCTACATTTGAACCATTTTATAACTGACGGGTGCTAGATTTGAAACTCAAAATTGTTATTTTATGTTGGGTGAACTTTACTAATACTTGAGTGCTAGATTTGAACCTTAAATCTTTTCATATATGTGGTGATGACGTGGCAAGTGACGTGGCCTAACTGGGTGATGTGGCAAGTGACGTGGCCTAACTGGGGTGGCGTGGCATACTCGGGTCAAAATTAACGGTTAAACCCGTAAAAATTGACGATTTTGCTACATCTGACCCAATTTGTACTTGATCAGTACTAGATTTGAGCCACCGAATTCACTTTTATGTGGGGTGTACTTTTGACAATAGTTTAGTGCTAGATTTGACCCTTTACCCTATATATAATGTTTAAAAAATATATACTACCTCCGATCATAAATATAGGACCTAATTGACTTTTTTTTTTGGAGAGATTAAGGTTGCGAATTAGGTTACTAAATGATGACATATTTAAGATATTTTTGGATTATCCAGTAGTTTATAGGTAAAATAAACTAGTTTAAGGGAAAAAATTAATTAAATCAATTTATCATCATCATCATCAACGTAAACCTTATCCCATTCAAATGGGGTCGGCTACATGGATCACACGACGCCATTCAGCTCTGTCCCTAGTCATTCCGACAGATAAATTTTTCACAACCATATCTCTTTGAATAACTTCATCAAGAGTTCTTTTTGGTCTTCCTCTATTTCTTATATACGGCTCCCTTTCCATCTGTTCCACTATTCTCACTGGCTCATCCAATTCTCTTCTTTGAACATGCCCATACCACCTTAAGCGATATTCTCTCATTTTCTCTGAAATTGGTGTCACCCCAACTCTTTCACGAATGTGATCATTACGAATCCTATCTTTTAGTGTATACCCACTAGACCATCTCAACATTTTCATCTCTGACACATCCATCTTATGTTCTTGCTGTTTTTTAATTGCCCAGCATTCACTACCATATGACAATACTGGTCTAATAGCTGTTCGATATAATTCTCCTTTTACTTTAGTTTGAACCCTTCGATCACAAATAATTCCAGAAGCTTTTCTCCATTTGCACCAACCAGCTTGAATTCTATTATTGATATCTCCATCTACCTCACAATCCTCTTGTATAACTGATCCCAAATACTTAAACTTATCCACTTGACGTATAACATCTTCTCCTAATACAGTTTCTATGTCCTCATGAGTTTGCCTATTGCCAAAACTACAGCACATATATTCCGTTTT
This sequence comes from Mimosa pudica, assembly GCA_029929735.1. Classification (NCBI taxonomy): domain Eukaryota; kingdom Viridiplantae; phylum Streptophyta; class Magnoliopsida; order Fabales; family Fabaceae; genus Mimosa; species Mimosa pudica. Next base: position 3,816,995 of record JAKELP010000039.1, on the reverse strand, counting down.
ACTCCTACTTATTCTAAAGCCTTTCGACTCTAAAGTCGTCCTCCATAACTCTAATTTCTAATTAATTTCATCTTTCGAATCCCCTAAAATTACTATATCATCCGCAAAAAGCATGCACTTAGGAATTTCTTCTTGTATACTTTCAGTCACAACATCCATAACAAGATTAAACAAATACGGACTCAACGCCGAACCTTGATGTAAACCAATTTTTATTGGGAAATCAATTGTATCACCTACCGGTGTTCTAACTCTAGTCATTACACCTTCATACATATTTTGAATAGCTCTAATATACTCAACTTGTACCTCTTTCTTTTCTAAAATTTTCCAAAGTAAATCTCTTGGCACCCTATCATATGCTTTTTCCAAATCAATAAAAATTATATGTAAGTCTTTTCTAATACTTCTATATCTTTCCATTAAGCCTCTAATTAGATATATTGCTTCTGTGGTTGACCTTCCTGGCATAAAACCAAATTGATTTTTCGATATTCTAGTCTCATTACGTAACCTACGCTCAATTACTTTTTCCCACAACTTCATTGTATGACTCATAAGTTTTATTCCTCTATAATTTACACAATTTTGAATATCTCCTTTATCTTTATAAATAGGTACTAATGTACTCTTTCTCCAATCATCTGGCATTTTCTTAGATCTTAAAATTTCATTAAATAATTTAGTAAGCCACCACACACCATCTTCTCCTAAACATTTCCATACTTCAATAGGAATACCATCTGGACCAACAGCTTTTCCCTTAGCCATTCTCTTAAGAGCATCCTCAACTTCACTAATACTAATCTTAATATTATCTGTAAAACTGTTATTCCTATCAATATTCCCTAAATCATCTATAGTATAATTCAAAGTTTCCACTCTATCATTAAACAAATTATAAAAATAGTTCTTCCATCTATCCCTAATACTCTCATCTTTAACTAATACATTACCTTCTTCATCCTTAACACACATTACTTGATCTAAATCTCTTGATTTCTACTCTTTTATCTTTGCTATTTTATACATTTTTTGTATCCCCTCTTTTGTCCCTAATTCTTTATAAAACTTCTCAAAGAAATTAGCTCGAGTTATACTAACTACTCTTTTCGCCTCTTTCTTTGCTAATCTATATTTTACCCAATTTTCCTCACTATCACATATTTGCAAATCCTTAAAACATTGTTTTTTAAATTTAATTTTCTCTTGAACATTATTATTCCACCACCAGGTCTCCTTTTGACGCCTAATATAGCCCTTTGATTCACCTAAAACTTCTTTTGCTATTTTTCTCATCATCATACTTAAATCTATCCATAAATCATTAGCACATCCTTATTTGTCCCAAATACATTCATTCATCAACCTATTCTTAAAAATTTTGATTTTTTCCCTTCTCAATTGCCACCATCTAATTATTGGTTGAAGCATTTCTCTCTTCTTCTTTCTATTAAACTTCACACGAACATCTAAAACTAAAGGCCTATGTCGTGTAGTCACACCATCACCTGGAATCACCTTAATTAAATCAATTTATAATTAACTTATTTTGCTTTTTTTAGGATTTTCCAGAAAAAGTCAATTAGGTCTTATATTTAGGATCAGAGGGAGTATAATATATTCTTTTTGGTCGGGCCAGACGAGACCTCCTGGTCTGATATGCTAGCCCGAGACTAGCTCCCACCCGGACTTCGGGTCAGAACCCGGTCCAGTCCAATAGCTGGTCGGGCTGCTGTTCCTCTTTTCGGACGGACCAAGACTGGACTGGGCCGGGTCGGGTTGGCCGGTTTCCGGGTCATCTAAAAACAGTTCAAGATTATTGGATTTCCTCATTCTTCCTCCTCACCATCCTTCAACAATCTTCAAATGTCTATTCCTTTCGCACTCCATCTCTCCTCATTCTCTCCCAAACTCTCTCCCCATCTCTCCTCTCCCAAGCTCTCACCAAAATCTTCTCATCTCTCATACGCTCGCAGCTTCAGCCGATTCAGCGATGCATCGCTGGCATCAGATCTCGCCGCCAAAATCTCCAGCATGGTTCAAACGGAGGAGGCAATGAAGAAAAGCAGAGAGATTCTGTTCGGAGAGATTTGTGAGTATGTGGGGTGTAATGAAGATGAGATGAAGCAGAAGTGGAGGAAGATTGATGATGAAGAAGAGAAATTGAGTTTGGTGAAAGGGTTTATGGAAGTTTGGGGTTCCAATTTTCATCCTTTGTCTGCTAAATCTGCGGTGGAGATGGTGGAGGAGTATTTGAGAGAGGACATTGCTTCTGGGTCTGTCAAATCTTCTTCTTCTTCTGGGTTTTTGTTTCCTGGATTGAAGAAGTTCATGGGGTTTTCATGATTTTTAGTAAGTGGAGGAAACTAAGTTATTGTGTTTTTGTTTATTGACCAAACTTTGATAGATGAGAATGAGAATTGTTTTTCTTTTTTTATAAATTTGATTGTCAGAAGAAGGGCCGGCTTAGCTCAACGGTAAGCTCGCTTGCCGTGTGGGTATGAGGTCGCGGGTGCGAATCTTAGGCTGCTGCCTAGTATATTCCTTCCCCATTACTCTCACCAAGTGGGGACTAGAACTGGGTTGACAAAAAAAAATGATTGTCAATATCAATATGCTCTTAGTAAGTGCAATTCTACCAATTGATAGATGAGAATGAGAATTTGTTTTTTTTTCCCTTTTTTATGAATTAGATTGTCAATATGCTCTTAGTTTCTGCATTATATAAACCTGGGTTTAAGTGCAATTCTACCTATTCACAATTGTCTAAGGTGTAACTAGTAAAGGCCAACTGAGGTCTAGTCACAGTTGGTGAAGGTGTATACTATGCAATCTTACACTGCTTTGCTCTTTGCAAAGAGTCTGATTTGAACTTATAAGGTGTAACTAGTATAAATGACAATTGAAAAGGGAAATTATACCAATTGGAGTTTGGAATGGGTGTTAACGTTGATAGTTAAAAGTTAACATTGCAGGTCACCATAATTTTAGAGGCCAATATCTGAAAGTAAACAGTTTTGGCTAATCTAATTTGCACACATTTTGAAAGTCTATTGGTATAATTTTCCCTTTCAATTGTTATTTATGTTTGCTGCAACTTGGACGGCTGTCACTTGATACAAACTTACAATTGCAGATTAAGGTAAAAATTTCAATACAAGCTGAATCTAAATGGTAAGTCTTAGTTGAGTTTCAGGTGTTTTTGTGTTTCATTTATTTATGTTCTTGCCATGTATATGTGTTAGTATTTGTGGGCCTCTGATCATTTTCAAAAGTTAAGATGCCAACATTGGCTTTTCCTCTTAAAGGAACAAACTTAAAAAGTTTAGGATACTAAATTCAAGATGTATTTAAAGCCTTATCTCTTTATTTGATGTTTTACAAATTCTGACAGCCTTGATGTCCAGTAGTAATTTACCAGTTCCATTATTTTTCGAGTTCATGAAACAGAGAAGATATATGTCCTTTGATGCAAAACTAGCATCTCTTATCTGTCAAAGTACTGTATAAGTTTTGTCTTCTATTATGATTTAAGTAGTAGTTAGAAAAGTTGTCATTTCTGAATAAGGAAATAGATATTAATATTTAATTACTATTGTGAACTCTGTAGGATCTTAAAGTAAGAGATGTGCTAAAAGTTTTTGTACCACTAATAGATAAAATGCAAAGACTGTCTCAATCATGCCAAGAGTTTTGCAGTCCCCTGATACCTCATTATTCTTGGTAAACCTACATTATAAATATATCTCTCTCAATTCCTTGAGATCAGCATATTCGCACATTAAGAGTATCTAATTGAATACAGCCTAGTGAATAACCTACCTTTGTGCTTAATTGAGGTAAGTTAAATGACTGAACACTTTCTTACAATATCAAAAGCACAATACAATAAGGTGGAGAGAATCTGTTCTGCATGTCTCTTTAGTGGGAGTTGCATTTTGAGACTTTACTGAGCTGGTCTTATACCATACAGATAACCTGTTTTGTAGAGTCTGAGCACTCCTGAAAAATTCGTGGTTTATTATTCCAGATGTAGATCAAGTGTCTGATTTGTGAGGTATCTATTACTTTTTTATTTCTATTTTTACAGAATCATGTATCTTAGCCACTTTGTATAACCTCATTTGAGGCTTAATGCTTAAAATGTTTTCATCTCTCCCGGTATTTATGCTTCCCTGGATTTGAACTTGTGTTCTCCTCCTTTCAATACCATAGTGAGGTTGTTTACTACCTCAACCAACATGAAATTTATTACTTAAATCATGAAATTTTTCTGCATTAGTAAAACCAGCCGAGAGGATTATAGACTGTATAGTGTGACTAGGATTTTGGGAAAATAATACTTGAAGTAAGAAACATATCAATCCCATGTGAAAGCAATGTGATAACATTATTGTGATACCAATAAGTTGATTCAGTTATTCACTCAATTGGTCTTGTGAAATGGTTAACAAAATGGATGAAAAACTAGGTGAGCCCTGTCCATTACGGGGTTTTAGAAAACCATTCAAGGTTTGTAAATAGTGCAAACTTGTCAATTGAAGAGCTTAAATTGGGGATGATGTTGCCATTATAGAAGGAATCTAGCTTTAAATGCAGCTCCTTACACTGCTTGCTGCTTCTTGTGGATAGCATGAGATACACTGAATCAAACTGTAATTCTTTCCGCAAGTAAATTCTCATGTTTGTTCTATTGTAACTAAATAAATTACAATTTAATAAAACATTTTCAAATTAATGACATTTCTTTGAATGGAATTTAGGATGAGGATTTCAAAAATCCCAATTGAAATTTAACAACATTATTATAAATAATAATGGAGTAGATGTACAGAACATTGAACCAACTGTATTAATGTAGTGTCTTGTGATTTGTGGATAAATTATAGAGAGAAATTGTGCCATTCATGCTTACAGATAGTGTGGTTTGTATGAAATTTTATAGATTTATGGACAAGGATTAGTGAGAAAATTTGCTTATTAGTAAGCTCGTCAGCTGTTGTCTGTTAAATTGGAGGCATCGTCTCAGAATAAGAGGAGCTCCTAGGCATTCTATCAACCAAGTGGCAAATCACTCCTTCATCCTTTGTAAAGATAAGCTCATATACAATTTTATTTTAAGTTATTAGCTTTAATTCATATTACAGCTCTATGAACTTCAGTGTATGAAGCTTAAACTCAAGATTTGAACATGTTTGAATTCCTATGTTTTTTTTGTCATAGAACTTCTATGTTGGATGTAGCTAGGTTGAAAAGTTGTACATATGTAAGTAATATTGATGAAATTGTTGATGGTTCAAAGTTTTGGATGAAGAAACTGTATGAAGACTGCAATCAACTTGTATATCTACTTTCAGCTATGAAGTTTTAGAGATTTTCTGTCTTTAAAGTTAAAAAAATTGATGTTAGAGTTAGAGAAATCCAATCCATAAATGGACAGTTGTGAGATAATCCAATAGTCGTGTTTATAAAGATTGTTGCCGGCAGAGACTATGGCAGGAGTTATTTTATATTTTTGATGGTATGAAAAATTCAATTTGAGGTGGAGATTTATAGTGGTAACTAGATTTTGAATTTTTTTTGGGTGATCCAACCCAAAATGTGCAGCATTTCTAAAGCTTTTTTAGAGAGAATTTGTGTATTTTACTTGAATTTGAAGAAAGATCCAACAAATTTCAAAATGGTATTGAAGAAGTAAATATAGTTTTTTCTCGTTTTGAATAAAAGCAACTGTAGTATAAATTAAAAAGGAAAAGATATTCAAATAAAATTTAATAGGAGGTTTTCATAGGCTCATGGAAGAATCCCCAGAAAAACAGGAAATATCATGAAAAACTAGAAAAAAGAACTAGGAAATTCCAAAATGTAACAATTAAGACACTTCTGTTATCTGGGATTATTGACATTGCTTTGAATGGAATTTAGGATGAGGATTATACCATACAGATAACCTGTTTTGAGGTATTCAGGTGATGGATTTGACAGGAATAGGATTTTGCTTTATGAGGTTGAAAGATAGAAATGGTATTCTTCTTCGCTTGGCATTTTGATGTTGGAGTAGGGGATTTAGAAAGGGAATTGAAGAAAATGAAGGGTGCTTGGAAATCTTTGAAATGATTTGACACACGAAGAGAATTTATCAATGGGTAGTTAGCAAAAAAAATTCCTTTGGAAATAAGAAAACTAAAAGAAATTCCGAATTTAGCAAAAAAAATTATAAGAAAAGTACAAGGAGTGTGAATCTGCAATAAAGGTCGGATAAGTTGTAAAGAAATCCGCCCACGCTGGTCGCAATCTATCCATCTATCCAGTGACTTTTTTTTTTTTTTTAATCACCGCCCGGTGTCTGGCTTATTAGCAACCCATTAATCCGGACTCGAGGGATAGGAGTGTTGCCTACATAGGCAAGATTGTCCTCTCTCCCAATGAGAGTGCTTCCGGTGTTCTCATTCTTACGCGAGTTGTAGTCCACTTACCAGCTCAATCAACTACTCAATGGTAATTTATTTAGTGACTTGCATCAACAAGCTGAAAGAAAAAGTTAAATCACCTTTTTAATATATAGGAATTATTTTTGTTGCAACGTTAACACTCCTTCGCTATCAGACAATCCCGTATGGTATGTAGCACATCTTCACTACCTTCACATAAATCACACGTTGACTCCTGTTGCAGATCTCTTTTCATATGCATCTCACCAGTAAACAATCGAGCACGTACACAAATACAAAGGAAAGGAAAGTCTAACAACGTAGTTGTACTCGAAACTTCCAAATCCTTTTCCATATACCACACGGTCCACACCCAACATTTTCGAACTTGCTTAGAAATCAAGGAGTGTGTGTGACTTGCTTCGCATATAGGGACAAGTCTTCATACCACTGCAAGAAAATACTCTTGCTAATTTTTTTTTTTAATTAAAGTAGGTGTCAAAGCGCGACACCTATTTTCTATTTTTCTACATGGAAAATAGGATTTTCTATGCTAGACTATTCACTCTCAATTACTCTATTTAATCTAAACCTTCACATACTATTCCATTACTCCAAATGATTGTTGCATAAAACAAACTTAACGATGTGTACCCTTAATTTGACTAAAATGCTGACATAGACCTAAGTAAAATTTTGGTACACATCAGTATTTTAGTCAACTAACGGTCAAATTTAACGATGTTACCAAAATTACACCAAATTTTATTTTTCATACTCAAAATTGAGACTAAAAACACTTTGTTTACTTAGTGCTCCGACGTAATAGTTTCCCAAAATTGTAACTTTATCCTTTTGAAAATTCAAGACAATATTCTTTTGAACATATTTTTCCAAAATTTTTTCGAGATTTTGCAAGCAATGATCAAACATTATCACCATATAAAGAAAAATCATTCACAAATATCTCAAAACCATTCTCCAAAAACTCATGGAATATGCTCATCATACACTTTTTGAAAGGTGTTCGGAGCATTACATTATTTGAACGGCGTCCTTCGATAATCAAACATCCCAAAAGGGAAAGTGTGCCAATGTGGCAAAGTTATTTCCTTAATCCTTGGGAATCCTCAATATGTTTGCATATTTGTTAGATGTTTGTTAAGGCATTTTCTCTGATTTTTCGACCTGATGGATAAAGAAAGCTCTTCAGGGTGTCAAAGTTGAAGTGACACACCGCTGAAATATGAGGAGATCAAATACCGCATATCTGATCTGACTCTTCAGACAACCTGAGAGCTAACGTGAGGATTACTTCTCTGTTTTCTTAATTAGCAATAGGAATGAATTCTTCTCTTAACTTAGTTTGACCTCTCATTCAGGTTTCCCGTTGATGCAAGTGGAGCAATGAAGTTTGTTGTTTACTATTTTTCAGAAACATATGGGTTAGTGAACCCTATCCCTATAAATTTTGAGTTGTTCTTTCTTTAGTCAATGGAAGTGCATGGTAATTATCTTTTCTAAATGTATATTTGTAAGATTGTAGAAGGTCAAAGGTAATCTAGCAGATTGAATGCAAATCAGATTAAGGCTTTGCTCAAAGCCACATGCCAGCGTCCTGTTGAAAGGAAGCGTGACATTATGCAGTTCGGCCAATGAGTGAGGTGATTTTTCCGTTCTTGACACACACTTCTACTCTCAACATCAAATAACTCTGATACCAATGTCGAGAAACGAATGCCCAAACATTTGAGTAAGTTTCACGTTGCGGAACTTGGTAACCAAAGAATTTTGACTAACCAAAATAACTTAGTCAAAACTATTCACAAGGTTCACACGCTATGCAGGTTCGAGAACAAATGGTAGATTCGCACAACAAATTCCTAAATATAAGATCATTTTTCTAATTTGATTAGGTTAAGGATGTTAGTTAATTTAGTTATTAAGTCATGATATTACCAATTTATCCTAACCATAAACCTTTATCCTCTCTCTTACTTGTTACTATAGATATAACATTATTATGGTTAGTTTGCAAAAAAATTGGAAAAAATTATAAAGTGATCTTATATTTAGGAACAAATTGAAATGTAAAAGTGATCTTATATTTAAAAATAGAGGGAGTATTGAATTATCAAACTTTTAATAACTCATCCCCTTTCAAACACAAGTCTTTCTTAAGTACATGATGGTAATTCATGCCTTCATGGAGCCCAACTTAGCTTGACTTTCGAATTGTAAAAAAACAATAGTATACATTATATAGAGAAAATGTAAAGTTGCCTAGTATATTCTTTCCCCAAGAGGACAACTAGAACTAGGTTGACCCTTCTTCTCTAAAACTTTTTTTCGATTTTCAAATTACATAATAAATTTGAAGTTGAATTAATTAGAATAAAATGGTACCATCTTTTGATCTTTTTAAAATACTTATATGTATAATCAAATAATTATGACTTTATAAGTTAAGTAAATTAGTTTTAAAAATGAAACAATTGCAACTAGATTTTAAATAAGAGATTTATTTATGGTAAAAAAAAGAGATTTATAACTATCATATAGATTTATTGACAACTTTTTCATTTGTTAAAAATGTTATTTCAATTGTCAATAGTGATTATTAGTAACTCCTTTGGACCTCTATAAAATTGAACATATTGCTTGATACCAATATGCAATTGTCCCTAAAAAATGATTAATGTAAATACTTTGAACTTGTTTAGATAATCTTTAAATTCGTGAAGTAGATTTTACATTAATAACCGAGGATATCAAATATTACAGATAAAATAAATAGGAATCATAAATTAGTAAAAAAACAAACTCCTTAAGATAGGGACAACCAGCTCTTATAACCAAGAAGAGTGATATTAAAACACAACTTAAACTGAATAAGTTCAGTACAATAAATATCTACCCCTTCAACACATTTCATGAAGAATCTAAGGACAGCTGAGCTCAGGGGTATTGAGGAACAACGTATTCACAGCTAAATATGTAGCCATTGATCAATGAAGCTGAGTTTCAATTCAACTGCATTACATAACATCACCTTATGATTTAGAATAAGCAATAAAAAATATCCATATCCATATGGAAGAGAAGATCTCAGAGTGGAGGAGGATGATTATTGATTGGCAGGCACAAACTTGAGGGAAATGCTATTCACACAGTGGCGTTCATTGGTAGGAGTTGGGAATCCTTCGTTTTTGAAAACATGACCAAGATGTCCACCACATGCTGCACATGTTATTTCTATCCTCATTCCATCTCGGTCCGGCTGTTTCATACATCCAACAAAGCAACTTCATTACAATCTCATCCAAATCAATTTGCTTCTCCAATTTAACAATCACATATGTATATTATCAATGTTACATTAGATGAATCTTCCATTCAGTTCAAGAAAATATCAATATTCTAAGGGTGTTTATGAATTGGCAATGGAAAATAAATTTTAAATAAAATAGTTTACAGTTAAGATTATATGGAAAAATATGGTTGTATTTGTAACATCCATGTAATCCTATAATAATCACAATCACACCAAAACTTTGGTTTTCTTAATAAGCATCCAAGCACCCCTATATATACCAAAGTGAACTTATGATCCCGAAATGTCACAAGCTGGAGGAACTACAGGTGCAGTCAGTTCATGATGATAACAGCAAAGAAAAAGAATAAAAGACCAAAAAGGCTAATTCACCGTTTGATTTATGGCTCCTGGAAGACCCTCATAGAAGGCTGGCCAGCCACATCCAGAGTTAAATTTTGTCGTAGACTTGTAGAGAGGAGTACCACAACCTGCACAATTGTAGATTCCCTCTTCATAGAACTTGTTATACTCTCCTGTTCCCGGATACCTGAAAATACAAAAACATCTAATTCAGTGAACTAGTATTCGTATATCTTCACAGTCGTTTCCCCACTTTTTGGCCCTATTTGGTTGAACCATAAAACAAACTAACTACTAAACAACATTACATCACTGTCATTATTATTTAACAGTAATTCTGTTTTTTATTACTGTTTTTACTCAATGACGCCAGAGCAATTTTCTGCTCATAAAATTACTTTTCCATTCTAATTTTCTTTTCTGTCTTTTTCATTCTCCATACAGATGACTATATGTCTATATGAATTACTTAGCACTCAGAAATCAAAGTGAGAAGAGAAGAAGTTGCATGTAAATAGAAAAGGAATAATAAAAGGCAACAATATGGATGATTGGAGAAACAGAAAGTCACTTTCAAGAAGCCTTAAAAAGTGTTTGGGATTATAAAAAGGGATGGAATGGAATGGTCACTACTAAAACAAAGTGGAATTTAATGGCGAACTAAGAATCATTTCATTGTAATTGTAGGAGCACCAACCCGTGACTAAGGAAGATTTCTTTAAAGCACTAAGGCTAAATCAAATTTCTCAATTCACTATATTCTTTGATTGAATATCCATGCAGAATTGATGGATCTTCTCGACTCACCTATGCAACTTAAGTGGAATGCGATGGCACCTTACAAATCTATAATCCAATCACTTTAAAATTAGCTACTTATCCATATCCGGATTCTAGTGGAAAAGTTCAATAAATTACAAAAATGCATATTCACTGCCACAAGTTTTCTCAGCGAGCATTGATCAAAGTAGAAGTTGGAGAAGGCAACCATTAACAAATTATAAAATTGCACATTCAGTGTCAAAAGTTAATTGCAAGCAACGAGGTGGAGGGGGAGCTTCATTTTGGAAGTGAAAATACACAGTTTCATCTCATAAGGGTTAAAGCATTCTTGTTCGCAATATATCTTTGAACTCCAATTCAGGAATGAGAAAATTTGGGTTCCATCTCTTTCTGTTCCTCTATCTCCTTAATAATTCTTCCAATCGATGATTTGGGGTTTCATGGCAATTCTAATTTCCAATCTGTGCAAAATAACATCCTCTAACAGATTTCTCAAGCAAATGTGCCAAACTTTCCATAGTTTTGAATATTTCACATAGAGAACATAATGCCTTAATAATAAGTAAGATGTCAAAGCTATACAGGACAACGAACTAGGTAGTATTATTTTCTCATGGAAAGAAGAAAAAATGGTCTAACGAAGGAGTACATTCAGGTTAAGTAACTGATCTAACTATCAATCTAAAAGTCGAAAGTAAAATCCTCTCAACCTCCCACCCTTCTCATACAATATATAACTCAAAGCTGAGCAAAACATTAAAATCGTAAACACCAAAAACAGAAAAACATCACATCATTGTTTATTTATCTTTCCCAAATCATAACCACAGGCAATAACAAGGACAATAACCACTAAAGCCATCCCTCAATCATAACCCCTCCAATCCTAATTATAAGTTCATTTTTTTATGTTGATAAAGCATATAAGTTCATTAGATTGTAACACATGTTACATGTAACTATATTATACTACCTTCATTCCTGAATATATATAAGATCATTTTCCCTTTTGATTAGATTAAGGATGCTAGTTAAGTTATTTATTACACATGATATTACTAATCTACCCTAACCATGCTAGTTAACTATAAGATCATTCTCACCCGCTTGTTTATTATAGATAAGGACTATTGGGTTTTATTTGGAAAAAAATGAAAAAAATTAGGAAATTGCTTAGATTTAGAAACAAATTGAAATCTGAAATGATCTTACATTTATATTTAGGAAAAGAGGGAGTAGTTTAGTTTATAAGACAAATAAATTAAATGAGAAAAGATATATCTATACATATAAACAATTTAAATTGATTTGTTTGCATCCTTAATTTCTCAAAATAATAAGAAAAAGTCACCTTGATGTTATAGTTAGAAATCTGAGCAATCTTCAATGAAAAAACACAGAATTAAATAAAATTAGCATAATTGAGGTAATCAAAAATGATAAAAAAAGAATCATACTCAGTGCCCTTTTGTCTGAGAATGTGAAACTGTTCAGGAGAGAGAACAGCACGCCATTCTTCCTCAGACTTTGGAAAAGAGCCAGAAGCAGCCATGGCTACAACCCCACCTCGGAAACCACGATTAAAGGAGAGATTAAGAATGGGTTTTGAAGAAAAGAGTGAAGTGGGATGAGAATGAAGAGGATTGAGGAGAGAAGAGAAGAAGATGGGTTTGGTTTTGGGGTTAAGGAGGAGTATGGAATTGGAGGAAGCAAAAGGTGAGATTCTGAGAAATTTGGAGCCCATATAATTGTGTTCTTATTATTCTTGTGTTCATCGGTCAGAGAGATTTCGGGGTTATGTTTATGTTTTTTTTTTTTGCGACTGTAGATGTAGATTCGTGGTTGTCATTTGTTAATCTACTAGAGTTTTCATCTGTGTGTCATTGTTTTTGTGTTTTTGTACTATAAATATTAGGTATTTTTTATGCACTAGTAGTTATGAAGTACTCTCCCTCTCTCTCCCCCTACTTAATAGGAGTATAAAATTTCAGTAGTCAAAAGGCGTTTTTAAGAAAACACCTTAAAGTTAGTTTGTTGTTCATGTCTCCTTCTGAAGTTGATAGTTGGCCTGTGAATTTGCTCCATTCACAGGAATGTGGATCGAACATTTGAACCCTCAACCACTTACTTAATAGACGAGAGTACTTACCACTCACGCTAACCCGTCAGGTTTGAATGTGTTTTATTGGTTAATATAGCTCATATTTATTATAATATTTTTAAGAGATAAATCTTACTCACATTTATTATGATGCTTTTAAAATAGAGAAATATATCATAATTAATCAATATGAAAGAGAGTTAGAGTTTGTAATAAAAAAAAGAGAGTTAGAGTTGAAGTAGGAAAACATGAGAGAATGTAAGATGAAATCTTATATTTTAGATTAAAATCATTCAATTTTAGATTAAAATCATTCAATTTTAGCTCTTACAAATGTGACAGGGAGTAGTAATAATGAATTGAAAATTTATTAACTTTTTGAGAAAATGGGGATAGCCCCGATAGAGATGTTTATAGGAATGATCTGAAGAAAATAAGACATGAAAAGTAAAGACGATATGAGAAAGTGGTGTCTGAAATTTATATTTATAATATTATTTATGTCAAGCTTTTCAATCACCTTACATGTTGTGCTTTTTAATGTGGGTTGACAATTATATTATAATTTATTATTAAGACATATGGCTTCATGTAAGTGAAGAATTTAAGATAATGGATATAAAGAATTCAAATATTTCCTAATATGTTTTAAACATAATTACATTGATACTATTTTCAGTACATATTACAAGTTATTTCAACTAATTTATCATATTGAAATGTGATAGATAATTTATTGTTTAAATTGAATTATTTTCCCAAGATGTTTTGAAAAGAACAAAATAGAATAAATCACATTTAAAAATAATTAGATGGGGAAGATTGACGAATAAAAATTAATTACCTTTTGAGTTATTTATAATATGAACTATTTATATATAAAAGATCAATATGTTTCAATTGAAAGATAAAAGGATGATGATGACTATAATAATAATAATAATAATAATAATAATAATAATAATAATAATAATAATAAATAATGATATGATTATTAAAGTTTGATAACATTCAGAAAAGGAAAAGTAAAAACATAAGCCTTGAAGAGAAATTGCTTAATTCTGATAAAAAAAGAAAGTAATTAATCACTTGTGAACATTCCAAGTTGTATGAAGATGCGTTAGTGTGATGAACAATTGAGTATTCTTTTACTAAAAAAACAAGTTCCATCTATTAGAATGCACTAAAGAAGGCAAATTATTCTCACCAAATAGAAGAAGGCAAATTGTTACCAACTGATTGTTGTGGGTTTATGCTGGAAGACAAAACCATTGAAGAGAACGAGACTACAGATTTAGAACCTCTCATTATGTACTACTACTAGGATATCAAAAATTTGTGAAAACTAGATTGTACCTGAAACCTTTTATCAAAGGCTAATGAAAACCTAATTTTGTTGTATAGAATCTAGAAGTACCACACATTCAAATGATAGAGTCATTCCTATGTAAGATTGAGATTGTAGTAGAAAAAATGCAATTGACTGCTAGACCAGGATAAAGACTTTATATCAAGAAAATATTCCATTGTACAGGGTTCCATGAAAACAGGGTATAAATTAGTTAGAACCGGTTGATTTATAACAGAATTTTCAAAAAAAAACCCCTTGCAGGAGTCATCGTTAAAGATGGTTAATAGAAATGGTTCTATCATTGAAACTTTGCCATTTGAGATTATTAGCAATGAAGGAATCACAATCCATTGTATCATTCCACAACCAAAAAGAATTATAAGGCTGTTTAAGTCATTACAAAAACTAATATTGTTGGCTTGAGAAAAACTATGACCCTTTTTTTTCATTACAAGAAAAATTATGACCCTATTATAAAGGTATCCGACTTCTTTATCTAATTCATTTCCTCTCATTTAACCCAATTGGATGACCTTTTTCTCTCAATTCTATAACCGAGTTCTATGATGACAGCTGGACCTTGTTTTTTGAACAAAATAAATAACACTGGCATAGACTTGCTCTTCCTTCAGGCACTGATGTTGGGCTCAGTAGAGTCTGATATATGTGATTCAGGTGAGGAAGGTAATTCCAGAAGTCGTCCTCGCTGGGCGCGTGGTGGAAGGTGCTTTGCAGGTTTCCTGGATGGTGCATTCCAGGGTAAGAATACCCAAGTTCCTCCCCCATTGGCTAATTTACGAGGGCTCACAGGGGCTAACATCACCATTCGAGGTTGGAGAACTCCCCATTCGGGACCACTGGGAGGTATACTTGGCGG
The DNA here is from genome assembly GCA_029929735.1 of Mimosa pudica. Taxonomy (NCBI): domain Eukaryota; kingdom Viridiplantae; phylum Streptophyta; class Magnoliopsida; order Fabales; family Fabaceae; genus Mimosa; species Mimosa pudica. Next base: position 3,801,773 of record JAKELP010000039.1, on the reverse strand, counting down.
CACATATGGTCCAGAAATTCCAGGGTTCCAGAATGCCATGGCATTCATCATTGAAGGAGTTGGTGGTTGATATTGATTTGAGTCTGGTCTCACTCTGAAGAAGGTGATGCTGATCCTTCTGTTTGGGGATGGACACATGCTGTGTCAGCACTGTTTCCTCTCATCACTAGAAGAGACCCTTTCTTCAATGAGAGCATGAGTGGCCCTTTGTAGTTCCCATCGTTTTCGCTCACAAGGGTACGCCCAAAAGCCATGGTTGATTCAGAAAGAAGAAGCGTGGACAGAGGTTGATCTAGGTGCGGTGGTTTAAGGAACGGTTGAGAATACTCACCCTCTTCAAAAAAGTTGATGATACAGCCATCTGGCCTTCTATATTCGGGGAGCAAACGCCATTGGATAAGGTGATCAATAACATTTTGAAGGAGAGATGGGATTGGCTCTATATTGCTATTTGAATCCTCCTTTATCTGTCCGAAAATTGGTACACCTAGTTGAATCATCTCTCGTTTGTTTCCCTTCACTTGCTTGTTAAATAGTAGTACAAAAGTTTCTCCAGAGAGTTCTCCATTCTGGCCAGCAGCATGAAGCTCGTTGACAAAATCGGTGAGCTTTCTAAGTATAATAACCGAGTTCTTATAATAATAATAATAATAATAATAATAATAAGGACATAATCTTTTTGGAGATGTGAGGGTGTTTTGTGGATATTGTTGTGTCAAGTTATCTAATAAGGGATCTCTTGTGTTCAATGTGATCATGTTTGGGCCCAAACGTGCGGCCCTAGAAGATCCCTATTGTGTCATGTTTGGATAAAGGTTCCTTTCAAAAATTTATACATCGAGCAATTTGAAATTGATTTTATAAAAAAAAGTCACCATACAACAAAGGAGAGAAATAGAATGTGAATAAATGAAATAAAATACTATTACATATTAGAGTAACAGTGAGTAAAACAGTGGGTAAGAATAAAAGGATGAGGCATTCTACTTATTTTAATAAATTAATTAAGTATAAATTTAATTAAGTATTCCATCTAATATTAAATATAAGACTAATTTGACTTTTTGTACAGATTGAAACAGTTTAAAAACACCAATTTATTATTACATGTTGCATGTAAGTAAATTATAGATTAGTTCATATGAAAAATAAATTAGTTTTGAGATTGTTAGATAAATTAGTTTTAATAGTGATAAATATAATTATTTATTATACACCATTAATCTCTCCAATAAAAATTATACATGATCCTAAACAAAGGTGGTAATAGTGGGTTGGGCAGTTAACTGCTCAAGTCACTCACGATTCTCTTCACACACAAAAAATTCAATTTTGTCGAAAAAAATGCTAATATGAACTTTGGAATAATCCATAATCCTACAACTTAATACATTTTAAAATGAGTCAACAGCCTGTTTTTTGAAAGCAAAAAATAATGTAATTTTAAATAATATGTGTATTATATAACAAATAATTTAAAGAAAATATAATATATTTTAAACAAATGCTATATAATTTTTTGGACAAGGCTAAATGGGCAGGAAAACGCCCCTTCTCCAATGCCCAGCCTTGCCCAAACATTTTCGGCCACGTTTTTAAGTTTGAGTTGAGCAGTTTTTACTGGTTGGGTGGGTATGCTAGGCGGTTGGGCAAAATGAAGAATAAATGTTAAATGCTAAGAGTATTCTTGGAAAAAAAAAGTGTTTCTGGCCTCAATTATGAGAATGAAGAATAAATGTTAAATGCTAAGAGTATTCTTGGAAAAAAAAAGTGTTTCTGGCCTCAATTATGAGAATGAAGAATAAATTTCGTTTCAATTAGGTAACTCCATTAAGTTTGACTGGTGTTGACCGCTAAAAGCTGACATGGCGGGGGAAAATAAATTTTTTTTGTTGGCGTGACGTGCTCATATGACAATCTTTTATCTAGGAATGTGAGTCCCACACATTTAGAAAAATGATTGACACATAAGCACGTCACATCAGTAAAAAAAAATTTCTCAAGTCACATCAGTTTTTAACGGTCAACGTTAGTCAAACTTAACGACGTTACCTGAATTGAAACGAAATTTATTCTTCATTCCTAGAATTTAAACCGAAAACACTTTTTCCCAAGAGTGCTCTTAATGTAATAGTTTGTTACCATTTTTGTACCTTTACCCTATAAATTAACTTATAATTTAATTATATGTGGCATATGTTATGATATATTGGTCAAATTTACTTCCTTAACCTTTAAAAAACAATAAAGAAAAATCAAAGATATCTTATTTTTTATTTAGGATAAGTGTGAGTATTATCTATAAATAATGGAATAATCATTGTTATCTATAAATAATATCGGACAAGTCACTCCAAACATATATAAATTGAAAACTAAGGGTCTGCTTGGATGAGAGGAAAATGGGAGAGGAAAGAAAGTGAGAGGAAAGAAAACTAGTAAGAAAATATAATCCTCTCTCTTGCTTGGATGGAGGAGGGAAAATGGGGAGGAAAGAAAATGGGTAAATATCAAAATAACTAAATTACCCTTATTGTAAATACTTTAAAAAAAGATACATATTTTAACAAAGAACTTAACAAATGAAATTATCCCAACTGAGCTTGAATCTGCCATTTTCAAGCCACCAACTGAAACACCAAACCAAGACTGACCAAAAACTCGTCCCAAATAACAATGAAGAAGAAATCCAAACTTTATCACCATGCCATCTCATTAACCCACGAAGCTGAATCAAGCCACAACAAACAAAAAAAATTAAATTTTGAAGAAAAATCAGAACATCACACGCCAGTTTGGTTATAAAAATTTCAAGTTTAGGTTGTTCTTCCCTTCTTCCCTGCAAGCACAAAAACCCACGATGTTGAATCAAGCTATAGCCAAAAAGAATCCAGCAAGATAAAAAAGGTTTATTTGCGAAAATAGAATGGGCTCAAGAAATACCTGAATGAGAAGCTGTGGAGAAGAAGATTGTGGGGTTTGAGCTTTTGAGAAATATCTGGTGTTGAGCGTTTGAGCAAAGAAGAGGCTTGGGAATGAATGAATGAGCGAAGGGCAGATGGTGGAAAAACAAATTTGTCCCATAATCCCCCCATTTTGGGAGGAAAAGTTTGGGGGAAAATGGGGCATGGGGCCCACACTATTTTTCTTCCCCATTTTCTTTCTTCTCCCATTTTCTCTCCTACCAAGCAGCGGAAAATGTTCATCCTTGCCCCCTTTTCCCTCCCCATTTTCCTTCCTCTCCCATTTTCCTCTCAAACAAGCAGGCCCTAAGAATGTTGAATTAGGAGTGTAGCGATATTGGTGCAGAGGCTTGAAAATCTCAACCATTCTAATACATATTGTTGAGGGTATTTGTTGAGAGTATTCGATTTTTTTATTAATTATTTTCTCTGTATTGTTTGTTTTTATTTCCATATTTGTTTGATTCTCTTCCTGTATACTTGGTCATTCACAGATCCCGATTATTAGGGAAGTATTTTATTTTTTTAAAAAAAATGTCCAAAAACAAAAACCCGAGATTTGACACTCTTCCCCTTAAACAAATGTAATCTCCATGAACACTATGAAATTCGTGGCTGTCACCCAAGAGGGGGGGGTGAATTGGGTGAGGGAATAAAAACTTAAACTCTTTTCGAAAGACTGCTTGTGCTCGGTGATGATGATAATAAATAATGCTATGCACAAGTCAGTATGCTATGTGATGCAAAATAGAATGATCAAGTATAAATATATGCACACATAAATTTATCCTGGTTCGGTCACCCAGACCTACATCCAGTCCCCAGGCTACACCTGAGATTTCCAATCCACTATTCTTGTTTAAACCGGGCACAAGAGAAGCCTTTACACTTTAGGTTTTACGAGCACGGGTTCACCTAACAACCCACAGGTTTTACAACGGGTTCACCTGCAAACCTTACCGCAAGTTTTACGGGATCACTTGCAACCTTACAAACGCAAGTTTTACGGACTAACTTGCAACCTATGGAGATTTAGAAAACCTTCTAAATGCTCCCCCTTACAAAATGTAAGATTACAATTATGTTCACTCTATGAACTGATTTTGTTAAACACTTAACCTCAAAACTAACTCTCTCAAAGAGTGGATGATGTTACTCACTTAAGTACAAATGAATCACTCTCTAAGAATATTACATATCAAAGTCCGAGAGTAGAAGATGAGAGGAATGTAGAATAGTGTTTTTCAGATAATAGCCCTGTTCTCTCTCTCTTTTTCAAGCCCCTTCTTCAGAAATGAAGAACATCCCTTTTATACCAGTCTCTGAATATCTAGCCGTTGGAGAGGCAATAAGATCGTTTGATTATAGACGTTGGGGCCTTGTTTACGTTGTCCTCATTAATGCACAGCAGGGTTGACTTTGCTTTATCTGAAAAGGTGCTCTGACCAAGCTGTTCTGTCAACACTGTTCTGACAAAAGTCGTTCTGACATCTGAACACTTTGTACGGTCCGACTCTTGCTTGCTGTCAGAGAGGACTTCGTTCCTCAAGCATAAGTCCAGGATGTTAAGAGACTCACTATCGGAAGCTCTCTTGCTATCTGAAGCTCGTGGACTCTAACATTTTGCTTGCTATCACATAGAGGAACTTTGTCTTCCAAGCACTTGTCCATGAATGATAAGAGTGCTTTGCTATTGGATCCTCTCTTGCTATCAGAAGCTCTCTTATGGACTCTGACTCTTGTGGGCAGTATGAGCTTTGACACCTTGAGTGAATCTTCAGATTATGTTCTCATACTCCTCATGCTTGGTAGGTAACAATGTTGTTTGAATGTGTCTGTTATCCTCTTGTTACCGTTGGAAGGAACATCTTCTTAAATGCTTCAGCAGGGTTGACTTGCTTTATCTCTGAAAAGTAGTCCTGACACCTCTGCTCTGTTAAAAGCATTCTGACACTGCATCTCTTTGAACGTTCAGACATTCTGATTGCTTGCGGAAGCAACTTCTCATCCGGAAGCAACCTTACTGAGTGTGCTGCACTTGAACGTTAGTTTAGCAATATAATCATATAATCTCATGCAGTGGGTGATCCTAAGTCTAAGGTGTATCCGGAAGCACTTCTACATCCGGAAGTAAATTCACTTGATGAGGGATTTAGTTCACCATGACTTGCTCTCGCTTAGTCTATTTCATTCCACCACTCAGCGCTAGTCACTGAGCTATCGGGAGCACTTTTACTTGACGTGGTGAATTCACTGACGCTTAGGGTGAAATCTATTCTATCAGTCTGCGCCAGTCAAGATCTAACAGGAAGCAACTTCACTTGATGTTGCATTTCCGCTGACGCTCGGGGTTATATCTAGTCTATCAACCTGCGCCAGTCTAAATCTAATAGGAAGTGCTTTCACTCGGCGAAGTAGACTTACTGACGCTTGGGGTAATAACTATTCTATTGCTCTGCGCCAGTCTAAGTCTAACAGGAAGCGCTTTCACTTGGGGAAGTAGACTCACTGACGCTTGGGGTAATATCTATTCTGTCGCTCTGCGCCAGTCTAATTCTAACAGGAAGCAAACTCACTTCCGATTGAAACATAGCTTAGTCTTAAGGTTTTGTGTACCTAATTCTCATGGACTAAGTTATTTCCCAGTGATTTACTTGCTGATGCTGGGGGATGAAAACATTCATCCGCATGCGCAAGTCCTAATCTATCCGGAAGTGATCTTACATTCTCAAGTGATCTAACTCAGGATTCTAACCATGTCATCTAATCCTTCCTAAGTGCTGATTATGTTCTCTTAAGTACTAGACCATATCATACCTTAGTCACCATCAAAACTTAAGATTCTAACATTCTCCCCCTTTTTGATGATGACAAACCCATAGATGACTAGAGAACATAATTAAACTTAGATCACTCCCAGAGCACTCCCAGAGCTATATTTCATTCCCAGTTCTCTCCCCAGATATCTTATCTTTCAGCTCTAGACTTCTCATGTCTCATCTCTAGACATCTCATCTCATCTCTAGACATCTCATCTCTCTCCCCCTTTTGGCTTCATCAAAATCCAACAGGTGCAAGCTAGCCTTAGGGATGGGGATACTTTTATCGTTCTCCTAGGAATGGGCTTTCTACCTAATATTTCTCCCTATGTATCGCTAATAAAGATTTGTTCTAGACTATTCAATACAATGTACGAGAATTAACAAGGAACAGCAATAATGGCTCATGATCCTAAATGATTGTATTCTCCCTAAACACTATGTAGGATAGTTAAACATGTTTTTCAAAGGAGATATTGATACATCAAATCTAATCATAATTAAATTAAGATCAAAACATACAAAACAGTTTTCTTTTTGAAGGTGAAAATTCTTTCCAAATGTAATTTTGATCCTCTCGAATTGATTAACATGATATCAAAAATAATTTTGATGTGTTTAAAAATGATGATTATGATAAAATATGTGATTTTAAATTCAAATGAGATGAAATCTGATACCTAATGAAATCAAATGAGATCTGAGTTTGAACTTGTGGTATCAAAGGAAATGATTGAATGCCAAATGAAATTTGTGATACCATATGAAATGAAATCAAATCAAATGAAATTTGTGTTTTTTTAAAAGTGCCAAAAATAATTTCCAAACAAATTGCATCACAGCATCTTAAGAGTTTATTATCGATGACAGCATGTGACTCTCTATTTTCAAGGGATCATTAACAGGTAATGTCCACTTACTTCTCTTCTATATTAAGATTAATCATCATTAAATCAAGAAAGGAAGCATATAAGAGAGGTATGTTATCAATTACTTTCCAGCATGTCATTTAGAGGATACAGATGTGTGAGCTAGGATGATTTTCTAAGACAGTGAATGATTTTGAAGTCAATGCAGATTGAGAGAAACATCCTAAGTTGACACCCTTACCAATGCCATGTATGCATCATATGTAAGAGATGGTAAGGTGTAGATGTTACCACAGATGAGGGGTACTCATACTCTATTAGACTCAGGAATCTGAATCATACGCAGATAAGCATGCTTCCTGACATCTTCAAGAGGTGTGCTATCTCAAGTGGAAACCCCTAGCGCAAGTGCTTTGATGATTCGCTTCGGCAAGCTGAGCTACAACCACAAGCAGACATGACTGGGCAGTCACTCTACTCTTCCCATGGTTCAATAGTTGGCCTGCTATCGAAGGCGCTGATTGTTGTGAAAGCAACCTTGCTCAAACTTGATGATTGGTCCTGCATATGCTTGAGGAAACAAATGCTTTCTGATGGTCAGTGAAAGAACTTAAGATTTAACATTGAAGACCATCCTCAGGACATTCAAGTCAATCTGTGTTAATCAGCACAAGCTAATAATTTTAAGAAATCATGCTTGCTAATTGGTTTAAGAAAATATGAGCAATGATTATGTGAAAACTAATTTTGAAATTATCTATACATTCACATAGTTTCACTATCAAGACATGAACTCTATTTATACTCTCATGGATAAATATCAATGTGATAGTACAGAGAATATTAAACAGGTGGCATATTTTCAGAGTTTCATAAGCAAGTATAGTTCAATACATATGCCTCAAGGATGTTCATGTTAGATCATGAAGACATGTGAATTAATAACATAATGAGATTTTGAAAAAGAGAATCTTCATCCTCACAAAATAATTTGATTAGGATTGAATTCGTTTTACAAAAACAACCAAATTTCAGCATATGATTACGAGAATAATTTCCAAATTTTAGCTCAAGTTCTTCTAGATATGCTCAGTGTGATCTCATTGTTCTTAGGACATCAACAAGCTTGAAATTAATACAGATTATAGCATGCTTGTGATACTATGCCATGTTTTACAGATCTAGCAGAGTTTAATTCAAGGCATTTCCTAAGATTTCTAATGCATGTCAGACAAGAGAGAGACTATCCATTTAATTTCACAACAGAATATGTAAGGGATAGAAATGCTCATGTGTATTGGCGAGAGTTTCTCAGGTTTGGTATAGTCATTCCACACATCTTGATAAGAGACATTTTCGTTGCCATTCTCTCTTGGTTATATTCATTGTTCAAGCTTCAATAATCTGTGTCAACATTCTTAAACCACAAACTTGAACTGAGATCATTAGTAGATTGAGAACTTAAAGATGTAATTAAGAGGGATGTATTGTTCTCGAAATCATAGCTGCTTATGCATTGAAAACGTTGATGCAAGAGATACCACATGAAATGGAAAATCAGAAATAACTTTTGAGTGCTATCATGAGGTATAGTTGTCATGCAAGTTTGAAGAGGATCAGAATCTATTTTTGAAAGTTTGCATTTCAGAAGGATCTTTCAAAACTCAGGGTGAATGCATAAACTATTTTCTTTCATGACTATATGCACAAGGATATACAAGGTTTTTGATCAAGATAGTCATGGACAGCATGTAGATTATGAACATTACTTATTTCTTCAGCCCCTTTTTTTTTTATGATGAATATAATGTTCACATCTTAGGATGCTTAATGTAAAATCTCAATAAGTCCATCTAACATTAGCATAGGAGATTTTACTATCAAATGCTTCGTTCCTAAGTGATCCCTTGCTTACCCAAGGAGATCTTCTATACTTATCCTTGGTTCGAAGCACTTTCTTCTGAGAGGTAGGATTCAAGAGCCTTTTCAATGATGATCGAGGAATCCACTCTCTCTTGTTCTTCTCAGGATAATTGAATGGAACTTTGTGATAGCTCATCCTTGAGACAGAACCATTGTCCCTTGTGGTGGCCGACAGCTTCTTATGATTGTACCAGTGGGTTTCAGCAGTTGCATCACCACGAGTTCTCTTCTTTGGGATGAGAGGAACTCTTGATCTATCCTGCACAAGTAAGGCACTAGGAGGATGTTTTGGTACCCATTTGTACTTGGGTCCTACATGGTTAGCACTGGACCTTACTTGTCCTTTAGGAATCCATACAAACTTATTTCTCACATTTGAATTTCTTCTAAGACTGCATGTGTGAGAAATATGTCCTAATCTACCACAATAATGACAGATAATGGATTGATAATCAAAATGAGGCTTCCTATCATTATCATGATTAGTTTTCTTTAGAAAAGCTTTTTGTTCCTTTGAAATTTCAGTTTCTTTTGAAAGCTTTTCTTTTTCCTTCAACACGTGTTTACAATCAAAACATTTTTCAAGACATGTTGAAGTTTTCCCTACCGATAGTGGGCTAGCTATCGGAACCACTAGTTCTTTAAAAGAACCCTCGGAAACTTTAGATGTAGAAGAAGAAATTAGTTTTTCAAGTTTCCTATCTTTTTCTTTTAAGCCTAGAAGTTCTTTTGCAAGTTTACAATATTCAGTATATAACTCATTGTATGCATCTTGCAAATCAGAGAGTTCAATTTCAGATCCAGATACCTCACTTTCTGAATCTTCTAGGCAGAGATGGATACTCTCTTCACTGAAGTCTGCTTCCTCAATATCAGCTTCCAGAAGCTCATCAGTAGATGATCCACAAAGAGCACGAGTTGAGCTTTGGACAGCTGTGCTTTCAAGAGATGGGTTAGAAGCATATATCACATCAAGAGTATTCCAAATATCTCTAGCACTAGAGCAATGTTTGATTTTCTGGAAATCATTTTCAGTTAAGCCTTTGTATAAAATTTGCATTGCTCTAATGTTTAAGGAAAACAAATTTTTCTCCCTTTGAGTCCAGTTTCCTCTTGGTTTGAAATCAAAATCATTTTCAAAAATATCCCACATTTTCAAACTAGTGGATTTTATAAAACTTTCCATTCTTGCTTTCCACCAACAAAAATCAATATTTTCTAACACAGGTGGAATGGTATGATCAAAGCCTTTGGAAAACATTTTAACCCAAATCAGCCAAGGTCTTTGCACTTGAGATCGTTTGATCCTTTAAACAAGTGACCTGCTCTGATACCAAATGAAATTCGTGGCTGTCACCCAAGAGGGGGGGTGAATTGGGTGAGGGAATAAAAACTTAAACTCTTTTCGAAAGACTGCTTGTGCTCGGTGATGATGATAATAAATAATGCTATGCACAAGTCAGTATGCTATGTGATGCAAAATAGAATGATCAAGTATAAATATATGCACACATAAATTTATCCTGGTTCGGTCACCCAGACCTACATCCAGTCCCCAGGCTACACCTGAGATTTCCAATCCACTATTCTTGTTTAAACCGGGCACAAGAGAAGCCTTTACACTTTAGGTTTTACGAGCACGGGTTCACCTAACAACCCACAGGTTTTACAACGGGTTCACCTGCAAACCTTACCGCAAGTTTTACGGGATCACTTGCAACCTTACAAACGCAAGTTTTACGGACTAACTTGCAACCTATGGAGATTTAGAAAACCTTCTAAATGCTCCCCCTTACAAAATGTAAGATTACAATTATGTTCACTCTATGAACTGATTTTGTTAAACACTTAAGCTCAAAACTAACTCTCTCAAAGAGTGGATGATGTTACTCACTTAAGTACAAATGAATCACTCTCTAAGAATATTACATATCAAAGTCCGAGAGTAGAAGATGAGAGGAATGTAGAATAGTGTTTTTCAGATAATAGCCCTGTTCTCTCTCTCTTTTTCAAGCCCCTTCTTCAGAAATGAAGAACATCCCTTTTATACCAGTCTCTGAATATCTAGCCGTTGGAGAGGCAATAAGATCGTTTGATTATAGACGTTGGGGCCTTGTTTACGTTGTCCTCATTAATGCACAGCAGGGTTGACTTTGCTTTATCTGAAAAGGTGCTCTGACCAAGCTGTTCTGTCAACACTGTTCTGACAAAAGTCGTTCTGACATCTGAACACTTTGTACGGTCCGACTCTTGCTTGCTGTCAGAGAGGACTTCGTTCCTCAAGCATAAGTCCAGGATGTTAAGAGACTCACTATCGGAAGCTCTCTTGCTATCTGAAGCTCGTGGACTCTAACATTTTGCTTGCTATCACATAGAGGAACTTTGTCTTCCAAGCACTTGTCCATGAATGATAAGAGTGCTTTGCTATTGGATCCTCTCTTGCTATCAGAAGCTCTCTTATGGACTCTGACTCTTGTGGGCAGTATGAGCTTTGACACCTTGAGTGAATCTTCAGATTATGTTCTCATACTCCTCATGCTTGGTAGGTAACAATGTTGTTTGAATGTGTCTGTTATCCTCTTGTTACCGTTGGAAGGAACATCTTCTTAAATGCTTCAGCAGGGTTGACTTGCTTTATCTCTGAAAAGTAGTCCTGACACCTCTGCTCTGTTAAAAGCATTCTGACACTGCATCTCTTTGAACGTTCAGACATTCTGATTGCTTGTGGAAGCAACTTCTCATCCGGAAGCAACCTTACTGAGTGTGCTGCACTTGAACGTTAGTTTAGCAATATAATCATATAATCTCATGCAGTGGGTGATCCTAAGTCTAAGGTGTATCCGGAAGCACTTCTACATCCGGAAGTAAATTCACTTGATGAGGGATTTAGTTCACCATGACTTGCTCTCGCTTAGTCTATTTCATTCCACCACTCAGCGCTAGTCACTGAGCTATCGGGAGCACTTTTACTTGACGTGGTGAATTCACTGACGCTTAGGGTGAAATCTATTCTATCAGTCTGCGCCAGTCAAGATCTAACAGGAAGCAACTTCACTTGATGTTGCATTTCCGCTGACGCTCGGGGTTATATCTAGTCTATCAACCTGCGCCAGTCTAAATCTAATAGGAAGTGCTTTCACTCGGCGAAGTAGACTTACTGACGCTTGGGGTAATAACTATTCTATTGCTCTGCGCCAGTCTAAGTCTAACAGGAAGCGCTTTCACTTGGGGAAGTAGACTCACTGACGCTTGGGGTAATATCTATTCTGTCGCTCTGCGCCAGTCTAATTCTAACAGGAAGCAAACTCACTTCCGATTGAAACATAGCTTAGTCTTAAGGTTTTGTGTACCTAATTCTCATGGACTAAGTTATTTCCCAGTGATTTACTTGCTGATGCTGGGGGATGAAAACATTCATCCGCATGCGCAAGTCCTAATCTATCCGGAAGTGATCTTACATTCTCAAGTGATCTAACTCAGGATTCTAACCATGTCATCTAATCCTTCCTAAGTGCTGATTATGTTCTCTTAAGTACTAGACCATATCATACTTTAGTCACCATCAAAACTTAAGATTCTAACACACTATAGAGGACATGAGAATGATCTTGACTCTTTTGGAGTTTCTGATTATAAAGGCAACTTATACTAGTTGCCTAGGAATTGGAATATCTTTTCTCTAACCTAGCTCTGATACCATGTAGAAAATAGAAACAACATAATAGTCCGACAATTTTATTAATGATGACCTCCTATATTTATAGTGATATGAGGAGAGAGAAATATAAATAGAAGAATAAGTCAAACTAGCAATAACCTAGATAAACTAAATAAACAAATAAATAATATAAAAATAAATAACAAATCCTAGAAAAACTAGATCAACCTAAATTTGACTAATTCAAATTACCTTTTTAGATGTTTACGGTAACCAAGGTAACCACTCTATCAAGGGTTCTCCCTTTTGGTATGTCATTTGTTGGAAAGGACTTTCAAATTAAAGGTACACATTGTAATATTCTTGCATGTTGTTCACTTTGTTTTTGAATTTCTATTTTATTATCTCATCCATTGGAAATTATTTCTAGAGCTAAATTGTTATCAAGTTACTTGTAATGTTTTTATCGTACCTCACTTGTTGTAAGAGATTCCCAAATCAATGAACCACTTTGATGTTTCAAACTGCCAATTTCACCAAGTATTACACATCCCTATCAACTCGTTCTGAGCCAATTTTTTTTAAGCGGGTAGAAATGATGGAAATCACAAAAGAAAAAAAAAAGGTTCTAAAATGATTTGAAGATTTCCATATTAGCATTTGATTTTTGTCAATTAGTTTTAATTTTTAGATTGCTCTATTTTAATTCATATTTGATTATTATGAATTAGCATTGAATATGATTTGTAATTCTAGATTATTCTGTGATTAATTCCTACAGTTAGGTTGAGACCTGTATAGCCTAGCCCCTCAACTATTTGCTTTAGAGATGCTTTATGATTTGAATGATATTAATGAGTTTCTGTTTTCCTTTCTTACTCCATCTATAATCTACTATAATTACCCGTAAGGAATATTCCCTTACTTTCACACCAGATGCTGTTTTTAATATGATATTACCTAAGTTTTTGGTGCTCCATTCTTAGAAAAATGTTGCATGTTGAAACTGATTGGCTTGCATTTAAATGTGGTTGTTCACACTTGTAGTTGATTTTAATTGCATCACATCGTTTCTCACTTTCTTGGAGTCTGTTCAGATTCCCCATTTCATCCAGTGTATGCACATGCATTGTATCACATCACAAATGAATTTTCTCTTCTCACTAACAACTCTCTCTCTCAATCATTTTCATCTTCATTTTTTTCATTTTCATAGGGTGGCTTGAAGTGGGTGGTGGACGCACACGGAGCTTGCGTCAGCCTTAGGTGAGCTTTGCCTTCCCTATTTTCTCTTCTCCTTCTGCTCCCATTTTGCTTCGATTTTTGATTTATATCACAGATCCTGGTTATTGTATTTGCATATTAGGGTTAGCAATTGAAGTTTGTTTTTGAATCTTCGATTCCAGTTGTTTTTCTAAATTAAAGTGAATTGAGAGGAAGATGAAAAGATTTATGGATTCAATCTGATGTGATCTGTAGCGATTTTGCCTTCTTTAGATGATCATTTTCGGCCATTTGCTTGGCTGAAGGGACATTACTCTCTCATCAAGTAATTATGTCAATACCTTCCTTGCGCCTATTGGCATTTTTAAGTTCGCCAAGTCTAGGGGTTTAAAAAAATGCAAGTCATTCTAGAAAGATTTAGAGAACTTTAACATAAGATGCTGAAATAATAATGTTGAAAAGACAAGGCGGCAAAATGAGATCGAGCCGCACCACATGGATATCTGTGATGATTTTTAAGTTCTTTCATTCTAAAGCTTTGATGATGATCTATATAACAATCTATTCATCTGTGAAATGGTAATTAGTATCTTTTAATTATCATGCTAGACTTGCTGGAAGAGGCAACGAAATGTGAGTCTGAGGTATTATCTACTTTCAAGTTTTCTCCTGCACATGTGATTGGTGTTTTGATGAGCTGTTTAAGGATGTCTATGCTATATGATGCCCAAAACCTACTGATTATTACAATAGGAATTACTTAATTCGTATCTTTGATGTTATAGCAAAGGAAGCCTATGGTAACCTTCTATCACAACACAGCTGATATTTTATTTGCTGAGATTGTAATATTTGAAGTTGTCTTATGTTCCTATTTCTGTATGACTGCTTAAATGATGAAATTTAGTAAAATACTGAATAGTAAATATGTCATCTTTTGAACTTCCAACCACAGCCTGAATTCCATTTTTAATGTGGGTTTTCTGAGTTTTGCCATTAATTATTCATACATATAATCCGTTACCTTTTGTTATAACGTGTGTTCTTAATGGTTGCACTTGTACTTAAGTGTTCTACCATTGTTTTATTTGTTATTTGCTAGCATTGATGACTATAATGTACACTGTTTTTTTATGAAAGGAGTGGCTTCTTCAAGTAGTTATATATTCTATTCTGTTTTTTTCTGATGGCTTCTCTGTAACAACACACACATGTTTTGGAATTTTGATTATGTGTAATCTTTGTGTTAATTTTGTCATTTCAGGATTAGTATAATTTTTTTTCCTGTCCTTGCTTTGTAGCAGCAATAGGACGAGGGAATGATTGTACTGCACTCAGATTTGATTAAGAACAATCACCAATCTATAGAACGTATTCATAATTTTGTCTTTTGTCTGATCCAGTTAGAAATTACCATTTGTTATTTTTAGTAGAATCTCATAAAATGCACAGTTATCAATATATTTACCAAGTAATGTTTGGTGTTTTGAGAGAACTTTGTCAATATATTTTGATTTTATTTATTTTGCAGTTCTGTAGTTATTAATTGTTGATGCCTTGATGGATTTGTTTAGTGTCTGAGTTATGCAACTAGCTTCAGAAGATGTTGAAGAACACGGGGAATAGATTGAATAAGAGATATGTCTGACAGAATGGCTTGAAAAAAAAAGTTGAAGAAGCTCGGCAACATGCATTACTTAGAAAACGATCTTGGCACTGTTGATTTATTGAAAGAATTATCTAGGTTTATTTATTTATTTATTTATTTTTTATGATAAGTTGTTATGTGCTAAGTTTCTTCTAAGGGAATGTGATTCTTTAAATCTTATTTTTTGGTGTTTGGATAAGGTAATGGTTTGAAGGAATCTGTTTTTCGTTTGTTTTTTCTTTTGTTTTTGCTAAATGTTTCGGGTTTGGATTTGTTACTTACTTATATCATGAACCTTTAATTGTTTACTTAAGCTATGATTTTCTTTAGCTCTGGTTGTCATTCTTTATCTATCTTTAGGGTGCTCTAATAATTGGTCTGCTAGCCAAGTAAGGGAAGAGTATGAAAGCCAGTTTGATGCTATTAAAGCTGCAAAAGAAGGTCACTCTGTACTTTTTACAGGAGAGGTAAGATGTAAAATAGATATAATTTTCCTTGCTCTATAGAATCTTTAACTCATGCACCGTAGTTAATTCAATGCTATCAAAATATGTTTCTATGCAAACTTTGATTTTTCGACTTTGTCTGAATCTAAGGAAATTCAAGATTGGTTTTTTACTATAATCATAAGATTAAGCAGAGACACAGTTTTAGCTTCAGGTCTGTACCCACACTTGGTACTTTGCTATAAATAATTCATGCCCTTCATGATTTGTCATCTATATCTAAAAGTGCTTTTTTATACAATGGACATAATAGGTTGAAAATGAACAATAATGTATGACATTTGTTTTCCTATTTGATAAAATGCCTTTTGATTTTCAGAATTGAAGGTATGAAAATACTTGAATCAATGGAACATTATCTCTTTTTTGGTAATTGGTGCATAGAGAATAAGAGGAAGAGAATTATTACTCTTTTGATCATTAGATCACTTAAATGTTGTATTGCACAAGTAAATAGATCATAAATTATTTTATAAGTAGAATGAATTAGATTTGAAG
The DNA here is from genome assembly GCA_029929735.1 of Mimosa pudica. Lineage (NCBI taxonomy): Eukaryota > Viridiplantae > Streptophyta > Magnoliopsida > Fabales > Fabaceae > Mimosa > Mimosa pudica. The sequence goes on along the minus strand of JAKELP010000039.1, from coordinate 3,785,665 downwards.
ATAGAAGACAAAGTATACATGCTTCAAGAAACTATGTCGAATGTTTATAAATGCTTTTACGGCTAATGAGCACATCATGCTCATAATTTCTCTCATTGAAGGAAGTGACGATTTTATTGATCACCACTTGAGATGAAATTGAAGTGGATTGCTTGCATCTTCTCTAGATAAACATGTTAAGTCTGTGCAAAGTCCTTAAATTGATTCATTTATAGGCTACTTCTTGAGTTGAATTATTCGTATTGACCTTGTGATGTATATGTTTTGGTTTTTTGATAGGTTTTTTGATAGGCTACTATTGGACTGGAGGGCAACCATTGGGTGGAAAAGAAGCTTTGCTTCCATTAATCGAAGAGTTTCCACATTTCTACAGTTTCCACATTTCTACAGTAAGCATGACCTTACTTTGCCGGAAGAACTCAAACTGTTCTCCAAAAATAGATATAATTTCAAATTATATGGGCCATATGCTTCAGGTTATTACATATAGCCTTGAGGTTATTACTCCTACTTCCAAATTAATGATATATAGCCTTGAGGCAAGTCCTATCAATAACTTAATTAACGTAAGCTATTACATATATCTGAATCAATAACTTAATTATAGTTATTGGTCTGGTGGTTTGAAACTTGCAGTCCCTAATTGGTAAATGATATTTTAATTATGCAGGGTAATGGGGTATACACAAGGCACAAGAAATTTAACACCCTGAATAAGAGACAAATGCTTCCTCATTTTTTGAAGTCTTCCCTACCAAAAGCAAAGTTTAAGAGTTAGGGCAGTTGGAGCTGCGAAAGCCTGGGAAGGATGTCAGTATGCTTCCACTTCTTGAGTGAATGCGTCAAGACTCAAGATCTCACTTATAATCTAATACTTCATGAGTGATCACACTTCTAAAGTACAAAGCTTATTACTATGGGAAGAGTGTAACCATATGGGTATGCGAAAAAAGCCTTTACATGAAGCAAATCAAGGCTAATTTCGGCAGATCCAACAATTTCAATATGAAAGATGTTTGATCCATTGGCCTTTCATCATGTTCAATCACTCTTTGTTTGTGAAGCATGTCAATCTCTTCAGGTGTACAAATATGAGTTATTGCTATAATATATGCTTGATGCAAAGGGGAATCCGTGAATCAATGATAAAACATACACAACAGAAAAGATCATTCATTCTTTAATTCTTTTATACTCACGAGTTTGTATGGTATACATAATTTTCCCTTTTGTTTAATCTTTGAGCCATATTGCAGATGTAAGCATAATTAAAGCTAATCTTATTATAAACTGAATTATTTCCACTTCATAGAATGAGAAGGACATCTCATGCATTGCAAGGGAGAGTAATATTGAAGCATTATTTTGTAGAATGGTTACGATCACTCCAAACAATTTTTCATGTTGTAAAGTAGGAGTATAATGGTATCATGAACTTTAGTGATTAGAATTTCATTTTTCACCCTTTAACTTTGGTGATTAGAATTTCATTTTTTTTACTCCTTTAACTTTGGTTGGTTATGACATTGATAAGTTACATCTTCCATGGAAACGACATACACCTTTTTTCAGTTTTATATGAACCTCGGTTTAAGTGATTTGGCTTGTAGGGAGATATGTTGAGTGTGTTCAAAGATAAAAGATATTGAGTTATTTGCAACTAAATCAAAACTTTACTCTAAACAACTTTTCCATTTTAATTGGAAAAACAAAGCTCTTTAGAATTATTTCATACAAATTAAAGTTATCACTTAAAATTTTACAAAATAAATTGATTACATTAAATCATTCTTGACTAATTTATTTGGAAATAATTAATAAGATAAATCAAAATAATTGTAAGTTATTTTTTACGAAAATATGATTTTTGATAAAATTAACTTATTTCTAAAAGCACATCTTATTTGGCAGATAAAAAAAAATTGACCATAGAAGATAAAAAAAATGAACCCTTGCAATACACAATTTTATTTTATGTGTAACAATGAGATGCTTTTATCTCAAATTTATTTAGATCATATGAACTTTAAAATGGGGGAGGTGTCTGAGGAAATTTGATTTAATTTTTTTTGGGAGGAGGGGTTGGATAAAGGGATTGAGATGAAATTTAACTCTTATTTTGCATCACATATAATATTATGTTAACTTAAAGCATTTAAATAACTTCATATTAGGATAATGTGTGATCAAAACAAAGTTATTTTTGTGCATCGTGCATCGCATTGGGTCGTCTCCTATAATATTATCTAACAAAATATATAACTTCTAACCAATTTACGAATGCAGATGATTTCACAACTTCTGTTCATACTACGCATCAAAGAACACTTCCCCACTAGATTCAAATGAGGTATTCCAATTGTATTACTCACTCTTCTTTAACAATTTAATTTTTTCTAACAATTGAATTTGCTAAATAAATTTTTTATGCATCACATATAAGATTCGTGTTAACTTGGAGCATTTAAATACCTTCGTATTAGGACAATGTGTGATATTTCACCAAAACAATGACGTCCTCATGCATGTCATTAAATTGATATGATCAATTGAAACTATATGTCATCAAACCTCCTTTATGACATATACAATCGAAAACAACATATAACTCATCTCTTAATTTTCTAAAATACAAGTAGTATTTTTCAAAATATTGGCCTACACAGGTTTGTTAATTAACTTCAAATGTTTAATTAAGAAATAACTTTTTTCTGATAATTAATTACAATGTCACTTTCTGCTTTGCAAGTAATGTAAGTGTCAATGTCAAAATGTAACTTAAAAACAATTATATAAGGTTCATTTTTTAAATCAAACTTTGTAATTCTCTTTTAGCCGGGTAACCCCGTGCATCGCACGGGGTCAAACCCTAGTTCTTTCTAAATTCTCTCATCCTTCTCTCTCCCTCTTCTCATTCTGCCTCTCTATTTCTCTATATTACCTTATTTTTATTCTTATTCTTCCTCTCTATTTCTCTCTAACTCTCATACATCCTCTCTATTACCTTACCTTTCTACATCACCGTTGACCTATCACCTTAAATGCTTGAAGAAAAATGAACTTGGGGAAGTTTTAATGAGGGCCATAAAAGTCATTTTACATTTAGATTTTATTTCTCTCAAGTCCCAAGTTAACAGAGGTCATGCAAAATTAACAGAAATATGAAAAAGGTCTCGTATCCTATAGATGTGTACCATTCGTGTATTTCATGTCATGATAGTTGGGTGATCGAAATGCTCGTTGGGTGATAATTTAGTATCAAATTTGCATTTTTATCCACATAAGTTGAATTCATGAATGTGGTATTGGTGAAAAAATTAAGAATATGTTCGTACCACAATATAAGATACATTTTTAGGTTTTTGTAGATATTTATAGAATATTTTTGATAGAAAAGATATTTATAGAATATTTATTGATTTTAGCCATTGTTCATATTTTCCCATACATTCCTTTTTTTCCTAATGAACCCATGGATTTTTCTTTATCAAAAATGAACCCATAGATGGGGAAAAGATAGATAAAGACTCCTGAATGCCAAAAGGACAAATAGGGTGTATAAATTCCTAAAAGGACAAGGAAGGTCACAAACACCTAATGACAAATGACTCAAAATGCCCTTAAAAAACTTGTATGCTTCATAACAGTTATGATTTATAATCATACTTGACTGTTTAACTAGTTTTCAAGGACATTTTGAGTCATTTTCCCACATTTGCTAATGTCAATTAGGTGTCTATGACCTTCTTTGTTATTTTGGGAATTTAGGCACCCTATTTATCTTTTTGAACATTCGGAAGTCTTTACTTGTCTTTTTCTCCCATAGATTTTGTTTAATAGTTATATTTTTACACTGTCCCTCTCATTGTTTCTCTATCATGCATTCTTCTCCATGTTTAATAGAAAGACTATAATGGAGAAATAAATTACATTTTTATATACTTATTGTTTTAATTGATTTCATTAATTTTCTTGTTAAATACAAAGTAAATATTTGAAACTCATAATAAAGGGTTTAGTGTAATTATTATTATATTTTAAAAATGGTAGCAGTACTACTTTAACCAATTTAATATACGTTAAAAACTCTTTGTAAACATGGATATTCAAAAGGAACAATGAAAATGACTATGAATGACATTAAAAGCATTTTCATAGATATGGATGATTACTATTAATCTTATTACTAATATAGTAGTCGGTGGTTAGGAAGAGCCAATGATTTTATGAAAATGCAGCCGAAGGTCACCACACGCCAATTGCTTTCAATATTTCAATCACAAAGACAGGAAAAAGGAAATAAATATAGGGCCCGTGATTTCATGAAGGCGTCCATGTTTGACTGTTCAACATAAGAATGGGTCGGCACGAGCGTGTGGAAATAACGCACCTCCATTCACACGTCATTTTTGTCTTAGGTCAAAGAGCATCTTCCTTCCTCAAAAGTCATTCATAAACCCACTTTTGAATGTTAAGTACTGATTTGTTTGGCTAAAATAGGAACTTCAAAAGCTTTGTCAACCCTATGGTAACATTGTGTGCACGTTTTTATAGTGTTATTTTGATATTTCATCATAAATCTATCTTTATTTTGATTCTAACACCTCAATTATTTTGGGATATTCCACTATCTACCATATCTGTTACAGTATTACTAGCAATCAATTCATACCAATAATCTCACATTGCTAATGTATGCCATTTCAAATATAAAATTGACTTAGATGTGCAGGCAATGGAGATATTGGAGCCCTATATTAGATTTGGTTTCTACCTAGTGTTCTTTCCATATACCTTTTCCTTTTCATATTGGCCATTAAAATTTGAGTCATCCAGAGCTTAGAGTGGTTGTTTACAATCAGATATGATACATAATGTCATGAAAACAATGAATTTTGAATCAGATTTCAATCTTAACGGCCGATTTGGAAGGTATAGAAGAAGCAGGTAAAACATAAAAGCGTAGTGGAAAAAGTCCACGGGGTTGGGTGTGTCTGGATCACCCTCTTTCCTCTGAAGAAGGATAGGATGTGGAACAGAAACTCAAAAAGGACAAAGCTTATGTCCAACTCTCCAACCAAACCTACCTCATTGATTTTTGGGAGAATTAATTAGAGATCACATAAAAAAAGATAACTAAGATGAACTCCTATGAGTCGTAAACTACAACTCTAAAAATAACAATTAATTGACCTCACATAATATCGCGTGCGACCTCATTTTAATTATATTTCTTCCATAGACTTTTATTATATAAAACGAACATGAATAAGAAGTATTAAAAGTGCATTTTTCAAATTAAGGGATCAAAATAAAATACTCCTTAAAAATTAAGGCTAATGACTAACTTAACTACTTCTTCTGTTCATAAAAGTTAAATCATTTTCCTTAATTTAATTAGATAAAAAATGTTGGTTAAGTTGATTATCAACAAAAGATATTACCGATTTGATTAGACTATAGAACCACCTTTAAAAATTCTATTGATGGTGTTAAAAAAAACTAAAAAAGTACTTTCCAATTATAAAAGATTAAAACGAAATTAGATACAAACAAAACAACTAAAACAATATTTTTACAAGAAGAGTTTGAATTCTTCTTCCGTGAAGCCAAATTCTTCTAACATTTTATTTTGCGCTTGGTCTTATACTTTTTTTTTATTAAAAGACAATTTTCTTTAAAAAGATAATAAAGTACATATGTTAGGAAGAAAAATTAAAGTACATAAGAGGATGCAGGAAAAAATTCAGTGAATGATTCAGCCGAGTTGTTGTTGAATGGATTGATTTGTCTTCAGAATGGTGAAACTTGGGAATGAATGAGTTAGACTTATGGTGTGTTTGGATAGTTGGTGGAAAAGTAACTTTTTTTTAATTGGACTTTTTTAGAAGTAAGATTGGAAAAAAGTCCGATTATGTTTGGATGTGCAGTGAGTATAAGTTACTTTTTTTCAATCTGATTTTTAGATTTATGTTTGGATAGTTACTTTGAAAAAAGTAAGATTAGATTAAAGCATTAATTTTATTAGAAGTACATATGACATCAAAATATTGTTATAATTTAGAGAGAAAATATGAATTAAAATTTAACACTTGAAATAGTAATTTAAAGGGAAAATGACAAATAAATACCTCCGAACATCCAAAAGGACAAGTAAGGAAGTCAAACTTTCAAAAGGACAAGTAAGGAACTCAAATTCCCAAATAGAAAAAATAACAACTGAAACATAGCCATTAACAACTGGAACATAAGGATTAACAATTGTCAGGTTCCTTAATTGTCCTTTTGAAATTCGGAGTTCCTTACTTGTACTTTTGGAAGTTTGAGTTCCTTACTTGTCCTTTTGCATATTCAGAGGTATTTATTTGTCATTTTCCCTAATTTTTTAAAATGCATATAAAATTTAATACTCCCTCCGTTCCTAAGTTTAAGATCATTTTGGTTAATTTGGGGAGATTAAGGAAGTCAATAAAATTATATGATCTTCCCAAAATCCCCTCAATGACTTAACTTTAAAAGGAGGAGGAGTTTTCAATGAAAAGAGGGAGTATAAGGGTAGTTTGGGCAAAACTTGAGATAAAATAGGAAGTGATCTTATACTCCCTCCGGTCCTAAATATAAGACCTAATTGACTTTTCTGGAAAATCCTTAAAAAGCAAAATAATTTAATTATAAATTGATTTACCTAATTTTTTCTCATAAACTAGTTTATTTTACTTATAAACTAATTGATAATTTAAAAATATATCAAATATGTCATCATTTTGTAACCTATTTCGCAACCTTAATCTCTAAAAAAAGTCAATTAGGTCATATATTTAGGACCAGAGGTAGTATTTAGGAACTTATCCATTTCCCCAAAGTGGTCTTATATTTAGGAACGAGGGAGTATGAATTAACTCAATTTGGTGAATGGGATAATACCAAGATACTACCAAGAAGCAAAATTAAGCAAGAAGCAAAAGTAAAAAAAAGCTACTACCAAGATACTTTTGTTCCACCTTGCTTTTCATGTATAAGCAATTTACTTTTCCCTTCATGTCAAACATGTTCAAAAGCAAAAATAAGTAAAAAGTAAAAATAAGTCCAAAAGTGTCTATGTCACCTTGCTTTTAGGTGTTGCCAAAAGTGTCTATGCCACCTTGCTTTTAGAATATTCGCCTTATTTACATCATATGCTTCAGGCATTGATTGTAAGAAAGTTAGTGGATTACTTTATATGAATGAGATGTTATGATTTGATAGATTGCACTCCACATGCCAAGATCCAAGTCAAATTTACTCTCAAACATCTTGGTAGGAAAGGAAATGAGTTGTATTCTTGTTTCTTCCATTGTAAGTGTTGCAGTTCTTGATTTTATAGAAACTAGAAAAATCCTTACCTCGCAATTATAACCAGAAGAAAATTTCTTTTTGCCCATAAATACCACCCAATCTGTCAATAATCTAAGTTTTTCATCTTTTACAGACCAACAATGACTCTATTTTATCCTTCAAGTAACCATCTTAAACTACTTGGCGTCCCAAATTAACACCAGGTACAATTATACTCTTAAAGTAATCAATTTTACACTCTGTCGAATGTAATATTGACACGTGGACGACATGATACAATTTTACCTTCCACTTGTCAACATTCCATTGATCAGAGGGTAAAATAGGACCACTTTGATTACTTCAAGGGTAAAATTGTACCCAGTGTTAATTTAAGGTGTCCAATGGTCCAACATAGTTACTTGAATGATAAAATATAGTGATTATCCCTACAGACACAACTTAAATGGTTTGCAATTAAAACCCGTCCTATTTAGTTAAAATATTACTCCTACTTTAATTAATCACTGTAGCATATGGACATCGTCCCATGTTCACCCACTTGCCTATTATATTTAATATTCAGCCTCCACATACGAATATTCAGTTCTCTGTCTCTTCATTCATTCATTCATTCTTCTTCTTCTTCTTACATTCCTCCGTCATCCTCCGTCGATGGCGGCCACCCTCCATTCCACTTCTTCTCCTGCCGTCACATCACGCCGTTATCCGCCGTCACCTTCTCCTTCTTCTACATCATTACGTTTCAGCTTCAGGCCTCTCAAAGCGGCGTCGTTTAGCCCCAAGTGTGAAATTGCTTATAATAATTCTCTAACCAAAAATGAGCTTCCTTCTTTGCCTTCTGTACCTTCTCCTCTTCAGTTCCTCAAGTCTTCTGCAGCTGACAGTAAGTTCACTTTTTTTTCTTCTTTTTTCTTTTCCTTTTTCGCTTATACCTGTTCTAATTATTACTATTATGGCAAAAGTTTGCTTTTTTATTTTGTAAATATTGTGGGGTTCAAGTAGATCACTTAAGTTTCAGATATGTTAGTTTTGATTTGATTATGGGATTATTTTAAAAGTTGGGTTAATTAGTTTTGAGACAAGAAGATTAATGTAGATATTTTATAAAGTGATTAATTTTTCATCATTAATTTCTCTGAAAATTTTAACTTGATGTAATAGTTAGGAGGAAAAAAGATTAATGTGGATATTTTAAGGGATTAATTTTGAAACCTTAATTTTAATTTCTCTGAAAATGTCCACTTGATGTTAATTTTTTTCTAAGTTTGATCTTGGGTTGTGAAAGTGAGTATTTGTGAATTGATTGATGTTTTGTGATACTTGGAAGTGCTTTGAATTTATGATGGGATTCTGAGTTGGGATCTAATGTCAGATCTGTTGTACGGTCCCCTTCTTATTAAAGACTGAATTGACTGGCTGTGTTTTGTTTAAGAAGGATGGAGACTTTTAATTTGTGGATTTAATATAATTTAATTATCAAGTGTTCTTATCATTATTTGCAAAATGATGATTGTTAGGTGTTTGGTTTGAGTCGGTGTTAAGGATGGGGCTGCTACTTGGTTGAATTCTCGAAATTTTAGCTAGCTCTTTGTGTTCTATTTTTTTTTTCTTTTTGAAGATGTTGCTGATGTCTATTTTGGTATTTATGGTTGAGGGGTTAATCTGTTTTACTTTCTTTCTCTTGTAGGATATACAAAGGAAATGAGCAGCATTATTGTCATAGGGCTTAACATTCACACGGCTCCTGTTGAGATTCGTGAGAAACTTGCGATTCCTGAAGCACAATGGCCTCAAGTCATAGGGGAACTCTGTGCTTTAAACCATATAGAAGAAGCTGCTGTAATTAGTACATGTAATCGAATGGAGATATATGTGGTAGCACTTTCTCAACACCGTGGTGTTAAAGAAGTGACTGAGTGGATGTCAAAGGTACTTTCTTTCCTGCTTTATGAATAATGTTTTGCAGAGAAAAGTTATGCTTTTTGATATTCAGTTTGACAAATAAATAGAACTTACTGTAATATTCTAATTTTGCAGCTAAGTGGGGTTTCATTGTCAGAGCTTCGTGAACACCAGTTTTTGCTATATAACAAGGATGCTACTCGACATCTGTTTGAAGTAGCGGCGGGGCTTGATTCTCTTGTCCTTGGGGAAGGTCAAATTCTTGCACAGGTAAAACAAGTTGTGAAACTTGGTCAAGGAGTACCTGGTTTCGATAGAAAAATCAGTGGGTTGTTCAAGCAAGCAATATCTGTTGGAAAGCGAGTGAGAACCGAGACAAACATTTCCTCGGGGTCAGTTTCTGTCAGTTCAGCTGCTGTGGAGCTGGCACTCATGAAGCTTCCAGAGCCTTCCTTTGATAATTCAAGAGTAGTAGTCTTTGGAGCAGGAAAGATGGGAAAACTTGTGATCAAACACTTGGTTGCTAAAGGGTGCAATAAAATGGTTGTTGTCAACAGAACTGAAGAGAGAGTAAATGCCATTAGACAAGAGCTTCAAGGGGTTGACATAGTGTATAGACCCCTCTCAGAAGCCCAAGCGTGTGCCGCTGAAGGTGATGTGATATTCACCTGCACTGCATCTGAATCCCCATTGTTCTCCAAGGAGAACGTGCAAATGCTTCCTTCAGTTGAACAAGTCATGGGGAGAAGGCTTTTCATTGACATATCAGTTCCTAGGAATGTGGAACGAGGTGTCTCTGACCTGGACACTGCGCAACTCTACAACGTAGATGACCTTCAGGAAGTTGTTGCTGCTAACAAGGAGGACAGGCTTCAAAAAGCTGCCGAAGCCCGTGGAATTATCTTGGAAGAGTTGAAAAAATTTGAGTCTTGGAAAGACTCGCTTGAAACTGTTCCTACTATCAAGAAATTTAGAGCCTATGTTGAAAGGATCAGGGCTGCTGAGATGGATAAGTGCTTGTCCAAGATGGGGGGTGACATTTCAAAGAAGCAGAAAGAGGCCATTTATGACCTCAGTATGAGCATAGTGAAGAAGCTGCTTCACGGTCCCATGCAACACCTGAGATGTGATGGAAATGATGATCGTTCACTGAGTGAAGTACTTGAAAATATGCGTGCTCTTAACAGAATGTTTGATCTTGAGACAGAAGTATCCTTATTGGAAGAGAAGATTAAAGTAAAGATGGAACAAACTAAGAAGTAAGCTGTCATTGATTTGGCTATTCTTTTACATACTTACCACACTTGATTCAAACTGATTGGGACCTGGTGAGACAGAGAGATCTGTATTTTTGGAGGATTATTCTTTTAATTATGTATTATAACAGTCCTTGAGGCTTATTGAAAAAGCTTGTATAGTCCTAGATAACAGCCACTGGGTGACTGGTTCTGTGCCAATATTTTTTCGGAGTCCATTTTGATATTGGAGTGTCATTCATGATTCATGATCCTCCAGAGGAACTACAAATTACAGTTCTTGTAATTAAAATAATTGCTAATGATAATGTTATGATGTGTCTTGTTTTGCAATTTATTTTTCTGTATTCTAGTAATTTGATATTTCTTTCAAAATAATGTAATTACTTGTGAATTATAATTAAGTTGAATGTTGAATGTGAAGAAAGAAACTTTGGTTATTAACCACGAATAGCTAACTTATGTGGGGGTATGCTGTCAACAAGAATTTTTTCCATTTGAATGGTAAAGGGTAATTCCTTTTTAAAACTAAATTTGATATTTGAATTGAGCTATTATCATTTTTCACTTCAATGAATTTAGCTATTATTTTTTTTTTGGAGTGAGCTATTATTATTTTTCACATCAATGAATTGAGCTTTTATTTATTCGTTGAAGAAATGAGAGTGCTTACTACTTAGTTTCTATCATTAACTTGTCATCAACTGATAAGCTTTGTGGCATAGGATGCTCAAAATATATTAGAGTTACTCTAGTAAAATATGGAAGTAATTCCAGGTCAAATCACTTGGTCATCCATTATTTAAAAAATTCTTCTTTTTGAAATGTTTCACGAATTATAAGAGGTTGCAATGATAGCTCAAGTTTATTTTTAGAAAATGGATCTAATAATCAACACCTCGCTACTAAAAGTGTTCACAAGTTATCAAGAATGTCGATTCAAGAGAATGATTAAATATGTAAGTACAAACTACTCTAATATAAGTTTTTTGTGTATTTTTCAAGTTCTTGGAACCAAAACAGTTCGGTAATGAAAATTTAGATATGCTATGTAAGCATCGACATCACAGCACTTTAACTGATTTGGAGTTCAATCTTTGAATTAATTTAATACCTCCTAAGTAATCCATCTACTAACTATGCTGATAAATCAATCAAGCTACAATAAAATTTTTTCATCCATGTCATAAAGGTCAAGATGCTTCACATTAATCGCTATATGTCAATTTTCGCGTTTAAGATTGAGAATATAGTAAACCTGTTGCGCTTTATCGGAAACAGTGTACAGCTAGTCGTTTGGTGATGCTTCCATGTGATTGAGTCAAGAGAAATTGACCGATTGATGTTGAGGTTGTCAAAGGTTTTGCCTCATTGAGATAAGATATCGCCCAATCATACTTGAAGAGAGGACAATGAAATGACCAGAATAGTTAAGCTCGATGATGTCGACGAGCTTTTCGTAATATTTAACTTCTCCTAAGCACACCTCAGTGTCAAATACTCCAAAATGCATCCGCTAGCTCATTCAACAATGTGAAAGTGGAAATCATTGACATTGTACACTATATCTCAATGGATGGCCGAGGGGCCAATTGCTAGATTTATTATTTTAGGGGGCAAATTGTTGTCATTGAGTATAATTTATCGAAACCAATCTGTCAATCCATCTACTCTCTTCCAGTCATCTCATTGTTCATCACCAAATTCTAAGGATGAGTGGCTGAGCAACATTGTCTCTCGAATGTGAATATTGAAATTAAATACGAGTTCCTATAGTTCTTCAAGGGAGTTTCTTTCCATTTTCGTTCTTGAATTTTTTGCTTCTTCATTTTATCCAAATTCAACTTGAATTAGAACTTTGTAGAGCATTCTAAATTTGTTAATCCAATTGTGGAATTTGAGTTTGTTCAATGTTACATCAAGAAGTCAATGCTCAATGTCTTTGTAATCTTCAATTTCATTGCCCTATATAATTTTTAGGTTGTGATATTTGGATGAATGGTTCATATAAGATCCTAATTGGAAACTATTTGCTTTGATGAATTAGCTTTAATAGTTCTGATTTTTAGCAAGTCAAATTGTGTTAGTTGGATGAATTCCTCCTACTTATTTAGTGGTTGAAACTCGTGTTTAGCATAACATTTTGATTTGGAGAAACTCTATTGCTCCCTCTATTCCCAAATATAAGATCAATTCTATAATTTGATTATATTATTGAGAATGTTAGTAAAGTTAGTCATTATCACATGGTATTATCAATTCACTCTAATCATATATCTTTATTTATGTTCTTCATCTCTTGTTTGTTTATTATTGATAAGTATTATGAGGTTAATTTGGGGAAAAGTTGGGAAAAATTAGAAAGTTATCTTATTCTTAGGAACAAATTGAAATGTGAAAGTGATTTTATATTTAGGAACCAACAAGGAAAATTTAGTGGATACAGAAATTCATCTCATACTCAAATAATCTGCCCTTCATGAAGGTGTTTATTGAGCAGCAGTAGTAGTATATAGAACATCTTCAGACCGCATTATTCGAATGCATATAATATTTACAAATTTGAGATGTTCAGTTAGGGCTGACAAAAAAGGAATCTGAAGTTGGAGAAAACAATTCAACTTCTTATAATATTACCCTGCCTTAGACTTCTACAGTGGTTAAGTAGAGCTTGTGCCTAAACAGGGAAACAAAATAATCATTAATACATATACACATTTAAAAGGAAGCTAAAATTCAAAACACAAAAAGAAAAGAGACATACTTTTTCTCTAGCCCTTGCTTTTGCTGTAGTTGTAAGTGATAATGCTTTTAATGCTGGGATAGCTCCTTCATGTATCATCATGCTTAGAAATCTGTTACTATTTGAGCAAAGATGTAAGAGAGTGGCAGCTGCATTTTCCTTGCCTCTTTCAGAACCCAATTCAATAACATCAACTAGAAGAGGAATAGCACCTCCATTACCAATTGCATTTCTTCCCTCAGGAATTGATGCAAGATTTGCCAAAACAGCCACTGCCTTTTCTACCAATCCATCTGCTGGAGCCATCAACTCCATGAGGTGTTTAACAGCACCGGCTTGCACGATTCGACCCTTATTTTCTTGAAACAATGACAAGTTGAACAAAGCAGTAGAAGCATCTCTCTTCCCTCTTTGACTTCCATTTGCTAGTAATTCCACCAGTGGTTTAATAGCTCCTGATCTCCCTATCCTAATCCTGTTTTCTTCCATCATTGATAGGCTATAAATTGTTGCTGCTGAATTCTCCTTCGCTTCAGGACAACCTTTCTCAAGAACATGAATTATAGAATCGATTGCACCGGCATTTGCAATCGCGATTTTGTTATTATCATTGATTGATAAGTTTAGAAGAGTGGTAACAGCATTTTCTTGGATAATTGTATCAGTTGACTTGAGTAAGTCCACTAATAGATTGATGACCCCACAATTTGCAATCACAATTCTATTTTCCATGTTGTGTTTAGAAAGAAGGCGAAGTTCTGATGTTGCTTGTCGCTGAGTATCGATTGAAGAGCTCTTCAAGTCTTTAGCTAAATTCAGCACCTGTATTTCAATACCAGAAGGACTAACAGGTGGAGATGCTAACTTTAAATTCTTTGAAGGCTGCTTCCATATACTTAAGGTTTGAGACCTTGATTTTAGAGAAGCAGGACTAGCTAAATCTGACAATGGACTAGCATTCCTTGTAGCATCTATGCTATTAACTGAATTGTCCAAGGGCAGAGAAGAATTATTATCACCACCTTTTATTGCTTGAGAAAAATCTTCATTCAAAATTGCATTGGAATCTTGGCTGAAATCATTGGAAGATTCCCTTCTAGATGGTGGTGACATAGATTCTTGGAAATCTGAATCCACCCTCATTTCATTCATGTTATCAGGATTCATTTCTGATATTCTTAAAATGTTCAAATTTTTGCTACATGTAATGTCACTTGAAGAAGAATCTTCTGAAGTTGAAAGCACTAAAGGATCAACTTGCTTGACATTGTTAGATTCACACCAATGTGAAATCAAAGCCTTTACTGTATAATTTGGTATTAGGTTGGTATGAGCCAAAATCTGGCGGGTCTTTGGACAAACGGTAAGTCCGAGATCGATCCAGTTCTTAATGAAAGCTCGCTCATAAGTTTGTCCCGTTGATACAATCACCGGATCCTTCATCAAATCTAAAGAGAGAGGACAACAAAAATCTGGAGGTACTGGAACTGGGCTGCTGATCTTGGCTTCCATAAGCATTACAAGTCTCTCATGCATATATGTTACAAGAGAGATTATCTGATTGAGATATTCAGCTTCTGCGTTATTTTCAATCTGTTCTGCATTATCCTTCATCTTTTCAAGTGTCACTGCCTCAATTAGAATCTCTTGATTAGAGCATAGGCCTAATTTCTCTGCAAGTTTTTCAAGGACCTCTGAACTTGGTTCTAAGCCATCCGTTTGTTCCATTATAGCTTCCTTAATGATTGATGATGTTTCTTCTTGTCTCAAATTGTTTATCTTTACAATACAGTGCTGCAAAATATATTGTAGGTCTTATATATTCTACTAAAGGATTATTTCTTATCTTAAAAATATGTGAATTAAAAATGAGAACAGGAACTTTGAGCTAAGTGATTGTTTGCATATATCTACCTCTATGACTGAAAGACTTAATCCATTTGGGAGATATTGATGGAAAGTCTTTAGTTGTTCGAAAATATTGAGTGCCAAAATCAGAATCTTGGATAACAAGGATTCAACTTGCAGAACCTGGAGATAGAGGGAAAAAAGTGGTAAAAATCCACCAGGAGTTTCAGATGAGAAATGAAAAAACTAAATCCAACGGTAAGGAATGTGAAGATTCTTTACATATTCTATAGTAGCACATACAAAATTATCATACTACCACTGCTACTTCAATATAACAAATGTAAAGGAATGAAATGTAATATAATGACTATTACTTCAATTTGTACGTGGAAGATAGTTAAAGTAATTCTATAAAAAAATTTTTTTGGCCAAATACTAGTTTTTTGAATTAAAAACAATGATCAACAGACTGAAATGCCTCTAACCCTTGAATGACAACCACCACTACTCTCGCACAAGAGCAAGGATATGTTAGACTTTTGACAACTTTAACATTGATGCTATCCCCTTTAATCCAATTTTTGAATGTTATGTAAATTACATGATTGATAGTAAAAATATGCTTTTTGCATGTAGGCAATGAATGGACAATGGATTGAGAAAGAACAAAAGCAGCAACAATAACAACCCCCTTATGTCTTATTAGGTGGGTTCTATTAGATATAAAATATATAATGTTATTATGTCTATCAATAATTTAATCTTGTTTTCAAAAAGAAAAAAGAAACACAGATATGTAGAAACAATATTGCTGGCTTCAGTAAAATAAAAAGACATAGCTAAAAGATAAAGGCTGTTACCCCATCAAGAAACTTAGCTAGTGTATTTCATATTCACAATAAACAATATTTGAAATTAAATATTGTGACGTACAATGTAAATTTTGCTACACATTAGTTGCCAACTTTCGAAAAGCTCACTCAGTTCATGCATAGCCTCATTCAGTTCTTCAAATATCTCCAAAAGCATTTTATCAGAAGCAAAGTCAGTATTAGTGATGGATTCAAGTATTGGCTTCAACAGCTTAAGTATCTCCTCTTCCTTTTTGTAATTCTTCAAGATTAGTTCTGAGCCTAGGTTTCTGAATAATTTTGAGTCCAAAAATGATGCTATTCCATTTACAAGCACGCCTAGGAAAGATGTCTCCATAGCATATGCCTGCATCAGAAGTGAAATTTATAAATTATATGTGTATTAGATCATATACACACACATATATTAATGGACATATAGAAACTTTGGGCAACCATAGAAGGACCCAAATGTAATGCGGATAATATTTAATTGTGAAAAGGCTTTTAGGCCTAAAACATTGTGGCAAGTGGCAACGGATCAAAACTGGACTACTTTTTCTGGGCCAGATTTTGTTTATACGGATCTTTTAGTGTTTGAATTGAATAAACTCTATCTGAATTCTACACATAGAAGAAACACATGTAGGCCAGATTCTGCATATATTTTTTATCGGGTTAAGCTGCAAAAGTACTCTTTCTCAGAGTAAAAGTTAACTACACATACAAACACATGTAGTTAAGGTGTAAAAAATTACTTGTGTGATTTTTCTTAGAGTAAAAGTAACCTTAACATTTCAAAAAACAGGAGGCAAAAGGATGCAAAAATGCCCTTGTTTTGACATATGGTTACTTTTACTCTAAAAAAATTACATGGTATTAATGCACCTTGACTAGAGTCACATGGGTATTTTGCACCTTAACCCACATTAGTATTTTTGCACCTTAACCCTTTTTAGTTTTACAAATTGTACATAAATTGAAGATTGTAACTCAGGGTTTAATTTAATTTGAGATCTTCTTGTATAAGTTTGCAGAACTATATAATGTCGATTTATTAAACAAACAAACGGGAAACTTCAAAGCAACCATTTTACTTTTCATCACAAAAGTCAAAAAAAGGTTTTCTACTAAAATCACAATATTCAATATTGTTCCTACAAAATTCTCACAAAAACTTTATTTTTCGCCATATTCTTTTCTGAAAAGCAACATTTTATCACACATTATTCATGAACAACAATAATATAACTGGGGACACAGATAGGCCTCTTATTTTATCATGAAAGTATGCTTCATGGTAGTGTTTGTTACTCGGCTAAACAGCTCAATCTCAAACTCAGTTTTTATTTTCCAGTGTCTTCACAATATATCTCTGAGCATAACCAGAAAAACGTACTCCTATAACATCAAATTTTGAATAACTCTATTAAATTCATCAATAAGTAACAAAAAAACAAAGAGGCTAACCGGTAAATTTATCATGTGAAACAAGGATGTGGTGACGTGGTTTGATATTCCAGCGAGCAATAACCAAAAGATCAATTAGAGGAGAAGCTCGCTTCTGAAAAAAAAAATTATGACTTGGAAAGTTGAAGATGATGATTAATGAAATATAACACGATTTTTGTGGTAGCCAGGCCTCATCGTTTACTTTGATTCGTTCGAAATGTTCAAATATTCAAATCATGGAAGATGAAGTCAGAGACGACTGGCAAAATTCATATAAAATATAAATTATACAAGTCAGACCAAAAGGAGGAGGGAAAAACAAAGCTGTACATTTCCAGATTAATGTCTTCCATTTCTCATTCCTTGTTTTCATACAGGTATAAATAGAATAAGTTTTGGTTTAATGTTTTCATTATTTGCATCAAATTATACTTTAAAAGTAGAGCTTTAATAAAGGGTCAACTGACCCTTCACAGCTTTGGACTTAAAAAGGGCCTGTCCTTTTATGTCTAAACACTTACAATCTTTAATTGCTTAGATTTACCCTAAAAGGGTCAACCATTTTAACAAAACAAATTAGGTTATTGTTTTAAAAGAATTAAAGTTGAATGATAATTTGTTAAATTAATTCATAAATATTATCAAATTAAGTTGCAAACGCCACATAAATGCACAATTAAATAATTAACCATCATGAATTTATCTTATTAAATCTCCGATCGTTATAGTAATTTGGGGAGATATTCTTGGTCTTAAATACAGAACTTAGTTTTAAATTTTTGTAAATTTCTTCGCAAATAATCCCTATGTTACATATCAAAATATAATCAAATAAGAGGTGAGGAGGGAGTAAGAGAAAATGATTTTAGTGTGTTTTTAACAAAACAACTAACTATATAACTAACATCCTTAATTTGATTAAAGTAGTTAAATAGGTCTTTTTTTAAAGATAGGAAGGAATTATATACATGCTCCCTTCTTTTCTAATTATACGATCATTTTAACTTTCATAAATTTAATATATAAAATCAATCATTTTAAGTTGTGTATAGTTAAATTTTCCTCCAAACTACTATATTCTACTTATAAACTAATAAAATGTCTAGTTATATGTGTTATATGTTATAATTTAGTAGTCTTATTTACTTCCTTAAATTAAACAAAAATTCATATTATTTTATATTTATGACCGGAGGGTGTTTAGTTACACAAAAATACTCTTTTTTGAAATTAATATTTATATCAAAATAGGGTTTTTTCACACACACACACATTTAAGTCAAAAAATAAGTACCCTAAAAGTTTTATATTCATGTTTTTTTCTCTAACTATTTTTCTTCAATTAATGAACAAATAAGTCTTGTAAATTCTTTGAAATACGTCAGATTCAGAATTGTCCTTATAAGGGATTTTAATGACTAAATGATACCCATAAGACTTTAAATAACTCCTTATAGCCTCTTACCAAATTTTGGGTGTTACAAGACGTAGACAGCAATTTTGAAATTTTCATATGTGATCAAATGCATAAACTTTTCACCTGCTCCTGACTTTTGTCTCCACCACATTCCCCGGGACAAAACATAAAATAATTCCTCTAAAATATTCTGGAATTTGATATTGAACTCTTTCTATTATATGCATGGTATTCACGTCGTGATATGCGTGTGTATGTATAATTATAGCTATGATTATATTTATATAATTATTCGAGTTAGCACTCATTTATTGACTTTTCTTATATTATGATTTTGGTTGTGGTTGGTTGAATTCAGCAAACAACTTGATAAATGATATATTCATTCCTCGGTAATTTAAGAGCTTAGTTGCTAAAACACGCTTCTTAAGAAAATATGTAAAACTTTGTTAGGTGTCTAAAGTTATTTTTTTTTTCAATTTTGCCCCTATTTATTATGATATTGTCAATAGAGAGAAATATATAAGTATTAATAAATATAAAAGAGTTTTAGAGACAAACAAGGAAAAGAACACATTAAATGATGAGAAAATATATGGTTGAACTAACTCCTATATTTTATATCAAAATCATTCAAGTTTTGGCCTTTATATTATAAGTGGGGAGGCCCGAGTACATCATGATCACAATTGGTGATACCAATTGTGTACAGTCTAAATTTCCTTGTTTATTTTTATTTAATGTTACACGTTGGAAATTTTATATTCTCTGTTTTTTTAGGTAAAAACAATATGTAGTTTGACATGGATATAATAATGTTTATAACTACTCCCTTTGTCCTTTTCACTTCCTTAAACATAAAACCAGTAATTAAGACTCAGGTGTTATTAACTTTCTATAAAATTTTATAAATTAGAGTATATTTTTGGTTTCTTATGTTTGCATCAAGTTTCAATATTTGAGTCCTTTATGTTTGAAAAGTACACTTTTAGTCACTTATGTTTGCATAAAGTTTCAATTTAGTTCTTTATGTTTGGAAAACACATTTTTTTGAGGCCAAAGATGATAAATTTTGAAACTATAAGAATAACTATACTAAAATAATTTAATCTAAGCATTTATTTCATGTAATAGTCATTTAAAATTGTTAAGTTAACATTTTCCGTTAAGTGAAACTAACAGTATTAACAGAAAAGAACTAAAAGCGTACTTTACAAACATAAATGACTAAATTCAAATTTGACATAATGCAAATATAAGGGACTAAAAGTATAGTTTAGCCAAATTTATATAAAAAAGTAATACATAATGTATATCTTAATTTCTCATGCTTGCAGCACTCTTGGAAAATAAAGTCTCATGGATAGATAGATAAGAAGAACAAAGGTTGATTGGCCCAATGTTTAAAAAGTCAATAACTATAAATTTGTTTTGACCAAAAAAAATAACTATAAAGTTGAAAGTTTAATACTATCAATGTGAAAACTTTGTTGGTTGTCATCAGTAAGTGCTTATGTTAATGATAGTGTTATTTGGCTCTAAAGGCATGCCCTGATTTGAATAAGCTCCTAAGATCTAACTCATCTCTATAAAAAAGTTTCAATTATTTTGAATATTGACCTGTTTTAGTTTTTTAATATTTTTTACCTTCAATGAATAAAATGGGTGAATCACGCCCTTTCAGTGAGAGCAAATTTTTGTGCTTTTCACTTTGATGGGAAAGATATTCTTATAATCAATTTACACAATCAAATTGATTTTGGACCGTAAGATTTAATTTAATTTATTTTAATATTTTCAATAAATTTTCAATTTAACATATGTAAAGCTAGATATAAAGATAATCCTATATATAAATTTTATGTGTTATCGAAATGAATTAATCATTTTAAAACCAAAAAATTAAATGTCTTAAGATAAATTTATTCTGTCAAGGTTCAATTTAAATGGTCTAATATATATATATATATATATATATATATATATATATATATACATACATACATACATATATATATATATCATAACGTATTAACGATGAGAAAATGAGTTAATTTTCATACTACTGTGATGATCACATAATCTCAATGCAATGAGAACTATGTTGAATACATGAACTATTCCATTTATCCTATGAGATGAGCAATACCATTGAAATTTTTTAAAGAAAATACAATTTAAAGGAGTCATCATACGAGTTTAGTTAATTGTCATGTTTTATATTTGGAATACAGAACTATATGGTTTATAAGTGAGTCCAATTGAATATATGAACTATTCCATTTATCCTATTTGGTTTATAAGTGCGTTTACATATATATGATATGTTTTATTGTCCAAAAAAAACCACATATATATGTTCAGAATTACAACTAACGTTTTGACAACAAATATCTGTAGCATAATTTGAGAGTGCGTTTCCATCACAGCACAAATAATTTGTCATATAAATATGCACTCACACATTTCTTTTAGATTGACGATGACCAAAATAAAGAGAAATCTCCGAGTTGGAAAGTGAAAATAAGGAAGAACGACAAATAAAAGACGAATCATGCAGTCAGTCCTTCATGCATATATATATAGGCACATATACAACACTAATCTTAAGAAACCTATGTCTTGGACAAACTAAATACCCATACAAGCACATATATCTCACAGAAAATCTCTGGGTAGCACCTTCTTAATCATGTAAGAGCAACCACTGCCCCACCTAGCAGTATTATCAAGTTCCACATCATACACATCTTCTTCTTCCTGAATCTTATGTGAGTGTATCACCGGAGAAGATGGCGCTGAAAAAAATGCCAATGACGTGAAAGAAGAATATGGCGAAGAAGAGGAAGATGGTGAAGGAAGAGGAGGTTGTATTTTGGTGTCACGCTTGGTGAATAATAAAGTTTGTAGAAAATTTCTAGGTTTCAAATTAATGTTTTTCTTGGGCTTGCTTTTCTTGGACATGGAAGTTTTGTTGTTGTAGTAAGAGGGAGGAGGAGTGAGAGGAGGAAGAGAAGCATCTCTAGATTTGAACTTTGGAGTACCTGGTTGAGATTCCCACTCGAAAGGCACAGAAGCAGCTTTGTCTCCATGATAAGCTTCAATTGACATATTTGACAATTCCCTAGTCACTAACTTCTCACGGCAAATCATTGTGGAAGATGATGAAGATCTTGAGCTATTGATACGTACTTTTCATATTCTCTTGGTGAGCTAGATCTTCGAAATGTAATGTTTTCATGTATTTATATATAACAATATAAGAAAAGTGAAAGGGTTTTGGTAAATTGAACACTCGTTTTCAAGACCTAACAAAGATTATTAATAAGCTAAGGTTGTCGGTGATGGATATGAAATACTCACTCTGTCCTTATATTTAAGATCATTTTCCCTAATTTAATTAGATTAAGGATGTTAGTTAAGTTAGTTATTAGTACATGATATTACTAATCTACCCTAATCATATAGATAATTATTATTAAGGTTTATTCGAGAAAAAATTGAGAAAAATTAAAAGTGTTTTATATTTAAGAATAAATTAAAATTTGAAAGTGATCTTATATCTAAGTACGAATTGAGTAATATATAGTTTTAGCATGTGCTTTAATTTGGCTTTTTATTGGTGTTTTTTGAATAGCTGAAATACGAGAATCGAAGTCAACGCATTCACACGCTAGTGGGACTTTCTTTTGGTTGTTACTATAATGTCAATTTAGTTGTTAGAGACAATAATATAATTAGTTTTGAGATACAACTAGCATTTTATGTTTATATAATTTACAATCTGATGACAAAATAAGGAATGTTCTCAATAATAGTCGCATATAAGAAAGTTGCAAACTGGGAATGGGTCATGTATTGTAATTATATATAGTTACACGCAGTGATTCCGCGGTACTTATTCTTTTTGAATAGGGATGAAAATAGGATATACCTAAACGTGCATATATATTTTCTTTTTTGGCTCAAGTCTAAGCCTTCAAAACCCGAAAAAAGGCATGAAATCTTTTTTTTAAATTAAAATAGTCTACTTACAAAATAAACATATAACTAAATTTAAAATCTTATAAGAAAAGTTTTCATTCTTTTATGGCCATAAAACAAACATCTCTCGTTATCTCTCTCTGTTCCTATATTCAGATTATAATATTCCATGTAGGCAGGGGCAATTGAAATAGAATGGTATGTTACAACAAATAATATGCTTGAGCAAATCATATAAATTAGAGAGTGACTAAGCTAGCTTTATATTTCGTCTACGACACAGGTATCATAAAGTATGGATTTCCTATTGAATACATCATCTATACACTATTATGTATATATCTCTATCTATTCTTCATCAGACCAAAAATCTATACCTATATACATGTCTTTTGTTTTTTTTACATAATTTTGGGGAATGTGTTTGTAGAGACCTTATTATACCTCTGAAACTAAAAAATAAGTACATGCCCATATAGAAAAGAAAACAATAGAAAAAAAGTAGTAAGGAGAATATTAAGATAGATATAAGTCTCACATTAAAAAATGGGCAAAGGTGCAAAAATATGACTAAATTTTACCCTAAATTGCATTTCTATGACTAAAGTGTCGCAAGGAGTAAAAATACCACCAAACTTGGGATCGAGGTGCAAAACTATGATTTCGTCAACTATGACGGTGTTGACCGTTAGTCTTCGACTTGTAGGATGCTAAGTGTGCAATAATGACCATGTGACATGCTGAATAGACTCTTTATTGGTGTTATGTGGAATAAGGGGTAAATGTATTTAAAGTAAATGTACTTTGAGTGCAAATATGGGTCTGTTGTTAGAATAAAATAATCATATTTTTTGCATTATTTTAAATACTTTGAAATCATTTTTATTTGTGACTTATATATAAAACGGCTAAAGTATACCTTTAGTCCCTTATGTTTGCATGGAGTTTCAATTTAATCATTTATCTTTGAAAAGTACACTTTTAGTCCTTCAAATCTAACACCGTTACCCAACTTAACGGAAATTGCTGACTCATCAAACTTAAGTGATGACTGTTCAATTAAAAGTTGGCCACATCATCCACATCGTCAACCGCATCATCCACACTGTCGACCACATCATTCTCACTGTCAATTTCTGCAAATCCTATTTCGGTTTCCCCACTCTCTCTCGTCACCCCTTATCTCTTCTCCTACCACCTCCATTTCTCCGAAATCTCCCCATCTTCAGCTTCTTATGCCGCAAAATCCCCACATCTATCGAAGAATCCCACAATTTTCTCCTCAAACTCTAATTTGCTATTTTCTGATGTCAAACTATGCCTCCAGCCGACACTCCAATTTCTACATAAAATTGGAATTCAGAAATTGAACGCGCATTTGTTGGATGTGAGGGTGGAGAAGTTGAGGAGGGAGGTGAGATTTTTGGAGAGGTTAGGATTTAAGTATGAGGAGATGAAGAATGTGTGTGAGGTGTCCAGCGATTTTGGGAGTCATATCTATGAATCTTCGTCAGAAGTAAACCGGTAACTCTCATCTTGTTGTCCATCTCTTCATTCTCTTTCTCCTCTATGAATTAATGTTAATTCATAAATTTTGAGCACATGAATCCTGATAGAAAAACCAGCACTCATGATTCCTTTTCAGATTTGGTTAAATTTGTAGTAGAAATTGTCATATATTGTTTTCCCTTTCGGTAAATTAATTGCATTCGGTTTTGATATTGATGCAACATGTTTGTTTGCCAAGTTATAAAGAACAACCATGATTTGTTTGCAGATGTAGCAGGAACAAAAAATTAGAATTTGCTTATTGGAGATAGCAAATGGTTTTCATCATGATTAATTTGTGATGATTTTTAATCGTCATGATTGATTTTTAATTGGGATGATTTTTAATTGTCATGATTGATTTTTAATTGGGATGATTTTTGATTGTCATGATTGATTTTATTTGAATTGTTTGCCAAGTCATTATTTGTGATGATTTTAATTGTCATGATTGATTTTATTTTTTTACTAAAAATAATATATTATGCCTCGTCAACTTTTAATTGAACAATCATCACTAAAATTTGATGACTCAGCAATTTCCGTTAAGTTGAGTAACAATGTTAGTTTTGAAGGACTAAAAGTGTACTTTTCAAAGATAAAGGACTAAATTGAAACTTCATACAAATATAAGGGAGTAAAGGTATACTTTAACCTATATAAAACTAAATAAAAAAATTCTCTTACTGCATTATAAATAGGAGCAGACCACCAGAAAAGCATATCCAATAAATTCTATAGACAAAATTTAAATAAAAATTTAAAACAAAGAGTAATTCATAATATATGAGATATAAGGATCAAACAACTTGTCCAAGGTTATTCTATGGGAAGCGTTGAATCCTTGAATGTCAACCTTGAGTGCGTTGAATCCTTTTGCGGAAATCCCTAAAACGGATTCTCTCAGAATCGGTTCCTCATAATCCCTCCTCATCCTCTCACATGGGTTCTCATGTGGGGCCAATCAGATTCATTTAAGAGCTCATAATTTGTCACTTAAACCATGAAAAATAAAAAAACTGTATTATAATATAAAATAAATGGAAAACTTTTAATTTTTTTATTTTTGAAATTTTTTTAGCATACAAAATTTCAACTGTCTACACCTAATAATTTGAACTATGTAAACCTATTTCATTTCAATAGAAGGATCTATAAGAGATACAGACTTATCCAGTTAACTGTAAAATACTTTTACAGTTAACTGGATAAGTTTGTATCTCTTATAGATCCTTCTATTGAAATGAAATAGGTCTACATAGTTGAAATTTTTATGCTAAAAACTTATCAAAAATAAAATTTCTTCTTTTATTTTATATTATAATACCGTTTTTTATTTTTAATGGTACAAGTGGTAAATTATGAGCTCTTAAATGAATCTGAGTAGCCCACATGAGAACCCATGTGAGAGGATGAGGAGGGATTCTGAGGAAACGGATTATGAGAGAATCCGTTCCCGTCCTTTTCACTATCTTGCCATATATATTCGAACTGCAATAATTTTCAGATCCATTTCAGTACATGCATGCTTTAAGAATTATATAACATAGACCTTGTGCCTTTTTCAAAGCTATAGAAAACTATTCAATATGAACCAAAAAAGGCGCTAATTCCTCTTAACTATATCTCAATCATCTCTAACTTATGCTAAAGGAAAGATGATTTAACAAATAAAATTGCATTTACTGGCTGTGAGTATTAGTGTAGTACTCCCTCCGGTCCCTAATGTAAGAGCCCAAAATTTGAATGGTTTTGGTCCCTAATGTAAGAGCTCACCCCATATTCTCTCCTCATTTAATGCATTTTTTCCTACTTTACCCCTAACTCTCTTTCATATTTATTAATGCTTATGTATTTCTCTTCTTAAAAGTACCATAACAAATATGGGCAATTTTGGAAAAGAAACATTAACTTCAGACACTCAACTAACATTCACATGTTTTCTTAAGAAGCGTTTTTTTGACGGCTAGCTCTTACATTAGGGACCGGAGGGAGTATGTTATTTTCTCGAAAATTGTATATAATTACATTTAATGGCAGAGTTAATGATATTTAAACAAAATTAATTATTATGAAACATGTTAAAAGTGACCTATACATTAGTTTTAAATTAGTAATTTAAAAAGTAATACTAATTTATACTCAATAGAACTTCCATAATGTTGCTGATATTTTGATACGTATATAGAAATTTAATAAGTGCTTGGTCTGCTGTCAGTCATGACTGATTTCAATTCCAAAGGTTTTATGAACCAGACAAAGTATGCTATCCATTAGTTTTGCTATGATAACCATAAATAATACTTTTGGTTGTTATATTAATATGCGTCGTATCGCGCAATGGATATGCATCATTTTTTTGGAATAATTTTTGGAAAGATCAGATCTTTGAAATTTAACCAAACAAACACGAACCAAAGTATAAGATTCCAAATACAATTTTAAAAGAATTACTAACTAGTTAAAAGATCACCAAAAAGGTTTATGTAATTTTTCCACAGTAATCAATGTCAAGAACTAAAATACCATTTTTTAATACACCTTAAAGATACTCTCTCTAATCTTTTTTTAAAGCTTGACAACCAAATTTCTTATTTTAAGAAATCAGTATAAGTTAATTAAAACTCATAAATATGATTAGAAGTGAACTTTTTCTAAATATACCTATATTATTATTAATGAGAAAGAAAGTGAACGGAAATTCTAATGACAAAAGAGAATATAGCAAGGAAAAGAGAATGAAGTTAGATTAGCTAATATTATATGTTATTCCAAAAATACCCTCAAAGTAAATATAAAAGACACAATGTAGGCCCAACAAAAAGATTAGGAGCATGTGAAAAAAAAAGTATATATAGAGGTATTTGAGGAAAATATGGACAAATATATGAGACAAAGTTTATAAGAGTCTTATAATTAAGAGTAAATTGAATCTTCATCAAAGTGGTTTATTTATAGCACTCGAGGGAGTAAAACATGTCAAATAAAGTAGGATCCTATAATCTCGACCAAAAAGTAGGATCCTATAAATATTACCTAGACAATTTAAAATCACGCTCCTACAAAAAGAACATGAGTAACTAATCATGCCAAACTGCAAAGAGATAAATTGATTAGTACCTTTGTTCACCAGCAAACTATGGAGAGGTCTTTGATTTGATCTAAGCAAGAGTGGAACATCTTCATGTTACCCTACCATAACCGAGTATCTATGTTGCGTTTCGGTAATATGATGCTGGCAGTATGGAATTTGGTTGATAAGATTTGCATATAGGATAAACTTGTGGGCTTTCTTCATGGTCATATGTGTGCAAGTTTGGCGTATCAAGCTTTTAATTTTTGAATTCCATCTTCTTTAACTCATCGCAATCGTTTATTGTCAGCTCCAACCTAAGTGTGATATTGTGTTCATCCATTATTATTGTTCAGTGATCCAGATCAGAAGACAACCTAAGCGTGATATTGTGTTCATATCACATTATTTATTTTTTAATTAAAAATAAATAAAGTGTTCATCCATTTTTCCGAGACTATATCTTTTGAATTAATATTTAGAAAAAAATTACATTCAAAAATATCTTAAAAATATTAAAGCGTAAAAATATATATAAAGGGTAATGAAATGGCCGGGAAAGACTATAAATAACCTTTTCCTTTATTTAAATTTTTTCATGGTAAAAACTCATAGATGATTTACTATAAAAAGTAAGGCTGTCATTTGCATAAAAGGAATAACAGAGTTTGTTTGTTGTTATATACCACTAAAATTTTTAAAACCAAAATATATAACAAATATATTAACGAATTCTCCTGATTGCATTATCGAAATATTTATGTATTTTCTCTTTTAAAGTTAATTAAAACTCTTTTTCTCATTTAAATGAAAAATCATAACTGAACGTTTTCTATTTGTTAGTCGTTACATACTTATGAAAAATTAAAAACAATAAAAAAACAAAATATATCATTTAGATTAACGCATTCGCCTAATTTTATTATGTTATCTTCTCAACTAACAAACCTATCTTTTCCCGCACAAACCGAATCTTTTGTTCGTAAGAAAAAACATATTCTGAAAAGATCAAATTAAGAGCCTATAAATATATGTACGATGTCCCTTTTTTGAACTACGTTGTTGCTGAAACCCACATATTTCCGTAATTATTACTCTTCTTTTTCGTCTATCTATCACTAAATTAACCATTGAATCATAATGTCAAACTTTATTTCGAGATGCCTATATCATGTTTCTGATCAACCTCTTGTTCCTGAAGCCTTTCAAGAAGTATCAACCCAATATTATCACAATACCACTTTGTTAAATTTTGAGGTCAAGCTCCGCCTTGCTTTCATACAACGTTGTCGTCGCCATATTTCTCATGCTATTGATGTTCCATGTACACCACTTTCTTGCCATTACATCTCGATGAAGGAGTTTTTTGAGAATGGTTCAAATTTTTTACGAACAAACCTTTCCCATCATTTGTTTCCACCTGAAATGCTTGATCAATTGATACCTAACATCATCGACCAAACTCGAAGTTGGCACAATAACAATCATAATAATCTTCCTTGTCGTTTTGAAGATGGTTTCGTAGCAATTCCTTTGGCTATTGAGATTATTGTTGAATTACACGAGAATGTTATTCTCGAAGATGTTGTGGATTATACAGAAGAGATAAAGATGACTCCAACAAGTGAAGAAGTTGTTCGATTGCTAGACAAAACAAAGTTCCAAGAAGGTATTGAAACCAAAGAGAAGAGAGATTGTTGTATTTGTCTTGATGATATTTGTGACAATGTAGATGTTTCAGTTTTGCCGTGTCAACATGTTTTTCACCATAATTGCATTGTGCGGTGGCTGAAAACTAGTCATCTATGTCCTTTATGTCGATATCCGTTGCCTGTATGTACGTAAACAATAATATTTAGAAATTGTGTAAATACTTTTCATATGGTGACAGAGAGTTGTTGACTTTTATCTCTAAATTGTAAGTGGGTTGAGAAAAGGTAACGTCATTCACTCGTTGAGATATATACGCCCAAGGCTCTCTAAATTACAGGCTAGGAGAAAATAAATCACTTTCAAGATGTATCTTTGATTCAGGAAGCTGAGTTGCTTAACCTTGGAAGATATTATATTATCTAACTCTATTGCAGACCGCGTAGCCGAGATATTAGGATTTCACATTGTTGTTAATCATAGGGAGGATTTGTTTTTTCTTGATTCAGGAGACTGTACTGGGCTTAGCTTGCACCTCATGTTTATAGCTGATGTTCATTTCTTAGTTAAAAAAATGACTTTTCAAGATTATATATGGTTTCCAATTATGAATTTCTTGCATTTTTTTGTAATTACAAGTAGAAATAGCGGTGACACGTGGAAAAGCTTACATAACCCTAATGGGTGTACATGACATTTTTTTAGGGAAAATACGATCATAATAAAATTTTACCTTATTATATTGTATAAAATGTATTATAAAAGTAATATTAAACTAATTTATTTGTTTTTTACTAACACAAAGCATCATAATTTTTTTTTTCAAGTAAATAATTTTATAAAAAACAATTCAAAAAAATCGGGAATTTTCCCATCCCGTCCCGATCTCGTCCCGTCCTGATCGGAACAGGACAAAGTTCGGGACGGGATGGGACACGGGACGAAATCGCCGTCCCGAGCCTTTTCCGGGACGGGCATGGGACGGGGGTGTCCCGATCCTGTCCCGTCCCATGAACACCCCTAGCTAGGAGTGTCCTTTGCACTCAAAAGACACACGGACCAGAGAAGCTAGAGAGACATATTATCATTCATCATCCATGCAATATGTTTTGAACTTTTATTTGTTGGGATGACTTTCATAGACAATATGTGTGGCTAATTGTTTTTACAACCTAGAGTACTATAATCTTGTTTGTAACTTAAATATTTTATTTCCCACTATATAGTCATGATTAATTTGATTTAGTTTATTTAATCTTACTATTATTGATTAACTTGTTTAGTGCTTGATCACTATTAGACATGTTTAGGGAGTTTATAATTGGACTCGAAAGAGGGAATTTTAAATAGACCATGAGATTAAATAGTGTAGGATTTAATTTTTAATCTGATTTGCGATTAGGATAGGAATATACCTAGAAGCCCTACATAGTCACATTAGAGCGGTACCGGGATAAATTAGGTCTAGTAAATTATAGTAAGACATTACATAACTAAGCTAGGCAAGGATATAAGTGGACCGGAAGACATTTATAGACATTAGTACTCTAGATTAACTAGTTGGATTAATTCATAATTAATTTGGCGGGAATAAAATCTAAGAAGCAGACAAGGGATTAGTGGCTCCAGGTTGTTCTTTTGACTCGTAAATTTCATCTGTGTGAATATTTGTTTTATTTTATTTTCTTAGATATTATGTAATCAAAATCAATTTTCTTGTATTTACTCAACTTGAACGAAAATAGGAGATCTAATGCCTAATTATTAATTGTATGAGTCTCTGTGGGATCGACCTTGATTTACCACTTTACTAACATACGAATCCGTACACTTGCAGAATTTTCATCAAAATTTTAGTACCATCATATAGAAAGGAGCATCAAGCATAATATACAATATTTTAGTCCATTTTTGGTAACCAAAATATATTTTCATTGCTTACCTAGTAACTCATTAGTAAAACTCAGTTCTGTAAGAAAAAATCTGATGTGGCATAATGATGTAATATATGTATGTTGAAATAACAATTTAAGGAACATTTAGTTTAAATTTATAACTATATAGTAATAAAATAGAAGTAACTCTTCTTTTGTTTTTGTTAATCACCGCCCGGTTTAATCCAGACTCGAGGGGTAGGGGTATTGCCCACATAGGCAAGGTTGTCCCTTCTCCCAATGAGAGCGCTTCCCGGGAATCGAACACCCGTTCTCATCCTTACGGAAATTGTAGCCGTTAATTTGGGTTAGGGCCAACCCTTTTTAACTCAAGACGAGGAGTGTTAGACTTTAAGGACAAAGAGTTTTGTGGGCCGACGTAGACCCGTTTTCCACCTTTTAATTATTTGTTCATGATGGTTTGTTCCTTAACTATTTGTTTAGTTCATGATTTTTCGCTTACCTTTTTTATACGTGTAAAATACTAATGGCTTATCTGTTTATGCTGTTCATGATACTAGAATAGTCTATGGATCTTTAGAGCTTTGTAGTGTTTAATTATTTGACACTTAGAATAATATTGTGATTTAGTGTCTTATGGTGTTTAAATATTGTATATTATGTTTAGTGCTTCTTACTATATTGTAGTGCACTACAAATACTCCGTTACAGCTTTACCCCACCATTTAACGGTCAAAATTTGACATCTAACAGTCAAACTTGAATTTTTTAACGTCATTACCAAATAAGCAACAAAAATAATTCTTGGATATCAAGAATGGACTAGGATATTATATATTATGTATTGTGCACTTTACTATATTCTAGAGTACTAAAAATGCACTTTAACCCAAACATTTATTGCAATCGAATTGTGATCATTAATCTTCCATAAAAATGGCTTAATTGTATGTATAAAAAATGGCTTAATTGTACCAAGTGTTCCAAAATCATTACTAAGAACATTTCAAAATGGGCAAATGTGCAAAAAAAAAAAGCCACCGTAAATTTAAAAATAGACATTTATAACTCTGGTAAATTTAAGGGGGTAAAACTGTACACAGTAAACTAAAATGGCGCAAAAGTAACATCTTTGTTTGGCAGAATTAAACAGACGTTTTCCAAACGTGACCCCATCGTTAGTAAATGACGTGTCATACATTTAAGGGTGCAATATGTTGAAGGAGCTTCATTTTTTGGGCGAAGGCCCAAAAATGATACATAATTATTGACCAAGGAACAAAAATAGTACTACCTCCGGTCCTAAATATAAGACTTAGATGACTTTTTTTAGAGAGACTAAAGTTGCGAAATAGGTGATTAAATTATGACATATTTGATATATTTTTAGATTATCTATTAGTTTATAGGTAAAATATACTAGTCTAAGGGAAAAATTAGGTAAATCATCAATTTATAATTAACTTATTTTGTTTTTTTAGGATTTTCCAAAAAAGTCATTTATGTCTTATATTTAGGACCAGAGGGAGTACATAACTATTCCAAAGTGCAAAAATAATACCAAACTTTTACCATGTGATAAAAAATGATATTTTCACTAATATGACAATAATATTAGAAATGAAATGTCCAAAATGCCCTTATAATTAAATAATATAAGGGCATTTTGGATTTTTTCATGTCTAATATTACTGTCATATTAGTGAAAATATCATTTCCGATCACATGGTAAAAGTCGGGTATCATTTTTATCCCTTGAAATAGTTATGTACTATTTTTGTTCCCTGACCAATAGTTATGTATCATTTTTGGGTCTTCGTCCTTATTTTCATATGGGGCTTTATTTGTTTAAAAGATTACGAAGAAGTAAGATGGATTTCACATGATTTGGGGTTATATTTGGTTTCTTATCGAAATGATTTGGGGGTTTAGGGTTCGTTTCAAGTGATTTAGGGTTCAACTTGATGCATTTCAGCTTCCACGGTGGATTTTGGAATTGACACGTCATTACTGATGGTGGAGCCCATGTCTGAAAAACGTTTGTTTAACTCGGCCTAATAGAGAGGTTACTTTTGCCCCATTTTGGTTTACAATATACGGTTTTGCCCCATTTTAATTTACAGTGTACAGTTTTGCCCCCTTAAATTTACCAGAGATATAGGTATCCATTTTTAAATTTACAGTGGCTATTTTTGCACCTTTGCCCTTCCAAAATCATCTAAAAACTTTTTACGATAAAGAATCATTTTTAGTACTTTGAAATATAACAAGGAGAACTAAACATAATATATAATATTTTGGTCAATTTGTGATAAACAAGAATTATTTTGTTGTTTATCCAGTCAAGACATTAAATAAGTCGATTTTGACCGTTATATGACAAATTTTGAATGTCAAATTGCGGGATAAAAGAGCATTTTTAGTACTTTAGAATATAAGCAGAAGAACCAAATATAATATATAATATTTTGGTCCATTTGTTATAAAAAGTATTTTCGTTGCTTATCCAATAACCCATTGCTAAAAGTCACATTTGTAAGATAAGCTAATGTAACATAATGATGTTATATATGTGTGCGTGTGTGTTGAAGTGACAGTGTAAGGAACATTTACTTTGGGCCAAGTTATGCATTAACACTTATTTATCCAAGATTTTGTACAAGATGCTTATTTTCTTGTGGTATTAGTTCTTTTATTATAATTTGTAATTTTACTTTAATATATGTGTTTAATCACTATTATTTATGTCTCATCCACCCGCTATTATTGTAATGTTGTATTAAATATTTGTTTTGTTATGCCAAAATGTACAAAGGAAAAGAAGATTGAAAAATATTGTTGAAAAAATATGTTTAAAAAAAGGGTTGAAGCCTTAAGGGCCTAAATCTAATCCATTGACTCTTGGGCCAATTTCCCAATTACAATAAAATATTTCTAAAATTCCACTAAATATGTGGAGCCATCATCCCTCCATCCAAGCATACACTTAGTGTAGATTCACTATGTATTATGTGTGCACTGCTCTATTTCCTACCTCTAAATAAAGGGCAAAAGCCTAAAAATGATACATAACTATTGGCTAAGGAACAAAAATAGTAAATAACTATTTCAAGATACAAAATTGATACCCAACTTTTACCATGTGATCAAAAATGATACTCCAATTTCACTAATATGTCAATTATATTATACATGAAAAGTCCAAAATACTCTTATAAATTAATCGCAGCCCGACAAAAGTTTATTTAATTATAAGGGCATTTTGGACATTTCATGTTTAGAAAAGGTAGGCAAACTTCAACCAATTTCAACAATTCCTCCAATCAAGTCTCCATTCTTGCACTACATTGTTTCATTTCCGCAAAATCTGTCGTCATAGTGACTAGATGCATCTCGAAGCGGTGATAGAGATCATTAATCCTACTAGAGGATCGGAGCTCCAGCAGTGAAGCCATGGCCAAAGTTAGGGCTCTGGTACCAATTGATACAAAATTAATATTCTGTATGGAAAGAATTGACAAAATAGAAGAAAGGTAAAAGAAAGATAGGTAAAAGAAGAATTGAGAAGGTTAAAAGAAGAAGAACAAGAGAGATAAAGGATTTCAAGAAAGAAGTAGAGATATTTAGAATGAGTATAAAGAAAGAGAAGAATTAGAGAGAAATGAGAAGAGGAAGAAATGGAGAAGAAGAAATAGAGGAGAAGAAGAAAAAGAAAAAGAAGAAAAAGAAGGGAGAGAAGCAAGAGAGAAAGAGACACAAGGAAAAATCTTATTAATCACCAAAATCAACTGGCTCTGATACCAATTGATACAAATGACGCAAGAATGATAGAGAAAACAAGAAGATAAGAGAGAAAGAGAAGAGAGTAAGAGAGAGACTGAGAAATGATTTTCTTATAGTGCTGAATTCGCGCTGAGGGTAACTCATCTCCTTATCCGCCTCGAGTACAACCTTGAATCCACTATGGATCAACAAGTCTATCACCTCCTCCTTGGTGAGCTGTACCGAACGCTAATATTTAACAACAAAAAATCACTTCCATATCTCAAGATATGTAAAAATCATGCTTTAAATGAAAGACACCATATGAACTTAATGTAGCGGTATCTTTTAATTGGGGAGAATCAATTGTATGGAGAGAGGCTGATACTACCAAAATATTTTGATAAAAATTCCGCAAGTGTATGGATCGTAATTAGTAAAGTGGCAAATCAAGGTCAATCCCACATTGACTCAGACAATTAATAACTAGAAATTAAATCTCCTATTTTCGTTTAAGTTGAGCAAAACAAAGTTGATTTTATAAAACTATGATCTAAGAAAATAAAATAATGTAAAACATTTATACAGATGAAATTCACGAGTCAAAAGAACAACCTAGAGCCACTAATCACTTATATGCTTCTTACAATTTATTCCCACTAAATTAATCACGAAATAATTCAACTAGTTAATATAGAGTACTAGTGTCTATAAATGTCTTTCGGTCCACTTACATCATTGTCTAGCTTAATTACACAATGTCTTGCACTAATTTAATAGGCTAATTTATACCGGTACCGCTCTAATGTGACTATGTAGGGCTTCTGGGTATATGTCTATCCTAATCGCAAATCAGATTAAAAATCCAATCCTACACTATTTAATCCCATGGTCTATTTAAAATTCTCTCTTTCGAGTCCAATTCTAAATACCCTAAACATGTTTAATTGTGATCAAACACTAAACAATTAATCGAAAATAGCAAGATTAGATAAACTAAATCAAATTAGCCATAACTAAATAGTGGGAAATAAAATAGGGTTAAGGTGCATTTTTAATATTCTAGAATATGGCAAAGAGCACCAAACATAATATATAATATTGTGGTCCATTTATGATAACCAAGAATTATTTTCGTTGCTTATTTAGTAATGACGTTAAATAAGTCAACTTTAACCGTTATGTGTCAAATTTTGACTATTAAATGGTGAGATAAAGGAGCATTTTTAGTACTCTATAATATAGAAAGGAGCACCAAACATAATACTCCCTCCGGTCCTAAATATAAGACCTAGATGACTTTTTTTTTGGAGATGTTAAGGTTACAAAATGGGTTATTAAATGATGAAATATTTGATATATTTTTAGATTAGTCATTAGTTTATAGGTTAAATAAACTAGTTTAAGGGGAAAAATTAGGTAAATCAATTTATAATTGTCTTATATTTTGCTTTTTGAGGATTTTTCAAAAAACTAAACTAGGTCTTATATTTAGGACCGGAGGGAGTATACAATATTTTGATCCATTTGTAGTAACCAAGAATTATTTTCATTGCTTATCTAGTAACCTGTTTGCTAAAACTCAGTTTTGTAAGATAAAATTTGATGTGACATAATGATGTAATATAT
Organism: Mimosa pudica; assembly: GCA_029929735.1. Lineage (NCBI taxonomy): Eukaryota > Viridiplantae > Streptophyta > Magnoliopsida > Fabales > Fabaceae > Mimosa > Mimosa pudica. Next base: position 3,749,314 of record JAKELP010000039.1, on the reverse strand, counting down.
GTATGTTGAAATGACAATTTAAGAAACATTTAGTTTAAGTTTATAACTATGTAATAAGATAAAAATAACTCTTCTTCTATTAGATTATGGAGTCATTATTTCGGGTCGAGCCCGTAGGGCCAACCCCTTTTTAACTCAAAACAGAGGAGGGTCATACTTGGGATTTATAGGAAAATGGGATGCAGGCCTATAAGGGCTAGACCTTAAGGGACAAAGGGATTTTTGGGCCGTCGTAGATCCATTTTCCCTTTTTTAATTATTTATTTATGATGGTTTGTTCCTTAACTATTTGTTTAGTTTATGATTTTTTGCTTACTTTTTTTATACATGTAAAATACTAATGACTTATCTGTTTATACATGCATGATTCTAGGATAGTCTATGGATCTTTAGAGCTTTGTAGTGTTTAATCAGTTGACACTTCGAATAATATTGTGATCTAGTGTTTTATTGTGTTTAAATAATGTATATTATGTTTGTTGCTCCCTACTATATTTTAGAGTATTAAAAATGCTCCTTTACAATTTTACCCCACCATTTAACGGTCAAAATTTGACATCTACCGGTCAAACTTGAACTTGTTAACGTCATTACTAAATAAGCAACGAAAATAATTCTTGGTTATCACAAATGAAGCAGAATATTGTATATTATGTTTGGTGCACTTTACTATATTCTAGAGTACTAAAAATGCACCTTAACCCTAATATATAGTATTTTATTTATAAAAAATATGTATAGTATTTTGGAGTCTATACATGCCATTTTTTGAGGAAATTAATTTGTAGTCCCTCATAAGGGACTTTTTTTGCTTAGAGCCTTCGGTATCCGGCCCCCTTCGGGGAACTGACTAATCCGAAGTCGCCACCGGGATTTCCCATTTTGGGGGTGACGACTTCCTAAGGGTTTGAACCCATGACATGGTGGGTACATGGTGTCTCACCTTCCCCTTTTTTACCAGCTGGTCACGCCCCCTTGGGCAGTCCCTCACAAGGGACTTAATAGTAGAAAAGTCTCATAAACTCCACAGATTAAAGTAGGGTCCCTAGGGACCTTACTTTAATATACTTCAAATACAAAAAGACCATATTGCCCCTTTTTCTTTGCTCATGAACTGGTTATACGTGCGCATGACATTGTCATGCCTGCCCATGTCCTCGTCAAAGCGCTCATTAACTTGTCACAGGGTGAGTCATGAACTTATTAGAGTTGTTCATGATCTTGTTATACGTGCGCATGACCTCGTCATTCCTTGCCCATGACTTTGTCACAGGGAGAGACAATCTGGTCTTTTTGTATATGAAGTATATTAAAGTAAGGTCCCTAAGGACCCTACTTTAATATGTGGAGTTTATGAGACTTTTCTTTTTACAAGGGACCACAAATTAATTTTCCTTTTTTTCTATAACATGGAAGGGAAAATGACAAATAAGTAAATCTGAAGGTTCAAAAGGACATATAAGGAACTCAAACTTTCAAAAGTACAAGTAATGAACTCTGAATTCTAAACGAACAATTAAGAAATCTGTCAATTGTTAATTAGTATGTTCTAATTGTTAATAGGTATGTTCTAGTTGTTAATTTTTCTATTTGGAAATTTGATTCCTTACTTGTCATTTTGGAAGTTTGAGTTTCTTACTTGTCCTTTTGGACATTTGGAGACATTTAGTTGTCATTTTCCATTTAATTCTAATAACTTCTGGCACTAATTTTAGCATCCTCAAAATATTGATAATAATTAATCTTTCAATATATTTCACTATGACCCAAAATGTGAAATAGCTAAGAGGGACAATTTGGCCAATCCATTAACCGACCCTAATGGTCAATGTTATTGATAAAAAATGTTATATTGGTTTTATATGTTTCAGCAACTTCAGGCAATGCCACCTCAATTTTCTGTTCACATCATGATTTTGAAATGATTTTTTTTTTTAAAAAAAAAGACTTTATTCTCTCCCTCCCTCCCCCCCGGCTGATCCACATGATGATAGATAGAATTGGAAAGACTCACCAAAAGAAAAGGATATATATGGCCTTAATAAATGTGGCCTTAAGAGAATATTTTTCAAAAGCTTCAGTTTTTCATGAAGATTTACTTGATCAGATCATCATGCGCTAGTAAACATTCTGCTATGTAGTGAAAAGAAGAGTCTCCATAATCACAATTTTGAAGGTCATGGATAGATCGTTCGGAGTATTTAGAAGTTGTGCATGAGGGTTGAATGATTGATAATGAAGAGTTTGAAGACAGAGCACATCACTTGGTGATAAGATTGGAAAATTTTTATAAGATAAAGTAGAAGGGCTTTCTCAAATTAATAATAAGTTATTGGAGATGTAGAAGCAGCAATTGGCTAAGGGGAATCCAACATCAACAAAGCTAGAGCAACCTGGAAAAATCGTCATGAAATTTGAGAAGGCTTGGGAGGGAGGAAAATAATTAGTGGTAGCAATGTAGAATCTCTTGGTTTCAAACAGGAGATAAAAGATTAAAATTCTTCCGTTTAACAAAAATTAAAAGATGGATAAATGCTACATGGAGAATTTCTCAAGTTATAATTATATAACATCATATTGAATTTCTTCGAAAAATTAAAGAAAAAAATCATCAGTTAAAAATGTTAATATTCATTTTTTTATATACCCTCAGTCCTAATTTAACTACTTATGACCTACGGTGTAAATTATTCATGTAAAATAAAATTATATGGTATTTGGCTTACTTTAATTTCATTAAAGGACGAAGACCCAAAAATGATAATACATAATTATTGACCAAAGAACAAAAATAGTACATAACTATTCTAAGGTACAAAAATGATACCCAACTTGAACCATGAGATCAAAAATGTTATTTTCACTAATATGACAATAATATTAGACATGAAATGTCCAAAATGCCCTTATAAAATAATCGTTTTGGACATTTCATGTCTAATATTATTGTCTTATTATTGAAAATATCATTTTTGACCACATGGTAAAGTTGAGTATCATTTTTGTAGCTTGGAATAATTATGTATTATTTTTGTTCCTTGACCAATAGTTATGTATCATTTTTGGGTCTTCGCCCTTCATTAAAAGTCAAAGTGATTATATATTTAGAATCTGATTGACTAGTAGTCAAGATATCCTTCACATTTTTGTTAACGAAAAAGCTATGTTTGAATGTGTTGATGTAGTGACTAAATTCAGCTAAACTTCTAAACACAAAAGACTCACAGACATTATATTAATAGGGGTATTTAAAAATCACAGCACTAACAATAATGTCTTCAATCAATGTGATTCAAACCCAAAACCATATAAAGTTTAGTGGTTGGATTGAACAAGAAAAGACTTAACATTCAAGTAGTCCAAAATTTAACTCTAAATAACCTATATATTTAATAAAGGTAAAGTTTTTTTTTTACTTTGAAAGTTTTTTATCAAGACAATTTCATTTAAAAGATTTTTTGGGTTCAAAATGACCGAAGTTTTAAAATGTAGTAATATTGCCCAATTACACTAAAAACTCAAATTGACGGTAAAAAATGTTGCCATTAATATTTTTTTTGAATTGCTTCCCCCGGTGTCCCACACCCTTCGGGTGCAGACTAATCCGGAGTCGCCAGCCGGGATTCCCGTAAACGGGGTGACTGACTTCCCGGGGGTTCGAACTTGGCACCTTTGGGCTAAATGGCGGAATCCACACCTTAGGATCCTCTGTTGCCATTAATATTTTAACTATAAAAGAGACAATATTGTTCCATTTTTATACTTTCATGAAAAATGGATAAAAAATACTTCCAAAACTAAAATGAATCCTAAATAGAACTATTCATAGCTAGAGAGTATTTGTGCGCATCAGAAGTGCTAATTTCTTTTACAAAAGTAATAAATTTTTTCAACTTAAAATACTTGCAAATTTTAATACTTTCTCATAAATCAAACAAATTCTCGTAACTAATATAATATATCTTTCTTTAGGGTAATTTTAACGTTAACAAGGAACAAATAATTAACATACTAATTTATTTTAAAGTTTTTATATATTCTTATAACTTATAAATAATACAAAGAGTATTTTTTTTGTCAGAATACAAAGTATTTTTACTCATGAGAAATATTCTCTTGGGGTATTTTTAAAGTTTCCATACATGTAACGCTCATCCCACCTCACTTGCGAAAGCCTTGTGCATTGAGCTGCTACGTAGAATGTGTTGTCTTCTTGTGCATATTGGAAAACAGGTACCATTATCACCTTTCTTTTTTTTTATCTTAATATCCCCACTAGACATGTGGGATATTAACCCACTGCTAATTTGTAGGCACTTGTTGAAACAGCTGGCCTTGGAGATTTAATATTTCTCCATACCCAACATCAATGATCGAACCCAGACAATTGGTTAAGGGTGAATGAATCCTTGTCACTCAACCACACATCCCAGGCTCCCATTATCACCTCTCTAGACAAAGTGAGTCGTGCATACTTTCCACCACCAAAATCAACTTTCATTTTAAAACTTTATAAAGCAATAAACTAGTATATATTTATTAAATCTTCAACCACATACATATAATAGAAACAGAATTTCGCTTTCCAAAATCTTCCAAGTCATGTGTATGAATTTTCAGACCCAACAGAAAGTTGAAAAGTCCATGCCTAAATATTTTTGCTATTTAGTAAATGACATAAAATGTCCAACGCGTTCAATAACAACTTCATGCATGCTTAAAGTCAACCATTCTCTTAGAATACTTGATATAAAATTAAATATTCAAAATTGGTGTCTATGTTGGAACAGCTAACATTGACATGTCTTAGGAAACATACATTATTGATAGTACATCTCAAACACAAAGACCTTTTCATTTCAGCAATGGGATTCTTTAACAAAAAGACAATCTTATTCTCTGCCTTGATCATATATTGTTGTTCCTGCATTGAATTTTGCAGAGCCAAAGACACTATCATATCATCACAATACATCAAAGAGCCTGAAACTGTTACTTCCAATGGAGGTTTCTTCATATTGGGATTTTTTAGTCCAAAAAATACTACAAATAGGTACATGGGAATTTGGTACAGGTCCCAATCCAATATCATATGGGTAGCTAATAGAAACCAGCCACTAACCAATTCCTCTGGTATGGGAACTATAACAGTATCTGAGGATGGCAGTCTTGTAGTATTAAATGGTCAAAACCACACCATTTGGTCATCTAATGTGTTAAAAGGTGCCCAAAATAATACAACTTGTCAGCTCCAAGATACTGGAAATCTTGTTCTCAAAGATTCTGATGAAAACATCTTATGGCAAAGTTTTGACCATCCTTCTGACACATTCCTCCCCCACATGAAACTCACAAGCAACAAAAGAACAGGTGAAAAACAAAGGTTAACATCATGGAAAAGTTTGTCAGATCCATCCACGGGTAACTTCTTTATTACACTTGAGCGCCTAGATATTCCTGAAGTATTCATATGGAATGGAACTCGCCCATATTGGCGTAGTGGTCCATGGAATGGTAAAGTTTTTACTGGCATATACTTTATGGATGCCTATTATCTTAGAGGGTTTAATATAGTAGATGATGAGGATGGAACAGTTTCTGTTTCTTTTACCACCTATGGGAATTTAACATTTTTTGCCTTGGACTTTCAAGGTGTATTAAATGAAAAAGGTTGGCTTAATGACATGAAACAACCAAACCAAAATTATAGTTATAGTATTCAAACTTCAGAATGTGATATTTATGGTTTATGTGGATCATACGCAACATGCAACCCAAATAGTTCACCTATATGTAACTGTATGAGAGGTTTTGAACCAAGCAATAGAAGGGAATGGAATATGCAAAACTGGACTAATGGTTGTGTTAGAAAGACATCTTTACAGTGTGACAGTTTGAAAAACGGAAGTTCACAAGGTATGGAAGATGATTTTTTTAAGTTGGAGATGATAAAAGTGCCAGATTTTGCAGAAAGGTCTTCTGCTTTAGATGAGCAAACCTGTAGAAGCCAGTGCTTGGAGAATTGTACTTGTGTAGCTTATTCATATAGTTATGAAATCAGGTGCATGTTGTGGAAGGGGAATCTAATTGACATACAACATTTCCCAACAATGGGAACAGGTGGACTTGATCTATATGTTCGTCTAGCCGGTTCGGATTTCGGTATGCCATTGTTTATTTCTGTCAAATATTGAAAATCTAGTTCTTTAACATTTTCCTGTATATAGATTTGGATTGGTTATGACTGTCTGTGTTTCTCTTCAATGCAGAAAAGGCTGGACCTACGAGAATGATCATTATAATCACAGTAATAATAGGAACACTTATCATTGCGTTTGGCACATATGTTTTATGGAAAAAGATAAAGAAGCATTCAGGTACATTACATTTATATCAGTGCAATAATATTAATTGTAGTTATAATTAAACTTTTGTAAGGTAAATCATGTTATTTGATTTTCCCTATGGGGTATTTCCGTAGGGTTCACTCTTTCTAAAATTGATTCCTTATTTACATCAGAAACAAAATCAAAGAACAAATGGTTGTTACAGTTAAAGAAAGTTGAAGAGTATTCAAAGAAAACAGAAGATAACATTGCTAGAGAATTGTCACATGTCAAAAGATCAGAGGTAATGGCATATGATCTTGAAAAGATAGCAACTGCTACGAACAATTTTGACCCCTCTAATAAGCTTGGCCAAGGTGGTTTTGGTCAAGTGTACAAGGTACATTAATTCATGCAAATTTCATGAATTTTGAAGAAATTTCATATAGTTGATTTTATCTGTCATTGTGGGTAATTGCTTTGCTTGGCATTTTCATTTAGGGAGTATTGCAAGATGGTGAAATTATAGCAGTCAAAAGACTTTCAAGAGCATCTGGACAGGGACTAGAGGAGTTCCTCAATGAGGTTATTGTCATTTCTAAGCTTCAACACCGTAATCTTGTAAAACTTATTGGTTGCTGCATTCAAGGAGGGGAGAAGATTTTAATATACGAGTACCTGCCAAATAAAAGTTTGGATGCATTTATTTTTGGTTTGTTTTTTCGATCCCTGCTTTTTTTTGACCTATAATATATACCATTAACTAGCTTTAAATGTTTTTTCTGCATCATACACGTTCAGTATATATATCTAATATTTGTATCCCTCCCTTTTCTTTCATAGATCCAAGAAATGATAAACTCCTAGATTGGAGAAATCGCTTTGACATAATTGAAGGGGTGGCTAGAGGAATGCTTTATCTTCATCGAGATTCTAGACTAAAAATTATACATAGAGATCTCAAGGCAAGCAACATATTGTTGGACGAAAACATGAATCCAAAAATATCAGATTTTGGTTTGGCAAGAATTTTTAAAGGGAGTGAAGATCAAGCTAACACAAGAAGAGTTGTTGGAACCTAGTAAGTTTTAATTCATTAATTGTCCAATAATGCAATAACAAGGAAAAATGTAAATCCAATAATTAACAATTTTGCTTGTTAATGCAGTGGTTATATGTCACCAGAGTATGCAATTGAGGGATTCTTTTCAGAGAAATCTGATGTGTTTAGTTTCGGTGTTCTAGTATTAGAGATTATGAGCGGAAGAAGGAGCTCAAAACCTTTTGACGACAATGAGGATTCACTCAGCCTTCTAGGATTTGTAAGTCACTACAGTCCATTGTCCTTCTAAATACTCAACTGCAATGTCTCTAGTTCATTCTTTGCTTTAGTTTTCAATGCTTCTACTTATACATTTTCTTAATCACAGACATGGAAATTATGGAATGAGAAAACTGCGGCAACGTTAGTTGATCATAGAATTTTTAATACCAACCTGGAGAACGATATATTGAGATGTATACACATAGGTCTTTTATGTGTGCAACACCTTTCAAGAGAGAGGCCAAGTATGAGCACTGTGGTTTCCATGCTTAGCAGTGAGATTCTAGATCTTCCTCCTCCAAAACAACCTGCGTTCATCCAGTGGCAAAGTTTGTCAAGTGAAGATAAGCAAAATTTGTTTTCAAACATCAGTGCAAGCATTACTGAAATCCATGGCAGATAACTACAATACCTTACTTTCTAAGTGACATAATTTCGAAATATTTGTATTATTGGATGCATGCCAGTAGCTATAATATTCCAGAAAAAAAGTTCCTTCTACTGATGAGTTCCAATGATTTTGCTACGTACATAGAAGTTATTCTAACAGATTAATCTTGTCAAATGCAATGGCTAAACAACAACAGAGACCCATGTTTTCAAACTAATTGATAATTGATCTTAACAATTTTAAGAATGTTCCAAACATAGGAAAAATTATCTCAAAAAAGGGTTCTATGTTATCCGCATGCTAAATTATATATTTATACACGAGAGTACAAGATACTAATTGCTCAATAATGCAGTGATTATATGTCAATCAAGTATGAAATTGAAGGATTGTTTTCAAAGAAATCTGGTGTGTTTAGTTTTGGAGTTTTACTATTAGAAATTGCTAGTGGGATAAGGAACTCAAGCTCTTTAAACAATGAGGATTTTCTCAGCCTTTTTAGGATTTGTAAGTCATTATACTCCACTGTCCTCAATACTCAATTGCAATGCTTCATTGTTTTTTCTTAGCTTTATCTTCCAATGCTTTCAACTTATACACTTTTCATTTTAGAAATGGAAACTGTGAAATGAGAAGAATACTGCAGCAATAGCCAATAATTGATCCTAGAATATATTATACCAACCTGTTGGAAGATATTATGAGATGCATACACAAAGGCCTTTTCATGCGAGCAAGACCATGCAAAAGAGAGGCCAAGTATGAATATTGTGGTTTCAATGCTTAGCAGTGAGATCATAAATCTTCCTCCTCCTAAACAACCTGGATTTATCCAATGACAGAGTTTGTTGTGTTCAGTATCCAATAAAGAAAGTTAAAGATTTTTACAAACAATAATATCTGCATTATAGACATCCATAGCAGATAATTATAATACCATATTTGAGATACATTTAGAAATAGTTTTAGTCTTTGTGTACGATATATGCACTAGATAATATTCTAGCTTGTTTTTTCTATTATTCAATGTGTTTGCAAATATATTTTCTTTGGATTTTAATTTTATAAAATTGTAGTAGATTTATAAAATTTTAATATAGATAAGAAAGCTAAGGTAAAAGATAAATTTTATTGAATATTATTAAATTTAAACAAATATCAATAATATTATCATCTTGGAGAAGTCATCTTCAAAATTAGGAAAACAATTGGAGAAGAGTCAATATTGTAATAATTAGTTCTAATTGAAATAGGACTTTCCAAAAATGTGTCTAGATCTTGTGTTCTTCAATATGATCATCTTCTTGTGCTCCTAAAATAGGAAATTTATGTGAAGTACATCAAGTCCATAAAATATAAAATACATTAGTTAATTGACTAACATGCTCAAATTATAAAATGCTCAAACCCATTATTTTATATCTTAGTATATCAACTCTTTTGTTTGCAATAATCATTTTCTTCTCATATAAAATTAGGCAAATATGTATTGACCCTTTCTTTTAGGTGGGTATAATCAGGTGATCAACGATTTTAAGATAGTGGTGTTTATTATTTGATTAGTTGAAAAGTGTAAAGAGCATATACACATGAAAAGTGTTAAGAGCATATACACATGTGTGACATGACAGATTCTTCTGAAATCACATGTGCAAGTCACATTTCAATTGGTGAAGTCATCTCCTATATCGCAAGATTTTGTAGTGACGTTCCGCCTCAGATTTTTTAAGATATTTGATAAAGTTTGCAGTGTTTTCACTATATAAAAAAAGATTGAGTTAGATAAGTGAAAATGATAAGAGGATAACAGTATAGTCCTTCACTCTCAGGTATAAGTTGAGAGTGTGAGACAAGGAGAACAAACAGAAACGAGAAGAAGAATAAGAAGAATAAAGTAATTTGTTCCTATTTATTGTCTGAAGGTGTAATTCTCAAGATTTTTTTGTATTTTGAACCTATAACGCATAAGAAATTGAATACATCAGAATTTGAATACGTGTGAAATTCTTAGTTGGTATCAATCTAATGAGGTTGGAACCTCATTTACATATGTTAGGAAGAAGAAGCGAAATGGCTTGGCGGACAAGTAATGTGTAACAGGACAGGGTAATTTCGGAATTACAGTGATAATTCAGTTAGAAGGGTAGTTAGGGTATTTCCCTATGTTTAGTAGTTAGATGAGTCGGTTAGTACAGTAAGAGTATAAATAGGGAGAGAGTGTGAGGGGAGAGGTAGGCAAGAATTGAGGCTTGTGGAGGTTGGTGTTCTCGAATACACCTAGACACTTTTGCTTTATTACTTTTCTCTTTAACCTTTCTTCAGATTTATACACTGAGGAAGTGAGACTTTGTTGAATTCAATAATACTATTGTTGATTTCATCACAATTATAGGGAATTTAGTACGTCAGAATTTGAATACGTGCGAAATTCTTAGGTGGTATCAATCATAGGGAATTTCGTACGTCCGAATTTGAATACGTGCGAAATTCTTAGTTGATATCAGAGTCAGACTATTCTTAAAATAAATTAACAATTTTGAGTGTGAATAAAATCAAATAAATTAACCATCATTTTGAGTGAACAAATGCAAGCCATTTTGAATTATTAAACCCTTTTTTTCTAAGAATGGAGTATCGAAAGTCTAGGTAATATGAATGCAAAAAATTTTCACACAGCTAATTATAATATATATTTGATAAATGATGAATTTGGTGATGAAAAAACAACTATAAACCCAAGGTAACATAGAAGAAATTTATTAACTAACTTTTTTTCCTGACAAGCAAGAACTGATAAATTAGTAACTACATCTGTCATGCATGATTCAATTGATTGGTTTATTTGAATATAATAAAATGATAAATCCAACTTCATTTCATTTGTTTATGTACAATCATACCTCTCTCTCTCTCTCATGTTATACTGGTGAATCTGAGGTGAGTTGCAGCTGAAGTAAGAAGTATATTGTGGGGCCATTTTAATGAGGTAGTTTTAACCAACCAGTAATTGGAGGAATTGATTAGTGTGTTAAGATTCAGACTAAATGCTGCAAGAAGTGAGAGGAAATAGTTCAGCAATAGTTCAAGCTCATGAAACTCATTCTGATTTTCTGGTAAGACATTCTTAACCTCATGACAGACTTGCTAGGGAGAAGTTTGACTTGCTATTCGGTAGAAGTTTGACTTGCTATGAGTTTTGGGTATATAATTCTTCATTTTGGTTGTTCAGCAAAGTTGGGAGAAGAATTTGGATTGTCTCATTGTGGTGTTTGGGCGATTTGCTCCTCAATTTGTATTATCTTCTAATTGTTCACTCATTTAAATGCAAAAATGTAACGTTCTTGTCTTCATCTTGCAATCTGATTAATGAGTTATGCAGTAAAAGTATCAAGTCTTTGTTATCTATTTATAGTTTCTGTCTTTTTTATCGAATTGTTGGGGAAAGGGTTCTAACTGAACAGAAGAATAAAAGTTTGGCCTTAATTGTGTGCCTAATTTTATACTCCATGCCCAATAACATAAATAAAATCCAACATTCAGATTAGAATGAGTGTGAGTATTAGACATGGAAGGACAAGGTTAAACAGGGTTAAAGTAAAATTTAGCACTCAACTATTAGTAAAACTTCATCCATTAGTTATAAAATGATTTAAATGTAGCAACTTCATAAAATTTGATGAGTTTCATCATTAATTTTGACCTGATTAGGTCATATCACTTGCCACAAATTAATCAATGACTACAATTTTTTTATGAGATTGATTGTTCATGGAATACATTGAAGGGCTAGATTTTGACTGTCATGGGCATAAGTGCTGGTTATTGTTATTAACTTATTATTAAAGCCATATAGAATGTTTGTTTTGGCTCTAAATTTTAAAGCCTCAATCTATTTTATGTTGAATATTTGCTATATATAGCTCCTAATATAAAACTGTTTTTAGTATTTTAAGAGGTTTATAAAATAAATATATTTCTTAAAACAATTTATGTTTATCAATTTTCCACCGAACTAATTTTCTGTAAATAAATATTTATACATTATATGATGCCACTCAATAATAGGTTGTAGTATATGTTATAATTTAGTTATAGTTTATTTAGCTCTCTTAACATTACAACAATAGTTAATTGAGTCTTATATACAAGAACAGTACTGTAACATTATTTTTCTCCAAATTAATTTAGTTAATTTAAAAATATGATATGCAATTTAATATTTGGTCATTGATAGTGGCATTGAATGGTCCATGCAGTCATTCTGACATAGTAGGATAATATTTTGTTGTTATTTGTAAGATTTTTTTTTAAAATTTAGAGGGATAATAATAAAATGTGTCATATTTTTTTATAATTAAGTTATTTATATAGTTTTTTTATAATTAGAAAGCTTATGTGAGCAGGGCCTGAACGGTTCACTATACTACTAAGCTATGAACATTTTCTTTTGACAGACCAAACTAAATGGCCTGAAAGTTCTTGGGTTCTCACATTGGCCACCAAGAACTTTTTGAGTGGCTAAATGGGCTTGAGATTTTATAAAGACATACAACTTAGCTTGACCATATGTTAAGGAACCCAAACCATATTTGAGGGAGTTAGAGTTGAGTAATTATAGATTCTATAATCTCAATTATTCTAAAATGCAAAGTTGTGTGGGAAAACTATTTTTAAATTAAATTTGCATTGAGTGAAGTAGTTGGATGGATGTAATAAGGTTTAGTCAAAATTATCAAAACGAGGTGGGAGAATTTATTGAATTTTCCAAAAGAAATGTGTTTACCAAGAATGAAATGCACCGCTACCATTGTGTGAAACGTGTAAATGTTGATCATAAAAGTGTTGATTAAATAATGGACGACTTTTTCACCGAAAAAAAAGTAAGGGACGACCTTATTTATAAGAGGATCAATCGACATTACAAGAGCATAATGATATTGTCGATGTAAAAGTTAAGGTAAGCACTTTTAATATTTAATTTTTTATGTTGTTAGTTTATTGTTATCTATATTATAACATATAATTACTATGATATTAATGCTTTTTTTTGCAAATCACAGTGCCCAAAACAACCAAAGTGTACAGAGTGTGGATACTATGTTATGAAGTACATGTACGACATAATTCACGGTGACTATGTATAAAAATTCACTACGATATACAATTATAGTCTTTACATCAAATAAATGATTGATAATTTCCATATTATGTTTAATTTATATGTTATGTTTTTAACATGGTAACCTTATTGTTGCACTTTGATAGTAGCGATGTGGTTGGTCAAGATGGGGTTATAGACTTGACTCGTAATAATATTTTATAGTATTTTATCAAATTGCATTTAGAATGTTCGGTTGTAAAGGATTGATAATTTAGATAACAATTGTTAAATATAGTAAGTGACTTCATTCTGATTCATAATGCATGTGTATAAGGTAAGTGATTTGATTCTTAATATTGTTGTACTCCCTCCGTTCCTAAATATAAGATCACTTTGGAGAAGTGGATAAGTTCCTAAATATAAGATCACTTCCTATTTTATCTCAAGTTTTGTCTAAATTACCCTTATACTCCCTCTTTTCATTGAAAAACCCTTCTCCTTTAAAGTTAAGTAATTGAGGGGATTTTGGGAAGTTCATGTAATTTTATTGTCTTCCTTAATCTCTTCAAATTAACCAAAGTGATCTTATATTTAGGAACGGAGGGAGTATGTTGCAAAGTCTGTGGCGTTACTGTACCAGCTATGATTATGGATGTATGTGGTTCTGCTGTTAATATGTAAGCATTATGAAAAATGCAGGTTGGGTACCCAAAAAATAGATCAAAATGTAAGAAAAAAGAATTAACAACAAAAATTTTTAAACTATGGTCGTTCAAAGTAATGTACGAAATTTTTGGTCGTTAAAAGCAACTTTCAATGATTAAAAGTTTTGTTCAACATTAGAACTTTCAACAACCAAGTTTAGTTTTGATTGTAAAAGTTAGTGACTTTTATGACCAAAATTAAACCTAACTTTGGTCATTGAAAGTGACAATTTAACAACAAAAACTTTTAGATATTAGAAACCCTACTTTCTATAACTAGGGCTTTAAGGACAAAAAATTGGGGAAATTACACTTAATTGCAAAAGGAAGGCAAGTTAAGAGAAGGTTGAAGGGGCAAAATACCCTCATTAATTTTTTAAGAATGTGTCCAACACCATATCAAAACTTCGGTGCAAAAACATGCATCCAATTTAATTTGTCAAAAGTGTGCTAGACACCATATTAAATTTTTGGTAGGTGATAAGATGACAATATTCATGTTAGTTTGATAGTGATGATGACAATATTGGGTACAAGAGATCAACTAAGACGAGAACCTTCAAAACAATTGAAGATGAGAAAACTAATATTTTTCCTTAGCACAAAAATATTCAGTAAAGGAATGTTCCCTGAATGAAATGAAAATTTAAAAGCCTTATAGAGACATGAAAAACCTGGTTAAATCAGTACATTATAACCAAGTGACTTAAGTATCAAGATGCCAGGGAAATTAACGAAAGAAATTCTATCTGGTTCATAACTCCTCTATGAAAATACATCGATAAAAATTCTGGCAAATCACATACTAGGCATCAACTGAAACACTTCTGAGGATGTATTTGAATGATGAAAGACCTTGTATATTTCAAAGTTTTTCAAGATGGATGAAGCTTTTCAATATGGATGTAGTTTCCAAGAAACCAAATTGAAACTCTTGAGCCAATTTCATTAAATCACTTGATTTTGGATCAATACACGTCTGCAGTGATAACAATAATATTAATACATTTCTTATTGTTGCACAAATAATTTATATTTCTTTCTTGTGTATGTGTTCTATTGCTGTTATTTGCAGTTTGCATGTGTCATGTGGCTCAAGCTCTACAAACCCAAGCGTTTTTCCTTATCATGGACAATCAATTGGGTATGTTTCAAATTAACATTAATTAATTACTCCCTTCGGTCCAAAATATAAGACCTAATTCACTTTCTCTGGAATTCTTTAAAAAAGCAAAATAGGTTAATTATAAATTGATTTACCTAATTTTTTCCCTTAAACTAGTTTATTTTACCTATAAACTAATGGATAATCTAAAAATATATCAAATATGTCATCATTTAATAACCTATTTCGCAACCTTAATCTCTCCAAAAAAAAGTCAATTAGATTCTATATGTAGGACCGGAGGTAGTACTTTGCAAATTCAATATGAGACTTTGAGTTCATTTATTTCTTATTGAATGTATTTTAATTTATATAACGCTTCTATATGTATGTACAGGCCCGTATCCTTTTCGGCCATATGCTGATGACGTTGTCCCCAATTGGTGTTTTGAGGAATATTATCTTTTCAGCGAAGAGCTACAAGTTCTTCTCATGATCCACGGCATCTCAAATGAACTTTTTCACTATTAGCTTGAGTTGCCATTAAAGACCCTTAGGTTGAATATAAATTTTAGCTATTGATCAAGGTTGTTGGAAGAATGTTGGGACTTGGGACTGGTATTTTTGGTAGAAGGGAACCAATTCATATGTATTTTTGGTAACAAAGTCACAAACTTTATTTCAGGACAAATTGAAGACCATCCCTTATTTATCCAAGTTGGAATTGGAGACCCTATTTTGTCCAACTCAAATTTAAGTGTCATTTTTTTTTCATTTTCCCTTTTACAAATGAAATAATCTTTTAGATTTAATAACTCATTGTTGTCACTAAGTGAAAAACAGTGTTAACAAAAAAGAACTAAAAGTGTATTTCTCAAGCATATATGATTAATTGAAACTTGATGCAAACATAAGGAATTAAAATATTTATTTAAAATGACCAATATTTTTCTTTTAGGGTGAAGGCCCAAAAATGATACATAACTATTGGTCAAGGAACAAAAATAGTACATAACTATTTTAAGGTACAAAAATGATACACAACTTTACCATGTGATAAAAAATGATATTTTCACTAATATGACAATTATATTAGACATAAAATGTCCAAAATGCCCTTATAAATTAATCGTCGTCAGGTAAAAGTTTATTTAATTATAAGGGCATTTTGGACATTTCATGTCTAATATTATTATCATATTAATGAAAATATTATTTTTGATCACATGGTAAAAGTTGGATATCATTGTTGTACCTTGGAATAGTTATGTACTATTTTTGTTCCTTGACCAATAGTTATGTATCATTTTTGGGTCTTCATCCTTCCTTTTAAAACGTGAGAACATTTCTTGAATTTGCGTATATGTTTCTTTCATGCACTACTTGTATACATTATCCATTTCCTTACCTTGTAATCACATTCTCATTGCCACGTGGACATTACGTATCTCTCACCACCACAACACAAGTACACAACCATATAGCTAAACGTTAAAAAACATCAACTGCCATTGATACCCACCACTTATATTTGCTCCACACATATATTTAGCCAACTCTTTATATAAGACTTTCACTTTCAGCTCAAATTTTAAGTCCTTCCCTGCTTTTGCGTGTTCTCTTTTCATCCTCACTTTTGGGCTTTGGTTTTTTTTGCCCATTGTTCATGCAAGATATGGACTGTCAAATCAAGAGTTCATAATTTTATCTCAAATAATATATTTAAAATTTGAAGCTGGGTTTTAATCATTGAAGCAACTTATTGCCAATGAGCTTCTTCATGTGGTTTGCTCTATAGCTATGACGGAGTCACTAGCTTACTGCCTAAGCTTCAAGGTATTATCTTCAATATTGTTCTTCACTATGTTTCTGGCATGTCTTGAATTAGTTTTGTTTTCATTACTGTAGATGTGTTATTGTGATTTTGTTAATATATGGTGTTGTAACATTTTTCTCCATGGTTCTGTTCTTTTCCCATCAAGTCATAGGGACCTCAACTTCAATATTTGCTTCATTTAATATGTATTCATTTTTTTATTTAACTATGCTGACATTTGTAAGCTGTTAAACATGAAGTTGTAAATTATTGCGGATATTTGTTAGTTTAGTTTCAAAGTTTGTGGGTCCAATGTAGATATGGAGTTCTTGAATGTTTGTTATTACATGGAAATGTTATACTTGTCATTTCGTTATTGAGGAAATGGGAAATGATGGAAACTTGGGAATTAAAACTTCAAAATTTCTGCTCAGATTCATGTAGATTCAAGTAATTTTTGTATATGACAGTATTTACTTTGTAAATTGCAGTAAATGAACTTGTTGCTTAATGTGCATAGTTGAATGGTTGTTGGAGATTCAACCTTTTCTTTGGTTTCCTTGCAGGGCTATGATTGTGCCAAATTAAAGAGTCCAAATTGGGCTCACAATCATGCTATTTCACCAGTTTATAGAAATTCGGTTTTCATGATATATTCAGATAACAAACCAGGAGCACCACTATTATCACACCGAGTTAATTACAGGATAAGTCAGAGAATCTCTGTGTCAGAACATTGTTATGAGAATAAAATTTATAGAAATTCCTTTCCTTCTTCATTCTCTGGTTGGAAAGGGTTCTATTTCTCGAAGCATCGAGCAGTGCATTGGGAGGGATTGCGGACCAGGGTAGCGTATGATGTTGCTGGTGCTGTTGAAGTCATAAATGATTTAGGATTGGATACTCTTACATTCTTGGCTGTGACTGTCTTGATTGTTCCAACATTCAAATTGATGAGAGCAAGTCCTGTAAGAATTTCTTGGTCTTATATTTATTTTTCCTTAATCAATTCAAGTCTTGAATATTTTCATATTCTTCATTATTCCAATGTTCCAATTGTTATCACATAATCTGTACTAATCATATACAGGAAATCCCATAACTATCTTGCCATCTCCAAATTTATTTGTTTATTTTTGGCTGTCAAATATACCTGTTTAAAATGTATGGAAGATGGCATTGAAATAGAATAGAAAGATGCATGACTTTATTTATAATGATTAGAAGCTCATTTTTGGGGCTGGCAATTTATAATTTAAAGCAATTTCTTTAACTCGTTTGGTAATTGAGCATGTTAATCTACATGACCTTCTGGAGATTTTTTTTGTTTAGCCTCTCATGCTCTTGTGTATGACTTCATCTTTTTAATTATTATATCTATCATTATTACATGAACTTAAGAACATAAAAATTATGATCATATATATTGGAGTTGAAATCACTGTTCTATGAAATACAAAGCATACAGATCAGAAGTCAGTGTAAACTCATGAATCTTATGATGCCATTCATCATGGCTTTGCCAAAATTGAGAATTCTTTTTATGCAAGTTGTTTAATGTATATATAGAAACATGCAGTGCATCAAAATTAGCATGATTTTCATCAACTTCAGAATTCAAATATGATATAGTATGGAAGTTATAATTTTTTGAGAGTTTATGTTTTTGTGTGTGAGCGAATTAAATTTTCAGTCATCACATATAATCTTTATTTATTTACCATATCACAATCCTAATCGAAGAAATTGTTGATCTCTGTTTTCAGATTCTTGGCTTCTTCTTTGCTGGAGTTGTACTCAATCAGCTTGGTTTAATTAGAAACCTAACAGACGTCAAAGTTTTGTCTGAATGGGGCATTCTTTTCTTGGTAATTGATTGTTATCGTAAACTGAAGCACTGAAGTCATGATACATACAACCTGTAAAGCATACTACGGAACATGGAACTGATATTAAAAATACAAAGTGAAGTCAATATTCAGTTATTTTTATTTGCTGTTCTGTCTCTCATGGATGTTGGATGTTGGGAGATGGATTCAATGCAGAAACAATAGCCAACTTTATTTAAATACCCTTTACTAGGTTTCTAATAGAGGCTTTATCTGTGAAAGTATTTATGCATAATTCATTTAGCCTATATCAAAAGATATAAATTCTTTGAATATATAAGCTTCAGCTGCGGATTTCCATTCAACTTAATCAAATAATTTTCTTCTCTAGCCTTTTAACTCATTGGCTTTAGCATCTATCTTTATTTTCTTCCCCCCCCCCCCCTTCCCTTTTTATGGGTTTTGAACAGTGACATTTAATTGTATAATCATGATATTTGAACCTTGTAAAGAAGGTGTTCTAAATTTTGAACATGTATAGGAATATAGCAACTTTCTTAAATTTTACATTTGCAAGAAGTCTTATGTTAAAGTGTTGCATATTTCTTTACAGCTGTTTGAGATGGGTTTAGAGCTTTCATTTGCACGTCTGAAAGCTCTTGCCAAATATGCCTTTGGAATGGGATTGGCTCAGGTATGAATGAAATTTAGCTATTCCATCAATATTGTTCATTGTTAAGGGATTGAATTCTTAAAAGTTTTCTCTTTTTCATTGATGAAATCTTTGACATCAATTTTGTTATATTTAATTTCATGCATACTTTATGATTGTCTTAAAAACTGGGAGGAAAAAATTAGCTTTTCTAACAACCCTGATTTTGTTTTTTCATTTTTAACTTATTTTGTTTGGGTTAAAACTCATTTGAAGGTTGCATTGTCCACTATAGCATTCACTGCTTTTGAACTTCCACCAAATGGAGCTATTGGCACAAAAATTTTGGAGTTCCTTTTCCACTCAAGGCCTGATCTGGTAAGATTTTGTTTTCCTGTTTTGTGTCTACATTTTGGAAAAAAAGTATCCTTACTTGTCCGTTAAAATACCAAATAATGTAGCACTATGAATCATTTCTGTGCCAGAGACCCAAAATATAGTGAATGGAATGCTTTAAATTCATTTTCACATACCCACTAAATGCAAGACTGGTTAAATGACTTAAATGTCCATACATATATAACATATATCAACTGTAACAGAAAAGGTTTTCAATTCAAAAACCTCTGGAAGACGATACATGGCTTTGTTCTGTTGGTTTAACTTTTCCATTTGTAGGTGAACATCAGGAGCGTTGATGAAGCTGTAGTGATTGGTGCTGCACTTTCTCTCTCCTCTTCTGCATTTGTTCTGCAGGTATTTGTTATTATGAACTTCTAATCAAGCTGATTCTTTCATCTTATGTTTAAAAAAAAGGAAGTTCCTCACAGAGTGCTGTATTATTATATTCAATTTATAGTAACTGTACTCGCATTTGCTCTATAAAATATTCATACCAGAAGCATCTTGTTTTCCTACCTTTAACTTTCATTGTCAATACTCAATTTTTGAAAAGGAGAAAAACCCCCCTGATGGTGGAAAAAACAAAAACAGGGATTCTACTTATAGAAACAAAAAATATTAAGAAAACCTTTGAATGATCTTTAATTAAGGCAAAAATAGAGAGGGTTACTTTGTTAAAGTAATGTAAACAAGAGAATCCTTGATTTTATATGATGTAATAGACATATTTACCTGTCAACATTGCATCTTATTTCATTATAAAACTCTCAAAGTACTATTAACTCTGATCTTTTGTCTACATTATTATTATATCGCCAAACATGATTATTGATAGAGTACAATGACATCGTGTGATCCATGTAGCCAACCTCATCTAGTTGCGATATTTGATGTTGTTGTTTCTTTTTTTGTTTTCATTATTAATGCAACCTAATAGACATATTTACCTTCTCCATGAAGCTTGTTTTGTTTTGGTGCTTGCTCTGATGTAGAAATAACAAGTCTGCTACGTTATGGTGATTCTAGTTAGGTGATGAACTTAAAATCCATTATGATAAAACTTCGCCTAACTTGCTTGCCAAATGTATATAAATATAGCTCCTTGCAGAGAAAGGTGAACTTCCTACAAGATTTGGTTCAGCAACTCTTGGAATACTTCTTTTGCAGGTTTTTTCTCATTTTGGCTTGACTTCATTGTCTTTGTCCATTGAATGTGTAACAGACAGAAATACTTTTACTATGTTCTTGTTTACCTCTTGATTATTTGCTGATATTACCACTTAGCTCAATGGTAAGCTTGCTTGCCGTGGGGTCTGAGGTCGTGGGTTTGAATCAGCCTCTCTGCATAAAGTGGGGGTAAGGCTGCCTAGTATATTTCCTTCCCCAGCACCCTTCACCAAGTGGGGACTAGAACTGAGTTAGCCCTTTTATTACCATTCTAGATAGACTTGAGAAGTAAGACGTTCGAGCAAAAAAAGTTAATTTTGTACACATTTCTGTCTGTTATTTGCAGGACATAGCTGTTGTCCCACTTTTGGTTGTTCTTCCAATACTTGAGACCCAGGTGTTATGTCAACTGTAAATGATATTTCAACTGTTGCCCCTTATAAAAACCAACATTTTTCCCATGATCTGTTTTTTCTTGACTGAATTTATGTGACTTCAAATTTTTTGGGATCAACTATGACCTAATGTCAACTTCAGTATTACATATTCAATTGGTTTTTCTTCTTATAGATGCACCACTTATTCGTTGATGATTGACCCTGTCCGTTCTGATTTGTGTATACAGAATTTGGCTCAGGAAAGTATTTGGCCAACGCTTGCACAAGAAAGTTTGAAGGCTTTGGGTGGATTGGGTCTATTGTCCCTTGGGGGGAAGTATATTCTTAGGAGAGTTTTTGAGGTCTGTAACATATTCTCTTTATGAGGGAATTTAGTTCTCAAATTTGAAAGAAATAACATTGAAACTGATTTTCATTCATCCTCAGAAGTAAAAACTGTTGGTTAAACTCAGGTTGTTGCAGATTCAAGAAGCTCAGAGGCCTTTGTTGCTCTATGCTTGCTTACCATTGCTGGGACTTCACTTGTGACACAGCAATTGGGATTTAGTGATACGGTCTTACACTTCCTTTTTCTCGTACTAGATTTTAATTTCGAGGATTAATATGGTCTAGCTGAGAATCATTCATGACAATTGGATGGAACTATCATAATGCAGCTTGGAGCATTTTTGGCTGGGGCAATTTTAGCAGAGACAAACTTTAGGACACAGATTGAAGCTGATATAAGACCATTCAGAGGCTTACTCATTGGGTTATTTTTTCTAACTACAGGGACCTCCATTGATTTGCAGGTAATGCTACCATGGCTTGTTGTATACATAAGCCTCACTGTTTCCTTGTCATTCCTCTTTTCCAACTTTATTATTAGTTCAGTTTTCATGTGTCTGCCTGAGTTCAAACTCCTACTATCTAATTCACTGAAGATAACTATTCAACAGGAAATTTAATGTAATCTGGACTTAACAAACATTTCACAAGTGACATTGGCATTGATGATCACAATAGAGATTCAGATCTAAAATATGGTGCCCAAAACTTAAACAAACACTCTACCGATCACAGCATTGAATCTTGACAAGACCACACAACCATCAGGATAACTAGCTCCTAATAACAGCTCAGCCTCAGGAGGTACAAATATGGATATAGAATACCGTGGAAAATTCATTTCCATATTTAAGAAAAAATTGGTGGAAACTTAATTTCCATATTAAAGAAAAAACCGGTGTACCACACTCATATGTATAACTCATTGATCGAAACCAAAAAAAAAATAGCTCAACAGTACAATAGATGCACTGAGCATAGCAAAAGACAAGAAGAAGCAACAGAAACTGACTTTATGAGAGGCCGGATCTTTCTGCATTGCCTTTAATCAAAAGGAACCTCGCCCTTCCCATGTGAGGTTTCCTTGAATAATATTTTAAGCACTCCTGATTCTTGGTTCACAATCCCCCAATTTGTTGGTTCATTAATGTAGGTCCCATTTTCACTGTTTCCCTTAAATTAAGTTGCATGAATTTTAGTCCCAGTCCCCTTCCCCACAAAACATTTGAGTGCCCTGACATACAAGATTAGTTTTCATTAGCATACTTAAGGCATGATTATAGACTTCTTTTATGTTAATTGTTCAAAACCTGAAAAATGTCTGAATGATGTGTAGGGTGATTTTCTGTTTTCATGTGATTGGGTGCATGAATGAATATCCTGTGGTGAATAATGATTGGCTCAACTATTGGATTGCTTTTGGAGAAATTTCATGAAATATCCCCACCCTCTGTATATTTTTTGTTTCAGGTACTTTTGAGAGAGTGGCCAAATGTACTTTCACTCTTGGCAGGATTGATTACCATCAAGACATTGATTATAACAGCAATAGGTCCTCGTGTGGGGCTAACATTGCAAGAAAGTGTTAGAATAGGATTGCTTCTATCCCAAGGTGGCGAGTTTGCATTTGTTGTTTTCTCTTTAGCAAATAGGTGAGTAATGATTCAACCCAATGCCCTCTAAAGCTATTGAATTAAGATTATTAAATCTTATTTTAATTGAGAAATATTTTTTACTTCTTGGATACAGCCTTGGGGTACTTCCGCTTGAGCTCAACAAGCTTCTTATAATTGTTGTTGTATTGTCAATGGCCTTAACACCTTTTCTCAATGAGGCTGGAAGAAGAGCTGCTGAATTTATTGATACTAGGTTTGATACTGATAATGTACGTTGTTCTACCATAATACAGTTTTGTAAGTTATGCCATAGTAGGCACATTGGTCTACTGTAGTAGGTGAAATATAGTGTTGTACATAAGCAATGTAATTTGTAGATGCAAAAATGGCCAACTTAAACAAATTTACAAGGCCATGTTTTCATCATATACTGCTATTTCTAGAAAATGTAGGCAGTCAATCTACTTGATGCCATTTTTAAATGCAAGTTATTATTAACCAAGTATAAAATCATCTGCAGAAAGCTTCTGAGGAGATTGATTTCAATGCTAGTGAACCTATCGTAATCCTTGGATTTGGGGAAACCGGTCAGGTAGATAATTGAATACTAATAGATATTTCATTTATATGGGCCACATTCTAATTTTTCTCCTTTTGGTTCTGGTATTTAGGTCCTCGCCAATTTCCTTTCCAATCCATTTGCTGGAGGAGGAGACAGTGACACTGCAGGATGGCCTTACGTGGCTTTCGATCTTGATCCAACAGTGGTAAAGGTCAGTACATTCAATTCGTATGCATGCCTATAATAGATTTAGTGTATGGAAAGTTCTATCACTATTCCTTCAAAGAAGTATAATTTAAAATACTTTCTATTTTCTTTTCTGTTCTATTTTGAAATAGAATGCTCCTAGAATTTCTGCAATGATATTTATTTTTTCATGTCTTGTATTGTTTAGCACTTTCCTATAGATATCAAGCTCTTTCATTAGTTCCATTCGTTATATATATTTGTGTCATCGATGTATTTTTAACCTTTTCATTAATATGTTTTTCAGGCATCTAGAAAACTTGGTTTCCCCATTATATATGGGGATGGATCACGTCCAGATGTTCTTCAATCCGCTGGAATATCTTCACCAAAGGCTATCATGGTTATGTACACCGGAAAGAAGAGGGCAATCGAAGCTGTTGAGAGACTCCGTTATACTTTCCCATCTGTAATAATCTCTTCCCCCTTCCTCTTCTTTCTTCCTCTTTTAGTTTACATATGTTCTCATTTATATGTGATGACAAGTAATTATGGGTTTTCAGGATGGCCAGCAGTAATTATAGATAACAATATCTACCTTATATTACTTTAATTGAATGCCCTCTTTACCTTTATCTGATTTATTATCTATCCCTTTTGATTTGTCTTTTTATTTTTAATTCTGCTCTCAATTCTGTCGAAACATTTCAATTGGATTTTCAAGTTTTCCGTCTGAATGAGTTGCTTACCTTTGATGAAATTTCATTTATCAGATCCCAATCTATGCCAGAGCTCAAGATCTTAAGCATCTTTTAGATCTAAAGAAAGCAGGTGCAACTGATGCCATTTTGGAAAATGCAGAGGTATTGTGATCTTTTTTCCCTTGCTACTAATTGATGGAGCTTCATACAACACTCCATCTTTCTAGTGTTACTGATTATATTAATGTACAAATATTTATGTTTATATTTATATATTTGCAGACAAGCTTACAGCTAGGTTCTAAGCTTTTGAAAAGCCTAGGAATGATGTCTGATGATGTATCATTTCTGCGCCAGCTCATTAGAGATTCCATGGAGCTACAAGCAGAAGAAGCACTGATCCATTCTGAATATCGCGATTTAGATGTCCTAAAACCACTGCAGGTACTCCTATTGTTTTAAGGATTATACAGAAGCCTAATCTATCAATAGAGGCCTATGAGTATTACTCTCTTGATGAGTACTAAATATAGGAGTTTGATAACTAATTTATAGGTATTAAAGAAAATAGCTAATATAGTTATTTGTAAGTGTTGGTTTTCTTCAAAATAGCTCTTTAATCCAAAACCTTCCCCCTGATTAGCTTGAAGTTATCCTCAAGCCACTTTGGTCATGAGATTGATCCCTTAAAAAGGCTTAGGATGCAAAGGGTTTTAGCCTCTCCCCACATGTATGATGTTCAGGATTCGAACTTGTGTTCTTCTTATAGCTTGTTGGTGAAAATTTCGAAGCTAAAGTGGGTTGAGTTATTTCTTATAGGAACCCCCTTTAATACATGCAATAAAGGGGTAGGTTGGTTAAAATTCACAAATTTCGTAGTTTAACTGGATTGAGTTATTACATTTAGGATGAAAACAATTCCTCCAACTAGCTTCTCCATTCTGAGAATTTCTCGAGTGTAATTTGTAATCAAAATGTTGATATGGCTTGGGTAAAATATGACATGAATGTTTGTGTGTAAAGGAACAAATTAACAGAAGATCATGTTTCTCATTGAATGTTATTTTTTGCACAATTTGTAATTGCATTACTATGATATTGGACAAGAAAGCTGGGCTCAAGACTTACCATTTGTCCTTGCTCTTCAACATTAACGAATTTTCAATCTAAGGCTTTCAATAAATTTCATTTACCCCCAATAAACTTCTGATGAATTTACATTGACACTTATATTCCCTTTTGAGAACTAGATTTTTAGATAACCATGAACTACCTTTTATCTTGCATCATCCTTGCTTAATTCTATTTGTTGTACAATGTTCTTGGCCCTGGTTACATGATTATACAAAAAGAAACTGATATGTGTCCATTGTAAGGTGAGAGTATCTGATGTAGTTGAGGCTCGCCAACCGACATCAACAACTTCCCAGTCTTCTCCAGAATATGACACTGATCATGCTTCCATGTCTAGAAGCCAGATGGAAATAGACTCTGAAGAACAGGATCATGAAGTCAATCAATCAGTGAGCTTAGAAGGAAATGGTGTCTTGTTTAGCAAGCAAGATACTAAAGAAAGCATGATGAATAGTTCACAAGATGTAGAAGAGAAGATTCTGGTGGATCCATCAACATCTTGCCATACAACCATTGAGGATCCATAGTGCTTCCAGGGATTCATTCTAGTTATTTTACTTTCTCTAACCCAGTAGTAGCTTAGTGTTGAATTCTTTTTAAAAGCTCTGACCACATATGTATAGAAGGGTGAACCAGACAATAAGAAGTCCTCTAAGGGGATGAAATAAGACCAAAAAGAGTAATCAATGAAATTACTGTTGATAATAAATTCAAATATTCGGCTGTTGATACTTGATACCGAAGAATGACATTGTGTAATCCATGACTTTGCCCAATGAGATAGGGTGTGTTGTTGACCATATATGTATAGAAAAATTGAGAGTTCTAGGGAACTTTTAGGAAGGTCTTTTTTTTTTTTGATCAGCTTTAGGAAGGTCTTTAGAGTACTTAAATATCAATTATTAAAAAAGCACATTTGTATAGGTTTATAGTATAATGAAATCAATTTCTTTTTATAATCTAAAATGACTGAATATGAAACAATCTTTTAGCTATTGATTTCCTTGTTGAAAGTCAATTCAGAAACTCCTGAGTCTAGCCATTTGTTAATAACATTGTGATATGGCAAGTGGGTAAGCAACTTTACCTTGTAATAAGTTGTTTGGTTGTAGAGATCCTCAAAATAATTTATGACTAGGTTAGAGGAGAATGGATTAAGAGAACATGGAAGCGATGAAGAAAGTTGAAGGATTTTTCACCCGGTCCATGAATGTTCCCTGTTCCCGAAGCTTCAAACTTAAACTCGAATTCGAACGGAATTCCTGTAACAATAAGAACAAACAAAGTCATGATAAAAATCCTATAACTGGAGCCAAGAACCCCGAAGTATTCGGTACACGCAGAGCGGAGTTACTAGAATTTAGATCAGATTTGCACAACGAATCACCCTTTCAAGAAAAACGGTATGTGAAAGGAAAAAAATTGATGAGAGAATCTCATTTTCTTTTCCATTGGTTCTAAATGAATTAGAACCCTAATTTAAATAACTTATATTGTTAAGGATACCTCAATCCTTATTTCATCCGGAATTGACCAATAAAATCTTGTTTTATTTAATAAATAGAATTTTATTTAATTAAATCATTTATATGATTTATTAAATAAGTAATCTAACAAAGTCAGACTACGATTTCATAAAAATGACAACTTAGAAAATATATTAAGACTTGGTAGATAATGTAGATTATAGTTACATATTAAGTATCAAAACAAACTCCTCATCCACTAGTTTCTACATTTGATTAAAAAATTGTAAATTGTATTGAATAATCAATTTATTGTACTTGTTAGTAAAAATGATATATTGTTGCTTGCTTTTCTGTAGTTAGATGATTGGGTTCTATGTAAGATTTATAAGAACAATATGAACTACACGAAAAGCTCCGCAAAGGAGGATGTATGTCTATAAGCATCTAGGAATGGAGCCAATTCAAATGATGTCTTCTTCAAAAATACTGCCTCAATCTCAAACTCAACTATCGCAGCATGAAAGTAACAATATATGAGTGCCCAATTCATCATTTAAATACTCCCTCGGGTCCTAAACACTCCCTCCATTCCTAAATATAAGATCACTTTGGGGAGTATGATATAAGACCTAGTTGACTTTTTTGGAAAATCTAAAAAAAAAACAAAATAATATAATTATAAATTGATTTACCTAATTTTTTTACCTTAGACTAGTTTATTTTACTTAGAAACTAATTGATAATCTAAGAATATATCAAATACTCCCTCTGGTCCTAAATATAAGACCTAATTGACTTTTTCTAAAAAATCCTTAAAAAAGCAAAATAAGTTAATTATAAATTGATTTACCTAATTTTTTCCCATAAACTAGTTTATTTTACCTATAAACTAATGGATAATCCAAAAAGATATCAAATATGTCATCATTTAATAACCTATTTCACAACCTTAATCTCTCCAAAAAAAAGTCAATTAGGTCCTATATTTAGGACCGGAGGTAGTATGTCATAATTTAATAGTCTATTTCGCAACCTTAATCTCTCCAAAGAAAAAGTCAACTAGGTTTTATATTTAGGACCTGAGAGAGTACTTATAATTCAGCCTCAAGTTTGGATGACGATGTTCTGAATTCCTCGACTGTATTGCCACAGTCTCAAACTCAACAGTTGAATAATCATAATTCAACCTCCAGTTCAGATGATGATGTTTGGGATTCAATATAGACCTTACCAATTTGGATGTGCAGCAGACAACAATGATTTCATGATCACAAACATGCTTTCTCATGAAGAGGACACAATCTTATGTTTCATGCATGGCATGATTGAAGCGTAACAAATAATTTACGTAGGGAGCAATCATTTACTTTACTTTTCTTTTTTCAACATTTCAATCGAGTTACAAAACTTTTTACCGAGTTTGTAGATTTTACCAAAGACATCTTTTTTTGTTGATCGATATTTGAAATATATGCCAGAAATACTAAGTTTAGATATTTTTCAAATATCTGTGAAAAAACATTTATTTCATTCGTAAAAGCTTCTTAGCTAAATTATCTAGTCTACAAATCTTAAGCCAATAGTCCAGTTATTATTCGAATGACCCATAAGTTCTTCCCTAGTGAGAGTCTCATTCACTCTACTTAGTGAGAGTTCCTTTTTTCTCTCCGTTTTTGAATGTGGAAGTTTCACTTCTCACCCTACGGAGATCATTCTTATGGTTGAAGTTGGGTGAGAGAGAGTCAGATGAGTTGCATAGGTATGTTAGGTGTGTGTGGGTTTGATTATAAGATTTGAAAGGCAAGCAAATAGAGACGTTGAAGAGATCTGAAATTTGGAAGATTAATAGCTTGGAGACTTTCTGCTCTGTGTGTTTGAGTATTATTGGTTGTTATTGGGTCTATTTTTATGTGGTTATTGTGGAAATCTACAATGGTTTTCAGAATTTAAAAGAGAGGGGTTTAGTGCTGCAAATGTGAAAGCAGCTTTGACATATAAGGGTGGCTCCATGGAGCATTTTGTAGAACAACCACCCCTTTCAACAACCTTTATGGTGTTTTTTGAATGGGAGTTAGTCATCTTAATGTAGAGTTACATAGAATGGAGTTTGTATGGCCTTTTATTAGATTGTTTTTCTCTACTTGAAATAAAAGCTCTATTGTTTGTGGGTTGTTATAGTTTTTGTTGTCAACATTCGCCAAGATGTTTTAGTTTGAATAATAATATGAATTTCCTTTGAAAAAAATACTTCAATTATTAAAAAAGAATGATAGTATAAAATGAATAATACCAAAATTATTATTACCATAACAAATATTCAGCATAAATAATATTCGGAATAACAATATTAGAAGAACAATGTAATATAAAATTACTTGAAGACTTTTTTTTGAATCAATTGAAATCAATACTATTACTTTGATTAGATACGAACCTTGTTATGAGATCGTGCTCAGTTAACATAAATTTCAATTCAGTTAAAAAAAACATGAATCTCAATTTATCATAGGTAGAAGATCAGATAATAGCATCTACTTAACCAAGAATAGTTAAAAGTTTTTTTCAAATACCTATTTATTCTGGACCCCACAAAAAATAAGAAAAAATAAAAAAGTCATCATTGTAAAATCCACATTGATTATGTTTGATATAAATATAAAACGTACAAAATTGATCAGGTGTCATTAAAGTTGTTTGGTGTAGTCATCATCATTACAAAATAAAAGTTTGCAAAATAAATTAAATTAGGTGATAGTGAGTCATTAATGAGTGATTGGTGATTTAAAAAAATAAAATAATGAAAATTATTCAAAAAATACTTGTCATTTATGTTATTTAGGTCTTATGATAGGAAATTTGTTCAAAAAGAAATAAAATAAAAAATAAAAACAAAAATTATTACAAAAAATGTTGTCATAATCTTAGTTAGATATTAGAATAGGAAATTTTATTAAAAGATAAAAATAACAAAAAATCAAATAATAAGAGCTATTGATGACTCCCCAAATTTATATATATTTGACATATATTTTGAGTATATTCGGGGATTCATCAATACAAAATTAAATGGGTTTATTAGAGATTTTGATAAGATGTATCAAATTGGTGTGTATAGTGTGCTGATTTTGGAAAATGAAAATATTAATGAATATTATTGTAAATATTATACTCCCTCCGGTCCTAAATATAAGACTTAATTGACTTTTTTGAAAAATCCTAAAAAAAGCAAAATAAGTTAATTTATAAATTGATTTACCTAATTTTTTCATGTAAACTAGTTTATTTTACTTACAAACTAATGGATAATCTAAAAATATATCAAATATGTCATGATTTAATAGACTATTTTGCAACCTTAACCTCTCCAATAAAAAGTCATCTAGGTCCTATATTTAGGACCGGAGGTAGTATATTGCATGTCTTCATTGTTTCTTCACTTTCGGAAAATTCATGTGGTCATTTGGGAGAATCAGTGGACTTCAAATGGAGCAATTCATAGCAGAGCTCAACAAGAACCAAAAGTGGGCATTATGGTAGGATTTGATTTAAGGTTATTTCTTAGGAGGATGGGCTGATTGGTCCATCTCTCTCTCTCTCTCTCTCTCTCTCTCTCTCTCTCTCTCTATATATATATATATATATATATATATATATATATATATATATATATATATATATATATATATATATTTTAAAAAAAGCTATAGTTAATGCACCATATAATTGTGTCCCAAAGCACAAATGACTCACTTCAAATTTCCTGCACAAATAAAAAATATTTCTAAAACCAAATGATGAAATTGTGGGATGTCATTTAATAAAAAAATAAAAATGATTGAATTGTAGGATGTCATTTAATAACATACACAAGTCAACAATTTTGTATACCAGAACACATAAAATGGTTGCAAACTTTATATTGATTTACTTTTTTGGATAACACGATCTGTGCATCGCATTGGGTAATTACTAATTGTTTCCAATTCTTATTCACATTGATTACATCACATCCTTCTTGTATTTGGATTCAAATTCCTCACCTCATTCATGCCTGAGGCTTGCGCCACGTAGTCGTATACCACGAATAAGATGTTGATCTTGTTAATAATTAATGATCTTCTCTCTTAGATTATCATTACTAATGATTGAGAAGAATTTTTTATAAATTTAAATTTAAAATTTTATTTTTATCACCCATATGAAAATCAAATACATTGCATGCCTTTCCATTATTCTAAGCACATCACATTTACTATCATTCAACTTTATTTGATATAGGATTTGGACATGATGACTATTTATAAAAACATCATCAGTCATGCATTGGCTTGGGCCATTCTTAGAAATTAGAATAATAATGGATTCTTCATTCTCCCTACAAGGAAATAGACCTCTCGAGGAATGAAGCTTTTTCTAAATATCAATGACTCGTTAATTCAAATGCATGTCCTAGCTCATGCATTGTAATTTCTTCTTCATTATTTTTCCATATGGTATGGTAAATGAAGGGCATTAATCTATTTGCAAAAGTTGAGTAATTAGAATTTGGTGTAATTAAGTTGATTCATTAAACAAACAATTAAATTTCCCTTTCACAATAGACATAGTAATATATCCTTACCTTATTATATGGTATGGCAAACTCTTAACCTCTCCGCGGTGGCAGGCTCTTGCACATACAACAAAATCCGACAATGAGACCTTAGGTTAGGATACAATTCAAGGTCATTCTTGTCTAATAGTCAACTATAGATCTCTATGTAGAATAATGGATTCTTTGAGGAGACTAGTGGTTATATAGACAAAAATTAAAGACATTAACTATGAGAGATTATGGTAGGATTTGATTTAAGGTTATTCATATTTATTGGTCAACTCTACATCTCTCAAAGAATAATGAATCATTTAAGGAGGCTAGTGGCCATGTCATCATCACGTGTATACATGAGTCAACTATATCAACAATAGAATTTGATATAACTCTAGGTCTCTTCTATTTAATGTTAAACTCTAGATCTCATTGCATATTGACGGATTCTTTGTGCCTAAGAAATTTGCCAATACAAGAAAATCACCATGCCTATCAAACCTATAGTATAGAAAAATAGGACAATAAATTTCAATAAATTACAGCAAAATGTAGTATGGAGAATCATAAATCCACTTCAAAATTTACTACAGTTGAATTCACCTTCAATTTTTCACAAACCAAAACTTACTCTTACAATGAGAATTGACATGTTGTACTATCAGACTAAATGTTAATCATGCAGGAGTTTCCATATCTCTCAAGGGATTTTGATATACCTTTCTGGTTAAATATAATGCTACTTCTATAATTCTATTTCCCCATGATATTATAGACATCTTGAGGAGATAAAGTATTTCAGCTTTCATTAAGAGAGTGAACAGAATGTGGGAATTTTAGCTTGATTTTGAAGCAAAATATGTGCATTTGCAATTAATGAAGAGAGATTAATTTAAACTTTGTCAAATATAAAAGGTTATTGTAGCTCAAGATCAACATCTTTAAGACACTCTATCTAGATTTTCATTATATTATTCATATAAGATACAACGGCTACAATCCAACATAGAGATTGGTATAGTTAGTTTATAACATGGAATACTCTCAATTTCTCATACTCTTAGCATTCAATACACACATACTCTCAAATATATTTGTATTCAACTCATTCTACTTCAGTGCATATCGCAATGAGTTTATTTGAGTGAATAAGTGCTATTTGTAATATCAATATTAGACATGCCACTTCACATCGGGACATTGCCTTTCATTTATTCATCAGTAAAGAAAACCAAGTTAGAATTTGAGGGTTCTCCTCAAGTCTATTGCACTACACCCACTTCTTTGGACAATATTGACATTGTTAAATGAAGTCTAAACACATTTTTGAACAATGCAAGCATTGGAAATGAAGATAGAACAAAAGGAAGGAGAATGTCATGCTTCACAAGACAAGATCAAGAAATTAAGGTTAAATATTCAAAATTTGACACTTAATTCTGCAAAAGATAAATTATGATATACTCCCTCCAGTCTCTAATATAAGAGCTAGCCGCCAAAAAAACGCTTTTTAAGAAAACATGTGAATGTTAATTGGGTGTCTGAAGTTAATGCTTCTTTTCCAATATTGCTCATATTTATTATGATACTTTTAAGAGAGAGAAATACATAAGCATTAATAAATATGAAAGAGAGTTAGGGGCAAAGTAGGAAAAAACACATTACATATGAGTATTCATAAAATATAAAGTACAATATATAACCATTCAAATTTTGGACTCTTATATTAGGGACCAAAGGGAGTATTAGAAGAACTTTACAACCGTTACTTCAGCCAATATATATGAGTCCTCATAAAATATAAAGTACAATATATAAAAAAAATCTTCAAATTAGGCATAAATTTCACTAAAATCTGATTTACACATTAAATAAAGGAGGAGAATTTTGAGAATTAAGAGAAAAAAATAAGATTAGGTCCCATATATTTATTTCTTCAATATTGAATGAACCGATTTGTCCCTCTCTAATGATCCCCACCGTCATCTTCTGATTGGACAGTCGTACAACGGCCAAGTGGCCTATGCTCCCTAGTTTCTGGGTTGTTATAAACCCACGGCCAGAATGACAATTAAAAGCTACTCCCTCTCGTCCCTAATGTAAGAGTTAGCCGTAAAAAAAACGCTTCTTAAAAAAACATGTGAATGTTAGTTGGGTGTCTGGAGTTAATGCTTCTTTTCCAAAATTGCCCATATTTATTATGGTACTTTTAAGAGAGAGAAATACATAAACATTAATAAATATGAAAGAGAGTTAGGGGTAAAGTAGGAAAAAATGCATTAAATGAGGAGAGAATATGTGGTGAGTTCTTACATTAGGGACCAAAACCATTCAAATTTTGGGCTCTTACATTAGGGACCGAAGGGAGCATTAAAAAAGAACACAATGGGCAAGAAAATGGATTGGGTCATTTAAAATAAATAGTTAAATTTCAAAGCAATCGATATGAAATTTTAAAACACAAATCAAATTCTTAAGGACAAAAGTGTAAAAATGATACTAAACTTTACCCAAAAGTGCGTTTATAATATTAAAGTTTCGTTAGGTGCAAAAATAGTACTCAACTTGGAGTGCAAGTGCAAATATAGTATTTTCACTTAAGGGAAATAAAATTTAGATATGAAAAGACTTTTATGCCCCTCATTAAAATGGGGACGCATAAAACTCCTTTCATATGTAAATTTTATTTCCCTTAATTAAATGAAAATGTTATATTTGCATATGAACCCAAGTTTGGTACTCTTTTTGCACCTTGAAACTTTAGTATTAGAAACGCTCATAATGACAAAGTTTAGTACCAGTTGTGCACCTTCGCTCAATCCTTAAAATTAAGAAAATCATAGATTATTTTCCTATTTTCCCTCTTCTATGTCATTGTTGTGAGTTGCTAAACAAAACTAAGAAAAGCTATGATAAAATTGTAAATCTCTATCTTGAACTCATGAATACAAGTGATATTGAAAACTACCCTAGCTAATACTAGTATGTATATGTTTAAAATAGATAATTGAGTTAATAATCATTTTAGTTAACAAACATTTACAAAAGTTAATTTGGACAATAAAAAATAAACAGTACAGAATTGAGTAACAAATATTAAAATATTTTATTGGTCAATAGTGTCAATTTCTATTTAACAATATCTATTGATGAATGATGAAAATTACAAACGGTGTTAGAGAGAAATTAATGGTGATGACTAATAAGATATATTTTTTTTATCCAATTTGATACAGTTTATTATTTGTTTTCCAAATTGATACATGCATAATTGTTTATTAGCCTAAATGATAATTAATGCCAGATAATTTGAATTCTATCATAATAGTTTTTTAATTTATTTTAGCAATTCATATTTTTTTTTAGATTGAATAATTGATTTCAATTTTACTATCATCTTACCTTAAAAATATCATTCATCATACTTTACGATTTCAATGGCAATCAAATTTATTTCTTTTCAATTTAAATCGTGAAGTTTTAACAACTTCATTTTTTATAATTTTAACTTGTGTGTAATTTAATTGTGAATTATCTCTCACTATAAACTAGTTATTTTATTTTTATCTATTACTTTGTTGAAGAATAAATGTTAGAAACTAAATTATAAAATGTTTAAAACTAGGGCGAAGGCTCAAAAATGATACATAACTATTGGTTAATGAACAAAAATAGTACATAACTATTCTAACGTACCAAAATGATACCAACTTTTACCATTTGATCAAAAATGATATTTTAACTAATATGAAAATAATATTAGACATGAAATGTCTAAAATGCCCTTATAATTAAATAAACTCTTACCATACGGCGATTAATTTATAAGGACATTTTGGATTTTTCATGTCTAATATTATTGTCGTATTATCATTTTTAATCACATGGTAAAAGTTAGGTATCATTTTTGTACTTTAAAATAGTTATGTACTATTTTTGTTCCTTAACCAATAGTTATGTATATTTTTTGATCTTCGCCCTTAAAACTATAACAACTGATCTGTTCTGAAATTGAATACCATATATACCCACATAGTTCTTCTGCACATTATTTTGCAGCGGCCATATGACACGGGGAATGGGATGGAGAAACCCCCACGTGTACTTTTTCCCCTAAAATAAGGAGTGGCGGTGACTTTTAAAAGACAAAGCTCCTCCTAGAGCGTGACATTGGAATATTGGAGCCTCTTGTCTTTTCCCTTTCCATTTAGTTATACATCTCTGTTTTTCCTTTCCTTTAGTGGGACAGTAATAGGGTTTTATTTTTTTAATTAGAATATTGGATAGATGAGTAATGTAAGAAAAAAGATATAGTAACCTGACAGGTTGACATAAGTGGTAAATACTCTCGTTTCTTAAGCAAGTGGTTGGAGTTTGATCCTAACTCTTGTAAATAGAGAAAATTCACAGACCAGCTGTGTACCCCCATATGAAATTTCAAAACAGCTAAAGATTAATTTCACTTGACTCACTGATTCAACCTAATGTCGTCCTTAAATTTATCAAATGAAGTACAATACTAAACTTACTAAGTAGCAAGTGATAATAAGGGTCTTTTCACGATTTGATTTCAATTCTTGCAAAACCTAGGTCTTAAGTAACGCAAATTAACAAATGTCATTTAAATGAAGGTTTAATGAGGTGAAGATGAAGGCTTAAGCAAATAATGGTGAAGTCAGAAGTGTGTAGGTTAGAGAGAGAGGCCGAGAGGTTAAGGATAAATGGAGAAGGAAGGGTATTTTGGGAATGAAGGGAAAATGCATATGAATGTGGCCTCCATTTGGTCCTAATGCATTCTCCAAAGCTCCCTCCTTTTTCTCCTTTCCATTGTGTTTCCAATTGTGCCCTTAATGAGGCTCTAAATTTGAAATTTGAATTTTGGGCTCCAATCGCCTAGTTCTTGTCTTTCCTCCAAGTCTCTCCTTTTAGGCACCAACTTGTTTTCATTTTCCCTCCAAAAATGCTCTTCCTTTTAGGCGCCAACTTGTTTTCATTTTCCCTCCAAAAATGCTCTTCCTTGCATTCCAAGCTTGTCCAAATGTATTTGGGGCCTTTATGTGGCGCCCCTACACATAAAATCATACAAAACTAGTGAAAATGATCAAAATACCCTTGACTACTTAAAGTGCAAGTAATTAAGCATAATTCTCCAATTTCTTCCAATCAAGTATGCGCATGAAATATATATTGATAATGAATAAAAATTCCAATTAATCCTCATAAAATCAAGCACAAATGCACATACTTAGCTAGGTAAATATAGGTCTAATCACTCACAGGTATCCTTGGGTAACCAAAAAGAAAAGAATATAGTAGATGAATTTGATCCTGAAAAATTATAAAAAAGCAGGATACACATTTGGGCAAAAAAAAAATTTCTAGACTTACTTACACATTCAAGGCCAACAGTTATTTTAATAAAATTTTAAACCTACAAACTCGGTATGGTTAAGAACGTATCTTTTTACTAGTTGAATCACTGTTTACTGTGGCAATACTTTGCGCTTTTACAATAATATATATGATTTTATTGAAGATTGTATTGAATGATATTTTCAAACACTTTTATTTTTAAGTCATTTGGAAAATAAGCTCTAGGTTGACTTATTTTTATGTTTGGATGAACTTTGAAAAAAGTGGCTTATTTTCCCATTTGACTTATAAACATGTTTGGATGACTTTTTGTTTAAAAAAGGGCTTATTTTTAAGCTAACTTATTTTTAAGTCATGTAGAAAAATAAGCTGGCTTATTTTCAGAAATAAGCTACCTTGTGTGGTTTATAAATAAGCTGGTTTATTTCAAATAAGTTGGGTGAAAAATAAGCCCAACCAAACATAAAAAAACCACGCATCCAAAATAAGTTGACTTTTTCAAAATAAGCCAACTTATTTTGAAAAATAAGCCCAACCAAACACACTTATAGTTATATCGATTCATCATATCAATATGGATTAGTCCCTTCTAATACCGGCTGTATCTTCATCAATAAGCGTATAAGTTGAGATTAATTAAATCTAGTGAAAGGAAGTAATAATTCAAACAAAAATATAAATATAATGAACTAAGATTTCTCACTGAAAACGTGCTTAACATGAGCATGTTAATGCATTGACGACGTGTCAATCTCTCAGATAACCTACAGTTGTTAGGATATTTTTGTAGTCTTCCCTAATATGCTGTCAGCAACTTTGAGAAGGAAAGCAAAAGAAGAAATCACCTAGGTTAGAAAAGCAATACAAGGTGGCCCACCTTGGCATGGAAAGTCTTCCCCTTAATTAATTGTAACCTTAGGAATTGTTTACATTACAATTAATTTCACTTCATTTTAATTTGGTTGCTATTTTTAATCATGATTTACAATATTTTATGACTGGTAAGAAAATTATAGGGTGTTGGCCAAAAAAAAAAATTATAGGGATTTCATAGGGAAAATCAAGTGAAATCATAGGGATATAATAATAATAAGACTAGTTGTGAGTATTTTACAAGTCAATATAATTTGATTTGATTTCTATTCATCAAGTGTTTGAGGACTTCAATATATTTTCATTTCATTCATCTGCTTATTACTTTCATTCAATGTAACTAGGTTTATGGTGATCATTCATTACATTATCCGTTAATTAGCCTGTCGTTTACCAACCATTTAAAATT
Source organism: Mimosa pudica (assembly GCA_029929735.1). NCBI lineage: Eukaryota > Viridiplantae > Streptophyta > Magnoliopsida > Fabales > Fabaceae > Mimosa > Mimosa pudica. Next base: position 3,710,861 of record JAKELP010000039.1, on the reverse strand, counting down.
GAAAATATATTTGTATAAAAAAGAATTGGAAATATATTTACTCTTTTTTAACCATGATACATTTTGCCCAAAAAAAAAACCAAGTTACGAATTCTAGCAAAGCTGCGTTATGAGACAATTTATCACATTAAAAGTATATGTATTTCGAAGAATAAATTCAATCTCAAATTCTTAATGATGAAACTAGGATGAGAAAATAAATTTTGCAACCACTAAACTAAGTAAATAAAAGGAGGGAAAAAATACAATTCCCTCGACAATAATATTCATTTGCTCATATCTATATGGCATTTCAAATATGTTTCATTTCATATAGTCCAAAGAAAATCTTTAAGTTCAATAGTATTATTTCAAAATCCAACATCTATTTAACTCTACCGGTATTAATAATTTATAGTATAACATATGAGATATGAGATGTAAGTCAACACAATATAAATTAACAATTTCCTGACACTTTCACTTGAAATATTTAATAAAACTATTTATAAATATTAAGACATTTCTTCTCTCCCTATAACTATTAAGACAATTTCCTGTACATTTCTTTTTCATTCTTACACCTGATCAATCAATGACTTACCTCTCAAACTAACAAATTGTTTAATTGGTCCCCTTCATCTTTGAGCTCACCCAAAGTGTTGGAGTGGTTCGAATTGCTTAATAATCATCTGATTTGGCTCTCTTCCAATTTTCTCCTTTCATTATTAATTTATTCATCTTTTAAAATAATTCAAAAAACATTGTAATAAATTTGTAAATTATAATTGTAATGACAATAGGGAAAAACTTACATCAAGTTCATTTCTCCAGGTTCTCAAGTTCTTTTAATATAAGAGTGACACATGTCCTTTTATAACAACCATTCATTCAATCTAACGGCCAGTAATTAGAGAAATGGAGAACCTGGATGGAAGAACTTGACCTAAGTAAGGTCCATAATAATAATGAGGCTGCCCAAGGGGCGTAGACCAGCTGGTAAGAAAGGGGAAGATAAAGCACCGTGTACCCACTAGGTCATGGGTTCGAACCCTTGGGAAGTCATCACCCCCAAAATGGGAGTCCCGAAGGAGACTTTAGATTAGTCGGTTCCTCGATGGGAGACCGGACACAAAGGCTCTAAGCAAAAAATAATGAGGCCCACATAGGTACGTGTGGCAGATGAAGGGTGACTGCTAAAAACGTGTGGCGATGACCAAAAGAAAGAAGAGAATACCTACTTCACAAATACTCCTAGAATTTAGAGAAGATAAGCTAAAATGAAAAATCCTTTATTACCTCTCAAAAAACAAGTGTCAATTTTTTCATTTTGACAACTGGCAGAGATCACCTGCAGAATTATGAACTGAAGATCCAAGAACAACAAAAAATTCAACTTATTATTATCTCTTACATTTCTTCTTCTTCTTCTTGGCTCCCGATTTCACGGCGTAAATCTCGGTGGGGCCCTCTATATATGTGTAAATTCGCCCTTTTTTTCTCCATTCTATTATTGGATGCCACTTTTCCTTCTTCAAATTATTATTTTTTTTGTTGAAATCTGAATTTTTTTTTCGAATTTTCATGTCTGGAATTTGCAAAGGTTGCTAATTTCTTCTGGGTTTCTTTCAATCATCTTATTCATCTCTTTCAAATCTGGGTATGTTCTTCTTTCATTTATTTTTCGTCCTTTTTTGTTATACTTTATTTTTACCTTTTTTTTTATTTTTTTTCATGATTATTCTTGTGTAGTCAGTAGCTTTAGATTTTTGGGCTTTTGTTAACTTTTATCATTAAGGAAGATATTAATATTGTTTGCCTTATCCTGTGGAGTAGTTCTAATATGGTATAGTTTAATTACTTGTTATGGTTCTAAATTCTAATATGGTATAGCTTATTAGCTAGTTGTGATTCTAATGATATAATTTAATAGTTGATACAGTTTTTAGAATTTTATTTAATTTTTTTTTTATTTGTGACTTTCATTTTTCACTGGGGTTTTACTGTTTTAGGCACTTGATTGGGAGGCTGAATTGTGTTTTTGAATGGAGGATGCTGAAGGGAAGCCATGTCTTCCAGAATCTTCTAATGTAGGAACTCAACATGATGCTAGTGAAGCTCAGTCTTCAGCATCAACCTTGAATTGTGATGGAAATGAGGAATCTAGAACTCATTTGCCACATGCTTGTGATGGTCAAAGTGTAGGACATGATGAGATTTTTCCGAAAATCGATTCTACTATGATCTCAATAAGTAATGGAGATAAGGAATCACAGACTCATTTGCCAGTGAGTGAATTGTCTAAACTAACAACCCCACCAGATGGTTCTGATGGTCAAAATGTAATACAAGATGATGAACCTGCTTCAACCTCCATTAGTAATGAACCTGCTTCAAAATCGAATGGTACGGATGGCTTGACTGAAAGAAGCAACAATGGTAGTATGGATGGAATTCAGACTGTGGAGGTATGTCTGTTCTTTTGATGTTGACACGGATGCTGATAGTTAGATTATCTACTGAGGTTTTGCTTCTGCTTGTGCTTTTGCTCATGCTTTGCAGCCTGATGCTAAAAGAGGTATTATTGATACGGCAGCCCCGTTTGAATCTGTCAAGGAAGCTGTTTCCAAGTTTGGAGGAATTGTGGATTGGAAGGCTCATAGAATCCAGACTGTGGAGGTATGTCTGTTCCTCTGTTTTACAATTGATTGCATGTTTTTTATGATCATTTATCTTAAAATATTTTCTTTCATTGTGTGTTTTGCCTTAAAAATTAGCCAACACTAGTTTAGATTGATCAGGTTAACAATCTTTCGGCCATTTTACTTTTATTTTCAAAGGATATCCTATTATCTATTACTAGATTGCTAAATGTTAAGTGCCTTAGGATTAGAGGAAAATGATTTTATTGGTTAAAGAAATTTTTTTACTCTTCTATATTTGTGTTAATTCTACTTTTATTGAGTTTCATAGAACGGAAAGTTTTGACCTAGCAAATCTAAATGGGGATCCTATAGTTAAATGTGGATGAAAAATTGTTAAATTTTAAAATATAGGAATAATTATATGATAGAATTAAAATCCAAACTTATTTTGTAAAAATTCAACTATAGCATCATCATTTAAATTCGTTTACTTAGCATTTTCTTTTAAATGGAACTTCAACTATTGACAAAAAGGACTAAAAGTGTCTTTTCATACCGTAGGGACCAAAAGTATGTTTGATGCATACATAAAGGATGAAAACTTTAACTAATTTTTTTTTGTTTAATACTATTTTGATTATTAGCCTTGTGATGGTTGAATGGCTGTTGTGGTTAAGCATCACCCAAGGGGAATTAATTATTTATAATCCCAGTGGTTTTGAATGGATAAAGGTGTAATAATATCAATGGTAATATGTTAAACGTGTAGCTGACACTACATTGAAATCTCATGTGAAAATATCAATGGTAAATATAGAGGGTACAATTTTAATGGGTGCCATTAAAGTGAGTAAACTTCTTGAGATGTGGGCCCCACGCGGCCACGCCATTTGAAGCTTTGTAGTTAATGTAATTTAACAGAACCCGCTAAAATTGCACCCTTCATATTTACTATTCGTCCGAGACTTTAATATGGTGTCAGCTGCACTTTTGATATACTTTCTTTGGTATTTTTGTAGCTTAACCCGGTTTTGAATTTTATATGGAGTAAATGCTCCTGACTCAGTTAATGCCAATAGCAGTGTTTGCTAATTATATGTAATATGCGCTGCGCAATTTGTATTATGATTTGCTTGTTCATCAAGTAAATTTCGACAATATCACAGCAACTATGAATTGGGGGGGTGGGGGGGGTGGGGGGGGGGTTCATGTTTTATCCATGTTTACCAGGTCATTGCATCTGATGTCTTTCACTGACTTTATTTACATAGCCAACTGGAAATATTTCGAATTGCTGACATGCTGCCCCTTAAATTTTGGACATCTGACTCATTACTGGAAATAGCATCTTTGCCTGCTAAACCCCCTATTAATTTATTTTAGTTCTGAATATTCAGAGACGCAAGCTTGTTGAACAAGAACTTGAAAAGGCTTATGATGAGATCCCTGAGCTCAGAAAACAGTCAGAGGCTGCTGAAGGGGGAAAAACTCAAGTACTAATGGAGTTAGACAGCGCTAAAAGACTAATAGAAGAACTAAAGCTCAGCCTAGAAAAGGCACAAACAGAAGAGCATCAGGCACGACAAGATTCAGAACTTGCAAAACTTAGAGTGGAAGAGATGGAGCAGGGTATTGCAGATGAATCTAGCTTTGCAGCCAAGGCACAACTTGAGGTTGCTAAAGGTAGGCATGTAGCTGCTGTTTCAGACCTGAAATCCATTAAAGAAGAGTTGGATGCGCTGCATAAGGAATATGCCTCTATGTTGGCGGAAAAGGACGTGGCTGTTAAGAAGGCTGAAGAGGCTGTTGCTGAATTTAGGGAAGTAGAGAAGACAGTGGAGGATTTGACTATTGAGCTGATTGCTGCAAAGGAGTCATTAGAGTCTGCTCATGCAGCACACTTGGAAGCGGAGGAACAAAGAATAGGAACAGTCATGGCCAAAGATCAAGATTCTCTCAATTGGGAAAAAGAACTCAAACAGGCAGAAGAGGAACTCCAGAAACTAAATGATCAAATTTTGTCTGTAAAGGATTTGAAATCTAAACTGGACACTGCCGATGATTTGCTTCGTGATTTGAAAGCTGAATTAGCTACATATATGGAAACAAAACTAAAGCAGGATGGCAGTGAAGAAGTAATTCCAAAAAGTGACCTAGACAAACCGGAGAAAAAGAATCACAATGAGATACAAGCAGCAGTAGAATTGGCAAAAAAAGATATTGAGGAAGTAAAGCTAAACATAGAGAAAGCAACTGCGGAAGTTAATTGCTTGAAAGTGGCTGCCGCATCGTTAAGATTAGAACTTGAACAGGAGAAATCAGATCTTGCTAACATTGGGCAAAGAGAGGGGATGGCTTCTGTTGCAGTGGCATCTCTCAAAGCTGAACTGGATAAAACTAGATCAGAAATTGCTTTGACCCAGATGAAAGAGAAAGAAGCCAGGGAGAGAATGATTGAGCTGCCTAAAAAACTACAGGCAGCTGCTGAAGAAGCTAATCAGGCTAACTTGCTTGCCGAAGCAGCTCGTGAAGAGCTTCGGAAAGTGAAGGAGGAAGCAGAACAAGCTAAAGCTGGGGCAACTACCATGGAAAGTAGATTACTTGCAGCTCAAAAGGAGATAGAGGCTGCCAGGGCTTCTGAAAAGTTGGCAAAAGCGGCAATCAAAGCATTGGAAGAGAGTGAATCAGCTAGAACCAACAATGAGTCAGATTCAATTGCTGGCCTGACACTTACTTTAGAAGAGTACTACGAGCTTAGCAGACGGGCCCATGAGGCAGAAGAGCAAGCCGATATGAGGATTGCGGATGCTAATTCTCAAATCGCGGTAGCTAGGGAGTCTGAATTGAAAACATTGAACAATTTAGATGAAGCTAATAAGGAGATGCTTGCTGGAAGGGAGTCTTTGAAGATGGCAATGAGTAAAGCTGAGAAGGCAAAGGAAGGGAAATTAGGTGCAGAACAAGAATTAAGAAAATGGAGGGCTGAAAATGAGCAAAGAAGAAAGGCTGGTGAACTTGGCCAGGGAGGTGTAAACCAGAATAAAAGTCCAAGAGCTAGTATGGAGGGAAATAAGGAAGCAACTAACTTGTACCGAGCTCACAGTTCAGATAATCCTGCACATTACTTGACAAGCCCGAATGATTATTCCAATGTCAACAGCACTGAAAATGGATCATTTCCAGAAGCAGGAGTTGGAAAGAAGAAAAAGAAATCGCTTTTCCCACGTGTTTTAATGCTCTTTGCCAGGAGGAGATCACCTACAACCAAGTCTGGGTAATCTCTAATTGAAAATATGTGGTCACACTGCAGTTATATTGCATATCATCTTTCTGGTGATCTTGGAGTGTCTTGGAACTGCTGAGGCTTCTCAAATCATGTTAATCCTGTATATTTTTGGTGATTATTATTGTGTGTGGTTTATTGGTTTATTTGTTCTCCATGTCAGTGAAAGAATCTTATACTAGTGGTTGCTTGGTTGGTTCTTTATAAGGACATAAAATAAGTTCGCCACTTTTGGTGGAAAGCGAGAATAAGATGAATCTGATTTGTGTATAGACACTTTTGATATTCAGAAGTATATGCTTATGTAAAGCTGTGAGATTTTTTGATGAAATGAAAGGTTTTCTTTTGCACCAGTGACTTGACAATATAGTAATTGGAGATTCATATATTTAAGGATCTAATTTCATTGAATGGAAGGATCGACTTGGCTCAACGGTAAACTCATTTGCCGTGGAGTATGAGATCGTTGGTTTGAATAAGCTACTTTACAAAAAGCTGAGGTTAGACCCCTGTTAGTTTAGGGTTTAGAACTAGGTTGCCCTTTTCAGTTTCATTGAATGGCATGGTGTGTGCGTGGTGGAAAACGTTAAAGTGATGATAAAGCAAGTGAAACTGTGAAAGTGATGTGAATTCTGAGATGATCTTCGATTACAAGATCCTTATAAGTTTGTATTCCATTGTCTGTGTCCATTATTATCATATGAATTTGAATGTATTAAAGACCTTAGTCATTTGTATACAGTATACACCTGTAAACCACTTGACTGGTTGATGACGAGATAATTGCTTCCATAAAATTATCAAGGGTAAAGGTGTAAAAATGGGTCCAAACTATTACGGCAGGAGCACATAGGGCTAACAAGTATTTTCGGGTTCAATTCTGGGACTAAAGAATAAATATTGGTGCAATATAGGGAACGTCGTTTATGTTGACTGACGTTGACCGTTAAACGCTGACGTGGCGGGGGAAATAAGATTTTTTGCTGACGTGACATGCTTATGTGGCAATATTTTTCTGAGTGTGTGGGGGACACATTAATTAAATTAACAAAAATATAAAAAACACTCGCCACGTGGGCCCACACATTCAGAAAAATATTGCCACATAAGCATGCCACGTCAGCAAAAAATCTTATTTCCCGCCACGTCAGCGTTTAACGGTCAACGTCAGTCAACATAAACGACATTCCCTATATTGCACCAATATTTATTCTTCAGTCCCAGAATTGAACCCGAAAATACTTGTTACCCCTATGTGCTCCTGGCTTAATAGTTTGGACCCATTTTTGCACCTTTACCCAATTATCAATTCTATATTACTATATTTTTTTTTTATAAGAATCAATATATCAATTAAAAGTTATCCACCAAGAAATTTTTGGGGGGAAAGGTCTTAAGACTCAGAGTACTGTGGAAGCTGATGGGATTGGGTGGCTCCGGACTCTTTTTTCTGTTCATTAGCTGTGGGTGAGCCGTTTCAGTCACATGGAAGAGGTGTTTTTTGTTTATTTTTATTTCATTATATTATATTTATATTTATATTATATATATTTATTATTATTATATTTTATTATTATTATTATTATTATTATTATATGTATATATATATATTATTTGTTATATATTGTATTATTATATGTTGTTGCTTATTTCGGTGAGTATTGTCTTGCTTTCTTTGTCTTTATTATGTTTCCTTTGATCATCATCATTATTATATTATTATATGTATGTGTGTGTGTGTGTGTGTATATATAGTGAATTCTTAAGCTATGCCTGTAATTGTAAACTTGGTCGTAAACTTGGTCAGTTAGAAGTTTTCTTTAATAAGGAATCCCTTACATCTTATTAATTCAAGACATAGTAGGATGTCTTGATCGAAAATTAAAACTTTAACGTAATACTTTTAATTGCAGGTATTCCGTATAGACGGTATAGTAGTATTATTGACTTATTTCACAATCTTTTCAAAACAAGCAAAATTAAATAATTTGTAGAGACAATTGCTAAATAATGAAGTGTGCAAACCTTTTTGTCCAAAAAGTACACAACAAAACTAAATTTGATTTCTGATAAAAAGAAGAAACCAAATTTAAGGAAGAACTTTTTCACACCCATTACCTTATTTTTTTTTTTGGTATAAAACCCATTACCTTATTTAATCATATTAAAATTTATACCATTAATTCATCTACTTGCACGGGAGATACCGCTAGTTATATTACTATATTAATCGATGATATTTGTTATCAATTCTCAATATCAAATTAAAATTATATAATCCTCTATTCTAGGGTCTCTATTGTCTTTTATTCTCTAAACATTCATTCAAATGATGTTATCCACCATTCAATTCTCTAAACCTTTTATTATAGTTTGTTTAATTTATCAGTCCTAGTAACAGGTTAATAGGTAGGCCAGTCTCAGGTCTAAAAAAATGGTCTCTAATAGGTCACATGTCAAGCTCAAACCGATCAATTACACCACAAGTCAAACCATTTTATGACTAGGTCAGACCTAGCCTGGACTATTCCCACCCTAGGTATTGGACATCATATATAGGACCTTTTCTTATTTTTTTTATTGGACATCATATATAGGACCTTTACTTAATAAAATAAAGAAAATTAGTGTTCTTCATGTCCGTCTCTACTTGCTATGGTTCCTGCTTTTATATGGTTAAAGATGATTTGCTTCTAAATTTGTAACGTGTTTCTACAACTGTACTTCAAAAATACTTTTTCATTTAACTAATTCATTTTTTATTAGATCATTTAACTAATTCAAAACATAATTGAGATTATAATATAGCTACTAGCATTCTTATATATATTTGACATTAGTTTTTCAGAATATCAAAAGCAGATTATTAATCGTGCCTTCACATATCATAGCCCCCCCCCCCCCCCCAAAAAAAAAAAAAAGGGCGAAAACACATGTTTCTTGTAAATTGTAATGATATCACGGCATCATGGTTGGCAATAATTCTCAATTATTAAAAAGCATAAAAGTATATACAATTCTAAATAATGGAAAAAAATTGAAACAAAAAAAATCAATTGACTTGAGAGAATGGGGAAAACATCAAGAAAGGGGAAGTTAAAAAGGTTTCCCCACCCATTACATCTACTTTCGGTTCTTTGTGTTAGAACTTCCATCATCTTCTCTACTTCTAGAAAGCTTAGCTGGTAATGCATATTTATTACCTCATCAAATTTATCATTGTCTTCAAGAGAAAGAGAATTATGCTTGACATGTCAAAATTCATGGCCCCATTGCTGCCCCATGACTTAACAAATGATACAATTGAGTATATAGAATAATCAAAACCATTGATGTTAAAAGAGCCACCACCTTAACTTCCCAAGTGCGTTTTTCATCATATAATATAACATCTGAATTGGACCTTTTAGCAATGTAGCCCTCAAAGGATCCCTCAAGGAGGGCATAATCATGTTGTAAGTATTTATTGATTTCATCTTCTACTGAAATGCTTGACATAATTATTGATTCATTTTTCTTTGGATTATCAAGAACCATTGAATTAACAAGTCTCCCATCACTTTGGCACCTTAAAGACGATCCCCTTTTTGAAACTATATCAGAATGGCCGTTCAAACTATCTTCTCCATGTGATAATTGTTGACATGACACTCTCCAGCTAGGAACAAGGGTGGCAATCATGATTTATATTAGCTTGACAACGACGTCAATATGCTCAACGTTAAGATCCTGATTTGCTACCATCTCAGCAATTGAAATTGCTGTACAAAACCAATATATAATGGAAATTGAATACCCTTTGCAAGACCTAACAATACATAAACTTATGGTTAAAAAAACAAATAATTCAATCAACAAACATATATATTAAGATAGTCATAAAGAACATTTTACCTTTTTGATAAAAAAAAAATAAAGAACATTTTACCTGATGAACTATTCCGTAAGTATCATGAAGAATAAGTATTAATAAAAATCGCAAGGTATATGACTTACTCATTTTCTTTCCAAACCTGACCACCATGAACATAATCCATCTTTGGCCACTGGACGCACCAAAAACAAAATAAAAGCATGTACTTAGTCATTGGTTGTAATAAAAGTCTTTTTATCCCCAACACACACTCAACCGACATCAATAAGAAATCATTCTACATTTTGGGTTCTTTTATCAATTTCTATTATTTTTAAGACTTTCATATAGCTTTCATAAGTGATAATCTTTTTAAGAATGTAGACATCAAAATATATGGAGCAACTCAGAAATCCGAAAAAAAATCACAGCAAGCCCTAAAACATTTTCAGAAATTCGAGAGTAAAGAGAGAAAATAAAGATAAGAAGTTACGAAGCCTGAGCCTTAGAAAACCTGTCGGAACACGAATAAGACTTCGGGGTGGTGTGGTGAAAGGGGAAGACCGAAATGAATGAAAAGAACAAAAGCAACATATGCAAGATGAGAAAGTGAAACCTGAGAGAAAGATGGAAGAGAGGTGGGAGGGAAGAGACAGATTGATGAGGGGAGTGACTTTAAAGTCGGCGCAATCAAACTCTCATTGGGTTAGTCGAGCTAGGAATAAATATTATTCTGAGAGAGGACCAATTAGAAAAAAAATAAAAAATTATGGAGCTAAGTCGGCTAGACAGTACCTTGGTGGAAAGACTTTTAAGGATATAAAGAGTGAACATATGAGGAATACAAGAAGGGCTAGAAGTTTGAAATAGCTAGTGTTGAATCTCTCTATTATAGATTACACAGACCAAAGGGCCAATAGGAATAACAGACACAACCAAAGTGTAAAAAACCTATTTGTGGATTTATTTCCACCAAAATTTCGATGATGAAAATGAAACCTTGAACGTGGCAATTATCACAATTCAGAGGTAGATTGTTGACTCTTCTAGTTGTTTTGAACAGGCACCATGCTCTTCTCAAACTTGAAAGCTTTACAACCGCGGTAGGAGTTTGGACAGCTGAACCATGTGGTCTTATGATTAGTGACCTTCCAAAGTCTGAACCTGAGTCTTGGCTGATGAACCCCATCTTTCTCAACCCATCAAGCTTGTAAAGGAGGATTAATACATCTCCCCAAAAACACAAGAGATCTAAATCAGATTCTTGGGCCTCAGAAAGCTTATCTCTCAGTTTCACATGCAACTAATTGTCACGTCCACTAGAAATCTCCCTCACATCAAATCTCCCTCACATCGACAAAAGGAAAATAGTTTTTGTTGTGGACAACAAACAAGTTCTTGCACACACTAAGCCCCTTTGCATGCAACCCATGTCGAAATGTAATTCTCGTTTCTCTAAACACCTCAGTTGTAATGTCAAACGAAATCAACACCTACCTCCATTCGTGTGAAAGCCAAAATATATTCCAATCATTAATTCCACCTTGAGACAAAACATCCTTCAAATACCGTCCATTATTAAAAAGTGGTACTTCAAGTTGTCTCCACGAATCACTATCAAACGAATACGCTTGTACATATTGCCCTCTATTTTCCTCATCAAATTGTGCATAGAACACTACAATTAAATTATTGAGGACACTACAATACCTAAATCCAAGGATGGCACTCTCCCAATGGCAACAACAATGTTAGGTAATGTTCTTGTCTCTCCAATCACTGGGTTCCACAGGTAACAATTATCAAAAGTATTAATAATCATTTTGCCCAACAAACAATTAAACAAGAAATGGTATCGAATTGACCAATAAACAATAAAAAAGTATGATATTGGTCATAACTGTCAATTTATCTTTAACAATTATCAATCTTCGGTAGTGGCAAGTTACAAACGATGTTATGAGGAAATTGACGATCTTGTTTAATAATTAATATGATACTTTTTAGTTGTTTGTTATCTAATCTGATACCATTTATTGTTTATACATAATCTATTATATACGCTAAAACTCATGACGACATTCCTATTGGACCACTTGTCACAATATAATTAGACCACATAGATACCTAATTATTTAAAGTTGGTTAAAAAAATATTTAAACAGAAACAATTTCATTTTTACAAATTCCTTGAATTAGTAATTTTTGTTTTGTTTATATTTAGTTTTAAAATCCCGAAATTCTTGTAACAATATTTTTTAAGTCGCTCTATAATGGTAGTGACCGAAAATCTCAAGTCAAGAACCACAAGAAGAAGCACTTCGAGGAGAATTTAAAGTCTCCATAAAAGGTTGTTTCTATCTTTTTCTCACTTACTTTATATTGCAAAATCTTAAGTGTGGGGGAAGTTTTGTTAGTTAAAAAAAATAGGATTGTTATTCTTTGTTGTTATTGTATCTTGTGTGTTTATTAGGTTTTGTGTTGGTTTATTGTGAATAAATAACATGCTTGGTTGAATGGTGTCTAATTGCAAATTCATTGTCTTTGATGAGTGGTTGCCTTTGTTCACATTGAGAAAAAGAAATTATTGCTTATACTTGTTTGTGCTCACATTGAGGACGATGTATGATTTAAGTGTGGGGGATGTGCTTAAATGGTTCTTTTCAAATTTGTCACACTTAGTATTTGGACTATCATAACATGAATTTGTAGGAAACGCAAGTTTGATCATGAATTTTGAATTTCCTTGAACTTTGTTTAGCTTGCAAGTTGAATCACTTTGGTAGAGTACTAGAAACTTCATGCATGTCAAACTATCACTCACCTTACATTTTTAAATTCGGCTTGTATGAAGTGTAGGCGAAAGATCAAAGTTTTTAACTTGCAATCTAGACCTATTTCAATTTAATTCACTATGTCATGAGATAATTTGATTTCTTGCATGATGTAACATCTCAATTTTCAAAGATAATATATATATAGAGAGGGTGAGAAAGGATTTTAAAAATTCCCAACTAACGTCACCCTCAATGTTATAGGAAGGTTAAGTGTGATTACCTGTCGCCCTGCAACTACGCATTAACTCATCCTTTCTTTCTTGATGCCACAAAAACCATCTCGCAATCAATCCTATAATATATTGCAGAATGATAAATTAGTATCATTCTACTTCATGTTTAACGTCTCTCTCGTATCTGCATTATTACCCATTTTCCCATACTTAATTCCAATTTTCATAGTTAAATATTAGATAATCCATGTTCAGTTCAAGTATCACATAAAAAAAACAAACCATTCAGCCAATTGCCAAAGAGGAAACAGTAAATCCAAAAGTCACAATGCAAATACTCAAGCTAATTCATTCTACTTTGTAAAGTACTAAAAGAAAAACATAACATTCCCTTTGTTTTGTTGTTTTCTTTTCTTTTTTCTAGCTTAAAGCATATGGCATAATAGACCCAAGAACTCAATTAAACACAACTTCCAACTGAAATCAAAGCCACCACTCCTTACTACTACAAAACTGAATTGAACTTAACTACGTCTAGATAAAGCATGTTACCTAGAGTTCGCATAACAGTTCAGCTTTTCAAATTCATTGAAATTCAACATGTAACTCCCTAATATCTTTACTTTCAACCATAGAACCAGCAGCCATTCATGTGGAATCACTACCAAGTTAATTAATTAACCATATATTCAGATTTCACCTCATACATTTAGAATTTCAAGGTCATCAATATATCAAAGAAACTATAAACGAGGACATTAAAGTAAATGTTCAGCTGTACCAAATAAACAATATTCTCCACCCATTCGATCAAATTCAATTCAAAGAAATCAAACCAATCACTTCTTTGCAATCAGCCCCCCATATACATTAATCATTCAATTAAATTCACAAGAACCACAACAAGCAATTAAGTATAATAGTTTGCAATCAATCATTATTCTCATTTTTAGATTTTCAATGTAACTAACAAGTTGATTGCCCATTATTGGTCAGCAAACACCACTTTAAAACTTTCAGAAGTATTATTCGATCAATTTAATGCATTTCTCACAATTCAAAATAGTGAACATTAGCAAATCACATATACATCAAGTAGCAAGAACAACAAAGCACCTACACATATTCAATTTCCTTATCCTTGACCAATTACAACCACAGAGCAGAGAAGAACCAAAACTTATGAACCCCACCTGCTTAGCCAAAGTCACCATGCACAACTAGATTAAGATTCAATTAAAATCATACAACCATATATATATACACGAATAAAACAGATTTGGAACAAGGAAACTCACAAGATTTTAGTCCCATTAACATAAATCACACAATAATTTATTCATTCTCAAATCAGCAGCAACAATGAGAACTATATATATATATATATATATATATATATATATATATTTCTTAGGACCTCAAAAGATTACATACATCCTTTAGGCATATTAAAACAACTCAAACTATAAACACCTACAACAAGTTAACACATATTTCCCTTCCTAGTTAGACAAAGAAAGTTCAGGTTCACTTTAACCAATCTATTAAGCCCTAAAGCTTCAAATTCATAACCCAATCACCAATAATCCAATAAATTCATCTTATACTTGGACAATGTAACATTATGTTACTAATTAACTACAGACCTTCAGTTATCCCCTTTTTAATTCAATCATCTCTTACTAACTATGATAGAAAAAGGATTTCCATAATAACAATGTCTATCATAGTTAGAAAAAGAATTTACTAATGGTTAAATATTATCCATGATAGAAAAGAATTTCCTAATACCACCTGAACACTATCATGGATATTTAATAGCTAACCATGTTAGAAAAGGTCCACCTAACATGGTTAGAAAAGAAGCAACTAATGTCATTCATTAATAATTATCTAACTATGATAGAAAAGACTTTCCATATTATTACAAACCTATCATAGTTAGAAAAGCACTATGCTTATATTATATTTCATAATAAACATCACTGAATCTATTTTTCATTTTCATCAGAAAACATGCGGAAGCAGATGCAGGCCTATACAAATTGACAATATACACAACTAACTAATCTAAATAACCTTTGAAACCTAATTCCCTTTCCTGATGCTTGCGCCTGTGCATGAATACCTGCAAAAATGTCAGTAATCGTGGGATGAGACAATTTGTCCCAGTAATCACCGCTTAACTCACTATAACAGTGAGATGTGCGGTAGCGAGGGCGTCTATAGGGTACCACAGTTTTAAAATCAATAATATATATATATATACCTCATTTCCTTTCATCCATCACTTAAATCCTTCTGTCACGTCTCAATCAACTCAAATTCATTATCTCTACTTCCCATGTATCACTCAACATCCCTCAGTCAATTCCACACTAACTAAATTTCATCTTTCCATACTCCAATCAAATAATACTACCACAACAGCCCTCACACTCACCTAAAGATGCATTGTGCCACCACGGTGCATTCAAGCATCTATTCTTCACTATATGATTTGACACTGTGTCCCTCTCCATAATGAGGGGACAATTTCCTTCTCTGGCAATCTCCAGAGAGGGAACCCCAATTCTGTTTTCCATTACAGAACGGGAACGGTTGGGCTCTCCACTGCCAAACAACCGTAGGGGCGGTTGGGCTCTTCAATGCCAAACAACTGTAGGTCACTTCTCTCAATAAGTCGACCTATGAACCCCGATCCAATCAATCTAAAAAGGATCCTCAGTACAAATAACTGTCGATTGGCCAATCGACAGTTATCATCGCGCGATGGTACATAAAAATATCAGTGTCATGCAATGCTCACCCTATCTTTCCATATCCAAATCACAACTTCAATATTTTCTATCAACACGACTTTCCACAATCTCAAACTCCACATCTAGTTCGTATCCTCATAACCTTTCAAATTTACAGTCAAAGAACTATTCTAGCATATGTATCACATGGTCCCACAACAATCATCCACAATACATCTCCATATCCCTGTCAAAGTACTAAGATTCCGACATATATATACTCACATACACAGTCTATCAATACCACCAACCAGGATACTACATATAGTAATCAAATTCTTTATACGAATATAATCGTGTTTAAAAGGCACCCGATAGCCTATTTTGTATAAAAATAATCTTTTAAAAATAATATATATATAGAGGGTGAGAAGGGACTTTACAAAATCCCTAACTAACGACACCCTCAATGTTATTGCAAGGTTAAGTGTGATTACCTGTCGCCCTTTAGCAATTCTACGCGATTTCTCAACCTTTCTTCCTTGATGCCACGAAAGCCTACTTGCATCCACTCCTATAATAATATATAACCAAATGATAAATTAATATCATTTCCCTTTTATCGTAGTTCAACGTCTCTCTCGTTCTTATATGTTACTACCCAAATCCCCATTCTTAATTCAACTATTTTTATACAATCATTCAAAGTCCAAATTCGCTACTTTAAACATTAACAAGTCATTCACAACTTCAAAATCCACATAGAATAATCCAATGTCTTTCCTTCAAGCTCAATATCATACATTCTCAGCTCCACCTGATCAATTACAACATTCCTTGATGAACGCACCAGAAATCTCACAACACTAAAACAAAACAAGTATATATATATCTTTCAGGCTCCATTTCACATAAAATCAATAATCAACTTAATGAGTTCAAAAATTTACCAACAAGAACCATCAAACATAATCAGGTGTTCTTTATTCACTTCAAAATCAATAATAACATAATCAAACCATGAACCCTTAGATCAAACCAAGCTGAAATTTCTTTTCATTTTTATTTGAATCAATCTATCAATTGTTTTCCCTATTCATTAATTTATTCTATCTCAAATATTAACAAAATAGCACGCCTATTCCTTCAACATAACATAGACAATCAACCAAGTAATGAACGTAATGGATGCACAAGAGGGGGGGGGGGTGAATTGTGCTTCAAAATAAATGCTTAAATAAAACGACACAAGAGTTATACTGGTTCGGTCTACCTGACCTACGTCCAGTCCTCAACCACCCAGGCCGAGAGTTCCACTATATCTCAGGTTTTAAATCGGGTTCACCTGAAACCTTACAACCGCAAGTTTTGCACGGGATCACTTGCAACCTTACAACAAGTTTTACACAGGCTTACTTGTAACCTTTCTAACTAGCTCCCCCTCACACCAAGCAAGGGGTTAACCTTTACACTTAAAGGATTTTGACTAAGTTCTCTCAAAGAACAGATGGTGTTAAACACTTAAGTACAATAAATGCTCTTATAACAGAAAGAGACTTAACTACAATGAGTACAGAATAATAAGATGAAAGATCACTCAAAGTGTTAAATGCTCTTCGCTTTTTCTGGGCAGCTTTGAATGCTTGAAGATGTTCTTAGTTTCTCGCTCTAACTTCTCTCAAGAATATTCAAAGATAATTGTTAACCTCATAAATGAGGTTTGAGTCTCTTTATATAGTCTTCAAGCAATCTGTCTCTTGGTAGGTGGGATAGCCGTTTGAATATGGCCGTTTTTCCCTTGTTACCGTTTGCCCATTAAATGCTTCATCAATGCATAGCAGGGTTGACTTGCTTTATCTCTGAAAAGTAGTCCTGACACCTCTGCTCTGACATAAGCATTCTGACACTGCATCTCTTAACGTTCTGACATTCTGATTGCTTGCGGAAGCAACTTCTCATCTGGAAGCAACCTTACTTAGTGTGCTGCACTTGAACGTTAGTTTAGCAATATAATCACATAGTTACATGCAGTGGGTGTTCCCTAAGTCTAAGATGCATCCGGAAGTACTTTTACATCAGGAAGTAAATCTACTGGATGAAGGACTTTGTTCACTATTACTTACTCACGCTCAGTGTCCCTCAATCCAACGGTCAGCGCTAGTCACTAAGCTATCGGAAGCACTTTTACTTGACGTGGTGAAATCACTGACGCTTAGTGTTATATCTCTTCTAACAGCCTGTGCCAGTCTAAATCTAACAGAGAGCAATTTCACTTGACGAGGCTGATTCACTGACGCTTGGGGTTATTCTATTCTATCAGTCTGCGCCAGTCAAAATCTAACAGGAAGCATTTCCACTTGACGTTGCACTTTTACTGACGCTTGGGGTTATATTTATTTTATCAACCTGTGCCAGTCTAAGTTTAACAGGAAGCAATTTCACTTCCGGTTGAATCATAGCTTAGTCCTAGGTTTTGTATATCTAGCGTTCATGGACTAAGTTAAATCTCTAGTGAATTACTTGCTGCCGCTGGGGGATGAAACATTCATCCGCGAGCCCAAGTCCTAGTCTATCCGGAAGTAAGTCCACATCCGGTTGCACTCTTACTTGGGATCCTGTGTTATTCTATTGCTTTCTAAGTACTAGACCTATTCTTTCATATTTTAGTCTTCATCAAAACTTAAGATTCTAACATTCTCCCCCTTTTTGATGATGACAAACTTAGTTTTATCGATTAGATTTATAAGGAAGGAATATCAAGAGAATAACAGCAATAGATAAGAACAAGTAACTTGAACAAAATATTATTAATAAACATAAGTTATAGGTCAGAGTATATCATCAACTATCATTTCGAAGTAAAGAGTATTTACAAGTAAGTAACACCAAGCAATTATGAAAGTATGCATGAAAAGAAAAAAAAAATTGGATTGGGGGTTCAGGGTCTATGTTTCTTTTTCCTCTCCCTCTCCTTTTATCTCTTCAGCCCGTACTTCATCATGGTTTCCTCAACAATGTGGTCCTTGCTCAGCCGATCTCTTCGTGTGAACATAGAGTGAACATTACATCTCTCCCCCTTTTGGCATCATCAAAGAGGAAGATGATTCTCGACTTGGTACAATCTGTCCTTAAGCTGCTGGATTTGTTCCCACCCTAAAAGGAAGCTCTTCCTTTTGTATTTCCGGCAGATTTGATCGCTGCAGCCTCCTCCTTAGGGATGGACTTCCTCTTCTTATCAAGCGAAGCTTGATAAGAACCCACTAACCGTTCTGCCATTCTACCAGAAGTTTCAGGCTGACCTTGAATATTTTCATTCTGCCCCGGTGTATTCTGCCCAGAAAACTTCATGGTGTTCTTGATGTTCATTGCGATGTTCTTCACGATGCCCAGATTTTCCAGAATGTTGAAGGCTTGATTTCCCAGATTTTGACTTGTGTTTCTTAGATGAGGAAGGTTTCTTTGAAACTGGGTTTGTTTCATGGGATCCGGCCAATTTTGTGCGGGTTTGTGGTAAAATGCGAAGAAAATGAAGAACATAGAAGAAGATGAAGAGTTTTGTATGCAGAGAATTTGTAAGTATAAGTGAAAAGTGAAAAATGATGTCCTATTTATAGGTACAGTTACTAAGGGTAAAATGGTCATGCTTTTTCATATTTCCACACATTGGGTAGCGTAAACAACTTAAGTTGGAACGACACACCTGATGACACGTGTTGCTTCACATTACCAGAGAAGACATAACGTCTCTTTTGGGAAGTTGAAGAGTTTTCTGAAGTGACGTGTCTCTTGACTAGTGCTGGCGCTCTCTTGGCTTGATCATCCAGTGTCAGTGAGTGATCATTCGGAAGTGGTTTTGCTTCCGGTTGCACTTGCTTAAGATTTAACATTGAGTACCTGCAAAAACATATATTGGCACTCCGATGTCTAAGTTAGTATTGCTGTAAGTGATAAACAATCAAGTATAATGAATAGAATTTACACTTCATTTGGGTTTACCATTCCCAAATCACCTCTAATGAAAGTAAATTGGTCAAACCCCAGAGGCTTGGTGAAGATGTCAGCAAGCTGTTGTTGTGTGGGGACAAACTGCACCTTGACATCCTTCTTTTGAACATGGTCTCTGATGAAGTGATGTCTGACGTCAATGTGCTTTGTCCTTGTGTGCTGAACTGGATTCTTGGCGAGGCTGATAGTGCTTGTGTTGTCATAGAGGATAGGTGCCTCAGGGAACTCCAAGCCAAGATCTCTCAACTGGTTCTTCAGCCACAGCACTTGAGCACAACAACTTGCTGCAGCAATGTATTCTGCCTCAGTAGATGACAAAGACACACAGGTTTGCTTTTTGCTAGCCCAAGACACCAGACAACCACCAAGAAAGGCGCATTGTCCACTGGTGCTCTTTCTATCTGTCTTATAACCTGCATGGTCAGAGTCAGAGTAAGCCCACAAGAATTCTTGGTTGCCTCTGGGATACCAAAGACCAAGTTCTTGTGTTCCCTCAAGGTATCTTAGGATACGTTTAACACATGTTAAGTGTGACTCCTTGGGGTTGGCTTGAAACCTGGCACACATGCCTACACTAAATTGAATGTCAGGCCTACTCGCGGTTAAGTATAAGAGGGAACCTATCATTCCCCTATACATGGGCATGCTGACAGATTTACCCTTTGCGTCAGCGTCGAGTGCGGCAGTGGTGCTCATAGGAGTGTCATACTCCTTGCATTCATCCATCCCAAACTTTTTGAGTAGTTCTCTGCAGTACTTAGTTTGGGAGATGAAGATTCCATTCCTTTTCTGTTTGATTTGCAGGCCTAGGAAGAATGTTAGTTCTCCCATCATTGACATCTCAAATTCACCCTGCATAGTCTTAGAGAAATCTTCACAAAGCTTCTCGTTAGTTGCCCCAAATATAATATCATCAACATAAATTTGGACAATTAACATATCTCTATCTTTGTGGAGGATAAACAGTGTATTATCTAATTTGCCTCTTGAGAAACCTTTGCCCAACAAAAAGCTGCTGAGTCTCTCATACCAAGCTCGAGGAGCTTGTTTCAGGCCATATAAAGCTTTCTTTAATCTATACACATGTTTGGGGTGCTTATGGTCCTCAAAGCCAGGAGGTTGTTCTACATATACCTCTTCTTTAATATAACCATTAAGAAATGCACTCTTTACATCCATTTGATATAATCTAAAGCCTTTCATGGATGCAAAGGCTAGAAGAATCCTTATTGCTTCAAGTCTAGCGACTGGAGCAAAAGTTTCTTCATAGTCAATGCCTTCTTCTTGGTTGTATCCTTTGGCTACTAGTCTGGCTTTGTTTCTGGTGATTTGACCTGTCTCATCCAGTTTGTTTTTGAAGACCCACTTGGTCCCCACTATGGATTGATGAGACGGCCTTGGGACTAGTTCCCACACTTGACTTCTCTCAAATTGATTTAGCTCTTCCTGCATGGCAATAATCCAGTCGCAGTCCTCAAGAGCTTGTTCAACTGAAGTTGGTTCGATTTGAGATAGGAATGCTCCAAACTCAACTTCATTTTGAACTTGTCTTCTAGTTCTGACACCAAAAGAAACATCACCAAGCACTTGATCAAGAGGATGATCCCTGTGATGTCTCCTAGCTATTGGCAACTGTGCCTCCTCAGGCATGTGTTGCACTCCAGGTTCATCACTGGGTTCACCTTCTTCTTTGGGATTGCTTGTTGGTGTTTCTTTTGGTGGTGAGGAAGATGATGGTAGTTTTGGAAGATTAGGTGCTTCATCATCTTCTGTGGATTGTTCCCATGTAGGAGTTTCATCAAATACAACATGCATGGATTCTTCTACAGTTTTAGTTCTCATGTTGTATATCCTATATGCTTTACTCCTAAGGGAATATCCTATGAATATACCTATATCAGCCTTTGGATCAAACTTACCCAAATTTACCTTTCCATTATTATGCACGTAGCATTTCGATCCAAATATTCTGAGGTGGCTGATGTTGGGCTTTCTTCCTTTGTATAGCTCGTATGGAGTCTTATCCAAGCCCTTGCGAACATAGGCTCTGTTGGAGATATAGCAAGCAGTGCTCATAGCGTCCGCCCAGAACACTTGAGAAACCTCTTTCTCGTTGAGCATGCTTCTAGCCATCTCCGTCAGAACCCTGTTCTTCCTTTCGACTACTCCATTTTGTTGAGGAGTCCTCGGAGCTGAGAAGTTATGTTCAATGCCGTTTTGCTCACATAGCTCTGAAAAGCTATGGTTCTCAAACTCTCCTCCATGGTCTGTCCTTATGGCTGTGATTTTGAGCTCTCTCTCATTCTGCACTTTCTTAGCCAGGACAACAAAAGCATCAAACGTATCTTGCTTAGAGGCAAGAAACATAGTCCATGTGAACCTTGAATAGTCATCCACCACCACTAGAGCATATAGGTTTCCACCCAAGCTCTTCACTCTTGCTGGCCCAACCAAATCCATGTGGATTAGTTCCAAGGGCCTGCTGGTGGAGACTTTCTTCTTGGTTTTGAATGAGGACTTTGTTTGCTTTCCTCTTTGGCAGGATTCACAGATAAAATCATGCTTTACTTTAAATGATGGAATACCTATAGCTAGCTCCTTTTTAATAAGCATGTCGAGTTGAGTAAAGTTAACATGAGCTAGTCTCTTATGCCAAAGCCAACTATTCTCATCACTAGATATTAACATTTTTCTTCTAGTTGTTGGCATAAGTCTAAAGTATATAGGTTTCCATTTCTATTTGCCTTAAGTTTGCATTTTAAGTTGGCCTTATCTAAATTTAAATCCTGCTTATCAACTATTATGCACTCATGTGAATCAAAAATTACCCAGTTTCCTTTGTCTGTGCTCTGACTGACGCTTAGCAGGTTGTGACAGAGACCGTCCACTAGGTAGACGTCTTTCATTGGTCCGACCTCTCCAACTCCAGTGATCTTTCCACTTTGATTTCCTCCAAAGGTTACTGTGGCTCCATCTTTGATCACCAGAGATTTGAACTTGTCTCTGTCTCCAGTCATATGTCTCAATATACCATTTCTTGTTCTTTGATGCTTTAAGACATACCTGGAAAAATCAAGTAAACTTAGGTACCCAATCTTTCTTGGGTCCTCGATCATTAGTTTTCAATGCCCTTGGTCTAGAGTCATCCTTGACCTTGGGCTTGTGAATATTTAGAGCCTCTGGCTTAGAGTTGGCTCTGGACTCTTGGGTTTTTCCTTTGGAATGATTCCAAGGTCGGGATCCTTGTCCTCTCTTAGTTTCCTTAGCAGATGGAGGATCCTTTGTTGCCTTGGTTCCTTTAGGGACCCATTTGTAAGAGCTACTTGCTCCATGCTTCTTAGCATTACAGGTGGACGTGGAGTGTCCCTTCCTGTTGCAATAGTTACAGAAGCTGAAGGGTGAGGAGCTATGACTAGTGGCTTTATAGAAGAACTTTAAGTAGGGCTTTACTTTTGGTTCCACCCACTTCTTCCCTCTAGGAGTATATCCTAATCCAGTTCTATCCCTATATGCCCTTTGGTTCATTAAGAGTATATTTAGCATTTCTGAACCATTGGTAAACTTTTGCAGGGCATTTTGCAGCTTGTTATTTTCCTCTGAGATTTTGCTGCAATTAGGGCAGCTCTCAGGTGTTGGGGCGTTGGGTTCTACTTGGGGAGAACCCTGGCCATCCACTACCGGAAGTCTTCTAGCTTCCGCTAGTTCCTCACTTAGTGAGTCCATCTTGGACTCAAGTGATTCCTTTTTGGTTTTCAACACCTTATAGGCTTTACATAGTCTAGAGAATTCTTCATGAACCTCGTTGTAAGCCTCTTGTAGTTCAGGAAGAGTTACCTCATGATCTTCGTTGGTGAGGTCAAGATCTGAAGATGCTTCTTCATCCTCTTCTCTAGCTACCAGGCAGAGGTTGGCAACTTCTTCTTCATCACTTGCTTCCTCATCTGAGCTATTTACCCAAATGGAGGACACAAGAGCCTTTCTTTTGTCCTTGCCTTTTGACCTCTGCAGGCTGGGACACTCAGCCTTGAAGTGACCAGGCTTATTGCATTCAAAACACACAGGGACCTTTTCTTTCTTGTATCCCTTCTTCTGGCTGGAATCACCTCTCTGATAACCTCCTTTCTTTCTGAAGAATTTCCTAAACTTCCTCACCATCATAGCCATCTCCTCATCGTCCATCTCCTCCTCATCATCCTCATCATTGTCATTGATCTCCTTGCTGGGAGCAACGAGAGCAAGGTTCTTGTTCTTGGATGTGGGTTGAGGAGCTCTCATAGCCAGCAAGGTAGGTTCATATTCAGCAAGAGAGCCAAATAGTGCGGTGATGGAGCTGGTTGATTCTCCTTGCACTTCTTGCAAAATAGTCACTTTGGTGATCCAGTCACCCTTCAAGATCTTTAGAATCTTGCTCACTTGCTCTCTTTCAGGGATATCCTTACCCAGCGAGGCCAAATTGTTGATGAGATGGGTGAACCTGAGCTCCAGCTCTCTGATAGGCTCGGTGGGACTCAGCATGGCGAATTTGTGAAATTCTTCCACCAGCATTTCAACACGTCTCGCTTTTACTCCCCTGGTTCCAGAGTGTGCAGCCTCAAGAGCCTCCCACATATCTTTTGCATTTTTGTGGTGGCTGATCCTGTGATACTCTTTGGGGCTGAGTGCACACTGGATGTAGTGCATGGCCCGATGGTTCATTTGGACTAGGGCATAGTCCTCAGGAGTGTATCTGGCTCGCACTTTCACAAATCCATCCTCATCTAGCGGAGTTTGATCCCCTCGTTCTATTACGTCCCAGAGTCTGATATCACTTGACTTGATATAAGTCTCCATTCTGAACTTCCAGAATGAGTAGTTGTACCCATCGAAGCCTGGGGGCTTGTTGGGTTGAACGGAGACATCTGGTAGAGAATAGTCTGTGTCCATTACTGGATCTTTGCCTTCTGATTCGTTGGAATCGAGTGAGAAGGACCTTGCTCTGATACCAAATGAACGTAATGGATGCACAAGAGGGGGGGGGTGAATTGTGCTTCAAAATAAATGCTTAAATAAAACGACACAAGAGTTATACTGGTTCGGTCTACCTGACCTACGTCCAGTCCTCAACCACCCAGGCCGAGAGTTCCACTATATCTCAGGTTTTAAATCGGGTTCACCTGAAACCTTACAACCGCAAGTTTTGCACGGGATCACTTGCAACCTTACAACAAGTTTTACACAGGCTTACTTGTAACCTTTCTAACTAGCTCCCCCTCACACCAAGCAAGGGGTTAACCTTTACACTTAAAGGATTTTGACTAAGTTCTCTCAAAGAACAGATGGTGTTAAACACTTAAGTACAATAAATGCTCTTATAACAGAAAGAGACTTAACTACAATGAGTACAGAATAATAAGATGAAAGATCACTCAAAGTGTTAAATGCTCTTCGCTTTTTCTGGGCAGCTTTGAATGCTTGAAAATGTTCTTAGTTTCTCGCTCTAACTTCTCTCAAGAATATTCAAAGATAATTGTTAACCTCATAAATGAGGTTTGAGTCTCTTTATATAGTCTTCAAGCAATCTGTCTCTTGGTAGGTGGGATAGCCGTTTGAATATGGCCGTTTTTCCCTTGTTACCGTTTGCCCATTAAATGCTTCATCAATGCATAGCAGAGTTGACTTGCTTTATCTCTGAAAAGTAGTCCTGACACCTCTGCTCTGACATAAGCATTCTGACACTGCATCTCTTAACGTTCTGACATTCTGATTGCTTGCGGAAGCAACTTCTCATCTGGAAGCAACCTTACTTAGTGTGCTGCACTTGAACGTTAGTTTAGCAATATAATCACATAGTTACATGCAGTGGGTGTTCCCTAAGTCTAAGATGCATCCGGAAGTACTTTTACATCAGGAAGTAAATCTACTGGATGAAGGACTTTGTTCACTATTACTTACTCACGCTCAGTGTCCCTCAATCCAACGGTCAGCGCTAGTCACTAAGCTATCGGAAGCACTTTTACTTGACGTGGTGAAATCACTGACGCTTAGGGTTATATCTCTTCTAACAGCCTGTGCCAGTCTAAATCTAACAGAGAGCAATTTCACTTGACGAGGCTGATTCACTGACGCTTGGGGTTATTCTATTCTATCAGTCTGCGCCAGTCAAAATCTAACAGGAAGCATTTCCACTTGACGTTGCACTTTTACTGACGCTTGGGGTTATATTTATTTTATCAACCTGTGCCAGTCTAAGTTTAACAGGAAGCAATTTCACTTCCGGTTGAATCATAGCTTAGTCTTAGGTTTTGTATATCTAGCGTTCATGGACTAAGTTAAATCTCTAGTGAATTACTTGCTGCCGCTGGGGGATGAAACATTCATCCGCGAGCCCAAGTCCTAGTCTATCCGGAAGTAAGTCCACATCCGGTTGCACTCTTACTTGGGATCCTGTGTTATTCTATTGCTTTCTAAGTACTAGACCTATTCTTTCATATTTTAGTCTTCATCAAAACTTAAGATTCTAACAAGTAAGACTTTATAGTACATTGAATAAGACCAACTTCAAATACATTAATCTTCTCCCTACTTCATTTATCCAACTACCTATTTCTTTAATTACAAAGAACAAATTTAACATTTTGGGACTAACAATAACTACTAACATAAAAATCTGTTTATCTTAGTAAAGTTGGACATTCCTAAACTCATTATAAACATGCACACATGTGGGTTCCTCCAACAAAATCTGTTCCAAACCAATTATATATATATATATATATATATATATATATATATATATATATATCCCTTCTTTTCTTATCTTTAGATCATTCATGAGCTATTTAGAATCACAGCAAATTGGACATACTTCTACTAAATTCATCAACTTCAAATAGCATCATTAAATTCAGTTCATAACAAATTCCTATCCCCTTATCACTTTAACACATCAGCAAGAACATCAACTCTTATGATTCCACAAGTCCAAACACAACTTCCTTCTATTACACCCATTAAGGACCAAACAAAGACAGCAAAACAATAAACAAAAACTCTTCTCTCCCTCAATCCTTACACTACTATCCTAAAGCAAGATTCATTTACATATATGTATATTAGTCCACTAAAACTAGTCTCTTGAACATACCAAATGTCAAACCAAACAGAATATCACCCAAGGCATAAGAAACAAGAAATTTAACAGTTTTATTAACACCAGCAAAACCTGAACATGCAAAGTAATATTACAACTTTAATAACATACATACATATGTACATGTCTAACTCGAGAATCTCAACAATTCCTCATGTCTCTTTTAATCATCAAAAATCCAAGCTCAATTCCCTCATAACACATTACCTAATACAACAGCGAAAACCCCCAAATCGGATTGAGGAAGAGGAAAATGCATAATCAAAGTCAAACAAACTTCATGAAATCAATCATACTATACAAGCAATCAATCCCATTATACTCCTATCTAAACTAATTAGGAGATTCGATCCCAGAATCACCAAAACTCGATCGGATTTAACAACCCCCAAAAGCTAGGGTTTTGAAAATATGAACACAACTTATTATCTTTCATATAAAACCCCAAATCCTCTTGCACATACTGAAACTTGAAACTTAACTTTGTTTAAACATCCACAAGACTCAAAACTAAAAAAAAAAAAAACCCAATTCGGACTCCCTTTCCATATGCGCCAAAAACAAAGAAAAATCTAGGAATCATA
This sequence comes from Mimosa pudica, assembly GCA_029929735.1. Lineage (NCBI taxonomy): Eukaryota > Viridiplantae > Streptophyta > Magnoliopsida > Fabales > Fabaceae > Mimosa > Mimosa pudica. Next base: position 3,683,632 of record JAKELP010000039.1, on the reverse strand, counting down.
GAGGAGAAGCTCACCTAGCTCACTTGAAGCTTCTATGGAGTTTGCCGTCGTCGAACATCGGCGGCCCGCCGGAAAAACGAAGTGAAACAGTGAAGGCAACCAAAAATAAAAATGAAAAAGTGTCAAGAACATTGTGAAACTTAAAGAACCAAGAAGCCAAACAAGGAAACTGAGGTATGAGCTTACCCACAGATTGTCTACCCTCAAGCTCCGCAGTGGGTTGCCGGAAAGCCACAAGGACGACGGAGAGGGAAGAGGGCCATATGGAAAAATGGAAAATAAAACATGAGTTTGGAGTATAATTGTAAACACCCTATTTTGTCCGGGCCCACCAAATTAAAATAAAAAAATAATTAAAAAAATAAAAAAATATAAAAACAAAAAAATATAATAAAACAAGATATGCTCTCTTGATTTTTTCTTGTGAGGCAAGCACAAGTCAAATTGTGTAAGGGTCAAACAAAGATTGGCAACTAAGTGAGGAAATTGGAAATAATTAGAATTTGATTTGAATAAGTTAGGAAACTTTTGAAGAGAATTTGAGTAAAAAGGAAAAATTTTTGTTGGCCAATCAAGTTTCATAATGGAATTGATACATGTGCAACCATCATAAATAGAAAAAGGAAATGTAGAGAATGATTGGTTAGTATAAATCAAAAAATAATAAATGGGCATTTAAGATGAAACCCTAGAGTTGGTGGCCTATATAAGTGAGAGCAAGAGAGCATATAGGGGAGCTTTTTTCTTTGGAGAGACTAGGTTTAGTGATGATCATTTTTTTGGGAGGTTTTTTTTAGAAGGAGAGAAAAAGGCTAGGGTTTGGAGAGTAAAGAAAGGAGGTGTATTAGAAAGGTATACATCTATAACATACTTTTTATATTTCTTAGGGAAAAATAGAGAGAAGGTGAGTAGTGGAGAGTGATTTGATGTGAGATCCCTTCTTCTTCCTCTTCTTCTTCTTCTTCTTTTTCTTACCTTAGTTTTCTTATGCCGATGAAAGTCCATTGTAGACGGAGGCATTCATAATCTCTCTCTAATCTCATTTAGGCAAAGGTGTATAACCCTCTAAGACAATTTGATTGTCTCTTCACCTAGCCAATGATTTGAGATAAGAGAGGATTATTCTTAGTTATTTAGTTTTTTTTTATTTGAAAATAATTTTTTTGTATATATATGTATATATTTTTTTACAATATTTTATCTTTGCTTGATATATGATTTTGTTTTGAATTTTTTTTTTCTTTTTTTTATAAACAAAAAATAAAATGAAATGGTTTTCATAAAAGAGGAAAATGGGTTGAATGATTTTCATCCGAGAAAGATTGAATTATCTTCTCAGGTTGAAAGTCGATTGTTTCTCCGAGAGAGATTATCTCCTCAGGCGATTCAATAAAAATTGTGAAGTATTTCCTCTTTAAAAAAATAAATAAATATGCATCTATATATATTATAAATCTTTTTCTTGGATTTCTGTTCATTGAGCCGTTTAATTGTCGGCTTCTCTCTATGTGTCACTGTAGATAGAGCCGATTACTTTACGGCTTCTTCTTTTCTCGCCTCCCCTCTCTTTTTCTTCTCTTCGCTCATCCGAACCCAGCTCAAACCTCACGTCTCGCCTCCGTCCTCATCTCTCTCAGCACTCATTTCACTTTTACTCCATCTTCTTCATCTTCTATTTCACTCTCTTCTCCATTCATTTGCGTCCCCTCTTCCTTTTGTTCTCGCTGAAGGAGAGAGAGACGACCTCGATCGCTGGTTCGGCCTTAACAATAGCGAAAGAATGACCTAAAGTTTATGGTTTTTTTGACATTTGATTGGAATGGGAAGCAGCTCAATGGCCAAGAGCCTAGCAACTAATTCTCAGATAAGTTGTTCAAAGTTTTGGGCAATGCAAGGTTTTGATATTTAACTAGTGGATTGTGGGATTTTATTATCCAGCTTTGAGATTTATGTTAGTGCTCCCCTTTGATGCTTGATGACCGGTTATAGTTGATCATTTTCAGGTTTGAGAATGCATGTCATTACTTGATTTGTTTTCTTAATGAAAGTCATCTATGATGTGTGGTTATTGGGATATAAAGGCATTTTCCATTATAATTCATTTTTGTTACTTTCTGTGAGTCTATGGTTAGTGGGATTTTATTTTTGTTATATCTTACACCTTTTAATTTATTAGCTTTTTCGTGTTTTTGTGGTTTAAAATTTGTAACTTGATCATTTTCTGTCTAATGTTTATAATTGGCATGGTATGGAATGAATGATGAGGTCATAAATTTATGAGCTTTTCATTGTTTTGTGCTATGAAGTTTGTAGCTTGATCGTTTCCTGTCTTACGTTAGCAATTGGCATGTTATTGAGTGAATGGTAGGGTCATGGGTTTATTTGATTTCCTTGGTTTTGTGATCTTGAAGTTTGTAACTTGATAGTTCGAATGTGAAATTTGTTTGTCGGAGATGGTGTCGGCCATTGATGGGGAAGGAGGTTGGGGCTAAAATAAGTTGAAAGTTTGAAACTTTATAGAGTAAAAGGAGAGAAAGGAAGAAGGAAGGTGATTTGTTGTGATAGGTGTGTATGATATACGGATGGTGGTGGTGTGTGTGATTTAGTTTTACTAGAGATGTTGTGATAACTAATCTACATGGAAGAATAACCTCTCTTTCTTGCTAATTAATGTTGTTTTTTAGTTTGATAGATCAAATGACTTTTTGTTGTTCAGTTTGTCTAAGTCTCTTTTAACTCTATTAGCTTATTTTTGAAGTATAATTGTATTAAGCCACAAACAACTTAGTCACATTTTCAAAGTGTTCTTTAATTCCTCACCTCTCTTCTTTTTTGAACTTTGAAGTTCACACTCTGATGCTTTCTTTTCATTCTTTTGAATTTTTCAGATTTTGTGTAGAAAGTGAAGGAATGGTGAAACTGTGTAAATTGTGCATGGTGGCCTAGATGCAAAATTTAATGTATACTATGTCCATTAAGGTAATGAAGAATTGTTTTGAGAGTTTGGTGACCCATTTGTGATAGGGACCACATGTGGATATAAAGCCTATGGAAGCATCCCCTTAAATGGAAAAAAAGCTATACTCTCATTGTATGGTTTTGAAATAAATATTCCATGATTTTTTTTTTTTGATAAACTATATTCCATGATTTTTATCCCATTGTATTTTATAGCCTTTTAACTTTATATTCTACTACACATTACATTGCTTTAACCATAAATTGTTATTTAATAAATTAATTGGCCGTTGATGATGATGCGTTATATACAGTCATTCCTTGAAAAACCATCAACCTAGCTCAAGTGTATATTTCCCGGGCATCGCCCGGGGATTGAAATCTAGTTTTCATAATATAAAAAAAACAAACCAAAAATAATATTTTTTCTTCTTCATAAATTTAAACAAATGTTTTTTTTCTTAAAAAACACAAACCAAGTGACACACATTTCTACCCCGAACTACGTGGGCTTTGATCCCTTAAGGGTACGTAGGCCCTAGGTCAAATCCTAGGTCAAGTCCAAAAATGTAAAAAATATTTTTTTTTGTTTATTTTTATTTTTATTTGTATATATTGATTTTTTTGTTTTATTTTTATTTTTATTTGTATATATTAATTTCTCTTGGTAATTTAAAATAAAATTAAAATTAAGGTCATATTTATTTTTAAATAAGTAACTTAGGGTAACCGTTTTCTTGAACGGGTGCTGTGGGGTGCCTAACACCTTCCCCACGCACAATCGACTCCCGAACCCTATTTTATTTTTATTATTTTAAAAGGTTTTCCAAAATATCCTTTTTAAAAAATTTTGGTGGCGGCTCCATTATTCCACTTAATTTAACCTAATTTTTCGGGCGCTACAGTTTGGCGACTCCACTGGGGAAGTTTTATTTTCTTTTAGAGTCAAGCCCATTTAAGTTTATTGTTTAAAAATAACTATGACCTTAATATTAACTTTATTTTATTTATGTTATTCTTTTATTTATTTATTATTTTTTTTAATGTCATTTATTTTGTTTAACTTTTTTTTTTCTTCATATTATTTGTATATATCTCAGGTTTTTATGCCCTCTTCACACACTTCCACTTACACTATCACACACACATTATTTGGCCCTATACCCGGGTCGAGAGTACATTAGTGAGAGGAAGTTTCTAATGGTTTCCCAGAGGCTTTACAACCCTGAGGTTACTGTGAAGACTTCATCCTAGTTGTTACCCATGCGACAATATTAATCTCTGAGGGGTTTTCATTACTCCCTGAAGGTTAATTTTTGTTAGTGGGGTCTTCATCATCATGATGAGTGCAACTAGGAGACCTTGTGAGGATTATTAGGAGAACCTAAAACCTTTTCACATATTAGAAAGAACTTAGAAGCCTACCCAATAAGTTAGCACGTTCCTTTATAGGGTACATGATCCACCCTAAGGTTATTCCCAAGATAGGACACTAGAGGACATTTATTTATTTATTTATTTTTTTCGTAATCATTCTCATTCAATAAATAAAATGCATCTTCTTTTGATATGTACTCTTATAAGATCATAAATAGAATAATTCAATTTTCTTCTTTTCTAAGGATCAACTCTTAATCTCCCTGAAGAATATTAAATTCTCTGAGGAGACTAGTGGTTACATGTACATGAGTTAAGCATATCAACAGTGAGATCATAGGTGAGGAGATGATTCGAGATCATTCCAATCTAATGGTCAACTCTAACACTACCTGAAGAATATTAAATTCTCTGAGGAGGCTAGTGGTTACATGTACATGAGTTAAGCATATCAACAATGAGATCATAGGTTAGGAGATGATTCGAGATCATTCCAATCTAATGGTCAACTCTAACACTCTATTAAATTCTCTGAGGAGGCTAGTGGTTACATGTACATGAGTTAAACATATCAACAGTGAGATCATAGGTCAGGAGATGATTCGAGATCATTCTAATCTAATGGTCAACTCTAAAACTCCCTGAAGAATATTAAATTCTCTGAGGAATTAGAGGCTCTAAAAACTCCCTGAAGAATATTAAATTCTCTGAGGAATCCCTGAAGAATATTAAATTCTCTGAGGAATTAGAGGTTCTTAAGCCCGAAGCATCACTCATTGAAAGGTCTTAAGCCAAATAGGATGTGATATCCATATGGCTTAATGATCAACTCTTGACCTCCCTATGGGATAATAAATTCCTTGAGGAGTCTGGAGGCGAAGCATCACTCATTGAAAGGTCTTAAGCCAAATAGGATGTGATATCCATATGGCTTAATGATCAACTCTTGATCTCCCTATGGGATAATAAATTCCTTGAGGAATCTCGAGGGCGCTCATAAGGTAATACAATATTGCTCAGTCTAAGCGTCCTAATCAAGTACCCCAACGCATCTGTATAACACATGACTACTGGTTTGGGTGAAACTAATCATTCTCAAGATGAGAGACTATCACTTCTATTTCCCTATAGTGTAATGAATATTTTGAGGAGGGAATGGTAATCCTCTCAAGTCATTGTTACTTTCATGTAATAGACATCTTGAGGATATGAAGTCTTTAATAACTAGAGAGATTTTAATTGGTCTAAAAGACATCCCCATATGAAAAAAGAAAAGCAATAATAAAAGAAATAAGATGCTAAATCTTTATTCAATAATGTTTGCATATATTATTTCTCCTTAAATGACTTCATTTGACATTTGTCAATGTCATCCTATCTTCTTCACCCTCCGCCCTTAAATGGTTGTCTTCCCAAGATTTGATTCACAAGTTGCATACATAGAGGTGATAACATACTGTGGAAATGGATTTTTTTTTAATAAAAATAAAAAAAGAAAAATTGAATCTCACTTTGATGAGGCTAGTAAAAGGGTAAATTGTTTAACTTCAGTGCAATGCAATGATGATTACATAAGCCATGTGAGGATTTGAGCCTACAGATATTATTTCATTTTAATGTGTGTTCCACTTATCCCTTACCAATCTAGAACTTGGCATGTATCTTTTTCAAACTACAACTTAAGGGTGAATTTGCTTGATATAGAAAAGATCAAAACTTTCATTTTCCCATCAAATCTAAGAGCCACATTTTCATCTATTTTCAGCTCTATGACATTCCTTTCGTATCCATTCACCAAATATCTTCCTTACATTCTGGGGTACAATCACTCAATTTTCTTGGTGATGGTGCACATGCACATTTCTACTAATCATGGAGGTCATTTTGTAAGAATACTCTCTTTTAAAAAGTTTGGACTTCACAAAGTTGTAGAAGAAGAAGAAGAAGAAGAGCTAAAAAGGAGAGAAGCTCACTGAGCCGAGAACCCGAAAGGGCGTCTCAGGCAAAAGTTAGAAAAAAAAAAGGCTCGCTGAGCCGAAAACCCAAAAGGGCGGCTCAGGCAAAAGTTAGAGTTGAAAAAGAAAGAAAAAAGGAGAAAAGCTCGCTGAGCCGAAAACCCGAAAGGGCGGCTCAGGCAAAAGTTAGAGCAAAAAAAAAAACGGAGAGAAGCTCGCTGAGCCGAAAAACCCAAAAGGGCGGCTCAGGCAAAAGTTAGAGCAAAAAAAAACGGAGAGAAGCTCGCTGAGCCGAAAACCCAAAAGGGCGGCTCAGGCAAAAGTTAGAGCCAAAAAAAAAAAGAAAAAAAAGGAGAAAAGCTCGCTGAGCCGAAAACCAGAAAGGGCGGCTCAGGCAAAAGTTAGAGCCAAAAAAAAAAGATGAGAAGCTCATTGAGCCGAAAACCTGAAAGGGCGGCTCAGGCAAAATTTAAAAAAAAATGGGCGACTTAGGCAAAAATTAAAACTTAAAAAGAGAGAGGGCACAAAAAAGCTCGCTAAGAGATCAGCTTAGGCAAAAGTTAGAGCTAGGAAAAGAAAAGAAATAAAGCTCGCCAAGTTCCTCCGATGTATAAAGTTTTTGGAGTGTACACTTACTCGAATCATCATTTGCTTCATATTCATCTTGAATATTTGCCTCAATTCCATCTGTCATCTTCTCCTTGTATCTTATTCCCATATCCTAACCTATTGAAAGTTCTTGTGATCTATATATGCATTTGAATCTTAGGTTGATGAAGAAATTAGATTATTGCCAAGCCTATGGAAAGGAATTGGATAACCTGGATATTGAGAGCAAACACTAACCTTCAAACACTGAGTGATGAGAGTAAACACTATACCTTGTGAGGAAAATCATTGGGGCATTGCATTCTTGTTAAACTCTTTACCTAGATGCTATCTAACTCAAGGTGCATAAAATGATTTTAATAGCAATTTTGATCCTCTATTCATGTGACTTGTGTGTTAAAATCTCAAAGTTTTCCCTATACTCACATTGTTCCCCAAACATTTCACAACAGGGAAATATCTCATTTCGATCCTACTCTTCATTTCACATGGCATATGATTCTTACATAGTACTTCTCATATAGGCCGAACAATACATGCTTTTTATTCAGTAAAGACAACCAAATTAGAACTTGGGGATTCTCCCCAATTCTATTGCCATGCATCCACTTCATTGGATAACATTGACATTGTTAAATGATGTCCAAAAAATTATTTGAACTATGCAAACATTATAAATGAAGATAGAGCGGAAAGAGAAATATTGTCATTCTTGACAATGAATTTAACAAGAAAGAAATTGTAACTGTAAAGTCATATACTATCATCCTCCTGGAAATATTTTGTGAGTCATTTCAAATATTAGGGGGAAAGTTTGAGGCTTATATTGTGATCATATCATACATCGCCTCAGTAGGAACTTTCAAGGACTTTTGTTAGGCTAGGGCAAATGCAAAAGCTATTAAGACTATGAGAATCACGCTTGAAATCTCGTTTCTTTAGGGTCAACAACCTTAATGATGTCTTAATTGAACTGATGAGTTTCTGTTTAAGGGAAAGTCCAAGGAGAAAGCAACATTGCAGGTATGTTACTCATCATTATTCCCATGCATCACTTCATGCTCATCCTTATTAGGTCACATCACATCATCCTCACCATTACTATCTTCGGTCTCATTCTGGCAGACCACCACATACTTAGCATTACATCACCATTAATGTCATTATTTGGTTGATATCTTGTTCATTGACTAAGAAAGCAACATCGCTGGTAAGTCTACTCATCATCATCCCATCGTCACTTCATGTTCATCCTCATTAGGATCTCATCACCATCTTCGGTCTCATTTTGGAAGACCGCCACATACATAGCATTACATGACAATCAGCGTCATCATTTGGTCAATATCTTCTTCATTGTTTAAGACTCATCGTCATTGGTTTGCATTTTTGAGTCATCATGTGCTTAGGGTCACAAATATTCATCACCTTCATTTGGACTTCATATTGGGGGCATTTTTAGCATGCTCATCGAAGTGCTTGCACCCATCATCTGGGGCAATGTGTGTTTAATGTTACACCATTATACCTTTGTTGTCATACATCCTGTTTAGGGCTCCATCATTGTCATCGTCATTCATGACATGTTTAGCCTTCTACATCATCATCATTCATGATGCACTTAACCTTCTATATCATCATCGTTCATCATCATTATCACTTTCATCTCAAGTGCTATCATATGTGTGCATCAACACTTTATACTGGGGCAATGTGTGTTTAATGCCACACCATCATACCTTTGTTGTCATACATCATTGTCATCATCATTCATGACATGTTCAGCCATATACATTATCTTCATTCATGATGTACTCAACCTTCTATTCATCATCGTTCATCATCATTATCACTTTCATGTTAAGTGCCATCACATGCGTGCATCAGCACTTTATATTGGGGCAATGTGTATACCTTTGTTGTCATACATCCTGTTTAAGACTCCATCATTGTCATCATCATTCATGACATGTTCAGCCTTCTACATCATTATCATTCACGACATGTTATCATCGTTCTTGATCATTATCACTTTCATCTCAAGTGTCATCATATGCATCAGCACTTTATCAACATCAGGGGGCAGAACAAAGTCCTCGTTATCATCCCTTCAAAGCCCTGTATTGGCAGGCACTCCAAAGCCCAGTAACGGCTGGCACTCCTTTAAAGCCCTGTATCGGCAGGCACCCCAAAGCCCAGTAACGGCTGGCACCCCTTTCAAGCCCTGTAGCGGCAGGCACCCCAAAGCCCAGTAACGGCTGGCACTCCTTTAAAGCCCTGTACCGGCAGGCACCCCAAAGCCCAGTAACGGCTGGCACCCCTTTAAAGCCCTGTAGCGGCAGGCACCCCAAAGCCCAGTAACGGCTGGCACTCCTTTAAAGCCCTGTACCGGCAGGCACTCCAAAGCCCAGTAACGGCTGGCACTCCTTTAAAGCCCTGTTGCGGCAGGCACCCCAAAGCCCAGTAACGGCTGGCACCCCTTTCAAGCCCTGTAGCGGCAGGCACTCCAAAGCCCAGTAACGGCTGACACTCCTTTAAAGCCCTGTAGCGGCAGGCACCCCAAAGCCCAGTAACGGCTGGCACCCTTTTCAAGCCCTGTAGCGGCAGGCACTCCAAAGCCCAGTAACGGCTGGCACTCCTTTAAAGCCCTGTAGCGGCAGGCACCCCAAAGCCCAGTAACGGCTGACACCCCTTTAAAGCCCAGTAGCGGCAGACACCCCAAAGCCCTGTAGCGGCAGGCACTCCTTTAAAGCCCTGTACCGGCAGGCACCCCAAAGCCCAGTAACGGCTGACACCCCTTCAAAGCCCTGTAGCGGCAGGCACCCCAAAGCCCAGTAACGGCTGGCACCCCTTTAAAGCCCAGTAACGGCTGGCATCCCTTCAAAGCCCTGTAGCGGCAGGCACCCCAAAGCCCAGTAACGGCTGGCACCCTTTAAAGCCCTGTAGCGGCAGGTACCCTTCAAAGCCATGTAGCGGCAGGCACCATTCTTTTCAAAGCCCAGTAACGGCTGGCACAATTCTTTTCAAAGCCCTGTAGCGGCAGGCACCATTCTTTTCAAAGCCCAGTAACGGCTGGCACAATTCTTTTCAAAGCCCTGTAGCGGCAGGCACTATTCTTTTCAAAGCCCAGTAACGGCTGGCACAATTCTTTTCAAAGCCCTGTAGCGGCAGGCAAAATTCTTTTCAAAGCCCAGTAACGGCTGGCACAATTCTTTTCAAAGCCCTGTAGCGGCAGGCACCATTCTTTTCAAAGCCCAGTAACGGCTGGCACAATTCTTTTCAAAGCCCTGTAGCGGCAGGCAAAATTCTTTTCAAAGCCCAGTAACGGCTGGCACAATTCTTTAAAAGCTCTGTAGTGGCGAACACCATTTTTTCAAAGGCATCCTGGTTTTACTTGCGTCTGTTGTCGAGCCGGACAAAATAAGTGTTCTTATCTTTACTTGCTTCATAGACAAGAAGCTCACCCTTCTTAGCTACGAGCAAGTAAAGAGGGGCAACTGTAAACACCCTATTTTGTCCGGGCCCACCAAATTAAAATAAAAAAATAATTAAAAAAATAAAAAAATATAAAAACAAAAAAATATAATAAAACAAGATATGCTCTCTTGATTTTTTCTTGTGAGGCAAGCACAAGTCAAATTGTGTAAGGGTCAAACAAAGATTGGCAACTAAGTGAGGAAATTGGAAATAATTAGAATTTGATTTGAATAAGTTAGGAAACTTTTGAAGAGAATTTGAGTAAAAAGGAAAAATTTTTGTTGGCCAATCAAGTTTCATAATGGAATTGATACATGTGCAACCATCATAAATAGAAAAAGGAAATGTAGAGAATGATTGGTTAGTATAAATCAAAAAATAATAAATGGGCATTTAAGATGAAACCCTAGAGTTGGTGGCCTATATAAGTGAGAGCAAGAGAGCATATAGGGGAGCTTTTTTCTTTGGAGAGACTAGGTTTAGTGATGATCATTTTTTTGGGAGGTTTTTTTTAGAAGGAGAGAAAAAGGCTAGGGTTTGGAGAGTAAAGAAAGGAGGTGTATTAGAAAGGTATACATCTATAACATACTTTTTATATTTCTTAGGGAAAAATAGAGAGAAGGTGAGTAGTGGAGAGTGATTTGATGTGAGATCCCTTCTTCTTCCTCTTCTTCTTCTTCTTCTTTTTCTTACCTTAGTTTTCTTATGCCGATGAAAGTCCATTGTAGACGGAGGCATTCATAATCTCTCTCTAATCTCATTTAGGCAAAGGTGTATAACCCTCTAAGACAATTTGATTGTCTCTTCACCTAGCCAATGATTTGAGATAAGAGAGGATTATTCTTAGTTATTTAGTTTTTTTTTATTTGAAAATAATTTTTTTGTATATATATGTATATATTTTTTTACAATATTTTATCTTTGCTTGATATATGATTTTGTTTTGAATTTTTTTTTCTTTTTTTTATAAACAAAAAATAAAATGAAATGGTTTTCATAAAAGAGGAAAATGGGTTGAATGATTTTCATCCGAGAAAGATTGAATTATCTTCTCAGGTTGAAAGTCGATTGTTTCTCCGAGAGAGATTATCTCCTCAGGCGATTCAATAAAAATTGTGAAGTATTTCCTCTTTAAAAAAATAAATAAATATGCATCTATATATATTATAAATCTTTTTCTTGGATTTCTGTTCATTGAGCCGTTTAATTGTCGGCTTCTCTCTATGTGTCACTGTAGATAGAGCCGATTACTTTACGGCTTCTTCTTTTCTCGCCTCCCCTCTCTTTTTCTTCTCTTCGCTCATCCGAACCCAGCTCAAACCTCACGTCTCGCCTCCGTCCTCATCTCTCTCAGCACTCATTTCACTTTTACTCCATCTTCTTCATCTTCTATTTCACTCTCTTCTCCATTCATTTGCGTCCCCTCTTCCTTTTGTTCTCGCTGAAGGAGAGAGAGACGACCTCGATCGCTGGTTCGGCCTTAACAATAGCGAAAGAATGACCTAAAGTTTATGGTTTTTTTGACATTTGATTGGAATGGGAAGCAGCTCAATGGCCAAGAGCCTAGCAACTAATTCTCAGATAAGTTGTTCAAAGTTTTGGGCAATGCAAGGTTTTGATATTTAACTAGTGGATTGTGGGATTTTATTATCCAGCTTTGAGATTTATGTTAGTGCTCCCCTTTGATGCTTGATGACCGGTTATAGTTGATCATTTTCAGGTTTGAGAATGCATGTCATTACTTGATTTGTTTTCTTAATGAAAGTCATCTATGATGTGTGGTTATTGGGATATAAAGGCATTTTCCATTATAATTCATTTTTGTTACTTTCTGTGAGTCTATGGTTAGTGGGATTTTATTTTTGTTATATCTTACACCTTTTAATTTATTAGCTTTTTCGTGTTTTTGTGGTTTAAAATTTGTAACTTGATCATTTTCTGTCTAATGTTTATAATTGGCATGGTATGGAATGAATGATGAGGTCATAAATTTATGAGCTTTTCATTGTTTTGTGCTATGAAGTTTGTAGCTTGATCGTTTCCTGTCTTACGTTAGCAATTGGCATGTTATTGAGTGAATGGTAGGGTCATGGGTTTATTTGATTTCCTTGGTTTTGTGATCTTGAAGTTTGTAACTTGATAGTTCGAATGTGAAATTTGTTTGTCGGAGATGGTGTCGGCCATTGATGGGGAAGGAGGTTGGGGCTAAAATAAGTTGAAAGTTTGAAACTTTATAGAGTAAAAGGAGAGAAAGGAAGAAGGAAGGTGATTTGTTGTGATAGGTGTGTATGATATACGGATGGTGGTGGTGTGTGTGATTTAGTTTTACTAGAGATGTTGTGATAACTAATCTACATGGAAGAATAACCTCTCTTTCTTGCTAATTAATGTTGTTTTTTAGTTTGATAGATCAAATGACTTTTTGTTGTTCAGTTTGTCTAAGTCTCTTTTAACTCTATTAGCTTATTTTTGAAGTATAATTGTATTAAGCCACAAACAACTTAGTCACATTTTCAAAGTGTTCTTTAATTCCTCACCTCTCTTCTTTTTTGAACTTTGAAGTTCACACTCTGATGCTTTCTTTTCATTCTTTTGAATTTTTCAGATTTTGTGTAGAAAGTGAAGGAATGGTGAAACTGTGTAAATTGTGCATGGTGGCCTAGATGCAAAATTTAATGTATACTATGTCCATTAAGGTAATGAAGAATTGTTTTGAGAGTTTGGTGACCCATTTGTGATAGGGACCACATGTGGATATAAAGCCTATGGAAGCATCCCCTTAAATGGAAAAAAAGCTATACTCTCATTGTATGGTTTTGAAATAAATATTCCATGATTTTTTTTTTTTGATAAACTATATTCCATGATTTTTATCCCATTGTATTTTATAGCCTTTTAACTTTATATTCTACTACACATTACATTGCTTTAACCATAAATTGTTATTTAATAAATTAATTGGCCGTTGATGATGATGCGTTATATACAGTCATTCCTTGAAAAACCATCAACCTAGCTCAAGTGTATATTTCCCGGGCATCGCCCGGGGATTGAAATCTAGTTTTCATAATATAAAAAAAACAAACCAAAAATAATATTTTTTCTTCTTCATAAATTTAAACAAATGTTTTTTTTCTTAAAAAACACAAACCAAGTGACACACATTTCTACCCCGAACTACGTGGGCTTTGATCCCTTAAGGGTACGTAGGCCCTAGGTCAAATCCTAGGTCAAGTCCAAAAATGTAAAAAATATTTTTTTTTGTTTATTTTTATTTTTATTTGTATATATTGATTTTTTTGTTTTATTTTTATTTTTATTTGTATATATTAATTTCTCTTGGTAATTTAAAATAAAATTAAAATTAAGGTCATATTTATTTTTAAATAAGTAACTTAGGGTAACCGTTTTCTTGAACGGGTGCTGTGGGGTGCCTAACACCTTCCCCACGCACAATCGACTCCCGAACCCTATTTTATTTTTATTATTTTAAAAGGTTTTCCAAAATATCCTTTTTAAAAAATTTTGGTGGCGGCTCCATTATTCCACTTAATTTAACCTAATTTTTCGGGCGCTACAGTTTGGCGACTCCACTGGGGAAGTTTTATTTTCTTTTAGAGTCAAGCCCATTTAAGTTTATTGTTTAAAAATAACTATGACCTTAATATTAACTTTATTTTATTTATGTTATTCTTTTATTTATTTATTATTTTTTTTAATGTCATTTATTTTGTTTAACTTTTTTTTTTCTTCATATTATTTGTATATATCTCAGGTTTTTATGCCCTCTTCACACACTTCCACTTACACTATCACACACACATTATTTGGCCCTATACCCGGGTCGAGAGTACATTAGTGAGAGGAAGTTTCTAATGGTTTCCCAGAGGCTTTACAACCCTGAGGTTACTGTGAAGACTTCATCCTAGTTGTTACCCATGCGACAATATTAATCTCTGAGGGGTTTTCATTACTCCCTGAAGGTTAATTTTTGTTAGTGGGGTCTTCATCATCATGATGAGTGCAACTAGGAGACCTTGTGAGGATTATTAGGAGAACCTAAAACCTTTTCACATATTAGAAAGAACTTAGAAGCCTACCCAATAAGTTAGCACGTTCCTTTATAGGGTACATGATCCACCCTAAGGTTATTCCCAAGATAGGACACTAGAGGACATTTATTTATTTATTTATTTTTTTCGTAATCATTCTCATTCAATAAATAAAATGCATCTTCTTTTGATATGTACTCTTATAAGATCATAAATAGAATAATTCAATTTTCTTCTTTTCTAAGGATCAACTCTTAATCTCCCTGAAGAATATTAAATTCTCTGAGGAGACTAGTGGTTACATGTACATGAGTTAAGCATATCAACAGTGAGATCATAGGTGAGGAGATGATTCGAGATCATTCCAATCTAATGGTCAACTCTAACACTACCTGAAGAATATTAAATTCTCTGAGGAGGCTAGTGGTTACATGTACATGAGTTAAGCATATCAACAATGAGATCATAGGTTAGGAGATGATTCGAGATCATTCCAATCTAATGGTCAACTCTAACACTCTATTAAATTCTCTGAGGAGGCTAGTGGTTACATGTACATGAGTTAAACATATCAACAGTGAGATCATAGGTCAGGAGATGATTCGAGATCATTCTAATCTAATGGTCAACTCTAAAACTCCCTGAAGAATATTAAATTCTCTGAGGAATTAGAGGCTCTAAAAACTCCCTGAAGAATATTAAATTCTCTGAGGAATCCCTGAAGAATATTAAATTCTCTGAGGAATTAGAGGTTCTTAAGCCCGAAGCATCACTCATTGAAAGGTCTTAAGCCAAATAGGATGTGATATCCATATGGCTTAATGATCAACTCTTGACCTCCCTATGGGATAATAAATTCCTTGAGGAGTCTGGGATAAAAACAAACCAAAAATAATATTTTTTCTTCTTCATAAATTTAAACAAATGTTTTTTTTCTTAAAAAACACAAACCAAGTGACACACATTTCTACCCCGAACTACGTGGGCTTTGATCCCTTAAGGGTACGTAGGCCCTAGGTCAAATCCTAGGTCAAGTCCAAAAATGTAAAAATTTTTTTTTTTGTTTATTTTTATTTTTATTTGTATATATTGATTTTTTTGTTTTATTTTTATTTTTATTTGTATATATTAATTTCTCTTGGTAATTTAAAATAAAATTAAAATTAAGGTCATATTTATTTTTAAATAAGTAACTTAGGGTAACCGTTTTCTTGAACGGGTGTTGTGGGGTGCCTAACACCTTCCCCACGCACAATCGACTCCCGAACCCTATTTTATTTTTATTATTTTAAAAGGTTTTCCAAAATATCCTTTTTAAAAAATTTTGGTGGCGGCTCCATTATTCCACTTAATTTAACCTAATTTTTCGGGCGCTACAATAATGAAACAGAAAGGAAGAGTGGATGGGTTTGCTGCCGGAGACGGCCTTCTACCGCAGTACGTGCCGCTCTGGACGGCGGATGGAGAAGAGAGAGGGAGAGGGTGAAATTGGAAGGGAGGGGGAGGAAGAAGACGAAGGAAGCCACAAAGCTTCCTTCTCCGTCGTCGCTGTCGACGGCGGCGGCGGCCTCCTTGGCAGCCGGCGAGAATGGAAAAGGGGAAGGAGAACGAAGAAGAAGAAGGCGAAGGTGAAGAAGAAATAGGGGGGGCCGATGGGTTTTGTAAGGAAATGAAGGGTAGGGTGTGTTTGGTTGGGGAGAAATAAGGGTGGTTTTAGATAATTAAAGCCTAAACTTGGCATAGTGTACTCATTTTAATTTAAAACCACTTAAACTAGCCTCAAATCTTCTTAACTTTCAAAATATTTTTAGCTTTACCACTCCCTCATATTTCAAACTCTTCATTTCTTAATTAATTATATGCACATTAATTACTCAAAATTTCCAAAAATATCCCAAAAATTCCTAAAAATTCCAAAATTTCCCAAAACACTCTCTAATCCTGAATTGAATTTTTCAGGATGTTACAATTCTCCCCACCTTTTAAGAATTTTGTCCCCAAAATTTACTAAACGTATTACCTATCACAAAGAAATATGCAACCCAGCTGTCTATTCTTCATATCATCTCTAATCATTTCACCACTCAACGCCATCTTCTGTTGTCCATTCTTAGTCAATATATCGGTACTCCACCAATTCTCATCCTACTTCCCTTAACTAACCTTCACTTACTAGCCACCTAAGCCTCAAATCACTTGCAATAAAGTCCATCATAAAGGATAACAACATCCTTCTCAACTCCAATGGCTTCTTTAATCATATATACAACTTTAAAATTCCTCATTAACTCAAATCATCTCAATTTCATCCATAAAAGCCTAGTGATAATCTATCATCAAGTCATAATAATCCACCATATTAATATATTACTCTAGGTCATAACCCACAATATAATCTAAGTAATCATCCTAACTTCAATTCAAAGCATAATTTCCCTCAATTTCATTCTTAAAGCCAAGTTTCCGGTTACTCATCAGTTTATGTCCAAAATATTGTGGTTCAATTCTTAAAGTCAAATCTCTTCTCAACTACAATCCATACAAGCTCGCCAATTATGTCTTCCCATGATTCCCAAAATTCCCCAAATCTTCAAATCATGAATTCCTTCAATTTGATTCCAATTATTCCACATTCTAGCTGATACATTCTCCAATTAATTCTTTATAACAATTCATAAGTTTTGACCCAACTCCTACTAAATTCTAAATAATTACATCATCTATTTAGCACCCTTTCTTCACCTATTAGAGAAATAAATATTCACTTACCCTTATCAACTATGTCAAACAAAATCATTCCAATAATTCTTAATTCTTCACCTTTAATCAACTTAATCCCTATACATAACACCTTCCTTTAACATACTTCAATAACAATTTGAAACATCCTAAACAACCAAAATCATTTACAATTCCTCTTCATTTATAACATTAGTCATACTATATTTTTTTTTTATATACTTTCACCAAGATCATCCCCTAATATTATAATACGGCACAACTAGAACTAGAGAAAAAGGAAATCAACTTCATCAATACATTCAAGAATCATAACACAAAACACTCAATTTAATGTCAAACACACAAACATGTTGTTCACAATTTTTTTTTTCTCTCAACCATCATTATACATACACATTTCTAACAGAAAATCTCAAAGCATGAGGAAACAACCATCTCATGTACTCAATCCTTTTGTAGAAATTCATAATCTGAAGCAAATGACTAGCGTTCAAAAGCGACACATCCTAATAATGTATACCTAAAATGAAGTTAATTATCAATGCTAGAACACAAAATTCTCAAACACAATCACAAAATCAAATCAATCTTAGACATTTTCCCCCTTTCAGCATCATAACAATTACTATTCATGATCTCTCATCCAACAAAACCAAAAATAAAATAGAACTCCTTCATGTCAATTCGGTTACTTGCAGCAATAATAGTAAACATTCTCTAATCAGTATCCATTTTCAACAACCAGAATCATACTTAAATACATAAGAATTCCCATTTCATTGAGAATTCATCCCGCCATTTAGAGAAAAGGGAATGAAACTAATTCCCATTATCCAAACTTGATTACAAGGCATACCAGAATTTAAGATTACATCAAACAGAATTTTCCAAGGGACCATTCAGCCAATTCTATACAAGTCAATGTACTTATAAGCCATTAAACCCTCTAAGTCAATATTATACACTTGAATTATTGACATACTCAAGCGTAAGTTCAGTTCAATCTTTAATCGCAACCCAATACTTCAGAATTTGATTATTTATGCAAGCACAAATTTCAACTATCAAACATCAAAGTATAGATTTCAAAACAACCAATCTCCATGGAATTTCAATTAAACCAATTAATAAGCAAGTCAATTTTCCAACTAATCAAACAATTTAACTAAATAAACAACGATCAGAAGACAAGATCAACAATTCTTATTTCATATTGTATTCATTATCAATTGTTATTTTCGAATTCCTTAATCCTTTAACCCAATAAGGGATCTCATGATGCCTCGACTATGATTATGGCCGGCACATAACTATACTCGAGACCCCAGAGAAGCATCCTTATTTCGTCATTCTTCCTAAATTCTTATCAATATCATTACTCATTTCGTTATTCTTTCTATATTCTTCTCAATCTCTCCACAATACCTATTCAATTGCTTTTATCACTCTCTCCCCACGACGGGATGAGTGATATTCCTCTCAAAAGGCAGATATTCATGCACAAAAGGAAGGGAATACAAACTATGTATATTGCCAATCTATATGCAATGCAGCACAGTCCAGGGTTATCGTATACCAAATACTGATAACCAAGTTGTAACATTATGTTACTAATTAACTACAGACCTTCAGTTATCCCCTTTTTAATTCAATCATCTCTTACTAACTATGATAGAAAAAGGATTTCCATAATAACAATGTCTATCATAGTTAGAAAAAGAATTTACTAATGGTTAAATATTATCCATGATAGAAAAGAATTTCCTAATACCACCTGAACACTATCATGGATATTTAATAGCTAACCATGTTAGAAAAGGTCCACCTAACATGGTTAGAAAAGAAGCAACTAATGTCATTCATTAATAATTATCTAACTATGATAGAAAAGACTTTCCATATTATTACAAACCTATCATAGTTAGAAAAGCACTATACTTATATTATATTTCATAATAAACATCACTGAATCTATTTTTCATTTTCATCAGAAAACATGCGGAAGCAGATGCAGGCCTATACAAATTGGCAATATACACAACTAACTAATCTAAATAACCTTTGAAACCTAATTCCCTTTCCTGATGCTTGCGCCTGTGCATGAATACCTGCAAAAATGTCAGTAATCGTGGGATGAGACAATTTGTCCCAGTAATCACCGCTTAACTCACTATAACAGTGAGATGTGCGGTAGCGAGGGCGTCTATAGGGTACCACAGTTTTAAAATCAATAATATATATATATATATATATATATATATATACCTCATTTCCTTTCATCCATCACTTAAATCCTTCTGTCACGTCTCAATCAACTCAAATTCATTATCTCTACTTCCCATGTATCACTCAACATCCCTCAGTCAATTTCACACTAACTAAATTTCATCTTTCCATACTCCAATCAAATAATACTACCACAACAGCCCTCACACTCACCTAAAGATGCATTGTGCCACCACGGTGCATTCAAGCATCTATTCTTCACTATATGATTTGACACTGTGTCCCTCTCCATAATGAGGGGACAATTTCCTTCTCTGGCAATCTCCAGAGAGGGAACCCCAATTCTGTTTTCCATTACAGAACGGGAACGGTTGGGCTCTCCACTGCCAAACAACCGTAGGGGCGGTTGGACTCTTCAATACCAAACAACCGTAGGTCACTTCTCTCAATAAGTCGACCTATGAACCCTGATCCAATCAATCTAAAAAGGATCCTCAGTACAAATAACTGTCGATTGGCCAATCGACAGTTATCATCGCGCGATGGTACATAAAAATATCAGTGTCATGCAATGCTCACCCTATCTTTCCATATCCAAATCACAACTTCAATATTTTCTATCAACACGACTTTCCACAATCTCAAACTCCACATCTAGTTCGTATCCTCATAACCTTTCAAATTTACAGTCAAAGAACTATTCTAGCATATGTATCACATGGTCCCACAACAATCATCCACAATACATCTCCATATCCCTGTCAAAGTACTAAGATTCCGACATATATATACTCACATACACATTCTATCAATACCACCAACCAG
The DNA here is from genome assembly GCA_029929735.1 of Mimosa pudica. Taxonomy (NCBI): domain Eukaryota; kingdom Viridiplantae; phylum Streptophyta; class Magnoliopsida; order Fabales; family Fabaceae; genus Mimosa; species Mimosa pudica. The sequence goes on along the minus strand of JAKELP010000039.1, from coordinate 3,663,411 downwards.
GATACTACATATAGTAATCAAATTCTTTATACGAATATAATCGTGTTTAAAAGGCACCCGATAGCCAATTTTGTATAAAAATAATCTTTTAAAAATAATATATATATAGAGGGTGAGAAGGGACTTTACAAAATCCCTAACTAACGACACCCTCAATGTTATTGCAAGGTTAAGTGTGATTACCTGTCGCCCTTTAGCAATTCTACGCGATTTCTCAACATTTCTTCCTTGATGCCACGAAAGCCTACTTGCATCCACTCCTATAATAATATATAACCAAATGATAAATTAATATCATTTCCCTTTTATCGTAGTTCAACGTCTCTCTCGTTCTTATATGTTACTACCCAAATCCCCATTCTTAATTCAACTATTTTTATACAATCATTCAAAGTCCAAATTCGCTACTTTAAACATTAACAAGTCATTCACAACTTCAAAATCCACATAGAATAATCCAATGTCTTTCCTTCAAGCTCAATTTCATACATTCTCAGCTCCACCAGATCAATTACAACATTCCTTGATGAACGCACCAGAAATCTCACAACACTAAAACAAAACAAGTATATATATATATATCTTTCAGGCTCCATTTCACATAAAATCAATAATCAACTTAATGAGTTCAACAATTTACCAACAAGAACCATCAAACATAATCAGGTGTTCTTTATTCACTTCAAAATCAATAATAACATAATCAAACCATGAACCCTAAGATCAAACCAAGCTGAAATTTCTTTTCATTTTTATTTGAATCAATCTATCAATTGTTTTCCCTATTCATTAATTTATTCTATCTCAAATATTAACAAAATAGCACGCCTATTCCTTCAACATAACATAGACAATCAACCAAGTAAGACTTTATAGTACATTGAATAAGACCAACTTCAAATACATTAATCTTCTCCCTACTTCATTTATCCAACTACCTATTTCTTTAATTACAAAGAACAAATTTAACATTTTGGGACTAACAATAACTACTAACATAAAAATCTGTTTATCTTAGTAAAGTTGGACATTCCTAAACTCATTATAAACATGCACACATGTGGGTTCCTCCAACAAAATCTGTTCCAAACCAATTATATATATATCTATATATATATATATATATATATATATATATATATATATATATATATATATATATATATATCCCTTCTTTTCTTATCTTTAGATCATTCATGACCTATTTAGAATCACAGCAAATTGGACATACTTCTACTAAATTCATCAACTTCAAATAGCATCATTAAATTCAGTTCATAACAAATTCCTATCCCCTTATCACTTTAACACATCAGCAAGAACATCAACTCTTATGATTCCACAAGTCCAAACACAACTTCCTTCTATTACACCCATTAAGGACCAAACAAAGACAACAAAACAATAAACAAAAACTCTTCTCTCCCTCAATCCTTACACTACTATCCTAAAGCAAGATTCATTTACATATATGTATATTAGTCCACTAAAACTAGTCTCTTGAACATACCAAATGTCAAACCAAACAGAATATCACCCAAGGCATAAGAAACAAGAAATTTAACAGTTTTATTAACACCAGCAAAACCTGAACATGCAAAGTAATATTACAACTTTAATAACATACATACATATGTACATGTCTAACTCGAGAATCTCAACAATTCCTCATGTCTCTTTTAATCATCAAAAATCCAAGCTCAATTCCCTCATAACACATTACCTAACACAACAGCGAAAACCCCCAAATCGGATTGAGGAAGAGGAAAATGCATAATCAAAGTCAAACAAATTTCATGAAATCAATCATACTATACAAGCAATCAATCCCATTATACTCCTATCTAAACTAATTAGGAGATTCGATCCCAGAATCACCAAAACTCGCTCGGATTTAACAACCCCCAAAAGCTAGGGTTTTGAAAATATGAACACAACTTATTATCTTTCATATAAAACCCCAAATCCTCTTGCACATACTGAAACTTGAAACTTAACTTTGTTTAAACATCCACAAGACTCAAAACTAAAAAAAAAAACCCAATTCGGACTCCCTTTCCATATGCGCCAAAAACAAAGAAAAATCTAGGAATCATAGAGGAGAAGCTCACCTAGCTCACTTGAAGCTTCTATGGAGTTTGCCGTCGTCGAACATCGGCGGCCCGCCGGAAAAACGAAGTGAAACAGTGAAGGCAACCAAAAATAAAAATGAAAAAGTGTCAAGAACATTGTGAAACTTAAAGAACCAAGAAGCCAAACAAGGAAACGGAGGTATGAGCTTACCCACGGATTGTCTACCCTCAAGCTCCGCCGTGGGTTGCCGGAAAGCCACAAGGACGACGGAGAGCGAAGAGGGCCATATGGAAAAATGGAAAATAAAACATGAGTTTGGAGTATAATGAAACAGAAAGGAAGAGTGGATGGGTTTGCTGCCGGAGACGGCCTTCTACCGCCGTACGTGCCGCTCTGGACGGCGGATGGAGAAGAGAGAGGGAGAGGGCGAAATCGGAAGGGAGGGGGAGGAAGAAGACGAAGGAAGCCACAAAGCTTCCTTCTCCGTCGTCGCTGTCGACGGCGGCGGCGACCTCCTTGGCAGCCGGCGAGAATGGAAAAGGGGAAGGAGAACGAAGAAGAAGAAGGCGAAGGTGAAGAAGAAATAGGGGGGGCCGACGGGTTTTGTAAGGAAATGAAGGGAAGGGTGTGTTTGGTTGGGGAGAAATAAGGGTGGTTTTAGATAATTAAAGCCTAAACTTGGCATAGTGTACTCATTTTAATTTAAAACCACTTAAACTAGCCTCAAATCTTCTTAACTTTCAAAATATTTTTAGCTTTACCACTCCCTCATATTTCAAACTCTTCATTTCTTAATTAATTATATGCACATTAATTACTCAAAATTTCCAAAAATATCCCAAAAATTCCTAAAAATTCCAAAATTTCCCAAAACACTCTCTAATCCTGAATTAAATTTTTCAGGATGTTACAGACAATGACTTAGATTGCAAATCTGAACACTCCCCACCACAAAATCAATTCAGCGAAAACATAATAGAAATAATGGGAATCAACATGCTTGAGTCTCAACTTTCCTACTACTTATACACCAAAGAAACAGAACAAGAACAAAGCAGAAGCATAAGGGACCAACTTCAAGAACCACTACCTTTAGGCAAATATGAAATATAAAATCTAGTTTAATTGGTTCATCAACATCAAAACACCATAAACCAAAGCTCAAACACTCTCTTAGTTAAATTCTAATTATCCTTAAATCAAAATTTGGGATGCTACAATTCTTCTCACCTTTTAAGAATTTTGTCCCCAAAATTCGCTACACATACACTTAACACAGGAAAATACACAAGTCAATCTTGCATTCCTCATATTAACTCTAATAATTTCATGACAACTTAATGCACTCAACACCATTCTTCCCCATGTATCCTCAATCGATCCATAGCGATCCACCAATCCTCATCCTGCTTCTCCTAACTAACCTTCATTTGCCAGCTATCCTAACCTCAATATACTTGTATTAAGGTCAAACATCATGAATAACAACAACATCCTTTTCCAACTCCATTGGTTTTCCTTAGTCACACTTCAAGATCTCATTTCTTAATTCTTAGATAACAACTCCATAAAATTTAAATTCCTAACTTTAGCTCATGAATTCTAGTTTAATATATACTCATCCCTATCAACTTCATTAAGTCCAATGAAAGACGTCCGCTAAGCTTCCAACCTGATATATCACACTCTACTAGTTTCTTAATCTATTCTGCTCAATCACAAACACAACTTTAAAATTTGTCATTAACTCAAATCATCTTAATCTCATCCATAAAAGCCTAATGATAACCTATCGTCAAGTCAGAATAGTTCACCATATCGATATATCTATGTAGGTGAGTGTGAGAGTGAGAGGATGATTTTGAGAGTGAAGAAGAAATTTGGGGGGGGGGGGAGGCGACGGAAATGGGAAAGAAAAGGAAGGAGGGAGTGTTTGGCATAAGAAAATATTAGGTCTTAGGGCAATTTACCCAATTGTTCTTCCATCTATACTTCTCTTATTTTAAATTTCTACCTTAAAACAAATCATATAAAAAAAAATGCTCCCTACACAACTCATATTTTTCTCCCATCAATGATTTAAATTTCTAATCATTACTCCTTTAATTTCTAAAGAAATTTGGCATAATAATTTCTTAAAAGTATATTTATTCTCCAAAAATGCCTTGAATTGCATGAATTTAACTTGGGAGCTCTTTAAACCCATAAATAAATTCCAAAAATTACATCTTAAATTACTACTAATTCTTGATTAATTTTTTATTATCTATAATTTGAAAATTGGGATGTTACACATGACTTTGCCCGGAGTGCATAAATTAAGTGTTGGGGATTTGAAATTTGATTAGACACATTTAATATATTGTTGCATGTGCATTATTTTGGTTTTAATTAGTGAGTTTGAGTATAATTTTTCTTTGATTTTGGCCTTAAAAGACAACTAAATAAAGTTATACTACAAGTGATGACAACATTCCTATTCGACCGCATGACTACCTAATTATTTAAATTTAAAAATAAAACATTTTTGATAAAAAAATAAAACAATTCAAATAGAATCATTTTCCATTTCCCAAATTCATTTCTTATTAATTTTTATTTCGTTTAGATTCAGTTTTAAAATTCTGAAATTCTCGTATCTATATTTTTTAAATTTTCTATATGCTATACAATAAATAGATCTTGATTATTATTTTGTGTGACTTGTAGAACTATTTAGACTGAGGAGTATAACATCCTAAAAAAATTTAAACAGAATTAGAAAAGGGTTTTTAGTAAAGATCATTAGAAACTTTAGGAATTTTTAGAATTTTTGGAGATTTTGAGATATTTTGGAAGTTTAGGGAAATAAGTGCCTTAATAATTAACTAAGCAAATGAAGAAATAGAAATATGAGGGAATGGTGAAGTCTAAAATATTTTGAAAGTTAAGAGGATTGTAAGCTTGATTTAGTGGATTTTAATTAAATGAGGACATTATGGTAATTTCTGGTATAAGTTATGCAATTCATTACAATAAAACACCAAACCAAACATGGCCTTAACTTCTTCTCCTTCACAAAACCGACGCCCCCTTCTTCCTTACCCATTTTCATTTTTCTTCAACCATCATCACACCCACACCTTGATTTCTCATCCTCCACCATACCCAATTCATTTTTGCTTTTCTTTTCACCTCAAAGATGTCAAACTCGAGCTAGATTTGAAATGATTTGCTTTTCTTCGTGCTCCCTCATTTCCGGCGTGTTTGTGCTTCGAGCTCCGGCGGGAATCACGGTGGACGGTGGCGGTGAGTTGGTTTTTCAGTTTCTTTTAGTGCCTTGAGTATTCTTCTTTCCCCAACTTCATTTCCTCACCTCCTCTTGTCCGTGGGTTTTCTTGTTATGGACCTTCACTGCAGTGGCCGATTTTCCGGCGAACGGCTCGGCGGCCGGTGGAGTCTGGTCCTTCTCTTTGTGATGTTGAACTTTGTAAGCCTTCCCAACTCTTTGTGATGTTGATTTTTGGATAAAGTTTCCTCTTTTAAAGTTAGGGTTTTGGATATACTAAAAAATTTTGGGATGTCAGTGCTTTAATACTGAAATAGAGACATGGAATTTGAGTATTCTTGAGAGCAATTGGATATTTTTTTAGGAGATTGAACATTGGGAATTTTTAGTAAAAGTTGTGATTCTTTGAAGTTTAGGGTTTGACCATAATTAAACCTTTGAAGCTTTAAACAAGGAATTGTGGATATTTAAGTGGTTAATGGAAGATTTTTGGAAAGTATTTGAATTTATTAAAGTTGGGAATTATTTTGGAATTTTTGGAGCATTTTTATGGCTCTTTAAGTTGAGATTTTCGTTGATGAAAGATGACTTGAAGGGATTGGTTGTTTATAAATGCTTGTGAAGGTTATATTAGGATGTTGGAATGTTTGTTTTGGTTGAGTTGGTGATTGGAACGAAATTTGGAAGTAAAGTGTTGATTAGAAGAGATATGGTTATGTAAAGGTATTATTTTGGAGATTATTTTTGCCATTTTAAGGGCATTTTTGGTTTCTTTAAAGTGGAAGTTTGTTATGTGAGCTGTTTGGATTAGACTGGAAGATAGGAAAAGTTTGTATAGGTGTTATGGAGATGTTGCTGGAGTGAAATGGTTTGAAATTGTATTTGGGAAGGAGTTGGTAAATAAAGTGCAGGATTAAAGAGAGTTTTGTTAAGTAAGGATATGTATGGAAGGTTGTGGAAGTTTGTGAGTTATGGAGGTCACTTTTAGTGGCCAATTTGATATGAATAGGTTGTTTTAATGGGGGGTTTTAGATGGTTGGTTAGTTTTGCTAGAATTATGGAAAATGGTGAAGTTTAATACTTTATAAATCAATGGTTAAGGGAATTATGGATGTTTAAGGGATATAAATTAGTGTAGATGTTGGAAGTAATTTATTACTCCGTTACTTGATTTAGGAATTATTTAAAAAGTTGAGTCAAAGCCACATATAAAGTGTCTTGACCAATTATAATCTGTGGTATTATTGTAGACAACGGTGATTCGGGTGGAGCACGCAGAAAACAATAGCTGCTAGGATTTATTGTTATTGAGCTTGAGCAGGTAATCACGCTTAACTGACTGTGATACTGAGGGTGACGTTAGTTGAGGATTTCTAAAATCCTCTTCTACTTTATATATAAATGAAATGTGTTCTGATTACTTTATATTTAAACGTGGGCTATAGGGTACCTTTCTAAATAAACTGTACTTTATATATATATATATATATATATATATATATATATATATATATATATATATATCTATATAAATCTTTTGTATGTTGCATGACACTGATTATTAGTACCGTCGGCCGATGTAACCTATCGATTTGCGCAAATTGATAGGTTAATTGTACGGGTTCCTCGGATTGTAAAGGAACCAGGGATTTTCACATTGATTAGAGTGGTCCCTTTTTATGCTTTTCGGATTGTAGACCGGGCACAGTGTCACACACGTTTATTTTTGTCTATTGAGAGATGTATGTATCTGTACTGTATATATGTGTATATATTATGTGGTTATGCAGGTTTTGAAAACTGTGGTACCCTGTAGACGCTCCACTACCCCACTTCTGAGTCTCACAGTGAGTTAAGTAGTGATTACTGAGACATTGTTTTATCTCACCCCATTCCCTTTATTTTTGCAGGTGATCATTCCCAAAGGTAGTCTGAGAGGAAGGGAAAAAGGGGCCGTCCGGCTGCACTGAGTCAGTGAGTAGGCCGGAGGTAAACCGTAGAAATATATATTGCCAACAAGTAGGCTGCATCCGCTTCCGCATTTGTTTGTATTATTGTGAATGATTGATTTGTTGGATGACTGTATTATCTGTATCTGCTGGTTTGTTGTCTGATTATTGATATTGTTGGTAATGTGATAGTTGTGGTTGTTTTACACATTGTGTTGATGTGAATTGCTGATACAGGTGTTTGTTTTGGAATAACTGTGTTTAGGAAATCCTCTTTCCTAACACGGTTATGTGACACATTGATGATGTGATTGAGTGAATGATGTTTCTTTATATAACCAAGTTAGATGGGCCCCGCTCTAATATGGTTATCATTTCTAAGTGTTATGTGGTTTCTTTTCCTAACCATGTTAGGTGATTCTTTTCTAACATGGTTAGATTATTGTTATTGTGTTATGATTATGTCTTAGAGTGATGTTTCCTTTTTCTAACTATGTTAGGCGAATCCTTACTAACATGGTTAGACATTAATTATCCATGATAGCATTAGCATTGTATTAGGAAATTATTTTCTATCATGGATAATGCATATAAATTATATTAGGAATTTCTTTTCTAACTATGATAGTGATATTGATATTGTGGAAAAATCTTTTTCTATCATAGTTAGTAAAGTAAATTATTGGATTGAAAGTGTTTTTATTGGTAATTAGGGATTTAGTAACAATATGTTACAAGGAGCAATGGCTAACAATGATGTTAATAGATGTTAGACAACTTGCATGAATGGTACCTGTAACCCCATTATCGAAATACACTAAGATATGTTTAGAATGTTATATAGGGAAAATATTGTATACCCGGTTCCAAGTTTTGTGTTTGTTTTGTTGGGTGATTGGCTTGGTATTATTAATGAAGATAATGACATGAGAACTATTCAAAAATGGGGACCAACATTTTGAAAGATCCATTACAAAGCATTGGAGACCCTATGACAATAGAAAAGACCAAAGCTATGAAGGAGGATTTGAATCACTTAATAAGAGACCTGAAAGAGTTAGAGCCCAATTCAATAATATGTCTAACAAGAACCCAAGAATGGTGGTCATAGTGTTAGAGCATGTTTGGTTATAAGAAAGGAAAATGGAGAAATAATAAAAAGTGAAATGGTGAAGATGAAAAGTAGATGAAATTATGAAAGTATAGTTTGTAAAACCCAGAAAAAATGTGAGATGAAGTGAGAAACCTTGTGAGTCCTGATATATATATAAATTACAAAACAGACCCCTACTTTTTTCACTTTCTCTTTCCCTTTCCCTCTCACATTCTTTGGGCAACCAAACGGGCCCTTAGAAGTCCAACAAGATGTAGGCCCAAGAGGTGTTCTTATTAAGGAATTCACTTAAAATACATGGTGTACAAGGCCCCCACTTAACTATGTTTTCATTCACTCTCTTGAGCTGATTTTATATTTAATCTCACTAGCTAATACAAATGTCCCTAAATTGGATTAATACAAACATTGAAGACTCCCTCTATCAAATTTTTTACTTAGATTAATATATAAATACAATTAAGCGCGACACTTGTCTTTGCTCCTAACATGAGTTGCTTTATACATTGATGCCCTGACTCAAGACTAGCTCACTTAATTAAGTGGATATGAGGATGATGCACGATTTAATCGATTGATCTTAGGATAGGATCAGTCAAGATACATGTTCAATTTACAATTCTAGGTACAACTGATTCTAAGAGATTTTAAATCGGATATATTCTAAATCAATCGACCACTTCTTCTCTTGGGCTTTAGATGCTTTTATACTCTTCTCTGAATTTGTGCTCGTTGAGTCCTCTACTAGCCGTTGGATGACCATGTTTGAATTTAGGAAAGAGAAGTGATATGACATTGATGTACGTTGTAAGGCTAATGTTTTTGAATATTCAAACCTTCTTTCTTCCTTAGATTGAGCTATTGGTTTAACGGCTCTTTTTTCATCTCTTGCTGTGTCTAACGTTAGCTTCATTAAGTAGGTCTTGATATGTGTTTGTACTTTTGTACTTTGTCTACAATTCTTTTGTTTTTTTTTATCAGGATCTAGAAGTCTTTTGATGACTAGATTGATAACACATATTAGTTGAATCTTCTTCCCTTAATCGGGTATATTTAGAGATTAAGCTATGTGATAATTCATAAATTGAACAACTTAATTGTGCATTTTTGGCTTTTAATTAGTGACTTAATTGGTCAAAATTGAGCTTTATTGTGAATTAATTAGAATGTGTAATTAGTTGACAAAATGGTGAATTCAATGCATGTGGTTTTTATGTGATAAATAGAGAAATTCATATTTGCCTTTTTGTGTATTTTGTTGTATCTTTGAAACAGGGTCATAATTGTAATTGATGGAGCAAAAGACTGAATTGAAATTTAATAAGTTCAAGAAGGGGCAAAACTTTAATTTCAACTAAGGAAAAAGAAAATATAAAAAAGAGAAACAAAACAGCAAGGAGTGAAGAACGCGATCTGCAGAAGAAAGAAATGCAAGAAAGAAAGGAAGAACTCGAGGCCAAAAACGAATATGTGTAGTGAGGGGAGTTAGTTGGAGAGTTGGTTAAAACTGAATTTGGAAGCAGAAAAACGGATTAAAAAGAGGAGAGAGCGAAACGAATCAATAGAAAACACACACGCAAATATATCTCTCACTCTTGTCTCTTCTCCATCTCTCACCAAAACACCAAATCATTCTCCCTCTCTGTCTTTCCAGATTTAACTTTGAAGTTGTCCATGGAGCTTGAGAATCAAAAGAATTTCAGAATTAAATCAAGAACAATGAATGATCAAATCCCTATTTAGAGATGTTACAGATGGTACCAGAGTCATTCAGAATACACAAATAATTACACATGGATTTAGAGGAAAGTAATTCAATGAAACATGAGAGAACAGTAAAAAGACATAAATATAAGTCGACAAAGTGACCAAAGCAATTGCAGTAAGATAGACTCAGTAAGAAGGATTCTTACTTTTCTGACAAATGGACGATGACAGTGATATTTTTAAGAGTTTTTCTAATTTCAGGGTGCCTCCTCTAGTACAATATTGGTCCCTACTTATAGTATTTAAACTTAATCTATAAAAAAATCTAGTTATAATTATTGCAACATAAGTGTTTAATTTAATTTAGTCTTATCCTGTTTGACTTACTCACCAAGTCAGACTCATTTTTATCTTTCTTCAGACAAAATTTTCACTGCTTACTCATCCCAAAATTTTACACGTCCTAAACTCCAATTTTTACCCCTTCCTATACCTTTTCTAATGACCTCACTAGTGACCTCACCCTTGACTAATTTATAATACTTAATTAATTGTGGGTCTTATCCCTCCACACACACATATACTAAAATGTTAATTGTTTATATAAATAATTTATTATTATTATTATTATTATTATTATTATTATTATTTTAACAATCATGCCACAATACACTTGCTCTATATATATATATATATATATATATATATATATAATAATAATAAAATTTCTAGGATGTTACATTTCTCCCCTCCTATTTAAAATTTCGTCCCCGAAATTTGAAATTACCTTCATCAAACAAGTAGGGATATGTTTGTCAGGTGTCATCTTCTATTTCCCACACGGCCTCTTCAGGTGTCAATCCTTCCCATGCAACCTTTATTAGAGATATGACCTTGTGTCGAAGTTGTTTTTTTATCTGTGTCCACAATTTTTTAAGGTCTTGGGTGATACTTTAAGGTTTTATCCACTTATATTGACTCACTATCTATTATATGAGAAGGATCATGGATATATTTTCTTACTTGAGACACATGGAATACAGGGTGAATATTGGATAGATTGGGTGGTAAGGCTAGTTGATAAGTTACAAGTCCGATCTTTTTGAGAATTCGAAAAGGTCCAATATATCTTGGGCTTAACTTTTTGGTTCTAAGAGATCTTCCTATCCCTGTATTAACTTTAAGAAACACATGTGATCCTTCTTCAAACTTCATTGGTTTTCTTCTTCTATCAGAGTCACTGTTTTGCCAACTTTGAGCTGCTAGCATCTTATCCTTAATTAATTTCAATTGTTTGGTTGTCTCTTATTCTAGATCAGGTCCTAATAATTTTCTCTCACCAACTTCAAACCAACATAAGGGTGATCTGCATTTTCTTCCATATAGAGCTTCATACGGGGCCATTCCTATACTTGAATTGTAGCTATTTTAGGGGGTGGGCAAATGGTTATTCGGTTCAAAACCGAACCGAAAACTTACAAAAATGAAAACCGAAATTGAAACCGAAAAAATGAACACCCGAAACCGAAAACCCGAAACACTAAAATAAAACCGAAACTTATTAGTTTTTCCACATTTTTTTGTGATATTACAAAAAATTTACAAAGGAAACCGGAAAACCGTAAACAGATAAACCGAACCAATAAGCTACCTAAAATGAAAAACGAAACCGGAAAGTATGGGAAATGGAAACCGAAAATGAAACCGAAAAACCGAAACTCATTTGGTTCGGTTCGGTTTTCGGTTTTCAGTTAAATTTGCCCACCCCTAGCTATTGTTATATTCAAACTCAACTAAAGGAATGTACCTTTCCCAATCCTCCCCTTGTTCAAGGCTACAAGCTCTAAGCATATCCTCTAAAGTTTGGATAGTTTGCTCTGACTGTTCATCTGTTTGGGGATGGTAAGCTGTACTAAATTGTAGTTTTCAAATTTCGGGACGAAATTTTAAATAGGAGGGGAGAAATGTAACATCCTAAAAATTTTATTATTAATAATATATATATAATTATAGAGCAAGTGTATTGTGGCATGGTTGTTAAAAATAATAATAATAATAATAATAAAATAATGAATTATTTATAGAAACAATTAACATTTTAGTATATGTGTGTGTGGAGGGATAAGACCCACAATTAATTAAATACTAGTACCTCCGGTCCTAAATATAGGACCTAATTGACTTTTTTTTGGAGAGATTAAGGTTGAGAAATAGGTTATTAAATGATGACATATTTGATATATTTTTAGATTATCCATTAATTTAAGGGGAAAAATTAGGTAAATCAATTTATAATTAACTTATTTTACTTTTTTAAGGATTTTCTAGAAAAAGTCAATTAGGTCTTATATTTAGGATCGGAGGGAGTATTATAAAGTACAATTTGTATGAAGAAAGATAAAAATGAGTCTGACTTGGTGAGTAAGTCAAACAAGATAAGACTAAATTCAATTAAACATTTATGTTGCAATAATTATAACTAGATTTTTTTTAGAGTTTAAGTTTGAGTACTATAAATAGGGACCAATATTGTACCAGAGGAGACACCCTGAAACTAGAAAAACTCTTAAAAATATTACCGTCACTGTCCATTTGTCAGAAAAGTAAGAATCTTTCTTATTGAGTCTACCTTACTGCATGGTCACTTTGTCAACTTATATTTATGTCTTTTTACTGTTCTCTCATGTTTCAATTACATTCCTCTAAATCAATGTGTAATTATTTGTATTATGAATGACTCTGATATCATCTGTAACATCTTAGCGCCTCGCTCTCGAAATTGTCCGCTTTTGGGAATCATCACCCCTTCACGGTTTTAAAACGCGTCAAGAGGGGGAGTTATCTAGGCCTATATATAACACCTTTCATTCTCCTCCTCAGTCGATGTAGTACTTTACACATAACATATTCAAATGGTTGCCCATACTTTTTGAGTCTCATGATATTATTCAGGCTTAAAGTTCAGTGGCTGGTTTGCCCTTGGTAGCTCGAAATTCATTCTTGGACAGTTCAATTCACCCTTTAAAGGATAATATTATTCTTGGTCTAAAATATTTTCCCATTTAGCTCATTTGTCCTCAAATTTATCTTTTGACCATCCTCCCTTAAGATCATAGAGTCTATCCTTGAATTACAACCTATTTGAGACATAGGGACTCTTATGCATTGTTTGGTTGGGGGGTTTTGGAAGGAAGGTGAGAAGAGGGGAATGATGAAAGACAAAATACCTTTTTTGGTTGGAAAAAATGGAGGGGAGAGGAGGGGAAAATTTTGTTTTTTGTGTGGCCTCTCTTTCTCTCTTTCCTCACCTCCAAAAGTCGGTTTTTTTGAAATGGAGAGAAAATCAATGTCTATTTTTGACCAATTTACCCATATCATATTTCCTATATTTCAAAATTACCCTCATCAATTAAAACCCCTTCCATCCATCTTTCAAACCCCTACTCCATAACCCTCATCGTTTCTCTTATCACCCGATACGCCGATCACTCCAGCTCTGTTTCTTTAAACCTTTTAAGTTCTTCAACTTCATTCTTCCAGGACAATCTTTAACATCAAACCTTCCACAAATTAAAAATTACTTCGTCCTATGAAATAAACTCATGTACCAAATCCTGACAAGCACTTGAACACAATTTTTTTATTTTTTCAGCCACGACTCATTTTTTATTGGGTTGTAGGGTAGCCCACGGGTTTCTTCCTGAATTATCAACTATCCCCAATTCTACACTATGCCTTCCACACAGAAAGGACTCTAACCGTGAAGCTATAGAGGCTTTAATTTAGGGATAGGACCGACAAAAAATCATTTCAAAAGTGATATGAATACGCAAAATGGAAAAAAACAAGTAATTAATTATACTTAATTATGAAATCATTTCAAAAGTGATATGAATAAGCAAAATGAAAAAACAAGTAATCAAATATACTTAATTATAACGTCGTTTAGGAGGATTGAATATTAGAGTTGGGAAAGAATGATTGAATATTGGTATAAAAATAAAAAACTTAAAGTATGGCCCTCAAAACAATTGTTAAGAACTATATATATATATATATATATATATATATATATATATATATATATATATATATATATATATATATCCAGTAAGAATAGTTGAACAAATGATTAGTAGTCCTTACAAAAGAGGGAGATGGAGACTGAAGAGAACTTTTAATGACATTATTCAACGAGATCTTTTGATCAATAATTTATCACCTATCATGGCAATTGACCGAACACAATGACGTCGTGTGATCTATGTAGCCGACCCCACCTAGTTGGGAGAAGACTTTGTTGTTGGTGTGTGTATATTTAAGGGTTTAATTGTCAACTTATGAATTTCCCCTCCCCTCTTTGAATCAAATAAAAAATTAAACACCCCCCCCCCTCCCTTCCTCTTCAACCAAATAAGGTTCATAATCTACCCTTCCATCCCCACCCCTCCCTTGAGAGCAGATGGTTCTCATGTTTTTTTATCTTGCTCCGCTGTGGCTCTAATTGCTTACACACCATCTTACACATACACCATCAGCCCATCATATCTCTAGGTCATACTATAACCAGATAAGACCCGTATCCATTATAATCACTTGGTCAATATTTGGCCTCAAGCTATTCTGCTTAATTTCTCAACTTTTAGCCCTCTTTATTTTGGCCCACATCTAATCCATGTCTATCACCATCAAAACTTAATATTCTAACTGTTAATATGTTTAACGAATTTAGTAATTAAGATCAGCTTTTGATTTTGGTTTAGGTGAAGGATTTGGTGATTTAAGAAAAAAAAGGATTGTGTGTTTTAAGTAATGTTGAAATTACAATGAAGTAACATTAGAACTTTAATTTGATACCAGCAAAAATATCTTTAAGCTACCATACCACAATGAGAGTACACAAATAATATCATGATGCAAAGAGATTTTCAGAATTATATTGTGGTTATATTGTACTAATTTTATAGTTGGGAAGTCAATCCTTGAATTAGTTTCACAACATATTTTATTCTATTAATTTGTTAAAAACTTTCGTATTAAAAAGTTTGAGGTTAATTTATTCTACAATTCTTTAATTTTATTAATAACTTAATTTTGTTTCATTATGTAAAAGGCTGACTATTTTGATCACGTATAATATATGATTTTTTTTTTGGTAAAACAAGGAAATCCATGATAACATATGTTTCTTTTTTAATTCATTTGAAGTCAACAAGTTAACCCTAATATCAGTATAAGTCATAATGAAAATAAGTCAAATTGTTTAATCAGATTTATTTTATAGATTATGTGTAAAAAAAGTGACTTATAAATGATAAGCTGCTTATTTCAAATAAGCCCAAAAATAAATAAATCTAACCAAACATACAAAATAAGCTTCACCCTCATTGTCAAAATTTTCCATTTGTGTGCCTTTTTTTGTTTACTTTAGGTAGGTAGAGGGATTTTAGCGAAGAACCTACAGCCACGGGGATCTTATGTCCACTACGGTAGACACAATCGATACTCTCTACAATCGGTGAGGGAAAATCAAAATTGAGAAAGAGATTTTATATAAAGATGTAAAAGAATTTTAAATTGATATAAAAAAACCCCTTGTTTGATGAACCTTCAGCTTCCAATTCAACGAAGGAACCCTCTGTAATGAAGCACATATAAAGAGAGGTGCACAAAATCAAGATGGAGTTTGAGATATGTGCATAGATAAGTCGAATTCTGCTCTCGGGAGGCTCACATTTGTAGAGGTGGGATTATGGGTGTTCACCTTCATCTCCACATATATCCTATTGTAGTTATGTTAGGATGGGATTGTCTCATTTAAAAAATTATCGATCTCATCCTAAGGTGTTATTTTTTTTTTTGGGGAATTTGCACTGTAGTCCCTGGGAAGGGATTTTACTACTGAGAGGTCCCAAAACATTCCAAAATCATCATCAAGTCCCATGGGCCTTTGCTGCCATTGTTTCCATCCATTCAATGACCGTTTTGCCCCCTTAGTAAACCCTTATTCACTGTTATCATTTCCTCTTCATTGAATCTCATTCTCTTCTTCAGCCGAAACTTCATCATCATTTCCTTTTCATTGAACCCCATTCCCCGCCACCATCATCACTCTCCATCGTCACTCATCTTCAAAAATAGAACATATTCTTTTCTGAGAATCTCAGCCGGGCTTGAATTTCCTTCGGGTAAGTTTTTTTACCATCTATCTCTTTGATTACTTTGAATTGGGAGATTTTTGGATGGATTGGTAGCCCAAAAACTTGGGATTGGTTAGAATGTGATCATTTAGAATTAGTAGGAATTATGCATAGAAGCTGCTTGATGATTTGTGTGTAAGGAAAGAACGAATGTATGCATCTCAGCAATCCAAACAACTCCCCTGTAGGTAAGTTCACTTTGATGGCTCTCACTTTCTTTTCTTCCTTCTTTCTTTGGAGTTTGTGAAATAATTCTTTTGCCCCATGAAGGTGAAATAAAATTGTCATATGTGCTGATTTCATTTACTGATTTAGTATGATTCTAGTTTTTGTTTTGATAATTTGTAATTGTAATAATTTTGCATAGATGAGAGATTGTCTTAAAATCTAAGTAATTTTTAAGTTAAAGTTCCACTGAATTAGATATCATTCATTATGAATTGATAAAATGTGAGGCCTAGGCTACTCATTAATATCCACTCAAGTTATTCAAAATGGAAATAGTTAGAAACAAGCATGTCTTGAAAAGTGATGTCTACTCACCTTCAATGTGATGAAGGTGTGCGTTTGTCTTATAAATTCTGAAGTTTCTAACACCATTTAGGAGTCTTTTTGCTATGACTACACTGAGTAATCATTGCAGTTATTTTGATATATATGACTACTTCAGTTTGGTTGAATTTGCTTCAAATGCTATTATGTTGAATCAGCAAAAATTTGATCCTAATCTTGTTCACTTTTTAATTTGTTTAAGCTCAAATTGCTTCGATTTGATATTTCTAAATCTAATTTGCTAAATTGCTTATCTGTTTGGTGCTCAAATTTTGTGATTTTGTGCTGCTGGTTTATGCCCAATTTAATGACCATTTCGCTTGTAAAACTGACATCATTTATTTGGCATTTAGCAGCTCTAATTGCTACATAATGGCAGCTACATTGCTGCTATTTTGTGCAACTTTTGATGATTTATTGTTGTGTGTATGTCATCACAAGTTCACAATTGATATTGATTTGCTTTACCACTTAAAGTTGTGGTGGTATTGTGATTAGAAAGCAATTGAGTGTACTTCAATCCATGTTTTTGTTCAAATCCTTTCTAAAATTGATGAATAATGTGCTTTTCATGTAGAATCAGATTTCTTGGTGTAATATTGGTGCGAATCAATATTTTGCTGCTATACAGTATCTATTTAAACAGGTATGGTTTTCAAATCAGATTTTGATGTCAATTTAAACAATATTGAACATTTGCAACTATGGCAGGTGGCTTTTTTATACTATTGGTTGTAGTTAATGGTTTTTTTTTTCAAATTGTTGTTTGCATATTGAAAAAATGATTCAGAGCACGGAAATGAGTAAGATAATGAATGTTACAACACGCCCAAGTACTCTGCTGAGGAACTTCAAGATTTGTAGAATGAGTGTTTACAGTGGCTTGTTACTCTTTCCAAATGGCTAAATTACAATATATTGGGCTTGCTGCTGCCATTAATATTCTCAGTGCTTTCATTTTCTTTGTGGCATTTGCTATTTTGAGGCTTCAACCTTTCAATGATAGGGTCTGCTCATTTGAAAGGTTTGAAATCTTGTGCATGGAGGAGCATTTGTGCGCAAGTTTGTCAATTTAGACTGGAAGGCATATCTTAGGTTTTTGGATTGGATGCCAGAAGAGCTTAAAATGCCAAAACCTAAGCTTATTTAACATGCTGGCTTTTACTCTGCCGTGTACTTGAGGATTTATTTAATAGGGTATGTAATGAATCATCAACCGTGGAAGGGAATAGTTGTAACTCTGATAGTCTAGGAAGTATGTCTTTTGACATCTTTTGCAATACTAATGGTGATTATGTCAAAACTATGTGGCATGTTTTGTAAAAACTATTTGGCTTATTTTATATAAGCATGGGTAATACTTATGATGGTTATAGTCATCTGATTCCCTTGCCTTTGCTGCTTCGTTTTAATTACTTTATTTAGTTCTGCAATGTGTGCTTGGAAGAACTTTTTTTATTTCATAGATGTTAATCTGGCCAGATTTAAAAAGAAAGTTGCAGATTTTGCATAGAAAAAAGTTGCAGAGTTAAAAATAATAAGTTCTACAATTGTTAATACAATTAGGCATGAAAAAAATGCGGAGTTGAGTGAAAGGAGTTTTGTAGTAACAAGTGGGGCAATTGTTACTCTAGGTGTGGTCACTTGTTACTGCAGGCATGACTACTTGTTACTAGCGAAATTAAGTGTTTAACACACTATACCCAATTTAGATTAACATTTGAGGGCCTTTTATTTCCTCAATGACTACTTGTTAATATCTAAAAATCAACCTCATCATTTGTTATTTGCAATTCTTGTAACAACTACGACACTTGTTACTATAGGTATGGTCACTTGTTACTGCAGGCATAACCACTTGTCATTGGCAAAATTAAGTTACCAACATACCGTGCCCAATTTAGAATAACATTTAGGAGGCTTTTATATACTCAATGACCACTTGTAAGTTCTCAAAAATCAACCCCATCATTTGTGATTTGCAATTGGTAGTAACAAGTGAGTCACTTGTCATTGCTGATGTGATCACTTGTTAATGCAGGCATGACCACTTGTTACTGGCGAAATTAAGTAAAAAGTGGAACACTTGTTACTGCAGATATATGGACTTGTTACAACAGACATGCTCACTTGTCACAATAGAAAAATGAAGTAACACATTTATTATGCCCACTTTAGATTAACCTTTAGCACACATGAAAATGTGTAACATACTGTTACTAATTCCCTAATTTAACCTGTGACATCTCTTTTAGTTCGATAATATCTTTACTAACTATGATAGAAAAAGGAATTGCAATAATATCAATATCTCTATCATAGTTAGAAAAAGAATATCCTAATGATTAAAATATTATCCATGATAGAAAAGAATAAACTAATACAACACAACTGCTATCATGGATATTTATTGCTAACCATGTTAGAAAGGATTTGTCTAACATGGTTAATAAACAAAACTAGTTGATATTAGACAATAAATAGATATATACATGCGGAAACGAATGCAGACCTATACAAATTGGCAATATACAATTCAAAATAGTCTATATAACTTCTACTACCTAATTCTCTTTCCTGATGCTTGGGCCTGTGCATGAATACCTGCAAAAATGTCAGTAATCGTGGGATGAGACAATTTGTCCCAGTAATCACCGCTTAACTCACTATAACAGTGAGATGTGCGGTAGTGAGGGCGTCTAAAGGGTACCACAGTTTTAAAAACAATAATAATATATACATGTCAAGTCTTTCATTCATCATTCAAGTCCCTCCGTCTAAATCAACTCAAATTCATCATCTCTACTTCCCACATATCACTCAAATCTCTCAGTCAATTCCACATAACTAAATATCACCTCCCCAGTCTCCAATCTAATGTTACTACCACCACAACTCTCACACTCCCCTATAGATGCATTGTGCCATCCCGGGGCATTCAATCATCTAATCTTCACTATATGAATTGACACTGTGTCCCTCTCCATAATGAGGGGACAATTTCCCTCTCTGGCAATCCCCAGAGAGGGAACCCCAATTCTGTTTTCCATTGCAGAATGGGAACGGTTGGGCTCTCAAATGCCTTAACAACCGTAGGGGCGGTTGGGCTCTAAAATGCCTTAACAACCGTAGGTCACTTCTCTCAATAAGTTGACCTATGATCCCCGATCCAATCAATCCGAAAAGGATCATCAGTACAAATAACTGTCGATTGGCCATTCGACAGTTATCATCGCGCGATGGTACATAGATATAGCAGTGTCATGCAATGCTCACCCTACCTTTCCATATTCAAATCACAACTTCTATATTTTCTAACAATACAACTTTCCATAATCTCAGTCCACATCCAATTCCTATTCTCATACATCTCAGTCACAATCACAACAATGGAACCTCACTGTCAAACTTTACACCTACGTATATGTCACTACATTCTAGAACCAGCACCATCACCAACCAGGATAATAATATATAATGTATCAAAATCTTTTATACGAAGATATTCGTGTTTGAAAGGCACCCGATAGCCTGTTTTGTATAAAACTAATTTTTAAAGATAAATATATATACAGAGGGTGAAAAAGGATTTTAAAATCTCAACTAACGTCACCATCAATGTTATAGCAAGGTAAGTGTGATTACCTGTCGCCCTTAGCACTTTGTTGCTCTTCCTTACCGTTCTTTGTAGATTTTTCTTCAAATGTCATCACCACTATATACTCCTATAATGTATGACACAAAATGATAAATTAATATTATTTCCATTTTATTATAATTTAACGTCTCTCTCTCTCTCGTATTACTACCTATTTTCCCCTTTTTCTTTGAATCCTTTAACCAATTTAAATCATAAGTCATCTGAATTTCAAAATCACCAACTTCAATCCAAGAAAATCACATCGTTCAAGAATACTTACAATTACCTAATTGGTCACACCACATCAATTTACTCAAGAAAATATAATTAATCTGAAACAAACAACCTTCACAACAATCACCGTATCAACAAGACGATCAATACCAAAAATCCATGCAAGATTTCACAAAGACACCCAAACATTAACCAATTGTAGTCATCAAGAGGAAATCTCAAACAAAACATAGCAGCAAAGAAGTTCTTTTTACTTAAAACAGCAACTTTATAAACTAATCAGATCTGAAAAATAAAAGCAATCGATTCAAACAGAAAAACATTTAATGGGCAGCAAGATATAAGGCCAAATCAAGTTTTCATACATACATGTAAACTTGGTTACTTCTTCACTCAATGTCTAACAAGCCAAACATTAAATGGGCAGAAAGGAAACCAAGAAAACAGAACTCTCAGCACATAATCATTCTCACACCTATCCTAAACCACCACCATTATTGTTAATTCATTCCCAGAATCCCATCCGGCACACTAATCAAACCAACAAGGACAAAGCCCCTAATCTGAAGATTAATTCAACATTCACAGCTTTACTTGTTAACAATTTGATCCATAGGAATTCTACGCTAATTATCCCATATAAAGTTATCTATAGTCATTAAGGGACATCTTGAAAGTACTTTAAATAGTTCATCACCCCTACAAAACCATCACCAAGCCAAACTTATTAAACATTGAATTAAGAAACCTTGCACAAGGTCTAATCCCAACAAACTAACAATCAACAAGTTTCATTTAATTTAGCAACTCAACAATGACCCATGACTCATCAAAGGCCTTTATAGGCCACAACTCATCCAAAAATACCAAGGAACTTAATTCAATTTACTAATTCACAATTTCCGTACTCCATAATCAATTTGTAATTTAACTCGATAAATTAGAGCTAACAATTCAGTCATAACAATCATAACCCAAAAATTATGATCCTTACATGACCAATCTATGGTACAACTCTACTCAAAATTTTGAAAGCTATGCTCTAACTTCAAACTATAATCCTAATCATTATAATACTAATTTCACATCCCCGAAATGAATATCTATCCTAAGTTTAATACCAACAAACCCTTCTTCTGCAGTACCTAACTAACACACAACATAGCAATCAAAGAAAGACAAGAATTCATACCTAAATCACAATTTCCAGCACCCAAAAATCCTAAACCCAATCAACCAATACAAGAAAAGTCTTAGAAAATCATTAAAATCAATAGATCGTACATGCACAACCAATCTATGTAACACAATTGACTTACAAAATTACTAGGTTGGGGATTAAACTCCTTAAATCCCATAAACCCAAGAAATACTCAAGCACCCAAAATTAGGGTTTTCATCAAACTCAACCAATCCTCAATCAATCATTCAAGTCCCTTGTCTAACATCACTAACTAAAGATTGAAATCTGTTTTGGTTAATTTGAAGACTCTAAAGCTTGAAACCCAACTCGGACTCCCTTTCGATATGCGCCAAAAACAAAGAAAAATCTAGGAATCATAGAGGAGAAGCTCACCTAGCTCACTTGAAGCTTCTATGGAGTTTGCCGTCGTCGAACATCGGCGGCTCGCCGGAAAACGAAGTGGGACAGTGAAGGCAAACAAAAATAAAAATGAAAAAGTGTCAAGAACATTGTGAAACTTGAAGAACCAAGAAGCCAAACAAGGAAACAGAGGTATGAGCTTACCCACGGATTGTCTACGCTCAAGCTCCGCCATGGGTTGCCGGAAAACAACAAGGACGACGAAGAGCGAAGAGGGCCATACGGAAACATGGAAAATAAGACATGAGTTAGGAGTATAATGAAACAGAAAGGAAGAGTGGATGGGTATGCTGCCGGAGACGACCTTCTACCGTCGTCCCTGCCGCTCTGGACGGCGGATGGAGAAAAGAGAGGGAGAGGGCGAAATCGGAAGGGAGGGGGAGGAGGAAGCCGACGGGTTTTGGGTAGGGTAGTTTAGGATTTTAGTGTTATTTGATATTTATATAGGGCTCATGGAGGAAATTCCAATTAACTACCCATTTGCTTATTTTAATTATATTTCTAGCCCCAAAAGTTTGTATACTCCACTAATTTCCTCCATTTTCTTCATAATAATTATTTAAGTTCCAAAATACTTTTCATAGAAGTTTTAAACTCCAAATAATTCTTTTTACTATATGTTTCTTTAATTCCAAATTAATTAAGATTTAATATTCATAACTTGCCCAAAAATCATAAAATTCTTTATTGAAACCTTAAATTTCCTTAAGGACGCCTCAATAATCCCGTATTATTTTTAATTTGAAAATTGGGATGTTACATAATGCATCTATTTTATTGTTCTTATCAGTTTTATGACCACTTATCACTTTACAAAAATGCATTGCATCATTTGTAAAAGAGCAATTGTTAGTAACAAGTAGGGCACTTGTTACAGCAAGCATGCGAACTTGTCACGGCATACATGCCCACTTGTTAGAATCTGATTAGACATACCTCAACCATCACTTACACAATTAATTGAGTAATTAATCATGCCAACAAAGAGTTTATTAACAACCAAATGAAATGTTGCTTTTGCCGAAAGAAAAACTCCATGTTTTGGAAAATATGATATAAATCACATACTCATTTCATTGAATAATGAATAATGTCAACAAACATTAATCTGACAATCAACATAAAAAACCTTATTACAACATTGATAAAACCCGAAACACCACATAATTGACCTAAATGTCTATATCCTACTTCCTCTTTTGATGTTTCCCTCTCAACATTGATAAAACTTAATTACAATGAACATTGTGGGGATGATTAACAAGTAACAAGCCACCATAAGCACACATTCTTTAATTCTTAAAGGTCTTCCAAGGAGTACTTGGGCATAGTATAACCCTCTTTATCTTGCTCGTGTTCATCCCACATTTGGAGCCAAAACAAAAAATGAACTCCTCATGAGTCCCTGCACACAAAAAAACTTAAGAGACTAATAGTTAATATTATTCAACATGAAAGGTACAACTATAAAACATAATCAGACCATTTCTTCCTAAATAGTATGATGAGGTGTGGCCAGCAACCAAATAATTTCATCATTCAAATTCCAAAGGTTTCGGATATTAGTTGAACATAGACTTAGAACATATATGCTTACAAATTTACAAGGCATCAAAATACCATAAAAGCTGATCTGTTCTATAACAAAACTGATTTCAAATATGTCACAACTTAAATCTTCACAAAGTGTATGAAAAGAGCAAGTGACAAAGTTACAAATTTTCCAAAACAAGGCACGCAAATATCTGTACCAAATCACAGTAATCACAGCAAAACCGTGAGAAAAAATGCATCACATACTTGGCTAATTAATAATGTCTACAAGAAGTATACCTACAATAAACATGACAAAAAGTTTCAAAAAGTTCTTGGACAATGTTGGCTTCCTAGAAACCATTTACAAATATAATATGCCTAAATATCTATATCCTACATTGTGCTGCGAAGGATCTCAATAAATATATCTTTAGAGAATCACCCTAAACAATTATCCTTTTGGCTACTATGTTGAGGATTTAGGGAACTGCTGCAACTCTTTCTTTTATCATCTTCCATTTCTCCGCTCATTTTGAATTATTTCAACATTCAACAATTGTATTAACATTGAGTCAAACTATTATCAACCACTTTCTTTTAAACAAACCTTGAACTTAAACTAAATTTGAAAATAGCACCTCCACCATCACAAAAATTATTTACACATAAATCTATCACATACACAAGTATATAGAAATCCTCATTTGTTTTTGAACTATAACTACTTAGTTTGAAATTGAAATTGCCAGCTGCCTTCCAGATTGGCATGCATGAACTTTAGATTCATAAGAAGAGGAGAATAGGAAAACTAGCAATTTTCAACTTAGCTATATGACAGCTCAAGTACAAAATAGATGTACATGAACAAGAAGCCGTCATATATGGAGTAAAACAGCATACAAATGACAATCTGAGAGATTAAAACAATTTATATCATCAAAATACTGTCAATGATTGCCGTATAGACAGAATAATTTAGCCTCCCATGATTGTTGACATTAATTTGGCTATAACTTATAGTAGGGATACACCACTGCTAAATTGTGATTCTTTCATTTATTTTATGGTCAGTACCACCAATTATTTCCAAATGTAATGCATGATTTTTTTTTCATTAAAACATACACACACTAGCTATTATTCCTTCCTCATCAACAAACTTCAGCATAACAGAGCAACAAGTTAATAACCAAGCATAAACTCATAAACATTATCAAAGATAATAGAGTAAAATATGACCAAACCAAATAGTCACCCATCTCAGGAAATTAAAAAAATTCCAAAAATTTCTGAAATCCCCCATACCCAAATCAGACCTCACTTAACTGGAATTAGAGAAAAGCAAGGTAGAAATGATAAGAAGGATGTCACCTGAGCTTGAATCTGGCTTTGATGCGTCGTTAGAGTCTTTCCCCGCCGTGGATCGTCATCTTCGACGAAGATAAAGCTGAGAGGGAAGTGAGAAATGAAGGAAAACGGTGGAAGGGAAGAAAGAAGAAGTGTGATGAAGACAACGATGAATGATGAAGGGTCTTTCTTTTAGAAATGGTCAAAATGGTCTTTGGACAAGTTGAAAATTTTGCAGTAATGTCCCTTGGGACTTGATGATAATTTTGCAATGTATTGAGACCTTCCAGTAGTAAAATGGCTTATGTGGGACTATATTGCAAATTTCCCTTTTTTTTTTTTGTTTTATGAATTAAGTTAGAAACCCATGCATATAAAACATTTCAACCCCACTCAAGAAACAAAATCCCCTAATCGCTTCCCATGCTTCCCTCTCTTGCATTGCCTCCCTAAACTAATTGTTCCTATATGTTCTTAGCATTATTATGTTGAAAATATTTCTTTGGACGTCTTTATATCAAGCAAGTATTTGTTTCACTCATATTGATATTGAAGAATACGATTCAAAATAAAAAAAGTATGTTTAAATTTTACTCTTTGTTTCAATATAGTCTTATTAATTGGGTTTCTTTCAAGAGCATGTATCCTCATACTGTGCATTTTTTACGTCAATTCATGCAAGCCCTTAAAAAGAATCCAGTATATATACAAATGATTTGGGCCTCCTTACAGTCAATAGGCGCCAGGGGGATTAAGTTCGAAGGATAAAAAAAAACAAGCATAAGACATAAAAAAGAAATGGAATATCCCACAAAAAGACCCTTAAAAATAAAAAAAGGACTAATCGTCATTCATTTAATTTTCTCCAAGTAATCAATTAGTAGTAACCTATTTTTCATGGCAAAAAAAGGGTAGTTTAATTTTCAAGCTGGGATTGGGATCAAGGGGTGAGTGGGGTGAGTTTCAGTGGCTGCCTGGCTGGGAATTGGATGAGATTGAGAATGGGGAGGAGATGAATATGATTATTAATTAATGAAGGGTAGGATAGACATTTCACATCTGAATGATATTGCTCCTAAGTCATTGGCCAACGTGATACTTTTATTTTGTTTATTGGTTGAAATGACACTTTTTATTTTTCATTGGTCAAATTAATATTTTGGAAATAATTTATGTGTTAAAGATCATATTTGTCATGAAAGTAAAATTGATCCTTGCCTAAAATTTTCGGGGCAAATATGATCTTTAATCCATAGTTTATTGGCAAAGATGATATTTAAGCATTTTTTTAAAACATTCTATTTATAAAGTGCATGGTCAAGAAAATATTTCAGATCCTTTTCACACTTCATAATTTTTAAATATTTGAAAATACTTAAAACTTTATGCCAATGGTGAAGGGCTATTTTAAGAGTGACATGGCATATAATAACAAAAGTCAAAACTACATATATCCAACTTATTTTTACATGTTTTCTCAACAAACTTTTTTTGGCGGTTGGACTATATTACGGACCAGAGGGAGTATTAGCCACTAATTGATCAACCTTAGCTTTTAGTTTAATGTTGTTTTCATAACTACTTCATAATTAAAGGCTAAGAGTATTAATTGCCGCTACCCTTCACTAGTCCCCACTAATGTGAACAAGAACTTGTTTTTAACTGAAAACAAGACCTTGTTCGAGTAATAGTCATAGATATAAACTCTTGTGATCTAATGGAAAAAGAATAAATAACAATATTCACAAGGCACTGAACATGCTTCTCAATCTTTTCACTTACACTAAAACTGCGTTCATACTTCTCACCAAAAAAAACTGCGTTCACAACACACACACACACACACACAGGATATATAAAAAAACAAAAATAAAACAACTTAGACAATCAAATAATCATCATTTTATATTGGCTTTCAATTTCTTGTCTGGAAGCTAAGTGCAATATAATTCATAGGTTTCAAAAACCACACCTTTTATCAATTTAACTGTACATAAATAAGTGCCTTTCGTTTTTAAATTGAGCTTTTTTTCTCTCCCATTCTGATTGAAGTTTATATATAAATGCACTCTTATTTATATATCTACCAACAAAGTGCCTCTCCACAAAACCAGCAAAAGCAACAACTTGCAGGCTTATTCAAATTAAAAAGGTTTTAAACATGAGAGTGTCACCAGTTTTGTGTTTCTTTCTTTTCTTGTTCATTGTTCTCATGTACTCTGCTTATGGAACCACACTCACTTCAGAAGCTCGTTCACAAAATCAGCCCAAGGGTATAAAGCATTTATGGACCTTTTCTTTCAATTTTTTACCTGATTTTCTTCTTGTTTTCCTGTATAGGAAGTCAAATTCTAAGAAAAGAAACATTCTTTTATGGTGATTACCAAAAATATACCTTATATCAAGAACAACTTCACATACATGTCTTGACCTGAAAATATAAAGGGGGAAAGGAAAATACTTTCTTTTGAGTCATGTAGAAAAGGAAGGGGAATGTTATCATGTATTTTTTTTATTTAAAAGTCCTTCCGAAGCTTGAAGAAAAAATTAAATTTACTAAGCATTACTTTTCTGCCTCCATAGGATCCATGTTTGTCTTCTCTCCTAGATATAATTGTTTAGTGATTTCACTGAGAATGATGAGAGAGGAAAGAGTGGATCTTATTTTTTGATGAATTCATGTGCCAAAAGTAAGTCCCACTATTTTGTGTCTACCTTTAAGTTTTTTTTTTTTTTTTTTGATTCAAGAGTTTAAAAAACTTGAGAATTGAATTCTCACACTTAGGAGTATTCAATCCATGATCTCTCATTCTCTATATCTTCTCCTTCAACTATCAAACAAAAAATTTGTAATTGAAGATTATATTCATGAGTAGTTTTATGATTATCATAATCCTAACAACTTCATCAAAATATGCAGTGATGTATGGTGGGATCAATAGGTGGAATAGCAAAGTAGAGAATCAAAGAAGACAACCAGCATTGCATGTTGTCCAACATGGAGCAAGTGGTGGTGGCCGGGGAGCCAATAGTGCGCATCCACACAATAACGGTCACAAGAACAATGATGCTTCTCCCTTGTCAATCAAACACACATCTTTGTTCATGGCAGTGTTCAGGCATCTCATTTTTGGATTGCTACTTGTCATTTGCTTCTATTGAATTCCCCTATATATGATCTATGTTAGTCTTCAAGATCTTATCTGGCTTGTATCTAGTAGGATATGGTTTGTTGTTATTGATGTATGCAAGAACTATTGATTAAAGAAAAAATTAATCATATTCGCGTTCTATGCTTGTACTTAGTAATTGAATATGAAGAGACTTTAGTTGTAAACTGTTTCCTTTTCAATCAAGAGTCCTTTTAAATCAAGTAAAGAAGTCAATAATCAGATCGCTCATAGAAAGCATCTCAATCTTAATTAGTCTTTAAATTGAGGTGAGTTTAATGTCAACTGTTATTTGACTCGATGAAATTAAAAATTTAAAAGTGGAAAGGGGGAAAATGAATACTAATTTCACACATTCAAGCGTGCATGTGACCTAAAGTGAATTTTGTGAGTAGAAAAGTTCCTAATTGAGTGTAAAGTATCTAGTAAGGTAAAAATGATAAGGCTTATAACACACTTTGATGAAACCGTACGTGTGTCCCAAAATTTTAAGCTTCATATTATATTTGTCTAAGCATAATTGATTGCTTTTTTTCAATGTCTTTCATCTTTATTTTATCTTACTTCTCTCATTTTATTTTCCCTATATTATCTTTCATATTTTTTAAGAAGAGCATAATTGGAAAACTAATGAACCAATTCTAGCTATGTTCTTAATAAACGTAAGTTAATTGTTTGAAACTTATATTTTGGGAAGGATGAAGTAATAAATAAGGCTTAGTGCTTTCTATAAGACCATACTATAAGGCAAGTTGAGCCTTTCAAAAATAACATTCTAGAGTGGTGGAGATGTGTGAGATGATTATGTTGATATGAATGTGTGCTTACACAAGAAAATATAATATTATTAGTGATATAAACATATACTAAAAAGGTAAGATAGACATCTATTGAATAGAAAAATGGTAGAAAATAGTTTGAGGTGGATTGCACGTTTAAAAAGTGCTATTCAATGTGTTGATGAAGAATGTAAATCAAGTGGCATTGAGGTTTAGAGGAAGAAGTAATAAAGAACTCAATGAAAATATTAAATGAGGCACTGCGATCAACAATCTTTTAAAATATGTGATTGTTTATAGAGTACAATGAAAATATAATATCCATATAATTAAACCTTCTTAATGTGTAGATGTATGCATGCATGTGATGTCAATGGCTTGAGATCACTAACTCATTAACACTAAACCCAAGCTTGTAAAATATTTTTGTTGCATAGCTTTGTTTATATTTCAAATCATCATTTTCTCATATTTATGCTAATTGTGAAGGATTATATTGAAACTAATTATGAGAAGCATGCATGAGTGCTGCTATGTGAAATGTTTGGGATAACGTGTTTGTTATTTGCTTAAAAACAAATCAAAACCAGAGGTCTTAAAGTATTGGTATTATTTGATCTATGATCAAGGTATCCCTCACTCGACAAGTGAGAGATTAATCCCCGCTGATTTGTAGGCACCTCAAAGGGTGAGACAGCTGGCCTGAGAGATGTAATGCTTCTCCATACCCAACGCCAAGGATCGAACCCCAAACAATTGGTTAAGGGTGAATGAGTCTTTGCCACTCAACCACACACCCCAGGTTAAGTATTGGTATTATTTTGCTCATATTAGAGGTGGGATTTTGTTTCCCAAATAGACAAATATTAAGCATATGGTGTATCCTGCAAAAGTTGGCTCATATAGGTATGAAGTAACAACCAAATATCCAACACAAATGAGGGTTCAAGATTTTGGTGAAAGCACATTGGACACAAACAATATGAAGCATATATTAAACAATTATCCAAAATGAAATTTTCAAGAGAAAAGTGTGGGTGAAAATTAAATTAAAGATGCCTAAAGTGTGTCAATATACAAAATACTACAACACAACTAAAACAAATCTCATTGTTGCTAATGAATTTCATCTTACACAATTCTCTAATTGTTTTATATTGGAATTAATACTTCATATCTCTATCAATATTCACACATCCTCTCTGCTAAAGTAATAAAATTTGGAATCAATTTTGAATGATGGTGCATGCTGAAAACAGGGGAAAAAAAGTGTTTCCATATATATAATTAAAAATATATCAATCTACAATAACTAACACATTATATTAGTTATCATTATAGTGATGTCTGCAATTCCTTTAGTAAATAATTGAATTGATATTAATAGTTTATATAATACTTTAAAGGCTAAAGTATACTTTTGGTCCCCTATGTTTGCATCACGTTTCAATTTAGTCATTTATGTTTAGAAACTACACTTTTAATCCTTTTTTGTTAACACCGTTAGTTTAACTTAACGGAAAATGCTAACTTAACAATTTTAAATGATTATTTTATAATTAAATTAGACCAAAACTGATAAATTTTGAAAATATAGGAATAATTACACTCAAATATTTTAATCTAAACATTTTTCAATATTTAATAACCATTTAAAATTGTTAAGTTTGCATTTTCCGTTAAGTTAAACCGGCGGTGTTAACAAAAAAAGGACCAAAAGTGTACTTTCCAAACATGAATGACTAAATTGAAACTTGATGCAAACATAAAGGACCAAAAATATATTTTAGCCTATTTTAAAATATTTCCATCATTTTCAGTTTTCGACTGTTTTGTAAAATTTCCATTTTGTTTTTTTACTAGCCCTACTTTTTGTTCATTTTGTTTTGTAAGATCCTTGTTCATTTTCACTTTTCAAATTTATATTCTGCTCTCATTTTAAAAATTTCGACAAATAATTCATAAAAGTCTGATACATCCAAATCAAACTGTTGTTATCAGTACTCATACTTTCGGCGTTTGGAGGTACCAAAACAAGGTAGAAAGCGCCCATCATTAGGCGCTGATATTTGATAAAATGTCTTTACATTTAAAGAACAAACACTAATATGTGAACTTAGATTTAGAGAGAGGAGGGGGTTATCAAAGAGAAAGAGAGGAGTGTGTTATCAAAAACAACAGAGATACATTGCATAACACGCTGAAATAACCAATACATCTCGTTTCAAATAATATGGCCGTTGGGATCAATAAATCTCGTTTCAAATAATATGGCTTTTGGGATCTTTGCTATGGACCTCCCAAGTTAGACCTTTATGCACTTCATTTGACTAATTCAAAATCAATTCTCATACTTTGATTTCAAAAAAAGAAGAATCATTTATCAAACTCAATCGTCACTTCCCCTAAACACTACTCTATATCAATGCTCTACTCTAGCTATTACCAAATTAAAATAAGTACCCACCCACCTTTCATACCATTCATAACAATTCACTTGGAGTGTTAGAGGTGAGGAGGTTTAAGCTGAGAAGAAGAAATTTAAGTATTTTATTCTTAGCGCGCACATAACAATTCACTAAATCAATTTACAGACTATAATTTCATATAATAATAATTAATTACTTAAAATTGAGATATAGTTCTAACTAAAAAGAACTATATAAACTACAAACACTTTGTCAAGAGGGGGAGTTATCTAGGCCTATATATAACACCTTTCATTCTCCTCCTCAGTCAATGTAGTACTTTACACATAACATATTCAAATGGTTGCCCATCCTTTTTGAGTCTCATGATATTATTCAGGCTTAAAGTTCAGTGGCTGGTTTGCCCTTGGTAGCTCGAAATTCATTCTTGGACAGTTCAATTCACCCTTTAAAGGATAATATGGTCTAAAATATTTTCCCGTTTAGCTCATTTGTCCTCAAATTTATCTTTTGACCATCCTCCCTTAAGATCATAGAGTCTATCCTTGAATTACAACCTATTTGAGACATAGGGACTCTTATGCATTGTTTGGTTGGGGGGTTTTGGAAGGAAGGTGAGAAGAGGGGAGGGATGAAAGAAAAAATACCTTTTTTGGTTGGAAAAAATGGAGGGGAGAGGAGGGGAAAATTTTGTTTTTTGCGTGGCCTCTCTTTCTCTCTTTCCTCACCTCCAAAAGTCGGTTTTTTTGAAAGGGAGAGAAAATCAATGTCTATTTTTGACCAATTTACCCATATCATATTTCCTATATTCCAAAATTACCCTCATCAATTAAAACCCCTTCCATCCATCTTTCAAACCCCTACTCCATAACCTTCATCGTTTCTCTTATCGATCACCCGATACGCCGATCACTCCAGCTCTGTTTCTTTAAACCTTTTAAGTTCTTCAACTTCATTCTTCCAGGACAATCTTTAACATCAAACCTTCCACAAATTAAAAATTACTTCGTCCTATGAAATAAACTCGTGTACCAAATCCTGACAAGCGCTTGAACACAATTTTTTTATTTTTTCAGCCACGACTCATTTTTTATTGGGTTGTAGGGTAGCCCATGGGTTTCTTCCTGAATTATCAACTATCCCCAATTCTACACTATGCCTTCCACACAGAAAGGACTCTAACCGTGAAGCTATAGAGGCTTTAATTTAGGGATAGGACCGACAAAAAATCATTTCAAAAGTGATATGAATACGCAAAATGGAAAAAAACAAGTAATTAATTATACTTAATTATGAAATCATTTCAAAAGTGATATGAATACGCAAAATGAAAAAACAAGTAATCAAATATACTTAATTATAACGTCGTTTAGGAGGATTGAATATTAGAGTTGGGAAAGAATGATTGAATATTGGTATAAAAATAAAAAACTTAAAGTATGGCCCTCAAAACAATTGTTAAGAACTATATATATATATATATATATATATATATATATATATATATATATATCCAGTAAGAATAGTTGAACAAATGATTAGTAGTCCTTACAAAAGAGGGAGATGGAGACTGAAGAGAACTTTTAATGACATTATTCAACGAGATCTTTTGATCAATAATTTATCACCTATCATGGCAATTGACCGAACACAATGACGTCGTGTGATCTATGTAGCCGACCCCACCTAGTTGGGAGAAGACTTTGTTGTTGGTGTGTGTATATTTAAGGGTTTAATTGTCAACTTATGAATTTCCCCTCCCCTCTTTGAATCAAATAAAAAATTAAACACCCCCCCTCCCTTCCTCTTCAACCAAATAAGGTTCATAATCTACCCTTCCATCCCCACCCCTCCCTTGAGAGCACATGGTTCTCATGTTTTTTTATCTTGCTCCGCTCTGGCTCTAATTGCTTACAGACCATCTTACACATACACCATCAGCCCATCATATCTCTAGGTCATACTATAACCAGATAAGACCCGTATCCATTATAATCACTTGGTCAATATTTGGCCTCAAGCTATTCTGCTTAATTTCTCAACTTTTAGCCCTGTTTATTTTGGCCCACATCTAATTCATGTCTATCACCATCAAAACTTAATATTCTAACTGTTAATATGTTTAACGAATTTAGTAATTAAGATCAGCTTTTGATTTTGGTTTAGGTGAAGGATTTGGTGATTTAAGAAAAAAAAGGATTGTGTGTTTTAAGTAATGTTGAAATTACAATGAAGTAACATTAGAACTTTAATTTGATACCAGCAAAAATATCTTTAAGCTCCCATACCACAATGAGAGTACACAAATAATATCATGATGCAAAGAGATTTTCAGAATTGTGGTTATATTGTACTAATTTTATAGTTGGGAAGTCAATCCTTGAATTAGTTTCACAACATATTTTATTCTATTAATTTGTTAAAAACTTTCGTATTAAAAAGTTTGAGGTTACTTTATTCTACAATTCTTTAATTTTATTAATAACTTAATTTTGTTTCATTATGTAAAAGGCTGACTATCTTGATCACGTATAATATATGATTTTTTTTTGGTAAAACAAGGAAATCCATGATAACATATGTTTCTTTTTTAATTCATTTGAAGTCAACAAGTTAACCCTAATATTAGTATAAGTCATAATGAAAATAAGTCAAATTGTTTAATCAGATTTATTTTATAGATTATGTGTAAAAAAAGTGACTTATAAATGATAAGCTGCTTATTTCAAATAAGCCCAAAAATAAATAAATCTAACCAAACATACAAAATAAGCTTCACCCTCATTGTCAAAATTTTCCATTTGTGTGCCTTTTTTATTTACTTTAGGTAGGTAGAGGGATTTTAGCGAAGAACCTACAGCCACGGGATCTTATGTCCACTACGGTAGACACAATCGATACTCTCTACAATCGGTGAGGGAAAATCAAAATTGAGAAAGAGATTTTATATAAAGATGTAAAAGAATTTTAAATTGATATAAAAAAACCCCTTGTTTGATGAACCTTCAGCTTCCAATTCAACGAAGGACCCCTCTGTAATGAAGCACATATAAAGAGAGGTGCACAAAATCAAGATGGAGTTTGAGATATGTGCATAGATAAGTCGAATTCTGCTCTCGGGAGGCTCACATTTGTAGAGGTGGGATTATATATGGGTGTTCACCTTTATCTCCACATATATCCTATTGTAGTTATGTTAGGATGGGATTGTCTCATTTAAAAAATTATCGATCTCATCCTAAGGTGTTATTTTTTTTTTGTTTTATGAATTAAGTTAGAAACCCATGCATATAAAACATTTCAACCCCACTCAAGAAACAAAATCCCCTAATCGCTTCCCATGCTTCCCTCTCTTGCATTGCCTCCCTAAACTAATTGTTCCTATATGTTCTTAGCATTATTATGTTGAAAATATTTCTTTGGACGTCTTTATATCAAGCAAGTATTTGTTTCACTCATATTGATATTGAAGAATACGATTGAAAATAGAAAAAGTATGTTTAAATTTTACTCTTTGTTTCAATATAGTCTTATTAATTGGGTTTCTTTCAAGAGCATGTATCCTCATACTGTGCATTTTTTACGTCAATTCATGCAAGCCCTTAAAAAGAATCCAGTATATATACAAATGATTTGGGCCTCCTTACAGTCAATAGGCGCCAGGGGGAATAAGTTCGAAGGATAAAAAAAAAAACAAGCATAAGACATAAAAAAGAAATGGAATATCCCACAAAAAGACCCTTAAAAATAAAAAAAGGACTAATCGTCATTCCCTTGAATTTGAAAATCTCAAATCATACCATAGATCATAGGAAGGACATAAGATTTTCTTATATCACAAACGCCTTTACTAATTGGAATTGTGAATTTTTAACATAAACTTAAAAATCACTATAAATAATTTGGTAATCCTTATCTTGAATTTACGTATACTTAAAAATATATTTGATAACTACAGGGTTATTTGCGCATTTTTGTAAGGTATATATATATCCTATCTTTCTACTTAGAGTTTAATTTGAGATTTCCCAAATTTAAGACATTGATTTGTTCTTCTCTATATGCAAATCGGTTTTTTTGTGGGATATTCAACTCAACTCAAGTTAAAAGAGACATCAGGTGAGAAAAGTAATTTGCACACTCAACTTTGCAAACATTTTGTTTGTTGACCAGAACTTTGCAAACATGAAGATAATGTATTCCTGTTTAGTTGTTTAGTTGTAGGAAAAGAAAGTAGAGAAATGGAAAGTGGAAAGGTAAAGGTGAAAAGTACTTCCAAATCCTTAATTCAAATCATGACGTAAATTATATTTTTTCTATTCAACATTATAATGAGTCCAGTTCACACAGTATTTATTCTCATTCATCAGAAATGTACTCTTTATATTGTATAATTAATTAATATATATGCCTATAGGGTACATGCACCTAGTAGTTTTATCAAAAGCAATTATTCTCCAACTCATAACAATATATATTGTTATATTATTATGATACTGTAATGTAATTTATTCATGATTCACTTTTTTCTCTTGGGATGGAAGCTTTTTAGACTTTTGATAGTTTGTGTCAAGGATGCTTCAAATAAAATGAAAAGTAAACCACGCTGGCCATGATATTATAATGATAAAGATAAATATAGACTTCCATAAAAAAAAGATAAATATAGACTAACGTGTGCGTAAATTATCTGTAAAACTTTGTTTTATAGCTCATTTGACTTTAAAACTAGTTTCCATAAGGATGAAACTGAAAATAAATTGTTTTTATTGAAAACTATGGATTTTAAATAATTGCTTATAGAAAATAGGGAAAATAACGTATATAATAGTCTTAAGTAAAGAATTGAATTACTTATAATCCTTTTTTATATATTAAATTATGGTATTTATATATGGAAAAATGTTTTATGTTATTTTTCCAGTTAGACATTTTAGTGATTAACCTTTGTTTCTTTGTTTCTTAAGACTTATTATAATCCCCCACCCCCAAAATCAAGAATATTTTATTTCATTTTAAATTCGGATATAGATCAACCAAAACAGTAAGTGGACAAAGTAATGAATAGATTTAGCTTTTGACAGGTAATTTGACCTTGCATGCCTTGATTGGTATATAACTGATAATTACAAAGTAATGAATGGATACAGATAGTTGAATTGATTTGGTTAAAGGAGCAAATCTGGCCCCCAAGTAACCACCAAGGAGCGCTGAGTACCCTAAACTAACCACAGGCCCGGATCTGTACCCCAAGTAACCAAGATGTTAAAAAACTACCCCGGTTGGACGGTTAACAACGTTTGACCGTTACTTTGCCTGTGTAGATGCCACGCGAGCACCGGTTTTGCCACTTGGCGCCACGTAGGATAAGTGTGTGGGTCCCACATTGAATAAAAAAAAAAAATTTGCCCTTCCTCTTCATCAACAAACAACCCGCCGCCACCCCCCCCTCCCCCAACACCCACCAACCCCACCCCTCCACCTCCCCCCACCACACACACTACCCATCCACCTCCCCCCACCACACACCCCACCCCCTTCACCGCCCTCCCTCCCTTCACCTCCCTCCCTTCACCCGCCCCACCCCCTTCACCGCCCACCTCCCTCCCTCTCTTCAGCCTCCTCTTCACGCTTTCCTCAGCCCTCGATCTCTTGCCTGAATCCAACACTAAAATCGACGACTCCAACACCATCCTCCTTCCCAGCAAAAAGATCGTCTCTGATGAGTCCGTACAGCCTGAAATTTCCAATTCCAAGATTGAAAAATCGTCTGAGTCTTCTGGTGATTCTGTTCCACTGACGATGATTACTTTCCGTCCGATTAACCGCCACATGTCGTTGCGGCCGTTGGATTTCCCCTCCCGCCTTGGCCACCGATGCCGCCATAATCGTAAGTTCAAGAATCGGTTTCATCGCTTTGAGATTCCGTATGGTAATGATATGATTGTAGGTAAGGATGATGATAAGAGGTTTGGTGTTGGTGGGTGTTGGGGTGTGTGGTGGGGGGAGGTGGAGGGGTAGTGTGTGTGGTGGGGGGAGGTGGAGGGGTGGGGTTGGTGGGTGTTGGGGGAGGGGGGGTGGCGGCGGGTTGTTTGTTGATGAAGAGGGAGGGCAAATTTTTTTTTATTTAATGTGGGACCCACACACTTATCCTACGTGGCGCCAAGTGGCAAAACCGGTGCTCGCGTGGCATCCACACAGGCAAAGTAACGGTCAAACGTTGTTGACCGTCCAACCGGGGTAGTTTTTTAACATCTTGGTTACTTGGGGTACAGATCCGGGCATGTGGTTAGTTTAGGGTACTCAGCGCTCCTTGATGGTTACTTGGGGGCCAGATTTGCTCCTTTACCCCATTGATTTATATGATTGATATTGATGTCAGGTGAACAAATAGTCAATTGAAGTTAATTTTGAATTGATACAACTATAGTTTTTTAACCGATAAAAGTTATAAATGCTAATTTTGAATTTATAAAACTATAGTTTTTTAATCGATTAAAGTTTAATTTCAGTTAAAAAAAAATACTCTCTACGGTCCTAAATATAAGACCTAATTGACCTTTTTAAAAAATTCTATAAAAAAGCAAAATAAGTTAATTATAAATTGATTTACCTAATTTTTTCCTTAAACTAGTTTATTTTACCTATAAACTAATGTATAATATAAAAATATATCAAATATGTCATGATTTAATAGCCTATTTGTAAAATCCTAGCTTTTTATAACTCTATTTATAGTCTTCTAATCAATTTATAACCACTTTCTAATGTTAGAAGCCCAAAAATATGAATAAATTAAAACTTTTCTATTTCAAAAACTAGATTAAAAGAATTTCATGTATAAACTTGGGCTTCTAAACAATTTATGAAATTGTAACCGTTTCTTGAAAACGGCAGCGGATTATAAATTCATTAAATAGCTACATTAGTAGCCACTACTTAGTTTTATTTTATACACCTATACTATCTAATGTAACTAAATACTAAACATATTTGAGTCTAACTATTACAATGTTATATAAATATAATTCGGCTATCGCAGGTGATAGCTTATACCTATATACACCACAAGCTATGAACTTGTATAGAAATACAATAACTAACATATATAACAAATATATTTTACTATGAGCTTCGGGCCTAATAAGCATCCTTCCTATCTTCCTAGAGCATCCCTCAGAATCTACTTCTCCTTGCTTATCTGTAAAAACATTTTGAAAAACAGTGAGATTCAAAGAATCCCAATAACAGTTTATTTCAATAGTTTACCTTTAAATCATGATAATATTCTCCTCTTTCCAACCTCTTGTTGGAACCTGCCTCTTTCCAATCTCTTATTGGAACTTGCCTCACTATACCAACCACTATTAACGATATATTCGTCAAATGATGGAGGTATTCTGTACCTGCAGGGTTTCTGAAAATGTTTGGCATAGGGGGAGCGACCCACCTAATGCCTAGAGTACTCTATTTTCTTATTTATCTATCTGAGATAAATATCCTTCCTCTTAGGATCAACATTATCATGTTTTTGAAAAATATTCATGTACGCTTATAACTATTGAACTAAACTGTTACCTGTCCTTCACTTTACTAATACTCCTCCTTTCCTTCTTGCTGCTTCCAAACACTTGTTTTCCAAGTACTTCTTTGCTAGACTCTCCTAATATGACAAAAAGTAATAATGACTATGAATAACTATTCTACACAATAATCATCGTCTCTCTCGAACCTATATTACTACCCAATTCCCTTTTAAGCCTTTAATTTAAACAACCTTCCAAATCAGATTCTGTATGCACACACACACATACATGTATCTTAAACACTTTGCAAAGGGAATTATAGACTTTCAACACATACATGCACCAAGTAGTAACAATCAGTTTTTAAACATTCAAATTCCAATTGATCCTTTGGTTAGTGCAGAAAAGAGAAGTAAGACATTACAAAACAAATCAATTTATTGTTAGTAATCAAACATGCAGCGTGAATCTATGTTTCATTCTCAATTCAATATCATTCGATCATTGAAGAAAAGAAATATTTCTCAAACACAATGTTAGAATCAATTTTTATACATTATTCGTTAATAAATTTACTAACCTAGACCAACCATCTTCATCACAATCTTAATACTATAATCACTTCATACATGCACATTAATCTTGCAAACACCAACACAAAGTTCTTCTTCTTTTACTTTTCACAATCAAAATACCTTGGCACCATTTTCAATTAATATGAAGTTCTATTCCTTTAACTACATTCAGTTTTGAACATTCATATAACACCTCTTATTCACAATTGAATACACTCCTACTCCAACAACCATTTTTGGTTTATGTATAACAAGCAATGATTCATTATAAATTAACCTACAACCAATTTCAGCAATTAAACAATTCCCCAACAACATCATCATCCTACAAATCATTTTCCAAGTTCACATGCAAGCACTCAACATCATTAGACAACTTCATAAATCATACACACATGCATTACAATTCATGTAATTTCTTCACTTTCCAATGATAACTATAAACAAAGAAGAATAATCTTTGTAACAAAATTTTGGTGAACTAAAATCAATTTCTTTACTCTACTAGACATTTTGACAAACACCTTGAGTGCAAGGATATTCAAACATTGATTTTTAACTTCCTAATTATCAACACCCTTACCAAACAGTTCTAAAACACCTTTTAATCAACTAAAAACAACAACTTCTAACATCCATATCAAAAATAGGTTCATTCATAGAAAAGGGAAAACACCAAAACTTGCAAATCAACAAAACTTTAAATCAATCAAACATGCAATACCATATTAACATTAAAATGAACTCCTATAGCAATAAATTGAAGGTTTCAAACCTCAAACACCCCTAAAGCCATTGGATTTGAGCACTCCAATTTGGGGTTTTTCACAAATTTAACTAAACCTACAAGTAACCTTCAAACCCACCCACATACATGAAGAATCAAAGCTTAATTTGTATTTTATAGATTGTGGAAGCCTAAAACTAATAATCCCAATTCGGACCCTCTCTCAATCTCGCCTAAAACGAAGCAAAAAGGGTATAGAAATGAAGAGAAAGATCACCTGAAGTTGAATCCATCATTGCATGTGAGTTTGGGTGCTTAAATTGCTAGAAATCATCACTAAAAGAGAAAGAATCAAAGGAGAAAGGAAGAGGGTGGGAGGAGCACGTTTTTGGAGATAAAAGGAGAGTGAATACGATGGTGAAGAAGGTAGAAATGGGTTAAAATAATGTGCCTTGCGAAAAGACCATTTTACCCCCTCCATATAAATTTTATTTACTTCTAAAATTAATCCCTAATCAAAGATAATCTATATAATTTAAATTTATGCATCAACTTATATATTTTTCTTGACCATAATGCTGTCTATTCTTCAAGGGAATTTCCATAAAATTTTAGAATCAAAACATACTCTCTAACTATTTTTCTTAAATTTCCTAAAGAAAATGGATCCTCAAATTATTATAAAAATATCCTATTAAATTTTTTCTAAAATGCTTTATGATCCTCTAATGATATCCTAAGACCTTAATTAATTCTTTACTATCTCTAATTTGAAAATTGGGGTGTTACACTATTTCGCAACCTTAACCTCTCCAAAAAAAAGTCAATTAGGTCTTATATTTAGGACCGGAGGTAGTACAAGTTTTAATGATCATCATTGAATTGAATTTTTGTAAAAGAATTTGTAACACAATTTCAGACTAGTATGACCAAACTATTCTTATATCTAGCTATGAGTATCCAACTCTTATATTCTTCCCTGAAATCTCAGCATCAAATCTTTTTTTGACAAAAAAAGCATCAGATTTTCGCCTAATACAAATGACACCAAAAATATAAAATAAGCATGCTATTGCATACTGAGAAAATTAATCTTTCTATGTATTTTTTGAAGGTAATGGATGCACAAGAGGGGGGGTGAATTGTGCTACAAAAATAAATGCTCAAATAAAACCAACACAAGATTTATACTGGTTCGGTCTTCCTGACCTACGTCCAGTTCTCAACCACCCAGGCCGAGTTCCACTATCTCAGGTTTTAAAACGGGTTCACCTGAAACCTTACAACCGCAAGTTTTGGACGGGATCACTTGCAACCTTACAACTACAAGTTTTACACAAGGCTCACTTGTAACCTTTCTAACTAGCTCCCCCTTACACCTAGCAAGGTTTCAACCTTTACAACTAAAGGATTTTTCTAACTAAGTTCTCTTAAAGAACAGATAGTGTTACACACTTAAGTACAATCAATGCTCTTATAACAGAAAGAGACTTAACAACAAAGAGTACAGAATATGTAGATGAGAATGATCACTCGATGTGTTAAATGCTCTTTACTTTTCTGGGCAGCTTTGAATGCTTGAAGATGTTCTTAGTTTCTTGCTCTAACTTCTCTCAAGAGTATTCAAAGATAATTGTTAACCTCATAAATGAGGTTTGAGTCTCTTTATATAGTCTTCAAGCAATCTGTCTCTTGGTAGGTGGGAGAGCCGTTTGAATATGGCCGTTTAACCCATGTTACCGTTTGCCCAATAAATGCTTCATCAATGCATAGCAGGGTTGACTTGCTTTATCTCTGAAAAGTAGTCCTGACACCTCTGCTCTGACAAAAGCATTCTGACACTGCAACTTCTGACATTCTGATTGCTTGCGGAAGCAGATTCTCATCCGGAAGCAATTCTACTGAGTGTGCTGCACTGAGTGTTAGTCTAACAGTATAAACATATAGTCACATGCAGTGGGAGTGTTCTTAGTCTAAGAGGTCTTCCTTGCATCAGGAAGCACTTCTCCATCCGGAAGTAAATCCGCTGGATGAAGGATTTTGTTCACTATTACTCACTCTCGCTCAGTGTTCATTCAATCCAACAGCCAGCGCTAGTCACTAAGCTATCGGAAGCACTTCTACTGGATGTTGATCACTTTCACTGACGCTTAGGGATATCTATTCCAACAGCCAGCGCCAGTCTAAGTCTAACAGGAAGCAAATTCACTTCCGCTTGAATCTTAACTTAGTCTTAGGATTTTGTATATCTAGTGCTCATGGACTAAGTTAATTCCTAAGTGAATTTCTTGCTGCCGCTGGGGGATGAGACTTTCATCCGCGAGCGCTAGTCCTAATCTATCCGGAAGTAAGTCCACATCCGGTTGCACTTTTACTTAGGATTCTATGTTCACCTATTGCTTTCTAAGTTCTTTCATATTTTAGTCTTCATCAAAACTTAAGATTCTAACATTCTCCCCCTTTTTGATGATGACAAACTCAGTTTTATCGATTAAGTTCATATGAAAGAATTAGCATAAAAATAAAGGCAATAGATAAGAACAAGTAACTTGGACAAATATTATTGATATTGAAAGAGATTACATGTTAGAGTATACAAGCAAAACATATACAGGTAATCTATACTAAGCAAGAGTAAAATATGCATGAAAACAAAGAAAATTTTCTAAGTAAAAAAAAATGTGGAATGGGAGTTCAGTGTTTGTGTTTCTTTTTCTTTTCCCTCTCCTTCTGTCTCTCCTCACTATCTTTCTGAAGTTTGGCGATCTCAGCCTCATGTACATTCTGGTCTATCTGGGCAATTATTCGCTGAAACTCTTCTTCATCCCTCTCTCGTCTGAGTCTTTCTGATTCAATAGACTCCTCGAATGCCCTCTTCATGTTCTCTACTTCTTCATACCCAGGGAACCCTGTAGCATCATCGAAGTAGGCGACCTCTCCATTGGGGTAGTGAACAGCCCGAATTTTTACGTTCCATACAGGAAAGTTGGGATCCTCCTCAACTTCCTGGGCTTTCCTTTTCCCTTTCCCTTTACTCTTCCCTTTGCTCTTGCTAATCGAGGGAGTGGGCATGGCTCTTGCTCTGTCAGCATCAAGGCAGGCCATCTGACCAAAGGAGAGTTTGTCCGTATACCCGTATCTTTCGAATTCCTCAGGAGTCATGTCTTCAATTTC
This sequence comes from Mimosa pudica, assembly GCA_029929735.1. Classification (NCBI taxonomy): domain Eukaryota; kingdom Viridiplantae; phylum Streptophyta; class Magnoliopsida; order Fabales; family Fabaceae; genus Mimosa; species Mimosa pudica. The sequence continues at coordinate 3,619,808 of JAKELP010000039.1, read as the reverse complement.
CAACTTGACCTCCTTTAGAATAGGAACTGCTTGAACTACTGGGGTTTCGGGTTCAACTTGAGCAGATGAGGTCTCTTGCTCAGGTTGGTCAGATGGAGTCTCTTCCTCACTCTCAGCAGTTTCAGTGGTGGCAATAATTTTCCTGGTCCGCTTCTTGGCTACGGCCTTCTTTCTAGATTCACTGAAGGTGACTGCTGGCTCAGATGATGGAGGAGGGGCAGATGATTGCTCAGACGAGGGGATCTCAGACTCTTGCCCAGTGGATGAGGGGATAGGCTTGGCTATCACAATAGGAGGGTGATTGATCTTCTTCAGTCCCCACTTCATCATTATCTCCTCAATAACTTCTCTACTTATCTTAGTTGGAGGAGGTTCTGATGAAGATGACTCAGACTGTGAAGGTTGTTCATTTGGCTCAAAGACAACCATCTCCAATTGTGGTCCTTGCTCAGCCGTCCTCTGCTGCTCCATGAATCTTATGACTTCTCCTCTTATTAGGCTCTCAGCACCACTCAGCCTTTGTGATTCCATGGCACGGCGAAGGGCAGCCATGATGTCTTCATCAAGCCAGAGGGATGGTTGGCTGAGCACATCCCTTGTGTTCATGGATAGGCGAAGAGCGGTCATCACATTTCTCCCCCTTTTGTCATCATCAACAAGGGCGAGTGCCAGGGATGGAGTAGAGGAAGAGGAGGGTGGAGGTTCAGGGCTAAGTGGAGTTTGGGGTGAGGATTCTGGGGAAGAGGCAGGTAAGGTATGTTCTGGGGATGTGGGTTGGTTGGGGAACCAGGTAGGATCTACGAATAGACCTTCGAATGGGTAGGTGGAGGAATATTCAGTGAAGGTAGTGGAAGAGTGTGGGGTAAATGGGGTAAAGGGTACGTGAGGATCCTCAGGGATTTGCTGAAGGCGTGGGTAATCTCGTAGATAGATATGGCTGAGGGGGTGAATGGCAGTTTGAAATCCAAGGTGTTCGGCTAAGGGGTTGGATGGTGTGCGAGTGGATGAGGGAGGTGTGGATGGGGAGTTTTGTGGAGATGGGGAGTTGTTAGAGTGAAGGGGTGATTGGCTAGGAGATTGTTGGGGTGTGTCTTGGGTTTGGTGTTCATGGTTGGGTGAAGGTTGGGATTGGTGATCATTGTTTGGTGATGGAGGGGATTGATGGTCATTTTGTGGAGGTGGCCGTGGTGGTTGAGTGTTAGGTGGAGGAGGAGGGGGAAGTTGAGGATTGCCTGAGGGAGGAGGAGGGGGAGGGTTTTGGGGAGGAGGAGGAGGTGGTGGTAGGTTACCTTGTGATGGTTGGGGAATATGTAGGTGCTGGAGAATGAGGTCAAGTTTTGCGTCCACCCTGGCAATGTGGTTTTCAAGCTGGCCTACCCTGTCTTCGAGCCTCTGAATTCGCTCCCCTTGCTGCTGGAAATCAATGTCACACTCAGCACGGAGAGGGCCTACCAAGGATTCAGGCAGTCTAAAGAGGAGTTCCTCCTTAACTTCCTCGGCAAAGGCCTTGACAGAAGCTGGCACTCTTGCAGCACGGCTTGGCCCAGCATGGGAGTCCACTTCCTGATCCCCTGCACCAGATGTTGAGGGGGCTGAAGTCCCAGAAGCACTACCCGCTAGTGATCCTGAGCGAGTGGGCTTAGGGGCTCTTATATACTTAATGCCCATCTTCCCGATGTTGGTTGCTCCCACAGGTCTGCACTTGACATTCTCTTCCTCCACAGCAGATGTGGCCTTGATCAGATGCTTCTCAAGGAGGAAGGCAATGATGGTGGGATAGGGAAGATAGCCAGACTTGTCATTAACTATCCAGCGCTGAAGCTCAAGACATATCAACTGGCCGGGGTTGATTGGCTGGTGGGAGAGAATTCTTGGGAACCACGGATTGTCGATCAGGGTGAACTCATTGAAGTTGCCCCCCTTGTGTGTCATAATTCGGGAGTAGACATAATACAAGAGTCTGTTTGAGTCAGACATCTTGGACACCTTTTTCCCTGTGGTGCCATACAACTTCTCGAGATCCTCCTTGTCGAACTTTAGCGCCTCAGGATATATCCACTCATTCATGTTCTCCTCTGTGATCCCCATGATCTCATTCAGTGTCCTCCAGTTGAACCTGATGGTTCTCCCCCTTACAGTGGCAGTGAAGGAGAGTCTGTGTATCTGCTCTTTCCCATCAACCTTCTTGTACTTCACTTTGCCAGAGAGAGTTTGATAGAAGACTCGCAGGACGTTGACATTGTAGTCCTGGTTGATTCCTAGCCAGCCCATATACTTCTCCAGGAAAGGGCGCAGGTGGGGAAACCCTAGTTCATCAATCATGGCTAAGTCAATGAATAGGCCATGGTTGAAGTAGGGTTGAACTGTCTCAAACTTGGCGGCAACTGGCTCCAATGCCCCATCCCTGTACACTGTGGGATCATCTTCTTCAACCCTCTGCCTCTTGGAAGAAGGTTCTTCAGCGAACTGAACCTTCTTCTTCCCTTTTCTCTGGGCTTCCCTCTCTTGCTCATGCCCAGAAACCACTGACTGTTCTGCCACTCGACCAGATGTTCCAGGCTGATTCTGGGTGGGTTCATCCTGTCCCTGGGTTTGCCCAGAAATCCTATGGTGTTCATCATGCTGTTCATCATTTTGCCCAGATCTCCCAGAATGTTCATGGCGAGATTTCCCAGATTTTGACTTGTGTTTCTTGGATGAGGAATGTTTCTTTGTAACTGGGTTTGTTTCATGAGATCCGGCCATTTTTTTTGTGTGGGTTGGTGGTGAAAGGAGATGAAATGCAAAGAGTGTAGGAAGAATGCGAAGAACTCAGATGAAGATGAAATATGTTATGCAGAGAGAATGTGGTGAAAGTAAAAAGTGAAAGTGAAAAAATGACACCCTATTTATAGGCGAAGTAACTAAGGGTAAAATGGTCATGCTTTTTCAGATGAAAACCAAACGTTTGCACATTGGGTAACGTAAAAATTTAATTGGAACGTCGCACCTTATGACATGTGTCGCTTCATCTAGTCAGATAGGGTACACCTTATAGAGGGAGTTGAAACGTTTCTGAAGTGACGTGTCTCTTGGACTGGTGCTGGCGCTCTTTTAGTTTCATCATCCAGTGTCAGCGAATGATCATCCGGAAGTGGTTTTGCTTCCGGTTGCAAAATCTTAAGATTTAACATTGAGGACCTGCAAAAACACGTATTGGCACTCCGATGCCTAAGTTAGTATTGTTTTAAACAATCAAGTATAATAAATGAAAGGTTACACCTCATTTGGGTTTACCATTCCCAAATCACCTCTTATGAAAGTAAATTGGTCAACCCCCAGAGGCTTGGTGAAGATGTCAGCAAGCTGTTGTTGAGTGGGGACAAATTGCACTTTGACATCCTTCTTTTGAACATGGTCTCTGATGAAGTGATGTCTGACATCAATGTGCTTTGTCCTTGTGTGCTGAACTGGATTCTTGGCGAGGCTGATTGTGCTTGTGTTGTCACAGAGGATGGGTGCCTCAGGGAACTCCAAGCCAAGATCTCTCAACTGGTTCTTCAGCCACAGCACTTGAGCACAACAACTTGCTGCAGCAATATATTCTGCCTCAGTGGATGACAAGGACACGCAGGTTTGCTTTTTGCTAGCCCAAGTCACCAGACAACCACCAAGGAAGGCGCATTGTCCACTGGTGCTCTTTCTATCAGTCTTATAACCTGCATGGTCAGAATCAGAGTAAGCCCACAAGAACTCTTGGTTACCTCTGGGATACCAAAGACCAAGTTCTTGTGTTCCCTCAAGGTATCTCAAAATACGTTTAACACATGTCAAGTGTGACTCCTTGGGGTTGGCTTGAAACCTAGCACACATGCCTACACTAAATTGAATGTCAGGCCTGCTTGCCGTTAAGTATAGGAGGGAACCTATCATTCCCCTGTACATGGGCAGGCTGACAGATTTACCCTTTGCGTCAGCATCGAGTGCGGCAGAGGTGCTCATGGGAGTGTCATACTCCTTGCATTCATCCATCCCAAACTTTTTGAGTAGTTCTCTGCAGTACTTAGTTTGGGATATGAAGATTCCATTCTTCTTCTGTTTAATCTGCAGGCCTAGGAAGAATGTGAGTTCTCCCATCATAGACATCTCAAACTCACCCTGCATAGTCTTAGAAAAATCTTCACAAAGTTTTTCATTAGTTGCCCCAAAGATAATATCATCAACGTAAATTTGGACAATTAACATATCTCTATCTTTGTGAAGGATAAACAGTGTATTATCAAGTTTGCCCCTTGAGAAACCTTTGCCCAGCAGAAAGCTGCTGAGTCTCTCATACCAAGCTCTAGGAGCTTGTTTCAGGCCATATAAAGCTTTCTTTAATCTATACACATGTTTGGGATATTTGTGATCCTCAAAGCCAGGAGGTTGTTCTACATACACCTCTTCTTTAATATAGCCATTAAGAAATGCACTCTTTACATCCATTTGATATAGCCTAAAGCCCTTCATGGATGCAAAGGCTAGAAGAATCCTTATTGCTTCAAGTCTAGCGACTGGAGCAAAGGTTTCTTCATAGTCAATGTCTTCTTCTTGGTTATATCCTTTGGCTACTAATCTGGCTTTGTTTCTTGTGATTTGACCTGTCTCATCCAGTTTGTTTTTGAAGACCCATTTGGTCCCTACTATAGATTGATGAGATGGCCTAGGGACTAGTTCCCAGACTTGACTTCTCTCAAATTGATTTAGCTCTTCCTGCATGGCAATAATCCAGTCGCAGTCCTCAAGAGCTTGTTCAACTGAAGTTGGTTCGATTTGAGATAAGAATGCTCCAAACTCAACTTCATTTTGAACTTGCCTTCTGGTTCTGACACCAGAAGAAACATCACCAAGCACTTGATCAAGAGGATGATCCCTGTGATGTCTCCTAGCTGTTGGCAACTGTGCCTCATCAGGCACGGTCTGCATTCTAGGTTCATCACTGGGTTCATCTTCTTCTTTGAGATTGCTTGCTGGTGTTTCTTTTGGTAGTAAAGAAGATGATGGTGGTTTTGAAAGATTAAGTATTTCATCATCTTCTGTGGATTGTCCCCATGTAGGAGTTTCATCAAATACAACATGCATTGATTCTTCTACAATTCTAGTTCTCATGTTGTATATTCTATATGCTTTACTCCTAAGGGAATATCCTATGAATATACCTACATCAGCCTTTGGATCAAACTTACCCAGATTTACCTTCCCATTGTTATGCACATAGCATTTTGATCCAAAGATTCTGAGGTGGCTGATGTTGGGCTTCCTCCCTTTGTACAGCTCGTAGGGAGTCTTATCCAGTCCTTTGCGAACATAGGCTCTGTTAGAGATATAGCAAGCAGTGCTCATAGCGTCCGCCCAGAACACTTGAGAAACCTCTTTCTCATTGAGCATGTTTCTAGCCATCTCTGTCAGAACCCTGTTCTTTCTCTCGACAACTCCGTTCTGTTGAGGGGTCCTAGGAGCTGAGAAGTTGTGTTCTATGCCATTTTGTTCACATAGCTCTGAGAAGCTATGGTTCTCAAATTCTCCTCCATGGTCTGTCCTTATGGCTGTGATTTTGAGCTCTCTCTCATTCTGCACTTTCTTAGCCAGGACAACAAAAGCATCAAAAGTATCTTGCTTAGAGGCAAGAAACATAGTCCAGGTGAACCTTGAATAGTCATCCACCACCACTAGAGCATATAGGTTTCCACCCAAGCTCTTCACTCTTGCTGGCCCAACCAAATCCATGTGGATTAGTTCCAAGGGCCTGCTGGTGGAGACTTTCTTCTTGGTTTTGAATGAGGACTTTGTTTGCTTTCCTCTTTGGCAGGATTCACAGACAAAATCATGCTTTACTTTAAATGATGGAATACCTATAGCTAGCTCCTTTTTAATTAGCATGTCGAGTTGAGTAAAATTAACATGAGCTAGTCTCTTATGCCAAAGCCAACTATTCTCATCACTAGATATTAAACATTTTTCTTCTAGTTGTTGGCATAAGTCTAAAGTATATAGGTTTCCATTTCTATTTGCCTTAAGTTTGCATTTTAAGTTGGCCTTATCTAAATTTAGATCCTGCTTATCAACTATTATGCACTCATGTGAATCAAAAATTACCCAGTTTCCTTTGTCTGTGCTCTGGCTGACGCTTAGCAGGTTGTGACAGAGACCGTCCACTAGGTAGACGTCTTTCATTAGTCCGACCTCTCCAACTCCAGTGATCTTTCCACTTTGATTTCCTCCAAAGGTTACTGTGGCTCCATCTTTGATCACCAGAGATTTGAACTTGTCTCTATCTCCAGTCATATGTCTCGAGCATCCGCTGTCAATATACCATTTCTTGTTCTTGGATGCTTTAAGACACACCTGGAAAAATCAAGTAAACTTAGGTACCCAATCTTTCTTGGGTCCTCGATCATTAGTTTTCAATGCCCTTGGTCTAGAGTCATCCTTGACCTTGGGCTTGTGATTATTCAGAGCCTCTGGCCTAGAGTTGGCTCTGGACTCTTGGGTTTTCCCTTTGGAATGATTCCAAGGTCGGGATCCTTGTCCTCTCTTAGTTTCCTTAGCAGATGGAGGATCCTTTGTTGCCTTGGTTCCTTTAGGGACCCATTTGTAGGAGCTACTTGTTCCATGCTTCTTAGCATTACAGGTGGACGTGGAGTGTCCCTTCCTGTTGCAATAGTTACAGAAGTTGAAGGGTGAGGAGCTATGACTAGTGGCTTTATGGAAGAACTTTAAGTAGGGCTTTACTTTTGGTTCCACCCACTTCTTCCCTTTAGGAGTATATCCTAATCCAGTTCTATCCCTATATGCCCTTTGATTCATTAAAATTATATTTAACATTTCTGAGCCATTTGTAAACTTCTGCAGGGCATTTTGCAGCTTGTCTTTCTCTGCTGAGATTTTGCTGCAATTAGGGCAGCTCTCAAGTGTTGGGGCATTGGGTTCTGTTTGTGGAGAACCCTGGCCATCCACTACCGGATGCTTTCTAGCTTCCGCTAGTTCTTCACTTAGTGAGTCCACCTTGGACTCAAGTGATTCCTTTTTAGTTTTTAACACTTTATAGGCTTTACACAATCGAGAGAATTCTTCATGAACCTCATTGTAAGCCTCTTGCAGTTCAGAGAAAGTTACCTCATTGTCTTCGTGGGTGAGGTCAGGTTCTGAAGATGCTTCCTCATCATCTTCTCTGGCTACCAGGCAGAGGTTGGCAACTTCTTCCTCATCACTTGCTTCGTCATCTGAGCTATTCACCCAGATGGAGGAAACAAAGGCCTTCCTTTTGTCTTTGCCTTTTGGCTTCTGCAGGCTGGGACACTCAACCTTGAAGTGGCCAGGTTTCTTACATTCGAAGCATACAGGGGCCTTTTCCTTCTTGTATCCTTTCCTCTGGCTGGAGTCACCCTTTTGAAAGCCTCCTTTCTTTCTGAAGAACTTTCTGAATTTTCTTACCATCATAGCCATCTCCTCATCGTCTATTTCCTCATCATCATCCTCATCATCATCATCAACCTCCTTGCTAGGAGCAACAAGGGCAAGGTTTTTGGCCTTGGATGAGGCTTGAGGAGCTCTCTGAGCCAGCAGGGTAGGTTCATATTCAGCCAGAGAGCCAAATAGTGCAGTGATTGAGCTCGTTGATTCTCCTTGGACTTCCTGCAAGATGGTTACTTTGGTGATCCAGTCACCTTTCAAGATCTTTAGGATCTTGCTGACTTGCTCTCTTTCAGGAATGTCCTTACCCAGCGAGGCCAAATTGTTGATGAGGTGAGTGAACCTGAGCTCCAGCTCCCTGATAGGCTCAGTAGGACTAAGCATGGCGAACTTGTGAAATTCTTCCACCAGCATCTCAACTCGCCTTGCTTTCACTCCCCTGGTTCCAGAGTGAGCAGCCTCAAGAGCCTCCCACATATCTTTAGCATTTTTGTGGTGGCTGATTCTGTGAAACTCTTTAGGGCTGAGAGCACACTGGATGTAGTGCATGGCCCGGTAGTTTAGTTGGACTAGAGCATAGTCCTCATTTGTGTACCTAGATCGCTGCTTGGCAAAGCCATCCTCATCCAGTGGTGTGTGATCCCCATGTTCGATTACGTCCCAGAGTCTGATGTCGCTGGATTTGATATAGGTCTCCATTCGAAACTTCCAGAATGGATAGTTATACCCATCAAAGCCTGGAGGCTTGTTGGGTTGAATAGAGACATCTGGCAGGGAGTAATCTGTATCCATTACTAGATCTTTGCTTTCTGGATTCGTTGGAATCGAGTGAGAAAGACCCGCTCTGATACCAAATGAAGGTAATGGATGCACAAGAGGGGGGGTGAATTGTGCTACAAAAATAAATGCTCAAATAAAACCAACACAAGATTTATACTGGTTCGGTCTTCCTGACCTACGTCCAGTTCTCAACCACCCAGGCCGAGTTCCACTATCTCAGGTTTTAAAACGGGTTCACCTGAAACCTTACAACCGCAAGTTTTGGACGGGATCACTTGCAACCTTACAACTACAAGTTTTACACAAGGCTCACTTGTAACCTTTCTAACTAGCTCCCCCTTACACCTAGCAAGGGTTCAACCTTTACAACTAAAGGATTTTTCTAACTAAGTTCTCTTAAAGAACAGATAGTGTTACACACTTAAGTACAATCAATGCTCTTATAACAGAAAGAGACTTAACAACAAAGAGTACAGAATATGTAGATGAGAATGATCACTCGATGTGTTAAATGCTCTTTACTTTTCTGGGCAGCTTTGAATGCTTGAAGATGTTCTTAGTTTCTTGCTCTAACTTCTCTCAAGAGTATTCAAAGATAATTGTTAACCTCATAAATGAGGTTTGAGTCTCTTTATATAGTCTTCAAGCAATCTGTCTCTTGGTAGGTGGGAGAGCCGTTTGAATATGACCGTTTAACCCATGTTACCGTTTGCCCAATAAATGCTTCATCAATGCATAGCAGGGTTGACTTGCTTTATCTCTGAAAAGTAGTCCTGACACCTCTGCTCTGACAAAAGCATTCTGACACTGCAACTTCTGACATTCTGATTGCTTGCGGAAGCAGATTCTCATCCGGAAGCAATTCTACTGAGTGTGCTGCACTGAGTGTTAGTCTAACAGTATAAACATATAGTCACATGCAGTGGGAGTGTTCTTAGTCTAAGAGGTCTTCCTTGAATCAGGAAGCACTTCTCCATCCGGAAGTAAATCCGCTGGATGAAGGATTTTGTTCACTATTACTCACTCTCGCTCAGTGTTCATTCAATCCAACAGCCAGCGCTAGTCACTAAGCTATCGGAAGCACTTCTACTGGATGTTGCTCACTTTCACTGACGCTTAGGGATATCTATTCCAACAGCCAGCGCCAGTCTAAGTCTAACAGGAAGCAAATTCACTTCCACTTGAATCTTAACTTAGTCTTAGGATTTTGTATATCTAGTGCTCATGGACTAAGTTAATTCCTAAGTGAATTTCTTGCTGCCGCTGGGGGATGAGACTTTCATCCGCGAGCGCTAGTCCTAATCTATCCGGAAGTAAGTCCACATCCGGTTGCACTTTTACTTAGGATTCTATGTTCACCTATTGCTTTCTAAGTTCTTTCATATTTTAGTCTTCATCAAAACTTAAGATTCTAACATTTTTTATGCCCCCTCTCTCGCACACTCATAATAAATTAGTTTATTTCTTGAATATACCTTCAACATTCAACTATCAACCTAAAACCAGCGAGTATGGAAGTTTTCATGCCATTACCATCCATTTTAGATTTCAATTTTCTTAGATCATCTGGAAAACGGAAAAATGGAAAAAGCACGGAGAATCAATTAGAGGTGCAACAAAAAAAATACTCCCTCTGGTCCTAAATATAAGACATAATTGACTTTTTTTTTTGGAGATGTTAAAGTTACAAAATATGTTATTAAATCATGACATATTTGATATATTTTTTGATTAGTCATTAGTTTATAGGTTAAATAAACTAGTTTAAGAACAAAAATTAGGTAAATCAATATATAATTAACTTATTTTTTGCTATTTTAGGATTTTCCAAAAAAGTCAATTAGATCTCATATTTAGGACCGGAGGTAGTATTTAAGATGACGTTCTACGAGTTGTAAATTACAAATTCTTGACATTGTTGTCAAATTTGCGAGTTAACACTCCGATTTTACTATTTATACGGCTCTACCTAACCAAAAATGTCATGAGTCAAATAAATTGTATCCATAAATTCGGTAGAAACTCACATATTTACATGCCGAATTCACTTTTTATGTTTCTATCTTATTGAAAATCATGTTAACTTACTCTTAAACTGATTTTAATTATTTTTATTTGATCAAATTCAATGAATTTATATATAAATTTCATAGAAATTTCTCTACTTAAGTCGATAAAATATAAATGTTGATATATTTAGTATCAAGTATTTATATTCAAAAAATATCCAAGTCAAATTATTGTTATTTTTTTGTATTTTTTACTCCCTCCGTTCCTAAATATAAGATCACTTTGGGGAAGTGGATAAGTTCCTAAATATAAGATCACTTTCTATTTTGTCTCAATTTTGGTCCGAATTACCCCTATACTTCTTAGCTTCCCCACTTCTCTCTCAAATCCCTATTTGTCTTTTAAATTTAAGTGAGGGGTATTTTGGGAAGATCATGTAATTCTAATTCATTGGAAAATCTTCCTTAATCTCTCCAAATTAGCCAAAGTGATCTTATTTTTAGTAACGAAGGTAGTATTTTATTATATACGAGAAACACATACTTACCAACAAATGTAATCATTATGATTCGAATCTACGATATGATTTATCTTATTCATATGAGTTTACTTAAACTCACGCTTTACTCGTTGACCTTACAATAACAACAATTGATTTGATGATTATAACTCGTGGAACCTTTAATTAACAGTAACTCATAATTTATAACTCGTTGTAAATAATGTTTTTTCAATGATCTCTAATTAATTATAGGGAAAATGTCATTTAAATACCTCCGAATATACAAAAGGACAATTCAGGAACCTAAACTTCCAAAAGGACCATGAAGGAACTCGGACCTAGTTGACATTTCAAATTTGTGTGAAAGGACAAAATTACCCCCATCATTAAACAAAAATTACTTCCCACCCTAACACCTTATTTCCTCTTCTCCATTCACGCATGAAGTTCTGTCGTTAAAGCTCGAAGTTCGCATTGTTAAAGCCCGAAGTTCTGTCGTTAATCGTGGAAGTTCAAATGGGGTAAACGAAGAAGAGGAAATGGGGTGTTAACAATGTGAAGTAATTTTTGAACTTCCACGATTAACGACAGAACTTCAGGCTTTAACAATGCGAACTTCGGGTATTTAACGATAGAACTTCATGCGTGGATCCCCTGAGGAAATGGGGTGTTAGGGTGGGAAGTAATTTTTGTTTAATGATGGGGGTAATTTTGTCCTTTCACACAAATTTGAAATGTCAACTAGGTCCGAGTTCCTTCATGGTCCTTTAGGAAGTTTAGGTTCCTAAATTGTCCTTTTGTATATTCGGAGGTATTTAAATGACATTTTCCCTTAATTATAGGAAAAGAAAAAAAAAGAGAATCATGAAATAAAATGTTGTTGAATGATTCTCCATAAAAAGATGAAAGTCAACAACAACAGACAACTCACACTGACATCACAAACTTGTATCTATCTTTCTCCTGGCCAACTAGGCCAACTAACTGACCCCATTCTAGAAAATGAGTGATTTCAATATTCTGTTGAAAAAACACTATTTGAGGGAAAAGCAGATAAAGCAAAAGTGGACACAAAAGAAAGCCAAGAAAAGCCTTTCTTTTCAACATTCAAGGCAATGACAAGACAAAGTTTAGAAAGCAGAGCCTAAGTGATAAGCCTCTCTCTCTCTCTCTGTATTATCAATCATTGAAGTCATTTGTAAGGAATGGCATCATCCATTGGGGAAGAAGAAGGAGAAAAGGCAAAGGTATCTCATGAGATGAAGTCACCCTTTGAAGCAGAGATGGTCACACATTCAGTCACTAACTCCTCACCTTCATGGTTTACTCCCAAGAGGTACTTCATAGTATGTCAACTTTACATTCTGCCATTTTTTTATTTTTATTTGAATTTTCTTTTCTGTTTACTTGTGGGCAACAAGTTCTGATTTTGGAGAAGTGGACTGTGGATTTGTTTGCTTTTGCTTGAAATTTAGTTTTTTTTATTATGCTAGTGGGTTTTTGTGTGTGTGTGTGGTTTTTAACATACAGTCTCTTTACATTTTAGTGAACATGTGTTTATATATTTTGGGATTGATGCATTAGGAAGTGTGAAATTATTTCTTTTTCTCCATTTTGCTTGCAGTTTCAGATACTAAAGTGTATAGATGATATTTTAGCTTTGCAGCTAACTCGGATGATAAATTAATAATGTTTCACTTCGGTTCTTAACTGTTCTTTTGATGTTTCCCTTGATTTGTGCTCATAAGGCCAAAAAAAAGTGCAAAAAATAATTTTCTTTGCTGTAATTAGTTATTGTTTTAATAAATCATGATACTTTTCTCAGTAGAGGTATTACTTCGCTACATTCATCAGTGTCGTGGCCATTTCAGTGTAACACCTGAAGAAGCAACTTCATTACATTCTTTTTTACTTGAAGTTTTATCATACATCAACCATCTTGTTTTTCTTTTAATCATGTTGGAAATGATTTAAATGTTTTTTTATTGCTTTCAATTAGAAAGGTTAAGTGTTTCAAAAGTTATGAACCAATTTAGAATCATTTTCATCTTGTTTTGCAGGTTACTTTTTATATTTTGTATGATAAACTTGTTGAACTATTTGGACCGTGGAGCGATAGCTAGCAATGGTGTTAATGGACGTCAGGCAACTTGCACAAGTGGTACCTGTAAGCCCAGTACTGGAATACAGTAAGATATGTTTTGAATCATAGATAGTTAACATTTCTCCTGTTGCCAAATTCTGTTTGTTTGTTGGGTGTTTCTTTTGGGGACTGGCTTGGTGTTATATTACTTTTTCTTGTGGTTTCATCCATGCTACTATTGTTCTTTATTTTTGTGAGCGCTATTCACTAGAACCTTTGATGTGGAACAAAATGCATTTGTTAGTTTCATATGACACTTGTTTTAGAACAAGAACAGTATTAAGAAAGGATAAGAGAAATGGATGAAGGAGCAGTTTGAGTGATAGAAAATATGACTACATTGGGGAAATTGTTAATTTTTTAAAAAAACTTTGGTCAAGGGTATCTCACAATTTTGCTTTCCTGGACTCAAACTTGTGTTCTGCTCCTTACAAGGTGTGTCCGCTTACCATCTCAACAAAATATTGTTGGTGCATTCTTATTAAAATGAATACAATATGGAAACTAACTTAATCCTGATTTGTGGAGCCTCCAAATACTTAAGCCTTGTCCGGAATATGTCATCCAGACCTAGTACTTATAGTAATGGAAAAGCTAATGCTAACCAGGCTAATGTAATAGATTTCTCCCATGAGTCGTGTTTGTCAAAATGCTTTGGGAAGTATAGACCCCCAATGCATACAATAATATAATTTAGTTCTTTTATTTGTTAAATAAGTTTCCCCGTTGTGAGTAAAGAGCTCTTGATTTCAACGATTATCGAAATTTTCCATGAATTTGGAACTCTTATTTTTAGTAGCAGGTATGAGTTTTCCAATTTTTATAAAGTATAATTTCTTCCTCTATGTAGGGGGGATTTCAAACTAAGCAATTTTGAGGATGGAGTTTTATCATCTGCCTTTATGGTTGGACTTCTTGTGGCTTCTCCAATATTTGCATCTCTAACAAAAAGGTAATAAATGCTTTTATGATGACCTATTCTTTCATTGGTATATGAGAGACTGATTCAGGATTCCGACTGATTCAAGATTTCATTGTTGTATCAATAGTTTTTTTAATGTCAGGGGAAATAAGATAATTAGTAAGAAAACAGTCTTTTGAAATTATTTGTTTCCACATCAACATAGACAAAACACATCATAGAAATTTTCATGATATTCATACCCATCTGATACTTGTAATTGTAAGGATGTGCAGTGTAGATTATCCCAATAAAACCACATACTGAAAATCAATTTTGTTATGGTACTTTTTAAGGAAGCCTAGCATCTCCCCGTCGAGCAATGTAATAGATATCCTTTGGTGTTACACCAGTCGAAGTTAATCATCAACTTTGGGCAGGGAATTCATTTCCTAGTTCCTACCCAGCCATCCATATCTGTATTCTTCAGTTTCAGATTCAGTCATTTGATGCTGGCAATTTTCTGTTCTATAGCTTCTCCATTGGGCATCGTATGATCCATGTACGACGCTAGATGGAATAATGCATTGAATGATTTTGTTATTGATATAGCACAATGGCGTCATATTGATAAAGCACAATGACACCATATAATCTATATAGCCGATCCCACTTAGTGGGATAAAGTGATTGTTGTTATTGTTGTTGTTGTTGTTGTTGTATAGCTTCTCCATTCTGAGTTTATATAGTTCAATTATTGTTATTCAATCTTCTTGTATTTATAGATTTATGCATCTACATTTAACTATCTTAAGACAATTGGAGGCTTTCAGCTTTATTTATTCAAGTTTTGAACCTCTTAATGCTTTAGAAGATAATTTTAATGAATAAAGCTTATAAAAGGTTATCACTGTGGTAGACCAACACTAATCATGGGATACTTGCTTGGTTTAGTTGAAGTAATCCTCTTAGTGTTCATAACTCGACACATACCCATGGAGAACTTGTTTGTATTTTTATCTGTTAAAGTAGGTGAAGCACATACCCATGATGTGATCTTAAGTTGGAATCATTAACATATATGCATATTAAATCTTACTCCGATTTTTGTATTTTGTAGTATAAATCCATTCCGGCTCATTGGAGTTGGATTGTCTGTCTGGACTCTTGCAACCTTTTGCTGTGGTTTCTCATTTAATTTCTGGTCCATTGCAGTCTGTCGCATGTAAGTGATGTATATCCCATATATGCCATATGTTTTTCAAGAACATGAGAAATAAGAGAGTAGATATAAAGGTTTCTTTCTTTGTTCCTTTTGCTATTTTCCATAGGCTGGTTGGTGTTGGTGAGGCTTCATTTATTAGTCTTGCAGCACCTTTCATTGATGATGTTGCCCCAGATTCTCAGGTTCATTCTCTCCTTTGAAAGAATCTCCTTATTCTGTTAAATTTTTTTTTAGTATTTATTGTTTGTTATGCTGATTACGAAGTCCCCTATTCTTCACCAGAGAACAGCATGGCTTGCAATATTTTATATGTGTATACCATCAGGATTTGCAGTTGGCTATGTCTATGGTGGCTTTGTAAGTCTTCCTCTGTTTTTCATATCTTTATTACACGCATCTACCCATCCTCGATATATACCCCCACATTTATGTGTTTATATAAATATATGTATGTGTGTGTGCATATATGTATTAATGGTTGTACCTTGTTTTTAATTTTACTCTGACCTAATGAGGAGCAGGTTGGAAGTCATTTTGGTTGGCGTTATGCATTCTGGGTGGAGTCTGTATTGATGCTTCCATTTGTTATCTTTGGTTATTTTGTAAAGCCTTTGCATATGAAAGGTGCATATATGTCCATTCTTAATTTCTTATGATCACTTGATTATTGTTTTTTGTTTTAAAGTTATCATTATGTATCTAGGTTTCTCCCCATCTGGACCGAAAACAGCACCGGATACCGAGACAGTTACAGCTCAAGGTGCTTTTTGCCAAGTTTTAAAACTTATGACTTATGCATGCTGTAACTCATTTCTGTTAAAGCACTACAGTGGCACAGTATGTTATTTAATCATTATAAATAATTAAAAAGAGGGTTGGTGAAGTAGTTAGCCGGTAGAGGTTATTTTTTTTTTGAGAAACCATGACAATTCATAAACATTAATTTGTTTCACTTCACATTCTTCTAAGTCTACAAAAGTTTAAATAGATGTAAACTTATATATTCGCAGATCATGTAGTGATATGGCTTAGTGCATTGCCCTGGTTCTCATTCGTTTCCTCTATTTTACTCATTTATTATGCCAATTTACATCATTTATTATGCCAATTTACAGCAAGTACACAGACAAAATTTTTCTTGTAAGGATTAGTTAATAATTTGAAAATATTGGCCATAGTACATTGCCAGCTCATCATCTGGAGGATGCCCTCTCTATTTTGTAGCCCTTTATGAGATATGGTATAGTTAATAGATAGGTCTTCTGATGATGTTTATCTCCAGAATTTAGATTTTTAGGACGCTTAATTCTCTCCAATAGTCTTGGAACTTAACCTAATTTATAATCTTGTCAGTTGTAGCTTTTATCAATCCTCTCAATCTCTGATAAGTCATACTCACACTTAAGCATATGCAAGTTGATAGAACATAGGAAAGCTAAAAGAGTGAGTGAATATGACTTGTAATAGTACTTGGGGGCTTGAACACTTGGATGGATTGATTACAAATGTGGATGTAATATTGGGCTTGTCCAAGTTTCAGAACATTGGCACCTCCTTTAGGATATACCCTCCGTTTCCTTCTTATCTAAACATTGTGGCAGTGAGTCATCACATCCTGCTCTACATTTATCTCCACCCTCAATATGTTAAGTTTTTTTATTGTCAAATCTATATTTACGTTAAAACCTTATACTTTTGTTAGATTGTTTTGCTTCTGTGTAATTTTTGCCTCTCAAGTTTCACCTTTCCCTGTTAAACTTTTGTTATATACATGTTAATGAAATGTATTTATTTTAAGTGCCAATTGAATTGTTTCCACTTCCAAGTTTAATATGACTAAATGTCCTTTTATCTTCAGGACTAAACAGATTGCTCTAATTTTTACCTAATAAACAAAAATGTGCCAAGTTTCTCTATCAGTTCATTTTGGATGCACCAAATCAGCATATCTCTCTATCGATGACTCTAACGAATTTCACTTTTTTGGTGTTAAGATATGGAAGCTTCAAGTAATCCATTGACCTTGAGGACACTGTTTCGAAATAGTAGCTCACATGAAGCTTCCAAGTAAGGGCACTTGTACTAAATTTATACTGTGTTTTCATTTCATTTCATAGTTAACGGAAATACCTGTACAGAAGATTTACTTATATGGAGATGTATTTTGGCATTATGGTTAGACATCTTTTCAAATACCCAACGTTTTTCCTATGTAACTTTATTTCCTTATCAGTAGCATACTGCATCTGTCAATGTCTTCGTTTATCTTCTTATAGTAGTTGATGTGTGCATTGTTATTTTGGTATTTCTCTTTCTTTGTAGTTCCAGAACATCATCCAGAAAATCTAACCAGTTGTTGATTTTCTTGGAAGATATGAAAGTCCTTTTGATGAACAAAGTTTATGTCATCAATGTTTTAGGTACTTGTCTTTCTCCTGTATACTTTAATATGCGTTCAGAGTGCTTGCTCTGTTTGGTTGGCACTGTCAAACCAGAATTTCTTTCCTATGGATTCAATTTTTATATCGGTCTTCTGTATGATGAATATTATCTTTAGCAGTCACTTTTTTACATTGTCAATTCATTTAATCTTTCACTGTCATTTGCTCTTTGTAGGTTACATAGCGTACAACTTCGTCATAGGTGCTTACTCATATTGGGGGCCAAAAGCTGGTTATAACATATATAATATGGTTAGATTTGCTTGTCTCTTCTAATGTTAATTGTGCATATGATTATAACAATTTGGTTCCTTCATTCTTTTATGCCTTTTTATTTGCACAGTGTTAGATGTATTTCCTGTAGATTATGGTAATTCTAAGTAAGACATAGGATTATTGCTGTATATTAAAATTAATTTCTTATGGCAGACTAATGCAGATATGATATTTGGAGGAATCACAATTGTATGTGGAATATTAGGCACTTTAGCAGGTGGCTTCCTTCTGGATTTTTTGACTAACACCTTGTCAAATGCATTTAAGGTTCGTATTTCTTTGGTGAATAGGGTTGACTTTTTTCCCATTACATAGCTGCAGTTGTGAAATTAATTAGTTTCTGATGTAGTTGCTAGTTCCTCATGCAATATGGAGACTGGCATTCATTGGTTCTTCTGTGAGTGATTACTGTAGGGTGCTAGGGAAACATCATTGATTTTTCCCAAAACAGCTCTATTTTACTCTGCAAGAGAAAACACCTCTTCTATAATTACCTTGTATAGAACAAAATCACTTATAATCTAATTGAAACACCTATCAAGTGTTCCTCCATATGCATGCTTCTATTGTAACTAACATGAGACACCTATGAATTGCGTCTACGCTTTTTCCTTTTTGATCTATGCGGAATGGTCGTTCTTAAGTTCAGCCAAGTATATTGCTTCCATTTCTCTGTTCTCAATAGCGCTTCAAATTCTCTTGCAGCTTCTTTCAGTGACTACATTTTTGGGTGCAACATTTTGCTTTGGCTCTTTCTTATTCAAAAGCATGTATGGCTTCCTTGCGCTTTTTGCTATTGGTGAAATTCTTGTCTTTGCCACTCAGGTAGTATTTTTTTCTCTGTCTGGAATAGCTTTTGTTTGATTGTTCTATTTTTTTTTTGGTTACAATTTGATTGTTCTATTTTCATTTTACTAAAAAAATGTCTACTTGAATGTTCTATTTTTTTGGTTACAATTTGGTTACAATTTGATTGTTCTATTATTGAAGCTTGCTAATTATGTTATGTGCTTGTTCTCAAGGAATGATTGAAATTCAGTTTCATTATTTCACATTTAATAAGAATTTAACAAGTTAAGATGCTATCTGGTTATATGAAAATTTAATTATGATTGATTTTCAGGGTCCTGTAAATTTTGTATGTCTACATTCTGTGAAACCAAGTTTAAGGCCCCTATCAATGGCTATGTCGACTGTTGCTATCCATATCTTTGGGGACGTGCCTTCATCACCCATTGTTGGAGTTGTTCAGGTCAATTTTTATTTATTTAGTTACTCACTCATTTACTCCCTGTAATTCTAAATATAGGACATATTTATCTCATTTGGATAGATTTAGGATATTAAATAAATTAGTTAATGACATATTTTTTGTGAAGTATGGAAATCATCTTCCTTAATTCCTTCACTCTCTCTCTTGCTTAATTATTGTTGAAGAAAAATGATTACAATTGATTCGGGGAAACTAACAAAAATCAGAAATACTCCCTCCGTTCCTAAATATAAGAGCACTTTGACTTTTTTGGAGAATCCTAAGAAAGCAATATATCATCATCATCATCATCATCAACATAAACCTTATCCCAATTAGATTGGGGTCGGCTACATGGTCATTGTGTTCTATCAATAGTCATGCTTGGAGGTAAACATTTCATCAAAAGATCTCTTTGGTCTTCCTCTCCTTCTTGTGCAGTGATTCCATACCCTTTCTTCAATTATTCTTACTGCTCATCCACTTCTCTTCTTTGAACCTTTTGTTTCTTTATATGCCTCTTCCCATGATAGTATGATAGCCTTTGTGAAGAACCAAGCAATGACATATTGATAGAAACAATGCGTGTGTCCATGCTCAATAGATTCGACATATTTTTACGTTGACTGCCGAAGCCTAACACAACCCTACTCCTTTATCCGGACTAGGGACCGTCTATAAATATAGGCGGAATATTCCGTGGACACACAGTCACACGGGGGTAAATAACCAAGCGTGACACGAAGTCACAAAAAACAAACGTTATATAATAATGATCCAAAACAATAAAATAGATCCAAATACTAATAATAATGAAGTTGGCACAAATAATAACAATAAAATAAAATGATAAAACAATAAAACAATGATCACAATACGATAAAATAATAAAACAATACAATAAAACCATAAAACAAAACAACAACAATGCTCAACAATTAAATAAATAAAATAAATAAATAACAAATGAATAAATAAATAAATAAATAAATAATAATATACAATAAAACAAAACAACAACAATGCTCAACAATAAAATAAATAAATAAATAAATAAATAAATAAATGAATAAATAACAATATACAATAAAACAAAACAACAACAATGCTCAACAATAAAATAAATAAATAAATAAATAAATAACAAATAAATAAATGAATAAATAAATAACAATATACAATAAAACAAAACAACAAAAATGCTCACAATATTATTAATACTTAATAAATCAACACCTATAAATATAATATATATATAATATGTGTGTATAAAAGAAAGGAAACAATAATTAAAAACTAATCTAATATATCGTGTACATTTTTTTTTTATCAAAAATATATCGTGTACATGAAAACGTGGAAAACTGTTAAGCAGATATATATATATATATATATATATATATATATATATATATATATATATATATATAGAACAAGTCATAAACCAATTCCTAAATAAGTACAAAGGAAATTTAAGTAATAACCACCAAACGGATTATATCCTAAATAATTAAATAAATAATTAATCAAACTACTTATAAAAGTTGATATTTTCAAAACCACATGTAATTAATAATGCATACATTATAGAGGATGCTGTGGCTAATCCTCAATATTGTACGCTAATCACAAATATCAACTAGTGCACTAAAATTTCATATATGCACATACTTTAATGAGAATTTAATAGCTTGGTCTAATTAATGAAAAGATACTATGTAAGCATATACCAAATTCTTCCACTATTTATCGCATCTAAAATTGTTTAAATAATTAATGTTCATAATATTTCACACTAACTAAATATTTCTAAATGTGAAAACACAAACATATTAATTTTCCTTATTTTAATGCCGGGAGGGAATTGTGCGACGATTATATAAAAATTAGGAAGTTCAGTAAAATTAAATGAATTAAAAAAAAAAAAAATTGTTAACACATAAAAAGGGAATTGTTATAACAAACTTTGACCGGTTATATATTTAAGAAAATTAAAATAATAGAATATATAATAATAATAATAATAATAATAATAAATAAACAATGGTTAAAATAAATAATAAAAAAAAAAGTATATAAATATTGGGGGTAGGGAGCATGAACGGTTATAGTCAAATTAGGGAGCAACAATTATATGTGTATTCAATTAAAAAAAAAAAAAAAAAATCTTTGAAGCTATATTTTCTATCCTCATCAAAATGGACCTAAATTTCCTCCCACTTATCATAACTGAATCATCCACTAACTCCTCCTTTGACTTATTCTCCCAAATCCAAAATTAACTCACTAAATCGTGACTTGTTCTCAGCCTTATTCAAGCCAATTTGGTAAGGAACATTTCCAGAAAACTGATTACAATATATATATTCCATGAAAAAGACTAGCAACACAGATTACGTATACATGTGACACGTGTGTGTACGATGAGATGTAAACGGTTGAAGAAGATGAATAGGTTAGTTTTCTATCTTTAGGTTGGGGTATATTCTTCGATCTTCTTTTCAAGAAATGACATTATCACCGTTTCCAGATTAATCTTTTAACCACTTAAGTCTATCTACACCATACATACATATCCATCATTCTTAATAATCAATCAATTAATAATTAATATTTATAATCAATCAATATCAATGCTTATACACGGAAAACCAGCCTCCATATTCTCCATCATCATCATCATCAACACATCATAATCTTCAACATTATCATCATAAACAATCTGATAATCGTCTAACATCTTCAATCCCATCACATGATAGATAAAAGCCTCATCATAAAATTCATCACCATCACGTATCAATTATATTTAGATCTAGAGTAACATAATATAATAAAACTTGAGAATATAATCATCATCATGCTTCATAAAGCATGCACATGTATTAAACCTATAACCTAATCCTAAAATACTCTGCTATATAAACAACTATTAAACACAACACAACAACAACAACAATAATAATAATGTATCAATTAGAATTAGAGAGAAAGGTAATCATGCATTATAATACTTTGATCAGAAACCTAATCCTAAAATGCTCTCTTAAACATAGTGTAAAACATATGTAATTAAAGAGAATTAAAGAGTGAGATTACGTAGGTACGTACCTGGTCAGAATCACTGTTTTTCTTTGATTTAGAGATGAAAAGATACTAATCAATAATTAACATTAATTACCGGAATTCATCATCAAGAACATTTCTAAAAACCTTCATCTTGCGTTACTACCTCTGTAAAGCTTCCATCTGCCCTTTCGGTTTTGAAGAAGGCGAGGTGGTAGAGAGAGCGGCAGAGAGATAACATAGAATCAGAAACGTAAGAAGAAGAAATGGATCGCTCTTAGGCCCTAATTGCTAAAATCAAGAGTCTAAATCAAGAGAGAGAGATGAAAAGGTAAATATAGTAAATAGAATACTCACGAAAAGAGTTAATTAAAAAAGTTTATTTGACTTATGAACTTACATATGATCTAATAATATTTAAAATATGTTATGATTAAATTGTTCATTTTGCTTTCTTAGAATTCTCCAAAAAAGTCAAAGTGCTCTTATATTTAGGAACGGAGGGAGTAGGTTCTAAATTAAAGAACATAGTGAGTGTTTATTTATCTACTCTATTCATGAAGATTTGAACCTTAAATTAGATCCTTTATCTTCATGTTGTTTTACCTAGATGGCTCCTAATTAAACTTATATTCTGTCAAGTTTTTTTGTTTCATTGGGTCTCTTTTATAGTTTCCTGGGTAAATGTGTTTTGTTAATAATTAAACCTAAATGTGTTTTGTTTCATTCATGCCATGTTGTTAGCAAGATGCAGAGTGAAACAAACATCTAGCTGCTAAACTTTTAGCTTGAATGATGGTACAATGACGTACGAGTCATTCTACTAGCTAGACAGTTATATGGATTATCAACTACCAACTCTTTGAATTGATTGTTAACCAAAGGATCTGGTTCATTGAGTTTATTGAATAATCTCTTTGGTCTTCCTCTACCAGTTTTCATGATAGTTCACATTATCTGATTTACCCTTCTCATCATCTCCAACAAGCTTTCTCAGTGCATGATCAAACCACTTCAATTGATTTTCTATACTATTTTCTTTTCAATAATAATTTGGACCTTCCAAATGCTATTTGAACAGTTGAAGTCACATGTTTCTTTGCTGTTAGCAGCAAAGGCCAGAGACTTCTTTTAGTCCAAAAAGGATGTTATTCGCAAGATTTTATTATATTTTCCTTCACTTGGTCCTTTATATATTTCATTGGTTTGAAACATTGATTTTTCCGTAAATTTTCTTCGGTTTGAAATTTCTAACCAACTAAATAACCTCCCAACTAAGTAAACAATATCCTCTAATTAATGAACTTCATGCAGGGTAATTTTTAAATTTGGAGTAAGTTCTTCTAATAAGGACCTGAGGAAGTGAAAGGTTGTTAACAAGTTCTTATATTTCATATATACTCGGATTACAGGATCACATCAACAACTGGAGAACAACTGCTCTGCTTCTAACTGCCATATTTTTTCCGGCAGCCGCATTCTGGTTCATTGGTAGGTCACATGTTGACTTTCCTTCAACGCTTGATAGATGAACTGAACATGATGTAACTTTAATACGATGTTCGGTTATATTATTTCAATGACAAGTACCTATTACTGCATCAAACATGAAATATCTTGTATATCAAAGATTATCTCTTACTTTAATATGCTTACACCAGTACTTGTAAACAATTTTAGATGGGTTCATGAGATCATAATTCATGTTATCTCCTGGCAGGAGTATTCTTACATAGTGAAGATAAATCTAATGAGGACAATGAGGATGCAGTATATTCTGCAGAACCCTCAAACACGCCATTGCTATGAGAGAAGCCAAATGGGCAGTGGCAGTAGGAGTGGAAGCATCATTGGAAGATAAATCCCCAGAATGTTGAGATTATAGAAGCAACGTTCAGAGGTACAATTTGTCAAAGGGAGAAGAATCAATGCGTTGTAAATAGTCTTTAGATTCGGTAATAATGTGGGTTATAGTTAGATAATTATGGGAAAATCCCAAGAAAATCCCTCCGAATACCCAAAAGGACAATTCAGGAACCTAAACTTCCAAAAGGACCATGAAGGAACCAGTATCTATCTGTCATTTTAAAATTTTGCGAAAAGA
Source organism: Mimosa pudica (assembly GCA_029929735.1). NCBI lineage: Eukaryota > Viridiplantae > Streptophyta > Magnoliopsida > Fabales > Fabaceae > Mimosa > Mimosa pudica. The sequence continues at coordinate 3,595,677 of JAKELP010000039.1, read as the reverse complement.
CAAAATTGTCCCAATCCTAAAACACAAATTGCGATAAGAGGGTGGTATTAGGGTGGGTTTAGGGTGGGGTTGGAATTTGTGTTTTAGGATGGGGGCAATTTTGTCTTTTCGTAAAATTTTAAAATGACAAATAGGTACTGGTTCCTTCATGGTCCTTTTAGAAGTTTAGATTCCTGAATTGTTCTTTTGGGTAGTCGGAGGGACTTATTTGGGATTTTCCCAATTATTTATATGTGGTTGATGTTTTGGAGCGTTTCTTTACTAAAACCACAATGTAAGTAATATTAATATCATTATATTTACAGCTGAAACTGATGTGATATTTTGTTAATATAGTTCTCTCTAAATTTCTTTGTTATAAGTATCCTCCAACTCTTGGACTTGGACTAAATAGATTGTGACTTAGTCCCTCAACTTTGATCCATTGTGATTTACTTGGGATTTTTTTTTTAAGAATGGTTCTATAAAGTTGTTTTCGTATATAGATTTTGAGAAAGATTGTGTTAAATAACCATATTTGAGAAGTCTAACTGAGACTTGGAAAGTAAAGCTCCAATGACTCATATCATGTGACGAGTGCATGCAATGAAATAACTGTAAAGATAGACCTTGATTTTCTAGAGCAAGAGAGGACAAAAAAAACAGTTTAATATGTGTTAGAAAGTTACAAAACTTTTCTGTATGTTTTGTAAATTTGTTCTATAAAATAAAGGGTAATAGACCTAATCTGCCCCCAAGTAACCGCCAAGGAGCGCTGAGCACCCTGAACTAACAACAGGCTCGTATCTGCACTTCAAATAACTAAGGTGATTAAAAACTACGTCGGTTGGACGGTCAACAACGTTTGACCGTTACTATGCCTATGTGGCTGCCACGTGAAGACCTGTCTTGCCACCTGGCGCCTTGTCATCGCCACGTAGGATATGTTTATGTGGGTCCCACATTTAATAAAAAACAATTTCTCCCTCACTCTTCATCACCAAAGCCCCCTACCCCCTTACCTCCCTCTCCAGCCCCCACCACCTCCCTTACACCTCCACCATAGCCCCCCATCCCCACCTTTCGCCGGCGATGACTTTCCCGACGAAACCACGTCGGAACTAAACCCACTTCAAAAAACATGCAACAAACTCTCCTCATTCTCTCAGAACAACAAAAACCCATCTCCCATTTCTCTCTCCCTGTCGCAGGCGATGACGTTTCCGACAAAACCACTCCGGAACTAAACCCACTTCAAAAAACATGCAACAAACTCTCCTCATTCCCTCAGAACAACAAAAACCCATCAACCCCTCACCATCAGCAACCAAAAAACTCGATCCGAACGACAAACCCATCGACCTCCTCCTCCTAGGTCGTCGGCGCGTGTCCCCCACGACACCGGCCACGAGCCACACAGACAAAGCCGAGCTCAATGGAGATCTCTAAACAGGCATATTTCTCCGCAACGTGCCACACAGCACAGGAAAGTAGAAGAAGAAGAAGAAGATCTGGGAAAAACAGACTGGAAAAATAGAGTGGGGGCGGCGGGGCTGTGGAGGTGGGGGCGGGACGTGGTGGTGGGGGGGCTTTTCGGCCTGGGGGTGTGAAGGCTCGAGGTGGTGGTGTTGGGGGGGGGGGCTGTGTGGTGATGAAGAGGGGAGAGAAATTGTTTATTATTATATGCGGGGCCCACATGAACTTATACTATGTGGCGATGACAAAGCGTCGGGTGGCAAAGCAGGTCTTCACGTGGCGGCCACATAGGCATAGTAACGGTCAAACGTTGTTGACCGTCCAATCGAGGTAGTTTTTAAACACCTTGGTTACTTGGAGTGCAGATACAGGCCTGTTGTTAGTTCAGGGTGCTCAGCGCTCCTTGGTGGTTACTTGGGGGCAGATTAGGTCCATTACTCTAAAATAAAAGATGACATTGTCATTTCAGGACATATCACACATTTTTTTTCTTAGAGCCTTCGGTGTTCGGCCCCCTTCGGGGAACCGACTAATCCGAAGTCACCGCCGGGATTCCCCATTTGGGGGTGACGACTTCCCAAGGGTTCGAACCCATGACCTGGTGGATACGCGGTGCCTCATCTTCCCCTTTCTTATCAGCTGGTTTACGCCCCCTTGGGCAGGACATATCACACATTGAAAATCATTCTTTCGATAAGTTTCCACCATTTAAAATGTCTTTCCATTAATACTCTCTCAACAAATATAGGGCGTAATTTAATTATATTAAATATATAAATTAGTTAATACAATATGTCTTTTCGAAAATACTCCAATTGTAGCTTTAACTATCCCTCCTCTCTTTTATTATTGAGGGGCACTAATAAAAATAGTTTTGAAAATGGATGAGATTGTAAATACTACCTCCGGTCCTAAATATAGGACCTAATTGACTTTTTTTTGGAGAGATTAAGGTTGCGAAATAGGTTATTAAATGATGAAATATTTGATATATTTTTTTATTATCCATTAGTTTATAGGTAAAATAAACTAGTTTAAGGGAAAAAATTAGGTAAATCAATTTATAATTAACTTATTTTTCTTTTTTAAAGATTTTCTAGAAAAAGTCAATTAGGTCTTATATTTAGGACCGGAGGGAGTAAATATTAGATGAAGACAATTCCCAAATTGGACTAAGGAGTACTTCAAAGTTCAAACATGTTAAAAAATTAGAGGAAATATAAAAGAAAGAAAGATGGAGAGATTACGAAAGCATTAACAACTACCCTAAATAGAAATTGGAGATTATTTAGCATATGTACTAAAATCCACTTCATTCAATGTAAGAGTTGCATGGTACAATGTTAATTATCTTATAACAACTATACACTTTTTGAATGATCATATTAACTAAATCCATACATAAAAAGCATGGAAAACTTAGGGAAGAATTATGAGAGGCTTCAGAAAGGAAGCCCTCTACAAAAATAGGCGTATGCCGCTATGGGCAACGAGCACACGGTATTCTTTAGTAAAAGGCGAAAGAATAGTTCGCTCTGTGCTCATTGCACGGCTCCGTGATTCAACATGAAAGTGAGAACTGCCATTATATAGTCCTCTTGAAGCTATCCCTTCTTTGTACATTCTCGATGTGGAACTTTTTTAATAACCACACACTCATGTGAACAGGCCCACACAATCAAATAGTATTTGGACCATCACATATCACAAATCACAATTCAACTATTCAAGCATGCCACCACTATTTTGTTTAATTTTGTTAATGCTGCGTTGTTCTTCACGTGCAATCATCAGAAAATTGTTTATGCTGTGTATTTCCTCTTGTTCAATCACAAGAAGTAACACTGATCACTTATTAATTCCTGTTGTAAACGTTACCAAGAAAATGACAAGATAATGAAAGCTTATTTTCAATTTATCCTTGAATATTAGAAGCAAAGAGAGAAAATAGAGAAAGTAAAATTTTACTCGATAAATTATACTATAAGAATAAAATTAGAAATTTCTAACAATTCCACTCACATTAAGTGACTTATGTAGCACTCATTGGCTCTGTGATATATATATATATATATATATATATATATATATATATATATATATATATATATATATATATATATATATATATATATATATATATATATATATATATATAAATATAATAACAACAGAAGGGATTATTTATTTATTTCTATCAAATATAATGCCAAGGTGATTACTATTAGAAGGGATTATATATAAAGGGATTATTATTCACATGGGCATATTAACGATCAAACGTGATTGACCGTCCACTCGTGGTATTTTTTAACCACTTTGGTTACTTCGAGTACAAATAAGGGCCTGTTGTTAGTTCAGGGTACCCAGTGCTCCTGGGTGGTTACTTGGATGGTAGATTAGGTCCATTACCCTTTTGTTAATATAGTTCTCTCTAAATCAATATATCATCATCAATATATCACTAAAAAGTCTTCCACCAAAATCACTGTTCATAGCACTGTTCATGAGCAGTGCTTTGAACGGTGATTAAATATTTTTTTTTAACTTTTTTTTTGAAAAGTGATTAAATATATTTTTTTAAAAAAATTTTTTTATCAAAAAAAAAATTTACCTTTTTTTTCCTTTTTTAATTTTTTTTAACCTTTTTTTTCTCCCTTTTTTACCTTTTAAAATTATATCTTTAGTGTCACCATTATAATGATCTTTTTGACCTAATATATATCTACAAATGTTTTATTGTGTCTTTAAATTTGCCTATTTATTTGGGCTACATATTCTTTACTTTCGTAGGCAAATTTATTTGTGTCACATATTTTTTTTGTATGAATTTGCCTTAAAGATTTATATCTTTAGTGTCACCATTATGATGATCTTTTTGACCTAATACATATCTGCAAATGTTTTATTGTGTCTTTTTATTTGCCTATCTTTCCCGTGCAAACTAGAAGTTGTTGCATGTAGATATAGAACACAAAAAGAAGAGTTGTTTCTTCACATAGGGAAGATGTGTTCAGTTAGATTTAATTTCGATTTTCATTACGACTTACAGAAAAATGGTCATTTGGTAATGTAAACTAGAAGTTGTCATTGGAATTTTCTTCCTTCTAAGGTTAAAGTTAGATGATAGTTTTTTTTGTTAATGCTAATTTTTAAGCAAAACCGTGCGGAGCGCGGGAAACCCCCGTGCAACGCACGGGAGATATTTTTTACCTTTTTTTTTCGTTTTTACCTTTTTTAAAAAAAAAAACAAAATTCAGTTATTATATGATTTCTTTCGCCCGATATTTTAGTTAAAAAAATTTGTCATATATTTATTTAGTGCAAATTTGTTAAAAAAAAGTTAAAAAAAGGTTAATTGGGTCACATATTTTTCTTTGTGAATTTGCCTTAAAGATTTATATCTTTAGTGTCACCATTATGATGGTTTTTTTGGCCTATATAAAAGTGATCCACCAAATCACTGTTCATAGCTCTGTTCATGACCAGTGATTTGGTGGAATATAATATATTATTTTTTTTACTATTTTTTAAATAAAAAAAATTAGTTATTATATGATTTTTTTCACTCGATATTTTAGTTAAAAAAATTTGTCATATATTTTTTTAGTGCAAATTTGTTAAAAAAATGTTAAAAAAGGGTTAAAAAATTTGTTCCCCGTGCAAAGCACGGGAGATACCGCTAGTTTCTTTGCTATAAGTATCCTCCAACTCTTGGATTGGGACTAACTAGACTGTGTTTTAGTCCCTCAACTTTGATCCATTGTGATTCAGTACTTGGGATTTCTTTTTTAAGAATGGTTCTATAAAGTTGTTTTCCTATATAGATTTGGAGAAAAAAAAGCTTGTGACCCGCCGTAATAGGATAAGACTTTGTTGTTGTTGTTGTAAAGCTCTTTGGATGATTGTGTTAAATAATCATATTTGAGAGGTCTAATTGAGACTTGGTAAGTGAAGCTCTTATGTTATGAGACGAGTGCATGCAAGTATGCAACGAAACAACTGTCAAAGATAGACCTTGATTTTCTAGAACAAGAGACGACAAAAAATAGTAAGATGTGTTATGGAAAGTTACAAAACTTTTCTGTATGTTTTGTAGTTTTTTTTTGCTAAAGTATACTTTTGGTCCCTTATGTTTGCATCAAGTTTCAATTTAGTCCTTTATGTTTGGAAAGTACACTTTTAGTCCTTTTTTGCTAACACCGTTAGTTTAACTTAACAGAAAATACTAACTCAACAATTTTAAATGATTATTTTATAATTAAATTGTACCAAAAATGATAAATTTTGAAAATATAAAAATAATTTTTTTTATCAAAAAAAATATAAAATAATTACACTCAAATATTTTAATCTAAACATTTTTTAAATATTTAATAATCATTTAAAATTGTTGAGTTAACATTTTCCGTTAAGTCAAACTAAGAGTGTTAACAAAAAAGGACTAGAAGTGTACTTTTCAATCATAAAGGACTAAATGGAAACTTGATGCAAACATAAGGGACCAAAAGTATACTTCAGCCTTTTTTTCTATAAAATAAAAGATGACATTGTCATTTTAGGACATATCACACATTGAAAATCATTCTTTCGATAAGTTTCCATCATTTTAAATGTCTTTCCAATAATACTCTCTCAACTTCTAAATATAGGACATATATGCCTTTTCCAAAATACCCCAATCATAACTTAACTCCCCCTCCTCTTATTTATTATTGAGGGGCATTAATAAAAATGGTTATGAAAATGGATGAGATTATAAATAAATCTTAGATGAAGACAATTCCCAAATTGAACTAAGGAGTACTTCAAACATGTTAAAAAATTAGAGGAAATATAAAAGAAAGGAAGATGGAGAGATTACGAAAGCACAACTACCGCCCTAAATAGAAATTGGAGATTTTTTAGCAGATGTACTAAAATCCACTTCATTCAATGTAAGAGTTGCATGGAACAATGTCATTATTCATATAACAACTATATACATTTTGCTTGATCATTAAATTTTTAAATCATTAAATTTTTAAAACATTATGAATAAATATTAACTAAATCCTTAGGGTACATTTGGTTGACATGAATTGTAAAATGGAATGGAAGAAGGAAATGGAAACAATGACCCACAAATTTTTACATCTCATCATTAACTAATTTACCTATATTTTCCATTTTTACTCCCTTTTACTCAATCCAATTTCAATTTCAATTTCCACTACACAGTTTCAGTCCAACCAATCCAACCAAACGGGTATATAAAAAGCATGGGAAACTTAGGTAAGGATTATGAGAGGCTTCAAAGAAGAAGCTCCTCTACAAAAATAGGTGTATGCCGCTATGGGCAACGAGCACACAGTATTCTTTAGTAAAAGGCGAAAGAATAGTTCGCTCGGTGCTCATTGCACGGCTCCGTAATTTGTCCTGAATGTGAGAAATGTCATTATATAGTCCTCTTGGAGCTATCACTTCTTTGTAAATTCTCGATGTGGAACTTTTTAAATACCCACACTTTGATAAATATGTGAACAGGCCCACACAATCAATGGTTTTCGGGCCATCACAATTTACAAATCACAATTCAACTATTCAAGCATGCCACCACTATTTTGTTTAATTTTTTTAATGCTGGGTTATTCCTCACTTGCAATTACGAGAAATTTGTTTATGTTGTGTATTTCCTCTGTTCAATTATAAGAAGTAACACTGATTACTTATTAATTATTAATTCCTGATGTAAAAGTTAACAAGAAAATAACAAGATAATGAATGCTTATTTTCCAATTTTATTGTTGAATATTAGAAGAAAAGAGAGAAGATACAGAAAGTAAAATATTACTCGATAAATTATACTATAAGAATAAAATTAAAAAATTCTAACAATTTCACTTTAAGTGATTTAAGTAGCACTCATTAGCTATGTGATTTGGATATATATCTTTTATAAATATAATAACACAGAAGGGATTATTTGTTTATTTATTTCTATCAAATATAATGCCATGAAAGTAATGATTTCTGTTCACAAGAAAGTGATTACTCTAACTATTGTTCTGTGTTGTTTCTTTTCATTTTAATTCGAATTTCGTTGATTCAAGCAAACTGTAGTTTGTTTCGCTTAAAAAAATGAATGTGATCGAAAATTGGTGGCCTTATATCAAAATAAAGAAAAAGCAGTCTTCTAGTTTTCAAAATTATTTTTTGATAGAATTTTGTTCGTCCTAGAATTCAGTTATATCACATTATTAATATATCTATACATATATATCTATTTTTTTCATAAAACTATATTTATCTATTAGAAGTTTATCCTAGCCTCTTTTACGTTTGCATGGGAACCGGTTCTTTACGTGGTTTGTATAAAGTTATTTGAGTCTGAAGCATAGGAAATATTTTCTGAGACCCATTTTAGGCCATTTAGCTTTCTCAATGAAGTGGACTGGGTTTTGTTTGCATTAAAGTTTGGGCTACAATGTTCTAGCTAGTATGAAATTCAGGTTTTGCAGGGTGAGGCTTTTAGCATGTCACGAGCTAGGTGGTGTGGCCAACTTCTTAACTATTTAGCACATGCATGCAAGAAAAATTGTAGTTTTTTTAATAGGGAGACAACGAGAAGGACTTTAGTGTGCTCCATCATCACTTCAAGTAAATCAATCTCAGGATTATTAGTCTCTTTTCTCTCTTCCAATGATGATATTTGTTCTGAATCATGTTTGTTTAATGTAACTCTTTACAGTTTTATGCCACTTATGGAAAACCACTCCCACCCACAAGAGGTCTTAGGTGCTCTACTAGAGTGTCAGGGATGTTGAAAAGCGGGAGCACTCTCTATTGAGGGTTTCGCGAGGGGCATAAGTGTCTTTTCATATTCGAATTTTATTTCCCTTAAATGAAAATCTTATAATTGCACCTGAACCACAAGTTGGTACTCTTTTTGCACCTCGTGAAACATAAGTATTAAAAACATTCTTTGAGGCAAAGTTTAGTATCATTTTTACACCTTCGTCCTTATACAATATGTAATATTTCATTAAAAAAAGGACCTTGTGCATCACACAGGGTAGACCACTTGTTATAATATGGTAGCTCCTATAATATAATCAACTAAAAGTTTATTATATTGTTTCCTGATTTATTTAGTTCTTCCATTGTTTCTCTTATTTTGTTTTCTGATAAATCTTCTTTTTAAAACTGACAGATTTGGTAATACCTTGAATGCTTAAATTATTTGATAGAGTCTCATCACTCATTTTGACAACTATCTCCATCAACATGCTTAGTGATCTTAATGAACGTGAGGTAACACACAATTTTGCCATTTTCATTGATTAACATGAAAACAAATAGTTGAAGACAAATAGTTCTTACGTGGTCTCTCTTACTCCCATTTTCATTGATGAATGTGAGGTTTTATTTAACCACATGCTTATTTGATATAGTCTCATCACTCATTTTGGCCTTGATGAATGTGAAGGTTCTTTTTTGGAGTGTAAGGGCTTGATTAAGATTATTAATTTGTGCTAATGTACAATTATCTAGCTACCATATCCACTCTTACAAGTACTGAGCGTGATTTCTTTTTCCATACTCACAAACACCCGCACATATACCACTCTGATGCTATTTCCTGATTGCACGTCTCTGGTGGCATATGAATTTAATTAAAATGATTTGAAGCCAATGATTTCAATACCAATTATTTGTTATACTTATAACACACGATGTGGTCTTTGTCGTTGATGGTTGGGCTATGTGTTGGGCTCTTCAGATTGGGCTTAATCACCACCAAGAAGCCTGTACTGAGCTTTACGTAATTTTAGGAATTGCTGTATGTTGATCTGTGATGCCATTGCAAAAGGCAGAGGTGTTTCCTGGCAACTTTATATGTGTATTATCTGATGCTCTATTGTAAATTAGAAATATTCATGCATTTAAGTCCAACCATTCTGTCCAAAAATTAGAAAAGTCCAACCACAGTTTCTAGCCTTTTATGGGATTTGAAGTTTGTGAATGGAAATGGGAATGTAGATTCTGATCAGAAATCTCATGAAAGTGAAGTGAGGATCAGTAAATTTTTGAAGAGCAAGTGGGGTTCTGATCCTTTATTCTTGGGGTCATCATACATTTATGTTGCTGTAGTAGATTTGATAATTTCACTTTGTGCAATTTGGTAGTTTGTTTTAATCTTCGTGTATCTCTTTATGGCTCCCTATGCACTTTCTGGTATTTATTATTATATTGATTAACTATGTTGATTTTAAAGAAGTAAAGAATGATTTTGTGTTGTCAATTGTAAATAGGCATTTATTGGAAACGACAAATTTTGCCTTTTGAAATATTTTCTAACAACGCGCTTATTTAAAATTTTCCTCTACATGCATAAATTATTTTTATATTTGTATCATTGTCCTTCCCATTAAGAATTAGGTAAGGCTTAATTTGAAAAAAAAAATATTAATGAATTTTAGCTGACTTTAATTTTCATTTTGTTGAAGAACTCGACTTATATTTAAATTCTAAAACATTATCATTCGTGTTAGTTCTATGTATTACATTGTAAATGGAGATTCTAATAATTTGAAATGGTGGTTTAGAAAAATGGAGTTAGTAGCATTTTGCCTTTGAATAATTTTATAATTAAAGACCAAAAAGAGTTATACATAATATCTACGTTATGAATCGGAGAGAGTTAATATTACGGGTTAATATACCATATTGTAATTAGTTTACATGACAAAAGACAAAAACAGTTGATTAATAACAAAAAATATCAATGTCCTATCAATGTACCCACATTTGCTAAATAAATATGTACAAATTTAACATATTTTCAATCATTTTACAAAGCCTTTAAATTTTTCACCTTAAATATTTTCTTACCTCGACAATTGCACCTAGGTCCAAGTAAGGGATTTAATATTAGATAAGTATTGTAACACTCATTCACTTGTTTAAGATATCAAACCTCAGCAAAACTAAATCCCAATAATTTAGTGGGTTAAGATGATAATTTACCAACAGACAACTATTACCAGAAGTGAACTCAGCACAATTGACTGATAAAAGGTGCATATTTACCAACAAACAATTACCAGAAGTGCATCTAGTAAAACTAATTTATAAAATGTGCATATATAACAATATATTGTTACCAAGAGTGTAATCAACATAATTGACTAAAAAGGGTAAGATCTATCAACGAACATTTTATGCAAGGCTAGATTTACCAATATTGTGTATTTTGAGGTAATAGGCATTAGATGCATCCCCACACTCAATACACCACATTTTGTCCCTATTCTCACACCTGTGAGGATTTGTGTGAAGTATAGTCCTTAAAATATCATTCTTTCCTTTATGGTGTCAAATTTAGTTTAGAATTTTACCATCTCTCATGAACGAATCATCATGCACTATAATTCGTAAATTAGAGCTCAAAAGTTTATCTCCCTTTCTGATTTTTAGACTTTAAAGTTTCTATTATTTTTTAAAAAATGTCATTATTACACTTTTAGTTATTATATATATATATATATATATATATATATATATATATATATATATATATATATAGACACACACACACATTAATAAATGAGTTAACTCTACATGTCATTTAAAATTTTAAAGTCAATAGGAGTAAAATAGAAGGTATTGGTAAATCGGCCCTTACATAAAATGTTGGTTGGGAGATGTGCACCGTTTTTAGTTAATTGTGATAAGTGCACTTTTGGTAATAGTCTGCTAGTAAATATGAACCTTTTATTAGTAAATTGTGTTTCAATGCACTTCTGGGAATAATCTATCGGTAAATATTCATATTTTATTAGTCAATTGTGTTGGGTGCACTTCTAATAATAATCTGTTGGTAAATTTGCACCTTAACTATAGCTGAGATTTCTGGCCCGACCCAAGGGTTGTGCCCGAAATTAAAATACACAAAAAAAGTGAATTGGGTTGAAAAAAGTTCATTTTGAATTAAAACGGGCTAAAAGTAGGCTAGCCCACTTTTAAAGTGGGTCGAGTTGAGATGACTTAAAATCTCAACTTTACACGTAAAACTTGTATATGGGTCGGTTGATCCCAAAAAACATAGAAAAAAGCAGTTTGTGTTGAAAAAAAAGGTAAGCTCGAATCAAAACGGGCTGAAAGTGGGTTGACCCGAATTAAAAGTGGATTGGGTAAGGCTGACTCGTTCAAATTAACAACAACAACAACAACAAAACCTTATCCCAACTAAGTGGGGTCGGCTACATGGATCACACGACATTGTGCTCTATCAATAGTCATGCTTGGAGGTAAACCTTTCATCAAAAGATCTTATTGAATAACTTCGTTAAGAGTTCTCTTTGGTCTTCCTCTCCTTCTTTTGTAGTGATTCCATACCATTTGATCAATTATTCTTACTGTTCATCCACATCTCTTCTTTGAACCTTTTGTTTCTTTGTATGTCTTCTCCCATGATAGTGTGATATCCCTTTCGAAGCACCAAACAATGACCTATTGAAATAAACAATGCATGTGTCCATGCTCAATAGATTCGACATATTTTTACGTTGGTTGTCGAAGCCTAACACAACCTTACTCTTTTATCCGAGCTTGAGACCGGCTATAAATATAGACAGTGTATTCTGTAGACACATAGTCACACAAGGGTAAATAACCAAGCGTGACACGAAGTCACGAAACAAGCGTGGACACACAGTCACACAAGGGTAAATACCTAAGTATGATACGAAGTCACGAAAACATGTAAATAGTCATGATTAATTTTTCTTTAATATAAACAATTAAAGAATGATGCTAAATAACTAAACAAGCTAAAATCCATGACATAAATTAATTAAATCAATCATAAAGTCAAAATTTTAGCCATATACATCTTTTTAGAACTATACAAAAATTAATTTAAGAATTTAAAAAAATTGAAGAATGACTAAAATGTAATTCCTGAAGCTTAAAAGGGGTAAAAATATAATTTTCGCAAACTAAAACACCTTCTTGACAAGAAGGAACTAAAATATAAATGCAGAAAATTAATTAAAAAAAAAATTACGAAACGGAATTTAGGGTATAAAATCGTAATTTTTGCAATAAACCGTGTTTTTTAAATAGTTCGAAAGTTACTCACCTGTACGTCACAAAAAGCGGAAACAGACCTAACTAATGCAAAACAAAATAAAATAAATAAAAAATAATAATACTAATAACAATAATAAATAAATAAATAAAAACATAATTTTCGCAGGTTAAAAAGATGTGTAAAATAAATAAACAAACGCACATTAATATAACAAACTTTGACTCGTTCAAATTAAGTTAACCTAAAATCTCAGTTCTAAAGTTAACCCTAATTTAGTGATAGATACTAACGTTCAAATATACTCCCTCCGGTCCTAAATATAAGACCTAATTGACTTTTTTAGAAAATCCTATAAAAAAGCAAAATAAGTTAGTTATAAATTGATTTACCTAAATTTTTCCCTTAGATTAGTTTATTTTACCTATAAACTAAAATATAATCTAAAAATATATCAAACATGTCATGATTTAATAGCTTATTTCGCAACCTTAACCTCTCCAAGAAAAAAGTCAATTTAGGTCTTATGGGACCGGAGGTAGTATATCAAACCAGAGATATGAGAGAGTGAGAAAAGAAAGTGCCTGAGGCAATAACAATGGATGAGAGATGCATCAGTTGGGACGATCTGCCATCAGAACTTTTACCAAAGATAGCTCAACATCTCCACACTCACATCGACCTTCTCAGATTTCGCAGTGTCTGCAAATCATGGCGTTCCTCAATCCCTCCTTCTCTCCCCAACACTCCTTCCTTATTCCCTCTCCAAATCCCACATCCCTCTAACTCCTCCATTTCTATCCACCTCACCCTCTCCACTTTTTACCTCATCAAACCTCCCCACCAATACCATCATTCATCATCAAAAGGATGCTTGTTCAGACTTGAACAAAAGTCAAACGTTTGTCGGCTACTGCACCCACTATGTGACACTGGATTATCAACCCTTAGAATATCATTGAACTTGCTTGATCACCACGTGGTAGAGTTGCACAAATCATATACCTTGCAGGATATCAAAAACGTCCCAATTGATCACAAAACTGTGTTCTTTCCTACGGCATGTTGGTGTGACGTGGAGGATTTTATTGCATGCAGTATATGTGATGAGAAGGGTAGAGTGTCTTTGCTTAGACGAGGAGATAGGTGGAGGGTTGTGGATACCATGAACTCTCACTATGATGATGTTATTTTATATAAGGGCCGGTTTTATGTGATAGATAGGTGGGGTATGGTTTCATGGGTTGACACGTGTTCATTGAAGTCGATTCAGTATTCGTCTCCCTTGTGTGGTTTTGGGCATAAGAAGCATTTGGTTGAATCATGTGGGAGTTTGTATGTGGTTGATAGGTACTATAATGATGAACCTACTAGGAGTTGGAGGCCAGATTATGAATATTGGGTGGTGATGTTTATGGTTTATAGGTTGGATGAAGAGTGGAGGACATGGGTGCATGTTAAGGATTTGAAAGAGAGAGTTTTTATGTTGGGAGATAGTGCAAGCTTTTCTGTTTGTGCTAATGATTTTGATGGTTGTGAAGGAAATTGCATTTTCTTTACGGATATTCTTGGTGTTAGAGTGTACAACTTGGGTGATGGTAATATCAGCAATTTCAATGATTCACAAGTAGTTTAATTTGGCCTCCCTTTCTTGGCTCAAAATTGAAGGTATGAACCTTATAGTCTAGTCCCTTGATTTTCTATTACCTGTTTGACATGTTTAAACAGAATTGAAGGCATTTATTCTTTTTAATTAGAAGGGGCAGTTACTACTAAATTTTAAATGACAACTTCCCAATTACTTAGAAGCTTTAGTAACAATAGGCTACAAGGTTACTAGTTCATGAGAGATTCATGTTACATGAATAGGCTGCTGGAATAATATTAGGACAGGCCTTGTGTACAACAGCAAGGACTGCATGCTCTTCAGCAATTGGAGCATATTGTTTGTTTTGTACAAATATTTCTGAAAATCCCTGAAATTATTATCGTTATAATAAGTCCAATATTGCTGTAATGTATATATGCCCGATGTGGCATTATTTGTCATGAAAAGTTAGTGTGATATCCCCATTTCTTTTAATGTGCCCTAGATGTTATAATCAGCTTAGGAACTTCTGCACAATAAACTTTCTTCTTTCCATACAAATTGATTTGGATTATCTCCAGCATTTAGGACAGATGTTAGTACAAGGAAGGGCCAGAGGTACGAGGAAATACAATGAGAAAAAGAAAATCAGGACATAAGTGCCTTTCACTCCTTGAGTTGTCTTGTTATCGTCCAAAATAAAGCATTACATCGATACTACACTTTATTTCAGCTCTATTATATATATTGATATTCATGGAAGTACTACAAATATACTTTGGTTCATAAGCTATCACAAGATGGGTTAGAACAACCGTAGTTTCAGCTTTTACTTGTTTTTTTGTGCATTTTGGAAATTAAGCTTTTTTCCTTTATGATATACTGAATCCTGATGGAGATATCATATTGATTGTGACCAGGTTTAACAAGATAGGAAGATATATTTTTCACAAGGCAAGAGCTTACACTAGAAAACGTGTGAAAGAAAGATTTGCGAAAGATAAACCTCTCATCAAGTTACAGTGATCTCCTTATCATATTTCCAGCAATCACTAGCTCTTTTCTCTTCCTATGTAGTTTTTATTATTTGTGTAAAACTTTCTACGTGGTTTTGTCTGGTCAGGTTGTCTTTGAATATTTGAAATACATGTTTTGTTAATAACATACATTTTGGGCTTATGAATAAGGATCGATTTTTAATATACCTATATTACTAATCAAATCTTATCATCAGGGCTGACTATTACAGATAAGCACTACAATTAAAATGAGAGTTTTATCTATTATTCTTAGTTTACCGTATCAAATTTAACAATAATAGATTACTTTTTTTAAAGTTTTGTTTTAATGGACATAACCAATTAACCATGCATCCTCCCCCATGAGAATGAAAATCTTGATTTTCATGATACAGTGATCATTTACAATAATTTTACCCTGTCAATAAAATGTAACTCTGTTGTACATTAACAAAGACTTTCAAAATTGATTTTTGAAAAATAAAAGATTATATATTAAGGAATTCCAAATTAACTAAGATAAATCGAGTTGATTAGGAAGCTAGGCTCTCTAGCACTTTGGAGGGTAACATTGATGATTAATCACCACTTCGTATGCAAGATTGATGAGGGAAGATATAACTTTTTTATTATAAAAATTTTGAAAAGCTAAAAATTAAGGACTTAAAATAAAACAACCTATTTTTTTTTTTGCACAAACCTAAAAGTGAGTTTTATACTTTTATAAATTGAAGTTGGGTAAATGATTAAGGGTCAAATTTAGGTGAAGTTCAGGTTCTCTAGTTCCCCATAGAATTCCGCCACAACATTATTTTTTTGACACAAGACTTGAACTCCCTCTCTCACACCATTCGAAGTAATTTTATTCTGCATGCACATGCAATGTTGGATGCCAAGTTATTATAGTCAATTTGATGCTAACAGAATTTTTAGATAAAGACCTGTTAAAGTATATATGTTTGATTTCAAAGATTGGATACCGCAAAACCATTGGCTTTGGAAAGGACCAACTAAAAGTCAACGGTTAAGGTTAAAATATGTCAATAATGTATTTTTCACAAGCATCCTAGACTGCGATAGTACACTTGAACTTTTCCATGTGGAGCAAAAATGCCACACCCCTTGAGTGTAACCCTTACTTTGACATCTAAACACCGAGTGAGCTCCATCACATTAACGTAACAAACAATAAATATGAATATCAGAAATAGAATTTTTTTGCTCCATTTAAGAATGTTGATGCATAACATTTTTTTTGTAGAAACTTTCATGGGTATATTTGCAAATTAAACCAAAAATTTGAGCATCCACTTGTGTATGTCCACAAACCGAAGTTGTGAGATGGATATGAAGTTGCAAGACTTGAAAATGACCACAAACTGAAATGTGGTCCAACACATATTCATTGAATTGCTGAGATCCACACAAAGCGTCCATGCACATTAATTTATGTCTTTTTAACAAATATTACCTTTTATGTTTTGACGAATGACTCGTACAGAATTTTCTTGATGCTTTGAACTTAAGTTATTAATATATCCGCTAGTTTGCTGAAGATGGATTATTACAAATTGTACAGTGCATAATACCAAAAGGTGGATGAGATTATAGAGAGAGAACTAAGCGTGGACTAAAAAACACTTGGTATATAACAGATAGATTTATTCAGAAAGCCCAGCAATGAGGAATAATAATTCATTAAATCATAACATGGGAAAGAGTTCCAAAGAATGAAGGCAGCACTGGCACCAGCAGGGACCACTTTATCAAGTACGTTCAATGCATCAAATCTTACACAAGTGAGAGCTCACCAGCAGGAATGGATCTCTTGACAAGTTTATTCCACGAGTCATTTGTCTCTGCGATGACCTTTAGAGCATAAGCCTGTTTTTATCACATTCAAAGGTCCATGATACTTATCAGACAAGATGAGGATAATAATCATGATAGAAAATACAAAATGTCCAGTGATGGTAGTCACAGTGCACTACTAGTACTACACATGTGTCTATAAATTATCTTTCTTCGGTTTATTACGGATAGAAACCATGTCTTGACCCCTCAAAAATGATGTCATTCTCGTTTTGATGATGCTATCAAGTTTAGTCAAGCCAAGTACAGTGATAAAAAATGAAGGTTGTTTAGTTGGTCATCAAGCAAGTTCAGCAGCCTCCTCATGTTTGAGCTTATCAAGAGGAAGTGACTACAACAATATCAAGTCTTATCTCATTAGGTGGGGTCAGTTATATAGATTGTAAGGCGCTATTGTGCTATATAAACAACCAAATCTTAAAATAGACTGTCAACAAAAGATCTCATTCAATAACAAAAGCAACACCTGGCTATCAGTTATAAGTTGGAAATAGAAGCTTATACAGTTAAGATTATAAGGAGTGCAAACAGATCTGAGGAAGGAAAGACTCTAACGATCCTATCCTCAACAAGCCCTGAAGTAAATTTCCAAGGTCTGTATAAGTGAATAAGGATCATATGAAATGGCACCCCAAAAACTCTTGACAGTGCTACTCATTGAATTCTTAAGCCAAAAAAAGCCAAGTTAGAATGGAACCAACATAATAGCAGGCCCACTAGAGCATTTACTTGAATACCATATAAATATATTTGGACAAAGAAAGGTTTTCTTTTTGTTTATCTTTCCTAATTTATTCTCTGCCATAAGATGAACTTTAAGAATGTATTAGACTTGCCATTGTTCCCCTATGAAACCATGCAAATTGCATTATTCATATATTTCATAATTTTCAATATATGATTTATAGAGTTTGACTATGCATTAGAGGAGACAAAATAAACTAAAATCAAAGCCTTCAATCAAGCTATTTGTAAGCAACAAGAACCATCAAATTGTTTAAAATCGTAAACTGCTAATCTTTTACTACATTTGAAAAACAGAAAGTAACATTAACCGATAGCAGGATACTTGTGTCATAGCATGACAACAACAACAACAATACCTTATTTGCTGGCTTGTTGCCTAGGCCAAATTTATTAGCAGGTTTTCCATCAGGTATCTTGTAGTCTCTGAACCAATCCCTAATTGCAGTAAGAGTGCCCTGAAGACAACATCCAAATTAGTCACACAAAAATATGCGAAATAAGGCACCAATCAAGCCTTATGAAGAGTAAACCCCTTTATCCTTTTCCATGATATTGGTAGCGTCAAAATGTGTGTGCAATAACAATAAATTAGCTGCCGTAAAAACAGTATATGTTGCAACATTTTAATTTAAAGACTGTAAATATAAAAAGGGTGCAAATGTCCTGCTCATTTATATAATAGATGCATGTGCACACAAAGTTGTAGTCATATTTGCAATTCAGCATGTCTTCCTCATCAAGAAACATTACAATACTTACTAAACAAGCTTTTTTATGTGCCCCACAAAAGCAAAAAAAAGTTCTTAATAAGGCTTTTCCATTTTAAAAGCGCATTATTAAGGTTGTGTCCTTCCAATGAAAAATAGGGCTCAGCCGATATTTCACCATGAACTATTTCTTACATCTTAAAAACTGCTAAATGAAAGTTCTTATTGTTTTGATCTCATTAAAGATGGGGTTCTAGTCTTTCACAGTATTACTTTAATTGGCTTTCCTCCCCGTTAATGTCAGATTTGTCATCATTAAGCTCAGGTATTTGAAATGGAAATTAATTGTATAAAATCTATGTTTCCTTTGGTTGAGTGTGGACTTGCAACTGCATTTCCATTCATCAACAGTGGGCTTGCCAACGAAAGCTGGGGTGGTGGCTCATGAAGTAAGTAACAAAACCCATGTATCAATTGATAAGACAGCATAAATAAAATAGAAAATCATGTGAAAAATATAATCTGGGATCTTCAACGAAATTCTTGCATGAATTAGGTGAACCACGTTATTTGTAGTTTGACCAATCATAAGCTAACATCTCAAACATATTTTATATAGATGAATGTCGTATAAAGCATTGTTTCATGTCCTTTTCTCTTTTTATTATCTGATGAGGGTATATTATACTTTCTTCATTAATCATTCACACACACAGATAGATGTTGTAGATGTGCTAAAATATGTATACAAGTAGTCTCAAGTGGAATAAATCCTTTGGGACCATCTAGTTAAGCAAGAACACTTACTGGAAAATGCTTTTCAACATCACCAACATCATTCACAAGTGAAGCCATTGGGTCATCCAACGAAATTGCAATTATTTTCCAATCAAGTTCTCCTTCATCAATCATAGCTAGAGCAGCCAAGGGTTTCACCTTGAGAACCTCGCCTATTTTTCTCCGGGTTTCACCAATCTCAACCACATCGACTACGAATTAAGAAGAATTCAGACACATTTTGCTATAGTTCACTTATGACAACAACACACTAAAAAACGAAGTCTGAAGTCATATGTAATACCAGGATCATTATCTCCAAATGCACCTTCAACTTCAGAATTTGCATGAGATGGGTCTTCCCATGTTTGTGGAAGCAAGCCATAGTTCCAGTTTATATTATAGCTGGGTCATGCAAAACATGTTTTAGAACATATTAGGCTGGCACTGAACTTTTCAAGCAACTTAAGAAATACTCCCTCCGGTCCTAAATATAAGACCTAATTCACTTTCTCTGGAAAATCCTTAAAAGAGCAAAATAAGTTAATTATAAATTGATTTACCTAATTTTTTCCCTTAAACTAGTTTATTTTATCTATAAACTAACGGATAATCTAAAAATATATCAAATATGTCATCATTTAATAACCTATTTCGCAACCTTAATCTCTCCAAAAAAAAAAGTCAATTAGGTACTATATTTAGGACCGGAGGTAGTATAAGCTTATCAGAAAAGTAATAATCCTAAAGCCTGAAGGATGATAACTCAAAGACTTTACAAAAGTAAGCATAATAAAATTAAAAATTATGGCATCTTAAGGCTACGGAAATGTATCAAAGATGAGCAAGGAGTAGAAGATTTTCCAAACAGATTCATGGCTATAAATAATGGGTGAAAATAAGAGACAGGACAGGACATTGACATTGCTAGTCCTAAGCTAAGGTAAAAGAGGAGGATTATGTTAGTCCCTGACAACTAATGTAAAAGCCTATTGAATCTTAAGAACATGGATCAATGAACCCCACCTAGTGAGAAAAGCCTATGTTGTTGTAATTAGAAGAAATAAGCACTGTAATTTACAGGCCTAGAGTTATATACAATCTGTAGCAAACTCCAAAATAAATATAATAAAACAAACATATCATGAATCCAGCACTCTTAAATAAACTTTTAATTTGTTTTGTTAATTCGAATTCAATTTGTTCATAGAATGTTCTTTATTTCTTTTCTTTCTTTAATTCAGTACCATTGATGCTTGCAAAAGTATCAACAAGGAATTTTATAATCAGCAACGCACAATGAAAAAATTTAACCCATAAAGATCATAATCATTCTTGAATGTCAACAAAATCTGTAAAACACAGTTTAAAAGTGCAAAGTCAAAGACATGATATACTACAACAAAGAACAAATTATTAGCAATGGCGATGATTCTTACGGATAATATCGGAGCTTTCCCTTTTTTATGTCCTGCTTAATGGGAGTGAATGGCTCGTCAGTAGCAACCTCCATCTTTGCACTAGATTCTTTCGGTATTTCACAAATAAAGTTAAAGACATCAGAACCTAGCTGCAATGGAACATCATGCCACGGAGAAACCTGCACAATACAGCATGCATTTCAGTAGCTACATCTAAAACCATTTAAGTGACAACAGCTCTCAATTGTTACATGACGCAAATATAAAAAGAAACTCATGCATACAACAGCAATCTGATTTCAGTACTCTATTCCATACAATGCTTTTGATCTTTTCATGCAAAACACTATCATTCCAGAAGTTACTCCCAGAAAAATACAAATGAAAGAACTGAACCACAAATGGGAAAACTGGTTTTCTCAAAAACATTTGAAAACTGGTTAGCTCAAAAACATTTTGTACTTAAAAAAGGACAACAAAATAAAAAATCAACCAAAGCTTTCTAAATCCAAATCATGATGATGCCAATTAATCAAACACAAAAGCTACATGGATTAAGCATAACACATAAGTATTAAGCATGAACTAAAAATCCATTCAACATGTAAAACTCGTCCCTTTTCTCACACTAAACAAACACTCTTCAATAAAATATCAAAATTTCACAGCAAAAATTGCATTTTGACAACACAAAACGGATTACACATAAGAAAACAAAAAACCCATGTCATAACATTCCATTTCACAGAATCTAAGCCACTAAACCAGCAAAAAAAATACCCATTTCCTCCAAGAAACAAAAAGAAATAAATAAATAAATAAATAAGAGAGAAATGAAAGGAACCTTCTTGCCAGATTTATCAACGAAGAAAACTCTGTAATCCAAGGTTTCAGGCTGGCCTTCTTCTTTGACCTGAACTTCGGGGTTGTAAATAGCACGGCAAGTGAAAGACCTTTTGGAAGAAGGAGAACGAAGCTTGAGATTCTTAAGGCAAAGGGTTTGAACAAAAGGCTTTTGGGTATGCGAAAATGGGGATTTGGTGAGGAGAGAGCAAGTGGAGTTACTAGCTATGGTCATCGCACGTGTGGCCGCCATGGTTGCTGACGAAGCTCTCTGCTTCACTCACTCTTTCTGAGTTTAGAGTGTGAGGCTGTGACTTCCTTTCCTTGTTCAGATGGTTTGGTTTCCTGATAGCCTCCTTTTTTAAAACTATATTTTTATTAAAATTATACTCCCTCGGCTCCTAAATATAAATAAGACCTAGTTGACTTTACAAAATATATGTTACTACCTCTCCGTTCCTAAATATAAAACTTAAATGACTTTTTTTGGAGAGATTAAGGCTGCGAAATAGGATATTAAATTATGACATTTTTGATATATTTTTAGATTATTCATTACTTTATAGGTAAAATATACTAGTCTAAGGGAAAAATTAGGTAAAACATCAATCTATAATTAACTTATTTTGATTTTTTAGGATTTTCCAAAAAAGTCAATTAGGTCTTATATTTAGGACCGGAGGGAGTATTAAATTATGACATATTTGATATGTTTTTAGATTTGTCATTAGTTTATAAGTTAAATAAATTAGTTTAAGGGAAAAAAAAGTAAGCAAATCAATTTATAATTGACTTATTTTGTTTTTTAGGATTTTCCAAAAAAGTAAACTAGATCTTATATTTGAGACCAGAGGGAGTAGTATTTACTTTGTTTAAAAAAACATTATTTTATTTTTCGCGTGGACATTTTTAATAAGATCAATTGGAGCATTAGTAAGGAACTCAAAAAGACAAATAAGAATTAATGGGTAGTTGGTTGAGCTGGTAAGTGGATTTGGGCAACACTTACCACTCGAGTCCGGATTAAACCAAGCAGTTATTAACAAAAAAAATGACAAATAAGGAACTTACCAATTGCAACTTGGGCCAACCTCAATGTCACAGGGAACTCAACGGGCTCAAACTAATCCAGATCCGCACCGGAGCCTCCGCTTAAGGGTGAAGTGCTGGCCAAGGGGCAGGTTGCATTCCCAGAGCTCGAACTCGAGACCTCTGGTTAAGAGGTGAAGTGAGGTAACCACTACACCAACTAAGTTTGGTTAAAGTACATTGTTCTTTAATTGACCTTTTGGAAGTTTGAGTTCCTTACTTGTCCTTTTGAATATTCGGAGAGATTTATTTGTCATTTTCCCCATTTTTATAAATGAGAATTAAGAGGAATTGGAATTGAGTTCCTTACTTGTCCTTTTGAATAAAATTTGAAATTTTTTTATTAAAAATATCTATTTATAAAAAAAATATAACATTTGTGTTTGTACAGAGAAATAAATGAGTTGAATATTGCTTCTACAGTTGAACAGAATCTGTAAGACACAGTTTAAAAGTGCAAAGTCAAAGACATGCTATAGCTATACTACAACAGAGATCAAATTATTACTAACTGCAACAAAGTATTCTGAAAATAGTTTTTTTATTCTAAGAAAATCATAAAACATTTCCATAGTTATAACTTATAACCACAAAAAAGTATTGTTAAAAAGTTTTTTTAATAAAACAATTAAAACATCGTGGCTTGATAACTGCGACCATGTATGAATATAAGTTTTGAAATTGAAAAGTTTTTGTCAACTAGGGGTTTTATTTCAATAAAATTTCCTGAACACTTTTAAAATGACTTCCATAAATTCTCAAATTAACAATTAATAAATAATTATTCATCTTTAATCCAATTTATAATGGAAATAAATAATAAGACTATCCAAAATGACTTTTATATTTGGTGTGAGACATGCAGTAATTGAGTCAGATTAACTTCATCTTGTTCAAGGTATTGAACAATTTGAAGTTATGATGTTCAGGACCAATGGGAAGGAATCAGTACTAGGGTCAAGGAGATTATATCTTTTTGTAGACGTCCATGGGATGTTAGAGTTGACTGGTGCAGAAGGGAGCAGAATGTGGCTGCAAACAAGCTAGCGAGACATGCACTAGTAGGAGACCATGAATTTGTTGAGTTGCAACAGATCCCGGTTGATGTCCAAGATGTAGTAGTAAACGAGCAACAGTTTGCGTTGCATTAGTTTTTGTGCTTTAATTGTAATAAAAAAAAAGATTATCCAAAATGACTTTTATATTTGTGCTATCAAAGTCCTTGTTCTAGAATATTTGTTTTAATTTCATAATTTTAGGTAAATTACTTTTACTACAATTTAAGTAATATGCTATTTCATTAGGATTGAATGATGTCATGTAATCAAAAAAAAAAAAGGATTGAATGATGTCAATCAAATCATTAAATAGTAATTCATAATATTAATTTCTTAGGGTTTTAATTATAGTGTTCTATAGTTGCATATTTCTATGATTAAGTGGTGGACGAAATTGATTGGGGATGGAAGAGAATTGAAAAACCATAACAAAGTTGGGGACTTATTTTTAGTTAAAGGACATTTGGAGAGGTGTTTGAGCGGTTAGGGACCTTAAATAAGGCTATAAAAGCCCTACAATCGCGTATGATTTTTTTCTGTCAGCAAAATGGCTCACAACTGCAAAGGGATTCGTTTTATTTGAACACCCAATTCACCTCTTTTGGGTGATCAGTGAGCGCTTTTAGGGGAGACACTGTAACATCCCATATTTCTAACACTTATAAATAAATGGTCTTTGTGAAGGGAGTATTATGTTTCCATCTAAAATCTTCCTTCCATGTATAAAATACTACTCCAAATCCATGACGCTCTATTGCCCTTTTTTGCATCAAGAAAACACAATTAGGAAAAAATTTAGCCCAAAATTTGGACCCATAATTGTTGTGGCTCAGTTAAAATTCTCCATCCTAATTTAGCTAAAAGAGCCTTATTGAACGCAGCAAAATCCCTAAATCCCATTCCCCCTTCAACCTTGGCCTTTATCAATGTATTTAGCATGTCCCAGTGAATTTTCCTTTTAGTCCAATCACTCTTCCACCAAAAATCAGAAATTAATCTATCCAATTTTCTAAGTACTCCCTCAGGTCCTAAATATAAGTTATGGTTGACTTTTTTGGGAAATCCTAAAAAAGCAAAATAAGTCAATTATAAATTGATTTACTTACTTTTTTCCTTTTAACTAGTTTATTTGACCTATAAACTAATGACTAATCTAAAAATTTATCAAATATGTCATAATTTAATACTCCCTCCGTTCCTAAATATAGGACCTAGATGACTTTTTTGAAAAATCCTAAAAAAAAGCAAAAAATAAGTTAATTATAATTTGATTTACCTAATTTTTTCTCTTAAACTAGTTTATTTTACCTATAAACTAATGGATAATCTAAAAAGATATCAAATATGTCATGATTTAATAACCTATTTCGCAACTTTAATCTTTCAAAAAAAAAAGTTATCTAGGTCTTATATTTAGGAACGGAGGGAGTAACATATTTTGTAACCTTAACATTTCCAAAAAAAAGTCAATTGTGACTTATATTTAGGACCGGAAGGAATACAGTTTTAGGTATGGTAAAAAAGTACAGGTTTAGGTAACATAAAGCATGACATTGAATAAACTAGAATAGAAGTGGCTATTGCTTTCAATAATACCTCGAAGTGGCTATTGCTTTCAATAATACCTCTGATAAGAATTGTTGCCTCCACCCTTGAATTCTTTTCTTCATTTTATCTAGCACAAAATTAATTGCCTGCACCTTTGAACACACCCCCAGGTAATTGGCAAACTTAAGTAAGCTCCTGGCAAGTAGACAACCTGAAGAATTTGAAATAGCTGTCAAATTTCCTCCTTTAACATGTCAGGTACATGTTTAGAGAAATACAAACAAGACTTGTTTACATTAATTTTTTGGCCAGATGCTTCACAGTTCTCATCTAAAATGTGTTTCAAATTCCTGCAATTTTCCAGGTCAACTTCAAGAAAAAACACAGAATCATCGGCAAACAAATATGTTTGATGTCATTATGGTACATTTTTTGTTCTCTTTTTTCCATTTGATTGCACATGAATATTATGTTTTTCAGCACTACAAATGGGTGATTAGTGTGCACTATAAGAAAATTTGCCTGAAGTCTCGCCATAAATAAACAAGCCTTAAAGAAGAATAATTTCACGGGTTTTCACCTAATCGCGACATAAGGCAGGACTCATTTCAATTGTTTTGTGGCTTGACATGTATGTTTTAATTGAAAAATATGCATGTCCTGACTCCATGAGGGACATGTTGCAATTGTTTTTTTAAAAATTTAAATAGACATATTGTGCCCAATATATTTTAAATATAGACCATAAATTTAAATATATCAATGTTCATACTATATCAACCTTAATAAAGAATTTCTATGAAATTTATATATAAATTCATTGAATTTGTTCAATAAAAAGTAATTAAAATGAATTTAATTAATAGCAAAGTAACACAATTTTTTATAAGATAGAAATGTAAATATGATAAATTCACAATGCAAACACATGAACTTCTATCGAATTTTTAAATACTAAAAATTTAATTGACTCGTGACACATTTTGATTAGGTAAAGTAATAAAAATGTTAAAATGAGAGTGCAACTTGCAAGTTTGACAACAATGAGCATATTATCATTTTATCTCAATTTATGTAAAGAGCAATGAGCCCTAGTCAACTATTCCCTTTTATGTCAAATAAATTAATTATTCTTTTCATTGTCATTGACACATCATATAGCATTCAACAAGAATTCAAATATGAAAGCTTCCTTTTTTTTTTAATCCATCACCACGTCATGTCCACCATTTTAAATTGAAACCCTTCCGTTGAAACAAATTGAAATCATTGGCATGCATATTAAAAGCAACAATACGTTTTTATTAGCATTCATTATGCACCTTTCAATTTTTTTAAGAAATCCCTTTCAAACTTATGAACATCTACTATGTTCAAATTGATCTTTCTTTTTGAAATGGTGAGATTTTTTATTTTATTTTATTTGTTTTTAATAATTTATTTGTTATTTCTCAAGTTTTTTTTATCAGGAGTTATTTCCCAAGTTAAACATGATGCTTGTTCACGTAAATTGGTTTCTCATTTGCTTTCTTTCAGTTTCCTATTTTATTTTTTGTTAGGAAAAATATGGAGTGATGATTAGAGTGATTGGGAGAGTTTTGTAGTTACTAGAGAAAATATGAAATTTAATTTATGATTAGATCTGAATGTAATCAAAGATTTTCAAATGCATATATTCTATAAATATTTTGGAAAAATATTTATTTCATCTCTAGCTTTCTTTTTTCTCCCAACTTTTTTTTCTATTAGAGAATGAGGATTGACGATAGTTTTGAAATTGCAATATGGTTGGTTAGATTTTCAAATAAATGAAGTTAAATATCATCACAATCTATAGAAAATAAAATATATAAGTAATGAGTAGTAGTATTATAAAATTAAGTAGATAAAATTGGAGTAAGTAAACAAATTATGTTATCTATAATCTGTCATCTATAACACTCATCTTTGGTGAAAACAAAACTCTAATAGTCATCCACTAAGCATGTATTGGAGGTTTGATACCAGCGGAAAACGAATTGGTATCAATCTATTATATATACAACGGTTGCTGAACAAACTATATAAGGCCGATATCAAATTTTCTTTCTCAATTTTAGTTTGTATCCCAAAAATGGGTGTAAGTTATTTTACTCAAAAACTATTCTCAAAAAACTATTTTCTCAAAAGCTATTCTCGCTGAATTCAAAAAGGCCTTTTATAGCACTAATTGCATTGACGTTTTCTTTCAAACTGAGCACGTCCTAGCAATCATCAATTTCGTATTAGAGGATGGGAAGCACAACCTTCTCCACTAAAGTAGTCAGAAGTTCATGATATACATGAGAGGACAAAACATTATATAAACAATGGCAAAATATGAGACACACATTTATTTGTGACAATGCTATTACAATCAGATTGCTAACAAAATCAATAACTTCTAACCAATTCATCTCTTGAAAATTAGTTCTCTTTTGGAGTGGATCCCACCACATACAGGAGTTCCAATCTCACATATGGAGAGAAGATGTGTGGAAGGCAAGAATTATCAAAGTTCGATGAAAACTCCCTTTCCCAATCTTCCATTCGTTTGTTAACGTGAGACATTTGACTATAATAATCAGTTTTATTGGAAAAAGAGTATATCACCAGTGCTTAGCAATGAATTATATTCTGTTTCATAGGTTCTTTCCAAGTCGCTTTCATCGGTGCTTGGCTCTCCCCCTATCCTTTCAAAATGGTTTTCCACATGATGTTGTCTAAGTGTTTGATGTTTCCTGCATTGAAGTTCCCCTTCCATTTCTTTCACTTTTATTTGTTTCTCAAAATCTCTACCAAATACAGCATCCTTTTTTTTTTTGATACAATAAAGCACTAAACTCATAGCATATTATGTGGCATCTCTTGTCTAACTTTAGCAGCAACATGAGCAGGCACTTCCTTAAACTGCACAACTCCAGCACCCACTGTCATCGCATATCTTGCGAGCAAGTCAGCAACACTATTCCTCTCTCGATTACACCACAATATTTGGACATCCCATGCACGCCTACACAAAGACAGAATCTCTTCCATCTCATTTGTTCCATTCCCATCCATCTCACGGTATTGCTCAATATCTTGGACAAGTTCAAGACAATCAGATTCAAGTATGAGATGTCTAACACCAAACTCCCAGCTCCACTTTAATCCCATGAGAATAGCCCACCGCTCCGCTACGTAGCAGTCTCCTCTTCCCATATTGAATAAGAAGCCTCCCCTCACCTTTCCTTTATAATCCCTCATAACCCCCGCACACGCCGATGCTCCTCCATCCGGGTTACATGCTCCATCCACATTAACCTTCACATATCCTTTCCCAGGAGCTTCCCATCCATCAATATCCCTACCACGGTTCAACCCATGAGGTATACACTCCCCACTCCATGAGGCACATGCTCTAACTTTAGCAATAATAGTTCTAGTTGTTACCTCTCCATCATTAAATATCTTGCTATTCCTTGCGAGCCATAATTGTTGACAAGTTAGGGAAAATACAATTTGCCACGGAATATCATACGCTTTAAATTGGGCCTTAAGATTCCATTCCATCCAATTTTTTATTCCTCCATAACTAAAAAAGGTAGAGCAATACCTTCCTGGTACCATTAATAACCAAACCTCTGTCGCCTTATAACAGTCTCGAAGAACATGTAAGTCGCTTTCAGGAAATCTTGCACAACATCCACACTCATCTAAAGTAGTTATATCACGCCTAACACGTTCCATATTTGTTAAAAGATTACCTCTACAAGCAAGCCACATAAACATTCTGCAGCGTTTATCAATTTCATTGCATGTTGATGAAAGTAAAGGCATCGTTTGCATATCATATGAAGGTATAACAGACACCACCGAATGAACCAACGTGTGACGAGCTGCACTAGACAGGGTATTTGCCTTCCATGATGACAACTTCTTATCCATTTTCCCCAAAATATACTCCTGAGATCGCCTCGTAACTTTCTGATGAATCAACGGAACACCCAAGTATCTCCCCAAATCAACACATGGGCTAAACCCCATGAAATTACTAATTTCATTAACTCTGGTGTGATTAACATTCTTGGAGAAAAATATCCTGGATTTCATGTTATTGACTTTCTCCCCTGAAGCTGCACAAAAATCATCTAAACAGGCCTTGATAATAGCTGCCTGGTCCATATCTGCTTCAGCAAACAACATCAAATCATCGGCAAAGAACAAGTGAGAGATACATGTCCCACTCTTCTTTAGCCTAAAAGGTTTCCAATTATCCTCTTCCACCTCAGTCTGAATCAAATGAGCAAATTTTTCCATAATTAAGACAAAGAGATAAGGAGATAAAGGATCTCCTTGCCTTAACCCTCTTGACGGAGAAAAAGTTTCGCCCTTTTCACCATCCCACATAACTTGTAACTTAGCCGTGCTGAGACACCATTCGATAATTCTAATCACATTAGAAGGAATCTTTAATTCATCTAGATACTTCAACACAAAATTCCATCTCACATGATCATATGCTTTTTCTAAGTCAATCTTTATGGTCATAAATCCCTTCTTCCCTTTTCTATTCCTCATGGAATGAATAACCTCCTGAGCAACAATTATGTTGTCTGTTCCTTGCCTCCCTGGAACAAAACTACATTGATTTGGGGATATTATTTTCGGCATAACTCTCCTCAAACGGGTAGCAATCACCTTTGTCAGAGTCTTGTAAACAACATTACACAAACTAATTGGTCTAAAATCCCGTATAGTTTCAGGATAATCAGTCTTAGGAATCAAGACAATATTAGTTTCATTGACACTACTAATCTCCTCCTTATTCTCAAACATAAGATCAACTTTAGATAAAAGAGACATACCTAAAGTTTCCCACTGGCTTTGGAAGAATAAGGGGTTTAATCCATCTGGGCCTGGAGCCTTCATTGGCCCCATAGCAAAAAGGGCTCTCTTCACCTCCTCCAAACTTATCTTCCTTCCAATAGATTGAATATCTGCCTTCGATAACTCAGGAAACCGGTAACCGAAATTCACTTTTGGCATCACATCGTTGTCATCCATATATAATGACGTGAAAAAACTTGTCCCAATCTGCCTTATCTTCATTGGGTCATACTCCCACTCTCCATCATCTCCTTTCAATGCCTCTATACGATTTCTTTTCTTTCTACTATTAGCCATAGAATGGAAATATCTCGTATTTTTGTCTCCTTCATTATACCAGCTACATCTAGATCTCTGAAGCCACATAATCTCCTCCTGAGCTAAAACCTCTTCCAACTGGCCCCACACATTTTCCCTCTCCCCCTCAATACTACTATCAAACTGTAATCTCTCAAACTTTCTATTAATCGAATCAAGTTTCCTTAACAAACTTCTCTTGCGCTGATTAACATTCCCAAAGACCTCCTTATTCCATTCCTGAACATTCCCCACAAATGACATAACATTCTCATGCCAATTTCTTGACTCAACCCAAGATCTTTTGACAACTTCATTAAAGTCATCATGGGTTACTCAAGGGGCAAAAAATCTAAACTCCTTCCTCCTCCTTATTTTTACCCTTCCCCCTTCCATTCTCAACAAAATAGGGCAGTGATCAGATTTAAATTTGGGTAAATGAACAGCACTTGCCTCCGGAAACTTCAACAAGCATTCCTCATTCATCAACACCCAGTCAATTTTACTATAACATCCTTTCCTTGCCCAAGTAAATTTTGGACCTGCCGCTTGTATCTCTTTCAAACAAGAATCAGACACCCATTCTCTGAACCATTTATCGGGAGGAGCAACATTCCTTGCATTAGATAACCGGTCATCATAATTAAGTGTAGCATTGAAATCTCCACAGAAGCACCACCTAGCTACACCAAAATTATCAACCCTCTCCAACTGTCTCCACAATTCACGTCTTCTTTGTACCTGTGGACTCCCATAAATAATAGAAAGACCACACTCATTGCTAGTGCCTCTTTTTATTATTCCATGTAACACTTGCTCATGCTTCTCCACAACTTCGAACTCAGCCTCCTTCTCCCAAAAAACCCAAATACCTCCACTAAAACCTAATGACTCAATGATAGCTACCTCATCAAAGCCAAGCCTTCTTCTCATTTGTTCTGCCTTATCACCCTTCTGTCTTGGTTCTAAGATAGCTATTAGACTCAAACTGTACTGACGTCTAAGTTCTGTAAGAAGCGGAGTAAGCGTTCTCCCCCCCGCTCCTCGTGAATTCCAAAACAAATAATTCATCATTATTAATAATACTATTTAAAATAATGAACCAAACAACTCAAGATTTTAGCACTCTTCAAACTAACGACTTAGTCGTAGTTTCCACGCCCATCATATTGTCTTGCACAAAAGAAAGAATATTCTCCCTAATTTCCAAAACTCCTTGCCTCTTCTTCGAACCTGGATCCAATGAATTATCAGCATACTTCGAAGGCCCAAATGATGTATCATTCACCTCTCCTTGTACAACATGGGTCTTTTCAGCCTTTGATTCCATTTGTTGCTTCATTTTCGGCCCCACAATCACAGCCTTCTCATTGACAACATTAGTCTCAAATTTTGCAATCCTATTTTTAATAGCCACGTAATCATCCATGGGATTAGGAACAACTTTATTCTCTTTCTTTTGACCCATAACCTTCGGCACATTCACTTCCTTATTTATTGACTTTTTCAAAAAAACTTTAGGCTTGAGGTGCGTATGATTTGTTACCACCGTTTCAGGAATATTATGATTGCCCTCCTCATCATTATTTGAAATATCTTCATGATCAACCCCATTTAAAATATTATAACGAGATCCCTTAAATTGTGGAACTGAATTTGCACTTTCTCCCCTTATTCCACGCATCTTCCCTTCACGTCGTCCGCCAAACCTCCCCTTCCAACTCCGTTGAACCACCATCCAATCACCATATTGCTTCTCTTCTTCCCCTTTCTCCGGCAACACATCATGAGACTGCTCCTTACCATCACTTCTATCTTGATCAATAATCATATTAGAAGCAATACAATGATCCTTATCATGCCAGTACTTGCCACACGCAAAACAAATCAAATGGAGGCCTTCATATTCAATCCTCTTTTCCACTCCATTAATCATGATACTCGGCAACAAGGGCTTAGTTAAATCAAGCATGACACAAATACGAGCAAATCTACCTTTAGTTCTTCTCAAGGTAGTGTTGTCGATTTTTACCACTTGACCAATTTGATTTCCGACTACATATAACATCCCCTTATTATAATAATCAAGCGGTAATTGGGAAATGCGAACCCAAGCAGCAATCTTTGACACTCTCTCCCCTTCTGGATTAAAGTCTGATCTCCATGGTTGAACACTAATATAATGATCAAAAATGAGTCATGGCCCTCCAGCTAAAGCCAAGTCATAAGTTTCTTCCCTCCTACAATTAACCAAGAAGAACCCTGAGCCAATATCAATCGTATCAACGTCACCCCATAGTTGTTCAAGCTTCCGTATCATAATCTCCTCTCGAACATTCATTCCCAATACCGAAACAAATAGGGATCGCTTCCATCTCCTAGCCATCCTCTTGCGAAGCTCCTCTGAGACAATGATATTAGGAACTTTCCCGGACCTATCAACGGTGATATCCTTCTTCCACCCCTCATTCCTCCAACATTCCTCATCTTCTTCATCCGTATCAATCATCCTATCATCAACCTTAGTACAAGCCTCTTTATAATAGATGAGCATCCTTAGCAACTTCTATTTCATGTATTTCCTCTACATTAGCTATGCTTCTTCTCTTAATAATAGATGAGGCGCGAATCCTATGAAGATCCTTAATCTTCTTTTCAAGATAATGAATATTTGTCGCATCACCCTGCAATTAGAAAAGGTACATTTATCTTAGACTCAAAACAGTTTAAAAAGCACTAGATTCAATGAAAGCATACAATATGTCATATTATATGAAATAGAGTTCATAAATGTAAAACAGCCTCAATTTCTATTACCTATGACCCCAATATGGAAGTGACCACCACAGGAAGTAATAATTTCAGTGACACTAAACAAGCCTAATTTCAATGACACTAAACAAGCTCAAATCAAGGATAGGTAGCAATCAAGAGGCATAGCTACCTGTAAAAATTCACATATCTCAAAATAGCTTCGAAGCTGTTTCAAAGACCTGTACATCGCATCCGCTTCTGCTAAAGAATTTTTAAGGGAGTTGACACGCAATTGTTGTGAAGACAGATCTTCATCTATTTTACTCAGTGACAACATTGTTCTGGTAAGAGATTCTTATCAAGTTTTATAAACAATTATGACAATGTTAATAAGACATCAATTTAATAGAGGACTATTTTAGATGTAAGATTCTTGTGTCCAAGGAAATTTCCATTATCCAAAAATGCGGCCAAACAAAAGTATTGAGCTATATATATGAAGATAATAGCACATAATAGCACGCAAGTTACTGCTGACACAATCAACCAATTATAATTTAATTTTGATGACACTAAACATACACAACACTTCAATTGTCCCTAAAACTTGCAAGTACAGCACCAAAAAAAATATAGTCACACATTCTCTTTGCACTCCCAGATAAAAATAAGAATGAAGTGTTAGCCATAAAATTATCTCAATAACCACGTTGTACAATCCTCTTGAATGTGTAGAAAGAAATAAATACTCCTAACTCTATATAGCACTATTATCTCTCCTTTTAGTAGTACTCCATATATAATACTCCCTCCGTTCCTAAATATAAGAGCACTTTGACTTTTTTGGAGAATCCTAAGAAAGCAAAATGGACAATTTAATCATAACATATTTTAAATATTATTAGATCATATGTAAGTTCATAAGTCAAATAAACTAGTTTAGTGAAAAAATCTGGGAAAATCAATTTTTAATTACCATATTTTGCTTTCTTAGCTAGGATTCTCCAAAAAAGTCAAAGTGCTCTTATATTTAGGAACGGAGGGAGTAGCTCCAAGCATAACAAATTTCTGAGCTTATTCCTAGAAAGATGCTCAATGAAACACGTTTATATTTTTGTTCAGATGCAATATAACCATATGTCTTGCTGTTATAATGATGATAAGCTTAAGGCAATGTATAAAAATCACATTATATTTCTCAAACTAAAAATTAGAGCTATAAAACTTCATATTGGTGGTGCCAACCATCATCATCAATATATATCTTAGAAAGTGGGTATTAACCCTTTTGTGTTCACACTAGAACCTATTCCAATCAATATATATCTTAAAAAAATGGGTTTTAACCCCTTTGTGTTCACACTAGAACCTATTCCAATTATAGCTTATTCAGGAAATTGTATAAATGCAACCCCATTGATTATCATAATAATAATTAGTCATTATGAGTCATATCCCAGTTATAAATAAAAGAACAATCACATGACCAATTTGAATTTAAACCTCATTAATTCGCAGCACAATTCGGCTATTTGAACGTTTCCATAATCTGAAAGAATTACGTAATTACTAAAATCACTGCTAATATCAATTATATATAATTAGTTTTCACTTACCCAATTAAAAAATTTAGACCAAGTTAATTGAAATTATTTGAAAAGATCGGCTATTAAAAAATTTAGACCAAGTGAACTTTTAGTTGAAGGCTATGCCTGGGGAGAAATTTGGTTTATTTTTTGGAGGGGGTTTTGGATAAAGAACGTTGTTGGGATGAAATTTAACTCTTCTATCAATGTACTATTTAAAATGTGGGTTTAAACCCTTTGAGCTTTCACACCTAAACCAATTCCAAATGAGGTTTTACCAAAGTATCTCTCAAATCAAACTATACTAAATGTATGAAAATTACCTAAAACATTTACATTGAACACATAAATGGAACTTCATTAATTCTCTTAAATTTTGAGCACAATTCGATGCACATTCATAGTTTACATGATCTGAAAAATATTAAAATAAGCAATTACCATTATCACTTATAATGTCAATCGAAAGTTCCATTCTGAGCAAAAAAAATTCCAAAGTTCCAAACTTCAGTGTTTGTATAAAGCTTCCATCAGACATTATTTTATTTGCGTGTGATTCATTTTGTAGTACTAAAAAAATGTTGTGTTCAGAACAAGTACAAACGTCAAAAAATAATGTGAATAAAATTTCTCCAAATGAGAGAGAAGGAAGAGAAAAGGGAATTTACAAGCTAATTTACCTAGAGTGTAACTGAGAACTAAGGAAAGAAGGTAATGAAGCTTTTAGTACTACAAAATTGTTTTTACAATTGTTTACAAGTTAATTTACAATTGTTTTTCTTTAATTTGTAAAATTAACTATGTATCATCTTGCCAATCAGAATGTAAGTCTCATAAATGCTCACCCCAATTGAATTCTCATCTACAATTTCATAAAATGAAAAAAAAAATACAGTAACCAATTAATAAAATTCTTAATAATATAAATC
This sequence comes from Mimosa pudica, assembly GCA_029929735.1. Lineage (NCBI taxonomy): Eukaryota > Viridiplantae > Streptophyta > Magnoliopsida > Fabales > Fabaceae > Mimosa > Mimosa pudica. The sequence continues at coordinate 3,560,023 of JAKELP010000039.1, read as the reverse complement.
ATAAATACTTAGATTTCAACTACCCAATTAAAATTTAGTCCTCATTGTTTCAATTACTCAACTATTGCCCGTTCATGAATATTGTGCTGAACATATATATAAAACAATTTTCAAACTTCTACATTTCAAAAGTTCTAATCTTTACTTTTTATGTAGACTTTCTCCCAAATCGTAAAATTCTTAGTGTGATTCATTTTGTTACACTAAAAAAAATAATATTGTTCAGAACAAAGAAACCTAGCCAATCGGAATCCAAGCCTCATAAATAAGAACAATCACTTGGCCAATCAGAATATACGCCTCAGTTATTTCTAGTACATTTCATCCCTCAGGCAACGTTTCCATAATCTGGAAAAAATTACAGTAAGTGATTACCCAAATCACTGATAATATCAATCATCCATAATTATATTTCACCTACCCAATTAAAATTTGTCACTCAATAAATCAATCAATGTGATGTACATAATTCATTGTTCATAACTTTGAAAATGAATTATTTCCAATTTTCTACTTGTCCAAAGTTACAAGCTTCAATTTGAAAAAAGAAAGTTACGCACTTCACACCTGCACCTTCTCCCAGACAATTTGAAAAATAAATCAATCAATGTGATGTACATAATTCATTGTTCATTGTTCATTGTTCATATCAAAAAAATTGCATTTGCCAGAAATCCAAGGAAAGGTAATTTCTTGATGTATGTATATGAGAATTAGTGTCATGAGTTCATATATTATTCCTAATAGAAACTAATCTAATGTATTCATCAAGTTAGAGCAAACTTGCAAATTTCCCTCTAAATGTATAGAGCAAACTAATTTGTATCATCGTTTTCACTTCCCATTAAGAATTTAGATAACTTCAAAGTTGAAAAATAATTTAAATAAATATTAATTGGATATTTGTAATGTATGAGGATCTTAGAAATTGATTCCTAGGGAAATTTGGTTTTTTTTTTGGGGGGGGGGGGGAGGGGGAGAATGGAGTTTGGATGGGGGAGGTTGGGGATAAAGTTTGACTCTTTAACTTTATATACGGGCAAGTTTGCTTCTAGATCAAGTTAAAAATATCACATATAATACTAATTGAAATTATTTGGAAAGAACAAATGTACAAAAAATTTAGACGAAATAAAATTTCAGATGGGGGGAGGTGCTTGGTGAACTTTGGTTTATTTTTTTGTTGGGGATGGGGGGTTTTAATGGGGAAGTTGGGGATGAAGTTTTCCTCTTCTCATCCAAGAGAGAGTGGTTGAACTGAAGGGGAGTTGAAGATAGTTTGATTCTTTTGTTTTTATTTACAGGAAGTTTGATTCTCAGCCAAATTGAATACTCCCTCTGTTCCTAAATATAAGATCACTTTGGTTAATTTGGAGAGATTAAGGAAGACTTTCTAATGAATTAGGATTACATAATCTTTCCAAAATACCCCTCACTTAAATTTAAAAGACAAATATGGATTTGAGAGAGAAGTGAGGGAGCTAAGAAGTATTGGGGTAATTTGGACCAAAATTGGCAAAATAGAAAGTGATCTTATATTTAGGAACTTATCCACTTCCCCAAAGTGGTCTTATATTTAGGAACGAAGGGAGTATTATGTGTGAGTAAAATTAATGATATTTTAAAGTATCATATAAAGCACTAATGAATTAATATTATAATTTTTTATTTGATAAATGATAATATACATTGAGTTTCCTATATTGTTAAAATAGAAATCAATGTTCCGAAGTTTTTAAATATAATTTGGGTAAGAAATAATAGTCCTATCAATTATCATTGCTGCCCAAGTAAATCGACATATATAGATTATGGGATGAAATTTAAAATTCAAATCTTATTTCCAAAGATGATAGGAATGAATTTTAAAAAATTGAATTCAAAATATCATTATTATTGCTAATGATATCTTTTTATGTTAATGAAATTTCCCTCCATCTTCTCAATCTAAGCATATTATTGAACAAATTAAAATAGTTATTTCCCGCTGACACCCTGAACAGGAGCTAATTAAAATAGGTATTTCCCACTGACACCCTGAGTAGGTTAATACCCACCACTATAAGTTTTCAAACAATATCTATTATGTGTGCAAAGAAAATTTAGTTCTTATTTTTGTTGTGGGGAGGGGTTGGACGGTTGTAGATAGTTTAATTGTTTCTATTTAACAATAGTTTAATTTTTGGTCAAGTTAAATATTATATGTGATATAAATTAACGAAATTTTTAAATAATTATATCATTTAAATTACTTACAAAAGACACCTTAAACGTCAAAATATCATCATATAAAGACAGACCATATATGCTATTTTGTAAAAAAAATCACCCGTGCATCACACGGGTAGAACACTTGTTGCTATTATAAATGGGCGAGTTTGAATATCCACCAAGTGATTAATGGATGCTATCAGTTGAGTGAACTTTTGAATGAGGATGTTGTAACATACTGTTACTAATTTCCTAATTAAACTAAGATGTCCCTTTTAATTCAATAATCTCTTTACTAACTATGATAGAAAAAGGAATATTCATATCAACAATATCTCTATCATAATTAGAAAAAGAATTTACTAATCATTTTATACATTATCCATGATAGAAAAGAATTGTCTAATACAATATGAATACTATCATGGATAATTAGCAGCTAACCATGTTAGAAAAGATTCACCTAACATGAGTAGAAAAAGAATCACCTAATGTGAAATATTATTAATGATAGAAAAGAATTTCCTGATACAATAGGAATACTATCATGGATAATTAAAAGCTAACCATGTTAGAAAGGATTTGTCTAACATGGTTAATAAACAACACTAATTGATATTAAACAATAAATAAATATATATACATGCGGAAGCGAATGCAGACCTATAAATTGGCAATATACAATTCTAAATAAACTATACAACCTCCACTACCTAATTCCCTTTCCTGATGCTGGTGCCTGTGCATGAATACCTGCAAAAATGTCAGTAATCGTGGGATGAGACAATTTGTCCCAGTAATCACCGCTTAACTCACTATAACAGTGAGATGTGCGGTAGCGATGACGTCTAAAGGGTACCACATTTTAAATTCAGTAATATATACATATATTTGTCAAGTCTCCTTCCATTCATCACTCAAGTCCCTCTGTCACATCCAAGTCAACTCAAATTCACCATCTCTACTTTTCACATATCACTCAAATCCCTCAGTCAATTCCACATTAACTAAATATCATCTCCTAGTCTCCAATCTTATGATGCTACCACAACTCTCACACTCACCTATAGATGCATTGTGCCATCACGGGGCATTCAAACATCTAATCTTCTCTATATGATTTGACACTGTGCCCCTCTCTATAATGAGGGGGCAAATTTCCCTCTCTGGCAATCCCCAGAGAGGGAACCCCAATTCTGTTTCCATTGCAGAATGGGAACGGTTGGGCTCTCAAATGCCTTAACAACCGTAGGGGGACGGTTGGGCTCTAAAATGCCAAAACAACCGTAGGTCACTTCTCTCAATAAGTCAACCTATAATCCCCGATCCAGTCAATCCGAAAAGGATCAGTACAAATAACTATCGATCGGTCAATCGACAGTTATCATCGCGCGATGGTACATATAAAAATTAGTGTCATGCAATGCTCACAATCCCTATTCTATATTCCACCCATAACTTTCATTAATTTCCATCAACATAACTCCCTAATTTTCTCTACACAACCTACGATACATCCAATCCACTGTACCTCTCAAAATCCCTGTCAAAATACCAAGATCGCAATATCTATACACTCACATACACAGTCCAACAATATCACCAGCCAGGATACTACATATATAATGTGTCAAAATCTTTTATATGAAAATAATCGTGTTTTTTTTATCAAAAAAAATAATCGTGTTTGAAAGGCACCCGATAGCCTGTTTTGTATAAAAATACATTTTCAAATATAATATATATATATATATATATATATATATATATATATATAGAGGGTGAGAAAGGATTTTAAAAATCCCCAACTAACATCACCCTCAATGTTATAGTAAGGTTAAGTGTGATTACCTGTCGCCCTTTGCATTCTGTTGCTTTTTCTTACCATTCCTTGTAGATTTTTCCTACCAAGTATATTCTCCTATTTCTATTCCAAATAATAAAGTGAGCAACTATCCTTATTTATGTTACTTATCGCCGCTCTCGACCCCAATTACTACCCAATCCCTTATTACTTAAATTAAATCAATTCAGTTTATTAGAAAACATTACTCTTTTTTTTTGGACTGAAGAAAACATTACTCTCATTATTCACATTCTAGATTTACTTTAATAAACAAGTTGATTAGCAATTAAGCAAGGAAAGCACATCAAATTCAAATTACGCACTTTACTCTTCAAGAATAACACTTCACATACCAACATAAATCATATGTGCAACACTACCAACTTCATATTTTTATAGTATCCTCAAAATTACCTTCCAACTAAATCCGCAAAGAGACAAGAATAATATAATTATTATTTCATGTCCATTCAACATCGCTTATTAGTATTTGGATGATGAGAAGAAAATCATACTATCACATGCATTCTCAAGTACAACCACACTTAATCACATAGCACATACTAATAACGATTTTAATCTGCTAAGCATCAAATTCAACACACATCAAAACTATAATCAGCCAATCAAGAGGTGGACACAATGCATCCAAATCAACAACATACAAGCGCCAAGACATACATTTATACACTCCAATTGAAAGTAATGGATGCACAAGAGGGGGGGTGAATTGTGCTACCAAATAAAAACTCAAATAAAACAACACAAGAGTTTATACTGGTTCGGTCTTCCTGACCTACGTCCAGTTCTCAACCACCCAGGTCGAGTTCCACTATCCCCAGGTTTTACAACGGGTTCACCTGGAACCTTTACAACCGCAAGTTTTGAACGGGATCACTTGCAACCTTACAACCACAAGTTTTACTCAAGGCTCACTTGCAACCTTTCTAACTAGCTCCCCCTTACAACCAGCAAGGGTTCAACCTTTACAAATAAAGGATTTTCTAACTAAGTTCTCTTCAAGAACAGATAATGTTACACACTTAAGTACAATGAATGCTCTTAAAACAAGAAGAGACTTAACTACAAAGAGTAAAAGATAAGTAGATGTAAAGATCACTCAATGAGTTAAATGCTCTTTCTCTTTTCTGGGCAGCTTTGAATGCTTGAAGGATTTCTCGGTTTCTCTCTCTAGTTTTTCTTCAAGATGTCAAAGATATTAGATGTCTTCATAAATGAAGTTGAGCTCGCTTATATAGTCTTCAAACATTCTCACTCTTGGTAGGTGGGTTAGCCGTTTGAATATGGCCGTTTTTCCCAAGTTACCGTTTGCCCATTTAATGCTTCATTAATGCTTAGCAGGGTTGACTTTGCTTTATCTCTGAAAAGTTGTTCTGACAACTCTGCTCTGCCAAAAGCATTCTGACACTGCACTGCTCTGAACGTTCTGACATTCTGATTGCTTGCGGAAGCGGATTCACATCCGGAAGCAACTTTACTTAGTGTGCTGCACTTTGAACGTTAGTCTGGCAATATAAATACATAATCACATGCAGTGGGAGTTCACTTAGTCTAAGGAAGCTTTCTTTCATCCGGAAGCAATTCCACATCCGGAGGCACTACTACTGGACGAAGGGTTATATTCACTTTTACTCACTCTCGCTCAGTGTCTTTCAATCCAACAGCCAGCGCTAGTCACTAAGCAATCGGAAGTAAATCTACTGGACGTTGGGTTATGTTCACTGGTGCTCAGTGTTATCTATGCTAACACCCAGCGCTAGTCACTAATCAATCGGAAGCAACTCTACATCCGGTTGCATCTTAACTTAGTCTAAAGGAATTTTATTCATTTAATGTTGTTAGACTGAGTTATTACTTAGTGATGTACTTGCTGTCGCTGGGGGATGAGTCGTTCATCCGTGAGCGCTAGTCTTAGTCTATCGGGAAGTAAATCCACATCCGGGTGCACTCTTACTTGGGGTTCTATATTAACCTAATATTCTCTAAGTGTTTGCCTAGTTCTTTCATATTTTAGTCTTCATCAAAACTTAAGATTCTAACATTCTCCCCCTTTTTGATGATGACAAACTAAGTCTATTGATTAAGTTCATATGAAAGAATTAAAAATAACAATTAGATCAAGCGCAAATAACTTAGATAATTATCATTGATAAACAAAAGATTACAAGTTAGTGTTACAACAGCAGATAAAATTTACAAGTAATCTACACTATGCAAAACATGAATTATGCATGAAAAGTATGAGAACAGAAAACTTTCTAAGGTAAATGTATAGGGTGAGTGGGGTCTAAAGGTGGTGTCTCTTTTTCCTCTCCCTCTCCCTTTGCCTTTCCTCATTCTCTTTTAGGAGCTGAGCTAAGTGGGCATCCTTCTCATTCTGGTCAATCTGGGCAATTATCCTTTGCAGCTCTTCCTCTTCTCTTTCCCTTCTGAGTCTCTCAGACTCAACTGATTCCTCGAAGGCTCTTTTCAGATTTTCAACTTCCTCAAACCCAGGGAATCCAGTTGCATCATCGAAGGGAGTGACCTCGCCATTTGGGTAGTGGACAACCCTGATCTTTACATTCCATACTGGGAAGTTGGGGTCCTCCTCAACTTCCTGGGCTTTCCTCTTCCCTTTGCCTTTGCCCTTTCTTATGGGTTGAGCAGGCTTGGCTGCTGCTCTTTCAGCGTTTAGGCAGGTCATCTGACCAAAGGTGATCTTGTCCGTGAACCCATACTTCTCGAATTCTTCAGGAGTCATGTCTTCTATCTCCAGCTTAACTTCTTTTAGAATTGGGATGACATGCTCCTCTTGAGAAGATGGCTGAGTCTCAGGTATGATCTCAGCTAGGTCTGATGTAATCTCTTGCTCATTCCCAGCAGACTCAGTAGAAGTAGTACTTCTGTTAGCACGCTTTCTAGCGACTGTCTTCTTTCTTGATTCACTGTACTTAACTGCTGAAGGAGGAGGAGCAGAGGTTGGTTCAGGTTGGGGAATTACTGGAGGAGGAGGAGGAGCAGAGGTTGGCTTAGGAGGAGGAATAGGCTTGGCTATTACTATGGGTGGATGGTTTTGCCTTTCCAGCCCATACTTCATCATGATCTCCTCTATTATGTTTCGGCTAGGCACAGAGGGAGGAGGCTCAGAAGACGAAGACTCTGGCTCAGGCTGTGGGATACCTTCAGTTTGCTCATGCACAACCATTTCCCACTTGGACCTTTGCTCATCTGATCTCTGCTGTTGCATAAATCGGATGGCTTCTCCTCTGATCAACCTTTCAGCACCACCCAATCTTTGAGTCTCCATAGCTCGACGGAGGGCAGCAGTGATATCTTCATCGAGCCAGAGGGATGGTTGTCTCAGGACATCCCTAGCCTCCAGGGTGTGGCGGAGGGCGATAGCAGCATCTCTCCCCCTTTTGTCATAATCAATGAGGGCGAGGGCCAAGGAGGATGGATTGGGTGAAGAGGTGGGTGGAGGTTCAGGGCCAAATTGTGTAGGGGGTGATTGGTCGGGTGAGGATGTGGATGAGGAGAATGTGGGTGAGGTTTGTTCTGGTGAATTAGGAGGGTTGGGGAGGAGGGCTGTGTTTCTTTCCCAGAATGAGGGGTGGGTGAATAGGCCATCAAATGGGTAGGTAGAGTAGTAGATATCGGGTTGTCTAACTTTCCACCGAATCGGGGATTGGTCTCTGAGGTAGTAGGTGTGAAGTGGGTGATCAGGAGAGGTAAAACCTAAGGTTTGGGCGATGGTGGGTTGAGAGGTGGTAGGGTTAGGGTTGGAAGGCCCGGCAGAAGTGGGGGATGGTGAGCGGTTAGGGAAGTTATGTGGAGATGGAGAGTTATTGGAGTTAAGGGGTGATTGGCGAGAGGATTGTTGGGGTGAGTCTTGTGGTTGTTGGTCGTGGTTGGGTGATGTTTGGGGTTGTTGGTTGTTGTTTGGTGATGTGTGGGGTTGTTGGTCATTCTGAGGAGGAGGTGGCTGTGGCTGTTGAGTGTTGGGTGGAGGAGGAGGAGGTAGTAGTGGTTGATTAGGTGGAGAAGGTGGAGGTGGGTTAGGAGGAGGAGGTGGTGGTAAGTTACCTTGTGGTTGAGGGATCTGGAGATGATTGAGGATAAGGTCTAGCTTGGCGTCTACCCGCGCTAGTTGAGCTTCGACTCGCCCTACTCTGTCCTCAAGCCTCTGGATTCTCTCTCCCTGCTGCAGGAATCCAGTGTCACACTCATCACGTAGAGGAGTCACCAATGAGTCAGTCAGCCTAAAAAGGATCTCCTCCTTTACATCTGCAGCAAAGGCCTTGACTGTAGCTGGCACCTTCGAGAACCGGCTGGGACCAGGCTGAGAGTCGACTTCTTGATCTCCAGCACCAGATACAGAAGGGACTGAGGCATGAGAGGCACTGCCTGCCTGAGACCCTGAGCGAGTGGGCTTGGCCTTCTTAAGATACTTAATGTCCATCTTGCTGATGTTAATTGCACTCACAGGAAGGCACTTAACATTTTCTTCCTCCACATCAGATGTAGCCTTGATCAGATTCTTCTCAAGGAGGAAGGCGATGATAGTGGGGTAGGGAAGACATCCAGCCTTATGATTTACCATCCATCGATGCAGTTCAAGACTGATCAACTGCCCGGGGTTGATTGGCTGTTTGGAGAGAAGTCTGGGGAACCATGGGTTGTCTAGGAGTGTGAACTCGTTGAAGTTACCCCCCTTGTGTGTCATCATGCGGGAGTAGACGTAGTATAAGAGTCTGTTGGAGTCAGACATCCCGGACACCTTCTTCCCTTGGGTGTCATAAATCTTCTCGAGTTCCTCCTTGCTGAGTTTGAGTGACTCAGGGTATAGCCACTCATTCATCCCCTCTTCAGTAATCCCCATTAGGGCGTTGATGTCCCTCCAAGTGAAACTGAAGGTTCTCCCCCTTACTGTGGCGGTGAAGGTGAGTCTACGAATTTGTTCCTTCCCATCCACCTTCTTATGCTTGACTTTCCCAGTGAGAGACTCACAGAACACTCGCAGGACATTGATATTGTAGTCCTGGTTGATCCCCAGCCAGGGCATGTACCTTTCCAGAAATGGCCGTAAGTGTGGAAACCCTAGTTCATCAATCTTGGCCAGATCTATGAACATTCCGTTGTTGAAGTAAGGCTTGATGGTCTCAAACTTGGAGGAGACTGCCTCCAAAGGCCCATCTCGATATACCAGAGGATCATCCTCCTCTACTCTTTGTCTTTTTGAAGAGGGCTCTTCGCTGAACTGAACCTTCTTTTTCCCTTTTCTCTTGGCCTGTTCTTGTTGACGTTCAGCATGCCCAGGCTGTTCTTGGACTCGCTCAGAATGTCCAGGCTATTCTTGGACTTGCTCGTTCTGCCCTTGGCTCTGCCCAGATTGTTCTTGGTGTTCATGTGATTTTCCAGATTTTCCAGAGTGTGAATGCCCAGATTTGCTCGTTTTGGACTTTGATTTCTTGGATGTGGTGGCTTTCTTTGTGATGGGGTTAGTTTCATGTGAGCCGGCCATTTTTGTGTGGGTTTAAGGTTTATGTGAGATGAAATGCGAAGAATAAGATGAAGGAGATGAAGAACAGGATGAAGAAGATGAAGAGTTGTAAGATGAACTCGATGAATATTTTCAGAGAGTTTTGTTGGTAAGAAATTTGTGTAAGTAAAAAAATGAAAGTGAAAGTGACTCCCTATTTATATGCAAAGTTACAGAGGGTAAAATGGGCAATGACTCTTCAGATGAAAGCATGTGTTTATTCATTGGGTAACATAAACATTTAATTGGAACGGCGCACCTTTTGACATGTGTCGCTTCACTTTTTCAGAGAGGGCACAACTTCTCATGGACGAAGATGAAACGTTTTCTGAAGTGACGTGTCCCCTGGTTCAGGCACTGGCGCTCTTGCTTGCTTTAGTTCAACACCCAGCGTCAGCAAATGATTATCCGGAAGTGGTTTTGCTTCCGGTTGCACTTGGTTAAGATTTAACATTGGGGACCTGCAAAAACAAGGATTGGCACTCCGATGCCTAAGTTAGTATAGTTGCAGGTTTTAATCAATTAATCACAGGGTTATTTGAAGAATTAAACTTCATTTGGGTTTACCATTCCCAAATCACCTCTTATGAATGTAAATTGATCAACACCCAGAGGCTTGGTGAAGATATCAGCAAGCTGATGTTGAGTGGGAACAAACTTCACTTTGACATCCTTCTTTTGAACATGATCTCTGATGAAGTGATGTCTGACATCAATGTGCTTTGTTCTTGTGTGTTGAACCGGATTCTTGGCGAGGCTGATAGTGCTTGTGTTATCACAGAGGATGGGAGCCTCAGGGAATTCCAAGCCAAGATCTCTCAGTTGGTTCTTCAGCCACAACACTTGGGCACAGCAGCTTGCAGCAGCAATGTATTCTGCCTCTGTGGATGATAAGGACACGCAGGTTTGTTTCTTGCTAGCCCAAGAGACTAGACAACCACCAAGGAAGACGCATTGTCCACTGGTGCTCTTCCTATCAGTTTTATAACCTGCATGGTCAGAGTCAGAGTAAGCCCACAAGAATTCTTGGTTACCTCTGGGATACCAAAGACCAAGCTCTTGTGTTCCCTCAAGGTATCTTAGAATGCGTTTAACACATGTTAAATGTGACTCCTTGGGGTTGGCTTGAAACCTAGCACACATGCCTACACTAAATTGAATGTCAGGTCTGCTTGCCGTTAAGTATAGTAGGGAACCTATCATTCCCCTGTACATGGGCAGGCTGACAGATTTACCCTTTGCGTCAGCATCGAGTGCGGCAGTGGTACTCATGGGAGTGTCATACTCCTTGCACTCATCCATCCCAAACTTCTTGAGTAGCTCTCTGCAGTACTTAGCTTGGGAGATGAAGATTCCATTCTTCTTTTGCTTAATTTGCAGGCCTAGGAAGAACGTTAGTTCTCCCATCATTGACATTTCAAACTCACCCTGCATAGTCTTAGAGAATTCTTCACAAAGTTTTTCGTTAGTTGCCCCAAAAATAATATCATCAACATAAATCTGGACAATTAACATGTTTCTATCTTTATGAAGAATAAACAGTGTACTATCTAATTTGCCTCTTGAGAAACCCTTGCCCAGCAAAAAGCTGCTGAGTCTCTCATACCAAGCTCGAGGAGCTTGTTTCAGGCCATACAAAGCTTTCTTTAGCCTGTACACATGTTTAGGACGCTTGTGGTCCTCAAAGCCAGGAGGTTGTTCTACATAAACCTCTTCTTTGATGTAACCATTAAGAAATGCATTCTTTACATCCATTTGATATAATCTAAAGCCTTTCATGGATGCAAAGGCTAGAAGAATCCTTATTGCTTCGAGTCTAGCGACTGGAGCAAAAGTTTCTTCATAGTCTATGCCTTCTTCTTGGTTATACCCTTTGGCTACTAATCTGGCTTTGTTCCTTGTTATTTGACCTGTCTCATCCAGTTTGTTTTTGAAGACCCATTTGGTCCCAACTATGGATTGATGAGACGGCCTTGGGACTAGTTCCCAAACTTGGCTTCTTTCAAATTGATTTAGCTCTTCCTGCATGGCAATAATCCAGTCGCAGTCCTCAAGAGCTTGTTCAACTGAAGTTGGTTCGATTTGAGATAAAAATGCTCCAAACTCAACTTCATTTTGAACCTGCCTTCTGGTTCTGACACCAGAAGAAACATCACCAAGCACTTGATCAAGAGGATGATCCCTGTGATGTCTCCTAGCTGTTGGCAGCTGTGCCTCATCAGGCATGGTCTGCACTCTAGGTTCATCACTGGGTTCATCTTCTTCTTTGGGATTGCTTGCTGGTGTTTCTTTTGGTGGTGAAGAAGATGATGGTGGTTTTGGAAAGTTAAGTATTTCATCATCTTCTATGGATTGTCCCCATGTAGGAGTTTCATCAAATACAACATGCATTGATTCTTCTACGATTCTAGTTCTCATGTTGTATATTCTGTAAGCCTTACTCCTAAGGGAATACCCTATGAATACACCTACATCAGCTTTTGGATCAAACTTACCCAGATTTACCTTTCCATTGTTATGCACATAGCATTTTGGTCCAAAGATTCTGAGGTGGCTGATGTTGGGCTTTCTGCCTTTGTACAGCTCATAGGGAGTCTTGTCCAAGCTCTTGCGAACATAGGCTCTGTTAGAGATGTAGCAAGCAGTGCTCATAGCGTCCGCCCAGAAGACTTGAGAAACCTCTTTCTCATTGAGCATGCTCCTAGCCATCTCAGTCAGAACCCTGTTTTTCCTCTCGACTACACCGTTTTGCTGAGGAGTTCTAGGAGCTGAGAAGTTATGATCAATACCGTTCTGCTCACACAGTTCAGAGAAGCTATGGTTCTCAAATTCTCCTCCATGATCTGTCCTTATGGCTGTGATTTTGAGGTCTCTCTCATTCTGCACTTTCTTAGCCAGGACAACAAAAGCATCAAAAGCATCTTGCTTAGAGGCAAGAAACATAGTCCAGGTGAACCTAGAATAGTCATCCACCACCACTAGAGCATACAGGTTTCCACCCAAGCTCTTCACTCTTGCTGGCCCAACCAAATCCATATGGATTAGTTCCAAGGGCCTGCTGGTGGAGACTCTCTTCTTGGTTTTAAACGAGGACTTTGTTTGCTTCCCTCGTTGGCAGGATTCACAAATAAAATCATGCTTCACCTTAAAAGATGGAATACCTATAGCTAGCTCCTTTTTAATTAGCATGTCAAGTTGAGTAAAATTAACATGTGCTAGCCTTTTATGCCAATGCCAACTGTTCTCATCACTAGATATTAAGCATTTTTCTTCCAATTGTTGACATAAGTCTAGTGTGTATAGGTTTCCATTTCTATTTGCCTTAAGTTTGCATTTTAAGTTGGCCTTATCCAGATTCAGATCCTGCTTATCTACTATTATGCACTCTTGAGAATCGAAGATTACCCAATTTCCTTTGTTAGTGCTCTGGCTCACGCTCAGCAGGTTGTGACAGAGACCATCCACCAGATAGACATCCTTGACTGGTCCTACTTCTCCAACTCCGGTGATCTTTCCACTTTGATTACCTCCAAAGGTTACTGTGGCTCCATCTTTGATCACCAAGGACTTGAATTTGTCTCTGTCACCAGTCATATGTCTCGAGCATCCACTGTCAATGTACCACTTTTTGTTCTTGGATGCCTTGAGACAGACCTGCATAAATTAGACAAGCTTAGGTACCCAACCTTTATTGGGTCCTTTATCATTAGTCTTCTTTCCCCTTGGTCCAGTGTTGACCTTGGGTTTGTGATTGTGTTGTGCCTCTGGCCTTGTGGAGGCTCTAGACTGACGGACTTCCCTTGGAATATGTTTCCAAGTTCTAGTCCCTTGTCCTCCCTTAGTTTCTTTCTTTGGAGGATCTTCATTTATCCTGGTTCCTTTTGGAACCCACTTATAGGAGCTATTTACTCCATGCTTCTTTGCATTGCAAGTGGACGTGGAGTGTCCCTTTCTGTTGCAATAGTTGCAGAAGCTAAAGGGTGTGGAGCCGTGATTTGTAGCTTTATGGAAGAATTTTAAGTATGGTTTCACTTTGGGCTCCACCCACTTTTTACCCTTATGCTTATACCCTAATCCAGTTCTATCCCTATATGCCCTTTGGTTCATCAAAATAATATTCAACATTTCAGATCCCTTTGTGAACTTCTGCAGGGCATTTTGCAGTTTATCTCTTTCAGCTGAGATTTTGCTGCAGCTAGGGCAGCTCTCAAGTGTTGGGGCCTTGGGTTCTGCTTGGGGTGAACCCTTGCCATCCGCTACCGGAAGCTTTCTGGCTTCCGCTAGCTCTTCACTCAGTGAGTCCACCTTAGACTCGAGTGATTCCTTTTTAATTTTCAACACTTTATAGGCTTTACATAATCGAGAGAATTCTTCATGAACCTCATTGTAAGCCTCTTGTAGTTCAGAAAAAGTTACCTCATGGTCCTCCTGGGTGAGATCAAAATCTGAGGATGCTTCCTCATCATCTTCTCTGGCCACCAGGCAGAGGTTGGCAACTTCTTCCTCATCACTTGCTTCATCGTCTGAGCTATTTACCCAGATAGAGGATACGAAGGCTTTTCGTTTGTCTTTCCCCCTTGATCTCTGCAAGCTTGGACACTCAGCCTTGAAGTGGCCAGGCTTTTTGCACTCAAAGCACACAGGGGCCTTTTCCTTCTTGTGTCCCTTCCTCTGACTGGAATCTCCTTTCTGAAAGCCTCCTTTCTTCTTGAAGAACTTTCTGAACTTCCTCACCATCATGGCCATCTCCTCATCGTCCAATTCCTCCTCATCATCCTCATCAACATCATTATTCTCAATCTCCTTGCTGGGAGCAACAAGGGCAAGATTCTTGTTTTTTGATGAGGCTTGAGGAGCTCTCTGAGCCAGCAGGGTTGGTTCGTATTCAGCCAGAGAGCCAAAGAGTGCGGTGATGGAGCTGGTTGACTCTCCTTGTACTTCCTGCAAGATGGTAACTTTGGTGATCCAATCACCTTTCAAGACCTTTAAGATCTTGCTGACTTGCTCTCTTTCAGGAATGTCTTTGCCCAGGGAGGCCAAGTTATTGATAAGGTGAGTGAACCTGAGCTCCAGCTCTCTGATTGGCTCAGTTGGGCTAATCATGGCGAACTTGTGAAACTCTTCCACCAACATCTCAACTCGTCTTGCCTTCACTCCCCTGGTTCCAGAGTGAGCAGCCTCAAGAGCCTCCCACATATCCTTAGCAGTTTTGTGGTGGCTGATCCTATGAAACTCCTTAGGACTGAGAGCACACTGAATGTAGTGCATGGCCCTGAAGTTTAGCTGGACTAGAGCATAGTCCTCATTGGTGTATCTGGATCGCTGCTTTGCAAAACCATCTTCATCTAGGGGAGTGTGATCCCCACGTTCAATCACATCCCAGAGTCGGATGTCGTTGGACTTGATGTAGGTCTCCATTCGAAATTTCCAGAATGGATAGTTATACCCGTCAAAGCCTGGGGGCTTGTTGGGTTGAATAGAGACATCTGGCAAGGAGTAATCTGTATCCATTACTGGATCTTTACTTTCTGGATTCGTTGGAATCAAGTGAGAAAGACCCGCTCTGATACCAAATGAAAGTAATGGATGCACAAGAGGGGGGAGTGAATTGTGCTACCAAATAAAAACTCAAATAAAACAACACAAGAGTTTATACTGGTTCGGTCTTCCTGACCTACGTCCAGTTCTCAACCACCCAGGTCGAGTTCCACTATCCCCAGGTTTTACAACGGGTTCACCTGGAACCTTTACAACCGCAAGTTTTGAACGGGATCACTTGCAACCTTACAACCACAAGTTTTACTCAAGGCTCACTTGCAACCTTTCTAACTAGCTCCCCCTTACAACCAGCAAGGGTTCAACCTTTACAAATAAAGGATTTTCTAACTAAGTTCTCTTCAAGAACAGATAATGTTACACACTTAAGTACAATGAATGCTCTTAAAACAAGAAGAGACTTAACTACAAAGAGTACAAGATAAGTAGATGTAAAGATCACTCAATGAGTTAAATGCTCTTTCTCTTTTCTGGGCAGCTTTGAATGCTTGAAGGATTTCTCGGTTTCTCTCTCTAGTTTTTCTTCAAGATGTCAAAGATATTAGATGTCTTCATAAATGAAGTTGAGCTCGCTTATATAGTCTTCAAACATTCTCACTCTTGGTAGGTGGGTTAGCCGTTTGAATATGGCCGTTTTTCCCAAGTTACCGTTTGCCCATTTAATGCTTCATTAATGCTTAGCAGGGTTGACTTTGCTTTATCTCTGAAAAGTTGTTCTGACAACTCTGCTCTGCCAAAAGCATTCTGACACTGCACTGCTCTGAACGTTCTGACATTCTGATTGCTTGCGGAAGCGGATTCACATCCGGAAGCAACTTTACTTAGTGTGCTGCACTTTGAACGTTAGTCTGGCAATATAAATACATAATCACATGCAGTGGGAGTTCACTTAGTCTAAGGAAGCTTTCTTTCATCCGGAAGCAATTCCACATCCGGAGGCACTACTACTGGACGAAGGGTTATATTCACTTTTACTCACTCTCGCTCAGTGTCTTTCAATCCAACAGCCAGCGCTAGTCACTAAGCAATCGGAAGTAAATCTACTGGACGTTGGGTTATGTTCACTGGTGCTCAGTGTTATCTATGCTAACACCCAGCGCTAGTCACTAATCAATCGGAAGCAACTCTACATCCGGTTGCATCTTAACTTAGTCTAAAGGAATTTTATTCATTTAATGTTGTTAGACTGAGTTATTACTTAGTGATGTACTTGCTGTCGCTGGGGGATGAGTCGTTCATCCGTGAGCGCTAGTCTTAGTCTATCGGGAAGTAAATCCACATCCGGGTGCACTCTTACTTGGGGTTCTATATTAACCTAATATTCTCTAAGTGTTTGCCTAGTTCTTTCATATTTTAGTCTTCATCAAAACTTAAGATTCTAACACCAATAACACAACAAGAGTAAAATTAATCTTTTATAGTTCTTGAATTCTAAATAACCTTTTATATAGTTAATCCTAACCTCCCATCATCATTTAAATTCAGATTTGATCATGAAGTTAAAGAGAAAGTTTGTAAACAGCATCAACAGTCAAAACAGAACATTCCAAAGCATAGTAAAAAGTATTGTTTCTCTTAGACATTTTCGCAAACACCTTGAATGCACTCAAAACCAAATGAAATCATAAATTCTTTAGATTGAATTATGAATTCCATTTTTCACTAATTTAGAACAAACACTCAGTTATATGTCTTAATGTTTCACCATCATTAATTAAAACAAACAGGACACTAAGAGTAAAAAGGGAAGGAAAAGAACTCAATAAAAATCACAAATCACCAAAACTCAAACAAATCCCATATGCAAATGGTGGCAAACAGTTCCAATGGTTTCCTGAGCAAGTTAATTAGGAATGTTGAGCCTTAAATCCCCATGAAACTCGCCGGCCACGAAACCCTAAAACTTAGGGTTTTGTACAAACTTCGTAAAACTTCAATCAATCCTCAAATCATCAACCAAAACACTAAAAGATGAAGATTAAACTTAGTTATTGTTCATCATCATACCCAAAAACCCAAAACCTAACTCGGCCCTTCTCTTAAGCTCGCACAAAACTGACCAAAACGGATATGAATAGGTAGAAGGGACTCACCTACGCTTGTTCTTGACCTTCCATATCTAGCCGAAGATTCACCGTCGCTGGAAACTGTTGGGCTCGCCGGATTTGAAAAAGGAATGAAAGGAGTGAGGGATGGTGAAACTGAACGAAGAGAAAGAAGAAAAAGCATGGATGCTTACCCAACCACGGCTTCACCGCCGTGTGCCTTCGTCACCGCCGAACGCCACCGTCACGTGTGGCCAGAGGGAGAGAAAGAGAAGAGACGAAGTGGAAGAAAGGAATTGAGAGGGATTTGGCCGGTGGAAAGAGAAGGGAGTGTTGTATATATGTATTTTTATTTTGTTTATTTAAATGGGTTAGGGTAAGATATAGGGAAAATTACCATTAACTACTCTATTATTTATTCTTAATTACATTTCTATCCCAAAAGTTTGTATATATATTACTATATCTTTTCTTTTTATCATAATATGATCTAGACTCCAATTTACCTTTCATGGAAGTTTCTATCCCTAATTAAACATTTTAATTATATTTCTTTAAATTCCAAACTAAATAAGATTTAATATTTCATAAATTGCCTGAAATATCCTAAAATTCATTCATAAAACTTTTAAATTTCCTAAATTAAACCTCGAGACCTAAATAAATTTTTTAGTATCTCTAATTTAAAATTTGGATGTTACAGATGTGTCCAGGGAAATTTACCCTCATATATGACCATATTTTCCACCTTTTAAGAGACAAATAAGAGAGGGAGACAAATTATTTATTCTTAATTACATTTCTATCCCAAAAGTTTGTATATATATTACTATATCTTTTCTTTTCATCATAATATGATCTAGATTCCAATTTACCTTTCATGGAAGTTTCTATCCCTAATTAAACATTTTAATTATATTTCTTTAAATTCCAAACTAAATAAGATTTAATATTTCATAAATTGCCTGAAATATCCTAAAATTCATTCATAAAACTTTTAAATTTCCTAAATTAAACCTCGAGACCTAAATAAATTCTTTAGTATCTCTAATTTAAAATTTGGGATGTTACAGATGTGTCCAGGGAAATTTACCCTCATATATGACCATATTTTCCACCTTTTAAGAGACAAATAAGAGAGGGAGACAAATTATATATAAATATTTATGAAAGAAAAGCTTAAATTATTCAAATTTCAAGTAGGAGTATTTTATTTTTATGATAGACAATATTTTCCATTTTGAGATTCTTCAACTCTTTTTGATTTTGTTTACAATAAAATAAAAAATTATTAAAAACGTTGTAGTTAATTAAATTAAAACATGAACCATTTAAATAAATATGAATTACTATATATGGTCAAAAAAAATTAATATATAAAAATAAAAATAAATTATCCTCATTAAAATGAGAAACATAATAATAGATAGAAGGTGGGTTCATACAAAAAATGTAACTTGATGTAAATGAAATTTAAATTCACACTAACTCTGATATCAAACGTTATAAATGAAATGCAAACTGTTTAGCGAAAAACTTCCAATGGTATCAAACACGATTTCAATTCATATATTACCATATATATTTCATTAAAAATAAAAACGCTTCATGCATCGCACGAGTTAAGATTCTTGTTATAACATAACGTTGGCGGTTTTTGACATTAAAAGTTACCTGGCTTGTCTATTGTATGGCTTGTCTATTGTAGGGCTGATGACTGCAAAACCCCTTATAGTCTATCACATTGGGATGTTTTAACTTTTGAAGAATTCAATTTCCCGGATGGCTTCCCTAGGGAGCTGTAACAAAAATTCATATAAAATATCAAATATGCTCATAAATATTGTATAGTAGTATGATTATTTATCAAACTCTTTTTTTTTTTGGAAAAAAACTCAATATAGTTTTGAATCTAGTTATTTAATCATTTGTTATTGCATTGTTCAATAAATAAATAAATATATGTGGATAAAAAGATGAAAACTCACGTTATATATGAAATGCTATGTTAAAAAAAAAGGTTCACATGTGATGTGTGTACTAAGATTTGTAACATCTTAAAAATTTAAATTAGTATAAATTATAATTCTTAAATTTACGAAAAAGAGAAATAATATTTATTTAAATTTAAGCATTATTTTAAAAATTATATAAAAGAAAATATTATAATTAATAAATCAAGAAGTTACTTCATGCTGGGATTTAAGATATAATAATATCATTAAATTGAGATATAATGATATCATTGATTAAATTTCTAATTTAAAAGAATACAAGAAAGATGTAATAAATTTCCTACAAGTAGGAACTGAATAGTGAATAATAAAATGGAAAAAACTTACCTCAAGTACTTGACTTCAATTACATCCATTACCCAATAAGAATTTGACACATGTCCAACTAACCCCATACACAACTAACACATGGAGGAGAGAGAAAAAAAGGAGAAAGTGGTGTGAGTTAGTTGGACATGTGTCAAATTCTTATTGACTTACTGGATGTAATTGAGGTCAAGTACTTGAGATAAGTTTTTTCCTAATAAAATTTAGGGGCATTTGTGTAATTTACCCTTTCCCTAAACCATAATTTCCCCTTGGGAAAAACTTACATCAAGTTACTTTCTCCAGGTTCTCAAGTTCTTTCAATATAGGCCATTAGATTGAATGGATGATTGTTATAAAAGGATACGTGTCACTCCCATATTAAAAGAACTTGAGAACCTGGAGAAAGGAACTTGATCTAAGTAAGGTCCTTTCCCCTTTTCCTATTTAATAGTTTCTCTTTCTTCCTCTCACATTGCTTGAGCCCCAGAATCAAAAGGACATTAATCATGAGAAGAATTTGTGGAGATCGATGAGCTCATAGTGTCGCGAGTTTGTATATGATAAATTCTACTTGTTTTGATATAGCACCTGCTAAGTGCTTAGTATTAAATCTATGTCTTGCACAGTTTCTAGTTTCCTATCCAATTGAAAGAAATAATTAAAATTAAAAACTCTACACTAATTTAATAAAACCTAATATTTAATTAGTAGAAAAAAATGAGCGCATTCTAAAATAAATACTCCCTCAATTCTTAAATTTAAGAGCAAGTTGACTTTTTTGGACAATCCTAAGAAAACTAAATAAGGTAATTAAAAATTGATTTTCCCAAATTTTTTCACTCAACTAGTTTGACAAGATAAAAACCGGTCATACCTCCAACCAGGAATTCCCTGTGGTAGTACAGGATAGAGTGCTAGGGGTGATAAGCGAACATATAAATAACTAAAATGTATATATACACACACAAATTTTGAAAAAAGTACCTTCCTTAACATTAGTTGAATATATATATATATATATATATATATATATATATATATATATATATATATATATATATATATATATATATATATATATATATATATATAATTAGGAAAATGAGGTGAATCGCCTAGCTTTATTAAGATTTTATAAAAAAGTTAATTAGGCCGTAAATTTTAGGAGTGGAGAAAGTAGTTTTGTTGATTGACATCTTCCTTAACAGTGCTTAAACAATGAAATAAGTTAAGCGAAGAATATGAGATTGCCTTTCATTATCAGGAATTAGCTAGGAAAAATGGCGAACAAGAGGAGATGTTAATCTATATTTAGCACAATTGAAAAGAAATAACAGCTCCTCGTCTCCTATCAAGCCAATCGAGAAGGCAATCCAAAAAGTAATAGTTCTAAGAATAAGGATATGAAAGAATGAAATGAAGCTTTGTGCTCAAAAAGAAGAATGAAATGAAGCTTAGGATAGAAAGTTCAAAGAAAAACCTTCACAAAGATGAAGGTTGGAGAAGGCAATGAATTTGAGAGAACAAAGGAATGAAAATGCTCCTCTTTTACATTATATAGAGATATAAGAAGAGTGATCACTTCAAATGCCGGGGCCAGCTTGTCTGTCGTATGTAGTAGCTTCCTCAACAAGCTATATTCTCTTCAACCTTAAACTTGCCTTCGTATGTTAAAAGACCAGGGAGAGAGAGAGTTTGGAGGGGAATTATAATAAGAAAAAAAACATAAATTCTTACCAAATTTGACTCAATATTTTAATTACATTAAAATATATTACATTCGGTCCTAAATATAAGACTAGTTGACTTTTTTAGAGAGATTAAGGTTGCAAATTAGGTTAATAAATTATGACATATTTGATATATCTTTAAATTATCCATTAGTTTATAGGTAAAATAAACTAGTTTAAGAGAAAAAAATTAGGTAAATCAATTTTTAATTGATTTATTTTGTTTTTTTAGGATTTTCCAAAATAGTAGTATACATAAATTTAATCCCCCTGCCTAATACATAAATTTGACTCGATCCACATATACCCATATTAGGCCCACTACTTTCTCTAAGCTCTTTTTAATAAAATATGTACATGATTCCTTATTTTAAATCAATCCAAGCATCATATTAAGTCTCGCGCTGTCTTCCACACAAGTCACACAAAATAGAATTAGAAGTGTCAATTTTGTGTGTGTTTGGCACCCATTTATGGACCCAAATAAGTTGATTTGCACTCAATAAACATTTTTTAGCTTTTGGGTTATGTTTAAGTCCTGTTTATTTCTGACCAGTTTATTTGACCAAACCAGCTTATTTTGAGAAACTCCAATTTGGAATTTCTGGTGGCCATAACCAACTTTTGCATAAACTGTTTTTTAGCTTTTGGTGTATGTTTGGGTCTTGTACTCTCTTATACCAATTTTCTCACATACGAATAAAATTGGTTAAATGCATTTAATTTGTCCTAAAATTCAAGTAATTTCCAATACTATCCCCAATAATTAAACTTATTTCCAAAAAACTATTTACTATTACTCTCTCCTAGACTCCTACTACCCCTATTAAATATGAGTATATATGAAAAAATAATTAATGCACATTGGAAACCATGAAGTGACTTATAAAATGAACCAAGAAAAATTGGTAGTTAGTGACTTATAATAAGGTCAGGAGGGGGTATAAACAAAATGCGTAACTATAAGTTTTCAACACATGTTCGATTGGTTTTTGCAACAATAGCTATACATAACTTTATCAGAAAAAATTTTCGATACTCATTTTGAAGAAGCTGAAGAAAATGGAAGTTTGATATATAAAAATAATTGTCATCAAAATCATGAAATGACTTATAAAATGGACCGAGAAAAATTGGTAGTTGGTGAATTATAATAACAATAATTGAATTACATAACTAATTAATGTAATTCAATCATCTAAATGTAATGTAGATAGACATGACCTCTAATTCATATGCATTTTAATGTATTAAATTGTCAGATACTATTACTAATTCCCTAATTAACCTGTGACATCTCTTTTAGTTCAATAATAATATCTTTACTAATTATGATAGAAAAAGGAATTTCAATAATATCAATATCTCTATCATAGTTAGAAAAAAGAATATCCTAATGATTAAATTATTATCCATGATAGAAAAGAATAAACTAATACAACACAGCTGCTATCATTGATAATTTATTGCTAACCATGTTAGAAAGGATTTGTCTAACATGGTTAATAAACAAAACTAGTTGATATTAAACAATAAATAGATATATACATGCGAAAACGAATGCAGGCCTATACAAATTGGCAATATACAATTCCAAATAAACTATATAACCTCTACTACCTAATTCTCTTTCCTGATGCTCGCGCCTGTGCATGAATACCTGCAAAAATGTGAGTAATCGTGGAATGAGACAATTTGTCCCAGTAATCACCGCTTAACTCACTATAACAGTGAGATGTGCGGTAGCGAGGGCGTCTAAAGGGTACCACATTTTTTTAAAAACCAGTAATATGTATATAACCAAATCTTCTTTCATTCATCACTCAAGCCCTTCATTCACATCCAAATCAAAGTCAACACTATCATCTCTATTACCATATCCCACTCAAAATCCCTCAATCGATCCCATTCCAACAAAACCTCATGTCTCCATCTCCAATGTGAGTGCTTTCACTATAACTATAACTCTCACACTCACCTATAGATGCATTGTGCCATCAAGGGGCATCCCAGCATCTAATCTTCACTATATGAATTTGACATTGTGTCCCTCTCCATAATGAGGGGACAATTTCCCTCTCTGGCAATCTCCAGAGAGGGAACCCCAATTCTGTTTCCATTACAGAACAGGAACGGTTGGGCTCTCCAATGCCAAACAACCGTAGGTCACTTTCTCTCAATAAGTTGACCTATGATCCCCGGTCTAATCAATCCGAAAAGGATCATCAGTACAAATAACTATCAATTGGCCAATCGACAGTTATCATCGCGCGATGGTACATATATATATCAGTGTCATGCAATGCTCACAATATCCCTATCAATATTGAAATTCGTGGCTGTCACCCAAGAGGGGGGGGTGAATTGGGTGAGGGAATAAAACTTAAACTCTTTTCGAAAGACTGCTTGTGCTCGGTGATGATGATAATAAATAATGCTATGCACAAGTCAGTATGCTATGTGATGCAAAATAGAATGATCAAGTATAAATATATGCACACATAAATTTATCCTGGTTCGGTCACCCAGACCTACATCCAGTCCCCAGGCTACACCTGAGATTTCCAATCCACTATTCTTGTTTAAACCGGGCACAAGAGAAGCCTTTACACTTTAGGTTTTACGAGCACGGGTTCACCTAACAACCCACAGGTTTTACAACGGGTTCACCTGCAAACCTTACAAACGCAAGTTTTACGGGCTAACTTGCAACCTATGGAGATTTAGAAAACTTCTAAATGCTCCCCCTTACAAAATGTAAGTTTACAATTAAGTTCACTCTATGAACTGATTTTGTTAAACACTTAAGCTCAAAACTAACTCTCTCAAAGAGTGGATGATGTTACTCACTTAAGTACAAATGAATCACTCTCTAAGAATATTACATATCAAAGTCCGAGAGTAGAAGATGAGAGGAATGTAGAATAGTGTTTCAGACAATAAGCTCTGTTCTCTCTCTCTTTTTCAAGCCCGCTTCTTCAGAAATGAAGAACATCCCTTTTATACCAGCCTCTGAATATCTAACCGTTGGAGAGGCAATAAGACCGTTTGATTATAGACGTTGGGGCCTTGTTTACGTTGTCCTCATTAATGCACAGCAGGGTTGACTTTGCTTTATCTAAAAAGGTGCTCTGACCAAGCTGTTCTGTCAACACTGTTCTGGCAATACTATTCTGACAAAAGTCGTTCTGACATCTGAACATTTTGTACGGTCCGACTCTTGCTTGCTGTCAGAGAGGACTTCGTTCCTCAAGCATAAGTCCAGGATGTTAAGAGACTCATTATCGGAAGCTCTCTTGCTATCTGAAGCTCGTGGACTCTAACATTTTGCTTGCTATCACATAGAGGAACTTTGTCTTCCAAGCACTTGTCCATGAATGATAAGAGTGCTTTGCTATTGGATCCTCTCTTGCTATCAGAAGCTCTCTTATGGACTCTGACTTTTGTGGGCAGTATGAGCTTTGACACCTTGAGTGAATCTTCAGATTATGTTCTCATACTCCTCATGCTTGGTAGGTAACAATGTTGTTTGAATGTGTCTGTTATCCTCTTGTTACCGTTGGAAGGAACATCTTCTTAAATGCTTCAGCAGGGTTGACTTGCTTTATCTCTGAAAAGTAGTCCTGACACCTCTGCTCTGTTAAAAGCATTCTGACACTGCATCTCTTTGAACGTTCAGACATCCTGATTGCTTGCGGAAGCAACTTCTCATCCGGAAGCAACCTTACTGAGTGTGCTGCACTTGAACGTTAGTTTAGCAATATAATCATATAGTCTCATGCAGTGGGTGATCCTAAATCTAAGGTGTATCCGGAAGCACTTCTACATCCGGAAGTAAATTCACTTGATGAGGGATTTAGTTCACCATGACTTGCTCTCGCTTAGTCTATTTCATTCCACCACTCAGCGCTAGTCACTGAGCTATCGGAAGCACTTTTACTTGACGTGGTGAATTCACTGACGCTTAGGGTGAAATCTATTCTATCAGTCTGCGCCAGTCAAGATCTAATAGGAAGCAACTTCACTTGATGTTGCATTTCTGCTGACGCTCGGGGTTATATCTAGTCTATCAACCTGCGCCAGTCTAAATCTAATAGGAAGTGCTTTCACTTGGCGAAGTAGACTTACTGACGCTTGGGGTACTAACTATTCTATTGCTCTGCGCCAGTCTAAGTCTAACAGGAAGCGCTTTCACTTGGGGAAGTAGACTTACTGACGCTTGGGGTAATATCTATTCTGTCGCTCTGCGCCAGTCTAATTCTAACAGGAAGCAAACTCACTTCCGATTGAAACATAGCTTAGTCTTAAGGTTTTGTGTACCTAATTCTCATGGACTAAGTTAAATCCCTAGTGATTTACTTGCTGACGCTGGGGGATGAAAGCATTCATCCGCATGCGCAAGTCCTAATCTAACCGGAAGTGATCTTGCATTCTCAAGTGATCTAACTCAGGATTCTAACCATGTCATCTAATCCCTCCTAAGTGTTGATTATGTTCTCTTAAGTACTAGACCATATCATACCTTAGTCACCATCAAAACTTAAGATTCTAACATTCTCCCCCTTTTTGATGATGACAAACCCATAGATGACTAGAGAACATAATTAAACTTAGATCACTCATCCTAGAGCTATATTCCTTTCCCCATTTCTCTCCCCAAAAATCTAGGCATCTTATCTATCTCTCAGCTCTAGACATCTCATGTCTCATCTCTCGCTAGACATCTCATATCTCATCTCTAGCTAGACATCTTATATCTTATCTCTAGACATCTCATCTCTCTCCCCCTTTTGGCTTCATCAAAATCCAACAGGTGCAAGCTAGCCTTAGGGATGGGGATACTTTTATCGTTCTCCTAGGAATGGGCTTTCTACCTAATATTTCTCCCTATGTATCGCTAATAAAGATTTGTTCTAGACTATTCAATACAATGTACGAGAATTAACAAGGAACAGCAATAATGGCTCATGATCCTAAATGATTGTATTTTCCCTAAACACTATGTAGGATAGTTAAACATGTTTTTCAAAGGAGATATTGATACATCAAATCTAATCATAATTAAATTAAGATCAAAACATACAAAACAGTTTTCTTTTTGAAGGTGAAAATTCTTTCCAAATGTAATTTTGATCCTCTCGAATTGATTAACATGATATCAAAAGTAATTTTGATGTGTTTAAAAATGATGATTATGATATCAAATGAAATATGTGATTTTAAAATTCAAATGAGATGAAATCTGATACCTAATGAAATCAAATGAGATCTGTGAGTTTGAACTTGTGGTATCAAAGGAAATGATTGAATGCCAAATGAAATTTGTGATACCATATGAAATGAAATCAAATCAAATGAAATTTGTGTTTTTAAAAGTGCCAAAAATAATTTCCAAACAAATTGCATCACAGCATCTTAAGAGTTTATTATCGATGACAGCATGTGACTCTCTATTTTTAAGGGATCATTAACAGGTAATGTCCACTTACTTCTCTTCTATATTAAGATTAATCATCATTAAATCAAGAAAGGAAGCATATAAGAGAGGTATGTTATCAATTACTTTCCAGCATGTCATTTAGAGGATACAGATGTGTGAGCTAGGATGTTTTTCTAAGACAGTGAATGATTTTGAAGTCAATGCAGATTGAGAGAAACATCCTAAGTTGACACCCTTACCAATGCCATGTATGCATCATATGTAAGAAATGGTAAGGTGTAGATGTTACCACAGATGAGGGGTACTCATACTCTATTAGACTCAGGAATCTGAATCATACGCAGATAAGCATGCTTCCTGACATCTTCAAGAGGTGTGCTATCTCAAGTGGAAACCCCTAGCGCAAGTGCTTTGATGATTCGCTTCGGCAAGCTGAGCTACAACCACAAGCGGACATGACTGGGCAGTCACTCTACTCTTCCCATGGTTCAATAGTTGGCCTGCTATCGAAGACGCTGATTGTTGCGAAAGCAACCTTGCTCAGACTTGATGATTGGTCCTGCATGTGCTTGAGGAAGCAAGCGCTTCCTGATGGTCAGTGAAAGAACTTAAGATTTAACATTGGAGACCATACTCAGGACATTCAAGTCAATCTGTGTTAGTCAGCACAAGTTAATAATTTTAAGAAATCATGCTTGCTAATTTGGTTTTAAGAAAATAAGAGCAATGATTATGTGAGAACTAATTTTGAAATTGTCTACACGTTCACATAGTTTCACTATCAAGATATGAACTCCATTTATACTCTCATAGATAAATATCAATGTGATAGTATAGCGAGTATCAAACAGGTGGCATATTTTCAGAGTTTCGTAAGCAAGTATAGTTCAATAAATATGCCTCAAGGATGTTCATGTTAGATCATGAAGACATGTGAATTATTAACACAATGAAATTTTGAGAAATCTTCGTCCTCACAAAATAGTTTGATTTCAAGACTAAATCCGGTTTACAAAAACAGCCAAATTTCAGCATGTGATTACGAGAATAATTTCCAAATTTTAGCTCAAGTTCTTCTAGATATGGTCAGTGTGATCTCATTGTTCTTAGGATATCAACAAGCTCGAAATTAATACAGATTATAGCATGCTTGTGATACTATGCCATGTTTTACAGATCTAGCAGAGTTTAATTCAAGGCATTTCCTAAGATTTCTAATGCATGTCAGACAAGAGAGAGACTATCCATTAAATTTCACAACAGAATATGTAAGGGATAGAAATGCTCATGTGTATTGGCGAGAGTTTCTCAGGTTTAGTATAGCCATTCCACACATCTTGATAAGAGGCATTTTCGTTGCCATTCTCTCTTGGTCATTCTCATTGTTCAAGCTTCAATAATCTGTGTCAACATTCTTAAACCACAAACTTGAATCGAGATCATTAGTAGATTGAGAACTTAAGATGTAATTAAGAGGGATGTATTGTTCTCGAACCCATAGCTGCTTATGCATTGAAAAACTTGATGCAAGAGATACCATATGAAATGGAAAATCAGAAATAACTTTTGAATGCTATCATGAGGAATGGTTGTCATGTAAGTTTAAAGAGGATCGGAATCTGTTTTGAAAGTTTGCATTTCAAAAAGGATCTTTCAAAAATCAAGGTGAATGTATAAACTATTTTCTTTTCTGAGAGGCGCCCAAAAAAAAATTGCTAAGCATATATGAGTAAAACGATTTAGACACCATATGAAAAACTCTGAAGAAGGTTTTTTGTTTGTGTCAAAATTCTGAAACTAGTTCTGAATCTTCTTAACAATGTCAGAAATCTTGGAACACAATGATTCAGCATGCACAAATTTAGTAGGTTTTGAAGAAGGTTCAGTTTCAAAGTGTCAGACTTCTTGAATCTGTAAAATCAGTATGCATTATATCAGAAAATGAATTTGATATGATAGGATCATTTTTACAGAAAATAAGGTTATCACAGATAAGGGAAATCATATCAATTTCAGAGAAATAAAATCTGTTAAGCTCATCATGCATTTACTACCCAAAAGATTATTCAAGTAAAGAGGAGGGTAAGAATGATATCACCATAGCTCCATTTGCATCAAGCAGTAGCTCGCTTGATTTTGGTTGACAATGCAAGGATTCTATTTTCAGAGCAGCACCAAAATCTATGCGTGACGAATGCTTATCAAGACTTGACTAATTGTTCAGATGAGGTACAGTCCTGAGTCCTGTTGAGGCTAATAGGATGAATTGGAGCTGGTGCAGAG
The DNA here is from genome assembly GCA_029929735.1 of Mimosa pudica. Lineage (NCBI taxonomy): Eukaryota > Viridiplantae > Streptophyta > Magnoliopsida > Fabales > Fabaceae > Mimosa > Mimosa pudica. The sequence continues at coordinate 3,531,046 of JAKELP010000039.1, read as the reverse complement.
GGATGAATTCACTTGGTGATCACTACTACTCGCATCTCTCGCCTCTTGAACCCATACTTCTTACACAGCTCTTCACTCAGATTAGGTGCTGGCGCAGAGAGAGACACAGGTTCAGCAGAGGGTATCTCCGCAGGTTGATCACTCAGTGCTATCTCAAGCTTGCCTCTGTGCCAGCAGACTGTTGGGGGCACATGAATCAGATGGCTTCCCCAAGGGCGAGCCTTCCTGCTTGGGCAATCCGCTTCATTTCAATTTCCCTTCTGAGGGCAGCAGTGACATCCTGGTCAAGTCCGAGGGGTGGCTATCTTAGCCTATCTCTCTCTGATTTTGTTCATGTTCCTTGTTCATTTTAGCCCATAACTCATCTTCACCCTTGTCTTGCTGAACCTCCGGATTGCCTTTCCTACAAAATATCAGATAGTTCCTTCCTTTTGTATCCAAGTCTGGATCTGAAGGTCAGTTTGTAGGCTATATGTAATTCACATGCACTTAGAGATTACTTGCTATGTGTATGGCATGGTGAATCTATCATGACTATATGCACAAGGATATACAAGGTTTTTGATCAAGATAGTCATGGATCTCATGTAGATTATGAACATTACTTATTTCTTTAAGCTTTCTTCAATGATGAATATAATGTTCACATCTTAGGATGCTTAATGTAAAATCTCAATAAGTCCATCTAATATTAGCATAGGAGATTTTACTATCAAATGCTTCGTTGCTAAGTGATCCCTTGTTTACCCAAGGAGATCTTCTATACTTATCCTTGGTTCGAAGCACTTTCTTCTGAGAGGTAGGATTCAAGAGCCTTTCCAATGATGATCGAGGAATCCACTCTCTCTTGTTCTTCTCAGGATAATTGAATGGAACTTTGTGATAGCTCATCCTTGAGACAGAACCATTGTCCCTTGTGGTGGCCGACAGCTTCTTATGATTGTACCAGTGGGTTTCAGCAGTTGCATCACCACGAGTTCTCTTCTTTGGGATAAGAGGAACTCTTGATTTTTCCTGCACAAGTAAGGCACTAGGAGAATGTTTTGGTACCCATTTGTACTTGGGTCCTACATGGTTAGCACTGGACCTTACTTGTCCTTTAGGAATCCATACAAACTTATTTCTCACATTTGAATTTCTTCTAAGACTGCATGTGTGAGAATTATGTCCTAATCTACCACAATAATGACAGATAATGGAATGATAATCAAAATGAGGCTTCCTATCATTATCATGATTAGTTTTCTTTAGAAAAGCTTTTTGTTCCTTTGAAATTTCAGTTTCTTTTGAAAGCTTTTCTTTTTCCTTCAACACGTGTTTACAATCAAAACATTTTTCAAGACATGTTGAAGTTTTCCCTACCGATAGTGGGCTAGCTATCGGAACCACTAGTTCTTTAAAAGAACCCTCGGAAACTTTAGATGTAGAAGAAGAAATTAGTTTTTCAAGTTTCCTATCTTTTTCTTTTAAGCCTAGAAGTTCTTTTGCAAGTTTACAATATTCAGTATATAACTCATTGTATGCATCTTGCAAATCAGAGAGTTCAATTTCAGATCCAGATACCTCACTTTCTGAATCTTCTAGGCAGAGATGGATACTCTCTTCACTGAAGTCTGCTTCCTCAATATCAGTTTCCAAAAGCTCATCAGTAGATGATCCACAAAGAGCACGAGTTGAGCTTTGGACAGCTGTGCTTTCAAGAGATGGGTTAGAAGCATATATCACATCAAGAGTATTCCAAATATCTCTAGCACTAGAGCAATGTTTGATTTTCTGGAAATCATTTTCAGTTAAGCCTTTGTATAAAATTTGCATTGCTCTAATGTTTAAGGAAAACAAATTTTTCTCCCTTTCAGTCCAGTTTCCTCTTGGTTTGAAATCAAAATCATTTTCAAAAATATCCCACATTTTCAAACTAGTGGATTTTATAAAACTTTCCATTCTTGCTTTCCACCAACAAAAATCAATATTTTCTAACACAGGTGGAATGGTATGATCAAAGCCTTTGGAAAACATTTTAACCCAAATCAGCCAAGGTCTTTGCACTTGAGATCGTTTGATCCTTTAAACAAGTGACCTGCTCTGATACCAAATGAAATTCGTGGCTGTCACCCAAGAGGGGGGGGGGTGAATTGGGTGAGGGAATAAAACTTAAACTCTTTTCGAAAGACTGCTTGTGCTCGGTGATGATGATAATAAATAATGCTATGCACAAGTCAGTATGCTATGTGATGCAAAATAGAATGATCAAGTATAAATATATGCACACATAAATTTATCCTGGTTCGGTCACCCAGACCTACATCCAGTCCCCAGGCTACACCTGAGATTTCCAATCCACTATTCTTGTTTAAACCGGGCACAAGAGAAGCCTTTACACTTTAGGTTTTACGAGCACGGGTTCACCTAACAACCCACAGGTTTTACAACGGGTTCACCTGCAAACCTTACAAACGCAAGTTTTACGGGCTAACTTGCAACCTATGGAGATTTAGAAAACTTCTAAATGCTCCCCCTTACAAAATGTAAGTTTACAATTAAGTTCACTCTATGAACTGATTTTGTTAAACACTTAAGCTCAAAACTAACTCTCTCAAAGAGTGGATGATGTTACTCACTTAAGTACAAATGAATCACTCTCTAAGAATATTACATATCAAAGTCCGAGAGTAGAAGATGAGAGGAATGTAGAATAGTGTTTCAGACAATAAGCTCTGTTCTCTCTCTCTTTTTCAAGCCCGCTTCTTCAGAAATGAAGAACATCCCTTTTATACCAGCCTCTGAATATCTAACCGTTGGAGAGGCAATAAGACCGTTTGATTATAGACGTTGGGGCCTTGTTTACGTTGTCCTCATTAATGCACAGCAGGGTTGACTTTGCTTTATCTAAAAAGGTGCTCTGACCAAGCTGTTCTGTCAACACTGTTCTGGCAATACTATTCTGACAAAAGTCGTTCTGACATCTGAACATTTTGTACGGTCCGACTCTTGCTTGCTGTCAGAGAGGACTTCGTTCCTCAAGCATAAGTCCAGGATGTTAAGAGACTCATTATCGGAAGCTCTCTTGCTATCTGAAGCTCGTGGACTCTAACATTTTGCTTGCTATCACATAGAGGAACTTTGTCTTCCAAGCACTTGTCCATGAATGATAAGAGTGCTTTGCTATTGGATCCTCTCTTGCTATCAGAAGCTCTCTTATGGACTCTGACTTTTGTGGGCAGTATGAGCTTTGACACCTTGAGTGAATCTTCAGATTATGTTCTCATACTCCTCATGCTTGGTAGGTAACAATGTTGTTTGAATGTGTCTGTTATCCTCTTGTTACCGTTGGAAGGAACATCTTCTTAAATGCTTCAGCAGGGTTGACTTGCTTTATCTCTGAAAAGTAGTCCTGACACCTCTGCTCTGTTAAAAGCATTCTGACACTGCATCTCTTTGAACGTTCAGACATCCTGATTGCTTGCGGAAGCAACTTCTCATCCGGAAGCAACCTTACTGAGTGTGCTGCACTTGAACGTTAGTTTAGCAATATAATCATATAGTCTCATGCAGTGGGTGATCCTAAATCTAAGGTGTATCCGGAAGCACTTCTACATCCGGAAGTAAATTCACTTGATGAGGGATTTAGTTCACCATGACTTGCTCTCGCTTAGTCTATTTCATTCCACCACTCAGCGCTAGTCACTGAGCTATCGGAAGCACTTTTACTTGACGTGGTGAATTCACTGACGCTTAGGGTGAAATCTATTCTATCAGTCTGCGCCAGTCAAGATCTAATAGGAAGCAACTTCACTTGATGTTGCATTTCTGCTGACGCTCGGGGTTATATCTAGTCTATCAACCTGCGCCAGTCTAAATCTAATAGGAAGTGCTTTCACTTGGCGAAGTAGACTTACTGACGCTTGGGGTACTAACTATTCTATTGCTCTGCGCCAGTCTAAGTCTAACAGGAAGCGCTTTCACTTGGGGAAGTAGACTTACTGACGCTTGGGGTAATATCTATTCTGTCGCTCTGCGCCAGTCTAATTCTAACAGGAAGCAAACTCACTTCCGATTGAAACATAGCTTAGTCTTAAGGTTTTGTGTACCTAATTCTCATGGACTAAGTTAAATCCCTAGTGATTTACTTGCTGACGCTGGGGGATGAAAGCATTCATCCGCATGCGCAAGTCCTAATCTAACCGGAAGTGATCTTGCATTCTCAAGTGATCTAACTCAGGATTCTAACCATGTCATCTAATCCCTCCTAAGTGTTGATTATGTTCTCTTAAGTACTAGACCATATCATACCTTAGTCACCATCAAAACTTAAGATTCTAACAAATATCACTTCCACAATATTCAATATCTCAATCACAATTTCCATTAATTTCTCAATTTCATTCAATATCTCCATCACAACAATTCAACTCCTTTCGTCAACCTAACTATCACTATCCCTGACAATATACTATACAAATCTCTCTCACCAGTATCTAAATACTATACCTATACTCATTCACACCATTCAATGTCAGTAACTACCACCGATCAGCATAATCAGCATAATATATTTATAATGAGTCAAATTTCTTTATACGAAAATATTCGCGTTTGAAAGGCACCCGATAGCCTATTTTGTATAAAAATAGCTTTCCAAAGATTATATATATAGAGGGTGAGAAAGGATTTTGCAAATTCTAGCTAACATCACCCTCAATGTTATAGTAAGGTTAAGTGTGATTACCTGTCACCCTTTAGCATTCCACTTCCTTTCCTTACCGTTCCTTGTAAATTTCTTCAAGTGTCATCACCATTATAAACTCCTATAATGATATGACACAAATGATAAATTAATATATATATATATATATATATATATATATATATGTATGTATATATTTTCCACTTTATAATAATTTAACGTCTCTCTCTCATGTCTTACATTACTACCCAGCCCCCTTCCTGACTTAATAGTTTCTTAATTCTCTAATTAAGCTCTTTAGCTTTAATCTTCTATGATTCTCAAAGTTTGACTAATCAATAACATACATGAAACATAATTTCATGATAAGCAAGATCAAACATCCTCAATAAACTTCAAACATTAGTATTTAATCACAAACAAACTCAACAATTATATTCACATAGATACTTCTATCAAACATATTCCAAATATTAGAGGAATGACATAATCGGGTCCAGTCAATGAGAAAAGAAACCTAAAAGCATTGAAATTTCAATATACAATCATATACCAATTTAACAACCATTAACAGACATTATGAATGCCCCTATATACCTTTTTACATCGGTTTTGAAAGAGGGGTTATGGAAATCCTTAGGATCAACAATATAAGAATATTTAAATAGGCCTTATTAAACCTAATATGTTCATCAACAAAGACCCAATAGAAATTCAAAACTTTTGGCTTTAAGTTGGAATCATTGTCTAATATTCATGAATAATTTAAATTTGTATCCCTTTATATTTTATTTGAGATTAGAAGTATCCATAGAGTGAAAAGAATCTGTTTTCTCTTCAACCTTAGGTTTGGCTGTTACAAGAACATCAATAAAAGTACCATCATTCAACATGTAAGACAATTAGAATCAAATTTCCAAACAGCACATAAACTATAATCATAGCAAAGTGACATGAATCAAATTCCACCTCACAATTAAGACACACACACACATATAATGAAATCTATCACTTCCAAACCGAAAGCAAATAAGATAAAAATTAACTCCTTCCACCAATAATTAGCATACATATCTAGAACAGATTTTAGCTTTCCTTTACCAAATCTAAATAAAGTCTAAAACAGATTTCACTAATCATTTGCTTCAATAAATCATGTTCCTCATAAAAATCACAATTTACATCACAATTATCTTCCATTACTAACAACCAAATTCTGTTTACATTTAGTACACTTAATTAGCAAAGCCTAAAGCATAATAAAACAGTAGCTCAAAATAACACTCTAGCACAAATCATTTTCAGTTAAAAGAAACAAAGAACAAAAGGAATTATGACACTTTCAAGTTATTTCATAAGTTACCAGCAAGATTAACAACATCTATTCACACATTTCAGCAAAAATTTGAAACAGAGAAGTCAAGGATCAGTACGGTCATAGGGGAAAAGAAGTACAACTCTTTGAAAGTCAACATGGACATACTTCCAGTAAATAAATCCACTTCAAATAACATTATTAAACTCAATTCATCATAAATTACCCTCAGCCATAACAGTAAAAGAAATACAAAATTATAATAATCACATGTCACATTCTCATTCAGTTATGTCCATCTTTATACACACCAGTATCACCATTACTTTTATTTCATCATGTACCAACAACAATCAAAAGGCATAGCAACAATCCAAAACTTCACCTATCACCAACGCACAGTCCGATCAAGATGCAAATACTAAACATACATCACAATTCATTAATACTATATACAACCCAGCGATGCAGAGAATCAGATTGGTGGGAAATTTCCCAAAACCAGTCAGACCCCAACATATTTAACACACAAAAGTCAAGGGTTTTGTGAAACACAATCTCAAACAAAGTCAAACATGCAATAGAATAACACAACCATAATAAAGCTTGTATGTTGGTTACTTTAAAGTGGATTATTGAACCTTTAAATCCCAGAATCAGTTCGGTCCCCTCTCCAATGCCTCCCAAAACGAAGAAAAATATAGAAATCAGAGAGGAGAAGCTCACTTAAGTTAAAGCCGAGCTTGCACACAACTATGGCGGCCTCCGCCGCCGGGAAAAGTTGCCAGAAAGATGAAGAAGTCGTCGGAGTTTGAAGAGACAGAGGAAAGGCTCGCATTTTGGGACAGGGAGGAAGAGGAAGTGAGGAATCAACATTGGAATGAAAATATAACTCAAGATATGCTAAAAAGGTTGAAACTTTACCGATTCTAGCCGTTGTCCGCCGTGTCTTCCACCGGAAAAATGAAGAAATTGACAGAGGGAGGTGATGAACAGTAAGAAGAAAGAAACAGTGAGAATGGGCGATGATGAAACAGAGGAAGATGGAGGAGGCTCGATCGGCCCTCCTCGCCGCCGTTGACGTCGGCCGCCGCCGCCGCCGAGGGAGGGCGAACGCGTGGTCAGAAGAAGAAAGGGATAGGAGCAGGAGGGAGGCCGCAAAAATGAGAGGGTTAGGGTTTGTGAAGGGAGGAGATGAGAATATATATAAACACTTTAGGGAAACTTACCATTAACTACCCTATTGTTTATTCATAATTACATTTCTAGCCCGAAAGTTTGTATATATATTACTATATCCTCTTCTTTCCATCATAATATTATCTAGATTCCAAGATATTTTCATAGAAATTTCTAACTCCAAATTACTCCTAAACTATATTTCTTTAAATTCTAAAGTAAATAAGAATTAATATTCCTAAATTGTCCAAAATATCATAAAATTACTTCGTGAGACTTCAGAGTTCCTAAATTACACCTCAAAACCATAATAAATTATTTATTATCTCTAATTTAAAAATCGGGATGTTACATAAATTTTTCTCATTTTCAATTATTGGAAACCTTATGCAATTTAATCTATTAATTTTTTGTAAAAATGAATTATTGAAAATATATGAATATTTTAATTGTGTATTATTCAATAGATATCATGTTTCCATCTAAATTGGTTTCTCAATATAATCATCCAAACATGTTTGTAAAAGTTAGTTTGAAAAAAAAACTTTTGCAACTACGGATCCAAACATAAATCATTTCTCACAAACCAACTTTTACCCAAACCAACTTCTAAAAAACCGTATTGAAAAAAAAAACTATTTCTCCACCACTTCTCCCAAACACACACTTTATACGTTTCACAATCATATTTTGGCTAATTAGCTTCTGTGTGTGTTGCTATGTTACTACTTTGTAGCTTTTCATCTTCATTTTTTAAAAAATTTGTGAAATCACTTTGGGATTTTAAGTTTTTGTAAATATTTCATAGCAACATACTGTCAAACTGAACAAATTTTTTCCAAAAGTGAACTAATGTATCTTAAAACTGAGATCAAATACATACATAGCATGGAAAGTTTGGCAAAGGAATATTGTTAAATTATGTGTAAAAATATTGTGGCGGCTACGCAGTGCAATTTAATTATTCATCATTGTGGTAGAAGAGTGAACAAACAAGTTCATAAACAATTGATGAAAGATCATAAAAATAGGTAAGTAATAATTTTAATAAGGGAGGGGAGGATAAGAAGGGCCAAAGACCAAAAAACAGCTCAAGATAACCTTTCAAGTCTGCTCAAGTGAATCTGAGAATGAAAATGAAACACCAAGTCAGCATGTTGAAGATAAACACATTCGCTCAAGCTAAATGATTAGAAGAAAGTGTTAAAAACAATTTATTAGAATGGAAGTTGTGCCACAAAGGAAGGGATATATATATATATATATATATATATATATATATATATATATAATTGGTGAGCTAGTGATGTAATCAAGAGCAATTAAATAAAGCCAAGAATAAACATCAATTAAACTATAAAAGAGCATTTCACTGTATGAAAAAGGACAAGAGAAAACCTGTTTTGAAAGGTATATTCCTACTTTTAATTTTAATATTGGTCCTTTTCTCTTCCACTTTAAAACATAGACATAATCATTATTTTATTTAATAACAGCCCAAAATATTCCGATTTCTTACTTTTTCCGGAGGCTGAGCAAAAGCTGCACAATTAATTAAAGAAAAATTAATGGGAGAAATCTGTTGTAACAATGCTGATTTAACTACCAATTTAATGAAAACTGATGGTTAGAAGTACAAATGTAATTCAAACAGCTAATTGAGATAGTAACAATACAACTTTGGTCCAGAAAACTGATGCAATTTAATTCAACACATGAATCAAATTATGATTTAAATCTGGTCGAAACAAATGAGAGACAAATATCTGTAAGCATTCCAAGCAAGAAAAACAAATGGTCATATCTCAGGGGGTGAACAGGAGACTGTTTTTCGATGAAAGAAAAATAGATCAAGGCCAGTCATGAATAGAAATACTCCCTCCGGTCCTATTTATAAGTCATCAACCGCCACTAAATTTTGGTCCTTAATATAAGTCGCCAACTACCACTAACTAACTCATTAATTAAAGTTTTCCAAATATGCCCCTGTCATTGAAAAAAGAGATCTTTGCATTTACTTTTGTTTGCCTCATTATGACTCATTTAATAGTTGTGAGGAGGGGCAAAGATGGAAATGAAAAATAAAACAAGACCAATTTAATGATGTAACCGCCACTAACAGTCATTCCTTGGTTTGTACAATATGGGCGGTTGACGACGTATAATTAGGACCGGAGGGAGTATATGGTTAAGCAGCATACAACATCTTGAAATGTTTTTTGAGGTGCCACTCATTGTCCTAAACTCATTTTGGTTCATCCAACATTCTGAAATAATTCTTTAGAAGTATCAAGTGTCCTTAAGAAAACTTTCATGCATCCACCTCCCTAAAATAGTTTTACAGTAACTCTTAGTATCTAACTTTAGGTTACCTATTGTTATTGAGAAAAATACTATAAGCATAAAATTGCACCAAGAATTCTTTATATGATAGTGGTTGCTTTTCGTAAAATACTTTTAATTCACAATGCACCAATATCCAATATTCAGTACATGATACTAAGAGTTGAAAGAAAAATACTCCAGGATGTTGTTCCATGCAACTTAACCTATAAGTATACTGGCATGGCAGTCACATTTATTAAAAGATTCCACCACTCATGCCTCTCTCTCTCTCTCTCTCTCTCTCTCTCTCTCTCTCTCTCTCTCTCTCTCTCTCTCTTCCCTCTCCCTCTCCCTCTCCCTCTCCCTCTCCCTCTCTCTCTCTCTCTCTCTCTGAAAACGACAAGACAAGAAAGGAAAATTAATTTTTTAAATTTATATCTACATCTTGAGATAAAAAAAATGGTTATCATACTTCTGAGCCGGCTCAGAAGTATGATAACCATATCGAAATAAAGAATCAAAAATGGATTTACAATATATGACCACTAACTCATAAGAATGAAAATGGTAATACAGCAACAAAAGTCATAGTTACATTTTCTATTAAATCAAAACATTCGGATTGCTGATTAGAGTCCAGCAAACTTCTTAGTGAGCATGATAATCCTATAGTGGATGGTGTATCGACTTATGGTGGTAAAACCAAAAACATTGAGTCAATTGCAGAATCCTTAATGCCAATGAGATGTTGATTATGTGGTTTGTATTTTGTAAAACATGAAAATAACAAAAGTCAATATTTTCACATTTAATTTTGCTCTATCGATAGATTAGACTCTTTCATCGATAAACATAGGTTACCCTTAATCATAAAGCTAACTCAAGATTCGTCTATCAATACATACGGAGCTTCTATCGATGGATAACCAAATATCTGTATGATATCGCTGAGTTATTTTATTGTTTGGTTAATCCAAGACTTATCTATTGATATTAATCGCTTTCTATTGATAGATGTTCAATTTTCTGTTAGCTATCACAAAGCACCCTTTCTTAGAGCTAAATCAGAGATTGTCTATCGATGCCTAAGGACCTTCTTCGATAGATGGTATCAGAAACCAAGAATTCCTAAGTTACAAAGCTTTGCTAAGTTTCCGCACTTATCAATTTACATTTCTAATACTTAATCATTTTCTTTACTCCAAGTCTATTATGTTTACGGTTCTAAGTTCACTCTTCATCAAAGCACAAGATTCAAATATTCTCCCACTTTCTAGTTGTGATAAAGACATAAGTTTCACCTTAGACATTTAAGAACAAATATGACATACACAATGACTCACTGATAAATATTGTATAATTAAAGTATGATATGAATCATGTAAGTGTAATGCAAGTGTGTTACTTATCAATTCATCATCAAAACTTAAGATATTAAATTTCTAACATTCTCCCCCTTTTTGATGATGACAAAATATAAACAATCATTATAGGACATTAAGTAATAGATATGAACAACAGATATTATCAGATATAATCAAAGAGGAGAAGAGGATAAAAATTTTCATATTTAATTTTTCTCCCCCTTGTTTTTATAATTTAATAACTCTACTTTTAATTGTTTAAATAAATGGAATAAAGCCCACGTTCTAAAAAGTGAGGGAACATATGTGAAATTTTGACGAACCTAAAGGAACATTGTTGTATTTTACCCTTTAAGTTATTCACCTTTATTAATATACCAAATTTGTAGTGTATTAGTATTTCAGGAAGGGCAAAAGTGAAGGCAAAAACATACCTTAAAATCATAACTATCTAATTGTTTCTCTTGGTAGATGCACAAAATTTACACTCAAACCATTACAGTTAAGAGTTCTAGGTGCTTGGCATATAGCTTGATAGTATGCATGACTGTATAGGGACAATGATATGAGGCCCTTCAACAATCAACAAATGGTTGAGGATAATTAAGCTGCAAAACTCTGTAAAAGTATTGTGCTAATTACAAAAATATATGAAAAAATAATTCAAACATTACATTTGCATATGTTAAAACTGTATTCTCAAAATAAACAATAACCGAACAATTACAACACAAATGCGGAAACCATTGGGTCACCTTCATTGAAAATACAAGACAGAAGAAACAAAGGCAAATTACAAAAACAGCGAGAACTTTATTATTAGCTTTGCTGGATTCCACTTGGCCACGATTGATTCTTCACTGGTTTCAGAATAGCTTCAACCTCTGCTAAAGTTGCTTCATCAATCCCTGAAGCTACAAGTTCTGTAGCAGCAGCAACATTTTCCTTCACCTAGTTTGACAGGATATCCAAAGCCGTTAGGTTTGTTACATTGTCAACTGTCAGCTGTGCTCAAAACTGGATCTCACAAATCAATATGTACATTGACGTAAAATGTAAAATTGTGTAGCAACTTGAACAATTCACAAATTATAACCATTGTAACTCATTCCTTAGGTTATGTGCAAAACATGAGGAGCCTGACTAATCTGTTAAAGTTAAAAGATACTGCCCACAAAAGCCAAGAAGCAGCATTTCTCTTGTCTGCCAAGTGGTAAAGTCGATTTACAGGGATTCAGTTAGAAAGTCTAACGCTAAAGATAGAAATAATCTAAGAAAGTCTATTGCTGATTTACTTGTCAGCACACACTTCCACTTATGATGTAGGATTTCACATCTTAGGGTCTGGTGCCATAGTTATATTAAATTTGCTCCTAAACTTCTAGGTCCTTGATGATCGATCATTCGTGACTGCTAGAGCAGAATTAGGACAAAATCTATTGATAAAGAAGAATCAAAGATGATGCGGATTTACATCGCTAACTCATAAGCATGAAAATGGTAATGCAACAATAAAGTCATAGTTACATTTTCTGTTAATACAATTGGATTGCTGATTAGAGTCCAGCAAACTTCTTAGTGAGCATCATAATCATATAATGGCTGGTGTATCAACTTATGGTAGAAAAAACAAAAACATCAAGTCAATCAGCAGAATCCTTAATGCTAATGAGATGCTAATTATGTTGTTTGTATTTTGCTAAACATGAAAATGACAAAAGTCAATATTTTCACATTTTTCTGCAGAGGAAAGTTTTCATTGTCATTCGAAAGAAAAATTTAAAGAGATAATCAATGTATTCTGAGATGAATGACACAGGATAGGGTCAAATCAAAGTGAAACCCATTATCCACAGATCAAACAGGTAATAGAGTTCAGATTCAGAAAATATACACATGCTTATAAAAAATTTAAACATGGCAATCCCGGAAGATGATGTAATGGAACCTGCTGAACAGATTTCATGCCAACTAGCACTGATGTGATTTCTTCATTTAACAAGCTATACTGCATTGCTAACTTTGCAATACTCTTGCCCTTTTCTTTGCAGTAGTTGGCTGCAGCTTGGCATGCAGACTGCAAGTATCCAATATATTAAAACAATTTAATTAACATTAAATGATAAATGTTATATTGATATTAAAAAAATAATACTAGACTACTAGTACTACTACTAAGTATTAATAAAGCCTCTAATTTTTAGAAGTAATGATCCAAAATAAGGTGTAAGAGCCCTTTTATAACCAAATTATAAAACTCCATTCTTAATGCTTTCTCATTTGCAAATTCCAGCTCCACATATATTCACTTTTAGAGAAAATTTCAGTGATCATAACTTCTATTCTAAGGGTCTAACTTATGAGAAAACTGTAAATGAGAGAGAGTATAGTTTATTTTGGAAAATTTTATGTTTGATAAAAGAAACAGTTTTGATTTTTATGGGAAACTAAGCACACCTTGAGTTCAGGTGAGGCTGGATGCCATTCTGGAGGACCACCCTCAGTGAGAAGCCCCATTGCCAGAGGAGAAGCATTGACAATACCAACACCTTTGCTCTTTAGATATGGTATTATGTCCTCCAGGGTTGAATCATTCAAACAGTAATGGCAATATGATAATATTACATCCACCGATCCAGGTGGTACGCGATCAAGAACATAAGTATAAATGTGCAAGGGAAGTCCGGTTATTCCAATGTAACGAGCCTTCCCAGATTCCTTTATTTTCTGAAGGGCAGGAATTGTTTCCTTAACAATCTGTGTACAACAAGAAAGCCAAAAACATGTCAGAACTTGAGATTAAGATCAAGATCCCAAAAGAATTAAGTCCCACATGATAAGCTTAAAGATCCGGACAAATATCAAGAGGAACTCACCTGGTCCAAAGAAACGAATTCAATATCATGACAGTATAATATGTCAACATAATCCAGCTGCAACCTTTCCAAGCTCTCATCAATACTTCTAGTCACTCTGTCTGCACTGAAATCAAAGCCCTCCTTGTATCGTCCGCACTTCGTAGCTACAACATACTCATTTCTTGGAACACCCAGGGCTTTCAGTGCTGTGCCTAGGACTTTCTCCGACAAAGTCCCTCCATAATAACTTCAGAGCAGAAAATGAAACACAAAACCAGTTAAAATCAACAACAACAACAAAAACAACAACAAAGCCTTATCCCAACTAGGTGAGGTCGGCTAAATGGATCACACGATGCCATTGTGTTCGATGAATTGTCATGCTTGGCAATAAATTATTGATCAATTGTCCCCTCACCCTGGTTTACTACAGCAAACAGATTATTTAATGTATTGATGAGAGCTTGGAAAGGTTGCAGAAATAGATTATTGCAGATATCTCATCAAATAGATCATGACAATATCTTTCAAATCCAGAAACAGCCATGCAGATATCTTATCACATTTTTCTCAGCTAGAACATCAGATAAAGCTCATTAAACTGGACAACCTTAATGCAACTGGCAACTAGTAAACTAATATCTCAGAAGACACAGATTCAAGGCCTAGTGATAAAATAAAAACTTGAAATCACCCACCACCCCCTAATCAAATTCACAATCCTATAATGCAAAATTCCTTAATTAGCCATACCCAAAAAAAATATATACATAACTTACAATTAATCTGATTATGACAAGAAAATGTGTCATATTCAAATTCAAAGCAGAAAACAAAAAGGCAAGACAGGACAGTAAACTCTTAAAAAAACATTGTTTTGTGGATTTCTTCCTATGAATCATCATAAAACAACAACATGCAAATAATAAAAAGGGTGAAAAGAGAGAAATAAGATTGTTGTTCATACGGAGAAGTGTCGAAGAAGTTGATTCCCAAACGAAAGGCTTCAAGAACAGAAGCATTGGCCTCTTGGGTGGTGACCCCACCGAAGACATTGCCAAGAGGAGAGGCACCAAAACCCACATAGCTTACTTTCAGACCTGTCTTTCCCAGAATTCTATATTCCATTTTGGGGATCGCAGAGTTCATGGTTTAAGGATTTTGGTGTGTTTAAGGTAGTGAATGAATGGGTTAAGATAAAACATAGGAAGGTAGGAAGGAAGGTGTTTTTGTTGTTGTGATGGTACAGACTACAGAGGATGTAGGTGTAGCTATAAAAAAGTATACTATTTTTAACTTTTTAGAATAATAAAAGGAAGGGAAAAGGCCACTAAAATTAATGCCAGAATTCACACAATTGATTTAAGTATTGTTGTAAGAATAGGACCGGACGGCTGGACCGGTCCAACAATCGACCTTTTGACATTTCAGCTCAGCGGTTATTCATTCTACTGTCGGTTCAACCAAAACCTGAAGCATCTTTCTGACTAGCTTTTTGGTTCGGCTTTTACAACGTTGGATTTAAGGATCTATGCGATGAGATCCATTCCTAACATCAATATGTGATTTGACAATCACTCCATTTAAATTTAAACATGCCACACACTTCATATACAAGGAGTATATAGGAATTTGCTGTATATTTAAGTGGTGTGTCGAACGGACTAATGAGTTGTTGAGTATATGAGGTGGACATGGAATCCCCAACAATTGATTAATTGATTAGTTATGTATAATTGAAAAAAAATCAGTAATAAGATTCTAAATTTATGTAAATTGATTATTAAAATGTTAATGATATTTAGAACGATATATGGATGATGATCATCCTTAAGCTCATGGGATAGAGAATGGTACATCATGGGATGATGATTATTAAACTTGAAAGTTCTCATATCACTTATGGTGAAGTGGATTTTAACATGTGTGGAAAACCTGTTAGCAATTTGAATATCTCAAATACTTGTTCATTAGATCACAAAGCCGACTAAAAACAATCTTGACTAAAAACAACCTTAAGATCGAGGGGAAATTTTCACCCTATCTTATTTATTAAAACCTACTGTTACGGTACTGAATGTAGGGCCTTAAATAAAAGAAATGGGCCTAAAGCATATCGTTACACCTACTTAAGAAAAAGAAGAACCAATGGCAAAAAAATAGAGGCAAGAAGGAATATTAAGTCTTCTATGTCTTCCACACAAGACCCATAAAATTTGTGGTGTTCATTTTATACGTTTTCCAATCATGTTTTTTATACCAAGAAAACATCTTCTCAAACACTTAATAAGTCACTGTAATTATGTGAATCCAATTGTGAAATATGCACCATTTCCTTGGAGACCCGTGATATATTTTATTATTCAGCTTGAGAAGCTAGTCAATGTTTCGCAAGAAAGTTAATTGCCTGATTAGACTATGGATTAACATGACTAGTCTCTCTATGGGCCGCTTAGCTATTGTAATAGTCTCAAACTCTTAATGTTTCTCTAAAAGTGCATGCTTCAACAATTCCACAACATTTTTGGGAAGGAAGCAAGAAAATGAGGAAAATTGATAATGAATGTGATTAGAAATCGACACAAGACATTGAAGATAAAACAAGGAAGGAAGGTGTATTTGCGATGGACAATGATGTGGGGTCCTTGGTTCAGAACAATGTTATGAGAACTGGACATAACCGGACGGTTGAATCGTCTACCGCTTCACATATCGGCTCAACAGTTATCAATTCAACCGTCAGTCCGACCATCGATCTAAGAGATCGAACTGCGTTGAACCGTGACTTGGAGCTTTCTTCGTCTTGCCTACCAGTTTGGCTTTTACAACAACATTGGTTCAGAACTAACTTTTTCCAATTCAAGTACATAGGAATGTACCAATAAGAAAGTAGACTATCTTTTATATTTAGAAAAAAGGAGAAATACAAAAAAAAGCTACGAAAATTAATTATAAACTCATGTAAAATGTAAAGTTTAAATTAAAATGAGGTTCGACAAAATGAAATTGCACATTTAATGTAAACCCCTATGAAATTGTTATCACATGATTATGAGTTGTTTCCTTCCCAAAAATTACACTTTTACCCTCTCTATAATTCACGTATCATGAACAATAAATCAATGGCCACGAGACATTATGCATTTATATTTTAAGAAATTTAAATTTCAACTTTCAAAGTTGAATTCAGCACTCAACTTCAAATAAACGGGAAGATATCTTAACAAGGTGTCTCAATGTCATTTTCATATCCTTCAAAACAAACAAATAAAGTTTAGCATTTATTTTCAACAGTTGGGTAAAACACATTTAACTGTGTCATGGACTACTCAATGAAGCTAAACAAGAAACTCCCTTCCTCAACCTTGATCTTGCATATTCATCCAAGAATGAGGAGTGTATTCAAGTTAGCACAAGAGCTTATCATTTTGACATCTTAGCTGTGAGTTCTCTCACCAGTTTAGCTGCCACCATGGCAGTCATTCCATCAACAGTGTCACGTTGAGGGTTGAGCTCAACTACGTCTGCCGCAACGATATCTCCTTTAAGACCATGCAGAATGTTGAGAACATCACGGAATGAGAGACCTCCCGGCTCTAAGTGAGACACTCCAGGAGCAAAGGCAGGATCAAGGCAATCCACATCTATTGAAATATATACTCCTTTAACACCTTCACCTAATTTCTACAAAGCACAAAAATGAAAATTAATATCCAAGTAGTACAGAAACCATGAAATCATGAACTCTGAAATATGAGGCTTTAAAACCACACTAATAAATGTTTGTGCATACTATGAAGGAGAATGACATTGTTAATAGATAACAGGGAATACCAAGTTTTCTAATAGGTCATGATCCCTAGAAAATGTGCGCATTTCATACTGCTCTACCCCAAATCTCTTGCCCTGTTCCCGCCCTTCTGTTGTTATTGATCTTATACCAACCTGAAATAGAACACTACATTCATATGTTACACAATAAATAAAAGATGTGGTTGAGAAAGATTGAAACAGTTACCATCATGGATGAACAGAAAACATGTACAAAACATAAAAGGAACCTATAGTAGTGTTTATTGTCTTCTTAGCTTGTTTAATCAAATATTTACAAACACAATGATTGTCTTTTTTTCCTGTGAATATGTTTATTGTTTTTTTTTATCAGTCTGATCAGAATAATTAAAAATTCTATTTATATCATATACCCTATAGAAGAATACAACTAATTCTATTATGCCTAAAATATCAGTGTGCTCCAGAATCTTATATTAGCTACAAAATATGAATGTTGAATGCTTAATGACATGCAAGCAAAATGGTGTTATTATGGAGAACAACCATGCGGTTTTGTTCAAAAATGCCCTATCCCTAGCATATAAAAGCTACAAAAATTTGGAATTTCATAATTGCCTGCAATAGTCGCCGCACATAGCCACCCTCCATGATTCGAGCAAATGAGGATGCATGTGAATATTTGTTTCCTTCAAAGCAATGATAGAGATCAGGGTGAGCATCCAAATGAAGAAGATCAATGGGACCACCTAGCTTCTCAGAAACAGCTCTGACCACTGGATATGATATGGAGTGATCACCACCTAAAACTAATGGACGTAATGGATCCTGGAAGCATGTAAACATAATGAGATTTGAGATACATCTAACTCAAATAGAGAGGTAATAGAAAGTGAAATGATAATTCATGCAATAGGATACATATCTGCTTAAATTACCAAGTTATATTAAAAGTAGAAACTCAAATTGCAATAACTTTGCTAGAAAAACTATTCTAGTGGATGAAAAAAATGACCGCTCAACATTTAACCTCATCACGTAACAGATGGATCCAAACAACAAAAAAACTCGAGTTAAAGCCATAACAAAGAAGGCATTATTAGTGTAAACTAAAATATTCACTTGATAGTTGAAAAGATATTCAGAATTCAAGAACGATATGCTTCTTCAGAGAAAAGCCAAAACAGGGCAGTTTTCCATGATCAATCTATGAAGCAACAAGAATTGTTAAGAACATGATAACACAACAGCAAAGCATTATCCAACTAGGTAAAGTAGGCTACTACATGGCTCACACAACACTTTTGGGCTCTATCATAAACCAAATATTTGGATAAATTGAATCATTATTAATGTTAACAACTCAATCTAATAGTTCTGTTTAAGGTAATTCTAGACTAATGCAAAGGAATGATCAAAATGTAGAATTAGAAGCTGAAGTTCAAACCCCAAATAAGCACACTTAGTGGTATTGACAGAAACCCTTTGCTCTTTAAGTCTAAAAAGGGATTATACTAAATTAACTTGGGATACACGTGATTCTACCCCAAAGAATATAGCAGTAGAACATGTACCGGAAAATGCCCTCAATAGTCTGTTTCTAGAGGATGATCTATAATGAATTGTTCAACACTACAAAATATTCAAAAGTGAAAGAAAAGAAAGAATCTGTAAGTGTAAACAAACATACTATGAAGAAATATTCTTTTGAGCCTTCTGTTAGATATGACTCTTGAGAGGAACAAATACTAGAAAGGAAGAACACTTTAGTTGAATTTTCCAAAAAAGAAAGATATAAAATAAATGAAAATAACAATGGAATGACTGCTGTGCAAGTAAAACTATTTAATTGTGTCAAAACAAACATATGCATGTTATAGATGTTACATTAAAAAATAGAAATTCCAAGTATATTCTATATTTCTTGGGAGGCAATTGCAGCATGACAGCTTACCTCTTCCATTACTAGCTTAACAGAATCACTAATGACATTCATCAATCGGTCATCATCTACTCCACAGTCTCGTATTTCTTGGACAGGGACATCACCAACATCAGCGAGCACCTTTGGATCATGTAATACCTTTCCTGCAGAGTCATCTCATGTTATTACGTTTGCATTAACATTAAGAAACAATTTCAGGGAAGCTGTTCATTATTAGTCAAAATGAAACCCATATGCTTACCCTCTTCAGTTGTTGAGTTAGTACTACCACACCAAATGGCCTCTCTAATGCGAGGAGGTGCAAATGCAGGACCCTGAAGAAAAGATGAATTATGTCCCAGAGGAACCCCAAGAAGGCACGCACATGCTTCGGCTCCTCCTAAAGCACGTACAAGTTCTGCCTGAGGAAAACAAATTTAAAATTATCCTTCTATCATCCAATTACTGAAACTAAAACACTCACAAAACTTATGTAAATATAACACAAGGTGTACAATTATTATGGATACTAAAGAAAAAAGAGTCGAAGTTCTAGTCTCCATTTGATGAAGGTGCTTACAAGGAAGTATTACCCTGCTCTTTGCAAAGAGGCTTATTCGAACTCACGACCTCAGACCCCACGGTAAGCAAGCTTACCGTTGAGCCAAGTCCTATGGAAAATGAAGATATTCTGATTCGGTGCTTATCACCCATATTGCTCATCACCTTCTCATCGCCACAAATATATAAGCACATGGTGAGCCCCTCTATCCTAATGGGGCCCAACATGTGCTTATTTATTTGTGTGTATTTGTAGTGATGAGCAATATGAGTGATGAGCACTGAATCAAAACCTGTTACTTTTCAAATAAGATGATGACATGCCACCTTATTAGACAGGGAGATGATTACATGCCTTTAGCTTTGCTCTTTCACGAATAAGCGTTAATGAAGCATCTATCACACGATTTTGGCCTTTTTCTAGCAAATCAGTAGGAATGTTTGCTGCGTTAAGTTTCTGCAGGTAATGGATACCTCTCCTCAATATGGTAGACATCTCTGTGAAAAAAAAAAAAACAAAACAATGATGTACTTTTTCCTAAAAATAATATCATTCATACTGCACAGAAAAAATTGCATCAATCACAAAGAACCCATCAATCATTCCATTCCAATCATTAGAAAATTCCATCCAACAGACCAACAAATTCACAGAAGTGATTTTACTGCAATGCCATTCAAGTATTTGTGAAGAAACTTATACAAAATAATTGACTGATTATATAAACATGCATGCATGTTGCAAAACCATTAATCACTGATCATGTTTCATGACTTCAAGAGAGAATTTCGAAACCCATTATAGAACTTCATGGAAGCTGAAAGTTGCTTAAGAAAACTCAGATTCTACAACAGACATTGATTTGATCTTTTTAGAAGATGGTAGAAAATGCTTACCCCAATTCGATTTCCGATATTTCACGTACGAAAAGCGAGCTTACAAGATTGCTTCAGCGATTACGTGAAGACTGAAAATGAGTGGAAAATGAGAAGAATATTTGAAGAGAAACTCGATTTCTTTAAGGTAAGGTTAAAGCAGTCTTTTCATACTCAGATGTTTCCACGTGTTAGTAGTCTCTTTTATTTGATAACACGTGTTAGTAGTCTCTATCTGAAAACTTTTACTATTTTTTTCAGTTTAGTTTTGTGTCCAAAGAAATATTTTTCTTTTTCTGCAATAAATTTGTTTAGATTCAGAATACTCCCTCAAGTCCTTATAGTAAAATCTGCTCACCAAATTATTATGCTTCTTTTTTTTTTGCCAATATTATGCTTCTTTTTTTGAACAAAGCTAAAATAACTAAAAAATTATGTGTCTATTACATTACAAATATTATATATATGAATGTCCTAAAATCTCCCAACTCTTGTCATTTCTCATCCTATACTCCATAACCTCTCTAATGAATTGTTTTAAAGAGATGTTAATATTACCATAAACCAAATGTTACAACTTTTATAGTTATGAGGATTAAACTTGCCACTACCTCCGGTCTTAAATATAAGACTTAATTGACTTTTTTTTTGGAGAGGTTAAGGTTGCGAAATAGGCTTTTAAATCATGACATATTTGATATGTTTTTATATTATACATTAGTTTATAGGTAAAATAAACTAGTTTAAGGGAAAAAAATTAGGTTAATCAATTTATAATTAACTCATTTTGCTTTTTTATAGGATTTTCTAAAAATGTCAATTAGGTCTTATATTTAGGACCGGGTGGAGTATTTATTTTGAGTTAAATTTGTGTGCTTATAAATAGAAGACAATGTACTCCACATTAGATACACAAGCGAATAAGAGTTTCTTCCACTCTCTCTACATTTCTCTCTTCTTTCTTATTCTTCTTCTTCCTCTTCTATTTATTTTCTTTATTTTAATAACACGTTATCAATACGAGTTTGCTCGGCAATATTAAGGTAAACTCCTTATATAATTTTGTTAATGTATACGCACACACACACATTACTTATATTTATTTATTTATATTTCCTTGCATCATATCCTTACCTCTTTCAGAGGATTAGAGAAGTTATCACAATAAATTCGATTGGTCGGTTCACCATCTATAATTCATACGCCCTTTGCTTTCACATCGAAAAATCTGGCAGCTAGTCTCTCCCTCCTTCAACACAAAAGGTGGGAAGAGGAGTATTTTGTGGAGGAGGGAGAGACAAGCCACCAGTAGAAGGAAGAAGGGTGGGAAGAGGAGTATATTGTGCAGACCACAATATTGTATTTGTGTAGGGTAATGGAGCCTTTTCCAGCTCCTTAGGACTTACTAATAATTTTCGGGTTATTTAGGACCTTATGGTATTAAAATACCTTCCTTGCGACTATATTGCGAATTTCCCTTTGTTATTTCCCATGTCAAATGACACATAGACAAGCATATGATACTTAAGGGCTTAATAAATGACAGTTATCTTGAATTCAATGTCATGAGGTTTTTGGCCCACTATTGCAATTTCATGGGTAGATTTACTCCACAATATTTTACATGATTTTCTGATGCACCTTTTTGACACATGTACGCAATATTAATTCACCCCTGGTCTCTATATAAAAGTCAAATAGAAAAATCACATAGATGAAGAAGTGGTTGAAATGATAAAAATATCAAAAATAATTTTATTTTCTCAAGTTTGCTCTAATTTATCATTGGATATATGAGAGAGAGATTGATTTGATAATAGTGTTATAAATGAGAAGTATGAAATAGAATGCAAATAGAGACACTAATTAATAGTGCATAAGTTGAGAAAGTCTTTAATTTAATGTTTGAACTTAATAAATTTAGCCAGCAGCACATGACACTTAGTGACTTATTCAACAAAAGTTATCTTGAGTTTACGGTAATGAGGATGTTTGCTCCAATTTTGAAATTTCATTGGTACTTTTACTCTAAAATATTTTACAGAGTTGAGTGCACTTTGGTGACAATTATATGAACATTTTTGCACATTTACCCATAAATATTATATCTCATATTTTCTACCGGTTATGGCTGACTATACTCAAAATTACATTAATGTCACAATGTGTTCATTATCTCTACTCAAATGAAAAATCCATGTTTAAGTATTATTTTCTTAAAAAAAATCCAGGTCTAGAAGATCCGCGTAGACTTTGGATATGATCCTCATATGTGTTGTAAATTTAGTATATATATTGACTTGGTGCAGAGCTACTTTTGTCCGAATAATTTATAATGTCGTTGTAGATATTTTTTTTAGTAGGCCTATGTACAGGGGAGCCTAGGCTGTGAAATACAAAAACTGTTTGGCTAAAGCAAATATATAATCTATGATCACATATTTTATATAATTATGCAGTGTCCACCGATATAGCTAAAAAAATTAGGCTACAATATAGCTAAGACTAGGCATTTGTGCTACAACATTAATATTGCTTTCAAACAATAATCAAGCATTTTAAGAGCATTGTTGATAAAACTATAAATTAAATACTGAAGCACAAGTTGAAGTGCCTGAGCAATTCACCCAGCAAATGGTCCAGTAATTAATTTATGCTAAAGCATTACATCTTGAAATTTTCCATGATTTCAATTCTCGCAAGTTACTCGGTAACATAAAATTAACTTATGGTCAGGCACTATATATACTTTTATGCTCAATCTAATTACACTTCGAAATTTCCTATAAAACAAATACTTGTGAGCTACTAGCATAAGCTTGACTTCTGCCCTGTCACTATTAGTATGCTCGAGCATTGATGCAAATTTTGAAAACTACAGTTTGAATACCCAATAAGCATTAGTTTTATGCTATAATACTGAGCAAGAAGAATGCCCTATCTCTGTGAGATGCTCGAGTATTATGGAAAAACTATGTATGCTTGATAGTACTGCCAAAATGTTATACCATAACTCGATGGTCTAATAAATGCTCGATCACTTATATTTTTTTTATAAAAGGCAAAATGACATTAAATAATATCTAAGTATTACAACAGGTTACTAATATCCAAAGCATATGAAGCATATTTAAAATTAAACAAGCTGAAAATTAAAACATATAGTAAAGAGACAACATCAAACTCTTCTCGTGCACCAGCATACAGAGTGTCATATAGAACCAGTGAAGTAGTTCCGACAGGCAGCGACCTCTTGAGAGCAACAGGCAATTGGAACCGGAGCATTATTTGATGGAACTAGTGAAGTAGTTTCGAGCACTTATATACTCATGCTTGTGCGAGCTTATTGGATGGAAGTTTATTAAATTTTACCTCCAAATTTTATATCTGGAATTGTTTTTAGAATGATTTTTAAGTGCTCCTTTCATGTACTGGGTAATTTATACAAATTAAAAATGTCAAAATGCCACATTTGAAAATATGCATGCAAGTGCAATTTGTGCCGAAACGAAGAACTGAATTTATTTCTACAAATATATTTCACTAGACAGAAAGGCCAAGCTCCTAATATTAATCATCAATTGACATTAACTAATTTCAATTAAGGGAGCTTATTCCTCAAAATCTCACTCACAACTGATTGATTTCAAGAATTTTGAAGAATCTTGAAAAACAAAGGATTCCAAAAGATATATATCTTAACCACCAATTTTTCAAGATTTGAATGCAAATTGAATAGCTTGCATATACTTGTTATAAATCTTGAGCCAGAACTTGTGGAAGGCATTGGGAAATGCCTTCATCCTTCTAGCTAATATTATGTTATATAGAGTTATTGAATTAATTAGTGTTTCTTATATCTACTGATCGAGTGATTAAGCTAATTGAAACATATCTTATTGTTAGAGAGTCTCAAGTGACCCCCACTTAATTGGGATAAGACTTTATTTGATGTCTAGATGTGGAATTTTGAAGTGGTTACTTACTTATTTAAGTCATAAAATTAAAGGAAGGGTTTGTTTACTTGTAAGTGTTAAGGAGAGTGTTTTGAAATCTAGTAAGTAGTAGTGGAACACATCAGCCGCTAAAGAACTGGGTATAGGACAGTTGTATCAAACTAGTATTAAACTGTTTTTGAACAAGATCGGGTGAAAGGCCTCCCAAATTTTCTTGTTCCGTCTCACTTGATTGAATTTTATTTTATTAGAAAATTTAAACAATATTTTAATTAGTTCATACACCTTTTGCATTGTGTTTTGCTTCGTGTAACATATATGACACAAGTGATTATTTCTTCGCATTGTTTCCTCTCTTTAATTTCCTGACCTTCTCTCTTCTTTTTTGTTTTAAAAAATAAATTCATTAAAGAAAACATTCACAAAAGCAATTCATTATATTTTTTTTCACATTCCATTATTCTTCTCATTCTACTTTATTTTACGTGAGCCAAGTTTCAGTTCACATTCACAATATTAATGAATTCGAAATCAAATTTATGTTCTGTTGAGATTCGAAAATTCACAAAGAAGCCGCGTAACGTTGGACGTGGCTAATGTAGAATCACAAGAACATTATTTTAAACTCAAACTGTTGAAATGATTTGATACGGATCTTAATTACCCAATTCCTTGGCTTCACAACTCACAAGTTACAACTCTTGTTGTATAGAATCATCACAGGTTATAATTGACCTTTGACCGATATATATAAGCCGGGGATCTCCTTTATTGGTACTCAATACATACTTATATCAAATTGATCATATCAACAGTTGGCGAAAAAATGATACTACCTTCAGTCTTAAATATAAAATCTAGTTGACTTTTTTTTAGAGATTAATGTTGCGAAATATGTTATTAAATTATGACATATTTGATATATTTTTAGATTATCTATTAGTTTATAGGTAAAATAAACTAGTTTAATGGAAAAAATTAGGTAAATCAATTTATAATTAACCTATTTTGCTTTTTTAGGATTTTACAAAAAAGTCAACTATGTCTTATATTTAAGATTGGAGGGAGTAATACATATAAAATTTTTCAAGTCATATATATTGAGCTAGATTTATTCAGATCTACCCATTCAAGACAATTTCAAATTAAAGGGTTAGTGAAAGCCAATTAATGTCCTAGTTATCGTTCACTTGATGAGTCTAAACACAATTAGTAACTCTTTATAACTAGAAGAAAACTTGAAAATGGATAAAAATCATGGTTTTAATTTGAAATTCGTGTAAAGGTGTAAAATGTGATATTATTTTAAAGCAATTAAAAAGATTGGATTAAAGGGGAGATTATTTTTGGTTAAACACCGCCCGATAATCCGGCGCCTATTGGAAACCGATTAATCCGGACTCGGGGAATAGGAGTGTTGCTCACATAGGCAATGTTGTTCCCTCTCCCAATATTTTGGGGGTATTTTTGTAGTCCACTTATCAACTCAATCAACTACTTATTCTTGCGTGGTTGTAGTCCACTTACCAACTCAATCAACTACACATTAGTGGATTAAAAGGGAGATTTGAATCAACTGGGACGAACCATTCTTAATAAGTGGGGTTTAAGGAATCATCATTTCAAAATATTTTGGGGGGGTATTTTTGTTTTGATTGCAAATAAATCATAAAGGAATTCCTTTAGGCTAGGTTTATGTTAGTTGAATTAGTATTGGAATCTAAATTATATTTCAATTAACCGGTGATTTGGGATTTCTTTAGGGTCCATAGATGACTCTTGCCTATGTTTGCTTTTTTCTTCGATCACATAGGGCTTTCACATGTAAAATTAGCTTCTTCTTGATTTAATTGTTTTCATATTTTAATTGCATATTTTAATTGTTCAAACGATTCCCGTACAACCAACGTGTAGAAAAATAAACGGTGTTATCTTTTAATTGATGGTGTTAGCCAATTTTAGACTTTTTTGTTTGCTAGCCAAAATGATACTAGCATATTGTTTGTTGTCTAGAATAATACTTCCATAATTATTTGTTGCCAAAAAATGATTATTAACCCTATTTCAATGGCATATTTTAATTGTCCGTGTGGTGTGTGTTATAGTTGACATGTCAAAAAACAAACACGGTTATCTTTTAATTGACGGTGTTGGCCAGTTTGGGACATTTTTTTGTTAGCAAAAATAATATCGTTTATTGTTTGTTTTATAGATAGATATATATACTTCTATGATTCTTTGTTGACAAAAATGATTAATTATTCACCCAATAGATACGGGTGTGTGTCTTGCTTCCACTTTTACTTATCCTTTCCCTTTCAATAAGATCAGCTCCAATAGCTTTAATTGATGGACACGTGGCTGATCTGATATCTGAACTAAACATTATAACACATTTCAATAATGATGGTGATTGAGCATTTCTTATTCTTTTTTTACATCTTATTAGTGTTTATTTATTAGGTGTGTTATAAGCACTTTCAAAAAATGTTCAACTCAATTCGAGTTCCCACTTGGTGCAGGTGTTAGGAAGGCTATATATATAAGGTCGTTTTAACCTTACTTCTATGCAAAGATGTTGATTCAAACCCACGAACTCAGAACCGCGATAAGTGAGCTTACCTATGAGCCAAACTGGCCTTTCTTTTTTAAATACTTGACCTAAACTAAAATATTTATTTATTTTTAAATTTTAAAACTACGATATTTATCATCAAATTCCCAAAGCATGCATCTGACATAACAATAATGTTTTACCATTTTGCAAGTGCACGAGTTGTAAAAATGTAGTGTAGAGAAAAGAGTGTCATTCCACTAGGATTATTGTTTAAGCAAATTGATTAGTGTTAATTGTCATAATTAGGTTCAGTAAAAATATGCAGGTAGAATTGATTTTCAAATGGAAAGTAGATTTCATATATAAATTAAATAAGACATATAGAGTTTTTAAACACACTTGGTCAAGAATTATAAAGGCATAGGGTTACTAAACCCCTATATTTACTTCATGAACCAATAGATGTCTCTCTATTTAAGCAATTAAATAAAAATATGTGTGAGTCTATGGTTTTAAAGCATTTGAAAAAACTTTCTCAAGTCAAAATCAAATTATACTTGCATTTATATTTCACAATTTGTCACCATAAATGCAAGCCCTTTTTCTTAACCACTCTATTTATGATTATGTTAGATCAATAACAATATCTCTATGTTACAAATCATCCATTTAAAACCATAAACTTCATATTTTTATCAAAGTTATAAAACAAATACATTTTCACAAGTCATATTTCATTTAACTAAGCAAGTGGTGATCAAGCACTTGAAGAAAATAAAGAGATAAAAATCACGCATGAAATTCATTAATAACTTCAAAAGAGAAGAGAATACAATGTTTAATCCATAAATAAGTTCATAACAACCTTAGAATAGGTTTTAGTTAAACATGAATGTAAATAAAACAAAACCTAAAAACATAATCGAGTTCAATGAAGAAAAATAAAGAATGAAGAAAAATTACAACCACAATTGGAGAAACTCAAATCTCTTCAAGCTTCCCACTCAATTTTCAAATTTTCCCAAGGTTCTTCAAGCTCTACAAAACTCTAAAATGTGTCTTAACTATCCTTAAGTCATGTCTGCCCATTTTCTCCTTGAAACTCTTCATTTTATTTAATTTGGAAGCTGTTCATTTAGCAAAATGCATAGCTTTGTTGCGTAAAGGCCGCTAGGAGCCACACGACCTTTGAACCTTTGAAGGCCACTGTGACGGCTGCTAGGAGTACGTCATGACCTTTCTTGTTGTTTATGCACATTTTCCTCTTTTTGTTTCTTGACTCCAACTCCTTTGCTCCTCCTCTAATGTTCTTAATCACTCCTACCTATCTCCACTTGTCCACCTCTTCCCATACAAGAGAGAAAGAGGCTTGTCCCGTAAAATCACTCACAAATATAATCATTTAACTCCATATTTCACACAAAGATCTATCATGCATAATTCATATTTTCCTATGAGTATTTGTATGATTCTAACCTATTTACCACCCAGAAATCATGTACAAGTAAGGGAATTTGATATACAATGTGTGAAATTATGGAGTTTTTCAGCATCAAATTGATATTTCATCAAAATCTCATCAAACAAATCTATTTAATTTTGATGCGGCATGCAATGATTCCCCAAGTGTGTGTATTAAATCGAAATAAAAATGGGAGTCATCAAGAACCAATATTGCATCTTAAGTATGTTAAAAGAACTTATTTTAGGAACGTAAAAATCATACAAATCATATATTTGTCCTGACATTTTCTCTTCCATGCCTAAGACTCAACCTTTAAATCTTATCTAAAGGTTATTTATATGTTTGGATATGGAGAAAAGTTTAAAGGAGATGGATTTAGGAGGGAGGGATGGAAGAGAAGTATTTTTTTTTCACCACCAGCTGGATTTTAAAAAGGGGGATTTGCAGTTTAGTCCCTGATAAGGGAAATTAATACTGGAAGGTCCCAATACATTCCAAAATAATTATAAAGTCTCAAGGGCCCTTTGTTGCAATTGTTTGCTTGACTTCAATGACCATTTTGCCCTCATTAAAGATGGTTGTCATCTCACTGGTCCCTACAGGGGGACTATGCTTTCATCTTATGAGGGCAAAATGGTCATTGAAGATAAGCAAACAATTGCAGGAAAGGGTCCCTGGGACTTTATAATTATTTTGGAATGTATTGAGACCTTCCAGTATTAATTTCCCTTACCAGGGACTAAACTGCAAATTTCCCTTTTAAAAAAGAAGTAGAAAAATTTAAATGATAGTTTTACATAAATTTTAATTTTACATATTCCATTCTCTTTTGGAAGATTTTGTATTGCTTTATTTTAAAGTCCGATTCACAAAATGTTATCTCCCCTCACCTCCAAATCTCTCATAGCAAACGGACAAATTAAACCCTAATATTTGTATACTTTTATATGTATGCTAAGTTGAGGTTTTTAATATATCTAAGATACAATATTAGTTTATATCAAACATATTTTTTCTGGTTTTAAACAAGTTTTCTTCTAGTTTCTAGGTTTAATTTGCATATTATAAGTGTCTCTAAGAAAATGATATATCACGGGGTAACTTTCGCTTATTTGGAGGTCCATAAATTTCTTGAATGAGTGGTCCCGAGATACTACACCAATTGAATTTTTTGAAGGAGTGTCCTTCACAATCTGTAGAGTAAATCCAGGGAAAAAGATTAATGCATGTGGCAAGAAAAGTAAGAAAAGAAAAGAAAGTAGAGGACATACAAGAGAAGGCATAGGGAGCATTATTATATATATCTTTGGGCGAAAACCCAAAAACGATACATAACTATTGGTCAAGGAACAAAAATAGTACATAACTATTCCAAGGTACAAAAATGATACCCAACTTTTACCATGTGGTCAAAAATGATATTTTAACTAGTATGACAATAATATTAGACATGAAAAGTCCATAATGCCCTTATAAATTAATTGTCGTCCAGTAAAAGTTTATTTAATTATAAGGGCATTTTGGACATTTCATGTATAATATTATTGTAATATTAGTGAAATAATCATTTTTGATCACATGGTAAAAGTTGGGTATGATTTTTGTACCTTGGAATAGTTATGTACTATTTTTATTCCTTGGCCAATAGTTATGTATCATTTTTGGGTTTTCGCCTATATCTTTTATTCCCAAAGTTTATTTCCCTTCAAAGGTGAAAAGATTTTGAAGGGAAAACACTCACTTTTTAGCTTATGATTGAATATTGTTTTGATACAAAAATCTTGTGGTCGGTGTGTAGTTTATAAATAGTTCTGTCACTATTTTCGATAGGTATTCATCACAGTAAAATGTTATTTGACGGTTTGATTATGAGGTTTTGAATTGGTGTTCATGTAAATTGAAAAATGTATATACTTTAGAATAGTGAAAGTTTGATCTCACTTTAGGAAACAAAGAAAAAACGTATATACGATATTTACTCTTTTTTTTTTTGATAAAAACGATATTTACTCTTAATTGAGTATAACAATACTCGAATATGATTCCGTCAAATATTTATAAAAGAAAAACACCAGTTGACAAATGTTATTTAAGTTTTATGGTAAATATATATTTAGCCTAGAAATCTTTGTATTAAACATATCTAATTTTTAGATTTTAATTTGAAAAAATAACATGCTTTCAAAATTTCTAAACATTTATAAGAAACAGGCACGGGTACATATTTTTCCATATGATCGTATCATCGTCTAGAAAAGAATGGAAAGCATCTAATGTTTAAAACATCCTTCAAATAAATAATTTGTCTCGTCTCTCGTTTTAATGAATTTTCTCTTATTTGTGTCACTATCTAGACAGATCACAGTCCGTAATTGAAAAAACAAAAGTACCGGATCAGATGAATCAATAACTGTACGTTAGTATCTTGGATGTATGGCTGTCTGTGTGTGTGTTTTTTTTGTCAAGGCAAGGGCACTCCACCCACCCGCGTGTTAAATGGAATTAATCCCTCATTGTTCTGAAGTCTGGAGTAGACAACTGACATGTGAATTTGTTCCATTTACAAGGGTTAAGAATCGAACCCCAACCACTTGCTTAAGGAACGAGAGTACTTATCACCCACACCAACCAGTCAGGTTGCATATGTGTTTTATAAGAAACTTAATAGTATTTTTGTTAAACTTATAGAAAAGTAATAGTACTGCAAATATGTTTTTCAACATGAGATTTAAATGAGATTTAAATTGTTTGTTAAATAGTGACATAAGATATATAATAATAAATTTAAATTTAAAGAATTTCTTAATAAGAATTATTGAGATGAAGCACTAATAATAATGGCGCCAAAAATTATGACTATTTAAAGAAATATGTCGATTATATACTCATGCACGTAATCTTTCCTTATTTGATGTACAATTTTTAATTTGGCAGTGGATCGTTTAAAAAACTTTAGGTATTAGTTAGATTAGGGGGCAACATTTAACATGGTTCAGAAAAAAAAGGAGGCAACATGATTATATTTTATTTTTCTTTATTCATTGCGTAACATTCAACGGTAGATCACGTCACGGCTCACACGTGTAGAGTAAGTGCGACCAAGATCACGAATCAACAAATGAATACTCCCTTGTCATAATAATAATAATTAATAATAATAATAATAATAATAATAATAATAACAATAACAATAATATAATAATAATAATAATAGTAGTAGTAGTAGCAACTCTCTCCCGAGGTAAATATGTTCTTGAAAATTAATATAATTGGAATGATTTAATATGATCATATTATTTGATATTTGTGAGATGTTTTAGTAACAAACAAAAAATAAATGTGTTCGATCCAACTTAATGCCTTATTTGATTAATTCATTTCCTTTGCAATCCTTCTTAATGTGTGTAATTAATGAGTAGGGTAGTTAGAGTAATCAGTTGCAAGGGTGAACAAATTCAAACAGAAATTGAAAACTAAACCGAATCAAAAGCTTTTTGGTTTTTCTATTTTGGTTTTTTTAATTTAGATTTCTATTTTTGATGTTTTTTGTTGTTCGGCCGAAAAGATTGCCAAAACAAAATTATATATATATATATCAAAGAAAGTCCAAATGACCAATAGTCTAATGCTTTAATAGCTCAAAATACGAACTAATAATCTAATCGCTTTGTATTAATTAGATGTAGTTATGTATATAACTTTAAGAATTTCTTTGGTTTCAACATGTTAAATTAATAATTTAATTGCCTTTAGTAAGATGTAAAATTTGTAAAACTATTTAAATAAAATAAATATGTTTTCTATTTCATTTCTTTAATCAAATTTTCATATGGAATAAGTTGCAATATAAATGCCCAAAAATTAATCATTAAAACAAAAAAAAACTGTACAATCAATCATAAAAACAAATAACTTTTCAGTTTTGGATTTAGTTTTGATTTTATTAACACACCCTAAAGTTTAATAGTCTGACCGTACGAAGTATAAGAAGATCGCACTTAGTAGTAAGCCTATTTGCTGGATAAATGTATATTATTTTTAACAACCAACAAAATTTACTTCAATAATATTATACATATCCTATGATACTTCAGCAAAAAACTTACTTAAACATTGGAGAATTTCAGAAAGATGACTAGAATGCTATAGAAAAGAAAAAACAAAGAGTCAATACAGTCCTAGTTATAAGACTCATCATTTAAATTTTTTGGAGAAAATTAAGGGTACAGAATGAATCAATTTAAAATTTTATAGTTATTTTTTCTCAAAATTAATTTATTCTACTTATAAACTAACCTATGGTTTAATTTCATAACATTTGTTATAATTAACTGGTCTAATTTGCTTCTTAACATCATAAAAAAGTCAAAATGGTCGTATCATTAGGAGCAAAGTTAATATTATCGAACATAACTAACACATGAATTTTATTTAATTAATTAGGTTAATAAGTCATACATGCATTTGGGATTAGGAGGGAGACGTACGTTAACTCATGAAGTCTAAGATAAGATTTAGATAGTTCTTTATTAATATAATTTTTAATTATGTTTAACTCTAGCATCATATTGACCATACTCTGTATAAGACTATAACTACTACAATCAATTATGTGGCACATATGGTAAAATAAATCCTCATCACAAAAATGCCTACCACCATGGTTCATGTGTAGAAGCATAATGGTAAAATAAAGTGTAATTCCAATAGAAACTATATAACATGTAAGTTCATTTTGTTCATTATGGGACAAATCAAAAATGATGAGCAAAAATAAAGTAAATAAAAATGACAATTTAGTGAGATTTAAGTGATTAAAAATGATAATTGGCAAAGCAAAGCAGTGCTAACCTCATGAAATTCATGTCATTTTAGCACATTTTCATATACTTCCTACATATTTTGGATAAACTCATACTTGTTTTGAAGTACATATGATAGGAAAATGTATCTAGTTGACATTAGATTAAAATCTTGGATTTGTTGATTTACATGTGATTTTTGAGCATCTACTTGTCAACTTTGGTTTGGTATAGATTTTATTGTCATATAGGTTGTTTGAGCTAAACAAGGGGGCCACATTGGAGTTGCATTTGGAGAAGACTTGAAGTGGAAAGATACAAATGGAAAAGAAGTTAAAGGAAGTTGAAGATGCGTCTGGCTACAGCGAAGAATCTCAGGCAAAAATGGTTGGCTACAGCCAACACATGTAGAATGGATCTTGCCACAGCCAAGAAAACAAACAGACTTTCTTGGCTACAGCCAACGCAGTGATAAAAAATGCAGCACACCGTAGCTCGAAAAATCATATATAAATAGACCAAAAACACACTCAAAAGGGCATTATTGGCTTCTTGGAGCACTTGGGAGCATTTGGCTGTGCTAAGGCTTGATATTTGGTGGGGATTAAGCTAGGGTTTGAAGTTGCATAGAGATTTGGGCTTCCATTCTTGGTTTTTCCTCTCCTTCTTCATTCCGTACTCTTATTCATGTTTGTGTTAATGTATATTCTTATGGATTTGTTGAACATGAGTGGCTAAATACTTTTGTTCTAGGATTATATTGAACCCTTGTATGGAGTAACTCTTTAAAACTCCTCTCCTTTTGTGAATGTATATATGTGTTTATTTTACTCTAGCTCTAATACTTCTAAATGCTTGATCACCATTTAGTTGGTTTAATTTGTTCATTTGACTTATGACCTGAGAGAGCTAGGTTAAGTGTAGAACTTGAGTAAAATAGTGTGAGAACTTGAAGTTTGCATGACAAATGAATGGTTTTGTTAATAAGATAGACATATACTTATTAGCCTCACATAGCCACATTAGGGTTGAAACTTAGAAATTGGGTTTTATTAATTGTGACAAGAGATTGCATGATTAATGAAATCAAACACTTGTTCTTGACTCGACCGAGCGTTTACAAGTATTTTAGAACCCTTGGTTAACACATATATAAACATGAAAGCAATATGGAAAGGATTTGATTAAAGGTTACAGAATACAAGGGGGATAAATAATCATAGATCCCATTTTATCCTTGAAGTTAAGAATCACATGTTTATGGTTTTTTTTATTTGTTTAAAGGCTAAAGTATTCATTTGGTCCCTTATGTTTGGATCAAGTTTCAATTTAATCCTTTATGTTTAGAAAGTACACTTTTCCTTTTTTGTTAACACCGTTAATTTAATTTAACGGAAAATTCTAAGTTAACAATTTTAAATGGTTATTAAATACTGAAAAAATGTTCATATTAAAATATTTGAATGTAAATATTCTTATATTTTCAAAATTTATCATTTTTGATCCAATTTCATTATAAAATAATCATTTTAAATTGTTAAATTAGCATTTTCCGTGAAGTTAAACTAACGGTGTTAACAAAAAGGACTAAAAGTGTACTTTCCAAACATAAAGGACTATATTGAAACTTGATGCAAACATAAGGGACCAAATGAATACTTTAGCCTTGTTTAAATTAGTTACCATTCACTCATGACATTTGTATCACTCAAATTAAGCGAGAGTGCGATAATCTCTACTTGACCGGGTTTCGGAACCAAATCTTTGTGGGAACAATACTTTACTTTCATTTTATTACTTGGCGCGACTCGTGCACTTGCGGCCGGTGTGAACAAGCACTTAAGGTAAACTTCAACTATGGGAAAGGTCTAGGTTTATGTATCCACTTTTTATTTCATGATGCTTGATTAGCCCTCCTCTAATAACAGTTAGTGAGTAATTTGTTTTTGTTTGAAGTCTTATTCATTTAAATAACTCTCTCAAGCTTACCCAAACCTTAATTAACACTAATATGTACCATTTTTTTACTACATACTCGCTTTGGTCCTAAACATAAAATCTATTTGGAGAGATGAATTTGGTCCTAATAAAAGACATTATTTTAATTTGTACCAACTTTTCCCGAAATCATCCTTATCTTTTTTTTGTTAGAAAAAACCATCCTTATCAATGCCCCAATAAGAGACACATAAAAGTGGGCAAGGGTGGGGGTAAAGGTAGATGGTTGGGGCACATTGGTAATATTATGTTATTTTAACTAACTTAATTAACATCCTTAATATAATCAAATTAGGGAAATATGTCTTATATTTAGGACCTGAGAGAGTATTATATTATTTATACTATTTAGACAATTCACTTCAATTTTACAAAATTTAGTTAATCAATATCTCTATCTAACTCATTAACAAAAGCTCAATCCTAGCTAACTTTGAATTTTAAGACAAGCTAAACTAAACCTCAATCTAACATAGTGATTTGCTTATTTATATGTACTCTCTCAAGCCGCAATTGAGCAAACAAGCTAATTGTTAGCCATCACTTAGGATTTTTATTTTCATCTCAGCATGCATATATAGCATGAATTGATGCTTGGAACTATTTCTCTTTCAGTACAAATCTTCAAAATAAATTTACAACTGGAAGTTTAGCTATGCATGCTGAGATGAAAATAAAATCCCAGTTCTGAACATATATATCCAAATCCAAATAAGTTTGTATGTCGCCGCATATCAAACATAGAGCATAGTTCCAATTTTTTCCTTGTGTGTTGCGGCATACAAGTTTGTGTTCTATGGCACACCAAACAATGATGTTCTTTTTTCTTGATTTCCGATGATGCACCAATTTGCTTCTCTTCAAACTTCTCTCTTTCTTGGTTCTTTTCCCTACAAAAAATAGAAGATTCCATTAATTTTATTCAATAATATGCTAAGAGGAATTCACTCAATCTTCACAAGTTATTATCTCAATTATGGACATTATCAAGCAATTTTGAACATTGACAACTAAAAATTAAGTGAAATATGCTAAATTTCTGAATGATAGCAAATGCCTTATAAATAATAGGATCAAGAGAACCTTCTATAAGCCCCGCTATAAATTAGGCAAGTGGAGGGAGTACAAGTTATTAACAGCATTACTGATAAAAAAATTACCGAACAGATCGTAGGAAAGAATATCAAACAATATATATGTAATTAACTCGTTTTTATTACTTGCAAGAGTTTATGATGTGCATTGGAGTATATATGACCAAATCCTATCAACTAGAAGCTAAGTTTTAAGGAGTTATGAATATAAACGAATTCACGTAGGGAGATTTACCATGAATCCATATATTGCAATAAATTCCAAGCATGAATGAAGGACAAAAAATGCTCACATAGTAAACAAGGGAAGTTAGGGGAAAAACCTTTAATTTGGGCTTAAAATGAAGTGGAGGACGCCAATGGTCTTGTAAGCTAACAGTGGGAGGCCTGGAACAGATTTCTGCTTGTCATAATAACAAGTAGAGGGTGGTTATCCACTCTAGAATAATATGTATTTTATACAAAATGATTGTTAATTAAGAGATATCTTAATTTTTTTACTGGTTCTCCGCACTAATTTGAATAATATTTATAGCTTAAGGATCCTCTACTCTATAATTTGTAATGAGAGCACCGTACCCGATCTTCCCACTAGTTTGATCCCATAATTATAGTTCAAAGATGATATTTTCGACCTGTGACTAAAAAAATTGTAGAGGAAGGAGAAGGATCCGAAGCTAAATAATGGATCTTTTCATTAGCAAATCAAATCCACCGATTAATTTATCATTTTATTCAAGTTCAATTAGAGGTTGGTGAAGAACTCCAAAAAGTCTTCAAAACGACAAAAGGTGGGGCATTAGAAACTTGTCATGATCTCGGTCAAAAACGACTCTCTCACCTTCATGCCTAGTTCATCGCTTTTAAAATACATATTAAAGTACGCATCTTTGCTTCTCTAAGCCCATTCACATCACCCCCACAAAATCCTCACTGTTCAAAGTTGAAATTCAATTCAAGTATATAAACTTTATATATGATGATTTACATATATGGTTGTTTGTGTGTGTGTAGATAAATAAATTCCTCTAATAATAATGAGGTTCAATTAAGCTCCAGCTTTTTAATCAGGTACATATTGAAGACGTACGCACAACAACTTTATGAGCTTTGGTTCCTTTTAATGGGTAAGCACATTGTAGTTTTTCCTCCTTTCTGAGAATTATAGGTGTCGTCCTTGATTACACACACGCACACGCACACACAAAATATATGGGGATCGGTGAATGATTATTTGAATACATCAAAGTGAGCTATAACCAATGCTCTTGGTGTTTTATGACTCTTTGATCTCTAACAGGAATAAGTTTTTATTATCTTCACCTCTGTCAATAGCTTACAGGAGTTCAAATATGGAGATTTCACCGGCCACCAAAGGGTTTCCTGATGATCAACTGGTAAGACTATTAGCACTTCTACTCATACGAAGAAAGTTGATGTATATATCAATTAATGCGTAGTTTGGAACTGGGTGTATTGTTGAAAAACAAGGCAAAAGTCCTAACTCCTAAGAGATAAACAGTATATATGACCTATTACTATTGCCCATTCCCACATTTGGAAATATTAGGGCTAAATTATATTTAATATCCTAAACTATTTTTCAATAGAAGTCAATATCTTAAACTAGTTTTTGATGTAATATTGAGCATATTGTTTAATGCATATATACAAGTTAATTTAAGATACTAATAAGTGCAATGAAAAATACTCTGATAGATGATGATTTACTCAAAATACTCCATACATTATTGATATAATGAACATGATTTTTCTGTTCCTTTTTTTCTTTTTTTCCAGGAAATAACAATGGAGGATCCTTCAGCTAGTTATCTTAATGAGTGGCATTATCACTTGAACGCTTATGAGGATCCAACTATACTACCCATATCTTCTGCTTTTGGAGAGACACTATTATTACAACAACATCCATTTTGTAATAATAATATGATGAACCCAAACTCCTTTAACCCAAAAATCTCCAGTTATTGCATGCAAACTTCTTCAGCTTCGATCAATGAAGAAAGACCCACAAAGCTTATCAAAACCAACAAGACAACTTCATGTTGGAGTCCCAATAATATTAATCATAACTTGCTTACTTCTAGTCCAGACCAGCTTCAATTTGCTTCATGTCCAAACTTTCTTACCTTTGCAAACCAAAACTGCATAAATCATGAGGATGGGACAGTATTATCATCTCCAAAAGTCAACGGAACCAATAATAATGTTAATGATGATCATTTTTTGATGATGTCCCAAGAGGCCATGGGGAATCCAAACTATTATGGGTTAAAGACGACAAGCCAATTAGATGAGCAGGCAAGGAAGATTAGCGGGACCATTTTGAGTGCTAATAATAATAGAGTTTCTCATCAACCAGTTCATGATCACATCATTGCTGAAAGGAAACGAAGAGAAAAGCTTAGCCAGAGTTTCATTGCTCTCTCTGCCCTTGTTCCTGGTCTTAAGAAGGTATCATAAACATGCCTATTAACCTAATAATTTTAAATTTTGATTTAGAACATGAGATACATTCTCTGAACTGCACCAAATTAAAACATTTTCACAGGTATATATATAAAACAAGAATAAATCAAAAAGATGTAAGCTCTGGATTTTATATTACAGTGAAACAATACTCATGAAATGAATTGTAAATATTTATTGACATAACAAGATTAATCTGAAACATCTTAAACTTTATGGGATCCAAACTGAAGGGATATGTTGTACTTGTTTGCTCATAATTATTTGTTTTGTTAACTTTTGAACACGTTTAGGCAGGCAATGTACGCCCATCATGCTGTTCACAGATCCCACCACATGGGAAAAATACTAAAGATTATTGCTCCAAAATATAGACAACTTTGATGTAACAAAATTACTTTGTATGACGAAAAATTTTTTGTGTAAGAAAGTTTATCAATAAATTATTTGTTTGACTCCAATAACAAAAAATTAAATGTTATATTTCTTGCAATAAACCTTTAATTAACTTAAATTTGAAAATAGGCAAGAGAGTCAATTATTTTCATTCTATGGAATTTAAATAACATGCATGTGTTTGTATCAGCTGCCTTGTCTCACCTGTCTAGATACCCTTAAATTTTGGAGCTTTTCCTAATCAACTGTTTTTTCCGTAGTTCATCTTATCAATTACATTCCACGTGCATAGGTTATATACTTTGATATCTATTGGTAAAAATTGGTCCAATTTTCATTGTTCAATTTTCAAAGTATTATTACTCTAATTGCATAGCTTCTTTTTAATTTAGATTAGAAAATTCTTTTTATTACAGATTAGTAAATCTTTACAATGTCGTAAAAAGTCATTTTTATCCATATTCATATCAAGATGTTATTCATTCAATGTACTCTCTAATCATAATCAATTTTAGTAATGCCCAAAAATTTACCTTCAGCTGTCTTCAGCTAATTTAATTAGAAACCCTAAAAGGGCTTCTTCTTAGTTTAAAATCAGTGCTTCTTAATTCTGTTTACTGTAAAACTAGTACTTATCAAGTATAATCAAAATTCTGATAAAAAAAGTATAATTAAAATAACAAAACAGATGGACAAAGCTTCTGTACTTGGAGATGCTATAAAGTACATGAAGCAACTGCAAGAGAAAGTAAGAGTTCTTCAGGAGGAACAAACAAAGGCTAAAAAAGTGGAATCTGTAGTGATTGTGAGGAAATCTCAGGTTATTGCTTCAGACTCTAATTCTTCAGATAATTCTAGTGGTGGAGGAGGATCATCATCATCCCTCAATAATGATGACACAGTGCTGCCAGAAATTGAAGCAAGGTTCTGTGAAAGAAGTGTGCTTATAAGAATTCATTGTGAGAAAATAAAAGGCCTTCTGGAAAAAGCTATTGGTATGATTGAGGATCTTCATTTAACAGTAACCAATACTAGTTCCTTCACTTTTGGGAGTGCTTCTCTTGATATCACGATCATTGCGCAGGTAATTATTTATATTTTCATGGGGTTTTTCATAAATGTTATTGAGATAACATGAATATAAAGTTAATATCAATTTTTCATGCTCTCTCTTTTAGGATTCATGTATACAAAAAACTAGAAAATCTAAATGATGAAAAATATTATCACCTTAGCTTCTTAATATCAAACTTAGCTAAATTAAGAAGATTAATGAGGCTAAACAAATTAATTTAGTATTCTCTTCATACCTAAAAGTAAAACCTATTTTCCTGATATTCTTATATTAATGACGTTTTTTTAGTTAAAATCATATGATATTATTAAAATGCTCTAATTAATAGAGATAATATGGGAAAATATTTAAGAAAATTATAAAGAAGTTGTATATATATTTGGGAACAAATTCATAT
Source organism: Mimosa pudica (assembly GCA_029929735.1). NCBI lineage: Eukaryota > Viridiplantae > Streptophyta > Magnoliopsida > Fabales > Fabaceae > Mimosa > Mimosa pudica. The sequence goes on along the minus strand of JAKELP010000039.1, from coordinate 3,489,938 downwards.
TTCCAAATATGTTCCATATTTAGGAATGGAAAGAATATGATATAAGCTGCATGATCTCTTTAAAGTATTTATTATGTACGTACCTCATTGGCTAGCTAGATTATATATCAGTTTACAAGTACAAATTAATTTAGTTTGGTTGAAATGATAAGTTTAGACTATAGAGAGTTTAAACTAACTTATTTAACTTCATTGAACTACCCAAATTAGTCATTGGTTTATTATATTAAAGATTTCTTGAAATACACTTAAAATGTGTGTGTGTGTGTCAACACAACAAGAGATGTTTCCATATATATATATATTGCATGAAGGCTGGATTACACTGTGTGACATGTATATTAGGAAGGCTAATTAAAGTGTATATGTATTTCTCATCTAAATTTATATCAAGTTTTAGCCTAATTACTTAAGTGTGTAAACTGTAAAGTGTTTGGTTTATTTTTCAGTTTAAGAAAGTGTATGGTTTATTCCCAAAATCTTCATATCATTAGTTTGCGTTGGGAAAGAAACATCACTGATTTGAATTTTTTGCGGTGTATTAACATCACTAGTTTTAATTTAAAAATGAATATATATATATATATATATATATATATATATATATATATATATATATATATATATATATATATTAAAATAAAACTACTTATATGTAATTTATTTTAATTTTGAAACAATAAAAATGATTACATGAATGTATGTCACTATTTAAATGTAAAACGCCATTTAAATTTGATAAGGAAGCATTTTATATTAAATGAAACTAATTTTGTTTTTATGTTAAGGTTAAATAATGAAATAAGTTTACTCCATCCATACCTATTTATAAGGTCACATTTTTTACTAGACTTGTCATTTTTATAAGGTTTCATTTGAGGCCTTCTAACTAATAAATGCAGTTTAATTTCAACTATTTTTACCTTCAACTTCCTTGATACATTATTTTTCGTCAATTTTACTATGGTTTCTTCTTAACTCATTCATGAATAAGGGGTGTTTTAAAAAAAAAGTATTTTTCCTTCATATTTATTGATATTACGTAATTTTAATTCAACTCTTTTGCAATTCGGTTGAAAGGAAATATATGTGTGTTGAAATTGAGAGATTATATTTTAACCTATTATGAAAAATTGTACTCCGATCCTAAATATAAGACCAAATTGACTTTTTCTGGAAATTCCTTAAAAAAGCAAAATAAGTTAATTATAAATTGATTTGCCTAATTTTTTTCCCTTAAACTAGTTTATTTTACCTATAAACTAATGGATAATCTAAAAATATATCAAATATGCCATCATTTAATAACATATTTCACAACCTTAATCTCTCCAAGAAAAAATCAATTAGGTCCTATATTTAGGACCGGAGGTAGTATATTATTTTTCACGGCTTGGGAACCATACAGTTTAATTTGATATGTAGATTCAAAAAAAATATTCTAAATACAAATAATATCAAATGTTTTTTTTTCTTGTGAAACTACTCGGTATCAAACATTATATATAGATTTTTAATTAACCAGTGCAATGCAACTATATATATGAGACAAAATGCTACTCATGTTGGTCAGATAATGGCTATCTGATATTAATGGTTTAAGACTTTATGTTTTGTCCGTGAATCACAAGTTGGAAATAATGGCTTGATTCCAAAATGAGCTTCTTCGAGCAAATATACATGAGGTTGTTCAGATTTAGCCACTAGTAGTAATTATATGGAGTATCTTTTTATATTGTATTCTGTCAATAATGAATCAAAGACATACTGTTTTATTATATTTTACAGATGGACTCAGAATTTTGCATGACACTGGAGGATCTTGTGGGAAACCTTCGCTCAGCCTTTAAATCTTACATGTGAACCAATAAGATCCAAAATATTCAGTTCACATATATCAATAGTAGTATCAAGCAGCCAACGGCTTCATAACATGGAAAGAAATAGACTTCACAATAAAGTGTGTGTATGTGTGTGTGAATGCATTTGTTAATCTTCATAGTTTGATCAGATTTCAGTTGCGGTTTTTCCTATAGTTTTGTAAAAATTTAGTCCATATATTTTTTAACAAGTGTTGATGTTTGTCTATACAGTTAAACTCAGATACTTGACCCTTATGAGACTATAGTTATTACTAAAAACAATTGTTTGAAACAATAAAACCGGAACACAATCAAACTATAAAGACCAACAAATAATATTAAAATTGTGTGTGTGTGTGTGTGTAGGAACTAGCTCAATTAGTTAAGTGCATGTTGTTATAAATGTACTGTTCTGTGTCTATACAATTAATGTCTGTACTGCATGTCCTCCACCTTCTTAGACAATTCCCCACCAACCAATATTTATATATGGATCAAGTTGGTCTCGGATTAGAATATTTCCAAGAAAAAGACAGAGTTGTACTGTCTCCAACATGGTTGCCCATTAGTGCCTGTTGTTTTTAGTATCTGCTAGGCATCTATGTGGTTGAAAAGCTGAAACAACCAGCTATGTCCCTTTTCTCAGAATAGCATGATCAGTGGAAAATGGTGTTTTTAGGGTGTCTTGACAAACAGTGCTTTCCTTTAATTTGGTAGCCTCTTTATTTATGAAATTGAAAATGTAAGAGTTTGTTTCACTGTTTCTGTGTGATGGAATTATAAATAATGATTTTGCTCATTATCTTTTTAAAACAATTGCACCCAAGTCCTAGATAAGAGATTTATGATCAGACATGTAAACTGACAAATTTTGCACTAAATAACCAATGTTGTTTCAATTGTCAATATTGGTTATTAACAACTCTTTGAAATCTCTTTAAAAATAAAATATTTTATTTGGGACCTAACAACAAATATAGCATGATTCTATATATAAATATATTTGATAGCATGATTTTTTTAGGGTTTAGGTACAAATGTAACACCTAACTATTAGTAAAAGTGCATCGAACATAAATAACAATTTCAATTTACAAATCTTACACACATCAAAAACAAAGTAATGCATATGCAGCAACCCCATCAATTTTGACAGATTTAACCATTAATTTTGACATTATTAGGTTACATCACCTTATTGGGTCACGTCACTGACCACATCATCATCTTCATCTCATCATTACCATTTTCTCCATCGAGCCTTCACCCTCACCAAACCCGACGGTCTCTTTTCACTCTCCATAGCCACCATCAACCAGCACAGTCCCACCAAACCCCAAGTGTAACCAATGCCTTTAATTTTCTATATCTGTATTTTACTAATTATATGAGCAACTCATTATTCTAATTTTGTGGTTTTGGAATTCAAGTGTCTTCTTTAGAATTAAAAGTCATGGCCTTACAAGGATCTAACAGGGCCTTACCCCACAAAGTATATATGACAATGTGTTGGTTAATTAAATCATATTCTCTCTTTCCCTTATAATAAGAGCAAAAAAATTGAACTGTTTTCTTCCTTATTATAAAATCCTACATGAAGTGGCCGGTTAGAATATCGATTGGCTTTTTACTCATTTTAACCCTCATCATTTCTAAATATTTCTTGCCAATTAATTTCATTGTTATGCTATGTTTCTCTCTCTCTTATACACATATGTTAATAAGGGCAAACTTGGGAAACACTTTTTTACTTATTTGACATATTTATCTCATTCAACTACTTTCTTAATTTGTGTAATTTTACCCTCTTGACTCTTATAATAAAGATAGACGAAACTACTATCTCATATTGCATACATATTCATGTACAAGTATACTTGACATGGAAGGGCAAGGAACGATCTGCTAACATAATAATCACGAGGGTAATAGTAATACTAATTAACTGTCGTTATTAATGTGAAACTATATATATATATATATATATATATATATATATATATATATATATATATATAACTCAATTAATGCACATGCACCGTCATGCAATCAAATGTTGGAGGGTCTATCTTTTTTTTTTTGGGTAAAGGTCTTTATTTGCCCCTAAAGTACATTGAGCACCTTGAACTAATAACTGGTACATTTCTGCATTGAAAGTAATCAAAGTGAGACAATTTCACCCTGTGATATATGTAATGCTGACATGTGGACGACGCTCATTGGTGGGTCTATTCAGTCAGAAAAAATTGGCCCAATTAGCTTAGTTTGAGGGTTGAAATGTACCAATTGTTAGGTTATGATGCTCAATAGTTCAGAGTGGTTACTTTCAGAGCAATATGACCTTGCCCATCTTTCTTTTGTTGATTAATATGTCTATCTAACTAGACAATGACAAAGTTGAAATTTGGAATGGGGGAACTGTTTAGCTTCTGAATTAGTGTAGGTAGGTGTTGTATGCCTAATCTGATGCTTCTGGTGGAAGTTTACATACTCAAAAAACATATGCTTGGAAAATAAAAGCTCTAAAGTTTACTTTAAATAGATCAATAACGTTGATGTAAGATAAATTCCTTATTTGAATCTTGTATGACAAAATCTTGTGTGTAAATGTGGTTAAAAAAATAGAAGGCACCTGCTCGATCAAAATACCTAGTAACAAATATTATATTACCTCCGGTCCTAAATATAAGACCTAATTGACTTTTTTTTGGAGAGGTTAAGGTTGCGAAATAGGCTATTAAAGCATGACATATTTGATATATTTTTATATTATACATTAGTTTATAGGTAAAATAAACTAATATAAGGGAAAAAATTAAGTAAATCAATTTATAATTAACTTATTTTGCTTTTTTATAGGATTTTCTAAAAAAGTCAATCAGGTCTTATATTTAGGACCGGAGGGAGTATAAAATTTAAGGACCAAAAGATTTGTTTCAATTTTTTCCACAATAAATTAGACCATTCTCTTCTTTTATTCAAGAAACCTGAATTTTGGGGTTCCAACGAGCATTAGTTTACAACGTAACACTAATAAACAGGTAGTTGAAGGGGAAAATTGTTATACCGGTGAGGAGAGTTTTCAAATTTTAACTGAGATAAAGACATGTCTAGAGATAAAATTTGTGGTTATAATATCTCACTGTGTATTTATTTACATACGTGCTGTCTACAGTAGATAATATCTGTTCGTTCAACATCAAGAATAACATTCCACTGAATATTTATTTACAGATATATATTTAAAAAAGTTTAAATATCTGGTTTTAATAGAACACTGTCGTGTACCTAAGAGCATCCAAATCCTAAGAGTTCCTGTCATTGTGGTTGTATATGTGAAATGAAAGGATCGGACAGCAAGTGATAATAAATTAATTATCACAAATTCACAAGTGTAACAGTAATGCTTATTGAAAGTACAACAGCTCACAAATATTTGAAACGATGTTATACTGAGAAATATATATATATATATATATATATATATATATATATATATATATATATATATATATATATATATATCATTTATGTGAGATTAATTAGATTGTATGTAATATAACTCAACTAATGTACGCGTTTACGTAATAGATTTTTTGAAGTGTTTATTAGAAAAAAAATATTGATCATTCAACCTTTATGCATTACAACTTTATTTTTATTTTCAATATATTTTAATAAATTATAGGAAGATATGCATCAATGCATTTTTTCATGTAGTTTTCCAAATTTTCACTTTGGAAAAACTTAGTATCCTCTTTTGGAAGACAAAACTAATATGTAAAGAAATATCTTAAACTCATCATCAGTAGGGCGCTATATATTTATAGTAAGTATTGTTAGTGTTTTATGTCACCTAAGAAGGGGTGGTGAATTAGTTGATACTCCCTCCGATCCTAAATATAAGACCTAGTTGACTTTTTTAGAAAATCCTATAAAAAAGCAAAATAAGTTAATTATAAATTGATTTACCTAATTTTTTTCCCTTAGACTAGTTTATTTTACCTATAAACTAATGTATAATCTAAAAATGTATCAAATATGTCATGATTTAATAGCCTATTTCGCAACCTTAACCTCTCAAAAAAAGTCAATCAGATCTTATATTTAGGATCGAAGACAGTATATCATAACTTGTGAAATTATTTTCTTTTTTTTTGATCACTACTGAAGAAGTAGTGCCCTTAAAGAATTTCTTTACCAGTCAAAGATAGCATATTGAAAACATGAAAACATAATAGGGTTGTAAACATGTCATTCTCAAAATATGATGAGAGCTAAGGGATGAGAGAATGCATACATAGATCAAATTTATCCTAGTTCGATCTTTCCCTTTAACCTATGTGTAGTCCCCAAGCCACACATGAGATTTCAAATCCACTATTTTCTTGTTTAAGACAGACACATGAGAAGATTTTACAAATTCACAAGTTTAACTGGGTACTCGTGAAGTCTCCACTCTCTCAAGTTTAATCTGAGGATTAAATAATCACTCCCTTACAACTTGTAAGATTAAACTCTCTCTTAAGATCTCATTATCTTGAGAAAATTCACACTTTATACATAATACAAGAGATGTTTCTTGTTCACTCAATGATTTGATAATAATACACACTGAAGTAAATAATACGTAATAATATTAGTAAATAACGATTTGATAATAGCCACACATGTTTCTTGTTCACTTAAATTGCTAAGAATGAATGCGTTTTTGCGTGGCCCTCTCAATCTCTCAATTCTTACCTCTACATCCAACTTGGGCATTGAATGCTTTTATAGTCTTTTCTTGAGTTTTCTACCCGTTGGCATCACTCATGAGCATCCTATTCGATTAGGCCTCCCACGCGCACATGACTTAATCTAATATTAATTGACTTGGATTGCATCTTAGCCTTTTTTAATCGATTAGGCTAAGGTCTACAAATTAATAAATTTCTTGTTCAACTATATCTCAGGGTCTTTAATCGAATACATGACACTCAAATTGGAGTGACGACCAAAATTTATAACTATGGCCTTTCTAGTCTCTTCCTATCTGATCCTATGCGCATATGATCTTAGCATCTTCATCGATTCAGTGGCTTAGCTATATTTTATCAGATTATCCAAGTTCAAATTTGTTCCAAGTCAATTACTTGATGCTTATGTTACTTCTAAATTATAATAAATTGCTCAATTCTCTGGTCCTTCTACTGTCTTATTTGATAAATCTCATATTACGAAATCCATCTACTAGATATGATCAAAATTTTATAACTTAATCATGCTAAGACTAGCTATTTCTTTTGGATTCAGTTGGGATTAGGCAATCATAATCAATCTCAAGGAGTCCTAATCAATTGGGCAGCTAATCTCATCATTTATCTATGCTCTAATCTTTATCCTGATTCGATTAGCCAGTAACTTAAAGATTCACACTGTTATCCTAATCTTAAACTTTTTTGAACTCATTCCATCTTTGTGCTTAGGTTATGTATCATCAAAACTCAGTTATTATTATTACATGTACTATTGGTCAAATTGAAATACAATAAAGTCCAACTTAGATCGGACTCTCGTACACCAGCTAACAATATATCGAGTTAGAATACTTGGGCGTGGCCATTCAAGAAACAGTTTCATCGTGATGGGTACTTAAATATAAATTTTCACTTGGCCGTTTTTTAAAAGACAAATTTTATTTTTATAAAACATACAATAACCTCGAGGATAAATCTCAAAAACCCACCAAGAAATTGTCAAGCCCAAAGGGTAAACAGTCCAAAACAAATTAAATCCAGTTGTTTGCTAGTTGATTGGCACCAAAATCATTGCAAGTGCACATCATTGAAGAACATGACGACTAGGGTTGGGTATAAGTCAGATCTTAAACATGTGGCCTATGGTCTTGCCTAGCCTAGCCTATAATTGATTAAATAAGTAAGGTCAAGGTCTATTTACTTACCTTATTTTGCAAATAGGTTAGATCTATTTCATGAAAATCTGGTCTAGAAGCCTTTCATTTTAGCCCGTTTAGTATTAAAAATAATTATTCAAATAATTTTATTAGATTTTATACATATACTATATTGTTTGATAAGAATTTAAGTCTATCAGAAGCCTTTGATTGTTAATGTAAACATGTACGTTTTGGTGCCTACTAAATGCTTACATTTAAAACATACGCTTGGAATGTGTGAAGCCTTTTAAAGGGCTACATTGTAAGTAGGTCTTTAAAGCCTTTAGACTTTGATAGACTTTTTGAGGGCTCAAACTCAGACCTAAGACTGAAAAAACTTCTGTATTCAAGCTCAATCCAGAGCCAATTTTCACGTTCTCATTTTCAGACCTAAGCATATTTAGCAAAAGTCTAGTTTGGTCTAACTTAATCCCACCCGGCCCCTATTGGCAACTAAAGTTTGAGTAGACCTCATGCCTCCCAGAAGGGATACACATAGAGATGCCGCCATTAAACCAAAAGTTGATTTTCATGAAAGGTTGAGCTTCATCATGTCAACTATTTGAATCCAATCGATTGGTTTAGATTGGACTTTTTATTTGTTATTTGAAAATAAATTCATGAAAGAATTTATCATGCACATTAGCACCCAGATCAAGTCTAGTATTAGGATTATAATATTGCTTTATGGTAGAAGTGTGACTAGTGAAATAGTAAATTAGACATTGAATTTCATCCCTAAAAATAAAATTTAATGGCTAAATGAGAAACAAATTTTTTAGTAACAATTTAGTTTATTTTATGATCAATTCTGGGTTAGTTCACTGTTTTTAGTGTACATATTATTTAGGATTTGTTGAGCATATGGATACATGTATGACATATTCGTATATTACTTTCAATGAATTGAAAATGTAAATATAGGATAATGAAAATAAAACACTTAGACAAAAATATGGTTCATAAAAAATGATCTTGGAAATTTACTATTGGGAGATAAATGTGGTTCAAAATAAACATTCTGAATTTTTTGCAAACTATTTAGACAAAAATAATAAGATTTAGATATTTTCATGCAAACCTATTGTAACATCCCAATTTTCATATAAGAGATTATAAATAATTAATTAAGGTTTCATTATGTCATTAGTAAATTGAAAGTCGTTGTACAATAATAGTTGAGAATAAATATATTGTAAGCAATTAATATGCATATTTTCTTTAGAAAATAAAAGAAAATAGTTAGAGAGTGAGTTTTAAATAAATAAAAATTTTTATGGAAATTCTCTTGAGGGATAGACAATATTATGGTCAAAGAAAATATATACTGCTGTGTACATATTTAACTTATATAGATTAAATTTGATTAGAGATTAATTTTAGAAGTATATAAATTTAATATTACTGGCCAAAAAAAAAATTTAATACTCCTATTGAAGACGACCTAAATGTCTGAACTGCAATCTCTCTCTCTCTCTCGATTCTGTTCGTGAATGCAAGAGAGGATTCAACCTTAGGTGAGTTTCATCTTCCATTTCGTACCCATTTTTCTCTGATTCTGTGTGAGGTTTGTGAGGGTCCGATTTAATCTTGGGGTTTTTGAGTTTGCAAATTGTTCAAAGGACGTTTTAAATATTGATTTATGGTATTCTGCGTGGTGATTTGAGTAATAGCTAAGGTTGGAAATATTTGATTAAGTGTTGATGTTTGTTTGCAAACTTTCATTCTTTGAATTCCTTTGCTGTTCAAGTTTGATTCTTGGGCTGTAATGAAAGTTTATGTTGTATAGCTATTGAACAAGAGTGTTGCCAGCTAGGAAGTTAATAACTATTGTTTGAATATCTTTGCACTCAAGGTGTTTGTTAAAATGCTTAGAAGAAAACTTTGGCTGCATTGAGTTCTAAATTGTTTAGATGATTTGAAAGAAGTTTGAACTTCAATTTTACTGTTTGGGAGATGATGTGATGTTTGGGGTCTTGTTTTTGAAATGAAAAACCTGATTAATATACCATACTTTGAGAATTTGTTTTGTATTTTTCATTCACATTGTACTAATTTTGCTGCATAATGCTGTTAGTTTGTCTAAGAATTTCTGATTCTAATTTTGGTATTATATAACATTTTAAATATTAGTCAAATTGTGATTGAAGCATGGTAAGGGTTGCACTATGACTATTGTTGAACATGCTTGTCAAATATTTACCTAAAGTTATAATTTTCTTAAACTTGCTTTGCTTTCACATTTTGCATTGGAATGATTCTGTTTTGAATGAGTGGAAGCTTAAGTTAGAAGACGTTTTAATGATAATATGGCAAACAAGTGAAGGTTGGAAATTGTTATTTACTTGTATGATCAATTTTAGAGGAAATTATGAAATTTTCACTAGAATCTTGTTTTGCTCTTTGTGCTAGTTTAATTTTTGTTTTGATTGAGCAAGTGCTTATGTTATTTGAAGCTTTTATATAATTGAATGATTTAGATATAATTTAGATAGTGCTTTAAAGAAGTCTAGGTTAAGAATGGTGAATGGTTGTTTTGAAGTTAGTTGATGTTTGATAAGTGATTATGTGATAGTTTACAAAGGGAAGAGTTAGTTATTGATAACCTTTTAAGGATGATTTATAAGTAAGAGATTCTAATTAACAAATAGTTGTGAAGTATTTAACTTAGAGAGGAATCTATACGGTGTTGGTTATGGGTAATATGATCTAGGATTATATTCTGATGACTAGAATTTAAGGATGAACTATAGGAATTACGATTCATAGATTCTTTCGTTGATTACTTTCTTGTAGGCTGAAATGTTCTTATGCTTTTTAGCTTTGGAAATATATTCTTGAATATGAAAGTATGTGAGAAATGTCGAGTGAGAGGCTGCTTGGTTCAGACTTGAAATTCAGATTTTGATGAGGAAGTTGTTGATTAACATAAGTGATAATAGGACGAGTAATTACATAACACTTGGATAACACCTGAACATGGACATATTTGTCTTGTGAATTCCATTGGAGATTTAGTACACTTGTTTTAGATTTTTTTTATCTTGCCTTTACAAGATTTTCTATCAATATACACTTTGTTTTTCAATTCAATTCATAAATCTGAATTCTGGATTTCCGTTGAGTATTCTAGGTGTAAGGAAAAATGATTATGATAAGTGATGGAATTAAATTATACTGTTTTATATCTAGTGCTTACTATTTGTTATTGGTTTGAACATAGGTGATTTCTACTCTGTTTTGTGTTTGAGGCTGATTTGATAATTTAAAGGGAATTTTGTTTTAATGCAATTTTATTTGGTCTATGATCTGAGGAATTGCTCTTAAATAATGAAGTTGGAGTGTGCTTCTATGAAATTCTAAATGTTGAGAGTAAAAATTTGAATATATAGTTAGTTATCATGGTAGTGGTTAAAAGAGATGTTAATATGCATTGTTTTAAGAAAGGTAATAGGAGGAAATTGTCTTCTTTATGGATATAGGTGTATGTTTTAATCATGAGGTATTAGTTCACACATGTGTGTATGAAAGAAAGTGGTTTAGTGAATACTACTATGGAAAGGGATTCAAATCTGGGAATTTTGTTCAAGTCTTAGAATGTTATGTGTGTTCCACTTGGTGTATGAATGTTGCTAAGCATAAAGATATAGTAAATTGGTTTCCTTGAAGAAAGGTATTAACTGTACAAATTGTATGAATGTATTTGATGGTCCTCCTTAGTTTGTTTCCTTTTGGCATGGATGGTGGGATTTGGGTGCCAATCAATTTATATTTCTTATCCCCTATATTTGTTTAATTGCTAGTATGAGTGATAACGTGTAATGAATGTAAATGTCAATTAAGGTATTGTCAATAAAGATGTATGAGTTAGATTGTTTTTGATAATGTTTAAACTTATATGAGGGTATGTATCTTGTATGACCATTTTATATGTTTCTTTGAAGCTTAGACTTTTGGTGGAAAGGATATTCGAATTGTGGCCTATTTTCAAATGGCGGTGACAAGAAGAAACATATTATCATGCATCCTTCCAAATCACACCCATTACTTTTCAACCATTCCCACTTTCAAACCATCATTTTCATCCCATCAATCTCAATACAGAAAAGAGATTTTACTTGCCAATCTCTTCCAAAGGCACGGCTTCCCACCATCACAGATTCACACTTTTCTTTCAAAGAATCGATTTTTATTGAATTCCCATTTGCCAGAGTTAGAGAAATGTCTCTCTACTCTTGTATCATTCAGGATTCCTCAAAGTTCACTCATTTCTTTGATATGTGATTGTCCTGGGATTTTGGAACATGGGTTTCTCAAGAAATGGGAAGCTTGTTTATTGAAAGTTAATGACTTTTTTACCCCTTCATCAGTTATGATCAGAAATTTGTTGCAATGCTCTAGGAGGTTTCAGTTCGACCCTGGTGAAGTTTCAAAAAGCATTGAGATTTTGAAAGGTGTAGGCTTTACTTATGTTGTTATAGCTCAGATTTTTGAGGACTTTCCTACTGTGGTTGTGATGAACAAGGGAGAAATTGTTCCTACGATTGGATTTTTGATTGAAATTGGTGTTCCTAGGGACAAGATTGATAGAGTCATTAGTTTAAATCCTAAAATTTTGGGACTTGGGATTAATGACAGGTTGAAACCATTGCTGTGTGAGTTGAGTGATTTGGGATTTTCTGATGATGAGATTATAGAAGAGGTGATTAGGGAGCCTAAGATTTTGGGCATGGAGCTTGGTGAATTTTCGCGATGCTTGCATTTGCTCAAGACCTTGAAGTGTCGAGAATCTATCAAAGAGAACATTTTTCAAGAGGGTATGTTGAGAGCTGGCTTTGAAGTGAAATTGAGAGTAGATTGCTTGTGCAGCCATGGTTCAATTCGTAGAGATGCTTTCAAGGTCTTGTGGAAAGAACCAAGGTTGATTACTTATGAGTTAGAGAACATTGAAAGGAAGATTGACTTTTTAGTGCACAGGATGGGATATAGTGTTGATTGTTTGCCTGATGTTCCAGAATATCTGGGTGTAAATTTTGAAAAGCAGATTGTTCCTAGACACAGTGTGATGGAGTATTTGAAAGCAATAGGTGCAATTGACTTTGAGGTGAGATTGAAGGATTTGATTAAGCCAAGTAGACTTCGATTTTACAATCTATATGTCAAGCCATACCCAGAATGTGAAAAATTGTATGGGAGATTTTCAGGAAATGGTGGAGTTAAAAACAAGCATCCAGTTGGACTTTGGAAGATCTTTAAACCACACAAGTTCCCTGAAACTAAAGAAGATGTGAAGAACATGAAGTCTTTTATGGATGGAGTAGTGTAGTGTAGTGAATGACACTTGTGATAGATATTGAACCCTTCTTTCCTTGCGCAGTTACTTGCTTACATGCTTTTACTTGGGACGACTTGTTTGTACCTGACACGGCTGCTTTTTGTATGGTGATTTTAACATAAGTTTCTGCAATGAACTTAAACAAGATGCTATCTTCCAGACAAGAAGCTTAAAGAAGACATCATAATGAAGAAGCTACAAAAAAGCTATACAAGTGGGTTGAGTTTCAGCACTTACTCTCCCCAGACTTCATTAAATCATATAGCTCGGGTGGATTTTACAACTCCGAAGTTTGATGTTGACAGTTGCTACTGTAAGGCTAATGGAAATGGCAATTTCAGCATAGTATCAGCTCATGTGCTAGTCATGTCTGATGATTGGGAGGTCTGGGAGTTGGCATGGATGGCCGGGATCACCAAGGATTCGTTCTTTCTTATGGTTAGTCCTGAGAACAGATTGCTTGCAAACTGTGAAAGAATGAGACAGCACATGTCTTCTTGTACCTGCGATCGTTGTGGAAGTGCTATGTTGGATCTGGACCATATCTTGAGGAATTGCAATTTTGCAACCTCATGTTGGCCAAGGTTAATCCCAGCTGGCATTCTAGCAAAATTCATGAACACCCCTTTTAAGAGTGGATTGCAATCAACCTCAGTGGGAAACCAGCTAATGTACTCTGGTACACTATTTTTGGAACACTTTGCTGGCGCTTGTGGAACTCAAGGAACCGCAGAATTTTCTGTTAAGAGGATCCCCAGGAGCTCCAAATGATCCATGAGATATTAGATGTTGTTACCCACATCTTAAATGCCAGAGAGAAGCATCATGAAAATTTATCTTATTTTTTATATCCCTTTTTTACTGTTTTTTTAATACTCATTACTTCAGAAAATTATTTGAAGACTAAAGATATCCATGAGCGGCATTGGGTTGCACAAGCCACATTTGTTCATGTGCGTGCGTGTATAACTATTAACTAACTGTGTGTGTCTACACACACACACAATCTGAGCCTAATTTATAGTTGGCAAATGACAAAAATAACTTCTGAATTCAAATCCAAAAAGAGGATTGTCATTAGTATTATCTTTATTCGGCTAATTAAAATGATTTTGAAATTAAAAATGTATTTAATTGAGATTTTCCCTTTATAGTTAATTCAAGCCGTATCCAACTTTTATTTTGTAGGCTTTTATTGCTTTCATCACATTTGTTTTTTGGCCCAAATACGTTCATCACATTAAATTATCATTATCCATGTATCATTTTTTTAGTCATGCATATTAGGGGAATGCGCCGTACAATTTTATTTTGATCCATCATTGATAGCATATTCCTCCATTGTTAGGCTTTTAAAATATTACTGAACAATAGTGTGTTAAAATACAAACTAGAACTTATTCTGTCCTTGCTCACAATTTTAATGGGAAAAAATTGATTGGATTTCTTATATAGAATAATTATTTACGCAATTGACACACTAGCTAGATTAAAGAACATTCGAAGTGAAAAGTGCAGCTTTCCACTTCAATTTGAAAGGCTCCACTGTGCGTGCTTTGTGTAATCTCCAAAACTGTAGCTTGCTTCCTCTTGCCTTCAATTTTTTTTTCCTTTCTTCGTGAATCTCTCTAGACTTTTCCTCATCTACTCTCATGATATATAAGGGTATGTGTTTCACTCAATTCCACCTGTGTTATCCAACTACCATAAGATTGTTTATCATCTCGATCTCTACTATCAATATTTCATTGCACACACAAATCAAAAGAACTTTCAAGGGTTGTAATGAAAAGGTAGGATAATGAAATGAAAACGATATGAAGAGATATTTGAAAGAGTGCTAAACCATTTTAATTATAATAAAGAATGAAGGAATCACATAACTTAACAATCACATGGGGTTAACTCTTTTGAACTCCACAATTCTTCAATTCTTTTGATTTCTTCTTTTTCTTTTTTCTTTTTGTTTCACACTTTTTGTTTCTTTTCCTTTTCCTTTTCACCTTTCTTCTTTTCTTTTTGGCTAAAGTATACTTTTGGTCCCTTATATTTGCATCAAGTTTCAGTTTAGTCCTTTATGTTTGGAAAGTATACTTTTAGTCTTTTTTTTTGCTAACACCGTTAGTTTAACTTAATGGAAAATACTAACTTAACAATTTTAAATGATTATTTTATAATTAAATTGTACCAAAAATAATAAATTTTGAAAATATAAGAATAATTACACTCAAATATTTTAATATGAATATTTTTTTAATATTTAATAATCATTTAAAATTGTTGAATTAGCATTTTCCGTTAAGTTAAATTAACGGTGTTAATAAAAAAGGACTAAAAGTGTACTTTCCAAACATAAAGGACTAAATTGAAACTTGATACAAACATAAGGGAACAAAAGTATACTTTAGCCTTTCTTTTTCACTTCTATTTTTTCCTCCATTCTTCAACATTTATATTTCCCCTTTTCCCTTTCTAATTCCTTCACCCTTTTTCATATGAATATAGTATATATAGCACTTTTCAAAGCATAAATGGAAGAAATAGATAAGAGATGAAAAATTGCATCAAAAGAATTCAAAGGCTAAAATATGCAATCTTTCTTTTTAAAAGAGAAGCAGACTCAAAGGGGTTAAGCAATGGAAATAATGTAAAAAGGATGACTATTTGGTTAAACTGACCATGAAACGATGACCTAAATCATTTTTGTGTATGCAAGAGATCCAAGTCTCAAAAGAGATTCAAGACAAGTTCTAGAGATGA
Organism: Mimosa pudica; assembly: GCA_029929735.1. Lineage (NCBI taxonomy): Eukaryota > Viridiplantae > Streptophyta > Magnoliopsida > Fabales > Fabaceae > Mimosa > Mimosa pudica. Next base: position 3,474,043 of record JAKELP010000039.1, on the reverse strand, counting down.
TATTACAATAGATGTACTCACTCATAAAAGAATAAAATTAAGGCTCAAATTCCTTAAAGGGCTTTTTGACATACTAGAGTAATTTATCTAAATCAAATAGCTTGCCTGTTCACTTACATGCAAAGAAGATGAAATCAAAGTCTAATCAAACTCAATTGCTTTAAGTCCAAATCAATCCCGAAATTGCTAAAAAATATTTTTTTTATCAAAAAAATTTTTGACAAAATGAAAGCTTGAGTATTAACTTTAGAGAACAATGATACCCTTATAAACAATCTTTAGAGAACAATGATACCCTCATATTACCTAGCATCTAAGAAAATAAAAAAAATTAATTACGAGTTAATTCAACTAGTTAATCTAGAGTACTAGTGTCTCTAAATGTCTTTCAGTCCACCTACATCTTTGCCTAGTTTAATTACACACTGTCTTACACTAATTTACTAGACTAATTTATACCGGTACCGCTCTAATGTGACTATGTAGGGCTTTTAGGTATATGTTTATCCTAGTCGCAAATCAGATTAAAAAGAAATCCAATCCATACACTATTTAATCTCATGATCTATTTAGAACTCCCTCTTTCAAGTCCAATTCTAAATTCCATAAACAAATCTAATGGTGATCAAGCACTAATCATTAATATCAAAATTAAATAAACTAAATTAAATTAATCGTAACTAATTAGTGGGAAATAAAATATTTAAGTTACAAACAAGTTCATAGTACTCTAAGTTGTACAAGAAATTAACCACACATAAGTTCCAATTCAATCCCCATAATAATCAAAATTAAATTTAAAATTATAATACCAAGGGGAAGTAATCATACAATGGCTACTCAATGGAATGTCCCACAAGTTCGTCTCCTTGTGTGTATGGTTGTAACACCCCAAATTTCTATGAGAATTAATAAGGCAATATTTGGAATCTGGGTATTATTTAGTATTTAAAAATTTTTAGGAATAAATTTAGGAATTAAAAACATGTATGAGAAATTTTATTGGGATTCAAATATCTTCCTAAAATTAACCACACCCACTAATTATTTTTTTATATATACTCGTCACCGTCATTATCCTCTCAACTCTCATTATCTCATAACTCACTCTCAAACTCTTGCTCTTCCTACTCCAATCATCATCATCAATTCATCAGTCATCCTCTCCACCACTTTTACTCACTTCATCTTCATTGTTTAACCTGTTGAGAGTGTAGGATAGATTTTCCATGTATAGGGTAGTGTAAGAATTGTTTATTTTATATAATGTAATATTTTTAGTATTATTTGATGTATAGGAATTGTGAGCTGGGCCCTATATTATGGGTTTGGTTCGTGAGCTTAGTTCCCCTTTGCTGTATGTTAGTATATATAAGGACATTATGTCCTTGTTATAATGTAACAATTCATTATTTTTTCTCTCTTTAAGCAATAAAGAAGTTCTTTGTGTTTTTCTCATACTCTCTCCAATATTTTCATCATGGTACCAGAGCAGAGATTCATGGGAAGATTTATGAATTGTTAATCATTTTTCTTTTGTTGATTTCCGATATATTTTTTTTTTCTCACTAAAGCAATTTAGGTGTATTTTTTTTTTGGGCTTTTGAGTATCACCTGAAAATCAAGAATTCAGGTTATTTTTTTTTTTTTTCAAAAACGCATCCCAAGCCCAATTTCATTTTCAAGAACAAGTGATTCTGCGCTCTCCACAAGGGATTCGAGGCTGCGCTTCATTTTGTTTCGGAAACCCAAACTTCTTGAATCATTTTTTTCGTTCTATTCGAGTTCTTGTTTTTTTTTCTTTCATATATTGATCTGAGTTTATCATCTCATTCTTCGAATTCAATCATGACGAAGACATCTCATGAACATACCAAAGAATCTGAACATTCCAAGAATGATTTTCCCAAGATTGAATCACTTCCATTTTCGCACCCCTTATATCTTCATCCATCAGATACCCAAGGTAATACAATTATTCAACAAGTTCTTACAGGAACTGAGAATTACACCGTCTGGTCAAAAGCTATGAAGATTTCTCTGAAAGGAAAACAGAAGTTAGGCTTTGTTGAAGGTACTTGCCGAAAGGAGGACCAAGAAGACTACCTTCAAGATCAGTGGGAAAGATGCAACGCCGTTGTGTTATCATGGATACTAAATTCTCTCTCTAAGGATTTAGCTAATGGAATGGTATACTTCCAAGATTCATACCTACTTTGGGAAGAACTTCGAGAGCGGTTTGACAAGATAAGTGGTTCTAGACTTTTTAGCCTCCATCGTGAAATTACCTTGCTATCTCAGGGGTCACTTTCTGTAGCAGCCTACTACACTCGCTTGAAAGATCTTTGGGAGGAGCAGTCATCATTATTGACTGTTCCTTGTTGTTCTTGTGTATCCACTCAAAGTTATGCAAAGGCTATTCAACAACAAAAGCTTCTCCAATTTCTTATGGGCCTCAATAATCGACACTATCATGCACGAAGCCAAATTCTTTTAATGGATTCATTACCCTCTGTGAACCATGCATATAGCATGATTTATGAAGATGAAGCCCAAAAGATTGTTGCACAAGGAGGTTCTGTGAATGATCCTACTCAAGGTTTGGCTATGATTACTACTGGTAGAGGACGAGGCCGAGCAGGAAGAGGACGTGGCCGAGGAGGTTCAATTCTTGAATGTGACTATTGTCACAAGAAAGGCCATACTAGAGAATTCTGTTATCAATTGGTTGGGTATCCTTCTGAATCTAAGAGTAACAAAAAGGAACAGGAAGTAAAGACATTACCTGTAGATACTGAGTTTGCAAATGAGGGTCAAATCATTACTCACAAGGCTGGAGTTGTATCACCAAGTTTTACTCAGGAACAATATGAAACGATCCTTGAACTGATACGTCAGAAGGAGGAAGGTTCAGTTCTTGCATTGGCTGGTACAGGTTTGAATTCCTCTAATACTGTAAGAAACTCACATATATTTTGGCTTTTTGATTCTGGCGCTACAGCGCATATGGTTGGAGATCTGTCGTTATTACAATCTTATAGTAAATATTCAGGTCCTGTGAAAAACATTAAGATACCAGATGGTACTTTATTACCTGTTACTCATCAGGGTATTGCTAAAATCTCTGAGAAATTAGTACTTAGAAATGTATTATATGCTCCTAATTTAAAATTCAATTTAATATCTGTTTCCAAGCTTACCAGCGATTCGCATTGTTTTGCTACTTTTTATCGCGATCGCTGTATTTTGCAGGACTTTCAGAGTCAGAGGATGATGGCGACTGGTAGAATGATACATGGGCTTTACCTATTAAGTGTAGATGATGGTTTAGCTCAATGTATATCTGTTTCTAATTCTGTGTTTGCTTGTAAAGACATCAAAGCAATTTTATTGCATAATCGCATGGGACATGCTCCAATGTCAATTCTTAAACGTTTGCATTTTGTGACTAATAAAATTGATGATTTTGATGGTAAATGTGATGTATGTTTTCAATCTAAACAAACTAAATTACCTTTTCCTACTAGTACTATTAAGAGTGTTAGACCTTTCGAATTGCTACATTTAGATGTGTGGGGGCCTTATCAAAGGGCAACCCATGCAGGTTTTCAATATTTTCTTACCATTGTCGATGACTTTTCAAGAGCTACATGGTTATTTTTAATGCGTCATAAATCAGAAACAACTTCTCATATAAAATATTATTTAGCACATGTAGGCACTCAATTTTCAGTTTCTATTAAAAAAATACGTAGTGACAATGGAACTGAGTTTGTCAATAATGAGCTTAGATCTTATTTGGCAGAAAAAGGAATCATTCATGAAACAACTTGTCCATATACTCCTGAGCAAAATGGAGTAGTGGAAAGAAGACATCGTACAATCTTGCAAATAGCTAGGAGTCTTCTGTTACATTCTGGACTTCCAGTTTTGTATTGGGTGTTAGAATCTTAAGTTTTGATGAAGACTAAAATATAAAGGAATAGGACAAGTACTTAGAAAGCAAAAGGATAACATAGGATCCCAAGTATGAGTGCAACAGGATGTGGATTTACTTCCGGATAGACTAGGACTCGCGCATGCAGATGAACGATTTATCCCCCAGCGGCAGCGAGTAACTCACTAGGGAAATAACTTAGTCCATGAGCATTAGGTACACAAAACCTTAAGACTAAGTTATGATTCAACCGGAAGTGAAATTGCTTCCTGTTGGATTTTGATTGACGCAGCCTGATAAAATAGAATAACCCCAAGCGTCAGTGAATCAGCCTCGTCAAGTGAAATTGCTTCCTGATAGATTTTGACTGGCGCAGACTGATAGAATAGATATAACCCTAAGCGTCAGTGAGTCTACCTCGTCAAGTGAAAGTGCATCCGATAGCATAGTGACTAGCGCTGACTGTTGGATTGAAGGACACTGAGCGAGAGTGAGTAAGAGTAAACAAAATCCTTCATCCAGTGGTTTTACTTCCGGATGTAGAAGTGCTTCCGGATACATCACAGACTAAGAGGACTAACGTTCAAAGTAAATAATACACTAAGTCAGAACATAGTCTAAGTAAGACTACTCCCCTTAGCAAACAAGCTTCCCACAGCATGTATAGCTCTTACTATATTTGATTATATATATTGCTATGTTGGACTAACCAGTATGTGCAGAACTTGGTCACACTTCCGGATGCAAATGAGCTTCCGGATGGAAAGACTCTTGGCATTGGGACTCAGAGATTAACACTTGCAGAGCAAGATTGCCTCTTCTGGATGAACGATGATCATCCGTCAGCAAGAGTACAAGAGTAAACGTCACATACACAGAAGTCAGAATGCTTTTGTCAGAGCAGAGGTGTCAGGACTACTTTTCAGAGATAAAGCAAGTCAACCCTGCTAAGCATTAATGAAGATGTACTTCTCAACGGTAACATGGGATTAACGGCTATATTCAAACGTTCATATTCAACCTGCCGCCCAAGAAGCCGAGTATAAAAGGGAACAGCTACATTCAGAAGATGGTTGGAAGAACAGAGCATATTATCTGATGTATTATCTTCTACATTCCTCTCATCTTCTACTCTCAGATCTAGAGTTGTAACATTCTTAGAGAGTAATTCAATTGTACTTAAGTGAGTAACATCATCTACTCTTAGAGAGAGTCATTTGTACTTAAGTGATTATCAAAATCAGTTCATAGAGTGAACATATCATTAAATCCTCTAATTAACAGAGGCTGTTCTTAAGCTTGTGCTTGAAGAACAGAATTGTTATATTACAATAGTAAGGGGGAGCATTTAGAGGTTTTCTAAATCTCCATAGGTTGCAAGTTAGCCCGCAAAACTTGTGGTTGTAAGGTTTGCAGGTGAGCCCGTTGTAAAACCTGTGGGTTGTTAGGTGAACCCGTGCTTGTAAAACCTAAAGTGTAAAGGCTTTCTTGTGCCTGGTTCAAACAAGAGGGTTAGTGGATTGAAAATCTCAGGTGGAGCCTGGGGACTGGATGTAGGTCTAGGAGTGACCGAACCAGGATAAACTCGCTTGTGCATATTCTGCGTATTTAAATCTCACACCAAGCACCACACCACTGTATACTCACTTGTGCTTGGGATGATCCATCGTCACTCTCATCAAGCACAAGGAGTAAAGTTTTTATAAAGGAGAAAATCATAAGTTTTATTCTGCCACCCAATTCACCCCCCCCCTCTTGGGTGACAGCCACGCATTTCATTTGGTATCAGAGCAAGGTCACTTGTTTAAAGGATCCAACGATCTCAAGTGCAAAGACCTAGGCTGACTTGGGTTACAAAATGTGTTTTGAAGGTTTTGATCATACTATCCCACCCGTGTTAGAAAATGCTGATTTTTACTTATGGAAGGGAATGATGAAAAGTTTTATACTATCCACGGATTTCAAAATGTGGGACGTCTTTGAAAAGGACTCTGATTTCAAGCCAAAAGTAAATTGGACTGAAGAGGAGAAAAATTTATTTTACTTAAACCTTAGAGCAATGCAAATTTTGCACAAAAGTTTATCTGAAAATGATTTCCAGAAAATTAAACATTGCTCTAGGGCTAGAGATATTTGGAACACTCTTGACACTATGTATGCTTCTAATCAATCTCTTGAAGTAAAGGCTGTCCAAAGCTCATTATGTGCTCCCTGTGAATCTACCTTTGATGAGCTACTGGATGGTGATATAGAGGAAGCTAGCATCAGTGAAGAAAGTGTCAATCTGTGCCTAGAAGATTCAGAAACTGAAGAAAATAAGGTACCTGAACTTGAACCTTCTGAATTGCAAGACATTTATGATAAGTTACATATTGAATTCTGTAAACTTGCAAAAGAAGTTCTAGGCCTGAGAAAAAGGAATAGGGAACTTGAGAAACTTAACCTTTCTTCTACAACCAAGGAGTCCAAAGTTCCATTCTTAAAAGAAGAGTTTTCAAAAGACCCTGAGATTTCAAAAGTTAACAAACATAGTGTCTTTGAAAAGAAAACTGACCAATACAATAATGACAAGAAATCTTATTCTGAATATCATCCCATTATCTGTCATTATTGTGGTAGAACAGGTCATATTTCTCATACATGCAAATTTAAAAGAAACTTAAATGTAAGGAACAAATATGTATGGATCCCCAAAGGACAAGTAAGGTCCAGTGCTAACCGTGTAGGACCCAAGTACAAATGGGTACCAAAACTCCCTTCCAGTGCCTTACTTGTGCAGGAAAGATCAAGAGTTCCTCTTGCCCCAAAGAAGAGAACTCGTGGTGATGTCACTGCTGCAACCACCTGATCCAATCATAAGAAGCAGTGCACAACCACAAGGATCAAAGGTTCTGTCTCAAGGTTGAGCTATCACAGAGTCCCACTCAACTATCCTGAGAAGAACAAGAGAGAGAGGATCCCTCGATCAACATGGAGAAAACCTATGAACTCTGTCACTCATAAGACAGTGATTCAAACCAAGGATAAGTATGGAAGATCTCCTTGGGAAATAAGATCGGAAGCAACAGCAAGACTCAAGACTATGCTTCAGCTGAGCAATTTGTTATATCTTGATGAGCCGACCTTCATGCCTGCTTCCTAATGCACAAAAGTCAATAACCGTGCAAGTTGATGGAGAAGAAAAATGGGTCCTTTCGGAATGCAAGGAGCATGTTAAGATCCAATGGTGAAATTCATGTTAGTCACAGGAATACAACAACGTCTGATGACTGATGCATGGAGATCGGGATAAAGAGCTTCCTGAGGCCAATCGAGTGTGTGGAATTCAAGAAAGAAGACTACCCAAGCTTTAACAACAAGAGAGGCAATGGGTCCAAGTGTGATGAGATTCTCTTCCCTTGGTTCCCTAGTGAAAAGATCACATGAGCATACATTGTTAAATCTCAAATTTTCACAAGGGAATCCACTTCCGCCAGCATAGAGGATGTCTGGTGTCTTGGACTAGCAAGGTGCAGACCTGTTGGTCACTTTCATAAAGGCTGAGTATATTGTTACCATTAGCTCCTGTGCATGTGTTTGGAGCTGGAGAATCAACTGAGGGATCTTGAGCTGGAGTTTCCAGAGGCTCCCATTCTCTGTGTCAACATGTTTACTCCTTATCAAGATGAGAGAGACTGGCTGTACTGATATCTCGAGGAAATCTCGCCAATCATATATGAGCATTTCTATCCCTTACTCCTTCTGTTGTATATTTTAATGGATAGTCTCTCTTGTCGGACATACATTAGGAATCTTAGGAAATGCATTGAATTAATTTCTGCAAAATCTGATAAATCCAAGAGCAAATGCCAATAGGATAGAAGCTGAGTGAGTGTAGATAACTAGGCTGGAAAGAACTGTAGATAACTAGGCTGGAAAGAACTATTAAGAATATCTACTCACTAAAAGCTGTATATCCTGACAAGCTTAGTACAATCTGGATTAAGTTAAAGCTTGTTGATATCCTAAGAATAATGAGATCATATTAAGTATATTTGAAAGAACTTGAGCTAAGATTTGAAAATTATTCTTGTGATCATATGCTGAGAATTTGGCTGTTTTGTAAACTTGAAACATCCTTAAGGCATATTTGTTGAACTAACTTTCAAAGTCTATTTCCACATTATTGATACTTCTGTTTTACCAAACCAACAAGCAAGCACGTTTTTCTTGAGATTATTATATTGAACTGATTAGCATAAGTTTATGACTTGGAATGTACTCAGCATGTATACTAATGTTAAATCTTAAGTTTTTCCACTGACCATCCGCAAGTGCATATGCCTCCGCTAGCACCTGCAGGTCCCCTAGTGAAAAGGCCCCTAGTATGGAAGATGAAGGTCCTCAATGTTAAATCTTAAGCAATTGCAACCGGAAGCAAAACCACTTCCGGATGAAACCTCACTGACACTGGATGTTGAAACTAAGAGAGCACCAGTGCCAGACCAAGGGACATGTCACTTCAGAAAACGCTTCATCTTCCTCCATGAGACATTGTGCCTTATCTGACAAGATGAAGCGACACATGTCATAAGGTGCGCCGTTTCAATTAAATATTTACGTTACCCAATGTATAAACGTTTGCTTTCATATGAAAAGGCATGACCATTTTACCCTTGGTAACTTTGCATATAAATAGGGTGCCATTTTTCACTTTCACTTTTTACTTGCAAACTTTTCACCCACACATTTTCTCTGCACACATTCTTCATCTTCATTTGTGTTCTTCGCATTTTCCATACACTTTGTGCATTTCATCTCTTTCCATCACCAACCCACACAAAAAAAATGGCCGGATCACATGAAACCAACCCAGTTACTAAGAAAACCTCTTCATCCAAGAAGCACAAGTCGAAATCTGGAAAAACTCGACATGAACATTCTGGGAATTCTGGGAAAAATGATGAACACCATGAAGAACATCATGAACGTCCTCAAATCTCTGGGCAAACGCAAGGGCTGAATGAACAAGTCCAGGACCAGCCTGGACATTCTGAGAGAGTGGCAGAACAGCCTGAGGCTTCTGGGCATGAGCAAGCGAAGGAAGCCAAGAGAAAAGGAAAGAAGAAGAAGGTTCAATTCGCTGAAGAGCCTTCTTGCAAAAGGCAAAGGGTTGAAGAAGATGACCCTTCAGGTTACAGAGATGGGGCTTTAGAACCTGTTGCCTCGAAGTTTGAGACTATCAAGCCCTACTTCAACAACGGGCTGTTCGTAGATCTGAGTAAGGTAGATGATCTAGGGTTTTCTCATCTTCGCCCATATCTGGAGAAATACATGCCCTGGCTGGGGATCAACCAGGACTACAACGTCAACGTCCTGCGAGCCTTCTGTCAATCCCTCGTAGGCAAGGTTAAATACAAGAAGGTTGATGGAAAGGAGCAAATCCACAAACTCTCCTTCACTGCCACTGTACGGGGGAGATCCTTCAGATTCACCTGGAGGACGTTGAATGAGTTGATGGGAATCACAGATGAGGGTATGAACGAGTGGCTGTACCCTGAGTCATTGAAGTACAGCAAGGAGGAACTCGAGCAGCTGTATGGCACCAAAGAGAAGAAGGTGTCCAAAATGTCTGACTCTCACAGGCTCCTGTACTACATCTACTCCCGGATAATGACACACAAGGAGGGTAACTTCAATGAGTTCACACAATTGGACAACCCATGGTTCCCCAGACTCCTCTCCCAGCAGCCAATCAACCCGGGGCAGTTGATTTGTCTTGAGCTTCAGAGATGGTTATCTAATGACAAGTCAGACTATCTACCCTATCCCACCATCCTTGCCTTCCTCCTTGAGAAGAAACTGATAAAGGCGACATCTGATGTGGAGGAAGAAAATGTCAAGTGTGCTCCTGTGGGGGCAACTAACATTAGCAAGATGGGGATCAAATATCTGAAGCCTGCTAAGCCCACTCGCTCAAGATCACAGACAAGCAGTGGCTCTCAGACTTCCGTCCCCTCTTCATCTGGTGCAGGGGATCAGGAAGTTGATTCCCACGCTGGGCCAGGCCGTGCTGCAAGAGTGCCAGCATCAGTCAGAGCCTTTGCTGAGGAAGTAAAGGAAGAGCTCCTCTTTAGGCTGACTGACTCCTTGATGGCTCCTCTCCAAGATAAGTGTGATGCTGGGTTCCAACAGCAAGGGGAGCGGATCCAACGGCTTGAGGACAGAATTGGCCAAATCGAGAATCACATAGCCAGGGTGGATGCAAAGTTGGATCTCATTCTTCAACACCTACAAATTCCCCAACCATCTCAAGGTAACCTACCACCTCCTCCTCCTCCTCCTCAAAACCCACCTCCTCCTCCTCCTAATCACCCTCAACTTCCCCCTCCTCCTCCTAACACTCAACAACCTCAGCCACCTCCACAAAATGACCATCAATCCCCTCCATCACCAAACAATGCTCACCAATCCCAACCTTCACCCAACCATGAACACCAAACCCAAGACACACACCAACAATCTCCTAGCCAATCACCCCTTCACTCCAACAACTCCCCATCTCCACAAAACTCCCCATCTACACCTCCCTCATCCACTCGCACACCATCCAACCCCTTAGCTGAACACCTTGGATTTCAAACTGCCATTCACCCCCTCAGCCACATCTATCTACGAGATTACCCACGCCTTCAGCAAATCCCTGAGGATCCTCACGTACCCTTTACCCCATTTACCCCACACTCTTCCACTACCTTCCCTGAATATTCCTCCACCTACCCATTCGAAGGTCTATTCGTAAATCCTTCCTGGTTCCCCAACCAACCCACATCCCCAGAACATACCTTACCTGCCTCTTCCCCAGAATCCTCACCCCAAACTCCACTTAACCCTGAACCTCTACCCTCCTCTTCATCTACTCCATCCCTGGCACTCACCCTTGTTGATGATGACAAAAGGGGGAGAAATGTTATGCCTGCTCTTCGCCTAAGCATGGCCACAAGGGATGTTCTCAGCCAGCCATCACTCTGGATTGATGAAGACATCACGGCCGCCCTGCGTCGTGCATTTGAGTCCCAAAAGCTGGGCGGTGCTGAGAACCTTATAAGGGGAGAAGCCATCCGGTTCATGCAGCAGAAGAAAGCGGCTGAGCAGGGACCACACTTGGAGATGGTTGTCTTTGAGCCAAATGAACAAACTTCACAGCCTGAATCATCTTCATCAGAACCTCCTCCAACTAAGATAAGTAGAAAGGATATTGAGGAGATAATGATGAAGTGGGGACTGAAGAAGATCAATCACCCTCCTATTGTGATAGCCAAGCCTATCCCCTCATCCACTGGGCAAGAGTCTGAGATCCCCTCGTCTGAGCAATCATCTGCCCCTTCTCCCTCATCTGAGCCAGCAGTCACCTTCAGTGAATCTAGAAAGAAGGCCGTTGCCAAGAAGCGGACCAGGAAAATTATTGCCACCACTGAAACTGCTGAGAGTGAGGAAGAGACTCCATCAGACCAACCTGAGCAAGAGACCTCATCTGCCCAAGTTGAGTCTGAAACCCCAGTAGTTCAAGCAGTTCCTATTCTAAAGGAGGTCAAGTTGGAAATTGAAGACATGACTCCTGAGGAATATGAAAAGTATGGGTTCACGGACAAACTCTCCTTCGGTCAGATGGCCTGCCTCGATGCTGACAGAGCAAGTGCCATGCCTACTCCTCCGATTAGCAAGAGCAAAGGGAAGAGTAAGGGGAAAGGGAAAAGGAAAGCCCAGGAAGTTGAGGAGGATCCCAACTTCCCTGTATGGAACGTAAAGATTCGGGCTGTTCACTACCCCAATAGAGAGGTCGCCTACTTCGATGATGCTACAGGGTTCCCTGGGTATGAAGAAGTAGAAAACATGAAAAGGGCATTCGAGGAGTCCATTGAATCTGAAAGGCTCAGAAGAGAGAAAGAGGAAGAAGAGCTTCAGAATATCATTGCCCAGATAGACCAGAATGTGCATGAGGCAGAGGTAGCCAGACTCCAGAAAGAGTGTGAAGAGAGACAGAGGGAAAGGGAGAGGAAAAAGAGACACCAAGTCTGAACCCCCAATCCAAAACAAAACCCCAAATCCAAACTTTCGTTTTAACTTGGAGATTTTCTTGTTTTGTTTTCATGCATACTTTCATACCTGCTTAGTGATAATTACTTGTAGATATTCTTCACCTGTAAATGTTATTTGATTGTATACTCTGACTTGTAACTCTTACTTGTCAATAATATTTGTTCAAGTTACTTGTTCTTATCCATTGCTTTTACTCTTTTGCTAATCCTTCCTTAGGAACTTAATTGATAGAACTAGGTTTGTCATCATCAAAAAGGGGGAGAATGTTAGAATCTTAAGTTTTGATGAAGACTAAAATATAAAGGAATAGGACAAGTACTTAGAAAGCAAAAGGATAACATAGGATCCCAAGTATGAGTGCAACATGATGTGGATTTACTTCCGGATAGACTAGGACTCGCGCATGCAGATGAACGATTTATCCCCCAGCGGCAGCGAGTAACTCACTAGGGAAATAACTTAGTCCATGAGCATTAGGTACACAAAACCTTAAGACTAAGTTATGATTCAACCGGAAGTGAAATTGCTTCCTGTTGGATTTTGACTGACGCAGCCTGATAAAATAGAATAACCCCAAGCGTCAGTGAATCAGCTTTGTCAAGTGAAATTGCTTCCTGATAGATTTTGACTGGCGCAGACTGATAGAATAGATATAACCCTAAGCGTCAGTGAGTCTACCTCGTCAAGTGAAAGTGCATCCGATAGCATAGTGACTAGCGCTGACTGTTGGATTGAAGGACACTGAGCGAGAGTGAGTAAGAGTAAACAAAATCCTTCATCCAGTGGTTTTACTTCCGGATGTAGAAGTGCTTCCGGATACATCACAGACTAAGAGGACTAACGTTCAAAGTAAATAATACACTAAGTCAGAACATAGTCTAAGTAAGACTACTCCCCTTAGCAAACAAGTTTCCCACAGCATGTATAGCTCTTACTATATTTGATTATATATATTGCTATGTTGGACTAACCAGTATGTGCAGAACTTGGTCACACTTTCGGATGCAAATGAGCTTCCGGATGGAAAGACTCTTGGCATTGGGACTCAGAGATTAACACTTGCAGAGCAAGATTGCCTCTTCTGGATGAACGATGATCATCCGTCAGCAAGAGTACAAGAGTAAACGTCACATACACAGAAGTCAGAATGCTTTTGTCAGAGCAGAGGTGTCAGGACTACTTTTCAGAGATAAAGCAAGTCAACCCTGCTAAGCATTAATGAAGATGTACTTCTCAACGGTAACATGGGATTAACGGCTATATTCAAACGTTCATATTCAACCTGCCGCCCAAGAAGCCGAGTATAAAAGGGAACAGCTACATTCAGAAGATGGTTGGAAGAACAGAGCATATTATCTGATGTATTATCTTCTACATTCCTCTCATCTTCTACTCTCAGATCTAGAGTTGTAACATTCTTAGAGAGTAATTCAATTGTACTTAAGTGAGTAACATCATCTACTCTTAGAGAGAGTCATTTGTACTTAAGTGATTATCAAAATCAGTTCATAGAGTGAACATATCATTAAATCCTCTAATTAACAGAGGCTGTTCTTAAGCTTGTGCTTGAAGAACAGAATTGTTATATTACAATAGTAAGGGGGAGCATTTAGAGGTTTTCTAAATCTCCATAGGTTGCAAGTTAGCCCGCAAAACTTGTGGTTGTAAGGTTTGCAGGTGAGCCCGTTGTAAAACCTGTGGGTTGTTAGGTGAACCCGTGCTTGTAAAACCTAAAGTGTAAAGGCTTTCTTGTGCCTGGTTCAAACAAGAGGGTTAGTGGATTGAAAATCTCAGGTGGAGCCTGGGGACTGGATGTAGGTCTAGGAGTGACCGAACCAGGATAAACTCGCTTGTGCATATTCTGCGTATTTAAATCTCACACCAAGCACCACACCACTGTATACTCACTTGTGCTTGGGATGATCCATCGTCACTCTCATCAAGCACAAGGAGTAAAGTTTTTATAAAGGAGAAAATCATAAGTTTTATTCTGCCACCCAATTCACCCCTCCCTCTTGGGTGACAGCCACGCATTTCATTGGGGAGAGTGTGTTAAATTTGCTGTTCATTTAATAAATCGTACTCCTAGTAAGATTCTGCATTTTAAGACACCTTATGAGATAGTACATAAAGTTTTACCATCATATGATCATTTGCGAGTTTTTGGTTGCTTGGCTTTCGCTACTGACATTAATGTTAAAGATAAATTTGCATCGCGATCTATTCCTTGTGTTTTCTTAGGATATCCAGATCATCAAAAAGGGTTTATCTTACTTAATCTCAATAACAATAATATATTTGTGTCTCGACATGTTAATTTTGTTGAAGATAGGTTTCCTTTCAAGGATAGTAAAGCAACTGATCAAGGGGGAGTAAGACAGAAAATATCTGATATTTTTTGGCATGATTCAGAAAATGTTGATTTTTCATTTCAACGTGCTTTAGACTCTGTACCTATGCCTGCATTGAATGAACAGAACATACAGTTTGAGTCTCCAGCAACACAAGAAAATGTATCTAATACAACCGGAGATACTCAACGTACAGCGAGCAAACCACATAGAGAGCGAAGAGCTCCCATATGGGCGACAGATTACATATGTAATCTTACAGCTAATAAATCAGGTTTGAGTAAGATTGATCATTTGGGTATAGGTAGATGCAAATATCCCATTCAGGATTATTTATCTTATGATAATGTTTCTTCTTCACATTTATATTTTCTCAGTGCAATTGATTCTGTTGTTGAGCCTCATTCCTATAAAGAAGCTGTTAAGCACAAATATTGGGTAAAGGCAATGAAAAATGAAATAGAAGCACTAGAAAACAATCATACATGGGATCTTGTTTCTTTACCGAAAAATAAAAAGGCCATAGGATGTAAGTGGGTTTACAAAATTAAATTTAGACCCAATGGTGAAGTAGAAAAATACAAGGCTAGATTAGTAGCTAAAGGTTATAGTCAAACCGAAGGTATAGATTATCATGAAACTTTTTCTCCAGTGGTTAAGATGACTACAGTTAGGATAGTTCTTAAGTTGGCTTCTCTTTATAATTGGAATCTTTTTCAAATGGATGTTAGTAATGCTTTTCTACAGGGAGACTTAGATGAGGAGATATACATGCATATACCTGAAGGTTTTGAGAATAAACATAATAATATGGTTTGTAAATTAAAGAAATCGTTATATGGCTTGAAACAAGCCTCGAGACAATGGAATGTAAAACTGACGCAGGTTTTGATTGGTGGTGGTTTTAAACAAAGTATGCATGATTATTCATTATTTACAAAAAGAGTAAACAATGAATCTGTTATAGTTTTGATATATGTGGATGATTTATTGATTACAGGTGATTCACATCAAGGAATTAAGGATGTGAAAACATTATTGAATAAACATTTTAAAATTAAGGATCTTGGAAAGATGAAATATTTCTTGGGGATAGAATTAGCAAAGTCTAAAAAGGGTATAGTTTTATCTCAGAGGAAATACATTTTGGATTTACTTTCAGATACAGGAATGAGTGGATGTAAGCCACTTTCATTACCCATGCCGACAAATTTGAGGCTTGTACCATATGAGGAAGGCAAGCATAAAAAGGAGGATTTATTGAAAGATCCAGAAAGATATCGAAATTTGGTGGGTAGGTTAATTTATCTCACCATGACTCGTCCTGACATAAGTTTTTCTGTGCAGGTTTTGAGTCAATTTATGTCAATTCCATTAAAAACTCACATGGCGGCTGCTCTTGGAGTTTTGCGCTATCTTAAAGGTTCTCCTGGACGAGGAGTGCTGTTGAGTTCAGATGGAGAGCCAACTTTGAGCTGCTGGTGCGACTCTGATTGGGCAACATGCCCGACTACACGAAGATCAGTGACAGGATATGCTGTAAAATTTGGAGGATCGCTTGTCACATGGAAAACAAAGAAACAAAATACAGTTTCAAGATCCTCAGCAGAGGCGGAATACAGAGCATTGGCCACTGCAGTTTCAGAAATTATTTGGATTAAAGGCATTTTAACAGACTTAGGTATCATAAGTTTGAAGCCTGTCAAAGTTTTATGTGATAGTAAGTCTGCCATTCATATTGCAACTAATCATGTATTCCATGAAAGAACTAAACACATTGAAATTGATTGTCATTTTATTAGGGAAAAGGTCAATCAAAAATATATTAGTTTAGATCATGTAAGTTTAGCAGATCAAGAAGCAGATTTGTTGACCAAAGCAGTGTCTAAAGAAATACAAGGTAGATTGTTGAACAAACTGGGAACTATTGATTTGTTTAGTTCTCAGTTTGAGGGGGAGTGTTGAAAGTGTAGGATAGATTTTCCATGTATAGGGTAGTGTAAGAATTGTTTATTTTATATAATGTAATATTTT
Organism: Mimosa pudica; assembly: GCA_029929735.1. Classification (NCBI taxonomy): domain Eukaryota; kingdom Viridiplantae; phylum Streptophyta; class Magnoliopsida; order Fabales; family Fabaceae; genus Mimosa; species Mimosa pudica. The sequence continues at coordinate 3,457,642 of JAKELP010000039.1, read as the reverse complement.
AGTATTATTTGATGTATAGGAATTGTGAGCTGGGCCCTATATTATGGGCTTGGTTCGTGGGCTTAGTTCCCCTTTGCTGTATGTTAGTATATATAAGGACATTATGTCCTTGTTATAATGTAACAATTCATTATTTTTTCTCTCTTTAAGCAATAAAGAAGTTCTTTGTGTTTTTCTCATAGTCTCTCCAATATTTTCATCATAACCTTCACCATCTTCACTTTCTTTCTCTAAACTCTTCTTCACTCTCATCACTTTCATGCTGCTCTCTACTCTTCTCGTCGCCCTGTTTTTCCCCTCCCCATCGACGAACGTTGGTGAACGACAGCAAAGAACGGCGTGTTATCAGAAACCATGGCGACAATGACGGCAACAGCAGTATCGTACGGAGGCTTTTAGGTGAGCTTCCGTTCTCTTTGTTTTTCCTTTAATTTGTCTTTGACCGATTTGAGTGAGGTTTGAGGGAAGGGGAAATGATATGATTAATCCGAAATTAGAAAGGGGTTCTTACACCCATTTAAATAAAGTTTGAATTTTGATTTTGTGAAGAGTGTATAAATTGATAGCTATTGTGTATGATACATTTCTATTTGCATATGCATATGAAATTTGTTCTTTTCTATTGTTACTCTGTTCTGTTTGGCTAGGCCCTGTAAGGGATGAATTTATTGGTTTTCAACATGGATTAAAACTGGTTGTGGAGGCTGGTTGCTTGTTTTGATTATTGAATAGTTCTCTGAAATTTGTTTCTTTAAATTTTCCTTTGATTTTTTTATGATCTGCCATGAATTTGTTGTGCTTTGGGGAGTTTTAGAATTTTCTATGCTCCCTCTATTTGGTTTGAGATTAAAGAATTAAAGGGGGCTTTGAGGAAATTAAACATTAGTGAGAAGAGGTTAGAACAAAGTGTATAAACTTATAGGTTACTCATGTTTAGACTGTTGTGAATAAAGATTGAATTAAAATAATTTAAAATGAGCAGATATTAGTTGTGCGAGAAATTGACAGTATGTATGGGCTGTATTATATTGATTGGTTGATTATTGTAGTATTCTTTTGTGAAGATACTGATATGATTAGCCTAGAACTGGTATATGACTATGAAAGTTGGGGTTCTGTTGATTTTAGAAGATTGACAATTTTGAAAGGGATAATCTACTTTACATTCAGTTATGCCAAGATTGGAGTAGTTCAAGAGATGATAAGCTTAGGAACTTAGGATGATGATGTTTGGAACCCTTAGGTGAACGAATTTTTAGTTTGGTAAGACTAAGAATCATTGCAAGCTATAATGGGAATAAAAATATGTTTATCAAGATAAGTGAATTTCACAGTTGTTGAATGAATTAATTGATGTATTTGGTGAAATACCTTGGATAATGATTCTTTGACTTTAAAATTTATTGAACTAGGATTATTTAGTGCAAATCTTGGAAATATATGGTTGTCATTGATTCTAATTTTCATGATGTTTGGATAATTTATTATAGGTTTAGGAAGAATGGGGGGTTGATTTTTGAGGTTTGTGAATTAATCTTTGGTGGCTATTTTGTCGTTTTGATAGTTGGATAAGGTGATCACTAGTTGTATGGTTACTGCTAGTAGTTAAGGGATTGGATTGACATGATTAGGAATACAATCATTAGAAAGGCTGGTGTTTCAAAGTCATAGGACAAATGCAATATAAAAGTGAATTGGAGGAAGTCTAGATAATTATTGTGTGGTTGAAGTTTGTGCTAGGATTTGAGAACCTAAGGTTAATTATTAGTTGTTGAAATGGAGATTTTGTTATTATTAGTTAACATGGAAGTTATCTATAGAAAGAAAATTAGGAAATGAATGGGAAATTATTGTGGTTGTGTAATTTATTTTATTAAGCTGAAGCTTTGGGATATTAATATGACTCTTGAAATAATTTGAATGGTTTGAATTCAAAGTATAGAAGTTGATAAGTTCTAGGAGTATAAATGACACTTGTATGCAATGTAAATATTTGGTCGTGTAGGAAACATATGTCGATTTTGACGTTTGAGATTTTAAAGAAGAGATCTTTTGTTGAAGTAATTGATTATGAGTAAAAATTCAGGATATAAAGAATGGAACTGGGTGAAGTTGGTTGATGATCTTTGAATTGAAAAATGTGTTGTCATTAAGGTATTTTAGGAGAAAATTTAGAATATAACTATATAAGTGTTATGTTTATATCTTTGAGTGATGTTGGTTATAAATTTATTTGAATGAGTTAAAAATTACCATAATACATGTATATTGGGAAAAGGGGAAAGGGAATGGTAGAAATAGGTACTATCATAGGAACGTGACAGACGTCAAATATATATATATGCAGACGAATGATGAATCGTTTTAATTATGTGAGATTAGGAGAATCAAGTGGAACTACTAGTTGGCAGCAATGAGAAGGCAAAGGGAAAGTTCAAGAACAGTTACAGTAAAAGGTAGCAGTTTACTTTATATATGATATTGAAATTCATAGATCCGCATGAAAGTTATTTTCTTTTGATGATCATGATAATATTTAATCATTTTGAGGAATATTTGAGAAACATTGAGATAAGGCTTTGTTGTTGTTGTTGTTGTTGAGAAACATTGAGAAATTATTGAGAAATTGTTCAGGGGAGTACTCCAGGGTATAGATGGGTCGCTCCCTCTATACCATAGTTAAGATTAAATTCTGCAGGTAAAGGACCTCCACTAGTTAGCGAATATATCGTTATTAGCGGTAGGTAGTTGAGAACCCCAGCAAGGCTGGAGGGATTATTATCATCATCATCATACAGGAAGTATATTCATATTTTTATATTATTATATGCTTGTATATAAAGTAAACTGCATTGACTGCTGCTGTTTTTTAGAGGCTCAAGGAGCTGGTGAGAAGGAGGTTATAAGGTAGAATGTTTTTGGAGTGCATTATGAGGGGATGGCGGGACTTAAACCTTCTCTAGATATTTTGTTTATATTTGTATATCTCTTAAAATACTTTTGATGTATATAAGTAAACTAAAGCAAGCATGATCTTGCCTAATAGTAGTCTATTATGTAATTAATTAGGCTTAGGGATAGAATCCTGACATAGACACTGGGGTTTGTCAACCAGGATGTTCTAATGTTTGATTAAAGCATAGTAGTAAATAATAATAAGTATAAATGTATAATAATATGATAGATAATAGTAGGGGTAGATAAGAGGAGAATATGAGATATTTTTGAAAGTGTAAAAGTAATTTTTTTTTAGTTAATCACCGTCCGGTTTAATCTGGACTCGAGGGGTAGGAGTGTTGCCCACATAGGCAAGATTGTCCCCTCTCCCAATAAGAGCGCTTCCCGGGAATCGAACACGCGTTCTCATCCTTACGGGGGTTGTAGCCCACTTACCAGCTCAACCAACTACCCATTGGTAAAGTATAAAAGTAATTAATTCTATGGTTAAGGTGCATTTTTAGTACTCTAGAATATAGCAAAGTGCACCTAATATAATACACAATATTGTGGTCCATTTGTGGTAACCAAGAATTATTTTCGTGGCTTATTTAGTAACGACGTTAAATAAGTTAAGTTTGACCGTTATGTGTCAAATTTTGACCGTTAAATTGTGGGGTAAAGGAGCATTTTCAGTACTCTAGAATATAGAAGGGGCATCAAACGTAATATACAATATTTAAACACTATAAACAACTAAGTCACAATGTTATTCAAAGTGTCAAATAATTAAACACTACAAAGTTATAAAGATCCATAGATTATCCTATTATCATGCATGTATAAACTAATAAGTCATTAGTATTTTACATATATAAAAAATGTAAGCAAAGAATCATAAACTAAACAGGTTGGTCATACTAAACTAAGTTAAAACGGGTTGGTCATACTGGCTCGACACAAATTAAAACGGGTTGGTTATATTGACTTGTACCAACTTAATGACCCTATGATGTAATAGAAGAAAAGTTACTTCTATCTGATTACATAGTTATAAACTTAAAATAATGTTCGTTGAATTGTCATTTCAAAATTATATCACATCATTATGTCACATTAGATTTTATCCAACAAAAGTGAGTTTTAACTAACAAATTACTAGATAAGCAATGAAAATAATTCTTAGTTATCACAAATGGACAAAAATAATTGTATATTATGTTTGGTGCTCCTTCTATATTCTAGAGTACTGAAAATGCTAATTTACCCCACAATTTAACAGTCAAAATTTGACACATAACGGTCAAACTTAACTTATTTAACGTCGTTACTAAATAAGCCACGAAAATAATTCTTGGTTACCACAAATGGACCACAATATTGTGTATTATGTTAGGTGCACTTTGCTATATTCTAGAGTACTAAAAATGCAACTTAACCTTTAATTCTATTTTGAGAAAATGAAATGTTAGGAAAATCTTTTGAAATGAAAAGTTTTAAATTATTTGTATTTTTGGGTTTTTCAAAATAGGAAAACTATTTAAAAATCGATTAAAATGATATAGTATAGTAGTAAAAAGATTAGGTGTTACAGTTGCGATTGAGAATTGCCCAACAAGAAGAAGACAAAACTATTGCCACCTCGTTTCTCCTCTTCCTTCTGCGTGTATTTGGAATTGAATGAAACTCCCTCAATACTCTTTCGGCGCTGTTCTTTTCTTCTTTCTCATGAATTCTCCTCTAAGCTTTAGGAAATTGGAAGAATTGTGTCCAGTCTCCTCTTTACAAGTTCCTCTCTTCCCTTTTATAACAGTTGATCTCCTTAATTAATTAGGTTAATAAAGATCCAGCTCAAGCTCAAGACTCATTCTTTACTTTTTCTTTTGTTTCCAAATCTGCATTGTCCTATTATAAAAGAAAGAAATGAAATAGGAAATAATCACCATATAATCTCATTAATAAGAAACTTCTCTTTAAAATATTTTCTTTTATTATTTCAAGTTTTCTATTTCAATTTCCAAATAATATTTCAAAATAATATATTTCTAATTCATATCAAAATCACTTGATTATTTAATTAATAACTCCTCATTTACAATAAAATATTTATAAAGATGTACTAAATATGGGGAGTTAAATATGGGGAGTCATCAGAGGGTGACAGTTGGATATTACAAGCCAAGATATCTGTTAGATCAAGCTGACTCTATCACACTATGATTTTCAATTTTTATAGCAGACAATATGTTTGATTCAAAATTAAAACCAATACACCCAATACGGTGTTAGACTTAAAAATTATATAACAGAGTTGTACTGTTCGGCATTTTTAAGGTTAGGCATGAATCATTGTAGAAAAATTGCCAAAGGAAAAAGGATATAGGAAGCCATGGCAATGAATTATACATAATCAGCTAAGTGACTACATTTCAGCTTTTGCTGTTTGTAGTTGTGTTCTGACCATAATGAAGTATAAACATCATTCCTGCTGAGAAGTCAAGTTCCTCGTGGGTGCCACTTTCAAACTATTTTGAATTAAAAAAACGTAAATTAATTTGTAATTGAAATAGTAAATTACTTTATTTGTAAACCAATTTACTATTAAATGAATCAAATAAGTGATTAAATATAGAATTAGGGTTAGGTTGTTACACTTCGTATCAGAGCATGGTATAAAAGACTTGGAGGCGCATTGCATGCATTCATTTATTTAATTTATTAATTGCACAAACACTTTTTATCTACCAATTCTAGCCATTGACAAGGGGTAGATAATTAAGGGATGAGAGAGTAGATAGGATCGTGTTTCTTTTTTTTGATATATATGATCGTGTTTCTAACCATGACTTCAACATGAATTACAGACTACTAGAGACTTAGCTTCTACAACCAAGTCTCATGTGTCATAGTTAAATTTTATTGAATATGTTATTTTTGCAAAGTATGGAAAAGAAAATTTTCAAAAGTATTTACATTTGGAAAATATAAAATATGTTTGTACGAGATTGATTATGATTGAAATGCGTGGCTGTCACCCAAGAGGGGGGGGTGAATTGGGTGACAGAATAAAACTTATGAAATTCTCCCTTTTAAAACTTTACTCCTTGTGCTTGATGAGAGTGACGATGTATTACCCCAAGCACAAGTGAGTATCTAGTGGTGTGGTGCTTGATGTGTAGATTAAAACGACCAGAATGAGCACACACGAGTTTATCCTGGTTCGGTCACTTCCAGACCTACATCCAGTCCCCAGGCTCCACCTGAGATTTTCAATCCACTAAACCTCTTGTTTGAACCAGGCACAAGAAAGCCTTTACACTATAGGTTTTACGAACACGGGTTCACCTAACAACCCACAGGTTTTGCAACGGGCTCACCTGCAAACCTTACAACCACAAGTTTTGTGGGCTAACTTGCAACCTATGGAGATTTAGAAAACCTCTAAATGCTCCCCCTCACTTTTGTAAGATAATAATTCTGTTCGTCAAGCACAAGCTTTAGAACAGCCTCTATCAATTAGAGGATTTGATAATATGTTCACTCAATAAACTGATTGTGATAAACACTTAAGTACAAATGATTCTCTCTAAGAATAGATGATGTTACTCACTTAAGTACAAATGAATTACTCTCTAATAATGTTACAAATCTAGATCTGAGAGTAGAAGATGAGAGGAATGTAGAATATAGTTTCTCAGATAATATTCTCTGTTTTTCCAACCTCTCTTCTGAATGTAGATGTCCCTTTTATACTCGGCCTCAATATTCAGGCTTGGGCGGCAGATAGGATATGTCCGTTTGAATATAGCCGTTAATCCCATGTTACCGTTGAGAGGTACATCTTCATTAATGCTTAGCAGGGTTGACTTGCTTTATCCCTGAAAAGCAACTCTGACAACTCTGCTCTGACAAAAGCATTCTGACTTCTGAGTGTGTGACGTTGGCTCTTGTACTCTTGCTGACGGATGATCATCGTTCATCCGGAAGTGGCAATCTTGCTCTTCAAGTGTTAGTCTATGAATCTCAGTGCCAAGAGTATTTCTCATCCGGAAGCTCATTTCCATCCGGAAGTACAACCAAGTTCTGCACACACTTGTTAGTCCCACCAGAGTAATATATATATAATCAAGTGTAGTAGTAAGAACTATACATGCTGTGGGAGGTTTGTCTGCTATGGGAAGTAATCTTACTAAGACTATGTTCTGACTTAGTGTATTGTCTACTGACGCTAGGGGATGTCTAATCCAACAGTCAGCGTGAGTCTCGTTATGTTACTCTAACTCTTAAGTCTTCCCAAGTGACTTGGTGTGTTATTTTCTTAAGCTATGGGATGTGTAGTATAACAACACTTAATCACATGCAGTGGGAGTTCATTTAGTCTAAAGAGCCTTTCTTGCATCCGGAAGTACTTCTGCATCCGGAAGCACTACTACTGGATGAAGGATTATAATGACTTTTACTCGCTCTCGCTCAGTGTTCCTCAATCCAACAGTCAGCGCTAGTCACTAAGCTATCGGAAGCAATTCTACTGGACGTGGCTTATGTTCGCTGACGCTTAGTGTCATTTGGTCCAACAGCCAGCGCCAGTCTAAATCTAACAGGAAGCAAATTCACATCCGGTTGAATCTTAGCTTAGTCTTAAGGTTTTTGTATATCTACTGCTTATGGACTAAGTTATTTCCCTAGTGAATTACTTGCTCTCGCTGGGGGATAAGTCATTCATCCGCGAGCGCTAGTCCTAGTCTATCCGGAAGTAAATCCACATCCGGTTGTACTCTTACTTGGGATTCTATGTTAACCTATTGCTTTCTAAGTACTTGATTCATTCTTTCATATTTTAGTCTTCATCAAAACTTAAGATTCTAACAATGATTGCATCATGTAATGCACGTGCATTAATAGTAAATGTGGGATAGTTACCTGATCCTTTCCCGGTTTATGTTTACTCTATAGGAAAAGTTTTATTGTGTAAATTCTCTTTTAGATCTTTAGTACATTGAATTCATTCTATTTAAGGAGTAACTTTCATCCCTAGGTGGGAGGGGGGAGTGCATACCAAACAGACAGTATTCTATATTAATTGTTTGTTTAATGTTATAGGGATTTGTTTAGTCTATTGGTGGGGAGAATGATAAGGTCAAAAGGGACATACTTAAGCAACATGATAGGCTATTTTAATTGAATAGTAAGCCTATTAAAGGAGTTTTTTTTTTATTGCAAGTAAAAGTTATATTGATTTTTAATGGAGATTATGAATGCTTTTGGACCAATTCTTGTGCTTTCATGTATTTGTGTTGAAGAGTGAATTATAAATTCATTCTGTAGTGTTTGCTCATTAGTAGGAGGAAGCTAAAGCCAAATAAATGGTGAGAGGACATGTATGATTTTATGGGTTGCTAAAACTTAATGATGTTTGTTATCGGTTTTTAAAAATCTATATAGGTAAAAATTTTAGTCATCGATTGAAATTCTTGAATAATAGTTAGTTGAGGGGATAACTAATCCATTAGATTTTTGGCAGGAAATTGGAATAGATGCTTAAATATCTAGAATAAGGTTGTATGTTGCAAATTTTGTTTGTCAGATGTTGTGGAATGTGATGTTTAGATTGAGTGCTATAATGTCCTAGTAGAAGAATTTAGCTTGGTTTGAATAGTTATTTATGATTTACAATGGGAAAAGATGACATTTGATTGTGAAAATTATTCACACTTATCTCAGGTTTTATCCTAGTTTATAGAGAGAAATTATTTTTTGGGACTCCACTTTATGAATTATGTATCTAAAATTTTATAACAAAAATGAATTTTGGGGACAAAATTCCTAAAAGGTGAATAGAGTTGTAACATCCTGGATTTTTTAATTATAAAATAAATCGATAAATACCTGAAACTTAAGCTTGCAAATGAACTTAGGAAGTTTAATTTATTTTTTAGAGAATTTGTTAATATTTTTTTTCATTATAAGTTACGGAAAATAATTATTTAATCTTAGCATGGGAATAGTTTCTATCAAGAAGGCATTAACTTAGGACTTATTTAGAAGATTGTTTTTATTTAGGGGCTAAAGTGCAAAAATGACCACGTAATTGTCGCGAAAGTGCAAAAATGACCATGTAAAATTTTTGGAGCAAAATTGCCCATTGAATTTCAAATATAGGGCAAAAATTACTATCATAATTAACTTTTTGATTTTTTCACCCATCATCCTTTGTTGTATCATCATCACATAAGGGAAAATAAATACATAAGTATTCCACATATTTTAGTGAGAGATGAATCGGCAGAAGATGATGTGTCAAAAAGTTAAAAAAATAACTGTACTAGGATTGTATGCCTGTGACTTCTGTGGATTCCCTATTATTCTTGTGTACTGGAGTTATGGGGAAAAGATTCGGAGACTTGGGAACTAAGCAATTAGGCTCATATGGGCTTCCGCATGCTTTCCTACTATTTTTCATATTTTTGTTTAATAATTTGTAAACATCTTCAATTTATTTTCCTTGAATTACTGTTTGTTTGTATATAATCTTAGGCTAGATAACTGTAAATTAAACGTAGTCTCGTTTAGGGAAAGATATTTTGCACTACTTGCAATCAGTTCAACTACAGGCGAATATTTGATGCTTGTGTATAGGGTAAAAGCTATTTAGAAATTTACTCTAGGTGGCTTCTTGATTTAGAAAGAGGCCTAAAAATGCTTAATAGAAATACAATACTACCTCCGGTCCTAAATATAGGACGACCTAGATAACTTTTTTTTTAGAATTGAAGTTAAGGTTGCAAAATAGTCTATTAAATCATGACATATTTGGTATATTTTTAGATTATCCATTAGTTTATAAGTAAAATAAACTAGTTTAAAGGAAAAAATTAGGTAAATCAATTTATAATTAACTTATTTTGCTGTTTTTTTAGGATTTTTCAAAAAAGTCAATTAGGTCTTATATTTAGGACCGGAGGGAGTATAATGTAATGATCATTGCTGTATGATTAAATAATAGACAAGATGCTTGTGAAATTTTGTAAAGGAAGAGTTTGGGTATGCTAAGATTGTTTAAGTTTGAGTTAACTTTGATACATATTTGATTAAATTTTATGGATCTAATTCATGTGTGGCTAACAATTGAATGAAATTTGGAAAATTCTTAGAGCAATTCCCTTCACAAATTATAGTAATATTATTACCAAAAGAACATTCATATATATTAATATACAATATTGTATATTTCGATAGCGTACTTGGTCCCTAACGAGCTTCTACTACAGTGGTACTCATTACATTTAATGAATCACTTTCTTCTCCAGTGGGTTGATTTGAATGATCACAAGTAGTTTTCTTGAAAACAAATGCTGGCTGTTTGGGAAGAGGAAGAGTTGAGTCGTCATTCTCCAACATGGTAACAACTTCTAGCATAGTCGGCCTATTTGATGCATACCCTTGCACGCATAACAGCCCAATTTGGATGCATTTTAGAACTTCATCTTCAGGGCATGTCTCGCATTTCAATGATGGATCTATGACCTCTATTGCCGTGCCTTCTCTCCATAAGTCCCAAATCTGAGTAGATTGGAAGACATTATATAAGCTAATTAGACTATTCAAAGGAAAATTAAAAATTAGAGTGTTGGTTAAACCTTATAGATACTTACATGTTTAACCAAAGTAGATGGAATGTCATCATTATGACCACTATTCTTTTTGCTGGTAATAATCTCAAGAAGTAGAACTCCAAAACTGTATACATCAGATTTTATTGAAAACAATCCTTCCATTGCATATTCAGGAGACATATAACCACTGTAAAAAAATATTGTTAAAACTTATCAACTGTGATTTTAACATAAAATAATTAAAAAGATGTTAAGTTAATGTATTAAATAATTGTACCTTACTTTCAAACATATTGGACAAATGTTAAATTGACGCAAAGCTGTTAGACTTAAGTAGTTAATTTCGATTTGTTTTTCAATCGATTAAATTTGCAAAAGTTATAAATTAAGAAATCTTTAAGTCAAAGTTGTTAGACACATAAGCAATAATATTTTGCACTGTTGAATACTTACTAAGTTCCCACGACACGGTTAGTGTTTGCCTCAATTTCATCTCCACCAAATATTCGAGCCATACCGAAATCTGTAATCTTTGGGTTCAATGCATTGTCTAACAAAATATTGTTAGCCTTTAAGTCTCTATGAATTATTCTTAATCTTGAATCTTGATGAAGGTATAATATCCCTCTTGCAATCCCACAAATGATGTTGAATCGTTTCCTCCAGTGGAGTTGTAATTTTCTAGTTTGATCTGAATGAAAATTATAAACTATTATATGTGAGAAATGCTTAATCAATTTATCTATTGGATCAAATATATGAAAATTTCACGAGAGAAAATGAGAGCATCATACCAAAAATAAAAGTATCCAAGCTTTTGTTTGGTAAATATTCATAGATCAACATGTTCTCTTCTCCTTGCATGCAACAACCTAAGATCCTAACAAGATTTCTATGTTGGAGATTCGCAATCGTAGCAACCTCATTTTTAAATCCCTCAATGCTTTGTTCCGAATACTTTGATAACTTCTTTACTGCTATCTCAATTCCACTCTTGAGTAAGCCCTTGAGTCAGAATAATCCATAAATATTCATGTTTATAATCATTCATATGTACCTTTGTTGCAACAAAATCATTATTGTGAGAACTATCACTGTGATCATTTTTTCCTTGAGTATCTATTATACTACCTTCGTTCCTAAATATAAGATCACTTTGGCTAATTTAGAGAGATTAAGGAAGGCTTTCCAATGAATTTGGATTACATGATCTTCCCAAAATACCCCTCACTTAAATTTAAAAGACAAATAGGGATTTGAGAGAGAAGTGAGGGAGCTAAGAAGTATAGGGGTAATTTGGACCAAAATTGAGACAAAATAGAAAGTGATCTTATATTTAGGAACTTATCCACTTCCCCAAAGTGATCTTATATTTAGGAACGGAGGGAGTATAAATTAAAGCAGGAACACACGCACACACACAAATATATGTATGTCTTGATTTAAATTGTGAAATTTGAAACAAGCTGCAAAATAGTTCGTACCTTGTAAACAATTCCAAAACCTCCTTGTCCAATCTTGTTAGCAAAAGAGAAATTGTTTGTTGCTTCAATTATGTCTCTTAGATCGAAAAACACTAATTCTGAATTTCTTTCTCTTTCAAGAAAATAGTTTCCATCTCTTTCTTTCGCTGGATCAAAAGATGATGATCTTAGACGAGTTGTAATTAATAGAGGCAAAATATACTCAATGATACAGTTGAGTTGATTATCTTACCATAAATCGGTTTCTTTACAAAACAGTACAAGAAAGATGTTGCCATGAGTATGAATAGAAAAGTAGAAAGGATTAAGAGTGTCATGAACCCCTTCTTGCCAAGAGAACCAAATGATGACTTCCTTTGATATTTGGCTGCAAATAATAATGTTATAGACAAACCATAATTGTTTACACATCAAAGTTTTAACGTACGCCGCTAAGATTAGGTGTATGATATTACTAACTTGTATGCATTATTACATGGAAAGCGAGCAGTATTACAGATGTAAAAAGTAAACACTACCACAAAATTGTCTTTTAACGTTACTTTTTAGGACTTGAGATGTCGCTTTTTAAGTGACGTCTATACGGACGCATGGAGAGTCCACTTTTCATGCCGCTTAAAAAAACAACGTGGAAAATCCACTTTTCACGTCACATATTTATAAAAAAAAATGACGTGCTTTCCTTTATGAAGCGTTGTTTTAATCAAATGCAATGATATTCCACATATCTTTTCAAAGAAAAGCTTTGTGAAAAACAATATCTATGTCACTTTTTAATAAACAAGTGATGTGGATACTGGTTTCCATGTCAATTCAATATCCACGTCACTTTTTTAATAAATAAGCTATGTCAATATTGGTTTCCACGTCGCTTTTTGAAGCCAAATTGTGAAACAAATGAGGTGGATATTATCAATCTCCACATCCTTATCAAGGAATGCAGTAGTAAACTGTAAAACTACTCTCATTATTGTATCATAAATATTAGCTAGAAAGATGAAGCGGAAAAGAAAGCAGCGGTATTGATGGAAAAAGATGTGCAATCCCATGTAGGGCTGTTCACGGGACGGGACAGGATCGGGACACCCCTGTCCCATGTCCCGTCCCGAAAATAGATCGGGACGGGATTTCCGTCCCGTGTCCCGTCCCGATTTTTGTCCCGTCCCGATCGGGACCGAGACGGGAAATTCCCGAATTTTTTGAGCAAAGAGTGTGGAGAAGGGACAAAAACGTAATTTGAGCAAAGCATAATAAAAAAAAGTTGAAATCTGATGAGAAGAGAAACTTATGCAGAACAAGAAAAAGGAAGAACAGAACTGGACAAAGGAGAGAGCCATAGGAAATAAATAAAGAAACAGATCTGAGAATATTTGAAACTGTTATGGGTGATTTTGGTTGAAACAAATGAAATCATTCGTTCTTCAACAAGAAGCACGACGCTGAAACATAAACGACAGATCTGAAAATATTTGAAACAGATCTGGATTTCCTCGTTCGCGGCGTTGGATGGCGAGATCGAGAATAGAAGAGGTGAGGGGACTCGAGGGAGACGGTGGTCGGTGGCCGTTGGTGGTAAACTCTTGAAAGCCTTGGTGAGAAATGCGTAAGAGAAGTGTGAGGAGAATGAAGGGAGGAATAGTGTGGATATGACGGATTCGTTGGTGGTGCCGTCGGTGGTGCTTCCCATGGAGGAGTGGTGGCGGCCATGGGTTTGAGAAAGGGAAGCTGATGAGTGATGAAGAAAGCATGTAGTGGGTGGAGGCAGCGGGAGACACGAGAGTGAGAGTAGGTGAGAATAGTAATTTTTTTATATATATATATATATATATATATATATATATATATATATATATATATATATATATATATATTCGGGACGGGACAGGAACGGGACTACCCGTCCCGAAGCCATTTTTGTCCTGTCCCGAAAATTTCGGGACGGGAATTTCCCGTCCCAAAAGGCCACGGGACGGGATGGGACTGCCAGGATGAGACGGGACAGGAAATTTTTGCACAGCCCTAATAATCCCATGTTCAAAACATTAAACATGTACAGAATGAACTCAATCAACAAGACGCAAAAGGGAACATATATACAGAAATTTCATACACCCAAACCATTAACCCAATCAGACAGAGAAATTAGGAAATTCCTAGTACTAATCAGACATGCAAGACCAACTTATACTTATTATAGTGAATACATCTAGTTAATAATTTGAAGTTTTAAGCCCTAATTCCCTTAAATTAACCTCAAATTTAACCCTCAGATTAACCTAATAGGTGATACGTGGGGATTAGTTGTACAAGTACTAATAATACTCTATTAGTTAATAATACTCTATTAGTTAAAGAAACAGAATTAGTTACAACGACAATAATAGAATTAGTTACGAGATTGTAATACTGAGAATATTATAAATATTAAATTGTAACTTTGTCAAGGTGTGTAATTAGAAAATAATTTCTCAGTCTCTCTCTTACTCTCTCATCTCTTTCTCTCTTCTCTTCTTCTTTTCTTTATCATTCTTGTGTCTCTTGTATCAATAGGATTCAAAGCCAAACTCAGTCTCTCTCCAAAATGGATAAAAAGGTAGAAATATGCAGAGGAAAATCACATGAACGTGATGATAGCCATCGGCGATCTCCTCTGCCATGAAATGCCGCCAAAAATGTTGAAAGAGAACTTGTATTATTGAAGCAACTATAAGAAAATGTTGGCAGCTAACAACTTTTTAAAGAGAGCCAATGACAGGGAGAATAATCTGAAAGGGAAAGGGATCTTGTGTGGGAAAGGGATCAATTGTGTGAAATCTGAAAATACAAAATTTCCACATCGTTGAAACTAGAAATGCAACATAAATAGCTGCATTTTTAATGTCACAAGTTTTTTAAAAAGCAACAATGAATGTTTCGTCGCTTTTATAAAAAATAGTGACGGCAATAAGTTCAATTTAATTACAAAAATTGCTACTCCCTATTTTTCAGTGCCGGTCACTAAAAACCGACGTTAAAAGCTTTTTTATAGTAGTACAAATTATATATACTATGACAAATATGAGAAAAAATGTTAAGTCTAACATGATTAACAAGCCAAAGTTGTTGACCTAACCAATTAGAGGTCTAGTTTCACTAATATTACAATCCGGTCAAGTTTTAATACCATGTCAATACTTATTTTTCAACTGGTAATGGGAAATTGGCGTGTAAGAATAAACTAATACGAGGAAGAATTTACCTAATTCAACGGCATCCACACGTACATACAAGTCTTGTCCCCCATCATTGAATTTCCTTAGATCTTCCATTTCATTGTGCCATGTCAAACAGCCTCTTTGCTTTAACTCATTGAGACTTGTGTATGCTCTACATGAACAATCCTTCAAACATTTATTGTTGCAATCATTCAAATTCAAGCTCATATTGTTATGCACTTGTGCCTTTGATGTCTCCGGCACCTTTACACTTGCCACCTTCACAAATCCTTCCCCACTTCGACATGTGGACGCATTTTTCTTTCTCACACACTCTTGTGGGGTCTTGTGATCGTATCCAGGTAGACACACACATTCAAACTGTTTACTCTTATAAGGATCACAAATACTATTAGATCCACACCTTCTATATCTGTCACACTCCTCTGCGGGAGCATTCCAAACTTGACGCCATCTATTCTCTTGAGCTATCCACATGGTTCGAGTGATTCGGCCTGTTTCCAGAAGCACAATTCTCATGGAAATCGAAGGGTCTTTGAGGATCTTGACGCCATTCATAACAGTAACCTCATTTGCATTATTAATAAACTCTATATAAAATATGGGGTCGGGTTTCTCCATGACAGGAATACCGCTCCATCCTCTACCTATCCATGAGCCAACCCGCCAGAATGGATCTCCGTTTTTATACATGAAAACCTGAGGATAGCCAATCGGGTCTATCATTATGGTTACACTTCCAAACGATGGATCATTGGGGGATTTCCAAGATGTTAAGACCCGGTTCAAACCGGTTTTTCGGTCCAACCCAAGTTTAGCAAATGGAAGCATAGTATCACCAGGATAATCAAAACTCTGCCATAGAATTTTTTTACTTCCTGCACTTTCTCTTAGAATCAAATTCCCCCTATTTGAAAGTTCAGCAAAGCTATCAACATGAGGCGATAAAGCTGAAACGTTAGAGGACCAAAGAGGGTTATGGAATTGATTCTTGGTATGGTTGAGAACTAGATTTCCATGGATGTTAATAGAGAAAACTCCAAAAGTATCATTCAAAGGATTGCCTCTATTAGCAACCCAAACAATAGTTTGTGTGGGAATATTGTGGTACCATATTCCCACGTAGCGGGTTTTGGAATTATGACTTGGAGTAAAAAACCCCAAAGCAAATATTTCTCCCTTGGAGAGCAATATGTCGCCGTCTTTGAGGGGTTGGTTTTTGGTGATTCTGGTAAGTGAATTACAAGAAGAATGAAGGAGGAAGAGAAGGAATAAGGGAATCTTAATGGGAATCAGCTGAAACAGCTTCATCATGGAGCTTTTGAGAGATTGATCCATTGCTTCGATTATCGGCTCCTTCAAATATTTATTGTAGGGATTTAAATTGAGGTATGGAATTATTTATTTATATTCATAGTTTCCCACTTGCCTCTTCGAATATACTACCTCCGGTCCTAAATATAAGAGCTAATTGACTTTTTTTTGGAGAGGTTAAAGCTGCAAAATATGTTATTAAATCATGACATATTTGATATATTTTGAGATTATACATTAGTTTATAGGTAAAATAAACTAATCTAAGGGAAAAATTAGGTAAATCCACTTATAATTAACTTATTTTGCTTTTTTATAAGATTTTCTAAAAAAGTCAATTAGGTCTTATATTTAGAACCGGAGGGAGTACTACTTATCATGGTCAATGAAGAAAGTGACCGGTAAGTGTGATTAATGCTTTATGTTGAAGTCTTTGGTCTTCCTTCATGCGGAATAAATATGTGAACTGTGAAGTACTCATGTCATATGTTTGGGCCAAAAAAAAAGGTTACCCACGTCATATGCGGTAAAGTTATTAAATAGAGAGGACAAAACATATTTAGAATCTCATCTGATATTTTGTATCCATTAAAATATTTTAGTTTACTTTTAAAATCAAATGTAGATCATTTAGATAACATACAGATAGCTTTATCATGGAGGTTTTAAGAGATTGGTTAGATTCGGTAGCAAATTCGGTGTATATGTTTTGTACTCCTAGTTCCCTCTCTTTGAAGAGTAGCTGGAGATGTTAGTTGTTCATAGCTCCCACTGAATTGCGCCCTGAGCTGCCTCTAGAATTTTGGGATGTTATCAAATTCATTTTCGGTTTTCTTTTTATAGTTAGATTCTAAATTAAATAAATGATATTTTGATAACTTATGAAAACAAATATGGTGTTAAAATGTTTTATGCTTTTGTGCAGTCTTTTAGCAGTGAATCTTTGAAAATCCATAAAAATTGATAACAACACCATTGTTTGCTATAAAAATATAAAAATATCACTTAATGTAAAATGTAAGGGTTAAAAGAAGCACAAAAAACAATCGGGAAAACTACCCCATGTGCAAGTGCTTGGGTACACCTTCTGTCCACTTGGTCAACGGTAATAATGGTCGATAGAGAAAGCTATTTACTATCTTTTACAAGTTGATGCTCCCTAAGAAACCAAGGGCATACGTTACGTTGCCTTATACTGTTGAATACCAAAAGCAAACGGTCTTTGATGATTTGAGACATATATTCTGGCTTTTTTTGGGATTTTTTTTTTCTTGCAAGCACTCTTCCTTTAGGGCTGCTACTTATAAAAGGTGACAATAATATATATATATATATATATATATATATATATATATATATATATATATATATATATATATATATATATATATATATATATATAAAGTAAATTAAGCAAGGGAGCTTAGTTGTATGCAAAAAAAATTAAACTCTCGGGAGACAAATTCTGTTTATGTTGAACCTCATGTCTATCATGTGTCATAATCAGTCTCAAGTTTAGGTAAAGAAGGAGGGACGTTGTGTTAACCCTTGACAGCCAATGTAAAAATTTGTCAAATCTCATAATGAAGGACATAAAAAGATATTGTGCTAAGACTAAGTCGTTGCCCATATATATATAACACGTTATTAGTAAGATATTGTTTACTCTATAGGAAAATTGTGCTATGTATTATTGTGCTATGTATTATTAGTCCCATGTATTATTAGTCACTTGCATGAAAATTAAGCATGGAACGATAATTAGTATTGTTTTAACAAAAAATTTATGCCCATCATAATACTCCCTCAATCAAATCACTTTTTTTTTTTTCTAGAAATTAGTTATACAAAATTAATCACTGTAAATTGTTTATAAATATCTTATTCTTTCAAAACTAGTTTACTCAACTAATAAACTAACTTGTAGTATAATTTAATTACAAATGCATATCTTATAATTTAATGGTTTCATTTGCATCCTTAACTTCAATTGGAGGGAGTAATTTGTAAGAAATTATGTGTGGAGGGGTAATGAGATCGCTGTAAGAAATTACTTAACAAGCATGTATACTGGAATGCCCTAAAAATCTTATTAAAGCAATACTCTCTGAACAATACTAGATTGCACTTAAAGATAATCTGGAGTTCACTTCTTGATATTAAACAAACAGAATTCTTTACAAGACGGTTCTCGCTACCAATCTTACAGAATGTGTCTTCTTTGAGTACCAAGACATCTTATTTAAACTAAACTACATTTAGAATAACTGCCACAACGTGTCTTAGGGTCGTGTGTTGTGCTACCAAGCAAGAACTATACACGTGTCACGATGTGCTCTTCACACGTTCGGTAACTTCTTCCTCCATTACTCAGAGTGATCCACGACCGGGTTAATTGCAATTTCTGATATATACAATTGACCTCGGGCTCCGCTTCTTGGGCTTCAAAGGACCGGGTTCTGGCTTCGGTATGGACTCTTGTAATGGTGCAGATCCGTACCTACTCGGGTCATCAGGAGATAGTTTGACTTGTCATCTGAGAAGTCCACCTGTCAAACACCATTTGAATTTTGAATTTGGAAGAGAGAGAAAATGAGGGTAACGGGTCACCACATTAACTCCCCCACAACGACACGTGTCTGGTTATTACTGACGTGGGTAGATGTGATTGTTCCCAACCGTCCGGATTTCGCAGAGGTAGCCGTTGGATTGAGGAGGTTTCAATTCAGGCACCTTCCCAAGTCTTATATATTTGACTTTTTGGCAACTTCTTGTACTTTGATTCATAATCCAACGCTCCTTGGCATTCTGGTACATTCGAAGATTCTGGTCTCAACCTGCACTTTTAACAATAAGTCTTGCTTTCTGGTAAGTACGAATCGATTCACTACTCTACTCTATTGTGCCATTTGTACAGTCTTTATTTGCTTTTACGTTTTAGTGTGTGGGTGACGCTAAGGAATTTCTCATTCCCTATCTCGTTTTTCCTTTCTTCTTTTACCTTTTTCATTCGCGTCTGATTCCTCTGGATCTGGTTTTTTATGAGGCTTAGTTTATGTATCAATGTGAAGTTGTTTGACCCAATCCGTTGGGATGACTTTTACTTCTGGTTCAGGGAAGAAAGAAAATATGCCTAAGGCCGGTGGCGTTTCATCTTCCGGCGCTTTGAAAGGGTCCGCGACGAAGGGCTTCAACCCCATTCCTCCTGAGTTGGTGGAAGAGTTACGAGATGGGAAGTTAATGGAGAAGAAGAATAACGATGAGGCCCCCATGCTTTCGGAGAACGATGTAGCCACTTTTCCAAATGAGTTGGGTCTCGATCGGTCATTGCTGCTCCGGGCTCCCAAACCAGAGGAATGTTTGGACTGGGGTAGTGACAATTGGACTACCCTATGCACGGACTACTTGAGGCTGTACCCATGTTTTCCCCTTCCGAGTCTGATCCTGGAGATTTGTCGCTTTTATGACTTGGCACCATCCCAGTTGATGCCAGTAGTATGGTCGGTGGTTCTGAGTTTGGAGGTGATCACGAAGGATTGGAAGGAGAAGATCTCGCTGGCGGAGTTGCTCAAAAGCTATAGTTTCGGCAGAAAGTCCAACGGGCTCTTTACTCTTTCCCGGATGGACTCGAATCCTTTGATCATTACTCCCTGGGATTCCGTCAGGCGCTGGAAGCGTAGATTTGTGGTTGTGCACAAGAAGTGTCTGGTCCCGGACGGCGGCCCTCTCAGGACTGAATGGAACAACTTGTGTAAGTTCGAGTCTTTATTTCTAGTTCCGGTTTCGAATGTCTGGATATTGGTTTGGAAGTTCAATACTTGTATGTCTTACTGTTTTTTTTATCTTGATTGGCATTGCACGCATTTAAGGCTGAAGAGAAGAAGGTCCCCCTTCGTCCAAATTCCGAGAAGCTGATAGAAGCGGTTTTGGCTATCCCACCCGAGAAGCGTACTTATATCAAGATTTTTAAGCTAGGTATGGTTTCCCGCCTTCCGGTTGTTTTGTTAGAGGTGTGATATGGTTAAGTGTTGTGTTTCATCTCTTGTTTCTGGCATTAGATGATCCTGATGTTCCCAAGTTGAAGCTGAAAGCAGTTGCTACCATGAAGAAAAAGAGGAGCAGCATAGAGAGTGGGTCAAGCAGCGATCTGGTTTCGGAGACGATAGCGACCCGGATGAAAAGGACTAAGCGCGCTGCTGCAGTGTCTTTAAAGGGGGGTCTCGAGCTGGACCCCATCGATGAGGAGGTTTGACTTAACGCGGATTTGGTGCGCTTCCGTAAGCATACGGGTCGTTAAGTGTAGTATAAAAAAAGTGTCGTTCCGCAGAGATTATAGTTTAAACAAAGTGATTAGCACTAATTGCATGCCCAATTACCTTAAGTAAAAACATATTGAGAGTTGTTGTTCAATTAAAAAAAGAGTTTGAAATATAAGTGTAAAAAGAGTTGGAGTTCAAACACGATTTAACTATGATAATTAAGGCCTAGGGTTGCTAATCCCCTATTTACTTCATGAACCAAGGTTTCCCTCTTTTCTTTAAGTGATTAAATGAAAATATGTGCAAGTCTAGGGTTCAAAATCATTTGAAAAAGCTTTCCCAAGTCAAGATCAAATTTATGCTAGCATTTATTGCACAATCTCTTGTCACAATAAATGCAAGCTCCTTTCCTCAACCACCCTAATTATGACTATGTTAGGTCAATAACTATATCTCTATGTTATCAACAAACCATCCATTTAAAACCATAAACTTCAAGTCCAACATGCTTTTATCCAAGTTCTAAAACAAAATACACTTTCCCAAGTCATATTTCATTTAACTAAGTAAGTGGTGATCAAACACTTAAAACAATTAGAGAGCAAGATAAAAACTACACGTATACTTCATTAATTACTTAAACAAAGAGAGAGTAGATGGTTCAATCCATAAATAGGTTCATAACAACCCTAGATTAGGGTTTAAGTTACACATAAATGCAAATAAAACAAACCCTAAAACTATGAAAGAGTACATTGAAGAGTAGTGAAGAATAGGGAGAAAGATACAACCACAAATGAGGAATACCCAAATCTCTCCAAGCTTCCCCACTTGATTCCCAAGAGATCCCAAGGTTCTTCAAGCTCTTCAAGCCTCCAAGAAGTGCCCTAGAAGTGTGCTAAGTCGTGTTTTCCAGCCTCCACTTGAAATGCCCCCATTTGCCCTTTTTATATGCTGAGAATCTGACTAAAACGCGCAGCAGCGAAGTGCTCTCGCCAGGTGCTCGCCGGTTGGCGAGCCACTGGCGAGATTCCAGAGACGGCAGGCCACTGGCGCGCCAGTTGGCTTTGTGATGATGTAGTGGCTCGCCAACTGGCGAGCCACTGGCATGCAGCTTTTGATTTTAAGTTTGGCTCTCCTTTGCTCCTTTTTCTCCTTTGTTGCATCACTTAGGTTACATCAAGCTTCTAACACATGTCCTCCTCTTCCTACACAAGCTAGAAAGAGGGTTGAAGAGTTTCCATGTCTCAAATATACAAGCATTAAACTTCAAATTTCACACAAATGAATGGTTTTCTATTTGAATCACTTTCTAGTAGTATTTGTGTGTTTTGTTATCTATTTATTATCAAAAAGAGTGTGAACTAGAAGGAAATAGAGATGAAATGTGTAAAATTATTGAGTTTATCAAGGTTGTGAAGCCAAAAGAAGTTGGGGTTGTGGCTGCTGTTCCGGAGACTACCTTTGTGGATCTTGATGCCATTCTTGAGGAAGGCGACAAGGGAGGAAACGTATTAGATGTTCCTGGTAACACCAGTGGACAAGACTTGTTGGTCTCGCTGACTACAAGTTCTCCTAAGGTAAGTTGTGTAGCATTTGGTTTTGTTATAGGAGGGGGTTCTGTTTTTCATGAGCTTGGTGTTGAGATCTTTGGTTTCGACAGGCTAATCAGGTGGCTGAGGAGGTGCGTGGGCAATTCTGGGATCTGGCTAATTCGGTTGAGGTGCTTCGTGCAAAGCGAGACAGTTTGGCAAAGGGTGTGAAGCATCTGGAGTGGTATGACCAGGAGAGGAGCAGGGAGTTTGAAGGTCATCAGACGGCGATTAAGAAGTACAGGGAGGTTGCAGAAGCGAAGTTTCAGAAGCTTGCTCGGGAATTGGAAATAGCTCGTGGCGAGACTATAGATGCTCGAGAAGAGGTAAAGCTTTCAGACATCGCGATCGAAGGTCTGAAAACCACAGTTGAGGATTTGAAAAAGCAGCTTGCTCACTTGGAGGAGGAAAAAGAGAAGAGTGAGAAGAAAGCTCAAGCTCTGGTTGAAAGGGAGAGACGAGAAGTCTCTAAGTTCATACTGTTTGAGCGCATCCGGATGGTGAGAGAGTTTCAAGTAGGAGGGAGCGCTAACTAGGATTTGAAGGAGCTGGAACAGGAGTTCCAGGATGAAGGTTATTCCATGCCTTCGTCGGGTGACAGTGAGGATGGTTCAGAGAGTGAAGATGAGGTCAATTCTCACCCTAAAGTGTCTAGTCCCGGCGGGAAGCGCGCTCCCGACGATGTAGAAGGCACCGGTGATTCACATGAGGTTGAAGGGAAGGAGGCGGACGGGAAAGGTGCTTAGACATCCTCATGTAGTAGTTTCTTTTCTAGTTTCATGTTTTGTTCTTTGAATCTGTTTTTTCTAGCTGGTTTGTCTTATCGACTAATGTTTATAAATTATGTATTTCGTGCTTTTTGGACATGTAACTTTGACGTTATGAAATGCAAGTTGTATGTATACTTACTTGTATCCTGGTGTGTATTCGTCTGGTATTTTGACTTGATTTCTGGGGGCAATCTGTGTGTGTTCGTATCGGGTCTGATGATCTGGTTAGACAAACACGATCAGGTTATGTTAGAGAAAAAAAAATTAAAACAGAAATCAATTAGAATCTGAGGTTTGTGTTAGTCTGGTTAGAGATTGGTATACCTTAGACATTGGAATCGGGTTGGTCGGGGATGTGTCGGATCGTCATCCATAGCATCTTTCGGGATTCTGGATGGTCTACAAGTTTTGTATCGGGTTAGTAGCTACTATGTGTTCGAAATACGTGATGATTATTCTAACTCAACGAGTGAATGGATAAACGTAATAAATTCTAAATTAACAGGTGAATGAATAAACGAAATAACATAAAAGAAACAATTGTAAAAAGCAAGTATTATGTACCTTTGGCTCCGGGAAGTTGTACCAAGTGATGTGTGTTCAGTTGGTGGAACTTGTGTTTGTAGTTGATTTATACTTTCTGGTTCCGGGAATTTAGAACCACTTGGGAATGCTTTAATTTAGAGAGCCTGGATCTGTTTATCGCCTGAGTGTTGGCTCCAGGAA
This sequence comes from Mimosa pudica, assembly GCA_029929735.1. Lineage (NCBI taxonomy): Eukaryota > Viridiplantae > Streptophyta > Magnoliopsida > Fabales > Fabaceae > Mimosa > Mimosa pudica. Next base: position 3,433,732 of record JAKELP010000039.1, on the reverse strand, counting down.
GTTATATCATCAGGAGGGTTTTCCTGGTGATAGAGCTTAGTTCTGTTTATCGCCTGAATGTTGGCTCCGGGAAGTTATATCATCAGGAGGGTTTTCCTGATGATAGAACTTAGTTCTGGGTATTGCCTGAATGTTGGCTCCGGGAAGTTATATCATCAGGAGGGTTTTCCTGATGATAGAACTTAGTTCTGGGTATAGTTTGAATGTTGACTCCGGGAAGTTATATCATTGTTGTACTATGATATATGTTTGATTAGAAAATGGATGCGGGTGTCATGGAAGATACCTCTTTAAATGTATTGCATTCCAGCTTCTGGGGAGTAGCTTTCCTTTGGAATCTCGCAATTGGTAAGATCCCGGGCCAGTGATGCTTTCAACCTGGTAGGGACCTTCCCAGTTTGGACTAAACTTCCCGTCTCTGGACTCTGGTGTATTTGGGAAGACTTTACGTAGAGCCAGCTCTCCCACTTGGAAGTGTCGTTTTTTAACATGTTTGTTGTATTGGCGTGCTATCCGTTGCTGGTAGGACGCCATCCAGATCAGGACTTGCTCTCGTTTAGAGTCTAGGAGATCTAAGTCGTAGTTCAGGTTGATGCTGTTGATCTCTTCATTTGTCCACTTATATCTTAAGCTTGGGAGTTCGTACTCGACAGAAATCATTGCTTCTGATCCGTAAGTCAGGGAGAAAGGTGTTTCTCATGTAGGTGTTCTGACCGTTGTCCTGTAAGCCAAGAGTACAGCTGGGAGTTCATCTGCTCATTTCCCTTTGGCTTTCTCCAATCGTTTCTTCAAAGAGGATACGATTGTCTTGTTACTGGCCTCCGCTTGGCCGTTCGACTGGGGGTTCCTGGGAGTTGAGAATTTTAATTTGATATTCCATTTGCTGCAGAATTTCCTGAATCTCGAATTGATGAACTGGGACCTGTTGTCACACACTATTTCATAGGGCAACCCGAATCTGCAAACAACGTTTTTCCAGATGAAATCAATGACTTCTGGCTCTTGGACTTGTTGAAATGCTCTTGCTTCTATCCACTTGGTAAAGTAATCAGTTACCATTAGCAAGAACACCCTTTTCCCTGGTGCCGGTGGTAACTTCCCGACTATATCCATTCCTCATCTCATGAATGACCATACAGGGGTGAGGGAGTGGAGGAATTCCGGATGTTTTTGGAGTGCGGGCGCGAATCTCTGGCACTTGTCACATTTCGAGACGAGCTTCTTGGCATCTTGCTGCATTTTTGGCCAGAAATAACCTGCCCTTAAGAGGTTCCTAACCAAACTTCTGGATCCGGAATGGTTGCCGCAGTCGCCTTCATGTGTTTCTCGCAGTGCATATTCAGACTCTTCCGGACCAAGACATTTTTGGTATATTCCGGCGAAAGACCACTTGCAGAGTTCATTCCTGAATATTCGGTATCGGGATGCTCTTTGCTTGATTCTTCTAGCTTCGATCAGGTCATCTGGGAGTGTGCCTGTGTTCAGGTACTGGTAGATTGGAGACCTCCAATCTTCTGGCTGGTAATTTGCCTGCACATGGTGAGCGGGTGTAGTTGTTAGTACTGATTCAGTTAATCGTATAACCGGGATGACCAGTGTTCTGGAACTTGGAATTGTGGATCCAAGGTTTGCCAATGCGTCGGCATGCTTATTGCCATCTCTGGGTATCTGTGTTAATTTGAATTCTCTGAATGATTTTGATATTGAGTTGGCTAAACCGTGATATTTTTGCATTTGGGAATCTTTTACCTGGTATTCTCCTTGAATTTGCTTAGATACAAGTTGGGAGTCACAGCATACTTCCACGTTTTGTGCTCCAAGTTCTACTAATAAGCGCATCCCAATGATTAATGCTTCATACTCGACTTCATTGTTGGTTGCATTGAAGGCACACTGGAAGGATTGTTCCATGGTGTCCCCAGTCGGTGACTGGATGACTACTCCGAGCCCGGTTCCCTTCGAATGTGTTGATCCGTCGACATACAGGATCCAGGTATCTGGGATCGATTCATTGCTCATGCAAATTAGATTTCTAGCTACACTTATCTGGATATCAGGTGCAAACTCGGCTGTGAAATCCGCAAGTATCTGGGATTTTATTGTTGTTCTTGGGACGTACGATACGTCATATTGACCGAGTTCGATGGCCCATTTAACTAATCTGCCAGGTAAGTCCGACCTCTGGAATATGGCCCTGAGTGGATGAGAGGTCACAACTTGAATGGGGTGACTCTGGAAGTATTGAAATGCGTGGCTGTCACCCAAGAGGGGGGGGGGTGAATTGGGTGAGGGAATAAAAACTTTATTTCTTTTTCGAAAGACTGCTTGTGCTTGGTGATGATGTTACTGAGTAATGGTATGCACAAGTCAGTATGTTATGTGATGCAAAAATAGAATGTTTAAATGTAAGTTTATGCACACATAAATTTATCCTGGTTCGGTCACCCAGACCTACATCCAGTCCCCAGGCTCCACCTGAGATTTTCAATCCACTATTCTTGTTTAAACCAGGCACAAGAGAAGCCTTTACACTTTAGGTTTTACGAGCACGGGTTCACCTAACAACCCACAGGTTTTACACCGGGTTCACCTGCAAACCTTACAAATGCAAGTTTTACGGGCTAACTTGCAACCTATGGAGATTTAGAAAACTTCTAAATGCTCCCCCTTACAAAATGTAAGATTACAATTATGTTCACTCTATGAACTGATTGTGCTAAACACTTAAGCTCGAATGACTCTCTCTAAGAGTAGATGATGTTACTCACTTAAGCACAAAAGAATCACTCTCTAAGAATATTACATATCTAAGTCCGAGAGTAGAAGATGAGAGGAATGTAGAATAGTGTTTCAGACAATAAGCTCCGTTGTCTCTCTCCCTCTTCTAAATGTAGATGTTCCTTTTATACCAGCCTCTGATTATCCAACCGTTGGAGAGGCAATAAGGCCGTTTGAATATAGCCGTTGGGCCTTGTTTACGTTGTCCTCATTAATGCACAGCAGAGTTGACTTTGCTTTATCTGAATAGGGTGCTTTGTCCAGCTGTTCTGTCAACACTGTTCTGACAACACTGTTCTGGCAAAAGTCGTTCTGACATCTATACACTGTACGGTCTGACTCTTGCTTGTTGTCAGATGAGGACTTCGTTCCTCAAGCATAAGTCCAGGATGCTAAGAGACTTACTATCGGAAGCTCTCTTGCTAACTGAAGTGAAGCTCGTGGACTCTAACATTCTGCTTGCTATCATAGAGGAACTTTGTCTTCCAAGCACTTGTCCATGAATGATAAGAGTGCTTTGCTATTGGATGCTCTCTTGCTATCAGACGCTCTCTTATGGACTCCGACTCTTGTGGGTAGTATGAGCTTTGACACCTTGAGTGAATCTTCAGATTATGTTCTCATACTCCTCATGCTTGGTAGGTAACAATGTTGTTTGAATATCTGTTATCCTTTTGTTACCGTTGGAAGGAACATCTTCTTAAATGCTCAGCAGGGTTGACTTGCTTTATCTCTGAAAAGTAGTCCTGACACCTCTGCTCTGACAAAGCATTCTGACTTCCGAGTATGTGACATTTACTCTTGTACTCTTGCTGACGGATGATCATCGTTCATCCGGAAGTGGCAATCTTGCTCTGCAAGTGTTAATCTCTGAAATCCAATGCCAAGAGTCTTTGCATCCGGAAGCTCAGTTGCATCCGGAAGTGTGATTAAGTTCTGCACATACTGGTTAGTCCAACATAGCAATATATATAATCAGATATAGTAAAACTATACATGTTGTGGGAAGTTTGCTATGGGAAGTAGTCTTACTTAGACTATGTTCTGATCTGGTCTATGATGTATCCGGAAGCATTTTTACATCCGGAAGTAAAACTACTAGATGAAGGATCTTGGTTCACTATAACTCACTCTCACTTAGTGTATTTCATCCCAACACTCAGCGCTAGTCACTAAGCTATCAGAAGCACTTTTACTTGACGTAGTGAACTCACTGACGCTTAGGGTGAAATCTATTCTATCAGTCTGCGCCAGTCAAGATCTAACAGGAAGCAACTTCACTTGATGTTGCATTTCCGCTGACGCTCGGGGTTATATCTAGTCTATCAACCTGCGCCAGTCTAAATCTAATAGGAAGTGCTTTCACTCGGCGAAGTAGACTTACTGACGCTTGGGGTAATAACTATTCTATTGCTCTGCGCCAGTCTAAGTCTAACAGGAAGCGCTTTCACTTGGGAAAGTAGACTCACTGACGCTTGGGGTAATATCTATTCTGTCGCTCTGCGCCAGTCTAATTCTAACAGGAAGCGCTTTCACTTGGGGAAGTAGACTCACTGTCGCTTGGAGTAATATCTATTCTATCGCTCTGCGCCAGTCTAAGTCTAACAGGAAGCAAACTCACTTCCGATTGAAACATAGCTTAGTCTTAAGGTTTTGTGTACCTAATTCTCATGGACTAAGTTAAATCCCTAGTGAGTTACTCGCTGCCGCTGGGGGATGACACATTTATCCGCGTGCGCGAGTCCTAATCTAATCCTTCCTAAGTGTTAATTATGTTCTCTTTAGTACTAGACCATATCATACCTTAGTCACCATCAAAACTTAAGATTCTAACATTCTCCCCCTTTTTGATGATGACAAACCCTATAGATGACTAGAGAACATAATTAAACTTAGATCACTCATCCTAGAGCTATATTCCTTTCCCCAGTTCTCTCCCCAAAAATCTAGGCATCTTATCTATCTCTCAGTTCGAGACATCTCATGTCTCATCTCTCGCTAGACATCTCATGTCTCATCTCTCGCTAGACATCTTATATCTCATCTCTAGACATCTCATCTCATCTCTAGACATCTCATCTCTCTCCCCCTTTTGGCTTCATCAAAATCCAACAGGTGCAAGCTAGCCTTAGGGATGGGGATACTTTTATCGTTCTCCTAGGAATGGGCTTTCTACCTAACATTACTTTTCTCCCTATGTATCGCTAATAAAGATTTGTTCTAGACTATTCAATACAATGTACGAGAATTAACAAGGAATAGCAATGATGGCTCATGATCCTAAATGATTGTATTCTCCCTAAACACTATGTAGGATAGTTAAACATGTTTTTCAAAGGAGATATTGATACATCAAATCTAATCATAATTAAATTAAGATCAAAACATACAAAACAGTTTTCTTTTTGAAGGTGAAAATTCTTTCCAAATGTAATTTTGATCCTCTCGAATTGATTAACATGATATCAAAAATAATTTTGATGTGTTTAAAAATGATGATTATGATATCAAATGAAATATGTGATTTTAAATTCAAATGAGATGAAATCTGATACCTAATGAAATCAAATGAGATCTGTGAGTTTGAACTTGTGGTATCAAAGGAAATGATTGAATGCCAAATGAAATTTGTGATACCATATGAAATGAAATGAAATCAAATGAAATTTGTGATTTTTAAAAGTGCCAAAAATAATTTCCAAACAAATTGCATCACAGCATCTTAAGAGTTTATTATCGATGACAGCATGTGACTCTCTATTTTCAAGGGATCATTAACAGGTAATGTCCACTTACTTCTCTTCTATATTAAGATTAATCATCATTAAATCAAGAAAGGAAGCATATAAGAGAGGTAAGTTATCAATTACTTTCCAGCATGTCATTTAGAGGATACGGATGTGTGAGCTAGGATGATTTTCTAAGATAGTGAATGATTTTGAAGTCAATGCAGATTGAGAGAAACATCCTAAGTTGACACCCTTACCAATGCCATGTATGCATCATATGTAAGAGATGGTAAGGTGTAGATGTTACCACAGATGAGGGGTACTCATACTCTATTAGACTCAGGAATCTGAATCATACGCAGATAAGCATGCTTCCTGACATCTTCAAGAGGTGTGCTATCTCAAGTGGAAACCCCTAGCGCAAGTGCTTTGATGATTCGCTTCGGCAAGCTGAGCTACAACCACAAGCAGACATGACTGGGCAGTCACTCTACTCTTCCCATGGTTCAATAGTTGGCCTGCTATCGAAGGCGCTGATTGTTGTGAAAGCAACCTTGCTCAAACTTGATGATTGGTCCTGCATATTCTTGAGGAAACAAATGCTTTCTGATGGTCAGTGAAAGAACTTAAGATTTAACATTGAAGACCATCCTCAGGACATTCAAGTCAATCTGTGTTAATCAGCACAAGTTAATAATTTTAAGAAATCATGCTTGCTAATTGGTTTAAGAAAATATGAGCAATGATTATGTGAAAACTAATTTTGAAATTGTCTATACGTTCACATAGTTTCACTATCAAGACATGAACTCTATTTACTCTCATAGATAAATATCAATGTGATAGTACAAAGAGTATCAAACAGGTGGCATATTTTCAGAGTTTCATAAGCAAGTATAGTTCAATAAATATGCCTCAAGGATGTTCATGTTAGATCATGAAGACATGTGAATTATTAACACAATGAAATTTTGAGAAATCTTCGTCCTCACAAAATAGTTTGATTTCAAGACTAAATCCGGTTTACAAAAACAGCCAAATTTCAGCATGTGATTACGAGAATAATTTCCAAATTTTAGCTCAAGTTCTTCTAGATATGGTCAGTGTGATCTCATTGTTCTTAGGATATCAACAAGCTCGAAATTAATACAGATTATAGCATGCTTGTGATACTATGCCATGTTTTACAGATCTAGCAGAGTTTAATTCAAGGCATTTCCTAAGATTGCTAATGCATGTCAGACAAGAGAGAGACTATCCATTTAATTTCACAACAGAATATGTAAGGGATAGAAATGCTCATGTGTATTGGCGAGAGTTTCTCAGGTTTGGTATAGCCATTCCACACATCTTGATAAGAGACATTTTCGTTGCCATTCTCTCTTGGTTATATTCATTGTTCAAGCTTCAATAATCTGTGTCAACATTCTTAAACCACAAACTTGAACTGAGATCATTAGTAGATTGAGAACTTAAAGATGTAATTAAGAGGGATGTATAGTTCTCGAAACCATAGCTGCTTATGCATTGAAAAAGTTGATGCAAGAGATACCACATGAAATGGAAAATCAGAAATAGCTTTTGAGTGCTATCATGAGGTACGGTTGTCATGTAGGTTTAAAGAGGATCAGAATCTGTTTTGAAAGTTTGTATTTCAAAAGGATCTTTCAAAAATCAAGGTGAATGTATAAACTATTTTCTTTTATGAGAGGCGCCCAAAAAAAAATTGCTAAGCATATATGAGTAGAACGATTTAGACACCATATGAAAAACTCTGAAGAAGGTTTTTTTTTTGTTTGTGTCAAAATTCTGAAACTAGTTCTGAATCTTCTTAACAATGTCAGAAATCTTGGAACACAATGATTCAGCATGCACAAATTTAGTAGGTTTTGAAGAAGGTTCAGTTTCAAAGTGTCAGACTTCTTGAATCTGTAAAATCAGTATGCATTATATCAGAAAATGAATTTGATATGATAGGATCATTTTTACAGAAAATAAGGTTATCACAGATAAGGGAAATCATATCAGTTTCAGAGAAATAAAAGCTGTTGAGCCCATCATGCATTTACTAGCCAAGTGATTATTCAAGTAAAGAGGAAGGTAAGAGTGATATCACCATAGCTCCATTCGCATCTAGCAGTAGCTCGCTTGATTTTGGTTGGCAATGTATGGAATCTATATTTAGAGCAGTACCAAAATCTATGCGTGACGAATGCTTATCAAGACTTGACTAATTGTTCAGATGAGGTACAGTCCTGAGTCTTGCTGAGGCTAATAGGATGGATTGGAGCTGGTGCAGAGGGATGAATTTACTTTGTGATCACTACCACTGGCATCTCTGGCCTCTTGAACCCATACTTCATACACAGCTCTTCACTCAGATTGGGTGCTGGCGCAGAGGGAGACACAGGTTCAGCAGAAGGTATCTCCGCAGGTTGATCACTCAGCGCTATCTCAAGTTTGCCTCTGAGCTAGCAGATTGTTGGGGGCACATGAATCAGATGGCTCACTGTGGGGGGAGGAGATCTTCCTTTTAGCAAGGGTCTTCTTCACCCTTGTCTTTCTGAACCTTCGGATTGCCCTTCCTACAAAATACCAGATAGTTCCTTCCTTTTGTATCCAAGTCTGGATCTGAAGGTCAGTTTGTAGGCTATATATAGTTCACATGCATTTAGATTACGTCCTATGTGTATGGCATGGTGAATCTTTCATGACTATATGCACAAGGATATACAAGGTTTTTGATCAAGATAGTCATGAACAGTATGTAGATTATGAACATTACTTATTTCTTCAAGCTTTCTTCTATGATGAATATAATGTTCACACCTTAGGATGCTTAATGTAAAATCTCAATAAGTCCATCTAACATTAGCATAGGAGATTTTACTATCAAATGCTTCGTTGCTAAGTGATCCCTTGCTTACCCAAGGAGATCTTCTATACTTATCCTTGGTTCGAAGCACTTTCTTTTGAGAGGTAGGATTTAAGAGCCTTTTCAATGATGATCGAGGAATCCACTCTCTCTTGTTCTTCTCAGGATAATTGAATGGAACTTTGTGATAGCTCATCCTTGAGACAGAACCATTGTCCCTTGTGGTGGCCGACAGCTTCTTATGATTGTACCAGTGGGTTTCAGCAGTTGCATCACCACGAGTTCTCTTCTTTGGGATAAGAGGAACTCTTGATTTTTCCTGCACAAGTAAGGCACTAGGAGAATGTTTTGGTACCCATTTGTACTTGGGTCCTACATGGTTAGCACTGGACCTTACTTGTCCTTTAGGAATCCATACAAACTTATTTCTCACATTTGAATTTCTTCTAAGACTGCATGTGTGAGAAATATGTCCTAATCTACCACAATAATGACAGATAATGGAATGATAATCAAAATGAGGCTTCCTATCATTATCATGATTAGTTTTCTTTAGAAAAGCTTTTTGTTCCTTTGAAATTTCAGTTTCTTTTGAAGGCTTTTCTTTTTCCTTTAACACGTGTTTACAATCAAAACATTTTTCAAAACATGTTGAAGTTTTCCCTACCGATAGTGGGCTAGCTATCGGAACCACTAGTTCTTTAAAAGAACCCTCGGAAACTTTAGATGTAGAAGAAGAAATTAGTTTTTCAAGTTTCCTATCTTTTTCTTTTAAGCCTAGAAGTTCTTTTGCAAGTTTACAATATTCAGTATATAACTCATTGTATGCATCTTGCAAATCAGAGAGTTCAATTTCAGATCCAGATACCTCACTTTCTGAATCTTCTAGGCAGAGATGGATACTCTCTTCACTGAAGTCTGCTTCCTCAATATCAGTTTCCAAAAGCTCATCAGTAGATGATCCACAAAGAGCACGAGTTGAGCTTTGGACAGCTGTGCTTTCAAGAGATGGGTTAGAAGCATATATCACATAAAGAGTATTCCAAATATCTCTAGCACTAGAGCAATGTTTGATTTTCTGGAAATCATTTTCAGTTAAGCCTTTGTATAAAATTTGCATTGCTCTAATGTTTAAGGAAAACAAATTTTTCTCCCTTTCAGTCCAGTTTCCTCTTGGTTTGAAATCAAAATCATTTTCAAAAATATCCCACATTTTCAAACTAGTGGATTTTATAAAACTTTCCATTCTTGCTTTCCACCAACAAAAATCAATATTTTCTAACACAGGTGGAATGGTATGATCAAAGCCTTTGGAAAACATTTTAACCCAAATCAGCCAAGGTCTTTGCACTTGAGATCGTTTGATCCTTTAAACAAGTGACCTGCTCTGATACCAAATGAAATGCGTGGCTGTCACCCAAGAGGGGGGGGGGGTGAATTGGGTGAGGGAATAAAAACTTTATTTCTTTTTCGAAAGACTGCTTGTGCTTGGTGATGATGTTACTGAGTAATGGTATGCACAAGTCAGTATGTTATGTGATGCAAAAATAGAATGTTTAAATGTAAGTTTATGCACACATAAATTTATCCTGGTTCGGTCACCCAGACCTACATCCAGTCCCCAGGCTCCACCTGAGATTTTCAATCCACTATTCTTGTTTAAACCAGGCACAAGAGAAGCCTTTACACTTTAGGTTTTACGAGCACGGGTTCACCTAACAACCCACAGGTTTTACACCGGGTTCACCTGCAAACCTTACAAATGCAAGTTTTACGGGCTAACTTGCAACCTATGGAGATTTAGAAAACTTCTAAATGCTCCCCCTTACAAAATGTAAGATTACAATTATGTTCACTCTATGAACTGATTGTGCTAAACACTTAAGCTCGAATGACTCTCTCTAAGAGTAGATGATGTTACTCACTTAAGCACAAAAGAATCACTCTCTAAGAATATTACATATCTAAGTCCGAGAGTAGAAGATGAGAGGAATGTAGAATAGTGTTTCAGACAATAAGCTCCGTTGTCTCTCTCCCTCTTCTAAATGTAGATGTTCCTTTTATACCAGCCTCTGATTATCCAACCGTTGGAGAGGCAATAAGGCCGTTTGAATATAGCCGTTGGGCCTTGTTTACGTTGTCCTCATTAATGCACAGCAGAGTTGACTTTGCTTTATCTGAATAGGGTGCTTTGTCCAGCTGTTCTGTCAACACTGTTCTGACAACACTGTTCTGGCAAAAGTCGTTCTGACATCTATACACTGTACGGTCTGACTCTTGCTTGTTGTCAGATGAGGACTTCGTTCCTCAAGCATAAGTCCAGGATGCTAAGAGACTTACTATCGGAAGCTCTCTTGCTAACTGAAGTGAAGCTCGTGGACTCTAACATTCTGCTTGCTATCATAGAGGAACTTTGTCTTCCAAGCACTTGTCCATGAATGATAAGAGTGCTTTGCTATTGGATGCTCTCTTGCTATCAGACGCTCTCTTATGGACTCCGACTCTTGTGGGTAGTATGAGCTTTGACACCTTGAGTGAATCTTCAGATTATGTTCTCATACTCCTCATGCTTGGTAGGTAACAATGTTGTTTGAATATCTGTTATCCTTTTGTTACCGTTGGAAGGAACATCTTCTTAAATGCTCAGTAGGGTTGACTTGCTTTATCTCTGAAAAGTAGTCCTGACACCTCTGCTCTGACAAAGCATTCTGACTTCCGAGTATGTGACATTTACTCTTGTACTCTTGCTGACGGATGATCATCGTTCATCCGGAAGTGGCAATCTTGCTCTGCAAGTGTTAATCTCTGAAATCCAATGCCAAGAGTCTTTGCATCCGGAAGCTCAGTTGCATCCGGAAGTGTGATTAAGTTCTGCACATACTGGTTAGTCCAACATAGCAATATATATAATCAGATATAGTAAAACTATACATGTTGTGGGAAGTTTGCTATGGGAAGTAGTCTTACTTAGACTATGTTCTGATCTGGTCTATGATGTATCCGGAAGCATTTTTACATCCGGAAGTAAAACTACTAGATGAAGGATCTTGGTTCACTATAACTCACTCTCACTTAGTGTATTTCATCCCAACACTCAGCGCTAGTCACTAAGCTATCGGAAGCACTTTTACTTGACGTAGTGAACTCACTGACGCTTAGGGTGAAATCTATTCTATCAGTCTGCGCCAGTCAAGATCTAACAGGAAGCAACTTCACTTGATGTTGCATTTCCGCTGACGCTCGGGGTTATATCTAGTCTATCAACCTGCGCCAGTCTAAATCTAATAGGAAGTGCTTTCACTCGGCGAAGTAGACTTACTGACGCTTGGGGTAATAACTATTCTATTGCTCTGCGCCAGTCTAAGTCTAACAGGAAGCGCTTTCACTTGGGAAAGTAGACTCACTGACGCTTGGGGTAATATCTATTCTGTCGCTCTGCGCCAGTCTAATTCTAACAGGAAGCGCTTTCACTTGGGGAAGTAAACTCACTGTCGCTTGGAGTAATATCTATTCTATCGCTCTGCGCCAGTCTAAGTCTAACAGGAAGCAAACTCACTTCCGATTGAAACATAGTTTAGTCTTAAGGTTTTGTGTACCTAATTCTCATGGACTAAGTTAAATCCCTAGTGAGTTACTCGCTGCCGCTGGGGGATGACACATTTATCCGCGTGCGCGAGTCCTAATCTAATCCTTCCTAAGTGTTAATTATGTTCTCTTTAGTACTAGACCATATCATACCTTAGTCACCATCAAAACTTAAGATTCTAACAAGTATGACCTCAATTTCCTGGATGCTATGACTAGGGCCAATGCCAGCTTTTCAGTTGGTGAGTATCTGGTTTCAGCGTCCAGGAGAGTTTTACTTACATAATATACCGGGTATTGTACTCCTGGTTCTTCACGTATAAGCACGGCACTGACAGCGTGTCCGGATACGGATAAGTATAACTGGAGTATCTCGTTGGGCCTTGGTTTAGAGAGAGCGGTGGTTTGGAAAGATACTCTTTGAGGCTTTGTAAGGCTATTTCACATTCGGGATCCCATTCAAACTTTCGGTTTTTCCTGAGTGTTTTGAAGAAAGGGTGGCATTTATCAGATGAACGGGAGATAAATCTGTTCAGGCCTGCTATCATGCCTGTTAGTTTCTGCACATCTTTTGCCCGTCTGGGAGAGCAGAGATCTTGGATGGCTTTTATCTGAGTGGGATGTGCCTCAATACCTCTACTTGAGACTACATATCCTAGGAATTTCCCGGACTTGACTCCGAATGAGCATTTTTCTGGGTTAAGTTTCATGTTGTATTGTTTCAGGATCTTGAATGCTTCTTGTAAATTCGGGATGTGCTGTTCTGAGGTTTGGGACTTGACTAGCATGTCGTCAACATATACTTCCATAGATTTCCCGATTTGGTTCTCGAACATTTTGTTCACCAACCTTTGGTAAGTGGCTCCTGCATTCTTTATACCAAATGGCATCACGTTGTAGCAGTATGTTCCTCTATCCGTGATGAAGGATGTTCTTTGTTGATCTGGTGGGTACATCCTGATCTAATTATATCCGGAAAAAGCATCCATGAAACTTAGCATCTGGTGTCCGGAGGTGGCATCTACCATCATATCGATGTGTGGTAACGGGAAGAAATCTTTGGGGCAGGCTTTGTTCAGGTCCGTGAAATCTACACAAACACGGTGCTTTCCGTTCTTCTTGGCCACTACTACTACATTGGCTAGCCACTCTGGGTAAGTCACCTCTCTTATCGACCAGACTGCTAGTAGTTTTCGAACCTCTTCCAGGATGATTTGGTTTCTGTCCGAATAAGTTTGTGTCTGAGATCCACGTTTAATCTGTGTAGGCTGATCTGGGGGTCGATCCCAGTCATATCGGAATAAGACCAAGCGAAACAATCTTGGTTCTGGGTCAAGAATATTATCAATTGGTTTTTCAGGTCTATATCGAGATTGCTCCCGACGAGGAGTTTTCTGTCTGGTTGGTTCGGGTTGACTTGGATGGCCTCAAGTCCTGTGGCCGATTCATCCCTGGCTTGATGTTTCAGGGATGATCCCTGTAATTGCTAGGCTGAGAGTTTTTCAGACTTCTTCAAGGAAGTCTGGTAGCATTCTCGGGACGTTTTCTGGTCCCCTCTGATCTGGCGCACCCCCCAGGGAGTGTAGAATTTTACTCGCTGGTGCAGGGTGGATGGTATTGCTTTCATCTGGTGGAGCCAAGGGCGTCCTAGTATGGCGTTGTATGGGGATGAGCAATCCATGACGTGATAAGTGAACGTCTGGTTGATCCCGGCAGCGTATGTCGCCAGGTTAACTACAACCATTGACTTGTCCGCTGCGCCATTACCAAATACCAAGGTGGTGGGGTAATATGACATGGCCAACTCCATGTTCATTTCTTTAACTGTGTTCAGGTAAATGATATTGACAGAACTTCCCGGGTCTATGAGAACCCTTTTAACTTCACAGTTGGCTAGGTGGATCGAGATGACAAGAGCATCATCATGGTTCTGGTCATTGATTTCGTAGTCAAAGAATGCCAATGGTCCCTCCTGGGCTTCTAAGTCCTCGCCACCTATAGTCAAGGTTTCCAACTGGTCGGTCAGGGTCCTGATGTGTCTCTTGGCGGCAGAGTAACTTGTTCCCGTGATGCATGATCCACCATTAACAAAATTTATCATCTTGGTTGGGACTGGTGGGTTTGCGGGTGCGGGTTTCACATTGTTTGGCATCCTGTCTGTCTGGTTCTGCTTCTTTGATGCTTCGAGTAGATGTTCCAAGTAACCCCTTTTTATGAGCTCTGAGACCTGGAAGCGTAGGGATATACAATCATCGGTTCTGTGCCCATGATCTTGGTGAAAATCACACCATTTAGATTTATCACGTTGTTCCGGGGGTACTTTTATCTTTCCAGGTCACCGCACTTGGTCTCCCATTTTTCCCAATTCTTTTACCAATTCCTTTGCGGATAGCTTCAACCCTTGTTCTTCTATTCGAGGAGCTGGTGGTCTGCTAGATCGGGCGGATCTCCCAGATCGTTCTGGGGCTTTCTTCAGGTTCGAGTAGGATTTTGCCCTGGGGTGCTTCTCGGATCGCTCTTTTCTTTTTTTGTTCTTACCGACTTGACTAGACTCGGATTCAGGTGAGTCGTAGTCTCGGTTCATTCGATCCTCTTCTAGTCTGACTTCAGCCAATACTCTCCTCATGACCTCTGTCCAAGTCTTGGGTTGACATATGGTCAACTCTTCATACAAGGGCATCCAGGTCCACAATCCTTTCCGGAATGCATTAATGCATGTCATTTCGTCGGGATGGTCTATTTCCAATCGTTCTTTGTTGAATCGGGTGACAAAACCGCAGAGGGTTTCTCCCCGTTTGATATGGAGTCGGTACAGGTCATCAGCAGTTTTTTCTAACCGTTTGCTACTTGCAAACTGACTTACAAAAGAGTCATGTAGTTCAGTGAACGTAACGATGGAACCTACCGGGAGGTGCATATACCATTTAAGAGCGGGTCCCGTGAGAGTCATTCCGAATCCTCATCACGAATCCTCTGCACATACATGCTTCACGTACCTTCTCAGGAACTGTGATGGCGAACATACGTTGCTTGTAATGTGCCATATGGTGATCTGGGTCTGTGGAACCGTCATAGGGCGTGATGGCCAGATAGACCAGTCGGGAGGGTAGTTTTGCTCTGGAGATGCTCTCAATGAATGGTGAATCCGCATAACTGGAAGGATCATTTTTCTCAAAGGGGATTGGTGCTCCTGGGAGTTGGCACATGATTGCTTTTAGTTCATCTAACTCTTGTTGCATCTGCTTAATTCCTGGGTATGTTTTTCGTAGTTTCCGTATTCGGGACATTGAATTTCTGGGAACGGTTATTTTAGAGGCCAAGAGTCTTCGAGGCCTCTTAGGAGGTTCAGGCTTTTCGAGTGTATTGTTTGAACTTCCAACCCCTTCTTCATCTTCGTCCGAGAGTTCTACTTTGGGATTATAATCAGGGTTATCATATTCCGTGTTTTGGTACCTGTCTTCCATTCTGGTGTCTTGGGACTTGTTCTCTGGGTTCTGGTATCTTTCTTTCTTCTTTGAATGTTGGTTCTTACGCTCTGGATTTCTGTGCCCTTTTTCTGGTTCGGTATGTTGAGTTCTTTGTTCTGGAATCTGGTAGTCATCCCGTTGTTCTGTGTGTCTGGATCGGTGTTCGTTTTGGTCTTTACCAAATCGGTGTTGCTCTGGGTTCTGGTATCTGGGATCTGGGTTTCTGTGATGCGTACTCTCGGAGATCACCCTTGGGATGGGTTGTTCGTCCTCCACGTTGTCTTCCGGTTTATGGAGGCGAGCCATCCTTAGTTTGGTGATTTCGAGTTTCAGGTTCCTATTCTCGTTTGATAGTGTCTTCAACATAGCGAAATGTTCTCGTTGCTGCTCTTGTAACCGTTGTACAGTGAGTAGCAGCGGATCATTTTCTGGGATGCTCTGGTTAGGCTCTTGAGCCTTCCCTCCAGGATATCCTGTGGAGGAAATCTCTTGGATGTTTGAATGTATAGGCGCATCAGGATTAAGCGGCGACGTTGCGTCGTCTTCCATGATCTGGGATTTCAGAATAAAGAGAAGAAATACAAATTTCTCCCCACGGTCGGCGCCAAATGTAATGCCCTAAAAATCTTATTAAAGCAATACTCTCTGAACAATACTAGATTGCACTTAAAGATAATCTGGAGTTCACTTCTTGATATTAAACAAACAGAATTCTTTACAAGACGGTTCTCGCTACCAATCTTACAGAATGTGTCTTCTTTGAGTACAAGACATCTTATTTAAACTAAACTACATTTAGAATAACTGCCACAACGTGTCTTGGGGTCGTGTGTTGTGCTACCAAGCAAGAACTATACACGTGTCACGATGTGCTCTTCACACGTTCGGTAACTTCTTCCTCCATTACTCAGAGTGATCCACGACCGAGTTAATTGCAATTTTTGATATATACAATTGACTCCGGGCTCCGCTTCTTGGGCTTCAAAGGACTGGGTTCTGGCTTCGGTATGGACTCTTGTAATGGTGCAGATCCGTACCTACTCGGGTCATCAGGAGATAGTTTGACTTGTCATCTGAGAAGTCCACCTGTCAAACACCATTTGAATTTTGAATTTGGAAGAGAGAGAAAATGAGGGTAACAGGTCACCACAGCTATCTACTATCTTTTACAAGTTGATGCTCCCTAAGAAACCGAGGGCATACGTTACGTTGCACTATACTGTTGAAGACCAAAAGCAAACGGTCTTTGATGATTTGAGACATATATTCTGGCTTTCTTTGGGATTTTTTTTTCTTGCAAGCATGCTTCCTTTAGGGCTGCTACTTATAAAAGGTGACAATAATATATATATATATATATATATATATATATATATATATATATATATATATATATATATATATAAAAGTAAATTAAGCAAGGGAGCTTAGTTGTATGCAAAAAAAATTAAACTCTCGGGAGACAAATTCTGTTTATGTTGAACCTCATGTCTATCATGTGTCATAATCAGTCTCAAGTTTAGGTAAAGAAGGAGGGACATTGTGTTAACCCTTGACAGCCAATGTAAAAATTTGTCAAATCTCATATTGAAGGACATAAAAAGATATTGTGCTAAGACTAAGTCGTTGCCCATATATATAACACGTTGTATTGCTCTAGTTTAATGAGAAGAGAGCAAGAGTCATTGTGTTCTAGCCCAAATGAGTGTTAAGAGAGCATTTTCTAATTGTAATGCACTGTATAGCTCGAGTACATTGATAATAAGTAAGAGTAGTCATTACATCCTTACCCGAGTGTAGTGTTAAATAGGCAAGAGTTACCAAAATCTGATGGACGAGAGCGGCTAAGGAAGCTAGTTTGCAACACATCCTCAATTTTTGTTAGGACTTAGAATTTTCTGTGTGGTATTATAAGTTTTATATTTAAAAATAGGGCAAATTATGATTTTTTAAAGAAACTAATACTAAGTTTATTTTAAAACAAAAAAATAAAAATTTTATGATTTAATTTTATATATTAGTAGTGTGTGATTAAAATGAAGTTAAATTGCTATAAAAATGAAGTTAAATAGTTATTTATATAAAATGTATTTTTTAAAAAAGAAAGCCCCAAAGAAAGCCCAATATTAGAAAGGGAAAACGATAAATAAAGTCTTCCTAATGTGTAAAAGGACAAGTGAGGTTGCTAAATATAAAAAAGGACATTTTGGGTCATTGACACTTAACATACATTACCAAATTCGCTTAAAAGATTCAAATGCCCTTAAAAACACACTCACCGTCAACAATAGTTGTCTTAGGGCATTTGAGGAGTAATTATGTTTTGTTTGTCAAACTTTTTTAAGGGTATTTGAGTCTTTTTCCCTAATCTGGTAATGTGAGTTAAATGTCAATGACTCAAGTTGTCCTTTTTAATATTTAGCAACCTCACTTGTCTTTTTACACATTGGGAAGACTTTATTTGTCTTTTTCCCCTTTAAAAACCCTACTCCATCACCTATATGACATCCCTTCTAGTCTCTTTCGTTCTCAAGGTGCCGCTACATCTCTCACAACAATAGGTTCTAGTTTATGTTTTCTCTTATTGGTTTACTAAGGTATTATTTTATATTTATTCCCTCCTTTCTTCCTATTTCTTCCACTTTGCCCACTTCCTATTTCTTGATTTTCTCAAGCCTATGTCCATCTAGATACAAAATTTGTCCTTGTTGTGCCATGTATTTTCTTTTTATTATTATTCTCCTTATTTTTTTCAACTATCAAAACCAAAATAATTCTCACTCATATGATTGTTTGTGTTAGGGAAAAGTTTTTGCTCTATATATAAACTTTTCTTCCTTTACAAATGAACTATATATATATGAACTATTATTGTTATTTTGATATCACTACAAATAAACGGAGTATTGACTAGGGTTAGAATACCAGGAGATTAAAAAAGACTTCCCTATTAGGATTAGCCTACATTAGGGAACATCTTTAAGCCCATATTTATTGGCGGTAGATGACTTAACTGAGTGTATCAAAGAAGTACCTATGTGCTTGTTTTTTGCTAATGATATCGTACTTTACCGGAATCAAGAGAAAAGATTAATGTTAAATTAGAGATATGGAATTTAGAGTCGAAGGGTTTCCGTTTAAGTAGGAGAAAGACAGAATATATGCATTGTAATATCGCAAACAAACAACTTAGAGATAATTTGGATGTTAAACTAGAAGATCAAATAATTCCTTAAGGACAAAATTTATTAAATACTTGTGTTCAATTATATGCAAGATGGTGAAATTGATGATGATGTCAATCATAAAATTAAAATTCAAATTAGGTGGTGTAAGTGGAGGAAACCTAGTGAGATTCTTTATGATAGGAAAATACTCCATAAGATAAAAGAAATGTTTTACCGCGCTGCTATAAGATTAGCAGTATGATATGGAAGTAAACATTGGGCTACGAGGGGCAACATGAACATAAATTGGGTGTTGCTGTAATGAGGATGTTGAAATGAATATATGGTCATATAAGAAATGATAAGATGTTGAATGATCACAAACGAGAATAGTTTGGAGTGACTCTCATTATTGAAAAAATGATAGAAAATCGTTTGAGGTGTTTTGGACATGTGCAAAGAAGACCAATAGAGGCATCAAAGACATTGAATCAAACAACTTGGAGAAAAAAAGAGGATGGGGAGACTAACACGAACATTCGTTGAACTTTTAGACCGAGATCTATTGGTGAATAATATACCAAAAGAGTTGGTGATTGATAGAACACAATGACACCTATGCATTGATCATCATGCATAAATAAATATTTCATATAGATAATTGGATCAGGTGATGAATGACTTATAAACTGTAAGAGTTTATTGAAAACACTTATTTGATAAAATTTCTTTATCCCACAAATAATGAATCAGATTCACTACTAAGAAAACACTTTTTTTTTTACTTCCGTCATTTCTTTACCTTTCACGACTAATATTAAGGGGCTTCATTTCGGCTGACGTATGAAAGAAGACTTTTAAGGGTCCGTTTGATTGTAGGAAAGAAAGTGAGGAAATAGAAAGTGAAATAAAGGGTGAAAATGGAAAGTAGAGGTAAATTAGGTAATGATGAGAAGGTAAAGTTTGTGGGGTCCAAAAAAAGTGTGAGATAGAGAGAGAAAACTTGTGGACCCGGGATATCTGAGTAATTGATAAGAGACGTTGAAAGTGCCACTTTCTTAAGAAAACCTAAAACCTTAGCCTTTTGCTCTGTTTTGGAGGCTGAGCTTCTAGCATTTCAAGAAGGCATAAAGGTGGGAAAAAGCTTAGGTGAGAAATCATGATTAAGAGTTAAGACCATACACTTTATAATGTGCCTACTGACTCAAGAGAATTACTACTACAAGGAGGGGAACTCAGGTTGAAAAATGCTAGAAGAGAAGCAATTAAATGTGTAGACTTTCTAGCATGAACAACTCATTATGGAAATTTTGACACCAGATTCATTACTGGAGTGCCAGCGAAATGTGTAAATTGATACCAAAAGGAGCTACAAAAAAGTGTACAATTTACTAGGATTAGGTCTTAGTGAAATTTTTGAAGTTTTGATTTTTCTCAAGCTAAAAGGTCGTCACTGTCAGCCAAAAAATGACAAAAGTGCCACATTTTTTAATATTTCGCATATTTATTCTTTGTTTCTACCTATGGTTTGAAGGGACCTATATTTAATCATCAAAAAATGAATGAGGATGGGAGGTATATGTGTAACCCCAATATAGGGCGCATATGCATGATGATTTGTGTGGAAATTCGTGTGAAACCAAGCACCAACTAATGTGATGTGAGTATATGGATTTATTCTAAATGATACTAATAAATGGCAACCATGGATTCATGATAGAATTTGGAGCTTTCCATTATCCTTTCAAATTACAACTTAGTTGAAAATTTATATCATGCATAATTAAACCACACATCAATTTAACACCACATTTCGATCTAAAAAGCATAATTATCTAAAGGAACCACTAGAATCAATAGATGGCATCGCAAATGCTTCATTCAGTAGTTCCTATCAAAATGAGAATTCAATAGTTCCCTTAATAAATCATTTCCCATCCAAAATCTGCTATGAGACCTAGGAAATGGTTAGCGATTTTAGCCCCTAGAGTTATCAATGGGGGTCCTCATATTGACAATGAGAAAAATAAAATAGATATCAGAATGTTGGATAGGTTTCCAATATTCATGCACCTCAAGGTTAAATTGGTGTGAAACCAAACACCAACTAATGCGATGTGAGTATATTGATTTACTCTAAATAATACTAGTAAAAGGCAATCATGGATTCATGATAGAATTTGGAGCTTTCCATGATCCTTTCAAATTACAACTCAGTTGAAAATTTATATTAGTGCATAAACAAACCACACATCAATTCAACACCACATTTCAGTCTAAAAAGCATAATCATTTAAAGGAACCACTAGAATCAATAGATGGCATCACAATCCCTATCAGAATGAGAATTAAACTGAATAAAGAAACTATAATGTCATGAGTAAAGAAATTTAAACAATGAAGAGAAAAATGTACGCTGTTAGCCAACAAATAGTGTGAAAAAATGAAAATAGTATAACAAATCGGATGGAATGCAATGGATAAGATTAGCATAAACTCTGTAGGGTGAACTCCCCCAATAAAGTTATAGAAATCCAAAGAGGAGATGTATTGTAAGGTAGAAAACCACTAAGATCCATACACAATCAATCAAATAGTATCCCCATCTTTGAAAGAAAATTGAACCTGAAATTTTCCTTAGATGAGTAGGTCAAGTACTGAACATCTTAAACATTCAGGATAAAATCTCTAAGGGGCATCAACAAGTATAGTTACAAACTGAACTTAACTAGTACATATTGTTTTCCTGCAAAATATGATAACTTATACATACAATAATGCATTAATCAAGATTTAGTATCATAGCTCTTCAATGTGATTATTCCCAATAGGTAGAAGGCTTTCCAAGTGATTCATGAAAGGAATTGGTGTGCCATATATGCCAATATCAAACATGTCCACTTCGCTAGTAGTTAGGTCAACCAGACCAATACTCTTTCTTTCATTAGCCAACTTTCCACCTATAATTGCACCAGTGGACCAAGTAAGGCAGACCATTTTGTTCCTCCAAATAGTCACCGCATACGACAAGGAAGGGTGGCTAATGCTAATTTTCTTAGTCCAACCACATTCTTCTCTAGATCCACCCGCTCCATCCTCCATTATCCACATATCTATCGAAGAAGATACACCACGTTCTATGTAATTGCGGGTAAGTATAACAAGTTTATTCTCGTGCATTGTTATGCAGGTAACAAATGGATCAAGTTGTTCAGTGGGTACAACATGTGATGGTATCAACGTAAACACTTCCGATGCCATGTCATATGAAACTAACACTTGCTCAATGCCACCCAAATGCACATGCTTAACACCCACGCACAATATACTTCCATTAGTAGCGAAATTTCCACATAAAATAGTTACATCTTTTAAGGGACTAGATTCTACTTCCTTCCATAACTCTGTCTTAAATGAATAAACTTGCCCTCGTAAACCATCCATTCTTCCATCAATTGTTAAAATATTGTAATCATTGAGAATTGAACTGAACCCAAATCCAAACCTGAAATTGCCACCAGGAGGTTTGGGTACTAATCTAAAGTGTCCAGTTGAGGGATTCCACAAGGCAAAGCCATGAGATGAATCCCAAAGACTGAAACATAGCAAGCCATTGATTGAACCAATGATGACAGAATAATGCAACATATGTGACATACTTGCACAATTACTAAGTGGGACAATTTTCATGTCATTATTGAGCAAATATAACTTTAATAAACGAAGTGGGAAGTAATCACCGAAAAGAATAAAGGGGTTTTGAGTACTGTAGTGGTGGAAGTTTTCATGCGCGAAAGATTGGTTTTGATTAGGGTTTTCCATAATTTGCAGACACATTGAAATCGAATGAGGGATTTCACCGGAAGACACTTCAAAATGTTGTTGATGATCTCTTCAGGGAGAAATAATGAGCTGTTGTTGTTAACAACTTCTTTTGATTTTGTCTGCTTCTTCTTCTTCCTCCTTTGCTTGATATAGCGCCATTGGGAAGAGCTTGGCATGTTAGTGAGGCAATTCTGATAGGCTTCTGTATCTCCTAAAATCCGTGGAAAGATTGAACGAGATAATTCAAGTAATAAACAAGATAAAAGCAAGAATCGAGATAGATTAACAAGTGCTTTTATTGATACTTTACGAAAGTGTATTACAAGATGATACGTCCCGTTTTCCTTGAATACAACATATATATATCATGACCTCCAAGACACTACTCACAAGAAGGTTACATACGGGACAGTTACTTACAAGACGGTTACATACATACACAACTGCACAAGACAGTTAACTACAAGACCCACTACACAAGACGGTTCCTTCTTATCTTGTTCCTCCGCTCCCCACGTGTCTTGTATATTATCTCCAACTTTCTCCTGTCGCCACGTGTTCCTGCACGTTCAATTTTGAAATTGGTTATAGGAAACGGCTATTTACTTCATTCATTTGATCATGACTGTTAATCTGGTTTGGTTAATTTGAAAATTACCCGTTGGGGAATTTAGGGGAAACATTTACTCCCCCAACTCCACGTGGCGTAGATCAGACGGCATGAGGAGTTGTGTCTATTCTGGCCCGTCGATTTCAAACCTACAGGTGCAATTTTCCAAGACGATTATTCACTTGTTTATAAACATCGAAATATTTTGACAGCAGTCACTTTTTATCTTCTTGTTAGCCTTTCGGTGTTTGCTTTCTGTGTTCAGCCTTTCTTTTCATTGTGAAAATAACTACGCTCAAGTAAGTATAAAGTTTATTTTATTTAATCTTTTCATGTTTCGATTTGTAAGTTTTTCTCAATTTCTGAGTTTCTCGAATCGTAGGTTCGAACTTATGTCTTAAAATAATTTTAGGTTAAATTTTTGTAGGTGTTGTTCGATTTAAGTTTATGCTTTTGTTTCCCACTCGTTCTCCGATGGACAAGTCGAACAAAGACGTTATTGGTTTTAATCCTATCCCAAAGGAATTAGAGGAAGATCTGATTGATGCCAAATTAATGGAAAAAAAGAGTGGAGATAAAGCTCCAATGGTTACTGAGTATGAAGTTGCTAGATTTCCTGAGACATTCAATCTAGATAGGAACCTGATGATTCGTGCTCCCAAACCAGAGGAGAGATTAGATTGGGGAAGTAAAAATTGGACTACTATGCTTACAGATTTTCTTAGAAGATTTCCTCTGCCTCCTTTGATCTTGGAATTATGTAATTTTTATGATCTCGCTCCCTCACAACTTATGCCTGCTGTTTGGTATGTTATGCTTAGTTTAGAGGTTTTAGCCAAGAAGCTTGCTATTAAGATATCGTTGTCAGATGTCTTAAGCTGTTATAGTTTTGGTAGAAAAGCTAATGGACTATTTACCCTAACTAAAACTTCTGTTAAACACTTGGTTATAATCCCTGAAGATTCTGCAAGATTATGGAAGCGAAGGTTTGTAGTAGTGCACAAATCTTGTCTTGTTTCTACTGGTCAGGATGTTCGTACTGAATGGCATAATTTGTGTAAGTGTTTTGGATTTGGTTTTCAATAGTCGAGTATTTAAGTGTTTTTCATACTTATTCTTATCCAGTGTAAGTTAATATGTTCGCATTTTACTATTTTTAAAGTCAGAGCTGAAGATAAGGAGGTTCCTGTTAATCCTAAAACACAGAAAGTGACTGATGCTATCATGAGTTTATCTGATGAGGACAGATCTTATGTCAATCTGTTTAATATGGGTATGTATTTGTTTCTTCACATGTTTTGTTAATGATATTAAATTTCCATATAGTTGAATTATCTTTGTTATTACTTGGTATACAGTTCCTTCAAGCAGAAAGAACAAAAGTCATAAAGATCCACCTAAGCTGCATGTAAAGGATATGCCAGAAACTAGGGGGAAAGGAAAGGCATCTGAAGGAAGTATTGATAGCACTTTAGCTCTGGGTTCGGTTGCCAAAAGGTTGAAAGGGAAAAAACGAGCTGCATCTGTTACTAAGAATGTTCCAAGTGAATCTACAATCAAGGAAGTGCATCGGAGTTCCAAGAAACCTAAAGTTAACGAAACTATCAATTTGGATCTTCCAAAAGATCCCATCATTGAAGAGTCTCCTAGTGTTGATCTTGTGATTGCTGAGGTTCGTACCAAATTGGCTCAAGACGATTTGAGGAATAAAGATGACAAAATAGTCCTAGATTTCCCTGTGAATGCCTCCATAACATCTGACTATGATGGAATTCGTGGTGAATGTTCCAAACTCTTGTTCTCACAAGACGAAATATCATTGTTGTCTATTGGTGATCAAGGTTTATTTCATTGTCTGATAAAAGAAACTCTAAGGGTAAGTTCAACTATGACATAGCTTTTTAGCTTTGTGTATTTCTTGTAAGTTCTTTATATATTTGTTGGGTGAGAATGTGTTTTTTATGTTTTTATTTTCAATTCCTAGGTAAATCAGATGGCTATGTTGGCTGAAAAGAAGTTTGGAGATCGCGGACTCAAAGTTGGAGAATTAGTTTTGGAGCGTGAGCAACTTCTCCAGAAAGTTCGAGAACTAGAAATTCAAATTCAACAGGACAATTCAGTTATCTCATCCCTCAAACAGGAGTTTACTCAGAAGAGTGAATTGGCAACTAAAGAAATTCAGACTTTACAACAAGAGCTTGCTGATGTGAAACATGAGGCCCTGGATGCTAAAGAAGAAATCAAGCTGGAAGAGATCAAGGTTTCAAATCTTAAACTAGAAGTTGAAGAACTTAAACACCAGTTGAAAGTTATGATGGATAGAGAGAAGGAAGAGGTTGCCAGGTTTATGCTATACCAAAAGATTAAAGTGATCAAAGAAATGCAAACTGGCGGACCTAATATTTATGATGCAGAGAAGCTCATTGATGAATTTGATGAGGAGGGTTGGTCTTGGCCTTCATCTGGTAGAGGTGGAGATGGGGAAGATGAAGGAGAAGATGAAGTGAGTTCAACTCTTAACGCTTCTAAGAACATCCAAGATGTTTCTTCTACTGGGAAATCTAAGGCTACAGCTGCTCAAGACAAAGATGCTTCAGATAAAAGCGATAAGCATGGCAAGGGGAAAGCTGGGGCGAATTGAAAGATTTGACAGTCATTTATGCTTTGTTGTTGTTATTTTGTCTAAGTTTTGAGTTTGGTATTTGAACTATGCTTTAGGTTGATTTATTAAATTGCTTTTCTTTTTGTTTGTTGCTATTATGTAGTTGCTTGGATTCTAATATATGAAATTTCTATTTTAACTTCTAAAGCTATCTCTAAATTATTCTATAACATTTAGGATTGGATAATGTAACTCATACCTTGTGGGGCAATTGATCAGAGTTTGAATTTGCTGGACTTGGTATTACTTTCAGGATCTGAATAAACAGGCACAAAATAAAGTATTATTCAGATATATGATCAGGATACATTGGATTTGAAATCACTAGTGATATATAATACCTTTGATCAGGTTCTGATTTCAGGTTGGATTCCAGGAGCAATATATACATAACTTGACAATAAACAAACTATTTAACTGTAAAATGTAGATATTCAATGAAAATTCATAAAAACGTAATTTGACTAATCAATATAGGTATGGCAGTAGGATTAAGTAATAAGAAATGCGTACCTAAAAAGAAATTTAACTAAGCACTTGTGAACACATTATTACTCCCCTCAAATTCAATATGAAGACATAATGAATTTGACAAGATGTAATGCTCAGGTTTTGATTTCTTCAGAAGTAGATTCCGATTAACAGTAGTAACGTTTCAGGTTAATTGCATTCCAACTTCTTGGAATTATTTTACCTTTGAGATCTTTCAACTTGTACGCTCCTGGTCCACTTATTTCTTCTACTATGTATGGTCCTTCCCATGTTGGACTCAGCTTTCCATCTTTAGCTTCTTTAGTATTTGGGAAGACTTTTCTAAGAACAAGTTCACCAGGTTCAAAGCTTCTAATTCTAACATGTTTGTTATATTGTTTCGCAAGACGTTGTTGATATGTTGCCATCCTGATTAAAGCTTGTTCCCTTTTTGCATCCAGCAAATCCAGTTCATATGATAAGTTTATGTTGTTTAGCTCCTCTCGGGTCCATTTGTATCTTAAACTTGGCATCCCATATTCTACAGGGATCATGGCTTCAGTTCCATAAGTTAAAGAGAATGGAGTTTCTCCTGTTGCGGTCCTGGCTGTGGTCCTGTAAGCCCATAACACTCCTGATAACTCTTCTGCCCATTTACCCTTGGCTTTTTCGAGACGCTTTTTCATTGAATTCATGATGGTTTTGTTACTTGATTCTGCTTGGCCGTTGCTTTGAGGGTTTCTGGGAGTCGAAAATTTCAACTTAACTCCCCATTTATCACAAAATCGACGGAATTTTGAACCTATGAATTGTGAGCCGTTATCACAAACAATTTCTTGTGGCAAACCAAATCTGCATATAATATTCTTCCATACAAAATCGATCACTTCATTCTCTTGAATTGTAGCATACGCTCCAGCTTCAATCCACTTAGTGAAATAATCTGTAGCCATTAACAAGAAGGTCAATTTTCCAGGTGCTGTTGATAATTTCCCAACAATGTCCATTCCCCATCGCATAAAAGGCCATACTGGCGCTAGAGAATGTAACAACTCAGGATGTTGATGAATCTGGGGTGAAAATTTTTGACAACTTTCACATCTTCGGACTAATTGTTCAGCATCACTGTTCATGGTAAGCCAGAAGTATCCTGCCCTCAAGACGTTTCTAACCAATCCGCGATAACTTGAGTGATTTCCACATTCTCCTTCATGAATTTCACGAAGGACATATTCAGCATCTGAATCCCCAAGACATTTCATCATGGGACCTGAGAAGGACTTCTTGTATAAGTCGTGGCCAATCATGTCAAATCTAGCAACTCTACTCAAGACCCTTCTGGCTTCATTTTTGTCTTGAGGCAAAGTTTTGAATAACAAATATTGCATCAACGGAAATCTCCAATCTAAAATTAAGTCATGTGCTCGGATTTCTAGGCGTTGGGCTGTGATGACTGATTCTGGAACTAAAATAATTGGAATTGCCCTCGTTCTTGGACAAGGGATTGATGAACCCAAATTTGCTAAGGCATCTGCACGTTGATTATCTTCTCTGGGAACCTGAGTTATTTTGTAACTCTCAAAAGTTTTCAGTAATATCATAGCTAAGTCATAGTACTTCTTCATTCTGGGATCTCTTACTTGGTATGAACCTTCAAGTTGTCTTGAAACCAATTGGGAGTCGCACCTGATTTCAATATGTTTTGCCTCTAATTCTTTCAGGATCTTGATTCCATGTATTAGAGCTTCATACTCAGATTCATTGTTCGTGGCTTTGAAAGAACATTGAAATGCTTGTTCTATTATGTCTCCTGTTGGAGATTCAATTACTACTCCTAGACCTGTTCCTCGCGCATGTGTCGAACCATCTGCGAATAAAATCCATAATTCCGGGGTAGCAGGTTGTTCAAGAAGTAAAATTTCTTCAACTACATCTTCTCGAGTATCAGGAGTGAATTCTGCAATAAAATCAACCAGTGCTTGTGACTTTATGGCAGTTCTGGGTACGAAATTAATGTCAAATTAGCCTAACTCTATAGCCCATTTGACTAATCTTCCTGACAAATCTGGTTTCTGCAAAACGTTTCTTAAAGGATGGGATGTTACCACTATGATTGGATGGCATTGAAAATATGGGCGTAGCTTACGAGAGGCCATTACAAGAGCGTAAGCTAACTTCTCTACAGGTGGGTATCTTGTTTCACAGGACAACAATGTTCGACTAATATAATAAACAGGAAATTGTTTACCTGCTTCGTCTCGTACTAAAGCAGCACTTATTGCATGATCCGAGATTGCCAAGTATAAATATAATGTCTCCCCATCTTCAGGTTTTGATAATAATGGTGGGTTCATCATGTAATTCTTTAATTCTTGTAAAGCCTGCTCACATTTTTCATCCCAAACAAACTTCTGGTTTTTTCGTAAAATCTGGAAGAAAGAATGGCACTTGTCTGATGATCGAGAAATAAACCTGTTTAATGCAGCGACTCGTCCTGTAAGCTTCTGTACATCTTTTGCATTTCTGGGTGAAGTTATTTGTAGGATTGCTGTGACTTGGTTTGGATGAGCTTCTATTCCTCTCTGTGATACCAAGTACCCAAGAAATTTTCCTGAAGTCACACCGAATGAACATTTTTCCGGATTTAGTTTCATGTTATATTTTCTCATGATTGAGAAACTACAACTCAGGTTTTTAACATGGTCATTTCCCTTTAATGATTTGACTAACATATCATCAATGTAGACCTCCATAGTTTTCCCAATTTGTTCTGCAAACATCATGTTAACAAGTCGTTGATAAGTTGCTCTTGCGTTTTTAAGACCAAAGGGCATCACTTTATAACAATAGGTTCCCCTATTTGTGATAAAGGATGTTTTCTCTTGGTCTGGGGGGAACATCGAAATCTGATTGTACCCAGAGAATGCATCCATGAAAGTCAACAATTCATGACCCGATGTAGCATCAACTAAACTGTCTATATGAGGCAAAGAGAAATAGTCTTTGGGACAAGCTTTATTCAAATCAGTGAAATCAATACATACACGATGCTTTCCATTTTTCTTAGGTACAACCACTACGTTTGCTAACCAATCAGGATATAATACTTCTCGTATAGCTCCATTCGACAAGAGTTTGCAAACTTCTTCATTTACAATCTTGTATCTCTCAGGATGCTGCTTCCTTCTCTTCTGCCTTACTGCTCTGAATGTTGGGTCCACATTCAAATGATGTGAAATGATTTCTGGACTGATTCCGGTCATGTCTGCATGTGACCAAGCGAAGCAATCTTCATTTTGCTTTAGAAACGAGATGATCTGGGATTGTATATTGGGGTCTAAATTTTTCCCAACATAAACTTTTCTATAAGGCTTTTCAGGATTCAGGATAATCGGGACTATTTCTTCAGGATCTTTTTCTCTTATTGGGACGTCTGGAATTCGATACTGTAATTGCTATGCTGGACTTTTGCCCGAGATCTTTAATGTAGCTTGGTAGCATTCTCTTGATGCTAATTGATCTCCCCTAATTTGACGTACTCCCCAGGGTATGTCAAATTTAATTTTTTGATGTAAAGTCGAAGGTACAACTTTCATCTTGTGTAGCCATGGGCGTCCGAGAATGGCATTGTAAGAAGATGGGCAATCCATAACATGGTATGTGAATGTCTGATTCATTCCAACAGCATAAGTAGGCAGATTAATAATGGCCATAGATTTATCCGCTGCTCCATTCCCAAACACGAGAGTTGTAGGG
The DNA here is from genome assembly GCA_029929735.1 of Mimosa pudica. Lineage (NCBI taxonomy): Eukaryota > Viridiplantae > Streptophyta > Magnoliopsida > Fabales > Fabaceae > Mimosa > Mimosa pudica. Next base: position 3,403,807 of record JAKELP010000039.1, on the reverse strand, counting down.
TGATAGGACATTTCGGATTCCATATTCATTTCTTTCACAGTTGCCAAATAGATGATATTGACAGAACTTCCAGGATCAACCAATACACGTTTAACTCCACAATTTGACAAAGTAATGGATATTACCAGAGCATCATCATGTGTTGGATCATTAACTTCATCGTCCAGGAAGGTTATTGGACCTTCTCTCGATTCATTGCAATCATCTTCGGGTAAAGTAATGTTGGCAGAATGGACTAATGCTCTTGTATGTCGTTTTGCTGCTGAGTAACTGGTTCCACTTATGCTGGATCCTCCTGAAATGAAATTGATTACCTTTGCATGTTGGGGAGGGGCTGCTGGAGTTCCTTTGTTAGATGTATTGTGTTCTTATTCTGGAAATTTCTTATTGGATTTGCTCAGCAAATGATTCAAGTGGCCTCGTTTTAACAATTCAGCCACTTGGAATCTCAGGGAAATACAATCTTCAGTTCTGTGTCCATGATCATCATGGAATTCGCACCATTTTGACTTGTCACGTTGCTCTGATGGGGTTTTCAACTTTCCAGGCCATTTCACCGCCTCTCCCATCCTGAACATTTCCTTTACCAATTCTTTTGGTGGTAAGCTTATCCCTTGCTCTTCAATTCTTGGAGGTGGTGGTCTATTTGATCTTGTAGACTTATTGCTGTCTTCTTCCAGGTCATGCTGCACGTTGGGATATGGTTCTGCGTTCCAAGATTTAGAACTTTTTTCATCCTTCTTCCTTCTTTTGTCTGCATGTTGATTATCAGTCTTCACAAAACTTCCATATCTGTTCCTGTTGTCTTCATCCCAGCGAATCTCTCTCAGAGTTTTCTGCATTAGTTCTGCCCAACTTCTTGGAGGAGACATAGTTAGTTCCCTATAAAGTGGCATTGATGGGAACAAACCTTTCCTGAATGCATTAATACAAACTGCTTCATCTGGGTTGGTTATGGTCAAACGCTCCTTATTGAATCTACCCAAATAATCCCTCAGAGATTCACCGCTCTCAATATGTAAATGATACAAATCATCTGCAGTTTTCTCCAACCTCTTACTACTAGCAAACTGGTGGACAAACTTGTCGTATAAATCCGCAAATGATGATACTGATCTGACCGGAATCTTGATGTACCATTGTAAAGCAGATCCTGTAAGAGTCATTCCAAATCCACGACACATGCATGCTTCACGAACTGATCTGGGGATGGAAATTGCTAACATTCTTTGTTTGTATTGGGCCATATGTTCATCGGGATCAGAAGTTCCATCATATAAGACAAAGGTAGGATAAACCAGTTTTTTGGGCAGTTTGGCATTTGCTATTGAATCGATGAAAGGAGAGTCTGTGTAACTTTTAACCGTATTTCTATTCATTGCAGTTTGAACTCCTAGAACTTGTTTCATTGCTTCTTTTAAAATCTCCAATTCCTGTTCAAGGCGAGCCACAACTGGATTAGATTCGTCCGTTGCTGCAACTGATGGTGCTCTGGATTGTGAAACAATGATGCTGGGGATTCTGGGTCTTGGAGGAGGCATAATAGAAGGAGTAGGGGATCTGGCATCTTCCATGTCTTCGTCATTTGTGTTGCTTGACATCATGTCATCCTCAATATCTACATGTGGTTCTTCATCATCGTAATCATAATCTTCTTGGGAAGATGTGAAATCAATGATAAACTCTCTACTAGCTTCTTGTCGTTTACGTGATTGAGAACGAACTTGTCCTGAAGTTTGTCTCGTCTTCGGGTGGAAATGATCAGGTTTCATCTGGGTTTGATCTACTTTTGGAGTTGCCATCTTTAACTCCAAAAGTTGCAACTTCAACTCTCTGTTTTCACTTGATAGGGACTTCAACATTGCGTATTGCTCTCTCTGTTGATCTTGCATATTTTTCAAGACTTGGTAAAGTGGGTCTGGATTCTTCTTAGTGTAGTTAATATCTGACGAATCTTCTTCAACTACTTCTTCAACTTCAACTGTCTGTTTTTCTGGAGTTTCACCTTCATTAGTCATCGGTTTCTTTTCGGGATTGGGGGGGTTTTTCTGGGTTTTCTGGTTCCGCTTCATGAACTGTTTCCTCAGGATTCGGCTTCTTGCTCTCAGGTTGAGCAGAGGTCGAAGGAATGTCTTCTGGATTGATAGAACCGAATTTCATATCGATTCCCCACGGTCGGCGCCAAAATGTATCTCCTAAAATCCGTGGAAAGATTGAACGAGATAATTCAAGTAATAAACAAGATAAAAGCAAGAATCGAGATAGATTAACAAGTGCTTTTATTGATACTTTACGAAAGTGTATTACAAGATGATACGTCCCGTTTTCCTTGAATACAACATATATATATCATGACCTCCAAGACACTACTCACAAGACAGTTACATACGGGACAGTTACTTACAAGACGGTTACATACATACACAACTGCACAAGACAGTTAACTACAAGACCCACTACACAAGACGGTTCCTTCTTATCTTGTTCCTCCGCTCCCCACGTGTCTTGTATATTATCTCCAACTTTCTCCTGTCGCCACGTGTTCCTGCACGTTCAATTTTGAAATTGGTTATAGGAAACGACTATTTACTTCATTCATTTGATCATGACCGTTAATCTGGTTTGGTTAATTTGAAAATTATCCGTTGGGGAATTTAGGGGAAACAGCTTCCACACCAAAACCCTGACGTAATTCCAATGATTTTTCTCGATCAAAAAAAAAAATTCCAATGATTTAACTCTTCTGTTGTTTTTCTTTTCTTAATTAAACGGCACCTTTAACGTTACTAAGCACATCTCCTAAGTTGTTAATTTATTATGCTTTAAGTTGTGTGAGGAAAAGTCGCTTGCTTCTTTTTACTAAGCACACCTTCTACGTTGTTAATTTATTATGCGTTCATTTGTGTGAGGAAAAGTCTCATGTCATGCTGGTTATTGTTATAAATAATTGAAAACACAATTCAGCCATCAAGGTTTCGTGGTGTAGTTGGTTATCACGTCAGTCTAACACACTGAAGGTCTCCGGTTCGAGTCCGGGCGAAGCCAAAACTTTTTCTCAATTCTGGTTTTTTGTTTCCCCACCGCTACATAAAAAACGACGACGTTTTAAGAAGATCAACTTTTCCCTTACGCGCCGTAATCAAAGCCGCGTAAATGGGCCCCACCTACGAAAATAAATCCACTGTTTATAGCTTCGTGCTTCCAACAAATCCCAACCAATCACATTCTTCTCCATACAACGTTCTCCATTCTCATTGGCTTATCAACTCCACGTCATCACTACTGAATCTTTATCACACGACCAGAACCTTCTTTGATTCCAATGCAAATCTATCAATTTCCCAAAATTAGCCTTTTCACTTTTTTTTTCAGTTTTTTCATTTTTGCAGTTTTCTTAGCTGATTTGGCTACATAATTTATGCCCCATTTAATTAATTAATTTAAAGTGTTAATATCACTTTTACAGTTTTACCCCTAAACATTAAATCAATTTTAATCTTTCTTCCCAAAGTTTTAAAATCGTGATTTTTATTTTTATCAGAATTAAAATCGTGATTTTTTTTGACACATCGGAAATAAAAACGACTTAATTAAAATCGTGATTTTTGTTTTTATCAGAATTAAAATCGTGATTTTTTTTGACACATCGGAAATAAAAACGACTTAATTAAAATCGTGATTTCAGTTTCACCCTATTTTGGTTTTCTTTCCTTAATCTTTTATACTCGCTTCGGTACTTTTTTTTTATACTCCCTTCGGTACTAAATATAAGACTAGTTCACTTTTAAAAAAAATCCTATTAAAAAGCAAAATAAGTTAATTATAAACTGATTTACCTAATTTTTTCCCTTAGACTAATTTCTTTTACCTATATACTAATGAATAATCTAAAAATAAATCAAATATGTAATGATTTAATAGCCTATTTCGCAACCTTAACATTTCAAAAGAAAAGTCAATTAGGTCTTATATTTAGGACCGGAGGAAGTATGAAGTAGTATAAAAGATTAAGGAAAGAAAACCAGAATAGGGTGAAAGTGAAATAAGGATTGTACAATTTATAATTATAAACCTTTAAAATCTAAAATATGTCATAATTGAAAATAAAATGATCCAAAAAACACGAATATAGATTTTGTTATTTAGACACTAACTAGCTAACATTTACCTATAAAAACCCCTCACACTATCATTATCTATCTACGTATCTCTGTCTAGAGCATTCTCGAGATTTTTCATCCCAGAATTGTCATCGTTTCAATCTTCTCATCCCCATTCAGTCATTGTATTTGTGTGTGTAAATAATTGTTGTTGTATAATTTCGGTGACACATGATGGCATCATCACTTGGCTTTCGAATCATCATCGCTTTCGCTGTGATTCTCGTCTTGTTTTCCTCTTTGCCTTCCTCCTCTGCCTCTGCTTCTGCTTTTGTGAATCCGCCATACCCCAAAGCCATTTCTGTATGTTATCTTCCTTCATTGCTTTTGCTTATTTTTTCATCACATTTTTCTTGTTTTTTCAGGTTTGGTCATTTTGTTTACCCCTGTCTTGGAACTCTAGATAATTATTAAAATTTAGTTTTTTCTTGTGATTTCTTTTTATGGGTATTTTTCACTAATTTATGTTAATCAGTTTTTGTTTGTGTTGTTATGATGATAGTATGTATACACATGATGTATTACATTCTGGCTTTTCAAAAGGAAAATTTTACACTTGTGGTATTTGCAGGATTGAAAATTGATTCGTTTTTGTGATTTCTTGCTCTGGGTATTTCATCTTATTTCTTTCTTGTCTTGTTCTTTTTGGCTCGTTGTATTTATTTTCTCATAAACGGGTGGAGAATTGTGGAAGTTGTTTCTGATCGTTTGAATTTTGAAAACAATTTAGCTAATGATTTTCTTGATCGGTGCTTTGCAACTGGGGGAAAATGATGACAAATGAGTTTGTTCTTATGTTTTTTTCTTTTCCCTGATAATTTAACTGTATTCTGTAAATTACCATGATAGTTTTGTCTAAATTTGATTAGTCCCTCCAGTCGTAAATATGAGACCCAGTTGACCTTTTTTTTTTAGATATTATGTTTGCAAAATAGTTTATTGAAGTATAACATATTTGATATATTTTTAGATTCCTATTAGTTTATGGGTCACTTATTGTGATTTTTTATGAATTTCCAAAAAAGTCAACTAAGTCTTATATTTATGATCGGAGGAAGTAGTTAACATCAGAATGTTAAATGTGAGAAGAATAGGAAGATTTTTATATTTAGGAATAACTGGACTTGATATTTAAGTATGGGTTCTGATATCTGGTATATGGGTATTTGCAGGATTTAAAAGAAGCAATTGTGAAAGGATTAGGATTTCCATCAGAAGATTTGAAGATAAGTGGATTTGATCCAAGAGAAGCTCAAGTGGGGCATTCTGTGGCGTATGAATTTGATGTGGAGATTGATAAGAAGGTTATTCCATTCAAACTCTTAGAGGATGTGAATCGGTGGGATTACGTTGATCTTCCTATTTTCCGGGTGGAGGAACCGGCAAAACCGGGCCAAGAAAAGGGTCTGGTTGAGAAAAGGATTTCAGATAGGCAGTTGCCAGTTTTGGCTCCATTTCAGTTGGCTGGACCAATGGAACTCTGGCTTCATGAGGTCAATGATATGAGGATCTCTCTCCCAGTAAGTAGTTTTGTTACTTTAAAATATTGTTCAATTTGAGCTATTTTTCAAATAGAGTACAACTTATATGAGTAAGAGTACAACTTAGAATCTGGTGAATTGGTATGAAATTGAAGATATGTTGTGGTATTAGCATTGATGTATTAATGTATTGATTGATTGATGATTGATGTTAATGAGTCCTTTCATATGATACTGGCTATAATTTGTACACTATGATGTGACTGGAATGAATCATATTCTATGAATACACTCTTGCCAGATGCATTACTGCACACCTCCTTGCATTTACAAATATGTGTTACTCCCTTCGATACTAAATATAACATCTAATTAACTAATTTAATTATATTAAAGAAGTTGGTGAAGTTAGTTAAAGTCACGTGAATATCATCTCTCTTTCTTGTTTATCATTGAAGGGATAGGGATAATTTGGCGAAAAACTTGAAAAAAATTTAAAGGAGTCTCATGTTTATAAACAAGTTTGCCTCCTAAAATAGGACCTATGTTTAGGAATTGGTGGGTGTATTTTGTTCCTGCATTTGTCTTCTGCAAGTGTCTTGTAATCCATGTTAGAATCTGTACTTTTCATCTGAAACGTAATTAAAATAGGGTATCTTGACGAGAATTCAGATGACTTATTGGATAGGTGATGGCTTACACTTAAGTGAAATCCACGTTTATTATTGATGTTATCTTTCTCAATCAAATAATAAGAGGATTTAATTTGTTCCATACCATGTTACAGTGGTGTTTGTCTGCAATATGTCAATACCAAGTACCTGTTGTTTTAGTTGGTACCTTGGAGCACCAACACTTCAGTATAAAATGAAATCATGTGACTATCCTGGTCAACAAAATGGTAGAGTGTTTTGAAATATCAATAAGTAATAGCACTTCAATGTTACAATATGTACCTTAAATTTCATTGCTAATACTACAATATAGAGGCTATGGCTTTTATGATTAAGAATGTGTATGGAATGAGATAGTCATTTTCCCTCCTTTTTAACTAGAACTTGACATGATTTTGCAGCATGATGTTGATGCTGGTGTGCTCAAGAAAATCATAATAGCAGATGGCGCCGTTGTCACTGTCAAAGGTGCAAGATCAGTTAGTCTTCGCCAACCACTTGATCTCCCTCTCCCCTTTAACACATCACAGAATGGATTTGCTGTTGGCCTCATGGCCTTGGCAGAGCAGCTCCGCCACGCTTCCCTCACCCGCACCCAGGGCGATCCTCTTCTCTCACTCCGCATTATTGGTGCTACATCAATTTCATCTCCTACTTCCTCACCAACCTCTTCACACAACCGGCTCAAGCTCAAGCGTCTTGCGCCTGGTCTTGTGGAACTGTCTTCCCCATCAAACACAAAGGTTGTTGAAACACTGTCACCTATTGATATCCAAAATGATGCTCCAACACTCTTAACTCCAACTCAGTTTACCGCGATGTGGCCTATCGCTTCTGTCAATGGATCGAACCCTAACCTGGTTGGTTTTGAGGCTCTCTTATCTTCTGTGTTGGGTCCCAAGGCGAACAAGAAAGGCTCATTCAAGCTGTTGAAGGCAAATGTTTCTGCTCAGACTTTTGTGAAGATAGGGTTTGAAGCGGAGAAGAAGCTAAAGGAAAGTGATGGAGATTTGTTTAAGAATTTCCCGGAATGGAGGACTAAGCCGGAGACATTGAAGATGCATTTTGAGGTTCTGGCAAAGGTTGATGGTGATAAAGTTATACCAGAGAGAGTGACGCCTGTTAACCCTGTGATTATTGAAGACACTATAGCAACAAATATGCTGACTGGAAATGTGAGCATGTCTAAAGTACCAATAGTTTACACTCCATCCAATCCATTCACCTTGTGAGATATGGAATTGTGAAATATATAGGAAGTTTTAAAATTTTGGCTTGGCTATGTTCTTTTCTTTTTCTAAAGAACTTGATATGCCAAATCATTATACACCTGTAAATATGCATCTTGATGAGATATGATGCAATTTTAAAATAGATTGGCAAGAGTTCTATTCTACTCGTCTGATATATTTTTAGCTACAAGGTCACGATCAAAAACCATTTCAGAAATTGTAAAAGCGGCCCGTTAATTGACTTGTGACTTTGTCTTTCTTTTTTTTTTAACCATAGTGACTTTGTCTGAGAGTATTAATTTTATTTTCCTTCATATGGTGTATGCCATAGCACAGGCGCAAAATTGAATAAAGTCGATGAAACCTGGAAAACATAACATACATAGGAAAAATGGACAGAAAAGAGAGGAAACTAGAGAGATTATAGGATCCAGAATTTGAAAATCCTATTTTCCAGCAATTATACAACGAGTCTATATATATTAGACCTTCACATGACAACATAACTAACACCATAATCTAAATTTAAATACAATACAATAAGTGACTCAGATTCAAATACATTAACTAACACAACAATAAAATAAACTGCCACATAGCAGAATAATAAACACTGCCTAAACCTAACTAGAACTAAAGTGGGATCCTATCAGAAGTGCGATCTTTTCAAATGATTAAGTTATACACAAATGGAAGTGAGCATGTGATATGATTTTTCCATTTCAAGAAACATTTAACAGAAAGTTATCCATGAAACGTATTGCCAGCTTTAATATTCATATTGTATAAATAGCTGGAGAATTATTTTGAGACCTTAATAAAGTTGTCACTCGTACCTTTTCTTCATATGTAAATTATACAATAAAGACAGTTTGATTGTATTGAAGTATTCAATGTTGAGAATTGAGATCATCTAGTCAACACACAATATAGTTTCCCAGTATACTCAAATTTCACAGGATTGGTAATACCAAAAATACATTAAATGGCTCGAGAAAAATCTAATATGAACAAGGGGATTATTATTATTACACAAGGTCGTTGTCATTGAGACAAAAACCAGTTAACTTTCGACCTCTTTAATTTAACCTCTGATGAAGTCAACCCCTTTCTGGATGCTTCCTGCTAACTCTTGTTTTGCTTTCTCTAAGCCCACCCTACACCCACAGAAAAATCAAACAGAAGTCAGCCTTCTATGTTGCTTGGTGGTTCCAACAAAGAAATTAACAAACTGTCTATTAGGAAAGGAAAAAAAAACAAATTAACAGAAAAACAGGATACTCTCTAGTCACACCTTTCATATTCATTCAGGGGACCTAGTTGGTAAACTTCCTCTGCTCCACCACGGCCAAGACGTACCTTGGTAGCGAAAAAGGGGAGTTCTGTAACCTGTTAAAGGCAACATCCATTATCAAACCAAGTCCAAAAGTAATGTAGGAAGTGCAAGGAAAAAGCAACTGGAATATCAGACCTCAGAAGCAACAAAAGAACACTCCACAATGTCGGCTTCTCCTTTCAAGCCACGCAGACATGCATCAGCAAACTTGGCAGCTGCGTAAGCCTACATTATCAAATGTGAACTTTTTAGTTCGTTGGTTTGTCGACTGGGACTAGATAGAATTCATTGTTACAAGGTAATATAGTTTCTTAAATTGCAAATATTTGAAGGAAAGGTGTTGACCATTGATAGAGTTGCAGAACCAGCTCCAGCCTTTGCCTGTAACATGAGCAGTTGCATTAGATTATGAACTCATTGCAAACATCTTCTAAGACCGAAAGGAAAAACTAGTTTGTAGCTTAGATCATATAGTTAATCAGAATGTTCACTTAAGCCGAGATTTTGTCTTATCATCGTCATGTGTCAATTAATGAGCTGCGAATAATTGGTGCAATTTAGGTATCTACCTGATCTCACCATAGAAGAACTACTATCTGACATAATGCCTTCATTTTGCATTTAAATATTTGATTGAAATTTTAAAATAGCCATATGGCACATCATGCAGGTGCCAGAACCTTAAAAATAGACAAGTATAGGATATCAAATAACCATCTTGATGAATGCTTTTCAGGTGTATGAGAGTAGTGACTATAAAGGAAAGGGAAAAGGACTCTAGATTATCAATATAGCAAGAAAAACTATAAAATAAGATTAACGATTAAAATTCAGTCTACTAAAATCACAACTTTGGATAATTGAGTTGTATAATTTCACCTCAACAACTTCTGTTCCTCCATTTTGGATGCGGTTGGTGAGGTAATCAACTTCCTGAGGGCTGAAGCTACTGGGAGGCTTAACCTAAAAAAAACACAAAGATGGTCCATTGGCAAGTTGTAATATATAATTATTTGAATCAGAGGAGCTTTCAAATGAAAACCTGTGACAACAGAGGCAATATTGTGACTCCTGCGTGACCTCCGACAACTGGAACATCAACCTCTCTAGGATCAAGACCTAATACCTCTGCCTGCAAAAACAAACATAAAATAAAGGATTAACAGTGAGGAAAAACAGATGATGATTTAAAGTTTTTTTTTGCAGACAGAGAGCATAAATTTCGCCTACCACAAAAGTATTTGCCCTCACAACATCAAGGGTTGTAACACCAAGTAGCCGTTTTGGATCATATGTGCCAGCTTTCTTAAAAACTTCTGCAGCAATTGCGACAGTGGAATTCACTGGATTGCTAATCAAGTTGACAATAGCATTGGGACAACACTTTGCAATTCCTTCACAAAGAGTCCTAACAATTCCAGCATTTATTTTGAACAAATCATCCCTTGTCATTCCAGGCTTCCTTGGTACACCAGCTGGTATAATCACCAAATCCATACCAGTTAGCGCACTCTCAAGCTGTGGTTGACCCAAGAAGCCACGCACCTAGAAAACAAAAAATAAGTTGCAAATAACTATTTTTAGCACCTAAAAACAGAGAACATGGGATAAAATACAGACTTTTTTAAATATTACCCCTACCATAGGAAAATGAGACACACACACACCACGTACCCCACTTGGGGTTTAATTCCACAAACTCTCCCAGAAAAGAAGTGTGTGTGCCACTTGAGCTAAAGGCTTTTGGCTAAATACAGACTTTTACACACTTCCTATCAAGCAATTGCTAAAAACATAACAAACAAACATTTTCCACCGACCCATCGGTAAATTACTAACTCCTTCAAAAGAAAACTTTCACATGTCATAATTTAACTGAAAAAATTGATAGCAAACCCACAAGAGAATAACACCAGAGGTTTTCTCAAAAGACTAATCTCCATTTATACCAAAGGCAGGATACTTAGAGTAAGGCTATTTACTTGCATAAAGGCTACTCAGTCTTTAAATTTCAAAATCAGTTACTCCCTCCAGTCCTATACATCAGACATAATTACCAAATTAGATCAGATTAACAATGATAGTTAAGTTAATTAAAGTTACATGATATTACCAATGTATCATTACCATCTACCTTTATTTCTACCCACCCTCTCTTATTTGTTCATTATTGAGGAAAATTCATAAGGATAATTTGGGGAAATGTTGAGAACACTTAGAAATATGTCTTATATCCAGAACCAAACTCACCTCCTAAAATAAGTCCTATATTTAGAACTGGATGGAGTATTAATCAACAAACAAAAACATCTGAATAATATCAGACACCAAACCACGAAACATGTATTGTGTAACTGCACTTTTGGCTCAAAAGCTAGCTCAATGATTTAAAAAAGTACAAGCTCTTGAGCATCAAGTAGGAGCCAAGCAAGAAATATACCACAGCTCCAGTGTCCATGTGACTAACATCAGCTGTAACACCAGGGGCATTCACAACATCATAAAGATGAAGAACTGAAACCAATGGATTCATCTTCATCAGCAAAGCCAAGGGTTGCCCAATCCCCCCAGCAGCTCCCAAAATTGCAACTTTGAATCCAGGGGCCCCACCTTTTGCCCTGCAATCATCTCTCCTCACATGAACATCACCTCCTTCCTACCAAATTCAATACAATACACAAAAATCACATCAAACCCACATAATATTAACAATGAATTTCACCAGTCATGAAATTTTGAGAATAAATTAACAATTTCTTATCACCCCATCATGTAAATTTTATATTTTGAACAACTAAATCCGACATAAAGATTGATTATTGCTAAATAAATTACCAATTTCCAATCACCCCATCATGTAAATTTTACATTTTGAACAACTATAGCCAACATAAAGATTGATAATTGCTAAATAAATAAACAATTTCTGATCACCCCATCATGTAAATTTTAGATTTTGAACAAGTATAGCCGAAATAAAGATTGACTATTGCTAAATTTAGATTTAGGAAATTGAATTTGATATTTGAAGAACAAATTAGCAGAAGAAAAGACAAGAATTGAAGAAAATAAATAAAAAAAACCTGAAAATTAGGAGGCAGAAGCTGATTTGTGATAGCTGTAATGCGGCGAATGGCGTGTGAATTGGATTCCATTTTTTGGTTGCAGTGAAAATGAAGACAGTGATGAAGTTGAAGAGTGAAGATGAAGAAGAGTTATATATGTATGAATGTTGGATTAAATAATTAAATAAAAATAATAATGAAAATAAAAAATGATGATTTATTTAATCGAACAAAACAAGAAGCATCATGTCTGTTTCTCTTGTGTTGATAAGTTGGGTCGTGTGTTTGTGTTTGGCCATGCATGAAATTTTTGTGGAATACAATTTTCTGATCCATTATCCTATCTCATCACTCAAATGAAAGGCTCTCACAATTTTATCTCATATGACTTCAAAAAACCATATTTTTTGTGTTTGCCCATGTATGTCTGGTAGTGTGTCTTGGAGTGTTTTTTTTTGGAGAAAAAGTCATAATTTACAAGCACAAGAATTTTGATGTGTATTGATTTAGTCTAAAAAAAATACTATGTATTTTGATCAAAAAGTCAAAAGCATAAGTGGTTTGATTGACAATTTGCAATGACTTTATTAATAAATAATATCGAAATGTTCAATACATTTGTTATTGACAACTAAACTTTACTACACAACCTATTGTTTTATGAGTTTAGTGGAGAGGCCACGAGGGGGTTATACTTAGTGTCTAGTTGACCACTTTAGCATGAGTTTGATTCCTAAGAGTGACACTTAGTTGTGCCTTAATCGTAACGCTTAGGAAGACATATTCACTGCATAAGCTGGGCTAGATGGTCAAACATTAGTTTCTCTGCCCTTGAATTGGGGTGAGCCCAACCTTTTTCTTTACTTTTTCGGTTTTTCCTTAACCAAAAAATAAATTGTACTACACAAACAACTATTGTAATACGTATAAAACACTTATTAATAAGCTTTAACTTCGTAATTTTACAATTGTATTATTTTACTTAAATGTATAATGAAATTTTGTGAGTAACTTTAATATTTTAAAGGACTTTTTTTGTCTAATTTTTTTACTAAATATTTTAAAGGATTGTATGTATTAAAATGTTTTTATCAGGATCAATAGGTAGTTGGTGAGTGGATTACAACCTCCGTAAGGATGAGAACACATGTTCAAATCTCGTGAAGCGCTCTCTCTAGGACTTGAAGTTTAACAAAAAAAAATGTCTTGAGTGTTTAAACTATCAAGAGTTACTCTCAGAGATTCAAAAGAACATTACAACTGTAAACTATCAAGATCGAATCGTTAGACTAGATCAACCAACATTTGGTCCAAACAAAAGGCTTAGGGTACTTCAATGATGTTCATCTCCTTGTTCGAGCTAAAAGCTTGTTTAGCTAGGTAATTTGCGCATAATATGGCTTCCCTGTGTATAGTATTTCCAAGTTCCAATCGATAAAGATGATGGACTTAATTTCTAAAACTTTTGTATTTAAGGGTGATTGTGTCCATAATTCTGAAAAAGTAGTTGAATTGATTCTAGTGAATCCGAATATAGCTTGACTTTATGAAAACATTTGTTTCTACATTATGTCAATAATTCAACTCTGATTGCATGTAACTTGGCCACTATTCATTATATTGAGAAGCCCAAATTCTGTTGGAAGTCACTGATCCAAAATACCACATGGCACATGGCACATGCTGCTTGTAAGTTATTCTGTTTTACGTTGACATCCACCCTAACATATTCTTTCGGTGGAGGTCTCCACCTAGCCTTTGATCTTTTTGGAGAGATGCATATGACATGTTTGTACCTGCCATCTTCCATTTCACGTAAAAGGTGTAGACATTTGTGTATGAGGTGTTCAGTAGATTCTTGGGTGCCATTAAACACTACCCCACACATGTGCTTCCAAAGTGTCCAACAAATGGTTACAATAGTAACCACAGCCATCAAGATATCGTTCTGCCACCTTGTGTTTGGAATTATATTCCACTTTAGCCATACTTGCAAATTACTAAAAAGTACATAGATTGGAAAGAAGGGCTAGTTATGGATGTCCATATGTTTCTAGCCACCTCACAATCTCTCAACAAGTGTATAAGTGTTTCCTCACGCACATAGATTGGCAATTTGTACTCTCACTCTCTAATGAACTTTCAAGAATTTGTTGGTATTCTCTCATGAAACAATTGTCACATGAAAAAATTTTGTCTCTCAAAGATAGGCCACCGCCAAATATTTTGCCATGTGTGACCCCTTCACTATTGTGCACTAGTCTATCTGTGGATCTAACATTGAAGTTACCATCTACCAATAGTTTCCACCGAAAGCAATCTCCACTTCTCCTATTCGGATGTTGAATAGATTTTATCTTCTCTACCACCCACTATGGAAAGAATTATCTCCATTTTTAGTGTTCCAATCTCTACTAAGAGTTATTTGGTAGGTTGACGTTAGTGGTAAATACTCTCGTCTCTTAAGCAAGTGTTTGGGGTGATTCCCAACACTTTTGAGTAAAGCAAATTCACAGGTCAATTGTTTACTCCTTAAATGGGACATTAGAATAGCTCACTTGACACACGAGTAGGGATCCCATTGGGAAACAATAGTATTATAAACTCACACACTTCATGAATATCTATTTGTTTCATCTCTGCCGATCTATGTCACAATAGAATGTTTACTTAGTATTGTTTGTTTTAGGCCAATTTTATCATATCTCTGACTTTTTTTTTTATTTCCTTATGTCGCTAGTTGATTATCCATTCTTGTATACACTATAATATTTAACGTTAATATGGTAATTCAAGGGTTTAAAGTTAAATAAATGTGTCTAAGTTTATACTAATTTTACTTAAAAGTTAAATCTTAAAATAAATCTTTCTATATAAAAAATATAGTTAAGGTGAATTCAAAAACCCCGGAACTTCTTTAGGCATAACATTCCAAATCAAGGGAAGGATCCTTTTATAATATGGCATCCTTTCTTTGTTGTCATATGATTCCACGTTCTTTGATATTGAGTCTAAAGGGCTTCATTATTTGTCGGTCTGAGAATCATTGTGAAGTAAATCTGATTAGACTTAGTTGGGTAGAAGTTCAACCTATTTCCTACGAAAATGAGCAAGTTTATAAATTATATTTAACGTCACATACTTGTGTAGAGCACAAAAAAGAATTCTTATTGGACTTGAGAAAATTTTGAAAGAAGACAAGAGGTTATGTTTCCTAAACATCTTATGATGAAAAATGACCAGAAAAGTAAATCTTCCCAATGACCAAATCCCTCTTCTAGTCCTACGTGTAAAATCTTTTCGATTACTTTGTTGTGTCTTTTATATTAGAATCCATTTATTTACTCAGTTTTGTTCTATGATGATTTTTTTCACAAAAATAGCCTTTATGGATGATCCACTAATGATTCAAAATTCAATTTGATGAATTTCTGATAAAAAATGATTTATAATTAAAATTCTTGGGGTTATTATGGGGAAATGATGGAAATAATTGAGAGAAAAGGGAGGAGATTGTTCTGCCATGTTTACTTGCCATATCAAAATCCACATAAAACGTATATATTACAATGAAAAAGTAATTGAGCGTAGATTACGTAATGAGACTAGCATATCGAAAAATCAATTTGGTTTTATGCCAGGAAGGTCAACCACAGAAGCAATATATCTAATTAGAGGCTTAATGGAAAGATATAGAAGTATTAGAAAAGACTTACATATAATTTTTATTGATTTGGAAAACGCATATGATAGGGTGCCAAGAGATTTACTTTGGAAAATTTTAGAAAAGAAAGAGGTACAAGTTGAGTATATTAGAGCTATTCAAGATATGTATGAAGGTGTAATGACTAGAGTTAGAACACCGGTAGGTGAAACAATTGATTTTCCAATAAGAATTGGTTTACATCAAGGTTCGGCGTTGAGTCCGTATTTGTTTAATCTTGTTATGGATGTTGTGACTGAAAGTATACAAGAAGAAATTCCTAAGTGCATGCTTTTTGCGGATGATATAATTATTTTAGGGGATTCAAAAGATGAAATTAATTGGAAATTAGAGTTATGGAGGACGACTCTAGAGTCGAAAGGTTTTAGAATAAGTAGGAGTAAAACAGAATATATGTGCTATAGTTTTGGCAATAGACAAACTCATGAGGACATAGAAACTGTATTAGGAGAGCATGTTATACGTCAAGTGGATAAGTTTAAATATTTGGGATCAGTTATACAAGTGGATTGTGAGGTAGATGGAGATGTCAATAATAGAATTCAGGCTGGTTGGTGCAAATGGAGAAAAGCTTCTGGGGTTATTTGTGATCGAATGGTTCAAACTAAAGTCAAAGGAGAATTCTATCGAACATCTATTAGACCAACATTGTCATATGGTAGTGAATGCTGGGCAATTAAAAAACAGCAAGAACATAAGATGGATGTGTCAGAGATGAAAATGTTGAGATGGATGAGTGGGTATACACTAAAAGATAGGATTCGTAATGATCACATTCGTGAAAGAGTTGGGGTAGCACCAATTTTAGAGAAAATGAGAGAATATCGTTTAAGATGGTATGAACATGTTCAAAGAAGAGAATTAGATGAGCCAGTAAGAATAGTGGAACAGATGGAAAGGGAGCCGTATATAAGAAATAGAGGGAGACCAAAAAGAACTCTTGATGAAGTTATTCAAAGAGATATGGTAGTGAAAATTTATCTTTAGGAATGACTAGGGACAGAGATAAATGGCATCGTGTGATCCATGTAGCCGACCTCATTTGAATGGGATAAGGTTTACGTTGTTATTATTAATCTAACGTTATAAACATTACGATAATAACTCTGTCCAAGTAGGGGTGTTCACTGTTCACGGGATGGGACAGGATCGAGACACCCTGTCTCGTGTCTTGTCCCGAAAAAGGCTCATACGGGGTTGTCGTCCCGTATCGCGTCTCATCCTAAACTTTGTCCCGTCCCGATTGGGACGGGAAAATTCCCAAAATTTTTCTTGGAAATTTTTTTATTAAAAATATCTACTTTTAAAGAAAAATATGACACTTTGTGTTTGTAACAAACAAATAAATTAGTTCAATATTACTTTTATAATACATCTTATACAATATAATAAGGTAAAATTTTATTATGATCATATTTTCCATAAAAAATGTCATGTATGATATAAATGACACATGCTTTTTTTTTAAAAAAATATATAAATACATATATATATGTATTCGGGACGTGACAGGATCGAGAAGACAGTCGGGATGGACGGAACAAAGTTAAACACCCCTATGTCCAAGTCCTCTAAAAATATAAGGATCAACATTTCTAATGGAATATATTTGGTTGACCAAAAATGACACTTTTAAACTTCAAGACCCAAACAAAAACGTGTACAAACTACAAAGTATAGAAAGCAATAATTGTATTAATCTTTTATAACAAGCAGTCTCTCCAATGACTACATACTTGGGGAAATTTCACAACGGTCCCAAATAGGAAAATATACTACTCTAAGGTCCCAAAACACTGCAGAATTCTCATCAAGTCCCAAGGGACCACGCATCGTGGTCCCTTGGGACTTGATGAGAATTCTGCAGTGTTTTGGGACCTTGGAGTAGTATATTTCCCTATTTGGGACCACTGTGCAAATTTCCCAATTTTATATATTTCCAATTAAATAACATATGATTCACTTTTAAATCTCAAATTTAACTAGCAATCTTTCTAAAATATTCTCCAAATTGGGCAATAGAAAAACTGTCCACCCCTATCCCCCACCAAAAAAAAACAAAAAGGGAATAAAAAAGGGAAAAAGACACATAAAGCCTTCCCAAATGTAAAAGGACAATTGAGTTGCTAAATTGTGGAAAGAACAAGGTGGGTCATTGACACCTAATAAACATTAATAATTTTGGGGAAAAGACTAAAGTGCCCTTAAAAATGTACTTATCCATCCCTCCCTCACAGAACACATATGAATCGCAGCCAACCTCTTCGAAATCAAACTCTAGCCACAAACCTCTCTTCTGCCATGTTCGAAAGCCACTGATTTGAACACCGTGAAGCCCGAGCAAGGCCAACTCTGCCGTGAAGGCCGAGCAAGACGTGAACCCGATTCGAACTGCCGCGCAGCCCATTCGAGCAAGCCGTGAACGCCATGAAGAACACCTTCGAACACCATTAGATGAAGGTACCATGGCTAGGATATCAAAGGTTAGTGTGTTTTCTTCCATTTATTTGAACATATTTGAACATGTATGTGGTTGTCTTTGCTCACATGCTACAAAAAATCTATGGGTGGTGTTAAAATGGGTCTGATGTTAAAATAGTACTCCCTCCGGTCCTAAATATAAGACCTAGATAACTTTTTTTTGGGGAGATTAAGGAAGACTTAATTTTAGATGTCTTTCCAAAAATACCCTTCCTTAATTAGTTTAATTACTCCCTCTGTTCCTAAATATAAGATCATTTTGGGGATGTGGATAAGTTCTTAAATATAAGATCACTTTCTATTTTATGTCAATTTTCCCCAAATTACCCCTATCCTCAAAATTGTTCCAACCTAACGGAAAGCAAACACAACATCAACAAATTTCCTTCCTTTTTTATCTTCTCCCTCCTTTTCTTTTTCTCCTGCAGATAGGAGTTTTGTTTACTCAATGATACAGCAGAAGATCATTTTCAATTGAGGAGATAAACAATAAACTTCACCGTAGAGAAGACAAAAATGAAATAGAAATCATCATTATCGTAGGCGATGATTCCGTAGCAGTAGCAACCTCCAGTGACGAATTCATCTCTCATCGGCGATTAATCAAGACATGAAGAGAATCTGTGATATCTCGAGTGATTTTTCTGGTGAGAACATTATGAGTGACGTTGAGAATTTGATTTGTGAGGTTGAGTATATTGTTAAGAAGAAGGGTAATTTAGGAAAAAGGTGACCAAAAATGTATCTAGGTCTTATATTTAGGACCAAAATAAAGTCTCTATCTAGGTCCTATATTTAGGACTGGAGGGAGTATATCCTAAATCTAAATGTAATTGCTAGAAATGGAAGATAATCCTGTATTGTGAGTATCCATGTTTTCTTGTTGACTGTTTAATGCTATGATATGAACTGATTTGTGCTTATCCTTCTTTGATTGTTAATTTTCTGCTTGACTTAATTATGATGTAGCATGAAAAATAATTGATACATCATGATCCTAATTATTGTTAGAACCATGAATTGGGTTGCTATTATCATTTTATACGGTCTATGGCTTCTTTAGTATATATATATAAAAAAAATCTTCAAGGTTCAGTTTTAAATATGAAATTAATTGGGTTGATTCAATTTTTGAAAATCATGTTGAACCTTAAAAGTTAGAAATCCTTTAGTACTTGAGCTCAGGTGATTAAAATCCTTTAGTACTTGAGCTCAGGTGATTAAAATCCTATATGTCCTTTTGGGTCTGTTTGGGGATGCAAGTTGTGACTAAAATCCTATATAAAAGCTTATAGTCATTTTCAAGCTTCATGTGAAATCTCGTTGAGCTTAGATTGCTTTTTGAAGTTGCAGATTTTTGTGTTTTGCTTTACTGCCCAATTCTTGTTCTCAAGTTGGGTCTAAAAAAAATATTTTGGAAGAGTGTTGCCATTTTTTTGTTTGATGGCTCTTGTTGATGATGTTGTGTGTTGAGAAATTCTGTTATTTTTCATTGACCGAACAGATTTTTAAGAGAGGGAAATAATGTATAGTTGAGTTGAGTGAAAGTTTACTAAGATAAAGATGAAATCTGTTTTGAAACATACTTGTAAAATTTTGGATCAAAGCTACAATTTTTCTTGAGCTGCACTGTTTTCTTGTTTTCTATTGAAATGATTCTGTTTTGACTGAATAGATGGTCAAAGCTAGAAGATGTTTTAATAGTGACTAAAATATACCAAATGAAGGGTGACAATTGTTATGACACATGAATGGTAAATGGTAAAAGAAGCTATGATTTTCCTTTGATTTTGTTTTAATTTGATTGGTATTTTAATTCTCTTAAATGACCAAACTGGTTACTCTTGCATTTTTTCATCATTTAGAGGGATGCATTTCTGCAAGAATAGGGTGGTTACTCTTGCTGACAGGAAAGGTGCAGCAGGCTATTCCTGAACAATGCTAGCATACTTTTGTTACCTGAACAATGTTATATACTTTTGTTACCTGAACAATGTTATATACTTTGTTGGTTTTTTATCTTTGATTTGAGGAAATGTGCAAAATCATAATGTTATTTGTCACCGAAACTGATGAAAAATGTGACTAATGCTATGGATTGTGTTTTGGAATTGCAGCTATGGCCTTGACATAGAATTTCAACAGCAAGCTATTGATGCTTGGGAAAGCCATGGAGCAGGTGTTGCAGATGAACTCAGAGAAGCCCACCGACTTCTTGAGCAATTGAAGCAAAAGTCCAGTACTGCTTCTGCACATGGGTTTCCCTCAAAAGGCTCTACCTTTACCTGATACTCCTCAACCACCTAGCAGCTCCCAACCCAACATCTAACTTCAATCCAGAAGCAGAGTTTAGCAGATCATGTGATAAAGTGTCTAAAATTGAGTTTGGACAATTCTATGTGGAGTTTGCTGGTGCATGTTTGTTGTAGTGCATACACGGTCATCCTTCTGTTAGATTAATAATATAGTCAAATTATATACAATTGTATGGTTCAAGTGAATATTTTTTATTTACTTTATATACTTTACAAAATACTGGAGCATTGTAATGTAGATATTTGTTAACATATTTTGACATGTTTTCTTAGTTAACCATTGGTACGTAGAGCTTTGCTATGAATTAACCATTGCATCATTGTTATTTATCACTGCAACGTCCCAATTAACCACAACGTCCCTGAAATTAAATGTGGGGTTGTAAGGGGCCTAGGGACCTGCTATGAATTAACTATTGTATCGTCCAAATTAAGAACTGCAACGTCTCAATTAACCACGTCATCGTCTCTAATAACCACAACAATGTCCCTGAAATTAAATGTAGGGTTGTAAGGGTTCTAGGGACCTGCTATGAATTAACCATTGCATCGTCCACATTAACAACTGCAACGTCCCAATTAACCACGTCATCGTCCTTAATAACCACAACAAAATCCCTGAAGTTAAATGTGGGGTTGTCAGGGGCCTAGGGACCTAACATGAATTAATCATCGCATTGTCCACTTTAACAATTGCAACGTCCTAATTAACCACGCCATCGTCCCTAATAACTACAACAATGTCCCTGTAGTTAAATATGGGATTGGAAGAGGCCTGAGGACTTGCTATGAACTAATCATTGCATCGTCGTTATTTACCACTTAAATATACAGATTAACTATGTTATCATCCCCATTAACCACAACAGCGTCTCTGAAGTTAACCTCAGTCATAATTTTCAATTAAAAGTAAAAAATGTGATATAAAGGCAACTTAAAGGGTCATATATAATCCAAAAATTACATAATAGACACACAGTTGATTTCTCTACAATACATATATGGGATAATCATCTACTCAGTGTTGTAACTCCAAAAAACCACCACAAATGGTGTGACAACTTCATGACATCTTCCACAATGATAAATCTTCTTGTCTTGAAATTGCGACTCATGCCTCTTGTTTCTAGGCCGCCCAGAAGCTCGACTGATTTTGGGTGGATGCAACAATGAAAATTTGTACCACTGGAGACAATAAGAAGGGAAATAGAACCACTTCCTGCGTCATAATCAAGTACAAAAAGGGAACGAGCACCACCTTCAAAAGAAAGAGCAAAGTCAGCACCATAAGTACACATAAGACAATCCAACAGATATAAATACACACACACACCTGGACCTTATTTAAACAACACCACTACAACCTTGGACCTTATTTAAACACACACTTATCACCATTTTCTTCATGGCAACTACCCACTCAAACCTGAACAAAACTGTAACAACCAAGAAGGAAGAAAAATATGCAACTTCCTTACCTTACCGAAATAAGTAAGCTCAATTTAATTTCCCTACTCTTCAACAACAAAAAAATCTAAGCCCAAGCTTCATTTATCTAATTATTTAAATCCCTTTTGAAGGGGACAAAATCAACACATCATCCTCTCATGAATCTTAGCACAAAATAATAAACCATAAAATCTTATACCTATCATGAAAATCATCTCTTCGATCTTAATATATCCATGGAGCCCCACTAACTAAAATTTGAAACTTCCAGTTTCATATATCTAAAAAATCAAAAATAGAACCAGTATGGACTGCCATACAACCAGCTAGAGTAAAACTTCTTTCATAAATAAATGAGCCATACAATCATAGTTATTATTCTAAAGTTGTCATATAACATTTAAAGACGCTTTAATCTTTCTTTTGCTAGCATTTACTTACTGCATTTCTTCTCTTATTTTTAAAACCTTTACAAGTTAAAACAACTAAAAATTCAGCTCCATTAAACATCAATGAACTCATAAGCGTATAACAACCTTAAATCATCAGTATACATGAATAAAACATAGAACTTCAGATCCAAAAACTACATTGGTTTATAAGAAATCAAGCATATAATTCCCATATTTTAACCAAGTTTCAGTTTCTTAAAACTTAGGGAAATAAGCAAACATAACTCCCATATTTTAATTCCCATATTTTAACCAACTAATTTTAAGCATACATCAACAATTAGTTATATGTTCTATTAATTCATCCTTAATCGAACCAAACAGAATTTTTAAGGGTTAAGTGAGGTTTTAAGGGGGAGGAAAGTGAACGGTGTGTTTTGTAAGGGAGGGTTAAGTGAGTTTTTAAGGGTAGTATAGTTTTTTCCCCAAATTTGGTAATATGTATTAGGTATCTATGACCCAACTTGTTCTTTCCACAATTTAGCAACCTCAATTATCCTTTTACCGATTGGGAAGACTTTATTTGTCTTTTTCCCAAGATATTTTCATCCAGAAGAGAAAAGAAAAAAAAAATTTTTTTCCTTATAATTAAATTTAAGGATTTGGATTTACAAGTGTGTCTTACACAAGTTTTCATATTTATTTGAGAAAATGAAGATAAAATAACATGTTCATGTGATCCTAATGATATACTACCTCCGGTTCTAAATATAAGACCTAGTTAACTTTTTTTTTGGAGAGGTTAAAGTTGCGAAATAGACTATTAAATCATGACACATTTGGTATATTTTTTTATTATCCATTAATTTATAGGTAAAATAAACTAGTCTAAGGGAAAAAATTAGGTAAATCAATCTATAATTAACTTATTTTGCTTTTTAACCTGGCGGGTTGGCGTGAGTGGTAAGTACTCTCGTCCCTTAAGCAAGTGGTTGGGGGTTCGATCCCCAGCTCTTGCGAATGGAGCAAATTCACAGGCCAGCTGTCTACCCCCTATATGGGACTTCAGAACAGCGAGGGATTAGTCTCACTTGACACGCGGGTGGGGATACCCTTGGGTAACAAAAAAAAACTTATTTTGCTTTTTTAGGATTTTCCAAAAAAGTCAACTAGATTCTATATTTAGGACTAGAGGGAGTACTGGTTAAACATCATTTGTTGGTACATTCTCTATGTCCTTTCAGTGTGAGCTAGAAGAATCCATTGAATACATTTTTTTCTCATGCCCACTTGCTTGGGCAGTTTGGTGGGGAACCCTCTCCATCAGACCAGAACGGAGTAGTTTTAACTCCTTCAAAGAATGATTCATTTCTTCTATCCTCTCTCTTTGGAAGATCAACATCTAGATGTCATTATCAAGATGATTATTCTCTTGAATACACTCTGGATGTTGAGAAACAATATAGTTCACAATGGGTCTCCTGCCTCTCCTTTGAAGCTCATGAATAAGATTAATCAAGCAACCTCTCTCAACTTGTTTGCTTTCTCACACTCCTCTGAACCTCTGCAATTGAATCTATCTCCCAAACAGATAGATCGACTTTCTGTCCTAAATCATTATGTGTTTCACCATGATTAGAACATCTTGCTGCACTGTGTAAAGTACCACCTACTAATATAAAATTAACCTTAACCTAACTCAACTGCTAATCAAATCAATCCAAACAATGGAGTCTAACCATGTTAGCAAAAGATTCACCTAACATGGTTAGCAAAAGAATTTCTCTATTAATAAGAGATTACATATCTAACTATGTTAGAAAAGAGAATCTTTTAACATAGTTAGCAAAAGAACCACCATCACCTAACAAATCACACATTCAATACCATAACCTAAATCTAACCATGTTAGAAAAGAATCACCTAACATGGTTAGAAAAGGAACTAACCAAACTACATAAAAGTTAACCATATTAGAGCGGGGCCCATCTAATATGATTATACACACAGGAAAACATAAAACCACTCAATACATCCTCCATCTACCACATCAACATATTAGGAAAATCAAGTTTCCTATTTACCATCCATTCAAGTTCTCAACACCTGGAAACAGAATATACACCAACCAAAATTGACATATTAGTCAAGATAGTTCCTGATCTATCATAGTAACAGGAACAATATCACATAACATCAAAACTTTACATTAAGTCACAGTACAAGTAATACAGTTCACATATAATAAAATTCACTCAAAACAACATTCATATGTGCAGAAGCTGGTGCAACCTAGTGAAATGACGATATATGTCCCTAAAAAGGTCACCTCTGGCCTACTTACTATATCAGTATGGGCCAGACGGCCCCTTCCCCTTCCGCTGCGCCTCCCCCTGGGCATGATCACCTATAAAAAATAAAGGGAATGGGGTGAGACAAAACAATGTCTCAGTAATCACTACTTAACTCATTGTGACACTCAGAAGTGGGGTAGTGGAGTGTCTACAGGGTTCCACAGTTCAAAACCTGCATACAGCATATAACATTTACAAATATATATATATACAGAACAGATGCATCCATCTCTCAATAGAAAAAAATAAACGTGTGTGACACTGTGCCCGGTCTACAATCCGAAAAGCATAAAAAAGGACCACTCTAATCAATGTGAAAATCCCTGGTTCCTTTACAATCTGAGATACCTGTACAATTAACCTATCGATTTGCGCAAATCGATAGGTTACATCGGCCGACGGTACTAATAATCAGTGTCATGCAACATACAAAAGATTTATATAAATATGAATATATATAAAGTACAATTCAGTTGAAAGGTACCCTATAGCCCACGTTTAAGTATAACATAATCTGAACTCATTTTATTTATATATATAAGTAGAAGAGGATGTTAGAAAATCCTCAACTACCATCACCCTCAGTATCACAGTCAGTTAAGCGTGATTACCTGCTAAACTTCACTGCAGCAGATATACGCAGATAACAGTTATCTTCAAACTCCGCTTGCAAGTGACTTAACTCAACCTTTTAAATAACTTTCATTAACAATAAAAGTATAAAAATACTTCAATATCAAAACCACATCCATATCCTTTCCTCCTCCAACTTCTCTTTACCAAATCTTTACAATACCAACACTTTCAACCTTCATCATCTCTTGAAGAATTTATAACATTTCCCACTATAACCAAACCATCCTTTAAAACACCCAAATCATTTTCAATCAATACTTTAACTATCCAACTTCCTTTCAAACCCCAATCTAGTCAACATTAGCATTCCAACATCAATAAACAACCTTTAATCTACCAAAGCCACTTCAAATCAACACTTTAACTAACAAAATTCCTTACAAACACCAATCCCTCTAAAACCAACCTTCCAACATCACCAAACAACTTCAACTAACACTACATAAATACCAATTTGTTCCAGAACATCATCCACTAACATAGCCCTAATTTAAAGAGTCCAAAAAATGCCCTATTAACTTCCAAACTCCTTCCTAAACATTCCTTTACAACTTCATATGTAATAACCTACAACCATCATTATAACTCATGTAGAAATTATCACATCAAGCATTTCCCTACCAAAACACCAATTCAATCAAAATCACCTTTCCCACATCTTAATATAACCTTAACAAGCATTTAATAACAACTAATTCATTCAAATCATCTTTCATTAACAAAATACCAGTTCAAAGAGCCATAAAAAGCTTCCAAAAGTCCCCAAAATCTTTTCCAACTTCAATAAACCTCAATACTCCCCAAACATCTTCAATTTAACAGTGAATAATCATTATAATAACTTGTCAATCCTAAAGTTCTAATTTTCCACAACATCCTAACATCAAAGAGACCAAATTTCACAAGATTAACTTCACAAGAGGCAAAGATCAAGCTTACGGAGTTCAAGAACGCAGGAAGGAGCTTCACTGCTGCCGGCCGCCGTCCAGAACTCGCCGGAATCGGCCCTCACGTGACTGGCCGAATTATCACAGAAAATGAAAGGAAAGTATGAAAAACAAGGTTGAAAGGAAAGAATAGCTTGAGGAACAACTACAAACGGAAAACTCACCTTCACCGCCGCCTTCTACCGTCGTCCGCCGGCCAGACTCGCCGGAAAACAGCCTCTAGGTGGCCGGCCGAACTGGAAAGAGAAGAGGAGCTAAGGAAAATGTGTTGTGAAGTTGAAGAAGGAAGAACAACATGAGGAACTATAAGAAAAATCAAACCTTTCCCTCACCCGTAGTTCACGTCGCCGGAACGCCAAGGCCGCCGCCAGAAACGCCGCCGGAATTACAGTCCGAGTTCGTGCTTCACGGATTCTTGGAGAGGAGTGAAGGATGCAACAAAATGATAAGCTTTATGAACCAAGGAAGTCGAATGAGTGTATGTGTGGGTGTGGAGAAAATGAAGAAAGTGAAGGGAGGGAGGTCGGCGCATTGAGGAAGAAGAGGAAGAAGAAGAATCCGACGCTTTTTATGCTAAAAAGGGGCAGGGGCGTGTTTGGTTGGGGAGAAATAAGGTGGTTTAAGATAATTTGTAGCCCAAGCTTGCCATAGTGTACTCTTTTTGATTTAAAACCACTTAAACCAGCCTCCAATCTTCTTAACCTTCAAAATATTTTTACCTTTACCATTCCCTCATATTTCAAACTCTTCATTTCTTAATTAATTATGTGCACATTAATTACTCAAAATTTCCAAAAATCTCCAAAAATTCCTAAAAATTCCAAAAATTCCTAATTTCTCCATTTATCATTTCCCAAAACACTCTTTAATCCTGTATTAAATTTTCAGGATGTTACACACTGTTCCCATTCCAGGTCTGGTACGTACTTTTATTAAAAGTATACTTTTTGTCAATTGCATATCTTCTTGCAATCATTCCCTGTCCACTGCTTCATTTGGCACAAAATCAAGCATCAATCATCTAATTTCCTCCTTAGATACATCAGGGCTGCCATTCACTCTATACAAGACTCTGACTTGGTCTGTTATGGTCATTCTCTTGCTATTTATTCCAATTTCTCTAGCCAACTTATGTTGTCTCAATTCAGTCAGGAATCTGATATTGTGGGGAAGGATATCTACTACATGCTCAAATCTTTTATCAACTACTCTTACTTTCAAGTAGATGTTGAACTTTTTTGTAATTTTATGAGGGAGCACCTTGTTTTTATGCTCCCTTCTCTTTTTCCATTTTAAATTTGTAATATTGTAAGATACTTTTTTATTATCTCGTTTTGAATGAATTGTCATTTACAAAAAAAAGCATGTTCATGTGATCCACTCATTTTACTTCTTTACTTGTTCACATTGTGGATCGATAGCAATATAGCATACAACCAGCAGTTATTTTGATTTAATTTATGTTGTATATATGAATGGTCACTACTACAAATTGTCCCTATACCAGCGCACCTTTACATGCGCTTAGAAGAAACACATGTATTGAGGGTCCTTTACATGCGCTTTTAGCGCATGTACAGGTAAGAATCTATACATGCGCTTAAAGCGCATGTATAGATAAGGCCTTTACATGCGCTTTAAGCGCATGTATAGAAATGTGCTTCAATGAAAATTCACTAAAACAATGACTAGAAAAGGATTTAAGTATTTAGAGATAAAATATAAAAAGAACTTAGGTGAAAAGCTCAAAATCATATGAAAATCTTTAAAATGATATGTTAATTGGGCTTTACATGCACTTTAAACGCATGTATAGGGCATAGCTTACTAAAATAACAAAAGGAAGCTAATACATGCGCTTGAAGCGCATGTAAAGAGATGTACTTCAATAGAAAATCACAAAAACATTGACTAGGACAAGATTTAAGTATTTTAAGTTAAAGTATAAAAATAATTTACCTCAAAAATTCAAAATGATATAAAAATCTTTAAAATGATATTGATATTGGGCTTTACATGCGCTTTAAGCGCATGTAAAGGCACTACTGAAGTGCAAAACATGGAGTCATGCATAAGAGATCCTCCATGTTTTGCAGGATTTAAACTTAGAATAGATATATGTTGTGGCATGTGATTGATAAGTAATGAGGATAGTAATAATTTGTGTGAAATGAAGCTTTGAGCAAATCTCAAATTGATGTGATTCATTTTGATTAATGTAGATTGTATTGATTATGTGTAATAAATTGTGGCTGTAACTTTGTTCCTCATACAATTTTATAGCAATTTATAGTGATCTATGTGACTAAGATAATCATTTTGCATTCCAAAGGAAATCCTCAGAGAATAGACACTACTTCCTCAAACAAGCGAATCATATTTACGTATGAGCAAGTAATCCCAAGAGAATGGTTTATTTTGTACTGATTCTGAATTGGAATTTGTTAGTGTAATATTGAAGGAAATATTCATTAAAATGTGACATTATTTAGAATGAGGTTCAGTTAGGATGTTAGCACTAAATATGACTGTTAGAAGTTAACTCACCTTATAATATATTTAGGCTATATAGATATAAGGGGATTGACCTGTTCAGTGTGACTTTTGATTTTAGAATGATTGAAGGATAATCAGAATTCTTTCTTGCCTCATTGTTCTCTCTTCTACTTCCTCTCCATCTTCTATGACTCTTCTATTTTTCTCTTGCAACGCTACTCTACTTATCTTATTTTCCCCATTTCTCTATCTTTTTAATGCATCTCTGCCTTAAATTTCAGAGATACATCGTCCAGACTTAGTGTTCAAGTGTCTGACTTCCTCAGCATAAAAGTAGATGGCAATCCAAGATTTCTTGGTTAAACTATCAGCAACTAGCTGCTGATTATGGCACGACGCTTTCATTGCTAATATATTTCATTATTGACATAGTTTATAAATAACTTTACAATTAATAGTATGTTGTCCATAGTATGTATTTAGAGAAAATAATGATGAAAAACTAGATAGAAAGAGAGAAAGAAGAAGAGAGAAAATAGAAACTATGATATTATTCAATCAACAACACACGTACAAATGGGGCCAAAAAGGGTTTTTATAGGTATTGTTTCCCTTTAGTCTCACTCGGCCATAACAGAAAATATAAGAGTCTGTCGAACTATAACAGAAAATATAACAGAGTATAGCAACAACAATAACAACAACAACTACCACAACTAACTACTCCTACTTAGGGACTTTACATAACAGCCCATAGGAAGCAATTCCATTGTACATTGGGTCGATCTATGTACTGAAAGAGGAAATAAAACCTCTCCCTTATTGAGCTGTGGTATTAACAACATCAAACATGTGTTTTACTTTTATCATGTTTCTGTTTATTTGTCCTTTTATTTATGGGATTGCTTACTGCATTGTCCTTGTATTCAGTGTCTGATGTATTTATACCATTATCCCGATATATGGTATGATTATGCTACATGACATGCAAAAAGCGGTTCAATAGATGCTGCAATCAAAGTGTTTCAGCGGTCACTCAAGGCCCTTCCTGGTATGTGGTCCTTTTTTCCATTAATTTTAGTATATTATCAAATTACATTTTCTGTAGCTTCCTCATTTCATCTTTTAAATGCAAATTTAGCTATTAACTCTTTTTTGTAGTACTTATACATAGAAAAGACTTTTGGATGCTAACCCTCAGTCCAAATGCAAGAAGAAAAAAGTTTTGTATTTTGAAATTATGTGGTTTTAAAAGTGTAGATGACCTGCATAATCCATTTTTTCTGATGTCCTTAAGATTTAAGTGTGCCATTTTCTTTATCTTATATTTCTTTTTGTCTACTCTATAATGTATGTTGGTTAAGGTTTTATTCTTATCCTTTGGCAGGTCTCAACATTGCATTTAATTTCCATCAATAAGGTTCACTTTATATATGATCTTTTGCTGCATGTAGTCTTACTTAGGAATTGGTAGTTTTATATTATGGACATCCTTGAAGGAATTCTCGCTTTGACTTTTGATCAATTGTGGCTTGTTTATTAGTTCATCTTTGATATTATACTATTCTTTCATGTAGGTTCATATCTTTTTGATTCTTTGGTGCAAATGGAAATTATTTTGGTGATGAGGTAGATCTTCTTTTGGGCACAATTGCAGTACAGTAGTGCATATATATTTTGGTGATGTTTATATATAAGTGAAAACAAGTTCTGGTGACTTATTAGGTTTTGAGTAAGTGTAAATGTTTCTGGTACATTTTGGTTAAAATCAGCCACGTGCTACTTAATGTATACCATTGGTGCAGTGGCAGAATTACGTGTATACAGGTGGCAAATGTAAAAGAATATATATTAAAAAAAAATATATAGCTTTACATGCGCTTTAAGCGCATATAGAGGTAGGTACCTCTACATGCGCTTTAAGCGCATGTAGAGGCACATCTACATGCGCTTTTAAAAAGCGCATGTAGAGCCTTTACCAGCGCCCCCCTCTACATGCGCTTTATAAGCGTATGTAGAGGCCAAAATAAGCGCATGTAAATGGGGTAATCTGTGGTAATGGGTAGTGATGTACATTTCCCTTCACTCGAAAAATGTAGTGATGTACACGACATACTTAATATATACAAATAAATACCGAAGGTTATATTTATTTAATTCAAACAAAGTTCTGTTATACTACCTTTGGTCCTAAATATAAGACATAGTTGACCTTTTTTGGATAGATTAAGGTTGCGACCTAGTTGAACATAAAAAAGCAAAATAAGTCAATTATATATTGATTTACTTTATTTTTTTCTTAAACTAGTTTATTTAACTTATAAACTAATGACTAATATAAAAATATATCAAATATGTCATAATTTAATAATATATTTTGAAACCTAAACATTTACAAAAAAAGTTAACTAGGTCTTATATTTAGGACCGGAGGGAGTACTAACTATAGGTAAACAATAATTTGGATTATCATGTCATAAAAGCCCTAGAGTGGTGCATCCCTATACCGGCCTTGGCAATACCACCACTTAAGCGTCATTATATGCCCAAAATAAGCTCAGGAATAGGCCATTTTATTTTGTGTTAGTATAAGTCTTTGGTTACCATTGATGTTGGAAATACTCTCTCCATTTCTTAATATAAGGTCATTATATAATTTGATTAGATTAATGATTTTAGCTAAGTTAATCATTATCATATGATATTCTGAATTAACCATTATCATATACCTTTATTCATATTAGGGCAAAAGCGCTGATATAATAATTAACTATTTTAATTTGGGCAAAAATAATAAATGACTGTTTCGCGGTGCATAAATAATAACTAACTTTGTGACCCGGTGCAAAAATAATAAAACTGGTACTAAATGTTAATTTATAGTTTTGTGGAACCTTTCTGATATTATTTTCAAAGTGAAAAATACATTTTTACCCCTCTCAATCAAAACCTTGCTGATACTAATTAGCATGAGAAGGTGAAGGGCGGAAGGAAGAATGCTTGAGTTTTAATTGTGAGAGATAAAAATGTATTTTTACTTTAGAAAACAATATTAGAAAGGTTCCACAAAACTACAAATTTACATTTAGTACCGGTTTTATTATTTTTGCACCGGGTCACAAAGTTGATTATTATTTATGCACCGCGAAATAGTCATTTATTATTTTTACCCAAATTAAAATAGTTAATTATTAGATCAGCGCTTTTGCCCTTCATATTATCCGTCCTTCACTTATTTGCTTATTCTTAATGATTATTAGTAGGGTGAAATTGGCAAAAAGTTGAGAACAATTTTAATAAGGTGACTTTATAATTAGAGATAAATTGAATGTCAAAAGCGGTCTTAAATTTAGAGACTGAAGGATTATATTTGTGAGGCTTCCACATTTATATACATGCCTCAGACTTGGGAATGAGATATTCCCTTAGTATCTAGTGATTGCTCCACGTAATCTTCAATTTCGGTAAACTGCATAGCTTTAAGTTTTTACAGTGAAATAACCATTAATAATGGCATAATCTCTTCTATTGGAATCTTCAAAATCAAACGCATCCGAGATTGTTCAGACATATCAACACATTGAAAGGATATCAATTTCACATTGCCACCTTTTTTTTCACAGTAAATGTTTTCAAATTATTAAAAGGTTAAATATCATTCTGACTGATAGACTATTTTGAAAGAATCAATTTGACCCGCAAACAAAATGTCTCATTCTAGCCAATGAACAAATAAAATGGTTAGTTTTGGTCAACAAGTTATTAGAAAATGCTAAAATACCTTTCGAGACCTAATGATATAATTTCTGAAGATGTGGATCTCACATTTAAAAATAAAAAATCCCCAACCCCACCCCCTCCTACTCTCCTTCTCCATCATTCTCAACCCCTTCAATCCCTGCAAGTCTGCAGCACCCACCACTTCCCAAAACTAAACCACCACCTCACATTCATCATAATCACCACCTCACAATCATCATAATCCCTCGTCGACATGGACGTCCAACACCACACAAGCATCCCCATCGTTATCATCCATGGCACTCCATTGTATTCCTGTAATTTGGCCATTTTCTCACTTCCATAATTGTTTTATATCAAATTTGTATTGCACATTATGTCCAATCAAACTTGATCTTAAACTAATGGAAATTAAATTACAAGTTGTGAAAAATAAGATACTTTAACTAATCCCAGTCACAGCTTCAAAGTCCGATTGTGTGCACCTGAAGTTAAATGAATCCATTAA
Organism: Mimosa pudica; assembly: GCA_029929735.1. Classification (NCBI taxonomy): domain Eukaryota; kingdom Viridiplantae; phylum Streptophyta; class Magnoliopsida; order Fabales; family Fabaceae; genus Mimosa; species Mimosa pudica. Next base: position 3,370,816 of record JAKELP010000039.1, on the reverse strand, counting down.
AATATACTTGGTAGAGTAGTATCAAAGTCGGCTTTTTTAATTATATGCTACAAAATAACTAATACAAAAATCTTACATAATACAAACTTTTTACCCAAAATTATACTTAAAGTTCAATAGAAGATGATAAACTTTTAATTTACAAAGAAGTTCATCATACAAAGATTAACTTTAACCATTTGTTATATCTCTACCCATTATATCACCTGATACCACAAAGAACATTGAATTAGCGGTGAAATTAGCAACGAAATCCATCAAAAAATAAGTTGTGCTAATTGAAATTTTGTTGTTATGGACAAAACTAAATTGGTGTCTACTTTACCTTATTTGTACTCTTTTTTATACTTATTTGTATATAGTAACTAAACAGAAAGTGAGCTTATTTTCTATTCGCCCTTTAGATAAAACGATGCAATTGTCTTTCAACACCATCCATCAATTTGACATCAATCAAATTGGCTTTTACACAAGTCAAAGTAGGTTTTAATTAAATATCAATATTGATATATTTACTTATCTTTGTCAACAAACCCTATGCAAATTTCTATTAATCATGTAATTTTTTTGTAAAATTTTACATATATTGATGATAAGTAATTTTTGTACGCAAGTACATAAAAAACAGAAGAAGCCTGCAAATCGCTCCATAAAAACCTTTCAGAAAAATATATATGCTACACACAAAATTACTAGGCTTCTTGATTTGTTTAGAAATCTATTGAAACTTAAAAGTGTAGACATAGAATTTGAGTTCTGATATTTCGACTTGATTATGTTGAGAGATTTCTGAGAATGATTGCATACAAAAATAATTTATGACCTTTTTATTGTTAAACTCTGCATCGGACAAAATAACATCAATTTGATCTGTCACTTACCATATATATATAAGAACCACGTACGAGTCAGATGCCAATATAGATTTGGATTAAAGTAGGACAACATTAGCGTGCATTCTTCAACTACTTTACATAAAATCAAAAAAATTTCAATTCTCAATCCGTAGTATGGTTTTCACCCATTTCAATGATGAGGAGATATCCTGAAAAAATAAAAGTGAATAAACACCTCGCATATGAATAAAAACCAAATTAGACTTTCTAGTTTTGTTCAAGTTCAACTAACTATAGTACTCCAGACATGGATTCGATGCGCTTCAACATGCTATATCAATTTTCACTGTAACTCTACATAAATATATTTTAATCACCTTAAAGTTTCTATATGATTTGTGGTAAAGGTGGTCTAGCTAAATAACATACAAAAGGCATAATTAAATCTGTGAAGTTATTGCTATCTTATCTTAGCTTCCATTCATCTTTATATTTAATGAATTCTTTTTGTTTCCCAATTTGATGTCATCACTTTTTTTTCGGATAACTTGACGTCATCAATTTGACGTTATATTTTAATTATTTTCTTCTGCAAACACTTTAGCGAGTCCTAGTATTAAATTCAGTTCTGCTTCTTTAATGAGTAGTATTTTGGTTATTTTGCTAACTAATCAGATAATCTGTTTCCATGTTCATATAATTGTGAAGGATTTGTGGACAAATTATGTGCGGTAGTCATTTTTGAGTTTTTAATCCGGTGTCCTGGGCCAGCCCCTATGTCACGGGGAACTCAACAGGCTCAAACTAATCTAGATTCGCACAGGGAACCTCCACTTAAGGGCAAAGTACTGGCCAAGGGGCAGACTGCATTCCCAGAGCTCGAACTCGAGACCTCTGGTTAAGCGGCGAAGTGAGACTACTACTACACCAACCGCGCTTGATTATTATGTGCTATAGTCATTGAATGAGCTGTCCATTCAAGGTTAACGGCGTTAAAGTCATTGAATTCCCGGTGCTAGGGTCGTAAATTTTGGTTGCTTTAAGGACTTATGGGAACCATCGCTCTCACCATCTATCTTCGCACCTACAAGATTGGTGATCATGTCGACGTTAAGGTTAACGGCGCCGTCCACAAAGGTATGCCTCATAAGTTCTACCATGGCCGTACCGGTCGTGTCTGGAATGTCACCAAGCGCGCAATCGCGTTGAAGTCAACAAGCAGGTATATATTGTATTATATGAAGTTTTAATTTCTGTTTCATATATATTACTCCCTTCGGTCCTAAATATAAGACCTAATTGACTTTTCTTGGAAAATCCTAAAAAAGCAAAATAAGTTAATTATAAATTAATGATTTACCTAATTTTTCCCCTAAACTAGTATATTTTGACTATAAACTAATGAATAATCTAAAAATATACTCCCTCCGGTCCTAAATATAGGACCTAGATGACTTTTTTGAAAAATACTAATAAAAGCAAAAAATAAGTTAATTATAAATTGATTTACCTAATTTTTTCTCTTACACTAGTTTATTTTACCTATAAGTTAATGGATAATCTAAAAAGATATCAAATATGTCATGATTTAATAACCTATTTCGCAACCTTAATCTTTCCAAAAAAAGTTATCTAGGTCTTATATTTAGGAACGGAGGTAGTATCAAATATGTCATAATTTAATAACCTATTTCGCAACCTTAATATCTCCAAAGAAAAGTCATCTAGGTCTTATATTTAGAACCGGAGGTAGTATATAATATGAAGTTTTAAACAACATCGACGCCAACGGTGATGGCTGCCTTGACATCGATGAGTTTGGTGAGCTCTATGACACCATCATGGCCCAACGTAACGGCTATGATGAGGACGACATGAGAGAGGCATTCGATGTTTTTGGCCGAAACGGTGACAGTTTTATCACAGTTGATTTGCTGAGATCCTTGATTCCGGCATATACAGGTTCATTATTCACTACTACAAATTGTCCCTCTACCAGCGCACCTTTACATGCGCTTAGAAGAAACGCATGTATAGAGGGTCCTTTACATGCGCTTTAAGTGCATGTACAGGTAAGAATCTATACATGCGCTTAAAGCGCATGTAGAGGCCTTATCTCTACATGCGCTTTAAGCGCATGTATAGAAATGTGCATCAATTAAAATTCACTAAAACAATGACTAGAAAGGATTTAAGTATTTAGAGATAAAATATAAAATGAACTTAGGTGAAGAGCTCAAAATTATATGGAAACACCCTTTAAAGGCACAAACACCCTTTACATGCGCTTTAAGCGCATGTAAAGGCATTACTGAAGTGCAAAACATGGAGTCATGCATAAGAGATCCTCCTCAGACCTCATAAGGTGTTCCTGCTTGTGGACTTAGTGTTTCAAGGCTCCATTACCACTTTTGGGTGCTATGGAAATGGTGAAACACCCTTTACATGCGCTTTAAGCGCATGTAAAGGCACTATTGAAGTGCAAAACATGGAGTCATGCATAAGAGGTCCTCCTCAGACCTCATAAGGTGTTCCTGCTTGTGGACTTAGTGTTTCAAGGCTCCATTACCACTTTTGGGTGCAAATGGTGAAACACCCTTTACATGCGCTTTAAGCGCATGTAAAGGCACTACTGAAGTGCAAAACATGGAGTTATGCATAAGAGGTCCTCTTCAGACCTCATAAGGTGTCCCTGCTTGTGGACTTAGTGTTTCAAGGCTCCATTACTACTTTTGGGTGCTATAGAATTGGTGAAACACCCTTTACATGCGCTTTAAGCGCATGTAGAGCCTCTACATGTGCTTAAAGCGCATGTAAAGGCTTGTTCTTCAATGGAATTCACTATAACATTGTCAAGCACAAGATTTGAGCATTTTGAGATGAAGTATTGAAACAATTTAGTTGAAAAGCACCAAATCATATGAATATCCATATAATTAAATGGACATTGGTCTTTACATGCGCTTTAAACGCATGTATAAGCCATAAAATATTAAAATAACAAAGGAAAGCCAATACATGCGCTTAAAGCGCATGTAAAGACTCCAACTTAAATAAAAGCTGAACTTGCCCTATTTCAGACACACCCACTCACCTTACTCGTCCTTCTCTCCCTTCTCTCCTCCTCCGGCGACTTCGGCCTGGGTTAGTAGAGGGCGGCGACGCCGCCGTCACTCAGTGATGGAAGAGCTCCCTCTGCTGCCTCTTTCTCCTTTCACTTGCGGGTGTGTGTTTGTGGTGAGAAAGAGAGAGTGAAGTGATGGGTTCGTGGTGAGCCGTCTGTCTAGGTGTTGTCCGGGGAGTTCTCCGGTGAGTATGGAGACTACATATAGTTCTTTAACACTGGGTAATGACTCTTATTTCTCTTTCCCCTTTGTTCTTGATTTGGGAGATCCATTACTAGGGTTTTTGTGCAAATTAAATTATGTACCTTCACGAATGAAATTGGTTGTTTGAGAATGAAATTAAGGTGATTTCTAAGTACTCTTTGGGTTAGGATTGTTTAATTTTGGGTTAGATGAACTTTGGAATCGTGTATTGTAGGAAGATTGGAAGCTTTAATTTGAAGGTTGTTTTATTCTTTGCTTGCATCAGATTGAACGTATGCTTGCTCTGCTAGTGAGTTGTTTTAAAGATGGTTACTTTATGTGCTATTATATTTTTGATTGAGCGTATCCATGCAATTCTTGATCATTAGATTATGTTGTTGCTCTATAATTTCTTGGTTGTGCTGCAAAATTCTTCATCACTTTATGTTGAGATCAATGTTATGTGTTTATGCACATGTGCTATTACCTACCAAGTGTTTGATGAAATGATTGTTATGCAGGTTTGGTTCCTGTTCTGATTGGGGGAAGTTTTTTTTAGTTGAAAAATGTGGTAATTTCAAACTTCCCTATTTATTTGACTTTCATACTTGAGGCTATTATTGTGAGAGATATAGAGGGATAAAGGGCACCAATTTTGGGTAGAAACTAGAGGCATTTTTCGGTGGTTTTAAGGGCCTATAAGAGCTATTTGATTGTGAGTAATTTCCCTTCATTCCTTGCCTTGTTTAATTTGCTCTTGACTTTGCAAATAATTCTTTGTCAAAGTTAGGGTTTTTGTGTAACCCGAATTCCATGCATCTTGGGTTAAATTTTTTTGTTTTAAAACCATCTTGGGGTGAGTTATAAGTAGTCTATAGGTTGAGATTACTTAATTTTGAGTTTGGATGATGATTTGACAAAACTAAGTGTTGAAAAGTTTGGGTTTTGGTGAGGATTTTGAAAATCCTCTGAGTGTTATAACTCTTGTTGCTTCCTTTTGGTGTGCGTGCTTTACATATTTAAGTTTCCGAGTCCCATAAATTGCTCTTCTTTGTCTATTGAGAGATGGATGTATCTGTACTGTATATATGTGTATATATTATGTGGTTATGCAGGTTTTGAAAACTGTGGTACCCTGTAGACGCTCCACTACCCCACTCCTGAGTCTCACAGTGAGTTAAGTGGTGATTACTGAGACATAGTCTTGTCTCACCCCATTCCCTTTATTTTTACAGGTGATCATGCCTAGAGGGAAGCAGAGAGGAAGGGGAAAGGATTGGCCGGCCCACACTAAGACAGTGAGTAGGCCGGAGATGATCTATAAGGAATATATATTGCCATTTATTAGGTTGCATCCGCTTCCGCATTTGTTTGTATTATTTGGAATGAAATGTGTTAGTTGTTTCTGTTGATTGTTGGTTAGTCACTGATATTGAAAGAATGTGACAGTGGTGGTCGTATCACACACTGTGTTAGTGTGATGATTGATTATATAGTGTTGAATTGACCGTTATAGGAGAATTGTCTGCTAATGGAAAGACAATTTCTCTTTCTTGATACGGATGTATCATATGATTGTGATTAACGAGGTTTGACTGCGTTTTGTGAAACTGACATGCTTAAGTCAGATAGTCGTTTTGATAGGTTTAATTGATACAGGTGTTCTGAATAATTGTGTTAAGGAAAGTCCTTTTCCTAACATGGTTATATCGTGTGATTGTGATTTACTGTTGTGACGAGTGTTGTTATTTTATATAACCATGTTAGATGGGCCCCTCTCTGCCATGGTTATGTTTTCTAAATGTAATGTTGTTTCTTTTGCTAACTATGTTAGGAAATTCTCTTTTCTAACATAGTTAGATACGTGTTAAGAATATGTTTCTAATTTCTTCATAGTAGAGAAATTCTTTTTCTAACCATGTTAGGTGTATTTTTACTAACATGGTTAGACACCATTTGTTTGGATTGTTTTGATTATGTGTTGAAACAGGTTTAAGTTAGTAGAATAATAATGAGTTAATAGGAGATATGTTACAGGAGGTATGTAACAACTTGGTATCAGTTTTATGGTAAACGATACCCTGCCTGTTGCATTGCATATAGAATGACAATATATATTCCTTTCCCTTCCTATTGTGCATGATCACTAACAGTTGTTTGTAGGATATGTGTAGTTGAATTTTGTGGACAAAATTCCTATGGTGGGGAGACTTGGTATTGCTGGATATAAGCTTTTCAGTTAAAGCTTATGAGCGGGATTGTAATTGCTAAAGTAGGTTAAGTTTATACCATGACTGTTGTGGGAATAGAAATGTTTGAAGTAGAAAATTGATTTGGACGTAACTAAAACAAATTGATATGTTGAGGTTTTTTTTTTACAGGTTAAGTGGATTGGTTTATTATCTTGTTCGAATTAAAAAGGGATGTGTACTTAAGAAATTATTGCGATAAGTTGTTTACCAATAAGTAGAAAGAAGTTAAACCTTATGGTGAGGATTAAATAGATTATCGTGCTTTGATTAGCAACATTGCTGAATTATGTAATGGGTTAAGTGAGATAGTAGCTTAGGGAAGGTATGAAACTATAAACAATATAGGTTGTGTAAGGATTTATTTGACAAAGTGGGGGATAGAAATTCAATGTATTGAGAGATTGATAAGGAATTAGGATGTTAACTAAATAAGGATTCTTCTCGGGGGTCTCGATTATAATTATGAGCCGGCCATAATCATAGTTGAGGCATCATGAGAGACTTTATTTAGTTAAAGGAGCTAGAAGGGTGCAAGTTGGTTTCATTGGAGATAGAAAGATGATTTATGTGAATGAATAAGGGTATTGGGTTATATTTGAATAATTTTTTTAAGAGAGTTGTCTCATAAGGGTATGAGAGTATTTGAATAGATATTAGGACTTTTAAGCTAAGGGAAAATGAAATTATGCTGTATAGAAATTTATATTTTGTAGTATGAGGTGTATGGGGTAATGGGTGACTCGTAGAGGTTATTTAACACTGTATGATGAGTAAATGGATTGTCTTGTCGGGATCCTAAAATTTGAAAATCTTTTGATGAGAATGTTTGGAGGAGTAAATTGGACTCAATTGATTCTTATGATTAGAAGTGAGTTGTAAATTATGAATCTTAGAATGTTAGATGAGCTTGGTTTTGAATTGAGGAACATATGATTTGAAGTATTCTAAGTGTAGTTTTGGGGATATAGATTTGTTATATAATACCTATAAGGTTATGAGATAATGATGTTGCGCCTAAATTGAAGGATTCGACCTCATGTCCGATTTTGTGCTTAGAGTTGAGTACTGTAGTATGCAGATGTATTGTTTTGGGTTACATCTAATGTGCTGAGAATAAGAGAGTTATTGATTGAACCTGTGAAGCTTGAGAAGACTTAAGCAAGGTTATAATGGATGCACAAGAGGGGGTGAATTGTGGCTATAAAATAAAAGCTCAAATAAAAACGACACAAGAGTTTATACTGGTTCGGTCTTCCTGACCTACGTCCAGTTCTCAACCACCCAGGCCGAGTTCCACTATCCCCAGGTTTTACAACGGGTGCACCTGGAACCTTTACAACCGCAAGTTTTGAACGGGATCACTTGCAACCTTACAACCACAAGTTTTACTCAGGCTCACTTGCAACCTTTCTAACTAGCTCCCCCTTACAACCAGCAAGGGTTCAACCTTTACAAATAAAGGATTTTCTAACTAAGTTCTCTTTAAGAACAGATAGTGTTACACACTTAAGTACAATTAATGCTCTTATAACACGAAGAAACTTAACTACAAAGAGTACAAGATATGTAGATGAAAGGATCACTCAATGAGTTAAATGCTCTTTCTCTTTTCTGGGCAGCTTTGAATGCTTGAAGATTTTCTCGGTTTCTCTCTCTAGCTTCTTTCAAGAATGTCAAAGATAATTGATTAGCTTCATAAATGAAGTTGAGCTCCTTTATATAGTCTTCAAACATTCTGACTCTTGGTAGGTGGGTTAGCCGTTTGAATATGGCCGTTTTTCCCATGTTACCGTTTGCCCAATTAATGCTTCATCAATGCATAGCAGGGTTGACTTGCTTTATCTCTGAAAAGTAGTCCTGACAACTCTGCTCTGACGAAAGCATTCTGACACTGCACTTCTGAACGTTCTGACATTCTGATTGCTTGCGGAAGCAGATTCACATCCGGAAGCAACTCTACTTAGTGTGCTGCACTTGAACGTTAGTTTAGCAATATAAGCACATAGTCACATGCAGTGGGTGTTTACTTAGTCTAAGATGACTTCCTTGGATCCGGAAGCACTTCTACATCCGGAAGCACTACTACTGGATGAAGGGTTATATTCACTTTTACTCACTCTCGCTCAGTGTCCTTCAATCCAACAGCCAGCGCTAGTCACTAAGCAATCGGAAGCAATTCTACTAGACGTGGCTTATGTTCACTGACACTCAGTGTTACCTATTCCAACAGCCAGCGCTAGTCACTAAGCTATCGGAAGCAATTCTACTAGACGTGGCTTATGTTCACTGACGCTTAGTGTCATCTATTCCAACAGCCAGCGCTAGTCTAAATATAACAGGAAGCAATTTCACTTCCGGTTGAATCTTGGCTTAGTCTTAAGGTTTTGTATATCTAGTGCTTCTGGACTAAGTTATTTCCCTAGTGAATTACTTGCTGTCGCTGGGGGATGAGTCATTCATCCGCGAGCGCTAGTCCTAGTCTATCCGGAAGTAAATCCACATCCGGTTGCACTCTTACTTGGGATTCTATGTTAACCTATTGCTTTCTAAGTACTTGATTCATTCTTTCATATTTTAGTCTTCATCAAAACTTAAGATTCTAACATTCTCCCCCTTTTTGATGATGACAAACTAAGTCTTATCGATTAAGTTCATATAAAAGAATTAAAAGCAATAAGTTAAATAAGGCACAAATAACTTAGACAAATATTATTGATAAGCAAAAGATTACAAGTTAGCAATACACAAGCAGATAACGTATACAAGTAATCTATACTAAGCAAAAATGAAATATGCATGAAAATCAAAGGAAAAATTCTAAGTTTAAGGGTTGAGGTGGGGATTCAGAGTTGGTGTCTCTTTTTCTTCTGCCTATCCTAATTCTCTTTCTGGAGCTGGGCTAGGTGGGCATTGTGCACATTCTGGTCAATCTGAGCAATAATTCGTTGAAGCTCTTCCTCATCCCTTTCCCTTCTGAGTCTCTCAGACTCAACAGACTCCTCGAAGGCTCTCTTCATGTTTTCGACTTCCTCATAGCCTGGAAATCCTGTTGCATCTGAGAAGAGAGTGACCTCGCCATTGGGATAGTGGATAGCCCTGATCTTAACATTCCATACTGGGAAGTTGGGGTCCTCCTCAACTTCCTGGGCTTTCCTCTTCCCTTTACCTTTGCTCTTTCCTTTCCCCTTGCTTATCGTTTGGGTAGGCTTTGCAGCTGCTCTCTCAGCTTCTAGGCAAGCCATCTGACCAAAAGAGATCTTATCCGTGTATCCATACTTCTCAAACTCTTCAGGAGTCATGTCCTCTATCTCCAACTTGACTTCCTTCAGAATTGGAATGGCTTGTACTGATGGGATCTCTTGCTCAGCTTGGGTAGATGGAGTCTCTTCCTCATTCTCAGCAGATTCAGTGGAGGTAGCACCTCTGTTGGCACGCTTTCTAGCAACTGCCTTCTTTCTTGACTCACTGAATTTAACTGCTGGCTCAGATGGAGGAGTAGCAGATGTTGGCTCAGTACGAGGAGGAGGAACAGAGGTTGTTCCAAAGGTAGAGGGGATTGGCTTGGCTATCACAATTGGAGGGTGGTTGACCTTCTTCAGCCCGTACTTCATCATTATCTCCTCAACAATATTCTTGCTTTGCTTAGTAGATGGAGATTCTGAAGATGAAGAGGCTGGTTGTGGAATTTCTTCACTTTGCTCAACTACCACCATGTCCCACTTGGACCTTTGCTCATCCGACCTCTGCTGTTGCATAAACCGGATGACTTCCCCTCTGATTAGGCTCTCAGCGCCACCCAGTCTCTGGGATTCCATGGCACGGCGGAGGGCAGCCGTGATGTCTTCATCAAGCCAGAGGGATGGCTGGCTGAGGACATCCCTTGTGTCCATGGTCTGGCGAAGGGCGAACACAGCATCTCTCCCCCTTTTGGCATCATCAACAAGGGCGAGGGCCAGGGATGGAGTGGATGAAGAGGAGGGTGGTGGTTCAGGGCCAAATCTCTTAGGAGGTGAGGGTGAGGAGGTAGAGGTAGAGGATGTGGGAGAGGATTGGTGTTCAGGAGTTTTAGGAGGGTTGGGAAAGTAAGTGGAGTTCCTTTCGAAGAAGGTGGGGTGGGTAAAGAGGCCATCAAAGGGGTAGGTGGAATAGTAGACATCAGGTTGTTTTTCCTTCCACCTAATAGGGGATTGGTCTCGGAGGTAATAAATGTCGTCTGGGTTATCTCGAGAGGTAAAGACTATGGGTGTGTGAGAGGTGGTGGGGTTAGAATTGGAGGGTCCGGCGGAGGTGTTGAATGGTGAACGAGTGGGGGTGTTGGGTGGTGTGCGAGTAGGGGAGTTATGTGGAGATGGGGAGTTGTTGGAGTGAAGGGGTGATTGGCGAGGAGATTGTTGGGGTGAGTCTTGGGGTTGTTGTTCATGGTTGGGTGAAGGCTGGGATGGTTGGTCATTGTTTGGTGATGTGTGTGGTTGTTGGTCATTTTGTGGAGGTGACTGTGGTTGTTGAGTGTTGGGAGGAGGAGGAGGGGGAAGTAGAGGGTGATTAGGAGGAGGAGGAGGAGGTGGGTTGTGAGGAGGAGGTGGTGGTAAGTTACCTTGTTGGGGTTGAGGGATCTGAAGGTGTTGGAGAATAAGGTCTAGCTTCGCATCCACCCTGGCAAGCTGCGTCTCAACTTGACCCACTCTATCCTCGAGTCGCTGGATGCGCTCCCCTTGCTGTTGGAACCCAGCATCACAGTCATTCCTTAGAGGGGCCACTAAGGACTCAGAAAGTTGAAGAAGAATCTCTTCCTTCATCTCCTGAGCAAAAGCCTTCACAGTGGCTGGTACCCTCGCAGCACGGCTTGGCCCGGGATGGGAGTCAACTTCCTGATCCCCTGCACCAGATACAGAGGAGACTGAGGTCTGAGAGGCACTGCCTGCCTGTGATCCTGAGCGAGTGGGCTTAGCAGGCCTCAGGTACTTGATGCCCATCTTGCTGATGTTAGTTGCCCCCACAGGAGCACACTTAACATTCTCTTCCTCCACGTCAGATGTAGCCTTGATCAGATTCTTCTCAAGGAGGAAGGCAAGGATGGTGGGATAGGGAAGAAATCCAGCCTTGTGGTTAACTATCCATCTGTGAAGTTCAAGGCTGATCAACTGCCCGGGGTTGATTGGCTGATGGGTAAGAAGTCTGGGGAACCACGGGTTGTCCAGCAGTGTGAACTCGTTGAAGTTACCCCCCTTGTGTGTCATCATGCGGGAGTAAACATAGTACAAGAGCCTGTTGGAGTCAGACATCTTGGACACCTTTTTCCCTTGGGTGTCATAGATCTTCGCGAGTTCCTCCTTGCTGTATTTTAGTGACTCAGGGTACAACCACTCGTTCATTCCCTCTTCTGTGATCCCCATTAAGTCATTTAAATCCCTCCAGGTGAAACTGAAGGTTCTCCCCCTGACTGTGGCAGTGAAAGTGAGTCTGCGGATCTGCTCCTTCCCATCCACCTTCTTGTATTTGACTTTCCCAGAGAGGGACTCACAAAATACTCGCAGGACGTTGATGTTGTAGTCCTGCTTGATCCCCAGCCAGGGCATGTATCTTTCCAGATAAGGGCGCAGATGAGGGAACCCTAATTCATCTATCTTAACCAGATCGATGAACAAGCCGTTGTTGAAGTAGGGCTTGATTGTCTCAAACTTTGAGGAAACGGCCTCCAAAGCCCCATCTCTATAAACAAGAGGGTCATCCTCCTCTACCCTCTGTCTTTTGGAAGAAGGTTCCTCGATGAATTGAACCTTCTTCTTCCCTTTCATCTTGGCTTGTGCTTGTTCATGCCCAGTCTGCCCAGGCTGTTCTTCCACTTGTCCAGAATGTTCTTGGTGTTCTTCATGGTGTTCATGGGATTGCCCAGATTTCCCAGAGTGCTTATGCCCAGATTTGCCAGATTTGGACTTAGATTTCTTGGAGGTGGTGACTTTCTGTGTGTTAGGGTTTGTTTCATGTGAGCCGGCCATTTTTGTGTGGTTTTAGTGGTTAAATGAGATGAAATACGAAGAAGAAGATGAAGAAGAATATGAAGAAGATGAAGAGAGTATGAATGTGTGCAGAGAATATGGGGGTAAAAATTCGAGTAAGTGAAAAAGTGAAAGTGAAATGACTTCCTATTTATATGCAAAGTTACTGAGGGTAAAATGGGCATGACTTTTCAGATGAAAGCAAACGTTTATACATTGGGTAACGTAAACGCTTAAATTGAAATGACGCACCTTACGACATATGTCGCTTCACCTTGCCAGAGAAGGCACAACTTCTCATGGAGGGATATGAAACGTTTCTGAAGTGACGTGTCCTTTGGTTCAGCCACTGGCGCTCTTTCAGTTCAACATTCAGTGCCAGCGGGTGATCATCCGGAAGTGGTTTTGCTTCCGGTTGCACTTGCTTAAGATTTAACATTGGGGACCTGCAAAAACAAGAATTGGCACTCCGATGCCTAAGTTAGTATTGTTGTAGGTTTTAATCAATCAAGCATAATAATTGAAAAATTACACCTCATTTGGGTTTACCATTCCCAAATCACCTCTTATGTAAGTAAACTGGTCAACCCCCAGAGGCTTGGTGAAGATATCAGCAAGCTGTTGTAGAGTGGGGACAAATTGCACTTTGACATCCTTCTTTTGAACATGGTCTCTGATGAAGTGATGTCTGACATCAATGTGCTTTGTCCTTGTGTGCTGAACCGGATTCTTGGCGAGGCAGATTGTGCTTGTGTTGTCACAGAGGATGGGTGCCTCAGGGAACTCCAAGCCAAGATCTCTCAGTTGGTTCTTCAGCCACAGCACTTGGGCACAACAGCTTGCAGCAGCAATGTATTCTGCCTCAGTGGATGATAATGACACACAGGTTTGCTTCTTGCTAGCCCAAGACACCAGACAACCACCAAGAAAGGCGCATTGTCCACTGGTGCTCTTCCTATCTGTTTTATAACCTGCATCGTCAGAGTCAGAATAAGCCCACAAGAACTCTTGGTTACCTCTGGGATACCAAAGACAAAGCTCTTGTGTTCCCTCAAGGTATCTAAGAATACGTTTAACACATGTTAAGTGTGACTCCTTGGGGTTGGCTTGAAACCTAGCACACATGCCTACACTAAATTGAATGTCAGGCCTGCTTGCTGTTAAGTATAGGAGGGAACCTATCATTCCCCTGTATATGGGCAGACTGACAGATTTACCTTTTGCGTCAGCATCGAGTGCGGCAGTGGTACTCATGGGAGTGTCATACTCCTTGCATTCATCCATCCCAAACTTCTTGAGTAGCTCTCTGCAGTACTTAGCTTGGGAGATGAAGATTCCATTCTTCTTTTGCTTAATTTGCAGGCCTAGGAAGAACGTTAGTTCTCCCATCATTGACATTTCAAACTCACCCTGCATGGTCTTAGAGAATTCTTCACAAAGCTTTTCATTAGTTGCCCCAAAAATAATATCATCAACATAAATTTGGACAATTAACATATTTCTATCTTTGTGAAGAATAAACAGTGTACTATCTAATTTGCCTCTTGAGAAACCCTTGCCCAGCAAAAAGCTACTGAGTCTCTCATACCAAGCTCGAGGAGCTTGTTTCAGGCCATACAAAGCTTTCTTTAGCCTGTACACATGTTTAGGACGCTTGTGGTCCTCAAAGCCAGGAGGTTGTTCTACATAAACCTCTTCTTTAATATAACCATTAAGAAAAGCACTCTTTACATCCATTTGATATAATCTAAAGCCTTTCATGGATGCAAAGGCTAGAAGAATTCTTATTGCTTCAAGTCTAGCGACTGGAGCAAAAGTTTCTTCATAGTCAATGCCTTCTTCTTGGTTATATCCTTTGGCTACTAATCTGGCTTTGTTTCTTGATCAAGAGGATGATCCCTGTGATGTCTCCTAGCTGTTGGCAACTGTGCCTCATCAGGCACGGTCTGCACTCTAGGTTCATCACTGGGTTCATCTTCTTCTTTGAGATTGCTTGCTGGTGTTTCTTTTGGTGGTGAAGAAGATGATGGTGGTTTTGGAAGATTAAGTATTTCATCATCTTCTGTGGATTGTCCCCATGTAGGAGTTTCATCGAATACAACATGCATTGATTCTTCTACAATTCTAGTTCTCATGTTGTATATTCTATATGCTTTACTCCTAAGGGAATATCCTATGAATATACCTACATCAGCTTTTGGATCAAACTTACCCAGATTTACCTTTCCATTGTTATGCACATAGCATTTTGATCCAAAGATTCTGAGGTGGCTGATGTTGGGCTTCCTCCCTTTATACAGCTCATATGGAGTCTTGTCCAAGCCCTTGCGAACATAGGCTCTGTTAGAGATGTAGCAAGCAGTGCTCATAGCGTCCGCCCAAAACACTTGAGAAACCTCTTTCTCGTTGAGCATGCTTCTAGCCATCTCTGTCAGAACCCTGTTCTTTCTCTCGACCACTCCGTTTTGCTGAGGAGTTCTAGGAGCTGAGAAGTTGTGTTCAATACCATTTTGCTCACATAGCTCAGAGAAGCTATGGTTCTCAAACTCTCCTCCATGGTCTGTCCTTATGGCTGTGATTTTGAGCTCTCTCTCATTCTGCACTTTCTTAGCCAGGACAACAAAAGCATCAAAAGCATCTTGCTTAGAGGCAAGAAACATAGTCCAAGTGAACCTTGAATAGTCATCCACCACCACTAGAGCATACAGGTTTCCACCCAAGCTCTTCACTCTCGCTGGCCCAACCAAATCCATATGGATCAGTTCCAAGGGCGTGCTGGTGGAGACTCTCTTCTTGGTTTTAAACGAGGACTTTGTTTGCTTCCCTCGTTGGCATGATTCACAAATAAAATCATGTTTTACCTTAAAGGATGGAATACCTATAGCTAGCTCCTTTTTAATTAGCATATCAAGTTGAGTAAAATTAACATGAGCTAACCTCTTATGCCAAAGCCAACTGTTCTCATCACTAGATATTAAACATTTTTCTTCCAGTTGTTGACATAAGTCTAGAGTATATAGGTTTCCATTTCTATTTACCTTAAGTTTGCATTTTAAATTGGCCTTATCTAAATTCAGATCCTGCTTATCAACTATTAAGCACTCATGTGAATCAAAGATTACCCAATTTCCTTTGTCAGTGCTCTGGCTCACGCTCAGCAGGTTGTGACAGAGACCGTCCACCAGATAGACGTCTTTCACTGGTCCAACTTCTCCAACTCCAGTGATCTTTCCACTTTGATTTCCTCCAAAGGTTACTGTGGCTCCGTCTTTGATCACCAGAGATTTGAACTTGTCTCTGTCTCCAGTCATATGTCTCGAGCATCCGCTGTCAATATACCATTTTCTGTTCTTGGATGCTTTGAGACACACCTGAAAGAATCAAGTAAGCTTAGGTACCCAACCTTTCTTGGGTCCTCTGTCATTAGTTTTCAGTGCCCTTGGTCTAGTGTTAGCCTTGACCTTGGGCTTATGATCATTCAGTGCCTCCGGCCTAGTGCTGGCTCTAGGCTCTTGGGTTTTCCCTGTGGATTGTTTCCAGGCTCGGGATCCCTGTCCTCCCTTAGTTTCCTTTCCAGGGGGAGGATCCTTTGTAGCCTTGGTTCCTTTAGGGACCCATTTGTAAGAGCTACTTGCTCTATGCTTCTTGGCATTACAGGTGGACGTGGAGTGTCCTTTCCTGTTGCAATAGTTACAGAAGCTAAAAGGTGAGGAGCTGTGACTAGTGGCTTTGTGGAAGAATTTCAAGTAGGGCTTCACTTTTGGTTCCACCCACTTTTTCCCTCTAGGAGTATATCCTAAGCCAGTCCTGTCCCTATATGCCCTTTGATTCATTAAAATTATATTTAACATTTCTAACCCATTTGTAAACTTCTGCAGGGCATTTTGCAGCTTGTCTCTTTCAGCTGAGATTTTGCTGCAACTAGGGCAGCTCTCAAGTGTTGAGGCATTGGGTTCTGCTTGGGGAGAACCCTTGCCATCCGCTACCGGAAGCTTTCTGGCTTCCGCTAGCTCTTCACTTAGTGAGTCCACCTTGGACTCAAGTGATTCCTTTTTAGTTTTTAACACTTTATAGGCTTTACATAATCGAGAGAATTCTTCATGAACCTCATTGTAAGCCTCTTATAGTTCAGAGAAGGTTACCTCATTGTCCTCGTGGGTGAGATCAAACTCTGAAGATGCTTCCTCATCATCTTCTCTGGCTACCAGGCAGAGGTTGGCAACTTCTTCCTCATCACTTGCTTCGTCATCTGAGCTATTCACCCAGATAGAGGACACGAAGGCTTTTCTCTTGTCTTTCCCCTTTGATCTTTGCAAGCTTGGACACTCAGCCTTGAAGTGGCCAGGATTTTTACATTCAAAGCACACCGGGGCCTTTTCCTTCTTGTATCCCTTCCTCTGACTGGAGTCACCTTTCTGAAAGCCTCCTTTCTTCTTGAAGAACTTTCTGAACTTTCTCACCATCATGGCCATCTCTTCTTCGTCCAGTTCCTCCTCATCATCCTCCTCATCATCATCATCAATCTCCTTGTTGGGAGCAACAAGGGCAAGATTCTTGGCTTTGGATGAGGCTTGAGGAGCTCTCTGAGCTAGCAATGTTGGTTCATATTCAGCCAAAGAACCAAAGAGTGCAGTGATGGAGCTGGTTGACTCTCCTTGGACTTCCTGCAAGATGGTTACTTTGGTGATCCAATCACCTTTCATGATTTTTAGGATCTTGCTGACTTGCTCTCTTTCTGGAATGTCCTTACCCAAGGAGGCCAAGTTGTTGATGAGATGAGTGAACCTCAGCTCCAGCTCTCTGATTGGCTCAGTCGGACTAAGCATGGCGAACTTGTGAAACTCTTCCACCAACATCTCAACTCTTCTTGCTTTCACTCCCCTGGTTCCAGAGTGAGTAGCCTCAAGAGCCTCCCACATATCCTTAGCATTTTTGTGGTGGCTGATCCTATGAAATTCCTTAGGGCTGAGAGCACACTGAATGTAGTGCATGGCCCTATAGTTCAGTTGGACTAGAGCATAGTCCTCATTAGTGTACCTGGATCGCTGCTTAGCAAAACCATCCTCATCTAGTGGAGTGTGATCCCCACGTTCGATTACATCCCAGAGTCTGATGTCGCTGGACTTGATGTAAGTCTCCATTCGAAACTTCCAGAATGGATAGTTATACCCATCAAAGCCTGGAGGCTTGTTGGGTTGAATAGAGACATCTGGCAGGGAGTAATCTGTATCCATTACTAGATCTTTGCTTTCTGGATTCGTTGGAATCGAGTGAGAAAGACCCGCTCTGATACCAAATGAAAGTAATGGATGCACAAGAGGGGGGAGGGTGAATTGTGGCTATAAAATAAAAGCTCAAATAAAAACGACACAAGAGTTTATACTGGTTCGGTCTTCCTGACCTACGTCCAGTTCTCAACCACCCAGGCCGAGTTCCACTATCCCCAGGTTTTACAACGGGTGCACCTGGAACCTTTACAACCGCAAGTTTTGAACGGGATCACTTGCAACCTTACAACCACAAGTTTTACTCAGGCTCACTTGCAACCTTTCTAACTAGCTCCCCCTTACAACCAGCAAGGGTTCAACCTTTACAAATAAATGATTTTCTAACTAAGTTCTCTTTAAGAACAGATAGTGTTACACACTTAAGTACAATTAATGCTCTTATAACACGAAGAAACTTAACTACAAAGAGTACAAGATATGTAGATGAAAGGATCACTCAATGAGTTAAATGCTCTTTCTCTTTTCTGGGCAGCTTTGAATGCTTGAAGATTTTCTCGGTTTCTCTCTCTAGCTTCTTTCAAGAATGTCAAAGATAATTGATTAGCTTCATAAATGAAGTTGAGCTCCTTTATATAGTCTTCAAACATTCTGACTCTTGGTAGGTGGGTTAGCCGTTTGAATATGGCCGTTTTTCCCATGTTACCGTTTGCCCAATTAATGCTTCATCAATGCATAGCAGGGTTGACTTGCTTTATCTCTGAAAAGTAGTCCTGACAACTCTGCTCTGACGAAAGCATTCTGACACTGCACTTCTGAACGTTCTGACATTCTGATTGCTTGCGGAAGCAGATTCACATCCGGAAGCAACTCTACTTAGTGTGCTGCACTTGAACGTTAGTTTAGCAATATAAGCACATAGTCACATGCAGTGGGTGTTTACTTAGTCTAAGATGACTTCCTTGGATCCGGAAGCACTTCTACATCCGGAAGCACTACTACTGGATGAAGGGTTATATTCACTTTTACTCACTCTCGCTCAGTGTCCTTCAATCCAACAGCCAGCGCTAGTCACTAAGCAATCGGAAGCAATTCTACTAGACGTGGCTTATGTTCACTGACACTCAGTGTTACCTATTCCAACAGCCAGCGCTAGTCACTAAGCTATCGGAAGCAATTCTACTAGACGTGGCTTATGTTCACTGACGCTTAGTGTCATCTATTCCAACAGCCAGCGCTAGTCTAAATATAACAGGAAGCAATTTCACTTCCGGTTGAATCCTGGCTTAGTCTTAAGGTTTTGTATATCTAGTGCTTCTGGACTAAGTTATTTCCCTAGTGAATTACTTGTTGTCGCTGGGGGATGAGTCATTCATCCGCGAGCGCTAGTCCTAGTCTATCCGGAAGTAAATCCACATCCGGTTGCACTCTTACTTGGGATTCTATGTTAACCTATTGCTTTCTAAGTACTTGATTCATTCTTTCATATTTTAGTCTTCATCAAAACTTAAGATTCTAACAGGTTATTCATATAGAGGGTTTTAAAGATTTAAACGATTGAATTGTTTTGAAGGAATATTGTTTTCAATGATTAATTTTTGAATGGTTTAAGATTCAGTAAAAATGATTTTATTTTGTGTAAATGGTGGAATTGTATAGGCGAATAGATTAGTGTCATTATTGTTTTGAAGAAATCCATAGTGATCTTTTAATTATTAATTATAGGAGATATTTTGGTGAGTTTTGATTAATGATTTAGTAGGTTTATGGATTGTTTTAGAGTGATGTCAAAGGATTGGAAAAGTGATTTTTAGAGGAAGGTAATGGAGTAGGTGAAATGTTAAATCTTAATAAGAATGTGCAAGGTAAATTGGAGAATGGAAATATGCTAGTCAGATTCTGATGTTGGTGGTTCAAGGGTTGAACTTTGAGATTGGGTAACTATAGAAATTTTTAAGGAATTGTAGGATTAGGAATCATTGAGTTGTTGAACTGATTTATGGGTTATTATTCATGTTATGAGGTTGATGGAAATTTTTAATTGTATAGTTTTGTTAGAATCACATTATGTGGGATTTGTATGCGTTAAATTTAAATTACCTCAAAGACGACTTTTGTAGTTTACTGGCTATTGAGATTGGAAATGACATTAGTGAGAGAAGATTTTTGAGGTAGATTCAGATAATATTGCGGATAGGCTAAAGGTTGTAAATGCTATAAATATGGTTATGACTTGAAGTCAAAGGAGAATCGTGAGGTTTCTCTTGGTTTATTAGGCATATTGATGTTAATACTTATGAAGAATTCAATCGGTACAAATTGTTGGGACTAATATAGGTGGAATTACGAGATTAATGTTAAAAATTGTCTGGCTTGTATTGATTAAGTAGAGACATTATTTGACAGGGGTTAACAATTTTGATAATTGGAGAAATATGATGATTATGGATTGAGGATTGACTAGAAAATTTTGGTTAAAAGTGAAGTGGAGAAAGAAAATTTAATGTAGGTTCTGAATTAAAGTTGATTAAAGAGAATTGTTTGAGATTGAGATGGAGAATATATTAGTTATGAGTTGAAGACTAAGTAACATTAATTGTTGAATTTGAGGTTTTATTGCGGTTGAAGGGATATATATATTATTTTGGTCATGGAACTTAGAATTATTGGGTACGGATTACTGTTTAGGCTTGCGGACGTAACTGAAGTAACTATATATGGTATTGGTGAACAATTTTTTTGTATAAAGTGGTTTAAATAGATTTATCATGAATTCATGAGTCATTAAGGTAAGTGAGATTTTATGTTGAGTATAAAGACAAAGGATTGAGTTTAGAAGTGTTAATCATATTTAGTATTAGTGGTATGGTGGTTTAGTGAAATAATAAATAGAGGATTAGAGTTCTATGATAAATTCTCATTTTTCTATTGAGGAAATTAAGATGATTTGAGTTAATGATGGATTTTGGAGAATGTGCGAGATAAGAAGGTAAGAAGAATAGTTAAGTTAAAATATTAAGTTGAAGTTTTAGCGAACTCTTAATTGATTCCTTAAAATTTAATGCAAGTGATTTTGATGATGAACTCGATATGGTGGGACATATGTTAAGTTACAGTTATGAGACAAGTAAAGAATGAATTTTTATGGGATTTTGTTTGGCAATTCAGACGTGAGAGCATGGGATTAAACTTGGCGAAATTATTGGGTATAGATTTAAGTCCATTATACTAGTAGAAGAACTCTATCTTAAATAGGAATATGAAATAGTGGAAACTGTTGTAAGTAGCAACCTCTAGACTTCAAAGTAGATAAAATGATTGGGAGTAGTATTGTGTGTACGACCGAATTAAGAAAGCTTAAGTGTTGATGAAGGTTGGTGAAGCATTGTTGGTTAGTTAGTAATGATTTTCAAGGTGATGAAATTGTCTCTATATTAGATGATACCTTAGGAATTAGACTAAGGAATTGAAAATGTACATTTATTTGGTGTGAAATATTTAGTAAGGGAATAAAGAATGACTCTCATAGCCTTATATGATAAAGAAATTAGACAATTAAGGTGTAGGAAGGTCACAATTATGACTTCAAATTTAGAAAGCTAGAGTAATGATTTGCTATTTTGACTGAAAGTTGGGGGATTTTCGTAACTATTTCAAGATTTTAGGAGTGTATTGAGTAAACTACTTTATGTAGTATTTATCAAAATTGTTGGACATAGTGAATTTTGAGGGCAAAATTCCTAAAAGGTGGGGAGAATTGTAACATCCTGAAAATTTAATACAGGATTAGAGAGTGTTTTGGGAAACAATAAATGTAGAAATTGGAAATTTTGGAATTTTTAGGAATTTTTGGTGATTTTTAGAATATTTTGGAAGTTTTAAGTAATAAGTGTCTAAATAATTAATTAAACAATTGAAGAATTAGAAATATGAGAGTATGATGGAATCCAAAATATTTTTAAAGTTAAGGAGAATGAAAGCTAGTTTAAGTGGATTTAAATTAAAAGAGGACATTATGGTAATTTCCGGTATGAAATTATCCATTTCTAGACAAGAAAAAAACAAGGCAAATGCGGCCTTAGACCCCCTTTCTTCTTTAACAAACGAACAGCCCCCCCCCTCTCAAAATATGTCGCCTTCACTCCTCCCTTCCCTCACCATTTTTCACTTTCTCTTCCACTCACACCCACCCATTCGGCCTCCACTCTCCAAAAAGTACAACCTTTCCATTTTGTTACATCTTCCTTTCCTCTTATCTGTCAAGCTTGAGCTCGATCCGTGGGTGTGCAGTCCTTTTCATTCTTCCTCATTTTTCCGACGTGTGAAGCTTTTCCGGCGCCGGCGACTTCGTTTTCCGGCGGTCATCGGCGGCGTTAGGTAAGTGGGTTGTATTCTTTCGTTTTCAAAAGTCACTTTTCTTTTCCAACTTCGCTTTCTTCTCTTCTCTTCTCCTTAGATCTGTGCTCGCTATGTTTCTCATTTTCCGGCGAGTTGCTTCAACTCCGGCGACGTGAATGGCGATTAGAGGTAAAGGTTTGATTTTTCTTGGAGTTCTTGAATGGTTCTTGCATTTCTAGCGTCATCTCGTCATTTTCTCAGCTTTTCTCCATCTTTCAGCTCGGCCGGTCACATTTTCCGGTGACCTTGTGCGGCGGCCGGAGGCGGTTGCACTCCTCTGCCCATTCTTGAACTTTGTAAGCCATCCCAACCCTTTGTGATGTTGATTTTTAGACAAAGTTCCCTCCTTTAATGTTAGCGTTTTGTGAAAAATTGAGACTTTAGGATTTACAAGCTACAATAGTGCTTATTTAGTTGTTAATTGAAGTTTGGGGAGAGTATTTGATGTTTTCTTAAAGTGGGAGATTACCTTAGGATTTTTGGGGAATAATTTTGGATTCTTTAAAAATTAGGTTTTGGTTATATTGTGACTTTTGGAGTGTCAATGCTTTAATATTGAAATGAGGCATTGAATTTGAGTATTCTTGGGAGCAATTGGATTTTCTAAAGGAGATTAAGCATTTGAGAATTTTTGGTGAAGATTGAGATTCTTTGAAGTTAGGGTTTTGCCATATTTAAATCTTTAGTGCTATAAACAAAAATTTGTGAATATTTAAATGGTTAATTGAGGATTTTTGGATGGTAATTGAGTTTATTGAAGTTGGGAATTATTTTGTGAATTTATGGAACTCTTTATGACTCTTTGAGTTGGAGTTTTGTTAATGAAAGATGATTTAAATGAATTGGTGGTTAATAGATGTTTGTTGAGGTTATATTAGGATGTTAGAATCTTAAGTTTTGATGGTGACTAAGGTATGATATGGTCTAGTACTTAAAAGAACATAATCAACACTTAGGAAGGATTAGATGACATGGTTAGAATCCTAAGTTAGATCACTTGCGAATGCAAGATCACTTCCGGAAGTATTAGCACTAGCGCTCGCGGATGGAGTACACATCCCATAGGGGACGCAAGCGGAAGCAAGTGAGACACTTGGTTAGAACCCAGTCTAGATTGCTAACACTGAATCCTAAGTTAAGTCACAACCGGATGCGGATTCACTTCCGGATGAATTAAGACTAGCGCTCACGAATGAAAGACTCATCCCACAGCGGAATCACAACTGGATGCGGAATCACTTCCGGATGGACTAGGACTAGCGCTCGCGGATGAATGTCTCATCCCCCAGCGACAGCAAGCACTTCACTTAGTCATAACTCAGTCTAGGAGCATTAGAAGTACAAAACCCTTGAGACTAAGTTAAGATGCAATCGGATGTATAATTGCTTCCTATTGCTTAGTGACTAGCGCTGACTGTTGGCTTAGGTAACACTGAGCGTCAGTGAGTATAATATGATCATAACTCAACGTTCATTAGGAGTACTTCCGGATGTGGAATTGCTTCCTGAAGTAAGAGAGCTTCCTTAAGACAATTGAACTCCCACTGCATGTGATTATGTGTTGTTATACTACACATCCCATAGCATGAGTAAATAACACACTAAGTCACTTAGGAAGAATTAGACTAAAATCAAATCCCTAGTTAGAATACAACCGGATGCAGAATCGCTTCCGGAAGACTTAGAGTAAAATAACGAGACTTACGCTGACTATTGGAATAGACATCCCCTAGCGTCAGTAGACAATACACTAAGTCAGAACATAGTCTAAGTAAGAATGCTTCCCAGAGCAAACAAGCTTCCCACAGCATGTATAGTTCCTACTATACTTGATTATATATATTACTCTGTTGGACTAACAAGTATGTGCAGAACTTAGTTTTGCTTCCGGATGCAAATGAGCTTCCGGATGCAAATACTCTTGGCACTGGAATTCAGAGATTAACTCTTGCAGAGCAAGACTGCCGCTTCCGGATGAACAATGAACGATGCACGATGATCATCCGTCAGCAGGATTACAAGAGTCAGAAGTACATATGCTCAGAAGTCAGTATGATGTTGTCAGAGCAGAGTGGTTAGAATTGCTTTTCAGAGATAAAGCAAGTCAACCCTGCTAAGCTTTAATGGAGCGTTTAAGAAGATGTACTTCCCAACGGTAACAAGAGGTTAACAGATATTCAAACAACATTGTTACCTACCAAGCATGAGGAGCATGAGAGATAAGGAGAACATAATCTGAAGATTCATTCAAGATGTCAAAGCTCATACTACCCACAAGAGTCAGAGTCCATAAGAGAGCTTCTGATAGCAAGAGAGCATCCAATAGCAAAGCGCTCTTATCATTCATGAACAAGTGCTTGGAAGACGAAGTTCCTCTATGTGATAGTAAGCAGAATGTTAGAGTCAACGAGCTTCACTTCAGATAGCAAGAGAGCTTCCGATAGTAAGTCTCTTAGCATCCTGGACTTATGCTTGAGGAACGAAGTCCTCATCTGACAACAAGCAAGAGTCAGACCGTACAGTGTATAGATGTCAGAACGACTTTTGCCAGAACAGTGTTGTCAGAACAGTGTTGACAGAACAGCTGGTCAGAGCACCTTTTCAGATAAAGCAAAGTCAACCCTGCTGTGCATTAATGAGGACAACGTAAACAAGGCCCCAACGGCTATATTCAAACGGCCTTATTGCCTCTCTAACGGTTGGATAATCAGAGGCTGGTATAAAAGGAGATATTCTTCATTTCTGAATAGAGAGCTTCATGAGTTTGATAAGCAAGAGAAATAGAATGAAGAAGCTCAAGCCTACTATCTGAAATATCCTTCTCATCTTCTACTCTCTGATTATAAAGTTGTAATACTCTTAGAGAAAATTAGTGGAGAGCAATCATTGTACCTAAGTGAGTAACATAATCTGTTCATTGAGTGAACCCACTTAGTTGAGCTTAAGTGTTTAGCACAATCAGTTCATAGAGTGAACATCCTATCAAACCTGTTCTAAAGCTTGTCGCTTGAAGAACAATATTGTAATCATTGTTAAATCATTGTCTGTAAAGACTGAACCCTTCTAGGTGTGAGGGGGAGCTGTATAGGTTGCAAGTGAGCCCGCAAAACTTGTGGTTGTAAGGGTTGCAAGTGATCCCGTAAAACTTGCGGTTAGGTTTGCAGGTTAGCCGTTAGCAAAACCTGTGGGTTGTTAGGTGAACCCGTGTTCGTAAAACCTAAAGTGTAAAGGCTTCTCTTGTGCCCGGTTTAAACAAGAATAGTGGATTGGAAATCTCAGGTGTAGCCTGGGGACTGGATGTAGGTCTGGGTGACCGAACCAGGATAAATTTATGTGTGCATAAATTTACATTTAAACATTCTATTTTGCATCACATAACATACTGACTTGTGCATACCATTACTTATTATCATCATCACCAAGCACAAGCAGTCTTTCGGAAAAGAGTTTAAGTTTTTATTCCCTCACCCAATTCACCCCCCCTCTTGGGTGACAGCCACACATTTCATTTGGTATCAGAGCAGGTCACTTGTTTAAAGGATCCAACGATCTCAAGTGTAAAGACCTTGGCTGATTTGGGTTAAAATGTTTTCCAAAGGCTTTGATCATACCATTCCACCTGTGTTAGAAAATATTGATTTTTGTTGGTGGAAAGCAAGAATGGAAAGTTTTATACAATCCACTAGTTTGAAAATGTGGGATATTTTTGAAAATGATTTTGATTTCAAACCAAGAGGAAACTGGACTGAAAAGGAGAAAAAATTGTTTTCCTTAAACATTAGAGCAATGCAAATTTTATACAAAGGCTTAACTGAAAATGATTTCCAGAAGGTCAAACACTGCTCTAGTGCTAGAGATATTTGGAATACTCTTGATGTGATATATGCTTCTAACCCATCTCTTGAAAGCACAGCTGTCCAAAGCTCAACTCGTGCTCTTTGTGGATCATCTACTGATGAGCTTCTGGAAGGTGATATTGAGGAAGCAGGCTTCAGTGAAGAGAGTATCCATTTCTGCCTAGAAGATTCAAAAAGTGAGGTATCTGGATCTGAACTTGAACTTTCTGAATTGCAAGATGCATACAATGAGTTATATACCGAATATTGTAAACTTGCAAAAGAACTTCTAGGCTTAAAAGAAAAAGATAGGAAACTTGAAAAACTAATTTCTTCTTCTACGTCCAAAGTTTCCGAGGTTTCTTTTAAAGAACTAGTGGTTCCGATAGCTAGCCCACTATTGGCAGGGAAAACTTCAACATGTCTTGAAAAATGTTTTGATTGTAAACATGTGTTGAAGGAAAAGGAAAAGCTTTCAAAAGAAACTGAGATTTCAAAGGAACAAAAAGCTTCTCTAAAGAAAACTAATCATGATAATGATAGAAAACCTCATTTTGATTTTCATTCTATTATCTGTCATTATTGTGGTAGATTAGGACATATTTCTCACACATGCAGTCTTAGAAGAAATTCAAATGAGAGAAATAAATTTGTATGGATTCCTAAAGGACAAGTAAGGTCCAGTGCTAACCTTGTAGGACCCAAGTACAAATGGGTACCAAAACATCCTTCTAGTGCCTTACTTGTGCAGGAAAGATCAAGAGTTCCTCTTACCCCAAAGAAGAGAACTCGCGGTGATGCAATTGCTGAAACCCCCTGGTACAATCATAAGAAGCAGCCGGCAACCACAAGGGACAATGGTTCTGTCTCAAGGATGAGCTATCACAGAGTTCCATTCAACTATCCTGAGAAGAACAAGAAAGAGTGGATTCCTCGATCAACATTGAAAAGGCTCTTGAATCCTACCTCTCAGAAGAAAGTGCTTCGAACCAAGGATAAGTATAGAAGATCTCCTTGGGTAAGCAAAGGATCACTTAGCAACGAAGCATTTGATAGTAAAATCTCCTATGCTGATGTTAGATGGACTTATTGAGATTTTACATTAAGCATCCTAAGATGTGAACATTATATTAATCATAGAAGAAAGCTTAAAGAAATTAATAATGTTCATAATCCACATGCTGTCCATGATTGTCTTGATCAAAAATGATAGATTCACCATGCCATACACATAGCAAGTAATCTCTAAGTGCATGTGAATTATATATATAACCTACAAACTGACCTTCAGATCCAGACTTGGATACAAAAGGAAGGAACTATCTGATATTTTGTAGGAAAGGCAATCCGGAGGTTCAGCAAGACAAGGGTGAAGAAGACTCTGGCCAAAAAAAAGGATCTCCTCCCTCGGTGAGCCATCAGACAGTGAAGAAGAGTCAATTGCTGATCCTAAGAATGTTCTGAATGAACAAGAAGGGAAAAGGGAAAGCTAGGTCAAGCCAACCTCAAGACCCCAGCAACCCTGTCTGATAAACTCAGACTTCCCAGTTTGAAGGTTGAGATCAAAATGTTTATCTCCCTCACGGATCCATTACAATAGGAGATGCATCAACATTTGAAGGATCTGTTGAATTTAGTGAGACTGTTGATCTGAAAAGCCATAGTAGAACCCCTGGAGCTTCAACAGATTCTTGTCCAGATCAATCAATCAGAGTTAGATGAGTTATGGGCTAAAATGAACAAGGAGCATGAGCAAAATCAGAAAGAGATAGGCTAAGATAGCCATCCCTCGGACTTGACCAGGATGTCACTGCTGCCCTCAGAAGGGAAATTGAAATGAAGCGGATTGCCCAAGCAGGAAGGCTCGCCCTTGGGGAAGCCATCTGATTCATGTGCCCCCAACAGTCTGTTAGCACAGAGGCAAGCTTGAGATAGCGCTGAGTGATCAACCTGCGGAGATACCCTCTGCTGAGCCTGTGTCTCCGTCTGCGCCAGCACCCAATCTGATTGAAGAGCTGTGTATGAAGTATGGGTTCAAGAGGCCAGAGATGCCAGTGGTAGTGATCACCAAGTGAATTCATCCCTCTGCACCAGCTCCAATCCATCCTATTAGCCTCAGCAAGACTCAGGACTGTACCTCATCTGAACAATTAGTCAAGTCTTGATAAGCATTCGTCACACATAGATTTTGGTGCTGCTCTGAAAATAGAATCCTTGCATTGCCAACCAAAATCAAGCGAGCTACTGCTTGATGCGAATGGAGCTATGGTGATATCATTCTTACCTTCCTCTTTACTTGAATAATCATTTGGGTAGTAAATGCATGATGGGCTTAACAGCTTTTATTTCTCTGAAACTGATATGATTTCCCTTATCTGTGATGACCTTATTTTCTGTAAAAATGATCCTATCATATCAAATTCATTTTCTGATATAATGCATACTGATTTTACAGATTCAAGAAGTCTGACACTTTGAAACTGAACTTTCTTCAAAACCTTCTGAATTTGTGCATGCTGAATCATTGTGTTCCAAGATTTCTGACATTGTTAAGAAGATTCAGAACTAGTTTCAGAATTTTGACACTAAAACTAAAAACCTTCTTCAGAGTTTTCATATGGAGTCTAAATCGTTTTACTCATATATGCTTAGCGAATCTTTTTAAGGGCGCCTCTCATGAAAGAAAATAGTTTATGCATTCACCTTGATTTTTGAAAGATCCTTTTTGAAATGCAAACTTTCAAAACAGATTCCGATCCTCTTTAAACTTACATGACAACCATACCTCATGATAGCATTCAAAAGTTATTTCTGATTTTCCATTTCATGTGGTATCTCTTGCATCAAGTTTTTCAATGCATAAGCAGCTATGGTTTCGAGAACAATACATCCCTCTTAATTACATCTTTAAGTTCTCAATCTACTAATGATTTCGGTTCAAGTTTGTGGTTTAAGAATGTTGACACAGATTATTGAAGCTTGAACAATGAGAATAACCAAGAGAGAATGGCAACGAAAATGCCCCTTATCAAGATGTGTGGCATGGCTATACTAAACCTGAGAAACTCTCGCCAATACACATGAGCATTTCTATCCCTTACACATTCTGTTGTGAAATTTAATGGATAGTCTCTCTTGTCTGACATGCATTAGAAATCTTAGGAAATACCTTGAATTAAACACTGCTAGATCTGTAAAACATGGCATAGTATCACAAGCATGCTAAAATCTGTATTAATTTCAAGCTTGTTGATATCCTAAGAACAATGAGATCACACTGAGCATATATAGAAGAACTTGAGCTAATATTTGGAAATTATTCTCGTGATCATATGCTGAAATTTGGTTGTTTTTGTAAACCGGATTTAGTCTTAAAATCAAACTATTCTGTGAGCATGAAGATTTCCAGTATTTCATTTTTGTGAGGATGAAGATTTTTCAAACTTTCATTGTGTTAATAATTCACATGTCTTCATGATCTAACATGAACATCCTTGAGGCATATTTATTGAACTATACTTGCTTATGAAACTCTGAAAATATGCCACCTGTTTGATACTCGCTGTACTATCACATTGATATTTATCTATGAGAGTATAAATAGAGTTCGTGTCTTGATAGTGAAACTATGTGAACGTGTAGACAATTTCAAAATTAGTTTTCACATAATCATTGCTCATATTTTCTTAAAACCAATTAGCAAGCATGATTTCTTAAAATTATTAACTTGTGCTGATTAACACAGATTGACTTGAATGTCCTGAGGATGGTCTCCAATGTTAAATCTTAAGTTCTTTCACTGACCATCAAGAAGCACTTGTTTCCTCAAGCACATGCAGGACCAATCATCAAGTTTGAGCAAGGTTGCTTTCGCAACAATCAGCGCCTTCGATAGCAGGCCAACTATTGAACCATGGGAAGAGTAGAGTGACTGCCCAGTCATGTCTGCTTGTGGTTGTAGCTCAGCTTGCCGAAGCGAATCATCAAAGCACTTGCGCTAGGGGTTTCCACTTGAGATAGCACACCTCTTGAAGATGTCAGGAAGCATGCTTATCTGCGTATGATTCAGATTCATGAGTCTAATAGAGTATGAGGATTCCTCATCTGTGGTAACATCTACACCTTATCATCTCTTATATATGATGCATACATGGCATTGGTAAGGGTGTCAATTTAAGATGTTTTTCTCAATCTGCATTGACTTCAAAATCATTCACTGTCTTAGAAAATCATCCCAGCTCACACATCTGTATCCTTTATATGACACGCTGGAAAGTAATTGATAACATACCTCTCTTATATGCTTCTTTTCTTGATCTTGTGATGATTAATCTTAATATAGAAGAGAAGTAGATGGACATTACTTGATAATGATCCCTTGAAAATAGAGAGTTACATGCTGTCATCGATAATAAACTCTTGAGATGCTGTGATGCAATTTGTTTGGAAATTACTTTTGGCATTTTAAACTCACAAATTTCATTTGATTTGGTTTCATTTCATATGGTATCACAAATTTCACTTGGCATTCAATCATTTCATTTGATATCACAAGTTCAAACTCACATATTTCATTTGATTTCATTTGGTATCACGAATTTAAAATCACAAATTTTCATATGATATCATAATCATCATTTTAAACGCACCAAAATTATTTTGATATCATGTTAATCATTTCGAGAGGATCAAAATTACTTTTGATGTCTTTTATATTTGAAAAGAATTTTCACCTTCAAAAAGAGAACTGTTTTTGTATGTTTTGATCTAGACTTAATCCTTGCAAAACATGTTCAGTTATCTTGCATAATGGTTAGGGAGAGTAAACTCACTTAGAATACTG
Source organism: Mimosa pudica (assembly GCA_029929735.1). Taxonomy (NCBI): domain Eukaryota; kingdom Viridiplantae; phylum Streptophyta; class Magnoliopsida; order Fabales; family Fabaceae; genus Mimosa; species Mimosa pudica. The sequence goes on along the minus strand of JAKELP010000039.1, from coordinate 3,340,122 downwards.
AATCAATATTTTCTTTTTGTCTCACACTGTTTAGCTATCCTACATAATGTTTAGGGAGAATACAATCATTTAGGATCATGAATCATTATTGTTGTCCCTTGTTAATTCTCGTACGTTGTATTGAATAGTCTAGAACAAATCTTTATTAACGATACATAGGGAGAAATATTAGGTAGAAAGCCCATTCCTAGGAGAACGATAGAAGTATCCCCATCCCTAAGGCTAGCTTGCACTTGTTGAATTTTGATGAAGCCAAAAGGGGGAGAGAGATGAGACATGAGATGTCTAGAGATGAGACATGAGACATGAGATGTCTAGATATGAGACATGAGATGAACATGAGACATGAGATGAGATATAAGATGTCTAGCTAGAGATGAGACATGAGATGTCTAGAGCTGAGAGATAAGATAAGATGTCTAGATATCTGGGGAGAGAACTGGGGAAAGAAATATAGCTCTGGGAGTGATCTAAGTTTAATTATGTTCTCTAGTCATCTATGGGTTTGTCATCATCAAAAAGGGGGAGAATGTTAGAATCTTAAGTTTTGATGGTGACTAAGGTATGATATGGTCTAGTAGTTAAAAGAACATAATCAACACTTAGGAAGGATTAGATGACATGGTTAGAATCCTAAGTTAGATCACTTGCGAATGCAAGATCACTTCCGGAAGTATTAGCACTAGCGCTCGCGGATGGAGTACACATCCCATAGGGGACGCAAGCGGAAGCAAGTGAGACACTTGGTTAGAACCCAGTCTAGATTGCTAACACTGAATCCTAAGTTAAGTCACAACCGGATGCGGATTCACTTCCGGATGAATTAAGACTAGCGCTCACGGATGAAAGACTCATCCCACAGCGGAATCACAACCGGATGCGGAATCACTTCCGGATGGACTAGGACTAGCGCTCGCGGATGAATGTCTCATCCCCCAGCGACAGCAAGCACTTCACTTAGTCATAACTCAGTCTAGGAGCATTAGATGTACAAAACCCTTGAGACTAAGTTAAGATGCAACCGGATGTATAATTGCTTCCGATTGCTTAGTGACTAGCGCTGACTGTTGGCTTAGGTAACACTGAGCGTCAGTGAGTATAATATGATCATAACTCAACGTTCAGTAGGAGTACTTCCGGATGTGGAATTGCTTCCTGAAGTAAGAGAGCTTCCTTAAGACAATTGAACTCCCACTGCATGTGATTATGTGTTGTTATACTACACATCCCATAGCATGAGTAAATAACACACTAAGTCACTTAGGAAGAATTAGACTAAAATCAAATCCCTAGTTAGAATACAACCGGATGCAGAATCGCTTCCGGAAGACTTAGAGTAAAATAACGAGACTTACGCTGGCTATTGGAATAGACATCCCCTAGCGTCAGTAGACAATACACTAAGTCAGAACATAGTCTAAGTAAGAATGCTTCCCATAGCAAACAAGCTTCTCACAGCATGTATAGTTCCTACTATACTTGATTATATATATTACTCTGTTGGACTAACAAGTATGTGCAGAACTTAGTTTTGCTTCCGGATGCAAATGAGCTTCCGGATGCAAATACTCTTGGCACTGGAATTCAGAGACTAACTCTTGCAGAGCAAGACTGCCGCTTCCGGATGAACAATGAACGATGCACGATGATCATCCGTCAGCAGGATTACAAGAGTCAGAAGTACATATGCTCAGAAGTCAGTATGATGTTGTCAGAGCAGAGTGGTTAGAATTGCTTTTCAGAGATAAAGCAAGTCAACCCTGCTAAGCTTTAATGGAGCGTTTAAGAAGATGTACTTCCCAACGGTAACAAGAGGTTAACAGATATTCAAACAACATTGTTACCTACCAAGCATGAGGAGTATGAGAGATAAGGAGAACATAATCTGAAGATTCATTCAAGATGTCAAAGCTCATACGACCCACAAGAGTCAGAGTCCATAAGAGAGCTTCTGATAGCAAGAGAGCATCCAATAGCAAAGCGCTCTTATCATTCATGAACAAGTGCTTGGAAGACGAAGTTCCTCTATGTGATAGTAAGCAGAATGTTAGAGTCCACGAGCTTCACTTCAGATAGCAAGAGAGCTTCCGATAGTAAGTCTCTTAGCATCCTGGACTTATGCTTGAGGAATGAAGTCCTCATCTGACAACAAGCAAGAGTCAGACCGTACAGTGTATAGATGTCAGAACGACTTTTGCCAGAACAGTGTTGTCAGAACAGTGTTGACAGAACAGCTGGTCAGAGCACCTTTTCAGATAAAGCAAAGTCAACCCTGCTGTGCATTAATGAGGACAACGTAAACAAGGCCCCAACGGCTATATTCAAACGGCCTTATTGCCTCTCCAACGGTTGGATAATCAGAGGCTGGTATAAAAGGAGATATTCTTCATTTCTGAATAGAGAGCTTCATGAGTTTGATAAGCAAGAGAAATAGAATGAAGAAGCTCAAGCCTACTATCTGAAATATCCTTCTCATCTTCTACTCTCTGATTATAAAGTTGTAATACTCTTAGAGAAAATTAGTGGAGAGCAATCATTGTACCTAAGTGAGTAACATAATCTGTTCATTGAGTGAACCCACTTAGTTGAGCTTAAGTGTTTAGCACAATCAGTTCATAGAGTGAACATCCTATCAAACCTGTTCTAAAGCTTGTCGCTTGAAGAACAGTATTGTAATCATTGTTAAATCATTGTCTGTAAAGACTGAACCCTTCTAGGTGTGAGGGGGAGCTGTATAGGTTGCAAGTGAGCCCGCAAAACTTGTGGTTGTAAAGGTTGCAAGTGATCCCGTAAAATTTGCGGTTAGGTTTGCAGGTTAGCCGTTAGCAAAACCTGTGGGTTGTTAGGTGAACCCGTGTTCGTAAAACCTAAAGTGTAAAGGCTTCTCTTGTGCCCGGTTTAAACAAGAATAGTGGATTGGAAATCTCAGGTGTAGCCTGGGGACTGGATGTAGGTCTGGGTGACTGAACCAGGATAAATTTATGTGTGCATAAATTTACATTTAAACATTCTATTTTGCATCACATAACATACTGACTTGTGCATACCATTACTTATTATCATCATCACCAAGCACAAGCAGTCTTTCGGAAAAGAGTTTAAGTTTTTATTCCCTCACCCAATTCACCCCCCCTCTTGGGTGACAGCCACACATTTCATAGGATGATGAAATATTTGTCTTAGTTGGATTGGTGTTAGTAAGGAAATTTGGTGGTTAAAGTGTTGATTAAAGGAGAATTTGGTTAGGTAAAGGTGTGTTTGAATTGTAGTGAGGTACTTCTGATTTAGGAAGCCACTTTGAGTGCTAAATTAATATTAATGGAGTGATTTTGGTGAGTTTTACATGATTGGGGTAATTTTGACCAAGAGTGATGTGAAATGGTAAAGTAAGACTTTAGGAGTTATAAATAAATAGTTAAAGGAATTGTGAAGGGTTAAAAGAATATAGAAAAGTATGGATGTTGGAAGTAATTTATTACTTCAACAATTGTTTGGAAATTGTTTGAAAGATTGAGTCAAAGCCACTTACAAAGTGTCTTGACCAATTATGATTTGTTATTGTAGACGGCGGTAATTCTAGCGGTGTGCGTGAGGCGACCTTAGCTTGGTATACCTACGACTATTGAGTTTGAACAGGTAATCACGCTTAACTGACTGTGATACTGAGGGTGACGGTAGTTGAGGATTTCTAAAATCCACTTCTACTTTTATATATATAAATGAAATGTGTTCAGATTATTTTATATTTAAACGTGAGCTATAGGGTACCTTTCTAAATACACTGTACTTTATATATATATATATATATATATATATATATATATATATATATATATATATATATATATATATATATATATATATATATATATATATATTCATATATAAATCTTTTGTATGTTGCATGACACTGATTATTAGTATCGTCGGCCGATGTAACCATCGATTTGCGCAAATCGATAGGTTAATTGTACAGGTTCCTCGGATTGTAAAGGAACCAGGGATGTTTTCACATTTTAGAGTGCTCCCTTTTTCATGCTTTCATATTTGAGACTGGGCACAGTGTCAATCACGTTTATTTTTGTCTATTGAGAGATGGATGTATCTGTACTGTATATATGTGTATATATTATGTGGTTATGCAGATTTTGAAAACTGTGGTACCCTGTAGACGCTCCACTACCCCACTCCTGAGTCTCACAGTGAGTTAAGTGGTGATTACTGAGACATAGTCTTGTCTCACCCCATTCCCTTTATTTTTACAGGTGATCATGCCTAGAGGGAAGCAGAGAGGAAGGGGAAAGGATTGGCCGGCCCACACTAAGACAGTGAGTAGGCCGGAGATGATCTATAAGGAATATATATTGCCATTTATTAGGTTGCATACGCTTCCGCATTTGTTTGTATTATTTGGAATGAAATGTGTTAGTTGTTTCTGTTGATTGTTGGTTAGTCACTGATATTGAAAGAATGTGACAGTGGTGTTAGAATCTTAAGTTTTGATGAAGACTAAAATATGAAAGAACTTAGAAAGCAATAGGTGAACATAGAATCCTAAGTAAAAGTGCAACCGGATGTGGACTTACTTCCGGATAGATGAGGACTAGCGCTCGGGGATGAATGACTTATCCCCCAGCGAGAGCAAGTAATTCACTAGGGAAATAACTTAGTCCATAAGCAGTAGATATACAAAAACCTTAAGACTAAGCTAAGATTCAACCGGATGTGAATTTGCTTCCTGTTAGATTTAGACTGGCGCTGGCTGTTGGACCAAATGACACTAAGCGTCAGCGAACATAAGCCACGTCCAGTAGAATTGCTTCCGATAGCTTAGTGACTAGCGCTGACTGTTGGATTGAGGAACACTGAGCGAGAGCGAGTAAAAGTCATTATAATCCTTCATCCAGTGGTAGTGCTTCCGGATGCAGAAGTACTTCCGGATGCAAGAAAGGCTCTTGAGACTAAATGAACTCCCACTGCATGTGATTAAGTGTTGTTATACTACACATCCCATAGCTTAAGAAAATAACACACCAAGTCACTTGGGAAGACTTAAGAGTTAGAGTAACATAACGAGACTCACGCTGACTGTTGGATTAGACATCCCCTAGCGTCAGTAGACAATACACTAAGTCAGAACATAGTCTTAGTAAGATTACTTCCCATAGCAGACAAACCTCCCACAGCATGTATAGTTCTTACTACTACACTTGATTATATATATTACTCTGGTGGGACTAACAAGTGTGTGCAGAACTTGGTTGTACTTCCGGATGGAAATGAGCTTCCGGATGAGAAATACTCTTGGCACTGAGATTCATAGACTAACACTTGCAGAGCAAGATTGCCACTTCCGGATGAACGATGATCATCCGTCAGCAAGAGTACAAGAGCCAACGTCACACACTCAGAAGTCAGAATGCTTTTGTCAGAGCAGAGTTGTCAGAGTTGCTTTTCAGGGATAAAGCAAGTCAACCCTGCTAAGCATTAATGAAGATGTACCTCTAAACGGTAACATGGGATTAACGACTATATTCAAACGGACATATCCTATCTGCCGCCCAAGCCTGAATATTGAGGCCGAGTATAAAAGGGACATCTACATTCAGAAGAGAGGTTGGAAAAACCGAGAATATTATCTGAGAAACTATATTCTACATTCCTCTCATCTTCTACTCTCAGATCTAGATTTGTAACATTATTAGAGAGTAATTCATTTGTACTTAAGTGAGTAACATCATCTATTCTTAGAGAGAATCATTTGTACTTAAGTGTTTATCACAATCAGTTCATTGAGTGAACATATTATCAAATCCTCTAATTGATAGAGGCTGTTCTAAAGCTTGTGCTTGACGAACAGAATTATTATCTTACAAAAGTGAGGGGGAGCATTTAGAGGTTTTCTAAATCTCCATAGGTTGCAAGTTAGCCCACAAAACTTGTGGTTGTAAGGTTTGCAGGTGAGCCCGTTGCAAAACCTGTGGGTTGTTAGGTGAACCCGTGTTCATAAAACCTATAGTGTAAAGGCTTTCTTGTGCCTGGTTCAAACAAGAGGTTTAGTGGATTGAAAATCTCAGGTGGAGCCTGGGGACTGGATGTAGGTCTAGAAGTGACCGAACCAGGATAAACTCGTGTGTGCTCATTCTGGTTGTTTTAATCTACACATCAAGCACCACACCACTAGATACTCACTTGTGCTTGGGGTAATACATCGTCACTCTCATCAAGCACAAGGAGTAAAGTTTTAAAAGGGAGAATTTCATAAGTTTTATTCTGTCACCCAATTCACCCCCCCCCTCTTGGGTGACAGCCACACATTTCATTTGGTATCAGAGCAAGGTCACTTGTTTAAAGGATCCAACGATCTCAAGTGCAAAGAACTAGGCTGACTTGGGTATAAAAATGTGTTTTGAAGGTTTTGATCATACTATCCCACCCTTGTTAGATAATACTGATTTTTACTTATGGAAGGCAAGGATGAAAAGTTTTGTGCTATCCTCGAATTTCAAAATGTGGGATGTCTTTGTAAATGATTCTGATTTCAAACCAAAAGTAAATTGGACTGAAGAGGAGAAAAATTTATTTTACTTGAACATTAGAGCAATGCAAATTTTGTACAAAAGCTTAAGTGAGAGTGATTTCCAGAAAATTAAACATTGCTCTAATACTAGAGATATTTGGAACACTCTTGATGCTATGTATGCTTCTAACCACTCTCCTGAAAGTAAAGCTGTCCAAAGCTCATCTCGTGCCCCCTGTGGATCGACAGACGGTGAGCTACAGGAAGCTGATATTGAGGAAGCTAGCACCAGTGAAGAGAGTGTCGATCTCTACCTAGAAGATTCAGAAACTGAAGAAAATGAGGTATCTGAACTTGAACCTTCTGAATTGCAAGACATGTATAATGAGTTACATATTGAATTTTGTAAACTTGCAAAAGAAGTTCTAGGATTAAGGAAAAAGAATAGGAAACTTGAGGAACTCATTAATTCTTCTACATCCAAGGTTTTCAAAGTTCCCTCCATAGAAATACAACTAGTGCAGCCCATAGAAAAACAGCTATCGAGAGCAGAAGCTTCAACATGTACTGAAAATTGCTCCAATTGTGAATTCCTGTTGAAGGAAAAAGAGAAGTTTTCAAAAGGCCCTGAAACTTCAAAAGTTGATTCAAAAGAACAGAGAGTCTTTGAAAACAAAATTGATCAACAAGATATTGATAGGAAATCCGATTCTGAATATCATTCCATTATCTGTCATTATTGTGGTAGATCAGGTCATATTTCTCACACATGTAGTCTTAGAAAAAATTTACATGTGAGAAATAAATTTGTATGGATCTCTAAAGGACAAGTAAGGTCCAGCACTAACCATGTAGGACCCAAGTACAAATGGGTACCAAAACTTCCTTCCAGTGCCTTACTTGTGCAGGAAAGATCAAGAGTTCCTCTTGTCCCAAAGAAGAGAGCTCGTGGTGAAGTCACTGCTGCAACCACCTGGTTCAATCATAAGAAGCAGTGCACTACCACAAGGAACAGAAGTTCTGTCTCAAGGATGAGCTATCACAGAGTGCCACTCAACTATCCTGAGAAGAACAAGAGAGAGAGGATTCCTCGATCAACATGGAGAAAACCTATGAACTCTGTCTCTCATAAGACAGTGGTTCAAACCAAGGATAAGTATAGAAGATCTCCTTGGGTAAGCAAGGAATCACTTAGAGTCAAAGCATGCGAAAGTAAAATCTCTTATGCAAGTGTTAGATGGGATTATTGAGATTTTGCATCAAGCATCATAGACATGAACATTATTTTCTTAAGAGAAGAAAGCTCAAAGAAATTCACAATGTTCATAACCTACATGCTGTCTAGCTGTCAAGATCAAAACCATGTATATATAGTCATAGTTGATTCTAAACGGCATAAGCATAATTAATGACTCAAGTGCATGTGGACTTTACACTTCCTACAAACTGACCTGTCAGATCCAAGTTTGGAGACTGAGAAATGGAAAAGGGAATTAGTTGGTATTTTGTATGAAAGGAGATCCAAAAGAACAACTATATTCAAGATCGTACCTGGTCTGGGCAATGGGTCAAAACTGAATAAGATGTTCCTCATGCTGGGCTACTGGTGCTACTGCTCTTGAAATGGAAAAGATCAAGCACCATCAGTCAAAATCAAGCAAGCTACTACTTGACGCAAATGTAGCCTTGGTGATGTCATTCTTACCCTTTCTCTTATCTACATGATTAACCGGGTAATGAATGCATGTTTACTCATTTCATTGGCAATTGACATTTATGTATCTAAGATTAAACTTCAAATTGCCCTATGAAATGAATGTGAAGAATATGTAGCGTCTAGCCACACATGATTGACTTAAACATTTCAAAATATAGTGATACTTATGAGATGTTCTTTAGAAACCAGTGATGATCTTATTCTGAAAATGTTTTTAATCACATCTTTAGTCGCCATCTACTAATGATCTCAGTTCAAGCCTGTGGTTAAGTGTGTTGACAGATTATGAAAGCTTGAATGATGTGGATGTACAAGAGAGAACGTCAACGAGTATGCACTTTGACAAGATGAGAAGAAATGGCTGTTCTGAAGTCAATCTTGAGGAAATCTCGCCAATCTTCTTATATGAGCATTTCTTTCCATTACTCATTATGTTGTGCATTTTTCTCTTGTCAGACATACATTAGGAATCTTAGGAAATGCCTGGAATTAACCTCTACAAAATCTGATAAATCCAAGAGCAAATGCCAATAGGATAGAAGCCTAAGTGAGAGTAGATAACTAGGGTGGAAAGAACTATTAAGAATCTCTACCCACTGAAAGCCATATATCCTGGCACATTATCACAAGCCCAGTACAATCTGAATTAAGTTAAAGCTTGTTGATATCCTAAGAATAATGAGATCATGTTAAGCATATTTGAAAGAACTTGAGATGAGACTTGAAGATTATTCTTGTGATCATATGCTGAGAATTTGATTGTTTTTGTAAATTTGATTCATTCTTAAAGCTAAACTATTGTGTGAACATTAAGGGTTTCAGAATCTCGTGTATTTACATTTCACATGTCTTCACAATCTAACATGAACATCCTTAAAGCATATTTGTTGAACTATACCTGTGCATGAAACTCTGAAAATATGCAATCTGCTAGATACTCCCTGTGCCATTACTTGATATTTATCCAAAAGAGTATGAATGGAATTCATGACTTGATAGTGAAACTGAGAAATTGTGAACTACATTTCAAAGACTGTTTTCACATTATTAATACTCCTACTTTACAAAACCAACAAGCAAGCACATTTTCTTGAGATTATTATACTGAGCTGATTAACATAAATTTGTAACTTGGAATGTCCTCAGCATGTATACTCAGGCTAAATCTCAAGTTTTCCACTGACCATCCGGAAGCGCATGTGCTTCCGCTAGCACCTGCAGATCTCCTAGTGGAAAGGTTCCCTAGTATGGAAGATAAGAGCTATCAATGCTAAATCCAAAGACCCTCACATCCAGAAGCGGATACACTTCCTGAAGCATGTGCAAGATTGGTTTCCCAACTACAGACGTAGCTATCAAACAACCACTGAGGGTTGATCAACTTAGTCTTATAAGGAGAAATTTGAGAATGTTAAAATGAAGTTTAAATCTTCAGAAAACATCTGTGCTTAATTGCTAAAACCTGCCAAATGTACTAACTTAGGCATCGAAGTGCCAACATGTGTTCTTGCAGGATCTCAATGTTAAATCTTAAGAAACTGCAACCGGAAGCAAAACCACTTCCGGATGATCCCTCACTGACACTGGATGATGAAACCAAGTGAGCGCCAGCACCAGTCCAAGGGACACGTCACTTCAGAAAACGCTTCACCTTCCTCAATGAAATGTTATGCCTTCTCTGATAAGATGAAGCGACACGTGTCATCAGGTGTGTCGTTCCAACTTAAATTGTTTACTTTACCCAATGTGTGAAAATCTGAAGAGACATGACCATTTTTGCCCTCAGTAACTTTTCCTATAAATAGGGTGTCATTTTTCACTTTCACTTTTTACTTGCATCATTTTCACTTTCACCATTTTCTCTAAAACCTTCTTCATCTGTTCTTCATTTTTCTTCACACGTCCCTTCGGATTTCATCTCCTTTTACCCCCAATCCATACACAAATGGCCGGATCTCATGAATCCAACCCAGTTACCAAGAAACACAAGTCAAAACATTCTTCATCTAAGAAACACAAGTCAAAATCTGGGCAATCTCATCATGAACGTTCTGAGAAATCTGGGCAAAATGAAGAACATCATGAACACCGTGAAATTTCTGGGCAGACACCGAGGCAGGAGGAAAATGTTCAGGGTCAGCCTGGAACTTCTGGCAGAGTGACTGAACAGATAGTGGTTTCCGAACAAGAGAGGGAAGCCCTGAGAAAAGGAAAGAAGAAGAGGGTGCAATTTGCTGAAGAGCCGTCTTCAAAGAGGCAGAGGGTTGAAGAAGATGACCCTACAGTGTATAGAGATGGGGCCTTGGAGCCTGTTGCCTCCAAGTTTGAAACCGTTAAGCCTTACTTCAACAATGGCTTGTTCATCGATCTGGCCAAGATTGATGAACTAGGGTTTCCTCACCTGCGGCCTTACTTAGAAAAATACATGCCCTGGCTGGGGATCAAACAGGACTACAACATCAACGTCCTGCGAGCCTTCTGCCAATCCCTCTCTGGCAAAGTGAAGTACAAGAAGGTAGATGGAAAGGAGCAAATCCACAGACTCTACTTCACGGCCACAGTCAGAGGAAGAACCTTCAGTTTTACCTGGAGAACGCTGAACGAGTTAATGGGGATCACTGATGAGGGGATGACTGAGTGGCTATATCCTGAGGCGCTCAAATACAGCAAGGAGGAACTAGAACAGCTGTATGGCACCAAAGACAAAAAGGTGTCCAAAATGTCTGATTCCTACAGGGTTCTGTATTATATCTACTCCCGGATGATGACACACAAAGGGGGTAACTTCAATGAATTCACCCTGTTGGACAATCCATGGTTCCCCAGACTCCTCTCCCAGCAGCCAATCAATCTAGGGCAGTTGATCAGCCTTGAACTTCAGCGATGGTTGGCTAACGACAAGACTGGGTATCTTCCATATCCCACCATCCTTGCTGCCCTCCTGGAGAAGAAACTGATCAAGGCCACATCTGACGTGGAGGAAGAGAATGTCAAATGTGCTCCTGTGGGGGCTACGAATATCAGCAAGATGGGCATCAAGTACCTGAAGCCTGCCAAGCCCACTCGCTCAGGATCACTAGCGGGTAGTGCGTCTGGGACTTCAGCCCCCTCGACATCTGGTGCAGGGGATCAGGAAGTGGACTCCCATGCTGGGCCAAGCCGTGCTGCCAGAGTGCCAGCTTCAGTCAAAGCTTTTGCCGAGGAAGTTAAGGAGGAACTTCTCTTTAGACTGCCTGAATCCTTGGTAGGCCCTCTCCGTGCTGAGTGTGACAATGGCTTCCAGCGGCAAGGGGAGCGCATTCAGAGGCTCGAAGATAGGGTAGGCCAGCTTGAAAACCACATTGCCAGGGTGGACGCAAAACTTGACCTCATTCTCCAGCACCTACATATTCCCCAACCATCACAAGGTAACCTACCACCACCTCCTCCTCCTCCTCCTCCTCCCTCAGGCAATCCTCAACTTCCCCCTCCTCCTCCACCTAACACTCAACCACCACAGCCACCTCCACAAAATGACCATCAATCCCCTCCATCACCAAACAATGATCACCAATCCCAACCTTCACCCAACCATGAACACCAAACCCAAGACACACACCAACAATCTCCTAGCCAATCACCCCCTCACTCCAACCACTCCCCATCTCCACAAAACTCCCCATCTACACCTCCCTCATCCACTCGCACACCAACCAACCCCTTAGCCGAACACCTTGGATTTCAAACTCCCATTCACCCCCTCAGTCATATCTATCTACGAGATTACCCACGTCTTCAGCAAATCCCTGAGGATCCTCACGTACCCTTTACCCCATTTACCCCACACTCTTCCACTACCTTCCCTGAATATTCCTCCACCTACCCATTCGAAGGTCTATTCGTAGATCCTTCCTGGTTCCCCAACCAACCCACATCCCCAGAACATACCTTACCTGCCTCTTCCCCAGAATCCTCACCCCAAACTCCACTTAGCCCTGAACCTCCACCTTCCTCCTCCTCTACTCCATCCCTGGAACTCGCCCTTGTTGATGATGACAAAAGGGGGAGAAATGTGATGACCGCCCTTCGCCTATCCATGAACACAAGGGATGTGCTCAGCCAACCATCCCTCTGGCTTGAAGAAGATATCATGGCTGCCCTTCGCCGTGCAATGGAATCACAAAGGCTGAGTGGTGCTGAGAGCCTAATAAGAGGAGAAGCCATAAGATTCATGGAGCAGCAGAGGTCGGCTGAGCAAGGATCACAATTGGAGATGGTTGTCTTTGAGCCAAATGAACAAACTTCACAGCCTGAGTCATCTTCATCAGAACCTCCTCCAACTAAGATAAGTAGAAAGGATATTGAGGAGATAATGATGAAGTGGGGACTGAAGAAGATCAATCACCCTCCTATTGTGATAGCCAAGCCTATTCCTGCATCCTCTGGGCAAGCGTCTGAGATCTCCTCGTCTGAGCAATCATCGGCCCCTCCTCCCTCATCTGAGCCAGCAGTCACCTTCAGTGAGTCTAGAAAGAAGGCCGTTGCCAAGAAGCGGACCAGGAAATTTATTGCCTCCACTGAATCTGCTGAGAGTGAGGAAGAGACTCCTTCTGACCAACCTGAGCAAGAGACCTCATCTGCCCAAGTTGAGCCTGAAACCCCAGTAGTTCAAGCAGTTCCTATTCTAAAGGAGGTCAAGTTGGAAATTGAAGACATGACTCCTGAGGAATTCGAAAGATATGGGTATACAGACAAACTCTCCTTTGGTCAGATGGTCTGCCTCGATGCTGACAGAGCAAAAGCCATGCCCACTCCCTCGATTAGCAAGAGCAAAGGGAAGAGTAAAGGGAAAGGGAAAAGGAAAAGGAAAGCCCAGGAAGTTGAGGAGGATCCCAACTTCCCTGTATGGAACGTAAAAATTCGGGCTGTTCACTACCCCAATGGAGAGGTCGCCTACTTCGATGATGCTACAGGGTTCCCTGGGTATGAAGAAGTAGAGAACATGAAGAGGGCATTCGAGGAGTCTATTGAATCAGAAAAACTCAGACGAGAGAGGGATGAAGAAGAGCTTCAGCGAATAATTGCCCAGATAGACCAGAATGTACATGAGGCTGAGATCACCAGGCTTCAGAAAGAGAGTGAGGAGAGACAGAAGGAGAGGGAAAAGAAAAAGAGACACAAACACTGAACTCCCATTCCACATTTTTTTTTACTTAGAAAATTTTCTTTGTTTTTCATGCATACTTTATTCTTGCTTAGTATAGATTACCTGTAGATGTTTTGCTTGTATACTCTAACATGTAATCTTTTTCATGTCAATAATATTTGTCCAAGTTACTTGTTCTTATCTATTGCCTTTATCTTTATGCTAATTCTTTCATATGAACTTAATCGATAAAACTGAGTTTGTCATCATCAAAAAGGGGGAGAATGTTAGAATCTTAAGTTTTGATGAAGACTAAAATATGAAAGAACTTAGAAAGCAATAGGTGAACATAGAATCCTAAGTAAAAGTGCAACCGGATGTGGACTTACTTCCGGATAGATGAGGACTAGCGCTCGCGGATGAATGACTTATCCCCCAGCGAGAGCAAGTAATTCACTAGGGAAATAACTTAGTCCATAAGCAGTAGATATACAAAAACCTTAAGACTAAGCTAAGATTCAACCGGATGTGAATTTGCTTCCTGTTAGATTTAGACTGGCGCTGGCTGTTGGACCAAATGACACTAAGCGTCAGCGAACATAAGCCACGTCCAGTAGAATTGCTTCCGATAGCTTAGTGACTAGCGCTGACTGTTGGATTGAGGAACACTGAGCGAGAGCGAGTAAAAGTCATTATAATCCTTCATCCAGTGGTAGTGCTTCCGGATGCAGAAGTACTTCCGGATGCAAGAAAGGCTCTTGAGACTAAATGAACTCCCACTGCATGTGATTAAGTGTTGTTATACTACACATCCCATAGCTTAAGAAAATAACACACCAAGTCACTTGGGAAGACTTAAGAGTTAGAGTAACATAACGAGACTCACGCTGACTGTTGGATTAGACATCCCCTAGCGTCAGTAGACAATGCACTAAGTCAGAACATAGTCTTAGTAAGATTACTTCCCATAGCAGACAAACCTCCCACAGCATGTATAGTTCTTACTACTACACTTGATTATATATATTACTCTGGTGGGACTAACAAGTGTGTGCAGAACTTGGTTGTACTTCCGGATGGAAATGAGCTTCCGGATGAGAAATACTCTTGGCACTGAGATTCATAGACTAACACTTGCAGAGCAAGATTGCCACTTCCGGATGAACGATGATCATCCGTCAGCAAGAGTACAAGAGCCAACGTCACACACTCAGAAGTCAGAATGCTTTTGTCAGAGCAGAGTTGTCAGAGTTGCTTTTCAGGGATAAAGCAAGTCAACCCTGCTAAGCATTAATGAAGATGTACCTCTCAACGGTAACATGGGATTAACGGCTATATTCAAACGGACATATCCTATCTGCCGCCCAAGCCTGAATATTGAGGCCGAGTATAAAAGGGACATCTACATTCAGAAGAGAGGTTGGAAAAACCGAGAATATTATCTGAGAAACTATATTCTACATTCCTCTCATCTTCTACTCTCAGATCTAGATTTGTAACATTATTAGAGAGTAATTCATTTGTACTTAAGTGAGTAACATCATCTATTCTTAGAGAGAATCATTTGTACTTAAGTGTTTATCACAATCAGTTCATTGAGTGAACATATTATCAAATCCTCTAATTGATAGAGGCTGTTCTAAAGCTTGTGCTTGACGAACAGAATTATTATCTTACAAAAGTGAGGGGGAGCATTTAGAGGTTTTCTAAATCTCCATAGGTTGTAAGTTAGCCCACAAAACTTGTGGTTGTAAGGTTTGCAGGTGAGCCCGTTGCAAAACCTGTGGGTTGTTAGGTGAACCCGTGTTCATAAAACCTATAGTGTAAAGGCTTTCTTGTGCCTGGTTCAAACAAGAGGTTTAGTGGATTGAAAATCTCAGGTGGAGCCTGGGGACTGGATGTAGGTCTGGAAGTGACCGAACCAGGATAAACTCGTGTGTGCTCATTCTGGTTGTTTTAATCTACACATCAAGCACCACACCACTAGATACTCACTTGTGCTTGGGGTAATACATCGTCACTCTCATCAAGCACAAGGAGTAAAGTTTTAAAAGGGAGAATTTCATAAGTTTTATTCTGTCACCCAATTCACCCCCCCTCTTGGGTGACAGCCACACATTTCAAGTGGTGGTCGTATCACACACTGTGTTAGTGTGATGATTGATTATATAGTGTTGAATTGACCGTTATAGGAGAATTGTCTGCTAATGGAAAGACAATTTCTCTTTCTTGATACGGATGTATCATATGATTGTGATTAACGAGGTTTGACTGCGTTTGTGAAACTGACATGCTTAAGTCAGATAGTCGTTTTGATAGTTTTAATTGATACAGGTGTTCTGAATAATTGTGTTAAGGAAAGTCCTTTTCCTAACATGGTTATATCGTGTGATTGTGATTTACTGTTGTGACGAGTGTTGTTATTTTATATAACCATGTTAGATGGGCCCCTCTCTGCCATGGTTATGTTTTCTAAATGTAATGTTGTTTCTTTTGCTAACTATGTTAGGAAATTCTCTTTTCTAACATAGTTAGATACGTGTTAAGAATATGTTTCTAATTTCTTCATAGTAGAGAAATTCTTTTTCTAACCATGTTAGGTGTATTTTTACTAACATGGTTAGACACCATTTGTTTGGATTGTTTTGATTATGTGTTGAAACAGGTTTAAGTTAGTAGAATAATAATGAGTTAATAGGAGATATGTTACAGGAGGTATGTTACATAATAAGATTGAGTATTATTTTTTCCTCCCAACTTGCTGAATTACAGTAGCACTAGATAATGTACAGATAATTAGGTCCAATATTGACATGAAATATCCTTCTCAATGTGCCTTTGCTTTTCTTATTTGGTTGTTCAGGAAGTTGGTTGATTTTATTCATGTTTTTCGTGACGATTCATCTTTTGAGTGGCTGATTCAATATCTCTTTCTAATCATGATTCATGAATATTTTGCTCTATGGTTTCATTGCATGAACAAGTTGTTTGTCAACCATTTTCTCATGTCTTGTTATCACCTATACATTTGGATTTGCTTAAATTTTCATTTCTCATTTTGCTCCCAATCTGAAACTTCTGATTTATCTCCCCTCTCCAGCACTGGTATTGCTTACCTCCCTTGCTTTGTACTTTAGTAGTTTGAACTTTGAAACCCTTTTAATGACTTTGAATTATTATTAGTCAATAGTCATTGTCAAGCCAAGAGATCAAAATAGCGAGAAACATAGCTATACATTCACTTGTCGAGCCACTCCCTATCTTTATTGATATCAAGTGTGTGAACTGTTATACTGTAAAAACTTTGCTCTTTTATCATTTCAAAGTGCCTGTGCTCATCAATAGACAAAGTTGTATTACAGGTCTCGTGATTGCATTGTATATGTGACTAATTATTGGGTGGGCTTCTAAGTTCTAACCAACAAATGTTGTGTCTGTGGCAGCAACACAAATCACCCAAAACTCGTGGGAAACTTTGATTTTGAGTGGATGCTCAAGCCTTAAACATGGTTCTGTGCTGATGGATTGCCTTAAACATGCTCAAGCCATATATTTTGAGTATATGGCCAGAAATGTGACACTGTAATTGGCACCATGCCAAAGGAGTTTTATGTGGATGCCATTGAGTGGATGCTCAAGCCTTAAACATGGTTCTGTGCTGCTGATGGATTTCCTGCACTTGAATAAATAATTCTTGCCCATGCCTCCATGCAGGTTTTTTTGGTTTGGCTTACGAATTACAAAATTTCACCATGTTGCATGTAGTTTGTACATGTAGTGCTTACTTGCCTCCGGAAAGGGATATGAAAGACCAGTTCATATCTCCTTCCAAGTATTGTGTAACATACCTCCTACTAATATGATATTGATCTAAACCTAACTCGCTGCTAATCAAAACAATCCAAACAATGGAGTCTAACTATGTTAGCAAAAGATTCACCTAACATAGTTAGCAAAAGAATTTCTCTATTAATAAGAGATTACATATCTAACTATGTTAGAAAAGAGAATCTTCTAACATAGTTAGCAAAAGAACCATCATCACCTAATAAATCACACATATAACACAATATCCTAAATCTAACCATGTTAGAAAAGAATCACCTAACATGGTTAGAAAAAGAACTAACCAAACTACACAAGCATAAACCATATTAGAGCGGGGCCCATCTAATATGATCATATACAAGGACACATAAAATCATACAATAAATAATCAAGATACTACCTACTCAAGTTAGGTAAAAGTACTTCCTAACCACGATCCGTCAAACAACCACCTATAACAATAAGTCATCAGCGTACTGATAGAGTACAACTGTCATTGCAGTCATAATAATCCCTGAACTATCATAATAACAGTATCAATATTTAATATCACAAACACTTCACATAATACGTCGCATAATAAGTACTACGACATTCAAATATTACAATTCAATCAAAATAACATTCAATTATGCAGAAGCTGGTGCAGCCTAGCGAAATGGCGATATAAATCCCTATAGGAATCACCTCTGGCCTACTTACTAACTCAGTATGCGCCAGACGGCCCCTTCCCCTTCCTCTGCGCCTCCCCCTGGGCATGATCACCTGAAAAAGATAAAGGGAATGGGGTGAGACAGAAACCATGTCTCAGTAATCACCTCCTAACTCACTGTGAGACTCAGAAGTGGGGTAGTGGAGCGTCTACAGGGTACCACAGTTTTCAAAGCCTGCATAACCACATAATATATACACATATATATACAGTACAGATACATCCATCTCTCAATAAACGAAAATAAACGTGATTGACACTGTGCCCAGTCTCAAATCTGAAAGCATAAAAAGGGACCACTCTAAAATGTGAAAAATATCCCTGGTTCCTTTACAATCCGAGGAACCCGTACAATTAACCTATCGATTTGCGCAAATCGATGGTTACATCGGCCGACGGTACTAATAGTCAGTGTCATGCAACAATACAAAAGATTTATATAGATATATATAAAGTACAGTTCAGTTGAAAGGTACCCTATAGCCCACGTTCAAATATAACATAATCAGAACTCATTTTATTTATATATATATATAAGTAGAAGAGGAGGTTAGAAAATCCTCAACTACCATCACCCTCAGTATCACAGTCAGTTATTGCCTTCCGCGAGCTCCACTCAAAGCACCATCGTTCACAATCACACAATGCGCTGCTGATGGTCAAGACACAAAATCAGTGACTTTGACCACCCATTCAAACTAATTCTAAAATAATTTTTGAAGTAATACATTACTTCAAACATCCATACTCTTTCATATACTTTTATACCTCACAATTCCCTTAACAATTTATTTGGAATTCCTTAGGTACTAACTTCACTATTTCTCATAACTCTTGCAAAACTAACCCACCATGTTAACCTCCATTAAGACAACGCTTTCATATTAAATTGGCCGATCTAGGTGACCTCCATAACTCACAAACTTTCACCACCCCCCGTACATACCTTTCTTAAATAAATTTTTCTTTAATCCCCCACTTTAATTCCCAACTCCTTCTCAAACACAATTTCAAACGATTTCACTACTCCAACACCTTCATATCACCTACACTAACATTTCTTAAGTTCCAATTTAATTCATATTGTCCACAAAATTGTCATTTACTTTAAAGAAACCAAAAATGCCACAAATTTTGCAAAACAACCACCAACCACCAAACCAATATATTACTATCAAATTTACCACTCAAGGTGGCTTCCCAAATTCACCAACCTACTACCAAACTCCAAACTTTCTTTTACATAACCAAATTTTCTTTCAATCAACACTTTAACTTCTAAATTTCTTTCTACACACCAATCAAACCAAAACTAACATTCCAACATCCTCATATAACTTTGACAAACCTTATCTAACCACCAATTTATTCAAATCATCCTTCATTAACAAAACCCCAATTCAAAGAGCCATAAAAAGCTTCAAAAATTCTCAAATAAAATTCCAACTTCAATAAACTTGAATACTTTCCCAAAAATCTTTACTTTACTACTTATCTTTGCTCAAATCCTTGGTTAAAGCATCACTAATTAAATAATGGCAAACCCTAACTTAAAAGAGGAAACTTTATGCTAAAAATCAACTTCACAAGAGGCTAGAGGCTTACAAAATACAAGAGTGAAGGAAAAGAAGTTTTTCCCACTGTTGGCCGCCGGAAAACCTCGCCGGAAAACACCCCTAGATCGCCGGCCGAACTGAAAGAGCAAGGGAAAGCTAAGAAAAGGGTGTTGTGAAGTTGAAGGAATGAAAACAATATGAGGAACTACAAGAAAAATCCAAACTTTCCCTCACCCGCCGGTCAACGTCGCCGGAAAAGTCAAATCCGCCGCCGGAAAAGTCGCTGGAGTCGCAGATCGAGTTCGAGCTTTAAGGAGTTATGAAGAAGCACGAAAAGAACCAAAGATCTATCTCCTACTTTCAATATCACTCCCTTCGCCGGAAAGTTAGCCGCCGCCGGAAAAATCCACCACAGATCGCCGGCTGGACTGAAAAGGGAGGAGAAGCTTAGGAAAAATGTTATGGAGTTGAAAAAAGGAAGGACAACCTGAAAATCCACCCCTTTTACCTCAACTCCGAGCTCGCCGGAAAATATGGCCGCCGCCGGAAAATGTAAGCACGCGACGGACACACACACACACACCCGGATCGGACTCCAACTTCACGTCTCTATGAAGAAAAGGAAGAGGTGAACCGAAATGAGGAAGCTTTTTGGTGGAGGGGTGGCCGAATGGTGAGGTGTGAGGAAGGAGAAAATGGAGAAAATGGTGAAGGGGGCTGCCGCGCGCTGTCCGTAAAAATGGAGGAGGGAGTTCGAATATTTGATAAGGAAAGGAGGGAGGGTGTGTTTGGTTGAGGGGAAATAAGGTGGTTTGTGGTAATTTGTAGCCCAAGCGTGCCATAGTGTACTCTTTTTAACTTAAAACCACTCAAACCAGTCTCCAATCTTCTGAATCTTCAAAATATTTTTAACTTTACCATTCCCTCATATTTCAATTTCTTCATTTCTTAATTAATTATATGCACATTAATTTCTCAATATTTCCAAAATATTCCCAAAATCACCAAAAATTCCCAAAATTCCTAATTTCTCCATTTATCATTTCCAAAACACTCTTTAATCCTGTTATTAAATTTTCAGGATGTTACAATTCTCCCCTCCTTTTAGGAATTTTGCCCTCAAAATTCACTACCACCACATCTTTACCAAATGAAAATAATAGAGGAAGAGGTAAAACGTACCTAAAAATAGTTGTGGATACTTTTCACGCATCCGATCCTCAGTCTCCCAAGTCGCATCTCCTGGGGACATACCTCTCCAAAATACTTTCACTAGACGAATGGTCTTATTTCTCAACTGCTTATCTTTTACATCCAAAATCCTTTCAGGCTCCACTTGATAAGTCAAATTATCCTCCAACTCTACTTCTTCAGGCTCAATAACGTGAGAAGGATCAGGGTGATACTTCTTCAGCTGTGACACATGAAACACATCGTGTAGTCTCGATAACTGTGGCGGAAGAGCTATCCGATAAGAAACATCACCAATCTTCTCAATCACATCATATGGACCCATATATCGAGGAGACAACTTCTTAGCCCGAATTGATCTGCTAACACCTGTCATCGGCGACACTTTCAAAAACACATGATCACCCTCTTCAAACTCTAATGGTCGTCGTCGCTTGTCTGCATAACTTTTCTGTCTACTCTGGGCCGTCAACAATTTCTCCCGAATCATCTCAATCTTCTGGGTCGTCTCATCCACAATATCCGGGCCAATAACAGCCCTTTCACTCACTTCCGTCCAACAGATTGGCGATCGACACTTTCTACCATACAAAGCTTCATAAGGAGCCATACCAATACTCGACTGGTGACTATTGTTATAAGCAAATTCTGCTAGTGGAAGATGCTTATCCCAACTACCAGGCAACTCAATAGCACATGCCCGCAACATATCCTCAAGGATTTGGTTAACCCTCTCAGTCTGACCATCTGTCTGCGGGTGATACGCAGTACTGAACTTAAGCTTACTGCCTAAAGCAGCCTGTAGTGACGTCCAATATCCGGACCTATACCGCTGATCTCTATCTGAAATAATACTCTTTGGTACCCCATGCAAACGCACGATTTCATCTACATACAACTGAGCCAACTTTTCCATTGGACTACAAATCTGAACAGACAAAAAGTGTGCTGACTTAGTCAATCGATCCACAATCACCCAAATAGAATCATGACCTGATTGAGTACGCGGTAACCCCACAATGAAATCCATAGATATATCATCCCACTTCCACTGAGGCACCTCAATACTCTGCAGCAATCCGCCAGGCTTTTGGTGCTGAATCTTGACTTTCTGGCAAGTCAAGAACTTAAGTACAAACTGTGTCACATCCTTCTTCATCCCTGGCCACCAAAACCCTCGCTTCAAATCGTTATACATCTTGGTGATTCCCGGCTGCATAGCATATTTACTCCTGTGAGCCTCTTCCAAAATAGTCTGCTTCAACTCAGCACAATCAGGAACACAAATACGATGCTTAAACCGTAAAATCCCATGCTCATCAATCTCAAAATCTAAGACTGAACCATCCACCAATTCTTCTCGAATCTTACTCAACTTGTCATCCTTCTCCTGTGCCACCCGTAATTCTTTATACAAGTCGAAATCAACTACTACTGCTCTCAGATTAGACTGCTCCACTCCAGGAACAACTCTCATATCACGCAACGTTTCCAACCAATCCTGCTCTTCAAGGCTCATTGCAAAGACATGAGCTGATTTCCTACTTAAAGCGTCAGCAACCACATTGGCTTTCCCAGGGTGATACTTGATCTCAAACTTATAATCACTTAGCAACTCCATCCAACGACGTTGCCTACCGTTCAACTCTTTCTGATCCATCAAATACTTGAGACTTTTGTGATCACTGAACACTTCAAACTGAGCCCCAAAAAGATAATGGCGCCAGATTTTCAAGGCAAACACCACTGCACACAACTCCAAATCATGAGTTGGGTAGTTCACTTCATGTGGCCTTAACTGTCTTGAAGCATAAGCTATCACTTTGCCATTCTGCATCAACACACAACCTAAACCCATCAACGATGCATCAGTATACACCTCATAAGGTTGAGATGAATCTGGCAAAACCAACACTGGAGCGGTAGTCAAAAGAGTCTTTAACTCCTGAAATGCTGCTTCACACTGCTCCGTCCATACAAAAGGGCGATCTTTCTTGGTCAAATTTGTCAAAGGACGGGCAATCTGGGAAAAACCACGAATAAATCTCCGATAATAACCAGCTAATCCTATAAAACTTCGTACTTCAGTTACTGATTTCGGAGATTCCCACTGCAAAACCGCCTCAACTTTACTAGGATCCACCGCAACACCTTTAGAAGAAACCACATGCCCCAAAAACTTGACTTCGTTCAGCCAAAATTCACACTTCGACAGTTTAGCATAGAGCTGATGATCCCTCAGAACTCTCAGAGCAATGGCCAGATGCTCACGATGCTCTTCTTCACTTTTAGAATAAATCAGAATGTCATCAATGAACACTACAATGAATTTATCTAAATACGGTCTGAAAATTCGGTTCATATAATCCATGAACACAGCAGGAGCATTGGTCAAACCAAAAGGCATCACCAAGAACTCGTAGTGACCATAACGGGTTCTAAAAGCCGTCTTGGGAACATCCTTTACCCGAACTCTCAACTGATGATATCCCGACCTCAAATCAATCTTAGAAAATACAGAAGCCCCAACTAACTGATCCAACAAATCATCTATCCTGGGCAACGGGTACTTATTCTTTATTGTGACTTTATTCAGCTGACGGTAGTCTATGCACAACCTCATGCTACCATCCTTTTTCTTAACAAACAAGACTGGAGCTCCCCACGGTGACACACTAGGTCGAATAAAACCTTTTTCAAGCAATTCTTCAATCTGCTTCTTCAACTCAGCTAATTCTACCGGAGCCATCCTATATGGTGCCTTAGAAATCGGACTAGCACTTGGTTCTAAATCAATGGTGAACTCCACTTCTCGCTCGGGTGGAAGACCCTGGATATCAGCAAAAACTTCAGGGTAGTCCCTAACCACATCTATAGCATCAATACAAATCTCCTCCTCAGATTTAATTGAGAAAAAGACAGCAAACACCTGACAACCCCTCCGCACACACTTCTCAGCTTGTGTGGCGGACAACAACAAGGAACCACTGAAACCCTCCACAGACAAAGAATTCACTGCATATCTCACAGCACGTTCTTTGCAAAGCAAAATGACATTATTGGCTATCAACCAATCCATGCCAATAATCACCTCTATTCCTTTAAGGGGTAGACACACAAGGTCAATTACAGAGTCTCAACCTTCATACCGAAGGTCCAAGCCTTTACATACTTGAGCAGTTTTAAACACATCTCCACTAGGGGTAGTTACTTTCAAATCATAAGGTAATGCAGATAGGGTAAAGCCAAGTTTCCGAGCACAATCATAGGAAATGAAAGAATGGGTCACACCAGAATCAAATAACACTTCAACACTATGACCTCGGATGGAAACCATACCTTGAATCACATTAGGAGACGCTCCGGCCTCCTCCCTCGTGGTAACATAAACACGTCCAGGGGCTACGGGGCGACTGCTCTGACTCGCCTGAATCTGCTGCTCCCGCTTAGGGCAATACCTAATAGTATGGCCCAACTCATTACAGTAATAACACCTCCAACAATTTCCAGCATGGAAATTCCCACATTTAACACAAGGACTTCCCACGCTAGATGCTGAGACAGCTGACTCCTGATGAGACCCTTGACTAGCACCTGCTCGACTCCTACCACCTAAAGATTGGGTTCTGCTACCCCTGAACTGACTCCTGTGCCCAGATCTTCCCTGGTGTTGACTACGAAAACTACCTCTCTGGTTATACCCTTGCGAAAAACCTCGCCCTTGAGATCTTCTCCCAGAACTACCGGAGGTACTCGTGCCAGCACTGTGACTCTTAGAGATGCCTCCTGAAGGCCCTAAGTAGTTAGTAGATTTAAACTGGTTGTCAACACGACCCAAAGCACCTGAACTTCTCAAGTTTCTGGCCACAAGACAAAGATACTCGCAAGAATCCTCAAAACTAACAAACGGTCTAGCATACAGATATGGCCGCAACACAGGTCTAGCCTTCTGAATCAACTGGGTATGCTTCCACTCGGGATCATCCCTATATTGCAAGTAAGTCACATAACGTGATAACTCATTGAAAGTAGCAACAAATTCATCCTCGTGCATATTGCCTTGCACCAATTTATTAAATTCAAGTTCTTTCTCATGCCTGATTGTAGTGGGAAAGTAATGCTCAAGGAATTTTTCTTTGAATTCTGGCCACACAGTCATGGAATCATCCATACCCCCGGCTGACTTCCACCATCTCTTGGCATCACCAGTCAACAGCAAGATAGCAACCCTGGCTTTCTGGTACTCATTACAGGCAACTGCTTGGAAAATTGTTTCTAATCTATCGATCCATTCTTCCGCTATTTCAGGTTGGCGACCCCCTTCAAAAGTACCAGGATTGTGCCTAGACACATCTTTCCAAACTTTATTAACAGTACGGTCCTCTTGAGTAACTTCTTGCTGGGTCCCATGAGTTTCACTCTCATGGCCAAATCCAAACTCTCCTTCACTTTGATGCTGATGGCCCATATCCTGTTTAAATTTCTGTAACCTTTCTTCCATTGTCTCCAAAATCACATCCCTCAACTGATTCACAAACTCCGACCCGAAGTTTTGTGCCGGAATAGATTGTTGTGAATCTTGGAATTGACTTGAATCATCCTCTCCACCCACCTAGGGAATAATGATAATAATGATAAAAGAGGGTTAGTGATCATAATAGTGAGGAAGGGAAATAAGGGATTAATATATCGCCATTCTATATGCAATGCAACAGGCAGGGTATCGTTAACCATAAAACTGATACCAAGTTGTAACGTACCTCCTACTAATATGATATTGATCTAAACCTAACTCGCTGCTAATCAAAACAATCCAAACAATGGAGTCTAACTATGTTAGCAAAAGATTCACCTAACATAGTTAGCAAAAGAATTTCTCTATTAATAAGAGATTACATATCTAACTATGTTAGAAAAGAGAATCTTCTAACATAGTTAGCAAAAGAACCATCATCACCTAATAAATCACACATATAACACAATATCCTAAATCTAACCATGTTAGAAAAGAATCACCTAACATGGTTAGAAAAAGAACTAACCAAACTACACAAGCATAAACCATATTAGAGCGGGGCCCATCTAATATGATCATATACAAGGACACATAAAATCATACAATAAATAATCAAGATACTACCTACTCAAGTTAGGTAAAAGTACTTCCTAACCACGATCCGTCAAACAACCACCTATAACAATAAGTCATCAGCGTACTGATAGAGTACAACTGTCATTGCAGTCATAATAATCCCTGAACTATCATAATAACAGTATCAATATTTAATATCACAAACACTTCACATAATACGTCGCATAATAAGTACTACGACATTCAAATATTACAATTCAATCAAAATAACATTCAATTATGCAGAAGCTGGTGCAGCCTAGCGAAATGGCGATATAAATCCCTATAGGAATCACCTCTGGCCTACTTACTAACTCAGTATGCGCCAGACGGCCCCTTCCCCTTCCTCTGCGCCTCCCCCTGGGCATGATCACCTGAAAAAAGATAAAGGGAATGGGGTGAGACAGAAACCATGTCTCAGTAATCACCTCCTAACTCACTGTGAGACTCAGAAGTGGGGTAGTGGAGCGTCTACAGGGTACCACAGTTTTCAAAGCCTGCATAACCACATAATATATACACATATATATACAGTACAGATACATCCATCTCTCAATAAACGAAAATAAACGTGATTGACACTGTGCCCAGTCTCAAATCTGAAAGCATAAAAAGGGACCACTCTAAAATGTGAAAAATATCCCTGGTTCCTTTACAATCCGAGGAACCCGTACAATTAACCTATCGATTTGCGCAAATCGATGGTTACATCGGCCGACGGTACTAATAGTCAGTGTCATGCAACAATACAAAAGATTTATATAGATATATATAAAGTACAGTTCAGTTGAAAGGTACCCTATAGCCCACGTTCAAATATAACATAATCAGAACTCATTTTATTTATATATATATAAGTAGAAGAGGAGGTTAGAAAATCCTCAACTACCATCACCCTCAGTATCACAGTCAGTTAAGCGTGATTACCTGTCCAAGCTCAACAACAGCAATATATACCCTCAGTTATTGCCTTCCGCGAGCTCCACTCAAAGCACCATCGTTCACAATCACACAATGCGCTGCTGATGGTCAAGACACAAAATCAGTGACTTTGACCACCCATTCAAACTAATTCTAAAATAATTTTTGAAGTAATACATTACTTCAAACATCCATACTCTTTCATATACTTTTATACCTCACAATTCCCTTAACAATTTATTTGGAATTCCTTAGGTACTAACTTCACTATTTCTCATAACTCTTGCAAAACTAACCCACCATGTTAACCTCCATTAAGACAACGCTTTCATATTAAATTGGCCGATCTAGGTGACCTCCATAACTCACAAACTTTCACCACCCCCCGTACATACCTTTCTTAAATAAATTTTTCTTTAATCCCCCACTTTAATTCCCAACTCCTTCTCAAACACAATTTCAAACGATTTCACTACTCCAACACCTTCATATCACCTACACTAACATTTCTTAAGTTCCAATTTAATTCATATTGTCCACAAAATTGTCATTTACTTTAAAGAAACCAAAAATGCCACAAATTTTGCAAAACAACCACCAACCACCAAACCAATATATTACTATCAAATTTACCACTCAAGGTGGCTTCCCAAATTCACCAACCTACTACCAAACTCCAAACTTTCTTTTACATAACCAAATTTTCTTTCAATCAACACTTTAACTTCTAAATTTCTTTCTACACACCAATCAAACCAAAACTAACATTCCAACATCCTCATATAACTTTGACAAACCTTATCTAACCACCAATTTATTCAAATCATCCTTCATTAACAAAACCCCAATTCAAAGAGCCATCAAAAACTTCAAAAATTCTCAAATAAAATTCCAACTTCAATAAACTTGAATACTTTCCCAAAAATCTTTACTTTACTACTTATCTTTGCTCAAATCCTTGGTTAAAGCATCACTAATTAACTAATGACAAACCCTAACTTAAAAGAGGAAACTTTATGCTAAAAATCAAATTCACAAGAGGCTAGAGGCTTACAAAATACAAGAGTGAAGGAAAAGAAGTTTTTCCCACCGTTGGCCGCCGGAAAACACCCCTAGATCGCCGGCCGAACTGAAAGAGCAAGGAAAGCTAAGAAAAAGGTGTTGTGAAGTTGAAGGAATGAAAACAATATGAGGAACTACAAGAAAAATCCAAACTTTCCCTCACCCGCCGGTCAACGTCGCCGGAAAAGTCAAATCCGCCGCCGGAAAAGTCGCCGGAGTCGCAGATCGAGTTCGAGCTTTAAGGAGTTATGAAGAAGCACGAAAAGAACCAAAGATCTATCTCCTACTTTCAATACCACTCCCTTCGCCGGAAAGTTAGCCGCCGCCGGAAAAATCCACCACAGATCGCCGGCCGGACTGAAAAGGGAGGAGAAGCTTAGGAAAAATGTTATGGAGTTGAAAAAAGGAAGGACAACCTGAAAATCCACCCCTTTTACCTCAACTCCGAGCTCGCCGGAAAATATGGCCGCCGCCGGAAAATGTAAGCACGCGACGGACACACACACACCCACCCGGATCGGACTCCAACTTCACGTCTCTATGAAGAAAAGGAAGAGGTGAACCGAAATGAGGAAGCTTTTTGGTGGAGGGGTGGCCGAATGGTGAGGTGTGAGGAAGGAGAAAATGGAGAAAATGGTGAAGGGGGGTGCCGCGCGCTGTCCGTAAAAATGGAGGAGGGAGTTCGAATATTTGATAAGGAAAGGAGGGAGGGTGTGTTTGGTTGAGGGGAAATAAGGTGGTTTGTGGTAATTTGTAGCCCAAGCTTGCCATAGTGTACTCTTTTTAACTTAAAACCACTCAAACCAGTCTCCAATCTTCTGAATCTTCAAAATATTTTTAACTTTACCATTCCCTCATATTTCAATTTCTTCATTTCTTAATTAATTATATGCACATTAATTTCTCAATATTTCCAAAATATTCCCAAAATCACCAAAAATTCCCAAAAATTCCCAAAATTCCTAATTTCTCCATTTATCATTTCCAAAACACTCTTTAATCCTGTTATTAAATTTTCAGGATGTTACATATTGCATATATCTTTTTAGTTTTTGCAGCTGAGCTTGTGTGTTGTTATTACCTACATCATCCTCTTGTTTTAAATGACATTACTATAGCACATATCAACTCCTAGAAGACTTATTTATAGTTATGGTATGTTCATTTAAAGCTACTCTTTTTTCTAGCTGGCATAACAGAGAGCTTAGTAAACTTTATTCAATTTTTGAAGATGTAATGTAATTGACTTTTTCTGGTAAATTCTTTTGATATAATGCTAGTTGGTTCTATGAACTACAGCTAGTATTGGTGGTTATATTGGGAAATAATGTAAATTTATAATAATTTTTTTAAAAAAAAAACATTCTATACATGCGCTTAAAGCGTATGTAAAGGGGCCACCTGTACATGCGCTTAAAGCGCCTGTAGAGGTATGTACCTCTACATGCGCTTTAAGCGCATGTACATCTACATGCGCTTACATGCGCTTAAAGCGCATGTAGAGGTACATACCTCTACATGCGCTTTAAGCGCATGTAGAGCCCCCCTCTACATGCGCTTTTTAAAAGCGCATGTAGAGCCTTTACCAGCGCCCCCCTCTACATGCGCTTTATAAGCGTATGTAGAGGCCAAAATAAGTGCATGTAAATGGGGTAATCTGTGGTAGTGATTGTTTATCTTTCATTAGTAGTTTTGATAACTAATACTCCCTCCGGTCCTAAATATAGGACCTAGATAGAGGCTTTATTTTGGTCCTAAATATAAGACCTAATTACATTTTTTGTCACTTTTTTCCTAAATTACCCTTCTTCTTCTTAACAATTTCTTCTTCAGACACCACAACGCCTCAATCATCTTTGCCCCCAAGTCGTACACCGTCTCCATCTCTGTCGTCTTCACCGTCAACTTCCCGCTCTTCGCCGCCGTCCCCGCCGCCGGCGGCCGTTCAATCATCACCTCCACTACCTCCCCTTCGATCACCTCCGTCTCCTCCTTGATTCTCACGCCGAATGCTTTTCTAAAGGCTTGTGTTAGGGCTTCGGCTTTGGACATCTCGAGGGAGAAGAGCTCGCTGCCGGCGATTTTGCCGTCTTTGATCATCTGGAGGATGACGCCGGCGGCCTTGCGAGCGGAGGTTTGGCCGACCATGCCTTCGGAGAAGTCGCGGGGCTCGAGGGAGGCGTCAAGGCCGAGGCCTCGGATGTGGGAGTGGGCCCCTAACCGCTCCACGTGTAGGGAGTTCTGGTGTTGGCGAGCGGCTCTCGGTGGTGCTCAGTACGGCGAGGAAGCACACGCGGCGCTGTGCTTTCTGATTAAGCGAGAGAGAGAGAGAGAGAGCAATGGAAGAAGCAAAGGACAGAGAGAGAGAAGTGAAGAGTTTCGTATATGTGCTTGCTTGCTGGGGAAATGGACGAAGGTGGGGCCCATAGAAGACTATTATATTGGTTCCAATCAAGGAGGGGTATTATTGGAAAGACATCTAAAATTGAGCCTTCCTTAATCTCCCCAAAAAAAGTCATCTAGGTCCTATATTTAGGACCGGAGGGAGTATTTTCATTATGTCAATTTAGTTACTACTTTTCAAATAACTATGTCATGATTTCCCTTTTCGTTCTGAGCACATGAACCACTCTTAGCTAACAAATTCAGAGAAGACGACCTATATCTCTTGCATTTGTGAGCTTCCTTTATCTAAATACATAAATATAGTAACTCTCATATTATTAGCCACCCTCCTTCTCTACTTCAGCAAGTAAGTGAATTTTCCATTGTCGGCAATCACATAACCTTTTTCCTCCTCTTCTTTTTCCATAGTTTTCTCATTATCTCTCTTTTCATTATACTCTTTTCATATATTCAAGGGCAAAGATGCAAAAATATGACTAAACTTTACCCTAAGTTGCATTTCTATGACTAAAGTTTCGCAAGGAGCAAAAATACCACCCAAATTGGGATCGAGGTGCAAAACTATGATTTCCGTCAAATATGATGGTGTTGACCGTTAGTCTTCGACATGTAGGATGCTGAGTGTGCAATAATGACCATGTGGCATGCTGAATAGATTTATGTGGGGCCCATGATGGAATTGATTTGTGTGTGCTGAATAGATTTGCACACTCAGCATCCTACATGTCGAAGACTAACGGTCAACACCGTCATATTTGACGTAAATCATAGTTTGCACCTCGATCCCAAGTTTGGTGGTATTTTTGCTCCTTGCGAAACTTTAGTCATAGAAATGCAACTTAGGGTAAAGTTAAGTCATATTTTTGCACCTTTACCCTATATTCAATCACTTCATTTTAGTCCAAATTAATTTTCTGAATTTATATTTTAGTCCCTTCATTGTGTGTGAATATAACCATTGCTTCTTTTTATTTTTTTATTATTTATTTCCTTTTTTAGTATATAACAGTTGCACTTTTTTTGTTTTTTAATAACCGTTGCACTTTTTTTTAACGAAAAAAATCCGTTGCACTTTTGATTCAACGATTGCTTGCTTTTTTATTTTATTTTATTATTTTTAATTATTTATTATTTTTTTACATTTTTAGAGGTTGTTTCTTTTTATTATATATATATATATATATATATATATATATATATATATATATATATATATAACTGTCCATTCTTTTTATATTATCATTATTTTTGTTCTGTTGTTGTTTTTTCTTTCATTTTTCGTGTTGTGGATTATGGATGCAAGTATAGGTTCTCTTAGTTCTTCTTCCGCGAAAATGAAGACACAATTCTGTTGCCCTCTTTAGGAGCAGTATATTCAGAGAAAGAATTCTCGAGAGAATTACAATGAAAAAAGTCTGTGACGTACGGAATACTCCGCCTATATTTATAGTCGGTCCCAAGCCCGGATAAAGGAGTAGGGTTGTGTTAGGCTTCTGCAGCCAACGTAAAAGTTTATCGAATCTATTGAGCATGGACACACGCATTTAGGTGCCGTGTGATCCATGTAGCCGACCCCACTTAATTGGGATAAGGCTTTGATGATGATGATGATGATGAGTCATTGAATGAGCTGAACATATCATATAATAAGTTTATGGTCTAGCATGTCTAGCTGTAGAAAGTTGCATTTGTCGGTGCTTCTCCTAAATGATTCATAACACATATCTAGTTGCCATGGATGAAGTATATTCCTTCTCTGTTTTTCTTTTGCTTTTGCTGAATGTCTGGTGTTTGTATTTGGTGATTTTGTGGTTTTCAGGTGTGGTTACTCTTGAGATTGAACGTATGATGCATATTTCCAACAAAGAACATGACATCATATGATATGCAATTATAGTTCTCTTTTCATAGCTGCTTCCCATATATCTCCGACTTGCCTTTTTCATATTTCCAAAATAATGAATTAGAGTAAAAACGAATGAGGTGCAACGAAGTGGTGATAAAAATTGTATAACGAGCTATTGCATTAATTAGTCAGATATATTAATCACATTCCATAGAAACTTTATTCTTAAAATAATCTTGCACAAAATTTAAATTAAATCTACTAATGATAAAACTTAAAAAGTATTAAAATTTATAAGACGATTTGATGTCTTACAAATGTAAAATGTTAATGGAATTAACTCTTGATTAATAAAATCAATATCAATATCGGTATTAATATTCAGAGTACTTTATTTGTCATTTTCTCTTAATATTATACTCTTCATGTCATTTGAAGGGTGGTGGTGGTGAAGAGGGAGACGGTGGTGGCCGGTGAGTTTGGTAGGGAGGGTGGGTTGGGATGATGAAGAAGGAGGGGAGAGGGAAGAGGAGAGAGAAGGGGATTGGGTATTTTTTTATTAACGGTGGGCCCCACCTCTTCAGAATTTATTGAAGTGAAGTCCCTTGGGACTCTACTTTAATTTCTCCAATTAGGGGTACTTTTTCTATATTATGTTCCTTGCCAGAGACCTGTAATTAATTTTCCCAAGAAATTATATTTCCTATCATTGAATTAAAGTAATACCATCTTTCTGACCTATTTATGACAAAAAAATATAGTCAAAACTTTTTGAAAGTCAAATGTTTTCTTATAAATAGGTCCAAAGATAGCGAATAAGACAAAAGAGTTTTCAAGTAGATGAAATAAATGCATAGGTACGTACAACAGATATTGTGCAAGAGTGATATGGTCTGATTTAGGTTTTCTTGCCAGTATTTTATGATAGGTGTCACATGAACATAATCCAACTTTGGAGTCTCAAGAGAATTCTTCACAAATTTTAGCATGTTTGGAACGTCCTACAATCTAATCACGTTTAACTCGGGGAATTCACCAAAACCAACATCTTCTTCACAGAAACTGATGACGCTTGGGAAATATTTGAGTACTAGTGTCGCCAATTTCTGGAACACTTGTTTTGCTATTTCCTCCTCCACCTTCAAGAACATTATTGTGTGTTTGGATGGACTTATTTTGCCCAAATAAGTTACTTATTTTGAAAAAGTAGATTATTTTAAGTAGATTGTACTATTATATGTTTGGTTGGACTTATATTTCAGCTGATTTATTTAAAATAAGTATCTTATTCCATAAGTAGAAAAAATTAGCTTATTTTCAACTTATTAGTAGCTTTTGAAGTGAACCCCGCATATTCTTACCTATTTTACATATTCAATTACAACTAATCGAAACACATAGAATTTGACTAATGAAAAATAAGTCATTTATAAATCACATTTTTCACAGTTGATCCAACCATAAATCTCATTACACCATATAACTTATTTTTAAATTGACTTAAAAATAGGTCAACTTAAAAATAAGTCATTTTTCCATAAGTCCATCTAAACACAAATTTTCACATCCACATAATGTCAGAAAATTCATTACAGATAGATGTTGAGCCACTGAAATGGAATATAACATTTTTATGCAATGCATGTTTTTAAGTATGGTAAGATTTTGGAACACTGGAATCTCACTTTCCTGCTTTCACAATTGCATGTTGGGTAAATTAGTCAACTCAAGTGATTCAAATTCAGGCGGTATTTTCATCTGACCCTCACCAGCAGCAGAGTCCTCCTTTCTGGTGTCAAATAACACAAGTGATGCTGTATCCTTTAGCAAAATATACGTGAATAGTAAGTTTAACGTTACATTTAGGGTTAAGGTGCATTTCTAGTACTCCACAATATAGCAAAGTGCACTTACAGTAATACACAATTTCGGGGTGCATTTGTGGTAAGCAAGAATAAATATCGTTGCCCCTATAATAACTTCGTTAAATAAGTCATCTTTGACCGTTAAGAGTAACATTTGACTGTTAAAAGGTGACATGGGGAGAAATTATTAATGACGTGGCAATGACTGGACGGACATGTGGCAATGCATGCTGACTGGATTAAGTTGTCAGGCCAAATTAAATTGAAAAAAAAGGGAAAATTAATTAGAGGTCCCCCACAAGGGAGTTAATACTGGAAAAGTCCCAAAAGTTGAAAATATTAATGTAGGGTCCCACCCTTCTCCCCCACCCTCCTCCCTCACCTGCCCCCCCCCCTCCAGCGCCACCCTCCCCCTCCACACCCCCACCTCCCCCTCCTCGCGATCTGATGAGAGAGAGAGAGAGAGAGAGATCCGATGAACTCGCGAGGAGGAGTGGGGGTGGGGGACGTGGAGGGGGAGGGTGGCGGGGGAGGGGGAGGGTGGCGGGGGTGGGGGGCGCTGGAGGGGGAGGGTGGAGGGGAGGGTGGCCGGGGTGGGGCTCGCTGGAGGGGGAGGGTGGCGGGGGAGGGGGAGGGTGGAGGGGGAGGGTGGGGCTGGAGGGGGAGGGTGGCGCTGGAGGGGGGGCAGGTGAGGGAGGAGGGTGGAGGAGAAGGGTGGGGGTGGGGGGGAGGAGGGACCCTACATTAATATTTTCAACTTTTGGGACTTTTCCAGTATTAACTCCCTTGTGGGGGACCTCTAATTAATTTTCCTTTTTTTTCAATTTAATTTGGCCTGACAACTTAATCCAGTCAGCATGCATTGCCACATGTCCGTCCAGTCATTGCCACGTCATTAATAATTCCTCCCCATGTCACCTTTTAACAGTCAAATGTTACTCTTAACGGTCAAAGATGACTTATTTAACGGAGTTATTATAGGGGCAACGATATTTATTCTTGCTTACCACAAATGCACCCCGAAATTGTGTATTACTGTAAGTGCACTTTGCTATATTGTGGAGTACTAGAAATGCACCTTAACCCTTACATTTATAATTTGAAGATATCATTCACCACAACAATGAAGAAACATTTACCTTATCAGTATTTAGAAGAATAAACAGAGAGAAAATGAAGCTTTGTATTGATCATTCATCAAGAAATGAAATGCATACATCAGAGTCTTTATATAGAGAGGTTACAACAGAAAATAGAGTGATCACGTGATATAAGCCACGTGTTACAGTTTGTTATGCCAGCTCAGCAACATCTTAACAAACTCTAATTATTTAACTAAAATTCTATTTTATTATTCTGATATTCCCCCATCTAATACTGAGGAGACTTTTCATCTTCAAGATCATCTTCTATCATTGTATCCTCATCAGCTTGTGGTGCTTCAAAAGAGTCAACATTGAGTCTATTTCTGCAGTAAAAAAACAAAGCACGTGACTGTGCTTTAGTGAATATGTCAGCAACCTGATCAAAAGAGGGAACAAATCCTACTTGCACAATACCAGCAGCCACCTTTTCCCTAATGAAATGAATGTCAATTTCCACATGCTTTGACTTATTGTGTAAAACTGGATTTGCAGCAAGAGCTACTGCACCTGAATTGTCACACCACACATTTGGTGTGCCAAGAATATCAACATGCATTTCTTTTAGTAAAGATAAAATCCATAAAACATCAGCAACTGCATCTGCAACACTCCTATATTCAGCATCTGTTGCTCCTCTAGCTACAACTTGTTGTTTTCTAGAAGTCCAAGTGATTGGATTAGGACCCAAGTAGGTGCAAAAACCACTAGTAGACTTCCTGTCAGGTCTGCTGCCACCCCAGTCTGCATCTGCAAAGGCTTGCAGCCTGAAATGTGTGATTGGCTTAATAAGTAAGCCATGAGATAGTGTGCCTTTGAGATATCTCAATAAACGTTCAACATATGACCATTGTTTAACAGTAGGTTCATGCATGTACTGGCTAAGTTTGTTAACCGTAAATGATATATCTGGTCTTGTGTAACATATATATTGTAAAGTGCCCAATACACTTCGGTACAAGGTAGGATCTGAGAATAGCTTACTGTCACCTGCTTGAGGCTGAACATGCACAGCCATTGGAGTTGCATATGCTGATGTGAGTAGCAGATTAGTTTTCTCTAGGAGTTGAGTAATATACTTCCTCTGAGTTAGAAGTAAACCTGATGGAGTTTTAGTAAACTCAACACCAAGAAAAAAAGATAATTCTCCTAGGTCTTTAAGAGAGAAACTACCCTCATCTGCTCAATTAATTCCAGCACTACAATTTCTGAATCACCAGTCATAATCAAATCATCAACATAGACGAGTAGATATACAATATTCTGGCTTGTTTTGTGTATGAACAAGCATGAGTCAGACTTGGAGGATTGAAAACCAAGTGATTGTAAGGTGTCAGCTAATTTCTTAAACCAAGCCCGTGGAGCTTGTTTAAGTCCATACAGTGCTTTGTGTAATCGACATACCAAAGGTTGTCCAATTGTACTTGTTTGGATAAAGCCGGGAGGTTGAGACATATAAACCTCCTCACTCAAGTCTCCATTGAGAAATGCATTATTGAAATCAACCTGATGCAACTTCCATCCTTTGGTTACTGCTATAGATAACACAATTCTAACTGTTACAGCTTTCACCACAGGGCTAAAAGTATCAGAATAATCTGAACCTGCTTCTTGTACATATCCCTTTGCCACAAGTCTGCCTTTGAACTTTGCTGGTGTGCCATCTGCATTAGTTTTGATTTTGAACAACCATTTGCATCCAATGGTTTTTCTCCCTTGAGGTAATGGTACTAAAGACCATGTACCAAACTTGAGAAGAGCATTATACTCTTCTTCAGCAGCTTGCTTCCAGTGAGGAGACTCAAAAGCCTGCTCAATAGTCATAGGAACAGAGTATGTTTCAAAAGGTGCTATGGGAAGGTCAGATGGTGTAAAGGTCACACCATTCTTACTTCGGGTAACCATGGGGTGGGTATTGATAGGTGCTATGGGAAGGTCAGATGGTGTAAAGGTTTCTGTGGCAGCAGCGGATTCAGGAATGTTAGAGGATGGTGTTTGGTCATTTAGTGGAGGTGATGCAATAGGTGATGTAGTTATGTTAGGAGGGTCAGGTGAAAAAGTGGGAGAAGGGGAAAGTGTTATGGGAGTAGGGGTAGGAGATGTTGATATAGGTGTATGTGAAGTGGGTAAGAGAGTTGTATTTAGTGGTGTAGTGTCTGGTTTGCTTGGGAAGGGTATATATGACTGTATTTGAAGTTCAGAGAAAGTTTTGTCAGCTTCATTATTTGCTGCTAAAAGCTTCACTGCAGCAGATGAAACTTTAGGAAAGACTTCTTCATTAAACTGTACATGCCTTGATACAAACACCCTGCCAGTGATCAAGTCAAGACAATTATACCCTTTGTGCTGAGAACTATAACCAAGAAATATACATCGGGTAGATCTGAAATCAAGTTTGTGCTTGTTGTATGGTCGAATGAGAGGATAGCACTCACATCCAAACACTTTAAGGATAGAATAATCAGGTTTGAGCTGATATAGTTTCTCAAAAGGAGTAATTCCTTCCAAAGCAGATGATGGCACACGATTTAGCAAGAACACAGAGGTACAAAAGGCATCAGACCAATAAAAAATTGGAAGTGATGTTTGTGCTAAAAGAGTAAGGCCAGTTTCTACAATCAACCGATGGCGCCTTTCAACCATTCCGTTCTGCTCTGAAGTATGTGGACAGGTAAGACGATGTTCAATCCCACTGTTAGTGAGATAAGATTTAAAACCTGTGCTTAAAAATTCTCCACCATTATCAGTTTGAATGGCACATATCTTGGTGCTCAATTTATTTTCAACAAGGAGTTTAAATTCTTTGAACTTTGCAAATGCATCAGATTTTTTATGCAGGGGATATATCCAAGTATAACGGCTAAAAGCATCAACAAAAGCAATGTAGTACGAAAAGCCATGCGATAGTACAGGTGCAGGCCCCCATATATCTATTGCAACTAATTGCAAAGGTTTGTTGTACACTGTATTCGATACAGAAAAAGGGAGCTTATGAGCTTTCCCAAATTGACAAGCTGAACAAAAACTATTATTATTACTATCAGTATGAAAGGAAATTGCTGCATCTTGCAGTGCTTTCTTCACAGTGTGAAAAGCAGGATGGCCGAGCCTTTGATGCCACAGAGCCAATGAGTAAGACTTGGAAACTTGATGACTTTGAGCAGAAATAGGTGAATCAACCTTGGATGGAGTTGCTCGCATCTTGTACATGCGGTTAACTTCAATACCATCCATGATCACCCTCCTTGTCCTTAGATCCTTAACAAAACAGGCATGTGGAAAAAATTCAATCAATACTCCATTTTCTTTTGTAAATTGAGCAACAGACAACAAGTTTTTCTTCATAGCAGGTACACATAAGACATTGTTCATGTTCAATGCAGAATTAAAAGAGTTAAGACATACATTGCCAACATGTGAAATGCCCAAACCAGAGCCATTTCCTACCATGACCTTACCATTTCCTTCTGAAGAGGAGGCTGAAAATGAGCTGAAGAGTTTGCAACATGGTGTGTAGCACCAGAATCAGCATACCAACTTTCATCTGCAATCAATTGAGGAGTGGCGATAAAAGCTTGAGCTGATGAAACTGAATCTTGCAGAGCATTATTGACTGGAGTAGGAGTAACAACAGCAGCAGAAGATGAAGCAGGTGTTGCAATATTAGCTGCAGAAGTGATAGGAGCAGATGACATATTCCCTAAACCTCCAGAATAATTCTCAGAACCACCAAAAACATCAGTCTGATAAGGAACAGTATATTGAGGGATAGAAGATGAGTTACCAACTGAATTATCAGTATAGAACGAGTCTGCAAAGTAAGCATTAGGCATCAAGGAAGAATTTGGAGAGTAATTATAATCACTCCTATAGTAACAACGATCAGCAGTATGGCCTATTTTATGACAGATCTGACAAGTTGGACGATTGTAAAAACGTCCTCTACCTCTACCACCTGGATGTTGAAACATAGGTGGACGCACAAAAGGATTTGAAGAATGATACATGCCTCTACCACGAACTTCAGTACCAGAATAAGGAGTTTGAGTCTGATAGACTTGCATCTGATTTTCATCTATGTAACTCCAAGGTAACTTGGCTGCAAAATTAGCATGAGCAACAGCATTTTGAAGGAAGGCCTTTTGCCTAGCCTCAGAGTCAATCAATAAGGTGTGTACAGTATCAAGATCAAATCGAGATAGAGAACCATTTATAACAGCAATTACAGGTTCAAATTCAGCAGTTAATCCACTCAGTATATAGGAGATTTGTGAAGACTCTAAGACTGGTTCACCTAGCATAGCTAAATGATCACAATGCGACTTGATTGTTGCTAAGTAATCTCGCATATTCAATTCTCCCTTCTTCTGATTAGTGAGAAGATTTTTATAGTAGAGAATTTTAGAGTCTGACCTATTCGAGTACAACCTGTTTAGTTTTGTCCAAATCTGAGAAGATGACTCCAAGCCTACAAGTTCAGGAAGAATAGCTTGACTTACAGATGATAGAAGCCAAGACGCAAGTGCTGAGTCTAGAGATTCATACATCTCGAAATCAGGATTGTTCACTTCAATATCAGCTTCATTCCGGACTTTCTTAGGTGGCACAATCACCGATCCATCAAGATAAGATCGTAACCTATGCTGCTTAACCATCAATAGAACTTGTTGCTTCCACAGAAGATAATTTGATTCATCCAATTTGACTGTTATCTTCTTGTTTGTGAAGGTCGGAGCACAAGGATTCGCTATAGGCTGATTTTTCAGTTCATCGCCCGCCATTGATGATAATGATCTTCTTTAGCTTCAGGTTAGGGTTTCTCAGTGAATTTAATCACTGTGCTCTGATACCATATCAGTATTTAGAAGAATAAACAGAGAGAAAATGAAGCTTTGTATTGATCATTCATCAAGAAATGAAATGCATACATCAGAGTCTTTATATAGAGAGGTTACAACAGAAAATAGAGTGATCACGTGATATAAGCCACGTGTTACAGTTTGTTATGCCAGCTCAGCAACATCTTAACAAACTCTAATTATTTAACTAAAATTCTATTTTATTATTCTGATATACCTACCTCTTTAGCAGGAACATTCCTTGGCAAAATTTTTGAGCATAGGACAGCTGACTATTGTCACTTTTTTAAGTGATGGAAATTTACACGTTTTCAGGCAGAAATATGAAAGCACTAATGGATTTTCAAGAAAGATAGATTCTAATCCTACAAAATTTTTCTCATTCATTTTGCCTTGTTCTGGGTGGTCATTGCAAATCTTTTCCAAAATTTCACTGTTAGAAATACTCCCTCCGGTCCTAAATATAAGACCTAGTTGACTTTTTTGGAAAATCCTAAAAAAGCAAAAGCAAAATAAGTTAATTATAAATTTATTTATCTAATTTTTTTCTCTTAGGCTAGTTCATTGTACTTATAAACTAATGGATAATCTAAAAATATATCAATGTGTCATGATTAAATAGCATATTTTGCAACCTTAAACTCTCCAAAAAAAGTCAACTAGGTCTTATATTTAGGACCGGAGGTAGTATTAATTTTTGTAAGATTGATATAGTTTGAGGGAAGAACCAGGAGTTTAGAGTACTACAATTCCTCACAACCAGTGTCTTCAACTTCTCTGATTTTGCAATCTACATACATGTCAATCTGCTAAAGGAATCCACTTCAACATTTTCTAGCTCGCACAATGAAGCACGCCCTTACGAAAAATCTCCATCATTTCTAGGCTTTAACTTCTTCAACAATGGACACTGCTGCTAGAAACAAGATTCAAAATATTACTAATTTTTTTACGTATATTATAACTCTTTGCCGTGAATATTTCCTTTGTGATCATGTTAAAATGAATTAACAAGATTAATTATAGTGAGACATGACAAAATTATGGAGAAAATGAATGATAAAATTCAAGCAGGCTCGGTGAATAATACATACCATTATCTCATTCAGTGGCTAGCCACTGTTTGCTTACAACCTTCAACTGCAATGCCTTGAGTTAAAAATTATTCAATTTTGGGAGGCTTACAAGTTGAAGATATTCAACTTTGGAATCAAGCTCTCCTGTATTTCCTTGTCATTCTCCACAACTTTGCAGTAATTGCCCAGTTTACGAAGACCTGAAATTCCCCTTGGATCATTGCTCCTTATGTGATTTAACTTGTGTAAACCAATTGATTGCATTGTCTTCAATTTTTTTTGGTTCTTTAGCAGAAGCTTCTCTGACATCAAAACCTATTTCCAGCAGTTTTCAGTTTTCAACCTTAGCTTCAATTCCTCGAACATTAGATGACCGAAAAAGCAAAATGGACAAAAGTTTATTCAATACATTGTCACACTGCAAGACCTTTATTTTCTTTAGTCCCATTTAAAGATGATTGTTTAAGTATCATTTCCATATACTTCTTCAACTCCTTAGAGACTTTAATTATTAACTCTTTCAAGTTTAGAGAGTTCATCCTGTAAAATGATACCCGAGTCAACAAATGATACATACTGCTGAGCTAATTAGCAATATTAAGACATCAACATTATTGAAAACTATGATAAATATCTGGTCTATCTTTCAGTGCTTGTCAATCCAAAACACCTAGTACATTCCGAAGCATATTCATTGATTTTGAATTAATTTCATAAGTGAGCCAATTGTGATATACAAGTACTTGTTCAATAAATTTCTTTTTAACAAGAAAAGAACAGGAGAGAGTACTTACAGTTAGTGCGAAGATGTGATTAATTAAGCTCCCGCAATCTTCATATCTTGAAACCAAGCAGTTTTTCACGTTGACATTATTCAAAAGTGGTCTGTCCACATTTCCGTCCAACATTGAGTTTTTAATGTTGGTAATGGACCTAATTTGCCCTCAAGTAACCACCCAAGAGCACTGGGCACCCTAAACTAACAACAGACCCATATTTGCACTCGAAGTAACCAAAGTGGTTATAAAATATCCTTAGTGTACGGTCAATCACGTTTGAACATTAATTTTCTCATGTGGTTACCACGTGGGTTAAATTTTTTCCACGTAGGATGTCATGTGGGGCCCACATATAAAAAAAACAATTCCCTCTGGGTGGGGCGGTGGTTGTGTTGGGGGAGGGGTGGGGTTGTTTGGAAGTGATGAAGAGAGAGGAGAGGGAATTGTATTTTTATTATATGTGAGTCCCACATGACAAATCTTACATGGAAAAAATTTAACTCATGTGGCAGCCACATGGACAGATTAACGGTCAAACGTGATTGACCGTCCACTCGGGGTATTTTTTAAACACTTTGGTTACTTTGAGTATGATGGGCCCATGGCATCATAGGCCTATTATAGAAGAAGGCCTAAAGTGAATGACAATAATGTAACAAAGTTAGTTTGTTATTTTTGTTAGGAGGTTGATGTATAAATAGAAGAGTTGTAGATAGAAGAGGGTATGCTAGTATTTTGAGAGTTAGAGAGTGTGTGTGCCTCTAGAATTGCACATTAGGAGAGTGTGTGCCTGTAGAATTGCACATTAAGCCCTGTAATTGTCTCTGTAATCCTCTTTTGAGGTGATACTTTGATTCTTGAATAATACTACATTGGTTTATTTCAACATTGATTTCATCGTTTCCATGTCCACCTTCATCGTTCCCATATCCGCTCCCAATTGTCCAATGTGTTGCTCTGCTTGATCAATCCTTACATCACAACTCTCAAAAGAGGATTACAGAGACAATTACAGGGCCTAATTGAGGGTTGTGATGCAAGGATTGACCAAGCAGAGCAACACATTGGACAATTGGGAGCGGATATGGGAACGATGAAGGTGGACATGGAAACGATGAAATCAATGTTGAAAGAAGTCATGACGGAATTACGTATGGTTCGTAATTCGGTAATTTCCCAAGGCAAAGAAACTCAAGAAGAAGGAAGGGGGTCACATAGTCATCAAAGGGAGTCGAAAGAAACACACCAAGAATCAAGAACAGAGACAAGCAAGACAATACGCCAAGAATCAAGAACAGAGACAAGCAAGATGGATAGGGCAAACGATTTTTTTCAATTGAGGAAGATGGATATGCCAATTTTTTCGGGAGAAGATCCATTTGGCTGGGTGTTTCAAATGGAGAGATATTTCAAGATTGGCAAGATTGATGATAAAGAAAGGTTAGATGCGACAATCTTGGGTTTAGAGAACCGGACATTAAACTGGTTCCAATGGACAGAAGTTAGGGCACCAATTCTTTCATGGGAAGAATTCAAACAAGAACTACTTGCAAGATTTCATTCAGCGCAAGATGGCAATTCTTACGAGATGTTGATGGCTTTGAAACAATTGGGAAGCGTGGCGGAATACATTGAAAAGTTTGAACAACTTTGTTCGTCAATTGGGACATGTGAAGAAGAAATGTTAAGAGCAGCATTTTTGAATGAGTTGAAGTTGGAAATAAAGGCCGATTTGAGATTGATGAAATTGACCACTTTGGCTGAATTGATGGATATGTCATTTAAGTTGGAAGAAAGGGATTTGATTAAAACCCAAATGTGGGGAAGTAGGAGGAATGGATCGAGTAAAGATTGAGCTGAAAGTTACAAGTCGAGTTATAAGAC
Organism: Mimosa pudica; assembly: GCA_029929735.1. Classification (NCBI taxonomy): domain Eukaryota; kingdom Viridiplantae; phylum Streptophyta; class Magnoliopsida; order Fabales; family Fabaceae; genus Mimosa; species Mimosa pudica. Next base: position 3,296,502 of record JAKELP010000039.1, on the reverse strand, counting down.
TCATTATTTTTCAAATCCTACCCGAGTTTGTAACAATTCAGAGTATGCTAAAAGTGCAAATCCGTCAACGTTGAATTCTTCGACAGTGATTCCGACATCGGAAGCAAAGAAGAGTGAGGATGATACAAAGACAGCAGCGTCGTCGTCTTTAACAAATCGTTCGGTTCCCAAGAAGTTTACAGATACGGAGATTGAACGTAGAAGGGAGATGGGTCTTTATTTCAAGTGTGATGAAAAATATTATCCGGGCCATCGCTGTAAGAAGAAACAGCTACAAGTGCTAATTCTTTCTAAAGAGTTAGATGAAAAAGGGGCATTGGACGTCAAACCAGAAGAGGAGGCGGTGGACAGGCCTCAAGCCTAAAAGGAGAGCGGAAGCTATCAAGCAACATTTCCACCTTGAGGACAAGGTGAAACTTTGTGGGCCGTGTATTGATGGGCCCATGGCATCATGGGCCTATTATAGAAGAATAATACTATATTGGTATATTTTCATCAGAGTATAAATATGAGTCTGTTGTTAGTTCAGGGTGCCTAATGCTTCTGGGTGATTACTTGGAGGGTAGATTAGGTCCATTACCCTTTAATATTTGGACACTCTGTAACTTGTAATTTACTCAACGTAAGCCATTTAACACTAACACCATCCTTGTTGTTGAAGAACCAATTTACTTTGGCTGTTCTTTCTTCAGATTCTCTTCTCAGAAATTTGCTCTATCATTTGGCATTAAATTATCTTCAGCTCTTGCAGTGAGGATATCTTTTGGGCCATTGATAATGAAAACACATATTTGGATCCATTACAATTCTTTAGCTGCAGAAATGACATATGCATAAAGCTGAGCCAATGATCCTTGCACATTTGGATCCACCTCATATGCATAAAGCTGATTTTACATATCTTGACAATGGTTTGTCTCTTTTTTTCTGATATGTAATCATAACACTTGCTTGTTCCTATTGCTTGCTTCATCCACTCGTGACGACTCAAGTGAAGTCAGAAGGAGGGGTTTGTCTGCTATAAAAGCCTTTGCCAAGGTTCGTCCCTCAAATGTTTTGAATTGGTTAATTACCGACTGAAGAACTAAGACTACAAAAAACGGTATAAATTTTTCATTCCTGACACATGGCAAATCCTCTAGCCATTATGTCTAATATTTCCATTACTAGCCCTGCACTTGCTGAGTGCTTAAAAGATGGTAGTACTCCAGTATGACTTGCTGCACAAAGATGTGTTTTCCATGCCTTCCAGTTGACAAAAGGTACTTCATTGACCACTTGTTCATGCATTTCGTGATGGGGAGGAGTCACAAAAGTATAACTATAATTATTACTATTGCACCCTCTTTTCATGTTGAATAAGTTAAAGTTGGTATAAAGATGGTAATTTATATTTGAACATAGGAAAGAGTGGTAAATGAAATTTAGCTGAGTTTTTGGGTCACGAAATAATAGCTAAATTTGAGATTTCTAAGTTGAATGATCATTTGAAAGATTGTTCTTTAAATTATTTTGTGACCGTTAATTAATCAGTTCCTAGATGTACAGTTGTTGCTAACTATTTTTATGTTTAAGGAATGTTTACTTCAATTTGATGACCAGTGAGGTCTCTGTCTCTGCTGCTCTACTCTTATACTAATTCTTGCTTGAATCTTTATTTATTTATATGTATTAAATAAAGTTTGTAGAAAGATGAACTATTCAAAATCAATGCACAGTGCATTTTACTATTGATTTCTATATCTTGCTCACAGTCTAGTTTTCCTTTTGATTTGTTGAACTTCAATTTACAAAGAAGCCGCCAGTGTGCTTGTTGTATTTACTTATGTTTGCTGTATGTATTCTTTTGGATGTTTAATTTAGAATTTATGAATGCAGTGAAGACCCTAAACCATTTTGACAAGGGAATAATGATATCTTGTTCATGATGATTAATTCATAGGTTTAGAAAATGTTCAAGCAGCACAAAAATAAGTTACTGGCTTGGAGGCAAAACGTCTCTCAAAGCTATCTGAATACAGGTATGTCTCAGTTATAGATTTACATCTCCGATCCATAGAATCTTCATTGAGTTTTGGCAATACTGTTTTTTTATATAGAAAAAAATGAATTTAATGCTCATGGATAAGAAAATAGCACAATGATTATATATTCCACTGAAATGAACTCATTAATGACTAAGCTGTCCAAAAAATTAGTAAAACTTTACTTCTATGGGCCCGTAAAAATGAGCTTGTGAGACCTATTGTAGGCAAGCATACATGCTGATGTCGATGATGTCAATCTCATGCTTGTCTTTACTTTTATGTAGTGATGACAGTGAAGAAGACATGTCACATAGTTAAGAAACATACTTTTCCGTAGGTGTAGCATTCTTTCACATCATTAGGATGAGGACACATACCAGAGAATTGACAAATTTTTTTTTTCTAAGCCTGTTATTATAATAGTGATAGTTATATATGGATTATTCATAGAGAGTTGAGGCATGATACCCAATTTTTCCGTGGGATGTTGGTTTGTTACATAATTGTAAATTAGAAGAGGCCTACGTTGTGTAACTAAATTTTTCATATGGGTCTAACTGTTATAGTCCAATTTTTATAATTATTGAAGTTATGGCTTTGTCATTTCTATTTTTATTCTAAATTTGAAATCGTTGACATGTCTACACTTGGTGTTGTCAGTATGGCTGCTGCAGCTTTCTTTAATTTGGACATTCTTTTATTGTTTGATGATCCAATAATATAAATCTATTTGATCTTAGTAAATCATGAAGTTCCAAAAGCTCTAGAAATATAAATGTATAGTTGTGCCCTCTTCATTTCCTTCATGCGAATATGAGATTTGGTAGAAAAACTAAGAACACTGCATGATTCAAACCTTGGAATTATTATGGGTGAGAATCAATTTTAAAGAGGGAGTAGCATCATCGCCTAAAAATGCCTCCTTAAAATTGCCACTTTGGAACCTCTAACTTTAGGAAGTTTCCAACCATGTTATGTGAAAAAGCTTCATAGATTTATGAGCATATGAATGTAACTTGAATTAATAAACTAAAATGGAAATTCATATGTAGTCTATATTTTTGATTTAAAATGTCTATAGACTTAGAAAAGGGTGAAGACCCAAAAAAGATACTCCCTCCGTTCCTAAATATAGGACCTAGATGATTTTTTTGAAAAATCCTAAAAAAGGCAAAAAATAAGTTAATTATAAATTGATTTACCTAATTTTTTCTCTTGAACTAGTTTATTTTACCTATAAGCTAATGGATCATCTAAAAAGATATCAAATATGTCATCATTTAATAACCTATTTCGCAACTTTAATCTTTCCAAAAAAAGTTATCTAGGTCTTATATTTAGGAACGGAGGGAGTACATAACTATTGATCAAGGAACAAAAATAGTACATAATTATTCCAATGATACCTAATTATTGGGCATGAGATCAAAATGATATTTTCACCAATATGACAATAAGATTAGATATGAAAAGTCCAAAATGAGCTTCTTTCTCACCCACTTCTCCTTTCTCGGAGCGAGCGGCGACGGTGAAAGTGTCCCAGAGGTCTGGGTGAGGCAGGTGGAGCGGTTGAGGTCGAAAGTGAGTTTCTTACAGACGGCGGAGGCAAGGCGACAACGATCTCCTTGATGGCCGGCGGGTAGAGAATGAGTAAGAATGGCATTTTAGACTTTTCAAGTCTAATTTTACTGTCATATTAGTAAAAATATAATTTTTTATCTCATGACCAATAGTTAGATATCATTTGTGTACCTTGAAATAGTTATGTACTCCCTCTGTTCCTAAATATAAGATCACTTTGGTTAATTTGGGGAGATTAAGGAAGACAATAAAATTACATGATCTTCCCAAAATCCCTCAATTACTTAATTTTAAAAGGAGGAGGAGTTTTCAATGAAAAGTAAGTATAAGGGTAGTTTGGGCAAAACTTGAGATAAAATAGGAAGTGATCTTATATTTAGGAACTTATCCACTTCCCCAAAGTGATCTTATATTTAGGAACGGAGGGAGTACTATTTTTGTTCTTTGTCTAACAGTTAAGTATCATTTTTGGGTCTTTGCCCTTTAAAAAATAAAGGGGAAATCTATGGTATTTTGATTAAATAAAGGGGCCTTTTGTAAATTATAATTAAATAATATTAGTATCAAATACACATTGTTTTAACCTTTAAGTAATTTTATGGTTAGAAATTACTCAAATCACGTAAACTAATCATCAGAAAAATTAGATGAACATAAAAAATAATGAAAATGTATAGACAACTTTTCTACATTTGAGTTGCATATGCCACATCACATGCCTTGGATCATTTCAAACAAAAGTTCATAAATTTCACCTGGATATGTATTTAAATTCTCCTTAACTCTAGGATTTTTTTGGGCACTAAAACTTTTAGGTTTAAGGGCATTTTCATATTTAAACAATTTGTGAGGCGCATTGAGTTTGATAAATTATTTATTGGAGCAAACCACAATTGTTAAATGAAAACTTCACGGACATCAATTGTGACTAATATTATTGAACTCGTCCTGATAACATAATTAAGCAAACAACATCAGTATTTATAAAAACTTCACAATCATGACACACCATTTTGAAAGTTTTTCATACACACGGGTCATAATACAAAATAAAACAAATATTGCATTAAGGTTAAGGTTAAAGTCATTTACCATGGCCAAGTCAATCATCCCTTGATATATTGGTATGAATAATATTGTTTATGAAAGTCTCATTCAATCAATAAACATATAAGTTATAACTAAAACATATAATTTGTTATTCAACAGAAGCTCATAGGACAAACATCATTCCCCATTCTCCATCAAGTGTTAAGATCAGCAAGGCGACACCTGCATTCATCAAGGAAAAGAAAAGGACAATTATGCTTATATTACAATCCATTATAGAAATACATATTTATATATATAGTAGCACATTTTTCTTAAAATTTAATCAAAAACTTGTTCAAAAAATATTTACGGAAGTGTTTTAGGAACATGGAAAAAAATACAATCAATGCCATAGTTTCCCAATGAATCCATTTGTATGTGAAACTAATATTTAGTAATAGCCCCTTCATAAGTGGAGGACAAAAAAGATGCAGGTTTCTTTTATGTATGAAAATAGCTATATGATCTCAATTTATATATGCTTGCCTTTGAATTACAAATAAATATATGAGGCTTTTATTGATATCATTGTAACAACTACTAGACAAAAATCTTTAGACAATAAGCTAGGAGATACAAACAATTCTATCTCTTATAATTCTCTTCCACCATGGGTTGCTGAACGCGTCTTCTTGAAGTCGTTTTCTTCACAAAAATACTGTTCTGAATGAGTTGGTATTGTAGAGAACTTGAATATTCATTTCCATTTTCTGTCTGCTTTAAATTTTAATGTGGTCCCCACGTTTTCTTATAGTCATTGTCAGTATGGGCGTTCTGATTTTTCTTTTCGTGTTGCTTTGTCCATTGTCAGCTTTAGCCTCAATATACAATTTGTCCATTTCATCAGCTTTGTCCATCATTTATCTCAGTGTCTTCTTCTTCTCTGTCTTGGTGAGATCGGCCAAATCCCTAACAGCTTTTGCAAACACAAAGGTGGTGTCTAGCTTTTGCAAACATTCTGACATTTTTCAATAATAGCTTTTGTTTACTTCTTAAAGAGAGTTTGGTCATTATCACACGTTATCTAAATATAAGATTACTTTTAAATTTCAATATGTTATTAAATATAAGCAACTTTTTTATTTTTCCCATTTTTTCCAATAAAACCCTAATAATTATCTATCAATTAAGTACTTGCTTCATTCATATAAGATTCAATAACTAACTTAACATTCAAGTAAATTGGTTTTCGTTGTAGGTGTTCCCAGACTTCATACTTTCCACGATGCAACAAGGGTACTTTTTAACCTTCTTTTCCTAAGCTCATGCAAGTCAGAATTGCATTAGTTCATTATTTATGTTCTCACAATGGAGTTGTTTTAGCAATACCTTTACTTGAATATTTTGATATTGTAGGTGGCCGTAATAACTACACTTAGATGTCAACTTATTGTTTTTCATGTCATAATTGTCCCATGGAAAAGTATTTAAATTGAACTTATTATGTAGCTTTGTAATGTTAGTGTATGGTTATTGATTCCATCTTTAAACCCTTAACTTCAAGAAATATGTAATTATATTTGAATTTTTTTTGCCAAAATTAAAGTTTTACTTATCTAAGCTCTCTTCTTTCCCCCTTATTTTAATATAAGTTTTTTAAATTAATATCGTCATGCATGAACAATCTTTAAAACATGAATTGAATTGACATACAAAGTTAATTAAAAAATCAAACGTTGACCTATTTTAGAGAATAATTCTACCCGCGCTGGCCGCAGGTTACTTGCTAGTTAATTTACCAAAGAAGAACTCTCTTTAGCAGCAAAATCGTAAAACTCAAAAACTGAACGTAAAACTTAAAAACTGAACATCAATACATCTATGACTATCCATGCATGTTATTAGATATAACAGCATAACCATTTTGTAGCAAGTAGCTAAGTATGATGTTGTGATTCAATTTTTAAATCGTAGATTATGTCCTGCAATACCACATTAAAATTATCGGTTTGCTTCAATAAATGCAATTTTGAAAAAGAGTAGACAATGGATAATTATAAGCATGATCTACTTTCAGTTCAAAAAATAAGCATGATCTACTAACTAATTTTCTCCGCCTCATTAAAAAAATACATTTTATAAGAAGATTTGTTAATTTCGAATTATCATACCTTTGCATAGGAATGCTCTTAAATTACTTTGTTAAGGTCTCCTCCATCCTCCACCTCTATGTCACGCTCTTCAATTTTCACTTTAGACAACTTTGGTGTTTTCAACACTCCTGGACAAAGCATCTTCGTTTCTGGGCATCCAGTAATTTTTATCTCCTTTAAATATGGGAATTCAAAGGTGTGAGGAGTTTGAGAAAACATCTTCAAGCTTGGCATATCAATAAGTTTGATCTTCTCTAATTTGTTGAATGCAATTACGCCTTCTACATCTTCGGTGGTCTCATTCATGACTATTTCCTCCATCTTCTTGCAATCATGTATCTCCAACCTTTCAAGACTCACCAAGCTTTTGGCAGTTGAAATTGTCACTAAATAGATGAGCTTATGGCATCCATAGATGGACAACTCCCTCAGATTTTCAAACGAAGCATAGGATGGAGATAGCTTGGTCAAGTTACAACAACTTTTAATTTCGATGATTTTAAGATTTTGATGAATTTGTGGTAACTGAAAGTCATCTTTCCATACGTTCTTGAGCTTATCCAAATAGGCAACGTATAACCACTTAAGTGATCGGGCTTTCCTCTCAAAACCACTAAACACATCTTGTGATGGGAATATTTCCTCGAAAGAACTATGCTCCACATAAAGATATTTCAGTTCGGGAAACCTTTCAAGGGATCTATAAGGAAACATCACCCCTTCATCCTTGAAGCTTTCGACAAAAAGTGTTCTCACTTCTGGAAATACATCAATTAATGTTGTGACATTGTTCGCATTCAACAACATGCTCCGAATTGTGGTAATGACCTATGAAATGATAGTTGATTATAAAGTAAGTACCATGATAAAAAGGCAATTCGTAGATTAAATTAAGATATTGCTTCAAAGAATTGAATCCTTATTCTTTATAGGCCACTCATATTTTTCTTACATTTATATTTTATTATTATCCTAAAATCATAGGGAAGTGTACTTAATTATTCGAGGTGTTGCTGCTCTGTTTTTCGTCATCAAAACAGAGGTGAACAGAGCACGTCAAAGCTTTTCTTTTACCTAACCTAAGATGCATTCTTCAATCATTAGCATGTACAGTTTTGTGTGCAATTACAGTTTCATGTGTAAATCTTGTAATACATGTGAAGATGAGAAATGTTGAGAATTCAATAATTGTATTAAATTTTTATTGAAAGTTGAATTTTGCATACGATGATAGATTCTATAAAAAGTTGAAAATAAGAATGTTAGTGCCTTCAACGTACCTCTTGGAAAGTAAAAAGATGTTGGATGGTGTTGTTAAGATCAGTCTTCCAAATATCTTTCTGAGGAGCTTCATTCACTCGAAGGCTATGAAGAATTGGGGCATGAAAGGCTCCTGGACAGAACATTGTGATTTGAGGACAGTTTTGTATATTTACTTGTTCCAGTAATGGAAACCTGAAACTATAGTTGTAGCCACAAAAGCTCTTCAACCTTGGTAAAAAATCAAGTTCCAAAATCCCTATCTTTGTAAAAAGTATTTCCTTGTCCTCATCATCCCCTCCTTCCTCTTTTGTTATGATTTCCTCAATTTGAATGCAATAAGCAATTGAGAGACGTGTTAGATGTACCAAGCTTCGAGCTGCTGTTGACGTTATCAAAGTGGTCAGCCCATTACACCATGCCACTTCAAGATGTTTGATATTAAGCGGTGCAACCGCTACTGATGACTCCCTTTCTTTGTAATAATCATTCAAATCTTCATAACCAAATACCTTCTCCAACTTGTCACAGAATTTGACTTCCAGCTTTTTTAAATTGTTTAATGATTTCAGCACATGAAGGGGCACTGATTTGATAAAGTCACAGCTATAAACTATTAATATTTCCAAGTTGCTGAATGAGTTGTGATAAAGTTGATCATCCATAATCAATGTAATCGAATTGTTCCTTAACATGGATATTTTCAATATCTCTAACTTTGGAAATAACACCTGCTAAAAGAAAATAGCATTAAATGAAAAATCCTCATAATCAGCATGATTAATTTTAACTAAATCTTGCTGAAATGTTAAAGTAAAGCTCTCATATAGTCAAGCTACATAATGTTAGGAAAAAATTTCATTTTTTGACACGTTAATAAATCAATAACGAAGTGAGAAGTTGGTAAGATAACATATTTTTGCAATGAATGTTTGTAAATAATAAGTTTATGCAAGATTTTGATAAAAAAGAACAAATTTATGCAAGATTATAGTGGAAAAAAATAGTTCTTTATCCCCCCAAAAAAAAGTACTAAACCTGAACATACCTTATGGTAAAAAATTGATTTGGAAAAATTCGTACATCCTGCATTTGTTGCTCCATAATTAGTATTGATATCCATTCTACTGTCTGTTGTTTGCAATGTTGGAAGATCAGTGAGTTTTAGTACCCTTAACCCATGGAACACAATTTCCCCTCCTACATCTTCGTTAGTATTATACCTTGCAATTTCTTTCATCTTTTCACAGTCATCTACCTCCAGTATTTCAAGATTCATCATACTCTTTAAAGTTGAATTTGTCACTAAATACACAAGTTGATGACAATTGGAGACCTTTAACTTTGTAAGGCTATCAAATGAAGCAGAGGATGGAACCAACTTGACCAAGCGACGACATCTTTCGACTTGGAAGAGTTTTAGCTTCTGAAAAATCGGTGTTAGATCAGAGCCATCAGTCTCTTCCGCTACTATTTCTTCCAATTTTTCACAGTTCTCTACTGCCAATGTTTTAAGGTTCACCATTCTCTTTGCAATTGAATTTGTCATCAAATACAGGAGTTGATGACAGTTGGACATCTTTAGCATTGTCAAATTATCAAATGAAGCGGAGGATGGGAATAGCTCCTCAAACAAACAATTATCCACATGAAGTTCATTTAGATTTTGAAATCTTTCAAGCAATGTATATGGAAAAGCTACCCCTTCATCAAAAAATTTTTTTATGTGAAGAATTTGCACTTCAGGATATTTCTCCGATTGAAATCTGTCATTCTTTATCATTCTAGCATGACACTCATCTAGCATCACCTTCTTTGAGGAAAAGGATCTCTGTAAAATAAGAGCAAATGTACTATTCACTTATAACAACATTAACATATTTTAATTTTTTTTGGCTAAGAAATGTTAATAAATGGTGATTTCCTATTTCTGGACTAAGAAACTTTTTATTGACTTAGAAGCTTTGTAATATTAATTTATTTTTAGATGTGTCCCAAAGTCAAATTTACCTACTACAAAAAAGAAAGCTTCAAATGATCTTGTTTCCCAGTTTGATCTTTCTCATCAAACTAGTGTGGAAAATTTTGATGATTTCGTGGATGATTATGATCAATCCAGGAAAAGAAATCAATATATCAATTATGATAAAAAAGAACAAGAATACTAAAACATTTTGCCATGTATCCCATTAATTGATTATCCCATAATTAAGTGTAGTGCTTTGTAGTTAAAGTTGGTGGGTAATTAGAAAATTATATAAAAAAATTTGAAAAACTATAAGCTAAAACACGTATAGGGGAAATATAACAACTATCATAACAATGGAACATTTTTTTAAGCAAAACATATTATGGAATATTTAAAGAGAATAATTTTTTAAAAGCTAAATGTAGCAAGAAATTCAGCATGCTATACGTACCTCGCACAATGTTCTGTTAAGATTAGTGATCAGAATTTCATTGGGTGTTTCCCAATCTAGGCCTAGTTGGATACTTTCAAGAGATGGTGTATAAATGTCTCCCGGGGAGAATATTGTGAAGTTTGGACAATCACTTATGATTAGTTGATCTAGTAAAGGAAACCTGAAAGCATAACTGTGGGCACAAAATCTCTTCAATCTTGGTAATCTGACAAATTTCAAAACCTCCAATTTGCTGAAGATGATTTCCTTGTCCACGTCATCCTCTCCATTCTGAATAGTTATGATCTGTTCTATTTCATCGCAACAATAAACTGAGAGATCAATAAGATGGGTCAAGCTTCGCGCAGTTGAAGATGTCATCAAAGTAGTCAATCCATCACAGAATTTCACGGTAAGATGTGTGAGATTTGGTGAAGAAACTATGGATGGCGACAATTTTGAAACAAATTGGACCTGCAATTTGAGAAAGGGAGCAACAAGTGCAGCAACATTATCTCCTCCAAGAGCCTCCCCAAAATCCCCAGACAACTCAAGCCACCCTAAACCTGAAGGTCTGGACCAAAAATGTTCTGATTCTTCAACAGATAAAGAAAGGCGCTTTAGTTTGGGGGAGTGGTACAATTGAAATGAGCCTCTCCCTATCGTCTCAACTTGTTTACCCTGCAATCTCAACTTCTCTAGGGTATGAATAATCTGCATAATGCATAAATAACAAGTAATTGTATTAAACAAATGTAGCAACAGATTAATACATTTGAAGACATATGTTTTCTTATGAGGCTATCTTCAAAATAAAAATTAATACTTCCTCAGGTTTATCAAATGATTTTTCATTCATGTAAAATATTAATTGTTATAAATTACAGTGGCTTTGAATGTTTAGTCTGGAGTTTCAATCTTTGTGTTATGACAAGTGAACTTTTGTATCTAATTTCCTTTAAATAAAAAAAATAAAAATTTTAAATTTAAAAGAGATAATAGAAATTTGTTTATTTAATATTATATAATTTTTTTATTTGAATGCTTTAAGGCATTTTTAGCCTAGTTTATTGTTAAATAATAAGCTTTACATGGATGGAAAAAATAGAAATGTACCTTTTCGTAGGAGAGTAAAGGATACTTCAAGTCTATTGTGGTTTCTTCTTCATTTGTTCTTGATACTTCCTTTTCAAATATCACTAATTCATTGCAAAGTAAAATACATAACTTTTGAAGACATGACAATACTAATTTATGCTTATGTGGATAAAAGTTCCTCAACTTTGAAAGGTGAGCAAGCCGAAGGGAAGTCAGTTTAGTAAACTCAAATGTAACGGCTACAGGTTCTGAAACTTGATCCTTCGCAACAATAACTTCTAAACCACAATTTTCAATGCTAAGCCTTTCAAGATCACGGAGTGTGTCTTTGGCTATTGATGCAGGAAATATACTTGTGAGGCTTTCACATTGTTCAACATCCATGCTCCTTAAACTTGGGAAGGAGACATTTCTTTGGTCAAAGTGATTGCTCCACACATTCTTCAATTTTGGCAACTTTCTTAGCGTTAACTTTTTCAGTGGCACAACCACTGATAATGCAGATAAAATCTCTCCAGTATTGTTCAGTTCATCAAGATCAAACACAGTCTCTAGCATATCACAGTGATCGACTTCAACTTCTTTCATGTTGTTTAAAGATTTCAATACATGAAAGGGGACTAATTTCTTAAAGCCACACCTTTTTACACTAATTGTAGTCAAGTTACTAAAAGAGTTGCATGAAATTTGGTTATCCCATATCAGTGAAATCAATTTGGTTAAATTGGATAGTTCCAATATCTCTAACTTTGGCATTACCATCTGCAACAAAAAATATCATTAATCAAAAATTATTTTTGATTTTTACACTAATTATTTTTCATGAAATATCTAAATTCAATGTCCAACTGAGCCTCTCATCTACCACTATACTTTTTGAGATATCGCTAAAAATAAAACTTAAATGATTGAAGATCATTAAAAAATTTAGTAAATTAAAAAATGAAACATTTTAGAATTCTGTATAGTAGGTATCATACATGCAATCCATGTGAAATAAATGATAAAAATCCTGCAAGACACTATTATAGTTTGTAGCAAACCAGGTAGATGATTCCAGAAGATGATTATTGCATATGCAAGTGCGTTAGAAGTTTAACTGAACAATAAATCAAAACAAAATAAGAATAATTAAAATATGAATATACCTTTGTGGTAAAAGGGGAATATAAATTTTGATATCACATGATAATTACCGAACTAAATACTCATAAATATTTTGGTGATTAGAATGATTCGTATGTTTAAAATTCCAAAAATAATGAATTAACCTGTTGTAAGGTTGTAGAATAAATGTATTAAGTCTTCATCATTTATTTCAATACTTGGAGTTAACTTTTCTATTTAATCATTTACTTTTAATTAAGTAATTAAATAAAAACTGCAAACTTCCATAAAAGCCAAACAATAAAGAAAGAAAAGAAAACTTCAATAGTGAAAATGATTTTTTGAAGGTAATAATTATGTTTGAAGTTTTATAAGAAGATAGAATGCATAAAAAGAAATGTGAATAAATTAAAAAATTTTTCGAATGATGAATAATTTAATTGGAACATACCTTCTTGTAGAAAAGTGATCCTGAAATGGTATTAGATGCGTCATCTTTTGTCGCTTGACTATCAACAAGAAGATTCCTTAAATGTGGAAATTCTCTTCCACCATAACTTTGGTTACTTTCATGTGAATTAGGTCCGTATAAATACAAACTTTCAACTCCTTCCAATAATGCTGAAACCCCACCCGTTAGTTGAGTACTACTCCCGAGCTCAAGTTTCAATATCTTTGAATAATCATAATGGTCTTTCCATTCCCAATGGGCTCCAATGTATATTTTGTACCTCTTCAACTTCATATTTAAGAATAAGTTCGCTGGCATCATAGAGTAATCAGGAATATGAATGTCTAGAGAAGAGATTTCGAGCAAGTCCATTAACTCTTCAAGACTTGCATTTCCATCAGCTTCATTAGATTCTTCAACTTTCCACTTGTTAAAGCTGTTTCCCATGTACAAAACCTCCAACTTTTTCAAGCTAGATAGGAGTTTCCCTGGAATCACTTTGAGTTTGGAACAATGGGATAGATTCAACATCTGCAAAGAAGCCAACTCTGCCAGCTCAATCGGTAGCTCTTCTATTTCAGAGTAAGCTAGACTTAAGACTTTTAGTTTCCACAAGCCGCCAACCTCAACTATATCTTCTAGCACACAAGAGTGCAGACATAATGTTTTCAGTTCTTGTAGGACATTGAGCGATGACAATGATGAGAAATGCACTTTGCTAAATACCAACAATTTCAACTTGATTGAAGATTCAAAAAACTTGTTGGGAATGGTCAAATCAACTGTTTTGTTATTTAGTAAAAAGAATTCTAAGTCTGGACAACTCACCTTTTCTGGAAGATCTGTGATATCACACTCATGTAAGAAAATCCCCTTAAAGTCTTTCAGTTGATTTTTACTTGGCCACTCATTCAACCTTCTATGCCTCACAATGAATGCATGTAATAATTCATGGGAGGCAATTGATAAAGCAACATCTCGAAAGACATCATGCATTGTAAAATGATAACGGCTAGAGACACTACTATCAAGAAATAAGTTTATTGATTTTAGCTTTCTTACTGCAGTAGAGATTCCATTGTGGGCTTCTTCCATGCATTCCACATTTTCAAGAATACTTAACCCCACAGAGTACATGAGCATTTCTTTAATTGAGGGATCATGCGACAACATGGCAGCGAGCAAGAAAATACGCTTCATCTCTAGGCTTAGATGATCGTAGCTCAACCTCAAAATGTTATCAACCTCTTTAATTCCTGTGTAGCTTCTGGTTAAGGCATGTTTCATTCGTCTAAGGTAGTCTTCCCACCCTTCCATATCTTTTTCCTGCAGTGCCTTGGCAGCTGTCGCAATTGCTAATGGCAAGCCTTCGCATTTTCGAACAATGTCAATGGCTACAGATTCTATGTTTGAGTCAATTGGAACTTCAACAATTCTCTCAAACAACTTCCATGCTTCATCCTTTAACAAAATGCCCACTTTGATGATTTCTTTACATTTCATGCGTTTTGATAACAGTGTTTCATTCCTTGAAGTAAGTAAAATTTTGCAACCTCCAATGTTATCTCCATATTTTTCAACATCAACAAAGGGAATTCCAACTTTGAGTAAATCAAGCTCCTCCCAAAGATCATCCAATATTAGGAACATATTCTTCTCTTCCTTCAACCTCTCGTATAGACGTGAAGCTCTTACATCTTTATCCGTTTCATTAAGCTGCATACCCATCTTCTCAGCAATCTCACTTTGAATCTTCTCAATGTTCAACTCTTGAGCAACAGTTGCCATGATCACTTTTTAAAACATCTTTTGAATCTCCTCCTCGTTTGTCAAATCTTTAGCTAGAGTGGTCTTGCCAACACCACCAAGCCCACACAATCCTACTACTTTAACACTTGGATCTCGCAAAGCCTCTATAATTTGTCTCTTGATTTGAACTCTTGAGTCAATCCCTTCATTGCTTACTCCTGTTGGTAATCCACGCAAAATTGTCGGTGGAACAAGAATAGAGATTACATTGAAGTCTTTCGCCCTACCAATAATATCAGCAACTTCTTGTGTCATTGCCTCTGCTCTTTTGCTTAGTTTATAGCGTAGCCATGGGTTGGGACATGAAGTCATCGAACACTCTCTTTTTGATCGACTCTTTTGGAGCAATTGTTCTACTTGTTCTGAAATCGTATCTACTTTGCCTATCCAATGAAGAACATTAACATCAATTTGTTCTGCATTGTTTCTAGCCCTCTCTATTCGACTTTGCAATGAATGTCTTTCAATGGTGAGCCGCTCTAGTTCTTCATTGAGTTTCTCAGCGTTTTTTCCATAGCATAATAAATAATGAAGGTGCTTCCAAAGT
This sequence comes from Mimosa pudica, assembly GCA_029929735.1. Classification (NCBI taxonomy): domain Eukaryota; kingdom Viridiplantae; phylum Streptophyta; class Magnoliopsida; order Fabales; family Fabaceae; genus Mimosa; species Mimosa pudica. The sequence continues at coordinate 3,281,035 of JAKELP010000039.1, read as the reverse complement.
AGATTGAGCCCTGCATCCCAAAGCTTGTCACTCAAACCAGCTGTAGGATCCACCATTTTAATTTGTGCTCTGTTAAAAGATAGCCAAAACTCAATTAAACTTAATTTTTTTTTTCATATCTGGATATTATATGTACCTTCATAAAGCCTCACCGTTTTTCAGAATTATAGGCAATGAACTTTTGATTATCTGCTTTTCCTATTTTTTTCTTCACCCTGTAATAATAAAACAAAAAACTTAGATCTAACTATTGGCAATGTTCAATTGTTTGTCATTTATACAGTAACAAAAAATATAATAATGGAAAATATGCTTATTTATCTTATTTTACAAATAGTTATTCGGTTGGAAGATTATGGTTCTTTTTCTCGCCATCGTTTCCTTTTATTTGAAAGGTGAAGTGAGGTTACTGAACAATTAAGCTATAAATTCAATGGATTTTGAGCGAACAAACTGCGAAGAGAATATTGCTTTTTTAATTTTTGCTCTAGTTATGTATTTGTGAAAGATGAGAAAAATATCTTGATCCAAAAATTGAAACACCAATTGAGTTGTAACTAGTCCCTTGAGTCTAACTATATGATCACTTTCACTTTTTTTGTGGAGATTATGAAAGTTAAAATAGACCATTTAGTTTTAATGTAGATAGCATGTCAATGCATTATACCATATTCTGTAAGGTGATATAAATTTGAGAAAAAAGATAATTATAAATATTTTAAAGTGATTAATTTTTCATCAATCACATTGAAAAGGTTAAAGTGATTATAATTAGAACCTCTCGATCAAAAAAAATTATAATTAGAACCGGATGAAGGGAGTACAATGTCATAGTTTTCAAATATACATTAGAGCAATTGAACGCTAGTTATCCATGTAATAAGTATATATTAAGAACTTAAAAAAGAATTGGCGTCACAATTAGCAATCGGAATCGGAATCGGATCTACCAGCAGTAATAATCTGTGTTTTTTGGTGTTCCACGCAACTTAAGAGGACTACTTTTCCCCACTATCTTGTCTATTGTTTTGATGAACAACCTGTTTTTTTATTCAGGCATGAGTGGTGGAATCAAAATGAAAGGAGAAAATAAAAATGAAAGCACATTTGGGATAACTATTTATTTTAGTGATTTGAAAAATATGATTTTTTTTCGGGTTTGCTCTTGAAGTAAGAAACCAACATTAGCCAAAAAAATCAAACTGAGAAACAAGCAAAATTATTGTCCCAAAAAAACCAGCAAGGTAAAGTTGAAAATGATCACACTCATAACAAAGGAGAAGTCAAAGCATAATAATCAATATATAGGAGACAATTTGGGAAACGTTTTAAGAAAAGTTTTAGACTTGTGTGTTTGGCGAGAATGAAAAGCAAGGTGTCACATGAACTTTTTTGCTTATTTTTTACATTTAACTTATTTATGCTTTAAAATATGTTCCGGAACAAAGAAAGATTAAATTGCTTTTGGACCAAAAGCAATGGGATGAAATATATATATATATACACACCTACCTCTGGTAAAAATTATTAGACATATTTACCTAATTTGATTAAATCAAGGATGTTGGTTAAGCTAGTTAAAATAACATAATATTACCAATATATCTTAATCATCTACCTTTACCTCCATCTTTTCTCTCTTATTATATAATTTTTAATTTATATGTATTTTATTTTAAATTTGCATTTTTAAATTTGTCATTTTAATTCATGTATTCTCTCTAAATTATAACAATATTTGCATATGTTTAAATATAATATTGTTTTTTCAAAATAAATATCCAAATATCTTTTTAAAAGTCAAATTAAAAAAGTCATTTATACTAACTGCACATCCAAATATAGTCACAATACACAATCTGACCTTTTTCAATCTTATTTCTATAAAAGTCAAATTTTAAAATAATCACTTGTTCACTGTCAATCCAAACACACATTTTTGTCACCTGTTTCTCTTTCTAATTATAGTGCTCTATATTATGACCTCTTCAATACAACTGAAAATATTTTCTATTTGTGTATCTTTCTTAATGAAAATAAGTATGCCAAATTTTAAGAATACTTTTTATGCAAAGCTATTGAGAACCAATTAAAAACATTGAAAATTCTGAAAATCTAATTAAATGCAAATAATTAGATTTTAACACATAATTTATAAAAAGTATAAATGTGGATTCGTCAATTTTTGTGATTATATTTGGTTAAATATACAACATCTGAGACATTTATTTGTCAATTTGAGTATATAGAGAAAACAAGGAGAAAAAGAAAACGTAGAAAATGATCTCCCATCAAATGTGCTAATCAAGTGGGTCCTTATAGTTCTTCTTTTTCTTTTTTTGAACACATTTTCGGACCAAACACAACAGCAAAACCAACAAACACGGTTGACAAGCTAAAGTGCGAATGTCCTACTTATATACTCACACACACACACATTCATGGTCGATGTGTTATAGTTCTTCTCTTTCACTTATTATATTATAGGGATCTTTTTAATAAGTAGCTAAAAATGATTTGTTGGGCATAATCGTCCGATTATCAATATTTTGTTTATTCTGAAGTGTATATATAGTGTATCCAAAAATCAAGGGTGAAGGAATAATTTTAAAAGCAAAAAGTTTCGTGCCATTAGCATATGTTACCAATAAGTTTTCTAGAAGCAAGAATAAATATAAGCTTTATCAAATAGAACAATTTTTGACACAAGGCTTAACACCATTAAAAACCGTTATTTTCTACAATGTGGCACCATAAACATTTTTTGGAAAGCAAAATTGCATTTTTGCACTTTCTTACAAAAATAATTTAAAATAAATAATTGTGGACCCAAAAACATAAAAAGAAAAGGAGTTTTACCAAACACTTTAAATACAAAGCTTTGTTTGTTAAAATTAAAATCAATTACCTTAGTAACTAAAGCATGTGTTTCTATTTTTAGGTATTAAATTTGTAAAACGCTAGTCTCTATCATTAATGCACACAAAATCAACAGGTTTATTTTCTACGCCTCTAGAAGGCATAGAACCAGATAATGTAATAGAAATAGTGTTTTCTCAATTAATTAGATTCTTAAATATAAGTAGCCAAAAAAACTAATTTTTATTCAGAAAATCCTTTTAAAAATAATTTAATCTAGACGGTAAAAATTAGATTTGTAGGGCCTAAATTTGATTAGCTCCCACTATCAAATTTATTTGGTTAGTAGGAACTGTTTTGCTGGGGAAATTGGTTCCTTTTGTTCTTGGCTAAACTTAAAATAGTACTCCCTACGATCGCTAATATAAGAGCCAAAATTTATATGGTTTTGGTTATAAATATAAGAGTTCATCTCATATTTTCTCTTCATTTAATGTGTCTTATCCTACTTTGCTCATAACTCTCATTCATATTTATTAATGCTTATTTATTTCTCTTTCTTAAAAATATAATAACAAATATGTAAAATATAGGAAAAGAACCATCAACTCTAGAGACCCAAATAACATTAATATGTTATTAATATGTTTTTTTAAGAAGTGTCTTTTGGCGGCTGTCTCTTATATTAGAGACGAGGAAGTAATATTTAAACTACTGTATTTATTTTTATTATCCTATTGTAACTAAATTTCATTAACATAATGTAAAACTAATAATTATGGGAGCCAGACCTTTATGTAACTTGACTTAGTAACGTGAGCTTGGAACTGGCTTCTTTTCGACAGCACTTTGTTATAGTGAGAAACACAAGAACTACTGCTGCAAAAATTGAAACGAAAAGTGAACTTTGTAAGTACAGATCAAGTAAACACCGATTGGCATTGGCATATATATAAGCAGGTTTTTCAAACTTACAATAGCCAACGTGAAACTATGCTTTTTGAAGGTATGTGAATCTCAGATCTCGCAGCTATAATCAGCTCTGATTAGCGTTCCAACACAAAACAAGCATGGGAAACCACTTCTGATGGTGTTTTGAACACTTTCAACAAACATATGCTTCGCAAAAATGGTAGACAACTATAACATTTGAAGGGTTTTTAAGAATGAACTTGTAAAATCAAACAGGAAAAACAACATCAACTCAACAAGAAACTTCAAGAAAATAGCGAAACTCAACGAAAAATAAAATCACAGTGAATATTTTTGTGTGTTCTTTCTGAGATATGAACAGTGACAAATTGAAAAGTAGATTTTATAAGAAAATATTTTTAGGATTTTTCTTTGTGAAAGAAACAACACAAAACCAGCAAAAAAAAAGTTAAACTGATCAGAACAAAGTGCAAGTAAAAAAGACCAAAAGCAAAGGAGAAAATTAAGGATTTTTTTTTTGAATTTTTCTATAAATACGTGGGAGAGACAAAAAGAAAACAGAAATAAAGAGATAGAAGCAACACCAAGTGGCTAGAAAACGTTGAAGAACATGTTGAAAGGTGGAGAAATGAGGTTTTTCTGTTTTGTTATTGGTGGAGAAGAAAAAGGGAAATCAGAAAGTGGAAATTATTAACACAATGAAACCTGCAGAAACGAAGCTGAGAAAGCAATAAAAAAAAAAACGCGAGAGAAAACGGATGATTTTGTAGAACTAGATGGAAGAACAAGAAACAGATCTGAAGGCTTTGTAAAAAGTAACTTGTGTTACTGAGATGAGATGGATTCAAGTCAATGAACATGGGATTTTTTAAAGCGTTTTTAGGGGAGGGGGCTGGTGGCAGAACTAGTGCGTCTGTTGGTTGCTTTGTGTGTGTGATTGAGAATATATGTATGTGTGTCCATATATAGGATCCAAGTCATGTTGGGGGACCGTTGGATGGGAGTCATGTTAGAATGGAGGGGGGAGATGACATGGGATCCAAGTCAATGGAGTCCATTTTTTTTGATCAAATCAGTCTAGTTCAGGCAACGAGTATATAATAAATAATAAATTTATAATGTGCATATGAAATGAATAATGCCTTGTGGGTTGGTGGTGGTGTGGAGTAATTTTTCTTACACTCAAACAAGAAAAGCCAGTGTAGTGGACGAGGTGGGGCACACGGTGTTTCTCGTAATCGTCGCTTAGCATGCACAAAAGTGACAAAAGAGATGCACTAGTGCCTTTGTTTGTTGCTTATGTATGAGTGATTGAGAATATATAGTTATAAAATTGTATGGAGGAGGGAAAATTTGAGGAGAAAGAGGGGGAGGCCGTGGAAAGGGAGTGGGGGTGGAGCCCAGGCATTTAGGGATTCATCCTATTCCTTTATCTCATATTCCCCTCATCTTTACCGTCCAAAATAATCCAACGGTCCACAATGGAAACCACAAGAAAGAAGGTGAGGAAGCAATGAAATGCAGAAGGGGAAAGCGGGAGATTTTGTGTTGGAAATAATTCAACACTGAATAATTTGAATTAGTCAATTTAGGTTGATCTAGTTTTTCTAGGGTTTGTTATTGATGTTCATATTATTTCACTGCTAGAAAATATGCCTTTAACGACCAGCATTAACGACCAAAATCCACAATGGGGTCGTAGTTAAAACACGCGGTGGCATACTTGTAAATAACTGGAAAGACGGAGGTTTTCCACGACCAAACATTACTGAAACTGCGGTCGTGGAAAGTTGCAGAATTATCCACGACCACAGTTATCCAAAGTGTGGTCGTGAAATCTGTATTATTCACGACCACACTTTTGTAATGTGTGGTCGTGGAAAATTCACGACCCATGTTTCAAACACTGGGTCGTGAATAAGCTACTTTCCACGACCATATATGCCTTAATTATGGTCGTGGAAAGTCTGGGCCTATAATTTTAGGGCGAAGGGGGCAAAATAGCCACCGTAATTTTCAAAATGGACAACATTGACACCCGTAATTTCGATGGTGCAAAACCAGACATTATAAACCAAAATGGGACAAATCTAGCACTCTTAAACATAGGTGTTAAGTTTGACCGTTAGTTGACTGAGAATGATGATATGGCATAATGACGTGGCACAATGAGGCAATATGTGTCACCCTCATGCTGATATGTATATGACATGGCAAAAATGAAAGAAATTTAATCTGATATGTATAAGGGAAAATGACAAATAAGTCTCTCTGAATGTTCAAAGGGACAAGTAAGGAACCTAAACTTGTAAAATGACACACAAGGAAGGAACTAGGACCTGAATGAGATTATGAAATATTGGGAATGACTCAAATGCCCTTATCTTCATTAAACTCCCTCTTCCTTCTCAACCCACCCCACCCACCCCCACCGCCACCCCACCCCACCCCACCACCACCACAACACCCACTTCCCCCACCGCCACAACCCGCCGCCCCACCGCCCACAACCACCACAAAATTCTTTTTCTCTCTCCTCTGTAATTAATTGTGAGGGAAATTAAAATTGAAGAGAAGAAAAAGAGGGAGGGACCTTCATTTGCCACTTGTGAGCTTCCACTGCATGAGCTTGGCAAGTTCGTAAGTAGTGATGTGAGGGTTAGGGTTTCACTGGAGAATGAAAGGCGGGAGTGATTGCGGTAGAAATCATCAAGTGAAAGCAAATTGGGTCTGCCAAGAGATTGAATTCGAAAGTGATAACTAGTCAAAGCTTCCTTCCCAACACTTATATATGAGAAGTTAAAATGCATGTCGCCCACTAGTTTGGTCAGAAGTGAAGTTTTGGATGGGGTGGGTGGGAGAATAACAAAGGAGAGAGAAAAGAATTTTGTGGTGTTTGTGGGCGGTGGGGCGGCAGGTTGTGGCGGTGGGGGAAGTGGGTGTTGTGGTGGTGGTGGGGTGGGGTGGGGTGGCGGTGGGGGTGGGTGGGGTGGGTTGAGATGGAAGAGGGAGTTTAATGAAGATAAGGGCATTTGAGTCATTCACAATATTTCATAATCCCATTCAGGTCCTAGTTCCTTCCTTGTGTGTCATTTTACAAGTTTAGGTTCCTTACTTGTCCCTTTGAACATTCGGAGAGACTTATTTGTCATTTTCCCTTATACATATGAGATTAATTTCTTTCATTTTTGCCAAGTCATATACATATCAGCATGGGGGTGACACATAATGTCTCATTGTGCCACGTCATTATGTCATATCATTATTCCCAGTCAACTAACGGTCAAACTTAATATCTATGTTTAAAAGTGCTAGATTTGTCCCATTTTGGTTTATAATGTCCGGTTTTGCACCATCGAAATTACGGGTGTCAAAGTTGTCCATTTTGAAAATTACGGTGACTATTTTTGCCCCTTCGCCCATAATTTTATTTCCCTCCAAACCTAAAACCCAGTTCCCTCCAAAGCGCGAAGCGTCCCCTGAAACCCATTTCTCTCTCGTTCCACCGTCTCTCACCGTCTCCCACCCTTCCCCACTGTCGCCCACCGTCCCCCACCGTCCCCCACCGTCCCTGTTGCCAATCTCTTTCTCAATCGCGCGCTCCCACCGTCTCCAACCGTCGCCCACCGTCTCGCCGTTGGAAGGTAAATGTTGCTCTTTTTTATGACACCGTCTTGTTTTTGCTTATCCACCGCCTCACACTCTCTTTATAAACTGTTAGGTTTCCTCTTTTTCAAAGAAGATTTGAAACAAGTGACACACAAGGTCTCCATACTCACGGTATGTAACGGTAACTTTGCTAATGTAACAGTGACTTTGCTTTTCGTTCCTATATTGCTAATGTAACTGTTATGTTTCTGTTTTGCCCTTCATTGGCCGATTAGTTCTCTGGTTTGGGATTATGTCATATCCTGTTTTACCATTCCAATTGTATTTAGTGTTGTTAGTGTGTGTCCAGCTTGGTTAATGATGGAGAAACTAGTTGTTATTGTAGAAAATCATTTGTGATGTCAATCAAGAGGATTGCATGTGATGTTGTAGGAATTATAGGTTGAATCAGAATTTTTACTTGTATTGTTTCTCAATTGCATGCATTAGAGAGAAAGAAAAGGAATATGTTGTTGGAAATGTATTGTTAGTGTGTGTCCACTTTCTAGGTTTTATTGTCTTCTATTCTATTTAAAGAAGACAATTGTGTGTAGCATGCACATTTCTACACAAGTTAGCGAGTTAACTTGTGTAAGTTGTTGGAAATGGGTTAGGTTTCGGGAATGAATCGTGCTTGGATGGATGCGTTACGGACTAGTGGAGAGTATCAAAAGGGGGTCTCATTTAATTTTCCAAAAGAAACGCACCTAGCAAGAATGGAAGGTACCCTTGCCCCTGTGTGAAGTGTGTAAATGTTGATCGTAAAAGCCTCGAAGACATAAGGGATGATCTTATTTGTCACGGGATCAATCGACGATACAAGAAGTGGCTTTGGCATGGGGAATTGGGAACTACAATGCAAGATACAAAAGCAGCGGAAGCGGATGAAATTGATGAATATGTCTGCGATGTTGGCATGGACAATATGATAAATGATATCAGAGCAGAGTCACTTGTTGTGCCAAATGATCAGTTTGATAAAGTTCGGGGTGATGCAGAGACACCTTTGTTCCTGGGGTGTAAAAAGTATAGCCGGTTGACCTTCATCCTAACATTGTTAGAAATAAAGACGGAAAGTGGGTGGGCTGACGCAGGTTTCTCGAGGATGCTTGCAGCTTTGAGTGATATGTTTCCGGATAATAATGCGGTTCCGAAGACAATGTATGAGGCTAAAAAAATCCTTAGAAAGATGGGAATGAACTACCAAAAGATACATGTTTACCCTAATGATTGTGTTCTATACCGAAATGAGTATGAGGGATTACAGAAGTGTCCAAAATGTCAAGAGCCGAGGTATAAACAGACGAAGTTGCTAAGAGAATTGTAAGTAGTATATTCATATATACTGATTTGGTGACATTATGTAGTGATTAACAGTGTATTGAACCTTACACAATATTTTCACTATTTTTCAAGAAGATCTACAAGAGCAAGACTCTCAAGGCTCATTCACACCAGCGGGCCCCAGAATGGACATTCTAGCAACAGCACTAGGGAAACTTGACAATCCTAGTAGAGTTGTGGGGGTTCCTGGGAAAGTTGGGGCAAAGAAGTTTTTTGGGAAAAAACGCCGAACAAAGCCCCCGAAAACAGAGTCAGCTGAGGAGATTGAGGCACGGGTTTATGCTAGGCTTTCTGCGGACTTCCAATCACAATTTGGCCTCCCTCACATCTCAGTTGGAGGCTGCACAGGGATCTAGAGATTTGTCCCAGCAAAGGGTATGAGCAAATTTATTTGTCAACTCTTTAATTTAGTTGTGTCATTCAACTTTTTAACTCATTCAAGTCAATTCAAATGTATTGCATCAGGGTGAAACAATTCCAGGAGGTGAGCCAAGTTATACACCTGATGCCAACAAAGAGTTGTGTTATCTACATCTGGATGTGCCTCACATGCGTGCTGTTGCAAAAGCTTATCAATTCCCAGACGCCAAAATACTTCATGGGAGGCTCATTCAAAAGGGTCAAGTGAAGGTGCAGGTTACTGAAGTGTTGAATGACGAGCATATGACACCTATTCCCATCAGTGATCCAGAGGTAACACATATAGCCAATGCAATTGGTACATTTATAGTTTGGCCTAAACACCTTGAGCTTGATACTCCTCATGAACCCGGTTCTCCATTTGAAAAGGTGATTAAATTGTCCATTACTTGTCTTTATACACTGCTATTTGTTCATGTATATACATAATGATTAATGTGTTCTTCATTTGCAGACATTTGATGATGAGAAGTACCCTCAACTTAGCATGCTTTGGATTGTGCAGCCAACTATGACTAGTTATAGATTCAAAATGGCTGCTGGGATTGTCCATCCAACTACAGAGTATGATATTTGGCTTAGAGGTGACTCAGATGTGAAGGAGTTTTTACAATTGGAAGAGCTTGAAAGTTGCTGGCTTGATTTGTCCATTAGGTAAAGAACAATTATATATTCTTAATTCTTTTCAATATAACCGGTTATGTGGATTATTCTTATCTGCCCATTATGACATTAGGTACTTACATGAGAAGTGTGAACAACACAGTACAAAGAAAAAGATAATCCACTTTTTAAGTCCCATTTACCTGGCTATCACTGACACTATTCTGGCAACTGAGAACAAGTCTGAGTATCTTTTGAGAATGCGGAGTTATGCGGAATTACAAATGTCAATAAACCGTGGCACTCTCTATCTCTCGCCTGTCCTCAATGGGTAACTAGAATTTGACTTAATAACTTCTGACTTTATTTATTAGTTTTAACGTTTGTATTTTGTTTTATTTGTTTCAGGCGTCATTGGACTTTGGCTGCCATTTGTCCCAGAGAGTTTAGAATTTTTTGGTTTGACTTTATAAAGGGAGGAAGTATTGACCAAGATCACAAAAAAATCTTTGAAAAGTTAGTTTTATATCTTCCAATCACATTTGACGTGATAACATTACACTAAACTTTAGTTTAATTGCTATCATTTTTCATGGTTTCAGGGGTATTCTAAGATGGCATGATGCACAGAATACTGACGCTCTGACGATCAAGCGTAATCCTATTCGGACTTTGAATATTAAGGTGTAACTTTTTAATATTTAACTTAATTTAGCTGCAATTAAATTGTATGTGAGACTATTATTAATACCTTAATGATGTTATTTGTTTTTGTAGTGCCCAAAACAGCCAGGTCTTACCGAGTGTGGCTATTACGTCATCAAGTTTATGTTTGACATAATTCATCAACAATTCACACAAGGGAAATTCGCTACTGTTTCTTTCCCCAATGTTATACAATATTCAATGCATCTATAATATTATTTTAAACATTGTCCTTATGATTATTGCAGTCTCTGGGGAGCATATTTAGTTTTAGCAATGATCCTTTCAGCAAGGATGAGGAAATAGACATGATACGTAATGAACTTGCTGAATATTTTTTTTCTTTGCCTAATCTCAATCAGGGTAGTGAATGACTTTGTAGAATGTTCCATGTTGTGGTTGTATAATGTGCACTTCTGTTGGATTTTTTTTTGCGCAGAACTGCTTCTGTTGGATCTCACTTAGAGTAGTAAACTTTGTAGAATGTTTCATTTTGTGGTTGCTTGTATGATGTCTGCTTCTGATAGCTCTTTAAAGTATATTTGGATCTGTTTGGTCATGTAATTTATCTGTTGGATATCATTTTAGGCGCAGCTTTCATCTGGAAATGGCATTGAACCACAAAAAAAGTATAAATTAAAAAAAAAACCTACATTTCACGTCCAAATATTTTCAAAGTGTGGTTGTTAAAGCTATTCACGACCACACTTTTCAAATATTTGGTCGTGTATTATCGGTCTATTCACGACCAAACTCTGAAACGTGCGGTCGTTATAGGTTTTCACGACCAAACGCTTCAAAGTGTGGTCGTGAATAGACCGATAATTCCAGCAGATTTAAATACTTCCTGGTCTCTATCGACGACCACGTTTTGCACATGTTGGTCGTGAATAACGCTACTTTCAATGACCAGCACATCTTAATGTTGGTCGTGAATAACCTTCTTTTCACGACCACACAAGTTGGGTCGTGAAAAACCATACTTTTAACGACTGTGGCTTTAATGACCACATAAAAGTGGTCGTAAAAGGCCTCTTTTTTTGGTCGTGAAAGACGTTCGATCTAGTAGTGATTTATATATTTTTGTTTAGTTTATCTAGCTAGATTGTTGCTAGTTTGACTTATTCTTCTATTTGTATTTCTCTCTCCTCATTTTACTATAAATATGGGAGACCATCATTAATAAAATTGTCGGACTATTCTGCGGTTTCTATTTTTCTACATGGCATCAGAGCTAAGTTAAAGAAAGGATAGTCCAATCCCTAGGCAACTAGTCTAAGTTGCCTTTGTAATCAGAAACTCCAAAAGAGTCGAGATCCTTCTCATGTCCTCTATAGTGTTCGTGGAGATTACATTTGTTTAAGGGGAAGAGTGTCGAATCTAGGGTTTTTGCTTCTGGGCATTTTTTGAAGACACTGCATTTTGTTGGATTTTTTGGTGGGCAGGCTTCGTCTTCTCATTTCCGATCTTTTTGTGGTGGTTGTGTTACATGGGTCGTCTTGTTTTGGAGTCCTATGTGTTTCCTGACGGTTGTCTTTAAAGCTCTGTAAGGTTTCAGGTTAGCCCGCAAAACTTGTGGTTGCAGGAGAGCCAGTAAATCCTGTAGGTTGAAGTTAAGCCTGTAAAAGATTTTTAAGGTTGTCGGTTAGCCTATAAAACCGATGGTTGTAGGAGAGCTAGTAAATCCTATGGGTTGCAAGTGAGCCGTGAAAATTTGTTGTCGTAAAAGTTCTCTTTGATGTTTTGATATGGTTTGGGTTTCTTTGATGCTTTGGACATCTATTTGGATCTCATTTGTTTAGCTTTGGACTGATTTTGATGCTTTGGCCTGGTTTGTTCAATCTTTGGGATTGATTTTGGATGTTTCTGTTTTGGAGTTGTCATCCCGTTACGGATGGATCCTAGTGGTGATTGCATTCGGTTTTTGTGTTGGGATTAGACAAGCTCTAGTTTGGTGCCTCTGACATATTTGATTGCTCTTTGTGTTGAGCATTCAGATGTTAGTTTTGGTTTTAGGTCAAGTGCATAGTTTTGATGTTCAGGGGGAGTTCAAATCTGACCCAAGAATGGTGCTTCTAGTTGAAGATGAAGAACTAATGATGAAGAGTTGCTTTTCTGAATGCATGATTCAGTTTTGAATTATGGGGGAGTGTTGGAAATAATTCAACACTGAATAATTTGAATTAGTCAATTTAGGCTGATCTAGTTTTTCTAGGGTTTGTTATTGATTTTTATATTATTGATTTATTTGTTTAGTTTATCTAGCTAGATTGTTGCTAGTTTGACTTATTCTTCTATTTGTATTTCTCTCTCCTCATATTACTATAAATATGGGAGACCATCATTAATAAAATTGTCGGACTATTCTGCCGTTTCTATTTTTCTACATTTTGCAGAACTTAGCTAGATGGATGAACAAGAATCTGCTTTGAAGGCTTTTAAAGATTAAAGAACGTGGTTGAGATCGGATGGGCAGTCAAGTCAATGCAGTCTAGTTAAACAAGTGTGTTAAACTAACATATTTTTTGAATCACACTTGTTAGAGGTGTCCATCATATCCCATTCCCGGGGATCTCGTCCCGTTCCCGGACAAATGCGATAAATTTCCGGGGGGCCAGGAACGAGACGGGATCCGGGATAGGCCCCGGGAATCCCGTTCCCATCCGGATTTTAATATTATCTTTTGTTTTTTAATTTTTTAATAAAAGTAAGAATGTTTATTGTTTAGGCCCAATCTTAAATATTGCATGTTGGTTTTGTTTGCTTCTGAACTTTTTTTTTGTGTTTTTTTTAATTTTTTTTTTCATTTAACCAATTTAAAAGAAATAATTGCATGTTGGGTTTTCTGAAATTTGTTTCGTTCTGATCTGCATGATGGGAAAGATTTGTAATCTCGTTTTGTAATCCTTATGGGTTAGTTTTGCTCTATAGAAATAAAAGGTGTGCCTTGTGTGTATGTCAGTAAGTGTATAAGGGAAAATATGATGGTGTTGGAAAATATTAGTAGGGCAGGGGGAAGAAAAGTTACAGGATATAAGGGAAGTGAAAGGGACAAATGTGGGAATGATTTGTAATCTTGTAAATGTATGACAATACTATAGTATGGAAAAGATTTTTAAATGTATGAAAAATCTTTCCCACATTTTAATCCTGTTAAATGTGGGAATGATTTGTAATCCTGTAATCTTGTTTTGTAAGCCTTGTAGGTCAGTTTTGTTTTAATGGTAATAAAATGTTTGTGTATGTCTGTATGTGTATATTTCATTTTCATGCCCCATTTGTTTTTTCCCAACTTCATAATATGCGGGAACTGGAAATCACGTTTTCATTCCCGTTCCCGCATATTTCCTGCATGGGTGGGAAATATGCATGAACGGGAAAGGGAAGCCTTTCCCGGCCCTTTCCGGGAACGGGAACGGGAAAGCCGATTCCCGTTCCCGCACCTGGGTTCGGACACCTCTAACACTTGTGAAAAGGTCAACTGCAGGTGTGGTTGAGACTACAGCCTCAGTGAAGCTAGCAATTGTAATACTACCTCTGGTCCTAAATATAAGACCTAATTGACGTTTTTTTGGAGAGGTTAAGGTTGCGAAATAGACTATTAAATCATGACATATTTGATATATTTTTATATTATACATTAGTTTATAGGTAAAATAAACTAATCTAAGGGAAAAAGTTAGGTAAATCAATTTATAATTAACTTATTTCGCTTTTTTATAGGATTTTCTAAAAAAGTCAATTAGGTTTTATAATTAGGACCGGAGGGAGTATAATATCTAATGATGCTTCCTCATTTAAATAAATATTCAAATAATACTCAACTGGGTGAGGCTACAGCCTTGGTATGAAGTCACTACTTACTACTCAGACAATTCAGTTAGAAAATTCAGTTTGACCAGTCTTCATATGACATGCATTTCTTTGTTATTATAGGCGCACATTTCTTCAGGACAGAAGCCAGAAAAAATAAAAGATGCAAACTAACAAGAGAGTGGAAAGCTGTGTGGATAAGAATATGAAGGGAAAATGAATGTCAACATAATTAGGAAATAATGCCACCAATAGAAGTAGCTACTCACAATAATGAACTACAAAACTTATATAATTCTCAACATTATATGGCACAAACAAACACTGTTCTCCAACAAATTAATAAATTCAAAGAAGTCCTACAATTTCCCATAACTCCCAAAGGGTAGGCAACAAATCTTTTTTTTTTAAAAAAAATAATTTGGATTTTGAAGCATCCGTTTTATCCCATGATTCAAATGATTTTTTCCAACTCAACAGATCGGAAATTTTCAAAAAAAAAAAAAACAGAGATCATAAGGTAGCTTTATCAGTGACGAATGAGACAAGCATATAAGATTACTCGGTAAAGAAACATGTGATCTCACATTACTTGCTTTCTTTTCTCCCTTGACTTTCAATTTCCGAAAAGCATTCATGTGCAAATGCATATAGAGCCGGGAACCAGCAGATTGTCATTGTCTTAAATAAATATTTATAGTATTATAGATATAGATTATAATATTCAATGATGCTTCCTCATTTTCGAAAACCCTCCATGTGCGAAATGTACGTAGACCCATATGAACCAGCTGGTTGGCATCATCTTAACAAATATCTGTAGTATTATAGATTATATAATATTCAAATGATACTTCCTCATCGTAAATAAAAAGATTAAATTAACTTGTTCTCATAATATTAATGATTATGGTGAAACAAATAAAATTTAACATGTTATATATGTTATACTCCAATAATATTCAGATCTATGATACTTCCTCATGTACATATAGTATTACTATCAGGTAAAAGGATGAAAGCAACGTTAGATTTTCAAGAAAGATAGATTGTAATCCCCACCAAAACTTTTTTCATTCATTTTGCCATGTTCTGGGTCGTCAGTGCAAATCTTACTAATTGTTTTGCGTATATTACAACTCTTTTTTCGTGAATATTTCTTTTATGATCATGCTCAAATGACTAAACAAGATTAATTTTAGTGAGACATGACAAAGTTATTAAGAGAATGAATGATAAAATCCAAGTAGGCTCGGGGAATAATGTTATACCATTATCTCATTTAGTGGAACTTGATCAGATGTCCCTTCAATGGCTAGCCATTGTTTGCTTAAAACCTTCAATTTGGGACAGATTTCTATCGTCAAACTCTCCAGACTAGAAAACTTGAAATCACAATATATACCCTGAGTTTAAAATTAATCAATTTTGGGAGGCTTATAAATTGAATATCCTTTAACTTTGGAAACAAGCCCTCCTGTATTTCCTTGTCATTCTCCACAACTTGTTCTATCATTTCATACAACTCTATCTTCAATACCTCCAGCAGAACAAGTTTTTAGTACAGTAATTGAAAGTGGACACTTGATTAAGCTACACTTGATGATTGAAATTCAACAAATTATACATTCTGCTGAGCTGATTCACCGCTGAACCGCTGATCTAACTAGCAGTATTAAGACATCAACATTATAGAAAACTAAGATAAATATCTTGTCTATCTTTCACTCCTTAACAATCCAAAACACCTACTACATCCAGAAGCATGTTCATTGATTCTGCATGTTGGAAATATTTAATCGGATCCGCCCTCGATGGACTGGATCGTCTGATTACTAAATCCGACGGCGTTAAGGAAAGCAGAAAAGTTAACAAATCAGCATTGATATGTGATTGATGCTGATTGATTTGATTAGAATCAAATCAGTTAACAAATCAACATTAATATGTGATTGATTTGATTAAGAGAATCAAATTAGTTATTATTGTTGATTGGTGTCATAATGACTGCAATAATGACGGTGATATTTCTACCTTTCTTAGTGACACTCTTGTCACTATAAATAGAGGTGTCCCGTTCATTTGTCAAAAAACAGTGTGTGCTTAGACACCTCAGCCACTCTGCTTTTCCTTCTCACGGTTTTCCTTGAGAGGGTGATTCGTTGTACGAATCAAACCCGAGTTCTAGTAACCCGGTTCTGCGTGAGCTGAATCCTTCGGGATTCTTGGCTCCGAGTTTAAGGTTGTTATCACAGCTTTTGTTTGTTCTTGTTCTTGTAGGAACTCTGTCCAAGTTCGGGTTTGGATGCGGGTTCAAAGCTCCGGGATCCGGGAACGCTCATGGGCCGGGTAATTCCTTCATTGGCATCAGAGCCATATTGATTCTGAGACTAGAGTTGAGGTAGGCCTCAAATTAAATTTTTCCGGTGCGTGTTAAATCATGAGTAACATGTTTTTATTTAATATTCTTTGTGATTATTTTATATAATTATATGTTTATTGTCATGATTAAATTAAAGAACATCTTGTTGTACATATATGTGTATATGTTTGTTTTTCTTTAATTTTCCAGAATTGAACATTAATATATGCTTTTAGAATCATATAATTTGTTCTTAAGTTCGTACTCGTGGCTTCATGTTTTCTTACTTTTAAAATATATGTTACCGTGTGTATATATGTATGAGGCTGTATGAAACGCGTTAATGGTTCTGGAAATTTTGTTTATACTGCTTCTGTTTGTGTTCAAAAGCATGCTCATAGTATAAACATAGGTGATTATATCCCATAGGTTTCAGATTAGTTTATCCTTTCGATTTTTACAACCTGCGTGGTCAATAAAACATCAAAGAATAACGTATCTGAAATCATTCATAAGATTTAATCACAAATCGAAGGTCGAAAACTGTGTTTTCTCTCCGGCCGAACGTGTCTTTTGGCGAACATGGGATCTGTGATTTTCGAGTTTTCTCGAATACCCATAGTCATAGGCTTGTAGAGCTCGTCAAGACGAATCCAACGGCGCAAAAATCGCGTCCAACAGAGGTTGGATGGGGGAAATATGGCTCCCTGAAGTTTCGGTGGCCGCCGGCGGTGGCGGCAGCTCGCCGGAGGTCTGCCGTGGCAGACAGAGGTAGTAGACGAAAGGGGAGGGGTATTTCCATAATTTTCCTGGGTGCCATAAGTGAAACTGTGCGTTTCACGGTCCGGGCTGGAGTTGCCCAAACCAGACCGGACGGTTCAGACCGGTCCGACAAATTTAATTGTTTTTTTTTAAAAAAATAAAGGATTGGGTCGTGGCCCAATCCAAAAAAAACAACAAGCCGAAGGCTTTTGGGCCGTGGCCCAATTGCAAGCAAAAAAAAACGAAGTTAAACGGACTGGGCTGAAGTGTTCGTCCCAGCCGTTGTTTTTTTGTTCTGGGCCGCTGTGTGTGGGACTAGAAGATAAAAAAATTATTATTAAAATAATTATTTAAATATTATTGGGCTGTGGCCCATTTCGTTTTTATTTAATTATTTTAAAAAGGGTTTTTGGGTTGTGGCCCATTTCTTTTTTTACCCAATTTATTTTTTCTGGGCTTCTTTTTTTTCTAGGATTAATGATGACTCCCCATATTTAGTGGATTTTTGGAAATATTTTGTTGTATTTGGGGAGTCATTAATTAAGTAATTAAGAGATTTTGATGTGAATTGAAAATATATTATTTGGGAATTGAAATAGGAAACTTAAAATAATAAAAGAAATATTTTAATGGGAAGTTTCCTATTAATGAGATTATGTGATTGAGTTATTGTGATTATTTCCTATTTCCTTCTCTTCATGAATGCAGATTTAATGAAAAAGGAAATAAAGAGAAGGAGATGATTTGATTATGTGCAAGAGAAGGAAAGAAAAGAAACTTAACATGCAAGGCAAAGACAATATGGTGTTGAGCTATTTTATTATAAATATACACATGCAATTGAGAAGAAGGGAGACTTGGTCATAATTCTTCCAATTCCTATAGCCTACACGAGATTCAAAAAGAAATTGAAGACGAGAGGAAGCAGATCACACACGTTCATATATTAATGACGCAAGGAAAAGAAGAAGGAGGCACCAGGGACGTACTACAAAGGCGCACACACATATGTATTGACATCAACACACAAAAGGAAGGAAGCAGCTCCTCAATCTTGTCCAATTCTTACTCTTTTGTGAACTTGTAGTATGTTTTTGGATTTTCACCAATTCTTATGTTGAACCCTATGTGTGACTAATTTCTTTTACAACTTAGAGTACTATGAACTTGTTTGTAACTTAGTATTTTATTTCCCACTATTTAGTCATGGTTAATTTGATTTAGTTTATTTAATCTTGCTATTATTGATTAACTTGTTTAGTGCTTGATCACCATTAGACATGTTTAGGGAATTTAGAATTGGACTCGGAAGAGGAAATTTTAAATAGACCATGGGATTAAATAGTGTAGGATTGGATTTTAATTTGATTTGCGACTAGGATAGGAATATACCTAGAAGCCCTACATAGTCACATTAGAGCGGTACCGAGATAAATTAGCCTAGTAAATTAGTGCAAGACATTGTGTAATTAAGCTAGGCAAGGATGTAAGTGGATCGGAAGACATTTATAGACACTAGTACTCTAGATTAGCTAATTGAATTAATTCATAATTAATTTAGTGGGGAATAAAATCTAAGAAGCAGATTAGGGATTAGTGGCTCTAGGTTGTTCTTTTGACTCATGAATTTCATCTGTGTGAATATTTGTTTTATTTTATTTTCTTAGCTATTAGGTAATTAAAATCAAATTTTCTTGTTTACTCAACTTGAATGAAAATAGGAGATCTAATGCCTAGTTATTAATTGTCTGAGTCTCTGTGGGATTGACCTTGATTTACCACTTTACTAAAATACGATCCGTACACTTGCGGATATTTTTATCAAAATTTTGGTAGCATCAATTAATAATTAATTACTCAATTAATTAATAATTATTTAATTAATTATTTTTTTAAAAAAATTACTTTCCTTTATTTTTTAAAGGGATGTAAGTCCAAATTTTTTTGGAATTTTTTTAAACAAATTAAAATTGATTATGTATCAATAAGTATAAGTGATCCTTTTGACTAAATTGATTGTGTATCAATTCAACTAATTATGCACCAATTAAAATAGAAATAAGTGATTTCTATTTGACATTAATTGGTTATGTATATCAATTGAATATGGATAAGTGATCCTTATTGGATGTGCATCAATCAAAATTAATTATGCATTAATCAAAATAAAAATAAGTGATTTCTATTTGAAATTCATTGATTGTGTATCCAATTAAATAAGGATAAGTGATCCTTATTTGACTAAATTGATTATGTATCAATTAAACTAATTGTGGATCAATTAAATTAATTGTGTATTAATTAAATTAAAAATAAGTGATTTTTATTTTGAAATTAATTGATTGTGTATCAATTAAACAGAAATTAAGTAATTTCTATTTTAAATATATATATGAATAATCATGAATTAAACTTACATAAGTGGTATAAGTTGCCTTTAAAATTATTGATATTCTTTGTGAATCCTTTTATCTTTCTTATTCATGATTAGTATATATATGGAAAATGTGTTTAATTTAATATATTTTTTTTGGACCAATTTGCTTTATGAACCTAATCATGTGTTGATTAACAACTCCTTTGGCAACGATAAACCAGAAAATACCCCTGCATCAATGTGTCTGATGCTATGAGCTTTTATGAACCTAATCATGTGTTGATTAATAAGGCAACAATAAATAAGAAAATACCCCTGCATCAAAGTGTTTGATGCTATGAGCCAACTTCATAAAATGAATCGAATGTTCCATGAGGGAACAAGTCTGTGTGACTGTGGATTCTAAAGATTAAGTTAAAAGAACCTAACAAATTAAACATTGTTAAACACACCTATAAGGACAAGATTATGAAAGCGATGAATGTAGAATGCTGTGTGGATCTATTTCCATTATCATGATCTAAGCCAAATAAAATTAAAACCCCTATCTTCCTCAAAAGTCTTGTGAAGACACATTCGACCACGGGATATAAACTAAATTTATTAATTGAATTACATGTGTTGTTTTTCTATTTAATAAATTTAATACTCAATTTGACTGAGAGTTAAAATTTATTTATTGAATTACATGTGTTGTTTTTCTATTTAATAAATTTGATAAGATTTTAATCCAATTGAGTGGGAGTTTAATTTAATGAATTTCATGTGTTGTTATTCTTAAATTTAATGCTCCAATTGAGTGGGAGTTGGTTACATTGATTGAATTACATGTGTTGTTATTCTCTTAATGTATTCCAATTTAATAATAAATAACTTATTAAATTACACAAACATCCTCATAAAATTTAATAAGATTTTAATTGAGTGGGAGTTTATTAATAATATGCATGTGTTGCTGTTATTAATTTAAACTATTATAGTTCAGAGAATATAAGAAAAAGTTCAATGATGAATAGCGAACTAGAATGAGTTGGATGGGGGTCAACCTAGTTGATTCCTAAAAAAAACTAGTAAACTACCATTGTTGGTTTTTCTGAGGATTCATAGAACTATTAATCTCAAGTGGAGATTATTTGTGCATACTTTATAGAAAAATATCAAATTAGATGTCTATATGAGTCAAAACATATTCATCATTGTCCTTATGAGAAGTGACAAGATGAATAGAGAAAATTATGACATGTGTCGTCATAAGATCTCTTATGTCCTGTTAGATCAAAAAGTCACTAAGTCCTAAAATGTGTTCTTCCATGACACAACGCAAAATGTTCCATAGAGGGAGCAACATGCATACAATGTCTGGAAGAGGAAAGATACTGTCGTATAGGTCACAATGCTTGCGGCTATGACGAACGACGTAATTTGTCTAATTGAGAGACATGCTACCGCATATACCATGTGGTATTCTTTTCGATGCGCAATAGGTGCAAATTGTCTCAAGAACACTCCTATCTAGTTAGGATCACATGAGGCATTAGGACTTTTACTATTGTGGCTCACCAAATCCCGCTATGACCAAATGGATCACGTGAAACCAAAAGGTCAAACATTTTAACTTGAAGAAATGACTCTTCATTTGTTGAAGAGTAAGTCCATGAATGACAAGGGATCCTAAAAGAAGAAAGAGGATCCCTCAGACTCAAAAGGATATAAGTCTTTTAAAAGGGGAAGAAACAAGTTTTAGAAACATGATCTTTCGTAGATCAAGTGTTATACTTGTAGAAATCCCGACCATTATGCCAAGGGCTACCCTTAGAAAAGGGCATACAGACCATGTGATTAGAGATCTTCAGAACTTCATGGCGATTTTCGCTGGTTACCAGTAAGAGCATGTGGCTTTATGTTGGAAACATTACCAGAGATAATGTTAAAGGGATTGGTACCTACAAATTAGATTTGCAAGGAGGCCAAACTTTGACGTTTATATGAAGTTCTTGACATGTCGGATATCCGGTGAAATCTAGGTCTGTTATTTCTTAAATTAAAAAATTTGGGTTTAATGTCAATAAAGTTGACATTGATAATGAGACCGATCTATTCTGATTTGGTTATATTTCGAAAAGTTTCCTTGGTTTTAATGAAACTGTGATTTCATTTCTTGCTACTCAACATTTTTTGTTAATGTTGACTACGATATATATCATGCCAAATTAGGATATATTTGTCATAATCGTATGACTAAATTATCCAAATAAGGGCATGTTGAGTGATGTATCGAAAAGGGAATAGTCCTTTTGCAAGAATAGTCTTGCATACAAGAACATAAGGAAACCTTTCAGAAACGAAACCAATGCAAAGTACCCCTCTTATACTTATTCTTTTGAATATTTGCGGATAGGCACATCATAGAGCATGATACTTCGTTACTTTTGTCGATGATTTTTCACGATAATGAAATGTATACTTGATATCTATCAAGACTGAAACATTGGAATGTTTCGGGAAGTATATAAGTTTGGTAGAGAACAAACTTAACTTTAAGGTAAAACCCTTAAGAATTGATAGGGGCTAAGAGTACCTCTATGAACAGTTCAAGATACTCTGTGATAATTAGAGAATCGTTATATAGATAACAATTCTTGGCAAGCCACAAGATGATGTCGGTGAAAGAAGGAACAGAGTCCTTCTTATAATGATTAGGTGAGTGATGTCTATGATAGAATCGTCTATCTGCTGAAGAGTGATACACTCTAAGCTAAAGAGTGATGCAAACTAGACTTAACAGACCTACGACCATACGGGTCAGCATCCTATTTCCAAACTTGTCTTACAAGTAGTGAAATGTTGGGTTTAGAGGCTTGAGTATTTTTTGTAAGATATTTTATGAACTCTAAAATATGTCTTCATTAGTGAAAATGAGGACGGATCAGTGACTGAGGTTAAAGTCTAGGAACGCAATATTCATTGAAAAGGATTTCCCTAGCAGAGGAAGTCTTACGTATTCCAAAAAAACTCTCAGTGAGTATGAGGAAGAAGGCGTTACTCAGTTAACTGCTCCGAGTGGGAGGATTGAAACCATTTTCACTAGATGACAGTGGTGACCACAATCCAATATAGGAAAGTGAGCCTGTTTAAACAACCCTAATTCAAAAAAGTCAAAGGGTTTTCCCGTTGAGGAAGCAGTACTTAATCCTTAGTTTGAAGACATTGAGAAGGATCATATAGGTGTTAAAGTTACACTTTTCAGATCCGGCTAAGGAAAATTGGCAAAAGGCTATATAAGAGGAAACAGATTCCATGAGAGCTAACATAGTGTGGGATTTGATTGATCTTCCGAAAGCCCGAAAAGCTATTGGGAATAAGTGAATTCTCAAATAAAAGCAAAAGGCTAATGGATCATTCGATAATCTCGAAGCTCAATTGATAACCAAAGGGTATACCTAGTGAGAAAAGGTATACCTAGTTGATTCCTTGTCGGGTTAAACACCTTCCGGACCAGTCTTACCGCCGGTTGCCGGTTTTCCTGGTTCGACCGGTCGGGCCGGTATGGGTTTTAAAACACTAGTCTCTTGAATTTCTAAGTGAAATACATGGGTAAAGCAGAAAATATCTTGTGTGTCAAGATATAAAAGGATTGTTCAAAGATGATGTTATAATTGTCCCAACTGACATATATAGTGAAGATCCTAGAACAATTCAATATTGAGAGACTGCAAACCTATGCATACCCTTATGGTGAAAGGACATTATCTAAGAGTAGATATGTGAAAGAATCTCAGGTACAACGCATGAAAAGAGTCTCATACTCAAGTGTGATTGAAAGTCTGTATACTGTGGTGTGTACTAGACTGGACATATGTTTTGTCGTTGGCTTTGTAAGCCGATTTCAGTCTGTGACGCTGAAAAACAAAAGTTATTTGATAGTAGAAGGGAGATGAACCAAAAGTTGTGCTATATAGGAGAAAGTCTCCATCCTGAAGGATACTCGAACGCCAAATGGGCAGGAGATCTGGATGAAGGACACTCAACTTAGCAAACTTGATGACACCATCATCCATGGAATCTGAATATGTGGTTTGTGAAAGTGAGGATGCACAAGAGGAGGGGGGTGAATTGTGCTCCAAATAAAAACAATATAAAATAAAACTCTAACACAAATTCTTTTATACTGGTTCGGTCTAACTCTTGACCTACGTCCAGTTCTCAATCCCTTGATTGAGTTCCACTAATCCACAGGTTTTACAAATGGGTTCACCTGCAACCTATACAACCACAAGTTTTATGGGCTAACTTGCAACCTTTACAACCTGACTCGCTCCCCCTTACTACTTTTAAGGGTTCAACCTTTACACAAAGGATTTTTTATACTAAGTTCACTTAATGAACAGATTGTGATAAACACTTAAGTACAATGAATGCTCTCAATAAATGTAGAGATTTAAATACAAAGAGTACAAGATAATAACAATAAAAATAACTCTCAAGGTATTAAGTGCTCCTTAGACTTTAAGGCTCTCTGAATATTCTCTGGGTATTATGCTTTGGATGCTCTTGGCTTTTTCTCTGTGTTGTTCTTGTTCGTTTCAGTTCAGTTCGGTAACTTCATAAATGATGAAGTTGTTCATTTTATAGTAGCCTCTAATAAACCAGATGTTTGAACGACAATAAGTCCGTTTGAATATATCCGTTAATCCCTTGTTACCGTTGTTCTCATTAATGCTCATTAATGCTTAGCAGGGTTGACTTGCTTTAGCTCTGAAAAGTAGCTCTGATCATTCTGCTCTGACAAAAGCAATTCTGACATCTGAGCACTTGTACGGTCTATAACTCTTGTACTTGCTATCAGATGGATCTTGGCTACCGGTAGTGGGTGCTTCGTTCTGCAAGTGTTAGTCCAAGTATGTGCAATGCAAAGAGTGTCCACTATCGGATGCTCTTTTGCTATCGGAAGTGAGAGCTAAGTTCTGCAAGCAAATGTTAGTCCAACAGAATAATATAATCAAGTGCAATGGGAAGCGTTTTTGCTATGGGAAGCTGTTCTACTTAGTGTTCTATTGACTTCCGCTATGGGTGTGTACTCCATCCGCAAGCGCTACCTACATTGTTTTTGCTCTAAGTCATCCGGTTGTGATTTTACATCCGATTGTATTCTAACTTAGGATTTTAACTTCTATTTAATTTCCTCCTAAGTATTCATTATGTTCTTTCATATTTTAGTCTTCATCAAAACATAAGATTTTAACATTCTCCCCTTTTTTGATGATGACAAACCTATAGCTAACTATGAAAGCATAATTGAAAACAGATATAACAGATTAACACAAGTATATATTCATATAAGCGAACTTCATTGATTAAACAACACAATTACAAGTATGATAGACAGTTAAAATATTACAAACATGATTAAACATTAAAGATGTTACAAGTATGATCAGAGCAAAATGATTAGTCTGATAAGCAAAAAAAATATTACAAGTATGATAAGTATGATAATGCATGAGGGGTTTGGTTCTAATGTTTATTCTCTCTCTCTCTCCTTATCTGTTCACTCCCCTCTTCACATTTCTCCCACAGTTCTCTCAACTCAGCTTCCTCTGCCTCTCTGATTTTGGCTAAGTCCTCAAGATGCTCTCTCTCAGCCCTTTCCCTTTCTTGCCTTTCGAGCTCAAGGAATTCCTGTATTGCCCTTCTCAGATCTGCAGCTTCATTCATCCCAACTGACTGTTCTGATCTTGACGATGAGTCATCAATAGGAATAGTTCCAGAGGGAAGATGGATATTCTTAACTCTGAATGCCCAAGCTGAGTACTATGGATCATGAGACATATCTGCCTTTCCTTTCCCAATCCGAGAGTTTCCTCTCATTGCATCCAGCATCTGAGCTTGAGAGAAGGTAAGGTTGGTAGTCCCAAAGTAGTCGAACTCTTCTTGAGTCATCTCTTCTACCTCAACCTTGACTTCAACCTCAGCAGGTATGGCTTCAGCTGCTTTTTAAGCACTCTCAGATAGGGATGGAGTCTAAGTCTCATGAGCTTCCCTTATGGATGATTCAGCTTGTACTTCCTCCTGATGAGGCATTAACTCATCCTCACTCACATTCTGTACAGAGGCTCTGGGAGGAGGAGGAACCCTTTTCCTAGCTGTTCTCTTGATTCTTCCTTAAATAAAGGTAGCAGCAGGAGTATGAACTGATGGGCTTGAGACAGAAGTTGGAGTAGTCGAGAAAGTTGGACTCTGTGTATCCTTGGTGATAGGTGTGACAACCCGAGAGCGAGTCATGAACTTCAACCCATACTTCTGACTAAGATGTGTCAGGTACTCATCTGAGGTGGCAAATTCAGGAGGCAACGCAGAAGATCTGGATTTAGAGGGAGGCTTAGACTGAAGAGGAACGTCCTCAGACTCAGAGGGTGGATCAGCCAGCTCCATTTGCATATTGACTTGTTGATTTGAGGATGATGTTGTTGCTGCTTGTTGGCGCATGAAATGAACAACCTCATTTCTGATAAAAGTCTTAGCAAGGCGAGCTCGTTCCAGATCCATTACCCTTCTGATTGCAGCCTTAATGTCCATGTCTAACCATAGTGAGGGCTGTCTCAGTGCATCCCTAGTATCTCTCCCCCTTTTGGCATCATCAAAAATGGCAAGTGCCAGGGAGGTGCTTGAGGAGGAAGCAGATGGAGGCAACGCCGGGCCAAGGGTAGGTGGAGGAGGTGGGGGTGGTGAGTCTTGGTCATGGTCAGATGGGTGGTCTGAGGATGATTGGCTTGAGGATGGGAAGGAGTGGTGAGATTGGTTGGGTGATTGGTCTGATGGTTGTGTATGTGTATTAGAGGGATGGGTTGTGGAAGGTTGGTCTTGGGTATGGTGAGGTGAATGATGGGTGTCTTGATGTGGGGAAACATGGTGGTCTGGATTAGGTGACTGGTGGTGGTCTGGGGAATCTTGATGTGGGGGATCTTGGTGTGGGGGATTTTGTGGGTCTTGAGGGTCAAGAGGGTTATTATCTTGGTTGTTTGGAGGGTTTTGGTTGGCTAGCAGCAGGTCCACCTTCTTTTCAACCCGATCAAGATTTTCCTGGACTTTCTTGATCCTATGGTGTAGCTTATTAAAACTCCGTCCAAACTGCTCTTGGAACGAAGCCTGAAGCTCGTTGGAGACTCTGAAAATTATTTCATCTGCTAAAGCTCCCAAGGCAGCAACATTCAGAGGTTGGCTTTAGGATTCCACTTCCTGTTCAGCAGCACCAGAAGCAGATGGCTGAGTAGTCTGTGATGCACTGCCCCTCTTGAACTAGATCCAGTAGCCCTTGGAGGTCTGATGTAGGACACTCCCATTTTACCCAAGTTCTTCTTGTCCATGGGCAGGCACTTCCAGTTGTCCACTCCCTTAGTGGATTTGATGTTGAACTTCTCCAGAAGGAAGGCGATCAACTGGGGGAAGGGAAGAGAGGCATTCTCCTTCTGATTCTTTCCATCTACCCATCTCATAAATTCCATGGAGATGAGTTGCCCAAGGTTGATGGGTTCCTTGAGCAGAAGGCGAGGGAGCCATGGGTTGTCAAGAAGGGTGAATTCTGAGAAGTTGTGTAACATCCCAAATTTTGAATTAAAGATAATTGAGAATTAATTAAGGAATTTGGATATCATTATTCAATTAAAAGGCATTTTAAATAAGTTAATGAGGATTAATATATTTTTAAGAAAATAATATGCCTACTTTCTTTAGAAATTAAGGAAAATAGTTAGAGGTTGAGTTTTAAATTAGAACTTTTATGAAAAATACTATATGCATAGATAATAAAATGGGTGGAGAAAATATGTAAGTGGGTGAATATATTGTTTCACAATTTAGTTTTAAGTAGGAATGTAGAATGGAAAAGTAAATAAATAAAAATAGAAGGGCATTTTCATAATTCTTCCCCAAACCCTAACATGTACACGCTCCCTTCCTTCTTCATGTGTGGCGGTAGCCCCCTCCCTTCTCAAACACATCTTCATTTTCTCTCTTCATTTTCTCTCTTCCTCTCAACCACACCCATCAATCTCATCACTCATTCACTTTTCCTTCCACTTAATCTTCGGAATTGCTAGTCCCATGACTGTTTTCTCATTTTCCCTTTTTGGATTCTTCGTTCCAAACCACTCCTCCCTTCGGGTTTGGCGTTTTCCGGCGGAAATGAGCGGCGGACGGCGGTGAATGGCAGTGGTGTGAGTACCACCTTTCTTCATTTTTCCGATGAAACTTGTGGCTGACGGCGACGACGTGGTTGAGCTAGCATTCAAAGCCGGATTTGAGTTCTGGATCGGATGTGATATGGCTTGTTTGGCATCAAGAAAGAAAGGATGAGAAATTGCGTAAATTGCTGGGCGATAGGTAATCACATTTAAACTTTCTATAACATTGAGGGTGACGTTAGTTGGGGATTTTGAAATTCCTTTCTCACCCTCATTATATATCTATTATCCTTGAAAAGTTATTTTTGTACAAAATAGGCTATCGGGTGCATTTTAAACACGATTACTTTCATATAAAGAGTTTGACTTACTATATGTAGTATCCTGGCTGGTGGTATTGACACGATTACTTTCATATAAAGAATTTGACTTACTATATGTAGTATCCTGGCTGATGGTATTGCTTGACTGTGTATGTGTGAGTGTATATACATTGGGATTTGGTACTTTGACAGGGATATTGAGAGGTATCATGGATTGGATGTATCGTGGATTATGAGGATAGTAATGAGACGTTGAATTGGAGATTGTGGAAAAAATTATTAGGAAAAACATTGAATGTTGTGGATGTTATATTGACAGGGAATTGTAAGAGTGCATTGCACTAATATGGACATTGAGGTCTTGAATACGGTTGAGGTTGATAGATATGGTGAGCATTGCATGACACTGTTACTTATGTACCATCGCGCGATGATAACTGTCGATTGGCCGATCGACAGTTATTTGTACTGATCCTTTTCAGATTGATTAGACCGAGGATTATAGGTCAACTTATTGAGAGAAAGTGACCAACGGTTGTTTGGCA
This sequence comes from Mimosa pudica, assembly GCA_029929735.1. NCBI lineage: Eukaryota > Viridiplantae > Streptophyta > Magnoliopsida > Fabales > Fabaceae > Mimosa > Mimosa pudica. The sequence continues at coordinate 3,252,161 of JAKELP010000039.1, read as the reverse complement.
TTGAAGAGTCCAACTGTTCCCGTTCTGCAATGGAAACAGAATTGGGGTTCTCTCTCTTGAGATTGCCAGAGAGGGAAATTTGCCTCCTCATCATAGAGAGGGGCACAGTGTCAAATCATATAGTGAAGATTAGATGTTTGAATACCCCGTGATGGCACGATGTATCTATAGGTGAGTGTGAGAGTTGTGGGGTGGTATGGTTGAATTGGAGGTAGAGATGTTGAAGTGCATTGATTTGGAAATGACAGAGAGACTTGAGTGATACATGGGAAGAAGGTTTGGATTATATATAAATGTATTACTGATTTTAAAAATGTGGTACCCTTTAGACGCCCTCGCCACCGCACATCTCACTGTTATAGTGAGTTAAGCGGTGATTACTGAGACAAATTGTCTCATCCCACGATTACAGACATTTTTGCAGGTATTCATGCACAGGCGCGAGCATTAGGAAAGGGAATTAGGTTGTAGAGGTTATTCTATTTGTTTAGAAATGTATATTGCCAATTTATAGGTCTGCATTCGCTTCCGCATGTATATATATATTTATTGTTTAATATCAATCAGTTTTATTTATTAACCATGTTAGGCAAATCCTTTCTAACATGGTTAGCTTTTAATTATCCATGATAGCATCTATATTGTATCAGGAAATCCTTTTCTATCATGGATAATGTTTTATTCACTAGAATATTCTTTTTCTAACTATGATAGGTATATTAATATTATAGAAAATCATTTCCCTATCGTAGTTAGTAAAGAGATCATAGAATTAAAATTGGATATCATTAGTTAATTAGGGACTAAGTAACAGTATGTTACAACTTGGTTATCAGTATTTGGCATACGATAACCTTGGACTGTGCTGCATTGCATGTAGATTGACAATATACATATGATAGTTTCCCTTCCTTATATGCATGAATATCTGTCCTTTTGAGAGGAATATCACTCATCCTGTGGTGGGGAGAGAGTGATAAGAGCAATTGAATAGGTAGCGTGGAGAGAATGAGAAGAATAGGAAGAATAAAATAAAAATATCGATATTGATAAGAATTTAGGGAAAATGACGAAATGAGGATGCTTCTCTGGGGTCTCGAGTATAGTTATGTGCCGGCCATAATCATAGTCGAGGCATCATGAGAAACCTTATTATTGGGTTAAGGGATTAAGGAAATTGGAAAATAACAATTAATAAATAATGCAATGTGAAATAAGAATGGTTGACCTTGCTTCTTATTTGTTTAGTTCATTTGTTAAATTGTTATTTTTTTATGGTTTTTAAATGAAATCTTATAAAAATTCTTCGTGTTGTTATTATTTGCGTTTATGTAAGTCTCCATATTGATTGTATTACTTGCTTTGTTCAGTTGATCTCTGATGAATTTGGTAACTGTTGGTTAAATTGTTTTATCTAAATTCTTATTACAAATAAATTGTTTGCTTCATTGATGAATTTAACTTGTGTTGTTTGATTGTTTGGAATTGAAATAAAATTCTCTTAAAATTGTTTGTTTTATATGCTTTATCATGAGGTAAGCTATTGTTTTTGAATGTGTTTTGATCATCCTGTTACCTAGTAATGGTTGGAGATTACATCATCATGGGTAGTAAAGGTTGTTGCCCATTTATATTAAGTGGATGGAGGCTTCCTCACTATATTTAGTGACTGGAAGCAGCCCCCTTAATAATATATGCTGGTAGCCCTTACTAGTGCATGAGTGGATGTTTCCCACATTACTAAACGAAAAAAAGGTAAATTGTTTGTTTGAAGGTAAGCTTTATTTCAACTTTTGTTTGTATAGCTGGACAAAATAGTGGTAAAGATATTAATTGATTGTTGTTTAAATGTATTTTATGATTTTAATTGGTTGAAAATTTGTTGTGATGGATAAGTTAAGCTGCATACTTTGTTGAATGTTTTGTTGTAATATTTGGTTTGTTGATGATTGATTGTTAGTTGTAGTTTTACTTTGTTGGCAAATGAACTAAGTTTGATTGACGAATGCCTATGAATGGTACCAATTCCTTGAAAGTGTAATGGTTGATTGTGAGATGTGATTTTTGGGTTAGAGTTTTATTTCGTGAATGGATTGAAACACATGGTTATCATACTACTTAAGCGGGCAAAAACATGAACTTTGCATCTTGTATAACTTCGTATAGACATCATGAAGATTGTGTAAAGAAAATAAAATTATACATTGAAGTGGTAATCATCAATTTTTGTTCTGTTTTGAAGTTTAAAAATTGTTCTAGATGCATCTTTGGATATTAATCACATGGCTAAAAGTAAATTGTTGAAACTGTTGAGTTAGTGCAGAATTTTTGTATAAAATAAATGCTTGGATAGTATAAATGAACTATATAATTATGTGAATAGGTTACATGAAACCATGAAATAGTTCTTCACTTATTTTTCTTTAGTTTAATTCTAGATGGGCTAATAAAGCCTAGGTGTGTATGTGTGTGCATGAACATTTTGATTGGTGACTATAAGAGGAACAATAATGTCTTTTAAGCATTATCTAGATCAAAATTCAAGTATATCAAACTGAATCTACAAGTTTCTTAGATTGTAGAAAGTAAGCTATACCTACCTATTTGGTTGGATTATGATGCATAGACTTGATGTGTATGGACTGATGCGTTTGGGCTAAAAGAACATCTCATAGACTGTTTAACGGAATTAGATATATAGCATGTATTAAGAAGTGGTCATAAGGCTTAATTTATACTTCGGTAAGGCGATATAAGAATATGTGTTAACATAAAATTGATAAACATTGGGTTTGATACTAAAAATATTTCTCCAATGTAAATTAATCATGGAGGATAGGAGGTAAATAATTATGGGATACTTGTACAGTAACAGTATGTTACAAGTTGCCACCCTTGTGGGTCATTATCCTCGAGTAGATGTATTGGATTACCCGGTGGAGATCAGACATCCCTGAGGCCTTCTTGCCATCAGTACCGTAGACATCCTTCAATTGATCGCTGGAGAAGCGCCTGTGGTATTTCCACTTGTTCAGGTTTGGGTCTGTGATACCCAGTAGTTGATTGATGATCTTCCAATCAAACTCGATGTTCCTCCCTCTGACTGTGGCAAAGAAGCGAACATTGGCAACCAGTGTTTTGTCTTCCTTTTCCCTTCTTTTGACTGTGTGGTGAAGAGATTGGTAGAAGGCTCGCAGTACCCCCACGTTGTACTCATTCTGAATCCCCAGCCAGTTCATGTATCGACCCAGATGTTCAGTCAAGTCATAACCCAAATTCTTCAGAGTTTCCAGATCCACATATATGCAGTTCGTCAGATATGGACTCCTTTGCTCGAAGGCAGGGGAAATGGGCTCGAGAGGGCCAGATCTGTAGACGTTCATATCATCTTCCTCCTCAACTCTCTGTCGTTTGGAGGAAGCGGGCTCTTCTGCAAACTGAACCTGATTGCCTTTTCTTTTCCTAGATTTGGCAGTGGAGGTATGGGGGTTTGTTTCACTCGATCCTACCATTTTGTATGTGGATGATAATGGTAAATGTATGGAAGAGGGTTCGAAGATGGAGAAGAACACAGATGCAGAATGGAGGTTGAGAGAAAATGGAGATGTTTTTGAATGAAGAAGATGAGTTATGAATGAGGGAGATGAAATGATAAATGCCTATTTATATGAAAAGACGTTTAGATGCGAAGAGTCATAATGAGGAGGCATGGGAAACGTAAACATTTAATGCTGAAACGGCGTACCATTTTGCCACGTGTCGTTTCAGAGTGTTAGAGAAGACGTAACGTTTCAGAGGTGTCGTTTCACTTTTTAGTGTAGATGCTTCTGGTTGCTGAGCAGCAATCGCAAGCGGCATGATCCCACGATGAGTAGAAGAAATGGCGTCCATCCACTCTACTCCTTCCAAGGTTCAATAGTTGTCCTTGTTATCGATAGCAATATTGCTTGCGAATGCCATCTTTTCTCAGGTTGAGGGATTGTTCCTGCATGCGCTAGCGGAAGTGGATGTACTTCCGGATGTGAAAGACTTAAGATTTAACATTGTACGTTCACATGATCCTTTCACAAGGGGGCCTGCAAAACTAAAGATTGGCACTCCGATGCCTAAGTTAGTACAGTTTACAAGTTTTAACATTTAAGCACATGTTTATAATGAAGAATTAAACTTCATTTGGGTTTACCAATCCCAAATTGCCTCTTATGTAGGTAAATTGATAAACCCCAAGTGGCTTGGTAAAGATATCTGCAAGTTGATGCTGGGTTGGAAAAACTGCACTTTGACATCTTTCTTCTGAATATGATCTCTAATGAAGTGATGTCTGACATCAATGTGCTTTGTTCTTATGTGCTGAACTGGATTCTTGGCTAGGCTAATAGTGCTTGTGTTGTCACATAGAATGAGAACCTCTGGAAATTCTAGGTCAAGATCTCGAAGTTGGTTTTTCAACCACAGCACCTGGGCACAACAACTTGCAGCAGCAATATACTCTACCTCTGTGGATGATAGTGAGATGCAAGTCTGCTTCTTGCTTGCCCATGACACTAGACCGCCACCAAGGAAGGCACATTGACCACTAGTGCTCTTCCTATCGGTTTTATAACCTGCATGGTCAGCGTCAGAGTAAGCCCACAAGAATTCTTGGTTACCTCTGAGATACCAAAGACCAAGTTCTTGTGTTCCCTCAAGGTATCTCAAAATTCGTTTAACACATGTAAGGTGAGATTCTTTGGGGTTGGCCTGAAATCTAACACACATGCCAACACTAAATTGTATATCAGGTCTGCTAGCAGTTAAATATAACAGAGAACCTATCATTCCTCTATACATTGATTGACTAACAGAACTTCCCATTATATCAGCATCGATAGCGGTAGTGGTGCTCATGGGAGTATCATACTTCTTGCATTCATCCATCCCAAACTTCTTGAGGATTTCTCTACAATACTTGGTTTGGGAAATGAAGATGTCATCTTTTCTTTGTTTAATCTGCAAGCCTAGGAAGAAATTCAATTCTCCCATCATTGACATTTCAAATTCTCCCAGCATTGTCTTTGAAAACTCTTCACAGAGTTTCTCGTTAGTTGCTCCAAATATAATATCATCAACATAGATTTGAATAACTAGCATGTGTCTATCCTTATGCAGTATGAACAGAGTATTATCTAGTTTGCCTCTTGAGAAGCCTTTCCCTAGCAAGAAATTGCTAAGTCTCTCATACCAAGCTCGTGGAGCTTGTTTTAGGCCATATAAAGCTTTCTTCAATCCAAAGACATGATTAGGATGTCTAGGATTCTCAAAGCCAGGAGGTTGTTCAACATACACCTCTTCTTTGATATAGCCATTAAGAAAGGCACTCTTTACATCCATATGATACAATTTAAACTTTTTCATGGATGCGAAGGCCAGAAGAATCCTTATGGCTTCAAGTCTTGCGACTGGAGCAAAGGTTTCTTCATAGTCTATCCCCTCTTCTTGGTTATATCCTTTTGCTACTAATCTGGCTTTGTTTCTAGTAATTAGGCCAGTCTCATCCAGTTTGTTTTTAAAAACCCATTTGGTTCCAACTATGGATTGGTGAGATGGTCTAGGTACTAGTTCCCAGACTTGATTTCTTTCCAATTGATTAAGTTCTTCCTGCATGGCAATGATCCAATCACAATCTTCTAAGGCCTGTTCAATTGAAGTTGGTTCGATTTGAGACAGAAATGCTCCATACTCAACTTCATTTTGAACGTGCCTTCTAGTCCTAACACCAGAAGAAACATCACCAAGTACTAGATCTAGTGGATGATCCCTATGATGTCTCCTAGCAGTAGGCATTTGTACCTCATTTGGTGCAATCTGCATTCCAGACTCATCAATGGGATCATCATCCTCTTTTGGATCCCTGGTTGGTGTTTCTTCGGGTGGTGAAGATGATGGTTTTGAAATCTTTAGGTTTTCGTCATCTCCTGTGGATCCTTCCCATGAGAGGTTTTCAACAAAAACAACATGCATAGATTCCTCTACAGTCCTAGGTCTCATGTTGTACATTCTATATGCTTTACTTATAAGAGAATAACCTATGAAAATACCTACATCCACTTTCAGATCAAACTTACCCAAGTTTACCTTCCCGTTGTTGTGGATGTAGCATTTGGATCCAAAGATCTTCAAGTGGCTGATATTGGGCTTCCTTCCCTTGTACAGCTCGTACGGTGTCTTGTCCAGGCCCTTGCGAATATAGGCTCTATTAGAGATGTAGCAAGCGGTGCTCATGGCGTCAGCCCAAAATACTTGGGAGACTTCCTTCTCATTGAGCATGCTTCTGGCCATCTCAGTTAGAACCCTGTTCTTCCGTTCGACCACGCCATTTTGTTGTGGAGTCCTAGGAGCTGAGAAGTTGTGATCAATTCCATTTTCCTCACACAGCTCAGAGAAGTCATGATTTTCGAACTCTCTACCGTGATCTAGTTGCCTTTGTCTGTGCTTTGACTTACACTCATACCACTTGCGGTTGTTGGATGCTTTGAGACAGACCTGCACATATCAGATAGATTTAGGTACCCAACCTTTATTGAGTCCTTTTTCATTAGTATTTGGAACCTTTGGTCCAATGTTGGCCTTAGGTTCGCGTGTGACCTGTGCCTCTGGCCTTGGTTGGGCTCTAGGCGTCTGAGTCTCTTTTGGAGTAGGTTTCTGTGCCCTAGGTCTATGATTGACTCTAGGCTTATGTACCTCCTTATCCTCTTGCCTTGAAAAGGCTTTAGGCATGTTTGTTCCTTTTAGAACCCATTTATAGGAGCTATTGGCACCATGCTTCTTGGCATTACAAGTGGACGTGGTTTGTCCCTTCCTATTGCAATAATTGCAGAAGCTAAATGGTGATGACATGTAGCCAGTGGCTTTATGGAAGAATTTCAAGTAGGGTTTCACTTTGGGTTCCACCCACTTCTTTTCCTTATGTTTATAGCCTAAGCCAGTTTTATCGCTATAAGCTCTTTGGTTCATTAAGATAATATCAAGCATTTTAGAACCTTTGGTGAATTTTTGTAAAGCATTGTATAGCATATCCCTTTCAATAGAGATCTTGCTACAATTGGCGCAGCATTCTGAGCTAGGGACATTGGGTTCCACTTGGGGATTTCCCTGGATGTCCACTTTCGGAAGTCTTTTAGCTTCCGCAAGCTCATCACTTAGTGAGTTCACAGTCATCTCAAGTGATTTGTTTTTTCCTTTTAAAACTAGAAAGGCTTTAGCCATTCTGTGAAACTCCCTATGTATATCATTGTAAGCATCTTGAAGATCAGTCATGCTTAGCTCATCACCAAGGATGAATTCGAAGTCTGAGAGGGTTTCTTCTTCACCATCCTCCTTAGCAACGAGACAGAGATTAGCAACCTCTTCCTCATCATCATCTCTTTCCTTGCTAGAGGCAACTAAGGCAAAATTTTTTGCCTTTGTGGTTGCTTGAGGATTTCTTTGGGCCAACAGGGTAGGCTCATATTCAGCTAAAGAACCAAACAGTGTGGTGACAATCACCTTTTAATACCTTTAGAATTTTATTTTACCTGTTCCTTCTCAGAGATGGTTTTTCCTAAGGCAGCAAGGTTGTTTATGAGATGAGTGAATCTGATCTCGAGATCTCTGATAGGCTCATCCGGAAGTATAGTGAGCTTGTGAAATTCCTCAACAAGCATTTCCACTCTTCTATCCTTGACGCCAGTGGTCCCTTCATGAGCAGTCTGAAGAGCGTCCCATATTTCTTTTGCAGATTTAAGATGACTTATCCTGAAGTACTCTTTCTGACTCAAGGCACATTGAATCATTAGGATAGCCTTATAATTCAACTCTACTTTGGTATAGTCATCTTCAGTGAATTGGGCCTTAGTCTTTTCCTTGCCTTCAGCATCTTTTCGAACAAAGTTCTCATTTTCTATAACATCCCAGACTCTGAGACCATGAGCCTTGATGCAGTTTTCCATTTTAAATCTCCAGAAGGTATAGTTGTAGCCATCAAAACCAGGAGGTTTGTTGGGAGGAGTTGATATGTCAGGAAGCACATTCTCTACAGCATCCATCACTGGATCTTTTCTTTCCAGATTCGTTGGAATCAAGTATGGAAGACCCGCTCTGATACCAAATGAAAGTGAGGATGCACAGGAGGGGGTGAATTGTGCTCCAAATAAAAACAATATAAAATAAAACTCTAACACAAATTCTTTTATACTGGTTCGGTCTAACTCTTGACCTACGTCCAGTTCTCAATCCCTTGATTGAGTTCCACTAATCCACAGGTTTTACAAACGGGTTCACCTGCAACCTTTACAACCACAAGTTTTACGGGCTAACTTGCAACCTTTACAACCTGACTCGCTCCCCCTTACTACTTGTAAGGGTTCAACCTTTACACAAAGGATTTACTATACTAAGTTCACTTAATGAACAGATTGTGATAAACACTTAAGTACAATGAATGCTTTCAATAAATGTAGAGACTTAAATACAAAGAGTACAAGATAATAAAAATAAAAATAACTCTCAAGGTATTAAGTGCTCTTTATACTTTAAGGCTCTCTGAATATTCTCTGGGTATTATGCTTTGGATGCTCTTGGCTTTTTCTCTGTGTTGTTCTTGTTCGTTTCAGTTCAATTCGGTAACTTCATAAATGATGAAGTTGTTCCTTTTATAGTAGCCTCTAATACACCAGATGTTTGAACAACAATAAGTCCGTTTGAATATATTCGTTAATCTCTTGTTACCGTTGTCCTCATTAATGCTCATTAATGCTTAGCAGTGTTGACTTGCTTTAGCTCTGAAAAGTAGCTCTGATCATTCTGCTCTGACAAAAGCAATTCTGACATCTGAGCACTTGTACGGTCTCTGACTCTTGTACTTACTATCGGATGGATCTTGGCTATCAGTAGTGGGTGCTTCGTTCTGCAAGTGTTAGTCCAAGTATGTGCAATGCAAAGAGTGTCCACTATCGGATGCTCTTTTGCTATAGGAAGTGAGAGCTAAGTTCTGCACGCAAATGTTAGTCCAACAGAATAATATAATCAAGTGCAATGGGAAGCGTTTTTGCTATGGGAAGCTGTTCTACTTAGACTAGGTTCAGACTTAGTGTTCTATTGACTTCCGCTATGGGATGTGTACTCCATCCGCAAGCGCTATCTACGTTGTTTTTGCTCTAAGTCATCCGGTTGTGATTTTACATCCGATTGTATTCTAACTTAGGATTTTAACTTCCATTTAATTTACTCCTAAGTGTTCATTATGTTCTTTCATATTTTAGTCTTCATCAAAACTTAAGATTCTAACAGTTTGTGCTACTACTATTCAATAAGTTGTGTGACTTAAGAGATTCCTAAAGCGTTAAGGCATAAATGTTATGGATATCTATTGCGACAATGAAGTCGTGATAGCCTACATTGTGGACCCTAAGTATCATAATAGACTAAATATATAGACATCAAATGTCATTTTATATGAGATGTGATCTCTTTGAAACAAGTGATTGTTCAGTACTATTTCCACTCACTAAATGTTTGTTGATCCACTCACTGGCTTAAAAAGTGTTTAAGCAAAAAGCAACATTTGATGTATTGAACAACTTTAGTTTCTGAAATAAAATGATGCATTTTTCATTTCGGAATTGTTTTTCGCACATATATACAATGCTATGTGTTTGTATATATAAAACATGAATGTAAACTATGCAATATGTCGTATAGATCCAAGAAATGTTGGTCTACTCACACGGACAACCGTCTTCCATACATGCTGAGGGTATGAGAAGCTAAGACATGCAAGAAAACATCATGTGTTGATGAATACTTTACATAAGTCGACCCACTAAGTTTGGGAAATGACAATTCAAGTCATGATAAGGAATACACAAGTATTCCGCTAGGTCTGTAGCCAGACATAAAAATTCTCCAGTGGGAGTTCAGTAGTCCGCTGAGGGACCAATGGGTGATTTTATTTTTGAAATCGACATGCGACAGATGGTCGATCACCGTAACATGTAAATCGTACTACATGTGCTTAATTAACCGCACACGGGACGTATATGGAAAATCCCTGATCCATAACGGTGTGAGTCCCTGAATAAGAGAATAAATATTATCCTATCTATTGATACCCTTGTGACTTAGGCGGCATCAAGGTTACTAGTTTTTGTGACCGCTACTCTAGCCGAAACTCTAAGGTCATGAGAGATCCGGCCTAACGAGTGACAGCTGGGCAAGCGGAAAACTCAAGTAGACTTGATGATCAGTCAGGAAGGAATGACTTCAACTTGATAACACACATGTAACGCTGGACTTCCATGATGCATCCCTTACTAGAAGTGTTAGTAAGTATGGTTTTCCAGGTACACGTGAAGGCATTTGAGTTAATTTTCAGCTCATGAGGGATTAAGAATGTCACTTGTGTGTAAGTTAGCCTAGGGAATCTGAGACAATCTGAGATAATTGAACCGAAAATCCATATGCATTGGTGTCTTTGCATTCTGGTCCTATTCCAAGGATTTCTAGTTTGTAAGCATCTGAATTGCATAGATTGTGCTCACGCAGTCACGCAGACGCCCATACGAATGCTCATGAAAAACGAATCGCTAGATGGTGTGTCCATCAAGTGCGAGTGGAAGATGTTGGAAATATTTAATCGGATCCGCTCTCGATGGACCGGATCATCTGATTACTAAATCCGACGACGTTAAGGAAAGTATAAAAGTTAACAAATCAGCATTGATATGTGATTGATGCTGATTGATTTGAATAGAATCAAATCAGTCAACAAATCAACATTAATATGTGATTGATTTGATTAAGAGAATCAAATTAGTTATTATTGTTGATTGGTGTCATAATGACTGCAATAATGACGGTGATATTTCTACCTTTCGTAGTGACACTCTTGTCACTATAAATAGAGGTGTCCAGTTCATTTGTCAAAAAAACAGTGTGTGCTTAGACACCTCAGCTACTCTGCTTTTCCTTCTCACGGTTTTACTTGAGAGGGTGATTTGCTGTGCTGAATCCTTTGGGATTCTTGGCTCCGAGTTTATGGTTGTTATCACAGTTTTTGTTTGTTCTTGTTCTTGTAGGAACTCTGTCCAAGTTCGGGTTCGGATGCGGGTTCAAAGCTCCGGGATCCGGGAACGCTCATGGGCCGGGTAATTCCTTCACTGCATTAATTAATTTTTAAGTGAGCCAATTGTGATATACAAGTACTTATTTAATAAATTTCTTTTTTAACAAGACCAGAACAGGAGAGAGTACTTATAGTTAATTGGAAGATATGATTAATTAAGTTAAATTTTCATCCATGATCGTTTGAGGCTCACTTTGCTCCTAAAGCTTTCATGATTTTGAAAGCAAATCTGGTGTAACTCAAGTAATAATCCACCGAATGATACAAAAAACTACAACCAACCTCCCAACAAGTCAGATAATTCAATAATTTAATAGTACTTGCGTATATACAGACTTCCATTGATGATGAACAACAACAACAATAATAAGAAGCTATATCTCACTACTCGGATTCACTAGATAGATGACATTGTTCCTTTTCCAACAACTGTATGTTAATAAAAAAGACATGCTCAATGAATTCATTGAGAATTTTCTTTGATCTTCCTCTTCCCCTTTCCAAAAGATTTTATAATGTGTAATATATTCTCCTCATTAGTTCCTCTAATGGTCTTTTTTGTAATTTAGGGGTGCTCACAAGATGACACCGGGAACCCATGCCATCCCGAAAAAGGTATTTAGGACAGGAAGTCGTCCCTTGTCCTATCTTCCATTATTGTAAGTATTTTACTCTATGATGGTATTTGTTTTTTGGCATTTTATCATGACTATTTTCTAAAACAAGTATTGTTTTTCCTTTAGTGCCTTTCATGCGCATGCTCTGGAAGATTTTCGTACATTGTGTTTTCTCCATTGCTATCTGAAATGGGATTTATGATATTCTGAGAAACTGCAGTTCCAATTCCTTAGTTTCATTTGGTGATGCTTTTTCTTCAGGTCACTTGCAACATTTGCATATTTGCTTTTAATTTATTTCTTTTGTCTGTTGTGTTTATAGAAGATTCAAACTTTTACAAAGGATTCTGCGAAAACTGCGGTCCTCGATATTGATGAAGAAGGCATTAAGCCGCCACTAGTAGCAGATCTTGTTAAGGTGTTAGGCATATTGTTGTTAATACTAATTGAATTAAATACACTCTCCTTACTGCATCAGTTTTCATTTTGTTTTGCTCCTGACAATTAATGTTACAGGATGCAATAAGAAGATCTTCTACATACTTGATAGGATATTTTTTCAACAAAAGTAAATCGTATCTGGTTGATGAAACTTCAAACTTGTTAGCTACACTGATCATCATGCTAAGTGATCCAGATTCATCAACTGTTATTGTAAGTTTTTTGTGTACATATTTTATAGATTTTTTGCGCAACATATTGTTTAATATCTGCTATTACATTAGATTTCTTGGGAGTCTTTGTTAAGGGTCATCAGTTCAGTAGACAAGGAGGAACTTCCTTCCTACATAAAACTTGCACGTGATGCTATATCAACCTCCAGAGATAAGGAGAGCAGGAAGAAAAAGGTGGGTGAGAAAAATCTATAATCATCCTGTTTTATCTTTCACTAATTAATAATCAATTTTAAAATAAATTGGAATTTTGAGTTTGTTAATGGCTTTGCATATTCACATACCTGGATTTTGTCATCCCAAGGCACTGCAGCCGTTATTGCCTATTTTTCTCCAAGTATTTCTCATTTCTTCATTGCTAATTCTCCATCCTTAACTAATGATTGAAGTGTGTTTCATAGCTCTGTACTTTTAGCTTTTGTTTATCACGTTCTATAGAAAGACTGTTTGTAAGAGTGTGTCGTTATGACTACAATATATTTATGATAATTTTTCTGGTTTGCCTCTAACCATATTGGTCCACTAGGAACAGCGTGGTCTATTTGCTATGCTTGTCAATTATTAAAATATAAGTTACATTTCTTGCTAACATTAGATACTTAGTTATGTAGAAAGTGCACTAACCTTTGGGGTCTTGTGTTTTCAGAATCTATTTTATTTTTCCCCTTGGGACTTTCTTAAATTCTCTCATCTTTGTCTCAACTTTAAAGTAGATATATATTGAAGTAAATTATATTGAGAAATATGTATTCACTTTGTATATTCTGGGATACTTAATGACTTGTATATTTAGTTTTTGGATTTGCATGTCCTGTCTATCATACGTGTGATGTGCTCATAAGGTCTTATAAATGGGTCGGCCAAGTTAAGGGAGCAGCCTGCATTGAGACTTGGTGAACTGATAGAGGTAACAACCGACAAGTGAGCAATCACATAGGGATTTTGTCATCCCAATAATGGGGTAAGTAATACTCTGAATTATCCCTTTGTAATATAGTAAAAGTCATGAACTATCCCTTACTCTGAACTATTTATAGAACAATTGTATAGAACAACCCTGGATTTTTGTTAAATCATGAACTATCCCTTACTCTGAATTATTTACTTCATGGTTTATTTACTGTGTCCACCCATGGCATTTAAATGGAGTTTTATTTTAAAACTGCTAGAAGAGTATTAGGAAATAATTATTGTATTAGGAAATATTTAGAGAATAAGAAATTATGTTTTATTAGGTAATCATATTAGGTAAATTTGTAGGAGAAGTTTATTGTCTTTTAGGAAACTTTTATATTATAAGTATGTAAGCACATCAATGAAATAAAGTGAAGACTTTTATTTTTGTGAAACCCTTTTTGTTTTGAACATGGTATCAGAGCAAAAAGGCTCTTAGGGTTCTTGTTTTTCGTTTCTGGTCTTCCCGGTTCAGAATACTGTTCACGTGAACGAATGTATTTTAGCCGATCTATGTTCTTCCGGACCTCCGTTCGTGACACGCGCCGTCCCATCAAGTTCGCACGACGCCGGCGAGCAAACCTCAGTTGGTACGGCCACCATCCACCGCCTCACGCTCCTCCACGCGCCGCCGGAAGTAGTCCATGCGCCGCCGCACGCGCCCCACATGCAGCCACTGGTTTTCGCCGTTCTCTCTCGTTTTGTTCCGGCGACTGTTTCTGGTGAAATTTGGAGTCTATTACTGACCTGATCTAGTTGTTTGAATTGTTGCTTGTGTTCAATGGCGAAAAAGAAAAAAAGAAAAAGAAAAAAAAGTGTTCGTGGATCTTGTTGTTCTAGATTCTAGTTGTTTCAGATTTTTGGTGTTGGTTTATGCCTCTTGTGATATGGAGTTTGTGATCTTGATGCGATTTCCATTGCGGTAAGGAGTTTTGTAATTCAGAGTTCTGTTTGAACTTCATGTTTTGGAGTTTTGTAATTCGGAGTTCTATTTGAACTTCGTGTTTTGGAGTTGTCATCCCGTTCCGGTGGATCCCAGTGGTGATTGCATTCGGGTTTTGTTTGGGATGAGCTCCTGTTTGTTGCCTGTTTTGGCATGTTTTGGTTGCTCTGTGTTGAGCATGTTTGGATTTCAGATTTCAGCTTTGGTTTGGCATCAAGTTCACTGATTTGTTGCTCATGGGGAGTGTTGAGTTTTGTTTGTTTTTGAGATTATCTTTGTAACAAGTTGGATGTTCCAACTTGAGGGGAGTGTTAGAAGAGTATTAGGAAATAATTATAGTATTAGGAAATATTTAGAGAATAAGAAATTATGTTTTATTAGGTAATCATATTAGGTGAATGTTGATACACAAATATATCAAATGAATGGATAATGACTTTATTCAGAATGAGTGGGCAAACCACAATAATAATACAAAAGACCAGTCGCCTAGAGTTGGATCGACTAGCGAAAGAGAGAATTTGAGTATACAAGATTCTGAGGATATTGGATGCCTCTCCTTTTTCCATACACAGATTATATATACTAATTTAGAATCCCTTTACATTCAAACCGTGATTTTCTGCATTAATCAGCCTTTATTATATTGATCTCCATTGATTGGGCAGTTACTAGACGTTGGATGCCATTTATAACCGATGACTTAATTGCTTGGACTGAGTCAACTTTGCTGGGCCTGCCTCCTTTTCAGTCAAGCTTAATGGGCCAGTAGAATATGGATAATTGCATAACACAATCCATCACTGGGAAAAACACCCACACAAACACATTAAAATTTCAATTGCATATTCCACTCAGTAAAGGACTAACTCAGTTCTAGTCCTCACTTAGTGAAGGTACTGGGGAAGGGAATATAATAGATCGTCTCACCCCTACCTTTTGCAAAGAGGTTGATTTGAACTCATAACCTTAGATCCCACGAAAAACAAGCTGTTGAGTGAAGTCGGTCATTCTTCAAAAGTAATTAAAGCTTGAAAATATGCATATGTTTACATTATCACCACATGCATATATTTTTATTTGACTATTTAATCTAATCAAATTAGACAAAACATGTCTTATTTTTAATATATGAGGGATACCTATTTTACGCTAATGATTTGCAGATAAAGTAGGAAGGTTGAAGAAGTTATTTTTAATAGAAAAAAGCATTAAATTTACATGGAGAAATAGTTTAGTATGGATTGATATATTTATCACACAATTCACAATCCTCTTTCCCTTAAAGAGTTAAAGACTTAAAGTAGTGTTTAGTGGCTTGGCTGAAGTGTGACTTCTCTCTCTATACTGTTCATGCAGCCGCACTGTGCATGCCTTCTATTCGGCTTAATGTGGGTGGGCCCATTGCATGTTGACCGAAATGAATGATTCTTACTATGAATGCAAATTGATTCCCTATTGGTTTTCCTCATAAAATACAAAATGCCCGAATGTGCTTTCTTGTATTTAGTGAGTTGGGTGTTATTATTAAATAATAATTAAATACTGGATTATTTTTGTTTAATTGCCAGATATAGATTTGCACTTATTCTAATCTCTACCAAACATTAGGGCGTATATTATTAATTTTGTTTTTTCATTATAATATTTTTGTTCATTTTAAAACACTTCCTTCATTATAATAAATTTTTTCCTCCTTTCCAGACTATTCTTGCAGACTAAGGAGATTAAAATAAAATGCCTGTCAATGATTTTAAAGGCAGAAGGTGAGGAGGTGTGTCATTGGATAAAAATATTTCTTTTTTCCCATTTTTTGACCAATTATTTTCTCCATTATTTCTATTCCCATTTCATGTGTTGATCTTGCAGGTGATTTTTCTCCACGTGTGCGCATCGCAGTGTCAATGGTCTCCTTGGTCTAATAATAATAAACATCAAAGGCATTTTCCTCTTCTATCACAAATTGTACCTTCCAGCTGTTCACACTCCACCTTTCCATTCCTCATTTCATATTTCAAAATTTCCCTCTTTTAACATGTTTTCTCTCTTATTTCACTTCTGAAATATATTCTTCTTTGTCACATAATCAAAATGCATGATTTTCGTCTCCTTTCTTCACAATATTAGTCCTATAATTTCCTTCATTTTCTGGATCGTCTAAATATAGATTTTGGTTTCTGGTGTTTTTTTTTTCCATTTCATTGAGTGTTCGTTCTCGCTGCGTCGTGATGGTTAATCTCAATGGTGTCCCTATTACGATCAATAATTTGATTGAGGATCGATGCCAAGGCACTACTACAAATTGTCTCTCTACCAGCGCACCTTTACATGCGCTTAGAAGAAACGCATGTATTGAGGGTCCTTTACATGCGCTTAAAGCGCATGTACAGGTAAGAATCTATACATGCGCTTAAAGCGCATGTAGAGGCCTTATCTCTACATGCGCTTTAAGCGCATGTATAGAAATGTAACCCTTTACATGCGCTTACAAAAACCCTTTACATGCGCTTTAAGCGCATGTAAAGGCTCAAACACCCTTTACATGCGCTTGTAAAGGCACTACAGAAGTGCAAAACATGGAGTCATGCATAAGAGGTCTTCCTCAGACCTCATAAGGTGTTCCTGCTTGTGGAATTAGTGTTTAAAAGCTCCATTACCACTTTTGGGTGCTATGAAAATGTTCAAACACCCTTTACACGCGCTTTAAGCGCATGTAAAGGCACTACTGAAGTGCAAAACATGGAGTCATGCATAAGAGGTCCTCCTCAAACCTCATAAAGGTGTTCCTGCTTGTGGAATTAGTGTTTAAAAGCTCCATTACCACTTTTGGGTGCTATGAAATTGGTGAAACACCCTTTACATGCGCTTTAAGCGCATGTAAAGGCATGCAAAACATGGAGTCATGCATAAGAGGTCCTCCTCAGACCTCATAAGGTGTTCCTGCGTGTGGACTTAGTGTTTCAAGGCTCCATTACCACTTTTGGGTGCTATGAAATTGGTGAAACACCCTTTACATGCGCTTTAAGCGCATGTAGAGGTAGAAACACCCTTTACATGCGCTTTAAGCGCATGTAAAAGGTGTTTGTACCTCTACGTGCGCTTAAAGCGCGTGTAAAGGGTGTTTATACCTCTACATGCGCTTTAAGCGCATGTATAAGCCTAATATTAAAATAAAAGTTGATTCATTCAATTTATTTAATGATGAAAAACTTAATATAACTCATTAATTAAAGAAAAATAATTAGAGATTGAGTTTTAAGTTCTAAATTTTACGGAAATACTTTGAAGTAGACATTATGTTGGTGAAAGAAATATATATTTATATAAAGAACCATTTTTTTTTATCATTTACCTTCAATCAAGCATAAAGTAAGAAAGAAGATAGAGTTAGAAGAAAGAGAGGGCAAAACTGTAATTTTCCCCAATCCCTTTACAAATATCAATTCTCTTCATTCATTCATTTCCATCTGTCTCTCTCTCGAGCTCAACCCTCTCATTTCTCCTTCCTCTTTGTTTCTTCTTTTTCTTTTCCTCCGGCCACAACTGTCGGTGGCGTTCGGCGGCGGCGAATGTAACATCCTAAATTTTTAGTTATAAAATAAATTAATAAATACCCAAAATTTAATCATAAAATAAATTAATAAATACCCAAAATTTAATCTTGCAAATGAATTTAGAAAATTCAACATTTTTGTTTTTAGAAATCGGTTAGGATTAAGAAAGAAAATAATTAAGTATTAAATTTAAATTTAGGAATGTTTATGATGGCTATATCAAGATGACATCATTTTAGGAAACTTTGTTTAGAATGCTATGATATGATTTTTCTAAGGCATTAGAGATTGATTTTGAAAGTATAGGAGACCAAATTTAATACATAATATGAGTAGAAACTTGGTAACTAATTGAGGGTATTGTTTTGTAATTTTCATAATGGGCCCTAAACCCTAGATTTCCCTAAGTATATATATACATACATGTTCCCTCTTCCTTATTTCTTCATACGGCGCACAAAGTACCCTCCTCCATCATCTTCACTCACACACACCCAAAAGCTCACTCCCTTCATGTTCCCTCTCTACCCCAACCACAGACGATGACGACGGAGGCTATCATCGGCGGTGGTCACCATTTCATTCTTCCTAATCCGTTTCTCCTTCTTTCTCACTGCTCCGTCCTCTCCTTCATTCCCGTTCAGTTTTTCCAGCGGCGGCCGGCGACGGGAGTAGGTAAAGCTCCGTCCTTTCTTGGGTTTCTTGAGCTATATGTGTTTTTAACTTTGATTCCTTACATTTTTCCCTCCTCCCTTGGATTCTATTCTCGGCCGACCACTGCGGTGGCCTTTTTCCGGCGAGGAGACCGGCGGGTTCGACCCAAACACCACCTGCAACAACAAATTCGAACTTAGGTGAGCTTCTTCCTTGCGATCCATGCTCCGTTCTATACATTTTGAGCGAAATTTGAGAGGGAATCTGGTTTGGGAATCTTTGGACTGAATCTTCAAATTAGTTGACATTTAAGTTCATTTGAGTGGGAATATAGCCTTGTATGCTTAGATTTCTGTTTGGGTCATGTTTTCACAAATTCTTTTCTTTCTCTATTGTTCACTGACTGGGTTGTGAAGTCGATTAAAGCTAACCTAAGTTCATGTTTTTGGTGTCTTGGGAAAGCCATTTGAGTTTGTTAGAATGATTGAGTTCTTTCTTTAAATACTGTAAAATTTTGTTCTTGCCTCTGTTATTTTGGCTTGGGTTCCTCTGTCCCTCCAAGATGTTTAAATATTGATAAGTGTATGATTTTGAGTATTTCTATAAAACTAACTTTCAGATGGACTAAAAGTTCTATTTTAAGCATGTGGTTATGTTTGAATGATATATGAATAAAATTTGGATTTTTGTTGTTTCTTACTCGCTGCCATGTTTACCAGGGACAATGAAGTGCTAAATACTTCCAAATGTATATAATAACAGTGCTGGATTAATATGGACAAAATATAGGATTAATATGGTGTACATATGTAGGTGTAATTAATGACATAAGTGAATGTGCATTAGGATGACGTGTTGTAGCTAGAATTTGATTAGATGTTTTTACTTTCATTTTTATGATTTGAGAAATTGTACCTTGATCCATGCTCTTCTACCTACCTGAATATGAAAATTTCTTTGATTATTTGGCCATTGACCTTGAATGATTGAAAGAAAGTATAAGATGTTAACAAAAGTACTGCAACATTGAAACCCTTGACCTTTCTGTATGTCCGAGGATTGATGATGGGGCCGTACAAGTGTTGGTGAGTGATGGTGGGTCACTGAATTGGACCAAAGGAGTGAAAAGGTTGGAGCTTTGCAGGGCTACAGGGTTGGGGTATAGAGGGTTGGAAGTTTTGGTAAGGGCTTGTCCTTTGTTGGAGGCTGTTGATGTTTCCTATTGTTGGGGATTTGGGGACAGAGAAGCTGTTGCTATTTCGTGTGCTACGAGGTTGAGGGAGGTGAAGATGGATAAGTGCTTGGGGTTGACTGATGTTGGCTTGGCAAGGATTGCTGTTGGTTGTAGCTTTTTGAAGAGCCTTAGTTTGAAGTGGTGCCTTGAGATTTCTGATCTGGGCATTGATCTTCTTTGCAAGAAATGTCTGCATTTGGAAACTCTCGATATTTCATACTTGAAGGTTAGTTTCCCTTTATGTTTAATAATAATAATGTGAGACTTTGTTAATATCTGTTATGTGTTGTTCAATAAATACCGATGATTGAAGAAGTAATAATGTGAGGATCTCTTGTGTTAAAAACTTGAATGTTAATGGATATCTTAGATCATTAAACAATCTAACATTTTCTATGTGATTGAAATGCTTTGTGTGCTCAACATAATTCCCTCGCTAATATTATGAGTTTTACGATCCTTGTATTGTGATTGAAATCCTTTGTTGACATTTTTCTAATTCCCCCACCGAGCTTTCTAGTTTGACAATGATATTTATGATTATTTTTCTCAGTCAGCAGGTGTAGCCAAGAAACCAAAATTGCCAGTTGGAAGAGTGACGCGAAGCATTGCCATGGTTCAGAGCGCAAATTTGAACAGGATAGTTAATGGCCAACAAACTCCAAATACTACATGTATAGGAGAATCTATGTCTCTTTCTGAACACAATTCTTCTAAAGGTAATGTTTTGATTATTGTCTTTCCTTTTCTTCCTTTTTCCTTTTCTGGAGTAAATAATTATGTATTCTTAAGAAATATTATTGTATGAGAAGTATTATTAAGAAAGATTGATTGTTTTGAAATTTTATAGTGGGTTGATCCAATAAGTATTGAAATGTAATTAACCTATTGAGCTGTTTTGGATATGGATTCTTTGTTCTCTCTATTCTATTCTAAATGTGTTTGAGTTGTTTTATGGTTGTAATCTATGGTCTGAAAGTTTTATTAAAATTGGAGGGTTGTGCAAGTTGGCACATTCAAATTATGCTTAGATTGTGGAGTGTTTGTGTGATTGTTGAATGTTTTGGGCGGTTTGCTTTGATTTTGGGATGTATGTTGTTTTTTGAAGTTTGGTTCAAAGAATTACGTGTATACAGGTGGCAAATGTAAAAGAATATATATTAAAAAAAATATATAGCTTTACAAGCGCTTAAAGCGCATGTAAAGGTAGGCACCTCTACATGCGCTTTAAGCGCATGTAGATGTACATGCGCTTAAAGCGCATGTAGAGGTACATACCTCTACATGCGCTTTAAGCGCATGTATAGCCCCCCCTCTACATGCGCTTTTTAAAAGCGCATGTAGAGCCTTTACCAGCGCCCCCCTCTACATGCGCTTTATAAGCGCATGTAAAGGCCAAAATAAGCGCATGTAAATGGGGTAATTTGTGGTAGTGAGAGATCCTTTTGTTTAAGGTGGATCACATATATTTTCCAGTAATTATCCACTATGTTGCTGGAGGCAAGAGGTTGAAAGAGATGGTATCCTTCGATTTGATTGTTTTTGACAGATCGGTGAGTTCAAGGGTTTGGCCATCTTTCCAAAGTTTACTTGACTATGTTTTTATATAGCAAGTTGTTTTTTTGCACGGGAGGCGTATTATAGTTACAATGGAGGATGAGGCTGCAATGCTATACAAACCTCAATTTTTTTTATATTTTAAAATACAAGTAAATAATTAAAAAGATAAATAGAATAACTTTAGAATAATCTAGTAATTTTATTCATGTCATAACATCACTCTTTATAACATAAAGGAACATAACATAAACTACAGCCTTCATATAGAGGCTTTATTTGTTTCTCCTAAGTAGACTGCATAAAAACACTATTCATATGAGGTGTTCGTAGTCTCAGCTCCTATGGTAATCTCGGATGCAACGGTGCTAGAACTATCGGAGGAGGATGATGAAGGTTCCATCGCATTTAAGTTTGCTACATGATTACTATACATGTTATATAGGTCGGCTCCTATTGCTTCTGGTGGGGTGGTGGTGGGGGAAAGTCTGGTGCGTTACTGAACACTTGAACATTGAATATGACTGGAAAAGCTCCCATCCAGTACAACTCAAAAACTATCCTTGTTTCAGCGATGGGCATCTGAAACATTACGAAATATGAGTACTACTAAATTTTTTGAACAAATAATGTTTCAGCTGCTTAATTTAATTAAGAAGAAAAATATATGTTTACTCCCAAAAAATGAACTTTTTATGAATAATTGCAAATGGAATATAAATTAAGGAATTCATCCTTAACATGAAAATAACTAGGGCGTCCCCTAGTGTGGATCCACAATTATCATATCACACAGTTCAAATAATATTCCATATCTGCATATAGCAGCCACATAGCCCTTGCAATTTCCATAAAACTACCCTTTTTGTGGAGTAAATGAAAATATATCAACAATTATTTTCACCCATTATATATATATATATATATATATATAACAATTCACAAGTATAAAATTATATACAAAGAAAATGATCTCGCATATGTGTGGTTGCATATATGTAAGGAGTAAATATATTCATATGCGGGAAGAGAATTTGTAAAGAACATTCATGTCATAATGTCTAATAGAATTGAAGTATTTTGACAATCACTCATATGTGCAGAGACTCAAGATAAGGCTACTTCTAGAGTTTCTAGAGTATGACATGTGTACATGTCATAAGTGCACAAATTACAAAACCTTTTGTTTATGTGTTATACCAATAATAAAAGAAATAAAAAAAACACTTGATTATGATAGGAAAGACAAAACTCAAATTACTCCATCCTTGTTTTTCGTGGTGCATATATGAGCATGCATGCATACATACATACATACATATATATATATATAATATTATAATAGATTACTCAATATCTAATATATATAAAATAAATATATCACATATGAGGAGGTGCATCAAGTAAAGGTACTGTATTTACAAAAATATAACTGAATTTATATGCATAGTGATAAACCCAAAACAACATCTTGAGAATTAATCCCATATATGTATACATGTATATAAATGGTTTCCCATATACACACACACGCACACGCACACGCACACGCACACAAATGAAAAGAAATGTATATTTAATGATTATAATAAGTATGTAGGTCAATATGTGCCTATGAGTGTGAAAATAGATGGGTCTCTCATGGCCATGAATACATGACTGATCATACGCAACAAAGTGGAATAACCCCTCATAGTGAAAATTAAAAAAAAATCACTCCTCTCTTACATACATTGCTTTTGCAGTGCATATGTCCCATCGAGTCCAATCACCATGTACTATATATAAGATATTTGTAATTATAAATGACATATATATACACATAACTATACACATGTACAAAATAATGTAAAGGGATTACCATAAATGTGTCTCTGACCATACTAATAATAATAAAGAAAACAAGTTATTTGGACATTTCTCTCTCTAGTATGTAGGACACGTAGATAGCATAAGTCAGAGTCATTTAGAATACATAGATAAGTACACATGGATTTAGAGGAAAGTAATTTAATGAAATATGTGAGAACATTAAGAAGACATAATAAGTTGAAAAAGTGACCAAAGCAATTGCAGTAAGGTAAGGTAGACTCAGTAAGAAGGATTCTTACTTTTCTGACCAATGGACAATGACGGTAATATTTTTTTAAGTGTTTTTCTAGTTTCAGGGTGCCTCTTCTAGTACAATACCGGTCCCTATTTATAGTACTTAAACTTAAACTGTAAAAAAATCTAGTTATATTTATTGCAACATAAGTGTTTAATTTAATTTAATCCTATCTTATTTGACTTACTCACCAAGTTAAACTTATCTTTATCTTCCTTCAGACAAAATTTTCCACTGCTTACTCACCCCATAATTTTACACTGCTTACTCACCCCAATTTTTTTTACACGTCCTCATCACAAATTTTTACCCCTTCACATATCTTTTCTTATGACCTCGCTAGTGACCTCACCATTGACTATTTTATGATATTTAATTAATTATGGTCCTATCCCTCACACACACATATTCTTCAAATATTAATTGTCTCCATAAGTAATTTATTATAACACACACACACATTATTAATATTTCTAGGGTGTTACAAATGCTTGCTCATAGATGTTTATTCATGGAAGAGATATGTTATCGGGCTACAGACTTTGTTGTTCGAAGGAATGGCAGAGGAATTCATGCTGATTTTCATATAGTTCTCTTGAGGAGTTTGGTTGTTCAGAGGGCGTGAGAGTTGTTGCCAGACCACTCATTTCGTGTGATGTCTGTTTTCGAGTTTGCCAGTGGTTTTACTTGGGAAATGGGTTTAATAGGTAAGTGACTATTTTTTTACATTTTGCTTTTCATTGACATACGAAGTGAAGATTCTTTAATTGATCATATCATTGTGAATTGGCCAGATGTTTGTGGAACCCTCGTGACTATGTATGAGGATGGGATGGATGATGTGGAAGGTATTTTTGGGAAGAAGCTATATCTCAGGTTTGAGGACAAAGGACTGGCTGACATATGGTATGCTTTTTAGTCTTGGCATTAATTATTTTTAAGTCAACTTTTATATGGTGGTGGTTGATTTAGTATAACTAATAGCTAAAATTCCTGGCATTAATATGTTAAATTAGGACAATTTTATTGATTAACACCAGCATAGTATTAGTTGCAAGCACCAATACACATTATGATGAATGTTGTAAATGTTACACAAACAAAATTAACAGCCAATTAATATGATTCAATGAATTTCTTTGCTGATTATTCAATTAATGATTTATGAATTAATTTGCACTGTACGGGAAGCGAAGTTCTGACTTGCTGCTTACATGGTAATTGTGTTGGTGAAACACTTCATGCATATGCAAGTTTTACTGATCCTGAAGGTGTCTTTGTTCTCATCCAGTTTACCTTCTCTCACCCCTGGTGGAGGTGATTTCTTAGTCTCAATTTAGTTGTTGTTTATTGGTCTTGGAGAGTGAGTGCAGCTGTGTTGTTTGTTTTTTCCAGGTAATTCTATGCTGACCTCATTTCATGGAGCGACAAGAGTTTTCTTTGATCCAAAATTCCCAGAGATTCTTCAGTACAAAGCTGAAATGCTTGGGGAAAGTTATTTGCCCTGCTCTCTAGTGGTGTCTCATGGGTCTGTGTCGTGAGATTGTTTAAGTTAAGTTGTAGCTTGAATGGTCTAGTGTTCAATGTGAACTGATGAGTTAGTGTGTTTGTGTCAGGTAGTCTGATTTGTGTGTTGCTTTGTTCATGAGTTATTAGGATCTAAATATTTATCTGTCCTTTTTGTTGGTTTAAGACTATCTTTATTTGACAGTATGTGGGCTGCAGACTTTTATATTTATCTGGTGCTATTTATAACATATGTTGTTGTATTTGTATATTATAGCGTGGTTTGTTTTCAAGTGGCTTTGTATTAGTTGTAGTGTATATCTTGTAACCTATCTTGCCTAATATTTATTTAACTGCCTATGTGTTTTTTTGTGTGTTTGTGTTTGTTGATATATCGTTCTACGTGTTTTGGGTTACAAACTTAATCAGTGTTTTTTAGACATGTTGAGTTTATGAACTATATTTTTATTCCCTATATAGACTACACAAATTAGTACACCTGAATAAATTCTGTGTGTGTTTTGGCCGTCCACCAAGAACTACAATCTTCATTGTTTAGACCATTTTCCATTTCAAATGTTTTTGCCGGTCAATATTATCATGCTAGGTACAAGGTTGTCACTTTGTCAGTTTCATCACTTATGAGCTATGTTTACTGGTCCATAAAATCTGTATATACCGGAGAAGGAATGCTTTAGCTTCCTTCCTGCTTATATGACATTTTTAGAATGGGAATGTCATTATCCATAATGGTGTTTTGTCACACACAAACGATTGGCAAGGGAAAAAAGTGTGCATTTTGGAGGTAGTATAGAAAATTTTTTCCTGCTCAATCTTTCAAATTATTTTTTATTGCGGGAACATTTGTAAATGGTTGCAAATTGAAGGAGTGTTAATTGGTTCTGGATCATTAATTTTTAAGGCCAATTTTTTCCCTCTTTATATTATGTTGGATGATGAAGCATGTATGTAAAAATATTTTTAACTCCCTATAATCTTTTGTGGGCAAAATTCTCACCATCTTATTGCGAGTTCTATCCATAAAGGGAAAAATATTCTTCCTGATTTGAGATTCTTCCATCTCATGTAAAAAGATTCAACATTTTATACCCATAACATAGGTTTTATTTCTTACATGCGCTTAAACCACTAAATACGTATACTGCATAATTTGATCTACAAAGATGACTTATCCTTCAAAATATGCAAGCTACGGTTTCCTCCTCCCACCTTCTGCAACTACTTCAAAATAATAATGTTTACTATTCTTTTATAAATCTTCTCATGAACCATCGGTCTCATGTTTAGATATTTGGTCGGTTATCAGAAAAATCTCATTTCTGCAAAACACTCTTCCATCTATTTGATCTCCTCCACTAGAACCTGATCCTCATCTTTCGTCCCTTCTCCAGCCTCATCTCCAAGTTGTGAGAGCACATATGATGTTTCTGTTGTGATTCTTGTGAAATCGTCATCCAAAATGGCAGGAATTGCGCTCAAATAAGTTTTATTGTGTGTGTCCAATATTGTTGGCTTTTCTAGGTTGGAGTCGGGTATAATCATCAACAAATGTTGTGTGTTGTTCCTAAGCGTTTGAATATATTCACTGATCCTTCTAAATCTCTCCCGTTTTGGCCAGTTCCTTGCCCAGTATTTGTTTGTAAAACCTTCTTCTTCAAATAATTTGTAGGCACACCTCATGACATCATATTTAGCAACCTTCAATCGTTGACTTCCCACGCGCTCAGACCTCCAAATGATGATACTCGGACCATTGCTTGGTTCAATGTTACATGAGTCAGTATCTGCTACTTGTGTTTGATGGGTGGAAGTGCCTTGGGTGAATATTTTCCCACAAAAAATGCGTAGCCTGGTTGCACCCTCCACATTACGATCATCAAGAAACTCCCTAATCTCAGATTCATTAAAATCTTTTGGTTTGAGATAAGCATGTTGAATTTTTTATGTTTATACATGATTTCTAACTTTTTCTCTCTTTGGATATTGTGAGTTTGTTTGGGTTGTGGTTCATTTATATAATAGACTGAATATGAGTTGTAAAATCGTCTGTCACCCAGCCATACATGTCATAATTGTGAGTTATCTCATTATCTCATTTGGTTTCTTTTGTGAGTACTAGATGAATTGAGTTTAATTTGGATGGTTACATTTACCCTCTAATTTGGTTGTGTTGCTGAACTAATTTTACAATGTTCTTATATGGTTGGTGTTCTTGTCGTCAAATTTGGACTAAATTTATTTTTACAGTGACTTTATATTATAGAGGTTTTTATTGAAGGTCAATGTGTGTGAATATTGTCATTTCATTATCTCAGGCAAGTCTTTCTCGATATGATGATTCCAAAGGTCTGCACCTCTTTCCCAAGGAAGTGAAGTAAACTTTTTCCCTCCAATAAGGCTTAAGCATTTTGAATTTTGAAAATGGGATAAAGGCCAAATCTACCCTGGAAGTTTCTACGTGGGGGCACCCACTATACGGAAGTATTTTTATGGGCAAAAATACACTAAAAGCATATCAAAATAAGGCAAAAATAGCACGCATGGACGGATGGTGGACAGAACCCGTTAAAGGGGTATGTGACAAGCAGAAGGGAGGGACACATGTACTGGGTTAGTGATAGGTGAGGTTGCTTATCTCCTTCTCATATGCAATTTCAGAATATTTGGAATGCCATTAAAGTAAACCCCAAAAATTAGGGCGAAATCTTGCGCCTCTGAAAAGCCAATAGAGAAGCGAAGCTAGCTTGACGACAAAATCGAAGAGTGAAGGGAAATAGTGGCGTGCATGTGACTGTGTATGCTGGATCTGCGAAGGAGACATGCTTTATTTCAGAGGTATGGAATCGAATCTTAAACAGTAAACCAGTACAATTTCTTAGGTCAATTATTTAGGTTATTATGTGTTAATCACTTGGGATTTTTATAGGGATCTTATATAATTAGGTTAATATATGTTAATGATACAATTAGTTGTTAATCATTTAGGTTAATGTTAGTTGGTAATGTTGTTGTGTTTGTTTTATTATGTCGGGTTAGGACAAAATGGAATCTAATGGTGGTCCCAATGGTGGTGGTCCCAATAATGTATTTTGGGGTCTTAATGATATTCCTTTTGAGGTGGATGTAACTAATATTGCCACGGGTGAAAAGGGTCAATCAGGTTTGTCTGGTGCTTGTGATGCCACGGGTGAAACAAATGGAGGTAAGGGTGGTAAAGATAAGATAGCTGAACAAGGTGACATGAATTGGAATGATAGGGTATGTTTTATTGAGAGTTTGAGAGCTGAACTCGCTGAAAGGGAAAAGGAGTTGGACTCCCTGGATGATATAGTTGTGCAGGGTAATGTGGAAGATAAATGGGCAGCCTTTGTTCATGGTATGAGTGACCATGAGGAAGTAGACCATGGAGAAAATGATTTATCTTCAGATAGTGGTGATGAGGGAAATGTATCTGAAGATGATGATGTGGATTTGTTTAGTGGGTTGGGCTCAAATGGTGCTAATGGATCCGGGACCACAAAGGAGATGGATAGGGCCCAAAAGGATAACTGCCCCCTTATAATTGGTGCAACATTTAAAGATAAGAAAGAGTTGGTAGATGCAATTAGAGATTATGCCATGAAGGTAGGGGTGAAGTTAAGGGTGGCCCAAAGTGAGCCTTTTAAGCTTAGGATGTGGTGTCAACAAGACTGCCCATTTGTTGTCTATGGAGCCAGAGAAGCTACATAACCAGGTTTAGTACTGAAGACAGTACAACTAGAACACAAGTGCAACCAGGTTTTCAAGAACCCCTGCGCAACAGTAGATTGGTTAGCTACTTATTTTAAGAAAAAGGTTCAAGAAAGGCCATAATACAAGCTACGAGATATGAAGAAGGATGTAGAGGATGAGATGAAGTTGCATGTTAGCATATGGAAATGCAAGAGGGCTAAGCAGAGGATATTAAAGGAGATGGCTGGGAGCTATATAGATGAGTTCAACAAGCTTGAAGCTTACGTTAATGAGGTGAGAACTATGAATTCTGGCTCGGACTTGTCAGTAGAGTTGGACCAGGATGCTTTCCATGATCATGGTAGGAGGGTCTTTAGCAGAGCTTACATATGTTTCAACGCTTCAAAGGTATAATTGAAATTTTGCATGCATTAGTGATTTGGATTCTATAATTGCTTGCTATGTTGTTTTCAACATGATATAGACTGCCTCATTGGTTTTGATTGCCAATAGCCTTCATGTGCATTGTGTCCTTGTGTATGTGCATTGTACAAGTACTGTTTGGTATTTTCTCCTCTTACCTCTCTTGGACTTTTCTAGAATCTTCTTTTGAAAATGTGCTTCCTCTCTATTTTATTTCCTTCATTATGTTTCATTATTGCCATTAAGTACCATTTTATTTATTTTTCTGATCTGCATTTGCATTTGCATTTCTTTTCTTAGCTTCATCTCATACCCTTTACTATGTAATGTACTTTAATTAGTGGCAATATAGAATGACTGTTTACTAAACAAGATACCAGAATCATAACTAATTCAACAATGTGACCATATTAATTCTGCATACATCACTTTCTAGACCTCTTATGTGACACTAATTTCTGAGACTTGTTCAATCCTCTGTTACTATCTTGCTTTCCCACTTTATGTGTGTATTAGTTATTGTATGAATTACTTGTCATATTTTTTGCGTGTCCGTGTAGACTGGTTGGCAGGCTGGATGTAGAGGTATCATTGGATTTGATGGTACTTTCTTAAAGTGGAAAGCTAGGGGCATTCTACTAACGGCAACTGGCTTATACGCTGACGACAGTATGTATCCAATTGCCTTTGCCGTCACCCAGAAGGAGAACACTAAAAATTGGAGGTGGTTAATTGATAATGTCAAACAATCTTTGGAATTGGGAGATGGGCAGCGTGTGACCATTATGTCTGACATGCAAAAGGTTTGTCATATAAAATGGTTATAAATTTTACTTTATTCATTATACTTGTTTCAGTTTTATATGTGCTGGTTTTACATATTATACATGTTAAACATGGGTTGATGATTGCTGCAAGAGAGGTTTAGCCTGAAGTTGAGCATCGTCTCTGTGCAAGGCATATATATGCCAAATGGAGTAAGGAATGGAAAGGGGTGAGTTGAAGAAGACTTTTTTTGCATGTGCCCCAAGCACATTTGAGGAAAGGTTTAGTGATAACTTAAGAGCACTGGGAGAGCATAGTATTCAAGCAGCGAAGGACTTGTTGCATTATCCTCCACAAGCATGGTGTAGAGCATACTTCAGGACAACAAGCAAAAGTTGGATTGTGGACAACAATACTAGCAAGAGCTTCAATGCATGGGTACTTGACTATAGGTTTTTGCCTATAGTAAGAATGATAGACAGTATAAGGACTAAGTTTATGGCAAGGTGGGCTGATGCTGACAACAATATTAAGAAGTGGAGAGGTAACTTCAGTCCTAGGAGTGTTATGATGTATGGAGATAACATGTTGGCGTCAAGAGAGTGTTCTATACATTTCAATGGGGATGATAGCTATGAGGTGATTTATGGCAATGATAGGCATGTTGTATACATAGATAGGAGACAATGTACATGTAGAGCCTAGGACTTGACTGGTATACCATGTCCTCATGCCATAGCTGCATTAATTCATGCCAACATGGATCCTGTCAGTGTGATATCGTGTTTCCATCATTGAGAGTCATATCTAGCAGCTTATAGGGTTAAATTCCAACCTTGTCGGGGACAGGAATTCTGGGGTTTCAAAAAATACCTGCCATTAGAACCACCTCCAATAGAGAATTTTCCTTGATGCCGAAGTTGAAGAGGATTCGAACTGATGAGCCAGGGAGGAGAAAGGCTGCCACTGCCACTGCCCCTTCCACTAGTGGGGTTGGGTCTAAGCAGCCAAATTCTGATTTGCCACCTCCAGTACCTGATAAATTATACAAGAGAGGATGTGAACAAAGATGCTCAATTTGTAGAGACACAGGACATAACCGAGCTAAGTGTCCTAATGTGAGTGTCAATTGAAACCATTTTAAACCTTATCTAAAGTTACTCTTGTTTAGTAAGTTGCTCAAACTCCTCTAGTCTGTAAACTTGTGTTGCCATGTTTTGTAGAAACCAGCTCAAACTGAAAGTAGCTCAACCAAAAGAAAATGTCGTGGAGGTCGTGCATTTTATAGAGAGGATCCTCCAAGGCCTACTCAGCCCACACAAGCTGCTGGAGGCCGTGGAGGGCCTACTCAGGCTGCTAGAGGCCGTGGAGGGCCCACACAAGCTGCTGGAAGTCGTGGAGAGCCTACTCAGGCTGTTGGAGGCCGTGGAGGTCCTACTCAGGCTGCTGGAGGTCGTGGAGGCCGTGCACTCAATAAGTGCACTAACACCCCTCAAGTAGGGATGAGAGTAGTGTTTGAGGCACACACCGGAAGGACTATTATTCATGTATGTATTCCCTAGTTTATAAAATCATTAGCTTCTATTGATTTCCATTTCTATTGTTGCACTGCCAATTAATATGAATTTGTTTGATTTTTAGCCTGGTACGCCTTATGAGCAAATCCATGGGGTCTCTCTTATGAGCACACAGCAGAAGTTGAGACAAGAATGCCAATACCAACAGAGAAAGAGACTAGGAGAATGAATACAAGGTCTCAAACTGCTGGACAAGGGGCACCTCGTGCTATCAAGTACACTGGAGATGGGACCACAAATCCAACTCCTACTCATCTTCCCGTCAGCCCACCTCGTCTCATGTGGAATGGACAACCAGCCATCACTACTTCTCAGCTACTCAAAATGAAAGACAAGTCACTTATTTCTTCAACTAGCAGACAGAAGGCACAAGTAAAGAGAGGAAGACATTAGTTATATATGTTGTTTATTTTTGTAATGGCCTTTGTGTTAACAAGGCAAAGTACTATGATTATGTTCTCTTTAGAAAACCTCTCTTGGTTGTTTACTGTATTATTTTGGTTATGTCCATGTTTTGTCCAGGCAAATCAAACCTTTCTCAAGCTTTCGGTTATGCCTTTATTTTGTCAAGGCAAAGTAGCCATCGAACCTATATATGTAGGGTTCCTTATTGTATTTTGGTTATGCCTTTGTTTTGTCAAGGCAAAACTTCAAGACTTACTATGTTCATGGCTTACTATGTTCATGACATATTTTGGTTACTGTGTTCCACCAACTTCAGGAAAGGTTGTATTATGTTCATGACTAAATGTATTATGCTAATGTATTATGTTCCCAACTTACTATTCTATTGTATTTGGCAATGCTTATGTTAATGTATTATGTTCCGCCAACTAAATGTATTATGCTTTTGGATATTTTAGCAATTATATTCATGACTTACTATTGTATTTTGGCAATTATGTACCATTTTCTTCATCTATGGATGGATTCTAATTCTATTTTATTTTAGGAGCAATAAATGAGTGATAAATGGAGTAAGAATGTAAACAATAACATAAATTAATCTAGACCACTTCTCATTACATAACTAAATTGAAACATTGTTCAACAACATAATTAGAAAATGAGTGATATGGTTCAGAACACCCATTTTTAACACGAAATAAGATTAACACAACATTGCCAACACTACAACACATTCACCTATTACAATCATCCATCCAAAATTAGGCCAACAATCCCAACACTACAGCACCTTCACCTATTACAGTTATTTAACTATAGCGATTCAACACTAACCACACCCAAGTTCCCAATACTACCACAAGGGCTACTTTCAGTGTCTTCCCAATCTTCATCAAATCAGCAACTATAGCCCCAAATTCTGTTGCAGGATTGATCATTTCTCCTCAGATAAGCCTTATGTTTGCATCCTCAAGTGTTTCAACCTTGTTACAGAGCTCCTTAATGACTACTTTAACTCTGTCACCCATTTCATCATCAATCCACTGGAAAAAGTCACATTTTTGGCCTTGCATATTATCACCACACTGATTAGTATAGAACAAAACTTTAAACACCAATCATCTCCATCTTCTTACTGGACCGTGCAGCTTCAACAACACCCAAATCTATATATACAAACATAGAGCCTTTATTCCCAGTACACAATCTATATATACAAAACTTTAAACACCAATCATCTTCATCTTCTTACTGGACCGTGCAGCCTCATCTCCATCTCCATAAACTTAAAACATCAAAATTAAACTTCAAACATCACACACACACACAGCCTTTATTCCCATTACACAAAAAAAGAATAGAATATATATACCTTCTTCTTCAGTATGCTTATAGAACAATAAGAACAGAATATATATACCTAATTAGAATATATATACCTAACTGTATCAAAAATAAAAAATACCCAAGGGCAGAAAATCAACCAACAATTAACCATTTCCTAATGCCAAGATACAATACACCATCAATCTTATTCCATGTTCTTAAACCATTCAAATATATACCTAATCCTCACTAATAATAATCTTATTTCCATCCATGATTAGTAAAAAACAAGAGAAAATGTATAAATTCATCTTCTTTCAGATCCTTGCGTCAATAAGCACACAACCTTTAAGGAAAAAACAAAAACAAAACAACATACCCTACTATAGTTTCCACACCATAGAAACCTCCTCCCTGGGTTTTCCTCCGTCCACGATGTGCGAATGGGAGAAACCACGCCGCAACGTCAAGGCTTAGTCCTCCTCCTTCCTCCACTTGCTGTTGAAGCAGTCAAGTCTGCCATTCTTCTCTGGGATCTAATTTTGTCGTCCTCCACTTGCTGCTCACCTTGAAGCTACGAGTTGTGCCCTAAATGTACAGCAATAAAAGAGGGGCCAATTTTTTTCTGAAATTGCATATGAGAAGGAGATAAGCAACCTCACCTATCACTAACCCAGTACATGTGTTCCTCCCATCTGCTTGCCACGTACCCTTTAACGGGTTCCGTCCAGCCTCTATCAGTGGGTGCTATTTTTGCCCTGTTTTGATATGCTTCCAGTGTATTTTTGCCCATAAAAATACTTCCGTATAGTGGGTGCCCCCACGTAGAAACTTCCGGGGTAGATTTGGCCTTTATCCCTTTTGAAAATAGTCTAGCATTATTTTGTTACGTGTCATACTTTTCATCTTAGTTTCACTGTAAATTATTTCAAATTCAAATTGTTTTACAGATTATCAATTATAGGTAAAAGCTAATATTTGTAGGTTGAGTGGACTCCCTGTACATATGTTGGTATTGGTAACCTGAGAATAATATAATATATTTTACTTCCGCATCTCACTTCTCTAGCAGTGGTTATGCTGTTTTGCTTAAAATTCGAATTACCATTTTTATGAAATATCTGTTATTGCCTTAACCCAGTGATAATTCAAAGTTATGTTTTGTTTAATCTATTTATTGTAGAGTTTTTATAATTAGCTGAAGTTCAAAAATCTTAACCTCGCTAGGGTTTTTTTGTTTTTATTTCTTTTCCAAAATTAAATTGAAATTTATACTCGATGTTGTGTTGATGCAACTTTTATTTTATTATTAAATAATTCTACGAGTTTTGTAATCATTGCTAGATGTCATTTACTCGTATTGGGAACATCAGTTTGGTGGCTGAGTTCAAATTTTGAAGATTGGGTCAGGTTTTTTCTGATTTTTCTTATTAGTAGGTGATAGGTGATAGTTTTGTACACTCATTATAGTCAGTGCGTCTGAATTTTAATATATCCTTCAATTTTAGCGAGATAGTCACTTAATATTTGTTTATCAGTTTTATGTTATAACGATAATTAACTCTAGGCTGAAGCAGGGGTCATTCTACTACTTCCAACATGCATCTTCATTTGCATGTATCTATTTAACTATGGTTACATTGGATTTTTTTCTTTTAAATTTTTGAGAGAATTAGTATCACTTTTCCCCATATGCTTTCCTCTATTTGTATCGTTAACCAAGACTAATTGTTTATTTCGTCCCTCATTAATTGGTTTTGAAATTTCAAATTGAAAATTTGAAATGTTAAAATTGAAAAATTTGAAATATAAAATTTGGCAATTTTTTAAGTGTTTTTTTGACACAAAAGACATGTTAAGTTGGACATTTGTTTCACTCACCAATTTCTAAATTATTGTCAATAATAAGTATTATTATAATTTTACCACTGAAGAAAATTAGTCTTAGTCTGTATTTCTATTAATATGTATTATTACACTTAATATTGTTGCTGGAATGGGCATTGGAATTTTTGGCTGCTTTATGAAACATTTATTTTCTCTCAGGATATATTTCTCCTATATTGATTTTCCATACAATTATTTTACATAGTTTTACTTTCTACCACGTTTTTTGTGAATGGTTAATATAAAACTGCAGATATTTATATTCGCATAACTATACCTATTTAATATTTAATTTGTCACCTTAGTAGATTTAGTTATTCAGAATTTATAGTGGCGTTTATTTCTATTTTTGCAATCAAGTTTGGTCTAATTGAAATGTACATTAAATTTACTAAGTCATAGTCATTACTTTCCTATTTTTATTTCTCCTAAATAGAGATATGTATTTTGTGTGGAAAAAAAGGTATGAGCTTTTGTTACTTTGATTTCTCTGCCTAACCGTTTTATCTTTGATTAATGGACTTAAATATTTTTTATTTATACGATTACTACTGCAAACAACTCTCCAATTTAGATTTAGTAATTATGTCGTTACCAACGTTGTCAAACTCGTGAGTTCAAACAAACTCATAATGGGGATGTAAACTCAGATCGTAAACTCGTATCGTAAGATCGTAAGAGTTTACCTCCATTAGGGGTATCCAAACCCGGGTGCAGGGACGGGAAACTGCTTTCCCGATATACACATACTAATATACACAAAAATTTTATTTCCATTAACACAAATTTAACCCACAAGGATTACAAAATAAAATTATAAATCATTCCCACATTTAACAGGATTAAAATGTGGCAAAGATTTGTGATACATGTACAAATCTTTCCCATACTATAGTATTGTCATACATTTACAAGATTACAAATCATTCTCACATTTGCCCCTTTCACTTCC
Source organism: Mimosa pudica (assembly GCA_029929735.1). Classification (NCBI taxonomy): domain Eukaryota; kingdom Viridiplantae; phylum Streptophyta; class Magnoliopsida; order Fabales; family Fabaceae; genus Mimosa; species Mimosa pudica. Next base: position 3,216,151 of record JAKELP010000039.1, on the reverse strand, counting down.
CTTATATCCTGTAACTTTTCTCCCCCTACCCTACTAATATTTTCCAACACCATCATATTTTCCCTTATAAACTTACTGACATACACACATGGCACACCTTTTATTTCCATTAAAGCAAAACTAACCAACAAGGATTATAAAACAAGATTACAAATCTTTCCCATGATGCAGATGAGAACGAAACAGATTTCAGAAAACCCAACATGCAATTAGTTTCTTTAAATTGGTTAAATGAAAATAAATTTTAGAAAAGAACACAACAAAAAAAATTCCAGAAACAATCAGAACTAGGGGTGGGCAAAACAAACCGAAAACCGAAAACCAAACCAAATGGTTATCGGTTTTTCGGTTTCGGTTTTTTGGATTTCAGTTTCGGTTTCGGTTTTCATTTGGTTCTCATTTCGGTTATCGGTTTCGTTTTGGTTTTTTTAAAAAAATAATTGGTTAACCGAAAAAACCGAAAAATTCAATATGCTTTAAAAAACCTAATAAATCAATATCAATAATAAAATGAATTTGGTTAAAACCAAAAAGGGAAAAATTTACATCAAGTTACTTTCTCCAGGTTCTCAAGTTCTTTTAATATAGGAGTGACACGTGTCCTTTTATAACAAATTGGTTGTTATAAAAGGACACGTGTCACTCCTATATTAAAAGAACTTGAGAACCTGGAGAAAGTAACTTGACCTAAGTAAGGTCCAACCAAAAAATACCCATATGTTTCAAAAGAGGAATTTGTTGCTTTTTCGGCTCATTCAACATGTTCCTTTTCCTTTTTCACCCTCTCCATATTCCAATTTTCCTCTTATTATTTTTCTGCTCATTCAATGTCTAAGATTATACTCTAAGTTTGTCTCAAATGTCTTTTACTGAGTTCAACAGATAGTTCTATATTACGAGGAAATTACTAATGTTGGACGACTTTTAACATTTTGTAGTTTTCATTTGTTCAGTCTAAACTTGTAAAGGATAAAATTTTTGCTTTAGTTGAAGCAAAAAATTACATGTTGACTATGTGCTTTTGGAGGATCTTTAGTAAACAATGAATTTGATGTTTATGTTGAGTTTGCTATCCTCTATCCAAGATTAGGACAAATTGGGTGGCTCTTTTATTTTTGTTGGTTGTTGTCCTAAAAATGCTTGCTATTTGAATGTGATTTTGGTTTGGTTGATACTTTGAATTTTAGTTGCTCTTATTTTGTGAGAAAAAATTGTATAAATTTTGTTGAAAGTATAACTAGGTGTGGAGGAAACTTTAAATGCATGACCCATCTTAAAAAAATTCGTTTGGGCCATAAAACAAAAAAAACCTAAAAAAGACAAAAAATAACCGAAAAATAACCATAACCGACCCGAAATTAATTCGGTTTTTCAGTTATGGTTATTGGTTATTCGGTTTCGGTTTATGATTTGTAGACAATTCGGTTATTTTCGGTTTCAGTTCGGTTATGAACCGAAAAACCGAATGCCCACCCCTAATCAGAACGCAACATGTAATATTTACAATTGGGCCTAAACAATAAACACCTTTACTTTTTATTAAAAATTTAAAAAACAAGAGACAATATTAAAATCTGGGATGAGAACGGGATTCCCGGATCCCGTCCTATTCCCGGCCCCCCGGGAAATTTCCCGCCTTTGTCCGGGACGGGATCCCCGGGAACGAGATATGATGGACACCCCTAACCTCCATAAAAAATAGGCATTAAAATATATGAATAAATAACTAAATATAAATAAAATATTAAAAATAATCCTCCAACATTAATAGTTCATCAAACTTAGAATTTTATGAAGTCTAAACATGTAGACTATAGTATCTAAGTATAACAAAACAAAAAGTGCATAAATTTAACAAAGATTATCAAATGTTGGATTATCTTCATCTCCATCACCCTCAAGTTCTATATCTTCATTGTTGTAATCTCTACTTGGTGAACCTCCATCAACATCACCATTTTCTCTAATTTCTATATTTAAATAAGTATTTAGGTCAACATTGATAGGCGAAGTGACAATGTTCTCATTTAGGTCATCATTTTCTTTCTCAATACACTCTTCATCTGTCCTTCCTTTAGTAATTCACTCATCATCAGATTCAATATCGTCAAAGTCATAATTAACAGCCTTGTATTCTTCTTCCTTGTGAGCTTTAAACTACATATTACAAATGTCAAGTCATTCTTCTTCTCTTGATGGAGGCGGTTTCTTTTTTTGGTATGAATCTATGAAAACATAAAAAAATCTACATTATTATACACACATATTTATTAAGAAAAATTACATTAAATGTTTGGGAAGGAATATATTACCCTCTCAAAAGCACTCCAATTGTGTTCACAACCAGAAGAACTACCACATAAACTAAGGATACGAATTGCAACTCTTTGAAGTTCTGGTCATCCATCTCCATAAGATTCCCACCATATTGCTGGATGTAGTTTTTTTCTTAATGATTATGCAGTTTCACGCCCAAACATATCTTTTGCGGAATGAAAGTCAGCCAACTGATACTCAATATTAGTTAACTCATTCTTATCCTCAACAATTCTTGACAAACAATTGTACAATCCTTCTTTAATTTTGTATGCACACTTGAAATTTGTATCATAATGAAAATGTGGATTGAGATAGTATGCTGCTGCCTGCTGCATGCAAGGGTCTATATAGTTGAACATATACAATATCTTTCCACAAACTATTGTCCATAACACTTCTCGCCACTTCCTTTCCATCTTTAAAAGATGAAAATTTGCAACCCTTCCAATCTTGAGAATTAAACAAATTTATAAGGGAAACTTTGTGTTCTCTAAGACATGCCAAAGTCAAATTAGTAGTAGCAAACTAACTTAAGAAATCACAAGCAAAAGTATTTATACTAAAATGCATTTTTACCTTACTCTTGAAAAAGAGCATATGCAAACCATTAAAGTCAGCCAAGACAACATATTCAATTACATATACCATGAAATAAATCACCCAATCATAGTAACAGCCCCAAAACTTCACCAATCACACATACCCAATCATCTCATAATAGGGTGCACATATATTCATGTAGCATAAACACCAAACATTGAAATTAACTAAAGAAATTTATGCATGCTCAAATATCTTCAAGAAATTAAACAAATGAATAAAAGATCAAACTTTAATTTGATGGATTTGGTTCATCTAAAATAAAAACCCATTTTGGATTTAAAATCCCCAAGAGTTAGGGTTTTGCAAAAACTTTACAAAACCTTAATCAAGCTTCAAATAATCACTTAGGACATCCTAACTGAAAGCTTAAAATGTTCTTTAAATAGTTTATAAACCCAAAACATGAACCCCACTTTCGGCCTCTTCCTCCCTTGCACAAACCGAAGCAAAAATGGGTAGAATAATGGAAATAAAACTCACCGGAGTTCATGTCCAATCCTGTGTGTGCCAATGATGGCCTGTTTCGCCGTGATTTTCCGGCTTGAGTGGCTGGATAAGAAGGAAACCGAAAAAGGATAGGAAAAAAAAGAGTAACCCACGATGGTTCTAGGCCACCCACTACTCCCCACCGCCGTTGCCGCCGCTTCTGCCGTGACTCTCGTCGGATGAAGAGGAGCATAGAGGAGAAAGCAGAAAAACGAAGGGAGGGTTTGAGAGGGAGAGGTCGGGTGTGAGGGAAAAGTGAAGAGGGAGTGTGTTTGATAGTGATGAAGATAAGGAATAAAATGTGTTTTGCATAATTACTCTTTTCCCCATACTCTTTTCATTTTATTTACATTCTATTCCTTTCTTAACTTCAATTTAATTCTTGCATATAATCTTTTACAACAATTTCAAATGTCTTTCTATCATAATCCTATTTAAGCTCTTAACCATCTTCATAAAATTTCTAATGTAAAATTTACTTTCTAACTAGTTTTCTTTAATTTCTAAAGAAAATAGGTATATTAATTTGTTAAAATATATTTAACCTCATTTATTTATTTCTAAGGCTTTTTAATCCCTAAATGATGCCCTCAAAACCTTAATAAATTCTTTATTATATCTGATTCGAAAATTGGGATGTTACACTCGGCGAGTTGACTCGCGAATTTAACAACACTAGTCATTACTAAAGTTTTTGTTTGTAACCGTATATGAGCCAACTTTTTGGTCTATGTGTTTACTATGTGGACTTTTGTGTTTTCACTCACTTTTTTTCAAAAAACCTTTTTGTAATTTATCCTTCATGTTTGAAAATAATAATAATAATAATAATAATAATAATAATAATAATAATAATATATATCATTTTACTAAATAGAAAGCAACAGATTCAAACTTCACTTTGTCTTATTAGTCATTTGAACTCTATATATACCTTCAAGTTTTGTTTAACCCATGCTCAAGTCATTCTCTTTTCTCTTACTTCTCTTGGTCGCTCATTTGTGATCTTGCATTACTTGGAATGTCTCGAGTCACAGCGCTGAAGGACTTGAACACATTTATTGATAGATGGTGTGTTGAGGTTCAGATTGTGAGGAAGTGTAATGTTTTCCAAAAGTCAGCTCCTACCAAAGTTCGTTGCATATCAATGTTTTTGGTGGACCGTGAGGTTTGTGATTTTTTTTTCCTGCATGTAATGTATATTATATCTTCTATATTCTCTATTCTAATAATCTTGTGGTGTAAACATGATGGATTTACGCATGGTTTGAATTCTAACTATTTGTGCTTTGTTCAGGGCACCAAGATTCAGGGGAGTGTTGTTACTAAGGGATTGCTTGATGATTACAAAACTAAGATACTTGAGGGGCACGCCTATAGGCTTGCAAATTTTGTGGTTACTAAGAATGAGGGGAAGTATCGAGCTTCCAATCATCCTTATAAAATTATACTCACTCCTAGAATATATGTTCTAGAGAAAGAGATCTTCACTGATTTTCCAGTGAGTTTCTGGTCCCTGGAGGATGTTCTTCTTGTGAAGAAAAAAAAGAACATAGATTATCTTATTGGTCAGTTGATTTTGGTATTATGTTCATTTGTTATTTGTTTAAATATCTTGCATTATGATGTATATGAATATTCATTTATATGTTATTTGATTTTATTTGTTGCAGACATCATTGCTTTTGTAAAGGAGATGGGTAATCTAGATGAATACTTGAAGGAGAATGAAACGAAGTATTGTATTGCTCTGACTTTATGTGACATTAGGTAAGTTTAGTGGTTATTTATCAAAGTCTATTTATGTTTGTTCAGTTGATTTCATTAATTATTCTTATCATATGCTTCTCAAGATTATGCTTTTTGTGGCAGTGGTAATGAGGTTGAATGTGTTTTATTAGATGAATGTGCCTATGATGCGTATATGTGTCAACTTCACAACATTGAGCAACCTGTGGTTATAGTGTTGAACCTTGCTAGAATAGCTTTCACATCTGAAGGTCTGTATATGACTGATTGTAGGTTGATATAAGTTTTTATTTACAATGGTGTAATTTCTTCTGGCCCTTTGAATATTTTTGGACTTATAATATGCTTACACTTTTTTCTGCTAAGGTTTCGTTCAATCCAACTATTCAAGAAGTTAAGGAGCTGTTAAGCATATTATAAGTTCAAATCCTTAACTCTTTTAATTCCAATAAGGTTTCGTTCAATCCAGCTATTCAAGAAGTTAAGGAGCTGTTAACAAGGTATTTGAGTACCATTTTATATTTTTGTTTTTCTATGTTGAGTTCTTATCTCTATTGTATACCGTATTACTATACACACTTCTGAAGGTGTGATCTGTTGATGTAGGGCAAAAGAACTGAAAAGTCCAATGATCATGAAGTTAAGTGATGTCACTGGGACGAGAGTTGATGCAATCTCACAGTCTCCCATGTTTAAAAGGAAAAAGAGAGTGCTAATACCTGATATTGTTAATCAAACAGTGGTATGTAATGATCCTGTGGTGTTACTATTAATTCAAATTGTGTGTTTATATTCAATCATGTTTGAATTGATTTTAACAGGGAGAATCTTTCATGATTATTCCATCCACAAACATTATGACATATAATACTGTGAAGATGATTGCTGAAGCTGAGTTTTATGATACAACCAATGCTAATGAGAGTGACATTGCCTAATCCACTCCAGCAATTATAACCTCATCGGCAAAAGATAAAGTTAAAGGCCCTGCAAAGAGGATTAACAAAAAGAAAAATGTTGAGCCACTTAGAGAAATTTCATGCAATGCATTGGTTATTGGGAATCCCCCAAGAAGATTAAGGAAGAAAAGTGAGTGCAACTATAGTTCAGCTATGGGTGACTAAAGTGTATTGTAGTTTTCTTTAATTCTAGGTATTTTACTTTGTTTAAGTGTAGTTGTGTCTACAAGGTTACCACAAATATTGTAAAATATTTGTATTAAGACTTATTTAGGCATGTAATACAAAAGAAACCATAACATCATTGTTATTGGTTTCTATTGTATTATAGTGGTTTCAAGGGTGGTAATCTTGGTGTTTTGGAAGACACATATTACACTACAAAAAACGGGGCCCATATCGGCGTTTTGTAGGGCCTCGGATCGGCGGAATTTTCCGGCGAAAACGCGCTACGGCGTTTTGGCAAAACGCCTAAAAATGTGCCGTCGAAATGCTACATATCGGCGTTTCGCAAAACGCCTATGCGTTTCCTCATACCGGCGTTTCGCCAAACGCCTATGCGCGTATTATTTTATTATTACCTCATATAGGCGGATACCGAAACGCCTATACGCGGACTATTTTATTGTTTTTTTATTCACGCGTACCGGCGTTTTACCAAATGCCTATGTGCGACATGATGAAATTTTTAGAATTCATGCACATTGGCGTTCTGGCGAAACGCCGGTAAATAATATCATTTTTTATTATACCGCACATCGGCGTTTTCTCCAAAACGCCGATGTGCGGAAATATAAAATAATATTTCATACCGGCGCTTGTCAAAACGCCGGTATGAGTATTCCGAAAAAAAAATAAAAAACATTTTTCTTCCTGATTATTTAGAACCAGGAAGAAAAATGTTCATATATAAAGAATAATATGATAATACCAAACTTACATACACATATAGAATATTATATATGAAATAACAAGAGTAATTCATAAAACAAAATACCCAAATATATAAAATCAAAACAACAAGCAATATGTGAAAGAAAAGCAATAAAATCATGTTAACATTATAAAATCAAATATCACCATAAAAAACGAAATAAAAATCCAAATCAGCAATACTAGGCAAAAAAACAAAGCAACAAGCCAAATAAACAAAGCAACAGCAACATAAAACAGAGACGAAGCGAAGAAAAATATAGAAGAGAACGAGAGAATGAGCAATTTCGCTGAAGGAGGGAGGTGCTATTTATAGGGAACGGAGGTGCATATAGGCGGTTTCAAAAACGCCTATAGGCGTTCTAACGCATATAGGCGTTTTTGAAAACGCCTATATGCGTTAAAATGCATATAGGCGTTTATAGGAAACGCCTATATGCATTATTTTTTATATATAATACTGCATATAGGCGTTTTCCCAAAACGCCTATATGCTTGTTTATATTAAAATAATGCATATAGGCGTTTCCTATAAACGCCTATATGCATTATTTTAATATAAACACGCATATAGGCGTTTTGCAAAACGCCTATATGAATTATTTAATCTTAAAATGCATATGGGCGTGTTGCAAACCGCCGGTACGGCATTTTTTAAAAAAAAAACTCCTCAAACAACCTACATTTCTTAAACGCGGAAAAGTAAGATATATTGGTTATAAATATGCGTCTAGAGCATTAGTCAGTTGCCACATTCTTTCTCAAACCTCTCATTCTTACATATATCTGTGGTTTTATAAAACGCCTATATGCGATTAAATTAATACTTTAATCGCACATAGGCGTTTTCAAAAACGCCTATATGCATTTAGTGCATTAAAAATGCACTTAATGCGCAGATAGGCGTTTTGTGAAACGCCGGTCTGCGCATAGGCGTTTTGACAAACGCCTATGTGCGATTTAAACAATATTTTAATCGCACATAGGCGTTTTGGGGAAACGCCGATGTGCGGTTATTTGAAAAAAAAAAAAAAAAAAACAGCCAGCCCCTTTTTTATATTTAAAAACCATACCGGCGTTTCATATACCCACAAACGCCGATATGGAAACGCCGGAAATTTGGCGGGAAGTGCGCGCCAAACGTATCGGCGTTTTCGTATAGGCGCGTGGTGTATAAACGCCGGTATGCTTCTCATATAGGCGTTTTGGACCAAAACGCCGGTAAGCGTGCGCCGAAATGGCCCGTTTTTTTTGTAGTGTTAGGGGTTATGATTTAAGCATTAAAGTGTATTGTATTAAGTATGATATGGTGACTACTTTATGTTTGAATGCCAAATATGATGTATGATATTATATTAGTGTGACTATGAAATATTAAGTTTTCTTTAGCCTTAAGTATTATCTTCTAGATATGGTATATATTGATAGCAAGAATATTCTATTGCTATGAAATATTAAGTTTTCTTCAGCCTTAAGTATTCTAATGTTAATATTCTATTGCTGAGCAAATTACGTGACATTTATTAGCTCAAAATGATTAAGATTTCAGTCATTAGTAGTGAATATAAATTTGTTTGATTTTCTATATCTCATTTATTTTTTCTTACTTTTTTCAACTTGTCAGGTATTTTATTTTTTAACTAAAAACTTGTCAGGTTTTGAATAAATTGTCCTAGCATGCAAAAAATGAATAGATGAATTCTTGATTGGTTGCTCTAATCAGTTCATCCTTAGGATTAAGAAATACTTATGTATTCAATTAAAGAAATTTTAAATACTTTAGGATTAAAGGCAAAATGTTTTTGTAACTTAATCCTAAATATATGTTCCATAGCAAATCTGATGAAGACTCTAATATTGATGATGACTGATATAGTGTTTTTAAACAGCTTGATTTGTTCTGACCTCCCACCTCATCGATTGATTTTGAAGTTTAAAGTACCTATCATGTTGCTGCAGAATATAGATCAATCCAATGGTCTATGCAATGACACTCGTCTTCGAAATACTCATCTAGCCAAATCAGTAATTGGTGCAATTACACTAAATGGTTCTCATCCGAATAAAAAAGTGTTGATTCCACGAATTAATATGAATCCTTCTGACAATCTTTGGCCTTTTAGTATGCAGCGTCGACAATTTCCAGTTACTATATCTTTTGCGATGACCATTAATAAAAGTCAAGGGCAATCTTTACAGCAGGTTGGATTTATACCTTTCTAAGCCAATTTTCAGTTATGGACAACTATATATTGTACTCTCCAGAGTTAAAAGTAAGGCTGGGTTAAAAATCATCATTCCTTATAATGACACATTTGACTTGAATAGAACTCTTAACGTTGTTTTTAAAGAGGTCTTTCGTAATGTTACAACGTAATAGACTACTATACCTATTGTACATTTTTAATTTTATTTTCATTCTACAATATCACAACTGTGCTTTAAAATTCAATATTGCTTTTCCTATCTTTATTATTTATGTTTCTATACACACAGATACTCATATATAATTTGTGATATTCTCTTGGTTCAATGTAATTTAATTATGAGGCCCGGGAAAAGAAATGCTAGTTTACACTCAAGTAACTCACGACATATTCCAAAACTTTAAAAATGAAAACTCTTGAATCCACTCATGTCCTTCTATCTTATACTCGATCACGTGTAATATCCTCTATCATCATATGGTACACAACTAAATGGTGATCATTAAACGTCTTTAGTGTTTCATACTCAAATCTCGGCATTTTTAAGAGAACCTTTTTTTCATCATTAATGTACACCCTAGTAATAAAAGAAGGAGGATACCGATGAGCATGTGAATAAATAAAACCATCCTTTGGTTTGAAAGAAACCAAAGGCATAGTTCAGGAGGCAAAGAGCTACAAAACCAGATAAAAGTAGAAACTTCTTTGTTCATGTGTTCAAACCAATCTAGCATGCTTCTACTCAACACACAAAAATAGTAGCATGCATTCTTCACCATTTAAATTATAACTAGCGAAACAAGTGTTGAGCAAAAATACACTACATACAAAATCAATAGATAGATATAAAGCATAAAATCAATGAGAGAGATTTAACTTATGTGATGACCTTACTCAATATTAAGCTTTTGGAGTCTGAACTTAATGAGGTGCAATTTCTTACTTCTAATCTTTCGATGTCTGGTAAAATGCCTTCAACTTGTCTCATATATGCTTGCACTCATTTAACACAAGTATATTCAAACAAAGACATTGTTTGATTAGTCAGGGCAAAATTGTGAAATTATTACCGGTCAAGTCCAATTCTACAACATTGTTCAATCGAGTGCAAAGAGTTGCAAGGATATCATCATCTGATAAATTCCTTGTTCTTGTTTGTCTTCTATCAAATCAAATGATATCTTAAAAAACTTTGATAAACTCTAGTTGGGGCAATAGAAAAATGCTACTCCCCGTCTTATATATTAGACCTATTTGACTGTTTTGGAAAATCTTAAAAAACAAAATAAGTTAATTATAAATTGATTTACCTAATTTTTTTTCTTAGACTAGTTTATTTTACCTATAAACTAATGGATAATCTAAAAAGGGAAAATGACAAATAAATACCTCCGAATGTACAAAAGAACAAGTAAGGAACTCAAACTTCCAAAAGGACAAGTAAGGAACTTCAATAAAATTAACAATTGGAACATAGTTATTAAATTTGGAACATAGCAATTAACAATTGTCTGGTTCCTTAATTGTCCTTTTGGAATTCAGAGTTCCTTACTTGTCATTTTAGAAGTTTTAGTTCCTTAATTACTTGTCCTTCTGGATATTCGAATGTATTTATTTGTCATTTAGGACCGTAGGTAGTATTTGGGATTTCCATACCGACTTACATTTTCCAATATGCAAAACATAACGTTGAGTAAGTTTGCAAATCGACCTATTAAGCAATTTTTTATTTCTGTACCATACAAATTAGATGTGTCACTTTCATTTTCTCTAGTATTTCTAGAAAGTTCTTGAGACTTGAGCATTAAGTAAGAGAGAGTTCTTTATGAACTTGAGGTGTGTGGTTGAGTGGTAAGGACTCATTCACCCTTAACCAATTGTCTGGGTTTGATCCTTGGCGTTGGGTATGGATAAGCATTAAATCTCACAGGCCAGTTGTCTCACCCTTTGAGGTGTCTACAAATCAGCGGTGGATTAGTCTCTCACTTGTCGAGTTAGTGAATACCTTGATCATGGATAAAAAAAGATAGAGTTCTTTATGAGAGGTGATCTGATAGCAAATGGAAAGATCTGGAGCCGATCACACCATTCTGGCATTCTCCATCCAAGACCTCTGAGAATTGCAAAATTACCAATTGAATCATTAATTTCACGTAAATTCTTGCAATGCAACCTTACTTATAAGAACCCTCAATTTTAGTTTAGTCCTTAAAAATTAGTTTTTACTCAATAAAAAATTCTTTCTTCAATAAGATGAATATCGTGACATCCTAAAATTTAATTAAGGATTAGTGATAATTAAATTGAATTTTTGGAAATTAATTATGATTTCAGAGAGCTTCCAAGATTTTTTTTATCAGACGCCATTTGAGGTATTTTTGGAAAGTAATTATATTTTAATAAAATAATACGCCTATTATCTTTAGAAATTAAATGAGCAATAATTAGATATTTAAATTATAAACTTAGAAAAATATACATATATACTACCTTCGTTCCTAAATATATAAGACCTAGTTGACTTTTTTTTGGAGAAATTAAGATTGCAAAGTAAGTTATTAAATTATAACATATTTAATATATTTTTAGATTATCCATTAGTTTATAGGTAAAATAAACTAGATTAAGGGAAAATGTTAGGTAAATTGATTCATAATTAACTTATTTTGTTTTTTTAGAATTTTTCAAAAGAGTCAATTAGGTATTTAGGACCGAAGAGAGTATTATTTTTATACTCCCTCCGTCCTAAATATAGGAGCTAGATGACTTTTTTGAAAAAAACTAAAAAAAAGCAAAAAATAAGTTAATAATAAATTGATTTACCTAATTTTTTCTCTTAGATCAGACTAGTTTATTTTACCTATAATCTAATGGATAATCTAAAAATATATCAATTATGTCATGATTTAATAACATATTTCGCAACCTTAATCTTTCCAAAAAAAAAGTTATCTATGTCTTATATTTAGTCTTATATTTAGGACTTATATTTAGGACCGGAGGTAGTAGTTTGTTTTAAGGTAGGAATTTAAAGGACCGGAGGTCTTATATTTCACCACCCACCTCTCACTTTCTTAACGCGACGGTGAGCTCCGTTGACTCACGCACGATCAACTTCAATTTCTGGTGAGTTTTCTCTCCAATCCTCACTGTCTTCTGTGATTTTGGGCGATATTTGAGTGATAGCCGAATTGATTTATAGGCGAGATTTGAAAATCTGAGATGTTTGCAGAAAACCCTAGATTTATGTACCTTGATTTCCATTAGGTTTTGAGAGGTTTTAGGGCTCTAAATATGTAATTTTTCAACCTAGGAGTTGTTAGAACTGAACCTATGTATGGCAAGGTTGATTGTTGAAGTTTTGGTTTGGTTGCAAATTTCACTCCATTTATTTTTCTGTGTATATGTGGATATGTTTGGGGTCAAAATTGTTGTATTTTTTTTCTCTTTTGGGTTAGATTGATATGTATGAAGGAGATTTTGGAAATGTTTATGGCAAAATCCTATAGCCATTGCATGTTGACCTACAAATTTTCTTTTCCTTCTAACTACATTGGCCGATTTGGGTTAGAATTTAGGGTGCTGGAAATTGTGTTTGAAGTATTGGAAATGGAAAAATTCTAATTGTATTTTAGCATGCAGGTTGGAATCTTGGTTTAGGTAACTTTGTTGGAAGTTATTTTATTTGCTATTTGAATAAGTCTATGTGGTGGTTGTGTTTGTTCAAGTGAAATAGTGATTCTGGAATTCTTATTAATGCTTATGTAGTGACTGAATGTCGAGAGGAGACATGGACAATTCTTGCTATGTTGAATAGGTTTTGTTTGGTTCATGTTTGGTAATGGGAGCAAGATTCAATTAATCATAGTGTAGTAGAGAAGGTGAATAACTTGTTTATTGACTTGTAATGTAAGGGTGTAAAAGTGCGAATTGAGTTAGTGTTTATTGGTATTTTTCTCTCGGAACATATGAATCTTTGTTAATGATGGCGTTAAATAGGATTTATAGATTTTTGATAAGAAATAGCTTTGGATGTATTTTGTTATGTCTGGTATTTTGAAGAAATTATGGCTTGTACTTGCTGTCAGAAATGTTGGAGATATATTGTAAGTTCTGCTGTAAAGGTTTATAACAGTAGCCAATCAGATAAACAAATTGAACCATGCTTGGGTGAAATCTTAGGGTTTTATCGAAGAAACCTCTTATATGACTCTGTATAAAATAGAATATCATTTTACATTGCTCTGTGAGTCTTCAACGTATCTTTTGAATCCTTTGGCTCAATTTGCATTGCTTTGAATTTTGTTTTAGCGGTCATAAGTTGATGAGTTTGGTGATAATAAGAAAATGAGAAGAAAATATAGTGTTGCTGCTAATCCAATGTGTAAAATTTTAGTGAACTTGGGATTTATTTATTTGAGAACGTTATGCATCTTGGAGTTAAAATTTCATTATGATGTTTTGGTTTGAAATTCAAATTCATTGGATCTTTTTTGTTCGATTTGAATGTTGAATTTGAGTTTTACTGAATTTCTTCTATGCTGCTGTTTTTGTTCTTCAGCCTTAATTGATAAGCAACTTGTATCATTAGATATTGGATTTATCAAACATAAATTGGTGATTAAATTACTTTCAAAGTTTAATGATAGCTTGAGCATAAGCCAAGCTCGAGGCAAAACAGTTTTAGTCGAAACATGATTATTCCCCATGCATCATATGAGATGCTTGTCCGACATTTTGTACAAGTTGAGGCCACAACCTTCTAAGATCAAACCATACTTGCTCGTGTAATTTTGTTTTGTGTCACCTGCCCTCTTTTTATTTCTGATACAACAAAGTTCTTCCCTCTATAGCTTAAAAAAGGGTTAACTTAGTTGTCAACTCATTTTTAGTCTCCACTTGGTTTTGATTTACAAGATCAGTTTTTGTGATGATTTATCTATTCTTTTTATGACATACAGACTATCTATGTCTTTTGAGAATTACTGAAGCGTGAGGATTTCAAACAGTTTTTATTGCTGCTCATCAATGGAGTTGGAGCAACCCAAGCAAACTTGTCATCCATCACAAGAACCTAACTCTAGTAGGCCAAAGCCCACACCAAAGCGTTTTGTAAAAAGCCAAATCCCGGATTCAATCTTAAATGATGAAGCTCTCAATGCTGCCATATCACTTCTTCCCTCAAACTATAATTTTGAGGTGCACAAATGTGTTTGGCGTGTGAAGTCAACTGGAGCCAAGCAAATTGCCCTACAATTTCCCGAGGGCCTTCTCATGTACTCCCTTGTCCTCTCTGATATCTTTACTACTTTTGGTGGTGTCTCTCAATGCTTTATTCTTGGCGATGTCACCTATGGAGCTTGTTGTGTAGATGACCTGTCTGCTAAAGCTCTTGCCGCTGATCTACTAATACATTATGGTCACAGTTGCCTTGTACCCATTGATTCCACTACAATTCCCTGCCTTTACGTCTTTGTTGATATCAAAATTAATGTTGATCACATGGTTGATACTATCAGACTAAATCTTCAGTCTATGGGCAAAAACATTGTCCTTGCTGGTACAATACAGTTTGCATCAGCAATAAGGGTGGCAAAACCTGAATTAGAGAAACTTGGGTTTAATGTTTTGATCCCACAATCCAAGCCACTTTCAGCTGGTGAAGTTCTTGGCTGCACAGCACCAAAGGTTTCATTAAATTCATTTGGAGGTGAGGGTGGAACTGTTGGAGTGTTTGTAGCTGATGGAAGATTTCACCTCGAGGCGTTCATGATAGCAAATCCTGGGATTAAGATGTTCAGATTTGACCCATATTTAGGGAAATTGTTTCTGGAGGAATACGATCATTTGGGTATGAAACAAACAAGGAAGAGTGCAATTGCAAAATCTGGGGAGGCTCAAAATTGGGGTGTAGTTTTGGGTACTTTAGGTAGGCAAGGGAATCCAAAGATTTTGGAGAGATTGGAAAAGAAAATGAGGGAGAAATACTTAAATTATACCGTGGTTTTAATGTCAGAGCTAAGTCCGTATAGGATCTCTCTCTTTGAAGACTCAATAGATGCATGGATTCAGATTGCTTGTCCTCGATTATCGATTGATTGGGGAGATGCTTTTTTAAAACCAGTGTTGACTCCTTTTGAGGCAGAAATTGCTCTAGGCATTATACCTGGTTGGTGGGAGAAAACTGTGGTGAAAAATCAGGGCTGTGAAAGTGACTCAGGCTGTATGAAGAGTGATTCATCATGCAGTGATTGTAACTGTGTAAATGCAAATGAAGATTTTGGTGGAGAGTATCCAATGGATTATTATGCTCAAGATGGTGGTGAATGGAACTCCTCTTATTTTAAGAAATCTTCTCGTCCTGCTAGAAGAATAATTTCTCTATCTTCTCCTTCTCTTGGAACTAATTCTTAATGTGATGTTTGGTATGCAGATAATTGTGTACTAAGCTATAATTTCTCTATCTTCTCCACTGGTTTTCTTTCAGTTGGGCAGTGTTAGTTGTTGATTAGGTTTGCTATTACTAGATTTGCCTCATTTTTATCGGTACTAGAGCTTTTTGATTAGGATTGGCTAATTTAATAGTGAAACCATGAGTCGACCTTTTTGTTTTTAGGTGTTCAGCTACCAATTTTTTTTTTCAGAATATACTAATGATCAATGACAAAATTAAATATTTAAAACACTTTGTGTTGGTTATCTAAAGAGGACCAGGTTACTAATAGAGCACTATGGTATCTTAGAGTACATGGGATAGGCTTTGTTGTTGTATTCAAGATAAAAGTGAAGGCAAATTTATTAGGCCCAAGCATATTTAGAACCTTACAAAAGGAAATAGTATAATAAACATAGTTATAATGAAAAAAACATTGTTGTATTCAAAATAAAATTAACAATGAGTGAAAAAGTAAAAAAAATTAACTGTAATCGCCATTTTTGCCTCATTTTTTAAATTCGATAGCCAATTTTGCTTAAAAATATTTTACATGGTTATTTTTACACATTCATGATAATTACATGACAGTATTTGCACATTAGCTTATTATATGTGTGTATGTCAACTTTATATAGCAATACTGTATGTAATTATAAGAAGAGCCCTAAATTATTCTAAGGCGATAAACATTATGTCATCAAGTTATGAATACGAACATGTCACACTAGTTGAGGTTGTTATTTGTTAATCTACTAAAATGTCTTTAAGTCATTACCGAATGTATATTTTGATAAAGACAAATACATAGAATTAAATAATGAGGATTGACCTAATAAAATAATGGGCAAAGGGGCAAAAATAGCCACCGTAATTGCCAAAATGGACAACTTTGGCACCCGTAATTTCGAGGGTGCAAAACCGTACACCATAAACCAAAATGGGGCAAATTTAGTCATCTTAAAAATTGGAGTTAAGTTTGACCGTTAAGTGAATTGGAATGCTGATATGACAAATGACGTGGCACTGTGAGACATGACAGGGGAGGAGGAGGGAGGGGGTGGGGGCCGAGGGGGGAGGGGGGAGGGGGTGGGCCGAGGAGGGAGGAGGGGTTGGGCTGGGGGTGGGGGGCAGGGGAGGAGGAGGGAGGGGGTGGGGGGTGGGGGCCGAGGGTGGAGGGGGGAGGGGGTGGGCCGAGGAGGGAGGAGGGGTGGGGCTGGGGGTGGGGGGGCAAGGGAGGAGGAGGCTGGGGTTGGAAATTTGGTGATGATGGGTGATGTGGCAGGGGTTCCGACGTGTAATCACTTCAGGTGCTGACTGTCCTGTCAAGTCGTTTAATGAATGTGGGCCCCACACCAAAATACACGTCTGTTAACAAGAACTTAACGGCGTGACTAGATTTGCCCCATTTTGGTTTATGGTGTACGGTTTTGCACCCTCGAAATTACGGGTGCCAAAGTTGTCCATTTTGGCAATTACGGTGGCTATTTTTGCCCTTTTACCCTAAAATAATTAAGTCTTTCAATATGAATTTTGTGCATGTATAACATTCCATCATTTAAATCTTTATAAATGGAAGTCAAGTATTTACCGAGGACGACGACTGAGTTTTTAATTGCAATTTTGAATTGAGAAATCTTAAGGAAGAGATGGATATATAATTACCAAAAAAAAGGAATCTTGATTGAATGATGACAGAGCGTGTAATTACAAAAGTCTTGTAACAATAATAATCTAACATTGTTTAGATAAGATGACAGAGCATGTAATACCTAATGCTAATTATTTGTATAAATTATTTCAGGGGACACAAGATGTGGGGTATTCAAGTTTGATTTAAAAAAAACAACAATTTAGTTACTCTCCATGACTAAATAGGAAAATGATAAAAAAGCTCAAAACAAAAATGAAAATGACAATTACGAATCTTGTTAGATGATTATTGACAATTGAAATTTCAGGGAAAGGTCAAGGTTATATCGCTACAATTAAAAATAAATTCATTTCCATCAATTGAATTAAATAGCTGCATGAATATGACATTCCTGGCGTGTTGAACGTTGCTTTGCTTCAAATTTCAATAGATCAATGTGAAAATGACAATTTCTTTTGGCATTGTATTTCTCAATGTAATTTTCACCGTATAATATCCTTATTCATTACATAGAGGAATAGTTTTCATCAAAGGCAATGAGAATGCTCATGATTAGAAAGAATCTGCAGACAAAAGAAATAATCAGATATTTGTTACAGATAATTAACTTAATTAATTCAGTTGTTTAATATCCATAAATTAGTTTCGATGAAAATTATTTATGTGTATACATAAGATAAAATAGATTTAAATAGTACTCATTCCGTTCCCAAATATATGATCACTATAGGGAGGAGAGCTTGTTTCTAAATATAAGATCACTTTCTAATTTAACTCAAGTTTTCCCCAAATTACCCCTATACTCTCTTCACCCAAAAAATAGTGGTTTGAAGAAGGTGAGAGAATATTTCTTAAACTTAGGTGAGAGGTATTTTGGAAATTTTATGTAATCCTAACTCATTGGAATGTCTTCCTTAATTTCTCTAAATTTGCTTAAGTGATCTTATATTTAGGAACAGAGGGAGTATATTCTGATCAAATGAGTTTCGAATTACCTTATAATTAGGATGGAGATAGTACTCCCTCCGATCCTATTTATAAGTCGTCAACCGCCCAAATTATACATACCAAGGAATGGAGGTTAATGGAAGTTGAATCATTAAATTGGTCTTATTATTTTTGTATTTTCCATTTTTGCCCCTCTCACCTTTATTACTATGGCCCACTACCTTTTTCATCTTTATGAGTAACATGTGTCTTTTTCATCTTCTCTCTTCTCATATTCCAATGTTCATTTTTCCAATACTAAGGGTATATTAGAAAAACTTTAATAAATGAGTTGGTTAATGTTAGTTGGTGACTTATATTAAGGACCAAAATTTAGAGGCGGTTGATGACTTATAATAAGGACTAGAGGGAGTATTTATTAAGAATTCAATTCCACGTAAAGTTTTCAAGAAAAACATCCATATAAAGTTATAAAGCCTTCAGTTTAAAAAAATCTATATAAACCCAAACACGCTAACGTTGTTCAATTGTCTTCCTATCTAGAACTCCATGCAACCTCTAAGTCCCAAGTAAAGAAAAAAAAAACTCCATTTCCCACTCATTTCACACAAACTTCTCCAACGTGACTCTTTTTATAACATGTTATTACAATCTACCTAGTACTTGACTGTTGACACAAACCCCATGAAAGAAAAAAGTCTACCAACTTTTTTTTTTTGTGTTGCCTCATTGTTTGACCATTGCTTTTAGCTATGAGACACATTCTGTTTAAGTTATGCTTTTGTACCATCCTATGTGTTGCTCTTTCTTTGAGTCCTGATGGTGTCACTTTGCTTTCAATCACTAAGCATTGGACACTTGTGCCTCCTTCCATTGAATCAAGCTGGAATTCTAATGATTCAACTCCATGCTCATGGATAGGAATCCAATGTGACCATTCCAACAATGTGATATTTCTCAACCTCACTTCTTTCTCAATCTCTGGTCAATTAGGCCCTGAAATAGGACAGTTGAATAATCTGCAGACCCTTGTGCTTTATTCTAATAGTCTCTCTGGAAGAATTCCCCTAGAGATAGGAAATTGTAGCATGTTGAAGTATTTGGACCTTTCTCAAAACTACTTCACAGGAAAAATACCAAGTGGCTTAAGCAATTGTACTATGCTTGAGCACTTGGATCTTTCTGAAAACACTCTTAGTGGAGAAATCCCAGATAGCTTCAGAAGCTTACAAAAGCTGCAATACTTGTATATTCATTCCAATTTCATTCTTAGTGGTGAAATTCCTGAATACTTGTTTGATTTTCCTCAGTTGGTTTCTGTGTCCATGCAAAACAACAACCTAAGTGGTCCTATCCCAATGAATATTGGAAATAGCACCAAACTTTGGAGGTTGAGATTGTACAATAATCAATTGTCTGGGATCATACCCATGTCCATTGGAAACTGCAGTGAATTAGAGAGGGTGTTCATAGGTGAGAACCAATTAGAGGGGGTTTTGCCTCAGAATCTTAACAATATACAGAATCTTGTGTATTTTAGTGTCAAAGATAATAATCTTGAGGGTTCAATTCCATTAGGTTCTGGAATTTGTAAGAGTCTATCTTATTTGGATTTGTCATACAATGAATTTAGTGGGGAAATTCCAATGGGATTGAGGAATTGTAGTGGCTTGACAGAATTTTATGCTATGAATAACAACTTATCAGGTAACATCCCAATTTTCTTAGGCTCACTAAGCAACCTTTCTATTCTTCGCCTTTCAGAAAATCATTTGTCTGGAAAAATCCCTCCTGAAATTAGTCGCTGTCGGTCTTTGAAGGAGTTGCACTTGGACAACAATCAACTTGAAGGAGAAATTCCTAGTGAGTTGGGGATGCTGACTGAGTTGGAAAGTTTACTATTGTTTTTGAACCAATTGACTGGTGAAATCCCTCTTGGCATATGGAAGATTCCAAGTCTTATGTCGATTCAATTGTACAATAATAACTTCCATGGGGAGTTACCTTTAGAAGTCACAGAGCTAAAGCAGCTTCAAAATATCTCATTGGCTGTAAACAACTTCTCTGGGGTTATACCTCAAAGTCTAGGAATTAATAGTAGTTTGGTGTGGTTGGACTTGAGAAATAACAAGTTCACCGGTCGTCTCCCTCCAAATCTTTGCTATGGAAGGAAATTGGACAGGTTGATTGTGGGTGATAATCAACTGGAAGGTAGATTACCATCCAACATAGGAGGTTGTACAAGTCTTACAAGGTTGATTCTCAAATCAAATAATTTTACAGGGCCCTTTCCTGCTTTTGAAAGTAATATGAGTCTTGGATACCTGGACATCAGCAATAATAGTATCAGTGAAACAATTCCATCTAGTCTTGTGAATTGCAAAAACCTCACTTATATTAATTTGTCCAGGAACAAACTTGCAGGACTCATACCTCCAGAGTTAGGAAACCTTGTAAACCTTCAAGAATTGAATCTTTCTTACAACAATTTGGAGGGTCCTTTGCCATCTTACCTGTCAAACTGTAGCAAAATGGAAAGTTTTGATGTGGGTTTAAATTTCTTAAATGGTTCATTTCCATCAAGTTTGAATGCTTGGACAGGGTTATCTACTTTGATCTTAACAAAAAATCAGTTTACTGGAGGTATTCCAACATTCTTAGCAGGATTTCAAAAGCTTTCTGACCTACAGCTTGGAGGCAATTCATTTGGAGGTGAAATTCCTAGGTCAATTGGATCATTGCAGAATCTACTATATGAATTGGATCTAAGTGCTAATGGATTAATAGGTGAGATCCCATTGGAGATTGGGAATCTTAAAATGCTCCAAAGATTGGATTTGTCACTTAACAATTTGTCCAAAAGCATAGAAGTTTTGGAACAACTCTCTTCATTAGTTGAAGTTAATCTGTCATTCAATTCGTTTTCCGGTCCTATACCAAATACACTGATGAAGCTGATAATTTCATATCCATCATCATTCTTGAGTAATCCTTGGTTATGCATTAATTGTTTATCTTTTGATAGCCTAAATTGCCCTATGAATGTCAGTTTGAGGCATTGTGATCAGAAATCAAGTCATCGTATAGGATTGAGTAAGTTGAAAATCATAGCAATATCAGCTGGATCTTCTCTTTTCATTATTCTTCTATTGCTAGGACTAGCTTTCATGCTTTTCCTTGGCAAAAGATCTCTGCAAGATATCAGAATCTTCCCTGGTCAAAGTTCATCTTCTTCACAACTCAAGAAAATCATGAGTGCTACTGAAAACCTCAATGATCGGTATATAATTGGCAAAGGAGCTCATGGAATTGTCTATAAAGTTTCATTAGATCAAGAAAAAGTCTTTGCTTTGAAGAAATTTCCATTTGCCAACAACCAAGGACCAAGCAATGGCATGAGTAGAGAACTTGAAACTCTAGGGAAGATTAGGCATCGAAATCTGGTAAGATTTGAGAACTTCTGGTTGAGAAAAGACTATGGCTTGATCATGTACACCTTCATGCAAAATGGGAGCCTTAATGAAGTTCTGCATGAAATAAAACCACCACCATTGTTGTTATGGAGTGATCGATATAAGATAGCCTTTGGAGTTGCTCAAGGACTAGCATATCTACATTTCGACTGTGATCAGGTCATAGTACATCGAGATATCAAATCTAGCAATATTCTTTTAGATTCTGATATGGAGCCTCATATTGCTGATTTTGGTATTGCTAAGATGTTGAATCAGTCCTCTACTTCAATGAAGTCTATAGTTGTTCCTGGTACCATAGGATATATAGCACCAGGTGAATTTCCTACTCCTTATTTTCATTCATTTTGTTTTTTGTTTTTGGAAAGTCCCCTTTTAATAGATTCACATGTTTTCTTTGACAGAGAATGCATTTTCAATTGTAGTGAGCAGAAAATCTGATGTGTATAGTTATGGAGTAGTTTTGTTTGAGCTAATAACAAGAAGGAAGATGCTGGATGCTTCATTCATGGAGGGAACAGATTTAGTGCAGTGGGTCAAATCAGAATGGAAAAAATCAAAAAGAATTGATGGGATTGTTGATCCAATCCTTGGTGATGAACTTAAGGCTTCTAATGTAAGGAAAGAGGTTGAACAAGTGCTTTTGGTGGGTCTGAGATGTACAGAGAATGATCCAAGTATGAGACCAACAATGAGAGAAGTCATCAGCAATTTGATTATTAGAGGAAGCAAAGTTTATGGCAAAAGTGTTATAAAAGCTTGACAGCTTTGGCCCCCCATGACTGATTTATGTATATATTCTAAGTTTTTGTTTCTTTTCTTTCAATGTACATATTGAATTTTGGCTCTTATTAATGTAAAGTGACTATATTGGAAGTTGTATGGGCAAACAATTTGTGAGGAAGATCAATAATTAATTACTTCGCTTACTTCATTTGCATTTGTAGCCAATTAGGTCTACAATTTCACCTATAACAACAAAATATCAAATATATAGTTTGCATGTACTAATAAAGTTAATTCATATGCTTTTTGTGTTAGAGGACAAATATAATTAGCTTTGTTCGGGTAAACAAAGAGATTGTTGTCAAGATTTTAACTTATGATATTTTTTTTATTACAAATAAGCACAAGCTACTTAATTAAGTGGCAGCAGCTTCTCTTGATCAACCTCTTCCTCTATGAAGGCTGGAACTTCAATAAAACCAACCACTCCTTGGCCCACTTGTAGTGTTCTATGTGCCAAAATATCTGCAATTTTATTACCTTCTCTTCTAACCCATTCTATTTGTACATCCTAGTTCATCCTAAGCATGTCCCGAATTTGATGTCATATGCACTATCCGTGTTGATCTTGATGCATCCTCTTTCTGGCGGCTTCCATTTAAAACACCAACTCAACTAAGCTCTTGATTTTGAAAGGGTTAAAGGTCAATTTGGCCACCAAACAATTATCTAAGTCTCAATTTGGCCTATAAACAATTTTTGGTCTCAATTTAGCCACTAAACAATATAAAAGGCTCATTCTGGCCCACACCGTTAAATATGACTTAACACCATTAGATAAAAGCCCATGTCAGCAAGTGTAGATGCCAAGTCAGCCTCTTCTTTGCACACGTGTTTTAAGTGTCAAATTTTTTTTCTTAAGAAAAAAGCTGAAATCGAATTTGAAACCACGAAGGCTGAGAACGACGAAGCCACACTCATTCTCACTCTCAACTATCAAATGGCCACAGACTCAGATCATGTTCCTTTCATCTTCAACCATAAACATTTCCTCATCCTTAATCTTTTCTCATCTCTCATATCCTTCGTTAAATCCCTCCTTTCTCATCTCTCACAATAAATCTCACTTTCTCACATTTCTAATCCTTTCTCATCTTCATATATATTGCACGCCCAAAGAAAGTTTCTTTCTTTTTTTCTGATTACTTTGCTGAAATGGGTCAATCCCAAAACCTGTTATATTTGAAGGGTGTGCTTGAAAGTTCAGATTTTTGCCATATATCTCCATCTCCGTTCTTTGCAAATGTTCTTCGCAAGCACAGTAGTTATTTACCCATTTAACTTTTTTTAATCAGATTTTACCCATTTACCAAGTATGTAAAAATGTTACTATTATTTAGTTTCATTTCATTATTAATTTGTAAGTAATAAAAAATGCTTAATTGGCATGCCACGTCACTAAATAGGTAAATCAATTTATAATATTTATTTTGTTTTTTTAGGATTTTTCAAAAAAGTCAACTAAGTCTTATATTTAGGACCGGAGGGAGTAACATATAATGGAAAATCAAATTCCCCATATACTCCCTCCGGTCCTATTTATAAGTCGCTAATCGCCTCTAAATTTTGGTCCTTAATATAAGTCACCAACTACCACTAACTAACTAATTGATTAAAATTTTCCTAATATACCCTTACATTGGAAAATGAACATTGGAAGATGAGAAGAGAGAGAAGATGAAAAATGCACTTTTATAGATAGAGGATTAATGAAGAAAAAGAAAAGGTAGTTGACCATAGTGATAAAGGTGGAAGGGGCAAAAATGGAAAAGACAAAAAAAATAAGACCAATTTAATGATGTAACTTCCATTAACCTCCATTTCTTGATATGTACAATTTAGGCGGTTGGCGACTTATAAATAGGACCGGAGGGAGTATAACCATTAACGGCAACAATAGATGAAATATTCATTTCTAACAAATCTCTCACTTCTATCTCACCCATAAAAGTTGCCATCTGTGTGGAAGGAACCATGCGCCTCCAAACTTCCCAAGCTCTATTACAATCCTGAAGAATATGAAGTGTATCTTCAATGCTTCCTGGGCAACAAACACAATCATCAGTAACAGAAATTTCTCTAACAAATCGAGCATGATTCGTCATAATGCCATCCCTCCCCAATGTATTCATAATTTTAATTTAGTGATCATGGAAATAAATATTTAGTGAATATTTAGTGATCTTGGTACCTTGTTTCATGACATCGTACCATGTAACCTCCAACTCTATCATAATGTTGCTTAATACTCTTTCTTTTTAACTATTTAGTACTCCCTCCGGTCCTAAATATAGGACCTAGATAACTTTTTTTGGGGAGATTAAGGAAGACTTAACTTTAGATGTCTTTCCAATAATACCCCTCTCTAATTAGTTTAATTCCTTAAGGTGTTGGTGAGAGGAAGATTATGGTTAAGGAGTTGTTAAGAAGAAGAAGAGTAATTTAAGAAAAAAGTGACCAAAAATGTAATTAGGTCTTATATTTAGGACCAAAATGAAGTCTCTATCTAGATCCTATATTTAGGACCGGAGGGAGTATTTACTATTTAAGGTAGTTGTTAATTGAGGGGACTTATGAATTTGATTTCATCTCCTCTCCGGCTTTTATTACCACTTTCCACATTGGCTTCTTCACTCAGGTAAGTGTTCTCTCACTTCTTGTTCTTCTGTTCTAACTAGATAGTACTACCCCGGGCAATGCCCGGGAGCAATAAATCGAGACATATCAAATCAAGTCAGTGAAGTTAAAAATGTAATTACGTTAAGGTAAGTTATAAAAATAATATGTAACATGATGAAATGATTAACAATAGGGCATACAATTAAGTCAAACATCATAACATTGTTCATTGAATATGAAAAAGAACTCTGAAATTTTATATAATTTTGTAACATCTTTTTTTGTTACAAATAATTTTGTAATATTTAACTCATGGACTTTTTTACTTGATGTTTGAATTTGTGTAAATACCTTGAAGCAAAACAGGAGATAGTTAAATATACTCACTGAATAAGCAAAATCTAACCTGAATTACATATCTTACCTCCTAATTTTTTCTCTTCTATAGACCCACCTTTGTACATAAAGTAAATTAGTAGAATATATTGGTAATATCATGTTACTCCCCCGGTCTGTAATATAAGAGCTAAAATTTAAATAATTTTGGTTCAAAATATAAAAGGTCAACTCACTTTCTATCCTAATTTAATGAATTTTTTTTTGCTTTGCCAAAACAAAAATTCTACACATATATACATATATTTATATTTATATATCGAAAAAGGGTAAAATGCAATTACCTTTTTGCTGAGCGTAGTTCCATAGACTTGAAAGGGGAGAAGCTACTGCTCGGAATATGACTGACACAATGCATCATTATTATTATTATATTATATTTATAATTTAACATTAAATGACAATAGACTAAGACAAAAGGGAATAGTTCTTTGAACAGTAAACTTCTCATTTTAGAGTAAAAGGATATTTTCATATTTGAAAAGGGGTGTTCAAGGGTGGGTTCGGGCCGCCCAAGGGTATGCCCATACCCATGCTCATGTAACATAAACATGTAGGCTAAATATTGATAAATGGGCGGGTCATAAACATGCGGGCTATAAATGGGCACATAATAAACGGGGGACAACAAAGTTAAATGGGCGGCCTATGTAAGATACACTCTGAGAAAAAATTAAAAAAAAATCCAACAAAAATCCCGACAAAGAGCAAAACATGCATTCAATTTTTAATAAACTTTGAATTTCATCTTATTCTAATTAAACAATATCAACAAAATAAAATTAGTTATGAGGAGGGAGTGATATAAAATAAGATTAATGCATCAAAAAAATTTTAAAAAGTAATAAATGGGCATTTAAACGGGTATGAGCATGTCCGTAGATATGCCCATACTCGTACCCGTGTATGATAAACGGGTATGGACATGCCCATACCCGTGTAAAAATGTGACGGACCCTAAATGGGCGGGCCTAAACGGGGAAAATGCAGGTGGGTACGGGCAGGTTCAACGGGTATGGACATACTTGAACACCCCTAAAAGTGCATTGCTTTGCTAGCACGTGGGTTCAACTTATTTTCTCAATCCTCATTCTGTAGCTACAAGTAATGTAAATTATTGAAAAATGGCGGCTATGATCAATATTCAATGACACAGCATTGCCTTTTCTTTGTTGGCATGAGTGTAAATATCCTACACTTCCATGTGTTGGTATATATTCATTATATTGTCTTCTTATTTGCTGTTAGAGATTCTATCATTTTTTTTTGCAGTCTTTCAGTCATATAGGAGAGAAGGATCTGATTTTTGCAATGAAATAAAAAGAAAATTTAGTGATTCGCATTGATTGGGTTATAAGCTTCTCTTGCTACTCATTACTCTGCATTGATTTTTTTTGCCTATCATAAAATGAATAATTTATCAAGCAAGAAAAGCAAACAGTGTGTTGCTTACATTTTGAAGATAATTTGAGATGAAATTCAATACATTAATTGAGTTTTGAGTGGTATTGCCACTTGAGGCTATCACATTTGGGGTCAGTCATTCTGAAATGGATGAGCAAAATAGCCTTTGTTTGGAAGCTGTAAAAATTAGGAAAGGAAGGAGAGGAATCAATAACAAATTTGATCAACAAGGGTGTTGAGATTTGGAACAGATGTAGAAAAATGACAGATTTAAGCCACTGTTGTAAGTATAATCATTCTCACATTTCTTTTTCATACAAGGAATGATAAGTAACGAAGAAACATGTTAATTATTGGGAACTTAGCCACTCTTCAAGTCATGATTTCAAAAACAATTGTGCAAAAAACTAGCCTTGGTAAAAATCCTAGTATGGTAAGAATGAGTTCGGTGAGGTTTAACCATAGCTAAAAAGATGCTGTATGTATAATTAACCTGTACAGATAAACTTTTCTTGAGGACGAAAGTATTTTCATATATGAAAATTTAATGTCTTACATTTGGATAAATTTTTTATGGCTTATTTTATAGTAATATCTGTTAAGTAATTCTCCAGTCTCAATTGAATTAAGTTTTTTGCTTGATTAAATTTAAATCATCCAATTCTGATAATATGCTTGAAAGGAAAAGAATATCATATACCATTGATGGGAATTTATGATGATAGTTGTTAGTGTAAGTTTGACTAGACCTTGATTAAGGACATATTCGGGCTCCTCGATAGTATAATATGTGATGTGAAAGCAAGTCCAGTGTCAGCAAACTTGAGAATATTTTTGCCCCACAATATGACATTGTGAATGAGATGCTCAAACCTAACCAATATAACATCATTATCCAATAATTTTAAAGTAAAAAAAGAACTCCGATCACAAATATTTGTTGAATTTATTTGTAAGTATGCATAAATTATGGATTAATTATATGATGATTTTGTTATGTGAGGCCCATAAGTATGCATAAAAAGAACTCTCTTTAAATCATATAATTTCATACAATTATTTCTATTTAAATATTTCTTTATTTACATCTTTTTTTTAAAATAAAACACTTCTAATATTGGAATTTAATTATATCTAACTATTTTCTTAATTTCTAAAAAATTACTCCATCCCTAAAATTTTTAAAATATATGCATTAATTAAAATCCTAATTAGTTTCATTCTACATCCTCTAAAATCAAGCTACACCAATAAATAGTCATAAATGTCGGATCATATTCATCCCAACAAATTTCTTATTTATCAAATAACGCGATATATTGAACTTCTCTAAAAAAGAGTATGATAATAACCAAGTTATCGAACTCTATGTCAAGCAAAAGTTGATACACGGAACTTTTGTGTGGAGAAGAGTTTGACAATAACAAGTTATCAAACTCTATGTTAAGCGGAAGTTCTTGCGTATTGTGCGGGTTCAGCACTAGTTAGAAATTTGTTGTTATCTTGTAGTAGGTCTACATTAACTAGAACATATAGATCACACTTAATTAGGGAGCTGATAGATTCGCCTTCATTTCTCCACATGTGTCTTGAGTGACTGATTTTGGAGATTACATAGTGTAATTTGATGAATGTTGTTTACTTTGTTGCGTAGTACCATTAAGCTTGTATTTTTGCATAGTCCAGCCACTTGTCTTCTTGGACACTTTTTTCATGGACTATTCTTCCTCTTTCTTCTTTATGTAGGAAAATGCTCTATTAGACCCAATATGGAAATCTCTAACATAAATTTTTCGAGTCGATTACACTTCCAAATAACAAATTCTATGGCTCTCCCAACCCTTGTAGAAGAACCATTTTCTGGGTTAATTTGTTGAGAAAGTAAAGAGACTCATCTTCCCTATCCACTAACATCTTCCTTCTTGAGCTGCCAACCCCATAAATGACAGTCTTTTTTTTATCAACATAAATGGCATAGCCAATGATTACACTACAAGGACATACTTATCATTAGTCTTCTTATACAAGTAATGTTAAATCAATTCCTGATTTGTTGGGCTAAACTTGAAGCCAAGAAGTACAATTGTATCCATTATCACCGAGTAATTTAGAGAAAAATGCAATTCACAAAGTATAACATTTTGGTTGTTTACAATATATGAATTTTACAATTAGACAACAGCGTACACTGCGTACCAGTCATAATAAAACAATAAAAGTTTAAAAACTCCATTGTGAATGGCGTCAGAAAAAATAAACAAATACCAGCAAGATTATTGAGTAGTGAGGAAACATAGACAAGACAAGAGGCATGAAATTGTTCTAATTTCAGTTCTATTTAAGGTTAGTCAACCATATTTTTTTAGTTAATCACCATCCGGTTTAATCCGGACTCAAGGAGTACGAGTGTTGCTCATATAGGCTCCCCTCTCCCAATGAGAGTGCTTCCCAAGATTCGAACATGTGTTCTCCTCGTTACGAGGGTTGTAACCACTTACCAGCTCAACCAACTACTCATTAGTTAGCCAACCAGATTTAATGGTTCACAATCTGTTCTAGTTCCTCATCTCCTGCTCGTCTAAGTTATAAGCTTAAATTACTTGCAGACATCAAAGCCAAACATATAATCCTAGAAACCAAAAAAATGAAACAATGATAATAACGAATAGAACAAATGAGAAATTACACAACCGTAAAACAGGAAAATCCCTTGGTGGGTCATAGAGTCGATCATTATTGAATAATCGTATTGAATAATGGACTGCCTTCTTATGGGCTAATCAGTCATCATTATTGGGCCGAACATTGTTTATGGGCCTACAATATGCAACTATAAGTCTATAATAATAACTTGTATATGTTTATCATGCATGTTTCTTGATTTTGAACCTGCATAATCAAAGTCATTTATATTAACGCAATTTATAATATTGAAGGAAATAGAGTAAGTTTTACTTATTAGTCACTAATGAATAATACCACATCATGTCACATTATCTACAAGTAATTTATGTTTGACAGGTGTGATAAACAAATTAAATAAAAGCTTGACCTTTTTACTTTCTGCCTAATCATTGTGTGTAGATTTCGATAACAAAAAAATCATTGTGTGTAGAAGACAGTTACAATTTTTCTTATTCTTATAATCTTTTCTGTTGCAATTTTCTTTACAGTTGTTGAAGTTGGCTCCTTTATTCTCAAGTTCTCATTTCCTCTAAGAATGGGTGAAAAAATAATCATAATATATAGAGACATAAACCTAATTATATTCTCTCTAGTCAATTATATGGGTGAGAGATTTATTACTTTTCATGTTTATGTGGTTAGAGATATTTGTCAATGGACTAGTTATCAAGTTAGATACACATATCTTTCACTTAATTATCTTTTTTTTTTTTTTGCAACGATTGGTATACGACCTCCTCATTTTTCCTTTTATACAATCATGCATGTAATACCCTCAATTATTGATATTTTAGTTTTAACCTTTTGAAATGAAATAATTGAATTAAATATTAGAATGGTACAAAGTCTTCGCACATTAATTTTAAATGTGGAATATAATATGACATGGTGTGTGTGTGTGTGTATACCCGTTTATATATACCAATTTGTATGCATATATTAATTAAATGATTGAGTTGCTTATAACTTAAATTTTTTCTTTTACTTTTATAATATTAATTTTTCAACTGGAGAATAGCGATAGTAGATCATAGTAGGTATTTGATAGTTATAGTTATGATATTTGTTCTTTTTCGATTAAAAAATATTTGTTCTTTTGAATTACATTAATTGTTTTGTATTTATAATTATCATATTCAAAAGATAACAAGTTTAAATTTTTCTAACATTTTCAAACCAAATTTGTATGCATCATATTTGACTCATATTAACTAAAGAGAAAATGACAAATAAATACCTTCGAATATTCAAAAGTACAAGTAAGGAACCAAACTTTCAAATTGACAAGTAAGGAACTCTGAATTCCAAAAGAACAATTAAGGAGGTAGACAATTGTTAATTATTATGTTCCAAATGTTAATAACTATATTGCAATTGTTAATTTTTTATTGAAGTTCTTTACTTGTCCTTTTGGAAGTTTGAGTTCCTTACATATCCTTTTAGACATTCTGAGGTATTTATTTGTCATTTTCCCTTAATTAAATTACAAACAAAATTTTTGCATCTCATTTCTTTTCCTTAATATTCCATATATACCTCACTTCTGAGGCATGTAGAAGTGAGAGAAACAGACTCGAATTCCTTCAGCTAAATAGACGTACTTTTAATAATAGCAACTATCAGACGACCTTGCCCGGAAGTCACTTACTTATACATGAGATCATCGGAGTAACTATTTTGTGGAAATTTATTGCTTTATAATGTATAGAAAGGAATGAGCTATACATACAATAGTTATACGTAGTATAATGGCAAAAGAAAAAAAACATGTAGTATAAGCGTTAACTTTTCTTTCAAGTAATGACCGAAGTTAAAAGCCACTGCTTTTATTATTGGTAGCATTATTTTTTATTAATAATTAAAGATTATGAAAGTTAAGGTGAAATTTTACCAAAGAACTATTGTCAAAATTGCAACTGACATAATTGTCAATGAAAAGGTATAGAATTACTAACTGAACTTTTAAGCAGGAACATATTTACCAAAACTTTCTACTTTAGATAAACAAGTTTCCTCTTTAAACCCTAAATTTGTTTCCAAAAATAGAAGGTTTTGGTAAATATGCTAATGATGAAAAAGTCGGTTGGTAATTCAGCACATTTTTATTGTCGATTGTGCTAGTTGCAACTTTGACAATAGTCCATTGGTAATATTACACCTTAAACCTCGAAATATATTAGAGTATATCTATGACTAGAATTAATCAAGATAATTGATGGTGAAGTAAAAATAATTAATTATAGCCACCCATAAATTCCAACATTTGCTATATTTATTATTGTTGTCATAAATAAGAACACACATCACTATTACCTATGATCATTATCATTATTAAATGATGGCCTAACTTGACGGTAAAATTTTATGCAACCTAACTTAACTTAGTTTACATTTAAAAAAGAAGTTAGTTTAATTTTATATTAGGGTTGGAGCCAGGGATTTTAATTTAGCATTCTCCTGAGATTTTGATTTTCCATTAACATTTATTAAAATAACATACCACTACTATACATGTCTGCAAAAAGGTCAGACAAGTAAAGTTTACAAATAATGAAAGCTAAGTTTCTACAAGAGCTGTTGGTCCCTGAAGTTTCATTCTGTTAAGGTTGTTAGTCCTTGTGGTTCAAAAGTGACTAACGGTGTTAAATAAATTGAGTTGTTACTAACACAGTGAACGTGTTGACATAGCTGAATGATAAGTAGTCTGACATAACAATTAGAAAATTGAATTTTTTTTTATAAAAAACCTCTTTCTCGTCGTCCTCTCCATCCATCACCGAAGACGACGCCACAAAGTTGAATCATTGTTAGTCACTTTTAACACCGTTAGTCACTTTTAAACCACTTAGCTTAGTTAACACCGTTAGTTACTTTTAAACCACAAGGACTAACAACCTTAACAGAATGAAACTTTAGAGACTAAAAGCTCTTGTTTTAAACTTGAGAAATTAAAACCCAAATTGGGCCAAAATATAGGGATCAAATGCCCTATAGTTATATTGAAATATTCTGTATATGAAATCAGTTGGTAAAATAAGTATTTGAAGTTTAAAAAGTAATTTTGTTTTGAATAAAAATGGCCAATAAATAAAAGCATTTGATAAATGTATAATTTCAAATAATAAATTTTTGTATGATTATCAAGAATTTTTATTTAAGTATAGGGGTTAGTATTTCATACAAAAACTTTTCAGTAACAAAATCAAAATGATGTTAAACTATATCGTATAACAACGCAATCAAACATTGTATTGGTTTTTCTTATTTTAGATGTAGTTTCAGTCATTGTGAGAATGAACAAAAATAAAGGGAGAACTAATCATAGGTTCTATGGAAGAAAGATAATTAAGATGATGTCACATAATGCAAGTTGTGAATTAAAACTTCTAGGGCTAACAATAACAACTTATTGGCTTCACATGACAACTCATAGGACCTCACTTTAATTATCTTTCTTTTATGGGACTTCTTAATTAATTCTCCCATATTTAATAAACGTATAATTTATAACAAAATGTATTACACTTGATAAAAATTTAAATCAAATGAGTTCCATAAGTTATTTAGTACGAGATATCTAAACCAGAAAAGGTAATAATAATTCTTCCGCAAAATCACATAATATGTGAATAATATGACCACATTAGAGTTTTTGAACAAGTATCTGTTTATTGGATTTATTTTTCCACTGATGAATAAAATTTCAATTCATTAAACAAAACTCTACAGAATATTGGCTAAACATTGGTTTAAAGGTTAATGGTTATTGAACGGTCAACTCCGGGCCAAATCAGTCCTATTAAATTATTGATAATAACAAAATATAATAACTCGTACGTACGAACGTATGTATGTATGTATGTATGTATAGTTATGGAGGACAACTCAAGAGTTGAAAGATTTTCGACTAAATTAGGACAGGACAAAATATATGCACTATAATTTTGGCATAGACAAACTCATGAGGATTCAGAAATTACATTGGGAAAACCATGTTATACAAGAGGTGGACAAGTTTAAATATTTGCGATCAATCATACAAAAAGATTGTAAAGTTGACAACAATATTAATAATAGAATTCATGCTAGTTGGTTTAAATGGAGAAAAACTACTGATGAGATTATATGTGATCGTAGGGTTCAAGATAAGGTAAAAGTGAAGTTTTACCAGACAGCCACTTAGACCAGCATCAATATTACATGGTAGTGAATGTTAGACTCTTAAAAGACATCACGAACATAAGAAAGAGGTGACATAGATGAGAATACTGAGATGGATGTGTGGTAATACAATTAAAGTTAGGATCCACAATGATCTTATTTCAGAAAGAGTTGAGGTAGCATCAATTGCGGAGAAAATGATAAAAGGTCGCTTGAGGTGATTTGAATATATTCAAATTAAAGAAGAGAATAAGATGAATGAGTAAGAATAGTTGATCAAATGGTATGAAGTCCTTACAAAAGAGAGGGAGAGGGAGAATGAAGAAAACTCTTAAGGAAATTATCCAACAAGATCTTTTGTCAATAATTTATCTCCAACCATGAGATATGAGTCTTGTCATTCCACCACAAAAGCTGTGGTGGAGACTCAACTTACATATATACCTTTAGTTCACCCTTAGTTTATTTGATGTGAGACTTATCTCAATATTCACTTTACTTTCTTTTTTCCTTTCTTTTTTGTTTGGGCCGTCCTCCTATTTTGAGTCAGTCCTTTATTTCTCTATTAATCGAACAAATGACGTCGTGTGATCCATGTAGCCGACTCCATCTATAATTGGGATAATACTTTGTTGTTGTGGTCTATTTTACTTATACGCTAATAAATTATCCAAAAATATATCAAATATGTTATAATTAACAATTGACTAAACTATTTTGCTTCCTAAATCAATTAAAAAAAGTACATTATGTCTTATATTTAAAACTGGAGAAAACATATACCTTCTATTTGACCTATTACAATTTTCCCTGTTATTTTGAAAGAGATCAGCGTAGGAACGCAGCTACGTGCCCTCACTCTGAAAATCAGATTCTTGAATGTCGTTTTCGTTTTGTAGTCAATTTCTGCGGCCAAACAAAACGACGTATTCACATAGTGATGCATGCATTCCCGCTTTTTTTGAATTGTACCGTCACCGCCACTTCACACAGTCAATCAAATATATAAAATTGTAACCAGCTAATATGGGGTGGGTGGAATAATGGCTGGTATCAGATGGAGAAAGTTGTATTTTTTGTTTTACTCATGAATATCACAGATATTAATTTTTTATATTAATTTATACAAATGTAGAGTTCCTATTGTTTTGAAATTACACTACAAAAAACGGGGCCCATATCGGCGTTTTATAGGGCCTCGCATCGGCGGAATTTTCCGGCGAAATAGCGCTACGGCGTTTTGGCAAAACGCCTATAAATTTGCCGTCGAAATGCGGCATCTCGGCGTTTTGGAAAACGCCTATATGTGAAGCAAAACGCCGGTATGCGGAAATAATATTTTTTTATTTATGCACATAGGCATTTTATAAAACGCCTATGTGCGGTATTAAATAATAATATTTCATACCGGCGTTTTGCAACGCCGGTATGTGTTTTCCAAAAAAAAAATAAAAAACATTTTTCTTCCTGATTGTTTAAAACCAGGAAGAAAAATGTTCAAAAACATAAGGAATAATATGTTAATCCCAAAGTTACATACACATAAAGAATAATATATATAAACATAAGCAATAACAAGAGTAATTCATAAAACATGATACCCAAATATATAAAATCAAAACAACAAGCAATATGTAAAAGAAAAGCTATAAGATCATATCAACATTATAAAATCAAATATCACCAAAAAACACGAAATAAAAAACATCAGCAAAACTAGCCAAAAAAACAAAGCAACAGCAACATTGAATGAGAGACGAAAAGAAGAAAAATAGAAGAAAACGAGAAAATGAGCAACTTTGAGGAAAGAGGGAGGTGCTATTTATAGGGAACGGAGGTGCGTACCGGCGTTTGGAAAACGCCCATATGCATTTTAATATTAAATAATGCATATAGGCGTTTTGCCAAACGCCTATATGCATTATTTACATTAAAATAATGCATATAGGCGTTTCAGTGAAACGCCTATATGCTTTCTAATGCATATAGGCGTTTCAGGGAAACACCTATATGCATTATTTTAATGTAAATAATGCATATAGGCGTTTCCTCAAAACGCCTGTATGCGATTAAATGTTATTTTAATCGCATATAGGCGTTTTGAGAAACGCCTATATGCATTTAGTGCATTTAATATGCACTTAAGGCGCAGATAGGCGTTTGTCAAAACGCCGATATGCGCATAAAGTGCATATTAAATGCACGTTATGCACCTACTAGGCGTCGCCTATGTGCGATTAAAATAATATTTAATCGCAGATAGGCGTTTTGAAGAAACGCCTATATCCGGTTTTCTGAATAAAAAAATAAAAAAAAAAACTGTCAGCCCCTCTTTTTTAAATTTAAAAACCATACCGGCGTTTGTTATACCCAAAACGCCGATATGGAAACGCGGGAAAAAAGGCGGGAAGCGCGCGCCAAATTTATTGGCGTTTTCATATAGGCGCTTTGGGTAAAAACGCCGGTATGCGTCTCATATAGGCGTTTTGGACCAAAACGCCGGTAAGGTTGCGCCGGAATGGCCCGTTTTTTTTGTAGTGTTAACGTATATATATTAATACTCAAAACAAATATAAAGGAACTATTTTGTCCAATGATCAAATTCAAAAACTATATCTATTCCTCAGGATCAAGTTCAAATATTTAATATTCAAACTAATAAAATTATTTTGGTAATGTTCGTTTAATAATTTAGCGTTTTGGTATTTATAAATAATAATAATAGTTGAAAATTTTGGTCTCTATTGACAAGTTGTATATAATTTCTTTGTTTATTCAAGTTAAATTTATATACTGTATCTAAAAAAATATAAACTAACATATTTTAATTTGCCACCTGACTTACGAATATGTAGACATGTAGTGAATCAAATGTACAAGGTTAACATAGTTCTATATATCCCGGTTTCAAAGGACTGGATTAGAATGGTAGATTGTTATTTATAATAAATGCATGCTCATTTAGAACTATAGCAATCCCATAAATTAGTATCTACTCGTATATATTTAGTATTAGAGTGAGTGACTTGGAAAATGAACAAATTTCATTGTAATAATTATTTAAATGAGAATATCCGAGAATGTAATTTAATGAACTTTAATAATTTAGTATTAACTCATTTGTCATATCACAAAGAGTAGTATAGGACTAAACCTGGGGGTTGGCGTGAGTGGTAAGTACTCTAGTCCATTAAGCAAGTGGTTGAGGGTTCGATAGCTCATGTGAATGGAGCAAATCCACAGGCCAGTTGTCTACCCCCTATATAAGACTTCAGAACAACTAGAGATTATTCTCACACGCGGGTAGGAATACCCTTGAGTAAAAAAAAAAAAAGAGTAGTATATGACTATTGGGTCTAAGACGACTTTAATAATGTCATCACACATGGACACCTTGAAAAACTTTTATAACGAATTGCGCTTTCAAATATAAATTAATTTAGTTGATACTTTTTCAAAATATAATCAAAACAATTTTTAAAAGTAGAAAAAGATTTTTTTTTAATTTCATAGTAACTTCAGACCTAAATATGAGTTATAATATTTAATAAAAAAGACAACCCAGTTCTAATAATATTCAATTGGTGGGTTGGAAGGGAACGAAATAAATTAGTCATTCAACTTTACTTCTTTTTATATAGAGAGACTGATTGGAACCCATGACCTTAAATATGACAAGCAAGTTATAAAATTTAATTTTTTTACAAAAAATTACTCCTAGTTTACATACTCTAATAATAACAAATTTTTTATCTTAGACTTCTAATTATAGAAACAAATGGTCGTTCGTAAAAGGACTATTTGATTCACAATAAAGTCGGATTTCAAAAATTGATCACTAATATAAATCTAGTTAGAGAGTACTCCTTCATATCATTATAAGAATCTAAACTTTGATTTGATTTCATCCAAAATATAAGAAGTTACCTAAGGTTCCCATTATTTAATACATTTCCTTACTTATTATACACAACTCTCTCACACTCCTTTTTTGCCAAATCTCTCTCATACACTTTAATACCCACATTTCTCTATCTTAAAACTCTTTATCATGGACAATCATAATATTATGCTGACTTAAGAAGTTGATAATCAGAGTAAGAGTATATCTCTAAGAAAAAACGTAATATGCCGTGGATTATATTAACTCAAAAAAACCTGTCTACCCTCTAAACACCATCATGCATTTAATAAGACTGTTAGCTTTGAGTTGAAACTTGGTGGAGGACACAATTCTGCAGACAATTTAGAAATTCCCCTAAGAATTTAATGCAAACGCCAATAAATACTCCCTCTAATCCCTAATATAAGAGTTAGCCGCCAAAAAAACGCTTCTTAAGAAAACATATGAATGTTACTTGGATATCTGAAGTTAATGATTCTTTTTCAATATTGCCCATATTTATTGTTGTACTTTTAAGAGAAAGAAATACATAAATATTAATAAATATGAAAGAGAGTTAGGGATAAAGTTGGAAAAAATGCATTAAATGAGGAGAGAATGTGAGATGAGCTCTTATGTTAGGGACCAAAACTACTCAAAATTTGGGATCTTATATTAGGGAATGGAGGGAGTAATAAATAAATAGGGCGAAGGGGCAAAATTAGCCACCATAATTTTCCAAATGAACAACTTTGACACCCGTATATTGGATGGTGCAAAATCAGACATTATAAAGCAAAATGGGACAAATTTAGCCACGCCGTTAAGTTGAATCTAGAGGTTAATGAAGGTGGTCCCACGCCAACACTCACGTCTGTTAACTTCAACTTAACGGCGTGGCTAAATTTGTCCCATTTTGCTTTATAATGTCCGGTTTTACACCATCCAATTTACGGGCGGCAAAGTTGTCTATTTGGAAAATCACGGTAGCTAGTTTTGCCCCAAACTAAATAAATACAAAAAAAATATGACAACACAATCTTACTCTTTCCAAAGCAACAACGACCATACTCAGTATCTCTCTTCATAAGCCAACCACTTCCTTTGTCCCCCAAATACTATACTACTTGCGTACTCTTCCTTCCTTCTTCTCCTCCATAACCACGTGCTTCATATTCATTCACTTTTCTTCACTTCCCAAATCCCAAAAACACCAAATCTTTCTCTTTTTCACACTCTCTTTATTTCCCACACTTCACTCTTTTTTCTTTGACTCATCAACCCCACAAAAAATATTCAACTTTTTCAACACCCTTTTGTGTCCAGCCATGTTCGCCGGAGATTTTCTCCGGCGATGCCAACCACCCTTTCTTCTCTTCTCTCTCCTTCTTCTCTCCCTCGCTGGTTTGACCATGTCACATGAGTTTGACTTCCTCATCAACTTCATTTCCTCTGTTCACACTTCAAATACCAATGATGATCTTTTCAGCTCATGGAAAAAACCAAATTCTCCATGTAACTTCACTGGACTTTCATGTCATTCCAATGGTTTTGTTTCAGAGATCAATCTTGCTGGGAAGAATCTTGTAGGCACTGTTCAGTTTGACTCTCTTTGTGCACTTTCTTCATTAGAGAAGTTGTCTCTGGGGTCCAATTTATTACATGGAAGTATTAGTGAAGACTTAAAAAAGTGTGTTCATTTGAAGTATTTGGATTTGAGTGGGAATTTGTTTTCTGGGGTGTTTCCGTGGAAGTCATTGGGAAATATAACTAGTCTTGAATATTTAAGCCTTGGTGATAACACATTTGAAGAGAGTCCTTTTCCTGTGGAGGTTTTAAAGCTTGAGAATTTGTATTGGCTTTACCTTTCTAATTGTAGCATTACTGGGAAAATACCTTTGGGTATTGGGAATCTAACTCAGCTCGAGGATCTTGAGCTTTCTGATAACTTTTTGACAGGTGAAATACCTGGTGATATTGGGAAGCTTAAGAAGCTGAGACAGCTTGAGATGTATGATAACTTCTTGATTGGGAAAATCCCAGTTGGATTTGGTAATCTCACAAATCTTGTGTACTTGGATGTTTCTAGTAATCAGCTTGAAGGTGATATTTCTGAGCTAAGGTTCTTGACAAACTTGGCTTCTCTTCAGCTTTTTCAGAATCAATTCTCTGGAGAGATTCCAAATGAGTTTGGAGATTTCAAAAGCCTCATTGAGTTTTCTCTTTATGCAAATAATTTCACTGGTCATCTCCCTCAAAAGCTTGGCTCCTGGATTGGTTTACAGTATATTGATGTTTCTGATAACTCTCTTTCTGGTCCTATACCACCTGGCATGTGCAGGAACAACAATATGACTGAGCTAGCTATGTTGAACAATAGCTTCACTGGAAGTATACCTGAAACATATGTGAATTGTTCGGCTATGGTTCGATATCTCGTTAACAGAAACTCGCTTTCTGGCATCATTCCTTCGGGTTTATGGGGCCTGCCAGCTATGGAAATAATTGACCTTTCAATGAACCAGTTTGAAGGTCCAGTTGCATCTGATATTGCTGAAGCTAAATCTCTTGCACAATTATTTTTATCTGACAATAAGTTCTCAGGTGAACTACCCTCAAGTATCTCAGAAGCTTCTTCATTGGTATCAATTAAGCTGAGTTCAAATCAATTCTCTGGCCAACTTCCAGATGCTATAGGAAACTTGAAGAAATTGGGTAGTCTTAAAATGGATGGAAACAACTTTTCTGGCTCAATACCTGAGTCTTTAAGTTCTTGTGTTTCTCTCAGTGAAATAAACATTGCTGGTAACTCACTTTCTGGGAAAATACCTGTGAATCTTGGCTCACTGCCTACTCTCAATTCATTAAACTTGTCGTCCAATAGACTTTCGGGCGAAATTCCATCGAGCTTGTCATCTCTCAAACTGAGTTTTCTTGATTTATCAAACAACAATTTATTTGGTCCAGTACCAAATTCACTCTCTATTCCAGCATTCATAGATGGATTGAAGGGAAATCCTGATTTATGCAGTGAGACTTTGGAAAACTTTAGGCCATGTTCATTGGGCAGCACTGGCTCTATTAATGTTAGGACCATTATTCTCTGTTTACTTGCTGGTGTAATGGTTCTGCTAGTTTCATTGGCATGCATATTCTTCCTGAAACTAAAGCAGAACAGGCTTGAGGAGAAGGCTTTGAAGACAAATTCCTGGGATCTGAAGCAGTACCATATGATAAACTTCAATGAAAATGAAATCATTGAAGGGATCAAAGCTGAGAATGTGATTGGCAAAGGCGGTTCAGGGAACGTTTACAAGGTTGTTCTCAAATCTGGCAAAGCATTGGCAGTCAAACACATATGGACTTCAAATCCAGGCGAACAAGGAAGCGGCCGGAGCAGTTCAGCAATGCTGAAAAGAAGTTTCCGATCCCCGGAGTACGATGCAGAAGTGGCCACACTAAGCTCCATAAGGCATGTGAATGTGGTTAAGCTCTACTGCAGCATCACAAGTGAAGATAGTAGTCTTCTTGTTTATGAGTTCTTGCCAAATGGTAGCTTGTGGGATAAGCTTCACAATTGCCAGAAAAGTCCAATAGGTTGGGAGGTTAGGTATGAGATTGCATTGGGAGCAGCTAGAGGATTGGAGTATCTGCATCATGGATGTGATAGGCCAGTTATACATAGAGATGTGAAATCAAGTAACATCTTGATTGATAAAGAATGGAAGCCAAGGATTGCTGACTTTGGGCTTGCCAAGATTATGCAAAGAGGAGCAGGCAATTGGACAAATGTTATTGCTGGAACACTTGGTTACATGGCTCCTGGTAAGCTTTTCATTTCTTTGTAGATCAGAAAAAGAGGTTCAAAGATGAAAAGAAAAGTGAAAGCAGATAGCATTCTCTAGGAATTTACACTTAATTTTTCTAATGCACAAAATCTAAATTTAGTAAGAGAACAAGGGTACTTTTGTATTGATTTACTGGATTTACATTTTATTTCACTTTTGCAATCATAGATATCTAGCTAAAAGAACAAGTTATATGAGATTGAAATGATTAAGCTCATGATGAGCAACCATATTAAGTGGAAAATGCATTTTATCTTGTAGGAACTTTATTTTTTGGTTGTTTTGCATGAAAATGATCATATTTGATTTTGTAAATGACAGAGTATGCCTATACATGCAAGGTGACTGAGAAGAGTGATGTGTATAGCTTTGGAGTAGTACTAATGGAGTTAGTGACGGGGAAGAAGCCGAATGAATCGGAATTCGGGGAGAACAAGGACATAGTCAACTGGGTATGTGGAAACAAGAGAACAACTAAAGAAGACATGGTTGAACTTGTGGATTCTACAATTCCAAAGCATTCCATAGATGATGCCATGAAGGTTTTGAAAATTGCAACATTATGTACTGTCAATGTTCCATACTCAAGACCTTCTATGAGAATGGTGGTTCAAATGCTAGAAGAGGCAGTACCTTGTACTCTTACTGACGTTGTTGTGACTAAAGATCATTAGTTAGTTCCACAATAAAGGCATTGATTAGTGGGAGAGGAAAGTCAAAGTGAGGCTGGATAGTCAAAGTGTAAAATATATGTGGTATCTAGAGGCAAGACATAGAGGGTTTAGCTTCTATATTGTGGTACTTTGGCAATAAATTTTCCATTATAATTTCAGTCTTTTCTGACTGTTTCTCTGCATTATTTGAAATGTGAATGCCATGGTGAAAGTTCTATACCTTTTTGAAAGGTTTCTATGCATCATTGAATTTTGATCTGGGTTGTTGGCGGCATTGACCAATGTCTCCATGCTTTTGAACAATGAAAAATATGACAGAAAATATGGGATGTGAATTGAAAAAGTAATTTATACTCAATTACAACTTGTTAAAAGTGACTTGTAATTTACAAGTCACTTTTTAACGTGTAATAAAAAAAAATCTTTCAAACTCATTAAATCTGTCAAATATTCTATCAATTTTTGACTTTTAATTCTCCCTCGGTTTCTAAAAATAAGATTATTTTCTATTTTTTTCTAACTTTTTCCTAAATTCATCCCATAAAACTTATCAATAATAAATAAACAAGAGACGAATAGTGAGAATAAAAATATATGGTTATGGTGAATTAGTAATATTGTGTGATTATAAGTAATTTATCTAACATTTTTAATCTAATCAAATTAGGAAAATTAATCTTATATTTAGGACGATGAAATACATTTAATATAGCATAAAACATAAGTCGAGCTACTTAGATTAATTAGGTTAAGTTCTTCAATTGGAGTTTTTAACAAGTAAAATACTCTAGAGTCTAATCACCACTTTATTTTACTTAAACTACATAAATATTCCATCTATCTTAAAAGCATATATAAACCAACCTTAAAATTAAAATATATGCTACATAGGCATCCCTTGTATTTGTATATTTGAAATTGAAATTCTATTTCGTCCACTATATTAATTAACCGCTTAATTTGACTTTTAAACTTTTCTTTTTGACTAAAATACTTTGATTTAACATAAAATTTATCTAACCATCTATATTTAAGCAATACTTTCTTATACAATAAAAAATAGTTATAATACTAATATTTCAAATTTTATAATATGTTATGGGTAAAAAATATAGCTTTAATGTGCATATTTTTATATTTGTATCACATTTAAATTTTTAAAATTATGTAAATTCATTGAGTTCTTTTATAAAAATAAAAGACAAGGGTTGCATAACACCATTACAGGTTCAAATACGTTCGGAATTATAAGTTTGTAACTCAATTGATAATAATTAATTAATTAAGCATTGAAACCATTTTCAGTAATGCTACCTCCGATCCTAAATATAGGACCCAATTGACTTTTTTTTTGGAGAGATTAAGGTTGCGAAATAGGTCATTAAATGATGACATATTTGATATATTTTTAGATTATCCATTAGTTTATAGGTAAATAAACTAGTTTAAGGGAAAAAATTAGGTAAATCAATTTATAATTAACTTATTTTGCTTTTTTAAGGATTTTCTAGAAAAAGTCAATTAGGTCTTATATTTAGGACTGGAGGGAGTATTATCATTTATAAGCATGTAAATAACGTTTGAAGATGTGTACCTACTTATAAAATAGTTGATGATATAGATATATAACAAAAAATAATGCAATTGAAAATAAAACGATAGCTTGCAAATTCAACTATATATATTTATAAAAATTTTAGCCAAAGGTTTGGGCTTAAGGCAAGCCCAAGATTATGGCCCTTGAGAGGCTCTTCTTCAGCGTACCAAAGCTGAGCTTAAGCGTGAACCCAAATACCCCATTTAGAATGTTTTCACTCGAACGTTGTATATTACAAAATTGAATACTCACCCATAGGGATGAGAGGGCATAATTCCTCGTACCATTTGAAGCATGGACGATGGGAACCATATGGTGATATAGAATTGTAATTCAGTACATGAGGGAACAACTTCGACTAGAGCTGAATGTTACATGCCTTTCTTGGACATGAATTTGTATTAGGCTAATAATATTTAGTGATTCAAATAGTTTAAAACTTGATTTGGGGTTTCAGGTAAAAAAAACTTCATTTGGGGCTCAATCAAAGCTTTTGAAAGGGATTAATGAATTATGTGAGAAGGGATAAAATTTGAATGAATTCATTATAACTTTTTTTTAAGGGTGTGGTTATATCAGATTTATACAAAAGAAGTAGAGAGAAACTTAAAATTCCTTGAGGCAATTATCTTTATGAAGATAGTGATTCATCACGCGTTTAGCGTATTTAGTATATATGTCCTAATTTTATTACAGTTTCATGAGATTAGTATGTACTAGCAAGGTAATTAATAAAATTTGAATCATTTATGTGATATCATAAGTTGGAATTAGGTTTGTCTAATTGGTAAAAGGGTTTGTGTTCAAAAAAATTGGTAAAAGGGTTGACTCATAACTATAAGGTTGTTCGGCCAAACTCCGCCGATGTGAAAACTTTATTGGTGGATGATCTGTGAGTACGCTCTTTGAGCCCAAAGGTCTTCCCTAATCTTGGTGAACCCCCTCGACCCTACTTTCCTAAACTTTTTTTGTATCAAAAAACGTTAGCTAGCTAGTAGGTGAACCAGAAATCAGAATATTTGCCAAACAAAGAAATCGGAATATCTTAGTTCCCTTAACAATGACAGTTTTTTTTACCAGAACTTAACAAAGAGCTACACAAAATAAATAGCAAGTTTAAAATATGTATGCATTGTCCTCTATTTACAGGCACACAACT
This sequence comes from Mimosa pudica, assembly GCA_029929735.1. Taxonomy (NCBI): domain Eukaryota; kingdom Viridiplantae; phylum Streptophyta; class Magnoliopsida; order Fabales; family Fabaceae; genus Mimosa; species Mimosa pudica. The sequence continues at coordinate 3,171,175 of JAKELP010000039.1, read as the reverse complement.
TCAACAAAGGCACACACCTTATTTTAAATGCCTAGAAACTGATTGTTATCAGTGTGGAACTAACAAGCAGTAGCTTTCCTTGCCATATAAAAAAATATCCTTTTTATTTACTCTTCAATTTTTACAGACAAATTTTGTTTTTCAAACTTAATCACAAATTATATTTTACCATATTACTTTAATTTATATTTTAAAAATATTTTGTTTTTTTCATCTATCTAAAGATAGAATTAAAATTCTTTCAGATACGGTCTCAACACGTGAATTATCCAAAATAAATTTACAATATCTTTCCTCTAACAATCAATCAAAATAAATTTACAATTTCTACCCTCCAACCACCACCACCCTCCACAATCCATTTCTCAATATTTTATAAGTTGTCAATATTAAGTGCTATTGTTAATCAAAATTCTTTAAATTGTATTAAGTTGGCAATTGACAACTCACTGGGTTTTGAATTTGATTTGTTAATAAAAACTATTTAATATCACTAAAGTCTGTAGAGGCTTGATATAATTTGGTGATTTTTCTGATTTTGGTTGTAATTTAGTATTTATTTTTGACCAAATAGTAATTTTCCCTAAAGTTAATCATATGTCAAAGAAAAATTGAATAACTAGCTGTTCCAAAAGGCTTAACTAAGTTTAAGGGACTACTTGTAAACAAATGAAGATCTATATTTGAAAGCCGTTACATACTAACAAAATAGAATTATTATTAGTTATGAGAAACTATTTACTCATCTAAGTTCTGAAAAGCTCGTTTTTTTTGCCAGAAGTCTTGAAAAACTTGAGCTTCTAATAAATCCTTTCAAAAACATATTCTTCTACAGTGAAACAATTATATATAAAACTATTCAGAGAGATGGTGATACTGATTGATGATTTCCCGTTAAATCATCAACTTCAAAGTTTTGTAATTGAGCACAGTCAAAAATATTTACAGCTAGCCCACATGGATTCTATTAAAAAGAGAAAATTCATCATAGTTACATGGTAATACTGAGCCTTTCAAAAAAACAAATTATGTCTAAAACTAATCAGAGAGAAAGTGACAAGCTAAGGTCTACAATTGGGTTCATTAAAATTAAATAATACAATATTATACATGTAAAAAGAGAATCTCTCGTAACTAAAACTAACGACTATATAAAAATAAATTACCTTTTGTCATGCATATGATTAATAATTTGCGGTTTACAATAATTAATCATCTTTTATATATTAGTTCTACCAAATTCTGTATTCTTCACGTTCCTGTATATATAATATGAAATTAACAAGACGTCTCTGATCTGATTATCCATTACATTGCAATAGGTTTGAAATTCCTTATGAATTAGAGAAAGGAGTAGTGGCATATCTCGCGCTACGTGAGTTCCTGTGCTCTGCACACACATTCAGAGTATCTCTTACAGGTTCTATTGGACTGCACAAGTAGTCAAAATAAATATGTTAAAACCTGGAGATGATATATTAATATCATTGTCTAGTTTGAGCACCGTATATAATAAAAATTAAAAGGCTAGAATATCTCTTGTTCATGCCATGCTTTTTAAAATAGGGAAAACTAATGTTTTGATGTTTTTAATTTGGATTTGACTGTAGTTCATTCTTTAAACTTTCACAATTATGACTTATTCTATATATTTATGATTCAGTTAAATTTTGGTTTTTAATATCAAATTAACCCTAACTGAATCTTTATAGGGATAATTTGTAAATCCCCGGAAGTATACCAAAAGGTGCAAATCCCACTGATATATTTTTAGGTTCAATTTTACCCCGGAAATAAAATTTTGGTGCAATGTCCCCCATCCGTTAGGTTTGATGATTAACGTCGTCTCCTATCATCCACATTGGCAGATGACGTTGGATTGTGGCCCTACCAAGAAGTGACACGTGGCTAGATAAATGTGCAAATACACCCGAAAGTTTCAAAAAGTTGCAGATCCGCCCGTCACTACAAAAAACGGGCTCTTATCGGCGTTTTATTTGGCCTCGAATCGGCAAAATTTTCCGGCGGAATGACGCTACGGCGTTTTGGCAAAACGCCTATAAATATGCCGTGGGAACGCGGCACATCGGCGTTTTGCAAAACACCGATAAGGGGGTAAAACGCCGGAAACAAAACACAGGAAAATAATATAATATTAGCATATCGGCGTTTTACCCAAAACGCCGATGTGTGATATAATATAATATTATTTAATTCACGCACACCGGCGCTTTCCCAAAACGCCGGTCCGCGTTTTTTCAAAAAATAAAAAAAAACCATTTTTCGTCCTTGTTGTTTAAAACCAGGACGAAAAATGGTAAAAAATGAACAAAAGATAAGCACCAAAGTGACAATAACAATAATAGACATAAATATAAGGAATAAAAAACATAATTCAGAAAACATGATACATAAATATATATAATCAAACAACAACAACAATATGCAAAAGAAAAACCATAAGATCAAACTAATATCAACATTACAAAAGAAATGTCACCAAGAACCATAAAATCAAAAACAACAACAACATTGAAGGGGAAAGACGAATGAGAAGAAAAACAGGAGAAAATGAGCGACATAGCTGAAGGAGGGAGGAACTATTTATAGGGAACGAAGGTGCGGACCGGCGTTTTGGGAAAACGCCGGTACAAAAAACATTAAAATATCGCATATAGGCGTTTTGCAAAACGCCCATATGTATTTTAACATTAAATAATGCATATAGGCGTTTTGTCAAACGCCAATATGTATTATTTACATAAATAATGCACATAGGCGTTTTGGCAAAACGCCTATATGCATTTTGACAAAAAGTCTATATGCATTAAAAAATAATAAAATGCATATAGGCGTTTTGGCAAAACGCCTATATGCATTTTGGCAAAACGTCTATATGCATTAAAAAATTAATAAAAAGCATATATGCGATTTAATTATTATTAAATAGCATACCGGCGTTTTGATCAAAACGCCTATATGATTTTTTCAGTAAAAAAAAAATAAAAAATGTCAGGCGCCTCTTTTTTTCAAATAAAATATACATATCGGCGTTTTGGTAACCCCAAAACGCCGGTTGGTAAACGCGGGAAGTACGCGTCAAATTTAACCGCGTTTCAGTTAGGCGTTTTACTCAAAACGCCTATATGTACATGCGGATAGGCGTTTTTCATCAAAACGCCGGCATGCGTGCGCCGGAATAGGCCGTTTTTTTTGTAGTGCGTGAAGTATTTTTAGGTGTAATTTCACATCGAAAATAAAATATTTGTTCAATTTCACCTCAAAGTTAATTGTCTAAACTGTCAAACGTTATATCACACCCTAAAGTTATATAACATGACCGACACAAAGTATTGAATAACTTCACTTTGTAAGCCCTTTAAGTTAATTGTTTCTCTATCAATCCTTTATACTTTTGGATTATGAGAATATGATTATATGCTTACACACATGAATACACATGTAAGGAAACTGGACATCAAGTATACAATTTGTAATGAACATAAATTTTACATCAAAAGAAAAAATACCATTTAACTAGAAAACCAACGAACATAAATGTGACCCACTCTTCTACTTATGTAGAAAATATGAAGAAAAAATAGATTTTGATAATATAATTTATTTCTTAAGTAATCTAAGTTTATATAAATAATATTGTATCATTATCACTTCTCAAGAGTTATTTGTTATATTCGAATGAATAAAATACTTACAATGTCTATAATTGAAATTACACATTTACCTAGCCACGTGTTACTTCTTGACTAGCCCATAATCTAACATCATCTGTCACGGGGACGATAGGAGATGACAATAATCATCAGACCTCACGGAGGGGGGTATTGCACCAAAATTTCACTTTCGGAGTTGAAGGGTTTCGGGTGTACCTGGAGTCTGTAGAATTCTTCAAGTACCCATGCGAAATCGCTACCACTATTATGGGATCCAATTACGATATACGACAGATAACATTTGATAGAGTTGGAGAGAAAAGGAAAGGGAGGATAATAACTCTCTCAAGAGATACTGTATTAAAAGTTATATTCATTTGACAAAATCCTCTCTATTTATAACTTACCCATCGTGGAAGTTATATTCAATTGGGAAAATTAATCACTTAAACCCATAATTTTCCCATATTCACATATTTGCCCCAAATTCTTATTGGACCTGGATTTGGGCCATAATCCACCAAGTGTGGACTAGATATTTTCCTATAGGAGTAAAATTGAACCTAAAGATATATAAGGGGAGATCTGCACCTTTTGGTATATTTTTGAGGGGATTTACACATCAACCATCTTTATAATTTTAACCATTTAAGACATTAGTCCATAAGACTTATATGAGATATATAACCATCTTGAAATAAGGCGGGTAATATTTATATGGAAATTACTTGAATTGAGTGGTGTAGAATCAAAAACAAAATGAACATTATGAAGTCTGATAAGTTAAATAATCCGGCTATAGATGCTGGTACGTAAAAATATGCAGCGCAAAATATTGATGAGCTTGTTGTATATCTCGTAAACTTTCAAGTGAAATAAAAAATTCTTTATTTTCCGGAGAATTGTAACTAGGTTAAACAGGATAGAATTAGCCACAAAGTAAACTTTTGAAATAATCAAATCACATTGAAATATCTATAAATCTAAGTGATATATACTAAATGAAATTGTAAGTTGTCAATGCAACTGATAGAGTTGTTATTTACAACTAGACCCTGGGAAAAAGATGTTAATAATAACTCAATGAATTGCATTGAGAATTATGATTACAATTTGATTTAATATTACTAAAGCTTATTGGGATTTCAAGGGACCTAATTGTCGTTGATTCTCTTTTTACATGACAGAGTTGCAAATTCCATTAAAATGTTGAAGAGCATGTGGCATGTATATGTGTGTGTATGGTAAGTAAAAAAAAAATATTATTGAAATATATGATTATCATTTGTACATATTCGTTTACATGTGGTTTGATTATATAATATGAAAACGCAATAAATTTTGTCTTAAGAGGTGGGCATAGAGACACACACATACAGACATATAGTAGTAGCCGCTTGCCGCTATGTTTGAAGCATTCTACTATATATATAAGTGGGGGAATATTTTTAGAATGTCGATGTACACATATTATATATATATATATATATATATATATATATATATATATATATATATATAGATATATATTGTGAAATTTTATATAACATCTCTATTTTTTTTTCTATTTTCAGATTAGCTTACAATTGTAGATCAACTATCACGATCAAACTTTGATAGATTATTTGTTTAAATTTTCAATGTGATATCATAAGTCATAACATATCCTTATAAGTCATTAAATATCAAACATTCAATTGTTAAGGTAAAAATTAAAATATGACGAGAATAAAAATTGAAAGAAAAAAAAACAGTAATGAGAGATTCTCTTTCCCAAGTGTAAATTTTGGTTAAGCTGGCATGCATTAGCAGTCACTTATTAAGTTATTATCAACTGATGATGTACATGTTGGTTGTTTACAAACATAATCTACAAGGACCACTTGAAGTTTTGCATTATATGCATAATACGAGTGTCCTAAAATAGAGTGTATGGAACTTCATTTTTGTTTAGAACTTATTCCAACTTGTTATCTATGAATATAATCTTATATTTGAGACGTATGCATAACAATTTTTTTTGGGCCTGTGGACGCATAACAATTGTTTTGAGCCAGTAGACGACGCATTTTAAGTTTTTGCTTGAGTTAAGAGAATTTTTATTTTTTTTTCTTCAATGAACATTTTAGATTTTAATGACCAATTCCATCAATGTCCGAAGCAATATTACTTACAAAGAGAACTAATATAATGTTAACTTATAACAATATATTTATTAATGATAGTACTACTATTCTATTTTTGTTACAAGACATCTGCACATTGCGTCAGAATATAATATAGTTGTTTCATCTTGTATAATCGATTATAATAATATTTCTTAACTAACCTATCAAAATTTTGTCTTTATAGCTTTTATTGAAGGAACTTTTGATAATTGGGCCTTATAAAGTTGTTATTTAGTGCATATAATAAAATATAGAATGAGGACTATTTCACTCCCATAAAAAGCGATCAGATTTCAATGAAGTTAATTACCACATTCATCACTGTTACAGAATAATAAACAAATCACTAATATTTGTTACCGACCAATGGTATTTTTATGAGTATTAATTACAAAAAACATCATAAAAAATTAAATTTTAGTCAAAATTAGTTAAAAATAATGAATACATTTAAGTTTTTTTTCATATATACATACCCTTATTTATGAAGATTGTGGTGAGTGTTAGAATCTTAAGTTTTGATGATGTCAAATATAGATATCGATGATGTCAAATATATTATGATGAATATGATTAAGTCTTGACATCAATACCATATGTTTAAATGATAAGCAAAAAGATTGTTTTAAAGCATGATGAATCTTGAATGTTTGAATATGTACGAAGCATGCTTGCTCGTGTGACTATTAGATTAATAGCTAGTGAGCGTTGAATGTGAATGAATGAGAAGCTATAGCTTGGAATAACTTAGGATAGCTTGGGACAACAATAGCCAATGAAGACTTAGAATAATCTGAGATGTTTATATCACTGTCACTAAGATCTTCATTGTAGCAAATCCATAGATGTACACTTAGCCTGAACTTAGATTGAACAATCTTGAAATTGACTAAGAATGGCTACCACAAGCAAAAGCACCATGGGATGGACTATACTAGCAGTATGTAGTCTAAGTTCTTGATCAGTCTGAGTCCTAACAGCTTAGTGGACTACCTTCTATAGACTAGATGCTTAGGAAGCCCAACTGGATTTAGATTCTATGTTAAGTCTCTATCGGATGCAAAAATGCTATAGGAAGACCTCAGTAGAATTAACAAAGATATCGCTTGCGGAAGCATATGTGCTTCCCCTAGCTGTTTGGCTTCCACTAGCTGATTCGCATCCCATAGCGGGAGTCAATTGAACACTAAGTCTGATCCTAGTTAACAAAGTCTAAATGGAGAGCTTCCCTTAACAAAAACGCTTGCGAAAGCAAGAACCTCTATTTCCACATAGTTAGACTTCCGGAAGCAAGTAGGCATCACCAAGCACAAGTGAATCTAACACTAAACCTAATCCTAGTCTAAGTAGAATAGCTTCCCATAGCAAAAACGCTTGCGATAGCAAGATTCTCTATTCTACATAGTTAGACTTCCGATAGCAAAAACACTTCCCATTGCATATTTGCTTGCCGAAGCATATCATCCTTAACTTAGCACATTTTGCTTCCCACAGTGCTACACTAGAAATTAAGTCTTGATAATCTAAGTGGAACGCTATACATTGTCAAAATACTTCCCATTGTGGAACCACTTAAATCCACTAGTAGACTATACTTAGCGAAAATGTTTTCCATTGCACCGCACATTGTATACTTGGTACTAACATCTGAATGTGCAGAGCTTAGTTCATAGCTTGTGATAGCGCCTTGCACTTGCGCTAGTGGATGGACGTTGTCAGAGATAGCACAGTGTGCAGATGTCATAGTTGCTTTTTGTCAGAGCAGATATGTCAGAGTTACTTTTCAGAAGTCCTCTGTGCAGAATTAATTAAAAGCAAAGTCAACCCTGCTAAGCATTAATGAAGATGTACTTCTCAACGTTAACAAGGGATCAACGACTATATTCAAACGGACATATTTCAAATTGCCGCCCAAGCCATTGAGTGTTGGTAGCTAAGTATAAAAGAAATATCTTCAGCATTCATAGAGGGAGAGATGAAGAACAACAAGCTTATTGTCTGAGATATTGTAGTCTACATTCTTCTTATATATCTTCTACTCTCTGATCTTAGAGTTGTAATATTCTTAGAGAGAATTCTTGAGAGAATCATTTGTACTTAAGTGCTTATCACAATCAGTTCATAGAGTGAACATATTATCAAATCCTCTAATTGATAGAGGCTGTTCTAAAGCTTGGTGCTTGAAGAACAGTGTTGTAACCTTACAAGAGTAAGGGGGAGTATTTAGAGGTTTTCTAAATCTCCAAGGTTTGCAGGTAAGCCCGTTGCAAAACCTGTGGGTTGTTAGGTGAACCCGTGTTCGTAAAACCTAAGGTGTGAAGGCTTCTCTTGTGCCTGGATTAAACAAGAAGTTTAGTGGATTGAAAATCTCAGGTGAAGCCTGGGGACTGGATGTAGGTCAGGAAGTGACCGAACCAGGATAAATCTGTGTGTGCTTATTCTGTCTTTAATCTTCTTATTTCCAGCACCACACCATCATTTACTTATTTGTGCATAGCATGATTCATCGTCATTTTCATCAAGCACAAGAAGTCATGTTTTAAAGAGCATCTAAAGTTTTATTCCACCACCCAATTCACCCCCCCTCTTGGGTGACAGCCACTCATTTCAGTGAGTGGAAGAGAATGAGTAGGGGTGAGCAAATCAAACCGAAAAACGAACTGAACCAATCAAATTTTGTTTTTAATTAAAGTTTTCGGTTCTTATTTGATTTTTTGAAATTTGGTTTCGGTTCGTATTTTAAAAAATTAATTCGATTTTAACCGAATAACCGAAATCTTGAAATTAAATTAAGAAAAATATAATTTTTATCATATTATTCATTGAGTAAGTTAAAATTCAAAATTTGAAACTATAACTTTTGTGTTTTTTATTTTAAGGAAAAAACTTAGGTCTAGTGCATTAGGTTTAGTTTGTCCAGTTCACCAATAAAACTCTATCACATTATTATATTTTTCTCTCTCACATCCTCCTTCTCTATCTTCTCCCGAGCCTTCTTCTCACACACTATGTGCAGATCTGAAATGGGGAGAGAGGGATGAACTAGAAGGAGGGTGATTTGGAGAAGAAAGAGAAAGTGAGCTACGATGACGTGACATAATTTTATTGGTGAACTGGATAATCTGGACCTCTTGCATTAAACCTAAGTTTAGTCCTTATTTTAATTTAAATATGGTACGCAATATATCAATATTTGTATTGAGTTTTATATATTGAAAAAATGAAGTCAACCTAATTCTAGTCCTCACTTGGTGAAGGTGCTAGGGAAGGGAATATATTAGGCAATCTGAACTATAGTTTATGCATAGAGGCTTATTCGAACCAACGACCTCATGACCTCATGGCAAGCGAGCTTACCATTGAGTCAAGCCACCCCTTCGAGGTTTATATATTGAAAATTTAAAAAAATTCAAATTGATATTATAAAAAACATTCAGTTTTTTAACATGAAAATTCTGTTAATGTGTATTATCTAGTGGTTAATATGCATGCGATTAATGAGAATGCTGCAGTAATTAATTTACTGTCTGTGACCTCGATTTTTCTTTTCCAAATTTAGGCACCTTTTGATTATCCTTTTACATATTGAAAGGATTTTATTTGTCTTTTTCCCAATAATCAATTGTATATACTTCTTGTCAAAAATATGTTTTGATACAATGATACCGTAGAATTGGTAATTCATATAACAACCTCATCAACATTATGAATGCGTTATTCTATGAAAAAATGAAATGAAATTAATATCGAAGACTAAAATTCCTAAGTTAGTTAGTTTGATTGACACTACTACAAATTGTCCCTCTACCAGCGCACCTTTACATGCGCTTAGAAGAAACGCATGTATTGAGGGTCCTTTACATGCGCTTAAAGCGCATGTACAGGTAAGAATCTATACATGCGCTTAAAGCGCATGTAGAGGGCTGATCTCTACATGCGCTTAAAGCGCATGTACACCCTTTACATGCGCTTAAAGCGCATGTACAGGCACAAACACCCTTTACATGCGGTTTAAGCGCATGTAAAGGCACTACTGAAGTGCAAAACATGGAGTCATGCATAAGAGGTCCTAATCAGACCTCATAAGGTGTTCCTGCTTGTGGAATTAGTGTTTCAAAGCTCCATTACCACTTTTGGGTGCTATGAAAATGTTCAAACACCCTTTACATGCGCTTTAAGCGCATGTAACGACACTACTGAAGTGCAAAACATGGAGTCATGCATAAGAGGTCCTCCTCAGACATCATAAGGTGTTCCTGCTTATGGAATTAGTGTTTAAAAGCTCCATTACCACTTTTGGGTGCTATGAAAATGTTCAAACACCCTTTACATGCGCTTTAAGCGCATGTAAAGGCACTACTGAAGTGCAAAACATGGAGTCATGCATAAGAGGTCCTCCTCATACCTCATAAGGTGTTCCTGCTTGTGGAATTAGTGTTTAAAAGCTCCATTACCACTTTTGGGTGCTATGAAAATGTTCAAATACCCTTTACATGCGCTTTAAGCGCATGTAAAGACACTACTGAAGTGCAAAACATGGAGTCATGCATAAGAGGTCCTCCTCAGACCTCATAAGGTGTTCCTGCTTGTGGACTTAGTGTTTCAAGGCTCCATTACCACTTTTGGGTGCTATGAAATTGGTGAAACACCCTTTACATGCGCTTTAAGCGCATGTAGAGGTAGAAACAGTCTGTACATGCGCTTAAAGCGCATGTAAAGGGTATTTATACCTCTACATGCGCTTTAAGCGCATGTATAGGCCTAATATTAAAATAAAAGTTGATTCATTCAATTTATTTAATGATGAAAAACTTAATATAACTCATTATTTGATTCATATACATACGTAAGTTTTAAAACATAATATAACTCATTATTTTATTTCCCTGAGTAATCTTGGCGCTGTGATTCAAAATAATATTTAGACTGAAATAATAATGTCACAATTGTGAGACTTTATTATTATTTTTATTTGAACTATATATATATAGGAAATCTGATGAAAACTAGTTGATGAACTAGGTAACACTATGGTGGAATAAAATATATGAGAAAGTGCCTAGATTATTTTTACAACTCTCTTTAAAGTAGGAGTATGAAATAGAAAAGTATATTAGTATAGATTGAAGGGCAAAAGGGTCATTTGCATATCAAAATTTCATTTTTCTTTTCCTTACTCCTCTTTCCCATAAAAAGAAAAAAAACACACACACACAAGGGAGGACCCCATTGCTTTCTCTATTTGGTCTTCTTTCTCTCCTCCATGGGCGGCGGCTTCGGTGATGATGGAGAGGACGGTGGTGGTGCCGTCACACCAGTGAGGGAAGAGTAGCCTCCCTTCCTTTGTCCCTTCTATTCGCGCGTCCGTGTGTGTGTGGCGAGAAAGAGAGGATGAAGAGTTTGGGGTCGGGGTGACCGGAGGTCCGTTCGTTTTTCCGTCGAGTTCTCCGGCGAACTTGTAGGCTAATGAGAGCTCTTAAACATTGGGTAATGTCTCCTCTTTCCTTTTTCCCTTTGCTCTTGATTTGGGAAATATATTTTAGGGTTTTGTGCAAATTAAAGTTATGTTTCAGGGAGGAAATTGGCTGTTTGGGAACCAAATTAAGGTGATTTCTAAGTGATGTATGGGTTAGAATTGTTTAATTTTGGGTTAGAATGAATTTTGGAGCAAAGTAAGTGTTGAAATGTTAGGGTTTCTTATGGTTTTCGAAATTCTTGATCATTTGGCCGTTTTGAACCATCTGTTTGGATCTTATAAGCCTAATAAGAGTTTCTAAGAGTGTGGGTTATTTAAATTTGAGCCTAAGTTTTGTTTTATCCAGGAGCTTAAATAAGTTGGGGATTTGTTAGGATTTTGAGTTTTGACATTCCAGTTGGGTTCTAATTGCTAATAAATCATTCTATATGGATTAAGTAGTGAGGGGAAATCACGAATCAAACCGCTGATAAGTAAGGTTAGTTAAAGTGATGCTTTGAATTTGGTTCTTGAGAAGAATTAGAAGAATATATGTGTTGCTATTGTAAATGTTTTAGTTGTAGTGGTGTGCTGTGAACTCCATGGGAGTTTTATATGCTTCTTGTTATGAATTTTTGTCTTACCTTTATAGGATTTGATATCAACTTGAACCTTGCTCTTTGATTCAATTGTAAAATCTAATTTCAGAATGTGATCTGGAAATATCAGAGTTTTCGGGGTATTCATTTGTCTTTTCAAGTGCAATAAATTGTAGCAGTGGTGTGTTTTGTGTAGCTACTTAAAATTTTGCTTATAAGTTGGATTTATATGTATGGTTGTGAATTAATTTCTGAATGAAGATTAATAAAAGAAAAGGTGAAATGTATGTGAGTTGGGACTAATAGGATTTGTTTAATTGTGGCCTATAAAGTGCTTTAAATTTCTGCATTGAAGAAAAGGTATAACTACACATTCTTTACTTTTGATATGCTTGTGAAGTTAAAACTTGAATTGATTTAAGTGCCACTTTTGTTCTGAATGATAAACATTATTGTTGCTATTCTGTTAGATTTTTTTTGTGAAATGATATGGTGTATGAATTGAATGATTGTAAGTATGCTTGATTGATATTTTTGGCAGGAGTAATCATCCTTTTCTGGGAAGCGTTTGATGCTTCTAGGACACAGTAAAGGTGGGGTAGATGCTGCTGCTGCATTGTCTTTGTATTGGTCAGACTTGAAAGACAAAGTTGCTGGTTTGGCACTGGTGCAGAGTCCATATGGTGGCACTCCTGTAGCTTCTGATATGCTTCGTGAGGACCAAATTGGCGACAAAGAAACTCGCAGAATAATGGAACTTCTCGTGTGCAAATTATTAAGGGTAGTTAAGGGAATCATTTCCTCTCCTGAAACTCTCATGTATATGGTTGCTTATTTCTTGTTTTTAAGCTTATCTGGTTCTAAAATATAATATTACTATCAATAGCTTAAGGTTTTACTTAAGATTATCAATACGTGTGCATTGAAAATTGAAGTTGGTTCTTAGCAATATTTGGGTCCAGAAATGCTATTTGACTACTGCAACTGAGACATTTTGGAAGATGGACTACTTGTCCTTAGGCCCTATATAACATCTTGATGGTTTAGGTTCTTGGAAGATGGACATGAAAGTATTTGAGACATTTTGGAAGCTTCAAGCTTTAAGGCATATATATTACAAAAATTTTAAGGATTGATGTGATGTCTAATGTAGCTAATGAATTTAATAATGTTAGTAGATGTCATTTTGGTTGTAGTGGTTGAGTGGAATTATAATAAAGAAAGGACAAGAGTGATTTCGAAACATACCTTGCATAGTTTGGGATTAAAGTAAAGTTCTTTTGCCTCATTGTTTTTCTTGCAGTGGATTTGGAATGATTTTTGGATGTGTTCTGGGATTTCTTTTGGGAAGTTCAGATTTTGTATACTTAGGGTTTAATGTAATTAAAAGTTCAATATAAATTCACTTTGCAGTTTAAATTGTGAGTTGGAAGGGGACTCATGAAATGCTAAATAATGTGTCTGTTTGGTTTTAGTTTGCTTATTATTCCTTTTGTTTAAATTTTGTAGTACTGGTTCATGAGGAATAATTAATGTTGTGTTTATGCTTGCATGTTTGAATCTTGCTAAATTTGTTGATCTTTGAGGTTTTATGTGGTTACCTTATCTCGCTATTTGATTTAATTGGGAGAGTATATATATATAGTGACTAGAATTAAAATACTCAAAGTATACTTAGGATGGTTTTGAGATGGCTTGTGCAAGAATTTAGTTCATGAGAAGTGATTTTTTTGAAGGAGATGGAATGGACTTTCCTTTCTTTTCTTTTCCTTGTTGCTTTGGCCAAGTTGGGCATAAAAACTATGTATGTGAAGTATTATTAAGAAAGATTGATTGTTTTGAAATTTTATAGTGGGTTGATCCAATAAGTATTGAAATGTAATTAACCTATTGAGCTGTTTTGGATATGGATTCTTTGTTCTCTCTATTCTATTCTAAATGTGTTTGAGTTGTTTTATGGTTGTAATCTATGGTCTGAAAGTTTTATTAAAATTGGAGGGTTGTGCAAGTTGGCACATTCAAATTAGGGCAAAGGTGCACTCAGTAGCATGGTAAATTTAAAATGGTGCATCTAGTAGCATACTAAATTTGAGGGTGCAAATTTAGCAGTTATAACATAAAATGGGGCAAATTTAGCAGTTATAACATAAAACGGGGCAAATTTAGCATCCCGTTAAAAATGACAAACCACCGTTACTGAGAGGTGGGTCCTACAATTTTTTAATTGACATGGCATACAGGTGGCATGACAATGTGACAATAGTTTGCATTTTTGATAAAAAGCTTTACCTTCACTTTACAAAAAAATAGAAGCTTCACCTTCATCCTTCCTCCTTTCTTGACATCGCTAAAAATGGAACTCTAATTGCAGCTTCACATTTTTCCCCTTCACTTCTCAACCTTGTGGCCAAATCGCTGAAGAACATGAAGAAGGGAATGACATCAGCCTCGTCTTTGTCTTCGTGGAGCACAAACCGGAAAGGAACCCTAGGCTACAGAGATTTTGTAAGTGTCTAAGCCCCCTAACAGCCTCGTCTTCGTCTTATCAATTCGTGGAGTTGTTATAAGGTATTCCTGACTAAGGATTTGGTATCAAAAGAATGGAAGAATAGAAGCAATGGTATTTCTAATGGAGCAGAAAATTTCAATTTTCTTTACTTTGCCTTTCTAATTCCTCTCACACAAATTTCCTCCATCTTCGTTAGTTATCACCACCAAGTTTCATTTTTCAAGCTTTTCTGATGTTGTTGCTGCTAGTTCATTATGCTGCTGCTAGTTCTGCAAATTTCATATGCAAGTGTCTTCAAATTTAAGTGTTCTTCAAATTTCCATTTTTCTTTTTATTAAAAATGCAAACTATTGTCAGATTGTCATGCCACCTATATGCAATGTCAATTAAAAACTAGTAGGACCCACCTTTCAGGAACGGTGATTTGTCATTTTTAACGGGATGCTAAATTTGCCCCATTTTATGTTATAATTGCTAAATTTGCCCCATTTTATTTTATAACTGCTAAATTTGCACCCTCAAATTTAGTATGCTACTAGATGCACCATTTTGAATTTACCATGCTACTGGGTGCACCTTTGCCCTTCAAATTATGCTTAGAATGTGGAGTGTTTGTGTGATTGTTGAATGTTTTGGGCGGTTTGCTTTGATTTTGGGATGTATGTTGTTCTTTGAAGTTTGGTTCAAAGAATTACGTGTATACAGGTGGCAAATGTAAAAGAATATATATTAAAAAAAAATATATATAGCTGTACATGCGCTTAAAGCGCATGTAGAGATAGGTACCTCTACATGCGCTTTAAGCGCATGTATAGGCACCTCTACATGCGCTTTAAGCGCATGTAGATGTACATGCGCTTAAAGCGCATGTAGAAATAGGTACCTCTACATGCGCTTTAAGCGCATGTATAGGCACCTCTACATGCGCTTTTAAAAAGCGCATGTAGAGCCTTTACCAGCGCCCCCTCTACATGCGCTTTATAAGCGTATGTAAAGGCCAAAATAAGCGCATGTAAATGGGGTAATTTGTGGTAGTGTGATTGTCTCTTATTTTCAAATTTATTTCTTCTTTCTATTGATGGTGCAAGAAGAGGGTCACATACACATGATATTTTTTGAAGCCTTACTCGCTCTAGTTCGTTTTTGTTTTGTGGTGTCTTGGTTGCTTCATGAAAGTTTCGACCAATTCAACACATTATACTCCTAAATATTATGGTCTAATAATATATCATATATATTGCTTATTGTTTGTTATTAGTTATATAATATGATGTTTTAAATCTTTGAAACAGAACTTTATTCTTCAAATGCAAATATCACATGGATAATATTTTTTTAATATTTTCCCCAATAAAAAAATTGTTCTTACCCTTTTCTCATAAAGCCTACCAACAATCTATTTTTAAAAATAATTTTCACCACTTCTCCATCATAAACTATTCTCTCTAAGCTAATCCAAACAACCACTTTCCAGGAATTTGCTAACCCACTCTAAATTCAACGAGCCTTCATCAAAAATATCAGATAATAACCATTTCTCGTCAAAATCGAACTTCGTCGAATATTCTTCTCTTTCTTCTTGTTGATTCGGAAGACTTTCATCTACTGATGGTTCTGGTTCCTCTGCAGGAATTTTGGTCTCTTCCACTATCATCAGGTCCCCTTCGTCTTTGTGGTCTTCTCTTATTTGCTTCTTCTCTTCCGTTTGCTTCATTTTCTTGCTCATATGAGAATTCCAATAGTTCTTTATCTCATTATCTGTTCTTCCAGGTATCCTTCCAGCAATCAAAGACCACCTACAAAATATTTTGACATTCAAACAAGTTTTTAACACACACTCACACATACGCTGTATTTATATACACTAATAATCATAATCTTTGTTCTTTGACATTATATGGTTCTAATTATTTAACCTGTTTCCAAGGAGTTTATGAAGTCGAAGTATCAGATCCTCTTCTTGCTCTGACATACTTCCTCTCTTGATATTAGGTCTCAGATAGTTTAACCATCTCAATCTGCAACTCTTACCAGTCCTATTCAGACCTGTACGTATAGTTCATCAAAAGAATCACTACCCATTGATGATTTGAACAGTATTGTGTGTGTGTGTGTGTGTAGCATTTAAAATACTAATAAATAAATTTGTTATAAAATACATATTTTCTCTGGAAGCGTTTTCTCAGGAGCAATGTTACCGTAGAAGTTTTTTTGGGCATAGTGTATGTTATCTCCAAAACTATGGGGTGATTTGGTGGGACTAACAACTTTTCAATAATCTCCCTTCACCCCTAACCATATAGTGCACTAAAGACAGCCTAATCAATATCTTAACAAACTAATGATCTCATAATATCTCTAACAGTAATTATATGTGTGGGTGTGTAGTACCTGCTCTAGCTGCAATGGAGTTCCACTTTGTTGCACCATGAACTGCAATAGCTTCAGCTAGTTTGACATCTTCTTGTTGAGTCCATGCTCCCTTTCTGTATGGAAACTTTGTAATGTTGGCTTCAAATGGCTCCTTAACTTTTCTATTTATAAAAGAATCAATGCTTGAAGAAGAAGCCATTATTACCAAGTAACTTTCACTTGACACCTTTCTAGCAAGAAATAGCTGACAGTTAAAGAGAAAGATAGAGCTAGAGATCACTTTTGTTGTCCGTATGGGCACTTTTTTGAGAGAAAAATGTTTCTTAGCTTTTGGTTGAAGAAGATGGTCCTCACCGGCAAATTGAAATAGATATATAGAGGCATTATATTGCACGTGCTTGAGAGAAAATAAGACTACGTTCACGGGATTGATGAGTTATTGAAGAAGACGCAGAGTAAAACAAGATTAATTGCCTTGTACTTTTTTATGTGGGCTTTAATTATTAGATTTCACCTATCGATCTACACCCTCCGGTCTCTAATATAAGAACCCAAAATTTGAATAGTTTTGGTCCCTAATATAAGAGTTCATCTCACATTCTCTTCTCATTTAAAGTGTTTTTTTCCTACTTTGCCTCTAACTCTCTCTCTCTCTCTCTCTCATATTTATTAATGCTTATGTATTTCTCTCTCTTAAAAGTATCATAATAAATATGGGCAATATTGGAAAAGAAACATTAACTCCAGACACTCAACTAACATTCACATATTTTCTTAAGAAACGTTTTTTTGATGGCTAACTCTTATATTAGAGACCGGAGGGAGTATATTATATTATATGTTTAAATGTGATTATACCTTCTCACACTTCTTTCGAAGTACTTTTATTTATTTGCGAATTCAATCTCGAGAATTAAAATATATGGATTAAGGTGTAAATTTAATACTCAACAATTAGTCAATGTGTATGAAAATAGTTAACAATTTGGAGGGACAAATGTAGTATCAATTTATTGTTAAGTGGTGCAAATGTGATATCAATTGATTGCCAAGTGATGCAAATGTAGTATCAATTTATTAAGTGGTGCATATGTAGTAATTTCGCCAATGATAACGGATTTTACTGTTTGCTTATATAGTTTATCCGGAGAATGTAGAGGTGACATGTCCATGTGACCTCCATGTCATCTCTATCTATTCATATCATATTTTGCTTTCTTTTGTCAATCACCGTCCGGTTTAATCCGAACTCGAGGGATATGAGTGTTGCCCACATATGCATGGTTGTCTCATCTCCCAATGAGAGCGTTCCCGGGATTCGAACACGCGTTCTCACCCTTACGGGGGTTGTAGCCCACTCACCAGCTCAACCAACTACCCATTGGTATATTGTTTTTTTTAAGTGAGTCATATTTTTTTATTTAAAAAAATTTCTCCAGAATCTCATTCATTACACTACCACAGATTACCCCCTTTACATGCGCTCATTTTAGGCCTCTACATGCGCTTTAAAAACGCATGTAAAGGAGGGCGCTGGTAAAGGTTTTACATGCGCTTTATAAAAGCGCATGTAGAGAAGTCCTATACATGCGCTCTAAGCGCATGTCAAGGTACCACTGTACATGCGCTTAAAGCGCATGTAGAGGATATACCAATGTACATGCGCTTAAAGCGCATGTATAGGATATACCATTACACGCGCTTTAAGCGCATGTATAGGCATGTAAAGGTGATTTTTTTTTAATATCATATTCACTACATTTGCCATCTATACAGTACCTGTAGTCACCAAAAACAGTTACTCAAAATAATATATATTAAATCTACCCGAGAATTATGTGATATCTTGCTAACAAAATTATATATGTATATTGTATCAAAATATAATAGTACTTGTTTTCAGTCATATATATAAACATCACCAAAATAAATATATGCACTGCTACTGCACCGAAAGATCTACGTCATAACCAAAATGAATATATGCACTACCATTGCACTAAGAGAAGATCTAACTCATCACCTAAATGTATATATGCACTGCCACTCCACCAAAGAATCAAAATATATGAACCTGCATGAAAGAATAGTATAATATCAAAGATGAACTAATAAACAAGCCGTAATTGATCAAAAGTCAAAACAAAATTCCACCAAGGATGTCCATAATATAAAACTATCAATTCCTAAGTAGCAACTTATATCTAACAAGTAGCAACTTATATCTAACAACTTAAAATATGGCACATGAGGCAGAGAAAACTAACAAGGACCAAGTTACCTCGTAAAGCAATTAACTCTCCTTTCTAAGCCTCTTTAACTTCCCTTCTCTGATTTCTTTGAACTTCAAAAGCAAAAGCAGCCACCAACAAATTTAGCAAAAAAGCATGCATTAACAATAAACCTAAAAAAGACAATAATAAAGATATTATTACTCATCAAATTTTTGCTTTAGTACCATAAGGTTTTCAGCTTAGATTTCATAAGGTTTATGAGAATAAGAATGGTGAGAATAAGCATGTCTCGACACAATCAAATATTGCAATATACTAAACATCAAGAAGCAGAATGTAAAATGACTAATAGGTTCCTATAAGAAACTCAAAAATATGGGGACTCGCCTACTTTCTTTTTTATGTGAGATAGGTGACTAATGCTAGATGAACACATGAGGGAAGAAAAAATTAGCACTAGAAGTTTGAGCCTTATATCATACAATAACAACAGAGTGAAGTTAATATTTTTGACACAATACCTGTAAAACATCCATCATAGTGCTAGTACAAAAAAAACTCTCCTAAATCCTGATTTTCTATTTATTATAAACTAAGGACAGTCCCTAATTTTGCATTAAATTTTACAAAATAAATATATTAGGTTTTATGGAAATAATTACAAAATTGCCATTACCTCTTCATTTATATAATTTTACTTTGAAGCACATGCCCAATATCCATATCATTTTAAAGATTTTCATATCATTTTGAGCTTTTGAAGTAAATTATTTTTATACCTTAACTTAAAACAGTTAAATCTTGTCCTAGTCAATGTTTTAGTGATTTTCCATTGAAGTACATGCCTTTACATGCGCTTAAAGCGCATGTATTAGCTTCCCTTTGCAATTTTAGTAAGCCATGGCCTATACATGCGTTTAAAGCGCATGTAAAGCCCGATTACCACAACATTTTAAAAATTTTCATATGATTTTAAGCTTTTGAACTGAATTATTATTATGCTTTCACTCAAAATACTTAAATATTGTCCTAGACAATGTTTTAGTAATTTCCCATTGAAGGAAATGTCTTTACATGCACTTAAAGCGCATGCATTGGCTTCGTTTTGTTATTTGAATAAGCTATGGTCTATACATGCGCGTTAATATCCATATCATTAAAGATTTTCATATCATTTTGAGCTTTTAAACTAATTTCTTTTTATATTTTCACTCAAAATAATAAAATCCTGTCCTAGACAATGTTTTAGTAATTTTCAATTGAAGGAAATGTCTCTACATGCTCTTAAAGCGCATGTATTGAGTTTTTTTTTATTTTAGAAACCTATGGCCTATACATGCGTTTAAATTGCATGTATAGCCCAATGTCCATATCATTTTAAATTTTTTCATATCATTTTGAGCTTTTGAACTAAATTCTTTTTATATTGTAACTCAAAATACTTAAATCTTGTCTTAGATAATGTTTTAGTGATTTTTCTTTGAAGGACATGGCTTTACATGCGCTTAAAGCGCATGTAAAGCCCGATTAACATATCATTTGAACAATTGCCATATGATTTTGAGCTTTTGAACTAATTTCTTTTTATATTTCATCTCAAAATACTTCTATCTTCTCCTATTCATTGCTTTAGTAAATTTGCATCGAAGCACATGGCTTTACATGCGCTTAAAGCGCTTAAAGCGCATGTAAAACCTTCTCTATACATGCGCTTTAAGCGCATGTATAGATTCTGACCATTACATGCGCTTAAAGAGCATGTAAAGGCCCCTCAATACATGCGTTTCTTCTAAGCGCATGTAAAGGTGCGCTGGTATAGGGACAATTTGTAGTAGTGATATCTTCAACCTTCAATCTTGAACTTAGATCCCCCTTTGTTCGTCATCTTTCTCTTTTAAGATTCCATCTCCATCTTCTATAATCGATCCAATCCACGGCGACACTACAACTCCATCTCAAAAGATATGGTCTCTAAGTGCATCTCAAAAGATCAAGACAAAATCCGTAGGCAATCATCGTCATTAGTCATTACCTTCATCTCGCACATTGTCACCTCCTTCGTCTGTGTGAAACCACCGGCCTATGCTTGTTCCCATTAACTACTACACCCCTTGTGCCATACAAATACAAGAAATTTGACAAAGGCAAATCATTGTGTTCTTCTTCCCATCCCTTTTCAAAATTCCTTCTAAAAACACAATTTTAATCAAAACCCAATTTTTCAGTTATAATGAATGACTCGATTTTCTATGTCACATCATCATGGAAGTCGTTTCCCACTCTCACTTTGTTCTCAAATCTGATTAGTCTAGTAAGCACATATCCAGAATGATCATTTATAATGAATCAAATAGCTTTGAGTAGGAAAAATAGTAAAAGGAGAATCAAACAATTACTATACACAAACTTTGGTACCCCAGCATAAGAGGGATAAATGACCAATTGGTAACAGGGAAGAGTGAATAAATTTGATGGGGATGAGTTTAATCGACAGTGAAGAAGCAACCTAGGGTGCTAGTGGTTGACTTTGAAGGAGAGGAAGAGATAATGGAGAGGAAGAGTACTAGAAAAAGAGGGATCTTCGTGTAGATAAAATTGGCGGTGATCATTGATCTGGGTTCAAGATTGATGGTATAGAGGAGAATGGAGGAGATTATAGGGCAATTTTTTAAAACAAAAAGAAAATATGACTCGCTTAAAAAACAAAAGTAAAATAGGATATGGATAGATGGATATGACATAGTGGCCACATGGACATGTCACACTCACATATGCATTCTCCGGTCAAAACATACAAACAATATCACACTACAAAAAACACGGGTCATTCCGGCGCACGCATACCGGCGTTTTGATTCAAAACGCCTAAATGAAACGCACATCGGCGTTTTGAATGAAAACGCCTACATGAAGCGCCGGTAATTTTGGCGCGCACTTCCCGCCTTTTTTCCCGCGTTTCCCAACCGGCGTTTTGGGTTACCAAAACGCTGATATGTATATTTTATTTAAAAAAAAGAGGCGCCTGACATTTTTTATTTTTTTTTACAGAAAAAAAGCATATAGGCGTTTTGATCAAAACGCCGGTTTGCGATTTAATAATAATTAAATCGCATATAGGCGTTTTGCAAAACGCCTATATGCTTTTTATTATTTTTTAATGCATATAGGCGTTTTGCCAAAACGCCTATGTGCATTATACAAAACGCCGATATGTTTTTTATTATTTTTTAATGCATATAGGCGTTTTGCCAAAACGCCTATGTGCATTATACAAAACGCCGATATGCTTTTTATTATTTTTTAATGCATATAGGCGTTTTGCCAAAACGCCTATAT
Source organism: Mimosa pudica (assembly GCA_029929735.1). Lineage (NCBI taxonomy): Eukaryota > Viridiplantae > Streptophyta > Magnoliopsida > Fabales > Fabaceae > Mimosa > Mimosa pudica. The sequence goes on along the minus strand of JAKELP010000039.1, from coordinate 3,148,827 downwards.
GCATTATAATGCATATAGGCGTTTTGGCAAAACGCCTATATGCATTATTTAATGTAAATAATGCATATTGGCGTTTTGCCAAACGCCTATATGCGTTATTTTAATGTTTTTTTACCGGCGTTTTCCCAAAACGCTGGTCCGCACCTCCGTTCCCTATAAATAACTCCTCCCTCCTTCAGCTATGTCGCTCATTTTCTCCTGTTTTTCTTCTCATTCGTCTCTCTCCTTCAATGTTGTTGTTGTTTTTGATTTTATGGTTCTTGGTGACATTTCTTTTGTAATGTTGATATCTATTTGATCTTATGGTTTTTCTTTTACATTTTGTTGTTGTTGTTTGATTATATATATTTATGTATCTTGTTTTCTGAATTATGTTTTTTATTCCTTATATTTATGTCTATTATTGTTATTGTCACTTTGGTGCTTATCTTTTTTTCATTTTTGACCATTTTTCGTCCTGGTTTTAAACAACCAGGACGAAAAATGTTTTTTTTTTATTTTTTTGAAAAAACGCGGACCGACGTTTTGGGAAAGCGCCAGTGTGCGTGAATTAAATAATATTATATTATATTACATATCGGCGTTTTGGGTAAAACGCTGATATGCTAATATTATATTATTTTTCCTGGATTTTGGTTCCGGCGTTTTACCCTCATATGGGCGTTTTTCAAAACGCCGATGTGCCCGCGTTCCCACGGCATATTTATAGGCATTTTGCCAAAACGCCGTAGCGTCATTCCTCCGGAAAATTCCGCCGATTCGAGGCCAAATAAAACGCCGATAAGAGCCCCGTTTTTTGTAGTGTCATTGACAAAATTACTACATATACACCAATTCGCAATAAATTAATACTACATTTGACCCTCAAAATTGTTAACTATTTTCGATAAACTTTATCTAATTTTTGATATTAGATTTGCAGCTTAATCCTAAAATATATTATTTTAATTTGTAAAAGAATCTTTTGAAACCATTTATATATGTCTGAAGAGCAACTCTAGCTACCATATGCAAGAAAATTAACACGCTCGCGTGCGCACACACACATATTCTGATTTGAGAACTGATGTCCCTACATTCGTCATTAAAGTAGTCAATTAAACTAGGTACAACTAAAAATGTGATATAGTGACAACCTACGTCATTCTCCCAAGGAGTAATCTACGAGTTTTTCTCTAGAATTAAATTAAGGTGAAAATGTAATTAAATTATATACCTAAACTAAAATGCAATTCTAATTCCTAAAATGCTACTAATCGATATGAATTGCAATGCAATATTTTTGGGGGTTTCTTATTTTATAAAGAAATGAAATCCTAATTAAAAAACTAATTAATTAATAACTAAGAAAGAAAATAAGTAGTGGTTTAATTCATTCACGCTAAATGGGAACAATTCAAGAATCACGTGGAGTTAACTAATCTTGCCTTAATTAATTAATTAAACTGTTGGAAAATATCATGCATTTAAATTAATTATAAATCGAATTTTCTAGGCATTATATGGGAAACCCACATACAATAATTAAATCTATAAAGATTAACACAATTAAATTCAAGTAATTGTTGAAATCATATTTTGGATTATCCAATTAAACAATCTAATAATGAGTAAACCAAATTCGCAATGAAAACCACATTGACAATTAAATCAACAATGTGAACTCGATTATAAATCTAACTAATAATTAAGTATTTTAAATATAAAAAAGAAATTAATTAAAAGGCAAAAATTATTTGAACATGAATCAAATCCAGAAACTAAATGAGTTTTAGTCTAAAACTAGACTAATCTCATAAACAACCAAAAATTATTTAAAACTAAACAATCTTAAGTTCTAAACAAAATAAATATTGGACAAGTACTCCCCAATAAACTTCAAATGTAAACCTTAGGCACCAGTCTCCTCTATGCTTCTCCTAAATTGTTTCCCATGATGAATTTATGGAAGATGTGGATTGTGGTAGTGGTGATGGATAGCAATGCATGAGGGTGATTGAATGGTTCTCACCCCAAGGTGAGTGTGAATGAGGTTGGTGTGACCTCTCCTTTGAATTCAGCTTCCTCCCCTTTTATAGGAAAAATAGGCATATATTTAGGCTTCATAAAAAAATATTAGTAGTATTAAATCTGAGTCATTGAATCCTTCTTTAGTTTTCAAGATTAGTTCCGCACTATTGGATTTTAACATTTTCTCCTTTTATATGAACTTATGGATTTATCACTTTACCAACATTCAAAAATTTGATGTTCATACTTTTCTTAAAGTCATCAATGTTAACAGACAAATAGGTCCAATAAGCATGATGACATGAAACATAACTTATAGATACGTTTTGTGTAACACCCCCGAAAATTCAAGTTAGAGATAATAACAATTACTTAAGGCCTCCAAGTGTATGTGATAAATTTAAAAGTCTTTTAAATAAATTTCTAATATTAAATATGTTTATAGGGACATTAAAGTATATTATCTTTAGAATATTAAGAAAAGATAATTACAGGATGAATTTTTAATGAGAATTTTAGGGAAACTAATTTGAGGTCTAAGCAAAATTATGGTAGAACATGATATAAGAGTTAAAATTGGGAAATTAATTTCAGAAAAGGGACCAAAATGAAAACAATGTAAAAGCTTCTGAGTGGGGGATAAATAGAAATATTTAATACTTTGGATGGGCAAAAATGTAATTTCATTAATCTTATTATAAATTATGTCTTCCTTTTCCTTTTTCTTTCTCGGTCAGTTTCTTTCCTTCCTCATGAAAAGGTTTTTCCAAACACTTATTGTCACGCCCCAAAATTTTAAGCGTGACCAGCACAAAGTTTAAGGTATCTAAACTTCGTAAGCCTTTTAAAATTAATTATAGACATATTAAGCATAAATTTATTTATATAGATAGTATTTCAAAACATTTACCATTTCAAGCAATTGACTATAACATTTTCATTTTAATGCTTATAAAGATAAATACACCAAATAAATGAATGTTTAGATAGATACTATTTACAATAAAAATGTAACATTTCTTTTTTTCTCTTAAATTACTTTCACCTTCCATTGTCCTAAAGCACGAAGTGTAGATTCACATTCTTCAATCTGAAATACAAAGTACTATATAAATATGTGCAATCTAAATGATAAATCTTTATTCCCCCAAAAAATAGATAATAAATAATACTACCTCCGGTCTTAAATATAGGACCTAATTGACTTTTTTTGGAGATATTAAGGTTGCGAAATAGGTTATTAAATTATGACATATTTGATATATTTTTAGATTATCCATTAGTTTATAGGAAAAATAAACTAGTTTAAGGGAGAAAATTAGGTAAATCAATTTATAATTAATTTATTTTACTTTTTTAAGAATTTTCTAGAAAAAGTCAATTAGGTCTTATATTTAGGACTAAAGGGAGTATAAACTTGGCAAAAATAAACAATAAATAAATATTACAATATAGAAGTTTCAGCTTATCATGACCATACTTGTATTTGAGAAGAATATAAACCAAAAGGGTAAAATTAGTATATCATAAAAATAATTCCTTTCAAGGATTCCAAAGTAAATATGATACTCATTATGATGAAAAACTTGTTTTCTATAGAGGAACTGACACAAAGCAAACAACAAACCCAACTTGAAATCTACAAGTCAAGCGCAGCCCGAAGGCCACGAAAAACCAGAGTAGCTCGAGACTACGAATACAAGCGTGAACACACAGTCCACAAGGGTAAATAACCAAGCGTGACACGAAGTCACAAAAACAAGCGTGGACACACAGTCCACGAGGGTAAGTAACCAAGCGTTACAAAACCATGAAAACAAGCGTGACTCGAAGTCACGAAACAAGCGTGACAAAACCACGAAACATCCATGACACAAAGTCACGAAACAAGCGCTTTGTGTCTAGTTTCTCAAAAAATAAATATATATTTATGTAGTAATGAATAAATTGATTTGGATGACAAAAACTCCTTTAGAGAGAAATAAAACAAAATCTCTTCGCATTCCAACTCTGGTCCAGTCAATGTATTTGTTTAAGAACATTTTCATATTTTAAATCATTAACTCACAACCTCTAATAGTATATATTTAGCAATATTGAAAATACCAGTGAATAGATTCAAATAATCCTTGTTAGACCAAAACCAAAACTTTCGAATCTGCAATCCAATCCACTTCAAATAAAACCACAGCCATTCAGACCCAAAATGATCATACAAGATACATACCCCACATATGAGTTTAAGCATTATAAAAAACAATCTAACTCATGCATCTTCATTGACAATACCTTAATTGACCTTTACATTCATCACATGTTATTACTCATACTAGCAATTAAACAAATATAGTGGATAAGAAATATAAAGGGCAATGACCTTATTTTGCCCTTCAAGTAACCACCTCGGATCATTGAGCACCCTAAACTAACACTGGGTACAATTTTACCCTTGAAGTAACCAAAGTGGTCCAATTTTACCCTTTTGTGAATGTAATGTTGACACGTGGATGCCACATGTCAACATTACATTTGTCAAAGGGTAAAATTGGACCACTTTAGTTACTTCAAGGGTAAAATTGTACCCAGTGTTAGTTTAGGGTGCCTAGTGGTCCAGGGTGGTTACTTGAAGGGCAAAATAGAGTCATTGCCCAAATATAAATTGATTGGCAACCCATATCCCTCCAACCATGCTAAGAGAAAACAAGTTATTGATCAATTTTTTTTATGCTTTCAAATTCCCAATAGATTCTTTGGGTAGTGCAGAAAAGGGAAACAAGGCATTACACAACTCAAAGTCTTCATCCAACTTCATCAATCATAAACAACATAGAAAATATCCAAGTAAAGCAAGAACTTCCATTCATTTACAAATCTAATTCAGTTATAACAGTAGAAAGAGAAGATAGTCATAAACACACACAATTATCAACACCAAATCCATCCAATACAAGAGGATGAATTCGATAAAAGTCCACATTCAACTTTCACACCTGCTCAAACAAATTTCAAACAGTACTTTCATACCATTGGGTATTTCTTTAAATTAGAACCAAAAAGAATTGTATGATAATCAATGATCAATGATGTAAACACCCTATTTTGTCCGGCCCCCACAAAATAATCAAAAATAAATAAAAAGTCATAAAAATGTTATACGATTTTTCTTAAAGAAATAATAAAAAAAATAAAAAAATAAATTTTAAATTGATCATGGAAACATTCAATAGACATTTTTTATAAAGGGAAAATGCATTGGGAAATTAGAGAGGGAACAACCAAGAATATGTCAAAATATTGAGTAAGTGTGAGGAATGCATTAGGGATGATTGCAATATTTGATTATGATAGTGCTTAATTCTTTCTTGATCCTTGATTTTCCCTCATATAATGTAGTCATGCATGAAATAGGAATTGGAGGGATATGTGCTCATGTCATTTGTTGATTTGATTCATGAACATTAACAAATCTTCCATATTAGTTCACATTTTGAATTTGAATAGGGAGAAATTATATCAATCCAACATAAGTGTGAGGAATGCTTTAGGGATTATTGCAATATTTGATAGTGCTTAATTTTTTCTTGATCCTTGATTTGCCCTCATTTAATGGAGGGATATGTGCTCATGTCACCAAAATACATTTTGTTGATTTGATTCATAGACATTGACAAATTTTCCATACTAGTTCACATTTTGAATTTGAATAGGAAGAAATTGCGCCAATTCCATATGAGAGAAGAAGTTAAAATTGGAAGCATTTGAATTTAATCCCATGTGATTGTTTGAATTAAAATGAGATTGGAATTAGAGGGATTTTTGTCTATGAAATGTTGGATGGAGATTGAAAGGTTCTTGTTTATTCCATATTGATCACATATGAAGATATCTTGCTTATTCTTTGTTGCTCTTATAGTAGAAAAAAATATATAACTAAGGCAAAGACTTGACATATGAATTTTGATTTGTTATCATTGCCTCACACATGAATCAAGTAAGAGAATTGTTGTTGGCTGATTTTTCTTTCCTTCCACGTTGAGAAAATGTAAAAAAAAAGGCAAAGTCATCACATTTGAATTGGGACAATTTGTGCTGATTTTATGGCTTAAAACAAGGAGGAGGAATTACTACAGATTCTTCTTTGCTTCAAAGGTCAAGATATAATTAAGACACACCCTAGTGGCATGCCTATATAAGGAGTGGCTTGTGAAGTAGAGAGGGGAGGCATTATTTTTTTGAGAGGCACCAGTGAGCTTAGGGCAAGAGGGGGAAAATCTGTGAGTGACTTGAGAGAAAAAAACAAAGTTAATCTGGTGATTTGAAAGAAATGTGTTAGAGAGTCTCATGCATGATCATCTCATTCTCATATCGGGGGGTACCATACCAAATAGGAGATCATTTTGACAACTTATAGCTATGATTGCTCTAGGCAATGAATATCTCCAAGATAGAGATAGAGGCAAATTCTTGTGAACATTGAGCATACTTCTATATGATCTTTGCTATTATTCCATGATTAATATTTTATTATGTGTGTTGAATTTTTTCAATATAAACTTGCTTCAGATCAATATTGACGCATTTTAGCTATAATCTTGTTCAAATATTTTGTTGAATGTTTTCCTATCATGGTTTGCTACAATCCATTTTTTTTTCTCTTTCTCCCTTCCCAACTTGGCTTTTTGTTTATTATATCCAGACATTTGGTGTGTGCAATGTGTTTTAAAAAAAACAAAACCATGAATCTCAGATGTATGCGTGGCTATATATATGTTTCATTTGCATTCTGACATGTGTTTGCTTCACTTCATGCTGCCTTTCATTTGTCACTTCAATTTATTTGTCTTATTTTTGCCCTCTAAGGTCTAATCGTGTCTTTGGACGTATCATGACAAACGAAATTTTTTTCTTAAAAAAAACAATAATAAGATGAAAAAGTCTTTTATCAATAAATAAGATCACATCTTTTGGTTTTTTTAATCTTGTATTTTTCATTTCTTCCATGGGAGTTTAATCCAACGCATTTCAAAGGAAAATATTTTTTCAATCCAAATAATCATAGGTTTTCTTAAATAAAAAATACAAACCCAACAAAAAAATTATCTCAAAAATCAAATAAATATTTTCCTAAAAAACACCAAGCAAGTGACACACATTTCTACCCCTTCGAACTACATGGACTTTGATCCCTTAAGGATACGTAGGCCCTAGGACACTTATCCTATGTCAAGTCCAATTATGTAAATTCCTTTTCTTTTATTTTTAGTTTTTATTCTTAGCTTGTTGTATATATTGATGTTGTTTGGTAATTTAAATAAAATTAAAATTAAGGTCATATTTATTTTTAAATAATTAGTTTAGGGTAACCGTTTTTATAGACAGGTGTTGTGGGGTGTTTAACACCTTCCCACCCACAATCGACTCATGAACCCTATTTTTAATACCACCTCTGGTCCTAAATATAAGACCTAAATGACTTTTTTAGGAGAGTTAAGGTTGCAAAATAGTCTATTAAATCATGGCATATTTGATATATTTTTAAATTATCCATTGGTTTATAAGTAAAATACACTAGTTTAAGGGAAAAAACAGGTAAATCAATTTATAATTAACTTATTTTGTTTTGTTTTAGGATTTTTCAAAAAAGTCAATTATGTCTTATATTTAGGACCGGAGGGAATATTATTATTTTGAAAGGTTTTCTAAAATATCCTTTTAAAAATTTTGGTGGCGGCTCCATTTTTTCCATTTTTAAATTAATTTTTTTGGGCGCTGCGGATGATATAATGAACACAGATTGTACACATGCAATCAATACATGACTTATAATCTCAGCGTAAAACTCAAACGTTAATCATGCTTTACCTTTCAAGACATAGCTCAACAAGACTTCTATTACTTTTAGTATTACCTTCCAACAGATTACTTCTGCACAAATCCATGGATCCCTTTAAAACCTGCCGAAACAATAGTGCAGAAGTAGTCTGTTGGAAGGTAATACTAAAAGTAATAGAAGTCTTGTTGAGCTATGTCTTGAATGGTATAGCATGATTATGAATATAAAGTTATAATTAGTTATAGTACCTTTCAAGACATAGCTCAACAAGACTTCGATTACTTTTACTATTACCTTCCAACAGACAATTTTAATGTTATGATTATTTCTAAGTTGTCAATTATTCCCTATAGCTATAACTAATTCTTTGTTGTGAATATGAAGTTGAGAAGAGAATATGAGAGAGAAACAAGAAGAGAGTAAGAGAATATATTATGCAGAGTTTAGTCATATACAATAGTGAGTCCTCTATTTATAGAGGAGAACATTAGGATATATCATGCATTAATCTGGAATAATGAATAAAGCCCAAACATTAGGAGATTGGACATGGACATCCACAATTAGATGGTTTTCATCCCTCTTGGATGTCCAAGACTAAACATATGTCTCATTAAAAAAACTTCAACTAAGTAAAATCCAATGAGATAAAAACTTAATGGAAGAAAAAAGAGTACAATGCATAGTGATAGACTTATTGGTGCTGCCTCATTTAAAGCCTTGCCAGGAAAATCCAATGGGAAAAACCATAGACAAGGGAAAAAGAGTACAGCGTGTATCATCTCTCCCTTTTGACCACTTCAGTTGATATCTCTAAGTCGGGGAAGTCCAATGCCATAAGTAAGCTTCTCAAATGTTGCAGCAGGAAGTGACTTTGTGAACATATCTGCTAGATTTTCACTTGACCGGATTTGGTGGATATCAATTTCACCATTTTTCTGGAGATCTCGAGTGAAGAAAAACTTTGGTGAAATGTGCTTAGTTCTGTATCCTTTGATGTAGCCTTCTTTGAGTTGGGAGATACATGCAGTATCATCCTTGTATATGACTGTGAGACTTATTTTACTAGAAGATAAACCACAAGTACCGTACATGATGTATCAATGATCTCAACCAAACACACTCTCGGCTTGCTTCATCCATTGCAAAAATTTCTGCGTGATTAGATGATGTTGCTGATATGGTTTGTTTCATGGATCTCCATGAAATCGCTGTACTACCACATGTAAACAAATAACCTATTTGTGATCTTCCAGCATGTGGATCCGATTTAAACCCAGCATCTGCTAACAAGTTAACAACAAGGTACTTAATGTTTTCTCAATTCAGTCCAAAGGTAATAATGTTACCATTTTTATCCACTTTAAAGTCATGAGGTCACTACTTCAACAGTTTTCACTATTCAGAATTATCATTCTAAGTCAGAGTTCCACTACCACTATGGTCAGGCTAAATCTATATCTAGTAGTTTCTTCAATTTATTCAATATCATCACTTCTTAATGGTCTGAAAGTAATTCCTTAAATATTTATTCCTTACTTGCCTCATGACTCTAACCTAACATATCCCACCATATCTAAATTACTTAATTGTATTCAATTCCAATGAACCAATTAAGAGTCCTGCTTCTGTACCTATTTTACTCACCCATGATCGCAATTCCAAAATCCATCACCAACCAGAATCGTCTTAATTTCCTCAATAGAATAACGATAACTTATCACAAAACACCGCACTTCCACTTAATATCTCAATAAATCACCATATCGCTAATCACTAAATATGTTTCACATTATCCAACTTAATCCTTTGACTTGATATCCAGAGTAAGAATGTCATTCATCTCCATGATTCAGGAATTCATGATAAATCGGATGGAATCGCTTTATACACAATTTATTCACCAAAATCGTATATAGTTACCTGAGTTACGACCACTAGTATAAATAATAATCCTTACCCAAAACTTCTCATTTTCATGATTAAGAGAGATGTATACCTCTTAAACAACGATAAAACTTTAAATCCAACAAATTATCCCACTAAAGCTTCAATTCATACATAGGTATTACTTTAAATCATCCAACCAAAGTATAGCCTCAAGTAGTCCCCTCAGTCATCATTAATCAGAAACCAAATTTTCTCTCTATATTTTTTTTTTATCAAAAATTTCGAGTCAACCATCCATCCCTGATCATTATTGTATCATCCAATCCTCAAAATCCTAACTCCTCTTAATTACATCTATTTAATTATTACTAGCTGAATAATCGTAACTTTAGTCTAATTATTTCACCCATTTTTAATCACAACAATTGATACCGATTAAATTCTTCATTAGTATTAATATTTGTATGCCCTATAAGCCAAGAGAAACTTCACAATCCCCTTTAAATATCAAGCCTTATCCATATTTATCTCATTTACAACCTTTGGCGTATCAGCAATATCCTCTCAATTATCATTAACAATCTCCCTCTATTAGTGTCACTTCCAATAGCCAGTAAACTACAAAAGTCATTAAACCCACAGTTGAATCCTAGTGGTCTCCTCAATCCACTTTAATCCATAACCTAAATTTCCTCCATAATCACTATAGTACACTAATTTCTACAATTTATCAACTTTGTCCAAATACATCTAAATCAAAACATTCTAGTTATACCCTCACTACCATATTCAGTCATTAATATCATTAACGTATACTGGACGTAACAGTTTCAAGTCTCACATTTTTAACTCAACACTTAACTCTAAAGAATCATACTACAATCCCAACATGATACCTAAGTAGTTAAAACTGTAGTTTACATCAAAAGTCGTCTTTGAGGCAATTTAGACTTAAACACAAGCAAATCCTACCTAGTGTGATTCGAACAAAACTGTACAATGAAATTTTTGATCAACCTCATAACATGGACAATAACCCATAAATCAGTTCAATAACTCAATGATTTCATAATCCTACAATTCCTCAAACATGTCCATAACCATCCAAACCTTAAAGTTCACCATTGAACCACCATTATGTGAATCCAACTAGCATGTTTCCATACTCCAATTTACCTTTACACATTCTTATTAAAGATTTCTAACATTTCACCTATTCCATTACTTTCCCCTAAAAATCACTTCTCCAATCCTTTGACGTTACTCCAAAAAAATCCATAAACTACTAGATCATTAATAAAATCAACCAAAATAACTACAATATTTAACAATAGAAGAGTCACTATGGATTTCGTCAAAATAATAATGGCACTAATCTATTCGCCTACAAGATTCCACAATTAATACAATAGAAAGTCATTTACTGAATCTCTAGCCACTCAACATTTAAGCATTGAAAACAATATTCCTACGGAACAATCCAATTAATTAAATCTTACATGGATAACCTTGTTTAAGATTTCTCAAGCTTCGCAGGTTCAATCAATAACTCTCTCTTTCTCAGACCATTACATACAACCCAAAACCAAACACTTCTGTATACTACAGTATTCAACTCTAAACACAAAATCTAGCTCAAGGTCAAATCCTTCAATTTTAGCCACATCATCATCTCATAACCTTATAGGTATTATATAACAAATCTAGAACCCCAAAACTACACTTAGAATACTACGAGTCATAGTTTTCTCCCCACAAAATCTAGCTCATATAACAACCTAAAATCCAAAATTTACAACCAACTTCCAATCCTCAAAACAAAAAAAAATTACCTAATTGAATCAAATTCACATCCAACGTTCCCATCAACATATTCCCTTAATTGAGAATCCACACACGTCAATTCACTTAATATCATCATACAACCTTAAATAAATTCACATGAATCACCAATTATCCTCATCACAAAAGCATAAATTTCCAATATTCCCAACATTAATAGATTCCCATGAACACCATATCATTTCTCACTTAACTTATTAGTTCTAATATCGACTCAAATCCTCCCACAACCTTATAAATCAAGTTCTCTCCAACGACATTCAAATATATTATCATTCATCTTCAATGAAGCCAACTCGCAAAAAGTCTACCTCCTTTAACCAAATAAAGTCTCTCATGATGCCTCGACTATGATTATGGCCGGCTCATAATTATAATCGGGACCCCCGAGAAGAATCCTTATTTAGTTAACATCCTAATTCCTTATCAATCTCTCAATATATACATTGAATCTCTATCCCTGCTTTGTCAAATAAATCCTTATATCATAATCACTGTTAGCACAATTCTCAAAATCTATGTTGTCTTTAGTTCCATACATTCCCTAAACTATGTCTATCTCATTCAAATCATTACACAGTCCAGCAATGATACTAACCAACGCACGATAATCGATTTAATCCTCGCCATAAGGTTTAACTTCTTTCTATTAATTGGTAAACTTATTTCAATAATTTCTAAAGTACACAATACTCTTTTTAATTCAAACAAGATAATCAACTAAATTCACTTAACCTCTAAATCAACCTCAACATATCTATTTATTTTAGTTATGTCCAAATCAATTTTCTACTTCAAACATTTCTACATGGTATACTTAAAACTTAACCTACTTTAACAATTACCATCCATCTCATAAGCTTTAACTGAAAAGCTTATATCCAGCAATACTAAGTCTCCCCACCATAGGAATTTTGTCCACAAAATTCGACTGCCATATCCTGAAAACAACGGTCAGTGATTATGCACAACAGGAATGGAAAAGGAATATATATTGTCATTCTATATGCAATGCAACAGGAAGGGTATCGTTTACCATAAAACTGATACCAAGTTGTAACATACCTCCTAATAACACATTATTAACCTACTAACTTCCACCTAATTAAACACATACTCAAAATAATCCAACCAAATGGTGTCTAACCATGTTAGCAAAAATACATCTAACATGGTTAGAAAAAGAAGACGATATATATCAAAATTAGATGCCCTAACCATGTTAGTAAAGAATTCACCTAACATGGTTAACATACAAATTTTTCTACTAAGAAGATATTACAAGTATATGCTTAACTATGTTAGAAATGAAAATCTCCTAACATAGTTAGTAAAAAAAATTACCATCATCCTAACCAATCCATACAATCAATGTAATAACAAAATTCTAACCATGTTAGAAAAGAATCACCTAACATGGTTAGAAAAGAAACCAAACAAGCTACATAAAAGGTAACCATATTAGACGGGCCCATCTAACGTGGTTGTGTTAAGAGATCACATCAACAATGTGTTATAACCATGTTAGGAAAAAAAATTTCCTTAACACGGTTATTCCAAAACACCTATACAAATAATTACATAAAAAAACAACTATCTGACTTAAACATGTCAGTATCACAAGGCATAACCAAATATTGCTATTCACAACCATTTAATACTTCCATATCAGGAAAAGGGATTGCCTTTCCATTTACAGGCAATTCTCCTGTAACAATAAATTCATCTGCATTCCATAAACAGGATAACAAGATTGCCTTTCCATTATCAGGCAATCCTCCTGTAGCAACCGACCCACATGCAGTACATATTCAATTATCACAGTACCAACAAAATCAATAATTAAACAACCAATCAACAGAGACAGATAATATAAACATCCAACAAATCAGTCGTTCAAATTAACTACAAACAAATGCGGAAGCGGATGCAGCCTAATCAATGACAATATATTCCTTATAGATCACCTCCGGCCTACTCACTGTCTAAGTGTGGGCCGGCCAATCTTTTCCCTTCCTCTCTGCTCCCCTCTAGGCATGATCACCTGTAAAAAAAATAAAGGGAATGGGGTGAGACAAAACTATGTCTCAGTAATCACTGCTTAACTCACTGTGAGACTCAGATGTGAGGTAGTGGAGTGTCTACAGGGTACCACAGTTTTCAAAACCTGCATAAACCACGCAATACATACATATATATATACAGAACAGATACATCCATCTCTCAATAGGCAAAAATAAACGTGTGTGACACTGTGCCCGGTCTACAATCCGAAAAGCATAACAAGGGACCACTCTAATCAATGTGAAAATCCCTGGTTCCTTTACAATCCGAGGAACCCGTACAATTAATCTATCGATTTGCGCAAATCGATAGGTTACATCGGCCGACAGTACTAAGAATCAGTGTCATGCAACATACAAAAATTTATGTAAACATGTATATATAAAGTACAATTTGTTTAGAAAGGCACCCTATAGCCCACGTTTAAATATAAAATATTCCGAACACATTTCATTTATATATATAAGTAGAAGAGGATGCTAGAAAATCTTCAACTACCGTCACCCTCAGTATCACAGTCAGTTAAGCGTGATTACCTGTTCAAGCTCAAAAACAGCACTATATATCCTCAGTTATTGCCTTTCGCGAGCTCCACTCGAAGCATCGCCGACCAAAAATCGCACAATGAGCTGCTAATGGTCAAGACACAATATCAGTGACTTTGACCACCATTCAACTAATTCTATTTTAAGAGGTAAGGATGCTAAATACTTTAATTAAATGCTATGTATCATTTCCACTTTACTCATCCCCATGAATTCCTAAACATTGTTCCAATTATTATGTTCCTTTATCATTCCTATCAAACACTATGCCACACTTCCAAAACTTACCAACATTTTCAAGAAACACTCATTACTCAAATTCTATCCTCATACCTTTCTTTTTCTCTTACCCCTTTGATTATATTCCTAAAACATTTAACTTTTTACCATTTCTCATTGTACTTGGCAACACTAACCAACCATCTATACACCACCAAAACAACCTCATTCATATCAATATGACAAGTAAATGTGCCTCCCAACCTCACAAATTCAGAAACCTACCACCAAACTACAAACATTCTTTTACATAACCAAATTCCCTTTTTAATCAACACCTTAACTTCTAAATATCCTTCCAAACTTTCCCTTTACCAATCCTTTACAATAACAAGATTTTCAACCTTCATCATCTCTTGAAACATTATAAACCCACCATGACCAAACCATCCTTTAAACCATATAAAACCACTTCCAATCAATACTTTAACTATCCAACTTCCTTTTAAAGCCCAAGCTAGCCAACATTAGCATTCCAACATCAATGAACAATCTTAACTATCATTACATAACCACCATTTAAGTTCAAGACCTTATTCTTTAGTGAACTCTTATTTAAAGAGCCAATAAAATTCTTAAATTAACTTCCAACTTCAATAAACAACTTCAACTAACATTACAAAATCACCAATCTATTCCAAAACACCAATCATTAGCCAAATCTTAACTCAAAGAGCCCAAATATTGCTCATTTTCATACTCAACTTAAATTTTCATCTATAACTCACTTAAATACTTTCAAGAACAGTCAATAACCCACCTATACAAAACCTAAATTCAACTTTAAAGCTCCTTAAATGCATTCATGGTCAAACCCTAACTTAAAAGAGGAAGCTTTAAACAAAAATCAATGTCATTAGATGATCGGAGGACTTACGGAGTTCAAAGATGAGAGAATGAACCTCACTGCCGCCGGCCGCCGTCTGGGTCGCCGGAAAACACCTCTTCCTAGGTGGTTGGCCGAGAAATGAAAGGAAAGGGAAAGGAAAGATGAGAAATGAAGTTGGAACATGAAGAAATCACATAAAAACGAAAGAAACTATCATCCACCTTCAAAAACCAACTCCCTTCGCCGGAAAACACCTCGCCGCCGCCAGAAGAAGCCACGGCCGAAGCACTCCCTCCAAGCACCGATCGAGTGCGAGCTTCACGGATCTGTGAAGGAGAACAAGTGCAAAACGGAAATGAAGAAGCTTTATGGGAAGGCAAGGCCGAATGGGTGTGTGGGTGTGGAGAGAAAAATGAAAGAGAGGTGAGGAAGGGAGGTGGCCGACGCATTTTGTGAGAGGGAGGAGGAAGAGTCCGAAAATTTTAAGAGGGAAGGGAAGGAGGGGCGTGTTTGGTTGAGTGGAATGAGGAGGGGTTATGATAATTCATCGCCCAAACGTGTCATAGTGTACTCTTTTTAATTTAAAACCACTTAAACCAGCCTCCAATCTCCCTAATTTTCAAAATATTTTTGGTTTCATCATTCCCTCATATTTCAAATTCTTCAATTGCTTATTTAATTATTTGGGCGCTTAATACTCAAAACTCCCAAAAATATTCTAAAAATCACCAAAAATTCCTAAAAAGTCTTAAATTTCCAATTTCTCCATTTATTATTTCCTAAAACACTCCCTAATCCTGTATTAAATTTTCAGGATGTTACACTCAATTTGTAACCCAAGACAAAATTTTATTCTTCCTAAGTCCTTCATTTCAAATTCTTTCTTCAGATAATTTATTGCCTTATCTAACTCTTCAGGAGTTCCAATGATATTTATATCATCAATATATACGAAAATTATAGCAAACTCATTTCTAGAACTTTTCATGAATATACATGGGCATATTGGATCATTTTTATATCCTTCTTTCAGGAGATACTCACTAAGCCTATTGTACCGCATACGCCCCGATTGCTATAATCCGTATAAAGACATATTTAACCGTATCGAGTACTGTTCTCGTGAATTCAAAGTGCATGCTTCTGGCAACTGAATCCTTCAGGGTGTTTCATATAAATTTCACTATCAAGTGAACCATACAAATAGGTCGTAACAACATCCATTAGATGTATGCCTTCCTTCATTGACGGCTAGACTAATCAAATATCGAAAGTAGTTGCATCTATTACTGATGAATATACGTCTCTTCAAAGTCAATGTCTGGTCTTTGTGTAAAACCCTTGTGCGACAAGTCGTGCCATATAAGCGTCTTCAAAGTCACCTTTTTCATTTCGCTTTCGCACAAAAACCCATTTGTATCCAACTGGTTTCACATCTTGAGGTGTATGGACTACAAGTCCAAAAACTTTTCAACTTTCCAATGATTTTAATTCTGCCTCGATTTCTTCTTTCCATTTTGGCCAATCACATCTTTGTTTACATTCTTTAATGGACTTTGGCTCATGATCCTCATTATCATTCATCATATCAATCGCTACATTGTAGCGAAAACAACGTCAATATTGACTTCATTTCGATCCCATCGTATTCCACTTGTGGTATAATTTTTTGAGATCTCATGATTTTCACATATTTCAGGCACCTGAGTCTCTTTTGGAATTATGACATTTTCATTATCCAATGACTCTTCTGGAGTTACTAAAATTTCTTGGTTATCCTCGATTTGGCCATCTTTATTGTTAGCTCCTTTTCTCTTTCGAGGATTTTTATCTCTTGAACTGATGGGCCTTCCACGTTTCAAATGTGCCTTAAATTCATTTGCAATGGATTGCCCTACATGAACATCAATTTTTATATAGCAATGACAACTGGAATATGTGACTTTGTCACTTTCTTTGCGTAAGTAAATGCATTTGCCAATTGATTAGCCAAATTTTGCAAATGAATTATATTTTGAACTTCAAGTTCACATTGTTTTGTACGAGTATCAAAATGAGACAATGATAACTCATTCCAGCTAATTTCGTTTTCTGACGGCTTATTTTCTCCCCCTAATGTTGGGAAAGATAATTCATCAAAATGACAATCGACAAATTGATGGCTCAATATATTTTATTATTGAAGGAGATTCATACCTAACATATATTCTCATCCTTCTTTGAGGACTCATCTTAGTATGTTGTGGTGGAGCAATTGGAGTATGCACTGCACATCCAAAAGTCCTTAATTATGTGGGAGATATTAGGTTCCTGATCAAGAACCAATATCAAAGGGTAGACCTCTAGATTACTTGTTGGGAGATTTGATCTCATAATTGCATGCATAATTGCATGTCCCTAAGCTGAAATTGGGAGATTTGATCTCATAAGTAGCTTAATTAATTGCAAATTCTTAATCAATGGTTCAGCAAGTCCAATTTGTGTATGAATATGAGCTACAGGATGTTCAATGTAACATACAAATTTTAGTCCCTAATTAACCAAGAATAACACTTTCAATTCCATAATTTACTTTACTAACTATGATAGAAAGAGGTATTTCCATAATATCAATATCACTATCATAGTTAGAAAAGAAATTTCTAATAATTTATATGCATTATCCATGATAGAAAAGAATTTCCTAATACAATACAAATGCTATCATGGATAATTATCTGCTAACCATGTTAGAAAAGAATAACCTAACATGGTTATTAAAAGAAACTAAATGTCATTCAGAAATGATAATCATATTAGAGCGGGGCCTATCTAACATGGTTATATAAATGAACAACACTCAATCAGTCACACATCACCAAAATATACCATATAACCCTGTTAGAAATAGAATTTCCTTAACAAGGTTATTCTAAAACATCTGTACAAATAATACAAACAAACAAATATCACAAAGTACAACCATTGAACAAGTCCATATCCAGCAAGGGAGATTGCCTTTCCATTATCAGGCAATTTACCCTATACAAATTATCCACACACAGTCCCTAATCAGGAACAAAGATTGTCTTTCCATTAACAGACAATCCTCATATACCAATAATCCTACGCACCATTCTGCATCATAACCACCATCAACTAACAAAGTCCGTAGCATAGCTACGACTATTACATCTGTCATAGTTACACCGTAACTATAACAATATCCATAATCCAACCAAAACCCAACAGAAACATTTAATTCAGTCATCAAACAAATCAATTATTCAAAACAATACAAACAAATGCGGAAGCGGATGCAACCTAATAAATGGCAATATATATTCCCTATAGATCACATCCGGCCTACTCGTGTGGGCCGGCCAATCCTTTCCCCTTCCTCTCTGCTTCCCTCTCTGGGCATGATCACCTGTAAAAAAAGATAAGGGAATGGGGTGAGACAAAACTATGTCTCAGTAATCACTACTTAACTCACTGTGAGACTCAGAAGTGGGGTAGTGGAGCGTCTACAGGGTACCACAGTTTTCAAAACCTGCATAACCACATAATATATACACATATATACAGTACAGATACATCCATCTCTCAATAGACAAAAATAAACGTGATTGACACTGTGCCCAGTCTCAAATCTGAAAGTATGAAAAAGGGAGCACTTTAAAATGTGAAAACATCCCTGGTTCCTTTACAATTCGAGGAACCTGTACAATTAACCTATCGATTTGCGCAAATCGATGGTTACATCGGCCGACGGTACTAATAATCAGTGTCATGCAACATGCAAAATATTTATATAAATATGAATATATATAAAGTACAGTTCAGTTGAAAGGTACCCTATAGCCCACGTTTAAATATAAAATAATCTGAACTCATTTCATTTATATATATAGGTAGAAGAGGATTTTAGAAATCCTCAACTACCGTCACCCTCAGTATCACAGTCAGTTAAGCGTGATTACCTGTTCAAGCTCAAAAACAACAATGTATATATCCTGAGTTATTGCCTTCCGCGAGCTCCACTCGAAGCATTGCCGACTATAATCGCACAATGAGCTGCTGATGGTCAAGACACAATATCAATGACTTAGACCACCAATCCAAACTAATTCTAAAACAATTATTGAAGTAATCAATTACTTCTAACTTCCATACTTTTCTATATTCTTCTGTACCCCACAATTCCCTTAACCCTTTGTTTATAATTCTTAAAGTATTGACTTTACCATTTTCCCTAACTCTTACCAAAATCAACCAAACATGTAAAATTTACTAAACCTCTTCAAAAATATTCCTTATGTATTCTAAATAGCTCCCTAACTTTCCCAAATAATCCACCACCATTCAAACACTCTTTTACATACCAAAAATCCTAAGAATTCCTAACTTTCCTAATGATCTTTACTAAAAGCCTTTTCTAATTCTGTTTTAATTTTCAGGATGTTACATTCAACATCAATTTCAAGGGACATACAATATTCATTGAAGACTTGTGAAGTAAATTCACAAGCATTATCAAGTCGTATTTTCTTGATCGGATAATCAGGAAAATGTGCTCTCAATCTTATTAATTGAGTAAGTAATCTCGCAAACGCCAGGTTGTGAGAAGAGAGTAAGCAAACATGTGACCATCTAGTTGATGCATCAATCAAAACCATAAAGTACCTAAATGGTCCACATGGTAGGTGAATTGGCCCACATATATCTCCCTGTATGCGTTCTAAAAATATGAAGGATTCACTCTCTATTTTCCTCGGTGATGGCCGAATAATTAATTTCCCCTTGGAACATGCACCACATGAGAAATCTTTAGATTGTGGTATTTGTTGACATTTTAATGAACGTCCACATGAATTCTCAATTATTTTTCGCATCATAGTTGTCCCGGGATGGCCTAACCGGTCATGCCAAACATTAAATTTAATATTGTTTGTAAACTTTTGGTTTACAACAACATTTATCTGAATTATACTAATAAATATATATAGTACAATCCACTAGAAAGAGAAAGTAATCTTTCTAGTATGCACTTTTCACCAAAAACTACATTTGTGATATCAAAGATATTCTTGATTCCCTTCAGTTTTTGTTTCTACATGGTATCGATTTCTATGGATATGCTTGAAACTCAATAGATTTCTTTTAGACTTTGTTAAGTAAAGTACATTTGCAATGTATAGTTTTGTTCCTCCAGGTAACAAAAGATTAGCTTTTCCTGGGTCTTCAATCAAATTTATAGTTCCAGATATAGTTTGAACATTGGCTTCTCGCATTATTAGGGAAGAAAAATGTTTCTCATTCCCCAATATAGTGTGAGTTGTTGCACTATCAATATGGCACAATTCTCCACGATTGGTGTCGAAAAGAGTCATTCTATCATTACAAGAACATGGAAAACAGAAAAGAAAAAAAAACTTTAATTAATGACAAAGGGAAGTACATCTTTAACTACTTGGAAAGGAAATTGCATCAAAAGAAAATCTTAAAACAAAAACAGAAAAACAAACTAAAACATAGTAATTTCAACTACATGGAAATAACTTAATTTTGGACAATCCCGTCATTAATAAGGTAACCAATGTTTCCATTAGCATCATCAAAGAAATCATCAATCTCCAGGTGAGTGCCATTCATATTGTCAAAATCAAAATCGCCTTTGTTTTGATTTTTATTCTTGAGAAATTGTTGGTATAGGTTAACCAAATGCTTTGGTGTACGACATACACATGACCAATGACCTTTTCCACCACAGCGATAACACAATTTTTCATCTTGATTGTTGTGGCTATCATTTTCCTTCCGCGGATCCTTTTCGATCTTAGTCCACTTAAAGTGAGGTATTGGATCACTACGACCACATCCTTGTTTATAGCCCCATCCATGTCCATGATGAGTGAATTGTTTTGTAACTGCATTCACTTTTGAGAATGGTGTTGACCCCTTTGGACGTGATTTATGATTTTTCATGAGGAGCTCGTTGTTTTGTTCAGCTACAAGAAGACATGAGATCAATTGAGAATACTTCTTAAAACCCTTCTCACGATATTGCTGCTACAGGATCACATTAGAAGCATGAAATGTCGAAAAGGATTTCTCTAACTAGTCCTCATCTCTCACCGCATAATTTCAATTGAGAACTTATGGCAAAAATTGCTGAATTGTACTATGCTATAGATTTAAAATTTCGTAGTCTCAGATGAATCCAATCATAACGAACTTTTGTTAAGATTACCCTCCTCTGATGATTGAATCTTTCTTTCAAATTATTCCACAATTCCAGTGGCTCTTTTATAGTCATATATTCGACTATTAGTCCCTAATGGAGGTGGTGGCGAAGAAAAATCATAGTCGTAGACTTATTTTGACTAGACACTTCTTTTTCAGGCAAAATGGTTTCTCCCAAACCATTTGCATTCAGGTGGATTTCAGCATCTAACACCCAAGAAAAATAATTTCTTCCCGAAATGTCGAGACCCGCAAAATCAAGTTTGGTTAAATTGGCATATTGACACTATAAAAAATAACAATAAATTAATAAAATAAAACAATTACTTTATATTTAGATAGAAATTGTTTTATATGATTTCCGGTCATAAAATCTTTATTGCTTCAGTCCATGGTGATATAGCCATTAAAAAAATTACATCAAGTATGACTTCAGGCCAATTTATGAGATGACACTTCAGGTTCCATCAAACATGGCTTCACACCAAATATTTACTATGTGGAACTTCAGGTCCATCAAATATGGCTTCAGGCCATAAAAATGAAATTTTTACTAGATAGAACTTTAGGTTCCATCAAAATCAAATACGACTTCAAGCCATAAAAAATGACATTTTTTAGTAGATGAAACTTGAAACTTCAAGTTTCATCAAAATCAAATACGGCCGTAATGATAAATTGGAACTACAAATTCTGAATAGATGACTTATGACATCATTATATTGGAACGACAGGTTCCACAAATCACAAAATATAAGAGATAAGAACAAAATGAAGAAAATGATATTATTACCATAATATTACCTTGGTTGGAGTCTCGTGCTCGGTTAGAGCTTTGTGCTGATAACATGTTATGAAGAGAGTAGGAGAAGAGAACATGAGAGAAACAAGAAGAGAGTAGGAGAATATATTATTCAGAGGTTAGGCATATACAATAGTGATCCCTCTATTTATAGAGGAGAACATTATGGTTACATTATGCATTAATATGGAATAATGAATATAGCCCAATCATTAGGAGGAATATAGGGGATTGGACATGGACATCCACAATTAGAGGGTTTTCATAACATTCGTTGTTATTTCTAATCCAATTTTTGGGTGTTACAATTCCTAAATAAAAAACCAAGTAGATGTGTATGAAAAACAATATATGAAGAAATACATTCAAGAGTTCAAAGAACTAGAAAAAACATACCAAAGATGAAAATATATGGAATTATGAAAATATATGGAATTAGAGCTTCCAGGATGAAAGAGACAAAACGATTTAGAGAAAGAGAAGAGAGAAAGAGGCCACAGCTGAGAGAGAGAGAGAGAGAGAACACCCCAACTTATATGTGTCATCCAAATAGCACATAATATGCCCATGAAAGAACGTCCCACCAGGACGAAAAGGCCTAGAACCATCCCTTCTCTCTCCTTATTATATCTTTCTGCACTCTCTCGTCTCTCTCCCGTTGAGTCTCCCTAGGAGCTTCCAACGTCCTCTGTAAGACCACCAAACCCTCCCTCCCATTGAGTTTCCTCTTATACATACCATTCATCTCCAATCACCCCTCCATCAACTTCAATTCCCCGTCACCTTCCTTTCCTTCGAACCTCAACGTCGACCTTATGTAATATGACTCCTCCTTACCTTTAATCTTCCCAACAAACGAAAAATCAATATCATCCCTGAAACAGTGTTTACGGTAAACATCATACCCTGGAAACCTGTAACACACGTTCATCGCTCGCCTTCCACTCGTGTATATCACCATCCGGCTCAGCGATAGCCCATCAATCAAATCCAACCATTCAATATTCCTCCTAGAACTCTTCGCATGTATCAACCCTATTCCAACCATCTCCTCCTTTGGAATCGAAATCTACAACCTGAATATCCTTTCCAAACCTTTCTGACACTGTTTCTGTCACTGCCTCTTTTGATACCACCAGCTTTCCCCTACAATAAAGGTCTACTGTGGATATCAATTGTGGGATTCGCTCCACGTTTATTTGTGTGTGTCGTCGACACGTGGTGTGGATTGACTAGCATAGTGAGACAGCGTCACAAAAGAAAGTGTGGAGGGATCTACGCATCACGTAGCGGACGATTGGAGACATGGAAGATGGCCATGTGGATTCGCAAAGTTCGGCCAGCACCTCCCAATCCATGCGCGCAGTTGGGATCATGTGGCAGCGATGGATACAAGTGTCTTGGCATTCACACATGTCAGGATGTGAGTTTGAATTATGTGTGCGTTTAAAGTTGAGAGGCGGTCACCTATGTCATCCGTGGAGATCTCTTCATCATGTTTGGGGCGGCAATCGTCATGTTGTTGCTCAATTTCCGTAAACATTGTATATCTTCTTGTGATCTTTGTTAGGAAAAGTAATGGGAGAGAAAGTGGGAAGTGAGAGAGAGTAAGAAAGAGGCTTTTTCAAAACACCCAATATATTTTTCACCATACTCGTAATATGTTCTCCAATCCATTGATCTTAATGAGAGATTCACTTCTGGTGAAGAAGTGAATCTCTCATTAGCTTGGGGGTCTTCGCTCTTGCCCTTATCATCATCGAGACCCAACAAATACGCTCCTTTAGATGTAGTTCCCCATGCCACTCCTGAAGTTGTTCTCTAAACTACTTCTGAAAATGTCGCTCCTTAAGCCAAACCTGCAGAAAATGTGTTATCCAATGATGCTTAGGCTAGCAAAGGGGTAAAAGCAAACCCATAGAACATGCATATCCCATGCGTAGTTTGTGCTAGTAAGATCTACAAGAAGAAGGTGAAGGCAAGTTTTTTTTTATCAAAACACTATCTTTTTTTTATCAAAACAATCATCTAGTTTATTGTTTGTTACTTCCTCGTTAGCTTTTTAATTTACTCGTAATTCTATTTTAATTTTTGAGGGTATTCAAGCCTCTCAATACGCTATTTTATTCTCACAACATTTTTTAGAACTTTTTTGGAACGAGATCCTACAAACAAATCAACTTTTTTTAGGTATATAGCATTGAATTGAGATAATCGATATTACTTTATTTTATATGCAAATTATGTGAGTGTAGAATGAGATCGATGGATTATGTGTGTATATCCATTTTCAAATGAAATTAGTTTTATGAATATGAGTGCAGATAATGATAGTAATTGGAGAGACAGATGCAAACAAGAATATAAACATAAACATAAAAATGAACATGAGCATAAATATGAATATAAATATAAACATAAACATTTCATTATAAAATTCTATTTCTATAAAAAATATTCATACATATTCTTGGTTTATTGCCTTTGAATGTACACAAATAATAAGAATCAAATTAATAAAACCATAATAATAGAATTGAACAAATTATTATTTAATCTAATATATAATATTTTACCTTCAAACGCTCCCAATTGACATTACTTTGACCTTTTCTTCCCGGTCAACTTCTTCGAATGATTTTCAAAGTTCTATTGTCAACTACTTGTAAGTAAAATACATATTATAATAATATTAAATAAGGTTATACACAACTTATGTTTCAAGAACCTACTTTGTATCTTTATTTATGTCCCATTACAAAGAACAAAACCTGTATATAGTGTTCTCATAAGGGCAAATAACAGCAAGCTTCCAGTGATCACTGCAATTACATTATATTAATATCATATTATTAAGAAAATTTTTGCTTATAAAAATATGTGTTATAATTGGATACTTTTCTATAGGGTGCAAAGCAAATATCACTTTCTCTAATTGTCCTTCCAATATATGACGTTTTCTCACTTAAACAATTATTCCCAAATGATTGAATAGAATGAGGTCATAAACCCAAGTCTCCACATAGATTGCCGAGATACCTATATGTAAATAGAAAATAAGTGATTATTTAGAAAATAAAAAACCAATGTAGAAAAGAAGGAAAATAGGAGTCCATATCAACAACAACTAAAAATCAATTGTCTCCATCATCTTACTTTTTCTTTGCAACAAGTTCAATCACATTTTGAGAACTTGAACTAAAACAATCCTTTAGCCATTGTTTCCTAATTTATAAAGTAATATTTATAAATAATATAAAAAAAACTGTACCATTTAAATTAGGAAATAAAATGAAATTATAAATTTATTCATACCCTATCTGTAACTTGATAGACTAGCCTTCTTAGCCAAAGAATGAAATGTTTTCTTTCTTCTCCAACTGTTTTTACTTCATCACTAGGGAATTGAACTAATAGTATTATCTACAACCTTTCAATCGATACCTTCACCTGGTCATTTAGAATCTTTTGGTGATGAATCATTGCTGCGAAATTGTATGTCTTTTTATATGCAACTAATTGTGTTTCAGGATACTCCACATAAAGCATACATAAAATTTCTTCCTCCAAACATTTACCTTTTTTACTTAGTGGTATGATTAGTGGAATTGGAGATTGTTGTGTATGTAGACATTGTGTTTTCATTGAAGTAAATGATGACATAATTGACTACATTTCCATAATCTTTTGGAGTAAAAGATGACATAATTGACTGCATTTGTTTTCTTTTCTACTTCCTCTATCAACATTTTCACATTTTCTATTGGAATGCCTTCTGAGCCACGAGTAGAAGATGGTGGTCCAAAGTGTTCCCTAATACCCAACCCTCCCAACATACCCCTAACACGACCAGGGTGTTCTTTCTTCCCCAACGTTGTAGAAAGTATAACATTCCGACCAATAACAACAAATTTTCCTTGATTAGTTGTAGAGCTGGGAATTTCCAACATGGCCCGCCGGGTTCAACCCAACCCGCCTAAAAAAAACGGGTCGGGCCAAAGAAAATGAAACCCGCTTGTATTGGGTCAGGTCGGGTTGGTAGCCCGCTTATATCGGGTTTGCGGGCTAGCCCGCTTACTTTATTTTTGAAAAAAAATTTATCTGCCTTTTCCTGGGTAATGAAAATTTTCTGCCTTTTTATCATAAACTCATCTTCCTTTTTTCCATTCTTTCATGTCTTCTTTGTTTTCATCTTCAATTTGAATTTTTTTAGACTTTATTTTGTTGTGTGTGAGGTTTCATATTTTGTTTTGGAGTGTGTAACATGAATATGTGAATTTAAGTATATATTAAACATATGAGGAAGAAAATATAGCCAAGGTCATAGATATATGTTTTACGTATGAGGTTTTTCACATGGGATTGAAAAAGGGGTGCAAAAAAATCTTTTGACATTGTAATATGTTATAGATATTTTAGCTTTGTTGTTTGACAACAATTAAAAAAAAGGTGAAGATTAAAGAATATATATATTAGAAATTAGATAACATATGTTAAGGATCTTTGAAAATCATAAACTATTTTGAATTTGTTCACATTATAGTTTTGAAATTTAGACAGATAAATCAAAACTATAATGTGAACAAATTCAAAATAGTTTATGACTTTCAAGACAAATAACACCTAAATTTGACTGGGTGAATCTTGATCGAGCGACTTGATATTTGTAGCTTTTATATCTTGTAATATATAGTGGTATCCAATTTTATTAAAAAAACAATAGACAGATAAAATTATTCATTTACTTTGTTAGTAAATGATGCTGTCACAAATTTTTTGTGTTTTTTTTTACTATTTTAATGTTCAATTTTAATTTTTAAAAAATATATAGCCTGTAATTCTGGTCGGGCTAGCCCGGCCTATTAGTAAATGCGGGTCGGGTTATGATATTCCAGCCCGTATTAGAATCGGGTCAGGTCGGGATGACCCGCTTCTACTTTGGGGTTGGGTCAGATTGGCCCGTTTTTTCCGGCTCTAATTAGTTGCTTCTTCTTGAGTCCTACAATTAAGACAACAATGAAATTAAGAAACTATCCCGCAACAAAATAGTAAATTTATAAATGGTAAGGGACCTAATCTGCCCCCGAAGTAACCACCAAGGAGCGCTGAGCACCCTGAACTAACAACAGGCCCGTATCTGCACTCCAAGTAACCAAGGTGTTTAAAAACTACCCCGGTTTGACGGTCAACAACGTTTGACCGTTAGTATGCATATGTGGACGCCACGTGGAGACCTGTTTTGCCACCCGGCGCCTTGCCATCGCCACGTAGGATAAGTTAAAGTGGGTCCCACATTAAATAAAAAAAAAATTCTCCCTCCCTCCTCACCTCCCACCCACCGCCCCCCACCCCCCCTCACCTCCCTTCCCAGCCCCCCCACCACCAGCCCCACCCCCCCTCCACCTCCCCCCCACCACCCGCCCCACCCCCCCTTCACCTCCCTCCCTCACTTCACCACCCGCCCCACCTCCCCTCCGGCCACCGCCCTCCGCCGTCCCCCTCCCTCAAACACCGCCTCTCCCTCTCCTCCGACCACCACCGCGCCGCCCTCATCATCCTCCTCAACAAACTCCTAATCTCCCCTTCCAAATTCATCTGTACACTCCTCTTAGAGATCATCACAAATTCTCTCAATTCAGATCATAATTCTCAAAAAGATTCAAACTTTGACGAAATTGACGTCACTGAAGATGAAATGTGTGTGTTGAAGAGTGTTGAAGGTTGTTCTTTTCTTGGGGTTTGTGCTATTTTGGATCATAAAGGAATGGCTTTATCCGTGCTTGCTGACGTGGCAGCTGCGTTGTCATGTGAGGCGTTGAAGGCTGACGTGGCCGGGTTTGATGTGATGGATTCGGGAGATGGGTATGCGAAGGAGAGAGTGGGTGTGTGTAGTGATATGAAGGTTTTGCTGAATGGGTCTAAGATGGTGGGGAAGGTGAAGGTTGATTCTGTTTCTAAGATTCCTGTGTTGAATGGGAGTTTGAGAGAGCAAGTTAAGTTGTTGCATTCTAAAATGAGAGTTGAGTTGAATTCTGGTGTGGTGGGGTGTGAGGTTGAAGCTGTGAGTGTTGTTTTGTTATCTTTGGCTGCTGCTTTGAGGGATTTAGGTGAGGGTAGTTTGGTCCGTGTGGGGAGTAATTTAGGTTATTTTTTTCATTTTTAATATATTGCTGGTGGTGGGGGGGAGGTGAAGGGGGGGTGGGGCTGGGGGTGGGGGGCTGGGAAGGGAGGTGAAGGGAGGGGGGTGGGGGGGCCGTGGGTGGGAGGTGAAGAGGGAGGGAGAATTTTTTTTATTTAATGTGGGACCCACATTAACTTATCCTACGTGGCGATGCCAAGGCGCCGGGTGGCAAAACAGGTCTCCACGTGGCGTCCACATATGCATACTAACGGTCAAACGTTGTTGACCGTCAAACCGGGTAGTTTTTAAACACTTTGGTTACTTGGAGTGCAGATACGGGCCTGTTGTTAGTTCAGGGTGCTCAACGCTCCTTGGTGGTTACTTCGGGGGCAGATTAGGTCCCTTACCCATTTATAAATTATAAAATACTTACAATCTTTTTAGTGACTTCACTAACCTTATGAGTGAGGAACTATCTTATTCATACGTGCTCTCTTCCATGATTGAGCACGAGAAATTGGAGATGGAGAAGAAACATTACCATCTTCCATTACTCCTGCAGCTTTTCTTTTAGCCTCCAACTTTTTTTATCATTTTATTTCCAAGTGAATTGTAACCTCCACGAGACAAAGTATGAGGGTAGAGATTTTTCTTTTGAGTCTCCTTACCTTATTTTTACTATTTTCCTATTGACAATCAATGAAACATATTGTCAAAAGTAAAAGGGTGAAGTAGCAAAAATGATACTAAACTTTACACAAAAGTGTGTTTCTAATACTAAAGTTTTGTGAGAATCAAAAATAGTACCAAATTGCGGTCCAGGTGCAAATATAGTATTTTCATTTTAGGGAAATAAAATTTAGATATGAAAAGACTCTTATGCCACCCATAAAATTATTCTCTTCTTCAATATAATGAGGGGCATACGAGCCTTTTCATATCTAACTTTTATTTCTCTTAAGTGAAAATACTATATTTGCACCTGAACTCCAAGTTAGGTACTCTTTTTGAACCTCGCGAAACTTTAGTATTAGAAATCCTCATAGGGCAAAGTTTAGTATCATTTTTGCACATTCGCCCAAAATAAAACTTAAAAAAAACTAACTCTATCAACTTTTTTTTACATACAAAAAAATCATCTTGATATCTACTTTCAACAAAATTTTACCCAAGTCTCCATGTCAATATATATAGGCATTTTACCAAGGGCTTTTCAAAGTTACCATTTTCATTGTTATCATAGTCATCACTTTCATTACCTATCTCACTAAATACATATTTCCTTGTAAGTTTTGACTTAGAGTATCTCCATCGCGCTCCTACATATGATAGCCATTTTCTCTTCATAAATGTTGTCTCAAGTATGTCATGATAAGTAATTTGCAAAATAATAGACATAAACAATTAAAATAGTTACCACATGTATTTTATTGCTATTAGTAAATAAAAAAATTATGACATGTAGTGAGAGGTACCATTATAGTATCCAAAACTTCTTGTTTATCGATTTGTTCCACTTTATTCCATTCATCATCAAAAATGCTAATTTTCTGATGTGCAACAAGTCTAACATAACTTATGAATGTATTCCCTTCTTCCCAATTGGTTGGCACCCCTCTCCTAACAAAATTAATTACAGTTCCCTTGTAAGAGACATAATATAGAAAAAGTCTCTCTAGCTAGAGAAATTACAGTGAAGTCCCTTCTTTAATAAATTCTGAAGACATGGGGCCCACAGATAATAATAAAAAATTCACCTCACCCACCCCACCCACCCTTTCTCTCTCCTCAACCACTCTTCTTCTCCGGCTACTCTCCCCACCCAAACTCGCCCGCCGCCGGCCCCTCACCCATGGCAGATCTTTAGCAAGCTTCAAACAAGACACCTAAAGAATTCATTCATTCATACATCTAGTAAATACAATAATCACAAAGACCCATATCAACGTTTTTCTAACCAATCACAACAATACCATCCCTCATCCTAATAATTCAAATCTGGGAATTGCAATATATAGCACTTGTCAGAATTTAATATTCCAGATGAAAGTTGACTAAAAACGTACGAATAAAAGAAATGAAGATTAGAAATCTAATTTCAAGTGGGGGTACAATTAAATGGCAGTGAAGCTGAGATCTAGTGAGGGGAAGAAAAAAACGTTGACAATTCGACGGAGATAGTGGAACCAACATGGGATTAGCTTTTGATGAGGAAGAAGACGAGGGTCGTCCTTTGGAGGTCATAGACAACATCTTCAATCGTTGTATTCAACGATTCGTAGAAAGATTGCATGGAAGATGGCTAAGATTGGCAACATCTTCCGCCGGCGCGGAGAAAGAGGTGGGGACAGAACGCGGGCGGGTGAGTTTGGGTGGGGAGAGTAGCTGGAGAAGAAGAGTGGTTGAGGAGAGAGAAAGGGTGGGTGGGGGTGGGTGAGGTGAATTTTTTATTATTATCTGTGGGTCCCACGTCTTCATAATTTATTTTCTCTAGTTAGGGGAACTTTTTCTATATCATATCCCTTACAAGTGATTTGTAATTAATTTTCCCTTGATATTATTAGTTTGAGTAATATTTCAAATTTTTCTGGCAAAAGAAAAAAATATTTCAAATTTTCAAAATATATTGAATTAGTATTCAGATTTATAATAATGACTGCTATCATGTTCAAATTTTAATTTTCTTTTATATTAAAACTTCTCTAAAAATCTAATAAAAAATTAGGATTAAATATTTGTTGTATACTCACACACTCAATGATTCCATACTCTGACAAAAAATGCTTCCATACATTTTAATTTTTATCAGCCACAATAGGAGTGAAAATAAACTCATTAAATAAATCAATATTTTTCTGTAAAAATAAATGGGATGTCCCGATTCCATCTCAATCTCGATAGGATGAGATAAGATAGGGAATAAGAAGAGACATGTGACGATTTTTCCATTCTAAGGTCTTTTAATGGACGGGACACATAACAAGCTCGTCCGTCCCGTTCCGACCTATGAACACTCCAACTAATTTGCGCCAAATATTAATTTGGACAGGTAGGGAGATGAACCCTTTCAACAAGGTCAAGCACAAGAAGTTTAATACGAATTTGGTGACTTAGATCCTCTCTTCTGAACTCACACTACAATTGGATTTAAAATTTAAAAGTTGAGATTAAATTATTTTGAAAAGCAATTATTATTTTCTATTTTCTGGTAGTCTGCATTGTAAATTATTTGCATCAAACTGCAACATTTTTTTAAAAAACAACTTTCAAACTATAATATTATTTTATAACACAATAAAAAATAATTATTTAAATTTAAACCAAAAATGGAGACTGTGTTGAGGAGGAGAAAAGGAAAAAATGACAAGGAGAGGATCCCGATGTGAATTTGAGACTATTGGATAAGCTCGCCAAACAATCGAGTCTAGCGCCATGAAGAATGTCCTAAATGAAAATATACAAGCTTAAATAAATTTTAAACTTATTCAAACTTCTCTGTATATCTTAGAGCACAATAAAAATAATTTATTTTTGAAAGATTATATCAACTCTGCATATTATGTGCGTGGGCTAGGTATTGACAACTTATATATGTATAAATACATACATACACTGATACACACATGACACACACACACACAGAATGCATGACAAATGTGTTAGAGATTTATAATAGAACATGCATGCTATATTCTTGTTCGATGAAGAAATCCATCACGAATGTTGCAATATTCATTTATAGGAAAACCAATATATATTAATATCAATTTTATTCATGGGTTTTAAAAATATGAGCGAGAAAACTAATATGTAAAGATATGAAGAAAGTAATTAAATTAATTAAACATAATTCAAAAAGTGTATGTCAATTTTTCTACCCAAAATATCTTTTTGCTCATTTGCATTGGTAACTATTCTCGTAATAAAATTATCTTAATATGTTTTTTTTTTGCCAGTAAAAATACTTAATATGTTTACTATAAAGAGGCTTAATTTAAAAAATATTTATAAACTTAAAAATAAAATGGAATAGTGCATTTCTTACCAAATTCAAACCCTAACTAACTCCTATATTAGGGAGCAGATAGAGTATTATTATTTTACTATTATTTCTCACAAAAGATGATCAAACACTAATGAAGTTAATTAGGACGTCATTATAACAAAAACAAGGAACACAACACTACAATGTTTATTTCGTAATATGTAAGTCAGGCTAATTAATTTGATTCGAGGAATTTGCTAACCCACTCCAAATTCAATGGACCTTCATCAAAAAAATCAGATAATAACCATTTCTCATAGAAACCAAACTTAGTTGAATATTCTTCGCTTTCTTCTTCTTCATTTCGAATATTCTCTTCTATTGTTGGATTTGATTCTTCTGCGGGCATCTTGATCTCTTCCACTACCATCACCTCTCCTTCAACTTTGTGATGATCTTCTCTTCTTTCTGAAACCCCTATTTGCTTCATCTCCCTTTTTCTCACTTTATTTCTCACATGAGAATTCCAATAGTTCTTGATCTCATTATCTGTTCTCCCTGGTAACCTTTCAGCAATCAAGGACCACCTACAAAATATTCATACATATGTATTTAAAACATAAATAAATATTCTCTCCGTTCTCAAATATAAGATTAGTTTCACATTTCAATATGTTCATAAATATAAGATCACTTTTTAATTTTTTTAACTTTTTCCCAAATTAACCTCATAATACTTACCAATAATGAACAAACAAGAGATGAAGGATGGGATAAATGTGTATGATTTGGTCGAATTGGTAATATCATGTGATAATAACTAACTTAATTAAAATTCTCAATATATATAATTAAATTAGGGAAAATGATCTTATATTTTGGAATGGAGGTAGTATATCTATATATTTATACGTACATATGTTCTAATTTACGATTACTTGTAATATTTGACATTTTATGCTATTAATTTACCTGTTTCCGAGGATTTTATGTAGCCGAAGTATCAATTCTTCTTCTTCGGCGGATATGTTTCCCCTCTTGATATTAGGCCTCAGATAGTTCAACCATCTTAGCCTACAACTCTTACCATTCCTATTTAGGCCTGCAGATACATATAATGATTAAGAGAATTGCTACGTACAAAAATTAAAATAGTTCCTCCGGTTCTAAATATAAGACCTAGTTGATTTTTTTGGAGATGTTTTTTTTCATAAGATCCAAGATTTTTTGGAGATGTTAAGGTTACAAAATACTCCCTCTGGTCCTAAATATAAGACCTAATTGACTTTTTTGAAAAATCCTAAAAAAAACAAAATAAGTTAATTATAAATTGATTTACCTAATTTTTTCCCTTAAACTAGTTTATTTTACTTATAAACTAATGGATAATCTAAAAATATATCAAATATGTCATGATTTAATAGACTATTTTACAACTTTAACCTCTCCAAAAAAAAAGTTATCTAGGTCCTGTATTTAGGACCGGAGGTAGTATGTTATTAAATTATGACATATTTGATATATTTTAAGATTAGTCATTAGTTTATAGGTTAAATAAACTAGATTAAGGAAAAATTAAATAAATCAATTTATAATTGACTTATTTTGCTTATTTAGGATTTTTCAAAAAAATCAATTAGGTCTTATATTTAGGACCGGAGGGAGTATCTTTCAAAGTTTACTATTCTTCCCCTCAAGGTATTATTCTCAACTTCAAATTAAACTTAGCTCTCGCTCATTCGGAAGAAATAAGCATGTTTCAACTGGGCTGTCAAGTTATTACACGCGCCCACGACTGCCTCTTAATGACAGTTTTAGTAACCTAAGCTTCTTAATCACACATCTTGGCATATACACTGTGCACACATCTTAGCATATGCACTATTACACTAAGACTTCCTAAAACTTCAGCGATGTGTGACTTCTTTTGACAAATTAAACTCCAATAGAAACAATGTATTTCTCCCCAGAGGTCTTTGATAACCGTTTGGTCACATAGTATCTAACGCATCACTAAATTATATTTCATTAGTTATCTAAAAATCTGATTAATTTAAAGGGTAAAGGTGCAAAAATATGACTAAATTTTACCCTAAGTTGCATTTCTATGACTAAAGTTTCGCAAGGAGCAAAAATATCACCAAACTTGGGATTGAGGTGTAAAACTATGATTTCCGTCAACTATGACGGTGTTGACCGTTAGTCTTCGACTTGTAGGATGCTAAGTGTACAATAATGACCATGTGGCATGCTGAATAGACTTTTTATTGGTGTTATGTGGAATAAGGGGTAAATGTATTTAAAGTAAATGTATTTTGAGTGCAAATATGAGTCTGTTGTTAGAATAAAATAATAATATTTTTTGCATTATTTTAAATACATTTACCCCTTATTCCACATAACACCAATAAAGAGTCTATTCAGCATGCTACATGGTCATTATTGCACACTCAGCATCCTACAAGTCGAAAACTAACAGTCAACACCGTCACAGTTGACGGAAATCATAGTTTTGCACCTTGATCCCAAGTTTAGTGGTATTTTTGCTCCTTGCGAAACTTTAGTCATAGAAATGCAACTTAGGGTAAAATTTAATCATGTTTTTGCACCTTTGCCCTAATTTAAAATGAGACTTAGTGACTAAGGTGTCTCTCTCCAAAGGTCTTCTTTTGGAGAAGGTAGCATTCAAACTTCAGTACTAGCTAGCTACCACGTTGCAGTTTGGTAGTCCGCCGTTAGATCAAGTACTCATAGGTATATATCCGTTATATAATTGTGTGTTAAAATGCAACTCTTATGTAACCAAAAAAAAAATGCAACTCTTAATAAGCCAAACGTAATATATATATATATATATATATATATATATATATATATATATATATATATATATATATATGAAATGGGAAAAGTAATGATATATGTATACCTGCTCTTGCTGCGATGGAGTCCCACCTTTTTGCTCCATGAACTGAGATGGCTTCAGCTAATTTAGCATCTTCTTGTGGTGTCCAAGCTCCCTTTCTATGAGACAACTTTTTAGTGTTGACTTGCTCAAGTGGATTTTTCACTTCTCTCCTAAAACAATAATATCCAATAATGCATGAAGAAGCCATTCCAAGTAACTTTCACTGGACTCCTTTTTAGCAAGAAATATATGACAATGAAACAGACAGATAGATAGAGAGATTTTGTTGCATGTATAAGCACTTTGTGAAAAAAGTTGTTTAACTTCTCTCTGAAGAAGTAGGTCCTCAACAAGTGCTAACTATATAAGGGCATTAATGCATGTAGTTTAAAATGAGACCACGTTCACGGGATTGATGACTCATTGATAGAGACGCAGAGTAAAACAACACTGTGCTTTGCTACTTGCTTTTTTGGGGCTTTTTTAATTAGATCTCACCCATTTAAGTGTTGTTTGTATACTCTTGTTAATTTTGAAAAGTTTAACTGCAAATTCTCTTGAGTAATACAATATTTTATTCATAATTCAAAAAGGAATCTTTTGAGACAATCTATGAAGGAAGGGCGAAAATACCCCCTCTACAAGTCTAAGTGGATTAAAAGCAGGCCCTAGATGGCCATACACATAGACAAACATTCTATCTTTGGTAGTCCCACTTTATTCGAAATTTCAGTTTGATTCCTTCATTATAATATATCTTTCAAGCATATAGTCCAACTATCACTAGTCTCAAATGAAAAATTTTATAACAATCACTGTTTTAGAAAGTTAAGTTGTTCAAGTATACCAAAATACCCCTATCCCAACTCCTAGTATCGAAAAAGCTGTGACGCCATTTGAGTTCCTGTCCTGGTAGTGGTATACTTGGCAAGACCAAGTTTAGGAACCGATAGAGAAGTCCCGATTTTCTTGGACATAATCCTATCAGCCATGAAAAAGCGTAAGCACATGTGTATATCTATGTTTTGGCAACTAATAATATAGTACGCTTAAGTTTCTTAATATCACCTGTATATTCTTATTATGTGCAAACAAAAGATTAATCTCGTAATTAACAAGAATTTGGTGGGAAAAAAACTTTTTAATTACTTGCAAAGTTCTCAAAATATTATAATTGAATAGAACAACAACCTCATTAAAAATGAATTAAAAAGGATAAAAGAAGAAATTAATATTTTGATTGCAAAAAGCAATAAAAATGTTAATGTCACAAATAAACAAATAAATAGTTATGTTGAGAAAAAATCTTTACAAAGCAATAACATTTATGATTAGCCGAGAGGAGGAACCCCTCGTTTTCTCTCTCTCCTTTTCTCCCTCGTTTTCCTCAATCATAGCCCTTCATCTCATCTAATGGTCATAATTTCTCACTTATCCCACAACTCATTTCTCCTTTGATACACACAATCTCACCCTCTTCTCTCTCACCATTCTCAGATTAAGAAAAGAATCTCCCACATTCACCAAGAAATTGGAAGGAACAAAAACTTGCAAAGAAAATTTGGAATTATTTTTCTTTATTAATCATAAACTGCTATTTTATTCGAAAAATAAATTATATTATTTTAATAAATCATATAAAAACATCCTATTTCAATCAATACTTCCACTGTTTCAATGATTATAACTGTCTATTTTATTTTATACTATGGTTTCTGTCATTTTCATTTTTTTGACATTAAACTTCCTATTTTATTCAAAAACCAAATTATATATTTTTAATCAATCATATAAAAACTGTCTATTTTATTCTTTCTTCTTTTTAAATAGGAAATTATTGATCTTCCCTCTTTATTATCTTATTAACCATTAATCTCTCCCCCTTGATTTTCTCATTGTCAACACATCATTTTGTAAACAACCTATTATTTCTTATAACAACATCTCTTACATGAATTAATCGAAAAACTTATTGTTGTTAAAAAACAAAAATATTGTAATAAAAAAAAGCAAAAATATCACTTGTCTTATTTGCATTATAATAGGGAAATATGAATAAAATGGTTGTATTACAAAAAAAAATGACAATAAGAAATTGGTGAGTCATATCTACCAAAGAAATAAAAGGTCTATGTGTCTTCAGCACGGAAGAAGAAGATGCTTGGGAATTTCCTAACTTAGTGTGGGTGTTGATATCTGAGCTTGAATCTGCAATGAATTGTCCCATTGTAATCATTAGTGATCAACTTTACTTTAACAAATTTGAATTAGACTTTTTAATACGATTTAGCTAATGACATGACAAACCTTTTGTAAGCAATTGACTATTCTGCAATGTTCCAAGCGGATAAACGCCATGGTCTAATTGAGCCTACAACCACATATGATAAAATGACTCCCACATAATAGTTACTCTAAAATAAAAACTGTAAAAATTAAAAAAAAAATAATGGTCTTACCATCATTAAGGATGTGAATGGCGTTTGAGTTGTTTGATGAGACTCAAAAGGACTGTAATGCAACGGCATCGATGAATTTGATACGTGAAAATGATGTTGCATTGATACAAGAGTATTGGGTAAATTGAGACCAAAGTGCATAGGTGCTGCAATATCCATCATAGTGGGACCATAATGCACTACTGGTACGAATGTATCTGTCATTTGGGGAAGAGTTGATGACCTAGCACATTCCAATGTCTTTTTGGTGTTCTACAAATATATCAATACAATGTTAACAAAACAACATAGTGGTTTGTTTAACAAAATGAAAAATATTTATACCTTTGAAACATGGGAAGGGTTGTTGGTCGTTGTTTTTGAAGTGTTTGTGCTTTTTCTTCTTGAAGTCTTTTGATAAACCCAACTTCTATCAACTTTTTTGCGCTATCTCTTCTTCCATCCTATTCCCCTGGACATGGTTTGATCACTACCACCATCATCATTAACATCATTGTTGCTATCAGTATTATTTGATTGGTGTTTAACACGAAGTTCATACACTTTTTTATCAAGTTCCAATCCTGCTTGATAAACTAAAGAGAACGCCTCTGGACATTCAGATGCATCGTTGGCCAATTTGTTAAACATTAGGCACAACCGATTATATCGATTTGTGCATTCTAATTTAGGATCAACTTCAATTTCCAATCCCTTAGTATCATACAATATACCATATCGTGCTTCTTTCGTCCACCTCTTCAAAATATATTTACTTGGGAGTACTTTGACATCATCATGGTCATTAAATATTCTGAGTGCATGACAACATAATATCCCCCAATGTTCAAATTTCTTGCAGCTACATGTAATGTTAATGTTAGAGTCCTTGTCTTCTTTTGATGGCTCAAATGTCAATCTCCACTCTCCTTTTTTATCAACCCTCGTAATCAAATAATCGAACAAAATAGTATTGTCATCTTCATTCATCTTTCTCTCTTTTTTCTCCTTTATGTAGGTAGCATCTCGTAAATCATACTCCTGTAGGAACAAGTTGAAAATTGGTGGAGTGTATACTTGAGAAAGTTGTTGAAGCATAGGTGAACTCTTGACAAGCAATCTGGGCAACTTTTGTCTCGAATTAAAATCACTCTTCAACTCATTTTATCGTTTGTCCACAAGAACCCGTTCAAAAGATCTTAAGAATTTATAGATATTCATATTAGGATCTGTGGAACTTTTTATGAAGGAATTGATACTTTCACTAAGTTGTGTGCTTCTCATCCCAAGAGTCATTGAGTTTTTCATGTAACATGCTACCCATTTTTCTTTTATACTGTAGATGTCGTCAACCACTGATTATCTTTGACATTAATTGTACTTTTCTAATAAGCCAATGAAGGAAGAGGGGAAGGGAATTAGGATTTGGTCATGTGAGGAAGAGGGGCACGATGAAGGAAAGAGGAAGGGAATTAGGATTTGGGAATTTGGCAAAGCATTGAGGAGGGGCATATTTTGGGAATTAGAAAGAAAGCCTTCAGGATTAGGCAAAGCATTGAGGGGCTGGTGTTCATTGGCGGGTTTGTTGCTTTGAGAAGAGGAAGAGGAAAGAAGGAAGGGTTGGGTAAGGGTAAAAAGGTGTTTTCACTTTGTAAAACAATATCAGCAAAGTCTCACATAATCACAAATTATCAGCTGGAACCGGATTTATTATATTTGCACCGGTTCAAAAAGTTAGTTATCATTTTTTTCCTCGAAACAGTCATTTACTAGATATGCCCAAAGTGAAATAGTTAATTATTGTATCAGCGCTTTTGCCCTACAATCATTGAAACAGTGGAAGTATTGACTGAAATAGGAAGTTTTTATATGATTGATTAAAATAATATAATTTATTTTTCGAATAAAATAGTAGTTTATGATTAATAACGAAAAATAATTCCAAATTTTCTTGGCAAGTTTTTGTTCCTTCCAATTTCTTGGTGAATGTGGGAGATTCTTTCCTTAATCTGAGAATGGTGAGAGAGAAGAGAGTGAGATTGTGTGTATCAAAGGAGAAATGAGTTGTGGGATAAGTGAGAAATTATGACCATTAGATGAGATGAAGGGCTATGATTGAGGAAAGGGAGGGAGAAAAAGAGAGAGAGACAAGGAGGGGTTCCTGGCCGAGCTAATCATCGCTTATACCATTATTTTATTAAAAACATAAACTGGTGGCTACATTTATCAATTGTTGTTACAATTGAATATTTTATTACTCAAATAATATCATGGTCACAATTTAATACCGTTTCTAAAAGTTAATATTTTATTTTTTTCAAATAATATCGTGGACATGGTTATCAATGGTGTCTAAGAGTGGATATTTTATTATTGAAATAATGTCGTGGACACAGTTGACAACCATTGCTAAGATTGAATATTTAATTACTTAAATATTGCGGTGGCCACGGCTTACATCCGCTGCTAATTGCGAAATAGTGTAAAAAAATGTGGCTTTTATTTGAAATTGTAATAAACAGACCAAATGAAAGTGAAAACTATACCACTTAATGGACATTATGTTTAGCAAAAAAAGAGACAATTTAAGTCATGCTGTAAAAACAAAATTTAGATAAAAAAGCATTTAAATAATATAAAAAGTGTTAATGAAATAATTAGTAAATGGAGTTAAAAAAATTAAATTAATATAGGGAATTCAAGAGTCAAAATAATATTTAAAATAAAGAATTAATATTTGGTAGTAAAAGTAAGGAAATGGTTAAAACTGAAAAAAAATTATAAATTATTATTCTAGATTTGAAATATTGGTAAAACAGATTAGTATGGGTGTAAAGAATAAAGTTTTTAAAAGAAAACTTTCAGAATCAAAAATGTAGATAAAATTTTCAATATAAGAAAGATACATATATGAATAAAAGTGAAACAAAAAATAGAGAGAAGAGAGTGAAATGAGAAAGCAGAGAATAAGGTGTGAAATGAGTGAGGAAGAGAAGGCGGGATAGGGAGTATTTATAGAGGCTTCACTACTTAGCATTGGTTACAAACTGTGGTCAACAAACTAATTAACGCTAAGTAAATCATAGAATCTTTGCAACAGTTTTTAACCGAGATTAATTAAGGAAGTTATTTAATTTTTAAATATACAAATGTTTCCAATTTCGAGCCATTGCACGAGATGGAGGATCCCTGACCCGAAATTCTAAAGTGTTTGGCGCCTTCAGAACAAGGAGTTAGTTATGTCAACGCCCAAAATACTGAGATGCATTTAGGAGAAGTTAAATATTACAATAAGCTCGTGACATCATCGTGCTTAACTATCATGGTCATTTCACTGTGTCTCTCTTCAAGTGTGACTGGGAAGATACTAGATCTCAACGAGGTAAACCAATGACAGCCTCAGCATCAATCAGTAAATTTCTCCAAGCTCATTCACACAAGTGTATCACTAGAGGATGAGCCATACATTTTTCCTGATGAAGGACAATATGTTTATTACTATGTTATGGATCCTAAACCCAAAGATTAGAAAACATGAATTAATAGAGACCATTCAAGTTGTTGAACCTAAAAATTTCGAGAATCACTTCCCAAAAGAAGACGAACATATACTTGTTGTTAGGTGAGTTTTAAATTACCCATCGTCCGTGGGTTCAGTAACGAAGGCATTGAACAATGAGCGTCAGGTTGACCACCACGTCGCGAGTTCGATCCTGTGGAGTGACACTTTGTTGTGTTTCCATCGAGGCGCTTGGGGAGGCATCTCTGTA
Organism: Mimosa pudica; assembly: GCA_029929735.1. Lineage (NCBI taxonomy): Eukaryota > Viridiplantae > Streptophyta > Magnoliopsida > Fabales > Fabaceae > Mimosa > Mimosa pudica. The sequence continues at coordinate 3,107,286 of JAKELP010000039.1, read as the reverse complement.
GCTAAGTCAAACTGGGAGTAACCTACATGTGTGGACAGACATAAATGGCTTGCTGGTCATGCTCCAGAGCCCACAGAGACAGGCCCCAGTGGATCATGAGTTAGGTATCCTGCCCTTGGATTGGGTTGAGCCCAAACCCCTTCCTAAAAATTTGTAATAAAAAAAAGGTGAGTTTTAAATTTTTACTGCATATACATCAATTAAATTTTATAAATTTGAACAATGAAGTACGTATTATAAAATTAATCATGTGTTTTATTTTCTTTTGAAAGTCTTTGCCACAGATTTATGAATAAAAATCACTAGATTAAAAAATGATGGCATCGTTGCATGTTTTCAAAAGAACAAGAAAGAGGAGTTCCAATTTTTTTAGAAAACATGAATTATAAAAGAAACAAAAAGGAATGAAAGGAGTAGTTATAAATATATAAATAACAAAACATAATATCATGTTTTACATATATCAAATAATATTTCAATCCAAAAAACAATCAGTCCAAAAAAATATATCAAATAACATAAAAGAGTTTTTATACAACTCAAAGTAGACTCATCTACTCCACTTCGAAAAGCTTGTTGCTTAGTCGTACCAATGTTCTAGCGTTTCATTAGAAACACCGTTAGGAGTTAGCATAGCGGCACATATGAACAAAATCGCCAAAAATGACACGATGTGCATAGAAATTGTGGTGTTTGTTTGTTTTTAGGTCTATTTATTCTAGCATGTTTACGGTTAACTATGGGTGAAATGTTTGGCCTTGGTGATATGTTTGGTATATAATAGCTCATTGTTTGTTTTTTGTTTGACATGTTAGTCATTTTCTTTGTTTGAAATAGGTATGCTTGTAGTATCAATATTTTACTCAAGGTCGTGGCTACAAACATGAGTTTCATCAGTTGCTTGCTAGTGAAGAAAGAGAATTGTTACAAAGTATGTTCAAATGTTTGTTAAAATGTTTGCTGGTTATTTAGAATTTTAGTTCATGTTTTAGATACATTGGCAGTTACATTTGAGTTTGAAGGCAGTGAAATCGAGTTTGTGTTATAAGTAAAGTGTGGTTTTCCCTTCGTCAAGTAAAGTTTTTTGTTGAGGAATTGGGTGGAATGTTAACTTTGTGTAGGTGATGGACCAAAGGTTTGGCGTGAAATGAATTATGAAATTTTGGTTGCTTGCATAAGTTTGCAACTTGTAGTGGGAAAGATGGTTGTGACAATTTTAGTTGTCTCAATGGCATCTTGTAGGACCAGGGAACTATTAAAAGGGCCATATAAGTTATATTTCCATGCAAAGAAAGAAAGTTTGAGGGTAATGATATATGCTAGTGACAATAAATGTTTTAACCAAATAAGGGTGGACATGGCGACATATAGGGTTTCAAACCAAGTGTACACATGTTAGTAGATGAACAAGTCGTAATGTTTCTGCACATATTGGTGCACGATATGAAGAATAGACTTGTCCAGTTTGAGTTTGACATGTCTTGAGAGACAATAAGTAGGCACTTCAAAATTGTGCTAAACATGATAATCAAACTACAATCACACCAACTGAAGAGGCTAGAGCCAATCAGAAAGGGTTTAAATGATAATTAGTGGAAATAGTTCAAGGTTAGTCTGACTGAAAATATTGAATGATGTGCAATTGAAGTGAACTTAATTTTATTTGTGAGGCACTAATTGTTGAACAATGTAGAACTGCCTGGGTGCTTTAGATGGAACATATATACCGGTGCATGTGCCAGTCAATGCTAGGGCACAATGAACATTGACATGGGAATGTGCTCGCCAGATGCACACCTGAATATGTCTTGATTTGTTGGGAAGACTCTACGACTTATGGGAGTGTACTTAAACATGTAATAAGGAGAGAACCTTAGCTCTTGGTTGAACACAGTGTGTGAAATGAACTTAGTGCAAGAATTATTATTATGTTTAGTTAACAGAGAGAATATAATGCTTTATAAATCAATTTTCAAGGTTTTTTGGTCCATATAGAGTTCAAAGTGTCATTTAAGTGAATGGAGAGGTCTACAAACACCAAGGACTCTACATGAGTGCTTCAATATGTGACATGCGTCGGCAAGAAACATGATTGAAAGGACCTTGAGCATTCTTATGAAGCAGTGTTCAATATACGCAATCCATCTTTCTATAACTTGAAAGTTCAAAACAGAAGCATAATGACATGTTGTCTTCTCCATAATCTTATTAGGCGAGAGAGGATCAGAGATTCATTAGATCTAGAGATAGAAACAAATGAACCTCCAACTCCAATTACCGAGCATGCTCCCCATGATGATGAAAAAGTTATGAACATACTTGCTCTGTCCCAAAATATCAACTAATGTGATTGGAGATTGTTTGTTGTATAATATAAGCTAATGTGGGTAACAATATGAACATTTATTATATTTTTCAACTTTTACCCTTTTTTGATAACATTCTCTCTCTTTTTCCTCATACACACTCTTACATTTTTTTTCTTATCCAATCACCATTTCACTTTTCCTCTTCATAAATATGGTCAAAATTGGGAGAAAAATATGTTCTAGGCATATCAATTGTTTTTGACAATTTTTAAAGATTTTCTTGAATATAGCAATTTAATACATTAGGTTAAATGTGCAATGCAAAATCACCTCTATTGAAAGTTAACATAGAAAAGTTAATTTTCCTTCCTCGTAATAATTATGTAGACTACTTATTTCCTCAATAACTTGACTAAGGATTTTTTGGTTACTCATCATGTCAAAATGTCAAGCAACATGAACAAAGTTGACACTATTACTGCTACATAATTATATTTAACATTGTCAAAACCCATATCAAATCTCATGTACTAACATTATAGATATAAGAAAAGACCAAATCTCTTGTTTGAAACCGATAAGGTAGATGGAAGAAATATAGAGAGAAATTGAGAGAATTATTATTGATGTCTTTCACAATGGTGGTGAAGGCACATTATATAGAAAGGAGAGGGGAGATAAAATTGGAAAATACAATAAGAGATAATTAGGGACATAAATGCATATCAAAAGTTGTTTACTCATAATCAGAATCATTAATATTAAGATTCTAACACTCCCCCTCAAGCTGGAGAATATATGTCGATCATTCTCAGCTTGCTTCGGAATCTTTCAAATGGAGGTCTAGCAAGTGGCTTAGCCATCATATCCGCTATCTGCTCAGAAGATTGGACATACGTTAATGTCATGATCTCCGCCTCTACTTTCTCCTTAATGTAATGTCAATCAATCTCAATATGCTTAGTTCGATCATGATAAACAAGATTCTTGGTCATCTCAATACTGGACTTGTCATCACACCATATTTGCAGTGTCCAACAAATGGAATTCTCAATTCATGTAGTGATCTGATGATCCAGATTCCTTCGCATACACCAAGACATGTAACTCTTAACTTAGCTTCACCATTACTTCTTGACACAATAGTCTGTTTCTTGCTTCTCCAAGTAACTAAGTTTTCCCAGAGATGTGAGCAATAACTCGTTATAGATCTTCCACTTTCTAGGCCTATTGCATGACTAGCATCAGTATAAATCTCCAGATTCCTTCCTGTGTCTTTCTTAAAGAACAACCCCAGACCTGGATTTTCCTTCAAGTAGCCGAGTATTCTTATAACCGCATCCATGTGCTCCTTTTGTGGTTGGTGCATGAATTGACTTACAGTTCCTACTGCATAACTGATATCTGGGCGTGTGTGAGTCAAGTATATTAGTTTCCCAACATGTCTTCGGTATCTCTCAGTGTTAATAGGAACCTCATCTAATATAATTAGATGTTTTCCGTATTTGTAACCCCCATTGTGTTCACACCTATACCTTATCACGTGTGGTTTAATTCATCCATTAATCACTCATCATTATTAATTAGTAATAATTTAAGGAGTACAACTGATCGCCAGGGAGGAGAAAAGTTCAATGTACTTAGGATTAGAAAAGCGTTTTAATTTCTTATGCTTCATTTTACAAAATGTCTTTAAATTTTCCAATTCACACGCACAGAGATATGATACAAAATTTATGTATGCAGATCGAAGACGGAAAAGGTTACAGAAGTGAGTGGGTGATGTTATTTCACAATTCCACAGCAATTGACCACCTTTGCAAAGCATCATCGACGCGAGAGATTACATGAACATTGGCAAGTTTCGCGGCTAAAATGAGCTTAAAAATCTCTTCACATCTTCAATGTTGTCTTTATCTTATTCCCTGGTGAGAACTCTTCCATTTAAATGCTTTCTATACTCTTTTGTTTGGCTGCTCAGAGAACAAATTGTGTTTGAGAGGGGACAAAATGGCAGGAAAAATTTTGGGTATTTGATTATTGTCTATATTATTTTGAGTTTCAAGCTTGGTTTCCTATTTATAGCATTGGGTTAATTTAAAGGTTGCACCTTTATCCTTTTCATTCTAACTAATCTCCTAAAGAAATAATCTTTGTTCTGAATTATATTGGGCATGATTTGTATCTGTGTGGTAGGGCAATTTTGTAGAATTAGGTTACATGCTTGAAGAGTAGAGATCATAGTTCTTCTGCTCCAGTTAGGTACACTCCTAAGACATATTCTATTTTTAAAAACCTGACAAAATTTGCTCTTATTGATCATGTTTATGTAATCATCATCATCGTCATCACCATACACACTCTCATGTGGTATATCATTTTTTGAATATCTGAATAAGAAAGGGCCATCAAGGAGATTGATTTAGTTTAATTTATTTTTTGAATATCTGAATAAGAAAGGGCCATATAGATACACACTCTGATGGACTAAAACATATATTAGCAGTATATGAGAGTGTGTATGTATCATGTCAATCTGATTGGTTAAGAAAATACATATGCATCTTAAGTGAAAGCAATATACATATGCACCCTGCTGATCAGCATATATCTCCAGCATGTAATCAGGTCTAATGTTTAGTGTGTGTGTGATCATACATACTCTCATGTTCAATATATTTTTTATGTGTAATGTTCTCATTTGACATATTTTTTCTGCCAAAAAGTTATGATCAGTTATATGAATCAAAGTTATTGTAAAGTCAAAGTGTTTGTATAATTATTGCGTCTGCAAAATTTTTTTATTATGATTTAAAAACAGTGATGACTTCGATTGAACGTGGGGAAGATTCCCCACGGTAAACTACCTTATATAGTTGATAATGTGGTTCATTGGTGCAAGCCTACCGATGGGTTTACTGAAGGAGTCTGTTTTGACAAAATTAATGATCAGTCAAGGTAACAACTAACAAATCAGAGGCATGATAAATTATGCTGGTTTTTGGTGTATGATTGGCTTTTGGTGTATAATTGGTGCGGTAATTCAGATCCCCTTAATCCGAAATTTTCGTATTGAAAAAGAAAGTTATATACTGAGAATCTGTTTAGTAGCGCTTCTTCGTCAACATTATTTATGATTTCCTCATTTCCAGCATGAGAAACATCAACTTAACAATGTGCAGTTTTATATATCTTAAGATGAAGATAATTTATGATTCTGTGCTTGTATGCTTATGCAGGTGCAGTTAAGCTGCTTGGGAAATTCATACTCAAAAGTGTCCCACAGGTAAGTTAACATGAACTGAGCAATTCAAAAATACATTACTTAAATCTTATTAAGATCAAGTTGAATTTGTTGGAGAAGTTCCTTAAATACATTACTTGATTATAACACATGATTAGATTAATCCCTTTATCTTTTCACTGTGTTAATTCTTTGATATTGCAATTGCAGATGTGATAGGATTCCTAATGGTCTTTGGCGAGTTAGGAACCCAGAGAAGAGATTATGATTCGCCTGATAGACTTAATATTACTTTGGCTGACACAGTTATTTTCTTTAGCATTTATTACAACTGTCAGGCTTAATATCTGTACACCTAATTTTTGCCATCATGTCTATATAATTGTTTTCCCATCTATTGGACAGGGAAAATTCTGTCGATAGTGTTGTATGGAGATTCTGCAACAAATGCGTTTAGTAAAAAAATGGAAGCTATGAAGCCACCCATGGTTGTTTTAGTCAAGTTTGCTAAACTCAAAAATACATTAGGTACAACTACTATAAAGTTCATGGTTTGCTTGATATTGTCCTTCTTGACTTTAACACTAATTGCCAAACATACTATATGATATACCCATCTTTCAAATCCACATAATGCAACTACAATTGAGTTTAATCCTGATATGGCTGAAGCCAAGAGTCTTATTGATAGGTAATTCCAAAGCACACTTTTCATACTTCATTTGTCTGATATAGTACTCTACATTAAATTTGTGTAACATGATTCATCGCAGGCTTCACAATAATCCTATTGTAGCTGAATCTCTTTCTTCAATAGGAAACCCTCATCCTGCTACCCCAACCCCTGATTCTTTACTTACTTTCCCAAGAAGATTGACCATAGGTGAAATGAATGGCATGGAATCGGTACTGTATAAAACTCTAGAATAGAAAAACAGTCTAAATTTGACTAATTAAACTGAGTATATCATCGAGAGTCATAAAACAAATTTGTATCTGTTTTCCCCTGTGTATACAGCCAAAGGACACTATCACCAAAGTCGCGGTACAAATGGTGGAAACATCAGATGATTGGAAATATGAAGGATGCTCATTTAATACCATACTTTCTCTGACTGATGACAACGAGCTTAGATGAAAAAATTGTCCTGGAGAAGTTGTCGCTGCTTGACCAAAGTATTTTTTTTTACCTTCAACTTAACCAAAGTATGACTAATGGTATTGTTGTATCTTTCAGCTCTGAAGTCCGCTTTGCTTACTCAAATTTACCCCTTTTTAATTTGCTTTCCAGATCCAAAGCACATTATAGAGTCTCGGATTCCACAGAGAAAAAAAGAAAAGGAACAAGAAGCAATATCAGAATTTGAAGATCTTGGACTTGCAAAAATGTCAACACCACGATTAGGTCCTAAGAAGAGGAGTATTCGCATCAAAAAAGAAAATATGCGTTAGAAAATTTATCCATTGAACAATTCGTAGAATGCAATGAAGCTCAAGAACATATGTCATCATTTTAAGGCTTAAGTTTAGTTTATGTGTTCTGTAAAAAAAATTTGCTGTTTTATTTCATATGAACCTTTCTTAGATATTTGGAATTTTCTACTTTGTTTCCAATTCTATGTAAGTTCCATTTTGTGGCTTTGTTAATTGTTAATACTATAGTTGAAGTTTCTTATATAATACTAATCTTTTTTCGAAATCCTGCGTAACATTTCATATTTGCCACTCCTACTTTTATATCAGTGCAATTCAACTTTATCAAAAAAACTACCTCACACAATTTACATAATTTATCCACCTCACTCAATTTCCTGCTTGAGCATGCCAGTTTTGCAACACAGTTGAGAAGACACATGCATAATTTACATCATAGTTTTATATTGTTATTCATTACAAAAAAATAAAAGTAATGCAAAGAAAATCTCTGGAAATTACACACATGTACACATTGAATTAAGATGCATTATGATTACTATTGTTTTGGCAAAAAAATAGGTTATTATACCTAAGTCTAAACATTAAGATGCTTATTTATTTATTTTGATTCCTCTGTTTGTAAGTAGAATAGCTCGTAAACATCGAAGTTATTATAGCTGAGTGGGAATTAAAATATAGCTCCTAACACGCCATTTTAGGGGCAAGTGACCTGAAATTTCTTTTTAATTCGTTTCCTACAATGACTTCCTAGATATAAAAATATTTATTCAACAGTAACTTAGTTGAAAAAAGAAACAGTAACTTAGAAGTTGAAATTAATTGGGAAGATTGACATCAAATAAGTTTAAAGATAAAAAATATTGAGTTTTTTGCAACTAAACCAAAACTTTACTCTAAACAACTTTTTCATTTTAATTGGAAAAACAAAGCTCTTTGAAATTATCTCAGAAAAATTTAAGTCATCAACCAAAATTTTACAAGAGGAGTTTTTTAAGGGCAATTTGGTGGTTTGTATTTTTTTAATTAAAAAATATAGGTATGAGATATTTTTTGGTAGTTGGAAAGATTAGCCATTAACAAAATTTAGCTCAAGAGAATCTTCAAATAGGGAGGTACCTCCTCCATGGAAATTAATTTTTGGATGGTTAGATTTGGGAGCTAGGGGATGAAGTTTTACTCTTCTTCATTTTTTAACACTAAACCTTGGATTATATGGTAGATTCTAATAATTTGAAATTGTGATTTAAATTTTGGAGTTAGTAGCATTACTACAAATTTTAGTCCAAAGTGACCTTTTAGATGGGTAAGTGAGTTCAGACATTCGGTTTTATTTTGGCGTGTCGTGTGAGGTTTGGATGGGGTATTGAAAATAAAGTTTGACTTTTCTATTGTTTCAATATAAGTTCCATTTTGATTATTGATCAAGTTAAAAATGTTATATGTAATCTAAATTGAAATTATTTGGAAATTGGCACGATAACTCGACATAATTGAAAGTTATTTTTGATAATAATATGATTTTTGATAAAACTAACTTATTTGTGGGAAAACATCTTATTTGCAAGATAACAAAATGAACCCCTTACAAACAATAGGTTTATTTTGTGTGTAACCGTGCTATGCACTGGGAATGTTTTTATCTCACATTTATTTAGTTCAAGTTAACTTTCAAATGGGGAAGGTGCCCCAGAAATTAACTTTTTTTTGGGGAGGACGAGTTTGATAGGGAGGTTGGGATGAAGTTTAATTTTTATTTTGTTTTTATAGTAGTCAAAATAACATGCATAGTACAGTTTCAATTTTTTTATAACAATTTAGTTTGCTAAGTAATTTATTCCAACATCACATATAAGATTCCTGTTAACTTGGAGTATTTAAATACCATCATATTAGGACAATGTGTGATATTTCATCAAAACAAAGACGTCCCCGTGCATCGCACGGGGTCAGCCCCTAGTTCTCCTTTATTACCAGTTTGCATTTGTCATCAATAGGTGTCTCCTCCGGTTTTGCACCTAGCATCCTGGTCTCATGTAGCAAGTCTAGTGTGTACTTGCGTTGGGACACATTAATGTCTTTCCTGGTTCTGGCTATCTCCATGCCAAGGAAATATCTCATCTAACCAAGATCTTTTACTTGAAATTCATTTGCTAGAGTTTCAGCTGAACTGTGGAACTTTCATAATTTCCTGTAATAACAATATCATCAACATAAACAATTAAGATTGTCACTTTTCACCATTATGTCTAGTGAACAAGGTGTGATCTGCTTGCCCCTAAACAAAAGCCATATTCTTCAGAACTTTAGAGAATCTGTCAAACCAGGCTCTTGGAGACTATTTCAATTCATACAAAGACTTCTTCAATCTGCATACAATGTTATTCAAGGCTTTGACACCCTCTGGAACTCCCATGTACACTTCTTCCTCTAAGTCACCATCCAAAAAGGCATTTTGGATGTCTAATTGATGTAACAATCAATCCAGGTTGGCTGCAATAGAAAGAAGTATGTTGATGGTGCTGAATTTGTCAACTGGAGAAAACGTCTCCTCATAATCAATTCCATGTCTTAGTGTACCCTTTTGCAATTAATCTGGCCTTATATTTGTCGATGCTTCCATCGGGGTTAAACTTTAGAGTAAATATCCACCTGCATCCAACTGTCTTCTTCCCTCTTGGAAGATTTGTAAACTTCCATGTCTTGTTCTCTATAAGAGCCCTCAACTCCTCTTCTACAGCTAACTTCCAATTAAGATCAGTTATAGTTTGCTGGAAGGTTGTGGGATTTTTACCTGAACAGTGTTAATTATAAAGCTCTACATCTTTGCAAACAGATTACCATAAGAAACAAATTTCTGAATAGGATGCTGAGTACAAGATCTTACCCCTTTTCGGAGAGCAATAGGCCAGCCCATCTCTTCAGAATCAATTCCCGAGTCAGATTCATGGTCATTCCTCGGAGCGGAAGAAACTCTACTATCAGTTTTTTCATTGCCTGATTGTAGCTCCTCATTTTGATTTTCAGTGGCCATCCAAGTATCGATTTCAGCATTATTTTCCACTACAAGAGGATTCGATTCAGTGATGGCGGTATCTTGGTGTGTTGGTATGTCTGGTTCAGGATCAATGGGATTGGCTATTTTCTGGTTGAGGATTAGGTGGATTGGCTATTTTTGGTTGAGGATTGGTAGGAATCTCATGGTCCATAATTAGTCATTCTGTACTATTCTCCATCTGAATGGGTAATTTGGGATAATAAGCCTCATGTTCATAAAATATAGTATCGTGAGAAACAATGTTTTTCGGGTTGTTGGACAATAACACTTATAACCCTTTTTTGACTTGGAGAATAGCCAATAAATATGCATTTATCAGCTTTAGAACTAAGTTTTCCCATACCATGCTTGTGAACAAAAACATCACATCCAAAAATCTTTTGAGGAAGAGTATGAATGAGAGGGGAGTTGGGATAGGTTTCAAATTATTTTTGAATAGATGTGGAAAAAAGTCAAGGGCTTTGGATGGCATGCGATTGATAAGGTATGCAACAATAAGAATGACATCCCCCCAAAATATATGAGGAACATTCCTTCCCATTAGGATAGCTTTAGTAACTTCCAATAGATGTCTGTTTTTCCTTTTCGCAACTCCATTATGTTGACGGATATAAACACAAGAGGTTTGGTGATGGATACTTTGCCGGGTAAGAAATTGTTTTAGTGAACCACTAAAATATTCTTTAGCACTGTCACTTCTTAAGATCTTGATAGAGGTGTGGAATTGGTTTTTAACAAAGGAGTAGAAATTTTGGAAAATTTGGCCTACTTCAGATTTTTCTTTAATTAGGTAAACTCATGTGGTTCTAGTGTAATCATCAGTGAATGTTACAAACCACCTAGAACTGGTTAGGCTTTTAGTTTTTTCAGGCCCCCAAATGTTGCTATGTATTAAGGAGGATGGTGTGGTAGATTTATAGGATTGTTTCGGGTAGTGAATCTTTTGTGTTTGGTAAATTGGCAATTTTCATAGGAAAAAGGAAGTGAATCTTTATTGAATAAAGTTGGAAATACATGCTTCATATAATCAAAACTAGGATGACATAACCTATGATGCCACAAAAGTACATCCTCATTATTGGAATTGGAACTAGCAAGTGCTCTCTTTCCTTCTGAATTCTTCTGGTGTACGCCTTCAAGATAGTAGAATCCATCCCATTCCTTAAAACTCCCAATTGTCTTCCCCGAGTTTAAATCCTGAAAATCACACCCAATGTCATCAAACAATACTTGACATTTCTTGCTCTTAATTAGTTTGCTAACAGATATCAAATTACAAGTAAAAGCAATTACAAAGATAACATTATGGATTTCTAAGTATTCTACTATCACAACAGATTCCTACAACATTTGTAACTACTCCATTGGCATCTTTAACTTTGAGATTTTCATGACACATTCTTAGAGTTTTGAATAAACCTCTATTTCTAATCATTTGATCTGTGGCTCTAGAGTCAACAATCCATGTGTCATTAGCAGTCATCAAAGCATTAAAAGTTACTATAGAATTACTTGTTTGAACAAGATTCACATTAGGAACTACATGAGATTTATTCTGCTTCTCGAGAATTTCCCTTAACAGTTGCATCTCCTCCTTGCTCAACTGATCATTATTCTGCTCAGTCTCAGTGAAATTGCTCTGCCCTTCTTGCTGAAATTTGGATTTAACATGTGGAGGTTTTCCATGTAGCTTCCAAATCTCATCCTTGGTGTGACCCTTCATTTTGCAGTAGTTACAATACTTGTTCCACTTCTTCTCTCTTTGCTCTGAAGGTCTTCCTTTAGTAAATAAGGCAGACTCTTCAATCGGAACTTGGCTTCTTCGAGTCAATTTCTTTCTGCTCTCCTCAAATTGGATATGATTAAAGACTTCAAACAAAGAAGGTAAGGGTTTTACACCCATTATTCTTACCCGTATCTTCTCATAAGCATCATTGAGACCAAGAAGAAAATCATGCACCCTTCCTTGCTCCACCAATTTTTTGTAGTACTATGCGCCATCAACATCCTTCCATGGATGTACTTCAAATAATAAACCTATGTTGCCAGATTCGTTGCAAAGTACTGTAGTATTGGGTCACAGTCATCTTACCTTGTTGAAGATCCCGAAGTTGTCTCTTTAATTGAAGCAACACTGCTGTATTACTCAACGAGGAATAAGTGCACTTGGCTGCATCTAGGGATGGGAATGAGCCAGGCCGGCCTGTCAAGGCCTGCAGCCTGGCCTGTCAAGGCCTTCTCCGGCCTGTTTAATTTCAGGTCAGGCCCAGACTCAGACTTTTTTTTTAAGTTCTTTTCATTAAAAGGCCAGACTCATGCCCCAAAAAAAGCCTTTTAAAATGACAGGCCGGCCGCGTTCCTTTTTCAAAAACATAGAGCCCAACATTGAAGGCCCAATTCAAAAGCATTCCTCTCTCGTCATTTCCTAACTCACGTCAGCCCTCATTCCTCATTCTCTCTCTCACTCTCGTCAGCCACTCAGGCCCCAAATATCTCTCATTACTTCTGTAGCTTCACGCGCGTGCAGACACACACACACACAAATCACAAATCCCATCCCATATTTCTTAATACCCATCTCTCAAATTCACTCTTTATATGTAAAGCTTAAGTCTTTTCATAAAAAATGGCCATGGAAAAAGCTCAGATGTTTTTTGGATCTCAATCTCAAGAAAGCTCAGTTTGGATCAGGAGTCCCAGTGGAAAAAGCATGATGTGTCTGAATTTTTTTATTATGATTTGGATCCGGAGCTCAGTTTTGGGACTACTGTTGGAACGATTGTGAGTTTGTTTGTTTTTTATGCTTTGGTAGTTCGCTTGGCTTTGTATTTTTATGAATGGTTCTTGATATTGGGATTGTCGTTTTGAGGATTACTATTGTCATTAACGCAATCATTTGAATGATGCACCACCTCTAACCTGTTAAGGCCTGGATCATTAGCTTTACCTGCTTTCATTTCATTGTTTTAGCAAAACAACAGTGATTGTGAATTTTTTTTGTTTCGGCCTGCTAAGCTTGTTTTGGCCTAGTAGCCTTTTTAATATCCAGACTTGTGATTTAACTCTTTTTCGTCGTCTAAAAAGATCTAAACAAATAAAAACTAGAATTAAACTACAGTAGTTAGCAGCAAGTCCTAGGTCAATTCACAGTTTGGTTTTATCTCTTGCTTAGGTCAAATAATCACAAGTTAAACAAATTATCAAGCAGGTTGTGTGCAAGCTTTATATCTAAGACTAATTAAAACTAGTAAAAACTACAACTAATCAGAATTAGAAGTGTGAAAGTATGGAATGGAAGGTACCTCCTTCTCCAAGTACTCCGTGCTTACGTTTAATCGGACTTCATATACTTGTTCTTCTTAATATAAACTAGTTAAATTCTCAAGATCTCTTTAATCAAAGAAGTCTACAAGAGTTTAACTAATTTAATTAAGGCTTAAGCTCTTTCAAGCCAAGAACATACCAGAAACAACTCTAAATACTAAATCTAGCATTTAGGAAACAAATTCATTCCACGCATACACAAGGAAGCAAATCGCACACATGTACATACAAGGAATTACAAGAATTAAGCTTCGGTTTTCATGTCCTTAACCTCAAAGAGAGATTTCAAGCTAAAATGAAGTAAAACACCTAATTCAAGGTGTTCTAACCTATACAAGCCTAAATCAAGGTCATTACATAGGCAAAAATATATATCTAGCTTGAAACCTAAAAGAGCAAATTACAAGTATAAGAAGTCAAATGTTGATTCTACAAGCACATTTCCTTGGAGAAGAAGGCTAGGCGATCTAGCCTGACATGGAGATGGAGGCGGATGAAGGTAGGTATGAGGTTCTGGACATGGCGAAGTGAAGAAGGTGAAGAAGATGAAGATGGAGTTGAGAGAGTTTGTTAGAGGAGAGAGAAAGTGAAAGTGAAGTGAGAGAAGAGTTATGTCAAAATGAAGTTAGTTGGGATTAAGTAAGTGAGTTAGTTAGATGATGAGCTGGCAAAGGTGAGCTGTCAATTTGGGGTTATGAGCTGTCAAAAGATATTTTTGGTGATTATAGAGGGTTATGGCCGAGAGGTGTAAGGTTAAATGGAAGGAAGGGTATTTTCGGTATTTGGTGAAAGGTTAGGATGAATGTGGACCAGATCTCATCTCCATGCATTTCTAAAGGTTCCTCCTTTTTTTCCAAGTGATTGTGCTTCCAAAATTGCCCTTAATGAGGCCTCCAGACTTGAATTTGACCTTGGCGCCAATTTTGCCTCATTTGGAAAGATGCTCCCCAAGTACCTTCAAGCTCCAGGGCTGACTTTGCCTTAAATTTACTCTGCACAAAAGACTTCTGAAAAGTAGCTGACATTTCTGATCATTGTGCAGTCTAGCTCTTGTACTCGCTGACGGATAGACTTAAGCTTCCGGATGTAACTCTGCGTCCGCCAGCGGATGTAAATTTACTTCCGGATGTAAATCCACTCTTGGATGTGAGCCTGGTTCCTGATGTGAGTTCACTTCCGGATGTAAGTCTTCATTCAACAAGCTCAAGGGCATTCACTTCCGGCTGTGCATCCGCTTCCGGATGTGAGTTCCCTTCCTGAAATAACTCTGCTTCCGGATGTGAATCTGCATCCGGATGTGACTTTGAGTACTTGTCCTCTAGCCTTCTGTAACATCCCAAATTTCAAACTAAAAATAATACGAAATTAATGAGGTGTCATTAAGGAAATTTAAAGTTTTAGGGAATAATTTATGCTATTTGGGATAATTTATTGATATTAAATCTTAATTACCTTAGAATTTAAAGAAACATAAGTAAATGAATTATTTGGAATTGGAAACTTGTATAAAAGTATTTTTAAACATAGATATTATTATGATGGAATCAAAGGAGTACATGCAAAATTTTGGGGTTAGAAATATAATTAAAAGTAAACAAAGGGGTATATGATTGGAATTTCCCTAATCAATATATATAAATAAACATTTACCAAACCCTAAATCCCCCAAAACACCCAAAACAAACGGCACCTCCATTTTCTTCCTTCCCCTCCATCCCTCTCCTCGTGCTCTCTCCTCTCAGTATTGAGGATCGGCGACCACCGCCGCCGTCGACGTCGGCGTCGGCGCAGCCTCCCTCCCTATCTCTTCCTCGTCTCTCTCTTTCCATTTTCTCTATTTCCAACAAGATTCTTCATTCATTTCCTACATCTCCGGCGTGAGTTGCGTTTTCCGGCGAAGTAGAGGCGAGAAATGAGTAAAAGTTTCTGCCTTTCTAGTACCTCTCAGACTATGCTCCCATTTTAAAATTATTTCTCATTGTAATCTTTCTTTTTCCGGTGTTTTTTTTTCGCCCTACCTTTGGTGGTGGTTGTTTCCGGCGAGCCTGGCGGTTTCCGGGGAAATGAGGTGGCTATGAACTCCGGTGAGATTCTTTTCTCTATTTTTCTACTTTACTTTCTGCGATTTCCGCTGATTGTGAGAGGTTGTGAGTTGGATTTTGGGATTTTGGGCTTAATCATCAAATTAACTTAGATTAGTTCATAATAAAACCCATTGATGCTTGTATTGTGCATATGATGATTTGCTGATTGTGGTTTGAAGTGGATGAGTTCAAGTGATTCTGAATGTTATGGAGGTCCAAAGTATTTGGGTAATTATAGGAATTTATTAGGATAAATGAAGTGGCTTATGTGCGATTTCTTTATTAGGATTGGGTGATCTCTTAGAATCTGATTCCAATGGTTGATGTGCCTTATTTTGTTATTCTAAAATTTACATTGAGTTGATTTTAAGTAGTATAAGTTTGGATTACTTGATTTTGAGTTGGGATAATGATTTGACAAAATTTAAGTGTTGGAAAGCTAGGATTTGATGAGGATTTCGAAAATCCTCTCATTATTCTGATTTTTTTTGCTGTTTTCTTATGGTTTATGACTTGCTAAAGTTTATCTTAGAATGTTGGAATGATTGGTGATACACTCAAAAATTTTATTGTAATGTTTTGAGAGTGTAATCATTTTTGAAACATAGTTTATGGTTAGAAATTGTTGGTGGAAGTGTGAATTTGTGAATAAGATGAATGTTACTTGAACTTGTTGGTAGTGATTGGATAAACAAGTATACTTGACTTGTTATTGAGAGATTTTCAAATACAACCGGGAATTCCAAGCCCGTAGTTGGTTAAACCTTGAGAATAAAATATACTTAGAAAGGAAATCTTTCAAGATGTAGAAAAGTCTATGTGCATGTGTAGTGGTGAGTGTATGATGTACTATGGTGTTTAACTTGTGCCTTGAAAATTGAGATACCTTTAGGTTGTTGTCAAAGGTCTAATGGTAGCTATTATTGAAATAAATGTGTATGGATTTCTAGTTGTGTGGTTCATATTAATGACCTTTGATTTGGTGTGAAAGGTGATTGGTGTGAAAGGTAATCGTTAGAAATGGTGTTAGTTCTCTTCCTTTTCTTTTATTTCTATTTGGTTACATGGTTGGCGTCATGTATATATAGGCATATCTGAAGCGTGATTATACAAGTTTAGTGAATGGGATTAATGTGGTATGTGTGAATTGAAAGGGATTGAAGGATTGATTAATTTCTCTGTTTCCCTTCATTGTGTGCTATTTATTGTTTACTATCATTGGTGGTCTTAAGTTGCCGATTTGTATTTGATTAAAATGAGTGAATGAATGAATTGAATTATAAAGGAATTATTGTTCTTGCCTTGTTGAACGTGTCCAGCTCAATTATGGATGAAAAGTGTCAGTTATATTTTGCGATGCTAAGTTTGTAATGATTGGAGAATGCAATGATCTACTTTGTGTCTTCATGTGAAGCGGGAACAAATTTGCTTCTTGTTGTTGCTACATCAATTGGAAGGGTAATTCCTTATGCTCCAATACTTAAGTGAAGTGGTTTTAGTTTGAGTGAGATTTTCTTGCTCTTTCTACTACCATGACGAACTGATTGAAAAGGGACGATGGGTGATTTAATTGGATATGTGGTTTGTTTCTCTATTATATTATAGTTAATAATCACTGCTATTGTTTGTTTGATTACTAAAAGTTAGCGACCTTGTGGTTGCCAAAAGGATTGATATATGTGTATGAAATGGTCTTATAGTATATCAGAAATCACTAAAGAGTTGGGTAGTAATACATAGAGAGAAACGTTAAACATTGTGAAGTAGAAATGATACTAATTTATTATTCTACACTACATCCTTATAGGATTAATTGTGATATCGTTGTGAGGCATCGGGAAAGGATGGGAAAATGCGCAGTTGCTAAGGGCGACAGGTAATCACACTTAACCTTGCTATAACATTGAGGGTGACGTTAATTAGGGATTTTGTAAAATCCCTTCTCACCCTCTATATATATATATTATCTTTAAAAGGGTATTTGTATATAAAACAGGCTATCGGGTGCCTTTCAAACACGATTATTTTCGTATAAAAGAAATTTGAAACATTATAAATACTATCCTGTCTGGTGTGAATGGTGGTTCTGGATTGGTTCAGTTTTGGGTATGATGTGAGAGATTTATATAGTATTCTGTTAGGGATATTGATGGTTAGAGGGAATGAGTGAATAGTTGAGATATTGAATGGAATGGTAAGAGTGCATGATATTGATGATGAGATTGAAATGGATCGATATGGATATGGAAGAGAATTGTGATTGAAATATTGAATATTGTGGATATGATGTTGACAGGAATATGGTGAGCATTGCATGACACTGCTTTTTATGTACCATCGCGCGATGATAACTGTCGATAGGCCAAACGACAGTTATTTGTACTGAGGATCCTTTTCAGATTGATTGGATCGGGGTTCATAGGTCGACTTAATGAGAGAAGTGACCTACGGTTGTTTTGGCATTGAAGAGCCCAACCGCCCCTACGGTTGTTTGACATTGAAGAGTCCAACCGTTCCCGTTCTGTAATGGAAGCAGAATTGGGGTTCCCTCTCTGGAGATTGCCAGAGAGGGAAATTGTCCCCTCATTATGGAGAGGGACACAGTGTCAAATCATATAGTGAAGAATAGATGCTTGAATGCACCGTGGTGGCACAATGCATCTGTAGGTGAGTGTAAGAGTTGTTGTGGTAGTATTAGTTGATTGGAGTATGGAGATGTTGAATTGATTTGGTTTGAAGGTGATTGTTGGACTTGAGTGGGCATGGAAGAAGTCTTTATATATATATATATATATATATATTACATTACTGGTTTTTATATCTGTGGTACCCTTTAGACGCCCTCACTACCGCACATCTCACTGTTATAGTGAGTTAAGCGGTGATTACTGGGACAAATTGTCTCATCCCACGATTACTGACATTTTTGCAAGTATTCATGCACAGGCGCGAGCATCAGGAAAGGGAATTAGGTAGTAGAAGTTATATAGTTATTTGGAATTGTATATTGCCAATTTGTATAGGCCTGCATCTGCTTCCGCATGTATATATATTTATTTATTGTTTAATATCAATTAGTTTTGTTTAATAACCATGTTAGGTGATTCTTTTCTAACATGGTTAGCTATTAATTATCCATGATAGTGTTCAGGTTGTATCAGGAAATTCTTTTCTATTATGGATAGTATTTAATCATTAGGAAATTCCTTTCCTAAGTATGATAGGACATTGATATTATGGAAATCCTTTTTCTATCATAGTTAGTAAAGAGGTTATTAGATCTAAAATGGATATCATTGATTAATTAGGTAATTAGTAACAGAATGTTACACCTTCCTTCTTGCCAAGTTATCTCCACTGAAGCTCCACCAAGGGTGTGTGGGGCCCACTTGGGACCCCCTACATGAAAAACACATCACGCAGTCAAAATGACCAAAATACCCTTGGTTTCATAAAATGCAAGTAATAAGGCTATTATTCGTCAAATATTTACACATAAGCATGCACATGAAAATGTACCAATAATGATCAAATATAACAAATAAACCACACTAATTAAGCTCAAATGCTCATGCTTATAAGTATAAATTTTGGTCCAATCAGCTTGTTAATAGGCTAATGATCCAGGCCTTAACAGACTCAGGCCAGGCCACAGGCCTGAAATATTTGTTATAACAGGCCACAGGCCAGACTTACACCTCATTTTGAAAATCCAGGCCAGGCCTATTGAGGGTGTGGCCTGGCCTGGCCTGGCCTATTCCCACCCCTAGTTGCATCCCAAATCTCGTTAGCCGTATATGCAAGTAGGTAACTTTCACTTATCTCATCTGTCATTGAATTGCATAACCAAATCATTACTTGGTTATTTCCAGCAAACCATGTATCAAATTGAGAATCTTTTGGTGATGGCTGAGTTGCCTCTCCATTGATATATTTCTCCTTCCTCCACCCCCAGATATACCATATCATACTTTGGGACCATTGGAGATAGTTACTGCCATTGAGTTTATGATTTATAATCACCATCTGAGAAACCGGAACAATTTCCGACGTTTTTGAAGAACTCCTATCCTTAAAAGTCTTTGGTTGTGAACTTTGAACATCGGAATTAGAGGAATAAGACCCAAAAAGTTGTGGAAAATCTTGTGGATTCATCTTTCTGGGTAGTCGAACGGATTCTGGAGGTTCTGGAGATCACTGTCGGCGCGTGACGGAGGACGGCGGCGCGTGTGGGTCACGCACTTGTACTATGGCGGCATGTGTGAATCACGTTCGGCTCCGTTTGGACGACGACTTTTGGTTCCGGGCGATCGGAATGATTCCGATCACTCCTAGAGCGGCGGTGTTGACTCACTTGTCGAGAAACAGAAACCCTATAGGTGGTGACTCTCTCTACTTTCCTCAGATCCGATAAGTGGCGGCTCCACCTCTCTCTCACTCTTTAATGTTCAAATTGAAACCCCAACTGCTTCCTCAAAATGCCACTATCATGTATGGCCTTTGTCTTCTCTTTCAAAATTCTTGAGTTCTCAAAAGCTTCATTCCTCAGCTCCTCAAGCTCACTCAGAGTCAATTGCCTCTCTTGAGCAGCAGCATCCATATCCTCAATACAAGATTTAACTGCCCAATAAGACTTGTGCTGCAGCTCAACTGGTAAATGACAAGCTTTTCCATATATGAGCCGATAAGGAGACATGCCAATAGGAGTCTTAAATGAAGTCCTATATGCCCAGAGAGCTTCTTCAAGTCTCAAGCTCCAATCCTTCCTGCTGGGTTTCACAATACGCTCAAGGATGTTTTTGATCTGTCTATTGCTCACCTCGGCTTCTCCATTGGTTTGGGGGTGGTAAGGTGTAGAAACTTTGTGATTCACCCCAAATTGGCTGAGCAATGAAGTCATGAGCTTGTTACAAAAATGAGAACCTTGATCGCTCACCAAAGCTTTAGGAACTCCAAACCGGCAAAAGATATTAGACTTCAGAAATTTCAACACGGCCCTTGCATCATTAGCCCTGGTTGGCACAGCTTCCACCCACCTAGATAGGTAATCCACCGCCAGCAGAATATATGTGTAGCCGTTGGATGGGGGAAAAGGTCCCATGAAATCTATACCCCAAACATCAAAAGGATCACAATACAACATCGGCACTTGAGGCATCTTCTGTCTCTTCCCTAAGCTTCCAAACCTTTGGCACTTGTCACAAGACTTGCAATACTCATAACCGTCCTTAAACAGGGTAGGCCAATAGAAACCGGCCTCCAGAATCTTCCTTGAAGTCTTTTTAGCACCAAAGTGTCCTCCACAAGCTAGAGAATGACAAAACTGCAGGATTGATGGGACTTCATCATCTTGCACACACTTCCTGATTATTTGATCATTACATAGCCTCCACAAGTGCGGCTCATCCCAAACATAATAACCAGCATCCCTCTTCAACTTTTGGACTTGATGCTTGTTCAGAGACGGTGAAGTGACTTCAGCAACCAGATAGTTCACAAGATGAGCATACCACGGATCCTTCTTTGCATTCAAGGCACACAATAAGGCATCCGGGAAGGTGTCGCAAACAAGAGAAGAATCATCAACACCCTCCACATCCATTGGCAAACGGCTCAAGTGATCGGCTACCAAGTTCTCTCTTCCAGTTTTGTCTTTGATCTCCAACTCAAATTCTTGTAACAGCAACACCCATCGCAAGAGCCTGGGCTTTGTTTGTGGCTTAGATAACAAATATCGAACAGCTGCATGATCCGTGAATACAGTTACTTTGGAATGAAGTAAGTATTGCCGAAATTTGTCTAGACCGAAGACAATGGCAAACAATTCCTTTTCAGTTGTTGTATAATTCCTTTGAGCTCTATCCAAAGTCTTAGATGCATAAGCAATCACCCTCGGCAATGAATCATGCCTCTGGCCGAGCATGGCTCACAAGGCCTCGTTGGAAGCATCACATGATAGCTCAAAAGGAAGCTCCCAATTAGATGCAACCAAGATAGGAGGAGAAATAAGCCTTGACTTCAACTCAACAAAGGCCTCCTTACAAGCACTAAAGAAGTAAAATTCGGCCTCTTTTTGTAATAAATGAGATAAAGGAGCAGCAATTTGGCTGAAGCCCTTGATAAATCTTCTATAAAAGCCCACATGTCCTAAAAAGGACCTCAACTCCTTCAAGCACGTAGGGAAGGGTAGAGAAGAGATTACCTCAACCTTGGCTTTGTCAACTTGAATGCCCTCCTTTGAGACTAAGTGTCCCAAGACAATGCCCTTGTCCACCATGAAATGGCACTTCTCATAGTTGAGTACCAAGCCCTTCTCCACACATCTAACCAATGCTTTCTCAAGATTGACCAAGCAAGCATCAAAACTATCTCCATAGAGGGAGAAATCATCCATAAACACCTCTATGTCATCCTCCAGCAAGTCATTGAAAATGCTCATCATACAACGTTGAAAGGTTCCTGGAGCATTGCAAAGACCAAAAGGCATTCTTCTTTATGCGAAGGTTCCAAATGGACAGGTAAAGGTCGTCTTCTCTTGGTCTTCTGATGCTATGGGAACTTGGAAGTACCCGGA
This sequence comes from Mimosa pudica, assembly GCA_029929735.1. NCBI lineage: Eukaryota > Viridiplantae > Streptophyta > Magnoliopsida > Fabales > Fabaceae > Mimosa > Mimosa pudica. The sequence goes on along the minus strand of JAKELP010000039.1, from coordinate 3,085,259 downwards.
GAAACCATCCAGAAAACAGTAGTGTGATTTGCCTGCTAGTCTTTCCAACATTTGATCAATGAATGGTAATGGAAAGTGGTCTTTTCTCGTGGAGTCATTCAACCTCCGGTAATCTATGCATACCCTCCAAGAGTTCTGAACCCGTGTTGGCACTAGCTCATCTTTGTCATTCTTTACCACAGTCAGCCCACTCTTCTTCGGCACCACATGGATGGGACTCACCCATTCACTATCGCTGATCGGGTATATGATTCCGGCACTTAAGAGTTTTTCAACCTCCTTCTTCACAACATCAAGTATTAAGGGATTGAGCCTCCTTTGTGGTTGCCTCACTGGTTTAGCATCGTCATTAAGCAAGATCCGGTACATGCAAGTTACAGGACTCATGCCAGGAAGATCGGCTAGAGTCCACCCAATGGCCCCTTTGTATCGTCTGAGCACCTCTAGCAACTTCCCTTCCTCAAAAGAAGACAGAGCACTAGAAACAATCACTGGGAGCTTCTCCTCATCAAGCAAGTAAGCGTATTTAAGATTGGGTGGCAAAGGTTTCAGCTCCAGAGTAGGTGGCTCAATAATAGACGGAACCAAAGTGTGCATCTCAACTTGTAGCACTTGAGGCTCATAGGGATCATCATCAAAGTCTGGCAACTCATCACAACAATTCGGCCTCTCAGAGTTCAAGTCCTCAGAACTCATATCCAAGTTCTCATCACCACTTCCACTCGGGGTAGAATCATGCTGTTCGTCAGCGAGCGCATGCTCTTTCAGATAAAGCTTCTCTCTCAGCTTGTGTAATCAGCCTCTCTTTAAAGCTTCATACTCTTCATGGTCAAACTCTTGTGCACTGGATTTCTCAATTTCCTTGGTGAATTCACAACCTCCATTCTCCTGTCCTTTAGGAGACTCATCTCTTTGTTGAGTAGGTTCTTGAAAAGAAGAGTCTCCGACTTTGAGCTTCCCTCTTGCAATCTCCTTCCTCTTATGCTCCTTTGAGCTCTCAGCTTTATCACTTTCCTTAGTCAGGCTCTCGGCCTCATCAAGTAGTTCATCAAGAGGAGGGTTAAGTACAGCCTCTCCATGCATCTGGTCACCAACAAAATCATTCTGGAGGCTAGAGTGACCTCCCTCAATCAATACATTCTGCTCGGCCTCACAAGGCAGTTGTGTCTCCTCCTCTTCCTCATATTCGTAAGCATCACCATATTTCCGTCCACTTCTCAGGTTCATAGAATGAATGTTTTGAGGATTAACCACCACATTAGACGGTAATCCTCCTCTCTTTGCGTCCTGCTCAGCTTTATTGTTTAACAGTTGAGAAACCAAGGTGGTAAAGTCTTCCTGCTGCTTCTTTAGGCTCTCATTAACCTTCGCCATTACACTTGACATTACTTGGTCCATCATATCTGGCTGAGGTGTCGAAGATCTAGATGGAGGATCATAGGATTGAGATCCCACCATGTTGTTTCGTGAAGCATGAGCTGGATCAAAATTCTTAGTAAATGGAGGAGGAACATTGGCTTGTTGACTCGGCCTGTACCCTTGGGCATTGGAATTAAGCCTCCCTTGGTATGAACCATAGCCTTGTTGTGAGGGATAGGCATTAGAAGCTTGGTAATTGCCTCCCCCCCACTTAGGCTGTTGCTGTGGTTGGAAGGAGCTAGAATTTGTGGCTTGGTTTGAACCTCCCCCCCACTTGAAGTTCGGGTGGTCCCTCCATCCCGGATTGTACGTGGAAGAGTAAGGATCGTACTTGGCTTGAGGCCTAGCATTGTTATACATGGCCGCCACTTCCGCTTGGGATGGACAGTCTGAGGATAGGTGCATCGGCGAGCCACAGTGATCACGGGATGAAGCTACCAAGGCCATTGAGTCATCTACACAAGCAGTAGGCTGTACAAAACGTCCGTCCATTCGACTTAAACTCTCAATCAACCTTTCAATAGAGTTGTACAGCTTGTCATCACTACTCACTGAGGCAACCTTTGGCGCAGCACCATACAGAGCATCACGGCCATAAAAGTTCTGGTGATTAGAGGCCATGGTTGAAAATAGGTTTCATCCCTCATTGGCAGATAAATTGAACAAAGAGCCATTAGAAGCAGCATCCACACTCATCTTGAGCTGCGGCACCAGGCCATCATAAAAGTATTGTACCAAGTTTCCTTTGGATATGTTGTGATTGGGGCAGGAGTTCACCAAGGTATTGAACCGGCTCCAATATTCATAGAAAGACTCCTGAGGAAACTGTTGAACACCAGTTATGTCCTTCCTAAGCTTGGATATCTTGGAGATGGGAAAATAGCGGTCCAAGAACACCTTCTTCAGCTGCTCCCAAGAAAGGGTGGCATAATGAGTTGGAAGGTTCAAAAGCCACTCCTTGGCTTTTCCTTCCAATGAGAATTGGAACACTCTTAACAGAACATCATCCAGATTAGCGTTGGGAGGCTTCATGGAGGAACAGGTGTGGTAGAGGCCGAGCAAGTGTGTATGAGCATCTTCATGGGGAAAACCTGTAAACTTAGGAAGATGAGCAAGAAGAGATCCTTTGATCTCAAAGTTAGCGGGGTTAGCATAAAAACCTTGCGGTGTAAACGATGCATATGACTGTGTGAACTCTCGCATTGGTCTATCATCATCGTTTAGTTGCCTATCCCCATTAAAATGTTGTTCACCCTCTTGCTCTCGCCTATCATGCCCCTCATGCTCATGGGCATGCTCTCTATGGTCCTCTCGTCTTTCTGCCATAATGAAATGCTGGTCTAGGAGTGTGTGATTGGATGCTATAGATGAATTTGGTGGATTAGATGTGGATCCTATAGGTTGCTTATGAGCTCGCCTCTCTTGTTTTTTCTTTTTCTTAAGTTCTCTAAGAGTCTTATTAATCTCTCTATCCAATGGCACTAAGGATGAGGTAGGGTTCATACAAAGTCACTAAGTGCAACTATATGCAAATGCACAAGATAACCACCAGTACAAGCAGAGTATCCAGACAACAGCCAGCACAAACAGAATATCCAGCCAGAAACAGTTCAACAAAAATCCAGTACAGCTAACAAAATTTCCAGCAACTTCTGAACAATTTCCTAACAATAGTTTGGCTAACTAGAGCAGCCAATTAAGCATGAAACAGCACAAATATGTCCAGAACAAATCAGAAGTATGCTCAAAACCTACAACTAAAAATCACCTACAACAAAAATTAAGAAAATGTAAGTAAAAACCTAAGACAAGAAAGAATTGAACCAAACCGGCAACGGCGCCAATTTGATTTAACTCTTTTTCGTCGTCTAAAAAGAGCTAAACAAATAAAAACTAGAATTAAACTACAGTAGTTAGCAGCAAGTCCTAGGTCAATTCACAGTTTGGTTTTATCTCTTGCTTAGGTCAAATAATCACAAGTTAAACAAATTATCAAGCAGGTTGTGTGCAAGCTTTATATCTAAGACTAATTAAAACTAGTAAAAACTACAACTAATCAGAATTAGAAGTGTGAAAGTATGGAATGGAAGGTACCTCCTTCTCCAAGTACTCCGTGCTTACGTTTAATCGGACTTCATATACTTGTTCTTCTTAATATAAACTAGTTAAATTCTCAAGATCTCTTTAATCAAAGAAGTCTACAAGAGTTTAACTAATTTAATTAAGGCTTAAGCTCTTTCAAGCCAAGAACATACCAGAAACAACTCTAAATACTAAATCTAGCATTTAGGAAACAAATTCATTCCACGCATACACAAGGAAGCAAATCGCACACATGTACATACAAGGAATTACAAGAATTAAGCTTCGGTTTTCATGTCCTTAACCTAAAAGAGAGATTTCAAGCTAAAATGAAGTAAAACACCTAATTCAAGGTGTTCTAACCTATACAAGCCTAAATCAAGGTCATTACATAGGCAAAAATATACATCTAGCTTGAAACCTAAAAGAGCAAATTACAAGTATAAGAAGCCAAATGTTGATTCTACAAGCACATTTCCTTGGAGAAGAAGGCTAGGCGATCTAGCCTGACATGGAGATGGAGGCGGATGAAGGTAGGTATGAGGTTCTGGACATGGCGAAGTGAAGAAGGTGAAGAAGATGAAGATGGAGTTGAGAGAGTTTGTTAGAGGAGAGAGAAAGTGAAAGTGAAGTGAGAGAAGAGTTATGTCAAAATGAAGTTAGTTGGGATTAAGTAAGTGAGTTAGTTAGATGATGAGCTGGCAAAGGTGAGCTGTCAATTTGGGGTTATGAGCTGTCAAAAGATATTTTTGGTGATTATAGAGGGTTATGGCCGAGAGGTGTAAGGTTAAATGGAAGGAAGGGTATTTTCGGTATTTGATGAAAGGTTAGGATGAATGTGGACCAGATCTCATCTCCATGCATTTCTAAAGGTTCCTCCTTTTTTTCCAAGTGATTGTGCTTCCAAAATTGCCCTTAATGAGGCCTCCAGACTTGAATTTGACCTTGGCGCCAATTTTGCCTCATTTGGAAAGATGCTCCCCAAGTACCTTCAAGCTGCAGGGCTGACTTTGCCTTAAATTTACTCTGCACAAAAGACTTCTGAAAAGTAGCTGACATTTCTGATCATTGTGCAGTCTGGCTCTTGTACTCGCTGACGGATAGGCTTAAGCTTCTGGATGTAACTCTGCGTCCGCCAGCGGATGTAAATTTACTTCCGGATGTAAATCCACTCTTGGATGTGAGCCTGCTTCCTGATGTGAGTTCACTTTCGGATGTACATCCACTTCCGGATGTAAGTCTTCATTCAACAAGCTTAAGGGAATTCACTTCCGGCTGTGCATCCGCTTCCGGATGTGAGTTCCCTTCCTGAAATAACTCTGCTTCCGGATGTGAATCTGCATCCGAATGTGACTTTGAGTACTTGTCCTCTAGCCTTCCTTCTTGCCAAGTTATCTCCACTGAAGCTCCACCAAGGGTGTGTGGGGCCCACTTGGGACCCCCCTACATGAAAAACACATCACACAGTCAAAATGACCAAAATACCTTTGGTTTCATAAAATGCAAGTAATAAGACTATTATTCTTCAAATATTTACACATAAGCATGCGCATGAAAATGTACCAATAATGATCAAATATAACAAATAAACCACACTAATTAAGCTCAAATGCACATGCTTATAAGTATAAATTTTGGTCCAATCAGCTTGTTAATAGGCTAATGATCCAGGCCTTAACAGACTCAGGCCAGGCCACAGGCCTGAAATATTTGTTATAACAGGCCACAGGCCAGACTTACACCTCATTTTGAAAATCCAGGTCAGGCCTATTGAAGGTGTGGCCTGGCCTGGCCTGGCCTATTCCCACCCCTAGTTGCATCCCAAATCTCGTTAGCCGTATATGCAAGTAGGTAACTTTCACTTATCTCATCTGTCATTGAATTGCATAACCAAATCATTACTTGGTTATTTCCAGCAAACCATGTATCAAATTGAGAATCTTTTGGTGATGGTTGAGTTGCCTCTCCATTGATATATTTCTCCTTCCTCCACCCCCAGATATATCATATCATACTTTGGGACCATTGGAGATAGTTACTGCCATTGAGTTTATGATTTGTAATCACCATCTGAGAAACCGGAACAATTTCCGACGTTTTTGAAGAACTCCTATCCTTAAAAGTCTTTGGTTGTGAACTTTGAACATCGGAATTAGAGGAATAAGACCCAAAAAGTTGTGGAAAATCTTGTGGATTCATCTTTCTGGGTAGTCGAACGAATTCTGGAGGTTCTGGAGATCACTGGCGACGCGTGACGGAGGACGGCGGCGCGTGTGGGTCACACACTTGTACTATGGCGGCATGTGTGAATCACGTTCGGCTCCGTTTGGACGACGACTTTTGGTTCCGGGCGATCGGAATGATTCCGATCACTCCTAGAGCGGCGGTGTTGACTCACTTGTCGAGAAACAGAAACCCTATAGGTGGTGACTCTCTCTACTTTCCTCAGATCCGATAAGTGGCGGCTCCACCTCTCTCTCACTCTTTAATGTTCAAATTGAAACCCCAACTCTGATAGCATGATAAAATGGATGGAAAAAATATATAGAGAAATGAAGAGAATTATTATTGATGTCTTTCACAATAGTGGTGAAAGTACATTATATAGATAGGAGAGAGGAGATAAAATTGGAAAATACAATCAGAGATAATTAGGGACGTAAATGCATATCAAAAGTTGATTACTCATAATCAGAATCATAAATATTAAGATTCTAACAGAAATCAAAAGACCAAAACCAAAATAAAAGCAACCTAAAGGTTCCAAACATTATATTAATCTCGTCTTCAACAAACATAAAAATAATCCCACTGTTATGAATATTGTGATTATATGGATGTCCATACCTCCACAAACTCTTGACATTTCCTTTTCTCAATAACCTCTCTAATGAAGTGTCTTTAAGAGTTGTTATTGTCATAATTCAAGGGTTACAATATTGACACTTTATGAGGATTGAATTTGTCATTTACCTTCTTGTAACTTAGTTGAGGTTGATGGCCTATAAATAAGAGGCATTGTACTACATGTAATGTACCCATAGATGAATAAAAGATTTCTCTCATTTCTCTCCAAAATTCCTCTTCCAATTTTCTCTCTTCTTCATCACTAACATTTGCTACTTATTCTTCTTCTTCTCAAGCTTCTATATTTTCTTATTTTCATAACACGTTATCAGCACGAATTTGCTCCAAAATTAAGGTATGTTCTTTACATTTGTTTTAGTGTTGTTGATCATACACACACATATACTACTCATATATTATATTACTTATATACTCTTACATATTACTAACACACGTGATAATACACACACATATACTCTTATATATATATATATATAGTATTATAGTATTATTATAATATAATGTCATTTATTTTTATTATGCCATTTATTATTATTATATTATATATGTATTACTATTTATGTTTATTTATTTATTTTATTCCTCGCATCATATCCTTACCCCTTTTCGGAAGGTTAGAGAGGCTGTCACAATGAATTCGAATGGTCGGTTCACCGCCTGTAATTCATACGCCCTTTAATTTCTCACGAAAATTCCCGTTGTGCATATTTAATTTTAATGTTTTGCATTTATATATATGAATTCGATTGGTCGGTTCACCGCCTGTAATTCATATATATAATATAAGTTATGTATATAATATCATATAGTATTATTATAATATTATGCCATTTAATATTCACATTTATTTATTTATATTTTTCATTTTATATTATATATTTTATTTTGTTTATATTATGTCATTCATTATTTCCCTTTATTTTGTCATTTATTATTTTGTTATTTATGTTTATTATTTTTATATTTGGACTCATATTATTATAGTTATAATTTGTTATATTATTTACTCTTATACTATTATAATTTGTTATTATTTATATATTCAATTATTATGGGATAAAAATCCATGATATATTATAATGTCACTTTATCCAATGGCTTGAAGGCATGACACTCCCAAATTTGATTTATAAGATGACTTAAAGTTTCATCGCTTTGATAAAGTTTGTTGGTTTAAGACCATATTATGGTTTTTCATTTAAAAAAATGGGGCATGAAAAAAGGTGTGAAATTTTGATGTTTTGATGCTCAAAATATTATTATCTAGCCTTGAAGGCCAATGATGAGAAATGACTTAGTGAGAAATGACTTAAGTGACAAATGACTTAAGCATCAAGTGACATAAAATAGCCTTATATCTTTGGAAGATATTTGATATGGTCTTGAAAACAAATATTATGAGAAAATGTGAAAATATGACAAGAAGTCATATAGAAAAGAAAGAAAATTTTACAAAATAATGAGATGCCATAAGAATAATTATATGACCAGAAGTCATATGAAAAATTTACACAATGACTAGATGACATATCAATAAGTATGTATCAATTTATGATTATGATACAAATATAAAAAATATTGATAACCCCCAAAGGGTCATTGTTGTATAGCATAAAAAAATATTAATAACCCCTGAAGGGTCATTGTTGTAAGGCATAAGAAAAACCCCCGAAGGATCATTGATGTTTATTTTCAGTTATAATTTAATGTTGTTATTTATTTCATTATTTATGTAAATTAATTATCTCATTATTTCATATATATAAGCTTATTTACATATTGCATATGTCATTTGATGACATTATATAATATGTTCAATTGATGTGATTTCATTTGATGACATTATTATTGTTATTTCATTTTATGTGATTAATTTGTGGGAGGAATACGTTAAAAAAAGTCCTGAAGACTGATTATCATATTTTGCTATAATCACACATGGGCAATGACCATGTTGTGAATTAAGGACACCAACATTTGGTGATATAAAAATATAAGATTTTGATGATAAGTCTATATGACTAAGAAGTTATAGTCAATGAAAGCAAGTAACACAATGGTATGGTGAAGACCAATCAGTATTTGGAATATTAATAATATGAAAAATGAATGTGAGAAATATAGTGATAATGATTTGTGAATTTCCAATAAGAATGTTCTTTACTATTATTGTTTAAATTTATTGTTGTTCAAATTTATTGTGATTAATTTGTGAAAGAGAAATAACTATAATTATTATTTGATATTGTTATAGTAATAAGTGTGAAAAATGAAATATGAAATCAAATACTAAAAGTATAATTGAGTTTGCATTGGAGATAAGCAATGCTATAGCAGACCTTTTCCACTACAATTTATTGACCAGGTTTGGAGAATTTTATGACTTATTCTTCAATAGTTTATGATTGATAAAGTGTTCAATTTTATTATTGAATTTCTCCAACAATTTTATCTATATTACTTTCATATGAATTTTATATGGTGTGAATAATACTATTGTAGGTTTTTTTTACATTTAATTATGATGTTGATATGAGTATTAGAATAAATTGATTTTATGTGAAATTTTGTTGAGTAAAAGTTATATAATTAAAATCAAACTTGTGAATGTTATATGATTATGATTATCTCCTAATGTAATTGAGTGAAAAAAATTATTTTATGCAAAGACTCACTAAGGAAGGTGGTGGTGATATTGGTTTATGTGATGAAAGTAGAATTTATGAGTGCTTAATAGAAATATGGGTATTTAATTAGATTAAAAAAAATTGTGAAAAAAAAAATTATTACCATTATCTTATACCCATTGATTCTTTAGAATTATAATATGTTTTTGAGTTTCTCTTGAATTAATTTTATTTAACCCTTCATTTTTGTGATCATTATGTGTTTCAATTAGATCTCTTCATATTTCTTTATTTTGAACAATTCATACTTCAACCATCAAATGAAGCAATTTGAAGAGAATTATTGGTAATGAAATATAGATGAATGCAATAATCTCATGTAGTTCTTGAATAGTTTTTGATGAAAATCAAGACTCATATTTTGATACTAGGACTTTAGTCCATATGCATAAGAAAAAAAGAAAAAGAACTTTGGTTCATTAAGACTATGTAAGAGAAATAAAAATTTCAATTGGATTGAAATCCAAATTTGAATGTGAGTAAGTAAATTTGTTATCTTCCACATGAAATGTTTGTTATTATATTACTAAAGTTGTCTTTGAATTACATGAATATGTTGTTTATCAGTATAACTCACACTTGAGGGGGAGATTATTGGAGTATAAGTGTGAGTTAAAAGTTCAACACTTACATAGTCAAATCTCCCAAAATATGGAACAATGAATGTCATATACTATGATACTCTATAATATGAATTGCGAAAGTTGAAAGGTTCAATGTTGGTTAAGAAATATGATACAGTAAACCAGAAGTTTGCTTATCAGAATAAATTTATTGTTGGCTTGACTTGTTTGATCATCCAAGTCAAATATATGAACTATTAAATTATTGATATCAAATATTGACATCCATAAAAGAACCAAAAGATTCTTCCGAAAGAAGTTATGTTGTGCTGCTTGTTCTCAAATATTTATATTGAAAATATCACTGGTTGTGATATGGAATAGATCACTGGTTGTGATTTGGAATAGATTTATATTTCTGGAAATATATCATACTGATGGGCTCATCCAAATAACATGTACACCAAATAAGTATATATACAATAAATTTGATAGATGCATCTACAAGATGGTTACATGTGACATTATATATTAACTTGCAACCTGAAGTTTGCAGCATTGTCTAAATAAGACATTATGTTGAGTGCACAATTTCCAGATTATATGATCAGGAAATCGTAGTTTAAAGTCTCCATGAATAACTACATCAATGCTTATGAAAACATTGTTTTTATTTCTTTATTATGTAGCAGCACTTATTAACTTTAAGCCAACGAAATTCTCCCAATAAAATCGGCTTTTGGTCAGGAGCCAGATAATTTCCATCTAAAAAGTTTGAATGTGCTCTGTAAATGCATAATAATCCACTACAATGTCACAATGTGCATAGATGGATAATTATACAAAGTTGATAAAATTGTTGGATAAGTGACTCCTTCATGTTTCTAAATGAAACAAAATGATGTTTCAAAGAGAAACAAATTGATTTAGGAGACTTATACCACATGATTATTTGTTATTCAACATTTAACAAAAGTTATGTGAATATGAGGGGGAGAAATTGTGTAGCTGAAAAGAAAACTCATTGAATGCATTATGATTATAAAATGTAGATCCTCAAATGTAGCAGTATGAACCAGAAGTTCATCAAATTTTGCATTCATAAAATATTACAAAGTGTATGAACAGAAGTTCATCAGATTTTGAATTTAGGAAATACAAAGTGTATGCCAGATATATAATTACTGACCTAAATGAGAATTATTGAATCTCACATTCCAGCTAAAAATGCTCCTATAAATGTGACATGCTTGAAGCATGATAAAATCAATCGATTCCAAATGTAAATACTTTATATAAATAGGAGTTTATAAGTATGATGATCATATTGGGGAGGCAGGCATTCCAGAAGAGTGTCAAGACATAACTAATTGAAAAACCTCAAAGGAGGTATAGCTACCAAGAAAAATAAGGAGATATCAAAAAAAGTTATGTCACAAATGGAATCGAAAGGAATTAAATAGTTGACAAGAATTTTGATAATAATATCACGTGATTAAATGAGGATCTTACATATAGATATGTCATGAGAAGTAGACATAAACATGATTGGACAAAAGAAAAGAATTGAAAATATGAAAATGTTTCAAAATATGTGAAAATCATGGACCGAAAGTTCCAAATTCAGAAATATAAATTTATTATGGGATATAAATATTTAAGTGAAATATTACATGGACCAGAAGTTCTAAATTCAGGAATATAAGTTATTATGGGATATAAATACTTGTATGAAATATAACTTATGATAAATCTTATAAAGATTGTCATAATACGTATTATTTTGTGGTGGATACAAGTATGCTACAAATATTATTAGTCTGACAATATATGAAAAGAAAAAGTGCATCAATACTTGTATATATATCCCACTTAATGATGGAATTTACATGAGTGTTCTTGAATTATTGAAAAATGGCATAAGCATATATTAGAAATTTAAATAAAATATTTTATCATTTAGAAAATATATGATTTTGCATATTACTTGACATATAGATCAAGTTATTAAATTCTATAATCATTTTTGGTCATAAACAAGGGATTCGTAAATATTTGTTCATTTTATTTTTATTACATATCACAATTTTGTAGAAGAATTCAGTTGTTGCAGGTTCGAAAATTGACAATGACTATGAATAAATATGTGGATGTAAAATATATCATGAAGATATATTAGAGGAATATATTTTAACAGGATATTTGATGATGATGCAATTCGACATGAAGATCTGCTCAAATAGCATTGGAAGGAATATGATTGGAAAATTAATATACTCAATTGAGACAAAAGGGATGTTGTCACTAGGGGGAGTAACAATGATGTTGTTATGTAAGTAAAAGTGTTCCTTTCAGGGGGAGATAATATCATGTTGTACTCTTTTTCCCTTAATCAAGGTTTTGTCCCACTGGGTTTTCCTGGTAAGGTTTTTAACGAGGCAACGCTGATAATTATTGTGTACTCTTTTTCCTTCATTGAGTTTTTATCCCAATGGGTTTTTCTTAGTAAGGTTTTAATGAGGCACAATAATATTTGTTATGGACATCCAAGGGGGAGTGTTATGAATATTGTGATTATATGGATGTCCATACCTCCACAAACTCTTGACATTTCCTTTTCTCAATAACCTCTCTAATGAAGTGTCTTTAAGAGTTGTTATTGTCATAATTCAAGGGTTACAATATTGACACTTTATGAGGATTGAATTTGTCATTTACTTTCTTGTAACTTAGTTGAGGTTGATGGCCTATAAATAAGAGGTATTGTACTACATGTAATGTACCCATAGATGAATAAAAGATTTCTCTCATTTCTCTCCAAAATTCCTCTTCCAATTTTCTCTCTTCTTCATCACTAACATTTGCTACTTATTCTTCTTCTTCTCAAGCTTCTATATTTTCTTATTTTCATAACACCCACAAAAAATAAAAATAAATTGTGCGCGAATTTCTAAAGAGGTATATATTTGTCAAATATTTCCTCCAATCAAATGTATATATAAGATCACTTTGGTTTTTTTGTTGAAGTTAAAGTAAATTAGACCACCAATTCAAAACATACGTTATATGTAATTAGTTTATGTGTAAAAAAAGGGTTAAAATAGTCTTACAACAAGTGCAGAAGGCAAGACTAATACTCCCTCCCGTCCATAATATAAGAGCTTAAAATTTGAATGGTTTTGGTCCAATGTAAGAGTTCATCTCACATTCTCTCCTCATTTAATGTATTTCTTCATATTTCGCCCATAACTCTCGCATATTTATTAATGTTTATGAATGTATTTTTCTCTTACAAGTGTCATAATAAATACGAGTAATATTGGTAAAAAAACATTAACTTGTGACACTCAACTAAGTTTCAATATTTTCTTGAAAAACGTGTTTTGATTACCAAACTCTATGGCCAAAAAAATATTACCAAACTCGTATGATGGACTAAATGGAGTACTCCCTCCGGTCCCTAATATAAGAGCCCAAAATTTGAATGATTTTGGTCCCTAATATAAGATAAGAGTTTATCTCTCATTCTCTCCTCGTTTAATGCGTTTTTTCTTACTTTGCCCCCAACTCTCCTTCATATATATTAATGTTTATATTTTTCTCCCTCTTAAAAGTAATATAATAAATATGAGCAATATTGGAAAAGAAGCATTAACACCCAACTAACATTCACACATGTTTTCTTAAGAAACGGTTTTTTTGGCCGCTGACTCTTGTAGTATTAGGGACCGGAGGGAGTAGTACACAATAGAACCAACCACCGGACAAGACAAGATGAATTATAGGATTAACCGTTTGCCGTTAAGCCCTCCGAATGGCGAATTGACAAATGGGCCAAATGTTATTACTATTGATAGTGTCACCAATTATGGGACATTCATATTCATATACTCTCTCCCTCCCGTGAATCCCAACAATGAACTTGGGATTTACTCCAAAAGCCATTTCAAATTCACCCTTCTCTCCCCTTCTTTCCTCTCTCCCTATTTCACATCCCTTCTCTCCTCAAAACCCATATAACAAAATCTCTCCTTTACATTCAGGCATGTACATCTTTACTCTTGTATCAATCTTCTCCTTTTCCTTTTTTATTATTTTCACCAAAAAAAAAACCTTTGTTTACAAGGCTGTTTGGTGGGTCCCTGTTGAATTTCTCTATGATACTCATTTTGGGGGGTTTTGATTTAGATATGTGATTGTTTTGAATTTGGGTTTGATGAAAGTTGTGTTCTTTTTTATTGTATTGTTGTGTAGGGAGAAAGAGATCAGTTTTGTGTGCTCAGAATATTCAGCAGAAAAGTGAAGTAATACCAAGTTATTCAATGGCTTTAGAGTTGGAATCTTCTCAGGAGTTTAACAGAAATCTTTACCCACATATAGAGCCTTATAGTGTTGGGGCTTTGAAGGTTTCAGATGTTCATACAATTTACTGGGAGCAATCAGGAAATCCTGATGGCCATGTGAGTAGTTACTGTTCTATTGGCTGCTCAAATATGGAAAGTTTGTTTATTGTTTGGTGGTTGACTTTTGAAATTGTTTTTTGAGCTTGTACACTTATTTGATTGAAATCATTCACTCACTTTTAGTGCTTGCTGATGGTATTGTTGAGTGGATAATTTAGAATTTATGGATTTTTTGTTCATTCTTCAATCTTGGTTGAGCCTATTCAAACACACACGTGAGTGCATGGATCTAGCATTTTATTTTTATTTTAGGTTTAGCTCAACGGTGAGCTCGCTTGCCGTGTGGGTATGAGGTCGTGGGTTCAAATCAGTCACTGTGCAAAAAACATAGGTTAGGCTGCCTAGTATATTCCCTTCCCCAATACCCTCACCAAGTGGGGACTAGAACTGGGTTGACCCTTTACTTTGAAGTTAATCTTTTACTTTTATTTTCCATTCATAGTTGGACTGACTGTTTCTTATTCAATTCTTTTTCATTTTTTCAATATTTCAATCACTTGATTTACTAAAAGAAAAGAGTCTTGAAAATTTTTGGTTAATCATTACAAAGTATTGTTGTTGCAGCCTGTTATCTTTCTACATGGAGGCCCTGGAGGTGGTACTGCACCAAGTAATCGGAGATTTTTTGACCCTGAATTTTATAGAATTATTCTATTTGATCAGGTGTGTTTTTAGATTGTATGCTATAATAATATATGATGCTTTTGCTTGATGATAAATATTTTCTTGCTCAGCGAGGTGCAGGAAAAAGTACACCCCATGCTTGCTTAGAACAGAACACCACATGGGATCTTATTGATGACATTGAAAAGCTAAGGGAACACTTGGAGATTCCAGAATGGCAGGTAATAGTTCACTTCTGTTTTCAGAATATATTTGTGTTCCCTATATGATAAGCTAAGACATTCTATTCCTTAAATTATCCAGGTTTTTGGTGGGTCGTGGGGAAGCACACTTGCCCTTGCATACAGCCAGTCACACCCTGAAAAGGTCTATTACCTTGTTTGGATTTTGGTTGATCTCTCAAAATGCTATCTAATTCTCAAATTATTTTTCTTCTGAATCTTATATAATATATTACTCAGAGGTCAATAGTTTATTTACCTGTGGCTGTTGCTCACTTCTTATGATGTCTATGCATATTTCTAATTTTGTTACTAGGTTACTGGCATAATCCTCAGGGGAATTTTTCTTTTGCGAAAGAAAGAGATTGACTGGTTTTATGAGGGTGGTGCGGCAGCAATATTCCCTGACGGTATGCGCCAAATTCTGTTCATTTTCTTATTTTCCTGGTGAATTCCTTTTGCTTTGAATTCATGTCATGTTCCATCAAATTTCTTTTTAAAGATTGAAGAGGTTTCTTGTTTTGTTATATGTAACCTTGCTGGAGCACCATGTTGTATCAGCTTGTTTGCATGCTAGGGTTAAAGTTGTTCAGCTTAGACCACACAAAGGAACACTGAATCATATTTTTAATAACATCACTATTTCAATGTTCATATTCCTGATGTCTTTTTAATTTGTAATTCATTTTTTTTCATAGAACTCATGTATGGTTGAAAGTGATATCTGGATTGTTTAGCTTATTACATTCCTGAAGAATTAAATTGGATGATAATTTGTGCCTTTGATTCCAGCTTGGGAACCATTTAGAGATTTGATTCCAGAAAATGAGAGAGGATGCTTCGTTGAAGCTTACAGTAAGAGATTAAATTCTGATAATAAGGAAACACAAGTGAGTGTCTATCTGATTTCCTTTGCATGGTTTTTCTCTTTCCCTGCATCTTCTCTCATTGGTTTTTGAATGTGTAAGATATTTTTAATAGTTTGGCTTGAATTCTTAATTGTCAAGTGTATGAAGAATTAAGAGAGATGTGAGCTATTTAGGCTTCTATACCAAGTCATCCTAATCTTGCGTCTATTTAGTTTCATATGTACTTAATATGGGGATCGTTTTTTGTCAATTTAATGTTCCTGAGGTCCAACCTTTTCTTTGCATTAGAAATAGTCATGTCATATTTTTACTATTGAGCACTGTCTTGTTTGTATTGGGAAAGTATATTATTTAGCATGAAAGTTATTGAACATTTTACACTTACAGATGTTGTGAGGGAGATGAAACGCACATTGGTGATAAATAGAGATCTATATTGTCTAGAGCTAATAGACAATGATACCAATCTTTCATGTAACTTTGTGTTTATTATACCTATGATATCTAGTAATATTGTGCAATGCTATGTTGTTCTGGAACAATCTAATTCCTTTCTTTCGTTTCCTCTTTTTTGGGTCTTGCTGAAAGATTTTTGTTTTTGGCCATTATCTTGTCACAAGAGATTGATACCCATTGGAAGAGGCAGAAATATGTCAGGCTTTCATTTGTTTGATGAATGCACATGAAATTGTATTTTCATAATTACGTTGCCTTCTTATGCTCTCTTCAATCTTCCTCTCAGTATGCAGCTGCTAGAGCATGGACTAAATGGGAAATGATGACTGCGCATCTTATTCCAAATGAAGACAATGTCAAAAGGGGGGATGATGACTACTTTTCACTGGTAGGTTTGATAGATGAGGAATTGATAACTTTTGCTTACTTGCCATTTTGTCTAGAATTGTTTTATGAAGAATGCCTGGCATAAATTTCAATCATTTTCTTTTTCTTTATTTTGAAATTCATCTTTACCATAATATCCTTCTACTTTCAATTTCAATCTGATACTTGTGTCCACTGTTACAGCATATAGGTAATCTTCCAGCATATTTATTATACTGCATAATCTACATGCAAAGACTCGTCTAGACATTGTTGGTACCTATGGAAGATGCCATATAACCATAATAATTTTTGTGGTTTATGAATTCCGTTATTTGATTGCAGAACATGTTGCCTTGATGAACATGATTTTGAAATTTATCCAAGATAATGTCACTTTGATTGAGGCTACTGTAGAATGTTCAGCCCCCTTAATCTGATGGAATGCATTATCTCTTTACTGTATTAAACTACTGATGTTAATTCCATTTTAGGAGTGGCAACTGCAGAGTGTGGTAAAGAAGTGTAGAAGTTAAATTGTTTTGCTACATTGCTTGGTGCTTTCATATGTTGATGCTCTTTTTGCCTTTTTGGGTCAAGATGTATTGAAGTTTAATTATTAAGAGTCTAGCGTTTTGTTTGTATTTTTAATTTTGAAACTTTTCATGCATATATTTCTTATCTACTGCCAAAAAACAAGTTTATTGTGATACTTTTCCGTCTTCTTAATGCCCTTTATTCAAGACTGATATATGATTGTAGTTTTGTGTTTTGTAATTGGGGTTGTTAAATCGTGTTGACTTGTTGATGACATTGTTTTATCTTTTTGTAGGCATTTGCAAGGATTGAAAACCATTATTTTGTGAACAAGGGATTTTTGCCATCAGATTCATTCCTGTTGGATAATATTGATAAGATAAGGCATATCAACACAGTAATTGTACAGGTATATGTAAACTCATAATTGCACCTTTGAATTTTTATCATCAAGCGTGCTTATATTTAGTTTGTGCATTTATTTGCAAAATATATTCGACTGTCTGGGGTTGTTCTAGTTTAACCAGTGGTCTAGAGTTCGAGCCTTAGGTATGCAGTTGCAATAATTACTTGGAGGTAGCGAGGTTCCCCCCATTATGGGCCTACATGCTCGTGAATTGGATTAGTCGGTTGCTAGTAATGTCGGATATGATGGATAAATCCAAAAAAGTTAGACATTTGTGCATCTTCCCTCCTTTGGAAAAAAAAAATCAAATTGTGTAAACAATATATGCTATTTGAATTTTGATTTTGAATACTAATAATCACCAAAAAAATGCAAAAAGTGTAGGGAATTGCACTCTTTACGGCTCGTGAACAGTTCAACTCATAGAATGCTTTGTTCAAATAGACTAAGACTGACTAGATGTGTTGTTTTACTTACTAATTATTTAGACTCCTGAGATTACCAAAATTCCATTGATTTAGTAGAACTGCTGGATATATCTTTTTGTATTTTTTCTTAGAAATTTTTTATGTACTTTAGAAAATGCTGAGAAAGTGTGACCCCATAAATTCTGCCTTTCATATTCTCTGTCCTGTTTATCAAAGATAATGTTTTTCTTAGCAAAGTTAAAGATAATGTTGACATTAATGCGTAATGGCGTTGTACAATCCATACAGTCGACATTATTTAGTGACATATTGCTTCTTGTTGACATTAGGGATAAGTCATATTTCATTTTCTTTATTAACTTAATTTTCTATTCTGTTTCTCTCCATTTTGTGGATCAAATGGCCATAATTTGCCATTCATATTTTTGTAGGGAAGATATGATGTTTGCTGCCCAATGATGTCGGCCTGGGATCTTCATAAAGCTTGGCCCGAGGCAGATTTTAGGGTAAGAGAGATGCTGCTCTATGATTGTTATTTTTCTTTTTGACGCTCTGTTATTAAAGTCACATACTGGATTCAATATGTGATTATGAATTGTCTAAAAAAATGTTAACATGTACTTTTTTCATTATAAAACTTGACAAGAAATGAATTAGCATGTTTGATTTGCAAAACCTTTTGTAGTCTAAAAAAGGTAAAGAACGAGATTTTGATAAAGTGATAAATAAGGATAGACACTGTTAGGTAGTAATAATAATGAAAATATCGAAGGCATTGTGTGGAATTTAAAAAGGTAAAAGCCATGTATTCCATGCATCACCACTCATTGCTTTTTCCACTAGCCATCCAAATGTAAATTAGAAATTTTACCCAAGTCTTGTCCAAGACTAAATAGCTCAACAGTTTTATGTAGTATGAAGAATATGCATTGGCGTTAATTTACTATTTATGATTTTTTCCAAGAATGTTCATTGAAAGGCCGGATTGGCTCAGTGGTAAAGCTTCTTAATATATTTCCTTCTCCAGCACCCCTATCAAATGGGGACTCAAACGGGGTTAACCCTTTATGATTGTTTCCATGAAAATGTTTATCTGGAAATTTGATTACATATGAGCTTGTATGCATAGCATGGTCCAGTTACTGAATCATAGTATGATGAAACAGGTGGTTGCAGATGCAGGTCATTCAGCAAATGAACCAGGCACATCTGCTGAACTAGTGGCTGCAAATGAGAAACTGAAATATCTTATGAGCAATAAGGCCTGAAATGACTCAAAATACACATACAAATTCCTTGGTCTCAAATGGCTCTTGACCTCTTGTTTGAGTTACAGGATGGTGCAGTATAGATTTGTGTGTAAATGCTGGTTCAATGTACTTATATTGCAGGAAATGGCATTCAGTTTTAATAAGCAAATAAACAGCCATCAAATTCGTGATTCAGAAAAATGTGGAGGGTTGTTCTCTTGGTTTGATGAAACATGCTTGTGTTCAATAGATTTGGTTTTGTAATTGGAATGCTTCGTGATTTGTCCTATAATATAATTATGATCACATAGTTCCCTTGTAAGTGAAAGCTATGGGGCTATTTTTGTAGAACAGCTATTTTTTTAACTTGAAGTAAACTAATTGTGAAAATAAAGCTACTTGCACAAGACTACTTTGATTAGCAACTAGCATTTAGCTGGGTTGAGTCTGAATCATCAAATTTGTGCACGCTTGTTGGGCTTACATAAAATCAAAATAGACTTGGACAAGTAACTACTAATTAGCAACTACCAATTGTGAAAGTAAGGCTACTTGCACAATATTTTGGTTTAGATACTTGTTGGGCTTACATAAAATCAAAATAGACTTGGACAAGTAACTACTTGCAAAATCCTACTCCCCAACTATCTTCAAAAGTTAATGCATTTCTTTCATGTCAGGTTATAATAAACCATTAATTTTAGTATTTATCAAGTTGATTTTATGTTTTTCTCAAATAGTAGCCTTCAATTTTTTTGAACAAGAAAAGTCTCAATTCCAACTTAGAATGCGGGAAATTTACTTCTATTTTTATTTCAGAAGTACAAAATAAATGAGAAAAATCGGACCAATAACATTATCTCACCAAGCAATATCATGAATAAACAATATCAAATGAATAAACTATGTTACAACAAGAATGACTCTGAATCATCAAATTTGTGTACGCTTCTGTATCATATGGCCCCCGAACAATCTTCAAGAAGCCACTATAACGAATTCAATGATACTATTGAACATTATCACACCCAACACTAATTAACAGCCAGAGAAAAAGAGGGGCAAAATACAGAGGTAAGGAAAAAAAAAACAAACTCATGACCACAATTTCTTTGTGCAGCTTTTTGGCACATGGAGAATCTGAAAGTTTGGTTCCTTTGGAACAGTGAGAGTCATTTTTGGTCTTGGGCGAGAACTAGAATTGGCACTATAAGCTTTTCTTCTAGATGGATCCCCATTACATGTCTTTGCTTCTTCATTGGGCTGCAAATTGGACCGCTTTTCATCAATTACACTGAGCTTCTGCTTATTAGGTGTTACAAAAGTATCATCTTTCTTCCTTGATAAAGCACTGCAATACAACCAAGTTACATTAATTTACTTTTTGGCTAAATACAAACATTAATTTACAATAGAAATATTGAAGCCAAATTCTCATGATAAATATACTCCTCTTCATTTTAATGTTTTTCTCTCCAATTTTACACTCTTTCTCTTCAGTGTAGGAATACGATTGGTCATTGTTCAAATTTGACAACTCTAGACAAATAGGTGTCATTATAAACAATTGCCATTTTTTATAGGTTAGAGATTAAAACAAACTTTTCTTAAGATGTCATATGTGAATAGAATGACTATAATAACTTACCTTTTAAACCTTATAACTAATGTGGGTTGCGTCACATGGGATTTTCTTTTAACCTTGTCATCCAATTTTCGAACTGGATCTTGTCGTTTATGCACATCAATATGTTTTTGAAGTTTAGGACCAGCTCTTTTTTGAGAAGTGGCATGTGTCTTGTTTCCATGGTTAGAACATTGAGTGCTTACCTACATAGACATATGTTTCAGTCTTCATTTCCTAAATTTCACAAAGCAATAATATTCATAGTCTGAGTACACAAACTCACAGATTTATTTTCTTCAGTTGCATGGTTTACTCTTCTGTCTTGGCAGCTGTTATTATCAGAGTCTTGTTCGTTCTTCTGGTGGAAGCAAAAAATATTTAAATTTACTCAAGTAAACTAAAAGTATGGGATTTGAAAAATTACATCTTATGTTTAAAATAAGGATCCAATACGTGGAAGACATGTTCACATATCAACACAATCAATACATGCACCTACTTGTATGTGCTCTAAAAGAAGTTCACATATCAACATAATCAACTCATCGCAGATCCTTTTCTTTGCTAAATATCTAAACAAGTTTTTTCCAGATATTTTCAACATTTTTCAAATCTTTTACATGATTCATAAGTATGCTTTACACTTCACATCATAACATAATTAATATTTAAGATGAAACTTACTTGGTTTAGATGGTGATGTGTCCTCATAATCTTGCCTCCTCTAGAAACGGGTTCTTCTTTCAAGGGTGCCTCGAGAGGCTTCTTCTCCAAGTTTGCTTCTTTGAGTATTCCCCTTTCCTGTGAAAAGCCAAAAGAAATTGAACTAATGAGTTAATGCCCCAAGCTTCTTTTAAGATACCACCTTTAAGAAACCAATAGGAAGAGAGCTTCCTTACTCACATCTGTTCTCAGCTTAAAAGGCTTGGGATATGTTGGCCTTAGCTTTTTGTATTTCACAACTTGAGACCCAATAGTTGCATTGGATGTAGGTTTCTGGTTCAAAGTCATAGTTATCAAAGTTTCAGTCATATGTATATGGAGCATCTAGGAGTAAAGTAACCACAAAATTTGAATTTAAATATTTAGTCTAAAGTCTGTGAACCCAAGAATAAAGTGAGCATAAAATTTGAATTTCAAATATATAGTATTTTAAAGAGTAGATCTAATTCAAATAAAGGGTGCTAGTATTACTGTGTCATATAATCTGAAGTAGATCTTAACTTACCTTTTGGGTTTTCCTCATCTCATCATTCTTGGACCTTTCAATGTTATCATCATTGATAACCATTGTTCTGCAGAAAACAAAGTTTAAATCATGTCAAGCAGCAAAGGATACATCTAACTACAATTACTTGTAATGGAAATTAAAGCTGTACCTGTTCTCATTAGGGATTGAAACATTTTCCTTATCATTTTCTTTATCATGTTTTGATGCCAAAGAATTCACTTTATTATCAATTCTCCTTGTAGCTTCTTGGATATTTTCCATTTTCTCTTCATTTCCTTCACAACCCTTCTTTTTTTCTGCTTCTTCTGAACTAGACAATACATTACATCTTTCAAGAGATCCATCCCTTGATTTCTCATCAATCTCCATATCACTAGAATCACAAGTATCATCAGTGGATCTTTCTCCTTCATGAATATTAGAAGCACCCTTCATTTTCTTTACGTCCTCCTTCAAACATCTGTTACTGTTATCATACCATGAATCAAACACACGACTCTTAACCTCACGCCCCTTCATCTTCCTTCTAGAAGCTCCTTCATTCTTCCTCTTCTTCACACTATCAATCTCAAGCTTCTTCATTGCTGAACACAAAGATTTCATGGGTGTCTTTTTCAGTTCTACAGAGGTCTTGATCTTCACAACTTTTTTTGGTGAGTGAAAAACAAGAGTCTTAGCTATAACTTTATTCTTAGGGACAGCCACATTCAAAGAATTTTGGCTTTGAACAGTTCTAAACTGATCAAAGTTAGAACTTATGTTCTTCTGATTTCTAGGAGTAGTAAAAGCCTTTGTCACAGTTGATGATTGCTTCACCTTTGCATTTTTTGGTGTTGGGTTAACCTTAGAAGGAGGCTTTATTCTGCTTGTTTTATCATCAACAATCTTTTTTTGAAGTGAAGAAATCAAAGCTAATCTTGAGACCCTTGGCTTGGAAGATTTTGCTGGAGCTGTAAGTGGGCATTTCAAAGTTGCACTAGCAACATAAAAAATAAAAGTCTCTATTAGCAAATTGTTTACTTAAACTGGTCAACAAGCTAAGAGAATAATTAGTAGTTCTGTTTTGTTACCTTGTTTCTCTTTGATTCAATGCTTTTCTTAGTCTCACATTTGGACTTCTGGCAGCCATAACCTGTTAAAAGCCAAAAGTTACTTTTGTGTCCACACTCAGAAATTTATCAAATAGATACAAGACCCCTTTGACCTTTGACTATTTTTTTGTAATTTAAGGAAACAAATTAGACATTAAATTATAGTATCATATGACACATGTAATTAGATCATGGGTTAGTTTATTAGTAGAATAAATAAATTAGTTTTGAGGAAAAAGACATAATTATAAACACTTTACATAGTCAAAAAAAGTTAAAGTAGTGTCAAAAAAGTCAAAGCAGTGAAGTTAAATGTTAAAAGTTCAAGAAGAGAGAAACCAGAACTAACCCGAAGGACAAAATTTTTGTAGACTGCTTCAGAGTCCAACTCTTGTTCATGATTTCTGTCACATCCTGATAAGATTTATGCATGTTTTATCAGTCAAATTATAGCAAATCAGATTGGTGTAACGTGAACTAGTAATATATTCATCACATGCAGCTGAACAAAAGACAAATACGACAAATAAGTGGATTTAAAAAGTACAAGTGGACGCAGCAAAATTTTAAAAAAGACAATTGATGTCATTGACCCATCTGGTCTTTTACGAATTTAATTGAAATAACAAAAATGCCCCTAAAAAAGTTTGGCCATCAGAATTGTTCAGGGGCATTTTGGTAATTTCAATTAAATTTGCATAGCACAAATAGGTCCATGGTATCTAACTATCAGAAAATGCCCTTACAAAAGTTTGGGCATCAGAATTGTTCAGGGGCATTTTGGTAATTTCAATTAAATTTGCATAGCACAAAAAGGCCATGGCATATAACTATCTTCTTAAAATTTTCCGGCTTTGTGTCATTTTGGTAATTTTAATTCAAAATTATCAACGTTCCTTGACCCTTGACACAAATCTAAAACTCCTGCTTCAAATAACTAATTTCCAGATCAAGTACATCCATATCATATTCTAAGCTATCCTCAGAGTCTTTCGTATGTATTAAGGGCATGTTTGGTACGAGGGGAGGGGAGGGAAAATTTTTGTGACATGGGTTAACAAAAATTTGATAAGTGGGGTCAAAAATTTTAAATTAATATCTATAACACTTATATTTTATATCTTATACTCTCTCCGGTCCTAAATATAAGACCTAATTGACTATTTTGGAAAATTCTAAAAAGCAAAATAAGTTAATTATAAATTGATGATTTACCTAATTTTTTCCTCAGACTAGTATGTTTTACCTATAAAATAATGAATAATCTAAAAATAGATTAAATATGTCATAATTTAATAACATTTTTTGCAACCTTAATCTCTAAAAAAAAAAGTCATCTAGGTCTTATATTTAAGACCGGAGGTAGTAATATTTCTTAAAAAATAATACATCCCCCTTCTTCCATATTTAAAAATTCATTTTAAAAAAATATTCCTTCCCCTCCCTTCCAATCCCTCGTACCCAACAGATCCTAATAAGAAATCTAACTTGTACTAAAACAGTGAAATGTTTTTAATTGCAATGAACTTATTCAACAGAGCTAGGAAATAAAATTACCAACACGCAAGCAGAACCAGTAGTGATCTTCATTAGAACGCCGTATCTCCGGTGTCGTAAAATCCACGAACTTAGGCGCTTCGATCTTCTCATAAAACTCATCATCAATTTCCTCTTCCTCAATCACAGGCAATGAAGTAGCTTCAGTGGCCATACCCAGAGAAGAAAAAGAAGTAATTTACAGAGTAGAGAGAGAGAGAGAAAGTGAAGGAGCGTGTGGTATGTGGAGAGTAGAAGGAAGTTGAAGGATAGGAAAAGAGACAATTTTAAATTGGGTGGTTTGTCTAAGTAGCCGTTGGAGGATTCGGACAGACAGGCTGGTAAGAGAAACGGTATTGTAGGGGTGTTTTTGTCACTTCGTTGTTGCATGATTTTGGACTCGGGAACCTAATAGTATAATCTTACAAAGCAGGCTTTTTGTGTTGTGTGTTTTTTTTTTTTTTTTTGAAAAACAATGGTATCAGTCCAAGAAAAAACCAATTGTGAAGGTCTTCTTCTTACACTATTTTGATATACTGAATTGGTATAACCTTATAACTTTGTTGTATTTTTATGTACTTAGGGCCACATGAAAGTTGGAAAAAGTTTAATCCTAAATTGATGTATTAATTGAGAATGGGAATTTAACATGCCTGTGTAAAGTATTATTGTGATGTGTGAATCTGTCAATTAAGATTTATCCAGAACTTCTCCTATTTTTAGTTCAGAGTGAACTTTTTTTTTTATCGAAATTTCAGAGTAAAATGATGTAACCTTAAACGTCCAATGTATTTAATCAGATACTTATAATAACATCTTATTTTAAACACATAAAATTTAGTGCACATCATTCATAATTAAGTTTTAAATAAAAAATGATATTAAAAATTAAATTTAGAATTATAAATAAATTGTTAGAATTTTTTTTATAAATATTCTATTAAGGATGTATTCCCTTTGTTTCTAAATATAAGGTCACTTTCAAATTTCAATTTGTTCCTACATATAGAAAACTTTTCAATTTTTCCAAACTTTTCTCAAATAAACACTAATAATGTTTATTTATAGTAAACAAGTATGAGAGGAGGGGTATAAAGGTATAGTTTATGGTAGATTAAATAATTCTTCAAGTGACAAAGTTTAAATACTTGGGAACAACTATTGGACAAGATGGTGAGATTGATGACTATGTCAATCATATAATCCAAGATGAGTGGTACAAGTGGAAGAAAGATATTAGGGTTCTTTGTGATGAGGAGGTACAACATGAAATAAAAGAAAAGTTTTACTTACATATCATACTTTCCAAGTAATAAATATCATTTTTACTAAAAAAAGGATAATGAACTATTTTATTTCAAGAAATGGAAAAGGAAATGGTTAGTGTGACAAAGATATGCTTTTGTTTCCTCAAATTTTAAAAATAGTTCATCTTATCTTTAATATGAAAATTAATTAAAGTAATTAACACAATCCATGTTGCTGATTTATGAATTGTTTAAATATAAAAACAAAAACCTCGTGAAAACCTAAAAGATGAACTATGTGTCTCATAGGTTATTACCCACACATAAGTTTTTTTTGGATTACCTGCCTACCAAAATGTTAAAACACATTTATAGAAGACATATTCTAAATAATGATGAACTAACAGTGAAAAACAAATAATAAATAATTGGCTAAAGTATACTTTCCCTTATGTTTCAATTTAGTCCTTTATGTATGGACAATACACTTTTAGTCCTTTTTTGTTAACAATATCATTAGTTTCACTTAACAGAAAATGCTAACTTAGCAATTTTAAATGTAACACATCTAGGATTAAATATCGAAAAAATGCTTAAATTAAAATATTTTAGTATAAATTTTCTTATATTTTCAAAATTCATCATTTCATAACCTCGTTTAATTATGAAATAATATTTTTCCACTAAGTGAAACTAACAGTGTTAAGGAAAAAGGACTAAAAGTTTACTTTCCAAAAAAAAGTACTTAATTAAAATTTGATGCAAAAATAAGAAACCAAAAGTATACTTAGCCTAAATAACTTGATTTGTAATTTAGTTGAAACTTTGATGAATAATTAAGTTACCATAAATGCAAATTCATACACCCACAGGGGAATGAATAATAATTTTATGGTAATGAAGGGAATAAGCCAACTAAATTTGACACATGGACTAATCTCATACTTACTACAATGTTTAAAGATATGTATTCCCTATATTGGGAGAATTAATTATAGATAGGTCCCATGGAAGAAAGATAATTAAAATGAGGTCCCATGAGTTGTAAATTACAACTTTTAGGGCTAAAAATAACAACTTCTTGGTCTCACATAACAACTCGTGGGACCTCGTTTAAATTACATTTCTTGCATGGAACCTCAAATTAATTCTCTCGTATATTATTTGATACCCACATTCCATGGCTAATGAAAGGATTAAAAAATGCACATGGCATATGTTACTACTCCCTTCAGTCCTTATTGTATGACACTTTAAATGTTTTTTTCCCACTTTATCAATGTCATTAATTAATGGAAATTAAAAATTGAAAATGTGAAATATATATGTCATTTAATGAAGGGTAGAGTTGGAATAATTGACAATTTTAACATAAATAATTTTAAGAATTGTTTGGTTTGTGTGAAATGGATAGTTGATATCTTATAATAAGAACCGAAGGGAAAATTAAATAGAAAAGGATAAACAGTTGAGCTTTAAGGGGATGTATAAAAATCTCAACTTCTTTGATGAGTTACGTGTGGTGAATTGGGAAGCCTCATCAATCCATAACTACCGATTGACTTGGCATCACTTGATCCTCAAATTGGTTTCACAAATTAATCACTCTAACAAACACCAGGTACCCACCTCTGGGTCTCATCATTTATTTTCATACAAGACCCTCATCATTTATTCCTCCTCATTTAAGTCGAGGTTATAGGAATTTAATATCTTCAATGTACATACAATCAATAATATTCTTCCGTATAGATTTTAAAAATGGTTTATTTCTTAGGTTTTTTTTTAACAGAATTTATTTCTTAGGTTTAGAAAACATTGTTTTTATCATAATATATAGTACTATTTTGACAATAAGTATATATATATGACGGTCAAAATTAATTATTATTAGAAAAAGAAGTCTTCAAGTGTTGAAAAAGTTATGCTGACAAAGTGTAGTCCAAACTAGTCTAAACTAAACTGACGAAATTC
Source organism: Mimosa pudica (assembly GCA_029929735.1). NCBI lineage: Eukaryota > Viridiplantae > Streptophyta > Magnoliopsida > Fabales > Fabaceae > Mimosa > Mimosa pudica. The sequence goes on along the minus strand of JAKELP010000039.1, from coordinate 3,057,314 downwards.
ACTTTTATTTATAAATATCATCATATCATGAAGTTCTATTATAGTAATTTCACGTCCAATTAAATAGCTCTCTCGAATGCAATGTTCGATATTGAATATCCAAAAACATGTATGACAAGTAAAATAATATATTGGTATCCAACATATATATGCCAATATTTTATGTGTCTTGTTGGTTTTCCCTTTATTTGAAGTACTTATATACCCTTTGGTCATAAATTTAGACCACTTTGACTTTTATAGAAATTAAAGATGCAAAATTATATTAATAACTTCAAATTGACTATAATTAACTATCTTTCTCAAAACTAATTTATTTTACTTATTAATCAACCTATGATCTAATTATATGTGTGATATATGTCATAATTTAGTAGTCCAATTTACTTCCTTAACTTCCATAAAAAGGTTTAAGGAATCATATTGTTATGACTGGAGGGAGTAATATGTTATTTTCCATACATATATCGATAGTCAATGTTTAACATTTTGTTGGAGAGAGCTATTTAATTGAACGTGAAGTTAAATTACTATAATATAATTCATGATAGCCAATATTACATATTTCTTAATTTCGGATAATAAGTTTTAGCATTTTAAGTAAATGTGATAATGAATATTACTTCTACCAACAATTGACTTAAGATCTCTATTATGTTTTTTATATGTGTCAAGGGTTTCACATTATGAATTGAAAGTTCAGTTGGATATACGTATTATGTAGTCGTATTTTAAAATTGTGTGTGTTTTAAGATTAGGCTATATATAGAGACAAAATAAAGTCAAAGATTCATTCTCTTATACACGAAGAAAACTAATTATGTATATGCACACACACACACACATATTATAAAAATGGTGTTTTTCATTTTAAATAATAATGATATGTAAGTAAAAAAATTTTAATATTTAGATAATAGTTTAATTTAATATTGACAACTAGTAAAACTAAAATAGGGAGAAGTAGAATAAATCCCTTAAATGGGCAATCTCAATTCAAATCCTAAATGGCCTAATATATTGTGAAGTTTGAATGAAAATATGACCTAGTTTAAGATTAGAACCAAATGACACCCACTAATTTCACTCATATAAAAAAAGGGTCAACTCAGTTTGATCCCCACTTGGTGAGTGTGTTGGGAAAAAGAATATACTAGGAACACAGTCTTGCTAAGGGTGTTGGGAAAGAGAATATACTAGTTAGACGGTCTTATCTCTGCTTTTTTACATAGAGACTGATTCGAACCCACGACCTCAGACCTTATGACAAGTGAGCTTACCACTGAGCCAATTCGACCCTTCATCTATATGATAATAGTTTCACTTATAATGTAATAGTTTCACTTAATTACCAAATGATAATAATTAAGTTAATGGCATGTAATTTTTTTCACATTATTGAATCGTCTATAATAGTAATAATAACAATTTACCAACAAGCAACAACTTCGACTGCTTTATAATAATGAGAATTAAAGCAATGATTACTGAGTCTAACGAGGGTGGAGTTAGGTTATTTCATTATAAACAGTCTAACTCCAGAGTTGTGTTCATTAAGATACTTTATATAAGTTAAGTTATTAACTTATTTTGGTCGTCTTGGACAGAATTCCCATATTATTTCGTCCGTTCTTATATGTATTTTTCATTAACATATGTGAAATGAAAGTAATTAATTAAAATGCCTCGTTATTATCTTTATGTGTGGCTATATAAAGGAAAATACAGGGCTTATTTATTGTTGCGTAACTAACACGTCAAAGTACGAAACAAACACATCACACAGGGCCTGTTTGGATTCAGCTTCTGAGAATAACTTTTGGAAAAATAGCTTTTTGAGAATAACTTTTGAGTAGAATAGCTTTTTTGAAAAATAGTTTTTGATGAAATGAGAGTGTTTGGATTAAGCTTTTTGAGAATAACTTTTAAAAATAACTTGTGAGTAGAATATAACTTTTATGAAAAATAGTTAGGATGAATAACTTTTCATGTTTCTTTTATTTGAAATAAGTGTTTTTCCTAAATGAGAGAATGAAGCTTTCAACTGAAAAACGAGAAAAATGTAGTTTTTCTCAAATTAGCTTTTGGAACCCTAAACTAACTTATCTTCTCAAAATAGCTTATCCAAAAAAATTGAGTGTTTGGATGTCTTTGTGTGAAACCTAGGTTTGAAGCTAGAATAGCTTTTGGAAATGTATTCAAACAAGTACTCAGTTGAATGAGTCATAACTAATTTATGGAATGTTGTAATCCCACTTTTAATTATTCCCATAAATACAAAAGTGACAAACAATTGATAGATTTAATATATAAGTCATAAATTAATTCTTTTCAACTTTTACTTTTACTAAGAAAGTGTGAATAAAGTAAATGAGAAAATTTAAAATGAACATTAATTACAACACAAATCTAAGTTTAATTAAGAAGTGTACATTAATATAATGATCTTACAATTAATTTTGTTTTGGACGAAGTCATTTTCTAGTGGGTTACCCAATAGGAAATCTAACTACTTTGTGATGTGAAGTGGTGGCGCTCACCCATACCACACATTAGAGAACAATTTCAATCTTACCGGACTAAATACCGCTATTAGATAAAAAACATTTCATAATCCAAAATGTTGGCATATTTTAAAATAAGTGGAGAATTCAATTTTTTTTATAAAAAGCTGCCATATGTCTTAATAATATACAATGATATATTTTTTGAAATATATAATTAATTTATAATGAATATTATTTAATTCTACACAAAATAAGACATTTCAAATAAATTATATATTTCTCGACAAAAAAAATAAATTATATTTTTTTTTCGGCAAGACATATACATCTTTCATCCCCAATCCATAATTAGCCTGACACAGCCATACCTAAAATTTCTAGGCGACTTTAATTTTGATCAATCTCGGTGACCATGCCGCATACACAAGGACCATATATATTCACCGCCTGCTTATAATGTATATAGAGGTTGTGGACTGTAGAGATTTGTACACGTGTCACGATTTTCTTCCCTGACAGACTTGCGAGCATATATCCTTTATTCTCTTTATTATTATTGTTTATTGTCATTTTCACACAACAACTAACTATACGTACCCTTATTATTCTTCATTTTTCTAAAGAAATTTTGCAACAATCGTTTTGGAAAGAGATCGACCGAAATGGATTATCAGTGTCTTCTCGGATTGTTCCTTGCATCAAGTTTAGTGCTTGCGTTTCTTGTTGCATCAAAATTTGTAGGAAAGAGCAAGCATAACAAGAGTTCTTTTACATCATCATCTTCTTATTTACATGTGCAAATGAAGGGGCATGCAGAATCAAAGGATGTGGAGGTTAAAGAAGGCACAGATATAATCATTGTTGGCGCTGGAGTTGCTGGTTCAGCACTTGCTTACACACTTGGGAAGGTTAGGATTATTCAAGGTTTATCTCTCTCATTTGATTTTCTGGGTTTTTAAGAGAACTTTAATTTGCATAAGTTGGCTTGTGTTATAGATTTTCGAAATTGAAATGTCGGTGTGATTGTTGAGCTTGAGTACAATTAATTTTCAGAGTTCTTGTTTGCTTCTTTATGTTGTATACGTGCTTTCAATAATCTTTGAGAGACACAGAAGCTGTTATATATATTTCTTGTTTCTTCTGGTTTTCTCATCAACAACAAAAGAAAATACTACTGCAGGAATATGTGAATCCCATTATATTTCTTGTTTTTGTGATATGTTTTGCCACGCTTTTGAATCATGTGGAGGAGAAGGAAAGCGATAAAATTAAACCTTCCGCGATTATAGATGTTTCTTGGCATTATATATTATTTTGGAAGAAACTAAAATTCTTTGCTTCAAAGAAAAAAATATATACAAGAGAATAGAACATCGGGCTTCCTTTGTCATTCACCAAATCCTGAAAATAGTTCATCAATGATACAAAAACAAGTTCTCCATGAGGATTAAATTTTTTTTTTGATCAGCATCCATGAGGATTTTAATTAGGTAGGATTCGTACGCGCTTTTTGTTTATATACCATCTACACCTTTTTTTCGAAATTACAAGACACTTTTAATAATTTTTTTATGTCTAACTCGCATACTCCCTCAATATCTAAAAATAAGACATATTCATTGGTTTGATCTTAATTCTGAATATATATCTATTTCTAATTTTATTATGTTTTCTTGAATTTCATAATTAATAATTCCTCCACAATGGTTGGTATGTTTTATGAAAAAATATGCTAAATTAAATTAATTAACATCCTCAATTTAATTAAAGGGAAAATTGAATTGAGGTCTCAAGCAATATATTAAAATCACAAAAGTCCTAATAACTTGTTAATGGTGATATTAACAAGTGAAATGTGTTGACAACTGAAAAACACCAATGATAATTTATTGAAACATGTCTAATATTAGTTTTTCGTTCTCCCCTTTACTCTTCTATAGTCTACTCCCGTATTTTATTTTTTAATTACATTGTTTTTGGATAAAATTGTTGTGTTTATTTTCATCATTGTCTGCATACATAAAATTGGATACATTTTTAATATATCTTATGACTGAAAAACCATTCGTTTTTCAATTTGATATATTTTTTGAAGATATAATGTTTAAAAAATAAAAGGTGTCACTAATCTTTTATTGAATCTATTGAAGAAAAAAAACCCAGAAAATTTTACCCCTAAACAATGTAACTTCATAGTAAAAGACAAGAATGAACCAGATAGACAAAGAAGCTATAATAAGAAGTTAGATCCAATCAAATAAGCTAAATATGGAAGACAAAATGAGTTATAATTAATTTATACATATAATAAATTAAAATGTGAGATGCAATATTTGTTATTTCGTTTATTTTGTCATTGCTTCCTTTTCTAAGTGAATGGGTAAGCTTATACGAGTGTTAGTTTTTATCATTGGATAAACTCAAATGCAACCGTGTGGGTAGTTTTATTACCTGGGATGGATGATAGCAATCCGAGGGTGACCTAGTTAACTTGGTCTCAACTCGAAAAATGGACAAGTTGTTGTGTTGACTACGTTCCTTTCATCCGGCATTGTTACTTTATTTTTATGGGGCGTAAATTTTATGAAATAATATATGTAAAAAAAAATTAATGATGATTTTGGCTTTTATAACTATTACTTTAGTGACTAAATTATGATATTTATAAATGTCGTGATAATTATCAGTTTTGAAATTTTATTAAGAATATTTTATAGTAATTACTAATTTTGGAATCATTTGATAGCACGATATGCATTATAGAAATTTTGTACAAATAAAACATGATTATTTTATTTTTTAATTTTTTAATTTTTTATTTTCCTATCATACCAAATTGACTCCAAACTAACTTACCCAACCTTGTACCACTAACTCAGTAGATACCCAATCATGTGTGTGTGTTCTTGTTCGGCCACTAAATGTGAGAACGCCGTGCATTGGTGTCTGCTGAAGTTTGGAAATCTAGTAGGCTTCTCATTGCTCTTCTGATCTTATGGGTAGATTGAAATTTTTCTAGGTAATAGATTATAGACATTATGTCGTCATAGAGATTATTCTTATATTGATCACAAACCACTCTTGTTTCATTTGATGGTTCATGCCTTATGGATAGAGTGACCTCTGTCCTCTGTCACAGCTTCATGTTTTTTTGGAGACTGATGCTGGTGATTTTATATTTAATTTAGGTTGAAGTTTTCTTAGCTTTTGGACCTGCCCTAGTTTTGTTTTTGTTCTGCTCTACTCTGTTTTCGTACTTTTACTTTTCTTATACTCCCTGTTTATCTCTTTATCTCTGAATGTAGCTAATTTGATTAGATTAATGATAATAAAAATAAGTTAGTTATAATCATGTGACATTAATGAAACAATTTAACTACATACCTTTAGTACTACCCTCCTCTCTTATTGATTGTTGAGGAGCATTAATAGGGATAATTTAGGCAAAATGTGAGAAAAATAGAAAAATGTTTATCTGGGAACAAACTCACATATTGAAATATTTAAGGAATGGAGAGAGTAGTAAAATTTATAGCAAGCCAACCCCAGCTTTTGAAGAGTGACTTGAGCAAATAAAACAATACTCCCTACAATGCTTGAAATTCAACTTGTTCTTAATTATAAGATCACTTTCTAACTTTTCACAACTTTTTCCCAAATTAACCCTACAATACTTATCTATAATTACAAGTAAAAGAGGGAGAGTGAGGATAAAGGTATATAGTTGAGATAAATTGGTGATATCATGTAGTATAAATTAGTAACTTCCTTAATCTACTCAAATTAGGGAAAATGATTTTATAATTAGGAACGGAGGGAGTACTATAGTTTTTCCCTGAATAGAAACTTGACATCTACAAGTACTCTGCGGTCTCGATCCTCTTATTGATTTGAAAAAATTTTTCATATGTAAAACTGTGGGAATTTATTGTGTTGCCGATAATAACTGGTTTTTATTGAGCTGATCTGTGAGTAGCACAGAAAAACATGATTAACCATGCTAACCTAACGAAATCCCCTACTATCTCATTGCTTTTTTGAAGTTTCTCTACATTGATATGAAAATAATGGCCGACAAAAGAATCAATAAAGATGGTTAAATAATGATATTTTTTGCAGGATGGAAGGCGAGTTCATGTGATTGAAAGGGATTTGAGAGAACCTGACAGGATTGTGGGTGAATTGCTACAGCCTGGGGGCTATTTGAAGTTAGTTCAGTTGGGCCTTCAGGGTAAGATTACAGAAAAACTGCATATTATGGCTATTAATTTTATAAAGTTACCTGATATTCAACATTATTAGGTGAGATTTAAGTATTAATGAGATCAAACTAGAGATAACTCACTAATGTATTGTATTATAGGTAATACCATGTTAAATATTGTTGGCATTAAAATTTTATCTCGTGGCTCAGTTTATCAGCTGGTCTTATATACTCCCTCCGGTCTTAAATATAAATATAAGACCAAGTTGACTTTTTTGGAAAGATTAAGGTTGTGAAATAAATTATTAAATTATGACATATTTGATATATTTTTATATTATCCATTAGTTTATAGGTAAAATAAACTAATTTCAGGAGAAAATGAGGTAAATCAAATTATAATTAATTAATTTTGTTCTTTAAAGTTCTTTAAAAAAATCAACTAGGTCTTATATTTAGGACTGAAGGAAGTATAAAGTTCTTGTGAGTGATATTCGGCTTTTAGTAAGAAATATAAATGTCAAAGGGCTGGGTCCTTTCTAAATTGCATTCTCTGTAGTTAAAATGAAATATACGATGACCACAACAGTGCCTCTAACAAGACTGTCTCAAATAAGAAGATACTTGTTTCTAGAAAAGAAATCAAAGCAAAACACAGTCAAATCCTTTCTTGTTGACAAAGGAAGCATGTGAATTTTTCTCCTTCTTCTTCTTCTGAATTTATATAAAAAAAATTGAAATGATGTGAGGCTATGTGTTTGCAGATTGTGTTGATGAGATTGATGCTCAAAAAGTGTTTGGTTACGCTCTGTATAAAGATGGTAAAAGCACCAAACTCTCGTATCCTTTGGAGGAGTTTGAGTCTGATGTGGCTGGCAGAAGCTTTCATAATGGTCGCTTTATCCAAAGAATGCGACAGAAAGTGGTGTCTCTTCCAAAGTATGTTTATTCTTGCTTCCTCTGTTTGATTTTGAAACTTTTTCTGATTTTAGTTACTAGCATCTGAAGTTTAAAATGTTGCAGTTAAATTAAGCGAGAGAGAATGAAAATCCCTTCTAAATTTGCTAGTCTCAATTTATATTCCTCAATGGCCATACCACTGTAGTAGTCTCTTTTTGATCAACACTGTAGTAGTCTCTGAGTACTATAGTTTATAATTTAATTTTCTAGCAAATTTAGTTAAATGCTCTTGTTTTGGAAAACAACATGAAATGGAAACAATTTTAAAATGAACCACTGTAATTTAACAATTGATTACAACAAGACAGTGATAATTAGTTTTAGTAAAATCCCAGTTGGCCAAATCCATTTTTTAAATTTTAAATTCCAGCTTCAACAAACACTATCCTATTTTCTTTTTACCATGACACCATCCTACTTAACATATTAGAATAAAATCCTTTTTTTTTGCGACAACATATTAGAATCTTTACTCTTATCTTAATAATCCAAAATAATCATTCATCACTCAAAACAGTCAATTATCCAGTTCAAACCATTTTAAGCATTGATAAAATCTTCGATCCGCACCAAGGAGTTATTAAGCCATTTAAATATTGAGTATTTGAGTTTATCACTTCATAACAAATTAACAATCGCCTCTAGTATCTTTTTTTCAGAAGCTTAAAACAGTAAAATCTCCTCAATTTAAACTATGTGGCCACATGCTATAATCCAGAAATTCTTTCCATACTAGATTATGCACATTGTATGGGAAAAAAAGAGACATTATGCGTATTTGGAAAAGTCCCAATCTTAACTTATACAGATTAATGCTTAAGTGTTTTATAGGCCCTTTTCTACCGCTTTTTTTTACTGAACCAATACGTACTCAATATGGGACTTCTCTGTTTTCTCTAATTAATATTTTAACAAATAAATGCAGCGTAAAACTAGAACAAGGAACAGTGACATCTCTAGTTGAAGAAAAAGGAACCATCAAAGGTGTACACTACAAAGCAAAGAGTGGACAAGAGCTCATTGCAAAAGCTCCCCTCACCATTGTTTGTGATGGCTGTTTCTCCAACTTGAGGCGTTCTTTGTGCAATCCTAAGGTATACATACATCTTTGGTATTTATTTTTTAATCACTAATGCTTTTTTAATTCCAATGGAAGGTAAAGTTGTTTTAGCATAACTTTTACCATTCATATATATACATGTTTTGAATGGTTGGTTTCTTGACGAGCACGCAGGTTGAAGTGCCATCTCATTTTGTGGGTTTAGTGCTAGAGAACTGTGAGCTGCCATATGCAAACCATGGGCACGTGATATTGGGTGATCCTTCTCCTATCTTATTCTATCCCATCAGTAGCACTGAGATTCGGTGTTTGGTTGATATTCCTGGCCAATCATTGCCTTCTCTTGCCTCCGGTGAAATGGCTCATTACTTGAAAACTGTAGTAGCTCCTCAGGTATGTGTGTGTTTGCGTGTGTGTAATCCCTAGGGATAATTTAGAAACGGGATAATTTAAATAAAAATCAAGTTCTTTCAGGTGTTATATTTTAGTTTAGATTAAACCTCCTTATCACCTCTTATAAGATGGGTTTAATATTGTATTCACATGACTTGGAATTTTTTTTGGAGAGGTGTTCATGAACGAGTTAGCTGCCTGTTCTTGGTGTCACTCATAAACTATGTTTAACAAACAACTTAGGACAATGACCATATTTTTCCCTTCAAATAACCACCCTGGACCACTAGGCACCATAAACTAACACCAGGTACAATTTTACCTTTTATGTAACCAAATTGGTCCAATTTTATCCTCCGGCAAATGTAATGTTGACACGTGTTATTCACATGGCAACATTACATTCCACGTGTCAACACTACATTCGTTAGAGGGTAAAATTGGACTACTTTGGTTACTTCAAGAGTAAAATTGTACCCATTATTAGTTTAGGGTGCCCAGTGGTCCGGGGTGGTTACTTGAAGGGCAAAATAGGGTCATTGCCCAACAACTTACTAAAGTAAGTTTCTTAATGTTTGTAAATTAGCTATATGTCTCATACACTAAGGACTTAAGGGAGTAGCAACTAATTAATATTTGAAATCAGGAACTGATCTGACAAATGTGGGTTGAGCTGAGACAATGGGTATGAACCCAATAGCAATATCATCCATTCATAAAACTTGAAATCATGCTTAAGAGTTTGATGTTATGCAATCGAACTGCATGTTGTTGGTACTGTGCATTTTTTTTTCTATAAACATTGATTTTTTTTTGAGTTTAGGTTCCTATAGAGTTGTATGATAACTTCATAGAAGCGATAGAGAAAGGGAACATAAGAAGCATGCCAAACAAGAGCATGCCTGCGTCACCTTATTCAACACCTGGTGCTCTTTTAATGGGTGATGCTTTCAACATGCGTCATCCTCTTACTGGTGGAGGCATGACTGTGGCACTCTCTGACATTGTTGTTCTAAGGGATCTTCTCAGACCACTTTCTGATCTCCACGATGCTTTTGCTCTCTGCAAATATCTCCAATGTTTTTACACCCTTCGCAAGGTCATTATTTTCGAAGCTTTCATTTAATATATTCTTTAAGGTTTTAACATAACTAAGTCATTTCACTCCCGCGCGCTGCGCGGCTAGCATAAAAAAAGGACAGGCTGCATTATAGCAATTATTTCAAGATACTACTCTATATAGAATAGGAAGATATTCAACAAAATTTGGCATTACTAAATGAAGACACCGTAGGAATACAAGTGGGAAAAATTAGTATTAGTAAGGTATTGACTAATGCAACTGATATGTGTTTCCCGTGCTTCGCACGGTTATAATAAGCATTGACAGATGGAGAGAATCATTATATTTATGTAACTAAGTTCTTTAGATAAAATTGTGCAAACACAGTTTTAATAAACTACCTGCGCAATGCGCATGGGAACAAAATTTTTAAAATTATTTACAAGATGTAGAAATCAACGTTTCTTAATAAGTATAATTAGTATATGAAAAAATAATTACATATTGCTGTGAGTAGAATATATCGGTTATTCAAAAGTCACGTGTACCAATAAATACCAAAGAGAAGAACTTCAAAAATAATACACATAAAATATATATAACAGTGTTCTAGGTCTGGTATGAAGTAAAGATTCAGTACAGCCCTTATATTAAATACGTACACTTTTTAAATTAATTATTAATTATTAACCCTTTACTCACTACTGGAGAGGGAAAAAGATGACAATAATCATATAACCAAAGAGATGACGACAATCCGTCTAGTAGTAATAGACTATGGTATAACCAGGTGTGGTGACATGGTTTTCGTTTCTGGTGCACACAAACTTATTTCTGTCTTCATTAAATCATGACCGAGAATCACATTTGGTCATTCAAAAAAGGTCAAAAAGTAGCGACCGGAAATTCATGTGCCATATGATCAAGTATAAGGATTATGCGCAGTCGAGTTGTTAGCGTCTCAAACCTCTCTAGCTATGCGATTTAGAAATTAGTTTCATTAACAAAGATATGAGGCCCAATAGAACGCTGACGTGAGATATTTTGAATTTGACTTTAAGCGAATAGAGCATAAGGAAACGACAAACTCCACTAAGACCTAACTCATGGGCCCAGAAAGATGTTGAAAAAAATTCACCTTAAAAGGCCCACACTAGTACGGACCTAACTTATGGAAGACTAACTTGTAAGACCTTGTAAGCCCCACGATGAAAGAGACATCCTTCATTTTTACCATGATGAAAGAGACATCCTTTTTTTACTATCATGAAAGAGACATCCTTCTTTTTTACCACCTTTCCTTCTTGGTGGGGACACTCTCGTGTGGACTGCGGTGGCCCACATGCATAGCTTTGGGAAGGAGATATGTTGCAAAGTAGGGAAGAAAATCCCCTAGTAAATAGTGAAAGTAGAGACAAAAAGTTTTATATGGTGGAAGAGATTTAATTTGTTAAGTTGATTACTATAACAACTAGATTTTACTTCCCTGGGGACATTTCAAATCAACAACAACGACTAACTAAGAAAAGGTAATGGTGAAGTAACAGACCAAACATCTATACATTGTACTCGAAAAGATACATTAACTACTGGAAAACACCACTTGAAATTTAATTGACTCGCAACACATTTTGGTTAGGACGTTAGGTAGAAATGAAAAAAACGGTAAAATTGGAGTGTCAACTTGCGAGTTTGACAAGTCTGCATGTGAGCTCAAAGGACCGAGGAGTTGGAGACCACCATCCACTTTTATGAGTTTTCTACTTTGGGATGAAATTTGCCAAAGGAAGAAGACACTGGTGAGGCATTGATACTTGACATTAGTTGAGACTTGAGAGGAAGACAGAGTAGCGTTGGAAAGAGAGCTTATTATGTGGGGCCACTAGTATTTTTCACATGATTTTCCTGTGGAAGAACATGTTTTCCTTAGGGTATTGAATAATCCCATTTTCCTATATATAAAGGAAAATGAGTGATCCTTCTAAAGAAATGAAAGTGATTTTCTATCCCAAACCAAACATGTCAAGTCAATGGATAGAAAGTCAGTCATTTCTCTTTCCACTTAATTTTCGCTAAACCAAATGGACACCTAGTACAGAATAATGTGTTTTTAAACAGCACAAAAAGCCACAAGAAGTTCCAAGGCCGAATTTAAAATAGCTGTTCCATATCAGCAATCTAGAATATACTTCACAACCATTCTGTAGATCTCTTGAACATAAGCAGTAGTCAGTTCAATAAAAAACATAAGCACTACTGATGAACATAAAACTAAAAGAAGCATTGCCTTAAAGCATCAAGTAAAAAGTATTCCACGAATAAAATAGCCAAAATATCCGGCTATTGACACTAACAGAAATGCACAGTTAATCGGTGCAAGCATGGACCTGTAGAAGGCCATCCCGAATTTGCATAGCAACATCCTTCACTGCACCAAGGCCATGTGGAAGGAACACAGATGAGGCCTTTGAGTGTGTTCCAATCTCCTTTGAGTGTGTTCCAATCGGTGCAAGCATGGGCCTGCAGAAGGCCATCCCGAATTCGCGTAGCAACATCCTTCACTGCACAAGGGCCATGTGGAAGGAACACAGATGAGGCCTTTGAGTGTGTTCCAATCTCCTTCATGGTGTCAAAGTATTGAGTCACCAGCACCATATCCATGATATCTCTAGCTGAAGTACCAGGTACATTTTCTGAGAAAGCTAACACACTGTCCCTACCATCTGCAGACAGATATTTGGACTCGCTTCTCCCTCAGCTTTCTACCATCTGCAGTATCTTCTCCGCTTCAGCCTTCTCATTGGCTGCCACCCTCAGTCTCGCAGCTGTTGAGGAAGTAAAGAAAAAGGCTCAAGAGAGAAGAACAACAATCCAATAAAAGTGGAATTTACATTATACATGAGTCTAGTAGCTTCTTTATGCATAGTAAAGTTTGTCTATGGGTCAATGTGTCAAAATAATACATCAATATAAACAAAGTTAAAGGTTTAGATTTTAGAAGCACAACAGAAACCATGCCAAGATACAGAGAGTGCAATGACATATATCAGAAACCACCAATCCAAATATCATAAACATTTTTAAGTACATTAAGTACAAGTACTTAATGCAAATCAAAAGTAATCCAACAATATAGAAACATGATATATTTACCAAACATGAGTACAAGTAACTATCAAGTGCAGTCTTTCTTCATCAAGACCTAGAAATTATTACCTGCATTGATCTCATTCATTGTTCGCTTGACCTTTTCATCAGGCTTGATATCAACTATAAGTGTCTGAACAATCTTATACCCATAAGTAGACATTGCATACAACACAAAGATCACACTAACTTCTTAAAACGTCCAACTGACAAGTGAAAACATCCTTCACTATTCCATACTGAATGCAATAGCCAATAATCATAATCATAAATATAGAGAAAGGAAACAAAAATAACTAAGAGGGGGGATCACACCTTTTAAAGCTCCTCTTCTACAGCCATTGCTATCTCATTTTTTTGCTCAAAGACAGAGTCCAACTCCAGATTTGGTACAGTAACTCTTATCACTGGAGGAAAGCCATATAGTATGAACTTTTAGAAATCAACCCACATAATTATCAATTATCCAATCCAAAACCAGTACTTAGAAAAATCAGTGTACTCCACACATGACTGCCATTGGTGCAGAAAGCATAGTATCAATGCTTTATAGGCAAGAATTTAGCAACGAAAACCCATTTGACCTACCATCAAAAACATATGATTGGATCTGCCCCCTGGTGTTGCTGAGCTTATAGAAAGCATCTGATGCTTTCTCAGCCAAGACATGAAATTGCACAGATACAACCACATTGGATCACAAAATTCACATAGGAAACAAACATCCATATAAAGAGTGAAAAGAATTTTCAACATTACTCCAAACAACTGAATAAAAATTACATAAATTAAACTTTGCAAGCAAAATGGAAGTTTCCTGAAAATGTATTGATTAAAATAACTTGCGAAAATTGGGACAGATGAAAGAGAAAGGATAGCATGTCATATGGGTTTTCGTTAATCTAATCTACCATCTATAGTTTCGAGTCAGATTCGCCCGGGGAGAAGTAACAATGTTGTGGCACCACTACTGGAAAGATACATTAACTACTCCAGCAACTAAATTATTCTTATTAAAGATTACAAAGTCATTTACCAAATAAGTAGTAACCTGGGTTTGTCTCTTCCACCAGAAGATGCTAGTAGACCAAGCATGGACACATTTAACATAGAAGAGATCCACATACATCTTATTTGAATAATAACAGAGAGATTTAACAAATTATGATAATAACAGATAGATCCACATACATCTTATTTGAGTTTCTGGATCATTGGGTAAATATGGCCGCCAAGGAATTGCTTTTGCTGCACAGATGTGGCAGCAGCAAGCATGTCAAGAAGCATTTTTTATCCTTGACTCCCAACAATAGAGATAGAAAAATAGGGTGGCACTCCAGATCCATTTTCCATCGCCCATTGGGCCACATACTTAGTTGGCCTGATCCTTTGCAGTTAATGGATTTAAAATAGGCAGCGAATCACAACCATTTATAACATTCAAACAATTTAACAATAACATCATGTTCAACAAACAAAACCTGCTGGGTAGTTGATTCTTTTGATGTTGCCATTGATTGAGAAGGCTGCCCAGGTAGTAACAACAACATCATGAAGGATTGAGAGATAATAAAACAAACTTAATATAAGTGAGGTTAAACAAAACCCCAGTGATATGCCCCATATTGATAATAACAGGACGAAAACAAAGAAATTTTAACCATGGTAGTTTAGGAAACAACATCACTTTCGGGAATTTCATCAAACACATGGTGTGCAGCTTCCATGTTGCCTCCTTTGGTAAGCTCAATCTGGAACTTGAAAGCATCTAGCAACAAAACACATAGGCATAACAAATATAAAACAGAAAAATCATGGTGAAGTACCAATGCATAACAATGTGAAGTAATTTTCCCAGTAACAATGTGAAATATATGTTTGCACCCACAAGCCACAACTAATAACCCCAGAAGAAGAAATGAAACAAAACCAGAAAGATAATAACTACAACACAAACAAAAAAAAAGCAAATTATCACCTATCTTAACAAATGTACAAGTCAGAATCAGTAGCTATTAAAGCATGAACACAAAAAAAGACATTGACAAAGCAAAGATAACTCATTCAGCTTACCTTTCATTTATTTCGCTCCTTGCTCAATTTCTGATTGCTTAGAACGATGCACATATATCAAATCAGAAGAAGACCACCACCAACAACATCATCGCCCCCATCCATTCCAAAAAATGTCTCCCCAAATCTTCAATTGGAAAATTAATGAACAGTTGATCCTCTGATGATTTGGAGAAGCGGGATCTCAGATTAAGGTGAGCACTGAGCAGGCATCGATGAAGAAAGGTAAGAGTTTGAAATATGAAGCATAAAGTCTGCCCTAGTTGTCGACGAGAGAGAGCTTTGTTCAGTTTAAAGGAAAATTAAAAAATAAAAAGAGAAAGAGAAAGACACTGTACATCGGCTAAAATGAACAGGAATATGAGAGAGGAGCTGATGGTAAGCCGATTAAGGGAGAAGCCATTTTCCATAATCTTAATATATATAGGATATAATAAAGGAAACTGTGGATGTATGTCAAATCACAATAATGGTTTCAAGCCTACCGTCACAATACTAGGTATCCATCATTGAGCAATATGAATAAGAGTGAAAATTTCAAAAAAAATCCTCGTTCACAAATAAAGGATATGTATATCAACATGTATATTATTTTAAAGATAGAATTTAGTCCTAGTCATAAAAAAGATAGATAGTCCCATGGGCGTTTGATGTTGGAAATTGATAACTAATTTGTAGAAATTAAAATAATTAGTTGTCATATATTTGTAACAAAATTTTGAATTAATTTCCGTAAACTTTGCTCTATAAGAATTTGTATTGGGAATATCCCTTGATGCAAACCCTTTTTGATATGTGAAATCAAAATAGATAATTGGAGGAAAATTATCAATTTGAAAGATATAGTGGATTGATGTCTTAATATATATAGGACCGTAGGAAGGAATATGGCGTTGGAGTCAACCTTGTGACATTACATATGCTATTAATAATGCTTAAGTTCATGCCTGAGAGATCAATGTAGCTTGCTTTATTCTACTCTATGAAATGTGTGTGTAATTAATAGATACTCCCTCCGTTCCTAAATATAAGATCACTTTGGGGAAGTGAATAAGTTCCTAAATATAAGATCACTTCCTATTTTATCTCAAGTTTTGCCCAAACTACCTTTATACTCCCTCTTTTCATTGAAAACCCCTCCCCCCTTTAAACTTAAGTAATTGAGGGGATTTTGGGAAGATCATGTAATTTTATTGTCTTCCTTAATCTCCCCAAATTAACCAAAGTGATCTTATATTTAGGAACGGAGGGAGTATATGATTGTGTTGTATTGATTTGCAGCCAGTGGCATCAACAATAAACACACTAGCAGGAGCATTGTACAAAGTTTTCAGTGCATCACCAGACCCAGCAAGGAAAGAAATGAGACAAGCATGTTTTGATTACTTGAGCTTAGGAGGTGTTTTCTCAGAGGGACCTGTGGCCTTATTGTCTGGTCTAAACCCTAGACCTTTGAGCTTGGTCCTTCACTTCTTTGCGGTTGCTATCTTTGGTGTTGGTCGCTTGCTATTCCCTTTCCCTTCCCCAAAGCGCATTTGGATTGGTGCACGATTGATTTCTGTGAGTACATATCTTCAACTTCTCTCTTTTTTCATTATATATACGCATGCATAACTGTTTATGAAAAATAACACTAGGTCCTACTTAAAAATAATATTTGGAAAGTCTCATAATTGGTTGATAGTGCTATTTCACTTGTCAATGGCAGTTTTACTTGTCATTTACATGTTATGAGACTTGTCAAGCATTATTTTCCTTAAGTTGGACTTGATGTGGTCTTCCTTAAACTTTAACTTGATTTAGTCATCTTCAATTAAAATCTTTCTTATATGCATGTCAGGCTGCATCAGGTATCATATTCCCTATAATCAAGGCAGAAGGAGTAAGACAAACTTTTTTTCCTGCAATTTTGCCTGCCTATTATAGAACACCTCCTCTTCAAGTATAAAATGTGTGACATCATACAAAATGTGTGACATCATACGTACCTAAATGTATGATCCTATTTTGTTATGGGCATGATGAGATAAAGGCTCATCTTTTGCCATTAAAAAAATAAGTGTGGTGATTTACTAAAAAAATGTGGTGGCAAAAATTTCCCCATAGTTTGGAGATGAGTCTGTCAACTTTTAAAATGGAAGTATTATTGTTTATTTTTGTAATAACCTTCTTGTAATTAAGAAAACATTATTTGTATCTGAACATAACTTTAAAGTTTGATGGACTTCTCATTTGCAAAAGAATAAAAATGTTACCAGGGGTATTTGTCTATATAATTTCCTTAGGCGAATATATCTAACATTTGTTATATATGTAGCTAGAATGTAAATTGTTATTTTTCCGAAATATTGTGTGTTTAAGAAGAAATTCTTGATTAATGAGTTTGAAATGAGTATTTTTCAGTTGTACCCTTATTTATTGGTGATATACATTGAACATTAAGAGATACTTGAAACGTGTTTAAAGAGACGGGTTATAAATTTTAGCGTTTAGTGGTCAATCACCTGCCGGAGTTTATTATTTTGTCAAAAAAGCATCAAATGCATCTTCAATGTTAAAATGATGTCTCTAACGGTTGAACGTAAGGGAAAATAATGTTTGACAAATAAAAAAGTGTGCAAATATATGAATTCTATTAACTCGCTATTAGAATCGTTAAAAATCACACATATCCTTTGTGACTCTTCTTCACACTGTTATGATGCTTCTAAACAGTTCTATGACTAAATATTTTGGAATGACTAAAAATGATGATGAAGGTACTTTGTGACAGACCATTCTCTAAGTCTTCTGGAGTCGCATTAGATGCTTTGTGACATACCCTTAATTAGGTACTTCATCTTGACATGATGGAAAATTTGATAGTAGAGCTATATTCATATTATCAGTTTCCACCTATTAGCTTCAACATCCTTCACTCACACTGTCTAAGTTACATCATTTTCACTTCAGTATGAAAAATCTCAATCTCAACATGTTTTTTTCATCGTACAATTGATCAATTTCATCCAAAAGGTCCAAAATAACGTTTTCAACTCTATTCCAAAATAAAAATTTTGGAGAGTGGAAAATATTTTTTTTCATCATGCCAAGAGAAATAGTGACACTTGAAATTCTCGAATAACATGAATATAGGTCACACCAAATACATACGAATTCAATTTCATTCATTTTTAATTAAGGACCAATCACTAAATACCTAATTAAAGATCAATCACAAAGTACCTAAGGCACTACAAAAGACCTTATTAATGGCCTGCTACAAAGTACCTATATTGTTTTTGGTCATTCCAAAAGACTTACACGTAGAGCCATTTAGTACCGTTTCAAAAGTATGAAGTTGGCATACAAAAGGATATGTGATTATTAACTTTTCTAAGTTTTAACACATAGTTAATGGAATCACTGTATTTGCACCCTTTTTATTTGATTAATACTAAATCTGCACCTTGAAAGTAATGGATGCACAAGAGGGGGGGTGAATTGTGCTACAAAAATAAAAGCTCAAATAAAAACAGCACACGAGTTTATACTGGTTCGGTCTTCCTGACCTACGTCCAGTTCTCAACCACCCAGGCCGAGTTCCACTATCCCCAGGTTTTACAACGGGTGCACCTGGAACCTTTACAACTGCAAGTTTTGAACTGGATCACTTGCAACCTTACAACCACAAGTTTTACTCAAGGCTCACTTGCAACCTTTCTAACTAGCTCCCCCTTACAACAAGCAAGGGTTCAACCTTTATAAATAAAGGATTTTCTAACTAAGTTCTCTTTAAGAACAGATAATGATACACACTTAAGTACAAAGAATGCTCTTAATACAAGAAGAGACTTAACTACAAAGAGTACAAGATAGGTAGATGAAAAGATCACTCAATGAGTTAAATGCTCTTTCTCTTTTCTGGGCAGCTTTGAATGCTTGAAGGTTTTCTCGATTTCTCTCTCTAGCTTTCTTCAAGTTGTCAAAGATATTAGTTAACTTCATAAATGAAGTTGAGCTCCCTTTATATAGTCTTCAAACATTCTCACTCTTGGTAGGTGGGTTAGCCGTTTGAATATGGCCGTTTTTCCCATGTTACCGTTTGCCCAATTAATGCTCATCAATGCTTAGCAGGGTTGACTTGCTTTATCTCTGAAAAGTAGTTCTGACAACTCTGCTCTGCCAAAAGCATTCTGACACTGCATCTCTAAACGTTCTGACATTCTGATTGCTTGCGGAAGCAGGTTCACATCCGGAAGCAACTCTACTTAGTGTACTGCACTTTGAACGTTAGTCTAACAATATAATCACATAGTCATATGCAGTGGGATTTCATTTAGTCTAAGAGGCCTTTCTTGCATCCGGAAGCACTTCCACATCCGGAAGCACTACTACTGGATGAAGGGTTATATGTACTTTTATTCACTCTCGCTCAGTGTCCTTCAATCCAACAACCAGCGCTAGTCACTAAGCAATCGGAAGCAATTCTACTAGACGTGGCTCATGTTCATTGACGCTTAGTGTTCTTCAATCCAACAGCCAGCGCTAGTCACTAAGCAATCAGAAGCAATTCCACTAGACGTGGCTCATGATCACTGACGCTTAGTGTTACCCATTCCAACAGTCAGCGCTAGTCACTAAGCTATCGGAAGCAATTCCACTTCCGGTTGAATCCTAGCTTAGTCTTAAGGTTTTGTATATTTAGTGCTTCTTGGACTAAGTTATTTCCTTAGTTAATTACTTGCTATTGCTGGGGGATGAGACATTCATCCGCGAGCGCTAGTCCTAGTCTATCCGGAAGTAAATCTACATCCGGTTGCACTCTTACTTGGGATTCTTATATTAACCTAATGCCTAAGTGCTTGGTTCATTCTTTCATACTTTAGTCTTCATCAAAACTTAAGATTCTAACATTCTCCCCCTTTTTGATGATGACAAACTATGTGTATTGATTAAGTTCATATGAAAGAGTAAAAAGCAATAATTAAATAAGGCATAAATAACTTAGACAATTATCATTGATAAACAAAGATTACACGTTAGTGTTACACAGATAGATAAAATATACAAGTAATCTACACTAAGCAAAAATGAATTATGCATGAAAATCAAAGAAAAATTCTAAGGTAAAAGGGTTGAAGTGGGGGTTCAGAGTTGATGTTTCTTTTTCCTTTCCCTCTCTCTCTGCCTATCCTCATTCTCTTTCTGGAGCTGGGCTAGATGGGCATTCTGCACATTCTGGTCAATTTGAGCAATGATACGTTGGAGCTCTTCCTCTTCCCTTTCCCTTCCGAGTCTCTCAGACTCAACAGACTCCTCAAAGGCTCTCTTCATGTTTTCGACTTCCTCATAGCCTGGGAAACCTGTTGCATCTGAGAAGGAGGTGACCTCGCCATTAGGGTAGTGGACAGCCCGGATCTTCACATTCCATACTGGGAAGTTGGGGTCCTCCTCAACTTCCTGGGCTTTCCTTTTCCCTTTGCCTTTGCCCTTTCCTTTCCCTTTGCACATTCTGGTCAATTTGAGCAATGATACGTTGGAGCTCTTCCTCTTCCCTTTCCCTTCCGAGTCTCTCAGACTCAACAGACTCCTCAAAGGCTCTCTTCATGTTTTCGACTTCCTCATAGCCTGGGAAACCTGTTGCATCTGAGAAGGAGGTGACCTCGCCATTAGGGTAGTGGACAGCCCGGATCTTCACATTCCATACTGGGAAGTTGGGGTCCTCCTCAACTTCCTGGGCTTTCCTTTTCCCTTTGCCTTTGCCCTTTCCTTCCCTTTGCCTATCTTTTGAGTAGGCTTGGCTGCTGCTCTCTCAGCGTCCAGGCAGGCCATCTGACCAAAAGAGATCTTATCCGTGTACCCATACTTCTCAAATTCTTCAGGAGTCATATCTGATAAACGTGGCTGTCACCCAAGAGGGGGGGGTGAATTGGGTGAGAGAATAAATTAAATCTTTTGATTCTTCTTTCCGAAAGACTGCTTGTGCTTGGTGATAATATTTACGAAGTAGTGATATGCACAAGTCAGTATGTTATGTGATGCAAAATAGAATGTTTGAATGTAAATTTATGCACACATAAATTTATCCTGGTTCGGTCACCCAGACCTACATCCAGTCCCCAGGCTCCACCTGAGATTTTCAATCCACTATTCTTGTTTAAACCGGGCACAAGAGAAGCCTTTACACTTTAGGTTTTACGAGCACGGGTTCACCTAACAACCCACAGGTTTTACACCGGGTTCACCTGCAAACCTTACAAATGCAAGTTTTACGGGCTAACTTGCAACCTATGGAGATTTAGACAACCTCTAAATGCTCCCCCTTACAAATTGTAAGTTTACACTATGTTCACTCTATGAACTGATTGTGCTAAACACTTAAGCTTAAAACTAACTCTCTCTAAGAGTGGATGATGTTACTCACTTAAGTACAATAAAATTACTCTCTGAAAAATATCACAAATCTGGATCTGAGAGTAGTAGAAGATGTGTAGAATGATGAGTATGATATATCAGATACTTTGTTCTGTTCTCTCTTTTTCTTCCATCATCTTTTCTTCTGAATGAGTGTCTCTTTTATATTCGGCTTCATAGGCTTAGGTGGCAAGTTGAATATGAACGTTTGAATAGTGCCGTTAACCCTATGTTACCGTTGAGAAGTACATCTTCATTAATGCTTAGCAGGGTTGACTTGCTTTATCTCTGAAAAGTAGTCCTGACACCTCTGCTCTGACAAAAGCATTCTGACTTCTGAGTATGTGATTTTTACTCTTGCACTCTTGCTGACGGATGATCATCTTTCATCCGCAAGTGGTAATCTTGCTCTGCAAGTGTTAAGCTCTGAGTCCCAATGTCAAGAGTCTTTCCATCCGGAAGCTCATTTGCATCCGGAAGCGTGACCATGTTCTGCACATACTGGTTAGTCCAACATAGCAATATATATATAAGAATTATACATGCTGTGGGAAGTTTGTTTGCTATGGGGAGTAGTTTACTTAGACTGTGTTCTGATTTGGTCTATGATGTATCTGGAAGCATTTTTACATCCGGAAGTAAAACTACTAGATGAAGGATCTTGGTTCACTATAACTCACTCTCACTTAGTGTATTTCATCCCAACACTCAGCGCTAGTCACTAAGCTATCGGAAGCACTTTTACTTGACGTAGTGAACTCACTGACGCTTAGGGTGAAATCTATTCTATCAGTCTGCGCCAGTCAAGATCTAATAGGAAGCAACTTCACTTGATGTTGCATTTCCGCTGACGCTCGGGGTTATATCTAGTCTATCAACCTGCGCCAGTCTAAATCTAATAGGACGTGCTTTCACTTGGCGAAGTAGACTTACTGACGCTTGGGGTAATAACTATTCTATTGCTCTGCGCCAGTCTAAGTCTAACAGGAAGCGCTTTCACTTGGGGAAGTAGACTTACTGACGCTTGGGGTAATATCTATTCTGTCGCTCTGCGCCAGTCTAATTCTAACAGGAAGCGCTTTCACTTGGGGAAGTAGACTCACTGTCGCTTGGAGTAATATCTATTCTATCGCTCTGCGCCAGTCTAAGTCTAACAGGAAGCAACTTCGCTTCCGATTGAACCATAGCTTAGTCTTAGGGTTTGTGCACCTAAAGTTCATGGACTAAGTTAAATCCCTAGTTATTTACTTGCTGACGCTGGGGGATGAAAGCATTCATCCGCATGCGCAAGTCCTAATCTAACCGGAAGTAAATCTTCATCCGGAAGCACTCTTACTTGGGATCCTTTGTTATCCTATTGCTTCCTAGGCACTTGGTCTAATCCTCTACATTTTAGTCTTCATCAAAACTTAAGATTCTAACATTCTCCCCCTTTTTGATGATGACAAACCTAGTTCTATTAATTAAGTTCATATGAAGGAATTAGCTGAAGAATAAAAGCAATAGTTAAGAGCAAGTAACTCAGACAAATATTATTGACAAGCAGAAGTTACAAGTCAGAGTTATACAATCAAATAACATATACAAGTAAAGAATGTATACAAATAAATTTCACTAAGTATGAATGAAGATATGCATGAAAACAAAATCAACAAAAATATTTGGATTGGGGGTTAGAGTCTGTGTCTCTTTTTCTTTTCCCTCTCTTTCTGTCTCTCTTCATTTTCCTCACGCTCACTCTGGTTTATCTGGGCAATGATCTCTTGAAGCTCTTTTTCCTCTTTTTCCCTTCTGAGCCTTTCTGATTCAATGGACTCCTCGTATGCCCTTTTCATGTTCTCCACTTCTTCATACCCAGGGAAACCTGTAGCATCGTCGAAGTAGCAGACTTCTCCATTGGGATAGTGTACAGCCCGGATTCTTACATTCCATGCAGAGAAGTTGGAATCCTCTTCAACTTCTTGGGCTTTCCTTTTCCCTTTCCCTTTGCTCTTCCCTTTGCTTTTGCTAATTGGAGGAGTGGGCATGGCACTTGCTCTTTCAGCATCGAGGCAAGCCATCTGACCAAAGGATAGCTTGTCAGTGAATCCATACTTCTCAAATTCTTCAGGAGTCATGTCTTCAATTTCCAATTTGACTTCCTTCAGAATTGGAACCACTTGGACCACTGGATTTTCTTGCACAACCTGAGCAGATGAAGTTCCTTGCTCAGGTAGGTCAGATGAAGTCTCTTCCTCAGACTCATCAGATTCAGTGGTGGCAACGAACTTTCTGGCACGTTTCCTAGCAACGGCCTTCTTTCTGGGTACACTGAATCCGGCTGCTGGTTCAGATGAGGGAGGAGGATCGGAAGATTGCTCAGATGAAGGGACCTCAGACTCTTGCTCAGATAGTGTAGGAACAGGCTTGGCTATCACAATGGGAGGATGGTTTGGTTTTTCGAGTCCCCACTTCATCCTGATCTCCTCAACAATTTCTCTACTTGTTTTAGTTGGAGGAGACTCTGATGATGTCTCAGGTTGTGAAGATTGTTCATTTTGCCCATACACAACCATATCCCATTGGGGTCCTTGCTTAGCCGCTCTCTTCTGCTCCATGAGACGGAGGGCCTCTCCTCTTATAAGGTTCTCTGCACCACTCAGTCTCTGAGACTCATATGCACGACGCAGGGCGGCCGTGACATCTTCATCAATCCAGAGTGATGGCTGGCTGAGGACCTCCCTTGTGGCCATACTTAGGCGAAGAGTAGACATAACATTTCTCCCCCTTTTGTCATCATCAACAGGGGTGAGTGCCACGGATTGAGTGGATGAGGAGGAGGATGGAGGTGGTTCAGGACCAAATTTCTTGGGAGGGGAGGGTGAGAGGGTAGAGGTGGAGGATGTGGGAGAAGATAGGTGTTCAGGAGTTTGAGGAGGGTCGGGGAAGCAGCTGGTGGTGACAAAGATATCCCCATAAGGATGAGTGGAGGAGTATTCTTTGTAGTTAGCGGAGTCAGGGGTAAAGGGTAAATGGTCATCGGAGAGTGGTTGAAGGCGGGGATACTCGCCGTATGGTTGGCTGAGGGGGTGAATGGCTGTTTCAGATCCTATGGGTCTAGGGCTTGGATGGGTAGGGTTGGAGAAGCGGAGTGGAGAGCGTGTAGGGGCACCTGGTCGTGTGGGAATGGGTGAGGATGAAGATGAGGAAGGTGAGGATGAGAAGTTTCTAGGAGAATGGCGTGGAGAGTTGTGAGGTGAGTCTTGGGTTTGGTCGTCATGGGTAGGTGAAGGTTGGGATTGTTGGTCATTGTTGGGTGATGGTGGGGCTTGTTGGTCATTTTGTGGTGGAGGCTGAGGTTGTTGAGTGTTGGGCGGAGGAGGAGGAGGGTTTTGAGGAGGAGGAGGAGGAGGTGGTAAGTTACCTTGTGATGAGGGTTGGGGAATTTGTAGGTGCTGGAGGATGAGGTCTAATTTTGCATCCACCCTGGCAAGGTGATTCTCGAGTTGTCCTACTCTGTCCTCAAGTCGTTGGATTCGCTCCCCTTGGTGGTGGAAGCCAGCTTCACATTCAACACGGAGAGGACCCACCAAGGAATCAGTCAGTCTAAACAGAAGCTCTTCCTTTATGTCCTCTGCAAAGGCCCTAACAGAAGCTGGAACCCTTGCACTACGGCTTGGCCCAGCATGAGAGTCAACTTCCTGATCGCCTGCTCCAGATGCAGAGGGAGCTGAAGTACCAGAAGCACTACTGGCTTGTGAGCGTGAGCGAGTGGGCTTAGGAGGCTTGAAATACTTGATCCCCATCCTTGCCACATTGGTTGCTCCCACAGGCCTACACTTGACATTCTCTTCTTCCACAGCAGATGTAGCCTTGATCAGATGCTTC
This sequence comes from Mimosa pudica, assembly GCA_029929735.1. Classification (NCBI taxonomy): domain Eukaryota; kingdom Viridiplantae; phylum Streptophyta; class Magnoliopsida; order Fabales; family Fabaceae; genus Mimosa; species Mimosa pudica. The sequence continues at coordinate 3,031,644 of JAKELP010000039.1, read as the reverse complement.
TCAAGAAGGAAGGCAATGATGGTGGGATAGGGAAGATACCCTGACTTGTCATTGCTTAACCAGCGCTGAAGCTCTAGGCATATCAACTGCCCAGGGTTGAAAGGCTTGAGCGAGAGGAGTCTAGGGAACCAAGGGTTGTCCAGCAGTGTGAATTCGTTGAAGTTGCCTCCCTTATGAGTCATTATCCGGGAGTAGACGTAGTACAAGAGCCTGTTAGAATCAGACATCTTGGACACCTTCTTGCTGTTGGTGCCATACAACTCCTCGAGTTCCTCCTTGCTGTACTTGTGAGACTCAGGGTAGATCCATTCATTCATATCCTCTTCTGTGATTCCCATCATCTCATTCAAGGTTCTCCAAGTGAACCTGAAGGTTCTTCCTCTTACAGTGGCAGTGAAGGAGAGTTTGTGGACTTGCTCTTTCCCATCCACCTTCCTGTACTTAGCTCTGCCTGAGAGGGATTGGCAAAAGACTCGCAGGACGTTGACGTTGTAGTCCTGGTTGATGCCCAGCCAAGGCATATACTTTTCCAAGTAAGGGCGCAGATGAGCAAACCCTAGTTCATCCAACTTGTCCAGATTGATGAACAGGCCATGGTTGAAGATGGGAATGGATGTCTCAAATTTGGCGGATACACTCTCCAAAGCCCCATCTCTATAAACTGTGGGATCATCTTCTTCCTCAACCCTCTGCCTCTTGGTGGAAGGCTCCTCAGAAAAATGAACCTTCTTCTTCTTTCCCTTTCCCTGAGCATCTCGCTCTTGTTCAGAACCCACTGCCTGTTCTATTCTACCAGAGGTTTCAGGCTGACCCTGAACGTCTTCACCCTGTCCCCGTGATTGCCCAGAACCTTCTTGGCGTTCATGAAGTTCTTCATGTTGTTCTTCATGGTGCCCAGATTTACCAGAATGCTTGTGAGTGGATTTCCCAGATTTCGATTTATGTTTCTTGGAAGAAGAGGTTTTCTGGATGACTGGGTTGGATTCATTCGTACCGGCCATATTTTTTTTTGTATGAATGTTGTGTAAATAAAGATGAAATGTAAGAAGTGTGAAAAATAAAGAGCACAATGGAGAAGATGAAAAGACTTTTCAGAGAAAATGATGAGAATGAAAAGATGTAGTAAAAAGTGAAAATGGAAAATGACTTCTATTTATAGGTAAAATTTCTGAGGATAGAATGGGCATACTCTTTCAAATTTTCACACATTGGGTAATGTAAGTTTTTAAGTTGGAACGACACACCTGATGACACGTGTTGCTTCAGCGAAGGCACAGCGTTTCATAGAGGAAGTTGAAACGTTTTCTGAAGTGATGTGTCCCTTGATCTGACACTGGCGCTCTTGATCATATTGAATTATCATCCAGCGCTAGCCAAAGAGTATCCGGAAGTGATTTTGCTTCTGGTCGGACAGACGCTCCTGGTTGCCTTGAGTAGTCATTCAGCGTCAGCACGAGAGCATCCGGAAGTAGTTTTGCTTCCGATGGTACTTACTTAAGATTTAACATTGAGTAACTCGTTGATGTTCTCTCTTGTGCATCCACAGCGATCAAGCTTTCATAACTAAAGCCATATTTGCATCAAGTAGAGTTTGTTTGATCTTCTCAATTTCAGGAGCAGTAGCTCTCGGAGCCCAGTATGAACAACAACTCATTCAGATTTGATATATTGCTCTGATCAGGTATGATTATGAAAATTGTTGTTCCTTCGTACCTTCTTTCCTACAAAATAGCAAATGATTTCTCTCCCCATTTTTCAGTCTCCAAACTTGGATCTGACTGGTCAGTTTGTAGGAAGTATGTGATTCTTATGCACTTAAGAAATATTCACTATGAATATAGCATTGCGAATCAACTGTGACTATATGCACATGGCTTCTGATAATGATAGTCATAGATAGCATGTAGAGTATGAACATTGTGTGAAATATCTTATAAGCCATATCATGTTCATGCTTATGATGCTTAATGTAAAATCTCAATAAGTCCATCTTACATTTGCATAGGAGATTTTACTGTTGCATGCTTCAACCTTAAATAATCCCTTGCTTACCCAAGGAGATCTTTTATACTTATCCTTGGCCTGAAGCACTTTCTTAGGAGAGACAGGATTCGCAGGTTTTCTCCATGTGAGTTGAGACATCCTCTCTCTTTTGTCCTTTTCAGGATAGTTGAATGGAACTCTGTGATAGCTTATCCCTGAGACAAGGTCTTTGTTCCTTGTGGTAGCGCACTGCTTCTTATGATTGAACCAGGTAGTTGCAGTAGTGACATCACCACGAGTTCTCTTCTTTGGGACAAGAGAAACTCTTGATCTTTCCTGCACAGGTAAGGCACTAGAAGAGAGTTTTGGTACCCATTTGTACTTGGGTCCTACATAGTTAGCGCTGGACCTTACTTGTCCTTTGGGGATCCATATATATTTATTTCTCACATTTAAATTTCTCTTAAAATTGCATGTGTGAGAAATATGACCAGTTCTACCACAATAATGACAGATAATGGGATGATGTTCAGAATCAGATTTCTTATCACTATTATGGTGGTCAGTTTTCTTTTCAAAGACTCTATGTTTATTAACTTTTGAAATCTCAGGGTCTTTCGAAAAGTCTTCTTTTATGATTGGGACTTTGGACTCCTTGGTTGTAGAAGAAGGAATAAGTTCCTCAAGTTCCCTATTCCTTTTTCTTAAGCCTAGAATTTCTTTTGCAAGTTTACAGAATTCAACATGTAGCTCATTATACATATCTTGCAATTCAGAAGTTTCAAGTTTAGGTACCTCATTTTCTTCAGCTTCTGAATCTACTAGGCGGAGATCCACTCTCTCTTTGCTGATACTAGCTTCTACTACATCACCATCCAGTAGCTCATCAACGGTGGATTCACAAGGAGCACATAGTGAGCTTTGGACAGCCTTATCATCAAGAAATTGGTTAGAAGCATACATAGTATCAAGAGTGTTCCAAATATCTATAGCCCTAGAGCAATGTTTAATTTTCTGGTAATCATTGTCAGATAAACTTTTGTGCAAAATTTGCATTGCTCTAAGGTTTAAGTAAAATAAGCTTTTGTCCTCTTCTGTCCAATTTACTTTTGGTTTGAAATCAGAGTCCTTTTCAAAAACATCCCACATTTTGAAATCAGTGGATAGTATAAAACTTTTCATCCTTCCCTTCCATAAGTAAAAATCAGCATTTTCTAACACGGGTGGGATTGTATGATCAAAACCTTCAAAACACATTTTGTAACCCAAATCAGCCTAGGTCTTTGCACTTGAGATCGTTGGATCCTTTAAACAAGTGACCTTGCTCTGATACCAAATGATAAACGTGGCTGTCACCCAAGAGGGGGGGGGGGTGAATTGGGTGAGAGAATAAATTAAATCTTTTGATTCTTCTTTCCGAAAGACTGCTTGTGCTTGGTGATAATATTTACGAAGTAGTGATATGCACAAGTCAGTATGTTATGTGATGCAAAATAGAATGTTTGAATGTAAATTTATGCACACATAAATTTATCCTGGTTCGGTCACCCAGACCTACATCCAGTCCCCAGGCTCCACCTGAGATTTTCAATCCACTATTCTTGTTTAAACCGGGCACAAGAGAAGCCTTTACACTTTAGGTTTTACGAGCACGGGTTCACCTAACAACCCACAGGTTTTACACCGGGTTCACCTGCAAACCTTACAAATGCAAGTTTTACGGGCTAACTTGCAACCTATGGAGATTTAGACAACCTCTAAATGCTCCCCCTTACAAATTGTAAGTTTACACTATGTTCACTCTATGAACTGATTGTGCTAAACACTTAAGCTTAAAACTAACTCTCTCTAAGAGTGGATGATGTTACTCACTTAAGTACAATAAAATTACTCTCTGAAAAATATCACAAATCTGGATCTGAGAGTAGTAGAAGATGTGTAGAATGATGAGTATGATATATCAGATACTTTGTTCTGTTCTCTCTTTTTCTTCCATCATCTTTTCTTCTGAATGAGTGTCTCTTTTATATTCGGCTTCATAGGCTTAGGTGGCAAGTTGAATATGAACGTTTGAATAGTGCCGTTAACCCTATGTTACCGTTGAGAAGTACATCTTCATTAATGCTTAGCAGGGTTGACTTGCTTTATCTCTGAAAAGTAGTCCTGACACCTCTGCTCTGACAAAAGCATTCTGACTTCTGAGTATGTGATTTTTACTCTTGCACTCTTGCTGACGGATGATCATCTTTCATCCGCAAGTGGTAATCTTGCTCTGCAAGTGTTAAGCTCTGAGTCCCAATGTCAAGAGTCTTTCCATCCGGAAGCTCATTTGCATCCGGAAGCGTGACCATGTTCTGCACATACTGGTTAGTCCAACATAGCAATATATATATAAGAATTATACATGCTGTGGGAAGTTTGTTTGCTATGGGGAGTAGTTTACTTAGACTGTGTTCTGATTTGGTCTATGATGTATCTGGAAGCATTTTTACATCCGGAAGTAAAACTACTAGATGAAGGATCTTGGTTCACTATAACTCACTCTCACTTAGTGTATTTCATCCCAACACTCAGCGCTAGTCACTAAGCTATCGGAAGCACTTTTACTTGACGTAGTGAACTCACTGACGCTTAGGGTGAAATCTATTCTATCAGTCTGCGCCAGTCAAGATCTAATAGGAAGCAACTTCACTTGATGTTGCATTTCCGCTGACGCTCGGGGTTATATCTAGTCTATCAACCTGCGCCAGTCTAAATCTAATAGGACGTGCTTTCACTTGGCGAAGTAGACTTACTGACGCTTGGGGTAATAACTATTCTATTGCTCTGCGCCAGTCTAAGTCTAACAGGAAGCGCTTTCACTTGGGGAAGTAGACTTACTGACGCTTGGGGTAATATCTATTCTGTCGCTCTGCGCCAGTCTAATTCTAACAGGAAGCGCTTTCACTTGGGGAAGTAGACTCACTGTCGCTTGGAGTAATATCTATTCTATCGCTCTGCGCCAGTCTAAGTCTAACAGGAAGCAACTTCGCTTCCGATTGAACCATAGCTTAGTCTTAGGGTTTGTGCACCTAAAGTTCATGGACTAAGTTAAATCCCTAGTTATTTACTTGCTGACGCTGGGGGATGAAAGCATTCATCCGCATGCGCAAGTCCTAATCTAACCGGAAGTAAATCTTCATCCGGAAGCACTCTTACTTGGGATCCTTTGTTATCCTATTGCTTCCTAGGCACTTGGTCTAATCCTCTACATTTTAGTCTTCATCAAAACTTAAGATTCTAACAATATCTTCTATCTCTAGCTTAACTTCCTTTAGAATTGGGATGGCTTGTACTGATGGGATCTCTTGCTCAGCTTGGACAGATGTAGTCTCTTGCTCAGGTTGGTCTGATGGAGTCTCTCCCTCATTCTCAGCAGATTCAGTGGAGGTAGCACCTCTGTTGGCACGCTTTCTAGCAACTGCCTTCTTTCTTGACTCACTGAATTTAACTGCTGGCTCAGATGGAGGAGTAGCAGATGTTGGCTCAGTACGAGGAGGAGGAGCAGAGGTTGTTCCAAAGGTAGAAGGGATTGACTTGGCTATCACAATTGGAGGATGGTTGATCTTCTCCAGCCCATACTTCATCATTATCTCCTCAATTATGTTGCGGCTAGGCTCAGAAGGAGGAGGCTCAGAAGATGAAGAGTCTGGCTGTGGTATGTCTTCGCTTTGCTCATATACAACCATATCCCATTTGGACCTTTGTTCATCCGACCTCTGCTGTTGCATAAACCGGATGGTTTCCCTTCTGATCAGACTCTCAGCACCACCCAGTCTCTGAGATTCTATGGCTCGGCGGAGAGCAGCAGTGATGTCTTCATCTAGCCAGAGGGATGGCTGAGTCAGAACATCCCTTGTCTCCATGCTATGGCGGAGTGCCATAGCAGCATCTCTCCCCCTTTTGTCATCATCAACAAGGGCGAGGGCCAGAGAGGATGGACTAGGTGAAGAGGAGGGTGGAGGTTCAGGGCCAAAGCGTTTAGGTGGTGAGGGTGTGGATGAAGAGGATGTGGGTGAGGTTTGTTCTGGTGATTTAGGAGGGTTGGGTAGGATGGCTGCGTTTCTTTCCCAGAAGGAGGGGTGGGTGAATAGGTCATCAAATGGATAGGTAGAGTAGTAGATATCGGGTTGTCTAACTTTCCACCGAATAGGGGATTGGTCTCGGAGGTAGTAGGTCTGATTTGGGTGATTAGGAGAGGTGAAAGCAATGTTGTGGGTTGTGGTAGGTTGAGGTGTGGTAGGATTAGGATTGGAAGGCCCGGTGGAAGTGTTGGATGGTGAGCGATTGGGGGAGTTATGTGGAGATGGAGAGTTATTGGGGTGAAGGGGTGATTGGCGAGGAGATTGTTGAGGTGAGTCTTGTGTGGAGGTTTGAGGTGATGATTGATGGTCATTGTTGGGTGAGTTTTGGGGTTGGTGGTCATGGTTGGGTGAAGGCTGGGATTGTTGGTCGTTGTTTGGTGATGTGTGTGGTTGTTGGTCATTTTGTGGAGGTGGCTGTGGTTGTTGAGTGTTTGGGGGAGGAGGAGGAGGAAGTAAGGGTTGATTAGGTGGAGGAGGAGGAGGTGGATTTTGAGGTGGGGGTGGTGGTAAGTTACCTTGTTGGGGTTGAGGGATCTGAAGGTGTTGGAGGATAAGATCTAACTTGGCATCCACTCTGGCAAGTTGAGTCTCAACCTGACCCACTCTATCCTCGAGCCTCTGGATTCTTTCCCCCTGCTGTTGGAAACCAGCGTCGCTCTCATTACGGAGGGGAGCCACCAGAGAATCAGTCAGCCTAAAGAGGATCTCCTCCTTTACATCTGCAGCAAAGGCCTTGACTGTTGCTGGCACCTTCGCGAACCGGATGGGACCAGGCTGAGAGTCGACTTCTTGATCCCCAGCACCTGACATAGAGGGGGCTGAGGTATGAGAGACACTGCCTGCCTGAGACCCTGAGCGAGTGGGCTTGGCTTTCTTAATATACTTGATGTCCATCTTGCTGATATTAGTGGCACCCACAGAAGCACACTTGACATTCTCTTCCTCCACATTAGATGTAGCCTTGATCAGATTCTTCTCAAGGAGGAAGGCAAGGATGGTGGGGTAGGGAAGAAAACCAGCCTTATTATTCATCATCCATCTATGCAGTTCAAGACTGATCAACTGCCCGGGGTTGATTGGCGGATGGGTGAGAAGTCTGGGGAACCACGGGTTGTCCAGCAGAGTGAACTCGTTGAAGTTACCCCCCTTGTGTGTCATCATGCGGGAGTAAACATAGTACAAGAGTCTGTTGGAGTCAGACATCTTGGACACCTTCTTCCCTTGGGTGTCATAAATCTTCCCGAGTTCCTCCGTGCTGTATTTGAGTGACTCAGGGTACAGCCACTCATTCATTCCCTCTTCTGTGATCCCCATTAGGGCATTTATGTCCCTCCAGGTGAAACTGAAGGTTCTCCCCCTGACAGTGGCAGTGAAGGTGAGTCTGCGGATATGCTCTTTCCCATCCACTTTCTTATGCTTCACCTTCCCAGTGAGAGACTCGCAGAAGACCCTCAAGGCATTAATGTTGTAGTCCTGGTTGATCCCCAGCCAGGGCATGTACTTCTCCAGGTATGGCCGTAAGTGGGGAAACCCTAGTTCGTCAATCTTAGCCAGATCTAGGAACAACCCATTGTTGAAGTAGGGTTTGAGAGTTTCAAACTTGGAGGAAACAGCCTCCAAAGGCCCATCTCTATAGACCAAAGGATCATCCTCCTCAACCCTCTGTCTCTTGGAAGAAGGCTCCTCGCTGAATTGAACCTTCTTCTTTCCTTTCCTCTTGGCCTGTTCTCGTTGTTGCTCAGTCTGTCCAGGTTGTTCTTGGACTTGCCCAGAATGTCCAGGCTGTTCCTGGACTTGCTCATCGTGCCCTTGTGTCTGCCCAGAATGTTCTTGGCGTTCATGGTGTTCTTCATGGTGTTCATGGGATTTCCCAGATTTCCCAGAGTGCGAATGCCCAGATTTCCCAGTTTTGGACTTCGATTTCTTAGATGAAGTGGCTTTCTTTGTGTTTGGGTTGGATTCATGTGAGCCGGCCATTTTTGTGTGGGTTTAGAGTTTATGAAAGATGAAATGCGAAGAAGAAGATGAAGAAGATGAAGAGAGTATGAATGTATGCAGAGAGTTTGTTGGTAAAAATTTGTGCAAGTAAAAAAGTGAAAGTGAAAGTGACTTCCTATTTATATGCAAAGTTACAGAGGGTAAAATGGGTAATGGCTCTTCAGATGAAAGCATATATTGGGTAACGTAAACATTTAATTGGAACGGCGCACCTTATGACATGTGTCGCTTCACCCTATCAGAGAAGGCACAACTTCTCATGGAGGGAGATGAACCGTTTTCTGAAGTGACGTGTCCCTTGGTTCAGCCACTGGCGCTCTTTTAGTTCAACATTCAGTGCCAGCGGGTGATCATCCGGAAGTGGTTTTGCTTCCGGTTGCACTTGCTTAAGATTTAACATTGGGAACCTGCAAAAACAAGTATTGGCACTCCGATGCCTAAGTTAGTATTGTTGCAGGTTTTAATCAAATAAGCACATGGTTATTTAAAGAATTAAACTTCATTTGGGTTTACCATTCCCAAATCACCTCTTATGAAAGTAAATTGATCAACCCCCAGAGGCTTGGTGAAGATATCAGCGAGCTGTTGCTGAGTGGGGACAAACTTCACTTTGACATCTTTTTTCTGAACATGATCTCTGATGAAGTGATGTCTGACATCAATGTGCTTTGTCCTTGTGTGCTGAACCGAATTCTTGGCAAGGCTGATGGTGCTTGTGTTGTCACAGAGGATGGGTGCCTCAGGGAACTCCAAGCCAAGATCTCTTAGTTGGTTCTTCAGCCACAGTACTTGGGCACAACAGCTTGCGGCAGCAATATATTCAGCCTCTGTGGATGACAAAGACACGCAGGTTTGCTTCTTACTAGCCCAAGAGACCAGACAACCACCAAGGAAGGCGCATTGTCCACTGATGCTCTTCCTATCAGCTTTATAACCTGCATGGTCAGAGTCAGAGTAAGCCCACAAGAATTCTTGGTTACCTCTGGGATACCAAAGACCAAGCTCTTGTGTACCCTCAAGGTATCTTAGAATACGTTTAACCCATGTTAAATGTGACTCCTTGGGGTTGGCTTGAAACCTAGCACACATGCCTACACTAAATTGAATGTCAGGCCTGCTTGCCGTTAAGTATAGTAGGGAACCTATCATTCCCCTATACATGGGCAGGCTGACAGATTTACCCTTTGCGTCAGCATCGAGTGCGGCAGTGGTACTCATGGGAGTGTCATACTCCTTGCACTCATCCATCCCAAACTTCTTGAGTAGCTCTCTGCAGTACTTTGCTTGGGAGATGAAGATTCCATTCTTCTTTTGCTTAATTTGCAGGCCTAGGAAGAACGTTAGTTCTCCCATCATTGACATTTCAAACTCACTCTGCATAGTCTTAGAGAATTCTTCACAAAGCTTTTCATTAGTTGCCCCAAAAATAATATCATCAACATAAATTTGGACAATTAACATATTTCTATCTTTGTGAAGAATAAACAGTGTACTATCTAATTTGCCTCTTGAGAAACCCTTGCCCAGCAAAAAGCTGTTGAGTCTCTCATACCAAGCTCGAGGAGCTTGTTTCAGGCCATACAAAGCTTTCTTTAGCCTGTACACATGTTTAGGACGCTTGTGGTCCTCAAAGCCAGGAGGTTGTTCTACATAAACCTCTTCTTTGATGTAACCATTAAGAAAAGCACTCTTTACATCCATTTGATATAATCTAAAGCCTTTCATGGATGCAAAGGCTAGAAGAATCCTTATTGCTTCGAGTCTAGCGACTGGAGCAAAAGTTTCTTCATAGTCTATGTCTTCTTCTTGGTTATATCCTTTTGCTACTAATCTGGCTTTGTTCCTCGTAATTTGACCTGTCTCATCCAGTTTGTTCTTGAAGACCCATTTGGTCCCAACTATGGATTGATGAGACGGCCTTGGGACTAGTTCCCAAACTTGGCTTCTTTCAAATTGATTTAGCTCTTCCTGCATGGCAATAATCCAGTCGCAATCCTCAAGAGCTTGTTCAACTGAAGTTGGTTCGATTTGAGATAAAAATGCTCCAAACTCAACTTCATTTTGAACCTGCCTTCTGGTTCTAACTCCAGAAGAAACATCACCAAGCACTTGATCAAGAGGATGATCCCTGTGATGTCTCCTAGCTGTTGGCAACTGTGCCTCATCAGACACTGTCTGCTCTCTAGGTTCATCACTGGGTTCATCTTCTTCTTTGGAATTGCTTGCTGGTGTTTCTTTTGGTGGTGAAGAAGATGATGGTGGTTTTGGAAGATTAAGTATTTCATCATCTTCTGTGGATTGTCCCCATGTAGGAGTTTCATCAAATACAACATGCATTGATTCTTCTACGATTCTAGTTCTCATGCTGTATATTCTATATGCTTTACTCCTAAGGGAATAGCCTATGAATATGCCTACATCAGCTTTTGGATCAAACTTACCCAGATTTACCTTTCCATTGTTATGTACATAACATTTTGATCCAAAGATTCTGAGGTGGCTGATGTTGGGCTTCCTCCCTTTGTACAGCTCATATGGAGTCTTGTCCAAGCCCTTGCGAACATAGGCTCTGTTAGAGATGTAGCAAACAGTGCTCATAGCGTCCGCCCAGAACACTTGAGAAACCTCTTTCTCGTTGAGCATGCTTCTGGCCATCTCAGTCAGAACTCTGTTCTTCCTCTCGACCACTCCGTTTTGCTGAGGAGTTCTAGGAGCTGAGAAGTTGTGTTCAATACCGTTCTGCTCACATAGCTCAGAGAAGCTATGGTTCTCAAATTCTCCTCCATGGTCTGTCCTTATGGCTGTGATTTTGAGGTCTCTCTCATTCTGCACTTTCTTAGCCAGGACAACAAAAGCATCAAAAACAACTTGCTTAGAGGCAAGAAACATAGTCCAAGTGAACCTAGAATAGTCATCCACCACCACTAGAGCATACAGGTTTCCACCCAAGCTCTTCACTCTCGCTGGCCCAACCAAATCCATATGGATTAGTTCCAAGGGCCTGCTGGTGGAGACTCTCTTCTTGGTTTTAAACGAGGACTTTGTTTGCTTCCCTCGTTGGCAGGATTCGCAAATAAAATCATGCTTTACCTTAAAGGATGAAATACCTATAGCTAGCTCCTTTTTAATTAGCATGTCAAGTTGTGTAAAGTTAACATGTGCTAGCCTCTTATGCCAAAGTCAACTGTTCTCATCACTAGATATTAAACATTTTTCTTCCAGTTGTTGACACAAGTCTAGAGTATATAGGTTTCCATTTCTATTTGCCTTAAGTTTGCATTTTAAGTTGGCCTTATCTAAGTTCAGATCCTGCTTATCAACTATAATGCACTCATGTGAATCAAAGATTACCCAATTTCCTTTGTCAGTGCTCTGGCTCACGCTCAGCAGGTTGTGACAGAGACCGTCCACCAGATAGACGTCTTTTACTGGTCCAACTTCTCCAACTCCAGTGATCTTTCCACTTTGATTTCCTCCAAAGGTAACTGTGGCTCCGTCTTTGATCACCAGAGATTGGAACTTGTCTCTGTCTCCAGTCATATGTCTCGAGCATCCGCTGTCAATATACCATTTTCTATTCTTGGATGCTTTGAGACACACCTGAAGGAATCAAGTAAGCTTAGGTACCCAACCTTTCTTGGGTCCTCTATCATTAGTTTTCAGTGCCCTTGGTCTTGTGTTAGCTTTGACCTTGGGCTTATGATCATTCTGTGCCTCTGGCCTAGTGCTGGCTCTGGGCTCTTGGGTTTTCCCTGTGGATTGTTTCCAGGCTTGGGATCCCTGCCCTCCCTTAGTTTCTTTTCTTGGGGGAGGATCCTTTGTAGCCTTGGTTCCTTTTGGAACCCATTTGTAAGAGCTATTAACCCCATGCTTCTTTGCATTACAGGTGGACGTGGAGTGTCCTTTCTTGTTACAATAATTGCAGAAGCTGAAAGGTGTGGAGCTGTGACTAGTGGCTTTGTGGAAGAATTTTAAGTAGGGCTTCACTTTTGGTTCCACCCACTTTTTCCCTCTAGGAGAATATCCTAAGCCAGTCCTGTCCCTATATGCCCTTTGATTCATTAAAATAATATTTAACATTTCTGATCCATTTGTAAATTTTTGCAGGGCATTTTGCAGCTTGTCTCTTTCAGCTGAGATTTTGCTGCAACTAGGGCAGCTCTCAAGTGTTGGGGCATTGGGTTCTGCTTGGGGAGAACCCTTACCATCCGCTACTGGAAGCTTTCTGGCTTCCGCTAGCTCTTCACTTAGTGAGTCCACCTTGGACTCAAGTGATTCCTTCTTAATTTTTAACACTTTATAGGCTTTACATAATCGAGAGAATTCTTCATGAACCTCATTGTAAGCCTCTTGTAGTTCAGAGAAGGTTACCTCATTGTCCTCGTGGGTGAGATCAAAATCTGAAGATGCTTCCTCATCATCTTCTCTGGCCACCAGGCAGAGGTTGGCAACTTCTTCCTCATCACTTCCTTCGTCATCTGAGCTGTTCACCCAGATAGAGGATACGAAGGCCTTTCTTTTATCTTTCCCTTTTGACCTCTGCAGGCTTGGACACTCAGCCTTGAAGTGGCCAGGTTTTTTACATTCAAAGCACACGGGGGCCTTTTCTTTCTTGTATCCCTTCCTCTGACTGGAATCCCCCTTCTGAAAGCCTCATTTCTTCTTGAAGAACTTTCTGAATTTCCTCACCATCATAGCCATCTCCTCATCGTCCAATTCCTCCTCATCATCCTCATCATCATCATCAATCTCCTTGCTGGGAGCAACAAGGGCAAGATTCTTGGTTTTGGATGAGGGTTGAGGAGCTCTCTGAGCCAGCAGGGTAGGTTCATATTCAGCAAGAGAGTCAAATAGTGCAGTGATGGAGCTGGTTGATTCTCCTTGGACTTCCTGCAAGATGGTTACTTTGGTGATCCAATCACCTTTCAAGACCTTTAAGATCTTGCTTGCTCTCTTTCAGGAATGTCCTTACCCAGGGAGGCCAGGTTATTGATAAGGTGAGTGAACCTGAGCTCCAGCTCTCTGATTGGCTCAGTTGGACTAATCATGGCGAATTTGTGGAATTCTTCCACCAGCATCTCAACTCGTCTCGCCTTCACTCCCCTGGTTCCAGAGTGAGCAGCCTCGAGAGCCTCCCACATATCCTTAGCATTTTTGTGGTGGCTGATCCTGTGAAACTCTTTAGGGCTGAGAGCACACTGAATGTAGTGCATGGCCCTGTAGTTTAGTTGGACTAGAGCATAGTCCTCATTGGTGTACCTGGATCGCTGCTTGGCGAAACCATCCTCATCCAGTGGAGTATGATCCCCACGTTCAATTACATCCCAGAGTCTGATGTCGCTGGACTTGATGTAAGTCTCCATTCGAAACTTCCAGAATGGATAGTTATACCCATCAAAGCCAGGGGGCTTGTTGGGTTGAATAGAGACATCTGGCAGGGAGTAATCTGTATCCATTACTGGATCTTTGCTTTCTGGATTCGTTGGAATCGAGTGAGAAAGACCCGCTCTGATACCAAATGAAAGTAATGGATGCACAAGAGGGGGGGTGAATTGTGCTACAAAAATAAAAGCTCAAATAAAAACAGCACACGAGTTTATACTGGTTCGGTCTTCCTGACCTACGTCCAGTTCTCAACCACCCAGGCCGAGTTCCACTATCCCCAGGTTTTACAACGGGTGCACCTGGAACCTTTACAACTGCAAGTTTTGAACTGGATCACTTGCAACCTTACAACCACAAGTTTTACTCAAGGCTCACTTGCAATCTTTCTAACTAGCTCCCCCTTACAACAAGCAAGGGTTCAACCTTTACAAATAAAGGATTTTCTAACTAAGTTCTCTTTAAGAACAGATAATGATACACACTTAAGTACAAAGAATGCTCTTAATACAAGAAGAGACTTAACTACAAAGAGTACAAGATAGGTAGATGAAAAGATCACTCAATGAGTTAAATGCTCTTTCTCTTTTCTGGGCAGCTTTGAATGCTTGAAGGTTTTCTCGATTTCTCTCTCTAGCTTTCTTCAAGTTGTCAAAGATATTAGTTAACTTCATAAATGAAGTTGAGCTCCCTTTATATAGTCTTCAAACATTCTCACTCTTGGTAGGTGGGTTAGCCGTTTGAATATGGCCGTTTTTCCCATGTTACCGTTTGCCCAATTAATGCTCATCAATGCTTAGCAGGGTTGACTTGCTTTATCTCTGAAAAGTAGTTCTGACAACTCTGCTCTGTCAAAAGCATTCTGACACTGCATCTCTGAACGTTCTGACATTCTGATTGCTTGCGGAAGCAGGTTCACATCCGGAAGCAACTCTACTTAGTGTACTGCACTTTGAACGTTAGTCTAACAATATAATCACATAGTCATATGCAGTGGGATTTCATTTAGTCTAAGAGGCCTTTCTTGCATCCGGAAGCACTTCCACATCCGGAAGCACTACTACTGGATGAAGGGTTATATGTACTTTTATTCACTCTCGCTCAGTGTCCTTCAATCCAATAGCCAGCGCTAGTCACTAAGCAATCGGAAGCAATTCTACTAGACGTGGCTCATGTTCACTGACGCTTAGTGTTCTTCAATCCAACAGCCAGCGCTAGTCACTAAGCAATCGGAAGCAATTCCACTAGACGTGGCTCATGTTCACTGACGCTTAGTGTTACCCATTCCAACAGTCAGCGCTAGTCACTAAGCTATCGGAAGCAATTCCACTTCCGGTTGAATCCTAGCTTAGTCTTAAGGTTTTGTATATTTAGTGCTTCTTGGACTAAGTTATTTCCTTAGTTAATTACTTGCTGTTGCTGGGGGATGAGACATTCATCCGCGAGCGCTAGTCCTAGTCTATCCGGAAGTAAATCTACATCCGGTTGCACTCTTACTTGGGATTCTTATATTAACCTAATGCCTAAGTGCTTGGTTCATTCTTTCATACTTTAGTCTTCATCAAAACTTAAGATTCTAACACACCTCAAAATTGTTATTTAAGTTTCGTGCACTTTGCACAATTGTTGGATACTAAATTTTCACCTTTATCCATAATAATAAATCACATATTGCCTTGTCATCAATCACATTATGTCACTTCAACCAAATGACAGTTAAAATCACATTACTAAATATGCACCACTTTGAATTAATGTGTACTAGATTTTTGATGCACTTTGTCTAATTTTTGGGTACTAGATTTACACCTTAATCAATGATCATCAAATGTGCTAAAGGGTTGAAGAAAGAAATAGAGGAATGAATCCTTATATGATACAAAACATGAAAAGACAATGTTGAATTGTTGTGTAGATTGATACTTACATGATTGTTTATTAGCTAAATTGATTATTAACACTATTTTGATTGTATACTTTTATTGTTCGTACAACTGACGTGTCAAAAAAACGAAATAGTAATAACAACGTAAACCTTATCCCACTCAAGTGGGGTCGGCTACATGGATCACACGACGCCATTTTGCTATGTCCCTAGTCATTCCTGGAGATAAACCTTTCACTAACATATCTCTTTGAATAACTTCATCAAGTGTTCTCTTTGGTCTCCCTCTATTTCTTATATACGGATCTCTTACCATCTGCTCCACTATTCTTACTAGCTCATCTAATTCTCTTCTTTGAACATGTTCATACCACCTTAAACGATAATCTCTCATTTTCTTTGAAATTGGTGCTACCCCAACTCTTTCACTAATGTGGTCATTACGAATCCTATCTTTTAGTATATACCCACTCATCCCTCTCAACATTTTCATCTCTGTCACATCCATTTTATGTTCTCTTTGTTTTTTAACTGCCCATCATTCACGGTTTACATTAACTATTTCCTCCTCAATTACCATTTTTATCGATAATAATCTGTCACCAATTCTATAAACTTCAACCACATTTTTCTTCCATACTTCATCCACAATTATACCTACACCATTCATATGACTCACTTTACCAATGTACCCAAGTTTATAACCATCAATATCCTTATCCTTTTCACCTACCCATTTAGTCTCTTGTAGACATAAAATATTTATCTTTCTATCCCTCATCACACCTATTACCTCCCAAGCTTTGCCTTTTAAGGTTCCAACATTCCACGTACTAAATCTAATCCTACACTCATTCACTTGCTTCTTTATATATCCCTTCTTCTGTAAAATGCTAGACGATGACATATTGCAAAAATGGTTGTGTGTGTCCATGCTTTAAGATTAGACAAATTTTTACATTGGCTGCCGAAGCCTAACACAACCTACTCTTTTTATCCGGGCTTAGGACCGGCTATATTATAGGCAGAGTATTACTTACAATAATAACAAAATACAATAAAATAATAACACTAAACACTAATAATAATTAAACTAGCACAAATAATAACAAATTAATAAAGCGATAAACAATAAAAACAATAATCACAATACAATAAAATAATAACACAATACAATAAAACCATAAAAACAAAATAAAATAATACATAAACAAATGATAAATAAATAACAATATACAATAAACAATAAAACAGAACAACCACAATATTCAACAATAAAATAAAACAATAATTAATAAATATACTATGAAAACAAAATAACACAATGTTCAACAAACAATATAAAAAGATTAAGATATGCATGAGAAACAAAAGATTTAATAAAACTATGTAAATTTAGTAAAATGCCTTAAAAAGAAAATCAAAATTAATTCATTTTGATAGATTGATGAGGAGAAAGATTATAAGAAATGAGAGGAAGAAGGGAAAAGATCAGATATGAATGACATAGATAATACGACGAAAAAAAAAGTGAAATGACAAGCACTAACTGCCATTTTCTGGGCCATGTGCGTAATTTGCGCAAATGTTATATAACAAAAAAAAACTAGGTCAAAACTGTAATTTCCGCAAAAATTGGAGAACGGGTCAAAAAATGCAATTTCCGCAAAAAAAAAACTGAGTCAAAGCTGTAATTTCCGCAAAAGTAGGCGAAAGGGTCAAAACTGCAATTTCTGCAAAAAAAACTGGGTAAAAACTGTAATTTCCGCAAAAGTAGGAGAAATGGTCAAAAACTGCAATTTTCGCAAAAAAAACTGGGTCAAAATGTAGTTTCCGCAAAGTAGGGGAACGAGTCAAAAACTGTCATTTCCGCAAAAAAAAAAAGAAAAGAGAGAGAGAGAGAGAGAGAGAGAGGAGAAGAAGAAGAACATGAAACTGTTGAAATTGATTATGTAGCAAATTCAATGATTGGTGATGAAAATTAATTGTATATCATTGCGAGTTAACAATAATAATAAGAAAAGAAGAAAATAGAGGAGGTTGTAAACTTATAATTGTTCATGTGGATAATAGTACAATAAAAAGAAGCAAAATTTAGTAAAAGCATAAGAATGAATAGAATACATATATGAAAGCAGAAATCAAAAGTAAAAACTAAAACTCCATTACTAAAAATAAATGAAAAAGGACACAATGGATAAAGAAGAAGAAGAATAATCAAAGAGAGAGATAGAGAGTACCTGATAAGAGTAGAATTTGATATAACACATATAATGCTAAATAAAAGAACGTACCTGGCCTTAACTGAATTGAAGATTTGGAGAGAAAAGATTACCTTGTTAAATAAAAGAACCTCCCTTGGCTTGATTGTCAGTGGCAAAAAGCTTTCTTTGACTTAAAACTTTGCATAATTACCATAATTATTGGATCCAAATCCATTAGGCTTCATATCAAAAAACGAAATAGTGCTATCATTTAATTAATGGTGTTGGCTAATTTGTGACTTTTCATTCATTGGCAAAAAAATATGATATTTATTATTTGTTGTGTAGATTGGTACTTCTATAATTGTTTGTTGGCCAATATGATTATTAAACATTAATACATATTCATCTATATCTATACTAAGTCAATCTATAATTTGTATCTATAATCCATATATATATATTATCTTTGATAAGGTCTTTGACTCTATAGTCTAAAATCTAAATCTGGAACAAAACTAATTAATCTTTTCTCACCCACAAGTTTTTTTAAAAGAAAAACAACACCTTCTTTCTCCAAATTCCATTGTCATAAACTTTTCGATAAAAACACTCATATATGACCATCATTGTTAGATTTCAATTATAATTGAAATTTAATGTCTATAAAAAATGTTTAGAAAACTTTTCAATATCATACAATCAACCATTGTACTAATATAATATCAAAAAACAAAATCCCAACTATCCAAATTCTATAATCATAACCTCTTACAAGTTTGAGCCAAATTATATTATATTATATTTTATATATAATTTAAACTATTTTCATATAATGTATTCATCATAAATCATTAGAAAATAATTAAATACAATCAAACAACCATTATTTACATTAAAGCACAAAAACAACAACATATCTCACCTAATGTTATAGATATAACATTTTGCATTATAATCATACAATTATGACCATAATCAAATATAACCCTTCAAATGTTGTATCTAAACCCATTTCCTTTCACACGGGGATCCGATTCTAAATGTGGGTTGACCAAAATTTTCCACCCACCGTATAAAATATATCTCGTATTTTCGTATCCATGTGTATAGGTTCACATTGGGTGGAAGTGGTTCCTCCATTTCAGATGTCACCCCATAATGCTTTGTTGTTCGACATTAATATTCTGTTCCCAATTCCAATTGCTTTGTTTTCCTTTTGCACCATGGAAATTATCTCTTATGTTGCTAGATGAAAAAGTATGTATTGTTTGGATGTTTTTTTAAGCTTAACTTACATTTTGTATTTTCACCTTATACAGGATGCTGCCATGTATTGTTTGTGATTTAGGGGAGTAGGATTGAGGCTCATACAATCCTCAAAATTTTGATGGAGTGTTATTAAAGATTAACCGTTGAAGTGGAGATCTACCATAATAAAAATTTTAGAGTTGTCAGTAATCTAGATCAATACCGTTTTGCTGTCCATCCTTGTAAACATAACCTTCATCCATCAACCATCTTTAGGAGGAAGAGGCTCATATTGATGCCCATGAATACAACTTTGTCTCCATAAAGGACCTATCAAATTCTTCCTTCCTTCTTATGTTCATCGACTAAGATTTTGAAGATTGTAGGTGAGATTTGATTCCTCCTCTTCTCCATTTTCTTTTCGATATGGATGTAAGAATTAGCTTTGCTTTTTACTATGAGAAAATGATATTGTCAACAATATTGAGC
Organism: Mimosa pudica; assembly: GCA_029929735.1. Classification (NCBI taxonomy): domain Eukaryota; kingdom Viridiplantae; phylum Streptophyta; class Magnoliopsida; order Fabales; family Fabaceae; genus Mimosa; species Mimosa pudica. Next base: position 3,012,328 of record JAKELP010000039.1, on the reverse strand, counting down.
TCATAGGCATGTTATTTCCATGTGTCATTTTACTTTTCAGTTTTGAAATTTCTATATCTCAAAATGTATGTTATTTATTGACACATATATTGTCTGATGTTCTTGGCTTCCTTACGACATTTGGAGAGTTGGAAAATCAAAGGAGGGAGTACGAACACACTACAAGACTTAATTTTACAATGGCTGACATGGAGTTAGTGTGTTTTCTACATTTGTTCCACTACATTTTTTCATCCCTACAGCTTTACAACAACCAATACTCTCATGATTATTCGATTTGTGCATAATATCGTGTACAAGGGGAATACTATTAATGTTGTGTTGTTCGTAGATCCTGCAAAAGAAACATTTGCCTCCAAAAAACCTGACATGAAGGCATCTATAGTCACTTTACTGAGGTTTGTCAAAATCATGCTAGTGACAACACTTTGAAGTTCCAAGTACCTTTATTTTGTAGTTTAAACTGAGCATAGTGCATTTGTATCTTCCTAGTATATTGTCCCTTCAATTTGTTATACAATACGAGTGTATTGACTATCATTTTCCATGAAGATGCTAAATAATACATGTATCATAATTTTGGTGTTGAGCTTAGAAGCACACTATCTTCAATGAAATAAATAGTAGTCTTAAAATATTAAAAAAAACCATACTTTACAATCCAATACCATCTTCCTCAGCTTGCATGAACATTTTGGCCTTGTTATATCCCTCCTCTAAATACATTTTAAACCTAACCAAATCTAATGTTACATTTTGATCCAACAAATATATGTTCATCAACTCTGGTGGCCAACCACCCTTTTGTAAAGCCGTGGGATCTCTAACCATCAAACTATCCTTACCATATTTTTTCGCTAAACTGCTCTCTTCTGGCTCTATCTTATACTCCATGTACTCCAATTTTATCCCTTCTGCTGGCCTCCCAAAGAATGTTTTTGCTGCCCATCCAAGCCCAATTGGAACAATTTGCATCAAAATGGATCCAGGTTTAAGGAACACTGAATGGGTGAGCGCAGCACCATGAACACCAATCATAGCATGGCTAGAACTAACAAGTGCATAACACTCACTTAGTGGTGTTTTCTTATCAGGCTCAAAAACAACCACATCAAAGCCTACTTCTCTCATCAATCGCATAGCTTCTCTTTTGTTTAGCATAGCTCGAGTGGTGGCGCCTTTTCGGGTTGCGAACAAGAGTCGCGGCCGGCCGGAAGTCAACTTATTTGGTTGGCTATGGTGGCGGCCTTCAAAGGCTTCACGAAATATGTCACGGAAATGCAAGTATGTTTTTGAGTTTGGTAACAATGTTTGGTTTATTGCCATGAAACCATGTGAAATTAGGCCTATATGGGCTGATGGGAAACAATGAGTCATAGTCTCATTTTTAAGGAAAATAATTGGATGTTTTGTGTATACATTAATTATATCTGCATACCTAGGAGCCCACCAATCAGGACCCTCTGTTAACACAATCACGAAATCTTGACCGTTTGGGAAAACTGTATTAACGGTTATGAACAAAGGGATAAATCCGTCGTTAAAAGCATGCCAAAAGTTTTTTATGTAGCCCGCAAGAGAGAATACCAAGGCTGGTACGTTGTGTTGGGTCTGACATTGTGGGCCTCTTGGGCCTGAGATGATAGTGATGTTCTTGACTCTGGGCATCAAGAACTGATCAAATTTTCTTGGGCAGGGCTTGATCTTCTCAATTATATTGGGAATGTTGGATCTTTCGGAGCCCATAACATAGAATGTATAGGTAGTAGGGTCTAAAACTGTGGGCCAATTAATGTTGCAGAAATCATAACTGGCCGAAGAGCGGTCACAATGAATCTGGGGGGCAGTTTGATGTCTTGACGATGGCCATTCATGTAGGTCCAACTTGTCTCCATGTTCCTCTTAAACATGCAATTAAAAACCAAAAATAAACAAAACAAAACAATGTATATGGGAAAATATATAGAAACATTGCTGGAAAATCCTCTATCACGAAATTTATTCATAAGCCGATACAACTTATATTTAATTATGCGACACACACACATCATTTTTTCCAACACAATATATATCATCTTCAGTTATAGATAGATGATTTATATTTTGCACTTAGCTAAACTAATGATAGCAAATAACAAGTAGGTTATAGTTTTTTTTTAACACATTTTCGGATCAAACACAACAGCAAAACCAACTAACGCGGTTGACAAGCTGAAGTAGGTTATAGTTGAAAAAGCTAAGAGTTATACACTTGAATATATACTATACCTAGATCCTTAAATTAATTTTCAGGTACCTTTACGTTGAAAAATTTACCATTGAGAATTTCCAACAATTTGTTTGTAAAAGATATTCAATTAATATCTTAGTAGTAGTATTTATATGATTGAAAAATACTTTCGAAATATTCTTACTTCCAAAACGATTGATTTTTTTTTTTTAAATATAGTAACAGCTGCCGATAGTTTTTAAGTTGATGTACAAGCAAAGTGCACATTCAAATACAATTTTGCAAGGAAAAGAAAACTAACTATGTCGGCATTATAGAGAATACTAAACAAATATTGAAATGCAAGATTCCATTATTGATAATTGAAGGCATACCTGGGGGAAGCTGGTTTACTGGAGACTGAGAATGATTATTAGAGTGAAGTGATAATCTGAGATTGAAATTAGCAGAGGAGGAGGAAGAAGAAGGGGAAGAAGGGGAAGAAGAAGAATAAGAAGAAAAGATGGAGATTAATGGTGGAGAGAGCTTAATTTCTGCAATTATTAGAATTGAGAAGCACAAGAGGCCCATCATTCTCACCCTTGGAACCGACCTACTTCTCATCTTCTGGTCCTTCATTTCTCCACATATGCCTATGTCAAACCACAGCAAACACAATAGTATGTATCTATGTATTTATGTGTGAGAGTGTGTGTGTTAGAGTGTTTGTGTAAATTTGAAATAATTGCATTCTTTTTGGGCTGTATTATGAGACGTTGGGTCTCTTGAAAATGTAAACTAAATCCATTCTCTTATGGTTCCGTGTAGCTAACTATCAGATGAAGATGATGACACATTTTAATCGTTGGTAGACTAAATGCATTTTAGGTATTCTCTACGTTGGTAGACATTGAGCATGTTGCTTACAAAATAGGAAATGACAAAAAGGTAGTTTAAACTGCATATACTAGCTAGTCAATGGGATATACATAAGTTAATAAATCTCTTCTCTGATATGATACCTGATAACAATTCTCCCATAACAACGTGTACGTACGCACAAACCTTTGCCCGAACAAGTTAAGAAAATGCCAAGTTAACTTCGTTTTCATAAGACCTTACCTTGGTTGTTGACCAGTGAACTATCAACTACCTATATATGTATATGAATGAGTTTTACTGTTCTCTTTGGACTTCTCTCATAAAAAAGAAACAAATAGATACGTTACATCTAACCGCATTTAATGGATTTTTTTACCTTACGCATTTAATGGATTCACACTTATATATAGGTGATATTTCTAATTTAAATTTCTGAACAAGAAAATATTTCCAATTTTTAACGAAATTTTTAATAAATTATATTCATCATCAAAGAACTGTGATTTTTCATGAATATAATTTTTTTGAGGAAAAGTTATTCAATATATTCAAATTAATAACGGTTAAATGATAATTTGTGCTTGTATTGATTAATTGATTAGTTTATAATTGAGATATTTTTTCATGTCTTGAAAATGAAACGGATTTGTTATAACTGTTAAAAAAATAATGAAGATTGTTAACAAATTAATGTTGATCCATGATATTTTTATACTTATTAGAGAGGTGATATTGTCTCTTTTAAAGAAAAAATATAATACATAGAGGGAAAATTTGATTAGAAAAGAAGAACTAAAAAACTTATAAGTGATTATATATACACTTTATGATTATCTTGTTCAAAGAGATCCTGCGCTTTGTAAAGTAAGTATGTGAGAGGAGTTTGTTAGAATCTTAAGTTTTGATGGTGACTTAGGTATGATATGGTCTAGTACTTAAAAGAACATAATTAACACTTAGGAAGGATTAGATGACATGGTTAGAACCCTGAGTTAGATCACTTGTGAATGCAAGATCATTTCCGGAAGTATTAGCACTAGAGTCACAACCGGATGCAGATTCACTTCCGAATGAATCAAGACTAGCGCTCACGGATGCGGAATCACTTCCGGATAGACTAGGACTCGCGCACGCGGATAAATGTGTCATCCCCAGCGGCAGCGAGTAACTCACTAGGGATTTAACTTAGTCCATGAGAATTAGGTACACAAAACCTTAAGACTAAGCTATGTTTCAATCGGAAGTGAGTTTGCTTCCTGTTAGACTTAGACTGGCGCAGAGCGATAGAATAGATATTACTCCAAGCGACAGTGAGTCTACTTCCCCAAGTGAAAGCGCTTCCTGTTAGAATTAGACTGGCGCAGAGCGACAGAATAGATATTACCCCAAGCGTCAGTGAGTCTACTTCCCCAAGTGAAAGCGCTTCCTGTTAGACTTAGACTGGCGCAGAGCAATAGAATAGTTATTACCCCAAGCGTCAGTAAGTCTACTTCGCCAAGTGAAAGCACTTCCTATTAGATTTAGACTGGCGCAGGTTGATAGACTAGATATAACCCCGAGCGTCAGCGGAAATGCAACATCAAGTGAAGTTGCTTCCTGTTAGATCTTGACTGGCGCAGACTGATAGAATAGATTTCACCCTAAGCGTCAGTGAATTCACCACGTCAAGTAAAAGTGCTTCCGATAGCTCAGTGACTAGCGCTGAGTGGTGGAATGAAATAGACTAAGCGAGAGCAAGTCATGGTGAACTAAATCCCTCATCAAGTGAATTTACTTCCGGATGTAGAAGTGCTTCCGGATACACCTTAGACTTAGGATCACCCACTGCATGAGATTATATGATTATATTGCTAAACTAACGTTCAAGTGCAGCACACTCAGTAAGGTTGCTTCCGGATGAGAAGTTGCTTCCGCAAGCAATCAGAATGTCTGAACGTTCAAAGAGATGCAGTGTCAGAATGCTTTTAACAGAGCAGAGGTGTCAGGACTACTTTTCAGAGATAAAGCAAGTCAACCCTGCTGAAGCATTTAAGAAGATGTTCCTTCCAACGGTAACAAGAGGATAACAGACACATTCAAACAACATTGTTACCTACCAAGCATGAGGAGTATGAGAACATAATCTGAAGATTCACTCAAGGTGTCAAAGCTCATACTGCCCACAAGAGTCAGAGTCCATAAGAGAGCTTCTGATAGCAAGAGAGGATCCAATAGCAAAGCACTCTTATCATTCATGGACAAGTGCTTGGAAGACAAAGTTCCTCTATGTGATAGCAAGCAAAATGTTAGAGTCCACGAGCTTCAGATAGCAAGAGAGCTTCCGATAGTGAGTCTCTTAACATCCTGGACTTATGCTTGAGGAACGAAGTCCTCTCTGACAGCAAGCAAGAGTCGGACCGTACAAAGTGTTCAGATGTCAGAACGACTTTTGTCAGAATAGTATTGCCAGAACAGTGTTGACAGAACAGCTTGGTCAGAGCACCTTTTTAGATAAAGCAAAGTCAACCCTGCTGTGCATTAATGAGGACAACGTAAACAAGGCCCCAACGTCTATAATCAAACGGTCTTATTGCCTCTCCAACGGTTAGATATTCAGAGGCTGGTATAAAAGGGATGTTCTTCATTTCTGAAGGGGGGGGCTTGAAAAAGAGAGAGAGAACAGGGCTATTATCTGAAAAACACTATTCTACATTCCTCTCATCTTCTACTCTCGGACTTTGATATGTAATATTCTTAGAGAGTGATTTATTTGTACTTAAGTGAGTAACATCATCCACTCTTTGAGAGAGTTAGTTTTGAGCTTAAGTGTTTAACAAAATCAGTTCATAGAGTGAACATAATTGTAATCTTACATTTTGTAAGGGGGAGCATTTAGAAGGCTTTCTAAATCTCCATAGGTTGCAAGTTAGCCCGTAAAACTTGCGTTTGTAAGGTTGCAAGTGATCCCGTAAAACTTGCGGTAAGGTTTGCAGGTGAACCCGTTGTAAAACCTGTGGGTTGTTAGGTGAACCCGTGCTCGTAAAACCTAAAGTGTAAAGGCTTCTCTTGTGCCCGGTTTAAACAAGAATAGTGGATTGGAAATCTCAGGTGTAGCCTGGGGACTGGATGTAGGTCTGGGTGACCGAACCAGGATAAATTTATGTGTGCATATACTTATACTTGATCATTCTATTTTGCATCACATAGCATACTGACTTGTGCATAGCATTATTTATTATCATCATCACCGAGCACAAGCAGCCTTTCGAAAAGAGTTTAAGTTTTTATTCCCTCACCCAATTCACCCCCCCCCCTCTTGGGTGACAGCCACGAATTTCATTTGGTATCAGAGCCAGGTTACTTGTTTAAAGGATCAAACGATCTCAAGTGCAAAGACCTTGGCTGATTTGGGTTAAAATGTTTTCCAAAGGCTTTGATCATACCATTCCACCTGTGTTAGAAAATATTGATTTTTGTTGGTGGAAAGCAAGAATGGAAAGTTTTATAAAATCCACTAGTTTGAAAATGTGGGATATTTTTGAAAATGATTTTGATTTCAAACCAAGAGGAAACTGGACTGAAAGGGAGAAAAATTTGTTTTCCTTAAACATTAGAGCAATGCAAATTTTATACAAAGGCTTAACTGAAAATGATTTCCAGAAAATCAAACATTGCTCTAGTGCTAGAGATATTTGGAATACTCTTGATGTGATATATGCTTCTAACCCATCTCTTGAAAGCACAGCTGTCCAAAGCTCAACTCGTGCTCTTTGTGGATCATCTACTGATGAGCTTCTGGAAGCTGATATTGAGGAAGCAGACTTCAGTGAAGAGAGTATCCATCTCTGCCTAGAAGATTCAGAAAGTGAGGTATCTGGATCTGAAATTGAACTCTCTGATTTGCAAGATGCATACAATGAGTTATATACTGAATATTGTAAACTTGCAAAAGAACTTCTAGGCTTAAAAGAAAAAGATAGGAAACTTGAAAAACTAATTTCTTCTTCTACATCTAAAGTTTCCGAGGGTTCTTTTAAAGAACTAGTGGTTCCGATAGCTAGCCCACTATCGGTAGGGAAAACTTCAACATGTCTTGAAAAATGTTTTGATTGTGAACACGTGTTGAAGGAAAAAGAAAAGCTTTCAAAAGAAACTGAAATTTCAAAGGAACAAAAAGCTTTTCTAAAGAAAACTAATCATGATAATGATAGGAAGCCTCATTTTGATTATCATTCCATTATCTGTCATTATTGTGGTAGATTAGGACATATTTCTCACACATGCAGTCTTAGAAGAAATTCAAATGTGAGAAATAAGTTTGTATGGATTCCTAAAGGACAAGTAAGGTCCAGTGCTAACCATGTAGGACCCAAGTACAAATGGGTACCAAAACATCCTCCTAGTGCCTTACTTGTGCAGGAAAAATCAAGAGTTCCTCTTATCCCAAAGAAGAGAACTCGTGGTGATGCAACTGCTGAAACCCACTGGTACAATCATAAGAAGCTGTCGGCCACCACAAGGGACAATGGTTCTGTCTCAAGGATGAGCTATCACAAAGTTCCATTCAACTATCCTGAGAAGAACAAGAGAGAGTGGATTCCTCGATCATCATTGAAAAGGCTCTTGAATCCTACCTCTCAGAAGAAAGTGCTTCGAACCAAGGATAAGTATAGAAGATCTCCTTGGGTAAGCAAGGGATCACTTAGCAACGAAGCATTTGATAGTAAAATCTCCTATGCTAATGTTAGATGGACTTATTGAGATTTTACATTAAGCATCCTAAGGTGTGAACATTATATTCATCATAGAAGAAAGCTTGAAGAAATAAGTAATGTTCATAATCTACATACTGTCCATAACTATCTTGATCAAAAACCTTGTATATCCTTGTGCATATAGTCATGAAAGATTCACCATGCCATACACATAGGACGTAATCTAAATGCATGTGAACTATATATAGCCTACAAACTGACCTTCAGATCCAGACTTGGATACAAAAGGAAGGAACTATCTGGTATTTTGTAGGAAGGGCAATTCCGAGGTTCAGCAAGACTCAGGACTTTATCTCATCTGAACAATCAGTCAAGTCTTGATAAGCATTCGTCACGCATAGATGGTGATATCATTCCTACCTTCCTCTTTACTCGAACAATCACTTGGGTAGTAAATGCATGATGGGCTTAACAGTTTTACTCATATATGCTTAGCGAATCTTTTAAGGGCGTCTTTCATGAAAGAAAATAGTTTATGCATTCACCTTGATTTTTGAAAGATCCTTTTGATATACAAACTTTCAAAACAAATTCTGATCTTCTTTAAATCTACATGACAACCATACCTCATGATAGCACTCAAAAGTTATTTCTGATTTTCCATTTCATGTGGTATCTCTTGCATCAAGCTTTTCAATGCATAAGCAGCTATGGTTTCGAGAACAATACATCCCTCTTAATTACATCTTTAAGTTCTCAATCTACTAATGATCTCAGTTCAAGTTTGTGGTTTAAGAATGTTGACACAGATTATTGAAGCTTGAACAATGAATATAACCAAGAGAGAATGACAACGAAAATGTCTCTTATCAAGATGTGTGGAACGGCTATACCAACCCTGAGAAACTCTCGCCAATACACATGAGCATTTCTATCCCTTACATATTCTGTTGTGAAATTAAATGGATAGACTCTCTCTTGTCTGACATGCATTAGAAATCTTAGGAAATGCCTTGAATTGAACTCTGCTAAGATCTGTAAAACATGGCATAGAATCACAAGCATGCTATAATCTGTATTAATTTCAAGCTTGTTGATATCCTAAGAACAGTGAGATCACACTGAGCATATCTAGAAGAACTTGAGCAAAAATTCGGAAATTATTCTCGTAATCATATGCTGAAATTTGGTTGTTTTTGTAAACCGAATTTAGTCTTAAAATCAAACTATTCTGTGAGCATGAAAATTTCCAGTATTTCATTTTTGTGAGGATGAAGATTTTTCAAAATTTCATTATGTTAAAAATTCACATGTCTTCATGATCTAACATGAACATCCTTGAGGCATATTTATTGAACTATACTTGCTTATGAAACTCTGAAAGTATGCCACCTGTTTGATACTCTTTGTACTATAACATTGATATTTATCTATGAGAGTATAAATAGAGTTCATGTCTTGATAGTGAAACTATGTGAACATATAGACAATTTCAAAATTAGTTTTCACATAATCATTGTTCATATTTTCTTAAACCAACTAGCAAGCATGATTTCTTAAAATTATTAACTTGTGGTGATTAACACAGATTGACTTGAATGTCCAGAGGATGGTCTCCAATGTTAAATCTTAAGTTCTTTCACTGACCATCAGAAAAGCACTTGTTTCCTCAAGCACATGAAGGCCCAATCATCAAGTTTGAGCAAGGATGCTTTCGCAACAATCAGCGCTTTCGATAGCAGGCCAACTATTGAACCATGGGAAGAGTAGAGTGACTGCCCAGTCATGTCTGCTTTTGGTTGTAGCTCAGCTTGCCGAAGCGAATCATCAAAGCACTTGCACTAGGGGTTTCCACTTGAGATAGCACATCTCTTGAAGATGTCAGGAAGCATGCTTATCTGCATATGATTAAGATTCATGAGTCTAATAGAGTCTGGAGATTCCTCATCTGTGGTAACATCTACACCTTACCATCTCTTATATATGATGCATACATGGCATTGGTAAGGGTGTCAATTTAGGATTTCTTTGCTCAATCTGCATTGACTTCAAAATCATTCACTGCTTTAGAAAATCATCCTAGCACACACATCTGTATCCTTTATATGACACGCTGGAAAGTAAATTGATAACATACCTCTCTTATATGCTTCCTTTCTTGATTCAGTAATGATTAACCTTAATATAGAAGAGAAGTAAAGGACATTACTCGATAATGATCCCTTGAAAATAGAGAGTTGCATGCTGTCATAGATAATAAACTCTTGAGATGCTGTGATGCAATTATTTGGAAATTATTTTTGGCACTTTAAACTCACAAATTTCATTTGACTTGATTTCATTTTTCACATGGTATCACAAATTTCACTTGGCATTCAATCATTTCATTTGATATCACAAGTTCAAACTCACATATTTCATTTGATTTCATTTGGTATCACGAATTTAAAAATCACAAATTTTCAATTGATATCATAATCATCATTTTAAACGCACCAAAATTATTTTGATATCATGTTAATCATTTCAAGAAGGTCAAAATTACTTTTGATGTCTTTTATATTTAAAAAGGAACTTTCACCTTCAAAAAGAGAACTGTTTTTGTATGTTTTGATCTAGACTTAATTCTTGCAAAACATGTTCTGTTATCTTGCATAATGGTTAGGGAGAGTAAACACACTTAGAATACTGAATCAATATTTTCTTCCTTCTGTCTCACACTGTTTAGTTATCCTACATAATATTTAGGAAGAATAGGGAGAAATATTAGGTAGAAAGCCCATTCCTAGGAGAACGATAGAAGTATCCCCATCCCTAAGGCTAGCTTGCACTTGTTGAATTTTGATGAAGCCAAAAGGGGGAGAGAAATGAGACACGAGATGTCTAGAGATGAGACATGAGATGTCTAGAGCTGAAAGATAAGATATCTGGGGAGAGAACTGGGAATGAAATATAGCTCTGGAAATGATCTAAGTTTAATTATGTTCTCTAGTCATCTATGGGTTTGTCATCATCAAAAAGGGGGAGAATGTTAGAATCTTAAGTTTTGATGGTGACTTAGGTATGATATGGTCTAGTACTTAAAAGAACATAATTAACACTTAGGAAGGATTAGATGACATGGTTAGAACCCTGAGTTAGATCACTTGTGAATGCAAGATCATTTCCGGAAGTATTAGCACTAGAGTCACAACCGGATGCAGATTCACTTCCGAATGAATCAAGACTAGCGCTCACGGATGCGGAATCACTTCCGGATAGACTAGGACTCGCGCACGCGGATAAATGTGTCATCCCCCAGCGGCAGCGAGTAACTCACTAGGGATTTAACTTAGTCCATGAGAATTAGGTACACAAAACCTTAAGACTAAGCTATGTTTCAATCGGAAGTGAGTTTGCTTCCTGTTAGACTTAGACTGGCGCAGAGCGATAGAATAGATATTACTCCAAGCGACAGTGAGTCTACTTCCCCAAGTGAAAGCGCTTCCTGTTAGAATTAGACTGGCGCAGAGCGACAGAATAGATATTACCCCAAGCGTCAGTGAGTCTACTTCCCCAAGTGAAAGCGCTTCCTGTTAGACTTAGACTGGCGCAGAGCAATAGAATAGTTATTACCCCAAGCGTCAGTAAGTCTACTTCGCCAAGTGAAAGCACTTCCTATTAGATTTAGACTGGCGCAGGTTGATAGACTAGATATAACCCCGAGCGTCAGCGGAAATGCAACATCAAGTGAAGTTGCTTCCTGTTAGATCTTGACTGGCGCAGACTGATAGAATAGATTTCACCCTAAGCGTCAGTGAATTCACCACGTCAAGTAAAAGTGCTTCCGATAGCTCAGTGACTAGCGCTGAGTGGTGGAATGAAATAGACTAAGCGAGAGCAAGTCATGGTGAACTAAATCCCTCATCAAGTGAATTTACTTCCGGATGTAGAAGTGCTTCCGGATACACCTTAGACTTAGGATCACCCACTGCATGAGATTATATGATTATATTGCTAAACTAACGTTCAAGTGCAGCACACTCAGTAAGGTTGCTTCCGGATGAGAAGTTGCTTCCGCAAGCAATCAGAATGTCTGAACGTTCAAAGAGATGCAGTGTCAGAATGCTTTTAACAGAGCAGAGGTGTCAGGACTACTTTTCAGAGATAAAGCAAGTCAACCCTGCTGAAGCATTTAAGAAGATGTTCCTTCCAACGGTAACAAGAGGATAACAGACACATTCAAACAACATTGTTACCTACCAAGCATGAGGAGTATGAGAACATAATCTGAAGATTCACTCAAGGTGTCAAAGCTCATACTGCCCACAAGAGTCAGAGTCCATAAGAGAGCTTCTGATAGCAAGAGAGGATCCAATAGCAAAGCACTCTTATCATTCATGGACAAGTGCTTGGAAGACAAAGTTCCTCTATGTGATAGCAAGCAAAATGTTAGAGTCCACGAGCTTCAGATAGCAAGAGAGCTTCCGATAGTGAGTCTCTTAACATCCTGGACTTATGCTTGAGGAACGAAGTCCTCTCTGACAGCAAGCAAGAGTCGGACCGTACAAAGTGTTCAGATGTCAGAACGACTTTTGTCAGAATAGTATTGCCAGAACAGTGTTGACAGAACAGCTTGGTCAGAGCACCTTTTTAGATAAAGCAAAGTCAACCCTGCTGTGCATTAATGAGGACAACGTAAACAAGGCCCCAACGTCTATAATCAAACGGTCTTATTGCCTCTCCAACGGTTAGATATTCAGAGGCTGGTATAAAAGGGATGTTCTTCATTTCTGAAGGGGGGGGCTTGAAAAAGAGAGAGAGAACAGGGCTATTATCTGAAAAACACTATTCTACATTCCTCTCATCTTCTACTCTCGGACTTTGATATGTAATATTCTTAGAGAGTGATTTATTTGTACTTAAGTGAGTAACATCATCCACTCTTTGAGAGAGTTAGTTTTGAGCTTAAGTGTTTAACAAAATCAGTTCATAGAGTGAACATAATTGTAATCTTACATTTTGTAAGGGGGAGCATTTAGAAGGCTTTCTAAATCTCCATAGGTTGCAAGTTAGCCCGTAAAACTTGCGTTTGTAAGGTTGCAAGTGATCCCGTAAAACTTGCGGTAAGGTTTGCAGGTGAACCAGTTGTAAAACCTGTGGGTTGTTAGGTGAACCCGTGCTCGTAAAACCTAAAGTGTAAAGGCTTCTCTTGTGCCCGGTTTAAACAAGAATAGTGGATTGGAAATCTCAGGTGTAGCCTGGGGACTGGATGTAGGTCTGGGTGACCGAACCAGGATAAATTTATGTGTGCATATACTTATACTTGATCATTCTATTTTGCATCACATAGCATACTGACTTGTGCATAGCATTATTTATTATCATCATCACCGAGCACAAGCAGCCTTTCGAAAAGAGTTTAAGTTTTTATTCCCTCACCCAATTCACCCCCCCCTCTTGGGTGACAGCCACGAATTTCAGAGTTTTGTCTCGCTTTGTTTTTTTTTTTTTGACCATAGTCTCGCTTTGTTAAAAAACACCCATAAAAGTTATTTCCAAAGAGGCGAGTTATATAATTAAGAATTTGCTTTTTGTTTTGTTGTACTTTTGTTATATAATTTCCAGCCTACTAAAAGTCCAATGATCAAGATAAGGAGCATTGTACCTTGCCTATAATTATGGCAACGATGAAGGGTGATTGGATTTTTGAAGAGAGAAGAAATATGACTTGTTTAAAGTATGACTTGTTTGAAATTGATTCCAACATACATATGAACGGTACCAAATTTACTGTGGAAACTAAGCATGGAAAAATTGACCTACCGGTACATACTGGTATATATATGTATGTGTGTGTATGAACTCATACATATGCCTATAAAGCATGAGCTCAAATGCTTAGTAAGGAAATTAGTTCTATATAGATGTATTGGAAAAATGACTTGCTAGTATTTCAGCTTTTGACTGGTCTTTCAACTTCGACTCGTTATGACTCAATCCCTAGACTTCAAAACTTATTAAAACACATTATTTGTCGATATTTTCTTAACAACCTATTTGACAAAAAACTTGTGAGAAATATGAAGTGGCTAATGGAGTACTATGTGGGTGGTGAGCGAGCCTCAAGTTGGACTAATATAGGAATAGGGTTGTTGTCACTAAAATCCAAAGTTTTTTTAGCTTGAAAAGATCACAATAGAGAATGATAAGAGAAAATAGGGAAAGAATGAGTCAATAAGAGTACTCGAAAACTAATCAAAAGTCATCAACAACATGCAAGCCTTAAGCATGCCTCTAGGGTTGCAAAATAATTTGCATTATTGGCAATATAATAATAATGGATAATGGGGGATATGGACATTCATATAGATATTTGTTTACAAAATCCCCCTAAGATGCTAATGACTAAATATATGCTTCATTTAATAAATAACTTCAATTAGGTAAAACTCTCTGAGCAGCTGGGTTAAAGAAATAGAGTTGTGTTAGGCTTCGGCAGCCAACGTAAAAGTATGTCGAATCTATTGAGCATGGACACACACATTGCACAATGGATCCGTGTGATCTATGTAGCCGACCCCACTTAGTTGAGATAAGGCTTTGATGATGATGATGAGGTAAAACTCTCTGAGCAAAAAAAATCAGATCAATCTCAGTGGAATAAAAACATGGTAGAAGAAAAATATTGATACGCGTCCTTATGCTACCACATTAAAAATCTTCTCAAGAAACCATGCACCAGAAACATTATAGATAAGAGAATATGTGTACATAGTGCACCAACTCCCCCTTTTAAATCTTCAATTAATATGTGAAATCCGATGTTATAAACAAGCTTCTCAAATATTGGAGTAGACTTTCTGAACATGTATGCTAAAGTTTTTCTTGATCTTACTGGTTGGATATTAGTTTCACCATCTTTTTTTGATGTAATTCATCCTAATATTTTTGTGTTGGTGAATTAGTGTGTTATGTTTACATGCAAATGATATTTTGCCTTAATGCATGGATGGCAAGATCACATATAATTCTTGAGTTCTAAAGATAGGGTTTATACCAATCCATTAAACTACTTGCAGACTTTATGAAAAGGGAAAAAGCGGCTGATATGATAATTAATTATTTCAATTTGGGCAAAACTAATAAATGACTGTTTTGCGGTGCATAAATAATATTTAACTTTGTGACCCGGTGCAAAAATGATAAAACCGGTATTGGATGTTAATTTGTAGTTATGTAGAACCTTTCTGATATTATTTTCAATGTGGAAATACATTTTTGCCCCTCCCAATTAAAACCTTGCCGATACTAGTTAGCATGGAAGATAAAGGGCGAAATAAAGAAGGGTTGAGTTTTAATTGTGAATGGGTAAAAATGTATTTTTACTTTAGAAAATAATATTAGAAAGGTTCCACAAAACTACAAATTAGCATTTAGTACCGGTTTTATTATTTTTGCACCGGGTCACAAAGTTGGTTATTATTTATGCACCGCAAAATAGTCATTTATTATTTCTAACCAAATTGAAATAGTTAATTATTAGATCGATTATTTTGCCCTTATGAATAGATTCTTTGAATTGTATTTTATTATTACTAAGAAGATCCACTCAGTAGATCTATAACTATGCATGCATTATCCCTAAATACATTCACAATTTCATTCATCTAAATTTTGCACTTTTTTTTGAATAATATAAAAATCGTAACCAAACTATTTAGAGTGTGTTTGGGAAACTCGGTGGAGAAGCGGCTTTTTTTCAACTTGACTTTTTCAAACGTTAGTTTGGATAAAAGCCAGTTTGTGTGAACTGATTTATGTTTGGATCTCTAGTTGCAATGTTAGAATCTTAAGTTTTGATGATAACTGATATAGATCATAGACAATGAGATCACTAATATAAGATAAAGCAATCACTAGTATAAGACTAAGACATGACGATCATTAAGGTTAATATAGAACTTCTACAGTGCGATCACCAAACTGAGATAAGCCTAAGACATAGGAATCAATGTATTTCATATAGGACTTAGACAGTGTGATCAATAGACTAATATGGAACTAAGACATTGTGATCATTCATCTGATATGGACTTAAGACAATGCGATCACAATAGTGAGATAAAATGATCAATTAGACTAAGTGCTCTCGAATAAGAAATCACTTGGCAAAATAATATTTTAGAAAGATCATTCACATTTAGAAGATGCGATCAAGGGTCAAGAACAAATATTTTTCTAAGTTAAAAGAATGATCGAAACATCAATAAAAAACAACTGCTATCATTGATCAGAGTAAGACTGAGCCAAACTAAATTGAGAAGTAAAAAGAATACCTTCGATCACACGAAGTAATCGAATCATCAAATTTAGTAGTGATTGAAGTATCGAGTGATTGATATTGTTATGCGTTTAACCTGTGATCTTAGTGTGCAGAGAGCAATCGAAGAAGGATAATCAATATCTGATCGAAGTGTCGACCAGAAAGTAAATCAAGTACACAAGTACACTGTCATGATCAGAATGCTTTTTCAGAAGACGTTAGACTTATTCCTCCGCCATATAAGCACTCAAGGTAACTTCTCTCCTAAAAGAAGCAATATATGCTGATAAAGCTTGAAGCTGCATTTAATGTTCTTCATCTTCTTCAAGCAACATGGGAAGAACCTAGAACAAAGCATTAATTGAGCTCAACGGATACAAGTCTTTTTCTCTATGTATCAAACGGCTATATCCTCTATTGAAGACTATAAATAGGCGTATGGAATTTATTTCTTTTCACCGAACAAGCACCAACTCTCTATCAAAAATCTTAAAGAGCATTCAAGTCTTTTCTGCGATCATAAGCTTAAGTGTTTATCAACATCTGTTCATCTAGTGAACTTATTCCTCTGTTTTTAAATCCTCTTCTGTTTTGAGGTTGTTCTCAAGCTTGGGGCTTTAGAACAAGGGTTAATACCTTACAAGTAGTAAGGGGGAGTGTTAGAGAGATTCTTTCACTGTAAAGGTTCTCAGGTGAACCTGTTTGTAAAACCTGAATATAGTGGAACCCAACGAGGTGTTGGTGAACTAGACGTACGCAAGTGGTTGGCCGAACCAGTATAAAGATTGTGTATTAAAGTTTTTAATTGTTTAAATTTTCGATAAGCACAATTCACCCCCATTCTTGTGCATTCTCGCCTTTCATTTGGTATCAGAGTAGGTCTTCCTCTCTTAGATTCCAACGAATCTGGCAAGTAAAGATCCTGTAATGGCTGCCTTTGAGAATGTACTATCTGATGGGACTTCCTCCAGCAGGCCTCCTGGTTTCGATGGAAGAAATTATACCTTCTGGAAATTCAAGATGGAATTCTTTATCAAAGCTCATGGGTATAGACTGTGGAACATTATTGAAAGAGGAAATATCATACCTAAAGATGAAATTGGATTTCCAAAGACTGAAGATGAATATGATGATGAAGATTATAAAAGCTTGGAGCTGAACTACAAGGCTGTTCTAATGATTTAATGTGCCTTAAGCCAGACAAAATTTTTCAGTGTCAGCCACCTCAAATCAGCTAAGGAAATGTGGGATGCTCTTCAAGTTGCTCATGAAGGGACCACTGGTGTGAAAGACAGAAGAGTGGAAATGCTGGTTGAAGAGTTCCACAAATTTGAGATGTTAAAAGATGAGAGAGTTAGGGATCTGGAAATCAGATTCACACATCTCATAAACAACCCTGCTGCCTTAGGAAGAACCTTCACCAATAAAATTCTAAAGGTATTAAAAGGTGATTGACTTAGCAAAGTTACTATTTTGCAGGAAGTACAAGGTGAGTCAACAAGATCTGTCACTGCTCTGTTTGGTTGCCTAGCAGAATATGAACCCACTCTGTTGGCTCAAAGAGAATCCCAAGGAAATACCAAAGCAAAGAATTTGGCTCTTGCTGCTTCAAACAAAGAAAGAATGGAAGATGATGATGAGGATGATGAAGATATTGATGATGAGGACATGACAATGATGGTGAGAAGATTCAAAAGGTTCTTCAAGAGAAAAGGAAGATTTCAGAAAGGAGGATCCAGTTACAAGAAGGATATATCAAAAGAAAAAGCACCTGTTTGCTTTGAATGCAAGAAACCAGGTCATTTCAAAGCTGAGTATCCTAGTCTCCAGAGAATCAAAGAGAAAGACAAGAAGAAGGAGAAATATGGCGATAAACAGAAGGCCTTTGTGGGATCTATCTGGGGAGACAGCTCAGAAGAAGAGGAAGAAGAAGAAGAAGAAGAAGCTGCAAACTTATGTTTGGTAGCTCAAGAAAAATCAGATTATTCCGATCATGAAAATACTGAGGTATATGAATCTGAAAACCCTGACTTACAAGAAGAATACAACAACTTAGTTATCGAATTCTATAAGCTTGCAAAAGAAGTTTCTAGCCTTAGGAAAGAAAATAAAAAGTTAAAAGAAAAACATGATGTTGCGATCAGTCTTGAAAAAGAATCTGATGCTCCAATCACTCTCAAAGAAGAAAATAAGCAATCTGAGATCTTCATCATTAACTGGTCAAATTGTGAGATTTTGACTAAGGAAAAAGAAAAACTATCAACTGCTCTAGAAAAATTCACTAGAGGATCAAATATGCTGAAAGTCATTCTTCAAGAGCAAAAAGGATATATGGATAAGACTGATATAGCTTATAATGCTAAAGAGAAACCTCAGAAGAAACCAAGATCCTCTTCTTATCAAAAATATTCATATCACCTCTCTCCATCCTATAGCTTTTGCAATTACTGCAATAAATAAGGGCACACTAAATCTTCATGCTACCATAGAAAATATGGGATTAACAGTTCTTATAAATGGGTTCCAAAAGGAACATATGCCACAAAGATCTCTACCGATCAGTGGCCACAAACTAACCCTAAAGGACCCAAGCAATGTTGGGTACCTAAATCTGTTTAACATGTGCAGGTATGTTTTAGAGCTTCAAATAAAGAAATGTAGTACATTGATAGTGGATGCTCTAGACACATGACTGGAGACAAAGAAAAATTCAACTCCATTGAAATGAAGGCAGGTGCCAAAGTTAGTTTTGGAGGAAATCAAAGTGGAAGGATTACTGGAGTAGGACAAGTTGGTCCAGTCAAAGATGTATATCTGGTAGATGGTTTATGCCACAATTTATTAAGTGTCAGTCAGTGTACTGACCGAGGTAACTGTGTCATTTTTGATTCAAATGAGTGCCTAGTAATAGATAAACAGAAATTAAACTTAGATAAAGACAATTTAATCTGCAAATTAAAGGCTTGTAGAAATGGGAATATATATTCTTTAGAATTAAATCCAGGTATTAAAGAAAGATGTTTTATTTCAAATGATGAAAATTGTTGGCTTTGGAATAAACAATTAGCTCACGTAAATTTCACTCAATTAGAAAAATTAGTTAAGAGAGACCTTCTGATCGGTATTCCAAGTTTTAAATTCAAACATGATACTGTTTGCGAATCTTGTCAGAGAGGAAAGCAAACAAAAACCTCGTTTAAAGCCAAGAAGTTAGTCTCCACATCAATACCATTAGAATTAATTCATATGGACTTAGTAGGTCCTGCTAGGGTAAAAAGCCTGGGTGGCAATCTCTATACCCTAGAAGTAATGGATGACTATTCAAGGTTCACTTGGGTTGTGTTTCTTTCCTCAAAGAATGATGCTTTTGATGCCTTTTATGTGCTTGCAAAGAAATTGCAGAAAGAAAAAAGGCCAGAGCATAATCGCATTCAGGACCGATCATGGTGGAGAATTTGAAAACAAAGACTTCAAGGTACTGTGTGAAGAAAAAGGGATCAATCACAACCTCTCTGTCCCTAGAACTCCTCAACAAAATGGTGTTGTTGAAAGAAAGAACAGAGTATTGACTGAGATGGCTCGTAGCATGCTGAATGAGAAGGAAGTTCCACAAATCTTCTGGGCAGATGCAATGAGCACAGCTTGCTACATCTCAAATCGAGCTTACATAAGAAAAGGGATGGAGAAGACTCCATATGAACTCTATAAGGGAAGAAAGCCTAATCTCAGTAATCTTAGAATATTTGGCTCAAAATGCTTTATACATAATAATGATAAAGTAAACCTGGGAAAATTTGATGCTAAATCTGATATTGTTTTTTTTATTGGATACTCTAATCGTACTAAAGCATATAGAGTTTATAATAAAAGAAATCAAACTGTTGAAGAATCTGTGCATGTTGTGTTTGATGAGGTAACACCGGAAAAGCGATCAGAGGATGATGAAGAGGAAATGCCCAGAGTGATCGAGGGGAATTCAGATCACTCAAACCACTCAGATCACCCTGTCCCTCAACCAGAAGAAGAGATCAAAGATGATCCTCAGGATGATCGAAGGGAAGAGGAGGATGATCGAAGGGAAGAGGAAGAAATGCCACCTTCTATAAGACACCTCAAAGATCATCCTCCAGAGCAAATAATTGGTAACCAACAGTCTGGAGTTAAGACCAGATGATAGCTGCAAAATGAGGTGGAATTCTCTACTTTTATTTCTGAAATCGAGTCTACTTGTGTTGAGGAAGCTCTTAGTGATTGTGATTGGATAATCGCTATGCAAGAAGAGCTTAATCAATTCAAAAGAAATCAAGTTTGGGACTTAGTACCGAAACCAAAAAATTAATAAATTATTGGTACTAAGTGGATTTTTAAGAACAAACTTGATGAGATAGGTCAGATAGTTAGAAATAAGGCAAGATTGGTTGCCAAGGGATATAACCAAGAAGAAGGAATAGACTATGAAGAAACTTATGCTCCGGTTGCAAGACTTGAAGCAATAAGGATTCTTCTTGCTTTTGCATCTATTAAAAACATCAAGCTATATCAAATGGATGTAAAAAGTGTCTTTCTTAATGGTTATATCAAAGAAGAAGTGTATGTTGAGCAACCGCCTGATTTCCAGGAATTAAATAAACCTGACTATGTGTATAAATTAAATAAAGCCCTATATGGTCTCAAACAAGCACCAAGAACTTGGTATGAGAGACTTAGTAATTTCCTACTTGAAAAGGGCTTCATCAGAGGAAAATTAGACACTACCTTGTTTATTCTGCATAAAAATGACCATATGCTCATAGTGCAAATTTATGTAGATGATATTATCTTTGGTGCTATTAATGAACAACTTTGCCAAGAATTTTCTAAGCTAATGCAGGGAGAATTTGAGATGTCCATGATTGGAGAATTAAATTTCTTTTTGGGACTTCAAGTCAAACAAAAGGAGAAAGGAATATTCATCTCTCAAACTAAATACTGCAGACAACTCCTGAAAAAGTTTGCATCAGACATGTCCAAATCAGAAGATACTCCAATGAATTCCTCTGCCAGTCTAGATGCTGATGGGATTGGTAAACCTGTCAATCAAACTTTATATAGAGGAATTATTGGTTCATTATTGTATTTAACTGCCAGTAGACCTGATATACAATTTAGTGTAGGCATGTGTGCTAGATATCAGGCCAATCCCAAGGAATCTCACATGACTAATGTCAAACGAATTTTGAGATATCTGATTGGAACACAAGAACTTGGTATTTGGTACCCTAAGGGCATTGAGGCCTACTTAATTGCATATAATGACTCCGATCATGTAGGCTACAAAACTGATAGAAAAAGCACTAGTGGTCAGTGTCAATTTCTTGGAGGATGCTTAGTGTCATGGGCAAGTAAGAAACAAAACTGTGTGTCACTATCCTCAACAGAAGCAGAATATATTGCTGCTGCTAGTTGTTCTGCACAAGTTTTGTGGCTAAAGCAACAATTGAGAGACCTAGGCTTGGAATTCTCAGAAATTCCTATTCTTTGCGATAACACAAGCACTATAAGCTTAGCCAAAAATCCGGTACAATATCAGAGAACTAAGCATATTGATGTTAGACACCACTTTCTTAGAGATCATGTTCAAAAGAAAGACATAAAGGTTGATTTTATCCCTACTTATCTTCAACTTGCTGATATTTTCACTAAACCTATTGCAGCAGATCAATTTGGTTTCATAAGAAGAGAATTGGGAATGGTGAACCCAAATGAATTATAAAATAATACAATCATATTTTTAATATGTTCTTTTGTATTCAACATTGTACTAACTTAAGCATCAGAGTGTGAATTTTAAGTTTTGCAGGTCCATCAAATCGTAGAAACATCAATAACGGACATGCGATTACTGGACTTCGATCAGAGAATCGCACACAATGCTAGTAATCTAAATCGCATCATGATCGAAGAAAGAATGTGCAATCACAACAAGATGATGATCGATACACGAAGCGCCACGACGCTTCAATCACGGTTTGAAATTTGAATTTGTAACGTTGCGATTACTCTGTCAATGATTGAATTTCCGGGTACAATTTCTGACACACCCTCTGATCAAACGTTATGTCTTCCCGCTTTATGTTGATAACTGTGCATGCATTCATCATCACTCATAAATTCACTTAACTTATATATAATCTCTCTTCCGCATACTTCACTCTTTTACATCAAACATCAAAAGTTCATTCTTGCATATTCTCTTTTACTCTAAAAAACTACTCTCTTGCAAATGGTGAAATCTGGAAAGAAATCACAAGCCTCTAATATCTCAAATACTCAGAAGGAGGTTGTTCTATTATCTCCTAAGGGAGAGTTCAACACAAATGCCCTAGAATCTCCCTCAGTAGAAATGGCCGAGAGAAAAGAGAACCATCGCACGGCGATCTTCATCAACTTGAAGTATCTGAAAGAATGAGGGTTAAACCTTGAAGATTGGCTGAAACCATATGTATCTTGGATTGAGATTAAGGATGATTACGACATAGACGTGATTAGAGTCTTCTTCTCCAATCTCTCTGTAACCGAGATAAAGGATAAAGATGGGTACGTCATTGGAATGACCTTCAAGAGTCAAGTACGGGGTCAGAGCATCTCCTATGACGATGATAGCTTAAACACTACCCTGGGTATCACTGATCCAACATACAGAGTATGGGAGAAATATGAGAAGATGTCTGAGAAGAGGTATTATGAAATTCTGGGTTTGGAAGGAGAAGATAAGAAGACACCTGCAGAAATGTGTGATGAACATCGAATTCTTCATATGGTATACATTAGGCTGTTGGTGAACAATTCTGGAAACTTCACAAATCTCACTGAACAGGATAATCCCATTCTGGGAAGATTGATTGCCAAACTCCCGCTCAACCCACGAATGGTTATCATTCAAGAGCTGCAGAGGTTCTTGACTAAAGGGACGAAGAAGACCACATTTCCCTACCTCCAAGTGATCTCATGATTATTGAAAATGGAGGGAATATGGCCTACTCAGTCCAATCCGAAAAAGATTGACAAATTCAATGTCTCGAACCTAAGGAAGATGAAGTTGGCTTCCTTCTCCACTGACAAATCCAAGAAGGAAGTTGAACAGAAGGAGAAGTCTGTTAAAACGGCTCCAAAGAGAAAGAGAGAAAGCATAAAATCACATGTGATCGAACCAGAGCCTATTGAGGAACCTGTTCAAGCAGAACCTTCTCCTCAGAGAGATGAAATCCAATCTCCTGCGATCAGCCATCATGAGGAGCATCGACCACAGTCACCTATTCGATCACCGTTCTCGAGTGATCACAGAATTTTAGCTGAGCTTCGATCATCAAGAGAAATGTCTTTTCAAGAGCTTCAGTCGCTGCATGAAGTTCGATCACGGCAGCACTTAGAGCACAGACAGGCTATCATTGAGGAATCGCTTGTTAGAGATCCTTCCTCCTTCGATCACCAATCTCGTTTCTCTGATGCTGAGATCATGCGCATAGTTAAAAGGCTCATTGATCGCTTTAGAGAGGATTTTCTAAGAATGACTGATATTTTCCTCGAAACCATAGGAGAACGGTTTGATAATAATCTCGCTCATGTGGAGGCTGTCTTCTCTGCACACTAAGAGCTTCTGGACAGGATCTCTCTTTTGGAAACCCTCCTCAACAATCTAACCGTCTACACCAGTGGCCTCCAGGTCGAGTACCAGAACTTCCACTCTATCTTTCAACGCTCCAGGGACCCTTCTCCACCACCCCCACCTTCACCACCTCCTGAGCAACCTCCACCTCCACCTGATCAATCATCACCACCACCTCCACCTCCTAAAAATGACCATCCCTCACATTCCAAATCACCTTCTCCGCTTCCTCCCTCTCGCTCACCTTCACCTACTCCTCCCCTCCCAACCTCACCATACCCATACTCTCCTTCCCAACATCAATCACCCGCACACTCACCCATTTCCATATCATCCTCTCCTACACTATCATCTCATTCTTCATTCGATTCACCTCCTCCCACTCCTCCCTTACCTTCCTCTCCTTACCCTTACTCAACCCAACAACCCACCTCTCAGCCCCTTGATGATGACAACAAGGGGAGAAGAGTTTGGAAGAAAAGAGTTGTGGAGTTGTGGAGTCACTACCTTGGAAAGATTTGGGATTTGCAAGAGACTTGGGGTTTGCTCGAGATTTTGGGTTAACGAGTGTAGTTGACATTGCCAACTATTACTTTGAGAGGTATCTTAAATTTGGAGAAGAACTTCCTCAGCGTCAGAGTACCGATCACTCAAGAGAAGCAACTTCCGATCAATCCAAAAAGGCTACTTCCTCCAGAGCTCGATCCAAGAAAGTATCAACTTCGATCATTCCGCCATCTTCGCTCACTCCTATTGCAGAAGAGTCTGAGCATCTGAGTCACACTTCATCTGATGATAAAAATGCTAAGGAAGAAATCTATCAAGAAGTGAGACCAGAAGAAGCTGAAATGGTCGAAAGAATTGTAGCTCAAGCTGAGGAAGAGGAAAGAAGGAAGAGAGAGGAACAAGAAGAAGAGGATAGACGTATGGCTGAACGTCTCCAAGAAGAAGAAAAGCAAGAAGCTCTTAGACACAAGAAAATATTTTCTGAGGCTAAGAAAAAGTCTGAAGCTTCTTGGAATCGAGGCAGAGGCAGAGGTAGAGGTAGAGGAAGAGGAAGAGGCCGTGGTAGAAAAGGCAAAGAGGTTCAAGAGCCTAGTCCCTGTATGAAAATACTTCAAGAAATAAGCAAGAAGTATAACCTTGAGCCAACTAAGAAGAAAAGAACTCGCAGAGGCCCAAGGATTGGGGGAACTAGAAAATCAATGTTTTCTGCCATGGAATGGTTAGGGGAAAAGTATGCGCCTCCTCCTGATATTGCATCCCAGCTTGCTCAGTTGCCCTCTAAGCATCCTCGCTCATATAAATCTAAGGCTTCTTCGTCTTTAGCCAGAGATCAGTATAAGAGGAAGAGAACTGTAAAGGATAAACTTGTTTCTGAGTCTTCTGAGAACAAGAAGAGAAGACTTGTGATTTCTTCCTCGGATTCTGATTTAAACTATATTTCACTCATGCACATCATTTGCATAATCATCATGTATATGTTTTAAAATTTATACTTTCATGTGATATGCTGTAATCTGTATTTTGAATAGCCACGGTATATATTTTGTGATCACTCTGGTTTTGCTTGTTTCTATCTTATATTATTTTTTCACTTATATGTTGTCTTCATCAGAAAGGGGGAGAATGTTAGAATCTTAAGTTTTGATGATAACTGATATAGATCATAGACAATGAGATCATTAATATAAGATAAAACAATCACTAGTATAAGACTAAGACATAGCGATCATTAAGGTTAATATAGAACTTATACAGTGCGATCACCAAACTGAGATAAGCCTAAGACATAGCAATCAATGTATTTCATATAGGACTTAGACAGTGCGATCACTAGACTAATATGGAACTAAGACATTGTGATCATTCATCTGATATGAACTTAAGACAATGCGATCACAATAGTGAGATAAAATGATCAACTAGACTAAGTGCTCTCGAATAAGCAATCACTTGACAAACTAATATTTTAGAAAGATCATTCACATTTACAAGATGCGATCAAGGGTCAAGAACAAATATTTTTCTAAGTTAAAACAATGATCGAAACATCAATCAACAACAACTGTTATCACTGATCAGAGTAAGACTGAGCCAAACTAAATTGAGAAGTAAAAAGAATACCTTCGATCACACGAAGTAATCGAATCATCAAATTTAGTAGTGATCGAAGTATCGAATGATTGATATTGTTATGCGTTTAACCTGTGATCTAAGTGTGCAGAGAGCAATCGAAGAAGGATAATCAATATCTGATCGAAGTGTCGACCAGAAAATAAATCAAGTACACAAGTACACTGTCATGATCAGAATGCTTTTTTAGAAGACGTTAGACTCATTCCTCTGCCATATAAGCACTCAAGACAACTTCTCTCCTAAAAGAAGCAATATATGCTGATAAAGCTTGAAGCTGCATTTAATGTTCTTCATCTTCTTCAAGCAACATGGGAAGAACCTAGAACAAAGCATTAATTGAGCTCAACGGATACAAGTCTTCTTCTCTATGTATCAAACGACTATATCCTCCATTGAAGATTATAGATAAGCGTATGGAATTTATTGGTCTTCACCGAACAAGCACCAACTCTCTGTCAAAAATCGTAAAGAGCATTCAAGTCTTTTCTGTTATCATAAGCTTAAGTGTTTATCAACATCTATTCATCTAGTGAACTTATTCTTCTGTTTTTAAATCCTCTTCTGTTTTGAGGTTGTTCTGAAGCTTGGGGCTTTGGAACAAGGGTTAGTACCTTACAAGTAGTAAGGGGGAGTGTTACTGTAAAGGTTCTCAAGTGAACCTGTTTGTAAAACCTGAATATAGTAAAACCCAATGAGGTGTTGGTGAACTGGACGTAGGCAAGTGGCTGGCCGAACCAGTATAAAGATTGTCTATTAAAGTTTTTAATTGTTCAAATTTTTGATAAGCACAATTCAACCCCCCCCCCTCTTGTGCATTCTCGCCTTTCAGCATTATTGGCTTTTTTTTAACTTGACTTTTTCAAACGTTATTGAATATTACACAACTAAAATATTTCAACTTGACTTTTTCAAACATTATTAAATATTTTATTAATGCAAATATCAAGTTACAGTATTGACTTTTTTTAACTTGACATTTTCAAACATTATTGAATATTACAGAACTAAAATATTTCAACTTGACTTTTTCAAAAGTTATTAAATATTTTACTAATGCAAATACGGATAAGCCAGTCACCAACGCCCAATAAGCTACAAATTAAAGCTTCTTTTGATAAGCTGATTTGGCCTAAAAGTCAAGTGAAATATAAGTAAGATCCAAACATAGAAAAAGAACACACACTTACTCCCTCTATTTCTAAATATAAAATCACTTTCAAATGTTCATGTGTTCATAAACATAAAACAACTTATTTATTCCTAACTTTTTCCCAAATTATCCTACTAATGCTTATCTATAAACAGACAAGAGAGAGAGAGAGAGCAAGGATAAGGTATATAATTAGGGTGAAATGGTAATATCATGAGATAATAATTAACTTAACTAATATCCTTTATCTAATTAAATTTTATATAATAGTCTTCTATTTAGGAACAGATAGAGGAGGATAAAGTATGATAATATTCTCATCTTACAAATTTATTCTTCCATTTACATAACATAACTATTGTCTATTCTCAGCAGCCAGTTCCAACTTTGCAGGGCTAAAAGCTAAGCCACCCTTACATTAAACAACCTAAAAGAAAGAATGTATAATTAATTCAAAAGCCAAAATTTACAACTCACAAAATCACTAATTTACAGTGCCAACAACTCTATGTACAGTAACAGCATATGAATGTCAGCAAAATACGAGATTTACATCTAAACTTTGTAAGTTAGGTGCCTATTATTACACTTGAGCCCACCATATTCCTCTTTCTACGACTTGATGAATGAAATAGCAATTCCTCTGGTTCTGCTTTAGCAATCTAGGCCAATGAAATCACCATTTGGAATATGGATCAACGGCCCACAAGCCAACCTGGTTTAATTAAAATGTCTTCCTTAAAATTACGGCCTGACACAGATACTGATTCACCTTGTCGACGGTAACACTGCAAAAGGTTTTTAGTGTAATAAAAACAGTTAAAACTTGTAACACAATACTTAATAGGGAATAGCTCAGAGCAAGCTCAGAGATATATATACCCCCACATAAACTTCAATTGAGAGTCAAAAAGAATTTTGTCAAAGTACTTATCAGAATTTAGTCAACGTAAGATCACACAAATCTAGACCTTGAACCCGTACGAAAATAAATTTTTACCTCCTAAACTTCAAATTCCAACCTGAACATTAATCCTTGTTCATTTTTTGTTCCTCCTTCCATCACCATTAGAGCAAGTAATAGATCATTCTCATTAATATCTACCACTAAAATTACTATCCTATAACAATAACTCATTGAATTTGCAAGCTTTAGAAACCACTCGAGTAATAGGTAAAGAAAGTTGAATAAAATTCAACAGTACTTCTCGTAAACCCCAAGGACCAAAGCCATAATGGAATCAATAAGAGAGTAGAAATCTTTACCAAAAAAATAATAAGAGAGTAGAAAAACAACCACTTTTGAGGATATAATTTGACCAACTCCAAAGTTCACACCTCAATCATATAAGTCCTAATATTGCATATAGCTGCATGATAATAAGATGAGGTAAAGTATGCACTAACCTTGTAACATACAACGGTATCATCAGGGTACATCGCAAATAACTTAGTGCCAAGACGCGCATGACAGGAGACACAGAGACTCTCGTCATTGATCTGTACATGCCTTGATCTTTCCTCCAATATTGACAACCTTGCATCTGTGTCTACAGCACAGTAAAGGCTATGCACAACCTGGGAAAGAAACTATTCAAGTTACATAACTATTATTGGATCATAAAATTTGGCCACAAAAGTACATGGCATGAGGGTTTCAAGTAGAAAATTACAAAACTAGAGAACTAAAATGACTTCTCTGCTGGCAAATGTGTGTAAATTTCATCTATTAGCATGCTCTTCCCCCTTCTCCGGTCTTTCAGAAAAACCACATGCAAATTACACTAAGAAAATTCTTAAATGAAAAATGAAACACTCACTGACTCAGATGAACTGAGAATCTGTCAAATAGTAGCCATATCTCATACATTATACTACCCCCAGTCATTAACATAAGATTTGGTTGATTAATGAACTATTATATAATGTAATGATAAATATAAGTATTTCAAAAAGATTATAGAACATATGATATAAATAAGTAATTTATTTAGTTTCCTTAATCTATCCAAATTAGTTAGTTGCATCTTATATTAAGGATAGAAATAGTATTGAAATGATCTAGATACCTCCTAATTTTCGTATATTTTGGAAAACTTTTATATCTAACCCTAGTTATATCTCTCCTCTTTTCTCCCTCTAATAATATGCTTTATTTGATCAGAAAAGCATGCAAGATATATTTCCACATATAAAAATGAAAAGCCCAATAAGTGAAGATGGAAAAAATGCAAGTACCTGCCCCTGACGATGGTGATGAACTCTAGCCCTTAACATTCTCAATAAAGTTTCAGAAGCAAGTTGCAAAGGCATATCTGGTGACAGTTTCTGTCAAGGCCAAACTTTTGTTAAGATCATAATCCCAAATTTAACAAAATAAAAGAAGGGTGAGTGAAATTCTGCAAGTTATTTCACATATGTCAAAACCCTTTATCTAAAAAAGTAACATTCTATCCATGAGTTAATGGCTTGACAAATCCTTGCTGATTTCACAGGGAATTTATTTATTTCTTCATATAAAGTTGTCTATTTTATCTTTAGCATTATACTTGTTCCCCCAATATTGATGCCAAAATGCTCCCACTCCTTTTGAGGATTGAAAATGGAAAGAAAGCATTCATAATAATATTTTCTATATTATTGGAAAACATATATCATGCTTAGGGTCAATTATACAACAAGATGGTGAAATTCATGAAAATGTCAATCACAGAATTTAGGCAGGCTGATATAAGTGGAGAAAAGCTACCGGAGTTCTTTGTGACAGGAAAGTACCCACAAGGTAAAATAGAAGTGAGGCCACAGTCAATGGTCTTTTAGAATCCTTGACTCTGGCCATCTAATGGTTGTACATATTTTGACTACTTAATGAATACATACATCATTTTCACTCAAAAAAAGAAAGGTAAAATAGAAGAGACCATATATGAGAATGAGTTGGAGTGACCCCTATTAGTGAGAAAATTGTAGAAAATCGCTTGAGGTGATTTTGATATGTCCAAAGAAGGCCATTAGATTCACTAATAAGGAGGGTAAACCAAACAGTATGGAGTCCGATCAAACGAGGAAGAGAAAAAACCAATGTGAACACTCGGCAAACTTATAGAAAAAAAATCTATTGGTAAATAATATCTCCAAAGATTTGATTACTAATAAAGCATAATGACATTGTATGATTTATGTACACGACCCCATATAGTGAGAAAGGCTTTGTTATTGTTGTATAGGAAAAAAATGAATTCAATACCTTAAGAACTTGCAATGGGTCCAGAGCTTCTCCATGATTATGGAGAAGGCGAACAGCAGCCGTAAACATTGGATCCTTGCCATCTTGTGGATCCAAATACATTTCAAGCAATCTGATGTCATTACAACATTAAAGGAAAGGCAAGAGACTGTAAGACGAGCACGAAAATTTTAAATGAAAAGATCATTCAATGGGTAAAAGAAGACTAACTGCATGTATGCATCTTCTCTACCAATTTCAGCACAATACCGCTCAGCAGCTTCACTGTCTTCCAATTTCCTGGGATCCAAAACACATAAGTCGTAAACACAAATCTACAGTTTTATGATTAATCACATTTGTCAACAACTTGCACTTGCGTTCTGTTACTGGAAATAAAATTTCTGGTCCTCAGAATTTAAATATCCCCAATATAATCCCTAAAGAACCATGGCTAGCAATTAGATCTCTATAAAAAAAATTAATTGAAATCCTATCAATAAACCTCAATGAAAATGGCATTAAATAGGCAAACAAATATTATGTAAAAGGGAAAACACTCAAATGACAAACTATATGTCATCCTTGGTCTCATTTTCTTAAAATAGTATGGATTGCCAGGAGGTGAATGACCTCAGATAAGATAGAACGGAATACTGTAAACAATTACTAAAGCCAAAAATTTTTACCAAAAATTATCTTTATTCTTAAAAAGTCACTATGGACTAGTTCAAGTGACAAGAGTAAGACGATGCATACACAATATTTAGAATTCAAACCCTCCTATTATAATGTTTTGGAAAAATACATTTGTTGGTACCTCTATTTTAGTTTTGATTTTGGTACCTGTGTATTTTTTATCATAAGTAAATGCTTAATTTAATTTTTAAACACCATTAGCTTCTATACAAAGGCTAGCCATGCTAATAGAACAAAAAGATAGATGAGCTAATAGTAGTAATTGAGCAAAGTTAATGGTTTAATTAGGAGATTAAAATCCAAAGATACTGAAACTATAATTCAACTAAAGTATAGTTACTAACAAATGGGTTTCCCATAATATTTTTTACAATATAAACAATCCAAAACAAACTCTAATTGCAAAGGCGCGACTTCCAGTCTTGTGAATCCCATGTCCAAATTTCCATATTGCACAATGACTTTACATCAAATATATAAATTTTGTATCTAATTGAAACTTCCAAAGCTATTCGAATTCAAGATGGGAATTTTGGAAAAAGTCATTAGAAAACTTCCAAGGTGTGCGTGCATGTGATATTTTTATTTACTTTCATTGCTATTGTTTGTATGTAGTTTGATATTATCTAGTTTTATTGCTTATTTCTCCGTTATACTATTGAGAAGACGCAAAAAAAAACAGGTATGAAGAAGCCTATAATGAGTAGAGACATACTGTAAGCAAAATAAGCATCACACACAAAGCCCCACACAGGCATAGCCAACTGAAAGAATGCCAGATATCAGTATCCGTCAACTACTCTTAAAGCATATAAGGTCCACCATACCCAAAGAAATACAACAAGGAGAAAAAGTGTGTATTCTTATCAGAAATTGATTAAATAAGTTCATGAAAATTTACATGAAAAGAAAAGAAATGTTTCAAGTCAGTTTGAATCTTACAAAGCCAAAATTTGGAGGACCAAAGTCTCTTGTCCAAGTTTTCTGTATAGTATTGCCTGTAAAGTGAGCCCAAATAAACTGTAAGTTCAAGATATTTTGCATTGAGGCTATATTTCGTATTTCATAAGGGGAAGGGATGGGATACAAAGGAAGGATACTCTCCGTGATTTTCATTAGAAAATGAAGGAAATTTACAACTTAAGGATCTATAATGAGGAAAGGCAAGGGGATTGTCCTAGGTTAAATAAATGTCAAATAACATAAAAACTTGGGATTAAAAAACAGATAAAGAAAATTGAAGAAAAGCTCCATGTTTGTAAGGAATAATATGTTCTTTCATATTTCTTCAACTTAAAAGAATACACTGAACTTACCTGCAAAAACTAATATTTTCCAAATTGTATATATCTCAAATGTAATTAAAGAAGTGTCACCACAAATTGCAGGAAACAGACAATATTCGAGAAATGAGCCACTCTCTCAACCAAATGATAATAGGATTGGAATTATAGGGAAAAAAAAAGTAGTGAAATTCGAAAGGTTAAACCAAAGGAATGGCTTGCAAAACAAAGCCAGATAAAAACACTCTACACACAGCTATTGCACTCTTCTTGTTTACAACATTCAGAAAAACATATCTTTCAACAAGGTAAGTTTGTAAGCATTAAGATAAATTATAAAGCAATCTGACTGACACTCCAGCATAAAGGAGATTCCTAGCCAATTTAACAACCCCTACTTTCTAAGATGTATCCCAGTTCAGCAGAAACAGATGTTTAAAATGGCAATCGTCATAATGAATAGTAAGTAACAACATCACCATACACAGAAATGAATCTAAGACAGTGCAATAAAAAAGAATCAGATTTTGACCTTTTCAAACCATAATTCTGATCCTTCAATCAAGTCAAGAACTTCTTCCGGTTCATACATTTCAGAGGATTGCAAAAATATCTGGAATCGTTCTCTGGCAGAACTTTGAAAGATAGAGTTTGTCATTGTAGCCAACTTTTTAACATCCGAATTTCCATCATCAGGATTTTCAGACTCAAATGCTTCAATCGTTGATTTTGCAAGTGAGAGGGCATACAATGTATGCAACTGAGTGTCATTACAATCTTGTTCTTCAATTAACCACTGAAGATACCTAGAACAACAAGGAAGCCAGGATGAAAGAAGGAAGCAGAATTCTAACAAGGAGGGATTATAAATGAAAGGGATAGATTATAAGAAGCCAAAGTTATAAATAACAAGCGGATTAAATTATGAAGAAGCTATCGAATAAATTAAAATTCATATGTGTTAACATAAGCATCATAAAATAATGTCATTTGATGTAATAATTTATCCAAACATATTGGTTTTGGTAAAATATAATGGCACTGCATTATACAATCTAAGTAGCCGATCCCCCACCTAGTGAGACAAGAAACTATGCAATTTAAGTAGCCGACTCCACCAAGTGAGATAAGGCTCTGTTTTGTATAATATCAATGGAAGACCAATTGTGCCACTTAAAGATTTTGTTTCACATCCTTTTATGTACTGCTATTGGTACTTCAGGAAATAATTATTACATAGACATAATAACATTGGTAATAATGTTATTTTTGTTTATGCTAAAGGAGGAGGAAATATTATCCTCCATCCTTTACGCATCATCCTCTCCTTTTACTTATAACTTGCTATACAGAGGCATGACTAAAAATAAAAGGCACAACTCCAAAACTTTGGCATTAAGCAACCATAATCAAAAGAAGCAGGACTAAAGACAAAAGGCACAACTGGAAAACTTCGGCATTAAGCTACCATAACCAAAATAAGCAAGCTAAGCACAAGACCAACTCATATTAGTTAGAGAGAAAAGGAAAAGCCACAGTCAAAAGAGAAGGATTAACAGCTTGAACAAACTCCTCAGAGAGAAAAAGAGCAATTCAAAAGAAAGAGGCCTACTGCCAAGTGCCAGCCGATGACACATAGTGTACCTTTGTTTGATGTCCACCTTATGTGGATCAATAGCAGTAATAACAACATCTGCAATAAATGAAATAAATTATATGTCAATGCCATAAATATTATATGCACAATGAATGCAGTGATCAGATATCCATTACTATGAAAGTGGAATGCAGTGAAAAGATATCCATTCCTATGATTTATTAACTAAATTACATCGTCAAAATCGACAGTCAGTTTTACAAAACCATGCCACCAAATATATGCAGGGGCAGTCTATGTGACCATAACACTTGCACAGGTGGAGAGTTAATTTCTTAAATGCTCTTTTTCAGCATGCATAATTATCCTGTTCACCAGTAAAATATTGGACTACAAATAAGCCATGATGTTCATAATGATGGCTGAAATGTCCATGATGTACATATGACATAAGCCATGATGTTCCCACTTATTGTTGTGCAGACTTTGATTTCAAGGGTATAATGTATATTAAATAGGGTAAAAAGGCTTATGGTTTTTCTTTTTTCTCATGAGACATGTTGAGAGTGACTAGAAGTTGTTATTGTTTATGGTGGCAGTTTCTTTTATCAGGTTAAGTCAGTTATTGTATTTGAAGTTCTCTGTCAGTTTGGTATTTGAATTATTATGTCAGTTATAAGTTATTATATAAACACCTAATGTAAAGTGTATTGTTATAAATGGATGAATGAAATTATGCAGTCGCTTTTCTTACATAGAACTAGATTCCGGTTCTAGTCTCCTTCCCAGTTCCCTCTTCCTCTCTAGACAGATCCTGGTTCTAAAATTCCTCTCCCTCTTCTTCTCTTCTCTTTTCTTTCTCCTATTTCTGTTGTTGTTTGGTTCTATCTATCTAATATCACTACTCCCTCTCATATGCGACGAGACATTGTAAAACCACTACAATATAAGCACCAGAATATTAAAACAGGAGCCTCACACTACATCTCCGCTATCATTTTTTGTTTACAGAAGTAGTTTTTATATGGGGGAACTATCTATTTCAAATCTGTTCTTTGTTACTGATTCAAACGGCACACCACATTAACTTGTACTGGACAACCAGCAGAATAAACTCCAAATAAGTGAGCAATCAGCAATGAATTCAAGATTTTCTACCAAGTCAGTGACAACTATAAGGAACCCATTAGCTAAACAGACAAGAAACCCCAAAGTAACAATGATAAAAGTATGTATTAAAAACAGTGATGAATATTATTAGGTATGAGACATTCTTGGAAAATGAAGGCCAACCAGGTGATAGCTGAATCTCTCGTCTGTCTGATGTTAAGACTTCAACTGCAAGTATCTGGCTGATATCTGCAATCTGATGTGAAAATTGTCACATGGGGGTAATCGTATTACGATCATTCAAAAAATGTAGTTGAAAAAAGTTAGACATTCATGAATACATAAGGGCGAACCCAGTTGTAGTCCCCACTTGGTAAGGGTGCTGAGGAAGAGAATATACTAGACTATCTTACCTCTGCTTTATGTAGAGAGGTTAATTCGAACCCACGACCTCAGAACCCATGACAAGCAAGCTTACATTTGAGCCAAACCGACCCTTCACATTCATGAATACATATTTATCAAAAACCATACTTACCCATCCAAGATGTTGTAGAATCAAATCTTGATCAGATGACTCCTGAAGAATCTTTGAGGCTTCATAAGCAGCAACTTCCTTGCCAGAAACAACCTTTGCTTCATCATTCTGTACACAATTCTTATTATCTACAACAGGTTCTTTCCAGAGACCTGAAGAGTAATTTCTTGCAAGGATGCGCCAAATAGCCACAGCCTTTGAGCTCATTCCTTTGCTTGCATAAAGGAAGGCAAGTGTTCGTAAGTGTCCTGATCCTTCTAAAATTTGTTCCAACTCCTCCTGCAATCATCTATATTTATTAGATCATCATTCAGGCCATCAGATGAAATAATATACTCCCTCTGATCCTAATTATAAGAGCTATTGAGAAGATTGATTTGGTCCTAAATATAAAACATCTTTCTAATTATTCCCAACTATTCCCTCAAGTATCCATATTAATAGTCTTCAATAGTAAATAAGTGAGAGATGGATGATAGGAATATAGGTAAATGGTTAGAGTGCATTGGTAATATCATGTTATTTCAACTAACTTAACTAACATCCTTGATCTAATCAAATCAAGTAAATAAGTCATATATTTAAGACTAGAAAGAGTACTTGGTTTAGCAGACTTTTCACATTGTTGAATCATTGACAATGAGTTTTTTTTTTGTCCTTTCGTTTTTACTGACATTCACTATGAAAATCTAATTTCAAAAATTTAAAATTTCATTCAAAACTCTTTGGATCAATGGAATAAAAACAATGCAATAAAATTTGACTTGATTAGTCATTAATAATATTGCACATACCACAACACACCAGTTTGTAGAAGATGCCAGCTTTTCCATATCATCAGCACGATTTAGGGCTCTATAGAGATACATTAATAGAGTGTCAACTCCCTCCCTCACCGAATGTATTAGGTCTTTTTCTCGACAAGCCTCCAAATACCTATATAAATTGGCATTCATTAATAAAGATGATAACAACAAAAGATTCACAAGGCCTACACCTATAAGAAAGCTTTTAAATCAATCACTTCTACATTCTGCACACTATTGTGCTACAATACTGAAACCTACACATTGCAAGTATATTTATATTTTCTTACCCAAACACCCTTTATCACAATCAAGAGAATTAAGGTTCAATATGATTGAACATTTATAAGAAACTGTCTGAACGATACAGCAACCTAAAAATGGAAATAACAACTGCAAAGAATGTAAAACCTGCTAATATTCTTGATTGCTGACTCTAACAAATCAGCTCTATTAGGAGGATTCAGAAGAAAATCATTATCTACTATGGTTTCTACGCCTGCTTTCCTTAAGAAAGAGGCTCTTTGGATTGTCATCAAGCCATCATCTACCACATCTTCAAGTGGGGCAGGTGGAGGATGCAAACCCCAATACCGATTCCGAGGAACCTACAAAGGTCAATTTGAACATCTGTACCACATTCATAAGGTTCAAATAAAAAAGATCTAGTGGGATATACAAGCATAACAGTACCAGCAAGGACCAGCGATTTGGATCTCGCATTATAAATGGAAATACTTCAGAAGGCTGCATTGTTTCAGAAAGCAGAAAGTGGTCTACTGCTTCCTCAAAATGCAAGTCAAAAAGCAAGAGAAATCCCACTTGTGCATGAACAAAGGATAGAAAATCCGATGATATTTCACCTTCAGCCTCAAGCTCCTCAACCAATAATATGGCTTCATTATATTTTTTTTTCCTAAGCAGGTCTTTTATTTGTTCTTCCAATGGTAATTTCTGATAGCAAATCACCTGATAATATATCAAAAGTAAATAACAAAACTTTTGCACAATGGAATATAAACTAAGAAATTAAAATTCTACTGTTCAGTAATAGAACAAGACAAGAATCCAAAAAGTTCTATTAAGATCCAACTTTGACAAATAGCAGTCAAACGATAACCTCAATCTAATTTTAACTCAGTCTGCATATTATTTAGATTAGATAAATCATAAATAGTATCTTCAATCAATTAAACCTGAAGGCTTCATTTACATGTACAATCCAGCCAGCTGCTAGCTGAAGAAGGGACCAATGTAACTCAACACGTCTACTTCCATCAAATAATTCAGAGGTTTCTAGAACCCTGACTTGGGCCAGTTCATCCAATGACAAACAGTGCACACAGACAAAGCAGAAAAAGACCAAGAACATAGCGAAAAAATTCCTAAATTACAAAAATATTGAAACCTTGATTTACTCTATAAAACATAATTAGCTTTGTTCAGCAGTAATACATATGAAACTTATTTTTCAGGAAAAATGGACTTAATGAAAATAATTTCATCGATTTACAGTAGAAAGTTCACTGCCAGTAGGACTACGTACGAACCCTCCATCTTTCAAAAAAAACATCAATGTTTGATAATAGATCCAAGATAGCTAGGTAGTTTTCCAACACTAAGAGCTAATTGTCTCCAGTATTCAGGGAAATACTCTAGGAACTCTTTCAATGATCTCAATGTTATACCAACAGGAAGAGTTCAACAGGAAGAT
The DNA here is from genome assembly GCA_029929735.1 of Mimosa pudica. NCBI lineage: Eukaryota > Viridiplantae > Streptophyta > Magnoliopsida > Fabales > Fabaceae > Mimosa > Mimosa pudica. The sequence goes on along the minus strand of JAKELP010000039.1, from coordinate 2,974,331 downwards.
CTCAATGCAGGTATTTCCAGCAGTTCAACGGTTAAAAATACACATCTGACATCCATTTCAATGCATAGGCATCCCGATTGCAAAAATTTATTAAACAACTTATTCTCCCTCCTTCTTATTTGGGGATTGTTTATGGCCATTTTAAATGAAAAATCCTGTCCATACACCTAATAAAGACTTTTACAGTCAATCCAACATCAGACAAGACTAAGACACCCTTTCCTAATGATGTGAAAAATTCACAAGTAAATCTTCCATCTTCAAACAAACGTATACACTGACACAATGAGGATAAAAATAAAACAAAAAAAAAGCCAAATAGTAGATTCAAAGTAAAAGTTGCAGTAACCCTGAATTATCAAAAGAACATACTTTAGTGGCTGTGGCAACAGCAACAAATTCCCCGTCTCCTTCTTCCTCTGAAGCCACAATGCACCTCCCAATTCCCTCCCCACCAAATGGCAAACTCTGAATACAAACACCAGATCTTTTATGATACAATTCCATTTTCCCACCATTCACTACAACCACATAAGAAGATATCTCCCCTATAGACTCCAACCCATGGTAAAACACTAAACTACCACCCACAGGCTGTCCATTAGCATCAACAATAATGCCCACATTATCCACCAACAAAAGCACCTTCAATTCCTTCACCAACAACTTCAACCGCGGCGGATGAGACACATCCGGCGACGAAAAAATGACAACACTTTGTCCACTAACACATGAAATCAAGCTATACCCACTCATAGTACCAACAATAATAGAATCATCAAGCCACACCATAGTCATAATCCCATCAACACACTGAATCTCCTTCAAAACCACAAGGGACCCACTTACAAGCTCAACAAGCATCAACTTTTTCCCAATCACAACCCCAAAAACATAATCTTTACCTCTCAAACCATTCAATCTTTGCTTAGAAATACTCACATTGACAAAACTATCCGACCCATCACCATATCTGCGTGTAATTAAAGAAACCCCTTTTGAAAAATTCAATCTTTTTGGGTGTGTCAGAGAAATATCAACCAGAAAGAGAGACCCATCTGAGAGAACCAAAAGCTTATCGATTTCTGGAAGGGTTAGGATGGATTCAACGGGGGAATTAGTGATGGGGAGGGTTTTAAGTAAAGAGAGTTTTTGGAGAAAGGAAGGATTGTGTGATGGTTGAGTGGAGAGAGAAAGGAGGGTCCCACTTAGAGTGCCGAGGAAGAAGAGAGGAGAGGATTGGGATTGGGATTGGTTAAGGATGGCGAGTGATCGGAGGGAGGTTTGGTGGGAGTGAGAGGAGAGGTCGAAGTGTGATAGTGGGCCGATGACGATTCGACTTCTCCCAGGTTCACCTTTCGCCATTATGTCCTGTTTTGGTCAATCGAATATATTTGTGGCCATCAAATGAAATGAAATGAAAGAGCGAAATGAATGAATGAATGAATTGTATTGTATTGTATTGTATTGAATTGTATTGTAGTGTGGTCAAAGAGAGTGGTGACTCATTGCGGTGCAAGGAACGGAAGAATGGTGATCTTGTTTATTTGGGTGGTGGGTGCGATGGAACCTTGGATTTTTGGATTTTTAGTAAGCCTCCGTTCCCGTTTGGATGCTCTCTTGTTAATGCGCTCTTTCTTGCTTTCACTAGATTAAAATAGTGGCAGCATGTGTGTGTGTGTGGGCACACACATGTTTTTGACTTGGGATCAATTGAGCGATAATTGCAGTTAGGGCTGTGCAAAAATTTCCCGTCCCGTTCTGTCCCGGCCGTCCTGTTCCGGCCCGTGGCCTTTTGGGACGGGGATTTCCCGTCCCGAAATTTTCGGGACGGGACAAAAACGGGCCGGGACAAAAAACACTTCGGGACGGGATGGGACTCGGGACACGGTAGTCCCGTGCCTGTCCCGTCCCAGATATATATATAAAAAAAACAAAACATATTAGATATTACTAATTACTCTGCAGTCTACTCCTCTTCCTCTCTCAGTCTCTCGCTCCCTGCCTCACTTCACAAGTCACAACATACAAAATCCCTAACACAAAATCCCTCACTTCCTCTTCCTCTCTACTTGCAATCGTCGGCCCTCTCGCTCTTCCTCTCTACTTGCAACAGTCGGTCACCAAAACCGCCGTCTCAGCCGCCGTCTCCTCTTCCTCTCTCGCTCTCTCGCTCTTCATCTCACCCTCCGTCTTCCTCACTTGCAATCGTCGACCGTCTCAGCCGCTGTGCGTCTTCTCTAAGGTATTTTCATTTTTCAGTCATGGTTCTTCTTCTCTTGCTATTTTCAGTCTTAAACTTGCTATGACCTTGAGCTTCATCGTGTCTTCTCTTGCTATTTTCGTTTTTAAGGCTGTTTTGTAGGTGGGGTTTATTGTTTTTGGTTATTTATTGTAGAGTTATGAAGGGTGTAAATTCCTTAAGCTGACACCCAATTTTGTGAAATAAAGGGTATAATTGCAGTCCCGTGACAAGGGTGTCCCGGTCCTATCCCGTCCCGTGAACACCCCTAATTGCAGTCTTGACTCTTGATAAAGATGGATGGCGAGTTAGAGGAGGTTTAGGTCATGGTTCAGCGCGGTTGGATTGCTTAAGTCGATGGTTGGATTGACGGTTGGACTGATAACTGTTGAGCTGATATGTGCAACGGTTCGGCGGTTAAATCCGATTCAACCATCCGGTCTGGTCCGGTTCTTACAACATCGGATAAGTGTTGTGGATTATATTGATTTTAATTAGAGGATTTGATGGTTCGATTATGATGATTATGAATATGTGATATTGTGATTAGATGGATGCAATTCTTGGGACAATGGTTAACAATTGGTCTTAGAATGCTTAAGATGTAGCTCTTGGGCTTGCGTTACCTTATTATATATGGCAATGGTCCTATTTGTCCTTCAAGTAACCACTTTTAGACCACTGGACATCTTAAATTAACATCAGGTATAATTGAACCACTTTGATTACTACAATGATGAAATTGTACCTGATGTTAATTTAGGATGCGCATGGTATAAGTGGTTATTTGAAGGAAAAAATAGGTCATTGCCCTATTATTATATATGATCAAGTCATTGATGTGAAATTGTTGTCTTTTTGTTGAATGTAGAGTTTTGATATTAAGTTTGTAGATCACCAGTTTGGCCCCCTTCCGGCAACAATTATTTTCCTCAAAAAGGTAACTGCTTCATTTTTGTACTGCTGTGTGTATGATAGGTGAAGCCTAAAAGGATGCTATAATGGAAATCGGCTCATATGAGGTATGTGTATGTTCACTTGTAACATTTGTTATGTGGAATGTTATTGCAGATGTTGCAATATTGTAGCATGCAATTGTTAAATTTGGTTGGAGTGGAAAATGAACAAATATTTGGGAACATTGAAATTGTTGGTTTCAATTGAACAACTACTATGGCATGTTAATCATCAAATTATTGTGATTCAATTGCTAATTCTTTTCAAGAAAACATAAATATATGTATATTGTTGCATTGATGGAATGGTTAGTTTTGACTCTTAGATTTAAACACGTGTTTTTCTACCCTTAACTAAGCTCACTAAAATACTACATTTAGTTTTCATCTTCTTTCCTTGTATATTGCTTTTACATAAAAATTATGAGTATATTAAGGCTATTAGTTACATGTATGGATTATGACCCTATTTTGCCCTTCAAATAATCACTCTATACGACTTGACACCGTAAATTAACATCGGGTACAATTTTACTCTTAAAGTAACCAAAGTGGTCCAATTTTAGCCTCTGGGGAATATAATATTGACACGTGGACGACACGTGTCAATATTACATTGGTCAGAGGGAAAAATTGGACCACATTGGTTATATCAAGGGTGAAATTGTACCCGTGTTTATTTAGGGTGCTTAGTGGTCTAAGTTGGGTACTTGAAGGGAAAAATAGGGTCATTACCCTACTTAAATTATAAATTTCATCTTTGCTTCATTATTATTGATGGAGTATCAACATATATAAATTTAAAAGATAGGAAAAAGTTAGAACTAAATTCTATATTTAAGGTTATGATTAACGCCCAAATATGTATTATATTAAAATTTAAAAATAGGAGTGAGTTGCATTTTCAATCTCATGTCATAGATCAACTATGAAGTTTTAGTCAAGTCACAACACAATAATCAAAATTAAATTTGGCACCATTTACGTTTAAATGTAGGTTGGATTGTTGGAATCAATTTAAAATAAGTCATATTTCTTCTCTCTACAAATATCCAATATTCATCATTGCCATAGTTATAGCCTACTAGGCAAAGCACATGCCCCTTATATTGACCAGTGGACACTTTTAGTAGGCCGGAAATTAACAAGGGAAAATCTCATGTAAATTACCCTGAATATGCAAAAACACAATGAAGGTACTCAAATTTGCATAAGGACGAGTCAGACACTAAAGATTGATTTGAGATTATGAAATATTATATTGGTGAATAACTCATGTGCACCTATAACAAGAACCCCCTCTTCCCCCTCCGTTGCACAAACTCACCCAATGGAATGAACCTATTGGTGATAGTTCTCTTTGTGTTTAGTCTTTTTCTTCTTTCCTTCATGTGACTCTGACACACATCAAATAGTATTCATCTAAGAATGATTTTGTTTCATTTTCACCGATCGACTGACACGTGGGATTTTGTTATGTACAATAACTATTATTTGTTACAATATTTTTGTTACTATGGTGCTAAAATTAGTAATGCATCATTGATAGATTTTAGAGGTTTGACTATACGCTTGCTTCGACTCAGTTATGGAAGTTCGACACAGTTTTGAATCTTGAAGTTAGTGGCGCCTATGCTATATGCTTGGATCGACTGAGTTTCAAAAGTTCCGCTATGGCACTATTCACTGTCTATTTTATAATACTATGACGGGAAAATGTAAATGACATTTTTTTTGGTTTTGTGACAATGAAATCTATAAAACATAAAAATCTCGTTCCTCCAATCACTTTTCGCGTGTTTTCCGGCGGTGTCTCTGGTTGCATTATTGCCTTCATTGCAGATGGAGATGGGGAATGCCAACACTAATTTTTTTTGTTAAAATCCCTCTCTTAAGCTTACACCACACTCTTCCTCCGTGTGGGTCCTACAAAACTCCTTCTCCTTAAGGCTTACACCACAATCTTCCTCCGTGTGGTTCTTCGTCACTCTCTCCCTCATTTTCCTCCCCCTTTTCAAGTTAAAGCTCGATTCTCTTAGAAGAAAAATCTGTGGCAAATAAAAATTAGCCGGCGTCGATTTCTCTCTCGCGCGATCCACGACATTCATTCCTTCACCGATTGAGTAAGATTTTTAGGGGTCAATTTAAAGTTTTGGGTTTTGTTCTCTGTGGTTTTGTTTATGAGTATGATGAAAGAAAGATAGAGTGATATCTGATTTTGTATAGTTGACTTTTATTTGAATGAGAAGTTGTTTCATCTTCTCCGTTTCTACCTTTTCTGTTTCAACGAGTACCGTGAGGGAAGCATTTGTGGGTCTTATACTTGGATTACAACTTTATAGTGCTTGTGGATCTATGTTGATTAGTTGAATTTTTTTATTCCTTGATCTGTGTCTCACGGTTTGCAGAAAAAAGGGGTACTTGACAATCTATGATGATGAGCAAATTCATAGAAAGTGCGTTTATAAAAAATGATCCATTTAGGGTTAGGAGTCTTACCCAATATTGAAACCGCGTTCTTTCCTTCTTTCCTATCGAGTTTTCTGTTTTGTATACTAAACCAATATTGTCAAAGTAACACCTTATTGATTTGTTCTTATTATGTCAAGGTGTTCGTTTGTTTACATTCACTGTGTGATGGAACAAGTTTTTTTAGCTGACATCAACCCTTTGCATTTTCCGGGTCATCGTCAAGATCAATCGCTCTTTTACTAGGGAGGTCGTGCATTACAATGCTTGATCATTTGATTTATATTTTTGCTCTATAATATCTTGGTTTGTGATACAAAATTCTTAATCGCATTCTGTTGAGATCAATCTTTTATCTTTATGTGCTATTGCCTACCAAGTGTTTGATAAAATGCTTGTGAGAATGTTTTTTATTTATCTACTTATGTGATTTGCAGCTTCTGTGACATACTTCATTATGCTCACGTGATTTTAGTAAATTACTTTTGTTTCTCTGCCCATTATGTATCTAGTGCTCATACAACTATTTTATCTGCTGCCAATGTTGGGGGCGGATACATGCTATATGCGTAAGTATTTTTTTGTCAATCCCTTACCATGTTCTGATTTAGATTAATTTCACATTCTCTATATGCTCATATGTCTGCTGTTAAAAGGAAATTGAACTCTAAAGTTGTTGGTTGTGTCATGTAGAGCTTAAATATTGTTTTCACCTTCACCCCGTTGCCAAAACATGATTTTTTTATACTTCTATGTAACCTATGCTGTATTTTTTCAAGCTTGTATCTTGATACATTAAACATGGGAATGAATCCTCAAATAAGTTCCGTATTTTGCTGTGCTCGAGATTGTTTTCTAGCCATGACAAATCATATTTTGCTAATAGATTTATTCGTTTGTGTGATTTTGTAGATTGAAACTGTAACATCTCATTGTCTCGCTCTCGAAATTGTTCGCTTTGGGGAATCTTAACCTCTCACGGCTTTAAAACGCGTCGAGAGGGGAAGGTATCCAGACATTTATATAGCACATTTAGTTCTCCTCCCCAGCCGATGTGGGGCTTTACAATCTACCCCCCTTGGGGCCTAGCGTCCTCGCTGGCACATCGACTCAAACCTGTCTCTGATACCATCTGTAACATCTCAATGTCTCTCTCTCGAAATTGTCCTCTTTGGGGAATCCTCACCCCTCACGGCTTTAAAACGCTTCGAGAGGGGAAGGTATCCAAGTCTTTATATAGCACCTTTATTCGTTCTCCTCCCCAACCGATGTGGGACTTTACAGTAACCTCTCTCATATTTTCAAACTGTTTCTCATTGTATTCTTGGGCTGCTGCCCATATCTTGCTGATGTGAAATTATGTCGCATTGTTTAGATGATGTTGATGTGTACTAACTACACAGCCCACCCACTATTTTATAGCCTTAGTGTGATTTTGTAGATGGAATTAATACCTACTCTGCTGTTCACGGCAACATGAACTGTTGTCATGTGACTCTTGTCAATACAATGAAATCATGTTCATTTGTCACAACAGTGAATTGGTTTTGGTGCAGGTCTCACGTCTACATAGATTCCGTGTGATGATCTTTGAAGCCTATGCATTCATTTCCTTTGCAAAATCACGGAAGTAGATTTTGTTGGATTGGATGTTTGTGGGAGTCTATGTAATTTCATTGTGTGTGTTAACATATCGCACTATTTGTGTAAGGACCATCTCATGGCTAGATTACTACCCAATGTGGGTGGCTGTTACTTTGTAAGTGATAGCACAAGTTTGATTTAAGTTTCATCATGTGATTAATCATTTTCCTTCCAAATGGTGAGTTACAAAAAATATGATTTCATATATTTGCTATGATGCCGCTGGAAGATTATATAATTCCACGCCTTTGAAAAATCATATTGTTAGTCAAACATTAATGTGTACTATGGTTGAGTTGGCGTTGACGGGCAACCACGATTACATGTGTAGCCTCAAATCCTGCATATAAGTTGGATGTATTATTTTGTGTTTAATGTTCAGTGATATCTATAGTCACAAAGTCATGATCCGTTGAGTGACAATTGTAGTCACAATCTCATGTCATACAAGTTAAATTTATGGTCATACTCCCGTGCCTATATATCCAACTCAGTCATGTTTTCTATATTGCACCCAAAAGTAAATATAATTTTGATGAAAGTTGAGAATGGTCAACTAAATGTTTTGTGATTTACGAATATAGATGGAAAGAAAGATTTCTTTACCTTTTGTGGTTGAATTTGATTAAAAACAGTTTTTTTGGTAAATATAAGAATAACGAGATTTTCACAAAATAAGTTGAAGATGTGTTATTATTTGGAGTTTTAATAAAAAATGGTTGCAACTCTCTAAATTTCACAAGTCATATTTAAGTGGTGATGTGGTATGTTATATTGCTTTGAGTATGAATGATCTGATGTTTTTATTAATTCTTTCAATAATCACAAAATTAACAATAAAAATGTCCACTTAGTTTTCATTCTTCAAGGAGCAGATCACCTTTCTTTCACTTCTGCTACTAATAGTAATCTATGAAACCAAACATTATGATTTTGCATACATGGCTATTTTATCTCCATTGTACATTTCCGCAAAATGGTTCAACCTATTTTAAGAGATTGTTATAATTAAGCTCTCTATTATATTTCAAGATGATGAAAATCGTGCAGGTTTTGTTGCTAGATTATATATAATTAAATTAAATGGTATTTTTGTATAAATATTAAAATGTTGGTACATTACGAAAATGATTTATCTTATAGTGCTCTATCTCACTAATGCTATGTTGGTAGATTATATAATTATAAATAAACCGCGCGAAGCGTGGGAAACATGGGTATAACATTTCACTAATGTCATGCATGATATTAATGATAAATCAGTAATTTTTTGAATTTGTAAGCCTTTTCATACTAATGTTGTTCCTTTATGCTATAAATTTCATGAGGTTTTTGATCTTATTCTCTCCTTTTGAATCATGACTTTGCTAATTGTTATGCATTTATAATTCGCTAATTTTTTGTTCTTTTTTGGTTGTCAGGTATACTTTCCATTTATAACTAGAAATGTTGTGTACACGGAGATTTTCAGGAAAAATTTCAAGAGTAAGGTTAGATAGTGTTAGTAGATTGGTACATGCTGTATTTTTGTTGTTGATGTTTTTCTGGTAGATATTAAGATGCATAATATGTGTGAAAGATTTTGTTATGATATGATGCTGAATATCCTGCTCCCCGCGCAATGCGCAAGTAACCAAGTGCTAGTATTAAGTGACTTCATGATCTTAATGCTTATTTGTTGTTGAATTTGTTAAAAAAAAACTTGTTTCATATGTACCTATTTTGGGGTGTACTTGTGATTTGTTGTACATTTAGTGTGATATTTAGAATGAAGTTTATTTAATTTCAATTGACATTCGTAACAACACAATTTATAGTCGTTAGTCTATAGTCCAATGTTGTTATACATGTGACAAAGTTAATGTACAGAAATTTTGCTACTCTAAACTTGTAAATCATAAATCATACGAAAGTTAATGATTTTTGAGTTCCATGAATGTTTAAATGTAAAAGAAAAACTTGGCCAAAAAAATGTAAAAGAAAAACCATTAAGGCGCCAACCGTTTTGAAAAACTAAGTTACAACTTGCTCAGATTTTCTAATTTTTAATCTCGTGAAACTTGCAAGCAATATAAAAGCCTTAAACAAGCTGGTATATATCAGATTGAATGATTGAACGGTGTCAAACCTTGCTAACAAATATTTCCATGTGCACCAGTTTGTTTTGTAACTAGGATCTACCCAAAAATATTCCCTGAAATGATGATAACAATATCACTTAAAAAATATGGAGCTCAATCATTGGTGGAATCACCCCATCAACTTCAAAAACCAATAAAAGAAAAGCTCATTGACCAACGATATATCTTTCATAAAAAAACAGATTTCATGTTCAGTCCCTATAACCATCCTTTTAAATAATCACACTAAAACCAAACATGGAGAAGAATTAAGTTTAGAATTCAGAAAATTAGAGCCCCTGGTTGGCATATATATGCTCAGTTTCACAATCTGAAACCCAAACAAGAAGACTTGAATAATCTCCATCAACAAGAAGACTTTCTCTATCTTAGAAGCATATAAACTTAGAAATTGTCTTCAATGGTTTTCCATAGTTTCTTTAGAGTATAGATGAATCATATCCAATATTGAACAGAGAAGAAGAAGGATAGAACCAAATTTTGAACAAATTCACTCGAAGGAAGAGAAGAAAAGGACTTACATATGGGTAATTCACCAACATTTCATAATCTTAAATCAGTCCCTAGTATGGATTTTCTCTTTTAACAAAGCATAACAAAACAGAAAAGAAACATTCTTTATTATATGATTGACCTATTTAAAAATAGTTTTTTAAGTGATTTTCTAAAAGGTGAAACAAAACTCCTCTCACATACTTACTTCGTAAAGCATGCAATCACTTTTAAAAAGATAATCCAAACAAGCAAGGAGTAATCTCCACACTAATATTAGTCTTACAGTATAATTTTATCTTTTTTTTTGGCCAACTACAGTATAATTTTATCTGTGGAAGCCGTTGAAGGTTTTACAAAGAAGCTATGAGTTTTTGAGTTCATTTTTTAAAATCAAAAAATTTCCCTTTTAAGTAATTTGTTTTTTAAAAAAGGCAATATCACTCTCTAACTATATAATTATGGATTAACATTCATTTGTTAACAAGCTTCGTTAGTTTTCTTAACAGTTATAACAAATCAATTCTATTTTCAAGACATGCAAAAATTATCTCAATTATATACTAATCAATTAATACAAGCACAAAACAGCATTTACCCATTATCAATTTCATTTCACTATATGAATAACTTTTCCCCAAAAAAAATTATATTCATCATCAAAGAACTGAGATTAAAAATCAGAAATATCACCTATATATATAATATATGTCTAAATCCATTTAATGTGATCAGATGTAGCGCATCTATTTGTTTCTTTTTTATGAGAGAAGTCCAAAAAAGACAGTAAGACTCATTCATATACATATATAGGTAGTTGACAGTTGCTGGTCAACAACCAAGATAAGAACTTACGAAAACGAAGTTTACACTACTACACCGAAGGTCTTTCACGACCACAAAAGGAGGCTTTTCACGACCACTTTTTTGTGGTCGTTAAATCCGTCGTCGTTAAAAGTATGGTTTTCACGACCAAAGTTGTGTGGTCGTGGAAAATAGCTTATTCACGACCCACATTTAGACATGTGGGTCGTCAATAGTATGGTTTTTCACGACCAACTTGTGCAAAATGTGGTCGTTGATCTCTCCAGGAAGTATTTTAATGAACTGATATTATCAAAGTATTCACGACCAACCTTTTAACAGTTTGGGTCGTGAAAACTATTCACGACCACATGTTCTAGAGTGGGGTCGTGAATTAAGCTACTTTTCACGACCCACTTTTGCTAAAGTTTGGTCGTGAAAAGTTTTCACGACCAAACTTTAGCAAAAGTGGGTCGTGAAAAGTAGGTTTTTTTTTTTAATTTCTACTTTTTTTGTGGTTCAGTATGCCATTTCCTGCGCCTATTACTACTCAGAGAAGCCAACATCAAACAGAAGCCAATTACTACTCAGAGAGCTACCAGAAGCGCATACATCAATTACTACTCATGACCAAAATAGATCCAACATTATACTACTCAGAAGCAGACATCATTTTCAAGTAACCACAAAATGAAACATTCTACAAAGTCAACTACTCTAAGTGAGATCCAACAGAAGCAGTTATGCGCAAAAAAAAGATCCAAACAGAAGTGCACATTATACAACCACAACATGTACAAAGTCAATCACTACCCTGATTGAGATTAGGCAAAGAAAAAAAATATTCAGCAAGTACATTACGTATCATGTCTATTTCCTCATCCTTGCTGAACGGATCATTGCTAAAACCATATATGCTCCCCAGAGTCTGCAATAACCATAATGAAAATGTGATTCTTTATTATAGAGGCATTGAATATTGTAACATTGGGTAAAGAATACGTACAGTAGCTAATTTCCCTTGTGTGAATTGTTGATGAACTATGTCAAACATAAATTTGATGACGTAATAACCACACTCGGTATGACCTGTCTGTTTTGGGCACTATAAAAACAAATAACATCATTAATTAAGGAATTAATAATAATCTCACATACAATTTAATTGCAGCTAAATTTAGTTAAATATTATAAAGAATGTTACACCTTAATATTGTGAGTCCGAATAGGGTTACGCTCGAGCGTCAGAGCGTCAGTATTATGTGCATCATGCCATCTTAGAATGCCCCTGAAACCATGAAAAATGATAGCATTTAATCTAAAGTTTAGTGTAATGTTATCACGTCAAATGTGATTGGAAGATATAAAACTAACTAACAATTCAAAGACTTTTTTGTGATCTTGGTCAATACTTCCTCCCTTTATAGAGTCAAACCAAAAAATTCTAAACTCTCTGGGACAAATGACAGCCAAAGTCCAATGACGCCTGCAACAAATAAAACAAAATACAAACGTTAAAGCTAATAAATAAAGTTAGAAGTTGTTAAGTCAAATTCTAAAACCAACAAATTCTAACATATCCACTCATTATAGATATACCTGAAATTCCTTCAACAGTCGATATCTCTTAAACTTCTCCCAAGTTGCTGGATCAATATTTTGATATGTGTCACATGGAGTTTGCCCCATTCTCGCACCCCCAAAGATGTACTCCTGGCCTAACCGATGCTTAAAGTCTTTCCACCTATCTTGATTTCGATGCAAGCAATATTCCCTGAAAGCCTCAGTATCAGGCACATCCCAGTATAACTGCAATGGAAACAAACACAAATAAGACTTACTAACACAATACATATCATGAATATTTAACTGTAATGGAAACATAAATAAGGATTACCAATATATCTCTCCAACATTGCTTCTTATCCTTGTCGTCCACGTCTTTCCACTCATTTATCGCTATATTTATTCTATTCCTCGCCAGTGTACCAATGAAGCTAGCGAATGGCTTTGCAGTTGGCCGCGTAGGCCTACCAAATTCATCAAGATGCAGATGATTTCTTTGATGATGCTCAGCTGGTTGAGAAAGTACTTGAGCAAGTTTTGTTGGACCTCTACCCCTTCTCCGCGGAGGGGGTGGAGGAGGGGGCTCCTGATGCTCCTCATCATCATGATCTGAGCTGCTTTCTGCCATTAACCTGTGAAAAAGAAACGATTAGGCATGTCATCAAAAAATCAGAGGAAGCAAGAAGAAAAAGTTTAAAATTAGTAAAACATATAATCTCAAGCAAAAACAAAACTGAAATGCTCAGTATAAACTCCATTTGAATCTCACACCTTTAATTAAACAAATTTGTGCCCTAATTCTTGGTAGGACTAATCGGCAAAACAGAAACATAACAACTATAGGAACGAAAAGCAAAGTCACTGTTACATTAGCAAAGTTACCGTTACATACCGTGAGCGTGGAGACCTTGTGTGTCACTTGTTTCAAAATCTTCTTTGAAAAAGAGGAAACCTAAGAGTTCATAAAGAGAGTGTGAGGCGGTGGATAAGCAAAAAAAGAAGGTAACATAAAAAAGAGCAACCTTTACCTTCCAATGGCGAGACGGTGGGCGAGGACGGTGGGAGCGCGAGACGGTGGATTGAGAGAGAGATTGGCAACGCGAGACGGTGGGGGACGGTGGGCGACAGTGGGGAAGGGTGGGAGACAGTGGGGAAGAAGGGTGGGAGACGGCGGAGCGAGAGAGAGTGAGAAGCGCGAGAGAAGCCAGACTTTGGAGGGAACTGGAACTTAGGTTTGGAGGGAAAGAAAATAATCCCGCCAGACTTTCCACGACCACATTTAAGTGACTTGTGGTCGTGGAAAGTACCTTATTCACGACCCAGTTTTGGAAACGTGGGTCGTGAATAATCCACGACCACATTTTACCAAAGTGTGGTCGTGAATAATATAGCTTTCACGACCACACTTTGAATAACTGTGGTCGTGGATAATTATGCAACTTTCCACGACCACAGTTACAGAAATTGTGGAAGTGGAAAACCTCCGCCTTTTCAGTTATTTACAAGTTTGCCACCGCGTGTTTTAACTACGACCCCATTGTTGAATTTGGTCATTAATGCTGGTCGTGAAAGGCTTAATTTCTAGCAGTGTTATTTGGCGTTTTCTGAACTTGTTCGGGCAAAGTGTTGTATGTGTTCTCTTGCATGTCGCAGTATTTCTACGTTGATATTGAGTATATATACGAAAATGATCCGTAATTTGTCTCAAAGTACATCTACCACCCTATAATTTTTTGGGGACAAAAATAATCCCATAGTTAGTAAAGTGGGACAAAAATGACTATTCCATTAAAATCTCATTAATTTTGTTAGTTTTCACAGTTAAGTGACAGTTAAGTGACATGCAAATGTTTATTTTTAACCCGTGAATGCACACATCACCAACTTAGTTGAAAAGTTGAAAAAATGACCATTTATTCTCATTTTCTACCTCCTCTGACTTTGAATTCACCATCTCTCTCCCCCCTGAAAATCCTCTGCCAACCTCTGTGGAATCGACTCCCACTCAATTCAATCCTCTTTGTAATCCAAGAGGATATTCTAGGGGGAGAGAGACTGTGAGTTGTAAGTGAGAGGAGGAAGAAGATCAGAAGAAATGGTCATTTTTTTTATCTTTTTTACTAGGTTGAGGTGTGGATCCACATACATGTAAAAAATAAGCATCCACATGTTACTTCACTTTGAAACACTTTGAAAACTAATACAGTTAATGAGATTTCGATGGAATGCTCATTTTTGTACCATTTCGCTAAATGCTAACCTTTTATGGCTAAAAATATATAGGGTGGTGGGTGCACACTGAGACAAACTATAGAGTCATTTAAGAACTTTTTGCGGTTGATATTTTATAATTCTTGTAGTTTTGGGTTCATTTTGATGGGAAATGGTTTATATAATATGGTTAGTGCTATGTATCTTGTATGATGTGTGTTTGGGTATCTACTCATGCACTTCTTGTATCTAACTTTTATGTTTTGATGTAAAGTCGACCTTTTATAAAAGAGAAAAAAAGAAAACTTTATTTTTAACTAATATTATTTGATCCCACGAGATGCACGATAAATGTACAACATCTAATTGCATTTTTAAAATTGAAAATTGAAATATATTTTGTAACTCTATTATTACTATAATTAATAACATCATCATAATAACTAATTATCTTATTTTTTAGTGAATAAATCTTTATATTGAGACTTTTTTGGACACATTTTTAGCAAAGAATTTAGGCTCACTCATGATCTAAGGCATGACTTCTAAAAACTCATGATCCATTATAAACCGTGAGTTTTATTTTATAAGATATCTCTTATAAAATTACGTAAAAAAAAGGAAACTTAAATCCAATTGGTAAATGTTTTTTTTTTTAAAAATAGCTGATTGAGCATTGAGCCAATTTGAGTTTAATTTTTTAATGAACTCTAGGTATCCACCACTTATGGTAGTGATTAATCCCATTGACATCAGGCCTCCACTTAAGGATACACGGTTGATCACGAAATGCTCTCAATGCTCACGGGTGAGATTCGAACTCCTAATCACTTGCTAAGGACCAAATTAAATGAGAAATCGTTAGGGCACACTTGCCAATTTGAGGTTTCAAAATGTGGAAAACGTCGATTATTTGTTTTGTTCTTTGTAGGAGGTTTGTTTGTTTCTGTGAGAGATATGCTCATAGAGTTTCCTGAAAAATCAATTTGATTGGTTTATTGCTGATAAAAAGTGTGCATCATTTGGAATGATTATTCGAACAACTAATTCTCGTGATGACTTTGTTGCTGGTGACAATTTCTTCAACCACATATTTTGATTAAGAATGAAGTCGGTGGTAGGGTTCTTGGCAATGAATCCTCCCTATACTTATGTTAGGCTATGTTTTTTTAGGGTTTCTTGACAATAATATAATTTTATTTTATTTATAAATACATTTTGAACTTTTCACGTTAAATCCTATTGTCATATTAAAGAAAGTCTCATTGTTGATCCCATGATAAAAGTTGGATATCATTGTTCGTTGAACCTTAAAATAGTTAGGTACTATTATTGATTATAAGACAAAAGTTATGTATCATAAATGAACTTTCGCCCTTTTGTTTTTGAAGAACTTTTATTTTTTGACTTGTAATTCACTTTTCCCTACTTAAATGAAATAGTATGTGTTATTTGAAAAACAGAATGATGCTTTATATAGTTTATACTGAACTATCAAATGCTGCCTTGCTTTTCAAATGTGTGTATGTGCAATGGAACCCTTAGAAATGAAAATGGATTTATGATAAAACTTCTCTTAAAAAAGAGTAGAAGAATACGGTTGACTCAAAAAATAAGAATCTGTAGTGTTAGATCTTGTGAGGGAGAATTATTATTATTATTATTATTATTATCATTATCATCATCATTATTATTATTATTATCAGGTATTATATCAGAGATTTATTAACTAAAATATTAAATTGACTAGCTAGTATATGCATTTGCTCAAAATGCATTGGTCTACCAACTATTAAAATGCCCTCATCTGATAGTTAGCTACACGGAACCGCAACAGAATGGATTTAGTTTAAATTTTATTACAGAGACCCCACGTCTCATAATACAGACCAAAAAGAATGCAATCAGTTCAAGTTTACACACAGACACTTTAACACACACACACACACACACACACAAACACACATAAATACATAGATACACGATCTTGTGTTTGCTATGGTTTGAGATAGGCATGTGAGGAGAAATGAAGGACAAGAAGAAGACGAGGGGTAGTTGGTCTGTTCCAAGGGTGAGATTGATGGGCCTCTTGTGCTTCTCAATTCTCATAATTGCACAAATCACGCTCTCTCCACCATTAATCTCCATCTTTTCTTCTTTTTCCTCCTCTGCTGATCTTCTCAATCTAAGACTATCACTTTACTCTAATAATCATTCTCAGTCACCAGAACACAAGCTTTCCACAGGTATGCCTTCAATTCACGGAGATCTTGCATTTCAGTTTTTGTTTCTTTGTATTCTTTAGAATTAAAATTAGATTTTCGTAAATAACAGCACAGTTATTGCGGGAAATGAAAGACAAGTACTTTATTTACCACCAAACTATATTATTAGCATTAGTATTATTATATTAAAAATTTATTCAATCGTTTTGTAAGCAAGAATGTTTCGTAATTATTTTTCATTCATAAAAAGACTTCAAATCTTCAAGTGAGATAGAAATATAATTAAAGACATTTTGGAAAACAATTGCTGGAAATTCTCAACCATAAATTTTACAACGTGAAGGTACCTGAAAAATAATTTAAGGATCTAGCTATAGTATATTTTCAAGTGTATAACTCTTTTTCAATTATAACTTATCTGTTAAATTACAAACACACACACACATACACACACTATATTTGGATGTGAGTTTACTGTGATTTTTTATTCTAAAAGAGCCTTTAAAGTTGTTGGGGCTTGAGGTTTATAATAAGTGGTTTTTTTCCAATTGAACTCTCATTTTGGACTTTTGCTGATAGTGGTTCCCATAGAATGTCCATTTGTGTAAGAGATTTTCATGGTTAATTCAAGAACAGCAGACAGACAAACAGAAGACACAGAGAGAGAGAGAGAGAGCCGGGGGAGGGGGAAGGAGGGAGAGAGAGATATAGTTTTCATTATGTCTAAATTAAAATATTTCTATTCTTGTTTTTAATTTTATTATGTATTACTCTCATTATAAGTAGGATTTGTTAACATACTTTGATTAAGTTAAAGTTTTTAATTAAGTTAGTTAATATAATATGTTATTTTAAAAAAACCTTATTCATCTTCTCAATTCACTCCGTCTTTCTTAATTATTGCTCATAAAGTACGGTAAAGATTTTTTTTTAAAAAAAATGATGAAATAGAGAAATAAGGTTAGAACATAAATCAATATAATTTCTTAGTTCCTATAGTTTTCATGAGACTTGAATAGCTAATTCAATAACTTTGAGTTTTATCTCATTTTTTATGAGGTCCTTTGGGCTTACTTGGTTAACTCCACGAATCTTACAGATCAAGTTTCTTTGCTCACAAAAAAGTTAAGTATAGAAAGCTAATTATATTTAAAATGTCGAATCTTACTTATACGGTCTAAATTTGATTTATATTATATATATATATATTTTAATAATTACACATTAACCTAAACCGTGCAAATGAGATCTGGTGGTTTAAAAATGACTAGCTCCCATAGTCATCTTTTTTATGAGTAGAGAAACCGGTTCTGAATTGTTGTCCATGAAAAAAAAACCTGCTAAATCGATCACAACTAACAATAATAAAAATTTCTGTTAAATAAATGTGAGGTGTCATTTATATAGTATTAATAATTTAATATCGCTGATTATGTTTTTCTCAATTCTATAATTAGAAAAGGCACGTGGCGAAGTCAAGCGACACCCTCATATAAGCATCCAAATCAACTGTGACCGCACTACCAATCGTTATGACCTTTGCAACATAAATGGTTCCACTGTTGTGGACCCCATTAAGACTACATTCTATGTTATGGGCCCTACAAGATCCAACAAGCACAAGACTGTAGAGAAGGTTAAGCCATACCCAAGAAAATTCGATGATGATGTGATGCCCAAAATCAAGGATGTCACTCTTATTTCCGGCTCAAAAGGTCCAAAATGCAAGATCCATCACAATAGTCCAGCATTGGTATTTTCTGCCGGCGGCTACACAGGAAACTTTTACCATGATTTCAATGATGGATTCATCCCTTTGTTCATCACCGTCAACACTATTTTTCCTAATCACCAAGATTTTATACTAGTCCTATCTGAGTGCGCTAATTGGTGGGTCATGAAGTATGTAGATTTATTGGGCACATTTAGCAAGCACCCAATTATTTCACTAAAAAACGAAACCAAACCTCATTGTTTCCTTTCAACCCATGTGGGCCTCATTTCACACGGCTTCATGACCATAAACAGCACATTATTACCAAACTCAAAAACATATTTACACTTCCGTGATGCCATACATAATGCATTTGGCCGCTACATGCCTAAACAAATTTCATCACCTAAAAATCTAACTCTTCGGCCACGGCTTGTCTTCGTGATCCGAAAAGGTCCCATTGGTAGAGTTATATTGAACCAAGAAGAAGCAATTCGAGTCATGGAAGAAGTAGGTTTCAATGTGATTGTTTTTGAGCCTAAGAAGAATGATTCACTACATGAGTCTTATGAATTTATTAGTTCATGCCATGCTATGGTTGGCGTTCACGGTGCCGCACTCATGCACGCATTGTTTCTTCGACCGGGATCGGTGTTTATGCAAATCGTTCCTATTGGTGTTAAATGGGCAGCAGACACATTCTTTGGGAGGCTAGGGAGAGGGTTAAATATGGAATACATGGAGTATCACATTGAAGCAGAAGAGAGTAGTTTGGTGGAAAAATATGGAAAGGACAGCTTAATGGTAAAAAATCCAAGTGCGTTACAGAAGGGTGGATGGCCAATAGAATTAATGAATACATACCTGAAGGGACAGGATGTGAAGTTAGATTTGGTTCGATTTAGAGGGTACATAGAGGAAGTCTACAAGAAAGCCTCCAAGTTCATGCATAAGGAGTAAAGTGGCATTCTATGAAAACCCGAACAAACACACTGGTGTAACATATTTGAGAATTCCCTAAAAGTTTATTTTTGGGTCACACCCTTCTGGATCTGTAAAGCTTTCAGGACATAATTTGGTCCATCAATTTTAGTTAGTTTAAATAAAGATATTAATCCCTGCAATTTTAAAGGGGCGTTACAAATTACTCTGTGTTGGTGTTTAACTAATTTTGTTAACATAACTAGACGAGACAAAATGACTTGAAAATAATCGATTTAAAAATAAATTAAGGAATGTACTTTGAAAATAAAAAAGGAGAAAACTAAATTACATCACAAACTAATATTAGAAAGAGTTGTGTTAGAGGAATGCATTTAAACGAACATTTGATGAAGATGCATTAAAATTGAACTAAAATTTAAGTATATGTGCTTAAATAGTTAAATATCATTGGAAGGAATATGATTAGCAAATAAGTATATTAAATTAATACAAAAGACAAAGATGATGTTGTCACTAGGAGTAAAAGTGATGTTCTTATGCACTAAGTGAAAAAGTAGAAACTCTATTTTTATGGTAGAAAATGCCATGCTCCTTGTCTTTATCTTATATTTGTTTCACCTGGTTTTCTTGCTTAGCTTTTGTAAATAGGGAATTTGATGAATATTTGGAAGTCTGATTTGAAAGACTTTAAATGATAGCAACAAATATATGTATATGTGAATATAACAAGCTATCTAATAAACAAGAAACAATATATAGCGGAAGCGATAAATAAGTACCTCTCGTCATTGCTTTTGTGAAATGAAAGAAGTGTGATGACTCCCCATATTTAGTGGTCTTTAGGAAATATTTTGTTGTATTTGGGGAGTAATTAATTAAATAAATAAGAGATTTTGAGGTGAATTGGAAATATATTAATTTGAAATATTATTTGGGAATTAAAATAGGAAACTTGAAATAATAAAAGAAAATATTTTAAAGGGAAGTTTCTTATTAATGAGATTATATGATTGAGCTATGGTGATTATTTCCTATTTCCTTTCTTTCTCTTATCATAGGACAATGCAGATAAGGAAACAAAAGAAAAAGGAAAGAATGAGTCTTGAGCTTGGGCTAGATCTTTGGTGACCTAATTGACTAAGGAGATAACTCATTATAAAAAGGAAAGGAGGAGCTTGTGAAGAGGAGGCTGATTTTAATTATTCCAATTTTCTAAGCCCAGAGACATTTACGACAAGAAAAAGTAAAAAGACATTCACGACAAGAAAGAGTAAAAGGATTAGCTGTTTGGTCTTCTTTGGTTCTTAAAGCAAATATATATACAAGAGATTATTCACCGAGGAAAAAGACGAAAAGGAGAAAGTGACTGGACCTGTTTCAACTGACACACACGCGGACACACAGAAAGAAGCTAAGGAAGAAAGAAAGCTAACGCGAGGAGGAGAATAAGCAAGTTTCAACTGTCCAACTTGTCATCTTCAGTTTCATTGCGGGTATTTGTTCTAATTTTCCCTATGACTGTAGATTTGATTTTCATTATTATTGGGATTGTTTTGGACCCTATGTGTGATTAGTTCCTTTTACAACCTAGAGTACTATGAACTTGTTTGTAACTTAGTATTTTATTTCCCACTATTTAGTCATGGTTAATTTAATTTAGTTTATTTAATCTTACTTTTAGTTATTACCTTGTTTAGTGCTTGATCACCATTAGACATGTTTAGGGAATTTAGAATTGGACTCGGAAGAGGGAATTTTAAATAGACCATGAGATTAAATAGTGTAGGATTGGATTTTAATCTGATTTGCGACTAGGATAGGAATATACCTAGAAGCCCTACATAGTCACATTACAGCGGTACCGAGATAAATTAGCCTAGTAAATTAGTGCATGACATTGCGTAATTAAGCTAGGCAAGGATGTAAGTGGACCAGAAGGCATTTATAGACACTAGTACTCTAGATTAGCTAGTTGAATTAATTCATAATTAATTTAGTGGGGAATAAAATCTAAGAAGCAGATAAGGGATTAGTGGCTCTAGGTTGTTCTTTTGACTCGTGAATTTCTTTTGTGTGAATATTTTGTTTTATTTATTTTCTTAGATCATAGATAATTAAAATCAATTTTCTTGTATTTACTCAACTTGAATGAAAATAGGAGATCTAATACCTAGTTATTAATTGTCCGAATCTCTGTGGGATCGACCTTGATTTACCACTTTACTAAAATACGATCCATACACTTGTGGAATTTTTATCAAAATTTTGACCAAAGCTCTTCTGACTAGGGTCTGGCACAATGATGGTATCTGTTGAAGTAACCTTAACCAGTCAGGGAACCTGGAATTTAAAGAGAACGACGGCTCTCTATGAGTTTAGGTTATCTATCGTATCGTATTAGACGTCATTGTATTCTCTCCATAAGAAAATTACCTTATATAAATAACCAAATGCAAGAAACCCTAACTTTGATATTGGGCCTAATGTTGACTAACGGGCCACTTAAAATTATTATTATTAATTCCTAAAGTATAACTAATATGATAATATAAATATTAACAATAATTCTATTATTTGTGTTGTAAGAGACTTTAGAAATTTTCATATGGAGAGTTTGTCCATCAATTGTCCATGTATCATTATTTGTGTTGTAGGAGACTTTGAAAGTTTCATATGGATCATCAGGGAGGGACTTTAGAACCATATCCATCAAGAACTGCTCAGTTGGCTCCATATCAAAGGATTTTAGACGAGAGGAAAGATCTCTCATCTTCAGTATATGCTGACGAACCCTGACAAGGCCCTTAGGCTGCATGTTGCAATACTCCATCATGATGGCAACACCCATCTGCTTATCATTTGGCTTATACTGTTTCTCAATAACTTCTAGATATTCCTTGGCAGTTTCACACTTCGGAATTGCTTCCTGAAAGCATTTTTGGATCTTAGTCCTCATGAGTAATATGACAAGACGACTAGTCTTTTCCCAATGCCTATGGTACTCCTTGGTTTCTTCATCTGCTGAATCAGCAGTTACAGGGGCCTGGGTGTCTCAAGGACATAGTCCATTTCCAAGCACCCCAGTCGCAGAAGGATATCATCCTTCCATTTGGGAAAGTTATTGTTGTCCAAACACATGTTCCTACTAGCTTGAGCAAGAATGCTAGTGTGAAACTGAGATGAAATATTAGTTGTTTTATTCAGAGAATTCAAAAACAAAATTAGACAATTAATTTGACTCAATCACAATTCACTATGCCATGTATGCTTAAGAAAAAAGCAATAAAATGTATCAAAAAGAAAAAAGCAATAAAAAAGCATACAAATATAAATACGTATCACTAAAATCTACCTGTGGGCAAAAAAGTTAGCATAACATGTATTTATCTTAAAATAATGGAACTAAAACACGTTTATATTTTCTGATACCTGTGGGCAACTTGGGAAATATTAAGGTCATTTAATTCCACCCCACAGGTAAATTAATTGTACGAGTATATTTAATTACAATTGATCTTTTTATACATATATGTGATGCATGTAACTTAAGAAAATGGATGTGAAACTAAAACTTATTATATTTCCTAATACCTGTGGGCAACTGAGGAAAAATAAGATCATTTTATTTCACAATAATTAAATGTACTCTTAAGAAAAGGATGTAGTTGCTACTCCTAATACATGTCACAAAAAATATCATAATGTTGATTTATGAAAAATATTTATATGCACATACTTTATTGGGAGTAATTAAATTAATTTAACCTTTGTTTAATTTAATATAGACTCCCACTAATTTTAGCACCCACAAGAAATATTATTTAATATTTTTTCTTAAATATAAACAATTAAAGATGCCAGACAATTTATATGCCAAAAAAATCTATCACATAAATAATTAAATCAAGCACAAAACCACAACCTTAATGATATATGTATTTCTGGAATTTAAATAAAATAAAAATTAAAAGGGGACTAAAATAAAATTCCAGAAACATAAAAGGGGCAAACATGTAATTTTCGCTGATCAAAAAGTGCTTCTGGCCGTTAGGGACTAAAATAAAATTCCAGAAAACTAATTGAGAAAAAACCGTAATTATTGCAGCTCGAAATGAAATATAAAAAGAATTTTGGGACTAAAGTTGTAATATTTGCAATATCACGTATTTCTGAGACTAAAACCGTAATATTCACGTATTTCTGGCGCTAAAACCATAATATTTACAATATCCCATTTTTTTATTTAACGGTCTGACAACTGCTAGACACATAATCCTCCACGTCACATAATCCGGAAACATGCATGACTGCTTCACAAAACGTTATGTTTTTGATAATTAGAAAACAAGAAAAAATCAAACGCACACTTTATGGAAGCGGTTTTAAACAAAAACTACCCAGTCTCTTGATCGGTTCTCTCCTTCTTTCTTCCTCAGCAGCTGCCGTCAGTTCCAGCCACCATTGACGGCGCTATGGAGCTCGATTCCGGTATCGTTATGGCTGGAAAAAGGTAGGATTTCGTCCAACATTTCATAACAAACTGATATTCATTAATTTTTTAATGATTTATTATGACAAACTTAAACTTTCCAAAAGCCAAAATTTTTGAAAATTCCAAAATTGAAAATGTTGGTTACTGGAAAATTTTTTATGGCTTTGAGCTTGTAAACACAATCAGATCTTTAAATGATTTATTTTCAAGAGAATCATATGTTAGCCGAAAATAATATGATCAGCAAAATTAGTTACAAATATATTTTTGGTTCAGGTATAAAATAAATATGTAAACAAACAGATAAAAAGACAAACAAAAAAATTTCATGGATAGAAACAAATTCACACAAGAACATCATCATCATCATCAAAGCTTTATCCCAACTAAATGGGGTCGGCTACATGGATCAATAGTCATGCTTGGAGATAAATCATTCATCAAATGATCTCATTGAATAACTTTGTTAATAGTTCTTTTAGGTCTCCCTCTTTTTCTTTTATGTGCCTCTTCCCATGAGAGTGTGATAGCCCTTGTGAAATACCAGGTAATGACCTATTGATAAAAAATGTGTGTGTCCATGCTCAATAGATTCGACATACTTTTACGTTGGCTGCTGAAGCCTAACACAACCCTACTTCTTTATCTGGGCTTGGGACCAGCTATAAATATAGGCGGAGTATTCAGGACATCACGGAGTTTTTTCCTTGTAATTTTCTCGAGAATTCTTTCTCTGAATACACTGCTCCTGAAGAGGGCAACGAGATTGTGTCTTCATTTTCGCGGAAGAAGAACTAAACCACCACCTTGTTCGACGAGATCCTTCAAACAAACCACCCCTTTTCTTAGGAGTAGACGCGGGCAATTGAGGTAACCAATGTTAATTTACTTCATATGCTTGTTTTGAAACATAAGTGTTTTAAATTGTATTTTGATCGTATAAATTTGATTTATGAAATGTTATTTTGATTGTATAAAATTCCGATGAAGTGGGAAGTATGTTAATCTATTTTTTTTATCATAAAGCTCGCATGTACATGTGTATTGGATTGTTTTTTTAATACAATGATTTGTTATGACTATTGTTGTGATGGAGATTTGTGGTGGGTTGTGGAGAATTTTGTTTGGAAGCCCGCGCGGCAAGCCTCTACTACTGATCCTAGTAGTTGGCACCTTGTCAGGCCCATTCTCTATTCCTACCCCCGATCAGGGTTTGGAAATAGGCGCTTGGGTAAGACACCTCTTGAGCCTAGACCCAGGTGGGAGGTAAGAGAGGGGACCGACACCTGAAGTGAGTGGTATAACCTTAGTGGGGTTATACAGCATGAATGGTTCGGATCCACGTCTGAGAGTTATATGAAGGAGATCAGTTGGGGGTTTAGAAATGCTCCGTTTGGTTGGGGAATTTTGGAGGGGAGGTGAGGGGAGGGGAGGGATGAAAGGCAAGATACCTTGTTTGGTTGAAAAAAGTGGAGGGGAGGGGAGGTAAAAAATTGTCTTTATCTGGCCCTTGCCCTCTCTCTCCTCACCCCCAAAAGTGAGGTTTTTTGGAGGGGAGATGATTGGACCGAATTTTATGTCTTTAAGCATGTGCAATTGAGCTTAATTAGTGTGATTTAATTGTTATATTTGATCATTATTGGTGATTATTATTGCGTATGCTTATGTGATTTAATTGGAGAATATTAGCCTAATTACTTGCATTTTAAGTAACCAAGGGTATTTTGGTCATTTTGACTATTTTGTGCTTTTCTACATGTAGGGGGTCCCACGTGGGCCCCACAAACATTTGGAGTTGCTCGGAGTGCAAGGAATTGGCTTGGAGGGAAAGGCAAAGGCATAAGACAAAAGTTACCCCTTTTGTCAAAAACAAGAGATTTTCACATTACTAAAAGAGGTAATTTTGGCTCCACATTCAAATTCAAATTTGGAGTTGTTGAAGGCCTCATTAAAGGCATTTTTGGAAGCACAATGGAGAGGAGAAAAAGGAGCAATCTTTGGAGATGCATCTAGACCTCATTTAGGATCCATTCATATACATTTCCACCTAATACCAAAAATACCCTTCCCTCCTTCACACATATACCCCACGGCCTCTCCCCTCACTTTCACCATCAAAATATCTTTTGACAACTCATAATCCCCACTTGACAACTCATCATCTCACTAATCCTTATCATTAACCCAAACCTCACTTCATTTAACCTAACCCACTTCATTTGTGACAACATCCTTAATTTCACTTTCTCTCTCTTCTCACATTCTCTCTCAACTCTCTCTTTTCCATCTTCATCCAAACCTCATGGCCTCCATCATTTTCTCCATGGATTCTCCACGCAACAAGCTCATTCTCACCTCCATGAGTTTCGGCTAAGCTTCCTCTCCTCTCTCTCCAAAGGAATGTGCTTGTAATCTTCAACATTTGGCCTCATGTGCTTGTACATGTAACTTTTAGGTTTGTGAGCTAGATTTTTATTTTCGCCTAATGTCTCTCTAGATCTAGGTTTCATTAGGTTAGGACACTCTTCTTTTAGGTGTTCTACTTGATTTTGACTCGCAAGCTCTCTTTTGTGTTTAGCTCATGAAAACCTAAAGCTATATGTTTGTAATTTCATGACATATGTGTGTGCGATTAGCTTATATATGTGTTTGTGAAATGAATGTGTCACTTAGGTGCTAGATATAGTCCCTAATGTTGTTTAAGGTATGAGCTCAACTTGAAAGAGCATTAAGCTTGGTTAACCTAATTAAACTCTTGAAGATTTCTTAGATTTAAGAGATCTCAAGGATTTAGTTAGGTTATATCAAGATTAACAAGTATATGAGGTCACATTTACCAAAAGCACAAAGTACTTTGGAGAGGGAGGTACTTCTCATCTTATTCCTTCACTTGTTTCATTCGGTTATTGTAGTTATTTTGCTAGGTTTAATTAGTTGTTAAACATAAAAATCACTCTCTCATTGCTTGTTAAATTGCGTGACATAATATCCTCTTACTTGCAAGAATTTGAACCTAGATTGAGAAAAGACCTAGCTCACCACTACTACCTAGTAGTTGAGTTTGGAAATTATTGACTAGACCTTTAGGGCGACATAAAGGTTAAATCAGGAGAGAAAGTGAGTGTCTACTCTTGACTTATTTGCCCATATCATATTTCCTAAATACCAAAATTACCCCCATCAATTAACACCCATTTTCCCATCGTTAAAATCCCTACTGCTTCACTTTCATCTTCACTCATCTACACTGCGCCTATACAGAGCCAGAGGCATCAGTGTTGTCCATCTTTTTTGTCGTCACTGCTCTTCAAAGGTGAGTGTATAAAACTGTGCGCCTATTCATAACATGTGTTATTCACACACACACATAGACACAAACACGGATCCGGATTTTTTCCCTCCCTGCGCTGAGAAAATTAATTAAAACCACATCTTTTTTTCCTTCTTCTTCATCTCCTTCCCTGTGGTACAATATCACTTTGATTGAATATATATATATATATATATATATATATATATATATATATATATATATATATATATATGTTTCCCTCTAATGTGTTAGGTAGTGAGGAATATAGATGGGAAGGAATATCAGTGAGGGATTAGAATAGGCGAAGGAGAAAGAACTTTATTTGGTAATAATTTGTATAATATGTGTTTGTGTGATTGGAGAGAGTGATATCTATCAACTTTAGTTTGTTTGATTTGCCTATATTTTTTTTGAGATGAATTAGAGCAATCTTATTATAGGTTCGCAAAGTTTGCTTGCTGCTCAGATTTTTATTGCTTTTTACTTATGGACTGCATTATGATGATAGATTCACTTCTTTTATTTTTACTAGTGGTCTTGTATTTATTGGATATATGTTGACTTCAATTGTTAGATAAGGTTGGATTTCAAAAACAATTTAGCCTTGCAACAATGGTTGAATTTGCGCCAAAAAGTCGTTCCACTGCTCACATGCATCTTTGTATACTTCCATATTCGAAACTCCCGTAAGAGAAAAATATGCTATAGTATGATGAGTTCTGAAAGGGAAAGAGCGCGGGAAGAACTAATGGGTGAATTAAGCAAACCTGGTAAGAGCCACGATATTGTTCGAATGAATTATGAAGCTTTCCTAAAATTATGTGATTTGCTGGAACGAGCAGGGGGATTAAAACCCACAAGATGGTCAACTGTGGAAGAGCAAGTGGGAAAAACCCTTTACATGCTAGGACATACAGCTGCAAATCGGGTTGTAAATTTCTTCTTCAAAAGATCTGGTGAGACTATAAGTCGTCATCTCCATAATGTTTTGCGAGCCATTATCATTACAATAGGAGATAAATTCATTGTACAACCAGATGGAAAAACAACCCCCCTGAAATCCAAAGTCATAGAAGGTTCGACCCATTCTTTAAGGATTGTGTTGGTGCTATAGATGGTACACATATTTGTGTTAAAGTATCTGCTAACGATGCTCCTTGTTATCGTGGAAGAAAAGAATTTCCGACACAAAATGTGCTAGCAGCTTGTACATTTAATTTGTAATTTACTTATGTGCTTACTGGATAGGAAAAAACTGCTTCAGACTCTAGGATTATTAAAGATGCACTAATACGAGAAGATAAGCTCATAATTCCTGATGGTAAATACTATCTCGTGGATGCTGGATTCATGCTGACTGTTGGACTTATTACTCCATATAGAGGTGTTTGGTATCATTTGAAAGAGTATTCAGAAAGAAATCCTCCATAGAATTACAAAGAATTGTTCAATTTGCATCACGCATCACTACGTAATGCGATTGAAAGAGCTTTTGGTGTTTTGAAAAATAGATTTTCTAATTTAGCCAACTCAACTGAGCCTACATATGGAATAAAAATTAAGTCTTATAATTGGATGTTGTTGTATTATTCATAATTATTTAATGGGCATGGATCCCGATGAAGAAGAGGAAAATCTCCTAGCACAAGTTGATCAAGAGCTTGCAGCTCAATCCCAAATGCTTGATGATAATCATGACCAACATGGTCACAATGATTAAACTACTCAAGCTCGACTCAATAGGGATTCAATAGCAACTGCAATGTGGCTGGATTATCAAACTTGGGTTTGTATTTGTTGTATGATTTGTTGGGATTTATGTTTTCAAGTGTGCTTTGTATTGTTGTTTTACTTTGTATGTTTTCTGTTATTCCAGTTTTATAATGGGTTTGTATTGTAATCAGATTTATGCTAGACATGGATGTAACTCCTTATTTTTAATGCATTATGTAATGTGTGAGATTTAACATGATCTAATATTTTTTTTAAATTGTTTTGGTTCTTATCTTTGACTTGGACAAGGGCCATGGATGATTATTTAGTGGATGCTTTTATGGAACAAGATAAATGTGGCAACAAAGTGAAAGGGACATTCACTCCCAAGGCTTATGAGAACATTGTCAAAGAAATGAGTGCTTTACTAGGTGTTGTTGATATTGACAACGAGAAGATAAAGAATAGGTGGAAGATGTAACGTACCTCCTAATAACACATTATTAACCTACTAACTTCCACCTAATTAAACACATACTCAAAATAATCCAACCAAATGGTGTCTAACCATGTTAGTAAAAATACATCTAACATGGTTAGAAAAAGAAAACGATATCAATCAAAATTAGATGCCCTAACCATGTTAGTAAAGGATTCACCTAACATGGTTAGCAAAAGAATTTCTCTACTATGAAGAGATTACAAGCATATGCTTAACTATGTTAGAAATGAGAATCTCCTAACATAGTTAGCAAAAGAACTATCATCATCCTAACCAATTCATACAATCAACGTAATGACACAAATCTAACCATGTTAGAAAAGAATCACCTAACATGGTTAGAAAAGAAACCAAGCAAGCTACATAAAAGGCAACCATAGTAGAGCGGGGCCCATCTAATGTTGTTGTATAAAGAGATCACATCAACAATGTGTTATAACCATGTTAGGAAAAAGGATTTCCTTAACACGGTTATTCCAAAACACCTATACAAATAAGGGCGAAGGGGCAAAAATAGCCACCGTAATTTTCAAAATGGACAACTTTGGCACCCCGTAATTTCGATGGTGCAAAACCGGACATTATAAATGAAAATGTGACAAATCTAGCACTCTTAAACATAGGTGTTAAGTTTGACCGTTAGTTGACTGGGAATGATGATATGACATAATGACGTGGCACAATGAGGCATTATGTGTCACCCCCATGCTGATATGTATATGATATGGCAAAAATGAAAGAAATTAATCTGATATGTATAAGGGAAAATGACACACAATGAACTAGGACCTGAATGAGATTATGAAATATTGGGAATGACTCAAATGCCCTTATCTTCATTAAACTCCCTCTTCCTTCTTAACCCACCCCACCCACCCCCACCGCCACCCCACCACAACCACAACACCCACTTCCGCCACCGCCACAACCTGCTGCCCCACCACCCTACAAATAATTACATCAAAAACAAATATCTGACTTAAACATGTCAGTATCACAAGGCATAACCAAATATTGTTATTCACAACCATTTAATACTTCCATATCAGGAAAAGGGATTGCCTTTCCATTAACAGGCAATTCTCCTGTAACAATAAATTCATCTGCATTCCATAAACAGGAAAACAAGATTGTCTTTCCATTATCAGGCAATCCTCCTGTAGCAACCGACCCACATGCAGTACATACTCAATTATCACATTACCAACAAGATCAATAATTAAGCAACCAGCCAACAGGGACAGATAATACAAACATCCAACAAATCAGTCGTTCAAATTAACTATAAACAAATGCGGAAGCGGATGCAGCCTAATCAATGACAATATATTCCTTATAGATCACCTCCCGCCTACTCACTGTCTTAATGTGGGCCGACCAATCCTTTCCCCTTCCTCTCTGCTCCCCTCTGGGCATGATCACCTGTAAAAAATAAAGGGAATGGAGTGAGACAAAACTATGTCTCAGTAATCACTGCTTAACTCACTGTGATACTCAGAAGTGGGGTAGTGGAGTGTCTACAGGGTACCACAGTTTTCAAAACCTGCATAAACACACAATATATACATATATATCCTGAACAGATACATCCATCTCTCAATAGACAAAAATAAACGTGTGTGACACTGTGTCCGGTCTACAATCCGAAAAGCATAAAAAGGGACCACTCTAATCAATGTGAAAATCCCTGGTTCCTTTACAATCTGAGGAACCCGTACAATTAACCTATCGATTTGCGCAAATCGATAGGTTACGTCGGCTGACGGTGCTAATAATCAGTGTCATGCAACATACAAAAATTTTATGTAAACATGTATATATAAAGTACAATTTATTTAGAAAGGCACCCTATAGCCCACGTTTAAATATAAAATAATCTGAACACATTTCATTTATATATATAAGTAGAAGAGGATGTTAGCAAATCCTCAACTACCGTCACCCTCAGTATCACAGTCAGTTAAGCGTGATTACCTGTTCAAGCTCAAAAACAGCATTATATATCCCCAGGCATTGCCTTCTGCGAGCTCCACTCGAAGCATCGCCGACCAAAAATCGCACAATAAGCTGCTAATGGTCAAGACACAACGTCAGTGACTTTGACCACCAAAACCAAACTAATTCTAAACAATTATTGAAATAATAATTACTTCCAATATTAGAAATAAACTATACCCTTTAAGTCTCTATAATTCCTTTAACCAATTATAATTTTTATCGTATTAAACTTTACCATTTCACATCACTCTTGTCCAAAATTTGCAATCAAGTAAAACTCGCTAAAACCACTCCATTAATATTGATTTGGCACTAAAACATGGTGTCCTAACTCTCAAGCATTTCACCACATTCTAACATACCTTCACATAACCAAATTTTCCTTTTCAATACTTAAGCTTTCAAACTCCCTTTCAAACACCAATCCAAGCGAAACCAATATTCCAACATCCTAAAATAACCTTAACAAGCATTCATGCCCCACCAATCTATTCAAACACTCCTCTACCTAACCAAAAATCTCTTTTAACCAACACTTTAACTAACAAAATTCCTTACAAACACCAATCCATCTAAAACCAACCTTCCAACATCACTAAATAACTTCATCAAGCATTTCGTAACCACCAATTTATTCCAACACTCCTTTATGAACAAATCCTAATTTCAAAGAGTCATAAAATGTCCATAAAATTCCCAAATAACATTCCCACTTCAAAAACAACATGAATATTTTCCCAAAAATCTCCAATTACCCAACTAAGCATTCCTAATATTTTGATTAAACTCCTAAGGTTCAAAAATGATCAAACCTACACTTCAAGAACCATGACAAATCCTATAATTTGTATGTTTTTATTAGGTTAAATTGAAGTTATTAACATTTTAAAGATGCAATATTGAATTAAAAAGCATTGATTATAATAGAATTGAATTAAAAATGATTATGTGTGAAAAGGGGCAAAAAAGGGCATAATCGTCACATTTAATTGTTTATCTTGAGTGATTAATTTTTGGGATGAAAGGTATTATATTGTTGTGAATTTTCCCTTGCAGAAAATGAAGAAAATGAGCTGAAATTGCTATTTTGAGCATTTGGAGAAAATTACAGAATAGGCCCAGAATCCTGAAAATGCTTCAGAACAGTCCTGGGAAAATTACAGAAGCTGACCCAAAACTTTCAGAATTTGCAATCAGGTCCCTGTCGCGAACTGCTACTGTTCAGCTCGGTTTTTGCTGGTTTTTAGCTCTTTTGAGCTCCATTTTGGACCTAAATTAAACCCAAAACATTAAGCCCAAGTGCATATACATATTAGATGTAAAAATTAGGTTAGAAAGTTAAGTTTTGGGGGTTGGGTGCTCCCCTAAAACTCTAGTTCTCTCTTCTTCACCATCCATCCCTCCACCCACTCTCATTTCCCTCACATTTTCCTTTAACCTTCCACCTTCCTTCCTCCTTCCATGCCTCAATAAAGTTCCTCCTTGCTCTTGGAGTTGATGGGAAGTGGCTTGAGCTATAGTTCTTCAAAGGGGAGTCTTAATTCCTTTCCTTTCTCTTTATGTTTTTGATTGCTTAGGTTTAGGTCACCATTTATGTTTTGAGATTGGACTGGACTTGGTTGTTATTATGAGTATTTGTGATTTTGGTTGTAATGAGAGATTTGTACTCATCAATATACATGGTTATGTATATGTTCTTTATGATTTATTTGATATCATTCTATTTATTCATGGTATTGATAGATAGTTTTGATTGAATTGAATTATAATTGAACCTAATGCATTACAAAGCATTAATCACACTCTAGGGTAATTAATAATGTCTATTTGAATGGGTTCATGAGACTAGTCATTAGACTTACCGGTTGGTGAGGTTTGGTACTTTAGGAAACCTAGAGAGAAAACTCAAAGGTGTTAAAGGGCTTAACAATTTCTAGTTAGTTGGGGTTCCACTAATTAGGTAATTGGACTCATGGGTTCATGAGGTTTGGTAAATTAGAAAATTAGCATCCTAATTAATTCCCCAAAATCATTAGAAAGCTATGATGGTCATTGAAAATCATTTCCAAGAGCAACTCACTTTTATTGCACCTTTTCACTAAAAATACCAAAAATATTTATTTGTTTTGCATCCTTCATTCCATCATTAAAAATCAACAAAAATATATTTTCTTTAATCAAATCCATCTTGCATTGCATTTAATTTACTAGGATAATTGAATTAAACAAGGCTCCTTGAGAACGATACGCGGGGTAACTTTCGCTTACCTTGAGGTCCTAAAATTTCTTGAAGGACTAGGCCCAAGGCACACTACACCGACTGTAACATCCTGAATCTTTAATTATAAACCAAATTAATAAATGGTTGAAATAAAAAAAAGAGATATAATAATAATTTACTTAATGTGTTCAGGTGTAGATTGAGTAATTAAAAGTCTTATAAATGAATTTAGAAAGTTTAATATATGTTTAGGGAATATGATTTCATTTTCATTATAAGAAAGAGAAAATAATTGGACGTTAAATTTAGGAATATTTATAAACATAATATCAAGAGGATATTATTTTAGGAATTTTTGTTTAGAATGTTGTAAAATTTTAGAAATTTAAAATTAACATAAATTATGACAACACTTAAGTTAAGGAAATAGAGAATTGGAAACAATCTATATTTAATGCATTAGATTAGAAGTTATAAACACATTATTTATAAATTAGAAAAACTAGATAAGTTTCCAATTTACTATGTATTATGAATGTAGGTAATAATTCTTTTGTTAAGTGCTTTAGGTATAAGTTTAGAACTTTAAATACGTTGAATATAGTTTTACCCATGTGAGGGTTGGCTTGCTTAATGGGAGTATATATAGTATAGGTTTGTTTTGTTTCGTTCTTTTTTTTATTCAATGAATGTAAGTAATTTTAATATTTTTTTTTATTTTATTTAATTATCAAAAAAGAAAGGAATCTAGAAGAAGTTATATTTTTCTTTGTATAATGTATACTAAACTGATAGGACCTTTTTGGTAATCATATTGTAATTACTAAAACCCTAATATTCCCTTTCTAATAAATCTATTGTCTCTCATATAATTTCATGGGCCTATTATGTAGTTTTCTTGTTGGGCTAAAACCCCTAATTCCTACTACTATTTATTTATCTTTCTCTCTCCTTCCCTCACTGTATTCGCCGCCCCTTCCACATGCACGCACAAACACTCACTCGTTCTTCTTCTTGCTCTATCTCCATCTCTTCATCGTTACTCTCCGACGACTTCGAGTTCGGCGTCGTCAGTGTTAAAGGAACATCTTCCATAGTTTATCCTATTGTTCAAGTCATCATCTTCTACTTTGTTCCCTTTGTTTGAATCCGGCTGAGAAGGAGGGTGTTCTGCCGTTCGTTGCCGTCATGGTTGCTGGGTTTTGCGTGGACATCATTCTGAACTCTGGGTCTTTGGGTGCAACGTGAAGTGTTGAATCGTTTGTTTCTTTCTCTAGTTTCTAAGGTTCTAAGAGGATTGATTATTGACACTTGAGCACGTGGGAGCTTACGTTAACATTATTGGGTTTGAATGCAAGAAGGTAACTACTTCTACTTGTTTACGTGCATGTGTGTGTTAGTGAGCATGTAGGTTAGACGATAAACATGTTATTACTGTTGATGTAATGATTATTGAATATTCTGGTCGAAATTCTGAATTGTTTTATACACCGAATAAAATAATAAATAATTATGTCATCCCGGGATGAGGTACCCTGTTGGTCCATAAAATGAATAAAAATATTATTGTGAATGGCGCCCGGTTCAAGCGAGGGTACATCGGCCTTCGAGCCGTGAGTCCCTATTGAACCGATATATTTTGTTCAAGCGAGGGTACATCGACCTTTGAGTCGTGAGTCCCTATTGAACCGTTCAAGCGAGGGTATATCGACCATTGAGTCGTGAGTCCCTATTGAACCTTTATGTTTTGTTCAAGCGAGGGTATATCGGCCATTGAGTCGTGAGTCCCTATTGAACTATTATACCACAGGGACTAAAAAGAGAAAAACGTTATTGGGGAGAGCGCCCCCGGTTCAAGCGAGGGTAAATCAACCAAGAGTTGTGAGTCCCTATTGAACTGAATATTATCGTGTACTTAATGATTATTATTGTTGTTGGATTTTCTGGCGTAATATTATTTATGTTTAATTATTGATTATAAATGAGTAATGTTGCCTTGTTATCCATAGTGGTTGATAATGAGGATATATATGTTACTGAGAGTTGGTATTTGATAGATATACTTACAATTAAGTTATATTAAATGTTCATGTCACACTGTATGTAACACACACCACTATACACGACATTGGCACACACCACCTTGCTGACATGCACATGCACGTGAGCAAGTGGTTGTAGTTGCGATTCTGGGTCTACCCCACGTTTTATTATTTTACAGGAGCGGGAAGTGAAGTAGGAAATCAAGGGAAGGATACGGGGGCTACTCACTAAAGTGAGATGTTGACACTTGTTATTGTCACACTAGGAATTACATATTTAATTTCATGTTTGCATACTTTATAGGTTTTTATTTTTCAGAAAATACTGTCCTTGATCATTTCTGCAAAACTTATATACTTAACTCGGTGATGCGAACCTTTTGAATTATGTTGGTGGATGCTTGAAGTATTTGTTAACTTGACTTTATTAGATCGATGTTGTTTAAAATTTAGTTTCATCTTTTTCTAACCATGATAGTTAGTTGACATAATTTAGATATTTAAATTTTTCTATCATGGTTAGGTGGTAAATAACAATTTAGGAAATAAGTAAATTCTTTTCTAACTATGTTAGCTGTTTAATTAAAATAATTCCTTTTTCTAACATAGTTAGTATTATAATGATTGTAGTGAACTAAGTTCAATTCTTTCTCTAACTATATTAGTATTATTAATTAGTAAATTCTTTTCTAACATAGTATATATAAAAAAAATCCGATAAAAATGGCGTAAAAAGATTATACAAATGTGGTTGTTACACCGACCGCTAAATCGGTGTCCTTCAAACCACTACCAACTTCAAAAATTCCCAATTACTTCACTTCTTCCAAAAATTCCTTTTTCTCCCAAGAATACCCAAATTCAATACATCCCAATTTCAGTATTACAACATTACACTCCTAAAAATCCAACATCATACCTAAATCCCAACTTTAAAGAATTCCTAGATATCCTCCAAAACTTTCCAAGGTAATTTCTCACTTCCATAAACATCAAATATGCTCACAAAACTCCAATTAACAACTAAAAAAATCATTATGGTAGCTTAATAATCCTAAAGTCCCAATTTTTCCAAAAACCCTAACTTAAAAGAAAGAACTTTAACCAAAAATCAAAGTCATATGATGATCGGAGGACTTACGGATCTCAAGGATGAGAGAAAGAGCCTCACCGCCTCCGGCCGCCGCCTAAGATCGCTGGAAAACACCTCCTAGGTTGTTGGCCGAGCTAGAGCAAGAGAGAGGGAAGGAAATGAGACAATGAGGTTGAAACAAGAAGACACATGGAAACGGAAGAACATTAACACCCACCACCTTCAGGCCGAAGTTCTTAGCCGGAAAACAAGCTGCCGCCGCCGGAGTGACAAGGCACGAACAACCCACACACACCCACAGATCGGACTAGTGCTTCGCGGTCTGTGGAGAAGAGAAGGAGATGAAATGAAATGAGGGAGCTTTTTGGGCAACAAAAACCAAATGAGTGTGTGGGTGTGAAGAAAAAAGGAGTGAAAATGGTGAGGATGGAGGGGTGGAGCCGACGAGTCTAAGGAAGAAGAGGAGGGAGTCCGATGTTGAAAAGAAATAAGGGGAGGGCATGTTTGGCTAGGTGAAATAAGGGGTTTATGATGATTTTGTAGCCCAAACTTGCCATAGAGTACTCTTTTTAATTTAAAACCACTTAAACCAGCCTCCTATCTCCTTAACCTTCAAAATATTTTGGGTCTCACCATTCCCTCATATTTCAAAATCTTCAATTGCTTAATTAGTTATTTGCACGCTTAGTACTTAAAACCTCCAAAATATTCTAAAAATCACCAAAAAATCCTAAAAATTCCAAAATTCCTAATTTCTCCATTTATTATTTCCCAAAACATTCTCTGATCCTATATTAAATTTTCCAGGATGTTACAGAAGACATTGAAGAAAACTTTTTCTGAAGCTTATGATGTTTTTAAAGGTGGAATGAGTGGGTTTGCTTGGAACTCATCAACCCAACTTTGAGAAGCTAAGGATAAAGTTTGGGCTCAACTGATTGAGGTTTGTTTACAAATATACATGTTGTATATAAATGTAGTTATTAGTTCATGCATACTGTTGACTAGTTTGTTAGGAATTAGTGCATTTGAAATCTGTCATATTGTTGATGTTTGCTGAATGCAAATATCAATGTTTAAAATTCTTATTCATGACAGCTAAATATGATTGCATTCTGACATTATTTTTATACAATTGCATTCCAGAAAAATATAATTGCATTCTGACATTATTTTTATATGATTGCATTATGTTCTTATTTTTATATAATTGTACAATTACAGTCCAAGACAATTGCTGGTTGAGGTACAAGTCTTTTCCACACTATGATAAGATGATCAAATTATATGGAGTTCATAGAGCAGGTATCGGGGAAACCTTAACAATTGGTGATATGATCAAAAATAATGTGGAGATCTTCACAAATGTGACTGATGACATTGTCAATGATTCAACTCAACATGGTGTGCAGAACAACAAAATGAGAATGCAAATCAGGCACCAGATGCAAGTATCCAGTATGTTGACTCTACTGGGGCTTCAAGTGGTACATCTAGAAAGAAGCAAAAAAGGACATCCACCAAAGAAAGTGATTCTGATATAATGTGCATCAAGGACATCATCAATGAATTTACTGCAGCACTTAAAGATGGAAATGAAGCTATTAGAGAGACCACAAGAGCTCCAAGAATGACAGGGGCAGAAGTTTGGAACATAATCAAAGAGTGTGGCTTCTCTCAACTTGCTACCACAAAGCTGTATAAAGTTCTTAAGCGTGACGTTGATCAACTTGCAGCATTTTTTGAGTGCCCATTAGAAGCTCGTGGAGACTTGCTAAATCAAATGATGAAGGACTTCTGGTCTACTTAGTTTGTAGCCTTGTGGTTGACTATGGAAACTCTTGTTTAGCCATGTTTATTATTTTGGAGCTTGTAAAGGTAATTGCCTGATTGGTTTAGGATTACCAAACTTAGATAGCTCATATTTTAGGTGTTTCATAAAAGGTGAACACCATGAAACAACTACAGGATATTTTAATATTTTGAAATACTAGCGGAATGTGTTGTGTTTTGGAGGTTATTATTATTGGGTGTTTCATATTTTGTTGTTTTTTAGTGCTACTTAATCATTTGATATATAAATAGACAACAGGGAAAGGCGTTGAAGTTGAACCTTTTTAACTTTGATGTCATTCGTGATTCTGGGAATGAGAATAGGTATCTCATTGTGGTAAGCACTTGTTAGGGATAATTGTCAGATGATGATGAGAAAGATGGTGTGGATAGTTGTCAAATGGTGATGGGAAAGATGTTAAGCAATACTTGTGGTGATGTTGATTTATTTAACATGGTAAGCACTTTCAAATCAATAATATTTATTTAACATGGTGTGGTGTAGATTTTTGGTAGAATAATAAAAGGGTTAAGGGTTCAATCTAGCACTCTACTATTGCCAAAAGTTCACCCAACATAAAAAAGAATTTGATGCCTCAAATGTAGCACACATCTATTAAAAATGGCTCAAATCTAGCATTTCTGTCAATTTTAACAGGTTTCACCGTTAAGTTTGACCCAACCATGCCACATCACTCGCCACGTCACCCAGTTAGGACAAGTCACCTGCCACGTCACCCAAGGCCCCACTTACTATCCATGATTCGGTGACGTGGCGGGTGACGTGGCCTAACTGGATGACATGGCGAGTAATATGGCATAGTTGGGTCAAACTTAACGGTCAAAACCGTTAAAGTTGACGGAAATACTAGATTTGAGCCATTTTTAAATAGATGTGTGCTACATTTGAGCCATCAAATTCTTGTTTATGTTGGGTGATCTTTTGGCAATAGTAGAATGCTAGATTTGACCCTTAACCCATAATAAAAAGGTATATTATAAAATAAGATTATAAAAGTGAGGGTATAATTGTCAACTAATAAATTACCCCCTCCCCTCCCCTTCTTTGAACCAAACAAGAAATTGACATCATCATTCCTCACCTCCCTTCCCTCCCCTCCCCTCCTTTGAACCAAACATAGCCTAAGAGAACCAATATCTGCATCCATAATCCACAACACAAAAAACGAAAAACAAAAAACAACAACAGAACAAAAGATATGATAATAATAAAAAAGAATGGAAGGTTAATATATATATATATATATATATATATATATATATATATATATATATATATATAAAGAAAAGAAGCAACGGTTATATATTTATATATAAAAAAAGAAACAACCTCTAAAAAAGAAATAAATAAATAAAAAGAAGCAAGCAACCGTTGAATCAAAAGTTGAATCAAAAGTGCAACGGTTAAAAAAAGTGCAACGGTTATATACTAAAAAAAGAAATAAATAAGAAAATAAAAATAAAAAGAAGCAAAGGAACCGATCAAACAAAGCTTGGCATAGCAAACAATAATGCTCCGAAAAAAAAAGGTTTCATCCATTCATGAATCTATACCTAACTAGCATTTGCGGCACGATAGAGCGCAATCTTTCATATCAAAAACTGTAATCTAATGTGTGATTTCCGATTTCGCTTAGCTGCAAGAAAAATTTGATTTCAATTCATGATAAAATTATACTGAAAGATGATCGAATATCACGTAGATGAAGGAGAAAGGTAAGAATAAAGTGAGATGGACTTAATTAAGATGATCAATATAACAGAACCTATAAGAACTACAACTACAAGAGAAAACGTGTGGAAGTCTTCCAAAATATAATACTATACCACAAACAAGTTTGATGAAGAAGAAAAGAAATTGAAGTCGCGGATGGTGGGGCAATGTAAATTGGATGATGACAGTGAGAAAATTGGGATGGTGCAAGTGGACTGACTTGGGAATTAAACCATACCTCCTAGAATTTGATTTTCTTGAAAAGTTTCTCATGGATAAACAACACAAGATAAATAACTAAAATAAATCTCATGTACCCAAAATTGCAAGGCAGAGAAATTAAGGAGACTCTGATACCACATGAAAGACTTTAAATGGTAGCAACAAGTATATGTATATGTGAATATAATCAGCTATCTAATAAACTAGAAACAATATATAGTGGAAGCAATAAATAAGTACCTCTCGCCATTGCTTTTGTGAAATGAAAGAAGAGATCACCAAAGCTCTTCTGACTGGGGTCTGGCATAATGATGGTGTATGTTGAAGTAGCCTTAACCAATCATAGAACTTGTAATTTAGAGAGAACGGCGACTCTCTATGAGTTTAGGTTATCATCCGTATCGTATTAGGCGTCATTGTATTCTCTCCATCAGAAAATTACCTTATATAGATAACCGAATGCGAGAAACTCTAACTTTGATATTGGGTCTAATGTTGACTAACAGATCACTTAAACTTATTATTATTAATTCCTAAAATATAACTAATATGATAATATAAATATTAATAATAATTCTAACATGATTAATATTTTATATTGATCTTTTCCATTCTTCATAAGACTTGTGTCCTTTTTGGAATTTCTTAATAATGTTTTGATGAAGCACAATAAGTTTTTATGGACATCCAATGATAGTGTTATAAATATTCCAATATTGAATAGGGTTGAGGGTAAAAAATATGTATTTATTGGTCTAAAAAATATTTGATGCTTGGTGATCTTTTGTAAAAAACAAATGTGTATTTTTTATCCTTAATCATATTAAAAATGAATGTCCACAACATTTCAAGACTTTCCCTTAAGGTTCTTCAGTTAAAACTATTTAACATACTTCTCTTATAGCTTATTAAATAGTATTTATGATTATTCTTTGTTGTAAGTCTTTAGATAGAATTTAATAAAGGGTAAAACTGTAAATTTACTAGGGGACAATTTACTGAAAAAGGATAGGCACAGTAAAGTGTATTGTGGTGCTTAATCAGAGATAAATTTTAAAAAGGATGTAAGATTACCCACCGTGTTATTTACGGCTACTAAATGCATCACACATGACGCCACCTCTATGGGTTAGCGGGATTTTGACCCAATGAGGTTGACAAAAAATGTGTTACACAAAACAATTGTCTTTTGATAAATTTGCACTTTTTTATCTATGTCATTCGGGTCAAGATCGAAGTCACTCGAACACATGGTGTCACATGATGTATTTGATGGTCATTCGGAGCTCATTAACGCCTTTTGTAATCTTCACCTCCCAAAACCGTATCAAATTTCCTTTCCTCTTCTTCATCTTTCTTCTCCCCAAAATGCCCTCCTCCCAAAAACCGAAGTCCGTAACAATGTCTTAATCTCTGCCGCCGCCGTCTCCCCTCCAATCTCCCTCATTGCCGACGAGCTCCACGTGGACGTCCTCTTTGAATCACCCCCCATCATCCAAAAACTTCGCAGCAAGACCATCGTCGTCAAGTACGGTTGTGCCGCCATGAAATCCCTCTCCCTCCAACAGTCCGTCATCAACTACTTTGTCCTCCTCTTTGTCATCAACTACCATGAAATCCGTCATAAACCAAAAAGTCAGATTTGAGATTTGGTGGATGTAGTGGGCGAAGGAATTTGGGGGAGGGGGAACGATGGATGATATTTTCTTTTTTAATTTTCCATTTTATTAATTTATTAATTAAATATCCAGTCAGATTTAAAATAAGGTGCCACATCATTATATTTAACAGAGTTAGTGTCACATAGGATAATTTAACGGTGTTAAAGTCCTTTTCAAAATTGAGGGACTAACTGTACTAGCACCGTAAACTTGAGGGATCAAAAGCAAACTTAGGTGAAACTTGAGGGACTAAAAGTTACGTTAACCCTTTTTAATTTGTCCAATGAAGCACCACAAAACACTCTTTTTTGTACCAACGCACTTGGGGTAATTGTCAATTTGTAAATTTACATTGTTTCCCTTTAAGAAATTTTTGATAAAGTTGCGTATACATGCATCAAGTGAAGTCACATGGTAAGGTTGAAAATAAAAAAAATTCTCTTACTCTACCTTTTCTCCATTGTCTTTCTTTTCGCATCTCACTCGTCTCTATAACTGGAATAATTTTTTATTAAAAAATGCTATACATTTTCTCTCATCTGCATTTTCAATAGAGATAGATTATATCTGAGCAAAACAAATAGAGATAAATTATAGAAATGGC
The DNA here is from genome assembly GCA_029929735.1 of Mimosa pudica. Taxonomy (NCBI): domain Eukaryota; kingdom Viridiplantae; phylum Streptophyta; class Magnoliopsida; order Fabales; family Fabaceae; genus Mimosa; species Mimosa pudica. Next base: position 2,931,493 of record JAKELP010000039.1, on the reverse strand, counting down.
CATCAATGTCTTTTAGGTGGAATTTTGTAAGATCAATATTTTTTGACACACTAGATTCATAATTAGGTTCAAATTGGTAATATCTAAGAAATGTTAGGGAATGCAATTCTAATAGGAATTCATCAAAAAATATGAATTCTAATTGAAATTTGAATTATATGACATATCTGGTAACTTTTTATACACTTTGACAATTAGTACATTGCAAATTTTATACACAAAGGATATGGTTTTAGTTTAGAACCATTTCACAAATAAAACTTTCAATGGGAGATGCCTCCCAAATGTTTGATAAAACTAAATTATTTTAGTATTTCAATTTTTCTCAATAGTGCATGACCATTTTTTCCCATAAATTTAATTTTAGTATTTCTATTGAAATTTTCACCATATATACTAGGGTAAAGGTGCAAAAATGGGTTCAAACTATTCATAGGGGTAACAAGTATTTCCGAGCTCAATTCTAGGACTGAAGAATAAATATTGGTGCAATATAGGGAACACCGTTTATGTTGACCGACGTTGACCGTTAAATGCTGACATGGTAGAGGATAATGATTTTTTTGCTGACGTGGCTCGCTACATAATTAAGAGCGCCATGTTAGCAAGAAAGTGCCACATAAGTGCGCCACGTCAACAAAAATGGGGCATAAGAACGCCACATCAGCAAAAAATTTTCACATAAGCACGTCACGTCAGCAAAAAAAATCATTTCCCCCGCCACGTCAACGTTTAAAGGTCAACGTCGGTCAACATAAACGACGTTCCCTATTGATTGTGTCGTACTTTTGCATATATTTTCATGGCCAAATCCATTGAATTAATGCATGTTTTGATGATAACTGCACCTAATTTGCATGGATTCTAACTATTGCACTAGTTATTGGAATTTGTTCTAATTAAGGGCAATTTAGACCTTTTTAGCATGCTATAATGTTTTACATGTTTTCAAAGAACTTTTTGATGCTACTTCATGTCTTAAACCATTGTAGATCACTGAGGAAACACAACAAATGAGGAGCCAAAGAAGATGGAATCAAAGAGCAAGAAGGAGGAAACAAGAGGAAGAAGAGAAAACTAAGAAAAAGGAGGTAGGAGGGTGGCTGGCCAGTTGGCGAGCCACTGGGGAGCAACTGGCGAGCCATGCGAATATGTTCGCACTTCTCGCCACTTGCATCGCCGGTTGGAGAGCCACTGGCGAGATGGTTCGCGGCTCTCGCCACTTACTCGCCAGTTGGCGAGCCACTGGCGAGATTGTCGCTGTCAAAAATTCAGACGCGATTTTCGGGTTTCTTGAGCCCTATATAAGCTTTTTAACAGCCCCCAAACCATTCTTCAAGCCCCATTTGCACGAAAATAAGGTGGCTATGCTAGGGTTCACTCAAAATCTCTCAAACTCACTCATCCCTCCTCCATTTCCATGAGATTTCACCCCAAATCTTCCATATTTCCTCCTTCATCTCCATTTCCTCTTCCATTTTCAACAACCTTCGTCTCCATGTCACCCCATCTCATGACAACCACTTCTTGGGTAGATTTTGGGCGAAATTCCTCTCTTCCTTCCATGAGTGGCTAAGCTCTTGGTGCTTTGGTGGTGTAAAGATGGTCAATTGCTTCAATGAGCTTCTTATGGGAGTTTTCTTTTTCCTATGATCTATACTTTGTACTTGAGAGTTGTGGTTTCACTTTCTCTTATGTATTTGTGTTAGAGACATATGGTTGTATCTTTCTAATATGTTGGATTGATATTCTTGTGTTGAACATCATGTTTGATTGTCAAGGTTATGTATGTTTTATTTCCTATTTTGATTCATGATACTATACTTGCTTTAGTGATTTCTTGGTTTGTGTAGTTAATGTTTCAATTGAGGTGTTGTGGTTGCACATTCTCAAGAGGAAATTGGTTTTCAAACTTGTTTTCAATACACATCAAGTGGTACTTAATTCTAACCCTAAGTGATGGCTAGTTTCAAGCAATTGCTTGATTAGCTATTAATTAGTGCTAGAGGACCCTTAGTGGTTGCTTTGGGATTTTTCTAATAGACTTGATGAATGATATAGCTCTCATGATTTTAAAGAAGTAATTGAACCATTGAATCACCACCAAAGCCCCTTTTCATTGCATTTATTTTAAACCTTCACACCTTTATTTGAAAAACACAAAAAACAAGCACTTACATTTTCTTACTAGTTTAATTAGTTAATTTCAAAAACCAAACAAACAAACTCTTTCCCTTTGTCCCTTTTAATTTGCATTTAGTTCATCTTAGGGTAGTTTAGAAGACTCATCAAGAGAGACGACCCGAAGTTGCACCACTGTGTTGCAATTCTTGATTTCATAAATAACTTGCATTTGACCCTAAGTTGATTAGGAAACGGTTAAATCACCTATATTGCATCAATATTTATTCTTCAGTCCCAAAATTGAGCCCGAAAATACTTGTTTCCCTATGTGCTCCCGGCGTAATAGTTTGAACCCATTTTTGCACCTTTACCCTATATACTAATACTATATATCACCATAATTTTTATAAAAATTATGTCATTTTCAATATTTTTACCTATAAACTTGTCTTTTCTTAATCAAGTAAAAATTTAAGTTGCAATAATATCAATGAACATTGTCTTAGAACTGAAGAACTCAGGGGCGTCCATTACAAATTTTTTTTTTAATTGAGATGGTTTTTTAAATTTGAATGTGCATTGTTTTGCGAAAAAAGGATAACAGTGAATTGGTTCTTGGAAAAAGCTTACAGTTATTTTTGGTACCATCCTTGTCGGTTTGTGTATAAACTTAAAAGCTTCTCTTTTGATTGTACAAAAGGGAGGGAATAAATACTTCTCTTGGGACTTTTTTATCGTCAAATTCTGTTTGGAGTTCCTCAGAATTTCCACTCATGATATACAGAGATATTAGACAGTTTTGTTATATCCTTGGGTTCTTTATCTCTAATCTTTGTTGGTTTCTTTGTTTTTGAAGGGTACCTAATCCAAGTTTCCAAGATCTAGATCTAAATGTTAGTTAAGATCTTATGTATCACCTTCCCAAGTAATCCTAGCAATCTATCACCTATGAAAATCTAAAAATTAGTTTTAATTAGGATCATACCAATCGATATTATAGCATTTTTGTTTGGGTAATTTGTTTTCCCTTGAAGAGACCTGGGATATGCTGTAGCAGAAATGGAAGCTTGGTTATGTTTTTGTCGGCTTTTACAATTTTTTTAACCATTGTTTTGCTATTTGATGAGCTTGTTGCAAACTACCCACTATATATTATCCTTCCTCTTTTTAATGAAATATATTATCCTTCCTCTTGTTATCCTTTGGAAAAATGACAAAAAAATGACACTTGAATTTGAGTTGGACAAAATGGGGTCTCTAATTCCAACTTGGACAAATAAGGGATGGTCCCCAATTTGTCCTAAATGAAATTTGTGACTTTGTGCCAAAGAGTAGTGAATGACATATTCTAAAGTAGTTAACAGCGATACTTGAGTAGTTAACCATTAACTACTCAAGTATCGCTGTTAACTACTCAAGTATCGCTATGAACTACCATTCACAATAACTACTCAAGTATCGCTATTAACTACTTTAGAATATGTCATTCACTACTATTTTGGCACAAAATCACAAATTTCATTTAGGATAAATTGGGGACTATCCCTTATTTGTCCAAGTTGGAATTGGAGACCCCATTTTGTCCAACTTCAATTCAAGTGTCATTTTTTTTGTCATTTTCCCATATCCTTTCTCTTCAATATTCGTTATTAAGTTTTGGTATGGTGAGATACACAAATTGAAATAGATGTTCTTAATATATTCATATTTCAAACATGACTTGAGTTAAGAAAAGGTTTGAATAGCTTATTTGGAGTTCGACCCAATAAAAAAAGTTGAAATTTTTTTACAATTTCATTATAATATATAATTTAATTCCAATCCCATATTAAGTGGTAGTTGAAAAAAGTTTCTTTGGTCAATAAATTTAATACCTAAATTTACTTTGCCTTCCAAATTTACTATTTAAATGAATTCCCTACTACATGCAAAGAATAGAAATAGTTGTTAATGTAATGTTAAAATGAAGATATTTTAGAGAAATCATTACACTTTTAGTTTACAAACAAATAAATAATTTTTATTATATGTTATTTAGCTCGTACAATTATTTAGGATCAAAGAGACTAAACAAATAGTAGACATCATTTTTAACATTGGGATATAAAGGGCCTTGTAGTTACGGTATGACATCTCCCCTTTAGGTGAGATGTGAGTTGTGACAATTGCACCTAGATCCCAAACAAAGGATTTAACATCAAATAGGTCCAGTAACAACTCATTCACTTGTTAATGAAGATTATACAGTCGTTAATAGGCATTAGTAATAACTCCTTGGGACCTCTATGAAATTAAATTTCATTCTTAGTAAAACTAAGGGTCCGTTTGGTTGCAAGAAGGAAAGTGGAGAAATGGAAAGTGAAAGGGGTACAGATGGAAAGTAGGATAAATTAAGTAATGATGAAAAATAAAGTGTGTGGAGCCCAGAAAAAGTGAGAGATAGAGAGAGAAAACTTGTGGGCCCCGGAATATATGTATATTACAAAACTATCCTCTATTTTCTACACTTTCCAATTCTTTGTCAATTTTTCATGCAACCAAACAAGCCCTAAGAACTAAAAATGTTATTAACTCTATGTTGAACTACAACCATTAGTCGAGCATTCATCCTAACAACACCAAAGAAATTAACATTTTATATACCTTTCCAAACAAACCATATGAAGCATCAGCAAAACCTTGATCAATTATCATGTGCTCGTGTAAAGTCTCTTGATCAGCCATGGAGAATTCGTTGTGTGTTGGGTGGGGGGGAGGGGGTTGTTCAAGAACTTTGCACTTAACAATATAAAACTCCAGGGGTATTAATCCTCATACAGTCGAAAATCCCTTGAAAATAGACTAATCCAAACACCCACTCTAACAAATGTTTGTCTCTTTACATGGTCAAAAGATTTCCATCTCCTATATTTACTTTTTTCCCTTCTTTCGGAGCTTCTTCTCTGCATGATTTTCACATAAAAACAAATACATAATAGTAGTAGTTCATGAATTAGTTCCTGACTTTATTATCCAAGTCGGCAAATAAAAGAACCAAACAATTCGATTTTCAAGTTCCTTGATGACATGCTCCATTTTGGTCCAGCTAATTAAGTCCAGGATGAAGAGTAATTACAGAGGCACACAACCACATGGACACAATTGTTTTGCATATAAAAAATGCAATGTTGTAGGTTTTAGTCATAAATGTAGACAAATAAAGTCGAGGGAAATAGTATTAGGGTTAACATAACTTTTGGTCCCTATAGTTTGAGCTCATTTTGGTTTTAGTCCTTGTAGTTTCAAATGAGAGGTTTTGGTCCCTCAAGTTTGCTCAGTTAATAACATTAGTCCCTGGAGTTTAAAAAGGACCTGACGGTGTTAAATTTTGCTGATGTGTCAACTAACAGTGTTAATTTTGCTTAGTTGGCATCTGACTAAATTTATAATTTTAATTTTAAATTAAAAAAGACACCATCTTCTCCAAATCTCAATGGAACGACCGCTTCACTCCCCCTCCCCGCCTCCGTCTCCGACTCCGGCCTTATCCTGGAGATCTTCCAAGCTCTCTTCAATCTTCTCTCTCCCTCTCACCCCACCACTCCTCTCCCACCTTGCCCTTCCTCCCTTCCCATATTCACCAACCTCTTCCTCCGCAAATCCTTCCAATTACAAATCAAACACTTCCTCTGAAACCTTCGTTCCAAACACAGCCCTATCTTCCTACTACGTGTAAGATCTTGCCCCCTCATATTCATAGCCGATGGGAATGTGTGTCGAGTGATTGTGTTAAGGTGATTGATCATATTCACCATGCTGTGTTCTGTTTGTTAGTGTTCATGTGCTTTGGGAAAAAAGTTGGATGAGAAGAAAATATATTAAGAACATTCAACTTTTAGTTCTTATGAACTCCAAATATTCAGGGTGTTGAATTAATGGCCAAGAATCATCTCGTGTTGTTTAACAAGAAGTGGCAGAAATTGTTGCATATTCAAAAGGAAATAAGAGGGTGTTCTTATTCCAAGTCTTCAGGTGAAGGGGAGGGGGAGGCAGAGGTAGAGAGTGGCAAGGAGAGCCTTGGGTGTTTCAGAGGGTTTGGAGTGGAATATCTCCAGGGTACGGGGTGGGGGAGGTGTAGCCGTCGTTCCATTGAGTTTGGAGAAGATGGTGTTTTTTTTAATTTAAAATTAAAATTATAAATCTAGTCAGATGCCAACTAAGCAAAATTAACACTGTTAGTGTACACATCAGCAAAATTTAACACCGTCAGGTCCTTTTTAAACTCCAGGGACTAATGTTATTAATTGAGCAAACTTGAGGGACCAAAACCTCCCATTTGAAACTACAGGTACTAAAACTAAAATGAGCTCAAACTATAGGGACCAAAAGTTATGTTAACCCATAGTATTAAGTTATTAACTAACTACCTTGTTGTCTTCGAGCTTCAGATTTTGCGAAGAAATCCCTCCACTCATCTGTTAAAACAAAAATTGGCTCCTCATCCTCTTCTTCATCTATATCCAGATGCTCCAGATCTTGTGAAATTCTGCATGCCAACATTCAACAATAAAAGTTTAGCCTGCGTTAAAGTGAAGATCAGGGATAACTGTGGTTAGATTTAGAGAGAAAAAAAAGCTAAAGGAATTAGTTGACAATACAACAACATATGTAGATGATGAAATGAACGAAATCATATTTATGATTACTATGTTATTTTGAGGCTTGCCATGAATAAGGTTGAGACGCATTACGGATTTTATTTCTATCATGGTGTCATGATTATACTGAGAAAATGTTGTGAATAAAAAAACAAGAAACGAAGCATCATCAGCATTATGAAGTGAGATATTTTAGGCTAAATGGAATGAAATATCAGCAGGAAACGTGCTTTTTCTAAGAATTTATTACTGCTATCTGTGAGCATCCACTTAATAGGTTGGAGGTCTCTTAAACTCTTCAATATCAAAGCTCATTTCCATTCACCTAGCTTTTTCAAGCCCTAATAATCTTCTATTTTACTCTTTGAACTTCCTTCAATCGAGACACCAAGCAAATTTTACTATTGAGTTGTCTTTGCCGACTGAATATTATTTCATAGCAGAAGAAATCTAAGCACTGTACCTTGTTCTCTATGCAATAACATAAACTAATTAATTCGTGCACAAAGCACAAAACAGACAAAGGAAAATATAAATGGAAATGTAAAAACCAAGAGGATTAAGGGAGGAAAACAAAGATCAAACAATCTTACTGAGCCACGGCATTCAAATTGTTTCCATCAGGAAAAGGAGCGAATGATTGTGGATGTTGAGGAGGAAGAGGAAGAGGAAGAGGAAGAGGAAGAGAAGATGGAAGATGGTGGTGGTAGTGGCGGTGGCAGCGGCAGTGACAGTGAAAGTAATGGTTGTGAAATGCACAATAAGAATGGACGCCATGGCAATGATGGTGGTGCTGACGATGGAGGTGATTGCATCGTTGAGAAGACATCGGAAAATTACTGTTGTTATATTGCTTATGGCAAATTTGTTGGCGGAAAGAATGAAATGAAGTGGAAATAGAGGTGGAATAACTAGAACTTGAAGTGAGTTTTATTTTTAATAGAAACTGAATATCTCTACATTGACCAGAAATTGCACAATGACTTGAGATCTACTTATCTATCTTACATCAACCACCCCTGAAGGATGTTAATTGACTGTCACTGGATGGGTTTCTTCCTGCAGTGCTGAGGAATAAGCTTGCAACCAACTTCCCTTTGTAAAAAATTTGTAGCTTTGAAATGAGGCTATTCTAGGTCTGCAAAATCATAAAGGAAATGTGAGCTCAATGCAAATTAACTCAGAGTGGTAAACACTATTGTAGCCTGAAAGCATTTAGATTCATTTTAACAATAAACTGGGTATAATCACCACAACAGTAACATACCAACCACTCCAAGAAACCATGTTGCATATTAGCATGCGAACAAAACATCAAAACCTTTTAGAACAAATCCCCTAATCAAGTGATCATTAAATAAGATACTCCCTCCATTCCTAAATATATGATCACTTTTGAAATTCAATTTGTTCCTAATTATAAGATCACTTTCTAATTTTTCCCAACTTTTTCCCAAATTAACCCTATCATGCTTGTCTATAATAACAAGTAAGAGAGGGAGAATAAGGTTAAAGGTATATAGCTGTGATAAATTGGTAATATCATGTGTAAATAACTAATTTAACTATCTTCCTTAATCTACTCAAATTAGGTCATCTTATATTTAGGAACGGAGTGAGTAATAATGATAGATTAAGAGAAGGGCCGACATGACTCAACGGTAAGCTCGCTTGCCGCGAGGTCTGAGGTCGCAGGTTTGAATCAGCTTCTCGACACAAAGCAAGGATAAAACTACCTAATATATTCCCCTCCGCAGCACTAGAACTGGGTTGATCTCATTTTTTATGCGTAATCCAAAACTTCTTATAGTCAAAACGGTCGAACCAAATCATACATATATATGTTTGGCACAAGGTCCTAACTTAATAGTGGGTGTTAAATTCAGAGTAACTATAAGAATTTCAAAGCACCATTGAACTTAAGAACATGCACAAAACAGCTTTAAAGATTACATAAAGCCTAACAATAAATCATAAGATTCCCAGAAATCCACATAGCCTCAGCATATTCACATTTTAGGCTAAATAAATAAAATGGGTCGGATTGTGCAGCACTGTGTAAGTTTACAAAAATGTCCCTCATTCAAAGTGAAGCACGTAAGAGGGGAATTGAACAGTGGGGAAAAATTGAATGCTCAAAATAATGATTCACGAAACACAGTTCAAAAATGGAAGAGCAAATGGCGTGAATGGTTGAATGGGAAGGGAGAATTTGAAGATGATACCTCTAGGAGATGAACACAGTAGAGATGAGAGGAACTTGACTGTGGTTAGCGGTGGGGCCAGGGATTCATTCGATGGAGAAGCAATGGCGGCGGCTGGGGCTGGATTGTAAGTTGTAACTAAACACAGTGGATGAGGATTGGGGTTCAGTTAAAAAAAGTGTTTTTTAGTGGAAACAAAATACTTTTGTAACATAAAAAGGGTGTTTATAGTAAACAAATAAATTAGTTCAACGTTATTTTTATAATAGGTTTTATAATAGGTTTTATACAACATAATAAAGTAAAATTTTATTATCATCGTATTTTTCATAAAAAAAATGTCATGTATTCTAATAAAATTATCCTTATACTTTTTATGTATTTGGGACGGGATGAGATCGGTACGATCCCGTCCGGTGTCCCGTCACATCACGAAGAGAAATTTTGTCCCCAAAAAATTTTTCTGGACAAAAATTTTTCATCTCAAAAAGCCTTAGGACTGGACGATCAGCTCTCAGGATGGGATGAGACGGGAAAATGATTAACACTCCTACTTCATATTCATTGTGTTGATCATTGTGTTGATCTTAGGCATGTAAATATGACATAATAAGGGTACTAACAATTAAGCATTTTATTATTATTATTATTATTATTATTATTATTATATTATTACTACTACTACTAATAAAATTTTCCGTGATTTCAGTTTGACCTTTTATTATAATATTATGAACCTCCTACTGCAAATTTTAAATAATAGTTTTTTAATCACAACCATGGTTATTTTGTAAAAATTAAATACTTCATACATAAAAAAATAAAATATCATATGAAAATAAAATAAAATATCATGCAAAGTTAAAATGACTCACAATTATCTTCTTAATTTTTTTTATTGATAAAAATTTCTTAATTTCGTACAACATGAGTACTATGTTTGAACTATAGATTTGAGTAAATTTATTCATGTCTGAATTGGATCGCACACTTACATTTTATTTTCTTCCCCTTTTTTTGTTCTTAAACACTCCATGAATTTAACATGTGGGTTTGCTATTTGGTGTTGTGATGTGCTGTGGTTTGGATTTGGTTAAAGGTTACTCACCGTAATAGGGCCATGGAAGAAGCCCAAATTAGTCTGCACGGGCTGAACATTCGTTGAAGGATTGTTGATTCACATATGTAAACATTAGGAATGCACGTTTATGTGTGTATAACATTTTTTTTAATTTTTAATTTATTTCTTCACTTGTTCCTCTGTTTCAACTTTCAAAAATTTACTAATAAGAAGAAACTGTGATGAGATATATGCTAATTTGTATGTTGCCATTTAAATGCTAATAGGAATTTGGATGTTTATTGTTTGATAAAGGATAAATGATTACCTTGTTTATGACATTAACATGCATTAGCTTTCCTTTAGAAATCAGTTTCCAGTCCTGCATTTCTTTGGCTTAGAAACGTACTAAAAATTATGTATTCATTTCAATATGATTAATAAGCATTGTATTTAAAAAAACTGGCCAACAATTATTAGACATTTCAAAACAAATGTAACTTTTATTATATAAAAAACAAATGCAATCTAATATATCTCTTTAAATCTCCAATGAAACACTTTCTTTTCACACTGTAAACCTGATTAGAAACACTTTCTTTTGACACTGTTCCGTGCGATGCACGTGTCGTGCATCATATGTGCATCGCACAGGATAGTAAGTTAATTTATAGATTTGGGCTTTGTTTGTTTTTTAATGGTCTTTCTTGTTTTTTATTTCCTTACATGAACAGTAAGTAATGGACTCTGTTAAAGTCATAAAGAAACAGTGTGTCTATCTACTTCTCTTCTTTGGTGTATTCCCTCGTATTCACCCTTTGCCATGCTTCTTCTTCTTCTTCTTCTTCGTGTGTGAATGAATCAATGTTTAAAAAACCGGCCCGGCCCGGTCGGTCGAACCAGAAAACTCGGGACCCGGAGGTCAAAGCGGTCCGGAAGGTGAACAGACCGTCTAGGAATCAAACCGGAATATTCCGGGGTTGACCCTGCCGGATAAACCGGGACCCGTAGGCCAGAACCGGGAACCGGCTTGCTATTGAAGAAAAATAGATAGGAGATGCCCTTTTATACATGCTGAGAGCTGTGCCGCTTGTTGTCCTGCCCGATGTGGGACTCTGGTTACTCATTCCCTTTTTCTAGAACCCATCTCCTCTCTAAGCCCACTCCAAACCAAACAATGCCTTAGCCTTTTTCTTCTTCTTTGCGGTCCTTCTTTTTTTAATGTTATATCAGAGTTTTGTGTATTTAATATGTTTGGCCAAAACATAAAATAAAATAATTGTATGTTTAAATATTTAATATCAGAGTTTTGTGTTAAAATTATTTGTGAAACATGTAATTTCACTCTATACTTTATTTTTAGTGTATTAATTTAAGGATTGTTAGGAATTATTGATGAACATTCTCCATTTGGATGTACTATTCTTTTGAAAAATTTAGATTTTTGTTGAATACTTTATAATTAATATTAATGTTGGTTTGTTATTATTTATTAATATATTTTTTAATTATTTTAATGTGACCGGTTGAACCACTGGTTGACCCTCGGTTGAACCTTTAACCCTTGACCCTCTACCTTAGCCGGGTCGACCCCCGGTCCGGTTTTTAATACCTTGGAATGAATGCATCATTTGAGTTAGGGTTACCCACCTAATTTATTTTTCCCAGTCTCCCACTATTTAATAATGCTCTTCATCATGCTTCTTTGCTCATCATCTTCATCTCTCTTTCTCTTAGACTCTTTCGTTCTTCTCATCTCTCATACATAACAAAAAATGGCTCTTTCTCTAATCTTCTTCTTCATCACAACAATCATCACCCCTTCTGCTTCTTCTTTTTCTCTTGATGACCAAGAATGTGTTGTCCAATTATACAACACATTTGTAGACCACAATAATTTTCTTCAATCCTGGAAATACTTCAATCTGACCCCTTGTACAGATTTAAACCAACCCACCCAATCCGTTATGGCAGGTGTAGAATGTAAAACAGGAAGAGTGTCTACACTTCGCTTATCGAATTTTGCTCTTGTTGGCCACATTTCAGCCTTAATATCCAATTGTTTATTAAACCTCCAAATCATTGACATTTCTTCCAATTCTTTGGATGGACATATCCCTTCCCAACTCCAATCCCTTCCCTACCTTGTTTTTTTGAATCTCTCCAATAATCTTCTATCTGGAAAGATTCCTTCCGAATTAGCTTATTGTGTTTACCTACATGCTATCGATCTTCATAACAATACTTTATATGGTCCTATTCTTGGCCAACTCGACCTTCTTCCCAAGCTTCTTTATTTTGACGGGTCAAATTCTGGACTCTTTGGGTAATAGGACTGGCAACTTTACAAAGTTTAATGCTTCGTCCTTCCAAGGCAACAACGGTTTGTACGGGTACCCTCTAGGTCCGAATGACTATATGATGAAACCGTTGTCTCTGGATGATGTTTTATCTATTGTTATGTTTTTATTAGGATGTGTGGCGATGAGTTCAATTTTAATTTATGTTGGGGATTGGATTTACACTCATTGTCGTAATAGGGCCAGGGAAGAAGCCCAAAATAGGGACAAGCTGGAAATGCAGGGGCTGTAAATGTAAATATGAAGGATGACTTTAGAAATAAATCACGTTCTTCTCTTCCTTTGTTCTTTCTTATTTTTTTGTGTGTTGATCTTGGGCATGTATATATGATATGATAAGGTACTAACAATTAAGCATTTATTTATTTTTTGATCAAAACAATTAAGCATTTATTACTATTATTATTATTACTACTACTACTATTTATTTGTGGCTTAGAACCGTACTAAAAATCATGTATTTCCATATAAGTAAGCATTGTATTTTAAAAAAATTGGACAACAATTATTAGACATTTCAAAACAAAATGTTACTTTTATTATATTAAAAAAACAAATGCAACCTTTACATGTATTTAAAGCTAAATCCATTGGCAAAAAAAAAATCAAAGCTAAATCCTACACTGTGAAATATTACGGAGAAAAAGTTGACATGCATAATTTGATTTTTGACTGCATCAAAATAATAAGATGTCATTAGTATACTAAGTTAAAAGGTGCAACAATTAAGCATGTAAACATGAAATTAAAGAAAAAACATTGAAAATGCAGTTCCTTTATCATTTTGAGGAAAATATCATTGATTCATACCATTATAAAAATAAGGATAATCACATTGATGTACTCCTTATAAACAAATTAATCACATTTAAGTGCAAAACAAAATTGAGTTGAAGTTTCAAGAGATTACAATTGCTTGTCATTTAGTTGTCGTTGAGTTGTCAACTCAATGAGACAACTAAATTCATTTGTAACATACGAAACACAAGGAGGAGGAAGAAAATGGAGAAAGTGTGTGTGTCCTAGGGGTGGAAATATTCTAAACCAGTCTAGGCGACAACCATAATAGGTTAAATCTGCGATGTTGAAAATAAGTGTTCTATATTTGCATATAAACTACATCAGCTCATGTGCCTTCATGCAATAAGTTCCCCAAAATCAGTGTTTAATATTCCTCTTAATTGTTTTTGGCAGAAAAACTATGGCATAAAGGTAATTCAACATTTATTAATTGACTTCTGACCAAAAAACCATTTATTAATTGACACAATAATTTTAATGCACTTATTTTGCAATCACACGCGTCATTTTCCAATCAAACAAAGACATTCAGTTCAAAAAAAAAATCACACAAAGACACTCGCTCTAACATGGTTTACGGAACTAATTAAAAGTGTGATTAATCATCTGTGTCGATTTCGGTTTTTTCCCAGCTCATTCTTGACTAAAATTCATCTTTGGCCATTAAATCTGTGTAGACGTTTTATTATCTTATCATTTGATCAAATTCAAATTTATATACTTTATAATTCAAAAAGATATTTAATGTCATTGTGAGTTCGAATCCCGCCGATGTAAGAACTTTATTGGTGGGCGATCTGTAAGTACCACTGTATGCGATCTTTGAACCCGGAGGCCTATCCTGCCTCTGATGAGCCCTTTTTTGATACAGTTTATTGTATAAAAAAATTATATTTGAACAAATGCTGTGTTATTGCTGTTAAATGACATTAAATATGGTCTTTCAAAAAAAGGATTGACTTTGCTATGTATTGTCTTATTTTTTCATTGAAATCAAATATTGATTTTGTGTTAAATAACATTGACATTTGCCTTAAATTCAAATTTGAAATTTTGTTTATAGTTTATTTCTTGCTAAAAAGTTTATGGGTTAAATATCATTCTGGCCAATAAACAATTTTGAAAGGGTCAAATTGGACAAAGAACAATAAAATGACTCATTTTGGCCAAAGAACAATTAAAATGGTTCATTTTGCCCAATGAACTATTTGAAAATACCAAAATAACCCTTGGGACCCACATTTTCAAAAAATTATTTTAATTAATTTAATTAGGTCCCAGGGGTTATTTTGGTATTTTAAAATAGCTCATTGGCCAAAATGAACCATTTTTATTGTTCTTTGGTAGAATGAGCTCTTTTATTGTTTTTTGTCCAATTTGACCCTTTCAAGATTGATTATTGACCAAAATAATATTTAACCCAAAGTTTATTCATTCATTATTAACGGATCATTATTTCTTGAACTTATTTTATTTGATATTTTTCTACCGCTTCACATGCAAAATTACATAAACATCCTTGTCATCATCTTTTCACTATATATAACACCAATTGTTTTCTAGAACCTTCATATACAGAGAATCTCTTCGTATAGTCTACCTAAACAAGCAAATATTTCTATAACTTTCTTTCATTATGGGACGCAAAGTTATATGTCCTTCGACCCTCATAAAATTATCCATGTCATTGTGAAGGTTGCAATTTGATATTTAACTCTTCTACATCAATGTTTTCTTTATATTTGTCATTTTTTATTCATGATTGTATTATAAATGTATGATTTAATTACTGTGGTGTATGTGAATTTTTATTTCCATTGAAATAATTGCAAGCCAACTAACGAGTGCAAGATAAATGAATTTTCTTTAATAAGTACTATTTGCTTTTGTTTGTCTTTAATTATTTTAACCAATTTTTTGTTCATTTGTTTGCACGATTCCTAAAGTATTCTTCAAGTTCCATGCTAATGAGTTCTTTTTTTTATCAAGAAGCATAAATGATTTTATTAAACTAGAAAATTAGAATACAAAATAGGTCTGCAAAAAAAATATTCAAATGATGATACATAGAAAACCTAAAAAGGTAAAAATCGATAGGATTGAGTCGCCGCCGTTGCAAAAACCCTACCATCTTCTTCATCATTCAATCATGAGAATTTGTGGGTATATGTAGAAATGAACCATCACCGGTTGAAAAGCCATTGAGTAGTGATGATTAACCATCCCAAAGCTAAGGATCCATACTTCTTACCGGCATAAATCAATCAAATTGGTTTTCAAAGAAGCTCCATGAGTAAATCTCACAAAAACAAATTAAATGTAGCCACAAAATTAATACATAAGATGAAGATTAGGTAGAAGAAATTTCTCTTGTCATCAAAACTCCTAGACCAATTTATTTGAAAATGAAAGAAACATAAAAGCAGAATAATGAAAGTGACAGACGTCTTCTTCCCTGGGTTTAGGAGAAGGAGACGCCAATCAAAAAACTCATACAACAACGAGAGAAGAGATCCCACCACCACCCAAAAAATTTTGAGAGGAGGGGGAGAGAGAATAGAGCCAACTCAAGAGAGCCGGAGCTAATGAGTTCTCAAGGTATATTATAATTTATGACCCCAACGGTTAATGATGGAAAATTGTCTGAGAGAAAATCTAATAGGAAATTTTTCTTTCTTAAGACTGGGACAAATTTCTTCAAAACTAACCAATGGTAAGTTGGTTGACCTGGTAAGTGATCTACATCCCCGCAAGGATAAGAACACGTGTTCGAATCCTTGGAAGCGATCTCATTAGGAGCTAACCTTACCTATGTGGGCAACACTCTCACCCCTCGAGTCCGAATTAGTCAATTGCAAATAGACGCCGAATTATCGGGCGACAATTTTTTTAAAAAAATTGAACACTATTTCATGACCGAGACGATCACACGCGTTATTGGTTGAGCAATCAGGGAATTCAATATTTCATGTTATAATATTAGCCATGTGTGGATCAGAAATTTATTAAGTCAAAGCATTTCGTTATGAAAAAAAGTTTTGAATGCTCATTATTCATGTTTAGGAGTCTATGTTATTATATTACTACTTGCTTATTATTTAGATTAGGAGTCTGCATGCATTATCTTTTCTTGTAAGTTTACATTTATTGTAGTTATATTATGTTATAAAAAACACTAAAGCCGTAATTTAGTATTATTGTTCTCAGTTATTTCATTTAATTCAGTATTATTGCTTTCAATTATATTATTGCATTTATATTATCTTTAATTACAGTTTGACATTGTTATTGTATTAGAATATCCATTTTTGTCTAAGATTATAAATACTCATTTTTAATGTTTTCGTTTATCTTATTATTTTACCGCTTAAATTTATTGTTGCACGGTTTTTATTTCAAATATATTTTAGTTATATGTTTTTACACCGATTTGAGTTATATTATATTTTTGACTAAAATGTGTTTTTAGTTCATGAAGTTTTGATAAAGTCATGTTTTAATCCCTTAATTTTGAAAGGTGCATTTTTAGTCATTTCAAATTACGCTAAATTATGTTTTTGGTCCCTTAATTTTGTACAAAGTATTTTTATTAATTACAATTTCTATTTGTAATTTCATTTTTATTATTAAAACTACTAATATTTAGCATTTTCAAAAGATCAATTTCAAAGGATCTAGTGAAACCTAATCTTATACTCCCTTCGGTCCTAAATATAAGAACTAATTGACTTTTTTTTGGAGATGTTAAGGTTACAAAATATGTTATTAAATTATGATATATTTGATATATTTTTAGATTGGTCATTAGTTTATAGGTTAAATAGACTAGTTTAAGGCGAAAAATTAGGTAAATCAATTTATAATTGACTTATATATTTTGCTTTTTTAGGATTTTTCAAAAAAGTAAACTAGTTCTTATATTTAGGATCGGAGGGAGTATTATAATTATTGCACCACTTAAATGATAATGTGACAGTATTATATTAGAATAGAGATATTTTAATTTAACAAAATTATGAATAGGCATTTTGAAATTTGTTTGTTGTACTACCTGGACTGATTGATATGGTAATTCCGCTATTTAGGCAACACAAAGTAAATTATACACGCAAAATTATAAATAGATATATTCAGATATTAAATATAAGGGTTAATAATTAGTTTGGTTAACAACAATTTATATCTATCTATATCTATATATCTATAAAAGTAAAACACACTCATCTTACATCGAGTTACTGTTCGTAAGGGTATTTGCTTTTGGACATATGTTGTGGGACCCAATCTTCTAGATGATGTGTTCAAAGAGCTAAATCCCGCCTCAAAAGTTCTTCTTTTGAACCATTGTCTCATGGTCTACCGCCAAAACATTTGACAGCTCATACTTGATTTTGAATTTCAAATTCACTTTCATCCTCCTCCCATATATTCTCTCTTTTTAAATTTGAACTGAATTTCAATTTTAATTTCATCCTCCTCCCACATGCTTTTATTGGACAAACCCCATGTATGCTCCTTCTTCTCTATTTTTTTCTCTCTGTTGTCTCTCTCTCTTCTTCCTCCATGTCATCATGCAAAATCTGTCTTGCCCTTTTCATTTTCGTCTTCCCCTTCCACCACATCAACCATTCTTAATCACCAATATTGTCTTCTTCGTGCGAGAGGACAAGAGAGGGTTTGATCTCTGTCGCTGGTTGGAGTCGGTGTTCCGACGTGTTTTCGGAGGTTGAGGTAACTGCTTTGGTTGATATGTGACTTCTTATGATTATTTTCCCTTTGTACTCTTTAATTTCAAAGTGAAATCTATGAGGATTTATTTTGCTTTCATCGATTATCATTGCAAAGCTTTGAATAAGGCTCTACGGTTTCTAGGTTGGGAGATTTTGTGCTCTATCAAATTCATGTATTTTTAAAGTATTTTTTCATCTCTTCAATTTTTTTTCTCTTTTTCTTTAGAGTAAATGACGCCCACCATGTTTTCTTCTTCTTCTTTGATTTCCTTTTTTCTCTTTTTCCTCTTCTTTAGAGTAGACTACGCCGTGTCGGTAGAAGACATAGAAGAAAAAGCTGTTTAAGAAGACAAGGATAATGGAATGAAATATATAGAGAAGGCATGTGATGCTTTCTTTAACATAACATCATTTTAATCTATATTTGAGTGATTGGAAAGGTGATTTGGATTAGAGATTTTAATAATTGGATTTTTCCACTTTGTGACATTGCTATTTAACATAATCCTGCTTTCTGCAATGTTTTGATGGTTCAACTTTTCTGGGGGAAACATTTTTTTTGGGGGGGATGGGGATTGACATACTTCTCCTATTTTGTGCTATAAATTTGGCATTTGCTATAAAGTTGTTTGCTAGGAATTTTACCATGCTTGAGATTTGTTTTCAACTATTGAATTTTTAGTAGGAAAAATGTTATTAGGTTGGATGAATTAGGCCAAATACCAAAAGAATAGCTATGTAGAAGAATGAATGATCTCTCGAGCAAATCATGTTAATAAGGATCAAATATTGATAGCAAGAAAGTTTTGAATATCCTTAGCAAGCATGTTCTGGGATTAAAACACCCTCATCTTCTACTCAAATATTGTTTAAGCACTTCCTTCTACCAGGTTCTTTATGCAAGTCCCAGAACATTTTTGTGTGTTCCTTCATTTTTCAGGTTTGCTTCTCTTTGGAAAAGTAGTTCCACCTGTCTTTGTCTTATTCATCTCTGCCATGGTGCTGGAATTAACCGCCGCCTCAACAACCTATTTTACCTTTACATGATTTTTTATTTTCAAGCTCATATTTTTCAGTTAGTGTGCTTTCTTTTTACTGTGCTTCCAATGCGAATATTGAAAAGCTTGAGCACTTGGTTTCAGCAAATGTGTGTTTCTTTCTAATTACTTCCAAGGCTTTGACAAGGATGTTGCTCAATGTCCTAGAGGCTCTGTGCATTGCAGCATTGATGGAACCAATATGGGATGTTGCTCAATGTATTTTATCACACCTTAAGGAATTCACAATATAAGGATTCTTTAGAAGTCATTTACAAATTGCAAGGTACATATTGGAGAATGTAAGAGTTCTGATGTCCATGTTCATCTGTTATTATAATATTTATCCTTATGATGGTGATCTTGATGAGTTATTCTCATGTCCTAGAGGCTCTATGCATTGCAGTCTTCATGTTCAATGAAGTCTTCAGATGTAGTGCATTATTGTTGAAGTCAACATGTTTTTCTGTTCTTATGGAATAATTCCTATTCCGTTTATTTTTAGCAAATGAACTCATGATTTTTGTGACATATCACCCTGACAATTGATATGTTTCAAGTTTATTAACATGCAGTGCTGGTTCTCAATGGAATAGATTGGGCAAGATTTTGTGATGTGTGATAACACGGAATAGATATTTAGAAGTATGTCTAATGGCGATAGGGAAAATGATGATTTTGATGCAGAAGATTTTGTAAAGAGTTGTATATAGAGATGAAGGTTGATCTTAAGCATAACAATTTTATGGGTAGAATATTCATGATTGACCAAATATTTTGTTAACGAGATGAAGATTCAATAATTTATTGTACCGTGGAGTTTATTTTTTATGATTTTAAAGTATGATTTTTTTTAAAAGTCCTCTGAATTGCCCTTAACCAGCTCCTAAGATCATATTTAAACCCCATTATTACCCTTGAAAGTTACAAAATTTATTATTATATTTATACTTTAGTTTTTGTCCATAAGATCCTTTGCTGCACTACCAAAAAGATATTAAATTTAACATAATAAAATAAGAATACACGAAAGTTATTATATCACATACATCTCATATTTCTTTTTTAACTGAACATACATCTCATATTTTTTTTATAAGCACATCTCATATTTCACATTAGATACATGATACATCTATCTATTTAGACTTCGGGTACATTAATCATGATGTGAAAGAGGAGAGAGAGGGCGAGAATGTGAATCCTTGCAGAGAAAAATTCTTATTTAAGTGCTGATCAGCCTCCACTTCAATTCGTTCACCTCTAACAATAATAACCCCAGAAAAATTGTATTGCAATTTAGTGTTGCAATAACATTGCACTACAATTATTTCTTCATTGAATTGCTGACAAGTCAAATCACCAGCGCATCGTGCGCGAGTTCTATCTCGTTATATAAGTATCAATTTGGCTAACAATTTACCTATAACACGGTCATGACCAACAAACAATAAAAAACTATCAATTTGCAAAAATAAACGGTATCGAATTAACCAACAAACAATAAAAAGTTTTCACATTGGTCATGACCATCAATTTACCTATAACACCGTCAATCATAAAGAAATTGACAATCTTTTCCAATATGAATTATGATATGTTTTATGGTTTATTGGTCAATCTGATACCATTTATTGTATATTAACCAAATTGATAATTACATAATTATTTGTTTGTCATTTATGCCTAAATTATAAAAAACTTCAATTAATAATAACTATTCTATGTGTCAATTAAGAGATGGGGAAATTTGCACTTGAAAATATTAAACTTTCCATTTAGCAAGTTTCAATAACAAAAATATAGGTTATTAGTAACCAATTGAAAACAACTTTCTTTTCCTATTATCAAGTTTAAAATTATGAAAAAATTAAGCTAATTTTAATCTGTTAATTTTGTAAGAATTTTAATCAAGCTGCTATATGAGGGACGGTATATGAAAGAATGACTTTTAATCAAATTTTAAGCTGCTAATTTTGTAAGAATTAAGCCATAACAATATCGTAAATGTCATAGCACCCTAAATAAACTACTACCTATAATATCAAAAGAAAATCGCCCCAATTTTCACATTTACATCTTAAAACCCTGAAATTTGTTCACCTAAAGCCATCTAGACATAATTTCAATCTGCCATATTCTCTATCCCAATCAACTACACTTACATCACACAATACCAATCTAGCAAATGACATAACACTTAATTTATTCAAATATGAGGCAAGCATACCAAATCACATCACATGAATGAAAAACCAAAAAAGCAGAAAAAAATAGAAGGGGCAAAGGTCCAATTAGAGAAATTATTAGACTCTTGAACAATAATAGAATTTTCATTGATAAGATGAGTGAGTGTTCTTCCAAGCTGCATGAATTCAAAGTGCTTTAAAATTGGAATGAAAAATTAAATCACTACAAGGCTAAATTGGAAGTTGAGTTTGTAACATTTAATCTCTTCCATAAATTTAAATAACACTTCATCTCATACTTGCATATAAATCACACCCCATACGATACCAAAAAAGTGTAACACTCATGAATAATGGCTAAATACATACTAAATTTAGAATGTGCTGTACAATAACGAATAGTAGTGGAATATGGATATCTACAGTATCCAAATCCACAAAACACATATTTAAATAAATTACAAAATCAAAATCCACAAAACACAAAAAAAAAAAAAGTTTCGATGGGTTGTTAGATATACCATGAAAGATTTGTGGGATTTTTAGCACGCTACATTTGTTTAAAGTGCCAGCAACTATTTTGAAATAAGGTTAACGATATTTATAGTTCTTTACCATATAAAAATATTAATTATTAGCACATTAGGACGAAGTAGAATCCTGAATTATATATGTTTATGTGTCCTTCTATATGTTAATTCATGTTTAATACTCCCTCCGGTCCTAAATATAAGACCTAATTGACTTTTTCTAGAAAATCCTTAAAAAAGCAAAATAAGTTAATTATAAATTGATATACCTAAGTTTTTCCCTCAAACTAGTTTATTTTACCTATAAACTAATGGATAATCTAAAAATATATCAAATATGTCATCATTTAATAACCTATTTCGCAACTTTAATCTCTCCCAAAAAAGTCAATTAGGTCCTATATTTAGGACCGGAGGTAGTAAAACAACTATTGTTTTATAAAGCATTTTGACTTTTATAATAAAAAAATAAAGATATTTCAAAAACAGTACGAAAAATTAATGAGGAAGAATAATGAATTGAAGTTTTATATTTCCAATAAAAGTAAATATCTTATTTAACTCTTATATTTAATTATAATCCCATATAATAGTAAAGTAAATTATGAATAATATAAAAGAATATATAGCACCATTTACTGTATTTTATGTACATGTATTTGCTTTGAATGGGGAAGAACCCCCTACCTAATTGGTTCATTCCTTATGTTTTTTTCACTTTACTCTGAACAAAAGTACAAGTATCTTACGTTTAAAAACATTCTGTCCTCCCCCTAGCTAGGGGGATAGGCTAGGAATTAGTAGAACAAACAATATATATGGTCCAATTTATGGGCAACCATTGGTCCCATGAAGATATGTACCACTCCAACCATGTTATATAACCAGCTAGGCAGAAAATCAAGATGAAATACAAGTATAAAATTAATTAAGATAAACTTTGATGAAAAATTCAGATAGTTGAAAAATATCAATGTTTAAATTTAAGCTAGCTATATTGGTAAGGAAAAAAGTGTGTTATCATTATATGGTTGGTGTTAGTATCTTAATTAAGCTACTATACTTATCACTGTGCGTGTGTGTGTTCTTTGCTTCTTTTCTATATATAGTTTCTTTTATCAGAACTTTTCGATCTATATATAGTTTATGTACATAGAATCATACAATATTATATACATAGACTTTTAAGCATATCTCTGATAAACTAGTACGAGTGTAGTATCATAGAAAGAGCCAACGTCTTTAGAGTCTTAAGAACTAAGCATATATGAAGCAATGCGTGTTTTATGGATGACGTCCAGAAAAGACAAGAAAATAAAAGTATAGCGAATAGCACGCGATTAGATATGGACGATATTCATGTTCAAGTAATTTAGACAAAAAGGAGACACTGTTAAATTGATCTTTATTACATATTTTGGTCCTTTGAATCTATCTTTTATCAATTAAGTCCCTCAAATTTCATAACAATACATATGCTATTATTTCTTATGGGTTTGAAAAGGATATACACACACAAACAATTTCACCTAGGTTTCCAAATAAGATACTTAATTTTAAAGAGGTTTCAAGGAATTATTACCACTTGTTAATGAAGACTATTGCAGTAGTTAATAGTAGTCATTAACAACTTGGGACATCTTTGAAATTATGTTTTTAATTTCAAACCTATGTGCAATTGCCCCCCCCCCCCTCTCTCTCTCTCTCTCTCTCTATATATATATATATATATATATATATATATATATATATATATATATATATATATATATATATATATATATATATACTCCCTCCGGTCCTAAATATAGGACCTAGATAACTTTTTTTGGGGAGATTAAGGAAGACTTAATTTTAGATGCCTTTCCAATAATACCCCTCCTTAATTAGTTTGATTACTTAGTAGTCCTTCCTCCCCTATTATTAAGGAGTTGTTAAGAAGAAGAAGGGTAATTTAGGAAAAAGGTGACCAAAAATGTATCTAGGTCTTATATTTAGGAACAAAATGAAGTCTCTATCTAGGTCTTATATTTAGGACCGGAGGGAGTATATATATATATATATATATATATATATATATATATATATATATATATATATATATATATATATAGACATACATAGACACACACATGTGTGTGTGATGGATTACAAAGAGGGTGATTAAAAGATTCTTGTGAGTAAAGTGATTACTATTGACCTTTAGTTAAAACCTATGCTTCTAGGGTACATGGTTAACTTGTGTTTGATAACTAATGAAATTTCAATGAATTAGGTGATAAAAATTAAGCTTTATGGTCTAATTAATGTAAACTTGAGGCATACCTGTGGATGCTTAATTTTTATGAGAGCGTGTGAAAAGGTTAGAGTTATTATAGTTTTGGTGCTAAGCATACTAATAAACATCCTATATATCAACACAATAATTACCGCTACCTATTGGCATATGAAAACTAATTTTTTTGGTTAGAAATCATCAGTTAAAAATTTTAAATCTAGATTGTTGAAACTGTTTTTAAAATCGTACATATTTCACCATATCAATTAGCACTATAGTATATATAATGTACATAGTTATGATGAAAACTGGTTCCTATATAAGAAGTTGAACCTAATGTTCACCTCACTTTTCCTAAAATTGAATGCAAACAGTACATATCTCATATCATTAAAAGCAATGCTATATACGATAGTAATATCATTGTGATGAATGCTAAAATTGGTTTACATGCAAGAAGAGAGGAACCCAATATTTGCCTAAGTTAATTTGGGTGAAATTGTTTTTAAACTGTGTATAAACATCAATCAGCAATATATTACTCCCTCTATCCCTAAATATAAGGTCACACTACCTAATTTGATTAGATTAAGGATATTAGTTAATATCACATGATATTACCACTAATTGGCCCTAACTATATATATCTTCATCCCCACCATTTCTCTTGATTGTTTATTATTGATAAGTATTTGTAGGATTAATTTGGGAATATTGAGAATAATATAATTAGAAAATGATCTTATAATTAGAGACAAAATGAATATCAAAAGTGACCTTATATTTGGAGAAGGAGAGTAATATCATTGTGATATGGATGCTGATACTGCAGGTTCCCATATAAGTAGAGGAACCGACTAATCTATGATTTGTGGGATTGTTTTAGTGGCCTAAGATCACTTGTCAAATCGACGTAAATAACCAAATCATAATTCTTTTTACTGGAAACGAAATAAACATGATATCTGAACTTGTATTACTCGTGAGAAATAATTTATTTAGGACAAATAAGAACAAATGAAGTCCATTTGAAACAACTAATTGCATTATTCAGTGGCACGCTGAAACTTGTAGATCGATTATAACAAGCTGGTAAAAGAATCCCATATCACCTTGTCTTGTTATATTACTTGTTCTTTACTTCTCAGCAAACTATGGAATGGTCCTTACTTCAATGGAAACTAAACACACTGGTCCTAATACTTCCATTTCTCATTATCTCCCAGTTTCATCATTCCTTCAAGCATGCTTCATCACTTCATGAACTTCACTTCCTCCTTAACTCTATAAATAGAATCCAATGAATCTCTCAAAACTACACTCAATAAATTTTTCAAAACACAATAGTAAGTTTCCATACCAAGATGAAGTCTGAATCAATTGCATTGTTTTTCCTTCTCTTTGTCTTGTGTTCCAAAGCTGAAGATGTTGTTCTTGACATAGAGAAGAATCCTCTTCGCCCTGGTAAAGCCTACCACATCCGTGACGCGAAAAACTGCGAACGGGCAATTACACTTGACCTTATTGGGAACCAAACATGTCCTATCTCGGTGGTTTTGGCCATCGACGCAAAGCAGGTGAAATTTAGGACAATCAAACATCCAGAAGCCGTGAACATCACCGCGAGGGACCCGTTAGAATTCGAGTTCTCTTGGGTATCTGAATGCGCAAATCCACCAAATTGGAGAGTTCAAGCTCATTCTTGTGCTGTGTATCCACTTGTGGTTGGTTCACCAGATAAACGTCACATTCCTGGTTCATTTCGTATTAAGAAAGCTAAAGGGGAGACTGATGCTTATAATATTTTATTTAATGTCCATGAAGTTGACGAACATGTTGTTTCTATCCAAAGCTTCAATGATAAAGAGGACTTGGCAGTTTTGAAGTTGTGTTCTGAGGAAGGGCTTAAGGTCAAGTTCTACCCTATTGGATCTTATTAGGGTGAATATTTGTCACCTTAATACACAAAGAGAAGCAGTTATGAAGTTTGATGTATTATTCCTTTATTGATGTGGGAGATGATAGTGCTGATACCGTTAAATGAGCTCTTATATGTATTGCTCTAATAAATAAATCAGCGAAATGTGATGATGATCATTTAATATGAATATAAGCTTATGATTTCTTATTCGCATTGCTACTTAGGCACCTGCTTCCTTCTTTGGAATATTTGAATTTTGATTGGCTAGGAAAGTAACTTTGTCCATGCAAAAAGACAAAATGATAGACGTGACACTGAGAAATTCAAGGTCCATTACTTGTTGTGGTCCTCATCTTCTTTAAAACGTGACATGAATTTCATGAGAATAATAACTTAGTTTTGGGTCATCTTGTGTGACAAAAATACAATATTTTAAAACCCGGACCGAGCCGGACGGTCCGACCGGTCGGACCGTCGGCCGGTGGGTAAAACGGCCCGATTGCTCTATTGGGCCGCTTTTACTGTGCAACCCGTTTTGGCCCGGGGTTGACCCGGGTTGACCCGGGTTAACCGTTTTTGACCCGGGGTTGACCCGGGTTGGCCCGCTTTTGACCCGGCCAGAAATTGACAACTGCAGAAAAAAAATATATCAACAGAAAAAAAATGAACTTGATTAAAAAAATATCTTCATCCTAATTATATTAAGTTATTAAGTATTAACAATATTTATATATTTAATTTTCATTAAATTATTACGTCACCGGTTCGACCGAACGGTCCAACCGTTTCAACCGTTTCAACCATGACCCGCTCAGTTTTCCGGCTCGACGTCCGGCTCGGGTTTTAAAACCTTGCAAAAATATTTATTGAAACTGTTTCCAACTCACATCCTTTGCCCACAAACGTTTACATGGTTTTCTAATAAAATTAAAAATTGTAAAAGAAGGAAATATTAGAGAAGTTCAACGATAAGGATAGAAATTTGGAAAGAATGAAAGGATAGAAAACAAGTTTAATGTAGCAGAGATGTGGAGAAGGGATGGACAAGTTTTATTAAACCTTTTGTCTCACTAGGTAGCCCAAAAGTGAGTTGTTCATGGTAAGGATCATAATAAACAAATTTAATAATTGAAGGACTAAATCATAAGCTAAATAAAATTTCACAAACGTTAAGTCTAAGTCCAAATTGAGAATTTCATTTATGTTAATCATTTGGAAGAGAAAAGGTGGTCTCATCATCAATCTTCACCATTAGATCGAATTTGGATAGTTAGATTTGCTTTAATTTAATTTTTATATTTTGAATAATTTATTATTTTAATATATGTAAAATGTTAAATAAAGATATAATCTCATAAATATCATTTATCTTAGAAATGAATTAATCACTTTAAAATCAATAAATTACAAATTTTGAATATAAGTAGTTGAAATCAAAATGTGAAGGATCTAAATCTTACCACTGTAATTAGAAAGTGATTTCGTATGATTGTAATGAGTATAGAATGCTGACTTAGTTAATAGTTAAAAACTAAGATTATTTTTTTCCAAAAAGACAAGCTTCCTTCACCGCCAGTGGTAACTAAAAGTACACAATGCACAAGAGGGATGATAAAATTTCATTAATTCGCATGGATTCTTCTATAGAAATCTTGACCCAATGAAGGCTGCTGAGTTAATTTTAGTAAGTTTAACCAACTAGATGTTTTTCAGTTAAAAAAACTAGATGTTTAATGTTAAAAATGAAAATTTTCAAAACTATTTTTGAAAACTAGAAAATGACAAAAGGAATTTGATTCTTCAACTTTAAAGATTAAATGAGGCCTATGTTACTCTTTCTCTCTTTGCACTTAAAAAAACTTGATTGATATCTTCATAGCATTTCATCAGCGGATATTTCTATTTATGGTTAATTTAAGGACCTAAAATGCAAAGGAAATTTTTCCCGAGGACCTACCGCCCTTGAAGCTTTTTCAAACCTTTCTATCCTAGATGTTTGGGTTAAAGCCCTTAAATTCTCATGAACTTTTTGGACCTTAAATACCCTGAAAGTTTTACCTGAAGACCTACCTAACTAAGGAAGTTTTACCATATTCCTTGGTCAGGTAACTCATCGACTAAGGGCCTGTTTGGATTAGATTCTGGAGAATAACTTTTGTGAAAATAGCTTTTTGAAAATAGCTTTTGAGTATAATAACTTTTCTGGAAAATATATTTTGATAAAATGAGAGTGTTTAGATAAAGTGTCAGTAGAATAGCTTTTTGAATGTCAAATTACCAAAAAGGACAATTTTGCCCAAAGAGAAGCCTATGGAAGATCAAAGAGAAGGGGTACTTTTGGGAAGATGTTTTGGGATGAGTAGATGTTTTTGACTCTACCCATTTTTAGGTGTGAAAAGTAACAAATGGTAGATTTCCCCCAAAATGTGGTTTTGGATCCAAAATGAGGTTTTGGAGATAAAATTGTTTTTCCAAATTTTTTTAGTGTTTGGCAACATCTTAGTGAAACCAAGGTTTTGTTTCTAAAATCTATTTTTGGTGGCTATACAAACAGGCTCTAAAACTTCCTTGGTATTTAAGGTCCTTAGCCTAAATTTCCTGGGTATTTAAGGTCCAAAACAACTTCCTAGATATGGTATGTCTTTGGGTTAAACTTACATGTTTAAGGTAACAAAAAAACTTCCTAGGTCTGGTAGGTCCTAGGGGAAACTTCCTAAGCATTTATTTGTTTATGGATAAAAACAATTGATAAACCTTTGATTTCTTAAGTCACAATTATATTTCCAATTTCATTGAAAGGTAAAATCCAATAAAAAAAGTGGATTAACCATGGAATCTGTGTTAAAATATAGTAGTGTGGAATAATTAGACACAAAATTCTTCATTTAGCCATTAAGGGCATTCTGAACTTTTCTGTCACGCCCTGATCTTTTAAGCGTGACCGGCACGAAGTTTAAGGTATCTAAACTCCGTAAGCCCTTTAAAATTTATTATAAACAATAATCAAATTCATTTATCCTTAACTATACTTCATAATTCTTTTGAACTCTAAGGTTTGTCAAAATTACAACATCTCTAAAACAGTACTATAAGTTATCCGATGCTAGGAGTACCTAAACTTTCAAGTGATATATCACTTCTAAACTACCACTTGTCTTTCATCCAAATCCCTTTTAATAAAATGACACTCTACAATTAATATGTTTTTGTTTTCCTTCATCTTTCAAATACCTCCAATCATAGTCACCTACTAACTTTAACGCAATCACCATCTGAAGAATCATAAACAAACTTTAAATAGAGGGAGAACATAAACCATTACATATAAGCATGCTACCAATAAACAGAAAATATAGGAATACAACTTTCAAGATCAATTCATGATTTTTCAGCATTCTTCATAGCTAAAGCCAAGCATCTCCAAGATTCATATCAGCATTTTCGAAAATACCCTTATCCCATAGCTTATAACACTGAGTTTATAAAAAAAAAATCCATCCTAATCCATCATCAAGCAATCTTACCTATAAACCACTTAGAAATTACCTTAATTTGATTTTCAAACAACCCATTTCATCCGTGAAGGCACACAATTTAATTACACAAAAACCCTAACTTACATAAACACTTAATCAAGTAAATATCATATAGGCCCAAATCCAAGAAACCCACACAATCAAAATCCTCCAAAAAACCTAATGGTACCTTAAAACCCCTTCAAAAATTCAGAATTTCGAATTCACTCAAACCCTAGAGATTTATCTCTAAAGATCAAGAACAAAGAGGGAAGGGAAAATAAAGAAATTACCCAATGTTAAAGACCTCTCATTAGCCCCAAGTTCACCGGAGTACTCGCCGGAAAACGAACGGACCGCCGGCCATCACAAACCCAACTCTTCATCCTCTCTTTCTAGCCACACACACACAGACACACGAATGGAAAGGGAAAAGGGAAGACGGAGGATGCTCTTCCCTCGCTGGTGTGATGGCGACACCGTCGGTCTCTCCATCACAACCGAAGCCGCCGACAAGGGAGGAGAAAGGAAGACCCAACAGAGAAAAGCAATGGGATGCTTGTGTGTGTGTGTTGTCGTGACTTTTTTTCTTTTTTTGGGAAGGAGGAAGAAGTAAAATAATAAAAAATGAAATTTTGGTATGTCAATGACCATTTTGTCCTTCTACCTATACTTATTTATTTTTCTATTTTATATTCCTACCTCTAAGCGAGTTATAAAAATAATCTATGCACTTTCTCATATATTTTCTCCATCCATAGTATTACCTAGGCCTTGAACCATATTTCATCAAATTACTAATCTACAATTTAATCTGTAACTATTTTTTCTAAATTTTTAAAAGAAAATAGACATTAATTAATTTTTTTTTCAAAGAAATATATATATTTCTCCTCATTTGTTTATTTACAGTGATTTTTAATTTACTAATGGCATCCCAAAACCTTAATTCATTCTTTATTACATCTAATCTGAAAAGTGGGGTGTTACATTTTCACATTTAATCTTATTGTCACATTAAAGAAAATCAGATTGTTGATCTTATGGTAAATATTGGGTATCATTATTAAACCTTGAAATAGTTATGTACGTACTATTGTTGATCTTATGACAAAAGTTGTGTATTATAAATGGAACTTTGTTCTTCATTCTTAAAAAGGAGTCTTCAATTATTGAAGTGGTACATTAATCTTTTACATTGGTCATGTGACATGACACATCCCATTGGAGATGTTGTAGATATGTCTCTAATTTATTGGAATTGCCATGTTCTGGTTAACAAAATATCTAAGAATTAGGGAGCATATATAACTCCTTGGCGAACCCATTTGCCATTTATTCTTCCATTTTCTCTTTCTCCTTCCTCAGTTTTTTTTTATAGTTTTTTGTTTTCTTTTCTTTGGCTTTTTTTTTAACTGAACTTTTCTTTGGCTTTGGATATACATTTATTATTAATTCTTCTACATAGCAGATCGGTAATGTGTCATTTAATTAAGGAGAGGCTTTTGTTCTGAAACCTCATGTAGAGAGCTGACTTCGAAGATTTGTTGCATATTCTTCGGGATTGTGACCAGTCAAGAAGCTGCTTATGGTTAACGTTGGTGAACCCGTCGGTTTGTCAGAATTTTTTCAGGCTTCCATTGTTTGATTGGTTATGTCTGAACATTAAAAATCCAGGGAACAGGTTTGGTGAGGGATGGTCTGAATTCTTTACCACACTATGTTGGAGCCTTTGGCAGCGAAGGAATATGAGGATTTTTGAAGGGAAGCGGGAAGCTAATGATTCAGTTCTAGCCCGGGTTAGATCTCTTTTATCTAACTTGAGGTTAGCGGAGTGTAAACTAAAGGGCATTAACTTGAATGGGAGGGTAATCTGTGATTCGTCGGCTAGTTGGAATCCGCCCAGACATGGTTGGGTTAAGGTTAATGTAGATGGAGCATTTGCTATGAATTTGGGATTGGGATGTGGAGGCTTAATGAGAAATAGTAATGGTAAATTTATTGAAGGATTTATGTTTCATCCTACAGAGGAGACACTTTTAAGCTGAACTATGGGCATTGATTTTGGGATTGAAACTAGCTTGGGAGAAAGGAGAGAGACGAATTATTGTGGAATCAGATGCTTTGGAGCTTGTTCAGTTACTTGAACAAGGGAACACTAGCCAACATGTAGATGCTGAATTGATTCAGGAAGCTAAATCTTTGATTGGCAGACAATGGGAGATCGAGCTTGTGCATATTCCAAGAGGAGCAAACTCAGTTGCCGATTTCTTGGCCAAACGCGCTATTACTACTGTTCGGGGGTATCAGCTTATTTTGGAAGCTCCAGATTATTTGTTTTCTTTATTACAGAAAGATTGTTGTTTGTTTTCTAGCACTGGCTAGTTAAGCTAGTTGCTTTCTTTAATTATAAAAAAAAAGAAGCTGAGAAGACTAATATTTTTCATTTTTGAACAATGTAATCTGTCATTATTTTTGAAACAGTAGAAAGGAATTAAGAGACTCGTTTTTATTGGTTTTAAAAAGTACATGTATACAT
This sequence comes from Mimosa pudica, assembly GCA_029929735.1. Lineage (NCBI taxonomy): Eukaryota > Viridiplantae > Streptophyta > Magnoliopsida > Fabales > Fabaceae > Mimosa > Mimosa pudica. The sequence continues at coordinate 2,899,568 of JAKELP010000039.1, read as the reverse complement.
TAGGTGGGCCTTCCAGTGATTCAGTGACAACTACTAGGGTCTGTTTGGTTGCATGAAGGAAAGTGAAGAAATGGAAAGTGAAAGGGGTAAAGATGGAAAGTAGGGGTAAATTAAGTAATGATGAAAAATAAAGTGTGTGGGGCCAAAAAAAGTGGGAGATAGTGGGAGAAAACTTGTGGGCCCCGGGATATATGTATATTACAAAAATACCCCCTACTTTCTACACTTTCCAATTCTTTGTGATTTTTTCATGCAACCAAACAGGCATAAGTATTATTGGCCTATTTAGGCAATTGGTGTGTCACCAAACATTTTATCATGGCCATAGCAGAAAAAGTTGAAGAGGAAAAGGGAAAATGGAAAACCACGGTTGAGAAGTTCAAATATCTTCAAGCTTTATCACTCCAACCATCCGAGCTTTCAACGGTTCTCCATTCTGCAAAACTGTCTCTCCAAATGTGTGATGTCATTGCGGCTTGAAAATTTTCAGTCAAATTTTGAAGTTTAGTCACTTTTCCATAATGCAGGCCATATATGTCCTTGTGGTGGCCTTATTGCTGTAAGGCCACAATGAGCACTCAAAAAAAAGGGGTGAAATCTTCATAACTTGTATCCTTGCATCATGAGGAAGGAAAATAGGGGCTTGATTCCGGGTTTCTTGTCATGGCCTCATCTAGACAAGTAGATAATAAGATGGACAAAAAGGGAATGTCTCATGCTTTTCTCGTTAGTGATCTATGTCGGTGATCTATCTCTTTACTTCTTTTCTTCGTTAATTTTTCACTATTCTTTCCACGAGAGAAACAGTTTATGAGTTCTTAAAATAACTCAACTATGTATGTTAAGATTTATTTTGGCAATAATTATGAATTTCATTTATCACATTTTTTTAGTATTTTTAACTGTGCACAATTCTACTTCCAAAATCCATGCACAAGTGTGGAAAATTGTAGAAGATAATAAAATTCTAAGGTTTACCAATAACATTATTTTTTTCATTACATATATGCATGCTTTATACTATCTCCAGTCCTAAATATAAGACCTACTATTTAAATTGTGTAATGAGACTAATGTTTGGATTCATTGTGAAAAAAATTACTTATAAGTGATTCATTTTCTATAAGACATATTGTGTATGTTTGAATTAGTTGTGATTCGATGTTTAAAATAAGTAAGAATTTGTGAGCTCTACATCATAAACTATTTATAAGCTAAAAATAATAGTCGTGTTTGGATTGACGGCAAAAAAGTGACTTTTTTCAACTCGACTTTTTAAAAGTAAGATTGGAAAAATGTCAAATTGTGTACTTATGAAATAAGCTAATTATTTCAAATAAATTAGATAAAAAGCTAAACCCAACCAAACATCACAAAACACACAATCTACTTAAAATAAGTATCTTATTTGGGCAAAATAAGCCCATCCAAAGACACACATTACCAATAGACCCTCACTTTCTAGCTTCATTCCCACCCTCCCTCTCTTGTTTACTATTATTTATTGTGGAATATTAATAGGGATGATTTGGGAAAAATTCAAACAAATTAGGAAGATGTCTTATATATATTACCAAAAATACCCAAAATAGTTCTTATATTAATATTTAGAACAAGAGGGAGTATTATATTTTCCATATTTTAAAACTCAAATTGGGCTGGTGATCGAATTCAGGATTTGTTGATATTAAGTAATTAACAACTAAATTTATTATTTTCCTATTTTAAGTAACTTTATATGGAATTTCTCTTATTATTATTCTTTCATTTAATATTGTCTTTAATCTCTTCTAAATGTTTCTATTAGACTAGAAATTCTTGCATCAATATGGATAACATGGAGCACCGCCAAAATTATGGTCTATTTGTTTTTTTATTAAGAAGCATAAATGATTTTATTAAATTAGAAAATTAGAATACAAAATAGGTCTGCAAAAAAATTCAAATGATAATAGTATAATACATAGAAAACCTCAAAAAGGTCATGGATAGGAGTGAGCCGCAACTGTCGCAAAAACCCTACCATCTTCTTCATCTTTCCTTAATGAGAATTTCAGTCAAGAGTTTTGCAAAGGATCCATATCTCTTGTCATCAATAGACCAATTAATTGGTTTTCAAAGCATGAGTAGATCTCATGGAAACAAATGTACCCACAAGACTAATACATAAGATGAAGATTGAGTAGAAGAAATTCCTTTTGTCGTCGAAACTCCTAAACCAGTTTATTTGAAAATGAAAGAAACATAAAAGTAGACAAATGAAAGTGACAGGCGTCTCCTTTCCCGGATAAATCGGGGAAGGAGATGTCAATAAGAAAACTCGTACAATGAAGAGAGAAGAGATCTCACCACCACCAAAAAATTTGAGAGGAGGGGGAGAGAGGATAGAACCAACTATAGTCTACTTGTTAGAATTTATAGAGTAACATTATTTAGTTGACAATGGAAACCTACAAGACAATCAAATAATAAGTCCCACATTTTTAGTTTGTTTTTTGAATTTCAGTTCTTCTCTCTATCTTATATTATTTTTTTGTCTAATTTTAAATGATACAATCCAATGTAACGGTGTAATTACACTTGCATAATTTTTAGCTAAATTATTTTTTAATAATTAATAAATACATTAAATATTCAATAGTTTTTGGTGAGCAACTTCTAATATTTAAATGGAACATGGCTATATACGTTGTGTGAAGAAGCTATATACGTTGTGTGAAGTTTTCTAACTACGATAAGCCATGTATGTCACTTTTTATTTTGGGCTTATTATTTTCATAACCTTCCCATAATAAGTGACATGTTCTTATTATGTAGTGAGAATTTGATATAATTATTGTTTCTTAACTCAAGAACTTGAGATAATGAATATAATGAATTTGACCTGAGTATTTTTCTATATAATTGAATAATATTTTAGATAATCGAATTACATCAATGGAAGGAAGGAGCATGGAAATGACACAAAAATGACATATGAATTTCAAGAACCTAGAAATAATATTTTAAATAGTAAATTTTTCTACTCAACTAGTTAAAATGATTGTGAAACTCAAAGGGGAAATTCTAGATAAATACAATTAAATTTCAAAATCTTAGAAAGAGAATTTTGAGTAATAAATATGTTTATCGGACTAGTTAATTTTGCTATTCAACTATTTAAAATGATTATGAAATTCAACAGTTACTTATCTAGGTTACATCACCAAATTATTTTTACATTCCATTTAATTACTCTGTCGAATTGGGTCCGCTTGGCTCAACATTAAAATCGATTATCCATCCTGTAAAAAGTAGAGGTTAGGTTGCTTAGTATGCCCTCCCACATCACTCTTACCAGTTAACAATGGTACTAAAACTTGATTCACTTTTTAATTACTATATGTGAGTAGTATAGCAGCAAATTGCTAGGGTGCACGTAGGTGCGCCACAACTTTTTTTTTTTTGTTATCCAAGGGTATCCCACCCGCGTGTCAAGTGAGACTAATTCCTTGCTGTTCTGAAATCCCATATAAGGGGTAGACAGCTGGCCTGGTGCGCCGCAGCTTTACCAACACACTAACCCGTCTCACTATATGTGGTCAGTGTCTTTAATAAGCTCTCTCCTCTCCTCTCCTTATAAAAACCGAATCTTCCAAATCTAATCACTGATCTACTCATCTCCATCAACACACAAATATCCCACTTGCAACAAACAAAAAAAAAAAGCAAAATTCTTTAACAAATATTTATATATTTATATTTATATTCCATTGTTGTTTATACTACAGTTTCTTCTCAGAGAGTAAAGTAAGAGCACACTACAGATCTGGATCGTAACCATAGAGATCTATTTGTTTGATTTCATTCAGGTGCTCTTTTTTCACTTACCATCATAATTAATCTTCCATTATTTTTTTAGCTGATTTTCAAGCTTTCACTTTTTCTGCTCTTTCATTGTCAAGTTTCCATTTTTTTATCTAATGATGTCTTTGTAGCTTGAATTTTGATTTAATTGATCTGTTTTCTTAGTTTTTGTTGTGGGTTAAAGCTAGTTTTTGGTTTGCTTTGATTGTTTACTGGTAACTGGAAGTGCTAGTAGATAAGGTAAGCTTGTTTATGTTGGGAACTTCTTTGTTATTAGTGATGTGATTGTCAATTGGTCATATTAGTAACTGACTGACCAAACTATAGAAAGACATGTGGGAAGAATTATAATTTATGGGTTCTGACTAAAATATGTGGAGATCGTTATATTACTGTGTCGTTTGGCTTGGCGTTTTTGAGATTTGATTGTTGCTATTCTTTCGTGCTTAGCACTAAAATGTTGATAGATTTATATAAAAAAAATGTTATAGATTAGCCTTTGAGGTTGGTTTGGGTGATTTGGAGAGAGCAACTTTTTTCATCTTGTACTTTAACTTTAGTAGAAGTTATATGGGATTGCATTCCATACTTGAAATGATTTGTGTTCTCTCTTTCCCTTCCCCAGCACCCTCATCTAGTGGGAACTAGAACTGTGTTGACTTTTTTTTTCCATGTCATTTGTTTCCTTTACAAAATAATTTTAGACTTCGACGTTTGTAGGTATTTAATGTCCCTGTCTTCTAAACTATTGATTCTTTTGAAATAGATATTTAAAACCATTCCCGCTCATGTCATTCCAATCGTTTTTTATACCATTGATATAAGATTGTCATTTTAAATGCTCTGGCATGTGTATCAGCTATGAACTTACTTTAACACTTGGAGAGTCATTTGATAGCATACTATGTTGTTCTGTGTGCAAACTTTGTCATTTATACCACTATTTCAGTTTACATGTTGAAAACAGTGTTCTAAGATTTTTACATAAATACTATGCTTATGTGGTTTTAAAAACAGTATACTATTTCAGGAAGCAGAGTTATCATGCATTCTAGGATTGAGAGAAATGAGTGTAAAATGCTTGCCAAAGTAAAAGTAATTAACTTATTTATGTGGAATTACTATAATCAAGCTAATTTCTAACACTTTTGGTAGGTTTGAGAGGCTCATTGCTACGATCATGTCAAGGAGGCCTGCAAGTCTTTCCCGGCGCTTGGCTGATGGTGGGAGTATACCATTTGTGGGCTCAATCCAGTCTAAATCTCAAAGCTCGCCACTACTGTCTATTGGGCTCGTTGTTGTGGTGCTTCCCTACGCACTTCTGTTATTTTTGTACCCGTGAAATAATTTTGTTGCAACCTTAGGTTAAAAGTTCATTTCTTTTTTATGCAAATGTTTCTTGCAACATTGTTGCATCCGTTATCTTCTACAATGGCCCTTTCCCTGCCCCCTCCCTTTACAGTTGTTTGAATATTTTGAATTGCATGCATCAACAATTCAATAGGTTGTGTACATTGCTGAATTTGACCTTTGTAAATTTCAGGGTGCAATCCTCATCATTGGTTATGTTTATAGCAATTCAGGTTTGTATATAATCTGTTGGCTTAACTTACCCTATATTAAGAATGAACCCTTTTTAATGCAAAAGCTAGGATCTTGAATCTGTCTCCAACTATCCAACCTCACTCATGCTTTAAATGTGAATTGTCACAATATACTCAGTTCCTGGATGTATTGTGAGCTTCATCTTTAGCAAAATGTTTACTAGATGAAAGAAACAGAAAACATTCAGATAGAATACCACGTGGCATTAATGTTGAAGGCATGAAATTATTAATTTATTTATTAGTGAAGTCCACTGCCAAGATGATTTTTCTAAACTTTAGTTGCTAACTTGGCAGGTGGAGCAAGTGTTGGCATCAAGGGTGCAAATAGACTTGAAGGTAATACTATACAATTTCTGTTGTGTTATCGACATTCAAGCTTGCATAACAATTTCATATAGGTCAACAATCAAGCAATTGATTGTCATTGTAGCAGTAGTGAAGAAATAAATTAATTATATGTCCCCTTTGTACTATATTCATTTACAATTTCCTGTTCATCCAGTCATGGAAATAATTAGCTTTTAGAAAATTTTATATCACCTGATGCCTTATCTCATGGTTCTAATGTTTGGAGCGAGCATGAAACCTATTTTGCTGAGTATTGTTTTCGAATAATAGTTATCTTTTCTCCTGAACTGTGATTGTAATATATGGAACCTGGAAATTGTGTATCTCAATGTGTGTGATAGACTTTTAATAATGTTTTCCTGTAATTAAAAGTAGGAGCTATTTCAACTTACTCTGTGCAGTTAACATTAATGGTGCTGTGTTTTATTACTATTATTTGGTACTGGACCTCAATTATTAGCTTTTTAATGTTAAACTATTTATTTTACTTGGAGATTTAATTCAATAATCTCTGGTGTGTATACACAGGTGGCGCTTCTTGCTCATTAGAAGTTCTACAAGCATTGCCAATATTGAAGAAAGCATATGGAGACAGTGCACGTAAGGTTTTGCATGTTGGCCCTGACACTTGTTCTGTGGTATCTGGTTTATTGAAAGAAGAGGAAACAGAGGCCTGGGGAGTTGAGCCATATGAGTTAGATGATGTTAGTGCAAGCTGCAAGACTCTTGTACGTGAAGGCATTGTGCGTGCAGCAGACATAAAGTTTCCTTTACCATATCGTGCAAAATCATTTTCTCTTGTCATTGTCTCAGATGCTCTGGATTACTTATCTCCAAAATATCTGAATAGAACTCTGCCAGAGTTGGCAAGGGTTGCTTCTGATGGTGTTGTCATCTTTTCTGGTATATCCTCATGAATTTCCATTATTCAATATTATTTCAGATTAAACATTTTCTAATTAGAATCTTGGACGACCTTGTTTAGAATTGGTTTATATTACCTATATTGATTTGACGAATGAGTGTTTCATCATCCTTAATGACCTAACACCACAATAGGTTATGCATTTTGTCATAGCAGGGTGCAATGTTTTGTGCATTATGGTTATTCTTCTATCCGGAATCAATCTTTCATATTGAAACAATCCATTTTCAAGTAATTGATTTGAATTCAGTTGATTAAAATTTTGAGTTATCCCTAAATTTCTTTATATTTTTTTGTAAAGAAAAAACTTTATTTGATCTCCATCCTCTTTGGATCTATGTTTAAATACGTTAAGATGTACATATGCTTTTTTCTTGGCCTGATTTCAATTTTTTATGCTCAGGTTATCCAGGCCAGCAAAGAGCTAAAGATGGGGAAGTGGCGAAATTCGGCCGTCCTGTGAGTTTCTCTTCATTATTAAATGTCAATTTATGTTTCTTAGAGTTGGCATTTATTGTCAATGCCTAGTGGTATGTTCGTGAAATGGAAGCTTTTATATTAGATATCACTTGTAAGCTGAGGCCTTTGTGCCTGCCCCTTTTTAAAAACGGGTCAATCCAATTTGATCCTCACTTGGTGAGGGTGTTGCCGTGTTGGAGAAGGGAACATACTAGGCAATTTTACCCTGCTTTTTTGTAGAAAGAATGACTCGAACCCAAGACCTCAGACCCCACGGCTTTTATACCCCTTCCAAAACTACAAACAAAAAAAGGCATTTAATGTGGCGACATCTATGATTTTATTAGCTAAAAACTAGGCAGAGTAGGCAATGGAAAAAGATAATAGAGTTGATTGTGAAAAGGGTGACTATATTATTGCAAGGGCTATATAATTATCATTTTAGCTTACTGGAATCCAAATTAGATTAATTGTGGATCAATCTCGTTTTGGAGACATAGAATTTCCTTCACTCTTACTTTTTTATCGACAGATATTTCATTCCTTGAATTAGGAGAACAATTTGATGTTAAACGGGGACTTTATTTATTATTTAGAATTGTAAAATAACCCGTTAGTAGTAAATATTTGATAAATATTGACAATGTTGAATAAAGCCACAGACTGTAACCATCATTAACATTTGAAATCCTCTGAAGGCAATAAGTAGCGTTGTTGAATTCAATTTCTATATCACCAAAATTTCCCCCATTTGGCGTCTGTTTGTATAATTCCTTGGCCATAAAACTTAGAGCAGCTGCCTGAATAATAAATTCTGTATATTTGGTCATTGAAGAATATTGTGTTAACTGGATGTTCAAAATGTTTAGGCCAAATTACGAAGCTCATCTTGGTGGATAAGGTTTTTTGTTCAGAGTAGTTTAGAAGAGAATGAAGCAGCAGGAAAGAAGTTTGAACAGGCTGCAGCTAAGAGATCATACAAGCCATCTTGCCAAGTATTTCATCTCAAAGCATACCCTTGAAAGTTTTAGTGCTATATTTTTCACTAAATTAAGAGCCCAAAGGGTACGTTCAATAGATTATATGGAAATTATAGTTTTTACTTTCTAAATTTGGATTGTATTGAGACAATAGATGTATTTCATTATGATGATGGTTTCAAGTGTATTGGTTAATTCATTAATGCTATTGTATCACTATTTATTTGGATAAGCGTTTAGACGAATTATGAAACAGGCTGTTGATTTTTATGTAGCTATATGTAATGCTTGCAAATATGTCAACTTTTATGTAAACTAAACACCAGAGGAAAGAACTGTTGTCTCTTGGGACCTAACTTATTCTCTCACCAAGCCTTTTTAATGGAGCATGTTTCTCTTTATGCACAATGAAACACCAGAGGAAATCAATTTTGTCTATTGATGAGTAAACTTTTCTGTTTTACCTTTTTTTTTCAGCAGTTAGATATTTTTTAGTACCCAATATCACTCTATTAACTCCGATTCAAGCTGAGCATGGGGTTTATGGGTTAAATAGCAAGTTAATTCATTAAAAATGCCATGCAAACTATGCCACCTATACTTTTTTTTTTTGGCCATATATTATGCCACCTATACATTATTTCCTCTTCTTTATTTCTTTCTTTCTTATTAATTTAAATTTAAATCCTCTCCTTCAAGAATTCAAATTTCTCTTTTCTTTGAAAAGAATAATACACCCAACTATTGCCACATAAATGCCATTTTTAATTTTTCTTACTATAGCTTAAAGGTGGCACTTAGTAAGACATTAATAGTTTGGTACATAGGATTTACTTAATAGGACATTAATATCCATTTACTAGCTACTCTAAAGCTTTTGAGGATTTTGGGAAAATTGATCCCCCTAAAGTAAATTTTGTCCTCAAAATTTATAACGTGCTTAACTCAAAATCTAAATATTTCTGTTTCATGTCTTCATCCAGCTCCTAAGTTCCTTTTCTATGAGGGAAAAACCTTTCCTAAATTCCTTGGAAAAATAAAAAGCTTTTGCTTAGTCGTCTCCATTCTTGTTCATTGATGATCCTTTCTAACTGAGCTTCATATACATCTTTTAGACCAATTATCTCATGTTCAATAACATGCTCTGGATCTAGTTTATACTTTGATTGAGAGACATGGAAGACATCCTTAGACTAATGGTGAGACAGAAAGAAAAATCCCAACACTTGAGGATATTTTAGCAGAATTTGCATATAACAATAATTATCATTCAAGTATTCAGATGGCTCCATATGAAGCAATGTACGAAAGAAAATGTATGTCACCACTTTGTTGGACTGAACTAGCTAGGAGAGAGAAGCTTGTGTGGTTTAGAATTGGTTGATCAAACGGCAGAACATATCAATATTATAAGAAAGAGTCTCTTAAAGGCTCAAATAAAGCAGAAAAGTTATGCGGATAAAAGATGGAGACCACTAGAGTATGAGGTTGAAGACCATGTATTTATTAAGATATCACCAATTATAGGTATAGGGAGATCAATAAAATCCAAGAAATTAAGCCTTTAGTATATTGGCCCTTTTGTCTTCTGTCATGAGTTGGACCAGTGGCATATCAAATAGCTTTACCCCCAAAATTTGAGTGAATTGCACAATGTCTTCCATGTCTCTCAATTAAAGAAGTATCAACCAGACCTGGAGCATGTTATGGAAAGAAGAGGAGCTCGAACCTACTGCATAGCGTTTTGTTTGGGTGGATGAGAAAGCAATCCATGAAAATCAATTTTTTTTTATGTTTGGGTGTGTGAGGAAGCACCATGAAAGCAATACATAGCGTTTTTTATTTTTCGATTGCAAGCCTACTTTAACCATATGAGTTCCCCACCTCTCTTATTAGTTGTAGAAATTTAATACTCCCTCCGGTTCTAAATATAAGACCTACTTTTTCTAAAAAATCCTTAAAAAGAAAAATAAGTTAATTATAAATTGATTTATCTAATTTTTTTTCCTTAAATTAGTTTATTTTACCTATAAACTAATGGGTAATCTAAAAACATATTAAATATGTCATCATTTAATAACCTATTGCGCAATCTTAATCTCTCCAAAAAAAATTCAATTAGGTCCTATATTTAGGACCGGAGGTAGTATTTTGGTAGAGTTGTACTCCCTCCGTTCCTAAATATATAAGATTACTTTAACAAATTTGGAGAGATTAAGAAAGACACTCCAATGAGTTAGGATTATATGAAATTTCCAAAAATACCTCTCACCTAAGTTTTAAAAATTTCAAACCACTTCTATTTTTTTGTGTGAAAGGAGTATAAGGATAATTTGGGAAAAACTTGAGTCAAATTAGAAAGTGATCTTATATTTAGGAACAAGCTCTCCTCCCTAAAGTGATCTTATATTTAGGAATGGAGGGAGTATGTTGTCCTGTTTTCTGATTATAAATATGTTGTGTATCAATTTTGTTTTGAAGACAAGTGTTGAAATTTTGTTTGGATCAGTAAGTTCTTTTCCCGGTGAAAATTAGATTTTTGGAACTTGAGTTTTGTTCATGGATATTTTATCAGTTGCTTTTAGTTGCCCTGTTGTGGTGTGGTTTGTTAAATGATTTTCTCAAAAGAAAATAAGTTACTACATGTTATGTTTTTATTGTGATTTTTAATATTTTTACTAAGAATGATAAAATTTAATGATTTAAACCTTTGAAATTATTTTTTGGGAAAATTTGTCCTTTTTGGTATTTTGACATTCAAAAAGCTATTCTGCTCACATTTTATCTAAACACTCTCATTTTATCAAAAACTATTTTCAGAAAAGCTATTATACTAAAAAACTATTCTCAAAAAACTATTTTCCCATAAGTTATTCTCCAGAAGCTAATCCAAACAGGCCCTTGGTCTAAAAGATGATCTGACATACGAAGCTCAGTTGGAGAGAATAATCGATAGACAAGAAAGGAGACTAGGAAGCGAAAGCATCTTATTTGTCAAGGTGGTCAGAAAAGGATTCCCCTTGGAAAACATGAAGCATACCTATCGAGATTTTATGAGTTAAGGTACATTCTAAATTTTGAGGATGAAATTTATTTTAGGGGGGAGAATTCTAGCATCCTAAAATTCTCAAAAAGTTTGAGTATCTAGTAAATGAACTTTAAGGAATATGATTAGGGCCATAAAGAAATAAGTTATTTCAAGTAGGGTGATTGATTAAATAAGGGCCCAAATTGGTTTAGGATAAGTAAATCCTATATTACCAAACCATTAATGTTATATGCATTGCCACCATTGTTGTCAAACTCGCGAGTTGACTCTCCGATTTTACCGTTTTTACGACACTACCTAAACAAAACGTGTCACGAGTCACCTAAATTTTTCAGTCTTTGAAAATTCGGTAGAAACTTACGTGTTTACATTGTGAATTCACCGATTTTACGTTTCTACCTTACAGAAAATTGTGTTAACTTGCTACTAAACTCATTTTAATTATTTTTAATTAACAAAATTCAATGAATTTAAATATGGATTTCATAGAAATTTATCTATTGAGGTTGATATAATATGAATATTAATATATCTAAATCTACTATATGTATTTAAAATAAATTCAAGCTAATTTATTTTTTATTTTTTTATTCTTATTTAATTACATAAAAGAAATACATGTTTTTTATATAAGTAAACTCTTACGAGTTTACGATTCGAGTCTACCGATCCGAGTTTACCTTAACTCCACGAGTTTACTTAAACTCACGAGTTTGACAACCTTGATTGCCACCCTTGTCCTATAGTAAGAAATATTTAAAAACGGTATTTGTGTCGCAATATTTGGGTACATATTTTGTACTACCTCCTGTCCTAAATATAGGACCTAATTGACTTTTTTTCGAGAGATTAAGGTTGCGAAATAGGTTATTAAATGATGACATATTTGATATATTTTTAGATTATCCATTAGTATATAAGTAAAATAAACTAGTTTAAGGGAAAAAATTAGGTAAATCAATTTATAATTAACTTATTTTGCTTTTTTAAGGATTTTTCAAAAAAAGTCAATTAGGCCTTATATTTAGGACCGGAGGGAGTATAAAAGTCAAGAGAAATTTGAATTCTAGAATGAGGATTCAAATTAATAAGAAAAAAAAAATACAGAAGAGGAAATAATGTATAGGTGGAAAAATTAAAAGTTAGCATGACATTTTTAAGCATGTGGTGTTAAGTAGGAGTTAGTTAGATTTTAGAACGATCCTTATTCAAGAAGCCTTATTGCATGAGAATACACATGCCCTGGCCTTCCTCATGAGCCATAAAAACTAATTTTTTAATCTTCCCATTATTCCATAAATTGCCAATTTAATTTGTTCAGTAAGTTTTAAAAGTGTACCAGTAGCTAGATTCCTTAGTAAGTTAATGATCGGGGTCATGAAAGGGCTTAAACATTCATGTGTTGGATGCTTTAAAATGGTCCTAAAATAAAATGCCGCATTGCTGCAAATAAATAAACACTTATCTACCAAGATTCAAACCAATATTCTCTAATAAGCCTCTTTTGGAGACACTTGACAATTCCTGACTATTCAAGAGTGTATTAGTCATCAAATAAGAGGTGTCATGCTCTCAAACTTCCTCCATAGACATGGCAAACTAGCAACAACACTCCCAAGACACATCCTTAACAAGAGACAGTATACATATCCTTTAATCATCAATTGGCTTCTTCATGAAGCCTAACTTGTTACTTTTCTTGGAAGCCCATTTGATGCGTATTTAAAGGGCGAAGAGGCAATGTTGAGACTCCAAGAAGACATGTGTGGTCGTGTGAGGCAGAGAGAAAAGAGAAAAGGAAGAGAGAAAACTTAAATAGAGAAGGAAAGAGGCCTACTTAGAAGAAACTATAACAAATAGATGGTTATTTAAAGCTCTTGGTATGTATGTTCTTATCTCTCATGTTTATATAATTCTATAGTTGGACTAGCTAAAAGTAATTTCACATACTCATAAGGATAAAAGGTTCAATGTATAACTTGTAGAGTTGTTTTATGTTTAAAAATTTGAGAGTAGGTTTTTATAAGGGATATGGTCGAAATTCTTTAAGGGGTAAAGTAGAGAAAGAGTTACATATATGCATATATAATTAACTCTTTCTCTAGCTACTATACCCCTTAATCTCATTTCTCATAAATCAGTCAATCTCAATCAATGTTATCAGTAATGAACCTAAGTGGAAGTGCTAGAGAAAAATTCTAGAAGAGGTCTTTTAATATGCATTTTGTATATTATGTTTGGTTGCATGTGTTTCTATACCATTTATGCTGTATTTGAGCATGAGAATATATAATATACTTATTTAGTTTGTTGCCATCATCATGTGTGACATACAGTTTATAGTGCACAATGTCACTACATAAAAATGCTAGCATAGCGGCCCATGCATTTCAACGGTTAATGAAACCTATTGGAATGTGGACACATAACAACTGGTAAAAGGAACCCGTGCAAAAGTAAGCGTGAGTCAATGAGGAATAATTTTTTCAAAAAAAAAAAAATTACACACCCCAACGGGTACGCACACGTTGTGGTATATGTTTTTTAAAAGAACTATTTTTTAATATGAGACACATCCCAGCGGGTGCGCGCCCATTGGGGTGTGTAATTTTTTTTTTAAACACTTTTAATGCGCACCCAAATTTTTTTTGAAATAATATACGCACACCAATGGGTGCACACCCGTTGGGCTGATTTTTTTTAAAAAATATTTGTTAAAAAAAATATTTGTTTTTTTAACATTTGACACACACCAACGGGTGTGCACTCGTTGGGGTGCAAATTTCTTTTTTAAAAAGGGCACTCCAAAGGGTGCACGCCCATTGAAAATGTACCTTTTTTTTTTACCAAAGATATATTTTCATTCATTAAAGAAAATACTACAGACACATAAATCAGAAATCTAAATCTAAGAACATAACCCCATAACAAGGGTATTAACAGACTCTAACCCCATAATAGAGGAATTATTCACAAACTCTAACACATAAAGAGTAAACCAGTAGGACAACCCATATCCTAAACACGATATTAGTTTAGCCACACTCAGGTAGGACGATGATGAGGAAGACAACTTACATTCCACCATGATCATTAGAAAAGTCACAAGAAAAGGCGATAAAGGGTGATTGTCCGGAGACGTGCTCAGTTGAGCACACCCTTTTTGATGCCAATGCTGCAAATGCAGCTTCTAACACACTTTCTCTATGAGAAATGTGGACAATCCATGGGGTTTGAAGACAAACAACAAAGATGAAAATATCATGGCAAACATAAGTAAACCTTTCACATCTACAACCCACAAAAGAAGGCAAATACTAGAGACACAAGACAACCACACAAGTGAAAAATTACAGACACAAAGCCATATAACTAAAAGGGGTGAAAAAGACTCAAAAGGTACTACCCAAAATTCCCCCAAATTCCGGTAGCACCACACAATAACAATCACGGATCCTTGGTGGCTGAGCCTGTAGGCCATCCACCAAACATCAGATCCTTCCAAAAAAAAACCAGTCTCCAAGCTTCTTGTCCTTCAATCTGCACTTCGGCGTACCTGCGATAGTGTCTCCGGCGTGGCCGTCACCATAAAGCGTCCAGATCTGGTTTTCCATTTCATACTTCGCTTCATCTGCGGCGGCAAGCACCCCCATTCCGACCTCAAACGGCGGCCATTTGTTCGCCCCACCGGTCGTCATCTCCGCCACGAGCTCAAGCGGTGTCCCCGTATCCTTGCTCACCGCCACAGCCAAGATCGGAGGCCCTATACCGCCTCCAGCAAGCTCCTCCGTCCGGAGCCTTCGCGGTGGTCCTCCATCCCCGCCGACAAGCCCTTCCGCGCTGAACCCAAACGTCATCAGTACGACGCAAAACGGACCACCCAGCTGGTGGTAAGACAAGCCCCCACAAAAGGAGGGAAATGGCTCGCCCAGTTGGCGAGAAAAGGCTAGAGGCTCCCTCAAGAGAGGAAACCCTAGCAGAGAAGATGGAGATGTGCGGCACTGTCAGGGGAGAGCCATTGAAAATGTACCTATATCTTATAAATACTCATTCTCCCTCATTCTATACCCACTCATTTCAACTCTGTTCTCTCTTCCATCTTCATTTTTCTCTCTCCTTTTAGTTCAACAATGAGTTTTCTCTCACAATTCTTCCCTCAATCCTAATTCTACAACTAAAATGATTTTGTTCCTCCAATCTTGCTCTTATCCATATAATTAAACTAATAGTTATTTAGTGATTTTGTTCCTCCATCTAATTAATTACTCTCCTGATTATTTCATAAATTAGTTATTTAATTTATTGTTATATATAGTTTACTTATAATTACATGTTTTCTTAATATTTAGTTTTAGTAAATCTCGTTTATTTTTTTTTTAAAGATGTTCTCCAATATTTATTAATATTTAGTTTTAGTAAATCTTGTTTAAATTTTTTTATCATACAAACCCGTTGCAACGTATTTAATATATATTTTTTTTTAAAAAAAGACGCATTGCAACGGGTGTGTGCTCGTTGCAATGCCTTGTTGATATGCTTTCCAAAGGGTTTGACCAGCTCTATATCATTTGTAGTTACATGTTGCAAAGTTGTTTAACGCGCACAAATTCCCAATGGATGTGCTACCTGCTATAGTGGCGTTCCAACGGTCCCGACCATTGGAATACGGGTAATTAAATATACCCGTTGGGAAGAGTGTGTTTTTTTAGAGTGTATAGCTAGTCAATTTTGTGAGGAATTATTCTCATTAGCTTGATTTGCATGCACAAGTTATTTCTATGAACTATATACTATTTGCAGGCAAGAGTGTGCTTCTCCCATGCTCATGACCGTCTCTAAGCTGAAATTAACAGAAAGTGAAATTAAATAATTATAATTGTTAGAAGATTATTAGGAAATAATTATAGAGTATTAGGAAATATTTAGATATAAGAATATTATGCTTTTATTAGGTAATCAATCATATTAGGTAAACTTGTAGGAGAAGTTTATTGTCTTTTTAGGAAACTTTTATGTTATAAGTATGTAAGGACATCAATGAAATAATATGAAGACTTTTATTTTGGGAAACCCTTTTTTATTTTCAACATGATATCAGAGCATAGGCTCTCTTTCTGGCCTCCCTAATTGATTTCTGGTCTTCCCGATTCGGAGTACTGTTCACGTGAACAGTACCAGAGTTGCCTCAGCAGATCTGCTTACTTCCGGTCTTCTCCTCGTGACACGCGCCGCCCCATCAGATTCGCACGGTGCCGGCGAGAAAAAACCAGCCAGTCCGACCACGATACTCCTCCGCACACGCCTCCACGCGCCTCCGCCGTAACCCCACGCGCCGCCGCCGTCGTACACGCGCCGTCGCACGCGCCTGCCGGAAATCCTGCTTTCTGCCGGTGAATGTTCGTTGTCTGTTTCAGAGCCTGATTTGATCTTTTGTAGCTTCTGGTGAAGCTTGTTGGAATTTTATTTGGGGTTTTTTGAATTGTTCTTGTGTTCAATGAAAAAAAAGGAAAAAAAAGAAAAAAAAAAGAGAAAAATTGAAAAAGAAGAAAAAGGAAAAAAAGGTGCTCTTGGATCTCGTGGTTTCAGATTCTAGTTGTTTCAGATTTTTGGGTGTTAGTTTGTGATCTTGATGCTATTTCCATTGTGTTTTGGAGTTTTGTAATTCGGAGTTCAGTTTGAACTTCGTGATTTGGAGTTTTGTAATTCGGAGTTCAGTTTGAACTTCGTGATTTGAAGTTGTCATCTCGTTCCGGTGGATCCCAGTGGTGATTGCATTCGGGTTGTGTTGGGATGAGCTCCTGTTTGGTGCCAGTTTGACATGGTTTGGTTGCTCTGTGTTGAGCATGTTTGGATTTCAGATTTCAGCTTTGGTTTTGCATCAAGTTCACTGATTTGTTGCTCATGGGGAGTGTTGAGTTTTGTTTGCTTTTGGGATTATCTTTGTAACAAGTTGGATGTTCCAACTTGAGGGAGAGTGTTAGAAGATTATTAGGAAATAATTATAGAGTATTAGGAAATATTTAGATATAAGAATATTATGCTTTTATTAGGTAATCAATCATATTAGGTAAACTTGTAGGAGAAGTTTATTGTCTTTTTAGGAAACTTTTATGTTATAAGTATGTAAGCACATAAATGAAATAATATGAAGACTTTTATTTTGTGAAACCCTTTTTTATTTTCAACAATAATCATAAAAACTACATTAAATAAAATAGATAGAAAATATAATTCTTATATATAACGCATGTACCATGTCGTTAAGAATGACAGAAAAAGGACGAGAATCGGCAGTATGTCGAACCACTTGGCATTTACGGGCCTCTTTGCCTGCCCTGGATCTCTCCTTACCCTTTGCACCATTACAGAGTACCACATATCTCTCCCATTGTTCTCGTGGTACGCCAGGAGGGCAATCCTCAATAATTTCTGACTCAGGACGATTTCCCAGTGGATTTCTTTTATTAAAATACCCGTTTCTCCTCGTCTTCCACCCGTTCCCTATTTTCTTAATACCATAATTCCTCACAACCTTATTCTCCAGGACATCGAATTTTTTCTACGGAAAGAAATCAAATATCAATAATGAATATTAATATACAAATAATTAAATTGATTAAACATTAAATCTATATAAAAAATTTAATTAAACAATTGCTATTAAGTTTGTTGTACTTTGACAATATTCTCCCATCCATGGGCACGCTTTTCCTCAGGCATCTCTTTCCAATCATTCAGATCAATTGGAAAATAATTATAGTTAGTCCCAACATCGAGACAAAACCTATTGAATAGGTTACCCTCACTTCCCATAGGTTGACCAGTCCTGCTAAAGTAGTCAAGCAACACCTTCTCAAATAGTGGAAGGTGATGGGTGTCCCGGACGGTCAGCCTTCTTCGAGCAACCGTACCATCATGATAATCTATAAAAATAAATTAATTGTAAGAAATAAAAAAATTAATACATTACAAGAATGCATATATTATTATTAAATTATTAATATTCAACTAAAAGAGGAAAATAACATACTTACTTTTAACTCGAACCATATAACCAGCCCCGCTGGTAGTGGTCCTCCCCCTATTAAATGTAGTCTGAAGGGGGGGGGGCAAAACTCCTCTGATCTCCTCATTATTATTATTTCCCGACTCCTCATTGCCCTGCTCATCTTCATCTTCATCCTCATTGCCCTGCTCATCTTCATCTCCCGACTCCTCATTGCCCTGCTTATCTTCATCCTCATGTCTACTCCCTTCATCCTCCTCCTCATGATGATAGTACTCGCCCTCCCTCATGTTTATGCTGTCTGCTTGTGGTGGAGTTGCTCTATCATTCACATCAAGTAACCTATCCCATAGCTCATTGTCGCTCAAATAACAAGTATTGTCCAACAATGGAGGAAATAGCACGTTATCAATATTCCAAACTGGTTCACCCTCAGCAGAACCAGAAGAACGCCGCCTATCACCTTCGCCTGAAGCACCAGAACAACGCCTGTCACCTTCGCCTGAACCAGTAGAACGCCGCCTACCACTTTTGCCTGAACCAGCAACACCTCTGTTTTCTTCTTCATCACGCCCCGACATTGCAAAGCTATATAAAAATGGTGATGTATTGGAGCTATCCGAAGATGGTGGGACCTGTTCGAAGGTGGACCATGGTAGAGAAACTGCGTTGGAGTGAAGAGAGAACGCGGGGAAGTGAAGGGAAAATCCGTGGAAGTGTGAAGACAACTTGTGGGTTTATATAGACAACTCACATCGCAACGGTCACCTTGACCGTTGAGATGTGAGTTTAATTTAAAAAAAAATAAATCAAATGTCCCAATGGTCAAACTGACCGTTGCGATGTTGATTTCAAATTTTAAAAAAGAAATCTGTATGTCCTGCAGTCTATTTTTTAAAAAACACAAAAACTCACATCTCAACGGCCAGCGCGGCCGTTGAGAAGTATGTTTAATTTAAAAAAAATAAATCACACTGCTACGGCTGGCTCGACCGTTGCAATGCGTTTTTCATTTAAAAAAAAATTAACAAATTTATGCATCACACTAAATATAAGTTACTAAATGGCCAAAAGAAAAACATGTAAGATACTTACACCCCAGGGCGTGGTTGCCCGCTGGGGTGTGGTTTTTTTGGGCAAAACAAAAAATCTTTGTTGACTCGCGATTTGTTCCCAGCGGTCGCCTTTAGCACGTTGAGATAGGAGCACATGCCAGTGGCCGTTCTGCTGACCGCTGAAATGTGACCGTTACAAAGAACGCTTTTTCTTGTAGTGGTTGCTCCTGTGATTTCCCCAAATCTTACAACTTATTTCCATGTCCCAACCACAAGCACATAAGGATTAGGAGATATATGAATTTTATAAGTTATGCCTTAAAGTAGAAATTTTTGCTAATAGTCAATAGCAATAGGATTACAGGGCAGAGAATGCTTTTAATAAAATTAAAGCACTAAAATGAAATGTGGAATAGAGTTCAAGGACTATAAGCTTAGTTGTCGAATAAACAAGTTGACTCTCCGATCCGATTTTGTCGGTTTTAGGTTCTGCTTGGACGAGAGGAAAATGGGAGAGGAAAGAAAGTGAGAGGAAAGAAAACATGGAGGAAAGAAAACAGGGAAGAAAATGTAATCATCTCTCTTGCTTGGATGGAGGAGGGAAAACAGAGAGGAAAGAAAATGAGTCTATATCACAATGACTAAAATACCCTAATTCTAAACACTTTTATAAGAAAACTATATATTTTAACAAAAATTATTTTTCTAATGAGGCAACAAGTGGAACATCTCTTGAAATTAAATTAAATTAAATTAAGAGAATAAATATAATCATTTATTATTCAATTCAAATATAATTTGATTATGAAGACAAAGAAAAAAGGATGTGATTTGATTTGGTTCAATTTTCGCTAGTTAAAATGCTTGGTTGATTTTTATATATGCCATAATGGCTACAGTTTTCTTCTTATTGATTCAGGTGGCATAGTTCATAAAAATCGAAACTTTCAGCCTTTTAGCTCCTCTCACATCTTGCTAGGAACTTCTGTTCAATCTTGAAGATCCTTCACGTATGAGCCAAAGAATATAATAATCATTTGCGCGTGATGAAGACATGAGTGGAGCAGGAAGATATGAAAATGGGAGCAGGAAGATACCCGATGAAGAAGGATGGAGCCTAGCGTGCTGTGAAATGAGAGAAAGTGAAGGGTAGAGAGTGGAAAAACAAATTTGTCCCATAATCCCCCCATTTTGGGAGGAAAAGTTGGGAGGAAAATAGGGCATGGGACCCACACTATTTTCCTTCCCCATTTTCTTTCCTCTCCCATTTTCTCTCCTAACAAGCAGGGGAAAATGTTCTCCCTTACCCCCTTTTCCCTCCCCATTTTCCTTCCTCTCCCATTTTCCTCTCAAACAAGTAGACCCTTACGTTTTTTGATTGCAAGATTAGGTCAACTCGTTTCAAAACTCATGTGATGAGTGGCTAATTTAATTGAACTTGCGAGTCCTTACAACAAGTTCGTTGTTATGGTTCCAATTTAAGAATTTATGTTAATTCACTCTTATATACTCATGCTAAATTGTTTTTTATATATATATATATATATATATATATACACACACACACACATACATACATACATAATGAACTTCAATGAAATTTCTTAAGTATGGTAAAATATGAATATTTTTGATAGATTTACTTTCAAATATCTAAATTTAAAATATATTTAAATCAAATTTTGTTTTCAATATCTATCTATTGATCAAAATAAACTTTTACAAGTTTATGATTGAAGACTATTTTTCGAGTTTACCTATCAGGGCACTAGTAAAAAAGTTGGTTAAATTTGCGAAATTGAAAACCTCGTGAGAACTAGTGTATTTTTGTCTTATGTACTTGTAGGAGATTTAGTGATGTAATGAATGTGATTCGCTAGATGCACTGTTCTTTTCAGGTTTAATTTTTGTGTCTCCATGGTTTGAGGCCAGTCTTTGCGGCACCAAATCATCCGTTAATATCGTTAATCTTTTCAATGATTTCTGCTTTTTTTTATCGAAATGATTTCTGCTTTTTGAACTCATTAGTCATTACTCTACAAAAGAACTTTTGTGTTTGTTCGCACATTTCAAAATTTTTGTAGAAATTCAGCAATTGTTATATTCAAGTGCAATGATAGGTGAATACATGAGCTATATTTAATTTTATTTAACCCTTCAAATGCAAATGAAACACCTTGAATTTTTTTGTTTTAAATGTTTTTGGGGTAGGAAGGAAGTATTGTAGTTGCTTTTCTTTTGGGGTAGTTGAATTCTAGATTTGGGGTTTAGAGTCTTTTCTTTTCTGCAGAATTAGGTTTCTTGGTTAATCTTTGCATTGTGCTTTGGGTTGGATACTCATTTTTGTATTTGAGTTGTTTAGAGCCAACAACCTTACCCTGTTCTGAGATCACTGATCAAATTGAAACAACTTACTTTTTTTGGGTTGATTTATTTTACATAACTAGTTAGATAATGTATATATTCTTGTTCTGAGGCCAAGCATTTCTAATTCTATTACGTTAAATGTATGTATTTAATTTTTATGCTTATTTTATTTTTAATTTTTAGGATTACATATTCATTTTTTTATTTTTTGAATATTGTACTTTTAATTTTAGTTTTTATGATTAATGAGCCATTAACAATATAATGCAACTTAAAACGTGTTTTTTCAACAAAATGATAACAATGAAAGCATTGAAATACTATGTTTGGATTAATTAATATTAGTAGAAAACTTATACCAAGTTTCTTATTATGTACTGGTTCTCCATTTCTCCAATGAATTTTTCTCTACATACCTTCCCCCAACCGAGTCAACTGTAGAACAAGCAGAATCTCCCCTGCCGTCGCGATGAAAAGGGAAAAGTTGATATTTTCCAAAAATTAAGAAGACAAAACGAAGACTACTGTTTATAAGAGATTAAATCAGAAAAAATGGCGTGGATGCAAAGGAAATTTGCTCAAATGTGAATGCTTGCACGGTGGGTATGGCAAATGATTTTTTGTTGTGGTTTGGGGTTGCAGTTTGGGCACATTTTCAGGCATGAATGATTAAATGGAGATGAAAATATTCAGAGGAGGAAGAAGATAAACACCGTGAATTAACATTATGAATGATGATTTGTTAAAAGGTATACATGGCATATTTTCATTGGAGAAGGAGAACCAGTACACAAGGAAATGGATATAAGTCTGGTCCATAATATTAATATAATTTTGTTGCTTACATTTTATTCAAATTTTGATTTAAGATTATATAGTTTCAAATAATTGGTCTTTGTAAATATTTATGTTTTGATAATGATTTAGTATGAGTATAAATATAAAGACTAAAATTAACACTCTTAGCTTTAGAAGTATAGGGATGATTCATTAAAATGTTACCAAGTTCTTAAAAAAATATGGTTCAAAATCAACACTTTTTAAAAGTTTAGGGATATGAATTATCAAAAAAAAAAAAGTTTAGGGATATGATCGTACCAAATCTTTTATAACGCATATGTTCCAAAATTGACGATTTTTTGTTTGAACTGAACAAAATTGACGGTTTGAAAAACTGTAGGGCCTAGAGTAAAAATTAATCAAACGATGTATATCAACTAAAAATATATAATATTAGCCCAATAATTGTTTTTACAGTAATGGTGTAATTTTACCAAAATACTTTTACTAAAAGAGCATTGAGCACAGAAAAGTTTTTCTTGCTGCAAATTTACCAATAATCAATTGAAATAGGAACAACTTTGCAAAAATCGTTGAAGTCTTAGATATTGACCATCAAAAGTCAATATTCTATGTAACTAAAATTTTAACGATCAACATCTAAAAGTTGATGTGGTGTTAGTAAAATTGCACATATTTAATTTTAGGGCAAAGGTGCAAAAATATGACTAAGTTTTACCCTAAGTTGCATTTCTATGACTAAAGTTTCGCAAGGAGCAAAAATACCACCAAACTTGGGATCGAGGTGCAAAACTATGATTTCCGTCAACTATGACGGTGTTGACCGTTAATCTTCGACTTGTAGGATGCTAAGTGTGCAATAATGACCATGTGACATGCTGAATAAACTCTTTATTGGTGTTATGTGGAATAAGGGGTAAATGTATTTAAAGTAAATGTACTTTGAGTGCAAATATGGGCCTGTTGTTAGAATAAAATAATCATATTTTTTGCATTATTTTAAATACATTTACCCCTTATTCCACATAACACCAATAAAGAGTCTATTCAGCATGCCACATGGTCATTATTGCACACTCAGCATCCTACAAGTCGAAGACTAACGGTCAACACCGTCATAGTTGACAAAAATCATAGTTTTGCACCTCGATCCCAAGTTTAGTGGTATTTTTGCTCCTTGCGAAACTTTAGTCATAGAAATGCAACTTAGGGTAAAGTTTAGTCATATTTTTGCACCTTTGCCCTTAATTTTATATTGATAAGTTGCAATAAGAAAAACTTTTTTGTGTCCAATACTCGACATTTGGTAAAATGTTACCTTAATTTTTATGATCTTAGAAGACCTATAAGAAAATGTCTAAGTGGAATGAATGAGTGAATGAATTTCAATTTGGCATATATAAGCAAATCAAGAAACTTCTACGTCTCGTCTTCATATGAATCCTGAATTTCGTAAGCTTAATTTGAGGGGAGAAACAAAAAAAATTCAACTTTAAAGACATCTTGTGACGTTTGAATTCACATGCATTATTTTTATCATGAAATTTTCTAAATAAATCAGAATTATTAAGCTCGTGAAATTTGGAACCCAAAAGTCATGAGGATGCATGTGAAGAATTGGGTCCATCACAATTATTCAACTGTGAACAGTAGATTATACAAGTTTTTAATCGTACTTTATTATTAATCACTAACTAAAAATAATCACGTAGATTTGTGAATGTCTTCTACCTTATCCTGCTTGTTTCATAATACTCCCCCGTCCTTATTATATGTCACCAATTAACTTTTCTCACTTATTAATAAAATTGGTTAAATATACTTAATTTGTCCTAAAATTCAAGTAATTTTCAATACTATCACCATTAATTACACTTGTTTCCAAAACTATTAACTATTACACTCTCCTATACGCTTATTCAATATGAGTATATATGAAAAAAAATAATTATACACATTGAAAACCATGAATTGACTTATAGAAAGGACAAAAAAAGTTAAAAATTGGTGACTTATAGTAAAGACTGGAGGGAGTACAAATCTATTGGTATATGACATTATTTTAATAGTTTTTTTTTAAATGTTCATATTCAATTTTGTTTGGTCTCATCGATTCTATCCTTCATTTACGTCACGCTGATTTTTTCAGAGAGCACCTCCTTTTAATAAGATTAAATGGATAATACTCTAATAGATCTTAAATACCAACAAACATATAGGTCAACTTACCCATAAACTCTTTTGGGTAAATACCTATGAAGTAATATTTCAGAGCTAACTTCAACGGACTTAACGGTGGACTCTTAATGTCATTAAATGTCCACGCTGACCTGACACATACTCGCTACATCATGTCATATAGCTTTTATAGGAAGTGGAGGTGTCATACCCATCCATAAACTATTTTGTGGGCTTATAAATTCCCATAAACTTACGTGTCAGGAGCTGTCATACCATAAACTTTTTATGAGCTCTTAAATAACCATAATCTTATGACCAAGCAATGAATGACGTGGATATTGTGTGTCTGGCCAGCGTGAACTTTTAAGTGACGTAAAGAACCATCGTTAAATGTGTTAAAGTTAGCTCTCAAATATTACTTAATGAGTATTAAGGTAGCCAAAAACATTTATGGGTATGGAAGCCCGTAAACTATAAGTTTATGGGTATATAAAACCATTTGCCCAATAATAATACCAAACTAAAAGAAAATATTATATTTAAGTTTTAAATAAGGAATTAATCACGACTACAACCCGAAAAAACCATCAAATTGAATTGAAATTCCTATAGACATCAATGATGTTAATTGAATTAATATTGATATTGCAGCTTAATATTGAAAATTAATAAAAAAATTTATCATTGACAAGTTGTATCAGTGATTCGTTGAATTGTTAATAACAAATCATTTAATAATGTCACCTAAGTTCCGAAGAATTTCAATTTAATTCAATGATTCTTTTAGGACAGATTGTGAATAATTCCCTCATTTGAGATTTAGTTGTAATTTTCTGTTGATAAAATGAAAAATCATAAATTCTGTTGGAAATATTTAATCAGATCCGCCCTCGATGGAACGGATCGTCCGATTACTAAATCCGACAGCCTTTAGGAAAGCAGACTAATCAGCATTAATATGTGATTGATGCTGATTGATTTGATTAGAATCAAATCAGTTAATAAATCAACATTAATATGTGATTGATTTGATTAGTGAATCAAATCAGTTATTATTGTTGATTGGTGTCATAATGACTGCAATAATGACGGTGATATTTCTACCTTTCTTAGTGACACTCTTGTCACTATAAATAGAGGTGTCCCGCTCATTTGTCAGTAACCAAGAGTGTGCACCTCAGCCACTCTGCTTTCTTTCTCACGATTTTTCCTGAGAGGGTGATTCGCTGTGCGAATCAAACCCGGGTTCTAGTAACCCGGTTCTGCGTGAGCTGAATCCCGAAGTTCGGGTTCGAGTCAAAGCTCCAGGATCCGGGAAAGCTCGTGGGCCGGGTAACACCCAAAATTTCCTTCATTGGCATCAGAGCCGAATTGATTCTGAGGCTGGAGTTGAGGTAGGACCTCGAATTATATTTTTCCGCTGCGTGTTTTAATCATGATGAGTAACATGTTTTTTATTTAATATTCTGTGTGATTATTTTATAATTATATGTTTTGTTGGCATGATTAAAATTAAAGAAAATATTGTTGTACATATATGTGTATATGTTATTTTTTCTTTAATTTCCAGAATTGAACATTAATATGCTTTTAGAATCATATAAGCTGTTCTGCAAATTCATACACATGCGTTCATGTCTTTTTGGCTTTTAAACATATTACTGTGTGTATGTATGAAGTAATATAAACGCGTTTATGGTTCTGGAAATTTTGTTCATGCTTTTGCTTCTGTTTTTTGTTCGATTAACATATACATAAGCATGCTCAGATTCTATATACTTAGATGTGTTCTTTAATATTTGGTTATCTGGGTTTAGCATAAGCAAACATATTCGATTATAAGCTTCAGATTAAGATTATCCTTTCGATTTTACAAACCTGCGTGGTCAATAAAACATCAAAGAATAATGATTCTGAACCTTCATAAGATTTAATCACAAATCGATGGTCGAAAGCTCGCGTTTCTCCCTCGGCCGAACGCGTTTTTGGGTGAAAATTGGATCTGTGTTTTTCGATTTTCTCGAATACCCATAGGCATAGACTTGTAGAACTCGTCGAGACGAATTTAACGCCGCAAAAATCGCGTCAAACGGAGGTCGGATGAGGGAGATACGGCTCCCCGAAGTTTCGGTGGTCGCCGCCGGCAATGGCGGCTGCTCGCCGGAGGTCCGCCGTGGCGGACAGAGGAAGAAGATGAGGGACGAGGGTATTTCCGTAAATTCGCAGTGTTTAAATGAGATGCTGCGTTTTGAACATTCTGGTTCAGTTAAAAAAAAAAATCTGATGTTGGATTGGGCCATGGCCCAATCCGCAAAAAAGAAAGGGATTTTGGGCCGTCTTCGGGCCCAATGACAGAAATTTTTTTTAAACCCAGTTTATTTTTTTCTGGGCTCATTTTTTTTTCAGATTAATAATTAATTAATTAATTATTTAATTAATTAATAATTGTTTAATTATTTAATTAATTATTTTTCAAAAAAAAAAACCTTAATTTTCCTTTTAAGGGTATATAGGTCCAATTTTTTTTTAAAACACATTAAAATTGATTATGTATCAATTAAAAATAAGGATAAGTGATCCTTATTTAACTAAATTGATTGTGTATCAATTAAACTAATTATGCAACAATTATAATAGAAATAAGTGATTTCTATTTGACATTAATTGGTTATATAAATCAATTGAATAGGGATAAGTGATCCTCATTGGTTGTGCATCAATTAAAATTAATTATGCATAAATCAAAATAGAAATAAGTGATTTCTATTGGACATTCATTGATTGTGTATCCAATTAAATAAGGATAAGTGATCCTTATTTGACCAAATTGATTGTGTATCAATTAAAACCAATTGTGCATAAATTAAATTAATTGTGTATTAATCAAAATAAAAATAAGTGATTTTTATTTTGAAATTAATTGATTGTGTATCAATTAAATAGAAATTAAGAAATTTCTATTTTACATATATATTTGAATAATCATGATTGAACTTACATAAGTGATGTAAGTGTCGTTAAAATTATTGAGATTCTTTGTGAATCCTTTAATTTTTCTTATTCATGATTAGTATATATATGGAAAATGTGTTTAATTTAAAAATATTTTTTGGGACCAATTTATTTTTAAAACTTAATCATGTGTTGATTAATAAGGCAACGTGAACCAAAAAATACCCCTGCATCAATTTGTTTGATGCTATGAGCATTAAACTAAAGGTCACAACCAACTTCATAAAATAAATAAAACATTCCATGAGGGAACAAGTCTATGTGACTGTGGATTCTAAAGATGAAGTAAAAAGACAAACACAACAAACATTTCATGAAAGCGAGGAATGTAGAATACTGTGTGGATCTATTTCCATTATCATTATCTAAGCCAAATAAAGTGAAAACCCCATCTTCCTAAGACGTTTTCGACCACAGGATATAAATTAAATTTATTAATTGAATTACATGTGTTGTTTTTCTATTTAATAAATTTAATACTCAATTTGAGTGGGAATTAAATTTATTGAATTACATGTGTTGTTTTTCTGTTTAATAAATTTCATACTCAAATCTAGTGGGAGTTTAATTTAATGAATTTCATGTTTTGTTATTCTTAAATTTAATGCTCCAATTGAGTGGGAGTTTAATTTAATGAATTTCATGTTTTGTTATTCTTAAATTTAATGCTCCAATTGAGTGGGAGTTTAATTTAATTTAATTTTGACGTCTATATAAATCAAAACATATTCATCGTTGTCATTAAGTGATAAGATGAATAAAGGAAATTATGACATGTGTCGTCATAAAATTTCCTATGTCTTGTTAGAGTAAGAAGTCACTAAGTCCTAAATGGTGTTTCTTCTAGGATACAATGCTGTTAGAATCTTAAGTTTTGATGAAGACTAAAATATGAAAGAACTTAGAAAGCAATAGGTGAACATAGAATCCTAAGTAAAAGAGCAACCGGATGTGGGCTTACTTCCGGATAGACTAGGACTAGCGCTCGCGGATGAATGTCTCATCCCCAGCGGCAGCAAGAAATTCACTTAGGAATTAACTTAGTCCATGAGCACTAGATATACAAAATCCTAAGACTAAGTTAAGATTCAACCGAAAGTGAATTTGCTTCCTGTTAGACTTAGACTGGTGCTGGCTGTTGGAATAGATAACCCTAAGCGTCAGTGAAAGTGAGCAACGTCCAGTAGAAGTGCTTCCGATAGCTTAGTGACTAGCGCTGGCTGTTGGATTGAATGAACACTGAGCGAAAGTGAGCAATAGTGAACAAAATCCTTCATCCAGTGGATTTACTTCCGGATGTAGAAGTGCTTCCGGATACAAGGAAGACCTCTTAGACTAAGAACACTCCCACTGCATGTGACTATATGTTTATACTGTTAGACTAACACTCAGTGCAGCACACTCAGTAGAATTGCTTCCGGATGAGAATCTGCTTCCGCAAGCAATCAGAATGTCAGAAGTTGCAGTGTCAGAATGCTTTTGTCAGAGCAGAGGTGTCAGGACTACTTTTCAGAGATAAAGCAAGTCAACCCTGCTAAGCATTGATGAAGCATTTATTAGGCAAACGGTAACATGGGTTAAACGGCCATATTCAAACGGCTCTCCCACCTACCAAGAGTCAGATTGCTTGAAGACTATATAAAGGAGCTCAAACTTCATTTATGAAGCTAACAATTATCTTTGAATATCCTTGAGAGAAGTTAGAGCGAGAAACTAAGAACATCTTCAAGCATTCAAAGCTGCCCAGAAAAGTAAAGAGCATTTAACACATCGAGTGATCTTTTTCATCTACATATTCTGTACTCTTTGTTGTTAAGTCTCTTTCCGTTATAAGAGCATTGATTGTACTTAAGTGTGTAACACCATTCGTTCTTTGAGAGAACCTAGTTAGAAAAATCCTTTAAGTGTAAAGGTTAACCCCTTGCTCGGAGTGAGGGGGGGCTAGTTAGAAAGGTTACAAGTGAGCCTTGTGTAAAACTTGTAGTTGTAAGGTTGCAAGTGATCCCGTCCAAAACTTGCGGTTGTAAGGTTTCAGGTGAACCCGATTTAAAACCTGAGATATAGTGGAACTCGGCCTGGGTGGTTGAGAACTGGACGTAGGTCAGGTAGACCGAACCAGTATAAATCTTGTGTTGGTTTTATTTGAGCATATATTTTTGTAGCACAATTCACCCCCCCTCTTGTGCATCCATTACTTTCATTTGGTATCAGAGCGGGTCTTTCTCACTAGATTCCAACGAATCCAGAAAGCAAAGATCTTGTAATGGCTGACTACTCTCTACCAGACGTCTCTATTAAGCCCAACAAGCCTTCAGGCTTTGATGGGTACAACTATCCATTCTGGAAGTTTAGAATGGAGACTTATATCAAGTCAAGTGACATTAGACTCTGGGATGTGATCGAACGTGGGGATCACACTCCCTTAGATGATGATGGCTTTGCCAAGGCAAGAAGCAGTTACACCCCTCAGGACTATGCCCTAGTCCAGCTGAACTATAGGGTCATGCACTACATCCAGTGTGCTCTCAGTCCGAAAGAGTTCCACAGGATCAGTCACCACAAAAATGCTAAAGATATGTGGGAGGCTCTTGAGGCTGCTCACTCTGGAACCAGGGGAGTGAAAGCAAGACGTGTTGAGATGCTAGTGGAAGAATTCCACAAGTTCGCCATGCTTAGCCCCACTGAGCCTATCAGAGAACTGGAGCTCAGATTCACTCACCTCATCAACAATTTGGCCTCGCTGGGTAAGGACATTCCTGAAAGGGAGCAAGTGAGCAAGATTCTAAAGATCTTGAAAGGTGACTGGATCACCAAAGTGACTATCTTACAGGAAGTCCAGGGTGAATCAACTAGTTCCATCACCGCTTTATTTGGCTCCCTGGCTGAATATGAGCCTACACTGCTAGCTCAGAGAGCTCCTCAAGCCTCATCCAAGGCCAAAAATCTTGCCCTTGTTGCTCCCAACAAGGAGACTGAAGATGATGATGAGGATGATGAGGAGGAAATGGATGATGAGGAGATGACTATGATGGTGAAAAAGTTCAGAAAGTTCTTCAGAAAGAAAGGAGGCTTTCAAAAGGGTGACTCCAGCCAAAGAAGGGGTTACAAGAAGGAAAAGGCTCCTGTGTGCTTTGAATGTAAGAAGCCTGGTCACTTCAAGGCTGAGTGTCCCAGCCTGCAGAAGTCGAAAGGCAAAGACAAAAGGAAGGCCTTTGTATCTTCTATCTGGGTGAATAGCTCGGATGATGAAGCAAGTGATGAGGAAGAGGTAGCCAACCTCTGCCTTGTTGCCAGAGAAGAAGATGAGGAAGTATCCCCAGAATTTGATCTCATCCATGAGGATAGTGAGGTAACCTTCTCTGAACTTCAAGAAGCATATAATGAGGTCCATGTAGAATTTTTCCGCTTATGTAGAGCATATAAAGTGTTGAAAGCTAAAAAGGAATCACTTGAGTCCAAGGTGGGCTCACTAAGTGATGAGCTAGCAAAAGCTAGAAAACTTCCGTTAGTGGAAGGACAGGGTTCTCCCCAAACAGAACCCAATGACCCAACACTTGAGAGCTGCCCTAACTGCAGCAAAGTCTCAGCTGAGAAAGACAAGCTGCAAAATGCCCTGCAGAAGTTTACAAATGGCTCAGAAATGTTAAATATAATTTTAATGAATCAAAGGGCATATAGGGATAGAACTGGCTTAGGATATACTCCTAGAGGGAAGAAGTGGGTGGAACCAAAAGTAAAGCCCTACTTAAAGTTCTTCCATAAAGCCTGTAACACCCTCCAAAATCATATAAAATTTATAATAAAATTATATTTACACTCCCAGAAATCCAAGTCGTAGTGACAAATTTAAATAAAAAAAATAAAACATTTTAAAGTCTTAGGTCCATGACAAAATAAATATAACTCAACGTGCTTACCCCTCAAGTGTCTTCCCTTGCTTATTGTTAGATCATTCACCTAAAATTGTTAATACTGGAGTGAGATCGACATCTCAGTAACTACTGAAAACATCTAACATACACTAACAAATCATGTACAATTATTTTACAAATAATTATATTCCACAAAATAATTTGTGGCCTCTAAATACAACAATATTACATTACTCATACATTTAGATAAATATAGTTTGCTCATGAATGAATGTATCATGCATGTCTCCCTTATATCACCTCCACCCTTATTCCGCTGACAGGAGCCATAGGCTAACACACAGTCCAAACAGAAACAGATCCAATCAACTAGATTGTCTCAAGCTCACCATACTTGAGATATACCCTGCCAAAGGTATAGAGCTCAAGCATGGACTATGGCTCCCCTCCTTAAAGAGCAAATATAAGGAGTTGTCACATGTCCCATAACTTCCATGCAATCCCTGGCAAAGGAAGACATAGAAGAAAGGGCCCTGACAAGTACCAATACCATCCACTGTGCACCGAGTGGTGGCATACCACGTGGTAATAAAATTCACCATACAAATCTTCTCCCCTCTAAATTCTATCTCATCACCATGAATGCAAATGTTATGACAATTATATCTAATTTCAAAACCATATCAAATCCAATTCGTGTACCATAACCATGTTGCAATTCCATAATCACTCATAACATATATAATCATGTTTCACAGAGGTTCAAGTGACAAGTAAAACGTATCAATACATATAAGCATGCTTGAAAAGGGACAAACCAGCATACATCTCACATAATATAGATAAAAAGCAAGCATGCTTAAAAGGATTATACCTCACATAATTTAAACAAATTATAATTATTTATAATATAACTATACACATATTTGCAAGTATCCATCAGAAATTTCCAGAGTTACCTGTTACCCAAAGCTTACACACAACCATAAAAGCTACTCCAAAGCTTTCACTCATAGTCTACAAACTCAAAACCATAAATATTTATATCACTGAACATCAATTTAGAATTATGCTAAGTATACCTTCTGCCTACTTCAAAACAATTGTGTGGTCTCTAAACTATATATCCGAAGATTGAAATTTCTAACAAATCTAAAATCTTGTGATAATATATCATACCCATGACTAGATATGGCCGAATCATAAGTGATAATATATATATATATATATATAATGGTGTGTCTAGGAAAGGATTGATGAGGGAGTCTTAGTTTTATGGGGACACAGAGAGATTATATAAGTGTTCAAGCCATGGGTTATGGGCTATAAGATAATTATATAGCTAATATATACACAATCTTAGAAACAAAAATTAAGTATGCTGATTCTTTATAATAATAAATAAATAGATTATAATAGATGGAATTATATACAAAAATGCGTCTACCTCACACTCTCCCTTGCGGTCAACGTTCGGTTTTGAAAATATGTCTATACCTCACAACACATCATTAGGTGATATAAAAGGAGAGGGTATGAAGAATGAATTTTTAGTTTAGGACACACACAAGCACGTACAGTGAATGGGAAAAGGAGAGAGGGATATGACAATATAAGGCATAGAGGAGGAAAGAAAAATACAAAATATAAAATATTATGATTAAAGAAGATAGTGCCAAACAAGAGAAAGAAAGGTGAGTGATAATTGAAGATACCTAGGAGTGTATGACAAGTAGCAGTGGCGGCTATCATGTGGAGAGCAAGAAAAGTGAGAGATAGATAAGCTTATGAAGTAAAGGGTAAATTTAAAAGGAGTTGTGTAGGGTTTACATTGTAATTGGGCTTTTGTCAAATGTGTTATCAAGGTCATCATTTTTAACATCTAATTATCTAATTTAATTATACACCACCAACTGTTTTATTA
Organism: Mimosa pudica; assembly: GCA_029929735.1. Lineage (NCBI taxonomy): Eukaryota > Viridiplantae > Streptophyta > Magnoliopsida > Fabales > Fabaceae > Mimosa > Mimosa pudica. The sequence continues at coordinate 2,866,136 of JAKELP010000039.1, read as the reverse complement.
AAATCAAACTAGATAAATATACATATATATTTTTTAATAAAAAGATTAAAAATATCTCATGACCCCATAATTTACCTTTTTTTTAAGTTGTAACTCAAATTTATTAATTATTAAAAGCACTATTCTCAAATAAGAATTTTAAATGTCACAAAGACCATTTATATATAAGTGCTAAAATATGGGATGTTACAAAGCCACTAATCATAGCTCCTCATCTTTCAGCTTCTGTAACTATTGCAACAGGAAGGGACACTCCACGTCCACCTGTAATGCTAAGAAGCATGGAGCAAGTAGCTCCTACAAATGGGTCCCTAAAGGAACCAAGGCAACAAAGGATCCTCCACCTGCAAAAGGAAACCAAGAGAGGACAAGGATCCCGAGCTTGAAATCATTCCAAAGGGAAAACCCAAGAGTCCAGAGCCAGCACTAGGCCAGAGTCTCTGAATAATCACAAGCCCAAGGTCAAGGATGACTCTAGACCAAGGGCATTGAAAACTAATGATCGAGGACCCAAGAAAGATTGGGTACCTAAGTTTACTTGATTTTTCCAGGTGTGTCTCAAAGCATCCAAGAACAAGAAATGGTATATTGACAGCGGATGCTCGAGACATATGACTGGAGACAGAGACAAGTTCAAATCTCTGGTGATCAAAGATGGAGCCACAGTATCCTTTGGAGGAAATCAAAGTGGAAAGATCACTGGAGTTGGAGAGGTCGGACCAATAAAAGATGTCTACCTAGTGGACGGTCTCTGTCACAACCTGCTAAGCGTCAGCCAGAGCACAGACAAAGGAAATTGGGTAATTTTTGATTCACATGAGTGCATAATAGTTGATAAGCAGGATCTAAATTTAGATAAGGCCAACTTAAAATGCAAACTTAAGGCAAATAGAAATGGAAACCTATATACTTTAGACTTGTGCCAACAACTAGAAGAAAAATGTTTAATATCTAGTGATGAGAATAGTTGGCTTTGGCATAAGAGACTAGCTCATGTTAATTTTACTCAACTCGACATGCTAATTAAAAAGGAGCTAGCTATAAGTATTCCATCATTTAAAGTAAAGCATGATTTTATCTGTGAATCCTGCCAAAGAGGAAAGCAAACAAAGTCCTCGTTCAAAACCAAGAAGAAAGTCTCCACCAGCAGGCCCTTGGAACTAATCCACATGGATTTGGTTGGGCCAGCAAGAGTGAAGAGCTTGGGTGGAAACCTATATGCTCTAGTGGTGGTGGATGACTATTCAAGGTTCACCTGTACTATGTTTCTTGCCTCTAAGCAAGATACTTTTGATGTCTTTGTTGTCCTGGCTAAGAAAGTGCAGAATGAGAGAGAGCTCAAAATCACAGCCATAAGGACAGACCATGGAGGAGAATTTGAGAACTATAGCTTCTCAGAGCTATGTGAACAAAATGGCATAGAACACAACTTCTCAGCTCCTAGGACCCCTCAACAGAACGGAGTTGTCGAGAGAAAGAACAGGGTTCTGACAGAGATGGCTAGAAGCATGCTCAATGAGAAAGAGGTTTCTCAAGTGTTCTGGGCGGACGCTATGAGCACTGCTTGCTATATCTCTAACAAAGCCTATGTTCGCAAGGGCTTGGATAAGACTCCCTATGAGCTGTACAAAGGGAGGAAGCCCAACATCAGCCACCTGAGAATATTTGGATCAAAGTGCTATGTGCACAACAATGGAAAGGTAAATCTGGGTAAGTTTGATCCAAAAGCTGATGTAGGTATATTCATAGGATATTCCCTTAGGAGCAAAGCATATAGGGTATACAACATGAGAACTAGAATTGTAGAAGAATCAATGCATGTTGTATTCGATGAAACTCCTACATGGGGACAATCCACAGAAGATGATGAAATACTGAATCTTCCAAAGTTACCATCATCTTCTTCACCACCAAAAGAAACACCAGCAAGCAATCCTAAGGAAGAAGATGGACTCAGTGATGAACCTAGAGTGCAGACCGTGCCTGATGAGGCACAGTTGCCAACAGCTAGGAGGCATCACAGAGATCATCCTCTTGATCAAGTGCTTGGTGATGTTTCTTCTGGTGTCAGAACCAGAAGGCAAGTTCAAAATGAAGTTGAGTTTGGAGCATTCCTATCTCAAATCGAACCAACTTCAGTTGAACAAGCTCTTGAGGACTGCGACTGGATTATTGCCATGCAGGAAGAGCTAAATCAATTTGAGAGAAGCCAAGTCTGGGAACTTGTCCCAAGGCCGTCTCATCAATCTATAGTAGGGACCAAGTGGGTCTTCAAAAACAAACTGGATGAGACAGGTCAAATTACAAGAAACAAAGCCAGATTAGTAGCCAAAGGATATAACCAAGAAGAAGGCATTGACTATGAAGAAACCTTTGCTCCAGTCGCTAGACTTGAAGCAATAAGGATTCTTCTAGCCTTTGCATCCATGAAGGGCTTTAGGCTATATCAAATGGATGTAAAGAGTGCATTTCTTAATGGCTATATTAAAGAAGAGGTGTATGTAGAACAACCTCCTGGCTTTGAGGATCACAAATATCCCAAACATGTGTATAGATTAAAGAAAGCTTTATATGGCCTGAAACAAGCTCCTAGAGCTTGGTATGAGAGACTCAGCAGCTTTCTGCTGGGCAAGGGTTTCTCAAGGGGCAAACTTGATAATACACTGTTTATCCTTCACAAAGATAGAGATATGTTAATTGTCCAAATTTACGTTGATGATATTATCTTTGGGGCAACTAATGAAAAACTTTGTGAAGATTTTTCTAAGACTATGCAGGGTGAGTTTGAAATGTCTATGATGGGAGAACTCACATTCTTCCTAGGCCTGCAGATTAAACAGAAGAAGAATGGAATCTTCATATCCCAAGCTAAGTACTGCAGAGAACTACTCAAAAAGTTTGGGATGGACGAATGCAAGGAGTATGACACTCCTATGAGCACCACTGCCGCACTCGATGCTGACGCAAAGGGTAAATCTGTCAGCCTGCCCATGTACAGGGGAATGATAGGTTCCCTCCTATACTTAACGGCAAGCAGGCCTGACATTCAATTTAGTGTAGGCATGTGTGCTAGATTCCAAGCCAACCCCAAGGAGTCGCACTTGACATGTGTTAAACGTATTTTGAGATACCTTGAGGGAAAACAAGAACTTGGTCTTTGGTATCCCAGAGGTAACCAAGAGTTCTTGTGGGCTTACTCTGATTCTGACCATGCAGGTTATAAAACAGATAGGAAGAGCACTAGTGGACAATGCGCCTTTCTTAGTGGTTGTCTGGTGTCTTGGGCTAGCAAAAAGCAAACCTGCGTGTCTTTGTCATCCACTGAGGCAGAATATATTGCGGCTGCAAGCTGTTGTGCTCAAGTGTTGTGGCTAAAGAACCAACTGAGAGACCTTTGCTTGGAGTTCCCTGAGGCACCCATCCTCTGTGACAACACAAGCACAATTAGCCTCGCCAAGAATCCAGTTCAGCACACAAGGACAAAGCACATTGATGTCAGACATCACTTCATCAGAGACCATGTTCAAAAGAAGGATGTCAAAGTGCAATTTGTCCCCACTCAACAACAGCTTGCTGATATTTTCACCAAGCCTCTGGGGGTTGACCAATTTACTTTCATAAGAGGTGATTTGGGAATGGTAAATCCAAATGAAGTGTAAATTCTATGTGTTATACTTGATTATTTTAAAACTTACAACAATACTAACTTAGCCATCGGAGTGCCAACATGTGTTCTTGCAGGATCTCAATGTTAAATCTTAAGAAACTGCAACCGGAAGCAAAACCACTTCCGGATGATCATTCGCTGACACTGGATGATGAAACCAAGAAAGCGCCAGCACCAGTCCAAGAGACACGTCACTTCAGAAACGTTTCAACTCCCTCTATGAGAAGGTGTGCCTTCTCTGATAAGGTGAAGCGACACATGTCATAAGGTGCGCCGTTTCAATTAAAATTTTTACGTTACCCAATGTGTAAGCGTTTGGTTTCATCTGAAAATACATGACCATTTTACCCTTGGTAACTTTGCCTACAAATAGGATGTCATTTTTCACTTTCACTTTTTACTTTCACAAACTTTTCACCCACATATTCTCTGCATACATTCTTCATCTTCATCTGTGTTCTTCATTTTCTTCATACACTTTCTCGCATTTCATCTCTTTTTACCACCAACCCACACAAAAATGGCCGGATCACATGAAACAAACCCAGTTACAAAGAAACCTTCCTCATCCAAGAAACACAAGTCGAAATCTGGGAAATCTCGTCATGAACATTCTGGGAAATCTGGGCATCGTGATGAACAACGTGATGAACACCATGAAGTTTCTGGGCAAACCCAGGGGCAGGATAAACATGTCCAGGATCAGCCTGGAACTTCTGATAGAGTGGCAGAACAGCCAGACGTTTCTGGGCATGAGCAAGCGAAGGAAGCCAAGAGGAAGGGAAAGAAGAAGAAGGTTCAATTCGCTGAAGAACCTTCTTCCAAGAGGCAAAGGGTTGAAGAGGATGACCCTACTGTTTACAGAGATGGGGCATTGGAGCCAGTTGCCGCCAAGTTTGAGACATCCATTCCAATCTTCAACCATGGCTTGTTCATCGATCTGAACAAGATTGATGAACTAGGGTTTCCTCATTTGCGCCCTTTCCTGGAGAGATATATGCCTTGGCTAGGGATCAACCAGGACTACAACGTCAACGTCCTGCGAGTCTTCTGTCAATCCCTCACCGGCAAGGTTAAGTACAAGAAGGTTGATGGGAAAGAGCAAGTCCACAGACTCTCCTTCACTGCCACTGTAAGGGGGAGAACCTTCAAGTTCACCTGGAGGACATTGAATGAGTTGATGGGGATCACAGACGAGAGCATGAATGAGTGGCTATACCCTGAGTCACTAAAGTACAGCAAGGAGGATCTCGAGAAGTTGTACGGCACCACAGGGAAAAAGGTGTCCAAGATGTCTGACTCAAACAGACTCTTGTATTATGTCTACTCCCGAATGATGACACACAAAGGGGGTAACTTCAACGAGTTCACTCTGATCGACAATCCGTGGTTCCCCAGAATTCTCTCCCACCAGCCAATCAACCCCGGCCAGTTGATCTGCTTTGAGCTTCAGCGATGGTTGACTAATGACAAGTCTGGCTATCTTCCCTATCCCACCATCATTGCCTTCCTCCTTGAGAAACATTTGATCAAGGCCACATCTGCTGTGGAGGAAGAGAATGTCAAGTGTAGACCTGTGGGAGCAACCAACATCGGGAAGATGAGCATTAAGTATGTAAGAGCCCCTAAGCCCACTCGCTCAGGATCACAAGCGGGTAGTGCCTCTGGAACTTCAGCCCCCTCTACATCTGGTGCAGGGGATCAGGAAGTGGACTCCCATGCTGGGCCAAGCCGTGCTGCAAGAGTGCCAGCGACTGTGAAGGCATTCGCTCAAGAGATGAGGGAAGAGATTCTTCTTCAACTCTCTGAGTCATTGGTAGCCCCATTGAGGAATGATTGTGATGCTGGGTTCCAGCAACAAGGGGAGCAGATCCAGCGGCTTGAGGACAGAGTTGGCCAGGTCGAGACACAGCTAGCCAGGGTGGATGCCAAACTTGATCTCATTCTCTAACACCTCCAAATCCCTCAACCTCAACAAGGTAACCTACCACCACCTCCTCCTCCTCCCCAAAACCCTCCTCCTCCTCCTCCCTCAGGTCACCCTCAACTTCCCCCTCCTCCTCCACCTAACACTCAACCACCACAGCCACCTCCACAAAATGATCATCAATCCCCTCCATCACCAAACAATGACCACCAATCCCAACCTTCACCTACCCATAACCAGCAAACCCAAGATTCACCCCAACACTCTCCTCGCCAATCCCCTCTAAACTCCCCATCTACACCTCCCTCTAACCCCTTAGCCGAACACCTTGGATTTAAAACTGTCGTTCACCCCCTCAGCCATATCTATCTGCGAGATTACCCCCGCCTTCAGCAAATCCCTGAGGATCCTCACTTACCCTTTACCCCATTTACCCCACACTCTTCCACTACCTTCACTGAATATTCCTCCACCTACCCATTCGAAGGTCTCTTCGTAGATCCTACCTGGTTCCCCAACCAACCCGCATCCCCCGAAACCACCTTACCTACATCCTCCCCTGAACCCTCACCCCCAACGAGATTTGGCCCTGAACCTCCACCCTCCTCTTCATCCACTCCATCCCTAGACCTCGCCCTTGTTGATGATGACAAAAGGGGGAGAAATGTGATGACCGCTCTTCGCCTAACCATGGACACAAGGGATGTGCTCAGCCAGCCATCCCTCTGGCTTGATGAAGACATCACGGCTGCCCTTCGCCGTGCCATGGAATCCCAAAGGCTGGGTGGTGCTGAGAGCCTAATAAGAGGAGAAGCCATACGATTCATGCAGCAGCAGAGGACGGCTGAGCAAGGACCACAATGGGATATGGTAGTCTTTGAGCCAAATGAACATCCTTCACAGCCTGAGTCATCTTCATCAGAGCCTCCTCCAACTAAGACAAGCAAAAATATTGTTGAGGAGATAATGATGAAGTGGGGTCTGAAGAAGATCGACCATCCTCCCATTGTGATCGCTAAGAAAATCCCCTCACCCTCTGGGCAATCATCTGAGATCCGTACTTCTGAGCAAACCTCTGCCCCTCCTCCTCCATCTGAGCCAGCAGTTACATTCAGTGAGACAAGGAAGAAGGCCATAGGTAGGAAGCGTTCCAAAAAGGTTATTGCCTCCACTGAATCTGCTGAGAGTGAGGAAGAGACTCCATCTGACCAACCTGAGCCAGAAACCTCGTCTGCCCAAGTTGAACAAGAAATCCCAGTAGTACAAGCTGTTCCAATTTTGAAGAAAGTCAAGTTGGAAATTGAAGACATGACTCCTGAGGAATTCGAGAAATATGGGTACACGGACAGACTATCCTTTGGTCAGATGGCCTGCCTCGATGCTGACAGAGCAAGAGCCATGCCCACTCCACCAATTAGCAAGAGCAAAGGGAAAGGTAAGGGTAAGGGAAAGAGGAAAGCCCAGGAAGTTGAGGAGGATCCCAACTACCCTGTTTGGAATGTGAAAATCCGGGCTGTTCACTATCCCAATGGAGTGATCACCTACTTCGATGATGCTACAGGGTTCCCTGGGTATGAAGAAGTAGAAAACATGAAGAGGGCATTTGAGGAGTCTATTGAATCAGAGAGACTCAGAAGAGAAAGAGAGGAAGAAGAGCTTCAGCGGATCATCGCCCAGATTGACCAGAATGTGCATGAGGCCGAGTTAGCCAAACTCCAAAAGGAGAGTGAAGAGAGACAGAAGGAGAGGGAGAGGAAAAAGAAACACAAACTATGAACCCCCATTCCAACCCTTTTAACTTAGAAATTTTTTTCTTTGTTTTCATACATCTCTCATTCTTACTTAATGTAGATTACCTGTATATGTTTTTGCTTGTATACTCTAACATGTAATCTATGTTTATCAATAATATTTGTCTAAGTTACTTGTTCTTATTTATTGCTTTTATTTTCCTGCTAACCCTTTCATATGGACTTAATCGATAAATATTGAGTTTGTCATCATCAAAAAGGGGGAGAATGTTAGAATCTTAAGTTTTGATGAAGACTAAAATATGAAAGAACTTAGAAAGCAATAGGTGAACATAGAATCCTAAGTAAAAGAGCAACCGGATGTGGGCTTACTTCCGGATAGACTAGGACTAGCGCTCGCGGATGAATGTCTCATCCCCAGCGGCAGCAAGAAATTCACTTAGGAATTAACTTAGTCCATGAGCACTAGATATACAAAATCCTAAGACTAAGTTAAGATTCAACCGGAAGTGAATTTGCTTCCTGTTAGACTTAGACTGGCGCTGGCTGTTGGAATAGATAACCCTAAGCGTCAGTGAAAGTGAGCAACGTCCAGTAGAAGTGCTTCCGATAGCTTAGTGACTAGCGCTGGCTGTTGGATTGAATGAACACTGAGCGAAAGTGAGCAATAGTGAACAAAATCCTTCATCCAGTGGATTTACTTCCGGATGTAGAAGTGCTTCCGGATACAAGGAAGACCTCTTAGACTAAGAACACTCCCACTGCATGTGACTATATGTTTATACTGTTAGACTAACACTCAGTGCAGCACACTCAGTAGAATTGCTTCCGGATGAGAATCTGCTTCCGCAAGCAATCAGAATGTCAGAAGTTGCAATGTCAGAATGCTTTTGTCAGAGCAGAGGTGTCAGGACTACTTTTCAGAGATAAAGCAAGTCAACCCTACTAAGCATTGATGAAGCATTTATTGGGCAAACGGTAACATGGGTTAAACGGCCATATTCAAACGGCTCTCCCACCTACCAAGAGTCAGATTGCTTGAAGACTATATAAAGGAGCTCAAACTTCATTTATGAAGCTAACAATTATCTTTGAATATCCTTGAGAGAAGTTAGAGCGAGAAACTAAGAACATCTTCAAGCATTCAAAGCTGCCCAGAAAAGTAAAGAGCATTTAACACATCGAGTGATCTTTTTCATCTACATATTCTGTACTCTTTGTTGTTAAGTCTCTTTCCGTTATAAGAGCATTGATTGTACTTAAGTGTGTAACACCATTCGTTCTTTGAGAGAACCTAGTTAGAAAAATCCTTTAAGTGTAAAGGTTAACCCCTTGCTCGGAGTGAGGGGGAGCTAGTTAGAAAGGTTACAAGTGAGCCTTGTGTAAAACTTGTAGTTGTAAGGTTGCAAGTGATCCCGTCCAAAACTTGCGGTTGTAAGGTTTCAGGTGAACCCGATTTAAAACCTGAGATATAGTGGAACTCGGCCTGGGTGGTTGAGAACTGGACGTAGGTCAGGTAGACCGAACCAGTATAAATCTTGTGTTGGTTTTATTTGAGCATCTATTTTTGTAGCACAATTCACCCCCCCTCTTGTGCATCCATTACTTTCAAATGCAAAATTTTCCATAGAGGGAGCAACATGCATAATATGTATGGAAGAGGAAAGACATTATCGTTAAAGTTAGAATGCGTGCAGCTATGACTAACGATGTAGTATGTCTAATTGAGAGACATGTTACCTCTTTCCGATGCACATTAGGTGCAAATTGTCTCAAGAACGCTCCCATCTGTTGGGATCACATGAGACATATGAACACTCATAATGATGAGATTAGGACTTTTGCTGACGTAGCTCACCAAAACCCGCTTAATATGACCAAATGGATCATGTGTAACCAAAAGGTCAGACAATTTAAATTAATGAAATGACTCTTCATTAGTTGAAAAGTAAGTCCATAAATGGCAAGGGATCGAGATCCCAAAAGATGATAAATGATCATGAGGCTTTAAAAGGAAACAAGTCCTTTAAGAAAGGGAAGAAACAAGCTAAGAAACATGATCTTTCGTAGATTAAGTGTTATGTTTGTAGATATCTCGGCCACTGCCAAGGGGCTACCCTTAGAAAAGGGTATATAGACCATGTGATTGTGAGGACTTCACGGAGTTTCGCCATGTTACCAACAAAGAACATGTGGCTTAACGTTGGAAACATTACGAGTTGAGATCAAAGGGATTGGAACCTACAAATTAGATTTGCAAGGAGGCCAAGCTTTGACGTTTATGTGAGGTTCTCGACAAGCTGGATATCCGGTGAAATCTAGGTCTGTTATTTCTTTAGTTAAAATTTGGGTTTAATGTCAATAAAGTTGACATTAACAATGAGACCAATCTTTTCTGTTTTGGTTATATTTCAGAAAGTTTCCTTGTTTTAATGAAATTGTGATTTCATTGCTTACTACTCAACATTTCTTTTAATGTTGATTACGATACATATCATGCTATAATTAGGATATATTTTTCATAATTGTATGACTAAATTATTCAAATAAGGGCATGTTGAGTGATGTATCGAAAAGGGAATAGTCTCTTTGCGAGAATAGTCTTGCATACAAGAAAATAAGGAAACCTTTCAGAAACGAAACCAATGCACAGTATCCCTCTTAAACTTATTCATTTGAATATTTGCGGATAGGCACATCATGGAGCATGATACTTCGTTACATTTATCGATGATTTTTCATTGAAATGTATACTTGATATCTATCAAGACTGAAACATTGGGATGTTTCGGGAAGTATTTAAGTTTGGTAGAGAACAAACTTAACTTTAAGGTGAAACCCTTAAGGACTGATAGAGGCCAAGTGTACCTCTATAAACAGTTCAAGATACTCTGTGATGAAAAGAGAATCATTATATAGATAACAATTCTTGGTAAGCCACAAGATGGTGTCGCCGAAAGGAGGAACAAAGTCTTTCTTGTTGTAGTTAGGTAATTAATGTCTATGATAGAAGTGTCTATCTGCTAAAGAGTTATGCACTCTCAGCTAAGACATTCATCCTTAATCATGTGCCTTCAAAATCAGTCACCACAACACCATATAAGTTATGGACAGGATGCAAAATGGATTTAACAGTCCTACAACCATGCGGGTCAGCATCCTATTTCCAAAACTTGTTTTACAAGTAGTGAAATGTTGGAGTTTAGAGACTTGAGTATCTTTTGTAAGATATTCTATGAACTCTGAATGATATGTCTTCATTAGTGAAAATGAGGACGGATCAGTGACTGAGGTTGATTCTAGAAACGCAGTATTCATTTAAAAAGATTTCCCTAGCAGAGGAAGCCTTTATTCCAACACTCTCTGTGAGTACGAGGAACAAGGCGTTACTCAGTTAACTGCTCCGAGTGGGAGGATTGAAACCATTTTCACTAGATGACAGTGGTAACCACAATCCAACACAGGAAAGTGAACCTGTTGAAACCCCAATTCGGAAAAGCCAAAGGGTTTTCCCGTTGAGAAAGCAGAACTTAATCTTCAGTTTGTAGACATTGAGGAGGATCGTAGAAGTGTTAGAGATACACTTTGGAATCTGCCTAAGGAAAATTGGCAAAAGGCCAAATAAGAGGATATGGATTACATGAGAGCTAATAAAGTGTGAGAATTGATTGATCATATTGAGAATAAGTGAATTCTCAAATACAAGCACAAGGCTAATAGATCAACCGATAAGCCCAAAGCTCGATTGATAACCAAAGGGTATACCTAGTGAGAAAAGGTAAATCAAGAGGATATCTTCTCTCCAATGGTATGTTTTAACTCAGTTAGGTTTATATTGGTTTTTGTAGCCAACCTAGACTCGGAATTACATCAAGTGGATGTGAAAATCGTTTTCTCAATGGAGGACTAGATGGAAAGTTTCTTACATGAAACAACCTAAAGCTTTGTGCAATAGGAAAGCGAACACAATGTTTACAAGCTTCTAAAGTCAATTTGTTGGCTGAAAAAAAAATCATCTAGTCAATGATATTTGAAGTTTCATGTAACTTCATTCAACTTCAAGATTATCGAAGACCATTGTTAAAACGATTGCGAGATAATTTGTGAAATCATCTCTTTATTTTTCCTCCTTAGGACTAGACCTAAGATGTTAAAGCAATAAAAGACATTTTGTCTTTGAATTTCTATGTGAAATACATGGGTAGAGCAGAAAATATCTTGTGTGTCAAGATATAAAAGGATTGTTTGAATAGGATGCAGTTATTGTCCCAAAAGACATACATAGCAAAGATCCTGGAACAATTCAATATTGAGAGACTGCAAACCTATGCATACCCTTATGGTGAAAGAACATTATCTTAGAGGAGATATGTGTCTTGTGAAACAATCCAAGGTACAACGCATGAAAAGAGTCTCATACTCAAAGGTGATTAAAAGTCTAGCATAATGTGTTGCATGCTAGACTAGACATATGTTTTGTCGTTGGCTTTATAAGCAAAAGTGATATGATAGGGTAATGAAGTAAAAGTTGTGCTAAGTAGGAGAAAGTTTCCATCCTGAAGGATTCTCTAACGCCAATTGGGTAAGAGATCTAGATGGAAGACACTCAACTTAGCAAACATGACACCATCATCTATGGAATCTGAATTTGTAAGCTTGTGCGGCTACTATTCAAAAAGCTGTGTGGCTTAAGAGATTTCTAAAGCGTTTAGGCATAAATGTTATGGATATCCATTGTAACAGTGAAGTCGCGATAGCCTACGTTGTGGACCCTAAGTATCATAATAGACTAAATATATAGACATCAAATGTCATTTTATAAGAGATGTGTTCTCTCAGAAAGAAGTGATTGTTCAGTACTATTTCCACTCTCTAAATGTTTGTTGATCCACTCACTAGCTTAAAAAGGGTTTAAGCGTAAGCAACATTTGATGTACTTATCAACTTTAGTTTCTGGAATAAAATGATGCATTTTTCAATTCGGAATTGTTTTTCGCACACATATACAATGCTGTGTGTTTGTATATATAAAACATGAATGTAAAGTATGCAATATGTCGTACAGATCCAATAAAGGTTGGTCCACTCTCACGGACAACCGTCTTCCATACATGCTGAGGGTATGGGAAGGTAAGACGTGCAAGAGATCATCATGTGTTGATGAATACTTCACATAAGTCGACCCAATAAGTTTAGGAAATGACAGTTCAAGTCATGATAAGGAATATACATGTATTCCGTCGGGTCTGTAGCCAGACATTGAATTCTCCTGTGGGAGTTTAAGGGGTCCATTGTGGGACTAATGCCTGAACGGTGATTTTATTTTAAAAAATCGACATACGACAATTGGTCGATCACCGTAACATATAAATCGTATTACATGTGCTTAATTAACCGCAATCGGGACGTAGGTGGAAAATCCCTGATCCATAACGGTGTGAGTCCAAATAAAGGAGAATGGATATTATCCTCTCTATTGATACCCTTGTGACTTAGGCGACATCAAGGATACTTGATTTTGTGACCGCTACTCTAGCCGAAACTCCATGGTCATGAGAGATCCGGCCTAACGAGTGATAGCTGGGCAAGCGGCAAATGCAAGTAGAATTGATGATCAGTCAGAAAGGAATGGTCTTAACTCAAAACACACATGTAACGCTAGATTTCCATGACCGGTCCCTTACTAGAAGTGCTAGTAAGTGTGGAATATCTAGGAATACGTGAAGACATCTGAGTTAATGCGTCCATATTAACTCGTGAGGGATTAAAAATGTCACTTGTGTGTGAGTTAGCCTGGGGAATCAGAGACAACCGGACTGAGAATCCATATGCATTTATGTCCTTGCATTCTGATCCTGTTCCAAGGATTTCTAGCTTGTAAGCATCTGAATTGCTTAGATTGTGCCCGCGCGGTCTGTAACATCCTGATTTTTTTTAATTATAAAATTATGAAGCAAATTAATAAATACCTGAAACATTACAATTAATTTAGAAAGTTTAATTTACTTTTAGAAAATTTGCCAAAATTTTATTTCCATTATAAGTTATTAAAAATAATTGAGTATTTAATTTGAATTCAGGAATACATATGAACCTTCTATTATGAAAACATTATTTTAGGAATTCTTATTTAGAATGTTGTAATATACTATAACTTAAATTAAAAATATGTTATGATAATGATAAATTTATTGGATATACATAATGGAAGATCATTATATTTTCCTTTTGTTAAAAATATATATATAATAAATAAAAGATGGGGCATAAAAAGAAAAAAAAAATGAATGGAAATGGGCCAAGCCCACAAAACACAAAAACCCTAATGTAAATCCCCTTCCCCATAATGGAAGATTTTGGCAGCCACATACACTCATCACCCTCAACCTCCACATACACTTCATTCTCTGCCTCTCCTCACTAACCTCACTCTTTGCCTCTCTTCATTCTCGGTGATGCAAGCTCATTCACAGCCATTTCATTCTTCCTCATCGATTTCTCCTTCCTCTTCACTGCTTCGTTCTCTCCTTCGTTCTCCTTCATTTTTCCGGCGAGCAGCAGCGGCGACGGCGAGAAATGGGTAAGTTTCGGCCATTCTTTGGTTTCCTCAAGCTGTGCTTCTTTCAATAATATTGATTCTCACTTTTCCCTCCTCTCTTGGTTACTATTCTTGGCCGACCACTGCGGTGGCCGTTTCCGGCGAGGAGACCGGCGGGTTCGACCCAAACACAACCTGCAACAACAAATTCGAAATTAGGTGAGCTTCTTCTTTGCGATTCATACTTTGTCCTAAACGTTTTGAGCGAAATTTGATAGAGATTGCGTTGGGGTTTGGGTCCTGGGTTAGATAATGAACTAAACTGAAATTAAAGCTTGAATTCTTGATGTTTGTAAAGGGGTTATGGTGTTAATTTTAGAGCCTTTCAAATCTGTTGTGCTCTTGGGTTCTAAGGCTTTCAAATCTGTAGTTTTCTTCCCTTCTCGATGCTGCTGGGTTGTGAGTGTGTTGATTAGATGTGTGTTTGTGATTTTTGTATGTGCACATGTTTGTAAAGTCTTATGAATCTTCGGTTGTGAAGGGCCAAATGGATTTGGGAATATACAAGGCTTTATAAATATTACTAATAGCAATAGGCATTGGAATTGAACCATAGGAAATTGTTGCTTTGTCTTGACATAAGAGTGAAAATTTATTCTAATATGATTTCCGGTTTTGTGGGTCTGAGAATGGAAGTAAGTGGTTTAATATACAATTGTTTTCATGTCCAAGTTTTTCTGAACATGTGAGAATCTGATTTTTCTTCCTTCTAGTCCATTTTGGTCATTAGGTGATGATGATTTTTATTACTATTATGAATTTATGAATATTGGAAAGGAGAAGTTAAAAAGTTTTAACCATTTGATGTTGAGATAAAAATGGTCCAAAAGGTGTTATATGTAGGTACCGGTTTCAGTTTTAAGTAAAAGAAATAGTAATGACCTACGCTTGTAATCATTTATATTTTGTCTGATTGGGATAGTTAGAAGTAATTGTTTTAAACTGAATGTTATGAATTGTGGTTTGAGTTTTTCTAGCAACAGGGCATATTCTGTTTTTCCTTCTTTCTTTCGTATTGGCTATTTAAATTCTGGCTTGCTGATTTTATGTGAATTTCCTATAAATGTGCTGCAATCATATTGAGAAAATGACTTGACACTTATTTTAAGCCCAAAATACTATTATATAGGAACAAATAAAGGTTATGCTCTTAAATTGAAAGAATTGAGTAATGTTCTATGTTCACTTTGAGATTGATTGAGATAAGATCTCTATTCATTTATGAAAACTGAAAATATGTGCCTGCATGTGTGTATGTGCCGCTTTCTAAAAGTGAAATTGCATTATACCTTGGAATGATTGATTGTGAATCATTAGTCTACTAATTGTTTAATTTAGTTCTGTGAATTGATTGGAATTATCTTGGCTTTGATTGATGATTTGGAAATGGCTTCCGAGAATCAAAATGGTTTCTTATGGTAGCAAAATTAAGAAAGGTATTGGGTAGTACTTCTAGGAACGAGAGCGACGTTAATTAATATACATGAGTTATTCTTCATTAAATTATGTCAAATTGATTAATGTGATCATTTGTATGTGTCGTATCATCGCTTGTAGAACTTGGTTATTGATGCTTGAGCACGTGGGAGCTTACGTTTATTTGTGGTTTAAATGTAAGGAGGTAACTACTTAAACTTGTTTGCGTGTGTGTGTATGTTGGTAAGCATATAGGCTAGTTTATGAATTTACAATGTTTATTATATGCTTTATGAGAGTTGATGATTTGTTTGGTGCACACCGGTTAATATGATTATAATTATGCCATTCCGGAATGAGGTTCCCTGTAAAACCCCCAGGGACTAAAATGAAATTGTTACATGTTCAGTAGGGTTGTTAGTCCCTTTGAACCAGTTCAAGCGAGGGTATATCGATCATCGAGTCGTGAGTCCCTATTGAACTGAGATATTACGGTGTGTTGTGTTTGATTTGATTTTTGTTAGTGATGTTTTGATTACTTTTGTTATGGATGTATTGAGTTGTGATGTGTTTATAAATAAATATTTGTGCTGCTATAAATTGTAATACCTGATATCTGATAGTTATTTGAAATTAGCATATATATAACATGTTCATGCAACACAGTATGTAGCACACACCACTATACACAATATTAGCACACACCACCTTACGGCATGCACATGCACGTAGTGCAAAAATGTGCGTAAGCGAGTGGTAGTAGTTGCGATTTCTGGGTCTACCCCAATCGTTGATATTACAGGTACTAGATCGGGGCAGGAGTGATGGGAATGATCTGGAGACTTAGGACCAAGCGTCATGTTTGCATACTATTTTTCATATTTCATTTATTAATTTGTAAACCCTGTGATTCATTTTCTTTGGGTTACTGTATGTCTGTGTATAATTTTAGGCTGAATAACTGTAATTATTTCTTAAACATGTTGTGTGCTTATTTGTAAATAATTGTGAAAAAAATTTAATCAGATATTATTAGATTTGTTTAAATATCCATGTTAGTCAATTTTTATCTAACATGGATATATCAGATTTGATAATTTTAAATAAACGATTTTCAATTGTTAATTTTATATTTCATTATAAAATGATTTATTTTAATTTATTTATTTCCAAATTACATGAAATCTTTTTTCTAACCATGATAGTTTTTTTGTTACTAAAATTCTTTTTCTATCATGGTTAGCACATTAGTTTATATTTTATGGAAAATAAGAAAAATAAGAAAAATTGTTTTTCTAACTATGTTAGTCATTATTATAATATAAATTCTTTTTCTAACATAGTTAGACTTTAAACTATTTTTAATTAAGGCTACTAACTTGTTTCTTTTGAAAAGTAAGAAAAGTCTTTTTCTAACTATGTTATCTACTATTTTGTTAACTGGATTCTTTTCTAACATAGTTAGTAATTAAAAAAAAATATAGCGTAAAAATGGTTATAAAAGTGTGGTTGTTACACGGTCACGGCGGACGCCCATACGAATGCTCAAGAAAAACGAATCGCAAGATGGTGTGTCCATCAAGTGCGAGTGAGAGATGTTGGAAATATTTAATCAGATCCGCCCTCGATGGACCGGATCGTCCGATTACTAAATCCGACAGCCTTTAGGAAAGCAGACTAATCAGCATTAATATGTGATTGATGCTGATTGATTTGATTAGAATCAAATCAGTTAATAAATCAACATTAATATGTGATTGATTTGATTAGTGAATCAAATCAGTTATTATTGTTGATTGGTGTCATAATGACTGCAATAATAACGGTGATATTTCTACCTTTCTTAGTGACACTCTTGTCACTATAAATAGAGGTGTCCCGCTCATTTGTCAGTAACCAAGAGTGTGCACCTCAGCCACTCTGCTTTCTTTCTCACGGTTTTTCCTGAGAGGGTGATTCGCTGTGCGAATCAAACCCGGGTTCTAGTAACCCGGTTCTGCGTGAGCTGAATCCTTCGGGATTCTTGGCTCCGAGTTCAATTTTGTTATCACGGCTTTTTTTTGTTTGTTCTTGTTGTTATTACAGGAACTCTATCCGAGTTCGGGTTCGGGTCAAAGCTCCAGGATCCAGGAAAGTTCGTGGGCCGGGTAACACCCAAAATTTCCTTCAAATTCAAATATCAGAACAAAAACAGTTAAACAAAAGTATTTTAATAACAAATGACAGAAAAACACTCTCAAAATAAAAATGACAAATGAATAATTAAAATTATTCAATAATGTTATATCAGTACTTCAATCGTCTACCTAAGACTAATTTGACATTTAGTAATGTTGGGTATAGACTTCTATTTTGGTATAATTGACCGATTCGGTGTTAATGACCAAAATTGGAGCGACTAATTTATCATTTATATGTGTCTTTAACTTAAGCTTATTTTAATTTTCTGAAGTTTACTTTGAAACAAAACAGTAGGCAAAATTGGAATTCTTTTTAATCCAATAATATTATTAACCGCCTAGTCTAGCATAGGGGAAAATTTGACATTCAGTATCTTAAACGAATATTTTTATCAATTAACAATAATCATGAAATTTTAAAGTAAAAAAAGCCATGGTTTCTTAATTGAAATTAAAAACAATATAAGTTTACATGTTAGTACACTTTTTTATTGTTAATTTAAAAAAAAGTTTACATTTTAGTACTCTTTTTCATCACTTTTTAAGTAGCATCCAACTAATACTAAATTGAGAGTTAATATATATATATATATATATATATGTGTGTGTGTGTGTATATATATATATATATATATATATATATATATATATAGACACACACACTCCCTTATCCTAATTATTAGATCACTTTAATTTTTTTATATCAATTAAGGATGCATATACAATTTAAACTATATTTTCCCTCATAACTAATTTATTTCACTTATATATGTATGTGGTTAAGTTGCATGTCTCTCTCTACGTATATATATCCATGAAGTATATTGAAGACTTCAAAAGGGTGAAAAATATCAGGATCATGAATTCAACCGACAATACTGATGTTTCAGAAAACTTTCGGTCAAAAGGTGTTGCCAGATTTTACTTGCAAAAACAACATAGCCATTAAGTATATGGATCAAGACATATGCTTGTCATCAGGCAATGTCGCGGGTGTCTTAATTTGATTTTTTAAGGTCCAATATTTAATGTAAATAAATATATAGGTAAAGTCGAAAAAATATTGTCTGTAGGTATGTAGGAGCTTAAAGATTAAATAAAAATAATACTACCTCCGGTCCTAAATATAAGACATAGATAACTTTTTTTTGGAAAGATTAAGGTTGCGAAATAGATTGTTAAATCATGACATATTTGATATCTTTTTAGATTATCCATTAGCTTATATGTGAAATAAACTAGTCTAAGAGAAAAAAATTAGGTAAATCAATTTATAATTAACTTATTTTTACTTTTTTAGGATTTTTTAAAAAATTCATATAGGTCCTATATTTAGGACCGGAGGGAGTATATCCGATTAGTCATATCACCATTTGAATAGTGGGATCCAGACAAGAAAGTTAAGTTGGATAACGGTAAATATTACAATAAGTAGTAAAATTGTTGATTAATCTTCCACTTCTGTTTGCCCATACTGAATCACATGACGCTCTGTTTGTGCTTTACAAAACATATACTCCATTTCATAACTTATTTTTTTCAAATGTCATGCGGTTCAATTGAATAATGTTCCTGTTAACTTCATTCACAATTTTTTTTTGTCACCATACTTAACGGCGTTAATTTAATATTAACTTTTGTCTTCGTTAGATTTCATCCACACATCTTGAAAGCTATACTAATTTAAACCACGCTTTAGCTGAGAGAATATAATTTTTTAAAAACTTGAGTGATAATCCTTTAGTTACTTTTAACAACTTGAAATTGATAATAATTACTTCAGCGATTCAGGTAACCCACCTCATTCACATATTATTAATATTTCGATGCTTTTTTTTTTCATTTGTGATTTATGAAGCCTGACAATCATTTTCTCAGTTAATATTACAGGGTGAATAATACTTCTTTTATTCTTACATATAAAAGACACTTGGTCATAACTTATTTCATATGCAAGAAAAACTCATAACATATTTTACATTTTATGAAACTAAAAAGTCAAGTTAGAGAAAATCTCAAGTAAATGTATTATAAGTAACTTATTTCGATTTCTTGTAATATAAAATTTTATTTAGATTTCTTAATTTTTTTCAAAATCAACTAGGTCTTATATATATAATAATAAGTATTACTATTTAAATGACTTGATATAATATCCATTGACTAATTCAGGTAATTAAAGAAGCTAAATAAAGTAGTTTAAAGTTTTCCTAAACTAATTTACATAATTTATAGCATGACACACACACACACACACACACACATATAATAAAATAACACACATCAATATTTTACAGACATAATTCAACATATCTTATATCTAATTAAAATTAGTTTTTTTATCATTTTCTTAATCGTATCAAATTGGTTAACTTGGTATTATATCAAATAATACTAGAGATTATTAAATACTACTCCTAAATAATACACTAAACCTGGAGATTTATGAACAAAGTCTTGAGTTCTATTTGAATGCATAATTAGGGAGCTTGACTACAATCAATGCTTTCAGAAGTTACCGAAATTATTTATATTATATATGATATAAAATCAGGAAGGTTTTACGAAAATTTAGCCATCATTTGATTATATAATAATAATGGGACAATGGCACACTATTCTCGAACCCAATCTTAAGATTTAATTTCATATAGGCCCCAAGGAGTTATTAATTACCACTATTAACAACTAAAGTAGTTCTAGTAAACAAGGGAAAATGTTATCATATAATGTAAATAAGTCCCTAGGGCCGGCTCTTCTTCTCTCCCCCTTCTCTCAAATTTTTGGGTGATGAGAGATTTCTCTCATGGTTGTACAAGTTTTTTCACGGCGTTTCTTTCCTTGGCTCGCTCAAGTCAGGGATGGAGACGTCTATTTTTCTAGATAGTTTTCTTTTATTTGCATGTTTACATGTAGAAGTAAATTGGCTTGGGGTTTATAACACAACAAAAGTGCATTTTGAGATCAATACTATGTTGTTCGTTGTGTCATTGACATTGAAAATTTCTTCTACTCAATTTTCATTTTTTGAGTTAGTGTTTATGGATTCCTCTAGCTATTTTCGTTTTTTCCGTAATATATATTTACTCATGGAGATTCTTCAAAAACAAATTTAATTAGTTTACTATTGATAATATATGTGGATACTTTAGAATGTTTCTTCAAACAAGCGCTACTCACAATGGTATTGTTGTCAATGACATTTTTTCTACCCTACGAATTCTAATGAAGGAAGGATTACGATAGTATAATTCTTTACAACCACGTCTCCTTCATACCTAAATTAAGGTTTCTTTTTTTTTTATTTTATATCGATTGTTATTTTATCTTTCTTTTGCAAACATTTGATTTTGTGTTTTAATTTGTATCTTACTTTTTTTATTATCAAATAGTATTATATCATTCGGCAAAAAAAAACATGAAAATGTTATCAATGGTTGTTGTGAAACTCATGAGTTGACACTCCGATTTTACCTTTTTTACAGCACAACCTAACTAAAATGTGTCACGACTCACGACTTCTTAAATTTTTAGTCGTTGAAACTTCGGTAGAAACTCACGTTTCTACATTGTGAATTCACCATTTTTATGTTTCTATCCTAGAGAAAATTATGCTAACTTGCTACTAAACTCATTTTAATTATTTTTAATTGACCAAATTCAATGAATTTATATATGAATTTCATAGAAATTTCTGTATCATGATTGATATAATATGAATATTGATATATTTAAATTAAATAAAAGAAACATCTTTATTAATAAACGTATATATGGTGAGTTTACCTTCTCTTGACAAGTTTACTTAAACTCACGAGTTTGACGACCTCTTTAATATTAATTCTCTTATTTGGAAACTTGATACAATTATATTCCAAACAATAATTGCTCAAAAGGTCTATTCTATTAAAACGGAATCTTAACAGAATTAGTTCATCCTCCTATAAATACCTCAAGCACCGCACCCTTCATTCCCATCCCTCTTATGAAACATTAAGAAAAGACCATAAAGAACAAAATGAGGTCCTTAAATCTCAATCTTCTAACCATTTTCTTCATCCTATTAACCTTGTCTTGCATTTGCATGGCTCAAAGCACACCTCAAGACTTCCTTGAAGTTCATAATGAAGCTAGAGCCCATGTCGGTGTGGGCCCTCTCTACTGGAACCACACCCTTGCCTCCTACGCCCAAAACTACGCCAACCGGAGGAGCCATGACTGCAATCTCGAGCACTCGGGTGGACCGTTCGGCGAGAACATCGCCGAGGGCTATGGTGACATGAAGGGATCCGACGCAGTCAAGTTCTGGCTCACCGAGAAGCCCAACTATGACCATCACTCCAACACTTGTGTCAATGATGAGTGCCTTCACTATACTCAAATTGTTTGGCGAGATTCTCATCATCTTGGTTGTGCTAGGGCTAAGTGTACCAATGGTTGGATGTTTGTGATTTGTAGTTATGATCCACCAGGCAACATTGAAGGCCAAAAACCATATTAAATCCTATATGTGTGTGTGCGCTCGCTGAGAAGTTGGAAGAACATGTTCATTGTTTGTACTGTGGACAACTTCTATAACTATAATATATTAATTAAATGCCATACTCTCAGCTTTATCGTTGGAGATTTAAAATTATATGATGCCATTAACTGTTGTGCATTGATGATTTGTATTGATAGTATATTTTTTTTATTAAGAAGCATAAATATTTTATTAAACTAGAAAATTACAATATAAAATAGGTCTGCAAAAAAAATAATACATAGAAAACCTAAAAAGGTAAACATGGATAGCTGAGCCGCCGCAAAAATCCTATTATCTTCTTCATCTATCCTTCATGAGAATATGGGTAGAAAAAAACCGTCACCGGTAGAAAAACTATTGAGTAGTGGTTGTTCAAAGAACCATCTCAAAGTATCCTCACCTTTTATCGGCAATAAACCAATCAAATTGGTTTTCAAAGAAGCTCATGAGTAGATCTCACAAAAATAAACATTCCACAAAACTAATACATATATAAGATGAAAATTGAGTAGAAGAAATTTCTTTTGTCGTTGAAACTCATAGACCAATTTATTTGAAAATGAAAGAAATATAAAAGCAGACCAATTAAAGTGACGGACGTCCCCTTCCCCGGCATAAACCGGAGAAGCAGACACCGATAAGTACGATGACGAGAGAAGAGATCCCACCACCACCCAAAAAGTTTGAGAGGAGGGGAGAGAGGATAATTGTTGTTGACTTGGGGAAATGTATTGATTGTATATTTATAGCATGTTAAAAAGTATTTTTATAAGTTGTTTTAAGCTTGTCTACTACGTCAACAATTTATTTATTTTTTATCAGAATACGTTAACAATTTATGAACGCAATGGAATCGGATGTAAAATCGATATTCACATTTCGTTAGTGATGTTCTAAGACAACTCATGCTCCATTAACAATTAACAGAAGATAGTTATCTAATTTGCAGACATTGAAAAATTTAGCTATATTACTTATACTTATTTGTAAAAGTAAATTTGTTAATTTGTCTACAACATATTCTTTGAAAAAAATCAGAAATTCAAGAAATATGCTTTTATTTTCACCTTATTTTAGCCTTCCTATTGACTGCTCATCGAATAATGAGAAAGTGGTTATTGTTATCACTTAAATAAAATATGGACCGTCTAAAACTTGAGATATATGGTCCATGTTTGAAGTTTTTTTATTATTACAATGTTTGAAGTTTGTAATTCACAACTTTTATCAATCATATATTCAGTTCTTTAAAAAATAACAGTTAATTACTCCCTCTACTTCTAAATATAGGAACTAATTACCTGATTTGTCAATCACATGATATTTCCAATGCACCCTAATTTTCTACTATTATATTCATACTTTCACTCTTGCTTGTTAGTTATTGAGGAGCATTGTGAGGGAAAATATAGGGAAAAATGTGAATAATTAAAAATATGTCTTATAATTTTAGAACCAAATGGCACCTTCTTAAGTAAGTTTTATATTTAGGACCGGAGAAAATATATGATTTGTTTTTCTTTCTATTCTTTATCAATTTAAATAAAAATCATTGATGAAATAAAAGAAATCAAATTGAGTTCCAACTATTAAAATAAATATGAATAGTCGAGATGAAGATTAAAAAAATATCCTTGTCTTTATGACGAGCAACAGAGTAGTTAGTTTTTAATTTTCTCTTTACCTTTAAACCTTTTTCTGAACTGAAACCTTTAAACCTCAGTCCTCATGTAATGTCGTCAATCTTTGCGGCTTGAAATCATCCGTTAATACCGTAAGTTACCTTTCCCTTCACATGTTACAACTTACAACTTCAACCTTTTTCTGTTTTCAACTCAGTAATTGACAAAAATTTCTTGATGTTTGTTAATGGGTTTGAAAAATGTATTTGTTCTATGTTTACTTTCTGCGCACTCAATAAATTGAAATCAAGGCCTAATTCATAGATGATCTTTAATTTCCATGTGCGTGCCTCTCCTTCGTCTCTTCTTTGTGGGTTAGATCTTATTTTATTCAAATGTACGGGCTAGATCATTACCTATCACTACAGTCGTCCCTGCTTTTTAACTGAACTGCATGTAGTCCTTGTTATTAGTTACTTCAAAAGAAATCGTGATCTCAAAATATCCATAATTTAAAAGCTATTAATGACTGCCCCATTTCAAAAGAATAAATTACGGATAAAAACAGATCCGATAGCTTCAAGTATATTTCAATTGCATTTAACAACATATTTTTTGTGTGCAAATTTGTTCCAACATATAATATATTAACCAATCACACTCAGGCATGTTTAGATTAACTTGTGGAGAATAATTTGTGAGAAAAAAAAACTAAAAAATTGCTTTTTAATTTAGAGAATAGTTTTTAAGAAAATTTAAAATGAGATTATTATAGAAAAAATTGTTTGTTGCAAAACCTAGTTTTTTGCAACTTAGGTTTAATTTTCAGGAAAAAATATATTATGAAAAAATTGTAACATTTGTTAAGCCTAACTGAAACTTTAATTGTAAAAAAACTATTTTGGAAAAAGGGAGTGTATTTGTCTACTTTGATTTTGAAACTTAGGTTTGTGGCCAAACCTAGTTTTAAAAGCTTTGCCAAATTGGGCCACATGCTACTCCTTTCAACGGCTTTTTTCATTAGTATATTTATAGACTGAAGTAGATGTTAGAGGCAGAGTTGTAAAAGTAGGACTGGAAGGCGAGCTAGAAATGGTTTCGGGTTATGGTTCAGCACGGTCAGATCGCTCAAACTGATGGTTGAACCGTCAGTCAAACTAATAATTGTTGAGTTGAAATATGAAGCGGTCGACGGTTGGACCGGTCCTGAGGTTAATTACAACTATTATAGAATGGGATAATGTTATTTTTTTTATACATGAAAGTGAAGTGTTACCAAAAACATATATTTTATCGTGCTGAATGCAATTCAAAACTAGTTTAAGGTGTTGAATGTAATTATTAGTCCTAGAAGATAGTTTAATGAGAGAAAGATGTTGCATTATCAACTTTAATGAGGGAAAATTTAGAATTTGTAATCCACATTAATATATTTCATAATTTGATCATCACTACGAAAAAGCGCTTTTATTGCGGTTAGGATGT
The DNA here is from genome assembly GCA_029929735.1 of Mimosa pudica. Classification (NCBI taxonomy): domain Eukaryota; kingdom Viridiplantae; phylum Streptophyta; class Magnoliopsida; order Fabales; family Fabaceae; genus Mimosa; species Mimosa pudica. Next base: position 2,840,965 of record JAKELP010000039.1, on the reverse strand, counting down.
CTCAGACTCTCAGTTCCGATAACCACAACATTTATCCACAAAATGTCTCGGTTTCTATTAATAACCGAGACAAACGTTCTGAACCTTTTTTATGTTTTGATAAATGTTCTCAGCTTTTTGGGTTCGAGTCATGCGTGATAAATACAAGTGTGACTGATTGCACCATACTTTTGCATATATTTTCATGGCCAAATCCATTGAATTAATGCATGTTTTGATGATAATTGCACCTAATTTGCATAGATTCTAACTATTGCACTAGTTGTTGGAATTTGTTCTAATCAAGGGCAATTTAGGTTTTTTTAGCATGCTATAATGTTTTACATGTTTTCAAGAACATTTTGATGCTACCTTTGAGACATTTGAATATGTAGGTTGGGAGGTTGAAGGTGAAGATTCAAGAAAATGGGTCAAAATAACGTTTCTAGATGAAGTTTGCATTTTAGTCCTGAGGCAGGCAACTGGCGAGCCACTGGCAAGTCACTGGCGAGCCACTCGCCACTTGCTCGCCAGTTGGCGAGCCACTGGCGAGTACCTTCGGGTAACTCGCCACTTGCTCGCCAGTTGGCGAGCCACTGGCGAGCCTGACGCTGTCAAAAATCAGACGCGAATTTTAGGGTTTCTTGGCCCTATATAAGCTTTCTAAGAGCCTCCAAACCTCTCTGCAAGCCCCATTTGCACGAAAATAAGGTGGCTATGCTAGGGTTCACTCAAAATCTCTCAAATCCACTTCCATTTCCATGAAATTTCACCTCAAATCTTCCATATTTTCTTCTCCATCTCCATCTCCTCTTCCATTTTCACCACCCTTCTTCTCCATTTCATCCCTCCTCATCACAGCCACTTCTTGGGTAGATTTTGGGCGAAATTCCTCTCCTCCTTCCATGATAGGATAAGTTCTTGGTGCTTTGGTGGTGTGAAGATGATCAATTGCTTCAATGGGCTCCATAGGGGAGTTTCTCTTGTTCTATGCTCTTTCAATGTATATTTGGGATATGTGGTTGCAATTCCTTGTATATTTTGGATAGAGACATGACTTTATCTTTCTATTTTCTATGGATTGATATAGATGTATTGGATACTAAGTTTGTATGTTAAATGTTATGGATTTCCTATTTCCTATGTGAATTGATTCATGATGCTTTACATGCTTTAAGTGGTTGCTTGGCTTGAATAGCTAGTGTTTCAATTAGGTTGTTGTGGTTGCACTTCCTTGAAGAGGATTTTGATTTACAAACTTGTTTCTAATACACATCAAGTGGAACCTAACTCTAACCCTAAGTAATGGCTAGTTTTAAGTGGTTGCTTGATTAGCTATTAATTAGTGTTGGAGGACCCTTAGTGGTTGCTTTGAGATTTTTCTAATAGACTTGATGAATGATATAACTCCGATGATCTTTTTAAAGAAGCAATTGAACCATTGAATCACTACCAAAGCCCCTTTGCATTACATTTATTTTAAACCTTCATACCTTTATTTGAAAAACACCAAAAACAAGCACTTACATTTTCTTACTAGTTTAATTAGTTAATTTCAAAAACCAAACAAACAAACCCCTTCCCTTTTGTCACTTTTGATTTGCATTTAGTTCATCTTAGGGTAGTTACAAGACTCCTCAAGAGAGACGACCCGAGGTTGCGCCACTGTGTTGCAATCCTTGGTTTTATAAATAACTTGCATTTAACCCCAAGGCGACTAGGAACCGGTTAAATCAATGGCGCCGTTGCCGGGGAGTCATTTTTGACTCCCTAAGGTAGCAGCTAAGTGTCAATTGAAACATTGACAAGGGGTAGGAGTCATTAGGATTAGATTTAGTTCATATGCATCATTTCATCATTTAGGATTAAGATAGATGCATTCCATATTTTTTACTTTTTCTTCTTCTTAGTTTTTGTTCTTGTTTGCATATATATTGTCTTCTTGAGATTGTTTGAGACTGAATCATTGAGTTCTCATGTCTTGGAATTTCACAAATTTTGGTTACAATCATGATATTCTTGAGAATTCAAACTCTTTTGTGAGAAATACCACTAGGATGGAAGAGACACCTTCTTCAATCATGGATGAATTATACAAAGAAAGGGACAAAATGTTGGCCATTCTCGATTTCTCCTCCAAATCCAATAGTACACCATGTTGGGATCCACATTTACCCCCACCACAATATCACACATACTTTGATTATCCTTCTCCACCATATTCCTCTACCTACCGTGAGCCATATCACCATCCATATCCTTCATCATATCAAACCTCATCATATGAGCCTTCACCTCCACCACATAGACCATATACAAAACCATACTCTTCATCTCTACCTTACCCATCACCATATCACCATTCATGCCAAACTACATACCAACCACCTCCACGTGAACCATCACCGCCACCCCCACCCAAACCCATCACCCGTAAACAAAATCCCCTTGATGCTTTCTTTGACTATCCCAACATGGATGACCATACCAAAGAGCTCAAAAGGATGTATGCAGTTAATAAAACCCGATCTCTAGAACTATATAGGAAGAAAACTGCATGTGGACTCTCCAAGCAATTGGAGGAAGAATTGGAAGAGTTAGGGGAATACCTCAATGCATTTTACATGCATGTGCTTTGGAAAAGAACTAATGGAGAAGAGGGAACCCCTTGGCCCTATGATCCTAAGAGTGAAGAGATTGAGCAATTGGTACCTCAAGTGCAAGAGGATGCACTTTCAAGCATAAGTAATACCCCTCCTATTCTAGAAGAGGCTTATCCTCCTCTTACAACTGTTTTGGCTAGTGAGAATGATAATGTGATAGATGAGAAAATCATTGTTGAATCTCCCCATATACCTACCATTGAACATGCTCACCATGATGCCATTAATAGTACTACCATACTTGAGCCTACCAATTGCATTATTGATTCTTCTTGTGATGATCATGCTTATCTTCCTTTTGATAGCAATGTTGAAGATGTTGAAAAAATTGATCAATTGTCATGTTCTTGTGATGAGCATATCATTTGTATGAATTGCATTGATCGTAAGTGTCATTTGCTTGTCCAATTTCGTGAACATGCATTGCATAATACTATGATTGCTATTAGGAATGAGCATGAATCTTTTGAAGAAGGTGAGTCTAGTTCAAGTGGTAGTGTTGATGATAAGTTTGAGAATGACCAATCTATAGGACTTAGTGATATGCATGTTTTACATGATGTTGAGATACACCCTACAATTTTTCCCACTCCACCCAAGAGTGAGGACAACAATGATGATTTCCATTTGATCACTAGTCCTTTGGTTGATACATGTGCCCATGAGTGTTCTAATTCTCAAATCTTATCATGTGATTTACCTCCTGACATACTTGGACATGATTGTGGTATAAGTTGTGTTGATTTGAATCATGTTGTTGATAAAAGGGTAGTACTTGTCTGTGATACTACCATTGTTACAAACCACATTGACTTTGTAATACCATGCTTTGATAGATGTTTGAATGTGGTTGACTTTATTGGTTGTGAGAAACATCCACTTTCTTATGTGCCTAAGCCTAAACTTCTCACATTGCATACACCACTTTGTCACTTTACTTGTGCTAATTCTTTCCATGGATTTAAGTACTTTGACTCATGTGGTGTACTTGGAGTTGGTAGTGTTGCTTTTGTGTTGGCTAACCCTTTTCAGGCCTATCATTTGGGAGGATCCCATATATACCATTTATCACCCTCACTTTTGGATCACCTATTGATAGAGCCTAGACCACCACCGAGGAGGACAAAATTAATTCTCCTCTTAATCCTTCTCTCAAGCTACAAGCCTCCATGAGGCCAGGTTGTCCCTTTCCTCTCTAGTCCTTTTGTTATACATGTTCAGGCTGGCTGGTGATATTTTGTGATGCATGTTAGGATAAGTGTGGGGGAGGGACACATCTAGTAGAAAAGGTAGTTTAGTGTTAGTTGAGTCAATAAGAACCCCTTATGATGTCATTCTCTTGTTGCGCCACATTGCATTGAGGACAATGCATGATTTAAGTGTGGGGGAGGAACTTGTAGTAGCCACGCTTGATTCATTCGATTTGTGTCATTTCCACATTAGTGTCAATTTTTTTCAAAAAATAAAATAAAAATTTACTTCCAAGCTTCCAAGTTTCATGTTGTGTTGAATGTTCACATTCATTGTAATATGGAACAAAGTTGCACTTTTTACCTATTTTCACTTTTTTTTTCCTTTAAACCTAATGTGGAATAACTTTTGAAAACCTATGGGGCAAGATTAGAACCTACCAAATTTTCAACAAGTTAGTATTGAATCAATACCAAGCATATGCATTTTGTCAATTGGCCTTGCAATTAGACTTATCTTTAGCATGAGAGTCGCCCTTCTTGTGAGGATTTTTGAGCCTTTAATTCATTTCAAGAGTGACTTGCTCAATTATTCAATTTCTAGAACTTGTTTCTACTCTTAGTCAAAGCTTATGCATTCATGTTTGGATATGATTGGGCCATTCATTTCTAAACCCTATGACCCAAACACTTAACCAAACAAATATATCATTTGTTTCACCCCTTTGGGCCATCACTTTCTTTTCATCCACCTTGACCAATTTGGAAACATGCATCCATAGCATATACTTGCATTTCCATTGTTCTTGTATTGTTGTATGATTTGAAAAAGCATGATACATAGTAAAAAAAAAGGAGGCCGAGGGCCTAAAGAGAGAAAGAATGCCAAGAAAAAAAGAGATAGTGAAAGCACAAAGTGCTAATGTATGCCAAAGGCATAGTGTGAAAAGAAAAGCGAGAGGAAGCACAAAGTGCTTGAAAAAAAGTGAGAAAAAGAATGACATGTAACATGCTAGTATGGAATTGTTATGACTTGAGTTACCATTTTTTGTATTGCATTTATATGTGGTGGATAATTGTTTACATAATTGGTCATTGACTTCATTCCATTATTCATCATTCATTATTAGCCTTATCCATCATTTCAACCCCACAAAGTCCTCTTGATCCAATCATGAGTGCATGCATAGTGGAGATATTAGAGTAGTCACAAGCCTATGGTTAAATTGTTTGTTGAGCAAGTAGAGTGACAAATTCCACATTAGGTGAGGAGTGTGAAACACTATAATCTTGAGAGTTCTCATCGCCATAAGTTATGTCCAATTGCATTGCCAATTCTCACTTTGCATATTCTTGCCGATTGATTCATGCTAACTTGATGACTATTGATTTGTTAAAACCTTGTATTTTTTTTGCATTGTACCCTTTGTCCAGGAGTACAAAGGTCTAAAAGTGGGGGAAATGATTGCACCATACTTTTGCATATATTTTCATGGCCAAATCCATTGAATTAATGCATGTTTTGATGATAATTGCACCTAATTTGCATTGATTCTAACTATTGCACTAGTTGTTGGAATTTGTTCTAATCAAGGGCAATTTAGGTTTTTTTAGCATGCTATAATGTTTTACATGTTTTCAAGAACATTTTGATGCTACCTTTGAGACATTTGAATATGTAGGTTGGGAGGTTGAAGGTGAAGATTCAAGAAAAGGGGTCAAAATAACGTTTCTAGATGAAGTTTGCATTTTAGTCCTGAGGCAGGCAACTGGCGAGCCACTGGCAAGTCACTGGCGAGCCACTCGCCACTTGCTCGCCAGTTGGCGAGCCACTGGCGAGTACCTTCGGGTAACTCGCCACTTGCTCGCCAGTTGGCGAGCCACTGGCGAGCCTGACGCTGTCAAAAATCAGACGCGAATTTTAGGGTTTCTTGGCCCTATATAAGCTTTCTAAGAGCCTCCAAACCTCTCTGCAAGCCCCATTTGCACGAAAATAAGGTGGCTATGCTAGGGTTCACTCAAAATCTCTCAAATCCACTTCCATTTCCATGAAATTTCACCTCAAATCTTCCATATTTTCTTCTCCATCTCCATCTCCTCTTCCATTTTCACCACCCTTCTTCTCCATTTCATCCCTCCTCATCACAGCCACTTCTTGGGTAGATTTTGGGCGAAATTCCTCTCCTCCTTCCATGATAGGCTAAGTTCTTGGTGCTTTGGTGGTGTGAAGATGATCAATTGCTTCAATGGGCTCCATAGGGGAGTTTCTCTTGTTCTATGCTCTTTCAATGTATATTTGGGATATGTGGTTGCAATTCCTTGTATATTTTGGGTAGAGACATGACTTTATCTTTCTATTTTCTATGGATTGATATAGATGTATTGGATACTAAGTTTGTATGTTAAATGTTATGGATTTCCTATTTCCTATGTGAATTGATTCATGATGCTTTACATGCTTTAAGTGGTTGCTTGGCTTGAATAGCTAGTGTTTCAATTAGGTTGTTGTGGTTGCACTTCCTTGAAGAGGATTTTGATTTACAAACTTGTTTCTAATACACATCAAGTGGAACCTAACTCTAACCCTAAGTAATGGCTAGTTTTAAGTGGTTGCTTGATTAGCTATTAATTAGTGTTGGAGGACCCTTAGTGGTTGCTTTGAGATTTTTCTAATAGACTTGATGAATGATATAACTCCGATGATCTTTTTAAAGAAGCAATTGAACCATTGAATCACTACCAAAGCCCCTTTGCATTACATTTATTTTAAACCTTCATACCTTTATTTGAAAAACACCAAAAACAAGCACTTACATTTTCTTACTAGTTTAATTAGTTAATTTCAAAAACCAAACAAACAAACCCCTTCCCTTTTGTCACTTTTGATTTGCATTTAGTTCATCTTAGGGTAGTTACAAGACTCCTCAAGAGAGACGACCCGAGGTTGCGCCACTGTGTTGCAATCCTTGGTTTTATAAATAACTTGCATTTAACCCCAAGGCGACTAGGAACCGGTTAAATCAGTGACAATGACATTATTCCTACTATTAATGCAAACCGTAATGGTTCAAATACTTGGGCTGGTATTAAACATACATGGAAGAAGGTCAGTGAGGGAATTAATGTTGATCCAGACACAGTCATGTTAAGTTGATGTGGGATCAACAAGGCCATTTTATCGTTCGATCGGCTCATTCAAAGCTAGTTGGTGATGAATTTGGAAGCAATACCGAATGGGAGAATCTTTGGAAAGTTAGAGCTCCTCAAAAATGTAAAGCTTTTTTATGGCTTGCAGCTCGTCAAAGTCTCTTAACTAATGGTGCCAGATACTAGGTCTAACAAATGATGCTTCATGTCCTAGATGTGATGATGAGCACGAAGACATTGTTCGTGTGCTATGAGATTGTGGTAAAGCTAAGGAAGTATGGAGAAAAGTTGTAAATTCTAATAAATGGATCACTTTTTGTTCACTAGACTTTCATGAATGGCTCCAATGGAACTTGCGTCAAAGTAAAGAATGGTCTTCATTGTTCACAATCACGTGCTGGAGGATATGGCGTCGACGCAACTTGCTGATCTTTGAGAATAAATGAGTTCATGCTGATTTTATCATTGCTGATGTTAATGTCACGATTAAGAATATGAACATGTTTAAGAATCGGCTTGCTGGAACTCACATTGATGGTGCAAATTTCAAGAAGAGTGAAACTGATTGGGAACCTCCATTGGAAAGTGGGTGAAGTTGAATGTGGATGGGGGCTTTTCTAGTTTGATGGATGCAACTGCTTGTGGGGCTTGTTAGAATCTTAAGTTTTGATGAAGACTAAAATATGAAAGAACAAGTTAAACTTAGAAAAATTAGGTTAATATAGAACCACAAGTAAGAGTACAACCGGATGTGGATTTACTTCCGGATGGACTAGGACTAGCGCTCGCGGATGAATGACTCATCCCCCAGCGGAAGCAAGTAACCCACTAAGTCATAACTCAGTCTAGGAACATTAGGAGTATAAAATCCTTGAGACTAAAGTGAGGACGCAACCGGATGCAGGAATGCTTCCGGATGCTTAGTGACTAGCGCTGCCTGTTGGACTAGGCAACACCGAGCGTCAGTGAGTAAAAGTAAGTCATAACATAGGAGTGCTTCCGGATGTGGAATTGCTTCCGGAAGTAAGAGAACTTCCCAAGACTAAATGAACTCCCACTGCATGTGACTATGAGTTAATATATTGCTAGACTAACGTTCAAGTGCAGCACTGAGTGATGTTGCTTCCGGATGTGGATTTGCTTCCAGATGCAATCAGAATGTCAGAACGTACAGCAGTGCAGTGTCAGAGTGCTTTTTTGGCAGAGCAGAGTTGTCAGAGTTGCTTTTCAGAGATAAAGCAAGTCAACCCTGCTGAGCATTAATGGAGCATTAATGAGCAACGGTAACAAGGGAATAACGGCTATATTCAAACGGCCTTGTCACCTACCAAGAGAGAGAATACTTGAAGACATATATAAAGAAGCTCATCTTCATTTATGAAGATATATTTGAGAACTTGGAGAAATCACAAAATCTAGAGAGAAACCGAGAATACTCTTCAAGCATTCAAAGCTGCCCAGAAAAGCAAGACAACACTTAATACATCGAGAGTTCTAGTCATTTAATTATCTTGTACTCTTTGTAGTTAAGTCTCTTCATTTATTGAGAGCAATCATTGTACCTAAGTGAGTAACATTATCTGTTCTTAGAGAGAACTAAGTTAGAAAATCCTTTGTTTGAAAGGTTGAACCCTTACAGGTAGAAAGGGGGAGCGAGTCTGTAAGGTTGCAAGTGAGCCCGTGTAAAACTTGTGGTTGTAAGGTTGCAAGTGATCCCGTTGTAAAACTTGCGGTTGTAAAGGTTCCAGGTGAACCCGTTGTAAAACCTGGGGTATAGTGGAACTCAATCTGGGTGATTGAGAACTGGACGTAGGTCAAGAGTTGGACCGAACCAGTATAAAACCTTGTGCGTTTTATTGTTTGATTTAATTTGGTAGCACAATTCACCCCCCCTCTTGTGCATCCTCACTTTCATTTGGTATCAGAGCGAGGTCTTTCTGACTTGATTCCAACGAATCTTGAAAGCAAAGATCGAGTGATGGATGCTGAACATCATTCTCTTCCTGATGTAGCTATGCAGCCAAACAAGCCTCCAGGCTTTGATGGGTATAACTATCCCTTCTGGAAGTTCAAGATGGAGAACTTTATCAAAGCCAGTGGTCTTCGTATCTGGGATGTGATAGAGCATGGCGATAATGTTCCACTAGACGATGAAGGTTTTACAGAGCCTCGATCACGCTTCACCAATGATGATTATTTTCAAGTGGAACTGAACTACAAAGTCATCCACTATATTCAATGTGCCCTGAGCCCGAAGGAGTTCCACAGGATAAGCCACTACAAAACAGCAAAAGAAATGTGCGAGGCTCTAGAGGCAGCTCATTCCGGAACCAAGGGAGTGAAGGCCAGACGCGTTGAGATGTTGGTCGAGGAGTTTCACAAGTTCACAATGCTTCCAAATGAGCCTATCAGAGACCTGGAGCTTAGATTCACCCATCTCATAAACAACCTCGCCTCTCTGGGGAAGAACATTCCTGAGGAGGAACAGGTGAGCAAGATCCTAAAAGTGTTAAAGGGTGACTGGCTTACCAAGGTGACCATTCTACAGGAAGTCCAGGGAAAGTCAACCAGTTCTGTCACTGCCTTATTTGGTTCTCTGGCTGAGTATGAGCCAACCCTGTTAGCTCAAAGGGCTCCCCAAGCTGCTGCTAAAGCCAAGAACCTAGCTCTTGTTGCTCCCAGCAAAGATAGGAATGATGATGATGATGAGGATGATGAGGAGGAAATAGATGAAGAGGAAATGGCTATGATGGTACGAAAATTCAGAAAGTTCTTCAGAAAGAAAGGAGGCTTTCAGAAAGGAGAATCTAGCCATAAGAAGGACTATAAGAAGGAAAGGGCTCCTGTGTGCTTTGAATGTAAGAAGCCTGGTCATTTCAAGGCTGAGTGCCCGAGCCTTCAGAGAGTCAAAGGGAAGGACAAGAGGAAAGCCTTCGTGTCCTCAATCTGGGTAAATAGTTCTGACGAAGAAACTAGTGATGAGGAAGAGGTTGCAAACCCTTGCCTTGTTGCTAGGGAAGATGGAGAAGAGGCATCTACAGACTTCGACTCCATCCATGGTGATGAGGTAACTCTTCCTGAACTCCAAGAAGCTTATAACGAAGTTCATAGAGAGTTTTTTCGTTTATGTAAGGCTTACAAGGTGTTGAAAAGGAAAAATGAATCACTTGAGTTCTCGGTGAACTCACTAAGTGAAGAGCTAGCGGAAGCCAAAAAGCTTCCGGTAGCAAATGGCAAGGGAGATCCCCAAGCGGAACCCAAGGCCTCAACATTAGAGAGCTGCATCAACTGCAGTAAAATCTCCTGCTGAAAGGGATAGACTACATAATGCCCTACAAAAATTTACAAATGGTTCTAAAATGTTAAATGTTATTTTGATGAATCAAAGGGCATATAGGGATAAAACTGGATTAGTGTATAAGCACAAGGGTAAAAAGTGGGTGGAACCTAAAGTGAAACCATACTTAAAGTTTTTCCACAAAGCCACTAGTCACAGCTCCACACCCTTTAGCTTCTGCAACTATTGCAACAGGAAGGGACACTCCACGTCCACCTGCAATGCAAAGAAGCATGGAGTTAATAGCTCCTATAAGTGGGTTCCAAAAGGAACCAGGGTAAATGAGGATCCTCCAAAGAAAGAAACTAAGGGAGGACAAGGACCTAGAACTTGGAAACATATTCCAAGGGAAGTCCGTCAGCCTAAAGCCCACACAAGGCCAGAGGCACAACACAGTCACAAACCCAAGGTCAACACTGGACCGAGGGGTATGAAAACTAATGATAAAGGACCCAATAAAGGTTGGGTACCTAAGCTTGTCTAATCTATGCAGGTCTGTCTCAAAGCATCCAAGAACAAAAAGTGGTACATTGACAGTGGATGCTCGAGACATATGACTGGTGACAGAGACAAGTTCAAATCTCTAGTGATCAAAGATGGAGCCAAAGTGAACTTTGGAGGGAATCAAAGCGGAAAGATCACTGGGGTTGGAGAAGTTGGACCTGTCAAAGATGTCTATCTGGTTGATGGTCTCTGTCACAACCTGCTGAGCGTGAGCCAGAGCACTGACAAAGGGAACTGGGTAATATTTGATTCACATGAGTGCATGATAGTAGATAAGCATGATCTAGATATAGACAAAGCCAATTTAAAATGCAAACTTAAGGCAAGTAGGAATGGAAATCTATACACCCTAGATTTATGTCAACAACTAGCTGAAAAATGTTTAATAACTAGTGATGAAAATAGTTGGCTTTGACATAAACGGCTAGCGCATGTAAACTTTACACAGCTTGATATGCTTATTAAAAAGGAGCTAGCAATAGGGATTCCATCCTTCAAAGTCAAGCATGATTTTATCTGTGAGTCCTGCCAACGAGGAAAGCAAACAAAGTCCTCGTTTAAGACCAAGAAGAAAGTCTCCACCAGCAGGCCTTTAGAACTGATCCACATGGATTTAGTTGGGCTAGCGAGAGTGAAGAGCTTAGGTGGAAACCTTTATGCTCTGGTAGTGGTGGATGACTATTCTAGGTTCACCTGGACTATGTTTCTTCCCTCTAAGCAAGATGCTTTTGATGCTTTTGTTGTCCTGGCTAAGAAAGTGCAGAATGAGAGGAATCTCAAAATAGCAGCCATAAGGACAGATCATGGAGGAGAGTTTGAGAATCATAACTTCTCGAAGCTGTGTGAAGAGAATGGCATCGATCACAATTTCTCAGCTCCCAGGACTCCTCAGCAAAATGGTGTAGTGGAGAGAAAGAACAGGGTTCTGACTGAGATGGCCAGGAGCATGCTCAATGAGAAAGAGGTTTCTCAAGTGTTCTGGGCGGACGCGATGAGCACTGCTTGCTACATCTCTAACAGAGCCTATGTTCGCAAGGGCTTGGACAAGACTCCCTATGAGCTGTACAAAGGCAGAAAGCCCAACATCAGCCACCTCAGAATCTTTGGATCAAAATGCTATGTGCATAACAATGGAAAGGTAAATCTGGGTAAGTTTGATCCAAAAGCTGATATAGGTGTATTCATAGGGTATTCCCTTAGGAGTAAGGCTTATAGAGTATACAACATGAGGACTAGAACTGTAGAGGAATCAATGCATGTTGTATTTGATGAAAATCCTACATGGGAACAATCCACAGAAGATGATGGAATATTAAACTTTCCAAAACCACCATCATCTTCACCACCAAAAGAAACACCAGCAAGCAATCCCAAGGTAGAAGATGAACCCGGTGATGAAGCTAGAGTGCAGACGGTGCCCGATGAGGTACTGTTGCCAACAGCTAGGAGACATCACAGGGATCATCCTCTTGATCAAGTGCTTGGTGATATTTCTTCTGGTGTCAGAACCAGAAGACAAGTTCAAAATGATGTTGAGTTTGGAGCCTTCTTGTCACAAATTGAACCAACCTCAGTTGAACAAGCTCTTGAGGACTGTGACTGGATTATTGCCATGCAGGAAGAGCTAAACCAGTTTGAAAGAAGCCAAGTTTGGGAACTAGTCCCAAGGCCGTCTCATCAATCCATAGTTGGGACCAAATGGGTCTTCAAGAACAAACTGGATGAGACTGGTCAAATAACAAGGAACAAAGCCAGATTGGTAGCCAAAGGGTATAACCAAGAAGAAGGCATAGACTATGAAGAAACCTTTGCTCCAGTTGCAAGACTTGAAGCAATAAGGATTCTTCTAGCCTTTGCATCCATGAAAGAATTTAAATTATATCAGATGGATGTAAAGAGTGCTTTTCTTAATGGTTATATTAAGGAAGAGGTTTATGTTGAACAACCTCCTGGCTTTGAGGATCACAAACATCCTAAACATGTGTACAGGCTAAAGAAAGCTTTGTATGGCCTGAAACAAGCTCCTCGAGCTTGGTATGAGAGACTCAGCAGCTTTTTGCTGGGAAAGGGTTTCTCAAGAGGCAAACTAGATAATACACTGTTTATTCTACATAAGGATAGAAACATGCTAGTTGTTCAAATTTACGTTGATGATATCATTTTTGGGGCAACTAATGAAAAACTCTGTGAAGAGTTTTCTAAGACTATGCAGGGAGAATTTGAGATGTCAATGATGGGAGAACTAACGTTCTTCCTAGGCCTGCAAATCAAGCAAAAGAAGGATGATATTTTCATCTCCCAAACTAAGTATTGCAGAGAGCTCCTCAAGAAGTTTGGGATGGATGAATGCAAGGAGTATGATACTCCGATGAGCACCACTGCCGCACTCGATGCTGATGTAAAGGGAAGTTCAGTCAGCCTGCCTATGTACAGGGGAATGATTGGTTCCCTACTATACTTAACGGCAAGCAGGCCTGACATTCAATTTAGTGTAGGCATGTGTGCTAGATTTCAAGCCAACCCCAAGGAATCACATCTAACCTGTGTTAAACCTATTTTAAGATACCTTGAGGGAACACAAGAACTTGGTCTCTGGTACCCCAGAGGTAACCAAGAGTTCCTGTGGGCTTATTCTGATGCTGAACATGCAGGTTATAAAACTGATAGAAAGAGCACCAATGGACAATGTGCCTTCCTTGGTGGTTGTCTGGTCTCTTGGGCTAGTAAGAAGCAAACCTGTGTGTCACTTTCATCCACAGAGGCAGAGTATATTGCTGCTGCAAGCTGCTGTGCACAAGTGTTGTGGCTGAAGAATCAACTAAGGGATCTTGGCCTGGAATTTCCAGAGGCTCCCATTCTCTGTGATAACACAAGCACCATCAGCCTTGCCAAGAATCCTGTTCAGCACACAAGAACAAAGCACATTGACGTCAGACATCACTTCATCAGAGATCATGTTCAAAAGAAGGATGTCAAGGTGCAGTTTGTTCCCACTCAGCATCAGCTTGCAGATATCTTCACCAATCCTCTGGGGGTTGATCAATTTACCTTTATAAGGAGAAATTTGGGAATGGTAAACCTAAATGAAGTTTAATCTTCAAAAATAAACCTGTGCTTAATTGATTAAAACCTGCAACTGTACTAACTTAGGCATCGGAGTGCCAATCTTTAGTTTTGCAGGTCCCCCACAATGTTAAATCTTAAGTAAGTCCAACCGGAAGCAAAACCACTTCCGGATGCTCTTTTGCTGGCGCTAGGTGATGACCCTAAGCAACCGTGAGCGCCAGCGCCTGGGTAGAAGACACGTCACTTCACCAAACGTTCCATCTTCCTCCACAGGAAGTTGTGCCCCCTCTGACAATGTGAAGAGACACGTGTCAAAAGGTGCGCCGTTCCAATTAAAAATGTTTACGTTTTCCCATAAACCAGCGCATGCTTCAATGTAGAGTCATTATGAGCATTTCACCCGTTGTGACACTGCATATAAATAGGCAGCGGCATTTCATTTTACCCACTTCTCACACAAATCACACCCAAAACCTCTGCATACATTCATCGAGTTCATCATCACATTCATACTGTTCTTCATCTTCTTCTACTTTTCTGGGTACTGTGCATTCATCTCATACATATACCATTTTAACCCTAAACCCACACAAAATGGCCGGATCACATGAATCTAACCCCAACATTGAGACTGTCTCCAAGAAGTCAAAAACTGGGAAATCTGGGCATTCGAAATCTGGGAAATCTGAGCAAGTGCATGAACAGCCTGGGAAATCTGGGAAACAGCATGAACAGCATGAACACTCAAAGAAAAAGGGCAAGAGGGTTCAGTTTAGCGAAGAGCCTTCATCCAAGCGACCAAAAGAGTGGAGGATGATCCGTTAGTGTACAAGGATGGGCCGCTGGAGGCTGTTTCTTCCAAATTTGAAACAACAAAGCCCTACTTCTCACATGGAATGTTCATCGACTTGGATAAAATTGAAAATCTGGGTTTTGGACATTTGAAGGAACATCTCCAGAAGTACATGTGCTGGCTGGGGATCAACAGTCAGTACAACATCAACGTGCTCAGGGTGTTCTTCCAGTCTCTAACAGCCAAAGCCAAGTACAAGATGGTGAATGAGAAAGAGACCATTTGCAGAGTCACTTTTAAAGCCACAGTGAGAGGGAGGACAATCAGTTTTACTTGGAGAGATATCAACGACCTGCTCGGGGTCACTGAGGAAAGCATGAACCAGTGGCTCTTCCCTGATAAGCTGATCCAGGAAGAACTTGAAAAGGTATATGAGACCAAGGGGAAGAAGGTCTCTGCCATGTCTGACTCCAACCGAGTACTCCAATATGTCTACTCGCGCTTGATGACTCATAAGGGGGGGAATTTCAACGAGTTCACCCAACTAGACAACCCATGGCTCCCCAGGTTTCTCACCAAGCAGCCGATCAACCCTGGGCAGATGATTAGTTTGGAGCTGCACAGGTGGTGTGAAACCAAGGACAAGAAACCTGGTCATCTTCCCTATCCTCAAGTCATTGCCTTCCTCCTGGAGAAATTCTTGATCAAATCCACTGAGGAAGCTGACAATATCCCATGCCTGCCCATAGGATCTATGAACATTGGGAAGATGGGGATCAAGTACACCAAGCCAGCAAGGGCCACTTGTTCTGGATCACAGGCAGGGAGTGTCTCACATACAACTGCTCCCTCTGCATCTGGAGCAGGGGATCAAGAGGTTGATTCTCATCCCGGCCCAAGTCGTGCTCCAAGGGTATCTGCTGCTCAGATGGGTCTAGTAAATGAGCTAAGAGAAAAACTCCTGTTCAAACTGCTCGATCCTTTGATGGCCCCTCTGCGAGCCGAGTTTGAAGAGCGACTTCAGCGGCTGGAGGATCGGATCGATGAGGTGGATACCAAGTTAAATATCATCCTTGCCATACTTGTACTTGGCACCTCAAACCCTCCCTCATCTAATTCTCCACCAAATGACCTTCCTCCACCACCTCCACCAAATAACCCTCCTCCACCACCCCCCACAAAATAACCCACCTTTCAGATGATGGTACCTTTCAACGTGGCTTCTTGCAAAAATTAGACCATGGTAATGCATTGTATGCTGAACTTTGGTCATGCTTAGTTTGCGGATGTCATGGGATTTGGGGTTGAGGAAAATTATCTTAGAATCTAACTCAACATGTGTTATAGATCTCCTTGAGAATTCTTTAGATGTGAATCATCAAGATTATAGCCTCTTGAAGGAGATAAAGGATCTTATGGGAAGAGATTGGGAAGTTATGCTTTCCTTCGTTAATCGAGCATCTATTAGAGCTGCTGATTTTCTAGCTAAATTGGTTTAGATGCAGCACATGGCTTTCATCCTGTGGATAAACCACCTCATGATTTAGAGTGGATTATCTTGAGCGATTGTAATGGGTGTGATAAACCCATAGTGCTTAGTTGAGGCTTCTATCTTAGTTATCAAAAAAAAATATTTTTTATCTTCCTCTTCTCTTTTCCTTCAGCTTCCTTGGCGATCTGATAGCTTATTTCTCCTTTATGATATATATTTCTTCTTCTGAGAGTTCCATTTCTTTTTTTCTATTTATATTTTAAATTAGCTTTTGATTTAGCTTTTGATTTAACCCTGGTTGTATTTATTTTTTTCCCTCTTCAAATGAACTCTTTCATAGTTTTAGGTTTGTTTTACTGTATATCGTGTGTAACTAAAACCCTAATCTAGCATTGCTATGACCCTATTGATGGATTGAACCATCTACTCTCTCTTTTTGAAGTTGTTAATGAAGTATATGTGTAGTTTTTATCTTGCTCTCTATTTTCTTCAAGTGTTTGACCAACACTTGTATTGTTAAATGAAATGTGACTAAATAAAGTATATCTTGTTTTAGAACTTGGATAAAAGCATGTTAGACTTGAAACATATGGTTTTAAATATATGGTTTATTAATAACACATAGATATAATTACTGACCTAATTTGGAAACAATCTTGCATTTATTATGACAAGAGATTATGCAATAAATGCTAGCATAAATTTGATCTTATCTCGAGAAAGGTTTTTCAAATCCTTTGAAACCCTAGACTTGCACAATTCTTCATTTAATTACTTAAAAGGAGAGGAAAACGTTGGTTCATGAAATAAATAGAGGATTAGTAACCCTAGTCCTTTATTATTATTGATAACTCGTGTTTGAAAACTCCTAATCTTTTATATTCATATTTGAAATCTATTTCCTACTTGAAATAAAACACTTCCATTATGTTTTTACTTAAGGTAATTAATGAAATAATTATTGCTAATCACATGCTTACACAACAATCCTTGCGGAAAGACAACATTTTCTATACTACTACTTGACGACCAATACGCTTACAGAAACACCTTCATTTTCACGTTAATTCAATGTCACTTCCTCCCTCTCCTTTACACAATCTCATCCTTCACCCCACCCTCACCTAACTCCATGGCGTCCCTCAACCTGTATAGCCACCCACATCTCCGACCACCGTCTGCCATTCTCAAACAACCCAATCCCTAATCACCGTCGTGTTTCCACCGTGCTCCCCCTCCAATATTACCACTTTCCCCCTCTCTCGGCTTCTCCCACCTTCATACCACCCACCATTCTCACCGCCACCACAGCTTCACCGTCTCTAATCCCACAGATGACAAACGGTGCCCTCTTCATCAGCAAGGTTTTAGTTGTGAGGGACAAAAAGGTATTTTTCACTTTGAAAATAATATCATAAAGGTTCCACATAACTACAAATTAACATTCAACATTGGTTTTATCATTTTTGCACTGGTTCACAAAGTTAAATATTATTTATGCACCGCGAAATAGTCATTCATTAATTTTGCCCAAACTGAAATTGTTAATTATCAGATCAGCGTTTTTGCCCATAATAACATAATAATTAATAATCTTTTAATCACATTTTTACCAACACTTAAATTTAATTTCACTTTATAATTTCATATTTAAATATTATTAATTTCGATCATATGACAATTTCAATTAATTTACAGTTATAGATTATATGATTTCATATATTGAAGAGAGAGTTTTGAAATTTATTTATGTAATTTGTAGTTTTTAAATACATAAGTTGGCTATAAAATTTTTGAAATTATATTTTATTTTTTGATTATTTTATTTTAAAATGATACTCCCTCCGGTGTAAATATAAGACCTACTTTAATTTTTTGAAAAATCCTAAAAAAGCAAAATATAAGTCAATTATAAATTGATTTACCTAATTTTCCCCCTTAAACTAGTTTGTTTAACCTATAAACTAATGACTAATCTAAAAATATATCAAATATGTCATAATGTAATAACATACTTTGTAACCTTAACATCTCCAAAAAAAAGTCAATTAGGTCTTATATTTAGGAATAGAGAGAGTATTATTTTTTATATGTGTGTGTACATTTTAATGTATGTTTTATATTCATTAAAAAAATGTATGTTTTATAATTAAGAAATCTTGAGAAAATTTTTAAATCAATGTTCATAGGAAATTACTATTTTGAAAAATTATTATTTTTTTGATATTTTTAATGAACAATTTAGGAAATGAGTTTGACTTACCCATGAACCAAGGGTAGTGCTCCTAACTCATGAACCACAAGGCCTATTCTTGTGGGGTATAGAGTATGACAAATAGGAAATTTTTTTTTCAGTATGTAGGTTTCACTAAGTTTCACTTAGCTGTGGAGATACATCCACAAACATTGTGACTAAAACCACAATTAAGTGGTGCTCACCATGAATCGAACATTTTTCATGATGGTTAAATGCTCAACCCTTTCATTACTTTAACTAACATATGGCGAATTACATAAATTTATTGAATTGCTGTTTTCAATGAATAACTGATATTAAATAGATTTTAAGTAATTTTTAAATTATTAATGAAAAGATAAACAAGATATATTTAATATACAAGGGTAAAGAAGTAAGGACAACTTATTCAAATACAGTTTTTAATTAAAAAAAATATGCTTTTAGAATCTTTTTGCAATTTTCTTAAACCGTATTAAATATTGGACTAGGTTGTACGTTTTTAAAATAGAGTGAAGGTATGTGTAATTAAGACAAAAATAAAGGAGAGGTCGCTGTATTTTACTCATTATTCAAGGAAGGATTTTAAAATAGTAAAATAATAAAATAATATTCTGAAATCTTCTAATTCATTTAGAATGCTTTTTACTTATATATATAAAGTTATATATATTTCTTTATGTGTGTGTCCACTTGGAACATTTCTCTGATGAGATGATCAGAATCGTTACACATTTTTCAACGATTGTTGTTTATCTTTGTACAGAATCACAATCAACTTATTTTGGAACTATTCTCCAATCACCTGATCAATGAGAAACTGAGAATTCTGTCAATAGTATATAAAGAACCAATAGAAGAACGTAACGTATGCTATACTAAAATTAATCCATCTTAAGTTATAATTAATCATATTTGTGATAGTAGAACTGTAGAAGAACGTAAACAAATTATATACGTTAAATGATCCGTGAACTTGCCCGTGAACCTTAAAGAAAAAACTATGTTAAATAAATATAATCAAATTAAGCAACTTGCACTCCTTATCTTCTAGACTTCTAATAATAAACCATTATTTTCAAACGAAAGCAAAATTAACGGAAGAAAGATATTAGAAATCAACTTAAATGACATCAACTTTTACATGAAGATAAATAATATACATAACCCCCTGAATTTTGGACCACATGCAAATAAACTCTAACTGACTAACTTTTGAAAATTTTTGCTAAACTACCTTGACTATTACATTGCCATGAATCTTGCATATATTTATTTGCACGTTTCTTGGGTGAACATAACTAATAATTTAAATGTATAGGGTTTAATATACATACAACACTACAAAATATAGTGAATTACCCATGAAATACGTACGTCCTCAAATGACAATTATTGGATAATTACACAAAAATTCCTAGTTTGACTGCGGAATTTTGTCTGTATAAACACACAAAAATAAAGTTTCAGAATGGTACACTCTTAAAATCAGTTAAACAAAGAGAGTACAAATAATTGATATTTGGGGATTATCCACACAAACTTGAAAGCTTAAGAGTTTCAAAGAATAATAAGAGGATTGTTTTTTACGTACAAAGTAAGAGGATTATTTTTACATAATTTAATGTTGTTGGGAGTTTTAGATGATCTTTCTGAAGAATGTGTGCGTGTAAAGCTTCGCCTGCAAAACCTATGGTTACTTGCGAAATCTCATTCTTAATTCATAACGGCATGTGAATGTCGGGTCATTCGGTATGTTTCTCAAATATAATATTATATTGTACATATTATAAATATATTGATATATCTACTCAATTATGATAAAATATGAAAACGACATTGAAAACTCTTAGCAACCTATATCCTGAATCAATCAAATATAAGACTAAGTATAGGCCATAATTTTTTTGAAATTACCAAATAGCTTTGAGAAGTCGATTTTGGCTTCGATAAATATAAATCTATCCAATTTCGTTATCATATGTAATGCCAGAGCTCACTTTGCAAATAGTCAATAATATCAAAGTCATATTTTTAACATATGATTTTATCCTTTGTATTGTATTAAGAGATTATGTAAAAATGGAATTAAAATATTATGATCCATTGATTTAAAGTTTAATGTGCAATTTTAAGAGCAAAGATTTTTACCATTGGCATATAGAACAATTACCTTCTATAAGAGGGATGAGGAGGGAGAGTTAGCGGATAAATTTACATCCTTTAATATATTATCGGACAATCTATGCATAATTTGAAGCCTATTATACGTATTCATGTAAATAATAATTCTAGTTTTGAGATTTGTGTCTTTCCCTCTTGGCAAAAGTTTCTTATCTATGATTTGAACTTGATAATTTAAAAAAGAATTTCACCGCTAGACCAACTATGTGTTAAATTAGAAGTATGGAGTTAAAAGTCTTGAATCAATATTTTTACAATTTTATCTTACATGCTATAACTCTTAAAATATCAAAAACTCATTTCCACAATTTTTTTAAAATCGATTCCCAATTTAGGGAAAAGACAAAAAAAAACCTTTCAATTTTCAGAATCCCAATAATCATTTCTGTATTAGTATTAAAAACTTTAGAATATGTATTAACAACTATTAACAGCTCAAAACGAGCAATTAATTTTGAAAATTGGAAATTATTTTTCTGTCCTTTTCTCTATATTTTTCATCCATTCCTATTCCTTCCAAATCCATTGTATTAAAATAATTGTTAAAGTGCAGATGTTTTTTTTACAATGTATAGTTTTAATCAGCAATTATGCTAATGTAGTTTAACCAATGAAAATACTTGAGTCCTGCACCAAAATGTTACAAATATATATAAAAATTTCATCCTTGTTCAATGTTTTAAGGGAAAAAATCAGAAAAAACTAGATTGACCTAATTGCCCTTTGCAAGTTTAAGGGAAATGTCATTATAATGCTTCAGGGTCCAGTAGCAAGAGTTTCGGCCATGGCGACAGGGACCACTGCCTCCTATGGCTAGAGCTCCACTAGCCACCATCAGGCCACCTTCGCTGTTTACCATTAGGGGTGAATGAAATGAAACCAAAACCGAGAACCAAACTTAACTGAATTTAATTCTGCTTTGTTTTTCGGTTTTCGGTGTGTATTTAATTTTTCAATCTTATGTATATGTGTGATTCCATTAATAATATTTTGATAGATATTCAGTTTATTAAAATGAAGAGTCTAGCGGCCAAAATAAGATTTATTAGATGGTTTATATACGTCTAAAAGTCTCCACACTCATATTTTTTGAGTAGAAAATAGGGTTCCTCTTCTCTATCCTCTTCCTTTTGTCTATATATAGGTAACGTATACCATTCATTCCCAACCATCCAAACATAACATAACTTTCCAAAAAAATTTATGAGGCCCTAAAATCTCAAAGCATAATTTTGAACATATTACTTGGTATTCCAGTAGCTAATTATCCTAGTTCTGGGTTCATTACTTCCTTTCTTGACACAAACATTCTTGCTAATACTAGATTAACTGTGTGTTAAATTATATTTCTCACTCTGTTATCTTAAATCTTATATTTTTTTTACAATATCATCACTTCCTCAATTTTCAAAAATTCAATTCCAAAAATTTTCTTCCATTCCCATTCCCTCGAAATCCTTCTTACCTAAAAGTATAGAAGATCCTTGAAATAAAAAATGTATAATCTTAGCAACTATGCTAAATTGGTTGTATAGCTAAAAAAGAAATAATGATTTCTTCCTGGTTCAATGTTTGAAACTATTTTTTCAAACTTCGTGGAAGTACGCACCTTATATTTATGAATGAAATGGCATATATTTTGATGAAATATGTTGTTCTTTTTAACAAAAATGGACATGTTGGTTAAGAATTAAGATTGTTCACTCTATTGCAGCTTAATTTTGTTTTATTTCCAATCATTAATTCATTTTTTATCTAACTAACAGACGACGCACCTCTTCACAATTTGTTGACTTATTTTTGTTTTTGAGCATAATTTGGTTTTTTGTGGTCCTAGAATCTTGTGGTTTTTAAACAGAGCAAAATGCTTTCTCAGCCGTCCACTCGTTAGATTTCTCAATATTTATAAAATGAAACCCATTCTTCTTTATAAACCAATTTCCTAATCATTAAAAAGACGAGTAAAGACATTTAAGTGCATCTAAACTTTTGAATATTATTTGGAAGGTATATATTTGATTCAATTAATGATATTTCAAAAAAAATAAATAATTTAAAATCAAATCCAATCAGATGAAATTTAGATGGTCTACATATGTCTCTGTATTAATTTTGTAGGAGAAAATCTGTTTCCTATTCTCTATCCTCTTTATCTATAAATGACATATACCCTTCATTCCCAAATCCCAACCATCCCTACCATAACATAAAATCCCACAAAAAATATGAGGCCCTCAAATGTCAATCTCTTGGCCATTTTCTTCACCTTCTCAACCTTATCTTTCATTTGCCTTGCTCAGAACACTCCTGAAGACTTCCTTCAAGTACACAATGAAGCTCGTGTCCAAGTTGGTGTGGATCCTCTCTATTGGAACGAGACCCTTGAGTGGTATGCTCAAAGCTATGCCAACAAGAGAAGCTATGACTGCAACTTGGAGCACTCCGGCGGGCCATTTGGCGAGAACATTGCCGAAGGCTATGGTGACATGAAGGGCTCGGACGCTGTCAACTTTTGGCTTACCGAGAAGCCTAACTATGACTATTACTCAAATTCTTGCGTGAATGATGAGTGCCTACATTATACTCAAATCATTTGGCAAGATTCTCATCATCTTGGGTGTGCTAGGGCTAAGTGTACTAATGGATGGATGTTCGTTATTTGCAGCTATGATCCACCAGGCAACGTTATTGGCCAAAGACCATATTGATGATCGATTAGCATATTCCACACCGAAATGCTATTTACATACATATATTCACACACACACACACAAATCCGATATATACGCATATTGCCCTGAGTTATTTTATATTTGTCTAGTAGTTATTATATATATATATATATATATATATATATATATATATATATATATATATATATTAATGATTGATAATATGTGATTAAAAGTACTGAGTTTAAAATTTTGTTGTTGTGAATTTCGATGGGTAGTAAAATGCTTGGCAGAGGTTTCCAACAAGACATGACTAGGGAAATGGTCCTACATTACAAATAATAATGTGCTGGTGTTTGTCGTATTGTTGTGTGATAAAGTATTTTCCTTCTGGTCCATTATGCATAGTTTGGGATGGAAAGAAATTTACAGGAAAAATATTAAAAGGAAAATTTCACAATAAAGTTAAAAATGTACTACATTGTTTTCGTGTTTTCTTTCTTAACATTTTCTCTCACCTATTTGTCTCCTAGTTTACCTCTCATCATCATAGAGGTGAAAATAGTCCAAACCTAGACTTACCTGATCATAAATAGGTCTGTCATGTGGTGTAGTTAATCGGACTGGGTTTTGTCCGTGGCTTGGGATAAGCCTTGTTAGAATCTTAAGTTTTGATGAAGACTAAAATATAGAGGATTAGACCAAGTGCCTAGGAAGCAATAGGATGACATAGGATCCCAAGTAAGAGTGCTTCCGGGTGAAGATCTACTTCCGGATAGATTAGGACTTGCGCATGCGGATGAATGTTTTCATCCCCCAGCATCAGCAAGTAAATCACTGGGAAATAACTTAGTCCATGAGAATTAGGTACACAAAACCTTAAGACTAAGCTATGTTTCAATCGGAAGTGAGTTTGCTTCCTGTTAGACCTAGACTGGCGCAGAGCGATAGAATAGATATTACTCCAAGCGACAGTGAGTCTACTTCCCCAAGTGAAAGCGCTTCCTGTTAGAATTAGACTGGCGCAGAGCGACAGAATAGATATTACCCCAAGCGTCAGTGAGTCTACTTCCCCAAGTGAAAGCGCTTCCTGTTAGACTTAGACTGGCGCAGAGCAATAGAATAGTTATTACCCCAAGCGTCAGTAAGTCTACTTCGCCAAGTGAAAGCACGTCCTATTAGATTTAGACTGGCGCAGGTTGATAGACTAGATATAACCCCGAGCGTCAGCGGAAATGCAACATCAAGTGAAGTTGCTTCCTATTAGATCTTGACTGGCGCAGACTGATAGAATAGATTTCACCCTGAGCGTCATTGAGTTCACTACGTCAAGTAAAAGTGCTTCCGATAGCTTAGTGACTAGCGCTGAGTGTTGAGATGAAATACACTAAGTGTGAGTGAGTTATAGTGAACAAAGATCCTTCATCTAGTAGTTTTACTTCCGGATGTAAAAATGCTTCCGGATACATCATAGACCAAATCAGAACACAGTCTAAGTAAACTACTCCCCATAGCAAACAAGCTTCCCACAGCATGAACAATTCTTATATATATTGCTATGTTGGACTAACCAGTATGTGCAGAACATGGTCACGCTTCCGGATGCAAATGAGCTTCCGGATGGAAAGACTCTTGACATTGAGGCTCAGAGCTTAACACTTGCAGAGCAAGATTTCCACTTGCGGATGAATGATGATCATCCGTCAGCAAGAGTGCAAGAGTAAACATCACATACTCAGAAGTCAGAATGCTTTTGTCAGAGCAGAGGTGTCAGGACTACTTTTCAGAGATAAAGCAAGTCTACCCTGCTAAGCATTAATGAAGATGTACTTCTCAACGGTAACATAGGATTAACGGCACTATTCAAACGTTCATATTCAACTTGCCACCGAAGCCTATGAAGCCAAGTATAAAAGAGACATTCATTCAGAAGAGAAGATATGGAAGAAAGAGAGAGAACAGAGCAAAGTATCTGATATATCATATTCTTCATCCTATACATCTTCTACTACTCTCAGATCCAGATTTGTGATATTTTTCCGAGAGTGATTTTATTGTACTTAAGTGAGTAACATCATCCACTCTTAGAGAGAGTTAGTTTTAAGCTTAAGTGTTTAGCACAATCAGTTCATAGAGTGAACATAGTGTAAACTTACAATTTGTAAGGGGGAGCATTTAGAGGTTGTCTAAATCTCCATAGGTTGCAAGTTAGCCCGTAAAACTTGCATTTGTAAGGTTTGCAGGTGAACCCGGTGTAAAACCTGTGGGTTGTTAGGTGAACCCGTGCTCGTAAAACCTAAAGTGTAAAGGCTTCTCTTGTGCCCGGTTTAAACAAGAATAGTGGATTGAAAATCTCAGGTGGAGCCTGAGGACTGGATGTAGGTCTGGGTGACCGAACCAGGATAAATTTATGTGTGCATAAATTTACATTCAAACATTCTATTTTGCATCACATAACATACTGACTTGTGCATATCACTACTTCGTAAATATTATCACCAAGCACAAGCAGTCTTTCGAAAAGAAGAATCAAAAGATTTAATTTATTCTCTCACCCAATTCACCCCCCCCTCTTGGGTGACAGCCACGTTTATCATTTGGTATCAGAGCAAGGTCACTTGTTTAAAGGATCCAACGATCTCAAGTGCAAAGACCTAGGCTGATTTGGGTTACAAAATGTGTTTTGAAGGTTTTGATCATACAATCCCACCCGTGTTAGAAAATGCTGATTTTTACTTATGGAAGGGAAGGATGAAAAGTTTTATACTATCCACTGATTTCAAAATGTGGGATGTTTTTGAAAAGGACTCTGATTTCAAACCAAAAGTAAATTGGACAGAAGAGGACAAAAGCTTATTTTACTTAAACCTTAGAGCAATGCAAATTTTGCACAAAAGTTTATCTGACAATGATTACCAGAAAATTAAACATTGCTCTAGGGCTATAGATATTTGGAACACTCTTGATACTATGTATGCTTCTAACCAATTTCTTGATGATAAGGCTGTCCAAAGCTCACTATGTGCTCCTTGTGAATCCACCGTTGATGAGCTACTGGATGGTGATGTAGTAGAAGCTAGTATCAGCAAAGAGAGAGTGGATCTCCGCCTAGTAGATTCAGAAGCTGAAGAAAATGAGGTACCTAAACTTGAAACTTCTGAATTGCAAGATATGTATAATGAGCTACATGTTGAATTCTGTAAACTTGCAAAAGAAATTCTAGGCTTAAGAAAAAGGAATAGGGAACTTGAGGAACTTATTCCTTCTTCTACAACCAAGGAGTCCAAAGTCCCAATCATAAAAGAAGACTTTTCGAAAGACCCTGAGATTTCAAAAGTTAATAAACATAGAGTCTTTGAAAAGAAAACTGACCACCATAATAGTGATAAGAAATCTGATTCTGAACATCATCCCATTATCTGTCATTATTGTGGTAGAACTGGTCATATTTCTCACACATGCAATTTTAAGAGAAATTTAAATGTGAGAAATAAATATATATGGATCCCCAAAGGACAAGTAAGGTCCAGCGCTAACTATGTAGGACCCAAGTACAAATGGGTACCAAAACTCTCTTCTAGTGCCTTACCTGTGCAGGAAAGATCAAGAGTTTCTCTTGTCCCAAAGAAGAGAACTCGTGGTGATGTCACTACTGCAACTACCTGGTTCAATCATAAGAAGCAGTGCGCTACCACAAGGAACAAAGACCTTGTCTCAGGGATAAGCTATCACAGAGTTCCATTCAACTATCCTGAGAAGGACAAAAGAGAGAGGATGTCTCAACTCACATGGAGAAAACCTGCGAATCCTGTCTCTCCTAAGAAAGTGCTTCAGGCCAAGGATAAGTATAAAAGATCTCCTTGGGTAAGCAAGGGATTATTTAAGGTTGAAGCATGCAACAGTAAAATCTCCTATGCAAATGTAAGATGGACTTATTGAGATTTTACATTAAGCATCATAAGCATGAACATGATATGGCTTATAAGATATTTCACACAATGTTCATACTCTACATGCTATCTATGATTATCATTATCAGAAGCCATGTGCATATAGTCATAGTTGATTCGCAATGCTATATTCATAGTGAATATTTCTTAAGTGCATAAGAATCACATACTTCCTACAAACTGACCAGTCAGATCCAAGTTTGGAGACTGAAAAATGGGGAGAGAAATCATTTGCTATTTTGTAGGAAAGAAGGTACGAAGGAACAACAATTTTCATAATCATACCTGATCAGAGCAATGTATCAAATCTGAATGAGTTGTTGTTCATACTGGGCTCCGAGAGCTACTGCTCCTGAAATTGAGAAGATCAAACAAACTCTACTTGATGCAAATATGGCTTTAGTTATGAAAGCTTGATCGCTGTGGATGCACAAGAGAGAACATCAACGAGTTACTCAATGTTAAATCTTAAGTAAGTACCATCGGAAGCAAAACTACTTCCGGATGCGCTCGTGCTGACGCTGAATGACTACTCAAGGCAACCAGGAGCGTCTGTCCGACCAGAAGCAAAATCACTTCCGGATACTCTTTGGCTAGCGCTGGATGATAATTCAATATGATCAAGAGCGCCAGTGTCAGATCAAGGGACACATCACTTCAGAAAACGTTTCAACTTCCTCTATGAAACGCTGTGCCTTCGCTGAAGCAACACGTGTCATCAGGTGTGTCGTTCCAACTTAAAAACTTACATTACCCAATGTGTGAAAATTTGAAAGAGTATGCCCATTCTATCCTCAGAAATTTTACCTATAAATAGAAGTCATTTTCCATTTTCACTTTTTACTACATCTTTTCATTCTCATCATTTTCTCTGAAAAGTCTTTTCATCTTCTCCATTGTGCTCTTTATTTTTCACACTTCTTGCATTTCATCTTTATTTACACAACATTCATACAAAAAAAAAATGGCCGGTACGAATGAATCCAACCCAGTCATCCAGAAAACCTCTTCTTCCAAGAAACATAAATCGAAATCTGGGAAATCCACTCACAAGCATTCTGGTAAATCTGGGCACCATGAAGAACAACATGAAGAACTTCATGAACGCCAAGAAGGTTCTGGGCAATCACGGGGACAGGGTGAAGACGTTCAGGGTCAGCCTGAAACCTCTGGTAGAATAGAACAGGCAGTGGGTTCTGAACAAGAGCGAGATGCTCAGGGAAAGGGAAAGAAGAAGAAGGTTCATTTTTCTGAGGAGCCTTCCACCAAGAGGCAGAGGGTTGAGGAAGAAGATGATCCCACAGTTTATAGAGATGGGGCTTTGGAGAGTGTATCCGCCAAATTTGAGACATCCATTCCCATCTTCAACCATGGCCTGTTCATCAATCTGGACAAGTTGGATGAACTAGGGTTTGCTCATCTGCGCCCTTACTTGGAAAAGTATATGCCTTGGCTGGGCATCAACCAGGACTACAACGTCAACGTCCTGCGAGTCTTTTGCCAATCCCTCTCAGGCAGAGCTAAGTACAGGAAGGTGGATGGGAAAGAGCAAGTCCACAAACTCTCCTTCACTGCCACTGTAAGAGGAAGAACCTTCAGGTTCACTTGGAGAACCTTGAATGAGATGATGGGAATCACAGAAGAGGATATGAATGAATGGATCTACCCTGAGTCTCACAAGTACAGCAAGGAGGAACTCGAGGAGTTGTATGGCACCAACAGCAAGAAGGTGTCCAAGATGTCTGATTCTAACAGGCTCTTGTACTACGTCTACTCCCGGATAATGACTCATAAGGGAGGCAACTTCAACGAATTCACACTGCTGGACAACCCTTGGTTCCCTAGACTCCTCTCGCTCAAGCCTTTCAACCCTGGGCAGTTGATATGCCTAGAGCTTCAGCGCTGGTTAAGCAATGACAAGTCAGGGTATCTTCCCTATCCCACCATCATTGCCTTCCTTCTTGAGAAGCATCTGATCAAGGCTACATCTGCTGTGGAAGAAGAGAATGTCAAGTGTAGGCCTGTGGGAGCAACCAATGTGGCAAGGATGGGGATCAAGTATTTCAAGCCTCCTAAGCCCACTCGCTCACGCTCACAAGCCAGTAGTGCTTCTGGTACTTCAGCTCCCTCTGCATCTGGAGCAGGCGATCAGGAAGTTGACTCTCATGCTGGGCCAAGCCGTAGTGCAAGGGTTCCAGCTTCTGTTAGGGCCTTTGCAGAGGACATAAAGGAAGAGCTTCTGTTTAGACTGACTGATTCCTTGGTGGGTCCTCTCCGTGTTGAATGTGAAGCTGGCTTCCACCACCAAGGGGAGCGAATCCAACGACTTGAGGACAGAGTAGGACAACTCGAGAATCACCTTGCCAGGGTGGATGCAAAATTAGACCTCATCCTCCAGCACCTACAAATTCCCCAACCCTCATCACAAGGTAACTTACCACCTCCTCCTCCTCCTCCTCAAAACCCTCCTCCTCCTCCGCCCAACACTCAACAACCTCAGCCTCCACCACAAAATGACCAACAAGCCCCACCATCACCCAACAATGACCAACAATCCCAACCTTCACCTACCCATGACGACCAAACCCAAGACTCACCTCACAACTCTCCACGCCATTCTCCTAGAAACTTCTCATCCTCACCTTCCTCATCCTCATCCTCACCCATTCCCACACGACCAGGTGCCCCTACACGCTCTCCACTCCGCTTCTCCAACCCTACCCATCCAAGCCCTAGACCCATAGGATCTGAAACAGCCATTCACCCCCTCAGCCAACCATACGGCGAGTATCCCCGCCTTCAACCACTCTCCGATGACCATTTACCCTTTACCCCTGACTCCGCTAACTACAAAGAATACTCCTCCACTCATCCTTATGGGGATATCTTTGTCACCACCAGCTGCTTCCCCGACCCTCCTCAAACTCCTGAACACCTATCTTCTCCCACATCCTCCACCTCTACCCTCTCACCCTCCCCTCCCAAGAAATTTGGTCCTGAACCACCTCCATCCTCCTCCACATCCACTCCATCCGTGGCACTCACCCCTGTTGATGATGACAAAAGGGGGAGAAATGTTATGTCCACTCTTCGCCTAAGCATGGCCACAAGGGATGCCCTCAGCCAGCCTTCACTCTGGATTGATGAAGATATCACGGCCGCCCTGCGTCGTGCATATGAGTCTCAGAGGCTGAGTGGTGCAGAGAGCCTTATAAGAGGAGAGGCCCTCCGTCTCATGGAGCAGAAGAGAACAGCTGAGCAAGGATCACATTTGGAGATGGTTGTGTTTGGACAGAATGAACAATCCTCACAATCTGAGTCATCATCAGAGCCTCCTCCAAATAAAACAAGTAGAGAGATGGTTGAGGAGATCATAATGAAGTGGGGACTGAAGAGACCCAACCATCCTCCCATTGTGATAGCCAGGCCTGTTCCTACATCCTCTGGGCAAGAGTCTGAGGTCCCTTCATCTGAGCAATCCTCTGATCCTCCTCCCTCGTCTGAGCCAGCAGCCAGATTCAGTGCACCCAGAAAGAAGGCCGTTGCTAGGAAACGTGCCAGGAAGTTAATTGCCATCACTGAATCTGATGAGTCTGAGGAAGAGACTTCATCTGACCTACCTGAGCAAGGAACTTCATCTGCTCAGGTTGTGCAAGAAAATCCAGTGGTCCAAGCGGTTCCAATTCTGAAGGAAGTCAAATTGGAAATTGAAGACATGACTCCTGAAGAATTTGAGAAGTATGGATTCACTGACAAGCTATCCTTTGGTCAGATGGCTTGCCTCGATGCTGAAAGAGCAAGTGCCATGCCCACTCCTCCAATCAACAAGAGCAAAGGGAAGAGCAAAGGGAAAGGGAAAAGGAAAGCCCAAGAAGTTGAGGAGGATCCCAACTTCTCTGCATGGAATGTGAGAATCAGGGCTGTACACTATCCCAATGGAGAGGTCTCCTACTTCGACGATGCTACAGGTTTCCCTGGGTATGAAGAAGTGGAGAACATGAAAAGGGCATACGAGGAGTCCATTGAATCAGAAAGACTCAGAAGGGAAAAAGAGGAAAAAGAGCTTCAAGAGATCATTGCCCAGATAAACCAGAGTGAGCGTGAGGAAAATGAAGAGAGACAGAAAGAGAGGGAAAAGAAAAAGAGACACAAACTCTAACCCCCAATCCAAATATTTTTGGTGATTTTGTTTTCATGCATATTTTCATTCATACTTAGTAAAATTTATTTGTATACATTCTTTACTTGTATATGTTATTTGATTACATAACTCTGACTTGTAACCTCTGCTTGTCAATAATATTTGTCTGAGTTACTTGTTGCTATCCATTGCTTTTATTCTCTTGATAATCCTTCCTTAGGAACTTAATCGATAAAACTAGGTTTGTCATCATCAAAAAGGGGGAGAATGTTAGAATCTTAAGTTTTGATGAAGACTAAAATATAGAGGATTAGACCAAGTGCCTAGGAAGCAATAGGATGACATAGGATCCCAAGTAAGAGTGCTTCCGGGTGAAGATCTACTTCCGGATAGATTAGGACTTGCGCATGCGGATGAATGTTTTCATCCCCCAGCATCAGCAAGTAAATCACTGGGAAATAACTTAGTCCATGAGAATTAGGTACACAAAACCTTAAGACTAAGCTATGTTTCAATCGGAAGTGAGTTTGCTTCCTGTTAGACCTAGACTGGCGCAGAGCGATAGAATAGATATTACTCCAAGCGACAGTGAGTCTACTTCCCCAAGTGAAAGCGCTTCCTGTTAGAATTAGACTGGCGCAGAGCGACAGAATAGATATTACCCCAAGCGTCAGTGAGTCTACTTCCCCAAGTGAAAGCGCTTCCTGTTAGACTTAGACTGGCGCAGAGCAATAGAATAGTTATTACCCCAAGCGTCAGTAAGTCTACTTCGCCAAGTGAAAGCACGTCCTATTAGATTTAGACTGGCGCAGGTTGATAGACTAGATATAACCCCGAGCGTCAGCGGAAATGCAACATCAAGTGAAGTTGCTTCCTATTAGATCTTGACTGGCGCAGACTGATAGAATAGATTTCACCCTGAGCGTCATTGAGTTCACTACGTCAAGTAAAAGTGCTTCCGATAGCTTAGTGACTAGCGCTGAGTGTTGAGATGAAATACACTAAGTGTGAGTGAGTTATAGTGAACAAAGATCCTTCATCTAGTAGTTTTACTTCCGGATGTAAAAATGCTTCCGGATACATCATAGACCAAATCAGAACACAGTCTAAGTAAACTACTCCCCATAGCAAACAAGCTTCCCACAGCATGAACAATTCTTATATATATTGCTATGTTGGACTAACCAGTATGTGCAGAACATGGTCACGCTTCCGGATGCAAATGAGCTTCCGGATGGAAAGACTCTTGACATTGAGGCTCAGAGCTTAACACTTGCAGAGCAAGATTTCCACTTGCGGATGAATGATGATCATCCGTCAGCAAGAGTGCAAGAGTAAACATCACATACTCAGAAGTCAGAATGCTTTTGTCAGAGCAGAGGTGTCAGGACTACTTTTCAGAGATAAAGCAAGTCTACCCTGCTAAGCATTAATGAAGATGTACTTCTCAACGGTAACATAGGATTAACGGCACTATTCAAACGTTCATATTCAACTTGCCACCGAAGCCTATGAAGCCAAGTATAAAAGAGACATTCATTCAGAAGAGAAGATATGGAAGAAAGAGAGAGAACAGAGCAAAGTATCTGATATATCATATTCTTCATCCTATACATCTTCTACTACTCTCAGATCCAGATTTGTGATATTTTTCCGAGAGTGATTTTATTGTACTTAAGTGAGTAACATCATCCACTCTTAGAGAGAGTTAGTTTTAAGCTTAAGTGTTTAGCACAATCAGTTCATAGAGTGAACATAGTGTAAACTTACAATTTGTAAGGGGGAGCATTTAGAGGTTGTCTAAATCTCCATAGGTTGCAAGTTAGCCCGTAAAACTTGCATTTGTAAGGTTTGCAGGTGAACCCGGTGTAAAACCTGTGGGTTGTTAGGTGAACCCGTGCTCGTAAAACCTAAAGTGTAAAGGCTTCTCTTGTGCCCGGTTTAAACAAGAATAGTGGATTGAAAATCTCAGGTGGAGCCTGGGGACTGGATGTAGGTCTGGGTGACCGAACCAGGATAAATTTATGTGTGCATAAATTTACATTCAAACATTCTATTTTGCATCACATAACATACTGACTTGTGCATATCACTACTTCGTAAATATTATCACCAAGCACAAGCAGTCTTTCGAAAAGAAGAATCAAAAGATTTAATTTATTCTCTCACCCAATTCACCCCCCCCCCCTCTTGGGTGACAGCCACGTTTATCAAGCCTTTCTTTTAGGCTTGAGTTGGCTTGTTCACAGATTAGATCTGGCTTGAAGTTAATTAAAAGGCCTGTTATGATAAATAATACTCCAATACAAAGCGAATCCGATACAAAAAGATAATCCAATAAAAGAATAAATCAATAGTATTCCAAAAAGTAGTACTATATTTTGGACAGGAGGGAATAGTATGATACACGGTGACAATACAAAAACACAAATCCTATACAAAGCAACAATAGTTTAAAAGACAAAATATAGTCCATAGTAATAAATCTAATAATCTGATACAACTAAAAAGAATAAAGATATCATTTCCATAATAATCTAATATTAATTTAAACAATATAATTATATCAAAGTAGAGCCACCAGACACAAAGATCATATCAAAGTTGACCTCCAAGAGAAAGAGAAACATTTAGAGTCGGTAAAAATTGAGAAGACATAAGTGAGCATGGAGCCGCTACTAAGAGTGGTTGAAAAAAACTTAAATATATGCATGTATAATTTTATTACAAGCTAAGTGTTTAAATATAATGTTACTAAAATATATAATTTTTAATATAAAGAGGCCTAGATTGGCCTAATAGTCCTAATAGGCTCCTTTAAAGGGCATGGGCCTGACTTGTCTTGCTAACTAGGCTTTAAAAAAGTCTGGGTATGGGCCTGTGGCCTATTAAACTTGTGCCTATATAGACCTATAATAGGCCAAGCCTAAGGTCTCTATTGAAGACTTAACCTATCTTAAACTTTGATCATCTATGTGTAGACGAGTTGGTTTTGGTTCTAAATATAAGTTCTGAATATAATTAATTTTTCATTTTTATTATGCTTCCACTGGATTCCCCTGTTCATACTTCCCTAAGACATATTAGCAATTGAATTCAAATATTTACAAGGATTTTATTACATATAGTGGAGTATCTTTGGAAGATCAGATCTCATTTTTTCGATTTATTAATTTATTTAATTTCATTGATTGACCCAAATTAATCAAGTAGCTCGTCAAGAGTTCCTTATAAAATAAGGTTTTATTTTCGACTTTAAATATTTTTTATTTTCTTACAATTAACTCTTACATTTGATTATATATATTAATTATCATGGGATATTGGAATAGAAATTAATTTTGTGTAGTGTCTATATTTTAATTTAATTATATTTCCTTCCAAACATTGTAATATAAAGACATTTATTAAGTTATTTTTTAAAAAACCATATTACTTAAATTTATTTTATTATCGATTTAATGATATATTTTATGGCTAATAATCATTTTGGCCAAACAAAAAATTATTTAAGAATCAATTTAGCCAACAAAAGATAAATGATATCAAATTAGCCAATGAATAATAAAAACATATCATATTGGCCAAAACCGTCAATTTATCTCTAACACTATGATTACCCTAAAAAAGTATCTTATAACGGTGTTAGAAATAAATTGACGGTATTTGCCAATTTGACACATTTTTATTTTTTATTGGCTAATTTAATATCATTTATTATTTATTTGTCAAATGGTACTTCCTTAATTATTTATTGGATAAAATGATTGTTAATCCTAAAATATCAGTTTCCACAATTTTACCTTAAAAGTTCGCCCATTTGTTATTTTCTCATGGTGTCCATGACCTTTATTTTTTGAACTGAAGTCCATTACCTTCAACCTATGTGTATTAATTAATGGATGGAATCTTTAGGTTAAGCAACTTGATCTTAACACCTTTGCATTTGTTCAATACTCACTTAATTATAGTAAAGAAATGTGAGCATATTAATTAATGTATCAAATAACAAAAACTTTTATTACACCCTCTTAGCAAAGGATTGACTAATTGTTTTTATCAATATATATATATATATATATATATATATATATATATATATATATATATATTGTTTACATTTATGAAAAAAATAGTTACTTTTTCAATGTAATATTAATGTACAACACATACAGTTGAAGCCATTTTTTTGTAATAACAATACTGATACAGACACAAATAACATGTCAAACACTAACAGCATATTATTAATTTAAAATATATTGAAATAAAATCTAATAATACATCAAACAGGTTCACGGGTCACCACTAAGTAATAATCATACAAATAAGTACACGTGATATCTTGCCGGATTCATATTAAATACAGATACAACATGTCACAATTTGGTTGTTTCTGTCCTTGTCAATACATAAAATTTAATTTGTTTACTAAATATCAAATCAACATATAATAAAATTAATTGTACTTCTATTCTAACTAATTTAAATCAGGTGATCAAGTTAAAATTGCAAGGCTGGCAAAGTTTTCCATTGAAAATTTTAATATAATGGCATATTCAAAACTCGAATATGAAATTATTGGTTAGGCTAACATAGCCTCCTGCGAATATATAATGACTTATTTAATATGTTTATACCTGTGTTTGTATTTGGGGCAAAAGGAATATGAGAATGTAATTATTTTATATATACTTATATTTTCAAAAGAGGACAAGAAGATCTTCTATCGGATGTGTACGTGTTCGTTTTATGTTTGATTCTGATCTTTACTACAATGGCCTCCATCCTCAACTACATGATTATTATTGCAGATATAGGAGACAACTAGTGAAGGACACACATTATATTCCGACTAAGAACAACTAGTAATCGGTTATTATCATTCGTGAAATGTGTAAAGGATGAAACATTTTTGACGTTTGTTTTATCACTTAATTTATTTGAACCTGAATTATTTTTCTCATTATGTTAGAAAAAAAAAGAATTAATTTTCACATTATGGCTTTGATTTGATGGAAGTTATTTTAAATATAAAAGCGTTTCTTTTTTCTTTTAACTAAATTTTATAATACTTTTTAACAGTGTTTTAAATATTATAATACAATAATTTATTTTTCTTATTGTTTTAATTTTGGCTAAGGTGCAAAAATACTCATATGTGATTATGGCTGAGGTGCAAAAATACACATGTGATTAGTTTGGAGTAAAAGTAACCATAATATTACAAAACAAGGCAAAAGTACTCATACATGAGTATTTTTACACATTGAACACAATTACTTGTGTATTTTTGCACATTAACCCCTTAATGTTTTATTAAATAACAGCTTTTGGTAATTGAACTCCTTTTGTCCCTTTTCTGGAACAAGAAATTCGTAGAATTTAAAAGTGAGCTATACCCAAGTCTCTAGTCCAATCTATTGGATAAGTCTCTAGTCCCTTTTCTGATAAAAAAAAATCTATCGCATAAGTAGGCATTATGTTCAGGTAATATAATCCTATTAAGACATTGAGTTTATATAAATAATGTGATACTTATGGAGAGGAGAAGACTTATCAATTTCAATATTACGTTGAAATATTTCCAGAAAAATACTTAAAACTTAATATTCAAAAATAATTTAAAATAGATATGTAATCCATTGAGATTAATAATCATTTAATTTCATATTTTTTATTAATTTAAAATTTAAATTTCTATTATGTTTTATATAAACTTTTTCCTTTTAATATTTGTGACTGTGAGTTTTCATCTAAAATCCTTAAATCTTATCGTTTTCAAATGAAGGCATCTGGCGAGCATGTGACGCTACAGTATTATATGCCCACTTCTAGGCACATGGCTGGGGATTGAATTTGGATCATATTAATAAATATATGATTTTTTAATCAAAATTTCTACATAAGCATATTAGACTTATAATAAACGTTTTCATATAACAATTTTACAACTTATTATATAGACTACATGTATATTGCATAAAACAATAAGTTTGATCATAATTACTTAAGATTGATAACTTTAAGTAACTAATAATAATGTAATAAAATTATTTATTTTGTTTAATGTTGTTTATTTTAGTCAATTTAAATATACCCCATCAAGTAGACACAGTACATCGGGTAGTGAGGGAGCCTGAAGAAGTAAGAAACATCAACCAAATGTCAATTGTGATCATTCCTAAAATTGATGTACTGGAAACGTTCCGTCACTTTCGACCTATTAGCCTTTGAAATGTAATTTACAAGATAATTACAAAGACTATAACTAATAGGTTGAAAAGGATCATGCCTATCATTATTTCCCCTCATCAGAGTAGCTTTGTGCCTGGACGACAAGGAGCAGATAATATTGTGGTGGCTCAAGAAATTATTCATTCCATGAGGAAGAAAAAATGTAAGAAATCATTTATGGCTCTCAAAATAGACTTAGAAAAAGCTTATGAGAGACTACGATGGGATTTTCTATTTAAGTGTCTTGTGGAACTTAATCTTCCTTCTTGGATGATTGATGTTATCAAGGCATGTGTGTCTTCATCTACTATGCAACTTGTTTGGAATGGTGAGAAAACCAATTCTTTCAAACCATCTAGAGGGGTTCGTCAAGGAGATCTATTATCTCCCTATCTTTTTGTGATAGCACTGGAGAAATTCGCTCATATGAATCAAGCAGAAGTTGATAATGAGGTTTGGATTCCATTTCATTTGGGGAAACCGGAATTCAAATTTCACATCTTTTCTTCGCAGATGAATTGTTTTTATTTATGGAGGCTAGCATGGAGCAGGCGGGTATAGTTAAAGCATGTCTTGATAACTTTTGTGCCACATCTGGTCAAAACGTTAATGCAGGGAAGTCTCGTATCTTTTTTTCATCCAATGTTCATCATTGTCGGAAGCAAGAGATTAGTAACTTTTTGGGGTTCTCATTGTCTTCAGACCTTGGCCGTTATTTGGGTGTACCTATACACCATAAAAGAGCTGTCAAGGAAACATACAAGGATATTATGGAGAGAGTTAATAGGAAGCTGTCCAGTTGGAAAGCATCTAACCTTTCCCTCGCTGCAAGGCATACTTTGATTACATCTGTCATTTCAGCAACTCCCAATTACATCATGCAGACCAACCCGTTACCGGTTTCTGTTTGTGATGCAATGGACAAGAAATGTCGTGCTTTTCTTTGGGGAGATACTTCACAGTCTCGTAAGCCTCAGTTAGTAGCTTGG
This sequence comes from Mimosa pudica, assembly GCA_029929735.1. Taxonomy (NCBI): domain Eukaryota; kingdom Viridiplantae; phylum Streptophyta; class Magnoliopsida; order Fabales; family Fabaceae; genus Mimosa; species Mimosa pudica. Next base: position 2,802,385 of record JAKELP010000039.1, on the reverse strand, counting down.
AATGATGTATGTCTAAGAAAAGAGGAAGGAGGCTTGGGAATACGAAGGGCTCGGCAGCAAAACGAATCTTTTATGATGAAATTGGGTTGGTCTCTAATTACTAGAAGAGACTCACTTTGGGTTCCATTGGTGAGAGAAAAATATTCTTGTGGCAATGCAACTATTCCCAACATTTGTTCTGTGAAAGCAGGTTCAGAGGTGTGGAAAGGTATTAAAAATAGTTGGCCCAATGTTCTTACAGGGCTAACTTGGAAGCTGGGAGATGGTGCCTCAGTTTTATTCTGGGAACATAGGTGGTTTAGGGATTTTGAGCCTTTAAATTTGTATGCAATTGCTGAGATTCCCATGCATCTTGCAGGATGTTCTGTTTGTGATTTTTATGTAAGTCCTGGGATTTTGAAATGGAATTATTTGCTGCCATTATTACCATATGCAATTATCTCAGAGTTACAGAAGCAGTTTATTGTCCTACATCAAGGTGTGGATGATGTACCTATATGGTGATGGTGTCCCTCTGGTTCCTTTTCTATCAGGTCAGCTTATAATAGCATATCTCATCATGACAGTATTGTTGACCAAAGTTTATTGAGAAGAATTTGGAAAGTCAAGGTACCACAAAGATGTCGAACTTTTTTATGGTTGGCTTTCAAGCAAAGACTTCTAACAAATTCACTTCGTTTTGCAAGAGGATTTGGTGCATCTGATGTATGTTTAGCCTGTCATACTGAACCTGAAACATGTCTTCATGTGTTGTGCAAGTGTAGTATTGCAAAGGCAAAGTGGGAAACTATTTTGCCTAATAAGTTGCATCATCGCTTTTTCCAGTTTTCTGATGTTAAGAGTTGGATTAAATGGAATTTAAACCAGCAATGCCAGGTTAATTCACAACAGTGGGGAGTCATTTTTGCTATTGCCTGTCGTAATTTATGGTTAGAGAGAAATCAATTTGTCTTCAATGGAATTACAGAATCACCGCAAGCATTTAAAGCAAAATCAATGGCTTATGCTTCGTGGTCTTCGGTGCATATGCCTGATCTACAACAACTTCATAGTGCAAGGATATCATGGAAAGCACCATCTGTAGGAAGGGTGAAACTTAATGTAGATGGAGCCTTTAGTTCTACTTCAGGTTTATCAGCTTGTGGTGGACTAATTAGAGATGAAAAAGGAAAATTCGTTCATGGTTTTATGGCTAATTTGGGTACTGGTTCTTATATAACTGCAGAATTTTGGGCAGTTATTTATGGTATGCAGCTTGCTTGGGACTTGGGTTTCAGATGTGTTGATGTTGAGAGTGATTGTGCTATGGTAGTTGAAGTTATAAATGGTATTACACAGCAACCAAGTGGGGATTCAGATTTTTTAAAGGATATCAAAGAGCTGGTTAATAGGGAGTGGAATATTGTTGTGGGGCAGTGTAGCAGAAACGCAAATGGAGCAGCAGACAAAATAGCAAAAGAAGCTTTGTCAATTCCAAGAGGGATGCATTATTTTAGTCAACCTGTACAATGTCTTGTTTCTGTTTTAGATGTAGATTTACTTCAAGGTCAATACTCTTCTATGAGTATTAGCTCGTCCATGTAATTGTTTTGTTGTACTTTCTCTTACAAAAAAAAATATACTCCATCAAGTCCTAGTTATAAAATTACTTTTTTTTTTTGAGAAAATAAGGATGCAAATTAATGAATTTAAATTATCACTCAAAACTAATTTATTCTACTTATAGACTAACATATAAGAGCTAAAGTGCAGAAATGACCGTGTAATTGTCACAAAAGTGCAAAAATGACCATGTAAAATTTTTTTGAGCAAAACTGCCAATTGAATTTTAAAATCGGGGTAAAAATGTCCATCACAAATAATTTTTGACTTTTTCACTCATCCTCTTTCGCATTATTAGCACACAAGGACAAATAAATACAAAAGTCTGCCACATATTTTAGTGAGAGATGAATTGATAGAGGATGATGAGTGAAAGAGACAAAAAATTAACTGTGATGGGCACTTTTGCCCCAGTTTTAAAATTCGATGGGCAGTTTTGCACCAATGAGTAGTGGGTTACAACCTCCATGAGGATGAGAATGCGCGTTCGAATCTTGGGAAATGCTCTCATTGGAAGAGGGGACAACCTTTTTTATATGGGCAACATCGCTACCCCTCGAGTCTGGATTTTAGTCGGTTGCTATAAGCACCGAATTACAGGGCGGTGATTAACAAAACAATGTGTGAAATAATTTGAGTCAAAACACTTGTGACTCTCATGAAGTGAAATCACAACAATCATGAATGGATGTAATCAAGTAATCCCACTAAAATAAGACTAATTTCATGCAACCACGCACAGTGTAGATATGAATTCATAATTCAAGTGTTTAAAGCATAAAATAAACACAACATAGTTCATTCATGACGTGATTTGCTAATTTATATTGTGTTAATGTCTTTTTCCTTTACCAAGCCCAATCTAATGAATTTCATACAAAAGAGAGCTCAAACAAAATCATACACAAACCTAAATATCAAGAAGAATTAATCAAAATATATATAATCAATAAAATACTTAATACATAGTCTTAATCGAAATTAGCAATTTCAAAAATCATACATACATATGTGCAATCTCAATCAAATACATAAATTCAAGCATCAACAAAAAAGGTTCAAATACATAAAGAAAAAAATTCTAAATACATATAATGAACTAAGAAAAATTCCCCTCATGATGAACTCATGTTTGAGCAACCATCAACCCATCCTCAAGAAATGAAGAATCCTTCAATCAAACATAGAAACTCCAATAAAAATAATCATCTGAAAAGCCATCGATGAAGATGGTGGAATAAGGTGGAAGGTGGGGAAGATGTGTCAAAACGATGGAAGTGATGGAAGAGATGGGATGGAAGTAGATGAAATTGATTGGGAATGGAAAGGAATTGTAGAACCCTAGGTTGAGAGGCTTATTTTTCGATCAAAGGGTGCTTGTAATATGTTTTTCGGGATTTTAGAACCTTAAATACCCCTTAGAAACCCTAGATTCGCGTCAGAAAAATTGTCAATACGAGATATTTGCCTCGGCGAAGCCAATTCTTTCTGTCGTTTTTATGTTCACCATGGGGAACAAGTGGCCAACTTTCCATCTTTCTTCATTTTTCTTGTTTTCTCCTCAAACTTGTGTCCAAAATGTTTAGGATTGCTCCCCAATGATCTACAATACAATTTAGACTAAAGGTATCATTATAGCTCTCAAAAGTTAACTTAAGCAACATGATAAGCTAATTATGCCGAAATTGCCCTTCATTATAATAAACTCTAGCAAAATTTGTAATTTCTATAATTCACTCCAATCAGGTACAATTAGCTTATAGTCATGCATAAATTCGGCGAAATTTGTCATAAAGAGTATATAAAATAATGGTGCAATCAACACCCTTATTGATAAAACTGTTGTTAAAGATAACGGATTTTGTCATTTACAATACTAGTTTTTTATAATATTGTATTATAGCATTATGAAAACAATTATTCACATCTAACTCATAATTGTAAAAATTTCAAATTATAAAATTTTTAAAAATCGATTAATGATATTTTCTTGACCACACACTTTGTGCATAGAATGCCTTAAAAGTTTTTTAAAAAATACTTAATAGTGCATGTAAAATATATATTTGATTATATCTTCGACAAATCCCTAGATTTATATGGTTTTAATGTGTATATGTGAGACTATTAATGTCATAAATATGCAAAAATTGGTAAATCTTTTGGAAATATTAGTTTTAAATTTCAAATTTTAATTTAAGATTTTAAATGGTTAGTTAAAAAAAGAAAAGAAAAGAAAAAGTATTTTTTTGTGTCTAGTTTTAATGTTGTTAATATTATTATCACTATTCCCTACCATTTCATTTTATTTTCAATGTTTTGTATTCTAGGCTCTAGCAAAGCAATATGTGATACATCATACAAGGACTAACGGAAAAAAGAGGGGCTGTGGAATCCTGAAAAAACAATTTCTAAGAGATAGTCACTGTTATTTAAGAGAAAGTTTTCTGATAAAAAAAATATTTAAGAGAAAGTCAGTAGTTGTGTTTTCTTAATTTATTTACAACTAGTAAATAATTCGGGTTGAATGAAATTTCAATTTCAATTTTTTTATAGAAATGATTATATTAATCAATAACTTAACGAAAAATGTATATATAGCTTTTGGAATATACATTGTCTCACTATGTTTTGGAATTTCAATATTGTCATTTTCCTTTTGTTCTTTGTGTAGTCATCGCTCAAGTACGTAATGTTTGTATGATTTCCATTCACGTGTTTTCATGTCTATCATTTTCGTAATTACTTGAGCTTTCAATAAGCAATGATAAATAACTAAATCAAAACATATCATTTTTGGCATATATAATCTTTATTGTAGGTCTTTCTTTTAGAGGAGGAATTAAATAGGAAAATTACCCATAATCTACATAATAAAATTAAATACATATATGCTCTTAAATTTTCATATTTACAAGTTAAGTTGTATACTTATAAGTACATCAAATTTAAAAATTTGATTTCGACCCTAAGAAATTAACAATTTGTTATTAATTACAAGTCAAACTTTCATGATTTTTAGTAAAATTGAATTATTTGGGAACTGTTAGTAATTTAATTTATATAGGACTATTAGTACTTTTTCCCAATGAAATTAATATGCAAATCTTATCGTCTACTTAGATTTGATGAAAGTTGAACAAATGACCTATATTACTTGTCATGTCATTTATTCACTAATAAATCTGAGTTGTGACTTGTATAAAAAAAAATCTGGGTTCGTTGTGAACATAGAAACACAGTTACGTTGAGAAAGTTAATACGACACCAGATATTATATCTTCAACATACACCATTACAGTAAACTCATAATCATATACAAACGACAAATACTATCACTATTTTTCATTTATTATTTGTGTGTGTGAGTGTGTGCGCGTGCGTAATATATATCAATGCAGATTAAATCAAGAGATAACAATAACTTCCTTTCCTTGATCAGTAAGGTCTTTCTCCAATGTAGTTACCAGGAGGATCATAGTTGCAGGTAATGAAAGTTCCTTTATTATTGTCACACTCCACTTTAGCACAACCAACATGAATCGAATTCTTCCACACCACCTGAGTATAGTGCCCACACTGTTTCCCAGAAGCACATGAGTTGCTATTGTAGTCGTAGTACTGCTTCTCATCCACCCACAAGTTCACGGCATCGGTCCCACTCAAGCCCCCGGAGCTCCAAGCAAGGTTCTCACCATATTGGCCACCGGAATGGACCAATTGGCAATCAGCCTTACGTTGGTTAGCATAGTTTTGTGCATAAGCGGCAACAGTACCATCCCAAGCTATGTTAGGAACACCCACTTCTGATCTTGCTGCGTTGTGAGCATCCACATAGTCTTGTGGTGAATCTTGAGCAAAAGCTATGAAAGCAAAGAGAAAGAAGAAGGAGAAGGAAAATAAAAGTTTGGATGGTAACTTCATTGTTGTTTGGTGTTCTATCAAAGTGTTCGATGAAGAGATGGGAGGCATTGGGGAGGAATTTATAGGGAAGCTAAGGGACTAGCTAGGGAGCCTAGTTAATAGGGAGAAATATCAAATATGTAATATGTTAAAAAGTCAAGGACTTCTAATTTGGGTTTGATAAAAAGGGGAAGAAGTTTAAATTCAAAATCAATTACCGTAATAATGAATCTAGAAATTAGAAACTAAAATACCAAATCAGTCTCAATTATTTTTTCTCTTTGATATAACGACTTTCTCGGGTATGTGTCATATTTCACGGGACGTTAGTTATATGTCTTTCTCTAACTATATAAAATATACTCATTTAAAAAATATACTCATTGTGTAAGCAAAGTGGTGGAAGATCATTTGTTGCAAGTGATAAAATATTATTCATAATGCGTGACGGACTAAGTAACTCAAACAGTCTTGCTAATTGTTATTTTCGGAGGTTGTCGCGTGTTGCATGTGACTTCCCTCAATGTGTGTGTGTCATAAGAGAAAGAAATATAAATTTTGAGGTTGACAAAATAATCTCAGAAGGGAGCAACAATCATGATTAAGTTAAAGCATTTGGTTGTAAAATAGATTTTAAGTGTCAAATTAAAGCATTTGGTTGGAAAATAAGTGATGGGATATGATAATTAGGAAATTATTATTTGAAAGGAATCACAAAAGAATCAGAAAGATGACAAAGAGATTTGAAGATTATCATATTAGGATTTGATTATTATCAATTAGTATTTCTAGATTGTTCTATTTTAATTTTGCATTGATTGTTATCAATTTGCATTAAGTATAATTTATATTCTAGAGTATTCTATCATTGATTTTTCGGGTTAGATTGAGGCCTATATATATATAGTCCCTCAACTATTTGCTTTGTAGACTTTTTATGAATTGAATAATATAACAATATTGTGTTGTCATCTTCTCTTTCTCTCTCTCTCTCACTTCTAAATTATTTCTTCTCTCACTTTTCTATCTTCTTATTCTACCTCTACTTCTAAATTCTCATACATCTTCTCTATTCTCACACTCATTCTGCATCAATAAGTTAAACTCTAGTTTACATAAATTTAAGATGTATGGAAAATAGTTTTCAATAATTTAATATTTTTCTTTGTTCTTTATGTAGGAACTTAGTTTGTATTCCCCATTATTCTACAAGAATGAGAGAAAGGTTCGATGTATCTGAATTTTCTTGTATCATATTTTGAAGTCATTAGGCTCATATCAATATATAGATATGTGACTTAGTCCAGAGAAGTATATAAAATTAAGAGTTAAATACCATTTTGGCTATTAAACAATTATCCATGTTTAAATTGAGATAATGAATAGTAAAAAACTTCATACTATAGTACTATACCAATGAATAATTAAAAGGTATATGTATTATTTTGGTCAACATTATCAGATTTTTACCTAACTACCGTTAGATTGATTAATGATGTAGCCAATGATTTATACACATATTGTTTCTATCTAACGACTACGTTAGACAAAATTTGACGGTGTTAACCTAAATGATATTTTTTAATTGTACGTTGGCATACATATTTTTATTGTTTATTGTGTCAATAGATTCTTTTTTAATTGTTTATTTGTCAAATGATATTTAACCTTTAAAATAATCAACAGGTTTTATACTGATAATGAAAAAATAGGATTTTTAGGACGGATTTGTGAAGAAGTAATTTGAGACAGATTTGTGTTTGGTCTTAAAATATTTTCAATTTCATAGATGATATGTTTTCACATTTTTTATTTCTTGCTAAAAGAGAAAAAAATATAATAATCTTAGTCTATTTTTAAAACTTCATAAATATGTATATTTTCGAAAATATACCTGCAAATCTCTTCCATATAACAAAAATTGAAGCAAACTTTATTTCTCACGGTCAACAGTCGGTATCTTAAATTTTGAAGCTATGTTTTGTAAGTACCAATATATAGTTTTGAATCTTCGAACATGAGCTTTTTCTGTTGATTTATGACAACATAATTACAATTTGATTAGTAAGCAATTTACCGTATAATAAAATAATCAATCTAGCACAGTTACGTTCTTCAAAAAAATTAGGCCATAACAAATTCAAACAATTGAATTGCATCTCCAAAAGTTTGGCCCATTGACTGATTGTAGGCAAAGCAAATTAAAAGGTTCGCATTACGAAAAAGTCAAGGAATTAAATAAATAAAACAGGTAAAAGAAATTAAAGAAAACAAAAAAGACAATTAGAGAAGATGTTCCTCGATCACTGAGAACGTCTTCAGTAATAGATGTTTCAAGTTAGAAGGATGTGTAGAACCATAACAACCTTTAGATCACACTAAACTTGAAAATGACAAAGGATATTTATCTCAGTCAAAAACAAAAATCAGTAAAAAAAAACAAAGGGCAAGAGGCCAATATATTTGAAAGATTTGGGCGTACGTGGAAATTCGATGAAGTATTAGTCCACCCATAATGAAATCTCAGTTTCTATCCTCTTTCCACAATAAATTTTTTTTATCAAAATGAAAAACTAATATATAGAATCATCATTAAGATTATGTGCAACATGCTACATATATTTCCAGTAAAATCAATGTTGTTCATGAAGAAGAAACAAACTTTAAATAATTATTTAAATTGAAGTGTATTCCTTGATTAAAAGGTTAAACCTGGCGGGTTGGCGTGAGTGGTAAGTACTCTCGTCCCTTAAGCAAGTGGTTGGGGGTTCGATCCCCAGCTCTTGCGAATGGAGCAAATTCACAGGCCAGCTGTCTACCCCCTATATGGGACTTCAGAACAGCGAGGGATTAGTCTCACTTGACACGCGGGTGGGGATACCCTTGGGTAACCAAAAAAAAAAAGGTTAAAGATATATTTTTCCTTATTTAACGCTAACTAGCTATTTTGCCTCCAAAATATTTTTGGTTCGATTTTGCCTTATAAGTATTGAAAGTAAGCCCTTTTGACATAAAATATAACATGCATTTTTTAACAAAATGAGGTATGTGTGTGTGTGTTATGCTTTACAACTTTTAGGGCAATTTGGAACCCAACAAACTTTCTAAAACAAACTAAAATTGCTCTTGAGAAAAAGGTTTCAGGCTACATTATCCCTTAATTTAGTTCACTCTAAACATGAAAAGCACAAATAAATACCATTTGACACACTCAAGTACACTACAAAACACTCGCCTCTTACCGGCGTTTATTTCGCCTACGTTTCGGCGTTTTTTATCGGCGAAACAACTCTACGGCGTTCCCACAAAGCGCCGAAAAAAAACTGTGGAAAAGTAACTTATCGGCGTTTCGGGACACACCGCTGAGTCCCCCAAAACGCTGCAAAGGGAGCTGAAGAAATGCATACAATATTTATGCATACCGGCGCTTCGGGCAACACCAGTGTGAAAAATATTAAAATATTCAGCCTATCGGCGATTACGTAAAATTCCGCAATGAGATTATTTTAATTTAAAACATTCCGGCGTTTGCACAAAACGCCGGTATACTCACAACTTAATGGCGTTTTTAAAAATGCCGCTAAAGATATTAAAATATAATAAACATACCGGCGTTTTGGGGCAAACGCCGGTTTGTTTTATTATATTTTAATATCTTTAGCGACATTTTTAAAAATGCCGCTAAGTGAGTAAAATTTATTAAAAAAAATTCGTCCCAATTTAAAATTAAATTGGGACGAAAATTTAGTATTATAGATATATGAATAAAAAATATTAATAAATAGTAACGAAAAAAAAATTCATATTATACATTAAAAGAAAATGACAACTATAAGAGCAACTAAATGAATTATCAATGAAGTAAATAGAAAGAAGTGAGATGTATAACAATAGATATAAAAATAAGTGAAATGAAGAAAATATAAATCAAAACACAGACAAAGGCATAAACAGAGACCAAGGCAAAATGAGGAAGGAGGAAGAAGTTGGAAAGAGGAAGAAGTGGGAAGGAGGGACGAAAATGAGCAAGACAAACTGAGGGGGAGCACCGCTATTTATAGGGGAGTTGGAGCACACCGGCGTTTCTCAGTTGATCGCCGGTAAGAAATATTAAAAGAATGCATACCGGCGTTTTGGGGAAGCGCCGGTATGTTATATTATTATTTTATACATATCGGCGTTTTGGCAAAACACCGATATGTATATTAAATATTTTTAATGCATACCAGCGTGTTATAGAAACGCCGGTATGCATTATTATATTATTACTTTATTTTGCGGCGATTAAGAAAACGCCGGTATGCATTATTATAATATTACTTTATTTTGCGGCGATTACAAAAACGCCGGTATGTCTAAACATGTAACGAAAAACATGTAACGAAGAGTTAGGGGCATTGGCTATAAATATGCATATGTAGAATTTGTGAGTCACCATAATCTTTCTCAAACCTCTCCTTTCTTCTTTCATATTTCTGTCGTTTTGTTGTGAAACACCAATATCAATAATGTTGGATAAATCGTGGATCTCTTTACCCAGATCGTCACCGCAATACATGGCGGGGTTGAATCAGTTTTTGGAGTTTTCTTTCTTGCACGGTAGTGATGTTCGGGGTAAGATACGGTGTCCCTGTTAAAAGCGATTTAATAATATTTTAATCGCACATCGGCGTTTTGCATAAACCCCGATAAGCGGATTCATTAAATTGCATTAATGAATCCGCTTATCGGTGTGTTTGAAAAACGCCGATGTGCTTTTATTTTCGTTTTTTTAAAAAGCATAGTTAATGCATATCGGTGATTTAAGAATCGCCGATATGCATTATTTGGTTAAAAAAATGGCAAAATCTTTGTTTTTTTAAAACAATATACATACCGTCGGCTATGTGTTAAAAAACGCATGTATGTAAGCGCCGGAAACAAGGCGGGAAGAGCGCGCCAAATTTTACGGCGCTTCTTTTAGGCGTTTGCTGTAAAACGCTGAAAGGCATGTTGTTTCCGGCGTTTTGTGTAAAAACGCCGGAACGTATGCGCCAGAAAGAACTGTTTTTTTTTTAGTGGTACTTTAAATTTATTTTCATTTCATCACAACAACATGACACTTACACATGATATAAATACACAAAATACATAGAATAAGCCTGATGTTCTATTTATTTATTATGTATGGGCGAAGGTGCAAAAATGATACTAAAAAAGTGATATACCGATGACAAATAAAGCATATATTGAGTAATGATTGTTACGGTAAAACAATCATTGTTGAGTGTTTCATTATATCAATATATTTTTCAAAAACCAATGATCAATAGACCAAGTAAATGTTCACAAGCTAAAGTATACATTTGTTCCCTTATGTTTACATGAAGTTTCAATTTAGTCCTTTATATTTAGAAAGTACACTTTAATTTTAGTCTTTTTTTGTTAACAACATTAATATTGTGCATTGTTGATCTAATTGATACTTTGTACATTGTTTATTTGTCAGAATGAGTATTAATTAACCCTTAGTTGTGTTTGTTAACTTATTTTTATTAATAATTTTCAATTTACATATTAATATTTTATTTTAAAAAAAGTTTTATAACAATAATTTTACTGCAACAAATTATAATTTTTTACTTTTTAGATATTTCTAAAACTATTTTTACTATACATATTGATATATGCTTTATTCAAAGAATTTATTACTTTATCATATTATGTTAGTTAGTGTTAGAAAATAAAAGGAATATGCTTAAATATACATTCGGTCATTTCATCTTTGCATCCAATCTAGTTTTGGACTTTTAACTATGAAAAGAGCACTTTGTGTTCTGTTTTTTTATCAACATTAGTTTTGTTTAACGGAAAATGTTAATTCAAAAAATTTGAAAGATGCCTTTGTATTTAAATTTTGACAACATTGGTTTATATTTTAAATATTTAGGATATTAATTGTATATTTTAAAATTTAATATTTTATCAGCATTTATCTAGAGGATTTACATTTAGATGTTTAGAGTTACTATTTTATGTTATATGAAATTAACAGTGTTACTAAAAAAAGGACCAAAAATGATCTTTTCAAAATTAAAAAACCAAAAGTAGACTTGCTATAGAGAAAAAGGACCAAAGTTGTATTTTAGCCAAAACAATAAATGTGGAATTTCGTTAGAATATTCAGATGTAATTTTTCTGTGTGAAAATTCAGTCAATAATCTGTCAAAAGTATGTTGGTAATTTTACCCCATAGAAAAATATCGTATATACTTTTGAAAGAATTTTTTCTTCCCTTCATTTGAATTTATTATTCAGCGAGCACGGTTGGAGTTTTGACTCTCCTACACTTAAATGGTTGGCACAATCAGGATCTCGCTCCTTTTATGCGGAGCAGTGTATTCCAAAATTGGAGCCTACTCATATAATTTCCATGAGACACGGCAGACACTACTATGAGAATTTTCCCTTCGAAAATTAGAGATGGAAAATATTAGGTTGGAATTGGACTATTTTTTTTTATAAAAACAATAGTGGAGAGGATAATTCAAATCACGAGAAACGTACTAGTTAGGGAATCAGAAGGACATTTATGTTTACAACTTTGAATGGGATTATACACTTCTATCAAATAAAGAACATTAAAACTCCAAAAAAAAATCATTACAAAGAACCGATTGGTTGGCCAAAAGAAAAGCACCGAATGATATATGTGACAGGAGGGATATATGTTTAACTTCTGTGTTTGTAACATGTTCAAAGCTATAAGACATTTCGATTTGTTGATCTCGACCAAGATAAAAGGATGTCTAGTCGCACTAATTGTATTTTAGCAAAACAGTCATAGTAATCACGTGAAGATAATTAAAAATCACGTGGTTCCTTCATTTTATGTTGACCTTGACCAAGAGAATTACAGCCACCAATGGAATGTTTGGTTTGAGCAATTTGTTTAGAGAGAATGGGACCAGAAATAAAAGTTTTGTAAGTTTCATTTAAAAAAATTGAAAAATTGAGCGACAAAATTTTCACAAGGGCAAATGTGCAAAAATGATACTAAACTTTACCAAAGTGTGTTTGTAATACTAAAGTTTCAGGAGGTGCAAAAATAGTACCAACTTGGGGTCTAGTTGCAAATATAGTATTTTCAGTTAAGGGAAATAAAATTTAGATATGAAAAAACTCTTATGCCCCTCATTAAATTATTCTCTTCTTCATTCTCCCTCCCTTCACCTTCGCCAGCGCCACCGCGCCTCGATCACTACTGCCGTCCGTCCACGTATGTCCGACCATGACGAGTGGGTGAATGAGAGGCCGGAAATCATCATGGGTGAAGGGAGGGAGGTTGAAGTAGAAAATAATATTATAATGAGGGGCATGAGAGTTTTTTCATATATACATTTTATTTCTCTTAAGTGAAAATACTATATTTGCACTTGAACCCAACGTTGGATACTCTTTTTGCACCTCACGAAACTTTAGTATTAGAAACACTCTTAGGGCAAAGTTAAGTATCATTTTTGCACATTCGCCCATTATTTATTCCCCTTATTTTAACAATTCATACGTAAAGTGAATAATTTGGAACGATGGATCATCATCATTACTTTTCTTTCACATATAGATGGATCGGTAAGGATTTTGTCCAATGATGTTGCCAGGAGGATCATGGCTGCAAATAATGAAAGTGCAGTGCCTCCAATGTTACACTTCACTTTAGCAAAACCAATACGACTTGAACTCTTTGACATTGTCCACATTGTCTCTCGGAAGCACACACTTATGATATGCCTTTTCATCCACCCATAACTTCATGGCGGCCGTGCCCGAAGCTCCACACGAGGTTGTTCTCCCCATACTTACCACCGGAGTGGACTACGTTGCAATTAACCTTATGTTAGTTGGCATATTTCTACTTCCAAGACATGTCCAGGAACAACAACTTGTGATCTGACTTCATTGTGGGCTATCACATTGTCTTGTGATGAGTCTTGAGCATAGACTGATAGGGTTATAAGAGAAAGAGGAGGAGTATAAATGTAAGTGTTAGGATAGATCCATTGTATTTGTATATTGTGTTTTGTGTTTAATGAAGTAATGGAAGGAATTAGCGAGGAATTCATAGGGATTTTTCATGTGGAAAATTGTTTAGGATAGATCCATTGTATTTGTATATTTTGTTTTTTATTTGATGAAGTAATGGGAGGAATTAGCAAGGAATTCATAGGGATTTTTCATGTGGAAAATTGGTACAGTTATAGTAAGGTTTCTTCACGCAACTAGGATGGTGGAAAATCTTAAATAACTTTAAACTATACATTGCGTGGTGGACTAAAACAATATATAAGACTTTGTGTTAGCAACTTGATGTGGTTTACAAAATTATTTAAAAATTACCTCATGAAATAATTACTAAGTGATAGATTGTTTTAATTTTATATTGGACTATCCATCCATTATATTAGACGAACTAATATGGTTGTTGAATAATTACTAAGAGATTTGGTGGGTGGGAAGAAGAGGAATGAGAGTGGGCCTAATATGATATGACAAATAGAAGTTACATCATTTAACGAGAAGTGAAATTTTCCCCACTTTTGAAATTCATGGGTAGTTTTCCTCAAAGAAAATTTTACATGGATATTTTGCACTTTCATAACAATTACATGACATTTTTATACTTAAGCCCTAAAATGACAAACGGAATTCATTACTTGACGGTGCCCTGAAATACAAAGTGCCTTTTGTCAAGCTCATTTATTAATGTCTCAAAAGGTGTCATGGGTTACTCAAATTCTAATTGAGAATAAATTCAGTAGAAACTTTCGTGTTTACATGCTAAATTTACCGTTTTTACTTTTGCACCTTACGAAAATTGTGTTAACTTGCTCATAAACTCATTTTAGTTATTTTCTTTGACTGAATTCAATGATTTTTTATATAAATTAAAGGGTTAATGGTCAAATCTAGCACTCTACTATTGTCCAAAATTCACCCAACATAAACAAGAATTTGATGGCTCAAATGTAGCACACATCTTTTAAAAAATGGCTCAAATCTAGCATTTCCGTCAATTTTAACGGGTTTGACCGTTAAGTTTGACCTGATCATGCCACGTCACCCGCCACGTCGCCCCGTTTTGCCACGTCACCCAAATGGGCCTACTTACAATCCATTATTGAGTGACGTGGCAGGTGACGCGGCAAAAATGGGTGACATGGCAAAACTAGGTGACGTGGCGAGTAGTGTGGCATGCTCGGGTCAGACTTAACGGTCAAACCCGTTAAAATTGACGGAAATGCTAGATTTGAGTCATTTTTGAAAAGATGTGTGCTACATTTGAACCATCAAATTCTTATTTATGTTGAGTGAACTTTTGACAATAGTAGAGTGCTAAATTTGACCCTTAATTTATAAATTAAATAGTAATTTATCTATTAAAGTTCATAAAATATGAGTTTTGATATATTTAATATCAATTATTTATATTAAATATATTGAGTCAAATTATTGTTAATTTTTACATGAAACACATTTTATTAATAAAAGTATACTCTTACGAATTTACTATTCAAATCTACAATCCAACTTTACTTTCTTTCCATGAGTTTATTTAAATTCATGACTTTTAAAACCTTGCCTCGAGGTATATTATCTCCGTTGATAGTCCTTTCTTTCGCATTATCTTTAATAGAGGCTGATGAGGATTTCTTGTTTTGAAACTTTTTCTTTGCGTCGTATTATAATATCTCCATAGCTAGTCCTTTGTTTTGCATTAATTTTTATGAAGGTTGAATGATACTAAACGAATGATCGCGGGCCAAACCTTAGATATGCAATTCAATTGTTTGAATTTATGGCCAAAGTGTTTGAAATACGTAACTGTACTTGATTAATTCATTTATACGTAAAACTGCATACTAGTCAATTTGGAATTTGTTGTGAAAAATCAAAAGAAAAATCTAAGGGGAAATTAATTTGAGGTCTCATGGAGTAAAATATTGTTAGAAAAGTCTTACTAAATGGAAAAATTAAGGGTAATGACTCTAATTTATTTTTCAAGTAATCACCATGGACCACTGGACACCCTAAATTAATAATGGTCGTCCCTAATTTGCCTTAAAGTAACCAAATTGGTTCAATTTTACCCTCACATGACGGTCAATGATGTTTGACCGTTTAAAAACTTCATGAAATTGCATATTGACCCGTTATATTATTTTTTTATATTTTGGTCCCTCTAGTTTGATTCAATTTTTGTTTTAGTCCCTGTAGTTTAAAACAAAAGGTTTAGGTCCTCAAACTTGATTCTGTTAGCATAATTAGCCCCTATAGTTTAAAATATAAATTTTGGATTTTAATGTTAAAAAATTTATATTTTATTAGGTCGTATCAATCTCTAAGTCATCGAGTCATGTCATCATAATTAACATCGTCAGTGTCATGTCAGCATATTTAACACTGTTAACCCATATTCAAGCTTTTATTAAATTATAGGAACTAACTGTGCTAACAGAATCAAATTTGAAGGACCAAAAACTCTTGTTTTAAACTACAGGGACTAAAACGAAAATTGAAGCAAACTATATGGACCAAGATATAAATAAGAATAATATATGGGGCCAATATGCAATTGCTCGATGTTTTTAAACGGTCAAACGTAATTAACCGTCAGGTGAGGGTAAAATTTAACTACATTGGTTAGTTGAAGGGCAAATTATAATTTGTTGTTAATTTAGGGTGCTGAATGGTCCACAGTGGTTAATTGAAGAACAAATTAAAATCATTACCCAAAAATTAAAGTATGGTCCCAATAGACCTTTCTCTATTATCTTTCAAATCTAAATGACAATTTTTTTCCCTCCTTATAATTAATAAATAAAAAGCAACTCTATCATTTATGAAATCAAAACACTTTTAAAATGCCACACCCTAAATTTTAGGGGTGAATAGCCAAGGAATATGAAATGAACGATATCCCTCAGCTATAAATATGCCATTGATTATATATTGTACAATAAAATGTACTCCCTCTGTTCCTAAATATAAGACCTACATAACTTTTTTTTGGAAAGATTAAGGTTGCGAAATAGGTTATTAAATGATGACATATTTGATATCTTTTTAGATTATCCATTAGCTTATAGGTAAAATAAACTAGTTTAAGAGAAAAAATTAGGTAAATCAATTTATAATTAACTTATTTTTTACTTTTTTTAGGATTTTTCAAAAAAGTCATCTAGGTCCTATATTTGGGAACGGAGGGAGTATATATTATTCCTCAAGAAATTTCGGTAGATTTCTTTTTTTTAATAACAATTTCGCAAGATTTCTATTATAAATGGGACCTCCTAAAAATGTAGAGAAGCACATATTCATCGATAATAGTTCAACAAAAGAAGCTTCGTACTAAACTAATAGATGTGCAACCTACATCAACAATGAGGATCCAAATTAAAGGTTACATGGTGCTCGTAAAAGAACTCAAGATATAATTCTGTAGTTTGAATTTTGGGTAAAGGTATAAAAATGGTAACGAAATACTACCTACGGTCCTAAATATAAGACCTAATTGACTTTTTTTCGGACAGATTTAAGTTGCGAAATAGCTTATTAAAATAGGACATATTTGATATATTTTTATATTATTCATTAGTTTATAGGTAAAATAAACCAGTTTAAGGGAAAAGGTAGTTAAATCAATTTATAATTAATTTATTTTGCCTTTTAAGGATTTTCTAAAAAGTCAACTAAGTCTTATATTTAGGACAGGGGGGAGTATTACGCTAGGAGCACTTAGGGTAACAAATTGTTTCCAGTCTCAAATCTGGTATTGAGGAATAAATTTCGTTTCAATTTAGGTAACGTCGTTAAGTTTGACTGACGTTGACCGTTAAAAGCTGACGTAGTAAGGAAAATAAAAATTCTTGCTGACGTGGCGCGCCTATGTGGCAATAATTTTTCTGAATGTGTGGGACCCACATTATTTAATTAAAAAATAAAACCCCCGCAAACTACTCGCCGCCGCCCCGAACACACACTCACACCCCCAATCATCTTCATCCCCACCCCCAACACACACACACACGATTGCTTCGCCTCTTTTCATGAACTGAATTGCTTCTTGACAGGTTTAGAGTACACCCAAATTATTTAATAATCTCTCTCTCTCAACTCCTCACTCAAATCTCAGACAAGGAAAGAAGAAAAAAGGAAAATAGCTCACTCAAATCTCACCTGAACTTGCCGACTACCGTGTGCTAGAAACGAGGAAAAACATAGCAGAGAATGAAGGATGATGGTGAAGATGGGGGAGGGCGGTGGGGGAAGATGATGGTGATGAGGGCAGGGGGGCGGTGGAGGATGAGGATGATTGGGGGACGGTGGGGCCGGTGGAGGATGAAGATGGTGAGGGTGGAGGGAATGGGTTACCTGAGGGGGAGTGGGGATGAAAATGATTGGGGTGTGTGTTGTGTTGGGTGGATAGGTTTTATTTTTTTTTTATTAACTAATGTGAGTCTTACACATTCAGAAAAATTATTGTCACATGAG
The DNA here is from genome assembly GCA_029929735.1 of Mimosa pudica. NCBI lineage: Eukaryota > Viridiplantae > Streptophyta > Magnoliopsida > Fabales > Fabaceae > Mimosa > Mimosa pudica. The sequence continues at coordinate 2,784,349 of JAKELP010000039.1, read as the reverse complement.
CGCGTTATAGCAGCAAAAAATTTCAGTTTTCCCTCCACGTCAGCTAAACTTCTCGACGTTACTTAAATTGAAACAAAATTTATTTTTCATTACCAGAATTGAGACCAAAAACATATTTTCCCCTAAGTGTTCCTAATATAATAATTCGTTACCATTTTTATATCTTTACCCTTTAAATTTTTCTTTAAAATAATGAGTACACTATTTTTCACTAAACACATTGACTTCAAATCAACCATTCAATCTTTTGAGAAAAAAAAAATCAACCATTCAATCCTTCGGAAACAGATTGGTCAAAAAAAAATCCTTCGGAAACAGGAAGGGAAAGATACAATATCTGAGACAAAAAAAATATTTTCCAGTGAATAACATAACATCTCATTAATATAAATAAATAAAACGTCGAACCCAAAAGAAAAAAATCACACACTCCCTCGTAAAATAATTATTTTTTATGAAAATTTAATAATAAATACATATATCACATTGATATAATGTGCAAAATACCTCTCTCCCTCTCAACCTCAGCTCCCGCTTATGTTTAGAGCTGGTTTCAAAACTTTGTCCATGTTTAAAATTGATCTCAAACCTGGTTAATGGAGGAGTGTTTTGCTAGGTCATGATACTTAACATAAAACCATGTCAAATCTTCTGAAAACACACACACACACACATATATATATAGACACACACACACCAACAATATAACTGGTCTCACTAAGTGAGATAAGATTTTGTTGTTATTATTATTGTTTTTGAACACGTGAACTCTCTCTTGTCCTAATTATATAACATATTTAACTAATTTGATTAAATAAATTATGTTAGTTAGTATGTTATATTTTTTTCTAAAACTTTCCAAACATCTCTAATTATGTCCTCCCCAATCTATTTAATTGATATTGTTGGAAATCCAATCAATAGGGTTAATTTGTGAATAAATTAAAAACATGAAATTAATTAGATTATATATTTAGGACCAATACCAGCTCCCCAAATTGGATTACATTTAGGTCTGGACAGACTGTAAATTTCTGAAACAAAATAAGTGTTTAGGGAAAAAAATTAAATAAACTCACTTTAAACTTGGAAAACATTTAATAAATTTATTTCTTTTGGACCAAAAAAGATATTCTGAATTGACAAACAAAAGTAATTTAATGTAGTTTTATTTCATCAGAATATGACTCTAACAAACGATCTTATACGTGGCTGCTCCATTTATTTGTTCTTTATTTGTCTCACTCTAACAATTCGTACTTAGAGCGAATTATTTAGAATAGAGATCATCACCACCACTTTCCTTTAACGTACAAATGGACTAGTAAGGTCTTTGCCCAACATAGTTGCCACGAGGATAATAGTTGCAGCTAATGAGAGTACCTAAATTATTGTTACATTTCACTTTAGCACAACCAAGATTAGTCGATTTCTTCCACACCACCTGAGTATAGTGTCCACACACTTTCCCCGCAGCGCACGAGTTGCTATTATAATCATAATATGCCTTTTCGTCCACCCACATCTTCACGGCATCTGTGCCACTCATGTCGCCCGAGCTCCATGCAAGGTTCTCCCCATACGGGCCATTGGAGTGGACTAGCTTGCAATCAGCCTTTCGTTGGTTAGTATACTTTTGTGCGTAAGCAGCCACCGTGTTATTCCAAATTATGTTTGGAATACCCACTTTTGATCTTGCTGCATTATGTGCATTCACATAGTCTTGAGGTGAATTCTGAGCATAGGCCATGATGGCATAGAGAAACAAGAAGAAGAAAGAAAATGAAAACTTGGATGATAATTCCATTGTGTGTTAATATTTGTAATGTTTTGCTTGATGAAACAAGGAGAGGCCTTGTGTAGGAATTTATAGAAAATTTGGTTTGAAAAGTCATGTATGTTTAAGTGTGCGTGTAGATCATGCAACTGGTTGGAGATAAATAACTAGGAGATCCTATTTTCAATTAATCAATTAATTAATAGATTAGATTCATAGATAGACCACCATATGGGCCTGCTTGGATGAAGGGAAAATGTGGAAGGAAAGAAAATGGGGAAGGAAATGGAAGGGGAAACATTTCCCCCTGCTTGGTAGGAGAGAAAATGAGAGAGGAAGGAAAATAGGAAAGAAAAATAATGTGGGTCCCTTGTCCCATTTTCCTCCCAAGTTTTCCCTCCCCATATGGGTATATTTTGTCTCAAAATTTGTTTTCCCACTTTCTTCCCTTGGTTGAGTGCACCCATTCTCGCCTCTTCTACTCATTCTCTTCACAAATAAACTCCCTTCTTCTTCTGATATTCTCTCCATCCACAGTGTCCCAGAGCTTCATTTCTCCCTTCCTCCTTCGGTGTCTTCCTATTGTTGATATAATTTTCTTCCTTATTCATACTCATGCACTTGTTTCTTCCCGAAAAATGAGTTTACTTAGATTCTTCCTCTTTTTATTCTCTTTCGCTCATATCTTGTTCTTTTTGGGATTGCTTTTTCTTCCTTTGCTTAGCTGATATCTTGATTTATTTATTTAATTTCTCATATCTGGTCTGAAATTAATAAATAGGTTCGTTTTTCCTCATCATGCATAGACTGAGGAATATGCTTCCTTTTTTATTTCTTGTTATTTTGCTCTATCTGCACCTAGTGAACCCATATGTTTTAATAAGTAGAAATTGTAATAGAGCCCACGACTTGAATTCGTTGACACCTATTCTATTCAACAGAGGCATAGTTGTTAGAATTAGTTTTTCCATATCTTTCGGTTTCACACATATCAATATAAGTAGCCTTCATTATTAATCTTGGATTGGAGATTATGTGTAAAATTGTCATTTTGCTTCTTGGCATTTCATTATTTTCCTTTTGTTTGTTTGTTTTAGAAATATATTGTTCTTCTTGTTTGTAATTGTGTGGTTTTGAACTGTTCTAAAGATGGTAAATCATAATAATCAAGGATTCATCAAGGATTATAGGGTATTTTATTTATTATAATATTTACCTATTTTCTTTCCTCCCTATTTTCCCTTCTCCGTCCAAACAAAATAGAGGATTATATTTTAGTCATTATAACTAAAACTAATATATAGCTCTAACAATTTGCTAGGAACCCTAATTGGTTGAAAGAATTATTTGATTGTTAAAAATGTCTAATTAGATTTCAATAATAAGGGTGGAAGAAGCAAAATTATAAACTAGGCGGACGAAAGAGTGATCGAAGAGGAAAACTTATTTAATCATTATGATTTTCAAGCCTGATTACGTTAGCAAACACCCTTTTCTATAGTTATATGGGGTTTTAAACTGACTCAAACAAATATTAATTCCTTTGTTTAATATTTATATATGATCTAATTATTGCAACATTGGAGAAAAAGGATCTTGTGGCGACAACCGGAGAAAAATTCTTCCTATTCTTTTTCATCTTCTTTCTGAAGAACATTATTAAAATGGGTGGGGTGGGGGTGTGGAACGCTGCCTCAGGCCCGCCCTTCAAAAAATTAGAGATCAAAGGGAATAGTGAAGCTAAATCCCAAGTACCGTTCGGCCAAAAAAATAAATTCCCCAGTACCGTTTTCTTAAGGAATCTAGCGCAAATGATATCCTAATAAGTGAAATACAAACTGATTGGACAGTTGAAAAGTATCATATAGTGTAATAACCCATAACATTTGATAGATAATTATTTCAATCATAGATAATATTTTATTTAGAATTGGTATTTGTAATTTGTAGTAGTCACAAAGTAATAGATACACATAGAAGTATGATTAATGTTTTTAGTAAAAAAATGTTAAATATGGAATTAGTACTGTAGCTTGATGTGGTGATCCAAAATGTGTAGAAAGAAATAAAGATGAGCTTTAATTTTAATGTAATGACCCTAAAAATAAGCAAGGACTATTACTCTTACACAATAAATTATTTAATTCTAATGTCTTGAAAAATAATTACTTAATCCTTAGTTAGAAGTTTAATTACTTCTTTTAAATTATATTGAAATTTAATTGATGCCTGAATTTCATGTTGCTCGTTTTTAGTTTGTAGTAGGAATACATTATGTGTGTTGGGAAGTATATAATTGATAATTGAGTAGGTTAAGATTTTATAACTTCTTTTGGGATATATATAGCTAAATAAATGTATGGATATTTTATAAATATATTTTATGAAAAAAAATTTATTTTCGCCCATGTATTAATTCATTAATTTTCCTTTTGATTGAATATAAGATAGGCTGTAACTTTTAATATAAAATCTGTTTAGATGATTCCTTATAATTTGCAAGATTATAAAGCAACTGTAAAAGAAGATGTGCTAAATGAATATTGAACATTGTGTTTTATCTTATAAAAAAGATTTTCATAGAGTCTTTATTTAAAAATATAATTAAGTAAAAGTCGATATTCAGAGAATCTTTTAGTCTCTCTTATATTCCCTCTATGAATATGAATCTGTTTCTTACGTTTTTGGGGGAGTGAGCCGAAGTATGCCCTTGCAGATCTCTTTGCAAGTGATCATTCTCCTACTCTATTATGGTCTATTTTTTTTTTAAAAAAAAATCATAGTATCATCCGTTTCTAATATCTTGCGCATCACGTGTGTGTGGAGCTATGGTCTTGTCATCTTCTTCTTGTCAATCTCTTATTTGGTGGATGATTATTTGCTAGAGTATAATTTGGGTTTGGAACTGCAAAAAGACAGTAAAGTTTTGGTAAAAAATCAAAGTTAAAAAAAAAGCATACATCTATAGTTTCAGTTTTTGTTGGTACTTCCATGACTTTTAGTTGGTAAATGTTTCTCTGATTTTGCTTTTGACAAATTGGGAAATTATGGAATTATTTGTATTTCGTGGTTATATATAAACCTACTTGTGATTTGAATGTATGAAGGGTTGGTAACTGTTATAGAAATATTAAAATTTTCTAGCAAACTAGTTCGAGCACACAAGTGTTTGATAAAATGATTGAATGAAAGTAAAGTAAGAAGTATGGTAAAAGATGGTTATGATAATGATGATGTGTTAGAAGAGTTGGAAATATGTGAGAGATTTATGAAATGAAGTGGCTGATATGATTTGTTTTTACTTGTTAAAGTCATTAGTAAGTAATTATCTTCAATTCCTATTGTGATATAATAGTTTTATTACTATAAGGGGTTAAGGTGCATTTCTAGTACTCCACAATATGGCAAAGTGCACTTACAATAACACACAATTTCTTGGTGCAATTGTGGTAAGAAAGAATAAATTTTGTTTCATCGATGATAACCCGTTAAATGGAGCTCACTTCCGTCAATTAAATGCTGATTTGGTATTAATTCTTGATAGGTGACCCTTATCTAATGCTCCACAATGGCAGACTGGCAGGTAGGAGTTTTTAGTGGGTGCATTCAATATTCAACTTGAGTGGGTGAAAGAGAAAACCACAAAAAAACCACGATGCAACATCGTCAAGAGAAAGGCTTGGGTAAACCCTAGACGGCAAGAGAAGAGAAGAGTGAGCTGTGAAGGCGAGCTGGGTCGGCAATGGCGTCATCGTTGTCGTCGACAACAGGGGTGAATAAGAGAAGAGTGAAATGGGTCCTAAGATTATTTTGCCCCCTTGTATTTCATAAATTTTAAGAGCCCCCTCTCACAATTGTTTTCAATGACTATATATTTGTTAACTTAGGGTTCTAGAATACTTGTAAACGCTCCGTCGAGTCAAGAACAAGTGTTTAATTTTATTAATTATGCAATCTCTTGTCACAATCAATAAAGGGCAAAGGGGCAAAAATAGCCACCGTAATTGCCAAAATGGACAACTTTGGCACCCGTAATTTCGAGGGTACAAAACCGTACACCATAAACCAAAATGGGGCAAATTTAGTCATCTTAAAAATTGGAGTTAAGTTTGACCGTTAAGTGAATTGGAATGCTGATATGGCAAATGACGTGGCACTGTGAGACATGACGTAGCACCACAATGCTGATTTGTCTATGACGTGGCCCCCACCCCCAGCCCCACCCCTCCGCCCTCCTCGGCCCACCCCCTCCCCCCTCCCCCCTCGGCCCCCCACCCCCACCCCCTCCCTCCTCCTCCCCTGCCCCCCCACCCCCAGCCCTACCCCTCCTCCCTCCTCGGCCCATCCCCTCCCCCCTCCCCCCTCGGCCCCCACCCCCACCCCCTCCCTCCTCCCTCCTCGGCCCCCACCCCAACCCCCTCCCCCACCCCTCCTCCCTCACCCCTCCTCGGCCCCCCCACCCTCAGCCTCCCTCCTCGGCCCCACCCCCCCTCTCCACCCTCGGCCCCCCACCCCCACCCCCCCTCCCGCCTCGGCCCCCACCCCCTCCCGCCTCGGCCCCCACCCCCACCCCCTCCCTCCTCCCTCCTCGGGGGCCGAGGAGGGAGGCTGAGGGTGGGGGGCCGAGGAGGGGTGAGGGAGGAGGGGTGGGGGAGGGGGCCGAGGAGGGAGGAGGGAGGGGGTGGGGGTGGGGGGCCGAGGGGGGAGGGGGGAGGGGATGGGCCGAGGAGGGAGGAGGGGTGGGGCTGGGGGTGGGGGGCAGGGGAGGAGGAGGGAGGGGGTGGGGGGCCGAGGGGGGAGGGGGGAGGGGGTGGGCCGAGGAGGGCGGAGGGGTGGGGCTGGGGGTGGGGGGGCAGGGGAGGAGGCGGCTGGGGTTGGGAATTTGGTGATGATGGGTGATGTGGCAGGGGTTCCCACGTGTAATCACTTCAGGTGCTGACTGTCCTGCCAAGTCGTTTAATGAATGTGGGCCCCACACCAAAATACACGTCTGTTAACAAGAACTTAACGGCGTGGCTAGATTTGCCCCATTTTGGTTTATGGTGTACGGTTTTGCACCCTCGAAATTACGGGTGCCAAAGTTGTCCATTTTGGCAATTACGGTGGCTATTTTTGCCCCTTTACCCATCAATAAAACCCAATTTCTAAGTTTCAACCCTAATGTTGCTATGTGAGGTCAATAAGTATATGTCTATCTTATCAACAAAACCATCAATTTGTCATCCAAACTTCAAATTCTCACACTATTTTACCCAAGTTCTACACTCGACCTAACTCTCTCAAGCATCAATCAAGTGAACACAACATTTAAATGGTGATCAAGCACTTAGAAGCATTAGATAAAGAGTAAAATAAACACATATATAACATTAATCACAAAATAAGAGGAGGAATTAAGAGTTAATCCATACAAGGGTTCCAAATAATCCTAGAATCAAAGCTTTAGCTCCATATGTTCATGAAATTCAAAAGAATATATACATATGATAGCACAATCATAGAACAAGAGAGAGAGAAAGGAAAATGAAGAAGAAAAACCAAGATTTGAAGCCAAAATCTCTTCTAGACTTCAATCCATTGACACCCACTCCTCCAAAAGTCAAGCCCTAGCTCCCAAAATGCCCAAGACGTGAAAAATAGGTTTTTCCTGCCGAGCCCTCTCTTTTATATCTAAGATTTTCCTAGTTTTTCGAGTGTGAAACACAGAGTTTTAATTTCTGTTCGTTGCACGTTCGTTGCGCGACGAATGCTCAACGAACAAATAAGAGTCAGAACAGAATTCTCTTCGTCGTCCCTTATTTATGCAACGAACATCATGGAGAAATTTTCTTTTTCCTCTTTTGTCCCTTGCTTCACTCTTGAGTTTGTCCTATGTTTTTCTTGATAACTCCATGTTTTCCTTAGTCTTTTAAACTTGTCCACCTCTTCCTACAAAAGAGGAGAAGGGTTGATGAGCTTCAAAAATAACTTACAAACACATATGACTCTAAATTTCACACAAATACATATTTTTCAATTTGTACTCTTACCTATATGTATTTGTATCATTCTCAATCATTTGTCACCAAAAATCATGTACATTCAAGGGAAATTGAGATGGAATATGTGAAATTATGGAGTTTATCACTCCCTCAAACTTGAGTCCTTGTTTGTCCTCAAGCAATTAAGAAATCTTTATACTTTGACCACATGCTATCCTTAATTCAATTGAATTACTTGTCCTCATATGTTGTTCTTCCTAATTGATATATAGAATACATGAACTATATGCAGAGATAAATGACTCATGATGTTAAGAACAAGCTCTCCATAATCTTTGAACTAGTGTGTGAGGTGGAGTTAAAGACAATTTTCAAGATTTTTCTCCGGTCCTTTGTAATACTCCAATGTATGTATAGACTCTTACTTTTCAAATTTCTCCACTCTTTTCTTCCCTCCCCACTTTCAACTTTTAGCACATAAGTTTAAAATCAAGAGGACTTTCAAAGCTTGTAATGAGGCCAGGGGTTTAAGTGTTTAGTTATTTGAAAGAATGGGATAAAGGAGTTCAAATATCTTGAGGTAAATGAAAACATTTCATCATATTCACACTTTCCCAACATTCTCTTCCAAGAAGCTTAAAATTCCCCCAAACTCATCTCAATTTGATTCTCTGTACTCCTACTAGTCTTATTGCAACTTTCCTTTTTCTTTTTTTTTCTATACTTCTTTCTTTTCTTCTTTTCCATCATTTTTTTTCATCAATTCACTTTCTTTCTTTCTTTTTTTTCGACCTAGGAGTACAAACTTTTCCTTTTCATAGCTACTATTTCCCTTCCCACACATGTTTTTACATTTACACACACTTTTATCAACCATACCAATCCTCACTACTAATGAAATGTCAATGACAAATCCTTAGATTTGCATGGTTTTATATGCTTAATTTGAGGCAATTAACATGATTGAGATGCAATGTTTATCCAATTATTCTTAATTAATATATCAAGCTCTTATGTGTGATGACTCTCATTTTTAATTATATTTGGAAAATATTTTGGTTATATTTGGGAAGTCATTGATAGAGAATTAAATGGGTTTGACATTGAAAATAATATCTTGACTTTGGTTGAATAGGATAAGAAATTTATGAATTAACATAGGAAGAAAAAAAATGTCAAACTTGGGTTTCATGTGCCACACTTTTAATTGTGTAAGGAAGGAACCTTATCATTATCAATTAAAGAGAGTATGGGCTTACTTGTGCATTTTTGGGCTGAAGGAAATGAGAGACACATGGGCTGAAGCTGCTGAAAAATAAAGAGCAATGGATTAAAATTGATGAGAAAGAGAAAGGAGGGGGACACGTGTGGAGGGGCAGCAAGGCACGCAAAGAAAGAAAGGGAGGCAGAGAGAGGGGAGCTGGAGGCGCATACAGTGAGGAAGGAACGCGAAGATCAGATCTGGAGCTGCACAAGGGCGCGTTTGGGAGGAAGGTAGCAGTGAAGGGAGGCGCAAAAATCTGACCTTGATCCTCTTGTTTCCCTTCTTCAACCTTTCACATTTCTCCACTTTATCGTGATTCTCACAAACCCCTCCATGCTTGGTGAAATCTCCTTTCACATGAGTAGCTAATCCTCTCTTTGTTCTTGGTGATGGAATGACAAGATGAGCTAGTGAGCTTCAAATTGGGGGTAATTTGTCCTACACATTCTCCTCCTTTTATGTAGTCTAAATTTCTAGGGTTCTAGGAATTAGTTCTATATGATTGGTTGTTTGATCTATCCTTATCTTTTGGAGATGTGTAGGAACAATTTGTCTTGTTAATTTCTTTTGGTGTGAATTATCAACATTAATGCTTATTGACTTGAACATATGTTAATTTCATGGTCTTTGATTTTAACACATGCTTATAGTTAAAATTTTGTGCTAATTAAGGGTTTTTGTTAGTGGATAATGGTGTTGGTTGTTCATGCTTAGGAGTTGGCAAATAAATTTAGTAAATTTAATTTGGTCATGTGCTTAATCAACTTAGATTAAGATAATTAATGTTAGGGGTTCCGGCATTAATTATATTGATCTAAGCGTAGCCTAGAGGGTTCCTCTAGGGAGTTTATTGATTTGACCACTTTACCCCCAAATATTTTATATAAGCTATGATTCTTGAATTTCCCAATCACTAAGAACATCTTATTATCTATTTATAAAAAATCCTCCTTTTATTTCCATTCTTTTTTATCATACAAAATATTTTCTAGATTTAATACAAAAAAAAAGGAAATTAATTAAAATGATTTTTCTCGGTTTCAACCAAGTTTCACATTAGTTCTAGGGTCATTTACATTTGTAGGCTCCTCTAAGAGAACGATACCCGGGGATAACTTCCACTTACCCCGAGGTCCAAATTATCTTGAAGGATTGGTCTCGAGGCACTACACCGACCCGCTAATCCGGCATCCTTCAGTCAATTATCTCAAGATTCAGGTAGTTCATGGTTTTTCGGGTTTTAAGGGTTAAGTCCAATGTGGGTTGCAAAAGAAAATTATCATGTTTTTTTCATTAAAAGGCTCAAAGAGGGTGCAAAAAGGGATAAAGAATTGTCAAGGATGGCTTGAAATGCTCAATCGTATTTAATGATGGCCTCAATCATTTTTCAAACTTATGTGCAACCTGTCAAAAATGTGAATTTTCCAAAAAGAATTTTGAAATTATCACGTGAGAGAAAACACATACATTAGTTTATTACAACTTTCCTTCACAAAATCCATCATCCAATTACTCTAACTCCAATTGCGCTTAAGTTGTTCAAGAGAATTAAGGAGAGATTTGCCTTAACACCACAATTCACTCAAGCAAAGCATATAAGTTCACCTTCTATATACCCTTTAGTCAAACAACTTATTCCTATCATTGGACTTTCTTACACCTTTTGAAGACAGCTCATGGTCAAATTTTCAAAAAAGTGCAACAACCTTTAGTTTGGGACAAAATATCACACATTCATCATCACAACAAAGTCAAAAAAATTCCCTTATGCACTTATTAGTCACAAGCAAATAAAAAATTTATTCACAATTCGCAAAAATTTTCACATGATCATCATCTCATCACCTCTTTACTCCCCCAAACTTAAAACAAACAGTGTCCTCACTGTGGAACAAAGGAGGGTAGGAACAAGCATGGAGTCAAACATGGGCAAAACTTTGATATCACACCAACAAAACTAGAAACTATCCTAAGGATGCCTAAATGAAATTCTAAAACAAAAATTCTAACAAAAAAACTCCTAAAAGAAAAGTTCCCCCAAACTTGAACTACACTACACCTTAAACTTCTCTTATGTCACACCCTCAAGTTCTATGGTGCGACCGGCACGAAGTTTAAGGTCTCTAAACTTCGTAAGCCATTTCTATTAACCAATATTTCTAAACATTTATCATTTCACGCATTTAACTATATCATTTTCGTCTTAATGTCTATAAAGATAAATACACTAATTAATTGAATGTATAGATAAGTATTATTATTGTAATAATAATAAGAATTATTATTTACAATAATAATAAGAATCAAATTTTCTTTATAAGGTTAATTATACCTTTCTTTGTCTTAAAACACGAACTGTTAATCAACATTCTTCAATCTGAAATACAAAGCAATATGTAAATACATGCAATCTCAATACATGACTTTTTTATTTAAATCCCGTAAAGATGGGTCAGCAAATAGATAATATAATTTGGCCAACAATATAGTAAATAAAGATTAGAATATAGAAACTTTAGTTTATTATCACCATACTTGTATTTGAAAAGTATTTAAACCCCAAATGGCAAGATTTGCATCATAAAAAATATAACCCCTCTCAAGTATTATAAAATCCATATGAAATCTCATTATTATGAAAACTGATTTTCTATAGAGGAACTGACACAAGCGAAATAACAGGCGTGGACACACAGTCCACGAGGGTAAATCACCAGGTGTGACACAAAGTCACGAAAACAGGCGTGGACACACAGTCCACGAGGGTAAATAACCAGGCGTGACACGAAATCATGAAATCAGGCGTGGCAAAACCACGAAACAGGTGTAACACGAAGTCACGAAAACAGGCGTAGCTCGAGTCTACGAAAACAGGCAATCAGGCGTAGCTCGAATCTACGAAAACAAGTGAACAGGCGTAGCTCGAGACTACGAAAACAGGTGAACAGGCGTAGCTCGAGACTACGAAAACAGGTGATCAGGCGTAGCTCGAGTCTACGAAGACAGGTGAACAGGCGTAGCTCGAGACTGCGAAAACAAGCACAACCCGAAGGTCACGCAACCCGAAGGTCATGAAAACAGGCGTGTCTGAAAGAGACGAATAAAGGCGCAGGTATAAGACCCACGAGAACAGGCGCTTTGTGTCTAGTTCCTCTAATATATATATATATATATATATATATATATATATATATATATATATATATATCCCGTAATAAATAAATCGATTTGAAATCAAATATCAAATCTCATCATCCGAAAGACTTCAAAATGTTTTGAAGCATGCTTGATGCCAATATACCAATAACAATAATAAATATTCTGGGAAAACGATAACTCTTTATCAAATAGTTTATAATAAAATACTTCAGTATGAAATCCACATCAGTACCTTTAAAATTGTCAAATCAGTTTATCCATAAGTATAAAATATACTTTGAACAGATATAGTAGAGAATAAAAGAAGAAAATAAATTCTTTAATCATACAAAAAAAAATATAAATAAGTTGGCAACCCATAAACCACCACCCATGCCAAGAGAAAACAAAGATAAAGAGAACCTAGAGACATTAATAAGCATAACATAGAGAGCAAGTTTAACAGGCCATGTAGTTACAATTCACTTATACTTAACCCCTATTCTTTTTGTATCATATTCTGTCAAGTCAGGGAGAAGAAAAAGAAATCATTTATATTTCAAATGTGTGTTTTCAACTCCCAGGAATTTTACTACACATCAATTACTATTATATTCCTCATCCATCATTCATCTTTTAAGTAGGAAACATCAGTGCCATTTTTAGTCAATGCAGCAAAGGAAAATTATTTCCCAAGTTCAAATACAGGTACATAAATCTTCTTTCAACACTACACCAACCATACTTCATCCTAGAAATAAATTCAGCCTTGATAGGGGAAGCTGTAGGAAATATGTACACACTCATCCAACAAGTTCTTCAACCAACTAAAACCCCAATGCAAAGTAAATTCTTCATCCTTCCTAAGTTTCATTCAGCCAAAACAGAATCCTCAAGGCTATCACTAAACAGATTATATTAATGCAATCAAATAAAACAGAATCCTCAAGGCTATATTAAGGCATTTTAGATATTTCATGTCTGATATTATTGTCATATTAGTGAAAATATCATTTTTGATCACATGATAAAAGTTGGGTGTCATTTTTGTACCTTGGAATAGTTATGTACTATTTTTGTTCCTTAGCCAATAGTTATGTATCATTTTTTGGTCTTCGCCCATATAAATATTCTGAAGTGGCAAAGTTTATTTTGTTAGGTTTTAGATATAGTTGACCTGCACCCTTCAATTTAGTTGTTATGCTACTCTTGTGTGTTTCTCTGGATGAAGCTAACATTTACTGTCAAGGATGAATCTGGCACTGCATAGGTTACCTTATGGGATGAACTAGCCTCTCAATTATTGGACGAGAGTGTCCTCCAATTAAGTGTCTGCTGTTTGGATACATTTCCAAAAGTTATTATGGCTCCCAAACCTAGGTTTCACACAAAGGCACTCAAACACTCAAATTTTTGGATAAGCTATTTTGAGAAGAAAAGCTAGTTGGGGTTCCAAAAACTATTTTGATAAAAAAAAACTACATTTTTCTCTTTTTCCAGCTGAAACCTTCGATCTCTCATTTATGGAAAACACTTATTTCAAATAAAAGAAACATGAAAAGCTATTCATCAAAACTATTTTTCAAAAAAAAGATTCTACTAAAGAGTTCTTCTTAAAAAGTTATTCTCAAAAAGCTTAATCCAAACATTTTTGTTTCATCAAAAGTTATTTTTCAGAAAAGCTATTCTACTCAAAAGCTATTCTTAAAAAGCTATTTTCCTAGAAGCTATTCTCTAGAAGCTGAAAACAAATAGGCCCTAAAACTTGAATTGCCTGAGATATTAGTTATTCATAATCGAGCTCCTGTGTATTTGATTATGCTATTTTGTAAAGGTGAGTTCGTTTATTCATTCTAGGGAAGGTAAGAGGATGCGTTTCCAGATGATTTGCATACAATTGAAGGCAAGAGAGCACTACTGAAACTTACGTGTGATAGCTATAACATTAAGTTCCCTAAGTCCAATATAAGTGTTGTTGATTTTGCCATCAGTGAGGATTTATTGGTTGAATTCATTTCATCACCTACACATATTTAGTATTGGAATATCACCTGCTATAAATGATTCACAATATTGATTTTTTTTATCGAATATTCACAATAATGATAAGCATCTTATTTTTTTCTGACATTATTTCAATAATTCTACAACTCTTAGGAAACAATCAAGGCACAAATGTAACACCTCAAGTGAAAGACACAAATGTTTTTAGTTGCACAAACTTTACGACACCTACACCTACTATTGATCTATCTAAGGATGATGCACTTAATGTTAGCCTTGTTACACCCCTTGCGCAGATAATAGGCAAAGGAAAAAAGGAGAATTGGTGCACCTAAGTTAGCATCAAAGGAGTCAACCTCAAATATCACCCTCCAAGGACCTTATAAGCGTGTTGAGGAGAGATTGCTTAAGGCTTTCAAATAGGAAAAATTAACCTGAAGTTCATGCGCTGAGTATATGTTAGAGATACAAGTTATGCAATTATTGATAGACCTATTTCTCCACTTAGACTATGCAGTGCATGGAGCTGCTTACTTATGTTTTATGCACTTTTGTAAGGAACCACCAAAAAAACACTTGAGCTTCTGTAACTTATGTCGTGTTGTTCTATCTGTGTGGTATGTTAGTCAATCTATTCTAATTTAGGATTTGCAGTTGACAGCAAGACTAATTGGCCAGGACCTATGTTTTGGAGGCCACATGTTATTGCTTTCGGGAATGTAGCGCATCTAATATTTTTGGACGTCTATTTTCCTATTGTGTTTAACTTATACTATCAGTTATAATACTATCAGTTCATTGTTGAAGCAAAAAACGCAAAACAAGATATAAATAGTTAATATTTTAAATAATCATAGCAAGTTGTTGATATTTTTCTGTTAAATTTAATTCTATGTATTGAACTTTTTCATTCAATCAAAACATCAGATTTTCGAAAACCTGAGCAAGAGTTAACATTCTGCTTCAAAGTATAATTCTATATATGGAATTTTTCTAAATTAGTTCATTGTTGAACTGAAAATGCAAAAGAAGAAATAAGTAGTAAACTTTTTTGATATCATTACATTGATCCAATCTCAGAAGGGAGGAACTAAAACACATTCATATATATGTGCATCACGATAAAAAAATAATCAGTTAAATAGATATTATGTTTTATCTAATAGCTTAGACTATAATAGCTATTCATTAAATGCACCACACAAAAATGAGTCTCTTGAACATCAAAGATGTTCCTAAGGAAGAAACAGTCTCCTCAGTTATGTGTCTGATTGTAAAACTAAACCCCATATTTAATACATACTGTAGCTGTTGTATATTTTTCCTTTGTGTAAACATGAACCAACCACGTAATACCCATATATATTGTAAGCCCATTTGTTAAAGAACATACACAAATCTGATCATTGAACTCCATGTTTGTTCTACAAAAAATCAATTAATTTTGATTTTTCATCTGTTGTATTCTGAACATGCACATGATCAACATTTAATAGTTCATTTATGAGTTGAGTTTTACTTGAAACATGTATCTTGATACTTAATTAGATATCGTCACTAGTGCAAAATAGTATATTTGGCTTCAGTTAAGATATCATTTCAACTACACCAAAGAGGGTGTAGTAGAAATAGGTGTAGCGGAAAATAAACTATTATGACTTCGGTTATAATGGACATGATGTCGTAGTTATATTTATTATGACATCAGTTGTTAAAGAACTGAAGTGGTAATTATATTTAGGGCGAAGGGGCAAAACTAGCCACCGTAATTTTCCAAATGGACAACTTTGGCACCAGTAAAGTGGATGGTGCAAAACCGGACATTATAAAGCAAAATGGGGCAAATTTAGTCACGCCGTTAAGTTGAAGCTAGAAGTTAATGAAGGTGGGCCCACGCCAACACTCACGTCTGTTAGGTTCAACTTAACGGCGTGGCTAAATTTGTCCCATTTTGCTTTATAATGTCCGGTTTTGCACCATCCAAATTACGGGTGCCAAAGTTGTCCATTTGGAAAATTACGGTGGCTAGTTTTGCCCCTTCACCCTTATATTTATTATGACATCTGTTGTTATATGTCATGCCCTGAAATTCTATCGCGTGACCGGCACGAAGTTTAAGGTATATAAACTTCGTAAGCCCTTTAAAATAATTATAGACACATTAAGCATAAATTAGTTATACATCGTATTTCCAATCATTTGCCATCTCAAGCATTTGGGTATATCATTTTCATATTAATTTAATCTTATACTTCAGCCAAAGCGGAAATTTCTCTAATCAATCAATACCTTTGCAAATTATTATTCAATTTCATAATTTAGCCCTTTCATTCACAACATCCATGAAAACTACTTGAGGGTACCACTAAATATCTTAACACCATTGTAACATCTCCATAAAGCTCTCAATCATAAAATAAAAATTTAAGATGAACTTATTAACTATGAAATCATATTAAACCTCAGCAATGCATTAGCCCACACTCCAATTATAACTAATTACATAATCACTCTTTGAGTATCAACCAACTTCAAAACAACTGTTCTTTCTCTCTTACCACATACACTTTCCAAAACAATGCAGAAAGCAAATCAACCTCTCCCTTCCAGTCATCAATGAGCAATAATCACACAATTGCTAAAAAAAATTGAACAACACTTTCTACTTATCTTCATAAATCCCCCTTCAATATGAGAGAACCAAACCAACAGAGAAAACAATGTGATTCAGCCCAAACATAATCATTCAATGCTAGTAATTAAAAATTAAATTTTTTTGAAACTTCAACTCAGTATTGCAATACTTGTATTTGAAAAGAATAAATACCAAAGGGCAAAATTAGCATAATATATATTTAAAAGCATATTTTCTTTCAAGTATACAAAATAAATATGAAAACTCATTTTTATGAAAAACTTGTTTTCTATAGAGGAACTGACACGCAGCGAATAACAAGCGCAGCACAGAGGCCACGAAACAAGCGTAGCTCGAAATCTACAAGTCAAACGCAACCCAAAGGCCACGAAAAACTAGCGTAGCTCGAGACTACGAAACAAGCGTGGACACACAGTCACACGAGGGTAAATAACCAAGCGTGACACGAAGTCACGAAAACAAGCGTGGCAAGCCACGAAACAAGCGTGACATGAAGTCACGAAACAAGCGTAGCTCGAGGTTACGAAAACAAGTCGAGCGTAGCTCAAGACTACGAAAACAGTTCAAGCGTAGCTTGAGACTACGAAAACATTTCAAGCGTAGCTCGAGTATACGAAAACAGTTAACGTACCTCGAGACTACGAAAACAGTTCAAGCGTACCTCGAGTCTACGAAAACATTTCAAGCGTGGTAAAACCACGAAGCAAGCGTGACACGAAGTCACGAAAACAAGCGTAGCAAAGCTACGAAACAAGCGTGACACGAAGTCACGAAACAAGCGCTTTGTGTCTAGTTCCTCCAATAAAAGTATATATCATAATAAATAAATCAATTTGAAATCACATATCAAATCTCATCAACTGTAGAACTTCAAAGCGTTTGGAAGCATACTTGGGCCAATATACCCAAAAACAATAACCATATTCTGGAAATACGATAACTCCTTTATCAAATAGTTTATAATAAAATATTCCAGCATGAAATTCCACAAAAGTGTCTCTATAATTTTCAAATCACTTCTATACATAAGTATAAAATATACTTTAAACAAATATAAGTGAGAATAAAAGAACAAAATATATTCTTTATTCATACGACAAAGAAAATATAAATTAGTTGGCACCCATATCCCACCACCCATGCCAAGAGGGAACAAGCTAAGGAGAACAAGAGAAACTATTAAGCATAGCCAAAGTAAATCAACATACACCTAAGTCAAACATCAATAATTATTTCAGCCTTCAAAGAATAAGCCTTACGTAAATCAAAGCAAGTTTGGTACTCATAAGAATTCATCTTCATTATAATAAAAACAAGGAATTAACATAAAGTCATTACAACATCCTAAATGAAATCCTCAAACAGCATTTTGATACTATTAACACTACTTTTACACCTCAAATTAGATCAATCCGTCATAGAGAAAGAGCAGCAAATATGATAAACCATATCTTTAATTATTACTTGAGCATCCACAATTTCTCATCACATTTAAACATTCTTCAACACTACTTCTCCACATCACACCATCCACACAAAGATTCATATTCAAAATTCCCATCTTAAACAATCAATCCATTAATGAAGAAGACCTTGATTGCACATTAAGTAAAATCTAATTCAAGCTCTCAATGTATTTCCTCTATAAGTCAGCTAGTATATCAAATGCACCCTGTTCAGTCATGTTACACAAACAATCTAAACCCAATATATACACAAACCATACAACAGACGTACATAGACCTTGAAAGAAAGTTTTGAGATTTATACATAGACCACCGCACCCACCCACAATAAGCCAAAAAAAACCCAATGATCAGCGAGCTAGCAAAATTGCCAATAACCTTGCCAAAGCACAAATAATTCAAGAATAAAATAAAAAAAATAGTATCCACATGTTCAAATCAATAAGTTCAAAAATTTCTAAAGATCAATTTCCTGAAATTTACTGATATCACATCTGAGTATCGTCCATTTAGGGAGCTAGAGTTAGTAAAATATATCGTATATTATGTTACCAAACAATTATTAAGTTCTCCTTCATAAAAAAAACTCGAGTAAAGCCAATGACCAATAATAAGATCAACAATACTTTTACATCACAATGAAAGGTAAGAAGAATTAAGTCATTTTCAATTAGGTAGTCCAAAAAAACATAAATGTCTCAATTACATTTTATCTAACACCTCAAATCACCTAGCAAGTCTATAATTTTCAAACAATGTCTTCTCTCGGACATTTTATCAAACACATTAAGTGCATTCCAAAACCAAATGATATTATCAATCCCTTTCACAACCACTTTCTTCCATCATTATGTTCCAGCCTTCATTCATGTTCTTCAAGTATGATACTAACAAATTTCTAGATTTTATTAGACCTTTTAACAAACACTTTGAGTGCACTCATAACCAAATGATATTATTTACCCTTCACTTATAAATCTCATGCCAAAATTTCCCTTGTACTATAAAATGAAACAATGCAGAATATTAATTTATTGCTGTCCCTTCTCACCCATCAAACATGTTTGTCAAAAATATAAAAAAAAAAATAGAACCAGCAGCAAAATCCAAGAAGAAGTTACTTTACATTTCATAAATGAATGATTGATGCTCAAAAATAGTTCCTATCATGTAGAAGAGGCAAGAAATCAACTCTTACCTACATTCCTCCACTTCTTAGGCGCTGGACACAAGAGAAAACAACACGTTGCAGCAACCATCAACACTGATTTAAAGGGGAAAAAAATCGCTGGACTTGTTGAGACTAAGAAGAGGCTGAGAAATTTAAGAACTTAAAGATAAACAAGTTGTGAAGGTTTTTGCTATTCTTTCATCAATCCCAAATGTAACATCCCAATATTTTAGAATATTAATTAATTCTAATTAAAAAAAAAAAGTATTTATCAATTGTGGGTGGCACGTTGGCCACCCATAATTGAAATCAAAATGGCCCAAATAAGGCCAGCAGTGGGCAGCAACGTGCTGCCCACTTAAATCAATTAAAGGGGAGGGATTTTCCCCCTCAGATGCGAACACAAAGAAGGAGCAGGGGAGAGTTCGGCATTGACGCCGAAAACAATGAAGAAGGAGGAGAGAATAAGCAATGGAGTGTTCTTTTGAGCTCAAATCCTTTAGGTAATTTTACTTTCTTCCCCTCTAGCCCTTAGATTTTATATGTTGAGCAATAATCTCATCTTTGCAAGGCTAGGAAAAATTTAGGGTTTGATAAGGATTTCAAAAATACTTGTTTTAAGAGATAGTTGTACATTGAAAATAATCTCATTGATGATTTTTGAAATCTCTACGCCTTAAAAACCTTTGGGTTATACTCTAATTATGTTTTGACTTACCAAAGATTCAAAAATAATTAGAAATCTTATTGTTGTTGTAGAGAAGTGAAACTACATGATCTTGATGATTTAAAAGAGCTTATTTGATTGAAATGAAGGTTATGAAACATTAAGTACTTTATTAATTGATTGATTTAAGTTTTTGGATTTTATTAAACTTTGGAAACTTATGTTTTGAGTGGAAATTTGGAATGATATTGTTGTATTAGAGTTGAATTATGTTTTAGTTTCTATTAAGCTTTGGAAAGACAAAGCTTGGTAAATCCAAAGATTCTTCTTGATTCTCCAAATTTGGTGTTGCGAAAAGATATTTGATTCTTACAAGATGCAATGTTGATGATTAATGATTATTAAACTTTGAAATCCTTTCGGTCTTGGCTAAATAAAGTTTGAACTTGTTAATTATCAAGAACCATGAGATATTGTGATTGACTTTGAAAACAAATGTTGTTAAATTGTTCTAAAGTTTTGAAAGAGTTTATTGGAATTAAATAGATGTTTCTATTGCCATAAATTCATGAATGATGTTCAAGTGGGAATTTTGGTATTACAAGCTTTGAAAATTTGATTTTTGGAAAAATGTTTTTACTTAGTGTAACTTTATTTTGGGAAAGGAATGATTCTGATAAGTTGACTTAGATTTGTTGGTGGCATTTGTACGATTAGATGGTGATTTATTTGATTAAGATTGGGTTTGTGCAAGTGGCCTTGAGTTGGAATGTGAATTAGTAAATGTTTAGGTAATTGAATTGCGGTTTTTTTGGATTATAGTTGACAATTTCTCTTAAAAGCTCGGGTTATGGCTCTTGGGCTTGGATTGTTTTTAAATAACCCTGTTGTGTATGATCAAATCATTGATATGGAATTTTTGGTTTCTAATTGAATGTAGAGTCCTGATATTATGTCCGTTGAGCACTAATCCGGCCTCACTATGGTAACAATTACTTGCTTCAAAAAGGTAACCACTTCCTTGTCTTATGGGTGTGTATGTGTGTGTGATTGATAGGTTACAGAAGGTTTGTTAGCCTTATGGTATGTTGGTGATATTGGGCTCTATATATATAAATCTTAAATTGTCTACGAATATTTTCTGCTGTGTGAATTGATCAAATTGATATGACTACTGAGTCAAAATTGTGATGTGTCACTGTATAACTTTGATAATAGAAATGCTTAAATTCTTGATGTAAATGTGTGATATAATATATCTGTAAAATCTGTTGGTTGATTTGGCGCTCTCTGAGCTTGTAACCACTCCCTTGTCTTACTGGTGTGTGTGTATGATTGGTAGATTTAGGAAGGTTTGTATGCCCTATGGTGTATTGATAACACTTGGGCAAAATGTGATCTGAAATGTTATATATATATAAATCTGAACATGTTCTAAGAATTGATGAATTTGCTATGGCAATTGAGCCAACATTGTGATTCTGTATTGAATTCTTAATGAAAATGTCTGATGTTATATTTGGTATATCTGTGACTTGACTCGGCGCCCTTTGAGCTTTGGCTCCCTCCCCTTCACGTGATGAGGTTTCCCGACGGCGATCGGGTTAACCTTTTGGGCTAGTGCTGACGTTTGGAACCGATTCTTGGTGGTTCTGTCAGTCACTTGGATCTGTCTCGACGGAGACGTTTGGATCTTGTTGCTAGTGCTGACGTGTGGAACCGATTCTTGGTGGTTCTGTCAGCCACTTAAATCTGTCTCGATGGAGACGTTTGGATCTTGTTACTAGTGCTGACGTTTGGAACCGATTCTTGGTGGTTCTGTCAGTAAATTGGACCTGTCTCGATGGAGACGTTTGGATCTTGTTGCTAGTACTGACGTTTGGAACCGATTCTTGGTGGTTTTGTCAGTTACTTGAATCTGTTGGATCTACCCTTCGGGGTGTTTGGATCATTGTTGTGGAAATGAATTGCTTCTTATATGAATTATCGTTTTGACATGTTATGGTTTATGAAAGATACTGATACTAAGATCTGATTACTGTTTATGACTATTTTGTTATAGTTGTTGGCTTATATTACTGTATATGTACTCGTATAGTTGCATGTGAGGCAAATGGGAAGAATAAGTGTTACTGGAACTTTGTCTCACTGGTTGCATTTCATTTTCAGGTTTGAATTCAATGTTATAGGAAAGGGCAAGGAGCTAGAGGAAACTCACATAACGTGAGACCTATGAGTACTTTCTAGTATTATGTATATTGCCAAACACTAGGCTAGCCATGCATGCATATCCGTTTCCGCATTTTATTTGATATTATGGATTACTGTATGATGGTATATTTTAAGACTTGACCCTCTCCGACAAATCTGTGTTTTGAGACCTAGTGATTTATTTATATTCTAGAATTGGCGTTCACATGGTATGCTGTTGATTTCTAGAGGATGGAAATTCTACTGATTATGTTTGGATTGATTGCTATTGATCGAGATTATGACTTATTTTGTGATGATAACCTTTCTTGGATTCTTGGTTTTGACAATTGTTTTGAATTACCATGTTAGATATATTCTTTTCTAACATGGTATATTTACTTTTCTTAAAGACATGGTCTTCTATGTTATAAACTTTCTAGCATTGCTTGGTTAAATGAGTTACCCTCAATTATTTAATAACCATGTTAGCCTTTACCCTTTTCTAACATGGTTAATCTATTCAAGTTATGGTAATCTTTTATTATCCATGATAGCCTTCCAAATTATTTAACAAATGTCTTTTCTATCATGGATAAACGATTCTGAAATATCATCTTGCTCCTAATAACTATGATAGATCCTTTTCTATCATAGTTAGACTTTGTAAATGATTATTTTTCTCTAACTACAATGAGGTTATCTATACATTTTTCTTATTTAATTAAGACTAAACTTTTAATAACTATGATAGTATCTTTTCTATCATAGTTACGGTGTAAATATACTTACCAAATATATAAATATATTTATATTGTGTTAAAATGGTAATTAATTAGAAGGATTTTACACCAAAATCATCGAGCTTCCCCCAAGAGATATGCAACAAGGTTTCAATGATCAAGGGTCTCCCTTCTCGAAAGTTCCTCCCTTCTCTCATCTTCCAGAAACAACCACCCCCTCCTCCTTTTTGTTACTTGCATTTTGTGTTCAATATATTTTTTTTGTTTTTTTTTTCAGGGACAATTATGTAATTTCCTTCCCTTCAGCAAAATAATAAAATCTACATTGGCCCATGTAAGGTTTGAACCCAACATCCTTTTATTGGAGGGGATAAAATAATAGCACTCAATTTTCACATCTCTAGAAGCTCAAGTTTGCCGAGAACGACACAACTTTTATCGAAACTACATCTTGTATGAAACGAATCTCTAATCAAGTTTAATTCATAAAAAGTAAATCCACACACCAACTTATATATTTTCTCCCACCAGAGTGTTAACTAGGCCTTGAACTATATTTCATCAAATTTCCAATCTACAATTTAATCTGTAACTATTCTTTCTAAATTTTCAAAAGAAAATAGACATTAATTAATTTTGTTTTTTTTTCAAAGAAATATATATTTATCCTCATTTGTTTATTTACAATGATTTTTAATTTACTAATGGCATCCTAAACCTTAATTCATTCTTTATTATACCTAATGTGAAAAGTGGGGTGTTACAATTCTCTCCCCCTTAAAATAATTTCGTCCTCGAAATTAAGAAAAAAATTGTAAAATCAAGTTAATAATCGTTTCACTCATCCAAGACCATTATTATCCAATCATTTCAAGAACTTATCCCATAAATAGTTCAATCACAATTTACAGCCTAACATATCAATTTCCAACAATCAGTTATGATTACCAAAATGAAATCATAAAAACACTTCACATGCACATCATATCATCAAACTTAGATTATACAATCAAACAAAAGCACAGGAATTAGTAAAATCTCAAAGTATAAGAAAACAACCACATACAGTCACACACATACATATACATTTATAAGACTTATAATGATCAAACTAAAACCAACACCAAGGAAAACAAAATTGGACCACTTATAAGGTTGTCAATGTGTATCAACTATAATTATGTCTGAGCTCATAATAATAAACAAACTATCACTGAAGAGTCCTTGTCACACATAGCTATTGGAAACCTAAGCTCTGATACCAAAATGTCACGCCCTGAAATTCTATCGCGTGACCGGCACGAAGTTTAAGGTATCTAAACTTCGTAAGCCTTTTAAAATAATTATAGACACATTAAGCATAAATTAGTTATACATCGTATTTCCAATCATTTGCCATCTCAAGCATTTGAGTATATCATTTTCATATTAATTTAATCTTATACTTCAGCCAAAGCGGAAATTTCTCTAATCAATCAATACCTTTGCAAATTATTATTCAATTTCATAATTTAGCCCTTTCATTCACAACATCCATGAAAACTACTTGAGGGTACCACTAAATATCTTAACACCATTGTAACATCTCCATAAAGCTCTCAATCATAAAATAA
Organism: Mimosa pudica; assembly: GCA_029929735.1. Lineage (NCBI taxonomy): Eukaryota > Viridiplantae > Streptophyta > Magnoliopsida > Fabales > Fabaceae > Mimosa > Mimosa pudica. The sequence continues at coordinate 2,759,679 of JAKELP010000039.1, read as the reverse complement.
AAATTTAAGATGAACTTATTAACTATGAAATCATATTAAACCTCAGCAATGCATTAGCCCACACTCCAATTATAACTAATTACATAATCACTCTTTGAGTATCAACCAACTTCAAAACAACTGTTCTTTCTCTCTTACCACATACACTTTCCAAAACAATGCAGAAAGCAAATCAACCTCTCCCTTCCAGTCATCAATGAGCAATAATCACACAATTGCTAAAAAAAATTGAACAACACTTTCTACTTATCTTCATAAATCCCCCTTCAATATGAGAGAACCAAACCAACAGAGAAAACAATGTGATTCAGCCCAAACATAATCATTCAATGCTAGTAAGTAAAAATTAAATTTTTTTGAAACTTCAACTCAATATTGCAATACTTGTATTTGAAAAGAATAAATACCAAAGGGCAAAATTAGCATAATATATATTTAAAAGCATATTTTCTTTCAAGTATACAAAATAAATATGAAAACTCATTTTTATGAAAAACTTGTTTTCTATAGAGGAACTGACACGCAGCGAATAACAAGCGCAGCACAGAGGCCACGAAACAAGCGTAGCTCGAAATCTACAAGTCAAACGCAACCCAAAGGCCACGAAAAACTAGCGTAGCTCGAGACTACGAAACAAGCGTGGACACACAGTCACACGAGGGTAAATAACCAAGCGTGACACGAAGTCACGAAAACAAGCGTGGCAAGCCACGAAACAAGCGTGACATGAAGTCACGAAACAAGCGTAGCTCGAGGTTACGAAAACAAGTCGAGCGTAGCTCAAGACTACGAAAACAGTTCAAGCGTAGCTTGAGACTACGAAAACATTTCAAGCGTAGCTCGAGTATACGAAAACAGTTAACGTACCTCGAGACTACGAAAACAGTTCAAGCGTACCTCGAGTCTACGAAAACATTTCAAGCGTGGTAAAACCACGAAGCAAGCGTGACACGAAGTCACGAAAACAAGCGTAGCAAAGCTACGAAACAAGCGTGACACGAAGTCACGAAACAAGCGCTTTGTGTCTAGTTCCTCCAATAAAAGTATATATCATAATAAATAAATCAATTTGAAATCACATATCAAATCTCATCAACTGTAGAACTTCAAAGCGTTTGGAAGCATACTTGGGCCAATATACCCAAAAACAATAACCATATTCTGGAAATACGATAACTCCTTTATCAAATAGTTTATAATAAAATATTCCAGCATGAAATTCCACAAAAGTGTCTCTATAATTTTCAAATCACTTCTATACATAAGTATAAAATATACTTTAAACAAATATAAGTGAGAATAAAAGAACAAAATATATTCTTTATTCATACGACAAAGAAAATATAAATTAGTTGGCACCCATATCCCACCACCCATGCCAAGAGGGAACAAGCTAAGGAGAACAAGAGAAACTATTAAGCATAGCCAAAGTAAATCAACATACACCTAAGTCAAACATCAATAATTATTTCAGCCTTCAAAGAATAAGCCTTACGTAAATCAAAGCAAGTTTGGTACTCATAAGAATTCATCTTCATTATAATAAAAACAAGGAATTAACATAAAGTCATTACAACATCCTAAATGAAATCCTCAAACAGCATTTTGATACTATTAACACTACTTTTACACCTCAAATTAGATCAATCCGTCATAGAGAAAGAGCAGCAAATATGATAAACCATATCTTTAATTATTACTTGAGCATCCACAATTTCTCATCACATTTAAACATTCTTCAACACTACTTCTCCACATCACACCATCCACACAAAGATTCATATTCAAAATTCCCATCTTAAACAATCAATCCATTAATGAAGAAGACCTTGATTGCACATTAAGTAAAATCTAATTCAAGCTCTCAATGTATTTCCTCTATAAGTCAGCTAGTATATCAAATGCACCCTGTTCAGTCATGTTACACAAACAATCTAAACCCAATATATACACAAACCATACAACAGACGTACATAGACCTTGAAAGAAAGTTTTGAGATTTATACATAGACCACCGCACCCACCCACAATAAGCCAAAAAAAACCCAATGATCAGCGAGCTAGCAAAATTGCCAATAACCTTGCCAAAGCACAAATAATTCAAGAATAAAATAAAAAAAATAGTATCCACATGTTCAAATCAATAAGTTCAAAAATTTCTAAAGATCAATTTCCTGAAATTTCACTTCCTTACCAATTACTGATATCACATCTGAGTATCGTCCATTTAGGGAGCTAGAGTTAGTAAAATATATCGTATATTATGTTACCAAACAATAATTAAGTTCTCCTTCATAAAAAAAACTCGAGTAAAGCCAATGACCAATAATAAGATCAACAATACTTTTACATCACAATGAAAGGTAAGAAGAATTAAGTCATTTTCAATTAGGTAGTCCAAAAAAACATAAATGTCTCAATTACATTTTATCTAACACCTCAAATCACCTAGCAAGTCTATAATTTTCAAACAATGTCTTCTCTCGGACATTTTATCAAACACATTAAGTGCATTCCAAAACCAAATGATATTATCAATCCCTTTCACAACCACTTTCTTCCATCATTATGTTCCAGCCTTCATTCATGTTCTTCAAGTATGATACTAACAAATTTCTAGATTTTATTAGACCTTTTAACAAACACTTTGAGTGCACTCATAACCAAATGATATTATTTACCCTTCACTTATAAATCTCATGCCAAAATTTCCCTTGTACTATAAAATGAAACAATGCAGAATATTAATTTATTGCTGTCCCTTCTCACCCATCAAACATGTTTGTCAAAAATATAAAAAAAAAATAGAACCAGCAGCAAAATCCAAGAAGAAGTTACTTTACATTTCATAAATGAATGATTGATGCTCAAAAATAGTTCCTATCATGTAGAAGAGGCAAGAAATCAACTCTTACCTACATTCCTCCACTTCTTAGGCGCTGGACACAAGAGAAAACAACACGTTGCAGCAACCATCAACACTGATTTAAAGGGGAAAAAAATCGCTGGACTTGTTGAGACTAAGAAGAGGCTGAGAAATTTAAGAACTTAAAGATAAACAAGTTGTGAAGGTTTTTGCTATTCTTTCATCAATCCCAAATGTAACATCCCAATATTTTAGAATATTAATTAATTCTAATTAAAAAAAAAGTATTTATCAATTGTGGGTGGCACGTTGGCCACCCATAATTGAAATCAAAATGGCCCAAATAAGGCCAGCAGTGGGCAGCAACGTGCTGCCCACTTAAATCAATTAAAGGGGAGGGATTTTCCCCCTCAGATGCGAACACAAAGAAGGAGCAGGGGAGAGTTCGGCATTGACGCCGAAAACAATGAAGAAGGAGGAGAGAATAAGCAATGGAGTGTTCTTTTGAGCTCAAATCCTTTAGGTAATTTTACTTTCTTCCCCTCTAGCCCTTAGATTTTATATGTTGAGCAATAATCTCATCTTTGCAAGGCTAGGAAAAATTTAGGGTTTGATAAGGATTTCAAAAATACTTGTTTTAAGAGATAGTTGTACATTGAAAATAATCTCATTGATGATTTTTGAAATCTCTACGCCTTAAAAACCTTTGGGTTATACTCTAATTATGTTTTGACTTACCAAAGATTCAAAAATAATTAGAAATCTTATTGTTGTTGTAGAGAAGTGAAACTACATGATCTTGATGATTTAAAAGAGCTTATTTGATTGAAATGAAGGTTATGAAACATTAAGTACTTTATTAATTGATTGATTTAAGTTTTTGGATTTTATTAAACTTTGGAAACTTATGTTTTGAGTGGAAATTTGGAATGATATTGTTGTATTTGAGTTGAATTATGTTTTAGTTTCTATTAAGCTTTGGAAAGACAAAGCTTGGTAAATCCAAAGATTCTTCTTGATTCTCCAAATTTGGTGTTGCGAAAAGATATTTGATTCTTACAAGATGCAATGTTGATGATTAATGATTATTAAACTTTGAAATCCTTTCGGTCTTGGCTAAATAAAGTTTGAACTTGTTAATTATCAAGAACCATGAGATATTGTGATTGACTTTGAAAACAAATGTTGTTAAATTGTTCTAAAGTTTTGAAAGAGTTTATTGGAATTAAATAGATGTTTCTATTGCCATAAATTCATGAATGATGTTCAAGTGGGAATTTTGGTATTACAAGCTTTGAAAATTTGATTTTTGGAAAAATGTTTTTACTTAGTGTAACTTTATTTTGGGAAAGGAATGATTCTGATAAGTTGACTTAGATTTGTTGGTGGCATTTGTACGATTAGATGATGATTTATTTGATTAAGATTGGGTTTGTGCAAGTGGCCTTGAGTTGGAATGTGAATTAGTAAATGTTTAGGTAATTGAATTGCGGTTTTTTTGGATTATAGTTGACAATTTCTCTTAAAAGCTCGGGTTATGGCTCTTGGGCTTGGATTGTTTTTAAATAACCCTGTTGTGTATGATCAAATCATTGATATGGAATTTTTGGTTTCTAATTGAATGTAGAGTCCTGATATTAGGTCCGTTGAGCACTAATCCGGCCTCACTATGGTAACAATTACTTGCTTCAAAAAGGTAACCACTTCCTTGTCTTATGGGTGTGTATGTGTGTGTGATTGATATGTTACAGAAGGTTTGTTAGCCTTATGGTATGTTGGTGATATTGGGCTCTATATATATAAATCTTAAATTGTCTACGAATATTTTCTGCTGTGTGAATTGATCAAATTGATATGACTACTGAGTCAAAATTGTGATGTGTCACTGTATAACTTTGATAATAGAAATGCTTAAATTCTTGATGTAAATGTGTGATATAATATATCTGTAAAATCTGTTGGTTGATTTGGCGCTCTCTGAGCTTGTAACCACTCCCTTGTCTTACTGGTGTGTGCGTATGATTGGTAGATTTAGGAAGGTTTGTATGCCCTATGGTGTATTGATAACACTTGGGCAAAATGTGATCTGAAATGTTATATATATATAAATCTGAACATGTTCTAAGAATTGATGAATTTGCTATGGCAATTGAGCCAACATTGTGATTCTGTATTGAATTCTTAATGAAAATGTCTGATGTTATATTTGGTATATCTGTGACTTGACTCGGCGCCCTTTGAGCTTTGGCTCCCTCCCCTTCACGTGATGAGGTTTCCCGACGGCCATCGGGTTAACCTTTTGGGCTAGTGCTGACGTTTGGAACCGATTCTTGGTGGTTCTGTCAGTCACTTGGATCTGTCTCGACGGAGACGTTTGGATCTTGTTGCTAGTGCTGACGTGTGGAACCGATTCTTGGTGGTTCTGTCAGCCACTTAAATCTGTCTCGATGGAGACGTTTGGATCTTGTTACTAGTGCTGACGTTTGGAACCGATTCTTGGTGGTTCTGTCAGTAAATTGGACCTGTCTCGATGGAGACGTTTGGATCTTGTTGCTAGTACTGACGTTTGGAACCGATTCTTGGTGGTTTTGTCAGTTACTTGAATCTGTTGGATCTACCCTTCGGGGTGTTTGGATCATTGTTGTGGAAATGAATTGCTTCTTATATGAATTATCGTTTTGACATGTTATGGTTTATGAAAGATACTGATACTAAGATCTGATTACTGTTTATGACTATTTTGTTATAGTTGTTGGCTTATATTACTGTATATGTACTCGTATAGTTGCATGTGAGGCAAATGGGAAGAATAAGTGTTACTGGAACTTTGTCTCACTGGTTGCATTTCATTTTCAGGTTTGAATTCAATGTTATAGGAAAGGGCAAGGAGCTAGAGGAAACTCACATAACGTGAGACCTATGAGTACTTTCTAGTATTATGTATATTGCCAAACACTAGGCTAGCCATGCATGCATATCCGTTTCCGCATTTTATTTGATATTATGGATTACTGTATGATGGTATATTTTAAGACTTGACCCTCTCCGACAAATCTGTGTTTTGAGACCTAGTGATTTATTTATATTCTAGAATTGGCGTTCACATGGTATGCTGTTGATTTCTAGAGGATGGAAATTCTACTGATTATGTTTGGATTGATTGCTATTGATCGAGATTATGACTTATTTTGTGATGATAACCTTTCTTGGATTCTTGGTTTTGACAATTGTTTTGAATTACCATGTTAGATATATTCTTTTCTAACATGGTATATTTACTTTTCTTAAAGACATGGTCTTCTATGTTATAAACTTTCTAGCATTGCTTGGTTAAATGAGTTACCCTCAATTATTTAATAACCATGTTAGCCTTTACCCTTTTCTAACATGGTTAATCTATTCAAGTTATGGTAATCTTTTATTATCCATGATAGCCTTCCAAATTATTTAACAAATGTCTTTTCTATCATGGATAAACGATTCTGAAATATCATCTTGCTCCTAATAACTATGATAGATCCTTTTCTATCATAGTTAGACTTTGTAAATGATTATTTTTCTCTAACTACAATGAGGTTATCTATACATTTTTCTTATTTAATTAAGACTAAACTTTTAATAACTATGATAGTATCTTTTCTATCATAGTTACGGTGTAAATTTACTTACCAAATATATAAATATATTTATATTGTGTTAAAATGGTAATTAATTAGAAGGATTTTACACCAAAATCATCGAGCTTCCCCCAAGAGATATGCAACAAGGTTTCAATGATCAAGGGTCTCCCTTCTCGAAAGTTCCTCCCTTCTCTCATCTTCCAGAAACAACCACCCCCTCCTCCTTTTTGTTACTTGCATTTTGTGTTCAATATATTTTTTTTGTTTTTTTTTCAGGGACAATTATGTAATTTCCTTCCCTTCAGCAAAATAATAAAATCTACATTGGCCCATGTAAGGTTTGAACCCAACATCCTTTTATTGGAGGGAATAAAATAATAGCACTCAATTTTCACATCTCTAGAAGCTCAAGTTTGCCGAGAACGACACAACTTTTATCGAAACTACATCTTGTATGAAACGAATCTCTAATCAAGTTTAATTCATAAAAAGTAAATCCACACACCAACTTATATATTTTCTCCCACCAGAGTGTTAACTAGGCCTTGAACTATATTTCATCAAATTTCCAATCTACAATTTAATCTGTAACTATTCTTTCTAAATTTTCAAAAGAAAATAGACATTAATTAATTTTGTTTTTTTTTCAAAGAAATATATATTTATCCTCATTTGTTTATTTACAATGATTTTTAATTTACTAATGGCATCCTAAACCTTAATTCATTCTTTATTATACCTAATGTGAAAAGTGGGGTGTTACAATTCTCTCCCCCTTAAAATAATTTCGTCCTCGAAATTAAGAAAAAAATTGTAAAATCAAGTTAATAATCGTTTCACTCATCCAAGACCATTATTATCCAATCATTTCAAGAACTTATCCCATAAATAGTTCAATCACAATTTACAGCCTAACATATCAATTTCCAACAATCAGTTATGATTACCAAAATGAAATCATAAAAACACTTCACATGCACATCATATCATCAAACTTAGATTATACAATCAAACAAAAGCACAGGAATTAGTAAAATCTCAAAGTATAAGAAAACAACCACATACAGTCACACACATACATATACATTTATAAGACTTATAATGATCAAACTAAAACCAACACCAAGGAAAACAAAATTGGACCACTTATAAGGTTGTCAATGATGTATCAACTATAATTATGTCTGAGCTCATAATAATAAACAAACTATCACTGAAGAGTCCTTGTCACACATAGCTATTGGAAACCTAAGCTCTGATACCAAAATGTCACGCCCTGAAATTCTATCGTGTGACCGGCACGAAGTTTAAGGTATCTAAACTTCGTAAGCCTTTTAAAATAATTATAGACACATTAAGCATAAATTAGTTATACATCGTATTTCCAATCATTTGCCATCTCAAGCATTTGAGTATATCATTTTCATATTAATTTAATCTTATACTTCAGCCAAAGCGGAAATTTCTCTAATCAATCAATACCTTTGCAAATTATTATTCAATTTCATAATTTAGCCCTTTCATTCACAACATCCATGAAAACTACTTGAGGGTACCACTAAATATCTTAACACCATTGTAACATCTCCATAAAGCTCTCAATCATAAAATAAAAATTTAAGATGAACTTATTAACTATGAAATCATATTAAACCTCAGCAATGCATTAGCCCACACTCCAATTATAACTAATTACATAATCACTCTTTGAGTATCAACCAACTTCAAAACAACTGTTCTTTCTCTCTTACCACATACACTTTCCAAAACAATGCAGAAAGCAAATCAACCTCTCCCTTCCAGTCATCAATGAGCAATAATCACACAATTGCTAAAAAAAATTGAACAACACTTTCTACATATCTTCATAAATCCCCCTTCAATATGAGAGAACCAAACCAACAGAGAAAACAATGTGATTCAGCCCAAACATAATCATTCAATGCTAGTAAGTAAAAATTAAATTTTTTTGAAACTTCAACTCAATATTGCAATACTTGTATTTGAAAAGAATAAATACCAAAGGGCAAAATTAGCATAATATATATTTAAAAGCATATTTTCTTTCAAGTATACAAAATAAATATGAAAACTCATTTTTATGAAAAACTTGTTTTCTATAGAGGAACTGACACGCAGCGAATAACAAGCGCAGCACAGAGGCCACGAAACAAGCGTAGCTCGAAATCTACAAGTCAAACGCAACCCAAAGGCCACGAAAAACTAGCGTAGCTCGAGACTACGAAACAAGCGTGGACACACAGTCACACGAGGGTAAATAACCAAGCGTGACACGAAGTCACGAAAACAAGCGTGGCAAGCCACGAAACAAGCGTGACATGAAGTCACGAAACAAGCGTAGCTCGAGGTTACGAAAACAAGTCGAGCGTAGCTCAAGACTACGAAAACAGTTCAAGCGTAGCTTGAGACTACGAAAACATTTCAAGCGTAGCTCGAGTATACGAAAACAGTTAACGTACCTCGAGACTACGAAAACAGTTCAAGCGTACCTCGAGTCTACGAAAACATTTCAAGCGTGGTAAAACCACGAAGCAAGCGTGACACGAAGTCACGAAAACAAGCGTAGCAAAGCTACGAAACAAGCGTGACACGAAGTCACGAAACAAGCGCTTTGTGTCTAGTTCCTCCAATAAAAGTATATATCATAATAAATAAATCAATTTGAAATCACATATCAAATCTCATCAACTGTAGAACTTCAAAGCGTTTGGAAGCATACTTGGGCCAATATACCCAAAAACAATAACCATATTCTGGAAATACGATAACTCCTTTATCAAATAGTTTATAATAAAATATTCCAGCATGAAATTCCACAAAAGTGTCTCTATAATTTTCAAATCACTTCTATACATAAGTATAAAATATACTTTAAACAAATATAAGTGAGAATAAAAGAACAAAATATATTCTTTATTCATACGACAAAGAAAATATAAATTAGTTGGCACCCATATCCCACCACCCATGCCAAGAGGGAACAAGCTAAGGAGAACAAGAGAAACTATTAAGCATAGCCAAAGTAAATCAACATACACCTAAGTCAAACATCAATAATTATTTCAGCCTTCAAAGAATAAGCCTTACGTAAATCAAAGCAAGTTTGGTACTCATAAGAATTCATCTTCATTATAATAAAAACAAGGAATTAACATAAAGTCATTACAACATCCTAAATGAAATCCTCAAACAGCATTTTGATACTATTAACACTACTTTTACACCTCAAATTAGATCAATCCGTCATAGAGAAAGAGCAGCAAATATGATAAACCATATCTTTAATTATTACTTGAGCATCCACAATTTCTCATCACATTTAAACATTCTTCAACACTACTTCTCCACATCACACCATCCACACAAAGATTCATATTCAAAATTCCCATCTTAAACAATCAATCCATTAATGAAGAAGACCTTGATTGCACATTAAGTAAAATCTAATTCAAGCTCTCAATGTATTTCCTCTATAAGTCAGCTAGTATATCAAATGCACCCTGTTCAGTCATGTTACACAAACAATCTAAACCCAATATATACACAAACCATACAACAGACGTACATAGACCTTGAAAGAAAGTTTTGAGATTTATACATAGACCACCGCACCCACCCACAATAAGCCAAAAAAAACCCAATGATCAGCGAGCTAGCAAAATTGCCAATAACCTTGCCAAAGCACAAATAATTCAAGAATAAAATAAAAAAAATAGTATCCACATGTTCAAATCAATAAGTTCAAAAATTTCTAAAGATCAATTTCCTGAAATTTCACTTCCTTACCAATTACTGATATCACATCTGAGTATCGTCCATTTAGGGAGCTAGAGTTAGTAAAATATATCGTATATTATGTTACCAAACAATAATTAAGTTCTCCTTCATAAAAAAAACTCGAGTAAAGCCAATGACCAATAATAAGATCAACAATACTTTTACATCACAATGAAAGGTAAGAAGAATTAAGTCATTTTCAATTAGGTAGTCCAAAAAAACATAAATGTCTCAATTACATTTTATCTAACACCTCAAATCACCTAGCAAGTCTATAATTTTCAAACAATGTCTTCTCTCGGACATTTTATCAAACACATTAAGTGCATTCCAAAACCAAATGATATTATCAATCCCTTTCACAACCACTTTCTTCCATCATTATGTTCCAGCCTTCATTCATGTTCTTCAAGTATGATACTAACAAATTTCTAGATTTTATTAGACCTTTTAACAAACACTTTGAGTGCACTCATAACCAAATGATATTATTTACCCTTCACTTATAAATCTCATGCCAAAATTTCCCTTGTACTATAAAATGAAACAATGCAGAATATTAATTTATTGCTGTCCCTTCTCACCCATCAAACATGTTTGTCAAAAATATAAAAAAAAAAAATAGAACCAGCAGCAAAATCCAAGAAGAAGTTACTTTACATTTCATAAATGAATGATTGATGCTCAAAAATAGTTCTTATCATGTAGAAGAGGCAAGAAATCAACTCTTACCTACATTCCTCCACTTCTTAGGCGCTGGACACAAGAGAAAACAACACGTTGCAGCAACCATCAACACTGATTTAAAGGGGAAAAAATCGCTGGACTTGTTGAGACTAAGAAGAGGCTGAGAAATTTAAGAACTTAAAGATAAACAAGTTGTGAAGGTTTTTGCTATTCTTTCATCAATCCCAAAATCATCGAGCTTCCCCCAAGAGATATGCAACAAGGTTTCAATGATCAAGGGTCTCCCTTCTCGAAAGTTCCTCCCTTCTCTCATCTTCCAGAAACAACCACCCCCTCCTCCTTTTTGTTACTTGCGTTTTGTGTTCAACAAGTATTTTACCCGTGCGATGCACGGAGCATTTTTTTTTTAATGGAATATCATATACTATAGGAATATGAAGATTTTTGGATGTTCAAAGTCAATGAATATATTAAGTGATACTTGATGTGTTATTACATAATGATTATGTATATTAAATTTAGATTACATATACTCCGCTAGTCTTAAATAAAAAACATATTTAGCTATTTAGATTATATTAAAGAAATTAGTTAAAACAACATGATATTACCAACATGTTTTTAATAATTGAAATAGAAGAATTAAATTATTCACAATCTTTCAGTCTCGTGCCCTTTCCCCACAACAAAATAAAAGAACCAAATTCCCCCCCCAAACAAAAAAAACGAACTAAATTCCCCCACCCCCTCCAAATGAGTATAAAGGTATTTTGATAAAATTATTTGAGCAATAAGGATATGTTAAAAGGTAAAGTTAAAGAGAATCTATACTATATGCAATATTTGAAGTACTATTATTATTACCAATGAATTGTTTTTAAAAATATAAATTTATATTACATTTAATATTTTCAACTTAGCCGAGAATTAAACTCATTCGTGTATAAAAACAAAAGAAGAGTCAAATTCTGTCCACAACCTCCCCATCCAAAGTTTCAAACCCCCACCCTAAAAAAAACCAAGTTTCCCTTGGGGACCTTCTCCATACGAAAGTTCACTATGACTAAATTTTTTATTGTAGTTTAACTTTACAAATAATTTCAATTCAGATTACATGTAATATTTTGATTTGAGTAAAAATCAAACTCACACATACATAAAAATAAATGAAGAGTCAGATTCCAAACCTAACTTCTGTCATCCCATCCCCCAAAAAAATAAATTTCCCTAGTCATCTTCCTATTCAAAACTTCACTCACCTGATAACATCTATTAATCACTTGGCGGAGAATCAAACTCGCCCATTTATAATGTCAATAGAAGAGTCAAACTTCATCCCCAACAACGTTCCCTATCCAAAACCTCTCCAAAAAAATAAACCAAATTTCTCCCCAAGCACAGCCCTCAACTAAAAGTTCACTTGATCTAAATTTTTTGATAGCCGATATTTTCAAATAATTTCAATTTACATTACATAGGTTAATTTTAAATTGGTAAAGAATCAAATCATACTCACTTATTAACAAAAATAAAAGAAGAGTCAAACATGAATGGTGTACAATCAGTTTTTGAAGGGATACATGAATGGTTTTTAATTAATAAAGGAAAAGAAGAATTTTTTTGAAGTAAACATGAATGGTGTAAAGAAAAATGTAGGATTATGCAGCGGTTTTTGATTAAGAAACTTAATGTTGCGCATAATTTAATGTGAGTAATTTGTTGATGTGTTTAATTTCAGGAATATAAGGTCTAAAGGTGATTACATAATTTTGTTTACATTATGGAAAAATTCAAAGAGCCTAATTGGGCAACCTCATTAATGAGGGTTAAATTCAAATTAAATTCATGTGATTGTTTTTTTATTTATGACAAAGAATAAGACTCATAATGACTACTTATTTTTATGATAATCAATGAGGCTCCATTAATACAATTCCTGAATAAGTCACAATTAGAACCGGTTTTAGTGTGAACACAAAGAAGTTAAAACCCACATTTTAAGAGATATATTGATATATTTTTTTGTTTTTTTTTTCAGGGACAATTATGTAATTCCCTTCCCTTCAGCAAAATAATAAAATCTACATTGGCCCATGTAAGGTTTGAACCCAACATCCTTTTATAGGGAATAAAATAATAGCACTCAATTTTCACATCTCTAGAAGCTCAAGTTTGCCGAGAACGACACAATTTTTATCGAAACTACATCTTGTATGAAACGAATCTCTAATCAAGTTTAATTCATAAAAAGTAAATCCACACACCAACTTATATATTTTCTCCCACCAGAGTGTTAACTAGGCCTTGAACTATATTTCATCAAATTTCCAATCTACAATTTAATCTGTAACTATTCTTTCTAAATTTTCAAAAGAAAATAGACATTAATTAATTTTGTTTTTTTTTCAAAGAAATATATATTTATCCTCATTTGTTTATTTACAATGATTTTTAATTTACTAATGGCATCCTAAAACCTTAATTCATTCTTTATTATACCTAATGTGAAAAGTGGGGTGTTACATTATACAACTGAAATGGTATTTATTAGGAATCAATGGTCAAAGAACTGATTGCCATATTGATTTAGTATGGATTTATGATGAGGCCATATTAATTATTGTGTGTGTGTGTGTATATATATATATATATATATATATATATAGACACACCCAAAACAAAAAGCACATTCTGTATCACTTCAGTCTTCTCCATTTAATGATTTCAACTTTGGTTATTAAAATCCACAGCTTTTAAAACACTAAAGCATCAGATTTTACTTCCAATAACTCCAACCATGTTATTTTCATACATTGCCTCCACCCATCAATGGAACAAGTAGAGAGAAAACAATAACCGTTGTTCGTTGTTCCAACTTCCAAGCATCACCAAGTAACGTTGAAAACCAAGAAGTATACCTTCGGCTACATTCCAAAAACAAAGATAAAAAAATCAGCACAATACAAAGATTGATCAATCATCATATCATAGCTTTACTCTCTCTCTCTCCCCCCAAACAAATTACATACGCCATGAAGGTGAACTTCCAATCAAAGTTTAAAGAAACATGAGTGAAATTCAATTAAAATGCAGCCAATTCCAAAAACAACTCTACTTAAGCCATTGAATAAAGCAGAAGTGCTGAATTAAGTTCACAAACAAAGAGGAGCTACATTTTTACCTCATGAGGATCATTATAGATGATAAGATTTGTAGAGAAAGCGGTAGAAATAGCAGGAATGAGGAAAGCATAAGGAGTCCCCACCACTACCACTGGAAGTCGAGTTCCGATCCACCAAGTCTGCAACAATGTGTTTATACCAGAAACAAAAAGGAGAGCATAAAGGTTTTTTAATGATCAGATGAGAGTATAAAGATGAAAGACAATTAGAAACGGTTAAGGCAAAAAAAGAAACGAGGGGCAAGATGAAATTAGAAATAGTCAGTGTGAGTGCCGATCAGTATGTGGGAGGGAAGTTATATGTTTTTATTTTTATTGATTCTTATTATAAATTAAAGATGATAAACCAGTTACTTAAAATGTAACTTCTCTCATAAAAAATGGTTTTCACATCACAATTTTTCCTATTTTATAGCTTTTCATTTCATACATACATACATAACTGATTTTTTAATCAAAATATATATAACTGATTTCACTATATAAGAATTCCTATATTTTATAGCTTTTCTTTTCAAATATCCAAGTGTAAATTTTATATGTATGAACAAACTCAGCCTATGGGAATATTCAACAATAACAAAAAAATAAGCGCGGACATTTTTCCATAACCGAGTTTGACATGCGTCTCTAAAATATGACTCTCTCTGTGTGTATATAATCGGGGGAATTTTTAGTCTCTAAAATATGCATGACTATATATGTTGACATTTTTTAATGGATAAACTTGATTTTCACTATCATTTCAATTTTCCTATTTTGTAGTGTTTATTTTTACAAATATTTTGACTAACTCAATCTTTATATATTATACTACTGAAATTCGTGGCTGTCACCCAAGAGGGGGGGGTGAATTGGGTGAGGGAATAAAAACTTAAACTCTTTTCGAAAGACTGCTTGTGCTCGGTGATGATGATAATAAATAATGCTATGCACAAGTCAGTATGCTATGTGATGCAAAATAGAATGATCAAGTATAAATATATGCACACATAAATTTATCCTGGTTCGGTCACCCAGACCTACATCCAGTCCCCAGGCTACACCTGAGATTTCCAATCCACTATTCTTGTTTAAACCGGGCACAAGAGAAGCCTTTACACTTTAGGTTTTACGAGCACGGGTTCACCTAACAACCCACAGGTTTTACACCGGGTTCACCTGCAAACCTTACAAATGCAAGTTTTACGGGCTAACTTGCAACCTATGGAGATTTAGACAACCTCTAAATGCTCCCCCTTACAAATTGTAAGTTTACACTATGTTCACTCTATGAACTGATTGTGCTAAACACTTAAGCTCAAAACTAACTCTCTCTAAGAGTGGATGATGTTACTCACTTAAGTACAATAAAATTACTCTCTGAAAAATATCACAAATCTGGATCTGAGAGTAGTAGAAGATGTGTAGAACGAAGAATATGATATTTCAGATACAATGCTCTGTTCTCTCTTTTTCTTCCATTCAAGTTTACTTCTTCAGAAATGAAGAACATCCCTTTTATACCAGCCTCTGAATATCTAACCGTTGGAGAGGCAATAAGACCGTTTGATTATAGACGTTGGGGCCTTGTTTACGTTGTCCTCATTAATGCACAGCAGGGTTGACTTTGCTTTATCTGAAAAGGTGCTCTGACCATGCTGTTCTGTCAACACTGTTCTGACAATACTATTCTGACAAAAGTCGTTCTGACATCTGAACACTTTGTACGGTCCGACTCTTGCTTGCTGTCAGAGAGGACTTCGTTCCTCAAGCATAAGTCCAGGATGTTAAGAGACTCACTATCGGAAGCTCTCTTGCTATCTGAAGCTCGTGGACTCTAACATTTTGCTTGCTATCACATAGAGGAACTTTGTCTTCCAAGCACTTGTCCATGAATGATAAGAGTGCTTTGCTATTGGATCCTCTCTTGCTATCAGAAGCTCTCTTATGGACTCTGACTCTTGTGGGCAGTATGAGCTTTGACACCTTGAGTGAATCTTCAGATTAAGTTCTCATACTCCTCATGCTTGGTAGGTAACAATGTTGTTTGAATATGTCTGTTATCCTCTTGTTACCGTTGGAAGAAACATCTTCTTAAATGCTTCAGCAGGGTTGACTTGCTTTATCTCTGAAAAGTAGTCCTGACACCTCTGCTCTGTTAAAAGCATTCTGTCTTCTGAGTATGTGACGTTCACTCTTGTACTCTTGCTGACGGATGATCATCGTTCATCTGGAAGTGGCAATCTTGCTCTGCAAGGGTTAGTCTCTGAAATCCAACGCCAAGAGTCTTTCCATCCGGAAGCTCATTTGCATCCGCAAGTGTAACTAAGTTCTGCACATACTGGTTAGTCCAACATAGCAATATATATAATCAGATATAGTAAAACTACACATGTTGTGGGAAGTTTGCTATGGGAAGTAGTCTTACTTAGACTATGTTCTGACTTAGTGTAATGTCTACTGACTCTAAGGGATCTCTATTCCAATAGTCAGCTTAAGTCTCGTTAGTTTACTCTAAGTCTTCCTAAGTGACTCAGTGTGTCATTCATGCTATGTATATTAAGTCAACACACAATCACATGAAGTGGGAGTTTACTTAGTCTAGGATGTATCCGGAAGCACTTCTCCATCCGGAAGTGAATTCACTTGATGAGGGATTTAGTTCACCATGACTTGCTCTCGCTTAGTCTATCACTCAGCGCTAGTCACTGAGCTATCGGAAGCACTTTTACTTGATGTGGTGAATTCACTGACGCTTAGGGTGAAATCTATTCTATCAGTCTGCGCCAGTCAAGATCTAACAGGAAGCAACTTCACTTGATGTTGCATTTCCGCTGACGCTCGGGGTTATATCTAGTCTATCAACCTGCGCCAGTCTAAATCTAATAGGAAGTGCTTTCGCTCGGCGAAGTAGACTTACTGACGCTTGGGGTAATAACTATTCTATTGCTCTACGCCAGTCTAAGTCTAACAGGAAGCGCTTTCACTTGGGGAAGTAGACTCACTGACGCTTGGGGTAATATCTATTCTGTCGCTCTGCGCCAGTCTAATTCTAACAGGAAGCGCTTTCACTTGGGGAAGTAGACTCACTGTCGCTTGGAGTAATATCTATTCTATCGCTCTGCGCCAGTCTAAGTCTAACAGGAAGCAAACTCACTTCCGATTGAAACATAGCTTAGTCTTAAGGTTTTGTGTACCTAATTCTCATGGACTAAGTTAAATCCCTAGTGATTTACTTGCTGACGCTGGGGGATGAAAGCATTCATCCGCATGCGCAAGTCCTAATCTAACCGGAAGTGATCTTGCATTCTCAAGTGATCTAACTCAGGATTCTAACCATGTCATCTAATCCCTCCTAAGCGTTGATTATGTTCTCTTAAGTACTAGACCATATCATACCTTAGTCACCATCAAAACTTAAGATTCTAACATTCTCCCCCTTTTTGATGATGACAAACCCATAGATGACTAGAGAACATAATTAAAACTTAGATCACTTCCAGAGCTATATTTCATTCCCAGTTCTCTCCCCAGATATCTTATCTTTCAGCTCTAGACTTCTCATGTCTCATCTCTAGACATCTCGTGTCTCATTTCTCGCTAGACATCTTATATCTCATCTCTAGCTAGACATCTTATATCTCATCTCTAGACATCTCATCTCATCTCTAGACATCTCATCTCTCTCCCCCTTTTGGCTTCATCAAAATCCAATAGGTGCAAGCTAGCCTTAGGGATGGGGATACTTTTATCGTTCTCCTAGGAATGGGCTTTCTACCTAATATTTCTCCCTATGTATCGCTAATAAAGATTTGTTCTAGACTATTCAATACAATGTACGAGAATTAACAAGGAACAGCAATAATGGCTCATGATCCTAAATGATTGTATTCTCCCTAAACACTATGTAGGATAGTTAAACATGTTTTTCAAAGGAGATATTGATACATCAAATCTAATCATAATTAAATTAAGATCAAAACATACAAAACAGTTTTCTTTTTGAAGGTGAAAATTCTTTCCAAATGTAATTTTGATCCTCTCGAATTGATTAACATGATATCAAAAATAATTTTTGATGTGTTTAAAAATGATGATTATGATATCAAATGAAATATGTGATTTTAAATTCAAATGAGATGAAATCTGATACCTAATGAAATCAAATGAGATCTGAGTTTGAACTTGTGGTATCAAAGGAAATGATTGAATGCCAAATGAAATTTGTGATACCATATGAAATGAAATCAAATCAAATGAAATTTGTGTTTTTAAAAGTGCCAAAAATAATTTCCAAACAAATTGCATCACAGCATCTTAAGAGTTTATTATCGATGACAGCATGTGACTCTCTATTTTCAAGGGATCATTAACAGGTAATGTCCACTTACTTCTCTTCTATATTAAGATTAATCATCATTAAATCAAGAAAGGAAGCATATAAGAGAGGTATGTTATCAATTACTTTCCAGCATGTCATTTAGAGGATACAGATGTGTGAGCTAGGATGATTTTCTAAGACAGTGAATGATTTTGAAGTCAATGCAGATTGAGAGAAACATCCTAAGTTGACACCCTTACCAATGCCATGTATGCATCATATGTAAGAGATGGTAAGGTGTAGATGTTACCACAGATGAGGGGTACTCATACTCTATTAGACTCAGGAATCTGAATCATACGCAGATAAGCATGCTTCCTGACATCTTCAAGAGGTGTGCTATCTCAAGTGGAAACCCCTAGCGCAAGTGCTTTGATGATTCGCTTCGGCAAGCTGAGCTACAACCACAAGCAGACATGACTGGGCAGTCACTCTACTCTTCCCATGGTTCAATAGTTGGCCTGCTATCGAAGGCGCTGATTGTTGTGAAAGCAACCTTGCTCAAACTTGATGATTGGTCCTGCATATGCTTGAGGAAACAAATGCTTTCTGATGGTCAGTGAAAGAACTTAAGATTTAACATTGAAGACCATCCTCAGGACATTCAAGTCAATCTGTGTTAATCAGCACAAGCTAATAATTTTAAGAAATCATGCTTGCTAATTGGTTTAAGAAAATATGAGCAATGATTATGTGAAAACTAATTTTGAAATTATCTATACCTTCACATAGTTTCACTATCAAGACATGAACTCTATTTATACTCTCATGGATAAATATCAATGTGATAGTACAGAGAATATTAAACAGGTGGCATATTTTCAGAGTTTCATAAGCAAGTATAGTTCAATACATATGCCTCAAGGATGTTCATGTTAGATCATGAAGACATGTGAATTAATAACATAATGAGATTTTGAAAAAGAGAATCTTCATCCTCACAAAATAATTTGATTAGGATTGAATTCGTTTTTCAAAAACAACCAAATTTCAGCATATGATTACGAGAATAATTTCCAAATTTTAGCTCAAGTTCTTCTAGATATGCTCAGTGTGATCTCATTGTTCTTAGGACATCAACAAGCATGAAATTAATACAGATTATAGCATGCTTGTGATACTATGCCATGTTTTACAGATCTAGCAGAGTTTAATTCAAGGCATTTCCTAAGATTTCTAATGCATGTCAGACAAGAGAGAGACTATCCATTTAATTTCACAACAGAATATGTAAGGGATAGAAATGCTCATGTGTATTGGCGAGAGTTTCTCAGGTTTGGTATAGTCATTCCACACATCTTGATAAGAGACATTTTCGTTGCCATTCTCTCTTGGTTATATTCATTGTTCAAGCTTCAATAATCTGTGTCAACATTCTTAAACCACAAACTTGAACTGAGATCATTAGTAGATTGAGAACTTAAAGATGTAATTAAGAGGGATGTATTGTTCTCGAAATCATAGCTGCTTATGCATTGAAAACGTTGATGCAAGAGATACCACATGAAATGGAAAATCAGAAATAACTTTTGAGTGCTATCATGAGGTATAGTTGTCATGCAAGTTTGAAGAGGATCAGAATCTATTTTTGAAAGTTTGCATTTCAGAAGGATCTTTCAAAACTCAGGGTGAATGCATAAACTATTTTCTTTCATGACTATATGCATAAGGATATACAAGGTTTTTGATCAAGATAGTCATGGACAGCATGTAGATTATGAACATTACTTATTTCTTCAGTCCCCCTTTTTTTTATGATGAATATAATGTTCACATCTTGGGATGCTTAATGTAAAATCTCAATAAGTCCATCTAACATTAGCATAGGAGATTTTACTATCAAATGCTTCGTTCCTAAGTGATCCCTTGCTTACCCAAGGAGATCTTCTATACTTATCCTTGGTTCGAAGCACTTTCTTCTGAGAGGTAGGATTCAAGAGCCTTTTCAATGATGATCGAGGAATCCACTCTCTCTTGTTCTTCTCAGGATAATTGAATGGAACTTTGTGATAGATCATCCTTGAGACAGAACCATTGTCCCTTGTGGTGGCCGACAGCTTCTTATGATTGTACCAGTGGGATTCAGCAGTTGCATCACCACGAGTTCTCTTCTCTGGGATAAGAGGAACTCTTGATTTTTCCTGCACAAGTAAGGCACTAGGAGGATGTTTTGGTACCCATTTGTACTTGGGTCCTACATGGTTAGCACTGGACCTTACTTGTCCTTTAGGAATCCATACAAACTTATTTCTCACATTTGAATTTCTTCTAAGACTGCATGTGTGAGAAATATGTCCTAATCTACCACAATAATGACAGATAATGGAATGATAATCAAAATGAGGCTTCCTATCATTATCATGATTAGTTTTCTTTAGAAAAGCTTTTTGTTCCTTTGAAATTTCAGTTTCTTTTGAAAGCTTTTCTTTTTCCTTCAACACGTGTTTACAATCAAAACATTTTTCAAGACATGTTGAAGTTTTCCCTACCGATAGTGGGCTAGCTATCGGAACCACTAGTTCTTTAAAAGAACCCTCGGAAACTTTAGATGTAGAAGAAGAAATTAGTTTTTCAAGTTTCCTATCTTTTTCTTTTAAGCCTAGAAGTTTTTTTGCAAGTTTACAATATTCAGTATATAACTCATTGTATGCATCTTGCAAATCAGAGAGTTCAATTTCAGATCCAGATACCTCACTTTCTGAATCTTCTAGGCAGAGATGGATACTCTCTTCACTGAAGTCTGCTTCCTCAATATCAGCTTCCAGAAGCTCATCAGTAGATGATCCACAAAGAGCACGAGTTGAGCTTTGGACAGCTGTGCTTTCAAGAGATGGGTTAGAAGCATATATCACATCAAGAGTATTCCAAATATCTCTAGCACTAGAGCAATGTTTGATTTTCTGGAAATCATTTTCAGTTAAGCCTTTGTATAAAATTTGCATTGCTCTAATGTTTAAGGAAAACAAATCTTTCTCCCTTTCAGTCCAGTTTCCTCTTGGTTTGAAATCAAAATCATTTTCAAAAATATCCCACATTTTCAAACTAGTGGATTTTATAAAACTTTCCATTCTTGCTTTCCACCAACAAAAATCAATATTTTCTAACACAGGTGGAATGGTATGATCAAAGCCTTTGGAAAACATTTTAACCCAAATCAGCCAAGGTCTTTGCACTTGAGATCGTTTGATCCTTTAAACAAGTGACCTGCTCTGATACCAAATGAAATTCGTGGCTGTCACCCAAGAGGGGGGGGGTGAATTGGGTGAGGGAATAAAAACTTAAACTCTTTTCGAAAGACTGCTTGTGCTCGGTGATGATGATAATAAATAATGCTATGCACAAGTCAGTATGCTATGTGATGCAAAATAGAATGATCAAGTATAAATATATGCACACATAAATTTATCCTGGTTCGGTCACCCAGACCTACATCCAGTCCCCAGGCTACACCTGAGATTTCCAATCCACTA
This sequence comes from Mimosa pudica, assembly GCA_029929735.1. Classification (NCBI taxonomy): domain Eukaryota; kingdom Viridiplantae; phylum Streptophyta; class Magnoliopsida; order Fabales; family Fabaceae; genus Mimosa; species Mimosa pudica. The sequence continues at coordinate 2,737,694 of JAKELP010000039.1, read as the reverse complement.
TTCTTGTTTAAACCGGGCACAAGAGAAGCCTTTACACTTTAGGTTTTACGAGCACGGGTTCACCTAACAACCCACAGGTTTTACACCGGGTTCACCTGCAAACCTTACAAATGCAAGTTTTACGGGCTAACTTGCAACCTATGGAGATTTAGACAACCTCTAAATGCTCCCCCTTACAAATTGTAAGTTTACACTATGTTCACTCTATGAACTGATTGTGCTAAACACTTAAGCTCAAAACTAACTCTCTCTAAGAGTGGATGATGTTACTCACTTAAGTACAATAAAATTACTCTCTGAAAAATATCACAAATCTGGATCTGAGAGTAGTAGAAGATGTGTAGAACGAAGAATATGATATTTCAGATACAATGCTCTGTTCTCTCTTTTTCTTCCATTCAAGCTTACTTCTTCAGAAATGAAGAACATCCCTTTTATACCAGCCTCTGAATATCTAACCGTTGGAGAGGCAATAAGACCGTTTGATTATAGACGTTGGGGCCTTGTTTACGTTGTCCTCATTAATGCACAGCAGGGTTGACTTTGCTTTATCTGAAAAGGTGCTCTGACCATGCTGTTCTGTCAACACTGTTCTGACAATACTATTCTGACAAAAGTCGTTCTGACATCTGAACACTTTGTACGGTCCGACTCTTGCTTGCTGTCAGAGAGGACTTCGTTCCTCAAGCATAAGTCCAGGATGTTAAGAGACTCACTATCGGAAGCTCTCTTGCTATCTGAAGCTCGTGGACTCTAACATTTTGCTTGCTATCACATAGAGGAACTTTGTCTTCCAAGCACTTGTCCATGAATGATAAGAGTGCTTTGCTATTGGATCCTCTCTTGCTATCAGAAGCTCTCTTATGGACTCTGACTCTTGTGGGCAGTATGAGCTTTGACACCTTGAGTGAATCTTCAGATTAAGTTCTCATACTCCTCATGCTTGGTAGGTAACAATGTTGTTTGAATATGTCTGTTATCCTCTTGTTACCGTTGGAAGAAACATCTTCTTAAATGCTTCAGCAGGGTTGACTTGCTTTATCTCTGAAAAGTAGTCCTGACACCTCTGCTCTGTTAAAAGCATTCTGTCTTCTGAGTATGTGACGTTCACTCTTGTACTCTTGCTGACGGATGATCATCGTTCATCTGGAAGTGGCAATCTTGCTCTGCAAGGGTTAGTCTCTGAAATCCAACGCCAAGAGTCTTTCCATCCGGAAGCTCATTTGCATCCGCAAGTGTAACTAAGTTCTGCACATACTGGTTAGTCCAACATAGCAATATATATAATCAGATATAGTAAAACTACACATGTTGTGGGAAGTTTGCTATGGGAAGTAGTCTTACTTAGACTATGTTCTGACTTAGTGTAATGTCTACTGACTCTAAGGGATCTCTATTCCAATAGTCAGCTTAAGTCTCGTTAGTTTACTCTAAGTCTTCCTAAGTGACTCAGTGTGTCATTCATGCTATGTATATTAAGTCAACACACAATCACATGAAGTGGGAGTTTACTTAGTCTAGGATGTATCCGGAAGCACTTCTCCATCCGGAAGTGAATTCACTTGATGAGGGATTTAGTTCACCATGACTTGCTCTCGCTTAGTCTATCACTCAGCGCTAGTCACTGAGCTATCGGAAGCACTTTTACTTGATGTGGTGAATTCACTGACGCTTAGGGTGAAATCTATTCTATCAGTCTGCGCCAGTCAAGATCTAACAGGAAGCAACTTCACTTGATGTTGCATTTCCGCTGACGCTCGGGGTTATATCTAGTCTATCAACCTGCGCCAGTCTAAATCTAATAGGAAGTGCTTTCGCTCGGCGAAGTAGACTTACTGACGCTTGGGGTAATAACTATTCTAATGCTCTACGCCAGTCTAAGTCTAACAGGAAGCGCTTTCACTTGGGGAAGTAGACTCACTGACGCTTGGGGTAATATCTATTCTGTCGCTCTGCGCCAGTCTAATTCTAACAGGAAGCGCTTTCACTTGGGGAAGTAGACTCACTGTCGCTTGGAGTAATATCTATTCTATCGCTCTGCGCCAGTCTAAGTCTAACAGGAAGCAAACTCACTTCCGATTGAAACATAGCTTAGTCTTAAGGTTTTGTGTACCTAATTCTCATGGACTAAGTTAAATCCCTAGTGATTTACTTGCTGACGCTGGGGGATGAAAGCATTCATCCGCATGCGCAAGTCCTAATCTAACCGGAAGTGATCTTGCATTCTCAAGTGATCTAACTCAGGATTCTAACCATGTCATCTAATCCCTCCTAAGCGTTGATTATGTTCTCTTAAGTACTAGACCATATCATACCTTAGTCACCATCAAAACTTAAGATTCTAACAACTACCTCCGGTCCTAAATATAGGACCTAGATGACTTTTTTTTTGAGAGGTTAAGGTTGCAAAATAGTCTATTAAATCATGACATATTTGATATATTTTTAGATTATCCATTAGTTTATAAGTAAAATAAACTAGTTTAAGGGAAAAAATTAAGTAAATCAATTTATAATTAACTTATTTTTGCTTTTTTAAGGATTTTTCAAAAAAGTCAATTAGGTCTTATATTTAGGACCGGAGGGAGTATTTTATATGGTAGAATTGATAGTATAAAATAAAACATAAAAAAACAAAACCAATTGTATAAAAAACAAAATTACAAGCTACCTACATAATATTGCCAGAATTCCTAAGCAATTCTATTGAAGCAAAAATATTAGGGCAAAGACGCATATATGACAAGCTTTTTGTTTAATTTTTTAAGCTTAGGGCATCGACAGTGATTAGGGCAGCGATTTAGAGAGGAGGGAGTGCGAAATCCTGTGTTCATTTTGCGAAATCCAAGTGCGAATTCGAAGTGGGATGCATGTGTATTGTAAGAAGTGAAGAGAAATGTCACGTGGGCATCTAGGTGGCATTTGCACAGGTGCCGCGTGGAAAAAATATAACACGTGGGCGCCAAATCATCCAACTAACGGTCAAATGTTGAAGACCGTCGGTTGAGGGTTATTTGGACCACTTTGGTTACTTTGGGTGTAATATTGTACCACCTGTTAATTTATGGTGGTGGGTGGTCCAGGGTGGTTACTTTGGGTATAAAATAGGGTCATTGCCCAGGTGGCATTTGCACAGGTGCCACGTGGAAAAAATATAACACGTGGGCGTCAAATCATTAAACTAACGGTCAAACGTTGGAGACCGTCGGTTGAGGGTATTTTTGGACCACTTTGGTTACTTTGGGTGTAATATTGTACCACCTGTTAGTTTATGGTGGTGGGTGGTCCAGGGTGGTTACTTTGGGTATAAAATAGGGTCATTGCCCAAATACTAAATATAATAATTGGATAGACGGGAAGAAGGTGGGAAAGAGAAAGTTACATTTTTCTTGCCCTTCAATGTTACCCATATCTAAACCCACCGTTAATTGCCAGCGCAGCGACTTGTGGGACTCAATTCAAAACTTTTACTCATTGATGTTAGTTTTTTTTTTGAACACATTTTTCGGACCAAACACAACAGCAAAACCAACTAACGCGGTTGGCACGCTGAAGTGCGAATGTCCTACTTATATACTCACATACACACATATTTCTGGTCGATATGGGACTAAGAGATCCCACAGGGACCCCAGTACGGCTCATTGATGTTAGTTTAATACAATAGAAGTGGTCATCTTGCTCGGATTTTAAAATTATCATGCTCTGCTTTTAAAAGTTTGTGGTTATCGTTAAAATTGCACTTTCCCTTATTATTATTGTCTATGTCTATTTATTTCTTTATTCTATTAATTCTGTATTCTTCATATGTTTCCTGAATATATTGTTTCTTATAACCTCTTAACACATGAGGTTTGCATATATAGAATCTAGCTTTGTACCCCTCTTCACACACTCTGCACTTATACTATTTACCTCACATTTTGGACCCTGCACCCGGGTCAAGAGTAACCTAGGCGAGAGAAAGTTTCTAACGATTTCTCTGCATGGTTTTATACCTTCGAGGTTACTGTGAAGACTTCATCCTAATTGATACCCATGTGACAAAATTGATCTCTATGAAGTTTTTACAACTCCATAACGGTTAAGTTTGTTAGTGAGGTCTTCATTGTTACGATGAGGGCATTTGAGAGACTTTGTGAGAATCAAAGCAACCTTAAAAACATCTCACATATTAGAGGAAAATTAGTAGTTTCCCAATTAGTTAGCATTTCCCACTGATTCTGACAAAGATATGATATAAATCTAGCCTAATATTATACTTAAAATAGGACAGTGGAGGGCATATTTTTTTCCCACTGATTCTGATTCACTGACATTAAACTAATGTAGTGTGGGATTTGACCACAATCCATATTTATGTTCTTTATGCAATTATTTCTTTTGATTAATTAATGGTTTTTTATCAGGAAAATAGGAAAAATAATTTTATTTTTTTATTGTATTTTGAAGTTGCAAATCTGTGAAATTAATGACCAATCAAATGGACTTATGGAGGTACAATAACAGATTATTCTTAAAATAGGTCACTGGAGGGCTAACCATTCTTATTCATTGACATCTAAACTTATTTAATACAGTATTTGGCCACAATAATTTTTTATACTTTTTATCCAATTATTTCTCTCGATTAATTAATGATTTGGAACTTTTCAAAAATCGCCCTTAATGGTATTTTATATTATAATGTTTTCAATATGATGTCTGAAGATTATGATTAGTATGGACAATAATTGTGTGGTGTTGATCACTTAAATTTTATTATCAATCAAGATAAACTACTCAAATATGAGGTCCCGTCAATTAACATGAATTATTTACATATTTTTGCCGCTTTGATTTTGCGTTATCAATTGAACCACTGTTTTTCAAATGTTTTCTTATAAAGTCGCGTGTTTTGGCGGTTATGTTCTTATATTACATAATGGAGGGAGCATTTCCTTAAAAACATTATGCCTTTCTTACTCTAATTTTGCAATATAACTTATGTTAGTATTTCCTCACATTTTACATTATTCCCTCACTAATTATATGGCAGCATCAATGAACTAATGATTTTCGTTATTTTAATTTTGATGGTATGCCAATCAATTAATGATTTCTGTTTTTTAAAATTTTAACAGATTTTTCATTAAAATTGAGAAAATTAAGAACGCTTGACAACGTAACTAGCGGGATTTCTTGTTATGACTCATTCTTGTGGTTGATGATGATTAGTGCGTTTTTGTTGTTCTAAGGAATATGTTTTGTTTGTAGTCTCATACAGTAGAAACTTTTGACAAGAGAAAAGATTAGTGAACATTGGCATGATGATAGTTCATTTATACTATGCGTGGGCCATTCATTAATACTCCCAATGAACTTTTATGAACTCTGCATGATCTTTTGGTGAAATAAATTGTATGGATACATTAAAAATTTAGGCTTTCCAAGTTAGTCTGAGAAATTGCAGGTGTTTACATAACTAAAATATGTAAATACATTTTGACATATTTTGCTTTTATTTTTATACCAGGGGCAAACGACTTATCTAACACATTTAGCCCAAGGTTTGATGGCACAAGAGATGAATTCAAGCAAAATACCCACCGGAAGAGTATATGGAAGAAGGCCTGTAAAAATAAAGGCAACGGTTGATCCGCTTGATAATTTTATACAAATAAGTCAGTCGATGGATAAATCCATCAAAATGAATTTCGGATTTAAATATGGCAATATACTTGACCTTCTTGGAGTACAAGTACACAGTTCAGCCCTTACCGAGCTAGGGCAATATTGGGATGTCTCCATGAGATGCTTCACTTTCCCAAACTTCCAACTAACCCCAACTATTGAAGAATATGGGGCGATTCTGAGAATGCCATATAAGAAGGATAGTATGGTGTCTAAGTATGAAAGTATACCTTCTAGCTCACAGATAGCGAAGTTGTTGGATATTGACCAAGACAAAGTTCATTTGGCGGGCATTGGACGCATTAAAGGGATAAAAAAGACTACTATAGAGACTCGTCTAGTGGAATTGGCGAAGGATGGAAAATGGGAAACTTTTGGTAGAATACTTGCTCTGGCCATTTATGGCTTAGTCCTTTTCCCATGTTCAATGGGAATAATTGACCTGGGAGCTATCAGCGTTTTCTTACAAGTAGAGCATTATAAAATAAATCCCATACCGGCTATTTTAGCAGAAACATTACTATCACTGCATTATTGCCACACCCAGCGAGGAGGTAAGATAAGAGGCTGCTTAGCAGTATTACAGATATGGATGTTGAGCCATATGGACGATGTGGAGCAAAAATCAGGTTATATAACAGATAAACACACCAACCCACTTACAGATGATCGAGTGCTTGAAAGAATTGATAAGATGAGTCAAAATGATTGGGGATCATTTTTCTCACGACAAACAGAAGATTCTCTTAAGTGGAAGATGGACTGCTGGTGGTATGAGAAGGAAAATAGACAAGCTAAAGAAGAACATTCGAGGTTGCAATAGGAAAATAGACGAGCTAAAGAAGAAAATTGGAGGTTGCAAAGGGAGATTGAAAGCTTGAAAAGGGCTCTACAAGAGAGTGAAACAAGACAAGTGAAGAAAATAAAAAACAAATGAAGAGATCGTCCAATTCTTTTTCTCTCATCCTCCAGGTGCATTTTTAATTCCTTTTTCATTAATTTGGCGTCATTATTTAGTAAGAGATCTTGAGGTAAAAAAGATTTGATAAATTGCTCAGCTTTGCCAGGAACAATATCCTAGAATTCATGAGATCATTCAAGCGTGTAGAAGGCGTAATTATCCCTTTGAGCCCACCAGTGGAGATTGTTAGTTTTTTCATTTCTTGTAAGAAAGGAGTAGAAGCGGTCAAGAATGTACACAAGTGCTGATATTATAATGGATATTATCATAAAATATAATGAAATCTTATTTTCAAATTTTATGATTATTGTAAACAGGATCACCATATATCATTTCTTTGCTTTAGCTTTTGCTATCTATATACTTATATTGTGTTTCTGTATGCTTGAATAGTTGAATTTGATGGCTTATTCTAAATGATGACTTAGTTGATTCACTTGGAGTTCCCATGGCATGGTTTCTTTTCATTGTAATTATGTGGTTACATAGTTGACCCTTTATGTGCTTGCATGGGACAAGTTTTCTCTGCTCTGACACTGATTTTGTCCCATGCAATGCAATATTTTTGTAAATTATGATGGATGGCATCAGGAGAAAGGTTCAAACAGTGAGCTTAATTGATCATCCAAATCATTCAAATTACGCTGGGGGATCCTGCCTTCATATAATGAGATCTGACTATCCTGAGGGATTCCAAGACCTGTTATTGCTACTTTATTGCGGGAGGTTATCAAAGCCTGTGCATCTCCTTTTGTACACGAACACATACATAGATATGTAAAGGTAGTGCTCTACATTCTGCTTAATATTTCTCCGCTTCCTTTTCTGCCACCTCTTCTTTTTAAAGATATATAGCTGCTTAACATGTTAAATGGAGTATCATTAAGAACTAAATGTCTTAATCCAAGTATTTTCATTTCCTTTGTTTTTTAAAATAATTTGCAGGATTATTTTATTTTCGTGTAAATTTGCAAATCTTGTATTCTGGATATTTGCTCTTCCCCTCTTATGAACTTATAAGTATATGCAGGCTGCAAATATTCAGATGGATTCTGATGGTATGGTCAAACTATGTGATTTTGGGGTGTCAACATGTATGTTTGATACTGGAGAGAGGCAACTATCAAGAAATGCTTCTGTTGGAACTCCTTGTTGGTAATATTTACTTACTCTAGGGCCACCCATATTATAGTATTTTGAAGGTGATCTTGCAGCTACGATCATGTCTATTGGTGACCCAGATACATCAATATGAATTGGCTTGATATATGCATACTCAATAATGAAATATCAAAGTTGATCAGCCACTTATATCGTATGTATGCTAAAGCAGCCAACATGAACTAATTAATGTAGAATTCTTAATAGCTTCCAAGGACATTGATTCAGCTTAAATTTAGACTATCCAAACAAAAGTGAAGCATTCCCTGAACTTTCGCAATTTCCAAAATCACAAAGATTGACCTGGTGAATGTGAGGATTAACCTGCAGCTATTCTGATTTCCGGCCTTAACGTAACTTGTCAGCCTCCCTTTTTATGATCTATTGATTTATTTTCGTGTTTTTCCAACTTCCATGCAGTTTGTAGATTTTTACCTGATGACATACTACTTAAGAGTTTTAGATAAATTGTTACTGTATATACATTTATTGTACCAGTATTTGCATTCTTGTCCTCCATAGCAGCACTTCTGGCGGAGCATTGATGATTCATTTGAAATTGCATGTATAGAATTTACCTAGCCATTTTACACACCTCTTCTGGCTTGTGATGGTTGTTTCATTCTTTTTTATTCTTGTACTGGGATTTAATAAAGTTGAGTTTTCTCCGGGTTTCATTCTTGTGCTGGCAAATGCAAAGTTTTCAGGAGAGGCAACAAGTAACAATTTAGAAAATGGTTGTTACAATAATTTAGTGCGCACTAGGGGTTTGTGGCCAGTCTTTTTTCTTTTGGCCAATTGCCTGTCATTTATTTTGGACGGTCAAAATTTTAGTTTTCCAGAGAAGTCACAGCTGTTCATATGAGAGATCACATTAGGGAGTTTTAATGCAGCCATCATAAGCTACCATTTTTGTGTTTACTTTATATACTCCACAATTGTATTCATTTGCTTGGATTTCTGTGATAAATCAGGTTTTATGTTTTAGCTACCATTTGCTTGTATTCATGGTTGTCAAAATCGCGAGTCAACTAGCCGAGTCTAGCGAGTTTGCGTTTATAGCTTAAGAGATCGTGTTAACTCGCTTACAAACTCGTTCTCCACACAAACTCGGTCGAACTCGGTCCGTTCCAAGACCGAGTTGACCGAGTTAGATATATTAAAGCCAAAACCAAAAAATCAGAAGGCTGGAACCCCTAAAAACTGAAATAAAAACAAAATCTAGTGTAAATTTACAGATAAAATACACAATACTTATATAACCTGCCCTAGATGAAGAGTATCTAGACTTCATGCGGCAGCTTCCCCAATATTCTTTAACAAGATCTCCCCTTTATTTGTTCTTTCTTGAGCCTCTGATTCTGAAGGTAGATGCAGACTTTCAGAAAGAGCACATCTTCCTTGCTGGTTCAAAGTAGTTGAAGAAGATGATAAAAAGAAGGTGAAGAAGAACTGAAGAAGAAGCTCGTTCATTTCAGAAAGAAGACTGAGAACTTGTAAAGTGCTTGCTTGAGCTGGTTTACTTTGTAAAAATAAAAGAAGTACTTTATGTTGTTTTTTAAATAAGTTTGTAATTTGTGTGGGGAAGTAGCCGTGTAGAAGTGGGTTTAGTCTGACATTGCATAATAGAGGTAAGGGGGTATTGTACTATTGTCCTATACTCATTTTAGCTTTATATATTACTTTTTGGTCTCATTATTTTATTAGTTTATTTGTTGCACTTGTACAACCAAGACTCTTTGATCAGACCAAGAAAGACCATGAGTTCATGACTCCTTGAGGGAGTATATGTAATTGGCGTTTATTTGTTGTAACTCGTATAACAATGACTCCTTGATGATCAGACAAAAAAACAAAAACCATGAGTTATTGAGGGAGTGTATATAAGTGGGGTGCCTTACTTTCTCTTCTGCTATCTAACTATTTAATTTTATTTTGAATGTAAAGCTCTACATTTTGTTAAAATAATGAGGTGTATGTATGTGGTTCGGATTTGAAAATGTGTAGAAAGAAAAAATGCAATATAAAGAGTTAAAAGAGCATGTAAAAGCTATTTGTCCTTTTCCCTAATTGTGCATGTATAGTTGTAAAGAGTTGACTATTATTTTATTAGTTGTATCAAGAGTGAATGATCCAACTTTGGTGAGAATATGGAAAATCCAATAATTTGGTGTTGATCTAAATGTTGATTTCAGCCATCCTATATTTGTTAGCTATAGTTTTTTTAAGCATGATAGTTTTTGAATGTTGAAGATTTAATGTCAATTATTTGAATATTAATCTCTTTAATTTCAATTTCTGAATTTTAAATATGCTTAAAATAATTTGTTATCATTTTTATCATTTGATTTTAATTATTAAAATTAATTATTAAAAAAGGTAAACTCTTACGAGTCTACGATACGATTCTACGTTTCCGATTCTAGGTCCCTCACACGAGTTTACTTAAACTCATGATTTTGACAACCTTGTGATCAACACCACACAATTGTCCATACTAATCATAATCTTCAGACATCATATTGAAAACACTATAAAATACCATTGAGTGCAATTTTTATAAAGTTCCAAATCATTAATGAATCGAAGGAAATAATTGCATAAAAAGTATAAAAAATTATTGTGGCCAAATACTGTATTAAATAAGTTTAGATGTCAATGAATAAGAATGGTTAGCCCTCCAGTCATGATCACTTAAATCTTATTATCAATCAAGATAAATTAAACTACTCAAATATGAGGTATGCCCGTCAGTTGACATGGAGTATTTACATATTATGAAGATGAGAAAGTGGAAGTATTAAAAGGCAACAAGGCAAGGGCATATATAGGAGCTATTTAATATATTGATTGATATGGCCCCTCCCTAGACCCTACTAATGTTTGGAGGGTGTATGATTATAAGAAATGTATGGGCCAAGAAACATTCTTTTTACAAAATTAATGATAAAAATAGAATAATTAAAGTTAGGACATTAGAAGTAGTAGTAGGAAAATGTATTTGAGGTTTCAGGATTTCACATGGCATGTTTCCACTGTCACGGGCCATATATATGTTTTGTAGTGTGTGTCGTGTCATTTGCATGTATCCTTATTATGCCTTTGACTACTCATTCTCCTCCCCTTTGAATCCACCATCCACTAGTTCATTCTAATATTTTTCTCTTCTATAATTTTTGATTTAATATAGACTCACTCTTATGTTTAACTTCAACACAATGCAACTCGATGGTAACTCGATGGTTGTTGAGTAAAAAACTCAATGATTCTTACCACTTTGATAATTACGTTCACACCCTAACTTACATCATTACAACTTATTATGATGATTCCCTTCATTGGCCAAAAAAAAAAAAGATTCCCTTCAATTTGAGTAAGGATTAATATCATTACTTAAAATCTGATTGAACTTTAATTTTGATCCATATAACTTTAATTTTAATCCAATAGTTTTATAAGGATTATAATTGGTATGAATTTGAGTGTGTGAGTCTACAATAAAAGATCTCATTTTGACCAATGAATTAAAAATAGGTTTCATTTTAGCCCATATAAAAAATAGGTTTCATTTTTTATAAAAAGTATAATATTTTATTTATTTATTTACCCCATTTCCTAATTTCATTTGCTTTTGATGGCGAGTGAATAATAATGATAAATAAAATAAAGGCTAAAGTATTCATTTGGTCCCTTATGTTTGCATCAAGTTTCAATTTAGTCCTTTATGTTTGGAAAGTACACTTTTAGTCCTTTTTTGTTAACACCGTTAGTTTAACTTAACGGAAAATGTTAAATTAACAATTTTAAATGATTATTAAATACTGAAAAAATGTTCAGATTAAAATATTTGAATGTAAATATTCTTATATTTCAAAATTTATCATTTTTTATCCAATTTCATTATAAAATAATCATTTAAAATTGTTAAGTTAGCATTTTCCGTTAAGTTAAACTAACGGTGTTAACAAAAAAGGACTAAAAGTGTACTTTTCAAACATAAAGGACTAAATTGAAACTTGATGCAAACATAAGGGATCAAATGAATACTTTAGCCTAAAATAAAATAAAATAAAATAGCGTGGGCGTGTGTCAGTCTTTGGGGATCCTAATTCATGGTCATACGGCTTACTTTCCCCCATCTTGGAACCCACGTGGCATCTCTGAGCCGTCCGATGTAAACATCCCATGGGTCCCACCCCACAGACCTTTCATTAAGTACTACTCTTAGTACTCCTATAGTAATAGTAGTAATCATCTTCCTTTCTGATAAAGTACTCCTATACAAGCAGCTTGTAGATGCTGATAAATTAAATAAAATTAAATAACGTGGGCTTGTGTCAGTTAGAGCTGTCAAAACGGGCCGGCCTGGCCCTTAAGGGCCAAGCCCTTAAGGGTCAGGGCTAAACGGGCCAAGCCCATCAGAGCTTTTTTTCAAAAAAACCTCTGTTTTCTAAAGCCCGGCCCTAGAGCAATCGGGCCAGGGTCGGCCCTCAGGGCTTCGGCCCATATAAGAAATTTAAAATTTCAACCACATACTACACAAGTTTTAACTTTTAATACGCAAGTATACTACATAAAACTCAAGTATTAATATAAATAAACCAAAACATTAATAAGGAAATAAAAAAACATTCAAATACTAATAATCCACAAGACACAATTACAACTCAGAAAAAAAAATCACAATAAATATCATTCTACAACATTTGATTGTGTTTGGCTATTAGTTGCCTCTTCATCTTCTCCACTGACAAAAATATCAAGTTTTTTCATTTCTTCTTTACACCATAAGCATTATCACCTCCATCATTTGCAAAAAAAGGTAGCTAATAATAAATTGTCTTTCAAGCATATTTGAATCTATTAGCAAATAATTAATTGTCCTTCAAGCATATTTGATAAAAAACTCACAATCATATTTAAATTCATGCAATTAATTTCTTGTGCAAATAAAAACTTGAACATTAATTAGATTGATGCAACTTGGCACATTTGACTCATTACACTATTACAAACTTACATTGAGACTAAGGACTTTGAGAATGAACATCTCTATTTTTTATTTTTTTTAGTTTAAGAAAAAGGGTCGGGCCTAACAGGGTCGGCCCTCAGCCCGGCCCTCAAAAGCCCTAGCCCTTAAGGGCCGGCCCTTCAGGGCTTACACCCCTATTTTTCCCTCTAAATCCCAAGCCCAACCCTACAGGGCTTAAGCAAAAACGGGCCGAGCCCGTATTGACGGCTCTAGTGTCAGTCTGTGGAGATCCTAATTCATGGTCATAGACTACTTTCCCCATCCACCTCTGAGCTGTCCGATGTAAACACCCAGTGGGTCCCACCCCAACACACCTTTCATTAAGTACTAATCGTAGCACTCCTATAGTAGTAATACAGTAATAGTAGTAATCATCTTCCTTTCTGATAAAGACTCAAAGCTACCCTGTGAGAACTTTCTCCAAATCTGATCATTTGTCATAATTCCCCATGTAAACTCATTGATATTTTGATATTCATGAAATAGTATCCCAGTCACATCACATGCATGAAACAGTATCACTCCCCCCTTAAATACCCCCTCCCCCAACTCTCCTTCCACCCTCTCAACTTCTACTCACTCTCACTCTCACTCTCACTCTCTCTGCTCCATTCTCAGACCAACTCCCTCAAACTCTAAACCCAGCCACCTCTAGTACAAACACGCGAATCATCCGAGTCTGACGGTGAGTATTCTGACATTTGGTGTTTGACCTCTACACTTCTCACACACCACGAAATCGAATTCTCTTTTAGCTTAAGGTCGTTGGCTTGTCCTCAGGATTTGTGCTTCTGCTTCAACTTGCGAAAGATCATTATTCTCCTCCTAGTAGCTAGCTGTTCTTGAAGCAAGGACAACTTTTTCTTGAATTGTTGGTGTTGCATTCATTCTGAAGTGACTCCTGTTTGGCACGATTCAAGGTATTTTTATGGTTTGCTAACGCTTCCTCTATGTCAATCTTGTTGAAAATAAGCATTTCTGTGAAATTGTTTGCAACTTGGACCCCAGCCCTTTTACTCATGACCGAATCTATGTGTTCAAGTCCTATAATTGTTTTCAGTTCAACCAAAATCAATTCAGAATAGGAAACTCAAAAAACACTACTAATCTGATCTGATCAAGAAAAGTGGGGAGAAATTTTGAAGTTGAATTTACATTTTTCTTCACATGCCATGTTTCCCATCTAAACCCATAGTTAATTGCCTAGAGCAGCGACTTGTGGGACCCAATTCAAGATCCACTCATTAATGTTAGTCTAATACTCCTACAATGGAAGTGGTCATCTTGCTCTGCTTTTAAATTTATCATGCTCTGCTTTTAAAAGTTTGTGGTCATCGTTAAAATATTGCAATTTCCCTTATTATTATTGTCTATGAGACTATGACTATTTATTATTCTTTGTCTTATTAATTCTTTAATCTTCATATTTTTCCTAAATATACTGTTTCTTGAAACCTCTTAGCACATGAGGCTTGTATAGAATTTTTTATTTTGTACGCTATAAAAAAAGAAAATTTTTATTTTGTACCCCTCTTCACACACTCCACACTTACACCATTTTCTTCACACACATTTTGGGCCTACACCCGGGTCGAGAGTAAACTAGGCGAGAGGAAGTTTCTATCAGTTTCTCTGAGTGGTTTTATACCCAGAGGTTACTGTGAAGACTTCATCCCAGTTGTTACCCATATGACAAAATTGATCTCTGAGGGGTTGTTACAACTCCCAGGCGGTTAAGTTTGTTAGTGGGGTCTTCATTATTATGATGAGGGCAACTGGGAAACCTTGTGAGAATTAGAACAATCTTAAAAACATCAATAGAACTCAAGAGGGGATATTTTTTTCCTAATGATTACCTTGTGAGAATTAGAACAACCTTAAAAACATCAATAGAACTCAAGAGGGGATATTTTTTTCCTAATGATTCTCGTTCATTGACATTTAAACTAATGTAGCGTGGGATTTGACCACAATTTATTTTTGCAATTTTTTCCTTTGATTAATTAATGGAAAATAGGAAAAATGATTCTATTTTTTATTATATCTTGAAGTTGCAAATCTGTGAAATTAATGACCAATCAAATAGACTTCTGGAGTTAAAACAACAGTAATTTTCAAAAAAAGGCATTAAGCAATATAATGACATACATTCACTTCCATATATGCAATTTTTTTAATGAGTTAAATGGAATTTCAAATTTTTCATAATTATGAATTCATGAGGTTTAAATCAATCTAGACATGTTATAGTGAATTTCAAATGAGTCATAAATGAGTATTTTATAAATATAATCTCACGAGATCCGGAAAAATGTGAATGGAAGTAAAATATAACGATTGATGATCATTTGGTATGGTATATTAATTGCTATATTTTTTGTTATTTTATGTGGCTGCAATTTTGAATTAGACAGATTTTAGTATGCATGTAGTTTTTATACGTAGATGTTGAGCCCTAATATTAAGTTGATAAAAAATATGGCATTGAATTTTCGTTCTTACAAGTTATGACACACGATTTTTTAGTAGAAGTTGTCTTGTAATTGCAATTTCAAATTTCTTAAAAAATGAGAATTAATTTATATTAATTACAAATAGATAAATCCTGATATGGGATAATTTTAAGAAATGTTGTATGTTGTGTGTAAGATATTTTGTCTTATAAAATTTATGGGGCCAGAACTGCAGATATATATGATTTTACTAATTCTTTGTCTTTGTTTATTTCCCTCTTGATCTTGATATGAGGAGACTTATTGAAATTTAAGAGCTCCAAAATTAACTTTTCATTATGACCATTCAATATGGTACATTGATTGATGATTTTGCTTTTTATTAAATCATTAATTGATGATTTTAAATTCCTATTTTAGAGAATTTGAATGATAATCTAATTTAAAATTAAACGAAAGCATCTCAAAGAGCTCAAATAATTGGGAATAAGGGATCGTTGTCATGTGAAGACTTGAGCAAAGGACCCTATAGACATATCATTATCCCTAAAATAAGATTGACAGAAATAATATTTTGAGTGGACATGAAATCATGATTAAATTCGTAATATTGAAAAGCGTTGTTGCACTAACGTGATTAAGTTCGTAATATTCAAGTCACTACTTCAATAAAAAAAATTCACTATATTCACTGCGTAGAGTTGTGCGTCATAAATGAAGGTAATAAATCAAAAGAATTAAATGCCGTCGCGGGCTTACATTTCACACCTCCTAAATATCTGATGAATTCAACGTGATTCAATGTAAGTGACTGAACGTGAGCGAATTACTACTTAAACACGGCTCGCCTTATTTTCGTTTGAATATGACAAATATGTTGAACCCATTTATATATTTTAAGGAACAAAGGAGCAAGTTTTTTAAGAAATAATGACAATAACAAAAATGGGGAAAGAATGCAAAGGAAGGAAAATTGATACATGGAGCAGAGAAGCATGAAAGAAAATTGTTAAGAAATTTTTTACCCAGAAAAAGCATAAAAGAAAATGTTTGATTGGAAAAAGATAAGAAAGAAATAGAATTAATTAATTAAGAATGGATAGAGAGTATTAATTAACACTCTCCCATTACCAGAGAGAGAGAGAGAGAGAGAGAGAGAGAATTTTAGTAAGGTATCAATAAAGTTATATTTTATTATTATCTAGAATCCAAAAATATATCTATATATAAGCTTTAATTAATACAGTATGATTTAATTTATGCATTATTCAATCTTTAGTAAGATTATATATATAATTAATACAGTAAGATTATATATATATATATATATATATATATATTATAAAATAATACAATTTCTAAACATCATGTTTGGATTTGTAGTTCTTTTTATAAAAAAAAAACACTATTGTATATGAATGCGTATTTTATTACTTTGTATTTGTGCTTGCTTGTTTGTATTTACTGCACCCACGTGATCTCTTTCACTCAAATGTTAAAAGGCAGCGGCTTGTCCAGGATGTATTAAGAGAGGTTCATCACACGTTAAAAGCTAGAAGAAGACCTGTAGAAGCTATAAGCCTATAGCTATAAGCCTATAGCTACGCAGGCCTCTACACAAAACCTGATTGTTTCAACTTAATTCTGCACTGCATTTCTATCATAACTTCATAAGTAAAATAATATACTCTTTCCACTTAAAAAACAAAGCAGCAGCTGGCCTCACCGCATCGTACAAAAAAACTCCTTGTTGGCGCCGGAAAAAGCAAGAAAGATATTCTGTCGGCGTCAGCCACCGTGTGCACTTGATCGTCGGCGGTCAGATCTTCCTTTTGATTAGTGATTTGTTTTTGCACATATGCTATTGCATCTTCTTCCCCACTTGTTTTTTTTTTGTTCTTTTCATGCTTGAGAGAGAGAAGGAACAGAAAAGAATGAAAAGTGTGATGTGAGGTGGCTAGGGCATATAGGAAGGAAAAGAAAATGAAAAACAAGTGAGAAAAATGAGATTTACGGAAATATTGAGAGAAAATAGGAGACATGAAAATAAACTTATAGGTAGAGGTTATGAGATCATGTCTTCACCTTTCGGAGAGGTTTTTTGTTGTTGTTGTTGTAAATAATATAAAATAAATAATAATGGTAGCTTTTTGGTAAGTAGTTGTTTGATTCCATAATTACATTTTTTTATTATATTAACTTCAAGTTCTAAATCACAGGTCATCATTTAAAATGAGAAACATGGCAACTAATGATTAGAGAGTATTTATATTTGAACAAGAGTGCATTCTTCGTCCTATTTACTTCCATGATAGGCTGACCGGTACATTGTCCCACAGACAGACAAATATGATCAAAATGTGAAGTCTGATGTAAAGCTGATTATGTTGCCTGCCTCTTTTTTTTTATATGTTTTAGGATTTATTTCAAAATTGATGAAATTTTTATCATTAGTTCGCATCAAACTTGAATGTCAGCCTTTAGCATTTATGTCTTCTTTCATATTGTTTCTTTTTGTATAGGTTTTGATTTTTGGAAAGGGCAAAGTAAGACGGCATTACTTGAAATTTTTACTGTTATGTTTCATTCTTATGTTTAATGATTTGTGTGTTTCTATTGTTATTTTGTGGAATAGGTTTTGTTTCCAGTATCCCACTTTGGAGTATTTTTATAAGAGAAAAAGAGGACCGACCAACCATGAATCGCACACAACTCTTAATTGGGTAACTAGTTCTTTGTTTGGCTTGGGGTGTAGAGAATAGTGTTCACGGTTCTGGAACTTGTAGGTTCCCAGCCGTGTACATTTTTGGTGATTCAAATTCTGACACTGGAGGAGCCTATGCAGTGTTCAGTGCAGCTCAATATCCTAATGGCGAAACTTTTTTTGGACTTCTACCAGGAAGGTTTTGTGATGGCCGCCTAATTCTTGATTTTCTCAGTAAGAATTAGAACATGTTTTGTTTCTCCTTCACACAATTAATTCTATTTCCTTATTTTTGTCATTTTGTCTTAAGTTTTTGTCTTTTATAGGCTGTTTTGATCCCAATGTAAGCATGTAATGGGTGGTTGATGATATTAATCTACGATAGATACATTTTTAAGATAATTTGTTGATGTGCGTAGCTGAAGCACTGAAACTTCCTTACATGAATTCATATATGAATTCATTTACTTGGAATTACCGACATGGTGCAAACTTTGCTGTTGGAGGTGCAAGGATTTTTCAGTATAAAGATTTTATAAGTCCATTTGATTTGGAGATACAAATACGTCAATTCAAGAACTTCAAATCTCGTGCTCATGATTTATACCATCACTTTGGTTAGTTTCTTACTCTTTATCTCTACATTTCATATATAATAGTTTCCAAATGGATCATTCTATATTGACTAAATCTGTGATTGACTATAATAAATTTTGCTACAATATTTTAGGGACAAAATCACCTATTAAAGGTGGTCTTCCAAGACCAAAAGATTTTTCAAAAGCACTATATATCATTGACATCGGACAAAACGATCTTAGTCATCATCTTAAGAATGACTCAAAGGAGCAATTCAAATCATCAATTCCTACCATCTTAAAGATCTTCAACAATGCCACGCAGGTAATCTTCATAAATAATCATGAGGTTAACTACTGATTAAGTTCTAACCACTAATACTTATAATGTCATTTTTTTAGGATTTGTACAATGAAGGGGCCAGAGTATTCTCGATACATAACACAGGCCCCTTTGGATGCTTGCCTGACAGTGTTATACGTTACAAGTCAAAACTGAGCAAGTTAGAAACAAATGGGTGTGTCAAACCCCTTAATGAGATGGCTCAGGAATTCAACAGGCAACTCAAGGGTCAAGTGATTAAGTTGAGGAAAAAACTTCCCCATGCCAAAGTCACATATGTCGCTATGTATGCAGCAAAATACAAATTCATCAGCAACTCAATGAAACAAGGTGACATTAATTTTGAGGTCAAAATGAACTCATTTTTAATATATTGAGATCATGACTTGACTTTTACATTATGTCTCGTTACAGGTTTTTTGAATCCGCTGATATTTTGCCGTGGAAATGTAAGTTATTCTGCTCCTCGTGGCGATTGTGGGGCACAAGATCATCGATGCAAGAATCCTTCTGAGTATATCAGTTGGGACGGTATACATTACACTCAAGCAGCAAACCTATGGGTTGCTAAACTCATTCTGAATGGTTCCTTCTCTGACCCCTCCATCCCAATTGGGGACTCCTGCCTGTGAAGCATACAATGAATTCATTTCTATTTTTCTATCTTCAAGTGCTAGTTAGTTAGTATTATAGACTAACTGTCATCATCTGTATCCATGTGTAATGGAATCTTGTGAACCATTGCCTTTATGTTCTTCTTTGAACAAGCTGCTAAAATAGAATTTATCTTATCTTTTCTTTAGAATCCATGTGAACCCTATATATTGTGTGCAAGAAAGATATATATTTATGAAAATGGTTAGGATTTTTTTTTTTTGCTTTCTCTGTGGTGGTTAGGCATGTGAAAGTTCAAATAAGATTTAATACTAAGCATCAAATAAACCTATCCGGATACATATCTACAACAGTTTTACATCTAAAATCATAATAGCATATATACAATCGAGGAGGCCAGAATCTCTTTGGGAAAACATTGTCAAGGCAATCACTGAATTGCACAGAGCAATCAATTGAAACTATTCAGAATCCATCCAACTGATGGAGAACATATACCGAGAATAATTTCATATATCATGATTTTCTATATCCACTCCTCAAACTCCAACAAGGAAAAAGAATAAATTCATTATACTCTTAGTGTTATCTGAAATAAAATTATTTTTTTATTAAAAGAATAGTTAAGCCTTATGCAACTGAATTTCAAAACAAATATCTCAGCTGCAAATTAATCTCCTAAGTACTAACAGCAAACTGAATTAGAATTGACACTGAGTCAAAGGAATACATATGTAGAATTCGAAGGGAAAAGGAATAAACACAGAAAAATTTGCTTGAAAATTGTGTAGACAGAGAAAAGCACTTACATCGGTGCTTGAGATCAAAATACCCAAAAAAAACCAGAAAAAAAAACTTCATAACGAGTTAATGACCAAAACCAAAAACCAATTCATCAAATCTCATTGTCACCGCTTGAGATCAAAATACCCAAAAAAAAGAACAAAACTTTACAACATAGTGCAAAATCTGAAATACCAAAATATGCTGGTGTGTTCACACCATCCTCTGCAATCCTCAGTGTTTCTCAAACACAAATTTCAAACTAGATCCAACGGCTCTCTTATTATCTTCCACAATCCCAACTCTGCAAATTAATGAGCATACTTGTTTGAGAATAGTAGGTCAAAAGGAGCACACACATTCCCATGGAAACCCCTCATATCAGCCCTGCCCTCATACACAAAAGATGATTCCACTAAGTATTTTCCGATTATGAAATGTCTTTACTATGTGTTATAACATATTTATCATAACCTAACTTGGCGGTTCCACTAAGTATTTTAACTTTGCTGTATTTGAGAGTGGAATTGCTTGCCTCCGCTATGCCCTTGAAGTTGAATAATATGTATCTCTAAACAATTATATATTGTTACAAATATATATTTTTTAAATTCTTAACTTGTGATGAACGATATTATTTCAATTATTTTTTAAACTTCCTTTAATTATACTATTATATAATGGAATCCAGAAAAAAAAAGAAATATTAGAGAAACAACACGAGATTATTTAATCAAATCAATATGCAAACATGAAATAATATTATAGTAAATTAAAACAAGAAACGGATTCAATTCTGTTCGCACCACACACTTCACACACACACACACACACTAATTTAGTATACATGTTAATTAGTATACACAGGTGCAAAAGTTTCTACAATTGAAATTCAATGAGTGATTTATTTTGTAATTTTATTTGCTCTCTTAACGTCAACATCAACCTTACTTGTTACTACCAAAAATTATTATTTTATTTCATAAAAATATATTACGTGAACTAAAATTAACTAACATTAATGATTTTATCAAATTAAATAAATAATGTTGGACTTGTTATTGAACTTGTCTACCTTACCAATCACTATCTCCATTATATATGCCATCTGACAAGCACGATGGGTACATATAAGTTACTTGGTCCTTTAACTAACAGTACACGTTAAATTTCGTTCCAAAAAAACTAATAAAAATTAAATAATTTAGATTTGTTTATTATTAATTAGATTTTTATATTTTATGCTGAATACATATGAAAATTGGGCAATGTATTCTCGCATTTTATGGAATTATTTACATATAAAATATTTAATTCTTTCATTTAGATTATTTTCGCCAATAATATGTTAGAATCAACATCAAAGAAAAACTCAAATTCAATATTTTATAATGAGAACTTAGTCATCAATGGATGTCCAAAGCTTGAAGCAAAGTTTGTATCATGTACAAGGTTGAATCCATAAGACAGGCATTCTCAGGGTGAGTGAATTTAGCAATCACATTCCCCATACAATGAAGTAGGTAACTCAACCATATCACTCAATCACTAAGCAACATTGGAATGGAAGCTAACGACATGTTATAGAAGAAACAATGTCATAAATGTAAGCTTAATTACATGTCGACACTTGACTTGGGATATTGTAAATGTTACTTGTCTCAGAATCTAACACCGGAAACTCTCCATTTGATGATATTTCAACTGAGTATGGCTCAATTCCCAAATTGCTTCTATCATATATTGTCTCCACTTTGTATTAACTCCCAAATTTCATCATGGAGCAGCTGTGCTTCACAGAATATTGATTACTTCAAATTCAACAGGCAAAACATAAGATCAACCTTAAACCCAGCGAAAATTTTAGTAGCACAACTGATACGTGAAAGTGAGAATTCAATGGCAGACCCATTACTTTGTTTAATTAGTGGTACTCCCTCCGGGTCCTAAATATAAGACATAATTGACTTTTTCTGGAAAATCCTTAAAAAGCAAAATAAGTTAATTATAAATTGATATACCTAATTTTTTCCCTTAAACTAGTTTCTTTTACCTCAAAACTAATGAATAATCTAAAAATATATCTATGTCATCATTTAATAACCTATTTCGCAACCTTAATCTCTCCAAAAAAAAGTCAATTAGGTCCTATATTTAGGACCGGAGGTAGTATATTTTAGGGACCACTATTTATGAAGAGCATAAACCGCATTAGAGGCAACCCTGGTTACAACTTAGGGTTACTTTGCCTGTTCCTAAAACTTATAATATGCACATCATCATAAGTTTCAGAAACAGACAAAGAAATTGGATCAAATAACGTTTATGACTTGTTATCCTATTTCAAAGTTCATTTTTTACTTCTTGAATTGCTTCCATCTATGATTGACTTGTAATCTATACAATCAAAATCTAGAAGTAATAGAAGAGGAAGAAGGGGGGAAACACCTAATTAAAATAAAGGAGACCACAAAATTTACAAATTATATCTAAAATATTATAAACGTAAACAATTAGAGTTATTAGAAAAAAATTGAAATAAAAAAAAGAGTTATTAGAAAAAAATTTAGGTAGAAGCATGCATACCCACACAGGACACACACCAACTGGTCCTAGTTACAATGCCTAGTTGACTATTAATATAAAGGAAAATTAGACAGTTAATGTTTAATAAGTGATATATGCAATTAGATTATATAACAGTTTACAAGTGAAATAACTTAATCTTTATTAACATAACCTAACTATTGAAATATTAATTAGACCCGCGCATTGCGCGGGCTCTGTACTAGTTTTACAAAAAAGGGGAATGAAATAGTAATTGCAAAAGATTATAAACTCTCCCTTTTTAATGAAATTAATAAAATATTTTGAAACGTATGCTATCATTTAAGATTGAAGCTTAACGTTCGTCATTAATAAAAACTGAAACGTTAGTGAAGAGATGTTACCTTAAAATTTACTATTGATGCACTATTTGGCGATAAAATTATTAGTGACAGCCCCCTATAAAAATAAATATAGGTTGGAAAGAGTTTATTAGATCGCAACAAACTACTATTGTGAAACCAAGCGTGGTTGGTGTAGTGGTTACCTCACTTCACCGCTTAACCAGAGGTCTCGAGTTCGAGCTCTGGGAATGCAGCCTGCCCCTTGGCCAGCACTTTACCCTTAAGTGGAGGCCCCGGTGCGGATCTGGATTAGTCTGAGCCCGTTGAGTTCCCCGTGACATTGGGGCTGGCCCAGGATACCGGATCAAAAACTCAAAAAAAAAACAAACTACTATTGTGAGAGATTAAGAATAAGAAATAGTTGGTTGGGGCTCATTTGTTTTCAAAATAATGGGTTTGAACAAAGTTCAAATGTTGGGGTTGATGTTTATTTTTCTTATAGTTGTGGTGACAGGAAGAACGATAGAAACGATGAAAAAGAGCGAGGGAAGGTATAAGTGTGAATGCGCCTACAATTACCCAGGAGACCAATCATGCTTCGATATCTGTCTTGGTAAATGTTCCAAAAAAGAGGGAGTAAGTTCTTGTTGTATTGGTTGCATGTGGGATTGTTGTTTCCCCGGCCCATACCCCTAATAAAAATTAATAATATTTTATATACACACATACATATCTCGTATTGAATAAATGATGAGTGTTTAGTTATCTCATGGCATAAATAATCTCTCTCTCTCTCTATATATATATATATATATATATATATAGAGAGAGAGAGACAACGGTTGTGAAAACGTAATTATATATGGACTTTTTTTGTGGTTGATTAGTCAAAACAAAAGCAAGGTAAGTGTTCGTATACACGCAAGGTAAGTGCCTAGCTTACCTTGCTCGTATACACGCAAGGTACTTAGCTTACCTTGAAGTATGTCTATTACAAAAACAAGCCATCTGATGTTCTCTAACAAAAAAGAATAAGAAAAGTAAGACAAACGACAAAAACTTGGGTTTAGTGGAATATTGATGGCTAGTTGAGATAAGCATATGTGAACTAGACTGTGTACTCAAAGCAAGATCTAATTCTTATCCACACATTGCATCCGTAGTTTATTATAACAATCAATTCCATAATCTAGACTATGTACTCAAATCAATGGGATCAACACACTGCATCCTTAGTATATTAGAATTATCACCACACATTAATTGCATCTTTAGTTTAATTACTATAATAATCGATTCCATAATTAGATCATGTACTCAAAGAAATGGGACCCACATACATCCTATGGAGCATTTGGTTCTCCATTAATTTAGATGGCTATGTAAAATGCAGGCCATGGCCGTCAAAGTTTAAAGGGGTATTTGCAGTTTAGTCCCTGGTAAGGGAAATTAATACTGAAAGGTCTCAATACATTCCAAAATAATTATAAAGTCCCAGGGGTCCTTTCTTGCAACTGTTTGCTTAACTTCAATGACCATTTTGCCCTCATTAAAGATGGTTGTCATCTCACTGGTCCCTACAGGGGGACTATGCTTTCATCTTATGAGGGCAAAATGGTCATTGAAGATAAGCAAACAATTGCAGGAAAGGGCTCCTGGGACTTTATAATTATTTCGGAATGTATTGGGACCTTCCAGTATTAATTTCCCTTACCAGGGACTAAACTGCAAATCCCCCAAGTTCAAATGAGATTCTATACTAAGCATCAAATAAACCTAAGCTGATCCATAACCACAATAATTTTAATTTTAAAATCCTAGCAGCATATATACTATGGAGGACGCGAGAACCTCTTTGAAAGAACATAGCCAAGGCAATCGCATAATGGCACAGAGCAACAGATTGAAACTGATCAGAATCCATCCAACTCTTCTGCAATATCGAGAACACATTCGAAAGAATAATTTCACGCACACGATTTTGTATGTCCACCCCTAAAAACCCAACTTGGAAAAAGAATTACTTCATTAGAGTGTCAGTGTTATCTGAAATGATTTCCTACAAAACCAAGTGCAAGAAAGTAAATCTGAACTGATGGTGCAAATGTTCCAGCAAAAACATCCCTGAAGTATTGGCAACTACTGGCAAGCAAAAACAATCTTATGAGTGTAACAGGCCAATTTTATAATTTATGAGAAGTATTGACTATCAAGTCTCACAGTGAGACAATCAACATATAATAGTAAAACTATACACTATGAACTACACTTCAATGGCCCTCGAGCTCGATGCAGTCAAGCAATATGTACGGGGTCAGCAGAACCATAAATTGGACATATGGCAAACATATCAGAATCTAACTCTGACGTTAAGTACCTTAATTCATCTACAGTCAAATCCGAGAGTCAGGGTGGCTGACCAGCTATGGGTTTCGCTGTGGAGTCAGGGGTGGTCACCATGGTTCCAAAACTAAGTTGTAGGGTGTAACACCTCAAATTTTTATTCTAAAGTATAATCAAATTAAATAGGAATGAAAAATATAAATTATAATTAAAGTTTTATGAAAGGGAATAAAAGAGAAAATTTTGGACAAAATTATAAAAATAATGTTAATATTTCCTATTTTGTAATATTAGACTTTTCCTAAATTTTAGTAATAATTGTAAATTATAGTATTAAAAAATATTTAGAGTAGATGAATATTTGCTCTTATTAGGAATTGTTATTAGGTAAAGGAGACATTTATTATCTTTTAAGAAACTTTTGTATTATAAATATGTTATTATAAATGAAATAATCATTAGATTATTCACCATATTTGTTTCCACACAAAATAAGTTTTATCAAATAAATAATAAGTAGAAATAGAAATAAAGATTATGAGCATTATATAAAAGATTTTGGGGACAAATGTATAATAAATAAAAATGAACAAATGGGTAGATAATTAGAATTTTTCGTAGTATTTATACATATACACATGTTAACAACCCTTCCTCCTCAAACAACTAAACCTAGCCGTCACCTCCTTTCTAAATTTCATTCTTTCTT
Source organism: Mimosa pudica (assembly GCA_029929735.1). NCBI lineage: Eukaryota > Viridiplantae > Streptophyta > Magnoliopsida > Fabales > Fabaceae > Mimosa > Mimosa pudica. The sequence goes on along the minus strand of JAKELP010000039.1, from coordinate 2,711,448 downwards.
TTTCTTCTTCTCAATTCCCATGTCTACAAAATTGTCTCCCTAAACACTCCCAAGTTCCTTCCCTTTCATTTGTTCGATCTTCTCTTTTCCTCTCTACAAAGCAGCATCACAAATCATTTCTAATCACTAGTTTTCTATGCTAGTCCAACTCCAATTTCTTTGGAAGACCCTAGGATGTTTTGGCTTCAGTTTTGCACGAAACTTATGAGCTAAAATCAGTTTAGTCGTCAAGTATTATGTGCTAGGATTTCTACAAAACGGATGTTCAAGTTCTTGAATAATTTTTGGTGAGAATCTTTGACTCTTCCTTACTTTATTTTTTTTTAACGAGTGAGGAGTGGGAAGACCGAATGGGTATTGGGACTTTGGCTATAGGATGATGCTAATTGACATGGCTAAACAGAATTCTAAAAGGAGAAATGAATTTTTGTTGTTTTTAAGTTTATGAATGCTATCAATCTTAAATAAAGCACAAAGATTTACAAAGTTTAATTATTTAAAAATATTAGGTAATGATCTCAACTTAAATTAAAGTTTTGTGTATTTATGTTTGGTTTATTTTGGTAATGGGCATGCTTTATCTCAACAGTTCCATTTATATTCTGCTATTGTTTATGTTATTGATTTTCATAAGTTTCCCTTCTATATAAAAATTCTGCTTGTAGTTGTTAAGTGAATAGGTTACTTTATATTGAAGTAATAGTGCTCTTGGTTTTCTTTCTTTCTTGCATTGACCGAATTGATCTATTAAAAAAAAAAGAATGGAAGAATGTGATTGATTAGGTGCTGTTATGATTACTATTGATCTAAGAAGTGAAGTAAAATGGTTAAATAGTTTCTGCAGAATTTTAAAAACAGGTTTAGAGTTATAAACAATTTGAATTATAATTGAAGAAAGGTTGAAATAAAAGAGTTAAGTAATTAGGAATTAATATGCTTGAGTTCAAATGGAAATTTTGAATCTCTTTAATAGTAGTTGATTGTTAGGTAGAGTGAAAGAAAAATTCTGCTTGATCACCCTTTTCCCTCATCAAATATATATTTTAGTCCTTTGTAGCTGAAATTTTATTGGACCACTTGTTGTTTCTACTATATATTGTGGTTCTATATGTGTTATTCCTTTATTTATTTATTTATCTATTTATTTTATGTTGTGGAGTAGTTAGTAGTTTTATTGGTATTTTTCTTTAGATAGTATGTAAGTTGTGAATTGGAATTATGGTTTTGATTTCTTTTCTGCATAAGCTGATTTTTTTGACATTAAGGATTTTTTTTTTTTGTTTTGAATTGTGACTAGTTTGTGTGATTCTTATGGTGCTTTGGTTGAAATGTATACATGTTCCTTGGTATTTGGTGCAATCCTTTACCTTAATTTAATTATTGATTTTAAGAGTTTGATAACTAACTTTGAATCATATGTACTTAAAAAGCTGAAACTCTCATGCTTAGTGTCAATTCAAATTATGGTTTTGATATATGCAAATGATTGAAAGTGTTCTGATTAATTCATAGATTAATAATTTGACTAGTTCTATTGATTGTTGTGAAGTGATGTAGTGACGCTTTGCATGGTGTGAATGATTATGTTACAATATAGCGAAGGTATACATTGTTATGATTATCCTTGTTACTCTAGTTAGATATTAAATCTAATTATGTGTTGCTATGTGATTTATGTTGCTTGCGTGGTTAAAGGATTCTTTAGTTTATCAAGAAAACTTGTAAATGTTTATTTGTAAAGCTTTGAAAATCGAAATGATTCCAAAGGATAGTTGAATTAAAAAAAAAGGGGGTCAAGTAGCATTTATTAGGATCGAGAGGAACGTTAATTAACATCCATAAGAATGGTTGTTCATATTCTTTATCATTTGATATTATAATAGGAGAATCTAATAAGGGAGATAGTTGGAGACAAATTTCAAGTAAGGAAAAGGAAAACAGTGAATTGCTTACAACAGGTAGCGGTTTATTTCATGCACATTAAGTTTATTTTCTGTCATCACTAATAATATTACTGCTTCAGATATTGATAGAGTTTATTTTCAGCATTTAAAATTTATGTGGAGTACTCCAGGTATAAGGAGGGTCGCTCCCCCTATACCATATTATTATTATTGTTGAATTTATTTTTCCTAGAAAATCCTGTCAGGTATGCCTACTACGAAAGGCAAATATATTGCTATAAGTAGTGAGGTGGTGCAATAGGCACATGCATTCAGTTATCTACCTGTGACAAACATATTGTTAAGGTAGGGGCCCTGTATGAGTGTTTTACTAAAAGGTAGTAATCACCAATAGGAGCGCACTATCATTATCTGAAGTAGGATTAAATGAACTAGATGATATATAGGATTAGAGTGTATGAAATAAACTGCGATAAATTTGGTTTCAGGTACACAATAAATAGGGGATTTTGGAGTGATGAAAGGAAAGGAAGAATACACTAATGTCTATTACTATTTGTATTATAAATTTAGTATATATTTTGAAATTAATTTGTATAACTCTGTTTTGACATGTAAGAAATACATTTTGTAGAAGCTGAATTATGGAGACTTAATGTATTAATTAATATATTTTTTTAGCACAACGCTTTATAAATATTTTGAAGACATGAATAGACTATTATGTACTTATACTAAAAACTACATATTTTGGAAGTAATATTTTCCTAGGTAATCTGCAAAACATTAAAGTAAAAGATAAATATTCTAGTGTAATAAATAAATGTTAGAAATATATTTTAAAATTTAATTTACTTTATAAGATAAATATAAATCACTTTACATATTTTAATTAACTAACTTTTTATTTTTAAAAGGTTTTATTCACAACTTGTTTTAGAAAGAATTATTTCAAAAAATCTATTTCATGAAAAAGTTTTAATTTGGACTGATTTTTTTATTACCTCTTACAAACTTTTAAAGTTATTAATATTTATTTTATAGCAAAAATCACTATTTTCAATTAAATATATTTAATATTTGAAGAAATTATTTAAAAATAAACTAGGTGTTACAATTTGGTATCAGAGCAAAGTTTCTGGCACTTAAGTTAAAAATTCTTGCTGAGAGAGTGGTTAGGATAGAAAAGGGTAGATAGTTGGCTCTTGTAATTCATGGGTAATTACATGTGGCTATAGGATTAGGATAAAATTAAAAAATAAAGAAACATTGTTTGGATGGAATGAATTGGAAGAAATGTGTTGTATTGTTTGCTTATACGATTTTTGTGAAATTCTTTGTGCAATACTGTCATATCCCTAAAAACAAAATAATAATAATAATGAAAATAAATTATATTAGTTAAAAAATTTTGTTGCTCATTGTAGGTTTCTAACAAACATGACCTTCTAGCTTGGTGGAATTAGAATGTTTGTTTTACTAAGACAAGATGGTGCTAGGTTCGAACTCTATATATGATCAATGAAGGTTTTTATTTATTTTGCTGAAGAAATAAAATTACGAAACTGCCCTTAAAAGAAAAAAAAAGAAAGGATGGTACTCATATTTTCTTTCCCTCTTCTCTTCTTATTCACCGACTTTGGAAGGAAAATTCTAGAATTCAAAAAATCTCCAGAACCTTCTTATTTTTGCTGCATCATCACTTTCTTCTGGGGAGGTGATATCTTCGATTTTGGGGAATAGGTGAAAGAGTGTCAAGGACCTTTACAAATTCCTTGTCCTTAAATCATTTTCGGATGCTCAAATTCTTCCTTCTTGTGTCCTGCGATTTGGAAGTCGGGGGCTTTAGGTGAGATTTGTTTCCTCCCCTACCTCATATTTATCTGGGAATGAGTAGAGAATCAACATTAAACTTTTATATATGAATTTGCTGCTTGGATTTTTCTTATTGGTTTTTCAATTCCTATGTTTCTGGTTATTTGGAAGAGTTTGTATATAAAACATTGTCACTCTTTCTTCTACTTCTTCACGCTGCAATAAAGGGGTTCGGTGGGACATATGATAGTTCAAATACCTTCTGTATAAGATGAGTTTAGTGATTAAAAGAGTAGACAATAATCGCAATACAAATGGTACAAACTTTTAAATGTGAAAGCTGAATGTTAGAAAGAATCATTTATATTCTAGCAAGTTAGAAATTAAATTGTAGCATATCTTAACATATATTGGACTGAAACTTTGTAGCATATCTTAAAATGTTCTTTATGATTGTATCATGGCACAAGAAAATTGGTTTACGGATAAATGTAAAATTGACCCCTGCATGCTTGAGAATTTTTTTTGAGGGGACTGGATACAGAACACCGGTTGCTAACAGCGGTACTGTTAGTCCTTGACGCGTCATGGTTAACCTCGAGCTCGCCTGTTATTCATGGGTCTAGTACCTACGCCTGTTTCGTGGTTTTACCACGCCTGGTTAGTTACCCTCGTGGACTTTGTGTCCACGCCTGTTTCGTGGTTTTACCACGCCTGGTTATTTACCCTCGTGGACTTTGTGTCCACGCCTGTTTCGTGGCTTCGCCACGCCTGGTTATTTTCCCTCGTGGACTGTGTGTCCACGCCTGTGATTGTTCTGTGGAAGGTCCTATAAAAATGTTTTTTTGAACTCGTTTTCAGTGGATCATGTGATGACAGTTATTTGCCTTAATTGATTTATTTATTTATTACTTATTCATTTTTATGGTAGCATTAAGCATTTTATTTTATTTTGATAAATGGGACGTTATTCACCGGTAAATGTTGCGGTTTTCAGATAGTAGGGCTGACCCTGTACCCCTTGCTGAGTATTGAAGTGTCTCTCTTTGGATTCAAACCTACAAATTGCTTGTGAAGACTTCTATATGTAAATGTATGTGTGTGTGTGTGTATATATATATATATATACATATATATTCATTATTAATTTTTAGTATCTAGAAGCTCCACGTAGTTTAGGGACAAGATCCTTACTTTTGTTGTAAGTAGTCAAATTATGTATTCTGGGAATAAAACTCCAATGATTATTTTGTGTTAATAGAACTTTGTGTAATGTTCGGGAAGTCCATCTTATAGGGAAGACTATGCCGAAATTTCTACAACAGATTAAATATTTTAGTTAGATGAAAAATAAATAAATTAAAAGTAGTTAGCTGTGTTTTATAGTTTTAGACTTTAAAATTGTGAATTTTCTCTTGTTTTATGTATTAGTCACCCCTAAATTTTGGGGCGTGACAAATACAGTGGTATTGGCACCTATTGGAATGACTGTACATGTGGTGAAATAATTCTTTGTTGATGTTTCTATAGTTAACTTGTGATATGAATGTTGTTATATTTATAGAATTTTTTTTTTGCAAGACTTGAATTGTTGTGAGGGGTACAAATACCTCAATTTCTGATTGGAGAATTGGATGAGTGATTTCATGTTAGTTATGTGATTTGTTGCTAATTTTATTTCATTGGATTAGTGGTTTTCTTCAGAAATGTATAATACACGATTGTGTGTGTTCACCTTGTGCTATAAATATAAAAATATATGATGAAATTGTTATTAGACTTTGATGAGCTTTGACTACATTTGACTGATTGGAATGTTGATTTGTGTGTATGTATTTTTTTAATTTGCTGATTGGACGAATAACTTCTGTGTATGTAATAGAGTAATTTACATGATTGATTGTATGATTATCTTGTGCTTGTTAATTCCTTTTGATGACTTGATATTGTCTTGGTCATGGGTGCTAGTAGAAAAGTAATTAAATTTTGAAATTTCTTACATATAGAAAGCATGATGTTAATTATGAAGTCAGAAGAAGAATAATTAAATAAGTAAAAGTTAAAAGAATGGAAAAGTGGCTTAGATAGGTTTATAAGAGGAAAGGATGCTTCTTGGGGTCTCGAGTATAATTATGAGCCATGGCATAATTATAGTCGAGGCATCATGGAAGACCTTATAGGTGAGAGAATGAAAGAGAGAATGATTAAGCGAGAATGAAGGTAGATTGAAATAGGTATATTGATTTGCATAATTTAATATTGAATGCAAGAGTTGATTATTTATTTTGTGAGTGCTTTGCAAGCTTAATTTATTATGTCTTGGCTTAGTGTAATCAATCTTGTTGTTTGTGCTAGTTGCATGCATTATGTGTGGAATTATTATTGTTCAACTCTTGTGTTTTCATTAATGTAGAGTTTATGTGGTTTTACAATAACTGAGTTAGCTTTGCGCATTGGCATTGTGTAAGTCAAGCTTTTGGATAAGCATCAAATCAACACCATATTTTAATAAGAAATTGTTCATTTTGTCCTTGACTTGAATTAGTAATGTTCCTTGAAGTTGTATAATGATTTGAAACATTCTTATTTTCATTTTGTTGAAGTGGGCTCTAATCAATTTTGATAGATTAGAATAAATCTTAATTCTGTATGGTTAGGGCTATTTTGGTTGTTCATCTTGGACATAAATGATGAGTAGTTTCTTAAATTTAATATTCTAAGGCTATATTGATTGGTACTTGATTCATAGATAAATAAGAAAGGTTACCGTAGTTGTTATTATGAAATTGGGGTCAAAAGGTGATAGTGGTAGATTTTAATTATGAATTTGGAAATTTTAAAAATAAAGGCAGTTTATTGTATTGGAGTGAGAGATTATTTAATATGTGTAATATTTAAATTTATATGTTTATAGCTAAGTTACAATTTTGATTTTGCGTGGCCTATAATTGTCCTAATAGGAATTATGTTTGAATTGCAATTATCAAGTTTTAAAGTTTCCTTTAGATAAAAGTGAAATTCTAGAGTTTGAAATTAAGTCTCATATTGTAGGCTAAATGTTAGGGTAAAAAATCAATTCGTGATGATTCTCTTGAAAATTTAAATATTTGAAAGAGTTTTAGGTTTGTGTGCGTTTGAAATATGATAGATATTAAGGTTTGATTTGAGTATTGGTAAGGGTAAAAATGAGAATCAATTCGTGATGATTCTCTTGAAAATTTAAATATTTGAAAGAGTTTTAGGTTTGTGTGCGTTTGAAATATGATAGATATTAAGGTTTGATTTGAGTATTGGTAAGGGTAAAAATGAGTAAGTAATGATATAGAGATATGTGAATGGAAATTTGAATCATTATTTTGGAATTATTAGGATGGTTTAAAAATATTTGTGACTAAGATACTATTTCTATAAATTTTAGACAATAAAGAGTTGGAGTGAAGCAAGTTATTAGGGAATTTCTACAGGATAATTTTCTAGATGTAAGACTTTGGTTAGATTTTGATTTTTGGACATGTTGTGATTATGAACGTTGAGAACATCATGGGTGCTTTGTTAATGGATCTGGGATTTCCAAAACATAGATTATGACTAAGGGCTTCAATAGGATATTTCGATAATTTGAGAAAAATATATTTGAATTAAATATGTTAGATTGTGATATGTAAAAAGATGTAAAAAAAATTTGTTAGATTGTGAATGAAATTTATGGTGTTAGAATCTTCAATAATTGAAGTCTTGGTTTCCTCTACATTGATTAATAAGGCCAACATGATGATGAGATTTAGATGTTGAAATTGTGAAGGTTCAAAAGGATAAATACTTAGCAACTATGTGGAAAGTAGAGATGAATTTATGGTGGATTACTTCTTGTGTTAATAGGCAAATGGATTTGTCATGGAACATATTTGACGTTTAGGTAATATGAGAGTAGGTTCAAGTTTTGATTTGTGAAGATGCTGAGGATAATTATAAATGTAGGAAAAGTTGAAACAAAATTTTGTTAGAATATAGGTAATGGATAATATTAGGAAATATAACATAACGTAGACAGTTGGAAGAGAAGTTAAAGAGAGAGAAAAAGAGAAGAATATCCCTTTTGGTTTTTAAATGGAGGTTTAAGATGTTTTATGCGTTTTCTGACTTTAAATGTATTTTTGGGTTGGGAGACTTTAAATTGTGTAAATTTTCAAGTAAGTAGACCTAAGACACAAGGATAAATAGGATTTGAATAATATTCTGAATTGGAAGGAATTTGAGATTTCTAGGGAATGTATTTGAGAGGATAGTGTTAAGATGTGACATTTTATTTATGAAGCATTGTTGAGAATTAATGGTTTGTGACAGTTAGAATATTGTAAGAGAGCCAAATGATTAAATGTTGAGACTGAACTTTTGAAGTGTGTTATGACCTTTACAATTAGTAAGGTTAAATTTCTTTGTTTGTAGGATTTTGATAATGGTGTGATGGTTATTTGTGCATCAGAAAGGGAAAGATTTTGACTGAGCGTGAGGTATTTGAAATAGTTAATGATTAAGTTTGAGGATGAGTGAAGGTTTAACGATGATTTGTGTATGTATTATTTTTGGATCCTAAATTTACTAGAAGTCAAATCTAGTTGAAATTTCTATACGGATCTTAAAGGGTTAGTGTTCATTTGTTACTAAGGATTGGTTGGAGATTCCGAATGTTGATTTAGGTATTAGTAGAAAAGCTTAAAATAATTTTAACACATTATGGAATTAGTTAAGACTTGGATTTTATGAATGCATATGCTAGACATTATTTCATTTTGATGGAGGTAAAAGATTTATTAGTGAAAGCTTTTGATGGAATGTATTTGACTTAAGATATTTAGTTGATAGACTACTTGTTGAGGTAATTGTTGGAAGCAAAGTTTGGATTTTAGATAAGGATTTGTAGTGAAAGTTTGGATTTTAGATATAAAGGAAATTTTTAGCAAATCAATGTGAGAATTAATAAGTTATTAATGATATGCTCAATTTTCTTAAATAATATAATCAGTGGATGCCTTAGAAATAATATTCTAATTGCTCAACAGTTATTTCAATGTTAATTAAGATGTTTAAAGAGGATTGTTGATCTTAGTGCAAGAGCATATTCTTAGAGTAGTTAAATAGGTATAATTTTAATGGAGAATTCAAGTTTTGAGGTTCAAAATCTATTGTAGTTGTTAAGGTATAAGTTTTAGAATTAAGAATATAACAAATTGGTTTTACTTAATGATAGAAGTTTCTAGGTACTTAGCATGTATTAGGAAGAGTTGCAAATAAGTGAATTGTAGACCAAGTTGTCTTTAAAAAAAAAAATTACGAATGTTTAAAAGTTTGTGCCATTTTGGATTAAATGGTGTATGATATAAACTCTCATAAGGAATAGTTCAAAACATTGAGGTGTGTAAGTAATTATACAAAAAATTGTATTCTGTTTGAAATTTTTTGGAAGGTGGGATTGTATAGAATATTTTTTTTAGTGGAATATAGCCTAATTGGCTAGAGTAATTGGTGACGTTGATTTTAGAAGATATGAAATCATAAAGGGTAGTCTTAGAAATTGCATTATTAGATTTGTAAATTTAATTATCGTGCTGATTAAGAATTAAAGGCTATGATTATGCAAGAACTTATATGAAGATTTTGAGATGATTATAGATGATCAAGGTTATTAAGGTTCAAAATTATAGTTATTCCAATGATAATATGACTATCAATATGATAAGATGTTAGAATCAATGAAATGATATGAAGTGCTGTGAAAAGTTAATGGCAAAAAAAAAAATTCTCATAATTTCGAGGACGAAATTATTTAAGGGGGAGAGAATGTAACACCTCAAATTTTTATTCTAAAGTATAATCAAATTAAATAGGAATGAAAAATATAAATTATAATTAAAGTTTTATGAAAGGGAATAAAAGAGAAAATTTTGGACAAACCCTTCGAGATTATAAAAATAATGTTAATATTTCCTATTTTGTAATATTAGACTTTTCCTAAATCTTAGTAATAATTGTAAATTATAGTATTAAGAAATATTTAGAGTAGATGAATATTTGCTCTTATTAGAAATTGTTATTAGGTAAACTTGTAGGAGACATTTATTATCTTTTAAGAAACTTTTGTATTATAAATATGTTATTATAAATGAAATAATCATTAGATTATTCACCATATTTGTTTCCACACAAAATAAGTTTTATCAAATAAATAATAAGTAGAAATAGAAATAAAGATTATGAGCATTATATAAAAGATTTTGGGGACAAATGTATAATAAATAAAAATGAACAAATGGGTAGATAATTAGAATTTTTCGTAGTATTTATACATATGCACATGTTAACAACCCTTCCTCCTCAAACAACTAAACCTAGCCATCACCTCCTTTCTAAATTTCATTCTTTCATTTTCTTCTTCTCAATTCCCATGTCTACAAAATTGTCTCCCTAAACACTCCCAAGTTCCTTCCCTTTCATTTGTTCGATCTTCTCTTTTCCTCTCTACAAAGCAGCATCACAAATCATTCCTAATCACTAGTTTTCTATGCTAGTCCAACTCCAATTTCTTTGGAAGACCCTAGGATGTTTTGGCTTCAGTTTTGCACGAAACTTATGAGCTAAAATCAGTTTAGTCGTCAAGTATTATGGGCTAGGATTTCTACAAAACGGATGTTCAAGTTCTTGAATAATTTTTGGTGAGAATCTTTGACTCTTCCTTACTTTATTTTTTTTTAACGAGTGAGGAGTTGGAAGACCGAATGGGTATTGGGACTTTGGCTATAGGATGATGCTAATTGACATGGCTAAACAGAATTCTAAAAGGAGAAATGAATTTTTGTTGTTTTTAAGTTTATGAATGCTACCAATCTTAAATAAAGCACAAAGATTTACAAAGTTTAATTATTTAAAAATATTAGGCAATGATCTCAACTTAAAGTTAAAGTTTTGTGTATTTATGTTTGGTTTATTTTGGTAATGGGCATGCTTTATGTCAACAGTTCCATTTATATTCTGCTATTGATTTTCATAAGTTTCCCTTCTATATAAAAATTCTGCTTGTAGTTGTTAAGTGAATAGACTACTGTATATTGAAGTAATAGTGCTCTTGGTTTTCTTTCTTTCTTGCATTGACCGAATTGATCTATTAAAAAAAAAAGAATGGAAGAATGTGATTGATTAGGTGCTGTTATGATTACTAATGATCTAAGAAGTGAAGTAAAATGGTTAAATACTTTCTGCAGAATTTTAAAAATAGGTTTAGAGTTATAAACAATTTGAATTATAATTGAAGAAAGGTTGAAATAAAAGAGTTAAGTAATTAGGAATTAATATGCTTGATTTCAAATGGAAATTTTGAATCTCTTTAATAGTAGTTGATTGTTAGGTAGAGTGAAAGAAAAATTCTGCTTGATCACCCTTTTCCCTCATCAAATATATATTTTAGTCCTTTGTAGCTGAAATTTTATTGGACCACTTGTTGTTTCTACTATATATTGTGGTTCTATATGTGTTATTCCTTTATTTATTTATTTATCTATTTATTTTATGTTGTGGAGTAGTTAGTAGTTTTATTGGTATTTTTCTTTAGATAGTATGTAAGTTGTGAATTGGAATTATGGTTTTGATTTCTTTTCCCCATAAGCTGATTTTTTTGACATTAAGGATTTTTTTTGTTTTAATTGTGACTGGTTTGTGTGATTCTTATGGTGCTTTGGTTGAAATGTATACATGTTCCTTGGTATTTGGTGCAATCCTTTACCTTAATTTAATTATTGATTTTAAGAGTTTGATAACTAACTTTGAATCATATGTACTTAAAAAGCTGAAACTCTCATGCTTAGTGTCAATTCAAATTATGGTTTTGATATATGCAAATGATTGAAAGTGTCTTGATTAATTCATAGATTAATAATTTGACTAGTTCTATTGATTGTTGTGAAGTGATGTAGTGACGCTTTGCATGGTGTGAATGATTATGTTACAATATAGCGAAGGTATACATTGTTATGATTATCCTTGTTACTCTAGTTAGATATTAAATCTAATTATGTGTTGCTATGTGATTTATGTTGCTTGCGTGGTTAAAGGATTCTTTAGTTTATCAAGAAAACTTGTAAATGTTTATTTGTAAAGCTTTGAAAATCGAAATGATTCCAAAGGATAGTTGAATTAAAAAAAAGGGGGTCGGGTAGCATTTATTAGGATCGAGAGGAACGTTAATTAACATCCATAGGAATGGTTGTTCATATTCTTTATCATTTGATATTATAATAGGAGAATCTAATAAGGGAGATAGTTGGAGACAAATTTCAAGTAAGGAAAAGGAAAACAGTGAATTGCTTACAACAGGTAACGGTTTATTTCATGCACATTAAGTTTATTTTCTGTCATCACTAATATTACTGCTTCAGATATTGATAGGGTTTATTTTCAGCATTTAAAATTTATGTGGAGTACTCCAGGTATAAGGAGGGTCGCTCCCCCTATACCATATTATTATTATTGTTGAATTTATTTTTCCTAGAAAATCCTGTCAGGTATGCCTACTACGAAAGGCAAATATATTGCTATAAGTAGTGAGGTGGTGCAATAGGCACATGCATTCAGTTATCTACCTGTGACAAACATATTGTTAAGGTAGGGGCCCTGTATGAGTGTTTTACTAAAAGGTAGTAATCACCAACAGGAGCGCACTATCATTATCTGAAGTAGGATTAAATGAACTAGATGATATATAGGATAAGAGTGTATGAAATAAACTGCGGTAAATTTGGTTTCAGGTACACAATAAATAGGGGATTTTGGAGTGATGAAGGGAAAGGAAGAATACACTAATGTCTATTACTATTTGTATTATAAATTTAGTATATATTTTGAAATTAATTTGTATAACTTTGTTTTGACATGTAAGAAATACATTTTGTAGAAGCTGAATTATGGAGACTTAATGTATTAATTAATATATTTTTTTAGCACAACACTTTATAAATATTTTGAAGACATGAATAGACTATTATGTACTTATACTAAAAACTACATATTTTGGAAGTAATATTTTCCTAGGTAATCTGCAAAACATTAAAGTAAAAGATAAATATTCTAGTGTAATAAATAAATGTTAGAAATATATTTAATATTTGAAAAATCACTATTTTCAATTAAATATATTTAATATTTGAAGAAATTATTTAAAAATAAACTAGGTGTTACATAGGGTTGCACGAGTTTTAGAACATGATAACCACCCCAAACTCCCATGAAACTATGAGATATCAACCATATGAAATATCAACGTCGGCTACATGTGGCGGGAAGTGGGAATGTTCATGAATGTATGGACCTCTAATCAGGGCTTATTTAAGTGTGTTGGGTTGACTTTTTTTTAGCAAAAATTTGAGATATGACTTATTTTGAGAATCTAATTCTTATTATACCGTTTAAAACCCAATTTTTTACTCCAACCATAACATGAATTATCTGCTTACCTAATGTAACCACAGTTTCTTTGAACTTGCTCAAACAACAAAAACCCCATTTTAGCAATGTCAGCAAAAACACTAGAAGCAACAACCAAAGCACTAAACAATAGCCTACATAGGTAAATATAAGTTACCCACATTTTGATCTTTAACTCTAAATTATTGATTACAAACCATGTTGACTTATTGCATGTGGACTTGAACTAACCCTTGTACAAATGAAGGTGATCCAGTTCATGAGTGTAAATTTTGTCACGCATTTATGTGGTTTTGTGAAAATGTCAAGAAAGACAGGAAGAAAAAAACGACTTCTGTTTATTACATGTATTGCCAACAAAGGAAAGTTGTCCTGCCACTTTGCAAGGATTCTACTCTTATGTTGAAGCTACTGTTCCTTGAGAAAAAAATTAAGATATCTAAACAATTTTATGAGAATATACACCAATACAATATAACATGTTCTCTTTCACATCCATGAGTAGCAAGATCAATCATTCACTCAATCATGGACAAGGATCATATACATTTTCTTTGTCTGGAATGAATTATCACACTATTGGTAACTTACTACCCTCGGAAGGATAAATGCTAGTTTTCTCTGAACTTTACATCCATGACACAACAAATGAAGTTTCAATCTGAATCAATGCAGTGAGGTAAACAACTATTTCTTCATTTTTCTATACTATGCTTATTTGATATTGTTATCTGACCCTGAAAAATCATAAGTAATTCATATTTGTCATAAATATTTCAACAACGATAAAAAAACAACTCTAACAGGAAAGAAATTGTTGAAGCCATAAAGATGGAGTTAGATGTTGTAAACCCCTTTGTAGAGCAGTTTAGAACCACAACAAAAAAATTATCGACAAGTCAGTCACCCGCATTGAAGATGGTGTTTCTTGGAGGGCATTAATCTGATGGTCGGTCATGCAATTTTCCTTCTGCATATGAGGTTGCAGCTTTAATGAATTTCGTAGCTAGGGACATTGTGTTGGAAAGCACTCAAGGATGTTTACAAAGAATTAATGAATTGCACCCATCGTACTTACCTCTGCAATATTCTCTTATGTTCCATATGGTGAAGATGGTTACCGTGTTGATATCATACATCGTGATGAGGCATCAAACAATTCAAAGACACGGAAACGAGTTAGCATAAGGGAGTATATATATGTTACTGATTTAATCGGTTCTTAGTTACCTTGAGGGTTACATGCATATTTATTTTAAACAAAGAAATGCAACACAGTGGCACAACCTCGGGTCGTCTTTAAGGAGTCTTTCTACACTACCCTAGTTAACTAAATACAATAAAAAAAGGATGAAAGTTTTTGAATATTTTCACTACAACTAATTGGATGCAACAAGATTAAATCCTAATCTACTATGTTTTTGGTGTTTTAGGTAAAGATAAGTGAAATAAAATGTGAATGTAAGCATTCTTGATGATTGAATCCACTAGCTATCCTTGTTCCAAAATGATTGAGTTCACTTCCTTTCTTTTATCAAGTACTTAGGCCTGTGAGAAGAAATATTCCCCAAACAATGCTCCTAGTTACCTAGACTTACCCAAACACCTATGTTAATCTAATTCGCCAGGAACATTTTAATTGGCACCTAACATGCATTATACTTTGCTTAAAGCATTCTCAACTTCTATTGACATGACTAGCAACCAAATGGCCAGTTAAGAGCTTCAAATACATGAGTCATTGAATAAAGCTAACATTAGGCTAACAAACATTTAACCACATCATTAAGGTGTAAGCATAATACAAATCTCAGTCTCAAAATGTAACAAGCAAAACACAACTCAATAAAATTGCAAATCACAATTCCTAGAAACCTAAGTACCACAATATACAATTATAAAGAGAATAAGATTGAAACTAATAAAGAAGAAAACTCCCAAATAGCTCAAAGAACTCCAGCTAGCTTCAACAAATCACCAATTCAGGATTAGCTGCTCATGACAATGAAATTACCTCCACCGAAATTAATCCCACTCTTAGCCATTGAATAGAAATCTGAGGTGGAGAAGATGGTTGTGGAGGTGAATGGCCAATGGCTCCATCCACGTTGGTGGAAGATGAGGAGGTGGAAGAAATGGAGGCCGACGGAGGTGAAAGTGGAGATCGATGGTGGTGGGTGTTTTGTGCGGTGTGGTTTTCTCAACACCCATCTTCATGTTCTCTATGTGGTTTTAGGAAATTTAGGGAAGACTGTCTGGTTCATCAATTAAAACCCTAGATCAAAGGGTTTAGATAAGATATCCAAGTGAGCTTCCAAACAAAACCCTTACTTTTATAATCTCCATTTACAAAATTAGGAAAATAACTCCAGAAATTTCTATCTCATCTTTGCCCTCCAATAAACTCAAAGTTGTCTTATTTGTCCTTGACCAATCCAGACAAGCAGTGTTATAGCCCCAAGTTGTAATTTTCCAAGTTCAAGCACTAAAATGCATTTTCTGAAATTCATGCCTTATATCTTTAAAACTTCCTACAATGAACAAATTCAAGCACAATTGTAATATCCCAAACTCATAAGTCTTAAATGCATGAGTTCAATCTTTAAAATGCTCAATTTAGCACTAAAATGCAAATAACTCAATGCATCAAATTTATTATCCTAGGACAAGAGGTAATTTACTATAATTAATGGGTTAAAATTTAAAATAATCATTTGCAATCAGTTACAAACTTATGTTTTGTTATAATCATATGACACCACTTCTAAATCGGTATAAATTGGACTTAGTACATAAGTTTAGTACATTACATAATTAAGTTAGGTAGTAATATAAGTGGATTGACAGACATTTACATACACTAGTACCCTAGATTAGCTAGTTAAATTAATTTAGCGGAAACAAAATCTAATAAACAGCAAAGGATTAGTGACTTTGTATTGTTATTTTGACTCTTGATTTTTATAAATGTGAATGTTTTCTTTGTTTTTTAGATCTTAGATAGTTTGTATTTCTTAGCGTAGTCAATTTTCTTTCACTAGCATAAAATCATTTTGTTTTTCTCAACTTATTAAAAGAAAATAGAACATTTAATGCCTATTTATTGATTGCTCGAGTCTTTGTGAAATCGACTTTGATTTGCTAATTGACTAATTTTTTTACCTTTAAACTTACGAAACTTTTATCAAAATATTGTTGGCATCAAACTCTAAGAGAACAATACCCAAATTTAGTTTCTACTATCCCTTTAGTCCATGCGCTACACCAATTTTTAATTTTTTTAACCCCAGATTTCGGTAATTTTAATTTCACTTAAACCTAAATAATATTGTGTAGAAAATATAATTTTTAAAATTGTATATCATAATATAAAAGTAACTTTTACCTTTGATTTATAGAATAAATTTAATCATCTTCCCTAAAAATTTCCATATAACATCATATCCCTAAAAATTTCCATATAACATCATATTGTTGGGCGAAAGCCCAAAAATGATACATAACTATTGGCTAAGGAACAAAAATAGTACATAACTATTCCAAGGTACAAAAATGACACCCAAAATTTACCATGCGATCAGAAATGATATTTTCACTAATATGACAATAATATTAGATATGAAAAGTCCAAAAATGCTCTTATAATTAAATAAACTTTTACCGGGTGGCGATTACTTTATAAGGGCATTTTGGATTTTTCATGCTAAAATTATTTTCATATTAGTGAAAATATCATTTTTGATCACATGGTAAAAGATGTGTATCATTTTTGTACCTTGAAATAGTTATATACTATTTTTGTTCCTTGGCCAATAGTTATGTATCATTTTTGGGCATTCGCCGTATATTGTTATATGATCAAAATTTAGTGCACATAAATTTAAGAGATATGAAAAACATAATTAAATAATTTCATATTGTTCTTTGTTATTTATAGAGAAACTTAACTTGTATTCCTAATTCATTTACTGGATATAGATAATAAAGATTCACCGTTTGCATTTTCATGTTTCATATTTTAAAGCCGTTAGTTTTATTTATCGGTCTAAACCTATAGCCTATAGGCATGTGAAGCAGTGACTTAGTTTGGAGACGTGTAGTTTGTTAGAAAAAATGGTCTACATGCGTATATAACGAACATATTTGATCAACCGTAGAATTTTATTTTCCAAATAATTAATTAGACAATTAAAAATTGAAAGCAATTTAATTATTTATCTCCAGAATTTTGGCCCATTATCACTAGTTCCTACTCTTTCAAACTCTATTAAGATTATTAATTTAATGTAAATAGATCACAATATTAGAATAAAGTAAGTAGATTAAGGAAATGAGGTAAATTCAGCTCTCCTCCCCCGCCCCTAAAAAAGTCATCTCTATTTCTCTATTCTCATAAAATAATTCATTTTTACAAAAATATTAAATGTTCAAATGATTTAGATGTATGATCAATATTTCTATAAAAAAAGTTAATAAATCTGCTTTACTATCAAAATTAATTACACCGTGGAATTCATTGGAAAAATACTTATAATTACTTTTTTCAATTAAAAAGAGAGATAATCAAAATTCTGGGGAAGTTTTATGATATTATGTGACCGCATCTCGTTTGTGTAAACTTTCCACACACCCCCAGATCACATAGATCTAATTTACTTCTCATGAGAAACTAAACCATATATATACACCTCATTATAAGGTTATCTAAAGATTGCCATATTTTCAACAAATTCACTGTTAAGGAAGAAAATTTATAAAAAAAAACTTACTCTAAACAAAGAAAACTTCAATATTGTTATGTAGATTGAAACTTAACCAGTCTTTTAACTCTCTAAAACATGGCCAACAAAATCCTTTGACTCATAGAATAGATGTACTTTGACTTTATTGTTATACCACATGACACTAATTAACATTCATGTATATGATCTTAAAAATAAATACAAGTAACTTTGTCGTTCCATTACATTGATTTTAGTGGACACATATATATTGTATGTATATATGTATGTATGTATTAATAGATTGAGGTTACTAATAGGATTAAACCTATGACCTCTTATTTAAAGAAAACAACTAGGTAGTTTACATAAACTTATTATTAGATAACACGATATCATCGCATCATCACTTTAATTTCCTTCAATAGATAAATCAGTAAGGTCTTTTTCCAACAAAGTTGCCAGGAGGAGCATAGTTGCAGCCAATAAAAGTTCCTCCATTATCACACCTCACTTTAGCACAACCAACACGAATTGAATTCTTCCACACCACTTGAGTATAGTGCAAACACTGTCCTCCAATGCATGAGTTGCTATTGTAGTCATAGTTTGCCTTCTCGTTCACCCACAGCTTCACGGCGGCTGCACCACTCAGATCCCCAGTGCTTCCGGCAAGGTTCTCACCGTACTTTCCACCCCCACCGGAGTGAATTAGGTTGCAGTCAGACTTGCGTTGTTGAGCATAGTTTTGGGCAAAAGCAGCGACTGTTTGATCCCAAACTATGTTTGGAACATTCACTTGTGATCTTGCTGCGTTGTGGGCATCCACATAGTCTTTAGGTGAATCTTGGGCATAAGATATGAAAGCAAAGAGAAAGAAAAAGAGGGGAAGTGAAAGTTTGGATGATGTCGCCATTGTTGGATCTTGATGTAGAAATGAGATATGAGGAAATGGGAGGACTTGTGGAGGAATTTATAGGGGATTTGGAGTGGAAAATTCATGTATGCAAGTCTAAGCGTTTAGTGCGTGGAAATGGAAAATATATAACTAGTAGATCTATATACTAATCAATTAATAAATTAATTAGATAACTCGGTATTGTAACTATTTATTTCTATGACTCATTTTTGACTTGTATATGAACTAAATCCGTCATGTCATATGTCATTTGAGGTATGACTAATTATAAACAAAAAATTTGAACATATTTTAATCTCTTACCTGACACTTTTATTGATATATCAAATTAAAATACGTTTGAGATGTTTGTTTTTTTTTGTCAAATCAGAGCTCAAATAACTTGTTAGACATGGTTCCACAAGAATTTCTCCTATTTCTAATTTAGTAAACTATAAGATATGAATCAGTTCAAAAAAAAAACTAAAAGATATGAAGGGGATTCTTGATATTGCCTAGCTTTTGAAAGCTCTTTCCTTTATATATTTTTCATTAATCAACTTAGCAGTAGTAGATATAGTGATGTAGCTTTTAATTTTACTTTTCTAGACATTGTTAAATCTCTATATCGTTCAATATATATATATATATATATATATATATATATAAAAAGGGATACTCCATTGTAAAAATTTGTGAGATTGTTAAAAATGACTTGTTTCGGCTGGATAAAGAGGATCAGAAATTTCAACGTAATCACAATCGGTAGTAGGCTACGAAACTAAATCTTCCTTGTTTTCCCTATGTTGAATTCACATTAATATCCAGTGAACAATTTTTTATATCTGAGAAAATAAACACCTTTAAGAAACTTGGATCATATAATCCAAACAATGCAACCACCCTAACATTTTGGACCACTTATCCGCAGACATTTATCTTAAATTTTTATGGGATATCTATGTATCAACAAGAGTTTTAAAGGTTAATTATACGCACACAAAAATAATGTTCAAGGAGAAATGTAATTGATGGTTTTGGGGGTTACCATCTACACATACTTGAAAGCTCAAGGAGATTCGTTATTAATTTTTAAAGGGTTATTTTTACAAAGTGTCTAAAATTAATGGATGTTTTGTGTAACGTTAACCATTATTATACACATATGCACACATCGATTTTCATGAATAAGTGAATGCGTTGTTTCTTTGGACATCTGTTGTCGAACATAATAAAATGTTTATTAAATAAACATATAATAAGGTTGTGCAAACATTTTGGTAGTGAAAATTTTAAAACACATGTTATGAAACATAATAAATTGTTAATTATATAAAGCTTATAATAAGGCGTGAATGACTAGGAAACTCTACAGTCTTTCTACTTCGTCATGTTTCTAATAGGCTGCTGTATTCCAAACAATCTTCCACAAAACAGACAAATGATGAAAATATTTTAAAGCAACTCTAGATTTTGAAGTTGATAAAAATAATTTAAAAGTTGCTTCATTATTTCGTTTTTTTATATACAATGCGTCATTCTTTCTTTCTTCTGTACCCTCAGGTATTTTTTAAGAGTACCTCAGGTTTTTTTTAGTTGCTTTTTTAAGTGAGATGTCGAGAATTTTAGTTACTTAAAAAAATAATCTACATATATGGATACTACTGAAAATTAAATCGCAATGACCCTATTTTTCCCTTCAAGTAATCACCTTGGACCACTGGGCACCCTAAATTAACACTGATACAATTTCACCCTTGAAGTAACCAAATTGGTCTGATTTTCCTCTGACTGTATAGGCCCACCAATGAGCGTTATCGACGTGTCAGCATCAACATTTGTCAGAGGGTATAATTGGACCACTTTAGATACTACAAGGGTGAAATTATACCCAGTGTTAACTTAGGGTGCCCAGTGTGGTTTATGGTGGTTACTTGAAGAGAAAAATAAGATCATTGCCCAAAATAAAAGGTATATTTTTTTTCAGTTATATTTATCCTAACCACTTTATTTAACGTTTAATTAGGCTAATATTTTCTTTATTTTGTTGTAATATTAATATCTCATAGCTATACATAATGGATGGAGTAATAAATAAAACGGGACGGCACTTGGAGGCTAGTACTTTGGTCAAATTATAGTTGGAGACAAAAAAAGTTAAAATTTAAGTGTAGACTTTAGATTATATATTAGTGAATAACATAAAATTATAATTATCATTCTTTTTTTTATACGTAATTATAACTATCATTCCCTCCTACATTGTGCTAAATTTTGAGAAGTCATATGCAAATTATTACATACTCAAATCTGTCCATATATGATGTTTTCAACATGAATTATGAATAATGGCACTTCTCCCTTTCAATATTTTTTTGTCAATGAGATCATTTCAAAATCGCATAATACTACTATCAAATACTTTTATCTTTTGATATTTTTGGGAACCTTAAATCAAATTGTCTTTCTTTGGATATGATAGAAACTTTCTCTTTATTAAAAAAACTAAGAAATTATAAAATATCAAAGTTTAGGGGCCCACACACACACATATATATGGGAAAAAACAAATAAAGCCCTCTGAATATGTAAAAGGACAATTAAGGTTGCTAAATTTCTAAAAGGACAACCAAAGTCACAGATACTAAATTAACCATTATAGCATCCTCATTAACAACATGTATATTTAACCATTACATCATCCATATTAACAACTAGAGCGTAGCACTTAATCACAACAGCAATCGCATTAACCACAGCAATATCCCCATTCCCATTAACCACTATATTGTTGTTAATTCAGTTTTTGTGACATTTTGGTTATCCTATTGAAAATTTAGCAACTTTGATTGTCCATTTACATATTCAGATAACTTTATTTGTCTTTTTCCACACACACACACATATATATATATAAAATGAATATTGAAATTCATATAGGTGATTTGTAATTGTTAGTATCTATATTCAACTAGCTACTAGCTAGTTAATATACTTACTCAACTAGTTAAAATCCTCTTTAAATGGGATTTTGGAATTTATTTATAAACTATTTTTCTGTCAGTTTCCCTAATTAATATTCCAATTATTGCATAGGATTTAGAGAATCGTTTAATGGAATACATGATTGAGAAAATAAAGGTTTAATACATGTTTAGGTACATAAATTAGTGATCTACCTGAACATAAATTACACGATCAAAGTTTCCCTATTCATAATTCTTGTTGAAAACATCATATATATATGGACAGATTTGAGTATGTAATAATTTGCATATGACTTTTCAAAATGGCTTAAGTATACTTATGTTCCCTTATGTTTGCATCAAGTTTCAGTTTAGTCCTTTATGTCTGGAAAATACACTTTTAATCCTTTTTTGTTAACATGTTAGTTTAACTTAACTGAAAATGCTAACTTAACAATTTTAAATAACCATTTAAAATTGTTAAGTTAGCCTTTTCCGTTAAGTTAAACTAACGACGTTAATAAAAAAGGATTAAAGGTGTACTTTCCAAATATAAAGAAAGACTAAATTGAAACTTGATGCAAACATAATGGATCAAAAATATACTTAAGCCTTTCAAAATTTAGCACAATGTAGGAGATAATGATAGTTATAATTTTATGTTATTCACTAATAAATAATCTAAAGTCTATACTTGAATTTTAACTTTTTTTGTCTCCAACTATAATTTCACCAAAGTACTAGACTCCAAGTGCCGTCCCCTTTTATTTATTACTCCATCCATTATGTATAGCTATGAGATATTAATATTACAACAAAATAAAGAAAATGTTAGCCTAATCAAACGTTAAATAAAGTGGTTTGGATAATTATGGCTGAAAAACAATATACCTTTTATTTTGGGCAATGATCTTATTTTGCTCTTCAAGTAACCACCATAAATCACTGGGCACCCTAAAATAACACCGGGTATAATTTCACCCTTAAAGTAACCAAAGTGGTCCAATTATATACCCTTTGGCAAATGTGATGCTGACACATGGATAACACCCATTATTGGTGTGCCTATATAGTCAAAGGAAAATTGAACCACTTTGGTTACTTCAAGGGTGAAATTGTACCAGTGTTAATTTAGGGTACCCAGTAGTTCAGGGTGGTTACTTGAAGGGTAAAATAGGGTCATTGCCCTTCAATTAGTATCCATATCTTTAGAAAATTATTTTTTAAGTAACTAAAACTCTCTACATCTCAGTTCAAAATCTATAGTTGCTTTAAATTATTTTCATCTTTTGTCTGTTTTGTGGAAGATTGTTTGGAATACAGCAGCCACTTAGAAACACGACGAAGTATAAAGACTGTAGAGTTTCCTAGTCATTCACGCCTTATTATAAGCTTTATATAATTTCAGTTTAAAAAAAAGCTTTATATAATTAACAATTTATTATGTTTCATAACAGGTGTTTTAAAATTTTCACCACCGAATTGTTTGCACAACCTTATTATAAGTTTTATTTAATAAACATTTTGTTATGTTTAACAACAGATGTCCAAAGAAACAACGCACTTACTTATTCATGAAAATCGATGTGTGCATATGGTATAATAATGGTTAACGTTACACAAAATATCCATTAATTTTAGACACTATGTAAAAATAACCCTTTAAAAATTAAGTTGATTGATGAAAACTAAAGGAAAGAACTTCAAAAGCTATAGGCAATATCGAGAATCCCCTTCATATCTCATAGTTTACTAAATTAGAAATAGGAGAATTTCTTGTGGAACCATGTCTAACACGTTATTTGAGCTCTAATCTGAGAAAAAAAAAAGATCCAACAAGTCCTCCCATAGTTTAAAAATAAAAGCTACATCACTATATCAAAGTTAAAAGCTTTGATACACAAAAACTTTCCACTAATTTTTGTACTCAAACTTTGATCCTTTAAGTAAATTTATGTGATGTAGCTTAAAAGCTAATTTATGCAATAAACTTTGATCCTGTAAGTAAAATTAAAAGCTACATCACTATATTTACTAATTTATGTCCAACAAAGTTTAGGTACACAAATTAGTGATGTAGCTTTTAACCTATGGAAAATTCATGTGGATCATGTAATTCTTGTGGAAAATTTATGTGGATCCTGTTATTCTTGTGGGAAATTCATGTGGATCCTGAAAATGATCTGGAACCATGTCTAACACGTTATTTGAGCTCTGATCCTTAAAAAATAAAAATTATGCGCGCGCGCGCGCACATATATATATATAGATACACACACATACATATACATATATATATATATATATATATCATGGATGTGGCAGAGATGAAAATGTTGAGATGGATGAGTGAGCATACAATAAAAGATAAGATTCGTAATGATCACATTCGTGAAAGAGTTGGGGTAGTACAAATTTCAGAGAAAATGGCCGAAAATCGTTTAAGGTGGTTTGGAGATGTTCAAAGAAGAGAATTAGATGAGCCAGTAAGAATAGTTGATCAGATGACATAGGATTCATATATAAGAAGGGAGACCAAAGAGAACTCTTAACGAAGTTATTCAAAGAGATCTTTTAGTGAAAGGTTTATCACCAGGAATGATTAGTGACCGTGCAAAATGGCGTCGTGTGATCCATGTAGCCGACCCCACTTAAGTGAGATAAGGTTTATGTTGTTATACTATATATATATATATATATATATATATATATATATATATCATGAATATTGAAATTCCATATAGGTGATTTGTAATTGTTAGTATCTATATTCAACTTTTATAAAAAAAAGTATCTATATTCAAAGGGAGAGGGGTTTCTCCTTTTCCTTCCTTCTCCTTTTCCCTCCTTTTCCTTTTTAACAAAATAATCCAGTATTATTTTGCCCATTGAGATTCATTTAAGAGTTCATAATTTGCCACTTGTACCATTAAAAATAAAACTAAAATGTATTATAATATAAAAAAAATTTAGCATAAAAAAAATTCAACTATCTAGACCTATTTCATTTCAATATAAGGATCTATAAGAGATACAGACTAGTCCAGTTAACTGTGAAATAATTTTAGTCTGTATCTCTTATAGATCCTTATATTGAAATTAAATAACTGGACTAGTCTGTATCTCTTATAGATCCTTATATTGAAATGAAATAGATCTAGATAGTTGAAATTTTTTATACCAAAAAGTGTTCAAAAATAAAAAAATTAAAAGTTTTTCATTTATTTTATATTATAATACATTTTTTTTAATTTTTAATGGTACAAGTTGAAAGTAATGGATGCACAAGAGGGGGGGTGAATTGTGCTACCAAATAAAAATCAAACAATAACAACACAAAGGTTTATACTGGTTCGGTCTTCCTGACCTACGTCCAGTTCTCAACCACTCAGGCTGAGTTCCACTATCCCCAGGTTTTACAAACGGGTTCACCTGGAACCTTTACAACCGCAAGTTTTGGACGGGATCACTTGCAACCTTACAACCACAAGTTTTACTCAAGGCTCACTTGCAACCTTGCTAACTAGCTCCCCCTTACAACCAGCAAGGGTTCAACCTTTACAAATAAAGGATTTTCTAAACTTAGTTCTCTTAAAGAACGGATAATGTTACACACTTAAGTACAATTAATGCTCTTAATACAAGAAGAGACTTAACAACAAAGAGTACAAGATAAGTAGATGAAAAGAACTCTCAATGCGTTAAATGCTCTTTCTCTTTTCTGGGCAGCTTTGAATGCTTGAAGGATTTCTTAGTTTCTCACTCTAGCTTTCTTCAAGATGTCAAAGATATTAGTTGTCTTCATAAATGAAGTTGAGCTTGTTTATATAGTCTTCAAGTATTCTCACTCTTGGTAGGTGGGTTAGCCGTTTGAATATGACCGTTTTTCCCAAGTTACCGTTTGCCCATTTAATGCTTCATTAATGCTTAGCAGGGTTGACTTTGCTTTATCTCTGAAAAGTAGTTCTGACAACTCTGTTCTGCCAAAAGCACTCTGACACTGCACTGCTCTGAACGTTCTGACATTCTGATTGCTTGCGGAAACGGATTCACATCCGGAAGCAACATTACTTAGTGTGCTGCATTTGAACGTTAGTCTAGCAATATAAACACATAGTCAATGCAGTGGGAGTTCATCTAGTCTAAGGGTGCTCTTTTACATCCGGAAGCAATTCCACATCCGGAAGCACTTCCACTGGACGTTGGGTTATGTTCACATTTTACTCACTGACGCTCAGTGTTATCCATACCAACAGCCAGCGCTAGTCACTAAGCAATCGGAAGCTAATCCACTGGACGTTGGGTTATGTTCACTGGCGCTCAGTGTTATCCATACCAACAGTCAGCGCTAGCCTTAAGACAATCGGAAGCAAATCCACATCCGGTTGCATCTTAACTTAGTCTCAAGGGTTTTGTACATCTAATGCTCCTAGACTGAGTTATGACTAAGTGAAGTGCTTGCTGTCGCTGGGGGATGAGACATTCATCCGCGAGCGCTAGTCCTAGTCTATCCGGAAGTAAATCCACATCCGGTTGTACTCTTACTTGGGGTTCTATATTAACCTAATATTCTCTAAGTGTTTGGCTCGTTCTTTCATATTTTCGTCTTCATCAAAACTTAAGATTCTAACACAAGTGACAAATTATGAGCTCTTAAATGAATCTCAATAGGCAAAATAATACCCCAAAGAGGGGATTCTGAGGGAATAGGAGGGTTAGGATTCTGAGAGAATCCGAACCCATATTCAACTAGCCAGTTAATATACTTACTCAACTAGTTAAAATCTTCTTTAAATGGGATTTTGGAATTTATTTATAAACTATTTTTCTATCAGTTTCTCTAATTAATAGTCCAATTATTGCATAGGATTTAAAGAATATTTTAATGGAATACATAATTGAGAAAATAAAGGTTTAGTACATGTTTGGATTTTCTCATAATGGCGAAAACGTTTAGGTTTTATTCTGTTTATGTAGGGTATGCTTTAACTCCACTTTCTGTATTGTTCATCAGAAAGATGAGTTAGGAGTGTTTCTCTACTCTCGACCGTAAAGATCCAATCAGCGTGATGATTAATATTTTTAATTGTGTCATTTTTAAATGGAAAATATGTTTTTTTTTATAAATTTATAGTTATGGAGATTATTTTTATTTTCGATTTTGTACCCATAAAAAATTATTTGTCAATTAAGGATCAGAACCTTGCAAGTATTACATATAGACTCAAATTATATGATGAGATCACATGCATATATATTACATGGGAAAATTAAAATAAAAACTGACAACCCATTGAATCAATTATGACTTCTGTAAGTGCTACACAGGCTAACAAATCCAAACCCGCGGGGGCAGCCGTCGCATCTTCACACCTCATGCTGAAGTTCTTCTTGATGAGGGAGAGAAAGAGACCTGGAGTAAGAAGGGTTGAGTTTTAATTGAGGGATAAAAGGGTATTTTCTCTTAGGAAAATAATATAAGCAAGTTTCCACATAACTACAAGTTAGCATTTAGCACTAGTTTTATTCTTTTTACACCGACTCAATTACATATTATTTCTGCACCACGAAATAATCATTTATTATTTATGTCAGAAATGAAATAGTTAATTACTCCCTTCGGTCCTAAATATAAGACGTAGTTAACTTTTTTGAAAAATTCTAAAAAAGTAAAATACGTCAATTATAAATTAATTTAACTATTTGTTGGCCTTAAATTAGTTTATTTAAACTATAAACTAATGACTAATCTAAAAATATATCAAATATGTTATAATTTAATAACATATTTTATAACCTTAACATCTCCAGAAAAAGTCAACTATGTGTTATATTTAGGACCGGAGGGAGTACTCCCTCCGGTCCCTAATGTAAGAGCCCAAAATTTGAATGATTTCGGTCACTAATGTAAGAGCTCACCCCACTTTGTCTAAACATTTATTGCAATTTTTTCAATTCTACCCCTAATCAATTTGGGTTGAATGGAGGAGAAACGAACGAATAAATGAAAGTTCTTCTTCCAAAGTCTTCTCTCTCTTTAGTTTCTCCACTTATCACATTCATCATGCAACTCTCTCTCTCCACTATTTCCAATATGCATTATTATCTCTCTCTCCTAGTACAAAGGGTAGAAATGGAAAAAAAGTATTGATTACAGACAGCCAACTAACAGTTAGATGTTTTCTTAAGAAGCGAGTTTTTGGAGGTTGACTCTTACATTAGGGACCGGAGGGAGTATTAGATAAGCACTTTTACCTTTGAATCTTCCAATGAAATCATTGTTCAAAAATAAAATTTTAAAGAAATTACTCTGAACATTGGAAACTTTAAATACATTTTTCATATTGAAATTTATTTGCCAAACTTGCACAACAATAACACAAAGAAGATACTGTGACACACGTTCGCAAATACTTCAATAATTCCATTCATACAATTTATCACACCATAGCATCAACGTATGATCATCATCACTTTCCTTTCATCGTTATCAGTAGGGTCTGTATCCAATGATGTTGCCACGAGGACTATAGTTGCAAGAAATGAAAGTTCCTCCATTGTTGCACCTTACTCTTGCACAACCAAGATGTGTTGAGTTCTTCCAAACCACCTGAGTATAGTGAAGGCACTGTCCACCAACACATGAGTTGCTTTTGTAGTCATAGTTTGACTTCTCGGCCACCCATAACTTCACGGCATAAGTGCCACTCATGTCACCGGAGCTCCATGCGATGTTCTCACCATACGGTCCATCGGAGTGGGCCAACTTGCAATCATTCTTGCGTTTGTTAGCATGTTTCTGTGAATAAGCAGCAACTTTCTCATCCCAAGCTATGTTTGGAACACCCACTTTAGATCTTGCGGCATTGTGGGCTTTCACAAAATCTTTTGGTGTATTTTGAGCATAGGCTTTGATGTCAAAGAGAAGGGACAAGAGGCAAAATGAAAGCTTGGAAGATAGATCCATTGTTTGTTATCATGTAATATCGATGACGGTGTAAATGTGGGGCCTTTACGGAGGAATTTATAGAGATCTTCATGTGTACTATTATAGTCCCTTTGGTAACTTCAACTTATTCATCAGAGATAACTTATTCATCGGAACTAACAAATGACAGTTAACTTAAGTGATTAGATTTGTCTGAAGTTATTACAAAAAAAAATACAATTTCGCCCATATTTATGAGGTTTAAAAGAAAGAAAAAATATATATAATGGGCAAGCTAAGCATTCATTGAAAATCGATAAATGCATATTAAGTGTTATACAATCACATACTCCCTTCGGTCTGGTCTTTAATATAAGAGCCAAACTGCTAAAACGCAATTCTTAAGAAAACATATTTATTATCATATTATAAAAAGAGAGAAATACATAAGTATCAATCAATATGAAAGAGAGTTAGGGGTAAGGTAAGAAAAAAATGCATTAAATGAAGAGAGAATGTAAGGTGAACTTTTATATTTTAGACCAAAATCATTCAAATCATTTGCTCTTATATTAAAGACCGTAGGGAGTATATATTAAGGACTGAAAAAATTCATTTAGAAGTGACTTATATTATGAACTAGAATGAGTAATTTAGGATGAAACATAAAACAGGAAGCTCTAACTCTGCAGTTTGTATATATACTCTCTCCGGTCCTAACCATAAGACATATTTACTTAATTTTTTTAGATTAAGGATATAAGTTAGTTAAAATTATAGGATATTACTAATAAACCCTTACCATCAACATTATCCCCAACCTCGATCTCATAATTAAAGAGAATTAGTATCGATATATAGTTTAAGGGAGAGTTTGAAACAATCAGAACGAGCATTTTTGCCCAAAAACATTGACACCAGGATTGATACATATAGTGGAGTTAGGCGGCTTTGAGCTATACTTATCTCTTTCTAATAGTATAGACTATATATATACAGATTGAAAAGATAGTAAACAAAAGCATGATAGTTTAGGAGTGACTTTTGCTTTTAAATGTAAGACCTTTTTATTAGTATATGTTATCTATGGTATTTATTTTTTTCAAACTAGTTTACTTAAGCTACAAACTGGTATATGATCTTGTGTGTACATATAAGTATATTTTAGAGACATCATGTCACTAGTTATAGTTATTAAGTAATTTATTTCATTTCTAAATCGTACTAAAGGTGTTAAAATTTCAGAATACTAGAATATTGTTGAAATTATCTTTTATATGTGAATATGAAGAAGTGTACATGAATTTTACCCGTCGTCTCTTGGTTCATCTAACGAAAGGTTTGAACATTTGATTATTTTGGTAAGTGTTCAATTCTCGAGGAGTACCACTTAGTTATGATTCCAGTCATAGCGCTAGTGGAGACATCTCCAAAACTAAGTGAAACTAGGTGAAACCTACCTGTATAGATAGAAATAAAGGGTTTGTTTGTCATGATCTAGAGCTCACTGTGACAGGCCCTAATGGATCATGAGTTAGGGGTGCTACCCTTGGAACATGAGTGAGCCAAACCCCTTTCCTAAAATTTTTGTATAAAAAAATGAAGAGGTATAAATTTCAGTATAATCATATTGCATAGGGTTGCATTGGAGTAAGAAATATAATTTTTTATTTAATCATGTAAGTATTATCAAATACAGTGAAGAATTTATTTATATGGGTTTGCATGAGTTGATGATAGAAATAGTTTTCAGTCTTATTCAACAGGCCCTCCAATATTATGTCTATCTATCTGTAATTGTATAAACCATCCGTTTAGAAAAATTTTTAATAACAGGAAAAATTGTTAGTTAATACAATTATGGCGGTATTATAAAAGGCATGGAAACTATTTCAAAATTATCATAATGCGTGGAGGAGTAGGAAACATTGCTTGAGTTTGCCGTTTTCAACTTGCTATCTTATTTAGTTATCTGTATTCATGTTATTACCAAAGAAACATTTTGCATGTGGTAGTTTCTGTGATGCATTAAATTTGGACTGATTTGTAAAGATAAAGGTAATTGTCCAAAACGTAAACTGAAAGAAAAACTTGAGGGCAATTTGTTGCTACTGTTGGCTAACAACTTTAAGGGTATTATATTTATTTATAGAGATAATATTAAACGATAACCTCCTGAGTTATTTTCAATATTTTTTTTTAAAAAAGTAAGTCACTTATTATTATAAAATTACAGACCTTTTAGGTATTTTAGCTTAATCCATAAAAAAAATATTTTAGCTCAAATTAGAGAGATTCTTTATTATTTTCTGCTAAAAAAAATTATTGTATACTCTTTGCATATATACTTAAATAATTGTCACGAATGTGCAAAAATGCCCACGTAAAATTTTTTGGAGCAAAAATGCCCATCATATTTAAAAAATGGGGCAAAAATGCCCATCACAATTAATTTTTTTACTTTTTCACTCATCATCTTCTGTCCCATCATCATCACACATGGGCAAATAAATAAATAAACTTGTCACGTGTTTTAGTGAGAGATGAATCGACAGAAAATGTTGCGTTAAAAGTCAAAAAATTAACTGTAGTGGGCATTTTTGCTCTAGTTTTGAAAATTGATGGGCAGTTTTGCTCCAAAAAAATTTTACATGAGTATATTTGCACCTTAGTGACAATTACATGATCATTTTTGCACTTTAACCCAATAATAAATTATAATTTATTACTGGCATCAAACGATGAGGCCGCTAATGGCAATGGAAGAGAAACAATGTGAATCTGAATTATCTTTAGTGATTCATAAGAAAAAGTTAATAAAATAATGAATTATCTCTAGTGATAATAAAAAAATAGATAAGAGTAAAATTTACTTGCTAAATCACTTTATTCTGTTTTTAGCTAAAGCAGTCGAATTAATCACTCTATCTTTTTTGTGCCAACTCTAGGCTGAGTAGCAGGAGCAACATATAATTTATTCACTCTACGTATTTCTCTTAGTGGAATTTGTTGGTGATCGATACAAAATCACAATAGTTGACAATGTGATAGGCTACAATCTGATAGGCGACAATCTGATAGGCGACTATGTGATAGGCGACCATGTGATAGACGACAATGTGATAGGCGACAATGTAATAGGTGACAATCTGATAGGCGACAATGTGATAGGCGACAATCTGATAGGTGACAATGTGATAGTTGGCGATGTACTTCCTTGTGTGCCTTCTTGTTCAGCGTTATTTGATTGTTGGCATCTGCTCCCAAATCATCAAATATTCCATAGATATCTTCTAGCTCCCCACCAATAGTAATATGTCCAATCAGCAACTATGCCTGCAGACAATGAAAAACAATAATAGAAATGATCTGAGTAGTGTCCTCAGGGACACTGTACTTTAGAGGTATTCCGCGATCACCGGCAAGCGTAGGACGCGGCTCTCCCCAGCATTAAACAGATCCTTCTTGCTAAGTAGCAAGGATCAACAGAACTACGGAAGATCTTTTACTCAGCAAGGTATAAAATATTCAAGAGGAGGAGGAAGAAGAATGTTCTAACTCAAGAGCAAAAAGTCACTTATTTGACATCTACCAAAGCACCAGTTTATAGGCATTTCCATTTTTCCAACCTGTGAAGCCTCACGTTCAAAATGTATGCTAATGTACATAAATGATTTTTAATACCCTTAAAAATCATTCTTTACAGGTTGTATACGTTAAATAATAAAGGATAAATATAAAGTCAATTTAATGCTCCTGAATGGATATGTATGCATAAATCACAAAGTTAAAACTAAACATGTATATTAGCGATAGGCATTTGATTCAAAAAGGCAACGTGTAAAAACTTCCCAAAACGTATGAGATAATGAAGATTATTAGCAATGAATGGTATGCATTAATAATCCATGAAATCAGCTTTTGATTTCTTCCAACTTATAAATCCAAATTAATGATTTGGTAACTAATTTGTTTACAAAAACATTAATTTCAGATTTCACAAATATAGCCTGATAAAAGGTGATTGGTTCACATTTTAACTCATAAAAATGGGTGGGGAATATAGCCGGATTTAACCTCTTGTGGCCCATTGTTATATGAGTTAACTTTTCCTCTTCTCCAATATATTATTCCAAATTCACTTATAATTTGGAATCTCACAATCTCAAACCTTATGAGACTTGTTCTTTATGACACACCCAATCAATATTTCCAACAATCCCCCACATGTGTCAAAAAGAACGCCTTAATTGAGTAACACAATAGTATAACCATTGTATCTAGTGGTCCTCTGGACTATGAACTAGACCTAGACCAATAATACTTAGTACACAGAGAAGTCAGTGGTCCTATGGACTATGAACTCACAACTCTTAGCGTATACTAGAGGTACTATTAGCCAGATTATACCCCCACATTTCCGCTGTTAACGGCGGTTGTGCCCGTTAAGACCGGCCATGAGCGTGGCTGGTGCATAACGAATGCTCTAGAAACTTTGCCAAGGTTTCATAGGAGCGGCCCCACTCCGACATTCGTAGAGGTGATTTCATTAAATGTACCTGCAATGAGCACACCATCCCGTAGGATTATGAAATCATTAAGAGTTTATACTCAGCCTCACCAAAAATGCAATCTAGCACTTTCCGAGTCATAGGAATGAACTAGCAAATTAAATAAGTGCTAGCAGAACTGGCGCACGACTTGTTCTTACCCATTGAACCTCCTTCATGGGATCACCAATCACAGAGGTTGGGTTGCCATCGCTGCCAATTTCAAGTTGGCTTTAGTCACATTCCCCTCGACTAATTATTTCTTCCCGAGGTTTAGTTAATGGATCCAATAGGTCAATATTTGACCCCACAAAATCAACTGAGATATCTCCACAATTCTCAAGCTAACTTATTAATATTATATCTCAAAAGATTTTCGCATATACCATTATTTTCCTTCATAATGGTTATTGCCTTTTAGCAATCACAACCCATCAACATTAAATGTTGGCTTATCACCAATTTATTTGCTATTTTAAAAAGGCAATTTATAATTTATGCCCCCATAGTTCCAAATATTACATATATTTAAAAACTTGGCATATAATATATCAACACTATGTGTTGGATTTAATCCAAAATATTTATTTTGGAAACTAGTGGATTTTCTCATTTAACTTCTGCGTATCTCAGTATATACAATAGGAATCCACTGTATATCATATTATTTATGATATCTCTTGAATATTTTACCCTCCTCACGAGAGTTTTCTATATGCTCAATTTTATATAGCATAAGCCATATCCCATGGATTCATCAAATCCATTATTTAACAAATTCTCACAAATTTGTAAATACCCAAATTGAGTAGTAAAACACTTCAAACACAGTGTTTAGCAAAAACAATAATAATTGAGCATATGGTATCCTAAATGTAAGACACCCCCACACTTTGAAATATCTTAAAATCACATATTCATGTGATTTCAATCACAATAAAATCGCACACACTATAGTACTAAATATCTCAATTATATTTAGTAATAAGGAAAATTACAATTACATTGAAATTTTATTGTATGAAAAGTGTTAAATATAATTTCACCAGGAACCAATTAATCCAGGGATTATATGGAGATTATATTCAAACACTATCAAAGTCACAGAAAACAATTATATTGTCTTCCTAATAAGCTACCAATACTTTTCATTCACATTAAATTCATAGAGGATACCTTTTACCAAGATTATAAGAAAACCATTTTTCAGCGAAATCATTAGCTTTCAATGAAATCATTGAAATCGATTTAATGTATATAACTTTGTGGAATTAACTTTTGAAAAAGCTAATCCTGCACTCAAATTTGAACATTTAATTCAAAAATAAACCTCCAATAAATCCAGCATTTATAGGAAATAAACCACAAAGGTAAATAGCATAATAATCCCTTAATCAAAATGGCAACACACAAGATATATGATATTTTCTCATAACAAATACTCATTAAATATGTGAGCAGTAAATTCTCCACATTCAAAGACTTTAAAAGCTTTTGACACGCAGATTGGTAATATTGCAATTCAAAAGCATAAGAATATATTCATATTAATGGCCATAATATACATTCCAGCGTTTTTCTTTAATATAATATTATATACTCCATATTGAAAAATCATAAATCTCATTCTTATCCATAACCCACATAGCATGTAGACATTCTTGGCAACATGATCACTGCTCATATATACCATTTCTTTTCCATGAATAAAGAAATACTTAACAAACTATAAACATATCGAACAAAAGTATTTATAAACATAGTGATATATATAACCTCATTTAGGTTTTTCTTTTTAATCACATAATTAGCATGTAGGTTCCATTACACGCCAAATTCAAAAAAATATTGATATTATTCCAATGGTTCATAGTACACTTGTAACAACATCACAAAACTATCCTTACTTAGAGGATAATAGGTACCTGATTGTTGGGGCGACACAAAGCACAACTCCTACTTCCCAAGGAGAGAACACGATGGATGACCACATAATTTTTATTTAAATCTATCCCTCAAATCTTTGCCAGTACTTTCATCATCACTATCATCATAGTGTTTGATATAACAAGTCTTTTCATCTCAAAGACTGTTTATGTGAGGTCTTAAGTGAGTTCGGTTAAAAAGGAAAATTTGGCATTCATGGTTCACAAACACCATCGCCTAGCAATATTCCATATAAATCAGTATCGAATCCACCGCCTCAATACATATGTTCATCGGGTTTATGTCTACCACCAAGGTGTCTTTTCCGGATTTCTCTTTGAGTTAAGACCCAATCAATTCCCACTTCATCTTTAGTCTCAAACAAATTCTAGAGGTTTACACATTTTTTTTTCATCTCAATCCACACAGGAAAGAGGAGTAGCCTTTTGGCTTCTACATTATAAAATTTCAAAATTTGTCCCTTAATGGTGACAAATAAACGTAAGACTCAATTCTTACATCAAATCATCTCTAGCATACTAGAGGGTTAAACTTCTTCGTCTCACGTTTCTTTATTATCATATCTCAAAGATGTCCTGGACATAGACACAAATAGAGATGTTAGACAAATTATATATATATTTCCTACACAATAGGAAAATATAAAAATAACACCACTAAATCAAAGTTTAGAGGACTCCTTATTTGATGAATATGCCGATGCCAAATCAACTCTTGCCGGAATTGCAGTCCAGTGTTCGACTCCATTGTAGAAAGAACACCGGATTACCTCTAAAGATTGTTGGTGATCGATACAAAATCACAATAGTGGACAATGTGATAGGCGACAATCTGATAGGCGACAATCTAATAGGCGACTATGTGATAGGCGACCATGTGATAGACGACAATGTGATAGGCGACAATGTAATAGGTGACAATCTGATAGGCGACAATGTGATAGGCGACAATCTGATAGGTGACAATCTGATAGGCGACTATGTGATAGGCGACAATGTGATAGTTGGCGATGTACTTCCTTGTGTGCCTTCTTGTTCAGCGTTATTTGATTGTTGACATCTGCTCCCAAATCATCAAATATTCCATGGATATCTTCTAGCTCCCCACCAATAGTAATATGTCCAATCAGCAACTATGCCTGTAGACAATGAAAAAGAATAATAGAAATGATCTGAGTCGTGTCCTCGGGGACACTGTACTTTAGAGGTATTCTGCGATCACTGGCAAGCGTAGGACGCGGCTCTCCCCAGCATTAAACAGATCCTTCTTGCTAAGTAGCAAGGATCAACAGAACTACGGAAGATCTTTTACTCAGCAAGGTATAAAATATTCAAGGGGAGGAGGAAGAAGAATGTTCTAACTCAAGAGCAAAAAGTCACTTATTTGACATCTACCATAGCACCAGTTTATAGGCATTTCCATTTTTCCAACCTGTGAAGCCTCACGTTCAAAATGTATGCTAATGTACATAAATGATTTTTAATACCCTTAAAAATCATTCTTTACAGGTTGTAAACGTTAAATAATAAAGGATAAATATAAAGTCAATTTAATGCTCCTGAATGGATATGTATGCATAAATCACAAAGTTAAAACTGAACATGCATATTAGCGATAGGCATTTGATTCAAAAAGGCAACGTGTAAAAACTTCCCAAAACGTATGAGATAATGAAGATTATTAGCAATGAATGGTATGCATTAATAATCCATGAAATCAGCTTTTGATTTCCTCCAACTTATAAATCCAAATTAATGATTTGGTAACTAATTTGTTTACAAAAACATTAATTTCAGATTTCAAAAATATAGCCTGATAAAAGGTGATTGGTTCACATTTTAACTCATAAAAATGGGTGGGGAATATAGCCGGATTTAACCTCTTGTGGCCCATTGTTATATGAGTTAACTTTTCCTCTTCTCCAATATATTATTCCAAATTCACTTATAATTTGGAATCTCACAATCTCAAATCTTATGAGACTTGTTCTTTATGACACACCCAATAATATTTCCAACAGAATTTTCACATAATGTGTGTGTATTCATTATATAGATAGTGCCTTATTTGAAACGTTATATAAACTGGGGCAAAGGCTCAAAAATGATACATAACTATTAATCAAGGAACAAAAATAGTACATAACTATTACAAGGTAAAAAAATGATACCCAACTTTTACCATGTGATCAAAAATGATATTTTCACTAATATAACAATAATATTAGACATGAAAAGTCCAAAATGCCCTTATAAATTAATCGTTGTCCTTGTAAAAGTTTATTTAATTACCAAACCTCTCATCATAGTTGCAGTGAAGAGGAGGAGAGAGGTTGAGGGGAAGAGAGAGTGGTAGTGATGATGAGTTGTGGGTGGAGGGAAATGGATGGAAGAGAGGGTGAAGGGGAAGTGTGTGACACGGCGGCGGCAGCGGGTGGCGTGGCGGGATGGGCGGCAGCGGCAGGGTGGCGCGGCGGCGGGGGTGGTGGCGCGGCGGCGGGCAGATTTGGAGGGAGGTGTGTGGTAGGGGGTGGGATGGGGGTGTGGTGGGGTGGGGGGTGATTTTTCTTTCTTTTTTTAATTGGCTAAAGTATACTTTTGGTCCCTTATGTTTGCATCAAATTTCAATTTAGTCATTTATGTTTGGAAACTATACTTTTAGTCCTTTTTTGTCAACACCGTTAGTTTAATTTGTTTTTTATTATTGTTTTTTATCTTATTTCTTTTTATTATGTGGGATCCATGTAAGCGCTAGAGTGGCAGCTTATCTGCCACATGTAATAAAATTAACGGTGTTAAACTTATTGCCTAACAGAAGGGTTAAATTGCACAAGATTTTTACTTCCAAGGTAAAATTGCATCAAAAAATATGTTAGGAGGAATCTGCACCTTTTGGTATACTTCGAGAGGGGATTTGCATATTAATAAATAAAAAAACTTACCTCAAGTTCCATAGCTCAAGTTCCACAAGTTCTACTCTTCATCTCCACCATTCATTTGATCTAATGGCAAATACTCAACACACTCTTCTACACCTCACTCCATCATATCCCTCTTTCTCCCTCCATCTCCCTCATATACCATATATCCAAACTCAACTGTTCATTGGCGACCACCTAAGGCAGCGGTGGCCTCCTCGCTTTTTTCGGCCTTGACGATGGTAGCCGCCTCACACTCTTCGGTGTTGATAGCGGCGACTGTCTCGCTTTCTTCGACCCAGACACTCGTTGCCGCGCGAGGATGGTGAGACTTGTAACACCCAACAAAAGGGTAAAGGTGCAAAAATGGGTTCAAACAATTATGCCAGGAGCACATTAGGGTAAGAAGTATTTCCGGGCTCAATTTTGGGACTGAAGAATAAATATTGGTGCAATATAGGGAACATCGTTTATGTTGACCGACTGATTAGACCTAATTTTATATGTTTAAGCATGTGCAATTGAGCTTAATTAGTGTGATTTAATTGTTATATTTGATCATTATTGGTGATTTTATATACACATGCTTATATGTGGTTAAGTGGAAAATCCTAACTTAATTACTTGCATTTTAAGCAACCAAGGTTATTTTGGTCATTTTGACTATGTGGTGTTTTTTTTATGTGTAGGGGGACCCAAGTGGGCCTCACATACCCTTGGATAAGCTTGGAGGGCAAGGAAAAGGCTTGGAGGGAAGGCAAAGGCATAAAGACAAATATTACCCTTTTTGTCAAAAAGAAGGGATTTGCACTTTGAAAAATGTTACCAAAAAGGGTAATATGGAGCCAACACTCAAATTTCAAACTCAAAAGGTACTTGGAGGGCATCTTTGGAAAGAGGAGAAAGAGCATAAAGAGAGGAATAAAGTGGAGGAATGCATCTAGCCACATACCCATCCACATACATCCATTTCCTCATTTACATTTCATTTTCACTTGCATTTCACCTTCATTTCATTTTCCCTTCATGTGTATTTCGGCCAAACACTCCTCCACACACACATTCATGAAATAAAACACACCTCCCACTTCATTTTACTCATTCCTTCACTTTCCACTCTATCTTCATCTTCTTTCTCACCATTTTCTCTCTTCTTTCCACCACACACACCTCAAATACGAAAACCCTAGCCTCATTTCCACCAAATTTCTTCATCATCCATGGCTTCCTACACTCAAATCACCTTCATCCTCACCATTTCCATGTGTGGCTAGGCTTGCTCCTTCATTCTCCAAGGAAAGCTTGCTCCAATGAAGATGTAATCTAGGCCTAAATGTGTTTTTAGCTTTGTATTAAGGTTTGCAAGTTGAAATTTATCTTGTATTTCTTGTGATCCTAGATTTAGGCATGAGAAATTAGGAAACCTAGCCTTAGGTTTTCTACTTCACAATTAGCTTGCAAATTCATTTTCCAATGTTTGTATACATGAAAACCTAGACTTGATTCTTGTGTAGCATTCTTAGATTACATATTATATGGATATATATGTGTGTGATTTTGGATGTGAATGACTCAAATGGATGGTATGTTTGTTATCTCTATGTAGTTTAGGTATGTATATAGATTGAGGAAAGGTAAATTTTGGTTGATCTAGTTAAATCCTCTTAGTTCTCTTGGCCTCAAGGATATTAAGAGTATTTAGCTAGGTCACACCAAAGTCAAAGCACATTTTGGCCAAATTTAACTAAGGAGCAAGTGGAACTTGGAGGAGGAGGCTACATTCTCTTGATTCTTACCACTTTGATTTCGGTTTACTTAGTTGAATTAGCTTTTAATTGTACTTGTTAGTTGATAAAATCATCTCTCAATCATTGTTGATAAGTTGTGTGACATAATACCTAAGTGAAGTAAGATTTCTCAATCAAATTGTGAAAAGACCCTTACTAATCACTTGCTACTTAGTAAGTTTAGTATTGTATTGTATTTGATAAATCTAAAGGCGACATTAGGTTTAATCACCGACATTGACCGTTAAACGCTGACGTGGCGGGGGAAATGAATTTTTTGCTGATGAGACATACTTATGTGGCAATTTTTGCTGACGTGGCGCTCTTATGTGGCAATTTTTGCTGACGTGGCACACTTATGTGACACTTTTTTGCTGACGTGACACGCTTATGTGACACTTTTGCTGACATAGCGTGCCACATCAGCAAAAAAATCATTTTTCCCGCCACGTCAGTTTCTAACGGTCAACGTCGGTCAACATAAACAAAGTTCCCTATATTGCACCAATATTTATTCTTCAGTCCCAGAATTGAGCCTGAAAATACTTGTCACCCCTATATGCTCCTGGCGTAATAGTTTGAACCCAATTTTGCACCTTTACCCCAACAAAATCATATATAATTTATAATTAAAATTATAATTACACTCTAAAAAGTCCAAATCGTAGTAACAAATTTAAAACTTGATGATAGATCTTTTTGAAATAAAAACAAAGTAAAACTTTAAAGGTTGAAGTCAATAACAAAATAAGTATAACTTAAAAATACTTACTTCTCAAGTGTCTTCCCTTGCTTATTATTAGATCTTTCACCTAAAAATGTTAATAATGGGGTAAGCTCGACATCTCAGTAACTACCGAAATCTCCTAACATACACAAGCAAATTATATATAATTACAATACAGAATCATTCTCATATTCATTCGTACAAATCAACTCTTTATCCATCTCAATTGACCTCTTAATTCAAAAATGATTCCTTAACATTAAGATTCTTTAATCATGCATAATGCAGTATAACTCCCTTATATCACCTCCACCCTTATACTGCTGATAGGAGCCACAGGCTAACATATAGTCCAAACAGAAACACATCCAATTAACTAGATTGTTTCAAGCTCACCATTAC
Organism: Mimosa pudica; assembly: GCA_029929735.1. Classification (NCBI taxonomy): domain Eukaryota; kingdom Viridiplantae; phylum Streptophyta; class Magnoliopsida; order Fabales; family Fabaceae; genus Mimosa; species Mimosa pudica. The sequence continues at coordinate 2,670,415 of JAKELP010000039.1, read as the reverse complement.
TTGAGATGTACCCTGCCAAAGGTACAGAGCTCAAGCATGAACTATGGCTCCCCTCCTTAAAGAACAAATGTAAGGAGATGTCACATGTCTCATAACTTCCATGCAATCCCTGGCAAAGGAAGACATAGAAAAAATGACCCTGACAAGTACCACTACCACCACTGTGCACCGAGTGGTGGCATACCACGTGGTAATAAAATTCACCACACAATTACCATACAATTTCTCCTTCTCCTCCTCCTCTAATCCCTATCCTATCACAGATACTCATGCAATGACAGATATATACATCCACTAACAATTAAATATTCTTTGAATTTACAATATCACAATACACTCTCTAACACAATATAATATCATCATATAAGCAAGCATGCTTGAAAAGAATCAAATTACTTATCATTCACATATTACATATCAAAGCAATAACAACAAACATGCTTGAAAAGGAACAAACTAATCAATAATAGAATGCACATTTTTAAATTAAGAGGTAATCAGTAATTAGTCAGATTATAAATATACATAACTTACAAGCATACGAAAGAATCACTCAGAGTTACCTGTTGCTCCTTAGATTACAGGTAATCACACAAATAACAACTCTCCAAAGCTCCTAAGTGAGTCTACAATATCACCAACATAACATCTATTAATATATGGTTTTGCACCACCTAAAGGCACCTTAAGCTACCCATAAATATACACAATCTTTTATTCATTTTATTCCTAAATAGAATGTAATTAAATAATAAATTTTTATTTATTTCACGTGAAAAGATTCAGGTACAGTGGTAGGCTAAATGCTTAGAATATATATGATTTTGTGTGTGCCAACGTGTAGGAGAAATGAAAGCAGAGAGCAATTAATTAAAGCAATTATATACATCTTTAAACCTTTTATCCTCATATAAATACATTTATTTATTTACAAATTTATTTTATAATCAGTTGAACAAAGTTGTTATAGAAGGTATCAAGAAACTATACTATCATACACACTAAAAAAATGAGAAGAAATCGTCTCCCTCATCTAACGCAATGTGGACCATAAATTCATGAGGGAAACTTATTAGTATATAAGTATGTATTACATGTATACATGTATGTAAAATATATGTATATTAGATTTTAAAAACAGGAATAGCAAATTGAGAGTAATAAAAGCTTCTTGGAATAAAGTAAGAAAATAAGTCTAACCTGAAATGATGAGTTGTACACGTACACACAAATATACGTGTATATATATTTGGGCAAAGATGCAAAAATATGACTAAACTTTACCTTAAGTTGCATTACTATGACTAAAGTTTCGCAAAGAACAAAAATGTCACTAAACCTGGGATCGATGTGCAAAACTATGATTTCCGTCAACTATGACGGTGTTGACCGTTAGTCTTCGACTTGTAGGATGCTGAGTGTGCAATAATGACCATGTGACATGCTGAATAGATCTTTATTGGTGTTATGTGGAATAAGGGGTAAATGTATTTAAAATAATGCAAAAAATATGATTATTTTATTCTAACAACAGGCCCATATTTGCACTCAAAGTACATTTACTTTAAATACATTTACCCCTTATTCCACATAACACCAATAAAGAGTCTATTCAGCATGTCACATGGTCATTATTGCACACATAGCATCCTACAAGTCGAAGACTAACGGTCAACACCGTCATAGTTGACGGAAATCATAGTTTTGCACCTCGATCCCAAGTTTGGTGGTATTTTTGCTCCTTGCGAAACATTAGTCATAGAAATGCAACTTAGGGTAAAATTTAGTCATATTTTTGTACCTTTGCCGTATATATTTATATATATTTCTTATGAAAATGAAAAAGAATTGAGATATGAATAATGTAAAAGAAAATACCCTCTGCCCATGAATCAATGACTGCGTTAACAGTAAAGTGAAACGTTGGTTATGATAGGAATATAGTAATACACGCATAAAAAAATGGTTGGATGGGAAGTGCATATTTGACTATATAAAACAAGGTAGAACAAGGGAATAATTAAGAAGAAAAAGGACATCAAAAAGTCCCTGACATAATCCTAATTTCTGTAAGAAGGCATATACAACAAGAAAAAAATAAGGAGAAGATAGAATGTCACCTAGTTAGGCAAAGTGAAGCGTTAAAGTGAGATGAAGCGTCAAAGTGAAAGTGCAAAGTGAGAGGAGATTATGTGAGGAGGGATCTAGGGTTTTTGTAGTTGGGCTATTTAGAATTGGGCTCCTTTTATTAAATAAAAGAGTATGCACATCTTGTGTGTGTATATTAATTTCATATTAATTATTTTCCATTTGCCCTCTTAATATGATAGTCATCCACAAATTAAAATATTATTACCATTTAAAGTTTTGAAAAAAAATTTAATATTTCTTGCTACTCTTTTTTTATTACAAAATTTCTTGTTACTCTAATCTTAAATAAATATGTAAATATCTCTAAGACACTTTATTTTTAAGTAATAAAACTATGAGATGTTACAAGGCTAGGGAAGGAAGAGGGTGGATCTTGTGAAGAGAGAGAATATATATGAGGGAGAGGGAGAGGGAGCGAGGGATAAGGTGGAGTGGGAGTATAAGAGAGTGTGTTGAGTGAGCTATTAAATCATGTGGACTATGAAAATGAGGAGAACTTGAAGAAGTTGAGGTATGAAAGTTAAGCTGAGTTTTCTCCAATTCAATATCCCTTAAATCATTAGTTTGAGTTTTTTTTATAGACAAATTAAATCACAAAAAAAAACATTTGTTAAATTAAATTTGACGTCTTATTAAAATTGAACAGTAATTTTTTATGGCGACATCGCCCATCAATGTGTGATTTAAGGTAATATTGTTTGCCAACTGATTTAAATTAATTTAAACCAAAGAAATCATTTAATTGATCAAGCAATGAATTTTTAGTTCCTCCCTGAAATAATTTAAACCAATGAAACTTAATATCAAAACTTAGATATCCCAAAAAAATTAAAGGGGAAATTACTAAATATCAAAGTTATTGGTAGAAAATTATTATCCAAGAAAAAAATTATTTAATTTCTAATACCTTGATTTGTTGGAAAGATATTTTACATAAATTAAAGGGGAAATTACTAAATAAAAAGTTTCTAAGTGTCTACTTTGTCTTAGATTTTTCATTCAAGACTTATTTTGCCCTGAATTGTTTTGTTCAAAATTGACTGGGAGTTTCAAAATATTGCTATATTTTATTAAAATGATCACATTGACCATTAAAATGTTAACTTTGACCATTACTATTTTATCCGTAAAAGGTAAAATTGTTGCCTTTTAATACTCCTAGGACTCAGTTCAAAACAAAATATACTCCAAGGGCAATTTTGATCAAAAAATTACTTACATGGTAGAATAGCTCATGAACAAGAACTTCTAGATTAAGTTAGACCTTTATGCCATATAGAAAATATAGAATAGAAAAATGGATGGATGACCTCAAAATTCTGATATCACTCCCAAATAGGCGGATTTTTTTTTTTGGACACCAAATGGGGGGATTATGTGTTCAATACTTCGTATTTTGCATGGCAACTTAAAAAAACTAAAATGGTTATGATTATGGGTGGGATAGGCTAGGATTCTATTAGGGGCTTACAACCTAGCCTACTTAAGGCATAATTTAATTTTTCAATAAATAGGCTAGACTCATTATTAAACCTGTTGTTAAACCTATTTGATTTGAGTAAACAGGCTACGCTTTTTATGAAAGGCCTAGATTACAAGCATATATGTTTGGGTTATTTTTTTTTTCAAAAAAAAATTTATCCTATGATGTATAATGTAAAATATAACAATTATTCATAGCATTATCGACCTAGCTTTAATTTTAAGCTCAACACCTTATCATTCATTCACAAAACACAACTTTTTTAATCATTAGTCATTCACAATTTTTTATGATAAAAGCAAGATGATAATTCAAATAGATTGAAAGGCTATATATGGAATAAGAGTTATAAAATTTTAAGCTTATGTATATTCTTATATTTTAAGTAGACTTTTAAAAAGGATCTCAAGTCTTGTGAGATGTTTTGAAGGTTTTAGGTTGTCTACATATAACTTAAGCCTAGAACTAAACCTTACAATTATGTTGTAGGCCTATACCTATTTAGTTTAAGCCTAATTAGACCTAACATATTTCAATATCTATCTATGACACTAGCTTTTTTGCTTTACCTTTTTTATTTTTTTAGATCGCAATAAAAAAAGGCAATGTGAGTGAGATTACTACTAAGTTTGGAAGTCACATTCATGATTTGTTTAGGAAGAAACAACCAGAAACTTTTTACCATCTTAATTGATTGCTGACATTAGGATGGCTTGCAAAGTTTTTTGGTACATTTGACATTTAATTTTATTTAAAAAAAGAAAGAATGAAAAGGCTTGCAGATTTTTAACTCTAAGTTTACGCCTTCAAAAATAATGTCTAAATTACAAGTCGCATTAATGTAAACCTTTTTTAAAAATCATTTGTAAAATATTTTTCCAACAAAAGGATTAGGGGTTAAAGGAGTAATAACAGAAATTCGGTATCCTAATTTACAATTAATTTCATTATATATGCCGAATTTGAAATTTACCCTGACCTCTGATATACTCCCTCCGTTCCTAAATATAGGGCCTATATGACTTTTTAGAAAAATCCTAAAAAAAGCAAAAAATAAGTTAATTATAAATTGATTTACCTAATTTTTTCTCGTAAACTAGTTTATTTTACCTATAAGCTAATGAATAATCTAAAAAGATATCAAATATGTCATGATTTAATAACCTATTTCGCAACTTAAATCTTTCCAAAACAAAAGTTATCTAGGTCAGATATTTAGGAACGGAGGGAGTATTAAGGAACGAAATCAAAGGGCAAAATTTATTTTTAATGATGACGAAAAAGACAAGGAAGAATTATTTAATGTATAGTTTGGCTGAGTCAATGGTTATAACTAATGTGTCAATATTGATGGAGAAGCCCATGGTTCAGTTTACATCAGTCATTAACGTGTTATTGGAGGTAACACCAGAAATTTGTGAATGCATCGTGCTATGAAAGTTCCTTATATTTGTCTTTATATTGTAGGAAAAGTCAATATATTTCTGGTTGCAGAAAGGTCAAAATGTGTAATTAAATTTGTCTTAAAGCATTTGGTTAAGAGCTATTTTGTTCTGAAAGTTTTTTTTTAAAAAAATAGTTCCCCTAATATTTCAAGATGTAGCAGTTTTACACTTAAATGTTAAAATATTAATGGTTCATGTAAATTTTTTAAGGGTTAAATATCATTCTGGCCAATAAACAATTTTGAAAGACTCAAATTGGCCAAAGAACAATCAATAAAAGGACTCATTTTGGCCAAAGAACAATAAAAATGACTAATTTTGGCCAATAAGCTACTTGAAAATACCAAAATAACCCCTGGGACATAATTAAAATAATTTTTGAAAATGTGGGTCTCAAAGGTTATTTTGGTATTTTCAAGTAGCTCATTGGCCAAAATGAACCATTTTTATTGTTCTTTGACTAGAATGAACCATTTTATTGTTCTTTGGCCAATTTAACCCTTTCAAAATTGTTTATTGGCAAGAATGATATTTAACCCATTTTTTAATAGTGACTGTTGATATATTAATGACAAAGGGAAATTTCCATATAAAGATGTAGCATTTTTGGTATATATTTTATTTTTTCCTTTATCCTTAGATTTTTCTAATACTCCCTCCAGTCCTAAATATAGGACCTAGATGACTTTTTGAAAAATCCTAAAATAAACAAAAAATAAGTTAATTATAAATTGATTTACCTAATTTTTTCTCTTAGACTAGTTTATTTTACCTATAAGCTAATGGATAATCTAAAAAGATATCAAATATGTCATGATTTAATAACCTATTTCGCAACCTTAATCTTTCCAAAAAAAAGTTATCTAGGTCTTATATCTAGGACCGGAGGTAGTATAAAATTTTGATATAATCATATAACCATTTATCCCCAATTGTCATTGGAGTTTCAGATTAAGTCAATTTAATTAATTGATTTAGCTAGTTGGAAATTAAAGAAGGAAATAAATTTATTGAACTCAAGTGTATTTGTAACTTAGTAAACCAATTAATTCAATGCATCTATCCGAATTGCTTTATAAATATTTTCGCCGGTTTGGTTCAATTACTACTATACAATATGAATGTTAATTAAGAATATAGTACCAAAGAGTGTTTGGTTACAATTTGGTATAATACATTGGTAATAAATACTCCCCCGGTCCCTAATATAAGAGCTAGCCCTCCAAAAAAACGTTTTTTAAGAAAACATGTGAATGTTAGTTGAGTGTCTGAAGTTAATGCTTCTTTTCCAATGTTGCTCATATTTATTATGATACTTTTAAGAGAGAAAACATAAGCATTAATAAATATGAAAGAGTTAGGGTAAAGTAGGAAAAAATACATTAAATGAGGAGAGAATGTGAGATGAGCTCTTATATTAGGGACCAAAATCATTCAAATTTTGGGCTCTTATATTAGGGACCAGAGGGAGTATTACAATTGCTATCATGATTACCAACCATTTATTCATAGCTCCCCGTTAATGTGTATTACCATCAATTGTAGTATTTTAAATGTCTTATTTAACCTTAATAACTAACATGAAAAAACATAATTAGCTTGGTTACTCACCTCTTCCTTCAAGCTCAAAGCCATGGAAGTTCACGTGGAGTTATTCCTGAAACACAAGGAATAAAACAAAGGGATAAAGGTAAAAAATACCCCGGAAGTTTCCACCAAGGGGCACTGAGTATATGGAAGTTTTTCAAAGGGCAAAAATATTGTAAAATGTTAGAATCTTAAGTTTTGATGAAGACAAATACTTAGGAAGAACTAAGTTAATAATAGAACCCCAAGAGTACAACCGGATGTAGTTTCACTTTCGGATGGACTAGGACTAGCGCTCGCGGATGAACGACTCATCCCCCAGCGGAAGCAAGTAATACACTAAGTCATAACTCAGTCTAGAAACATTAAGAGTATAAAATCCTTGAGACTAAATTAGGACGCAACCGGATGTAGGAATGCTTCCGGATGCTTAGTGACTAGCGCTGGCTGTTGGCTTAGGTAACACTGAGCGTCAGTGAGTATAACACAAAGTCACACTCAACGTCTAGTAGGAGTACTTCCGGATGTGGAATTGCTTCCGGAAGTAAGAGAGCTTCCTTAGACAATTGAACTCCCACTGCATGTGATTATGTGTTGTTATACTACACATCCCATAGCAAGAGTAAATGACACACTAAGTCACTTAGGAAGAATTAGACTAAAATCAAATCCTAAGTTAGAATACAACCGGATGCAGAATCGCTTCCGGAAGACTTAGAGTAAAATAACGAGACTTACGCTGACTATTGGATTAGACATCCCCTAGCGTCAGTAGACAATACACTAAGTCAGAACATAGTATTAGTAAGATTGCTTCCCATAGCAAACAAGCTTCCCACAACATGTATAGTTCTTACTACACTTGATTATATATATTACTCTGTTGGAACTAACAAGTATGTGCAGAACTTAGTTTTACTTCCGGATGCAAATGAGCTTCCGGATGCAAATACTCTTGGCACTGGGATTCAGAGACTAACACTTGCAGAGCAAGATTGCCACTTCCGGATGAACGATGATCATCCGTCAGCAAGAGTACAAGAGTCAACGTCACATACTCAGAGGTCAGAATGCTTTTGTTAGAGCAGAGTTGTCAGAGTTGCTTTTCAGAGATAAAGCAAGTCAACCCTGCTAAGCATTAATGAAGATGTACCTCTCAACGGTAACATAAGATTAACGGCTATATTCAAACGGACATATTCTATCTGCCGCCCAAGCCTGAATGTTGAGGCCGAGTATAAAAGGAACATCTACATTCAGAAGAGAGGTTGGAAGAACAGAGTCCATTGTCTGAGATATTGCAATCTACATTCTTTTTATCTTCTACTCTCTGATCTTAGAGTTGTAATATTCTTAGAGAGAAAATCATTTGTACTTAAGTGAGTAACATCATCTATTCTTAGAGAGAATCATTTGTACTTAAGTGTTTATCACAATCAGTTCATAGAGTGAACATATTATCAAATCCTCTAATTGATAGAGGCTGTTCTAAAGCTTGTGCTTGAAGAACAGAATTATTATCTTACAAAAGTGAGGGGGAGCATTTAGAGGTTTTCTAAATCTCCATAGGTTGCAAGTTAGCCCGCAAAACTTGTGGTTGAAAGGTTGCAGGTGATCCCGTTGTAAAACCTGTGGTTGTAAAGGTTTGCAGGTGAGCCCGTTGCAAAACCTGTGAGTTGTTAGGTGAACCCGTGTTCGTAAAACTTAAAGTGTAAAGGCTTTCTTGTGCCTGGTTTAAACAAGAAGTTTAGTGGATTGAAAATCTCAGGTGGAGCCTGGGGACTGGATGTAGGTTTGGAAGTGACCGAACCAGGATAAATCTGTGTGTGCTTAGTTTGTCTTTAACATTCTTATTTCCAGCACCACACCACCATACTTGTGCAAAACATAACGTATCATCTCCTTCACCAAGCACAAGCAGTTAGTTTCAAAAAGAGAATTTAACTTTTATTCTGCCACCCAATTCACCCCCCCTCTTGGGTGACAGCCACGCATTTCATTTGGTATCAGAGCAAGGTCACTTGTTTAAAGGATCTAACGATCTCAAGTGCAAAGACCTAGGCTGACTTGGGATATAAAATGTGTTTTGAAGGTTTTAATCATACTATCCCACCCTTGTTAGAAAATACTGATTTTTACTTATGGAAGGCAAGGATGAAAAGTTTTGTGTTATCCTCGAGTTTCAAAATGTGGGATGTCTTTGAAAATGATTCTGATTTCAAACCAAAAGTAAACTGGACTGAAGAGGAGAAAAATTTATTTTACTTGAACATTAGAGCAATGCAAATTTTGTACAAAAGCTTAACTGACAGTGATTTCCAGAAAATTAAACATTGCTCTAATGCTAGAGATATTTGGAACACTCTTGATGCAATGTATGCTTCTGATCATTCCCTTGGCAGTAAAGCTGTCCAAAGCTCCTTTTGTGCCCCTTGTGGATCAACTGGTGGTGAGCTACAGGAAGCTGATATTGAGCAAGCCAGCGGCAGTGAAGAGAGTGTTGATCTCTGCCTAGATTCAGAAGCTGAGGAGAATGAAGTATCTGAACTTGAACCTATTGAATTGCAAGACGCATATAATGAGTTACATATTGAATTCTGTAAGCTTGCAAAAGAAGTTCTAGGCTTAAGGAAAAAGAATAGGAAACTAGAGGAATTCATTGCTTCTTCTACATCCAAGGTTTCCAATGTTCCATCCATGGAAGAACAGCTATCGCTACCGATAGCTAGTTCCCTACTGAGAGCGGAAGCTCCAACGTGCAACGAACGTTGTTCCAATTGTGAACCCCTATCGAAGGGACAAGAAAAGTTTTCAAAAGGCTCTGAGATTTCAAAAGTTGTTTTAAAAGAAAAGAGAGTCTTTGAAAACAAAATTGACCAACAAGATAATGATAAGAAATCCCATTCTGAATATCATTCCATTATCTGTCATTATTGTGGTAGATTAGGTCATATTTCTCACACATGTAGTCTTAGGAAAAATTTACATGTGAGAAATAAATTTGTATGGATCTCTAAAGGACAAGTAAGGTCCAGCGCTAACCATGTAGGACCCAAGTACAAATGGGTACCAAAACTTTCTTCTAGTGCCTTACTTGTGCAGGAAAGATCAAGAGTTCCTCTTGCCCCAAAGAAGAGAGCTCGTGGTGATGTCACTACTGCAACCACCTGGTCCAATCATAAGAAGCAGTGCACTACCACAAGGAACAAAGGTTCTGTCTCAAGGATGAGCTATCACAGAGTTCCACTCAACTATCCTGAGAAGAACAAGAGAGAGAGGATTTCTCGATCAACATGGAGAAAGCCTATGAATTCTGTCTCTCATAAGACAGTGCTTCGAGCCAAGGATAAGTATAGAAGATCTCCTTGGGTAAGCAAGGAATCACTTAGAGACAAAGCATGCGAAAGTAAAATCTCTTATGCAAATGTTAGATGGGATTATTGAGATTTTACATCAAGTATCATAGATATGAACATTATATTCCTAAGAGAAGAAAGTTCAAAGAAATTCACAATGTCATAACCTACATGCTGTCTGACTATCAAGATCAAAACCACATATATATATATATCCTTGTGCATATCAAATCATTTCTTTTTGAAAGGGCACCATTCACGAAAGAAAATAGTTTATGCATTCATTTTGATTTTTGAAAGATTTTTGAAATGCAGACTTTCAAATCAAAGATAGCCTGTGCTACTGATGAATCATAAAACATCTTGACTGTCTATCATGATATTGACATTTATTAATCGTAAACTAGAATCTTGTGTTTACAAACTCATCCTGAATATTAGCGATAAACTGACTGGCTGTGAACTCGAGCAATAATTTTTTTTTAATCACATCTTAAGTCTCCATCTACTAATGATCTCAGTTCAAGTCTGTGGTTAAGTATGTTGACAGATTATAAAAGCTTGAACAATGAGGATGTACAAGAGAGAACGTCACCGAGTATGCTCTTTATCAAGATGAGAAGAAATGACTGTTCTGAATTCAATCTTGAGGAAATCTCGCCAATCTTATATGAGCATTTCTTTCCATTACTCCTTCTGTTGTGCATTTTAATGGATAGTCTCTCTTGTCGAACATACATTAAGAATCTTAGGAAAGGCCTTGAATTAATTTCTGCAAAATTTGATAAATCCAAGAGCAAATGCCAATAGGATAGAAGCCTAAGTGAGTGTAGATAACTAGGCTGGAAAGAACTCTTAAGAATCTCTACCCACTGAAAGCCTTATATCCTGGCACATTATCACAAGCCTAGTACAATCTAAATTAAGTTCAAAGCTTGTTGAAATCCTAAGAATAATGATATCATATTAAGCATATTTGAAAGAACTTGAGCTAAGATTTGAAAATTATTCTTGTGATCATATGCTGAGAATTTGGTTATTTTGGAAACTTGATTATAGACATTAAAGTTTTTAGAATTTCATTGTGTTGACAATTCACATGTTCTCTTAATCTGACATGAACATTCTTAAGGCATATTTATCCAACTATACTTGTTTATGAAACTCTGAAAATATGTAATCTGTTCGATACTCCCTGTACTATTATCACATTGGTATTTATCCAAGAGAGTATGAGTAAAGTTCATGACTTGATAGTGAAACCATGTGAAATTGTGAACTAAATTTCCAAAATCTGTCTTCACTTTAATACTCCTATTTTACCAAACCAACCAGCAAGCACGTTTTCTTAAGATTATGATATTGAGCTGATTAACATAGCTTGTGACTTGGAGAGTCCTCAGCATGTACACTAAAGTTAAATCTTAAGTTTTTCCACTGACCATCCGGAAGCGCATATGCTTCCGCTAGCACCTGCAGGTCCCCTAGTGAAAAGGCCATAAGAACTGTCAATATTAAAACTCAAGTCTTTCACATCCGGAAGCGAATCCACTTCCGGTAGCACTTACAAGAGATACTCCTCAACCTGAGCTAAGATGGAAATCGCAAGCAAATCTGCTATCGATAGCAAGGATTGCTTGCTGTCGAATCATGAAAGTTTTGCAGGTCTCCAGTATGGAAGCTAAGGGCTGTCAATGTTAAATCTAAAGACCCTCACATCCGGGAGCGGATACACTTCCGGAAGCATGTGCAAGAATGATGTCTCAACTGCAGACATATTCACCAAACCTCTGGGGGTTGATCAATTTACCTTTATAAGAGGAAATTTGGGAATGTTAAACCCAAATGAAGCTTAATCTGCAAGATAAATCTGGGCTTAACTGTTAAAACCTGCCAACTGTACTAACAACTTAGGCATCGAAGTGCCAATCTTTAGTTTTGCAGGTCCCCACAATGTTGAATCTTAAGTTAAATCCAACCGGAAGCAAACTCACTTCCGGATGCTCTTTTGCTGGCGCTGGGTGATGACTCTAAGCAACCGGAAGCGCCAGTGTCGGAGAAGAGAAAGGACACGTCACCTCAGCAAACGTTTCACCTTCTCCCACCAAAAACTGTGCCTCTTCTGACATTGTGCAGGGACACGTGTCACAAAGGTGCGACGTTTCAATTTAAATGTTTACGTTTTCCCACAAAAGGTGCATATTTTCAATGAAGAGTCATTATGAATCATCACATCGCTTGTCACTTCGCATATATAGGCCATTGTCATTCATTTTTCACTTCTCACACAAATCAAACACCCAAAACTCTCTGAAATCATTCTTCATCTTCATTGCATCTTCTTCATCTTCTGCATTTCTGTGCATTTCATCATCTCATTTAAACCCCAAACACACACAAAATGGCCGGCTCACATGAGACAAACCCCAACACAGAGATAGCCACTGCCTCCAGGAAATCAAAATCTAAGTCTAGGAAATCTGGGCATCACTCGAAATCTGGAAAAACTGGGCAAACTCATGAACATTCTGGGCAATCTGGGCATCAACAAGAACATTCGAAGAAAAAGGGGAAGAAGAAAGTTCAGTTTAGTGAAGAGTCCGCTTCTAAAAGACAGCGAGTAGAGGAGGATGATCCTCTTGTGTACAGAGATGGGCCATTGGAGGTTGTTTCCTCTAAATTTGAAACTGCGAAACCCTACTTCAATCATGGAATGTTCATCGACCTGGAGAAAATTGAGGAACTAGGCTTTGGGCATTTGAGGGAACATCTCCAAAAGTACATGGGATGGCTGGGGATCAACAATCAGTACAACATCAATGTGCTGAGGGTGTTTTGCCAGTCCCTCACAGCCAAGGCTAAGTATAAGAAGGTGAATGAGAAGGGGCACATTCGTAGAGTCACCTTTACAGCCACAGTGAGGGGGAGGACTCTCAGCTTTACTTGGAGAGATATTAACCGTCTGCTCGGGGTCACTGAGGAAGAGATGAACGAGTGGACATACCCTGAGAAACTCAGCAAGGAGGAGCTTGAGGAAGTCTATGACACCAAGGGAAAGAAGGTGTTTGGCATGTCTGACTCCAACCGGGTACTCCAATACATCTACTCCCGGATGATGACTCACAAAGGGGGAAACTTCAACGAATTCACTCTACTTGACAACCCCTGGCTCCCAAGATTCCTCACCCAGCAGCCGATTAACCCTGGGCATTTGATAAGTTTGGAGCTGCACAGGTGGATTGATAACAAGAAGTCTGGGAATCTTCCATACCCAACTGTCATTGCCTTCCTCCTGGAAAAATTCCTGATAAAATCCACTGAGGGTGAAAATGTTAAGTGCTTGCCCGTCAGCGCAGTGAACATCAGCAAGATGGGGATCAAGTACAACAAGCCAGCAAGGGTTACTCGTTCTGGCTCTCAGGCAGAGAGTGCCTCACACACAACTGCTCCCTCTGCGTCTGAAGCAGGGGACCAGGAAGTTGATTCTCATGCTGGTCCAAGCCGTGTTCCGAGGGTCTCAGCTGCAGTCAAGACATTTGCTGAGGAAGTGAAAGAGGAGATCATCTTTCGGCTGGCTGACTCCTTGGTGGCTCCCCTTCGTGATGAATGTGACACTGGATTCCAGCAGCAGGAGCAGAGGATCCAGAACGTCGAGAATCGCCTAGGAAGGGTCGAGGCCAAATTAGACCTGTTACTTAACCACTTCCAAATTCCCCAACCTCAGGGCAATCTACCTCCACCCCCTCCTCCACAAAATGACCAACGTCCACCTCCTCCACCGAACCAACCATCACTCCCTCCTCCTAATACACAACAACACCCTCCTCAGTATGACTCACATCCAACTTCACCACAAAATGAGTTTGACACTCACAACTTCTCTCACCAAACCCCTCAAAACTCACCTTCACCTAACCACTCTCCTAGTCACTCTAATACATCCAACCCCTAAAACTCCCCCAACCACTCACAATCCACCAACCCAACCCATTCCAACCAACTGGCCGAGCACCTTGGCTTCCACACTGCCATTCACCCCCTTAGTCACCTATATCTGAGAGATTACCCCAGCCTTCAGAGGTTATCTGAGGTAAACATACCATTCACCCCTTATTCATCTACCTACCCCTTCGATGGCCTATTCACAGATCCCTCCTGGTTCCCTAGCCCCACTCCTTCACCAGAAACCTCACCCACCTCCTCACCCGCAACCTCACCACCCAGAACCTATGGCCTTGAACCTCCACCCTCCACATCACCCAACCCTTCCTCCCTGGCCCTCGCCCTTCTTGATGATGCCAAAAGGGGGAGAGAAATCCTCAATCAACCCTCCTTGTGGCTAGATGAAGACATCACTGCTGCTCTCCGCCGTGCAAATTATCTAAGGCAGATGGGTAATGCTGAGTATCTGATCAGAGGGGAAGCAGTGAGATATATGCAACAGCAGCGCCTGGATGAGCAAAGATCTAAATGGGCAATGGTGTTAGTCAGCCAACCTGATGAGCCTTCTTCTTCTGTGCCTGAGTCTGAACCAGAGCAGCCTGAACCTGAGCCAGAGCCTTCATCCTCTGAGCCTCCTCCCTCTGAACCTGCCCGAAACATAGTTGAAGAGATTATGATGAAGTATGGGCTGAAGAGGAAAAACAATCCACCCATTGTGATTGCCACTCCAATTCCCTCTGAGCCAACCTCTGCTCCTCCTCCTTCTCCAATTATCAAATTCAGAAAATCTCGGAAGAAGCATGTTGCCATAAAGGGTACTGATACCTCTGAGCCTATAGAAAGTGAAGAAGAGGATCACTCTGAGGAGCATGGGTCACGGAGACCCACTCAGCTTGGGGAAGCATCTTAGACTCAGTCATCCTCTCAAGCATCATATGTTCCTCCGCCACTAAAGGAAGTAAAACTGGAAATAGAGGATATGACTGCTGATGAGTTCGAGAGGTATGGAATGACTGACAAGATCACCTTTGGTCAGATGGCTTGCCTCGATGCTGAAAGAGCAAATGCCAAGGCTCCCCAAGAAAGAAGAAAGGGGAAAGGAAAAGGCAAGGGGAAAAGGAAAGCCAAGGAAGTTGAGGAGGATCCCAACTTTCCTGTGTGGAATGTCAAAATTAAGGCTATCCATTATCCAAATAGCGAGGTCATCCCCTTCTCCGATGCAACTGGGTTCCCTGGGTATGTTGAGGTTCAAGATCTGAAGAGAGCCTTTGAGGAATCCGTTGAATCTGAAAGACTCAGAAGGGAGAAGGAAGAGGCAGAGCTTCAGAGTATAATTGCTGAGATTGACCAGAGAGAGAAGGATGTCCAGTTAGCCAAATTACAAGAAGAGTGTGAACAAAGGCAAAGAGAGAGGGAGAAGAAAAAGAGACATAAACTTTGAGCCCAAACACCCCTCATACATTTTAACTTAGAAATTTTTCTTTTCATATTTTTATCATGCATAGTTATCTGATTACCCGTAAATTTGACTGTTGTTATATTTCTAACTTGTAATCAATTTGCTTGTTAATGAAGATTATCTTTGAGTTCATATGTGTGTACTTATTTGATTAATTCCTTCAATATGAACTTGATTAGATAACTTAGATAACTTAGTTTGTCATCATCAAAAAGGGGAAGAATGTTAGAATCTTAAGTTTTGATGAAGACAAATACTTAGGAAGAACTAAGTTAATAATAGAACCCCAAGAGTACAACCGGATGTAGTTTCACTTCCGGATGGACTAGGACTAGCGCTCGCGGATGAACGACTCATCCCCCAGCGGAAGCAAGTAATACACTAAGTCATAACTCAGTCTAGAAACATTAAGAGTATAAAATCCTTGAGACTAAGTTAGGACGCAACCGGATGCAGGAATGCTTCCGGATGCTTAATGACTAGCGCTGGCTGTTGGCTTAGGTAACACTGAGCGCCAGTGAGTATAACACAAAGTCACACTCAACGTCTAGTAGGAGTACTTCCGGATGTGGAATTGCTTCCGGAAGTAAGAGAGCTTCCTTAGACAATTGAACTCCCACTGCATGTGATTATGTGTTGTTATACTACACATCCCATAGCAAGAGTAAATGACACACTAAGTCACTTAGGAAGAATTAGACTAAAATCAAATCCTAAGTTAGAATACAACCGGATGCAGAATCGCTTCCGGAAGACTTAGAGTAAAATAACGAGACTTACGCTGACTATTGGATTAGACATCCCCTAGCGTCAGTAGACAATACACTAAGTCAGAACATAGTCTTAGTAAGATTGCTTCCCATAGCAAACAAGCTTCCCACAGCATGTATAGTTCTTACTACACTTGATTATATATATTACTCTGTTGGAACTAACAAGTATGTGCAGAACTTAGTTTTACTTCCGGATGCAAATACTCTTGGCACTGGGATTCAGAGACTAACACTTGCAGAGCAAGATTGCCGCTTCCGGATGAACGATGATCATCCGTCAGCAAGAGTACAAGAGTCAACGTCACATACTCAGAGGTCAGAATGCTTTTGTCAGAGCAGAGTTGTCAGAGTTGCTTTTCAGAGATAAAACAAGTCAACCCTACTAAGCATTAATGAAGATGTACCTCTCAACGGTAACATGGGATTAACGGATATATCCAAACGGACATATTCTATCTGCCGCCCAAGCCTGAATGTTGAGGCCGAGTATAAAAGGAACATCTACATTCAGAAGAGAGGTTGGAAGAACAGAGTCCATTGTCTGAGATATTGCAATCTACATTCTTCTTATCTTCTACTCTCTGAACTTAGAGTTGTAATATTCTTAGAGAGAAAAGCATTTGTACTTAAGTGAGTAACATCATCTATTCTTAGAGAGAATCATTTGTACTTAAGTGTTTATCACAATCAGTTCATAGAGTGAACATATTATCAAATCCTCTAATTGATAGAGGCTGTTCTAAAGCTTGTGCTTGAAGAACAGAATTATTATCTTACAAAAGTGAGGGGGAGCATTTAGAGGTTTTCTAAATCTCCATAGGTTGCAAGTTAGCCCGCAAAACTTGTGGTTGAAAGGTTGCAGGTGATCCCGTTGTAAAACCTGTGGTTGTAAAGGTTTGCAGGTGAGCCCGTTGCAAAACCTGTGGGTTGTTAGGTGAACCCGTGTTCGTAAAACCTAAAGTGTAAAGGCTTTCTTGTGCCTGGTTTAAACAAGAAGTTTAGTGGATTGAAAATCTCAGGTGGAGCCTGGGGACTGGATGTAGGTCTGGAAGTGACCGAACCAGGATAAATCTGTGTGTGCTTAGTTTGTCTTTAACATTCTTATTTCCAGCACCACACCACCATACTTGTGCAAAACATAATGTATTATCTCCTTCACCAAGCACAAGCAGTCAGTTTCAAAAAGAGAATTTAACTTTTATTTTGCCACCCAATTCACCCCCCCTCTTGGGTGACAGCCACGCATTTCATTGTAAAAGTGGAGCATTTTTACCCCTACCATTATATATATGCTAACAGTCAAAAGTTATTTGACTGAAATATGATGATTTGGCAGAGATTATGCCACCTGTTCTTCCACGCACCAAAAAATACCCCCACATGGTATTCACCTGTCAACGCCCTTCCTCAACCCAAAAAAAATGGGGAATTTGCACTGTAGTCCCTGGTAAGGGAAATTAATACTGGAAGGTCCCAATACATTCCAAAATAATTATAAAGTCTCAGGGGCCCTTTCCTGCAATTGTTTGCTTATCTTCAATGACCATTTTGCCCTCATAAGATGAAAGCATAGTCCCCCTGTCGGGACCAGTGAGATGGCAACCATCTTTAATGGGGGCAAAATGGTCATTGAAGATGAGCAAACAATTGCAGGAAAGGGCCCCTGGGACTTTATAATTATTTTGGAATGTGTTGGGACCTTCCAGTATTAATTTCCCTTACCAGGGACTACAATGCAAATTCCCCAAAAAAATACACTTCCCCTTCCCCTCTCAGAAACTGTTCGTTTACCCTTCGCTTCCTCATCCCTTCCACCGTCACTTACATCCTTCCACACACAGCGCCGTCGACCTTCTTTCCTGACCATCGACGAGCTTCACCCATCCAATTTCAAACTCCACCCATTCTCTGACTTCATCTTCTTCCTACCTTTGGTTCATCTTACCTTTCTCTTTCATCGGAAGATCTTTTATTGAGCTGAATCAAATCGAAACTCATGAATCAGATCTGGCAAAATCTCATAGATGTTTGAGTTCTCAAGCTTCTATGGCCTGGGATTCAAATTCCCCCATCAACACAAAATTTGATTTCGATTTCGATTTCCTTTTTATTATCTTGAATGATTTTAATGCTAGCATTAGTTATGATTTTAATTTTTGCATTCACTTGAAGATGTACTCTTTAGTGTGCATATAATTCTCTTCAAGCGGAAAAGTGGGTAAATCCAAAAAGCCTACTCTGTATTGCTTTAACCTTGGCTATTGATTTATGAAGATTTAATTACATTGTTTAATTAGCAAAAATTACTTTCTGCTTCTGAATTAGTTTGATCTAAGAGCCTGAATGATGATGATGGGATTTATTGGTTTATCCTCAGAGGGTATTAGAAGTTTGCTGCTGTTGATATGAAACTAGAATTTTGGCATTTTAGAAGTTGTTGTTGCTGTCTCCATATGCTCAGAGGGTGTTAGATGATGGGGTTCAAGTTTGCTGTTGTTGTTGCTTCTCGACGGTGGGTGGAATGAGCAAGGGGAAGTTGATTATTTTGGAGTTGAGGAAGGGGGTTGATAGGTGTATGCCATGTGGGGGTATTTTTCATTAGGTGGAAGAGCATGTGGCATAATTTCTGTCAAATCATCATACTTCAGTCAAATACCGTTTGACTGTTAGCATATATAACGGTAGGGGTAAAAATGCTCCACTTTTACAACTTACAGAGCATTTTTTCTCCTTGAAAAACTTCCATATAGTCAGTGCCCCTTGGTGAAAACTTCCGGGGTATTTTTGCCCTTTATCCCTAAAATAAATGACTAAATTGGCAAAACAAAAGGAACTTTTGGTAAAACAGAAGCAGAATTTGAGAAAAAATTGGGATTGTAATTAACAATATACTCATTTTTATATATAAAGACCAGGCCAACTGATGCAGTGAATGTGTGAGAATAAAAAGGGTGTATGAGAATTAGAGAAATAAGAGGTAGAATAAGAAGAGAGAAGAGTGAGAGAAGAGAGAATTTACAAGGAAAGGAGAACAAGAGAAGAGAGCAAGAGGAGAAGACAACACAATATGCTTATTATTCAATTCATAAAAGTTTACAAAGCAAATAGTTGAGAGACTATATATAGGCCTCATCCTAAACCCTAAACCTAATGATACCTAAACCCTAAATTATACTTAATGCTAATTGATAACAATTAATTCAAAATTAAAATAGAACAATCTAGAAATACTAATTGATGATAATCAAATCATAACATGATAATCTTCAAATCTCTTTGGAAACTTTCTGATTCTTTTGTGATTCCCATCATTCCCCCCTTGCTGAAAAGAACTCACCTCTGGTGAGTAAGGGGTATTGAAAGAGTCAAGTAAAGTGGAATCGATCCTGCGGAACTCATCTTCAGTAATCCATGTAGCATCTGTGTCAGTTGAATCCTTCCATCGAACAAGATAACGATGAACTGTACCATTCAGAGTAAAAATGGTTTCTTCATCCATAACAGCATCGATCACTTCTTGTGTTGGAGGAACACATGGCAAAGGTGGAATTGGAGCACTGATCCTAGAACCTGCAGAAGAATCACCAGAAAATAGGGGAGGCTCAAAAGTGCCTAGGTAAGTCATAAGATCCTCAACATTAAAAACTGGACTAATAGACATTTCAGGAGATAATTCTAACAAGTAAGCATTGGAACCAAGTTTCTTTAGAATACGAAAGGGTCCTGAGGCACGAGCATGCAATTTCTTGAATGAATGTTTTGGATAACGTTCAAGGCGAATACGGGCCATTACATAATCTCCTTCATCAAAATTATGAGCTCGCCGATGATGAGCATCAGCTGTTAATTTATATTGATTATTATTAAGTTCAATTTTACGCTTAATCTCAGCATGCAATTCATGAAGGCGATGTGCTAGGGATTCTGCGGATTCAGAAGATCGGTCTGTTAAAGGAAGGGGTACCAAGTCAATGGGCTGGTTAAGATTGAAACCTTGAACAATCTCAAAAGGGCTTTTACCAGTGGTTTGATTGACAGAGCTATTATAAGCGAACTCAGCCGTAGGTAATATGAGATCCCAATTTCCTAGCTTGTCACCGACTAGACTCCTAAGTAAATTTCCAAGACTACGATTGATCACTTCAGTTTGACCGTCCGCTTGCGGATGAAAAGCAGAAGAGAACTTTAGTTGAGTCCCAAACAATTTCCAAAAAGTCTTCCAGAAATAGCTGACAAACTTAACATCACGGTCAGATACAATAGAAGCAAGCATGTAGACCATGCAAGCGCACGACTTCCTTAAAAAAGAGTTTAGCTAAGTGAGAAACATCAGTGGTCTTGCTACAAGCGATGAAGTGTGCCAGTTTAGAGAATCGGTCGACAACAACCAGGATAGAGTCATGTTGTCGAACAGTCTTAAGCAAGCCTAAAACAAAATCCATAATTAGATCCTTCCATGGTGCATTAGGGATTGGTAAAGGAGTGTACCATCCAATATTCTGTTTCTTGGCTTTTGCAGTATGACATGTATGACATTGTGAGAGTATGCGTTCAACATCACGTCGAAGAGAGGGCCAATAAAATCGATCTTCAACTAAGGTTGTAGTCTTGTCCCTCCCAAAATACCAGCTAAGCCTCCTCCATGGAGTTCCCAAATTAGAAAGTCTCGTTAGGAAGTGCGGGGAACACATAATTTACTGCAACGAAAGAGATAATCATCCTTAACAAGAAAGTTGGGATAGTCCTGTCGAGATCCATTGCTAATCTCTTGGTAAATTAAGCTGAAGTCAGGGCAAGTTAGATACTCATCTATCAACCGTTCAAAACCTACAGCTTGTACTTGCATAGTATGCAAAGGTTGATTCGACGGCTTAAGGCATCTGCCGCCTTATTTTCTATCCCAGCGTGATGTTTTACGACAAAGGTAAACTCTTGAAGAAATTCGACCCACTTGGCATGTTTAGGGTTCAAATGTCGCTGAGAGTTGAGAAACTTAAGGGCTTGGTGATCAGAATACACAACAAATTGTTGGGGCAAGAGATAGTAGTTCCAATGTTCAAAAGATCGGACGATAGCATAAAATTATTTATAATAAGTGGAATACTTTTATTTTACCTCGTTTAGTTTTTCACTAAAATAGGCAATAGGGTGACCTCCTTGACTTAAGACACCCCCAATCCCAATTCCAGAGGCATCACAAGCGACTTCAAAGCATTTGGAAAAGTCAGGTAATATTAAGACTGGAGCGTCAAAAAGCTTTTGTTTAAAGAGTCTAAAAGCTCGAGATGCAGTATTAGTCCAATGAAACTTATCCCTTTTTAAACACTCTGTGATGGGGCTCATAATAGTACTGAAGTCTCGAATAAAACGCCTATAGAAGGATGCGAGACCATGGAAGTTTCGGACGTCATGAAACGAAGTAGGTCCAGGCCACTCATGAATGGCTCGTACCTTTTCAGGGTCAGCAGACAACCCTTGTGCAGAAACAATGAATCCATGGAAAAGAACTTGCTCTTGGAGAAATGAGCACTTAGGCAGATTAGCATAGAACTTTTCTTGACGAAGGATGAGGAACACTTGACGAAGATGCATCAAATGCTCGGCTACCGTCTTACTAAAGATAAGGATATCATCAAAGTAGACAACCAAAAACTTTCCTAGGTATGGCTAAAAGAGGTGAGTCATAACACGCATGAAGGTACTTGGGGCATTGGTGAGGCCAAAAGGCATTACTAACCACTCATACAAACCATCTTGTGTCTTAAAAGCAGTTTTCCATTCATCTCCAGGTCGAATCCTAATCCGGTGGTACCCACTGCGGAGGTCTATCTTAGAGAACCAACATGCTCCTGAGACTAGATCAAACATATCTTCAAGTCTAGGTATAGGGAACCTTTACTTAATTGTGATTTTATTTATAGCTCTACTATCGATACACATCCTCCAAGTTCCATCCTTTTTGGGTGTCAATAAAGTGGGTACTGCACATGGGCTAAGACTATGTTGAATATAGCCCTATTCTAATAAACTATTGACTTGTCGATTAAGCTCTTCTCTATCCTTAGGATTCATCTTATAATGCGGTAAGTTAGGGAGTTGAGATCCTAGAACTAAATCAATGGCATGTTGGATATTCCTCATTGGTGGCAAGTCATGGGGTAATTCATCAGGTACAACATCTTTAAAGTCATCCAACAATTGTGAAACCTCCTTGGGTAAGTTTAAAACATTAGACGTAGAGGAGACATTGTCCTTTACAACAAGGGCAAAAATAATATCAGTTTCCTTACTTTCTTGTACAAACTGATTCTCTGTTAGAAGGTGAAGTTTGGGGGACTTAGAGGGAAAACCCTTTGAGTTGAAAGCTTCTTTTCTTTTGGGCTCAGGCATAGCTGGACATAAAATGATTGTTTTTCCCTCATGCTTAAACACATGATTATTTGACCATCCATGTATGATGACGTCATGATCGTAAAGCCATGGACGTCCTAAGAGAATATGGGACACGTCCATCGGAATGACAACACAGAGAACATCTTCCTTAAAATCACCAAGATGAAGAGGTACGCGACACTGTTGAGTGATAGGAAGGGAGGTATTGTCTATCCAAGCAACACGAAAAGGTTTGGGTATAGGCTCAGTTTTTAACAAGTCGAACGACACCTCGACTAGAGATGACATTTCTTTCACTTCCGTTATCAATAATGAGTTTGTATGACTTATCACCGTATTTCACATTTGTGTGAAATATGCTATGATGTTTCCACGAATCTTCTAGCGAAGGAACAATTAAGAGACATCACATAACTTCAAGGTGCTCAGGTGGAATATCATCTACGATTATTTCTTCATCTACATCCTAGCCCATGTAGTCACAGGTAGTTGACCTTGTTCCTCAAGGGTGACTTCTACCTTGTGCCAGTAAGTTCGCGCAGCTCCCACAAGTCTCATCTTGGTAAAGCGTATTCGTTGGGTGTCATTCAAATCATACCAATCGAAATAGTCATCCATGTTAGCAAGCCAATTTAGAAAGTATGTGGGGTCTAACCTCCCATCAAATTCAGGGGTCTCTACTTTAACTTTCTTAGTAATATCGTCCTCATAGCTATGCCTAGGGTTTCCTCTATTATGTCTAAGAGGATACAAATTGTCCTCATAGCCACGCCTAGGGTTGTCTCTATTATGTCTAGGGGAAGATATTTCGTTCTCATAATCACGTCTAGGGTTACCTCTGTTATATCTAGGGGAATATCTCTCATACCTAAAGTGGTGTCCATTATGGAAATTCCAAGGATCATCTTCTTCACCTGAAAATGGCCCATTAGGTCTACGTGCAAATGACTTATCATTGTTGTTACCATTACCTAAGGAAAGATAATGACTATCTATATAGGACTTCTAACCTTGGGGAATTTTAGAATTTGATAAACTTGACCTCTAATCATTGTTAAGGTTCGGGAGTAAACCCTCAGGAACATTTAATGGTGTGGTCTCTCGCTTGTTCTTTACTTGTGATGTTGTAGATTCGATGTTTTTTCCCATACTAAGTTACCCTAAGTGACGGATAGCCGACATAACTTCTTCCAACTTAGTGTCAAATCTATAATCAATAGCATCAATTCTATTATTGGTTTCATCAAACCTAGCATGAGTTGAATCGCTTATTGCTCTGTCAATATATTCATAAATAGCTCTTTCACGATTTTCAAGGTCAGACATGGTAGCTTTGATTTCTGTAATATCTTGTTCAAATTGGTCTCGATTATCAAGGACACGTCGAAGGGTCATATAAAGGAAATTTCTAATGTGAATGGTTTGAGGTGGTCTTACTAAAACCTAAAAAGGCTCCCAAGTTGCCTCCACCAAAAAGGTGAAAACCCTATTTAATAAGTTTAACCTTCAGGGACAAACCTCAGGGGTTACCCTTGCCAAATAAGTTACAACCTGAGCGAGATCTTCACAGTAGCCTCAGAAGCAAAGCTTTCAGGAAAAGCGTTAGAAATCTCTTCTAACCTATGGTAGAATAGGACCCGGGTGTAGGGCCGAGTGTGTGAGGATATGTGTCGTCCTAGGGTTGTGACTTAAATGCTGAGCTAAATGGAAAAGAAAACAATAATAATAAATATAAATCAAAAGAGTGCTCAAAAGTGAACTAAAATTATGAAAAAGAAGATCAATTTTTTTGGCCTTTTCTTTTCTTTTCTTATTTTTTGGCTTTTTTTTCTCTTTTTTTTCTTTTCTTTTTTTTTGGCTTTTTTCTTTCTTTTTTTCTTTTCTTTTTTTTTTTGCCTTTTTTCTTTTGCCTCTTTTTTTTTCTTTCTTTTTTTTGCCCTTTTTTGCTAACTAACAAGATAATGAAAACTAGAAAAGGAAAAGGGAGAGGGAAAAAAGTGCAAGAAATCAAGAAACGTAAAATGGAAAAAAAAGGAAGAAATTATGAATATCTAAAGGTTACTAGCAACTACCTACTTCTATGACAATTAGTACAGATTTAAAGTTGAAAGATTGAATGTTACCTAATAACTTTTGGAGCCAAAAGTTATAACTTCCCCAAATTTTCTGATTGACAACCTTGACGAACGATAGTTAGTTGACGGCGATGAGGGAGTTTGAGCAACGGAAAGAATGTGAAGGCTCTGGTACCAATTGATGCACTGTGAGTGTGAGAATAAAAAGGGTGTATGAGAATTAGAGAAATAAGAGGTAGAATAAGAAAAGAGAAGAGTGAGAGAAGAGAGAATTTAGAAGGAAAGGAAAACAAGAGAAGAGAGCAAGAGGAGAAGACAACACAATATGCTTATTATTCAATTTATAAAAGTCTATAAAGCAAATAGTTGAGAGACTATATATAGGCCTCAACCTAAACCCTAAACCAATGTTGTAAAAGCCGGACCGGAAGGCAAGCCGAAAAAGGTTTCGGATCATGGTTCAACACAGTCTAACCGCTCAAACCGATGGTTGAACTGGATAACCGTTGAGACGAAATGTGAAGCGGTCGACGGTTGGACCGGTCCAACTGTCCGGTCTGGTCCGGTTCTTACAACACTGCCCTAAACCTAATGATAGAATACTCTATAATATAAATCATACTTAATGCTAATTCATAACAATTAATTCAAAATTAAAATAGAACAATCTAGAAATACTAATTGATGATAATCAAATCATAACATGATAATCTTCAAATCTCTTTGGAAACTTTCTGATTCTTTTGTGATTCCCATCACCAACATACTCCACAATTGAAGAGAAAAGGTTCAAATCTCACCCTGTTCAAATTCCCATTTCTTTTGCATCAGTCCCCAAACAAAAGCACAAATTGAATAACTCTCACCGGCGTGGTCCCTCGCCAGCGGTCGTTGGTGAGCCATTTTCTTTTTTCATTGAAACATTTTAAGTATTTTTGTTAATACGGTCGAATTTGGAAAATGTTATAAATTTTTATAACATATAATTGTCCTTTTTTGAGTTTGTTGCATTCCATTGTCATTTGCACCTTTAAGCGTGTTTTCTATATTTTTCTCTATGTAATTTTACTTTTTATATTAATAATACTTGAATGAAGTAGATAATTCTAAAATATGGTTATGAAAGTGTAAATTAAAATGAATTTATTATTTATGAAAAAGGTTAAAGTATGCTTTTGGTCCTTATGTTTGCATCAAGTTTCAATTTAGTCCTTTATGTTTGGAAAGTACACTTTTAGTCCTTTTTTGTTAACACCGTTAGCTTAACTTAACGGAAAATGTTAACTTAACAATTTTAAATGGTTATTAAATACTAAAAAAATGTTCAGATTAAGGCGTTCACTTGTATTTAATTAAAAATTAGATTTAATAGATGTTTAAAAACATGTTTTTTTTACTGTCCAAAAAAAACATGCATATTTTTAAAAGTATTAAGCGGTTGGCAAGCACGCCAGAACCTCGGGCTGGTGGACTAAGCAGCCTTGGCGGGCTTCCATACTACCAGCGTTACCCTACTCCATTCGGTAGGATAGGCCCTGGCCCAGCTCATTTTATTGGCTCTATCCAGCTTCACCTTTGAATTTTTTCCACCAAAACAGATGCACCACAATGTACTTATCCATCAATATTTTTTTTTGGGTATGATCCCCATACTTCCGTTGAAGCACTGGCTCTAGTGGATTAAGGGAACTCACATGTTTCGTACGAGGGATTTGGAGGGTAGGGTATGAGAAGGAAAATTCTTGTAGGATGAATGTTTAAATATTGAAAAGGTGGAGTTGTGATATTGTAATAAATATAAGATGTAAAATATACTACCTCTGATCCTAAATATAAGACCTAGTTGACATTTTTTGAAGAGATTAAGGTTGCGAAATATGTTATTAAATTATGACATATTTGATATAATTTTAGTTTATCCATTAGTTTATAAGTAAAATAAACTAGTCTAATGGAAAAAATTAGGTAAATCAATTCATAACTAACTTACTTTGATCTTTTAGGATTTTTCAAAAAAGTCAACTAGGTCTTATATTTAGGACCGGATGGAGTAAGAATTATTGAAATTTTAGAATTTTCAACATCACTTCTCAAATTTTTGTAAATTTATGTCACAAAAATTTTCAAACCGCTAATTATCCCTCCCCTGTGACAATTAGGCCCTTACTACGGAAGAGGATTATGTGTTTGCTCTCACGGCAATGTGAAAGAAATTAAAGGAGATGCTTCATAAACATGTTATATTCAGGTGTCTACAACATAAACAACGATACAGTAGACCTGATTTCTTGGATCCACACACTAGTACATTTTACTAATATTTTATATTCATAACATAAATTAAAATACATGGATCTATATAGTCCATTTAATTATTCATTTCCAATACTTACTGTACTTGTTAGGTTCATACTTCAATTCTTTTATATTCAAACAAGCAGTTATTATAAACCGCTTTCTTCACATAGGTTCTTACACATCAATCAATCAGTAAGGTTTTTCCCCTCCTATGTTGCCAGGTGGATCATAGTTGCAGATGATGAAAGTTCCTCCATTGGTACAACTCACTTTAGAACACCCAAGATGGGTTGAGTTCCTCCAAACCACCTGAGTATATGAATTGCAATTCCCATCGACACATGTGTTAGTGTTGTAGTCATAGTACACCCTGCCGGCCGCCCATAACTTCACAGCATCCTCCCCGCTCATGTCGCCTGCACTGGTTTGGATGACTTCGCCATACTTTCCATTGGATAGCAAGACCTTGCAGTCATCTTTGCGTAGGTTGGCATAGTTCTCTGCATACTCAGCCACTGTTGAATCCCAAGCTATGGGTGGAACACCCACTCGTCCTCTCGCTGCGTTGTGGACATCTACATAGTCTTGTGGTGAGTCTTGAGCATAGGATGAAATGGTTATGAGAAACAAGAAGAGGTGAGAAAATTGAAGCTTGGATAAGAATTCCATTGTTGTTGTTATTATTATATTTTGTTAATTGTTTGATGCAGAAATGGGAGGAATTTATAGGGGTTAAAAGGTGGAAAATTTGTGACTAATATATCTCATGATTAGATATGCTAATCGATTGATTCTCTCAATATGGAGAATCTGTCTCATGGTCATCGTCATTGTGCGATTATTGGCTTTTAATTGAATAATTATGTGCCTCTATACTCAAATTTACATTTTAATGTGATAATTCTCTTTATTATATACTTAAATACAATTTAAATTGAATAAGTCATTTATAGATGAATACTCCCTCTGATCCTAAATATAAGACATATTTGACTCTTTTAGAAAATCCTATAAAAAAGCAAAATAAGTTAATTATAAATTGATTTACCGAATTTTTTTCCCTTAGACTAGTTTATTTTACCTATAAACTAATGTATAATCTAAAAGTATATCAAATATGTCATGATTTAATAGTCTATTTCGCAACCTTAACCTCTCCAAAAAAAAGTCAATTAGGTCTTATATTTAAGACCGGAGGTAGTACTATCTAATTAATTAACTTGCATTATATTCAATTTTCTATTCTTAGTTATGTGATCTTTCAAAATAAACGTTTTTTAGTTAATTAGTTAATAGTTAAATTCTATCTTCTTTTCAGTCCAAAGAAAAGTTAAACTTGTTTTAGTTTATTCATTATCAAAACAATAATTCCAAGTTTCCAACAGACATGACAAAAAAATGGATTAAAAATTGAAATAGAAAATTCAATTCAATTAATTTTAATATCAAAAAACATTTATGAAATTGTTTACCCTCTATCAAACCTTCAACAGCCAAGTACAAGTCGAACACCTATATATAGTACGAAAAGTCAAAAACCAAAATAAATATGATTGTATTTTTTTTATATTTAATATTTTTATTACGAAATATAAAATATTAATATAAATATTTATTATTTAATTTACCAAAAATATTAAGTTAACTTGGTATTTAGGTGGGGTTGGAATTCCTTTAGAGAGAGAACCTAGAGAGGGGTAAATATGTCTATATTTAGAAATAGAGGGGTATTATATATAATCAAATTAAATTTTTTTATGCACCTGAACCCCACCGCCAAGTCTCCTTATCTCCATATCCAAAACCTTTTGACTCTCCCAAAATTTCTTGAGTTAAGGTGCACTTTTACCTATGGATTATTGCTTAGAGTTGCAACTGACACAATTAACAATAAAAGGTGTAGAATTATCAACCGACCTTTTGAGCAGAGACATATTTACTAAAATCTTGTATTTTTGGTAAGAAATTTAGGGTTTAAAGGGCAAACTTGTTCACCTAAAATAGAAAGACTCGTAAAAATATTCCTACTTAAAAGGCTAATTGGTGATTCTGCACCTTTTTATTGTTAATTGTGTCATCTAATAGTTTATTGGTAAAATTGCACCTTAATCCAAATTTCTTTAGCAAACTATTCCCACCCTCTTAATACTCCACATTATATAAGTATATTCATGCAATTTCCACACCCCTTCTTCCAATAATAATTTTCTCTTAAAAGTCTCTTATTTCTCCCCCTTCAATTGTCACCCCTTGATCTTAGTGCTGTAAATTGTTCGGCGATTTAGTTTTGTACTCTTAATTTTCATATCAAAAACTGATAATCGATATTGTGTGGTGACTCCATGCCCAAGAATCACTTTACAGTTAGTACACAATCTTTTTTCTTGATTTCTTGCCAAAAATTAAAGAAGTCATTCTAAAACTTGTGAGTTCCACTCTTGTAGGTTATTAAATGTTCTTCTCTACCCAAAATATGTCTTTGAGATGTAATTCTATCTGTCCCTACCCGAGGTGCCCTATTTATACCTACATAAAAATAATAATGCGGCTACCAACATATTAATGGTTGAGATTACAAGCATTCACATCCTCTAAGTGAAATAATACATGTTTGAGCTCATAATAAAATTACATCAGCTATATAAAATATAATATTCAAATAACATGGTTTTCTGGTAAGGCATATATATATATATATATATATATATATATATATATATATATATATATATATATATATATAATCATTTATTATTTTCATAAAATTGGTAATTAAAAAGTGTTCAGTCCATATTTATCGTGCGCACAAGGGGAGCGGGCAATCGCCGGATTTCCACTGTGTTTGCCTCTTAGTGGCCCAACTTGTGAGCGCGAGGCCCACTCTTCTTTTGACCCTTTAACTTAAGTTTGAACACAAGTGTATTATATACCCTTGTAAGTCTCACTCTCAAACAATGTGAGACTTCTCTTTTTGACATACCACATGTTATTTGTTGATAACTCCAACAATATGTGTCATATTTATTTAAATAAATTAAATAGAATAATAAAAAGTTTTAACTTGGACCTAATCTAATTTTTTCATATGTAGTTGAAGATGAATAATATCACTTGTGAATTGTGATTAAACTGGCCTCCAGGTTTCTAATTATAAATTCTCAGTTTTTCCATACATACACATTAAACTAGAATTGCTTTCGCTATTTAATGCCATAATTTTACATCAAAGAACCAGTACGTATTTGTTATCTTAAAAAATTATCTTGCTTCTTTATATTCAATAACAAGTCATCTAACTCTAATTTGTGGAAGGAGTAATTCGACAATGATTAACACATACATGAACTTTTTATTTCCGTAGCACCATGACTCTACATGAAAATTTTAATATACAAATTAAAACCGATGACTCTATGATTTTAATCCATGACTCTGCATAATATGTTTTCTTCTTCTTTGACACTATTGGAATATCTTTGTCCTAAGATGTTGCCGGGAGTATCGTACACTACTGGAAATAAGGTCTTTCACGACCACAATATTGGGCTTTTCACGACCAGAAATAGGTGGTCGTGGAATCCCGCGTCGTAAAAAAGTGTGTTTTTCACGACCACATTTTTGTGGTCGTGATAGGTAGCACCTATCACGACCACAGTTATGTAACTGTGGTCGTGAAAGCCTCTTAGGAGACACCTAGTTTAGGTGCCTCCTAAGAGGCTTTCACGACCACAATTTAACAATTGTGGTCGTGATAGGTATCCCCTATCACGACCACAATTGTTACATTGTGGTCGTGAAAAGCCTCCTGGGAGGCTTTCACGACCACAATTATTAAATTGTGGTCGTGAAAAGCCTCCTGGGAAGCTTTCACGACCACAATTTAACAATTGTGGTCGTGATAGGTATCCCCTATCATGACCACAATTGTTAAATTGTGGTCGTGAAAAGCCTCCTGGGAGGCTTTTCACGACCACAATTACGAAAATATGGTCGTGAAAGGTTGCTCTTTTTTTTATATATTTAGCAACTGCATTGTTTAGTCATCTGCATTCTTGCAGATCAATTTACAAACCACTTTCAATACAGCACCATAAATCATATACAACTGCACAATACAGAATACTAGCTCAATTGCAAAAACGTATCCCATAAATATTACCTTACTTAGACAACAAAATACAAAAGGCATAATCTAAGTTTTATATCTTTGTCTTACTAGTAATAAGTTCAAAATTCAGCTACAACAATCTATGCCAAGACAAGCACATGTCTATACTAAGATTACTGCTTAAACGTATAACAAGCCTATACAAGTTCTGCCTCACATAGTGATTAAAAATTCTGCAAGTGCGTTTCGTACCAAGTCAATCTCCTCATCTTGTTTAAACGGGTCGGTACTAAATCCATACAGTCCCTCCAAAAGCTGCAACATAATTAAACAATATTATAAAAGACAAGACAAGTACCACTTACAATTAGAAATCACTATTTTCTTGGAGATATATGTTAGAAGCGTGCATACCTTTTGGAATTTCCTCCCTTGTTTAATAAAATCTTGATATACAATATCCGGCATGTATTTGCAGACATAATATCTGCACTCTGTAGAGCCCCGCTGGATTGGACACTGATAAATCACAAGATAATATCAGCAATATCATAGTAGTTCGGGTATGGCTAAAAGCAATATACATGAAAATGAATATAAAAATTGCGTTTACCTTTACGTTTATAACTTGAATCGAAGTCTGACTATACAAACATATATCAATAACATTGTTAATAAAGGTCAATTCATAGACAACTTTAGTACCTTTGGGAGAAGAATTGGTGGTTGAGCTTCTTGAGCAGCATCGAACACAAGCCTTTTAGTCCCTTTTTCATTCAGTAATGGCAGTAAGGAGTAACAATAATTTCCAATGTAGAATCTATTACACAAGAATGACATTCATAAAGATTTGGAAGCAAATAAAAAAAATAAAAAATAAAAAATAAAAAAAATAATGACCTACTCACCTGAAGTGAGCGGTGGCGGAGTGAGAGAGTAATAGAGGCGGCATCGGCCGAGAGTGAAGGGGAAGGCGGAGGCAGAGTGAAGGGGAAGGCGGAGGCGGAGTGAAGAGAGAGGCGGCCGAGTGAAGGGGGCCGAGAGTGAAGGGGAAGGCGGCAGCGGAGTGAGGCGAAGATGAAGACGGCGGGAAGAAAGGGAGGAGGCGGCGGAAGGAGAGGGCGGAGAGTTGAGGGAACAACTCGCGAGAGGGAAGGAGACGGCGGCGAGTGAAGAGAGAAAGTGAGTGAAGAGTCGAAGAAGAGAGAAATTGTTGGAGGGAAATAAAAATTGGATATCGCGCCAGAAATTTTCCCACTTTCCACGACCACACTCTTGTAAGTGTGGTCGTGGAAAGTGCACCTTCCACGACCACACTCTTGAGAGTGTGGTCGTGGAAGGTGCTGACCCTTCCACGACCACAATGTGAATATTGTGGTCGTGGAAGGGTTACCTTCCACGACCACAGTATTAAAACTGTGGTCGTGGAAGGTGACCCTTCCACGACCACAATATTCAAATTGTGGTCGTGGAAGGGTCAGCAGCCTTCCACGACCACACTCACAAGAGTGTGGTCGTGGAAGGTGCACTTTCCACGACCACATATGAAAGTGTGGTCGTAGAAAGGCTCCGCCTGGACAGTTATTTACATATTATGCCACCGCGTTTTTTATCAACGACCAACATTGGCTTTTTACGTGTTACTTATGGTCGTGAAAAACCTATTTTCTAGTAGTGGTAGTTGCAACCAATGAAAGTGCCTCCAT
Organism: Mimosa pudica; assembly: GCA_029929735.1. NCBI lineage: Eukaryota > Viridiplantae > Streptophyta > Magnoliopsida > Fabales > Fabaceae > Mimosa > Mimosa pudica. The sequence continues at coordinate 2,637,639 of JAKELP010000039.1, read as the reverse complement.
TGTCACACTTCACTCTAGCACACCCAACCCGAATCGAGTTCCCCCAAACCACTTGAGTATAGTGCAGGCATTCACCATCAAGGCACGAGTTGGTGTTGTAGTCATAGTTTGTCTTCTCATCCACCTACAACTTCACGGCATCGGTCCCGCTCTAGTCCCCGGAGCTCCAAGCAAGGTTCTCACCGTATTTGCCACCAGAGTGTACCAATTGGCAATCAACCTTGCGTTGAGTAGCATAATTTTGTGCATAAGCGGCAACGTTATCATCCCAAGCTATGTTTGGAACACCCACTTGTGATCATGCTTCGTTATGGGCATCCACATAGTCTTGTGGTGAATTTTGAGCATAAGCTATAAAACCGATAAAAAAGAAAGAGATGAGAGAAAATAATGAAATTAAAGCTTGGATGAGAACTCCATTAATGGATATTCTAACAAGTCTATGATCAATGATGGCGAAGTTAATGCATGTCGTGAACATTAGGTTTAGTCCATTTCAGTAAATATACAACTATAGAGAGAAATAATGGGGTTGTAGATTCTTACAAGTCATTATTGATGGAGAAGTCAATGGTTTTGTTCATATATCACCGTGTTATTGAAGCTATGATTCGATCAAATAAAATTATTGAATACGTCAAACTTTATAATAAGAGCTCCAAAATTTTAAAATAATTACTGTAAAATAAAAAAATTTACAATTATTTGAAAAAACAAGCACAAAATGACACCAAGTATGCTGGCTCGTAATTGTATGTTTCACTCCTTTAAATTAATGTTGGGTGACTTGATTTTCGATAACTGATTAGGTTTACTATGTTCTTACAAGTCTAATGGACACTTTTAGACGTCCTTAAATCCATCCATTAACCATATTGTTTTCACCCTAGAAGTGGAATTTGAACGCGTAGTCTTGTAAATTATCATCAGTTAAATTCTTACCAAGTGAACCGATAAACCAAACAAAAAATGAAAAGAGCAATTTTAATCCATTTTGTTTACATACACCATTTGAAAGTGATATTTTATCAAATTGAAAAGATCAATATCTTGGCTGTAGTAAAATGATGAAAAATATGCTTTAATATTAATTCTTTAGTGTCATTATTATATATCTTTAATTCTGTAAAATTCGATGGTTTTGCCTAATAAATTTTGTTATATATTTTTAATTTGTAATATGTCATTCACAATAAATATCTATTCTTGTAATAAATTAATATATAGTTTTAGCATATTTGACATAATGTCTTTTAAGTATATTAATTTTTATGACTGTTCCGACCAATATTAGATGGATTTAATTATAGATTTAATGATAGCCCTTATTTATTTCCTCTATCTATCCCACCCTTGCAACTTCGTCTTAATTTCGTGAAAGAAATTAATTTAAAGATTTTTTTTAAAAAAAAAAGTCACTAGTTTGCTGTGGAAAACGCGTGCTCCACTACTCCAGTCCAAAAGGTGTTTTCAATGTATGAAAAGTCTTCGGAAATTAACACAACAAAGTTTGACTGACTTTGCGTCAACCTACTAATTTTCAACAACTTCGTCAATGCAATCAATCCACCTTCACTTTCACGTCATGATACCGTACTTCCATTAGTGACCCCTGTGATTCTCATTTATAAAATCAAAATTTACCTTTTTTTTTAATTTACCACCACAATTTAAAAAATTGATTTTGAAACAATATAATATATCTTTTTATCATTCTATTGTAGTTCGAATAGATTAAAATATAATAATTAATTGAATTTGTTGGACTCAAGTTTCTGCCATTTGATATAGCATAGAAGTTAATTATTAATCTCTTTTGCAATATACTTCAAGACATAATAGTAGATCACTAGCTACTAATTACATTCCATGTTTGTTTTCTTAAATACACATATTAAACGTCAATTGCTTTGAAAAATTAATAATTCCATCATTATAAGGGTATCTTAGGGAAAATGCTTAAGCTTTCATAAAACTAAAATTTATGCGTAAAATTATATTTAAACTCAATCACTCGCTCTAATCCATAATGGTCCATGAAGGATACAAGTCATTTGGAATATGACTAATTATATTTTTTCCTTTCCGTTTATCATCTCATCCAATATGGTTATATTTGAACTATTTTAATTTTAACAGTATAAATTTAGTGAGTTGACTGTAGTATCTTGGTTTTTATAATTAAGTTTAAGTGGTTAACTTATAATATGGACCAAAACATACTTAAGACAAATAGGGACTGAAAAAGTAATTACGTTCCAACGTAAATACATAGTATCGTAATAGATTGAAAATTCCCAAACCATTCAATCTTATATGAATGTAGGTATACTCAAGACTCAAGAGTCAATATGAGCCCCACATCAAAGAAATACTTCCCCACTTTCCATGAAACTACATAGAATAACAAAAACTCCATAAACTACGAAAGTCTTTGCCACATCTAATTAATTAAACACCAATAGTAACAAACCCTTCTTCAACCTCACCATGCACAAATACTTCATACTTATCATTATCTTCCTCTTCTCCTCTACAACTATTGATGCACAACCTACTTATCTTTACCACAACTGCTCCACCAATGGAAAAACCTTCTCTCCTAATAGTACCTTCCAGTCCAGCCGGACCACCCTCCTCAACTCTCTAGCCTCTGCCAATGTTGGCTTCCGTAATACAACTATTCCTGCCGGCCGTGACATGATCTATGGCCTTTACATGTGTCGTGGTGACATCTCTCTTTCGGTATGCCAACAATGCATCATCAACGCAACTCAACGGCTACCTTCTGAGTGTCCATCATCAAAGGAGGCCGTGATATGGTACGATGAGTGCATGCTTCGTTATTCCAACATCTCTTTCTTCTCCATCATGGACAAATGGCCAACCGTTGTTATGTTAAACCCAAAGAACGTGTCCGGTTCGAATCCGTCTACATTCCAGAGTTTTCTTCTTAGTTTTATGAATGAGACGGCAAGCAAGGTAGAGGAGGTGGTGAAAAGTGCGTTGGAAGGGAAGAATGATGTGAAGAACCAAAAGAATTTTCAGAATGAAACTGTGTATAGTCTTGCTCAGTGCACGCCTGACCTATTGATTGAAGATTGTAGAAGTTGTTTGAGTAGTGTGATTAGGAATATTCCGTTGTGTAGTGATGGGAAGATTGGAGGAAGAGCTGTGAATCCTAGTTGCAATATTCGTTATGAGTTGTTTTCTTTTTTTGATCCTGATCAACCAGTCATGCCTGTGGGATCACTTCCATTTTTTAGGCGACTTCCAGGTAAGGAGCAATTATTGATTCATAAATGTATATATGTTTTTGCATTGACGGAAAAGAAACAGTGTTTTGTTTTTATGTTTTCTTAAATCGTTCAATTTATTCAATTCTTACAAATTTTAACTCTGGATAAGTTGTTAATTAATTTCTGGATTCAATAAATCAAAAGAATTGTGTTTTATAGTCAAATCGGAGGAATTGTTGTTAATTAGGACTACAATTTCTATTTATTGTGTTTCATATCAACTATTTTATATGTTCCTATAAACATACTAAACATAATAAATATAGGGAGATGAGGTTCATTTTAGGGATCTAGCGGTTTTGCTTGTCAGGACTAAGGACCACCAATAATCGATGGAATATTGTGTGTTATGTGTCTGTGGTGTGGTTGGGGGGGGGGGGGGGGGGGGACATATTAAGGTGTCTTCGGTAGTAAAACAAATGTTATCATTAGATACAGTAGCTATTGTGGGCAAATAAATATATGTAACGTATGTAATACTTCCTCCGTTCCTAAATATAGGATCTAGATGACTTTTTTGAAAAACCCTAAAAAAACAAAAAATAAGTTAATTATAAATTGATTTACCTAAGTTTTTCTCTTAAACTAGTTTATTTAACCTATAAGCTAATGGATAATCTAAAAAGATATCAAATATATTATGATTTAATAACCTATTTCGCAACTTTAATCTTTCCAAAAAAAAATTATCTAGATTTTATATTTAGGAACGGAGGGAGTAATATCTAACAACTTCTATTGTGCGGATGGGTTAGCCACTCTATAGGTGCACCTATAATAGTATAGGTACATTGTTCGCAAAATTGCAGCCGCAAGAGCACGAGTCAAGTTTAGTAGTATAGTGAAAAAGTAAGAGTGTCGTTTCAACAGAGACTATGTTTAAGCAAGTTCATTAAATAAATTATAATCGAAATTAGCTTTGGGTAAAAAGCAAGTGGTTTGTTTAAACTAAGTTAACAAATATTTAAATAAAAATAAGAAAGACACTTTTTAAGATTTAATTAATAAGAAAAATAGAAAAGGTCTAGATTTATATATCCACTTTGTACTTCATGATGCTCTATTAACCCTCCTCTAATGTCAATTAATAAATATTAAGTTGATACTTGAAGTCTCAAATATTTGAATAACTCTTCCGAGTTTACTCAAACCTTAGCTAACATAAACATGCATATTTCCATACTACATATTATGCCAACTAGCTTTATAATCAACCCACTTCAATTTTACAAAACTTGGTTAGATCATATCTCTATCTCACTAACAAACTCTCCATTCCTCCTTGGAATTTCAAGACAAGCTTGAATCTAACTTAGTTCTTTGTTTACCTATACTCTTACAAGCTACAACTAAACAAACAAGCTAAGTGTTGTGCACCACTTAGTAAAAATAAAGCACAAGTTCAATTCACAACTATAATAAACACTAATTAACAAGAGAGTAGTAGGTTGTTCAAGTATCAATCCATACAAAGCTTCCAAATAAACCTAGAATAATAAACTACCTACTCATAACTAAAATTAACACCAAAATCCAAAAATTACAAGAAAAAATTAAGAGGAATGAGAGATAAGGAGAAGAAAGCACCAAGCAATTTTGAAATCTCCAAGCATGTCTTCCTTTTCCAAACCTCAAATGTCACTCTCAAGATCTCTCTTGCTCTCTCTCCCTCACTATGAATTTTTCATTTAAAGCTCAAGAGGGAAGGAGAAGGTGAAACTCGTTCGTGGCCTCCTCTGCTGCTTCCTTCTACTCCCTCGCGTTCACCTTCCTTTTCTTTTAAACAAAAATGAGTGATGATGACCAAACTGCTCCTCTCGCCTCCTCCTTCCTTTTCTTTTCAGTTCATTTAGGTTTTGTTAAATGGACTCAAGGCCCACCATAAGCCCAAACACAAACCTCATGCTACTACAAGGGAGAGAAGAAAACAATTGCTTTAAACATTCTAATCATAAACTTACTATTGATAATATTAAAAGAAAACCACCACCTACACTATTCTAATATATATTTTTACTTTCTTTTTATAACAAATTTAAATACTTCAATACTAAGATAAACCATAATATTTATTTAAGTTCCCCAAATGACATATTAAATTGATTTCTTGTTAAGATGTTAACAATTTTTGTTCATTTTATCAACAATGACTCCCCAAATAAACCAAAATGTATGTAAAATCTATGTAAATTTGGGGAGTCATCACGTACATCCTAGAGTTGCTTATAATAGTATATGTAATAAATATTTATCATATTGAATGGGATGCCGCCATGCATAGAGGTACATCCTAGAGTTGCTTCCCCTTTACCATTGACCAAACATATGATGAAAAGCCATACCCAACCCTATTATTCTTGTCGTTTACATTGATCTATCCGCTTTAAAATGCCTTTGGCATATGTGTGGGGCTTGAGTAATAGTGATGGTAAAGAGGGAGGGGCTTGACAAGATGGGATTTGTTTATTGTTATGAGGGATGAAGAATAAGGTTCAATACAAAATTTTTCATGGTTCTATTTTGAAAGTGGGATTCATGTATGGATATGAGTTTGAAGGTTGGATTTAGATGCAAACATTAGGTGTATGCTACATGGAAGAAATTAGGCAACATTGCATTTTTTAGAGATAGTGGGGAAATATTGGGCCTATATACACATACATACACATAATACTTCTATGTAGCTATTTGGCGAGTATATTTTAACTCGAATTGAATTTTATATTTCTTGGGAAGAAGAGACAAATAATTAGAAGTAGGCCTATTCAACAAACTAGAAGTGCGGAAGAGTAATAATGTTGATTAACCTCTATTACAAACGAGTGCATTTTTCAAATAAACTTAATATGTATTTGCACCTCTATTACATTATTGGTAGGGCCGTAATCTAAATCACAAAACCGACAATAATAAAACACTATATAATGACCGTAATTCCTCTTTTCAACCACACATGAAATGGCATACACAAATTAACAATAAATTTACAAATTTTCATATACAAACAAGAACAAATTCAACAAGGTTCAGGAATATAGAATTTATTATTAATTTAGTAAATAGTTAATAAAATAATAAGGAAATATATATCAAAAACAATTAGTATATAAAGAATAGTTAATAATCATTCTAACCAACAAAAAATTATAGAAGTATAAATATGGTCAACAAACAATAATAAGTATCAATTTGACTATTGAACAAAAAAGTCTCAAATTAGCCAACATTGTCAATTAAAGCATAACATCTTTAGTTTTGTTGACATGTCTGCAATATGGATGCCAGGTGGTCAATGACTTGTTGGTTGAATTGGTCAATGAAGAAGCTGACTAAGCTTTAAGTATTTTGTTTTAGTATTAAAAAAGATGAAATAGTTTACTCAAAAAAGATACCAATTAAACTCTGAAACTCTGTCACCACGGATTTATGTATAAATTTTATTTCATTGGGTATATGATTTCAAGTATATATATATATATATATATATATATATATATATATATATATATAAAACTTCGGTATTTGTTTATTCATTGAAGTTATGTCATGTCATAACCTTATCCCATTCGGTATCGCCGTATCGGTATTCGGTATTGTTTTAGTATTGGTTTATGCTCTAATGTTGGGATGGACAACTTGAAGTTATGTCATGTCATAACCTATCCCATTCAGTGTGCAAGCATCCCCATTTAGGCCCGTCATTACTGATCATTTTAGGATGGGCCAAAATCGGTAGATTTCAATTGGGCCTATATGGGTCTAATATGCTGTAAGCGACTTATCCAGTCCTGATCTGAAATTCTTTATAATCTTCTTTTTTTTTTGTAAGAAATTCTTTATAATCTTCTGAAACACAATTTTGTAAGAAATAGCTAACCGCATTGTTAAACTAATTAGATGATTTATGAGCTCTTCTTTCAATCAATTTCTCTTTTCGCATTAGTTAAATTTCTAAAAACTTGAATAATTACCATTCAATTATGCATATATCATTACTGAAACTTTCCATTCTTTTTGTCTTGAAAACTCTGAAACTCCAGCAAAGATTATTGGGATAGTTGTGGCTTCTCTTTTAGTTGGTGGAATAATTATGTATTTATCTTACTATCTCTTAAAGATTCGAATGAAGAAGAGTCATAGGGCTATTCTCAGGCAGAGATATTGTAAGTAATTTTTATTCTATCCATTTTCATTTTGGCAAGTTGCAAGATTCGGTATATTTTATCTATTCATTTATTGGTTTATGTATATAGTTGGAAGGGAAAGCACAACTTTAGAGCATCTGCAGTTTAGTCTAGCTACAATTGAGGTTGCGACAAATAAGTTTTCTCATGAAAATAGTCTAGGGAGAGGTGGATTTGGACAAGTCTTCAAGGTAATAAAGATCATCTTTGTGATTTCTCTGTGAGTGTGTGTGTGTGTGTTAATTATGATGTGTTTTACTTCATGCAATTGTTTAATATTTTTTTTCTAAATTAAACCAATATTATTCCAGGGTATACTTTTAAATGGACAAGAAATAGCTGTGAAGAGGCTTTCAAAAAGTTCTGGTCAAGGTGCCGAAGAGTTTAAGAACGAGGTTTTATTGATTGCTAAACTCCAACATAGAAATCTGGTGACATTATTAGGATTTTGCATTGAAGGGCAAGAGAAACTGCTTATCTATGAATATGTTCCTAATAGAAGCCTTGACTACTTTTTGTTTGGTATGATTTTTATAACTCTTTTTAATTTCTAATTAAAAACTTTATTTACTTGGAGCCTTTTGTTATGTTTTAGTGGATCGCTTACAACACATTTATGTAGGTTCTGAAAACAGCAGAATCTTAAATTGGATGGAGCGTAGCAAAATCATAGGAGGAGTTGCTCGTGGAATCCTTTATCTTCATGAATATTCTCGCCTAAAAATTATACATAGAGATCTCAAACCTAGCAATATTTTGTTAGATAATGAAATGAATCCCAAAATTTCAGATTTTGGCCTAGCTAAGATGGTTGCTATCACTGAAAATGAAGGAAGCACAAATCGAATTGTTGGAACGTAGTAAGTTTTACACTTTTACTGCTTTTAATTTTAACATGCATGTATGCATATACATAATTGAGTCATATAAAAGCTATGAGACTTTAATTAAAATACAAAATTTTGACTCACAACTATTTATCTTAAATGTTCAAATCATCTTATCCTGTTTTGGATTAAATTTCATTTACATTAACTTTTTTTTCCAGTGGGTATATGTCTCCAGAATATGCGATGTTTGGGCAATATTCTGAAAAATCAGACGTTTTTAGTTTTGGAGTTATAGTTTTAGAAATCATCAGTGGAAAGAAGAATACAAGTCGTCATGATTCACAATACGCTGATGGTCTCTTAAGCTATGTAAGTTATGATAGTGTGTCTCTCTTTTACATTGTCAGTGTGTTTCATATTTAATGGAAAATCCATTAAAGTGAATTTCAAAAGTTATTTGAGTTAAGGAAAGTGTGACAATTGTGATAATGATATTTCTTAATTTTTGTAGACTTGGAAACGATGGAGGGATGACAAGTTGTTGGAGATATTGGATTCAAATATAAATGAATTGGGATCATATAATGAAGTGATCAAATGCATCCAAATTGGTTTATTATGCGTTCAAGAAAATCCAACTACAAGGCCTTCCATGGCTACTGTTGTTTCATACCTCAGCAATGATTTTGTTCAATTGCCCTTACCTCAGGAACCTGCATTCTTTTTGCATGGTAAACCAGCTGAGCCTATCAGCACCAATGCAAGTGCAGAATCATGCTCTATCAATGAAGCTTCAATGAGTGTGTTCTTTCCTCGCTAAAACAGGACTTTTATTTCTTCTTGTTATTGCTCGTAAAGGTCTTTAACTTGTATAATTTTCAATTGTTCCTATTGATCTAGAGAATTATTTTCATAAATATGATCTAATTTCATATTTGGTGTGCATAAAAGGAGTTTGAAGAAGAAAAGAGACAAATGTGCATCTTATATGTCTAATGCATATTACTTGGTAAATTTTAATAGTCTGCCAGTCCCTATAATCAATTTTTTTCACTCAAGTTCTTTTGTCTTTTGTTTTTCTTTTTTAATAGGCCCTTATATAAGATCATCAATTATTGATCATTTTAACAAAGGCTTTGCATTCTTTGTTAAAGTCCTAGGAATCAGGAATCACACCGCCTATTTCCAATAATATTTATACAACAGAAGGTATAAATTTAGAAGGGCAAAAACGCTGATATAATAATTAACTATTTCAATTTGAGCAAAACTAATAAATGACTATTTCGTGGTGCGTAAATAATAAACAACTTTGTGACTCGGTGCAAAAATAATAAAACCGGTACTAAATATTAATTTTTAGCTTTGTTGAACCTTTTTTTATATTATTTTCTAAAGTAAAAATATATTTTTACCCCTCACAATTAAAACTCAACCCTTCTTCCTTCCGCCCTTTATCTTCCCATGCTAATTAGTATGAGCAAGGTTTTAATTGGGAGAGGCAAAAATATATTTTTCACTTTGAAAATAATATCAGAAAGGTTCCACATAACTACAAATTAACATTCAGGACCGGTTTTATCATTTTTGCACCGGGTCACAAAGTTAGATATTATTTATGCACCGCGAAATAGTCATTTATAATTAGTTTTGTCCAAACTGAAATAGTTAATTGTCAGATCAGCGCTTTTTCCCTATTTAGAACATGCTTAAGTCACAATTGATAATAATAAAGTGGTCTTCTATTTTAGATTAACTTTGCAAATTCTATTTTGCATCAATACTTGCATTTTGAATAGCTCTTTGGAATACAATTATTCTTTTATTGAAAAGTAGTATAATTCATAGTGAATAAGTGCCTTGGTCAAAGAGCTTAGTTTCATTTTTGAAGACAACGATGAAAATACCCATGAATTTATGTCAAAAGTGCAACCATCACCATATAATAATATGTTTTGTTACTAACCTTGTCTCATTTCTTCAACTAGATAGTAATACCCCCGGCGATGCCGGGGTAGTATTGACTTTTGAGAGATAAATTGTACATAATATAGAAGCGGAGGTAGTGGCTATATATTTATGTATGGTAAGAAAGAGTAGTGAAACGAAAGATTTCGAAAGTAAAAGAATGTACATGTAATTGAAACATAGATGGTTAAGCAAACGAAAAGAAAACACAATGTATACATTGATATGCTAAAAGAAAGACAAAAGGGCTGTTTGGATACTTTTCCAAAAGTTTATCTGGCTCCTAAACCTAGGTTTCACACAAAGATATCCAAACACTCAATTTTTTTTGGATAAGCTATTTTGAGAAGAAAAGTTAGGTTTGAGGTTCCAAAAGCTATTTTGAGAAAAACTATATTTGTCTCCTTTTCTAGTTGAAAGTTTTAATCTCTCTTTAGGAAACACACTTATTCAAAATAAAAGAAACATGAAAAGCTATTCATCATAACTATTTTTCAGAAAAGCTATATTCTACTCAAAAGTTATTCTTAAAAATTATTCACAAAAAACTTAATTCAACCGCTATCATTTCATCAAAAACTATTTTTTAAAAAAGTTATTCTACTCAAAAGCTATTTTCCGATAAGCTATTCTTCAGAAGCTAAATTCAAACAGGTTCAAAGTGCAATGGAAAATGGTAGATTAAATACTAAGATTCTGAAAATTTTCTATGAATGTGAGTTGGAGCCAAAGTAAAAAATATGTTTCAAATTATGAAAGAATGTAAGGGTGAATTCATATATTTTGGAAAAAAATTATTTAAATTTTGGCTCTTATATTATGGATTGTAAGAATACTATTCTTTGATGATAATGATAACAATAACACTCTTCTCTTCCCTAAATATAAGGTGAAAAATCACTTTGTTGTATTAAAAAAATTAAAAATAGATAAAAATTAAATGCATCACAAAATTTTTTCCAACTTTATCTCTATTGATAAGATAGAATTTTTAGGCAAAATAAATATAGAGTGTGTAGTAAACAAGAGAAAGAACAAAATGGTAATTAATTATAATATGTAAAGTCAACAAAGGGCAAAATGAGAAAAAAACATATTAAACCATTGTGACGAACATAATGAAAGAAACAAATCATAATTTTGTTATAAAAAAACTATTTTTTAAAAAAAAACTATCTTTTTTAATAAATAAATATACTGAATAATATAATATATGTGTATAACAATAATTAATTAATACACAGTAAAAGACAAAACACTAAAAGACTAAAAGACAAAGGTGAACAGTTTTTTGAACAGGAAAATTGCCACTACTATTAGAGAGAAAGGATTTATCCTCCCCTCCTTCGCTCCAAGGGCGACATCTCTCCTCCACAACGCAAGGTGGCTTTAATTAATTACCGTCCAAGACGGATCCTACAAAGTCTACGAGGTTCATGGGCTCATTCTACGATCCTCCTACTTCAACCCGTCACTTAATCAATAGATAATAACTTTTTAAATAAAAAGAAAACACATGAATAGATAGAAACCGTATGTTAAATCATTAGATCTTGATCAAGGAATTGATGGTTGTACAAATGAAGGAAATGATAGAATATTAAGTTTTGATGAAAACCAAACATACTTTAGACATGATTTATATTTGAAATATTATTATGTGAGTGTATTTGAGATAGTCTAAGTCATAAGTTCTGTCTGAGAGCCTCAGTGAATTGAAGTATTAAACTACCACAGTAAAGTCAGACTAAGATTTATACATTTTAGGGTCCTTATAAGATCATCGTATACATTTTAAGTTTGGACTCTATAATCTCTAAATAACTGAGCTAAACAAAGTGATAAATGAAAGGTTAATGGACCAAATCTGGCCCCCAAGTAACCACCAAGGAGCACTGAGCACCCTGAACTAACAACAGGCCCGTATCTGTACTCCAAGTAACCAAGGTGTTTAAAAACTACCCCGGTTGGACGGTCAACAACGTTTGACCGTTACTATGCATATGTGGCTGTCACGCGAGCACCTGCTTTGCCACCTCTGCTTGCCACGTGTGTATTTTAAATGGACCTAATCTGCCCTCCAAGTAACCACCCAGGAGCACTGAGCACCCTGAACTAACAACAGGGCCATATCTGCACTCAAAGTAACCAATGTGTTTAAAAACTACCCCGGGTGGACGGTTAATGACGTTTGACCGTTACTATGTCTATGCAGCCGCCACGTGAAGGCCTGTTTTGCCACCTGGCGCCTTGTCATCGCAATGTAAGATATGTTCATGTGGGTCCCACCTATAATAATAAACAATTTCTCTCTCCTTCTTCATCACTATCACCGACCGCTAAATCGGTGTCCTTCAGGGGCTGTGGTGATGGTGATGAAGAGGCCGGAGAGAGAAATGGTTTATTATTATAGGTGGAACCCACATGAACATATCTTACGTGGCGATGAAAAGGCGCCGAGTGGCAAAACAGGCCTTCATGTGGCGGCCGCATAGGCATAGTAATGGTCAAACTTCATTGACCGTCCACCCGGGGTAGTTTTTAAACACATTGGTTACTTTGAGTGCAGATATGGGTCTATTGTTAGTTTAGGGTGCTCAGTGCTCCTGGGTGGTTACTTGGAGGGAAGATTAGGTTCATTTAAAATACACACGTGGCAAGCAGAGGTGGCAAAGTAGGTGCTCGCGTGGCAGCCACATAGGCATAGTAACGGTCAAACGTTTTTGACCGTACAACCGGGGTAGTTTTTAAACACCTTGGTTACTTGGAGTACAGATACGGGTCTGTTGTTAGTTCAGGGTGCTCAGCGCTCCTTGGTGGTTACTTGGGGGCCAGATTTGGTCCATTACCCTAAATGAAATGATGATCAATAACCTTAGGATACTTAAGCTACAATAACATAAAACCTTATTGGGAAATTTGCATTCTAGTCCCTGGGAAGGGAAATTATTACTTGAAGGTCCCTACACATTCCAAAATAATTATCAAGTCCCTTGGGCCTTTACTGCAATTATTTGCTTATGTGCAATGACCATTTTGCCCTTATGAAAGCATGAAAACCCAAAACATGCACAAGATAAAATTCAGGGACTTGCTACCGCGGGTGTGCCTACTTGCTACCGCAGGCTTGAGGACTTGCTACTGAGACGTTAAGTGACCAACATTCCTTCCCAAGTGTCATTCATATCTGAGGGCCCTTTAATAAAGTCAGTGACCACTTTTTGTTATTCCCCCGATATGTGTCACACCATGTTTTTCAAAAACCATTTTATTCACATGGGATGGGAGGGACTAGTCAGGGACTTGCTACCGCGGGTGTGCCTACTTGCTACCGCAGGCATGGAGACTTGTTACTGTGTTTACAGATCAGCAAACCTGCAGTAACTGGGTCCAGACCTGTCTGCAGTAACATGTCAGCGGATGTGTAGTACCAATCTCCCTTTAGAAATGATGAAATGCAAATACTCACACTTGACATAAATTAATCATTCATGTAGAATTTCACTTACATCCCTAACTAGTCCCTCCCATCCCATGTGAATAAAATGGTTTTTGAAAAACATGGTGTGACACATATCGGGGGAATAACAAAAAGTGGTCACTGGCTTTATTAAAGGGCCCTCAAATATGAATGACACTTGGGAGGGAATGTTGGTCACTTAACGTCTCAGTAGCAAGTCCCCAAGCCTGCGGTAGCAAGTTCCTGACTTTTATCTTGTGCATGTTTTGAATTTTTATGCTTTCATAAGGGCAAAATGGTCATTGCACATAAGCAAATAATTGCAGGAAAGGCCCAAGGGACTTGATAATTATTTTGGAATGTGTAGGGACCTTCAAGTAATAATTTCCCTTCCCAGGGACTAGAATGCAAATTTCCCAACCTTATTAGTCCACTCAGATAAACAAAGATTGACCAATTAAGAGTTGTAACATCTAGATTTTTCCTACTACTATATAGCAATTTAATAAATTTATAACAATTTTTCTATTATTAAAAACTCAAAAATACGAATATCAGTTTTTTTTCTTTTTGAGTAAAAAATATTTGGTTTCTTAAATTGGGCTACTACAACAAACTAGGAAGGTATCCCGCGCGATGCGCGTGTGTAATAACTTAATTGTGCATACTTGAATTACAAAAAATAAATAATATAATAGTATATAGTCATGAGATCAATACATATTGTCATGACAATACATTAGCTTTGGTTCAGTGGAGTCAGGAATTTTCTTGCATATTGAGCAAAACACAATAGTCCCATCAATCCTTGCTTGGGTACCACATCTGGCACAACCTTCATAGACCCAGCCATGTTTGGTCTCTAGCTTATAAACCAGAACATTAACTTTTAAAGCTCTCACCCTGCTCCAACAACTCACTAATATAAGCATATAAATTAAACTTTAAAGATACCAACAATTCATCACAACTACGCAAGAAAAGGCCTCACAGTTTTCTTCATTGGAACTTCACAAAAGGGAGTTATCACAGGATTTTGGACCATGGCAGGAGAAGCACTGCGCCAAGAAGACTGACGGGAACATTGAGACATGTTCAACACCACTGGCAAAGCCAATGACTTGGCACTAAAACAAAGTACAAAATATCAATGAAAAATGAACACCTGAAAACAAACACTAAGAAAAAAGAAAACATAAATAGCACTAATTTTGTAACTTGGAAAAAACAGGAATGGCACACACATCATCTGCATTTCAGATGCCTCAGGAAGATCCGAATTGAAAAGAACCCGAGTAGCACTAAATGAGCTGCACACTTGAGGGGCACCTCATAAGATAACTCGAACAATAAACCATCACTATACAGGTGGCCTAGACAAAACAATGGCAAAATATAATAACTCAAGGTAATAAGAATTTTAGTGAACTTATAGTTTTACCATCCTCTGAAAAATCCAACTCTAGCAAGGTTTAACAGCACAATTATAGGCTTTTCTGTGTCTTTGAGTTTGTCCCTAAATGCATTAGTGCCACACTCATCATACAACACACATCCCACGTCATTCTCACTACAAAAAACCAGCACAACAGTATGAGCTATAGCAAGAAATAAATTTAAAAGGAAAAACAATAAGCAAGTTCATAAATCAGGCATTACTAAAGGTCTGTTATGAACATCTTGAGCTTGGTCTTCGTCTCATTTTCACGGCGATATTCATCAAGAGGCCCAAAGCTCTTGACAACAGCAAGGACATCTGAAGAAAATAATGTCTACATATTAGCGGTGAAAATGTTAGCTCAAAGAAACCACACAGTAAGATATAAACAGATGGCAAAACTCAAACCAATTAGATGAGCAGGGTACTTGTCGGTGTCACAATTAAGAACATCAGATTGAGTCATGACGCTACAAGCATTGTTAGGAATGTTGGCAGCTTCAGACCTAACAAAGGTTCCTCCAGTGAAATACATTTTGAAGGGATGTGTGGTTCCCTTGTAACTATGTGTGTTGTTTGCCACTTCAAAGTTTGCAATAAAATAGGTATTTCCTTCACGGAAAACTCCACTGGCAAAGCCAATAATTGAGTATGGAATACCAGAATCAGCCTTTAGTTTCTTCTGTTTACTTTCTTCGGTTCTAGCTAAACCTCTGGCAACATATTCATCTTACCTCTCCTTTAGTTTTTTATAAACTATTTGACCTGAAATGTCACCAACAAAGCAACAGAAAGAATATTCAGTTGATGGCAAAGGCCAATGCATATAAAATCTGAAAAAACATATGATCATTTATACTCATGCCTTACTCCTCTTTACAAAAATCATTGTCCTTTTCATGGACTTCAGATCCAATGCAAGAGTTATCGTAATCAAGATCGTCGTCTTCATTCCCAGTAGAGTGTTCTAGCACGCTCAATGCATTCCTTTGTAGCTTAACCTCAACCCCATTTTTCAATACCTTAGAAGTTGAAGCCAGATAATAAAATTAAGAGCCTTACAAATGAATGAAGCTAGAGAATAATCATGATGAAACTCTGTACCACAACTCCACAAACAACAAAAATAATTGCAAACCTAAATAATAAGAGTAACACTAACTTATCAAGAGAGAGGTAAGAAGATTACAAACTTTCAAACTTCAATCAAGGCAACAGAAATAATAAATCTCAATCTTGTCAAGTAAAAAAACTGTGAATAACTTATCCAGTAAAATACTATAATTTTGAAATTTATGGACTCTTAGCCCATCACTAATAATTAATTTATTATTAACCATAAATTACTCAGTCAGTGAAAGTAATAAAGTATTCATTCTTAGCAACAACAACTTCTAATATCCATTAAAAATTCAGTAAAGGTCCAAACACAACAAAGCAAACCAAACACAATAATTCAAAAGTAATAATTCTTTCTTAAAACAAAATTCATCCTTCACTCTCTGATGGGAGATACTTCCAATATCACCTAATGGAGTTCCTAATTTTGAGTAATACAAATAAGATCACCGAAGAATCAACTTTGCACTGAAAAATGAAGAGGAATACCTGGAAAAACATTTCTAGGCTTCTTCTGTAACTGTTGCCTAATTCCTCTACTATCCTCTTAGTGGCTCCAAGTTCTTCAAGCACATCAAGTATTTTGAGTTCTTTCACTGTCAAATCTTTTTCCAACTTAGCCGCTTGCTCCTCCCCTTTCTTTATGCCAAATCCATCAATTACATTCTGTCAACTTTCATCTTCTTCAACATCAGAACATGTTATGTATTAATAATAAATTCTATAACAGAACATAAGCTAAAGTACATACAGAGATATCAAGAATGCATACAGAACAATGCCATGTAAGATCAAACCAGAACCAGTCACGCAAGGGAAGCATAACCTTACCATAGAAATTTCAAAGGACTATACATGACTTTATCACACATAGATAATAACTGCATCATATTTAAAGATATTAATTTTGCCACAAGCTTAATACAAAATAAAATACGAAAAACAATCACACAGCAAAACTAACACCCAGCTTTGACAATAACTGGCTTTGAACAATACGTGTTAAAACAGTTCAGCAATTTCTCACTTGCTTAAACAACAGAGTAGGCTGAAGAAATAAAACCAATAAGAACATTACAAGTAAACACGAATTCCATTCTGAAAATGTCTTAGTGTTTAGATGCAACTTAGTACTTCTATTTCAATAAAATATTAGTGACGAGAGAATGCCTTTCAAGCACAATTTTTGCCCTAATAGATGTATAATATATTGACAAAAGCTACAAAAAGTAACAACTAAAGCTGCAAAAAGCAACAACTTGAGTGTTTTTCCCTGAAAATGAGGGACTTCTGACAGTAAAGTCAATCTTTCGCAGTTCCTCTAATATCTTTACATAGAGCCTCACACAAATTCCACAATTCCTGCAAGATCATCATATATATAGAGAGTATATGTCAGCAACCCCATAAAACAGGGAA
Organism: Mimosa pudica; assembly: GCA_029929735.1. Lineage (NCBI taxonomy): Eukaryota > Viridiplantae > Streptophyta > Magnoliopsida > Fabales > Fabaceae > Mimosa > Mimosa pudica. The sequence goes on along the minus strand of JAKELP010000039.1, from coordinate 2,619,922 downwards.
CCCAAGGATAAATTCATTACATCACATCCAAATTTATAACTCAAGTTCTAAGTTCAATTTATAGTGAGTATATTTCCATTACCCAACATGTTCAAAGGATGATATGAGATTAACAAATGGAGTTATAGTCAGATAGAGTACTGAGGTTTTATAAAATTAAGACATACACATATACAAAAAGGTACTGCCATTGAACTAAATTGAAAACAGGGAGACTAAGTTGTGGTAAAATGAAAAAAAAATAAATTCAATAGTCAATTTTTTGCCATCCAAAGTCAGCAAATATTACTAAAAAAATAACATTGTTATCTCTTATAATTGAAGAAACGATGCATCATTAAATTGTATTCGAGCTTGTATGATTTTCAGGTTATAATTCTCAACCACAAACCATTCGAAGAATTAGTTTAACAACAATCAAAATATCAAGCCACCACAAATTGGCAATAATCAATTAACCTACCCATGAGAACAAAATTTCTTATCCAGGTGGTCTTTCCCCTTCGATAAGCTTCCAACCAATTATGTGCTCTAATAACATCAGTCAAAAAGCATAAGCATCAGTTTTGTCAAGCACCTTCCCATGTTGGAAATATTCAGGAGCCAAGTAACTATAAGAGAAAAAGGCAAAACATAAGCACATAAAGAAATGGATTTAAGTAAATGAGGACAAAAGAAAATAAAGGTAATAACTTTGACTAAATACTTAAGGAGGCAGGTCATTTACCCAACTATTCCATAGCATTTTTACTGAGGAAATGAATTGAAGGTGCTGAAATCCAGGTACTTAATAAAAAATCACATAGTTGTATTTCTTTGAAGGTGCTGAAGTCCAGGTACAATGTCACGAAAAGCCACAAACATCTAACAGCAAAAAACAAAACATTAGATCTTAAAAGTGTTGTTGCATACTATGAATGAAGCTCCAAAAAACACCAGAGCCTCTTGACCCCACAGCCCTTAAACCCTAAACACGAGAAAAAAAAAGACAACATTAAGCTTACCAAACAGACCACGTCCGGCTACGCCCCATCCTCAAAATAAAACTCAGGCCTTCTGCCTTTCGTAGGATCAAAAACCTGAAATTTTGTACGCCCCATCCTTACAAACCCCTTTATTGAAAAATGCTGTCAAGCTTTACATTCAAATTGCAAGTCACCAGCGATGATGCCGACCACGTCGGTGATAAAGGATCTTCCGGAAAAAATGGATCTTGGTGGGTATTGCAAGTGGGTTCTAAAGCACTTATGGGGTTTCAATGGAATTGCATTTGAATTGTTTGGTGATCAACATATGGTTGATTTGTGTCTACTCTTGTTCAAGGTAGAATAGGGAGGGAGGATCTAGCAAGATTATGAGCTTCGATTAATGGAGGATGGAAGCAAAAAAAAGTGAGTAAGAGAGGAAAGAGACGAAGGAGGCGAACTGAAGCAAGAAAAGGGAAATGAACAAATGAAAAACAAGACAAATGCAAATAACCCACATGAGGGCACTTTCGGTATGTTCAAAAGAGAATATGGGAACAGTGCTTGGTGGATGAGCTTTAATTGATATATTGATTGTAACAATTATAAATTATCATTTATAGAATACAAATGGTTTATAAATCAATTAAATAACAATAACAAATACTCCCTCCGGTCCTAAATATAGGACCTAGATAACGTTTTTTGGGGAGATTAAGGAAAGCTTAATTTTATATGTCTTTCCAAAAATACTCCTCCTTAATTAGTTTAGTTACTTAGTAGCCCTTTCTCCCTTACCAAAGGAGTTGTTAAGAAGAAGAAGGGCAATTTAGGAAAAAGGTGACCAAAAATGTATCTAGGTCTTATATTTAGGACCAAAATGAAGTCTCTATTTAGGTCCTATATTTAGGACCGGAGGGAGTATAATAAATAATATTTAACTTCATTTAACTATAGTTTTAAATCCTATATTAACTTCAAATCTATTATATGTACACAAATGAATCTAACGATTTTAATTATAACAACTAATGAAATAGGTTATCAGAGGCGATAGCCTTTACTTAAACATAGCACAAACTATGTTAGAAAATAATATGTATAAATAAAATAAAATGAAAAATAAACTAATAAGAATTTACTACAATGGGCCTAACAGACATCTCTGTCTTCTTCCCTTAGTTCCTCTCAACAACTTATTCCTCCGGGTTTTGTATAAACCAAAGGTACAATTGTAGTTTACTTCTATACATATATACAATAAAACATAAACATATATAAAGCCTCCTTTTTCATGATAATGTTAACCTCTCCAGCAATATGGTGGAGTTCTTCCTAAAATTCAATTTTAAAATCACTATAACCAGTAGCTCATTGATCAACATACCCCACGTTACAATCATATAGAGATATCGAATCACTGTTTATAATTATCAATTTTATACAATTGTCATATTTAAATTTCAATCCATAAACATTACTGACTTGTAGTGAAGTTCTAATGTCAATTAAATCCTTAAAACTTATGCAATTGTCATCATAACAACAACAAATTTATAATCAAAATCTTTTACTCCCAAAATATATCTGGCAAAAAAGGATACAAAGTGCTATTTTCATAGTTAAGAGACTAAAAGTAGATGTGATGCAAATAAAAAAGGACCAAAAAGTATATTTAAAAGTATTTTTTTATTTTCTCACACTAACTAATATAGTAATGATAAAATAATAAATTTTTTGAATAAAACATATATAAATATGTATAATAAAAATAATTTTAAGAATATTGAAACAATAGAAAAGTTATTACTTTTTGCAGTAAAATTTTTCTTATAAAATATATATTTTAAATAACATATAAACAAATATGGGTAAAATAAGTAATTTTCCCATTATATTATTATTAAAAAATTGTGATATTAGTTTGAATTCCAATTTTGACCCCACCGCGCTTCACTGTTTCTTTTCATCTATTCATCAATTTGTTTTTTTTTTGTTCAAGCCAATGGTCTCGTGGCAGATCTAGTGGAGCAAGAAATTTAACTTAAATTCAAATAATAATAATAATCAGAAAAACATCTGTTTATTGATCTCCTTTTTAATAAAGTTTGTTTCATAAAATTTATTGATCCTAATACCTAATAATATCTAATTCTATTTCATTTTAAAAATTGTATATTCACCTTAAAGATCCCAAAATAATGCACTAATGTGTTCGCTATCAAAATACTCCAGTAACCAACGGCCTCTAATTTACCGTAATTACTCCCCAAATATATCAAAATATATACTAAATATAATAAAAAATGGGGAAGTAATCAAGACTCGTGCTCAACGTCATATATTATTGTGGAAAATTTTAGAAGATCATATCTCTTTCAGTTTAAATACTTTGAGAGTGAAATTTGTGTTCATGAATCGGTTTGAAAGACTTTTCTTATGAAACAAAATTAAAGTTAAACTCAATCAGATTTATGTTTTGAGAGATCAGATATAGCTCGTTGGACATTAAAAATTTGAGTGTGAAATTTGTGTTCATGAACCATGTTGGACGTCTAATTTCATACAATTCATTTTTCACTTCAACCGGATTCACTTTTATGAAATATGATCAAAATACAAGACCTTAGTCAGGCTGGACAAAAAACATAATAGCTGAAAGTGCTGAATCATTGATAAAAAACTCGTTCTTTGCTGATCTACTGTTTTATAGCTGTGATTCTCGAGCATTACATCTATTACTCGAGCAATGCACAGAAAACACATGGAAATCATCTACATAGCCGCTATTGATCATATATGCATGGGATCTCACGGTAATATGATGATATAAACTCCATTATTCAAACCTCTTTTATCTTCCAATTGAATATAGAACCTTCCAATAACAAATCAAATTAACTGATTCTTGGTTAAATCATGTATAATCGTCTTCAATATCCCTTCTTATTCTTTTTAATAAATTTCCAAAATCCAAACACAATATATAGCTTCTTTCTTTCTTTCTTAAACTAATCTATACAAGATATTCACATATATGATAATGATTAGTCAAAGTACAAGATAAATACTTCATGTAAAGTTTTTGCTCATTATATTTAAATCTATATTTGACATAATCAAAACTTGACATATCTAACATCATTTGGACCTTTAGAAAACTCAAATACATCAAAGTTCGTGTATGTTCTTTATAAAGTCACCTAAAGAGTTGTTAATTAATATTTTCCTATTTCATCCAGATTTACTGGTGGTACATATTTGATTTCAAGAAATATAAGGAAAGTGGATCAAAATATTCCAAAATGCTTAAGTTGAGAGATTCTTCTACTTTTAGGTATCATAATAAGTTAACCACACTTGCATAGTTTCATTAAGTTGTTTGTTTGAACGCACTTATGCTTTGGATGTAAGAATTATATGTGCATATATGAAAATCATCAAACCCTTTAATTTAAACTTATATTAAGATCCCGAACATAATAAGTAATATGACATCATTCATAACACCAGGGCATTCTTAGGCCCTTTATTAGCTGATTGATAAAAAGCACAATTACATATGTAAACAAACCACAAACACAATATTTCACCGATTAATAAGGCTTTTGTCCAATGATGTTGCCAGCAGGATCATAGTTGCAGCAAATGAAAGTGCCACCATTGTTACACTTCACTTTAGCACAACCAACACGAATTGAATTTTTCCACACCACTTGAGTATAGTGCCCGCATTGTTTCCCAGAGGCACATGAGTTAGTATTGTAATTGTAATAAGCCTTCTCGTCCACCCACATCTTCACAGCATCGGCTCCACTCATATCGCCGGAGCTCCAAGCAAGGTTTTCTCCATACTTGCCACCGGAGTGGACAAGCTGACAGTCAGCCTTGCGTTGGTTAGCATAGTTTTGTGCATAAGCAGCCACCGTGTTATCCCAAGATATATTTGGAACATTCACTTGTGATCTTGCTGCATTGTGGGCATTCACATAGTCTTGTGGTGAATCTTGAGCATAAGCTATGAAGGCAAAGAGAAATAAAATGAGAGAAAATGAATGATTGATTGATGAATGCATGGTTTATTGTTTGTGATAAATGTTTGATGAGGAAATGGGGTATGAAGAAATGGGAAGCCTTGGAGAGGAATTTATAGGATTTTTGTGACGAAAATGAACCCGGATTGGATCCTAGAACTTTAATGAACTTTTTTTATTGAGACTAAAATGTCACAAAATTTCTGCAATATAATCACTACAAATAAATACTATAAACGTTTCCTAGAAATGCTAGTAAGTACCATCAAAATAAATATATTGTTTTCAGATGAAAAAAGAACTGAATTAAGTCAATTTACTATTTCTTTTGTTTTTCCTAATATATACAGTATTGTTTATGAAATACGACCGTTGATTCGTTGCACCAAACAATGAAAAAACTTATATATAATGCAAATTAAATTTATAATAATAAGAAATGGACTGGATTGTCCAAATTCAAAATTTGAAATATATTATTTAAGAAAAGAATATCAATTGTTTTAATCGTTTTATCGTCATTTAAATATCATCCTTCTAATTATACCCTTATCAATCAATTTATATATGTTTTCTCAATTGCATGGCGAAAATTATTATTAGCTTCCGTTCCTTTCTTTTTCCATAGTTATAAAAAAATACCATAGTATTGAGTAATCCTTTTGGTCAACGTATTGAGGTTAATCCTCGTATGAGAGAAAGACAATTAGGTAATAGTTATTACATCTCCTTTATTTTTTTGGTGACTATTACATCTCCTTTTTGTTCATATATTAAATACGTCTTAAAAAGTAATATTATTCCAAATCATATATATGCTTTATAATTAAGAAAAGAGTTTCATGTGTATAACTATTAGAGGTAACAATATTGCATCTTTACTGTCACTCTTGAAATGCGTGGATGGATTATGTGAACTTCGCTCCAATACTTTTTATCAAGATACTGAAAATTAGAATTATTCGTGCGTATATAAAATTTTGTAACATTTGGTCCTTCTAAAGCTTCCCCATTTTAGTTGGATATTTAACTTTTAAATCATAAATGGTTCCTCAAATTTCATTATATATCTAAAACATAAGTCATAATTACTTATTAAATGACTAAACCATTTTAGCTATATTGAGAAGTCAAAAGTCATTATTTGAAAATTGAGGGACCATTAAAACTAATATGAAGGCAAACTTGAGGAACTAATGGTTGAATTACCATAATATTTGTGTGAAATATTGGATAATTAAACTTTGGTAAAAGTAGTTTTAGTTTGTATTAGTTCCTATGCTTTGACATGATGTAACACAATCCATAGGGTTCGATGACTTGGTATAAATCAATTATTAAATTTTAACTCACTGCAACTCAATTTTTGCACTTTTAAACATTTTGTTATTTGATGTTTATGACTAAGAACAATTGTCCAGATCTAGCTATCAGATGGGTTAAAACTACATGGACTGAATTGTACTGAGTCAAAGGTTTGAGACTGAGTTGTAACGAATTAAAAGTATAGGGAATGGGTTATAAGGAGTTAAAGTATAGGACTATGTTACAATCAAGTCAAAACTAAAAGTTTTAAAGGATTAATTTATGTTAGTTGAATTTGTTAAATATAATAGAGCATGCAGATTTATGGGAGGGCGATGTGTAGGAGAGAGATGAGTTGATAATGAGGAAAAACAAAAATGGAAGCCACATAATTGGGGTAAGAAAAAGTACATCAAAATCTCAACAGTGTATAACTTACAGAAAGCCGAGGCCCTATTGTTAAAAATTGTAAGTTATTAGGATATACAAAAAATATTAGTACTAACAACAACTTACGTTGGTGGCCAAAAAAAGCAACATCACATTACTTTATTGACTTAGGGTAGTCAACATCAACAGTCACGTATAAAACATGTTGTATATATGAGCTGAGCAAAACAAATTATGGTTAGCTACGGAGGTCAGCTACAAATATCGTTCAAGCGGCCAATATACTCATTAAACAAATTATGTCTTTCATAACAATTACTTATCTTTAAGTCATTTAAAAATTATTATTTCTAATCATTTAAGTATGAGTGTCTATGTCTTTTGATCTGTTTTTTTATCAGAAGTCTTTTGATCTGTTGATGCTAGAAAGTGGATAGCAAAGCTAAACTATATAGGAACAATGAAGTTTATTATGGTAGTGATTAGGTCACTAACAATAGTTACAACAAGTTGACTACTTTAAGATATAATAAACGAAAGAGAAAGATACAAAGAAAGCTCAAGTACACACAATGTTTATGAGTATGAGAATAATTAATTATTGTATAATGACCCTAATTTGCCCTCCAAGTAACCATCATGGATCACTGGTCACCTTAAACTAATAACAGGTACAATTTCACCCTTGAAGTAACCATTGGAAAAATTACCCACCCCTCCACCCGTCCGATGTAAAAATTGGACCACTTTGGTTACTTCAATGGTGAAATTGTACTCGGTGTTAGTTTAGGGTGTCCAGTGATCTAGGTGGATACTTGAAGGGCAAAATAGGGTCATCACACTATATATAATGGAAAAGTAACACAATTACATTTATTTTATTTCAAATCTACAAAACAATTAATTAATGAAAATGTAAAGTTAAAAATTAAAAATTCCTTAGATCCATTATTATGATACTCATAATTAAGTTGATTAATTGGTTGTGCCAATCCAATTCAAAATTCTTTTGTTTTTATTTTTAGTAATGTCCTATTTTGCTCATGAAATAATCGTCCTGGACCATTAGACACTCTAAATTAACATTGAGTACTTTTACCCATGAAGTAACTAAAGTGATACAATTTTACTCTCTAGCGGATGTAATGTTGACACATGGACGACGTATTTCAACATTACATTTGGCAAAGCGTAAAATTTGGTCACTTTGGTTATTTCAAAGTAAAATTATACTGATATTAATTTAGGGTGCCCAGTGATCTAAGGTGGTTACTTGAAGGTAAAATAGGATCATTGCCCTTTTATTTTTAGATTATATCCATTGCTCAACCCTAATTTTGGGAATGTCATGACGGGTTTGATTTGGTGTCCATCACCCATATTGTTCATCACCTTCTCATCATCACAAATACACACAAATATATGAGCACATTGTGTGCCCCAAAACCTCTATCCTATTTGGACCCACCATGTACTTATGTATATGTTGTGTTGAGAAGATAATGAGCAATATAGGTAATGAGCACTAAATCAAACTCATATAATGACATTTTTTTCCTTTGGAACTAGAGTGGTATTTTTGGCCCTCATAATAAATGGACAAAGATCGAAGTAAGATCAAGTTGCAGAACTTTTCCAACTAAAGAGCTGCAACCGTTTTCTTTTAATAATTTGTTGTAGAATTTATTATTTGTTAATAATTCGAAATTATTTTTGTTATTTTTAGGGCAATGACTCAATTTTGCCCTTCTAGTAACCACCCTGGACCACTGAACTCCCTAAACTAACAACGGGTACAATTTTACCCTTGAAGTAACCAAAATGATCCAATTTTACCCTCTTATGAATGTAACGTTAACATGTGTCGTCCACGTGTCAACATTACATTCGCCAGAGGGTAAAATTGGACACTTTAGTTATTTCAAGGGTAAAATTGTACCCAGTGTTAGTTTAAGGTGCCCAGTGGTCCAGAGTGGTTACTTGAAGGGCAAAATAGGGTCATTGCCCTTATTTTTATCTTTGTGAAAATTTTATTGCTCAATTTTTCAATTTTTAAAATGCAACTTAAAAAACTTTTATGTCTCGTCCCATTCTCTCAAACAAATCCCTCAAACCAAACAAGTCATTGTTGGCTGTAATTCTCCTGGTCAAGTCAACATATAATTAAGGAACCACGTGATTTTAATTATCTTCACGTGATTACTATGACTGTTTTGCAAAAATACGATTAGTGCGACTAGACATCCTTTGATCTTGGTCGATATCAACAAATGAAAAGTCTTTAGCTTTGAACATGTTACACACACACAAGTTAAACATCATGCCTTTTATCACATATACCATTCGGTGCTTTTCTTATGGCCAACCAATCGGTGCTTTGTAAAGATTTTGTTTTTTGTTCTTTTGTTTTAATGCTTTTATTTGATGAAGTGTATAATCCCTTTCAAAGATGTAAACATAAATGTTTTCGGATTCTCAAACTATATATTATCCATTATTTTTTATAAAAAATAGTCTATTTCAAACCTAATATTTTCCATCTATAATTTTCGAGGGCAAAACTATCAAATAGTCTCTGGTCTGCCCTGTCTCATGGAAATTATACGAGTAGGCTCAAATTTTGGAATACACCTCTCCGCATAAAAGGAACGACATCCTGATTGTGCCAACCACTTAAAACTTGTCGTAAGTGCAGGAAAGTTAAAACTCGAACCTTGCTGAATAATAAATTCAAATTATGGGATGAAAAATTGCATCCAAAATTTTATTCAAAATTTTTCTGTGGAGTAAAATTACCAACATAATTTTGAGAGATCAATGACTGAAGTTTCAAACAGAAAAATTACATCTGAATTTTCTAACGAAATTCCAGTGTCATTGTTTTGGCTAAAATATAACTTTTACTTTGGTTTTTCAACATTGAAAAGTACTCTTTTGGTCATTTTTTGTTAGGGAAAATTTTATCTAAGGACTAAACTTGCGAATTAATTTCTTTAAAGGACCAAAACATTCTGAAAATTTTGTGGAGACCCCAGGTTCTTGGCTGAAATAAAATGTATGTTAGAAAAGACTAAAAGGCCTTAAAGTTTGGTCCTTAAATTAAATAAAATGGAAGAGCCTTGGGATCATAAATCACCAACCACGTATGCTTCTTCTTGTATGATAATTTATGGTTGAAAAAATCATCAAGTAATGCACAATGCTAAATGGCCAATTCATTTCTTGAGTGTTATTATTTTAGCTTAAACCTCTTAATTACCCAAAAAATTTTGCTCAAGGAGATACTAGCACTCAAAAGGTTTGTTGGAATTTATTTCGTAGCTTTGTTGTCCATTTTTATTGGTGATAGGTTAAAATGGATTAGTGGACGCGATGACTTTTACAACATCTAATGGACATCAAATTAATGAAATAATTCTTCCAAGGCATTTATGATTTAATATAAAAACTTAAGGGTTCTTCGGTGCTTCTTGGTTTTATCTGTTGGTTAAATTTGGTCATAAAAATACTAAATAATACTTCCACGACATTAATGATAAAAAACTTATGAATGCTGATAGCTCCTCTGTTAAAACTTTCTAGGAATTTAAAAGTCTTAAACTTATCTTCCTCAAGAATTCTTGGAATATTTACATGGCCTATTGATCATTAGTTTCTGAAAAATATATTGATATTCAATGAAACACTCAACAAGTATTATTTTCACGGTAACAATCACTGTTCGATATATCCTCTATATGCCATTTGATGTGTTGATTAGTTATCAAAAAATAAAACATGCAATAGTCAAATGGAGATTCTAGGGATCAATTGTCGAGTGAAAAAATCAATGCTATGAGTGTGCTCGAGCACTACTAGATGAAGTCATCCACAATAATCAATACTCTGAGTATCTTTATGCTTCAAAAATCTATTATAGCCAGAAGGCTTAACCCAAGGAGAAATTTTGTAAAATCATAACTTTCTCATTTCAACTCTAAATTTCACTTATGATATATTATCCACTGAAATATCTTTGAACCTATGGTTTACTACTGAAATAAACATTGTCAAATTTGAAAAGAATTTATAAAGAAAATTGTAAATATCATTTTACACATGTGGGGGATTGTTGGAGAAAAAAGCAACAAATTACATGTGGGTGTGTTAAACAAAAGTCCCACATTTCTTGGGTTTGAAAGGATACAAGGGTCTATACGTACCTTGTGTCCTAACTCAAGTAAAAGGATCATAGGAGGAGTAGGCTACCATGAAGCAAACGTAGTGGTAATCTGGCGATTCCCCAACGTGCATGATAAATTGGGTTGGACACTTTTATTTTATATTTTTTGTGAAAATTATAAATAATTTTTGAATGTCTTACCAGAAAACAATGTATATTCAATGTTATATTTTTTAATATCATAAGTCATAGTTAAAAGAGCATAAATAGATATGCTCCTAATGTTCATAAACTAACATTTTAATGTGTATTATGGTCATAATTTTGATAACCGATGATTTATGGTCACTAACTAATGTGGTAATTATTTGTGCCTAACATCTATAAGATTTGTTCACTTTGAAAGGAAGTGTCTCGCTTGAGGTCCACTGAGCTTGACTTGTCAAGTCTCTCGCTTCTTTCTACCCCACTATTATTTTCCTCGGTGAAGTTCTTGCTTTCGTTGTTCTGTTTCCCTGCTTCCGCATGTGAAATCTGTTTAATCCTGATTAGTGTCACGTCCTTATTTTCCAGTGGTCACAAAATAACTCTATAGGATAGTCCTGAGGACACGACTCAAATTATTTGTTTGTTTAATTCAAGTGGCAGATTTAGTGGAGAAAACAATTTAACTTAAATGTAAATAAAAATTATAAAAACATCTGTTTATTGAACTCCTTTTTAATAAAGTTTGATTCATAAAATTTATTAATCCTAATACCTAATATCTAATTCTATGTCATTTTAAAAATTGTATATTTACCTTAAGGAACCCAAAATAATGCACCCATGTGTTCGCTATCAAAATAGTAACCAAAGGTCTCTAATTACCGTAATTACTCCCCAAATTAATTTTGTTAGTAATTAATAAATATAATAAAAAGCTATAAAATTAATAATATAACACTAAATAATTTCAAGTAATGATAATATTTTAAAACACGAATTACCTTTATAATTTCCCACGCTTCATTCTTCCGGTTGTCACTCATTTTCCTCCAGTCGACCCGGTCGATCGGGAAGCGCCAGATGCCCTTGCCGAGCATGCGGCAATATGACAGCTCAACCTTCTCATTCGCTGGAAGAATATGCGTCAGCTTCGGCGTGAGCCTCCTTGTGGTAACAATGCCATTAGTATCTATACGGACAAGAAAAAACATATTACTTATTTAATATAAATAGATTACATAATAGTATATAGCTGAAATTAATCTTATAACTATTAATATAAAACTTACTTCTGATGGTCACCAAGAAGCCACTCCTAGAAGAGGACCTCCTCCCTCTCCGCAGATTCAGTTGAGTCTGAGGCATGTCCTGTGGTTCCATGTGGTCCTCTTGGTCACCACCCCCGCCACCAACATCATCGTCGCTGGTGCTCTGCTCCCCTGCCTCATCGGGGACATGAGACCTGTCATCTCCCTGAGGATTCCTGCCATTTTTATTCTGGCGCATTTCCTCGAAGGTGATGTTGACGTTCTCTAAGTCTCTCCAGAGGACGCCCTGCGGGACTTCTTCCTCATCACCAGGAAAGTCAGACGGCAGAGTCCAGGGGATCTGGGGAAGAGGGCTTGCATACTATAGTACTTCCGCTGGAATAGGCCGTTGCTCTGCTTCTTTCCGAAGCTCTTCTACACGCAGGGCCTCCTCCTCTTCACGCAATTGCTGCTCCTCTGTCTCGACATTCGGAGCTTTACCAGCACGTCAGGACATATCTCTGAAGGTTATATAAAATAGAAAAAGGTAGGGAGAATTTAGGTGGGACCCTTTCTCATTTTAAAAATGATTTCCCTCGAATAAATAATTACTGTTACACATACCGCGTTTTGGGTCTGCGTTTAGGCATTTCATAAAGCGCCGATATGTGTAAGCATTAAATAAAAACATACATTTAGGCTTGTAACAAAACGCCGAAATGTATTTTTATTTATTTTTTCCCAAAAAAACACACTTTGGAGTTTTCATAAGTGCCTATGTGTTTTTTTATTTCTTTTAAAAAAAATTTAATACTTTGCGGTGTTTTTGTAAAACACCACAAAGTGATTTTATATTTAATAAAAAAATAACATTGACATTGTGGCATATTATAGAAACGCCGATAAAACTCTTTTTCTTATAAAAAAAGGAATGTCATTTTTAAAAATGGAAAATAAATTTTAATATATAAACTGACGTTTGATAAAACAGAAACGCCAGTGAGTTTTCGCGGGTATGTTGACAGGAACTGCGCGCCAATTTTTCCCTCGTTTGTGTTAGTCACTTTTCGACGTTTTCAAAATAAACGCCGGTATGCATGCTGTTTCCAAAGTTTATTATCAAAACGCCGGAATGTGTCTGCCGGTAAGTAATGAATTTATGTAGTGGTCGTTTTAGAAGTTTAAGTTCCTCACTTTTCCTTTTGTGTATTGGAAGAGATTTTTTTGTCATTTTCCTAAAGAGAAATATAGAAAGAATGCTCAAGTATAAAATGTTTCTGAGTATGAGAATGTGGTATGTTCAAGTTTGTTAGAATCTTAAGTTTTGATGAAGACTAAAATATGAAAGAACAAGGCAAACACTTAGAGAATATTAGGTTAATATAGAACCCCAAGTAAGAGTACAACCGGATGTGGATTTACTTCCGGATAGACTAGGACTAGCGCTCGCGGATGAATGTCTCATCCCCCAGCGACAGCAAGCACTTCACTTAGTCATAACTCAGTCTAGGAGCATTAGATGTACAAAACCCTTGAGACTAAGTTAAGATGCAACCGGATGTGGATTTGCTTCCGATTGTCTTAAGGCTAGCGCTGGCTGTTGGTATGGATAACACTGAGCGCCAGTGAACATAACCCAACGTCCAGTGGATTAGCTTCCGATTGCTTAGTGACTAGCGCTGGCTGTTGGTATGGATAACACTGAGCGTCAGTGAGTAAAATGTGAACATAACCCAACGTCCAGTGGAAGTGCTTTCGAATGTGGAATTGCTTCCGGATGTAAAAGAACTCCCCTAGACTAAGTGAACTCCCACTGCATGTGATTATGTGTTGTTATACTACACATCCCATAGCATGAGTAAATGACACACTAAGTCACTTAGGAAGAGTTAGACTAAAATAACGAGACTTACGCTGACTATTGGAATAGACATCCCCTAGCGTCAGTAGACAATACACTAAGTCAGAACTTAGTCTAAGTAAGAATGCTTCCCATAGCAAACAAGCTTCCCACAGCATGTATAGCTCTTACTGCACTTGATTATATATACTACTCTGTTGGACTAACAAGTATGTGCAGAACTTAGTTTTGCTTCTGGATGTAAATGAGCTTCCGGATGCAAATACTCTTGGCACTGTGATTCAGAGACTAACACTTGCAGAGCAAGGTTGCCGCTACCGGATGAACGATGATCATCCGTCAGCAAGAGTACAAGAGTCAACGTCACATACTCAGAGGTCAGAATGCTTTTGTCAGAGCAGAGTTGTCAGAGTTGCTTTTCAGAGATAAAGCAAGTCAACCCTGCTAAGCATTAATGAAGATGTACCTCTCAACGGTAACATGGGATTAACGACTATATTCAAACGGACATATTCTATCTGTCATCCAAGCCTGAATGTTCTGAGGCCGAGTATAAAAGGAACATCTACATTCAGAAGAGAGGTTGGAAGAACTGAGTCCATTGTCTGAGATATTGTAATCTACATTCTTCTCATCTTCTACTCTCTGATCTTAGATTTGTAACATTCTTAGAGAGTGATTCATTTGTACTTAAGTGAGTAACATCATCTATTCTTAGAGAGAATCATTTGTACTTAAGTGTTTATCACAATCAGTTCATAGAGTGAACATATTATCAAATCCTCTAATTGATAGAGGCTGTTCTAAAGCTTGTGCTTGAAGAACAGAATTATTATCTTACAAAAGTAAGGGGGAGCATTTAGAGGTTTTCTAAATCTCCATAGGTTGCAAGTTAGCCCGCAAAACTTGTGGTTGGAAGGTTGCAGGTAATCCCGTTGTAAAACCTGTGGTTGTAAAGGTTAGCAGGTGATCCCGTTGTAAAACCTGTGGGTTGTTAGGTGAACCCGTGCTCGTAAAACCTAAAGTGTAAAGGCCTTCTTGTGCCTGGTTCAAACAAGAAGTTTAATGGATTGAAAATCTCAGGTGGAGCCTGGGGACTGGACGTAGGTCTGGAAGTGACCGAACCAGGATAAACTTGTGTGTGCTTATTCTGTTTGTTTAATCTATTCATCAAGCACCACACCAATAGATACTTACTTGTGCTTGGGGTAATACATCGTCACTCTCATCAAGCACAAGTAGTCAGTCTTCAAAAGAGAATTTTTAAGTTTTATTCATTCACCCAATTCACCCCCCCTCTTGGGTGACAGCCACACATTTCAAAGTTGTGATCCCCTTCCTTCTGTGTGTATCCATTTTTATAGTAAAGAGCATAAATTAAATGTTGTGTTTAATATCACATCAAGAACTAGTCTTAGAGTTGGTTATATCCTCTCTCCTCCTCCTCTCAAACTTTTTGGGTGGTGGGATCTCTTCTCTCGTCGTTGTACGAGCTTTTGCATCGGCGTCTCCTTCCCCGGTTCATGCTGGGGAAGGAGACGTCCGTCACTTTCATTGGTCTAGATCTGCTTTTATATTTCATCCGTTTTCAAATAAATTGGTTTAGGAGGTTCGACGACAAGAGGAATTTCTTATACCCAATCTTCATTTTATGTATTAGTTTTGTGGGTATATTTGTTTCCGTAAGATCTATTCATGGAGTTTCTTTGAAAACCAAATTGATTGGTTTATTGCCGATAAGAGGTGTGGATCATTTGGGATGGTTCTTTGAACAACCACTACTCAATGGCGTTTCTACCGGTGAAGGTTCTTTTCTACCCATAAATTTTCATGAAGGAAAGATGAAGATGATGGTAGGGTTTTTGCGGCGGCGGCGGCTTCCTCATATCCATGTTTACCATTTTAGGGTTTCAATGTATTATCATTTGAATTTTCTTGTTTGCAGACCTATTTTGTATTCTCATTTTCTAGTTTAATAAAAATTTCTGCTTCTCGATACAAAAAAAAATATCACATCAAGAACTTGATGGAATTCGTTATTGTGAAGTGCAATTGCTAGAGTGTTGTTGTCATATAATCGTTGGTATTAATAGGTTATTATAGAGGGACTAAGTGCCTGTTTGGATTCAGCTTCTGGAGAATAGCTTATGGGAAAATTGCTTTTTGAGAATAGCTTTTAAGTAGAATCGCTTTTCTGAAAAATAGCTTTTGATTAAATGAGAGTGTTTGGATTAAGCTTTTTGAGAATAGTTTTTAAGAATAAATTTTAAGTAGAATATAGTTTTTCTGAAAAATAGTTATGATGAATAACTTTTCATGTTTCTTTTATTTGAAATAAGTGTCTTTCCTAAATGAGAGATCGAAACTTTAAGGAGAAAAATGTAGTTTTTCTCAAAATAGCTAGCTTTTCTTCTCAAAATAGCTTATCCAAAAAAATTGAGTGTTTAGATGCCTTAGTGTGAAACCTAGGTTTGAGAGCCAGAATAGCTTTTGGAAATGTATCCAAACAGGCAGTAACTATTATTATGAGGGAGTGGTCCGCGCCACATATCTCGCCTTTGTGGCAAGACTTATTATATATAATAAAAAGAAACACATTTATTTATTTTATTTTAAATCTATAAGATAATTAATTAATGAAAATGCAACGTTAATAATTTACAAATTCTTTAGACCCATTATTACGACACTCATTATTAAGTTAACTAGTGATAGACCCCGTGCGATGCACGGGGATGCTATTATATTATGCGATTTTTTATTATCACTTGATCTTATTATATTTAGTATTAACATGATTAGTAGTTCTAGATCAATTCATATAAGACGATTGAAGTTTAATTTTAATTATGTATGATAGTCATTTTCAAACTAAATTAATTTGTTGACTTTTGATTATTGAGGAATATAAGAAGACTAATAAAACCATATTTATATATTGTCTATCATAGAGTAACGAATCTCGCACAATTTGTTTTAGCAACAACAAACTGGTACAATCATGGTAACCCACTTGGCTAGTTTTATCATCCCTCATTTGAGGTTGATCAATGATCAATACTTAACACTAAAATGTGATTCCCAATTTATTAAGTATAAAATTGGCATGGGGTGGTTAAAATAAATTAAATTTTATTTCCTATTAAAACACCCTCCCTTATTTCTATTGCCACTTAAATTATATTCAAGTGACCTACCCCATGCAATGCACATGGATGTTTTTATTCTTAATGAAATAACACATATCGTCTTAATTTGAAGGTATTTTGATGTTCCACGTGAATTAAAGTTTTATATGTGATGGAGAAATAGTTGGCACAATATAAGGCAACTGGTGTTAGGAAAAAAGTTTGTGAAGGATCTAAATAATCATTTGGCATAATCTAATGAAATCAATCGGTTGGTGTAAGAAAATAGTTAACGTAAAAAAATTTCAAGGTTCTGTAAAATGATTGAAAATGAGGAAGGAAAAATTGTGTAATGACATGACATCAATAGTTATTAATCAGCTGTGTTTGTTTTGTGAGTTAATTATAATGGTGCATTAACCCGTAATACTGATCTCTCAGATTTACCATGTTGCTATTATGTAAAATTCTTTTAACTATGTGACTATAACGCTCTCAAATCCTAATACTACATTTTTTCAAAGGCAAAATGCTAATAATATAGAACTATCGAGAATTAAAATGAGTTAGAAAATAAAATAGAAATTATACCATGTGTAATATTTAAATTAATATGAAAATAAAAACTCCATACCCCTTTTACTTCCCAAATATATCTTCTTTTTTTATCAGAAAAAAATATATCTTCTTAAAACACCTAAAAATGACACTAAACGTGTTATTCAACCATTATGTAAATCTCAGTTCGATGCGATACCTATTATCATTAACAATTAATTATTTCAAAAAAATATAAATTTACATGACAAGTAATATTTTTAAATTGATTGAGAACCCCATTTACCTGTGTATAAAAACAAAAACCCAACCCCACCCCCCCCTAAAAAAAACCAAATTTCCCCTAGCACCTGGCCTCCCCTATTTGAAAGTTCATTCGGACTAAATATTTTTTGTAGTTGTATTTCCAAATATTTTAAATTTTTATTACATGTAATATTTTTAACTTAGTAAAGAATTAAACTTGTGCATGTAAAAAGTAAAAAAATAAAAGAAGATTTAAACTCCATCCCCCAACCTTTCTCATCCAAACCTTAGCTCTAAAAGAGAACCAAATTTCCCCGAGCACCTTTCCATCTGAAAGTTTACTTCGACAAATTCTTTTTATAGTTGATCTTCCCACATAATTTCAATTTTTGGATCTTTATGCTATATAAATACTCATAAATAAGTCGTTTACTCTAATTTTCCCAATTTTATTTGTAGTTATTTATTATTCAAAACAAATGAATTAGTAAAAAACTTGTGCATATGTATATATGTAATAAAAAAATCTTGTTTTTGTCCCATTTATGCATTTATATCAAATAGAAATGGTTAATATATTTAAATAGTTTTAATATCTCCAAATTAGGGGGCATTTATAAAAATAAAAGAAGAGTCAAACTCCATTCTCTAATACCTGGAAACCAAATTTTCGATCGGCAGTTCGGCGCCAAAAATATAATTTTGAAACATAATACTTTAATATTACCACAATATCATTACTATTAATAATTGATATTGAGCATTAATATTGAGTAACAATTTCTTATTGATTATCAATTAATTTGTTAGAATCAAATTATATTCATTTGAAATAAATATTTAGTAATAATTCTTCTTATTTTTTTGATAAAAAAACCCACTTATTTTAATCATTGTTTTGTGGGGGGGGATTGATAGTTTAATTCAAGTGATTAAAATATATTCATTAGGCATACCATATGAGACAAATAATAATGATTATCAATTATTTTGGTAAAGGTAATTAATACAATGATTTTAAAAATAAATATGGTACTAACATTATGAGCCCATTTTGGGGCTACATCCCCACAGTTCGATTAGTGGGTTGATAGTATAGTGTACTCTCTCACCACTTAATATATATTTTATACTATTCTTTTTAAAGTGTTATTTAAGGGTACAGTTAAAAAGGTCTAACCGTTTCATGCAGATTTAATAAGATTTTAGAATTTTCTTGGTATGAGTGAAAAATAAATGAATGTCTTATAAATAGGAATAAAAGAGCAACAATTTATATGCAACATATTCATTTTTTATTAGAATATGCAACAAATTTCTAGTTTGATAAGAGTTTTTTTATGCTAACAGGTAAAGAGTCAAATCTACTCACAAACATTTATTGTCAAGCACCATATTAAAATAAGTGGTTCAAATTAGGGGTGAGTAAGCTAAACCGAGAACCGAAAACTGCACCGCACCGAACCGAAATAAGTTCGGTTTTTTCGGTGCGGTTAATTCAGTTTTTGGGTATAGTTCAGTTATTTTGTTTCGTTTTTTTTCGGACATCGGGTTTCGGTTCGGTTAATTAAAAAAGAATTCGGTTAAAACCGGAAACCGAAATATATATTTCCAAATTGGAAATATATATATAAATGTGAGATCATTTAAAATTGGAAATTTGGAAATATATATTTCCAGTTTTAAACACACACACACACACACACACACACACACACATATATATATATATAAACGCAAACTATTGGTCGTGATGTTGGTGGAATGTTTTTTTTTTTTCAGCAAACTATTTATTTAATTTTTTTTAAACCTTGGAGAAGAACTACTATGAAGTTATTTAGGAGAACTTTTAGTTTATTTCAACTTAAAATATGATCATCCTTATGTATTTTTAATCTATTATATAAGGTTGAATCTTGAATGAATTGGTTTGTATGCATTTTGAATTTTACATAATCCTTTCTCATTCTCATACTTATAAATGTTGAATTCCTGAATCTTGAAATTCTGTCAGTCCTTGATAAAAAATACTTCGGTTATTACAAAGATAACCGAAACCGAACCAAAATTTTTTCGCTTATTTCGATTCAGTTTCTACACAACTTCGGTTTCGGTTCGGTTATTTGGTAGAGTTTAAATCGGTTTTCGGTTTTTCCGGTTATAACCGAACACCGAACCGAACAACCGAATGCTTAGCCCTAGTTCAAATATACACATGTAAATTCCATTCCATAGAAATAAAATAAGAATCCCTCACTTTTTTTTTGATACATCGGAAAATAAAGAAAAAACAAAGGAAAACTAAACAATAAACTCAAGTAATTCCTTGCAAAGCCATCATAGCACTGACTTCTTCACTTGTTAAAAGACGAAGTCCTGGCCCCATCTGCAATGCTTGTTTAGCCAAAAAGTCAGCATAAATATTCTCCTCCCTACTTCTCCATGCTACTTGAACTGTCCAGTCTTTAGCCAACAACATCCTGAGCTCTTGGATCAACTCCACACTCTCATGCCTCTCATACTCATTAATATTGATCAGCTCTATGACTTCCAAAGCATCTGTCCATAGCCTGCAAAATTTAATATCCAGGTTCCATGCTCTTCTTAATCCACAAACACATCCCCACAATTCTGCTTCCAAGCTATTTCTAGCTTTAATACCACATATAAAAGCTTCTAGTACACCAACATCATGCCCAAATATAACTCCTCCACAACCCGATAGGCTGGATGACCTGGAAAAAGCTCCGTCTACACACACATCATAGGTTCTACTCATCTCGCTCCTCCTTCGCTCTACAGTCACGTTAGTCCAGAAAAATGTGTTCGGCATTCGGTTCCAGTGAACTGCTTTTAGCATGCAGCGGGCAACCCCAAGAATCTCCGCCAGTGCATCCGTTACCGTGAGTGTATTTCCATCATGAACTCTTTCATTCCTTCTTCGCCATAAAAGCCAACAAGTAATACAAAAGATAACATTCCATTCACATTGTCTTACGTGCTTTTTATCTTTAATATTCATCTTTATCCAATCATTCGCCGTACTACTCCAGAAAGCATAATCTGATCTCTGAATACCCAGTTCAATCCATATTTCTCGTGCATAAGAGCAATCACGAGAAACATGAATTATATCTTCATATTCTCCAACACAAGCTGCACAATCCCCTGTCACGTGTAGCCCACACGTTTTCTTATACCCATTTGTAGCTAGCCGATTTTGAGAAAGCAACCAAACATGCATTTTACATCTTTCAGGGGCTTTAACTTTCCAAAGTTTAGACCAAAAATTCTGTTCAGGCTGCTCCACTTGAGTGATCATATTATACGCACTTCTTGTAGAAAAGACTCCATTATTCTCATGCTTCCAACGAACTACTATAGACTCATTCCTTTGCTCAACTTCAACCCCATTGATAAAGGAGTCCCAAACTTTTTTAATGTCACACCATAAACGAGACCCCCTTCTTCTTCTATCAATAGTAGGAATAATATCATCCCCACATCTATATTTTCCTCTAACAACTCTTGTCCACAAAGCATCCTTATTTGTCATTAAGCCCCACCCAATCTTCATTAAAAGAGCCTTATTCTGCTCCCTGGAATGTCTCAAGCCCAATCCACCTGCCGTTTTCTTTTTGCACACTTCGTCCCATGCAACAAGATGAGCCTTACGTTTCTCAGAAGTAGAACCCCACAAGAAATCTCTAGAGAGACGGTCAAGATCCTCACAAATACTCACCGGGAGAAGGGCGGTTTGCATGACATGATTTAGGATTGGAATCACCGTGGATTTAACAAGGGTACTTCTGCCAGCTAACGATAAGGAGTGCACTTTCCACCCTGCTAATCTGGATCTCACTCTATCAATAACATACTTATAAGTATTCTTATTAACTTTCTCGTGATGGAGTGGAACACCCAAGTACTTCCCCAGGTCTGCCGTTCTAGTATAGCCAAGAGCATTACTCAGGTCCTCCCGAACATTATGATTAACATTTTTAGAGAAGAAGACACGAGTTTTAGTAGCATTAACTCGTTGGCCTGAAGAGGTACAGAAAACTGCCATGCATTTCTTGATAATTCTCACTTGATTCATGCTTGCTTCGACAAAAAGAACAAGATTATCCGCAAAGAAAATATGAGAGATCTGAGGGCCATTAGCATTTAATCTGATTGGTTTCCACACTCCATTGTTCATCTGTTCCTGGATTAAATGAGCTAATTTTTCCATGCATATAACAAATAAATAAGGAGAAATCGGATCACCCTGCCTCAAGCCTCTTGATGGAATAAACTGCTCAGTCTTACTACCATTCCAGAGGATTTGCATTGAGGGAGAACTAATACACCATTCAATCAAATCAAGAAAACCATTGGGAAAATTGGGCTCCCGAAGGCACTTCAACACAAAAGACCATTTCAATTTATCATAGGCCTTCTCCAAATCAATCTTGATAGCCATGTACCCCTTCTTACCCTTTGCACACCTAATAGAATGAATAACTTCTTGAGCCAAAATAATATTATAAGAACTAAGCCTTCCAGGGACAAAGCTACATTGGTTAGGAGAAATAACATTGGACAATATGGGCTTAATTCTGTTTACAACAAGTTTGGTGACCACCTTATAAATCACATTACATAAGCTTATAGGTTTAAAATCTTTCAATTTTTCTGGGAAATCAATCTTAGGAATTAACACAAGGAGGGTATGATTGACTTCTCGAATAAGTCTAGGATCCTCAAAAATCTTCAGAATGAAATTGTAAACAGATGGACATACCTGGGACCATTGGTTTTGGAAGAAAAGAGCATGAAACCCATCAGGACCTGGCGCTTTCAACGGTCCCATACACCTTACAACCTTTTCAACCTCTTCTTGTGAGACTTTGTTCGACATGTGTAACATACTGTTACTTAATCCCTAATTAACTAATGATACCCAATTTTAATTCTATAATATCTTTACTAACTATGATAGGAAAAAGATTTTCCATAATATTAATATACCTATCATAGTTAGAAAAAGAATGTTCTAGTGAATAAAACATTATCCATGATAGAAAAGGACTTCCTGATTCAATATAGATGCTATCATGGATAATTAAGAGCTAACCATGTTAGAAAGGATTTGCCTAACATGGTTAATAAATAAAACTGATTGATATTAGACAATAAATATATATATATACATGCGGAAGCGAATGCAGACCTATAAATTGGCAATATACAATTCTAAATAAACTATACAATATCCACTACCTAATTCCCTTTCCTGCTGCTTGCGTCTGTGCATGAATACCTGCAAAAATGTCAGTAATCGTGGGATGAGACAATTTGTCCCAGTAATCACCGCTTAACTCACTATAACAGTGAGATGTGCGGTAGTGAGGGCGTCTAAAGGGTACCACGACTTTAAAAATCAGTAATATGTATATAACCAAATTTTCTTTCATTCATCACTCAAGCTCTTCATTCACATCCAAATCAAAGTCAACATCATCATCTCTATTACCATATCCCACTCAAAATTCCTCAATCGATCCCATTCCAACAAAACCTCATGTCTCCATCTCCACTCTGAGTACTTTCACTATAACCCTCACACTCACCTATAGATGCATTGTGCCATCAAGGGGGCATCCCAGCATCTAATCTTCACTATATGAATTTGACACTGTGTCCCTCTCCATAAATGAGGGGACAATTTCCCTCTCTGGCAATCTCCAGAGAGGGAACCCCAATTCTGTTTCCATTACAGAACGGGAACGGTTGGGCTCTCCAATGCCAAACAACCGTAGGTCACTTTCTCTCAATAAGTTGACCTATGATCCCCGGTCTAATCAATCCGAAAAGGATCATCAGTACAAATAACTGTCGATCGGCCAATCGACAGTTATCATCGCGCGATGGTACATAAATTAATCAGTGTCATGCAATGCTCACAATCCCTATTCTATATTCCATCCACAACTTTCATTAATTTCCATCAACATAACTCCTTAATTTTCTCTACATAACCTATGATACATCAAATCCACCGTACCTCTCAATATCCTGTCAAAATGCCAAGATCCCAATATCTATACACTCACATATAGATTCCAACAATATCACCAGCCAGGATACTAAATACAGTAAGTCAAATCTTTGTACGAAAATAATCTTGTTTGAAAGGCACCCGAT
This sequence comes from Mimosa pudica, assembly GCA_029929735.1. Lineage (NCBI taxonomy): Eukaryota > Viridiplantae > Streptophyta > Magnoliopsida > Fabales > Fabaceae > Mimosa > Mimosa pudica. The sequence goes on along the minus strand of JAKELP010000039.1, from coordinate 2,595,849 downwards.
AGCCTTTTTTATATAAAAATAGTTTTTCAAAGATAATATATATATATAGAGGGTGAGAAAGGATTTTGAAAATCCCCAACTAACGTCACCCTCAATGTTATAGTCAGTTTAAGTGTGATTACCTGTCGCCCTTAGCACTTTGTTGCTCTTCCTTATCGTTCCTTGTAAATTTTTCTTCAAACGTCATCACAACTACATACTCCTATAATGATATCACACAAAATGATAAATTAATATCATTTCCATTTTATTTGTAATCTAACGTCTCGCTCCCTCACGTATTACTACCCATTTTCCCCTTTTTCTTTGAATCCTTTAACCAATTTTAATCATAAGTCATCTGAATTTCAAAATCATCAACTTCAATCCAAGAAAATCACATCGTTCAAGAATACTTACAATTACCTAATTGGTCATACCACATCAATTTACTCAAGAAAATATAACTAATCTGAAATAAACAACCTTCACAACAATCACCGTATCAACAAAACGATCAATACCAAAATCCATGCAAGATTTCACAAAGGAAGGAACCCAAACATTAACCAATTATAGTCATCAAGAAGAAATCTCGAACAAAACATAGCAGGGCCATTTGAGTTCCAAGATTCAAAACAAATGTCATTAAACTAACATGAACATGGATACATAAATCACACAGTCAAAACAAACAACCCAAAACTGCAATAATCACACATCACAATGACCAAATCTGAAACTTAAAAGAAATCGCCAAGTTTAATCACATTCACAAACAAGCATAAAAACATCATCAATTCTCATTTCAATTAATAATTAACTCATATTTTTACAAACAGCCAGGCAATAACAATAACTTAACAGTTAATAGGCCAAGTCTTCAGATCACGAGATGTCAAACCAATTATAAACAACTCTTGACAAAATACTTAACTCACTACCAAATATAACAGCAAAGAAGTTCTTTTTTACTTAAAACAACAACTTTATAAGCTAATCAGATCTTAAAAATGCCAATACCCATCAGTCCAATCAGCACCTTCAACCACGATTTAGTTCAGCCAAAACAAAGAAAGGAGAAGAAAGGAAGTTCATTTCTATATCCAAGGCTTAGCTTAGTTAAGTTTCATCTCCTTTAAAGATCACTTGTCAACCTCTAAATCCCTGTACACGTCGCTACAAACCAACATAAGATTGAGCATTTTATTACTAGTCACTATATGCTTCTCAATTTAAATCAGCCCCAACTATTTCACCACATCTTCTCTCCATGTTGCCAACATGTCATCCATAATTCTTTTCTAAACTATCATTACCCCTTCATTGATTTAAGTTTATCTTATGTCCAGGATCCAATCAGTTTACTTCCATTTGCATTAATATTAAAGAATCCGAATTATAGAAACTATATTAGAAAAACAATTTGGCTCCTTCTATTTATTGGTAATATTTCTTCCCAAGAATCCAAATAGTGTAACAAATACACAACATTATTTTACACCTTTAAACCTTGCATTCAGAATTTCCAAGTTCAGCAAATTCATCAAAGAAACATTATCACAACAACATATCCAAATGCACCAAATAGAGAATCCATGCACAACTTGCCTTGAATAAATACAAAAATCCTTCTCCAAGAAAGTTTGACATACATTTATATATATTTTAACTCTATAGTATGTCTACACAAATCAATTAAAGATCTTAACTCCTTTAAACTTCTACCTAATCTAACTCAAACATAAAAAAAACCTGAATTTGCAAGATATCATCACAACCTCAACTTCTAATTTACTAATTTCAATATTCTATACACTCCTTTTTATTCATCATACTCATCTTTTATTTACAAGCTTGAATTTTGACCCAGTAAAGTAATCGTTAAAATTCTGAATCATCAAACCCATCATCCTATCAATAAACAAGTTCCACAACAATCACATATACACAGAACCTAGCAAGCCAAAATTTCCAAACAATTCATTCTCTTACACATTTTATCAAACACCTTGTGTGCACTCCAAAGTCATGAAAATCAACATCCAAACAAGAACTCAATCTGTCACAATACTCAAACAAAACATGCAGACACAACAATATTTATCACAATTAATCTTATAGAATCACTAATTTTAAAGATTAAACCTTTAAGAAAACTCAAACTTAACGGATTACTAACACACAAAGTTAGGCTTTTTTACAAAATCATAATCAATCATTCAAATCCTTCTTAAAACTTCAAAACTAAAGCTTCAACATGATATTTGATATATTCTTGAACCCAAAACAGAATACCCATTTCGGCCTCTCCTCTCAAACATCATTAATGGAAGAAACTAAGGTAGGGAAAGAGAAAGAAGGCTGACCAAGGTTCATATCTCCACTTTTAAGCACCATTGGAGCCTTCTATTGTCGGAAATATCGCCGAAAACGGCCACTAAAGTGGCTGGCCGAGATGTACAAAGCAAAAGGAGAGGAAGATAAGTAAGAAAACGAAGTTGAAAGAAGGAAAGAGCTTGAAGAACAACAAGAAAGGAGGAACTCACCAACTCCCGCCGCCGTCCTCCATCCAAAACGAAGCCAAACACGCCGGAAAAGTGAGGGAGAACGACGAGAAGAAACGTGGCCGGTCTAGCTCGAGTTCGCCGGAACAAGAAGGGGATGAACGGCAGAGGAAAACAGGGCTGAAGCTCAAGAGGAAGGGGGGAGGCGACGAGTTTGGTTGAGGCAGGAAGAGGAAGAAGAAGAGAGGGCTGTTTGGGTGGGGGGACGGCTAGGGTTGAGTTTGGGAGGAAGAAGGAGATGATGAGAATATATATATATACACTTTTAGGAAAAATTACAACTAATTACCCCATTTTTTATCCATAATTATATTTTTAGCCCAAAAGTTTGTATATTATTGTACCTCACACTTTCCATTATCATATTATCTAGGATTCCAATTACTTGTTCATGAAAGTTTCTAGCTTCACATAATTCTTTTAACTATATTTCCTTAAATTCCAAAAATTAGGATTTAATAACAATAAATCTCTCCATAAATTCCTCCATAAATCTCAAATTTCCTAAATAACACATATATAATTTCTAATTAACCTTGATCAAAATTTAGGATGTTACAACATGGAAGACAGCCACAACGGATTCACCTCAGGGAATCCCACGTCACAAACAATTTCAAGATCATCAGCCCCTTCCTCCATAAAAAGATTAGTATAGAAAGAGAGAGCTTCTTGTTTAATTTTCTCAACATCATATAACCATTCCCCAGATTCATGTAAATATACACATGTAACTAAACAGCTTATATTGTGTGTTCAACTACTATGGACATTTTCAGTTAAAAAAAATTCAGTTGTAAAAAAATTACTATGGACATTTAATGTAATCTTGAGGTTTAAATTTCCAATTTCTAATTAATATCCACTGTAATAGAAAATGTTATAACTCAATTAATTGGCTTTCCCAAAATTGGTTTACTTGATTGGTAAGTCATAACTCATATTTGATCATATGAATGCTGGATAACATCTTGGATGGTTCAAAAACATTTAATTAATGAAGGTATTATTGGGATAAATAAAGGTAAAGTGTAACAAATGAAATAATGGCACTAAATGGCTAGTCATGATACAAAATTTACACTAAAAGAGGTCAATTATATATCCCTAGGAACTATGAGAGAGGGAGAGAAACGAATTAAGAGTTCAAAATGTTAGTGTGTATATATTATTATATGGAATTAGTATTCAAAAAATTTATGAAATTAAATAAATACATGAGATTTAGGTAAATATGTTTACTACATGGGATTACAAAGGTTAGTTCCTAGCTTCCTACAAAAAGGTTAGTTTCTATTTACTTTATATTTATATTGATTGTTAAGTTTGAGAAGAAATCTATTATATATAACCTGGGGTGTGTGGCTGAGTGGCACGGACTCATTCACCATTAACCAATTGTCTGGGGTTCGATTCTTGGCGTTGTGTATGGAGAAACATTAAATTTCTCAAGCCAACTGTCCCACCAATTGAGGTGCCTGCAAATTTGCGGGGGATTAGTCTCTCATTTATCGAGTGAGGGGATACCTTGATAAAGATAAAAAAATCTATTATGTATACTAAGAATAGTGGCAACATTCCTATTGTACCACTTGCTCCAATATGATTGGGCCACATAGTTACTTAATTATTTAAAGTTAAAAGAAACTATTCAAATAGAATCAGTTCCTATTTTCTGAATTCGTTTTATTATTAATTTTTGTTTCGTTTGAATTCAGTTTTGAAACTCCGAAATTCTTGTATCAATATTCTTTAATTCGCAATAAACGGATCATGATTATTATTAATGCAATAATTTGATATAATTGGCTATTAAATTAGTAAACATTTAACGAATAATTTCAAATGATCTTTTTTTTAATAATTACTTTCCGTGCATTGCACGGGGAATTGCTGGTTATATAATATAAGTGGTGTTGGATATTAGATTTTTATTAGTCTATTTTTTATCTGATATAGGGATTTTCTAATAGTAATTGTCATTATGCCACAATTGCAATAGATATTTGAATTGAGTTTTTTTTTTAATAAAGAGTATTATTCCAGTATTCTCAAGTCATATATTATTAAACTTGCATAATGCATGCACACATGTTCACATGATATATAATTTTTGTTCAAATTTTAGTTAACAGTATAATTCTAGAAAGGTTAATTCCATAAGTTGGTTAAAAATTTAAACCTCTATATAATTTTAATGTAAACATAAGATTTGTGAATTAATTAATAACAATAACATATTGGATCCTAGTAAATCATTTAATTAATGAGGGCATAATTGGGATAAATATAGGAAAAGGGTAACCAATGAAATCATGGCAATGGAATTTCATTATATATCGCATTAATTTTTTTGTTTCTATCCATTATATATGTTTGGACTTTGGATGCTTTTGTCTTGGCTAGTAATGAGGCACATTTGGAATAAATATAGGAAAATTAACAGATGAAATAACGACAATAAATGTCTAGTCATGACGAAAAAGTTTTTTTATCAGCAAATGATGAAAATGTTGAACTAAAAGCATACCATTTTCATTGGAAAATCAGAAGTCATGTTTGATCTAATGAGCATTGCATAACATTTTGGATGCTAGTAAATCATTTTATTATTGAGGGCATTATTGGGATAAATTTAGATAAAATGCAACAGATTGAATCATGGGAATAAATGGCTAGACATGCATCTTGTATGCTAGAAAATCATTTAATTAATGAGTGTGTAATTGGGATAAATATATGCAAAGTGTATCAAATGAAATTATGACAATAATGGCTAGTCATGATTCAAAATTTGCACCAAAACTGGTCCATTTTCATTGGATATTCAGAAGTAATTTTTGATCCAATGAGTTTTATATAACAATTTGGAAGATAGTGAATCATTTAACTAATGAAGTCATAAATAGGATACATATAGCAAAAGTGTAACAACTGGAATTATGGCAATAAATGGTCATTCTTGATTCTAATTTTGTATTGTAAGTAACAAATGATTGCTCTAGTGTCAATTAGATATTAATACTAATACTAATATTAATTTTTGATAAGATGAATATCAACAAACAAAGTAATAGAGCTTAAAGGGATTATTGAGAAATCCTTACTTTGTTTTGAAAATTCAGAAAACATCCAATGACTTTAAATGAGTTTTTATTTTGTTATATTTAGTGTGTGTTTGTCTGTGTTATTTCTTTCTCTCTCAGTACTTTGGCAATGACTATATTTGATTTTGGGGGTGTAGACACTGGACAATTAATAACTCAATAATAGTAATTGTAAAGCAAAAGGGGAAGAAGTGGAGAAAAGTGAAATCTATAATTTGCTTCTTATGTAATTTGATTTCTCCGAAAAAAAAAACTCATATGGAGGTCATGATCTCTTACATACCCCTTGTCTCAACTCTCAACTGCCAAAAATGCCTAAAACAATTCAAATACTGCTCATGTTTTGTCTTTGCAGGAAGATATAGAAAAAAGGATACAATTATAGGTCCAATTAAGAAAATCAATAAAAGTTTCTAAAGTATAATTCGGCCTAATAGTTTTTGTTCCTTAATTGTCATTTAACCAATAAATTCAGAATCCCTATAAGTTATTGTCATTGCTAATTTACAGTTCTTTCACATAGTAATTGTAAATGTTAACTAAATTTACCTTCAGCCTTTAAATATGGCAGTCAGTTTTTATTTAGTTATTAGTAGCAAAATTCAAACTAATTTATGATGGAGATTGTCTAAATTAGTGGGTAATTGATTTATTATTTCTAAAGCAAAAGTATTAGTAAACTATTTAAAGAAACATTATACTAAAATCTTTGATACTTGATATTTGCTTATACTTAAAATATTTAATAATAATAGAGAAAATATTTAAAAATCTCATAATTCGATTTGTCAAAATTTGGTGTGAACTATTTTGAGAGAATAGTATATTACTAGTATAAATTTAATCTTTTTATTTTTATTACAGTTGTGAACTGTTTAAATTTTCACGCATCAAATTTATTAATAAGATTTCAAGTATTATTATAATTATAATTTTTTTATAAAAATATTAAATCTAAGCCATTGGATCTTTGATCTATTTGTGTGTCAAAAGTAAAAGGAAGGAAAAGGTTAAGGAGGAAAGGAGTCAATTTGCACCATCAAGGGTAAGTTTGATAAAAAAAATTTAAAGAAAAGCAAAATATTAAACATGACCTAGAGCAATCCCCTTTTTTATTCAGAGCATGTAAATACCAAATTGTATTTAAAATTGAATTGTTAACCTAATTTATTTGTAAAGATAAGGATATCACAATCACCATCCCTCTCTTAAATTCAAACTTGTTATTGATAGCAAAACTATTCAAGAGGCAATAAATAATTGATTTCACTCTATTCTATTGACAAATTAGAAAAATAAAACTCAATTCCACATTACTTAATCCTAAGTCCAAATGAGATCTCTCTTCCAAGGATATATCCTCTAATTCATATAAATCAATCAATAAGTAGAAAATTGATTCAAGATTAAGTAAACAAAGATGAAGTTCAATACAAATAATTGGTTCAAACATACCTTAACCCTCAAATCAGCTCATAACTACTCTAGGTACAAATAAAAATTAGATATACATCCCAAAGATCAGTCCAATGGCCAAGGAAAGCTTCCTGGCAAAACAGAAAAGAAAAGTTGAACCCAGCCCTTTTAACTAATTATTGGATCAAAAATTACAAATTAAATAAAGAAGAAATAAAACCTCTCATAACAGGGAACACAAAACTCTTGGGTTTTATTTTATGCAAGTTGCCTTTGCATTTATGAAACTCAACTTAGAACCTTTTGCCACCCGTTTCGTTTCATTATATCAAGGATGACATCGAGAGGAAAATCTATAACAGAGGGCGGGGAAGTTAGTAATGCTACTTTGGGGAGCCTCTGCAGTTTGAGGCGCTTTGTAGGCTTTATCGGGAATGGGGCTTGGCATAGCAATCAGAAGCAGCAGGGAGAGAGATAAATATGGGAGTTGTCATGACAGGGCGTCCACAGATATATATAACATGGCAAAGATGAAAATGGCAGGGAAACAAATGAATATGATTTTGGGACTGAAATGAAACATCATGCAGGACTGAAATCAAGCATCAAATAAATAAGAGAGGCTCTAAATTTGAAACGGAAAAAACGTATTAAATTAAATTTAAACCAGAAGACTTATTGCCATAAATAACTCATTAAAAGATCATTATATGTATCATTAAATATGTGCTAAACGGACCATTAATTAAATTAATTAAATTTGTATTTAACTCTGAAAATACAAATGTGTGAACACCTAGTGTGAACACACACAAAAAATTCCATACGCAAAACATCTATATATATTAGATAGATAGATAGATTACCAATCCAATTCACAGTTCTTTTGTTATTATTTTTTGATTTTATACAATGATGATCAATTCTACTTTGGGGAGTGTCATCATGACATTTTTTGCCTTTTGTACTAGACTGGTATGTTTTGTCCTCATAATAAATGGACAAAGAAGTAAGATCAATTAAGCTGCAGAAATAACCTTTTTCAACTAAAGAGCTGCACCGTTTCCTTTTAATAATTTGTCGTAGAATTTGTTATTGTTTATTATGCTATGTTACATGCAGTCGACCGAGAAATTTGAGTATACGTAGCATGAATTATTGAGAGTTAATGAGATTTTCCTTATTGCTTCTTACGCTTCTTGAAATCAAATTAGTCTGTTTTTATTATAGAATTAAAGGAGTGGGATTAAAGATTCGAAATTATTTTTTCTTTATTTTATCTATATCTTATCCTTGTGAAAATTTTATCGCTCAATTTTACAATTTTTAAAATACAACTTTCAAAATTTATATTTCCCGTCCCGTTCTCTCAAACAAATCGCTCAAACCAAACATCTCATTGGTGGCTGTAACTCTCCTGGTCAATGTCAAAATAAAATTAAGGATCCACATGATTATTAATTAGCTTCACGTGGATTACTATGACTGTTTTGCTAAAATACGATTAGTGCAACTAGATATCCTTTGATCTTGGTCGAGATCAACAAATCGAAAAGTCTTTAGCTTTGATCATGTTACACACACACACACAGAAGTTAAACATCCCTCCTGTCACATATACCATTCGGGGCTAATTAAAAAAAAAAATACCATTCGGGGCATTACTTTTGGCCAACCAATCGGTTCTTTGTAATTATTTTTTTTTTTTGAGTTTTAATGTTCTTCATTTGATGGAAGTGTAAAATCCCATTCATAGTTGTAAACATAAATGTCTTTCGGATTCCCTAACTAGTACGTTTCTCGTGATTTGAACTATTCTCTCCACTATTGTTTTTATAAAAAGAATAGTCTAATTCCAACGTAATATTTTCCATCTCTAATTTTCGAAGGCAAAATTATCATAATAGCCTTTACTCTGTCTGCCGTGTCTCATGGAAATTATATGAGTAGGCTCCAATTTTGGAATACACTGCTCCACATAAAAGGAGGAAGATTGAAAAAGAGAATAATTTAATGAGGTGCATAAGAGTCTTTTCATATCTACAATTTTATTTATCTTAAGTGAAAATACTATGTTTGCACATGTACCCAAGTCGGGTACTATTTTTATATCTCTCGAAACTTTAGTATTATAAATTCACTTTTGGGTAAAATTTAGTATCATTTTTGCACTTTCACCCTATTTTTTAAATAACTAACTTTTTTTTGTTTTCTTGATGGGGTGATAGATCAAATTTTATATCTTATTCATTGCTCGGACTGTGCACACACACACACAAATCGAATTTTAGAATACGGTAGCATAGTTGTAAGATTGAGCTGTAATTGATCTAGTTAGATTAATTAACATCAAGCTTATTGCTGGTATGAATATATTTTTTTTTACATATATTAATTAAAGGTATGAATATGCTCTATTTTTACAATTAAGCAGAACATTTATCCCTTATATTAATCCAAAATACAAATCCCGGTCCATTGCAATCCCAAAGTCACTCTAAATGTCCCAAATGGCTCTAGTTATATGTATTCATATTTTACGTATTATTATTGTAAGAGAATACCTTTACTAAAGTATGTGCGTTTATTCAGCAAGTGAATACACAATGCTACTAAACATGGCCTCTTTTGTAGTTTTCCCGTGCATGGCTTTAAAAGGCTAAGTGGGTTGAGAAGGAAGTATTTCATTCTTTTTTTCCGATTTTTGTGTGCAGTAGGAAACTTTGTATCATAAAAGGTATTAAAGCTAAGGAAGTGACTTTGGTGTGTTGTGTCTCCATAAATATATAGTCAATATATGTTTTACTAAAATCATTTGATCTCATTAAGATCAACATATTACATCCACCGTTTTATTCATTACACACAAGCATCCTTAAGTCCTGAATTAGTTGACACATAATCTAATAAAGCTAGTAAGGTTTTTCCCCATTGTAATTGCCAGGAGGATCATAGTTACAACCAATAAAAGTTCCTCCATTGTCGCACGTCACTTTAGCACATCCAACACGAACTGAGCTACTCCACACAACGTGAGTACAGTGTAGGCACTCACCACCAACACAAGAGTTGCTATTGTAGTCATAGTTTGCCTTCTCATCCACCCACATCTTCACAGCATCAACCCCGCTCATGTCGCCAGAGCTCCATGCGATGTTCTCACCGTATTGGCCACCGGAGTGGACCAATTGGCAATCAGCCTTGCGCTGGGCTAGCATAGTTTTGTGCATAAGCAGCAACAGTATCATCCCAAGCTATATTTTGAACACTCACTTGTGATCTTGCTGCATTGTGGGCATCCACAAAGTCTTGTTGTGAATTTTGGGCATGGGCTATGAGGGCAAAGAGAAAGAAGAAAAAGAAAGAAAATGGGAGTTTGAATGATAACTCCATTGTATGTTTATTGTATGTTGTGTTTGATGAAGAAAGGGGAGGCCTTGAGTAGCCTATTTATAAGGATTTTCATGTAGAAAATTAATAGCGTGTAGCTCACGTCATGGCGGGATAAAAGAGACTTGTAAAATAATAAATGAAGTAGAAGAATATTTGTAGAAAAAATGACTCGAGAATTAGTATTTAGTGGTATATGAAATTATTCAATAAAAACCACCATTCAAAACAAATAGCGAATATATATACATTTACAGATTTTCGTCAATTTTAAAAGTAAAAATTGGATCTTTGTAAAAAAGGTTTAAAAATGGAGGTGAATTGATTAATTCATATTTTTGACATATTATATAATAAAACATTTTGTTATATATACTTCCTCCGATCCTGAAGATATTTCCCAAACTACTCCTATTGGATGCTAATGAGAAATGATCAAGTAAGGGATGTGGGAGGGCATAGTAAGAGAATATAATTGGAATGCTTTTAAAAACACACCTTACTAACTAACATAAGTAAAATTCTTATTTAAATATGTCCTATATTAGAATTGACTGGAGTAATTACTTGTCATTATTGGTTTATTTATCTTTTCATTTAATAAAAAATGTTAATTTTAAAACGAATTAAGTTGTCATTTATAATCAATTTATTATTCTTCAATAGGATGGGAATATCAGTTGGGAATATATCTATTCTTATTGAGGAAGGACCTCACTATATTTAAAGTTATTTTTGACGTATTCCTCTTTTTTTTTCCTGTTCATCAGTTTTTATTTGTCTGTTTCCCCTGGCCAAAAAAAAAATTTTATTTGTTTGTTCACACCCTCCTATTCAGTATATGAAACACCCATTAGATGAAGTATGTATAACTTCGTGATAAAAAAAGGTTATTTTCAAGATTTTAAGTCGTGACCTTTAAATCACACTGTATATTGTAACGAACATTTACTTATTGTTGCTCAGTTGTCGTTATGTCAGTATCAGGTATTCAGGTTTCATTGTTACTTCACAAAATAAAATATTTGTTATTTCATGAAGTAAGTTGACCTTTAAGTATAATTTTGCAGCGTCGATCGTGGGTCGCTAGAGCTCCATTTGTCGACAAAGGTGAAGAAATTTCACTTTTACAAAAGTGAATTAGGTCATTTGTTGAAAAATTTAATGGATCCGTAAAGTAATTCTTAGCGACGGACTTCATAGTAAGTCAAGGCATTTTCATAGTAAGTCAATGCATTTTGCGGGATGTTACGTTATAGCAACTGCTTATTATTTTAGTGGACCTTATATGTCTTTTCATTTTTTAGTGGTAAATTTAGAAATTAATTTATCCTTTTCTTATATTGGTGGTTGTTATGTGTCTTTTCTCCTTCTTTCATTGGTTAATTGAGAGAATTAATTTATCATACATTGCTACAAGATTTTTAATCATGCTCGTTCATATAATTCCTTTTCTCAAAATATGTTAACTAGGCAGATGTGACTAAAAGACATGCAAACTACCACTCACCACAAAATAAAAAAGGGTTAAGTGCAAGTTAAAGTGCAATTTTGTCAATGAAATATTGCTATAGTTATAGGTGATACAACTGATAATAAAGAGAAGGGTTGAGAATTAACAACATTCCTCTTAATTAAGTAGGAGCATATATATCAAAACCTTCTATTTCAGGTAAAAATGTTTATCATTTAAACGCTAAATTCTATTAATCAAAATAGAAGTTTTTGGTAAATATATGGTTAAAAGGTTAGTTGGTAATTTTAGAAATTTTTTTATCAATTGTGTTAGTTGCTATTATAATAACAGACTATTGGTATAATTGCACTTTGACCCAACAAAAACTAAAGAGAGGATATTTAAGAATAAAACAATGGAATAAATTATTATTATGCTTATAAGTTATAATCGTCTCTTGCATCAATATATACTATGTAAAATGATTAACTTTGGTTTTAATTATAATTCAAGTGAAAAATAGTCCTATCACTATATAATGTCATTTACATGCTTGAAGAAATGATAATAACTCAATAAAGAGAGTAAAACTATAATATTTAAAAATGGGGCGAAATCATCAACACTTGATATTACTTTTTTAGATCAATGAATATATTGTCATTTCTTTAAAAAAAACTTAACGGGTTCTGAGTATAGATACCAGTTCGTTTAATTGACAAAATTGTATTTGATAAAAAAATTGACAATATAATAACTCAGAAAGTGGGTAAAACTCTAAGGACATATTTGGAAATAAAAAGAAATTATCAAACTTGATATTAATTTTTTAGGTTATCAAATGTTCACATTTAATTGTACAATTCTTTTTGTCCAACAAACTGAATTTGTTTAATTAGTGGCAAAAATTGTGCTGGAAAATCCGAACCGAGACTTTTCTAGATATTCAGAATGAACACGACTTTAATAAGCTATTGACATGGAGTTAGTAGTAAATATTCAACTACTGTTGTTCACGGACGAGAAAAGTATTTTTAACTTATAAAAAAATAAACATTTTATTTGTATTAAACAAAGAAATTAGTTTAATATTACTCAAGCTAAAATTTTATTTGGATCATATTTTTCATAAAAATGTCACATACTTAATATGATACAAATGACACATGGATTTTTTTTTAAAAAAAATAGATTTCATAAAAGGATAAACACACACACACATATATATTTGGGATGAGACGGGATCGGAATGACCTCATCTTTTGTCCCGTCCCGTCACGAAGATGAATTTTGTCTCGTCCTAAAAATTTTCATGATCATGATGAGAATTTCCCTTCCCAAAAAGTCATGGGATTGGACGGGATTGATCGGGCGGATCGGGACGGGAAACTTTTGCACACTCATATATTCAACCATGCAACATGTGTTAGAGAATATTTTAGTAGTTAGTCGTCTTTTATTTTTATATCCTATATATAATAATTCTTCCACGTAACTTACTTTTCTTTGTTGGGACCAACATGTAACTATTGTTTCATGCTATGAATTTTGAAGAAGGAACTGCAGTCTAGACATAACAGACAAAGCATATATAGTGTTGGATTCTAAATCATATAATTATGCCTATAAAAATATCACATGATGATGGTTAAATGGTCCAATGCTACATCGATTATTTAAAATGTCCGAATCTACTATATACTGTATAATGAGGCATCCAATTAGAACTTATTATAAAATTTATACTCCATTTGTTTTTAAATTTCTCTCTCAAATTTATGATATTTAGTTGTAAGATAAAATCGATATTTTAGTATCAAAGTTAATCCGTTGTCTAACTTTTATATTTAGGACCAAATTATGCAAGACATATTACGCGCACACGTGCACACACATACATACATAACATTGACTCTTAACTATTTTTGTTCTAGTGCTCCTATAGTTTTATTGTAAATTGTAAATATGAATTGACAAAATCATATATAAATATAAAATATGTCTAAATTAATGGATCTCTAATAGACTTTATGAATTGCTGATAAAAAAAACAGACTTTATGAATCTTTTAATATGATTTTGCTTACATAGAAAGAGTCAAAATGTTGAAATTTCGCTAAAGATATCCATGTACAAGTATTCATTGCTAGGAAAGGGAGGCGGCCGTGCAAGGAAAGGCAAATGCGTGAAACACAATTGTGTTATTTGTTAGAATCTTAAGTTTTGATGAAGACTAAAATATAAGGGAATAGGACAAGTACTTAGAAAGCAAAAGGATAACATAGGATCCCAAGTATGAGTGCAACAGGATGTGGATTTACTTCCGGATAGACTAGGACTCGCGCATGCAGATGAATGATTTATCCCCCAGCGGCAGCGAGTAACTCACTAGGAAATAACTTAGTCCATGAGCACTAGGTAGACAAAACCTAAGACTAAGCTATGATTCAACCGGAAGTGAAATTGCTTCCTGTTAAACCTAGACTGACGCAGACTGATAAGATAGATATCACCCCAAGCGTCAGTAAGTTCACCTCGTCAAGTAAAAGTGCTTCCTGTTAGATTTAGACTGACGCATGCAGTTAAAATAGAATAACCCCAAGCGTCAGTGAAACAGCCTCGTCAAGTGAAATTGCTTCCTGATAGATTTTGACTGGCGCAGACTGATAGAATAGATATAACCCTAAGCGTCAGTGAGTCTACCTCGTCAAGTGAAAGTGCATCCGATAGCGTAGTGACTAACGCTGACTGTTGGATTGAAGGACACTGAGCGAGAGTGAGTAATAGTAAACCAAAATCCTTCATCCAGTGGTTTTACTTCCGGATGTAGAAGTGCTTCCGGATACATCACAGACTAAGAGGACTAACGTTCAAAGTACACAATACACTAAGTCAGAACATAGTCTAAGTAAGACTACTCCCCATAGCAAACAAGCTTCCCACAGCATGTATAGTTCTTACTATATTTGATTATATATATTGCTATGTTGGACTAACCAATATGTGCAGAACTTAGTCACACTTCCGGATGCAAATGCGCTTCCAGATGGAAAGACTCTTGACATTGGAATTCAGAGATTAACACTTGCAGAGCAAGATTGCCTCTTCTGGATGAACGATGATCATCCGTCATCAAGAGTACAAGAGTAAACGTCACATACACAGAAGTCAGAATGCTTTTGTCAGAGCAGAGGTGTCAGGACTACTTTTCAGAGATAAAGCAAGTCAACCCTGCTAAGCATTAATGAAGATGTACTTCTCAACGGTAACATGGGATTAACGGCTATATTCAAACGTTCATATTCAACCTGCCGCCCAAGAAGCCGAGTATAAAAGGGAACAGCTACATTCAGAAGATGGTTGGAAGAACAGAGAATATTATCTGATGTATTATCTTCCACATTCCTCTCATCTTCTACTCTCAGATCTAAAGTTGTAACATTCTTAGAGAGTCATTCAATTGTACTTAAGTGAGTAACATCATCTACTCTTAGAGAGAGTTATTTGTACTTAAGTGATTATCAAAATCAGTTCATAGAGTGAACATATCATTAAATCCTCTAATTGATAGAGGCTGTTCTTAAGCTTGTGCTTGAAGAACAGAATTGTTATATTACAATAGTAAGGGGGAGCATTTAGAGGTTGTCTAAATCTCCATAGGTTGCAAGTTAGCCCGCAAAACTTGTGGTTGTAAGGTTGCAGGTGATCCCGTTATAAAACCTGTGGTTGTAAAGGTTTGCAGGTGAACCCGTTGTAAAACCTGTGGGTTGTTAGGTGAACCCGTGTTCGTAAAACCTAAAGTGTAAAGGCTTTCTTGTGCCTGGTTCAAACAAGAAGGTTAGTGGATTGAAAAATCTCAGGTGGATCCTGGGGACTGGATGTAGGTCTAGGAGTGACCGAACCAGGATAAACTCGCTTGTGCATATTCTGCTTATTTAAATCTCACACCAAGCACCACACCACTGTATACTCACTTGTGCTTGGGATGATCCATCGTCACTCTCATCAAGCACAAGGAGTAAAGATTTCAAAAAGGGAAAATTATTAAGCTTTTATTCTCCACCCAATTCACCCCCCCCTCTTGGGTGACAGCCACGCATTTCATTATTTACACATCTTCCTTGAAACAACTCAATGCTTAGCTATAACTATATCTAAGGAATCATATTAATGAAAATGACTATAAGCTATACCGATCTTAAATGGGTACATTAATAAATCATGCAATGTATCCCCCGTCTCTAAATATAACGTCATTTTGACTAATAATTTGGAAAAATTAATGAAAGTAGTTAAGTTATATATTTTTATGTGATTTTTCAATAATGCCCCTCTTCAAAATTAGAACTGAGTGAGAGTGTGGAGGATACAATTTGTTTATAAAAATGTATATACACTACAAAACACTTGCCGCTTACCGGCGTTTATTTTTGCCTCTTTCCGGCGTTTTTTCCGGCGAAACAACTCTACGGCGTTTTTGCAAATCGCCGAAAAAAAAACGTGGAAAAGTAGCACATCGGCGTTTTTAGAAACGCCGTAGGGTACCCACAAACGCCGAAACGCGGGATGCAGAAAATAATATAATATTCAGACATACCGGCGTTTCCCGAAACGCCGGTATGTCCATTATTTTAATAATTGACATACCGGCGTTTTGATGAAACGCCGGTATGCTATTATTTAATATAAATTTTTCGGCGTTTGCAGAAACGCCGAAAAGTGTTTAAAAATTATTAAAAAAAAATAATTTTCGCCCCAATTTAACATTAAATTGGGACGAAAATTTAGTATTATAGATATAAATAAAAAATATTAATAAATAATAATGATAGAAAAATCATATTACACATATTAAAAGAAAATAATACCTATAAGAGCAACTAAAGTATATCAAATATAAAAATTAACAATTACATAAAAATAAACAAAAATGAAGCAAATATAAATAAAAAGAGATATGAAAATAAGCAACCACCAAATGTGCAATGAGGGGGGAGCACCACTATTTATAATGATCGCTGAGAAACAAATAGAAAGTAAGAAGGAGCAAGAAACGAATGAGCAAGGGAAAATGAGGGGGGAGCATCGCTATTTATAGGGAAGGTGGAGCATACCGGCGTTTATGATGGGAACGCCGGAAAGTGATATTGTATTATTATTTTACCGGCGATTTCGCAAACGCCGATATGCATGGTTTGTTTAAAAAAAATATTATTTAATACTTACCGGCGTTTTTCTTACACTTATCGGCATTTCCAGGAAACGCCGGTATGCATGTTTTTTTTAAAAAAATAATATTTAATACTTACCGGCGTTTTTCATACGCTTATCGGCGTTTTCAGGAAACGCCGGTATGCATGTTTTTTAAAAAAATAATATTTAATACTTACCGGCGTTTTTCTTACGCTTATCGGCATTTCCTGGAAACGCCGGTATGCATGTTTTTTTTTTAAAAAAATAATATTTAATACTTACCGGCGTTTTTCTTACACTTATCGGCATTTCCAGGAAATGCCGGTATGCATGTTTTTTTTAAAAAAATATTATTTAATACTTACCGGCGTTTTTCTTACGCTTATCGGCATTTCCAGGAAACGCCGGTATGCATGGTTTTTTTAAAAAAATATTATTTAATACTTACCGGCGTTTTTAAGAATGAAAAACGCCGATATGTGTTATTTTTTTCAAAAAAAAAAAAGAAAAAGAAAAGCAAATAACAAATTTTTTGATTAAAATATACATACCGGCGTTTTTGTGTCCACAAACGCCGGTATGTGTGCGCGGGAAAGAAGGCGGGAAGCGCGCGCCAAATTTTGCGGCGTTTCTTTTAGGCGTTTTTTAGAAAACGCCGGAAGGCATGCCATTTCCGGCGTTTTGGATGAAAACGCCGGAAGGTGTACGCCGGAAAGCGCCGTTTTTTTTGTAGTGATATAAGGGTATTTTGGGAAAAGATGAACAAAAATATGAGACAAAGTGGAAAAGAGTCTTATAATTGGTGACAAATTGAATCTCAAAACTGACTTTATATTTAGGGATAGAGGGAGTATTTAATTTTATATTAGATTTCAAAACAAACAAAATTCAATAGATTTGAGACAAAAAAATGTTATGTTGATAAAAACCAGCTCAAATCTTGACAAAAAAAAATAATCTGATAGATTTATGATACAAAACATGTAATTTTATCATTAAAAAATGACAAAATTGTTATTGACTAATCCATAATAAACTTATTGGAAAGGACTCATCAACAATTCATCTGCAAATCCTTTTAAAATTTTCGCTCTTTTTTGTCAAGAGCTTAAGATATTATACGTGTAGTCATTTAAATATTCTTTACTTCCTTCTCCGATCCGTTCCTAAATATAACATCATTTTCCCTAATTTGATTAAATTAAGAATACTAGTTAAATTAGTTATTATCAAATGATATTACTAATGTACCCTAAACATATAAATTTATTCCCACTCTCCCACTCTTACTTGTCTATTATAGATAAAGATTATTAATTAGGGTTTATTTGGAAAAAACGTTGAGAAAAATTAGATACTTTCTTATATCTAGAAACAAATTAAAATCTTAAAGTGATCTTATATTTAGTAATGGAGGGGTTAATAAATTTAAAATCTTACGATTTAACTTTCATAGCTCATTTTTAAAGTAAATAAAAAGACCAAAAAACCACGTTTTAGTATTATATATAAAAATACTTTTATGAAAATTTGAATATGAACCATTACTGTTACAATATAATGTGAGCATATGTATTGGACTACATCATTACTGTTACAATATAATCTACCTCCCTTTTTTTTTTGTTTATGATAGATGGAGTTGAGGAGGAGGAAGTTATTGAAGTTTCAATTGCCTAATGATGGAGTTTTAGTTTGCATTATTTGACCTTTGTATTTTGTATTTTTGGTGCGCTAGACTTGTATTATTTGGTTGAATTTGGCTAGACTTGTTTTATTTATGATATTATTAGAATGATGCAACTCTTAATTTTTAGTCGTTGTTGATATTATTAGAATTTAGAATGTTCATATTTTTATATGTATCGCATCGCACTATAGCACGGGCAGTGAGTAACTAGGTCGCTCATATATTTTTGGTCTAGAATTTTTTTTGAAGTGACGGGTTGGACGGGTTGACCCTGTAATCCTGCAGACCGGGTTAGGATTGGCCAAATTTCAGCCTATTTAAAACGGGTCGTTCTGACCCTGCCCATCTGACTCTTGGGTTGGGACAGGCCAACCCATAACCCGCGGGCCAACCCAAATTACCGGCTCTAACTACATGTGTGTGTATAAACGAGAAAAGAATAATAAATCATATAAAAGATTGCATCATATGAATGACGTATACACTAGGATTTATTTCTCCTTGATTAACGGCATCACTTACGTTGCTTCTTAATTTCTACATCCTAACTCCTGAGAGAAACAGTTTTATCTGGTTCTTAGTGTGAATCAGTTAGGTCCAAATTTGATTTGGCGAACAAGAATAAAGTTTAGTCCATTATTCTTCAGGAGAATTACAATCACGTCACTTATAAACAATTAATCATAGACTGAACCTAAGTGAGTTGTCAATGAACTCCTAAGGTTATCAATGGGTGTCCTTTGAATTGTCAGTAAGACCTCTAATTAATTCTCTTATGATGGACCTAATTGTGATTTTCTCTAAATTGTTTATATGTATCTTGGTTCTTGGCCACCACATATACACTTATCTTCTCATTTACGTGGACATAATAATAAATACATAATAGTGATGGTTACTTTGTTTTCTTCAGTTCAGAGATTAAAAAAATAACATAACATTGTGCTTAATTGAGAGAATGTTGGGGGGAGTACCAAGTGGGATTTGTACTATAATACTATAAACATTTTTATATAATATAATTGAATTAAGCATATATAAATTAACTAATATAACAGAATTTCTATTAAACCTATATCTTAAATTTTCTCCACTTTTATCACTTGAAGTACAAAAGAAGAAAATTAAAAAGAAAATTAAAAAAATTAATGTCATATATTTTCAAAATAAAGATAAACTTTATTAAAAAGTCTTATATGAAAAAGTAATCGTTAATATATATATATATATATATATATATATATATATATATACACACACACACACACTTCTAATTGAGGTGGGCCGTCAAATAAAGCATTTATTCCAATTGGACCATCTTTTCATTTGAATAATTCCTCTTGGATTGATTAATACGTCAACCTATCACAAATGATACTATTCAAAACTCAACAAAATTACTTACAAGAACAAAGCAAATTTGTCATTTTCTTATCAACCAGAGTAATTGATTCATTAAACAAAAAAAAGTAATTGATTCAAAAATCAGAAGAAATTGAGATGAATTAGATCAATTGGATAAGTGGACTTAGCATATGTCCACTTATCCAGTTCTACAAATATTAAAAACATTTCCTTGAAACCGGTTGATTGCATCATATATTTGCATATCTTTTCATGGCCAAATCCATTGAATTAATGCATGTTTTGATGATAATTGCACCTAATTAGCATAGACTCTAGTTATTGCTTAAGTTGTTGGAGTTTGTTCTAGTTAAGGGCAATTTAGTCATATTTAGCTTCATTTATTGTCATTCATGTTTTGAAAAACTTTTTAATGCTACTTTAAGTCTTAAACCATTGTAGATCATTTAGGAAACACCATAAATGAGGAGTCAAAGGAGATGGAATCAAAGAGCAAGAAGGAGGAAGCAAGAGGAAGCAAAGAAAACAAAGAAAAAATATAGGTGGCAGGCCAACTGGCGAGCCACTCGCCACTTGCTCGCCAGTTGGCGAGTCACTAGCGAGTACATTCGGGTAACTCGCCGCCCACTCGCCAGTTGGCGAGCCACTGGCGATCCCGACGCTGTCAAAAATCAAACGCGATTTTTAGGGTTTCTTGGCCCTATATAAGCTTTCGAAGAGCCCCCAAACATGACTCCAAGCCCCATTGACACGAAAATAAGGTGGCTATGCTAGGTTTCACTCAAAATCTCTCAAACCCACTCATCCCACTTCCATGTCCATGACATTTCACCTCAAATCTTCCATATTTTCTTCTTCATCTCCATTTCCTCTTCTATTTTCAACAACCTTCTTCTCCATCTCACCCCATCTCATGACAACCACTTCTTGGGTAGATTTTGGGCGAAATTCCTCTCTTCCTTCCATGTGTGGCTAAGATCTTGGTGCTTTGGTGGTGTGAAGGTGGTCAATTGCTTCAATGGGCTTCTTAGGGGAGTTTTCTTTTTCCTATGCTCTATGCTTTGTACTTGAGAGTTGTGGTTTCACTTTCTCTTATGTATTTATGTTAGAGACATATGGTTGTATCTTTCTGATTATGTTGGATTGATATTCTTGTGTTGAACATCATGTTTGATTATCAATGTTATGTATGTTTTATTTCCTATGCTGATTCATGATACTATGTTTGCTCTAGTGGTTTCTAGGTTTGTGTAGTTAATGTTTCAATTGAGGTGTTGTGGTTGCACATTCTCAAGAGGAAATTGGTTTCCAAATTTGTTTTCAATACACATCAAGTGGTACTTAACTCTAACCCTAAGTGACGGCTAGTTTCAAGCGATTGTTTGATTAGCTATTAATTAGTGCTAGAGGACCCTTAGTGGTTGCTTTGGGATTTTTCTAATAGACTTGATGAATGATAAAACTCCCATGATTTTAAAGAAGTAATTGAACCATTGCATCACCACCAAAGCCCTTTTTCCTTGCATTTATTTTAAACCTTCACAACTTTATTTGAAAAACACCAAAAACAAGCACTTACATTTTCTTACTAGTTTAATTAGTTAATTTCAAAAACCAAACAAACAAACTCTTTCCCTTTGTCGCTTTTAATTTGCATTTAGTTCATCTTAGGGTAGTTTAGAAGACTCCTCAAGAGAGACGACCCGAGGTTGCGGCACTGTGTTGCAATCCTTGGTTTTATAAATAACTTGCATTTAACCCCAAGGCAAATAGGAAACGGTTAAATCACTGATCCACATTATTAACATAAATTTAACACATAAATTTTCTTTCAATTAAACAATCTCATTCCATTTAATAAACATGAACTTCAAAATAATTTTAAGACAACAAAGAACCAAAAATTATCAGGTGACCTACTTCACTTGATTTGAAGGATTAAAAACTAATTTATGTAAACTTTGGAGACATTTAGAGTAGGTATACTCATTTTAATTTATACTTAATTAATTAACTTTGTTAAATTTAATTTTCTAAAAACATTGGGCCTCCAAACTTGGGGGAAGTATGGGAGAAATAAGAAAAATTTTTATTCAATCATTAATTCAATAATTAATAATAACTCATTATTAATTTTCCAGGAAAAATTAATGAATTAAAAATATAAATGAATACATAAATATAATTAATTAAAAATTTTGCGTTGGCTAAAAAAACAGGAGCCAAGAACAAATTTACGCCGACTTCACAAAAACCTAGTTTGGACCAGAACACATGGGCCCAATACAATTTAAAAATTGATTTATTTTAAATTGGCTGAACTAGTTTCAGATAAAAAAAAAGCACTCAATGTTTCTGTTTTAGTTCATTTGGGCCAGTTGACAAAACCGGCCCAACCATTATTGGTGGCTCAGACCCTCATACTCTTTTTGTTTATTTTTTGCTTTGAACCCTGGTTTGCTCAAACACTAAAAAAAATGCTACTCCCTCTGGTCCTAAATATAAGACCTATTTACCTAATTTGATTAGATTAAGGATATCAGTTAAGTTAGTTAAAATGACATGATATTACCAAAATACCCTAATTAGACACCTTTACCCCCACATTCTCTCTTCTTGTCTACTATTAGGGAACATTGAACCATTCTCCCTCTCCTCTTGTCTACCATTAGGGAGTATTAGCTCCATCCTCCCTCTCCTATTGTCTACCATTAGGGAGCATTGCCTTCACCCTCTCTCTTTTCTTGTCTATTATTAGGTGGCATTGGATGCCTAAAAAAATTTTTCATTTCTAAGTTCAAATAAAACTCATTTTAGAGGGGCAACGACCAACTTTAATTCGAAACTTCCAAGCTTCAGTTCTCCCTATGTGAACTCCAATCAATGTGATTCTTGCGCCATTGGATTCGTTTCCATGAGTTCTACACATCCAATGCCTTGGTTTGATCCGAAAATCTAGAATTCCAAGAACACAATCTCTCTGACTTTGGCACCGCAATGCCGTTATGTATCAACGTTTTGATCTGTTTCCTTTCAATTTGCTTTAAATGTTATGTTTTTGTCCAGATTAAATGATTCTTTTTTATGGTTTCAATCCACAAAGGTTAATTTAACAATACAGAAAAAACATAATACATATATGGAAAGAAAAAAAAATGAAAATCAAATCTTCAAACATGATGTATAACACATATACATATATACAATACGTTCAGATCTCAAAGGATATAAACCATATAGAGATTTTTGATCAGAACCATATAGAGATTTAGTAAACGTACGAGTCATCGGATTTGGATTTAAAAGTTCATGCTTGTTCTTTATTCATTGTAAACAAGAAAAAGAAAAGGCAATTGTGTATACACTATACACTCATGCATACAATAACGAACACTAAACCCCACACCAGAAAATGAATATGAAATTTAAGAAGCACAAAGCCTCAATGAATAGTAAAACATGCTGTTGAGTCAGTGAGAAAACACATAAAATAATCAAAGACTCGTGTCTTAATATTCACGCAGAAAAATCAAACACGCAGGAGCTTACGTGCGTTTGACAAATCAAACTTTTTGAATCTGTATGTAAAAAATTTTCAAGCTTTTCTATAGCAAGAAATTATAGATCTAAGTTCATAAGCAGTAAGAACAAATCCAGAAAAGTACAAATCCAAAAACAGACAGCATCCCACCACAATCACAATAAAATCAGGAAAAGTATTAGCTTGCCTACAATAATCATGCGATCTAGTAATAATTGCAAATACACACATTATACAATATATAAACCCAGTACAAATTTCCACAATCAAATAAAATTGCATATCGAAAATTCCACTCATGTTAATATATAAACACATAATATATCATGAGTAGGAAGTTTACAACCAAATAAGCAATTCAAAATAAAAAAGATATTCATGATTTTCATATGCATATTAACTAATTAATAATGTGCAGCAGAAATAAATAACCGACATACTTGAATTTTAGCCTCATAATCATGCAACTTTAATACTACTATACTAGTGAAGGAATTCCCTGGTGTCCTAACACATGAATGTCTGAACTCCTCGAACCGGGTTCACAATCTGATTCGTAACCTGTTAGATGAAAACAAACAATAACTATATTTGAAACCAAGAATTGAAAATCCAAGTCTAACGTACTATCTAGGGTAACAAGCCAATTAAATACATGGGAGGACAATATTGCTGAAATTTGGTAAGGTCCTTGAAACCTCAACCCAATGTTAGCATTCGTTAGGACCTCCATGTGATAAATTGCCTTATGTGTGACTTATATGTGTTTTTCTCAAAAAATTATGTAGTGTTAGTGTACCTTGAGTCGAACTATAAGTCATTTTGGTAACTTCAACCTTTTAATTATATACCCTATGAATGTTTTATTTTTAAAAATGTAATCATGGACCATCCAATAAGACAATCATGCTAATTAAATAGTTAAATCTCTTAGTCATTAAATGATATGTGTGTATCATATTTTAAATAGAAATTACCTAGACGGTCTGAGTTCTAGCCAACAATACTTTTGCTCATTTCCTACAAATGGATAAATTTGGTGAATAGAAATTATACTGAGTTAAGTAAAATAAAATAAAAGAATACATATAATAGTTTGTTTTGAATAGGTTTATTAATATTTTTTCTTTTCAGAAATGAAATTATGCAATAAACAAAATAAAAAAGAAATAAAATGATCTATTTTTTAATTACAATGACCAACATTTCAATTAAAATCAAACTTTAATGACTAATAAAAGTTAGATGTTGGAGTATGGTACAGAAGTGGAATACGGAGTAAAAAGTTAGATGGAATTAGCCGAATAAGAGTGGTATTTTTCTCTGAAATCTGCATACAATTCTATTGCCCAAAGATGGTCAGAAGGGAAGGATTTGCCAAGCTATTTGGAAGATTAATAAGACCCAAAGATGTAAATTTCATATGCGGGTTGCTTTGCATGATAGATTACTCACGAATGAGTCTTTATGTGATTGTCACCTTCATCCTAATGGTGTTTGTGGGGTGTGCAAAACTAATATTGAGAATTTGGGCCATTAATTTCGAAATTGTGTTAAGGCCGGTGAGTTTTGGCTCAAGTTAGGGGTTTCTATTCATGATATAGACTTTTGGGAGAGTGATGTTCAAACGTGGTAATTAAAGAGTAATTTGAAACTCTCTCGCAGGGAGATATAGAAAATTGGAAAACTATCTTTTGTGTGGCTTGTTGGTTAATTTGGAGGAGGAGGAATGAAGTTGCACATCATGGATCTTGCTCTAGTGTTGATAACGGAGTGGCGGAGGCTATAGTTATTGTTTGGTGTATCGTGAGGGCAAAGAAATTTGTGGGCGGTTATGGAAGTTTTTTCAGGCATGGTCGGCCAAAGCTAAGCAAGTTGTGAATGTAGTTGGTTAGTTAGTTTATTTAGTTTGTTAGTTTTTATTTTGTTTTGTTTCTTTTTTATAAAAATGTATGGTACCAGGAGTATATTTTGGGAAAGATAGGGTTGGACTATGAAGTATAGTATCGAACAATCTTACTTTCTACTCCCAGGGATTGTATAAAGGAACATGATTGTGTATTGCGAGTTTGACTTTGATACCATTTATAGGGTATAGCCTCAAAAATGTCTATTTATGGCCTCATCACTCCTCACAGTTTTAAAACGGGTGCCTACACCCCAGTCACTTTACACTATATATACAAGTGATTCTATGTTATTGTTTTACAAATAAATTTCCACTTTTCAAGGGGTTACATAATCTTGACATGTTTAGAATGTTGATAGATTTGAAAATATTTGAGTTTTTTGCGAAGTTGACAATGCAAAACCTTTTGAGAAAATGACAAAAAAATGACACTTGAATTTAAGTTGGACAAAATGAGGTCTCCAATTTCAACTTGGAAAAATAAGGGATAGTCCTCAATTTGTCCTAAATGAAGTTTGTGAATTTGTAGCAAAAGATTAGCTACTAACTATTCTCAAGTAATTATCAGCAATACATGAGTAGTTACTGAGAAAAGTAGTTAACAACGATACAAGGGTAGTTAAATGCGATACATGAGTAGTTAACTCAGTAACTACTCATGTATCGCCGATAACTACTTGGGAATCGACAGTAACTTCTCTTCTGTCAAAAAGTCACAAGCTTCAAGACAAATTGAGGATTATCCCTTATTTGTCCAAATTGGAATTTGAGACCCCATTTTAGCCAACTCAAATTCAAGTGTATTTTTTGGGAAAACTAATTTGTAGTCTCTCATAAGGAACTTAATAGTAGAAAGTCTCATAAACTTCACATATTAAAGAAGGGTCCCTAGGTATCTTACTTTAGTATACTTCAAATACAAAAAGTCAAATTGCCCCTCCATGTGACAAGGTCATGGGCAGGAATGACAAGGTCATGCCCAGGTATAACTTGATCATGAGCAACTCTAACAAGGTCATGGTCAACCCTGTGACAAATTAATGAGCAAGCATTGACGAGGTCATGGGCAGGAATAATAAGGTCATGCGCACATATAACAAGTTTATGGGCAGGGGAAAATGGGCAATCTGGTCTTTTTGTATTTGAAGTATATCAAAGTAAGGTCCCTAGGGACCCTACTTTAATATGTGGAGTTTATGAGACTTTTCTACTATTAAGTTCCTTGTGAGAGACTATAAATTAATTTTCCCAATTTTTTTGTTTTTTCCTCAAACCTTTTTCCTCTTTTCCATTTCAATTCCTCACGTGTTTTCCTTGTCCAAATTTTAACTTCCTTGTCTGAACACCCTTCATCCAAGAACTATACATTGGATCATGACAATGATCTTCTGTCCTACAATATTGTTTTTCACAGTTCTAGAAGGCTGCTTATAAGATTCCTCGTTGTATTATTTATTTATTTATTTTTCGCAAAGATCTCTTGACTGCATATAAATGATGTTTCATCATGACTGATCTCATCAGCCTTGATGAATTATAGCTGATTCAATGGATGTAGAGATCACTCTTATATCTCCTAAAAGAAATAGGGAAGCTGCAATTGAAATAATGGGGCGTGAGTCGTATTGAATGGGTGAAATCTCCACAACCTCTTTTGGTTCAGGTTATGGAAAATGATGCTAAGATTAGGAAATCGTGAAAGAATATAAGTCATGTAAATGATGAATGAGTGGGAGAAGATGCTGGGTTCAGATAAGCTTTATTCCCACAGATGAAGGATCATGTCAATGTGAAATTGGATAAAATTTGTTAGGTAAATACATATATTTGATACTGGTGGTAGTCGGTAGAAGTTTATTATGTTATAGGTTGTACTTTGTTTTTTGTTCAGCAGGGGTGATAGGTTGTAATTGCAAGTTATTTTTATTCTGTGTTCTATTTGGCCTCGGCTATTGGTGATTGTAATGACTTTTTGAGGTTGATAAAGTGATTCCGTTTGCTTAACAAGCACTATGATGGAGCTAAGATTAATTTTAAGGAAGGCTCTTCTGTTCCTATGACCCAGAACAAAGGTTCCATAATTGTGTGAAGTTAACGTTTGGCGGAGGTCTAGCCTCTTGAAAGACAGACCTCTGCTTTTGAGCTTACTATTCTGTTAATCTGTTCTGAGATTTTATTTTTTATTCTGCTTTTGCTGAAAGGCAATCTGAGTTTGGAAGCAGAATTTTTCTAAACAGCCCTTGATCTTCATATATATTGTTTTTCTGAAGAGATTCAAAATTCGCCAAACAACACCTGGACGCAAAGTTAAGAGAATTAACTAGTCAAACCAAGTGTTACATTTCCATGGAAGTCAAGCAATTTATATGTCAGGCCTAATTTGTAGCCTAATCATGGAACAAAACAACTACTTGCCTGGCTATATTTGTAATGAATATATGGTACCGAACAACAATCAATTGTGAAGTGAACAACATATTACATTATTGGCTTATAAGCACTGTTTTAATTTTGGAATCTCATCTAATCATATTGATAGTCTTCACACATATCAAACCCATTGGTGTTCTAAATTTACACAAGAAGTTTCTATTATTAGCTTCAAGAAGATCTAAGTGACAACCTTCCCTTGCCCTTATCATTGCTAGCACCTTCTATCATCTATCGTGGTTCGTAGTTTAAGAGATGAGACGATTTTGTATAATCTCAATAATTTTACTCAGATCATTTCCACGTAACTCAATAAATCCATGAACATGGATGCATCCAAGAATTCTAAGCTACCTTATAGCATGTTTGAGCGTAAAAATTGCTCCATCCAGCTTACAATATAGTCACCATTCAATCAACTCATAAAGATTAAGAAAATAATTAAGCCAATTAATCTTGTTATATGTATCCAAAATAAATTCTCGTTCTTTTTTGGGTAATGGACCTAATCTGCCCCCCAAGTAACCACCAAGGAGCGCTGAGCACCCTGAACTAACAACAGGCTCGTATCTGGACTCCAAGTAACCAAGGTGTTTAAAAACTACCCCGGTTGGACGGTCAACAACGTTTGACCGTTATATGCCTATGTGGCTGTCACGCGAGCACTTGCTTTGCCACCTCTGCTTGCCACATGTGTATTTTAAATGGACCTAATCTGCCCTCCAAGTAACCACCCAGGAGCACTGAGCACCCTGAACTAACAACAGGCCCGTATCTGGACTCAAAGTAACCAATGTGTTTAAAAACTACCCCCAGTGGACGGTCAATGACGTTTGACCGTTACTATGCCTATGTGGCTGCCACGTGAAGACCTTGTTTGTCACCCGGCGTCTTGTCATCACCATGTACGATATGTTTATGTGGTGATGGTGATGAAGAGGGAGAGAGAAATTGTTTATTATTATAGGTGGGACCCACATGAACATATCTTACGTGGCGATGACAAGGCGCCGAGTGACAAACAAGGTCTTCACGTGGTGGCCACATAGGCATAGTAACGGTCAAACGTCATTGACCGTCCACCTAGGGTAGTTTTTAAACACATTGGTTACTTTGAGTGCAGATATGGGCATGTTGTTAGTTCAGGGTGCTCAGTGCTCTTGGGTGGTTACTTGGAGGGCAGATTAGGTCCATTTAAAATACACACGTGGCAAGCAGAGGTGGCAAAACAGGTGCTCGCGTGGTAGCCACATAGGCATAGTAACGGTCAAACGTTGTTGACCGTCTAACCGGGGTAGTTTTTAAACACCTTGGTTACTTGGAGTCCAGATACGGGCCTGTTGTTAGTTCAGGGTACTCAACGCTCCTTGGTGGTTACTTGGGGGGCAGATTAGGTCCATTACCCTTCTTTTTTTATTGGTCAGAAAATAAATTCCCTTTCAATCAACTCATTTTGATATAATTTGCATTCACTTACACTCTACCTGGCCACATTTCCTTTTCCTATTTTTCTCATTCTCTCTCCCCATCATAAATAAAGATACTTTTGAAAAAATAAAATTACTTCACCTATTTATAGTCGCTAACTGTTCCCTAACTTCCTTGCTATCTGGGAGTGATTAGGCTGGACACTAGCCAATTCTTTCCTTTCCAACAATCCTAGACTTGATAAGCTAATCCTTAATTCCTTTGGACCATAACATAGCAGTTTGAAAAATAAGTAGATTGGTTTGATAAAAAAAAAGAATGAATAGATTGGTTCAAAATATAAAGGTAAGAGCCAAAAAAATCATTCCAATTTATGACATATTAAATTTGTTAATTGTCACTTTCTACTCCCCCTAATTAGTTAAAAAATAAGTTACTGAAAATTTCTCTTTACTTTGGGTCAATTATACATATTTGTAGTCATTGTACATAACGTCAATAACTTTTGGAAGTTTAAATTAAGGATGTTAACGTTTCATGTTTGGCTCTCAACTCATTGACTAATAAAATTGCCATTAAAGTCAATAGATTTTGTCATTTACAATTTTAATTTTATTTTGTTATATACTTCTAAAATGTTTAAACAAAAAATATAAAAATTTTCTTGATCATGCGTAATAATATAATACAAAATACATATAATACATGTAGTATATTTATTAAGTTGGGTTAAATATCATTTTAGCCTATAAACTATTTTCAATGGCTCAATCTGACCTATAAACAATAAAATGACTAATTCTAACCTACAAACAAAATAAAAAGGTCAATATGCCCAAATAAGCCATTTTATTTTGATCACTTTATTGGTCAAATTAACCCTTTTATTTTGTTTGAAGACCATAATGAGTCATTTTATTACTATGCAAAGGTTAATGTTGTGAAATAGGCTATTAAATCATATTGTTTGAAGCCTATAGACATAATTGACTTTTTTTTGGAGAGGTTAAAGTTGCGAAATAGGCTATTAAATCATGACATATTTGATATATTTTTAGATTATACATTAGTTTATAGGTAAAATAAACTAATCTAAGGGGAAAACAATTAGGTAAATCAATTTATAATTAACTTATTTTGCTTTTTTATAGGATTTTCTAAAAAAAGTCAATTAGATCTTATATTTAGGAACGAAGGGAGTATTAAACTTTCCCCATAGGAGCATTTCTAATACTAAACTTTCGCGAGGTGCAAAAATATTATCCAACTTGGGTTTTAGGTGCAAATATAGTATTTTCAATTGAGAGAAATGAAATTTAGATATGAAAAAACTCTTATGCCTCCATCCCTTCCTCATTAAATAAAACTTAATGAGGGGCATAGTATTTTCATATCTAAATTTTATTTCCCTGAAGTGAAAATACTATATTTGCACCTGGACCCCCAAGTTGAGTACTATTTTTGCACCTCGCAGAATTAAGTATCAATTTTGGGTAAAGTTTATTATTATTTTTTCACCTTCGCCCTTTATTATTTGTAGGCCAAATTGAGTCATTTGAAATAGTTTTTAGGCTAAAATGATATTTAACCCTTTTTTTATAACAAAATTTTTAAGAAGGGGTCTGGGCTCATCAATGATTAGGGCACCTAACTCATAATCTACTGGGGCCTGTCCCTGTGGGCTCTGGAGCATGACCAACAAGCCCTTCTCGTCTGTCCACACAGGTAGGTTACTTTTAACTTCACTTAACTACGGAGATGCCTCCCCAAGCTCCGCGATGGAGGCACAACAAAGTATCACTCCTGACGCTCATTTTATAATCCTTTTAAGTTTTTTAAAATTAAAACTATGATATACTTAATACTACCTCTGGTCCTAAATATAAGACCTAATTGATTTTTTTAGAAAATCCTTTAAAAAAGAAAAATAAGTTAATTATAAATTGATTTACCTAATTTTTTCCCTTAGATTAGTTTATTTTACTTATATACTAATGTTTAATCTAAAAATATATTAAGGGTCTGTTTGGATTCAGCTTATGAAAATAGCTTATGAGAAAATAGCTTTTGGAGAATAACTTTTGAGCAGAATAGCTTTTCTGAAAAATAGCTTTTGATGAAATGAGAGTGTTTGGATTAAGCTTTTTGAGAATAGCTTTTAAGAATAACTTTTGAGTAGAATATAACTTTTCTAAAAAATAGTTAGGATGGATAGCTTTTCATGTTTCTTTTATTTGAAATAAGTGTTTTCCTAAACGAGAGATCGAAGCTTTCAGCTGGAAAATGAGAAAAATGTAGTTTTTCTCAAAACAGCTTTTGAAACCTCAAACTAACTTTTCTTCTCAAAATAGCTTATCCAAAAAAATTGAGTGTTTGGATGTCTTTGTGTGAAACCTAGGTTTGAGAGCCAGAATAGCTTTTAGAAATGTATCCAAACAGGCACTAAATATGTCATGATTTAATAGCCTATTTCGCCACCTTAAATTCTCCAAAAATAAAGTCAATTAGGTCTTATATTTAGGATCGGAGGTAGTATTTAAAATAAAAAAATGTGTCCCTTTTCCTTCAATATATGCTGCTTAGAGTCAACATAGCTTACAATTTATTGAAAGTATGACGGGTCCTTCAATACCAGTTGATTTTGGTCTTGATTATATAACTTAACTATAATTTTTTGCTAACTTTTCTGAAATTAATCCCATCAATATTTTCAAATAATAATTAAGATGGGGAAGAGACTAGAGGAATAAAAAACACAATAATAACTAATTTAAGTAGCATTTTTAATTTAGTTAACCTAGGTAAATAAATTCTATATTTAGATTAGAGGAATGTTGTTTTTATTTTTCACTTGCAAATTCATGTTATTTATACTTCAACATTACATGATTACATGATTTTTTTGGTCGAGATATTTTGCATATTGACAAGATTGACGATAAAGATATAAAATGTATACATCTAATTTAACCATTCACGAGAAGAAAAATCCAAAACAATCCCCGATCCAAAATCCCAAATCGATTGAATAATAGAACTAGAATCATGGAACAAAAATCTACATATCTATTTATAAGGGTGGAGGGTGGCGCAACATGATTTATCATTATAAAAGGGTGGTTATAACATAGTAATATTTAATCTAACACAGCTCAGTTCATAAATAGGAAGCCACAAAGGCTTATAATACAAGAAAGTGTATTTTCATCCTTGTTCTCGAGGCTCGGGACCTTCTGCTGTTTACAAACAAATGCAACAACACAAAATAAGCCAAAATCTTATTTCTTGCCCCTCGTAAAGTCACCCTTCTTAGGCCTTTCTGCTCCAGGTTTACCAGAGGCAGTACTTCCAACTCCGGAATCACACAGAAGAGCAGGAGGATATTGTGTTGGCAGATGATGCCCATGAACCATAGCAGGGAACCCAGCAGCAGGGATTCTGCAAAACGACAACACCATCCATAAATAACGATCAACTATGAGAAATTTCAAGTCCCACAGAAGATCATGTCCTCAGAATGAAAGCTCCAGGACCAGAGAATGACATATTTTGAAGATAGTTTGTCCATATTTCAAAACATTCTCACACTAACCCTTGTTTCATGAGTTGCTTTTCAGATCCAGGTATAAGCACAAAAACTACTGAAATTCGGCAGACAGATGCTTTTTGATTCTACCAAAAATAATCTGCCCTGATAAGATTTTATAAGCTAATATCACTGCTTTAGTGGGATGAGAATATGAAATTTCTGTATTCTATTTTCTGTATTTGATGAACTATGTATTTGCTGGATTACTGTAATTTGCCGTTATCACAGCTATTAATATCATTCCCATCAGATATTTGGTTATTGATTTGTCAATCGATCTATATTTTTTGTGAGATTATATCAGGGAATCAAAAGTAACTCAAGCTAACAATTCTGATATGCGTCTACCCCCAACCCCCCAAAAAACATTTAGTGGAAACGATCACCCACAAAAATCAGAAAAATACAAAACACGCATATTAGCACGCCATTCTGCAATGTAAATTAAAATCAATATGTATTGTAGAAATAGTCATCTAATACCCTGTACCCATTCAAAATTATTTTAGAGAACAAATAACCAAAGGGTCAAAACAGAAACACCATGAAGATACCAGAGCGCCTAATTGGCTATTATCCGATAAAGAAAGACAGATGGCATTCACAAACTAAGAAGTTGAATATTTGATACCACGGTATTACTGCACAAAACTTCATTGGGCTAGATACTAAAATATATAAGGCGCCCACTACATGTCAATTCTATAATATGCTTCAAGGATACTTGCTTAACAAGCTTCAATCCTCAAAATTAAGTAATAACCATCCCAATTGATGATATAAAAAGCCCACAAAAGCATAGAAAGAACTATCTCGGGCTCAATCGCAAGCCATACAATGTTGAAACCATATTAATGAAGCAGAGTGGCTTCCCCTTATAAGCACGAGCTTTTGCAATATGATGCATAGTGTAAAATAACAAAAATGAGGGAATGATATTTCAAGCATGATTGGTCAAAAATATTTCAAGCATGAGACTTACCCAACAAGAGCACGGCAGACTCCAGCTTGGCCACGGAAGCACCAAATCCAGTGTTTGTTTGTAAACAAAGACGCAAGGCATGGTTCTCAGCATAGCAGCACTGAAGTAAATACCCCAATTTTCTGCATTCCGCCTCAAGATACCTGGATTTCATCTCAAGATTTTTCACATACAACCTTTTCCTTTCCCTGGATCTTACAGCAGCTTCCCTGTTTCTCATCTTCCTGAAAGTCAGATTGAGAGCAATCCTTAGAAGTCCAAGGATACCATATCAAAACAGGCTCCCTGCACATTCCATTTACTATAATACTACCTCCGGTCCTGAATATAAGAACTAATTGACTTTTTCTGGAAATCCTTAAAAAAACAAAATAAGTTAATTATGAATTGATTTACCTAATTTTTTCCCTTAAACTAGTTTATTTCAGCTATAAAGTAATGGATAATCTAAAAATATACTCCCTCCAGTCCTAATTATAAGTCGCCTTTGACTTTTTTTGGAGAGATTAAAGTTGCGAAATAGATTATTAAATTATGATATATTTGATATATTTTTAGACTATCCATTAGTTTACCGATAAAGTAAACTAGTATAATGGAAAAAATAGGTAAAACAATTTATAATTAACTTATTTTGCTTTTTTAGGATTTTTCAAAAAAGTCAAAGACGACTTATAATTAGGACCAGGAGTATCAAATATGTCATCATTTAATAACCTATTTCGCAACATTAATCTCTCCCAAAAAAAATTGATTAGTCCTATATTCAGGAACGGAGGGAGTATAATAACAATACAACAAATAAGTAAAGAAAACCAAACAGAAAGGAAGAAAAATGTTGTATCAGTAAATCTAACAGCAAATAACTGTTAGATGTTAAACTCCTGAATGTTCACAAGCATGGGGAAATGTAAGTATTGAGTGAAAAAGTATCTAACATGACCAAAATTATAACGTGATTGTGACAAGACTAGATGCCAACTGCAATTGAGGTTAAATTAGAATTCCAGGATAACTATTCAAACCCTTCTATTACAAAAAAAAAATTCCAGCAGTACCTTGTTCGCTTACTGAAAGCAAGAACTTCTACGGCAGGCTCATCGGACGGATTTGGATCCTGCTCAACAAGTATGTCGGCCAAAAACTTGTCACAAAACTCTTTAGCGCTAATATCGGAGGGGGATTGGGAAACGGAATCATCGTTATCGTCCATCAACAAGCTCTGAATCTCGAGCATGTAATCATGTGTGGGGCCGGAGAGAGGCCCATTGGATAAGCTATCGTCTCCGGCTGCCAGATCAGCCATGAAGAAATAATTTTTCCTAGTAGATCAAATCTTACTGTGCCACAACACCAATGTGGCCTCTTTATTCTTAAACGCGTATCTAAGGCATTGTCTTCGTGAGTAAGATAGGTTCGTACGCCGCGTCACCCGTCCAGTGAATTGCAGCCATGTCATGCCCCCACGGCCCCACCCAAGTGGTCATACTTTTATTTTTCAATTTTCATGTTCTTTTTAGGGAAAATTAATTTGAGGTCCCCCACAAGGGACTTAATACTAGAAAAGTCCCAAAAGTTGAAATAATTAATGTAGGGTCCCAAGGGACCTCACTTTAATATATTTGAAAATTGAAAAGACACTTTTGCCCCTGACAACTTAATGGGCAGTCGTGACAACTCGATGGACATAACTTGACAACTGAATGGGCAAATGTGACAACTTGTTGAGTATGTGCTTTAAGTTAATTGCCCAAACTCTTAAGTTAGGGGAAAACCTGACAACTTAATGGGCAGCCGTGACAACTCGATGGGCATAACTTGACAACTGAATGAGCAAATGTGACAACTTGTTGGGCAAAAGTGTCTTTTCAATTTTCAAGTATATTAAAGTGAGGTCCCTTGGGACCCTACATTAATTATTTCAACTTTTGGGACTTTTCTAGTATTAAGTCCCTTGTGGGGGACCTCAAATTAATTTTCCCTTCTTTTTACCAATTATCTTAGGAAAATGGCAAATAAATACCTCTGAATATCCAAAAGGAAAAGTAAGGAACTCAAACTTCCAAAAGACAAGTAAAGAACTTCAGTAAAAATTAACAATTAGAATATAATTATTAATATTTGGAACAAAGCAATTAACAATTGTCTGGTTCTTTAATTATCCTTTTTGGAATTTGGAGTTCCTTACTTGTCATTTTGAAAGTTTGAGTTCCTTACTTGTCATTTTGGATATTCGAAGGTATTTATTTGTCATTTACCCAATTATTTTTGTAATTTCCAAGTATTTTATTGTAACCAAAATTAGGGTGAGAATTTTGTTATTCGATTTTAAAATCAAACTGAAACAGAATTGATCTAAATACAACAACAAAGCTTTGTCTTAATTACGTGGAGTCGGTTACATGTATCAGCGATGTCATTGTGCTCGGTGTGTCCATGTTCATAACAATCTAAATGATGACCATTTTAATTTTAATAATATTTTTCAAATATAATATTGTACTGCCTATTTTCCTAAATATAAGATCACTTTAGCAAATTTGGAGAGATTAAGGAAGACATTCCAATGAGTTAGGATTACATAAAATTTCCAAAATATCTCTCACCTAAGTTTTAAAAATATCGCCTTCTTAAAAACACTATTTTTTGGGTGAAGGGAGTATAAGGGTAATTTAGGGAAAACTTGTGTAAAATTAGAAAGTGATCTTATATTTAGGAACAAGCTCACCTCCCTAAAGTGATCTTATATTTAGGAACGGAGGTAGTATTATAAAGAAAATATTAAGTTTAATGTGACTCTAATATCATCCATGAATCATATCACAGTACATTTTAATCATAACGTTTGATGTGAGAAATGCAAAAAACAACTTTCATACTTTATGCTGAAACACGGTTTCTTTTATCTTCAGAAGAATTATGCAGATTATGATTAACAACATTGTCATCTGACCTGTAAAAGATCTCCTATGTTAACAACAAGAGCTCCATGAATTGAAGGAACATTGATCCATTGATTATCATGAAGGACCTGAAGACCACCTAACTGGTAGTCTTGAAGAAGTATTGTTATGAAGTTAGCGTCAGTGTGTTTCATAGAACCCAAAGTCAAATAAGGTTCTGGAAACTGACCAAGAACAAAAGTCCCCTTAGCACAAGCCAAATTTTTGAGGTATGAAGTATTAAGGCCACGAGTTTCTAATAGTAACTCAAAGACTCAGGACTATATGACCCAATTCTCTTATTTTCTCGGAATATTCAATAGCAATTTCCTTGGAAGCACATGATCATTTCATTAAAATATAAATTATTAACAACACGAGAATAACCCATGAGAACAAGCCTTGTTAAACTAGTATTGTATCTAAGATTATGCAGGATTAATATCAAAACATGCATCACCAAGTGTATCCTTCAAGTTGACAGGATTATCTGTGAACAAGTTAACATTGGAAGAGTATTTGACTTTTTTCTTCTTATCTCGTTTGTAAAAATTGCTTCCTCACATCATAATCTTGTTCAGGAAACCTTCTAATTCCATTGATAATCTCATCCAATACATTAATAAATGGAATACCATGATTAATTACCTGGAAAAACCACACTTTTTTACTTGGACTTCCAATTTTCTCAACTGCTTCAGTGCGTAGAGCTGAATTGCTATGTATGCTTGTGAGGTCAATGATGGGATAGTGAAGTTTGACTCTTTTTAGTGATCTCTCTATCAACTCATCAAAAATAGATTGTTTACTTTAATACAAATTGCTCTCTTGGCCTGAGCTTATCTTGTTTACTTCAATTTTGAATTTCAATATGTGTTAAGATCAAATCATTAGCTTATTTGATTCAATATGAGTGAGTGGCTACCTTATTGTAACTGTAATTTATATACTCCCTCCCACCCAATATATATATATATATATATATATATATATATATATATATATATATATATATATATATATATATATATATTCGTTTATTCATTTTATGAGATCGTATTTGATTTTCTTTAGTCTCAGATGCATTTTTTTCCATTTTATAACCCTTTAAGTTATGTTTTAAAATAAAAACTATGATATACTTAATATTTAATATTTCGAATGAATAGCTATTTTTAAATGAAATATTATATTATAACTTAAAAAAATATAAACTTTTGCTAGGCGAAAAGCCATTAGGTTTTAAGTAATTTAATCTAGTTAAAATGATGACTAATATTTTAAAGCTCACATAAAATGACTTATATTATGGATATATAAAATACTTACTATCAAATTGTTTCATTGTTATAATGTATTGTCCATGGTAAAATTAGTAATGACCATATGAATTATTGTTGTCATTTGATTTTAAAATAATTATCTGTTTATCTGTATGTCTTGTAATTTCATTTTTTTTTTACAAATTAAGGAATTTAAGTAATTTTACTAAAAAATTAATTTCATAATACTGGTCCTCATAACATTTTACGGATTTAACTAATTTCACTAAAAAATTAATTTCTAGCTTTTCCTTTTAGAATAAACTCATTTGACTTCATTGGCATCGTGCAACAACAAAACTAGTAGTTCTACATCATTTTCATTTCATACATAACAAAGCACAACTAACCAAATATCTACCTAACAAAACATTTGACTTATACCCATTAATATGAAACTTTTTACAATTGCATTTATTTGAAATTTATCGTCTATCTTATATGTCGGTTTCTGTTCAGCGTTTTTAGCTATTCAGTTGTTTGTTCACTTTGCCTAGAAGTGTACCATTCCATCTGTATCTAACGAAAGTTTCTTATTACATGACATTGGCTATTACGTACACTCAAAGAATTACTACATACTTCCTGTCCGTTATTGGATACATACATCAATACCTAATTGTTTTTTAACTGACATCAATATCTAATTGTTACTAATAACTATAACTAATTAGGAAATTCGCCGTAGGAATTATGCTTACTCGCAGAGTCGCAAAGCTAAATTACAACCTCTAAATAATGATCACAATTGAATATATAGGGCTCGAATACAAAAGCATGTGTACATTAAACAAGCTAAAAAAAAGCAAACTAAATAAATCAAGCGGTTGGTACTATACCTCTCCTCCCTAATAAAATAATGGGTTCCATAACTAATTTGGACACGCTAAAGAACTTTGTGGGGACAAAAACCAGCTTAATATATATAATCAAGAGTTAAGGTGATCGAAAATCCATTCTGAACTGTAAAAAAAATCTTGTAATGGCCAATGAAGTATTTTGTGGCTCAACATAGCCCTGGAAGTACTTAAATATGATTGAGCCACATATGATTGAGCCACATTTCTGTATTTGGGTACTTTTAGGGTTATATTGAGCCACAAAATATTTCCTGGGTGAATACAAGGTTGTTTTGACAATGTCCATAATCCTTAACCATAGAAGCAATAAAAACAGTAGCTGTTCATTTAGGAGAAGAGGGGGCCGGGGATTTGAGATAAAAACCCAGACGCTGTGTTGAACAACAAAACTATCCACTTCAACATACAAACTGAAGTGTTCCATCTCAAAATGGCTGGGTCGAGATTATTGATGATGTTGATGGCGATATCTATATGCATTTTTATATATTTAAGAAGGTAATTTATTAGGTAAGATTGTATGAAAATAAAAAATTATATAATATAATGGATTAAAGCGCAAAAATGACCATGTAATTGTCACGAAGGTGCAAAAATGACCATGTAAAATTTTTTGGAGCAGAACTACACATCGAATTTCAAAATTGGGGCAAAAATAACCAGCACAATTAATTTTTTAACATTTTTACGCATCGTTTTCTGTCGATTCATCTCTCACTAAAATATATGGCAGACTTATGTATTTATTTCCCCTTGTGTGCTGATGATGCGACAGAGAATGATGAGTGAAAAGTAAAAAAATAAATGTGATGACCATTGTTGCCCCAATTTTGAAATTTGATGGCAGTTTTGCTTCAAAATTTTACATGGTCATTTTTGCACTTTTGTGACAATTAAGTGGTCATTTTTGTACTTAAGCCCTAATATAATTGATTATTATTCAATAATTTTTATTTTTATAATGTATTTAATTTGTGTCTATCTTCATAAAATGATACATTATTATTGGTTTTTGTGAAGAATGGGATATTCTCGTCATGAATGTGTGAAAATTCTACTACCCTTAACCCATGCTTTTCAGGGGAAAAAATATTTTTTACTCAAGGAAGAGGGCTCAGACAAGGAGACCCATTTTCTCCTTATTTATTTTGGAGGCAGAAGTTCTCATCAATAGCATGATTAACAAAAGCCTTCTGTCCAAAGAACTTACAGGAGTCAAGTTGAGCACTTCATGACCCATGCTCTCTCATATTTTTTTCAGATGACGCTTTGCTCTTTATGTGAATGCCTAGACTCAAAACTGCAGGAAACTTGCCTCTATTATGAAATTATACTGTTGTGCATCAGGGTAAGAAGCTAACTTTGAAAAATCCAGCATTTACTTCTCTCATAACACTCCAAATGACATTAAGAATAGTGTGAGGCAGATTCTGAGAATTAATGCAACTAATGATTTAGGAAAATATTTCGGCATCGCCAATATTGATTGGGGCAAGATGAGAAATCAGGCCTTAGCTTATATTCATGAACATGGTAGCTACAAAATTCAAGGCTTGCACAAATCTATTCTCTCTTATGTCAGGTGTGAGGTTATGATTAAAGCCGTGCTGAATGCTATTTCAATTTTCCCAATCAATCATTTCAAATTCCCATCGCAAATTGTAAGGAATTTATCAGTTTTATCTTGATTTTCTGGTGAATGGGTCAGGGGAAGGAGGTACTAGTTATTGGAAATCATGGACCTATGTCTCCAACCAAAATCACATGGTGCTATTGGGTTTCGTGACTTCATAGTTATGAATGATGATTTTCTAGCAAAGACGACATGGAGAATCCAGAATAGCCCCAATGAGTTATGGGTTAGAGTGTTGAAAAGCATATAGTTTCCTAAAACCATATTCTTAGATGCTACAAAGTGATATAAGGCATCATGCTATTGGTCAAGAATTGTTGAAGGACTAAATTTTTGAAGAAGGATCTTTTTTTGGGATATTAGCAATGGGGATTGAATTAAGATTTGGGGTGACAATTAATTGGATCCTGAATATGAATTTAAAAATATATGATGAAATCAAGAAAAATGTGTGCTTTTATGCTAGAGGCTATAGCTCTCAAGTACTCTCTAATATTAGCTGTTGACCATGGTAGGAACAAAGTGTGCTTAGAGTCAGATGCATTACCGTTGGTTACTAGTATTAACAATAAAAGGCTGGAAATGTATGATTTGAGGTGCTAGAGTATTTTAGGATACCATCAATCTTTAGTGTCAAAAGTTGGGTTCTCAGTTATTTTTATTCCTAGACAAGGAAATGATGCAGTAGATTGCATTTTAGGGTAATGACCCTAATTTGTCTTTCAAGTAACCACCGTGAACTATTAGACACCCTAAATTAACAACAAACCCTAATTTTCCCTTCAAGTAACTAAATTGGTCAAATTTTACTCTCGCCTGACGGTCAATGACGTTTGACAGTTTAAAAAATTCGCGAAATTGCATATTAACCCCATATATTATTTTTATTTATATTTTAATCCCTATAGTTTGCTTCAATTTATGTTTTAGTCCCTATAGTTTAAAACAAAATATTTTGGTCCTCAAATTTGATCTGATAGCACAGTTAGTCCTTATAGTACCTTTTGATACGGAAAACGTTTACAGACAAAACTTTGGTTCATGACAATATATAATGATAATTGGATAAGGGGTTTCATCATAACGACCTAGTTAACTCTACTTAGTACCAATCCCACGAAATTAAAATTTTTGAACTATAATTTTCTTCAAAATTAAGAAAATTTTGGGCCCATAAATTGGTAATAGTCCCACTCTTATCAGAGGTAACTTGCAAAATTCAAAGTGATTAATCCTTGTATTCCTTTCATGCCCTTATATATTAGTTAAGGGAAAATGACAAATAAATCCCTCCCAATACCCAAAAGGACAAGTGAGGAACCTAAACTTCCAAAAGGACTATGAAGGAACCTGGTACTAAATTAGGATTATCAAATGTTACAGAAAGACTCAAATACCCTCTCCCTCAAAACATTTCCTCCTCCCCCACATGTGAAGAATTTTTCTTTTCTTCCTCGTTCAAAGAGTATGGTGCTTTTGATTGGGGTTGGCACTGTGGTATGTGGATTCAACTAGTCTTCATCATCTTCAGTGTTTTCTTATTCTTCACTCTTCTTGAAGCACGAGAGAGAGAAAGCTTGCCATGACTCCATGACTTCAGGTCCTTCAAAGCTCTATTTAGG
Organism: Mimosa pudica; assembly: GCA_029929735.1. Classification (NCBI taxonomy): domain Eukaryota; kingdom Viridiplantae; phylum Streptophyta; class Magnoliopsida; order Fabales; family Fabaceae; genus Mimosa; species Mimosa pudica. The sequence goes on along the minus strand of JAKELP010000039.1, from coordinate 2,553,428 downwards.
TTCCTCCCCTTCCCTCTCTCATCTTCGCAATACTTTTAATGACAGGAATTCCCCAAGTTAATGCTTTACAATCCTAGTTCTCAAATTGTCAGTCAAATAATTGGTAGACAGAAAATTGAGTCAAAGACTTAGCAGCTGAGGCTCTACCATCCTTAGTCCTAAAGTTATTGGCTACCATGTGCACTTAATTTTTTGCAACCTGATTTAGTTCTATACTGATTAATTGTTCCTTAAAATTTGATTTTTTTTAGGGCTTCAATGATGCTGTGAATGAGTTTGTGGATGATGGCTGGTCTTTAATGGGTAATGATGGTGCTGAGGATGTGACCATAGCCATTAACTCATCTCCAAATAAGTTTTTTTGGGTCCCACTATGGTACCTCGATGTTCCCTGCATTTGGAGCTGAGGCGTTAAGTGCCAAGGCATCAATGTTGCTGCAGGTAACTTGACATCATCAATAATGCTCTTTGGCTCATTGACATAGACTTGCTGAAATCTAATCTGTGACATGCTTGAAAACCAGGCTAACTTGAGAAATAATAACTTGAAGACTCTCTGCTCTGAGTTTGCCAAGATAATGCAGCAGGTTAATGTATTGATTTCTCTCAAACATTATATTCCTCCAATGCTTTTTCTATCTAATTGATGTGAGACTTTTTTAAGATATTTTAGTTCAAGTAACTTGAGATGGCTAAAAGATTCTAAAATTTTGTTGAATTGTTCAACATGTTTTAAAACAGCTATTATCTTTTTACAGGGGTTTGCTTATCTGCCAACAGGAATGTGTGTAGAGCATGAACAAGTCAGTATCTTATGAGCAGGTCATAGCCTGGAAAGTTCTGAATGATGATGATTCCAATCACTGTCTTGCCTTCATGTTCATGAACTAGTCTTTTGTCTGATGCGAAGAAGGAAAAAAGCCTAAGACATAATAGTTTGAGTATTGGGCGAAGGTGCAAAAATAGCCACCATAAATTTAAAAATGGACACTTATAATTCTCGTAAATTTAAGGGGGCAAAACCGTATACTGTAAACTAAAATAGGGCAAAACCGTACATTGTAAACCAAAATGGGGCAAAAGTAACCTCTCTGTTAGGCGGAGTTAAATAGACATTTTCCAGACGTGGGATTCATTATCAGTAAATGATGTGTCAAACCCAAAATCCACTGTGGAAGTTGAAATGCATCCAGTTGAACCCAAATCACTTGAAAAGAACCCTGAACCCCCAAATCATTTCAATAAAAACCAAATAGAACCCCAAATCACGTGAAATCCACCCTACTTCTTCGTAATCATCTTTAAGCTAAAAAATAAAGCTCCATGTGAAAAATAAAAGTCCCATCAACATATTGCACCTTTAAGTGTATGATATGTCATTTTACTGATGGTGGGGCCACGTCTGAAAAATGTCCGTTTAACCCTTCCTAACATAGATATTACTTTTGCCCCATTTTGGTTTACAGTATACAGTTTTGCCCCCTTAAATTTACTAGAGTTATAAGTGTCCATTTTTAAATTTACGGTGGCTACTTTTACACATTTGCCCTTGAGTATTTGATAGGATAGAAACATAGAGGTGTCTTATGGGACATGCTTTTGGTGTAATGATCCATGTATACGGTCTTTGCTCTTCACTATAACGTACCTATTAACAATTGGAACATAACAATTAATAATTGGAGGAGCATGCCCATTAACAATTGAGTCATTTGAATTAACTTACATGTTAACAAATGCATCTTCTTTATTAACAAACCAGAAGGTAATTTTAATGTGGCCAATTTCCCCTCTTTTGCAATCAGTTTCGCTACAGTTGCAACATAACTATTAGCTATTGGAACATACCCATTAACAATTGGATCATTTGAATTAACTTCCTTGTTAACAAATGTGTATTCTCTATTAACAATTGCAACATAACTATTAACAATGGAACATACAAAATAACAACTAGAGCATTCCCATTAACAATTGAGTCATTTGAATTAACTTACATGTTGACAAATGCGTCTTCTTTATTAACAATTGCAACGTACCTATTAGCAATTGGATCATTTGAATTAACTTCCTTGTCAAAAAATGTGTATTCTCTATTAACAATTAACAACTTGAACATAATAATTGACAACTGGAGCATAACCATTAACAATTGGACAATTGAACAATTGTGAAATTGTATGCTCTAGTTGTTAATAAGTTTGCTTCAATTGTTAATAAGTATGTTGCGGTAGTTAATCAGAATGAGCGAGGTTTACCCTTGAGACTCTGAACAATTGTAAACTTTTATGCTCCAGCTATTAATGGAAATATTGTACTTGTTAATAGCTATGCTTCAATTATTAATAGATATGTTGCAGTGGTTAATCGGAATGAGAGTAGGGTTAACCTCTGGGAACCCCATTGAACAATTATGAACTTGTATACTCTAGTTGTTAATGGAAATGTTGTATTTGTTAATATGCATGATCGAATTGTTAATATGTATGATTCAATGGTTAACTACTAAGAAATCATTTCATACATGGTACAACAAACCTAAAAGTTCACAACTTCATATATTGAAACGATTAAAATACAAAATGACAAAACCAATATTCTACTTTACCAAAGAAATAGGGGAAATCCATTATCATAAAGGGATTTGATGGGTCAATAAAATCTCATATTTGTTGTTTGCCATTTAACTAGAACAATTATTTTCTTCACTCAAGACAATGATCAAACACCATATGGGCAATAAGGGACAGGAACTCAAATCACCCTGAGAAATCAATCACAATTGGGCAAAATTCTTGGGGTATATCTACACAGTGTAAATTTCTCAAAAATATAAAGAAGTTCAACTTCAATACATGGTCGAGGCTAAAGAAATAAAGACAAGCAGCAACTCCTCTAAGTTCAAGCTAAAAACATAAAAGAAAGTGAGGCTTCACATGGGGAACAACGAACAAGAACACTTCACCCAATCAACTGGGCATTTGAAAACTTAAAACAAACAATGGTTCTTGCGTGTATTTGAGAAGAGAGACGAGAAGAGGAGAATATGATGAGGGTGTGTTTAGTGTTGAGGTTGGTAATTTGTGTTTTAGTGTGGGAGCATTCAAGTCTTTTCACAACATTTACAAATGTTAAATACTTAGTTCATTCATAGTCCTTTTAGAAGTTTAAATTCTTTACTTGTCCTTTTGGGTATTAGGAGGAATTTATTTGTCATTTTCCCATTAGTTAATGAAAAAGGACAAGGAAAGTGTGTATATAATAAATGAATAAGGATACAAATGAAAACATTTATTCGAACCTACCAATAGTAAATGTTCCAACTTGTTTTTATTGGGGTTGAAGGTTGGCACACAAAAGTTTTTGAGGCCATGGGCGAAATTGCCATGGAAGTTGTAAAAGTGGGGGCAATATTACCCGTCTATCATTTAACACTAATGGTCAGCTTTATTGACAAAATATGATGGGTTGGATATGCCATGTGTTATCCATTCCACATGCCATCTCATTTTTCTTAAATATCAGATTTTTTAAATTGAAACAAGAAACCAATGAAAAGTCCGTTCTCTCTTCTCTCTCTTTTTCACAAGTTTTGTCTTCCCATTCTCCTCATTGATATATCTGCCATAACCAACTCAGCTCTACATTGTGGCATGTGAAATGACTCTTAAGTTTAATTAAAGGAGAAATTAAATTGCCTCACTTTTACAACTTCTAAGGCAACTTCACCCTCTAAAAAACTTACAGGTGCCCAATGCAAAGACTTCTAGGGTAAAAATGTCCTTAAACGTTTTTATTGTTATGTGTGAAAAGGTTGACTAGTTTTTATTATAGGGGCCACAATACAACTGAAGAACGATATACTATACCCACGAAACGAAGTTGATCAAGGTTATAATACTCTAGTATTCAGAAAGCATTTATTTTGTAGGTAAGAAAAAGAGAAAGCATTCATTTTGGATGCCCTGGTTTATCCGTTCCATATCTTCCCAACATTTAACCCAAAATTATGTGATTTTCTTGTTAAAGTTTTGTCTTTCATTTTATCATTACATGCCAGATATAAAATAATGAATATCTAAAATCTTATAGGTAAGAATACATTAAGTTTTAAATTTTATATATTTTTTCAATGATTTAATGCTTTAGGATGGAGAAACCATCGTGCTGAAATGATTACAATTTTGGAAACTCAAAATGCAAGTGCTTTGATGATTCGCTTCGGCAAGCTGAGCTACAACCACAAGCAGACATGACTGGGCAGTCACTCTACTCTTCCCATGGTTCAATAGTTGGCCTGCTATCGAAGGCGCTGATTGTTGCGAAAGCAACCTTGCTCAAACTTGATGATTGGTCCTGCATGTGCTTGAGGAAACAAGTGCTTCCTGATGGTCAGTGAAAGAACTTAAGATTTAACATTGGAGACCATCCTCAGGACATTCAAGTCAATCTGTGTTAATCAGCACAAGTTAATAATTTTAAGAAATCATGCTTGCTAATTGGTTTAAGAAAATATGAGCAATGATTATGTGAAAACTAATTTTGAAATTGTCTACACGTTCACATAGTTTCACTATCAAGACATGAACTCTATTTATACTCTCATAGATAAATATCAATGTGATAGTACAGAGAGTATCAAACAGGTGGCATATTTTCAGAGTTTCATAAGCAAGTATAGTTCAATAAATATGCCTCAAGGATGTTCATGTTAGATCATGAAGACATGTGAATTATTAACACAATGAAATTTTGAAAAATCTTCATCCTCACAAAAATGAAATACTGGAAATCTTCATGCTCACAGAATAGTTTGATTTTAAGACTAAATCCGGTTTACAAAAACAACCAAATTTCAGCATATGATTACGAGAATAATTTCCAAATTTTAGCTCAAGTTCTTCTAGATATGCTCAGTGTGATCTCATTGTTCTTAGGATATCAACAAGCTTGAAATTCATACAGATTATAGCATGCTTGTGATACTATGCCATGTTTTACAGATCTAGCAGAGTTTAATTCAAGGCATTTCCTAAGATTTCTAATGCATGTCAGACAAGAGAGAGACTATCCATTAAATTTCACAACAGAATGTGTAAGGGATATAAATGCTCATGTGTATTGGCGAGAGTTTCTCAGGTTTAGTATAGTCATTCCACACATCTTGATAAGGGGCATTTTCGTTGCCATTCTCTCTTGGTTATTCTCATTGTTCAAGCTTCAATAATCTGTGTCAACATTCTTAAACCACAAACTTGAACCGAGATCATTAGTAGATTGAGAACTTAAAGATGTAATTAAGAGGGATGTATTGTTCTCGAAACCATAGCTGCTTATGCATTGAAAAACTTGATGCAAGAGATACCACATGAAATGGAAAATCAGAAATAACTTTTGAATGCTATCATGAGGTATGGTTGTCATGTAAGTTTAAAGAGGATCGGAATCTGTTTTGAAAGTTTGCATTTCAAAAAGGATCTTTCAAAAATCAAGGTGAATGCATAAACTATTTTCTTTCATGAGAGGCGCCCTTAAAAAGATTCGCTAAGCATATATGAGTAAAACGATTTAGACACCATATGAAAACTCTGAAGAAGGTTTTTAGTTTTAGTGTCAAAATTCTGAAACTAGTTCTGAATCTTCTTAACAATGTCAGAAATCTTGGAACACAATGATTCAGCATGCACAAATTCAGAAGGTTTTGAAGAAAGTTCAGTTTCAAAGTGTCAGACTTCTTGAATCTGTAAAATCAGTATGCATTATATCAGAAAATGAATTTGATATGATAGGATCATTTTTACAGAAAATAAGGTCATCACAGATAAGGGAAATCATATCAGTTTCAGAGAAATACAAGCTGTTAAGCCCATCATGCATTTACTACCCAAATGATTATTCAAGTAAAGAGGAAGGTAAGAATGATATCACCATAGCTCCATTCGCATCAAGCAGTAGCTCGCTTGATTTTGGTTGGCAATGCAAGGATTCTATTTTCAGAGCAGCACCAAAATCTATGCGTGACGAATGCTTATCAAGACTTGACTAATTGTTCAGATGAGGTACAGTCCTGAGTCTTGCTGAGGCTAATAGGATGGACTGGAGCTGGTGCAGAGGGATGAATTCACTTGGTGATCACTACCACTGGCATCTCTGGCCTCTTGAACCCATACTTCATACACAGCTCTTCAATCAGATTGGGTGCTGGCGCAGACGGAGACACAGGCTCAGCAGAGGGTATCTCCGCAGGTTGATCACTCAGCGCTATCTCAAGCTTGCCTCTGTGTTAGCAGACTGTTGGGGGCACATGAATCAGATGGCTTCCCCAAGGGCGAGCCTTCCTGCTTGGGCAATCCGCTTCATTTCAATTTCCCTTCTGAGGGCAGCAGTGACATCCTGGTCAAGTCCGAGGGATGGCTATCTTAGCCTATCTCTCTCTGATTTTGCTCATGCTCCTTGTTCATTTTAGCCCATAACTCATCTAACTCTGATTGATTGATCTGGACAAGAATCTGTTGAAGCTCCAGGGGTTCTACTATGGCTTTTCAGATCAACAGTCTCACTAAATTCAACAGATCCTTCAAATGTTGATGCATCTCCTATTGTAATGGATCCGTGAGGGAGATAAACATTTTGATCTCAACCTTCAAACTGGGAAGTCTGAGTTTATCAGACAGGGTTGCTGGGGTCTTGAGGTTGGCTTGACCTAGCTTTCCCTTTTCCCTTCTTGTTCATTCAGAACATTCTTAGGATCAGCAATTGACTCTTCTTCACAGTCTGATGGCTCACCGAGGGAGGAGATCTTTTTTTTTAGCCAGAGTCTTCTTCACCCTTGTCTTGCTGAACCTCCGGATTGCCTTTCCTACAAAATATCAGATAGTTCCTTCCTTTTGTATCCAAGTCTGGATCTGAAGGTCAGTTTGTAGGTTATATATAATTCACATGCACTTAGAGATTACTTGCTATGTGTATGGCATGGTGAATCTATCATGACTATATGCACAAGGATATACAAGGTTTTTGATCAAGACAATCATGGACAGCATGTGGATTATGAACATTATTAATTTCTTTAAGCTTTCTTCTATGATTAATATAATGTTCACATCTTAGGATGCTTAATGTAAAATCTCAATAAGTCCATCTAACATCAGCATAGGAGATTTTACTATCAAATGCTTCGTTGCTAAGTGATCCCTTGCTTACCCAAGGAGATCTTCTATACTTATCCTTGGTTCGAAGCACTTTCTTCTGAGAGGTAGGATTCAAGAGCCTTTTCAATGTTGATCGAGGAATCCACTCTCTCTTGTTCTTCTCAGGATAGTTGAATGGAACTCTGTGATAGCTCATCCTTGAGACAGAACCATTGTCCCTTGTGGTTGCCGACTGCTTCTTATGATTGTACCAGGGGGTTTCAGCAATTGCATCACCGCGAGTTCTCTTCTTTGGGGTAAGAGGAACTCTTGATCTTTCCTGCACAAGTAAGGCACTAGAAGGATGTTTTGGTACCCATTTGTACTTGGGTCCTACAAGGTTAGCACTGGACCTTACTTGTCCTTTAGGAATCCATACAAATTTATTTCTCTCATTTGAATTTCTTCTAAGACTGCATGTGTGAGAAATATGTCCTAATCTACCACAATAATGACAGATAATAGAATGAAAATCAAAATGAGGTTTTCTATCATTATCATGATTAGTTTTCTTTAGAAAAGCTTTTTGTTCCTTTGAAATCTCAGTTTCTTTTGAAAGCTTTTCCTTTTCCTTCAACACGTGTTTACAATCAAAACATTTTTCAAGACATGTTGAAGTTTTCCCTGCCGATAGTGGGCTAGCTATCGGAACCACTAGTTCTTTAAAAGAAACCTCGGAAACTTTGGACGTAGAAGAAGAAATTAGTTTTTCAAGTTTCCTATCTTTTTCTTTTAAGCCTAGAAGTTCTTTTGCAAGTTTACAATATTCGGTATATAACTCATTGTATGCATCTTGCAATTCAGAAAGTTCAAGTTCAGATCCAGATACCTCACTTTCTGAATCTTCTAGGCAGAAATGGATACTCTCTTCACTGAAGCCTGCTTCCTCAATATCACCTTCCAGAAGCTCATCAGTAGATGATCCACAAAGAGCACGAGTTGAGCTTTGGACAGCTGTGCTTTCAAGAGATGGGTTAGAAGCATATATCACATCAAGAGTATTCCAAATATCTCTAGCACTAGAGCAGCGTTTGATCTTCTGGAAATCATTTTCAGTTAAGCCTTTGTATAAAATTTGCATTGCTCTAATGTTTAAGGAAAACAAATTTTTCTCCTTTTCAGTCCAGTTTCCTCTTGGTTTGAAATCAAAATCATTTTCAAAAATATCTCACATTTTCAAACTAGTGGATTGTATAAAACTTTCCATTCTTGCTTTCCACCAACAAAAATCAATATTTTCTAACACAGGTGGAATGGTATGATCAAAGCCTTTGGAAAACATTTTAACCCAAACCAGCCAAGGTCTTTACACTTGAGATCGTTGGATCCTTTAAACAAGTGACCTGCTCTGATACCAAATGAAATGTGTGGCTGTCACCCAAGAGGGGGGGTGAATTGGGTGAGGGAATAAAAACTTAAACTCTTTTCCGAAAGACTGCTTGTGCTTGGTGATGATGATAATAAGTAATGGTATGCACAAGTCAGTATGTTATGTGATGCAAAATAGAATGTTTAAATGTAAATTTATGCACACATAAATTTATCCTGGTTCGGTCATCCAGACCTACATCCAGTCCCCAGGCTACACCTGAGATTTCCAATCCACTATTCTTGTTTAAACCGGGCACAAGAGAAGCCTTTACACTTTAGGTTTTACGAACACGGGTTCACCTAACAACCCACAGGTTTTGCTAACGGCTAACCTGCAAACCTAACCGCAAGTTTTACGGGATCACTTGCAACCTTTACAACCGCAAGTTTTGCGGGCTCACTTGCAACCTATACAGCTCCCCCTCACACCTAGAAGGGTTCAGTCTTTACAGACAATGATTTAACAATGATTACAATACTGTTCTTCAAGCGACAAGCTTTAGAACAGGTTTGATAGGATGTTCACTCTATGAACTGATTGTGCTAAACACTTAAGCTCAACTAAGTGGGTTCACTCAATGAACAGATTATGTTACTCACTTAGGTACAATGATTGCTCTCCACTAATTTTCTCTAAGAGTATTACAACTTTATAATCAGAGAGTAGAAGATGAGAAGGATATTTCAGATAGTAGGCTTGAGCTTCTTCATTCTATTTCTCTTGCTTATCAAACTCATAAAGCTATCTCTTCAGAAATGAAGAATATCTCCTTTTATACCAGCCTCTGATTATCCAACCGTTGGAGAGGCAATAAGGCCGTTTGAATATAGCCGTTGGGGCCTTGTTTACGTTGTCCTCATTAATGCACATCAGGGTTGACTTTGCTTTATCTGAAAAGGTGCTCTGACCAGCTGTTCTGTCAACACTGTTCTGACAACACTGTTCTGGCAAAAGTCGTTCTGACATCTATACACTGTACGATCTGACTCTTGCTTGTTGTCAGATGAGGACTTCGTTCCTCAAGCATAAGTCCAGGATGCTAAGAGACTTACTATCGGAAGCTCTCTTGCTATCTGAAGTGAAGCTCGTGGACTCTAACATTCTGCTTGCTATCACATAGAGGAACTTCGTCTTCCAAGCACTTGTCCATGAATGATAAGAGCGCTTTGCTATTGGATGCTCTCTTACTATCAGAAGCTCTCTTATGGACTCTGACTCTTGTGAGTAGTATGAGCTTTGACATCTTGAATGAATCTTCAGATTATGTTCTCCTTATCTCTCATACTCCTCATGCTTGGTAGGTAACAATGTTGTTTGAATATCTGTTAACCTCTTGTTACCGTTGGGAAGTACATCTTCTTAAACGCTCCATTAAAGCTTAGCAGGGTTGACTTGCTTTATCTCTGAAAAGCAATTCTAACCACTCTGCTCTGACAACATCATACTGACTTCTGAGCATATGTACTTCTGACTCTTGTAATCCTGCTGACGGATGATCATCGTGCATCGTTCATTGTTCATCCGGAAGCGGCAGTCTTGCTCTGCAAGAGTTAGTCTCTGAATTCCAGTGCCAAGAGTATTTGCATCCGGAAGCTCATTTGCATCCGGAAGTAAAACTTAGTTCTGCACATACTTGTTAGTCCAACTGAGTAATATATATAATCAAGTATAGTAGGAACTATACATGCTGTGGGAAGCTTGTTTGCTATGGGAAGCATTCTTACTTAGACTATGTTCTGACTTAGTGTATTGTCTACTGACGCTAGGGGATGTCTATTCCAATAGTCAGCGTAAGTCTCGTTATTTTACTCTAAGTCTTCCGGAAGCGATTCTGCATCCGGTTGTATTCTAACTAGGGATTTGATTTTAGTCTAATTCTTCCTAAGTGACTTAGTGTGTTATTTACTCATGCTATGGGATGTGTAGTATAACAACACATAATCACATGCAGTGGGAGTTCAATTGTCTTAAGGAAGCTCTCTTACTTCAGGAAGCAATTCCACATCCGGAAGTACTCCTACTGAACGTTGAGTTATGATCATATCATACTCACTGACGCTCAGTGTTACCTAAGCCAACAGTCAGCTCTAGTCACTAAGCAATCGGAAGCAATTATACATCCGGTTGCATCTTAACTTAGTCTCAAGGGTTTTGTACATCTAATGCTCCTAGACTGAGTTATGACTAAGTGAAGTGCTTGCTGTCGCTGGGGGATGAGACATTCATCCGCGAGCGCTAGTCCTAGTCCATCCGGAAGTGATTTCGCATCCGGTTGTGATTCCGCTGTGGGATGAGTCTTTCATCCGTGAGCGCTAGTCTTAATTCATCCGGAAGTGAATCCGCATCCGGTTGTGACTTAACTTAGGATTCAGTGTTAGCAATCTAGACTGGGTTCTAACCAAGTGTCTCACTTGCTTCCGCTTGCGTCCCCTATGGGATGTGTACTCCATCCGCGAGCGCTAGTGCTAATACTTCCGGAAGTGATCTTGCATTCGCAAGTGATCTAACTTAGGATTCTAACCATGTCATCTAATCCTTCCTAAGTGTTGATTATGTTCTTTTAAGTACTAGACCATATCATACCTTAGTCACCATCAAAACTTAAGATTCTAACACTCATATGATAATGTTGGCAAAAAAAATTGGTAATGGAAAATTACTCTATGTCATTATTCAAATGTCTTAAACACTGTCTTGAGCAAAAAAATATAATCTATTACATGATAAAAACATTCTATTCTATTTTTTGAAAACTATCTAGATCATGTGTTGGTGTCATTGAATACATCTTTTGCTTGTTTAGAATATAAGTCCATGTATTCGAATAAAGAGAGTACTTCCTAAGTTCACTAAACATATTCGAACACTAGTTCATTTTCTCATAATACTGAGCTTGCATTGGGTGATGCATTGGGTGATAGATTATATAAAGCTTGTCTTTGATCACATTGTGTATGACCATTAAGATATTCAAATTCGGTCTACACCACCCAACCGTTGATGCACTCTAATCCAACGACCCAAAACTATTATTTTCATTTGAATAACCAAAGAAAGGGAAGGGATATTCTAAGCGGCATTAATCTCAGCATCCCTCAAAATCCTAGAATCCTGTCCGTTGAAATGATCTGTGGGCTCACAATAGTGCCACGTTCGTAAATAATACTACCTCTGGTCCTAAATATAAGACCTAGATGATTTTTTTTTAGAGATTAAGGTTGCGAAATAAGTTATTAAATTATAACATATTTGATATATTTTTTAGATTATCCATTAGTTTATAGGTAAAATATACTAGTCTAAGAGAAAAATTAGGTAAACCATCAAATTATAATTAACTAATTTTGCTCTTTTAGGATTTTGCAAAAAAGTCAAGTAGGTCTAAGTCTTATATTTAGGACCGGAAGAAGTAAAATATAATTCTTCAGCTCACATACCCTCCCCGGACGATAAATAAGGATAAGTTTCTCTCATCCCCTGTATGTATTTCCGGCCACGAACGCCACAGATGACGCCACCTTGGGTGCTATCTCCGCCGCCGCCGTTAAAAAATACTTCCACCAACCAAATGTCCGTAGATGGCCTTACGTGGCTTTTGATTTTGACTCAACAATGGTAAAGGTAAAAGGTCAGTGAATTCAACTCCTATGTTTACCTATTTATGGAAAAGTGTATCACAATTCCTTCAAAAGAGTTTGATTTCTTTCTTTCTGTTTTCTTTTCTATGTTAGTTTACTTATGTTCTTGATATGTGATTAGAAGTGATTATGGGTTTTCAGGATGGCCATCCTTCTGTCATAAAAAGCATGGATAGATAAATGCAATTTCCGTAATATGTATTATATAAGATCACAATATCTACCTTAGTAACTTGAATTTAATGCCTCTATATTTTTTTTTTGGGAACTTTACTCTCAGATTCTGTAAAAACATTTCGATTGGACTTTTTTAGTTTTCCATTTGAAGGAGTTGTGTTTTCCATATTCCAATCTATGCCAGAGGTATTGTAGTCTTTCTCACTCACTCCTTTTTGATGAGGGGGCTTCATATTACCCTTTGTCATTTGTTCTTGGACAATAATAATTAAATAAATAGGCACACACATTTACATTTATATATCTGCATACAAGCTTACAGAAAGATTCTAAGCTTTTGAAAGGCCTAGGAATGATGCCTGATGATGAAACATTTCTGCGCCAGGTCACTCGAGATTCCATAGAGCTACAAGCTCAAGAAGCCACTCTGATGAATATAGAGAATCAGATGTGCTGAAACCTTTTTTTTTCTGGCCCAGCAATTACAATGCAGTCTGCAGGTACTCTAATTCTTCTTAGGAGTGCTCTCTTGAGTCCTAATTATAAGAGTTTGATTACTAATTTGTATGTGTCACAGAAATTAGCCAAGTTAGTTATTTGTAACACATGTTGCTTTTCCTTAAAATTACCCTTTAATCTTTACCCAATTAATAAACCCCTACCCCGTTTGATTTGATCATATAGTTATTCTCAAGCCATTTCAATGTTTATTGGGCCAAAAAACTGGACGCAAGACTAACATCATTTGTCTTCTATAAATTTTATTCACCCCCAAGTAAACTACTGATTAATTTTCATGAACAATCATGTTCCTTCCCCTTTTAGAATTAGATCTTGAGAAACATAACCTTCTTTCTAATTTTATCTTTCAATGTTCTTGCCCCTATTGTCATGAAAATTAAAATTACTAGTATTTGCATCTAATGTTATTAAGGGACATCAACAACTTTCCAGTCTTGTATTTTCAGAATTGAATCACACTGATCATGCTTCCATGTCTAGATGTCAGATGGAAATAGACTTGAAAGAATGGGATTATGAAGTCAGTCAATCATTGAGCATAGATGGAAATGGTATTTTCTTTACCAAGCAAGGTACTGAAGTAAGCATGATGAATAATTCTTAAGATGTAAGAGAGAAGACTCTGGTGGATCCATCAACATCTTGCCATTTACTTCCTCTAACCCTGTATAGCTTAGTGTTGAATTCATTTTGTTTATTAATTTTTTCTGATTCCTATATAGAGGGAAAAATATCAACCGATTTATCGTCTTAAACACTGTCTTCATCATCATCATCATCATCAACATAAACCTTATCCCAATTAGATGGGGTCAGCTACATGGTCATTGTGCTCTATCAATAGTCATGCTTGGAGGTAAACATTTCATCAAAAGATCTCATTGGTCTTCCTCTCCTTCTTTTGCAGTGATTCCATACCCTTTGATCAATTTTTCTTACTGCTCATCCACTTCTCTTCTTTGAACCTTTTGTTTCTTTATATGTCTTCTCCCATAATATTATGATAGCCCTTGCGAAGTACCAAAAAATGACACATTGATAGAGACATTGCGTGTGTCCATGCTCAATAGATTCGACATATTTTTACGTTGGCTGCTGAAGCCTAACACAACCCTACTTCTTTATCCGGACTAGGGACCGTCTATAAATATAGGCGGAATATTCCGTAGACACACAGTCACACGAGGGTAAATAACCAAGCGTGACACGAAGTCACGAATACAAACGTTATATAATAATGAAAGAGTTAAATGATCCGTTATATATATATATGACCTTACTTACGTCATGTTCTTTTCTCCAGGTTCTTAAGTTCTTTTAATATTGGAGTGACATGTGTCCTTTTATAACAATCATCTGTTCAAATGGCCTATATTGAAAGAACTTGAGAACCTGGAGAAAGGAACATGATGTAAGTTTTTCTCCATATATATATATATATATATATATATATATATATATATATATATATATATATATTTGTATATGGAGAAGTGAGCAAATAAATAAATAATAAAAATAAAATAAAATGATATATATAAACCGTTATATAAAAAAATAAAAAAATAAAAAACATAAAAAAATAAATAAACTGTTATATAAGAAACAACTGTTAAAAAAAGAAACAAACAAAAGAAAAAAAGAAACATAAATAAATAAATAAATAGTAAAAATAAGTAAATAAACAAATAAATAAATAAAAGAAGTAACCGTTGAAAAAAAAATTGGGGAAGCAACATTAAAATAGATAAATAAATAAAATAAATAAAAAGAAGTAACTGATCCTAAAAAAAGGCAAACATATAGGGAAGTGAGCAAATAAATAAATAAATAAAATAATAGAAATACAAACAAAACAAATGCAATATAGATAGGGTAAAAGTGCAAAAATAGTCATTGTAAATTTAAAAATGTGCAACTATAACTCTGGTAAATTGAAGGGGGCAAAACTATACACTGTAAATCAAAATGGGGCAAAATTGGGCAAATGTGCAAAAATAACCATCGTAAATTTAAACGTACGTTTTCCAGACGTGGCCCCACTATTACTAAATGATGTGTCATACATTTAAGGGTGCAATATGTTAATGAGACTTTAATTTTTTGATGAAACTTTATTTTTCAGACGATTACATAGAAATAAGGTGAATTTCACATGATTTTGGTTCTATTTGGTTTCTTATCGAAATGATTTGAGGGTTTAGAGTTTGTTTTTAGTGATTTAGGGTTCAACTGGATGCATTTTAGCTTTCACGTTAGATTTTAGAATTGACATGTCATTTACAGATGGTGGAGCCCACGTATGGAAAATGTCTGTCTAACTCGGCCTAACAGAGAGGTTACTTTTGCCACATTTTGGTTTACAATGTATGGTTTTGCCCCATTTTAGTTTACAGTGTGCAATTTTGCCCCCTTCAATTTACTAGAGTTATAGTTGCTCATTTTTAAATTTACGGTGGCTATTTTTGCACCTTTGCCCATATAGATATTACAATTTTAGGACTGAAAAATAGTTTTTGGAATTAAAAACATAAAAAGCATACTTTCTGTGACGGTAAACATAATTTTCGCAAAAAAAAAACCAAAATTTAAACGGGCAAAAACATAATTTTTGAAGGAAGAGGCATAATTTTTGGGGCGGAGACCGTAATTTTCGCAAAAAAAATAACAATAAATAAATAAAAAATAAGAGCAACAAAACTTGCTATGTTCAACGTGAATAGTGAGAGTAATACAGCTTTAGTAGAAGTACCATGAAAACGTGGAAACTGTTAAGTAGGAAAAAAAAGCAAGTCATAAACCAATTCCTAAATAAGTGCAAAAGAATCTAAGTAATAACCAGCAAACGGATTATTTCCTAAATTATTAAACAAATAATTAATCAAAAAATAATTAAAAATAATCCATTATATCGTGTACATGAAAATGTGGAAAACTGTTACTGTCAAAAAAAATAAATTAATTAAAAGAACAAGTCATAAACCAATTTCTAAATAAGTGCAAAAGAAATCTAAATAATAACCACCAAATGAATTATTTCTTAAATTATTAAATAAATTATTAATCAAACAATAATTGAAAACTAATCCATCTTGAATTAATCTTCAACAGAATTAAAACACCTTCTTGATAATTAGGGACTAAAATATAAACGAAGAATTTTTTTTAACAAATGCAGAAATTTAAGGGAAAAAACGATAATAATAATAATAAATTGGGAAAAAGGGAAAAAAACTAATAATACATAAATAAACAAAAAAAACGTAATATATTTTTGGATTTTTTTCCTAATAATAATAATAATAATAGTAAATAAACAAAAGCAATTTCGCATAAAAAAAATAAAAAATGAAAAAAATAAATAAGAATAAATAAATAAATAAAAAACACTGTCTTAAGTAAAAAAATATAATCTATTACCTTATCAAAACAATCTATTTTTCTGATAAAAAAAAAACAATCTATTCTATTTTTTGAAACTATCTAGCTCATTTTGCTCCAGTTATGCCACCTTTCTCTATTTTTCATCTTGCTGCAGCATTTGCCCCTTCTTCTGAAGCCAACTTTAATTTCATATTTCTGAAAGCATATAAGACAAATGGAGAAAAATCAATTGAATTTATAGTGGAACACAAACTATATAAAGTAAACAGTAACAAATATAAGAGTGTCTCTCAACTTGTAAATAACTTGAAACATGGTTTCTTGTCAAAGAAGGTTCTTCCATGTACTTAAGAATTAGAGATGCCGTCGCATCTGAGACACAATAAAGAATAAAAGAACCATAAAACCCTCTTTTAAATATGAATATAGTAATGCTGAATTGTTCTCGAAATATTGCTTTAGTCTTTTCCCAAAATGTGGTATTTTGTTTTAAGTTCAAATGACCCAACTTGGGCTTTCCACAATTTACCCACCTCAATTGTCCAAGTCCCAATTGAGCAGACTTTATATGTCATTTCCCCAAAAATCAATACATAATAATAAGGAAATGCATGCATACGTTCAAGGCCACCAACTTTATCCACGGCATCAAGAAATTTCTGCTGGAGTTTAGGATTTTTCTTCCAGTTTATTCTTGGGGTTTTTCTTGGTGCTTGAAGATAAGGGGAGGGACCATGATTCTGGTTTTGATTTTGATGGTTGTTGTTTAATTTATCCACGCGTTCCCTCATCGCACAAGTAATTGCAATTGGTGGGGGTTGTTGAGGCGCTTGAAGAGAAAAGAAGGCACTCTGAGTCTCAATACAATTCTGATTATGATTGTGATGGTTACTGTTAAAGTTATCCACATCTTCCTCTATTGCATAAAGCTCAGCAAGTATCCACAACAAGCTTGCTAAGTGAGTGCTACTAATTGTTGGCTTAAACAAAATATGACATGCTCCGAATTTTAATGGCTCCCCTTCTTGAAATGATGTTTCATTCTCACATATAACTGCAAAATGCAAAGATGTTGTGAATAGGCTAAGCTCTCTCATACGGCCATACATAATTTTCATATGTAAATAATATAAGCTTACTATACTTACCAACATGTGGAATCTGTTTTTGCTTGCATTGGTATTCGATAAACACATATTTATCGTCGTCTTCTAATGTGGCATTGCTCAAAATCAAATCATAAGCAATAGTTTCTGCCGCTTCTAAAAGGAAAATGGCAGTTTTGGCATCGGGAATGAAATCGATTTGACAAGACAGATGAAGAATTTCATAAATGAAGTCATAGGTAGCATAATCTCCCACAAAGAGAATATTCATGGTTGGCAACCTAAAATAATATCATATTAAGTCAAATTTTTCCTCAATTGAGAGAGTTATGAAAATCATCTATACCTTAATGTCAGAATTACAACTTTAGAGGCATATAGAAAAAAGTAAACCACTTAAGAAAATCAAAGTTATGTATTTATTTATTTACATGTTACCTTATGATATGATAAGTTAAATAAGGAATAAATGGTTTATCTCACACACACCCCGCAGTATATATAGAGTGGTACGGTTGTTGTTGGGCTTATTTTCATAATTTATAAAAAATATAAAATAATTTCAAAAGACGCCACGTCATGGATCCACTGTAACATCCTGAAAAATTTAATTCAGGATTAGAGAGTGTTTTGGGAAATTTTGGAATTTTTAGGAATTTTTGGGATATTTTTGGAAATTCTGAGTAATTAATGTGTATATAATTAATTAAGAAATGAAGAGTGTGAAATATGAGGGAGTGGTAAAGCTAAAAATATTTTGAAGTTTAAAAAAGATTGGAGGCTGGTTTAAATGGTTTTAGAATTAAAAGAGTACACTATGGTAAGTTTGGGCTACAAATCATCAGAAAACACCCAAACCAAACGCGCCCCTACCTCCTTCTTCCTTAAATTGCCGACACACCCCCCCTCTCTCATTTTTCTTCTTCATTTCCTTCTCCTCCCTCCGCCTTCGTCTTCTTCGTTCTCCTTCCCCAAGCAGCCACCATGGGCGACGGCGGCGGCCATAGGCGCCGGTGGTGTCGAACGCCGTCCGCCTTCACTTCTCCCCTTCCCTCAACCTCACTTAAACCCATCCCCTTTTCACTTCGCACCTTCACTTCGTCCCCTTCAGTTCCGGCGAACCCATGGCGAGAATCCGGCGGCAGTGAGACTCTCCGACACGTACAAGCTTGGCCCCAAGTTCAGGTGAGCTTTTACTCACAAATCCCTTCATGGTTCTTCATTTTGATTAAGATTCCTTACTCCTCCTTCTTGTCTCTCGGTTTCTAGTCGCCCCTCACTGCCTAACACCTTTTCCGGCGAGAAAACCGGCGGTCTTTAGCCCATGAATCATTCACAGTTCCAAAATAAAGTTTAGGGTAAGTTTTCCTTTCCAAACTCTACTTGTTCTGCAATTTTGGGCGAGTCTGAGGGTGAATCCAACATGGGGTCTTGGGTTCTGAGTTGTGAAATGAAGAGCAATGAACACAAGCTTTGATTTTTAACATTTAGGAAAGGATTTGAGTATTGATTTTTCTTGGTTTGATGATTTTATGAAAAGCCCAAATAGGTTGTCACTATTCATCAATGCTTCTCTTCAATTTTGTATCTGAATCGACATTAAATATTGTTCAAACATAGTGATGAATTGATTAAAGAATAACTTTGAGCCTTACTAAGTTGCAACCTTCAGTCCCTTCACCTCTGTTGTTTGTTGGTTTTCTGCTTCTGGGTGTTTGATAATCTGTGGTTTACAATCTTGGATGAAAGGCTAATTATGTTTAGATTGTTCATTACACTCTAGATTTTGTTAGTTAGCATGATAGTGATGGAAGAACTATGCGTGTGTTTTTGTGTGTATCACTTTTGGTGAGAAGGAATGTTGAATGATGCTTTCTCAATTTGAAAGGGATTTCACTATAAGACAATAAAAATTCTGTTTTCATTCTTCTATTGTTTTAATTGTCTAATGATGAAAAGTACAGAGAAGTAATTGTGAAATTGAAATTGGCTTGATCCAATGTGCCATGAAGTTCAAATTTATAGAAGTCATGATTGATTTTCAATTATGAAAAGTGTTGGCTATGATTGCTTTTCGATTTGGTCTTACTATTGCTTGTTATTCTAATTCTTTGTTTTGCCAATTATGTGCTAGGATTATTTAGAAATTCTGTTTGTTGGAACCAATTAGATGGTGTCTTAAAGAAATGGTTGTATGAGTTATAATAATAGCTTTGAGTGATGGAATGCGAAAGCTAACAATTTAGAATTACTATAAGGTAATTGTAATGGTTTAATCTTCTGATTAGTATTTAAGTGTAATGTTTAATATGTAAGAATGTTTATTGATTTTATTATGATTTGGGGTTAAGACTTGAGAAACTAAGTTGGAAGCTTGATAAATAATTAGTTACATTATGGTTCATGTAAGTTCAAATATTGCATATCTTGAAAATAAGCTTGGAACATAGAAAATGAGGAACATAAATTGTAGGTGTGAAGGGATATTGAGTAATGTTAAAGCTATAATTGATTGGTAGGTCTTTGAAAAACAATGAAGAAGTGAAGACGTGAAAAGCTTGGCTGTGTATGTAAGTTTTGTGACTGCTGTCCTTTAGAAGGATTTTGATGTTTAAAAGTCTTAAATTGGTGATTCAAACATTGATATTTGTTCACAATGATAAACAATATGTTGTAATTCATGGATGATAATTAGTATAGTTTGAATTTGAATCATTAAAGTATATTGTTATCAATCAAATATGATTTGGAAGTAGTATGATCTAAGAGTGAATAACAAGGGTTGCAGGTTTAGGTCCTATTGGGAATTTAATGGTTTTGTCAAAAGTTTTAAAGGGTAAATAGCATAACAAATATATGTGAGTGTATGAAGTTGTGACGTGAGTGTGATGTCATAGATGATCAATGAACAATATTTTTCAAAGTGAATTAATGCTAAGCTGTAGGAAATGAATGTCACTAGTATTGTGTTGCTGAATTTTATGTAGTAATAATTGGGTTGTTTTTCTCATCATGCATGTGTGTTGAATTTATATTAAAATGTTACTTCTCATGGTGTTTGGATTTTGAAGTTTGTAACAGTTGCAAAATGGAAGTTGATTGCTTATCTGTACATATTACTGCTATGTGTGGTTATGTTTTGTACCTTGCTTAAAGAAGTTCAAGAAGGAAACATAATAAGCATGAGTTCTTTTAGTTGATTGATGTGGTTCATTAAGATAAATACATAACTGGGGAAGATTTGGGTAGTGATATGAAATACGAGAGAGACGTTGAACTACGATAAGAGGGAAATGATATTAATTTAGCATTTGGCTATATATTATTATAGGAGTGGATGCAGTAGGCTTTCGTGGCATCAAGGAAGAAAGGTTGAGAAATCGCGTAGAATTTGCTAAAGGGCGACAGGTAATCACTCTTAACCTTACTATAACATTGAGGGTGATGTTAGCTAGGATTTTCTAAAATCCTTTCTCACCCTCTATATATATATATATATTGTCTTTGAAAGGTTATTTTTATACAAAACAGGCTATCGGGTGCCTTTCAAACACGATTATTTTCATATAAAGAAATTTGAAACACTACATATATATTACTCTGGCTGTGGTTGGTATTGATCTGGAATGATTGTGGAAGGTATATAGATAGGTATAGTGTTAGACAGTGACTTGAGAAATTATGGAAATAGAAAAGAGTGATAGTGTTGAGTTTGAGATTATGGTGAGCTATGTTGTGGAAAACATGAAATGTGAGATTGAAATATTGAATGAGGTTGAAGTTGATGGAATATAGAATAGGTATTGTTAGTATTGCATGACACTGATTATTAGTACCGTCGGCCGATGTAACCTATCGATCTGCGCAATCGATAGGTTAATTGAACAGGTTCCTCGGATTTTAAAGGAACCAGGGACGTTTTCACTTTTTATAGTGCTCCCTTTTCAGGGACGTTTTCACTATTTAAAGTGCTCCCTTTTATGCTTTCAGATTTGAGACTGGGCACAGTGTCAATCATGTTTATTTTCATCTGTTGAGTTGATTTGGAACTGACTGAGGGTTTTGAGTGAGATGTGAGAAGTAGAGATGATGAATTTGAATTGATTTAGAAGGAGGGACTTAAATGATGAATGAAAGACTTGACATATATACATATATTACTGGTTTTAAAATGAGGTACCCTTTAGACGCCCTCGCTACCGCACATCTCACTGTTATAGTGAGTTAAGCGGTGATTACTGGGACAAACTGTCTCATCCCACGATTACTGACATTTTTGCAGGTATTCATGCACAGATGCAAGCAGCAGGAAAGGGAATTAGGTAGTAGTAGTTATATAGACTATTTGAAATTGTATATTGCCAATTTGTATAGGCCTGCATACGTTTCCGCATATATTTATATGTATTTGATATTATTGAACATTAGGTTGTTTATTTTTCTAACCATGTTAGGTGATTCTTTTCTAACATGGTTAGCTATTAATTATCCATGATAGTATCCAGGTTGTATTAGTTTATTCTTTCCTATCATGGATAAATTATAAAAGGATTAGAATAATCTTTTCTAACTATGATAGAGATATTAATATTATGGAAATTCTTTTTCTATCATAGTTAGCAAAGAGCTTAATGAATTGAAATAAATATTATTGGTTAATTAGGTAATTAGTAACACAATGTTACAACTTGGTTATCAGTATTTGGTATACGATAACCTAGGACTGTGTTGCATTGCATATAGATTGGCAATATACATAGTTTGTATTCCCTTCCTCCTGTGCATGATACTCTGGCCTTTTTGAGAGGATTATCGCTCATCCCGTGGTGGGGAGAGAGTGATAAGAGAAATTGAATAGGTACTGTGGAGAGATTGAGATGAACATAGAAAGAATAACGAAATAATGTTGATATGTATAAGAATTTAGGAAAAATAGCGAAATAAGGATGCTTCTCTGGGGTCTCGAGTATAGTTATGTGCCGGCCATAATCATAGTCGAGGCATCATGAGATCCCTTATTGGGTTAAAGAATTAAGGAATTCAAAAATAACAATTGATAATGAATACAATATGAAATAAGAATTGTTGATCTTGTCTTCTGATCGTTGTTTATTTAGTTAAATTGTTTGATTAGTTGGAAAATTGATTTGTTTATTAATTGGTTTAATTGAAATTCCATGGATATTGGTTGTTTTGAAATCTATACTTTGATGTTTGATTATAAGTAGTTATTTGAAGGTAATTGTTGTTTCAAATTTTGTTTGTACAGTTAGACAAAATCTTTATAGAATGATAAGTGAGTGTTGTTTAAGTGTAATTGATGATGGTGATTAATAAGCTAAATTACATATTATGTTAAAGGTGTTATAGTAATGTTAGATTTTATTGAAGAATAATTGATAGTCTTTTGTTGGACCTCATTGGTAAACTAAATAAGTTTGATGTTTTTGTAAGGCTTTCTTGAAAAGTTTTCTTTAGAAAAACGCCGCCATGATGCATGTTGTTGTGATTTTTGATTGTGATGTGATTTGATTATAAATGTGCATTGATTTTGTTTTGAACTAAACTATTTTGTTTTGGTGTGATGTTTCAATTATTAGGAAGTTTTGATGAGGTTTATGGATCATTCTAAGGTAATATTAAAGGATTGAAAATGTGATTTTAGATGAAAGTAATGGAAGAGGAATTAAAACATGTGACATATTGGTGATTAAATGGAGCTGAATGAGGTATGATGTTTTGATGTTTGAATACTGCTTGAGTGGTGCGTATTACTTATTTGATAATGGTTGCAAATTGTAGGCTTTCAAATAGATATATTGTGTTGAATGGTATAGAAAAGAATGAATATGCTTTAAAATTCTTGTAGAAATTTAGTGATAAATAAAAAGGGGTTTGGTTGAGCTTCGTAAACAAATCTTGAATCATTAGGTGCTTTTAACCCGACAAGTTTAGGGAGATATGGAGTTGAAAACTCTGAATTGGCGTAAGAACTATGAAATTGTTTAAAATACTTAAGGTGATGATGATGCGGCTAAAATGAAGAATTTGGTTCCGTTTACTGTTTTAAGCTTAGAGTTGGATGCTTTAATATGTAGATGTGTTTTGTTTTCGTGCATGTAATGATCTTTGAACAAGGGAATTATTGATCCTACGTGTTAAGCTTAGAAAATTTAAGCAGGGATAAAACATATGTATTTGAGGGTTTGTGTAGATTTAATCAATTAGATTGTGTTGAAGGAAGATTGATTTGAATGCCTAGATGATTGAGTACTTAGAAACGCAGTAACAGGACTTCTTTTGTGTTAAGTGTTGAAATGTAATGGCAAATGGATTAGTTTATTATTGTTTTAAAGAGATCCACTGTAATCATCTTAAAGTGATGTCAATGTGATTTTAGATGTAAGTAAGGAAAGAGGAGGTAAAAGGATGTGAAATATTAGTGATTAAATGAAGTTTTGACATGTTGAATACTATTTAACTGTGTACTACTTAGTTGAGGTTGTGTGTGAATTGTAAACTTGCTAATAGATATTATTGATTGGAGGATCAAATAGTTGTAAAATCCTGTAGAAGAGAATAATAAGAAAGTATAGTTTCTGATTTGGAAAATTGAAGCAATATTTTGTACTACATGGATTAAAAGAGATGATAGATTTTGTGTAAAGGGATTCTAATTGGTGAAGTCTTGAGTTGACTTGTTGGATAAATACCTTTATGATGAAGGGTAAATTAACAATGTTGTTTGATGTGGGGAGTTGCTCTTGCATATACAAATATACATGAGGAGATGAGTTGTAATCTTGATTATTGAACTACACCATAATGACAATGGATTGGTGTTTGATAGGAGAAATTTGGGTTTTGGATTAAATATTAATTAGGTGAAATACTTGGGATTTAGTTGTGATTTGATGACCTTGAGTTATATTCGTTTATAAATTGAAGACTAGGAAGGATAATTTGTTGAAATTTGAGGTTTTAAACATGGTTCAGTAATACACCATTTGGAATAATTAGGGGTTGTGAGCTTTAGAATTTTATGAAGGAAACCAATGAGGCGGTTAAATTGAAAGACATTAAATGACTGGAGTGAAGAAATAGATAATTGATTTTTCAGGTCTTGACTAATATTTATGGAATAAGTTTAGTACTTTAAGTAATGATAATGAACAATTCGTTAAGTTGTGGTAGTGAGTATTGAACTGTTAAGGCTAAGGTTGGTTTTAGTGTTTAGCCGGATGGACTCATAGGTTATATAAGGATCAATTGAATATATGAGATGTGATGAACTCAGGTTAAATGCTTATTTTGAAACTTTGTCTGGAATTTATGGACATAGAACATTTGTTTGAGGTTATAGTGAAAGGTGAAATGACGGGTTAAAGTTACAGTTGTTTCGCTTGAATGAATTGACATAGCTATAATTGAGAGGAGTTTTGACTTTAAGGATGAAAATACTATATATTGGCTATGAACCGATGAGTGACTAGAAATTATGGTTTGCAGAGTGGGATTTAGGGAATTGTGCTTGAATTAAGGTTAGGGTGATTACTTGAGATTACACTGTGGGGTGATGACTTAGAGTTGTATATATATGATTGAGGAGACCATTGGAGTTGAAAAGGATGTTGTTATCCGTTATAATGGACTTTAATGCAAGTGATTTGAAGTTTAGATGACTAGTAAGTGAAGGATAGCTAAGGAAAATAGGATGAGGATTGATGGATGATTTGTATATTGCAAGATGATGAATGATGTTGAGTGCATTGAATTGTGGGTTAATAGTGAGAGTTTTATAAATAGTTAGAGTTTGTAGGAGGAATGCAAGAGTGAACTAGGCATTTCTATATGTTAGGTGGTATGTATAATGAATTTTGGGGACAAAATTCCTAAAAGGTGGGGTAAATTGTAACATCCTGAAAAATTTAATTCAGGATTAGAGAGTGTTTTGGGAAATTTTGGAATTTTTAGGAATTTTTGGGATATTTTTGGAAATTCTGAGTAATTAATGTGTATATAATTAATTAAGAAATGAAGAGTGTGAAATATGAGGGAGTGGTAAAGCTAAAAATATTTTGAAGTTTAAAAAAGATTGGAGGCTGGTTTAAATGGTTTTAGAATTAAAAGAGTACACTATGGTAAGTTTGGGCTACAAATCATCAGAAAACACCCAAACCAAACGCGCCCCTACCTCCTTCTTCCTTAAATTGCCGACACACCCCCCCCTCTCTCATTTTTCTTCTTCATTTCCTTCTCCTCCCTCCGCCTTCGTCTTCTTCGTTCTCCTTCCCCAAGCAGCCGCCATGGGCGACGGCGGCTGCCATAGGCGTCGGTGGTGTCGAACGCCGTCCGCCTTCACTTCTCCCCTTCCCTCAACCTCACTTAAACCCATCCCCTTTTCACTTCGCACCTTCACTTCGTCCCCTTCAGTTCCGGCGAACCCATGGCGAGAATCCGGCGGCAGTGAGACTCTCCGACACGTACAAGCTTGGCCCCAAGTTCAGGTGAGCTTTTACTCACAAATCCCTTCATGGTTCTTCATTTTGATTAAGATTCCTTACTCCTCCTTCTTGTCTCTCGGTTTCTAGTCGCCCCTCACTGCCTAACACCTTTTCCGACGAGAAAACCGGCGGTCTTTAGCCCATGAATCATTCACAGTTCCAAAATAAAGTTTAGGGTAAGTTTTCCTTTCCAAACTCTACTTGTTCTGCAATTTTGGGCGAGTCTGAGGGTGAATCCAACATGGGGTCTTGGGTTCTGAGTTGTGAAATGAAGAGCAATGAACACAAGCTTTGATTTTTAACATTTAGGAAAGGATTTGAGTATTGATTTTTCTTGGTTTGATGATTTTATGAAAAGCCCAAATAGGTTGTCACTATTCATCAATGCTTCTCTTCGATTTTGTATCTGAATCGACATTAAATATTGTTCAAACATAGTGATGAATTGATTAAAGAATAACTTTGAGCCTTACTAAGTTGCAACCTTCAGTCCCTTCACCTCTGTTGTTTGTTGGTTTTCTGCTTCTGGGTGTTTGATAATCTGTGGTTTACAATCTTGGATGAAAGGCTAATTATGTTTAGATTGTTCATTACACTCTAGATTTTGTTAGTTAGCATGATAGTGATGGAAGAACTATGCGTGTGTTTTTGTGTGTATCACTTTTGGTGAGAAGGAATGTTGAATGATGCTTTCTCAATTTGAAAGGGATTTCACTATAAGACAATAAAAATTCTGTTTTCATTCTTCTATTGTTTTAATTGTCTAATGATGAAAAGTACAGAGAAGTAATTGTGAAATTGAAATTGGCTTGATCCAATGTGCCATGAAGTTCAAATTTATAGAAGTCATGATTGATTTTCAATTATGAAAAGTGTTGGCTATGATTGCTTTTCGATTTGGTCTTACTATTGCTTGTTATTCTAATTCTTTGTTTTGCCAATTATGTGCTAGGATTATTTAGAAATTCTGTTTGTTGGAACCAATTAGATGGTGTCTTAAAGAAATGGTTGTATGAGTTATAATAATAGCTTTGAGTGATGGAATGCGAAAGCTAACAATTTAGAATTACTATAAGGTAATTGTAATGGTTTAATCTTCTGATTAGTATTTAAGTGTAATGTTTAATATGTAAGAATGTTTATTGATTTTATTATGATTTGGGGTTAAGACTTGAGAAACTAAGTTGGAAGCTTGATAAATAATTAGTTACATTATGGTTCATGTAAGTTCAAATATTGCATATCTTGAAAATAAGCTTGGAGCATAGAAAATGAGGAACATAAATTGTAGGTGTGAAGGGATATTGAGTAATGTTAAAGCTATAATTGATTGGTAGGTCTTTGAAAAACAATGAAGAAGTGAAGACGTGAAAAGCTTGGCTGTGTATGTAAGTTTTGTGACTGCTGTCCTTTAGAAGGATTTTGATGTTTAAAAGTCTTAAATTGGTGATTCAAACATTGATATTTGTTCACAATGATAAACAATATGTTGTAATTCATGGATGATAATTAGTATAGTTTGAATTTGAATCATTAAAGTATATTGTTATCAATCAAATATGATTTGGAAGTAGTATGATCTAAGAGTGAATAACAAGGGTTGCAGGTTTAGGTCCTATTGGGAATTTAATGGTTTTGTCAAAAGTTTTAAAGGGTAAATAGCATAACAAATATATGTGAGTGTATGAAGTTGTGACGTGAGTGTGATGTCATAGATGATCAATGAACAATATTTTTCAAAGTGAATTAATGCTAAGCTGTAGGAAATGAATGTCACTAGTATTGTGTTGCTGAATTTTATGTAGTAATAATTGGGTTGTTTTTCTCATCATGCATGTGTGTTGAATTTATATTAAAATGTTACTTCTCATGGTGTTTGGATTTTGAAGTTTGTAACAGTTGCAAAATGGAAGTTGATTGCTTATCTGTACATATTACTGC
Organism: Mimosa pudica; assembly: GCA_029929735.1. Taxonomy (NCBI): domain Eukaryota; kingdom Viridiplantae; phylum Streptophyta; class Magnoliopsida; order Fabales; family Fabaceae; genus Mimosa; species Mimosa pudica. The sequence continues at coordinate 2,525,594 of JAKELP010000039.1, read as the reverse complement.
TATGTGTGGTTATGTTTTGTACCTTGCTTAAAGAAGTTCAAGAAGGAAACATAATAAGCATGAGTTCTTTTAGTTGATTGATGTGGTTCATTAAGATAAATACATAACTGGGGAAGATTTGGGTAGTGATATGAAATACGAGAGAGACGTTGAACTACGATAAGAGGGAAATGATATTAATTTAGCATTTGGCTATATATTATTATAGGAGTGGATGCAGTAGGCTTTCGTGGCATCAAGGAAGAAAGGTTGAGAAATCGCGTAGAATTTGCTAAAGGGCGACAGGTAATCACTCTTAACCTTACTATAACATTGAGGGTGATGTTAGCTAGGATTTTCTAAAATCCTTTCTCACCCTCTATATATATATATATATATATATATATATATATATATATTGTCTTTGAAAGGTTATTTTTATACAAAACAGGCTATCGGGTGCCTTTCAAACACGATTATTTTCATATAAAGAAATTTGAAACACTACATATATATTACTCTGGCTGTGGTTGGTATTGATCTGGAATGATTGTGGAAGGTATATAGATAGGTATAGTGTTAGACAGTGACTTGAGAAATTATGGAAATAGAAAAGAGTGATAGATGTTGAGTTTGAGATTATGGTGAGCTATGTTGTGGAAAACATGAAATGTGAGATTGAAATATTGAATGAGGTTGAAGTTGATGGAATATAGAATAGGTATTGTTAGTATTGCATGACACTGATTATTAGTACCGTCGGCCGATGTAACCTATCGATCTGCGCAATCGATAGGTTAATTGTACAGGTTCCTCGGATTTTAAAGGAACCAGGGACGTTTTCACTTTTTATAGTGCTCCCTTTTCAGGGACGTTTTCACTATTTAAAGTGCTCCCTTTTATGCTTTCAGATTTGAGACTGGGCACAGTGTCAATCATGTTTATTTTCATCTATTGAGTTGATTTGGAACTGACTGAGGGTTTTGAGTGAGATGTGAGAAGTAGAGATGATGAATTTGAATTGATTTAGAAGGAGGGACTTAAATGATGAATGAAAGACTTGACATATATACATATATTACTGGTTTTAAAATGAGGTACCCTTTAGACGCCCTCGCTACCGCACATCTCACTGTTATAGTGAGTTAAGCGGTGATTACTGGTGTTAGAATCTTAAGTTTTGATGAAGACTAAAATATAAGGGAATAGGACAAGTACTTAGAAAGCAAAAGGATAACATAGGATCCCAAGTATGAGTGCAACAGGATGTGGATTTACTTCCGGATAGACTAGGACTCGCGCATGCAGATGAATGATTTATCCCCCAGCGGCAGCGAGTAACTCACTAGGAAATAACTTAGTCCATGAGCACTAGGTAGACAAAACCTAAGACTAAGCTATGATTCAACCGGAAGTGAAATTGCTTCCTGTTAAACCTAGACTGACGCAGACTGATAAGATAGATATCACCCCAAGCTTCAGTAAGTTCACCTCGTCAAGTAAAAGTGCTTCCTGTTAGATTTAGACTGACGCAGGCAGTTAAAATAGAATAACCCCAAGCGTCAGTGAAACAGCCTCGTCAAGTGAAATTGCTTCCTGATAGATTTTGACTGGCGCAGACTGATAGAATAGATATAACCCTAAGCGTCAGTGAGTCTACCTCGTCAAGTGAAAGTGCATCCGATAGCGTAGTGACTAACGCTGACTGTTGGATTGAAGGACACTGAGCGAGAGTGAGTAATAGTAAACCAAAATCCTTCATCCAGTGGTTTTACTTCCGGATGTAGAAGTGCTTCCGGATACATCACAGACTAAGAGGACTAACGTTCAAAGTACACAATACACTAAGTCAGAACATAGTCTAAGTAAGACTACTCCCCATAGCAAACAAGCTTCCCACAGCATGTATAGTTCTTACTATATTTGATTATATATATTGCTATGTTGGACTAACCAGTATGTGCAGAACTTAGTCACACTTCCGGATGCAAATGCGCTTCCAGATGGAAAGACTCTTGACATTGGAATTCAGAGATTAACACTTGCAGAGCAAGATTGCCTCTTCTGGATGAACGATGATCATCCGTCATCAAGAGTACAAGAGTAAACGTCACATACTGTAAAATTCTGTTACTTAATCTCTAATTAAATAATGATATCCATTTTAATCCTTTAATATATTTACTAACTATGATAGGAAAAGGAATTTCCATAATATTAATATCTCTATCATAGTTAGAAAAGATTATTCTAATCCTTTTATAATTTATCCATGATAGGAAAGAATAAACTAATACAACCTGAATACTATCATGGATAATTAATAGCTAACCATGTTAGAAAAGACTCACCTAACATGGTTAGAAAATAAATAATCTAATGTTCAATAATATCAAATACATATAAATATATGCGGAAACGTATGCAGGCCTATACAAATTGGCAATATACAACTCTAAATAAATTATGAAATCTCTACTACCTAATTCCCTTTCCTGTTGCTTGCGCCTGTGCATGAATACCTGCAAAAATGTCAGTAATCGTGGGATGAGACAATTTGTCCCAGTAATCACCGCTTAACTCACTATAACAGTGAGATGTGCGGTAGCGAGGGCGTCTAAAGGGTACCTCATTTTAAACCAGTAGTATATATATATATATCCATATCAATTCTTCTTTCATTCATCTTCCAAATCCCACCATCAATTCCACATCACTTATCAATACTTTAATCAACACATCAAATGATTCCCCACAACCTAACTCACCACTATCTCAAACTCAACAACAAAAATAAACGTGATTGACACTGTGCCCAGTCTCAAATCTGTAAGCATAAAAAGGGAGCACTTTTAAATAGTGAAAACGTCTCTGGGGAGCACTTTAAAAGTGAAAACGTCCCTGGGGAGCACTTTAAAAGTGAAAACGTCCCTGGGGAGCACTTTTTAAAAGTGAAAACGTCCCTGGAGAGCACTTTTAAAAGTGAAAACGTCCCTGGTTCCTTTAAAATCCGAGGAACCTGTACTATTAACCTATCGATTGCGCAGATCGATAGGTTACATCGGCCGACGGTACTATCAGTGTCATGCAATGCTCACTATAACCTATCAATATCCTATCAATATCACTTCCACAATATTCAATATCTAAATCACAATTTCCATCAACTTCTCAATTTCATCCAATATCTCCATCACAACAATTCCACTCCTTCCATCAAACTAAATATCACTATCCCTGACAATATACTATACACATCTTTCACCAGTATCTGAGCATTATTACTATATTCATTCACACCATTCAAGGACAGTAACCACCACCAATCAGTATAATATATAGATAATGAGTCAAATTCCTTTATACGAAAATATTCGCGTTTAAAAGGCACCCGATAGCCTATTTCATATAAAAATAGCTTTTCAAAGATAATATATATATAGAGGGTGAGAAAGGATTTTACAAAATCCTAGCTAACATCACCCTCAATGTTATAGTAAGGTAAGTGTGATTACCTTCAGCATTTAGCACTCCAATGCTTGTCCTTACACTTCCTTGAGAATTTCCGAGTACTTTCCTCTTAATCCCTCCTATTATTACATAAGATAATAATAGTTATAAACAATCCTTTACATGTGTATGAGTAATGAACGTCTCTCTCGAATCCTAATATTTCTACTCATACTCTTCTTATGTTATATTATCTTAGAAAGTTTATGAACTCCCAAGTTGACACAGCAAGTGACACAAAAACTAGAATAACAATTCATCCACATTAAAACATTCCTCTATTACATAAAGAACCACAATTCCCTGAAAATCATATCTCCCATTCACAATTATCAATTGCATAAAATTTACAAACCAATATTCTTTATTTTCTGTCCATCATAGACTTATGGTCTCAAACTCAAGCCTAGACAAAAATAACTTATCATCACCATTATTTCTAATCTTTTATATTTTTCATGATCAATCCTCTATGTCCAAAATCAACAACCAAATTCTCACTTCATTCCAATTAACATCCCACCATTCATCATCAAATCCAACTCTAAAACTTATTTCAAGAGTTAGACATAATCCCACAATTTCCAATAAATTAAACAACCAACTCCTATGAGGGTTTAACTATCCTTTCCCATTTCCTATCCATGCATTCTAACTGTTAATCACTAGCAAAACACTTCCACACAATTAATTAATTAGCATGAATATTTGCCTCTAACACCAAGCACTTCAATCTCCTTAATATCAATTTTAAACACAATGTAGCTTCTCAAAACATTTCAATTATTCTCCAACATCCCTATCACACTATTAAATTACCAATTTCACATTTATTCAGCACTTTGTTCACAAATCTTTCTCTAAACCAGTCCTCCGACATCAAATCAAGTACTTTATTATTTCATCTCCTTAACTGCTCAAACATTGTTCAACTAAAAATACACCATTGCTAGAACAAAGCATTAGTGCTACCAACCCAGGTTTTCATCAATAGCAATCAGATTTGCACGCATATATTTATGTCCACCAATATAAATCCATATGTCAACTCACAACTATATTTCATTGAACACTTTATCCTCCAATCATAAATAATGAAATTTCACAATAAGTGAATAAGTAATCAGCCACCATTCTCACCTTAATCAAATCCTAAAATCATTTAGCCCAAATTCTCTAAGGACACTTGTACCAATTCTACCTTAAAGTAAGATTAGCTGCACTCAGTCATCCAAGCAAAATCAATTAATCAAGAGTCCATTAAATTTATAAACTAAACTATGACAACTTATTCCCAATCATCAACAATCCATTATTGCATTCAACGAAACAACCCATAGGCTATAGCACCCCTCTACAACTTAGATTGTCTCAAAATCTCAAAAACTCTCCTACCAATTCTTCATTCATGATTATCCAAAAATCCCATTATACTAAAAACCAATACTATCACTTCACAATTTTTATCCCAAAACCAGGCAGTTCCAAGACTTAGGCACATATTTTTCTATTTCAATGAACTAAAATCAAGTCTCAAAACCAATAAAGATGACAGCTTTTGTTCATGAATTCTTGCTTTAGCTTAATCACAGACACTAAGAAAACACATAGCCAAGAACACCAAACACACAAAACAACCACAAAAGAGGGGCATAAAGAACCAACTTCAAGACCCTTCAATTACATAGTAGGCAAGGAAGAGAAATTTTAAGCAAAAGCAAAATAGACAATCAAGTTTGATCAATTCATTACATCAACCAACCAAAACTGAAGCTTAAACACTATTTTAGTTCATTTCTAACCTCAGAATCCTAAACCCATTCGGACTTTCTCTCTAAACTCGCCAAAAACGAATGGAAAAGGGTAGGGATTTGAAGAGTAAAGTCACCTAAGTTCGATTCCGGTGTTGTATGGAGTGTGGGAGGCCGCCGCCGCCGTGAATCTTCTCGGAACCGAAGAGAAACAGTGGAGAAAACAAAGAACAGAAAGGAAGATGGATTAGAATGCTTAAAACTCAAAGAACCAAGGAGTAGAACGAGGAAAGGGAGGGAGGAGCTTACCCGCGGGCCGTCTACGTTCGAGCTCCGCCGCCGCTTGCCGGAAAAACGAAAAGAACGACGGAGAAAGAGAGGCACAGAGGAAGAGATCGAAGGCAGAGAAAGAATGTTTTGAGGAAAAGAAACGAAGGAAAAGAAGAAGGTGTGTTGGTGGAGGGGGGCCGCCGCCGCGCCGGAGGTTGCCGGAAATCGCAGGGGGCGGAGGAGAGGACGAACGAAGAAGAAGGAGACGGAAATGAGGAGGGAGGGCGCAGTTTATTTATATAAAAGGGGAGGGGCGTGTTTGGTTTTCTGGAATTAAGGGATTCTCCAATGATTTGTAGCCCAGACTTGCCATAGTGTACTCTTTTAATTCTAAAACCATTTAAACCAGCCTCCAATTTCCTTAAACTTCAAAATATTTTTAGCTTTACCACTCCCTCATATTTCAAACTCTTCATTTCTTAATTAATTATATGCATATTAATTACTCAAAATTTCCAAAAATATCCCAAAAATTCCTAAAAATTCCAAAATTTCCCAAAACACTCTCTAATCCTGAATTAAATTTTTCAGGATGTTACAATTCTTCCCACCTTTTAGGAATTTTGCCCCCAAAATTCACCATGACTAACCTATCTTTAAACTAATACATAGCATAATCCTCTCAATACAACCTCAAATTACCTTCCCTACTCCAACTTACCCTATACAAATTTTTACTTTAGTGTCCTAACCTCATTCCTCAACCTCATATCATCATTCCTCAGCCTCATTTCTCAACAAAATTCACACTTTTGATAAGTCTCCTATAACAATAACGAGCACCCTCATCTAACAACCATAAGAGAAGTTCAATATTTTCTACTTGAACCTGTATTAATTAAATCCAATCACTTCTAAACTTTCTTTATTCTCCTTGACTCATAAGGTCTTCAATGATGCCTCGACTATGATTATGCCTAGGTTCATAATTATATCCGAGACCCCAAAAGAAGAATCCTTATTCCGTCAATTTCCTCCAGAATTTCCTATTCAACTATCAGTATCTAATTCCCATTGTACTTGATTAAATTATATCACTATTCCCTTATAATTGTAACTATTTCAAATTCTACTTTACTTCTTAATTTAACTTCATTCATTAGATATACATCCCTTCAAAAGTTTAAATTCCTACATCAACTCAACTAAATCTTACCCTTCTAATCATATCACTTTAGTTACCAAAACTCATTCATCAAATGTACCCAAAATAAATCAACAACAGTACATAAATAAATAACTCCACTAAATTTTCGAGCCAAATATTGAACATATAAACACAAATATCAAGTCATCAATACTAAAGTTCCACTCACAAGTAATATTTTGAATAGACAAAGAAAGAGAAGAAAGACGAAATTGGCAATCCATATAAAACTCAACAAGTCACTGTGCACACGCAAAAATCAGAAGCAAAATCTTCATTTAGCATCTTTTAATCACCAACAATCAATTCCACACATATATTAACCAATTGTTCACCATAAACGATAAGTGAAACATTGAGAAGCATCATTTCAAGCACATGATCAACACACGAAGTCGTTTCAACTTCACACAGACCCCTACGATGAACAGCCGATTTACCACATCCAATTCAAGCAAGAATCCAACACACAAGGTCAAATAACCTCTCAAATAAGCCAATTGTCAATTTATTCAATATTAAAGTTCTAATAATTCCCATAATCCCATAATTCATTACTCGGCGTTCTCAAAATCCTCACCGGATACTAGAGAAACCTATATAGAAAGTTGGAAAATCTTCACTCAATACTGGAATCGAAAGTTAGGCCTTAATCTTAGATAGTTATTGAAACCATATCCTATAATTTCACCATCTACACCAAATAGGTCTCCATCAATCAACTTACTCCCTCAATTCATAAATTTCATTTCGATGTTCGTTATACCATCAAACCTCATTTGCCTGTCCATATATAGTCCAAATCCCCAAATTCTCAATTAATTCCAACTCCCTTCAAACCAATCAGCTTTACTTTCACAATTGAACTCTTTAAATTTCTTTTATCACCTCTCATAATCAAAATTCTAAGACTTCTCCATTAGATTCCACACTTTAGTCATCAAAACACCTCCAAGGTAAATTGCAACTGCTTCGACTAAAACAATATCGTTATATCACCACGATAACCTATTGAACTCATTCATAATCCATAATACCTCAGATCATAAATCACAATTAATGCAACCTCTCAAATCTCTAAACTCCATAATACATAAGGAAACCACAATCCAACCAATAATCTCGGCCAATAGTTCAATTCCACGGTTCACTCTTATACAATCCTAATCCATTTACCAATATCCTCTAAGTGTTCTTGTTATGATTCTACCACTCTCCCCACCAAGGGATAAACGATATACCTCTAAAAGAGCCGGTGATCATGCACAAAAGGAAAGGGAGTTCAGAGAATGTATATTGCCAGTTTATATGCAATGCAACACAGTCCAGGGTTATCGTATACCAAATACTGATAACCAAGTTGTAAAATTCTGTTACTTAATCTCTAATTAAATAATGATATCCATTTTAATCCTTTAATATATTTACTAACTATGATAGGAAAAGGAATTTCCATAATATTAATATCTCTATCATAGTTAGAAAAGATTATTCTAATCCTTTTATAATTTATCCATGATAGGAAAGAATAAACTAATACAACCTGAATACTATCATGGATAATTAATAGCTAACCATGTTAGAAAAGACTCACCTAACATGGTTAGAAAATAAATAATCTAATGTTCAATAATATCAAATACATATAAATATATGCGGAAACGTATGCAGGCCTATACAAATTGGCAATATACAACTCTAAATAAATTATGAAATCTCTACTACCTAATTCCCTTTCCTGTTGCTTGCGCCTGTGCATGAATACCTGCAAAAATGTCAGTAATCGTGGGATGAGACAATTTGTCCCAGTAATCACCGCTTAACTCACTATAACAGTGAGATGTGCGGTAGCGAGGGCGTCTAAAGGGTACCTCATTTTAAACCAGTAGTATATATATATATATATCCATATCAATTCTTCTTTCATTCATCTTCCAAATCCCACCATCAATTCCACATCACTTATCAATACTTTAATCAACACATCAAATGATTCCCCACAACCTAACTCACCACTATCTCAAACTCAACAACAAAAATAAACGTGATTGACACTGTGCCCAGTCTCAAATCTGTAAGCATAAAAAGGGAGCACTTTTAAATAGTGAAAACGTCTCTGGGGAGCACTTTAAAAGTGAAAACGTCCCTGGGGAGCACTTTAAAAGTGAAAACGTCCCTGGGGAGCACTTTTTAAAAGTGAAAACGTCCCTGGAGAGCACTTTTAAAAGTGAAAACGTCCCTGGTTCCTTTAAAATCCGAGGAACCTGTACTATTAACCTATCGATTGCGCAGATCGATAGGTTACATCGGCCGACGGTACTATCAGTGTCATGCAATGCTCACTATAACCTATCAATATCCTATCAATATCACTTCCACAATATTCAATATCTAAATCACAATTTCCATCAACTTCTCAATTTCATCCAATATCTCCATCACAACAATTCCACTCCTTCCATCAAACTAAATATCACTATCCCTGACAATATACTATACACATCTTTCACCAGTATCTGAGCATTATTACTATATTCATTCACACCATTCAAGGACAGTAACCACCACCAATCAGTATAATATATAGATAATGAGTCAAATTCCTTTATACGAAAATATTCGCGTTTAAAAGGCACCCGATAGCCTATTTCATATAAAAATAGCTTTTCAAAGATAATATATATATAGAGGGTGAGAAAGGATTTTACAAAATCCTAGCTAACATCACCCTCAATGTTATAGTAAGGTAAGTGTGATTACCTTCAGCATTTAGCACTCCAATGCTTGTCCTTACACTTCCTTGAGAATTTCCGAGTACTTTCCTCTTAATCCCTCCTATTATTACATAAGATAATAATAGTTATAAACAATCCTTTACATGTGTATGAGTAATGAACGTCTCTCTCGAATCCTAATATTTCTACTCATACTCTTCTTATGTTATATTATCTTAGAAAGTTTATGAACTCCCAAGTTGACACAGCAAGTGACACAAAAACTAGAATAACAATTCATCCACATTAAAACATTCCTCTATTACATAAAGAACCACAATTCCCTGAAAATCATATCTCCCATTCACAATTATCAATTGCATAAAATTTACAAACCAATATTCTTTATTTTCTGTCCATCATAGACTTATGGTCTCAAACTCAAGCCTAGACAAAAATAACTTATCATCACCATTATTTCTAATCTTTTATATTTTTCATGATCAATCCTCTATGTCCAAAATCAACAACCAAATTCTCACTTCATTCCAATTAACATCCCACCATTCATCATCAAATCCAACTCTAAAACTTATTTCAAGAGTTAGACATAATCCCACAATTTCCAATAAATTAAACAACCAACTCCTATGAGGGTTTAACTATCCTTTCCCATTTCCTATCCATGCATTCTAACTGTTAATCACTAGCAAAACACTTCCACACAATTAATTAATTAGCATGAATATTTGCCTCTAACACCAAGCACTTCAATCTCCTTAATATCAATTTTAAACACAATGTAGCTTCTCAAAACATTTCAATTATTCTCCAACATCCCTATCACACTATTAAATTACCAATTTCACATTTATTCAGCACTTTGTTCACAAATCTTTCTCTAAACCAGTCCTCCGACATCAAATCAAGTACTTTATTATTTCATCTCCTTAACTGCTCAAACATTGTTCAACTAAAAATACACCATTGCTAGAACAAAGCATTAGTGCTACCAACCCAGGTTTTCATCAATAGCAATCAGATTTGCACGCATATATTTATGTCCACCAATATAAATCCATATGTCAACTCACAACTATATTTCATTGAACACTTTATCCTCCAATCATAAATAATGAAATTTCACAATAAGTGAATAAGTAATCAGCCACCATTCTCACCTTAATCAAATCCTAAAATCATTTAGCCCAAATTCTCTAAGGACACTTGTACCAATTCTACCTTAAAGTAAGATTAGCTGCACTCAGTCATCCAAGCAAAATCAATTAATCAAGAGTCCATTAAATTTATAAACTAAACTATGACAACTTATTCCCAATCATCAACAATCCATTATTGCATTCAACGAAACAACCCATAGGCTATAGCACCCCTCTACAACTTAGATTGTCTCAAAATCTCAAAAACTCTCCTACCAATTCTTCATTCATGATTATCCAAAAATCCCATTATACTAAAAACCAATACTATCACTTCACAATTTTTATCCCAAAACCAGGCAGTTCCAAGACTTAGGCACATATTTTTCTATTTCAATGAACTAAAATCAAGTCTCAAAACCAATAAAGATGACAGCTTTTGTTCATGAATTCTTGCTTTAGCTTAATCACAGACACTAAGAAAACACATAGCCAAGAACACCAAACACACAAAACAACCACAAAAGAGGGGCATAAAGAACCAACTTCAAGACCCTTCAATTACATAGTAGGCAAGGAAGAGAAATTTTAAGCAAAAGCAAAATAGACAATCAAGTTTGATCAATTCATTACATCAACCAACCAAAACTGAAGCTTAAACACTATTTTAGTTCATTTCTAACCTCAGAATCCTAAACCCATTCGGACTTTCTCTCTAAACTCGCCAAAAACGAATGGAAAAGGGTAGGGATTTGAAGAGTAAAGTCACCTAAGTTCGATTCCGGTGTTGTATGGAGTGTGGGAGGCCGCCGCCGCCGTGAATCTTCTCGGAACCGAAGAGAAACAGTGGAGAAAACAAAGAACAGAAAGGAAGATGGATTAGAATGCTTAAAACTCAAAGAACCAAGGAGTAGAACGAGGAAAGGGAGGGAGGAGCTTACCCGCGGGCCGTCTACGTTCGAGCTCCGCCGCCGCTTGCCGGAAAAACGAAAAGAACGACGGAGAAAGAGAGGCACAGAGGAAGAGATCGAAGGCAGAGAAAGAATGTTTTGAGGAAAAGAAACGAAGGAAAAGAAGAAGGTGTGTTGGTGGAGGGGGGCCGCCGCCGCGCCGGAGGTTGCCGGAAATCGCAGGGGGCGGAGGAGAGGACGAACGAAGAAGAAGGAGACGGAAATGAGGAGGGAGGGCGCAGTTTATTTATATAAAAGGGGAGGGGCGTGTTTGGTTTTCTGGAATTAAGGGATTCTCCAATGATTTGTAGCCCAGACTTGCCATAGTGTACTCTTTTAATTCTAAAACCATTTAAACCAGCCTCCAATTTCCTTAAACTTCAAAATATTTTTAGCTTTACCACTCCCTCATATTTCAAACTCTTCATTTCTTAATTAATTATATGCATATTAATTACTCAAAATTTCCAAAAATATCCCAAAAATTCCTAAAAATTCCAAAATTTCCCAAAACACTCTCTAATCCTGAATTAAATTTTTCAGGATGTTACACATACACAGAAGTCAGAATGCTTTTGTCAGAGCAGAGGTGTCAGGACTACTTTTCAGAGATAAAGCAAGTCAACCCTGCTAAGCATTAATGAAGATGTACTTCTCAACGGTAACATGGGATTAACGGCTATATTCAAACGTTCATATTCAACCTGCCGCCCAAGAAGCCGAGTATAAAAGGGAACAGCTACATTCAGAAGATGGTTGGAAGAACAGAGAATATTATCTGATGTATTATCTTCTACATTCCTCTCATCTTCTACTCTCAGATCTAAAGTTGTAACATTCTTAGAGAGTCATTCAATTGTACTTAAGTGAGTAACATCATCTACTCTTAGAGAGAGTTATTTGTACTTAAGTGATTATCAAAATCAGTTCATAGAGTGAACATATCATTAAATCCTCTAATTGATAGAGGCTGTTCTTAAGCTTGTGCTTGAAGAACAGAATTGTTATATTACAATAGTAAGGGGGAGCATTTAGAGGTTGTCTAAATCTCCATAGGTTGCAAGTTAGCCCGCAAAACTTGTGGTTGTAAGGTTGCAGGTGATCCCGTTATAAAACCTGTGGGTGTAAAGGTTTGCAGGTGAACCCGTTGTAAAACCTGTGGGTTGTTAGGTGAACCCGTGTTCGTAAAACCTAAAGTGTAAAGGCTTTCTTGTGCCTGGTTCAAACAAGAAGGTTAGTGGATTGAAAATCTCAGGTAGATCCTGGGGACTGGATGTAGGTCTAGGAGTGACCGAACCAGGATAAACTCGCTTGTGCATATTCTGCTTATTTAAATCTCACACCAAGCACCACACCACTGTATACTCACTTGTGCTTGGGATGATCCATCGTCACTCTCATCAAGCACAAGGAGTAAAGATTTCAAAAAGGGAAAATTATTAAGCTTTTATTCGCCACCCAATTCACCCCCCCCTCTTGGGTGACAGCCACGCATTTCAACTGGGACAAACTGTCTCATCCCACGATTACTGACATTTTTGCAGGTATTCATGCACAGATGCAAGCAGCAGGAAAGGGAATTAGGTAGTAGTAGTTATATAGACTATTTGAAATTGTATATTGCCAATTTGTATAGGCCTGCATACGTTTCCGCATATATTTATATGTATTTGATATTATTGAACATTAGGTTGTTTATTTTTCTAACCATGTTAGGTGATTCTTTTCTAACATGGTTAGCTATTAATTATCCATGATAGTATCCAGGTTGTATTAGTTTATTCTTTCCTATCATGGATAAATTATAAAAGGATTAGAATAATCTTTTCTAACTATTATAGAGATATTAATATTATGGAAATTCTTTTTCTATCATAGTTAGCAAAGAGCTTAATGAATTGAAATAAATATTATTGGTTAATTAGGTAATTAGTAACACAATGTTACATCCACATCCAAAATAACCTGATCCATCATCGTTGATTCATTATAATCAACGACCCTCATCATCCAAGCTTCAAAACGAGGATACACCTCCCAGCCGTCAATGCAATCTAATTCAACGGTCCAAAACAATTCTTTCCATTTAAATAACCAAAGCAAAGGAAAGGGATATTCTGAGCATCATTAATCTCAGTGTCCCTCAGAATCCTAGAACCCTATCCGTGGAAATGATCTGAGGCCTCAAAATAGTGCCACGTCACTAAACAGTAAAATAATGATCGATCATGTGTTAGTGTCATTGAAGCATCTTTTGCTTGTTTAGAATATAAGTCCATGTGTTCTCCTAAGTTCACTAAACATATTCGAACTCTACTTGATTTTTCTCAAAATACTGCACTTGCATTGGGTGACAGATTATGTAAAGCGTGTGTTCCATCGCATTGTGTATGACCCTTAAGATATTCAAATTCGGTCTACAAATAGTGTTATGAGTAAAACCACTTTACCAACTGAACCAACCTTTGTGTATAAGGAGTGTTTCTTTGGAGTTTAACTTTAATTTTATAAAATTATAGTAGAGTTATATTATTTTGACAAATATAAGAAAGGTAAAAGATAAATTTTAGCGTAACAAATATTAATAGTATTTTGTGGTATCAGAGATATGTAGTTGTGTATATTACTATGTAACATGTATGTGATCATAGCTATTTAGAATATAAATATTCCGCGCATTGTGCGGGTTTGATATTAGTATCTATATAAAAGTAAGGATTTTAGCAGTCCCTCTGTTTGATGTTATTGATATCTATCTTATTGTCAAGTGCACCATAATTATTGGTGTTTTCTCCCTAACTTCCTATTTCATGTTTCTCTCTCATCATTTTTACTCTAACCACCTATAACACTTTTCCTTCTTTTCACAATCAATTTTCAATTCAATTTGATCACGTTTTGGTAACTCAATTCCGCATTTGTTTTTCAACAACCTCCCCCTCTCTATAATTTTGAATTTTGTTTATTAATTTTTACTGATTCCTATATAGAGGGAAAAATATCAACTGATTTATCGTTTAATTTAGTTTGAGGTTAAATTGGGAACCTTTTTTTTTGGATTGCTTACTATTTCACCGATTTCATTTTGTTTCCCGATTATCGAAACGGTTTTCTTAGTCGTTACTCATATGGTAATGTTGGCCAAAAAAAATTGGTAATGGAAAATTCCTCTATGTCATTATTCAAATGTCTTAAACACTGTCTTGATCAAAAAAATATAATCTATTACATTATAAAAACATAATCACATATTCTATTTCTAAACTAATAATCACATATTCTCTTCCAACGGTCGCTCCTCCCTTTCTCTCCCCGGTGAACGGCAGAACGTACGGAGGCCCCTTTGTTCTGGGTTTTGTTTGAGATATTAGTAGTCATTTCTTGGTTCAAGGAGATTGATGCAAGAGCATCGTTCCAAGGAGGAGAAGAAAGCGGAGGCGACGTTGGTGGTGAACCACGAAGCGACTCGATCGAATTTGTCGCAGGCCACGGTGGCGCCGCCGTTGTTGGCCATGGAAGGAGGTCGGAAGTAATCGGAGAATTTAGGAACGAGAAAGAGAACAAATATCACCTGTCAATATTGATTTGTACTCTAAAACAATGTTCCATCATCATACCACAATGCATTGCACACAAGAAGCTGAAGGCGACGATTTCGCAAGTAAAATACATGGAACAGTAATTTCTCATATCATTAGTACGTGGATATCAAAATTGGTAATCAATCTTGCTGATGGCCAGGTATGTAATTTCATGTTTGATATTATTTCTGTAAGTGATTTTCTGCATCTTCGCTTCTCAGTTGTGGCTATGATGTTTAAGCTTTCGAGGTTCGTTTTTCTCTTAATTCTTTTATTTCTTTGTTATAATTAAAATAAATGTCATCACTTATTCGAGTATTCTTTGGTTTATTATTATAACAACTTCTAGCTGCAATAAAATCATTATTATTATTCAGATCCCTTTTACTCATCCCACAGTCTATAACATTTAGTGTTTAGTCCTTTTTGTTATTGATGTTTTCAATATTATTCTTTATAGTTTGCTTGTTTGTTATATGTGTTGCATTTCGGAATTCATGATATGTTGTTGCAATGATTTTAATATTAGTCTTTGATTGAATTTTTCATTTGTTTGATGGAAATTGTTACCTATGGTATATGATAATGGATTTATTTGTTTCGTGGGATGAAGACTTTTTAGTTTTTAGCCATTACTATGTGAGATATTATTCAATTGATTTGCACCTTCTGTTTACGATCACGGAAGTTTAGTGGGTGAGGCCGAAAAAACAGAGAGGAAGCTAAGTAGAAGGAGATGAGAAATGTATGCAATTTAGGCTAAATGTATGCATCCCTAGTTTTAAGGAGTTTTTTATGGGCATTAGTGCAAGAGTGTAGGAAGTTTAGTTAAAGTTTTAATGTTAGTGGTGATCATGTTGGGAATAGTCAGAGAAATTTTAGGGGTAGTCTAAAGAAGAAGATGATGAATAGTGAAAAGTCAGAGTTTTTTTTTTCTCTCTCTCTAAATTGCGAAAATCACAAAAGTGACCCCAGAAAATGACAGTTGGTGACCATAAATTTCTGAAAATGACAGTTTTTTTTAATTGCGAAAATCACGAAAGTGACCCTAGAAAATGATAGTTGGTGACCGTAAATTTCTGAAAATGACATTTTTTTCTCTCTCTCTCTAAATTGCGAAAATCACAAAAGCGACCCCAGAAAATGACAGTTGGTGACCATAAATTTCTGAAAATGACGGTTTTTTTTTTTGTCTGTGCTTATATATACCATTAAAATATGTCTATTCTTTTATACAATTCTGCTCTTCTCTATTATTCTTCCCATTCTTATAATATTTTTCCTTCTCCTCAATCTTCTCATTATTATACTCTTTCTCATTATCAAATTGTTCGGAGAATCTCATTAAGTTCACTAACCTACTCTTCTCAATCATCCTCATTCTCAATCTTTAGTTGAATTTCTTTACGTCAGTCATCATAACCACATTATTATAATCACGATTAACATCATCAAAAATCCCTAATTTGAATTTATAAATCTTTTGTTTCGTATACATATCTTAATCTTTGAATATCGTTGTTGAGCATTTGTTGTTATTTGGTTTTTCAGAGGATATTTCTTAATTTATTGTTTTATTTTATTGTTGAGTATTGCGGTGGTTTTTGTTTTATTATATATTGTTATTTCATTTATTTATTTATATATTATTCTTATATTGTTTTAATATTTTATTGTATTGTGATTTGTTTTATCTCTTTATCTATTGTATTATTTGTGCTAGTTTCATTCTTATTAGTGTTAGGATTTATTTGTATTAGTTTTATTATTTGTGCTATTTTTATGTGTTATTATTATTGTTGTGAGTAATACTCTGCCTATTTATTTAGCCGGTTAAAAAGAGTAGGTTGTGTTAGGTTTCGGCAGCCAACGTAAAAATTTGTCTAATCTTAAAGCATGGACACACACAACCATTTTAGCAATATGTCATCGCCTGACAGTGTAAAGAAGAAGGAATATATAAAGAAGAAAGTGAATGAGTATAAGATTAGATTTAGTACGTGGAATATTGGAACCTTGAGAGGCAAAGCTTGGGAGGTAATAGGTGTGATGAGGGACAAAAAGATAAATATTCTATGTCGACAAGAGACTAAATGGGTAGGTGAAAAGGCTAAGGATATTGATGGTTATAAACTTTGATACACTGGTAAAGTGAATCATAGGAATGATGTAGGTATAATTGTGGATGAAGTGTGGAAGAAGTATATCGAAAAATCAATTTGATTTTATGCCGGAAAGGTCAACTACAGAAGCAATATATCTAATTAGAGGGTTAATGGAAAGATATAGAAGTATAAGAAAAGACTTGCATATAATTTTTATTGATTTGGAAATAGCATATGATAGGGTTTCAGAATTATAGTCATTTTAGGGGATTTAAAAGATGAAATTTATTGGAAATTAGAGATACGGAGGACACTCTAGAGTCGAAAGGTTTCAGAATAAGTAGGAGTAAAACGGAATATATGTGCTGTAGTTTTGGCAATAGACAAACACATGAGGACATAAAAATTAAATTAGGAGAGCATGTTATACATCAGGTGGATAAGTTTAAGTATTTAAGATCAATTATACAAGAAGATTGTGAGGTAGATGGAGATGTCAATAATAGAATTCAGACTGGTTGGTGCAAATGGAGAAAAGCTTCTGGGGTTATTTGTGATCGAATGGTTCAAACTAGAGTAAAAGGAGAATTCTATCGAACAGCTATTAGACCAGCATTGTCATATGGTAGTGAATGATGGGCAATTAAAAAACAACAAGAACATAAGATTTATGTGACAGAGATGAAAATGTTGAGATGGATGAGTGAGTATACACTAAAAGATAGGATTTGTAATGATCACATTCGTGAAAGAGTTGGGGTAGCACCAATTTCAGAGAAAATCAAAGAATATCGTTTAAGGTGGTATGGGCATGTTCAAAGAAGAGAATTAGATGAGCCAGTAAGAATAGTGGAACAGATGGAAAGGGAGCCGTATATAAGAAATAGAGGGAGACAAAAAAGAACTCTTGATGAAGTTATTTAAAGAGATATGTTAGTGAAAAATTTATCTTCAGGAATGACTAGGGACTGAGCTAAATGGCGTCGTGTGATCCATGTAGCCGACCTCATTTGAACGGGATAAGGTTTACGTTGTTATTATCTAGCTGAGTTTGCTCCAGTTATGCCACCTTTCTCCATATTTCAACTTGCTGCAGCATTTGCCCTTCTTCTGAAGCCAACTTTAATTTCATATTTCTGAAAGCATAAGAGGCAAATGGAGAAAAATCAATTGAATATATAATGGAACACAAACTATGTAAAGTGAAAAGAAACAAATATAAGAGTGTCTCTCAACCTGTAAATAACTTGAAACATGGTTTCTTGTCAAAGAAGGCTCTTCCATGTGCTTAAGAATTAGAGATGTCGTCGCATCTGAGACACAATAAAGAATAAAAGAACCATCAAACCCACTTTTAAATACGGATATTGTAATGCTGAATTGAACTCTAAATATTGTAAATTATACATAAACGATAATGCTGATAAGAAAAAATCAATACATGATAATAAGGAAATGCATGCATACGTTCAAGGCCACCAACTTTATCCACAACATCTAGAAATTTCTGCTGGAGTTTAGCATTTTTCTTCCAGTTTATTCTTGGGGTATTTCTTGGTGCTTTAAGATAAGGGGAGGGACCCTGATTCTCAACATGATTCTGCTTTTGATTTTGATGGTTGTTGTTTAATTTATCCACGCGTTCCCTCATCGCACAAGTAATTGCAATTGGTGGGGGTTGTTGAGGCGCTTGAAGAGAAAAGAAGGGACTCTGAGTCTCAATACAATTCTGATTATGATTGTGATGGTTACTGTTAAAGTTATCCATATGTTCCTCTATTGCATAAAGCTCAGCAAGTATCCACAACAAGCTTGCTAAGTGAGTGCTACTAATTGTTGGCTTAAACAAAATATGACATGCTCCGAATTTTAACGGCTCCCCTTCTTGAAATGATGTTTCATTCTCACATATAACTGCAAAATGCAAAGATGTTGTGAATAGGCTAAGCTCTCTCATACGACCATACATAATTTTCATATGTGAATAATATAAGCTTATGATACTTACCAACATGTGGAATCTGTTTTTGCTTGCATTGGTATTCGACAAACACATATTTATCGTCGTCTTCTAATGTGGCATTGTTCAAAATCAAATCATAAGCAATAGTTTCTGCCGCTTCTAAAAGGAAAATGACAGTTTTGGCATCGGGAATGAAATTGATTTGACAAGACAGATGAAGAATTTCATAAATGAAGTCATAGGTTGCATAATCTCCCACAAAGAGAATATTCATGGTTGGCAACCTAAAATAATATCATATTAAGTCAAATTTTTCCTCAATTGAGAGAGTTATGAAAATCATCTATACCTTAATGTCAGAATTACAACTTTAGAGGCATATAGAAAAAAGTAAACCACTTAAGAAAATCAAAGTTATGTATTTATTTATTTATATGTTGCCTTATGATATGATAAGTTGAATAAGGAATAAATGGTTTATCTCACACACACCCCGCGGTATATATATAGTGGTACGGTTGTTGTTGGGCTTATGTTCATAATTTATAAAAAATATAAAATAATTTCAAAAGACGCCACGTCATGGATCCACATCCAAAATAACCTGATACATCATCGTTGATTCATTATAATCAACGACCTTCATCATCCAAGCTTCAAAACGAGGATACACCTCCCAGCCGTCGATGCAATCTAATCCAACGGCCCAAAACAATTCTTTCCATTTAAATAACCAAAGCAAAGGAAAGGGATATTCTGAGCATCATTAATCTCAGTGTCCCTCAGAGAGGGAGGGGTTGAAGATGAAGGAGAGTGGGGAGAGAGAGGAGGAGGGAGGGGTTGAGTTTTTTTTATTTTTAAATTTGGGACCCACAGTTTCAGAAATTAATATTTATTAAGTCCCAAAGGGTATTTCAGTACTTTCCAAAAGCTTATTGGCCAATTTGAACCAATTTTATTGTTCTTTGGCCAATTTGAGCCCTTTTATTGTTCTTTGGCCAATTTGACCCTTTCAAAATAGTTAATTGGCCAGAATGATATTTAACCCTAGATAAAACATGTAGTTTATCATAATCTACGCATCGCATGAGGGAGTTTTGCTAGTTATCAACAAACCTCAATTAAATTCTTTCTTTACAAGCAATCCTTTCGAACATTAATGTTATATATATCAACTATGTGTGTATACATACATTTCCAATAACAACTCCATTTAAAATAACTCTTTTAAATTTTAAAAATCAGTCTTTTATTTAGTTACATTTATATTTGTTATTATTATTATATATTTATTAACAGTTTTTCCATTAATTCATTTCATATCAAAGCAATGCAATCAAATTTTCAACATCGCATCAGTATCTCTACTAATCAACCAAACACAGATTAATTAATTATTCCAACTTATTTTATTATTTTTCCTTCATAAATACAAATATTATTTAAAGCTTATGTTAAGAGAAGGATGAAGTAGTTTTAAAAAATTTATCAAATTGAAGGCCTATTTAATTATTTAATCAACAATTTAAACCCAATAGCAACTTCTTTGAATAAAAGTTCACAAAAGGAATAAACACCCAACTTTGTAGTCAACACAACCTGTTGTATATCGACAGTGAAATTTTTTCTTCTAATTTCTCTGAAAGATTGATATATATTCGACTAGTCTGTTCTTGCGTTAACGAAGATTGAAAGATCAAAACATCTCTTAGAGTCTCTAATACCATGTCAAGCAATATGGAGGAGATGAAGTTGGGATGCCAATTCCTTTTTCTTCCTGAAGACATGATAATAGACATCCAAGTGTATGTCTCCCTGTAAAAACACTGATCAAATGTCAAAATGTGTGTCAAGATTGGAGATATATCTTGAAGGAGCCCTATTTCATCAAAGAACAGTTTAAAACTCATTTCAATTTTATATGTTTGATTTTTTTATTACAATTTTATATGCTTGATAGTGATATGAATATTCTACAAGTTCATAGGCAATAATTCGTCATTAATTTCTTATCGGATTGTACTATAATTGGTTATGTGAATGGTTTTATCTTCATCAAATTAAGAGACATGTTATTCCATTTTATTGTGGAACCCGCTAACAGAAAGATACACATGGTTGCAAAACGTAGTAATTTTTGTGTCAAAACAGGATTATAGTTCTGCTCAACTGTGAAAGACTATATGGTTTTGTAGATTAGGTACTATTGATGTTGACTTATTATTTAGTAAAGTGGAAATGGAAATTTATTCACTTACTACATGATCAAGGAAGAAAATAGAATTCGTTAAGTCAATACATTTTATAATAGTTAAAATTTAAAATTATTTTTTTATAATAAGTATTAAATTTTCAATTTTAATTTCATAATTTTTTATTTTTTTATTAATATAAGTATACTTTATAGTATTTAAAATATATATATATATATATATATATATATATATATATATATATATATATATATGAATTTAAAAATAATTTTATTAATAAATAATCATTAAGGGGATCATTTTCACATATTTTTTTACTTTTCTTACCACTATTTCAACCAACCAAACAACAATTTTCCCATCAAAATCATTCTCCTTTCTGTGCCAACTAAACACATCAACCTTTTTTTGCCATCAAAATCATCATTTTCCTTTGGGTAAAGGTGCATTTCTAGTACTCCACAATATAGCAAGGTGCACCCACAATAATACACAATTTCACGGAGCATTTGTGGTAAGCAAGAATAAATTTCGTTGCATCGATAATAACTCCGTTAAATAAGACATCGTTGACCGTTAAGAGTAACATTTGACTGTTAAAAGGTGACATGACAAGGGAATTTAATTGACATGGCAATGACTGGATGGACCACGTGTCAATGAATAATGACGTGGCAAATAAATTTGTCACCCATTTTTTTTGTCTGAAAATTTGTCACCCAAATAAAGAAAAAAAAACACGGCATAAGAAAATAAATAAGGCAAATGAAATATAAAAAAGAAAAGGCAAATGAAATCTGAAAAAGAAAAGGGGACAGAGTTGTGCGAAGCAATTGAGCGAGCTAGGGTTCGATGCGCGGCGCGATGTGTGTAGGGAGAAGTTGAGGTGAGTTGAGCGATGCAATTGAGCTGGGGTTCTCAGAGGTAGGTGAGTTGAGCTAGAGTTTATCAGTTGTGTGAAGCCATTGATAAAGAAAGGGTGAAGAATCGAAGTTGAATCAACGGCGGGGAAGCTTCGACAGAGGTGGACCACAAAACACATGCAAAGATTCTTTGTGTTCAGTGAAAAAGCCTGAAGAATCTTCAGAGGTATGTTAAGAGCATGGAAAAAATGGTTTTTAAATATGTAAACAGTGTATTTCCTTCGATGCCCTTGATGATTTTTCATTATTTATTGCTTATTTGCAGATGGTGACAAAAGATGGAGACAACAGTGAAGGCGGAGAAGAGAACATAGCAGAAGCCACGTTGGATAAGCTCTTGAAAAAGGTGAGTGACCTATCCGCTAAGGCTATAGAAGGGTTTAAAGGACATGTGGGTGGAAAATCTGGAGAATCTAGTACGGATATAGAAACTAGCAACGCTGAGGCTGGGGAAAATAGTGGGAGTAGACATGAAAAGTTGGTAGTGGAAGGAGGGGGTGTAGAAGAAGCCGTAGTTGATAATGTAGAAGGAGGGGTTCAATTAGGCACTGGTTTAGAAGAAGATGAAGATGTTCCTGGTAATGTAGAAGGATATGTGGAACTGTTTGACAATGGACCTGGGTTGTCAGATATTAGTGGAGGGGAGTCTAGTGGAAATAGATCAATATACGGGAGCAGTGATGAAGATGAGGATTATGTTGAAGAGAGTAGTGAGTCGGACTGTGATGAGAGTGTTGATGAGGAGTCAGGAGAAATAGGTGGAGATAATAGTGATAATAGTGATGAGGAAGGTGATGAAGTGGACGATGCTGAATTGGATGATGTTATTATCCCGGCTGAAATTAGGGGTGAGGGTATTGAGCATAATATGGAAGGAAATGCTGTGGTGTTTGAAGTGGGCATGAGTTTCTTAGACAAGGCTGAATTGAGGAGGTCACCTGATACATTTGCTATTTGTAATGGAGTCAATTTGAGAGTTGTTATGAGCAACAAAAGTAAGATATTAGTGACGTGTGAAGTAGATTGCCCCTTCAAATTGTATGCCTCCAAAGTGGCGGGTGAAGTAGGGTACACGCTAAGGACTCTTTGTAGGGAACACAATTGTTCAAGAGTATACAAGAACAGAAGAGCAAGTATGAGGTGGCTAGCAGAGGTGTTCAAGGAAAGAGTGCAGGAGCGGCCTCAATTTAAAGTTAGTGAGATGAAGATGGAAGTAGAACGTGTATGGAAAGTGCATGTTAGCATACATAAATGTAAGAGGGCGAAGAGGATTATTACGCAAGAGCTTGATGGGAGCTATGATGATGAATATACAAGGCTTGATGCATTCTGTGAAGAGTTGAGGGCCTCTAATCCGGGGACAGATGCTTGGACAGAGGTCAGTCGGGAAGAGAGTCAGGAAAAGGGAAAGAAGAAGAAAAAAAGGGTGTTCAAGCGCATGTATATCTGCTTCAATGCAAGCAAGGTTGGTTTTTTTCTTATTTAACACATTTAATGACTTGAGTTTAATGTTTAATTATTGTGGTATGGTTCCTATTTAAGCTGATTGGTGTGTTAATTAAATAAGTATTGATGCGTAGATGTTATTATAAATGTGTTTGCTAAGCTAGCGTGTGACTGTTGTAATTAAGAAAAATTACATCATTAAACAAGTTCTTATTTGTGTTGGATGGACAGGTTGAATGGAAAGCGGATTGTAGGCCACTGGTTTGTGTTTATGGGACCTTTTTCAAGGGCAAAGCCAGAGGTTTATTGCTGACCGCGGTAGGAACGGATGCAAATGACTCAATATTCCCATTGGCTTTTGCAATGGTGGAGAAGGAGAACAAACATCACTGGAATTGGTTCATGAAATGTCTTCAAAGGTCTCTTCAGCTTGAAAATGGAGAAAATATCACTTTTATGTCGGACATGCAGAAGGTAGTCCTAAATTAGCAACCATCTTATAATGTTACTTGATTTAAGACTCTGTAATTCGTGACCGTCAATAGTATTAATGTTTTTTGTGTGATGATTCAATCTTTGGTAGGGCTTGGTGCGTGCTGTGAGAGATGTGCTTCCAGATGTCGAGCACAGGCTTTGTGCAAGGCACATATATGCCAACTAGGCAAAGAGACACCGTGGCACCAAACTGAGGGACCTCTTTTGGGATTGTGCAAGGAGTACATTTGAGGAGCAATTTAATGACAACTTGCGGCTAATTGAGAATGAGAGCAAGGAAGCTGCCACGACACTTGTGGATTATCCTGTGAAGTCCTAGGTACGGGCATACTTTTCTGACCGATGTCTATCTCCCTCGGTGGATAACAACATGAGTGAAAGCTTCAATCATTGGATTGATGATTTTCGATATTTGCCGGTACTTAGGATGTTCGATGGCATGAGATTGAAAATGATTGACAAGTGGGCAAAAGGTGATCAAAAAGTAGGGAAGTGGAAAGGAGATTACAACGCTAAATGCCTGGAGTTGTATGAGTTAAATAGGAGATTGGCCACCAATTGTAGAGTGAGATTTCATGGGGATGAGGGATATGAGGTAGATGAGGGACGTGATAGGCATGAGTTTGTCTGAGGAGGAAAATTTGTACATGCCGGCTGTGGGACCTCACTGGTATTCCCTGCCAACATGGAGTTAGTGCTTATTGGCATGCAAAGGAAGATCCCAAGGTTCACATATCTCGCTTTTATCACAAAGAGACTTACATTAGCACATACAGAACCAAGTTTGAGGCAGTTAAAGGCCAGCAATTCTGGAAAATAGACACGGACAATCCAATGCTGCCTCCTCCAATTGTCCCATTACCTGGAAGGCCAACTGTGAAACGGAAGAGGACTTAAGTAACACGGAGAAGGGTGAAAATATGTAGCCTCCGGTCTCCATCTGAGGTTGTGGAAGGTCAACCTGAAGATCCATCTAAAGTTGTGGAAGTGGAAAAGCTTAGCACAGTGGGGAGGATTCTCAAATGCTCTGTGTGTAGACAGGAAGGGCACAACAAAAGCACACGCGCAAAGGTATAATAGGCTCTGTCAAATTAACTTCTTTTTCTACTTCCACTTGAAGTGTTCTTTTCAAATTTAAAGAACTACAATAGATTTAGTATACTTACACTTATTATTGAAACTCACAACATCTTTTACTGTCTTTACTAGGCACCCCCTCCTCGGGAAGAAGGCCTAGACGTCCCAAGAAGAGCGCTCAACCAGCCCAGGCCTCTACCCAGCCCTCCTCATAGGCCCAGCACTCTACATAACCCTCACCAAGGCCCTCCACTCGCTCCCAACCCACTCCACAACCCTCCCCACAGTCCCAACCCTCACCAAGGCCCTCCATTCGCTCCCAACCCACTCCACAACCCTCCCCAAAGTCCCAACCCTCACCAAGGCCCTTCACACGCTCTCAACTTGCCCCACACCCCTCCACTCAGGCCCAACCAGCACCAAGGCCATCCACTCGCTCCCAACCAGCACCACACCCCTCCACTCAGGCCCAACCAGCACCAAGGCCATCCACTCGCTCCCAACCAGCTCCACAACCCTCCACTCAGGCCCAACCAGCACCAAGGCCCTCCACTCGCTCCCAACCAGCACCACAACCCTCCACTCAGGCCCAACCAGCACCAAGGCCCTCCACTCGCTCCCAACCAGCACCACACCCCTCCACTCAGGCCCAACCAGCACCAAGGCCATTCACTCGCTCCCAACCAACACCAAGGCCTGTGTATGCCACGCGATCAACAAATGTGGTTGGATATGGCTTTACTGTGGATGAGGCGACTGGGAGAGCTCTTTTTATTGTACTGTTTTTGCTTTAATTGAGCTTACTTAGATAAATAGAAAAAATCAAAATATGTTTTATACATGGCTTGGATAATGTTTGCTTGAATTGAGCTTGTTGGCATGAGTTGGTGTACTGTTATGAGTTGTTGTAGCTGTTGTTGGAGTTGTTGTACTGGCATGAGTTGTTGTACTGTTATGAGCTTGTTGGAGTTGTTGTTGTTGTAGCTGTTGTACTGCTTGAATTGCTTTCATTGTACTGTTTTTGTTGTTGTATACTGGCATCCAGATTTGTTGTTGGAGTTGTTGTTGTTGGAGTTGTTGTTGTTGTTGTTGTTGTTTGCTTCAATATCTGCTTAAGAACCAATAAACTCTGCTTATGATGTCCCTTCATGTCACATATCACCTTCTTAGAAGCATTCTATTATATTGATTGGATCAAGTTAAGTAGTTCATGTAGATTTTTTATATGTCTATGAGCTACAAGAGCCTCAAAATTGTTTTCAAATATCATTTGGATGGCTTTCAGGATCAAACTGTAGTAAAGGGAATATAATTTTGAACAGGAATTTTGATAGTGATTTTTATCTTATTAGTAGGAATCGATACATCTACCCTTATGAGTTGTTGTAGTTGTTGTTGTTGTCTATTACTGGCTGTTATGAGTTGTTGTTGTAGTTGCTGTTGTTGTTTAAGGCTGGCATCCAGATTTATTGTTGTTTAAGGCTGGTTATGGTGTGTGCTTATATATGTGCATTTCACTTTTAGGCACCTGGTTCATCAAAGGCGCAGATTCTGAGTGAAGGTGTGGCAGCCCAACCGAGCCATGATGTTGATCCACAAGTGAACTTCCCTGTTCCTAATGAGAAGAAACAGAGACTTGCTTCCTCAAAGGCATCCAGCTCATCGGGCGCTACAAGAAAGATTGGATTCAAAGGGAAAGATCCTTTTGTCGGCTCACTACCAATTCAGCCGAGAGGGCTCATGTGGATTGGTGACCCACTCAGTAGCATGGGAAGAGCCATTGTGACAAGAAGTATGCGCACGGACAAGTCCTCAACTCAATAGTTGAATATAATGTATATTTTGTAATAACCATTTGACAAACATGAATCTCTTGGTATATTTTGTAATGACCATTGCTGCTAGACTTTTGAGAGTTATGGTCAAATTTAGGGTAAACAAGTGATTTATTTTATTCAGTTAAAGGGTTATTTTGTAATGACCATTATGGAATGGCCATCACTTTTAATCAGGTTTATTTTGGAATGGCCACTATTTTGTGGTTGGCTTTTAAACATGAGGAATGTATGAATCCATTATATTACACCAATGAAATGTTGCTGCCTTTTATGCCAATGAATACATTTAATGTATGCAGCTCAAGTCTACTTGTTATTACCCAAAAATGTTGTTATCTCTAGCTTTCTACTGAACCAAGTTTTAGCTTGTTACTTGGTCAGCAATAAACCTCTAAACATTGCAAGTATATACAGGAGGTGGATTTTACACACTAGTAGTGTGCTTTTGCTGGATTTTACACTTTAGGAGGCAAAGAAGGAATGTATGTTTATAAACACTCACTCCCAAGTACAAACAAGTATATACTTGCTGCCAATTAACATAAATATTGCAAGTAAATCCAAGAGATATTCAATTTGAGATGAATATTGCAAGTATAGACACATAAACGAGGTGAATAATATTAACATACACATTGGCATAATAATCCCTCCAAGGAATGCCAACATTGGCATAAGTACAAACCATAAAATGCAAAGTTGAAGACAACAATAATCTAACACAATAAGCTTAAACTAAAACTACATTTTCATTACAATATTGAGGTGCACCCAAAATAAAGCTCTTAATGCCCTCGCTCTTAAGACATAATGTAAGCAACGAACACAAGCCCTGTAAACATAATGTAAGCAACGAACACAGCCTTCAATCTTTGGTACTTCTTTTTCCACCAATTGGTCTCATCATCATTCAACTGCTGCCTGCGCTTCATCCTTCTCAGTTCTCTTTCAATAGCATTAATCTCTTCAGTAACATCCACAAGATTTTCAGTGGCAGCTCCAATGAACCTACTTACATTGTCATTTGGGGGCACACCTCTTGTCCTCAGCATTTCATTTTCATCAAACAAATCATCAATAACATCCAAAAGCTCCTTAATCACAATGTGAGGTCTACCATCTATTTCTAAATCATGCCATTTAAAGAAGCTACATTTTCTTCTCTGCAAAATTAAAATCACAACACCACATATATCAGTTAGCACATCTTCATTCGCATTTGAATCTCTGCTAATTGTTAAATAATATATTTGTATAAACATCCTTCACCCCTACTGCATAACATTTCAAATATTTGAAACGACATCATTAAACAAAGTTCTCTATGAAACAGTAAACTAGTGTGTATAATACATAAGCATCATCATAAATCAGAGCTGAAATAAATATAATACACAAGTCACTTCTTCATCTGCTCGTTTTTTAGCTAGTAGGCATTGGAGGTTGATTCAATCTAATTCTCAATGAAAAAAGAGAGCATTGGTAAGTGAATATGGTCTTACATTGTCTTGAATGCTTAGCTTAGCAGATCCAGAAAGAGACATAAATTGACTCATGTATAATTATACTTAAAAGAGCAAAGTCATGGAGGAGAGACATAAATTGACTAAGATCCGTCCACAGGCAGCAAAGTTCATCTGTCCTAAATCAGAGCATGAATCAACAACAGAATAGATGCTATAAACACACATAAATCAGAGCCAAGACCTAAAATCAGGGCCAACTACCCAGAAGCTTCCTCTTTTAACAACAAAAAAGCCATAATTGCTATGAACACATACAACAGAACAGAAAATAATCTTGGGGCTGCTATAAACACAAATAAATCAGAGCCAATAACCCTAAATCAGAGCCAATATCCCAAAAGCTTCCTCTTTTAACAACAACAAATCGATAATTGCTTACCTGATCATTATAGTAACAACAACCATAAAACCGTCGGCCGGGATTATCATCACTCCATGATGTCCACCGTGGTGCTACCACCATATGGTTACACAAGATAGGCTCCCCTTCGTAGTGGTTTTCTCTACTAGGTTTGACTAGTTTCACTCTTCTCTTATTCACTCCTGTTGTTGACGACGACGATGAAGTCATTGCCGACGACGCCTTCACAGTTCACTCTTCACTTCTCTTCTCTTCAAAGCTCACTCTCCTCTTCTCTTATAGTTTAGGGTTTCTCGGGTATGGGGTAATTTTTTTTTACTCAAGGGTGGGTTGAATATTGAATGTACCCATTAAAAACCCTACCTGCCACTGTAGAGCATTAGATGAGGGCCACCCATCAGGAATTAATGTCACATCAGCATTTAATTGACGGATGTGAGCTCCACTTAACGGGTTATTATCGATGCAACGAAATTTATTCTTGCTTACCACAAATGCTCCGTGAAATTGTGTATTATTGTGGGTGCACCTTGCTATATTGTGGAGTACTAGAAATGCACCTTTACCCTTTTCCTTTCCATTCTCAATTTTTCTTTCCATTTCATTCTAGTCAGAAAATTTTCTGCCAACCAAGTGGATCCTAATTCCTAAGAAATGCCAAAAAGTTTCTTCGTGACCGGATTTTTCATGGTCCTCAAGAGATCCTTTTGACGACCTGGTTAATGGGACTATAACAGGAATAAATGAGTTGCAGAATTTTAGTGGGCCTATGCTTGGGGTGACCCATGATGTTTCAGGTCAATAAAATGAAAGTAAGGAAATGGAACTAGAAAATGACAATGCATCTAGAGTTTTTTCAGGTAAAAGAGACGGTGCAAGATCTTGGTGATGAGGTTAATATGATTATACCTGAAACAGGGCCTCAAAGGCACCTCAACAATCAAACAATTAATGTATGAATTGTTTATTTTGTAATTGTAAGGGGATGTACTCAAAATATTTCCCAGGACTGATTAAGGAATGAAGGCGTAAAAATAATTTAGATTTTATGTCTCTTTTTTTTAGCTAAAGATAGCGGTCCCAGAGTTCAAAAAGTAGCCAAAAGGTTATCATTTCCTAATTATTTCATTGTTGATGCTAATGGCTTAAATAATGACCTGTGTATTTTATGGAATGATGCTCAGTGGAAATTGAGGTGTTGTACTATTCTGATCAGCAGGTCCACATGATTGTAGATAAGGATTATAATCACTTTTATATTTCATACATTTATGTAATCATCAATGTGGTTAAAAGGAGGGCCTTTTGCGAGAAACTTACGTACACGTTTAATACAATGAAAGAGATTTTTATGGAAATAGAAGTGGAATTGAAAGTGGAAGTGGAGTGAGAGGAGATAGAATGAGAGCCTGAGAGGTATGTCTTCAATTCAAATATTTAAGGATCTACCATGGACGATGGAGATGAGCTGTAGGTTGAAAAAAATGTGACTCAGTGTGAAAACTGGAAGGGATAGAGTTGTCAATAGACAAAACTTTTTAGGGTATATTTGTCAAAAAAAAGTGGATTCCAATGAAGTGTTTCATAGGTTTTGGGTTGGAACTCAGTTCCACTAATTTTTATGGAAGTGGAAGTAAAAGTGGAAGTCACTTCCACCACACCAAATACTCAAATCATGAGTTCCCCTTCCATTTCCATTTTCACTTCCCAACCTCTCATTTCCATCCAACCAAACATAGATAGGAAGGGGGATAAAGGTTGGTTTATTGAGGTAGATTTTAATGCCACTTTATTTATTTATGATGAAAGGAGGTCAAATGCTAGGCATCTTTAAGATTGGTTGAGGAGTTTTCCATGCTTTTCCAGGAGGATAGCGTCTCTTCTTTTAATATAAGTTGCTTGGTGGCCTATTTAAAGTTAGATTGATGGTTACGTGTCAAGCAGTTGGAAAGGTGGTAAAGTTTAATCCTCTATGGGATCACTGAAAAAAGTTGTATTGAGAAAATTAGTTGATAAATGTGATGCCCTCTGTCTGCGATTAAAAATAATCAAAAGAGAAAGGAATGCGAACAAGGTGAAGTGTACATCAAATCCGTCTGTCTAAATTTTGCATTCAGTGTGATACCTAAAATACAACGATAATAAAGTCTTATCTCACTACATGAGGTTGACTATATATATCATATAGTAATAAACTTTTTGTGTACGTCATTCACTAATAAATCTGGTTCTATAGAAAAGAGAAGGAAAATGGAATATCTTCATTCACCAACACATATTATTTTTCCTCTAGTGCGTAATATAATTAAGTACCTAAAATTTAAATGATTTTGATCCAAAATATAAAAAATTAATTTTACATTATCTCATCATTTAATATGTTTTTCCAACTTTAGCCCTAAATCTCTTTCATACTTATCAATGCTTTCACATTTCTCTCTTAATAGTATCATTAAATAAGGGTGAAATTGAAAAAAGGAAATTAAATTCAAACACTCATCTAACTTTTACATGTTTTCTAAAAGTGTGTTTTGATGACTATCCTTTAACGGACTGAATGAAGTATCTTTCTAAAGTTTTTCAATAGATAGGTAATAAAAATCAAATCTAAACGTATAAATTAGAACCGTCTAGCTCTCTCTACTCATGTTGATGGATTATATCTTGTAATTGTAGATCTGTTGTTAATTAAATTTTCATGAACATAAATGGGCAGTTTCATTCATTGAGTCTTTTCGCCATGGAGCAAGCTGATTCTTGGGTTACTCGAAATGAAATTTGAATTGCTGCAAGGAATCAAGATGACTCTGCTCGACTCAACCGTATGGAAGCTATAGTTGCTGAGATCAGAAAATGTATGAGATTATTAGATAAAATTTCACCTCCTCGGAGTTATTAGATAAAATAGCCATTTGCAACAAAAATTCGATCCTCTCAATTTTCTTTCTCCATACTTTTCTAAGTATATTCAATAGATTTTTTTATGCTTCATAGGTAGCAAAAACTTTTTACTTCATAAGTATATTGGTCACAAAAAATGAGCCCAGAACCTGAAAATAAGACCCCATTAACATTATTTTTTTTACCATACATTAACTTTATTTGTGAAATTAATTTACGGAAGTAAATTAGACCACTAAATTATAACTAAATGATAGGTAATTACATTATATCTTATTTCAAAAAATATAACTAGAGTCAATTTAAAGTAATTAATTTTACACCCTTAATTTATTCAAAAACGTTAAAGGGGTACATAATTAATTAGGACAGGAGGGAGGGAGTACATTGTAAATAGCTTGACATATTTTCTTCTACTCTCAATCATTGTATTCATCAACTATTCCACATTGCCTATGAATAATAAGTATTAAGAGAAAGTATGAACTCTTGATGATACCATTAATAGAATGAGATTAAAGGACGTATATCTGATGATTCTTGAAAGGTTGAGAATTTTCATCAAGCAATATAATTAAAGGATGGAAAAAATAATAACCTTTATGTTATAGTGCAGGGTGGTTGGAACCCCATGTATTCCCCTGATTTATAGTCAGTCCAAAATCTAATCGCACCAAAGCTAGTCATTAGAACAATACTTAGAGCCATGGCTGCGCTTAATGAGAAGACAATTAAAGATGCCCTTTTAAACTTTCGAACAGCTCTCTGCACCACCAATAACCCCAGCAGGGATCCAACAAAGCTTACTGTGCTAAATATTAATGATTTCTTTATGTCTTCAATGCCCATCAGTGCGTACTGTAATGTTGACATTGTTGATGAGAATAAAACCATGAAACAACTTGTTGCTGCTGTTTTCTATTAATACAAACAGAAGTGATGTTAATCTCAATTCAAACTACATAATACTATAACATATTAAAGTGAAATATTCGATTTTTCTTGAATTTAACACTAGATAAGCATTTTTTTTAATTTACCATGGGAAAATATTTTACGTGTGGTAGATGCATGCGTGAGGGGAATCTTTATATAAAAAATTGGGAATTTTATTTTTTTAGCAAAACCAAGATTTTGGGTGATTTCATCCAGAAACTCGAAAACAGAGTG
The DNA here is from genome assembly GCA_029929735.1 of Mimosa pudica. Classification (NCBI taxonomy): domain Eukaryota; kingdom Viridiplantae; phylum Streptophyta; class Magnoliopsida; order Fabales; family Fabaceae; genus Mimosa; species Mimosa pudica. The sequence continues at coordinate 2,492,454 of JAKELP010000039.1, read as the reverse complement.
ATTAATGAACTAGAAACCGTAGAGTATGGGTTGGAGAGGTGAAACAATAGTATAGGCAAAAGCTGGATTAGTCAGCTTTTGAGAAAATTTATTTTCCAAAATTAGCTTTATTTTTCTTCACAATCTAAACATACCGTTGAAGAAAATTTTATGTGACTTTAATGAATTCAAAATAAATTTGTATTAACTTACCTCAGGTGCCATCCCAACCTGAAGAAGAAGTGGACTTATTAGTATTCCACCTCCAATTCCAAAAACACCACCTAAGATCCCTGCCAGTAGAGCCATCAATGGTAAGAAAAGTTTCTTTGATGGTACATCTCTGCCCTGGTCTTGATCCTGCATCACATTTCCATGGAAGGTAGCACTCTCTTCATTGAATGTGTTTTTGGAAAACATTTAATTGAATAGTTAGGAAAAATATCGTTTCAATTGGGCTTTTTTAAGTACCTGTGGTGATTGAGTTTGGTGTTGCTGACTTCTTTTCCAAAGCACAATCAAAGCTGTTAAAATTACAGCAAGAGGTATCTGAACTGATGTGAGAATCCAATATCCCACTCCACAAGGCTTCATGTGTAAGATATTCTGCACTCATTTGATTTATGGCATTACTAACCTTTCAATAAACACATGTATTTATCTGAAAAATATAATGACAGTTGCAGTCTCATAGCTATCTTGATTTTAAAAATGAGAGCTCTAGCATAGACCTAGAAATACTGATAAGTACATGGACTATGAGAAATATAACTTTTTATGGGTTGATACAATGTTTGGTCTTTATAGTTTTCCCTCACTTTAATTATAATCCTTATAGTTTTAAACCATATGTTATTATCTTTCAAGTTTCTTTTGTTCTAAAAAGTTAGTCCTTTTAGTTTAAACTAGTGCAAAGGTGCACCCAATAGCATGAAATTTTTAAAAGGTGCACCTAGTAGCATGGTAAATTTTATGGAGCAAATTTGACACATGTAACTTTAAATGGGGCAAAATTTTTATTCTATTGAAGTTCAGTGTTCCCATGCTACAATATGCCCCTTTTAGAAATTACCATTTTGTTGGGTGTTCCATTTAAATTACAATTGTCAAATTTGCACAATTAAAATTATCATGTCACTGGGTGCACCTTTTAGAAATTATCATACTACTGGTGAATCTTTGCCCTTTAAACTACTAGGACTAAAATTAAAATAAGGTTTAATTAAAAGGATCAAACATTGTATTAACCCAAGAATTTTACATCATATATATTGTGACATTTTAATATGTGGTTAATAATCACAAGAAATTTATTGTGATATATATACAGTAATTTCGATAAAAAGAAAAGATATATATACAGTAATTGTTTTATGTTGAGTGTTATATCTTTGATAATATGCAGAGTTGTAATTCTGAATTTAATCGTAGTCTGCAAAGAAAATAAAGGGCATGAGAAGATGAGAAGATGAAGAGAAGATTTCCGACCTGTCCATTTCTATTGCCTCGAAGAAAGTAGATAGAGAAGAAAGAAAGCCAAACCAGAAGCAAAACCCCTAATTTCAGCCATGGAAACTTCAGACTGCTATTTTCTTTACTACCCAGATGGTGAGATTCCTCAAACTTCTCACTTCCATTTTCTTCAATCTCAGCAGTTCTCTTGATCTGTTCTGATTCAATCTTCCATAACATCAACCCTCTCTTGCATGTCTTTCTGAAAGACCATACAAGAAAAATAGCTAGCAGAAGAGTTACTAGCCATTCTGGGAACACTGCGTTGCAGATAACTCCAACACTTACTCCAAGAAGCAGGCCTGGTTCTAAAGAAAGTGCCATGTCATAATCAATCAATGATTTTCCTCCAAACTTAGCATTTGTTTTGCACAAATTGCACAGAACATTTGCAACTGAACCTCCTGTGACCATAAAAGATGAGAGACTCGAAGCTGTTTTAAGGTCTAGTTTGGCCACAATAGTTAAAATGGGAATGAAAAGTGCACCACCACCTATTCCACTAGCACTGGAAATAGAAGAAGCCATGAAGCTGAAGATCGCTGCTAGAACGTTTGGGAGAGATGTGAGTATAGGATCATGATGGGGTGTTTGAAATTCATGATGTGTTTTGTTTTCATATTGTAGAAGTTGGTGCCAAACATGGTGGATTTTGAAGGTATCTGAAGTTGGTGAGGTTTGTTTTGCATTAGAAGGAATAATAATACTGAAGAATATTATGAAAGTTGGAGCCAGAAAACATGCAAGGCTTTTAGTGTTCATGGTTTGGTTAAAGAATTTTGAGTAACTGGAAAGATCAAGTGGCTCTGTGGGTTCTATATAAAGACAAGCTGGGAATTAGTAATTTTTTTAATGGTAGAGAAAATCGATGTTAGTTTTAGGCATCCCACGGTGGGCGTAGGAAGGGATAATAATATATTGAAGTGCTCTTTTCTTCCCTTTTCTTTCTCGTTTTTTAATTTCCCTTTTTGCTTTTAATTTTGGCTCTTCAAATCATATTATAATGGTCCATAATTTGATATAAAAATTCATGGAGTCTTCGTTTTTTTTTTTTGAACTGAAGTAGTCTTAGGTTGAGAACTGTTCAGTGAGTTCAATAGCCAGATTTTACTTAGTATATGGTGTTTGTAACTTCTTTCTTGTCCAGCCTAACTTATTATTCGTGCACATCAATAGCCTAACTTAATATTGATTCCATTTTGGGGATAATCACAATGAGGTCTCTTATAAAACAATTAATCACATTTAGGTCCTAAAATTCATTAAATTACATTTTTGTCAATATCAACCATTGTCAATAAAAAATAAATTTTTCAATAGTAGTATTGAGTACTGACAACACAAGGGGCTGATCATTTATATCACCTAAGTTCCTTGAGACTTAAATGTAATTTGATGATTCTTTGAATTTGAATGCAATGTGATTAATTGTCTTAAGAGGGATCTCATTGTGATTATCCCTTCCTTATGGGTACCGATTTTTTATACATGTTCCGTGAAAATTGCTTATTTATGTTAAAAGGTTTGATTCCAAATAGATTTTTTAACTAGCATGTAGCATGTCCGATGTAATGTACGTACAATTAATGTATAGTCTAGATCTCATATAGGCAATACAAAGCCTTGTTCCACTATTGCACTATGTGGGGTTATATCTAAAGATCCCTTAACACTTCAAAGATTTTGATTAGGTTCTGACAACTAATGCTGAGTCCGGCCGAATTTTTATCAAAATGTATCAACCAACTCAAGCACTCAGCTAATGCAAATTTAGAACAAGATTGTGTCTTTTTTGTAACAAAATTTATTTGGGAAAATTAATTACGTACGTAGTAAAAAACATAATTAATGTGAAGTCTCACAAGTTGTAATTATAACTTCTAGATCTAATAATAACAACTTATTGGCATCACATAACAACCCGTAGGACCTCACATTAATTATGTTTCTTACAGAGACCTGTAATTAATTTTCCCAAATTATTTTGAATAATTAAATTTTCCTCATATAATTAATTTTTATTATAGATTAATTTATTATTCGGTCGAAAATGGGGACTATCCTGAATGTTTAACTAACTGAGCACGTGGAGGTGAGAATTCAGCATGTGAACATGGAACACTCCGAGTTGCTTTATTTGCGGTTATGTGGCTCGTACAACTTTCATTTGTTTACAAACTAAGTTCGGTATTGATATGCTCCATTTTACCCAAACTCGTCTGTGCACGTCAATTTCAAGAGATTTCTTCCAGAAGGTATTTTTGGTTTTTTTCTTTATAAAATATTTTGATTGTTTCAATGAACAGAAATGGTATTTAATATCTGACCATTTTTTTAATAAAGTTAGTAGTATTAAAGAATAGATGTCAATAGTGTAAATAATAATAATGGTAATACTGAAAATTATTAAATCTAGTGACAAATTTAATAAGCTAAATTATAATCTTTTGGTTATTTATATTGGCATTAAATTTTTATTTTGATCCCTTTAATTTGAAAAGTGAAATTTTACTTTTTTTGTTAATGTTTATTACTTTAATTTAACAAAAAATGTACCTCAACAAATCTAAAAACGGATTTTTTTAATTAAATGCTGATGAAAATGGTTAAATTTTAACATGGTTAACGTAAATTGACAATGTTAATTGAAAATGATTAAAAGTACAATTTTCATACTTGATCCATCAGAATAGAACTTGATGCATGTAAAAATTGTGAATCAAAGGAAGATGATGATTTAGCCACTCAGGATACAAATTTTCACTCCTAAATTGTCACCTTTAAAGTTTAAACGAAGGCTTGGATGAAATGCACGGATTTCATTTTGTTGGTTAGCCAACAAAATATATATATATATATATATATATATATATATATATATATATATATATATATATATATATATATTAGATAACATATGATATTATAAGTCAAATGAATTAGTTTATGAAAAATGCATGCATATTTAATTTTCTTATGCACATTTATAAGTAACATATTTCATTTTTAATATTTTTAAAAAGTCAACTAGATCTTATATATTCGAGAACGAATGAAGTATTAAACTGATATACAATGAAAAAGTTAAAATATTTTAAGACATATTTAGTGAAGTTTAAAATTTTTTGTTGATTACTTACTAGAACTAACTTACAAATAGGAGAGAATAAATTTATATCATATGTTGACAATGTACATACATCTCACATGTGCTATTTATAGGGCACTTTAATTTGAGGAAAAGTTTTTGTAGTTATTAATGATAATTCATTAAAATTTTAATGTAGATGGAAAAAACCATGAAAATTTAAGGATGCATTCAATAATGGATTTCAGTGCACATTTCTATTCAAGGATGCATTTTATATCCTCTTGTATTATCATACATAGAATTTTTTTTTATCAATAAATCATACATAGAATTAAGACTTTCTAATAATAAACTCACATATATCTTTCAAAGCTATAGTTTTGTTAATGATTTATCTTACACACACACACGCATAATTACTAGTAATTAGTGTCTAATCTATATCATATTAATAGGTATTGAACAACTGATTATTCTAGTTTTGGGGTTTGTAGTTTCCTCTTTTGATACAAGTATCTCTTCTAAGACTCAAACTTATGATCTCAACGAATCTAGTGAGACCTCATGCCTATAAACTATGTGTTGATAGCAAATACAAGTGCTTTTAATTAATTCTACATTCCAACTTCAGATTAGTTTTTAATCAAAGGTTAGACCAAAAATTATATATAACTATTGGTTAAAGAACAAAAATAGTAAATAATTATTCCAAAGTATACAAATGATACTCAATTATTGAGCATGAGATCAAAAATAATATTTTCACTAATATGACGATAAAATTAGATATGAAAAGTCCCAAATGTCCTTATAAATTAGGGAAAATATTTAAAAAGAATAAAAATTTATAAGGGCATTTTATACTTTTCATGTCTAATCACTAAAAAAACGGGGCCCATATCGGCGTTTTATAGGGCCTCGGATCGGCGGAATTTACCGGCGAAAACGCGCTACGGCGTTTTGGCAAAACGCCTAAAAAAGTGCCGTCGAAATGCTGCATATCGTCGGTTTGCGAAACGCCTATGCGAGGGGCCAAACGCCGGTATGAGGGTTAAACAAATAATATTATATTTCCTCTTACCGGCGTTTTGCAAAACGCCTATGCGCGTATTATTTTATTATTATCTCATATAGGCGGATACCAAAACGCCTATACGCGACTATTTATTTTTTTTTGTTCACACGCATACCGGCGTTTGGGCAAACGCCTATGTGCGACATGACAAACTTTTTAGATTTCATGCACATTGGCATTTTGTCAAACGCCGGTAAACAAAATATTATTTTTTATCATACCGCACATCGGCGTTTTCCAAAACGCCTATGTGCGGTATTATAAAATAATATTTCATACTGGCGCTTTACAAAACGCCGGTATGAGTATTCCAAAAAAAAAATAAAAAACATTTTTCTTCCTGATTGTTTAGAACCAGGAAGAAAAATGTTTATATATAAAGAATAATATGATAATCTCAAACTTACATACACATATAGAATGTTATATATAAAATAACAAGAGTAATTCATAAAACAAGATACACAAATATATAAAATCTAAACAACAAGTAATATGTGAAAGAAAAGCAATAAAATCATGATAACATTATAACCAAATATCACCATAAAAAACGAAATAAAAAACCAAATCAGCAATACTAGGCAAAAAAACAAAGCAACAAGGCAAAAAAACAAAGCAACAGAAACATGAAACAGAGACGAAGCGAAGAAACATATAGAAGAGAACGAGAAAATGAGCAATTTCGCTGAAGGAGAGAGGTGCTATTTATAGGGAACGGAGGTGCATATAGGTGCATATAGGCGTTCTAATGCATATAGGCGTTTTCAAAAACGCCTATATGCGTCCTACTGCATATAGGCGTTTATAGGAAACGCCTATATGCATTATTTTTTATATATAATACTGCATATAGGCGTTTCCCTAAAACGCCTATATGCATGTTTATATTAAAATAATGCATATAGGCGTTTCAGGGACACGCCTATATGCATTATTTTAATATAAACATGCATATAGGCGTTTTGCAAAACGCCGGTATGAATTATTTAATCTTAAAATGCATATGGGCGTGTTGCAAACCGCCGGTACGGCATTTTTTTAAAAAAAAACTCCTCAGACAACCTACATTTCTTAAACGCGGAAAAGTAAGATATATTGGTTATAAATATGCGTCTAGAGCATTAGTCAGTTGCCACATTCTTTCTCAAACCTCTCATTCTTACATATATTTGTGCTTGTTGTGAAACAGCAAAAGCAATAATGTTGGATAAATCGTGGATCTCTTTACCCAGATCGTCTCCGCAATACTTGGTGGGGTTGAATCAATTTCTGGATTATGCTTTTATGCACAGTAGTGTTCGGGGTAAGATACGGTGTCCGTGTGAAAAGTGTAAGTTCGACAAATGGAAGACTCGAGATGAGGTAGTTATTCATTGTCTAGATAAGCAGTTTCCCAGATATTATGTCACTTGGGCGTTTCATGGAGAGGATGGATTACACGACACTACTGGTGATCTAGAAGTCGGTTCGAGTTCTCACGTTGGCCGAATGCAAGGCGAAGACAGTGACGATGACTGTGAAGGAGGCGGCCAGCCAACAAATCCGGGTAACAACACTGTGAGGGAAGCATTTGGTATGCAGGAAGCAGCAGGCGCTGGCGGGGATGAAGTGGTGGACGGACCAGTCGCGGAGTACTTACGCACTGAGGTGGCCAGAGATTTCTTTGAGCTCATGACGGAAGGTGACAAACCGTTGTACCCAGGTATGTATAAATGTTTAATCTATTCTAACCGTTTATTATATATGTATATTATGTACATGCGATGACAAAAGATGTGTTTGCACAGGGAATGAAAGATACTCTAAACTGTCGTTTTTGACCAAGTTGTACAGTATTAAGTGTAAACGTGGCGCATCTGATGCGACCATGTCGGACGTGATTGAGCTGCTTTCAGACGCCTTTTATAACATTGGAGCCGAGCTACCGTCGTCGTTCTACGAGGCAAAGAAAACAGTCAGGAAGATGGGGTTAGTTTACATTAAAATTGATGCGTCCCTGTATGACTGTATGTTGTTTTGGGGTCCTGACGCAACGTTAGATAAATGCAGACGATGTGGGACTGCCCGATATAAGGTGGAGGGTGAAGGGCATAATAAGAAGAAGAGGCGACGTGTCATTAAGAGCATGAGATATTTTCCACTCCGTCCAAGGCTTCAAAGGCTATTCATGTCCCCGAAGATGGCTGAGCAAATGCGGTGGCACGCGACAGAAGCTAACCCAGACGGGAAGATGAGGCATCCTCGAGACGGTGATGCATGGAAAGCTTTTGACGACGCATTCCCTGATTTCGCCTCGGAGCCAAGAAACGTCAGGTTAGGCCTCGCTTCTGATGGTTTCAACCCATTCGGCTCCTTCAACCAACATTACAGCGTGTGGCCAGTTATTTTGATGCCATATAACCTCCCCCCGTGGTTGTGCATGAAGTCCAGCTCATTCATTCTATCAACAATTATTCCAGGGCCGACATCTCCTGGAAACGATATCGATGTGTACCTTCAGCCGCTGATACAGGAGCTGAACGAGTTATGGAGCGATGGGGTCGAGACGTTTGACGCCGCAAGCAAGATGATGTTCACACTGCGCGCCGCTGTGATGTGGACTGTTAGCGATTTTCCTGGACTCGGCATGTTATCTGGCTGGAACACGTATACAGCGATGGCATGTCCCTTCTGCAACTTGGACCAGGTGCCCCGCAGACTGCCGCACAGCAAGAAGTCATGTTTCATTGGTCATCGATGGTTCCTTCCTCCGGATCATCAATTCAGGCGGCAGAGAAAGAAATTCGACGGGACACAGGAACGAAGAGATCCCCCTCTACAGATGTCTGGCCTTGAGATCTTTGAGCAGATATGCGATGTGCAATGCGAATTTGGCAAGGACCCGCCACCACCGGATGAAGAGGCCCCTAGCACTAGCCGCGGTGGAAGGCTGGCTCAGCGGAGGCCACCGCCTGTGGCCCGTAGAACTGGCCCAGCACCTCAATGGAAAAAGAGAAGCATATTTTTTTGTCTGCCGTATTGGAAGCACAACTTAATGCGCCACTGTTTGGACGTCATGCACATTGAAAAGAATGTCGGCGAGAATGTCTTATACACCATTCTGAATGAGGCAGGAAAGTCGAAGGATCATCTTGGAGCGAGGAAAGATCTAAAGGCCATGGGGATACGTCAAGACGCGTGGCCGGACGAGAACGATAAGTTTGCGCCGGCTCGGTTTGCTTTGACAAAAAAGAACAAGAGAGTGTTTCTGACCACGCTACAGGGTATTAGGGTTCCAGACGGATATTCAAGTAACATCTCGAGGCGAGTGGACCTAAATTCGAGAGATCCAAAAATTTCTGGTTTGAAAAGTCATGACTATCACGTTTTGCTCCAACAGTTTCTCCCTCTAGCCGTGAAATACACTCTTCCCGAAGACGTGTGTATGGTGTTGGCCGACCTCAGTTTTATACTTAGACAGTTGTGTTCAAGGGTGTTGGACAGACAAGAGCTCGACGAGCTACAGGCCAAAGCTGTTCTGATGCTATGTCATATGGAGATGATATTCCCTCCATCATTTTTCACCTCACAGGTCCACCTCATTGTCCACCTTGTTGAAGAAGCAAAGATGGGTGGGCCGGTGCACTATCGTTGGATGTATCCCATAGAAAGGTACGCTAACTAATTTCATCGTGTACTTCAGTATATAATTAATTTTATACATAATTTCATCGTGTACTAATTTCACAGGTATTTGGGAAAAATGAAGTCGTTCGTTAAGAATAGAGCCGCGTCAGAGGGTTGTATTGCTGAGTGTTACGTTGGGGACGAGGTTGTTTCATTTGTTGAACGATATTATGGTCAAACCATGCGCAATGAGCGTCGGCCTCGAGTTGACGATAACTCAAACCATATCAGCTCTAACACGTTGTTTCCCGCAATTGGAAAGCCAGTAGGAGCAGCGCAATTCCACCGTTTGAGTCCTGTCGAGATGTTACAAACACACAGACATGTCCTGACACGCTGCACTGCTGTGGACTCCTATCGAGAGTAGGTGGCGGCGGACAGCTTCAAATTAAATTAAAATATATCTTTATTGTTCTTCAAAATATATATATATATATATCTAATATATACGTATACATTGTACCTTTCAGGGATTATCGGAGATATGTCAAGTGGGAGAATCGAGGACGACGGGGGATCACTGCAGCTATGATTGATACTATGGTCCACCGGGGGTTCGCCGATTGGTTCACAAAAATAATACGCAACGAACCAAATCCGCCACCATCACTGGTGAATCTAGCTGCTGGACCTTTTGAATATGCGCAGAGATACTCTGCCTACAATGTCAATGGCTTTCACTTCCGCACTGTTGCGCGCGATGGCTCTCGTCTAACGCAAAACTCGGGTGTGTTTGGGTCATTTGGAACAAGGAGTTATGCTAGTCGAAATGATGCACAAGTACGTTTAGGGGAGGTACATTATTATGGCAAACTTGTTGATATACTTGTGCTCAACTACAGTGGTGCATTCCCAGTTCCGCTCTTCAAGTGCGATTGGGCAGACACTAGGGGGAAAAGAGGCAAGAACGTTGACGTTCTCGGCATCACCTCAGTGAATTTCTCGAGGCTCTTCCACACAGGGGCATTACCTGACGACGAGCCATACATCGTTGCTGACGAAGCGCAACAGGTTTATTATGTTCCTGATCCTAAAAACAGAGACTGGCATATGGTGATTCAGGTGAAACCTCGCGATGTGTACGATATGGGCGACGAGGATTATGACGCTACAACTGAGACAGCTCAACAGGTTGCTCCTAATAATTTGGAATATCTGATCCCGGAAGGGGATGAACCAGTACCAACTGTTAGAGAGCGTGAAGATGGTGACGAATAAAAGATTATTGTATATATAAGTATGTAATGATTTTACTTAGTTTAATTTAGTTTAATTTTCTTTTATAATTTAATTAGTACGTAAACAAACTGAACAATAAAACTAGAACAATAATTTTTTTTTCCAGAAATTTACATAAGTTCAACGAAAACATAAAAGTACAAAGAAAAAAAAAGAAAAAAAAATACAATAAAGATAAAATGTAAAACTTCTAAACAACTAAAAACCTAATACTCCTCATCCTCATCATCATCCTCCTCACTGGCGGGTCCTGGAGAGCGTCGTCGGGGGCGACGAGATCGTGATGCGGAGGCTTGAGCACTGAAGAACTCCTCTTGGCGGCGCCTGAACTCTGCCGCCAACCGCTCCTCATTATCGCGCGCCATCTGGGCTAGCCGCTCCTCTTCTGCCCTCACCCGGGCCTGAAAATCGCCCATCAACCGCTCCTCATCTGCCTTGAGGCGAGCCTCTCGATCTGCAATCTCTTGCTCGCGTTCCCGCAACCTCTCATCTAGCTGCCGGGCCTCGTATGATTGGCTCGCCCTAGAGGATGAAGCCTGATACGCACGGCTTCCGGAAGGAGGGAAGAGCTGAGTAGGTCTGGCTCCAAAGCCAAGGCCTGGAACGCGTCCCGCACGTTCCTGTGTCCCCAACTACGTGTGGAGAGCAACGACCTCCTCATACGGGCTCCCGCTCTCCCCCTGCTGAGACTCGGGGGTCTCCCTGGCCGGCGCCTGTGCCTCAATATCAGCCTGCGCTTGAGCAACACTCATAATCTCCTCGGCAGCCTTCCGGGATAGAGGTGTCCCATCCGAGCGGGTGCGCGCTTGAATGAGGAAATCTTTGAAGACGCCCTTCTTGATGCCCTTCGCCCTAGCCTTCCGCCGCTGAAATATGTGAATCGTTAAACTACGATCAGTATTATTATAACATAAGATATTAGATATAGAAAGAGTACTAGTGGATAGTTAATTATATACCATCTCATCGTAGCGGACGATCATCGGTACGCTCCCAGTCGAGTGGCCAACCTCCTGCTGTGCCCGAGCCTCCTGACCGCGCCTTTCCCTGGCCCGCCCCAGTTCGCTCATCCTCCAGGCGAGGTAATTCCTCCACTGCACAGGGTCCACTCCATCGGGCACGTCTGCCTCCACCGCCTCCCTAGGCCTAGTCCCCTTCTTGGACTTCAGCAGGTACAGCTTGTTTCTCTCATCCTTCCAATTATCCCCGACCACCCCTTTCACGAATTTCTTGAGGTTCAAGCTGTCGGGGACCCACCACTTGCTCTGCAAAAAGAAATTTTTTCATATTATTTAATAATAAGTATAATAACAATTATATACGTATTATAATATTTTGAAATACGTATTACCTTAATAATCTCCCATGCCTCCTCTTTTCGGCCATCCGGAACTTTCCTCCAGCTGGTCGGGTCGATCGGGAAGCGCCGGAAGTCCTTGCCGAGGAGTCGGCAATGGCGGCGGAATAGAATGGCAGCATCCGTTGTTGGCTGCCCGGTGGTGTTGTAATATGGCAGCTCAATCTTCTCATTCGGCGGAAGCGCATGCGCCAGCTTCGCCGTCAGCCTCCTCCTGGTGACAGTGCCAGTGGTATCTGTAGGTAAGAAAAATATATTAGATAATATATATTGTAGAAATTAAATTTGTAACTATTAATTAATATCAAATTCAATTACCTCTGTGATTGCACCATACTTTTGCATATATTTTCATGGCCAAATCCATTGAATTAATGCATGTTTTGATGATAATTGCACCTAATTTGCATAGATTCTAACTATTGTACTAGTTGTTGGAATTTGTTCTAATCAAGGGCAATTTAGGCTTTTTTAGCATGCTATAATGTTTTACATGTTTTCAAGAACATTTTGATGCTACCTTTGAGACATTTGAATATGTAGGTTGGGAGGTTGAAGGTGAAGATTCAAGAAAAGGGGTCAAAATAACGTTTCTAGATGAAGTTTGCATTTTAGTCCTGAGGCAGGCCAACTGGCGAGCCACTGGCAAGTCACTGGCGAGCCACTCGCCACTTGCTCGCCAGTTGGCGAGCCACTGGCGAGTACCTTCGGGTAACTCGCCACTTGCTCGCCAGTTGGCGAGCCACTGGCGAGCCTGACGCTGTCAAAAATCATACGCGATTTTTAGGGTTTCTTGGCCCAATATAAGCTTTCTAAGAGCCCCCAAACCTCTGTCCAAGCACCCTTTGGCCGAAAATAAGTGTCCCAACCTAGGGTTCTTCAATTCCCTTCCATTCCCACTCATTTTCATCCACTTCCACCTCATTCCTTCCACCCCCATCCATCCTTTCATCACATTTCCACCTTCTTCCACCTTTCTCTTCCATGGATTTTCAAATGATTCTTCTTCTTGGAGTTTCTCTTGGAGTTTCTATGTTGGATTGAGGATTCTTCATCTCTTGAGGATGGGTTGATGGTTGTTCAAGCATGGGTTCATCATGAGGGGAGTTTTTCTTAGTTCATTATATGTATTTAGAATTTCTTCTTTATGTATTTGAACCTCTCTTGTAGATGTTTGGATTTATGTATTGGATTGAGATTCTATATATGTATGTATGATGTTTGACCTTGCTAATTTGGATTAGGACTATGTATTAAGTACTTTGTTGATTATATATGTGTTTTGGTAAATTCTTCTTGATATTGAGTTGCTTAGCCTTGTGTTGATGATTCTATCGAGTTGATTTATTTAGATATGTGTATGATTGTATGAGCTCTCTTTTATAGGACACTCTATAATTCGATTGAGTTTGGAAAAGGAAAAAGACATTAACCAAATCTAAATTAGCAAATCACATCATGAATGGACTAAGTTGTGTCTATTTTGGGCTTTAAACACTTGAGTTATGAATTCATATCTACATTGTGGTTGCATTAAATTAGTCTCATTTTAGTGGTTGCTAGTGAGATTACTTGATTGTATCCATTCATGATTGTTGTGGTTGCACTTCATGAGAGCCACAAGTGTTTAGACTCAAACTATTTCACACATCTAGGAATTACACTTGATGCATTGAACCCCTAAATGATTTGAGCTAATGTTTGTCACCTCACCTAGACTCAAGAGATCCATTTCATAGAATTCACTACACTTCAACCATTCAATCATCCCACCTTATCAAAGAAAAGATAAAAAATATTGTAGTTAGGTTCATTTGCATTCTACATATAAAAACCCAACAAACCCCAATTCCCTTGTTCATTTCAATTTGCATTTAGTTCATCTTAGGGTAGTTTAGAAGACTCCTCAAGAGAGACGACCCGAGGTTGCGCCACTGTGTTGCAATCCTTGGTTTCATAAATAACTTGCATTTAACCCCAAGGCGACTAGGAAACAGGTTAAATCAATGGCGCCGTTGCCGGGGAGTCATTTTTGACTCCCTAAGGTAGCTAAGTGTCAATTGAAACATTGACAAGGGGTAGGAGTCATTAGGATTAGATTTAGTTCATATGCATCATTTCATCATTTAGGATTAGGATAGATGCATTCCATATTTTTTACTTTTTCTTCTTCTTAGTTTTTGTTCTTGTTTGCATATATATTGTCTTCTTGAGATTGTTTGAGACTGAATCATTGAGTTCTCATGTCTTGGAATTTCACAAATTTTGGTTACAATCATGATATTCCTGAGAATTCAAACTCTTTTGTGAGAAATACCACTAGGATGGAAGAGACACCTTCTTCAATCATGGATGAATTATACAAATAAAGGGACAAAATGTTGGTCATTCTCGATTCCTCCTCCAAATCCAATAGCACACCATGTTGGGATCCACCTTTACCCCCACCACAATATCACACATACTTTGATTATCCTTCTCCACCATATTCCTCTACCTACCGTGAGCCATATCACCATCCATACCCTTCATCATATCAAACCTCATCATATGAGCCTTCACCTCCACCACATAGACCATATACAAAACCATACTCTTCATCTCTACCTTGCCCATCACCATATCACCATTCATGCCAAACTACATACCAACCACCTCCACGTGAACCATCACCCCCACCCCCACCCAAACCCATCACCCGTAAACAAAATCCCCTTGATGCTTTCTTTGACTATCCCAACATGGATGACCATACCAAAGAGCTCAAAAGGATGTATGCAGTTAATAAAACCCGATCTCTAGAACTATATAGGAAGAAAACTGCATGTGGACTCTCCAAGCAATTGGAGGAAGAATTGGAAGAGTTAGGGGAATACCTCAATGCATTTTACATGCATGTGCTTTGGAAAAGAACTAATGGAGAAGAGGGAACCCCTTGGCCCTATGATCCTAAGAGTGAAGAGATTGAGCAATTGGTACCTCAAGTGCAAGAGGATGCACTTTCAAGCATAAGTAATACCCCTCATATTCTAGAAGAGGCTTATCCTCCTCTTACAACTGTTTTGGCTAGTGAGAATGATAATGTGATAGATGAGAAAATCATTGTTGAATCTCCCCATATACCTACCATTGAACATGCTCACCATGATGCCATTAATAGTACTACCATACTTGAGCCTACCAATTGCATTATTGATTCTTCTTGTGATGATCATGCTTATCTTCCTTTTGATAGCAATGTTGAAGATGTTGAAAAAATTGATCAATTGTCATGTTCTTGTGATGAGCATATCATTTGTATGAATTGCATTGATCGTAAGTGTCATTTGCTTGTCCAATTTCGTGAACATGCATTGCATAATACTATGATTGCTATTAGGAATGAGCATGAATCTTTTGAAGAAGGTGAGTCTAGTCCAAGTGGTAGTGTTGATGATAAGTTTGAGAATGACCAATCTATAGGACTTAGTGATATGCATGTTTTACATGATGTTGAGATACACCCTACAATTTTTCCCACTCCACCCAAAAGTGAGGACAACAATGATGATTTCCATTTGATCACTAGTCCTTTGGTTGATACATGTGCCCATGAGTGTTTTAATTCTCAAATCTTATCATGTGATTTACCTCCTGACATACTTGGACATGATTGTGGTATAAGTTGTGTTGATTTGAATCATGTTGTTGATAAAAGGGTAGTACTTGTCTGTGATACTACCATTGTTACAAACCACATTGACTTTGTAATACCATGCTTTGATAGATGTTTGAATGTGGTTGACTTTATTGGTTGTGAGAAACATCCACTTTCTTATGTGCCTAAGCCTAAACTTCTCACATTGCATACACCACTTTGTCACTTTACTTGTGCTAATTCTTTCCATGGATTTAAGTACTTTGACTCATGTGGTGTACTTGGAGTTGGTAGTGTTGCTTTTGTGTTGGCTAACCCTTTTCAGGCCTATCATTTGGGAGGATCCCATATATACCATTTATCACCCTCACTTTTGGATCACCTATTGATGGAGCCTAGACCACCACCGAGGAGGACAAAATTAATTCTCCTCTTAATCCTTCTCTCAAGCTACAAGCCTCCATGAGGCTAGGTTGTCCCTTTCCTCTCTTGTCCTTTTGTTATACATGTTCAGGCTGGCTGGTGATATTTTGTGATGCATGTTAGGATAAGTGTGGGGGAGGGACACATCTAGTAGAAAAGGTAGTTTAGTGTTAGTTGAGTCAATAAGAACCCCTTATGATGTCATTCTCTTGTTGCGCCACATTGCATTGAGGACAATGCATGATTTAAGTGTGGGGGAGGAACTTGTAGTAGCCACGCTTGATTCATTGGATTTGTGTCATTTCCACATTAGTGTCAATTTTTTTTCAAAAAATAAAATAAAAATTTACTTCCAAGCTTCCAAGTTTCATGTTGTGTTGAATGTTCACATTCATTGTAATATGGAACAAAGTTGCACTTTTACCTATTTTCACTTTTTTTTTTCCTTTAAACCTAATGTGGAATAACTTTTGAAACCTATGGGGCAAGATTAGAACCTACCAAATTTTCAACAAGTTAGTATTGAATCAATATCAAGCATATGCATTTTGTCAATTGGCCTTGCAATTAGACTTATCTTTAGCATGAGAGTAGCCCTTCTTGTGAGGATTTTTGAGCCTTTAATTCATTTCAAGAGTGACTTGCTCAATTATTCAATTTCTAGAACTTGTTTCTACTCTTAGTCAAAGCTTATGCATTCATGTTTGGATATGATTGGGCCATTCATTTCTAAACCCTATGACCCAAACACTTAACCAAACAAATATATCCTTTGTTTCATCCCTTTGGGCCATCACTTTCTTTTCTTCCATCTTGACCAATTTGGAAACGTGCATCCATAGCATATACTTGCATTTCCATTGTTCTTGTATTGTTGTATGATTTGAAAAAGCATGATACATAGTAAAAAAAAAAGGAGGCCGAGGGCCTAAAGAGAGAAAGAATGCCAAGAAAAAAAGAGATAGTGAAAGCACAAAGTGCTAATGTATGCCAAAGGCATAGTGTGAAAAGAAAAGCGAGAGGAAGCACAAAGTGCTTGAAAAAAAGTGAGAAAAAGAATGACATATGACTTGAGTTACCATTTTTTGTATTGCATTTATATGTGGTGGATAATTGTTTACATAATTGGTCATTGACTTCATTCCATTATTCATCATTCATTATTAGCCTTATCCATCATTTCAACCCCACAAAGTCCTCTTGATCCAATCATGAGTACATGCATAGTGGAGATATTAGAGTAGTCACAAGCCTATGGTTAAATTGTTTGTTGAGCAAGTAGAGTGACAAATTCCACATTAGGTGAGGAGTGTGAAACACTATAATCTTGAGAGTTCTCATCGCCATAAGTTATGTCCAATTGCATTGTCAATTCTCACTTTGCGTATTCTTGCCGATTGATTCATGCTAACTTGATGACTATTGATTTGTTAAAACCTTGTATTTTTTTTGCATTGTACCCTTTGTCCAGGAGTACAAAGGTCTAAGTGTGGGGGAAATGATTGCACCATACTTTTGCATATATTTTCATGGCCAAATCCATTGAATTAATGCATGTTTTGATGATAATTGCACCTAATTTGCATAGATTCTAACTATTGCACTAGTTGTTGGAATTTGTTCTAATCAAGGGCAATTTAGGCTTTTTTAGCATGCTATAATGTTTTACATGTTTTCAAGAACATTTTGATGCTACCTTTGAGACATTTGAATATGTAGGTTGGGAGGTTGAAGGTGAAGATTCAAGAAAAGGGGTCAAAATAACGTTTCTAGATGAAGTTTGCATTTTAGTCCTGAGGCAGGCCAACTGGCGAGCCACTGGCAAGTCACTGGCGAGCCACTCGCCACTTGCTCGCCAGTTGGCGAGCCACTGGCGAGTACCTTCGGGTAACTCGCCACTTGCTCGCCAGTTGGTGAGCCACTGGCGAGCCTGACGCTGTCAAAAATCATACGCGATTTTTAGGGTTTCTTGGCCCAATATAAGCTTTCTAAGAGCCCCCAAACCTCTGTCCAAGCACCCTTTGGCCGAAAATAAGTGTCCCAACCTAGGGTTCTTCAATTCCCTTCCATTCCCACTCATTTTCATCCACTTCCACCTCATTCCTTCCACCCCCATCCATCCTTTCATCACATTTCCACCTTCTTCCACCTTTCTCTTCCATGGATTTTCAAATGATTCTTCTTCTTGGAGTTTCTCTTGGAGTTTCTATGTTGGATTGAGGATTCTTCATCTCTTGAGGATGGGTTGATGGTTGTTCAAGCATGGGTTCATCATGAGGGGAGTTTTTCTTAGTTCATTATATGTATTTAGAATTTCTTCTTTATGTATTTGAACCTCTCTTGTAGATGTTTGGATTTATGTATTGGATTGAGATTCTATATATGTATGTATGATGTTTGACCTTGCTAATTTGGATTAGGACTATGTATTAAGTACTTTGTTGATTATATATGTGTTTTGGTAAATTCTTCTTGATATTGAGTTGCTTAGCCTTGTGTTGATGATTCTATCGAGTTGATTTATTTAGATATGTGTATGATTGTATGAGCTCTCTTTTATAGGACACTCTATAATTCGATTGAGTTTGGAAAAGGAAAAAGACATTAACCAAATCTAAATTAGCAAATCACATCATGAATGGACTAAGTTGTGTCTATTTTGGGCTTTAAACACTTGAGTTATGAATTCATATCTACATTGTGGTTGCATTAAATTAGTCTCATTTTAGTGGTTGCTAGTGAGATTACTTGATTGTATCCATTCATGATTGTTGTGGTTGCACTTCATGAGAGCCACAAGTGTTTAGACTCAAACTATTTCACACATCTAGGAATTACACTTGATGCATTGAACCCCTAAATGATTT
This sequence comes from Mimosa pudica, assembly GCA_029929735.1. Classification (NCBI taxonomy): domain Eukaryota; kingdom Viridiplantae; phylum Streptophyta; class Magnoliopsida; order Fabales; family Fabaceae; genus Mimosa; species Mimosa pudica. The sequence goes on along the minus strand of JAKELP010000039.1, from coordinate 2,473,605 downwards.
GAGCTAATGTTTGTCACCTCACCTAGACTCAAGAGATCCATTTCATAGAATTCACTACACTTCAACCATTCAATCATCCCACCTTATCAAAGAAAAGATAAAAAATATTGTAGTTAGGTTCATTTGCATTCTACATATAAAAACCCAACAAACCCCAATTCCCTTGTTCATTTCAATTTGCATTTAGTTCATCTTAGGGTAGTTTAGAAGACTCCTCAAGAGAGACGACCCGAGGTTGCGCCACTGTGTTGCAATCCTTGGTTTCATAAATAACTTGCATTTAACCCCAAGGCGACTAGGAAACAGGTTAAATCACTCTGACATCCACCAGTTGACCAGTACTCGAAGACTTCCTCCCGCGCTGCATTTTGATCATAATTTCCGGCACCGGGATGTCCCCCTCCTCCCTCTCCGCCCTCTCCCTATCCTCATTCAAAATGTCCTGCATCTCTTCGTAGCTGATCTCGACGTTCAAGTCTCTCCAGAGGTCGTCCTGCGTGACTTCCGGGTTACCACCAAACCCGAAAGAAGTCCAAGGTGGCGCCCGAAGAGGGCTCACAATAGGCGGGGGGCTGGCGTACTGTAGCACCTCTGGCGGAGTAGGCTGCTGCTCAATCTGTAACCGGCGTTCTTCTATACGCCTGGCTTCTGCTTCGTCCCTCAATCGCTGATGTTCATCTCGCAATCGCTGATCCTCTTCGGGGTCTATTGGAGCTTTACCGGTACGACGAGACATGATCTATCGAAGAGGAATATTTATAGGAAAAGATAAAGAAAAAAGATAGTTTCTGTGGGACCCTTACACTTTTTCACGTTTTCGAAAACGCCAAAATGAACATCGGCGGTTCTTTTATAGGCGTTCACATATCGGCGTTTTGTGACACCATACAGGCGTTTTGGTAAACGCCTATATGCGATTAAAGTATTAATTTAATCGCATATAGGCGTTTTTCCAAACGCCTATATGCGATTAAATGATATTTTAATCGCATATAGGCGTTTGTCCAAACGCCTATATGCGTTAAGTGCATTTTTAATGCACTTAATGCGCAGATAGGCGTTTTGACAAACGCCGGTATGCGCATTAAGTGCATTTTAAATGCACGTTACGCACATAGGCGTTTGGCCAAACGCCTATGTGCGATTTTAAAAATATTTTAATCGCACATAGGCGTTTTGCAAAACGCCGATGTGCGGTTGTTTGACAAAAAAAACCAGCCAGCCCTTTTTTTATATTTAAAAACCATACCGGCGTTTTATGTACCCCAAAACGCCGATAGGGAAACGCGGGAAAGGTGACGGGAAGAGCGCGCCAAACGTACCGGCGTTTGCGTATAGGCGCTTGGTGTAGAAACGCCGGTATGCGTCTCATATAGGCGTTTTGAACCAAAGCGCCGGTAAGCGTGTGCCGGAATGGCCCGTTTTTTTTGTAGTGAATCTTATTGTCATTTTAGTGAAAATATCATTTTTGATCTCATGCACAATAGTTAGGTATCATTTGCGTAACTTGGAATAGTTATGTACTATTTTTTGTTCATTGGCCAATAGTTATGTATCATTTTTAGGTTTTCGCCCATCTTTTAAAATGGGACAATAACCAGTAGTCTAAATGATAAGGGGTGTTATGATATTATTTTGTCACATATATGATAAAACAATTTAAAGTTGAGATAATAAATATTTGCTTTCTATTTTTTCCCTTGTATATTACATTTAAAGAGAAGAGAGAGTTCCTATAAAAAATTATGAGAGTAAAACATAAAAATTACATTAATTTTACTCAATATATTATTGATTATATTTCCTTAATTAGCATAAAATGATTTTTTCTTGGACGCAATTAGCAGAAAATGATTTACTTCCTTTTATAATGAGGATCATGGAAGGCGGAGTAGATCAATAACCATGAAACAACGGAACGGCCATATACTACTGTGTTCATATAAAATTATTTAAGATGTTAATGTTTATTTGAATGAGTTAATTCTATAAACAAAATATGTTTAATAATATATAAAAACAAAAGGAAGGGAGGGAGAGGTTTGATGAAGTTATCGAAAAGGACTACTAGCTACTCTTGACATAAAAGTACGGTTGTACTGATTTTAAATGAAAAAGAATGTAGACTTAATTTCTCTCCTTTTCATTTTCTGTTCGCTCCCAACTTTTGACCCTGCATTTCCATCATTTTTTATTAAGTTTTTTTAGTATATTTTTTATATCTTATTGACAAAAAATGTTACATCATTTAAATGAAACATGGCTACTACTATTTTTGTTGTTGTAACCATTAGATATTACAAAAAACAATATACATTTTGATATCTTATGGGGCAAAAATTGGTTATATTTTTTTTGCTAGGGGTTTCCACTTGAGATAGCACACCTCTTGAAGATGTCAGGAAGCATGCTTATCTGCGTATGATTCAGATTCATGAGTCTAATAGAGTATGAGGATTCCTCATCTGTGGTAACATCTACACCTTACCATCTCTTATATATGATGCATACATGGCATTGGTAAGGGTGTCAATTTAGGATGTTTTTCTCAATCTGCATTGACTTCAAAATCATTCACTGTCTTAGAAAATCATCCCAGCTCACACATCTGTATCCTTTATATGACACGCTGGAAAGTAATTGATAACATACCTCTCTTATATGCTTCTTTTCTTGATCTTGTGATGATTAATCTTAATATAGAAGAGAAGTAGATGGACATTACTTGATAATGATCCCTTGAAAATAGAGAGTTACATGCTGTCATCGATAATAAACTCTTGAGATGCTGTGATGCAATTTGTTTGGAAATTACTTTTGGCATTTTAAACTCACAAATTTCATTTGATTTGGTTTCATTTCATATGGTATCACAAATTTCACTTGGCATTCAATCATTTCATTTGATATCACAAGTTCAAACTCACATATTTCATTTGATTTCATTTGGTATCACGAATTTAAAATCACAAATTTTCATTTGATATCATAATCATCATTTTAAACGCACCAAAATTATTTTGATATCATGTTAATCATTTCGAGAGGGTCAAAATTACTTTTGATGTCTTTTATATTTGAAAAGAATTTTCACCTTCAAAAAGAGAACTGTTTTTGTATGTTTTGATCTAGACTTAATCCTTGCAAAACATGTTCTGTTATCTTGCATAATGGTTAGGGAGAGTAAACTCACCTAGAATACTGAATCAATATTTTCTTCTTTTTGTCTCACAATGTTTAGCTATCCTACATAATGTTTAGGGAGAATACAATCATTTAGGATCATGAATCATTATTGTTGTCCCTTGTTAATTCTCGTACGTTGTATTGAATAGTCTAGAACAAATCTTTATTAACGATACATAGGGAGAAATATTAGGTAGAAAGCCCATTCCTAGGAGAACGATAGAAGTATCCCCATCCCTAAGGCTAGCTTGCACTTGTTGAATTTTGATGAAGCCAAAAGGGGGAGAGAGATGAGACATGAGATGTCTAGAGATGAGACATGAGATGAGATATAAGATGTCTAGCTAAGGATGAGACATGAGATGTCTAGAGATGAGACATGAGACATGAGATGTCTAGAGATGAGACATGAGACATGAGATGTCTAGAGATGAGACATGAGATGAGATATAAGATGTCTAGCTAGAGATGAGAACATGAGATGTCTAGAGATGAGACATGAGACATGAGATGTCTAGAGATGAGACATGAGATGAGATATAAGATGTCTAGCTAGAGATGAGACATGAGATGTCTAGAGCTGAGAGATAAGATAAGATGTCTAGATATCTGGGGAGAGAACTGGGGAAAGAAATATAGCTCTGGGAGTGATCTAAGTTTAATTATGTTCTCTAGTCATCTATGGGTTTGTCATCATCAAAAAGGGGGAGAATGTTAGAATCTTAAGTTTTGATGGTGACTAAGGTATGATATGGTCTAGTACTTAAAAGAACATAATCAACACTTAGGAAGGATTAGATGACATGGTTAGAATCCTAAGTTAGATCGCTTGCGAATGCAAGATCACTTCCGGAAGTATTAGCACTAGCGCTCGCGGATGGAGTACACATCCCATAAGGGACGCAAGCGGAAGCAAGTGAGACACTTGGTTAGAACCCAGTCTAGATTGCTAACACTGAATCCTAAGTTAAGTCACAACCGGATGAGGATTCACTTCCGGATGAATTAAGACTAGCGCTCACGGATGAAAGACTCATCCCACAGCGGAATCACAATCGGATGCGGAATCACTTCCGGATGGACTAGGACTAGCGCTCGCGGATGAATGTCTCATCCCCCAGCGACAGCAAGCACTTCACTTAGTCATAACTCAGTCTAGGAGCATTAGATGTACAAAACCCTTGAGACTAAGTTAAGATGCAACCGGATGTATAATTGCTTCCGATTGCTTAGTGACTAGCGCTGACTGTTGGCTTAGGTAACACTGAGCGTCAGTGAGTATAATATGATCATAACTCAACGTTCAGTAGGAGTACTTCCGGATGTGGAATTGCTTCCTGAAGTAAGAGAGCTTCCTTAAGACAATTGAACTCCCACTGCATGTGATTATGTGTTGTTATACTACACATCCCATAGCATGAGTAAATAACACACTAAGTCACTTAGGAAGAATTAGACTAAAATCAAATCCCTAGTTAGAATACAACCGGATGCAGAATCGCTTCCGGAAGACTTAGAGTAAAATAACGAGACTTACGCTGACTATTGGAATAGACATCCCCTAGCGTCAGTAGACAATACACTAAGTCAGAACATAGTCTAAGTAAGAATGCTTCCCATAGCAAACAAGCTTCCCACAGCATGTATAGTTCCTACTATACTTGATTATATATATTACTCAGTTGGACTAACAAGTATGTGCAGAACTTAGTTTTACTTCCGGATGCAAATGAGCTTCCGGATGCAAATACTCTTGGCACTGGAATTCAGAGACTAACTCTTGCAGAGCAAGACTGCCGCTTCCGGATGAACAATGAACGATGCACGATGATCATCCGTCAGCAGGATTACAAGAGTCAGAAGTACATATGCTCAGAAGTCAGTATGATGTTGTCAGAGCAGAATGGTTAGAATTGCTTTTCAGAGATAAAGCAAGTCAACCCTGCTAAGCTTTAATGGAGCGTTTAAGAAGATGTACTTCCCAACGGTAACAAGAGGTTAACAGATATTCAAACAACATTATTACCTACCAAGCATGAGGAGTATGAAAGATAAGGAGAACATAATCTGAAGATTCATTCAAGATGTCAAAGCTCATACTACTCACAAGAGTCAGAGTCCATAAGAGAGCTTCTGATAGCAAGAGAGCATCCAATAGCAAAGCGCTCTTATCATTCATGGACAAGTGCTTGGAAGACGAAGTTCCTCTATGTGATAGCAAGCAGAATGTTAGAGTCCACGAGCTTCACTTCAGATAGCAAGAGAGTTTCCGATAGTAAGTCTCTTAGCATCCTGGACTTATGCTTGAGGAACGAAGTCCTCATCTGACAACAAGCAAGAGTCAGACCGTACAGTGTATAGATGTCAGAACGACTTTTGCCAGAACAGTGTTGTCAGAACAATGTTGACAGAACAGCTGGTCAGAGCACCTTTTCAGATAAAGCAAAGTCAACTCTGCTGTGCATTAATGAGGACAACGTAAACAAGGCCCCAACGGCTATATTCAAACGGCCTTATTGCCTCTCCAACGGTTGGATAATCAGAGGCTGGTATAAAAGGAGATATTCTTCATTTCTGAAGAGATAGCTTTATGAGTTTGATAAGCAAGAGAAATAGAATGAAGAAGCTCAAGCCTACTATCTGAAATATCCTTCTCATCTTCTACTCTCTGATTATAAAGTTGTAATACTCTCAGAGAAAATTAGTGGAGAGCAATCATTGTACCTAAGTGAGTAACATAATCTGTTCATTGAGTGAACCCACTTAGTTGAGCTTAAGTGTTTAGCACAATCAGTTCATAGAGTGAACATCCTATCAAACCTGTTCTAAAGCTTGTCGCTTGAAGAACAGTATTTGAAATGTGTGGCTGTCACCCAAGAGGGGGGGGTGAATTGGGTGAGGGAATAAAACCTTAAAACTCTTTTTCGAAAGACTGCTTGTGCTCGGTGATGATGATAATAAATAATGCTTTGCACAAGTCAGTATGTTATGTGATGCAAAATAGAATGATTAAATATAAATTTATGCACACACAAATTTATCCTGGTTCGGTCACCCAGACCTACATCCAGTCCCCAGGCTACACCTGAGATTTCCAATCCACTATTCTTGTTTAAACCGGGCACAAGAGAAGCCTTTACACTTTAGGTTTTACGAACACGGGTTCACCTAACAACCCACAGGTTTTGCTAACGGCTAACCTGCAAACATAACCGCAAGTTTTACGGGATCACTTGCAACCTTTACAACCGCAAGTTTTGCGGGCTCACTTGCAACCTATACAGCTCCCCCTCACACCTAGAAGGGTTCAGTCTTTACAGACAATGATTTAACAAAGATTACAATACTGTTCTTCAAGCGACAGGCTTTAGAACAGGTTTGATAGGATGTTCACTCTATGAACTGATTGTGCTAAACACTTAAGCTCAACTAAGTGGGTTCACTCAATGAACAGATTATGTTACTCACTTAGGTACAATAATTGCTCTCAACAAATTCTCTCTAAGAATATTACAACTTAAGATCAGAGAATAGAAGGATATTTCAGATAGTAGGCTTGAGCTTCTTCATTCTATTTCTCTTGCTTATCAAAACTCCTGAAGCCTTCTTTAGAAATGAAGAATATCTCCTTTTATACCAGCCTTTGATTATCCAACCGTTGGAGAGGCAATAAGGCCGTTTGAATAAAGCCGTTGGGGCCTTGTTTACGTTGTCCTCATTAATGCACAGCAGAGTTGACTTTGCTTTATCTGAAAAGGTGCTCTGACCAGCTGTTCTGTCAACACTGTTCTGACAACACTGTTCTGGCAAAAGTCGTTCTGACATCTATACACTGTACGGTCTGACTCTTGCTTGTTGTCAGATGAGGACTTCGTTCCTCAAGCATAAGTCCAGGATGCTAAGAGACTTACTATCGGAAGCTCTCTTGCTATCTGAAGCTCTCTTATGGACTCTGACTCTTGTGGGTGGTATGAGCTTTGACAGCTTGAATGAATCTTCAGATTATGTTCTCCTTATCTCTCATACTCCTCATGCTTGGTAGGTAACAATGTTGTTTGAATATCTGTTAACCTCTTGTTACCGTTGGGAGGTACATCTTCTTAAACGCTCCATTAAAGCTTAGCAGGGTTGACTTGTTTTATCTCTGAAAAGCAATCCTAACCACTCTGCTCTGACAACATCATACTGACTTCTGAGCATATGTACTTCTGACTCTTGTAATCCTGCTGACGGATGATCATCGTGCATCGTTCATTGTTCATCCGGAAGCGGCAGTCTTGCTCTGCAAGAGTTAGTCTCTGAATCTCAGTGCCAAGAGTATCTTTCATCCGGAAGCTTATTTCCATCCGGAAGTACAACCAAGTTCTGCACACCCTTGTTAGTCCCATCAGAGTAATATATATAATCAAGTGTAGCAGTAAGAACTATACATGCTGTGGGAGGTTTGTCTGCTATGGGAAGTAATCTTACTAAGACTATGTTCTAACTTAGTGTTTTGTCTACTGACGCAAGGGGATGTCTAATCCAACAGTCAGCGTGAGTCTCGTTATGTTACTCTAACTCTTAAGTCTTCCCAAGTGACTTGGTGTGTCATTTTCTTAAGCTATGGGATGTGTAGTATAACAACACTTAATCACATGCAGTGGGAGTTCACTTAGTCTAAGGAAGCTTTCTTACATCCGGAAGCAATTCCACATCCGGAAGCACTTCCACTGGACGATGGGTTATGTTCACATTTAACTCAGTGACGCTCAGGGTTATATCTCTTCTATCAGCCTGTGCCAGTCTAAATCTAACAGGAAGCAATTTTACTTGTCGTGGCTGATTCACTGACGCTTGGGGTTATTCTATTTGATCAGCCTGTGCCAGTCTAAGTTTAACAGGAAGCAATTTCACTTCCGGTTGAATCATAGCTTAGTCTTAAGGTTTTGTATATCTAGCGTTCATGGACTAAGTTAAATCCCTAGTGAGTTACTCGCTGCCGCTGGGGGATGAAACATTTATCCGCGTGCGCGAGTCCTAGTCTATCCGGAAGTAAATCCACATCCGGTTGCACTCTTACTTGGGATCCTATGTTATCCTATTGCTTTCTAAGTACTTGGCCTATTCTTTCATATTTTAGTCTTCATCAAAACTTAAGATTCTAACAGTATTGTAATCATTGTTAAATCATTGTCTGTAAAGACTGAACCCTTCTAGGTGTGAGGGGGAGCTGTATAGGTTGCAAGTGAGCCCGCAAAACTTGCGGTTGTAAAGGTTGCAAGTGATCCCGTAAAACTTGCGGTTAGGTTTGCAGGTTAGCCGTTAGCAAAACCTATGGGTTGTTAGGTGAACCCGTGTTCGTAAAACCTAAAGTGTAAAGGTTTCTCTTGTGCCCGGTTTAAACAAGAATAGTGGATTGGAAATCTCAGGTGTAGCCTGGGGACTGGATGTAGGTCTGGGTGACCGAACCAGGATAAATTTATGTGTGCATAAATTTACATTTAAACATTCTATTTTGCATCACATAACATACTGACTTGTGCATACCATCACTTATTATCATCATCACCAAGCACAAGCAGTCTTTCGGAAAAGAGTTTAAGTTTTTATTCCCTCACCCAATTCACCCCCCCTCTTGGGTGACAGCCACACATTTCAATGAGTAACGACTAAGAAAACCGTTTCGATAATCGGGTACAAAATGAAATCGGTGAAACAGTAAGCAATAAAAAAAAAGGTTCCCAATTTAACGTTAAACTAAATTAAACGATAAATCAGTTGATATTTTTCCCTCTATATAGTAATCAGAAAAAATTAATAAAAAAAATTCAAAATTGTAGAGAAAAAATATAGAGATGGGCATGTTGTTGAAAAACAAATATGGAATTGAATTACCAAACGTGATCAAATTGAATTGAAAATTGATTGTGAAAAAGAAGGAAAAGTTGTTAGAATCTTAAGTTTTGATGGTGACTTAGGTATGATATGGTCTAGTACTTAAAAGAACATAATTAACACTTAGGAAGGATTAGATGACATGGTTAGAACCCTGAGTTAGATCACTTGTGAATGCAAGATCATTTCCGGAAGTATTAGCACTAGAGTCACAACCGGATGCAGATTCACTTCCGAATGAATCAAGACTAGCGCTCACGGATGCGGAATCACTTCCGGATAGACTAGGACTCGCGCACGCGGATAAATGTGTCATCCCCCAGCGGCAGCGAGTAACTCACTAGGGATTTAACTTAGTCCATGAACATTAGGTACACAAACCTTAAGACTAAGCTATGACTCAACCGGAAGTGAGTTTACTTCCTGTTAGACTTAGACTGGCGCAGAGCGATGGAATAGATCTCACCCCAAGCGTCAGTGAGTCTACTTCGCCAAGTGAAAGCACTTCCTGTTAGATTTAGACTGGCGCAGACTGATAGAATAGAATGACCCTAAGCGTCAATGAATCAGCCTCGTCAAGTAAAATTGCTTCCTGATAGATTTAGACTGACGCAGGCTGACAGAATAGATATATCCCCAAGCGTCAGTGAATTAGCCTCGTCAAGTGGAATCACTTCCTGATAAACTTTCACTAGCGCAGACTGATAGAACACGATAACACTAAGCGTCAGTGAATGTAAGCAACGTCCAGTAGAAGTGCTTCCGATAGCTTAGTGACTAGCGCTGGCTGTTGAAGTGACCTAACACTGAGCGAGAGTGAGCAATAGTAAACAAAATCCTACATCTAGTGGATTCACTTCCGGATGGAGAAGTGCTTCCGGATACATCCTAGACTAAGTAAACTCCCACTTCATGTGATTGTGTGTTGACTTAATATACATAGCATGAATGACACACTGAGTCACTTAGGAAGACTTAGAGTAAACTAACGAGACTTAAGCTGACTATTGGAATAGAGATCCCTTAGAGTCAGTAGACATTACACTAAGTCAGAACATAGTCTAAGTAAGACTACTTCCCATAGCAAACTTCCCACAACATGTGTAGTTTTACTATATCTGATTATATAAATTGCTATGTTGGACTAACCAGTATGTGCAGAACTTAGTTACACTTGCGGATGCAAATGAGCTTCCGGATGGAAAGACTCTTGGCATTGGATTTCAGAGACTAACCCTTGCAGAGCAAGATTGCCACTTCCGGATGAACGATGATCATCCGTCAGCAAGAGTACAAGAGTGAACGTCACATACTCAGAAGACAGAATGCTTTTAACAGAGCAGAGGTGTCAGGACTACTTTTCAGAGATAAAGCAAGTCAACCCTGCTGAAGCATTTAAGAAGATGTTCCTTCCAACGGTAACAAGAGGATAACAGACATATTCAAACAACATTGTTACCTACCAAGCATGAGGAGTATGAGAACATAATCTGAAGATTCACTCAAGGTGTCAAAGCTCATACTGCCCACAAGAGTCAGAGTCCATAAGAGAGCTTCTGATAGCAAGAGAGGATCCAATAGCAAAGCACTCTTATCATTCATGGACAAGTGCTTGGAAGACAAAGTTCCTCTATGTGATAGCAAGCAAAATGTTAGAGTCCACGAGCTTCAGATAGCAAGAGAGCTTCCGATAGTGAGTCTCTTAACATCCTGGACTTATGCTTGAGGAACGAAGTCCTCTCTGACAGCAAGCAAGAGTCGGACCGTACAAAGTGTTCAGATGTCAGAACGACTTTTGTCAGAATAGTATTGTCAGAACAGTGTTGACAGAACAGCATGGTCAGAGCACCTTTTCAGATAAAGCAAAGTCAACCCTGCTGTGCATTAATGAGGACAACGTAAACAAGGCCCCAACGTCTATAATCAAACGATCTTATTGCCTCTCCAACGGCTAGATATTCAGAGACTGGTATAAAAGGGATGTTCTTCATTTCTGAAGGGGGGGCTTGAAAAAGTGAGAGAGAACAGGGCTATTATCTGAAAAACACTATTCTACATTCCTCTCATCTTCTACTCTCGGACTTTGATATGTAATATTCTTAGAGAGTGATTCATTTGTACTTAAGTGAGTAACATCATCCACTCTTTGAGAGAGTTAGTTTTGAGCTTAAGTGTTTAACAAAATCAGTTCATAGAGTGAACATAATTGTAATCTTACATTTTGTAAGGGGGAGCATTTAGAAGGTTTTCTAAATCTCCATAGGTTGCAAGTTAGCCCGTAAAACTTGCGTTTGTAAGGTTGCAAGTGATCCCGTAAAACTTGCGGTAAGGTTTGCAGGTGAACCCGTTGTAAAACCTGTGGGTTGTTAGGTGAACCCGTGCTCGTAAAACCTAAAGTGTAAAGGCTTCTCTTGTGCCCGGTTTAAACAAGAATAGTGGATTGGAAATCTCAGGTGTAGCCTGGGGACTGGATGTAGGTCTGGGTGACCGAACCAGGATAAATTTATGTGTGCATATACTTATACTTGATCATTCTATTTTGCATCACATAGCATACTGACTTGTGCATAGCATTATTTATTATCATCATCACCGAGCACAAGCAGTCTTTCGAAAAGAGTTTAAGTTTTTATTCCCTCACCCAATTCACCCCCCCCTCTTGGGTGACAGCCACGAATTTCATTTGGTATCAGAGCAGGTCACTTGTTTAAAGGATCCAACGATCTCAAGTGTAAAGACCTTGGCTGATTTGGGTTAAAATGTTTTCCAAAGGCTTTGATCATACCATTCCACCTGTGTTAGAAAATATTGATTTTTGTTGGTGGAAAGCAAGAATGGAAAGTTTTATACAATCCACTAGTTTGAAAATGTGGGATATTTTTGAAAATGATTTTGATTTCAAACCTAGAGGAAACTGGACTGAAAAGGAGAAAAATTTGTTTTCCTTAAATATTAGAGCAATGCAAATTTTATACAAAGGCTTAACTGAAAATGATTTCCAGAAAATCAAACATTGCTCTAGTGCTAAAGACATTTGGAATACTCTTGATGTGATATATGCTTCTAACCCATCTCTTGAAAGCACAGCTGTCCAAAGCTCAACTCGTGCTCGTTATGGATCATCTACTGATGAGCTTCTGGAAGCTGATATTGAGGAAGCAGGCTTCAGTGAGGAGAGTATCCATTTCTGCCTAGAAGATTCAGAAAGTGAGGTATCTGGATCTGAACTTGAACTTTCTAAATTGCAAGATGCATACAATGAGTTATATACCGAATATTGTAAACTTGCAAAAGAACTTCTAGGCTTAAAAGAAAAAGATAGGAAACTTGCAAAAACTAATTTCTTCTTCTACGTCCAAAGTTTCCAAGGTTTCTTTTAAAGAATTAGTGGTTCCGATAGTTAGCCCACGATCGGCAGGGAAAACTTCAACATGTCTTGAAAAATGTTTTGATTGTAAACACTTGTTGAAGGAAAAAGAAGAGCTTTCAAAAGAAACTGAGATTTCAAAGGAACAAAAAGCTTTTCTAAAGAAAACTAATCATGATAATGATAGAAAACCCCATTTTGATTATCATTCCATTATCTGTCATTATTGTGGTAGATTAGGACATATTTCTCACACATGCAGTCTTAGAAGAAATCTAAATGTGAGAAATAAATTTGTATGGATTCCTAAAGGACAAGTAAGGTCCAGTGCTAACCAAGTAGGACCCAAGTACAAATGGGTACCAAAACATCCTCCTAGTGCCTTACTTGTGCAGGAAAGATCAAGAGTTTCTCTTACCCCAAAGGAGAGAACTCGTGGCGATGCAACTGCTGAAAACCCCTGGTACAATCATAAGAAGCAATCTGCAACCACCAGGAACAATGGTTCTGTCTCAAGGATGAGCTATCACAAAGTTCCATTCAACTATCCTGAGAAGAACAAGAGAGAGTGGACTCCTCGATCAACATTGAAAAGGCACTTGAATCTTAACTCTCAGAAGAAAGTGCTTCGAACCAAGGATAAGTATAGAAGATCTTCTTGGGAAAGGCAATTCCGAGGTTCAGCAAGACTCAGGACTTTATCTCATCTGAACAATCAGTCAAGTCTTGATAAGCATTCGTCACGCATAGATGGTGATATCATTCCTACCTTCCTCTTTACTCGAACAATCACTTGGGTAGTAAATGCATGATGGGCTTAACAGTTTTACTCATATATGCTTAGCGAATCTTTTAAGGGCGTCTTTCATGAAAGAAAATAGTTTATGCATTCACCTTGATTTTTGAAAGATCCTTTTGATATACAAACTTTCAAAACAAATTCTGATCTTCTTTAAATCTACATGACAACCATACCTCATGATAGCACTCAAAAGTTATTTCTGATTTTCCATTTCATGTGGTATCTCTTGCATCAAGCTTTTCAATGCATAAGCAGCTATGGTTTCGAGAACAATACATCCCTCTTAATTACATCTTTAAGTTCTCAATCTACTAATGATCTCAGTTCAAGTTTGTGGTTTAAGAATGTTGACACAGATTATTGAAGCTTGAACAATGAATATAACCAAGAGAGAATGACAACGAAAATGTCTCTTATCAAGATGTGTGGAATGGCTATACCAACCCTGAGAAACTCTCGCCAATACACATGAGCATTTCTATCCCTTACATATTCTGTTGTGAAATTAAATGGATAGACTCTCTCTTGTCTGACATGCATTAGAAATCTTAGGAAATGCCTTGAATTGAACTCTGCTAAGATCTGTAAAACATGGCATAGAATCACAAGCATGCTATAATCTGTATTAATTTCAAGCTTGTTGATATCCTAAGAACAGTGAGATCACACTGAGCATATCTAGAAGAACTTGAGCAAAAATTCGGAAATTATTCTCGTAATCATATGCTGAAATTTGGTTGTTTTTGTAAACCGAATTTAGTCTTAAAATCAAACTATTCTGTGAGCATGAAAATTTCCAGTATTTCATTTTTGTGAGGATGAAGATTTTTCAAAATTTCATTATGTTAAAAATTCACATGTCTTCATGATCTAACATGAACATCCTTGAGGCATATTTATTGAACTATACTTGCTTATGAAACTCTGAAAGTATGCCACCTGTTTGATACTCTTTGTACTATAACATTGATATTTATCTATGAGAGTATAAATAGAGTTCATGTCTTGATAGTGAAACTATGTGAACGTATAGACAATTTCAAAATTAGTTTTCACATAATCATTGTTCATATTTTCTTAAACCAACTAGCAAGCATGATTTCTTAAAATTATTAACTTGTGGTGATTAACACAGATTGACTTGAATGTCCAGAGGATGGTCTCCAATGTTAAATCTTAAGTTCTTTCACTGACCATCAGAAAAGCACTTGTTTCCTCAAGCACATGAAGGCCCAATCATCAAGTTTGAGCAAGGATGCTTTCGCAACAATCAGCGCTTTCGATAGCAGGCCAACTATTGAACCATGGGAAGAGTAGAGTGACTGCCCAGTCATGTCTGCTTTTGGTTGTAGCTCAGCTTGCCGAAGCGAATCATCAAAGCACTTGCACTAGGGGTTTCCACTTGAGATAGCACATCTCTTGAAGATGTCAGGAAGCATGCTTATCTGCATATGATTAAGATTCATGAGTCTAATAGAGTCTGGAGATTCCTCATCTGTGGTAACATCTACACCTTACCATCTCTTATATATGATGCATACATGGCATTGGTAAGGGTGTCAATTTAGGATTTCTTTGCTCAATCTGCATTGACTTCAAAATCATTCACTGCTTTAGAAAATCATCCTAGCTCACACATCTGTATCCTTTATATGACACGCTGGAAAGTAAATTGATAACATACCTCTCTTATATGCTTCCTTTCTTGATTCAGTAATGATTAACCTTAATATAGAAGAGAAGTAAAGGACATTACTCGATAATGATCCCTTGAAAATAGAGAGTTGCATGCTGTCATAGATAATAAACTCTTGAGATGCTGTGATGCAATTATTTTGAAATTATTTTTGGCACTTTAAACTCACAAATTTCATTTGACTTGATTTCATTTTTCACATGGTATCACAAATTTCACTTGGCATTCAATCATTTCATTTGATATCACAAGTTCAAACTCACATATTTCATTTGATTTCATTTGGTATCACGAATTTAAAAATCACAAATTTTCAATTGATATCATAATCATCATTTTAAACGCACCAAAATTATTTTGATATCATGTTAATCATTTCAAGAAGGTCAAAATTACTTTTGATGTCTTTTATATTTAAAAAGGAACTTTCACCTTCAAAAAGAGAACTGTTTTTGTATGTTTTGATCTAGACTTAATTCTTGCAAAACATGTTCTGTTATCTTGCATAATGGTTAGGGAGAGTAAACACACTTAGAATACTGAATCAATATTTTCTTCCTTCTGTCTCACACTGTTTAGTTATCCTACATAATATTTAGGAAGAATAGGGAGAAATATTAGGTAGAAAGCCCATTCCTAGGAGAACGATAGAAGTATCCCCATCCCTAAGGCTAGCTTGCACTTGTTGAATTTTGATGAAGCCAAAAGGGGGAGAGAAATGAGACACGAGATGTCTAGAGATGAGACATGAGATGTCTAGAGCTGAAAGATAAGATATCTGGGGAGAGAACTGGGAATGAAATATAGCTCTGGAAATGATCTAAGTTTAATTATGTTCTCTAGTCATCTATGGGTTTGTCATCATCAAAAAGGGGGAGAATGTTAGAATCTTAAGTTTTGATGGTGACTTAGGTATGATATGGTCTAGTACTTAAAAGAACATAATTAACACTTAGGAAGGATTAGATGACATGGTTAGAACCCTGAGTTAGATCACTTGTGAATGCAAGATCATTTCCGGAAGTATTAGCACTAGAGTCACAACCGGATGCAGATTCACTTCCGAATGAATCAAGACTAGCGCTCACGGATGCGGAATCACTTCCGGATAGACTAGGACTCGCGCACGCGGATAAATGTGTCATCCCCCAGCGGCAGCGAGTAACTCACTAGGGATTTAACTTAGTCCATGAACATTAGGTACACAAACCTTAAGACTAAGCTATGACTCAACCGGAAGTGAGTTTACTTCCTGTTAGACTTAGACTGGCGCAGAGCGATGGAATAGATCTCACCCCAAGCGTCAGTGAGTCTACTTCGCCAAGTGAAAGCACTTCCTGTTAGATTTAGACTGGCGCAGACTGATAGAATAGAATGACCCCAAGCGTCAATGAATCAGCCTCGTCAAGTAAAATTGCTTCCTGATAGATTTAGACTGACGCAGGCTGACAGAATAGATATATCCCCAAGCGTCAGTGAATTAGCCTCGTCAAGTGGAATCACTTCCTGATAAACTTTCACTAGCGCAGACTGATAGAACACGATAACACTAAGCGTCAGTGAATGTAAGCAACGTCCAGTAGAAGTGCTTCCGATAGCTTAGTGACTAGCGCTGGCTGTTGAAGTGACCTAACACTGAGCGAGAGTGAGCAATAGTAAACAAAATCCTACATCTAGTGGATTCACTTCCGGATGGAGAAGTGCTTCCGGATACATCCTAGACTAAGTAAACTCCCACTTCATGTGATTGTGTGTTGACTTAATATACATAGCATGAATGACACACTGAGTCACTTAGGAAGACTTAGAGTAAACTAACGAGACTTAAGCTGACTATTGGAATAGAGATCCCTTAGAGTCAGTAGACATTACACTAAGTCAGAACATAGTCTAAGTAAGACTACTTCCCATAGCAAACTTCCCACAACATGTGTAGTTTTACTATATCTGATTATATAAATTGCTATGTTGGACTAACCAGTATGTGCAGAACTTAGTTACACTTGCGGATGCAAATGAGCTTCCGGATGGAAAGACTCTTGGCATTGGATTTCAGAGACTAACCCTTGCAGAGCAAGATTGCCACTTCCGGATGAACGATGATCATCCGTCAGCAAGAGTACAAGAGTGAACGTCACATACTCAGAAGACAGAATGCTTTTAACAGAGCAGAGGTGTCAGGACTACTTTTCAGAGATAAAGCAAGTCAACCCTGCTGAAGCATTTAAGAAGATGTTCCTTCCAACGGTAACAAGAGGATAACAGACATATTCAAACAACATTGTTACCTACCAAGCATGAGGAGTATGAGAACATAATCTGAAGATTCACTCAAGGTGTCAAAGCTCATACTGCCCACAAGAGTCAGAGTCCATAAGAGAGCTTCTGATAGCAAGAGAGGATCCAATAGCAAAGCACTCTTATCATTCATGGACAAGTGCTTGGAAGACAAAGTTCCTCTATGTGATAGCAAGCAAAATGTTAGAGTCCACGAGCTTCAGATAGCAAGAGAGCTTCCGATAGTGAGTCTCTTAACATCCTGGACTTATGCTTGAGGAACGAAGTCCTCTCTGACAGCAAGCAAGAGTCGGACCGTACAAAGTGTTCAGATGTTAGAACGACTTTTGTCAGAATAGTATTGTCAGAACAGTGTTGACAGAACAGCATGGTCAGAGCACCTTTTCAGATAAAGCAAAGTCAACCCTGCTGTGCATTAATGAGGACAACGTAAACAAGGCCCCAACGTCTATAATCAAACGATCTTATTGCCTCTCCAACGGCTAGATATTCAGAGACTGGTATAAAAGGGATGTTCTTCATTTCTGAAGGGGGGGCTTGAAAAAGTGAGAGAGAACAGGGCTATTATCTGAAAAACACTATTCTACATTCCTCTCATCTTCTACTCTCGGACTTTGATATGTAATATTCTTAGAGAGTGATTCATTTGTACTTAAGTGAGTAACATCATCCACTCTTTGAGAGAGTTAGTTTTGAGCTTAAGTGTTTAACAAAATCAGTTCATAGAGTGAACATAATTGTAATCTTACATTTTGTAAGGGGGAGCATTTAGAAGGTTTTCTAAATCTCCATAGGTTGCAAGTTAGCCCGTAAAACTTGCGTTTGTAAGGTTGCAAGTGATCCCGTAAAACTTGCGGTAAGGTTTGCAGGTGAACCCGTTGTAAAACCTGTGGGTTGTTAGGTGAACCCGTGCTCGTAAAACCTAAAGTGTAAAGGCTTCTCTTGTGCCCGGTTTAAACAAGAATAGTGGATTGGAAATCTCAGGTGTAGCCTGGGGACTGGATGTAGGTCTGGGTGACCGAACCAGGATAAATTTATGTGTGCATATACTTATACTTGATCATTCTATTTTGCATCACATAGCATACTGACTTGTGCATAGCATTATTTATTATCATCATCACCGAGCACAAGCAGTCTTTCGAAAAGAGTTTAAGTTTTTATTCCCTCACCCAATTCACCCCCCCCTCTTGGGTGACAGCCACGAATTTCAAAAGTGTTATAGGTGGTTAGAATAAAAATGATGAGAGAGAAATATGAAATAGGAAGTTAGGGAGAAAAGACCAATAATTATGGGGCACTTGACAATAAGATAGATATGAATAACGTCAAACAGAGGGACTGCCAGAATCCTTACTTTTATATAGATACTAATATCAAACCCACGCAATGCGCGGAATATTTATATTCTAAATAGCTATGATCACATACATGTTACATAATAATATACACAACTACATATCTCTGATAGCACAAAATACTATTAATATTTATTACGCTAAAATTTATGTTTTACCTTTCTTATATTTGTTAAAATAATATAACAATACTATAATTTTATAAAACTAAAGTTAATCTCCAAAGAAACACTCCTTATACACAAAGGTTGGTTCAATTGGTAAAGTGGTTTTACTCATAACACTATTTGTAGACCGAATTTGAATATCTTAAGGGTCATACACAATGCAATGGAACACAAGCTTTACATAATCTGTCACCCAATGCAAGTCCATTATTTTGAGAAAAATGAACTAGAGTTCGAATATGTTTAGTGAACTTAGGAGAACACATGGACTTATATTCTAAACAAGCAAAAGATGCATTCATTGACTCTAACACATGATCGATCATTAATTTACTATTTACTGATGTGGCACTATTTTGAGGCCTCAGATCATTTCAACGGAGAGGGTTCTAGGATTCTGAGGGACACTGAGATTAATGATGCTCAGAATATCCCTTTCCTTTGCTTTGGTTATTTAAATGGAAAGAATTGTTTTGGGCCGTTGGATTAAATTGCATCGACGGTTGGGAGGTGTATCCTCGTTTTGAAGCTTGGATGATGAGGGTCGTTGATTATAATGAATCAACGGTGATGGATCAGGTTATTTTGGATGTGGATCCATGACGTGGCGTCTTTTGAAATGATTTTATATTTTTTATAAATCATAAAAATAAACCCAACAGCAACCGTACCACTATATATATACCGCGGGGTGTGTGTGAGATAAACCATTTATTCCTTATTCAACTTATCATATCATAAGGTAACATATAAATAAATAAATAACTTTGATTTTCTTAAGTAGTTTACTATTTTCTATATGCCTCTAAAGTTGTAATTCTGACATTAAGGTATAGATGATTTTCATAACTCTCTCAATTGAGGAAAAATTTGACTTAATATGATATTATTTTAGGTTGCCAACCATGAATATTCTCTTTGTGGGAGATTATGCTACCTATAACTTCATTTATGAAATTCTTCATTTGTCTTGTCAAATCGATTTCATTCCCGATGCCAAAACTGCCATTTTCCTTTTAGAAGCGGCAAAAACTATTGCTTATGATTTGATTTTGAGCAATGCCACATTAGAAGACGACGATAAATATGTGTTTGTCGAATACCAATGCAAGCAAAAACAGATTCCACATGTTGGTAAGTATAGTAAGCTTATATTTTTTACATATGAAAATTATGTATGGCCGTATGAGAGAGCTTAGCCTATTCACAACATCTTTGCATTTTGCAGTTATATGTGAGAATGAAACATCATTTCAAGAAGGGGAGCCGTTAAAATTCGGAGCATGTCATATTTTGTTTAAGCCAACAATTAGTAGCACTCACTTAGCAAGCTTGTTGTGGATACTTGCTGAGCTTTATGCAATAGAGGAAGATGTGGATAACTTTAACAGTAACCATCACAATCATAATCAGAATTGTATTGAGACTCAGAGTGCCTTCTTTTCTCTTCAAGCGCCTCAACAACCCCCACCAATTGCAATTACTTGTGCGATGAGGGAACGTGTGGATAAATTAAACAACAACCATAAAAATCATAACCAGAATCATGTTGAGAATCAGGGTCCCTCCCCTTATCTTAAAGCACCAAGAAAAACCTCAAGAATAAACTGGAAGAAAAATCCTAAACTCCAGCAGAAATTTCTAGATGCCGTGGATAAAGTTGGTGGCCTTGAATGTATGCATGCATTTCCTTATTATCATGTATTGATGTTTTCTTATCAGCATTATCGTTAATGTATAAGTTACAATATTTAGAGTTCAATTCAGCATTACAATATCCGTATTTAAAAGTGGGTTTGATGGTTCTTTTATTCTTTATTGCGTCCCAGATGCGACGGCATCTCTAATTCTTAAGCACATGGAAGAGCCTTCTTTGACAAGAAACCATGTTTCAAGTTATTTACAGGTTGAGAGACACTCTTATATTTGTTATTGTTCACTTTACATAGTTTGTGTTCCCCTATATTTTTCAATTGATTTTTCTCCATTTGTCTTATATGCTTTCAGAAATATGAAATTAAAGTTGGCTTCAGAAGAAGGGCAAATGCTGCAGCAAGATGAAATATGGAGAAATGTGGCATAACTGGAGCAAACTCAGCTAGATAGTTTCAAAAAATAGAATAGAATGTTTTTATAATGTAATAGATTATATTTTTTTGCTCAAGACAGTGTTTAAGACATTTGAATAATGACATAGAGTAATTTTCCATTACCAATTTTTTTTTGCCAACATTACCATATGAGTAACGACTAAGAAAACCGTTTCGATAATCAGGGTACAAAATGAAATCGGTGAAACAGTAAGCAAACAAAAAAAAGGTTCCCAATTTAACGTCAAACTAAATTAAACGATAAATCAGTTGATATTTTTCCCTCTATATAGGAATCAGAAAAAATTAATAAACAAAATTCAAAATTATAGAGAAAAAATATTGAGAGGGGGAGGTTGTTGAAAAACAAATGCGGAATTGAATTACCAAAACGTGATCAAATTGAAATGAAAATTCATTGTGAAACAGAAGGAAAAGTGTTATATGTGGTTAGAATAAAAATGATGAGAGAGAAATATGAAATAGGAAGTTAGGGAGAAAAGACCAATAATTATGGGGTACTTGACAATAAGATAGATATGAATAACGTCAAACAGAGGGACTGCCAGAATCCTTACTTTTATATAGATACTAATATCAAACCCGCGCAATGCGCGAAATATTTATATTCTAAATAGCTATGATCACATACATGTTGCATAATAATATACACAACTACATATCTCTGATAGCACAAAATACTATTAATATTTGTTACGCTAAAATTTATCTTTTACCTTTCTTATATTTGTCAAAATAATATAACTCTACTATAATTTTATAAAATTAAAGTTAATCTCCAAAGAAACACTCCTTATACACAAAGGTTGGTTCAATTGGTAAAGTGGTTTTACTCATAACACTATTTGTAGACCGAATTTGAATATCTTAAGGGTCATACACAATGCAATAGAACACAAGCTTTACATAATCTGTCACCCAATGCAAGTCCATTATTTTGAGAAAAATGAACTAGAGTTCGAATATGTTTAGTGAACTTAGGAGAACACATGGACTTATATTCTAAACAAGCAAAAGATGCATTCATTGACTCTAACACATGATCGATCATTAATTTACTATTTACTGACGTGGCACTATTTTGAGGCCTCAGATCATTTCAACGGAGAGGGTTCTAGGATTCTGAGGGACACTGAGATTAATGATGCTCAGAATATCCCTTTCCTTTGCTTTGGTTAATTAAATGGAAAGAATTGTTTTGGGCCGTTGGATTAAATTGCATCGACGGCTGGGAGGTGTATCCTCGTTTTGAAGCTTGGATGATGAGGGTCGTTGATTATAATGAATCAACGGTGATGGATCAGGTTATTTTGGATGTGGATCCATGACGTGGCGTCTTTTGAAATTATTTTATATTTTTTATAAATCATAAAAATAAACCCAACAGCAACCGTACCACTATATATATACCGCGGGGTGTGTGTGAGATAAACCATTTATTCCTTATTCAACTTATCATATCATAAGGTAACATATAAATAAATAAATAACTTTGATTTTCTTAAGTAGTTTATTATTTTCTATATGCCTCTTAAGTTGTAATTCTGACATTAAGGTATAGATGATTTTCATAACTCTCTCAATTGAGGAAAAATTTGACTTAATATGATATTATTTTAGGTTGCCAACCATGAATATTCTCTTTGTGGCAGATTATGCTACCTATCACTTCATTTATGAAATTCTTCATCTTTCTTGTCAAATCGATTTCATTCCCGATGCCAAAACTGCCATTTTCCTTTTAGAAGCGGCAGAAACTATTGCTTATGATTTGATTTTGAGCAATGCCACATTAGAAGACGACGATAAATATGTGTTTGTCGAATACCAATGCAAGCAAAAACAGATTCCACATGTTGGTAAGTATAGTAAGCTTATATTTTTTACATATGAAAATTATGTATGGCCGTATGAGAGAGCTTAGCCTATTCACAACATCTTTGCATTTTGCAGTTATATGTGAGAATGAAACATCATTCCAAGAAGGGGAGCCGTTAAAATTCGGAGCATGTCATATTTTGTTTAAGCCAACAATTAGTAGCACTCACTTAGCATGCTTGTTGTGGATACTTGCTGAGCTTTATGCAATAGAGGAAGATGTGGATAACTTTAACAGTAACCATCACAATCATAATCAGAATTGTATTGAGACTCAGAGTGCCTTCTTTTCTCTTCATGCGCCTCAACAACCCCCACCAATTGCAATTACTTGTGCGATGAGGGAACGCGTGGATAAATTAAACAACAACCATAAAAATCATAACCAGAATCATGTTGAGAATCAGGGTCCCTCCCCTTATCTTAAAGCACCAAGAAAAACCTCAAGAATAAACTGGAAGAAAAATCCTAAACTCCAGCAGAAATTTCTAGATGTCGTGGATAAAGTTGGTGGCCTTGAATGTATGCATGCATTTCCTTATTATCATGTATTGATGTTTTCTTATCAGCATTATCGTTAATGTATAAGTTACAATATTTAGAGTTCAATTCAGCATTACAATATCCGTATTTAAAAGTGGGTTTGATGGTTCTTTTATTCTTTATTGCGTCCCAGATGCGACGGCATCTCTAATTCTTAAGCACATGGAAGAGCCTTCTTTGACAAGAAACCATGTTTCAAGTTATTTACAGGTTGAGAGACACTCTTATATTTGTTATTGTTCACTTTACATAGTTTGTGTTCCCCTATATTTTTCAATTGATTTTTCTCCATTTGTCTTATATGCTTTCAGAAATATGAAATTAAAGTTGGCTTCAGAAGAAGGGCAAATGCTGCAGCAAGATGAAATATGGAGAAATGTGGCATAACTGGAGCAAACTCAGCTAGATAGTTTCAAAAAATAGAATAGAATGTTTTTATAATGTAATAGATTATATTTTTTTGCTCAAGACAGTGTTTAAGACATTTGAATAATGACATAGAGTAATTTTCCATTACCAATTTTTTTTGCCAACATTACCATATGAGTAACGACTAAGAAAACCGTTTCGATAATCAGGGTACAAAATGAAATCGGTGAAACAGTAAGCAAACAAAAAAAAGGTTCCCAATTTAACGTCAAACTAAATTAAACGATAAATCAGTTGATATTTTTCCCTCTATATAGGAATCAGAAAAAATTAATAAACAAAATTCAAAATTATAGAGAAAAAATATTGAGAGGGGGAGGTTGTTGAAAAACAAATGCGGAATTGAATTACCAAAACGTGATCAAATTGAAATGAAAATTCATTGTGAAACAGAAGGAAAAGTGTTATATGTGGTTAGAATAAAAATGATGAGAGAGAAATATGAAATAGGAAGTTAGGGAGAAAAGACCAATAATTATGGGGTACTTGACAATAAGATAGATATGAATAACGTCAAACAGAGGGACTGCCAGAATCCTTACTTTTATATAGATACTAATATCAAACCCGCGCAATGCGCGAAATATTTATATTCTAAATAGCTATGATCACATACATGTTGCATAATAATATACACAACTACATATCTCTGATAGCACAAAATACTATTAATATTTGTTACGCTAAAATTTATCTTTTACCTTTCTTATATTTGTCAAAATAATATAACTCTACTATAATTTTATAAAATTAAAGTTAATCTCCAAAGAAACACTTCTTATACACAAAGGTTGGTTCAATTGGTAAAGTGGTTTTACTCATAACACTATTTGTAGACCGAATTTGAATATCTTAAGGGTCATACACAATGCAATAGAACACAAGCTTTACATAATCTGTCACCCAATGCAAGTCCATTATTTTGAGAAAAATGAACTAGAGTTCGAATATGTTTAGTGAACTTAGGAGAACACATGGACTTATATTCTAAACAAGCAAAAGATGCATTCATTGACTCTAACACATGATCGATCATTATTTTACTGTTTAGTGACGTGACACTATTTTGAGGCCTCAGATCATTTCCACGGACAGGGTTCTAGGATTCTGAGGGACACTGAGATTAATGATGCTCAGAATATCCCTTTCCTTTGCTTTGGTTATTTAAATGGAAAGAATTGTTTTGGGCCGTTGGATTAAATTGCATCGACGGCTGGGAGGTGTATCCTGGTTTTGAAGCTTGGATGATGAGGGTCGTTGATTATAATGAATCAACGCTGATGGATCAGGTTATTTTGGATGTGGATCCATGACGTGGCGTCTTTTGAAATTATTTTATATTTTTTATAAATTATGAAAATAAGCCCAACAACAACCGTACCACTCTAAATATACTGCGGGGTGTGTGTGAGATAAACCATTTATTCCTTATTTAACTTATAATATCATAAGGTAACATGTAAATAAATAAATACATAACTTTGATTTTCTTAAGTGGTTTACTTTTTTCTATATGCCTCTAAAGTTGTAATTCTGACATTAAGGTATAGATGATTTTCATAACTCTCTCAATTGAGGAAAAATTTGACTTAATATGATATTATTTTAGGTTGCCAACCATGAATATTCTCTTTGTGGGAGATTATGCTACCTATGACTTCATTTATGAAATTCTTCATCTGTCTTGTCAAATCGATTTCATTCCCGATGCCAAAACTGCCATTTTCCTTTTAGAAGCGGCAGAAACTATTGCTTATGATTTGATTTTGAGCAATGCCACATTAGAAGACGACGATAAATATGTGTTTATCGAATACCAATGCAAGCAAAAACAGATTCCACATGTTGGTAAGTATAGTAAGCTTATATTATTTACATATGAAAATTATGTATGGCCGTATGAGAGAGCTTAGCCTATTCACAACATCTTTGCATTTTGCAGTTATATGTGAGAATGAAACATCATTTCAAGAAGGGGAGCCGTTAAAATTCGGAGCATGTCATATTTTGTTTAAGCCAACAATTAGTAGCACTCACTTAGCAAGCTTGTTGTGGATACTTGCTGAGCTTTATGCAATAGAGGAAGATGTGGATAACTTTAACAGTAACCATCACAATCATAACCAGAATTGTATTGAGACTCAGAGTGCCTTCTTTTCTCTTCAAGCGCCTCAACAACCCCCACCAATTGCAATTACTTGTGCGATGAGGGAACGCGTGGATAAATTAAACAACAACCATCAAAATCAAAACCAGAATCATGGTCCCTCCCCTTATCTTCAAGCACCAAGAAAAACCCCAAGAATAAACTGGAAGAAAAATCCTAAACTCCAGCAGAAATTTCTTGATGCCGTGGATAAAGTTGGTGGCCTTGAACGTATGCATGCATTTCCGTATTATCATGTATTGATTTTTGGGAAAATGACATATAAAGTCTGCTCAATTTGGACTTGGACAATTGAGGTGGGTAAATTGTGGAAAGCCCAAGTTGGGTCATTTGAACTTAAAACAAAATACCACATTTTGGGAGAAGACTAAAGTGCCTTTTACTAATCTAATATATTACAACAAAACTAAACATGAATCACACACTAAACAAAAAGAAAAATCACGATGATGAAGTATGTGGTCTATAATAATTCATGATCAAAAGAAAAGCTAATGATGTCTTTTAGGGTATGAAATAGACAAATTATGTATGTGTATTGTATAATCCTAAAACCTTTTCTGGAATTTATTGGTGGAAGAAGTTCAGGTAGACATAGATGTAATGAAGATGATTGTTAGAATCTTGAGTTTTGATGAAGACTAAAATATGAAAGAACAAGGTAAACACTTAGACAAAATCAGGTTAAAATAGAACCACAAATAAGAGTACAACCGGATGTGGATTTACTTCCGGATAGACTAGGACTAGCACTCGCGGATGAACGTCTCATCCCCCAGCGGCAGTAAGTGCTTCACTAAGTCATAACTCAGTATAGGAACATTAGTTGTACAAAACCCTTGAGACTAAGTTAAGATGCAACCAGATGTAGAGTTGCTTTCGATTGATTAGTGACTAGCACTGGGTGTTGGTATAGATAACACTGAGCGCCAGTGTACATAACCCAACGTCCAGTAGATTTGCTTCCGATTGCTTAGTGACTAGCGCTGGCTGTTGGAATGGGAAACACTGAGCGTCAGTGAGTAAAATGTGAACATAACCCATCGTCCAGTGGAAGTGCTTCCGGATGTGGAATTGCTTCCGGATGTAAGAAAGCTTCCTTAGACTAAGTGAACTCCCACTGAATGTGATTATGTGTTGTTATACTACACATCACATAGCATTAGTAAATGACACACTAAGTCACTTAGGAAGAGTTAGACTAAAATAACGAGACTTACGCTGACTATTGGAATAGACATCCCCTAGCGTCAGTAGACAATACACTAAGTCAGAACATAGTCTAAGTAAGAATGCTTCCCATAGCAAACAAGCTTCCCACAGCATGTATAGTTCTTACTCCACTTGATTATATATGCTACTCTGTTGGACTAACAAGTATGTGCAGAACTTAATTTTACTTCCGGATGCAAATGAGCTTCCGGATGCAAATACTCTTGGCACTGGGATTCAGAGACTAACACTTGCAGAGCAAGATTGCCGCTTCCGGATGAACGATGATCATCCGTCAGCAAGAGTACAAGAGTCAACGTCACATACTCAGAGGTCAGAATGCTTTTGTCAGAGCAGAGTTGTCAGAGTTGCTTTTCAGAGATAAAGCAAGTCAACCCTGCTAAGCATTAATAAAGATGTACCTCTCAACGGTAACATGGGATTAACGGCTATATTCAAACGGACATATTCTATCTGCCGCCCAAGCCTGAATGTTGAGGCCGAGTATAAAAGGAACATCTACCTTCAGAAGAGATGTTGGACGAACAGAGCATATTGTCTGAGATATTATATTCTACATTCCTCTCATCTTCTACTCTCGGATCTTAGAGTTGTAACATGCTTAGAGAGTAATTCATTTGTACTTAAGTGAGTAACATCATCTATTCTTAGAGAGAATCATTTGTACTTAAGTGCTTATCACAATCAGTTCATAGAGTGAACATATTATCAAATCCTCTAATTGATAGAGGCTGTTCTAAAGCTTGTGCTTGAAGAACAGATTTATTATCTTACAAAAGTGAGGGGGAGCATTTAGAGGTTTTTCTAAATCTCCATAGGTTGCAAGTTAGCCCGCAAAACTTGTGGTTGAAAGGTTGCAGGTGATCCCGTTGTAAAACCTGTGGTTGTAAGGTTTGCAGGTGAGCCCGTCGCAAAACCTGTGGGTTGTTAGGTGAACCCGTACTCGTAAAACCTAAAGTGTAAAGGCTTTCTTGTGCCTGGTTCAAACAAGAAGTTTAGTGGATTGAAAATCTCAGGTGGAGCCTGGGGACTGGATGTAGGTCTGGAAGTGACCGAACCAGGATAAATTTGTGTGTGCTCATTCTGTTTGTTTTAATCCACACATCAAGCACCACATCACTAGATACTCACTTGTGCTTGGGGTAATACATCTTCACTCTCATCAAGCACAAGGAGTAATGTCTTAAAGAGGGAGAATTTTCATAAGTTTTATTCTGCCACCCAATTCACCCCCCCTCTTGGGTGACAGCCACGCATTTCATTTGGTATCAGAGCAAGGTCACTTGTTTAAAGGATCCAAAGATCTCAAGTGCAAAGACCTAGGCTGACTTGGGATATAAAATGTGTTTTGAAGGTTTTGATCATACTACCCCACCCTTGTTAGAAAATACTGATTTTTACTTATGGAAGACAAGGATGAAAAGTTTTGTGTTATACTCGAGTTTCAAAATGTGGGATGTCTTTGAAAATGATTCTAATTTCAAACCAAAAGTAAACTGGACTGAAGAGGAGAAAAATTTATTTTACTTGAACATTAGAGCAATGCAGATTTTGTATAAAAGCTTAACTGACAGTGATTTCCAGAAAATTAAACATTGCTCTAATGCTAGAGATATTTGGAACACTCTTGATGCTATGTATGCTTCTGATCATTCCCTTAGCAGTAAAGCTGTCCAAAGCTCCTTTTGTTCCCCTTGTGGATCAACTGGTGGTGAGCTACAGGAAGCTGATATTGAGCAAGCCAGCGGCAGTGAAGAGAGTGTTGATCTCTGCCTAGATTCAGAAACTGAGGAGAATGAGGTATCTGAACTTGAACCTTCTGAATTGCAAGACGCATATAATGAGTTACATATTGAATTCTGTAAGCTTGCAAAAGAAGTTCTAGGCTTAAGGAAAAAGAATAGGAAACTAGAGGAATTCATTGCTTCTTCTACATCCAAGGTTTCCAATGTTCCATCCATAGAAGAACAACTATCACTATCAATAGCTAGTTCCCAACCGAGAGCGGAAGCTCCAACATGCTCCGAACATTGTTCCAATTGTGAACCCCTATCGAAGGGACAAGAAAGGTTTTCAAAAGGCTCTGAGACTTCAAAAGTTGGTTTAAAAGAAAAGAGAGTCTTTGGAAACAAAATTGACCAACAAGATAATGACAGGAAATCCCATTCTGAACATCATTCCATTATCTGTCATTACTGTGGTAGATCAGGTCATATTTCTCACACATGCAGTTTTAGAAAAAATTTACATGTGAGAAATAAATTTGTATGGATCTCTAAAGGACAAGTAAGGTCCAGCACTAACCATGTAGGACCCAAGTACAAATGGGTACCAAAACTTCCTTCCAGTGTCTTACTTGTGCAGGAAAGATCAAGAGTTCCTCTTGCCCCAAAGAAGAGAACTCGTGGTGATGTCACTGCTGCAACCACCTGGTCCAATCATAAGAAGCAGTGCACTACCACTAGGAACAAAGGTTCTGTCTCAAGGATGAGCTATCACAGAGTTCCACTCAACTATCCTGAGAAGAACAAGAGAGAGAGGAGTTCTCGATCAACATGGAGTAAGCCAATGAATTCTCTCTCTCATAAGACAGTGCTTCGAGCCAAGGATAAGTACAGAAGATCTCCTTGGGTAAGCAAGGGATCACTTAGAGTCAAAGCATGCGAAAGTAAAATCTCTTATGCAAATGTTAGATGGGATTATTGAGATTTTACATCAAGCATCATAGATATGAACATTATATTCCTAAGAGAAGAAAATTCAAGGAAATTCAATGTTCATAACCTACATGCTGTCTGGCTGTCATGATCAAAACCAGTGCATATAGTCATAGTTGATTCTAAATGGCATAAGCATAATTAATAACTAAGTGCATGTGGACCTTACACTTCCTACAAACTGACCTGTCAGATCCAAGTTTGGAGACTGAGAAATGGAAAAGGGAATTACTTGGTATTTTGTAGGAAAGGAGATCCAAAAGAACAACAATATTCAAGACCGTACCTGGTCTGAGCAATGAGTCAAATCTGAATAAGATGTTCTTCATGATAGGCTCCTGGTGCTACTGCTCTTGAAATAGAAAAGATCAAGCACCGTC
This sequence comes from Mimosa pudica, assembly GCA_029929735.1. Taxonomy (NCBI): domain Eukaryota; kingdom Viridiplantae; phylum Streptophyta; class Magnoliopsida; order Fabales; family Fabaceae; genus Mimosa; species Mimosa pudica. The sequence continues at coordinate 2,443,396 of JAKELP010000039.1, read as the reverse complement.
TATCAAAATCAAGCAAGCTACTACTTGACGCAAATGTAGTCTTGGTGATGTCATTCTTACCCTTTCTCTTATTTAAATAATTAATTGGGTAATGAATGCATGTTTACTCATTTCATCGGCAATTGACATTTATGTATCTAAAGACAAACTTCAAATTGCTCTATGGAATGAATGAGAAAAACATAGTAATACTAGTATGATTTTCAACCTGTAGTGATCTTATGCATTCACTGTGATTTTAAATATTCTTGACTATAAACTGACTGGCTGTGAACTCGAGCAATAATTTTTTTTTTAATCACACCTTAAAGTTCCATCTACTAATGATCTCAGTTCAAGTCTGTGGTTAAGTATGTTGACAGATTATAAAAGCTTGAACAATGTGGAGGTACAAGAGAGAGTGTCAACGAGTATGCTCTTTATCAAGATGAGAAGAAATGACTGTTCTGAATTAAATCTTGAGGAAATCTCGCCAATCTTATATGAGCATTTCTTTCCATTACTCCTTCTGTTGTGCATTTTAATGGATAGCCTCCCTTGTCGGACATACATTAGGAATCTTAGGAAATGCCTTGAATTAATTACTGCGAGATTTGATAAATCCAAGAGCAAGTGCCAATAGGATAGAAGTCTAAGTTGTTAGAATCTTAAGTTTTGATGAAGACTAAAATATGAAAGAATGAATCAAGTACTTAGAAAGCAATAGGTTAACATAGAATCCCAAGTAAGAGTGCAACCGGATGTGGATTTACTTCCGGATAGACTAGGACTAGCGCTCGCGGATGAATGACTCATCCCCCAGCGAGAGCAAGTAATTCACTAGGGAAATAACTTAGTCCATAAGCACTAGATATACAAAACCTCAAGACTAAGCTAGGATTCAACCGGAAATGATTTTGCTTCCTGTTGTATTTAGACTGGCGCTGGCTGTTGGAATAGATGACACTAAGCGTCAGTGAACATAAGCCACGTCCAGTAGAATTGCTTCCGATAGCTTAGTGACTAGCGCTGACTGTTGGATTGAAGGAAACTGAGCGAGAGTGAGTAAAAGTGAATATAACCCTTCATCCAGTAGTAGTGCTTCCGGATGTGGAAGTGCTTCCGGATGCAAGAAAGGCTCCTTAGACTAAATGAACTCCCTCTGCATGTGATTAAGTGTTGTTATACTACACATCCCATAGCTTAAGAAAATGACACACCAAGTCACTTGGGAAGACTTAAGAGTTAGAGTAACATAACGAGACTCACGCTGACTATTGGATTAGACATCCCCTAGCGTCAGTAGACAATACACTAAGTCAGAACATATTCTTAGTAAGATTACTTCCCATAGCAGACAAGCCTCCCACAGCATGTATAGTTCTTACTACTACACTTGATTATATATATTACTCTGGTGGGACTAACAAGTGTGTGCAGAACTTGGTTGTACTTCCGGATGGAAATGAGCTTCCGGATGAAAATACTCTTGGCACTGAGATTCATAGACTAACACTTGCAGAGCAAGTTTGCCACTTCCGGATGAACGATGATCATCCGTCAGCAAGAGTACAAGAGCCAACGTCACACACTCAGAAGTCAGAATGCTTTTGTCAGAGCAGAGTTGTCAGAGTTGCTTTTCAGAGATAAAGCAAGTCAACCCTGCTAAGCATTAATGAAGATGTACCTCTTAACGGTAACATGGGATTAACTGCTATATTCAAACGGACATATCCTATCTGCCGCCCAAGCCTGAATGTTGAGGCCGAGTATAAAAGGAACATCTACATTCAGAAGAGAGGTTGGACGAACAGAGCATATTATCTGAGAAACTATATTCTACATTCCTCTCATCTTCTACTCTCAGATCTAGATTTGTAACATTATTAGAGAGTAATTCATTTGTACTTAAGTGAGTAACATCATCCATTTTTAGAGAGAATCATTTGTACTTAAGTGTTTATCACAATCAGTTCATTAAGTGAACATATTATCAAATCCTCTAATTGATAGAGACTGTTCTAAAGCTTGTGCTTGACGAACAGAATTATTATCTTACAAAAGTGAGGGGGAGCATTTAGAGGTTTTCTAAATCTCCATAGGTTGCAAGTTAGCCCGCAAAACTTGTGGTTGTAAGGTTGCAGGTGATCCCGTTGTAAAACCTGTGGTTGTAAGGTTTGCAGGTGAGCCCGTTGCAAAACCTGTGGGTTGTTAGGTGAACCCGTGTTCGTAAAACCTATAGTGTAAAGGCTTTCTTGTGCCTGGTTCAAACAAGAGGTTTAGTGGATTGAAAATCTCAGGTGGAGCCTGGGGACTGGATTAGGTATGGAAGTGACCGAACCAGGATAAACTCGTGTGTGCTCATTCTGGTTGTTTTAATCTACACATCAAGCACCACACTACTAGATACTCACTTGTGCTTGGGGTAATACATCGTCACTCTCATCAAGCACAAGGAGTAAAGTTTTAAAAGGGAGAATTTTTATAAGTTTTATTCTGCCACCCAATTCACCCCCCCTCTTGGGTGACAGCCACGCATTTCATAAGTGAGTGTAGATAACTAGGCTGGAAAGAACTCTTAAGAATCTCTACCCACTGAAAGCCTTATATCCTGGCTCACTATCACAAGCCTAGTACAATCTGGATTAAGTTAAAGCTTGTTGATATCCTAAGAATAATGAGATCATATTAAGCATATTTGAAAGAACTTGAGCTAAGATTTGAAAATTATTCTTGTGATTATATGCTGAGAATTTAGCTGTTCTTGTAAACTTGATTCATTATTAAAGCTAAACTATTGAGTGTACATTGAAGGTTTTAGAATCTCATTGTGTTTACATTTCACATGTCTTCATAATTTAACATGAACATCCTTAAGGCATATTTGTTGAACTTACCTGTGTATGAAACTCTGAAAATATGCAGTCTGCTCGATACTCCCTGTGCTATCACATTGATATTTATCCAAGAGAGTATGAATAGAGTTCATGACTTGATAGTGAAACTGAGAAATTGTGACCTAAATTTCAAAGTCTGTTTTCACATTATTGATACTCCTGTTTTACCAAACCAACAAGCAAGCACGTTTTCTTGAGATTATTATATTGAGTTAATTAACATAAGCTTGTGACTTGGAATGTCCTCAACATGTATACTAATGTTAAATCTTAAGTTTTTCCACTTACCATCCGCAAGCGCATATGCTTCCGCTAGCACCTGCAGGTCCCCTAGTGAAAAAGGCCCCTAGTATGGAAGATAAGGGCTTTCAATGTTAAATTTAAAGACCCTCACATCCGGAAGCGGACACACTTCCGGAAGCATGTGCAAGAATGGTCTCTCAACTACAGACATAGCTACCAAACAACCTCTGAGGGTTGATCAATTTATTCTTATAAAGGAAAATTTGAAAATGTCGAAACGAAGTTTAATCTTCAGAAAACATCTATGCTTAATTGTTAAAACCTGCCAACTATGCTAACTTAGGCTTCAAAGTGCCAACCTTTAGTTTTCGCAGGTCACCCACAATGTTAAATCTTGAGCAAGTGCAACCGGAAGCAAAACCACTTCCGGATGATCATTTGCTGGCGCTGAGTGTTGAATTAAAGTGAGCGGGAGCGCCAATGTCTGGGAAAAGACACGTCACTTCACAAAACGTTTCAACTTCCTCCATGAGAAGTTGTGCCTCCTCTGACAAAGCAAAGTGACACATGTCAAAAGGTGCGCCGTTCCAATTAAATGTTTACGTTACCCAATGAACAAACGCATGCCTTCATGAAGAGCCATTCTGAGCATTGCATCCATTGTAACTCTATATAAATAACCAACAGTCACTTTGCCTTTTCACTTTTCACTTTCTCACCCAAACTCTCTGCATACATTCATCTGTTCTTCATCTTGTTCTTCATCTTCTTCATCTTTCTCTTCGCATTTCATCTCATATAAACCTTAAACCCACACAAAAATGGCCGGCTCACATGAAACTAATCCCAACACAAAGAAAGCCACCACATCCAAGAAATCAAAGTCCAAAACGAACAAATCTGGGCATTCACACTCTGGAAAATCTGGAAAATCACATGAACACCAAGAACAATCTGGGTAGAGCCAAGGGCAGAACGAGCAAGTCCAAGAACAGCCTGGACATTCTGAGCAAGTCCAAGAACAGCCTGGACATTCTGAGCGAGTCCAAGAACAGCCTGGGCATGCTGAACGTCAACAAGAACAGGCCAAGAGAAAAGGGAAAAAGAAGGTTCAGTTCAGCGAAGAGCCCTCTTCAAAAAGACAAAGAGTAGAGGAGGATGATCCTCTGGTATATCGAGATGGGCCTTTGGAGGCAGTTTCCTCCAAGTTTGAGACCATCAAGCCCTACTTCAACAACGGAATGTTCATAGATCTGGCCAAAATTGATGAACTAGGGTTTCCACACTTACGGCCTTTTCTGGAAAGGTACATGCCCTGGCTGGGGATCAACCAGGACTACAATATCAACGTCCTGCGAGTGTTCTGTGAGTCTCTCACTGGGAAAGTCAAGCATAAGAAGGTAGATGGGAAGGGACAAATTCGTAGACTCACCTTCACCGCCACAGTAAGGGGGAGAACCTTCAGTTTCACTTGGAGGGACATCAACGCCCTAATGGGGATTACTGAAGAGGAAATGAATGAGTGGCTATACCCTGAGTCACTCAAACTCAGCAAGGAGGAACTCGAGAAGATTTATGACACCCAAGGGAAGAAGGTGTCCGGGATGTCTGACTCCAACAGACTCTTATACTACGTCTACTCCCGTATGATGACACACAAGTGGGGTAACTTCAACGAGTTCACACTCCTAGACAACCCATGGTTCCCCAGACTTCTCTCCCAGCAGCCAATCAACCCCGGGCAGTTGATCAGCCTTGAACTGCATCGATGGATGGTAAATCATAAGGCTGGATGTCTTCCCTACCCCACCATCATCGCCTTCCTCCTTGAGAAGAATCTGATCAAGGCTACATCTGATGTGGAGGAAGAAAATGTTAAGTGCCTTCCTGTGAGTGCAATTAACATCAGCAAGATGAGCATTAAGTATCTTAAGAAGGCCAAGCTCACTAGCTCAGGGTCTCAGGCAGGCAGTGCCTCTCATACCTCAGTCCCTTCTGTATCTGGTGCTGGAGATCAAGAAGTCGACTCTCAGCCTGGTCCCAGCCGGTTCGCGAAGGTGCCAGCTACAGTCAAGGCCTTTGCTACAGATGTAAAGGAGGAGATCCTTTTTAGGCTGACTGACTCATTGGTGACTCCTCTCCGTGATGAGTGTGACACTGGATTCCTGCAGCAGGGAGAGAGAATCCAGAGGCTTGAGGACAGAGTAGGGCGAGTCGAAGCTCAACTAGCGCGGGTAGACGCCAAGCTAGACCTTATCCTCAATCATCTCCAGATCCCTCAACCACAAGGTAACTTACCACCACCTCCTCCACCTAATCAACCACTACTACCTCCTCCTCCTCCACCTAACAATCAACAGCTACAACAGCCTCCTCCCCAAAATGACCAACCTCATACATCACCCAACAATGACCATCAACCATCACCTCAAAACTTCACACAAAACTCACCCCAACACTCCCCTCGTCAATCACCCCTTAACTCCAATAACTCTCCATCTCCACATAACTTCCCTAACCGCTCACCATCCCCCACTTCCGCCGGGCCTTCCAACCCTAACCCTACCACCTCTCAACCCACCATCGCCCAAACCTTAGGTTTTACCTCTCCTGATCACCCACTTCACACCTACTACCTCCGAGACCAATCCCCTATTCGGTGGAAAGTTAGACAACCCGATGTCTACTACTCCACCTACCCATTTGATGGCCTATTCACCCACCCCTCCTTCTTCGAAAGAAACACAGCCCTCCTCCCCAACCCTCCTAATTCACCAGAACAAACCTCACCCACATCCTCTTCATCCACATCCTCACCCGACCCATCACCCCCTACACAATTTGGCCCTGAACCTCCACCCTCCTCTTCACCCAATCCATCCTCCCTGGCCCTCGCCCTTATTGATGATGCCAAAAGGGGGAGAGAAATCCTAACTCAACCCTCCTTATGGCTAGATGAGGACATCGCTGCTGCCCTCCGCCGAGCTATGGAGTCTCAAAGATTAAGTGGTGCTGAGAGTCTGATTCGTGGGGAAGCCATCCGATTCATGCAACAGCAGCGATCAGATGAGCAAAGGTCAGAACTGGCAATGGTGTTGGTTGAGCAACCTGGTGAACTCCCACAGCCTGAGCCTGAACCTAAGCCTGAGGTTCCTTCTTCTGAGCCTTCTCCCTCTGCACCTGCACTCACTGTACTTGAGGAGATTATGTTGAAATATGGGTACACAAGGTCTGAGCCACTTGTGAGAGTGAGAGCCGTTCCTATTCCTCCTTCAGCGCCAACTTCTACTCCTGCTTCTCCAGTGGTTAAATCCAGCAAAACAAGAGTGAAGCGTGCTGTCAAAAAGGGGACAGGCATCTCTGAGCCTGCAGACAGTGAGGAAGAGCCTGAGAATCAAGCTTCAACGTTTCAGTCCTCCGTCAGAGAACAAGCTCAGAAAGTGATGGATGATATCCCACCAGAAAGTGATGGATGATATCCCGTCAGAGAACATTCATCTTCCTCATGGTGTCATCCCCATCAACGAGACATCACTTGGTTCTTCCTCTTCTGGGCTAAGTGAGGCCGATGATCTGAGAAGAGCAATTGTAGAGTCTTTGGAGTTAGAAAGGATTAGAAAGGAAAAAGAGGCTAGAGAACTCCAAGAGATACTTGCTCAGATTGATCAGCAGGAAATGGACGAAGCATGGGCCAGAGTGGAAGAAGAGTATCAAAAGAATCAGAGAGGGAAAAATAACAAGCGCAAGCCTTAACCCCCATACACTCATGCATTTATCATAACATAGCATTTCATCTTTGTGTTGTTATTACGCACTTTGTAAATTTGCTTACTATGATAATTTTTCTTCATATTTTTCATGCATAGCTCTAATTGCACAGTTTTGATCACTTGTAAATTTTAACTGCTGTTATACATATCTGACTTGTAATCTTTTGTTCGTCAATGATATTTATCTTCAGTTCTTTGTGCCTTATCTGATTATTACTTTTAATTCTTTCATATGAACTTAATTGTATAACTTAGTTTGTCATCATCAAAAAGGGGGAGAATGTTAGAATCTTGAGTTTTGATGAAGACTAAAATATGAAAGAACAAGGTAAACACTTAGACAAAATCAGGTTAAAATAGAACCACAAATAAGAGTACAACTGGATGAGGATTTACTTCCGGATAGACTAGGACTAGCGCTCGCGGATGAACGTCTCATCCCCCAGCGTCAGTAAGTGCTTCACTAAGTCATAACTCAGTCTAGGAACATTAGTTGTACAAAACCCTTGAGACTAAGTTAAGATGCAACCGGATGTAGAGTTGCTTCCGATTGATTAGTGACTAGCACTGGGTGTTGGTATAGATAACACTGAGCGCCAGTGTACATAACCCAACGTCCAGTAGATTTGCTTCCGATTGCTTAGTGACTAGCGCTGGCTGTTGGAATGGGAAACACTGAGCGTCAGTGAGTAAAATGTGAACATAACCCATCGTCCAGTGGAAGTGCTTCCGGATGTGGAATTGCTTCCGGATGTAAGAAAGCTTCCTTAGACTAAGTGAACTCCCACTGAATGTGATTATGTGTTGTTATACTACACATCACATAGCATTAGTAAATGACATACTAAGTCACTTAGGAAGAGTTAGACTAAAATAACGAGACTTACGCTGACTATTGGAATAGACATCCCCTAGCGTCAGTAGACAATACACTAAGTCAGAACATAGTCTAAGTAAGAATGCTTCCCATAGCAAACAAGCTTCCCACAGCATGTATAGTTCTTACTCCACTTGATTATATATGCTACTCTGTTGGACTAACAAGTATGTGCAGAACTTAATTTTACTTCCAGATGCAAATGAGCTTCCGGATGCAAATACTCTTGGCACTGGGATTCAGAGACTAACACTTGCAGAGCAAGATTGCCGCTTCCGGATGAACGATGATCATCCGTCAGCAAGAGTACAAGAGTCAACGTCACATACTCAGAGGTCAGAATGCTTTTGTCAGAGCAGAGTTGTCAGAGTTGCTTTTCAGAGATAAAGCAAGTCAACCCTGCTAAGCATTAATAAAGATGTACCTCTCAACGGTAACATGGGATTAACGGCTATATTCAAACGGACATATTCTATCTGCCGCCCAAGCCTGAATGTTGAGGCCGAGTATAAAAGGAACATCTACATTCAGAAGAGATGTTGGACGAACAGAGCATATTGTCTGAGATATTATATTCTACATTCCTCTCATCTTCTACTCTCGGATCTTAGAGTTGTAACATGCTTAGAGAGTAATTCATTTGTACTTAAGTGAGTAACATCATCTATTCTTAGAGAGAATCATTTGTACTTAAGTGCTTATCACAATCAGTTCATAGAGTGAACATATTATCAAATCCTCTAATTGATAGAGGCTGTTCTAAAGCTTGTGCTTGAAGAACAGATTTATTATCTTACAAAAGTGAGGGGGAGCATTTAGAGGTTTTTCTAAATCTCCATAGGTTGCAAGTTAGCCCGCAAAACTTGTGGTTGAAAGGTTGCAGGTGATCCCGTTGTAAAACCTGTGGTTGTAAGGTTTGCAGGTGAGCCCGTCGCAAAACCTGTGGGTTGTTAGGTGAACCCGTACTCGTAAAACCCAAAGTGTAAAGGCTTTCTTGTGCCTGGTTCAAACAAGAAGTTTAGTGGATTGAAAATCTCAGGTGGAGCCTGGGGACTAGATGTAGGTCTGGAAGTGACCGAACCAGGATAAATTTGTGTGTGCTCATTCTGTTTGTTTTAATCCACACATCAAGCACCACATCACTAGATACTCACTTGTGCTTGGGGTAATACATCTTCACTCTCATCAAGCACAAGGAGTAATGTCTTAAAGAGGGAGAATTTTCATAAGTTTTATTCTGCCACCCAATTCACCCCCCCTCTTGGGTGACAGCCACGCATTTCAATGATAAAGTAGATGTTCATTCACTGTTGCATTGATTAGGTTTTGGAAATAAAAATGCATGTTTCTATGGTTAAAATGCATGCGACAGTGGTTAATATGCATGTTACTGTGGTTATTCGGCATGTTACAGGGAAGAAAAACTACTCTCTTCAAGTTTATTTGGTCATTGTGTCTTTTAGGGTATGAAATAGAAAAATTATGTATGTGTATTGTATAACCCTAAAACCTTGTCTGGAATTTATTGGTAAAAAAGAAGTTCAGGTGGACTTAGATGTAATGAAGATGATGAAGTAGATGTTCATTCACTGTTGCATTGATTAAGTTTTGGAAATAAAACTGCATATTTCTATGGTTAAAATGCATGAGACAGTGGTTAATACGCATGTTACTCTGGTTATTCGGCATGTTACAGGGAAGCAAAAATGGCGGGTGAAGATGACGAACTCACTCTGACGAAATCGCTTGTGCAGAGGGCCTTGTTGAAGCTGACGATGGGTGAAGATGACGACAGAGAGATGAGGGAGACAAGGAGGCCGATGATGGGTGGGGGTGGGCTAGGTAGAGTTTGAGGAGAAGATGGTGGCTAGGGTTTGAGGAGAAGATGGTGGTTGCAGAGAGAAGAAGGATGATGTGTTTTTAATTTTAAGGCACTTTAGTCTTTTCCCCAAATGTTGTAATTTGTTTTAAGTTCAAATGACCCAACTTGGGCTTTCCACAATTTACCCACCTCAATTGTCCAAGTCCCAATTGGGCAGACTTTATATGTCATTTCCCCTGATTTTTTTATCAGCATTATAATTTATTTATAATTTACAATATTTCGAGTACAATTCAGCATTACTATATTCGTATTTAAAAGAGGGTTTTATGGTTCTTTTATTCTTTATTGTGTCTCAGATGCGACGGCATCTCTAATTCTTAAGCACATGGAAGAACCTTCTTTGACAAGAAACCATGTTTCAAGTTATTTACAGGTTGAGAGACACTCTTATATTTGTTACTGTTTACTTTATATAGTTTGTGTTCCACTATAAATTCAATTGATTTTTCTCCAATTGTCTTATATGCTTTCAGAAGAAGGGCAAATGCTGCAGCAAGATGAAATATGGAGAAAGGTGGCATAACTAGAGCAAAATGAGCTAGAGAGTTTCAAAAAATAGAATAGATTGTTTTGATAAGGTAATAGATTATATTTTTTTACTTAAGACAGTGTTTTTTATTTATTTATTTATTTATTCTTATTTATTTTTTTCATTTTTTATTTTTTTTATGCGAAATTGCTTTTGTTTATTTACTATTATTATTATTATTATTAGGAAAAAAATCCGAAAATATATTACGTTTTTTTTGTTTAGGCTAAAGTATTCATTTGGTCCCTTATGTTTGCATCAAGTTTCAATTTAGTCCTTTATGTTTGGAAAGTACACTTTTAGTCCTTTTTTGTTAACACCGTTAGTTTAAATTAACGGAAAATGCTAACTTAACAATTTTAAATGATTATTTTATAATGAAATTGGATCAAAAATGATAAATTTTGAAAATATAAGAATATTTACACTCAAATATTTTAATCTGAACATTTTTTCAGTATTTAATAATCATTTAAAATTGTTAATTTAACATTTTCCGTTAAGTTAAACTAACGGTGTTAACAAAAAAGGACTAAAAGTGTACTTTCCAAACATAAAGGACTAAATTGAAACTTGATGCAAACATAAGGGACCAAATGAATACTTTAGCCTTTTTTTTAATTTAGAATTGGCCTGAAAGTTGACAATATAAATTTCACTATATTCCTATTTATAAGACCACTTTAACTAATTCTTACATACCAATCAATCAGTGTTAGTTTGCAATTATATGTACAAATTTGACCAATATTTTCAATTTTACCCTTAAATGAAAGTGAATATTATTTCATCGAAAAATAGTAAATATTAAAATACTCCCTTCAATAATTAATATTGTATCTATTAAGAGATCTGAGTTGAATTTGGTACTAATAAATATAGGATTTCTTTCTAATTTTCTCATCTTTTTCTAAATTTTCCTTAATGACACTCCTTAATAATAAAGAAGTCAGAGAGAACGTAGGAATAAAACTAAAAATGATTAGGGAGTTTTGGCAATAACATAGGGTTATGTCATTTTCCCATATATTTACCTAATATTAAGTAAATATGCATGCTTTTTAAATATACCGTTCTCTCTGATCCTCTCTACTTTGGGAAAAAATTTAAATAACATCCATCAATTACCTCCAAAGTTTTCTTATAATAAAGAACAATTTTTTTAGGAAGTGATCCTATATCTTTAATAGCAATGCCGAAATCACTGCCCAAAGATCTGTTCACCAATTTGTCTTTTACTACAGTGTCCTTTATTATTATTATTATATTATTATATTATTTTATTGTATTATATATATATATATATATATATATATATATATATATATATATATATATATATTATTCTTTATCGTTCTGCATCATTCATCCGCATTATCATTCATCATTTTATTTATTTATTATTTATTTATTTATTCATTGTAAATTTAATTTTATTTATTTAATATTTATTTATTTATTCCTTTCTGGGTCAGCAGGTTTCTCTCTACGGCTCCTTTCTTTAGTTGATTAGAAGAAAAAATTGAAATATTTTAAGGATATTTTATCATTAAAATTTCAACTATTTAGAACAATTTCACTTCAATAAAAGAATTTATAGGAGATATAGAGAAATCCAAATAACTATAATAGACAAAAGAGTATGCCTCCAAATATTTATATACAACTTTTTGGACTTACCTCATTTATGAGGAAGATTTATTTATATACAACATTTCGGACTTACCTCATTTTAAAAGATTGATGTGGGGTGGGGGTGAGAGTTTCTTTAATTTTTAAATTATTTAACTATTTTAAAATCCAAAATTAATATTTTATTTGGCCACATCAATTTCCTAGTCATCTAGTGATGTCTTCATAATTAACCACGTTAATGACATGTCAGCATATTTAACAACGTTAACCCATATTCAAGTGAATAATACATCACAATGTGATAAATCCATTTTTAGATGGGCAAAGGTGCAAAAATAGTCACCGTAAATTTAAAATGAGGGACTTGAGACATTGGTAAATTTAAGGGGGCGAAATTGTACACTGTAAGCCAAAATGGGGCAAATGTAATCTTCTCAAATAGAAGTGTTAAGTTTGATTGTTAGTTGAATAAGAATGCTGATGGGGCTTGTTGACGTGGCAATACGTAGCAATAGGTGTCATTTTTTGTGACGTGGCAATATGTTGAATAGGTTGGACCAACATTAAATAATAAAAAAATAACTTCAACCCCATCTCTCTCTTCGCCTCCTTCTTCATCTTACCCAACACTTCTCCTTCTTCCCCGATAGACGGCGGCGACACCACTCGCCATAAAATCCCCCATTGTCACCTAAAAATCCCCCAGCGATGATCAACCAAAAACTTCAGTGCCTCCTCGGCGGAGCAAATTGGTGAGTCGTCCTTTCCGCGAGTGAATAGCAACGTTGCGTGGATGCCGCCGGCGCCGGCGTCCTCACCAATTTGCTCTGCCGAGGAGGCGCTGAAGTTCTTGGTAGATCACCGCTGGGGATTTTCAGGCGATAACGAGGGATTTTTCAGTGAGTGGTGTCGTCACTGTCTGCCGGGGAAAAAGAAGTGTTGGGGAAGATGAAGAAGGAGGGGAAGAGAGAGGGGATTAGGGTTATTCTTTTATTATTTACTGTGGGTCCCATCTATTCAACATATTGCCACGTTATAAAAATTGACACATAATGCCATATATTGTCATGCCAACAAGCCTCATCAGCATGCCCAATCAACTAACAGTCATACTATACACCTCTGTTTGAGAAGGTTACATTTGCCCCGTTTTGGTTTACAATGTACGGTTTTGCCCCCTTAAATTTACCACTGTCTCAAGGGCCCCTTTTTAAATTTACGGTGACTATTTTTGCACCTTTGCCCTTTTTAGATCTCCAGCTGAAATGATGTGCTTACATTTACTGCTTGATAGTGGGTTAAATAAGATGATTGTCTCTAATAGAAGGATAAATATGTTTATAACAAAAGAGCTCAATAAGCTAGTCACTAGAAAGTTATGTAGCAAGTACTCCCTTAGAATACATATATAAAAGGACTAAATAGCAAAAATTACCACGTAATTGTTATGAAAGTGCAAAAATGACCATGTAAAATTTTTTGGAGCAAAATTGCCCTTTGAATTTCAAAATTGGGGCAAATCACAGTTAATTTGTTGACTTTTTCACTCATCATCCTCTGTCGCATCATCATCACACAAGGGAAAATAAATACATAAGTCTGCAACATATTTTATTGAGAGATGAATCGGCAGAACATGATGCGTAAATAAAGAAAAAATTAACTATGCTGGAAATTTTTGCCCTAGTTCTGAAATTAGATGGGCAGTTGGTAAAGGTGTATGTTTAACTCATAACTATGTGGTTGTGAGTTCAAATCCCGCCGATGTGAAGACCTTATTTGTGGACGATCTGTAAGTACCTCTATAATTGGATTTCGACATATTTAGAATAGTGAAGACTATAGTTGGATTTATGATTAGGGAATTTTAAGTTGTTGGAGTCTCTTGTTTCGGAATTATAAGTGCATATGAAAAAAAAATTTGAAATGTAAGTTGGTTGATTTAGATTGAGTTGGGATTAATTGAGATTTTAAGGATTTGAACATCTGTTATAGGTCATATATTGGTAGAGAATGAATGAGTTGGATAGTATAACTGAGTTTGAGATGAGATCTACGATTTGAGGAATATGGTTGATAGAAGTTGAATCAGATAGGGTTGATTGTGTGACTTTAATTTGTATTGATGGTGGGGATTAATGAGTATTTAATTTGTTGATCATATATTGGATTATGTTAGATAGAGATTGTTATTGTTTGAGGTTTAGTAGGAGTTAAATTCAAGTTTTGAGATTGTTTTTGAAAGAGTAATTGAAGTATGACTAATGATATTAAAGATCATGGAATATAGGACAGTAAGGTAGGATGATGAAGGACACCGAATTTGCGGTCGGTGTAGTGTGCCTTGGGTCTAGTCCTTCAAGAAATTTTAGACCTCAAGGTAAGCGAAAGTTACCCCGAGTATAGTTCTCAAGGGAGCCTTGTTTAATTAAACTACCCTAATAAATTTAATGCAATGCAAGATAGATTTGGGTAAAGAAAATATATTTTTGTTGATTTTTAATGATGGAATGATGGGTGCAAAACAAATAAATATTTTTGGTATTTTTAATAAAAGGGTGTGATGGAAGTGAAGTGCTCTTGGAAATGATTTTCAATGGCTATCATAGCTTTCTAAATATTTTTGGGGAGTTTAATGCACTAATTTCCTAATTTACCAAACCCCATGGATCCATGAGTCCAATACCTAACTGTTGAGACCTCATCCAATTAGGCATTGTTAAACTCTTTAGTGCTAGTGGACCTATTACTTGCAAGGAACTATTAATCCTACGACCGGGACCCCGAATCGCCACTTAATTAATCCTATGATTTTAATTCACTATTGGAACCCCACATAATAAAATAAAACCAAAGGATTGAAGTCCAATGTTACTCAAGCAATTAATAGGTTCACTTTGAGTTGCTCTAAGTTTTCTAGAATACCAAACCTCACCAACCGGTAAGTCTAATACCTAATCTCATGAACTCATTCAACTAGACATTATTATGTACCATAGAGTGTGATTAGTGATTGCAATGCATTAGGTTCAATTACAATTCAATTCAACAAACTATCTACCAATACCATGAGTAAATAGAATATCTAATGAATTATAAAGAACATATGTATGACCAGATATATTGTTGAGTCCAAATCCCTCATTACAAGTCAAAACCACAATCAAACTCAAATAAGCACAATAATCCAAATCTCAAAATATAAATGACAAACCTAAAACTAGGAAAATCATAAATACAGGAGAAATGGAAAAGAAAGAAAACTCCCCTTTGAAGCATGTGAGCTCAAGCTATCTTCAAATCATTCCCAAGAGCAAGGAGAGTGTTTTAGTTACTCATGAAGAAAAGCTTAGAAACCCTAAGCTCTAAAATTTGTGGGGAAAATGGTGAGGAAATAAAGATCAAAAGAGAGAAAATTAATATGGAAGGGAAGAAATGGAACACCACAATGGCGCCTCCACCTCCCTCTCCTTTCACTGTTCGTGTTCGCGTTCTGTTTCTCTTTACTCTCTCTGCGCAGCTCCAGCCCTCCCCATGTGTGGAGATGATGATCATCTACTTTTTGCCTCCCTCCTTTTCTCTTAATCCCTTTTCAGCCCAAGAAAGAAAAATCATTTTCTTTCTATTCTTCCTTTCTTTTCTTTTTCTTCTTTCCAGCCCAAATGCTCTCAAACCCCAATTGCTTCCAAAGCCCACTTGCTTGCTAACCTAAATAGAATATTTAATGATTTATCCAAGATAAAATCTCTTTGTATTAATTCTAAAAATAAGCACAAGTGAGACCAAAATTGCATCTTTAATCATGTTAATTATCTCAATTAAGCACATAAAAATCAGATGATAAGTAGTTCAAACAAGCTTGAATTAAATGGAAAAGAGCAATATGCTTAGTTTTGAGGGAAAATTGTGAATTCATTATTGTTTTGTCATTAATTAGTAGGAATACAGTTGACTTAATGATTTTTGAGATTAACGATTGCATTTAAAGAATTTGTCGTGTTTAGATATTTAGAATGTCAGTTCATATGAGAAACATTGATAGAATCATATGGCTTAACTATCTAATACGAGTTATTCATTCCTTTAGGTAAGAGAAATTAGTAAGCTTTGAATATGGAAAGACAATGTCAGTTCTAGATTTCAATATCTTGGATATTTCTATGATTAATGACTTTGGTAGTTTTAATGTTAAGTGTGAGCGACTTTAGTGAAAGCAAATTGTTGTATTTAATTTAGAAGATACTACTGACTAATTTAAGGTGGAGTGTTATGTTTTGATATGGACATGAGATTTAAAGGAGTTTCAAGGTTTTCTTGGTTTGTTAGACTTGTTGATTTTAAAATTAATGAATAGATCATAAGTTGAAATTGTTGGGACTAACATAAGCGAAATAACGAGAACTAAATTATGATTATTTTAGCTTGTATGGACTAAGTTAGATGTATTGGAGATGAGTTTTTGACCTTCAGGATTAGAGTATAGTGTAATGGTAATGACTTGATGATTGACTAGAAAATGTTGACTTAAAGTGAAATGAGGAGATATAATGATTATTATGGATTGATGACTGGTCGGTGAAATTTTGCTTGAAGGTGAAATCAATAGATCTAGGTTTTGAATTAAAGTTGATTAAAGGGATCACTCGAGATTGAATTATGATTTGATGACTTGGACATAATAGATTGATTATGAAGTAATGACTAAGTGGGATAATTTATTGAAATTTGAGGTTTTAGCATTGTTTAAGAGTGAATAACTATATTGATCATGTAGTTGAGGATTATTGGGCATGAATGACCTTATTAGGCTTGTTGACATAATTAAACTAGTTATCTATTATATTGGTAAACAATCCGTGAATTAAGTTGTCTGAATAGATTTATTATGAATTCATGAGTTTTGGAGATAGATGAAATTTTCTTTTAATTTTAAATACTACTAAAGATTGAGTTTGATTGTATTGATTAAAGGTATTACCATCGATATTGTGATCTATTAAGAGAATAAGGGAAAGAGTGAGTGATTGCTAGACTTTTGTTGAGGAGTTTAAGAATTAGTGACGAATTTTGAAGTTGTCATCATGGTTGGACTAAATAGATTAAGAAGCTATTTGTGCTAAATATTTTATGTTGGAGTTTGAGCGAACATTTTTAATTGATTGGAATGAAAGACAATTGATAATGATTTTGATGATGATGTTGGTTTGAAATATGATTTAGGGAAATAGTTGGAGTTGGAAGATGAGATTAGCAAATTTGATGCAATATTGAATAGTACTTTTGAGGAGTAATGCTTATTGTAAAAGGTGTAATGAATGATTGGATAATTGGGGTGTTATTAGTTTTAGAGTTATATTAAGGACAATCAATAGTTGGTTAAATTGGGAGAAGTTCAATAGTTACTGGATTGTTATTTGCGTATGTTCTAATATTTACTTTCATATCCTAGTAATTGGTTTAAGGATTTATTAATCTACCTTTATTAGGAGGAGATATGCTTGTAGGTGATTAAATCATGTTTTTCTCTGTTGAAATAGTCAAGAAAGTAGAAATTAATGGAGTAGCAAGATCTGTTGTTTTGAGATTCAAATGAAATGCAAGATTTTGGTTATTGTTAATGGTAGGGGAATGTTTTAGAGTTAGTGACCTAACTAGGGAGTAGTTGATATCCCTTGAAAGGGGAAATAATTAAGTTATGAGGTTTTTGTCTTAATTTAGAAGTGATATGATAGTACTAGTATAGGAGATCATCTATATGTTGACCAATAAGGTGTAGCAAGTGGGAAGATGACTTGGAAGTTTAGAAGACGAGAGAAATAATGTGGAATGTTTTGACTAGAACTTTATTGACTGATTCAAGTTCTTAGGAATGAATTACGCAATGTATTATTTCTTAGCGTTGTTTGACATAGTGAATTTTGGGGACAAAATTCCTAAAAGGTAGGTAGAGTTGTAACATCCTGATTTATTTTAAAACAAATTAGTAAATGTCTAATTTAAGAAAAGAAATAATAAGTTAATTACTGTTTCAAGTGTAAATCAAATATTTAAATTACAAATTAGTTTAGAAATTTGACATATTTTTCATTTTTGGGAATTTGTTGTGATTCTATTTCTATTACAGGAGAAAGAAAATAATTGGGCATTAAATTTTAATTTGGAATAGTTATGAATGTCCAATCAAGGGTATTATTTTAGGAATTTTTATAGAAAATGTAATTCTATTTTTTTAATAATATGCTAAGCTTATGGGTCCTTTTTGGTAATTATCTTATAACCTCTAAAACCCTAATGTCTAATTACTTAAAAACCTAATTCATTCCCTTGTATATAAAAGTGTCATACCCTCCCCAAATTGATATTATCATCCTATATTTTTCTTCCTTCTCTATTTGATAATGTCTTAAATTTAATGGGCTTGTTTTCTAATTTTCTTTTGGGCCCTAAACCCTAAATTCCCCCTTACTATAAATATTCACTTTTTCCCTCTCTTCCACATTACTCAGCCGCACAAAAGCGCACACACCTCCTCCTTCTCACGTTCTCCTTCCTCTTCATCGTCTAATTCTTTCTTCCTCCCTTCGTTGATGCTTCCTTCCTCAGTGAAGAATCTGGACAGTTCAAGCACTCAAAAAACCCATCACCATCGTTGACCTCCCTCTTCCACATTACTCAACCGCACAAAAACACACACACCTCCTCCTTCTCACGTTCTCCTTCCTCTTCATCGTCTAATTCTTTCTTCCTCCCTTCGTTGATGCTTTCCTTCCTCAGTGAAGAATCTGGATAGTTCAAGCACTCAAAAAACCCATCACCATCGTTGACCTTGAAAAGGCTTAAGACACAAGAGAGGGGGTGAATTGTGGCTTCAAAAACAAGATAAAAACAGACACAAACACAAATTCTTTTATACTGGTTCGGTCTAACTCTTGACCTACGTCCAGTTCTCAATCCCTTGATTGAGTTCCACTAATTCACAGGTTTTAACACAGGTTCACATGAAACCTTTACAACCACAAGTTTTACGGGCTCACTTGCAACCTTTACAACCGCAAGTTTTACGGGCTCACTTGCAACCTTTACAACGGCAAGTTTTACGGGCTCACTTGCAACCTTTACAACCCCAAGTTTTACGGGCTCACTTGCAACCTAACTCACTCCCCCTTACTACCAGCAAGGGTTCAACCTTTATACAAAGGATTTACTACAAAGTTCACTTAATGAACAGATTGTGATAAACACTTAAGTACAATGAATGCTCTCAATAAATGTAGAGACTTAAATACAAAGAGTACAAGATGAGTACAATGATAATAACTCTCAAGGTATTAAGTGTTCTTTAGAACTTTAAAGCTTTCTGAATATTCTCTGGGTATTAGGCTTGAATGCTCTTGACTTTTGTAAGTTCTTTGTGTGTTGTTCTTGGTTGGTGGTATCCTCATAAATGATGAAGTTGTTCCTTTTATAGTAGCCTCTAATACACCAGTTGCTTGAGTGACAATAAGTCCGTTTGAATATAGCCGTTTATCCCTTGTTACCGTTGTCCTCATTAATGCTCATTAATGCTTAGCAGGGTTGACTTATGCTTTAGTTACTTTGCTCTGAAAAGTAGCTCTGACAATACTGCTCTGACAAAAGCAATTCTGACATCTGAGCATTTGTACGGTCTCTGACTCTTGTACTTGCTATCGGATGGATCTTGACTACCGGAAGTAAAAGCTTCGTTCTGCAAGTGTTAGTCCAAGTATGTGTAATGCAAAAAGTGTTCACTATCGGAAGCTCTTTTGCTATCGGAAGTGAGTCTAAGTTTTGCACGCAAATGTTAGTCCAACAGAGTAATATAATCAAGTGCAATGGGAAGCATTTTTGCTATAGGAAGTTATTCTACTTAGACTCAGATTAACTAAGATCAGACTTAGTGTTCAATTGACTTTCGCTATGGGATGTATGATCCGCAAGCGCTACCTACGTTGTTCTTGCTCTAAGTCATCCGGTTGTGATTTTACATCCGATTGTGTTCTAACTTAGGATTTCTAACTTTCATCTAATTCTTCCTAAGTGTTCATTATGTTCTTTCACGTTTTAGTCTTCATCAAAACTTAAGATTCTAACAAACCTCCCTCGTTTCCTCACTGCCTTCGTTTTTGCTCCACCATCCGGTGAGCAGTGTGAAAGTAATGGATGCACAAGAGGGGGGGGGGTGAATTGTGCTACAAAAATAAATGCTCAAATAAAACCAACACAAGATTTATACTGGTTCGGTCTACCTGACCTACGTCCAGTTCTCAACCACCCAGGCCGAATTCCACTATATCTCAGGTTTTAAATCGGGTTCACCTGAAACCTTACAACCGCAAGTTTTGGACGGGATCACTTGCAACCTTACAACTACAAGTTTTACACCAGGCTCACTTGTAACCTTTCTAACTAGCTCCCCCTCACACCGAGCAAGGGGTTTACCTTTACACTTAAAGGATTTTTCTGACTAAGTTCTCTTAAAGAACGAATGGTGTTACACACTTAAGTACAATCAATGCTCTTATAACAGAAAGAGACTTAACAACAAAGAGTATAGAATATGTAGATGAAAAAGATCACTCGATGTGTTAAATGCTCTTTACTTTTCTGGGCAGCTTTGAATGCTTGAAGATGTTCTTAGTTTCTCGCTCTAACTTCTCTCAAGAATATTCAAAGATAATTGTTTTCTTCATAAATGAGGTTGAGCTCCTTTATATACTCTTCAAACATTTTGACTCTTGGTAGGTGGGATAGTCGTTTGAATATGGCCGTTTTTCCCATGTTACCGTTTGCCCAATTAATGCTTCATCAATGCATAGCAGGGTTGACTTGCTTTATCTCTGAAAAGTAACTCTGACAACTCTGCTCTGACAAAAGCATTCTGACACTGCATTTCTGAACACTCTGACATTCTGATTGCTTGCGGAAGCAGGTTCACATCCGGAAGCAATTCTACTTAGTGTGCTGCACTGAGTGTTAGTCTGACAGTATTAACATATAGTTACATGCAGTGGGAGTGTTCTTAGTCTAAGAGGTCTTCCTTGCATCCGGAAGCACTTCTCCATCCGGAAGTAAATCCACTGGATGAAGGATTTTGTTCACTATTGCTTACTCTCGCTCAGTGTTCATTCAATCCAACAGCCAGCGCTAGTCACTGAGCTATCGGAAGCACTTCTACTGGACGTTGCTCATTTTCACTGACGCTTAGGGTTATCTATTCCAACAGCCAGCGCCAGTCTAAGTCTAACAGGAAGCAAATTCACTTCCGGTTGAATCTTAACTTAGTCTTAGGATTTTGTATATCTAGTGCTCATGGACTAAGTTAATTCCTAATTGAATTTCTTGCTGTCGCTGGGGGATGAGACATTCATCCGTGAGCGCTAGTCCTAATCTATCCGGAAGTAAGTCCACATCCGGTTGCACTTTTACTTAGGATTCTATGTTCACCTATTGCTTTCTAAGTTCTTTCATATTTTAGTCTTCATCAAAACTTAAGATTCTAACATTCTCCCCCTTTTTGATGATGACAAACTCAGTTTTATCAATTAAGTTCATATGAAAGAATTAGCATAAGAATAAAAGCAATGGATAAGAACAAATAACTTAGACAATATTATTAATGAACAGAGATTACACGTTAGAGAATACAAGCAAAACATATACAGGTAATCTACACTTAGCAGGAATAAAATATGCATGAAAACAAAGAAAATTTTTCTAAGTTAAAGATGGGTTGGAATAGGGGGTTCATAGTTTGTCTTTCTTTTTCCTCTCCCTTTCCTTCTGTCTTTCCTCACTCTCTTTCTGAAGCTTGGCGATCTCAGCCTTATGCACATTCTGGTCTATCTGGGCAATTATCCGCTGAAGCTCTTCTTCATCCCTCTCTCGTCTGAGTCTTTCTGATTCAATAGACTCCTCGAATGCCCTCTTCATGTTCTCTACTTCTTCATACCCAGGGAACCCTGTAGCATCATCGAAGTAGGCGACCTCTCCATTGGGGTAGTGAACAGCCCGAATCTTTACGTTCCATACAGGGAAGTTGGGATCCTCCTCAACTTCCTGGGCTTTCCTTTTCCCTTTCCCCTTACTCTTCCCTTTGCTCTTGCTAATCAGAGGAGTGGGCATGGCACTTGCTCTGTCAAAATCGAGGCAGGCCATCTGATCGAAGGAGAGTTTGTCCGTGAACCCATACTTTTCATATTCCTCAGGAGTCATGTCCTCAATTTCCAACTTGACCTCCTTTAGAATAGGAACTGCTTGAACCACTAGAATTTCTTGCTCAACCTGGGCAGACGAAGTTCCTTGCTCAGGTAGGTCAGATGGAGTCTCTTCATCACTCTCAGCAGTTTCAGTGGTGGCAATAATTTTCCTGGTACGCTTCTTGGCAACGGCCTTCTTTCTAGACTCACTGAAGATGACTGCTGGCTCAGATGAGGGAGGAGGGGCAGATGATTGCTCAGACGAGGGGATCTCAGACTCTTGCCCAGGGGATGCAGGAATAGGCTTGGCTATCACAATAGGAAGGTGATTGATCTTCTTCAGTCCCCACTTCATCATTATCTCCTCAACAATTTTTCTACTTATCTTAGTTGGAGGAGGTTCTGATGAAGATGACTCAGGCTGTGAAGGTTGTTCATTTGGCTCAAAGACAACCATCTCCAATTGTGGTCCTTGCTCAGCCGACCTCTGCTGCTCCATGAATCTTATGGCTTCTCCTCTTATTAAGCTCTCAGCACCACTCAGCCTTTGGGATTCCATAGCACGGCGAAGGGCAGCCATGATGTCTTCATCAAGCCAGAGGGATGGCTGGCTGAGCACATCCCTTGTGTCCATGGATAGGCGAAGGGCGGTCATCACATTTCTCCCCCTTTTGTCATCATCAACAAGGGCGACTGCCAGGGATGGAGTAGATGAAGAGGAGGGTGGAGGTTCAGGGCCAAATGGAGTTTGGGGTGAGGATTCTGGGGAAGAGGCAGGTAAGGTATTTTCTGGGGATGTGGGTTGGTTGGGGAACCAGGTGGGATCCACGAATAGACCTTCGAATGGATAGGTGGAGGAATATTCAGTGAAGGTAGTGGAAGAGTGTGGGGTAAATGGGGTAAAGGGTAAGTGAGGATCCTCAGGGATTTGCTGAAGGCGGGGGTAATCTCGAAGATAGATGTGGCTGAGGGGGTGAACGGCAGTTTTGAATCCTAGGTGCTCGGCTAAGGGGTTGGATGGTGGTCCAGAGTTGGGGTTGGTAGTGTTAGGATGGGATGGTCCGTCAGAGAGGTTGAGTGGTGAACGAGTAGGGGTGTTGGGTGGTGTGTGAGTAGGGGAGTTATGTGGAGATGGGGAGTTGTTGGAGTGAAGGGGTGATTGGCTAGGAGATTGTTGGGGTGTGTCTTGGGTTTGGTGTTCATGGTTGGGTGAAGGTTGGGATTGGTGATCATTGTTTGGTGATGGAGGGGATTGATGGTCATTTTGTGGAGGTTGCTGTGGTGGTTGAGTGTTAGGTGGAGGAGGAGGGGGAAGTTGAGGGTGGCCTGAGGGAGGAGAAGGAGGAGGATTTTGGGGAGGAGGAGGAGGTGGTGGTAGGTTACCTTGTGATGGTTGGGGAATTTGTAGGTGCTGGAGAATGAGGTCAAGTTTTGCATCCACCCTAGCAATGTGGTTTTCAATCTGGCCTACCCTGTCTTCGAGCCTCTGAATTCGCTCCCCTTGCTGCTGGAAGCCAATGTCACACTCAGCACGGAGAGGGCCTACCAAGGATTCAGGCAGTCTAAAGAGAAGTTCTTCCTTAACTTCCTCGGCAAAGGCTTTGACAGAAGCTGGCACTCTTGCAGCACGGCTTGGCCCAGCATGGGAGTCCACTTCCTGATCCCCTGCACCAGATGTCGAGGGGGCTGAAGTCCCAGAAGCACTACCCGCTTGTGATCCTGAGCGAATGGGCTTAGGGGCCCTCACATACTTGATGCCCATCTTCCCAATGTTGGTTGCTCCCACAGGTTTACACTTGACGTTTTCTTCCTCCACAGCAGATGTAGCCTTGATCAGATGCTTCTCAAGGAGGAAGGCAATGATGGTGGGATAGGGAAGATAGCCAGACTTGTCATTAGTTATCCAGCGCTGAAGCTCAAGACATATCAACTGGCCGGGGTTGATTGGCTGGTGGGAGAGAATTCTGGGGAACCACGGATTGTCGATCAAGGTGAACTCGTTGAAGTTACCCCCTTTGTGTGTCATTATTCGGGAGTAGACATAATACAAGAGTCTGTTTGAGTCAGACATCTTGGACACCTTTTTCCCTGTGGTGCCATACAACTTCTCGAGATCCTCCTTGCTGTACTTTAGTGACTCAGGGTATAGCCACTCATTCATGCTCTCGTCTGTGATCCCCATCAACTCATTCAATGTCCTCCAGGTGAACTTGAAGGTTCTCCCCCTTACAGTGGCAGTGAAGGAGAGTCTGTGGACTTGCTCTTTCCCATCAACCTTCTTGTTCTTAACCTTGCCAGTGAGGGATTGACAGAATACCCGCAGGACGTTGACATTGTAGTCCTGGTTGATCCCCAGCCATGGCATGTACTTCTCTAGATAAGGGCGCAGGTGAGGAAACCCTAGTTCATCAATCTTGTCCAGATCGATGAACAGGCCATGGTTGAAGATTGGAGTAGACGTCTCAAATTTGGCTGCTACTAGCTCCAATGCCCCATCTCTATACACTGTGGGGTCATCTTCTTCAACCCTCTGCCTCTTGGAAGAAGGTTCTTCAGCGAACTGAACCTTCTTCTTCTTTCCTTTTCTCTGGGCTTCCCTAGCTTGCTCAGACTCAGAAGCCACTTGCTGTTCTGTTACTCTTCCAGAAGTTCCAGGCTGATCCTGGACATGTTCATCTTGCCCCTGGGTTTGCCCAGAAACCTTATGGTGTTCATCGCGGTGTTCATCATTTTTCCCAGATTTCCCAGAATGTTCATGGCGAGATTTCCCAGATTTTGACTTGTGTTTCTTGGATGAGGAATGTTTCTTTGTAACTGGGTTTGTTTCATGAGATCCAGCCATTTTTGTGTGGGTTGGTGGTGAAAAGAGATGAAATGCAAGATGTATATGAGGAATGCGAAGAACTCAGATGAAGATGAAATATGTTATGCAGAGAGAATGTGGTGAAAGTAAAAAGTGAAAGTGAAAAAATGACACCCTATTTATAGGCGAAGTAACTAAGGGTAAAATGGTCATGCTTTTTCAGATGAAAACCAAACGTTTGCACATTGGGTAACGTAAAAATTTAATTGAAACGGCGCACCTTATGACATGTGTCGCTTCATCTAGTCAGATAGG
Organism: Mimosa pudica; assembly: GCA_029929735.1. Classification (NCBI taxonomy): domain Eukaryota; kingdom Viridiplantae; phylum Streptophyta; class Magnoliopsida; order Fabales; family Fabaceae; genus Mimosa; species Mimosa pudica. The sequence continues at coordinate 2,418,246 of JAKELP010000039.1, read as the reverse complement.
GCACACCTTCTTATAGAGGGAGTTGAAACGTTTCTGAAGTGACGTGTCTCTTGGACTGGTGTTGGCGCTCTCTTGGTTTCATCATCCAGCGTCAGCGAATGATCATCCGGAAGTGGTTTTGCTTCCGGTTGCAGTTTCTTAAGATTTAACATTGAGATCCTGCAAGAACACATGTTGGCACTCCGATGCCTAAGTTAGTACTGTTGTAAGTTTTAAAACAATCAAGTATAATAAATGGAATTTACACCTCATTTGGGTTTACCATTCCCAAATCACCTCTTATGAAAGTAAACTGGTCAACCCCCAAAGGCTTGGTGAAGATGTCAGCAAGCTGTTGTTGAGTGGGAACAAATTGCACTTTGACATCCTTCTTTTGAACATGATCTCTGATGAAGTGATGTCTGACATCAATGTGTTTTGTCCTTGTGTGCTGAACCGGATTCTTGGCAAGGCAGATTGTGCTTGTGTTGTCACAGAGGATGGGTGCCTCAGGGAACTCCAAGCCAAGATCTCTCAGTTGGTTCTTCAGCCACAGCACTTGGGCACAACAGCTTGCAGCAGCAATGTATTCTGCCTCAGTGGATGACAATGACACGCAGGTTTGCTTCTTGCTAGCCCAAGACACCAGACAACCACTAAGAAAGGCGCATTGTCCACTGGTGCTCTTTCTATCAGTCTTATAACCTGCATGGTCAGAATCAGAGTAAGCCCACAAGAACTCTTGGTTACCTCTGGGATACCAAAGACCAAGCTCTTGTGTACCCTCAAGGTATCTCAAAATACGTTTAACACATGTTAAGTGTGACTCCTTGGGGTTGGCTTGAAACCTAGCACACATGCCTACACTAAATTGAATGTCAGGCCTGCTTGCCGTTAAGTATAGAAGGGAACCTATCATTCCCCTATACATGGGCAGGCTGACAGATTTACCCTTTGCGTCAGCATCGAGTGCGGCAGAGGTGCTCATGGGAGTGTCATACTCCTTGCACTCATCCATCCCAAACTTTTTGAGTAGTTCTCTGCAGTACTTAGCTTGGGATATGAAGATTCCATTCTTCTTCTGTTTAATCTGCAGGCCTAGGAAGAATGTGAGTTCTCCCATCATAGACATTTCAAACTCACCCTGCATAGTCTTAGAAAAATCTTCACAAAGTTTTTCATTAGTTGCCCCAAAGATAATATCATCAACGTAAATTTGGACAATTAACATATCTCTATCTTTGTGAAGGATAAACAGTGTATTATCAAGTTTGCCCCTTGAGAAACCCTTGCCCAGCAGAAAGCTGCTGAGTCTCTCATACCAAGCTCTAGGAGCTTGTTTCAGGCCATATAAAGCTTTCTTTAATCTATACACATGTTTGGGATATTTGTGATCCTCAAAGCCAGGAGGTTGTTCTACATACACCTCTTCTTTAATATAGCCATTAAGAAATGCACTCTTTACATCCATTTGATATAGCCTAAAGCCCTTCATGGATGCAAAGGCTAGAAGAATCCTTATTGCTTCAAGTCTAGCGACTGGAGCAAAGGTTTCTTCATAGTCAATGCCTTCTTCTTGGTTATATCCTTTGGCTACTAATCTGGCTTTGTTTCTTGTGATTTGACCTGTCTCATCTAGTTTGTTTTTGAAGACCCACTTGGTCCCTACTATAGATTGATGAGACGGCCTAGGGACTAGTTCCCAGACTTGACTTCTCTCAAATTGATTTAGCTCTTCCTGCATGGCGATAATCCAGTCGCAGTCCTCAAGAGCTTGTTCAACTGAAGTTGGTTCTACTTGAGATAGAAATGCACCAAACTCAACTTCATTTTGAACTTGTCTTCTGGTTCTGACACCAGAAGAAACATCACCAAGCACTTGATCAAGAGGATGATCTCTGTGATGCCTCCTAGCTGTTGGCAACTGTGCCTCATCAGGCACGGTCTGCACTCTAGGTTCATCACTGAGTCCATCTTCTTCCTTAGGATTGCTTGCTGGTGTTTCTTTTGGTGGTGAAGAAGATGATGGTAACTTTGGAAGATTCAGTATTTCATCATCTTCTGTGGATTGTCCCCATGTAGGAGTTTCATCAAATACAACATGCATTGATTCTTCTACAATTCTAGTTCTCATGTTGTATACCCTATATGCTTTGCTCCTAAGGGAATATCCTATGAATATACCTACATCAGCTTTTGGATCAAACTTACCCAGATTTACCTTTCCATTGTTGTGTACATAGCACTTTGATCCAAATATTCTCAGGTGGCTGATGTTGGGCTTCCTCCCTTTGTACAGCTCATAGGGAGTCTTATCCAGTCCCTTGCGAACATAGGCTCTGTTAGAGATATAGCAAGCAGTGCTCATAGCGTCCGCCCAGAACACTTGAGAAACCTCTTTCTCGTTGAGCATGCTTCTAGCCATCTCAGTCAGAACCCTGTTCTTTCTCTCGACCACTCCGTTCTGTTGAGGGGTCCTAGGAGCTGAGAAGTTGTGTTCTATGCCATTTTGTTCACATAGCTCTGAGAAGCTATGGTTCTCAAATTCTCCTCCATGGTCTGTCCTTATGGCTGTGATTTTGAGCTCTCTCTCATTCTGCACTTTCTTAGCCAGGACAACAAAGGCATCAAAAGTATCTTGCTTAGAGGCAAGAAACATAGTCCAGGTGAACCTTGAATAGTCATCCACCACCACTAGAGCATATAGGTTTCCACCCAAGCTCTTCACTCTTGCTGGCCCAACCAAATCCATGTGGATTAGTTCCAAGGGCCTGCTGGTGGAGACTCTCTTCTTGGTTTTGAACGAGGACTTTGTTTGCTTTCCTCTTTGGCAGGATTCACAGATAAAATCATGCTTTACTTTAAAAGATGGAATACCTATAGCTAGCTCCTTTTTAATTAGCATGTCGAGTTGAGTAAAATTAACATGAGCTAGTCTCTTATGCCAAAGCCAACTATTCTCATCACTAGATATTAAACATTTTTCTTCTAGTTGTTGGCACAAGTCTAAAGTATATAGGTTTCCATTTCTATTTGCCTTAAGTTTGCATTTTAAGTTGGCCTTATCTAAATTTAGATCCTGCTTATCAACTATTATGCACTCATGTGAATCAAAAATTACCCAATTTCCTTTGTCTGTGCTCTGGCTGACGCTTAGCAGGTTGTGACAGAGACCGTCCACTAGGTAGACATCTTTTATTGGTCCGACCTCTCCAACTCCAGTGATCTTTCCACTTTGATTTCCTCCAAAGGTTACTGTGGCTCCATATTTGATCACCAGAGATTTGAACTTGTCTCTGTCTCCAGTCATATGTCTCGAGCATCCGCTGTCAATATACCATTTCTTGTTCTTGGATGCTTTGAGACACACCTGGAAAAATCAAGTGAACTTAGGTACCCAATCTTTCTTGGGTCCTCGATCATTAGTTTTCAATGCCCTTGGTCTAGAGTCATCCTTGACCTTGGGCTTGTGATTATTCAGAGCCTCTGGCCTAGTGCTGGCTTTGGACTCTTGGGTCTTCCCTTTGGAATGATTCCAAGCTCGGGATCCTTGTCCTCTCTTAGTTTCCTTTGCAGGTGGAGGATCCTTTGTTGCCTTGGTTCCTTTAGGGACCCATTTGTAGGAGCTACTTGCTCCATGCTTCTTAGCATTACAGGTGGACGTGGAGTGTCTCTTCCTGTTGCAATAGTTACAGAAGCTGAAGGGTGAGGAGCTATGACTAGTGGCTTTATGGAAGAACTTTAAGTAGGGCTTTACTTTTGGTTCCACCCACTTCTTCCCTCTAGGAGTATATCCTAAGCCAGTTCTATCCCTATATGCCCTTTGATTCATTAAAATTATATTTAACATTTCTGAGCCATTTGTAAACTTCTGCAGGGCATTTTGCAGCTTGTCTTTCTCAGCTGAGATTTTGCTGCAATTGGGGCAGCTCTCAAGTGTTGAGGCATTGGGTTCTGTTTGGGGAGAACCCTGGCCATCCACTACTGGAAGCTTTCTAGCTTCCGCTAGCTCTTCACTCGGTGAGTCCACCTTGGACTCAAGTGATTCCTTTTTGGTTTTCAACACTTTATAGGCTTTACACAATCGAGAGAATTCTTCATGAACCTCATTGTAAGCCTCTTGCAGTTCAGAGAAAGTTACCTCATTGTCTTCGTGGGTGAGGTCAAGTTCTGAAGATGCTTCCTCATCATCTTCTCTGGCTACAAGGCAGAGGTTGGCTACCTCTTCCTCATCACTTGCTTCATCATCCGAGCTATTCACCCAGATAGAAGATACAAAGGCCTTCCTTTTGTCTTTGCCTTTTGACTTCTGCAGGCTGGGACACTCAGCCTTGAAGTGGCCAGGCTTCTTACATTCAAAGCACACAGGAGCTTTTTCCTTCTTGTAACCCCTCCTTTGGCTGGAGTCACCCTTTTGAAAGCCTCCTTTCTTTCTGAAGAACTTTCTGAACTTCTTCACCATCATAGCCATCTCCTCATCATCCATTTCCTCCTCATCATCCTCATCATCATCTTCAGTCTCCTTGTTGGGAGCAACAAGGGCAAGATTTTTGGCCTTGGATGAGGCTAGAGGAGCTCTCTGAGCTAGCAGTGTAGGCTCATATTCAGCCAGGGAGCCAAATAAAGCGGTGATGGAACTAGTTGATTCACCCTGGACTTCCTGTAAGATAGTCACTTTGGTGATCCAGTCACCTTTCAAGATCTTTAGAATCTTGCTCACTTGCTCCCTTTCAGGAATGTCCTTACCCAGCGAGGCCAAATTGTTGATGAGCTGAGTGAATCTGAGCTCCAGTTCTCTGATAGGCTCAGTGGGGCTAAGCATGGCGAACTTGTGGAATTCTTCCACTAGCATCTCAACACGTGTTGCTTTCACTCCCCTGGTTCCAGAATGAGCAGCCTCAAGAGCCTCCCACATATCTTTAGCATTTTTGTGGTGACTGATCCTGTGGAACTCCTTGGGACTGAGAGCACACTGGATGTAGTGCATGGCCCTATAGTTCAGCTGGACTAGGGCATAGTCCTGAGGGGTGTAACTGCTCTTCGCCTTGGCAAAGCCATCATCATCTAAGGGAGTGTGATCCCCACGTTCGATTACATCCCAGAGTCTAATGTCACTTGACTTGATATAAGTCTCCATTCTAAACTTCCAGAATGGATAGTTGTACCCATCAAAGCCTGGAGGCTTGTTGGGCTGAATAGAGACGTCTGGTAAAGAGTAGTCAGTATCCATTACAAGATCATTGCTTTCTGGATTCGTTGGAATCTAATGAGAAAGACCTGCTCTGATACCAAATGAAAGTAATGGATGCACAAGAGGGGGGGTGAATTGTGCTACAAAAATAAATGCTCAAATAAAACCAACACAAGATTTATACTGGTTCGGTCTACCTAACCTACGTCCAGTTCTCAACCACCCAGGCCGAGTTCCACTATATCTCAGGTTTTAAATCGGGTTCACCTGAAACCTTACAACCGCAAGTTTTGGACGGGATCACTTGCAACCTTACAACTACAAGTTTTACACCAGGCTCACTTGTAACCTTTCTAACTAGCTCCCCCTCACACCGAGCAAGGGGTTTACCTTTACACTTAAAGGATTTTTCTGACTAAGTTCTCTTAAAGAACGAATGGTGTTACACACTTAAGTACAATCAATGCTCTTATAACAGAAAGAGACTTAACAACAAAGAGTATAGAATATGTAGATGAAAAAGATCACTCGATGTGTTAAATGCTCTTTACTTTTCTGGGCAGCTTTGAATGCTTGAAGATGTTCTTAGTTTCTCGCTCTAACTTCTCTCAAGAATATTCAAAGATAATTGTTTTCTTCATAAATGAGGTTGAGCTCCTTTATATACTCTTCAAACATTTTGACTCTTGGTAGGTGGGATAGTCGTTTGAATATGGCCGTTTTTCCCATGTTACCGTTTGCCCAATTAATGCTTCATCAATGCATAGCAGGGTTGACTTGCTTTATCTCTGAAAAGTAGCTCTGACAACTCTGCTCTGACAAAAGCATTCTGACACTGCATTTCTGAACACTCTGACATTCTGATTGCTTGCGGAAGCAGGTTCACATCCGGAAGCAATTCAACTTAGTGTGCTGCACTGAGTGTTAGTCTGACAGTATTAACATATAGTTACATGCAGTGGGAGTGTTCTTAGTCTAAGAGGTCTTCCTTGCATCCGGAAGCACTTCTCCATCCGGAAGTAAATCCACTGGATGAAGGATTTTGTTCACTATTGCTTACTCTCGCTCAGTGTTCATTCAATCCAACAGCCAGCGCTAGTCACTGAGCTATCGGAAGCACTTCTACTGGACGTTGCTCATTTTCACTGACGCTTAGGGTTATCTATTCCAACAGCCAGCGCCAGTCTAAGTCTAACAGGAAGCAAATTCACTTCCGGTTGAATCTTAACTTAGTCTTAGGATTTTGTATATCTAGTGCTCATGGACTAAGTTAATTCCTAAGTGAATTTCTTGCTGCCGCTGGGGGATGAGACATTCATCCGTGAGCGCTAGTCCTAATCTATCCGGAAGTAAGTCCACATCCGGTTGCACTTTTACTTAGGATTCTATGTTCACCTATTGCTTTCTAAGTTCTTTCATATTTTAGTCTTCATCAAAACTTAAGATTCTAACACAGTGGTGACCGACGGCGAGACATAGTGGCCTTATTCCGGCGAAATTTTCAGCACTCCTTGGCCCAAGCATCTACCTTTCAGGATAGAACTTAGGTGAGTCTTCCTTTGTTCCTAACAGAAAATGAGAAGACAATGATTGAAAAATATATTCTGCCACTTGTATTTCTGCAATACTGTTACATGAGTATATATAGACTACATTAAGTGCTAAAACCCTAGTGAGACTTGATAGGATGTATACACGTGTAATCAGTTTTTACAATTACAAATCAATGGTTTGGAGCATGTTTGGCAGGTTGGGCCTGGGATTTGGGCTATGTTATCTGGGCTGCATAATGTGTGCTGATAGGACCCCGCGAGTCGAAGTGTGAAGAATGATCATTGAGACTCGAACGAAGCCATCTGAAACGATCAGTTACCAAGGGTTTGGTGAAGATGTCAGCTATTTGGTCCTTTAAAGGAATTAAGGAAATGTGTAGTGAATTGGCTGCAACCCGTTCTCAGACAAAGTGGTAATCCAAAGCTATATGTTTAGCACGAGAGTGAAACACCGGGTTGGCCGCAAGATATGTAGCGCCCAAATTGTCACAATAAAGTGTGGGAGCTGTTGGGAGTTTGATGCCCAGTTCACCAAGGAGATTTTGAATCCAAATTAGTTCACATGTAGCAATAGCCAAGGAGCGATACTCAGATTCAGTACTTGAGCGAGAAACTGTGGGTTGCTTCTTGGAGCTCCAAGATATGGTATTTGGACTTAAATAAGTGATAAAACCACTGGTGGATCGAGAGTCAGGTAGGTTTCCACCCAGTCAGCATCAGAATAAGCCTTGAGATAGGTAGTGGATGAACAAAGATGAAGATTAGGGGATTTGCGAATGAGCAAGCCAAAGTGGGAAGTGCCCTTTAGGTAGCGAAGGATTCGCTTCACTGCTGTCCAGTGTATATAAGTGGGAGCATGCATAAATTGGCAGACTTTGTTAATGGCAAATGACAAGTCAGGACGAGTAAAGGAGAGGTATTGGAGACTTCCAACAACACTTCTAAAAAGTGTGGGATCATGAAATGAAGGCCCAGAAGATGTGAGGATGGTGTTGACAGCCATAGGGGTGGTGACAGGATGGGCATTGTGCATATTGGTGTGTTTTAAAAGATCAAGAATGTATTGTTTTTGACACAGGAAAAGACCATTGGGACAATGGAGGACTTCAACACCTAGGAAATAATGTAAAGGACCAAGGTCTTTGACTGGAAAGGAAGAACCTAGGGTGGTAAGAAGCTCAGATATAGCTTCATCAGAGGAGCCAGTTATGATAATATCATCGACATAAATAAGGACATAAAGGACACAATGAGGGGACTTGTAAATGAACAGAGAGGGATCAGAGATGGATGCACGAAATCCTAGGGAAAGGAGTGTAGAGCTAAGGCGAGAAAACCAAGCTCTAGGAGCTTGTTTTAAGCCATACAAAGATTTATTTAATTTCCAAACATAGTTGGGAAAATCAGGGTGAATAAAACCAGGGGGTTGAGACATAAAAACAGTTTCATCAAGAAGACCATGAAGGAATGCATTTTGAATATCAATTTGCCGTATAGATCAACCAAGGGAGACATCCAGAGATAAAATAATACGAACAGTAGTGGGTTTGACAACAGGGGAAAAAGTTTCAGAAAAATCAATACCTTCTTGTCGATGAAATCATTTGGCAACAAGGCGGGCTTTAAGACATTCAATAGTACTCGAGGAGGTTTGTTTGACTCGAAAGATCCACTTACAACCAATGACATTTTGAGAAGGGTGAGGAGGAACCAGGGACCATGTGTTGGTTTGGAGAAGAGCTTGAAATTCAGTGTTCATGGCTTCACGCCATTCTTTTGACTTGAGTGTGTGGGTGATGTTAGTGAGTACGGAGATGAGAGAGGGATGGGAAGAGGTGGGGTCAGTGGAGGCAGTGTACGATTTGTGTGGAGGCCATGGGATTGTGCCATCTGTAAATAATTTAGGTTTAGTGATATTATTTTTGGATTTGGTGAGCATATGGAGATGAGGGCGGTGATGATGGGGCAGAAGAGAGAGGATATGGAACAGAGATGACAGGGGATGGACAAGGTGAAGACACGTGATGTGGGGTAGGGTTAGGAGTGGAGGGAGGAGAGGAGGGATATGGGCTGAGGTTGGGCCTTGACATAAAGGAAGGGAGGGATGTGATAGTGGGAGATGTGGGCCGAATTGGAGTTGGGTTGGATTTGGCAAAGGGAAAAGAGTATTCATCAAAAATAACATCCCTACTAATATAAATTCTTTTGGTGGACAGGTCAAGACATATGCATCCTAGGTGATTTGGGCTGTAGCCAAGAAAAACACATGGGAGAGATCTAGGAGCTAGTTTGTGAGGAGCATATGGTCTGAGATTGGGCCAACAAGTAGACCCAAAAACTTTGAGTATTTTATAATTGGGTTTTGTGTTGTATAGTAGTTCATAAGGACTTTTACTTTTGAGGGTGGTGCTTGGAAGGCGATTTATAAGATATACAGTTGTGGCAAAGGCATAGGTCCAGTAGGCTTGTGGTGTGGATGAGTGAGATAATAAAGAGAGACCTGTTTCAACTATAGTGCGGTGAAGACGCTCAACTGTACCATTTTGTGTGTGGGAGTGAGGACATGATAGGCGATGATGTATGCCAAGTGTTGGAAAGGTTTTGTGTAATGTGCGAAATTCTCCTCACCAATCTGATTGAAAATATTTTATTTTGGAATTGAGTAAGTTTTCTGCAAGGGTGTGAAAGGATAAAAAGATAGAGTGAACTTCATTTTTGGTTTTCATTGGAAATAGCCATATATACCGAGAAAAATCATCTACAAAACTGACATAATATTTAAAACCATCAACAGAAACAATTGGGGATGAACCCCATACATCACAGAAAATTAACTCTAAAGGTTTATTGGAGTGATGAGGAGATGATGGTGATGGTAAGCGGTGACTCTTTGAACTACGACATGCTGGACATTGATGTTGAAAGAGACGTGAGTTGATAGGAAGAGAGTTGGTGTTGATGATAAATTGAACAGTGCGAGGAGAAGGATGTCCTAGACGGAGGTGTCATTGGTCAGAGGAAGTTCGTTCACCTAAAGAAGCTGAAGGAGTTGGAAAAGGTTGTGGACATTTGAAGGGATAGAGATTGTTAAGGCTGCCCCCTTGGTGTAGTATGGCTTTGGTTCTTGCATCCTTCACAAAAAAATCATTGGCATGAAATTCAAAATAAACATTGTTATCATGACAGAATTGAGAGACTGAAAGAAGATTTTTGGAAATTTTTAGAAAATTGAGAGGCATGAAATTTTTAATTTCCCGGCAACGGAACCACAAAAACTTGATGCTACCAAAATTTTGATAAAAATATCCGCAAGTGTACGGATCGTAATTTAGTAAAGTGGTAAATCAAGGTCGATCCCACAGAGACTCAGACAATTAGTAATTAGGCATTAGATCTCCTATTTTCGTTGAAGTTGAGTAAATACAAGAAAATTGATTTTAATTACCTAACATCTAAGAAAATAAATAAAACAAATATTCACACAGATGAAATTCACGAGTCAAAAGAACAACCTAGAGCCTCTAATCCCTTATTTGCTTCTTAGATTTTATTCCCACTAAATTAATTATGAATTAATTCAACTAGCTAATCTAGAGTACTAGTGTCTATAAATGCCTTTCGGTTTTCACCTATATCCTTGTCTAGCTTAATTATGTAATGTCTTACTATAATTTACTAGGCCAATTTATAACGGTTCCGCTCTACTGTGACTATGTAGGGCTTCTAGGTATATGTCTATCCTAGTCGCAAATCAGATTAAAACTCCAATCCTACACTATTTAATCCCATAGTCTATTTAAAATTCCCTCTTTCGAGTCCAATTCTAAATTCCCTAAACATGTCTAATGGTGATCAAACACTAAACAAGTTAATCAATAATAGCAAGATTAAATAAACTAGATCAAATTAACCATAACTAAATAGTGGGAAATAAAATACTAAGTTACAAATAAGTTCATAGTACTCTAGGTTCTAAAAGAAACTAGTCAAACATAGAATTCAAATCAATCTCAATAATCATCAAAATTAATATGAAATCTTGGTGCTAAAGGAAAACAAGAAGACCATACAATGACTACCAAATGAAATCTCCTACAATGAATTGATGCACCCTTGCTTTTCTCTTTTCGTCCTTTTGTGTGTAAAGGATTAGAATTTCCACGTGTGTGCGTCCTTAGTAATTGTGCTGCCACTGCTTCAGTTTTCTAAATTCCAAAAGCTTTGCGTGTGTTTCTCTTCTTTTCTTTTTCAGCGTGAATCCCGTGTAGGCTATAGCCTATAGGAATTGGAAGAATTATGAACCAGTCTCCTCTCCTCATGAGTTGCATGTGTATATATATATAATAAAATAGTCCAATATCATATTGCCTTTGCCTTGTATCTTAAGTTTCTTTTCTTTCATTTTCTTGTATGATGAATGCACATAATCAAATCAGCCTCTTTCTCCTTATTTCATTTTTCATTAAATCTGCATTCATGAAGAGAAAGAAATAGGAAATAATCACAATAACTCAATCACATAATCTCATTAATAGGAAACTTCTCATTAAAATATTTCTTTTATTATTTCAAGTTTACTATTTTAATTCCCAAATAATATGTTTTTAATTCACATCAAAATCTCTTAATTACTTAATTAATGACTCCCCAAATACAATAAAATATTTCCTAAAAACCACTAAATATGGGGAGTCATCAGTTTGGAACATGTAAAAGATTAGTAAGGAGATATTTGCCATTTTTGGAGTTAATGTTGCCTGAGCCAATGTTCTGAATAGGAACCATGAAGCCATCTCCAACTTGATCAGAGTCATAACCAGTATAAGGAGTCGATGTGATGTTGAGGTTGGAGAAATCAGATGAGTGTGGTTTGTGGCTCCAGTGTCAGGATACCAAAGGTTTTCTTCCATGGAAGGTGGATAAAGTGCTGAAAAAACAGTGGAAAGGTTGCTTGGACCTGGAGCTTGATGACTGTGATTATATCTGTAGAAGCACACTTTGGTTGTATGTCCCGGTTTGTCACATACTTGACAAATATTGAAGGAGTTGGAGAAATTGCTTATGCCTCCTCGGAAAGATCTACCTCCTCTGTACCTACTGCCTCTGTATGAGTAGTCCATGTTTGTTCTGCCTCCACGTGTGTGTCTACCAAAGGCATTGTCACGACCTCCTCCTCTCCTACCAAAGGATTGTGACTGTGAGAAATCATTTGAGGGAGCATTCTGGGCAAGGTTTGCTGTGATTTGAGTGACTTGTGATGGGGATGGCTCAAGTTTGTTTTTGTGTCTTGCTTCATAAATCAATAGTTGACTGAGAATTTCTTCAGGGGGAAGAGTTGCCTTTTGGGCATAGAGGGCAGTGACCACAGTGTCAAAATCTTCTCCAGCTCCATTTAGAACATAACCATTGAATTGTTCTTCAGATATTGGACTTCCAGCAGCAGCAAGTTGGTCATAAATGAAGGAGGCTCGGTTATAAAACTCCATGGTTGTTTCATTTCTCTTTTGAGAGATGAAAGTTGTTGTTGTAGAAACAGCACTTTGGCTTGAGATTGTTGGGAGAATGATTTTTCTAAGGCTTGCCAGATTGCTCGAGGTTTGGTATGCCTTACCACTTGAGTGAGTAGGCGTTCAGAAAGAGATGAAAGAAGGATGGAAACTACAAGTTGGTCTTGTTCAAACCATTTGATGTGTGCTGGGTTTGGTGTACCGCTGAATGTTCTGAGAGGTGGTTCAGGGAATGGGCCATCAATATAGCAAAAGAGTCTTTGACCATAGAGGTAAGGAAGCATCTGGGCACGCCATATGAGGTAGTTATATGGGGTTAACTTGACAGATATGAAATGAGATGTGTTTGTAGGAAAGGATGTGGCTGGAGATAGAGAGGTGGTTGTTGTAGTTGTTGTGGTGGACGAAGGTGAGGACGTTGGGGTTTGCATATTGGTACAGGCCGTGTGGCTCTAATACCATAACAAAAAATGAGAAAACAATGATTGAAAAATATATTCTGCGACTTGTATTTCTGCAATACTGTTACATGAGCATATATAGACTACATTGAGTGCTAAAAACCCTAGTGAGACTTGATAGGATGTACACACATGTAATCATTTTTTACAATTACAAATTAATGGTTTGGAGCATGTTTGGCAGGTTGGGCTTGTGATTTGGGCTGTGTTATCTGGGCTACATAATGTGTGCTGATAGTTCCTACTTTTTCTGCGATTTGGGAGCTATTTGAGTGAGGGTCCCATTTAAGCTTTAGGATTGGGGATTCAAAACTTCAACTGAGATTGTTGAAAGTCTATAAAGTTGAAATTTAGCATTTGCTTATCTAATTGCTAAGTTATTGTAACTTCATTTCTGAAATTTCTTCTTTTGTTTTTGGGCATGGTTCATATCATTTTTGGTTGGGGTTTATGGTTGAAGTTCTGTTTGAGCATTTTCTTGTTTAGTTTGGTTTATTATTTGGCTTCGGGTGTATATGGTATCATGTTGTGGTTAAAATTTTAAATTGAAAACTAATATTACTTCACATTGCACACGTTGATTTGATTAAGTTTGGTGTTTTGTAAATTCTGGAACTTCATAAGTCCTTGTCCGATTGGTTTCTGACTTTGGCATAAAAGTTTGATATCTTATAAATGTTATATAAATCAGTAAAATTTTCTTATGTTTCAAAGAATCAGACTTTATGCTTGATAACTCTCTGCTTGATAAATGAGTAAAGTTTGATAACCTTTATTTTATAGTGTTGTTGTTATCCTTTTAAAATTTTGGATTTTGATTGGAGTCATAGGTATGTTTTAATACTGGTGGAATTTAAGTCTGTCCTATTTATATTTATTGGATCTTGAAACTTTTAAGTTCATATATTTATTGAGAAAAACTGATTGTATTATCCATGTTGGTGTTAAAATTTCTGTTTCATGTATGCTAATACATAGAAAATTAAGTTGGAATATGACTAAATGAATGATGATAGTTGGGCTATCAAAATGTTTCAAGAAATTAAATATGTTACTTCTCTGTTCCTTCTCTTTTCTTGGCTTATTCTACAATAGGAAAAAGAACCACGATGTATGCTAACTCTGATTTATGTGAATGATATTGGTTGAATTTGTTGATTACTTGTCTACTGGTCCTAATTAAGCTTGAAGATGGCTTTCTAGAGAAGAGAATGAATGTAAGTAAGTGGATTGGGTAGTACTTTTAGGAACGAGAGCGACGTAAATTAGTATACATGACAATTGATTAATTTTTAATTATTTGTATGTGTCGTATTATTGCTTGTAGAAGTTGTTTATTGACGCTTCAGCAAGTTGGAGCTTACATTTATTTTTGGTTTAAATGCAATGAGGTAACTACTTAAACTTGTTTGCGTGTGTGTATGTTGGTAAGCATAATGAAATTGTGTTGATTATTATTATAATTATGATTTGTTTGGTGCACACCAGTTAATATAATTATAATTATGTCATTCCGGAATGAGGTTCCCTTGCCCGTACAACATGGACTAAAATAAGCATAAAGAAAAACGTTATTGGGGAGAGCGCCCTGGTTCAAGCGAGGGTTGTTAGGCCCTATTGAACTGTCATATTTCCGGTGTGTTGTGCTTGATTTGTTATGATTATTAATGTTTGAGTATGTGGTGAGATATTATATTTAATCGTGAAATGAATGTAGCTGTTGTGTTTTGAGAAATGTTTCGTTTTGTTATCTGACGAGTTTGCAAATATGTATCTGTGTTGTTCTAATATGTTGTAGTTAATAAATATTTGAAATTAAAAATTAATAACATGTTCATGCAACACCGTATGCATCACACACCACTAAACACAATATTAGCACACACCACCTTACGGCATGCACATGCACGTAGTGCAAAAATGTGCGTAAGCGGGTGGTAGTAGTTGCGATTTCTGGGTCTACCCCAATCGTTGTTATTACAGGTACTAGATCGGGGCAGGAGTGAGGGGAAGGATCTGGAGACTTAAGCATCTTACTTTCATAAAATTTTAATAATTTGTAAATAAGTTTAATTCATTTTCTTTAGGTTAGATAACTGTAATTATTTCTTAAACATGTTGTGTGCTTATTTGTAAATAATTGTGAAAGAATTCAATCAGATATTATTAGATTTGTTTAAATATCCATGTTAGTCAATTGTTATCTAACATGGATATATTAGATTTGATAATTTTAAATAAACGATTTTCAATTGTTAATTTTATATTTGATTATAAAATGATTTATTTTAATTTATTTATTTCCAAATTACAAGAAATCTTTTTCTAACCATGATAGTTTAGTTGTGACTAAAATTCTTTTTCTATCATGGTTAGCGCATTAGCTTATATTTTATGGAAAATAAGAAAAATTGTTTTCTAACTATGTTAGTCATCCTTATAACATGAATTTTTTTTCTAACATAGTTAGTATTGTAATTATTGTAGTTAATTAAGTTAAATACTTTTTCTAACTATGTTAGCCGCTATTATCTTAACTTATATTCTTTTTCTAACATAGTTAGACTTTAATTTAAATTAAGGAAAAAAAGCGTAAAAATGGTTTTATAAATGTGGTTGTTACAGAGATTGTGTATAAGAATAAATTAATATAGTTAGGGTGTTTTTGAAATATCACGTAATTTTAACTAAACTCTTTAATCCAATCAAATTAGGCAAATATATGTTACTAAGGAATCGAGGGTAGTGACAAGATATAGTACATAAAATTGTAAAAAATGTTTCATATTGTATTTGTTGTTTAACTTTTTAGTGATTTATCTATTTATTTATGTATCTGGTAAAAAAATATTTATGTAAGCCTGCACGGTAATTTTTCTACAAATGTTCACGATATCCATCTTATTCTAATGGTTTTCTGTGTGTTTTTTTAGCAATTGGAAAAAGGACTCGTCTCAATATAACTTTTGCAGAAGTAAAATTTGATGAGTCAGAAGATTGTGCAATGAAAATTAAAGTTGGATTGGAAGTGATAGAAATAATATTTTATAAACTGAGACCTGTTTGGATTAGTAGTTGTAATGTAATATATATGTAATATATATATATATAAATATATATTACATTATATATATATATTGTGACAATCTTAAGAAAAATATTTTAACTAAAATCATTTGAAAAATATTTTATTATTAAAATGTTTTTCTCTTGTAACTTATAAGTTACTTTATCATGTAAAAATCTGTACAAGAAAATTATTCATCTTACATGACTATTTTAGAGATATGTAATACGCGCGCGCGCACATATATAATTAAATATAATCGCTACGAATTAATACATTAACTCTTATTAAGAACCAAATTTAATACTTTAACAAATCTCAAACACACATGATTTCTTTTAAGTGATTTTTTCCAAGTAAAGACTACTTTTGACCTGAAAAAAAAAAAGCCATCCCTTCATTAGCGTCAACAGGCCGAGCTTATATATTATTGAAGTGCCCAATTCCTTCATACTCCTCATTGGCGTGGGCCTTTACCTAGTAGTTGAGACTACTGGGAAATCACAATTAAATCCCTAGCAAGGAAATCACAATTAAATTCCTTCATACTCCTCACTGATTTATCCCTTGAGTGACGGTTCGGGACCCCTCCTTTTCTTTTCTGTACGTTTCTTCCCGCTTCCAAGTAATTCAATGCTTCACGCCTCTCTCACACCCCACATCTCACTCACACCATATAATTCCCCCCTCCCCATGATTTCTTCCTCATCAACCCCCAAATCTCTATTTTAAATCATAAGAAATTTAATAAAATTATTAAGAAAGTCAACAATATTATATTATTTAATAATAAAAAATTCCTATTTTTTTCTTTCATCATTTTAAACGTGTCTTACAACCAAAACATGATGCATATTCTTCTTCAAAAACTATCAACATACATATTCAATATCATATAATACAAATCAATGTGTGTTAATTATTTATACTATGTCGACATTATTATCATATGTTTGAGTAAATGATTTCGTTTCCTTATCGGTCATAAAAAAAAAGGAAACGAAATCAAACATCTATCCTCCCGCTTATTGTGATATGGTTGGTTCACTACTATCCTAAGTTGCCTGTTGCCTTGGGTTATTTGTTGTTATTATATAATATCAATTAATTTATCAATCAATGTGTGTTAATTAATTTATACTATCAATTTTATTCTTGCATTAAAGCTGGATGCGGTAACATTGATAATTTTTTTCGATGAAATTCTTGAAAAGTATGTTTATTCTATAAATTAAGGCAATACATTCCAAAAAAAAGGCTACTATATCATATATTATTATTCAAAATAAAGTTTGTTATTAATGCTAGAGATTTGGGGGTTGATGAGGAGGAAATCATGGGGGAGGGGGGAATTATATTGAGTGAGAGAAGTGTGAAGCATTGGATTACTTGGACGACAAAGATGAGGGGAAGCGGGGAGAAACGTACAGAAAAGAAAAGGAGAGGTCCCGAACCGCTTGAGTTATCAATGCAGCTATTGAAAAATTAGTTATCATTAACAACTCAAGGAACTTATATCCACAATTCAATGACAAGTCTTTTTATTGTCAACCAAGTCTTTTGGGACTTCAATATAATTTGATGATTGTAAGTATGCGTCTCATTAAAATAATAGAATAACAAACATATAAAGAAAACAGTCATGCAATCCTGTAAGTATGCGTTTCATTAAATTAATCGCGAGAATACACACACACATTTATATGCATTTCTTTGAGAACATGCTAGCATGATATCTTCTTGCCTACGAAGTAATGTGAGCATCGCACGTCGTACTTTAAAAAAATAAACAAAATTATTCCAAGGCATCACGTCGTCGCTTCAGCACACACTCAATAGAATGATCACAATCTTAAAGTACTCCACCTCTATATATATACATTTCACAATTCACAAACAACAACAAAACACAAGTGACCAATAAACCGTGTAGCAATCAATACGGTGGATTTTATCATCACCATCATGTCATCCTCATCCACCAGCTTCCTCTTGCTTCTTCTTTTGGCTTTTTTCTGCATATCAGCTTCTTCTTCGGCAAACTATGCTGATAAATATGCCCATTATAGTAACAAAAAAAATAATGATAATGGTGAAGATAACACATATGGTTTATCTTCGCCAGAAGGTGGTGATGTTTTCACACTGGAGGCACATAATTTAGATGAAACCAGTTTGGATAATCTGCTATCCTTTGATTACTATCGCAAGACTTGTACACAGTTGGAATCCATCGTGCACCAAAAGGTGAATCAATGGCTTCAGAAGGATCCTTCACTTGGCGCCAGTCTCATAAGGTTGCACTTCCATGATTGTATTGTGAGGGTAAGATTGAATCTCTTTGCACTCTCCATCATCCCTCAGTTTGATGCACCCTCATCTCCTTACCTTAATACATGCAATATCCGGTTGATTCTTTTGGATCCAGCTAGACAGCAAAATTTTAACATTTATTACATATATAGTTATAACTTATATAAAGTATTACCCCCCTCCTAAATATAATAAAATCACTTTTAATTAGATTCCAATGTGTTCTTAAATATAAGTAACTTTTTAATTATTTCACAACTTTTTTCTAAATAAACCCTAATAATGTTTATTTATAATAAACAAGCAAAAGTGGGAGAGTGAAGGAATAAAGGTATATGAATAGAGTAGATTAGTAATATCATGTGTTAATAATTAATTTAACTAACATTCTTAATCTAATCAAATTAGGAAAAATAATTTTATATAGGAACGGAGCGAGTATTTTATAAGTGAGATAAATTAGTTTGAGACAAATGAAAAATATACATGTACACTTGAAGATGATTTATTTAGTTTTATTAATCTTCCCAAAACAGTTAAATAAGTTTTATATTAAGGATAGGAGGGAAGGCAAGAAAAATGTTCCGATCAAATAGACTACTACTTGTCCTTAGGGTAAGTCTGTTGACTTGTTCTAAAAAATTAGGAAAAATTAAATAAATCATTTAATAATAGAAATAATTGTTTGTTATTAATTATTTAATTTATGTATATATCAATTTATAAGTCAGTAGTGATCCATTAACTATGAGAAAATTAACAAATAAATATTTAAAACAGCTTATTTATTGCTTTTTTTAGAAAGAGCCAATCATATTAGTCCATCTATTAACAATCAGATCTGGCAAAAAATATATTAACAATCAGATGAAGAGATAGAGTATTATTTTTCAACAAATCTCGAAAATTGCTTTCCTTTAAAGTAAGAGATTAGTAGAATGACTATTACTAAATGTTTGTTATTATTGATTTTTTTATAGAACTAATATTGATTTTTACGCATATAAATAATTCTAAAGGATTTCATATAATCTCGTAAACCATGCAACACATGCACGTGCATGCAGGGGTGTGATGGCTCTATTCTCTTAAACTATGAAACGAGTGAGAGAAAAGCAAATGGTAGCAAAACATTGAGAGGGTTTGAAGTGATAGACGACATCAAGGCAGAGTTGGAGAAGCAATGCCCCAAAACGGTGTCGTGTGCTGACATTTTGACCACTGCTACAAGAGACGCCACCGTTGCCTTGGGCGGCCCCTACTGGGCGGTGCCATATGGCCGGAAAGATGGACGGATTTCGATCTCCGAAGAATCTGAGAATGTCCCCATGGGTCATGAAGATGTTACTTCTTTGCTTGAATTGTTCCAATCCAAGGGTTTGAATGTGCTTGATTTGGTCATTCTCTCAGGTATAATAGTTAAGTGCCCAAAAACATCATTTTATTTGCACACCTAAATTTAGGAGTTAAACAATTAATTTATATAAACATCTCAATGAAAAATCCCTTAACATGTGCAATCAATAGGAAAAAATTAAGTTAATTAAAATATAAAAAAAAATTAAATTTGAGAGACAAAATGAATTTGAGAGAGTAACACATGAAAGAATGCTTTTGTTTCATGCAGCAGTTCCACGTTAGATAAACGTTTTGGGGTTGTTTCGTTGGAGGAATTTGGAGAGGCCAGAGGGATTTTCGTGAGAAGAATATTTCTTAAAAATATCATAGAAGTTGGGACAAAAAACTTTTAATTAACTGTACGATTTTGACATAGTTAATAGATGAGAAAATTGGATTAACTTGATTATGTAATATTGCTTTTAAAAAAGAAACAAAAAGTCTGTATAATTTTCATTTACATATTCAATTAAATCATGTGGTAAATTGTGCTCATCAGGGGCTCATACTATAGGAAGAGCAACTTGTGGTTCCATTCAGGAAAGGATCTTCAACTACAAAGGAACTGGGAAACCAGACCCGTCAATAGATCCAAAGTATCTTGACTTCTTACAAAGAAAGTGTAGGTGGGCATCAGAATATGTTTATCTTGATGCTACCACTCCTACAAAATTTGACCCCATCTATTACCTTAATCTCCACAAGAACATGGGTCTCTTGCCCACTGATCAACTGTTGTATTCTGATCCAAGAACCTCGCCTTTTGTCTCAGCTATGTTCGGTTCAACCTCGTCACTTTCCAACCACCAATTTGCTGTTTCCATGACAAAACTTGGCAATGTTGGCGTGCTAACTGGTGATGATGAAGGAGAAATTAGGACCAATTGCAATTTTGTCAATTCTTATTGATGTGATGCGTACAGTTTGATGTTCTTTAATTTGTTTAATATCTTTCTATATGTTTGATTCCTATAGTTAAGCTTTGCATTGGATCAGTACGTGCTATTTCAAATATTACAAAAATATGACCGTCATTTTTTTAAATTGTCAGTTTTACTGTCAACCGAATTTGAATGAATGCGTAAAAACTTTTTATTTGATGCACAAAATAAAGATAAGCATGAATTTCCTAAAGCAAATGTAATAAATCATTCTATTCGCCTAAAAAAAATAAATCAATTGAAAACTATTTCTTCAATCAGAAGTTTCTTACCCGTCTATTTGGGTTTCTCGACCATCATTATAGTTGCAGGTCTTTCTAACACTAAGCTTTAATGGTTAGTTGATCCAGTGTTTTGTGCTCCTTGTTCCAAAGACATTTTATCTAGCTGATTTCAATTTCTATAGTTGGGATTTTCTTTGTATGTTTGTTTTTTGTTAATTCGTTTGCTTACTGATGTTAAGACTATGTAAGTTGTTCATGGTTTTAATTAAGACGTTTTTGTTGAAAAAAAATATCTATCATCATCAAGTTCTTTGAAATTTTTCAGTAGACAAAGGAGTGGTAGCTGCTTGTCCCTTCTCAAATTCTTTTTGGTTCTTTCAATAACGTTGGCCCTTATATAGTTTATGATAGATCTCTATGAAGTGGGCTTAGTTGATGAGTGCCCAATTTGTCCAAACTTCCTTTGACAATTAAATGTTTGGTGAACTAGACACAATCTCACGCTAGCAAACAAAAATTCATTCACTGAGTAACATGTAATGATAAGATTTGATCTGTTGCCTGTGATTTACTTATTATAATATTTTAGTGATTAAAATGTATGATGTTCAAACTTGTTCTGTCCCTGTCACTGTCATTTTGAGATGAACCGTCTCAACCCATGTATAAAAAAGGGTGAACTCAGTTCTAGTACTCACTTGGTGAAGGTGCTGGGAAAGGGAATATACTAGACAGTATAACCTCTACTTTTTGCAAAGTGACTAATTCGAACTCACGACCTTGCGACAAGTGAGCTCACCGTTGAGTTAAGCCGGCCATTCTCCTAACCCATGCGTAAATGCATATATTTTTTAAATAAAACTATAATCTAAGTAGTGCCAGGAATATGGGTCGAATTGAACCCATAGATTGAACCCGGCAACATGCGAGTTTTTACAGAGAGCTAGGGTTAGCCATATCCCAACCCATATAGGTGTTATCTAATGCACCACCCCCATTACTCAGTCCTCTTCTCACGGTCTAGCTAAGACGCTAACCCTTGCCTCTACCTCTCTCCACCCCTGCGTTTGCTGCTCTCCATTGTCCCTTTTGGTCCCTCATTTAGGTTTCTGCGATTAATGATTGAAGTTTGAGTGTGTTATGAGAATGGAGATGTTTGTAGAGTAAACGTATTTTGTTAGGATTTAATGGGAATGACAAGCTAGGCCATGGATTTTTTTGAATAGTAACTGGATATCATATCAAACTTTCGTCACTAGGCCAAGGATTTGAAATGAGGGAACGAAGCACTTTGAAAAAAGAAAATCCATTTAATTTTCGGGATTTTGGGCATATATAATATATATTGAACTCATATATCGGAAGAGTAATTTGTAAAAAATGTGATAATACCGGGACTAGATGGGATTAGGGGTGGGCAATTTTAACTGAAAACCGAAAATCGAACCGAACCAAATGAGTTTTGGTTTTTCGGTTTTCGGTTTCGGTTTACATTTCCCATGCTTTTCGGTTTCCTTTGTAAAATGGTTGTATTAGCACAAAAAAAGTGGAAAAATTAATTGGTTTCGGTTTTTCGGTTTCGGTTGTTGAGTTTTTCGGTTTCGGTTTTCATTTGAATTTGGATAGTTTTCGGTTTTGGGTTAGGTTTTGAATAGAATAACCGTTTGCCCACCCCAAGATGGGAGTATGGGACACACGTCAAGAAATCTGTGCTGAACCCCTCTTTTACACCTCATTGTAGTTCTCATTCAAATATTCACACTACATAATGCTCATGTTCTAATATATATATATGTATATATATATGTGTGTGTGTGTGTATATATATATATTTATAGATATATATATATATATATGCAAACTATAAATGGTACTCCCTCCGGTCCTAAATATAAGACCTAATTCTGAAAAAAGCAAAATAAGTTAATTATAAATTGATTTACCTAATTTTTTCCCTTTAATTAGTTTACTTTACCTATAAATTAATGGATAATCTAAAAATATATCAAATATGTCATAATTTAATAACCTATTTCGCAACCTTAATCTCTCCAAAAAAAGTCCTATATTTAGGACCGGAGGTAGTAATAAAATAAATATCCAAATTGATATTCAAATCTTTCAGTTAAAAAAAAAATTGATGTTCAAATCTTGAAAACTTAACCAGATCTAATTGTTGGCTTTACTATTAAATCATGTTCAGAAGTCATAACTACATTGAGGAGATAAATTAAAATCAATGAGTTGAAAACATATATAAATGAATAAGCTTTATTACTTCATAAAATATTTCAATGAATATACATTATAAAAATATAAAATTAAAATAACTTTTGCATATATTCGATAAAAAACTTGCAAATATTAAATATAAGTTAAATAAATATTAGTTTTGTTTCCATTTAAATAAAATACAAAATAATTCAAATGAAAATGAAATTAATTTTCCGGATTAAACAAATCTTCTTTTGAAAACTCATTTTTTTAAGTTTCAAAATAAAAATATCGCTACTTTTTTTATTTTTGAGTGGAAAATATACCACCACTTTCTTTTAGGGATTGACACTCGATTTATCAGAGCTTAAATGGGCCAACTCGGCCGGCCCAACCTGATTTCATTGCCCTAATCTTGATAGTTAGATTTCATGGTGGTGTGTTCAAACTTCAAATGCATCTTTGACATGCCTTTTCTAAAATAGAAAGTTCCAGCAACCTGCATCGAAGCTTCGATGATGTTAAAATCATAACTAAAGAGAATATGATGGCATGGTATTTTTGGCTGTCCAAGCAGGCCCCTAAAAAAATCAGAATTAATTCAATAATAACCTTTGGTAAAAATAATCATTAAGGATTTCAAAGGAACTAAAAGATAAATTTAAAATCGTTAAATCTTTTAAAATTCCTATATATTTTTTTTTGGTTACCCATGGGTAAAATTCCTATATATTTTAGTCCCTAAAGAGAAAATGAACAAGAGTACAATTTAATATGAGGATTTGGGACTTGGGAGTACCCTAATCTTTAATGACTTCTTCCTAAACTATACTTTTAATCTCTTATCTTTACATGAAGTTTCATTTAATCCTGTTTGAAAAGTACACTTTTAGTTCTTTTTTTTTGTTAAAAATGTTAGTTTCACGTAACGGAAAATGTTAACTTTACAATTTTTAAGAATTTAAGATTAAAATATAAAAAATGCTTAAATCGAAATATTTTTGAGTAATTATTCTTATTTTTTTAAAAAAATTGTCATTTTCACCATGATTCAATTATTTACTCCCTTCATTCCTATATATAAGATCACTTTAGCAAATTTGGACAGATTAAGGAAGACATTCCAATGAGTTAGTATTACATGAAATTTTAGAAATACCCTTCACCTAAGTTTTAAAAATATCTTCTCACCTTCAAATCACTATTTTTGGGTGAAGGAAGTATAGGGGTAATTTGGGGAAAACTTGAAACAAATTTGAAAGTGATCTTATATTTAGGAACAAGTTCTCCTCCCTAAAGTGGTCTTATATTTAGGAATGAAGAGAGTAATAATCTTTTAGATTTAAGTAGAGCTAACGGTGTTAACAAAAAAAAGACTAAAAGTGTACTTTCAAAAATAAAACACTAAATTGAAACTTCATTAAATATAAGCTACAAAAAATATAATTAAACATTTAAAATAGGTTAAAGTATACTTTTGGTCCCTTATATTTGCATCAAGTTTCAATTTAGTCTTTTATGTTTGGAAAATACATTTTTAGTCATTTTTTGTTAACACCGTTAGTTTAACTTAAAGGAAAATGCTAACTTAACAATTTTAAAAGGTTATTAAATATTGAAAAAATGTTCAGATTAAAATATTTGAGTTTTGAAAATATTCTTATATTTTCTATTTTTTTCATTTTTTGTCCAATTTCATTATAAAATAATTATTTAAAATTTTTAAATTAACATTTTCTTTAAGTTAAACTAAAGTGTTAACAAAAAAAGATTAAAAGTGTACTTTTCAAACATAATGGACTAAATTCAAACTTTATGCCAACATAAAGGAACAAAATGTATACTTTAGCCTTTAAAATATTATAAATCCTCTCTCCATATCCCTTTTCCATCCGTCTATATTTAATTGATTTTCGTTTTATTTAATTAAAGGTAAGCAGAGAAAATCATTGATTTTCACCGGTGTCTCAAACGCCCCAATCAAGCACATGCGTGAAAATGAATGCAAGAGATAATTAAGCAATTTTCCCATTATAGACTAACTTTACACTACAGCAATATCTACTCAAATCCACTTTCATCAAAGTTTTTCCAGAATTATTATGGAAATACCTCCTTCAAAGTTATTGTTTCTATTGAAAACAACTTTAATATAGACATTTCCCTCGTATTTCGGAATAACTTTATTCAGACAAATTATTTTAGAAATAGGAAACTTCAACGACTTGAAATTGGAAATTCTGAACGTTTCCATTTGATTTTTCTAGTTTCCTTCCTTTTTTCCAATTCATACATATATTTCAAACTAATTCATTTAAGACACAATAGAATCCATGTAAGAGAAAAGTAATTTCGATTTCCAAAAGGAATCCAGAAATTACAACTAACAAAACTAAAAAACCAAACATTTGACAGAAATAGAAATAAATGATTAAACCATTTCATTTTCCTTACAAAATCACATTAGATGGAAGGCATAATATCACAGCTCAAAAACACCCCTCAATCAAGCATCAATCACATGCCATAAACAACCTTCCCCTCCAAAATTACCCCAATTTCATCATTCCCTCAAATCTTCGATAATACTCCCTCCAGTCCCTAATATAAGAGTCAAAATTTAAATGGTTTTAATCCAAAATATAAGAGTTCATCTCACATTCTCTTTTCATTTAATTTGTTTTTCCTACTTTACCCCTAATTCTCTTTCATATTCATTAATGCTTATGTATTTATCTCTCTTAAAGTATCATAATAAATATGAGCAATATTGGAAAAGAAACATTAACTCCAGACAACCAAGTAACATGCACATATTTTCTGTTTTCTTAAGAAGTCAAAAATATTACAAAAACCGGACCAGACCGAACCGTTGGACAGGTCTAACCATCAACCGCTTCACATTTCGGCTCAACGGTCAACCAGTCCAACCATCGGTTTGAGCGGTCAACCGTGGTCCAATCATCAATTTAAACGATCAACTATGTTGAATCATAACCTGAAGCCTTTTCCAGCTCCTCTTCTGCTTCAACCTTCACAATACCGGCAATACTTCTTATATTATAGACAAGAGATACTAATTCTAAAAAGTAAAATCCAAGAATCTAAACCCCACCCCACTATATAGAACCCTCCCCACAAAACCACTCTCTCCAACAAAAAAAAATAATACACATACCCTTCCACAAGACACTTTCCCAATTCTCCCTCGCCACCTCCTTCTCTCTCTCTCTCCAACAATGGCGAAAGAGAAGAAGCTCCTCGTTAACATTCTAGCCAACTACACAGCCGAGCTCAAGCTCCTCCTCACCACCCTCCTCCTCCTCTGCTCCCTCGCCACTCTCCTCCAGTTCATCCCCTCCCGCTTCACCATCTCCACCTCCGACCTCCGCGTCTGCATCTCACGCGTCTCCCAACCCCAACAACAACTCCCACCCCCTCCAACTGAACCCATTTCCGTCAAACCACCGTCACCGTCACCGTCACCGTCACCGTTAACTCCACCCGCCTCCCAAACCGGCCTCATCAAGCGAACCTTCCATCCGTACGGCTCGGCCGCCTACAGCTTCATCACAATGGGAGCCTACCGAGGCGGCCCCACCACCTTCGCCATCATCGGCCTCTCCTCCAAGCCCCTCCACGTGTACTCCAAGCCCACCTACACCTGTCACTGGGCCCCACACAACAACAACAAATCCTCCTCCACTAACACCACCGCCTACAAAATGCTCCCAGACTGGGGCTACGGCCACGTGTACACCGTCGTCGTCGTCAACTGCACCTTCCCACACCTCATCAATGTAGACAACTCCGGGGGCAAATTAGTCCTTTCCTCCACCACCGCCACCGGTATCGAAGGAAACAACAACAACGACGTCATTGATTCTATTGAGGTCCTGACGGAAGAGCCGGGGAGTGTGAACTTTTCGGTGTTCGGTTCGACTCGGCCGAAGTATGACTATTTGTACTGTGGGTCGTCGTTGTATGGGAATTTGAATCCCCAAAGGGTGAGGGAGTGGGTGGCGTACCATGTGAAGTTGTTTGGGGGGAGGTCACATTTTGTGATACATGACGCTGGTGGGGTCCACGAGGGGGTGATGGAGGTGTTGAGGCCGTGGATGGATTTGGGGTATGTGACGTTGCAGGATATAAGGGGGCAGGAGAGGTTTGATGGGTACTATCATAATCAGTTCATGGTGGTGAATGATTGTTTGCATAGGTATAGGTTTATGACTAAGTGGATGTTCTTCTTTGATGTGGATGAGTTCATTTATGTGCCCCCTAAGAGTACTATTAAGTCTGTGCTTGATTCTCTTGATGAGTACTCGCAGTTCACGTTTGAACAGATGCCTATGAGTAGTAAGATTTGCCTCTCCGAAGATTATGGCAAGACTTACAGGTACTCTCCTTTATGTGAATTATCTGAGATCTTGTCTTTTTGCTATGGATTTAACTGAATTTTGTGTGTTAATGAATCATGGTGTTACTGAATTGATGAAACAACGTGTTGGATTAGGTTCAATTTGAAATTCAGAGGTGATGATCTAGGTGAGGTTATGATTATACCCAAAATTGATACTCGTTCTAAATATAAGACATATCCCAATAATAAACCTACTAATACTTCTAAATTAGTAGGATTAAATATAAGCAACCGAGTGGGGGTGGGGTCCTAAATATAAGATATATCCCAAATAATCCCTACTAATACTTCTAAATTCGTAGGGATTAGATATAAGCAACCGAGTGGGGTGGGGATGAAAGTATATGATTAGGGTGCATTGGTAATATGATGTGATTTTAATTAACTTAACTAACTAACTAATGGAGTATCTAATCAACTAATCAAATTAAGTATGTTTTATATTTAGGATGGGAGATTTTTTTTTTTCTTTGCTGGATATTTTAGTTCATGGAACGATCAAGGGGCATTT
This sequence comes from Mimosa pudica, assembly GCA_029929735.1. Lineage (NCBI taxonomy): Eukaryota > Viridiplantae > Streptophyta > Magnoliopsida > Fabales > Fabaceae > Mimosa > Mimosa pudica. The sequence continues at coordinate 2,390,464 of JAKELP010000039.1, read as the reverse complement.
GGGCAATCAATGGATTGGGGAAATTATTGCATGTTTGTTGTGTGGGTATTGGTTGTTTTTCAAAGAGATGGTAGAGGAGGATAGGGGAAGAAGATGATTGAAGTGTTTGGAACTATTTGACCTGTTTCTTTGGCATGTGCTGATCCTCCTAACGCGCATTGACATGTGGTTTGTTTAAATATTAGGATTTAACAGTTTGTATCAATGTGGTGTGTTTCGTAGAAATTCATATGTGCCAGACCGTGTTGGTTTTGAAAATAATAATAGTTTGTTGTTCGCTTGGTCAATAATCTGGACCGTCCTGCTGAAAATCCTCAATCATTCTATAATCCCCAATATATATTGTCTGAATTTTCAATAATATGGCGTGGATTACAGTTGTTGAAGAAGAAAAGCATTCCCTAAAGAAAAATACCATGTTTTGTTAAGATTAGTATATTTCTTTGGTGAGTTTGATTCTGCATTAAACATGGTCCGTTTATGTCTCACACCTTAGCTCTAAATGCTTCTAGAAATATTTACACATAATTTATGTATCAACTAGATCTTCATATATTGTGAATAAGATTTGAACTCACTCTCATGTGAGAGCATGAGTCATGTTCTTATTAATTAGTCGCTATTTATAAGAACTTGTATATTATACTCCCTCCAATTTATTGTACAAGAAGTCTTTTAGAATGTATATTAAATCCTTTTATGAAATGTTTTGATATTTTTAATAATTCTGAGTAATATTAAATATTAAATATTTGTACTCATTAAGGCTTTAACGAAATCTTCATGATGGTGGTACTTACACATTATACTTACGAGAACAGTTTCATATTGTTTGAGTCGCATTCTTATTAACGTAGTAAGCCGTTTAAATTGATGTTTCACACTAAGATTAAGACACTTTTCTACCAATGTCCACGAATCAGTATTGAATATGACTGATTTGTAGGTATGCACCTCTTTAAATAAAATATAGGGATACATTTAAATAGGTTTACATCACCACAATAACAGTTAAATCCATCTGGCAGGTAGTGGTGGTGGTTGTTCAATTTTTATTCGTAGGGTCACGTGAATGAAGAAAGATAACAGAGTCTCAAAGTGTTTGTCTGAGCTGTCACATGAATTATTAATTATCATTATTGCATTTACAGATTGTCCGATTATAACATCTACCACATATAGGAATTTGAATGTGCTTTGTGATTTATGAGCGATAGAGAAATAGGAGTAACTAAAGGTTAGGTTCATAGGTAGATTTTTCAATACTCACCCATAACCCTTTGTTAGATCTGTTTCTTTGATAGGTTTGGCTTTTGTTTCTAATTTTAGTGGGGGTTACTATTTTTTTATTTAAAATTTATATGTATTTTTTGTTTCATGCCTGTCTCCCCTGCCCCACATAATAACTTTCCACTTGTGAGGAATTGTTTTAAAAACTAAAACAGTCCATTTGTTTGTATATTTTAACATACTTGTTTGAAAACAAAATTATTTAATGTGAAGTCTAAATCTTATTATTCATATAGTACAATTTTATTATATAGGAATTTGAGTCAGACCCATTAATGAGAAGTCCCTTTAACATGGGCAATCAATTTGTATAATTTGGAGTAAAAGTTATAAATTTTGGATACAATGTATTTTAAGGTCTTATATCCAGTTCTTATATTTAAGACTTAAATAAAGGAAGGAGTGCAAAAATATGTAAAATTCCTTATTGACATGCCTTGCTTTTTCCCTCTGAAATACTGAAACATGTGTTGAAACAGATGGAGAATTAATGAATTTGAACAATAATAATGAATGCAGGAAGTGGGGATTCGAGAAATTGGTGTACAGAGATGTGAAGAGAGGAATAAGAAGGGATAGAAAGTACGCAGTACAACCACGTAATGTGTACGCAACAGGAGTTCACATGTCACAGAACTTAGTTGGAAAAACAACACACAAAACAGAGGGAAGGATCAAATATTATCACTATCATGGAACCATTGCTGCAAGGAGAGAAACTTGCAAGATGCTTGAAAATTCCACACAACAACTCTATGTTGACAAGATCCCTTATGTTTTGGATACCACCATGAGAGATATTGCTGGTGTTATAAAAAAATTTGAGCTCTCCATGATCGGTTCCAAGTTACAGAATGTTCACCAATGATCATTGTGACTTCTATGAGTACTCACACTTTATTTTCCTTTTCTTTTCCTCTCTTTTTTGGTATAAATATATTATTTGACTTTGTTATGGTAGAGTAGATATTCGTTTTATATTTTTCTGTATGTAGTTTTTTTTCCCTACCTTTTGTAATAGATAACAGATGGGGTATAATATATTTTGATTCTTTTGTTACTTGACAGTTTTATTAAAAAATTTCATGTGCAAATTAAGTGTTTTTGTGAATTCAAGAAATTCAGGGAGAGCGTAAGACTCATATACTCCCTTTGGTCTATAATATAAAAGCTCAAAAATTTAAATGGTTTTGATTCTAATATAAGAGTTCATCTCACATTCTCTCTTGATTTAATGTGTTTTTTTCCTACTTTACCTCAAACTCTCTTTCATATTTATTAATGTTTATGTATTCTCTCTTAAAAAGTTTCATAATAAATATGGGTAATATTAGAAAATAAACATTAACTTCAAACATTCAACTAACATAGCTCTTATATTAGGGACCGAGTATATAATATGCATACATGTTTGTCCAAAAAAATGAGCATACATGTGTGTCAAAATAAAAAAAGATGCATACATGAGTGTTCCTGAACATTTTTTTGGCCAGTAAATGTTCCTGAACATTTGAATTAAATAAAAAAACAAAAATAAGTAATTGTGTCGGCGTGCTAACCAAGAGGCAAGAGGATCGGCAGTGCCCATACCACATGTGGCAAAATGCGGTGGATGGAGGCAACACGTTGTTATGTTGCTTTACTACAAGGCAGCCATTCCTTTTAAGCATACTCACAGTCATAGAATCATAAGAACATCCTTTTTTAATTTAAAGTGAAATATATCATTTTTAATCAAACATTTTAAAAAATTGGTGAAAAGTTGTGTTTAAAAAATTGTTAGCCAGAAAATATTGAATTTAAGTATCAATTATTCAATACTTAATCATACATATAAAACTCTGCTAAGGTAGTATATTTTTTTTTGCTTTGAGCCTTCGGTGTCCGGCCCCCTTCGGGGAACCGACTAATCCGAAGTCGCCGCTGGGATACCCCAATTGGGGGTGACGACTTCCCAAGGGTTCGAACCCATGACCTGGTGGGTACGTGATGTCTTACCTTCCCCTTTCTTACCAGTTGGTCTACGTCCCCTTGGGCTTGCTAAGGTAGTATATTAATATATCATTATCATCTATTAACTCATTCTTGCAAATAACATTTGTTATTAAGAATTTACTTACCCCAATTTTTATCTATATTTGACACATGTTTTTTAAAAAAATCGAACTATGTCAAAAAAATATTTAGAATTTATAGTCAACACTGTTTTCTTAGGCTAGGAAACTAAGTTTAAGAGGGTTAATAATAATTTTCATTCTTTAGGTTACTTCAATTTTGGTTTTGAATATCTTTCAAGTTTTACTCGGTCTAAATCTTTATAACTTATTATCTTCAGTCATAAATTTAAGATCAATTTAACTTTTCTTTCGTGGAGATTGATGAAACAAATAGAGACCATTTGATTTTAAAGTAATTGTGATGGAGTATGTGATACTTTTTGTTAATTTTGAGAAAAAAAGATTAATATAGATATTTTGAATTGCTTAATTTTACATTATTAATTTTGTATAAGAAAATCAAAATGAAATTATAATTAGAAGTATATTCGGGTCATTTTATTGGAAGAAAGATAAAAAAGATATCTCAGAAATCAAACCCTCGAATTGGATCCGAAAATCTCATATCAAACTACAAGTATGAATTTAAGATTTTCAAATGTGACAAAAAACATTTTTGTCCTTAAGTGTAGGCGCCAGAAAAGGGTTAGGGTTTTATAACAATTTCTTCCCCTAGAGTGCCCTTAACTATAAAAAATATATCTATGAAATCATACCCTATATTAAACATTTTTGCCCTTAAGTGCAGGTGCACTAAGATTAAACAGCTCAGGTTATACAGATATCACTAGGAATGTTTAATCTTAAACTAATCTCATAGGCTTTATAGTAATTACAGTATTTACATTTTTTATCAGATATTTACATTTTTATTAAATTTTTATACAATTTAAACATAAAGTGTGCAAATACGTCAATGCCACCTAAAGTATGACACTAGATCAGACTATCAAATGCGACAAGTAATATTCTCATTGAAGTAACTAACTTTTTTCCCTATAGTTAAACTAACGCTGGGTGCCTGGGTCCCTACAATTTGGACTTTTAGTCCCTAAAATTTTAAAGGGTGACTTAAGTCTCTGGGTGTGTTTGGCAAGACTCAAAAGCAAAGTGCCACATGGTTTTTTTGCTTATTTTTACTTTTAACTTATTTTTGCTTTAAAACATGTTTGGGAGCAAAGTAAACTAAAATTGCTTTTGAGTCAAAAGAAAGGTGGGAGAAGTATCATTTTCTTACTTTTTCTTACTTCTTGCTTCTTACTTCTAACTTATTCTCTCTCTCTCTCTCTCTCTCTCTCTCTCTCTCTCTCTCTCTATATATATATATATATATATATATATATATATATATATACACTCTCTCTGATCCTAAATATAAGACATATTTACCTAATTTTATTAGATTAAGGATGTTGGTTAAGTTAGTTAAAATAACAAGATATCCAATATACACTGACCATCTACCTTTACCTGCACCCTTTATCTCTTATTGTCTAATGATTGATGGGGAACATTGAGAAGGATGACTTAAGGAAATTTAATAAGAATTAGAAATATGCCTTATATTTAGGACCAAAGGAGTGTGTCTACACACACACACATAATTTTTAATTTATATGTATTTTATTTTAAATGAGCGTTATTTTCAAATTTTTAATTTTAATTCATTTATTCTCTCTAAATTATAGCAATGTTTGCATATTTATAATCTAATCTTGTTTTTTTCAAAAACATATCAAAACATCTTTCTAAAAGTCATATTGAAAAAAAAGTCACTTATACCAACAACATATCCAAACATAATCACAACACACAATCAGACTTTTTTCCAATCTTACTTCTAAAAGAGTTAAATTAAAAAAAAGTTACTTTTCCACCGGCAATCCAAACACACCCTACATCAATGCCACCTCAAGTATGACACTAGTTCAGGCTATCAAATGCGACAAGTAATATTCTCATTGAAGTAACTAACTTTTTTTCTCTATAGTTAAATTAACGCTGGGTGACTGGGTCCCTACAATTTGGACTTTTAGTCCCTAAAATTTTAAAGGGTGACTTAAGTCTTCGTAGTTTACTCTATTTGATAGTATTAGTGCCTATAGTTCCAAAGTATCTAAAAGTGCCTGTTGGCCAAAAAAAAAATCTAATAGTGCCGAAGAAGGGCTTTGTCCGTACGGTTGATAATTCATCGTCTTGTTCTCCTCCTACCAATGCCGGTACCAGAAATTAGCAATGGTTTTTGTTTCAAAACCGAAGGAAATTCATTATTTCGGGCCATAGAGATTTGCTGAAAACCGCGACCAAAGATTCGATGTGGGTTTTCCTTTTTTTTAAAAAAAAATTTTAACAGATTATTTATCCAGTTATTTCAAATTTTTTCATGTTATCTTGTACCGCGAGTTTAGTCAACAAAATTAACCGTTTGAGTGATAAATAAGCACAAATTTATACAAATTACTCCCTCCGGTCCCTAATGTAAGAGCCCAAAATTTGAATGGTTTTGGTCCCTAATGTAAGAGCTCACCCCATATTCTCTCCTCATTTAATGCATTTTTTCCTACTTTACCCTAACTCTCTTTCATATTTATTGATGCTTATGTATTTCTCTCTCTTAAAAGTACCATAATAAATATGGGCAATTTTGGAAAAGAAGCATTAACTCCAGACACCCAACTAACATTCACATGTTTTCTTAAGAAACGTTTTTTTTTACGGCTAGCTCTTACATTAGGGATCGGAGGGAGTATTAATACAGTATGAAAAACACTTTCAAATAGAGTCAACTATATAGAGACTAAAAATTAGTAAAAGACATGAAAAATAAAAATATCTTGGTTGTAGATTAAAAGTTGTTTTAACCCCTTTTTCTAAAATACTCCCTCTAATCCTAATATAAGAGTTAGCCGTCAAAAAAACGTTTCTTTAGGAAACATGTGAATGTTAGTTGGGTATCTAGAGTTAATGATACTTTTCCAAAATCATTCAAATTTTGGTTCTTATATATTAGAGATGAGAGGAAGTACTACTTAGTGATTTTCTTTAATTTACGGACCACCATGCATTTGTGGTCCTTTTCATTTTTCTATGGGATTCCTCAATATATTAATCATTCCCCCTTTTTCTTTGCTTACCTAGCTTTTCGTAATTCTTTGGGAATGAAAAAGAGAATTCTGAGCTGTAGAAGAGGGAAAAGGCCAAAAAAAAAAAAATAGGTGGTGAATGATGAAGAAAGCGTTTTGCTTTTGGACAAGTCAAAAAGAAGGCACGTCGGTATATGCCATAGAACCTTTCGTCGGTATATGCCATCTGTCCCCTTTTGCTCTTTCTCTTGTCATATCTTCTAACTAACGTTTCCCACATATATGGCTAACTCCATCGTGTTCAATCATTATCCCCCTTAACCATCATTACTTTGTTGTCCCAAAAAAGTCCACATGAATTTTGTGATTAATCAAGTTAATCATGATTTCTATATAAAAAATAAAATAATACTTGAAATAACTACATGGTTGTTCAATATTGATGTCGATTTTTTTATAAAAAGATAAAATTATCTTAACTAAAAAAAGGATTACATAACAACATCAAGAAAAAGAAAAGGATATACAGAAATTAATCATCAAAAAGTAAACGAATAGAAAACATAGCAAATGAGCTGATTTTTTTTTTGCTCAGGCAAATGAGCTGATTAGAAACACAACATATTTAGCAATGACATGTCTGACCGAAGGTGTGACAATTGAAGTTAAAGCCACACTTATGGACATTCCAAATGATGCGAAGCTTCGTAGGCAAGCCAAAGAAATGTATCTAATTCAAAGCAAGACGGAAGTAATCAAGGGCGAAAAATTCACTATTAATGGTAGTGCGCATCCAATTGAAGGTTTAAGGAAGAGATCCTTTAAAACAAACTAGGATACGATAGTAGGAGGATTGTTGTTGTTTCCATCTCTTTCTCTATCCATATTGTCTTTGTGCAATTTCAATTTGTGATATATGGACCTTTTTTGAAGTGTGCATCTGATGTGTATTGGAATTTTACTGTAAACATTGCTTTTGAAATCAGATATGGTCTCAAATTTGCATCACTGATAGTTATTTTTGCGGGGTGCTCTTGTGCTCGATCCTTGCATTACAATTTCCCTTGTGCTCTTTGCATTCTGATATAATCTCACAAAAATATAGATCGATTGACAATCAATAACCGAATATCTGATGGCAAATGATATTATATATATGAGCAATATAGTTCATTATCGATTGACAATTAATAGTTGTGATAACAACAAATTAGAGTAATCCAGCAATATAGTTCATCAAATGGCAGATAGGAGAGATTACACAATAACAACTTCGGTAACCGTTTCTCCACTGCTCTTCACATTATATGAGCTACCCCTCTTGCAGCTTCCACGTGACCTTCCTCTCTCTGGTGCTTTTCCTGAGTTCATTAGTATCTACATTAGGTTCTTGGGCCTCTGCTTGGGCTTTCTCTAATTGGGCTGGTGCATTTGAGTCCATCACATGGCCCCCTTGGCCCCTTGTAACAATTAATATATACTTAAAATTTTTTTTCCCTCTCACTTGAAGTTGTTGAAATCATTGCATTCTTGTGTTGAGTTGTTTTGACATGAATATCTATTTTTTCCTGTCTGTCAGAACATTAAAAAATTTGACATTATTTTTAATTTATATTTCATGAATAGACTGAAGGGTAAAGGTTCACTATACAGTTAAATTTCTAAATCTCTATTATATGATGTTTTGTGTCTTGCATTAATGGAAATTAGAATTTAGCATAACTAAGTTGCTCGTTTAAGTATAATTATTTTAGAATGAACAATATAAGTAAAACACCTAGTTCGAGGTACCCCTTTTCTTTTGGTTGCATTGAACCTGAACACTAACACTCCCACATTGGTGCCAGTCTTTTATTTGGCTGTGAATTAGGTGATTTTGGCGGTTATATATCTTATTTTTTATTTTTTTTGAATGGAAATAAGCTTTCATTGATCAAAAAATATTTACAAGGGATTAGTCTTGGTGTACATCATATCAGGACAATAGTGTCCTAGGCAGTTAGTCTAAGTAAACGACAGTTGCTTCTTGATTGCAGCATATGATGGGAGAAGGCTAGCGTTTCATTTACTAGACTTCTCGCGTCAGTATGAGCATCCGAGAAGAGCTGCCTATTACGTCCATTCCAAAGCTTCCAGCACATTGTACCAAATATGAGGCACCACAAGGCACCACAAGATCGCCTTGGCTGTCTTTCAGATTCTCACAGAACCAATCATCAAAGGGAACTTGCAAGAAACGTGGTAGCTGGGTACCTTTGACAAGTATAGTCCAACAGTCTAGTGCGAGGCCGCATCGGCGCAAGACATGGTTGATGTCTTCCTCCTTCAGCGAGCATACGGAGCACCAGCCATCCTCAGTCATGTGCCTTCTCTTGCGCTCCATATTGGTAAGGAGCCTGTCATTTAGAACCAGCCACAAGAAGGAGCGGATGCGTTGAACACCGGGCCACTTCCAAGCTAAGTCCCACTTGGGATCAGATTGTGCACCATCGTCTTGTCTTAACTGCTTGTAGGCAGAGGCCACTGTGAAACGACCAGTGTTGGACTGCTCCTAGTACTGGCTATCCGGCTCAGCAGAGGTTCTTGGAGGAGGGGACTGAGTGACCATGTCCGCCACCTCAGAAGGGAGCCAATGCTCATAGGCATACCGCTTCCAAGTACCAGCAGCTTCCACAAAGTCACCAACAGGCCGTTGAAGCTCTAGCTCCGGTATTGGGGCTGTGGCAAGGTTCTTGAGAGGCCCTAAATCACCAATCCAATGGTCAGCCCAAAATCTCGCCTGCTGGCCGTCGCCTAGTGTCCATTTGGACCCGTGCTCCACCTCAGGCCAGACTAGTGAAAGGCTCTTCCAAAGATAGGAGGAAGATCTAGTATTCTTTACTGTGAAGCCATGCCCCTCCCATCTATACTTTGCGCGGATTGCTTGAACCCAAAATGCATTAGGCTCGGTGAGGATGGCATAAGCAACCTTCATGAGGAAGGCGGTGTTTTGGTGGACAATGTCTTTCATTCCACAACCTCCTTCATTCTTAGGCAGCTTCATTGACTGCCAATTCAAAAGGTGGACGCTCCGATGAGTGCTACTACTCACCCACATAAGGCCTCGGATCATTGATTCAATGTTGCTACAGGTGGAGCGGAGTAGTCTTGTGGACTGCATGGCATAGGTTGGAATAGCCTCCAATACTGAGCGGGCCAGGGTGATCCTCCCAGTGAGGGAAAGTGATTTTGCTTTCCATCCTGCAAGTTTACGGCCGACCTGGTGCTCAAGGTACTGGTAAGTATCCTTAGTAACTCGCCGGTGGAGAAGGGGCACGCCAAGGTACCGGCCTAGGTTATCCGTGCAGCCATACCCCAGCTTACGGCATAGTCCTGCCATCACGAGAGGACACATTCTTGGAAAAGAAGATTTTTGTTTTCGCCGCATTAACTCGATGGCCAGAAGAGGAGCAGAAATCCTTCAGGAGCTTATGGACTAGCTTGACTTGCTCATGACCTGTTGTACAAAAAAGAAGCAAGTCATCAGCAAAAAATAGGTGGGAGATGCTGGGGCCTCCACGGTTCATGCGAATGGGATTCCAATTGCCCCTCTCAGTCTCCATAGTGATGGCCTGGGAGAGCCGTTCCATGCAAAGGACAAAGATGTAAGGGGAAATAGGGTCCCCCTGCCGTACTCCTCTCTGCGGCCTAAAGGGCTCAGTGGCGTCACCATTCCAGAGCACTTGTGTAGTTGGTGAGGAAATACAGTGCATAATAACCCGGATGATACCCGGGGGGAAACCGACATCCTCTAGTGTGGCCTCCACAAAGTCTCACCGTAAGCTATCGAAGGCCTTCTCTAAGTCAATTTTTATAGCCATCCAACCAACTTTCCCAGTCTCCTTCTCATTGAATGTATAAGTTCCTGGGCTAGTATAACATTCTCAGTGATATTGCGGCCCTTGATAAAACTTGTTTGAGCCGGGAGAACCAAGTCCGGCATGAATGACTTGAGCCGGTTGGATACTAGCTTGGTTATGACCTTGTACACTGTGTTACAGAGGCTGATAGGCCGAAAGTCCTTAAGTGATTGAGGAACGACCACCTTGGGTATGAGGGAGATGAGTGTGCGGTTAATCGATGGATCCAGTGCACCACTACAGAAGAATTCTCGGATCATATGGAAGAGGGTATCATCGGTCACCTCCCAAAGGGTTTGGAAGAAGGCCGCGTGGAGACCATCAATTCCGGGGGCCTTGAAGGGGTGCATGTCAAATAAGGCCCGCTTGACTTCCTCCATGGAGATAGGACTATCCAAACTTTGGAGCCTATCAGGATTAAGTTGAGGGAAGAGGCCATTATATGGGTATGGTGGGGCTATAAGGGTGTCGGTGGAGAACAACTTCTGAAAGTAAGCCGAAGCAGCACCTTTGAGAGTGACTTTATCAGAATCCCATTCTCCATTATCGTTTTTCAGCATCAAAATCTTATTTCTCCGCCGCCTGATAAGAGCTGTCCTATGATAGAATCGGGTGTTGCGGTCGCCATCGTTGATCCACTGGGCCCGGGATTTCTGCATCCATAAGACCTCTTCATTAAAACAAGCCGCCTCGTACTGGGTGAGGAGGTCGTGTTCAATGCCTCTCAATTGGTCATGTTGGGGAGTAGACTCCAGGGAGTGTTGGACCGCAAGGAGTTGATTGCCAATCCTTCGCTTGGTTGCCCCAATGCTCCCAAAAATCTTACGGTTCCAATCCTTGGCTGCAGCTGTAAACCGAAGAATCTTGGTAGAGATATTACCATCTGCCAGCTAAGTCTCCCTAACTAACCGCTCAAAGTCAGGGTGTAGAGCCCAAGCTGCAAGGTAACGGAATGGTCTCTCATTCAATGGTCCCACAGCGGCAGACCGAATAAACAGGGGGCGGTGGTCACTCTGAATTTTGGGGAGATGCATGACAGTGGTGTTGGGGTAGTCTTCTATCCAAGTGTTGTTGCAAAGTGCTCGGTCTAGGCGGACAAGTGTGCTTCCCCTCTGCCATGTAAAATTAGGGTCAATATACCCTAAGTCAATCAAACCTGAGTTAAGCATTAGCTCCTGAAAATGACGACAGCCTGCCCTCATGGATTGGGCACCCCTACTACGCTCACTGGGGTGCAGTGTGGCATTGAAGTCGCCGGCAAGGAGCCAAGGGAGCTTAGCGGAATCGGCGAGCTTACCGAGGTGAGTCCAGAGCAGCGTTCTCATGACAGGGTTGGGGCTGCCATAAACGCCTGTGAAGAGGCACGCTCTGTTCAGATCAGTGTTGAGGATTTCCACATGTACAAATTGCTTATGGTTGACTAGCGGCGACACTACGAGGGGGTCTTTCCACAACAACCATAAATCGCCAGAGAAGCCCGAGGCTTCAATTCGGTGGGAGTTGGGATAACCTATTTGCTTAATAACACGGTCGGCGGTTGCACCAGAGATTCGAGGCTCCACCAAGACAATCACATCAGGATGATATCTTTGAATAAAGGACTTTAGTGTCCACCGGAAAGAGGTCGAGGCCGCTCCCTGGCTATTCCACACAAGAAAGGAGCAAACCATAAGGACAGGATGATTATTGCTCCATGACGGAGCTATGGGTGGCCGAATCCTCATCAAGGATGTCTGCCTCAGGGGGCACTAGTTCACTTGTCGGCGCTTGCGAGTCATTAAGGGCCTTTGTTAGAGCTTGGGCCAATTCATCTGATGGGGCGCCAGAAGCATCTTTGGGCCTCGGCCCCGTGTTTTGGACCTTAAGGGGGGCTATGGATTTTGAAACCATTTCTGGTGAGGCCTTTATCGGGTGGCTTAGGCTTCTTGTTTTCCTTTCCTTGGGCTGTCATGGATTGGGCTTTGGGGTTTGGCAAGGGGGTCCGTGTTTGCGTGGGTTGGAGCAGGTTGTTGGGGTCCATGAGGGTGATTACAGAGTTTCTCTCGGCATCCAGAAGCGTGGATTGGCGGATCTCAAGGTATGGGGCAGAAGTGAATAGGGAATCTTTAGGTGTCTTGGTAGGGCCAGGTTTGGTCACTATGGCTTTCTTGGGGGCTAAGACTTGTTCAAAACTTTTGCCTTTTGCTCCCTTTGACCTTGGTAGCCAAACCTGCTTTTTCTGCCTTCTGAATCTCTCAGCAACTGTCACCGCTTCAGGGGCCGCAGTGGCAGTGTCAGGTGTCCTATCTTGGTGCATATGCTCTGTACTTGAGGATGCTAGGATATCAAAACGATTACCAGAGGGTACGTGGGGTTGGGTAGGTGCTGGCCCCCTCATGCCTTGACGCGCAGGACGACGCGTGGGCTCTTTCATCCATACCCCAAAAAACTTGCCACTTCTAATGTCCTTGTCACGTGCTGCAATGGTGGGATCCGCCCCAGCTTGCTTCGGCTCCGCCACCGGTGGTACACTAGGTGATGATGTGGTCGGTTCTCTTTCCTTTTGCGGGCATGAAGGTTCCAGGTGGCCATATCTCCCGCAACTATAACAAATGGTGGGGAACCCTTCATACTTCACAAATTGCGTAATCCTATCAAGCTTAACCATGGAGACAAGTGGTTGAGTGAGATCAATCTTTACTGCCATGCGGGCAAAGCGTGCCTTAGAGACACCGATGGTATTGTAGTCTATCTTGAGCACTTGGCCGAAGGCTTCCCCGATGGTTCTCAAAACATGCTTATGGTAGTAATGGTAAGGGAGTCCCGGTAAGCGGACCCAGCCAAACACCTGTTTGATCTCAAGATTGTGGGGAGAAGGTGGGCTCCTAGGGATGAACAGTCAGATAATGCCCTTGGACCACCCAAGGACCCCCAAGCATGGCATGCTGGTAGTCAGCCTCAGTGAAGAGCTTAACCATATAGCACCCACTGTCCAACTCCGTGAGCTTCAGACCACCCGCTGGCTTCCACAGGGTGTTGAGTCTCGCGTAGAGGATGTCTTGCCGGACGAAGCGGCCAAGAAGTTTCACTACCACGGCATATTCGATACAATCCTCCATGAAGTCCAGCACCCTGCGGGAAAAGGTTATGGAGGGAATGAGACCTTCCTTCACAATCTGAACATCCTCGGGGGCTATTTGGAACTCAGGCTCTTCCTCGGCAGTGGGTCCGCCATGGCCGGCTCCACCTTTCATCAGTTTGTCCTTGAAGGACATGGCCGCCTTAGGCCCTCTGCCTTGGGTTGGAGCGTCCGGAGAGCTTTCGCTCCCACCTGGAGATACCTCCGTGGAGGTTTGCGAGGCCGGCGTACTAGGCTGGTCATCGGCAAATAGCTGCTTTCTGTTAGAATCTTAAGTTTTGATGGTGACTAAGGTATGATATGGTCTAGTACTTAAAAGAACATAATCAACACTTAGGAAGGATTAGATGACATGGTTAGAATCCTAAGTTAGATCACTTGCGAATGCAAGATCACTTCCGGAAGTATTAGCACTAGCGCTCGCGGATGGAGTACACATCCCATAGGGGATGCAAGCGGAAGCAAGTGAGACACTTGGTTAGAACCCAGTCTAGATTGCTAACACTGAATCCTAAGTTAAGTCACAACCGGATGCGGATTCACCTCCGGATGAATTAAGACTAGCGCTCACGGATGAAAGACTCATCCCACAGCGGAATCACAACCGGATGCGGAATCACTTCCGGATGGACTAGGACTAGCGCTCGCGGATGAATGTCTCATCCCCCAGCGACAGCAAGCACTTCACTTAGTCATAACTCAGTCTAGGAGCATTAGATGTACAAAACCCTTGAGACTAAGTTAAGATGCAACCGGATGTATATTTGCTTCCGATTGCTTAGTGACTAGCGCTGACTGTTGGAATGGGTAACACTAAGCGTCAGTGAATATTAGCCACGTCTAGTGGAATTGCTTCCGATTGCTTAGTAACTAGCGCTGACTGTTGGAATGGGTAACACTAAGCGTCAGTGAACATTAGCCACGTCTAGTGGAATTGCTTTCGATTGCTTAGTGACTAGCGCTGGCTGTTGGATTGAAGGACACTGAGCGAGAGTGAGTAAAAGTACATATAACCCTTCATCCAGTAGTAGTGCTTCCGGATGCAAGAAAGGCTCCTTAGACTAAGTGAATTCCCACTGCATGTGATTATGTGTTGTTATACTACACATCCCATAGCATGAGTAAATGACACACTAAGTCACTTAGGAAGAGTTAGACTAAAATAACGAGACTTACGCTGACTATTGGAATAGACATCCCCTAGTGTCAGTAGACAATACACTAAGTCAGAACATAGTCTAAGTAAGAATGCTTCCCATAGCAAAACAAGCTTCCCACAGCATGTATAGTTCCTACTATACTTGATTATATATATTACTCTGTTGGACTAACAAGTATGTGCAGAACTTAGTTTTACTTCCGGATGCAAATGAGCTTCCGGATGCAAATACTCTTGGCACTGGAATTCAGAGACTAACTCTTACAGAGCAAGACTACCGCTTCCGGATGAACAATGAACGATGCACGATGATCATCCGTCAGCAGGATTACAAGAGTCAGAAGTACATATGCTCAGAAGTCAGTATGATGTTGTCAGAGCAGAGTGGTTAGAATTGCTTTTCAGAGATAAAGCAAGTCAACCCTGCTAAGCTTTAATGGAGCGTTTAAGAAGATGTACTTCTCAACGGTAACAAGAGGTTAACAGATATTCAAACAACATTGTTACCTACCAAGCATGAGGAGTATGAGAGATAAGGAGAACATAATCTGAAGATTCATTCAAGCTGTCAAAGCTCATACTACCCACAAGAGTCAGAGTCCATAAGAGAGCTTCTGATAGCAAGAGAGCATCCAATAGCAAAGCGCTCTTATCATTCATGAACAAATGCTTGGAAGACGAAGTTCCTCTATGTGATAGCAAGCAGAATGTTAGAGTCCACGAGCTTCACTTCAGATAGCAAGAGAGCTTCCGATAGTAAGTCTCTTAGCATCCTGGACTTATGCTTGAGGAACGAAGTCCTCATCTGACAACAAGCAAGAGCCAGACCGTACAGTGTATAGATGTCAGAACGACTTTTGCCAGAACAGTGTTGTCAGAACAGTGTTGACAGAACAGCTGGTCAGAGCACCTTTTCAGATAAAGCAAAGTCAACCCTGCTGTGCATTAATGAGGACAACGTAAACAAGGCCCCAACGGCTATATTCAAACGGCCTTATTGCCTCTCCAACGGTTGGATAATCAGAGGCTGGTATAAAAGGAGATATTCTTTATTCCAAATAAAAAGTTTTTATGAGTTTGATAAGCAAGAGAAATAGAATGAAGAAGCTCAAGCCTACTATCTGAAATATCCTTCTCATCTTCTACTCTCTGATTATAAAGTTGTAACACTCTTAGAGAAAATTAGTGGAGAGCAATCATTGTACCTAAGTGAGTAACATAATCTGTTCATTGAGTGAACCCACTTAGTTGAGCTTAAGTGTTTAGCACAATCAGTTCATAGAGTGAACATCCTATCAAACCTGTTCTAAAGCTTGTCGCTTGAAGAACAGTATTGTAATCATTGTTAAATCATTGTCTGTAAAGATTGAACCCTTCTAGGTGTGAGGGGGAGCTGTATAGGTTGCAAGTGAGCCCGCAAAACTTGCGGTTGTTAAGGTTGCAAGTGATCCCGTAAAACTTGCGGTTAGGTTTGCAGGTTAGCCGTTAGCAAAACCTGTGGGTTGTTAGGTGAACCCGTGTTCGTAAAACCTAAAGTGTAAAGGCTTCTCTTGTGCCCGGTTTAAACAAGAATAGTGGATTGGAAATCTCAGGTGTAGCCTGGGGACTGGATGTAGGTCTGGGTGACCGAACCAGGATAAATTTATGTGTGCATAAATTTACATTTAAACATTCTATTTTGTATCACATAACATACTGACTTGTGTATACCATTACTTATTATCATCATCACCGAGCACAAGCAGTCTTTCGAAAAAGAGTTTAAGTTTTTATTCCCTCACCCAATTCACCCCCCTCTTGGGTGACAGCCACGCATTTCATTTGGTATCAGAGCAGGTCACTTGTTTAAAGGATCCAACGATCTCAAGTGTAAAGACCTTGGCTGATTTGGGTTAAAATGTTTTCCAAAGGCTTTGATCATACCATTCCACCTGTGTTAGAAAATATTGATTTTTGTTGGTGGAAAGCAAGAATGGAAAGTTTTATACAATCCACTAGTTTGAAAATGTGGGATATTTTTGAAAATGATTTTGATTTCAAACCAAGAGGAAACTGGACTGAAAAGGAGAAAAATTTGTTTTCCTTAAACATTAGAGCAATGCAAATTTTATACAAAGGCTTAACTGAAAATGATTTCCAGAAAATCAAACATTGCTCTAGTGCTAGAGATATTTGGAATACTCTTGATGTGATATATGCTTCTAACCCATCCCTTGAAAGCACAGCTGTCCAAAGCTCAACTCGTGCCCTTTGTGGATCATCTACTGATGAGCTTCTGGAAGCTGATATTGAGGAAGCAGGCTTCAGTGAAGAGAGTATCCATCTCTGCCTAGAAGATTCAGAAAGTGAGGTATCTGGATCTGAACTTGAACTCTCTGAATTGCAAGATGCATACAATGAGTTATATACCGAATATTGTAAACTTGCAAAAGAACTTCTAGGCTTAAAGGAAAAAGATAGGAAACTTGAAAAACTAATTTGTTCTTCTACATCCAAAGTTTCTGAGGTTTCTTTTAAAGAACTAGTGGTTCCGATAGCTAGCCCACTATCGGCAGGGAAAACTTCAACATGTCTTGAAAAATGTTTTGATTGTAAACACGTGTTGAAGGAAAAAGAAAAGCTTTCAAAAGAAACTGAGATTTCAAAGGAACAAAAAGCTTTTCTAAAGGAAACTAATCATGATAATGATAGAAAACCTCATTTTGATTATCATTCCATTATCTGTCATTATTGTGGTAGATTAGGACATATTTCTCACACATGCAGTCTTAGAAAAATTCAAATGTGAGAAATAAGTTTGTATGGATTCCTAAAGGACAAGTAAGGTCCAGTGCTAACCATGTAGGACCCAAGTACAAATGGGTACCAAAACATCCTTCTAGTGCCTTACTCGTGCAGGAAAGATCAAGAGTTCCTCTTACCCTAAAGAAGAGAACTCGTGGTGATGCAACTGCTGAAACCCCCTGGTACAATCGTAAGAAGCAATGCGCAACCACCAGGAACAAAGGTTCTGTCTCAAGAATGAGCTATCACAGAGTTCCATTCAACTATCCTGAGAAGAACAAGAGAGAGTGGATTTCTCGATCAACATTGAAAAGGCCCTTGAATCCTACCTCTCAGAAGAAAGTGCTTCGAACCAAGGATAAGTATAGAAGATCTCCTTGGGTAAGCAAGGGATCACTTGCGTCGAAGCATTTGATAGTAAAATCTCCTATGCTAATGTTAGATGGACTTATTGAGATTTTACATTAAGCATCCTAAGATGTGAACATTATATTCATCTTAGAAGAAAGCTTAAAGAAATAAATAATGTTCATAATCTACATGTTGTCCATGACTATCTTGATCAAAAACCTTGTATATCCTTGTGCATATAGTCATGAAAGATTCACCATGCCATACACATAGCAAGTAATCTAAGTGCATGTGAATTATATATAACCTACAAACTGACCTTCAGATCCAGACTTGGATACAAAAGGAAGGAACTATCTAGTATTTTGTAGGAAAGACAATCCGGAGGTTCAACAAGACAAGGGTGAAGAAGACTCTGGCTAAAAAGAAGATCTCCTCCCTCGATGAGCCATCAGACAGTGAAGAAG
Source organism: Mimosa pudica (assembly GCA_029929735.1). Taxonomy (NCBI): domain Eukaryota; kingdom Viridiplantae; phylum Streptophyta; class Magnoliopsida; order Fabales; family Fabaceae; genus Mimosa; species Mimosa pudica. Next base: position 2,372,256 of record JAKELP010000039.1, on the reverse strand, counting down.
AGTCAATTGCTGATCCTAAGAATGCTCTGAATGAACAAGAAGGGAAAAGGGAAAGCTAGGTCAAGCCAACCTCAAGACCCCAGCAACCCTGTCTGATAAACTCAGACTTCCCAGATTGAAGGTTGAGATCAAAATGTTTATCTCCCTCACGGATCCATTACAATAGGAGATGCATCAACATTTGAAGGATCTGTTGAATTTAGTGAGACTGTTGATCTAAAAAGCCATAGTAGAACCCCTGGAGCTTCAACAGATTCTTGTCCAGATCAATCAATCAGAGTTAGATGAGTTATGGGCTAAAATGAACAAGGAACATGAGCAAAATCAGAGAGAGATAGGCTAAGATAGTCATCCCTCGGACTTGACCAGGATGTCACTGCTGCCCTCAGAAGGGAAATTGAAATGAAGCGGATTGCCCAAGCAGGAAGGCTCGCCCTTGGGGAAGCCATCTGATTCATGTGCCCCCAACAGTCTGCTAGCACAGAGGCAAGCTTGAGATAGCGCTGAGTGATCAACCTGCGGAGATACCCTCTGCTGAGCCTGTGTCTCCGTCTGCGCCAGCACCCAATCTGATTGAAGAGCTGTGTATGAAGTATGGGTTCAAGAGGCCAGAGATGCCAGTGGTAGTGATCACCAAGTGAATTCATCCCTCTACACCAGCTCCAATCCATCCTATTAGCCTCAGCAAGACTCAGGACTGTACCTCATCTGAACAATTAGTCAAGTCTTGATAAGCATTCGTCACGCATAGATTTTGGTGCTGCTCTGAAAATAGAATCCTTGCATTGCCAACCAAAATCAAGCGAGCTACTGCTTGATGCGAATGGAGCTATGGTGATATCATTCTTACCCTCCTCTTTACTTGAATAATCATTTGGGTAGTAAATGCATGATGGGCTTAACAGCTTTTATTTCTCTGAAACCGATATGATTTCCCTTATCTGTGATGACCTTATTTTCTGTAAAAATGATCCTATCATATCAAATTCATTTTCTGATATAATGCATACTGATTTTACAGATTCAAGAAGTCTGACACTTTGAAACTGAACTTTCTTTAAAACCTTCTGAATTTGTGCATGCTGAATCATTGTGTTCCAAGATTTCTGACATTGTTAAGAAGATTCAGAACTAGTTTCAGAATTTTGACACTAAAACTAAAAACCTTCTTCAGAGTTTTCATATGGTGTCTAAATCGTTTTACTCATATATGCTTAGCGAATCTTTTTAAGGGCGCCTCTCATGAAAGAAAATAGTTTATGCATTCACCTTGATTTTTGAAAGATCCTTTTTGAAATGCAAACTTTCAAAACAGATTCCGATCCTCTTTAAACTTACATGACAACCATACCTCATGATAGCATTCAAAAGTTATTTCTGATTTTCCATTTCATGTGGTATCTCTTGCATCAAGTTTTTCAATGCATAAGCAGCTATGGTTTCGAGAACAATACATCCCTCTTAATTACATCTTTAAGTTCTCAATCTACTAATGATCTCGGTTCAAGTTTGTGGTTTAAGAATGTTGACACAGATTATTGAAGCTTGAACAATGAGAATAACCAAGAGAGAATGACAACGAAAATGCCCCTTATCAAGATGTGTGGAATGACTATACTAAACCTGAGAAACTCTCGCCAATACACATGAGCATTTCTATCCCTTACACATTCTGTTGTGAAATTTAATGGATAGTCTCTCTCTTGTCTGACATGCATTAGAAATCTTAGGAAATGCCTTGAATTAAACTCTGCTAGATCTGTAAAACATGGCATAGTATCACAAGCATGCTATAATCTGTATTAATTTCAAGCTTGTTGATATCCTAAGAACAATGAGATCACACTGAGCATATCTAGAAGAACTTGAGCTAATATTTGGAAATTATTCTCGTAATCATATGCTTAAATTTGGTTGTTTCTGTAAACCGGATTTAGTCTTAAAATCAAACTATTCTGTGAGCATGAAGATTTCCAGTATTTCATTTTTGTGAGGATGAAGATTTTTCAAAATTTCATTGTGTTAATAATTCACATGTCTTCATGATCTAACATGAACATCCTTGAGGCATATTTATTGAACTATACTTGCTTATGAAACTCTGAAAATATGCCACCTGTTTGATACTCGTTGTACTATCACATTGATATTTATCTATGAGAGTACAAATAGAGTTCATGTCTTGATAGTGAAACTATGTGAACGTGTAGACAATTTCAAAATTAGTTTTCACATAATCATTGCTAATATTTTCTTAAACCAATTAGCAAGCATGATTTCTTAAAATTATTAACTTGTGCTGATTAACACAGATTGACTTGAATGTCCTGAGGATGGTCTTCAATGTTAAATCTTAAGTTCTTTCACTGACCATCAGGAAGCACTTGTTTCCTCAAGCATATGCAGGACCAATCATCAAGTTTGAGCAAGGTTGCTTTCGCAACAATTAGCGCCTTCGATAGCAGGCCAACTATTGAACCATGGGAAGAGTAGAGTGACTGCCCAGTCATGTCTGCTTGTGGTTGTAGCTCAGCTTGCCGAAGCGAATCATCAAAGCACTTGCGCTAGGGGTTTCCACTTGAGATAGCACACCTCTTGAAGATGTCAGGAAGCATGCTTATCTGCGTATGATTCAGATTCATGAGTCTAATAGAGTATGAGGATTCCTCATCTGTGGTAACATCTACACCTTACCATCTCTTATATATGATGCATACATGGCATTGGTAAGGGTGTCAATTTAGGATGTTTTTTCTCAATCTGCATTGACTTCAAAATCATTCATTGTCTTAGAAAATCATCCCAGCTCACACATTTGTATCCTTTATATGACACGCTGGAAAGTAATTGATAACATACCTCTCTTATATGCTTCTTTTCTTGATCTTGTGATGATTAATCTTAATATAGAAGAGAAGTAGATGAACATTACTTGATAATGATCCCTTGAAAATAGAGAGTTACATGCTGTCATCGATAATAAACTCTTGAGATGCTGTGATGCAATTTGTTTGGAAATTACTTTTGGCATTTTAAACTCACAAAATTCATTTGATTTGGTTTCATTTCATATGGTATCACAAATTTCACTTGACATTCAATCATTTCATTTGATATCACAAGTTCAAACTCACATATTTCATTTGATTTCATTTGGTATCACGAATTTAAAATCACAAATTTTCATTTGATATCATAATCATCATTTTAAACGCACCAAAATTATTTTGATATCATGTTAATCATTTCGAGAGGGTCAAAATTACTTTTGATGTCTTTTATATTTGAAAAGAATTTTCACCTTCAAAAAGAGAACTGTTTTTGTATGTTTTGATCTAGACTTAATCCTTGCAAAACATGTTCTGTTATCTTGCATAATGGTTAGGGAGAGTAAACTCACTTAGAATACTGAATCAATATTTTCTTTTTTTTTTGTCTCACACTGTTTAGCTATCCTACATAATGTTTAGGGAGAATACAATCATTTAGGATCATGAATCATTATTGTTGTCCCTTGTTAATTCTCGTACGTTGTATTGAATAGTCTAGAACAAATCTTTATTAACGATACATAGGGAGAAATATTAGGTAGAAGGCCCATTCCTAGGAGAACGATAGAAGTATCCCCATCCCTAAGGCTAGCTTGCACTTGTTGAATTTTGATGAAGCCAAAAGGGGGAGAGAGATGAGACATGAGATGTCTAGAGATGAGACATGAGATGAGATATAAGATGTCTAGCTAGAGATGAGACATGAGATGTCTAGAGCTGAGAGATAAGATAAGATGTCTAGATATCTGGGGAGAGAACTGGGGAAAGAAATATAGCTCTGGGAGTGATCTAAGTTTAATTATGTTCTCTAGTCATCTATGGGTTTGTCATCATCAAAAAGGGGGAGAATGTTAGAATCTTAAGTTTTGATGGTGACTAAGGTATGATATGGTCTAGTACTTAAAAGAACATAATCAACACTTAGGAAGGATTAGATGACATGGTTAGAATCCTAAGTTAGATCACTTGCGAATGCAAGATCACTTCCGGAAGTATTAGCACTAGCGCTCGCGGATGGAGTACACATCCCATAGGGGACGCAAGCGGAAGCAAGTGAGACACTTGGTTAGAACCCAGTCTAGATTGCTAACACTGAATCCTAAGTTAAGTCACAACCGGATGCGGATTCACCTCCGGATGAATTAAGACTAGCGCTCACGGATGAAAGACTCATCCCACAGCGGAATCACAACCGGATGCGGAATCACTTCCGGATGGACTAGGACTAGCGCTCGCGGATGAATGTCTCATCCCCCAGCGACATCAAGCACTTCACTTAGTCATAACTCAGTCTAGGAGCATTAGATGTACAAAACCCTTGAGACTAAGTTAAGATGCAACCGGATGTATATTTGCTTCCGATTGCTTAGTGACTAGCGCTGACTGTTGGAATGGGTAACACTAAGCGTCAGTGAACATTAGCCACGTATAGTGGAATTGCTTCCGATTGCTTAGTGACTAGCGCTGGCTGTTGGATTGAAGGACACTGAGCGAGAGTGAGTAAAAGTACATATAACCCTTCATCCAGTAGTAGTGCTTCTGGATGCAAGAAAGGCTCCTTAGACTAAGTGAATTCCCACTGCATGTGATTATGTGTTGTTATACTACACATCCCATAGCATGAGTAAATGACACACTAAGTCACTTAGGAAGAGTTAGACTAAAATAACGAGACTTACGCTGACTATTGGAATAGACATCCCCTAGTGTCATTAGATAATACACTAAGTCAGAACATTGTCTAAGTAGGAATGCTTCCCATAGCAAAACAAGCTTCCCACAGCATGTATAGTTCCTACTATACTTGATTATATATATTACTCTGTTGGACTAACAAGTATGTGCAGAACTTAGTTTTACTTCCGGATGCAAATGAGCTTCCGGATGCAAATACTCTTGGCACTGGAATTCAGAGACTAACTCTTACAGAGCAAGACTGCCGCTTCCGGATGAACAATGAACGATGCACGATGATCATCCGTCAGCAGGATTACAAGAGTCAGAAGTACATATGCTCAGAAGTCAGTATGATATTGTCAGAGAAGAGTGGTTAGAATTGCTTTTCAGAGATAAAGCAAGTCAACCCTGCTAAGCTTTAATGGAGCGTTTAAGAAGATGTACTTCCCAACGGTAACAAGAGGTTAACAGATATTCAAACAACATTGTTACCTACCAAGCATGAGGAGTATGAGAGATAAGGAGAACATAATCTGAAGATTCATTCAAGCTGTCAAAGCTCATACTACCCACAAGAGTCAGAGTCCATAAGAGAGTTTCTGATAGCAAGAGAGCATCCAATAGCAAAGCGCTCTTATCATTCATGAACAAGTGCTTGGAAGACGAAGTTCCTCTATGTGATAGCAAGCAGAATGTTAGAGTCCACGAGCTTCACTTCAGATAGCAAGAGAGCTTCCGATAGTAAGTCTCTTAGCATCCTGGACTTATGCTTGAGGAACGAAGTCCTCATCTGACAACAAGCAAGAGCCAGACCGTACAGTGTATAGATGTCAGAACGACTTTTGCCAGAACAGTGTTGTCAGAACAGTGTTGACAGAACAGCTGGTCAGAGCACCTTTTCAGATAAAGCAAAGTCAACTCTGCTGTGCATTAATGAGGACAACGTAAACAAGGCCCCAACGGCTATATTCAAACGGCCTTATTGCCTCTCCAACGGTTGGATAATCAGAGGCTGGTATAAAAGGAGATATTCTTTATTCCAAATAAAAAGCTTTTATGAGTTTGATAAGCAAGAGAAATAGAATGAAGAAGCTCAATCCTACTATCTGAAATATCCTTCTCATCTTCTACTCTCTGATTATAAAGTTGTAACACTCCTAGAGAAAATTAGTGGAGAGCAATCATTGTACCTAAGTGAGTAACATAATCTGTTCATTGAGTGAACCCACTTAGTTGAGCTTAAGTGTTTAGCACAATCAGTTCATAGAGTGAACATCCTATCAAACCTGTTCTAAAGCTTGTCACTTGAAGAACAGTATTGTAATCATTGTTAAATCATTGTCTGTAAAGATTGAACCCTTCTAGGTGTGAGGGGGAGCTGTATAGGTTGCAAGTGAGCCCGCAAAACTTGCGGTTGTTAAGGTTGCAAGTGATCCCGTAAAACTTGCGGTTAGGTTTGCAGGTTAGCCGTTAGCAAAACCTGTGGGTTGTTAGGTGAACCCGTGTTCGTAAAACCTAAAGTGTAAAGGTTTCTCTTGTGCCAGGTTTAAACAAGAATAGTGGATTGGAAATCTCAGGTGTAGCCTGGGGACTGGATGTAGGTCTGGGTGACCGAACCAGGATAAATTTATGTGTGCATAAATTTACATTTAAACATTCTATTTTGTATCACATAACATACTGACTTGTGTATACCATTACTTATTATCATCATCACCGAGCACAAGCAGTCTTTCGAAAAAGAGTTTAAGTTTTTATTCCCTCACCCAATTCACCCCCTCTCTTGGGTGACAGCCACACATTTCACTTTCTCATGGCTCCCCATTTACCAGGATCAGCATCATGGGGATCAAGCTCCATTGCATGGTTAGGAGAGATGTCTTCTCCCACCTTACTTTTCTTGGAGGTTGTAACATCCCAGCGCCTCGCTCTCGAAATTGTCTGCTTTGGGGAATCCTCACCCCTCACGGCTTTAAAACGCGTCAAGAGGGGGAGGTATCCAAGCCTATATATAGCACCTTTCGTTCTCCTCCCCAGCCGATGTGAGACTTTACAATCCACCCCCCTTGGGGCCCAGCGCCCTCGCTGGCACACCGACCCGAGCCTAGCTCTGATACCATCTGTAACATCTCAGTGCCTCGCTCTCGAAATTGTCCGCTTTGGGGAATCCTCACCCCTCACGGCTTTAAAACGCGTCAAAAGGGGGAGGTATCCAAGCCTATATATAGCACCTTTCGTTCTCCTCCCCAGCCGATGTGGGACTTTACAATTAAAGTCCCACATCGGCTGGGGAGGAGAACGAAAGGTGCTATATATAGGCCTGGATACCTCCCCCTCTTGACGCGTTTTAAAGCCGTGAGGGGTGAGGATTCCCCAAAGCGGACAATTTCAAGAGCGAGGCACTGAGATGTTACAGATGGTATCAGAGCAGGTTCGGGTAGATGTGCCAGCGAGGGCGCTGGGCCCCAAGGGGGGTGGATTGTAAAGTCTCACATCGACTGGGGAGGAGAACGAAAGGTGCTATATATAGGCCTGGATACCTCCCCCTCTTGACGCGTTTTAAAGCCGTGAGGGGTGAGGATTCCCCAAAGCGGACAATTTCGAGTGCGAGGCGCTGGGATGTTACAGATGGTATCAGAGCCAGGCTCGGGTCGATGTGCCAGCGAGGGCGCTGGGCCCCAAGGGGGGTGGATTGTAAAGTCCCACATCGGCTGGGGAGGAGAACGAAAGGTGCTATATATAGGCTTGGATACCTCCCCCTCTTGACGTTTTTTAAAGCCGTGAGGGGTGAGGATTCCCCAAAGCGGACAATTTCGAGAGCGAGGCACTGGGATGTTACACAACTCTATGCACCAAGTCATTCTGGGTTCGAAACGGCAAGAAGAAGTATAATCTAGTGGTGAAATAAGTGAAAATTGTGCATGTTTGAACTGTTGCCTCTATCACTCACCTCTGTAATCAACTCTTCTCTAACTCGTTCACCTCACATATGATTTCTCTTCATATGAGACATTGCAATGTTGTGGGAGTTGAAGATCTAGTGGATATTTTTTAGAACAATGAAGCAATCGAATCGTAGAGTGGAGGGAGTGAGATTGAGAAAGAAGATGTGCTTTGCAGAGGAGGTGAGAGATTCACTCTTTTCTCTTAATCTTTTTAAATTACCCAGCTTATAAGATCAGCTAGATAAAAACAGTGGAGTCCAACAATTTGGCACACCACTTCACCATTATTGGTTAACAAACGCTCACAGTTTGTATCTGTAACATACTGTTACTAATTCCCTAATTAAACTAAGATGTCTATTTTATTTCAACAATCTCTTCACTAACTATGATAGGAAAAGGATTTTCCATAATATTAATATACATATCATAGTTAGAAAAAGAATATTCTAGTGAATAAAACCTTATCCATGATAGAAAAGGATTTCCTGATACAATATAGATGCTATCATGGATAATTAAAAGCTAACCATGTTAGAAAAGATTTGCCTAACATGGTTAATAAACAAAACTAATAGATATCAAACCATAGATAAATATATATACATGCGGAAGCGAATGCAGACCTATAAATTGGCAATATACAATTCCAACTAAACTACACAACCTCCACTACCTAATTCCCTATCCTCCTGATGCTTGCGCCTGTGCATGAATACCTGCAAAAATGTCCGTAATCGTGGGATGAGACAATTTGTCCCAGTAATCACCGCTTAGTTCACTATAACAGTGAGATGTGCGGTAGCGAGGGCGTCTAAAGGGTACCTCATTTTAAAACCAGTAATATATATATATATATCCATGTCAAATCTTTTTCCATTCATCACTCAAATCCCTCCATCAATTCCACATTAACTAAATATCATCTCCCAGTCTCCAATCTAATGATGCTACCATAACTCTCACACTCACCTATAGATGCATTGTGCCATCACGGGGCATTCAAGCATCTAATCTTCTCTATATGATTTGACACTGTGCCCCTCTCTATGATGAGGGGGCAAATTTCCCTCTCTGGCAATCCCCTGAGAAAGAACCCCAATTCTGTTTTCCATTGCAGAATGGGAACGGTTGGGCTCTCAAATGCCTTAACAACCGTAGGGGCGGTTGGGCTCTAAAATGCCTTAACAACCGTAGGTCACTTCTCTCAATAAGTTGACCTATGATCCCCGATCCAATCAATCCGAAAAAGATCAGTACAAATAACTGTCGATCGGCCAATCGACAGTTATCATCGCGCGATGGTACATATAAAAATCAGTGTCATGCAATGCTCACCATATCCCTATCTATCTCATCCACCATATTCAACTTCCAACCACAATTCATTATCACAATATCAAACTCAGCATCTCATTCTCATTCTATTCTCAATTCTTTCAAAACCACGGTCATAATTCGGTACCTATATATATCTATCACACTATACAAGAACTACCACCACAACCAACCAGGATAATATAATATATGTATGTGTCTATAAGATGTGCCACAGTCCTTTATATGAAAATAATCCAATTTGAAAGGCACCCAATAGCCTGTTTTGTATAAAAATACTCTTTTAAAGATAATATATATATAGAGGGTGAGAAGGGATTTTACAAAATCCCTAACTAACATCACCCTCAATGTTATAGCAAGATTAAGTGTGATTACCTGTCGCCTTTAGCACTTTGTTGTCTTTCCTTACCATTCCTTGTAGATCTTTCCTTCCAAGTATTTTCTCCTATTTTCATTCCAAATAATAAAGTGAGCAACTATCCTTAATTATGTTACTTATCGTCGCTCTCGATCCCAATTACTACCCATTTCTTATATATTTTTATTGTAGGGTAACTATTTTCAATCAATCGAAAACAAATCCAATAATCAAATTCAACTTAATGAAACAAATGCCAAAAAAAAACCACAAGCATACGTTTCCATTAAAACGCTATAAGAATAAGCACATAGATTCACCAAAGACAACCATAACCAATCACACCTTCACCAAATCAATACCTTAATAGGTAGAATCAAAACTTCCCACTTTGCAAATTGAATTCAACTCATCACAACTACATATCAACAAGTCATATCTAACACAAAATCATCATTTTGTTACATTAAAACAGTAATTAAATTAGCTCCAACATGCACAAACAATAATTTAAGCATACCCCAAACCAAGAATCAGTTCAGCCCTAAAAGGGAGGAGAATAAAACATGAAATCTCATACACATGCATATAAAACACTTAAATCACCCTTTATGCCAATACAGAGAAACAAGACATGTCATTATGATATAACATATAACCACTCACACACATCAATTTACATTCACTTCAATACTTAAACCATAGTCATATAACCATGACTTCAACACACTACTACAGAAATACCCCTTTACATGCGCTCATTTTGGCCTTTACATGCGCTTTAAAAGCGCATGTAATGTCGTCGCCGAGAAAGCCTTTACATGCGTTCTAAAAGCGCATGTAAAGGTTTACCTATACATGCGCTTTTTCTAAAACAAGCGCATGTACAGGTATACCTATACACACACTTTTTTTTAGAAAGCGCATGAATAAATACACGTTTACATGCGCTCTTTTATGCAAAGCGCATGTATAGGTTATATAATTTTTTTAAAACAAATTTCGTTTTCCCCTGCTTTTCGGCTGTTAAAATGCTCCCTGCACATATATACTCAACCATCCAAAATATTCATCCATATACTATATACATCAAAGGTCATGTATACATCAAATTTGTACCACCAAAAGACATTTATAAGTAATAACCAACAAGCCAAAATATACATTTATCAATAGTCATATGTATAAACATGTATGCAACTAAGAAGCATGTAAGTTTTGGAGATAAGTTGAGTAAAAAAATTGAATTTACCATCAATTTATATTTGCTCAATAACATTGTCAAAAACAAAGGAGTAAAAATCATCTATTAGAATACCATAAATTAAAGCTCGAGGAGAATACTAGATACCACCATATATATCTACTTGTACTATGATATTTGCAACACCAGAGAATACAAATGGCTTTTCAATATGGGTAAAAATAAACCAGCAAATGTAAGAGAATCAACATTCCTAATAAATGAAGTAAACTGTAGACAAATGGCTCACATGAAGCTGAATTTGGAGAAGACAATGGAGGAAGAAAGAAGCATTACGCATAGTTGAAAAAAAGGATTAAAACCCATTAAACTAGTCATATATAACAGAAACTTTTAAAAGATACTATTAAAACATAACATGTCAATTCTAAGAGGAAATCAAGTAAGAATCAAGGAATTTTTCAGCTTCAACTTGAAGTCCTTGCATGTTATGTTAGTACATAGTTAAGTATAGTATTTCATCCTAACTACTTTATTGATTTCTAAAATAATAATATATAACCATGTACCATATTTAATTTCCTCAATCTCCTAAAACTAGTCAACTCATTCTAACTTCAAGGAGTTGTTCCATAAACAGATTCAAAACGACCAATTCTAGTTCAATTACAAATCAGAACATGACAATAGGACCATAAGTTTCATGGAAATGCCAACTAGAGCAATAGCAACAGATAAATCACAAGAAAGAAACATAAGATCAAACATCTCATGAGCATAGGTAAACAGAAAAAAATATACCTGCTGTCTTGGGAAGCAGAACCGAAGTTGGAGGCATCTTCAATACAAAGGTAAAGCTTTTATCTTGCAGATAATACAGCAAAATCACGAAGGAAACAAAAAAAATTAAAAAAGCATAAAAATAGTCATAATAAAACAACAAAAGAACATGATATATCTATAAGCTAAGTGGAATGTTACTTTTATAGAAAGAACATGAGGTTACCTGTAATGGAGCTGCTCTCATTAATAGACTCTTCATTTACTCTTCATTTGCTCTTCGCCTTGCACTTAACTCTTTAAGCTGCTCAAGTGTGGCAGAATCACACGCAACATATACATCTTCATACACAATCTGTCAACATGAAAATCTGTAGTAAGTGCCGTTGTGCCAAGGTTTCAGTATATCAAACTTCCAATTATTCTTTAAAATTGGGAGAGTAATATAAAGCTACTTTTAAGAGAGAGTCTATATAGGATTAATAATATGATAACAATAATAACTTTAGGGTTAGCCCAAAACAATTATTTGTCATGATATATCTGTAACTCTAATGATAATGCCACATCCTATTCAAAATCCAGCTGCGGCTTAGCAGTATAAACGACTTCAGGCATATAGAGAATGCAGATTGTACCCTTACTCTTTGGAAGGCCTTATTACTGCAAAGTATACAAGTTTATGAAGGAAAACAGAACTATAGCACCATGGCAGTGAACAAGTATCTCAATATCATGGTGCATTTGGTTAGGAAGGAATTTTTTTTGAACCTATAGAAGGAATTCATGACTTTGAAAATGTTATAAAGAGGAACTAAAGAATATTGTTCAAGTCTTCAATTTGGCATTCTGCTACTTCTTTTTGAGTTTCCCCTCTAATTTGGGATTTTCATTGGAGGACCATCTTGCCCCCTATTTTATAACTCTTTTCCCACTTTCTTTTACTGTTCTAAAATAAAAAAACTAGCATATAAAGTTTTGGGTTTGACGTACAAAAAAGGAAGCCACAGTGTAACAGATGCTCATATAACAAGTAGATACTCATTCTAACAGTACAGATGCACTCCATATCTACAAGAACATGCGTATTCTCACACTTATTTCCACTAGTAATCATAGGCTATACATATAGAGACATCAATCACACAAAAGGGCACTGACAAGTAGACACTGAAGTCATCAAAGCAAAAACAAAGTGTATGCATTTTCCTTTTGGTCAAAGAAAAAGACAAAAACATAGCATGACATAAGCAAGTGAAAATCTGGCTACATACCAAAAACAAAAAAGAAGAAGCTTGAACAAAATTAAATATGTGCAGCATAAAACAATAGAGGGAAAATATACAAAGAGACAAATGAGATTAACAATGTTCACAAGTATAACCTAAAACTTGTCCAAAATGCACATCTCAAGCTCAAATAAATTTCTCTACTCTCCTAAGCATTTCAACAATCACCTTGAGTGCAATAATATTCAAACAATAGTTGTAAACTTCCCAATCATCACATTCTTGCTTAAAAGTTTCCAAACACCATTTAACATCAACTAAAAACATCAACTATAATATCTATGATTCTTAAATACACATTCAAGCATACCACATCAACGATCTTTCAACTAACACCTTATTCACCAATTTCAAATACCTATTATCATTTACAATATTATTAAGCACAAAATCAACAAACCAAACTCAATTGTAACATGTACATTCTCCCAACATCACTTCACCAAGCATAAATATTGTACAAGTATACACATGCATTGCTATACTTGTTAATTTTTCTATTTCACTTCACAACAGCCCTAAAACATCACTAATCCCATATGCACAACCAATAACATACATATCAAAAAGTCCAATCAAATAACAATTCAAGAAATCAACAAGCAAATAGTTTCATTATACCATTTATCAATCCAGAACCCCAAAGACACTCCGTAATATTCAACCTCAAACCCATAATACAAACCCTAACTCAGAACCTCTCACAAAGCAGTGGAAAACGAAGGAACTAAGATAGGAAATAGAGAAAAGAGCCTCACCGGAGTTCGAGAACAAGAGAATAGAACCAGCCGTCGTCGGCCGCCGCTGGTTCGCCGGGAAACAGCCACCACCGAGGGTAGGGCGAAAAAGAACTCGAAAAAGAAAGAGAACCAAGAAAAATAAGTTACAAATGGAAGCATAACTCGAGAAATATTAGAAAGGCCGAAGCTTTACCTCTTCCTCGTCGTTGTCCGCCGCCAATCTCGCCTGAAAACCGAAGAGAACGACGGAGAGGAGATGAAATCTGACGAAGATAAAGAGGAGGAAAAGAAACCCACGCGACTTTGAAGTCTTGGGGAGGAAAAGGAAGTGAAACGAAGAGAAATGGAAAGAAGAGAAGGGCCGAATGTGGTTGAAGAAAAAGGAGGGGGCGTCGAAGGAGGGGGGCTGACAGTTCTCTTTTAATTAAAAAAGAAACCTATACATGCGTTTTACGCGCATGTAAATGATTCTCTTTACATGCGCTTTAAAAGCGCATGTATAGGCAGCCTCTTTACATGCGCTTTCACAAAGAGCGCATGTATAGACTTTTCCTTTACATGCGCTTTGTATAAAGCGCATGTATAAGTCTTCTCTTTACATGCGTTTTAAGCGTAAAACGCATGTAAAGCATATCAATACCAGCGTATTTTTTTGAGCGCATGTAAAGATGCGCTGGTATATGATCAATCTGTAGTAGTGACATTAGTTAAATGCATAAGTCACCAAGCAGGAATTCAAATAGAAATATGGCAAAGCCATTCAAGTTCCAATGTTCCAAACAATGTCACCAACATACAAAGCCATGTCACTAATTCAAATGAACTCACATGTATACTAATATTCCACACACAAGCTATGTCAAAACAAAGAAAAGGAGAACTTCTGTTAAATCGGCATTAGCACATACAAACAATATACAATCACTTTCGCACTAACATAGAGCAAGAATACTCGTTACTTTCAAGCAATCAATTTGATGTTTATTTAGCCCCTCTTGAAATCAAAAATCCATTCAGCCATTTGAAGATAAAGAATAGAAAGATTACAGGATACACATGTGTAACAAAATGTTACTAATTCCCTAATTAATCTGTGGCATCTCTTTTAGTTCAATAATATCTTTACTAACTATGATAGAAAAAGGAATTTCAATAATATCAATATCTCTATCATAGTTAGAAAAAGAATATCCTAATGATTGAAATATTATCCATGATAGAAAAAAATAAACTAATACAGCACATCTGCTATCATGGATAATTTATTGCTAACCATGTTAGAAAGGATTTGCCTAACATGGTTAATAAACAAAACTAGATGATATTTAACAATAAATAGATATATACATGCGGAAGCAGATGCAGGCCTATACAAATTGGCAATATACATAACTAACTAATCTAAATAACCTTTGAAACCTAATTCCCTTTCCTGATGCTTGCGCCTGTGCATGAATACCTGCAAAAATGTCAGTAATCGTGGGATGAGACAATTTGTCCCAGTAATCACCGCTTAACTCACTATAACAGTGAGACGTGCGGTAGCGAGGGCGTCTAAAGGGTACCACATTTTAAATTTAGTAATATATACATATATCTGTCAAGTCCTCTTCTATTCATCACTCAAAACCTCTCTGTCACATCCAAGTCAACTCAATAGACAAAAATAAACGTGATTGACACTGTGCCCAGTCTCAAATCTGAAAGCATGAAAAAGGGAGCACTTTAAATAGTGAAAACATCCCTGAAAAAGGGAGCACTATAACTTGTGAAAACATCCCTGGTTCCTTTACAATTCGAGGAACCTGTACAATTAACCTATCGATTTGCGCAAATCGATAGTTTACATCGGCCGACGGTACTAATAATCAGTGTCATGCAATACTCACAATCCCTATTCTATATTCCATCAACATAACTCTCAACTCAACATGCAACCCTCTTTTCTATACTCACAACCTCTCAAATAACTACTATAACACTACACCTGCAACCATGTCACAATCATTCCAAGATACTCAGCACTACCAGACAGGATACTACATATATAATGTATCAAAATCTTTATATGAAAATAATCGTGTTTGAAAGGCACCCGATAGCCTGTTTTATATAAAAATACCTTTTTCAAGATAATATATGTATAGAGAGGGTGAGAAAGGATTTTAGAAATCCCCAGCTAACGTCACCCTCATTGTTATAGCAAGGTAAGTGTGATTACCTGTCGCCCTTTAGCACTTTGCTTCTCTTTCTTACCGTTTCCTTTCCTTCAAGTATCACCTCCACTATATATTCCTATAATGATATGATACACCATGATAAATTAATATCATTCTCACATTATAATATTTAAACATCTCTCTCGTATCCACATTACTACCCAATCCCCTTCTTCTTTACACTATCATATAAAATCATTTAAATTAAAACTCAATAAGCCACTTTGAATTCATCTCACTAATTGTTTAGCAAGCACATCACAAAACTGAGTTCAAACACAGCATAAACAGTCGTGTATTCACACATATACTTAACAAAATCAGCAAACCCGCAATAAAATTCACAGAGTTCGATTCACTATTACTTCTAGCGATCAAATCATACCACAATCCAAATCATTAATATCTAATATATTCTTTATATCAATCTTTGAGTGTAGCAAGTGACAAAATTAAATAGCTACCTATTAACCATACCAATCAATTTCTAAACTCACTTCAATTGCTATAAATTATGGAAAAGAAAATCCAGACTTAACCATTCTAGTATCAAATAAATTTTTAGAAACATTAGACAATAGGATTTCAATCAGTTCTCTTTTTTTTTTAAAATGTGATTCCACTTCCTAAAATATTAGCACAACTAGATTAGCATTGAAACTTTATAATCAGCCCTTAAACATGATGCACATCAAAACTTCCACCTTATTCATCATCATGGAATTATTAATTTTTGTTACACTTTCTACACCCCTACTCGGCCAGTGCAGAGTAGCCAACAAAATTTCCCAACTCGATGTGTAAACATCGCAAACCGAATTTAAAGTCAAACACAAAAACCACAAATACATTCCATAACAACCAAATCAAATATAATACCAATAATCAAGGAAGGAGAGCTCAATTAAACATTGCAAAACAAGTAACACAATTAATCATGTTAAAACTAATATTCAGTTCTTTAACTCTTAAACTTTCAGCATATTACTTCCAATGCAAGGTTTTAGGACTGATTTATAAAGCCCATAGCAGAACAGCAAGATTACAATTCCAAACAAGATTGTACATACATAAACATCTACCCTCTTCATACTCCAAAACTGAATTTTTCAAAACTTTTAAGTTCACATTCTTGTAGAACACCTAAGTCTTCACAAATTACTCAATCATACACTTAATCTCACACTTAAAGAATCAAGTTTCAACATCAAAGAAGACAGCAACAACATGTTTGCTTTCTCTGAAATATACATAATATAAACATAGTATAGCAAATTAGATATAGTTGTTATATTCAAGGTTTAGTCTAGTTGAGTTGCATCTCCTCCAACGATCACTTTAAAAGCTAGTATATTAAACATAGGTTGTTGACAGATTTTTCCAATGACTTGATTTTTCATATATATCAATAGAATACTCACTGCAAAAACCAACATAAGATTAGGCATTTTATTACTAGTCACTATATACTTATCAATTTAAATCAGCCCCCATGAAAAACTAATCACATTAAACTCCAATGGAGTGAACATACATGCTCCAATCATTTTATTATCATTTAATTAATTTCTGCACTGAAATTCTAAAACAAGGTTCATTTCTAAACAAGGTTCATTTACATACATGTACCTTAGCCTACTAAAATTAGTCTTTTAAACATACCAAATGCCAAGTCCACCACAAAGATCACACAAGGCATAAGAAAACCAGAAATTAACAATTTTATTAGCCCCAACAAGACATGGACACGCAAGGTAATATCACAACTATAGACATACTTACATAGGTGCATGTATAACTCAAGAGAACCTCAACCAATTGCTCATGCCTCTATTAAACATCAAAAATCCTCAAACTAATCTACAATCTACTCAATAGTAACAAAACAAATCAAGAATAAAACACAAAGAAAAGGGCATTTGTTGCAAGAACATAGCAGCTGAAATGTTAATTCATCAAGAACTCACAATCAAACCTGAAATTACTACACAACTCAAACAAGCTTTCTTGTGGACACACCAGACAAACCAAACCCCAGAAACATATACCGAACCTACTCTCACACTCGCACAAAATTGCAGAAAAAATAAAGTAAAGATTGGAAGGGAAATCTTACCCTAAACTCTATTCTGAAACTGTAGGTCACTCATGGCCAAAGACCACCGGAAATCTCGCCGGAAAACAGCCACTGAAGAGGTAGGCCGAAAAAGGAAACCACAAAGGAAGGGAAAAGTGAGAAGTCGCGTTGGAAAGGAGAATAGCTCAAGAAAATATAAGAAAGGTTGAAGCTTTACCATTCCCTGTCATCGGTCGTTGTTGGCTCGCCGGAAAAACTCGCCGGAAAGCACTCAAAACGCTACCTCGTGTTCTCTCTCTCACTCGCGAGCTTGGATGAGGAATAAGGGAGGAAGAAGACGAAGGAAGCCACAACAGCTTCCTTCTCCGTCGTCGCTGTCGACGGCGGCGGCGGCGGCCTCCTTGATGGCCGGCGAAAATGAAAAGAGGAAGAAGAAAGAGACATGTTTTTGGAAGAAAAAGGAAGTGAGTGAGTGAAGAATGATAAGGTGAGGTTGAGAGAGAAGAGTGAGATGTGTTTGAGATAATGGGGAAGGGGGGCGGCGGCTGCTTACTCAAAGAAGAAGGAAGGGAATGTTTTAAGTGGATGAAGGTATTAGGGTGTTAGGGGAAATTACCATATTGCCCTTCTATCTTTGTTTATTTACTTCTCCTTTTTGCATTCCTTCCCTAAGACAAACATAAAACTACTCTATATACCAACTCACCTACTTTCTCCTATCATAATATTATCTATGTCCTAAAGTATTTTTCATCAAAGTTTTAATCAAAACTCAACCTCTAACTATTTTCTTTAATTTCTAAAGAAAATAGGTATATTATTTTCTAGAAAAACATATTTATCCTCATTTACTTATTTACAATGTCCTTTAATTTAATAATCATATCTTAATACCTTGATTAGCTCCATATTATCTATAATTCAAATTTTTGGGATGTTACAACATGCATCAACATTAACCATTTCTATTCACACAACCAGCAATACTAGTGCCAAAATAAATAAGGAACCTCCATCATAATCAGTTCAGCCAAAGAAGTAATTAAAAATTCTCAAACCCACAAGTCAAACCAACATATTTATAAGTAATAATAATATATGACATTATATATAAAATAGCTTCCAAGATAATAATTCATTTTTCATACCAAACAATTGCACCAGAAATCTTTTCATGTCTCCCTTAATTACCAAACAAAATCACATCATATAAATTCTAAACTTAAATATTCAAATAAGCATGAACCAAATTTCCTACCGAAACAAAAAAATAGTAGATGTTGCTCTAACCATTGAGCTTGCCTTTCCATAAAACCATCGAACAAATAACAAGTCAAGTCCTTGCCATCCCAACAGTTTCGAAATCAGAAACATGGGGACAATGAGAAATTTAACAATCTCCATATACCCAATAAAATAACTTGTATGCTACCAACATTTTCACGACTTGACATGCAATAACACTATTCACTTCATCATGCCAGATTAAACAGAACATTCAGATTGTAATATAGCTCAAACAAGCATTTAAAACAAGTATAATAGCAACAAAAGAAGAACAAAGAAGAAGCACTCCCAATATAGCCTTATGTTACATTTGTTCAAGAGATCGGGAACCAAAAATTCACACTCACTACCAGACTTAGAGTCCCAAATGTAACACTAGTATAAGCATCGGAAACAACAATCAAAAGACATAGCAAAGGTGAAGGAACTAAAGTTTGCAAACCCACAAAAACTCAATTGAACACTCAAATTCTTCCTACAACTTCAAAACCAAACATTAAACATGATTTCTGGTGGATTATCATGCCCAAAACAAAAACCCTTTTTCGGCCTCCCCTCTCAACTTACAGAAAAAGAAAGAAATTAAAGGAAAGAAAGCTCACCGAAGTTTGAGCCGAGCTTGCACACAACAATGGCGGCCTTCGCCGCCGGGAAACTTACCGGAAAACGAAGAACAATGGAGGGAGGTTAGGGTTCAGATTTTGAAGTGAGGAAAATGATGGAAAACTAGGAACAAAACTACCTAAGCTTGAAGATGACCCAACACTGAACGACAATCGTCCCCCACCGTCGTTTACCATCGTACATCGCCGGAAATCGCAGAGAAAAATAAAGGGGGGTTCGTTGGGTTTGAGAAGAGAGTCGAACGAACATGAAATAAAAAGAAGAAGAGCAGAAAGAAGGCTGCGCCGGTGATGACGTCTCCGGCGACGGCCGCCAGAGATGACGATGGGTGGAGGGTGAGCAGAGAGAGAGAGAGCACGAGTTTGAGGGTCTTTCAGAGGGAGGAGGCAGCGAATGAATCTTGAAGGAAGGAGGGAGTGTTGTTAGGGTTTTGGGCAAAATTACAAAAATGCCCTTCTATCTTTATTTATTTACTCTCCCATTTTAAATCTCATCTTAAAGCAAATTATTAAACTATTCAATATACCAACTTACATATTTTCTTCCACCATAGTATTACCTATGTCGTAGAGTGTTTTTCATAAAAGTTCTAATTTAAAACTCAATCTCTAACTATTTTTCTTAAATTTTCAAGAAAAATAGGCATATTGTGTTCTTAAAAATATATTTATCCTCATTTATTTATTTACATTGCCTTTTAATTTATTGATGATATCCTAATACCTTAATTAATTCTCAATTATCTCTAATTTAAAAATCCGGATGTTACAGTATCTATTAAGGTATGGGTGAAATTGACCATTTGACAAAAACTTCCGGGCATAATTGTCTCTTCCAAAATGTTTAGATACCCAATGCATAACACCCAAACTTCTAAGAGAATAAATAAGGCAATATTTGGAATCTTGAGTATTATTTAGTATTTAAGAAATTTTAGAAATAAATTTGGGAACTAAAACATAACATATCTTGAGAAATCATATTTGGACCTAAAATATCTTTGCCAAATTTATTTGTTTATCCAATCCAATTTGTCCTTTTAAACCCCATCCAATCCATTCAATTACAAATATCTCTTATGCCCTGTTTGGATACATTTTCAAAAGTTATTCTGGCTCTCAAACTTAGGTTTCACACCAAGACACCCAAACACTCAATTTTTTTTGGATAAGCTATTTTGAGAAGAAAAGTTAGGTTGAGTTCTAAAAGTTAGTTTGAGAAAAAAAATACATTTTTCTCATTTTCCAGCTGAAAGCTTCGATATCTCATTTAGGGAAAACACTTATTTCAAATAAATGAAATATGAAAAGCTACTCCCTCCGGTCCTTATTATAAGTCACCAACTACCAATTTTTCTTGGTCCTTTTTATAAGTCACTTCATGATTTTCAATGTGCATTAATTATTTTTTCCACATATACTCATATTTAATAAAGGTAGTAGGAGAGAGTGATAGTTAATAGTTTAGGGAATAAGTGTAATTATTGAGGGTAATATTGGAAAAATACTTGAATTGTAAGATGTAACAATCTGTTACTAATTACTTAATTAACCAATAATATCCATTTTAGATCTAATAACCTCTTTACTAACTATGATAGAAAAAGGATTTCCATAATATCAATGTCCTATCATAGTTAGAAAAGGAATTTTCTAATGATTAAATACTATCCATGATAGAAAAGAATTTCCTGATACAACCTGAACACTATCATGGATAATTAATAACTAACCATGTTAGAAAAGATTTGCCTAACATGGTTATTAAACAAAACTAATTGATATTAAACAATAAATAAATATATATACATGCAGAAGCAGATGCAGGCCTATACAAATTGGCAATATACAATTCTAAATAACCTATATCACCTCCACTACCTAATTTCCCTTTCCTGAAGCTTACGCCTGTGCATGAATACCTGCAAAAATGTCAGTAATCTTGGGATGAGACAATTTGTCCCAGTAATCACCGCTTAACTCACTATAACAGTGAGATGTGCTGTAGTGAGGGCGTCTAAAGGGTACCACATTTTAAAAACCAGAATGTAATATATATATATAAAGGTTTCTTCCATGCTCACTCAAGTCCAACAATCACCTTCAAACCAAATCAATTCAACATCTCCATACTCCAATCAACTAATACTACCACAACAACTCTCACACTCTCCTACAGATGCATTGTGTCATCACGGTGCATTCAAGCATCTATTCTTCACTATATGATTTGACACTGTGTCCCTCTCCATAATGAGGGGACAATTTCCCTCTCTGGCAATCCCCAGAGAGAGAACCCAATTCTGTTTCCATTGCAGAACGGGAACGGTTGGGCTCTCCAGTGCCAAACAACCGTAGGTTACTTTCTCTCAATAAGTTGACATATGATCCCCGGTCTAATCAATCCGAAAAGGATCATCAGTACAAATAACTGTCGATTGGCCAATCGACAGTTATCATCAGTACAAATAACTGTCGATTGGGCAATCGACAGTTACCATCGCGCGATGGTACATATATATATCAGTGTCATGCAAACCTCACAATATCCACCAATTTCAATCTCATTCAACATCACAATCTCAATCAACATCAATATCATACATTCTTACAATTCCCTTCAATATCTCCACATTAATAGTGTTTTCCACAACATAACTCTCAACAATTTCAACTCAACATCTAACCCTCTTTTCTATCCTCATCATCTCTTAAACCACTACCCAACACTATCCCTGTATACATATCACGCCATTCCAGATCAATGGCCACCACCAGGCAGGATAATAGTATATATAATGTGTAAAAATCTTTTATACAAAAATAATCGTGTTTGAAAGGCACCCGATAGCCTGTTTTGTATAAAAATAACCTTTCAAAGATAATATATATATAGAGGATGAGAAAGGATTTTAAGAAAATCCCAGCTAACGTCACCCTCATTGTTATAGCAAGGTTAAGTATGATTACCTGTTGCCCCTTAGCACTCCACTGTCTTTCCTTACCGTTACTTGTAGATTTTCCTTCATTACTTACCATCACCACTATATACTCCTATAACAATGATACAAAATGATGAATTAATATCATTTTCAGTTTATAACGCTTTAACCTACCTCTCTCTCTCTCTCTCTCTCACTTTATATAACTTACCATTTCCCCTTCTCTTAATTTAAACATCTTATAAAATCATTTTGATTATCACATCTAACAACACATCTCAAATATATCTCAATTCAATAATGTTAGCAACCAAATGATCAATCCATTCCAACTCTACCATGCCATAAAAACATACATCCTTCTAGTTTGCATTTGTCGTCCAAACATGATTTAAAGTCATACACACAATTCACATGTTTATTCCATAGTACAAATCACATACCACACCAAAATCAAGGAAGAAGTCTCAATTGAACCTTTATAGTTTAAGTGAACATAATGAAGCATGTTAACAATTATATATTCAAATAATAACCAAGATTTCCTTCTACTTCCATATTATTAAATAATTCAGCCCATTCAGAGCAAAGAGGAGCGAAATCATATCTATATATTTCAAACTTGTCTTCATGGCATGCAAAGATTTAGAATTCTATGAAGATAAGGTAGAACTTATTGCAAAGTTTCGCACCTAATAAATCTCAGGAAGATCCAATTTATTTTCATGCATATATTTCACATATTACTTTAGTACTAGATTACCAACAACAGAATTCAGTTTGCCTAAATCTTGTCAGGCGTGACATCAAGATTCAGAACAAAGAGAGCATAAATAGTCAAACAATCTCCCCAGCAACACAAAAAGAGTCCACAATTTGAGAGGATTAAATCATAACAAATTTACTACTCTCATTTGAATCCTTAACATGTTGGTATATTTACATGTGTGTGTTTCATTAGTTGCATTCTCCAAAGTTTGCACTATTTGACCAAACAACAAGGATAGCAATTTTAGACTCCACATGCACGCACTAGACTCTCATCATATCATTGCTTAAGTCATAAACCAGTTAGAATCACCACCCAATACAAACAAGATTTTTCATTTTTCTTCCTAAATATTTGTAAATCGTTATAATCTTACATATGGACAATTTTTTTTTACCTAGGCATTTAATATTTAAGAAAGCATTAACACTATTTTGTTATCTCTTAAAATTCCAATCATACTTCAACATAGTTCCTAGACAATTCAATCATATTCATCGCCATTTGTAGGAGAGCACTAGAGAAGTCTAACATTCATATACATCAGTAAAAACATCAACTTTATACATTCATGAAAAACATCTCCAGCTCTAATTTAATTTACTTGAATAACCATCATGTTTTTACCTTGAAATATCAATACTAACATAGTAACCCATTAGTTATATGTCTTGCTCAATCAAATATCCTAACATAAATTCAAATTCCATTTAATTATAGATAGAAAACCAATTTGCAGCATCCAAAATCCAATTCAGTCAATGGAGAAAGGAAAGTACAGAATCTAAAATCAAACTAAACTCACATATAGAACATACAATACAACTCATCCATTTCATTATAATTTTTGTATAAATTTACTTAAACATTTGACCCAAAATCTTTGTGCACAATTATCAAAAACAGTATCTAAAATGACAGATTCAATTGCCCAATGAAAACAGCATGCTATCATCACTTTCAGCCACCCAAGCATTGGAATTTATCAAAGAGGCACAATGAATTATATTCAATATCATCAAAACATCACAAACAGAAAACCCAGGCACACATCATCGAATTTGAAGTTTTAAGCATCCTTTTTGTTAATTATTCAATCCCAATCCTAAACCCTAACTCGGTCACTCTCCCAAGCTCGCAGACAAATGAAGAAAATGGGTATAGAAATTACTTGCGAAGTTCCAAAATGAGAGAAACAGTGACCACCACCGCTGGCCGTCATGTAACTCGCCGGAAATGGGTCAGCCGAGCTTCCTAAACCGTCGGCCGCCGCCGGAATGAACGACCACCGTCGGAAAAATGGCTCCACTCGTCGGAGGAGAAGAGGAACAAGGAGAAGCATATATCTGACTTATGCTTGGTCACTTTATGTAGAAGAGTGCAAGAAGTAGAGTGTGTATGGTGAAGGAGAAGAGAAACAAGTATGGGTGTGTATGAAGGAGAAGAGAAAAGATGTAATGGTGAGATTATTGGGGGGGGGTGTTTCGTCGGCCACGTATTGTAAGGGATGAGGTAAGGGCTTGTTTGGTTTAAGGTTTTATTTTAATGGATTTTGTAACTTATACCGGAAATTACCATAATGTCCTCTTTTAATTAAAATCCACTAAATCAAGTCTCCAATCTCCTTAACCTTCAAAATATTTTAGATTTCACCACTCCCTCATATTTCCATTTCTCCAATTGTTAAATTAATTATTTTAGATACTTATTCCTCTAAAACTTCTAAAATATCTCAAAAATCTCCAAAAATTCTAAAAATCCAAAATTTCAATTTCTCCATTTATTATTTCCCAAAACACTCTCTAATCCTGTATTAAATTTTTCAGGATGTTACATAAGACAACTTAAATGTACTTAACCAATTTTATTGGTATGCGAGAAAATTAGTTAGGTGACTTATAATAAAGACCGGAGGGAGTATTCATTGAAACTAATTTTCAAAAAAGCTATTATACTCAAAAGTTATTATTAAAAGCTATTCTCAAAAAGCTCAATCCATACACTCTCATTTCAACAACAGCTATTTTTTAGAAAAGATATTCAACTCAAAACTATTCAAAAAAGATATTTTTCAGAAAAGATATTCAACTCAAAAGAAAAGCTATCTATTCAACTCAAAACTATTCTCCAAAAAAGCAGCTGAATACAAACATGCCTTTAATTTTCTTTTCTATTTTATTTCTTCAAAATTTCATAACCACATACTAATTACTAATTACTGATACAGTAATACAATCAATCCTTATCATCTTCACCGTCTCATCATTCTCTTTACTCTCCATTCTCACTTCCTTCATCACCATCACCATCGCTCAAAATCCTCCTCTCACCCATATCACTCTCTCTCTCTCTATTCCTTCACTACCATCATCCTCCTCACGTTTTTCTCTCTGCCTCTTCTTTCTTCTCTGTGAAAATTTGTTTTGCCAGCAACAGTTAAGCCGAGGTAAGCCTCCCAACTCGGTTTTCTTCTCCGATGCTTTGATTCAAGTGAGATTTTAGGGAGGGTTTGTGTGATTCGAAATTTCGGATTATTATTCTGATTATTTTGATTCTAAGCATAAGAAAAATGCTATAAAGTTAGTTCCTGATGATATATGTTGGGATGCTTTGTAAAGTTTCTGTTTGGCATTCTTTTTGCTGCCTAGTTGATTTGGTTAGTTATTTATCTTGACCACTGTTAATTTTGTCGTGTATTTTTAGTAGATACAGTAGGTTAGAATAGTGTAAGTTAATAAAAAGGAACTTTGAGAGATACTTGTTATTTGGAATAACCATTTTATTGTACTGAGTATAAGAGAGAAATTGATATTTGATACTTTTTTATGTGGTTTTGTAACAGTGAAAGAAACCCCTGTTTCCTTTCTGGAATGAGATTTGAAGAAGCTGGTTATAATATAAAATTTGGAGAGACAAGAGTTGATTATACTGTTACATTCTGTTATACACATTTTAGTGTGTGATGAATAGTGGGCTAGAGGGAGTACTGAGCATATAGTGTGATATGTGTTAGAACTTGTGAATTTGTTAGTGTGATTGATGTCTTGACTTGGAAAAGAGCATATTTGAATGAGATGTATACTTTTCAAATTGATAGAAGCAAGGAGTGAATCTATTTTCTATTTACAACTGTCAATTTGTTAAATGGTATAGAACAAAATAATTTGAATGGAATTGTGATGTTGGGTTGACCTATAGGAATGTATTAAGGAAATATGGTGTAATTGGAGATGAAAATATAGTTGTTGTATTAGAAGATTTGATGTTGATGTTCAAAGAGTGATTATGTAGTTCATTATCATTGGAGAATTGGTTATTGCATTGTTCAGGTTTAGTCTGATCTTTAGTTTAGTTACCAACAATATTTGAAATCAGATTTCCATATTCGGGAGCTATATGGAGATATTAAAAGTTAGTAAGATGTTTAATAGAACCCTCCAAGTAGTTTTATTTGAGGTTGTGAATGTAAGGGCTAAGTTGTGGAATTGAATGATGATTTGCAAAGATATGGATTAATTAGAGAAATGCCCACTTTAGCTTAATGTAATAGTTTGAAATGTAGGGAAGAGTTAGTTATTGTTACCTTTTAGGGATGATTTATGTGAGTAAGAAGTCTTAATGAGAAAATGAGTGGTGAATGATTAAGATGGCTGTGATATGATATGGTTTTGAGGAGAATATGTCTTATATGGCTGAAATGAGAATATAAGATAAGTAGTATGATGATTAGAAGTATTATGATGCTTAAGAACTAAATGTGCTGAACAAAGCGTGAGCTGTATTGTTGTTTGAAGACTTAAGAAATAATTAAGGTGCTGTTTGGATATATTAGTTGGGTTTAAAGAGCTGTTTTACTCCACCTCTCAAGTTGGGAAGCTTTTGATAGTTGTATAATGTGATTAATAGTTTCTTAGATTGATGTTGGGAGTTAGCATGATGAATATTCTTATTGGAATTTAAATATAGTTGTGAGGGAGTTTAGCTGAGAAGTGAGAAGTAAAATTGTTAATGGAAGGAAGATATTGTAAAGATTAAGATTAAGTTGAGACATAAGATAACTTTGAGGAAGGAAGTTGAAAGTATCTATCGCAGATTTTTATATGTGAGGAGAATGGTTTAAATGTGTGACTATATTTTGATATTATAAGGATTAAG
Organism: Mimosa pudica; assembly: GCA_029929735.1. Classification (NCBI taxonomy): domain Eukaryota; kingdom Viridiplantae; phylum Streptophyta; class Magnoliopsida; order Fabales; family Fabaceae; genus Mimosa; species Mimosa pudica. Next base: position 2,344,800 of record JAKELP010000039.1, on the reverse strand, counting down.
TTTCATATTTACTTTAGTGATGATATTGGATTTTGTTATGGACTAACAATGAGTATAGTGACAATTCAAATATTTTAATAGAGTTAGAGAGTTATTGATTATTGGAATTTTATATAGGATAAAGGAAATGATGTTTGTGTTTGTGTGTTTATTTGTGATGCTTGTTTAATAATTGCTTAACGATGAGTATTGTGTTTCTTAAAGAACCTCTTAATTAAGAAAACTATGAATATGCAAATAGCTAAGTTATTAGAATTTAAATAGAATCTAGGATAGTGAATATAAAAAAGGGGTTGGGTAGCATCCATTTTAGGATATTAGAGAGACGTCAAAATTGTATACAGATACAAAAGAATAACGAGTAATTTAATTATGTGAAATCAGGAGAAGCAAGTGGAACTGCTAGTTGGCAGCATCGGGAAGGCAAGGAGAAAGCTTAGTAGCAGTCAAGGTAGCAGTTTACTTTATATATATGATACTGAATATCATAGATCAACATGAAAGTTATTTTCTCTTGATGATTATGATAATATTTAATCCTTTTGAGGAATATTGAGAAACATTGAGAATTTGTTCAGGGGAGTACTCCAGGGTATAGATGAGTCGCTCCCTCTATACCATAGTTCAGATTAAATCCTGCAGGTAAAGTACCCCCACTAGTTAGTGAATATATTGTTATTAGTGGTAGGTAGTTGAGAACCCCAGCAAGGCTGGAGGGATTATTATCATCATCATCATACAGGAAATTTATTCATATTTTTATATTATTATATGCTTGTATACAAAGTAAACTGTATTGACTGCCATTTTTCAAAGGCTCAAGGAGCTGGTGAGAAGGAGGTTATAAGGTAGGATGTTTTTGGAGTGCATATAAGGGAATAGCAGGACTGAAATTTTTGGATAGCTGTATGTACATTAGGAATACTTTTGGTGTATATAAGAAAGCATGAGTTTGTCTAGTGGTAGTTTATGATGTAAATATTTTGACCTAGGGATAGAACCTCAACACAGTGGTAAATAATAATAAATATAATAATAATAATAATATGATAGATAATAAAAGGGTAGATAAGAGGAGACTATGGGATATTTTTTAAAAGTATAAAAGTAATTTATTCTATTTTGATAAATAAATAGCTAGAAATATATTTGAAGAGAAAAGTTTAATTTTTTATATTTTTTTGGGCTTTCAACAATAGGAAAAGTATTACAAATTTATTAAAACGATATAGTATAGTAGTAAAAAGTTAAGGTGTTACACAATGCCCCTTGGTGCATACTTCTGGGGCGTTTTTGGATCTTATCCCTCACAAAAGAGAGACTATCAAAAAGTTATTCTTGATTAGATTCATAATAATTCAAATTGTAAATATTTTAAATTGTTTTATGAATTATTTTATTTTTAATTTTTTTTTAATTTTTATATCAGCAGACTTTCCTATATAGCTTTCCACTATTTTTCCTCAAACCAAACATAACATCTTTTATGATCTCGTCATTTAATATAAACCAAACATGTCTTTCATTTTTTCCATTCCATCTCAGTTTATTTCCATTAAGATACTTCTTGCGAAATTCTATACGTTCAATGTTTTGTTCAATTAACAAAAAGACAGTTGGCTTTTTGATGTCAAAGATTTTGTTTCTGACTAATGCTTGTGGTGCTGCTTTGTTTGTCTCAATTTTTGTTCCTACATAGCTTTCCACTATTTTTCCACAAACCAAACATAACATCTTTTATGATCTCGTCATTTAATATAAACCAAACATGTCTTTCATTTTTTCCATTCCATATCAGTTTATTTCCATTAAGATACTTCTTGCGAAATTCTATACGTTCAATGTTTTGTTCAATTAACAAAAAGACGCAGTTGGCTTTTTGATGTCAAAGATTTTGTTTCTGACTAATGCTTGTGGTGCTGCTTTGTTTGTCTCAATTTTTGTAGAAGTAATGATGTATTAATTGCATATTAATTCTGGAATGAGGTTTATGTGAAGTAGAACTAGAAAACCTCATATTTAGTTGTTCTTAATGGCTGTTCTGTTTTGGTATAAATTTAATTATCAAGAAGCAACTAATTGTTCTGAAATTTGATTAGAAAAAAAACGCCTAGTATGTTGGATCTTTGTTTTACTGATTGGTGCATATATGTGTTATGTTGATAATGATTTAAAGTTTCACTTGAATCCTACAATAATTATTAATGACTAGGTAGTATGGAACATTGAATTTCATGTTTACGAAAAATGGATTCTATGTGAAATTGTGTGATGCCCAAATGGTGACTTTGTGGTAAATTTACCCATCAATTACATCAACTAATAAAGAAATGTTTGCTTTAAAGTGACCATATATTATTAGAGAATTTCAATTAGTTTTTAGTTGTTCAAAGTGTAAGGTTTTAAAGTGAATTTAACTAATTAATGATTATCTTGGTGTGTAAGTTAATAAAGGATTTAGAGAAATAATAAGGGTATGTAATTATGATTGTTTTGTTTAATTGTGTTGCTTGATTTTGGGATATGAAATTTTTTAGTTCTCTGGCATCCCTATGCCACATTGTTATTACATTTTTTTTATTAGAGCCAAGTGTGTCTACTATGTAAGGCAAATACATTGTTATTAGTAGTTGGCGGTGTTTGCCGATAAAAAAAAAGTAGTTAGTGGTGCAATAGACACATGTAAATGTAAGGGATCATGTATGAGTGTTTACTAACAGGTACTAACACCAACAACGAGTGACACTATCATTATCTGAGAAGATTTAAAACTTAAATGAATGAAATAAATTGTGCTTGATATTCATTGAATTTCATTGTTTTTAAAACTGTTTTGAGTAACAAGATTAGGGGTATACTCTATATATGCTAGTATTTAATAGATTTTGTATTTTGCAACACCCGTAAAATGAGATTAGGATATTATAATCTAATTAGGATTTAGAGAAGCCATGAGTAAATTAAAAATCTTTATAAATAGGGTTAAAGGTCAATTTGGCCACCAAACAATTTCCAATGTATCAATTTGGCCTATAAACAATTTTCGGTCTCAATCTGGCCTATAAACAATATAGAAGGCTCATTTTGGCCACTACTCTACTGGAAAATACTAAAATACCCTTGAGACCTATTTAATATAATTTTTAAATATGTGGGTCCCACCTTTTAAAAATAAAAAATAATCACCCCTACCCCACCCTTCTCTCCTCCCACCTTCACCCACCACACTCCTCTCTCTCTCTCCCAACCTCACCCACCAAGGTTTCAAAGCTGGTGTGCAGCTAGCTCCTATTGCTGCAACTTTTGGGAGTCTATAGATTCAGATTTTGCCGTCTCTTTTTGCCATTTCTTTTTTTCTACAAATGCTTCCCCCACAGCCTCTAAATCAGCATCGGGAGGCAGCCCCACAATCACAAAATTTTCAAAGAGCGAGGTTGGCTCCTTATAATTCACACAATCCTACAAAAATGTCACAGCAACTTCATCAAACTGACAAGTTTGTGGTTTGAATGGACACATCAAAGCAACGTAAAAGCATCTTCAACAATCAACATGCATTCTGAGTTCATCATAGAACCATTCAAAATTATTGACCTTCAGGACAAACTGCAATTTTAAATGTCAAGATACAACAGTATTTTAGTAGTGTGCCACCGCCACGGCCATGGATTCGAGGGAGTTTGTGGAATTCGAGGGATTGGAGGTAAGGGAGGTTGGCTATGGAAGGTGGGATTTGGGCCGAGAAATTGGTGTAGGGGACGTTGTCCATGATGGTGAGGGAGATGATACGGTGCGTTTTGCGATCGCATTTGATGGTGTACCAATAGCAGCAATCAGTGTTGGGGTCCCAGGAGGCAAGGAGGTAGGGGTTGTTGAGGTCATGTTTGAATTGGAGGAGGGCTTTCTTGTCCTCTGGGTGGCAGAGAATGGCAAAAGCAGGGGATACTAGTAGGAGAAGAAAACACTTCGTAAAATGGTTGCCATGGTTTTTAGTTGTGATTTTGATGGGATGAGGGCTACTTTGTGACTGAGGGACCCGTTTATATATAAGCAATGAAGATGTTAAGAGGCGCGTATGACGCTAGCGCGAGCCATTGAGAAACTGGGGGAGACGCCAACAATATTAAAATCTGAATCAATGCCACGGCCATGGATTCAGCAGAGTGTGGGTGAGGTTGGGAGAGAGAGAGGAGTGTGGTGGGTGAAGGTGGGTGAAGGAGGGAGGAGAGATGGGTGGGGTAGGGGTGATTATTTTTTATTTTTAAAAGGTGGGACCCACATCTTTAAAAATTATATTAAATAGGTCTCAAGGGTATTTTAGTATTTTCCAGTAGAGTAGTGGCCAAAATGAGCCTTTTTTATTTTTTATAGGCTAGATTGAGACCGAAAATTGTTTATAGGCCAAATTGATACATTGGAAATTGTTTGGTGGCCAAATTGACCTTTAACCCTTATAAATAAAGTATTATGACTTTTAACAAATTTAACATCAATTTTTTTGGGAAAATTAATTTGTAGCCCCTCACAAGGGACTTAATAGTAGAAAAGTGGGGTCCTTAGGGACCTTACTTTAATATACTTCAAATACAAAAAGACCAGATTGCCCCTCCCCGTGACAAGGTCATAAGCAGGAATGACGAGGTCATGCAGTCATGCACACGTATAACAAGATCATGAGCAACTCTAACAAGGTCATGACCCATCCTGTGACAAGTTAATGGGCAAGCATTGACGAGGTCATGAGCAGGAATGAAAAGGTTATGTGCATGTATAACAAGTTTATGGGCAGAGAAGAAGGGGCAGCATGGTCTTTTTGTATTTGAAGTATATTAAAGTAAGGTCCCTAGGGACCCTACTTTAATATATGGAATTTGAGACTTTTCTACTATTAAGTTCCTTGTGAGGGATTACAAATTATTTTTCCCAATTTGTTTTAGAAATAAAGAAAAATAATTTGATAATAAATTCATCTCTCTATTATCATCACCATTGCTTCTCATTTTCTCACTTCCACCTCACTCTCTCTCCTTCGATTCTCCTTTTTCCAGCGACGCTTCTGGCGAGATTCTCACCGCCATTAACACCTGCAACCTTAGGTAAGTAAGCTTAATCTCACCGATTCTAGTTTCTTTTAAGGTCCTAAAACAAAGTTAAAATTTCATGTTTGGGTGTTGTTGTGACTGTGAAATCAATGGTTGATTAAGGTTTGAAAAGTTTCTACAAAATCTCAAATTTGTGAACTTTCAAATCCGTCGGGCTCTAGGAGAAATTGGACTTCAAGTTTAGAATTAATTAATGGTGTGATTCATTAGAGTTATAATCTGGTCTTGCGTTGCTGAATTTTTCATGGGTTAGTGTTTTCATAAATCTCGTCTTTGATTGTTAGATACCTATAATCCTTAATTGTTGCATCTGGTAGTACTCCCTCCGTTCCTAATTACTATAAGCCTACTTTGACTTTTTTGTGAAAGTTAAGGAAGAAAATTAGACCACTAAATTATAACATATCACAAATGTAATTACAATATACTTTGACTTTTTTTGGAAAGATTAAGGTTGCAAAAGAGGTTACTAAAGTATGACATATTTGATATATTTTTATATTATCCATTAGTTTATAGGTAAAATAAACTGTTTAAGGGAAAATATTAGGTAAATCAATTTATGATTAACCTATTTTGCTTTTTTAGGATTTTCCAAAAAAGTCAACTAGGTCTTATATTTATATTTAGGACCGGAGGGAGTATTTTATAACTAGAATAAACTAGTTTTGAGAAAAACAGATAATTTTAAACAATTTAAAATAATAAAGTTTGTAACTTAAATTTTCTCAAAAATGTCAAAGTTGACTTACAATTAGGAACGGATGGAGTAATATGTAATTTTCTGTTTTTTATGACTGTAGTTCTTTCCAGGAGATGCAGCAATGAGTTGTTGGTCACTAGCATCTGTTTGTACTAATCAATTTATACCATTGCCTGCTGCAAGTACCAAATCTTTTGTCAATATCAAAAGCTGCAACAGTTTCATTTGTAGTCCAAGCCAAGGAAGGTGCTGTCTCTCTGATTCTGAGAACCATCATGAAGTTAGGAGACTCGGGCTTTCTGGGATAGTTAAAGCTAGAGAAGGATTGACACATTTTCAGGAACAACAGGGAACTTGGGAAAACCCTGATGATGGCAGTGGTAGTGAGTCTGATGATGAAGAGGAGGAAACGGAAGATGAGAACTATGGCTTTGAAAGTGATTGGGAAGAGGAAGAGACAATGCCATCAGCTGTTAATGGTGTTATTTCTGTGGACAAATATGGGAAGGATATTAAAACAGGCACTTTTTGTATTCCTAGCTTATTTTTTTATTTCTTTCTTAGTTTAAACCTTATTTTTTTTTGCTGTGAAACTTAGGCTTCTTGCATTTAATCCATAATGGTTTAAGCAAATAAACTCTAGATTATGGTGAGTTTGTAAGTAAAGGAAAATGATTGAAAAATGTAGACAATAAGCATTTATTTTGACCTATTGACAATTGTCTACCTCTAAAGCCACATATTTTCATCATTACAGAGGTTGAAAGTCTTTTGGAGCCTGAAGAAAGAGCAGTCTTTCAGCAAAATGTATCTCCAAACTTGGACAAAATTGCAACTGTATGTTATTCTTGTTTTCTAACTTTTAATATGTTATTCTGTTCGACTGCTTAAAAGTTAGAAAACATGCTTACACCTAATTTTCTAACTTTTAATATGTTATTCTGGTGGGAAGCTATATGTAGAATGTACAACACATTTGAAAGTCGACATACCAACTAAATTTTAAGCATAATTAGATTTTCCAAGTTTTTTTTTGTTCAAGAAAGCTGTATGTTGAAAACTGGTATTTCAGTCATGTAGTTCCGATATCTTTATTCTTTAGGCTAAATGGAGCCCACTGCTCACTTTAGCGCTATCGATGCAGATAAGATGTATGGATCAACTGCTTGAAAGAGGTGTTGATATTGATCTTAAGAACAAGGTTAGTTTCTTCATATTTTTGCTTTCGAGTTTGTGATGTTGACAACAGTGTTTGCATAGATGTAATTTAGCTTTCTTGACAAAGCAGGAAGGTCTCACTGCACTTCATATAGCTATCATTGGAAAGAAAGAAGCTGTAATAAGCCATCTTTTACGGAAAGGTGCAAGTCCTCATGTCAAGGATAAGGTAAGGAGACATGTAGACGTAGCTTCTGAAGGTGTTGATTGTTTTTCATAGAGCATTAGTATTCATATGGTCATTGTTGTAGTAGGATGGTGCTACCCCACTTCATTATGCAGTTCTAGTTGGTGCCAAGCAAACTGTTAAGTTATTGATCAAATATAAGGTTGACGTCAACGTTGTAGATAATGTGAGCATTGATTAAAAGATTGACTTTTTTTTTATACATATTGATGGTATACATGCCTACTTTCCGTGTATGACTTTTGTGCTTTTAAATTTTTAGGAAGGTTGGACCCCATTGCATGTTGCTATACAAAGTAGAAATAGAGAAATTGCAAAAATTTTGTTAGTCAATGGTGCAGATAAGACAAGAAGAAATAAGGTAACTTTATTTACATTTAACTTAAGACTGTTGTATGTTTTGAGCATGCTACAAATCCATTTGTATTTTCTACCGGTTACATTTTTTTTATATTTTATACGGTGTTGGAGAAACTAGTTGGTCCATCACATCCTTTGTGTTCGAATTCCTGTTTACCATAGGAAATTTGCTAGCATGCCTTTATTTGTATCCATAATGGATATATATTAGCTACCAATCATTTGCTTCTTGTTTAGTACAGATTAGTAAGATTTTTCTCTAAAACCATGGTTTGAAAATTATTTGTTGCAGTTATGCCTTTTGGTTATAACTGTAAAATCTTATGTATAGGTTGTGCATGAGTTCTAAGTGTTGGCATTTTGAATCAGTTTATTCTACAATTTGGTAATGTTAGCTGCTACCTTTCCTTTTTTTGATCTTTGTTTTATGGCCGCCCATGAGAAACCTCAGTGAAATCCTTTTCTGCATAGTATCCTCTCCTCAGGACTGATCCAAGATTTAATTGATTGAATAAATAAAGTTTCATATACAAAAAGAACTAGTAGTAAAAAACAAAGATATCCTCAGGGCTGATTCATTATTCTTATATACAAAAATAGCTTGTGGTACAAATGAAAGTAGCTGAATGTGCTTGCACTCATGACTCGTCATTTTTCTAGTAAAAAAATTATTCATGGGTATCATGTATTCACTTCTGGATATAAAGATTTGGTTTGAACTGATTCATGGATGTTTCCTTTCTCTTTTGGTATATTTGATTGAATGATTGTGTTTCAGGATGAGAAAACATCATTGGATCTAAGTTTATGTTATGGAAAGGACTTCAAATCTTTTGACCTTGGTAAATTATTGAAGGTAGTTCCAGCTAACACAGATTTTTGATCTGCCAGGAGATTCAACTAAAGCCAGGATTGAAAGTTGTGAAACACAATATCCTAATGCTATTTAGTGCTGTAATGAGATTTATTCCTCCATTGTTGGAGACAATTTTTATTTGATAATTCGTCAAAATTTTCATGAGGTTGCCCTTTGTCTTGTAAAAATCAAAGGTTGATTTGAATAAATTTTGCAGCATGTCACTATTAGAAAAAGAACTGAGACAGAATCAGTGTACATTAATGAAGATGCGCATTAGTTTCAGAAATTATGATGTAGGGCGAAGGCCTAAAAATGATATATGACTATTGGTCAAGGAAAAAAATAGTACATAACTATTTCTAAGTACACAAATAATACCTAACTTTTACCATATGATCAAGAATGATTTTTTCACTAATATGACAATAAGATTAGACATGAAAAGTCTAAAATGCCCGTATAAATTAATCACCACCCGGTAAAAGTTTTTTAATTTATAAGGGCATTTTGGACATTTCATGTCTAATCTTATTGTCATATTGGTGAAAATATTATTTTTATCTCTAGTTGAGTATCGTTTGCATATCTTAAAATAGTTATATACTATTTTTGTTCTTTGCTCAACAAGCATTAACTCCCGTGCGTTGCACGGAGGATTTAAATTCCCAAAGAAAAATCTATTTACAATACATACACTATATTTGATCGTTAGAAGACCAAACCAAACAAAAAGGGTGATTAAGGGCTGCAACTATAACATAGTTGTATGTGGTACATCACAAGAATACAGCAAAACATAGCTCAAAAGACAGTTTGAGTGCAACAGAAACATAGGCTGCTACTCATACAAAACCAACCTCAAATCAGATTGAAATGTTCAATCTGTAATGATACAACAATAGTCTTTGTGGAAGGAAAAGCATATATGCTTTTAGTGAGTTTACTTCCAACAAACATTGTTATTCTTTTCGACACACAATCTGCTCATTTACAAAATACCCAATAGTATATCAACTAAATATAAATGTACTGGAGGGTATATCAAAAGGTCAGAAATGGTTCCAATACTCCATCTAAATATCATGGTCTTTTCCACATCACATGATCTGTAGCATTACAAAAGACGGAAGAGCACAAAAATTAAATTCAAATGGCTGGAATGATGATTTATAACCAAGGAAACAGTTCCAATCCTTCATACAAAGCAAAAAAGGATCAATGGTTGTCCACATTTGAGAAAACCTCTTGAGAGACAACATTAGTTATTGTCTTTCCCTCCTCCCATATTTATGATTTTCTGCAGTGAGTTTTCATTCCAAAACCTAAAAAAATGAAAAGAAAAATGCTCAATGTCAAAATGATCATAAAAATTACCTTTCCCTTGATACAAAATAAAATTCAAGTATAAGCAAACTCTCATCAAATGATGATCCCACAATATAAAAGATTAGCAATTCAATTCCAGATCATAAACATTACCTTTCCCATGAACTGAAAAGGAAATTTAATATAAAGCATCAGCAGTTTAGAAAAGGTAGTCTTTGGAGAGTAGAGTTTTCTATATACTTGCAGTGAAACAAAATCACAGAATTAGTGTTTGACATGCCATTAAACACAACATAGGAGTATCCTAGCCAAGACAAAACATGAAAAGGACAAAAACTAAATGACAAAATTGGTGGAGAATTTTTTGGTTCACCTGCTTGTTTGCAGTATGTTCAATAAAGAAATATTAATGAAGCCCCTAGCAATAGACAGCATAACCACCAATAAATGCAAAAACAATAAGCTACCTTCTACTATATAAATAGAACATCTTCACCATTAATTAGCTTTATGTAGCTGCAAATCCCTGGCTACTGATGAGAGCGTGCTGCAAGATGGGAGGAATTACTTACATCATATATACATGGATTGCATGCTGCAAGATTGTTTGTTCTGATTTTGAAAATACCTGAATCACAAATATACGGCCTACTCATCAGAATGCATCTCTGTGCAAAAACTACCATATTTTGTGTTATACATTTATTTTCTTGTTGATTTCCATATTGCTACCATCTACCTTAGTTAAGAACGACCCCCTTGAGACCAATTAGAGATGGAGTGGGGGAATTGTAATTTTGATGTCCAGAATAGTATATATTTAATGAGTAATCAAGAAATCTGTTGCCTTATGTAACCTTGCCTGGACAGAAACCAAAAACACCAGGATGAGTAACCCACTTAATGAAATGGCAGAGCATAGTAGAAATCTGCCATTACATCAGAATCAATTACTCCTCAAGCCTAAAATGATGACCAAGGCAAAAGCATAGTAGAAATCTGTCACTACCTTTAGCCTTCCAATAGCAAACAAAATTGAGAGAGAAAAAAAATACACACATCTAAAATATCATAAACTAAAATTCCATAAACTAACTCACTGAATTCCAGACCACTTTTAGATCACTTTAACAAACAATAAAAAATACATGACAAAGCCATTTAGCCCCATTTCTCCAACATCTTCAAAAGAGAACATTTACGAGGACACTGAATGTCAACTTATTCAATCAATGTCACCTAAGACCAAGAACAAAAAGAGAATTAATGAGCAAACCTCAGAGTGGATGTGATCAGAATTAGGATTAGTACCTTGAGCTGGCAAGCCTAGGGCATCACCAACATTAGCAATGACACTATGGCAGGGTGAGGCTCTTCAATCAGGATTAGAAAATCAATCCAAAGTTTTATTTTATATACAGAAAAATGAAATAGAGGTCATTGGACTGAAACAGAAAATGGCAGAACAGTGATGGGAAATAAAGGAGAGATGAAAGAGAGAGAAGAAAAGTGAGGAGGTGAAAGGGCAACATGAAAATATATCGAAGAAATCAAAACATACATGATAATCAAGTTCCATAACATCAAAACATTGCAGAAATCAAGATTATGCTAAAGAGAAATAGTCTTAATGTAGTGAAAAATCACACACTTGATAATGAGAAATGCACCCCAATTATGTAAAGATGCTGACATGGGACTATGGGAGGCTAAATCCAAATGAAAATATATCAAAGTCATACATAGTCATTAAATTCAATCAAAACTATGAAACTAAGAAATGAAGATAAAGAGGGAAAACCTGGACAAAAGAAGAAGATCATCTTCCACCTCAACCAAAGAGTTATCACCAAATAGCATTCATACCTCTGGCCCTTGAAATCATGAAACACAAAACTCCTTAACATTAGGCAGATATGATCAGCAAAAAATTGAAGAATCAAACTTGATTGGAAGAAAAATGGGTGTAGGTGAAGAGAAACGAAACAAAAAGAATAGAAAGATCAACCAACCTGAACGATGATAAAGCCCAGTGATTGAAGAAACTGAGGAAGAAGAAGACTGGAGAGAGAAATGGTTTTCTTATTGCAACAAAGGGAAAGGCGAAGATGCTTTCCATCTAAATATATCCAGAATAAAACAAACAAACAATAAACCTGATAAAAAAGGAAGGTTAGACAAATTTCAGGTTTATAACTTCAATCTGGTGTGATATAGACTAAGGAGATGTACAATAAACCAAAGAACATAGAAAAACACACCGCTAGGGAATGAGGTCCAAAGGTAAACAGAGAGAAAATGGGTTTGAGTTGATTATCGGTTTTGAAGAACATTTAAAATAGGCAGACAAAAGAAGAAGAAGAGGGGAAAATCAACACGGCTCAAAGAGGAAATACTTGTAAATTGATGACCGAGATTTGCGCGGGAAGATTTTGCTATTACTTTATAAATAAATAAATAGTTATGTATCATTTTCGGGTCTCCGCTCTATGATGAGAATGTTGAAAGTCCCATGTTTTCTAAGATGCTATCTAATTAAACTAGATTGATAATTTGATCCTTGAAGGATGGCCACATTTAAACTTCTAAGATAACAAAGTTGTTTGCTTTTGTCACTAAATATGTTCTCCCAGCCAAGCTTGCTTATCACATAGCTAAGTCATATCATAATATATATATTCTTCATATTATTGAACATAATTCTTCGTTTATGAGGATAGAATTATGCTCATCAACTCCACTTAAACTTAACCCGGTCGAAGCCTTGCCCATTGGCTCAGGTTTTTATTATCAGACCTTACTTACGTCATGTTCTTTTCTCCAGGTTCTCAAGTTCTTTTAATATAAGAGTGACATGTGTCCTTTTATAACAATCATCCATTCAATCTAATGGCCTATATTGAAAGAACTTGAGAACCTGGAGAAAGGAATATGATGTAAGTTTTTCCCTTTATTATCAACCTTGTGTTTTTCTAGTGGTTGATGAAATCTGGTTAAGTTTTACCAAGTTGATTTAAGGAGTTAGTTTTTTTAAGGATCGATATAATTTTTTTAAAAAAGCAGAAAAAAGGGAGAAAAAAGGGAGGTGAGGTTGTGTACAACAAAAAATGAGGATAGAATTATGCTCATCAACTCCACTTAAACTTAACCCGGTCGAAGCCTTGCCCATTGGCTCAGGTTTTTATTATCGGACCTTACTTACGTCATGTTCTTTTCTCCAGGTTCTCAAGTTCTTTTAATATAAGAGTGACATGTGTCCTTTTATAACAATCATCCATTCAATCTAATGGCCTATATTGAAAGAACTTGAGAACCTGGAGAAAGGAATATGATGTAAGTTTTTCCCTTTATTATCAACCTTGTGTTTTTCTAGTGGTTGATGAAATCTGGTTAAGTTTTACCAAGTTGATTTAAGGAGTTAGTTTTTTTAAGGATCGATATAATTTTTTTAAAAAAGCAGAAAAAAGGGAGAAAAAAGGGAGGTGAGGTTGTGTACAACAAAAAGTCAAAAAAATTGCTAAAAAGAGGAGAGAAACATGTTTGTTAGAATTATGTGGAAAACAGATTACAAAAACAAAAAACAAAAAAGTAAAAAATGAAAAGAATAAAAAATAATGATAAAACACACACACACAGATATATATATATATATATATATATATATATATATATATATATATATATATATATATATATATATATATATATATATATATAAACTAGCCGTTAAAAAATAAAGATAGTAACAAGAAATAAAATTTTAAAATAATAACAATGAGAGGAGTTAGTTATGAAAAGAAAGGGAGAGTTGCTAAAAGAAAGGGAGAGGAACATAGTTTGTTAGAAAGGAAAAAAATGCAACTACGCGGCTGCGCCAGTCGAAAATGGAAATGGAAAGAAAGCAATTATATCTAAAAGTAAGTTAAAAATGCAGTGAAATTTAAACTGAAACAATCAAAAGTTTTGCATGTAAAGTACTTTTGAATTGAATAATTTTTCTGTGGGAAAGAAAATGAAAAGTAAAAGAGGACACAGAAGAATAAAAACAAGAGAAAGACAATTGAGTGGAATGGAAAAGGGAAAAATGATTTGGTGCTTTTTTATAGAAGCTATAAATCTTCCAAGAAAATTGAAATGAAAGATGGGTAGTTTAGAAAATTGGAAATTCTTGAATAAAAAACCAACATTGTATGAAAAACAAAAATAAAAAAATATATATAGAAATGTTTAAGAGTTCAAAGAATCCGAAAAACATACCAAGGATCTCCGGTGTTGGTATATATGGAATTATAGCTAAGAGAGAGATATCAGAAATTATATTAATTAGACCCCTAAAGGGTATTTTAGTATTTTCCATTAATTTATTGGCTAAAATGAGCCATTTTTATTGTTCATTAACTAAAATGATACTCCTTCCGGTCCTAACTATAAGACCTAGTTACATAATTTGGGGAGATTAAGGAAAGTAGTTAAATTAGTTATTTTCACATATTTTCCCAATAATACCCCTCTTTATTTTGTTCCTAGTCAATCGAATCCCTCCCTTTATCCCTTTCTCTGTCTACACGATCACTTTTTTAGGGATCGATCTTCTTCTTCCCAACTAAAGGAGAAGAGGAAGTTTGGTTTATGGCGACCAGAGGCGTGAAATTCGCCGGCGATGGATTCTGAATTTGAGATAGAGAAGATGATTGAACAAGTGCTTTTCTGAACAAGGCGTGGCCGGTTCAATTCAGGAGAGAGATGAGTTTCTTGAACTTGGAGACGGTGACATCTGTAACATCCTGAAAATTTAATACAGGATTAGGAAATGTTTTTAGTAAATGACCATTTGAGAATGTGAAATTTTAGGATTTTTGGAAAATTTGGTTATTTTTAGAGGTTCTAGACAAATAAGTACCTAAGATGATAGATTAAATGATTTGAGAGATTTGATTAGAATTCAAACTGTGGGAGACCAATTGAAAGATTTTATGGTAAATATATGAGTATAAAAAGGAATATTCCATAGCATAAAGAATATGTCTCCTTTTTCTTTTACTTTCCCTTTTTCTTTCTTTTTCTCTTTCTCTCTTTTTACTTTCTTTTTATTTTCTTCTTCTTCTTTCCTCATCAAACACGGCCTCCTCCCCCACACCAACAACAAATCCGTCACTCCCTCCCCCAAGCCACTTCCAACTTCGTTTTCACTCCCTCCTCCACGTTACTTCCATTTTTCTTCTTCTTCCAAGCTTGTGAATTGCGTGGTTTGCTTCATCCTCAATGTCAGCACGTTTTTGCTTCACCCTCCACCTTTCCTTTTCATTTCTTTTTTGTTTTCCGGCGGGTTATAGGCGGCTGACGCGGTGAACGGCGGCGGTGGGGTAAGCTTTGCATTTTCCTTTGATTCTCCAAACCTTTCTTCCTTTCCAACTTCATTTTCTTTTTCTCATTTTGCCTCTTGGTTCAGCTCGGCCAGCCACTATTGTGGCCCCCTTCCGGCGAGATTCAAGGCATTTTCCGGCGGGTCTTGACTACTCTTTCACTTAGAAACCATGTAAGCATCCCTACCTAAAGGATTTTTTGGATTTTTAGATAAAAGCTCTCTCTTTTGAAGTTAGGGTTTTGGGTATATTAAAAATTTTTGGAATTTTAATGCTTTAATATTGAAATGGAGGCATTTAATTTGAGTATTCTTGGGAGCAATTGGATTTTCTATAGAAGATTAAATATGTAGAAATTTTTGGTGATGGTTATGATACTTTGAAAGTAGGATTTGCACAAAATTAAATCCTTGAAGCTTTAAACAAGAAATTGTGGTAATTTTAGTGGGTATTGGAAGATATTTAGAAAGTATTTAAGTTATTGGAGTGGAGATTTATTTTGGGAATTTTATAGACATTTTTGGACTCTTTGAAGTTGTGTTTTGTTAATGAAAGATTATTTAACTGAATTGGTGGTTAATAAATGCTTGTTGAGGTTATGTTAGGATGATGAAATATTAGTTTTAGTTGGATTGGTGTTTGTAAGGAAATTTGGTAGTTAAAGTGTGGATTAAGTGATAATTTGGTTAGGTAAAGGTGTGCTTCATTTGTGGTGGAGTGTTTGTGAAGTTAAGAAGTTACTTTGAGTTGTAAATTTGATATTAATATGGTGGTTTGGTGGTTGGTGATTGTTTTGAAATTTTATAGGCATTTTTAGTTCTTCAAAGTGGAATTTCGTTTATGTGGGCTGTATGGATTAAGTTGGGAGTTAAGATATGTTTGTGTAGGTGTTATGAAGATGTTGGAAAAGTGAAATGGTTTGGAATTGTTTTTGGGAAGGAGTTGTTAAATAAAGAGCAAGATTAAAGAGAGATTTGTTAAGTAATGATGTATTTGGAAGGGGGAGAAAGTTTTTGAGTTTAAGAGGTCACTTTGAGTGATTAGTTTAATATGAATGTGGGTTTTGATGGATTTTAACATGGTGAGCTAATTTTACAAGAGTTAGGAGGAGTGGAAAAATTAATGATGTAGAAGTTATAAGTAAATGGATAAAGGAAATTATGATAGTTTAAGGAATATAAATTAGTATAGATGTTGAAATTAATTTATTACTTCTTTTTGTTTGAAATTGTTTAAAAAGTTGAGTCAAAGTCACTTACAAAGTGCCTTGACCCATTTAGGAATTGTGGGATTATTGTAGACGGCAGGTTTTCGGGCGGAGTTTGAGGACTGCTTTTATCCGGGTATACCTGCTGCTGTTAAGTTTCGCAGGTAATCACGCTTAACTGACTGTGATACTGAGGGTGACGGTAGTTGAGGATTTCTAAAATCCTCTTCTACTTATATATATAAATGAAATGTGTTCAGATTATTTTATATTTAAACGTGGGGTATATGGTACCTTTCTAAATACACTGTACTTTATATATATACATATTCATATATAAATCTTTTGTATGTTGCATGACACTGATTATTAGTACCGTCGGCCGATGTAACCATCGATTTGCGCAAATCGATGGGTTAATTGTACAGGTTCCTCAGATTGTAAAGGAACCAGGGATGTTCTCACATTTAAAGTGCTCCCGTTTTCATGCTTTCAGATTTGAGACTGGGCACAATGTCAATCACGTTTATTTTTGTCTATTGAGAGATGGATGTATCTGTACTGTATATATGTGTATATATTATGTGGTTATGCAGGTTTTGAAAACTGTGGTACCCTTTAGACGCTCCACTACCCCACCTCTGAGTCTCACAGTGAGTTAAGTAGTGATTACTGAGATATAGTTTTGTCTCACCCCATTCCCTTTATTTTTTTCAGGTGATCATGCCAAAGGGATGCACAGAGGAAAGGGAAGGAGCTGTCCGGCCTGCGCTTAGACAGAGAGTAGGCCGGTGGTGATCTATTAGGATTATATATATTGCCATTTTATTAGGCTGCATTCGCTTCCGCATTTGTTGGTAGTTATTTTGAAGAATTGATTGGTTGGATAAATGTGTTGGCTGTTTTTGGTAAATTGTTGTGTAGTTCCTAATACTGTTGTGATGTAATAGTGGAAATTGTATTACACACTATGTTAGTGTGATCACTGATTGTGTACTACTTGTAGATTATTGCTACATGGGGATTGACTGAGAATGGAAAGGAAATCTTGTTTCCTGTTTATGGAATGCAGGTGGATTTATCGTTCAGGAGGATTGTCTGCTAATGGAAAGACAATTTCTTTTCCTGATACGAATGAATTAGATGATTGAAATTAGAGATGAATAATTGTGCTTTTTGATACTAATAAGTTGATTGTGTTTGTTGTGATTTAGTGATACAGGTGTTTGTTTTGGAATAACTGGGTTAAGGAAAATATTTTTCCTAACAGGGTTATGTGACACATTGAGGGTGTGAATAACTGTATGCTTTCTCTTTATGTAACCATGTTAGATGGGCCCCGCTCTAATATGGTTACCTTTTTATGTATTTGATTGGTTTCTTTTCTAACCATGTTAGATGATCCTTTTCTAACATGGTTATATTTGTGTTATTGCACTGAGTGTAGGGATTGGTCAGGATGATGATAGTTCTTTTGCTAACTATGTTAGGAGATTCTCTTTTCTAACATAGTTAGATATGTGCTAAGCATATGCTTGGAATCTTAGTAGAGAAATTCTTTTGCTAACCATGTTAGGTGAATCTTTTACTAACATGGTTAGACATCATTTGTTTGGAGTATCTGAGTATGTGTTTAATTAGGTGAAGGCTAGTAGGTTAATAATTCGTTAGTAGGAGGTACGTTACAACTTGGTATCAGTTTTATGGTAAACGATACCCTGCCTGTTGCATTGTATATAGAATGGCAATATATATTCCTTTTCCCTTCCCGATGTGCATGATCACTAACCCTTGTTTTGAGGATATGTGCAGTGAATTTTGCGGACAAAATTCCTATGGTGGGGAGAGCGGTCATTCCGTACTAAGATTTATTTGAAGTAGAATGATTAGAATGAGACTTACTCAGGTTTGACACTTGCTGAAGTCTCTCAAGTGCTTGCATTTATGATTATTAAATCTTTTTCCGCTTTTATTTTAAAAGCGAAGTGGCATTGAGGTAAAATGAAAGTTCTAGTATGGTGGGTAAGGTTTCACTTGGCTTATTAGTTATGAGGAGAGAAAATGTTCGTTAGGATGCGTGCCAACAAGTTGGTAACTTTCAGTTTCTAGCTCATGGACTTCTATTAAGATATAGGGAACATCTAATATGTCTAGAAGGAATACAAATAAACCATGTAGGAAGATTGATTTGAGTCACAGTTGGATTATACTTTGCGGTGATTTAGAATTCCAATTAAGGATATATTTGGTCCTTATTAATGGATGAAGAAATCCTTATAGAGGTATAGCTCAAAGAATGGTCATATGGAATAGGAAGCATTTGAATATAGAACAAGTTATAGCAACTGAGTGAGATCGGGAAGGAATGTTTCGATTACTATATTTCAAGATTCAAACTAATTTGATAATTGTAGAATTGATCACTTTATATAATAAGTGTGCGTATTCGTGCAGTGATGGTGAGATTGTGATATTAGGAGTTGCACTTTAGTCAAGTTATATGGGAGTAAATATGGATTAATTGATATGTTGACTTGAGTTGGATATTGGGAAAATATTAAGTTGGATTTTTTTTAAACATAGAGGAAAAGGTTGAAACTATTTGATATCAATACATCGAAGAAGAAGAAACGTAGTTACATTTTAGTGATACAAAGGCATGAGAGCAATTCAAGTCCAAGGAGATATTTATGTTAGGATTAGTAATAGGTATAGAGGTTATGAGATGAGAATAAGTTGGTATGAATTCTTCGAAAGAGAAAATGCATAAAATAATTGAGATTACAATTGAGGGTTGTTTAGCTTGATTTTAGAATTTGGGAGTTATATTATGACTTAGATTACGTGATTGATGATTATATTCCTTAGGTTAACAAAATTCTTGTGTGGAAAGCCTGATTAGTATTGAAATTAAGGGTGCTTTTGAAAGAGATAAGATGTTAGAATCAGTATTCAAGGACGAGTGGATCAATTGGATAATAATACGATAGTTGAATATTTTTGGCTTAGAAGGACATTGGTGATTTTGAAATATGAATTTGTTGAGAGATTCATGGGTCCCATCAAGTTGAATAAGTTTAATGCATGTCTAATGGTGCAGTTTTATTGGAATAAAATATAACTTTTAGAGGGAAAATGTTACATTGATAGTTGGAGGACTAGCGAGGTCTTGAATGGATTATTCTTGGGCTTTGATGATATTGAATTTTAAAGTTTAAATTGTGTTAAGGAAACAAAAATGGTTGGATTATGATCGCTTATGAATATGAGTTTATGGTTTTATATATATGTAGGAAGCAAGTGAAGAGGACACCTATAGTTAGTCAATCCCCGGTGAGACCTAGTTGGTTGAAGTTGGATATGAGTTTGAACTTTCTCTTGGTTGTTACCTAAGCTTGATTTCCATTTGAGGTATTTTAATTATGGGCATTTGAATTATGTTTATGGGGTCTAAGGGCTTATTTAGGTTCAACACTTATGCTGGAATAAGTTAATTTGGCTAATTATGTTGTAGATTTTGAAAAGGGAATTGAGAATATCCTTAGGCTTGAAATTAATTTAAATGTACTTGGAAGGTGTGAGTAGTTAAATTAGGTTAATGTTGGGAAATGTGGAGTATGAATGCACACTGGGTAATTGAGATTGCTTCTGACTTGAAACTTAAATTAGCTAGAGTGGTGATGATTTTGGAAACTCTCTTTAACCTTGAGGTATTCATGATTCCTATATTATTAAGGGTACGTATGGGTATGAAACTCTCTTTAACCTTGAGATTGCTTTATGAAATTAATGAAGTATGAGAATGGTGTTTGAGTTGATTTTTGGTTGTTCAAAGGGATGTGAATTATGTGTGAGACTTAGGTAATTGATTCAAAAAGCACTTTTGGAATGTGAGTTACCGACTCTATTAAGATTGCATATGAATATAGATAATAAGCGTTAGGTAATTACTGGTGGGGGTATTTCAAATTGAGGATTTATATTAGAAGTTGTAGCGATTACTATGGTATAGTGATTTTTGTAGTTTTACTGGCTATTGGAATTGGAAATGATATTGGTGAGGGAAGATTTATGATGTAGATTCAGATAATATTGTCGATAAGATAAAAGTTGTAAATGCTATAAATATGGTTATGACCTTAAGTTAAAGGAGAATTGTGAGGTTTCTCTTGGTTTATCAGGCATATTGATGTTAATACTTATGAAGAATTCAATCGGTACAAATCGTTGGGACTAATATAGGTGGAATTATGAGATTTAAGTTAAAATTGACTGGCTTGTATTGATTAAAGTTAGAGGCATTTGACAGGAATGAACAATTTTGATAATTGGAGAAAAATGATGATTATGGGTTGAGGATTGACTAGAAAAGTTTGGTTAAAAAGTGAAATGGAGGAAGAAAAATTAAATTTAGGTTTTGAATTAAAGTTGATTTAGGAGGATTGTTTAAGATTAAGATGAAGAATATATTAGTTATGAGTTGAAGAATAAGTAAGATAAATTGTTGAATTTGAGGTTTTATCGCGCTTACAGGAATATATATACTATTTTGGTCATGAAACTTAGTATTATTGGGTACGAATTAGTGTTTAGGCTCGCGGACACAACTGAAGTAACTATATATGGTATTGGTGAATAATTTGTGTATGAAGTGATTTAAATAGATTTAGCATGAATTCTTGAGTCATTAAGATAAGCGAGATTTTATGTTGAGTATAAAGACAAAGGAGTGAGTTTAATAGTGTTAATCATATTTAGTATTAGCAGTATGGTGGTTTAGTGAAATACTAAATGGAGGATTGGAGTTTTGTGACAAGTTGTCATTATTTTATTGAGAAAATTAAGATGATTCGAGTTAATGATTGATTTTGGAGCCGTGATTATGTGTGAGATAAGAATGTAAGAAGAATAGCTGAAGTTAAAATATTAGGTTGAAGTTTTAGCGAACTCTTAATTAATTCTTTGGAAATAAATGCAAGTGCTTTTGATGATGAACTTGATATGGTGTAACATATATAAAGTTACAGTTATGAGGCAAGTAAAGAATGAATTTTTACAGGAATTTTTGTTTGGCAAATAAGAAGTGAGAGCATAGGATTAAACTTAGTGAAATTATTGGATATAGATTTAAGTCCCTCATACAAGTAGAAGAACTATATCATAAATAGGAATATGAAATAGTGGAAATCGTTTTAAGTAGCAACCTCAAGATTCCAAAGTAGATAAAAATGATGGGAAGTATTATTGTGTGTAGGATCGAATTAAGAAAGTTTAGGTGTTGACATTGATTCTTGAACCATTTGTGGGTTAGAAGATAATGATTTTCAAGGTGGAATTGTCTTTAAATTAGAGGTCTTACCATAGAACTTGGTCCAAGGATTTGACAATGTAATTGATTGGTGTGAAATATTTGATAAGGGAACCAAGAATGACTCTCATAGTCTTATAAGTTAAGGAGATTAGACCATTAAGGTGTAGAAAGCTTGGAATTATGACATGAAGATTTAGAAGAGAGAAATGACTTCGATCAGGTTGACTAGAATTTGAAACTTTTATTCCCTAATGCAAGTTCTTAGCAATGTATTGAGTGGATTATGCTCAGTATTTTTCTTAAAGAGGTTAGACATAACGAATTTTGAGGGCAAAATTCCTAAAAGGTGGGGAGAATTGTAACATCCTGAAAATTTAATACAGGATTAGGAAATGTTTTAGTAAATGACCATTTGAGAATGTGAAATTTTTAGGATTTTTGGAAAATTTGGACATTTTTAGAGGTTCTAGACAAATAAGTACCTAAGATGATAGATTAAATGATTTGAGAGATTTGATTAGAATTCAAACTGTGGGAGACCAATTGAAGGATTTTATGGTAAATATATGAGTATAAAAAGGAATATTCCATAGCATAAAGAATATGCCTCATTTTTCTTTTACTTTCCCTTTTTCTTTCTTTTTCTCTTTCTCTCTTTTTACTTTCTTTTTATTTTCTTCTTCTTCTTTCCTCATCAAACACGGCCTCCTCCCCCACACCAACAACAAATCCGTCACTCCCTCCCCCAAGCCACTTCCAACTTCGTTTTCACTCCCTCCTCCACGTTACTTCCATTTTTCTTCTTCTTCCAAGCTTGTGAATTGCGTGGTTTGCTTCATCCTCAATGTCAGCACGTTTTTGCTTCACCCTCCACCTTTCCTTTTCGTTTCTTTTTGGTTTTCCGGCGGGTTATAGGCGGCTGGCGCGGTGAACGGCGGCGGTGGGGTAAGCTTTGCATTTTCCTTTGATTCTCCAAACCTTTCTTCCTTTCCAACTTCATTTTCTTTTTCTCATTTTGCCTCTTGGTTCAGCTCGGCCAGCCACTATTGTGGCCCCCTTCCGGCGAGATTCAAGGCATTTTCCGGCGGGTCTTGACTACTCTTTCACTTAGAAACCATGTAAGCATCCCTACCTAAAGGATTTTTTGGATTTTTAGATAAAAGCTCTCTTTTGAAGTTAGGGTTTTGGGTATATTAAAAATTTTTGGAATTTTAATGCTTTAATATTGAAATGGAGGCATTTAATTTGAGTATTCTTGGGAGCAACTGAATTTTCTATAGAAGATTAAATATGTAGAAATTTTTGGTGATGGTTATGATACTTTGAAAGTAGGATTTGCACAAAATTAAATCCTTGAAGCTTTAAACAAGAAATTGTGGTAATTTTAGTGGGTATTGGAAGATATTTAGAAAGTATTTAAGTTATTGGAGTGGAGATTTATTTTGGGAATTTTATAGACATTTTTGGACTCTTTGAAGTTGTGTTTTGTTAATGAAAGATGATTTAACTGAATTGGTGGTTAATAAATGCTTGTTGAGGTTATGTTAGGATGATGAAATATTAGTTTTAGTTGGATTGGTGTTTGTAAGGAAATTTGGTAGTTAAAGTGTGGATTAAAGGATAATTTGGTTAGGTAAAGGTGTGTTTCATTTGTGGTGGAGTGTTTGTGAAGTTAGGAAGTTACTTTGAGTTGTAAATTTGATATTAATATGGTGGTTTGGTGGTTGGTGATTGTTTTGAAATTTTATAGGCATTTTTAGTTCTTCAAAGTGGAATTTCGTTTATGTGGGCTGTATGGATTAAGTTGGGAGTTAAGATATGTTTGTGTAGGTGTTATGAAGATGTTGGAAAAGTGAAATGGTTTGGAATTGTTTTTGGGAAGGAGTTGTTAAATAAAGAGCAAGATTAAAGAGAGATTTGTTAAGTAATGATGTATTTGGAAGGGGGAGAAAGTTTTTGAGTTTAAGAGGTCACTTTGAGTGATTAGTTTAATATGAATGTGGGTTTTGATGGATTTTAACATGGTGAGCTAATTTTACAAGAGTTAGGAGGAGTGGAAAAATTAATGATGTAGAAGTTATAAGTAAATGGATAAAGGAAATTATGATAGTTTAAGGAATATAAATTAGTATAGATGTTGAAATTAATTTATTACTTCTTTTTGTTTGAAATTGTTTAAAAAGTTGAGTCAAAGTCACTTACAAAGTGCCTTGACCCATTTAGGAATTGTGGGATTATTGTAGACGGCAGGTTTTCGGGCGGAGTTTGAGGACTGCTTTTATCCGGGTATACCTGCTGCTGTTAAGTTTCGCAGGTAATCACGCTTAACTGACTGTGATACTGAGGGTGACGGTAGTTGAGGATTTCTAAAATCCTCTTCTACTTATATATATAAATGAAATGTGTTCAGATTATTTTATATTTAAACGTGGGCTATAGGGTACCTTTCTAAATACACTGTACTTTATATATATACATATTCATATATAAATCTTTTGTATGTTGCATGACACTGATTATTAGTACCGTCGGCCGATGTAACCATCGATTTGCGCAAATCGATAGGTTAATTGTACAGGTTCCTCAGATTGTAAAGGAACCAGGGATGTTCTCACATTTAAAGTGCTCCCTTTTTCATGCTTTCAGATTTGAGACTGGGCACAGTGTCAATCACGTTTATTTTTGTCTATTGAGAGATGGATGTATCTGTACTGTATATATGTGTATATATTATGTGGTTATGCAGGTTTTGAAAACTGTGGTACCCTGTAGACGCTCCACTACCCCACCTCTGAGTCTCACAGTGAGTTAAGTAGTGATTACTGAGATATAGTTTTGTCTCACCCCATTCCCTTTATTTTTTTCAGGTGATCATGCCAGAGGGATGCACAGAGGAAAGGGAAGGAGCTGTCCGGCCTGCGCTTAGACAGAGAGTAGGCCGGTGGTGATCTATTAGGATTATATATATTGCCATTTTATTAGGCTGCATTCGCTTCCGCATTTGTTGGTAGTTATTTTGAAGAATTGATTGGTTGGATAAATGTGTTGGCTGTTTTTGGTAAATTGTTGTGTAGTTCCTAATACTGTTGTGATGTAATAGTGGAAATTGTATTACACACTATGTTAGTGTGATCACTGATTGTGTACTACTTGTAGATTATTGCTACATGGGGATTGACTGAGAATAGAAAGGAAATCTTGTTTCCTGTTTATGGAATGCAGGTGGATTTATCGTTCAGGAGGATTGTCTGCTAATGGAAAGACAATTTCTTTTCCTGATACGAATGAATTAGATGATTGAAATTAGAGATGAATAATTGTGCTTTTTGATACTAATAAGTTGATTGTGTTTGTTGTGATTTAGTGATACAGGTGTTTGTTTTGGAATAACTGGGTTAAGGAAAATATTTTTCCTAACAGGGTTATGTGACACATTGAGGGTGTGAATAACTGTATGCTTTCTCTTTATGTAACCATGTTAGATGGGCCCCGCTCTAATATGGTTACCTTTTTATGTATTTGATTGGTTTCTTTTCTAACCATGTTAGATGATCCTTTTCTAACATGGTTATATTTGTGTTATTGCACTGAGTGTAGGGATTGGTCAGGATGATGATAGTTCTTTTGCTAACTATGTTAGGAGATTCTCTTTTCTAACATAGTTAGATATGTGCTAAGCATATGCTTGGAATCTTAGTAGAGAAATTCTTTTGCTAACCATGTTAGGTGAATCTTTTACTAACATGGTTAGACATCATTTGTTTGGAGTATCTGAGTATGTGTTTAATTAGGTGAAGGCTAGTAGGTTAATAATTCGTTAGTAGGAGGTACGTTACAACATCTGTGAGATCTAAGCAATCGGTGAGATAGGCTTGTGAGATAGTTGGCAGATGAGATTCTCCATGCCTTTTAATCCTTCAGATGCGGCCTCTTGAATTGCTCTCTGTTCATTGATTTTGGGGAGATGAGAAATTGAAGTGTTGAATTCAAACAGCCATGGAAGTTGCATTGGTAGGTTAGAAGAAAGAAAGATTGAGGTAAATGAAAAAACAAAGATAACTTGTACAGAGGAAATGATGAAGACGACATCATTTCCATGATTATTTATGAGCAGTGTTTGCGATTTGTGAGGGTGAAGAGTCAGGTATTATCGGGGTGTGTGAAGGGCAATTTAGGAAGAAGGTGAGACAAATTCTAATTAGGTCTTATATTTAGGACCAAGATTGAATCCCTAAATAGGTCTTATATTTAGGACCGGAGGGAGTATATTTTATCTTCTTTGGCCAAATTGACCTTTTTGTAATAGTTTATTGGACAAAATGACATTTAACCCTAAATTTAAACTTCTCATGTTGGACTATTTTTTACGCATTTATATTGTTGGAGGTCATAATCATGGTGGGGCCAGACATGCTTAAGCTTACAGAAGTAGCTTTTATTTAGTGTATAAAAGACATATATAAATTTTATACTCCCTCCGGTCCCTAATGTAAGAGCCCAAAATTTGAATGGTTTTGGTCCCTAATGTAAGAGCTCACCACATATTCTCTCCTCATTTAATGCATTTTTTCCTACTTTACCCCTAACTCTCTTTCATATTTATTAATGTTTATGTATTTCTCTCTCTTAAAAGTACCATAATAAATATGGGCAATTTTGGAAAAGAAGCATTAACTCCAGACACCCAACTAACATTCACATGTTTTCTTAAGAAGCGTTTTTTTGACGGCTAGCTCTTACATTAGGGACCGGAGGGAGTATGTTGTATAGTATGTCTATTAACATAGTCAAGAAATTTAAACATGGTTAAGGATTAAGGGATATGAGTTTCACATATTCCTAGCAGTCATGCCTAAATGTTGGGGTGTGACATATTGATATTTTAGCTTAGATTTCCTATGTGGAGTTGGGATTTAAGGTCCCAATTTTAATTATGAACTCACACATAAGGCATTGACTTGGAGAAGAATAAATGAGAGGGGATCTCATCATAGTTTTTTAGGGAATTTATGTTGAAATATGGGTGGTTTTTCAATCTCATGTCACTTGAATCACTTTTCATGATTCTTACAATTTTGGTTTAGTGATCAAACTTCTGGGTGGGGTACATTTACCCTTTAACATTCACTTGTTTAGATATTTGTTGCATAAAAGGGACAATTCAAATGATTCTCGTGCAAAAATGGATCCTCGCGAGAAATAGATGCTTTGGGTTCTTTCAAATGATCTTGATGTCTTCCTATCATATTGAGAATTTGTATAGGAGTAGGAATGAATGAATAAATGAAAATCAATGCATGTGTTGGTTGGTTATTGTTTAATTTTTTTAACCATTTGAAAGATTAGATTCATGTCACTCATAATTTAGTTTTGGATTTCATCGTTATTTTATTCAAGTTCATTGTAAACAAAAAAAGAAAAGAAAAAAAGTTTTTTACATTAAGTATATGATTAAGTTCTGCAATGGATTGTATGGTGGCTTGGAAACAGTGGCTAAAATTTTGAATGTGAATCTTATAGTTGGAGTCATCAAACTTGGTTTGCTAGCTTATGACTATACAAACGTTTATAATGTTGAAGGAGAATTATTTTAATGAAAAGTTTGAGTTGAAAATTTATGAAGTGATTTTGTATGGATTTGATGTCAATCATTCAGGATTCAGTCTTCACCGCTGACTTTAATGATATTAGTTATTGTTCATATTGAATGTATATCTAGGAAGTAGGATATTGTTTTTAGAGAACAATAGGACTAACCGTATACTTCTTTTACTATTTGATTCTTTCATTGCATTCTCATTCTTGCTGCAGCAAAATTACTGAATTTATATCTTATATGTCTTTAGTATAATTTGTTTTAATCTATTGACAATTTGATTTTGAATAAGTACATATATACTAATAATGAAAAGTTATTTTTTTGTGTTATGTATTTTATGTTTGAATTTTATGACATGTTTAGATAGAATAAGATAATTTCTCATGTTTATGTGTAGTTTTTGAAGTAACTGATTTGGGCATAAAATATTTCCTTATTTTGACAAGTTCTGTTTGATAATAAGGACAATCTTTTTAAACAAAACTATGACAATTTCTACATCATTTACAAATGGGCAAGATTTAGACATAAAGATGATTTTCATGTTTATGTTGATGTTTATGTTATGCTTCACAAGTCTAATTTCACCTTTACTGTTTGACAAAAGAATTTATATTACACTTAGTCATATAACTTCTACCCTTTATTTTCACATAAACTGGCATCTCTTTTATAGCTGATTCCTGCTCTTGGCATGGTTCTTGATCACAGTAGTTTTGATCAATGACAATGGGGTTTCTTACATTTTTCATTTTTATATTTGTGAATTGCATGTGTCTTGTATACCCATATCCTCCCTGATAAGTTTTCTTCTCACCTCATTCTTCGTTCCAATGAATACTGCTTTATTCACTACCAAATTCGACACTTCTGCTTTGGAATTATTATCTCCTAAGCTCCCAATACTAATTCCGTCCCCTGGTCCACAAATTATGTCATGAACTGCAACATTAGTTTCTATTGAAATACAGTAATCACCTGTAGCAATGAAGACGTGATATATGAGAACATTTTGTGAATTGGCTACATAAATCCCATAAGTGTTGGGGCTGTTTCTTGGTGCCTTAATCCTAAGACTTGTAAACTTAACATTCAAACAACTATTAATTTTCATATGCATCTTCTGAGGATTCGTGAACATCACATCTCTGACGATCAGTGTATGACATCGATAAAAAGTTACAGCATTTGGTGCAATTGTACATAAAAGACTTTTGTTGACTTTGCAAGAATTTCTCCACCAAAACATGCCATTGCCATGGATATAGCCCTTGCCACCACCATCAACTATTAAACCTTCTATGCCAACAAATTTAATCAGTTCCACGGATCTTGTTCATACGCAGTTGGATGAGGCTAAGCTATGATTTTTACATATAACATAAATTTAGTATGTGGCCGACATGGACCTGAAAAGTTCATGTTTGGGTGTTGTTGTGACTGTGAAATCAATGGTTGATTAAGGTTTGAGAAGTTTCTACAAAATCCCAACTTTGTGAACTTTCAAATCCGTTGGGCTCTAGGAGAAATTGGACTTCAAGCTTAGAATTAATTAATGGTGTGGTTTATTAGAGTTATAATTTGGTCTTGCATTGCTGAATTTTGCATGGGTTAGTGTTTTCATAAATCTCGTCTTTGATTGTTCGATACCTATAATCCTTAATAGTTGCATCTGGTAGTACTCCCTCCGTTCCTAATTACTATAAGCCTACTTTGACTTTTTTGTGAGAGTTAAGGAAGAAAATTAGCCCACTAAATTATAACATATCACAAATGTAATTACAATATACTTTGACTTTTTTGGAAAGATTAAGGTTGCAAAATAAGTTATTAAAGTATGACATATTTGATATATTTTTATATTATCTATTAGTTTATAGGTAAAATAAACTGTTTAAGGGAAAATATTAGGTAAATCAATTTATAATGAACTTATTTTGCTTTTTTAGGATTTTCCAAAAAAGTCAACTAAGTCTTATATTTAGGACCGGAGGGAGTATTTTATAACTAGAATAAAGTAGTTTTGAGGAAAAAAGATAATTTTAAACAATTTAAAATAATAAAGTTTGTAAGTTAAATTTTTTTAAAAAAAGTCAAAGTTGACTTACAATTAGGAACGGATGGAGTAATATATAATTTTCTGCTTTTTATGACTGTAGTTCTTCCCAGGAGATGCAGCAATGAGTTGTTGGTCACTAGCATCTGTTTGTACTAATCAACTTATACCATTGCCTGCTGCAAGTACCAAATCTTTTGTCAATATCAAAAGCTGCAACAGTTTCATTTGTAGTCCAAGCCAAGGAAGGTGCTGTCTCTCTGATTCTGAGAACCATCATGAAGTTAGGAGACTCAGGCTTTCTGGGGTAGTTAAAGATAGACAAGGATTGACACATTTTCAGGCACAACAGGGAACTTGGGAAAACCCTGACGATGGCAGTGGTAGTGAGTCTGATGATGAAGAGGAGGAAACAGAAGATGAGAACTATGGCTTTGAAAGTGATTGGGAAGAGGAAGAGACAACGCCATCGGCTGTTAATGGTGTTATTTCTGTGGACAAATATGGGGAGGATATTAAAACATACACTTTTTGTATTCCTAGCTTATTTTTTTATTTCTTTCTTAGTTTAAACCTTATCTTTTTTTTGCTGTGAAACTTGGGCTTCTTGCATTTAATCCATAATGGTTTAAGCAAATAAACTCTAGATTATGGTGAGTTTGTAAGTGAAGGAAAATGATTGAAAAATGTAGACAATAAGCATTTATTTTGACCCATTGACAATTGTGTACCTCTAAAGCCACATTTTTTCATCATTACAGAGGTTGAAAGTCTTTTGGAGCCTGAAGAAAGACCAACCTTTCAGCAAAATGTATCTCCAAACTTGGACAAAATTGCAACTGTATGTCATTCTTGTTTTCTAACTTTTAATATGTTATTCTGGTGGGAAGCTATATGTAGAATGTACAACACATTTGAAAGTCGACATACCAACTAAATTTTAAGCATAATTAGATTTTCCAAGTTTTTTTTGTTCAAGAAAGCTGTATGTTGAAAACTGGTATTTCAGTCATTTAGTTCCGATATCTTTATTCTTTAGGCTAAATGGAGCCCACTGCACACTTTAGCGCTATAGATGCAGATAAGATGTATGGATCAACTGCTTGAAAGCGGTGTTGATATTGATCTTAAGAACAAGGTTAGTTTCTTCATGTTTTTGCTTTCGAGCTTGTGATGTATGTTGACAACAGTGTTTGCATAGATGTAATTTACTTGTGACATCTCTTTTAGTTCAATAATATCTTTACTAACTATGATAGAAAAAGAAATTTCAATAATATCAATATCTCTATCATAGTTAGAAAAAGAATATCCTAATGACTAAATTATTATCCATGATAGAAAAGAATAAACTAATACAATACAGCTGCTATCATGGATAATTTATTGCTAACCATGTTAGAAAGGATTTGTCTAACATGGTTAATAAACAAAACTAGTTGATATTAAACAATAAATAGATATATATACATGCGGAAGCGAATGCAGACCTATAAATTGGCAATATACATTTCTAAACAAATTAAATAACCTCCACAACCTAATTCTCTTTCCTGATGCTTGCGCCTGTGCATGAATACCTGCAAAAATGTCAGTAATCGTGGGATGAGACAATTTGTCCCAGTAATCACCGCTTAACTCACTATAACAGTGAGATGTGCGGTAGTAAGGGCGTCTAAAGGGTACCACAATTTAAATTCGGTAATATGTATATAACCCAAATCTTCTTACATTTAACACTTCAGTCCCTCTGTCACGTCCAATTCAAATCAAGGTTATCAACTCTACTTTTCAAATATCACTCAAAATCCCTCAATTAATTCCCACATCAACTAAACTTCACCATCCAATCTTCAATCCATGCTTTCCTTACTGAAATTCTCATTCATACCTCTCTCAAATCCAATTTCTCGGCTCACATTCATGTACAATCCCTGGTGCTCTACTCATGCCATCCCGGAGGCACTACGCTCGAGCCCTATATATGTTCCAAATGAGTTGACACTGTGCCCCTCTCACAATGAGGGGGCAATTTCCCTCTCTGGTAACCCCATGAGAGGGAAACCCCAATCTGTCTCCAATCAGAAAGGGAGCAGTCCCTGTCTCCAATCAGAAGACTGCTGGCCACAGTCTCCAATCTGTTAACCATTGGTCACAGTCTCCAATCTGTTAACCCGTACAAATAACCGTTGATTGGCCTATCGAACGGTTATCATCGCGCGATGGTACATATGTCTCAGTGTCATGCAATGTCCACAATGTCCAATAAATTTCAACCTCGTCAGTATCTCAATTTCAACATCAATATCTAAATCTCAACATATCATTGTTTCCACAACATAACTCAATATCCAACTCTCTTTTCTATCATCATACCTCTCAAACCTCTATCTAAACAATAGACCTATATATCCTTCACACCATTCCAAATCAATAGCAACCCCCAAGCAGGATAATATATATATGTATCAAAGTCTTTTATATGAAAGTAATCGCGTTTGAAAAGCACCCGATAGCCTATTTTGTATAAAAATAACATTTCAATGATTTATATATTCAGAAGGTGAGAAAGGATTTTGAAAATCCCAACTAACGTCACCCTCAATGTTATAGCAAGGTTAAGAGTGATTACCTGTCGCCCTTTAGCAATTCTACGCGATTTCTCAACCTTTCTTCCTTGATGCCACGAAAGCCTACTTGCTTCCACTCCTATATTATAATATATATCCCAATGATAAATTAGTATCATTTCCCTTTTATCGTAGTTCAACGTCTCTCTCTCGTTCTTATATGTTACTACCCATTTTTCCCCTTCTTAGTTATATTATTTTAGAGAGTCATGTGGATTCCTGAGTACATACACACACAAGTCAACACACTTTCCAGTCAATTAATAGCATTAACATATGGAGCAGCAAGCATACATTTAAATCTATCAAAGTTTCCGATCCTTTAAAAAAAATCAGTCACAAGCAATTGTTCAATTCAACTTATTTTTCCTCATTAGTCTTGCATCTAACAAAGAACAAGGAAATGAACACCAAAATCACACTTTTCCATAACAATCATTAACTATTTATTTTTATCAATCAACACCTTTATAAATCCTACGAGATGTTATATATTCAGATTTCTAGATTATATAAAGTTACCAAAGAGCATACACACCTCACTTTATATCTAGTGCACTTAATCACCATTAAGAATATCTTCTCACATGAACCATTTAAACCTTTTTCAACTAGCATCTACAAATACTGAACATTCCTTTTAATTCACAAATTAAAAGGAAAGAGCATATAAAACCAACGGAGTCACAGCAGAGGTGAAAAGAAATGAAAACCATTTAGTTATTCCATTTCAACTAACCAAAAACAAGGAAGTGTAGAGAGCCTTTCAAAACATTCTATGAACCAAGTTTCAACAAACAACACTATATACATAGACACACATCCACCCACTTCACAAATTCTTTATCATTAACCATACTAAACCATTCTTTCCTGCCTTGATTAGAAGACTAAACACTAATAATCCCTTTTTGCCAAACAGTCCTTTAATTCACCACGCAAGAAGAACATGAAAACCATATTATCCTACACTTATATTTCCCCATTACTTCAATTTCAAACATCTTAACTATCATCAAACAAAATGGCAGCAAGAGAAAATCACAGAATTTCCAAAGGAACCAAAACTCATAACAACAATTTACTAACGTTAAAAATCTCTATATCATTCTTTCCTCCCACACAAAATCAAACCAACAGACCAGTAATGATCAAACAGGACACAAAGCTTCATACATCAAAGCAAACCACATCAGAATTTATATTCACAGAGTTCAATTTAAGGTTTACAAGCCTACATTCCATCAAAACATAATCATATCATATTTGGCAAGAAAACAATGAAATCCAAGAAAGATTATAACTTAAGCCCTCATTCAGCCCAGTAAACTCAAATAGAGCATAGAATCACACAACAAGAAAGTGTATAGAAAACATACTTTTTATAAACATACCAGCCCTTATGCCTAGCATATCCTGTTTTTAAGTACCATTCAATCATTCTTTAGTCATTTTCCATGCACCTAATTCAAACCCAACCAAACGACAAAATATATATATCTAACATTAAACATCGCACCTATAGTAAAAAGATACAATAAAATCCAGATTTGATTCATATAACCTCAAAACAGAATCATACCCTCAGACCTCTCATACTCTACACAACCTTCAACACCATTTCTATTCTTTTCAAGAGAAATCAGTTCAGCAACTACAGAAATAGCGATAAGAATCCTCAAAATCAGCATCAACATACATATTCCTATAACATACATTAGCCACAAATTTGAAGTATTCCTATTCTAAACAACCACTCAACTAGTATAGGAAAAGACCAAGATTATTGTAATTCAATTTGCAACCAATCACACAACCTAAACAAATTTCAACTCCAATCAACAACAAGCAATTTCAGCCATGACAAAGAAGAGACTTAGAAAACCTTTAATTCAAGCATAATTTAAACACACTAAATCATTTACATACTGAACATAAAGTCTTAAGTCCTCCAAAATTCCCAAATCCTAAACAAACCCTAATCTGCCTCTCTTCCAACATACTCAAATCAGAGAAACTAAGGGTAGAAATAAAAAGAAAAGACTCACCGGAATTCAAGAATAAGAAAAGAGAATCAGCCGTCGTCGGCCGCCACTGGTTCGCCGGAAATCGGCCGCCGGTATGTGTAGGCCGAACAAACACTAAGGGATGAGAGGGAAAATGTAAGAAATCAACAAGAATAGATGCATAACTCGAAAAACACAAGAAAAATTGAAGCTTTACATCTTTTCCGCCGCTGGCCGCCGCCACTTCGCCGGAAAACCGAAAACGACGACGCAGTGACAAGGAACGGAGGTCAGGCGAGAGAAGAGGTTGACAGGGAGAGGATGGACGATGAGAGCTATGGGTTTGAGGTTAGAGAAGTGAGGAGAATGAATGAGTAAAGAAGAAGAGAAATCGAAGAAGAAGAAGGATGGAGGGAGGGTTTTCGGGTGAGATAGGAGGAGGGAGTCGATTTTATTGATAAGGAAGGAGGGAGGCGTGTTTGGTTAGGGAGAAATAAGGGTGGTTTTTGATAATTAAAGCCTAAACTTGTCATAGTGTACTCTATTTGATTTAAAACCACTTAAACCAGCCTCCAATCTTCTTAAACTTCAAAATATTTTTAGCTTTACCATTCCCTCATATTTCAAACTCTTCATTTCTTAATTAATTATATGCACATTAATTACTCAAAATTTCCAAAATATCCCAAAAATTCCTAAAAATTCCAAAATTCCTAATTTCTCAATTTATCATTTCCCAAAACACTCCTTGATCTTGTAATAAATTTTTAGGATGTTACACTATACAAAGTAGAAATAGAGAAATTGCAAAAATTTTGTTAGTCAATGGTGCAGATAAGACAAGAAGAAATAAGGTAACTTTATTTACATTTAACTTAAGACTGTTGTATGTTTTGAGCATGCTACAAATCCATTTGTATTTTCTACCGGTTACATTTTTTTTATATTTTATACGGTGTTGGAGAAACTAGTTGGTCCATCACATCCTTTGTGTTTGAATTCCTGTTTACCATAGGAAATTTGCTAGCATGCCTTTATTCGTATCCATAATGGATATATATTAGCTACCAATCATTTGCTTATTGTTTAGTACAGATTAGTAAGATTTTTCTCTAAAACCATGGTTTGGAAATTATTTGTTGCAGTTATGCCTTTTGGTTATAACTGTAAAATCTTATGTATAGGTTGTGCATGAGTTCTCAAGTGTTGGCATTTTGAATCAGTTTATTCTACAATTTGGTAATGTTAGCTGCTACCTTTCCTTTGTTGATCTTTGTTTTATGGCCGCCCATGAGAAACCTCGGTGAAATCCTTTTCTGCAGGATATCCTCTCCTCAGGACTGATCCAAGATTTGATTGATTGAATAAATAAACTTTCATATACAAAAAGAACTAGTAGTAAAAAACAAAGATATCCTCAGGGCTGATTCATTATTCTTATATACAAAAATAGCTTGTGGTACAAATGAAAGTAGCTGAATGTGCTTG
This sequence comes from Mimosa pudica, assembly GCA_029929735.1. Lineage (NCBI taxonomy): Eukaryota > Viridiplantae > Streptophyta > Magnoliopsida > Fabales > Fabaceae > Mimosa > Mimosa pudica. Next base: position 2,309,385 of record JAKELP010000039.1, on the reverse strand, counting down.
CACTCATGCCTCGTCATTTTTCTAGTAAAAAAATTATTCAAGGGTATCATGTATTCACTTCTGGATATAAAGATTTTGAAATAAGTACATATCTACTAATAATGAAAAGTTATTTTTTGAATATATGTGTTATGTACTTTATGTTTGAATTTTATGACATGTTGAGATAGAATAAGATAATTTCTCATGTTTATGTGTAGTTTTTGAAGTAACTGGTTTGGGCATAAAATATTTCCTTATTTTGACAAGTTCTGTTTGATAATAAGGACAATCTTTTTAAACAAAACTATCACAATTTCTACATCATTTACAAATGGGCAAGATTTAGACATAAAGATGATTTTCATGTTTATGTTTATGTTTATGTTATGCTTCACAAGTCTAATTTCACCTTTACTGTTTGACAAAAGAATATTTATTACACTTAGTCATATAACTTCTACCCTTTATTTTCACATAAACTGGCATTTCTTTTATAGCTGATTCCTGCTCTTGGCATGGTTCTTGATCACAGTAGTTTTGATCAATGACAATGGGATTTCTTACATTTTTCATTTTTATATTTGTGAATTGCATGTGTCTTGTATACCCATATCCTCCCTGATAAGTTTTCTTCTCACCTCATTCATCGTTCCAATGAATACTGCTTTATTCACTACCAAATTCGACACTTCTGCTTTGGAATTATTATCTCCTAAGCTCCCAATACTGATTCCGTCCCCTGGTCCACAAATTATGTCATGAACTGCAACATTAGTTTCTATTGAAATACAGTAATCACCTGTAGCAATGAAGACGTGATATATGAGAACATTTTGTGAATTGGCTACATAAATCCCATAAGTGTTGGGGCTGTTTCTTGGTGCCTTAATCCTAAGACTTGTAAACTTAACATTCAAACAACTATTAATTTTCATATGCATCTTCTGAGGATTCGTGAACATCACATCTCTGACGATCAGTTTATGACATCGATAAAAAGTTACAGCATTTGGTGCAATTGTACATAAAAGACTTTTGTTGACTTTGCAAGAATTTCTCCACCAAAACATGTCATTGCCATGGATATAGCCCTTGCCACCACCATCAACTATTAAACCTTCTATGCCAACAAATTTAATCAGTTCCACGGATCTTGTTCATACGCAGTTGGATGAGGCTAAGCTATGATTTTTACATATAACATAAATTTAGTATGTGGCCGACATGGACCTGAAAAGTTCATGTTTGGGTGTTGTTGTGACTGTGAAATCAATGGTTGATTAAGGTTTGAGAAGTTTCTACAAAATCCCAACTTTGTGAACTTTCAAATCCGTTGGGCTCTAGGAGAAATTGGACTTCAAGCTTAGAATTAATTAATGGTGTGGTTTATTAGAGTTATAATTTGGTCTTGCATTGCTGAATTTTTCATGGGTTAGTGTTTTCATAAATCTCGTCTTTGATTGTTCGATACCTATAATCCTTAATAGTTGCATCTGGTAGTACTCCCTCCGTTCCTAATTACTATAAGCCTACTTTGACTTTTTTTGTGAGAGTTAAGGAAGAAAATTAGACCACTAAATTATAACATATCACAAATGTAATTACAATATACTTTGACTTTTTTGGAAAGATTAAGGTTGCAAAATAGGTTATTAAAGTATGACATATTTGATATATTTTTATATTATCCATTAGTTTATAGGTAAAATAAATAGAATAAACTAGAATAAACTAGTTTTAAGGAAAAAAGATAATTTTAAAAAATTTAAAATAATAAAGTTTGTAACTTAAATTTTTTCAAAAAAAGTCAAAGTTGACTTACAATTAGGAACACATCGAGTAATATGTAATTTTCTGCTTTTTATGACTGTGGTTCTTTCCAGGAGATGCAGCAATGAGTTGTGGTCACTAGCATATGTTTGTACTAATCAACTTATACCATTGCCTACTGCAAGTACCAAATCTTTTGTCAATATCAAAAGCTGCAACAGTTTCATTTGTAGTCCAAGCCAAGGAAGGTGTTGTCTCTCTGACTCTGAGAACCATCATGAAGTTAGGAGACTCAGGCTTTCTGGTGTAGTAAAGCTAGACAAGGATTGACACATTTTCAGGCACAACAGGGAACTTGGGAAAACCCTGATGATGGCAATGGTAGTGAGTCTGATGATGAAGAGGAGGAAACGGAAGATGAGAACTATGGCTTTGAAAGTGATTGGGAAGAGGAAGAGACAATGCCATCAGCTGTTAATGGTGTTATTTCTGTGGACAAATATGGGGAAGATATTAAAACAAACACTTTTTGTATTCCTAGCTTATTTTTTATTTCTTTCTTAGTTTAAACCTTATCTTTTACTATATTTGCATATCATATTTAAGTTTTAAAAATAATGGGAAATTTGCACTGTGGTCCGTGATAAGGGAAATTACTTCTGGAAGGACCCAAAAGATTCCAAAATCATCACCAAGTCACAAGGGACTTTATTGCAAAATTTTCCACTTGTACATTGGCATCTTTGCCCCTAGCTTCACTCTGATTAAAAAAAGCCTTATTAATTCCCTCATTCTTTCTTCTTCAACGTGCCCCTCACCCTAAACATTACTCACCATTGATCCCACTAGTCACCACATCTCCGTCATTCCCACCCAAATACTTCCAACGCTGGCCACTTCGAAACAACACAGCAGTCACCTTCACTCACTGTAACTGCTTCCTAGCCGCCGTGTCCAACGGCCTCTTCCTCCGACTAAGCTTTCTGTTTGATGCCGCCACAACAACTAGCCTTCATTCACCTCCTCCCATCTTAGACCCATTTCGATTTTTGTCCCTCCAACTTCAAGAAGTTGAGTTGTGATTTGTTTATTTAAACCTTCAACTTCTTTCACGGCTGTCAAGTTCAATTTCTTTTTCTAATTCTTGCTTCAACTCACTTCATATTCTCGGTGAGAACCTCTTGCCTTCTCTCTCGACTCAATTTTGGTTTTATGGTAGATTTAAGGTCATTGGAGCATTTGAGAATAGGTAATTTTGAAAGGACATGTCGGAGCATTTACACCCCCTCATCTATTTTGAATTTAGTGTAGGATTTAGTTTGGGTAGTTAGAAAACAACAGTAATTGCTTTAAAATGATTTTTGATAGATGGCCTTAATGGTGTGTCATAGATTAGCATGCTGATTGCTGGATTTATCTTCTTCACATGCATATAAAAAAATCGATAACTTAAACATGTTTTAAGCTGGCATTTTATCTTCCTCACATTTAATATGAACATACAGTGTGAAAGACTATTGGATTTTTAGGAGGACATTAATAGGAAGGAGTTGTGATATTTTGTAGTGATTTAGTACATAGGACATAGTTGTATATTTGGTGGTACTATAAGCTTGATGTGAAGAACTTGCATGAACTGAACCATTGAAATTAGTTTCTGAACTTCTTTTTCCATGGCTTATTTATTGTACCTTCACATTTGAGTTACCTTGTATAGATATAAGACTTATCATGTGAACTTTCTTGCCTCTTGTTTGCTTCTGATTTTTCAATGTTTGCTTTAAAGGCAGTTATTTTTCCCATTAAAGGAGGATGATGCAGGACACCTATATGCTATATTATTAGATGAACCAATCACCAATCAGCCTTTGTGCATAGCCAAAAGAAGGTGATTTTGAAGAGAAGTGCAATGTTCAGTGATCTGGTTTAGAATATATCTTAAATTCTGATTTGCTTTACTTGCTTCCTCTAGCTTAATTCTCAGCAAACTTTCCTAAGAATTATACATCAACCCAACCCAAAGACACAAGTGATTGATATAGCTTTTTCTAATTGAACATTTACTTGGCTTAAATTCATTCTTATTTTCTTTGAATTAGTTTCTCAAGATCTTTTTTTCTCTCTGATGCGACAATACATTAGTTTTGACTTTGCTTTGCATATTACTTAGCTGATGGATATTTGCTGCGATATACAAGATATCTGAACCTGATTAGCGCATTTGGACTACCATTTGCTGTGCCTTGAAGGATGAATTAACGTTTTCTTATCTATGTTCTTTTCCTTTATTTTTATCCATTGAATCTGCTTTGCATAGATTTTGTTATGTGTAATTTAGTCAATTATCTTGATTGTTATTGCTGAATATATTTGAATGGAAGAGGAAATCAGTATTGACAAGACTTCACTCTTCATTTCTATTTTATAGGACAAATTTGAACCCATGGTTGCAGGAAAAGATGAAAAGTTTGATAGGTTCTTAGAAATTGCTTTCAAGAAAAGATTTAGAGTGCAAGTCCAAATCTAAGTTTCTAAGATGCATACAAAGTTGAGGTAGCATCAGGCAAATGTAATCTGAGATAGCATCAGGTAAATCTAAGTTCTCATTAATATTGTCATCAACTTTCACTCTTATTTGACTTTTAGCTTGAACTTATAATAATTAGGTATCATTGTCCCTTTGTTTCAGCTACATCAGGAATTTATACTTGGAGAGTATGATGAAGAGCCCACTGTTGCCTTCAACCAAAATCTTTCATGGACAAATCATGTTCAATCCCTTGTGTTGGTCATGTGAAGTACATGCAAAAATATTCATGCCTGACAAGATTTGTTACAACCTTGGTGATGCATATTGGATACAACCTTGGTGATGAAGATGTAGATGCCAAAATACTCCAAGAATGATACTATAGTTTTACTTTACAGTTATATTGTACTTTGGGCATGTATAGTAATAGCAATGTTTTGAATTTGTAAAACTTTAAGACCTTGTGTCACCGTTTGACAGTGTAACAATTTTCAGATCATGACTAACAACTTGTAAAGAACAATTCTTTGACCATATTTAACAATTTTCTAATATTGAGAGTAACACACTGCTAGAAATTAAGCCTTTAACGACCAGCATTAACGACCAAATTCAACAATGGGGTCGTAGTTAAAACATGCGGTGGCATACTTGTAAATAACTGGAAACGCGGAGGTTTTCCACGACCATAAATTTCTGCAACTGTGGTCGTGGAAAGGTGCATAATTATCCACGACCACAGTTAACCAAAGTGCGGTCGTGAAAAGTATCTTATTCACGACCACACTTTAGTAACGTGTGGTCGTGGATTATTCACGTCCCATGTTTGAAACACTGGGTCGTGAATAAGCTACTTTCCACGACCACAAGTCACATAATTGTAGTCGTGGAAAGTCTGGCCCTATAATTTTCTTTCCCTCCAAACCTAAAACCCAGTTCCCTCCAAAGCGCGAAGTCTTCACCTAAAACCCATTTCTCTCTCGCTCCACCATCCCACCGTCTCCCACCGTCGTCCACCGTCTCCATTTAAAGGTTTCTCTTTTTTACGGCACCGTGTCTTTTTTTACTTACCACAGTCTCACACTCTCTTTATGAACTGTTAGGTTTCCTCTTTTTCGAAGAAGGATTTGAAACAAGTGACACACAAGGTCTCCATACTCACGGTATGTAACAGTAACTTTGCTTTTTCGTTCCTATATTGCTAATGTAACAGTAACATTGTTGAAGATATAGTTGTTATGTTTCTGTTTTGCCCTTCATTGGTGTTCGCACCGCAAGTGCACGGGTCGCGCCAAGTAATAAAGTGAAAGTAAAGTATCGTTCCCACGAGGATTTGGTTCCAAAACCCGGTCATGTAATCATTATCGCACTCTCGCTCAATTTGAGTGATCCAAATGTTGAGAGTGAAGTGTAACTATGTAAAAAATAAGAAAAACTATAAACAAGTGATTCTCCAACTTCAAGGATAAATTGAGACTTAAGATTATTTATCCCCCTTGTATTTCCTAACATTAAAATGGTCTCCTCTCACAATTGCTTTTAATAGCTATATAATTGTTAACCTAGGGTTCTAGAATACTTGTAAACGCTCCGATGAGTCAAGAACAAGTGTTTAATTCCATTAATCATGCAATCTCTTGTCACAATTAATAAAAGTCAATTTCGAAGTTTCAACCCTAATGTGGCTATGTGAGGCTAATAAGTATATGTCTATCTTATTAACAAAACCATTCATTTGTCATGCAAACTTCAAGTTCTCACACTACTCCACTCAAGTTCTACACTTAACCTAGCTCTCTCAAGTCATAAGTCAAATGAACAAATCAACTAAATGGTGATCAAGCATTTAGAATCATTAGGGCTAGAGTGAAATAAACATATATATAACATTAATCACAATAGGAGAGGAAGAATCAAGAGTTAATCCATACAAGGGTTCAAAATAATCCTAAAACAAAGTGTTTAGCTACTCATGTTCAACAAACCCAAAGGAAAATATACAATAATAGTCATAGACATTGAACAAAAGTAAGAGAAGGAGAATGGAGAAGAAGAACCAAGATGTGAAGCCCAAATCTCTTCAAAACTTCAAACCCCAACTCAATCTCCACCAAGATCTTCACTTCTTGGGCATATTGGCAATATGCCCAAGAAGTGAAGAATGCTAATGACTCCCCAAATACAATAAAATATTTCCAAAGTTGGAATCAATTCAAACTCTTAACAACTGAATCCTCTTAGAAATCTCTCTCACCATCCCCAAATGAAAGCAATAAGTCAATCAATTTGATAGAGATCAATCACAAAAGCATGTCCCTCACCGGTCAAGTGTTTACACTCTACTCTCAAAGTATATAGGGGTTGTGTTTCACTCAATTCCATCTATGTAATCCAGCTACCATATGCTTGTTTATCATCTCGATATCCACTCTTATATCTCAATGCACACACAAATCAAAAGGACTTTTAAGGGTTGTAATGAAAAAGGTAGGATAATGAAATGAAAATGAGATGGAGGTATATTTGAAAAGTGCTGAACCATTTTAATTATAATAAGGAATGAAGGAATCTCATAACTTAACAAGCACATAGGAGTTGACTCTTTTGAACTCCACAATTCTTCAATTCTTTTGATTTTCATCTTTTTCTTTTCTTTTTCTCTTTTTTTTTCACACTTTGTGTGATTTTTTTTTTCTTTTTCACCTTCACTTTTTTTTTACCTTTTTCTTTTCTTTTCTCATTTCCTCAACACTTATATTTCCCCTTTTCCTTTTCTAATTCCTTCACCCCTTTCCATATGAATATAGTATAACACTTTTCAAAGCGTAAATGGAAGAAATAGATAAGAGATGAAAAATTGCATCAAAAGAATTCAAAGACTAAAATATGGAATCTTTCTTTTTAAAAGAGAAGTAGGCTCAAAGGGGTTAGGCAATGGAAATAATGTAAAAAGGATGGCTATTTGGCTAAACTAGCTATGAAACGAAGGCCTTAATCATTTTTGTGCATGCAAGAGATTTGAGCGTCAAAAGAGATTCAAGACAAGTTCTAGAGGGGAAATTACAATAGATGTACTCACTCATGAAAGAATAGAATTAAGGCTCAAATTCCTCACAGGGCTTTTTGACATACTAGAGTAATTTATCTAAATCAAATAGCTTGCCTTTTCACTTACATTCAAAGAGGATGAAATCAAAGTCTAATCAAATCCAATTATTTCAAGTCCAAATCAATCCCAAAATTGGCAAAAAGATTTTTTTTTTAAGAAAATTTTACAAAATGAAAGCTTGAGGACAATCTTTAGAGAACAATGATAGCCTCATACCCCCACACTTAAATGTCACATTATCCCCAATGTGAACATGTAACATAAGTAGTGGAATTACAAAAATATCCATAGCAAGTGTAAGAATGATAAAGTTATTTCAAGTTTCATATCAGTCATGCAATTCAATCAAGAGGCAACACAGTCAAGACTAATCATCACACAAGCACATATCAACAAGCACCATAACTCATTACCAAGATAATTCTCCGTCAAATTAAATCAAGAAAAAGTTAGAAGAATACTCCCCTTCCTCTTCTCGATTTCCACTCTTAGCTCCTAGTCCATCAAGATCAAGTTGAAGCATCCTTTGGGGTCAAAAGAAAAAAAAACGTCCTACAAACTCAAAAACAAAGCATCAAATACCAAAACCTTGGATTGCCTCCCAAGAAGCGCTAGGTTTAAAGTCTTCAACCAGACTTTCCAGACAAATCCTTAGTCATAAGTATCAAAAACCATAATCACCTCATCTTCATTCCTTTTCAAACAGTATAAGTGATCAACCAAAGTAATTACTTGTGCCTTTTCAATCATAGACAATTTCAAAGAACAAGCAATCACTGATTTCAAAGGAATTAGAATATGCTCATACAAAGGGTTAGATATATGTCTTTCTAAGAATAATGAGCATCCAATAAAATCAATTTGACTCTGATCAGTAAGAGTCACAACAGTAATAGGAGAATAATCCAAAGTAGTTATAGGAACACCCACATCAACATGTATATCAGAATCACAAGCATCTAAATTCACACTTTGAAGATCAATTAGACACCCATAAGTTTCTCCTAAATCAGTTTCAGGCTCTAAGACAACCTCTAAATCTTCTTTAACTTCATGGCCATTCCTATCCCCAACTTCTTCATATTCAATTTCATTAGATAACAAAGGGGAAGTATGATTAAAGGAGGAATTTTGTTTCACTTCTTCAAGGTCTTTGCACATTTGTCTCACCTGTACTACAATATTTTGTACGCTTGATTCAAATTTAGTCTCAATTGATTCTAACCTTTTGAAACAATTCTCTTGCCATTTCAAACTATCCTCTTGCCATTTCAAACTATCCTCAAGCATTATCAAACACATATCGGCTAATCTTTCTAATCTGTCAAATCTTTCTTCTCTACGAGAGATTTCACCATCCTCAAAATTGTTTCCTTGAACATGTGAATAAGATATGAAGGGTGGGTTTAATGCATTTGAATAAGAATCTACATGTGGGTTCCAACACTCATCTTGCTCAAAATTCCAACTACGCCTAGACAAATTATCAACATAAGTTTGTTGCCAAAGCAAAAATGAACAATTCTCAGGTACATGATTATTTCCACAACAATAACAACGATACCACTTATAATTAGTCTCTGAATAGTCCATCTTTCTATTTTCTCAAAAAGAAAAAAAACTCAAGCTAAAACTACTAAAGAATTTCTAATTCTAATTACTAATTGCCTTGAGCCCCCGGCAACGGCGCCAAAAACTTGATGCTACCAAAATTTTGATAAAAATATCCGCAAGTGTACGGATCGTATTTTAGTAAAGTGGTAAATCAAGGTCGATCCCACAGAGACTCAGACAATTAATAACTAGGCATTAGATCTCCTATTTTCATTCAAGTTGAGTAAATATAAGAAAATTGATTTTAATTATCTATGATCTAAGAAAATAAATAAAACAAAATATTCACACTCAAGAAATTCACGAGTCAAAAGAACAACCTAGAGCCACTAATCTCTCATCTGCTTCTTAGATTTTATTCCCACTAAATTAATTATGAATTAATTCAACTAGCTAATCTAGAGTACTAGTGTCTATAAATGTCTTCCGGTCCACTTACATCCTTGCCTAGCTTAATTACACAATGTCTTGCACTAATTTACTAGGCTAATTTATCTCGGTACCGCTCTAATGTGACTATGCAGGGCTTCTAGGTATATTCCTATCCTAGTCGCAAATTAGATTAAAATCCAATCCTACACTATTTAATCCCATGGTCTATTTAAAATTCCCTCTTCCGAGTCCAATTCTAAATTTCCTAAACATGTCCAATGGTGATCAAACACTAAACAAGTTAATAACTAAAAGCAAGATTAAATAAACTAAATTAAATTAACCATGACTAAATAGTGGGAAATAAAATACTAAGTTACAAACAAGTTCATAGTACTCTAGGTTGTAAAAGAAAACTAGCCACACATATGGTCTATCAAAGTCATCACAAAAATCAATTCAAAATCTAAATTCAAACCCATAGCAATTGATCAAGAAATAAGGAGACAAGAATTTGTAACTACAGTGAAAACCAGGCCTCCTCCTTCCCTTGTCGAATGCAATCAACGTTGATGATGATGATGCCTAAGAATAAACGAATCTGCAACTACCTCCTTCTTTTTCGTCTTTTTGCTAAGATGTATATATTCAATTGAAGAACTTAGTTTCCTTGCCTACTGCGCGTGCGTGTGTATATCTTCCAAAGAACCAAAATTCAAGAGCCGCCGCCACTTGCTTTTCCTTTTCTTCTTTCTCGTGAATTCTCTCTGGGCTATGAAAATAGGAAGAATTATGACCAACCTCTCCTTCTCCTCAATTGCATGTGTATATTTATAATAGACTAGCTCAACACCATATTGCCTTTGTCTTGCATGTTAAGTTTCTTTTCTTTCCTTTTCTTGTATGCCCCTTTCTCTTTATTTCCTTTTTCATTAAATCTACATTCATGAAGAGAAAGAAATAGGAAATAATCACAATAACTCAATCACATAATCTCATTAATAGGAAACTTCCCATTAAAATATTTCTTTAATTATTTCAAGTTTCCTATTTCAATTAAATTTCAGACTTTCCAAAAAGAATCATTCATATAATCTCCAATTACTTTCTTTCCAATTCACATCAAAATCACTTAATTATTTAATTAATGACTCCCCAAATACAATAAAATATTTCCTAAAAACCACTAAATATGGGGAGTCATCAAATGCCGACCTCCCTCTGTTTTGCCTCTTTTAAACCCTAACTTTCGAGTGAGAATGATGTAAAAACGCAGAGTTTCATTTTTTCGCAGGTTCGCTGTTCGTTCGCTGATGGCTAACGTTCAGCGAACCCATTTTTCACAGGTTCGCTATGCGTTCGCGAAATGCGAACCTCCAGCGAAGAATTTGGCAGAGAGGGTGTAATTTTGGATCGATTCGCGGTTCGTTCGCTGCGAGCTAATGTCTAGCGAACCCCTGTTTCGCAGGTTGGCTGTGCGTTCGCTGAGGGCTAACATCCAGCGAACCCCTGTTTCCTTTTTCTCTTCTTCTTTTCTTCATTGCTTCCAATCTTTTGATGTTCCTATACTTGCCCATTTGTTCCTATTCACATTAACTTGAAAGGGAAGGTGAATTCCTCAACACATATATATCAAAAATCAAGCAATTTCAACTCATAATCTCAATCACACGTATTTTATATCATTTTCTCTACACTATGAGTATTGCTATATTTCTATCTATTTATTTACCAAAAACATGTGATGACTCAGCAAATTCAGATGAAATGTGTGTGCAATTGTGGAGCTTATCAATTGGCCGATTAGTTCTCTGGTTTGGGTTTACGTCATATCCTGTTCTACCATTTCGATTGTATTTAGTGTTGTTAGTGAGTGTCCAGTTTGGTTAATGATGGAGTAACTAGTTGTTATTGTAAAAAATCATTTGTGATGTCAATCAAGATGATTGCATGTGATGTTGTAAGAATTATATGTTGAATTAGAATTTTTACTTGTATTGTTTCTCCGTTATGCATTAGGGAGAAAGAAAAGGAATATGTTTATTTATATGTAAGATGATTATGCTAGTATGGATTGGATGAGTCATCCACTTTATAGGTTTTATTGTCTTCTATTCTTTTTAAAGAAGACAAGTGTGTAGCATGCACATTTCGACACAAGTTAGCGAGTTAACTTGTGTAAGTTGTTGGAAATGGGTTAGGTTCGGGAATGAATCGTACTTGGATGGATGCGTTGCAAACTAGTGGAGAGTATCAAAAGGGGGTGGAGGAGTTCATTGAATTTTCTAAATGAAATGCACCTAGCAAGAATGGAAGGTACCCTTGCCCCTGTGTGGAGTGTGTAAATGTTGATCGTAAAGGCCTCGAAGACATAAGGGATAATCTTATTTGTCACGGGATCAATCGACGATACAAGAAGTGGCTTTGGCATGGGGAATTGGGAACTACCATGCAAGATACAAAAGTAGCGGAAGCGGATGAAATTGATGAATATGTCTGTGATGTTGGCATGGACAATATGATAAATGATATCAGAGCAGAGTCACTTGTTGTGCCAAATGATCAGTTTGATAAAGTTCGGGGTGATGCAGAGACACCTTTGTTCCCGGGGTGTAAAAAGTATAGCCGGTTGACCTTCATCCTAACATTGTTAGAAATAAAGACGGAAAGTGGGTGGGCTGACGCAGGTTTCTCGAGGATGCTTGCAGCTTTGAGTGATATGTTTCCGGATAATAATGTGGTTCTGAAGACAATGTATGAGGCTAAAAAAATCCTAAGAAAGATGGGAATGGACTACCAAAAGATACATGCTTGCCCTAATGATTGTGTTTTATACAGAAATGATTATGAGGGATTACAAAAGTGTCCAAAATGTCAAGAGCAGAAGTATAAACAGAGGAAGGATGTTGATGGTGATGAAGATGATGATGAGACAGACAATCCAAAAAAAGGCGAACCTGCGAAGGTAATGTGGTACCTTCCAGTAGTCCCAAGGTTTAAACGATTGTTTGCGAGTGCTATGGAAGCAGAGAATCTAAGGTGGCATTCTGATGAGAGAATTTCTGATGATAGATATCTCCGGCACCCTATTCTCCTCAATGGAAGAAGCTTGATTCCATGTTTCCAGCGTTTGGTAGTGATCATAGAAACCTCCATTTAGGACTCTGTACGGATGGATTCAACCCATTCGGGAGTGTCTCTAGTAAACATAGTGCTTGGCCGGTGTTGCTTGTCATTTACAACCTACCGCCTTGGTTGTGCACAAAACGGAAGTATGTTATAATGTGCACGATGATTTCAGGGTCGAAACAACCTGGGAATGATATTGACGTTTACCTCGCATCATTGATTGAAGACTTGAAGATGTTTTGGAACGAAGGTGTTGATGTGTTTGATGCATACAAGAAGAAGACATTTAAGTTGCGGGCTTTGATGTTTACTACAATAAATGACTTGTCTGCATATGGAAACCTTTCAGGATATAGTGTGAAGGGACAAAAGGCATGCCCTATCTGTGAGGATAATACTCATTTTGTCCAACTCAAGCATGGAAGGAAGACTGTTTACCTCGGTCATAGGAGGTTTCTTGATCGTCACCATCCGTACCGTCGACTGAGGAAGCGGTTTAATGGCTCACCTGAGTATGCATCTGCTGCAATTCCGTTAACCAGTGAAGAAAATTATCGTCGTGTTGTGAATCTTAAGGTGGAATTTGGTAAGGGAAAGAAGAAGAAGAAGACTAACATTTGGAAGAAGAGGTCAATCTTCTTTGATCTTCCTCATTGGCGGTATCTTGATGTGAGACATAGCATTGATGTGATGCATGTGGAGAAGAACCTTGCTGAAAGTCTTATCAGAACGCTATTGCACATACAAGGAAAGACTAAAGATGGGCTCAATTCACGGAAAGACTTAGTTGAAATGGGCATAAGACATCGGTTGCATCCGATAATTAGTGATGATGGCAAGAAAGCATATATGGAACCTGCTGCTCACACACTTTCCAAACTTGAGAAAACACGTTTATGTGAGTGTCTACATCGAGTGAAGGTGCCCCAGGGTTATTCATCTAACATTAGTAAACTTGTGTCAATGGATAATTTGAAGTTGGGGGGAATGAAGTATCATGATTACCATGTTTTGATGCAACAACTGTTACCGGTAGCTATAAGAGGTATTTTGGAAAATGATGCGCGAAAGACTATAACAAGATTGTGTATGTTTCTCAGTGCCATTTGCAGCAAGGTCATTGATAATAAGAAGCTGGATGAGCTAGAAAATGAAGGTTACATTATTTTGTCGCAACTAGAGATGCATTTTGCTCCCGCTTTTTTCGATATATCAGTCCATTTGATTGCTCATTTGGTACGTGAGATAAGAATTTGTGGTCCTGTTTCTCTAAGGTGGATGTACCCTTTTGAGCAATTCATGAAAGTTTTAAAAGGGTATTTTAAGTACCTGTATCGGCCGGAGGCTTCAATAGTTAAGAGATATCTTGTCGAAGAAGCAATAGACTTTTGCATATCATACCTAAAGAAGGATGATGATGATAATGAAAACTTGTTGGGTGAAGATGAGATCTCTGGTAAGGGGGTGCGGGGCATGCAAGTTAAGGGTGTATCGAGAGAAGAATTGTTACAAGCACACCTATATATATTGAATAACACGAAAGAAGTGCAGCCTTATTTGAATGAGAATAAGCGGGTATTAAAGGAGAGAAACCCAAAAAAGAGTGATATGCAGATTTCTAATGAACACAACAAGACATTCATTACGTGGTTTGAGGAGTATGTAGCAAAAGAAGAATGTGCATCTGATACAATAAGATTGTTAGCAGTGAAGCCTCAGTACCTTGTTTTTTTGATGGGGTGGTTATGAAATAAATGAGTATTCTTTCTCTACTCAAGGCATTGACGGCAAACGCACCACACAAAACAGTGGTGTGATGGTTGAAGCTGAGGCAACCCACTTTTCTAGTTGTAGATATAAAACCCAAAATTGGCTTCAAATCCATAGTATGGGGTTATTGAAGATATTTGGGAAATCATCTATACATCACAGTTTAAAGTTCCTATATTTAAATGTAACTGGGTCACTAGTAATGCAGTCATTACTGAGTGCCACACTGAAATGATCTCTGTTGATCTAAACAGGGTTGGTTACAAGGATGAACCATTTATTCTGGCAAGTCATACGAAGCAAGTGTCTTATGTAACAGATCCTACAAATGTCAAGCTTTCCATAGTCTTGCAAAATAGGAAGCAACTGGATCTTGCTTTCACAATAGATGATATCCATGATGAAATACAATTGTTAGGCACAAATTCCACTACACAAGCTGAGAGTGAACAGTTAGATGACGATGACCTTTGTGCTGCTAGAAATGATCATAATGAGGGGATATGGGATGACAACACATAATGTATTTTTTGTTATTGTATTACTAATTTCTGACACTATTTTGATTTTTTGTTTACATGCCTAATCGTTTCTTTTTCACAGGATAATGGCAGAAAGCAGCTCAGATCATGATGAAGAGGAGCATCAGGAGCCCCCTCCTCCACCCCTCGGCGGAGAAGGGGTAGAGGTCCAACAAAACTTGCTCAAGTACTTTCTCAACCAGCTGAGCATCATGAAAGAAATTATTTGGATCTTGATGAATTTGATAGGCCTATGCGGCCAACTGCAAAGCCATTTTCTAGCTTCGTTGGTACACTGACAAGGAATAGAATAAATATAGCGATGAATGAGTGGAAAGACGTGGATGACAAGGATAAGAAGCAATGTTGGAGAGATATATTGGTAAGCCTTATTTGTGTTTCCATTGCATTTAAGTATTCATGATATGTATTATGTTAGTAAGCCTTATTTGTGTTTCCATTGCAGTTATACTGGGATGTGCCTGACACTGAGGCTTTCAAGGAATACTGCTTGCATAGAGTTCAAGATAGGTGGAAAGACTTTAAGTATAGGTTAGGCCTAGAGTACATTTTTGGGGGTGCGAGAATGGGTCAAAATCCATGTGACAGATATCAAAATATTGATCCAGAAACTTGGGAGAAGTTTGTTAAACATCGAAAGTCTAAGGAATTTCAGGTATATCTATAATGGAAGATATGTTAGAATTTGTTGGTTTTAAATTGCAATAGTTTCATTATACACTTTTGCTACTTTTGTAGGAATAAAGAGAAGAACAACAAGCGCGCCGCGCAAAAAATGAGTACAATCATACAATGTCCCGTGGGGGATACGACTGGTTGAGAACAAGATTGGAGGCGGAGCAGCGCCAAGCAAGGATGTTAGAGGAAGAATCTGAGGGTTCCGTTGTTTCAAATCATGTGCCCACCATCCAACGTCATATACAATGGTGCGAGGTTCAGAAGAAAAGATCCGGAAAATATGTCAATGATAAAGTTGAAGCAGCTGCTAAGAGAATTGTAAGTAGTATATTCATGAGTAGTATTTTCACTATTTTCCAGGAAGATCTACAAGAGCAAGACTCTCAAGGGTCATTCACACAAGAGGTCCCCAGAATGGATATTCTAGCAACGGCATTAGGGAAACCTGACAATCCTGGTAGAGTTGTGGGGTTCCTGGGAAAGTTGGGGCAAAGAAGTTTTTGGGAAAAAACGCCGAACAAAGCCCCCCAAAAGAGAGTCAACTGAGGAGGTTGAGGCACGAGTTTATGCTAGGATTTCTGTTGAGTTCCAATCACAATTTGACCTCCTCACATCTCAGTTGGAGCTGTACAGGGATCTAGAGATTTGTCCCATCAAAAGGTATGAGCAAATTTATTTGTCAACTCTTCAATTTAGTTGTCTCATTCAACTTTTTAACTCATTCAACTCAATTCAAATGTATTGCATCAGGGTGAAACAATTTCAGGAGGTGAGCCAAGTTCTACGCCTGATGCCAACAAAGAGCTGTGTTATATGCATCTTGATGTGCCTCACATGCATGTTGTTGCAAAAGCTTATCAATTCCCAGACGTCAAAATACTTCATGGGAGGCCCATTCAAAAGAGGTTATTGAAGTGTTGAATGACGAGCATATGACACATGTTCCCATCAGTGATCCAGAGGTAACAAATATAGCCACTGCAATTGGTACCTTTATAGTTTGGCCTAAACACCTGCGCTTAATACTCCTCATGAACCCGGTTCTCCAGTTGAAAAGGTGATAAAATTGTCCATTACTTGTCTTTATACACTACTGTGTTCATGTATATACAAAATGATTAATGTGTTCTTCATTTGCAGACATTTGATGATGAGAAGTACCCTCAACTTAGCATGCTCTGGATCATGCAGCCAATTATGACTAGTTATAGATTCAAAATGGCTGCTGGGATTGTCCATCCAACTACAGAGTATGATATTTGGCTTAGAGGTGACTCAGATGTGAAAGAGTTTTTAAACTTGGATGAGCTTGAAAGTAGCTGGCTTGATTTGTCCATCAGGTCAAGAATTATCAATTATATTCTCTTATTTCTTTTCAATATAACTGGTTATGTGTCTTATGCTTGTCTGCCCATTATGTCTAATAGGTACTTACACGAGAAGTGTGAAAAACACAGTACAAAGAAAAAGATAATCCGCTTTTTAAGTCTCATTTACCTGGCTATCACTGACACCATTCTGGCAACTGAGAACAAGTCTGAGTATCTTTTGAGAATGTGGAGTTATGTGGAATTACAGATGTCTGTAAATCGTGGCACTCTCTATCTCGCGCATGTCCTCAATGGGTAATTAGATTTTGACTTAATAACTTTGAACTTTATTTCTTAGTTTTAACGATTGTATTTTGTTTTATTTGTTTCAGGCGTCATTGGACTTTGGCTGTCATTTGTCCTAGAGAGTTTAGAATTTTTTGGTTTGACTCTTTGAAGGGAGGATGTATTGACCAAGATCACAAAAAAGTCTTTGAAAAGTAAATTAGTTTTATATCTTCCAATCACATTTGACGTTATAACATTACCCTAAACTTTAGATTAAATGCTATCATTTTTCATGGTTTCAGGGGCATTCTAAGATGGCATGATGCACAGGATACTGACGCTCTCACGATCGAGCGTAATCCTATTCATACTTTGAATATTAAGGTAGACACTTTTTATATTTAACTTAGTTGGGTAAAAGAGCTAATCTAGTAATTAACTATTTCACTTTGGGCAAAAATAATAAATGACTGTTTCGCGGTGCATAAATAATAACCAACTTTGTGACCCGGTGCAAAAATAGTAAAACCGGTTCTAAATGTTAATTTGTTGTTTTGTGGAACCTTTCTGATATTATTTTCTAAAATAAAAATACCATTTTACCCTCTCACAATTAAAACTTAACCCTTCTTTCTTCCGCTCTTCATCTTCTTATGCTAACTAGTATCGACAATGTTTTAATTGGGAGGGAAAAAATGTATTTTTCACTTTCAAAATAATATCAGAAAGGTCCCACATAACTACAAATTAACATTCAGAACCGGTTTTATCATTTTTGCACCAAGTTGGATAGCTCTCTGTTGGATAGCTCTCTGGAAAGTGTTTTTGGCTTGCAGGAGGAGATTTGATCTGGAAATGGCATTGAACCACAAAAAAAGTACAAATTAAAAAAAAACTACATTTCACGTCCAAACATTCGCTGAGTTTGGTCGTGAAAAGTATTCACGACCAAACTCTGCAAATGTTTGGTCATGAATTAGTACTTATTCACGACCACATTTACCTAAAGTGTGGTCGTGAAAATCCTGATAATTTCAGCAGATAAATACTTCCTGGTCGATATCAACGACCAATGTTTGTAAATTGTAGTCGTGAATAATGATACTTTTCACGACCATCGCATCTATAAGTGGGTCGTTAAAAACCTATTTTTCACGACCAAACTTTGTGGTCGTGAAAAACCTACTTTTAACGATCGTGGCTTTAACGACCACATAAAATCGGTCGTAAAAGGCCTCCTTTTTTGGTCGTGAAAGACATTCTGTCTAGTAGTGACAACTTCTTGTGAATAACACTTTGACCATACTTAACAACTTCTAGACCATGAGTTACAAGGCTTAATATATTACTCACTTAATTTTTCGCCAGTAACAAGTGGTCATTTATGCAGTAACAAGTTACTAGAGCTGCATTAACAAGTGTCTCACTTTCCTCTCAAGCTTCTCCTTTTTACCTTTCTTCCTAAGCTTAGGCCGATCTGTTAGTCCCCACATCCATCCTCTTCGTGTTCTTCACGTTTTTCCGGCGGGCAGGGGCCGCGAACGGCGGTGACAGCGACGGTGAGGGTGAGTCTGCCACCTCTTCTTATTCTTTAAGCCATTCACCCTTCCCACTTCGTTTTCTTATAGATTTCCTCTTCTTTTGTTGTGAAACTCGGCCAGCCACCTTGGGAAGGCAGATTTCTGGCGAGCCTTGCGGCGGCCGGCGGCGGTGGTACCTTCTCCTTTCATTCTTGAATCCCGTAAGTATTTTTCACACTCTCCTTACCCTAGTTCTTACGATTTGAGACTTTTGAGAGTTTAGGGTTTTGAGGGTTGACGAGTTTCTAAGGCATTTGGGGTTTCAAACTTTGAATTAATTATGGTAAAAGCTTGTTGAGTTATAAGATGCTTCTGTATGTTTGATTTTCATTGCAAGTGATTTATTCATAATTTTCCTCTTTCTTGTTTTGCTATGGCTGATTGATTTTTGGTTAAGAATGGAAGGAATTCTAATTGACTATAGAATTAACAATGTCCTGCACTTGGTTGGAGTAGTTTGATGTTGTATTTGGGTACTGCCAAGCTTTGAAATTGAAGGGATGAAATTGTTGTTTTGTTATTTTACATGCTTTTACTGATTTGGATAATGTACTAGGGAGGATGGAGATTTTTGGTTGAGTTTTGATAATTCACAAACTTTGCATTATTTCTTGTTTTCTGGTCCGGTTGATTTTATGTTGATGGGTGTTTAAAGTTGTGTTTTAAAATCATATAAGTGAGATAATGGTTGCTTGGTTTAGTATAGTTGAATGCTATGAATTCTTGAATCTTGTTTGATTATTTGTGAAGATGTGTTTGTTTAGTTTCTGCTTGGAATATAAAAATTTAATCCTCCTTTCTTGCTTCCCTGTTGTGATATGAAATCCCTCAATAAAGAACCAAAATTAATGGTGTTTGTAAGAATGTTTAAATGGTGTTGTGGCCACTAATATGTAGTATTGCTGGCTTGTAAATTTGGTTGTAGTAATAGTTATATGAATGTGATTTGGGAACTAATTGATGTTCTCAAAGAAGAGGAATATTGAAATATTAAAGTAGCTTGATTTGTTTGTTTGCTTGGTCTACTCGTAATGATAAGGCGGATGGAAATTATATATGCTTAAGTGACATGATAGATTTTGGAAATTCTGTTATGTGATGATGATAGAACAACATTGAAAGATGCTTAAATGTCACTAAGAACTTGTGATGGTGGTTAGTTAAATTTGGATATTAGAAAGGTGGCATGAATAAAATCATTTAAAAGAGGGGAAGTTGGGTAGAAATATATGATACGAGAGAGACGTTTAAATATTATAACTTGAGGATGATATTAATTTATCATTGTGTATCATATCATTATAGGGAATATATAGTGATAATGATACTTGAAGGAGAGGAAACGGTAAGGAAGAGCAGCAAAGTGCTAAGGGCGACAGGTAATCACTCTTAACCTTGCTATAACATTGAGGATGATGTTAGTTGGGATTTTCAAAATCCTTTCTCACCTTCTGTATATATAAATCATTGAAATGTTATTCTTATACAAAATAGGCTATCGGGTGTCTTTCAAACGCGATTACTTTCATATAAAAGACTTTGATACATATATATATTATCCTGCTTGGTGGTTGCTATTGATTTGGAATGGTGTGAAGGATATATAGGTATATTGTTTAGATAGTGGTTTGAGAGGTATGATGATAGAAAAGAGAGTTGGATATTGAGTTGAACTTGTGGAAACAATGATATGTTGAGATTTAGATATTGAAGGGAATGGTAAGAGTGCAAGATATTGATGTTGAAATTGAGATACTGTCGAGGTTGAAATTTATTGGACATTGTGGACATTGCATGACACTGAGACATATGTACCATCGCGCGATGATAACCGTTCGATAGGCCAATCAACGGTTATTTGTACGGGTTAACAGATTGGAGACTGTGACCAATGGTTAACAGATTGGAGACTATGACCAGCAGTCTTCTGATTGGAGACAGGGACTGCTCCCTTTCTGATTGGAGACAGATTGGGGTTTCCCTCTCATGGGGTTACCAGAGAGGGAAATTGTCCCCTCATTGTGAGAGGGGCTCAGTGTCAACTCATTTGGAACATATATAGGGCTCGAGCGTAGTGCCTCCGGGATGGCATGAGTAGAGCACCAGGGATTGTACATGAATGTGAGCCGAGAAATTGGATTTGAGAGAGGTATGAATGAGAATTTCAGTAAGGAAAACATGGATTGAAGATTGGATGGTGAAGTTTAGTTGATGTGGGAATTAATTGAGGGATTTTGAGTGATATTTGAAAAGTAGAGTTGATAACCTTGATTTGAATTGGACGTGACAGAGGGACTGAAGTGTTAAATGTAAGAAGATTTGGGTTATATACATATTACTGAATTTAAATTGTGGTACCCTTTAGACGCCCTTACTACTGCACATCTCACTGTTATAGTGAGTTAAGCGGTGATTACTGGGACAAATTGTCTCATCCCACGATTACTGACATTTTTGCAGGTATTGATGCAGGCGCAAGTATCAGGAAAGGGAATTAGGTTGTGGAGGTTATTTAATTTGTTTAGAAATGTATATTGCCATTTTATAGGTCTGCATTCGCTTCTGCATGTATATATATATCTATTTATTGTTTAATATCAACTAGTTTTGTTTATTAACCATGTTAGACAAATCCTTTCTAACATGGTTAGCAATAAATTATCCATGATAGCAGCTGTATTGTATTAGTTTATTCTTTTCTATCATGGATAATAATTTAGTCATTAGGATATTCTTTTTCTAACTATGATAGAGATATTGATATTATTGAAATTTCTTTTTCTATCATAGTTAGCAAAGATAATATTGAACTAAAAGAGATGTCACAAGTTAATTAGGGGAATTAGTAACAGTATGTTACAACTTGGTTATCAGTATTTGGTATACGATAACCCTGGACTGTGCTGCATTGCATATAGATTGGCAATATACATATTGTACCTTCCCTTCCTTATGTGCATGAATATCTGCCTTTTGAGAGGAATATCACTCATCCCTTGGTGGGGAGAGAGTGATAAGCGCAATTGAATAGGTATTGTGGAGAGGTTGAGAAGAATATAAGAAGAATAATGAAATAAGTGATGATATTGATAAGAATTTAGGAAGAATGACGAAATAAGGATGCTTCTCTAGGGTCTCGAATATAGTTATGTGCCGGCCATAATCATAGTCGAGGCATCATGAGATACCTTATTGGGTTAAAGGATTAAAGAAATAAAAAAAAATAATAACAATTAAGATACAAGGTAAAATTAGAATTGTTGACCTTGTTCCTTATTTGTTTAGTTAATTGTTGAATTGTTGTGAATGATAAGTTAAGTTGCATGATCTATTGGATGTTTTTATTGTGATATCTGTTTATGATGAGGGTTGATTGTAAGTTGTTTATCCTTACTTTTAAAGAGGATTTCAATATTCTATTTTGAAGTTTTAACGAAATTTTCAATTTATTCAATGGAATTGGAAGCAATTTGATGATGATTTTAGTTAGGAAGTTGATATAGTTAGAAATTTGTTAAGGTCACAGGTTAAAGTACTGAATAAATTCTTAAGGAAATGTTATCTAATGGGTAAGAAGTGAAGACTTTGGAATATGGCTAGGGAAACAAGTGAAATTGGGAGATGTGAATAAAAGATTTGATCCATTATTGAGTAGTACTTTTGTTTTGAGTAAGGGGTGTCTTGAAAGGTTTATAGAATAATGTGGATGATTGGGAAGTGGTAAGTTTTATAATGGAATGAAGGATGTTTGGGTAGTAGTTGAAGTGAGAAATGTACGATGGTTAATGGATTGGGACACTTTTAGATTTATGATTGAAGTTTCACGACCTACCAAATTGGTCCAAGAATACTAAGGCTTCTTATAATATCTATAAAATTATGTTGGATTATATGGTTAGGGGAAGATTTGAGTTGATATTAGAACCTAGTTAAGGGGGAAATGAAATTGTGTTTTATGAGAATTTATTAAGATTGGGAGTATTGAAAAATCTATGTTTTTGTAATATGAGTCTTATGGGAATAGTTGGTGATTTGTGTGAGTTTATTCGGAGTTTTATTATGGTATTAAGTGGATATTAGAATGTTAGATGAACTTGGTTTTGCATTGAGAAACATATGACATGGAGTATTCGAAGTGTGGTTTTGGGTTCTAGGATTTGTTTATAATATCAATAAAGTTATGAGGTGATAATGATGTGACTAAATTGAATAATTTGATCTTGTGTGCGACTTTGTGCTTAGAGTTGGATACTTTTGTATGTTGTAACGTACCTCCTACTAATATATTATTAATCTTAACCTAGCTCACTGCTAATCAAAACAATCCAAACCATGAAACCTAACTATGTTAGCAAAAGAATTTCTCTATTAATAAGAGATTATATATCTAACTATGTTAGAAAAGAGAATCTTCTAACATAGTTAGCAAAAGAACCATCATCACCTAATGAATCACACATGCAGCACAATAACCTAAATCAAACCATGTTAGAAAAGAATAACCTAACATGGTTAGAAAAAGAACTAACCAAACTACAAGAATAAACCATATTAGAGCGGGGCCCATCTAATATGATCATATACAAGGACACATAAATCATACAATAAATAATCAAGATACTACCTACTCAAGTTAGGTAAAAGTACTTCCTAACCACGATCCATCAAACAACCACCTATAACAATAAGTCATCAGCGTACTGATAGAGTACAACTGTCATTGCAGTCATAATAATCCTTGAACTATCATAATAACAGTATCAATACTTAATATCACAAACACTTCACATAATATGTCGCATACTAAGTACTACGACATTCAAATATTACAATTCAATCAAAATAACATTCAATAATGCAGAAGCTGGTGCAGCCTAGCGAAATGGCGATATAAATCCCTATAGGAATCACCTCTGGCCTACTTACTAACTCAGTATGGGCCAGACGGCCCCTTCCCCTTCCTCTGCGCCTCCCCCTGGGCATGATCACCTGAAAAAGATAAAGGGAATGGGGTGAGACAAAAACCATGTCTCAGTAATCACCTCTTAACTCACTGTGAGACTCAGAAATGGGGTAGTGGAGCGTCTACAGGGTACCACAGTTTTCAAAGCCTGCATAACCACATAATATATACACATATATATACAGTATAGATACATCCATCTCTCAATAAACGAAAATAAACTTGATTGACACTGTGCCCAGTCTCAAATCTGAAAGCATAAAAAGGGACCACTCTAAAATGTGAAAAATATCCCTGGTTCCTTTACAATCCGAGGAACCCGTACAATTAACCTATCGATTTGCGCAAATCGATGGTTACATCGGCCGACGGTACTAATAGTCAGTGTCATGCAACAATACAAAGGATTTATATAGATATATATAAAGTACAGTTCAGTTGAAAGGTACCCTATAGCCCACGTTTAAATATAACATAATCTAAACTCATTTTATTTTTCTATATATATATATATATATATATATATATAAGTAGAAGAGGATGTTAGAAAATCCTCAACTACCATCACCCTCAGTATCACAGTCAGTTAAGCGTGATTACCTGCTAAACTTCACTGCAGAAGATGTACGCAGATAACCGTTGCCCTCAAACTCCGCCTGGAGGATCACCGTCTACAACAATGCCACCATTTAAAAATGGTTAAGACACCTTCATGTGACTTAAGTTATACTTTTCACCAATAACAAAAGCAATATTGAAGTAATAATTTACTTCCATTACCATACATCACTTTATAACTTCTAGATCATTAATCCTCACCATTTCTTAGAAACCTTGAAGATTTATCCACTTTATTAACCACCCATTATAACGCCGCATTGACCTTAAATAAGTCACTCACAATGACCTCCATAACACCCAAACACTCTTCCAAACCCAACAACATTTAACCTACCAAAACCACTTCATATCAACACTTTATCGATCCAACTTTCTCCCTAAAACCATTCTAGCCAACACTCACATTCCAATAACAATAAACAACCTTAACTAGCACTACATAAAATTAGCCAATAAAATCTAAACTCAACTTCCAACTTTAATGGCTAACATACTTCCCAAAAATCTTTACTTTACTACTTATCTTTGCTCAAATCCTTGGTTAAAGCATCACTAATTAACTAATGGCAAACCCCAACTTAAAAGAGGAAACTTTATGCTAAAAATCAACTTCACATGAGGCTAGAGGCTTACAAAATACAAGAGT
Organism: Mimosa pudica; assembly: GCA_029929735.1. Lineage (NCBI taxonomy): Eukaryota > Viridiplantae > Streptophyta > Magnoliopsida > Fabales > Fabaceae > Mimosa > Mimosa pudica. The sequence continues at coordinate 2,284,481 of JAKELP010000039.1, read as the reverse complement.
GAAGGAAGAGAAGTTTTTCCCACCGTTGGCCGCCGGAAAACCTCGCCGGAAAACACCCCTAGATCGCCGGCCGAACTGAAAGAGCAAGGGAAAGCTAAGAAAAAGGTGTTGTGAAGTTGAAGGAATGAAAACAATATGAGGAACTACAAGAAAAATCCAAACTTTCCCTCACCCGCCGGTCAACGTCGCCGGAAAAGTCAAATCCGCCGCCGGAAAAGCCGTCGGAGTCGCAGATCGAGTTCAAGCTTCAAGGATTCAAGAAAAATCACAAAAAGAACCAAAGGAGACCATCTCCTACCTCCAACACACTCCCTTAGCCGGAATATTTGTTGTCGCCGGAAAAAGTCACCGCAGATCGCCGGCCGGACTGAAAAGGGAGGAGAAGCTTAGGAAAAAAGTTATGGAGTTGAAAAAGGAAGGACAACCAGAGAATCCACCCCTTTTACCTCAATTCCGAGCTCGCCGGAAAAATGGCCCCTACCGCCGGAAAATGAAAGTGTGCGACGAACACACACACCCACACGGATCGGACCCCAACTTCACGCCTCTATGAAGAAAAGGGAGAGGTGAACCGAAATGAGGAAGCTTTTTGGTGCATGGGTGGTCGAATGGTGAGGTATGAGGAGGAAGAAAATGGAGAAAAATGGTGAAAGGGGGGGGGGGGGCGACGCGCTGCGAATGGAAGGGGGGGTCCGAAATGTTTTTGTTGAGGAAGGAGGGAGGGTGTGTTTGGTTGAGGGGAAATAAGGTGGTTTATGATACTTTATAGCCCAAGCTTGCCATAGTGTACACTTCTTAACTTAAAACCACTCAAACCAGTCTCCAATCTTCTGAATCTTCAAAATATCTTTAACTTTACCATTCCCTCATATTTCAAACTCTTCATTTCTTAATTAATTATATGCACATTAATTACTTAATATTTCTAAAATATTCTCAAAAATCTCCAAAAATTCCCAAAAATTCCCAAAATTCCTAATTTCTCCATTTATCATTTCCAAAACACTCTTTAATCCTGTATTAAATTTTCAGGATGTTACAATTCTCCCCACCTTTTAGGAATTTTGCCCTCAAAATTCACTACCACCACATCTTTACCAAATGAAAATAATAGAGGAAGAGGTAAAACGTACCTAAAAATAGCTGTGGATACTTTTCACGCATCCGATCCTCAGTCACTCAAGTCGCATCTCCTGGGGACATACCTCTCCAAAATACTTTCACTAGACGAATGGTCTTATTTCTCAACTGCTTATCTTTTACATCCAAAATCCTTTCAGGCTTCACTTGGTAAGTCAAATTATCCCCCAACTCTACTTCTTCAGGCTCAATAACGTGAGAAGGATCAGGGTGATACTTCTTCAGCTGTGACACATGAAACACATTGTGTAGTCTCGATAACTGTGGCGGAAGAGCTATCCGATAAGAAACATCACCAATCTTCTCAATCACATCATATGGACCCATATATCGAGGAGACAACTTCTTAGCCCGAATTGATCTGCCAACACCTGTCATCGGCGACACTTTCAAAAACACATGATCACCCTCTTCAAACTCTAATGGTCGTCGTCGCTTGTCTGCATAACTTTTCTGTCTACTCTGGGCCGTCAACAATTTCTCCCGAATCATCTCAATCTTCTGGGTCGTCTCATCCACAATATCCGGGCCAATAACAGCCCTTTCACTCGCTTCCGTCCAACAGATTGGCGATCGACATTTTCTACCATACAAAGCTTCATAAGGAGCCATACCAATGCTCGACTGGTAACTATTGTTATAAGCAAACTCTGCTAGTGGAAGATGCTTATCCCAACTACCAGGAAACTCAATAGTACATGCCCGCAACATATCCTCAAGGATTTGATTAACCCTCTCAGTCTGACCATCTGTCTGTGGGTGATACGCAGTACTGAACTTAAGCTTACTGCCTAAGGCAGCCTGCAATGACATCCAATAACCTGATCTATAACGCTGATCTCTATCTGAAATAATACTCTTTGGTATCCCATGCAACCGCACAATCTCATCAACATACAACTGAGCCAACTTTTCCATTGGACTAGAAATCTGAACTGGCAAAAAGTGTGCCGACTTAGTCAACCATCCACAATCACCCAAATAGAATCATGACCTGACTGAGTACGCGGTAACCCCACAATGAAATCCATAGATATATCATCCCACTTCCACTGAGGCACCTCGATACTCTGCAGCAATCCGCCAGGCTTTTGGTGCTGAATCTTGACTTTCTGGCAAGTCAAGCACTTAAGTACAAACTGTGTCACATCCTTCTTCATCCCTGGACACCAAAACCCTCGCTTCAAATCGTTATACATCTTGGTGATTCCCGGATGCATATCATATTTACTCCTGTGAGCCTCTTCCAAAATAGTCTGCTTCAACTCAGCACAATCAGGAACACAAATACGATGCTTAAACCGTAAAATCCCATGCTCATCAATCTCAAAATCTAAGACTGAACCATCCTCCAATTCTTTTCGAATCTTACTCAACTTGTCATCCTTCTCCTGTGCCACCCGTAATTCTTTATACAAGTCGAAATCAACTACCACTGCTCTCAGATTAGACTGCTCCACTCCAGGAACAACTCTCATATCACGCAACGTTTCCAACCAGTCCTGCTCTTCAAGGCTCATTGCAAAGACATGAGCTGATTTCCTACTTAAAGCGTCAGCAACCACATTGGCTTTCCCAGGGTGATACTTGATCTCAAACTTATAATCACTTAGCAACTCCATCCAACGACGTTGCCTACCGTTCAACTCTTTCTGATCCATCAAATACTTGAGACTTTTGTGATCACTGAACACTTCAAACTGAGCCCCAAAAAGATAATGGCGCCAGATTTTCAAGGCAAACACCACTGCACACAACTCCAAATCATGAGTTGGGTAGTTCACTTCATGTGGCCTTAACTGTCTTGAAGCATAAGCTATCACTTTGCCATTTTGCATCAACACACAACCTAAACCCATCAACGATGCATCAGTATACACCTCATAAGGTTGAGATGAATCTGGCAAAACCAACACTGGAGCGGTAGTCAAAAGAGTCTTTAACTCCGGAAATGCTGCTTCACACTGCTCCGTCCATACAAAAGGGCGATCTTTCTTGGTCAAATTTATCAAAGGACGGGCAATCTGGGAAAAACCACGAATAAATCTCCGATAATAACCAGCTAATCCTACAAAACTTCGTACTTCAGTTACTGATTTCGGAGATTCCCACTGCAAAACCGTCTCAACTTTACTAGGATCCACCGCAACACCTTCAGAAGAAACCACATGCCCCAAAAACTTGACTTCGTTCAGCCAAAATTCACACTTCGACAGTTTAGCATAGAGCTGATGATCCCTCAGAACTCTCAGATCAATGGCCAGATGCTCACGATGCTCTTCTTTACTTATAGAATAAATCAGAATGTCATCAATGAATACTACAATGAATTTATCTAAATACGGTCTGAAACTTCGGTTCATATAATCCATGAACACAGCAGGAGCATTGGTCAAACCAAAAGGCATCACCAAGAACTCGTAGTGACCATAACGGGTTCTAAAAGCCGTCTTGGGAACATCCTCTACCCGAACTCTCAACTGATGATATCCCGACCTCAAATCAATCTTAGAAAATATAGAAGCCCCAACTAACTGATCCAACAAATCATCTATCCTGGGCAACGGGTACTTATTCTTTATTGTGACTTTATTCAGCTGACGGTAGTCTATGCACAACCTCATGCTACCATCCTTTTTCTTAACAAACAAGACTGGAGCTCCCCACGGTGACACACTAGGTCGAATAAAAACTTTTTCAAGCAATTCTTCAATCTGCTTCTTCAATTCAGCTAATTCTACCGGAGCCATCCTATATGGTGCCTTAGAAATCGGACTAGCACTTGGTTCCAAATCAATGGTGAACTCCACTTCTCGCTCAGGTGGAAGACCCTGTGTTACATACGGTTACCAAGTTGTAACATATGGTTACTAATTTCCTGATTAGTAAAATAATACCTTTACTAACTATGATAGAAAAATGAATTCCATATTATCAATAAATCTATCATAGTTAGAAAAAGAATTTCCTAATAATAAGCATTATCCATGATAGAAAAGAATTTCCTAACACAACCTGAACACTATCATGGATAATTAATAACTAACCATGTTAGAAAAGAATCACCTAACATGGTTAGAAAAAGAAGCAATCTACTACAATTCTCCAATTAACCAATAATATCAATACAAATAAAAATATGCGGAAGCGAATGCAGACCTATACATTTTGACAATATACATTTCTAAAGAGTCAATACAACCTTTAAAACTTAATTCCCTTTCCTGATGCTTGCGCCTGTGCATGAATACCTACAAAAATGTGAGTAATCGTGGGGTGAGACAATTTGTCTCAGTAATCTACTACTTAACTCATTATAACAGTGAGATGTGCGGTAGTGAGGACGTCTAAAGGGTACCTCAGTTTTAAAATCAATATATATATAAGAGAATCAAGTCTCCTTCCATTTATCATTTCAAGCCCTCTGTCACGTCCAAAACAAATCAAGTCCATCTTTTCAACTTTCCACATCAATAAACTTCACCATCAAATCTCCAAACCCCTGAAGTCATTATTGTAAATCTCATACACATATTTCTCAAATCCAACTTCTCGGCTCTCGTCCATGTACAACCCTAGTGCTCTACTCATGCCATCCAGGAGGCACTACGCTCGAGCCCTATATGTATTCCGAATGAGTTGACACTGTGCCCCTCTCAAAAGTGAGGGGGCAATTTCCCTCCCTGGTAAACCCATGAGAGGGAAACTCCAATCTGTCTCCAATCAGAAAGGGCGCAGTCCCTGTCTCCAATCAGAAAACTGCTGGTCACAGTCTCCAATCTGTTGACCAATGGTCACAGTCTCCACTCTGTCGACCAGTACAAATAACCGTTGATTGGCCTATCAAACGGTTATCATCGCGCGATGGTACATATATCTCAGTGTCATGCAATGATCAAAATTCTTTTCAACATCTCAATCACAACCTTAAATACTTTCCATCAATACAACTTTCAAATTCCTCAACCACAAAGTATGATACTCCCAATCCACATCACTTTTCAATACCTGTCAAGTACCAATTATATATCTCCACCACAACTATCACTTTCTATCGATATGACCTATCAACACCGCTGTCCAAGTATTACACCTATATACCTCACCAGTCCAACCACCACCAGACAGAATAATAATATATATAGTGTATCAAATTCTATACAAAAGTAATCGTGTTTAAAAGGCACCCGATAGCCTGTTTTGTATAAAAGTAACTTTTAAAGATTTTTTAGGGCTAGAAACGATTTTGAAAATCCCAACTAACGTCACCCTCAATGTTATAGCAAGGTAAGAGTGATTACCTGAACCTGCTCCACATCAAGACAATACGATAATCATCGAAGTCCTTGCTCGCAGCTCGGCCCAATGTTATCCACAATCACTAGATAATACACCGCAGTGTCAAAGCAGCCAAAAATGGTGCAAAACAGTTCCCAACTTTAAGGTCAAACAAGTACACAAAAACAGTTCAAAAGCTTCACAATGTCACTCAAAAAGGGGTTGCAAAAGTCAACGAATTATGCTTCAAAAATTCCACAACCAATTTTTCCAAATAGCCCTGTTATTTATGAGTTAGAAACAAGAACAATCCAGCAAAAATCAGTTCTCAATTGTTCCCAGAATTTTTCACAAAACAGCCTACCTGATTTTAGCAAAAGTGCAAGAAGTGTGCAATCTTTCACCAATTTGTCAAACGATTTGTGTGCAAAAATTCCAGCCCTTTACAGCCCTCAAAAGAATGTTTAAAACTGGAGAAATGTAGTCAAGAATCACTCAAAATAGTGCAGGGCAAGGTAAAACAATTTGCATGCAAAACCGTCCAACCGATGACTACTTCCAGCAAAAACAGGGCAACTTCAAAAATTAATTTCGGACAACCTAGAATGAGTTTTGAGACACTTAATATATCAAATGAAAACACAAATCGCCTACTATCTCCAGTTAAAACAGTTTTCAAAAATTCCAACTAACAAAGTCACAAAGTCAGAAATAGTGAGACTGAATTTCCAGCAGTTTTCAGCGAAACAGTCCTTTTTCAAAAATTTATTCCAAAGAGTAGAAAACTAGTTTCAGGGCACACAATATATCGAATGAAAGCTTATATCTCGTAGTATAACCCACTGAAACAGTTTACAAAAATTCCAACTAACAAATTCTCAGATTTAAAAACAATCAGACTGAATTTGCAGCACTTTCAGGCAGAATTTCCAGCATGCTAAGTAAATAATTTTCAACAACAATTGGCTATCCAGAGCAGCCAAATCAGCACCAAAACAGCCTAAAATGTCCAGCCAAATAAGAATCCAATGCAAGTTACAAAGAAAATGCACTAGATATGCAAATTTACCAATCATGTAAAATTTGACATTCAAAGTGATCTTCCTAACTCCTCAACACTACACCACAATCCAAACACACCTTTACATAACCAAATTCTCTTCCATGACATTCAAATATAATCATATGTCTTTATTCAACTCATATAAATCATTATTCTTATTCAATAAAACCAATTTGCAACATTCTATCCTTCCACATCCCCTAAACATTCCAACTCCTCATCCCATCGCAACCTAAACCACACAAGTCCGATACACATTTTCATTAATATCTAATAGTTACCTTACAACCATAATTCAAGTTTAGCAACTCCTACATAAGGATTCCCAATCATTTACTACTTTAATCATCAATTATCCATATCCACTTTCAACAACCAAGTCCCCACTTTATTTCAATTGTCATTACACTATTTATCATCAAATCCAACCCTATGACTAATTTCCAAGAATTAAACTAAATCTCATCACACATTTACATAACTAATTTCACATTTGTCCAATACTTTATTCACAATTCTTTTCCTAAATACAAATCCAATCACTTTCACCATTCCAATGTCATAATTTAACCTTAATAAGCATATATTAACTACCAATGTTTCCCAATTACTCACACATTACTTAAATCCCCAATTTCAAGAAACCCTAAAACCTAGAAATTCCAAAATAAATGGAAACCTTCAAGAAAGCTCAATTGCTTCAAAGAAGCCTCAAATTAAATACTTGACATTCATTATCCTAGCTTTAGAACTCCAAAAATTCAAACTTCAACCAAAACCCTAACTTGACCAAGAACACACATTCAAGAAACTAAATTGAAACGAAGTACAAATGCTTACGGAGTTCCCAAGTGACGAGAAGGAGGAAAAGCCACTATTTTTCCGGTGGTGGTCGCCGGAAATCTCGCCGGAAGTCGGCCATTATAGGGGTGGACAAAAATTAAAACACAAAGATGAAAGAAAGTGAGAAATCCACTTAGAAAGGAAGGAACAACTTGAAGAACACATATAAGACCAATCCTCACCTTTCCCGCCACCGTCCGCCGCCGGAGGACGCCGGAAATGAAAAAGAATGGGGCTGGAACTTAAAAAGACAATAAGAACAACAAGGGATCCGAGATTCACGCGATTAATGGAGGTTTGGGAGTGAGAAATGCAACATATGTGTGTGGAGGAGAGGAAAAACGAAAATGAAAGTTGTTTTGGGGAGGAGAAGCATCGATTTTGGTTTGTGGGAGAGGGAGGCACGAGTTTGAAGATGGAGAAGGAAGGAAGAAGAAAAAGAAAAAGAGAAAAGAAAAAAAAGAAAAGGAAAAAGAAATAAGGAGAACACTCTAAATTAAATTTTAATCATAATTAAATTTTCGTTTAACTAAGCCATATCTCCCATAATTCTAATCATAATTAAATTTTTCTAAATTGTTCAATTAACTAAGTCAGGCAACTAATCCCATAAACCTTCAAGATATTCTAAATTTAACCAAAATTCTCATAATTTCTAAGTTCCTACTTATTATTTACTAAGAACACTCTATAATCCTAAATTAAATTTTTAGGATGTTACACCCTGGATATCAGCAAAAACTTCAGGGTAGTCCCTAACCACATCTATAGCATCAATACAGATCTCCTCCTCAGATTTAATTGAGAAAAAGACAGCAAACACCTGACAACCCCTCCGCACACACTTCTCAGCTTGTGTGGCGGACAACAACAAGGAACCACTGGAACCCTCCACAGACAAAGAATTCACTGCATATCTCACAGCGCGTTCTTTGCAAAGCAAAATGACATTATTGGCTATCAACCAATCCATGCCAATAATCACCTCTATTCCTTTAAGGGGTAGACACACAAGGTCAATTACAGAGTCTCGACCTTCATACCGAAGGTCCAAGCCTTTACATACTTGAGCAGTTTTAAACACATCTCCACTAGGGGTAGTTACTTTCAAATCATAAGGTAATGCAGATAGGGTAAAGCCAAGTTTCCGAGCACAATCATAGGAAATGAAAGAATGGGTCGCACCAGAATCAAATAACACTTCAACACTATGACCTCGGATGGAAACCATACCTTGAATCACATTAGGAGACGCTCCGGCCTCCTCCCTCGTGGTAACATAAACACGTCCAGGGGCTACGGGGCGACTGCTCTGACTCGCCTGAGTCTGCTGCTCCCGCTTAGGGCAATACCTAATAGTATGGCCCAACTCATTACAGTAATAACACCTCCAACAATTTCCAGCATGGAAATTCCCACATCTAACACAAGGACTTCCCACGCTAGATGCTGAGACAGCTGACTCCTGATGAGACCCCTGACTAGCACCTGCTCGACTCCTACCACCTAAAGATTGGGTTCTGCTACCCCTGAACTGACTCCTATGCCCAGATCCTCCCTGATGTTGACTACGAAAGCTACCTCTCTGGTTATACCCTTGCGAAAAACCTCGCCCTTGAGATCTTCTCCCAGAACTACCGGAGGTACTCGTGCCAGCACTATGACTCTTAGAGATGCCTCCTGAAGGCCCTAAGTAGTTAGTAGATTTAAACTGGTTGTCAACACGACCCAAAGCACCTGAACTTCTCAAGTTTCTGGCCACAAGACAAAGATACTCGCAAGAATCCTCAAAACTAACAAACGGTCTAGCATACAGATATGGCCGCAACACAGGTCTAGCCTTCTGAATCAACTGGGTATGCTTCCACTCGGGATCATCCCTATATTGCAAGTAAGTCACATAACATGATAACTCATTAAAAGTAGCAACAAATTCATCCTCGTGCATATTGCCTTGCACCAATTTATTAAATTCAAGTTCTTTCTCATGTCTGATTGTAGTGGGAAAGTAATGCTCAAGGAATTTTTCTTTAAATTCTGGCCACACAGTCATGGAATCATCCATACCCCCGGCTGACTTCCACCATCTCTTGGCATCACCAGTCAACAACAAGATAGCAACCCTGGCTTTCTGGTACTCATTACAGGCAACTGCTTGGAAAATTGTTTCTAATCTATCGATCCATTCTTCCGCTATTTCAGGTTGGCGACCCCCTTCAAAAGTACCAGGATTGTGCCTAGACACATCTTTCCAAACTTTATTAACAGTACGGTCCTCTTGAGTAACTTCTTGCTGGGTCCCATGAGTTTCACTCTCATGGCCAAATCCAAACTCTCCTTCACTTTGATGCTGATGGCCCATATCCTGTTTAAATTTCTGTAACCTTTCTTCCATTGTCTCCAAAATCACATCCCTCAAGTGATTCACAAACTCCGACCCGAAGTTTTGTGCCGGAATAGATTGTTGTGAATCTTGGAATTGACTTGAATCATCCTCTCCACCCACCTAGGGAATAATGATAATAATGATAAAAGAGGGTTAGTGATCATAATAGTGAGGAAGGGAAATAAGGGATTAATATATCGCCATTCTATATGCAATGCAACAGGCAGGGTATCGTTAACCATAAAACTGATACCAAGTTGTAACGTACCTCCTACTAATATATTATTAATCTTAACCTAGCTCACTGCTAATCAAAACAATCCAAACCATGAAACCTAACTATGTTAGCAAAGATTCACCTAACATAGTTAGCAAAAGAATTTCTCTATTAATAAGAGATTACATATCTAACTATGTTAGAAAAGAGAATCTTCTAACATAGTTAGCAAAAGAACCATCATCACCTAATGAATCACACATGCAGCACAATAACCTAAATCTAACCATGTTAGAAAAGAATAACCTAACATGGTTAGAAAAAGAACTAACCAAACTACAAGAATAAACCATATTAGAGCGGGGCCCATCTAATATGATCATATACAAGGACACATAAATCATACAATAAATAATCAAGATACTACCTACTCAAGTTAGGTAAAAGTACTTCCTAACCACGATCCATCAAACAACCACCTATAACAATAAGTCATCAGCGTACTGATAGAGTACAACTGTCATTGCAGTCATAATAATCCTTGAACTATCATAATAACAGTATCAATACTTAATATCACAAACACTTCACATAATATGTCGCATACTAAGTACTACGACATTCAAATATTACAATTCAATCAAAATAACATTCAATAATGCAGAAGCTGGTGCAGCCTAGCGAAATGGCGATATAAATCCCTATAGGAATCACCTCTGGCCTACTTACTAACTCAGTATGGGCCAGACGGCCCCTTCCCCTTCCTCTGCGCCTCCCCCTGGGCATGATCACCTGAAAAAGATAAAGGGAATGGGGTGAGACAAAAACCATGTCTCAGTAATCACCTCTTAACTCACTGTGAGACTCAGAAATGGGGTAGTGGAGCGTCTACAGGGTACCACAGTTTTCAAAGCCTGCATAACCACATAATATATACACATATATATACAGTATAGATACATCCATCTCTCAATAAACGAAAATAAACGTGATTGACACTGTGCCCAGTCTCAAATCTGAAAGCATAAAAAGGGACCACTCTAAAATGTGAAAAATATCCCTGGTTCCTTTACAATCCGAGGAACCCGTACAATTAACCTATCGATTTGCGCAAATCGATGGTTACATCGGCCGACGGTACTAATAGTCAGTGTCATGCAACAATACAAAGGATTTATATAGATATATATAAAGTACAGTTCAGTTGAAAGGTACCCTATAGCCCACGTTTAAATATAACATAATCTAAACTCATTTTATTTATATATATATATATATATATATATATATATATATATATATAAGTAGAAGAGGATGTTAGAAAATCCTCAACTACCATCACCCTCAGTATCACAGTCAGTTAAGCGTGATTACCTGCTAAACTTCACTGCAGAAGATGTACGCAGATAACCGTTGCCCTCAAACTCCGCCTGGAGGATCACCGTCTACAACAATGCCACCATTTAAAAATGGTTAAGACACCTTCATGTGACTTAAGTTATACTTTTCACCAATAACAAAAGCAATATTGAAGTAATAATTTACTTCCATTACCATACATCACTTTATAACTTCTAGATCATTAATCCTCACCATTTCTTAGAAACCTTGAAGATTTATCCACTTTATTAACCACCCATTATAACGCCGCATTGACCTTAAATAAGTCACTCACAATGACCTCCATAACACCCAAACACTCTTCCAAACCCAACAACCTCTAACCTACCAAAACCACTTCATATCAACACTTTATCGATCCAACTTTCTCCCAAAAACCATTCTAGCCAACACTCACATTCCAATAACAATAAACAACCTTAACTAGCACTACATAATCACCAATTTAGTCCAAAGCCTCCTCCTTTAGCTAACCCTTACTTAAAGAGTCAAAACAATTAGCCAATAAAATCTAAACTCAACTTCCAACTTTAATGGCTAACATACTTCCCAAAAATCTTTACTTTACTACTTATCTTTGCTCAAATCCTTGGTTAAAGCATCACTAATTAACTAATGGCAAACCCCAACTTAAAAGAGGAAACTTTATGCTAAAAATCAACTTCACAAGAGGCTAGAGGCTTACAAAATACAAGAGTGAAGGAAGAGAAGTTTTTCCCACCGTTGGCCGCCGGAAAACCTCGCCGGAAAACACCCCTAGATCGCCGGCCGAACTGAAAGAGCAAGGGAAAGCTAAGAAAAAGGTGTTGTGAAGTTGAAGGAATGAAAACAATATGAGGAACTACAAGAAAAATCCAAACTTTCCCTCACCCGCCGGTCAACGTCGCCGGAAAAGTCAAATCCACCGCCGGAAAAGCCGCCGGAGTCGCAGATCGAGTTCAAGCTTCAAGGATTCAAGAAAAATCACAAAAAGAACCAAAGGACCATCTCCTACCTCCAACACACTCCCTTCGCCGGAATATTTGTTGTCGCCGGAAAAAGTCGCCGCAGATCGCCGGCCGGACTGAAAAGGGAGGAGAAGCTTAGGAAAAATGTTATGGAGTTGAAAAAGGAAGGACAACCAGAGAATCCACCCCTTTTACCTCAATTCCGAGCTCGCCGGAAAAATGGCCCCCGCCGCCGGAAAATGAAAGTGTGCGACGAACACACACACCCACACGGATCGGACCCCAACTTCACGCCTCTATGAAGAAAAGGGAGAGGTGAACCGAAATGAGGAAGCTTTTTGGTGCATGGGTGGCCGAATGGTGAGGTGTGAGGAGGAAGAAAATGGAGAAAAATGGTGAAAGGGGGGGCGACACGCTGCAAATGGAAGGGGGGGTCCGAAATGTTTTTGTTGAGGAAGGAGGGAGGGTGTGTTTGGTTGAGGGGAAATAAGGTGGTTTATGATACTTTATAGCCCAAGCTTGCCATAGTGTACACTTCTTAACTTAAAACCACTCAAACCAGTCTCCAATCTTCTGAATCTTCAAAATATCTTTAACTTTACCATTCCCTCATATTTCAAACTCTTCATTTCTTAATTAATTATATGCACATTAATTACTTAATATTTCTAAAATATTCTCAAAAATCTCCAAAAATTCCCAAAAATTCCCAAAATTCCTAATTTCTCCATTTATCATTTCCAAAACACTCTTTAATCCTGTATTAAATTTTCAGGATGTTACATATGTGGTGTGTGAATTATAAACTTGCTAAGAGATATTATTGATTGGAGGATCAAATAGTTGTAAAATTCTGTAGAAGAGAATAATAACAAGGTATAGTTTCTGATTTGGAAAATTGAAGCAATATTTTGTATTACTGAATTAAAAGAGATGATAGATTTTGTGTAAGGGGATTTTAGTTGGTGAAGTCTTGAGTTGACTTTTTGGATAAATACCTTTATGATGAAAGGTAAATTAACAATGTTGTTTGATGTTGGGAGTTTCTCTTGCGTATACAAATATACATGAGGAGATGAGTTGTAAGCTTGATTATTGAACTACACCATAATGACAATGGATTGGTGTTTGATAGGAGAAATTTGGGTTTTGGATTAAATATTGATTAGGTGAAATACTTGGGATTTAGTTGTGATTTGATGACCTTAAGTTATATTTCGTTTATAAATGGAAGACTAGGAAGGATAATTTGTTGAAATATGAGGTTTTAAACATGGTTCAGGAATGGACCATTTGGAATAATTAGGGGTTGTGAGCTTTAGAATTTTATTAAGGAAACCAATGAAGCGGTTAAATTGGGAGAAATATTTGAAATTGTGGTGAAGATTGTTTGTTTAGGAGTTATGAAAGGAAGATTCAAATTTGTTTAAGTGTTAAAGAATTAGTTTCAAGGATAGTTGGTTGCTGATGTGAAAAGGTTTAAGTATACATTAATTTGGTTGGAAGGGGACGTAAAAAGGGTAGTGTTTTTCGGATTATGAAGTGAAATTGATATTGCTATGACGTGTGTATTGAGATTTTTGACATATTTATCCATTAATCTGCTAGTATAACAGAATCAATTGGGATTTTGAAAGGAATCCTAGCTATAATCCTAGTTATCTTACATAGTGCTTCTAACCTTGTTCAAAAAAAAATTTATATACATTCAATTCAATTTGACTTGATTTCACCTCTTTTGAATCCTTGAAAGGAACATGATAATGGGTGCTAGTATACTTAACTTCACCTTTATCATAAGAAAACATGTTCATACCCCACAATTGACTATACTTTCTAGAAAATTGTGGTTAGCAGCCTCGTATAGAATGTTCATAGTTCCCCTAAATCCTTGATATCATCTGCATTGTGTCATATGGATGACACTCATGGCAAGAAATCCTCAATGCCAATGAGTTGAATCTCCTTAAATTATATTCAAATTTCTTTTCTTCCTCTTGAAATAGGATTATCAATCCAAGAAACTGTTCTTTTCCCTTGTATTTAATGATAATTTCTACTAATTTCGAGGACGAAATTAATTAAGAGGGGTAGAATTGTAACATCCTGAAAATTTAATACAGGATCAAGGAGTGTTTTGGGAAATAATAAACGGAGAAATTGAGAATTTTGGAGTTTTTAGGAATTTTTGGTGACTTTTAGGACATTTTGAAAATTTTGAGTAATAAATGTGCAAATAATTAATTAAGAAATTGAAGAGTTTGAAATATGAGGGAATGGTAAAACCCAAAAATATTTTGAAAGTTAAGAAGATTGGAGGCTGATTTAAGTGGTTTTAAAATTAAAAGAGTACACTATGGCAAGTTTGGACTACAAATTATCATATACCACCTTTATTTCACTAAACCAAACACACCCTTCCCTTCATTTCCTTACAAAAACCGTCGCCCCCCCTATTTCTTCTTCACCTTCGTCTTCTTCTTCTTCCGACACTTCTCTCCTCCTCCCTTTCCATTTTCTCCGGTCGCCGTCAACGGCGACAATGGAGGAGGATGCCATCGTGGCTTCCTTTGCTCCTCCCTCTCACCCGAAAACCCTCCCTCCTCTCTCCGCCTTTTTCTTCGTTCCTCTTCTTCCGGGCGACGAACGGCGGCCACAGGCGACGGCGGCGTTGACGTCGTCGGCCTCACTTTCCTCTCAAGCTTCTCCTTTTTACCTTTCTTCCTAAGCTTAGGCCGATCTGTTAGTCCCCACATCCATCCTCTTCGTGTTCTTCACGTTTTTCCGGCGGGCAGAGGCCGCGAACGGCGGTGACAGCGACAGTGAGGGTGAGTCCGCCACCTCTTCTTATTCTTTAAGCCATTCACCCTTCCCACTTCGTTTTCTTATAGATTTCCTCTTCTTTTGTTGTGAAACTCGGCCAGCCACCTTGGGAAGGCAGATTTCTGGCGAGCCTTGCGGCGGCCGGCGGCGGTGGTACCCTCTCCTTTCATTCTTGAATCCCGTAAGTATTTTTCACACTCTCCTTACCCTAGTTCTTACGATTTGAGACTTTTGAGAGTTTAGGGTTTTGAGGGTTGACGAGTTTCTAAGGCATTTGGGGTTTCAAACTTTGAATTAATTATGGTAAAAGCTTGTTGAGTTATAAGATGCTTCTGTATGTTTGATTTTCATTGCAAGTGATTTATTCATAATTTTCCTCTTTCTTGTTTTGCTATGGCTGATTGATTTTTGGTTAAGAATGGAAGGAATTCTAATTGACTATAGAATTAACAATGTCCTGCACTTGGTTGGAGTAGTTTGATGTTGTATTGGGTACTGCCAAGCTTTGAAATTGAAGGGATGAAATTGTTGTTTTGTTATTTTACATGCTTTTACTGATTTGGATAATGTACTAGGAAGGATGGAGATTTTTGGTTGAGTTTTGATAATTCACAAACTTTGCATTATTTCTTATTTTCTGGTCCGGTTGATTTTATGTTGATGGGTGTTTAAAGTTGTGTTTTAGAATCATATAAGTGAGATAATGGTTGCTTGGTTTAGTATAGTTGAATGCTATGAATTCTTGGATCTTGTTTGATTATTTGTGAAGATGTGTTTGTTTAGTTTCTGCTTGGAATATAAAAATTTAATCCTCCTTTCTTGCTTCCCTGTTGTGATATGAAATCCCTTAATAATGAACCAAAATTAATGGTGTTTGTAAGAATGTTTAAATGGTGTTGTGGCCACTAATATGTAGTATTGCTGGCTTGTAAATTTGGTTGTAGTAATAGTTATATGAATGTGATTTGGGAACTAATTGATGTTCTCAAAGAAGAGGAATATTGAAATATTAAAGTAGCTTGATTTGTTTGTTTGCTTGGTCTACTCGTAATGATAAGGCGGATGGAAATTATATATGCTTAAGTGACATGATAGATTTTGGAAATTCTGTTATGTGATGATGATAGAAACAACATTGAAAGATGCTTAAATGTCACTAAGAACTTGTGATGGTGGTTAGTTAAATTTGGATATTAGAAAGGTGGCATGAATAAAATCATTTAAAAGAGGGGAAGTTGGGTAGAAATATATGATACGAGAGAGACGTTTAAATATTATAACTTGAGGATGATATTAATTTATCATTGTGTATCATATCATTATAGGGAATATATAGTGATAATGATACTTGAAGGAGAGGAAACGGTAAGGAAGAGCAGCAAAGTGCTAAGGGCGACAGGTAATCACTCTTAACCTTGCTATAACATTGAGGGTGATGTTAGTTGGGATTTTCAAAATCCTTTCTCACCTTCTGTATATATAAATCATTGAAATGTTATTCTTATACAAAATAGGCTATCGGGTGTCTTTCAAACGCGATTACTTTCATATAAAAGACTTTGATACATATATATATTATCCTGCTTGGTGGTTGCTATTGATTTGGAATGGTGTGAAGGATATATAGGTATATTGTTTAGATAGTGGTTTGAGAGGTATGATGATAGAAAAGAAAGTTGGATATTGAGTTGAACTTGTGGAAACAATGATATGTTGAGATTTAGATATCGAAGGGAATGGTAAGAGTGTAAGATATTGATGTTGAAATTGAGATACTGACGAGGTTGAAATTTATTGGACATTGTGGACATTGCATGACACTGAGACATATGTACCATCGCGCGATGATAACCGTTCGATAGGTCAATCAACGGTTATTTGTACGGGTTAACAGATTGGAGACTGTGACCAATGGTTAACAGATTGGAGACTGTGACCAGCAGTCTTCTGATTGGAGACAGGGACTGCTCCCTTTCTGATTGGAGACAGATTGGGGTTTCCCTCTCATGGGGTTACCAGAGAGGGAAATTGCCCCCTCATTGTGAGAGGGGCACAGTGTCAACTCATTTGGAACATATATAGGGCTCGAGCGTAGTGCCTCCGGGATGGCATGAGTAGAGCACCAGGGATTGTACATGAATGTGAGCCGAGAAATTGGATTTGAGAGAGGTATGAATGAGAATTTCAGTAAGGAAAGCATGGATTGAAGATTGGATGGTGAAGTTTAGTTGATGTGAGAATTAATTGAGGGATTTTGAGTGATATTTGAAAAGTAGAGTTGATAACCTTGATTTGAATTGGACGTGACAGAGGGACTGAACTGTTAAATGTAAGAAGATTTGGGTTATATACATATTACTGAATTTAAATTGTGGTACCCTTTAGACGCCCTTACTACCGCACATCTCACTGTTATAGTGAGTTAAGCGGTGATTACTGGGACAAATTGTCTCATCCCACGATTACTGACATTTTTGCAAGTATTCATGCAGGCGCAAGCATCAGGAAAGGGAATTAGGTTGTGGAGGTTATTTAATTTGTTTAGAAATGTATATTGCCAATTTATAGGTCTGCATTCGCTTCCGCATGTATATATATCTATTTATTGTTTAATATCAACTAGTTTTGTTTATTAACCATGTTAGACAAATCTTTTCTAACATGGTTAGCAATAAATTATCCATGATAGCAGCTGTATTGTATTAGTTTATTCTTTTCTATCATGGATAATAATTTAGTCATTAGGATATTCTTTTTCTAACTATGATAGAGATATTGATATTATTGAAATTTCTTTTTCTGTCATAGTTAGCAAAGATATTATTGAACTAAAAGAGATATCACAAGTTAATTAGGGGAATTAGTAACAGTATGTTACAACATGCTTGAATATAGAAATAATATACTCAATTCATTAACTAATTAGAGATGTCAACAAAAGCTTCACTAACTACTGAAATATTATTAAAATACAATGATGTCTTTAAGTAATTCACTATATCAATTCAAAATACATGATATATTTTTCATAGCTGCCCACTCTTGTGGTAATGATAGGATCCGATCAACTACTATAATGATAGTTGTAACATCCTAAAAATCTTAAGACAGGATTAGAGAGTATTTTAGGAAATAATAAATGAGAAAATTTGAAAATTGGGAATTTGTTTTAGAATTTTTGGAGATATTTGGGATATTTTGGATGTTTTAGGAAATAAGTACTTAAAATAATCAATTAAATGGTTGGGAAAGTTTAAAAATTATGGGAGTTATGAAAATTAAGCAATTGTGGAAGTAAAACAAATTAGATGTTTGACTTGGTAAATCCAATGGTTTAGGGATTAATGAGGGCATTTCAGTAATTTTCCCTATATATACACACGTGACACAAACATTAAAAAAAAAAGAAGAAAAAGAAGCAACTCCCTCCTCCTCCTTTCCTTATGCGTGACCGCCACCCCCTCCCCCATTCTTCACTATTTGATTTCATTTCTTCCTCAACCTACACACACTCATGCTTGTTTTCTCCTCCTCCACCATACACCCTTCGTTTCTTGCACTTCCTTCTCTCCAAATCGTTGTTAAAAACGTTAGATTTGTGAGTCTCCTTCTTCCCTCGAGCTGTCACGCGTTCTCCGGAGGTTGTGGGCGGCGAACGCCGGGAATCTCGACGGTGGACGAACGACAAAGGGTGGTGAGCTTGTACACTTGGTTGTTCTTCAAGTTACTTTTGTTCCAACTCAATTTTCTCACTTTTCCTTTCTTTTATTTCCTCTTGCTTGGCCAACCACCTTTAGCGGCCGATCTCCGGTGTGTGACACGGCGGCCGGCGTCGGCTAAGCTCCCTCTTCTCATTCTTGAACTCCGTAAGCTCTCTTACCACTTTTTGATGTTAATTTTATGATCCTCTTTTGAAGTTAGGGTTTTGTGAAAAATTGGTATTCTAGGATTTACAAGTTATGATAATGGTTATTAAGTAGTTAATTGAAATTTTGTAAGGTTATTTGAGGTTTATTGAAGTGGATAGTACTTAAGAATTTTTAGGATTATTTTTAGGAATTCTTTGAAGTTAGGGTTTTGCCATAATTAAATCTTTGGGGTTTCAAACAAGAATTTGTGAATGTTTAAATGGTTAATTGAAGGTTTGGGAAGGTATTGGATTTTTGTTAAAGATGGAGATTATTTTGGGAAATTTTGAAGCTTTTTATAGTTCTTTGAATTGGGGTATTGTTAATGAAAGATGATTTAAATGAATTGGTGGTTAATAAATGTTTGTTGAAGTTATATTAGGATAATGAAATATTTGTCTTAGTTGGATTGGTGTTGGTAAGGAAATTTGGTAGTTAAAGTGTTGATTAAAAGAGAATTTGATTATGTAAAAGAATGTTTAGAGTTTGGTGTTAGGTTGGTGCATTTGGGAAGTCACCTTGAGTGGTAAATTTGATATTAATATGGTGGTATGGTGGTTGGTGTTTGTTTTGCAAATTTTGGTAGCATTTTTGGTTTCTTTAAAGTAAATGACTGTTTGTGGACAATATGAATTAAATTGGAAGTTACGAAATGTTAGTGTAGGTGATATGAAGGTGTTGGAGTAGTGAAATCGTTCGAAATTGTGTTTGAGATGGAGTTGGGAATTAAAGTGTTGGATTGAAAAGAAATTGGGTAAGGAATGGTGTGTATGAAGGTGGTAAAGGTTTGTGAGTTATGAAGGTCACCTTGAGTAACCAATTTAATATGAATGAGGGGTTTAATGGACTTTAGCATGGTGGGTTTTTTGCAAGAGTTATGAAAAATGGTGAAGTTTAATACTTGGGTTAAGGTGCATTTCTAGTACTCCACAATATGGCAAAGTGCACTTACAGTAATACACAATTTCGGGGTGCATTTGTGGTAAGCAAGAATAAATATCGTTGCACCTATAATAACTCCGTTAAATAAGTTATCTTTGACCGTTAAGAGTAACATTTGACTGTTAAAAGGTGACATGGGGAGGGGGAGTTAATGACGTGGCAATGACTGGACGGACATGTGGCAATGCATGCTGACTGGATTAAGTTGTCAGGCCAAATTAAATTGAAAAAAAAAAAAGGAAAATTAATTAGAGGTCCCCCACAAGGGAGTTAATACTGGAAAAGTCCCAAAAGTTGAAAATATTAATGTAGGGTCCCTCCTCCCCCCCACCCCCACCCTTCTCCCCCACCCTCCTCCCTCACCTGCCCCCCCTCCCCCGCCACCCTCCCCCTCCACCCTCCCCTCCACCCTCCCCCTCCCCCGCCACCCCCCTCCAGCGCCCCCCTCCCCCGCCACCCTCCCCCTCCCCCGCCACCCTCCCCCTCAACCCTCCCCCTCCCCCGCCACCCCCCCTCCAGCGCCCCCCACCCCCACCCTCCCCCTCCACGCCCCCCACCCCCACTCCTCCTCGCGATCTGATGAGAGAGAGATCGCGAGGAGGAGTGGGGGTGGGGGGCGTGGAGGGGGAGGGTGGGGGTGGGGGGCGCTGGAGGGGGGTGGCGGGGGAGGGGGAGGGTGGAGGGGAGGGTGGCGGGGGTGGGGGGCGCTGGAGGGGGGGTGGCGGGGGAGGGGGAGGGTGGAGGGGAGGGTGGCGGGGGTGGGGGGCGCTGGAGGGGGGGTGGCGGGGGAGGGGGCGTTGTAGGGGGGGTGGCGGGGGAGGGGGAGGGTGGAGGGGGAGGGTGGCGGGGGAGGGGGAGGGTGGCGGGGGAGGGGGAGTGTGGAGGGGAGGGTGGCGGGGGAGGGGGAGGGGGGCGCTGTAGGGGGGGTGGCGGTGGAGGTGGCGGGGGAGGGGGCAGGTGAGGGAGGAGGGTGGGGGAGAAGGGTGGGGGTGGGGGGAGGAGGGACCCGACATTAATATTTTCAACTTTTGGGACTTTTCCAGTATTAACTCCCTTGTGGGGGACCTCTAATTAATTTTCCCTTTTTTTTTCAATTTAATTTGGCCTGACAACTTAATCCAGTCAGCATGCATTGCCACATGTCCGTCCAGTCATTGCCACGTCATTAACTCCCCCTCCCCATGTCACCTTTTAACAGTCAAATGTTACTCTTAACGGTCAAAGATAACTTATTTAACGGAGTTATTATAGGTGCAACGATATTTATTCTTGCTTACCACAAATGCACCCCGAAATTGTGTATTACTGTAAGTGCACTTTGCCATATTGTGGAGTACTAGAAATGCACCTTAACCCTTAATACTTTAGGAGTTATAAATAAATGGTTAAGGGAATTGTGGGGTATAAAAGAATATAGAAAAATGTGGATGTTAGAAGTAATTTATTATTACATAGACGCAGGTTCTTTTCTCTCTCTTGGGTCTCGTGCCACGTGTAGGTGTTATGTCCGATAAGCTTTTGCTGGAGGCGCCACCAGATCCGCCGCCTGAGGAGGGCCGAGAAAATGATCGGCGAAAGAAAAAGAAGATTGAAGTACAGCTTCCTGAAATTTCTGATGCCCCCATGAACGAGCAAGAAGTTGGGGCAGTGGTGGAAGATAACATTGCTGATAAAACTCCTTCCCAAGATGTGCATATGACACAGGAGGAGATCTCTCAACCAGCTCAGAAATTCCCTTCGTACAGGGCGTCCCTCATGGGTTTTAATGGAGTTGCAAATAACAGATATTCCATGGCAGAAGATGAAGAGTTCTTGAAGGATGATGATGAATTTTTCTGGAAAATACCAGAGCCATCTGATGAAACAAAGAGATTAATGGAGCTATATCCAACCATTCCGGCTACCCAGGAAGAATATAATGAGTGGTGTGGCCCGTGGAATCATTCCCTGATTCTCACCATCTTAGGAAGGAGGTTTAATCTTTTCTGGTTAAAGGAACACTTTAAGAAAATTTGGGGGTTCTCTAGTTTTGAACTAATTGACCTTCCAAATAATTATTTCATAGTTAGGTTGCTTGATGAACAACTTTGGCGACTCCACTACCGTAAGATTCTGTGGGAAGGGCCTTAGACGGTGAGAAACCATTGTGTTCTTGTACAGAGATGGAGCCCATACTTCAACCCCTACAGCAATCCTTTGGGGCGCATAGCGACGTGGGTTCGTGTTCCTGATATTCCCATTCACTGCTATAACAACCACTTCATCTCAAGGCTAGGTGACCGGATTGGTAAGACACTCAAGGTAGATATGAATACTCTTACTGATTTCACTTCCAAGACTTCCAGAGTTGAACGGGGTAAGTTTGCCCGTATTTGTGTGGAGTTAGACCTACAGAAACCTCTAGTACCAAAAGTTATTTTTGCTGATGCGGTGTTTATTGTGGAGTATGAGGGCCTAGGAAGAATTTGCTTTGCTTGCGGTCGTTTTGGACATAGAAGGGAAGCGTGCCCGTGGAAACCTAGCTCAAGCTCTCCTCATGTTCAGAGTGAAAATTCAGAATCACCGATGCCAAGTAATCAGGACCGGCCACCGGCACAATCGGCTCCGGCAAAGGCTACTGGAGAGGAGGAGAAGTTTGGTGATTGGATGATTATCCCCCGGACAAAAAAAAATCGGATTCCCAAGCAAACTGAGCAGAAAGTGGAGCAGAAGGGGGGACAGAGGACTGTCAACCTTATCAGTAAGACACCTACTTTTGGGCAGAGGTCTCGTTTTGCTGTGTTTGAGGAGACAGATATTGAGGTATATGGTGATGAGAACAAAGATACTATAGGTATAGAAGGCCCTGCAAAATCTGACAACTTTGACAAGGCAGTGGTTGTTGTAGAAAAAAGGAAAGGGGCTATGTCACGGGTGGAGACTGAGAATGGTCAACGAAGGAAGCTAGGGCAAGGGAATAAAGTGAAAGCTAACTTTGTTTACAGGGCTGTGGGGAAAGAGAACCAAGGCCCAGCAAATGGGCCTGAGTCCAAAGGAATTTCTGTGGCCTCCAACCTTTCAGGTAGGAGTAAGGGACAGCCAGATATGGCCCAGACTAAGGAGGACAAGCCCAAACATGCGAGCAAGAGGACTCATCTAGTCGTACAAGGGAGCGTACAGGAGTTGGAACATTTTCCAAAAGAAGGACCAAACTCATCCAGCCAAAAAACAAGCCTAAAAGAAATGCCGAAAACTTTACTGACGGGCGGAGAGACTTGTGTTCCTAACAATGGAGTCCCAGAGTTCATAACGGCAAATATTATGAAACCACCGGATCCACCCGAGATTGATAGTGGTGACGAAATGGCATATTTTGACTCACAAGGAACAACTGTGGGTGAGACACAGGGGAGCTTTGCTCTTGAGAGGGAGGATGATCACCTTCACCAGTAAGGTTTTCTCTTGTGCTCTTTATTTATGTCATTACCTATGATTATTGGTTCTTGGAATTGTCGGGGGGCCGGTAGCCGAGCTTTCCCTATTATGATTCATGATATTGTAAAAAAGTTTAAAGTTGATATTCTATGCTTACTTGAACCTCGCATTAGTGGGACCCGTGCTGATAAGGTCATTAGGAAACTAGGCTTTAGCAATTGGATTCGTGTGGAGGCTTGTGGCTTTGCTGGGGGTATATGGCTGTTGTGGGATGTATCTTCATTTGATATTACATATGTCTCATCTAATGCTCAAATTCTCCATGTCGTTGTGTATGATAAAAGAAACAGAGATAAAACAGAGTTGTCTGTTGTGTATGGTGAACCGAGAGCAAATAATAGGGGAGCTTTGTGGGATTCAATCAGACTTTTAGCAAGCTGTACTAAGGAACCGTGGTTGGTTGTGGGCGATTTCAACTCCATCCTTTCATCCAGAGATAAATTGGGGAGTGTTAGCTTTGATGCTATTACTGCCCGATCTTTTCGTGACTGCCTAGATGATGCAGGCCTTGTTGAAACACCAGTTCGAGGAGAATGGTATACGTGGGAAAGGGAAGGCTTGAAGGAAAGAATTGACTGGGTCTTCCATAATAATCTGTGGGAATCCGCCCATCCTAATACGGTATCCTATCACAATATGAAGTTCAAATCTGATCATAAGCTGGTAGTGGTTAACTCCAATGATCAGCACCTCCCCCCCCCTTCCAAAGGCCAATGAAATTCTCATATCAGGCAGCGTGGATCCTGGAGGAAGGCTTCCAATCCTGTGTTACTAATGCATGGCGCGGAAAGGGTTGGGAAGATGGTTTGAAAGTTTTTCAAAATGAGGTCTTGAAATGGAGTGACAATACAGCAAGCTTTCGGGGTAAGAAGAGAGAATTAATTAGAAGATTAGAAGGGATTGAGAAAGCAAGACATGGAAATACTGCCTCTGGTTTATTTCGCTTGGAAACTAAACTTTGGGAAGAGTATTATCGTGTTACAGCCCAGGAAGAGTTAATGTGGTTCCAAAAGTCACGGTGTAAGTGGCTAAAGTATGGAGACAAGAACACAAGTTTTTTCCATGCCACCACTGTGGTTAGGAGAAAACAACAGAAAGTTATGGCGCTGAAAAACGATAGGGAGCAGTGGATTGATGATCAAAGTACTCTCAAGGAAATGGCAGCTCAGTTCTTTAAGGATTTGTACTCATCTGATGCTGCTATTCTTGATCCACTCGGCTGGGCAGCAGATTTTTCCCCTATTAATGAATTTGACAGGAGAGTATTATCGGCAAGGGTGTCCAAGGAGGAGATAAAGAACGCAATCTTCGCGATGGGGCCACTTAAAGCCTCGGGTCCCGATGGATTGCAGGCACACTTCTTTCAATCCCAGTGGCTCCAGGTTGGTGATGTAATTTGCTCTTTTATTGAGGAAGCTTTTCAGCAACCCCAACAGATTGCAAGCATCAATCAGATCCGGGTGGTGCTAATCCCAAAAGTAGAATGCCCAGAATCTCTGCGGGACATGAGACCAATTTCACTGTGTAATGTTAGTTTCAAGATCATTACCAAATTGATAGCAGAGCGGCTAAAAGGAATGATGAGCAAGCTAGTATCTCAAGAACAGTGTAGTTTCATAACAGGAAGATCAAGTTGTGATAACATCATCATTGCCCAGGAAGCCATACACACCATGAGAAATACTAAGGGCAAAAAGGGATATGTTGCAATTAAAGTGGACATGGAGAAGGCTTATGATCGGCTTGACTGGGGTTTCATTTCAGATACCCTAAAATGTATTGGACTGGACAACACTATCATTAATGTCATTATGACCTGTATCAGCACTGCCTCAATGTCTATTTTGTGGAATGGAGAAGAAACCCCTGAATTTAGGCCTACACGGGGGATCAGGCAAGGCGATCCCCTGAGTCCATATATATTTGTACTATGCATGGAGAGACTAAGTCATCTCATCAAGCGGGAATGCGAAGCAAAAAGATGGAAACCTTTGAAGCTTTCAAGAGCAGGGCCCTTAATATCTCACTTATTTTTTGCAGATGATCTTATTCTGTTTACAGAAGCGTCATCAAGCCAAATGGAAGAAGTCAAAGGTGTTATGCAAAACTTTTGTGGGGTATCGGGTCACCGGGTGAATCTCGCTAAATCAAAAATGTTCTGCTCACGGTCGGTTCATTTTAACAGAGCTACTGAACTCAGCCAGATTCTTGGAATAGGCCTTACAGCTGATTTAGGGAAATATCTCGGGGTTCCGCTGCTTCACAAAAGAGTTTCCAAGCAAACCTTCATGCCAATAGTCCATAAAGCTAAGAAGAAACTATCCTTATGGAAGAGCCGATATCTGAGTTTTGCAGGGAGATCAATACTGGTCAAAGCAGTTCTGTCAGCCCTCCCAAGTTATCAAATGCAATCAATGCTACTGCCTAAAAGCACATTGCAGGAGATTGAGAGGCTCAGTCGCAGGTTCTTATGGTCCCAGGAGGAAAAACGGAAAATGCATCTTATTTCTTGGGATACAATCACCCTTGATAAGAAAGATGGCGGGCTAGGAATGAAAAACCTTGTGACTCAAAACCAAGCGTTCATAATGAAGTTGTGTTGGGGAATGCTCACCAACAGGGACGCCTTGTGGGTCCGATGTCTCACAACTAAATACAAGTGTGGTACCGCTGAAAGTCCCACTGTGATTAAGCGTGCCTCAGCGTCAAGAACTAGGCAAGCAATTGCTGCTACATGGGAGAGTTTTATGCAGGGGATTGGGAAAAGAGTAAACAATGGTAACTCTACAAATTTCTGGTTTGATTGTTGGTCACCACTTCCTGAGCCATTGATACATTATGCACTTCATCCGGAGTCAATCCGAGTGGAGGATAAAGTTTCAAACTTCTTGACTGAAAGTGGCACCTGGAAGAGTCACGACTTGCACAGTATCCTGCCCCCACATGTTATTAATGTTTTACTCAGAATGAGGAATATTGGGAATGATAACATGGACTGTTACACTTGGAAGCCAGGAAAGGATGGAGCTTTCTCAGTCAAATCAGCATATGAGTACATCAGAAGTAGCAAGGAAAGGAGGAATGTCACTGAGGGCATTTGGGACAGAATCTGGAAGTGGAAGATCCCTGAGAAAATCAAACACTTCATGTGGCAGGTTTCTCATGAGAGACTAATGACCAATCTACTAAGAGCTCAAAGAGGCATATCCCAAATATCACAATGTCCTTTTGAGTGTCAAAGTGAGGAGAGTGTCATACACTTACTTAGAGACTGTGAGAGAGCAAAATCACTTTGGAAATGTTTAATTTCTACTAACCATATATCTCGTTTTTTCTCTGGTACTTTGCAGGAATGGCTTTTGTGGAATGCACGATCCACAATTGGAAGGGATTGCTTCAAGAATCATTGTTGGACCAAAGTCTTCAGCATCACATGTTGGATACTTTGGACCTCTAGATGCCATTTTATTCATGAAGGAACCAAGGCGAGTACAAATGGCATGCTTCACAAATGTTGCTATCTCCTTATGGAAAGCACAAGCAACGAGAATTTGGTTCACCAAGTCTTTAAAGTCCACGAGGAGCAGGACCAGACCTGGTTGCCGCCGCCCAAAGGAGTAGTTCGAGTAGATGTGGATGGATCTGTCTTCAACCACCTAGAGGCAGCTTGTGGGGGAGTAATACGCAACTACAAAGGGGAATGGATTGTCGGATTCCATAGAGATCTTGGAGCATGTTCAGTTACAGAGGCTGAACTTTTGGCTATTAAAACAGGATTTGAACTTGCTGTTAGTCGTGGCTGTCCAAAGATCATGGTGTACTCAGACTCTTTGGATGCCATGAACCTACTCATGCGGGAGTGTCCTGCTAATCATCCATTATATCCTCTCGTGGATGATATCAGGACACTTTTATACAGGGTAGATTCTGTAGAAGTAAGAGCAGCTAGTCGGAAGGTCATCAAATGTGCAGATTACCTTGCGAAGACAGGGCATCAAGCTGGACCTAGTATGGCTATACTACATGAAGTGCCTATCGGCTGTATGGACATGTATCTGTCAGACCTTGGTGTGTTGTCCCAGCAGGATGCTGGAGTATATCCTTTGGAATCAGACTTTGATTGATTCCCCCCCACTTTACAAGCTGTAAAGCTTGCCTTTGTTATCCAAAAAAAGAAGTAATTTATTACTTCAATACTTGTTTTAGAATTAGTTTGAAGTGTAGGTCTAGGTCACTGATATTGTGTCTTGACCACCAATAGGTTATTGTACGATTGTAGACGACAGTGACTCGGGTGGAGCACGAGGAAAACAATAGCTGCTAGGATTTGATGTTATTAAGCTTGAACAGGTAATCACGCTTAACTGACTGTGATACTGTGGGTGACGGTAGTTGAAGATTTTTAAAATCCTCTTCTACTTATATATATAAATGAAATGTGTTCAAATTATTTTATATTCAAAAGTGGGCTATAGGGTGCCTTTCTAAATAAACTGTACTTTATATATATATATATATATATATATATATATATATATATATATATATATATGCACATATCTATATAAATCTTTTGTATGTTGCATGACACTGATTATTAGTACCGTCGGCCGATGTAACCTATCGATTTGAGCAGATCGATAGGTTAATTGTACGGGTTCCTGAGATTGTAAAGGAACCAGGGATTTTCACATTGATTAGAGTGGTCCCTTTTTATGCTTTTCGGATTGTAGACCGGGCACAGTGTCACACACGTTTATTTTTGTCTATTGAGAGATGGATGTAAATGTTCTGTATATGTGTGTGTGTGTGTGTGTGTGTGTGTGTTGCGTGGTTTATGCAGGTTTTGAAAACTGTGGTACCCTGTAGACACTCCGCTACCCCACTTCTGAGTATCACAGTGAGTTAAGTAGTGATTACTGAGACATAATTTTGTCTCACCCCATTCCCTTTATTTTTGCAGGTGATCATGCCAGAGGTAGTCTGAGAGGAAGGGAAAAAGGGACCGGCCAGCTGCACTGAGTCAGTGAGTAGGCCGGAGGTAAACCGTAGGGATATATATTGTCATAAAGTAGGCTGCATCCGCTTCCGCATTTGTTGTATATTTTGGGTGAAATGTATTGCTAATTGACTGTTTAATTGATTCTGTTAATTGCTGTTTAATTACTGATATTGTCATAATGTGACAGTTTTGGCTGTATCACACACTTTGTTAGTGTGATGATTGATTATATATTGTATGTGATCATTTGCTATAGAAGGATTGCCTGCTAATGGAAAGGCAATCCCTTTTACTGATTGAGCTTAGTGATGTTTGATTTCGCTTTGTGATACTGACATGTTAAGTCAGATAATTGTGTATTTGTGATGTGTTGATTTAATGAAGCTAGTGACTGGTGTTGTTGACACATGTTGTGTTAGGTGATTAAGTCACCATTGTATTGGATAATATTATTAGTTTTACAGGTGAATGGTCATGATCAAGTTAAGGAAATTCTCTTTTCCTAACTTGATTATATTATGTGAATGTTGATTGTTTGTAGGTTAATGGGGGTTGTTTTTCTCATATAACCATGTTAGATGGGCCCCTCTCTAGCATGGTTATTCGTCTCCGCGTATTATGCTGCTTCTTTTCCTAACCATGTTAGGTGATTCTTTTCTAACATAGTTAGATTTCCGTTAAGATATTAATGATGTGGTTTATTTGAGTTGATGATGTCTCTTTTGCTAACTATGTTAGAAGAATCTCTTTTCTAACATAGTTAGATGTGTGCTAAAGATTATAAGTGTTTTTCCATTGTAGCAGGTGATTCGTTTACTAACCATGTTAGATGAATCTTTTACTAACATGGTTAGGGCATTTGTTATGAATGTTATTGTTTTCTTTTTCTAACCATGTTAGGTGAATTCTTACTAACATGGTTAGGTACCATTGTTTGAGATCTTTTGGTACGTATTGAATTAGATATGTATTAGTAGGTTAATAATGTATAAGTAACAGTTTGTTACAATAGTTTAAGTAACAAGCCACCACAAATAGCCATTCTTCAATTCTTGAGGTTCATCCCTAGGGTACTTTGGCATGGTGTGATCCTGGCCATCTTGTGTTAAGGGTGGCTTTGTAACATCTTGCTCCTTTCCATCCTATATCTATAGCCAAGACAATGCATGCCCTCCATATGAGCCCTATAAACAAAGTTCAATAGATCAATTGTACACAAAATTTACACAAATATTAACTACAAACAGATGCTTTTTTCCTATATAACAGACATCCAAGGTAGTAATTCTCCTAAATAAGTGCATTAAATTTTCACACTGCCTCATAGAAACAAAGGAGTAAGTGTATCCCAATAGCTGTGTACACTAATAAACATATGAATAAGTCTTTAGTAGCCTGCTGATTTTGAAATAAGTCATGTCTTAATAAATATAAAAACAAACAGAAAAACAATGTCCACTTAATTAGCCATTGAATTTTTTGCATGCAGATTTTGAAAAACGCTAGGTCTTAATAAATATGAAAACAAAGAGCAGAACATGTGCCCACTTAATTAGCCATTGAATTCTTTTGTTTACCTTCATTGATGCACCAACTTATATGCATGATTATTAAAATATACTGATTTTCCAAAATTCAATTTAGCTAGCAAACATTAGTCTCTGTTGCACACAAATAATATCAGTTGGCTTGACTCGTGAACCATTCATATCTCCTTTTTTTAGGTAAAGGAACCATTCATATTTTTCATTCTCCTTCAATTCTTCAATTACACACATTCAAAAACCAATCATATATATAGATTTACTAAAAACATAACATTCTCGTCTGTTTGTATACAAATTTGATGAACAACAATGTAGAAAAATCAAACCATGAATTTAGGAAGATGAAACATGCAAATTTTCCAGATCATACCATTCATATTGACATATGAAAGTTTAACCAAAAAGTTCTTTTTTTATCAAACAACCAGAAAGTTCTAGCCTCAGTTTCTTTAGTGTTTGGCAATAAAAGTGAACTAAAATACCAATTATAGTGGAACTCAATATAATACAACAAGTTTAAGAAAGGTCAAACAAACCACATAATGAAGCAAGTAACCTAAAATCTCACTAAAGTTTCAGCGCTCTATCATGTATATCCTATCCATTCATTTGGAGAGGCCACCAAAACGAAAACTGGACAGATAAAAATGACAAAGAAAAGATGATAAACATAAAAATGACGAAACAGAAAGTGGATAGCTATAGAACAAAAGATAGGAAAGAAAAATGGGTATAATAATTGTCCTAATCACTTCTAAACATCATCAACCTTTAGAATTACAAAAAATCATAGGACAATTACATGAAAAGTAACAATTTAGAAGAAAACCCAATTTCCTCTCACCCCACTCCTCCAAATTCCCAATATAGAACAATCAAATCAAAGAGATAGATAGAGATAGAGTCTTACTCGAAGAAGGTCTGACGCTGCCCTGAGATTCGCACGGTGGTGACAGAAGGAATGGGAGAGCTGGGTTTAGAGAAGATGATAGATCCAGGGTTTGGAGAAGAAAAGCCTAATGGTGGTGGAGGTTGAAGAAAGAGGAATAGTACTGGTGATAGAGGAGACAATGGTGTTGTAGAGGAGACAATGGTGTTGATGAGTGAAGATGGAGACTAATGATGATATTAGTGAAGGGTGAAGGGCGAAGATCAACGTGCGAGAGTGAAGATGTGGTGAAGCTTTTTTCTGAGAATTGAAGTAAGGGGCAAAAAGGTCGATGTACAAGTGCAAAATTTGGCAGCAAAGTCCCTTGGGACTTGGTGATGATTTTGGAATCTTTTGGGACCTTCCAGTAGTCATTACCCTTATCAGGGACCACAGTGCAAATTTCCCAAAAATAATTAACTGCAACCTGAAGCAGGGGTCAGGGTCATTCTCCAACTTCACATGTGTATCTTTATATGCATGTATCTATTTAACTCTGGTTACATTCATTTTTTCATTTTCTTTTTTTAGACAATTAGTATCACTTCTCCCATATGCTTCCCTTTATTTGTATCATTACCCATGAGTAATTTTTCATTGCGGTCCTCCTTACTTAGTTTTAAAAATTTGCATAATTTATTTTAGTGTTTTTTTATAACATCTGAGTTTGCCATTTGTTTTAGTCTCTAAATTCAAAATTATTTTCATCGATAAGTATTATTATAATTTTGCCAGTGAAGAAAGCTAATCTTAATGTTTATTTCAATTAAATTTTATTCACACTAAATATTGTTGTTGGTATGTGGGCATTGGAATTTTTGGCTGTTTTTTAGAACACAAATTTTTTGTTGGGGATATTTTTCTCTAATATTGATTTTCCATACAATTATTTTACATAGTTTTACTTGCTAACACTTTTCTTGTGAATGGTTAATATAAAACTGTAGATATTTAATTCGCATAACTAAACTTATTTAATTTAATTTGTCACCTTGGTAGATTTAGGTATTCAGACTTTATAGTGGCGTTTATTATTATTTTTTCAATCAAGTTGTATCTAATTGAAATGTACATTAAATTAACTAAGTTATAGTCATTACTTTCATATTTATTATTTTCCTAAAAAGTGGTATGTATTTTGTGCAGATTACAAAAGTATGAGCTATTGTTAATTCTATTTGTTTGCCTAACTTTTTATATCTTTGCCTAATGGATTTATATATCCAGTCTTTGTACGAATGCTACTGCAAACACCTATCCAATTTAGAGTTAGTAATTATGTCCTCACTGAAGTTATTGTTTGTAACCGTATATGATCCAACTTCGTGGTGTATATGTTTACTATATGGACTTTTGTGTGTTCATTTACTTTTTTTCATAAATCCTTTTTATAATTTATCATTGATGATTGGAAATAATAATTTAAATCATTTTATTAAATAAAATGCAAGGGACTCAAACTTCACTTTGTCTTATTACTCATTTAAACTTTATATATACCATCACGTTTTGTTTAACCCTTGCCCAAGTCACACTCTTTTCTCTTACTTCTCTTGGTCGCTCATTTTCATCTTGCATTACTTGCAATGTCTCGAGTCACAGCGCTGAAGGACTTAAACACGTCAACTGATAGATGGTGTGTTAAGGTTCAGATTGTGAGGAAGTGGAATGTTTTCTCTAAAAGTCAGCTCCTACCAAAATTCTTTGCATATCAATGTTGTTGGTGGACTGTGAGGTTTGTGATTTATTTTTTCTATATGTAATGTACATTATAAATTCTATATTCTAATAATCTTCTAATGTAATACATGTCTATCTGAAATGGATTTACGCATGGTTTGAATTCTAACTATTTATGTGTTGTTCAGGGCACAAAGATACAAGGGAGCGTTGTTACTAAGCGATTGCTTGATGAGTACAAAACTAAAATACTTGAGGGCCACGCCTACAGGCTTGCAAATTTTGTGGTTACCAAGAATGAGGGGCAGTATAGAGCTTCCAATCATCCTAATAAAATTATACTTACTCCTAGAACATATGTTCTTGAGAAAGAGAATTTTTTCACTGATTTTCTAGCGAGTTTCTGGTCCCTGGAGGATGTCATTGTGAAGAAAGAAAAGATCATTGATTATCTTATTGGTCAGCTTGTATTATCTTCAATTGGTATTTGTTTAAAAATCTTCCATTATGTTGTCTTTGAATATTCATTTATATGTTCGTTCATTTCATTTGTTGCAGACATCATTGCTTTTGTCAATGAGATAGGCAATCTAGATGAATACTTGAAGGAGAATGAAACTAAGTATCATATTGCCCTGACTTTATGTGACTTTATGTAAGTTTAGTGGGTATTTTTCAAAGTCTATTTATATTTTTTAAGTTGATTTCATTAATTATTCTTACCATATACTGCTGAAACTTATGCTTTCTGTGGCAGTGGACACGAGGTTGAACGTGGATTGTATTACGCTATTCTGACCAATTAAAAGCAAAATTTAAGAAATACTATAGTAAGGTTGTATGGAGAATTATAATCTAACGTGTCACTTTTTTTTCTACTACCTTAAACGTGATAATGAAAGTATGATTATTTTCCTTTCCTCCAGATGTATACCTTGAGGATCATACCCATTTGTCCCTGAGATCTTAAATTGGTTCAGTTTTGCCCTTTTGGATGTCGTTAAAGGATGAGATGGACAATTAAGGGTCACATTTGTCCTTGAAGGTCTTTATATGACTGATTGTAGGTTGCTATAAGTATTTATTCATAATGGTGTACTTTCCTCTGGCCTTCGAATCTTTTTGGATTTCTAATATGCTTACAATTTTTTCTGTTTGTGTTATTGGTATAGGGAAACTTCAAATCCTTAACTCTTTTAATGCCACTAAGGATTCTTTCAATCCAGCTATTAAGGAGTATTTGAGTACCATTTATATTTTCGATTTTATATAATGATTGTTTTTTCAATATTGCATACCGTATTAATACACACACTTCTGAAGGCGTCCTCTATTGTGTAAGGCAAATGAACTAAACAGTCCAATGATTATGAAGCTAAGTGATGTCACTGGGAAGAGAGTTGATGCAATCTCACAGTTTCCCATGTTTGAAAGGAAAAAGAGAGTGCTAATATCTAATATTGTTAATCAACCATTGGTATGTAATCAACCTGTGGGGTTACTATTAATTCAAATTGTGTGTTTCTCTTCAATTATGCCTGACTTGATTTTGACAGGGAGAGTCTTTCATGATTCATGGTTGAAATTCGTGGCTGTCACCCAAGAGGGGGGGTGAATTGGGTGAGGGAATAAAAACTTAAACTCTTTTCGAAAGACTGCTTGTGCTCGGTGATGATGATAATAAATAATGCTATGCACAAGTCAGTATGCTATGTGATGCAAAATAGAATGATCAAGTATAAGTATATGCACACATAAATTTATCCTGGTTCGGTCACCCAGACCTACATCCAGTCCCCAGGCTACACCTGAGATTTCCAATCCACTATTCTTGTTTAAACCGGGCACAAGAGAAGCCTTTACACTTTAGGTTTTACGAGCACGGGTTCACCTAACAACCCACAGGTTTTACAACGGGTTCACCTGCAAACCTTACCGCAAGTTTTACGGGATCACTTGCAACCTTACAAACGCAAGTTTTACGGGCTAACTTGCAACCTATGGAGATTTAGAAAACCTTCTAAATGCTCCCCCTTACAAAATGTAAGATTACAATTATGTTCACTCTATGAACTGATTTTGTTAAACACTTAAGCTCAAAACTAACTCTCTCAAAGAGTGGATGATGTTACTCACTTAAGTACAAATGAATCACTCTCTAAGAATATTACATATCAAAGTCCGAGAGTAGAAGATGAGAGGAATGTAGAATAGTGTTTTTCAGATAATAGCCCTGTTCTCTCTCTCTTTTTCAAGCCCCCCCTTCAGAAATGAAGAACATCCCTTTTATACCAGTCTCTGAATATCTAGCCGTTGGAGAGGCAATAAGATCGTTTGATTATAGACGTTGGGGCCTTGTTTACGTTGTCCTCATTAATGCACAGCAGGGTTGACTTTGCTTTATCTGAAAAGGTGCTCTGACCATGCTGTTCTGTCAACACTGTTCTGACAATACTATTCTGACAAAAGTCGTTCTGACATCTGAACACTTTGTACGGTCCGACTCTTGCTTGCTGTCAGAGAGGACTTCGTTCCTCAAGCATAAGTCCAGGATGTTAAGAGACTCACTATCGGAAGCTCTCTTGCTATCTGAAGCTCGTGGACTCTAACATTTTGCTTGCTATCACATAGAGGAACTTTGTCTTCCAAGCACTTGTCCATGAATGATAAGAGTGCTTTGCTATTGGATCCTCTCTTGCTATCAGAAGCTCTCTTATGGACTCTGACTCTTGTGGGCAGTATGAGCTTTGACACCTTGAGTGAATCTTCAGATTATGTTCTCATACTCCTCATGCTTGGTAGGTAACAATGTTGTTTGAATGTGTCTGTTATCCTCTTGTTACCGTTGGAAGGAACATCTTCTTAAATGCTTCAGCAGGGTTGACTTGCTTTATCTCTGAAAAGTAGTCCTGACACCTCTGCTCTGTTAAAAGCATTCTGACACTGCATCTCTTTGAACGTTCAGACATTCTGATTGCTTGCGGAAGCAACTTCTCATCCGGAAGCAACCTTACTGAGTGTGCTGCACTTGAACGTTAGTTTAGCAATATAATCATATAGTCTCATGCAGTGGGTGATCCTAAGTCTAAGGTGTATCCGGAAGCACTTCTACATCCGGAAGTAAATTCACTTGATGAGGGATTTAGTTCACCATGACTTGCTCTCGCTTAGTCTATTTCATTCCACCACTCAGCGCTAGTCACTGAGCTATCGGAAGCACTTTTACTTGACGTGGTGAATTCACTGACGCTTAGGGTGAAATCTATTCTATCAGTCTGCGCCAGTCAAGATCTAACAGGAAGCAACTTCACTTGATGTTGCATTTCCGCTGACGCTCGGGGTTATATCTAGTCTATCAACCTGCGCCAGTCTAAATCTAATAGGAAGTGCTTTCACTCGGCGAAGTAGACTTACTGACGCTTGGGGTAATAACTATTCTATTGCTCTGCGCCAGTCTAAGTCTAACAGGAAGCGCTTTCACTTGGGGAAGTAGACTCACTGACGCTTGGGGTAATATCTATTCTGTCGCTCTGCGCCAGTCTAATTCTAACAGGAAGCGCTTTCACTTGGGGAAGTAGACTCACTGTCGCTTGGAGTAATATCTATTCTATCGCTCTGCGCCAGTCTAAGTCTAACAGGAAGCAAACTCACTTCCGATTGAAACATAGCTTAGTCTTAAGGTTTTGTGTACCTAATTCTCATGGACTAAGTTAAATCCCTAGTGAGTTACTCGCTGCCGCTGGGGGATGACACATTTATCCGCGTGCGCGAGTCCTAGTCTATCCGGAAGTGATTCCGCATCCGTGAGCGCTAGTCTTGATTCATTCGGAAGTGAATCTGCATCCGGTTGTGACTCTAGTGCTAATACTTCCGGAAATGATCTTGCATTCACAAGTGATCTAACTCAGGGTTCTAACCATGTCATCTAATCCTTCCTAAGTGTTAATTATGTTCTTTTAAGTACTAGACCATATCATACCTAAGTCACCATCAAAACTTAAGATTCTAACATTCTCCCCCTTTTTGATGATGACAAACCCATAGATGACTAGAGAACATAATTAAACTTAGATCATTTCCAGAGCTATATTTCATTCCCAGTTCTCTCCCCAGATATCTTATCTTTCAGCTCTAGACATCTCATGTCTCATCTCTAGACATCTCGTGTCTCATTTCTCTCCCCCTTTTGGCTTCATCAAAATTCAACAAGTGCAAGCTAGCCTTAGGGATGGGGATACTTCTATCGTTCTCCTAGGAATGGGCTTTCTACCTAATATTTCTCCCTATTCTTCCTAAATATTATGTAGGATAACTAGACAGTGTGAGACAGAAGGAAGAAAATATTGATTCAGTATTCTAAGTGTGTTTACTCTCCCTAACCATTATGCAAGATAACAGAACATGTTTTGCAAGAATTAAGTCTAGATCAAAACATACAAAAACAGTTCTCTTTTTGAAGGTGAAAGTTCCTTTTTAAATATAAAAGACATCAAAAGTAATTTTGACCTTCTTGAAATGATTAACATGATATCAAAATAATTTTGGTGCGTTTAAAATGATGATTATGATATCAATTGAAAATTTGTGATTTTTAAATTCGTGATACCAAATGAAATCAAATGAAATATGTGAGTTTGAACTTGTGATATCAAATGAAATGATTGAATGCCAAGTGAAATTTGTGATACCATGTGAAAAATGAAATCAAGTCAAATGAAATTTGTGAGTTTAAAGTGCCAAAAATAATTTCCAAATAATTGCATCACAGCATCTCAAGAGTTTATTATCTATGACAGCATGCAACTCTCTATTTTCAAGGGATCATTATCGAGTAATGTCCTTTACTTCTCTTCTATATTAAGGTTAATCATTACTGAATCAAGAAAGGAAGCATATAAGAGAGGTATGTTATCAATTTACTTTCCAGCGTGTCATATAAAGGATACAGATGTGTGAGCTAGGATGATTTTCTAAAGCAGTGAATGATTTTGAAGTCAATGCAGATTGAGCAAAGAAATCCTAAATTGACACCCTTACCAATGCCATGTATGCATCATATATAAGAGATGGTAAGGTGTAGATGTTACCACAGATGAGGAATCTCCAGACTCTATTAGACTCATGAATCTTAATCATATGCAGATAAGCATGCTTCCTGACATCTTCAAGAGATGTGCTATCTCAAGTGGAAACTCCTAGTGCAAGTGCTTTGATGATTCGCTTCGGCAAGCTGAGCTACAACCAAAAGCAGACATGACTGGGCAGTCACTCTACTCTTCCCATGGTTCAATAGTTGGCCTGCTATCGAAAGCGCTGATTGTTGCGAAAGCATCCTTGCTCAAACTTGATGATTGGGCCTTCATGTGCTTGAGGAAACAAGTGCTTTTCTGATGGTCAGTGAAAGAACTTAAGATTTAACATTGGAGACCATCCTCTGGACATTCAAGTCAATCTGTGTTAATCACCACAAGTTAATAATTTTAAGAAATCATGCTTGCTAGTTGGTTTAAGAAAATATGAACAATGATTATGTGAAAACTAATTTTGAAATTGTCTATACGTTCACATAGTTTCACTATCAAGACATGAACTCTATTTATACTCTCATAGATAAATATCAATGTTATAGTACAAAGAGTATCAAACAGGTGGCATACTTTCAGAGTTTCATAAGCAAGTATAGTTCAATAAATATGCCTCAAGGATGTTCATGTTAGATCATGAAGACATGTGAATTTTTAACATAATGAAATTTTGAAAAATCTTCATCCTCACAAAAATGAAATACTGGAAATTTTCATGCTCACAGAATAGTTTGATTTTAAGACTAAATTCGGTTTACAAAAACAACCAAATTTCAGCATATGATTACGAGAATAATTTCCGAATTTTTGCTCAAGTTCTTCTAGATATGCTCAGTGTGATCTCACTGTTCTTAGGATATCAACAAGCTTGAAATTAATACAGATTATAGCATGCTTGTGATTCTATGCCATGTTTTACAGATCTTAGCAGAGTTCAATTCAAGGCATTTCCTAAGATTTCTAATGCATGTCAGACAAGAGAGAGTCTATCCATTTAATTTCACAACAGAATATGTAAGGGATAGAAATGCTCATGTGTATTGGCGAGAGTTTCTCAGGGTTGGTATAGCCATTCCACACATCTTGATAAGAGACATTTTCGTTGTCATTCTCTCTTGGTTATATTCATTGTTCAAGCTTCAATAATCTGTGTCAACATTCTTAAACCACAAACTTGAACTGAGATCATTAGTAGATTGAGAACTTAAAGATGTAATTAAGAGGGATGTATTGTTCTCGAAACCATAGCTGCTTATGCATTGAAAAGCTTGATGCAAGAGATACCACATGAAATGGAAAATCAGAAATAACTTTTGAGTGCTATCATGAGGTATGGTTGTCATGTAGATTTAAAGATGATCAGAATTTGTTTTGAAAGTTTGTATATCAAAAGGATCTTTCAAAAATCAAGGTGAATGCATAAACTATTTTCTTTCATGAAAGACGCCCTTAAAAGATTCGCTAAGCATATATGAGTAAAACTGTTAAGCCCATCATGCATTTACTACCCAAGTGATATCACCATCTATGCGTGACGAATGCTTATCAAGACTTGACTGATTGTTCAGATGAGATAAAGTCCTGAGTCTTGCTGAACCTCGGAATTGCCTTTCCCAAGAAGATCTTCTATACTTATCCTTGGTTCGAAGCACTTTCTTCTGAGAGTTAAGATTCAAGTGCCTTTTCAATGTTGATCGAGGAGTCCACTCTCTCTTGTTCTTCTCAGGATAGTTGAATGGAACTTTGTGATAGCTCATCCTTGAGACAGAACCATTGTTCCTGGTGGTTGCAGATTGCTTCTTATGATTGTACCAGGGGTTTTCAGCAGTTGCATCGCCACGAGTTCTCTCCTTTGGGGTAAGAGAAACTCTTGATCTTTCCTGCACAAGTAAGGCACTAGGAGGATGTTTTGGTACCCATTTGTACTCACTTTCTGAATCTTCTAGGCAGAAATGGATACTCTCCTCACTGAAGCCTGCTTCCTCAATATCAGCTTCCAGAAGCTCATCAGTAGATGATCCATAACGAGCACGAGTTGAGCTTTGGACAGCTGTGCTTTCAAGAGATGGGTTAGAAGCATATATCACATCAAGAGTATTCCAAATGTCTTTAGCACTAGAGCAATGTTTGATTTTCTGGAAATCATTTTCAGTTAAGCCTTTGTATAAAATTTGCATTGCTCTAATATTTAAGGAAAACAAATTTTTCTCCTTTTCAGTCCAGTTTCCTCTAGGTTTGAAATCAAAATCATTTTCAAAAATATCCCACATTTTCAAACTAGTGGATTGTATAAAACTTTCCATTCTTGCTTTCCACCAACAAAAATCAATATTTTCTAACACAGGTGGAATGGTATGATCAAAGCCTTTGGAAAACATTTTAACCCAAATCAGCCAAGGTCTTTACACTTGAGATCGTTGGATCCTTTAAACAAGTGACCTGCTCTGATACCAAATGAAATTCGTGGCTGTCACCCAAGAGGGGGGGTGAATTGGGTGAGGGAATAAAAACTTAAACTCTTTTCGAAAGACTGCTTGTGCTCGGTGATGATGATAATAAATAATGCTATGCACAAGTCAGTATGCTATGTGATGCAAAATAGAATGATCAAGTATAAGTATATGCACACATAAATTTATCCTGGTTCGGTCACCCAGACCTACATCCAGTCCCCAGGCTACACCTGAGATTTCCAATCCACTATTCTTGTTTAAACCGGGCACAAGAGAAGCCTTTACACTTTAGGTTTTACGAGCACGGGTTCACCTAACAACCCACAGGTTTTACAACGGGTTCACCTGCAAACCTTACCGCAAGTTTTACGGGATCACTTGCAACCTTACAAACGCAAGTTTTACGGGCTAACTTGCAACCTATGGAGATTTAGAAAACCTTCTAAATGCTCCCCCTTACAAAATGTAAGATTACAATTATGTTCACTCTATGAACTGATTTTGTTAAACACTTAAGCTCAAAACTAACTCTCTCAAAGAGTGGATGATGTTACTCACTTAAGTACAAATGAATCACTCTCTAAGAATATTACATATCAAAGTCCGAGAGTAGAAGATGAGAGGAATGTAGAATAGTGTTTTTCAGATAATAGCCCTGTTCTCTCTCTCTTTTTCAAGCCCCCCCTTCAGAAATGAAGAACATCCCTTTTATACCAGTCTCTGAATATCTAGCCGTTGGAGAGGCAATAAGATCGTTTGATTATAGACGTTGGGGCCTTGTTTACGTTGTCCTCATTAATGCACAGCAGGGTTGACTTTGCTTTATCTGAAAAGGTGCTCTGACCATGCTGTTCTGTCAACACTGTTCTGACAATACTATTCTGACAAAAGTCGTTCTGACATCTGAACACTTTGTACGGTCCGACTCTTGCTTGCTGTCAGAGAGGACTTCGTTCCTCAAGCATAAGTCCAGGATGTTAAGAGACTCACTATCGGAAGCTCTCTTGCTATCTGAAGCTCGTGGACTCTAACATTTTGCTTGCTATCACATAGAGGAACTTTGTCTTCCAAGCACTTGTCCATGAATGATAAGAGTGCTTTGCTATTGGATCCTCTCTTGCTATCAGAAGCTCTCTTATGGACTCTGACTCTTGTGGGCAGTATGAGCTTTGACACCTTGAGTGAATCTTCAGATTATGTTCTCATACTCCTCATGCTTGGTAGGTAACAATGTTGTTTGAATGTGTCTGTTATTCTCTTGTTACCGTTGGAAGGAACATCTTCTTAAATGCTTCAGCAGGGTTGACTTGCTTTATCTCTGAAAAGTAGTCCTGACACCTCTGCTCTGTTAAAAGCATTCTGACACTGCATCTCTTTGAACGTTCAGACATTCTGATTGCTTGCGGAAGCAACTTCTCATCCGGAAGCAACCTTACTGAGTGTGCTGCACTTGAACGTTAGTTTAGCAATATAATCATATAGTCTCATGCAGTGGGTGATCCTAAGTCTAAGGTGTATCCGGAAGCACTTCTACATCCGGAAGTAAATTCACTTGATGAGGGATTTAGTTCACCATGACTTGCTCTCGCTTAGTCTATTTCATTCCACCACTCAGCGCTAGTCACTGAGCTATCGGAAGCACTTTTACTTGACGTGGTGAATTCACTGACGCTTAGGGTGAAATCTATTCTATCAGTCTGCGCCAGTCAAGATCTAACAGGAAGCAACTTCACTTGATGTTGCATTTCCGCTGACGCTCGGGGTTATATCTAGTCTATCAACCTGCGCCAGTCTAAATCTAATAGGAAGTGCTTTCACTCGGCGAAGTAGACTTACTGACGCTTGGGGTAATAACTATTCTATTGCTCTGCGCCAGTCTAAGTCTAACAGGAAGCGCTTTCACTTGGGGAAGTAGACTCACTGACGCTTGGGGTAATATCTATTCTGTCGCTCTGCGCCAGTCTAATTCTAACAGGAAGCGCTTTCACTTGGGGAAGTAGACTCACTGTCGCTTGGAGTAATATCTATTCTATCGCTCTGCGCCAGTCTAAGTCTAACAGGAAGCAAACTCACTTCCGATTGAAACAGCTTAGTCTTAAGGTTTTGTGTACCTAATTCTCATGGACTAAGTTAAATCCCTAGTGAGTTACTCGCTGCCGCTGGGGGATGACACATTTATCCGCGTGCGCGAGTCCTAGTCTATCCGGAAGTGATTCCGCATCCGTGAGCGCTAGTCTTGATTCATTCGGAAGTGAATCTGCATCCGGTTGTGACTCTAGTGCTAATACTTCCGGAAATGATCTTGCATTCACAAGTGATCTAACTCAGGGTTCTAACCATGTCATCTAATCCTTCCTAAGTGTTAATTATGTTCTTTTAAGTACTAGACCATATCATACCTAAGTCACCATCAAAACTTAAGATTCTAACAATGGTGAGATCTATAAGTTACAAACAATGCATGTATGGGTATATGAAGGGTATTTCAAATGTGATACCAAGGCTAGGATGGATGAGTCTATTATGATATGCACTAGGCGAAAAACTCCATACTCCAAACTCCATAAATTAGTCTGATTTCTTTTGCAAAAAAGATTAATATTGAGGTGTGTTTTTGTTTTTATAATTCATTAAGTAGAGGCCTATCGTTGACTTGGCTGAGGAGGTATTAATTAATTTACATGGAATATATTTGTATATTGGTTTTAGCATGTTTCCCCTCCCATTTTTTCAAAACATGGTGTAAGTTTTTGAATTTGTTTTCTAGGGTGATTCTTCTGTGCTAGAGAGCAACAATATATCTGTACATGGCAATGTTAATATTACAGGTTGCAAGGAGAATATGTCTGAGCTTGAGAACACACCAATTCCATCCTCAAACATTATGAGAAATAATGCTGTGAAGATGATTGCTCCACCTAAGTTTGACGATACAACCGATGTTAATGAGAGTGACATTGTCAAATCCACTCCTGCGACTATAGCCTCTTCGACAAAAAACAAAGGCAAAGGCCCTGCAAAGAGGACTAATTCAAAGAAAAATGTTGAGCCACTTAGAGAAATTTCATGCAATGCGTTGGTCATTGGAAAATTCCCCAAGAGGATTAAGGAAGAGAAGTGAGTACAACTATAGTTCAGCTATGGGTGATTTAAGTGTATTGAAGTTTTCTTTGATTCTAGGTATGTATGGTACTTGGTCTAAGTGTAGTTGTGTCTACAAGATTACCACAAATATTGTAAAATATATATAGGGAATGGACCTAATTTACCCTCCAAGTAATCACCCAGGAGCACTGGGTACCATAGACTAATGACAGGCTCATATTTACACTCAAAGTAATCAAAGTGTTTAAAAAATACCCCCAGTGGACAGTCAATCACGTTTGACAATCTACCAATGTAGCCGCCACGTGGGTTAAACTTTTGCCACGTAGGATATGTCATGTGGAGGGTAATAGACCTAATTTACCCTCCAAGTAACCACCCAGGAGCACTGGGCACCCTGAACTAACAACAGACTCATATTTACACATATAATTTGTGTTATTGACTTGGTTCAATGTAATTTAATTTTTCGCACTCGGGGAAAGAATTGGTAGTTACCATGATTTATGCAACATTATCACTACCTGATTAGTGCACCTAATTATTGGTAAGCCTTGGGCGATTAGCCTAATACATCATACCACCATCCTCAACAACGACAATCACATGTCACAAGAATAGCTTCTATATCTTCCAACTTTGATTTGAATCCTTAGATTACATAAATAATTTTCCACCACCTTATACACTTATTGCATGAGACACAATTCTCTAGATGAGTACTAGATGGCCCTTCCATTCCCCTACCAAAGGATACAACCCATAACATCACAACAAGCAAACA
Organism: Mimosa pudica; assembly: GCA_029929735.1. Taxonomy (NCBI): domain Eukaryota; kingdom Viridiplantae; phylum Streptophyta; class Magnoliopsida; order Fabales; family Fabaceae; genus Mimosa; species Mimosa pudica. Next base: position 2,240,476 of record JAKELP010000039.1, on the reverse strand, counting down.
AGTTATAATATTGTAATAAAAAGGAGAGGTAGCAATTGCCCAATACACCTGTTATCCTAGTATATATCATCTCCGATCCCTACCCACCTTGGGAACGATGATATCCATATAACCAATTAAATACCACAATCAAAAATCTAATACGAAAGGAGCACATAACAATGTATATTACCAATACTATGACTAATGCATATGCTATGGAATGACAAGAATCGACCATGCATCAAGTGCATCTTCTAGGTCTTAAACACCCAAAATCTAATACCAAGTTGTTGAATCTACCAAATTACTAATTAAATTTAAAATTACTTTGAACCAATGGTGTACTAACTACGACAGAAAAGATAGTTGCAAATATGGGAAGGTTTATCGTAGTTAAAAAGAAATTTTATTACCATAAAACCATAACTATGATAGTAAGGGGTCTATCATAGTCATTAAAAAGTTTAATTAAATAAAATAAACTACAATAGTAAAGAAAATACTAAATATACAAGCCTATCGTAGTTGAAAAAGGAGTTTACCACTTGAAAATAAGATACCCAACATTTTCAAAACAAAGACAAAAATACCCATAACATTTCAAAATAGGGGCAACAGTACTCATCATAATTAAAAAAGGATACTTTTGCCCCTGTTTTAATAGGATACTAATCACATGGGTAATTTTTCACTTTGGCACAATCACATGAGTATTTTTGCACCTTAGCCCTATGAAAAAGATATCCAATTAAATAATGATTATCATGAATAAAGGAAACATTCTAAGAACTTTTAAAATTAAACTATGACAGAAATGACATGATTAAGATGGCTAAGTAGCTTTTTATAGTAGCTAAAGGTTTTGGAAACAAAGTTAACTATGTTAAGAAGAAATAATCTAACATGGTTATTGAAGTTTAACTAAATAACGCAAACTATATTAGAAAAGGTTCCACTACTATAGTTACTTTTTATGTCCCAACATTGTTTTTGAAGATTTCACTAGATAATTATATTAGGAAATGGATCCCCTCACTATCAGTTACAAAGGAACATACAAATACCTCTCGAAATGACAAGGTATTCACCTACTACAAAGTTTCAAAAGGTTTTATCAAATAGGAAACAATTACCATGCATGTTAGGAAGGGCTCATCTAACATGGTAATTACAAACAAATTATAGATTAAAGTCTTGCCTTTCTTAAATAGATTTTATGACCTCTAAATTTCAATCTAGGTATCAACAAGCTCAGAAATTTATGGATCTAAAATCAAATTTCCAGATCATACATGCATAGTCAAGATTTACATATCAACAATGAACTATCTGCATACCATGCAAGTTAACTTTTCAATTATCAAAAGCAAATATAAGCATGCATATTAAAACCACAATCTAGAATAAGAATTTCAAATAAAATCAAATAACACCAAAGACACCTGCATTGCAGGCTATCTGCATGCACCAACACAATGTAGTAAACTTTAAGGCTTTTAACCACAATCACCAGAAAATATTGATATTAGTAAAAATCACAATAAATAGAGTCATTCAAAATCTAATATGAAATCTCATATTAATTGCCTTTAATATTGTAAATATTAAATTTCTTTATTTAATTTAAGTAATATTTATTCCCCTTTCCTCCTTAATTTACGTAAATTAATGCGGGAAATAGAGTTTTGTTTTTTGCAAATCCAGCATACTTACCAACGTTTCATTTACTTAGTAAACGCCAGTGCATATCACTGGAATTTTTAAAACGCCGGTAAGTGTATGTTTTATTAAAAACAATATTGCGTACCGGCGTTTTATAAACACCGGTATGCGTGATCATAATAACACAACAAATATCCATCAAACTTACCCACGTTTATTCCACTCTACAGCGTTTTTAAAAATGCCGGTATGGAATTTTCCCATATCTGATTTTTTGGCGTTTGTTATAAACGCGATAGTGTCTTACCCGCGTTTATAAACGCCGGAAAGAGGCAAAAAAAGGCACTATACCACCCGTTTTTTGTAGTGTATTTAACTTCTTTCTTTAATGTTTTGAGTATTAAATTAAGGTGTTAAAGAGAAGTTTTTTAATGAATTATATTTACTTAGCTTTATAAAAGCCACTATACAGCCTTTTTATAGTTTAATGTGGGTCCTCCTGGATATGATGGTGATAGACATAGTTGGGAATATCTTCCTCCTCTTCTATTTGTCGTCTGAGGTTCTCCAGTCACTGATTTTCTTCTTCTTTTCTCTGGGGTTCCCAATCTTCTGCAATCAGGGCGCATTTATCATGACGAGGCGGCATATTAGATGAACTGTTGAATATATACTGTAAGGGTGTAGGAAAGGATAACTCATGTGGTGGGACCCTCCGGTTTTTCAGAAAATGACAAATGAAGTCGCGGGGAAGTTGTATTTATAAAAGTTGCTTTCCAGTGTTTTTTGGCGGTTACCTGCTTTTAATGCACTTCCCAACATTTACAAACGCCGAAAAGTGAAGGGTCACATAACCTCCATTAATAGCCCCCACTCACCGGCGTTTATGAGCACCAGAAAGTGGGGGATTTTTTTATTTTCAAATAATTTTTTTTAAAAAAATGTTTTTTAAAAGTAACACACATGCCAGCGTTCGAAAACGCTGGCACGTGGGGCAGGACAATTGTTAAAGACCCTCTCATTTTGCCGGCGTTTGCAAACTCCGCAAAGTTTACACGAAAAAATAAAACAAAAATAAAACATGTATCCTCTAACCTTCCGACGTTTTAAAACGCCAGAACATAGGGCGGGACAAAAAAAATCCCCGCTCAATGTGCCGGTGATCTGAAACACCGGAAAGTGTATACAAAAGAAAAATAATATTTAATTAGCGGACAAATGTCCGTGTTTGTTACCCTACAAACACGGGTAAGTGGACGGCAGTAAAAAGGAGCGAAGCTCCCGCCAAGCTTTCCAGCGTTTTTGGCACCTATATGCGGCGTGGACAAAAAACACTGAAATGTATACTTCTTACCGGCGGTTTTTTGGAAAACCGCAGGAACGTTGACGCCGTAGTATCTTTCTTACGTTTACAGACGCCGAAAAGTAGCGAAAGTAAATGCAGCCTTGGAGAGTGTTTTTTGTAGTGTATTATGATAGTTGGGATTGTAAGATTGATGAATTATTCTTGAATGAAAATATTTTCTTCGTTGAAAACAATGAGAAAAGATAATGTATTAAATTATAAAAAACAGATTGATTTCAAGAAAAATATTTAGATAAAACAAATTATAAATGACTTATATAGGTTTGTTGAAATAGTGAAAAATGGACTAAAGTTTATTTTTAAAATCAGTGGAACTAATAATTATGAAAAACTTGAAAAAACTAATTAACTGAAAACGGTTGAAGACATGAAAAGTGATTTTATCATAAAAAATTTAAGGGCACTTGTGCTTGACATTATCAAGAACTATAAGGAACCCTCTAAAGTCAAGACTTTTAGAAACAAAACAATCCCATTATTTTCTATTAATTTGACCAAAAAATGCTTATGGGACTAGATTGAAGTTATGATTAGCGGTGATTAAGTGGAATTAAATATATAATAAACTAATTATATATAATTAATCATTTTATTTACAAGGTATTTTAAATTAGCTCACATATTCCAATGTTTTAGAAATATATCCCAGTAAATCAACTTAACTAAAATGGAGTACAATAAATGTATTATGTACCTTTCTGAAAGCATATATTTAAGTTAAATCAGTTGCTCCTTCTCTCCTTTATTATACGAGTCAAAGAAGTAAAATCACACAAATCAGAGAATTGGAAGAATATATATATATATATATATATATATACACACACACACACGCAATTTTTTACTTATTTATAATTGAGTATATAATAGAGAAAAATGTGATAATACTGTTATAACTTAGTATAAAAGAGAATGTAAATAGAGAGCATAATGATGAGTAATAACTAGCGGTGTGAATAACCCAAGCCAGTTCAGGGACCTATGATCTGAGCCATTAAGGATAGACTCTTATAAAAACGGACAAATTCATCCAAAATTTTAGCTAGATAGACTGGGAAAAAGCTTTTAAATGCTTTGAAAAATTTAGGGAAAATGCCATTTAAATCCCTCCGAATATACAAAAGGACAATTTAGGAACTCAAACTTTCAAAAGGACCATGAAGGAACTCGGACCTAGTTCACATTTCAAATTTGTGTGAAAGGACAAAATTACCCCCATCATTAAAGTTCCGTTGTTAATGCACCAAGTTCCATTGTTAACAGGTGCGGTGTAAATGTTAACACCAATGTTATGCTGTTAACGAAGAAGTTAATTCTTATGTTCAAAATGTTAATGCCTAAAGTTCAGCTGTTAATGCCGAAAGTTCCATTATTAACAGGTGCGATGTAAATGTTAACACCAATGTTATCTTGTTAACGAAGAAGTTAATTGTTAAGTTCAAAATGTCAATGCCTAAAGTTCAGTTGTTAATGCCCAAAGTTCAATTGTTAACAAGTGCGGTGTTAGAGTGAGAAGTAATTTTTGTTTAATGTTGGGGGTAATTTTGTCCTTTCACACAAATTTGAAATGTGAACTAGGTCCGAGTTCCTTCATGGTCCTTTTGGAAGTTTGAGTTTCTGAATTGTCCTTTTGTATATTCGGAGGGATTTAAATGGCATTTTCCAAAAAATTTAACTAGATAGACTCTTATAAAAATGAACAAATTCATCCAAAATTTTAGCTCTATATATTGGGACAGATTGAAGTAATTAACACAATCAAAGATAATTATTGTAGTCTATGATATAAAAATAGCAATTTTACTCTTGTATAAACTAAAATTATAATCCAAAGTATGAAAAAATAAAAAAATTATTAAATATAGTTACTTAGCAACACATTAATTACTTGAAGGGAGAAATAGGGTCATTGTCCATTTATATATTAGAAAAATTAACATATATATGTGTGTGTATTAGTATCAATAAACATATTATCAAATAAATATTAAGTTATACCCGTGTTAATTGTGTGATACATTCGGATTGAATAACCTCATCCATAAACTTCATAACATAATATCCGCACTCCTTATCCGTTGGTTGCTTAGAACATTTAACCGTTGTTACAGTCACCTTTAACATCTCATTTGGAGGAGTCCCATGCCTTTATGCCACTAATCAATGCCCCTAAATTTAAACCAAAACTAGCAACCTGATCATATATTAAAAAGTAAATAATAACGATGAAGTTATTAACATTATTTACCCTATTATGTATTTCTTATGAGTGATGGTCAGAGAATAGTAATATGAGTCAAACCAATAAATAGCATTATTCAAGGAGAAAATAATAACTAAAGTTCAGTGTCCAGAATTGCCGGTGCTAAAATATATGATTATATCCACATTAATTATATATAATTAAGTTTCCCTTACTTTTGGAGTCATGAGAGAGAGCGAGAGAAAGACTATGAATATATTAGATATTTAAAAAATTATTCTGGTATTTAATAAAGATAAAAAGGAGTTATTATTATATCATATGATCATATTTCTGCAGTTGAACGTAAATCCAATAAGAGATAATGAGTGGAGATGAAGTGGTTAGAAAGGTTGCTGATCAAAAAAAAAAAGTGGTTAGAAAGGTTAATGGAACAAATTCTGAAGTGATGAGAGCTAAGTGGAGCCATGGATTACAGGAGTGCACCTTGATTGAGCTTAACTCATCTCGTCTAGTTCACAAGGTCACCTATTATGCAACCTTTTTACGGTGTACCAAATCAGGCAACTTCAAGTTTTCAACTTCACCGGGTGGTTCATTGGGCCATAGATGACTTACTTAAGTGTCATCAGTTTAACATGTATGCCAATTTTTGGTCAAACTATTTGAACGGTCTCATCAAATTCAATTTTCGTTACATAATTTAATTCCCAAATGCCAATGTTCAATGCAATTAACTCATGTTCATTGAATGGTTCAAAGTTTCCTTATACACCATTTTCAATTTTGGACTGAATCCTTATACACCATTCTTTTAATACATTATTTAACACTTTTTGATGGGGCATGAACCAAATTAATGCACTTAGGTCAAGTAATTACTTATTTATCAAAGCATTTTACGAATGAGTACATTACTTAATGTTAGATATTATACCAATACCTTACTGATTGAAATACCTTTGAAAAGATATACCTTACAATAATCCAATAGTATAAAATACTATACCTTGGTTACAATACTAAAAAAAAGCATCATGAAAGAAAAAGTGTTTAAAAAATTGAATAAATTAAGGCATCTTTCTATTCTCAGTTAAAATATAATTCAACATTATTCAAATTGAAAACTCCGTTGATGAAACCATAGCCTTAGTAAAATGTAATTAAGTGGTCATAAGTTTAATCTTGCTTTTAAAATCTCGCAATTTGAGCTATAAATATACTTTATCTAGAAAAAATCCACTACAAGAATTTTAGTCGTTAGTCACGCAAAAGAATGGGAAAAAATGTCAATGATGTCATGCATCATGGCGCGACAAGAGACCTATATCGCAGTTTTTTGTTCAATATAAATGTGCGAGGCAAAACACACAATGTCGCGATTATGGGAAAACACATATTGTTGCACAATAATGCGCGATGTCATTTTTTAAAACAAAAATGAAAGATGTTGCGTCACAGTGACACAACCTCTTCATTTTCTTAAAACGGTAATGATGTCACGCCACTGTGGTGCAACATTTTTAATATTTTTTAAAAAAATGCAGCAACTTATGTCGTGCAAGCTCGTGCTACATAAATTGCTGGATTTTTTAAAAAATACTTTTGTTAGTTATAATGGAGAACTAGTATAGAGTTTTTGAATGAGAAAGAGTAGAGGGGTACAATAATAAAGAAACAAATATTAGATGATGAAATAATATATTCGGTGGAAACAAATATGTATGATAAATATATATACCTAGTAGAAAAATAAATAGTAGGGGATAGAAATTATAATATTGAGTAATGTTTGACCTGTAAAAATAGGAAAATGCAATTAGTTAAGTATAAGAATAATGAGAAAATAATTTATGTAGAGGAAAATGAAGAAAACAAGTAGAATAAAAGGGGAAAGACGGAAAAAAATGAATAAAACTATTAGAATGAAAGGGAAGATGAGGAAAATTGAAAGAGGAGATATAGAAAACATTTTGGTTTTATGTAGAATGTCTTTTAATATGTAGCGCATAATGGTGTGACATGGAATTTTTAATTTTAAAAAAATACATGTCAAACGACCATGCATGACATGATTTTTTAATTTTTCTTAAAAAATTTGCAGGATGTCGCGCACTATGGCGCGACATCTCTTTTTATTTAAAAAATAAATAAAAATTAAATGTTTAAACTAGACGTCGCACCCCGTGGTGCATCGATTTTCAAATATAAAACTGATGTCTCTCCCCATGGCGTGACAAGTCTTTAAATATTAAAAAATGAGGCCTCGACATCCGTTTAACATTTAAAATCGGATGTCGCACCGTGGGGGCACGACATCCGTTTTCAACATCTAAAATCGGACCGTTTTGAATAGAAAATATTAAAAAACATTGGAGGATGTCTATCAAAAGAAAATTGAAACAATGATTGTTGTTGCGCTTTTTGTTGGCACAACATATCTTGCGTGACATACATTTTATGTTCTGTTCTCATAGGAGTAACATATCTTGCGCAACTACATTATTTTATTCATGCTGCACATATTTTTTGTTACGACAAATGTTGTGTAACTAAATTTTATTTATGTAGCACATCTCGTGGGAGCGCCATATTTTGCACGAGTACATAACTTTTTGCGTGTAGCGATCGTATGATGCATCTAAATATAGATCAGTATAAGTATTGTTTGGACATCTGATGATTAATCAGATGGATAAATAAGAGTTCATAGATTTAATTCCGCTTGTCGTAGATTTAATTCCAACTATAATATAATTGTTCGTTAGTGCACTTACCAATTAAGATAGGAAATTGTTGTCATTTTAAAATTTAATTGAATAATTGATTATTGTATTTTATTAATACTATCCATATAGGAAGAGCTGAGTCATACCATTTAATATTGTTTAAATATGTTTCATCTAGAGTATTTTAGCAAAAGTGAACGAGATCACATAAACGAGATTATTTCACCATTTTCATAGTTTGTACTCCGTTCAATCTTAATAATAGTAGCATGCACTAAATGGCGTGATGGTCCAAAAATATGATAGGCGAGCACACTAAAAACCATGTCAAAATAGATTTCGTGAAAAGAATAAGGACCATAAAATAGGTTGGGGGAAAACTGAAATGCTTAAAAGCAAATGCTATCATAATATGTGCTCCGAAGCAATTTTATTTCTCTTGCTTGATAAGAGAATAATTTTTCCTCTTTTATATTTATAATGAACTAAATTGCATTTATCATGAACTAATTAATTTTGTTTCGATCATCGTCAGATTTCAAATGAAAATTAAACAACCCTTATATAACTTCATCAACTTATTTTTTACATCACTTAAATACCCAAACTAAAAGACAAATGCAATTACAACATAATAACTAGCCACCATGCATACTCTACATAGTCCACATTTTTTTGTTGGAATACATAGTCCACATTAATTAAATTAAAACACCATTAAGTTATTACATAAAACAAGTTCTTAGATATTAATCATCTCAGCCTCCTCCTCATCCCCATTGCATTCCTCTTCTCTCTTCTTCTTCTTCAAGTTGACATACAAACCATACACATAAGAGCAAAAACCCCAGATGCACAACCCAGTTGATATCGCCTTAATGCCATCAAACCGATCCTTAAAGAACACGACGCCACCTATAACATTAATAGCCAACAATGCCGTCATGCAAATCCCACTTGTGATCGACGACGTCAAAAAAACCATCCCAGCCGTTCCCATGAAGCATAATTGCCACGTGACAACGTTACCTAAAACTGTTAGCCAATAAACGCTTTTGCCCTTATCAAAAATGCCTTCACTTTCCCTCTTCATCTCCGAAAATCCATGGTCAGACGCCATCCCCACCAAAGCCAACAACGTAGCTGCAATCTCCATTATTAACTGCATCTCCATCACCATCTCATAACAATACACCTTCCTAAATATCTTCTCCATGATTGGCAAATACAGTGCAAACAACAAGCCTGCACCAACTGTACAAAAGAAGCCGACAAAGTACTTTTTATTTGTGATTCCAGGTGGCATCTGGTTGCTAGAATCAATAGCCAAAAGGAGGGAAGAAATGGTGAGGAGAATAACACAGTTGAGGTTGGAGAATGTGATTTTCTGTTTCACTATGATGGCAGAGAGGATGAGATTGAAGACTAGTTGGGAAGAAAGGAGGAGAGATGAAGTTGAGACTGGGAGGTAGGAATTGCCCCATGAGAATAAGAGATTGTTTAGGCCTAACATGGTGCCAACAAAGAGTGAGAGGAGGAAAAGCTTGAGGGTCAAATCAGTGAAGGGTTTTCTTTTGGTGAGATTGAGAAGGTATGGAAGATATATTGGGATGATTAATAAGGGAAAGCCAGCGGATTGAACCCATGTGGAGACCCAACGGCTTGAGCCTTTGTGATTGAAATAGTACTTTGAGAGCAAACTGGCAGAAAAAGAGCCAACAAAGAGGCAAAAGTAGTTTAAGAGCAAAAGGGGCATATACCTTTTGTTATCACTTGATTTATCATCATCATGCAAGTTCACCATCATGGTTTCTGAGTTTGTTGTTGATGATGAAGTGCGAATGATTGTGACTTGGGGTTTTGGTGATGGAGGAAATGGCTCTGAGTCATGTTGTTGACCTTGTTCTTGTTGGTCAACAATGGACTCGATGTCGTTGTTGTGGGTGACTTTTGCTTGAGAATCCATGGAAGAGAAAGGTGATGAGTGAGAGATTTTCAGGAGCAAGGGGAAGGGAAAGGCTGGTTTTTTTGCTTCTTTGATGATATTTGCTTCTCTTGTTTCTTCTTGTTGCAATTTTCTTTTTTGCTCTGAAATGTTCTTGTTGCAATGATAAATGAGAAGAGAGGGTCTTTTATAACTGCTTGTTAATTATGCTTTTTTGGATCTATGCAAGGTATTATTTATAGTGGTGGACGGTAGTTAGTTACTTTCTTTCCTCTTTTAAAATAAATCTTTGGTTTCAAATTAAAAAACAATTATTTTGTTTTTTCAAATTTTTCATGTTTTTTTGAAATAATGTCCGATAATCATATGCTTATTGACAGTCGTCCAATCAAAACTCGATGGGTAAGAAAAACCATTTTTTAAATTAAAAATTCAAGTGGCCTATTTGATTAGGCTATTTGCGGCAATTGGTACTCTTTCCGTTCTTAATTATTAAATTAAATTGAATTTTTTAGAGATCACGGAAACAAATTATACTAGTAAAATATAGGGCATTGGCTCTATTTTACGCTTCAAGTAACCACACTGGACCACTGAGCACCTTAAACTAACACCGGTACAATTTTACCCTTGAAGTAACCAAACTGCTCCAATTTTACCCTTCGGTGAATGAAATGTTGACATATGTCGTCCACGTGTCAAAATTACATTTCACGTGTCAAAATTTTTATTGCCCTTTATTTTACTAGAGGTTTTAAACCTGGAAACAATGTCTCCCCCTTTTCATTTGATTTATTTTATTATATTGTTAAAATTTTTAGGAAGAGAAGCAAATAATCCAAGCGCCATTATAAATCATTGATTAAAGAATCCCAAAATATGTCATATGCTTAGCAACTATCTAATAAAAATAATTGGCAAGTTAGTTTAAGGGAAGTAATAACTTCTAGATTTTGTATTCATTAAAATCTAATTCCATAATTACATATTGAAAATTAGTAAATCTTAATTAAGAAATTCATTAATGGGAATTCACAGTTTCCCTATTTAAAATCCAGCAAAATGGTGTTTTCTAACTCTAAATTATAATTCAGTTCAAAAAAAAAACTCTAAATTATAAAACTTCTTTCGGGGAATATATCTTTATGAATTACAACTGCAATTTTGACCAGATAAAGAATCTATATTTTCAAAAATTTTAAGTATTTCTTTTAATTATTTTATGCTCGAGAATCGAGATCTCAATTGTCCAATTTGTATACAAGTATTATTAAATTTATATAAAATTTATGAATCATACTCACCCTGTCCATAATATAAGCTTTACATTTGGGACGTATCTCATAACATAAGCTATATTCCCCTCTTGTCTTAACATTTATTGTGTTCCACTTTTACCCTTGTTAATAATATTCTCTTTTATCTTCTCAATACACACTCCATTATTTTTGTAATTTTCACTTATTCTTTTATTAAATAGGGGCAAAGTTGTGAAGAAAAGTATTTTTCTAGCATATTAATTCCTTTTAACAATTTTTTTGAATGCAACGAAGTTGTTATTTGAAGCTTATATATGAGACCGATAGACTATTATTCAAATTGTAGATAAGAGATAACTCAATGTGTTGACACCACTGAATATTCTAAGACTATACTAGGGGGAGACAAGTGATAAATTACATATCGAAAATTTGCTTAGTGTATTAATGTACATCTTAATTAAGAAATCTATTTGTTGGAATTCACATTATACCTAGCTGAAATCCAGCTAAATGGTTTACCTATATATGGATTACAACGGCAAATTTGACCAAATAATAAATCTGTATTTTCTAAATTGTTGATAGGAGATAACTCAATGTGTTGTCATCTCTACATTATCAAACACTATATTCGGGGGAGACAAGTTTTAAAAAAACATTATATATTTTCTATGTATACCTCATCATATTTGGCCAAATAAGGATCTAATATCAATATAAAATTGTTTGAAATGTTATAGAAAAATATTGTGTATATAGACAAAAGAATATATGATCAAGGGATCATGATGTAGGAGTCATACCCTTAAATTATATTGTGGATGAATCAAACTCATTTCATTGAATTTAGATATAAAAACGTATTATGTGAAAAACGAAAGTTTTATTAATTATTGATTTGCTGATTTATTCTTACTCATTAAAAAAAGGTGAAGAAAATTAGTATTGATCCCTATATAATTTCAGTCCCAAAAATATGTCCCAGTATAATTAAATTATTTTTTATGACGACTGTGCCTTGCCCACAGTATCGTACCGTTGGTTTTAGGCATAATGCAATTGTTTTTGAGGATCTACTTATGGTCTATGGAACCCTACTCCTATAAGTCCACTCATTAATGCAATCAACTATATATAATCATGAATACAATATTTTTAATAGAAGCACAAAAACTTACTTTATTTAGTTAAACTGATTGAAATGTGTATTATATTTATGAACTCAATTAAAAATTTATAACTTTTGTGTAAACTATTTTATTGTAAATTCGAATTTGTAAATTTTATATAAACACATGTTATTTGTTATTGCCCGCTGATAAAGTTAGACTAGTTTATAACTTCTTACATATACATTATTCTTTATTTTCTATTTTAGTTATTATAATACACTTGACACTTGTAAATTTTCTTATTAACTTTACCAATATAAGCAATTTGAGTCAAATATTATTGTTTTCAAAGAAAACTAGCGCACACAAATAAAGCAGCGTCCAAGAGAAATTATATCCATGTAATTTTTTGGGTGAATCACAATTAGACCCTTAATAAGTGATTAATCACATACTAGTCCCAAGTGAGTTGTCAACCCCGTTTGGTAATGGGACATGTATATATGTGATTATTTCCCTTATGAGGGATCTGATTTTGTAATTTTTCAATTTTTTATTACAAATTATATCCATGAAATTCTATTACAAAACAAGTGACTACTAACAAAATATAATAATTTAACGAAACATTTTGAAGCACAAACGTTCCCCCGGCCAAACATTCTTCATAAGAAAAACCACTAACATATCTATATATAGTTGAATTCATATTAAATAATGAAGACTTACTAATCAGTCCTCAAATCTGCAAACTTCTACATCAAAGTTGTTTTACGTGTCTTTTATATATCTACAATTAGCCCAATTTTCTTTGAAATGTTTTGTCTTATCTTTATTCTTTTGTATTAAACGAGCTCATTATATGTAAGTTTCATTTTATCTTAATATATAATATATTTTTTATTAAAACAAAGACTTATTAGAGATATATAGTTTTATAGGATAAGAAGGCTTCTCTCCAACATCTAAGTTTAAGTTCAAAGAATCCACTTGTCACGTTAACATTAACATGCAAATGCGGTTCAAATTAAAGCAGGACTCATCATCATCATGCCTTTTGTGTGTGTTTTTGGATTTCTGTGTTTATTGCTCCCATAAAGATACTGTTTCAGTAACCCATCGCCCGTGGGTTCAGTGGCGAACGGATTGAACAATGAGCGTCGGGTTGACCACCACGTCGCGAGTTCGATCCTGGGGAGTGACACTTTGTTGTGTCTCCATCGCGCGCTTGGAGAGGCATCTCCGTAGCTAAGTGAAACTGGGAGTAACCTACCTGTGTGGACAGACATAAAGGGCTTGCTGGTCATGCTCCAGAGCCCACAGGGACAGGCCCTAGTGGATCATGAGTTAGGTGCCCTGCCCTTGGATTGGGTTGAGCCCATACCCCTTCCTAAAATTTTTGTATAAAAAAAAAAGATACTGTTTCAGTTTTGACATTCAGTTACTTCACTAATTTTATCGATTTCATGTGACTCCAAGCTTCACCGACTCCAGAAACTAAGCTACCTACGTTATTGTTTTATAGTTTTATAAAATAAATGAGTCATCTTTTATACGGTTATTTAATACCCTCTTGATAGGGATAGCGTAAAGGTGTAAACTCCTATGATTCTGAATCTAAAAGTAAGTTGATTTTTGTAAAGAAAACTAAAGAGTTCAAAAAATCAACTTAATTATAATATGTATAATATCTTCCACATAAAATTTGATTATTTAGTTAAGGGCAAAAGCGCTGATATAACAATTAACTATTTCAATTTGGGCAAAAATAATAAATGATTGTTTCGCGGTGCATAAATAATAACCAACTTTGTGACCCAGTGCAAAAATAATAAAACCGGTACTAAATGTTAATTTGTAGTTTTGTAAAACCTTTCTGATATTATTTTGTTGGAATACATAGTCCACATTAATTAAATTAAAACACCATTAAGTTATTACATAAAACAAGTTCTTAGATATTAATCATCTCAGCCTCCTCCTCATCCCCATTGCATTCCTCTTCTCTCTTCTTCTTCTTCAAGTTGACATACAAACCATACACATAAGAGCAAAAACCCCAGATGCACAACCCAGTTGATATCGCCTTAATGCCATCAAACCGATCCTTAAAGAACACGACGCCACCTATAACATTAATAGCCAACAATGCCGTCATGCAAATCCCACTTGTGATCGACGACGTCAAAAAAACCATCCCAGCCGTTCCCATGAAGCATAATTGCCACGTGACAACGTTACCTAAAACTGTTAGCCAATAAACGCTTTTGCCCTTATCAAAAATGCCTTCACTTTCCCTCTTCATCTCCGAAAATCCATGGTCAGACGCCATCCCCACCAAAGCCAACAACGTAGCTGCAATCTCCATTATTAACTGCATCTCCATCACCATCTCATAACAATACACCTTCCTAAATATCTTCTCCATGATTGGCAAATACAGTGCAAACAACAAGCCTGCACCAACTGTACAAAAGAAGCCGACAAAGTACTTTTTATTTGTGATTCCAGGTGGCATCTGGTTGCTAGAATCAATAGCCAAAAGGAGGGAAGAAATGGTGAGGAGAATAACACAGTTGAGGTTGGAGAATGTGATTTTCTGTTTCACTATGATGGCAGAGAGGATGAGATTGAAGACTAGTTGGGAAGAAAGGAGGAGAGATGAAGTTGAGACTGGGAGGTAGGAATTGCCCCATGAGAATAAGAGATTGTTTAGGCCTAACATGGTGCCAACAAAGAGTGAGAGGAGGAAAAGCTTGAGGGTCAAATCAGTGAAGGGTTTTCTTTTGGTGAGATTGAGAAGGTATGGAAGATATATTGGGATGATTAATAAGGGAAAGCCAGCGGA
The DNA here is from genome assembly GCA_029929735.1 of Mimosa pudica. NCBI lineage: Eukaryota > Viridiplantae > Streptophyta > Magnoliopsida > Fabales > Fabaceae > Mimosa > Mimosa pudica. Next base: position 2,225,367 of record JAKELP010000039.1, on the reverse strand, counting down.
TTGAACCCATGTGGAGACCCAACGGCTTGAGCCTTTGTGATTGAAATAGTACTTTGAGAGCAAACTGGCAGAAAAAGAGCCAACAAAGAGGCAAAAGTAGTTTAAGAGCAAAAGGGGCATATACCTTTTGTTATCACTTGATTTATCATCATCATGCAAGTTCACCATCATGGTTTCTGAGTTTGTTGTTGATGATGAAGTGCGAATGATTGTGACTTGGGGTTTTGGTGATGGAGGAAATGGCTCTGAGTCATGTTGTTGACCTTGTTCTTGTTGGTCAACAATGGACTCGATGTCGTTGTTGTGGGTGACTTTTGCTTGAGAATCCATGGAAGAGAAAGGTGATGAGTGAGAGATTTTCAGGAGCAAGGGGAAGGGAAAGGCTGGTTTTTTTGCTTCTTTGATGATATTTGCTTCTCTTGTTTCTTCTTGTTGCAATTTTCTTTTTTGCTCTGAAATGTTCTTGTTGCAATGATAAATGAGAAGAGAGGGTCTTTTATAACTGCTTGTTAATTATGCTTTTTTGGATCTATGCAAGGTATTATTTATAGTGGTGGACGGTAGTTAGTTACTTTCTTTCCTCTTTTAAAATAAATCTTTGGTTTCAAATTAAAAAACAATTATTTTGTTTTTTCAAATTTTTCATGTTTTTTTGAAATAATGTCCGATAATCATATGCTTATTGACAGTCGTCCAATCAAAACTCGATGGGTAAGAAAAACCATTTTTTAAATTAAAAATTCAAGTGGCCTATTTGATTAGGCTATTTGCGGCAATTGGTACTCTTTCCGTTCTTAATTATTAAATTAAATTGAATTTTTTAGAGATCACGGAAACAAATTATACTAGTAAAATATAGGGCATTGGCTCTATTTTACGCTTCAAGTAACCACACTGGACCACTGAGCACCTTAAACTAACACCGGTACAATTTTACCCTTGAAGTAACCAAACTGCTCCAATTTTACCCTTCGGTGAATGAAATGTTGACATATGTCGTCCACGTGTCAAAATTACATTTCACGTGTCAAAATTTTTATTGCCCTTTATTTTACTAGAGGTTTTAAACCTGGAAACAATGTCTCCCCCTTTTCATTTGATTTATTTTATTATATTGTTAAAATTTTTAGGAAGAGAAGCAAATAATCCAAGCGCCATTATAAATCATTGATTAAAGAATCCCAAAATATGTCATATGCTTAGCAACTATCTAATAAAAATAATTGGCAAGTTAGTTTAAGGGAAGTAATAACTTCTAGATTTTGTATTCATTAAAATCTAATTCCATAATTACATATTGAAAATTAGTAAATCTTAATTAAGAAATTCATTAATGGGAATTCACAGTTTCCCTATTTAAAATCCAGCAAAATGGTGTTTTCTAACTCTAAATTATAATTCAGTTCAAAAAAAAAACTCTAAATTATAAAACTTCTTTCGGGGAATATATCTTTATGAATTACAACTGCAATTTTGACCAGATAAAGAATCTATATTTTCAAAAATTTTAAGTATTTCTTTTAATTATTTTATGCTCGAGAATCGAGATCTCAATTGTCCAATTTGTATACAAGTATTATTAAATTTATATAAAATTTATGAATCATACTCACCCTGTCCATAATATAAGCTTTACATTTGGGACGTATCTCATAACATAAGCTATATTCCCCTCTTGTCTTAACATTTATTGTGTTCCACTTTTACCCTTGTTAATAATATTCTCTTTTATCTTCTCAATACACACTCCATTATTTTTGTAATTTTCACTTATTCTTTTATTAAATAGGGGCAAAGTTGTGAAGAAAAGTATTTTTCTAGCATATTAATTCCTTTTAACAATTTTTTTGAATGCAACGAAGTTGTTATTTGAAGCTTATATATGAGACCGATAGACTATTATTCAAATTGTAGATAAGAGATAACTCAATGTGTTGACACCACTGAATATTCTAAGACTATACTAGGGGGAGACAAGTGATAAATTACATATCGAAAATTTGCTTAGTGTATTAATGTACATCTTAATTAAGAAATCTATTTGTTGGAATTCACATTATACCTAGCTGAAATCCAGCTAAATGGTTTACCTATATATGGATTACAACGGCAAATTTGACCAAATAATAAATCTGTATTTTCTAAATTGTTGATAGGAGATAACTCAATGTGTTGTCATCTCTACATTATCAAACACTATATTCGGGGGAGACAAGTTTTAAAAAAACATTATATATTTTCTATGTATACCTCATCATATTTGGCCAAATAAGGATCTAATATCAATATAAAATTGTTTGAAATGTTATAGAAAAATATTGTGTATATAGACAAAAGAATATATGATCAAGGGATCATGATGTAGGAGTCATACCCTTAAATTATATTGTGGATGAATCAAACTCATTTCATTGAATTTAGATATAAAAACGTATTATGTGAAAAACGAAAGTTTTATTAATTATTGATTTGCTGATTTATTCTTACTCATTAAAAAAAGGTGAAGAAAATTAGTATTGATCCCTATATAATTTCAGTCCCAAAAATATGTCCCAGTATAATTAAATTATTTTTTATGACGACTGTGCCTTGCCCACAGTATCGTACCGTTGGTTTTAGGCATAATGCAATTGTTTTTGAGGATCTACTTATGGTCTATGGAACCCTACTCCTATAAGTCCACTCATTAATGCAATCAACTATATATAATCATGAATACAATATTTTTAATAGAAGCACAAAAACTTACTTTATTTAGTTAAACTGATTGAAATGTGTATTATATTTATGAACTCAATTAAAAATTTATAACTTTTGTGTAAACTATTTTATTGTAAATTCGAATTTGTAAATTTTATATAAACACATGTTATTTGTTATTGCCCGCTGATAAAGTTAGACTAGTTTATAACTTCTTACATATACATTATTCTTTATTTTCTATTTTAGTTATTATAATACACTTGACACTTGTAAATTTTCTTATTAACTTTACCAATATAAGCAATTTGAGTCAAATATTATTGTTTTCAAAGAAAACTAGCGCACACAAATAAAGCAGCGTCCAAGAGAAATTATATCCATGTAATTTTTTGGGTGAATCACAATTAGACCCTTAATAAGTGATTAATCACATACTAGTCCCAAGTGAGTTGTCAACCCCGTTTGGTAATGGGACATGTATATATGTGATTATTTCCCTTATGAGGGATCTGATTTTGTAATTTTTCAATTTTTTATTACAAATTATATCCATGAAATTCTATTACAAAACAAGTGACTACTAACAAAATATAATAATTTAACGAAACATTTTGAAGCACAAACGTTCCCCCGGCCAAACATTCTTCATAAGAAAAACCACTAACATATCTATATATAGTTGAATTCATATTAAATAATGAAGACTTACTAATCAGTCCTCAAATCTGCAAACTTCTACATCAAAGTTGTTTTACGTGTCTTTTATATATCTACAATTAGCCCAATTTTCTTTGAAATGTTTTGTCTTATCTTTATTCTTTTGTATTAAACGAGCTCATTATATGTAAGTTTCATTTTATCTTAATATATAATATATTTTTTATTAAAACAAAGACTTATTAGAGATATATAGTTTTATAGGATAAGAAGGCTTCTCTCCAACATCTAAGTTTAAGTTCAAAGAATCCACTTGTCACGTTAACATTAACATGCAAATGCGGTTCAAATTAAAGCAGGACTCATCATCATCATGCCTTTTGTGTGTGTTTTTGGATTTCTGTGTTTATTGCTCCCATAAAGATACTGTTTCAGTAACCCATCGCCCGTGGGTTCAGTGGCGAACGGATTGAACAATGAGCGTCGGGTTGACCACCACGTCGCGAGTTCGATCCTGGGGAGTGACACTTTGTTGTGTCTCCATCGCGCGCTTGGAGAGGCATCTCCGTAGCTAAGTGAAACTGGGAGTAACCTACCTGTGTGGACAGACATAAAGGGCTTGCTGGTCATGCTCCAGAGCCCACAGGGACAGGCCCTAGTGGATCATGAGTTAGGTGCCCTGCCCTTGGATTGGGTTGAGCCCATACCCCTTCCTAAAATTTTTGTATAAAAAAAAAAGATACTGTTTCAGTTTTGACATTCAGTTACTTCACTAATTTTATCGATTTCATGTGACTCCAAGCTTCACCGACTCCAGAAACTAAGCTACCTACGTTATTGTTTTATAGTTTTATAAAATAAATGAGTCATCTTTTATACGGTTATTTAATACCCTCTTGATAGGGATAGCGTAAAGGTGTAAACTCCTATGATTCTGAATCTAAAAGTAAGTTGATTTTTGTAAAGAAAACTAAAGAGTTCAAAAAATCAACTTAATTATAATATGTATAATATCTTCCACATAAAATTTGATTATTTAGTTAAGGGCAAAAGCGCTGATATAACAATTAACTATTTCAATTTGGGCAAAAATAATAAATGATTGTTTCGCGGTGCATAAATAATAACCAACTTTGTGACCCAGTGCAAAAATAATAAAACCGGTACTAAATGTTAATTTGTAGTTTTGTAAAACCTTTCTGATATTATTTTCTAAAGTAAAATTACCTTTTTACCCCCTCACAATGAAAACTAAACTATTCTTCCTTCTGCCCTTCATCTTTCCATGTTAACTAGTATCAGTAAGGTTTTAATTGGGAGGGGCAAAAATGTATTTTTCACTTTGAAAATAATATCAGAAAGGTTCCACAAAACTACAAATTAACATCCAACACCGGTTTTATTATTTTTGCACCGGGTCACAAAGTTGGTTATTATTTATGCACCACGAAACAGTCATTTATTATTTTTGCCCAAACTGAAATAGTTAATTGTTAGATCAGCACTTTTGCCCTTTAGTTTATCAAGAAATTTAAATGATTTTTACAATATATGTGTGTGTGTATTATGGGAGGATTAGTTCATGCCAGAAACTTTTACAATAATTTTCTTGAAAATTACTGGTATGAACTAAGCCTCCAGTAGTGTATGACAAATAGAAAAAAATGTTTTTAAGTCAATTTGAAAGTTTTTAAGTCAATTTGAATTATATGAGGATAATCAAGTTGTAAGTCATGGAGTACATTATTACTAAATGTACATTAAGCTACATGCTTTACATATAAGGCAAAGGTAATTTGAGTGATTAACTTCTTCATTGAAGCAGGACTACGTAACCATAAATATTCAACATCATGATAGATCTTTGCTGTTACTAAACAAATGGCATCATGGTAGAATGTAGGATTGATTGATTACTTACATCAACCATGAAATGCTTAGACTAATCACTATTAGAGGCAAATTATAAAGTTTTTCAAGAATTTCATCAGAGAGTTTTGAATTATTAAATTGATCGATTCAATCAATTTAATTAAGGTGTTATGTGACCATAAATGTCAAAACGGTTCATAGGAACACAAAAAGTATAAATCCATTAAACGAACTGCAAGCATTTATAGTGTTAAAGGATCAAATTAAACATATCATATGGGAGACAAATCAAATCTATAATCAGATGTTATCAAGTGATGAAATTCAAGTTAAAGATTGAAATCTTAAATTGGTTCCAATTTATAGGAGATCTACAAACATAAAAGTAGGAACCAAAGAAACATTTTAGTTTATTCATTAAATATTGACTCATTAAGTAAGGGTGTTAATTGTAATACATGGATGATAATACTCTCTTAGATAGAGGACTTAGAGCCATGATTCTAGTTGTAAAGCCTTATTTAATTTGATGAGCAATATGCATAAGTGTACGGGCCAAGTGAAAGAATGTTAGATATTTTAATATAATATTTATATTATTATTTTGCGAAATTAAAATATCCTGAAGGTGACCTATTAATCAGGTTAGGCCCAGTCAAATTAGGGTTTTCACATAGTCTATATATACATCATAAACTTGATGGAAATTATGTGTGTGTGTGTGTACAGACTAAGTTAGAACATATGGTAATCTACTCCTTTAGGGTCCCCTGAACTGTTAGGCAGCTAACACAAGACCATCATTGTGCAGGACACCAGTCTGAAGAGTCTTTTGCTTTATGGTTTTAGATATCGTGGAATGTGGATCTCTTCATCAGATCACCTAGCAATGACGATAGGTAACCTAGCAATGACGATAGGTATTTTTAAATAATTTGGTCTTAGTCGTTTAAGCTAAAATAAAGAAACTAGAAATACTACTATATGTATAGTAGTGAGTCTAAGTCAATCCACAATTTAGTTCTTTCTCACTTAGTTCAACTAGGAATCACACGCAAATTACCAAGACTTGAGAGGTCGATTTTTCAAATTAACAAACTACAATTCTAAACAAAGAAACAAGCTAACAAAGGAAAGTGTGAAGAAATTCAAGAATCAAAGCCTCCCCAAGGTTCACTTCGCACCTAGGGTTTCAATTAGCCAAAGATGTTCATAGCAAGTTAATTCAACTTAGCTAAATGACTTTAAGCTTCTTTTTTTTTTTTATCAAAAGACTTTAAGCTTATTGACTCCAAGATAAACTAGATAACATTTGACAAGGCTAACTAACTTAGAAACATAAACTCTAAATCACAATTAATTGATGCACATGGTTTAAAATCCTAAGAACCAAATAGGTCATTCATTCTCAATTTACAAGCATAAACAATTGTTCACACACATGAAAAGAAAACTACAAAGTGTCAACATCAATTGTTCAATTGTGCAAGAGAAGAAAGAAATCACAAGCTCTACAAATAAAGTAGGAAATTGACTCCAATGTTCCTAACCAAAATGAACCCAAATCTAGGACACATAAAGGAACAATGTAAGTCTAGAGCTCATGAACAAAGTATACAAACAAATCTTGGCCAAATTGTTGATGCTCATAGTCTTGTGAGAAGCTTGTCTTGGTGAAGAAGATGAAATGCCTAGCCCCTAATGGATGGAGAAGAAATCATGACGTGGAAAGTGGAGGATGAAGCCATGAAAGTTCAACAATGGGGTGAAAAGAGAGAGCTAGGGTTTCGGCCTTTGAGAGAGAGAAGAAAGAAAATGGAGATGAAAATAAGCTATGGGAAAGTTAGAATGTGAGTAAATGAAGTGGAAGATGTATAAATGAGGTGTCTTGGCCGAAATTCCAAATGCATTTGCATTAGGTAAAATGAAATAAAAGTTAAGTGAAATGAAAAAGCAAAATGGGATATATGCGGATGGAGAAGTGTCTTGGTAAATGCCCACACTTGTTCCTCTCTTTAAGCTATTCTTCCTCTTTACAAAAATGCCCATGAAATGCCTCCATAAGTGGTAGATTCAGATTCAAATTTGTACACAGATTACCATTTCAGGAAAGTATTTTGAATTCATTCAAATCCTTCCAATTCCCTTGTTTCGATATGGTAATTCTTTGTCCTTTTACTTCATGCTTGTCTTTTATTTACCAAAATGCAACCAAATGCATCCAAAGCCTCACTGCTAGAAAATAAGCCTTTAACGACCAGCATTAACGACCAAAATCCACAATGGGGTCGTAGTTAAAACATGCGGTGGCATACTTGTAAATAACTGGAAAGGCGGAGGTTTTCCACGACCACACATTTCTGAAACTGTGGTCATCGAAAGTTGCAGAATTATCCACGACCACAGTTATCCAAAGTGTGGTCGTGAAAGATATATTATTCACGACCACACTTTGGTAACGTGTAATCGTGGAAAATTCACGACCCATGTTGTAACATCCCAAAAATTTAATTAAAGATAATTCAAAATTTTTGAGGGTCATTAAGGGAATTAAAAGTCTTAGGGAGGAAGTTTATGAGATTTGGGGTGATTTATTGACAATAAATCTTAATTATTTTAAATTTAAAGGAATATGATTAAAAGAATTAATTGGGGGTGGAAACTTTCATGAAAAGTAAAAATTAGAATTTAGATCATAATAGTAATATATACAAACTTTTGGGTTAGAAATATAATTAAGAATAAACAATAGGGGAGTTAATGGTGATTTTCCCTAAATCATTTTTAAAATATATATAAATGTATATATATATACTCCCTCTTCTGTCCGCCCCCCAATCTTCATCATCATCTTCGTTTTCTTCTTCTTCTTCTTCGTTCGTCTTCTCTGTTTCTCTCCCTCCGGCCACACGTGACGGGCGTTCGACGGCGGCGAAGGCACACGGCGGTGAAGCCGTGGTTGGGTAAGCCTCCAAGCTTTTCCTTCTTTCTCTTCCGTCCAGTTTCACCATCCCTCACTTCTTTCGTTTCTTTTTTTTTCAAATCCGTCGAGCCCGACAGTTTCCGGCGATGGTGAATCTCCGAATAGACATGGAAGGTCAAGAACAAGCTTAGGTAAGTCTCTTGTACCTATTCATACCCGTTTTTGGCGAGCTTAAGAGAAGGGCTGAGTTAAGTTTTGGGTTTTTGGGTGTGATGATGAACAATAACGAAGTTTAATCTTCATCTTTTAGTGTTTTGGTGGATAATTTGAGGATTAATTGAAGTTTTATGAAGTTTGTATAAATCCCTAACTTTGGGTTTACATGGCCGACGAGTTTCATGGGGTTTTAGGACTCAAAAATTCCTAATTAACTAGTTTAGGAAACTATTGGAGCTGTTTGTCACAATTTGCATATGAGATTTGTTTGAGTTTTATTGATTTGTGATTTCTATTGAGTTCTTTTCCTTCCTTTCTTATTGCCAATGTTATGTTTCTTTTAATTAATGATGATGAAAACTGTAAGAATATTCAATTTGTGGTTATACAAGTTAACTAGTGACGTGAATTGGTGCTGTATGTGTGAGTCTCATTGGAATGAAGGATAGTAGTTATTTTTGAGCATGTATGTTTTGTTTGCTCTTTTCTATGATTATTGAGTGATTGAATTTGTGTGATTTTTTTTGGTGCTCGAAATCAGTGGAAAAAAAAATGGAATTCATTACTTCAATCTAAAAAGTTGATGATTTCATTTGGATTTGAGTGCATTCAAGGTGTTTGTGAAAAAGTCTAAGAGAAGCTGGATTTATTGGGTTTCATAACCATATATTTGGGAGCTTAAGCTTCTACCTTTGATTCTAAGGGATGGAGTTTCTAGTTAATCTAATTGAAAGCATAATGAAGTTGAACGGCATGTATTTCATGTTCAATTGGTTTTCAAATTGGGTAAATGGATTAATTCTCATCTTGTTGAGGCTTTACTCTTGATTTGGCCGTTTTGTTTTCTTTGGAAAATGGTTGATAATTTGTAAAGCTTTTCTTTATATGGAGATGTGTCTGTTATGTGATGATATAGCTGCAATAGTGTTGCTTCATGTGTAATCAAAAGTCTTTGCATTTTCCTTCACTATAATGGCCGAATGGAAGGGAGAAAGTAATGGGGACTCTTGTTGCATATTAATGTGAAAAGGAATATATATGGTTGTGTATATATATGTGTGTGTGTGTGTGTGTTGATTTAATGGAAGTTCTTCATTCCTCTGTGTTGACATGGCTAGTTGGAATGAATGATAATAACCAGTGTGGGTACATTTGTGTGAGATAAAGGGATGTAGTTGAAGTTGATTCTTTATGGATGCTTCATATAATTGTAAAGTTGAGGGCTATAAAAGAAATTGATTTATGTATGAAATATTGTTTAGGTTGGTTTAAGTTGTAATTATTGCGTGTTGATTTTAATGATTTTTGGCTCTTGCTTGTCTTGGTAGAAAAATGGGTTGCAATGGGAGTATTTCAATCGTAGCAAATATTATTTGAAAGTATAAGTCTTAACGTTCTTTGTCTCTTTCTTGGACTGGATAGGCTGCTGTGATGTGTATGGACTAAATATGATATTTCCTTGTTCTTTTATGCAATAACTAAACTAAATGAAAATGATAAGGAATGATAATATGAAAGTTTGAGATAGTGGTTGAATTTAATGTAGTGTTTTAAATTGCATTTCATATAGAGAATTATTTGTCTTCTTAGCTATTAGTTTGAAGTGTATTGCTTGTTGAACTTGCTTTCTTTTGATTGCCTTGCTCTTAGACTGCTTGGATTTAAGGCTTCTTATGTTGTTGGATTTTAGTTCTTGGTAATGTGAAGGTTGGTTTGTTTTGTAATAACTACTTGATTATGATTATGATCATTACGATATCTGGGTTAAACAATAATGAAAATATTCTATAAAACACTATAGTGAAATTGTGGTGTTACACATTTGGTTTGAACTTATTCTCCCTGTTTCTTTCTAGTATGACCATTTGAGTGTTTGATGTGGTACTATGATTTATGTGTTTTAAAAAGTGATTTAGGTTGCCAAAAATTATCATGTGCTATGCTTATTTGGATTTTCATGTGCAGAATGGGATTTACTTGGTTTATGGTTAAAGAAAGTGAAATAAGATGTGTTTTTGATTGGTGCTAGCTGAAGTTAAGAAATTCAGTTATTATTGGCTTTGTTTGGTTGTTCTTTGATGAAGAAAAATTTAATTATTGATTAATGACTGAATGTATATGCTTTATTGTGATGTTACAAGATTTCTATACATCATTAGAAAATATTAGACTCTTACCTAGTTAAACAATGAGGATTTGAATAAATAAGAGAATTGGAATTAAGAAGGGGAAACTGGGTAGTCATATAGACACGAGAGAGAGACGTTGAAGTATTATGAAGTGAAAATGATATTAATTTATCATTTTACTCTCTATATTATTATAGGAATGGAAGCATGCATGTTTTCTTGGCATCAAATAAGAAAGGGTGAAAAATCGCGTAAAGTGCTAAAGGGCAACAGGTAATCACACTTACCTTACTATAACAGTGAGGGTGATGTTAGCTAGGATTTTGTAAAATCCTTTCTCACCCTCTATATATATATATACATTTTATCTTTGAAAGGTTATTTTTATACAAAACAGGCTATCGGGTGCCTTTTAAACACGACTATTTTTGTATAAAAGACTTTTACACATATTATATACTATTATCCTGCCTGGTGGTGGCCATTGATCTGGAATGGCGTGGAATGTATACAAGGATAGTGATATTTAGTTTGATGGAAGGAGTGGAATTGTTGTGATAGAGATATTGGATGAAATTGAGAAGTTGATGGAAATTGTGATTTAGATATTGAATATTGTGGAAGTGATATTGATAGGATATTGATAGGTTATAGTGAGCATTGCATGACACTGATAGTACCGTCGGCCGATGTAACCTATCGATCTGCGCAATCGATAGGTTAATAGTACAGGTTCCTCGGATTTTAAAGGAACCAGGGACGTTTTCACTTTTAAAAGTGCTCTCCAGGGACGTTTTCACTTTTAAAAAGTGCTCCCCAGGGACGTTTTCACTTTTAAAGTGCTCCCCAGGGACGTTTTCACTTTTAAAGTGCTCCCCAGAGACGTTTTCACTATTTAAAAGTGCTCCCTTTTTATGCTTTCAGATTTGAGACTGGGCACAGTGTCAATCACGTTTATTTTCGTCTGTTGAGTTGATTTGGAACTGACTGAGGGATTTGAGTGATATGTGGGAAATAGAGATAATGAATTTGAATTGATTTAGAAGGAGGGACTTAAATGATGGATGAAAGACTTGATATATATATGTATAGTATTGTTTTGAAATGTGGTACCCTTTAGACGCCCTCGCTACCGCACATCTCACTGTTATAGTGAGTTAAGCGGTGATTACTGGGACAAATTGTCTCATCCCACGATTACTGACATTTTTGCAGGTATTCATGCACAGACGTAAGCAGCAGGAAAGGGAATTAGGTAGCAGTAGTTATATAGACTATTTGAAATTGTATATTGCCAATTTGTATAGGCCTGCATTCGTTTCCGCATATATTTGTATATATTTGATATTATTGAACATTAGGTTGTTTATTTTTCTAACCATGTTAGGTGATTCTTTTCTAACATGGTTAGCTATTAATTATCCATGATAGTATTCAGGTTGTATTAGTTTATTCTTTTCTATCATGGATAATATTCAGTCATCAGGAAATTCCTTTTCTAACTATGATAGACATTGATGTATGGAAATTCTTTTGCTATCATAGTTAGGAAAGAGATAATTGAATTTAAAAAGGATATCGTAGGTTAAATAGGGAATTAGTAACATTGTTATTATGGAAATTAGTAACTATATGTTACAACTTGGTTATCAGTATTTGGTATACGATAACCTAGGACTGTGTTGCATTGCATATAGATTGGCAATATACATTCTTTCTATTCCCTTCCTTATGTGCATGAATATCTGCCTTTGAGAGGAATATCGCTCATCCCGTGGTGGGGAGAGAGTGATAAGTGCAATTGAATAGGTAATGTGGAGAGATTGAGAAGAATATAGAAAGAATAATGAAATAAACAGATACTAATAAGAATTTAGGAAGAATAACGAAATAAGGATGATTCTCTGGGGTCTCGAGCATAGTTATGTGCTAGCCATAACTATAGTCGAGGCATCATGAGATACCTTATTGGGTTAAGGGATTATTGAAAGTTGAGAATAACAATTAATGAAGAATACAATGTGAACTAAGAATTGTGTACTTTGTTTGGTAATTGTTTGGTTATCTGTTGAATTGTTCAGTTAATTGATGAACTAACTTGTTTGTTTGATTGTTTTAATTGAAATTCTCTTAAAAATTGTTATTTTGTTGTTGATTGGGTATGTAAATGTTTAATTTAGTTGTATTATTTGCTTTGATTTGTTGATAGGTGGTGCATTTGTTAATTAATGATTAAATTGTTCTATCTAACGCTTATTACAAATGAACTGTTTATTTTATTATTTTCTATTGGTTGGTTGGAGATCACCATCATTGATAGTAGAGGTTGTTGCCCATTTATATTAAGCGGCTGGAGGCTTCCTCACTATATATATAGTGATTGGAAGCAGCCCCCTTAGTAATAGATGTTGGTAGCCCTCACTACTTCATGGGTGGATGTCTTCGAAAGGTAAGTTTTTGTTCAAAAGTTATTTTTAACTGAATTTTTATGTGGCTAATTGTAGAAAATTGAAAAGTTTTACAATCAATACTGTGTAATTGAAAGGATTTAACTGTTAATACTATATGAATGAGAAGTTTGCAGTTGATAATTGTTGGTGAACTTGTGAATTGTAGTTATAGTTGTAAGTTAATTTCAGTTTGAATGAATTTTTGTAGGTGAGTTCAAAGATATTGATGCATGTTAAAGTATGTTGATAAAAGTTGAATTTTGCTCATATGTTTGTTTCAATAATGAATTAAGCTGGATTATTTTCGGAACTTTCTGCCTATCGTCATATCCTTTAACTTAAATATGAAACAATGTTGGTTAGGGTGTGACACAAAGTTACTTGTAAATTGAAGAGAGCTTGGTATGTTTTCATGAATGTAAAAGTGATGTTGTTGATGGGAATTTGATTGCTTGATCGATCAAGATTTGATTGTGCTGTTAGGTGAAAATGTGAGTGGTAAGTTAATAATGCTTGGTTTGGAAGGGAGGTATATGAGAAGTTCTGTTTCTTTTGTCCTGGTGCAAATCTTTGTTCAAAATATTATTAGGAAGTAAACCACAAGTTTGAAATTGGTTGTACTCAATGTGTCATAAAGTCTACAATTATTAAAGATTGAATTACTTAATTGTCAATGTTCGGTAGGATTTAAGTGAGAGTTTAGTATTAGTGTTATAGTTAGGGCTTATATGTGTATTTAATACAATAAATTGTGGTTGTACACATGTGTGGGTGTATTAATTGATATCTGCTTGAAATAGTTTGATATATTTGTGATTAAAAGGTATTTGGTGTTTAATTACCTAACTATAGCTTTAGTTGATTATTATTTAGACCTTGACATGTGACTGGTAAGTTGTTTGTGAAATGGTGATTTTAAGATGAGGAGTATTTGTTAGAAGTTTAAAATTGTGAATCTTGACTATGTGGATGGTTCGGTATGGAAATTGATATGAAATGTTATGATTGTGTTAAAATTGTATGTTAAATTGCTGGGTGATTCAAAATGAAATGTTTGTTTTTCCTTATGCTTTGAGACTTACTATTGGAAAATGCTTTCGTAAAATGTGAGATTGATATGTGAATTGAGTTTCCTTTACTTGGAAAAAAAAAATGAATTAACTAAATCTCTGCTTCTGTGATATATTGTTTTAGTATAGATACTGTGAAATAAGAATGTGAGTTAGAAAAACTTAGTATTTGTTTATGCATAAACATAATTGCTTTGTTGAAAGTGGATATAGAATAAAGGGAAAGGTGAGAAAATAGAATAAAATTTGTGAATGCTTATATGTGGGATAAATTGAGATAATTAAATGTATATGTGCATGCATGATTTTTATAGGGCCAAACTCTGCTTGTACTGTTTCGTTTAGTGTTAGTTTAAATGGTTCTTCAGTCTTATGCTTTAGTTTTGTTTAAAGGAATGAGAAGTGGAGCCCAAATGCTGTTGGAAATTGTTGAAATTGACATATTGAATGCATGTCGGTTCCTATACGTTAGAGCACACTTACTCTCATTTTCCCATTACTTGACCATAAAATTCAAGAATTTATTGCTGGACTAATTACATTTTAGAGTTGATGTATAGGTAAAATCTAATTGTGTACAAGATTCTTGCATCATTCTTGCGTTGTGCATCAGATTTGCATTAGAAGGGGTCTTGGTATTGCTGATGCTTTATGATTCTTGATAAATTTGTTCAGTACGCGGCAAATAGGACAGAATTAATTAAAATTTTGCGTAGAATTTTATCCTATTCCTAGTTTTCTTAAGTGGTGCTTCTAGACTTGTTAAAAATGTTATATACATTTAAGTCAATCTGACTTGATTTCACCTCTTTTCAATCCCTAAAGGAACCTGGGAATTGGTGTTAGTATCCTTAATCTCACCTTTATCCTAAGATAATATCTCTCATATGTCGAACTTGGCTGCTATTTCTAGGAAATTTCGATCAACAACTTCTAGTAGAATGCTTAAAGTTTTTCTAATTTTCTCGATATCATCTCTATGGTGTCGCATGGATGACACATATGGCAACGAATCCTCAGTGTTAATGACTCCAATATTCCTAAATTATCTCCAAATTTTTCTTTATCTCCCTCAACTAGGATTATCTGTTGAAGGAATCGTCCATTTCTTTGTATCTAACGATAGGTTCTACTAATTTCGAGGACGAAATTATTTAAGAGGGGTAGAATTGTAACATCCCAAAAATTTAATTAAAGATAATTCAAAATTTTTGAGGGTCATTAAGGGAATTAAAAGTCTTAGGGAGGAAGTTTATGAGATTTGGGGTGATTTATTGACAATAAATCTTAATTATTTTAAATTTAAAGGAATATGATTAAAAGAATTAATTGGGGGTGGAAACTTTCATGAAAAGTAAAAATTAGAATTTAGATCATAATAGTAATATATACAAACTTTTGGGTTAGAAATATAATTAAGAATAAACAATAGGGGAGTTAATGGTGATTTTCCCTAAATCATTTTTAAAATATATATAAATGTATATATATATACTCCCTCTTCTGTCCGCCCCCCAATCTTCATCATCATCTTCGTTTTCTTCTTCTTCTTCTTCGTTCGTCTTCTCTGTTTCTCTCCCTCCGGCCACACGTGACGGGCGTTCGACGGCGGCGAAGGCACACGGCGGTGAAGCCGTGGTTGGGTAAGCCTCCAAGCTTTTCCTTCTTTCTCTTCCGTCCAGTTTCACCATCCCTCACTTCTTTCGTTTCTTTTTTTTTCAAATCCGTCGAGCCCGACAGTTTCCGGCGATGGTGAATCTCCGAATAGACATGGAAGGTCAAGAACAAGCTTAGGTAAGTCTCTTGTACCTATTCATACCCGTTTTTGGCGAGCTTAAGAGAAGGGCTGAGTTAAGTTTTGGGTTTTTGGGTGTGATGATGAACAATAACGAAGTTTAATCTTCATCTTTTAGTGTTTTGGTGGATAATTTGAGGATTAATTGAAGTTTTATGAAGTTTGTATAAATCCCTAACTTTGGGTTTACATGGCCGACGAGTTTCATGGGGTTTTAGGACTCAAAAATTCCTAATTAACTAGTTTAGGAAACTATTGGAGCTGTTTGTCACAATTTGCATATGAGATTTGTTTGAGTTTTATTGATTTGTGATTTCTATTGAGTTCTTTTCCTTCCTTTCTTATTGCCAATGTTATGTTTCTTTTAATTAATGATGATGAAAACTGTAAGAATATTCAATTTGTGGTTATACAAGTTAACTAGTGACGTGAATTGGTGCTGTATGTGTGAGTCTCATTGGAATGAAGGATAGTAGTTATTTTTGAGCATGTATGTTTTGTTTGCTCTTTTCTATGATTATTGAGTGATTGAATTTGTGTGATTTTTTTTGGTGCTCGAAATCAGTGGAAAAAAAAAATGGAATTCATTACTTCAATCTAAAAAGTTGATGATTTCATTTGGATTTGAGTGCATTCAAGGTGTTTGTGAAAAAGTCTAAGAGAAGCTGGATTTATTGGGTTTCATAACCATATATTTGGGAGCTTAAGCTTCTACCTTTGATTCTAAGGGATGGAGTTTCTAGTTAATCTAATTGAAAGCATAATGAAGTTGAACGGCATGTATTTCATGTTCAATTGGTTTTCAAATTGGGTAAATGGATTAATTCTCATCTTGTTGAGGCTTTACTCTTGATTTGGCCGTTTTGTTTTCTTTGGAAAATGGTTGATAATTTGTAAAGCTTTTCTTTATATGGAGATGTGTCTGTTATGTGATGATATAGCTGCAATAGTGTTGCTTCATGTGTAATCAAAAGTCTTTGCATTTTCCTTCACTATAATGGCCGAATGGAAGGGAGAAAGTAATGGGGACTCTTGTTGCATATTAATGTGAAAAGGAATATATATGGTTGTGTATATATATGTGTGTGTGTGTGTGTTGATTTAATGGAAGTTCTTCATTCCTCTGTGTTGACATGGCTAGTTGGAATGAATGATAATAACCAGTGTGGGTACATTTGTGTGAGATAAAGGGATGTAGTTGAAGTTGATTCTTTATGGATGCTTCATATAATTGTAAAGTTGAGGGCTATAAAAGAAATTGATTTATGTATGAAATATTGTTTAGGTTGGTTTAAGTTGTAATTATTGCGTGTTGATTTTAATGATTTTTGGCTCTTGCTTGTCTTGGTAGAAAAATGGGTTGCAATGGGAGTATTTCAATCGTAGCAAATATTATTTGAAAGTATAAGTCTTAATGTTCTTTGTCTCTTTCTTGGACTGGATAGGCTGCTGTGATGTGTATGGACTAAATATGATATTTCCTTGTTCTTTTATGCAATAACTAAACTAAATGAAAATGATAAGGAATGATAATATGAAAGTTTGAGATAGTGGTTGAATTTAATGTAGTGTTTTAAATTGCATTTCATATAGAGAATTATTTGTCTTCTTAGCTATTAGTTTGAAGTGTATTGCTTGTTGAACTTGCTTTCTTTTGATTGCCTTGCTCTTAGACTGCTTGGATTTAAGGCTTCTTATGTTGTTGGATTTTAGTTCTTGGTAATGTGAAGGTTGGTTTGTTTTGTAATAACTACTTGATTATGATTATGATCATTACGATATCTGGGTTAAACAATAATGAAAATATTCTATAAAACACTATAGTGAAATTGTGGTGTTACACATTTGGTTTGAACTTATTCTCCCTGTTTCTTTCTAGTATGACCATTTGAGTGTTTGATGTGGTACTATGATTTATGTGTTTTAAAAAGTGATTTAGGTTGCCAAAAATTATCATGTGCTATGCTTATTTGGATTTTCATGTGCAGAATGGGATTTACTTGGTTTATGGTTAAAGAAAGTGAAATAAGATGTGTTTTTGATTGGTGCTAGCTGAAGTTAAGAAATTCAGTTATTATTGGCTTTGTTTGGTTGTTCTTTGATGAAGAAAAATTTAATTATTGATTAATGACTGAATGTATATGCTTTATTGTGATGTTACAAGATTTCTATACATCATTAGAAAATATTAGACTCTTACCTAGTTAAACAATGAGGATTTGAATAAATAAGAGAATTGGAATTAAGAAGGGGAAACTGGGTAGTCATATAGACACGAGAGAGAGACGTTGAAGTATTATGAAGTGAAAATGATATTAATTTATCATTTTACTCTCTATATTATTATAGGAATGGAAGCATGCATGTTTTCTTGGCATCAAATAAGAAAGGGTGAAAAATCGCGTAAAGTGCTAAAGGGCAACAGGTAATCACACTTACCTTACTATAACAGTGAGGGTGATGTTAGCTAGGATTTTGTAAAATCCTTTCTCACCCTCTATATATATATATATACATTTTATCTTTGAAAGGTTATTTTTATACAAAACAGGCTATCGGGTGCCTTTTAAACACGACTATTTTTGTATAAAAGACTTTTACACATATTATATACTATTATCCTGCCTGGTGGTGGCCATTGATCTGGAATGGCGTGGAATGTATACAAGGATAGTGATATTTAGTTTGATGGAAGGAGTGGAATTGTTGTGATAGAGATATTGGATGAAATTGAGAAGTTGATGGAAATTGTGATTTAGATATTGAATATTGTGGAAGTGATATTGATAGGATATTGATAGGTTATAGTGAGCATTGCATGACACTGATAGTACCGTCGGCCGATGTAACCTATCGATCTGCGCAATCGATAGGTTAATAGTACAGGTTCCTCGGATTTTAAAGGAACCAGGGACGTTTTCACTTTTAAAAGTGCTCTCCAGGGACGTTTTCACTTTTAAAAAGTGCTCCCCAGGGACGTTTTCACTTTTAAAGTGCTCCCCAGGGACGTTTTCACTTTTAAAGTGCTCCCCAGAGACGTTTTCACTATTTAAAAGTGCTCCCTTTTTATGCTTTCAGATTTGAGACTGGGCACAGTGTCAATCACGTTTATTTTCGTCTGTTGAGTTGATTTGGAACTGACTGAGGGATTTGAGTGATATGTGGGAAATAGAGATAATGAATTTGAATTGATTTAGAAGGAGGGACTTAAATGATGGATGAAAGACTTGATATATATATGTATAGTATTGTTTTGAAATGTGGTACCCTTTAGACGCCCTCGCTACCGCACATCTCACTGTTATAGTGAGTTAAGCGGTGATTACTGGGACAAATTGTCTCATCCCACGATTACTGACATTTTTGCAGGTATTCATGCACAGACGTAAGCAGCAGGAAAGGGAATTAGGTAGCAGTAGTTATATAGACTATTTGAAATTGTATATTGCCAATTTGTATAGGCCTGCATTCGTTTCCGCATATATTTGTATATATTTGATATTATTGAACATTAGGTTGTTTATTTTTCTAACCATGTTAGGTGATTCTTTTCTAACATGGTTAGCTATTAATTATCCATGATAGTATTCAGGTTGTATTAGTTTATTCTTTTCTATCATGGATAATATTCAGTCATCAGGAAATTCCTTTTCTAACTATGATAGACATTGATGTATGGAAATTCTTTTGCTATCATAGTTAGGAAAGAGATAATTGAATTTAAAAAGGATATCGTAGGTTAAATAGGGAATTAGTAACATTGTTATTATGGAAATTAGTAACTATATGTTACACATGTTTCAAACACTGGGTCGTGAATAAGCTACTTTCCACGACCCTATATGACTTAATAGTGGTCGTGGAAAGTCTGGCCCTATAATTTTATTTCCCTCCAAACCTAAAACCCAGTTCCCTCCAAAGCGCGAAGCTCCACCTGAAACCCATTTCTCTCTCGCTCCACCATCTCCCACCGTCTCCCACCCTTCCCCACTGTCGCCCACTGTCCCCCACCGTCCCTGTTGACAATCTCTCTCTCAATCGAGCGCTCCCACCGTCTCCAACCGTTGCCCACCGTCTCCGCCGTTTAAAGGTAAAGGTTGCTCTTTTTTATGACACTGTCTTGTTTTTACTTATCCACCACCTCACACTCTCTTTATGAAATGTTAGGTTTCCTCTTTTTCAAAGAAGGATTTGAAACAAGTGACACACAAGGTCTCCATACTTACGGTATGTAACGCTAACTTTGCTAATGTAACAGTGACTTTGCTTTTCGTTCCTATATTGCTAATGTAACTGTAACTTTGTTGAAGATATAGTTGTTATGTTTCTGTTTTGCCCTTCATTGGTTGATTAGTTCTCTGGTTTGGGATTATGTCATATCCTGTTTTACCATTCCAATTGTATTTAGTGTTGTTAGTGTGTGTCCAGTTTGGTTAATGATGGAGAAACTAGTTGTTATTGTAGAAAATCATTTGTGATGTCAATCAAGAGGATTGCATGTGATGTTGTAGGAATTATAGGTTGAATCAGACTTTTTACTTGTATTGTTTCTCATTGCATTAGAGAGAAAGAAAAGGAATATGTTTATTTATATGTAACATGATTATGCTAGTATGGATTGGATGAGTCATCCACTTTCTAGGTTTTATTGTCTTCTATTCTTTTTAAAGAAGACAAGTGTGTGTACCATGCACATTTCTACACAAGTTAGCGAGTTAACTTGTGTAAGTTGTTGGAAATGGGTTAGGTTTCGGGAATGAATGCTTGGATGGATGCGTTGCGGACTAGTGGAGAGTATCAAAAGGGGGTGGAGGAGTTCATTGAATTTTCCAAAAGAAACGCACCTAACAAGAATGGAAGGTACCCTTGCCCCTGTGTGAAGTGTGTAAATGTTGATCGTAAAAGCCTCGAAGACATAAGAGATGATCTTATTTGGCACGGGATCAATCGACGATACAAGAAGTGGCTTTGGCATGGGGAATTGGGAACTACCATGCAAGATACAAAAGCAGCGGAAGCGGATGAAATTGATGAATATGTCTGTGATGTTGGCATGGACAATATGATAAATGATATCAGAGCAGAGTCACTTGTGTGTGCGAAATGATCAGTTTGATAAAGTTCGGGGTGATGCAGAGACACCTTTGTTCCTGGGGTGTAAAAAGTATAGTCGATTGACCTTCATCCTAACATTGTTAGAAATAAAGACGGAAAGTGGGTGGGCTAACGCAGGTTTCTCGAGGATGCTTGCAACTTTGAGTGATATGTTTCCGGATAATAATGCGGTTCCGAAGACAATGTATGCGGCTAAAAAAATCCTAAGAAAGATGGGAATGGACTACCAAAAGATACATGCTTGCCCTAATGTATGAGGCCAAAATACTTCATGGGAGGCCCATTCAAAAGGGTCAAGTGAAGGTGCAGGTTACTGAAGTGTTGAATGACGAGCATATGACACCTGTTCCCATTAGTGATCCAGAGGTCACACATATAGCCAATGCAATTGGTACCTTTATAGTTTGGCCTAAACACCTTGTGCTTGATACTCCTCATGAACCCGGTTCTCCAGTTGAAAAGGTGATTAAATTGTCCATTACTTGTCTTTATACACTGCTATTTGTTCATGTATATACAGAATGATTAATGTGTTCTTCATTTGCAGACATTTGATGATGAGAAGTACCCTCAACTTAGCATGCTCTGGATCGTGCAGCCAACTATGACTAGTTATAGATTCAAAATGGCTGCTGGGATTGTCCATCCAACTACAGAGTATGATATTTGGCTTAGAGGTGACTCAGATGTGAAGAAGTTTTTAAACTTAGATGAGCTTGAAAGTTACTGGCTTGATTTGTCCATCAGGTCAAGAACAGTTATATTCTCTTAATTCTTTTCAATATAACCGGTTATGTGGATTATTCTTATCTGCCCATTATGTGTAATAGGTACTTACACGAGAAGTGTGAAAAACACAGTACAAAGAAAAGATAATCCGTTTTTTAAGTCCCATTTACCTGGCTATCACTGACACCATTCTGGCAACTGAGAACAAGTCTGAGTATCTTTTGAGAATGCGGAGTTATGTGGAATTACAGATGTCAATAAACCGTGGCACTCTCTATCTCGCGCCTGTCCTCAATGGGTAATTAGAATTTGACTTAATAACTTCTAACTTTATTTATTAGTTTTAACGTTTGTATTTTGTTTTATTTGTTTCAGGCGTCATTGGACTTTGGCTGCCATTTGTCCCAGAGAGTTTAGAATTTTTTGGTTTGACTCTATAAAGGGAGGAAGTATTGACCAAGATCACAAAAAAATCTTTGAAAAGTCAGTTAGTTTTATATCTTCCAATCACATTTGACGTGATAACATTACCCTAAACTTTAGATTAAATGCTATCATTTTTCATGGTTTCAGGGGCATTCTAAGATGGCATGATGCACAGGATGCTGACGCTCTCACGATCGAGTAATCCTATTCGGACTTTGAATATTAAGGTAGACACTTTTTAATATTTAACTTAATTTAGCTGCAATTAAATTGTATGTGAGACTATTATTAATACCTTAATGATGTTATTTGTTTTTATAGTGCCCAAAACAGCCAGGTCATACCGAGTGTGGCTATTACGTCATCAAGTTTATGTTTGACATAATTCATCAAGAATTCACACAAGGGAAATTCGCTACTGTACGATTCTTTCCCCAATGTTACAATATTCAATGCATCTATAATATTATTTTAAACATTGTCCTTATGGTTATTGCAGTCTCTGGGGAGCATATATGGTTTTAGCAATGATCCTTTCAGCAAGGATGTGGAAATAGACATGATACGTAATGAACTTGCTGAATATTTTTTTTCTTTGCATAATCTCAATCAGGGTAGTAATTGACTTTGTAGAATGTTCCATTTTGTGGTTGTATAATGTCTGCTTCTGTTGGATCTCACTTAGAGTAGTAATTGACTTTGTAGAATGTTTCATTTTGTGGTTGTATAATGTCTGCTTTTGTTGGATAGCTCTCTGGAGAGTATATTTGGATATCTGTTTGGTCGTGTAATTGATCTGTTGGATATTTGTTTAGGCTCAGATTTGATTTGGAAATGGCATTGAACCACAAAAAAAGTAGAAATTAAAAAAAAACCTACATTTCACGTCCAAATATTTGCAAAGTGCGGTCGTGAAACGTATTCACGACCCAACTCTGCGAATATTTGGTCGTGGATTAGAAGTTACCACATTTACCTAAAGTGTGGTCGTGAATAGCCCGATAATTTCAGCATATTTAAATACTTCCTGGTCTCTATCGACGACCACGTTTTGCAAACTGTGGTCGTGAATAAGGAAACATTTCACGACCATCGCGTCTTAAAGTTGGTCATGAAAAACCTTGTTTTCACGACCACACAAGGTTGGTCATGAAAAACCCTACTTTTAACGACCGTGGCTTTAACGACCACATAAAATCGGTCGTAAAAGGCCTCCTTTTTTAGTCGTGAAAGACGTTCGGTCTAGTAGTGCCTGTTAGAATCTTAAGTTTTGATGAAGACTAAAATATGAAAGAACAAGGTAAACACTTAGACAAAACTAGGTTAAAATGGAACCACAAGTAAGAGTACAACCGGATGTGGATTTACTTCCGGATGGACTAGGACTAGCGCTCGCGGAAGAACGTCTCATCCCCCAGCGGAAGCAAGTAATACACTAAGCCATGACTCAGTCTAGGAACATTAAGTGTATAAAATCCTTGAGACTAAGTTAGGATGCAACCGGATGTGGATTTGCTTACGGATGGTTAATGACTAGCGCTGCCTGTTGGGTTAGGTAACACCGAGCGTCAGTTAGTATAACACTAAGCCATAACTCAAGTCCAGTAGGAGTGCTTCCGGATGTGGAATTGCTTCCGGAAGTAAGAGAACTTCCTAAGACTAAATGAACTCCCACTGCATGTGACTATGTGTTAATATATTGCTAGACTAACGTTCAAGTGCAGCACTGAGTGATGTTGCTTCCGGATGTGGATTTGCTTCCGCAAGCAATCAGAATGTCAGAACGTTCAGCGAGAGCAGTGCAGTGTCAGAGTGCTTTTTGGCAGAGCAGAGTTGTCAGAACTGCTTTTCAGAGATAAAGCAAAGTCAACCCTGCTGAGCATTAATGGAGCATTAATTGAGCCAACGGTAACTTGGGATAAACAGCTATATTCAAACGGCTATGCCACCTACCAAGAGTGAGAATGCTTGAGGACTATATAAGGAAGCTCATCTTCATTTATGAAGACAACTTTGACATCTTGGAGAAATCTAGAGCGAGAAACTGAGAATATCATTCAAGCATTCAAAGCTGCCCAGAAAAGCAAGAGAGCATTTAACGCATTGAGAGTTCTTTTCATCTACTTATCTTGTACTCTTTGTAGTTAAGTCTCTTCATTTATTAAGAGCATTAAGTGTACTTAAGTGTGTAACATTATCCGTTCTTAAAGAGAACTAAGTTTAGAAAATCCTTTATTTGTAAAGGTTGAACCCTTGCAGGTTGTAAGGGGGAGTGAGTCAGTAAGGTTGCAAGTGAGCCTGTGTAAAACTTGTGGTTGTAAGGTTGCAAGTGATCCCGGTCTAAAACTTGCGGTTGTAAAGGTTCCAGGTGAACCCGTTTGTAAAA
Organism: Mimosa pudica; assembly: GCA_029929735.1. NCBI lineage: Eukaryota > Viridiplantae > Streptophyta > Magnoliopsida > Fabales > Fabaceae > Mimosa > Mimosa pudica. The sequence continues at coordinate 2,200,896 of JAKELP010000039.1, read as the reverse complement.
CCTGGAGATAGTGGAACTCAACCTGGGTGGTTGAGAACTGGACGTAGCTCAGGAAGACCGAGCCAGTATAAATCCTTGTGTTTTATTGTTTTATTTTATTTGGTAGCACAATTCACCCCCCCCCCCCTCTTGTGCATCCATCCCTTTCATTTGGTATCAGAGCGGGTCTTTCTGACTTGATTCCAACGAATCTAGAAAGAAAAGATCTAGTAATGGATGCAGATTATTCCTTGCCCGATGTTGCTATTCAGCCAAACAAGCCTCCTGACTTTGATGGCCACAACTATCCATTCTGGAAGTTTAGAATGGAGACCTACATCAAATCCTGCGGCATCCGCCTCTGGGATGTAATTGAACGTGGGAATAACGTCCCTCTAGATGATGAAGGTCTTGCAAAGCAGCGATCCAGATACACCAATGAGGACTATGCTATAGTACAGCTAAACTACAGGGTCATGCACTACATTCAATGTGCCCTTAGTCCTAAGGAGTTCCACAGGATCAGCCACCACAAAACAGCGAAGGATATGTGGGAGGCTCTTGAAGCTGCTCATTCTGGAACCAAGGGAGTGAAGGCAAGACGGGTCGAGATGCTGGTTGAGGAGTTCCACAAGTTTGCCATGCTTAGTCCAACTGAGCCAATCAGAGAGCTGGAGCTCAGGTTCACTCATCTTATCAATAACCTGGCTTCCCTGGGTAAAGACATTCCTGAAGAAGAACAAGTCAGCAAGATCTTAAAAGTCTTGAAAGGTGATTGGATCACCAAAGTTACCATCTTGCAGGAAGTCCAAGGAGAGTCAACCAGCTCTATCACTGCCCTGTTTGGTTCTCTGGCTGAATATGAACCAACCCTGCTGGCTCAGAGAGCTCCTCAAGCTACATCTAAAACCAAGAACCTGGCTCTTGTTGCTCCCAGCAAGGAGAAGATTGATGATAATGACGATGATGAGAATGATGAGGAGGACATCGATGATGAGAATTTGAGATGTCAATGATGGGAGAACTAACGTTCTTCCTAGGCCTGCAAATTAAGCAAAAGAAGGATGGCATTTTCATCTCCCAAACTAAGTATTGTAGAGAGCTGCTCAAGAAGTTTGGGATGGATGAGTGCAAGTAGTATGATACTCCCATGAGCACCACTGCCGCACTCGACGCTGATGTAAAGGGAAAATCAGTCAGTCTGCCCATGTATAGGGGAATGATAGGTTCCCTACTGTATTTAACAGCAAGCAGGCCTGACATTCAATTTAGTGTAGGCATGTGTGCTAGATTTCAAGCCAACCCCAAGGAGTCACATCTAACTTGTGTTAAACGTATCTTAAGATACCTTGAGGGAACACAAGAACTTGGTCTTTGGTATCCCAGAGGTAACCAAGAGTTCTTGTGGGCTTATTCTGACGCTGACCATGCAGGGTATAAAACTGATAGGAAGAGCACCAGTGGACAATGTGCCTTCCTTGGTGGTTGTCTGGTCTCTTGGGCTAGCAAGAAGCAAACCTGCGTGTCACTCTCATCCACAGAGGTAGAGTATATTGCTGCAGCAAGCTGCTGTGCACAAGTGCTGTGGCTGAAGAACCAACTGAAGGATCTTGGCCTGGAATTTCCAGAGGCTCCCATTCTTTGTGATAACACAAGCACCATCAGCCTTGCCAAGAACCCTGTTCAGCACACAAGAACAAAGCACATTGACGTCAGACATCACTTCATCAGAGATCATGTTCAAAAGAAGGATGTCAAGGTGCAGTTTATTCCCACTCACCATCAGCTTGCAGATATCTTCACCAAGCCTTTGGGGGTAGATCAATTTACCTTTATAAGGGGAAATTTGGGAATGGTAAACCCAAATGAAGTTTAATCTTCAAAATAAACCTGTGCTTAATTGATTAAAACCTGCAACTATACTAACTTTGGCATCGGAGTGCCAATCTTTAGTTTTGCAGGTCCCCCACAATGTTAAATCTTAAGTTAAGCCCAACCGGAAGCAAAACCACATGCTCTTTTGCTGGCGCTGAGTGATGACTCAAAGCAACTGGGAGCGCCAGTGTCTAGGTAAAAGACACATCACTTCAACTCAGAAAACGTTTCACCTTCTCCCACCAAAAACTGTGCCTCTTCTGACATTGTGCAGGGACACGTGTCTCAAAGGTGCGACGTTTCAATTTAAATGTTTACGTTTTCCCACAAAAGGTGCATATTTTCAATGAAGAGTCATTATGAACCATCACATCGCTTATTACTTCGCATATATAGGGCATTGTCATTCATTTCTTCCTTCTCACACAAATCAAACACCCAAAACTCTCTGAAATCATTCTTCATCTTCATCGCATTTTCTTCTTCATCTTCTGCATTTCTGTGCATTTCATCCCATTTAAACCCTAAACCACTCACAAATGGCTGGCTCTCATGAAACAAACCCAAATGTTGAGATAACCTCTACTTCCAAGAAATCGAAGTCAAAATCTGGGCATTCGCGTTCTGGGAAAACTGGGAAACCTCCAGAACACCATGAACAGCCTGAGAAATCTGGGAAAAAGGGTAAAAAGAGGGTTCAGTTCAGCGAGGAACCTTCGTCCAAAAGACAGCGAGTGGAGGATGATCCACTTGTATACAAGGATGGGCCATTGGAGACTGTCTCTAGCAAGTTTGAAACTGCAAAGCCTTACTTCTCTCATGGAATGTACATCGACCTGAATAAAATTGAAGAACTAGGGTTTGGCCATTTGAGGGAGCATCTCCAGAAATATATGTGCTGGCTGGGAATCAACAAAGAGTACAACATCAACGTACTCAGGGTGTTCGGCCAGTCTCTCACAGCCAATGCCAAGTACAAGATGGTGAATGGGAAAGAGACCATCCGCAGAGTCAATCTCAAGGCCACAGTAAGAGGGAGGGATATAAGTTTCAATTGGCGAGATATCAACGCCATGCTCGGGGTCACTGAGGAAGATATGAACGAGTGGATTTACCCTGAGAAACTCAGCCAGGCAGAGCTTGAGGAAGTCTATGACACCAAGGGAAAGAAGGTGTCTGGCATGTCTGACTCCAACCGGGTACTCCAATACATCTATTCCCGAATGATAACTCACAAAGGGGGAAACTTCAACGAGTTCACTCAACTTGACAACCCCTGGCTCCCAAGATTCCTCACCCAGCAGCCGATTAACCCTGGGCAGTTGATAAGTTTGGAGCTGCACAGGTGGATTGACAACAAGAAGTCTGGGAATCTTCCATACCCAACTGTCATCGCTTTCCTCCTGGAAAAATTCCTGATCAAATCCACTGAGGAGGGTGAAAATGTTAAGTGCTTGCCCGTCAGCGCAGTGAACATCAGCAAGATGGGGATTAAGTAGAATAAGCCGGCAAGGGCCACTAGATCTGGATCTCAGGAAGAGAGTGCCTCACACACAACTGCTCCCTCTGCGTCTAGAGCAGGGGACCAAGAAGTGGACTCTCATGCTGGTCCAAGCCGTGTTCCGAGGGTGTCAGCTGCAGTCAAGGCATTTGCTGAGGAAGTGAAAGAGGAGATCATCTTTCGGCTGGCTGACTCTTTAGTGGCTCCCCTTCGTGATGAATGTGACACTGGATTCCAGCAGCAGGAGCAGAGGATCCAGAACCTCGAGAATCGCCTAGGAAGGGTCGAGGCCAAATTAGACCTGTTACTTAACCACTTCCAAATTCCCCAACCTCAGGGCAATCTACCTCCACCCCCTCCTCCACAAAATGACCAACCTCCGCCTCCTCCACCTAACCAACCATCACTCCCTCCTCCTAATACACAACAACCCCCTCCTCAGAATGACTCACATCAACCTTCACCACAAAATGAGTCTGACACTCACCACTCCTCTCACCAAACCCCTCAAAACTCACCTTCACCTAACCACTCTCCTAGCCACTCTAATACATCCAACCCCCAAAACTCCCCCAACCACTCACAATCCACCAACCCAACCAATTCCAACCAACTGGCCGAGCACCTTGGCTTCCACACTGCCATTCACCCCCTCAGTCACCTATATCTGAGAGATTACCCCCGCCTTCAGAGGTTATCTGAGGTAAACCTACCATTCACCCCTTATTCATCTACCTACCCCTTCGATGGTCTATTCACAGATCCCTCCTGGTTCCCTAGCCCCACTCCTTCACCAGAAACCTCACCCATTTCCTCACCCGCAACCTCACCACCCAGAACCTATGGCCCTGAACCTCCACCCTCCACATCACCCAACCCTTCCTCCCTGGCCCTCGCCCTTCTTGATGATGCCAAAAGGGGGAGAGAAATCCTCAATCAACCCTCCTTATGGCTAGATGAGGACATAGCTGCTGCTCTCCGCCGTACAAATGATCTAAGGCAAATGGGTAATGCTAAGTATTTGCTCAGAGAGGAAACAGTGAGATATATGCAACAGCAGCGCCTGGATGAGCAAAGATCTAAATGGGCAATGGTGTTAGTCAGCCAACCTGATGAGCCCTCTTCCTCTGTGCCTGAGTCTGAACCAGAGCAGCCTGAACCAGCGCCAGAAGCCTCTTCTGCTGAGCCTCCTCCCTCTGTGCCTAGCCGGAACTTAATTGAAGAGATTATGATGAAATATGGGTTGGAGAGGCAAAACCACCCACCTATTGTGATAGCCAAGCCAATCCCTCCTTCTAAGCCATCTTCTGCACCTTCTCCACCAGTAGTAAGCTACAGTCAGTCTAGGAAGAAGCATGGTGCCAAAAAGGGTGCTGCTACTACTGAGTCTTCTGAGAGTGAAGAGGAACCTCGTGGTCGCTCTGAGTCAGAGAGGGTATCTGAGAGGGAAGCATCTGAGACTCAGCCATCCTCTCAAGCATCATATCTTCCTCCGCTACTAAAGGAAGTAAAGATAGAAATAGAGGATATGACTGCTGATGAGTTCGAGAGGTATGGATGGACTGACAAGATCACATTTGGTCAGATGGCTTGCCTCGATGCTGAAAGAGCAAATGTCACGGCTTCCCAAGAAAGAAGAAAGGGCAAAGGAAAAGGCAAAGGGAAAAGGAAAGCCAAGGAAGTTGAGGAGGATCCCAACTTTCCTGTGTGGAATGTCAAAATTAAGGCTGTCCATTATCCCAATGGCGAGGTCATCCCCTTCTCTGATGCAACTGGGTTCCCTGGATATGCTGAGGTTCAAGATCTGAAGAGAGCCTTTGAGGAATCCGTTGAATCTGAATAACTCAGAAGGGAGAAGGAAGAGGCAGAGCTCCAGAGAATAATTGCGGAGATTGACCAGAGTGAGAAGGATGCCCAGCTAGCCAAACTGCAAGAGAAGTGTGAACAAAGGCAAAGAGAGAGGGAGAGGAAAATGAGACACCAACTATAAACCCCAACCAACCCCATGCATTTTAACTTAGAAAATTTTCTTTCCATATTTTCTCATTCATGGTTTACTTTGCACAGTTTTGATTACTTGTGTATTTTATCTATCTGACTTGTAATCTTTTGCTCATCAATGATATTTGTCTTTAGCTTTTTGTGTCTTATCTGATTATTACTTTTAATTCTTTCATATGAACTTAATTGTATAACTTAGTTTGTCATCATCAGAAAGGGGGAGAATGTTAGAATCTTAAGTTTTGATGAAGACTAAAATATGAAAGAACAAGGTAAACACTTAGACAAAACTAGGTTAAAATGGAACCACAAGTAAGAGTACAACCGGATGTGGATTTACTTCCAGATGGACTATGACTAGCGCTCGCGGATGAACGTCTCATCCCCCAGCGGAAGCAAGTAATACACTAAGCCATGACTCAGTCTAGGAACATTATGTGTATAAAATCCTTGAGGCTAAGTTAGGATGCAACCGGATGTGGATTTGCTTCCGGATGGTTAATGACTAGCGCTGCCTGTTGGGTTAGGTAACACCGAGCGTCAGTGAGTATAACACTAAGCCATAACTCAACGTCCAGTAGGAGTGCTTCCGGATGTGGAATTGCTTCCGGAAGTAAGAGAACTTCCTAAGACTAAATGAACTCCCACTGCATGTGACTATGTGTTAATATATTGCTAGACTAACGTTCAAGTGCAGCACTGAGTGATGTTGCTTCCGGATGTGGATTTGCTTCCGCAAGCAATCAGAATGTCAGAACGTTCAGCGAGAGCAGTACAGTGTCAGAGTGCTTTTTGGCAGAGCAGAGTTGTCAGAACTGCTTTTCAGAGATAAATCAAAGTCAACCCTGCTGAGCATTAATGGAGCATTAATTGAGCCAACGGTAACTTGGGATAAACAGCTATATTCAAACGGCTATGCCACCTACCAAGAGTGAGAATGCTTGAGGACTATATAAGGAAGCTCATCTTCATTTATGAAGACAACTTTGACATCTTGGAGAAATCTAGAGCGAGAAACTGAGAATATCATTCAAGCATTCAAAGCTGCCCAGAAAAGCAAGAGAGCATTTAACGCATTGAGAGTTCTTTTCATCTACTTATCTTGTACTCTTTGTAGTTAAGTCTCTTCATTTATTAAGAGCATTAAGTGTACTTAAGTGTGTAACATTATCCGTTCTTAAAGAGAACTAAGTTTAGAAAATCCTTTATTTGTAAAGGTTGAACCCTTGCAGGTTGTAAGGGGGAGTGAGTCAGTAAGGTTGCAAGTGAGCCTGTGTAAAACTTGTGGTTGTAAGGTTGCAAGTGATCCCGGTCTAAAACTTGCGGTTGTAAAGGTTCCAGGTGAACCCGTTTGTAAAACCTGGAGATAGTGGAACTCAACCTGGGTGGTTGAGAACTGGACGTAGGTCAGGAAGACCGAACCAGTATAAATCCTTGTGTTTTATTGTTTTATTTTATTTGGTAGCACAATTCACCCCCCCCCTCTTGTGCATCCATCCCTTTCAGTGCCTTCCAATTTCGCCCCCTACACATTAAAATAGGCACACAAGGCTCAAATGCACTCAAGTGACTTGCATTCCAAACAACAAAAGCAATATTACAAGCATGTTATTAAAACTACATGTGCATTGAAATATCATCAATAATACTTCAATTTCCCAATTAAGCCCACTAATTAAACCACAAATTTACATGCTAAGCCATATAAAATATGTCTAATCAATAAGTCTTCCACTACAACTCTGAATTAGTTTGAAATATCATATGAATATTGTATGCGTATGATTGATCTCACAAATTGTTCATTTATATTAAGTAATTTCAATTATCATTAGACTCTGCTTCCCTCCTTTCACTTTTAGGGTTTCAAGGACCAATTGGAAAGAAGTCCAATTGAGGAATATTGCGAACGGGGAAGTTAGGGATGCGCTAGAAAACAAGAAGAACAAAGATAGAAAAATAAATAAATAAATATAAGTCTCGCCGTCACTGGCATGGTGCGCCGACATGTGTGCATGCCACGATGAGCTCCTAGGAAGTTGTTTGATCACTACTTCTGTTCCGACCCAGCAGCTTTCAAACCCGGTTGAAAACCCATCTTTTTACCCTAAGCCCAATTCCTATTACTTATAAGAACCGAATGAACCCTAGAACCATAGTTTTGGGCATTATGACATTTCCTAAACCCTAGCTCTCTCTCATTCTTCCATTTTCTCTTCTTTCTCTTCTTAATTTTTTCTATCCCTCTTCCCTATTCTACTTTTCTTCCTCTATTCATGATTCAATAAACTCATCCACTACTTTTTGGTGGTGATTGGCATTAGCTTGAGCTTTGGAGCCTTAAAGGGGAGTCTCATTCCTTTCTTTTCTCTTTTGTATTTTGATTTCCTAGGTTTATGTTTTCATGTATACATTTGAAGCTTGGATTTTGTTTCTTGATTTGAGTTGCTGTAATTTATGGCTTTGAAATAAGGAATTTGAACTCTTCAAGATATATGATTATATATATGTTCTTTATGATTCATTTGATATCTCACTATTTATGTATGGCTATGATAAGTAGGTTGATTGAGATACATTGTAATTGAAGCTAATGCATTGCAAACCATTAATTACACTCTAAGGTACTCTCTCCGTCCTTAAATATAAGTCATATTTTAAATTTGAATATGTCCCTAACTATAAGGCTAGTTTCTAATTTTTCTCAACTTTTTTGTCAAATTAATCTTGATTGTGCTTATCAATAATAAACACGAGGGGGAGAGTGTGAATATAGATATATGGTTAGGGTGAATTGGAAATGTCATGTGATAATGACTGACTTAAATAATATCATTTTTATCAGAACTTAAATAACATCATTAATCTAATCAAATTAGATAAAGGGATCTTATATAGGTACCGAGAGAGTAGTTGATAACACTTAATTAAATGGATTCATGAGATTATGTGTTAAACTGATAAGCAACTTTGCACAAGCTGATCGGTTTAAAGTCTTTAATCACTTGTGGATTATCAATCTTTGGAATCAATATTGTATTTGTTTTTCTTATCACCTTAAGTATATGCTCTGGGTGCCAAAAATATTGATCCATTTTAAACAAGTTGAGGTGAATTAAACCTATAGTGACATTGAAAAAAATTAGCATTGTATCCATCTAATCTAGGGGCAATTTTTCCAGGGAGACCAGACACTACTTCTTTGAGTTCTTCAATCGTGATCAGCTTCATCAAAGCCTGTTGGTTTACACCAGTGATACAAGGAAGATTCATTGAACCCAAATTTGAAATTAAATCCACCATAGGAGGGGAATTACCTTCAATATAAATACTTCTTAAGTGAATAGAAATTTGATCAACTAGATCATTCGGATATGATATCATTCACCTTTATCACTTTGTAAGCAAGAATTTAAGTTCTTTGCCTTTCTCTAACTAGCCACAACATGAAAAAAATTTGTATTTCGTTCTTCTTCAACGTACCATTTGGACCTCAGACATTGAGCTCAAACATTGGCTTCACAATCATATAGAAATTCTAGTTTGTGCTTAGTTGCTGCTATAATCTAAAGAGATGGGCTAGACCGATCACTAGCCGAAGAAATTGAAGTGGAGAAATCCATAGTTCTTTGAAGTTTACATCATAAATTGAAGCATAGAGAACCCGTTGAATCTTGAGACTGACTAAGCTTTGATAATCTCATCACACTCCTTTGATAAGTACCAGAAAGACAAAAAGCTCTTCTTCTTCAGAGGTTTTAAAGAGAATTTAGATTTTAGAGTTAAAGATTAGTGGACTATGATCATACGCAACAATGCCAAGCAATTGAATTTGTGAAATGGAAAAGAATGTATCCAAGAATTACTAGAAATTGCTCTATCCAATTTCTCCGCCATAACCAATCAATCTTCTTTCTTGTTATTGGACCAAGTAAAAGAGACACCTTTTTGAGTAATATTAAGCAATGTTGCCATGTCAACACACTGCAAGAAGATGGACATACTAGAAGATGAACTAGTAGAACTCAACTTGTCTTCAAAGCGCAAGGTCTCATTACAGCCACCAATGATTAACCAAGGTCCATCAAAACTTTGAAAGGTGGTAGAAATCCAATTCCAAAAGGCAGGCCAATAGGCTGAACTAGGAGGAACATATACACAAGACAAATAAAAAGGGGCTATTCCATAGATTTTGACTTTACAATGACAAACATTGGGGCATAGTTGTTTGACATCGACCATAGAAGTCACCTTCATTGCAAGTAAAGTCCTTTCCCCCAAGTTAACTGGATATGTTCCAACAAAAAAGTCTTAGCCCAAGTGAACCAGCAATCATATTGTGACGAAGGCAATCATATTCTATTAAGTTGGGATAAAATACTATGTAACATTTCCAAGTTTTTAGGTAATTAATTAATTGTAATTAAAATACAGTTTAAAGGCCTTAGATGATTTAGAGGCTCAATTATGGAGTTGGAATTGAACTGATGATTAATTTGGGAAATTCTTAGAAATTCTTAATCAAAATTGATCTTATGTTGAGGTTATTGGTTTTGAAATTGATCCAAGAAAATTGGATTTTATAAAAAAAATTGGATAAGGACCAAACTTTAGTCAAGTAGTTGATTTGTACGATGATTACAATTACAAGTTAAGCACTATAATATAATTTCAATATATAAAATAAAAGAACAAAAAATATTAGACACCTCTTTCAATTTGAGGTAGGCACGTGGGCCGCCCACAAATCTAATTGTATGGGCCATGAAATGCATTAAGTGGGCAGCAACGAGCTGCCTGCTTCAACTCAATTAAGGGGGGATTCCATTATTATTATTAAAGAGGAATTAGGGGTGTATATGTGAGCGTGCTACGTCAGAAATAGGAAGAAGGATAGGAAGAAAATGGAGTGTGCTACGGTTTAAATTTGACTTTGAGGGTGATTCAAGAGCACTTTAAAGCTCAAATATACTAGTTGATTGTATCTTCTTCCTCTCTTCTCTTTACCTCCAATTTCTTCAAGGTTTTCTTGTCTTTGTTTGGAGTTTTCATGGCAGCTCGGATATCATGTATATTTTTTTAAAAAAAGAAACTGATTTAAGATGGTCTTGCATCTCAATTTGATATTTAGGCCCTTAGTTTATATTATGTTTTTCCTTATTGGAAGCATATTTGTTCATGTTTTGGCTATTTGAATATATGTCTTGACGATGTTAAGTGAAATATGAAATTTTAAGATATTCCTATTAGAAGGGTTTAATTATTTTGTTGAGCATATTTACACATTGATATAATTTCTAATACTATGATCTTTATATTTTACATTTGAGTAATGATTTCACATTGTAAAGTTTGGAAATGTCAAGGGATTTTGATCAAGGTTTTAAAGTTCTTTTTCTATGAAATTGTTTGACATATGTAAGAAGCTTAGTGATCATGCTTGAGAGTTCTAAACATTAAAATACTTTTGTTTATGCTTTAAACACTAAATTGTTGTCCTTGATTTTCATGAATCTGTTGTCCTTGATTTTCATGAATCAGAATTGAACAAAGGAAAAAATTATGAATTACTAAATACTTGACACTTGGATTCATTTAGAGTTCTAAATTTACCTCGTTGAGCCATCAAGTAAAAGCACCCACCTTGAACAACAAATGTGAACGTAAAATGTCAGCAAAGAAAAATGCTAATGAGCAGGAACAACTCAGAATGCAAATAGCAATCATAGACACGTTCTCATTGGCGTTTCTAACAATGATACATCTGAATTGCTATAATTTTCATTAACAGTATTCCTACAATCAAATCAGTACACATACAACTCACAAAGGTGTAGTTTAGTGGCGAGGGTTGAGAAATAGTAAGCTATTTTATCAGGCCAAACCTTATCCTTCATGTGACCAAGAAAGTCATTTCAAGTTCAGTGATTCAAGCACCCTCCCAGCTTGGATCTGTAGAGCAATTAATCTCTCATCAGGTTCCAGTGTAGAACCAAACTGACTAGCTGCCCAAATCAAAGAAGCTTGTCTCACTCCAAGAAGGCGCTTCATATCTTCATTTATTGATGCTAATGGAGCCCCATCCCTTTCATTGACATGTCCCATGAGAAGCAACATAAACTCCCCACATTTCAACCTTCAGAATGAAATTACCCATTTATTGTGACAAAATGGCGAGGCCCAGCATGAAAACAAGACAGTTGCAATATTTCAGAAATAAGAAAAAAACAATAGACATATATTGTACGCTTATGGTCTCCTTCACATGCATAAATATGCAAAATGAGATTTAGAAAATGACTCATGATCCACGGCAACCCATAAATACTACTCCCTCCGGTCTCTAATATAAGAGTCGGCTGCCAAATAATGCTTCTTAAGAAACCATGTAAATGTTAATGGGTGTCTGGAGTTAATGAGGAAAGAATGTGAGATGAGCTCTTATATTAGGAACTAAAATCATTCAAATTTTGGCCTCTTATATTAGGTACCGGAGGGAGTACTTCATTAAAACGGGAAGTAAAATATTTAATTTCATGGCACCTCAAAATTTCATGAGCTCTTATAAAGTGCGAATGGACTTGAAATTGTCGAAAAGAATTACCCCGGCATTAAAGCTGAGCCATAAAGATATAGTGCATTAATAAGAGCGTAACAGGACATATAAATTGCTGTCTACAAAGCAGGGAGCCCAAATAAATACTGTTTGGCATGATTGAGTACCTGAGATTTTCTTCTGCTTGCTTGTCTTTTAAGAGGTTTGCAACTCCCGTAATACCATTACACTTCTTAAAATCCTAATAAACCATGAGCAAAACGTGATGCAACTTTCAAAGGTAATGGCAAAACTGATTGTTCCAGAAAACCTCATACAAACTCTAAGCTAATAGTCAAGATTAAATATTTTCTTACACATATTGGTAAGTCTTGAAGTTACACCAATTACTCATTGTTTTTTCTTCTTCAAACAAAAACCTCATGAAAAGAAGATCATTTTTGTTGTCCGTTGGTACACAAAAATTTAATATACTAACATTTTGGAAAACCATGAATGAAGAATTGAAGTATAAATTTGATCAGGAAAATTAAAACTTGTTGATATTAATTTCCTAAATATTTAAGACTATTTTTTATTGAAACATGCACCCAGGAATTCAGGGTGTCTGCTCCCTAAATTCCTAATTGGTGAATCTCTAGCAAATACCGGTGTTACTTTGTTTCAAGATGAGTGTTCTACCACTTGATTGGGAGGTGAATCCAGCATTATAGAGATTAGAGCGTCCAAACATGCAACTTTCACAGGTACTCCCCGAGTGGATAATATATTCAACAACACCTGCAAAGGTAAAAGAAATTTAATTTTCTCTGCCTAAGCATTTAGTTGCAGTGCAATGTCAAAAATTGAATGAATATGATTTATATGCATATCTGTTGGGTTTCTACTCAACAACCTAAAGGACTCTCCTTGTTCAAAACAATTGGAGGGTTGTGTTATGTTATTATTAATGTTTTGATTTCACATCAGTTGAGCATGTGTGCTTCATCTTTCATTCTCTTGAGAACATAATGAAGGCACCCCAACAACGGTAGAATGATAAGCTTTGGAGGTGTAGCAATCAGATCTAAATTCTCTGTGAAAGGCACAAAGCAATAGTCCAACTCTAAGGAGGATGGTTGCTGGAAATCAAACATTCTTTAAGATTTGCAAATATTTGGAGTGTAAACACCAAAATTAACCTTTAACAACAATTCTATGAATAGAATCTTGAATGTAAGGTGAAATGCTAGATAAGGCACTTCAAAGGTTGTATGATATAATCTTGCATATGCATTTGTTGCTCAAATGCGCTTATGGTATATTCTGCTAAATTCTGTTTTAGGATCGAAACTTTCATAGACTACAGCATTGCAGTTACAACTTATAAGTTAGAAACATAATAAAAACATCGGCCAACAGAAATATAAAAGCTATTGCATAGAAGAATGCATTCATACCGGAACAGCATTATGTTGATGGGCAAGAGAGGTACTCTGACGGTGAAGCAAACAACAACCTTCCAATACTTGAAGTGCCAATGCAATTTCATCATTGGTGGATGGGCTTGTTATGGTTATGGGTTCCAAACCAAATATATGATTCAAATTTGCCACCTTGTCATCGTTGTAATCATCTCCTCTCTCTTTTAGAGAGTGTTGAAAGAGAACTGGAACCACTGTATGTGCAGAGACAATGTTATACTAATCACCTAACAACTTGAAGTTAGAAAGGAAAGAACCAGAAAATGAACCCAGAACAAGTATAGGAAGCCAGACCATTGATGCAAAATAACAGAGAAAAGAGCGAAAAAAGAGAGAAAAACTAGACTTATTATTCAACAACCAAGAATAAGCATCAGTACAAGTATTTATAGCAGCCCTAATCGAACTAATCAGTCAGTTATACTTGTATAACGCAAAGTAGCTACAACTGCAAACTCAGCACCTTTAGTACTAAAACTATTAATCCACATCAGCAGTTAACTACTTAACTGATAATCCAAGCTAAACCACGTAACAAGAGAACCAGAAATGAGAACAATGAACTAAAAAGTGTAAGTCTGTCTATTATTCACAAAGCAGTCAGAGTCTGAATACAAATGATAGGGAATAGTCGTTTTACACTCCCTCCGTTCCTAAATATAAGATCACTTTCATATTACAATTTGTTCCTAAATATATGCAACTTTTTAATTTTTCTCAACTTTTTCCAAATGGACCCGAATAATACTTATCTTATCAATAAACAAGCAAGAGTGAGATAGTGAGGATAAATGTATATAGTTAGAATAAATTAGCAATATCATGTGTTAATAACTACCTCAACTTTCATTATTAATCTAATCAAATTAGGAATTAGGAAAGTGATCTTATATTCCCTCCGGTCCTTATTATAAGTCACCAACTACTCATTTCTCACATACCAAGGAAAGGTAATTGGTATTAAAACTCATGTTAAATTTGTCACGTTTTCCAATTTCACCCTTCATTAAATGATATGTTTCACATTTTCAATTTTGAACCTCCATTAATGACACAGGTAAAATGGGAAAAAACATTGAATGCGGCGGTCAGTGCCTTATATTAAGGACCGAAAATTATAGGTAGTTAGTGACTTATAATAAGGACTAGGGGGAGTATTTAGGAACGGAGATAGTATTAATCACCTATCCCTCTCTCTAAAATACACGCTGTTATAACCTAGCGAGTTGGCGTGAGTGGTAAGTACTCTCGTCCCTTAGGCAAGTGAGTGTGGGTTCGATCCCTAACACCTGTGAATGGAGCAAATTCACATGCCAGCTGTCTACGCCCTATATGGGACTTCAGAACAATGAGGGATTAGTGTCACTTGACGTAGTAAGTGGTAAGTACTCTCGTCCCTTAAGCAAGTGGTTGGGGTTCGATCCCTAACACTTGTGAATTGGGCAAAATTCACATGCCAGCTGTCTACGCCCTATATGAGACTTCAGAACAATGAGGGATTAGTTTCACTTCACACGGGGTGGAATACTCTTGGGTAACCAAAAATACATGCCGCTGTTAGTATTCCCTAATTAACTAACTAACGACCTGTCATTAGTTACAACTAACTCATATTCATATTATTATTCTCTTTTTTATAAATATTCATATTATTATTCTATAACAGACAAGCAGCTGAAATTCAGAAACCCAGCAGACTAAAATGAAACAAGTAATCTGATTCCCAAAGATCATAACACAACCTACATACATACATAAATACATACATACCTTGAAGTTGAGGAGTGGATTGGGTTTGAAGGAATAGGTGAATGGTGTGAGGAGACTTAGACAGAATACGGAGGAAGTTGAGAATGGAGTGGAGCCCACGGAGGCGGAGGAAAGAGAAGGCGGAGGAAGCGTCTCTGAGGCCTGTTCTAAGGGAAAGAGTGACTTCCCTGTACAGTCTCTGTTGGTTCAGATGATTCGCCAATTCCTCCTCTATTGTAACTGTTTCTTTCTCTTCTCCTTCTTGTTCTTGTTCTGATTTTGATGCTCCTTCTTTCCCTTCTTGAAATTTCTCAAACCACAGCGATTTCTTCAGATACATCTCCGATGTTTGTGCTCAGTTTTCGCCAGAGAAGGGAGAAGAGTGGAAGAAAAAGTGTGGAGCAATAGAGATAGAAGATGGAAAGGGGCTCAAAAACTTTTTACTTCATTTAATTTTCATGTGTCTCTATAATACTTAAAATACACATTTGTCAACTGACAGGAAATAAAAAAGATAATGCATTTATGCCTCAAATAAGAGACTTATAATTAAGGAGGTCTGAGTTGTTACAATTTATTAATGAAAACTATTGCATTATTAATCATTAATAACTCCATGACATTTCTTTAAATTAAGCCTTTTATTTGGGACTTATGTACAGTTGTCCCTTATAAAATAAATAAATACTCCATTATCAAAAAAAAATAAATAAATACTCCCCTTGTTCCTAATTATAAGTCACCAACTACTCATTTCTCATATACCAAGGAATGGTAGTTGAGTGTTAAAATTCATTTACTTTTCCATTTTTTCAACTTCACCATTCATTAAATGATGTGTTTCACATTTTTAACTTTGAATATTCATTAATGACAGAGGTGAAGTGGGAAAAAAGAATTTAATGCGGCGGTTGGTGACTTATATTAAGGATAAAAAATTAGAGGTAGTTGGTGACTTATAATAAGGACCGGAGGGAGTAACAAATTGTGCAAAATAATAGGGAAAATGACAAATAAAGTCCTCCGAATTTGTAAAAGGACAATTAAGTTATTCAAATTTTCAAAAGGACAATGAAGGTGTCATGCACTGAATTGACATTTTTAAATTTGACAAAACGAAGCAAATACCCCCTCTGCTTAACACAACTCTAATACCCTATCCACAGTGGTTTGGGTGTTAGGATTTGAGTGAGTATTGTGTTATGCAGAGAGGGTATTTGTATCATATGATCATATTTAAAAATGTCAATTTAGTGTTTGATAACTTCATTGTCGTTTTGGAAATTTGAAAACCTTTATTGTTTTTTTATTCTGAGGACTTTATCTGTTATTTTCCCAAAATAGTAATCAACCAAAAAAAATATTTATCCCTTATCTTTACAATCTATCATAGTTACTCCGTCTATTCATAAACTGTATATATTCTTCGCAGATTCACAATCACTAGAGGTTTTTCAAAATTAGGACTTCTATAAAACACATATGATTCGAGCTTATAAAACAAACAATGGAGAGTGTGAGAGTGAGACACAGATCCAGTCTTTAATATAAGTTTTTTTTTTTTTACTTTTGTCTCGAACTTAATCATCCAAATTAAACCACAACATTATACGAAAAATAGATTAATTTGAGAAAAGTTATAATTATAGATAATTAAAAGTGATTAATCATGCATTTTTTATTTCTCTACAAGAAAAATGTCACGATGATTTTATAATATGACTTGATGAAGTAATATGCTTAATTTAATTGACTTATAAATTAGCATATAATTTAATAATATATATACAACATGTCGCATCATTTAACTTTCTTAATTTTAAAAAATATAACAAAACTCATATTTTAAGAAAATTGTCCCCTAAAAATCTTCCAAAAATCATATTTTCATAAATCTATTTAGAAAACTCTTTAAAATCTTTGTGCTAAAAAAGTCTTTTCACTCCTAATTAATAGAAAAAAATCTTAAATTATTATTAACCCTTTATTAAATTTGTAGGATATTAAAACTCTATCGGCCCTTTAGGAATTTCGCCCCCAAAATTCTAAATAAAGGGTCTAAAGGGTCAACCCAATTCTAGTCCCCACTTGATGAAGGTGTTGGGAAAGGGTACTATTCAAAGAATACTTAATCATTTCTTGATGTCCTCAAACAACATGCTTCAGCAAACATCTCATATTCTTTAACTTCTAACGTTTCATCCTTCATACATTTCACGTGGCCATACTCCCAATCAGCAGCCCTTTCATACAAACAAGCATACATCATCAAAACATAATTCCCAATTATGTTTATCCTAGCTACACCAATTTAAACAACTAGAAATTTAGAAACTAATTAATTTCAGTACATGTGAGCCAGTTTGTCAAAGAAACAACCAAACCTTAACATCAATAAGATATATAAAAAAAGTTAAATTGGGCCTCTTGTGTCCGATATTCTGTGAAGGACGCTCCCTCTTGGGAGTCGTACCCGCCTGCTCATCTTGCCCGAGGCGCCGCCTCTACCTACTTTCCCACCGCTGCTCCGCAGCGGAGGCTGTGACACCTATGGAGAAAGTTCTCCACATCCCCTTGACGGAGAAACCTGCGCGCAGCCCATCCAACGAACCTGACCGTACCTCTGTAACATCTCAACGCCTCGCTCTCGAAATTGTCCGCTTTGGGGAATCCTCACCCCTCACGGTTTTAAAACGCGTCGAGAGGGGGAGGTATCCAGGCCTATATATAGCACCTTTCGTTCTCCTCCCCAGCCGATGTGGGACTTTACAATCCACCCCCCTTGGGGCCCAGCGCCCTCGCTGGCACATCGACCCGAACCTGGCTCTGATACCATCTGTAACATCCTAGCGCCTCGCTCTCGAAATTGTCCGCTTTGGGGAATCCTCACCCCTCACGGTTTTAAAACGCGTCGAGAGGGGGAGGTATCCAGGCCTATATATAGCACCTTTCGTTCTCCTCCCCAGCTGATGTGGGACTTTACAATCCACCCCCCTTGGGGCCCAGCGCCCTCTCTGGCACACTGACCCGAGCCTGGCTCTGATACCATCTGTAACATCCCAGCGCCTCGCTCTCGAAATTGTCCGCTTTGGGGAATCCTCACCCCTCACGGCTTTAAAACGCGTCAAGAGGGGGAGGTATCCAGGCCTATATATAGCACCTTTCGTTCTCCTCCCCAGCCGATGTGGGACTTTACAATCCACCCCCCTTGGGGCCCAGCGCCCTCGCTGGCACATCGACCCGAACCTGCTCTGATACCATCTGTAACATCTCAGTGCCTCGCTCTCGAAATTGTCCGCTTTGGGGAATCCTCACCCCTCACGGCTTTAAAACGCGTCAAGAGGGGGAGGTATCCAAGCCTATATATAGCACCTTTCGTTCTCCTCCCCAGCCGATGTGGGACTTTACAATTTAACATCTCAGCGCCTCACTCTCGAAATTGTCCGCTTTGGGGAATCCTCACCCCTCACGGTTTTAAAACGCGTCGAGAGGGGGAGGTATCCAAGCCTATATATAGCACCTTTCGTTCTCTTCCCCAGCCGATGTGGGACTTTACAAGTTGTGAATGCACTCAAACCACCACTAAGTCAACAGTTCGAGTGGCCACCACTAGATTATACTTCTCGATTACTTCACGTCCAACGGCTGTATAAATATAGCCACAATTCAAGTGCTTTGCATAGGAGGTGGGTATCAACTTTCCTCCTCTACTCCTTGCCCTCTTCAGCCTAGTATCATGACACGTGACCCTTGGTGAATCTGGATATTTGATTGGACCAAATTTTATCCCTTTAAGCATGTGCAATTAAGCTTAATTAGTGTGATTTAATTGTCATATTTGCTCATTATTGGGGATTATTCATGTGCATGCTGTTAGAAATTCTTAGAATACTATCGGATATAAAATCACAACCGGATGACTTAGAGCAAAAACAATGTCACTAGCGCTAGCGGATGTAGCATGCGTCCGGTAGCAGAAGTGAATTTAACACTAAGTCTGATCCGGTTGTGATCGAGTCTAAGTAGGATGAGCTTACCATAGCAAGAATGCTTCCCATTGCACTTGATTATATTATTTTGTTGAACTAACATTTGAGTGCAGAACTTAGACTCACATCCGATAGCAGATTTGCATCCGGTAGTGAATGCTCTTGAGCTTGCAGAATGAAGTCTTGACTTCTGGAAGCTAAAGTCCATCCGACAACAAGTATAAGAGTCAGACTGAACAATGCACGGAAATGTCAGCTACTTTTCAGAAGTCTTCTGTGCAGAATAAATTAAAGGCAAAGTCAACCCTGCTAAGCATTAATGGAAATGTACAAATAAGGGGTTTACAGCTTGAAGGCACTTTTGGAGCATCTTACTAAAAGAGGAAAAAATGGCTCCAAGTTCAAATTCAAATTTGGAGTTGATGGAGAGCTTCATTAAGGTCAAAAAGGGAAGCACAATCACTTGGAGAAAAAGGAGGAACTTTTAGAAATGCATGGAGCTAAGATCAAGACCACATTCATCCTTATTTTTCACCAAATTCCGAAAATACCTTTTCCCCCTTCACAAATGCACCTCTCGGCCTTTACCCCTTAAACTACCATCAAAATATCTTTTGACAGCTCATAATCCCAAATTGACAGCTCATTAGACCCCTTTGCCAACTCATCATCTAACTAACTCACTTATTTAATCCCAACTAACTTCATTTTTTGACACAACTCTTAACTACTTCCACTTTCACTTTCTCTCTCTTCAAACAAACTCTCTCAACTCCATCTTCATCTTCTTCACCTTCTCCACTTCGCAAATCACCTCCATGGCCACCAAAACCTCACGCCTTCCTCCATCCTTGTTAGAGTATTAAAATAATCATGTAAATAATATAAATATAGATAGTGGACAGCTGTATTGTAAATGATACGTGTATTCCTTGCACATGCATTCAGTTAGGATATTTGTTATGATTTGGGAAATATTCCCTCATGAGCTTGGCACGTGACCCTGCCTCCTCACTCTGTATTACTTCTTCTATATAATAATCTAAAGGGCTGAACACTGGGCGTGGCCTTTTGCATATTCTCAAGTATATTCTTCTGCTCAGTCTAATAGACCCTTTTGCTCTTATTGTGAGCGCCCTGGACATTATTATGATACGTGTTGGTCTCGCCTGGATTCCCAAGGTGGTCGTGGTTCATCTTCTTGGGATTATAACAGAAATTCGTATGGTTATTTTCCTCAGTCTAATTATGCAAGCCCACAGACTGTAGTTGATCCATCATGGTATATGGATAGCGGTTCTAATTATCATGTTGCTACTAATTCTGACTTTGGTTCTCAAGCTGATACTGGAGGTATGTCTCATTTGATAACCTGTACTGGTGAAAAGGCAAAAATTAAGGGTATAAGTTCTGGTTCTCTTCCTAAGTCTAATCTCATTTTGAAAAATGTTTTGGTAGTTCCCTCTGTCACAAAGAATCTTTTGAGTGTGCATAAGCTAGTAGAAGATAATTCTGTTGCCATAACATTTACTAATGAAGTTGTGTTGTGAAGGACAAGGTGACAGGCAAAGTGCTAATGGAAGGGAGGCCCAAGGAAGGACTGTATCCAATGACTGATGGAAGAAATCATTTGAAATCTGCTCAATGTCTTGCTGCTGATTCACATGTTTCCAATGATGTTTATAATGATTTCTTATTATGGCATTTTAAGTTAGGACATCCTAGTACTAGAGTATTGAGACAGATCCTAAGAAGTTGTAATATCAACATTCCTATCAATGATAATTTTGTTTGTGAATCTTGTCAATTAGGGAAATCAAAATGTTTGCCTTTCTCTTTATCTTTGTCACGTTCTGCATCTCCTCTTGAATTGATTCACACTGATATCTGGGGGTCTTCTCCAGTATAGTCAAGTGGAGGACACCATTATTATATCCATTTTGTAGATGATTTTAGCAGATACACCTGGTTCTTTCCACTGAAGCATAAAAACGAAGCTGTCCATGCATTCAAAGTCTTTCAAAAACAAGTTGAAAATGAGTTCAGCGCTAAAATTAAAGCTATCCAGTGTGACAATGGTACTGAATACAAGCCATTCATCTCTCTTGCACAAGAGTCTGGTATTAAGATGCGTTTCACTTGTCCTTATACATCTTCGCAGAATGGGAGAGCTGAATGTAAGCATCGCCATATTGTGGAAATGGGACTAACACTATTAGCTCAAGCAAGAATGCCTTTAACCTATTGGGTTGATGCTTTTCAAACTGCTGTTTACTTGATTAACAGATTACCTACACCAGTCCTACGTGGAAATGCACCATTATTTGAGCTAAAGAAGATAGTGCCACATTATCGTGACTTGCAACCATTTGGTTGTGCTTGCTATCCCTGCCTTCGACCATATCAGAATCACAAATTTAATTTTCATAGTCAGAAATGTGTTTTTCTTGGTCCAGCACCACAACACAAGGGATTTAAATGCTTAAGCTCTACTGGTCGCATATATATTTCCAGGCATGTTGTGTTTGATGCCACTGTCTTTCCTTTTATTACAGGTTTTTTAAACAGGAAATCTGAATCTCATGCTCCAGATGGTGACTCAATTCCTTTACTCTTGGTTCAACACTTAGCGACCTCCTCCCATAATTTGTCTAATGCAGTGCACAGCCCACATGATGCAAGTTCATCTCCTATGACTGTTATTAATTCAACAGCTGAGTCTCCTACACTGGAACCATCACAGCCTGACAATCAAGAATCAGTTGTTTCACCGTCAGCACGTACCTGTCCTTCTAGCTTGCCGCCACTCAACTTAAATCATCATCCTATGATTACTAGATCAAAAGCTGGAATTAACAAGCCTAAGCACCCTTTTGTAGGGCTTCTCCAACTTGAACATTCTTCTTCTCTTTCTAAGGCAGCTGTGCCTACTTCTGTATTAGAAGCTTTCTCTATTCCACATTGGAGACAAGCTATGTTGGAAGAATTCCAAGCTTTACAACCCAATCAGACATGGATACTTGTCCCATCTCATCATACTCAAAAACTCATAGATTGTAGATGGATTTTCAAGACAAAATTCAAAGCTGATGGTTCCATTCTCAAGCATAAAGCTCGTCTTGTTGCAAAGGGCTTCCAGCAGTCACCCGGTGTTGATTATAATGACACGTTCAGCCCAGTTATAAAGCCCACAACAATTCGAGTCATCTTAACAATTGCAGCTACTTTCAACTGGGAAGTTCGTCAACTTGATGTTAACAATGCCTTCCTTAATGGATATCTAGAAGAAACAGTGTACATGAAACAACCTGAAGGTTTTCTTGACAAGTCTAGGCCCAATCATGTTTGCAAATTGGTTAAAGCTCTTTATGGTTTGAAACAGGCACCACGAGCTTGGTTTGATAGGTTGAGAAGAACTTTACTAAGCTGGGGATTTCAGAATGCAAGAAGTGATGTTTCCTTGTTCCTATTGCGCACTCGACAGGTCACAATCTTTATTTTGATATATGTGGATGATATCTTGATTACTGGAAATAATCCCAATTCTGTTGCAAATTTCATTCAGCAATTAAATTGTTTATTTGCTTTGAAAGATTTAGGACCAGTATATTACTTTCTTGGCATTGAAATCTTTCGTAATAATTCTGGCTTCTTGAGTCAAGCCAAATACACCATTGATTTACTCAAAAGGTTTGACATGCTTGGATGCGCTCCTGTTTCTACACCTATGGTAACTGGTAGACATTTTTCAGCTTCAGAAGGCACACTCATGACAAATCCTTCATTGTATAGGCAAGCTATTGGGTCTTTGCAATATCTTACTTCCACTCGTCCGGATATTGCCTACTCTGTCAATAAACTTAGTCAATTTTTGTCAAACCCAACTGACATTCATTTCCAAGGAGTTAAGAGAATTTTTAGGTATCTTAAAGGGACTTATCATTTAAGTCTTCTTGTGCGTCCTCTTCGTTCTTTTCAACTTACTGGATTTACTGATGCCGATTGGGCAGCTGACATCAATGATAGGAAATCAATGGCTGGTTCATGTGTTTATTTTGGTGATACTCTAGTTTCATGGTCTTCAAGGAAACAAAAAATTGTTTCTCGTTCCTCAACTGAGTCTGAATACAGGGCACTTGCTGATGGGGCAGCTGAAATCAAATGGATATCATCCTTATTATTTGAGCTTGGACTGTGGTTGAGACGGCCTATTACTATCTGGTGTGATAACATCAGCGCTGGTGCTCTTGCTGCAAACCCAGTGCAACATGCACGCAGTAAGCACATCGAAATTGATGTACATTTTGTTCGTGATATGGTGCTCTCTAAATTTCTGGATGTTCGATATGTACCTTCTAATAATCAGATTGCCGACTGTTTGACAAAAGCCATAAGCCAACCTCAATTTTGTCTTCTACGCAGCAAACTCGGGTTGTGTACCACCCCCTCTCGTTTGAGGGGGGATGTTAGAGTATTAAAATAATCATGTAAATAATATAAATATAGATAGTGGACAGCTGTATTGTAAATGATACGTGTATTCCTTGCACATGCATTCAGTTAGGATATTTGTTATGATTTGGGAAATATTCCCTCATGAGCTTGGCACGTGACCCTGCCTCCTCACTCTGTATTACTTCTTCTATATAATAATCTAAAGGGTTGAACACTGGGCGTGGCCTTTTGCATATTCTCAAGTATATTCTTCTATCCTCCATCTCCATGAGCGGCTAGACGTCCTCTCCTCTCTCTCCAAAGGAATGTGCTTGTAGAAATTCAACATTTGGCCTCATGTATTTGTGATATACTCTTTTAGGTTTCAAGCTAGATGTAAGTTTTTGCCTATGTAATGACCTTGATTTAGGCTTGTATAGGTTAGAATACCTTGAATTAGGTGTTCTACTTAATTGTGGCTTGGAATCTCTCTTTTGTGTTTAGCTCATGAAAACCTAAAGCTATACGTTTGTAATTTCATGAATGTATTTGTGTGTGATTAGCTCCTAGTATATTTGTGGAATGAATGTTTTTCTTAGGTGCTTGATTAGTATCTAATGTTGCTTAAGGTATGAGTTCAACTTGAAAGAGCATAAGGCTTGGTTAACGTAATTAAACTCTCTTAGATTTCTTAGTTTTGAGAGATCTTGAGAATTTAGTTAGATTATATCAAGTGTAACAAATATATGAGGTCCGATTAACCAAAAGCACAAAGTACTTTGTAGAGGGAGGTACTTCTCATCTCATACTTTCACATCTTTTACATTCGGTTAGTCGTTGTTTTTGTTAGATTTAATTAGTTGTAGACATAAAAATCACACTCCAACTGTTTGTTAAATTGTGTGACTTAATTTCTTTTACTTGCAAGAATTGAACCTAGACTGTGAAAAGACCTGTACTCACTGCTATTCTCTTAGTGGATTAGAGTATTGAATTGTATTGATTAAATCTTTTAGGCGACAAAAAGGTGAAATCAATTGGCGCCGTTGCCGGTTTAGGTCATATTCTTGCTAGTTTTAGGTGTTAGTAGTCACAATTTTAATTTATTGTCACTTGTGTTCCATTCGGTTACTCTGGACTTGTGAGCATAATTCTGATTTTGTGCCTTTTGGACATTGCTCATTACTTTTCTGGACATATTTGTGTTGTTTGATGCTTAATTGGCTGCTCTAGTTAGCCAAACTATTGTTAGGAAATTGTTCAGAAAGTTGCTGGAATTTGTTGTCTGACTGTGCTGGAATTTCAGGTTCCTTGTTTTTAAAACTGGGAACAATCTACTGCACAATAAATAAAACTGTTTTACCAGGATAATCTACCAGATTTAAGATTTCTTTTGAAATATTATTTGTGTAAAACTGATTTGTATATTGCCTGGAACAATTTGGTGAAGTCAGACTGTTTGTTGGAAAGTCCCTGTGTGACCAGTTTGCTTGCTTGTGCAATTATAAATTGTGTAGCTGGAATTTGACCAAATCTGTTTCTTGTGGTTAAACTACACATTTTAAGCTTTCCAGGGACATATTACTTGTTGCTAGACTCCTTCTGTATTTTCTGGAAATAATTTTTGAACTCTGCCCTGTGTGCTGGAAATTGTCTGGATATTATGTTTGTGCTGGCTGGTTGTTGTGGATTGTTTGCAGGGCTTCGTTGGTTTGTTTTGCCTATTTTTGCAGCACCTTTTAACACTTGTTCTTAATGGATGGACGGATGAGTGAATTTGCAAGGCCATATGCCTCATTCGCACCTCAAGGCATGGCCACCAATCCACAACCATTCTATGGGAGGAGACCTCCATTCCAAGAGCATACCCCTCACACCAACACATATAATCAAGGATGGATGGACCATCCAAGCTTCATGTGGGGGGAGGAGGTTATGCTACTCCATATCATGCTTCAAGATCAACAAGGGTATGCTCCTCAATGTCAAGATTATGACCCTTACCAAATGGGGCCTAATTCTTCTTGTGCTCAAAGGCCGGATGTGTATGCTTATCAAGAAGTCTATCAATATGAGCCTAATCCACCTCCTTATGGCTATGGGCACAATTACAAAGCTGTGTTCCTACACATATGGAGCACAATGACTTCTTTCATGCTCAAGTGCCCAATGAGTATGCTTCTCCAAGTGCAGATTCTCCATCTTCTAGTACAAATGATTTGATGATGCAAATGTGCGCATCCCTTATGGATAGGATGGAGAGGTTAGACTTTATAGTGGATCAGCGTGCAAAGCAGCAAGAGGCCATTAATTCATTTGCTTCTCAATGGATGAATACAGAGGCCGAGGAAGAGGCAAAGCAAGGTGACCTACCTTCCAATATGGTTGTAAATCCTAATGACATGAATTTGGAGGGAGGAGTTCAAGTTGAATCAATTCCTTGCTTTGATGAAGAAGAGCATGAACCTCAAAAGTGCCACGAAGTTTATCCTAAAATTAAGTTGACTGTTGACAATCCACCTAGCGCCTTTGAGTCTAATGGAGTCTTACCTAGTGCTTTTCATAGTGATGATCTTGATGATTCTATGACTTGTTCATGTGATGAGTTGAGCATATGCGTTGACTGTTATGAGGGTAAATATTCTCTTCTTATTGAATTCAATAGAAAAAAATTGACCGAATTGCCCTCTTCTATTGGGGAGAAAGAACAAGAGGCCGAGAGCTCCCTTCTCTTGGAGCAAGAGGTCTCGAAGGCGTTTATGTATGATATGGTGCAACAGTCTCATCCTAAGGATGGTGAGCAAGATGGACAGCATCCTACTCCAGTGACACATGTTCCTGAGGAAGTTCATAGTGAGGCCGAGAACCCTCCTTCCTTGGTTGGAGAATGCCCAGAGGCCGGGAGCCAATTTCGTATTGAAGAGGAGGAGCATGAAATTTCTAAAGCAGAATGCAAGGTGGAAGCGCCATTGGCACAAGAGCTTGAATCTGTCTCTACTTCTCAACTCATGCATAAATCATCTCAAGGTATAATTCTTGATCCTACACTTGTTACCTTTCCTAGTTCATGTAACTTAGGGACGAGGACATATCATGAGCTTGTTCAAAGTGTCATCCTTGATTTGTTTTCTATGCTTGAATTTAATGTGCCCTTGTTTGTTGTTCTTGAGCCACTGCCTACTTATGCTAAGCCTTCCTATAATATTTGCATATATAAGGAAGCATGTAGGCCATATACATTGTTGATTGAAACTGTGGTAGAACAGCATGTAAGTCCCTTGCGCTTGCTTTCACATGAGGATGAGCCTACATCTTCCGGTTCTTTTGACTCTTGCTTGGTGAATGCTAATGATGCTTGCATGAACTCTCTTGCTGATGATTTTAGTATTGTGAGCATGCGTCTTGATGTTACTAGTCCCAAGTCTGATGACTATGATCTTGATGATGTTGGTACATTTACACACTCCTTGTCTAGCTACAACCCCTTGCACAAGGGATGTTTGTTCAATTTTGTGAATCCAGCTAGGTTGGAAGGAGTGCTTGATCTCATGATGGCGGCCGGATTACAATTGCAAGAAGACCTGCATTTCTATACCTCATATACCATCATGGATTGGCGGAGCCGGTTGAGAAGCATGCATGGAATAAGTGATTCGCAAATCGAGTGCTCCAACAGGGCTCTGTTTGAGACTACTTTGGAGGCCAACAATTCCATTTGTAGGCCGACTGGTGATCCTTGGTTTGGTGCTTCAAAGGGGCAAAATGTTATGTTTAACGTGCCCAAATTGATCACTATTTTTTAGCATATTGATGTGCATCTTGATTATCCTTGTGTTTCATTGAGTTTATCTTGGCATTTCTACAACCCCTTGCAAAAGGGAAGTTTGTTCTATGTTGAAGGATCTTTTAGGATGCACAAGGATTATTGGGAAGCCAAGCAGGACAAGATGGAGCTTGCAACAAGTCCTAAAGCGGATGATCCTAGCTTGCATGTGTTGAAGGCGGAAGAGCTTCTCAAGAGGAGTTTGGAACTTGAAGCCACAAAGGAAGAACGAGATTTCTTCAATGGGAAGCTCACCAGAGATGACATCAGAAGGCTAGTGGTTCGGTTGAAGATGCTTAAAAGGAACATGGAAGTTAAAGGCAAAGTTTTGCAAGTAACCATGTATGATCCTACACTTCTAGTGTTCCTTGCAAGGAGAATTCAGAAGTTTCTCTTGAAACTGCAAGCCTTTTGGAGAGTTAGGAGGCCAAAGGAGAAGAGGGGAGCCACTACTGAACATTCAACTTGGAAGCTCCCATTCTACAAGAAGGCCGAATTGCTTGGGTTGAATTCTGTGGAAGAAGAGCTCAACAATTTTCACAATAAGGGTGGCCGAACCAACGTTATCACGGGCCACAAAAAGAAACATTTCAAAGAGGACTTGAAGCCTCCATAAGAGGTTGCTTCTTTCCTTCCCTACTTGCTTTATATTGTCTTATTCTAAGTGTGGGGGAGGACATTAGTTAGTTTAAAAAATAGGATTTTGTTTAGGTTTGTTTTAGTATGATGTTTTAGGTTGTTAGAAAAATAAATATAAAAATTCACTAGTGCTTGGGGATGCCTATTTGCTTCCGGAAGTCTCACTGTGGAAATAGAAGTTCTTGCATCCGGAAGTGTTTTGGCTATCGGAAGCCCTCCACTTAGACTTTGTTACTTAGGAGCAGATTGTGTTCACTTTGCTTCCGCTATCGGAAGCATTCATGCATCCGCAAGCGTGAGTGCTTTGTTAGTGAGTTCCCTTAGAGTCTAAGTCCAATTTAGCTTCCGATAGTATTTTTGCTTCCGCTAGCAGTTTTGCTTCCATTAGCATTTTTGCATCCGATAGCGAGTTCCCTTAGAATCTAAGTCCAATTTGGCTTCCGATAGTATTTTGCTTCCGGTAGCACTTTTGCTTCCGGTAGCATTTTTGCAACCAATAGGGACTGGACTTAGAATCCACATCCAGTTAGTCTTCAGATAGCATTTTTGCTTCCGGTAGCAATTTTGCTTCCGGAAGCACTTTTGCATCCGATAGGGATGAGACTTAGACTCTGCATCCAGTTGGACTTCCTAAGCATAAGTGAGTAAAAAAAAATATTTGTGTTAGGTTGTGTTTAGTATAGTTTTATTAATGATACATGTGGGCCATTTGTATGCTTGGACTGCCCGGCCTATTATGTTGCTGTCTTGCCTTTGAAATGCATCTTCCTACTTGATTTGATTGGTCCATTGAGGACAATGCATGCTTTAACTGTGGGGGGTGTATTATGTTCTTAAAAGTGGTCTAATTCAAAGCTTTCACACTTGATTTTCGGACTTATTTGGCATGATTTTTCTTGAAAATTTAACTTGATCATGGCTTTTGAAAGTAAATGGAATTGTCCTCTAGTGTGTAAGCAGAATTTTTGGAATGATTACTTAGGGCATTGTATGGGGCACTTTTAAGGTATAAAGAGGGTGTAAGTTTCCCATTTAACTTTTTCTAGGGAGGAAGTGACTAATTAGAGTAAGCCATAAACGTGAGAAGCCTCCAACCGAATTGAGTGGGCCAATAGTCTACTTGACCTCCTAGAACTTGTCCTAGCTCTTGTTCAAGATCACAATGTATGGCATGATTGAAAATGAAAGGGGCATTTCATTTCTAAACCCTCATGACCCAAACACTAAAACAACCAAATATTACCCTTTGATTTAACCCCTTTGGGCCATTCACTTTTCTTTTCTACCACCTTGACCAATGTGTGAATAAGTGACTATAGCATATGCTTGCATTTATATTAGTGTGGTATTGTTGTATCTAGTGAAAAACATGTTATATGTGAGAAATAATAAAGAGGCCGAGAGCCCTTGAGTGAAAAGAAAGGAAAAGAGCGGTGGCCAAAGGCCAAGAAAAAAGCAAAAGAAAAAAAGAAAAAAAATAAGAAAAAAAAGGCACAAAGTGCTTATGTATGCCAAAGGCATAAGAGTGAAAAGAAAAATGAGAGAAGCACAAAGTGCTTGAAAAAAAAGAGAGATGTAGCATGCTTTATTGGAATTGAATTCTTTGTATTGTAGGTATATGTGGTAGCTACTTGTTCATATTATTGGTCATTGACTACTATCCATCATTCACCATTCATTATTAGTCTTTCCATCTAACCCCAAAGTCCCCTAGATTTGATTGTGCCATGCATAATAATGGGTGGAGAACTTAGAGCTATTACAAGCCTATGGTGATGGTCAAGTGCATTGAGCCAAAGAGTGATCACAAGTCCCTAGTTAGGCATTTTTCCTAACTTGACTGAATGAGTTAAACACTTAATCCGGTGAGAAAAAATCTCAATTGACACTCCTCCTTAATTCTAGTTGATTGCTAAACTTGCATTCACTTTGTATTCTTAGATTTGGCCCATGTGATGCTTTAGGGAAAGGTTCAAGAAGATCAACTTATATGCTATGACAATTCCAATTGTTTTCACTATGCTTAATGATTAAGTTAGTCTTTTTATATCACTTTGCCCGGAGTGCAAAGATTAAGTGTGGGGGATTTGATTGGACCAAATTTTATCCCTTTAAGCATGTGCAATTGAGCTTAATTAGTGTGATTTAATTGTCATATTTGCTCATTATTGGGGATTATTCATGTGCTTGCTGTTAGAAATTCTTAGAATACTATCGGATATAAAATCACAACCGGATGACTTAGAGCAAAAACAATGTCACTAGCGCTAGCGGATGTAGCATGCGTCCGGTAGCGGAAGTGAATTTAACACTAAGTCTGATCCGGTTGTGATCGAGTCTAAGTAGGATGAGCTTACCAAAGCAAGAATGCTTCCCATTGCACTTGATTATATTATTTTGTTGAACTAACATTTGAGTGCAGAACTTAGACTCACATCCGATAGCAGATTTGCATCCGGTAGTGAATGTTCTTGAGCTTGGAGAATGAAGTCTTGACTTCCGGAAGCTAAAGTCCATCCGACAGCAAGTATAAGAGCCAGACTGAACAATGCACGAAAATGTCAGCTACTTTTTAGAAGTCTTCTGTGCAGAATAAATTAAAGGCAAAGTCAACCCTGCTAAGCATTAATGGAAATGTACAAATAAGGGTTTACAGCTTGAAGGCACTTTTGGAGCATCTTACTAAAAGAGGAAAAAATGGCTCCAAGTTCAAATTCAAATTTGGAGTTGATGGAGAGCTTCATTAAGGGCAAAAAGGGAAGCACAATCACTTGGAGAAAAAGGAGGAACCTTTAGAAATGCATGGAGCTAAGATCAAGACCACATTCATCCTCACTTTTCACCAAATTCCGAAAATACCCTTTCCCCCTTCACAAATGCACCTCTCGGCCTTTACCCCTTAAACTACCATCAAAATATCTTTTGACAGCTCATAATCCCAAATTGACAGCTCATAAGACCCCTTTGCCAACTCATCATCTAACTAACTCACTTACTTAATCCCAACTAACTTCATTTTTTGACACAACTCTTAACTACTTCCACTTTCACTTTCTCTCTCTTCTAACAAACTCTTTCAACTCCATCTTCATCTTCTTCACCTTCTCCACTTTGCAAATCACCTCCATGGCCACCAAAACCTCACGCGAATCCATCCTCCATCTCCATGAGCGGCTAGACGTCCTCTCCTCTCTCTCCAAAGGAATGTGCTTGTAGAAATTCAACATTTGGCCTCATGTATTTGTGATATACTCTTTTAGGTTTCAAGCTAGATGTAAGTTTTTGCCTATGTAATGACCTTGATTTAGGCTTGTATAGGTTAGAATACCTTGAATTAGGTGTTCTACTTAATTGTGGCTTGGAATCTCTCTTTTGTGTTTAGCTCATGAAAACCTAAAGTTATACGTTTGTAATTTCATGAATGTATTTGTGTGCGATTAGCTCCTAGTATATTTGTGGAATGAATGTTTTTCTTAGGTGCTTGATTAGTATCTAATGTTGCTTAAGGTATGAGTTCAACTTGAAAGAGCATAAGGCTTGGTTAACCTAATTAAACTCTCTTAGATTTCTTAGATTTAAGAGATCTTGAGAATTTAGTTAGATTATATCAAGTGTAACAAATATATGAGGTCCGATTAACCAAAAGCACAAAGTACTTTGGAGAGGGAGGTACTTCTCATCTCATACTTTCACATCTTTTACATTCGGTTAGTCGTTGTTTTTGTTAGATTTAATTAGTTGTAGACATAAAAATCACACTCCAACTGTTTGTTAAATTGCGTGACTTAATTTCTTTTACTTGCAAGAATTGAACCTAGACTGTGAAAAGACCTGTACTCACTGCTATTCTCTTAGTGGATTAGAGTATTGAATTGTATTGATTAAATCTTTTAGGCGACAAAAAGGTGAAATCAATATTCAAATTGAAGAGGTTATATGATTGATGGTTTATTTAAAATTGTTGGTAGATATTGAATCGAAGTCATAGTAACTACTGAAATGTCTTAACATAACATAAGCACATCATGTACAATTATATTGCAAAATCATCTAAATAGTTACATACATATCAATTACTTAATTTAATATACAACAATGTTTTGCACAAGAGTAAATGTCGTATGCAACCCTTATAACCCTTTATAACACATTCATCCTTCACTACAAAAGAAATACTTTTTAGCCGCGCAAGCATTTCGCGTTTGCAAATAAATGCAGGTAAAAACCATCGTATTGGTGTTTTTAGACTAAACGCTCGAATGTAGGCATCATAACGCAGGTAAAAAATGTGCGAAGTTCACGCCACTTCCATGTGTTTACTTACTGGCGTTTAAGTCACCAAAAACGCCACCAAAGGTTTTATTAAAAAAAATGCACATCAGTGTTTGCACAAACGCCGGTATGTGGGGGGCATTAAAATAATAAAAACCCAAGCATACCGGTGTTTGCACATGGTGTAAAGGTGTGTTTTCAAAGTTAAAAGTCTTATGGAAGAAAGATAATTAAAGTGAGGTCTAACGAGTTGTAAATTATAGTAATGTTTTGGTCTTACAATAACAACTTTGATATGATGATTACAACTTGTGGGACCTCATCTTAATTATGTTTATTCTTTAAGACATCTAATTAATTCACCCTTAGATTTTAATATGACAATTATTTTTATATTTATTGATTTATTGATGGAAATAATTTTTATTTTTTATAAAAAAATTGTTCCTATTAAAAGGCATGTGGCCATTCACCCCTCCCATAAATTCAGATTTTTTTTTTCAAAAAAAAAAGACAAAGAAAGTGGGGCGCAAAAAAACTCAAGGAAGTGTTGACTTGAAGATGTAATTGGATGCTGTATGTCATTGATTATTAGTCTAAGATAAATTTTTTACTCTAGTAAAGATTATATTATTTATAATTTATAAAATGTATAAGTTTTTAAAAATACATTTTCGTCTGTCTTTTTTTTTTGACCAATTTTTTTTATCTGTCTAAAACTTTGCATTTGTTAAATAATTTATACCATAATAATTTTTATATTACCTTGCTAAATTTATTTACGAAAAATGAGAAAATAATAGAGATGATTTGAGCTATGATTATTTTTCACTAATGAAGAACGAAAATATACAAAAATTACTAAACTATTGAAATTCCAAAGTATACTTACTTTTTAGAGTAAAATACTCTAACTTTCTTGCATTAACTCCATTAACTCCATATTACATAAATCTTTCCTTTATTTTAAAAACACACATTTAAATCACATAGGAGGTGTGTGATGACAAAAAACCATGGAGCAAAGTTGATTTGATTATGTTTTGCTGTTTCGGACAAAATAAAAATTGTTCTATAATTTCAACTGATAGGCAACGAGTACAACTTTTGCTTGGTGGCTCATAAAATTTCCTTTTCTTTTTAAATTCTTTATTTTAAAAAAACCCTTACAAATTCTAGTCACAAGTTATAAGATACAACTCTTATTATTTTATCAAATTAAAGCTAAATTACCAGAAAACCTTTATCAAAATAAAAGAACAATTTTATCCCAACCGTAAGCATGAGAAAAATTTAGACCTAATGGCTAACATACTGGTACCAAATGCAAGAAAAAGACGTCATCAAACTAACAATTTGTGAAAAGGTAAAAAAAATAACTAACAATTTGTGATGTTCTGTACTTTTGTTACTAGCCAACCAAATACAACTGCTATTATGGCCTGAAGCTCATGAGTCATGACTTAACCTAAATAACCTTTTAAGGCCCATATTACGACCCATATTAAAATGGTTGTTTCGGGCTCGAACCTGTTAAGCCCAAACTCACGAACCTATGGGCTAATCCAAACCCGTTTTCCCTATTTTCAAACACAAACTCTATTTTACTAAGCTACAATTGCACCTAAATCCTAAATAAGGGTTTAATATCCGATAGGTCCAGTAACAACTATAGCCGGTAATATGGGTCTGGCCCATCGGGCCGGCCCGTTTTCATGCAAACCCGAGGAGGGCCGGACTTGCTATTTTGGAGGAAAAATGGGAATTTGGCCTATAAGGGCCTGACCTTTAGGGCCGAGGGCCTATTACTGCGGGCCGCGGGCCGGCCCGTATTTATAGGCCCATTTCCACTTTTTTAAAAAATATATAGGAGTTCCATTATTTCTTCCAATGTTCAAGCTCTTATTTGCACAAGGAATCGGTTGCATGTATTTAAATATGATGGTGTGTTTATGAATTATTTATTTAATTTATGATTTTTTGTTTCTTTTTTAATACATGCTTGAAGGACAATTAATTATGTTTTTTTTTCTTTTTTGTAGATGATGGAGGAGATAGTGCATATGATGGTAAAGAAGAATTGTGAATACTTGATATTTTTGTCAGTGGAGAGGAGGAGTCAATTCATAGCGAAGTACAATCAAATGTCGTTGATGATATTGACAATAATGATGAAGCACACTATTAGATGACTCTATTTGTGATCTATTTGTAGTTGAGTGTTATTGTTTAATGTTTATTTAGATTTTTGTTTGAAGACTTTGTTGTTTATTTTGACTGTCAGATTATGTGTAACAGTGTATGTTGTTATGTTATCACTTATCATGTTAGAATCTTAAGTTTTGATGGTGACTAAGGTATGATATGGTCTAGTACTTAAGAGAACATAATCAACACTTAGGAGGGATTAGATGACATGGTTAGAATCCTGAGTTAGATCACTTGAGAATGCAAGATCACTTCCGGTTAGATTAGGACTTGCGCATGCGGATGAATGCTTTCATCCCCCAGCGTCAGCAAGTAAATCACTAGGGATTTAACTTAGTCCATGAGAATTAGGTACACAAAACCTTAAGACTAAGCTATGTTTCAATCGGAAGTGAGTTTGCTTCCTGTTAGAATTAGACTGGCGCAGAGCGACAGAATAGATATTACCCCAAGCGTCAGTAAGTCTACTTCCCCAAGTGAAAGCGCTTCCTGTTAGACTTAGACTGGCGCAGAGCAATAGAATAGTTAGTACCCCAAGCGTCAGTAAGTCTACTTCGCCAAGTGAAGGCACTTCCTATTAGATTTAGACTGGCGCAGGTTGATAGACTAGATATAACCCCGAGCGTCAGCGGAAATGCAACATCAAGTGAAGTTGCTTCCTATTAGATCTTGACTGGCGCAGACTGATAGAATAGATTTCACCCTAAGCGTCAGTGAATTCACCACGTCAAGTAAAAGTGCTTCCGATAGCTCAGTGACTAGCGCTGAGTGGTGGAATGAAATAGACTAAGCGAGAGCAAGTCATGGTGAACTAAATCCCTCATCAAGTGAATTTACTTCCGGATGTAGAAGTGCTTCCGGATACACCTTAGATTTAGGATCACCCACTGCATGAGACTATATGATTATATTGCTAAACTAACGTTCAAGTGCAGCACACTCAGTAAGGTTGCTTCCGGATGAGAAGTTGCTTCCGCAAGCAATCAGAATGTCTGAACGTTCAAAGAGATGCAGTGTCAGAATGCCTTTAACAGAGCAGAGGTGTCAGGACTACTTTTCAGAGATAAAGCAAGTCAACCCTGCTGAAGCATTTAAGAAGATGTTCCTTCCAACGGTAACAAGAGGATAACAGACACATTCAAACAACATTGTTACCTACCAAGCATGAGGAGTATGAGAACATAATCTGAAGATTCACTCAAGGTGTCAAAGCTCATACTGCCCACAAAAGTCAGAGTCCATAAGAGAGCTTCTGATAGCAAGAGAGGATCCAATAGCAAAGCACTCTTATCATTCATGGACAAGTGCTTGGAAGACAAAGTTCCTCTATGTGATAGCAAGCAAAATGTTAGAGTCCACGAGCTTCAGATAGCAAGAGAGCTTCCGATAGTGAGTCTCTTAACATCCTGGACTTATGCTTGAGGAACGAAGTCCTCTCTGACAGCAAGCAAGAGTCGGACCGTACAAAATGTTCAGATGTCAGAACGACTTTTGTCAGAATAGTATTGCCAGAACAGTGTTGACAGAACAACTTGGTCAGAGCACCTTTTTAGATAAAGCAAAGTCAACCCTGCTGTGCATTAATGAGGACAACGTAAACAAGGCCCCAACGTCTATAATCAAACGGTCTTATTGCCTCTCCAACGGTTAGATATTCAGAGGCTGGTATAAAAGGGATGTTCTTCATTTCTGAAGAAGGGGGCTTGAAAGAGAGAGAGAGAACAGAGCTTATTATCTGAAACACTATTCTACATTCCTCTCATCTTCTACTCTCGGACTTTGATATGTAATATTCTTAGAGAGTGATTCATTTGTACTTAAGTGAGTAACATCATCCACTCTTAGAGAGAGTTAGTTTTGAGCTTAAGTGTTTAGCACAATCAGTTCATAGAGTGAACATAGTGTAAACTTACAATTTGTAAGGGGGAGCATTTAGAGGTTGTCTAAATCTCCATAGGTTGCAAGTTAGCCCGTAAAACTTGCATTTGTAAGGTTTGCAGGTGAACCCGGTGTAAAACCTGTGGGTTGTTAGGTGAACCCGTGCTCGTAAAACCTAAAGTGTAAAGGCTTCTCTTGTGCCCGGTTTAAACAAGAATAGTGGATTGGAAATCTCAGGTGTAGCCTGGGGACTGGATGTAGGTCTGGGTGACCGAACCAGGATAAATTTATGTGTGCATATATTTATACTTGATCATTCTATTTTGCATCACATAGCATACTGACTTGTGCATAGCATTATTTATTATCATCATCACCGAGCACAAGCAGTCTTTCGAAAAGAGTTTAAGTTTTATTCCCTCACCCAATTCACCCCCCCCCTCTTGGGTGACAGCCACGAATTTCATTTGGTATCAGAGCAGGTCACTTGTTTAAAGGATCAAACGATCTCAAGTGCAAAGACCTTGGCTGATTTGGGTTAAAATGTTTTCCAAAGGCTTTGATCATACCATTCCACCTGTGTTAGAAAATATTGATTTTTGTTGGTGGAAAGCAAGAATGGAAAGTTTTATAAAATCCACTAGTTTGAAAATGTGGGATATTTTTGAAAATGATTTTGATTTCAAACCAAGAGGGAACTGGACTGAAAGGGAGAAAAATTTGTTTTCCTTAAACATTAGAGCAATGCAAATTTTATACAAAGGCTTAACTGAAAATGATTTCCAGAAAATCAAACATTGCTCTAGTGCTAGAGATATTTGGAATACTCTTGATGTGATATATGCTTCTAACCCATCTCTTGAAAGCACAGCTGTCCAAAGCTCAACTCGTGCTCTTTGTGGATCATCTACTGATGAGCTTTTGGAAACTGATATTGAGGAAGCAGACTTCAGTGAAGAGAGTATCCATCTCTGCCTAGAAGATTCAGAAAGTGAGGTATCTGGATCTGAAATTGAACTCTCTGATTTGCAAGATGCATACAATGAGTTATATACTGAATATTGTAAACTTGCAAAAGAACTTCTAGGCTTAAAAGAAAAAGATAGGAAACTTGAAAAACTAATTTCTTCTTCTACATCTAAAGTTTCCGAGGGTCCTTTTAAAGAACTAGTGGTTCCGATAGCTAGCCCACTATCGGTAGGGAAAACTTCAACATGTCTTGAAAAATGTTTTGATTGTAAACACGTGTTGAAGGAAAAAGAAAAGCTTTCAAAAGAAACTGAAATTTCAAAGGAACAAAAAGCTTTTCTAAAGAAAACTAATCATGATAATGATAGGAAGCCTCATTTTGATTATCATTCCATTATCTGTCATTATTGTGGTAGATTAGGACATATTTCTCACACATGCAGTCTTAGAAGAAATTTAAATGTGAGAAATAAGTTTGTATGGATTTCTAAAGGACAAGTAAGGTCCAGTGCTAACCATGTAGGACCCAAGTACAAATGGGTACCAAAACATTCTCCTAGTGCCTTACTTGTGCAGGAAAAATCAAGAGTTCCTCTTATCCCAAAGAAGAGAACTCGTGGTGATGCAACTGCTGAAACCCACTGGTACAATCATAAGAAGCTGTCGGCCACCACAAGGGACAATGGTTCTGTCTCAAGGATGAGCTATCACAAAGTTCCATTCAATTATCCTGAGAAGAACAAGAGAGAGTGGATTCCTCGATCATCATTGAAAAGGCTCTTAAATCCTACCTCTCAGAAGAAAGTGCTTCGAACCAAGGATAAGTATAGAAGATCTCCTTGGGAAGGGCAATCCGAAGGTTCAGAAAGACAAGGGTGAAGAAGACCCTTGCTAAAAGGAAGATCTCCTCCCCCCACAGTGAGCCATCTGATTCATGTGCCCCCAACAATCTGCTAGCTCAGAGGCAAACTTGAGATAGCGCTGAGTGATCAACCTGCGGAGATACCTTCTGCTGAACCTGTGTCTCCCTCTGCGCCAGCACCCAATCTGAGTGAAGAGCTGTGTATGAAGTATGGGTTCAAGAGGCCAGAGATGTCAGTGGTAGTGATCACAAAGTAAATTCATCCCTCTGCACCAGCTCCAATCCATCCTATTAGCTTCAGCAAGACTCAGGACTGTACCTCATCTGAACAATTAGTCAAGTCTTGATAAGCATTCGTCACGCATAGATTTTGGTACTGCTCTAAATATAGATTCCATACATTGCCAACCAAAATCAAGCGAGCTACTGCTAGATGCGAATGGAGCTATGGTGATATCATTCTTACCTTCCTCTTTACTTGAATAATCACTTGGCTAGTAAATGCATGATGGGCTCAACAGCTTTTATTTCTCTGAAACTGATATGATTTCCCTTATCTGTGATGAACACTTATTTTCTGTAAAAACGACCCTATCATATCAAATTCATTTTCTGATATAATGCATACAGATTTTACAAATTCAAGAAGTCCGACACCTTGAAACTGAACCTTCTTCAAAACCTTCTGAATTTGTGCATGTTGAATCATTGTGTTCTAAGATTTCTGACATTGTTAAGATGATTCGGAACTAGTTTCAGAATTTTGACACTAAAACTAAAAATCTTCCTCAGAGTTTTTCATATGGTGTCTAAATCATTTTACTCATATATGCTTAGTGAATTCTTTTAAGGGCACCTCTCATGGAAGAGAATGGTTTATGCATTCACCTTGATTTTTGAAAGATCCTTTTGAAATACAAACTTTCAAAACAGATTCTGATCCTCTTTAAACCTACATGACAACCGTACCTCATGATAGCACTCAAAAGCTATTTCTGATTTTCCATTTCATGTGGTATCTCTTGCATCAACTTTTTCAATGCATAAGCAGCTATGGTTTCGAGAACAATACATCCCTCTTAATTACATCTTTAAGTTCTCAATCTACTAATGATCTCAGTTCAAGTTTGTGGTTTAAGAATGTTGACAAAGATTATTGAAGCTTGAACAATGAATATAACCAAGAGAGAATGGCAACGAAAATGTCTCTTATCAAGATGTGTGGAATGGCTATACCAAACCTGAGAAACTCTCGCCAATACACATGAGCATTTCTATCCCTTACATATTCTGTTGTGAAATTAAATGGATAGTCTCTCTCTTGTCTGACATGCATTAGCAATCTTAGGAAATGCCTTGAATTAAACTCTGCTAGATCTGTAAAACATGGCATAGTATCACAAGCATGCTATAATCTGTATTAATTTCGAGCTTGTTGATATCCTAAGAACAATGAGATCACACTGACCATATCTAGAAGAACTTGAGCTAAAATTTGGAAATTATTCTCGTAATCACATGCTGAAATTTGGCTGTTTTTGTAAACCGGATTTAGTCTTGAAATCAAACTATTTTGTGAGGACGAAGATTTCTCAAAATTTCATTGTGTTAATAATTCACATGTCTTCATGATCTAACATGAACATCCTTGAGGCATATTTATTGAACTATACTTGCTTACGAAACTCTGAAAATATGCCACATGTTTGATACTCGCTATACTATCACATTGATATTTATCTATGAGAGTATAAATGGAGTTCATGTCTTGATAGTGAAACTATGTGAACGTGTAGACAATTTCAAAATTAGTTCTCACATAATCATTGCTCTTATTTTCTTAAAACCAAATTAGCAAGCATGATTTCTTAAAATTATTAACTTGTGCTGACTAACACAGATTGACTTGAATGTCCTGAGTATGGTCTCCAATGTTAAATCTTAAGTTCTTTCACTGACCATCAGGAAGCGCTTGCTTCCTCAAGCACATGCAGGACCAATCATCAAGTCTGAGCAAGGTTGCTTTCGCAACAATCAGCGTCTTCGATAGCAGGCCAACTATTGAACCATGGGAAGAGTAGAGTGACTGCCCAGTCATGTCCGCTTGTGGTTGTAGCTCAGCTTGCCGAAGCGAATCATCAAAGCACTTGCGCTAGGGGTTTCCACTTGAGATAGCACACCTCTTGAAGATGTCAGGAAGCATGCTTATCTGCGTATGATTCAGATTCCTGAGTCTAATAGAGTATGAGTACCCCTCATCTGTGGTAACATCTACACCTTACCATTTCTTACATATGATGCATACATGGCATTGGTAAGGGTGTCAACTTAGGATGTTTCTCTCAATCTGCATTGACTTCAAAATCATTCACTGTCTTAGAAAATCATCCTAGCTCACACATCTGTATCCTCTAAATGACATGCTGGAAAGTAATTGATAACATACCTCTCTTATATGCTTCCTTTCTTGATTTAATGATGATTAATCTTAATATAGAAGAGAAGTAAGTGGACATTACCTGTTAATGATCCCTTGAAAATAGAGAGTCACATGCTGTCATCGATAATAAACTCTTAAGATGCTGTGATGCAATTTGTTTGGAAATTATTTTTGGCACTTTTAAAAACACAAATTTCATTTGATTTGATTTCATTTCATATGGTATCACAAATTTCATTTGGCATTCAATCATTTCCTTTGATACCACAAGTTCAAACTCACAGATCTCATTTGATTTCATTAGGTATCAGATTTCATCTCATTTGAATTTTAAAATCACATATTTCATTTGATATCATAATCATCATTTTTAAACACATCAAAATTACTTTTGATATCATGTTAATCAATTCGAAAGGATCAAAATTACATTTGGAAAGAATTTTCACCTTCAAAAAGAAAACTGTTTTGTATGTTTTGATCTTAATTATGATTAGATTTGATGTATCAATATCTCCTTTGAAAAACATGTTTAACTATCCTACATAGTGTTTAGGGAAAATACAATCATTTAGGATCATGAGCCATTATTGCTGTTCCTTGTTAATTCTCGTACATTGTATTGAATAGTCTAGAACAAATCTTTATTAGCGATACATAGGGAGAAATATTAGGTAGAAAGCCCATTCCTAGGAGAACGATAAAAGTATCCCCATCCCTAAGGCTAGCTTGCACCTGTTGGATTTTGATGAAGCCAAAAGGGGAGAGAGATGAGATGTCTAGAGATGAGATATAAGATGTCTAGCGAGAGATGAGACATGAGATGTCTAGAGCTGAGAGAGAGATAAGACGCCTAGATTTTTGGGGAGAGAAATGGGGAAAGGAATATAGCTCTAGGATGAGTGATCTAAGTTTAATTATGTTCTCTAGTCATCTATGGGTTTGTCATCATCAAAAAGGGGGAGAATGTTAGAATCTTAAGTTTTGATGGTGACTAAGGTATGATATGGTCTAGTACTTAAGAGAACATAATCAACACTTAGGAGGGATTAGATGACATGGTTAGAATCCTGAGTTAGATCACTTGAGAATGCAAGATCACTTCCGGTTAGATTAGGACTTGCGCATGCGGATGAATGCTTTCATCCCCCAGCGTCAGCAAGTAAATCACTAGGGATTTAACTTAGTCCATGAGAATTAGGTACACAAAACCTTAAGACTAAGCTATGTTTCAATCGGAAGTGAGTTTGCTTCCTGTTAGAATTAGACTGGCGCAGAGCGACAGAATAGATATTACCCCAAGCGTCAGTAAGTCTACTTCCCCAAGTGAAAGCGCTTCCTGTTAGACTTAGACTGGCGCAGAGCAATAGAATAGTTAGTACCCCAAGCGTCAGTAAGTCTACTTCGCCAAGTGAAGGCACTTCCTATTAGATTTAGACTGGCGCAGGTTGATAGACTAGATATAACCCCGAGCGTCAGCGGAAATGCAACATCAAGTGAAGTTGCTTCCTATTAGATCTTGACTGGCGCAGACTGATAGAATAGATTTCACCCTAAGCGTCAGTGAATTCACCACGTCAAGTAAAAGTGCTTCCGATAGCTCAGTGACTAGCGCTGAGTGGTGGAATGAAATAGACTAAGCGAGAGCAAGTCATGGTGAACTAAATCCCTCATCAAGTGAATTTACTTCCGGATGTAGAAGTGCTTCCGGATACACCTTAGATTTAGGATCACCCACTGCATGAGACTATATGATTATATTGCTAAACTAACGTTCAAGTGCAGCACACTCAGTAAGGTTGCTTCCGGATGAGAAGTTGCTTCCGCAAGCAATCAGAATGTCTGAACGTTCAAAGAGATGCAGTGTCAGAATGCCTTTAACAGAGCAGAGGTGTCAGGACTACTTTTCAGAGATAAAGCAAGTCAACCCTGCTGAAGCATTTAAGAAGATGTTCCTTCCAACGGTAACAAGAGGATAACAGACACATTCAAACAACATTGTTACCTACCAAGCATGAGGAGTATGAGAACATAATCTGAAGATTCACTCAAGGTGTCAAAGCTCATACTGCCCACAAAAGTCAGAGTCCATAAGAGAGCTTCTGATAGCAAGAGAGGATCCAATAGCAAAGCACTCTTATCATTCATGGACAAGTGCTTGGAAGACAAAGTTCCTCTATGTGATAGCAAGCAAAATGTTAGAGTCCACGAGCTTCAGATAGCAAGAGAGCTTCCGATAGTGAGTCTCTTAACATCCTGGACTTATGCTTGAGGAACGAAGTCCTCTCTGACAGCAAGCAAGAGTCGGACCGTACAAAATGTTCAGATGTCAGAACGACTTTTGTCAGAATAGTATTGCCAGAACAGTGTTGACAGAACAGCTTGGTCAGAGCACCTTTTTAGATAAAGCAAAGTCAACCCTGCTGTGCATTAATGAGGACAACGTAAACAAGGCCCCAACGTCTATAATCAAACGGTCTTATTGCCTCTCCAACGGTTAGATATTCAGAGGCTGGTATAAAAGGGATGTTCTTCATTTCTGAAGAAGGGGGCTTGAAAGAGAGAGAGAGAACAGAGCTTATTATCTGAAACACTATTCTACATTCCTCTCATCTTCTACTCTCGGACTTTGATATGTAATATTCTTAGAGAGTGATTCATTTGTACTTAAGTGAGTAACATCATCCACTCTTAGAGAGAGTTAGTTTTGAGCTTAAGTGTTTAGCACAATCAGTTCATAGAGTGAACATAGTGTAAACTTACAATTTGTAAGGGGGAGCATTTAGAGGTTGTCTAAATCTCCATAGGTTGCAAGTTAGCCCGTAAAACTTGCATTTGTAAGGTTTGCAGGTGAACCCGGTGTAAAACCTGTGGGTTGTTAGGTGAACCCGTGCTCGTAAAACCTAAAGTGTAAAGGCTTCTCTTGTGCCCGGTTTAAACAAGAATAGTGGATTGGAAATCTCAGGTGTAGCCTGGGGACTGGATGTAGGTCTGGGTGACCGAACCAGGATAAATTTATGTGTGCATATATTTATACTTGATCATTCTATTTTGCATCACATAGCATACTGACTTGTGCATAGCATTATTTATTATCATCATCACCGAGCACAAGCAGTCTTTCGAAAAGAGTTTAAGTTTTATTCCCTCACCCAATTCACCCCCCCCCCTCTTGGGTGACAGCCACGAATTTCATATCAGACTATGTTATGACTTATAACTATGTTTATTATGATGTTATTAGATTATTTTGGTTTGCTAAAACCGTAAAATGTACAGGGAGAACAAGGTGGAAAGAGGAAAAAATGAATTTAGAAAAAATGACTTAGTTTTTTTAAAAAATGAAAATGGGCCAGGCCTGGCCCGTTGGCATGAGGGCCGGACTTCGGGAATAGGGGTATAAAATGGGAACCGGGCCTAAATGGGCCTGACCCATTTAGGCCCGGCCCTATGGGGTCAGCCCATTATAGCCGGGCCGGCCCGTATTCCCAGCTCTAGTAACAACTCATTTACTTGTTAACGAAGATTATTTCATTTGTTAATAGGCTTCAGTAACAACTCCTTAGAACCTCTACGAAACTAAATCTTTTACTTGGGACTAGGGTGCTATTGTCCCTTTCCAAGTATAGTTATATTGTATATAATGGGGAATACTTCCATCATAAAGGGGGAAATTAATTTTAAAAATGAGTTTAACATGGATT
Source organism: Mimosa pudica (assembly GCA_029929735.1). NCBI lineage: Eukaryota > Viridiplantae > Streptophyta > Magnoliopsida > Fabales > Fabaceae > Mimosa > Mimosa pudica. The sequence continues at coordinate 2,156,554 of JAKELP010000039.1, read as the reverse complement.
AGCCTTAAAAACCGAGCAATATGGTTTAAGCTTTTTGAATACGACCCATTTTCTCACAGTGTTCTTTTACCCAACCCATACCCATTAGACTGATCCATATAACTAATTGTGTTCTCCAATATTGAATTTTTCAATCCTTGTTTTTCCTCGCCTTTTTCATACTCTTTTTGATCCCCTTCTCAAAATTTTCAATCTGCAGCTCTAACCTACAACATATTTAAATCTATTATATCAAATTTAAAAATCCTTGACGTTTATTCAATTCTATGTGGCAGACTTGAAGAAGTCAAAAATATAAACTAAAACGTTACCTATTATTGAACACTGCATATCATATAAAACATTTTATAATATATGTAGGATAAAACGGAATATTATACAAATTTAGATTAAATACCCTCAATTTAATAAAATTACAATTCGGTCAACGCGCAGTGTTATTATCCACGTAAAAGCTCAAATTCCTTTTCCGGGTATCCCTAGCTTGCCGCCATTACATACTACGAGTATATTTTTATTTTATTTTTCTTTTAATGATGGCTCTGTGGGCTCATCTAACTTGAAATATCTTTTAATACATCCACCGTCCGAACATATTTTTTAAGTTTATATAGTACAATTTTAAATTGTTTTTTTGGGTTAGTCAGCACTCAACACGGCATTCATAAATATCTTGAAATTCAAGATGAATAATAATGTCGGTTAATACCAAATACAGTTTTTTGTCACTTATTGTCGCATGCAAGTTAGTTTGTTTATGTACAATGTTTACATTGATAAATATTTTTTACTTAACAGTAGTTATTTATGAATGAATATTTACTTCCATATTTCTTTTTATAAGATTAAAAGTTTAATGAAAATGATTGCCTATACCACTATTACATTAATTATCCCATCAACTACAAATTATCTTTCCAACACACAAACGAAGACAGTTTCAGGCAATAACACTAATTCATTTACATAATTGTTGTACCTAACTAATTTAACAACCAATTCAAATTTATAATTTTTAATTGAATTTAAATTAAGCATCTTGATCAATACTATTTTATAAAACAACGAATATTAGAGTGAATAAGTTATACATTATGTTTCACTTCTTTCTTTTCTTCTATATTTATTAAGAGTAAAACTGCAATGACATCATTAATTATTCTATAGATACATTATGTTTTACTTCTTTCTTCTCTTCTATATTTATCATTTATCATATTTTCATCTAAACCGATTTCTCAAAATAACCATCCAAACATGTTTGTAAAAGTTAGTTTGAAAAAAAAATATTTTTACAACTACGGATCCAAACATAAATCACTTTTCACAAACCAACTTTTATCCAAACTCACTTCTAAAAAACCATATTGAAAAAAAATCATTTCTCCACTACTTCTCCCAAACACACACAATAATAGCCAATTATTTATTTCGACAGATTTTACAACTAAAATTATAAGAGAAAATGACAATAAAATGTCACTTGAATTTCATTTGGACAAAATGGGGTCTCCAATTGCAACTTGGACAAATAAGGGTCAGTCCCCTATTTGTCCAAATGAAATTCAAGCCAAATGACAAAATCACCCTTCCCTTAGATAAAACAAAACGAAGCTACCCATCATTTCATAACATATTTTTCTTCTCCTTTTCTTCTTGCTTGGCTGAGACACCAAGGCTTCATCTTCTTCTTGTTGCTTGCCAAGTTGAAGCTTGGAATGTGAAAAAGGTGGAAACTTTGGGTATTATTGTGATCAAGATAACACACTTAAACACAAGTTGGAAGCTTTTCTACATTCCTTGCATGTCAGAGGGAGGAATGAAGCCATTTTAGCCAAGGTGAAGCTTGTGAAGGAGAAAAAGGTAGGAACTTTACGTATTATTTTGATCATGATGGTATTCTCCCTTTAAGTATGTGGTGAAAAATGATACTTAGGTTCATTATTTTGTTGGGTCTTCTTCAATGTTGATAAATGGTTTCAAGTTTGCTTTTTTCTTGATCATGAGTTAAAGAGTGATGATAATATAAAGTTGGATAGTTGATTTATGTGAATAATATAGATAAAAATTATATATCTCTTTTAGTTTGAACTCCTTTGGATAATGGTAGATGAGATGGCTCATTCAAAGGAGTAGGAATGGTCTCTGTTGCATGGGAAAGATGATGAATCTGTTATTTTCGTCATTTGACAGTTGAGTTCCCGCTGAAAATGTATCACAGTAGGTGGACTCGAATTGGGTAGTAAATAACGTTAACAAAAGTAGTGAATCGTGATTCTGGAGTAGTTACCAGAACACGCCACACATTATAGTTAATATTGATACTTGGACAGTTAATACATGTACCATAGTAGTTAACGAAACGTGTGAATCTGTTGGATCATAATTGAAGCTGCAGAAATATAAGTGTATAAGAACACACATTTTGATTAATCTATGATTGTTCTTGTGTAGGTTAGCATGCAGGATGACACATTCAAAATCACTCATGTGCTATTTTCATGTTGGGGGGAATTTTGAAAAGAATGTTGAAGGTGGAGATAAATATTGTGGTGACAATACCAAGTTTAAAGGTTTACAGCAAGGGGTTATATTTGAAGAATTGAAGGGTTTGGTAGGGGAATGGTTCAACATAGATGGGATGGTATGTGAGATGAAATATACGATGAAGTTTGATGAAAAAGTGTTAGTGGACCTGATCAATGATGATGAATTGGAAAATTTGTTTCGATATAATGACAACTTTGCACATGTGTATGTGGCAACAAAATCCATAGATAGCTATGCAGTAGAACTGGACGATATATTAATGTAAGTAAGAATTTAATTCTTCATTCAAAGTGGTTAATTGTTATACTACTATAGTTAGTTGCTTTTCTAAACTGATGAACATGCATACAGGGTGGATGAACTGTTAACACTTCCAGGATCAATGTTTGATATGAATGCGTCTCAATTTGACAAAGGAGATGGAAATCCTGGAACTTCTAGCGGCAATGTGAGACTCACTCAAATGCTGCCATGTGGAGTAGAAATTGCAGCAACACCAGTGCCAGAAAGGAACAGTAGTAAGTGGATGGAAGTATTGCTTGGTGTAAATCAAACATTTCTACATGTCGATGCATTCAAGGATGCATTGCACAAGTTTAGCATCGCACATGATTTTGAGTACCATTTTTCAAAAAATTCTAAACGCAAGATGTGCAAAGTTGTGGGTTATCCATGGAGGATCAATGCCAAACAAGTTGGGCAAGGTGGACCCTTCAAACGTGTGACAAAGTTCAAAAATGATCATATTCACAATGGTCAAGACATGCTTGGAATGAGACACAGTGGAACAGCCAGACGAACTTCAACAATAATAATTGATGAGGTGAGGGATCACATAGATAAGAAGCCTAATGAACTCATGACAACTTTGTCAAGAGAGTATGGGGTGAAACTGACATATAAGCAAGCGTATTAGGCAAAGGAAAAAGCGCTGGAGGAAATACAAGGTAGTCCTTCACAGTCTAGAAGAATCCCGAACCCTAAACTGTGCACTCTCTCCTTTAGCTCCTTCTTTTGATTGATGTAACACATCAATGAGGTAAATTGGCCCAATGAAAAATGGGTCTCGAAAGCAGCTTTCTTACTTATTTTCGCCTTCTCAGGTCTCACCACCTTTAATAAAACATTTTGTGCTCAATTTAATGAGATGTATTACTTCAAATCAAAACTCATAAAAGAACAATGAAATTCTACCCGTCTTCTCAGAAATGGGAAATACTACATCAACTTTTGAAAAAATTTCTTGTGTGAACGTAGTGCACCACAGTGTTATTTGTGGTTCGACCAATAACAACTAAATACATAAGGTGTTACATGGAATATCCAATCTATCTTTATATAATAACAGGACCTCTGGTATGCTCTCTGTTTGACACATGTCTCTTCCTTTGTCTGCCATCTGTTTAGTTATTTTTTAACCATTTCTCTATAACTTCTTCACAACCCCACTAACCCACTAACTCTGTACCTATTTTATTTCTTTATTTATTTCTTAAAGAGAAAACAATTCCCCTTAACCGATTTTCTGTTCATTTTTATCCAATCTCTTTTCATTTTCTCTAAATACCCACTAACCCACTAACTAAATTACTACTTTATTTCTTTATTTATTTTCTGTTTATTTTTTATCCAACATCTTTTCAGTTTCTACAAATACCCACTAACCCACTAACTACATACTATTTTATTTATTTATTAATTTATCTATCTTCATATCTTTACTATCTAAAAGGAGGGCATCTGCCAGTCCATCTGCCTGCCACCTGTCCATTTCTCCCTTCTCAAATAAAGCCACGTGTCCCATTATTATTTTTTTTAAAAAAAAATAAACTGCCGATCAGAACCCAATATGTCTGCACGTTTCTTTTCCACTACTCCACCAATCCCATTAAAAGCAGTTCCATTTCTGTCCAAAAAAATCACAGTTGCCCTATTCTCTAGACTTTGGAGGGGAGTAGTGGGTGGCGGCTACAACGAACTACCGTCGTCGCAAATCAAAACGGATTTTGTTCTGGTGAATAAAAAGTTGTTCTGTTCTTGCGTCTTCTCATATTGGTAAGTGGTAATGCGTATCCATAAACAATTTCAGTTACTTTTATCACTGTTATGCATGGTTTTGAGAATCAAATGTTAGGATACTGTTTTGCTTTTTGGTCTTTCTGATCGATTTCTTTCTGAGAAGGAGTAATATTTATTTCTCAATTTCTTTCTGTTCGATTCAGTGTATTGTTGGCATAATCGTAACTTTTCTTCATCGGTTATTGATTGGTTTCACAAGTTTGAAAGATGGATTTACAAAGAAGCCCTTTTATTAGGGCATGTGCTGTCACTTTCAATGGTTAGGTCCCCATATACAAATTCAGTTACTTCTATCGTTATTATGCATAGATCTGCAAATTAAAATGTTGGGATTCTGTTATTGTTTTTGGTCCAAGAGTTTCCAAGAGTCTACAAAATGGGGTGTTGTTGGTTATTTGTATTTGGGTGTTTTTTAGTGATGGAAATAAAGGTAGCCTTAGTGTTGAAATTTGATTAGTTTCTATTGAATTTTGGACACTGCTATTTTTTAGGCATATATAAAAGGGAAATTTGCATTCTAGTCCCTGGGAAGGGAAATTATTAATTGAAGGTCCCTACACATTCCAAAATAATTATCAAGTCCCTTGGGCCTTTCATGCAATTATTTGCTTAGGTGCAATGACCATTTTGCCCCTAGTTAAAATAATTATACCACATTCATTCTCTTCATTCCTTTTCATTCCCCATCTTCCTGTGAAAAAAAAAAACCGGCGCGCCTTGGTCTCTTCCTCCCTGAGCTCCGCCGTGGACTTCCCTCTCTTCTATTTCTTTGCTCATCAAGCATCAGCTCCATCATCTTCTCTTTGTGCGATTTTATTTGGGAATTTCGTCAGGTCCATTGTGTTAACCTCCCAAACCCTAGAATATGAAAACCACCGCCCCCATTACTTCAGTGGCCACGTTGCGACGGCAAACCCAGTGGCGTCGGACTCAGCAGCGCCGGGTAAGTTTCTATCTCTCTCTGAATTTGGACTTGTTTTAAACCCAATTTTTTTAGTTTAATTTATCACGACTCTGCCTTCTTAAGGTTTTTTAATATTAAATCGCATGTACACTTAGCCTTTGTAGCTACATGAAGAAACCTAGCAAACTAATCATTTACTAGCCAAAAGTGTTTGAAGTTATCTTTGGACTGTCAGAATCTTGTGTGCCATATTGTATTCATTGACAAATGGTTCCTCTGATCTCTTGCTTTTACACGATTAGAATTCCTTCATATATCATTTTTATTTGATAATATATATCGTATTTGTTCTTTAATTTGGCATTTTTTTAACTGAACTTAATAATTTGACATTGCTGAAATGAAATTGTGTTCTCTGGCATTATTAGTGAAGTAGACATCTGTTGCTTTTTTGGCTACAAGAAATGTGTTATTGTTCAAATTATTATGAATGTGAACATAAAATTTGTGGACGTCAGTTGCTTGGATTTCTTTTTCTATGAATGTGAACATAATTTGTGGACATCTATTTTTCTGTCTGAGATCAGTGTTTGGGCGATTGAGGGAGAGCTGACGTTTGAATGATTTACTATCTGGTTGCTAGTTCTTTTGTGAGGGATCTCTATGTTATGCATCTAATCTGTATATATCTCATGTATATAATCTATAGAAAAATAGCACTTTTTACATATCATGAATAGTTCATGCATGAGACCAACAATCTAGTTTAATAAATTATTTTCACCTATAGTAAACACTGCTGAATTCCAATGTGAATAAGTCCCACTCTAGTTCTACAAGGTGTGATGACGGAAATTCATAGTCATTTTTTTCCAGTAGCATTGTTTAGTTGTGCGTCTGAAGGTATCTCTGGAAGTGTCTAATATGATGCTTTTGTTCTGAGTTTACCCTTTCTTGTAATGAATTTCTTTGATTTTTAACTTTTTATATTTTAGTGGAGAGTTTTGCTTTTCTTCCTAAGAGAGCTTTGCTATATAGTTATTGTGAAGTAGGTTGCTCTCTTATATATTATAAATTATATAAATTATTGTTATAAACCTACATGTTTACATCATTGTTTAAAGAATATCTAGTTGGTGATGTGTTATGTTATGGGGTTGAAAGTGGTTTAAGGGAACAATTAGAAACATATGAAATACTTTAGAAACATTGAGAATTCTGTTTTGACAACTTCTTTTAATTGAGATTGTTCTGGTTGATATGCATGTTTGTATATTAAAGTGCAATGATGTAGACATGAATAATGTCATTTTAAGTGCTTCCTTTTGCCTTGGTAAGACATATAATCGTACAATTTATAATTGGTGCAATTGTTTGTTCACAAGTCTATGAAGTCAATTTTTTCATGGAAACATTAACAAGTGGCAATGCCTGTCTTAACAAGTGGTAAAACTAACAGTAACAAGTGCCTGCACAAACAAGTCAGGGGCTTGCTACCGCAGGCATGTGGACTTGCTACTGCGAGTTTAAGTGACCATCATTCCCTCCCTAGTGGGTTTAACTTCTAAGGGCCCCTTATAAAGCCAGTGACCACTTGTTATCATTCCCTTGACATGTGCCCCACCATGTTTTTCACAACCCATGTTATTGACATGGGATGGGAGGGACTAGTCAGGGACTTGCTACCGCGGGTGTGCCTACTTGCTACCGCAGGCATGTGGACTTGCTACTGAGAGTTTAAGTGACCAACATTCCCTCCCAAGTGTCATTCATATCTGAGGGTCCTTTAATAAAGCCAGTGACCACTTTTTTTTATTCCCCCGATATGTGCCACACCATGTTTTTCAAAAACCATTTTGTTATGCCTCTTTGATGTCCATTTTGGTGTTGAAACTGACTACGCCATTTATTCTGCATTTTGAAGCTCTAAGTGCATTTACTCACTTTGATGCTCACTTGGACTAAAATCTGATTGGAGCTACTTTGCTGTTGTTTTGTGCAGCAAATATTTTATGGTGATGTGAACAAAATGCAATTCTAAGTGTACTTCAATCTGTCTTTGTGTTCAAATCCTTCCGAAAAATGGTGAATTATGTGGTTTACATGTAAAATTAGATCTGTTGGTGCCATATTGGTGCGACTTAGTGCTGCTATACACTAATGAAATAAATCTTTTTGAATATTGTAGTTCTCCAATCAGATTTTGCTTCCATCTAAACAATTATGCATATATGCAATTGTAATAGGTGACATGGTTTTTAACCATGTCACTTTTGTATGGGTGCTCTCTGCATGCAGTCATGTAGACCTGGTTGACCAAAGAAGGAAGCTCTTAGCCATTATGGAAAAATGTTATGGTGTTGCTCCAACATTGTGGACATTATTGAAGAGAGGAAGATAGAGATTGAGCATTATTGAAGCATTTGGAGATCGACATTCACCTACTAGGAACCAAAAAGAGGAAGATAACATTGTGGACATTAGTTTAGGGTCATAAAAGATTTGAAATGTAATACCCCATGTTTTATATATTAGAATGTATCTAAAAGTGACATATTTGGTGAGACATGCCCAATTGCTATTAAAAAGTTGGGAAAATGTTAATAAAGATCATTCAAGTTGTTATTAGTTACATTCCTATTTGTCACTTGTTGAAACATTTATTCCACATTTGAGGCATAATGCCCAATTGCTATAAATGACTCGGCAACTTGTTAATAAAAGCATTTACAGTTGCTAATAACATTCTCACTTGTCACTCGCGAAAAATTAACTCCATATATTTTCATGCCCAGTTGCTATACAACAAGGGAACTTGTTAATGTAGGTCTTTTAAGTTGTTATTACTTACATTTCCACTTGTCACCGGCGAAAAATAACTCCACATTTTTTCCATATCCAGCTGCTATCAACAACTGGGGCATTTGTTAATGAAGACCTTTAGTGTTGTTACTACTTACATTTTCACTTGTCACTGGATTAAAATTAACTCTACATTATTTTTCATGCTCAGTTGCTATTAACAACTGAGGAACTTGTTAATGAAGACATGATAAGTTGTTATTACTTACATTCCCACTTGTCACTAGTGAAAAAATAGCTCCACTTTTTTTCATGTCCAGCTACTATTAACAATTGGGGCATTAATGTTGTTACTACTTACATTTTCACTTGTCACTGGAGAAAAATTAACTCTACATTATTTTTCATGCTCAGTTGCTGTTAACAACTAAGGAACTTGTTAATGAAGGTTTGTTAAGTTGTTATTACTTACACTACCACTTGTCACTGGAGAAAAAATAACTCCACATTATTTTCATACTCAGTTGCTATTTACAATTGGGAAACTTATTAATGAAGACCTTTAATGTTGTCACTAGTCACATTCTCACTTGTTACTCACGAAAAATTAACTCCACATTTGAATCATGGTCAGTTGCTATTAACAATTTGGGCACTTGTTAATCGAGGCCTTTGATGTTGTTACTGATTATATTCCCACTTGTCAATGATCAATTATGACCTGATAATGAATAAGACATTCGACCTGATAATGGATAACACATTCATTTTATTGACTAATTAATCATGTCAACAAATAGTTTCAAAAGCAAATGTCATGTTATCAAAATACATCCATATCATTACGTAATTCTCTACTAGTACAAAATCAAAACACATCATATAATATTATGAACTAGCTAAAAGAATAATAATTATCTCTCATAGTCACTACAAGAAACTAGTTCAGATTAATCCACCCTCACTATTTTTGTAATAGTATCCTTAGAAGTGGTCAATGCAGCTTCCTAGAAGCCATTTACAAACAAAACAGACCTAAATATTTATACTGTACTAATGTATAATCATCAATGTCTATGCCTTCTTCCTCTTCTGATGCTTCCATCACAACAATGATAAGATCTATGAATTGTTTGGGAGCACAACGTGTGAGAAAGAGAACATCATATTTGCTCCATTTGGGGACCTGTTAATGTATCTATTTTGTAGTTGTGGACGAAAGCAATTCCAACTCCGTATGAAAGTCAGCAATTCTATTATGCACAAGTAGTCTCAACAGATTGAGACCCAATATGGGATAACACTAGAAAGCGGAATTGTTTGTCCTACAAATATGTAAATAGCATAACGATTACTGCAAAAATACATGATGCACCTCAGAACCAATCAATTCCGTTATTCATTTACTTGAAATGCAAAGTATATAAAAACTGTGATAAAGCAATGCCCCTGGTACTTGTGGGCCGTGCAGGTTCAACCAAGAATGTGGCAGCGCAAATTAATAAATAGGGGAAAAGGGCAAGAACAAGTTACCGAGCATCTGTGTAATAAGGCTTTAACTGGAAGAAATGTCTTTCAAAGGGCTCTTGATTCTCCATTTTGACACTAAAGAGAACAGCATGCTCATAAATATCCCCTGAAAGTTTCAAATACAAATGAAAAATAGAATAAGGCTGACTGATATGATTCACATACACCAGAAAAACAGACCAAGAACCATAAACAGTCTCTTTTCTTCCTTTAATACATACTAAATAGAAACTCCCAAAACCACACACACACACACACTTATTTATAACAAAATTGTTATTTTCTTAACATAATGAGCACATATTACAAAATCCACCATGACATATTGACATATCACCTCACAAGAGCGCCAAATTACACAATCAACCAAAATCAATTAATTCTAAGTGGTCTCCACAACTTCATTAATTCAAACAACTAATGCAAAATCATTGGATGTCAACAAACTACAACAGCTTTTGAAAAACATAAGGACGCCCATGAAAAACGTAATAAAAAATCTCTTTCTCAAGAAGCATTCTCAACCAATACTAGTAATATCCAAGAAGCTATTAATTCAAGTGTCACCAAGTACTCCAGATATTTAAAGACTTTCATCAGAGCCATCAAATCCAAGTTTCAAAGAGAGGCCAATTCAAACGATTAATAGGCTATATTTTAATCTAATTCATTTCTTTAACATGAAGAAGGCAGAACAAGTATTAAGGCCATAATTGAAGAGGCCTACTTCAAAGTCATTTTTTTGTGAGCAACTCAAAATTCATACGCTTTTAAAATTTCAAAAGGCACATTCCAAAACCAATTCCAAACTTGAGAAGCCTATGTGCAAACAAACTCCACAGTTTGAAAAGCCTAATTCAAAATCAAAAGAGAAATTATTCTTTGAATCAATTCTAAACATTATCCAGCCTTTCGAATTGTAGAAAATTAGGGGGGGATAAAATATTACCCGAAGGAGGTCTGACCCAGCCCTAAGATCTGGACGGCGGCGACAGAAGGAATAGGGGAGCTAGGTTGGAAGAAGAGAAGATGATGGGATTTAGTATTTCGGAAAGAAAAGCCCAATGGTGGTGAAGGAGATTGAACAAAGAGTAGTGATGGCAATGGAGGCGATGATGATACTGGTGAATGAAGATGGAGAGTGACAATGGTGGTTGTGAAGATGAAGGTGCCGATGAATGAAGATGGAGATGTTGGTGGTGAAGTTTTTTTCAGAACAAGTGGTGAAGTTAGGTAATTAATGTGTTTAGTAAGGGGGCAAATATGTCTTTGAATAAATGGAAATTCTTGCATCAAATTCCCTTGGGACTTGGTGATAATTTTGGAATCTTTTGGGACCTTGAAGTAGTATAATTGCTTCCCAGGGACCTGTGTGCAAATTCCCCTATATAAAAACTAAAAAGGTATGACAAAATCTGTTTCTGAATTGTTGGTTGTGTGTATTAGTATTAGGAAGATATTGGCTTAAAACCATCTAATATTTTTTCTTTGGATTGATGCTGATATGTTTGGGAATTGGGTGGTATAATTGTTTTGCTCAAAATTGGGTGGTATAATTTACTTTGTTGTGCTTCGTGACTTTTTTGTTTTAACCAAATTTTGCTTCGTGACTTTGGACTGGCGTGTTTGTGTTCTTGTAAGAAATTATATGCAGAATCAAACTTCTAGCAGTAACATGTTTTGAAATTAGAATTATACGGCAGATCAAAACATATCAGAATTGTGCAATACAAATTTAAGTAAATATTAAATATTTCCATATTTTAACTATCTCCTCCATTTGCTCCACTTTCCCGTTCATTTGCTTCACAATTTAAGCAAAACATAACAAAGTAATCTTTTTTAAAATATAATAGAAAAGGCCACATCTCATGTAATTTTCACCTTCTACATTCTATTCCCTTATATTTCCTTTTTTTAAAACATTGTTTAAGAACCAATTAATTTCTTTTCCTCCCTCCATCACACACATAATATCACATGGTCGTGCACGAACTTCCTTACTCAACTTCTCCCCATGAAAGCCACTACTATTTCATTTGTGTCAAATTGTTGCCAAAACTCCATTTATTCAATCAGTGTAACACTCTTATTTTCTCACTTTTGTGGAACCAATATCCCATTGCAGATCATTCAATAAGAGAATGCATGGAGACTTTGGAAAGATGTAAAGCCCTTGGAAATGGTTGATAACACAATAAGATAATCTATTCATCATAATGAAGTAATGAGATGCATTCACATTGTTCTTCTGTGTGTTTGATGAACCGTTGGCTCGACCGAAGAAGGCCAGCATGGCCAGGCTGTGGCTGAGGTTTGAACAGTGGGGCCAATCGAAAATGGTGGAGTTGGAAAAGAACACTATCATCAAAATCGCCGGCATTCCTGCTATGGATTGTACACTGTTGTCATTTTTTTAACATTATTTAAAGTGTTTGCAATAGCAAATAGCATTGTTCGCATCTCTATCAATAGTGATTGTTCCAGTGAGTGTGATTCCATTTAGAATGAGGATTTATATGAGGATGTTGGTGATTGCTCATAAAGTTATGTGGGTGTCAGTGGGGTTTACAACAAATGGATATGCTGCAGCAACATGGGTTATATTGCCACATGGAGATGGCCTTCATTGGCATTTTGTGGTAATTATTGCAATAGGAGGTGACTCTATCGGAACGGTCTTCATTGGCCTCACAGTTATCTTGGTTGAGCATTGTTATAGGAAATCAAAGTGGAAGAAGAGAACAAAGCAAAATGTGGAAGAGAGACACCATGATGATTCTGAAAGAGAGTGAAAACTCATGTTGAGAGTGCTTATTTACAAGGATATCATTCATTTTAATTAAAGGGCGACACTTTTCCTGCTATATGATTTGGAAGTCACAAATTAAGTTTTTGAAATTAAATTTCCAGTCATCTATCAAGCGTATGTGTATGTTTCCATGTTGTCCATAAAGTTATTTTTACATGTGTCACTAAAATTTTGCACATATGTAGTAGCTTTAATTGGAATGTTATCTTTGGTTTCAAACATTGTCTTCAAGGAATTCTTTCATTGTAATTTATTATGTTAGTAAAATGACAATGTTTTTTTATAGCAAAATGACAATATATTTTAAGTAGGCAATGTAATGAATCACTAATTGCGTTTTAGTATGATTTTTTTATTAGTAAGTTGAATTTAGTTATTCTCCCTTTCATGGTAGGTTTAAAATCTTTGTTTCTATAATATTTTCATGACTTTTAACATTTTGAAAGTGTATTTCTCTTATTTTAATTGTACTTTTTAAAATTGATTAACACAAAATGCTACAACTAAGATGTCAAAAGGAACTTCATGTGGGTTTATAAAGTATGTATGCCTATAAAGAGCTTCTAATAATATTTTGGTAGGATTTCTTTTATAATTCTGCTCCTCATCTTATTATTAGCCAAGTTACATAATTTTCATTTATTAAAATGTTATTTAATCCCGCGCATAGCGCGGGTTCTATACTAGTTTAACTTAGTACCCTAAAAAACATCTACCTAATACATGGGAAAAATTTTAAATCTCACATTTTCAATTATTTTTTATTTTACAAGCCGAAAAAAATATTGTTATCAATTAGTTGATTTTTAAGGTGTCACATTTGATTAATAATTACACATACTGCCTTATGTACTTAGTGGTCATTGACCAGACCACAAATTGATGTGGTGAATCATGTTTACCCAAGAATTTATCACATAAAATAAAAAGAACCTGACAGGATGACGTGAGTAGTAACTGGTAAGTACTCTCGTCCGTTAAGCAAGTTGTTTGAGGTTCGATCCCTATCCCTTATGAATGAAGCAAATTCACACGATAGCTGTCTATCCCCTATATGAGACTTCAGAACAGTGAGAGATTAGTTTTACTTGACACGCGGTTAGGCCGACCTATTAGGGCTAATGACCTAGCCTACTAAAAGCTCAGACTATTTTGTATTCTAATAGGTCAGACTCAGTCATAGACTTTCTTTTGGGGCCTATTTGTTTAATAGGTCAGACCAAGGTTAACAAAAAAGCCTATAAAGCCTATCAGGCTGACCTATTAAATATAAATCTACGGCTAATAATCATTGGACTAGTATTTTTAAACCAAATTCTATAAACAATGACTAATCAAATCCAAGCAGTCACCACACGTCAACAAGCCTGACCTAGACTGGCCTATGCTATTTCCAACCCTACCCTGGAGGGAAAAAAAAAAAGAGTATCAGATACTGCCCTGTTAAAGCTGGAAACCATGGGCCATGGGCCGTGACCCGGAAAGCCCAAACTTTTGGCGGGAAAACTGATAAGTTCTAAGCGCCATTCTTCTTTTTCCCGCCAATAACAACACAGCGACATAAGAATTGAGATCCCATTTTTGCATTTTGCAGTGCTTTGTTTTCCAAGAAGAACCAAAAGCAAAAGCGATATCCTTACAGTTAGTCGCGAAGGAAGAAGGAAGAAATGGAAGCCTACGGTGGCGGCGCAGGGTACACGGTGGACGAGCAAGCTTCTAATGTTGAAGAAGCTTTCCTCGAATTCCTCAAGACGTATCATATCCTCTCTTCTCTTTCTCAATTTTAGGGTTTCTATATATGTGTGTGTGTGTGTGTGTGTGTGTGTAATACTCTCTCTGTTTTTTTTTTTGTTGAAAAATTAGCTTCCGAGTTGGGCAGCGAAGAGAGCCTTATTATGAAGCTGAGATACAAACAATGAAGGAGAATGAGTCCAACACGATGTTCATTGATTTCTCTCATGTTATTCTCTACAATGATGTTCTTCAGAAAGCTATTTCGGATGAGTACTTGAGGTATTGTGGTTTTTTTTTTGCTAGATTATTAATGAAAAACCCTTAGGGTCTGTTTGGTATGAGCAATTTCTAAAGAAGTAGGGTTGTAATATTTTGAGAAAGATAAGTTGTAAAATATGAGAGTTGTGGATTTTAATTTAGAATTAGAATTTTCAACCTCACTTGTCGAATTTTTGTAAATTTATGTCACAAAAATTTTCACACCCCTTCTCTCGTGCCAAACAGACCCTTAAAGTTTCGCAATTTATGAATTTTTGTCGTTTATGTTCTGGTAGGTTTGAGCCGTATTTGAAGAATGCTTGTAAGAGGTTTGTTATGGAGTTGAAGCCTACTGTCATATCGGATGATAATCCTAACAAGGATATAAATGTTGCTTTCTTCAATATTCCCGTAGTTAAGAGGTAAAGTTTGTCTTTTCTGTTTTCTTATTGACCAAATTTGGAAGTTTTTTTTTTCCTGTTAGTGTGTTTATGAAATTGGAATTTGTAGCTTATGGGTGTTTTGTTGCTTTAATTGGTTATACCCGAGTTCGACTTATGTGTGTTTTTTGTAGAGATCAAATTGAAGCATGTATTGTTATAGTATGGAGTATAGTGTAGCCTTTCTGTAGAAGTATATTGTACATTTGTTTCTTCTAGGATTGTTGCTGCTCAGTGCTCACTGTGATGTGAACTGATTGCATTTATTTCCTAAATATGAAAACTGGCAGGTTAAGGGAACTTGCTACTGCTGAAATTGGAAAACTAGTGTCTGTGACTGGAGTGGTGACAAGGACGAGTGAGGTTCGACCTGAGCTTCTTCAAGGAACTTTCAAGTGCTTAGAATGTGGTGGAATTGTCAAGAATGTTGAACAGCAATTCAAGTATACTGAGGTAATTTACTGATAATTAATCAAAACTTAATTGTCATGATAACATTTAAAAATTAAAATTGAGTTTTAAATCCTTTTACTCTTGATTGTAATTTATGGTTCTCTGTCATCAACTGTTTGCTTTGTTATCATTTTGACTATCACGGTCTAATCTCCATGCTCTTGTAGCCCGCAGTCTGTCTAAATGCAACCTGTTTAAAGGCCCCAAGGTGGGCATTGCTCCGGCAAGAGAGCAAATTTACTGACTGGCAGAGAGTCAGAATGCAGGAGACATCTAAAGAGATACCTGCTGGCTCCCTTCCTCGGTCATTAGATGTTATTTTACGTCATGAGGTTGTGGAACAGGCCAGGGCTGGTGACACGTAAGATTTCTGACACCTTAAATCTTCTTAGCTAGTAAAACTGCATTCTACTTATTACTTGATCTGGAAGTCATGTTCATTTCCTATTCTGCTCCCTATAGGGTGATTTTTACTGGAACTGTTGTTGTCATACCTGATATATTGGCATTGGCATCCCCTGGAGAGAGAGCTGAATGCCGCCGGGAATCCTCTCAACGCAAGACTTCAGTTGGAACTGAAGGTGTACAAGGTCTTAGGGCATTGGGAGTCAGAGACCTCTCATATCGGCTAGCTTTTATAGCCAACTCTGTTCAGGTTCGGTTGTTAGTGGCAATAATTGATGTACTGTGCATATGTACATGACTTGGCTTAATATAAGGCATGTTTTTTAATTTCTTGGTCTTCAGATATGTGATGGGAGAAGAGAGACAGACATCAGGAACAGAAAGAAGGATTCGGATGATGAAGAGCAGATATTTACAGTCAGTACACGATGCAATTTTTTTCATGCATTGTTGTGTCTTCATCTGTTTTGATTTGCCAAAATGCATGCACTTTCTGTACGTTGCTGGTGAATGTCTTGTTGATCAAGACAGTTTACTTCGAGTTTCTGTTCCCAATATTTTACTTTGTATGTTGGATCACAATGTTGAAAATTTTAGTAGATGACCCTGCATATGTCAGATAGGTTTATCTTGGCTTCTGTGAACAATTTAATTCTATGTGTGCCTATTCAGGAATTTGCTTCAGCATTTTAATTATAATTAGTTTTCTTACTGCATTCATAGAAAAGAAAGCATGTTTCAATAATGTGTTGTGAGGTTGATCAATGACTGTACATTTGGCCGTTTTGTATTGCAGAAACAGGAGCTTGATGAAGTTAAAAGAATGAGGAGCACTCCAGATTTCTTTAACAAACTTGTTGACAGTGTAGCACCAACTGTCTTTGGTCACCAAGATATAAAGCGGGCAATCCTTCTTATGCTCATGGGTGGAGTTCATAAATTTACTCATGAAGGCATCAATCTCAGAGGAGACATTAATGTTTGCATTGTTGGGGATCCTAGTTGTGCCAAGTCGCAGTTTCTCAAGTACTTACTTTTATGTATGTTGGTTCTCTTATATCATTTATGCCAATGAGTGGCTAATGCGTGCTAATTTATCATTATTAGATATACTGCTGGAATAGTTCCAAGATCTGTATATACATCTGGAAAATCATCCTCTGCTGCTGGCTTGACTGCAACAGTTGCCAAGGAGCCTGATACTGGGGAATTTTGCATTGAGGTAATAAAGCATGAATGTGCAGAAAATGGGCATGATTTTTCTGTTTAGATCTTATGTTATATACTTTTTGGGCTGCTTGATGATATTAGACACTGCCTTTCAACTTTGTGTTTTCTGATACTGTATATAACTTATGTCCAGGCTGGCGCTTTGATGCTTGCTGATAATGGCATTTGCTGCATTGATGAATTTGACAAGATGGATATTAGAGATCAGGTAACCAGAACAACTTTTTTTTTTGTGTGCCGTGGCCTGTGGCCATGGATGGAGAAGTATCTCACAATTAAAAATGAATTGAAGGTTGCGATTCACGAGGCCATGGAGCAGCAGACAATTAGTATCACAAAGGCAGGCATACAGGCCACACTTAATGCACGTACTTCCATTCTTGCGGCAGCCAACCCAACTGGGGGACGCTATGACAAGTCTAAGCCACTCAAGGTAAGTGCTCTGGTTTATTATAGCCTTTTCATTATTGGGAAATCATGGGTTATTGGTCCTCTCTTCATAGAAAAACCTAATTACTTTGTTGCTTTCCAGTATAACGTCGCCCTTCCACCAGCTATTTTATCAAGGTTCGATCTAGTGTATGTTATGATTGATGACCCAGATGACCAGACAGATTACCACATAGCCCATCACATTGTGAGAGTTCATCAAAGGCGTGAAGAGGCTCTTGCTCCATCTTTCAGTACTGCAGAACTGAAGCGATATATAGCTTATGCAAAAACTCTCAAACCAAAGGTTTGAAAAATTTATTTGCCTGAGACCATTTATTCACATGAATGTATATGAAGTTTTTCTAGCCTCTTTCTCATATAGCCTGGTTAATGCAGCTCAATCCAGATGCCAGAAAACTATTAGTAGAATCTTATGTTGCCCTTCGGAGAGGAGATATGAACCCTGGCAGTAGGGTTGCATATCGCATGACTGTTAGGCAGTTGGAGGCATTAATCAGGCTTTCCGAGGCCATTGCGCGGTGTCATTTGGAAACACAGGTACTATAATTTTTTGAAGTTACCTACCTTGTAACATTACATACCTTTTCTGGGCTAAAGATGGCCTTTTTTCAGGTGCAACCTCATCATGTTCGTCTTGCAGTTAGATTGCTGAATACATCAATAATAAGGCAAGACAACAATCAACAATATATATCTTATGGCTTGCTCTAGTTCCTTACAATTCTCTATACCTTCCCGTTTCCATTTCCATCTATCTCTTTCCATCTGCTATGACAATTGCTTATCGAAATTTATATGTATTTTTGTTTCTTGTCTGCAGTGTGGAGTCCAGTGAAATTGATCTGTCTGAATTTCAAGAAGAAAACCGAGATGACAGCATGGGTGGTGATGATGGACCTGATGCCAGGGAAAGTACTGATGATCAAGGGGGAAGCGCGACAGAACCAAAAGCTGATGTAACTAAAGGTGAGGTTTCATGAACCCATATTTTTTTCTTTTTTTTTTTTTGCCATGGAGAACCCATATTTCATTATAATGATCATATTGTGTTGAGTATTGCCACTGAGAGATTATGAATGTTTCCAGAGGGTGCGGCAGATGGTTCTACTCCTCAACAAGGGAAGAAGCTTATTATAAGTGATGAATATTTCCAGAGAGTTACCCATGCCCTTGTTATGCGCCTTAGACAGCATGAAGAAACTGTCGCACAAGAAGGTGAACAGTTCAATTATTTTCCTTATTTGACATGTGCTAAACATGAAAGAAATTATCAACTTAATGTTGGCTGCTTAAATGACATCTATTATACTAGTTCAGGTGTTTTTATGGCGCTATTTATCTAATCTGTTTTCATTATATGAACTATACTCCCTCGTCTAGTGTCCAGTTAGTTATTATTCTTTTTGGTCCTCAATATAACATCTACTTAACTAACTTGGGTGGCTTGAAGAAATTAGTAAATTGCTTATTTGTAAAATATTGTTTACTTTCTCTAATTTACTCTTTGTATATCATTTACCTTGAAATGAACCCTTGATGCAAACTCTTCTCTAGTATATTCTTTATATATCATTTGCCTTGAAATGAACTCTTGATGCAAACTCCCGAGACACTTGCGATCAATAGGATAGTTAAGGAATGATAAAAATGGGGGGCGAAATTCAACCTCCCCTCCTTAAAAAAAAAAATCATCACCTCATTGGATTGGAGGGGAGTAAAATGAAAATGAAAAATTCCATTGGTTTGTTACAGGGACTGGTCTTGCTGGAATGAGGCAACGGGATTTGATCCAATGGTATGTGAGCCAGCAAAATGAGAAAAACAATTACAGTTCAATGGAGGAGGCAGCTGCGGAAGTTACCAAAATCAAAGCTATTATAGAGGTACACTAATCATTTTATATACTCTTTCAAGAATGAATTTATTAATATGCATGAAGATGTGGCATGTCTAACAAGATTAAAGCACTTGTACTCTGCAGAGTTTGATTCGGAGGGAGGGCCATTTGATTGTGTTGGATGATGGTAGGCAAGCAGCATTAGAGGCTGCAGGTCCAGAGCACGTGGCACCAATATCCCGAAATGACCGAATCCTGGCTGTGGCTCCAAACTATGTTGTTGATTGAAAGCTTATTAATTAGCTGCAACTACTAGCATGGTGATTATGTGCAAGTGTGTCTAAGAAAATGTTCAAATTATTCGATTGCCTTGGGGCTATTGGTGGCCTTGTATAGAGAATTGTCACCATTCAGAATTTGATGCAACAGCAGCCTAGGGATACTCAGTTTTTTATTCGATCGACTGTTTTATTATGTTGCAATTATTTAATCTGTCACAAGAAGAGTTGCAACATTTTGGTGACCTTGGATAGCCATGCATTTTTGTTTCCAACCTTGTATCAATAGTTGAAGATATTTGTAATGTGTTTTGTAATTATTTTAAATGTAAAAGGTAGGGCCACACACGTGGAGGCCCGTCGGTCCGAAGCAAAAATGGTTAGGGCATAATGTAGCCTGAAACCAACATTGTTAGGACGGGACTAGACCCGACCATCGGATAGAACAAAAAGGTCATGTGCTCCAGGACTAATAGTATCTCGGCCTGATCATTTTATTATTTTTAATTAAAAACATTTTAATTAACAAATAACAATTACTAAATTATTAAGCTTTTTATACTTTGTCAATTATTACACTTTTTATTTTCCCATATGCATTTTTCATTTACAAGAGAAGAGAGCAATAAGATCATTGAGACATTTGCCCTAATCTCTCATAGGCTTCGACCTTCGTCACACTTTACTCCGCTCCAATTCATCAATGTTGTCAGCCTTTTAGGCGTTGGCCACCAGTTCTAATGTCCAACGCCTTAACAATTTTAATACTAATGTCCACCAAAAGAAGAAAAGTAATGAATGGCAGAGAAAGGATAAAAAAGGTCTTTCAAAAGTTGTTGAAATTTGAAAATTAATGTTCTCATTGCATCATGAAGGGGCATTGGTCACGTACTTATCGTAGCCCATCAAGCCTCCTTGAAAAGGATTGCAAATAACGTGGAAACAAATTTGATTTTAGAAGATGGTGATGTTGAAGCACACAAATGCAATGTGATGCAATGACACATTTGGAGGTGACTTCTATGACAATCAAGATTAGACAAGATTTATTGGAAAATAAAAAAGAATGTTGTAGTTATGTTTTCATAATACATATTTACTTATGTTTTAATTCCATTTTCTCGTTTTAACTTATTATACTTATTATGTATTGAATTTTCTTTAATTGATTTCTTTTAATTGTTTTTCCATTTATGAAGAATATGGATGTTCTTCATGCTTTCATTGAACACAAGGATAAAGACAAATGTCTCATAAATAGATAGTGCAACAACACACAACATTTTTAAAGATAGAAAATATTTTTTCTTATATAGGAAAAGGACGAGTAAGTGTCAACATTATAGCGGGTAATACAAGAATGATTGAACGCTCCAGAATAGTGATTATAATATTATCCAAAGGAACACAATTTTTTTTATAATTGATAAACTATATTTCCCTAAGTCTCAAAGAAATTTATTAAGTTATAAAGATATCCGCCAAAATGGTTATTACATTGAGACTATCATTGAGAAAAATATTGAAAATCACATATTACAAAAGTTAGACATTGAGAGAAATGTTTCCTCGAAAAATTGTCTGCATGCATTGTCTTGTGGTTTATACTACACAAGTATTAAAATAATTGAGTCAAATGTTATAGTAAGTCAAAAGCTTGTTGATAACATGTTCATTATTTGAAATGACCGGTTGGACCATCCCGTATCAACTATGATGCGAAGAAACTGAAAATTCACATGGACATCTATTGAAGAACCAGAAGAATCTTCAATTCAAATATTTTTCTTGTGCTGATTGTTCTCAAGATAAATTCATAACAAGGTCTTTTTTGAAAAAATTGGAGTTGAACCCCCTACATTTCTAAAATGTATTCAAGGAAACATGTGTGAACCTATTCATTCACCATGTGGACTATTCAGATATTTTATGGTTTGAATAAATACATGTGGACTATTCACATGTATGTATATCAACACATTATTTCGTGTTTGCTAGATTATTTACTCAAATAATTTGGTTAAGAACATAGTTTCCAAATCATGTAAGTAAAACAATTTGTCTTGATAATGCTAGTGAATTTTCATTACGAAATTTCAATGATCATTAGAAGGAAATGGAACATCTATAGAAAAATTTGATGCTCATGTTCAAACTCAAATTGATCTAGCGGATACATTTATTAAATGTCTCCAATTAATAGCTAGACCAATGCTTTTGAGAACAAAATTTCTCATTTTAGCTTGGTGACATGCAATACTATCTCGAGCAACAATTATATACCTAAGGTCAATAATTTATCACAAATTCTCCGAACTACAATTAGTTTTTTTTTGTTAAGAGCCAAATGCAATACTATCTGGAGCAACAATTATATACCTAAGGTCAATAATTTATCACAAATTCTCCGAACTACAATTAGTTTTTTTTTGTTAAGAGCCAAATATTCCATCTTAGAATTTTTGGATGTACAGTATTTGTGTCTATTGCTCCTCCACAAAGAACAAAGACGGAAAAAGAGAACACATGTAAAACATTATCATTATCCCATTTAGATTTAGATCTTCGTACACAACAATGTGGACTTGAAGTTTAGAAAAAAAAATATTCATTTGCAAAATATTGCTAATCAATTGTGAGATGCATTTACTGAACTAACAAGAATTATAGAATTTGGAAGTTATACTTGGATCACAAATGTTTGATTTGTGTTAAAGTTGGATGATGAATGTTTCACTATGTTGGCTAAACATTTGAAATGGATGAATGTTTGATTTATCATATCAATTTTATTAAGTTCATCTTAATTGAGCTACCCATTTAACTTGTCTACCTGCCCAATTATAAGGTGGCCCATTTATGGACCGCCATTTTAGCGCCAGTAACAGGTTTTTGTTATACAAGTACGTATACAGATAGACTCTCATTCTGCCCATACCCATCCAATGATCACCCCTATGAAATGTTGTAAGAACCGGATCGGACCGAACGGTCGGACCGTCCAATCGTCGACTACTTCATATTTTGGCTCAACAGTTATCAGTTTAACAGTCAGTTCAACCATTGATCTGAGCGATCCTACCGCGTTGAACCATGACTCAAAACCTATCTGACTTGCCTTCTGGTTACGACTTTTCCAACATTGCCCCTACGCATCAATCATCTTGAAGGAAAAGTTATACACTAATCTTTTTGGTTGTAAGAAGGAAAGTTGAAAAATAGAAAGTGAAATGGTAAAACTAGAAAGTAGCGGTGATAATGGGAAAGTAAAATTTGTGGGCCCATATGGACCACCAGATGCAGGAAAGTGTTTGAAGACCAACAGGAAACCTACCCCGCTGATGCTCGTGATACATTCCTTATGAAATGCGTGGCTTTCACCCAAGAGGGGGGGTGAATTGGGTGGCAGAATAAAACTTCTATAAATGCTCCCTTTTAAAACTTTACTCCTTGTGCTTGATGAGAGTGACGATGTATTACCCCAAGCACAAGTGAGTATCTAGTGGTGTGGTGCTTGATGTGTAGATTAAAACAGCCAGAATGAGCACACACGAGTTTATCCTGGTTCGGTCACTTCCAGACCTACATCCAGTCCCCAGGCTCCACCTGAGATTTTCAATCCACTCAACCTCTTGTTTCAACCAGGCACAAGAAAGCCTTTACACTATAGGTTTTACGAACACGGGTTCACCTAACAACCCACAGGTTTTGCAACGGGCTCACCTGCAAACCTTACAACCACAAGTTTTGCGGGCTAACTTGCAACCTATGGAGATTTAGAAAACCTCTAAATGCTCCCCCTCACTTTTGTAAGATAATAATTCTGTTCGTCAAGCACAAGCTTTAGAACAGCCTCTATCAATTAGAGGATTTGATAATATGTTCACTCAATGAACTAATTGTGATAAACACTTAAGTACAGATGATTCTCTCTAAGAATAGATGATGTTACTCACCTAAGTACAAATGAATTACTCTCTAATAATGTTACAAATCTAGATCTGAGAGTAGAAGATGAGAGGAATGTAGAATATAGTTTCTCAGATAATATGCTCTGTTCGTCCAACATCTCTTCTGAATGTAGATGTTCCTTTTATACTCGGCCTCAACATTCAGGCTTGGGCGGCAGATAGGATATGTCCGTTTGAATATAGCCGTTAATCCCATGTTACCGTTGAGAGGTACATCTTCATTAATGCTTAGCAGGGTTGACTTGCTTTATCTCTGAAAAGCAACTCTGACAACTCTGCTCTGACAAAAGCATTCTGACTTTTGAGTGTGTGACGTTGGCTCTTGTACTCTTGCTGACGGATGATTATCATTCATCCGGAAGTGGCAATTCTTGCTCTGCAAGTGTTAGTCTATGAATCTCAGTGCCAAGAGTATTTTCATCCGGAAGCTCATTTCCATCCGGAAGTACAACTAAGTTCTGCACACACTTGTTAGTCCCATCAGAGTAATATATATAATCAAGTGTAGCAGTAAGATCTATACATGCTGTGGGAGGTTTGTCTGCTATGGGAAGTAATCTTACTAAGACTATGTTCTGACTTAGTGTTTTGTCTACTGACGCTAGGGGATGTCTAATCCAACAGTCAGCGTGAGTCTCGTTATGTTACTCTAACTCTTAAGTCTTCCCAAGTGACTTGGTGTGTCATTTTCTTAAGCTATGGGATGTGTAGTATAACAACACTTAATCACATGCAGTGGGAGTTCACTTAGTCTAAGGAGCCTTTCTTGCATTCGGAAGCACTTCCACATCCGGAAGCACTACCACTGGATGAAGGGTTATATTCACTTTTACTCACTCTCGCTCAGTGTCCTTCAATCCAACAGCCAGCGCTAGTCACTAGGCTATCGGAAGCAATTCTACTAGACGTGGCTTATGTTCACTGACACTCAGTGTTATCTACTCCAACAGCCAGCGACAGTCCAAATACAACAGGAAGCAAAATCACTTCCGGTTGAATCCTAGCTTAGTCTTGAGGTTTTGTATATCTAGTACTTATGGACTAAATTATTTCCCTAGTGAATTACTTGCTCTCGCTGGGGGATGAGGCATTCATCCTCGAGCGCTAGTCCTAGTCTATCCGGAAGTAAGTCCACATCCGGTTGCACTCTTACTTGGGATTCTATGTTAACCTATTGCTTTCTAAGTCCTTGATTCATTCTTTCATATTTTAGTCTTCATCAAAACTTAAGATTCTAACATTTTCCCCCTTTTTGATGATGACAAACTAAGTCTTATCGATTAAGTTCATATGAAAGAATTAAAAACAAAAATTTAAATAAGGCACAAATAACTTAGACAAATATCATTGATAGGCAAAAGATTACAAGTTAGTAATACACAGATAGATAGAATATACAAGTAGTCAAAATTGTGCAAGTAGAGCTATGCATGAAAAATATGAAGAAAAATTATCATAGTAAACAAATTTTCAAAGTGCGTAATAACAACACAGAGATGAAATGCTATGTTATGATAACTGCATGAGTGTATGGGGGTTAAGGCTTGCGCTTGTTATTTTTCCCTCTCTGATTCTTTTGATACTCCTCTTCCACTCTAGCCCATGCTTCGTCCATTTCCTGCTGATCAATCTGAGCAAGGATCTCTTGGAGTTCTCTAGCCTCTTTTTCCTTTCTAATCCTTTCTAGCTCCAAGGACTCCACAATTGCTCTTCTCAGATCGTCGGCCTCACTTAGCCCAGAAGAGGAAGAACCAAGTGATGTCTCGTTGATGGGGATGACACCATGAGGAAGATGAATGTTGGAGATCTTTACATTCCAGACCGGAAAGTCAGGGTCCTGGGCCAAGCTTGCCTTGCCTTTCCCTTTCGCTTTCTCTTTAGCCAAAGTATTAGCCCTATCAGCATCCAGAACTGTGAATTGCTCGAAGGTGAGTTTGTTGTTTCCATTAAACCTCTCAAGTTCCTCAGGGGTGAGATCTTCCACCTCAAGCTTTACCACAACTTCTGGTGGGATATCATCCATCACTTTCTGAGCTTGTTCTCTGACTGAGGACTGAAACGCTGACGCTTGATTCTCAGGCTCTTCCTCACTGTCTGCAGGCTCAGAGATGCATGTCCCCTTTTTGACAGCACGCTTCACTCTTGTTTTGCTGAGTTTAACCACTGGAGAAGCAGGAGTAGAAGTTGGCGCTGAAGGAGGAATAGGAACAGCTCTCACTCTCACAAGTGGCTCAGACCTTGTGTAACCATATTTTAGCATAATCTCCTCAAGTACAGTGAGTGCAGGCGCTGAGGGAGGAGGCTCAGAGGAAGGAACCTCAGGCTCATATTCAGGCTCAGACTATGGGAGGTCACCCGGTTGCTCAACCAATACCATTGCCACTTCTGACCTTCGCTCATCTGAGCGCTGCTGTTGCATGAATCGGATGGCTTCCCCACGAATCAGACTCTCAGCATCCCCCAGTCTCTGGGACTCCAAGGCTCGGCGCAGGGCGGCCGTAATATCTTCATCAAGCCAGAGAGATGGCTGGCTGAGCACATCCCTTGTGTCCATGGTTAGGCGAAGAGCGGTCATCACATTTCTCCCCCTTTTGTCATCATCAACAAGGGCGAGTGCCAGGGATGGAGTAGATGAAGAGGAGGGTGGAGGTTCAGGGCCAAATGGAGTTTGGGGTGAGGATTTTGGGCCTAATGGAGTTTGGGGTGAGGATTCTGGAGAAGAGACAGGTAAGGGATTTTCTGGGGATGTGGGTTGGTTGGGGAACCAGGAAGGATCTACGAATAGACCTTCGAATGGGTAGGTGGAGGAATATGCAGTGAAGGTAGTGGAGGGGTGTGGGGTAAATGGGATAAAGGGTAAGTGAGGATCCTCAGGGATTTGCTGAAGGCGTGGGTAATCTCGTAGATAGATATGGCTAAGGGGGTGAACGGCAGTTTGGAATCCAAGGTGTTCGGCTAAGGGGTTGGATGGTGTGCGAGTGGATGAGGGAGGTGTAGATGGGGAGTTTTGTGGAGATGGGGAGTTGTTGGAGTGAAGGGGTGATTGGCTAGGAGATTGTTGGGGTGTGTCTTGGGTTTGGTGTTCATGGTTGGGTGAAGGTTGGGATTGGTGATCATTGTTTGGTGATGGAGGGGATTGATGGTCATTTTGTGGAGGTGGCTGTGGTGGTTGAGTGTTAGGTGGAGGAGGAGGGGGAAGTTGAGGGTGACCTGAGGGAGGAGGAGGAGGAGGATTTTGGGGAGGAGGAGGAGGTGGTGGTAGATTACCTTGTGATGGTTGGAGAATTTGTAGGTGCTGGAGAATGAGGTCAAGTTTTGCATCCACCCTGGCAATGTGGTTTTCAATCTGGCCTACCCTGTCTTCGAGCCTCTGAATTCGCTCCCCTTGCTGCTGGAAGCCAATGTCACATTCAGCACGGAGAGGTCCCACAAGGGAGTCAGGTAGCTTAAAAAGAAGCTCCTCCTTTACTTCCTCAGCAAAGGCTCTGACAGATGCTGGCACTCTTGCAGCTCGGCTTGGCCCAGCATGAGAGTCCACTTCCTGATCCCCTGCTCCAGATGCAGAGGGGGCTGAAGTCCCAGAAGCACTACCCGCTTGTAATCCTGAGCGAGTGGGCCTAGGGGCTCTCACATACTTGATGCCCATCTTCCCAACATTGGATGCTCCCACAGGTTTACATTTGACATTTTCTTCCTCCACAGCAGATGTGGCCTTGATGAGCTTCTTCTCAAGGAGGAAGGCAATGATGGTGGGATAGGGAAGATGACCAGACTTGTCACCAGTTATCCAGCGCTGAAGCTCTAGACAGATCAACTGGCCGGGGTTGATTGGCAGGTGGGAGAGAATCCTGGGGAACCATGGGTTGTCTATGTTGGCGAACTCATTGAAATTACCCCCCTTGTGAGTCATCATCCGGGAGTAAACATAGTACAGCAGCCTGTTGGTGTCAGACATTTTGGACACCTTTTTCCCATCAGTCCAATACAACGTTACGAGATCCTCCTTGCTGTACTTGAGCGCCTCAGGATATATCCACTCATTCATGTTCTCCTCTGTGATCCCCATGATCTCATTCAGTGTCCTCCAGTTGAACCTGATGGTTCTCCCCCTTACAGTGGCAGTGAAGGAGAGTCTGTGTATTTGCTCTTTCCCATCAACCTTCTTGTACTTCACTTTGCCAGAGAGAGATTGATAGAAGACTCGCAGGACGTTGATATTGTAGTCCTGGTTGATTCCTAGCCAGCCCATATACTTCTCCAGGAAAGGGCGCAGGTGGGGAAACCCTAGTTCATCAATCATGGCTAAGTCAATGAATAGGCCATGGTTGAAGTAGGGTTGAACTGTTTCAAACTTGGCGGCAACTGGCTCCAATGCCCCATCCCTGTAAACTGAAGGGTCATCCTCTTCAACCCTTTGCCTTTTGGAAGAAGGCTCTTCAACAAATTGAACCTTCTTCTTCTTCCCTTTTCTCTGGGCTTCCCTCTCTTGCTCATGCCCAGAAACGTCTGGTTGTTCTCCCACTCTACCAGAAATTCCAGGCTGATCCTGGACATGTTCATCCTGCCCCTGGGTTTGCCCAGAAACTTCATGGTGTTCATCACGATGCCCAGATTTCCCAGAATGTTCATGCCGAGATTTCCCAGATTTCGACTTGTGTTTCTTGGATGAGGAAGGTTTCTTTGTAACTGGGTTGGATTCATGTGAGCCGGCCATTGTTGTGAGGGTTTAAGGTTTGTTTGTGGTTAAATGCGAAGAAGAAGATGAGGAAGATGAAGAACAGGATGAAGAAATGGATGAATGTATGCAGAGAATATGTGGGTGAGTAAATTTGTGCAAGTAAAATGTGAAAGTGAAAATGGCAACCTATTTATATGCAAAGTTACTAAGGGTAAAATGGGCATGACTCTTCAGATGAAAACACATGTTTGCACATTGGGTAATGTAAACATTTAATTTGAACGGCACACCTTTTTGACATGTGTCACTTTGCTTTGTCAGAGGAGGCACAACTTCTCATAGAGGAAGATGAAACGTTTTGTGAAGTGATGTGTCTTTACCCAGACACTGGCGCTCCCTGTTGATTTGAATAATCACCCAGCGCCAGTCAAAGAGTATCCGAAAGTGGTTTCGCTTCCGGTTGGTCTTAACTTAAGATTTAACATTGTGGGACCTGCAACAGCTAAAGATTGGCACTTCGATGCCTAAGTTAGTACATTTGGCAGGTTTTAGCAATTAAGCACAGTTGTTTTCTGAAGATTTAAACTTCATTTTATCATTCCCAATTTCTCCTTATAAGACTAAGTTGATCAACCCTCAGTGGTTGTTTGGTAGCTATGTCTGTAGTTGGGAAACCATTCTTGCACATGCTTCCGGAAGTGTATCCGCTTCTGGATGTGAGGGTCTTTGGATTTAGCATTGATAGCTCTCATCTTTCATACTAGGGGACCTTTCCACTGGAGATCTGCAGGTGCTAGCGGAAGCACATGCGCTTCCGGATGGTCAGTGGAAAACTTAAGATTTAGCCTTAGTATACATGCTGAGGACATTCCAAGTCACAAAATTATGTTAATTAGCTTAGTATAATAATCTCAAGAAAATGTGCTTGCATGTTGGTTTTGAAAAGTAGGAGTAATAATAATGTGAAAGCAGTCTTTGAAATGTAGTTCACAATTTCTCAGTTTCACTATCTAGTCTTGAACTCCATTCATACTCTTTTGGCTAAATATC
The DNA here is from genome assembly GCA_029929735.1 of Mimosa pudica. Taxonomy (NCBI): domain Eukaryota; kingdom Viridiplantae; phylum Streptophyta; class Magnoliopsida; order Fabales; family Fabaceae; genus Mimosa; species Mimosa pudica. The sequence continues at coordinate 2,127,090 of JAKELP010000039.1, read as the reverse complement.
AAGTGATAGCACAGGGAGTATCTTGCATATTTTCAGAGTTTCATGCACAGGTATAATTCAACAAATATGCTTTAAGGATGTTCGTGTTAGATTGTGAAGACATGTGAAATGTAAATACAACGAGATTCTAAAAACTCCTAATGTCCACATAATAGTTTAGCTTTAAGAATGAATCGAAGTTACAAAAGCAGTCAAATTCTTAGCATATGATCACAAGAATAATTTTCAAGTCTCATATCAAGTTCTTTCAAATATGCTTAACATGATCTCATTATTCGTAGAATATCATCAAGCTTTAACTTAATTCAGATTGTACTGGGCTTGTGATAATGTGCCAGTATATATGGCTTTCAGTGGGTAGAGATTCTTAATAGTTCTTTCCAGCCTAGTTATCTACTCTCACTTAGGCTTTTATCCTATTGGCATTTGCTCTTGGATTTATCAGATTTTGCAGAGGTTAATTCCAGGCATTTCCTAAGATTCCCAATGTATGTCTGACAAGAGAAAAATGCACAACATAAAGAGTAATGGAAAGAAATGCTCATATAAGAAGATTGGCGAGATTTCCTCAAGATTGACTTCAGAACAGCCATTTCTTCTCATTTTGTCAAAGAGCATACTCGTTGACGTTCTCTCTTGTACATCCATATCATTCAAGCTTTCATAATCTGTCAACACACTTAACCACAGGCTTGAACTGAGATCATTAGTAGATGGAGACTTAAGATGTGATTAAAAACATTTTCAAAATAAGATCATCACTGGCTTGTAAAGAACATCACATAAGCATCATTATATTTTGAAACGGTTAAGTCAATCATGTGTGGCTAGACGCTATATATTCTTCTTATTCATTTCATAGGGCAATTTGAAGTTTAATCTTAGATACATAAATGTCAATTGCCGATGGGATGAGTAAGCATGCATTCATTACCAGGTTAATCATGTAGATAAGAGAAAGGGTAAGAATGACATCACCAAAGCTACACTTGCGTCAAGTAGTAGCTTACTTGATTTTGGCTGGTGGTGCTTGATCTTTTCCATTTCAAGGGCAATAGCACCAGTAGCCCAGCATGAAGAACATCTTATTCAGATTTGACCATTTGCCCAGACCATGTACGGTCTTGAATATAGTTGTTCTTTTGGATCTCCTTTCCTACAAAATACCAAGTAATTCCCTTTTCCATTTCTCAGTCTCCAAACTTGGATCTGACAGGTCAGTTTGTAGGAAGTGTAAAGTCCACATGCACTTGAGTCATTAATTATGCTTATGCCGTTTAGAATCAACTATGATTATATGTACATGGTTTTGATCATGACAGCCAGACAGCATGTAGGTTATGAACTTTGTGAATTTCTTTGAGCTTTCTTTTCTTAAGAAAATAATGTTCATGTCTATGATGCTTGATGCAAAATCTCAATAATCCCATCTAACACTTGCATAAGAGATTTTACTTTCGCATGCTTTGACTCTAAGTGATTCCTTGCTTGCCCAAGGAGATCTTCTATACTTATCCTGGGTTTGAATCACTGTCTTATGAGAGACGGAGTTCATAGGTTTTCTCCATGTTGATCGAGGAATTCTCTCTCTCTTGTTCTTCTCAGGATAGTTGAGTGGGACTCTGTGATAGCTCATCCTTGTGACAGAACTTTTGTTCCTTGTGGTAGTGTACTGCTTCTTATGATTGGACCAGGTGGTTGCAGCAGTGACTTCACCATGAGTTCTCTTCTTTGGGACAAGAGGAACTCTTGATCTCTCCTGCACAAGTAAGGCACTGGAAGGAAGTTTTGGTACCCATTTGTACTTGGGTCCTACATGGTTAGTGCTGGACCTTACTTGTCCTTTAGAGATCCTCATAAATTTATTTCTCATATGTAAATTTTTTCTAAGACTGCATGTGTGAGAAATATGACCTGATCTACCACAATAATGACAGATAATGGAATGATATTCAGAATGAGATTTCCTATCATTATTTTGTTGGTCAATTTTGTTTTCAAAGAGTCTCTGTTCTTTTAAATCAACTTTTGAAGTTTCAGGGTCTTTTGAAAACTTTTCTTTTTCCTTCACCAGGGATTCACAATTGGAACAATTTCCAGTATGTGTTGAAGCTTCCGCTCTCGATAGCTGGTTTTCTATGGGCAGCACTAGTTGTTTTTCTATGGAGGGAACTTGGGAACCTTTGGATGTAGAAGAGATAATGAGTTCCTCAAGTTTCTTATTCTTTTTTCTTAATCCTAGAACTTCTTTTGCAAGTTTACAGAATTCAATATGTAACTTATCATACATATCTTGCAATTCAGAAGGTTCAAGTTCAGATACCTTATCTTCTTCAGTTTCTGAATCTTCTAGGTGGAGATCATCACTCTCTTCACTGACGCTGGCTTTCTCAATGTCAGCTTCCTGTAGCTCACCGTCAATTGATTCATAAGGGGCACAAAAGGAGCTTTGGACAGCTTCACTTTCAAGAGAGTGGTTAGAGGCATACATAGCATCAAGAGTATTCCAAATATCTCTAGCATTAGAGCAATGTTTAATTTTCTGGAAATCACTGTCTGTTAAACTTTTGTACAAAATCTGCATTGCTCTAATGTTTAAGTAAAATAAATTTTTCTCCTCTTCAGTCCAATTTACTTTTGGTTTGAAATCAGAATCCTTTTCAAAGACATCCCACATTTTGAAACTCGAGTATAACACAAAACTTTTCATCCTTGCCTTCCATATGTAAAAATCAGTGTTTTCTAACAAGGGTGGGATAGTATGATCAAAATCTTCAAAACACATTTTATAATCCAAGTCAGCCTAGGTCTTTCCACTTGAGATCGTTGGATCCTTTAAACAAGTGACCTTGCTCTGATACCAAATGAAATGCGTGGCTTTCACCCAAGAGGGGGGGTGAATTGGGTGGCAGAATAAAACTTCTATAAATTCTCCCTTTTAAAACTTTACTCCTTGTGCTTGATGAGAGTGACGATGTATTACCCCAAGCACAAGTGAGTATCTAGTGGTGTGGTGCTTGATGTGTAGATTAAAACAGCCAGAATGAGCACACACGAGTTTATCCTGGTTCGGTCACTTCCAGACCTACATCCAGTCCCCAGGCTCCACCTGAGATTTTCAATCCACTCAACCTCTTGTTTCAACCAGGCACAAGAAAGCCTTTACACTATAGGTTTTACGAACACGGGTTCACCTAACAACCCACAGGTTTTGCAACGGGCTCACCTGCAAACCTTACAACCACAAGTTTTGCGGGCTAACTTGCAACCTATGGAGATTTAGAAAACCTCTAAATGCTCCCCCTCACTTTTGTAAGATAATAATTCTGTTCGTCAAGCACAAGCTTTAGAACAGCCTCTATCAATTAGAGGATTTGATAATATGTTCACTCAATGAACTAATTGTGATAAACACTTAAGTACAGATGATTCTCTCTAAGAATAGATGATGTTACTCACCTAAGTACAAATGAATTACTCTCTAATAATGTTACAAATCTAGATCTGAGAGTAGAAGATGAGAGGAATGTAGAATATAGTTTCTCAGATAATATGCTCTGTTCGTCCAACATCTCTTCTGAATGTAGATGTTCCTTTTATACTCGGCCTCAACATTCAGGCTTGGGCGGCAGATAGGATATGTCCGTTTGAATATAGCCGTTAATCCCATGTTACCGTTGAGAGGTACATCTTCATTAATGCTTAGCAGGGTTGACTTGTTTTATCTCTGAAAAGCAACTCTGACAACTCTGCTCTGACAAAAGCATTCTGACTTCTGAGTGTGTGACGTTGGCTCTTGTACTCTTGCTGACGGATGATTATCATTCATCCGGAAGTGGCAATTCTTGCTCTGCAAGTGTTAGTCTATGAATCTCAGTGCCAAGAGTATTTTCATCCGGAAGCTCATTTCCATCCGGAAGTACAACTAAGTTCTGCACACACTTGTTAGTCTCATCAGAGTAATATATATAATCAAGTGTAGCAGTAAGATCTATACATGCTGTGGGAGGTTTGTCTGCTATGGGAAGTAATCTTACTAAGACTATGTTCTGACTTAGTGTTTTGTCTACTGACGCTAGGGGATGTCTAATCCAACAGTCAGCGTGAGTCTCGTTATGTTACTCTAACTCTTAAGTCTTCCCAAGTGACTTGGTGTGTCATTTTCTTAAGCTATGGGATGTGTAGTATAACAACACTTAATCACATGCAGTGGGAGTTCACTTAGTCTAAGGAGCCTTTCTTGCATTCGGAAGCACTTCCACATCCGGAAGCACTACCACTGGATGAAGGGTTATATTCACTTTTACTCACTCTCGCTCAGTGTCCTTCAATCCAACAGCCAGCGCTAGTCACTAGGCTATCGGAAGCAATTCTACTAGACGTGGCTTATGTTCACTGACACTCAGTGTTATCTACTCCAACAGCCAGCGCCAGTCCAAATACAACAGGAAGCAAAATCACTTCCGGTTGAATCCTAGCTTAGTCTTGAGGTTTTGTATATCTAGTACTTATGGACTAAATTATTTCCCTATTGAATTACTTGCTCTCGCTGGGGGATGAGTCATTCATCCTCGAGCGCTAGTCCTAGTCTATCCGGAAGTAAGTCCACATCCGGTTGCACTCTTACTTGGGATTCTATGTTAACCTATTGCTTTCTAAGTCCTTGATTCATTCTTTCATATTTTAGTCTTCATCAAAACTTAAGATTCTAACACCTTAGAGCGAAGTGGGACCGGGAGCTATTTGCTAAATGCAGGTTATATAATTATGGTAATCGTGTGATAACTAACAACACCACAATTGACCCTGAGGCTATTCGCCTACACTCGGATGGGTCGACTCTTCTAACCGAACAGAGCAGCTGTGGTGGCACACTACTGCACCCTACAGGAGCTTGCCTCGGAGGCTTTTCATGTAAACTGCCCAGTGTTCCCCCAACTATAGCGGAGCTACTAGACAATTAACATGGCCTTCAAATCTACTAGGAGAGGAACGTTCGCAAAGTCTCTATACTCACTGACTCAGTCGAAGCTCTATACCTTCTCAAGAGGGGATGTGCAGCTGACCACCCTTTTAAGGAAGGTATAGCTGAGACACACTATCTTATGGTAAGAGATTGGCAAACTGACGTGAAGCACATTCCCCGAGAGAATAACACTCAAGCTGATACTCTAGCAAGAATGGCTCACAGTTTGGAAGGAAACTTCCAATTTTTTGAAGAACCCCCTAATTTTTTGAAGAACCCCTTAACTGCTATAACAACATAGTTTGAATTAGGAACTTAGTAGTTTTCACCATGTTGTAAGCTACTTGTGCAGCTAGTATCCAGTTTCTAAAAAAAAATTGTGCCCCAGTAAATGTGTGAGATTGAGAGAGAAAGCTTGTGGGCCCCAAGATGTATGTAAATTAAAAAAAGAACCTACTTTCTACACTTTCCATTTCTTTATCCCTTTCTTTGGGTCTGTTTAGTTGTGGGAAAGTATCCCAAAGAATTAAAAATGGAAAGTGATAGGGGTCCCACACTGTAAAAAGTTGACTGATGTGACACATTTCTGACATAGAGCAATTACACCACTACCCTCGCCGAAAATTGATTTTGATGTCTCATAATCGATTTTGGCTCAAATTCAGCTCAAAATTTGATTTTGAGCCATCAAAATTGATTTTAGGCGAGAGTAGTGGTGTAATTGCTCTCTGTCAGAAATGTGTCACATCAGACAACTTTTTACAGAGTGAGACCCCTATCACTTTCCATTTCTAATTCTTTGGGACATTTTCCCACAACTAAACGAGCCTATCTTTATTACTTTCCCTAGTCAACCAAATGAAGGTAATTAACGAACAATTAGAAATGGAAAGGGTAAGAGATGGAAAGTAGGAGTAATTATGAGAGAGTAAAGTTTGTGAGCCCCAGGATAAGTGTGAGATGGAGAGAGAAAACTTGTGAGCCCGAGATATATGTAAATAACCATATTACCCCTTAACTTTTCAATTATTTTCATCCCACTTTCTTTGGATGCTAACAACCAAACAGGCCATTATTTTGTTTTTGGTGACAACAAGCCATTATTTTTTTTGATACAGCTACGACGAACACATATTCTTCTCTTTTATTTTCTTTTTAATTTTATAAACGAACACATTCTTCTCTGGCAATAATTTAACTCTCTTTCCCACGCTCCTTCTAGATTATCACTTATCACAGTGACTGATTGGCACCCTTAGATGGAGCTAGGCGTCGCATCGGATCCCAATCTCTCAGGCGTTGCAGATATGTTGGAATACTTGGGCGATTTCAGGCACTCTCTCCATCAAATTCTTCAAACTGTCGATAAGGTCTGTTACTTTCACCTTTCCCATTTTAACCTTCCCAACCACTTCCTTTAACTCACCTCATTTCACCAATGTTTTCTCTTTCTCTGAATTCACAATTTTGAACTGAATTTCTTTTTTTATCTTGAATTTTGGACTTTAAGACTTGTATGTAGCCCTGATAGTTGACCACTTTACCTAATACTCCCTCCGTTTCCTAAATATAATACGGAGTATCACTTTCCGTAATTTGAATATACTAAAGAAGTTAGTTAAGTTAGTTATATACATGTGATATTACTAATTTATCCCTACTATATACCTTCATCCTCGCACTCCCTCTTCTTGTTATTATAGATAAGCATTGTAGGGTTAATTTGGGAAAAAGTTGGGAAAAGTTAGAAAGTGATCTTATAATTAGGAACAAGTTAGAATTTCAAAAATGATCTTATATTTAGGAACACAGGGAGTATAATAAGATCACTTTTGAAATTCAATTTGTTCCTAAATATAAGATCACTTTTTAACTTTTCCTAACTTTTTCCCTAATTAATCCTAATAATGCTTATCTATAATAACAAACAAAAAGGAAGAGTGAGGATAAATGTATATAGTTGGGATAAATTGGTAATATCATGTGTAAATAACTTACTTAACCAACTTCCTTAATCTACTCAAATTAGGGGAATGATCTTATATTTAGGAATGGAGGGAGTATTTAGTACTACTGCATTCAATTTGTGAACCAAATATGAAACTTTGTCCTGTTTTTTTTTTTTTTTTTTGCATATTTACCATAAATTAGGGTTTACTGCTGGGCATTTTGTTGTTCTATTATATGTCATGGGAATTATTTTTCCTATTGGTAGCCTTAGGTTTTTGCAATGTTTTGCAGTCGTAGATAATTATTCTTCATTTGTGTTTATCCTTGTATTGATTTTTTATGTAGGTACCCTCACTGAATACTTTTTTTGTCACTCTTGTTGTTGTCTTAGATTTTATCCAGATAAATTAAGTATATAAATCTGACTGACTTAGTTTATTTGGTGAAGTCACTTCATGGTACTTGTGTGCCTTCCTCGAATCTTTAATATCCTTTCTATAAGGCACATGATATTATTTTGTTAACGGTCACTCCATAATATACCCAAAGAGTTGGTGAATGATAGAGAACAATGGCGGCGCATGATTCATATAGCCGGCCTCATCTAGTGGGATAAGGCTTAGTTGTTTTTTTTTTTTTGGGGGGGGGGGGTGGAGTATATTGATATGCGGTAATAGTGAGGGTATGGATAAATAGTAAACTAGAAAAGAGTAGTGGTCTATAAATATGGTTCTAGTAAACGAATTGAGTGTTGATTGAATTTATATTGTTACAGATTAGTCTGTCTTTCTCCTTTTACTGTTAACACTGAGTTAATTTATAATAATTGTTGCTGCCAAACTTTATGTGCTTTAATATGTGACAAAACACTTTTTGGAGTCAAATGATTGCAAATGCCATCATTATACTTTTAGTTTTAGTAGCTTTGAACTTTGGCATGGTAGTAAAGATAAAAGAATACCAAGCAATTAGCAAGTTCAACAAACAAATACTCCCTCCGGTTCCTAATATAAGAGCTAGCCTCCAAAAAAACGCTTCTTAAGATAACATGTGAATGTTAGTTGGGTGTTTGGAATTAATGCTTCTTTTCCAATATTGCCCATATTTATTATGATACTTTTAAGAGAGAGAAATACATAAGCATTAATAAATATGAAAGAGAGTTAGGGGCAAAGTAGGAAAAACCACATTAAATGATGAGAGAATGTGAAATGAGCTCTTATACCAAAACCATTCAAATTTTGGGCTCTTATATTAGGGACCGGAGGGAGTATAACCAAAAAAAAAGGAAGTGATTTTTTTGTAAGGTTTCTTGTTTTGGAAGACTTTTTGTTGGAGATGAGTTGCCATGCATGATCATGTGCCATCTTAAGACTTGGTGCATGTACAATGTGGAGGCATGTATGGTGGTCGAGGGGGCCTAATCAGCTGGAAAGTTGGATTGGTTTGTTCTGGTGATTACTGAAAGTGTTTGGATAAGAAAGGATCAAAACAGGGGCAGAAGACTTGCAAATTTACAAGCAAAAGATATGTGCCTCTGTCATGCTATTAGCCTATGAACATGAAAACAGAACTTAAAGAAATCCAAGAACCAAACCAATATGACACAAGCGCTGCGTGGTTGACAGCCTTTGATTTCTTTATAGATGTTTACACCACGTATTGTCTTAAATGAAACAAACAAGAGCTCCGAGTATGCAAACCAGATAAAAGTCATTTAGTTCAGTTCCATAGTTTTTATCTCTTATCAAAAACTAATTTGTTTGTGTTATGTTTCTTGCAGATTGAGAAGCAAGTAAATGAGGTTGAACAGTTCTACCAATCCCCTTCTAATATTCAGACCAGCGGCAATTCTAAAAGTAGTTCACTCATTAAAGACAAGGGACGAGAGAAGCATTTTTCTAGTGCTGAGAAGCACCAGCAAAAGGCATTGAGAACGGAAGTAGCTGCTGCAAAGAGGATGCAAGAGCTCATGCGCCAGTTTTCAACTATACTTCGTCAGGCAAGTACAATTATGCTGCTATTTTCATTTGGTTCTGCCCACTAATGCCATTACATTTCTTTGTGTTCATTTATGTTAATTTGTGTTTTTAATTTTGAATAGGTATCAACATTTCATGTATTATTTAATTTTTTTTATCATATAATTATTTTGTTTAAATAGTTACCCGTTTAGTTTGCATGGTAATATATTGATACTCATTTAGTTTTTAAATTTAGAGGCATATATTACCCTATCCCTAACTACATCCTTCTACTGTTCTCCTTCTACTGTTCTTCTTATTAATAGTGGTGTTGAGGTTATTATGATACCTGCATGCTCAGTCTGTTGGGATTCGTCCAATGGAGTCTTGTTGAGGTGGTGACTCTTTTTGACCCAGTCTGATGAGTTCCATGCCTGCAATATTTAGTAGATTGTGGGTCATTTCAACCCATTTGCTAGATTTTTCTCGAAACTTAATATCAGCGTGTGCGACAGTGTGCACTGTGCACTTTCAATTGTCCATGCCATTTGCCTAGATTTGATCAAAGGGATTTCATTCATATCGTTGATGCTGGTTAATGTTTTTTGAGACTTTATTTTTTCAGATGATTACGTAGAAGTAAGGTGAATTTCACATGATTTAGGTATCTATTTGGTTTCTTATCGAAATGATTTGTGGGTTTAGAGTTCGTTTTTAGTGATTTAGGTTCAACTGGATGCATTTTAGCTTTCACGTTAGATTTTGGAATTGACATGTCATTTACTGATGGTGGAGCCCACGTTTGGAAAATGCCTGTTTAACTCGGCCTAACAAAGAGGTTACATTTGCCTCATTTTGGTTTACAATGTATGGTTTTGCCCCATTTTAGTTTACAGTGTACAGTTTTGCCCCCTTCAATTTACCAGAGTTATAGTTGCCCATTTTAAAATTTACGGTGACTATTTTTGCACCTTTGCCCAAACACATTTTACCCAAATTTAATAAGTAATTTATTCATTGATGAATGAAGAAGGCTCTTCCAAATTGAATGAACTCATAACGGACGAAATAGGAGGAAATGAAAATACACCAAAACTTTGGTGACAATGTCTCACATATGATTTGTTATTTTATTTATATTTTGAGTTCATGCAATGTTCTTGTTAAATAAGTGTGGCTTGTGAATGCTTTTGGGTCAAACCTATTTATTTCAAGGGGCAATGGTGTAAAACATCACATGGTAATATAAAATGTGCATCTGACACCATTGTAAATTTGAAGGTTCAAAATTAACACTTGTAACTTCAAATGGTGCAATTGTGAGATTCCCGTCAGATAGGCATAGGCCTAACATCTGTTAGCCTTAACTTTGTGGCCCACCATTTCAAATAGGTTGATGTTAGCCATGTCATCAAAAAAAATGGTGGGCCCCCAGTTAAAGCTAACGGACATTAGGCTTATCCAACGGGAATTTCACAATCGCCCCATTTCATATTATTAGTGTTATTTTTACACATTCAAATTTACAATGGTGCTAGATGCACTTTTAATTTCTTATCATATGTAGTTTTGCACGTTTATGCTATTTCAAATCACATTATTATATATTGAACTATTTATAAAGTACATACATGATTGATTTAGTATAACTCTCTAGGGCGAAGGCCCAAAAATGATACATAACTATTGGCCAAGGAACAAAAATAGTACATAACTATTCCAATGTACAAAAATGATACCCAACTTTTACCATGTGATCAAAAATGATATTTTCACTAATATGACAATAGTATTAGACCTGAAATGTCCAAAATGCCCTTATAATTATATAAACTTTTACCGGGTGACGATTAATTTATAAGGGCATTTTGGACATTTCACATCTAATATTATTGTCATATTAGTGAAAATATCATTTTTGATCACATGGTAAAAGTTGAGTATCATTTTTATACCTTTGAATAGTTGTGTACTATTTTTGTTCCTTGGCCAATAGTTATGCTATTTCAAATCACATTATTATATATTGAACTATTTATAAAGTACATACATGATTGATTTAGTATAACTTTCTATTGAAAGAACCTTTGTTAGAAACATTAGTTTTTTTATCCTCTATTGGATTTTGGTAATTTCGTTTAGTATAAAAAAGGGTCAATCCAATTCTAGTCCCCACTTGGTGAGGGTGCTAGGGAAGGGAATATACTAGGTAGTCTAACCCTTGCCTTTTGCAAAGAGGCTGATTTGAACCCACGACCTTAGACCCTACTGTAATTTCATTTAGTATAATGGTAATTTTAATACTCTCATTAGGTTTGTCTATATTGATTTGCATGAACAAATAGTTGTGAACTTTGGATGTGTCAAAGTAATATTTTAGATTTTTTCCCCCTATTTTTACATATAAGTCCTTTTCCGATGTGTCAATGCTTGTAAACTGATGATCTTTCATTTGAAAAATCAGTCGTGACATGTTATATGATTATTAATGGCAAGAGTTAGTTAGATATTCAGCTGTAAGTTGGGTTAGTTAGGGAGGGTTGTTATATTTCTTACGTTCAGACAAGGGTAGGCTCTAAATATGAATTATGTTAATAAGCATATTAGAAGTATTATTTAGACCGGACCTCTCTAACTCTGTATTCTAGTTTTTTTGTCTTGTTCTCCTTTCTCTACTCTCTTCATTCTATATTCTTATAGCATGTGATTTCTTTCTTATCAGATTACTCAGCACAAGTGGGCTTGGCCTTTTTTGGAGCCTGTAGATGTTAAAGGTCTTGAATTGCATGACTATTATGAGGTAATGTGATAGGATCCCACTTATTAGTGTAGTTTAGGAATATAATTAGGTTTTGGTTGTTATGGTTTTTTGTGGCAGTTTCTTTATGGGTGAAGGGGCAAAACTAGACACCGTAAATTTCTAAATGAACAACTCTAGCACCCGTAAATTGGATGGTGCAAAACCGTACATTATAAATCAAAATGAGACAAATTTAGCCACGCCGTTAAGTTGAAGCTAACAGACGTTTGTGTTGGCGTGGGGCCCACCTTCATCAAATCAAAACGTCGGTTAGCTTCAACTTAACGGCGTGGCTAAATTTGTCCCATTTTGATTTATAATGTACGGTTTTGCACCATCCAATTTATGGGTGTCAAAGTTGTCCATTTGGAAATTTACGGTGGCTAGTTTTGCCCCTTCGCCCTTTCTTTATCAGTTTGTTAGTTATTGTATTTGTATTTGAAATTGTATATCAGTTATGATATTTGAATTCTTGTGTCAGTTACAGGTCATTATATATAGATCTATTGTATAGTGTCTTGTCATGAATGATGAATGAAATTATGATGAAGCAAATTATGCTCTTCCCCTAAAACTAGATTCTGTTTAGTCCCCTCCTTTCCTCTTCCTCTCAAGAATTACAAATTCTGGTTCTAGAGTTCCTCTGCCTCTTCTTCTCTTCCCTTCTCTTCCCTTTCTACTATTTCTGTTTCTGTTTTCTCAGGTTCCATCATAATGTTGTTTTGCATCTTAGAGCTTTCTCACGGTCAATACCATTGTCAGCACAAAACTATACTTGGAAACAGTTACCAAAAAAAAAAAAGAAGAAAGAAACAGAGAAAGAAAGAGAAAAACTATGCGTGGAAACTCATACCCAAAACCTTATATTTTTTTTGTCTAAAAGTTATATATTTTTAGATACATGTTTTTGGCTTAATATGTTGTTTTTCCGATAATCATCTACTTTTTGTCTTGGACCTCTTAGTTTAGCCCTTTTCCTCAATTGTATATCTGAACGAAATATTATTTTTTTCGTTCTTAGATTATTGAAAAGCCCATGGATTTCGGTACTATAAGAAGTAAAATGGAAGCCAAGGATGGTACCTGTTATAAGAATGTTCGAGAGATATATGCTGATGTAAGGTTGGTTTTTAAGAATGCAATGAAATACAATGATGAGAAAAATGAATATCATGTTATGGCGAAATCCCTGCTGGAAAAGTTTGAGGAGAAATGGCTGCAGCTGTTGCCTAAAGTTGCTGAAGAGGTAATTAAAGGAATGGCTTAGGGTACATAACTATTTGAAATTGGTTCTCTACTCATCAAGAAGATTAGTAGGAACAATAAGCATATCTATACCATTTATATCTTATTTGGAAGCCTAGATTTGTTTAAGATTCTGTATCTGTTTTACTATCACTCTTAATAAATCAAATCTTGACAGTCCAGATGAAATCTAAATGGTTGAAATATGCTTAGCTCTCCCTACTCATCTTATATTTGAGTAGGGAAACCAGTTCCATAATTATTCATTTTACAGTTGCTTTTTTTGCAGCTGCAACGATTTTAGCTCACTCATGACATATTTTTTTTCCTAGGGCAAAGGTGCACCTAGTAGCATGGTAATTTCTAAAAGGTGCACCTAGTAGCATGAGAAAACTTAACTTCAATGGAAGAAAAAACAAATTTGCTCCATTTTAAGTTATAAGTGCCAAATTTGCATTTAAAAATTACCATGCTACTCGGTGCACCTTTTAGAAATTACCATGCTATTGGGTGCACCTCTGCCCTTTTTCCTAATATTTTACCTTTATGTGTTTGATTATTGCAGGAAAAAAGGCTTCAAGAGGAAGAAGCAGAAGCACATTTAGATATGCAGCTTGCGCAAGAAGCCTCTTATGCCAATATGGCTAGGGAGTTAAGCTTTGAGGTTGGCTAAATCTTAGCTTAAGCCTTCAGTTATTTCCAGTCCTCGTCAAGTGTGTTGCAGAATGTTACTATTAATGTTTTCTCAATGACTGCAGCTTGTTGATGTTGACGATAATCTGAAGAATCTCAAGGAAATGGTGATTCAAAAGTGCAGGTTTGTGAAGAATACCAATTTCAACTATAGAAAGATACTATGAATTTGTTTGTCCAATTCATTTAAATCTCCCTGGGAATAATAATTCTGATAGAACCTTCCTATCAATGGAAGACAGCAGAAAAAGGCTAAAAAGTTTAGGTTTCTTTTAGAACTCAAGCGAGTCTTTGAAAAAATCACAAACAATTGCATTTGGATGGCTTCAGCTTTCTCCCCATGTGCTTGTCATTTCTTCATGATTTTTTGGTGAAATTTAATTCAATCATGAAACATTTCTTCTCCTAGACAATGACTTGCCTTGAAGGATATTAGTGTCACTGAATGGGAAGGATCTTCCTTCATGCAGATCAGTTGCTTCTCTTTCATATTGTTCATTGTGTGTTGGCCCATGTTTACTCTTACCTATCCTTAGACTAAGTCTGCTTCCCCAAGCTCAGATGATTATAATTCCTTGATGACTATGTGGGGCTGGATTTCCAGATATAAATTTCTACCTACTTGATCTCCTCGTTGATGCTTGTATTTGACATTTTGTGCTGGGAGCTTTGTCCTTCCCACCTGTAATGTTTGCAAGAAAAATTCTTGTGTGTATTTCTGATCAGAGATGCATACAATTTATAGAAGGAGGAGGGGATAGTTTCTAATTAAGAGGGGATATTTTCTAATTTATGTGTATATGATCACTGCCTATAACTATGATATCCCCATATATCCTCCTGAAATCATGGTATTCAATCAGCATTTATGATGGTCACAAATAATTCAAATCTGACCAGTTACGTAAAGTAGACCTAGGTTAAAATTGGTTAAAATTAAATGGGCATGTGATTAAGCCCATATTCCCACACCACCAAGTGTCCGTCTCAGTTGAGGTTAGAGATATCTGAAGAGTTTGTAGGCTGTTGGAGTTTAATAACATCATGCAATTTATGTGGCTGGCTACACTTAGTGAGATAAGGTTTGTTGTTTCTGCTTTGCCTTTCACCATCCACTGCCAGAAGCACCAGTTTGTAAGGTCTTTTTTTTTTTGCATTTATAGTTAAGCCCAACATTCTCATCACATTTGAAGGAAAGGCACAACTTCTTTCTAGATGACTGAGCATCTAATAGATTCCTAAAGTTCTTTTCCCTTTTTCCGAGGGCCATTTAGTACGTGACCTTGCCTTGGGCTTGTTTCTTGTAGAATGGGGATTTTGGGTGGCGGGGCAAGAGAGGTATTAAGATATAGAGAACACAGGAGACTGAGAGGAGGGGGGTTAGATAAAGGGGGCACCAAGGGCAGAGAACTTTTCCAAAATTAGATTCCTTTCTCCTGTGTTATGGGTCATACCTTATGCCCTGTTGTTAGAAGGAAAATTTTTAGATGGAAAAGGAAAATGGCCATTTTATCATGGTATGGTTTTTTTGGTAGGAAAAAATTGGCATCCCAAGGATGTTCTCTTCCCATGTATAAGGGAAGGCGCCTTCCCTCAAATTAGGGAGGGAAGATATTTTCCTATGGAGATATGTCCTATCAACCCTCCAAGCATCCCTGCCTCCCTAATTTTTGAATGATAACTTGTGGATTTTGTATTTTATTCTTTATCTTTAATTCATCATTTTCCTTTCTTTCCTTTTTGGCACCAAACGTGCATGTGGCTGTAAATTTTCCCTTCCCTTCCCTTCCTTTCCCTCCCCTTTCATCAAAATACATTATCTCTACCAAATGGGTTCTTGGTTTTCTTGCTTCTGAGTTCTGCTTTAACCTCATCCCTTAACCCAATTTTTTAAACATATAAATTAATGAACATATAACCTTTTCTTTCAATGTGGTCAGCTCATGGTCTCGTTTGTTTATCTTCCCTCTGTCGCTTTATTCCCCATTCTCATACCTCAACGCACTAATGCTTAATTATATGAGTATGACTTTACGAACAGTCAGAATGAGACCATTGATTGTCTGAAAAGTGTTAGAATCTTAGTATTTAATATTTTGATTAGGAGAAATTATGTTTTGATTACGCATTTACTTCCTGATTGTATTTGATTGTTATTTCCTATTTTCATCTCCTTTACTCTCCTATATAATGTACCCTTGCCATAGAGCATAAACATCAATAAGAGAAATCTATATTTTCCTTACATCTTTCTTCTCTTCTCAAATCAACATAGTACCAGAGCCTTGTTCGAACCTGAGGAAAATGTTTCGTTCCCGCTGAGATAGCAGAGAGAGAGAGAGAGAGACAACAAAGTAATTCGGCCGGTGTAGATCTAGAGCAATCCATGGCGAGTTGCACGACACCGCCACCACCGCTGAGTTCGCGAGGCCGAGTTCGGCCAAAACCTCCTTCCCACCGTCATTCTGAGCGGCGCGTAGCCGTCACGCGCCACCACAGAAGCGGAGCGTGGCTCCCACGCGCCACCACACCTCTGGCGCGTGAAATCCACGCGCCACCGTACACGGCCGCCAGAATTCCGCCTTTTCCAGAAACGTGTTTTCAGCCTGTTTTTCCACCTCTGTCAGCCGCATTAACTCCTTCAAAATTTGACAAATCAGATTCTCATCCCATAGTTCTAATGGGTAGCTCCTCAAAAGGTTCAGTGAAGCCTGAAGTAGCACCAAAACTTATGTCAGAGCCTCAGGTGATGATTATCGATTACAAATCAAATGTAAACCTTGTTCAATCAGGTAATTCCATAATAGCCCTTAATACTGCTATGACCGCTGATGATACATGGATCGTTGACTCGGGAGCTACAGATCATATGACTGGAAATAGAGGTTTATTCAAAACTCTTAGATTATGTTCGGAAAATCTTAGAGTTAAAGTTGCAAATGGAGTTGTTACAAAAGTTGCAGGAATTGGTTCTGTTTTGTTGACAGAACACTTAGAAGTTCACAATGTTCTC
The DNA here is from genome assembly GCA_029929735.1 of Mimosa pudica. Taxonomy (NCBI): domain Eukaryota; kingdom Viridiplantae; phylum Streptophyta; class Magnoliopsida; order Fabales; family Fabaceae; genus Mimosa; species Mimosa pudica. The sequence continues at coordinate 2,110,459 of JAKELP010000039.1, read as the reverse complement.
TTTGTTCCTGCGCTTACTTGTAATCTGATATCTGTGAGTAAATTAATTAAAGGCAAGAGATGTAGAGTGATCTTTGATGAAAGTGGGTGTACTTTTCAGGATTTAAACTCGAGGAGGACGATTGGCAATTCTAAGGAATGAGATGGACTCTATTATCTTGAAGGCTCTAACCGAAGGAAACGAGAAGCAAATAAGGCACTTGTTAGCTCGCATTCGAATAATGAAGATGTTCTTTTGTGGCACCAAAGGTTAGGCCATCCAAGTTTTGATTATATGAAGCATTTGTTTCCAAGTCTATTCAATAAAAATTCAGTACCATTTTCTTGTGAAACTTGCCAACTTGCAAAACAAAAACGATCCACCTATCCTCAACTATCTTATAAGCCGACCGCACCCTTCACAATAATCCATAGTGACATTTGGGGGCCTGCTAAAACCAAAACCCAAGCCAACGCCAGATGGCTCGTAACCTTTATTGATGATCACACTAGAACTACATGGGTTTACCTAATGAAAGAAAAATCTGAAGTTAACCAAATATTCCAAAGTTTCTACTCTTATGTAAAAAACCAATTCCACACCTCTATCCAAATTTTAAGGAGTGATAATGTTAAGGAATACTTAAGTAGTTCTATGAAAGAGTTTATAACCAAGCAAGGTATCCACCACCAAACCTCTTGTGTGTACACCCCTCAGCAGAATGGAGTGGCTGAAAGGAAGAATAGACACCTCCTAGAAGTAACTAGAGCCATTATGATAGAAAGAAATGTCCCTAAAATATTCTGGGGAGATGTCATCCTTACCGCTGCCTACCTTATCAATCGTATGCCATCCAAAGTTCTCAACTTCTCCACTCCTATACAGAAACTCCTTGAAACCTACCCCAACTCTCCACTCATTCATACCTTACCTCCAAAAACTTTTGGGTGTGTCGTGTTTGTTCACAAACAGGCTGAGAGCAAACTTGATCCTAGAGCAGAAAAATGTATATTTGTTGGGTATTCTCCAAGTCAAAAGGGTTATAAATGCTACAGTCCAACCACCCGAAAAACCATTGTCTCAAAGGATGTAGTGTTTTACGAGAGTGAGGCATACTATCCCAAATTACCCATTCAAGGGGAGAGTAATGGTACAGAATGGCTAATTGTGAATCCCACACCTAAGTCAAGCCTTGAACAAGAGATCTTAGTTTACCCTGAAATGTTAGAACTGTCATCTAACCTAGTAGACTCTGAAAGAGCCATAGCCATCCCAGAAATAGAAATCACACAGGACAACCTCAATGAACACAATCCTCAACCCATAGTGGAAAACAATGCTGAAATCAATACTGAGATGGTCTCTGAAGATCAACTTGATGAGGAATTACAATCAGGTAATACTGCAACTGATAATAGAGTTCCTTCTGTTCCAAGGAATGACCATGAATCTAACTCAAGAATAGATCTTGAAGAGATGGGCTGGCCTATTGCTCTGCGAAACGGGGTAAGATCTTGTACTCAGCATCCTATTCAGAAATTTGTTTCTTATGGTAATCTGTCTGCAAAGATGCAGAGCTTTGTAATTAACACTGCTCAGGTGAAAATCCCACACACCTTCCAGCAAGCTATGACTGATCCTAATTGGAAGTTAGCTGCAGAAGAGGAGTTGAGGGCTCTCAAAGAGAACAAAACATGGGAGATTACAAATCTTCCGAGAGGGAAGAAGGCAGTTGGATGCAGGTGGATATTTACTCCAAAATTTAATCCCGATGGGAGCATTGACAAGTATAAGGCCAGATTAGTTGCAAAGGGGTACACTCAGACATATGGCATTAATTACGAGGAGACGTTTGCTCCAGTTTGCTCCAGTTGCCTTTTTTGAATGGTGACTTAGAGGAAGAAGTGTACATGGAAGTTCCAGAGGGTGTCAAAGCCCCTAATAACATTGTATGCAGGTTGAAGAAGTCTTTGTATGGATTAAAACAGTCTCCAAGAGCCTGGTTTGACAGATTCGCTAGAGTGCTGAAGAAGATGACCTTTGTTCAGGGACAAGCAGATCACACCTTGTTCACTAAACATGATGGTGATAAAGTGACAATTTTAATTGTTTATGTTGATGATATTGTTATTACAGGGAATGATGAAAGTTCCATAGCTCAGCTGAAACAAGCTCTAGCAAATGAATTCCAAGTGAAAGATCTTGGTCAGATGAGTAACTTCCTTGGCATGGAGATAACCAGAACCAGGAAAGGCATTAATGTGTCCCAGCGCAAGTACACACTATACTTGCTACATGAGACTGGGATGCTAGATGCAAAACCGGAGGAGACTCCTATGGATGACAAATGCAAACTGGAAATAAAGGAAAAGGGAGTTCCTGCTAATACTGAGAGATATCGGAGACTTGTTGGGAAGTTGATATACTTAACTCACACACGTCCAGATATCAGTTATGCAGTGGGAACTGTGAGCCGATTCATGCACCAACCACAAAAGGAGCATATGGATGCAGTTATGAGAATACTTGGGTACTTGAAGGGAAATCCAGGTAGAGGAATATTCTTTAAGAAAGGCACAGCTAGGAATTTGGAGATCTATATTGATGCAAGTCATGCAAGAGACCTAGAAACTGGAAGATCTATCACAGGTTATTGCTCATATCTCTGGGGAAACTTAGTTACTTGGAGAAGTAAGAAGCAGGACATTGTATCGAGAAGTAGTTGTGAAGCTGAGTTAAGAGCTGCATGTCTTGGTGTATGCGAAGGAATCTGGATCATCAGATTGCTACATGAGTTGAGAATTCCCTTTGATGGTCAACTGCAAATATGGTGTGACAACAAGTCCAGTATCGAGATGACAAAGAATCCTGTTTATCATGATCGAACAAAACATGTGGAGATTGATAGACATTATATTAAGGAAAAAGTAGAGACGGGGATCATGGCATTGACACATGTCCGTTCTTCTGAGCAGATTGGTGATATGATGACTAAACCACTTGCCCGACCTCTATTTGAAAGATTCCGAAACAAGCTGGGAATGATCGACATATATTCTCCAGCTTGAGGGGGAGTGTTAGAATCTTAGTATTTAATATTTTGATTAGGAGAAATTATGTTTTGATTACGCATTTACTTCCTGATTGTATTTGATTGTTATTTCCTATTTTCATCTCCTTTACTCTCCTATATAATGTACCCTTGCCATAGAGCATAAACATCAATAAGAGAAATCTATATTTTCCTTACATCTTTCTTCTCTTCTCAAATCAACAAAAAGTAGAGCTGTTATTATTAAAAGTAGAGTTGAAAAGTAGACCATTGATGGTGATGGACAAGAGCTTGGACAGTTGGGGTGCTACAGTTCAGTCTTTGAATGCACACACATACCCACTAACCATTTTCTTAGGGTTTTAGTTGTTTTAAAATTTGAATGATTTTTCTTATTCTGAGTACATCCGAAGTTTTTCTATGTACAAGTAGCTATACAGTCATTAAACCATTTACTTTCAAGCAAAGAAAAGCCCTTCCAACCATTGCAGTGGCTCCTAGCATGGAAGTTGCCACCATTAGTTATAAGGAAAATATCACTGACAAGATTTGCTCCAGAATTTTGTTTGTCTACATTCTTGTTCTTTTAATGTATGACTTTGGAATTTTCTAAATTCAATTCGTGACAATGCTGCAGGAAACTGACATCGGAAGAGAAAAGAGCACTCGGGACAGCCCTTGCGAAATTATCTCCTGAAAACCTTAGCAGAGCATTGCAGATAGTTGCTGAGAATAATCCCAATTTTCAAGCAACTGCTTCCGAGGTGGACCTCGACATAGATGCTCAGGTTTTTCTCACCTTCTAGTTACTGGTGTTCACTTTCAAGTACATCCTCTAATTATTGATATAAGATCTAGTTTGTTGTTCAATTTCTTCATTAAAATAGATCCTATATTAGAGACTGGAGGGAATTTTTATCTAACACATTCCCCTTCCTATGCTTTATTTTGCATGTTTCTTACTGAGCTACCACTTCCTTTTTTTTGTCTACTACTGCTATATTCAGAGTGACTATACACTATGGAGGTTAAAAGTTTTTGTCAAAGATGCTCTGGAAGATCATGAAAAGGCCACTGTGGATAATGCTTTTTACAACAATGATTTTAGTGAAGACTTGAAAAACATCTCCAAGAGGAAGAGAGAATTTTGTGATGCACAAGCGAAGACAAATGTGAAAAAAGCTAAAAAGACGTCTAATTGATGCTTCCACCACCAGTGCAAAGATACGCGAGTATCTTTGGACAGCCCATTGGTTTGTTTGATAATTGTTCAATTAAGATTTGCACTTCCTCCGATCCTAAATATTAGATCTAGTTAACTTTTTTGGAGAGAGTAAGGTTGCAAATAGGCTATTAAATTATGACATATTTGTTATATTAGATTATCCATTAGTTTATAGTCAAATAAAATAGTTTAAGGGTAAAAAAATTAGGTAAATCAATTTATAATTGACTTATTTTGTTATTTTTTAGAATTTTCCAAAAAAGTCAACTAAGTCTTATATTTTGGATTGAAGGAAGTATATTATAGCTAGTGCTAATTTTTTTTCCAGTTGCCCCATAATTTTGATCCACAATGCAGCTTCATAGACTTTTATGTGCAATACTGTAAATCTTAGTCCTTATGTTTCTGCATGCAAATTTTCTTTCGTTTTAATTTTCCTTTTTTTGAATTAGTGAGTATATAATTAGAATCGAATCCGTACTTTCAGTTGAAGGCAACCTTATTATTTTGCAGAGGTTGTGTTTTTGCTGTTGTTTGAGTGCTTTTAAGGTTGAATTAATTGGTTATATATATGATTTGAATTTCGTTCAGGCACATTGTAATTAGTGTGCAGCGCAGCCAATGTTGATTTGGGTGTAAATGATAAACCCTATGTCACCAAAAAATTACTTGATAAACTCCTATAGAATAGTAGTAAACTTGGGTCTCCCAATGCCTGTGCAATTAAATTGTGAGCTTATAACTATTATCAATAGAAAGCATAATATAATGGAAGCAAAATCAAAATAAAAAATATGGTCAAGAAATCTATTTCCTAACTTAATGGCTACTGTTTTTGTTTTTTTTTTTCAAGAGGAAGCATAATATAATGGAATCAAAATCAAAAAGGGAAGGTTAGGATTGATATCAAATTATCAATAAAGCATCCCTCTCCCAATGCTTCACAAACTATTATAGTTCTCTTAAGTTGTTCTTGTAAATTAACCTTGTGTAACTATAAATATCGTCTACCAACTAGGAGAATCTACTTATAGGACCAAACTTGTTTTATTTACCACATTCCATATGTGTTCACTCCAATTCTTCAATGGAGTAGAATCTAAATATGAATCAAAGAATCATTAATTCAACATTCAAACACTAAGAACTAGCTTTTGAACAAAAAGAAAAAGAAAAATTTGAAGAAAAAAACATTATGAACTAGCTAGCAAAATAAGATGAAGAATTACAAAATATGTCTCTGAACTTTTGAATTAGAGATGAACATGTTAAAATGACTGAGTTTTGATTATAATCAAAAATACTCCAAGCCTAAAGATGAAATGATCCTTGAATGATTAAATCTAGGCGCAATAATACTCAAAAGATATTGGCTAGTAGAATCAGGGTAAGATTGAAGCATAAAAATATAATGATATAATCTACCCAACCCAATAGGATTCTCGAAGATTATTGGCTAAACAAACCTGGGCAACATTAGAACAAAAGGAAACTATGAATATAGTTGCCCAGTTGATTAGGAATGGTCTCAACATAATTAATTGACTTATTTTGTTATCTGAGAGTGTTCAAGTAAAGAACGATGATTGGTAATAGGTTCAATAATTGAGAAGATCAAGAAAACTTAGTTATAAAGTATGGCTTGACTTAGGACTCAAACGAACCTTTGATAATCTAGAAAAGTCATTACCCAATCAATGAAAGATATATTTGCTTGATTATAAGAGGCCTAGCTCATATGTATACAAGGGCAGATTAGGACAAAAATCAGAATGGACTTCAAATACTAAATTGGTCACTTCTCCGATTAGAGTGCTCTGTATTCGAACAGAGTCCTTCAGCCATAATTGCATGTTATCCTACGACTATGCAAAAAACAAGAGCTTAACCGTTTAGAACTTTGGCCTAATCAAATGGAAGAGACTTAGCTAGACTTCAAGAAGAATCAGGTTAGACTAAGTCATGAGCAATTAGAAATGCCTAATGGAATAAGATACTATGAGTGATAATCTTTATTCAATTAAGGTAATTTAGTCGCAGGACTATGGCCAAAATAACATAGAGGCTAAGTGATTATATAAAGCTGAGCGATTAGGAGACCTAATCCCTTGACCATACCCACAAAATCATATTTGTACTCTAATCACATATTCAAGTGTGTAGGTCTTATTCTAAGCATAATATTATCATGATTGAATTGGAAAATGGAAGTGATGAGTGAGTAAAGCATGATGATTGATCTAGTGATGCACTTCGTGTCAAAGTACAATATCCAGACTTTTTTCTATAGAATGTGTCAGGCCTACATATTAGGAAGTTATTGTTAGTCCCAACTACGTACTGCAATTAATGAAGAAAGAAGAGATGAAGATCTAAGAAATAAAGCTACAGAGTGACAACATCAAATCATCAACATATTTGTCATTTCTCATCAAGAATCAAGCAACGGTCACAAACAACTAGTCTCAACAGTTGGAACTTCAATAAAACTATAAAAGCAACAATATTCCAAGTTGAAGAGTGCGCGAGAAGAAGAGAAGAGAAGTGGGCAGAAATGAAAATTCAAAAAGAAATAAATGGCTACATTTCAGCTTCCTATTGTAACTGGTTTAAACAAAAAATTAGTGGATTGAAAATCTCTAGTGGAGATTGAGGATTGGATGTAGGTCAAGGTAGTGACCTAACCAGGATAAATTCTTGATAGCATTCTCTCTTTCTCTAGCACTCTTTTTTTGTTGATCACTGGCCGGTTTAATCCGGACTCGAGGGATAACCTTCCTTTATTTGCGATGAATCCAAACCTTTCTCTTCAAAATTTCCCCTCTAGCCAACTCCTTTCCATCTGATAGTCTCCCTTGTTTTGACTGCCCAAGGTTCCCTCAAGTTGACCCTCAAATGCATGCAGAAACTCACTTGATAAGCTGTCCACATTCATTGCCAAATCTTCCTCATACTTTGTCCAGATATATTGCTCACATTTGAGCTCAGTTGGCAAGGGTTTTTCTTCCTTCTCTTGCTTGGCCACTTCCCTCCTTTGAGCTCCCTTATATTCCTACAATTTTGGACATGTATTATTGTTCATAAAGTTTGCAACTTGGCTTTGAATGAACTTTTCTTTCTCATGCAACTTGCTGCCTGAATTTGGAGAAGGAATGGACTTGATTTCTTCATGTTTTTGACCTCCATTATTTAACATTCTTATTTGGACGGAAATTATAGAGAAAGTGGTGAGAATAACATCTTTTCCTTGCCTCCAAAATGCCATCCAATGTCATCTTGAAATTCGCTTTTCCTCTCATCTTTTGACAAACTATTTGAGAGTGGTGGAAATAACTTTTCCTCCTCTCCTTCTAGGGTAAGTGACTGTGGCATCCCACATTATAATTCACATGAAATGTGATTTAATTTGCATCCCCACTCCTTTCATAAGTCAATTATCATTTTCTCCTAGAAAAAAGAGAAAGAATAACAGCACAAGTGGAGGCATAAGGAATTTTGCAATAAAAACACTAAAACCACATTTGTTTCTCAATTCCATCAACTAAGTGCACACTCTAATTAATATATCATTTTATAATGCATTTTCACACAACTAATCCATTGATTCCAGCCACAAATGAAGACTTAAATGAGTTAATTTCATGAATTATCAGTAACTCCTACAATTTTTCTTAACTTGAAGATGATAATCAATGAAGACATCTTCATCCCCCCATCTTCATCGGCATCTCATTGAAAAAACAATAAAGCCATCAGAAATTGTTGAAAAAGTAAGGGAATCAATAGGATGAGAACAAAAAACAAGAGAGTTAGCACCTCAAAAATGTTTTTTTTAATGTCAACTGCACTTTCTGGTAATTGTGATTAGTATATTTGCACCATTTCTCTAAGCCGATATTATATTGCACATCATAATTTTAAAAAGTGTAGTCCACAATTGAAAAACTCCACCATAAGACCCAAAGAAGACCCACATTAAACATCATTATTTTGCTTTATACTCAGTTTGGGTCATAGTCTTTATCATTTCAGTGGGCCCATGACAATCATGTTGGACTAGTTAGTGGCTCATCAGATTCCCCCTCCTTCCCATGGGTCTTTGATTCGATGCTCGTCACCTGTATTGTTCATCACCACAAATACGCATAAACATTTTAGCACATATATAATGGGCATCAAAACTTCTCTCCCAATGGAGCTCACCATGTGCTTATTTATTTGTGTGTATTTGTAGTGATAAAAAAGTGTACCCTCCCACACCCCATTATCATACTGCACTATTAGTGATGCTTTTTTTGCTGGTCACTTGTATTTTTCAATATTAACTAATCATATTCTATTGAAACACTGTATGGACTAAACATAAACATTTGTTTAATGTTCATTAAATTGTTGAATTGATGGTATTTTGAATAAATTTTGTTTTCAAAAATGAAACATACTTATTTTAATCTCAAAATATACGTATATAACTCCCCCTTAACTTCATGTACGTTATACTCCCCCATGTCCTTAATATATAACTCGTTATGTTAATGTTAATGGCAAAGTATGGTTTTTCTTTTATTAGTAGGGCCTCTGTCAACATTATTATTTTCTTAATAAGCAATGTTTAATGTCACGACATTAAAGAAAGTTTTTATTTTCTCTCACCTATCGTCTTATGTTTTCAATCATACGCACTAATCAATCATATGCGTTTGCTTAGCTTATCATTTTGTTCTTTTATTTAATTTTCACAATTAACGTAACTGAAGTTATTAATCTTCAAGAATCTAATCAAAATGCTAAGGTAAAATGTAAATCAATTACAACCAATCTCTGAAGCTCACCAACATTCTAAATCAATATAAAATGTGAAAATAACATAAAAAACCATAATTTATTTTTGGCACGCAGGATCCATTACCTTTTATATACATTCTTTTGTAGACAACTGTTATATTACCATCTATATCTCACAATTGTTCATTTTTTTAGCACACACAATTGTTCATTTTAGAAACACATATTTTGCCATCAATTTTGATTTAACACAGGTAGTTCTTTTTTATAGCTGGTGTAAAAATTTGCTAAACTTTTTAATTAAGGAATATCCTTTTTACAGGAAAATTTTCTTCAATTTCGATGTTCTCAGTGTTTTGTCTTATTCTACTTTCCTATTCTTTTTTCATGGGGCTTAAGGATTGGAAAGCCTAAACTGAATTTTTTTCAGGTTTCCTAACCTTGTGCTTCTGTTGTTTGATAATTCAATTGATTATTTATTCTAATTTTATGAATTACTCCCTCCGCTTCTAAATATAAAATCACTTTTTAATTTCAATTTTGTTCTTGAATATAAGCAACGTTTTAGTTTTTCTCAATTTTTTTTAAACAAACCATAATAATCCTTGTCTATAATATATAAGCAAAAGTAAGAGAGTGAGAATGAAGGTATATATGATTAGGGTAGATTAGTGGTTTAGAATGGTTATTTGAAGGGCAAAATAGAGTCATTGTTTGCACTAGTTTTTATTAGTTTTTGGCTCTTGATGTTATGTGTATGTTGATTCTGTGCTTCTTCTTATCGTGTCTCTTGTTGACAAATTTTCTAGGGGCTCTTGAGCTATATGTTGTGGCTTGACATTTGTGCCATCTCTCTTGTTTTAAAGTTTCCCTCTTAGTAGCACATCTGTCATCCTTCAGGATAAGCCTGGGCTCGTTTGAAGTGATTTGTAGGTGATATTGGTGCTTGCTTTAATATTGCCTCACCCCCTTACTTTTGTGTTAGCTGCTTTTCTAGCACTGTTATGATTCAGATATGGATATGCTTTTGTTTTTGTTTTGAGCTCTCAACGTTCTTTTTTATTGTAGTTTATGTTGCTTCAGGTAGCTAGTTTTAGTTTTTTATTACCATTGCACTTCAGTGGTTTATATTAGGTTTTTATAAAAGAACTCGATAGTTTGTATATCATTTTACTTATCTTTAATAAATTTGTCAACCTATACAAAAGTATCATTATGTTTTAAAGCAAGGGTATTACGCTATTGTGATTGATTACAAATCTGCAATATATGATTGCATCATTTAGGGATAAGTTGGCTTGTCACCATCCAAAATTTTAATTATTGCGTCATAATCTTTCATTATTATAACTATTGTTTTGAGCATTTGACCAATATTTAGAATTTACCATATGGTAAATGGAAGATTCCTATGCTCTCGTCATCATTGAGTTTCTATCCCATTGATAATGACCTCATAAACCATCCGCAGATACTCATGCACTACTCTCCTAATACATAAATAGGGGGGGGGGGGGGGGGGAGGGAGTTATAATAGATAAAATAAAACGTAACTTATTTTCCAAAAGCATATATATATATATATAGAGAGAGAGAGTCTCTCTAGTTCAATATATATATTATATATATATAAAAGCTTAAAATGACTGAACTATGCAAATAAAAAAAATTATAAAAATTGGTTAAATACAATAAGTATGAAAAGCATATTTTTCCATTTTATGATGATACTTCATAAGTGGCCAAATGGAATATGATAACTGGGATAGTATATCCATGCTAGGTAGACACCAGTAGGAGTATTATAATCAAGCTTAGGCTTGCCCTTTGAAATGAAAAAAAAATACAAGAGGTGAAATGGTTTTATGTTGTAGACTTATTGTTCTAGTGGCAAGTGTGGTAGAGGTAGATGGTTGTTAACGCAGACATGTTATATGAAGGCGTTCATAAAATATTGACGGATAAACGAAATATATTGTCTTACTAAATATATAATAAAATTTTGTTTTTCACATCTTCTCCCAACCCCACTCACAAATTTCTCCTCTTTTAAAAATAATTTCTTTAATCCAAAATAAACAACGACCAGGGAGGGATAGATGGCTTAAAAATTTTCCTAGCCAAACAAATGGAGCTAGGGAACAAATCCCCTTCAAAAATTTTATATCGAACATATGTAACTAATATCTTTTACAAATAGAAACAAATCATTATTTGAAAAATTAATTAGTACCCTAATTATTAGTAATTAGTGAGCATAAATGTTTGCAATTACTTATAATTAGAAGAAATGCGTAAATTTTTAATATATATTTATCTATAATGTATTTTGAATATATAGGCCTGTAGGCAATTGTAGCACATTTGATTTCTCCACCTCAAGCTATAATTTATTACACCCTCCGTTCCTGAGTATTAACCCACTTTTAAAAATTTCTATTTGTTTTAAAATATTAGACCACTTTTTAATTGTTACCAACTTTTTCTTAAATTAACTCTAACAATGTTTATATATACTAAACAATAATAAGAGAGGGAGAATGAGAATTAAATTATATGGTTATGATGAATTGGTAATATTATGTGTTAATAATTAATTTAACTAACATCTTTAATATAGTCAAATTAAGATAAACTGTTTTATATTTAAGAATTGAGGGAGTATTGCGGATGATTTAGGTGGAGACTAGCAGGTAGGTCTTTTGGTTGGTTGTACAGCCTTACTTTAAAGTTTACTGAACGATAGAATAGTTTCAACATGAATTAAAACATGAGAACAAGACAAATAATGGGAAGGGTAGATGTGAGGGTCGCATGTGTTATGATTACAAAGGAAATGGAGTGAGCAGCAATTCCACCTTGAGTGGAAGTGAATTTTAAACTTTTTGAACTATGCATAATTTCTATTTATTATTATATAGTGGGAAGCAAATCATATTTCATGACGCGACTCCACCATTATTTTACTTTTATTATTAATTGCGTCTTGTTTAAATAAGGAAATTAAAGCATACTGAAAATAATATAAATATTATAAAGTATGCCTTTCCATAAGGAAAATGACTAAATTTTCTTTAAAATTATAATACGACAAATAAGTCAATCCAATGATGAAAATCACAAATAAGAACCAAGGAAATGAGCTTCTAAATTTAACCAAAAGACACATATACCCTTAATTGAATTGACTTTCATGAAGCAACTTGTAAATTGTTGAACTAAACTAGGAAAGTATTGATAAGTTCAGAAACCCCTTTTTAAACTTATGAATACTAGTAACATGATACGATTCTTTATGCCTACTTTAAGGGAAAATATGACCCTTAACCCTCTCCTAAATTAGGGAGTTAATCAAAATAAGGTCCCAAAAAAAATATCAAAATACATTGAAATAATACACTTTGACTTGAGATTTTATCGATTTCAAGATTTGATTAATCCTTTTTCAAATTTTGAATAGACTTGAAATTTTCCCAACTTTGTAAAAACATAAGTGATAAATTGTAAAAAGGGCATCAAACATCTTATTAATTTTGAGGGTGCAAAAACACATTGTAAACCAAAATGAAGCATTTCGCCATATTTGTTTTTCACACCTATGGTCTTGGAAGCCCTTTTTTCAATTTAGCATGTATGTTTTTGTACCTTTTACAATTTACCATGTATATTTTTGTCCCATTTTAGTTTAGCAAGTACATTTGTGTACCTCAAAATTACCATGATATTGGGTGCCCTTTTACAATGTACCATTTATATATTTGTATATTCTCACTTCTTTTTATAATACTTCATTAAAGTTTGTGCCAGTATTTTATGCATTCTCACTATTCTTGTTTATAATTAATTCTATTATTTCTCTTCATGTTTTACAGTGTCACATTCTCTTTTATATTTCTTCTCCTTTTTAACATTATTTCTCCCTCTTATTCCTTTTTTAGTATGTATATAGTTGAAAAAAGTTTATTTTGTAATACAATTTTTTAATTATTTTTAATTGTGCTTCTTGAACAGTGTAATTTACTTTTTAGCTCATGCAAGTATGTAACAATTATATGAGGGAGAATTAAGTCTAGAATTTATTACATATTCTTTATTTCATTTTGCTTACTGTAGTCAATGGGGACGCCTCTCTTCAATGGCCCTTTGTTTTCGTTGGCCAATGATAGGATCACCAGTCGTCAAAGCATCAGCGCGTGCCAAGTACTGCCCAAATGATTTGGTGAATATTGTTCTACTGTGTCCCCCATATATGAATGTTGTTCTTCTTATATGCAACAACTGTTCAATCCAAATTATGTAAAAGGAAACTGGTATTGAAATTATTTAAAGCACGCATATTGACATATTGTTACATTTATAAGGCATTTTAAATATGTTTCACACATATGTACCTCAACCTTCATTAATTCTTCTATGAAATCTAATAATCTTCAGCTTTACTCAAGTCAAATTGTAACAAATGAAGAGTAAAATTATATGCATCTAATCCTATTTATAATATATTTTAAATATATTTCACGCAGATAAAGGAAAATCTAAAAATTTCATTAAATTAAATCTATAATAAAAACAAAAAAATCAAGTTTACCATTATTTGATAGCATAACATGAGAATAAAGTTGGGAAAATGACAAAAATGATACTTGAATTTGAGTTGGACAAAATGGAGTCTTCAATTCTAACTTGGACAAATAAGAGATAGTCACCAATTTGTCCTAAATTAAATTTGTGACTTTGTGCAAAAAGAGTAGTGAATGGCGATCTCTAAAGTAGTTAATAGCGATACTTGAGTAGTTAATGAAAATGGTAGTTGATAGCAATACTTGAGTAGTTAATGATTGACTACTCAAGTATCGGTATTAACTACTTTAGAAATCGTCATTCACTACTGTTTTTGCACAGTCACAAATTTATTTAGGACAAATTGGGGACTATCCCTTATTTGTCCAAGTTGAAATTGGAGACCCCATTTTGTCCAAATCAAATTCAAGTGTCATTTTTTTGTCATTTTCCCAATAAAGTTGACACATATCAAATATGGGGGTAAAATTGTACATTAATATAAAATATAATTCCATGACTTATAAAAGATCAAATAAAATATTATCGCGTTGTCATGTGAATAGGACCAAAGGAGCATATTCATATAAAAGATTTAATGAAGTGATATAGAAATATGATCAAATAAAATATTCTCTCTTTACCGTATAAATAGGACCAGAGGGATAATAAATATATAAGAGTTATACTTTTTGTAAACATGTCCTTGTTTATGAAAATGATCATTAAAAAATGTGGAGTAATTTTGTAATGAATACAATACAAAATTGTTGCGTACAAAACATCATGTTACTATAAGAAATTACTTGTTTTTATCCATTTTATGAGGCAAAGAGATGACATATTGTTATATTTTATATACAAAATGTATAATTTAATCATTCATTTATTGTAAATAAAGTGAATCTAGTGGATCTATTAAATAGAGTTAAAGTTAGAAGTTGTCAAATTTTAAGGTAGAATAAATGAGTTTTGAGGTCTTCTTAGATTGGTGTAAAATATGTTGGACCTTAGAAATATTGAGGAGTATTTTGACAACTGCCGGATTCACAAAACTTCAATGACTTAAGTAGAAAGATAAAGAATTATAAGAGGCAAATTATACATCGAAACCATCTTAACTTATACTCCTCTTATCCTAAATATATCCTAAATCTAATCAATAAAACACTTTAAATGTTTATTTTTATGGAGAAGTTAAGCATGTAACTTAATCACTTAAAACTATCTATAGTTATTTTTTGTTGAATTTAATTTACTTTACTTAAAAACTACTCCCTCCATTCCTAAATATAAGACACATATGACTTTTTTTTGTTGAAGTTAATGAAATAAATTAGATCACTAAATTATAGCATATGTCTTATACAATTAGATGATAGATTTATTTATATGTAGAACAAATTAGTTTTGAAAAAAACATTTACTATAGGAAATCTAAATAGATTAATTTCACCTCTTTGATTTCTCCAAAAGTCAAAAGATATTAAAAACCATACTGAAGATTGTGTTTGACTCGACTTATTTTGAGAAATAAGCTAACTTATTTTGGGTGTGTGACTTTTTTTATGTTTGACTGGACTTATTTTTCACCCAACTTATTTTAAATGAGTCAGCTTATTCATAAGCCATTTTGGTAGCTTATTTCAGAAAAAAAGCCATCTTATTTTTCTACATTACTTAAAAAAATAAACCCCTTTTAAGAAAAAGTCATCCAAACATGTTTATAAGTAAAATGGGAAAATATGTCACTCTTTTCAAAGTTCATCCAAATATAAAAATAAGTCTAACTAGAACTTATTTTCTAATTGACTTAAAAATAAGCCACTTTTCCACACCTAATTTAAACTAAGTTGATCCAATAAACATGGGTTAAGGTGCATTTTTAGTACTGTAGAATATAGAAAAGTGCACATAGCATACTATACAATATTGTGGTCCATTTGTGATAACCAAGAATTATTTTTGTGGCTTATTTAGTAACGACGTTAAATAAGTCAAGTTTGACCGTTATGTGTCAAATTTTGACCGCTAAATTGTGGGGTAAAGGAGCATTTTCAGTACTCTAGAATATAGAAGGAGCACCAAACATAATATACATAATATTGTATATTATGTTTGGTGCTTCTACTATATATTGTATATTATGTTTGGTGCTCCTACTATATTTTAGAGTACTGAAAAAGCTCCTTTACCCCACAATTTAACGGTCAAAATTTGACACATAACGGTCAAACTTGACTTATTTAACGTCGTTACTAAATAAGCCACAAAAATAATTATTGGTTATCACAAATGGATCACAATATTGTATATTACGCTAGGTGCACTTTGCTATATTCTACAGTACTAAAATGCACCTTAACCCAATAAACATTAAAAAGAAAAAGTAAAAGTAAGGAGGGATTAAACATTAATTACTATAATTTGGCAAAGGACATCTGAAAATGGTCCACTAGCTAGTTACTACTGTTTCCATGGCATCTCTTCCTGCTCTCATCTTACGCTACCAATATTGAGCACTGACCATTCCTCCCTCTCTCTCTCTCTCTCTCTCTTTCTCTTTCACTCACTCTCTCTTCTTTACTCCTTCATCTTTTTCTTCCATACTCTCTCTCTCTTTCTGTTCCTTCTTCATATTCTCCCTTCTCCATATTCTGTCCGTACACTCCATTCACTCTTTCCCCACTAATTTTTTTTTTTTTTTTGCTTTACTTTACCCTCTTCCTCTCAAGGTTGGTTGGTTTGTTTGTTTGTTTGTTTTTTCTCTTAGCTACTAACTAATACAGCTTCTTTGTTTAAAGCTTAATGTTATTATTAGCTGTCTTGAGTTTTGTGATTTCTTACACTTCCCATCTTCCTTCAATCCTTGTAGCTCCATAAACTCAAACCCTACTCATTATTTATTTATTTTTATTCTGCTTTGGATCAATCTTGCTTTATCTTAGTGTCTTGTGATTCTTGTGTACAAATCTCAGTAGATCTTTGATTGTTAATGTTTTACATACTTTCTTCTCACTTTCACTCTGCTTTGGCTTCTACCATTTCACTTTCTTTTGCTATGCTTCTGGGTTATTATTTTTTTATGTTATACTTTTGGGCTCACTCTCTTTTGTTGTTTTTTTTTATTTGATATGTGAAGGAAAAATTTTGACATTGCTTTACTAGTTGAAGCTAAAGTTTCAAGCTGAGTTTCTTTACTTTGGGTATTTTTATATTGTTCTAGTTCAGCTATTGAGGCTTATTAGTTTTGAGTTTGTTAATAGGTGTGTTTGTAATTTGTGGATCTCAGATGAATTTTTTAGCCGCCGGAGACAATCATTGCATCAAATTATGAGAAGCTTATTCATGTAATTTGTTTGTGTATTTGCATTCTGTTAATCGAAATGGAAATTTATTGTAGTGACGATTGAGTATTTAGGTTGTGAGCAACAAAAACTAGATGGAATTTGTTAAGATTTTGATTATATTCTTTAAATGAATTATTCTTTTATACACCCATCTTAATAAGGTTGGATTTCTCAGTGATGTTGGATGGTGTACTGGTGGGTTTGTTTTAGTCGTTTGTTAGATTTTGTTTCTGGGTCATTATTAAGTCAATTAATATATTCACACGTCCTCTCTTAGATTTTATAAAAAATGATGTGTTTTAACAGGTTTTGCTTAGTTTAATACTCCCTCCGCTTTTTTCTGTGAAAGTTAAGCAGATTGGACCACTAAATTATAACAAATGTCACATGTAATTAGATTATGTGTTAGTATATACGTAGAATAAATTAGTTTTGCGGGAATAAGGTGATTACAAACATTTTAAAGTGATTAGTTTTGCATCGTAATTTCTCAAAAAAAGTCAAAGTGGTCATATAATTAGGACTGGAAAGAATATCCTATTCATTTCCTTCCTGTGTCATCTCTATTCTTTATAATAATCCGCTTGCTTGTTTATCAAGAACTGTATGCCAAGATGAATTTTGCAATCAAGAAACATGATAAGAAAGTCAATTGAAACTTCTAAGCATGCTTTTCATGTAGAGTATATTTTATTTTGATATGGCTAGACTTACGAGTTATTTCTAGAAACCATGTCTAATTTTTTTTCACGTTTCAGGAATATCATTCTTGTGGATGTTTGAAGAATTTGAGTGGGAGGAATTTTCATTGGTCTTTATTTATATCTTGTCTACTGAAGGCCATTTACTATCCTAAAAAATCATAATGGTTTCTAGGTCGTATTCTAACCTGTTAGAGCTTACTTCCTGTGATTCCCCGACTTTTGGTCAAGAGAAGAAGAGGCTTCCTCGAGTGGCAACTGTTGCTGGAGTACTTTCTGAACTAGATGATGACAACAATAGTGCTGGCTCTGATGCTCCCTCTTCCATCTCTCAAGATAGGATGATTATTGTTGGCAACCAGCTTCCTTTGCAAGCTCAAAGAAAAGATGATGGAAAGTGGGACTTCACGTTGGACGAGGACTCACTACTTTTACAGCTGAAAGATGGCCTGGGAGATGATGTAGAAGTGATTTATATAGGGTGTCTAAAAGAAGAAATTGATGTGAGTGAGCAAGATGATGTTGCTCAGTATTTGCTTGACACTTTCAAATGTGTACCCACATTCCTACCTCCTGAGCTTTTCAGCAAATTTTACCATGGGTTCTGCAAACAGCATTTATGGCCTTTATTTCACTACATGCTTCCACTGTCACCTGATCTTGGTGGTCGATTTGATCGGTCTCTTTGGCAAGCTTATGTTTCTGTGAATAAGATATTTGCGGATAAAGTAATGGAAGTCATTAGCCCTGATGATGACTTTGTGTGGGTTCACGATTACCATTTGATGGTTCTGCCAACATTTTTGAGGAAGAGATTTAACAGGGTGAGGCTAGGGTTCTTCCTTCACAGTCCATTCCCTTCCTCTGAGATTTACCGAACACTTCCTGTAAGGGATGAACTTCTTAGAGCCCTTCTGAACTCTGACCTTATTGGGTTCCATACTTTTGATTATGCAAGGCACTTTCTCTCATGTTGTAGCAGAATGCTCGGGCTTTCTTATCAATCCAAGCGGGGCTACATAGGCCTTGAGTACTATGGTAGAACTGTTAGTATTAAGATTCTTCCCGTTGGAATCCATATTGGCCAGCTTCAATCTGTCATGAATCTTCCTGATACAGAGAGTAAGATCACAGAATTACGTGACCAGTTCGGAGGTCAGACTGTAATGCTTGGGGTTGATGATATGGATATCTTCAAAGGAATTAGCTTAAAACTTTTGGCCATGGAGCAATTGCTCTACCAACATCCAGATAAGAGAGGGCAAGTTGTTATGGTCCAAATTGCAAATCCTGCAAGGGGACGGGGGAAGGATGTACAGGAGGTACAAAGTGAAACTTATGCTACCGTAAAAAGGATTAATGATACATTTGGAAGGCCTGGATACACTCCTGTTATCTTGATTGACACACCACTTAAATTCTATGAGCGAATAGCTTATTATGTGATTGCAGAATGCTGTCTTGTTACTGCAGTGAGAGATGGCATGAACCTTATACCCTATGAATATGTCATATGTCGACAAGGAAATGAGAAACTAGACCAGATTTTGGGTATAAATCCAATTTCTCAAAAGAGGAGCATGCTGGTGGTATCTGAATTCATTGGGTGCTCCCCTTCATTAAGTGGGGCAATTCGAGTGAATCCATGGAACATTGATGCCGTTGCTGAAGCTATGGATTCTGCACTTATGGTCCCAGAGTCTGAAAAACAGATGCGACATGAGAAACATTATAAGTATGTTAGTACTCATGATGTTGCATATTGGGCTCATAGCTTCTTGCAAGATTTGGAAAGAGCATGTAGGGACCATCTTAGAAGGAGGTGCTGGGGCATTGGTTTTGGCCTGGGATTTCGGGTAATTGCTTTAGATCCGAATTTCAGAAAGTTATCATTTGAGCATATAGTTTCGGCTTACAAGAGGACCAAGCACCGGGCAATTCTTTTGGATTATGATGGTACCATGATGCATCCAGGAACAATCAGTACAACCCCAAGTGCTGATGCTGTTGAAATCTTGAAGAGCCTGTGCAGTGACCCTGATAATGTTGTTTTTGTAGTTAGTGGGAAGGAGAGAAAAACTCTCACTGACTGGTTTTCTTCATGTGAAGGACTAGGCATTGCCGCAGAACATGGTTACTTTTTGAGGTATGCTATTTCTTCAATCAGTTTTCCTCTGATTCCAAACAAAGAAGCTGAATACTGAAATATTGATTGAATGTTTTTATGATGATTGTGCATAGATATTGTATACTTTTGACCTTTTTTCATTAGTTTTAACTTCTCAAGATGCTGAATTTAACATTACTTTTTTTTGTCCCAGATTATATGGTATTGGTAGGAGTGGAATCACTTCTATTATTATTTTTTTTTTGAGTTTGCTTCTTTGCTAAATTTTGCGGGTTAGGGTCACTTTTTATTTTTTATTTTAATTTTAATTCTTGAGTTTGCTTCTTTGCTTAACTTTGGGGGTTATCCCTTTCTTACCCAGGACAAGTAATGCTGCAGAATGGGAAACTTGTCTTTCTGTACCAGATTTCGACTGGAAGCAGATTGCTGAGCCAGTAATGCAATTATACACAGAAACAACAGATGGTTCTAACATTGAAGCCAAAGAGAGTGCCTTAGTTTGGAATTACCAGTATGCAGACCGTGATTTTGGTTCATGCCAAGCTAAAGAGCTTCTAGACCACCTGGAAAGTGTTCTTGCTAATGAACCTGTTTCCGTTAAAAGTGGCCCACATATCGTTGAAGTTAAACCCCAGGTTGGTTGTCAAAATTTTATCCTTCAAATTTCACTTCAATTAGTGTTCTCCCAAGGGAATTAAGCTACACAAACTAATCACCAACAGAAGCTGTAATGTCTTTTTTCCTTATTAAATGAACAAACCCTAAATTTGGCCATATCCTTCAATCAGTTACTCTTGAAGAGATATTCTCATGTACATGCTTCTTTAAGTACAACAGTTGGAAAAAATATTTGAAAATGAACCATGAATTTGATCTGACTATGGTCTGTTTTTAAGACACTTGGCTACTATAGATTATCCTATCTTTGGATCAATCTGAAGATGTCCAAATTACTTCTACTAAATCTCATTTAATTATTGTGGTTGAAGCTAACCTTATCATCACTATATATCCTGGGTGTACTCCCCCACCTACTATCTAACTTTCTTTTTTTATTTGAGTTCATTTTGAAACTTCAAAGTACAAAACAAAACATAACTTTCCAATCTTTCGCCGCAGGGTGTCAACAAGGGAATTGTAGCAGAACGTCTTGTCACAACAATGCGTGAAAAGGGAGTAATTCCAGATTTTGTTCTATGCATTGGAGATGACAGGTCAGATGAGGACATGTTTGAAGTAATCATGAGTGCAAGGGGTTCTTTGTCGCCGGTGGCCGAGGTGTTCGCCTGCACGGTGGGCCAGAAACCAAGCAAGGCCAAGTATTATTTGGAAGACACAAGTGAGATATTGAGAATGTTGCAAGGCCTTGCCCGTGTTTCAGAGCAGTCTGTTAAAAGTCCTCCCCAACCCTCACTGCACTGAGTATTTTTCTGATCATGGTTAGCTTCAATTCTTATTTATAGGATCTCTCCTGTGGGATATTCTTGCTTGGTAATCAACATGCAAAGTCATGTTGCTGCATTGTTACCAAGTGCATCTAGGTTTGGAAGTAGATGTATTTAATGATGTATTTATTATTTATGTCTCCACTTCGTATTGCTGTACAACGTTATTCTGCACTCGTAATGAATGATAGGCTTGTGATTGCCCCATGTTATTGATTTTTTGAGAGTGTATTGCTGGGACAAGTTTTGGAAAAATACCATTGAATTAAGGGAAAATGAAATAAATAGCTCTGAATGTCCAAAAATACTAGTAAGGAACTCAAACTTCCAAAAGGATAAGTAAGGAACTTCAATAAAAATAAACAATTGGAATATAGTTGGGAAAATGACAAAAAAATGACACTTGAATTTGAGTTGGACCAAATGGGGTCTCCAATTTCAACTTGGACAAATAAGGGATAGTCCCCAATTTGTCCTAAATGAAATTTGTGACTTTATGCCAAAAAGTAGTGAATGGCGATTCTAAAGTAGTTAACAGCGAATACTTGAGTAGCAAGTATTCACTGTTAACTACTCAAGTATCGCTATTAACTACCATTCGCATTAACTACTCAAGTATCACTATTAACTACTTTAGAATCGTCATTCACTACTTTTTTTGGCACAAAGTCACAAATTTCATTTAGGACAAATTGGGGACTATCCCTTATTTGTCCAAGTTGGAATTAGAGACCCCATTTTGTCCAACTCAAATTCAAGTGTCATTTTTTTGTCATTTTCCCAATTTAGTTATTAACATTTGGAACATAACAATTAACAATTATCTGGTTCCTCAATTGTTCTTTTCATTTTGGAACTTTGAGTTTCTTGTCCTTTTGGATATTCGAAGGTATTTATTTGTCATTTTCCCTTGAATTAAACCCTAGTGTAAAATGCTCTAATCTCAAATTGTTCTCCCAAATTAAACAAATACTCCCTCCGTTCCTAAATATAAGATCACTTTGGTTAATTTTGGGAGATTAAGGAAGACAATAAAATTACATGATTTTCCCAAAATCCCCTCAATTACTTAACTTTAAAAGGAGGAGGGATTTTCAATGAAAAGAGGGAGTGTAAGTGTAATTTGGGCAAAACTTGAGATAAAATAGAAAGTGATATTATATTTAGGAACTTATCCACTTCCCTAAAGTGATCTTATATTTAGGAACGGAGGGAGTAATAAATTAGTCCGGGGTGACCAATTTGAGATTTGTAGATGCTATGCTTGTACTACATTATTCCTTATTTGTTACCAAAGACCTGAATTCTAATATCGGATCTGGCACTAGTGGGCTATTAGCCACTCCTGCCGTGGGTTGGGCTGTATGTGAAGCTATTGTAGACAATGTCAAGTATTTATTTATTTATTTTAAAATGCAAGGTTTTGTGTAATTAATAGTAAGAAATTCAATAATTTTATAATTTGAAAAATCCAAAAAAAGATGGTTAATACATCTTTGGAACATTATTAATACACACACTATTTTATCCAAAAAATAATACACACTCTATTCTTAATATGATACCTACGTAAAGATTTGGCCGAGACATATCCTTTGATTTTGGTCAAACTTCTTCACAGATATTGCCTCATAAATCAACAAATAACACTTAGAGTTAGAGGGAATGAATTAGAAAAATTAAGGTATATTAGGGAAAAAACACGATATAGTAAGTAACTCAACTTGCATTCATTAATCTAATAAATTAGATGAACATTATATTTAGGATAGAGAGAGTAGTAATTATTTCACATTAATCAAATTTAAATGGCAAATTGTTTCATATAAATCCAAAAGATAACGTTATTTTCTTTATTTTTTTTAAAAGTACTTTTACCCTACTAATTTCAATTTGATTCTTTCTTATTTGTAAGATTTCAACGATATACTTTGGCTAAAAAAATATTTTTTTGGGATATTTCTGGAATAATAAGAAATGAGAAAAAAAAAAGAAAAAGAAATGAGAACTTTTTTAAGCTAAAGAAAAGGCAGCATAAATAGATGCCTAAATACTTCGGATATCAAATTAGAGGATATGTTGATAAAAAAAAAATACAGGATATTGGCCCAAAATGTTTAAGCCAGCTTATGTATCAACAGTCCAAAAATATAGAATGGCTCATGCAACAAAAACATTCTACCTAACTCCTAAATATAAGACATATTTACTCAATTTAATTTAATTAAAGATGATAGTTAAGTTCTTATTAGCACATGATATTACTAATTCACTTTAACTATCCACATTCATCTCTACCCTCCATTTCTTTCTTGTTTACTATTGACATATATATTGCAAGTGTTAATTTGAATAAAAATTTGGGACAGTTATAAAGAAGTCTTACATTTAGGATTAAATTCATCTCCCTAAATAAGCATTATTTTTAGGACCAAAGGGAGTATATTTATTATAATTTATTAATTTAACTAAAATTATCAATATAATCAAATAAGTTATATAGATATTAATTTATGAATGAATACTAAGAAGCCAATTAAGAGTACAATGAAATTAGGTAATAGGAAAAAATGTGAATGTCCACTCTTTCTCTCCACTTTTGCTATATGGATTGTAAGAGCTCTTCTCTTGTACGAGAGTGCAAATTTTTCTCGTCCTATCTCATAGCTTTTTGGGACGGGAAATTTTCGGGATGAGACAAAATTTATCTTCGTGATAGGACATGGGATGGGGTTGTCCTGATCTCATCCCGTCCCAAACATAAATGTGTGTATGTGTGCTTTTATATATTTTTTTAGAAAAAATGCATGTGTCATTTGTATCATTTATGAGTATATGTGACATTTTTTATAATGAATATGATTCTAATATTTTTTCAACTTATTATGTTGTATAAAATGTATCGTAAAAACAATATTAAACTAATTTCTTTGTTTGACACCAATAAAAGTGCCATATTTTTTATAAATAGATATTTTTCATGAAATTTATTTTTTAAAAAGTAGGATTTTTCTATCCCATTCCATTCCTGATCACGAAGCGATGAAGTTAGGACAGAATGAGACATGGGACGAAAACCCTATCATGAGCCTTTCTCAGGAAAAGATACGAGACACAGGTATCCCGATCCCGTCACGTCTCATGAACACCCTACCGTTGTGTGAGTTTTTCTATGATACTTATTTTCACATCTTTATTCCTATATGGTTGTATTGTTTTTCTCTATGGAAATAAATTGGTTTGAGTGTTAAGGCGACAAAGAGAGTTTCTTCTAACTAATCATTATTTTCGTGTGTGAGTTTGTAGGTTATCTTGTTTTCGCGAGATATGTTCATAAAGAATTTTCACAAACCAATTTGATTTGTTGATCAACAATAACATGTGTGAATCCTTTGGTGTAGTTCTTTTGAACAACTACTACTCGTGATGACTTTGTTTCTAGTTACATCTTTTTTCTACCAATAAACGATGAAATTTGAGAACGGCAGGGCTTAGCCTCAGTCGACTTTCCTCCTACTTAAATTAGATTAGGGTAATGGACTTAATCTGACCCCCAAGTAACCACCAAGGAGCGCTGAGCACCCTGAACTAACAACAGGCCCGTATTTGTACTCCAAGTAACCAAGGTGTTTAAAAACTACCCCGGTTGGACGGTCAACAACGTTTGACCGTTACTATGCCCATGTGGCTGCCAAGCGAGCACCTGCTTTGCCACCTCTGCTTGCCACGTGTGTATTTTAAATGGACCTAATCTGCCCTCCAAGTAACCACCCAGGTGCACTGAGCACCCTGAACTAACAACAGGCTCATATCTGCACTCAAAGTAACCAATGTGTTTAAAAACTATCCCGGGCGGACGGTCATTGACGTTTGACCGTTACTATGCCTATGTGGCTGCCACGTGAAGGCCGGTCTTGCCACTCGGCGCCTTGTCATCACCACATAAGATATGTTCATGTGGGTCCCACCCATAATAATAAACAATTTCTCTTTCCCTCTTCATCACCATCAACACAGTCACCCCAACACCCACCACCCCCACCCCCTCACCTCCCCAGCCCCCACTGCCTCACCTCCACAGCCCCCCACCCACGCCACCTCTGATTGCCATGTTTAAGGGTGGCGTGGGTGGGGGTGGTGGGTGTTGGGGAGGCTGTGGTGATGGTGATGAAGTGGGAGAGAGAAATTGTTTATTATTATGGGTGGGACCCACATGAACATATCTTACGTGGCGATGACAAGGCGCCGGGTGGCAAAACAGACCTTCACGTGGCAGCCACATAGGCATAGTAACGGTCAAACGTCATTGACCCACTGCTAGAAATAAGGTCTTTCACGACCATAATATTGGGGTTTTTATGACCACAAATATGTGGTTGTGGAATCGCTGGTCGTTAAAAAATGTGTTTTCACGACCACAAAATTGTGGTCGTGATAGGTAACACCTAGCACGACCACAATTTTAAAACTGTGGTTGTGAAAGGCCTTTGGGAGACACCTAGAAAGGTGCCTCCCAAAGGCCTTTCACGACCACACTTTACAAAGTGTGGTCGTGAAAGGCCTTTGGGAGGCACCTTTTTAGGTGCCTCCTAAAGGCCTTTCACGACCACACTTAGTAAAGTGTGGTCGTGAAAGACCTATCACGACCACATATTAGTATATGTGGTCGTGATAGGGGTGGCCTTTCACGACCACACTTTGTAAAGTGTGGTCGTGAAAGGCTTATCACGACCACATTTTAGTAAATGTGGTCGTGATAGACAACCCCTATCATGACCACATTTACTAAAATGTGGTCGTGAAATGTTTTATTTTTTTTTTTAAATTTTGTGGATGCATTGTATAGCCATCTGCATTCTTGCAGATCATGTACAAACCACTTTCAATACAGCGATCACATATCATATACATACAGAATACCAAAGCAATTGCAAAAACGTATCCCAAAAATATTACCTTACTTAGACAACAAAATACAAAAAGGCATAATCTAAGTTCTATATCTTTGCCTTACTAGTAATATGTTCAAAATTCAGCTAGAACAAGTAGAACAAGCCAAAAATACAAAAGGCACAATTTAAGCCAAGACAAGCACATGTCTATACTAGGATGACTGCTTAAACAAGTATAACAAGCCTATACAATTTCTGCCTCACATAGTGATTAAAAATTCTGCAAGTGCGTTTCGTACCAAGTCAATATCCTCATCTTGTTTAAACGGGTCGGTACTAAGTCCATATAGTCCCTCCAAAAGCTGCAACATAATTAGACAATATTAAAAAAGACAAGGAAAGTACCACTTACAATTAGAAATCACTATTTTCTTGGAGATATATGTTAGAAGCGTGCATACCTTTTGGAATTTCCTCCCCTGTTTAATTTGATCTTGATATACAATATCCAGCATGTATTTGCAGACATAATATCCGCACTCTGTAGAGCCCCGCTGGCTTGGACACTGATAAATCACAGATAATATCATCAATATCATAGTAGTTCGGGTATGGCTAAAAGCAATATAAATGAAAATGAATATAAAAATTGCTTTTACCTTTACGTTTATAACATGAATCGAAGTCTGAGTAGCTGTGTAATAATCAGTGTCTTGCGCATCATGCCATTTTAATATTCCTCTTAACAAGAGATAAAATCATAAAAATAATGTTATATATAGTATAAAGATATATTATTATCAACTATAAAAGTAAAAAACAAAAGAGAAACTTACTTTTGGAATACTTTTCTGTGATCGTCGCTAATAAATCGCTGTAAAGAGTCAAACCAAAAAATCTTGATGTAACATTGCATTTGGAATACGGGGGCGAAATGAAGAGTGCCGCAATCAAGGCCCATCTGCAGCTCGATGTAACATTGCATTTCCCAAAAATGAGTTTTCTTACTCTTCTTACTCATTTTCAAAGCGTTTTCATCATAAGCCAATCTAGATGGGCATAGAAACCGGCAAAACTTTTCTTTTGGGGTTTTTTGGCATAAGCTGTGGCAGTACCTATTAGACATGGCGAAATGGATTAAAACTTAAAGACTCATGACAATATCCAACTATATTGATAAAAATATGAGACACTTACCAGCGGCCAAATCAAGCCAGCTTTTCTCAAGCTCCTCCATCATCAAGAACTCCTTAACGTTTTGAGAACCCAACAACCAAATCTTCTCCTCTACTAGTGGATTGACGACTCCAACAGGTATTAAAAGATTACGCTCCATCCCTGATTGCATCGTCCACAGCAGATTCAGATATGTGTACTTCTCACCGTTAAAAATCTGAAAATAAGAAACACATCAACTCTACACACATATATCAATAACATTGTTAATAAAGGTCAATTCATAAACAACTTTAGTACCTTTGGGAGAAGAATTGGTGGTTGAGCTTCTTGAGCAGTATCGAGAGGATCAGGTGCACTTGGCTCACTCATTGTTGAAGTTGTTCTTTGGGAAGCTTGAAGAGCCTCTAACTGTGATGTAAGATATTCAAACTTCGTTTGCCATTGGCTCTCTCGTTCGTCCATCCGTTCGTCCACCCGTGCATTCACTGTTAGAATCTTAAGTTTTGATGAAGACTAAAGTATGAAAGAATGAACCAAGCACTTAGGCATTAGGTTAATATAAGGATCCCAAGTAAGAGTGCAACCGGATGTAGATTTACTTCCGGATAGACTAGGACTAGCGCTCGCGGATGAATATCTCATCCCCCAGCAACAGCAAGTAATTAACTAAGGAAATAACTTAGTCCAAGAAGCACTAAATATACAAAACCTTAAGACTAAGCTAGGATTCAACCGGAAGTGGAATTGCTTCCGATAGCTTAGTGACTAGCGCTGACTGTTGGAATGGATAACACTAAGCGTCAGTGAACATGAGCCACGTCTAGTGGAATTGCTTCCGATTGCTTAGTGACTAACACTGGCTGTTGGATTGAAGAACACTAAGCGTCAGTGAACATGAGCCACGTCTAGTAGAATTGCTTCCGATAGCTTAGTGACTAGCACTGGCTGTTGGATTGAAGGACACTGAGCGAGAGTGAGTAAAAGTACATATAACCCTTCATCCAGTAGTAGTGCTTCCGGATGTGGAAGTGCTTCCGGATCCAAGGAAGCCATCTTAGACTAAGTGAACACCCACTGCATATGGCTATGTGCTTATATTGTTAAACTAACATTGAAAGTGCAGCACACTAAGTAGAGTTGCTTCCGGATGTGAACCTGCTTCCGCAAGCAATCAGAATGTCAGAATGTTCAGAAGTGCAGTGTCAGAATGCTTTTGTCAGAGCAGAGCTGTCAGGACTACTTTTCAGAGATAAAACAAGTCAACCCTGCTATGCATTGATGAAGCATTAATTGGGCAAACGGTAACTTGGGAAAAACGGCCATATTCAAACGGCTAACCCACCTACCAAGAGTGAGAATGTTTGAAGACTATATAAGCAAGCTCACCTTCATTTATGAAGCGAACTAATATCTTTGACAACTTGAAGAAAGCTAGAGAGAGAAATTGAGAAAACCTTCAAGCATTCAAAGCTGCC
This sequence comes from Mimosa pudica, assembly GCA_029929735.1. Classification (NCBI taxonomy): domain Eukaryota; kingdom Viridiplantae; phylum Streptophyta; class Magnoliopsida; order Fabales; family Fabaceae; genus Mimosa; species Mimosa pudica. Next base: position 2,081,688 of record JAKELP010000039.1, on the reverse strand, counting down.
CAGAAAAGAGAAAGAGCATTTAACTCATTGAGTGATCTTTTCATCTACATATCTTGTACTCTTTGTAGTTAAGTCTCTTCTTGTTTTAAGAGCATCAATTGTACTTAAGTGTGTAACACTATCTGTTCTTAAAGAGAACTTAGTTAGAAAAATCCTTTATTTGTAAAGGTTGAACCCTTGCTGGTTGTAAGGGGGAGTTAGTTAGAAAGGTTGCAAGTGAGCCTTGAGTAAAACTTGTAGTTGTAAGGTTGCAAGTGATCCCGTTCAAAACTTGCGGTTGTAAAGGTTCCAGGTGCACCCGTTGTAAAACCTGGGGATAGTGGAACTCGGCCTGGGTGGTTGAGAACTGGACGTAGGTCAGGAAGACCGAACCAGTATAAACTCTTGTGTTGATTTTATTTGAGCTTTTATTTTATTGCACAATTCACCCCCCCTCTTGTGCATCCATTACTTTCATTCACCATTGCATCAATCTCCTCAGTGGACATTTTACTACGAGACACCACTCGTTTTTTGGGCCCAAAAAATTCCTTTGCCCCAACTGTCCCAGGAACTCCTACAACTCGGCTAGGGTTGTCTAATCTCCATAGCGAAGCTGCTAGGATGTCCATTCTGGGGTCCTGCGGTGTCCAAGACCCCTGAGAAGATTGCTCTTCCAGTTCATGCTGTTACAAAAGTGAACAAACATTGATTAAGATGCAATAATATCATACGTAAGTGTTTAAATTCAATTTATATAGCACTCACAATTCGGTTTACCACCGCTTCAGCCTTGTCACTGGTATATTTTCCAGTTGATCTCTTCTTCCGGGCCGCTGCCCATGTTACATGGCGTTGGAGGTCAGGCAAAGGTTCTAAGACAGTGGAAGATGTATCTCATCATCATCACCATCATTTACTGTGAGAGCACAATCAATTTGATTTCTATTTTGCAAAGCAATGGAAAGCTTAACATTTGTAGGGTCTGATACATAAAACACTTGTTTCGCATGACTTGCTAGAATAAATGGTTCATCCTTGTTGCCGACCCTATTAAGATCAACAGATATCATGCCACTTTGGCGCTCAATCACAACTGCATTACTATGTACCCACTTACATTTAAATATGGGAACCTTAAACTGCGGTGCGAAGATGATTTCCCAAATTTCTTCAACAACCCCATAATATGGAGTTGTAGCCAATTTCCCCTTTTGATACTCTTCACTAGTTCGCAAAGCATCCATCCAAGCACGATCCATTGCAGTAATGTGTATAATATGTATATACACTTGTCTTCATTACAAAGAATATTAGACAATTGAACCAATGAGAGGACTATCTATGGCAACCTAAAACAGTCCTAATCAACAACAAAAAACAGCCTCTCCAAGAAACTAGATACTATTTGCATGCAATTTTTACTACCCCTTCCAGCAAAGAAAACAAGCTTTTTCCAGCAATTAATGGCTAACTAGAGCAGCCCAAAACACTCTTAAAATGTCCAGAATAGTCAACCAAACAGTGTGCCAAATTAAGTGCAAATCAGAATTTACCACAAATGCACAAACCAAAAGCTAGCTGAATTTGATATTCAACAATAGAAGCAATATTTAAGCCAGCAAATGAACCAAAAATAATCACAATAATCAAAATAACAATTAACAATCTATTACCAAAATCAATTGCATGTTCACCAATCAGAGCAACCAAATTTATCAATACTTTTTGAATCTTAATTCACACCAAAACATGGCCACAATCATGAACATATGGAACTAGTACAAACTGGATACAAACTGGCCACAATCATGAACAAAGGTTGGCGGCTTATACACACAAAATATATTCGAAACTAAAACAAAGGTAGGAAGTACCTGTTGTGAAGTCCGGCGAAGTGTGTGGAGCGAGGAGAGGCGGCGGCGGCGGCTTATACACACAAATGAACAAAGTTGTAGGGAGGAGAAAGGGCGGGGAGAGGGCGAGAGAGGAGGAGAGAGGGCGGAGAGGGCGAGAGGGAGGAGAGAGGGCGGAGAGGGCGGAGGCGAGAGGGCGGCGGCGGTTTCGTGGAGGCGGAGATGTGTATGGTGGCGTAGATGAGAGTGAGAGTGACGGTGGCCGAGGGAGGAGATGAAGGGTTTGGCAAAGTGAGAAGAGATGAAGCGAAGTGAAGGTGAGAGAGAATGTTGAGAGTGAATGTTGGAGGGAAATAAAATGGCTTTTGGCGCTCGGGGGAAAAAACTTTCCCACCTTCCACGACCACAAATTGAAAACTGTGGTCATGGAAGGGCTCTCTTCCACGACCACACTTTTATAAGTGTGGTCGTGGCAGGTGCCTACCCTTCCACGACCACAGTTTCGCAGACTGTGGTCGTGGAAGGGTTCCCTTCCACGACCACAAGTTGGAACCTGTGGTCGTGGAAGGTGTAACATCCCAAAATTTTAAATTAGGGATAATAAAGAATTTATTAAGGTCTTAAGGTGTAATTTAGAAAATCTAAAGTCTTAGGAATAAATTTATGATATTTTAGATGATTTATGCATATTAAATCTCATCTACTTTAGAATTTAAAGAAATATAATTAAAAGAGTCATTTGGAATTTGGAAATTTCATGAAAAGTATTGGGAAATGTAGAAAATAGTATGATAGAAAGAGAGGGTAAAAATAATATATGCAAACTTTTGGGCTAGAAATGTAATTAAGAATAAACAATAGGGTAATTAATTGTAATATTCCCTAAAGTATATATATATATACTCATCTCCTCTTCCTCCCCTGAACCTAGCCGCCCCCTTCCCTCATCCGACGTCCCTCCCTCCTCCTACACCCCTCCGTTCGAAACCTCTCCTCCGCCCCTCACGATTCCGGCGGCCAAAGGCGCAGTGCCGCCCCCCCCACAAATCTATGATCTCTCTCTTCTTTCCTTCATCCTCCTCAACAAAAACCCATCTTCTATCTCACTACCTCACGTTCACTCATCCCTGCGGCTTCGTTTTCCGGCGAGTGTGGGCGGCGAACGACGGCGGATGACGCGGTGAACGGTGAGATTCATGTTTTGTTGTTCTTCAAGCTACTTTCTTGGTTTCAACTTCATCTCCCTTATTCTTCCTTTCGTTTTTACTGTTTTGGGTCGGCCAGCCCTAGATGGCCGATTTCCGGCGAGCTTCACGGCGGCGGCGGCCTCCCACAACTCATACAACACCAAAATCATACTGAGGTAACTTTATTTCCTCATATTCATACCTTTCTCCATTCATTTTCGGTGAGCTTGAGAGAAATCCGAAAATGAGTTTCTACTTTGGGTTTGATAATCCACCAAAAAGCATGTTTAGGCGTTGGTTTTGAAGTTTAGAAAGGATTTAAGGATTGATTGAAGGTTTGATAATTTTGTATAAAACCCTAATTGTTAGGATTAAGGGCTGCGGGTTTGTAGTGATGTTGGGCTCGGAATTTCTAAGTAAACAACAACAAAACTTGTTTGACTTTGCTTATTTCACTGATTGTTTGATTTGGCTTGGGTATTAGTTGTTTCACAACTTTGATTTGGTTGACTATGAACATTTGGGCTGCTACTTGGATGTTTGGATTCAGCGCAAACTATTGTGATTGTTGTATGTTGAATATCTTATGTTTGAAACTATTTCTGGTGGCTACTTAGTTTAAATGAACATAATTCATTAAATTGAAGTTTGATCTTTTGTTCACTTGGTTATTAAAGAGATTTCAGCATGCTTATTCACTTCATGGATGTCATTTAATTTGTTTTCATGGGCTAAGTTGATTGAAAGATAATTTGCTAATTCGGTTTCAGCGAGTTTTGAGAGAGGGCTAAGATTTGGGAAAATGTTGGAAGCTAGTTCACTATGTTCGACTGAGGATTCTGTTTTGGTTGAATTAATACTTGCATTTGGATTATTGTTGGCAACATTGTATTTATATGTGGGTGTGAGTGTGTGTTGTTTAGGTATGATGCGTGTATGCTGGATGTATTGTTGAGTTTTCCTTTATGTAAGTAAGTAAAGGTGAAAGTTGTTAAATTTCAGATCTACATTGTTCTTGTTTTGGCTGTGGGTCTGGGTTGTGGAACCTATGAGTCAAGTCTTAAATAGGAAGGAGTTTTGTGGTTCTTGAGATATGATTTTTGTGGAAAAATCCTATTAGATGTGATTTTAATCGACTGAGAGGGGTTGAATAAGCTAATCAATGTTAAGATTCATTTCTGTTTTGGTTACTGATATGAGTCTGCATGTTTCTTTCTCAAAGTGATTTGAAAAGGGTGCATAAATGTTTATGCATGATGTTTAAAAAGTTCTTATGTTGCTTTGAGTGCTTGTGTGCTAATATTATATGTAGTTTATCTTGCCTTGTCTGTACAGATTTAAATAAAGCTTATAATATGTGAATATATTTGAAAAGCACAAAATTTTATACTTCCCCTGCTCTGTTTTCCTTAAATGGCTGAACTGATTCTTGGTTTCTTCGTGTCAAATGTTTGTTAAAACGTGTGAATAAATATGTTTTAATCATGCTGGTAACTCATAGAATCACTTGGCAGTGTTTAATTCCTTTTTGCCTTTTTAAATTCCCTTGGCTGAAAGTGGTTTGAGTTGGAGTGTTATTTTGGGTTATTGCTTGTTTACGATTTTAAGCTTTGATAACTAAAGGTTATTCATTTGGAATTATATGCTTGATGTATTATTGGTTTTCTATGTTCCTCTTGTTTTTTTTAAATGCATAAACATGTACTTGCAATCCTTTGGAAGTGTTGAATGAGTAAGGTGGATGTGATTTGTTAAAATGGAGGGAGACTCTTGGTTGATGTTTGACAAAGTACTTGGTGATTTAAAAATGTTTTACTCCTCCTTTTGTTAGTAATTTTTGAGTTTGCTTTCATTTGATTATATTGATTATTTATTGATGAATTGGGCTAAGATTTGAAATAGATCTTAGGATAGAAAAATATATAAAAAGAAAGGGGATTGGGTAGTAACATATGAGAACGAGAGAGAGACGTCGAACTACAATAAAAGGGAAATGATATTAATTTATCATTTGGCTATATATTATTATAGGAGTGGATGCAGTAGGCTTTCGTGGCATCGAGGAAGAAAGGTTGAGAAATCGCGTAGAATTGCTAAAGGGCGACAGGTAATCACACTTAACCTTACTATAACATTGAGGGTGATGTTAGCTAGGATTTTGTAAAATCCTTTCTCACCCTCTATATATATATTATCTTTGAAAGGTTATTTTTATACAAAACAGGCTATCGGGTGCCTTTCAAACATGATTATTTTCGTATAAAAGATTTGTACACATTATATATACTATTATCCTGCTTGGTGGTGGCCATTGATCTGGAATGGCGTGAAATGTATATAGGGATAGTGGTTTGAGAGGTTATGGAATAGAAAAGGAATGAGTTGTTGAGTTTGTGATTGTGGTGAGTTAGGTGGATGGGAAATATAAGGTATTGTTGACTGGAGTATTGAAATGTAATGTGGATTTGAAATAGGTACATTGTGGTCAGGGAATTGGAAAGTTATATTGATGGAAAGTATAAAAGGTTGTGGTTGGGACATTGAAAGTTATGGTGAGCATTGCATGACACTGAAATTTATGTACCATCGCGCGATGATAACTGTCGATAGGCCAATCGACAGTTATTTGTACTGATGATCCTTTTCGGATTGATTGGATCGGGGATCATAGGTCGACTTATTGAGAGAAGTGACCTACGGTTGTTTTGGCATTGAAGAGCCCAACCGCCCCTACGGTTGTTTGGCATTGAAGAGTCCAACCGTTCCCGTTCTGCAATGGAAACAGAATTGGGGTTCTCTCTCTGGAGATTGCCAGAGAGGGAAATTGTCCCCTCATTATGGAGAGGGACACAGTGTTAAATCATATAATGAAGAATAGATGCTTGAATGCACCGTGGTGGCACAATGCATCTCTAGGTGAGTGTGAGAGTTGTTGTGGTAGTATTAGTTGATTGGAGTATGGAGATGTTGAATTGATTTAGTTTGAAGGTGATTGTTGGACTTGAGTAAGGAATGAAAGAAGATCTGGATATATATATATTACTATTGTTTTTAAAACTGTGGTACCCTTTAGACGCCCTCGCTACCGCACAACTCACTGTTATAGTGAGTTAAGCGGTGATTACTGGGACAAATTGTCTCATCCCACGATTACTGACATTTTTGCAGGTGTTCATGCACAGGTGCAAGCTTCAGGAAAGGGAATTAGGTAGTAGAGATGGTATAGTTTATTTAGAATTGTATATTGCCAATTATAGGTCTGCATTCGATTCCGCATGTATATATATCTATTTATTTCTAATATCTATTAGTTTTGTTTATTAACCATGTTATACAAATCCTTTCTAACATGGTTATCAATAAATTATCCATGATAGCAGCTGTGTTGTATTAGTTTATTCTTTTCTATCATGGATAATATTTAATCATTAGGAAATTCCTTTTCTAACTATGATAGGACATTGATATTATGGAAATCCTTTTTCTATCATAGTTAGTAAAGAGGTTATTAGATCTAAAATGGATATTATTGGTTAATTAAGTAATTAGTAACAGAATGTTACAACTTGGTTATCAGTATTTGGTATACGATAACCTAGGACTGTGCTGCATTGCATATAGATTGGCAATATACATTCTTAGTATTCCCTTCCTTATGTGCATGAATATCTGGCCTTTTGAGAGGAATATCACTCATCCCGTGGTGGGGAGAGAGTGATAGGAGCTAGTGAATAGGTATTGTGGAGAGATTGAGAAGAATATAGAAAGAATAATAAAATAAATGAAGACTCTGATAAGAATTTAGGAAGAATAACGAAATAAGGATGATTCTCTGGGGTCTCGAGTATAGTTATGTGCTAGCCATAATCATAGTCGAGGCATCATGAGATACCTTATTGGGTTAAGGGATTTAGGAAAATGAAAAATAGCAATTGATAATGGATAATAAACATGAGATAAGAATTGTTAACCTTGCTGTTGTTTAGTTTGTTTGTTAAATGACTGATTAATTGATGATTTGACTTGTGCTTTTATATTGTTTGGAATAAAATTCTCTTGAAAATTGTTGTTTTATAAGCTTCAACATTAGATATGCAATTCTAAAGGTGAATTGATTCTGTCCTAATTGGTGGATTGAAGATGAAATTAAGATGTTATTCTTTACTTAGTGAATCAATATCCATGTATGTATGTATGTATATGTTTATGTATGTATATGATATGATGGTTGTTTGAATTCAATGTAATTGACTTTATGAAAATAATAAAAATCTGGTCATAAATTGTTTGTGAAGGCTGTGTTTGTGTTGTATGGCCAGTAAGTTGTTTGTGGAGGAAATAAAGTTGATTGATATACTTGAAATGTTGAATTCTATGTTGAGTTTGGATATCTTCTTAATTATTCTTTATTGTCCTTTTCTCCTTTCTCTGTATTTGATGGCAGTGTTTCTTTCTATTGTTTGGTTTAATATCATTTATGGATGAGATTACGTACCTCAGTGCATATTTGAGTAGATTTCTCCCATTCCTTTTTCATGTTTCTTAAACTAAGGCTTATTAAGATGTGGTTAATATTTTAGGTTGACTAATGTGATTAACAATTTTCTGTTTTCCTTCTATCTCACGAGTCGAATGTGTTATGGATTTGAGGATTGTTTTTATGGTGATTAGGGTATAATAAAATAAACATAATGACTATGTTGTGAATGTATAACAGTTTTAGAGAGAAAGGTAAGATTTTCCTTGCTTTTACCTTCATTGACCTTTTAAAATGGGTTATTGGTTGGAGAGTTACTTACTATTCATGCAGGTTCTGTTTGTTCGAACCAACTCAATTATCTAAAGAAGCTAATGATGTGAATATATGAATTGCTGATTTTTAATTAATGGGAGATAGAATAATAAAAGTAAGCTATTTTGGTGCTGCATATACATGTGTAACTTGTTTAGGAACTTGAATCAATCCTTGTCTAGGGATTAATTGAAGTAGTTTCTCCTTTTTAATCAACTTTCTGCTGCTTAGGGGTAAAATTTCTGTTATGATAGTGGTGTGGAATGGCAAATGATAGCTGTTAATTGGATTGCTTGAAGGAAAAAAAAATTTATACCAATGTTTAAATGATTGAGTGGAGAGTTGCATGAAGGTGAAAAAGGAAGACTTAAGTTATTGATTACAACGGACTGAGGGGATTACTTAGGGCTAGATTGTAATTGATAGTTAGACTCATATTTTTGGCTATGTACCGATTAGTGACTAAAATTGACTTAAAGAGAGAAATTTAAGGAATTTATGCTTTGAGTTGAAGTTAGGGTGATTACTAAATTGTATAGTACGGGTTAATGATTTAGAGTAATGTAATTTAGTATTGAGAGCTATTGTGACTTGGTGATGTGTGATCATTAGACTTTTATGGATGAAATTGGAATGAATAGAATTAGTGAGGAAATTTTCAAAATTGTACTATTGGTTGAGCAAAATGGATAAAGGAACAAGTAGGATGTGATATGTCATACTTGAAGTGTAGTGAATGTCTTCCACTGTTTATTGAGATTCGAGGTAATTAATCACAAATTTGATGTTGCAGTAGATATGGAAAAGTGTTAAAGACGATTGAAGTTAGTGACAAAATTTTGAAGTTGTGATCATGTCAGAACTAAATTGATAGTACAGATGAAGGGTTTACGGTGAAGCTTTAGTGATTGTTTTTAAATGGATTCAATGGAATTGAATGCAATTGGGGAATAATTTTGATAAGTTAACATAGTTGGATATGTACTAAATTAGAGTCATGAGGTAAAGTAAGGAATAAAATTCTAGGGACTTTCTATGTAATAGTTGAGATGTGGATGTAAGGATGTGATGGAGGAAACAACTGAAATTAGAAGAGGAAGACTAGAAAAGTTGATCTGATATGGAATAGTATTTTTGATAGGCACTTGTATGGAAAAGTAATAAAGAATGATCGAAACAATTAAAGTGTTATTAGTATTAGAGTTATATTGAGTGAGAGTAATAGTTTGATTGAATTTAGGAAGATAACTGTATATGTGTTTCCATTTAGGATATTGAACTTTAATACAATTGATTTGAGGCTTAGGTGGCTAGTAAATGAAGGTTAGCTAAAAAAAAAAAAGAGGGATGAGTATTGGTGATCACTACAGATTGAATGAAGATGCAAGGTGAAGGATGGTGTAGAGTGTATTAAATTGTGGTTTGATAGTGGAAGTTTTATGAATAGATAGAGTTTATAAGAAGAATGCAGAGTTGAAGTGAGTGTTTCTTATATGCTAGGTGTTATGTGTAGCGAATTTTGGGGACAAAATTCTTAAAAGGTGGGGTAAATTGTAACATCCCAAAATTTTAAATTAGGGATAATAAAGAATTTATTAAGGTCTTAAGGTGTAATTTAGAAAATCTAAAGTCTTAGGAATAAATTTATGATATTTTAGATGATTTATGCATATTAAATCTCATCTACTTTAGAATTTAAAGAAATATAATTAAAAGAGTCATTTGGAATTTGGAAATTTCATGAAAAGTATTGGGAAATGTAGAAAATAGTATGATAGAAAGAGAGGGTAAAAATAATATATGCAAACTTTTGGGCTAGAAATGTAATTAAGAATAAACAATAGGGTAATTAATTGTAATATTCCCTAAAGTATATATATATACTCATCTCCTCTTCCTCCCCTGAACCTAGCCGCCCCCTTCCCTCATCCGACGTCCCTCCCTCCTCCTACACCCCTCCGTTCGAAACCTCTCCTCCGCCCCTCACGATTCCGGCGGCCAAAGGCGCAGTGCCGCCCCCCCCCACAAATCTATGATCTCTCTCTTCTTTCCTTCATCCTCCTCAACAAAAACCCATCTTCTATCTCACTACCTCACGTTCACTCATCCCTGCGGCTTCGTTTTCCGGCGAGTGTGGGCGGCGAACGACGGCGGATGACGCGGTGAACGGTGAGATTCATGTTTTGTTGTTCTTCAAGCTACTTTCTTGGTTTCAACTTCATCTCCCTTATTCTTCCTTTCGTTTTTACTGTTTTGGGTCGGCCAGCCCTAGATGGCCGATTTCCGGCGAGCTTCACGGCGGCGGCGGCCTCCCACAACTCATACAACACCAAAATCATACTGAGGTAACTTTATTTCCTCATATTCATACCTTTCTCCATTCATTTTCGGTGAGCTTGAGAGAAATCCGAAAATGAGTTTCTACTTTGGGTTTGATAATCCACCAAAAAGCATGTTTAGGCGTTGGTTTTGAAGTTTAGAAAGGATTTAAGGATTGATTGAAGGTTTGATAATTTTGTATAAAACCCTAATTGTTAGGATTAAGGGCTGCGGGTTTGTAGTGATGTTGGGCTCGGAATTTCTAAGTAAACAACAACAAAACTTGTTTGACTTTGCTTATTTCACTGATTGTTTGATTTGGCTTGGGTATTAGTTGTTTCACAACTTTGATTTGGTTGACTTTGAACATTTGGGCTGCTACTTGGATGTTTGGATTCAGCGCAAACTATTGTGATTGTTGTATGTTGAATATCTTATGTTTGAAACTATTTCTGGTGGCTACTTAGTTTAAATGAACATAATTCATTAAATTGAAGTTTGATCTTTTGTTCACTTGGTTATTAAAGAGATTTCAGCATGCTTATTCACTTCATGGATGTCATTTAATTTGTTTTCATGGGCTGAGTTGATTAAAAGATAATTTGCTAATTCGGTTTCAGCGAGTTTTGAGAGAGGGCTAAGATTTGGGAAAATGTTGGAAGCTAGTTCACTATGTTCGACTGAGGATTCTGTTTTGGTTGAATTAATACTTGCATTTGGATTATTGTTGGCAACATTGTATTTATATGTGGGTGTGAGTGTGTGTTGTTTAGGTATGATGCGTGTATGCTGGATGTATTGTTGAGTTTTCCTTTATGTAAGTAAGTAAAGGTGAAAGTTGTTAAATTTCAGATCTACATTGTTCTTGTTTTGGCTGTGGGTCTGGGTTGTGGAACCTATGAGTCAAGTCTTAAATAGGAAGGAGTTTTGTGGTTCTTGAGATATGATTTTTGTGGAAAAATCCTATTAGATGTGATTTTAATCGACTGAGAGGGGTTGAATAAGCTAATCAATGTTAAGATTCATTTCTGTTTTGGTTACTGATATGAGTCTGCATGTTTCTTTCTCAAAGTGATTTGAAAAGGGTGCATAAATGTTTATGCATGATGTTTAAAAAGTTCTTATGTTGCTTTGAGTGCTTGTGTGCTAATATTATATGTAGTTTATCTTGCCTTGTCTGTACAGATTTAAATAAAGCTTATAATATGTGAATATATTTGAAAAGCACAAAATTTTATACTTCCCCTGCTCTGTTTTCCTTAAATGGCTGAACTGATTCTTGGTTTCTTCGTGTCAAATGTTTGTTAAAACGTGTGAATAAATATGTTTTAATCATGCTGGTAACTCATAGAATCACTTGGCAGTGTTTAATTCCTTTTTGCCTTTTTAAATTCCCTTGGCTGAAAGTGGTTTGAGTTGGAGTGTTATTTTGGGTTATTGCTTGTTTACGATTTTAAGCTTTGATAACTAAAGGTTATTCATTTGGAATTATATGCTTGATGTATTATTGGTTTTCTATGTTCCTCTTGTTTTTTTTAAATGCATAAACATGTACTTGCAATCCTTTGGAAGTGTTGAATGAGTAAGGTGGATGTGATTTGTTAAAATGGAGGGAGACTCTTGGTTGATGTTTGACAAAGTACTTGGTGATTTAAAAATGTTTTACTCCTCCTTTTGTTAGTAATTTTTGAGTTTGCTTTCATTTGATTATATTGATTATTTATTGATGAATTGGGCTAAGATTTGAAATAGATCTTAGGATAGAAAAATATATAAAAAGAAAGGGGATTGGGTAGTAACATATGAGAACGAGAGAGAGACGTCGAACTACAATAAAAGGGAAATGATATTAATTTATCATTTGGCTATATATTATTATAGGAGTGGATGCAGTAGGCTTTCGTGGCATCGAGGAAGAAAGGTTGAGAAATCGCGTAGAATTGCTAAAGGGCGACAGGTAATCACACTTAACCTTACTATAACATTGAGGGTGATGTTAGCTAGGATTTTGTAAAATCCTTTCTCACCCTCTATATATATATTATCTTTGAAAGGTTATTTTTGAAATTCGTGGCTGTCACCCAAGAGGGGGGGGGGTGAATTGGGTGAGGGAATAAAAACTTAAACTCTTTTCGAAAGACTGCTTGTGCTCGGTGATGATGATAATAAATAATGCTATGCACAAGTCAGTATGCTATGTGATGCAAAATAGAATGATCAAGTATAAGTATATGCACACATAAATTTATCCTGGTTCGGTCACCCAGACCTACATCCAGTCCCCAGGCTACACCTGAGATTTCCAATCCACTATTCTTGTTTAAACCGGGCACAAGAGAAGCCTTTACACTTTAGGTTTTACGAGCACAGGTTCACCTAACAACCCACAGGTTTTACAACGGGTTCACCTGCAAACCTTACAAACGCAAGTTTTACGGGCTAACTTGCAACCTATGGAGATTTAGAAAACTTCTAAAAACTCCCCCTTACAAAATGTAAGATTACAATTATGTTCACTCTATGAACTGATTGTGCTAAACACTTAAGCTCGAATGACTCTCTCTAAGAGTAGATGATGTTACTCACTTAAGCACAAATGAATCACTCTCTAAGAATATTACATATCAAAGTCCGAGAGTAGAAGATGAGAGGAATGTAGAATAGTGTTTTTCAGATAATAGCCCTGTTCTCTCTCTATTTTTCAAGCCCGCTTCTTCAGAAATGAAGAACATCCCTTTTATACCAGCCTCTGAATATCTAACCGTTGGAGAGGCAATAAGACCGTTTGATTATAGACGTTGGGGCCTTGTTTACGTTGTCCTCATTAATGCACAGCAGGGTTGACTTTGCTTTATCTAAAAAGGTGCTCTGACCAAGCTGTTCTGTCAACACTGTTCTGGCAATACTATTCTGACAAAAGTCGTTCTGACATCTGAACACTTTGTACGGTCCGACTCTTGCTTGTTGTCAGAGAGGACTTCGTTCCTCAAGCATAAGTCCAGGATGTTAAGAGACTCACTATCGGAAGCTCTCTTGCTATCTGAAGCTCGTGGACTCTAACATTTTGCTTGCTATCACATAGAGGAACTTTGTCTTCCAAGCACTTGTCCATGAATGATAAGAGTGCTTTGCTATTGGATCCTCTCTTGCTATCAGAAGCTCTCTTATGGACTCTGTCTCTTGTGGGCAGTATGAGCTTTGACACCTTGAGTGAATCTTCAGATTATGTTCTCATACTCCTCATGCTTGGTAGGTAACAATGTTGTTTGAATATGTCTGTTATCCTCTTGTTACCGTTGGAAGGAACATCTTCTTAAATGCTTCAGCAGGGTTGACTTGCTTTATCTCTGAAAAGTAGTCCTGACACCTCTGCTCTGACATAAGCATTCTGACACTGCATCTCTTGAACGTTCAGACATTCTTTTTGCTTGCGGAAGTAACTTCTCATCCGGAAGCAACCTTACTGAGTGTGCTGCACTTGAACGTTAGTTTAGTAATATAATCATATAGTCTCATGCAGTGGGTGATCCCTAAATCTAAGGAGTATCCTGAAGCACTTCTACATCCGGAAGTAAATTCGCTTGATGAGGGATTTAGTTCAATATGACTTGCTCTCGCTTAGTCTATTTAATTTCACCATTCAGCGCTAGTCACTGAGCTATCGGAAGCACTTTTACTTGACGTGGTGAATTCACTGACGCTTAGGGTGAAATCTATTCTATCAGTCTGCGCCAGTCAAGATCTAATAGGAAGCAACTTCACTTGATGTTGCATTTCTGCTGACGCTCGGGGTTATATCTAGTCTATCAACCTGCGCCAGTCTAAATCTAATAGGAAGTGCTTTCACTTGGCGAAGTAGACTTACTGACGCTTGGGGTAATAACTATTCTATTGCTCTGCGCCAGTCTGAGTCTAACAGGAAGCGCTTTCACTTGGGGAAGTAGACTTACTGACGCTTGGGGTAATATCTATTCTGTCGCTCTGCGCCAGTCTAATTCTAACAGGAAGCGCTTTCACTTGGGGAAGTAGACTCACTGTCGCTTGGAGTAATATCTATTCTATCGCTCTGCGCCAGTCTAAGTCTAACAGGAAGCAACTTCGCTTCCGATTGAACCATAGCTTAGTCTTAGGGTTTGTGCACCTAAAGTTCATGGACTAAGTTAAATCCCTAGTTATTTACTTGCTGACGCTGGGGGATGAAAGCATTCATCCGCATGCGCAAGTCCTAATCTATCCGGAAGTGATCTTACATTCTCAAGTGATCTAACTCAGGATTCTAACCATGTCATCTAATCCTTCCTAAGTGCTGATTATGTTCTCTTAAGTACTAGACCATATCATACCTTAGTCACCATCAAAACTTAAGATTCTAACATTCTCCCCCTTTTTGATGATGACAAACCCATAGATGACTAGAGAACATAATTAAACTTAGATCACTCCCAGAGCACTCCCAGAGCTATAATTAAACTTAGATATCTTATCTATCTCTCAGCTCTAGACATCTCATGTCTCATCTCTCGCTAGACATCTTATATCTCATCTCTAGACATCTCATCTCCATCTCTAGACATCTCATCTCTATCTCTCTCCCCCTTTTGGCTTCATCAAATTCCAACAGGTGCAAGCTAGCCTTAGGGATGGGGATACTTTTATCGTTCTCCTCGGAATGGGCTTTCTACCTAATATTTCTCCCTATGTATCGTTAATAAGGATTTGTTCTAGACTATTCAATACAACGTACGAGAATTATCAAGGAAAACAATAATGATTCATGATCCTAAATGATTGTATTCGCCCTAATCATTATGTGGGATAGCTAAACATGTTTTTCAAGGATTAAGTCAAGAGCAAAACATACAAAACATATCAAAAGTAATTTTGATCCTCTCGATTTGATTAACGTGATATCAAAAATAATTTTGATGTGTTTAAAAATGATGATTATGATATCAAATGAAATATGTGATTTTAAATTCAAATGAGATGAAATCTGATACCAAATGTAATCAAATGAGATCTGTGAGTTTGAACCTGTGGTATCAAATGAAATAATTGAATGCCGAATGAATTTTGTGATACCATATGAAATGAAATGAAATCAAATGAAATTTGTGATTTTAAAAGTGCCAAAAATAATTTCCAAACAAATTTCATCACAGCATCTTAAGAGTTTATTATCGATGACAGCATGTGACTCTCTATTTTCAAGGGATCATTAACAGGTAATGTCCACTTACTTCTCTTCTATATTAAGATTAATCATCATTAAATCAAGAAAGGAAGCATATAAGAGAGGTATGTTATCAATTACTTTCCAGCATGTCATTTAGAGGATACAGATGTGTGAGCTAGGATGATTTTCTAAGACAGTGAATGATTTTGAAGTCAATGCAGATTGAGAGAAACATCCTAAGTTGACATCCTTACCAATGCCATGTATGCATCATATGTAAGAGATGGTAAGGTGTAGATGTTACCACAGATGAGGGGTACTCATACTCTATTAGACTCAGGAATCTAAATCATACGCAGATAAGCATGCTTCCTGACATCTTCAAGAGGTGTGCTATCTCAAGTGGAAACCCCTAGTGCAAGTGCTTTGATGATTCGCTTCGGCAAGCTGAGCTACAACCACAAGCAGACATGACTGGGCAGTCACTCTACTCTTCCCATGGTTCAATAGTTGGCCTGCTATCGAAGGCGCTGATTGTTGTGAAAGCAACCTTGCTCAAACTTGATGATTGGTCCTGCATATTCTTGAGGAAACAAATGCTTTCTGATGGTCAGTGAAAGAACTTAAGATTTAACATTGAAGACCATCCTCAGGACATTCAAGTCAATCTGTGTTAATCAGCACAAGTTAATAATTTTAAGAAATCATGCTTGCTAATTGGTTTAAGAAAATATGAGCAATGATTATGTGAAAACTAATTTTGAAATTGTCTATACGTTCACATAGTTTCACTATCAAGACATGAACTCTATTTACTCTCATAGATAAATATCAATGTGATAGTACAAAGAGTATCAAACAGGTGGCATATTTTCAGAGTTTCATAAGCAAGTATAGTTCAATAAATATGCCTCAAGGATGTTCATGTTAGATCATGAAGACAAGTGAATTATTAACACTATGAAATTTTGAAAAAAAATCTTCATCCTCACAAAAATGAAATACTGGAAATTTTCATGCTCACAGAATAGTTTGATTTTAAGACTAAATTCGGTTTACAAAAACAATCAAATTTCAGCATATGATTACGAGAATAATTTCCAAATATTAGCTCGAGTTCTTCTAGATATGCTCAATGTGATCTCATTGTTCTTAGGATATCAACAAGCTTGAAATTAATACAGATTATAGCATGCTTGTGATACTATGCCATGTTTTACAGATCTAGCAGAGTTTAATTCAAGGCATTTCCTAAGATTTCTAATGCATGTCAGACAAGAGAGAGACTATCCATTTAATTTCACAACAGAATATGTAAGGGATAGAAATGCTCATGTGTATCGGCGAAAGTTTCTCAGGTTTGGTATAGCCATTCCACACATCTTGATAAGAGACATTCTCGTTGTCATTCTCTCTTGGTTATATTCATTGTTCAAGCTTCAATAATCTGTGTCAACATTCTTAAACCACAAACTTGAACTGAGATCATTAGTAGATTGAGAACTTAAAGATGTAATTAAGAGGGATGTATTGTTCTCGAAACCATAGCTGCTTATGCATTGAAAAAGTTGATGCAAGAGATACCACATGAAATGGAAAATCAGAAATAGCTTTTGAGTGCTATCATGAGGTACGGTTGTCATGTAGGTTTAAAGAGGATCAGAATCTGTTTTGAAAGTTTGTATTTCAAAAGGATCTTTCAAAAATCAAGGTGAATGCATAAACCATTTTCTTCCATGAGAGGTGCCCTTAAAAGAATTCACTAAGCATATATGAGTAAAATGATTTAAACACCATATGAAAACTCTGAGGAAGATTTTTAGTTTTAGTGTCAAAATTCTGAAACTAGTTCCGAATCATCTTAACAATGTCAGAAATCTTAGAACACAATGATTCAACATGCACAAATTCAGAAGGTTTTGAAGAAGGTTCAGTTTCAAGGTGTCGGACTTCTTGAATTTGTAAAATCTGTATGCATTATATCAGAAAATGAATTTGATATGATAGGGTCGTTTTTACAGAAAATAAGTGTTCATCATAGATAAGGGAAATCATATCAGTTTCAGAGAAATAAGAGCTGTTGAGCCCATCATGCATTTACTAGCCAAGTGATTATTCAAGTAAAGAGGAAGGTAAGAATGATATCACCATAGCTCCATTCGCATCTAGCAGTAGCTCGCTTGATTTTGGTTGGCAATGCATGGAATCTATATTTAGAGCAGTACCAAAATCTATGCGTGACGAATGCTTATCAAGACTTGACTAATTGTTCAGATGAGGTACAGTCCTGAGTCTTGCTGAGGCTAATAGGATGGATTGGAGCTGGTGCAGAGGGATGAATTTACTTTGTGATTACTACCACTGGCATCTCTGGCCTCTTGAACCCATACTTCATACACAGCTCTTCACTCAGATTGGGTGCTGGCGCAGAGGGAGACACAGGTTCAGCAGAAGGTATCTCCGCAGGTTGATCACTCAGTGCTATCTCAAGTTTGCCTCTGAGCTAGCAGATTGTTGGGGACACATGAATCAGATGGCTCACTGTGGGGGGAGGAGATCTTCCTTTTAGCAAGGGTCTTCTTCACCCTTGTCTTGCTGAACCTTCGGATTGCCCTTCCTACAAAATATCAGATAGTCCCTTCCTTTTGTATCCAAGTCTGGATATGAAGGTTAGTTTGTAGGCTATATATAGTTCACATGCATTTAGATTACGTCCTATGTGTATGACATGGTGAATCTTTCATGACTATATGCACAAGGATATACAAGGTTTTTGATCAAGATAGTCATGGACAGTATGTAGATTATGAACATTACTTATTTCTTCAAGCTTTCTTCTATGATGAATATAATGTTCACATCTTAGGATGCTTAATGTAAAATCTCAATAAGTCCATCTAACATTAGCATAGGAGATTTTACTATCAAATGCTTCGTTGCTAAGTGATCCCTTGCTTACCCAAGGAGATCTTCTATACTTATCCTTGGTTCGAAGCACTTTCTTCTGAGAGATAGGATTCAAG
The DNA here is from genome assembly GCA_029929735.1 of Mimosa pudica. Lineage (NCBI taxonomy): Eukaryota > Viridiplantae > Streptophyta > Magnoliopsida > Fabales > Fabaceae > Mimosa > Mimosa pudica. The sequence continues at coordinate 2,063,356 of JAKELP010000039.1, read as the reverse complement.
AACCTTTTCAATGATGATCGAGGAATCCACTCTCTCTTGTTCTTCTCAGGATAGTTGAATGGAACTTTGTGATAGCTCATCCTTGAGACAGAACCATTGTCCCTTGTGGTGGCCGACAGCTTCTTATGATTGTACCAGTGGGTTTCAGCAGTTGCATCACCACGAGTTCTCTTCTTTGGGATAAGAGGAACTCTTGATCTATCCTGCACAAGTAAGGCACTAGGAGGATGTTTTGGTACCCATTTGTACTTGGGTCCTACATGGTTAGCACTGGACCTTACTTGTCCTTTAGGAATCCATACAAACTTATTTCTCACATTTGTATTTCTTCTAAGACTGCATGTGTGAGAAATATGTCCTAATCTACCACAATAATGACAGATAATGGAATGATAATCAAAATGAGGCTTCCTATCATTATCATGATTAGTTTTCTTTAGAAAAGCTTTTTGTTCCTTTGAAATTTCAGTTTCTTTTGAAAGCTTTTCTTTTTCCTTCAACACGTGTTTACAATCAAAACATTTTTCAAGACATGTTGAAGTTTTCCCTACCGATAGTGGGCTAGCTATCGGAACCACTAGTTCTTTAAAAGAACCCTCGGAAACTTTAGATGTAGAAGAAGAAATTAGTTTTTCAAGTTTCCTATCTTTTTCTTTTAAGCCTAGAAGTTCTTTTGCAAGTTTACAATATTCAGTATATAACTCATTGTATGCATCTTGCAAATCAGAGAGTTCAATTTCAGATCCAGATACCTCACTTTCTGAATCTTCTAGGCAGAGATGGATACTCTCTTCACTGAAGTCTGCTTCCTCAATATCAGCTTCCAGAAGCTCATCAGTAGATGATCCACAAAGAGCACGAGTTGAGCTTTGGACAGCTGTGCTTTCAAGAGATGGGTTAGAAGCATATATCACATCAAGAGTATTCCAAATATCTCTAGCATTAGAGCAATGTTTGATTTTCTGGAAATCATTTTCAGTTAAGCCTTTGTATAAAATTTGCATTGCTTTAATGTTTAAGGAAAACAAATTTTTCTCCCTTTCAGTCCAGTTTCCTCTTGGTTTGAAATCAAAATCATTTTCAAAAATATCCCACATTTTCAAACTAGTGGATTTTATAAAACTTTCCATTCTTGCTTTCCACCAACAAAAATCAATATTTTCTAACACAGGTGGAATGGTATGATCAAAGCCTTTGGAAAACATTTTAACCCAAATCAGCCAAGGTCTTTGCACTTGAGATCGTTTGATCCTTTAAACAAGTGACCTGCTCTGATACCAAATGAAATTCGTGGCTGTCACCCAAGAGGGGGGGGGTGAATTGGGTGAGGGAATAAAAACTTAAACTCTTTTCGAAAGACTGCTTGTGCTCGGTGATGATGATAATAAATAATGCTATGCACAAGTCAGTATGCTATGTGATGCAAAATAGAATGATCAAGTATAAGTATATGCACACATAAATTTATCCTGGTTCGGTCACCCAGACCTACATCCAGTCCCCAGGCTGCACCTGAGATTTCCAATCCACTATTCTTGTTTAAACCGGGCACAAGAGAAGCCTTTACACTTTAGGTTTTACGAGCACGGGTTCACCTAACAACCCACAGGTTTTACAACGGGTTCACCTGCAAACCTTACAAACGCAAGTTTTACGGGCTAACTTGCAACCTATGGAGATTTAGAAAACTTCTAAAAACTCCCCCTTACAAAATGTAAGATTACAATTATGTTCACTCTATGAACTGATTGTGCTAAACACTTAAGCTCGAATGACTCTCTCTAAGAGTAGATGATGTTACTCACTTAAGCACAAATGAATCACTCTCTAAGAATATTACATATCAAAGTCCGAGAGTAGAAGATGAGAGGAATGTAGAATAGTGTTTTTCAGATAATAGCCCTGTTCTCTCTCTATTTTTCAAGCCCGCTTCTTCAGAAATGAAGAACATCCCTTTTATACCAGCCTCTGAATATCTAACCGTTGGAGAGGCAATAAGACCATTTGATTATAGACGTTGGGGCCTTGTTTACGTTGTCCTCATTAATGCACAGCAGGGTTGACTTTGCTTTATCTAAAAAGGTGCTCTGACCAAGCTGTTCTGTCAACACTGTTCTGGCAATACTATTCTGACAAAAGTCGTTCTGACATCTGAACACTTTGTACGGTCCGACTCTTGCTTGTTGTCAGAGAGGACTTCGTTCCTCAAGCATAAGTCCAGGATGTTAAGAGACTCACTATCGGAAGCTCTCTTGCTATCTGAAGCTCGTGGACTCTAACATTTTGCTTGCTATCACATAGAGGAACTTTGTCTTCCAAGCACTTGTCCATGAATGATAAGAGTGCTTTGCTATTGGATCCTCTCTTGCTATCAGAAGCTCTCTTATGGACTCTGTCTCTTGTGGGCAGTATGAGCTTTGACACCTTGAGTGAATCTTCAGATTATGTTCTCATACTCCTCATGCTTGGTAGGTAACAATGTTGTTTGAATATGTCTGTTATCCTCTTGTTACCGTTGGAAGGAACATCTTCTTAAATGCTTCAGCAGGGTTGACTTGCTTTATCTCTGAAAAGTAGTCCTGACACCTCTGCTCTGACATAAGCATTCTGACACTGCATCTCTTGAACGTTCAGACATTCTTTTTGCTTGCGGAAGTAACTTCTCATCCGGAAGCAACCTTACTGAGTGTGCTGCACTTGAACGTTAGTTTAGTAATATAATCATATAGTCTCATGCAGTGGGTGATCCCTAAATCTAAGGAGTATCCTGAAGCACTTCTACATCCGGAAGTAAATTCGCTTGATGAGGGATTTAGTTCAATATGACTTGCTCTCGCTTAGTCTATTTAATTTCACCATTCAGCGCTAGTCACTGAGCTATCGGAAGCACTTTTACTTGACGTGGTGAATTCACTGACGCTTAGGGTGAAATCTATTCTATCAGTCTGCGCCAGTCAAGATCTAATAGGAAGCAACTTCACTTGATGTTGCATTTCTGCTGACGCTCGGGGTTATATCTAGTCTATCAACCTGCGCCAGTCTAAATCTAATAGGAAGTGCTTTCACTTGGCGAAGTAGACTTACTGACGCTTGGGGTAATAACTATTCTATTGCTCTGCGCCAGTCTGAGTCTAACAGGAAGCGCTTTCACTTGGGGAAGTAGACTTACTGACGCTTGGGGTAATATCTATTCTGTCGCTCTGCGCCAGTCTAATTCTAACAGGAAGCGCTTTCACTTGGGGAAGTAGACTCACTGTCGCTTGGAGTAATATCTATTCTATCGCTCTGCGCCAGTCTAAGTCTAACAGGAAGCAACTTCGCTTCCGATTGAACCATAGCTTAGTCTTAGGGTTTGTGCACCTAAAGTTCATGGACTAAGTTAAATCCCTAGTTATTTACTTGCTGACGCTGGGGGATGAAAGCATTCATCCGCATGCGCAAGTCCTAATCTATCCGGAAGTGATCTTACATTCTCAAGTGATCTAACTCAGGATTCTAACCATGTCATCTAATCCTTCCTAAGTGCTGATTATGTTCTCTTAAGTACTAGACCATATCATACCTTAGTCACCATCAAAACTTAAGATTCTAACAATTTTTATACAAAACAGGCTATCGGGTGCCTTTCAAACATGATTATTTTCGTATAAAAGATTTGTACACATTATATATACTATTATCCTGCTTGGTGGTGGCCATTGATCTGGAATGGTGTTACATCTGTTACTAATTCTCTAATTTACCTAAGATATCCTTTTTAATTTCAATTATCACTTTACTAACTATGATAGAAAAAAGATTTCCAAATATCAATAAATCTATCATAGTTAGAAAGGAATTTCCTAATAATAGTCATTATCCATGATAGAAAAGAATTTCCTAATACAACCTGAATACTATCATGGATAATTAATAGCTAACCATGTTAGCAAAGATTCATCTAACATGGTTAGAAGAAAGAAACAACCTAAAATCTAATAATTACAACCTACGACAAATTTCCAATTAGCTTGTAATCTCAAGTACAAACAAAAATATGCGGAAGCGAATGCAGACCTATAAATTGTTGGCAATATACATTTCTAAACAATACAAATAACCTATGGATCCTAGTTCCCTTTTTTCGGTGCTCGCACCTGTGCATGATCACCTGCAAAAATAAAGGGAATGGGGTGAGACAAATAATGTCTCAGTAATCACTACTTAACTCACTGTGAGACTCAGAAGTGGGGTAGTGGAGCGTCTACAGGGTACCACAGTTTTCAAAACCTGCATAAACCACGCAATACATACATATATATATACAGAACAGATTCATCCATCTCTCAATAGACAAAAATAAACGTGTGTGACACTGTGCCCGGTGTACAATCCGAAAAGCATATAAAGGGACCACTCTAATCAATGTGAAAATCCCTGGTTCCTTTACAATCTCAGGAACACGTACAATTAACCTATCGATTTGCGCAAATCGATAGGTTACATCGGCCGACGGTACTAATAATCAGTGTCATGCAACATGCAAAATATTTATATAAATATGAATATATATAAAGTACAGTTCAGTTGAAAGGTACCCTATAGCCCACATTTAAATATAAAGTAATCAGAACACATTTCATTTATATATAAAGTAGAAGAGGATTTTAGAAATCCTCAACTACCGTCACCCTCAGTATCACAGTCAGTTAAGCGTGATTACCTGTCCCCCAACAGCTATGCACTGAATTATCCTTCCTTTCTTGATGCCACAACACCACATCACATCAAATCCTATAATAATTAATAAACGATGGTAAATTAATACTATTTTACTTTATAATACTTTACGTCTCTCTCGTTCCTATGAAGTTACTACCCAGTTTTCCACATTTTCCTTAGTTCAAACACTGTAACCAATACAAATCATAAGTTACATGAAATAAACACACCATCAGATTCACATACTTCAATTATTTGATCATTGAAAGGTAGGACCAGATTTCTCATACTCCTTAATAATGCAAACAAGATTCTGTTATTCAAATCCATCTGCACAGTTCCAAATCCACTTCATCTCAACCCAATTGTCAATATTCATTTAGCCACATTCCAAACTATCACACTTGGCTTTCTTAACATCCATTTCAATACTTATTAATATCCCTTTGGGTTCAGGATTCATTCAGCCAAATACAAGCCAATAATGGCAATAAAATAGAGAAATAAAGTCTTTAACTAATTCAAACATATAAGATTCAGAATCACTTAAACAACACCACTAGCATTAAACTTTCTAAAACATTATCAATCACAACATCAATAATAACTTAGGTTCAGCCAAAACAAAAGATTACAAATCCTACTAATATAATACCAATCAAGAAAGAAAGTCACATTTCCAACCTAATTCAATTACACAATCACAACTCACATACACCAAAAGTCCACAGAGCATAAGATAAGTCACTAAGCTCATAAAATGTATTACTTCTTTCCTTTAGCACCAAATTCTGCAAAAACATAGAAAGAGCCAAGGATTCGCAATAACCACACGCTTACAGAGCACCACAAACCATTTAACCAGTTATCAATTATAGTCCACCACCATGCACAACAGTCATTCTGCTAATACAATGTTACCCAATTTAATCAATCAATGTAAATATTCCCATCTCAACTTCGCAATTTAACAAATTAAAGAACAAACACGAACAACAATCCCTTTTTCCTTAACATCTTCAAATCTGTTTCAAAAGAACAATCATATTTCTTAAAACAATTATATTATAACAGTTTCTATTCTACATAATCCAAGAACTCTTGTCATCAATAAACTAGTGCCCATAATATCTATCATTCTAAAATACATCAATCATTCACAAATCCTTCCTACACAAACCACACATGTATACCATCCAAATCAGAAACAGATAATTGAGACAAAATAAATAGGATAAAGCAAACTCTATCATATCACACCATTTCATGAATCAAATCACCCTTTTTCCTCAACATTAGTTCCTCTAAGACAATATCTAAATTGTTCCATTCCAAGGCTCATTGTCATTCTCATTGAAAGAGAATTCTCAAATTCAGAAATGATCTCTGCCACCATGAGGCCAAACATGGACATCTCACTTAGTAATAATACAACTCCACAAACACAATAATGTAAACAAGAATGCAAATCCAAAGCATATATAATTTTCAAACCCACACAAGACAATAGAATAATCATAAGATATTACAAATTTCCCCTTTCAATATTTTGTGTTGTACTAACAATTCAGAATTTAATGTGAACCACCATCAAAATAAACCAAAAGAGAACTTAGAGTTCAACATGTAAGTACCAATGAAATTCTCAAATTAATCATTTAGTAAAAACTTCCTTTAATCCACTTCTCCATGCAACAATCTCAATTCTTATGAAGGGTAAGTTACCAACTTGCCTATCACAAATCAAATTGCTAAACACAGGCATTTCCAATGAACCACTCAACTCATGAACCGTGAACCAATCCTTTCAGCCAAAACAAATCTTCTTCCTACTACTCTTTAAGCTTAAACTCAACTCTTTTAATATCATTCACAGCACATACCTACCAACACAAAACCATGTTTCTTTGTGAACACTAGAATAAGTTACAATAATGCTTTAAGTCATGATTCAAACTTCCTACATACACTTCTTACATTATTTTCAAATGACATAGCTGCATAATTAGGTAGGTTCATATTAGCACCCAAACATAACAACTATAGATTCTTTTGAAGGGTTTACTTCACAAACATACAACCCTATGAAAAATTACAATCCATCCTTCAGTTACACATCCTAGTTCAACATATAACATCATAATATACATAATCTCCATTACCAATCATGAACCAAGCAACAAGAAAGTCCCAAACATTCTTGGAATGAAGTACAACCAGAAAAACAAAGCCACAATTAAAGACAAATTTTACATAAAGCTTTATGGTTCACTTTCACATAAAAATTTCCCAAAATCAATCTATCACATCACAACTTCTACTAAATATAACACCAATCCAGTAACAATGACCCCAAGAACAAGCTAAATGAATTAATATCGCACACCAAACCAATTACAAATCAAACATTTTACATATTCTTTAAATGAACTCCACCAATAACAACAACTACAAGCTTTGAGTCTCAATTTTATAGCAATCCATCCAGCCATATATGAGAAGAAAGAAAAATTTGCAAAACCACTTCGACTTTCAAACAATTCGACTTCCAGCACCATAATAGCATTCAAATAAACTCCTACAACAATAAATTTAAAAGTTTGAACCCAAAAATACCCATAAAGTCATTGGATTTGACATCCCCAATTTCTAGGGTTTGTAAAGACTTCACAAAACCTTAATCAATGTTCAAATAATCACTTAGGCTACTCTAATCCAAAAACTTAGGATGTTCTTTGGATGATTCCTAACCCAAAACTCAAATCCCAAACGGCCTCACCTCCCAATCTCGCACAAAACAGAAAAGAAACGGATACAAGCTAATTGAAAATGCTCACCTGAGTTCGAGTCGAGCCTGCACGCGTTAGTGGCGACTTCCGCCGCCGTCCGCCGCTGAGCTCGCCAGAAAATGATGAAGAGAGTGAGAGACAGATGAAGATAAGGGAAGAAGGATTCGATTTGGGGAAAAAGAAAAGATATGCGCAGGATAGAGCTCGGTTTTGGGACCCATGTCGCCGGAGATCGGCGGCTAAGCCGTCGGAAAGCGAGGAACCGTGGTGGAGGAGGGAGAAAACGAAAATGATGAGGGCGGGGGAGGCGGACGCGTGAAGGGAATGAGGAAGGAGGAGGGATTTTGTTTAAATATTTATATACACATTTAGAGAAAATTTCCATTAAGTACCCTATTGTTTATCTTTAATTATATTTCTAGCCCAAAAGTGTGCATATGATACTATCCCATTCTCTCATGGTATTATCTAAATTCACAATACTTTTCTCAAAAGTTTATATTTTTAAATAACTACTTTAACTTTATTTCTTAAAAACTCTATGTAATTAAGATTTGGTATTCATAATTATCCTCAATATCATTAATTCTTTCCTAAGACTTCAAATTTCTTAAATAACATCTCAACAATTTCCTATTAGTCTTAATTAAAAATTTGGGATGTTACAATTATCCCCATCTTTTTAGGAATTTTGTCCCCAAAATTCGTCATGACATACTACCTAGGTGAAAAATCTCTCATTTCAACCTTGAATTAACCTCTTGCTGACTCCAACCTTTGCTACCTAAAGTTTACCTTAGTGCTCCACACATCATTCTTCAATCACATTTATCAACAAAATAGTCATTTGATATGTCTCCTATAGCAATAGTAAGCATTCTCACCTAGCAGCCCAATAAAAATTTTATATTTCCCACTTAAACCTATATTAATTACCTCTAATTACTTCCAAATTTTTCTTTATTCCACTTGGCTCATAAGGTCTTCAATGATGTCTCGGCTATGATTATGCCTAGGTTCATAATTATATCCGAGACCCCAAAAGAAGAATCCTCATTCCGTCAAGTTTCTCCTACAATTCTTGTCCATCTATCATTATCTAATTCCCATTGTGCTTGATTAAATTATATCACTTTTTTTTCCTTATAATTGTAACTATTTCAAATTCTACTTTACTTCTTTATTTAATTTCCTTTACCATGCATCAAATTCACATTAGTCATGTCAACGACCCAAAATCACCAGAGAAATCAGACTAAATCTACAACAATCCAGGAATCAATAAATCCCACATTCCAGAAACTTTAATATATATATATATATATATATATATATATATATATATATATATATATATATATATATATATATCATCATATCACAACTTAATATAATCATGATCAAGACAATGATCAAGACAGGGAAAGAGCATCACAGCCCAAAACAAAATTCACCCAAATTTTCAAATCACAATTAAACAAGCAGAAAAATACACACATATCAATTCATTAACACTTAAGTTCCATTTCCAAGCAACAGTTGGAACCAATAGAGGAAGAAAAGAACAAAATTGGCAATCATACAAAACTCAACATATCACAGTGCACACGCAAAAATCAGCAATACATTCTTCAACTAGCATCTTTAAATCACAAAATCAATTCCACACACATATGAACAAATTGTCCACCATAACCAGGAAAAGAAAGATTTAGAAACATCAATTCAAGCTCACGTTCAGACACACGAAGTCGTTTCAAATTCATACATACGCTTACAATAAACATCTAATTAACCATGCCCAATCCAAGAAAGAATCTATCACTCAGTCAAATAATATCTCAAATAAGTCAATTTTATCAATTGACTTATTAAAGTTCTAAAAATTCCCATAATCTCATTACCCGACGTTCTCAATTTCCTCACCGAATGCTATAATACTTATATAGAAATATGGGGGATTCTAACCCAACACTGAAATCGAAAGTTAAGCCTTGATTTTGGATAGTTATTGGAACCAAATCCTAAAACCTTACCATCTACACCAAATAAGTCACCCTCATTCAATTTGATTCCTCAATCATACACTTCATCTCAATGTCAATTATACCATTAAACGCATTCATCTATCCACATATATAGTCCAAATCCACAAATTTTCTATTAACTCCAACTTCTTCCAAACCAACCAACCTTTGTTTCACAATTTTACTCAATACATCTTTCTATACACTCATAGATCTAAAACAAGAACTTCAAGAACTCTTAAATTCCCACTTAAAAGAACAATTATAACCTTTACCACTTGGAATTGTATCAAAATCCTTTATAAGTTCTAATAATCATTCCAACCAAACTAAATTCTTTAATCACCACATAGATAGTCAATCCATACTCTATTCCATAACACTACTTAAACCTCAAAATCCATCATCATTACGTCCAAGAGTAGTCAATTTGCGACACTATGGGTCCTCTAACCAATATTGTAACCTTTTTCCCACAAATTATATCTAATTCTCATAGCTACTTCTACTTTGTCTCACACTCTCCAAAAATCATGTACAAGATTTAAGTTTGTCTCCCCACAAGTTATATCTGATTTCTATAACTCCTACTTTGGCTCACTCTTTCTAATGAATCATGGATCATCACTCCACTTAAACCAATCTAAATTCTTCCACTATTATGAAAACATTTGAACAAGACATCAAATTCCATCACATCACCACTTTAAACCATTTCACCCACCAACAATCTCAAACACTAACGTGCACTAATCAACTCCACCATCACAAAATTTAACCTCTTTTCCATAATTGAAATCCATCTTACCTCGATAAATTCTTAAATCCATACCATTCCTCTTGAACTCAACCAGAATACTCACTAATTCACTTAATCTTTAAAATAAAGATTAATACATCTATTCACTTTAGTCACTTCTAAATTGATTTCCTACTTCAAACATTTAAATTCTCACAACAAGTCAACTTTATTTTTAAAGTAAAAGTTAACTCTTTAAATTTCTTTTATCACCTCCCATACTCAAAATCCTAAGACTACTCTTTAGATTCCAATTTATTCCACACTTTAATCATCAAAAACACCTCCAAGGTAAATTGCAACTGCTCCAACTAAATCAATATCGTTATATCACCACGATAACATATCAAACTCATCCATAATCCAGAATACCTCAGATCATAAAACCACAATTAATGCAATCTCTCAAATCCCTAAACTCCAAAATAAACAAGGAAACCACAATCAAACCAATAATCTCTTCCACTAATTCAATTTCACAGTTCAATCTTCTAAAAGCCTAATCCATTTACCAATATCAATTCCACATTCTTGCCGCGATTCTACCACTCTCCCCACCAAGGGATTAACCATAACCTCGCAGACAGCTGGTGATCATGCACAATAGAAAAGGGAATTCGGAGAATGTATATTGCCAATCTAAATGCAATGCACAGTCCAGGGTTATCGTATACCAAATACTGATAACCAAGTTGTTACATCTGTTACTAATTCTCTAATTTACCTAAGATATCCTTTTTAATTTCAATTATCACTTTACTAACTATGATAGAAAAAGGATTTCCAAATATCAATAAATCTATCATAGTTAGAAAGGAATTTCCTAATAATAGTCATTATCCATGATAGAAAAGAATTTCCTAATACAACCTGAATACTATCATGGATAATTAATAGCTAACCATGTTAGCAAAGATTCATCTAACATGGTTAGAAGAAAGAAACAACCTAAAATCTAATAGTTACAACCTACGACAAATTTCCAATTAGCTTGTAATCTCAAGTACAAATAAAAATATGCGGAAGCGAATGCAGACCTATAAATTGTTGGCAATATACATTTCTAAACAATACAAATAACCTATGGATCCTAGTTCCCTTTTTTCGGTGCTCGCACCTGTGCATGATCACCTGCAAAAATAAAGGGAATGGGGTGAGACAAATAATGTCTCAGTAATCACTACTTAACTCACTGTGAGACTCAGAAGTGGGGTAGTGGAGCGTCTACAGGGTACCACAGTTTTCAAAACCTGCATAAACCACGCAATACATACATATATATATACAGAACAGATTCATCCATCTCTCAATAGACAAAAATAAACGTGTGTGACACTGTGCCCGGTGTACAATCCGAAAAGCATATAAAGGGACCACTCTAATCAATGTGAAAATCCCTGGTTCCTTTACAATCTCAGGAACACGTACAATTAACCTATCGATTTGCGCAAATCGATAGGTTACATCGGCCGACGGTACTAATAATCAGTGTCATGCAACATGCAAAATATTTATATAAATATGAATATATATAAAGTACAGTTCAGTTGAAAGGTACCCTATAGCCCACATTTAAATATAAAGTAATCAGAACACATTTCATTTATATATAAAGTAGAAGAGGATTTTAGAAATCCTCAACTACCGTCACCCTTAGTATCACAGTCAGTTAAGCGTGATTACCTGTCCCCCAACAGCTATGCACTGAATTATCCTTCCTTTCTTGATGCCACAACACCACATCACATCAAATCCTATAATAATTAATAAACGATGGTAAATTAATACTATTTTACTTTATAATACTTTACGTCTCTCTCGTTCCTATGAAGTTACTACCCAGTTTTCCACATTTTCCTTAGTTCAAACACTGTAACCAATACAAATCATAAGTTACATGAAATAAACACACCATCAGATTCACATACTTCAATTATTTGATCATTGAAAGGTAGGACCAGATTTCTCATACTCCTTAATAATGCAAACAAGATTCTGTTATTCAAATCCATCTGCACAGTTCCAAATCCACTTCATCTCAACCCAATTGTCAATATTCATTTAGCCACATTCCAAACTATCACACTTGGCTTTCTTAACATCCATTTCAATACTTATTAATATCCCTTTGGGTTCAGGATTCATTCAGCCAAATACAAGCCAATAATGGCAATAAAATAGAGAAATAAAGTCTTTAACTAATTCAAACATATAAGATTCAGAATCACTTAAACAACACCACTAGCATTAAACTTTCTAAAACATTATCAATCACAACATCAATAATAACTTAGGTTCAGCCAAAACAAAAGATTACAAATCCTACTAATATAATACCAATCAAGAAAGAAAGTCACATTTCCAACCTAATTCAATTACACAATCACAACTCACATACACCAAAAGTCCACAGAGCATAAGATAAGCCACTAAGCTCATAAAATGTATTACTTCTTTCCTTTAGCACCAAATTCTGCAAAAACATAGAAAGAGCCAAGGATTCGCAATAACCACACGCTTACAGAGCACCACAAACCATTTAACCAGTTATCAATTATAGTCCACCACCATGCACAACAGTCATTCTGCTAATACAATGTTACCCAATTTAATCAATCAATGTAAATATTCCCATCTCAACTTCGCAATTTAACAAATTAAAGAACAAACACGAACAACAATCCCTTTTTCCTTAACATCTTCAAATCTGTTTCAAAAGAACAATCATATTTCTTAAAACAATTATATTATAACAGTTTCTATTCTACATAATCCAAGAACTCTTGTCATCAATAAACTAGTGCCCATAATATCTATCATTCTAAAATACATCAATCATTCACAAATCCTTCCTACACAAACCACACATGTATACCATCCAAATCAGAAACAGATAATTGAGACAAAATAAATAGGATAAAGCAAACTCTATCATATCACACCATTTCATGAATCAAATCACCCTTTTTCCTCAACATTAGTTCCTCTAAGACAATATCTAAATTGTTCCATTCCAAGGCTCATTGTCATTCTCATTGAAAGAGAATTCTCAAATTCAGAAATGATCTCTGCCACCATGAGGCCAAACATGGACATCTCACTTAGTAATAATACAACTCCACAAACACAATAATGTAAACAAGAATGCAAATCCAAAGCATATATAATTTTCAAACCCACACAAGACAATAGAATAATCATAAGATATTACAAATTTCCCCTTTCAATATTTTGTGTTGTACTAACAATTCAGAATTTAATGTGAACCACCATCAAAATAAACCAAAAGAGAACTAAGAGTTCAACATGTAAGTACCAATGAAATTCTCAAATTAATCATTTAGTAAAAACTTCCTTTAATCCACTTCTCCATGCAACAATCTCAATTCTTATGAAGGGTAAGTTACCAACTTGCCTATCACAAATCAAATTGCTAAACACAGGCATTTCCAATGAACCACTCAACTCATGAACCGTGAACCAATCCTTTCAGCCAAAACAAATCTTCTTCCTACTACTCTTTAAGCTTAAACTCAACTCTTTTAATATCATTCACAGCACATACCTACCAACACAAAACCATGTTTCTTTGTGAACACTAGAATAAGTTACAATAATGCTTTAAGTCATGATTCAAACTTCCTACATACACTTCTTACATTATTTTCAAATGACATAGCTGCATAATTAGGTAGGTTCATATTAGCACCCAAACATAACAACTATAGATTCTTTTGAAGGGTTTACTTCACAAACATACAACCCTATGAAAAATTACAATCCATCCTTCAGTTACACATCCTAGTTCAACATATAACATCATAATATACATAATCTCCATTACCAATCATGAACCAAGCAACAAGAAAGTCCCAAACATTCTTGGAATGAAGTACAACCAGAAAAACAAAGCCACAATTAAAGACAAATTTTACATAAAGCTTTATGGTTCACTTTCACATAAAAATTTCCCAAAATCAATCTATCACATCACAACTTCTACTAAATATAACACCAATCCAGTAACAATGACCCCAAGAACAAGCTAAATGAATTAATATCGCACACCAAACCAATTACAAATCAAACATTTTACATATTCTTTAAATGAACTCCACCAATAACAACAACTACAAGCTTTGAGTCTCAGTTTTATAGCAATCCATCCAGCCATATATGAGAAGAAAGAAAAATTTGCAAAACCACTTCGACTTTCAAACAATTCGACTTCCAGCACCATAATAGCATTCAAATAAACTCCTACAACAATAAATTTAAAAGTTTGAACCCAAAAATACCCATAAAGTCATTGGATTTGACATCCCCAATTTCTAGGGTTTGTAAAGACTTCACAAAACCTTAATCAATGTTCAAATAATCAATTAGGCTACTCTAATCCAAAAACTTAGGATGTTCTTTGGATGATTCCTAACCCAAAACTCAAATCCCAAACGGCCTCACCTCCCAATCTCGCACAAAACAGAAAAGAAACGGATACAAGCTAATTGAAAATGCTCACCTGAGTTCGAGTCGAGCCTGCACGCGTTAGTGGCGACTTCCGCCGCCGTCCGCCGCTGAGCTCGCCAGAAAATGATGAAGAGAGTGAGAGACAAATGAAGATAAGGGAAGAAGGATTCGATTTGGGGAAAAAGAAAAGATATGCGCAGGATAGAGCTCGGTTTTGGGACCCATGTCGCCGGAGATCGGCGGCTAAGCCGTCGGAAAGCGAGGAACCGTGGTGGAGGAGGGAGAAAACGAAAATGATGAGGGTGGTGGCCATTGATCTGGAATGGCGTGAAATGTATATAGGGATAGTGGTTTGAGAGGTTATGGAATAGAAAAGGAATGAGTTGTTGAGTTTGTGATTGTGGTGAGTTAGGTGGATGGGAAATATAAGGTATTGTTGACTGGAGTATTGAAATGTAATGTGGATTTGAAATAGGTACATTGTGGTCAGGGAATTGGAAAGTTATATTGATGGAAAGTATAAAAGGTTGTGGTTGGGACATTGAAAGTTATGGTGAGCATTGGATGACACTGAAATTTATGTACCATCGCGCGATGATAACTGTCGATAGGCCAATCGACAGTTATTTGTACTGATGATCCTTTTCGGATTGATTGGATCGGGGATCATAGGTCGACTTATTGAGAGAAGTGACCTACGGTTGTTTTGGCATTGAAGAGCCCAACCGCCCCTACGGTTGTTTGGCATTGAAGAGTCCAACCGTTCCCGTTCTGCAATGGAAACAGAATTGGGGTTCTCTCTCTGGAGATTGCCAGAGAGGGAAATTGTCCCCTCATTATGGAGAGGGACACAGTGTCAAATCATATAATGAAGAATAGATGCTTGAATGCACCGTGGTGGCACAATGCATCTCTAGGTGAGTGTGAGAGTTGTTGTGGTAGTATTAGTTGATTGGAGTATGGAGATGTTGAATTGATTTAGTTTGAAGGTGATTGTTGGACTTGAGTAAGGAATGAAAGAAGATCTGGATATATATATATTACTATTGTTTTTAAAACTGTGGTACCCTTTAGACGCCCTCGCTACTGCACAACTCACTGTTATAGTGAGTTAAGCGGTGATTACTGGGACAAATTGTCTCATCCCACGATTACTGACATTTTTGCAGGTGTTCATGCACAGGTGCAAGCTTCAGGAAAGGGAATTAGGTAGTAGAGATGGTATAGTTTATTTAGAATTGTATATTGCCAATTATAGGTCTGCATTCGCTTCCGCATGTATATATATCTATTTATTTTTAATATCAATTAGTTTTGTTTATTAACCATGTTATACAAATCCTTTCTAACATGGTTATCAATAAATTATCCATGATAGCAGCTGTGTTGTATTAGTTTATTCTTTTCTATCATGGATAATATTTAATCATTAGGAAATTCCTTTTCTAACTATGATAGGACATTGATATTATGGAAATCCTTTTTCTATCATAGTTAGTAAAGAGGTTATTAGATCTAAAATGGATATTATTGGTTAATTAAGTAATTAGTAACAGAATGTTACAACTTGGTTATCAGTATTTGGTATACGATAACCTAGGACTGTGCTGCATTGCATATAGATTGGCAATATACATTCTTAGTATTCCCTTCCTTATGTGCATGAATATCTGGCCTTTTGAGAGGAATATCACTCATCCCGTGGTGGGGAGAGAGTGATAGGAGCTAGTGAATAGGTATTGTGGAGAGATTGAGAAGAATATAGAAAGAATAATAAAATAAATGAAGACTCTGATAAGAATTTAGGAAGAATAACGAAATAAGGATGATTCTCTGGGGTCTCGAGTATAGTTATGTGCTAGCCATAACCATAGTCGAGGCATCATGAGATACCTTATTGGGTTAAGGGATTTAGGAAAATGAAAAATAGCAATTGATAATGGATAATAAACATGAGATAAGAATTGTTAACCTTGCTGTTGTTTAGTTTGTTTGTTAAATGACTGATTAATTGATGATTTGACTTGTGCTTTTATATTGTTTGGAATAAAATTCTCTTGAAAATTGTTGTTTTATAAGCTTCAACATTAGATATGCAATTCTAAAGGTGAATTGATTCTGTCCTAATTGGTGGATTGAAGATGAAATTAAGATGTTATTCTTTACTTAGTGAATCAATATCCATGTATGTATGTATGTATATGTTTATGTATGTATATGATATGATGGTTGTTTGAATTCAATGTAATTGACTTTATGAAAATAATAAAAATCTGGTCATAAATTGTTTGTGAAGGCTGTGTTTGTGTTGTATGGCCAGTAAGTTGTTTGTGGAGGAAATAAAGTTGATTGATATACTTGAAATGTTGAATTCTATGTTGAGTTTGGATATCTTCTTAATTATTCTTTATTGTCCTTTTCTCCTTTCTCTGTATTTGATGGCAGTGTTTCTTTCTATTGTTTGGTTTAATATCATTTATGGATGAGATTACGTACCTCAGTGCATATTTGAGTAGATTTCTCCCATTCCTTTTTCATGTTTCTTAAACTAAGGCTTATTAAGATGTGGTTAATATTTTAGGTTGACTAATGTGATTAACAATTTTCTGTTTTCCTTCTATCTCACGAGTCGAATGTGTTATGGATTTGAGGATTGTTTTTATGGTGATTAGGGTATAATAAAATAAACATAATGATTATGTTGTGAATGTATAACAGTTTTAGAGAGAAAGGTAAGATTTTCCTTGCTTTTACCTTCATTGACCTTTTAAAATGGGTTATTGGTTGGAGAGTTACTTACTATTCATGCAGGTTCTGTTTGTTCGAACCAACTCAATTATCTAAAGAAGCTAATGATGTGAATATATGAATTTCTGATTTTTAATTAATGGGAGATAGAATAATAAAAGTAAGCTATTTTGGTGCTGCATATACATGTGTAACTCGTTTAGGAACTTGAATCAATCCTTGCCTAGGGATTAATTGAAGTAGTTTCTCCTTTTTAATCAACTTTCTGCTGCTTAGGGGTAAAATTTCTGTTATGATAGTGGTGTGGAATGGCAAATGATAGCTGTTAATTGGATTGCTTGAAGGAAAAAAAAAATTTATACCAATGTTTAAATGATTGAGTGGAGAATTGCATGAAGGTGAAAAAGGAAGACTTAAGTTATTGATTACAACGGACTGAGGGGATTACTTAGGGCTAGATTGTAATTGATAGTTAGACTCATATTTTTGGCTATGTACCGATTAGTGACTAGAAATTGACTTAAAGAGAGAAATTTAAGGAATTTATGCTTTGAGTTGAAGTTAGGGTGATTACTAAATTGTATAGTACGGGTTAATGATTTAGAGTAATGTAATTTAGTATTGAGAGCTATTGTGACTTGGTGATGTGTGATCATTAGACTTTTATGGATGAAATTGGAATGAATAGAATTAGTGAGGAAATTTTCAAAATTGTACTATTGGTTGAGCAAAATGGATAAAGGAACAAGTAGGATGTGATATGTCATACTTGAACTGTAGTGAATGTCTTCCACTGTTTATTGAGATTCGAGGTAATTAATCACAAATTTGATGTTGCAGTAGATATGGAAAAGTGTTAAAGACGATTGAAGTTAGTGACAAAATTTTGAAGTTGTGATCATGTCGGAACTAAATTGATAGTACAGATGAAGGGTTTACGGTGAAGCTTTAGTGATTGTTTTTAAATGGATTCAATGGAATTGAATGCAATTGGGGAATAATTTTGATAAGTTAACATAGTTGGATATGTACTAAATTAGAGTCATGAGGTAAAGTAAGGAATAAAATTCTAGGGACTTTCTATGTAATAGTTGAGATGTGGATGTAAGGATGTGATGGAGGAAACAACTGAAATTAGAAGAGGAAGACTAGAAAAGTTGATCTGATATGGAATAGTATTTTTGATAGGCACTTGTATGGAAAAGTAATAAAGAATGATCGAAATAATTAAAGTGTTATTAGTATTAGAGTTATATTGAGTGAGAGTAATAGTTTGATTGAATTTAGGAAGATAACTGTATATGTGTTTCCATTTAGGATATTGAACTTTAATACAATTGATTTGAGGCTTAGGTGGCTAGTAAATGAAGGTTAGCTAAAAAAAAAAAGAGGGATGAGTATTGGTGATCACTACAGATTGAATGAAGATGCAAGGTGAAGGATGGTGTAGAGTGTATTAAATTGTGGTTTGATAGTGGAAGTTTTATGAATAGATAGAGTTTATAAGAAGAATGCAGAGTTGAAGTGAGTGTTTCTTATATGCTAGGTGTTATGTGTAGCGAATTTTGGGGACAAAATTCTTAAAAGGTGGGGTAAATTGTAACATCCCAAAATTTTAAATTAGGGATAATAAAGAATTTATTAAGGTCTTAAGGTGTAATTTAGAAAATCTAAAGTCTTAGGAATAAATTTATGATATTTTAGATGATTTATGCATATTAAATCTCATCTACTTTAGAATTTAAAGAAATATAATTAAAAGAGTCATTTGGAATTTGGAAATTTCATGAAAAGTATTGGGAAATGTAGAAAATAGTATGATAGAAAGAGAGGGTAAAAATAATATATGCAAACTTTTGGGCTAGAAATGTAATTAAGAATAAACAATAGGGTAATTAATTGTAATATTCCCTAAAGTATATATATATACTCATCTCCTCTTCCTCCCCTGAACCTAGCCGCCCCCTTCCCTCATCCGACGTCCCTCCCTCCTCCTACACCCCTCCGTTCGAAACCTCTCCTCCGCCCCTCACGATTCCGGCGGCCAAAGGCGCAGTGCCGCCCCCCCCCCACAAATCTATGATCTCTCTCTTCTTTCCTTCATCCTCCTCAACAAAAACCCATCTTCTATCTCACTCCCTCACGTTCACTCATCCCTGCGGCTTCGTTTTCCGGCGAGTGTGGGCGGCGAACGACGGCGGATGACGCGGTGAACGGTGAGATTCATGTTTTGTTGTTCTTCAAGCTACTTTCTTGGTTTCAACTTCATCTCCCTTATTCTTCCTTTCGTTTTTACTGTTTTGGGTCGGCCAGCCCTAGATGGCCGATTTCCGGCGAGCTTCACGGCGGCGGCGACCTCCCACAACTCATACAACACCAAAATCATACTGAGGTAACTTTATTTCCTCATATTCATACCTTTCTCCATTCATTTTCGGTGAGCTTGAGAGAAATCCGAAAATGAGTTTCTACTTTGGGTTTGATAATCCACCAAAAAGCATGTTTAGGCGTTGGTTTTGAAGTTTAGAAAGGATTTAAGGATTGATTGAAGGTTTGATAATTTTGTATAAAACCCTAATTGTTAGGATTAAGGGCTGCGGGTTTGTAGTGATGTTGGGCTCGGAATTTTTAAGTAAACAACAACAAAACTTGTTTGACTTTGCTTATTTCACTGATTGTTTGATTTGGCTTGGGTATTAGTTGTTTCACAACTTTGATTTGGTTGACTTTGAACATTTGGGCTGCTACTTGGATGTTTGGATTCAGCGCAAACTGTTGTGATTGTTGTATGTTGGATATCTTATGTTTGAAACTATTTCTGGTGGCTACTTAGTTTAAATGAACATAATTCATTAAATTGAAGTTTGATCTTTTGTTCACTTGGTTATTAAAGAGATTTCAGCATGCTTATTCACTTCATGGATGTCATTTAATTTGTTTTCATGGGCTGAGTTGATTGAAAGATAATTTGCTAATTCGGTTTCAGCGAGTTTTGAGAGAGGGCTAAGATTTGGGAAAATGTTGGAAGCTAGTTCACTATGTTCGACTGAGGATTCTGTTTTGGTTGAATTAATACTTGCATTTGGATTATTGTTGGCAACATTGTATTTATATGTGGGTGTGAGTGTGTGCTGTTTAGGTATGATGCGTGTATGCTGGATGTATTGTTGAGTTTTCCTTTATGTAAGTAAGTAAAGGTGAAAGTTGTTAAATTTCAGATCTACATTGTTCTTGTTTTGGCTGTGGGTCTGGGTTGTGGAACCTATGAGTCAAGTCTTAAATAGGAAGGAGTTTTGTGGTTCTTGAGATATGATTTTTGTGGAAAAATCCTATTAGATGTGATTTTAATCGACTGAGAGGGGTTGAATAAGCTAATCAATGTTAAGATTCATTTCTGTTTTGGTTACTGATATGAGTCTGCATGTTTCTTTCTCAAAGTGATTTGAAAAGGGTGCATAAATGTTTATGCATGATGTTTAAAAAGTTCTTATGTTGCTTTGAGTGCTTGTGTGCTAATATTATATGTAGTTTATCTTGCCTTGTCTGTACAGATTTAAATAAAGCTTATAATATGTGAATATATTTGAAAAGCACAAAATTTTATACTTCCCCTGCTCTGTTTTCCTTAAATGGCTGAACTGATTCTTGGTTTCTTCGTGTCAAATGTTTGTTAAAACGTGTGAATAAATATGTTTTAATCATGCTGGTAACTCATAGAATCACTTGGCAGTGTTTAATTCCTTTTTGCCTTTTTAAATTCCCTTGGCTGAAAGTGGTTTGAGTTGGAGTGTTATTTTGGGCTATTGCTTGTTTACGATTTTAAGCTTTGATAACTAAAGGTTATTCATTTGGAATTATATGCTTGATGTATTATTGGTTTTCTATGTTCCTCTTGTTTTTTTTAAATGCATAAACATGTACTTGCAATCCTTTGGAAGTGTTGAATGAGTAAGGTGGATGTGATTTGTTAAAATGGAGGGAGACTCTTGGTTGATGTTTGACAAAGTACTTGGTGATTTAAAAATGTTTTACTCCTCCTTTTGTTAGTAATTTTTGAGTTTGCTTTCATTTGATTATATTGATTATTTATTGATGAATTGGGCTAAGATTTGAAATAGATCTTAGGATAGAAAAATATATAAAAAGAAAGGGGATTGGGTAGTAACATATAAGAACGAGAGAGAGACGTCGAACTACAATAAAAGGGAAATGATATTAATTTATCATTTGGCTATATATTATTATAGGAGTGGATGCAGTAGGCTTTCATGGCATCGAGGAAGAAAGGTTGAGAAATCGCGTAGAATTGCTAAAGGGCGACAGGTAATCACACTTAACCTTACTATAACATTGAGGGTGATGTTAGCTAGGATTTTGTAAAATCCTTTCTCACCCTCTATATATATATTATCTTTGAAAGGTTATTTTTATACAAAACAGGCTATCGGGTGCCTTTCAAACATGATTATTTTCGTATAAAAGATTTGTACACATTATATATACTATTATCCTGCTTGGTGGTGGCCATTGATCTGGAATGGCGTGAAATGTATATAAGGATAGTGGTTTGAGAGGTTATGGAATAGAAAAGGAATGAGTTGTTGAGTTTGTGATTGTGGTGAGTTAGGTGGATGGGAAATATAAGGTATTGTTGACTGGAGTATTGAAATGTAATGTGGATTTGAAATAGGTACATTGTGGTCAGGGAATTGGAAAGTTATATTGATGGAAAGTATAAAAGGTTGTGGTTGGGACATTGAAAGTTATGGTGAGCATTGGATGACACTGAAATTTATGTACCATCGCGCGATGATAACTGTCGATAGGCCAATCGACAGTTATTTGTACTGATGATCCTTTTCGGATTGATTGGATCGGGGATCATAGGTCGACTTATTGAGAGAAGTGACCTACGGTTGTTTTGGCATTGAAGAGCCCAACCGCCCCTACGGTTGTTTGGCATTGAAGAGTCCAACCGTTCCCGTTCTGCAATGGAAACAGAATTGGGGTTCTCTCTCTGGAGATTGCCAGAGAGGGAAATTGTCCCCTCATTATGGAGAGGGACACAGTGTCAAATCATATAATGAAGAATAGATGCTTGAATGCACCGTAGTGGCACAATGCATCTCTAGGTGAGTGTGAGAGTTTTTGTGGTAGTATTAGTTGATTGGAGTATGGAGATGTTGAATTGATTTAGTTTGAAGGTGATTGTTGGACTTGAGTAAGGAATGAAAGAAGATCTGGATATATATATATTACTATTGTTTTTAAAACTGTGGTACCCTTTAGACGCCCTCGCTACCGCACATCTCACTGTTATAGTGAGTTAAGCGGTGATTACTGAGACAAATTGTCTCATCCCAGGATTACTGACATTTTTGCAGGTGTTCATGCACAGGTGCAAGCTTTAGGAAAGGGAATTAGGTAGTAGAGATGGTATAGTTTATTTAGAATTGTATATTGCCAATTATAGGTCTGCATTCGCTTCCGCATATATATATATCTATTTATTTTTAATATCAATTAGTTTTGTTTATTAACCATGTTAGACAAATCCTTTCTAACATGGTTATCAATAAATTATCCATGATAGCAGCTGTGTTGTATTAGTTTATTCTTTTCTATCATGGATAATATTTAATCATTAGGAAATTCCTTTTCTAACTATGATAGGACATTGATATTATGGAAATCCTTTTTCTATCATAGTTAGTAAAGAGGTTATTAGATCTAAAATGGATATTATTGGTTAATTAAGTAATTAGTAACAGAATGTTACAGAAGGGGACGCTTCCACGACCACAGTCTGCGAAACTGTGGTCGTGGAAGATGACTTTTCCACGACCACATGTAAAAATGTGGTCGTGAAAAATCTCCGCCTGGACAGTTATTTACATGTTATGTCACCGCGTTTTTTTTAACGACCAACATTGGCTTTTTAGTCGTTTAATATGGTTGTGAAAAGCCTATTTTCTTGTAGTGACCGTCCGCCCGGGGTAGTTTTTAAACACATTGGTTACTTTGACTGCAGATATGAGCCTGTTGTTAGTTCAGGGTGCTCAATGCTTCTGGGTGGTTACTTGGAGGGTAGATTAGGTCCATTTAAAATACACACGTGGCAAAGCAGGTGCTCGGGTGGCAGCCACATAGGCATAGTAATGGTCAAACGTTGTTGACCGTCCAACCGAGGTAGTTTTTAAACACCTTGGTTACTTGGAGTACAGATACAGGCCTGTTGTTAGTTCAGGGTGTTCAGCGCTCCTTGGTGGTTACTTGGGGGCCAGGTTAGGTCCATTACCCATTAGATTATATTGTTTTTTGGGTTTCTACACATTATTTTTTGGTTTCCCTTTCTAGAAACCTTTTTGTTTTATGCTTTGAATATTTCACAATTTAACAAAATAATATATTTTATTTTCCAAAAAAATTGGGTAAGAGGACAGATTAAAGTCATGATTAATTTTGTAATAAATGAAAAACCGATTTAGCTCATGCTAAATGGAAAATCATGAGTAACTCATTAATTTAATAATCTAATAAAAACAATGCATTCGATTAAAGTCATGATTAACTCAATTATGATCTAGTAATTTAAATGTCATATTCAAATGAAAAGTCATGATTAACTTAATAATAAATGCAATCTTGATTTACTCAATGCATTGCTTCGAGTTCTCTCAAATCATGTGAAGAGCTCTATGGTTAGATCTCCAATTTTTGTTGGGATGACAATGGAGGAGGAACCAAAACACATTGGAATTATTGTTTTCTACTTACTAAAATAAAGTCCATTGGTGGAGTCGGTTTCAGGGACTTCATGACGATGAATGACGCCTTACTTTCAAAATCAACATGGAACCCTTTCAACAATCGAGATGACTGTGTATTTTCCAAATGATGATTTCATGTTAAAGGGTTACAAAGCCTCTTGGTGCCAGTCAAGCATCATGTTTGGGGCAATCATTTGTGAGATATCAATTGGATCATCTACTAAGACTAATAAGACTTAAAGTCACAAATGGGTTATCTAGAGTGGTTTTTCTATCTAGAGAATATTAATATTAATGACCACACGGTGCCATAACAGAACACATTCTTTTTCTTCTCCTCTACTTCCTTCTTCTTGTGTTTTGCTTCCATCATCTATTGAAGTAGCATCACAAAATTCTCGAAAGGATGAATGATAATGAAACAAATCTAAATGTGACAAAATTTCCCTTAACTAGGAAAAATTCCAACAACTTGGGCAGTAATTAAAATATATGCTAATCATGTGCAATTATCATTAAAATATGCATTAATTCAATGAATTTGACCATGAAAAGATATACATAAGTATGATGCAATTATTTCCACACACTTAAATATTGCCATTGTCCCAATGCAATATCTAAGGTGCAACAAGAAAATGACATCAATAGGGATTTATTGACTCAACTAAAACTAAACTACCTTTTCCACTAGATGTATCTCTTCCCACACTTATCCTAACATGCATCACAAGATATCTTCGGCAAGTCGGCAACGATGCCATTGACTTAACCGGTTCCTAGTTGTCTCTAGAGTTAAATGCAAATTTATTTTGAACCAAGGATTGCAACAAAGTAGCAAAACCTCGAGTTGTCTCTCATGAGGAGTCTTCTAACTACCCTAAGATGAACTAAATTCAATTGAAATGAATAAGAAAATTGAGGTTTGTTGGGTTTTTTATGAAAAATGCAAATGAACCTAATTACAATATTTTTTGATTGATAAGGTTGAATGATTGGATGATCAAAGCGAAGTGAATGCAATGAAATGAATCTCTTTCTTGAGTTTAGTGAGGTGATAAACATTCAGATCATTTAAGGGTTCAATTCATCAAGTTTTATTCTTAGCAATAACTAGGTGTTCACCTCAATCATGAATGGATGTAATCAAATAATCTCCCTAGCAATCACTAACATGAGACTTCGATAAAAAAAAAAAACTAACATGAGACTAATTCCATGAAACCACATTATAGATATTAATTCGTAAGTCAAGTATTTAAAGCCCTAAATAGACATAACAAAATTCATTCATGATGTTATTTGTTAATTTAGATTGAGTTAATGTCTTTATTCCTTTACCGAGCTCAATCTGATGAAAGAATGTCCTACAAAAGAGAGCTCATACAATTATACATATACCTAACAAAATAAACTTGATAGCATGATCAACACAAGACCAAACAATTCAATATCAAGAAGAATTCATCAAAATACATATATAATAGATAAAGTACTTAATAAATAATCCTAATCCAAATTAGCAAAGTCAAACATCATACATGCATATTTAGAAGGGCAAAGGTGCAAAAATAGCCATAGTAAATTTAAAAATGTGCAACTATAACTCTGGTAAATTGAAGGGGGCAGAACTGTACAATGTAAATCAAAATGGGGCAAAATTGGGCAAATGTGCAAAAATAGTCATCATAAATTTAAACGTACGATTTCTAGACGTGGCCCCACCATTAGTGAATGATGTGTCATACATTTAAGGGTGCAATATGTTGATGAGACTTTAATTTTTTGATGAGACTTTATTTTGTCAGATGAATACGTAGAAGTAAGGTGAATTTCACATGATTTGGGGGTTTAGAGTTCGTTTTTAGTGATTTAGGGTTCAACTGGATGCATTTTAGCTTTCACGTTAGATTTTAGAATTGACATGTCATTTATTGATGGTGGAGCCCACGTCTGGAAAATGCCTATTTAACTCAGCCTAACAGAGAGGTTACTTTTGTCTCATTTTGGTTTACAATGTATGGTTTTGCCCCATTTTAGTTTACAATGTACATTTTTGTCCCTTCAATTTACCAGAGTTATAGTTGCCCATTTTTAAATTTACGGTGCCTATTTTTGCACCTTTGCCCATATTTAGAATCACAGTCAATACATAGATCCAAACATTTACAAGAGATGTTGAAATACATAAAGAATAAATTCTAAATATATATAATGGATTAAGGAAAACTCCCCTCAAGATGAACCCATACTTGAGCAATCATCAACCCATTCTCAAGAGATGAAGAATATTCCTCAATCAAACATAGAAATTCTAAGAAAAGCTCTAAGAAGAAAAATCATTTGAAAATCCATGGAAGAAGTGGGCGGAAGAAGGTGGAAGGTGAATAAGATGTGAAGAAATGATGGAAATGGTGGAAGAGATCGATGACATGGAAGTGGGTGAAATTGAGTGGAATGGAAGGGAATTGAAGAACCTTAGGTTAGAAGACTTATTTTTGGCTAATGAGTGTTAAGTAGAGTTCGGGCTGGCCCAACCCGACCCATTGTGCAAGCGGGCTGGCTCGCTTCCAGTCTGAAACAATTTGGGCTGAGATTTCTCAACCCAACCCGAATTGGGGTAAATTCGGGCCAGCCCACCAGCCCGAATTTATAGAGATTACACAGTACACAAACACAAACTAACTATGATTCATACTACAAAGACTATTACCAGAAGAAAGAAAAAAAGAGATTAGGAAGAAGAAAAAAATAGATGAAAGAAGAAGAATTTCAAACTATGATTTATATCGTCTATTAGTCGTAAAGGAATAAAAAACCATGATAAGAGAGAGATAATCAAGAGTTAGTTACAGTAATTCTCAAATCTGCCCCCAAAATAAAAAAAAGCTTGAATTTACAACTTCAATCTCTCCTTCCCCAAAGGAATTTAAACCTTTCCATGGCATCAAAATTGTGAAAGCCTAAGGTTTTCTTTGAAATTTTGTTTGAAACATAAGTACATCTCTTATCTCTCTGATTTGGAAATCAAACACAAACTATGATTCAAGATTTTCAAAGTAGTAGTAGATTGAAGAAGAAAAAAAGAGATGAAGGAAGAAGAACTTATGGTGGGTGTGGCTGTGAGTATGGGAGATCGATGGGCTACGACTGTGGTGGGGCATGGGAGCTCGAAGATGATGGCAATGGTGAGTGTAGCTGTGAGGGGCCGAGGATTAAGAGAGCTGGAGGGAGAGAAGGTGTGAAGAAAATTGAGATTGTGATATTAGGTTTTCTAATTTATGGTTGGAGGCAGTGAAGTGGTGCACGCAGAACGAACAAACTTTTAGGTTTAGGAGTTTTTTCACTTTTTTGTTCCTTTTTTTTTTAAAAAAATATTCGGGCCAGCCCGTTTTAAAATCGGGCTGGCCCGAATACAGCCCATATATTCGGGCTGAGAACCCGTTTTCCGCCTGAATTATACGGGCTCAACATTTTCAACTCGACTCTTTTTTTAAAGGGCGGGTTCGGGTTGAGCCCGTCGGGCCAGGCTGAAAGTCCCAGCTCTAGTGTTAAGAGAGGTGTTTTGTTTGGAAGCTTATATAGAGTTTAAAACTCTAATTTTTGAGTTTGATTTTTACTGTCAGATTTTGCGCACTGGGTGTTATTAGGGCACCAAAACAAAATGTTTCTTATTTTGGTGCCTAGAGTTCGCCCCCAACTCCAAAAGAGAACCATTTTTTATTATTTCTGTCTTCTTCCTTTACATCCTTCTTCTTGTGCTTTACTTCCATCATCTCTTTGGCTTCTCTTTGAGTGTATTCTCATTGACCTACAAGAGATTAAGACTTGAAGTAGTATCACAAAGTTCTTTAAAAGATGAATGACAATAATCAATCTATATGTGACAAAATAGCCCTTAACTAGAATAAATTCTTACAACTTGTGCAATAGTAAGAACACATGCTGATTAGGGGCAATTAGTTGAGTTAGCTCAAAAATTTTCCCATTTAGAGTTTCAATGTTCCAAAAACTAAATTCATTCTTACTCTCATGAATTAGGTTCTTTAGCTGCCCTGCCCATTAGAGTCTGATAACTCTTGCCTCAAAATATAACAAATTCTTATTTTAAAATACCAAAATGCCCTAGTAAAGGCTCGTGAGTTTTGACTCAAGTTGGGGGTATCTATTTATGATCTAGACTTTTATGAGAGTGTTACGCAGACGTGGTTGAAGAGTAATTTGAAACTCTCTCGCAGGGGCAGATTTAGAATATTAGAAGGCTTTTTTTGTGTGGCTTGTTGGTTAATTTGGAGGCGGAGGAAATAAGTTGTACATCATGGATCTTGTTCAAATGTTGATGACGGCGTGATAGAGGCTATGGGTATTGTTCGGTGTATGGTGCGAGCAAAGAAGTTTTCTAACTGGGCATGGAAGTTTTCTCAGGCATGATCAATTAAGCCAAGTTGTTGGGGTGTGAAAATTTTTGTTGATGGTGCGTTCTCCTTAGGCTCATCAGTTGTTGGTTTGTGGAGGTGTGGTTCGTGACTTGAAGGGGAATGTTTCGGAAGCCTTCATGTATTCAGTTTATAGATCTTCAAGTGTTGAGGCAGAGTTATGTGGTTGTTTATGGAGGTTGAGGCAAACATGAGATTTTGAATTTCGACGTGTATCTTTATTTTGTAATGTTGTTTCGGTGGTGGAGGGGTTGGAGCATGGCTTATCTAACTTGCATGAGGATGCTGATTTATTTGCTGAAGTTGGTGAATTATTGTGACATCAGTGGATCGTACAACTTCAGGTGATTAGCCGGGAGGATAATGTAGATGCAGATTTTTTAGCAAGGAGCAGTTTCAACTAGGGCTTAGACATTCACGTGGTGTCTAAAGATGATTAGGGAATTTTGGTCTTTTCATTTTTAAATTTATTTCCCATGAGTCCTGACTTAACAGAGTTTAGCTAAATTTGATGGAAATAATAAATTTGCACCAAGTTACTTTTTTTGCACCTCGCGAAATTTGAGTATTAGAAACGCTTATAAGGGCAAAGTTTAGTATTATTTTTGCACCTTCGTCCTATAATATAATCATGAAAGTTTCTCATTACCCACACTCAGACAAAAAACTCAGTTTCCTTGATTGACAATTGAATTTATTATTGACAAGCAATATCAACATATACAACACACTTGTGTTATTCAAAACTAAATATAGTTACACCAACAATGGTTGCAACATGTATTAACAACTAACCAGGGTGATGATAACTTGATAATTTCACAACAACATCATATCACATACATGCACACCTTGAGGTTTTTCAATATTTTTTAGATTTTAAGGGATTTTGTAATATATATTTTTTTTTGGACAAAGGCACCTTGTAATATTTAACTTGTCTTTTTGGACGAACTACATTTCCCCTAAATTAAAATATTTTTAAGCTATGTTATCTCTTTTTTTGGTTCAATAGTAAACACGGCCTAATAATACGCATATTTGCAATCAACTAATTCGGACTCGAGTGATAAAAGCATTGCTCAAATAGCTAGTATTATCTCCCTCCCAATGAGAGCTATTCATAGGCATACGTCCTCATCCTCATGTGTTGAAACACAGTTAACACTCAAGCAATTACTCTTTGATTGATTAGGCTAGGCTAATTCTTTTTTTTTTGTTAATCACCGCCCGGTTTAATAATTCAGACTCAAGGGGTAAGAGTATTACCCACATAGACAAGGTTGTCCCCTCTCCCGATAAGAGTGCTTCTCGGGATTCAACCATACATTCTCATCCTTAAGGGATTGCAACCCACTTACCAGCTCAACCAACTACCCATTGGTCCACGCTAATTCTTTCTTTTATAACAAAATTTTAGGAAGGTCAAACCCAATCCAAGGGTAGGACACCTAACTCACGATCCACTGGGGCCTGTCCTTGTGGGCTCTAGAGCATGACCAGCAAGCCCTTTCTGTCTGTCCAAACATGTATGTTACTCCCAGCTTCACTTAGCTACAGAAATGCCTCCCCAAACGCCGCGATGGAGAAACAACAAAGTGTCACTCCCCAGGATCGAACTCGCGACGCGGTGGTCAACCCGACACTCATTGTTCAATCCCTTCACCACTAAACCCACGTACAATGGGTTGGTCCACACTAATTCTAACTAAGTAGGTGTTGCAAGAAATAACAAAAAATAACAAGGAAAACAAAGTTATAATAACACCGGACCGCTGAGGGCAAAGGCTGAAACAAGCAGCCACTTCTCTATCGAACACATAAAGAGAGTATTTATTTGGCCTCCTCACTCTCACACCTCAATACCACTTTCCAGAGAAAGACAGAAAACCAAACCGTCTTTTCTTCTCTTTCACTGCGAGTGAGTGTATTGTATTGTATTATTGTATTGTATTGGTTTGAAAGAAATGAGTATATGGAACTACGTGGTGACGGCACACAAGCCTACCGCTGTTTTCCACTCATGCGTAGGCAATTTCACCAGCCCTCACGAACTCAATCTCATTATTGCGTACGGCTCTCTATTTCGTTTCCATTTCCCTCTTTCTTTCTCATTTTCTTTCTTATTCTTCGTTTTTAACTCCTATTATAGTGAAACTTAGGTTTTCCTTGCGTTTCGAGTCCTGGCAGCTGATAATTCCATGTTTCTGATGTTTGTTTGTATGATTTTTTGCTTTGTGTTCTTTAATTGGTTTTAAGTTTAGCTTTGCAAGTTTAACTTTGCAAGTTTAACTGTGGTAAATGGATATATATACATATGTATGCATGGTACTCGTCTGTTCCTAAATATAAGATCACTTTCCCTAATTTGAGTAGATTAAGGAAGTTAGTTGAGTTAGTTATTAACACATGATGTTACCAGTTTATCCCAACTATATATATATACCTTTATCACCACTCTCCCTCTGTTGCTTGTTATAATAGATAAGAAGTATTAGGGTTAATTTGGGAAAAAGTTGGGAAAAGTTAGAAAGTGATGTTATATTTAGGGACGGAGGGAGTATAAGATTACTTTGAAATTTCAATTTGTTCCTAAGACACTTTCTAATTTTCCCAGTTTTTTCTTAAATTAACACTAATAATACTTATCTATATGATAAACAAGCGAGAGTGGGAGAGTGGGGATAAATGCATATGGTTAGGGTGGTTTTGGTAATATTATGTGTTAATAACTTAGTTAACTAACATCGTTAATCTGATCAAATTAGGGAAAGTGATGTTATATTTAGGAACGGAGGCAGTATTATTTTAATATGATGTTGTCCTTTGATTATGGTTTAGTTATTGATAAGGATTGTCCCTTGAAGTCAAAACCTCTTTATGGATAGAGTGAAGAATGAAAAAACAAACTGGATTTCTCGCTTCCCTCTTTATTGACAGTTTGCGCTGCGGTGCCTTTGTTACTTAGAACTCATGATTTGTAAAATTATCAGAATAAAGTAGGAGTGATGTTGTTTTGATATGCATCTGATGCATCTGACTATACATAGATGCATGTTCAAGTTATATAATTTCGACTATCGGCAGACGTGAAGTGAAAATTCAGGCATATAATTGTATCCGGTGCACCTACCTGACATCAGTTTCTGTTTTTTGGTTCTAGGAAATGTACGCGGATTGAGATTCATTTGCTAACTCCTCAGGGCTTGCAGGTATATTTTGCATAACCTCCCCCCCCCCAAAGTTTGATTATCTTAGAGTTGGATGCTATTCCCAATTCTGGCGAATTTTTTGATGTAGTTTAGCACAAAATATGTTTGAAATTTACTAAGTCACACAACCCTTGTGGTTTTGACTTTTTCAATAGTCATGTGATGAAAAGTCCTTAAGTAGGAGTATTTAGTTGGTTATATGGGTTAGTTGTATTTTTCTGATAATGTTGTTATGCAGTTTTATTTTCTGTTGTGTTTGTTTCGGCAGTGACTTAGTTGTAGGGAATAAGGCTGCTGGCCGTATAAGACTAAGGGGGAATCAGTACTTATAAATAAACCCCTAGACCTCATTTGTACAGTGTGTATTTTGACTAATAAGACCAGAAGTTCTGTTTTTCTCTCTTCCTTCCTCTCTCTCCTCTCTTTCTCTCTAGTTTTTCTCCTTTCTCGAAATCCATACCATTATGGAATGTAGAAATCAATTTTTACTTTAATAGTGAATATGGAATATTAGAAGGTCCGACTTGGCTCAACGGTAAGCTTTCTAGCCATTGGGTCTGAGGTCGTAGGTTCAAATCAGCCTCTCTGCAAAAAAGCAGAGGTAAGACTGCCTAGTATATTCCCTTCCCCAGCACCCTCACCAAGTGGGGATTGAACTGGCGTGGCCTTTTAGTGAGTATGGAATATTCATATCGAGCATTCATTTTAAGATTTGGGATAAGACTAAAGAACTTTGGTTCGTAATATGATTCTGGTTTACTAACACTTGAATTCCTTTTTTTCTTATAAATAAAAACCTGAAATTTGCATCATATTTGTAGTAAAATTTGATGTGTATCGAGGTGTTAATTTGTAAGCCAAAAATTAATTGCATTGGCAATTGCGTCACATTCGAACTTTCTGATTTCTTCTGCCAACAATTTTTTTTTTTAAAATTGCTGTTGGTCTTTAAAGGTCAATATCTATGCCTTTTTTCAAACCCGTTTTCTTTCTTTTATTTTGAATACTATTTGTGGAACCTTTTTAATCCTGGCTCTTGTATATTTCTCCTTTTTTGGTACGAATTTGTTAAGTCATGATATTTATGTATGTTTTATATTTGCAGCCTATGTTGGATGTTCCAATCTATGGAAGAATTGCAACTCTTGAACTGTTCCGCCCCCATGTGAGACTTAAATAATCGTGCTCCTTGAATTTCTATCTTTAATTTTATGTTTTGTGTCATTTGTTTTTCATTTCTCTATACCTGTTCTTTGGCAGGGTGAAGCACAAGATTTTCTTTTTATTGCAACTGAGAGATACAAATTCTGTGTTCTCCAATGGGATCCTGAGACATCTGAGCTCATCACTAGGTATTTTATCAGAAAATAACAATTCCTTCCTTCTGAGTGGATTTATTCAAGGTTGTAAAAGTAGCTTCATTAACCTTATCAGTGATTTTTGTAGGTTCATATGATAAGAATGTGTCTTAAATTTTCATATACGCCAAAGTTTCATTTATTGTTATGCTTCAGAGTTATGTATTAATTTTGGGATTTCACTGATGTATTGCCTAGTTTTGTTATTAACAAATAGAGATTACCATGTAGAAGCATAACAGTTTTAGAAAAAGATGTTAATAAGATATTACTCTTTAAGTCAATTTAAGATAAAGGGTAAAGGAGCAAATCTGGCCCCCAAGTAACCACCAAGGAGCGCTGAGGACCCTAAACTAACCACAGGCCCGGATCTGTACCCCAAGTAACCAAGATGTTAAAAAAATACCCCGGTTGGACGGTCAACTACGTTTGACCGTTACCTTGCTTATTTGGATGCCACGCGAGCTCCTGCTGTGCCACCTCTCATGCCACGTGGCATGTTAGTTTAGGGTACTCAGCGCTCCTTGGTGGTTACTTGGGGGCCAGATTTGCTCCTTTACCCAAATTTTAAATTTGTATCCATCAAATTCTTTTGATAAGATTCAATTAAATACTTAAATATTTAGGAAAGGTAATTAGAATTAGTTAACTTATGATTAAGTTTGGCATTAGATAAAAGATGTTAATTAACACTATAAATGTTATATTATGTTACAACATTCAAATTTCATTTGTACATGCTTTCGCTTTCAGTAGGGAAAAAAATTTGAGCGAGAAATGACAAAAGAAAACTTGTTAAATTATTCTTAAAAATAGTTTTATTGCTATAAAACAAGAATTCCCACTTAGTATATCCAATCCATAGCCACTTAATATCAAACCTCATTCGAGTAATTTGAGTAATTACCTACGTTTCTCAACTAGTTATTTGAGATATATGAGTAGTTAATGGGGTTTTGAAATGTCTCAAAGTAATGGAAAATTCTAGCAATTAAAAGCGATACTCGAGTAGTTACCTATGTTACTAAACTAGTTATATGCGATACATGAGTAGTGAATGAATTTTTTTCATTTTTCCTAAATTTCATTTTAGACAAATTGACGACTATATCTTATTTGTGAAATGAAAAAAATCCATTCACTACTCATGTATCGCATATAACTAGTTTAGTAACATAGGTAACTACTCGAGTATCGCTTTTAATTGCTAGAATTTTCCATTACTTTGAGACATTTCAAAACCCCATTAACTACTCATATATCTCAAATAACTAGTTGAGAAACGTAGGTAATTACTCAAATTACTCGAATGAGGTTTGATATTAAGTGGCTATAGATTGGATATACTAAGTGGGAATTCTTGTTTTATAGCAATAAAACTATTTTTAAGAATAATTTAACAAGTTTTCTTTTGCCATTTCTCGCTCAAATTTTTTTCCCTACTGAAAGCATGTACAAATGAAATTTGAATGTTGTAACATAATATAACATTTATAGTGTTAATTAACATCTTTTATCTAATGCCAAACTTAATCATAAGTTAACTAATTCTAATTACCATTCCTAAATATTTAAGTATTTAATTGAATCTTATCAAAAGAATTTGATGGATACAAATTTAAAATTTGGGTAAAGGAGCAAATCTGGCCCCCAAGTAACCACCAAGGAGCGCTGAGTACCCTAAACTAACATGCCACGTGGCATGCAGAGGTGGCACAGCAGGAGCTCGCGTGGCATCCAAATAAGCAAGGTAACGGTCAAACGTAGTTGACCGTCCAACCGGGGTATTTTTTTAACATCTTAGTTACTTGGGGTATAGATCCGGGCCTGTGGTTAGTTTAGGGTCCTCAGCGCTCCTTGATGGTTACTTGGGGGCCAGATTTGCTCCTTTACCCTAAGATAAAATTCATATTCAGGCCTGAGAAGTTTAGAAATTCTAATTGCTTCAAATATCTCTTTTGGTGGCTTGCTTAAAGTAGATGATGCATGTAGCTGATCCTACCTAGTGGGATATGGCTTTATTGTTGATGTTGCTTAAGTAGGTGATGTATTGATCATTAGAGAGAGTTGAATGATTCAGCAAATGGAACCTTTCATATTGTCTGAAGAATGGGCGGGATAATTGATGGACATTTTGTTGCATCATTGACATCAACTGGTCCCTTGGCCAATAGTTTTAGCTTTTGGGTTGAAATTGTTCTCAACGTTGTCTTTGATCCTGTATAACCCATAAATATTTGCTGGTTTTATGTCTTAATTTTTTATTTATTACTTTGTTAATCTCTTTCAATCGTCAGAAAAAGATCATCATTCAAAAGTTCATTTTACTTATTTTTTCTCACTTTAAATATGCAATCATATTCGGTTTAAACTTTTAAGGAAGTAGTAATTTTAGGGCTTTGAAAATATGTCTTGTTCATTATCAGCTAACTTAATTGGTTAATGCAATTGGTTGATGCAATCAGATCAATGGGTGATGTTTCAGATCGTATAGGGCGCCCTTCTGATAACGGTCAGGTGTGTATGTACAATTCAATCTCTTTATTTGTGCTGGGGTTATCTATTGGGTGCTTACAAAGCCCTATTGAAGTCTGAATGGTGAAAGTTTTCTGAATTACAATTCACTTTTGTTCTGTTCCCTCTCGCAGATTGGGATTATTGATCCTGATTGCAGATTGATTGGACTTCACTTGTATGATGGGTTGTTTAAAGTATGTATGATATTTGAACATTGACCATTACATGGAAGTACTAGTATGATATTGTCATTTTTACTGAAATATTAAAATGATATATTGTTGATTGTTCTACCAGGTTATCCCTTTTGACAGTAGAGGACAGCTCAAGGAAGCTTTCAATATTCGGTAAAATTTTTTGGATGTCAAATTATGAGTATAACTTTGTGTTATTCCATTCTATTATGCAATTGGCCTCTGAATTTCTTTATAGACCTTCATTTCATCCTTATTTTCTTGGCATGGATCACTTTATTTCTGGTACACATGCCAATGGCATATATAGTCCTAGCCTAAGAGGCTTTGAAATCGACACTTAAACTGCAGCATGCAAATGCTTAATTGCCCATTCATAGTGTCAAGTATATTATATCATTTGATTGGTGGCCATGTTCAAATTATGTTCTTATTGTGATGAGGAATTATATTGTAACAAACTAGTTGGCTTGAGATATATTCATCTGGCATGTGTATATTCTATTTTTCAATTCATAATTTTTATTGGAAGTGAGGTTTTTTAGTGAAAATTGATTATATTTCAAATTCTTACTTTTCTTGTTCAACCACGCATTGAGGAAACTTTATTCTCTACTTGGTTCCCCTGTCTATAAATGTCCTTTGGTTGCACGTTATTTAAAATAATATTAGATAGTAGATATCCTTTGTATGTAGCTTCAATGCTGGGGGCTGCCTTATAGTATTAGCTCTTGAGAGACTCTCTGAACTCTATAGTAAGATATTGTGCATTTTGGTTTAGTCAGAGAAATGAAGGTATCAATTTCTAATGATTGTTCAAATTAAAGGTTGAATATAAAGCAGTCAACTTAAGGCGCAAAGTGCATGCAGTGAGATAGAATTTTTTGATAAAGAATACATGAAGCTTAATCATGTAGTAGTATTTTATTTTTTCCTCTTTAATGACTATTTTGTATGTTCATTTTCAGCCTTGAGGAGCTCCAGGTTTTGGATATCAAATTTCTGTACGGCTGTCCAAAACCTACAATTGTGGTTCTTTATCAGGTTCTAATTCAACTATTTTGGGCATATTATTACTTTCTTATCTTTGTTCAACTGTTTTGTTGTTCTTCAATCTTACTTTATTTGTTTTAGTTGGATAAATCTAGCTATTGTATTTTAGTGATTTACAATTTTTTTACAATGGTGACTTTCCTACTTCTGTGCGTGCATGGATCATATCATTATAATATGCTTGTGATCATTATTTGTATCTTATTACTTGGTGATTGTTTTCGAACTAGTTGAAAGAGTGAAGGGAGTCTGTGACAGTTGTTATATTTGTTTTGTATCCATACAATCAAGCTGGAATGTGATGTTGTATATTGCGGTGTTTGATTGTGCGCACGTATGTGTGTTCTTTTTCTCCTTTTTTTTTAAATACTACATTTTTTTCGGTAAGGACATACTACATTTAATTTCACACAATTTGTGTCTATCTGCTATAATATTGATATGAAAGTTCAGAAAGAAGAAGAAACAGATAAGGAAACGAGAGAGAAAAGAGAAAACACATTTATTCATAAATGATACGCAAGGTCCAAATGACATTTAGGAACTTATTTATACTCTACTAATCCCTCTCATTAGTCACTAACGGCCTCTCATTACTTACGGCCTTTCCCTCATTAATCCTAGTCAGCATCCTCACTAACTCATAACAGAAAGAAGCCAGTCGTTTCTAATCAACAACAGAAAATATAACAGACTAACTACTAAAGCTACTTAAGTATCTTTCATATCAAATTTCCCGTACATTACAGTACCATCTAATCTTTCGTGGCTTTGATGTAACATATTCAAATTGCAGGATAACAAAGATGCGCGTCATGTGAAAACATATGAAGTTGCTCTGAAGGATAAAGATTTTGTTGAGGGTCCGTGGTCCCAAAACAACCTTGATAATGGTGCTGAAATATTGATACCAGTCCCTCCACCCCTTTGTGGCGTCCTTATTATTGGAGAAGAAACCATTGTGTATTGTAGTGCAAATGCTTTTAAAGCTATCCCAATCAAACAAGTATGTTATTGACTTTGTGTTATCTCCCTTAATATCTTTAATAATGGATCTTATAAGTCTTGAAATTTATATCTGAATGATACATGCTTTCAGACTTTTGTTAATCACTCTACTTGATGTACATTACAGTCAAATACCAGAGCTTATGGGAGAATTGATCCTGATGGTTCCCGATATTTACTTGGTGATGTAACTGGTGTGCTTAGCCTGCTTGTAATTACGCATGAAAGAGAGAAGTACGTGATGGTTCATTCTCCTTCTCTGGTTTGGGGTTATCAAATTTGTCATCTGATTTTACGTATGAATGCTAATTAGAATAATTATTTGTTAAGATATTAACAGCTTGATCTTATGTTCTCATGTTCACTTATGTAGGGTTACCGGTCTCAAAATTGAGCAACTGGGTGAAACGTCCATTCCCTCGACTATATCATATCTTGATAATGCATTTGTATATATTGGGTCAAGTGTTGGAGATTCACAGGTATGTGAATCCTAAAGATTAACTTTGAATGTTGTGGCTTTGTATATTAATATATACAGAAATTTGACTTTGCCATGAAATTAGCTTGTATCTTCTTTGTATATTCAATTAGAATTACAAAATGGAGCATAGATCTTACATTGATCGTGTTCAACATATTTCAATTAAATCCAATTTTTGTTGAGTTTCTTATCAGTACATAAATATGATGTTGTTCCTGTTGTGAGACAACTTATGATTTGTTAATCTAATGCTTCTGAGCTTTCTCCCAAGCAAAGTGGCAATGGCTTTGTTTGCTCCATCTTTATGTGAAACATGTAGATGTAGAAAATTGGTCTGGAGTAGATTTCGTTAAATATGAAACGCTATTCGATCTTTCTTTTTATCTGTTAACACTGCTACTTTATTGATTGAGTGTTGCAGCAAGTCCATGTCTTTCTCTCACATTTGAAACATGGTGCACTAACATTGTGACTTGTTATGTACAGTTGATAAAGCTAAATCTACAGCCAGATGCAAGAGGTTCTTATGTGGAAGTTTTGGAAAGATATGTGAATTTGGGGCCGATTGTTGACCTCTGTGTGGTAGACCTAGAAAGGCAAGGCCAAGGGCAGGTTGTAACCTGCTCCGGAGCATTTAAGGATGGTTCTCTCCGTATTGTTCGGAATGGAATAGGGATAAATGAACAGGTGAATTCTAGTTTGGCCATTTTTTCTCTTTTTTCTAAAGTTGCTATTGGGAAAGGGATTTTCTTAATCAATAAAAGAGAAAGGTCTTTAACCTGACGGGTTGGCGTGAGTGGTAAGTACTCTCGTTACTTAAGCAAGTGGTTGGGAGTCGATCCCTGGCTCTTGCGAATGAAGCAAATTCACAGGCCAGCTACCTACCCTTTATATGGGATTTCAGAATAGCGAGGGATCAGTCCCACTTGACACGCGGGTGGGGATACTCTTGGATAACCAAAAAAAAAAAAGAGAAAGGTCTTTTGAAAATAAGTATATTTGATTTCAAAATACTAATTCCTCATTCATTTATGTGAAATAGGCATCAGTAGAACTTCAAGGCATCAAAGGAATGTGGTCATTAAGATCTTCAACTGACGATCCTTTTGACACCTTCCTGGTTGTAAGTTTTATCAGTGAGACAAGAATTCTTGCTATGAATCTTGAAGATGAGCTGGAAGAAACTGAAATAGAAGGCTTTAATTCTCAAGTACAAACATTATTTTGTCATGATGCTATTCACAACCAACTTGTTCAGGTTGGGCCTTTTCTTTTTTATGTTTTTATTAACAGTTGTTTTAAGTCTCTTGTGCCTGATTGTGATTTAATATTTGTCAAATGATTATGGAGAATGAGAAAATTAATTATTGTATATTTGAGCAGCAGAAACCATCCAATCTTTCATTCACTGAAGTCGTGACTATATATAAAGAAGAAAGGGATGATAAATGTAATCAAACTGAATTTTTCTTCTTTTCTTACCAAACTCAATCTATCCATATACTTTCCTCCTAGAATTCTGATACAATAATACTAAAATTACAATAAATCCAATCATCAATCAATCACAATGATAGTGACAGCTAGGTTAAACAATAGGTAGTGAGTTCCATTCTCCAGCAATCATGAATGATGATGGGAGTTTGTTAGATATTTAGGCAAATGATTTTGACAATATGGAGAAATGGTGAAATTTGATTGACACCACAACTTTACCCTGCTGTGTTTTCCCACTTCCCTAACAAAGGAGAACTCATGTTTTTGGTGTACAGGTCACCTCAAGCACTGTGAGACTTGTCAGTTCCACCACTAGAGAGCTTCGGCATGAATGGCATGCTCCATCTGGATATTCAGTTAATGTGGCCACTGCAAATGCCACCCAGGTATGACTTTACTCCTTTATGAACCCCAAGTGTTCTTTGATTATCAGGGACATTTTGCGTGGTTGTTCTGATTTCCTAATACCTAATTGATGTTGCATTACTAAGATCGGGTTGAATGGCTCTGCTTCTAGCTTCCGTTGATCTATCTTTCAATTTAGAAGGCTTGAATATGGTTGAAGAGTTAGAATTTTTGAAGTTTTCCATCCATGAGCACTTTGGTATCCTTGTTTCATCATGATATAGGTTGTCCCCTGTTTCACTTTTGTAATTGTATGCAATAATTACGGATTTTCTAAAGCCATGACATTGTGGGTTCATTTTTCTTGATTTGTTAAAACAGGTGTAGGCAGGTAATTGTATGTTTTGTCATAATGTGTTATTTATGCTAGTTGCTTCCTTAGATGCTATCCCCGAAGCCAGAGGTTAACAATCCTTGACTTGACTAGTGGTTGTACCTTAGTTAATGTTGTTAGATCCCATTGTAGTAGGAAAGTTGTTAGAAAATATTAACATTTCCGAAGATATATTAGGTCTTTATTTGTAAGTTTGCTAGGGTTTTTAATTTTTGTAAGCTTGTTAATATATACAGGCCAATATTCTCGGCTAGATTAGAGTTTTTAGGGGCCTAAGCATTTGGCCTGTAAGAGTCTTTTTGGGGCTTGTTAGTTCGGCCTCCTTGATGTATATAATAAATGCTAGACTATCAATAAAATTCATTCGGTATTTCTGCCATCTTATCTCAGTGTTTGTAATTCTTAAATTAAATTTACTTGTTGGGGAAAGCGATTTGGTGTAAGAAGGTGTTGACTATAAATGAAGGCCAATGGCACTCTTGATTGTTTCAAGGTTTGTCTTGTTGCTAAATTTTATACTTTAGTTAATTGAGCTGTGGGGGAAGGCCATTTGTTTTAAGTAGGCGTTGCTAGAAAATGAAGGCCAATGGTGCTCTTGATTGTTTCAAGGCTTGCCTTGTTGCTAAAGTTTATGCTCAAATCTATAGGGTAGATTACTTGAAAACTTTCTAACTCGTAGTAAAGCTCTCATCAGTTCCCTCTTCATTTCTATGGTGGCTACCTTTGGTGGGATTTTCACCAATTGGATATAAAAAATACCTTCTTATAGAGTTTTGGTGTATTATACCTTTTGGTGTATTATAAATATGATTCTATCAATGAAGTTATCACGTACTATTCAGTCATCTTTGTCTCCAAAGTTATTAAAGGGTTTTTACCTACAAATCTCATTTCCCTGCCTCTATTTTTTCATTTTTGGGTTTGATCATGGTGAGGTCCACATGATTAGTGTTATACTGCTGATAGTTACTTAAAAGTTTACCTGCATGCAGGTTTTGTTGGCCACGGGAGGTGGGCATTTAGTATATTTGGAAATTGGAGATGGCATATTGACAGAAATAAAGCATGCCCAGCTGGATAATGAGATTTCATGCCTTGACATAAATCCCATCGGGGAGAATCCCAATTACAGTCATCTAGCAGTAGTTGGCATGTGGACTGACATAAGTGTCAGAGTCTTTTCTCTCCCAGATCTCAACCTCATCACACAGGAGCACTTAGGAGGAGAAATAATACCTAGATCTGTACTTCTTTGCACTTTTGAAGGGGTAGGTTTTACTTGAGCTTTGCTTCTATGTTGATTTTATTCTGCTGCTGTTTTGTTTATTCTCATCTGATCCCACGTAGTGGGATAAGACTTTGTTGTTGCTGCTGTTTCGCATATTCACATTGAGTATTTTGGCCCTGTTCTTTGCAACACTGGAGGGGCACACTTGTATTGAGCTATTTTCTATGCTAAGTTCCTGATTCTGTTTTTATTTTCTTAAAAAGAAAATCACATCTTGTGACTCTTTGCTAAGCTTTGGCTCCTTTGAAGGGTTGATTTCCCTTGAGCTCAATTCTATTATTTTGCTTCTGCTGTAGTTTTTTGACAGTTTAAAGCTTGTTTGTTTGACTATACTTCACATGTTTGAAGGGATTGGCTTACCTCAAGCTAACTTGCAGGCTTGTTAATCCTGCATCTGCTTTAGGTTCGCACATCAAATAGTTGATTATATGCTTCTTTGCATCTTTTAAGGCATAGGCATGAATTGAGCAGATTTTTAAATTGGTTTTTTGTTGGCCCTGTTTTAGTTTCTCACATTCTAAGATGTTATTATACAGAATTATTTTTTGTTGTGTTTAACTTTCAAATATTGTCAGGGGATTGGTGGTATTTTTACTTGAGACAAGTTATGGCAGGAGATATACTATGTTAGCAGCAGTAATATTTAAATTGTAAAATTATATATTTTGTATGCAGGTGAGGTAGTTGCCCTATCATTATTGTACGGGTGAAGAAATATTCTATTTTGGTTTCTTTTGCTTGTAAAATGAGCTAATGATGTTTCAACAAAAAAATGAGCTAATGAATAGGAACATTGTGATAATGAAGTCTCAAATCTGCAGCATAACGGAGTTAGAAAGCATGTTTTTTTTTTTTTTGAGTTAGTCATTAACTGTATAGAACCTACTCTTAGTAGGCACAAAAGTTATTAGAAGTTTGAAATTGGTGGGCTATCTCTTAACATCCGTTTGGTTGTGTTAGCTACTTCTTTCTGTAGAGTAAATTGGCTTGTTTTGAGCGGAGTTTTCATGCCTTTTAATAGTTTGACTTTGTATTTATATCCTCTCTGTTCTCTCAAGCTGTTGTAGTTGAGTTCTCATTCATTCATTTGCATATGAATGTACTCTGTCTCTGTGTGTCTGTGACTGTATCTGTGTTTGTGTCTGCGTCTTTAGTGTTGGTTTCCATCAGTTTAATAATTATTTCCTAGTTTTATTATTTAATCTCTGTATTCATTTCATTGTTCAGATATCTTATTTGCTATGCGCCCTTGGTGATGGCCATCTCATCAACTATTTGTTAAATACAAGTACTGGTGAGTTGGCAGATAGGAAAAAGGTGTCTCTTGGAACGCAGCCCATCACCTTGCGCAATTTTTCATCCAAGAATGTTACTCATGTTTTTGCTGCATCTGATCGGCCAACTGTGATTTATAGCAGTAACAAAAAATTACTGTATAGTAATGTAAATCTGAAAGAAGTAAGTCACATGTGCCCTTTCAACTCTGCTGCATTTCCAGACAGGTATGTAAATTCTACATGCATGAAGCATGTCCCAAATCAGATTGCTAATATGTTTATGCTTTGTTCATTTTCTATTTTAATGCAGTTATATAAGTTGTATGTGATGAGCTTGTGTTAATATTTTGATGAACAGTCTTGCAATTGCAAAAGAGGGTGAACTTACTATTGGCACCATTGATGACATTCAGAAACTTCATATTCGCTCTATCCCATTGGGAGAGCAGGCACGGCGTATTTGCCATCAAGAGCAGTCCAGGACTTTTGGCATTATTTGTTTGA
The DNA here is from genome assembly GCA_029929735.1 of Mimosa pudica. NCBI lineage: Eukaryota > Viridiplantae > Streptophyta > Magnoliopsida > Fabales > Fabaceae > Mimosa > Mimosa pudica. Next base: position 2,019,488 of record JAKELP010000039.1, on the reverse strand, counting down.
AGTATAACCAAACAAGTGCTGAAGAATCTGAAGTGCACTATGTGCGCTTGTTGGATGATCAGACTTTTGAATGTGTTTCATCTTGCCAACTTGATGCTTATGAACATGCCTGCTCTATAATCAGCTGCTCCTTCTCAGATGATAATAATGTATATTACTGTGTCGGAACTGCATATGTACTGCCAGAGGAAAGTGAACCAACTAAGGTAAGTTACTAAGTTGTAAAGTTGTTGTTACTTCCACTTTTGTACCCATAAAAATACTAATATCTTTCTTCACTCATTATCGCATAATTCTAGGGAAGAATTCTAGTTTTTATTGTCGAAGATAGAAAATTACAACTCATTGCTGAGAAGGAAACGAAAGGTGCTGTTTACTCCTTGAATGCATTTAATGGTAAATTGCTTGCTGCCATTAATCAAAAAATTCAGCTGTACAAGTGGATGCTCCGGGATGATGGTACCCGTGAGTTGCAGTCTGAATGTGGACATCACGGACACATCCTTGCCCTTTATGTGCAAACTAGGGGAGATTTTATTATAGTCGGTGATTTGATGAAGTCAATCTCGTTACTAATTTACAAGGTAAGCTTCTTTACATAGCCTACAAAATTATCATGTAACTGTTGTAATTGTAATATAAATATAGTTGTGAGATAGTGTGTGTGAGCATGGTTAGCATTTATATATTAATCAATATTTGTCAGTTAAGTTGATGCAACTAGTAGGATTTTTTTGGGGTTAATTTGACCATCTAATCCTACAAGTATTTAGTTTCATGCATAGTCTTGCAGGCTATATTTCCTCCATGTTTATCTTGTTTCTCTTTTGGAATGAAAGCTATTAAAACCAAAATGCTTGAGTTTTAGATCTGGTTTGGCTGTGTTAGTCTTTTTTATCAAGTTTAATGGAATGAATATTTCATATTTCTCTAGTGTTTCTAGATGGTACGAGTACTTTATTGTTCTGACTGGTACACTTCTACTGTCAGCATGAAGAAGGTGCTATCGAGGAGAGAGCTCGTGACTATAATGCAAATTGGATGTCAGCTGTTGAAATCCTTGATGATGACATATACCTTGGAGCGGAATATAATTACAATCTATTCACTGTTCGAAAAAACAGTGAAGGGGCCACGGATGAAGAGCGAGGTCGACTTGAAGTTGTTGGCGAGTATCACCTTGGAGAATTTGTCAACCGGTTCCGACATGGTTCTCTTGTCATGCGGTTGCCAGATTCTGAGATGGGCCAGATCCCAACTGTCATTTTTGGGACCATCAATGGGGTGATTGGTGTTATTGCTTCACTTCCTAGTGAGCAGTATGTCTTCCTGGAGAAGCTTCAGTCCACCTTACGAAAGGTGATTAAAGGTGTTGGAGGACTGAGTCATGAGCAATGGAGATCATTCAACAGTGAGAAAAGACAAGTGGATGCCAAAAACTTCCTTGACGGAGATCTAATTGAATCTTTTCTTGATCTCAACCGCAGTAAGATGGAGGATATTTCGAAGGCCATGGGTGTTTCAGTAGAGGAGCTATCCAAGAAAGTAGAAGAGCTGACTAGATTGCACTGAAGTCAACCCTGCTTCTGTAATTTTTCTTGTGTTACATTTCTGTAGTGTAACATGCATTTTACCTTTTCTCCTTTTTTTATTGGTTAACATTACATGTTCTCTCCTTAAATCTTTCATTTTCTTTTCTCCTTTGGTTCCTTTTTCTTGTTTCTTCGCAGGGACTATGCAATGGCTTGACTTGTATGAATCTCAAACGGGTGTATAAAATATTTTCCGTTCCATTTACCCTGATTCTTGGACAGTATTTGCTGCATTTTTTGGGGCTACATCTTTTGTTTTACTCTTCGTTGTTGTATTGAACTATTGGCGAGCAGTGGCTTGCTCAGCAAAAGGTTTGTCGGTTAGATATCAAAATGCACTATTCAAAGCTTATGGGAAGCTAACAACTGTGAATAGAAATGCATGGTTAGATGCTTTTGGGTATTGGATTCATGTACTATTGTGTTAAATGGAGAAATAGCTTCATGTACGAGTGCTCAACAATTTTTGAGGGGCCAAAAGTGCATTAAAAGGTTTGAAGGAGCGATTTCGTCCATCCCTCAACAAGCAAAAGTGCTCAATATTTGTGATTAAAATATGCATGTGACTTTGTTATGAAGGATATTGTACCACTTAATCACCGCCAATTAAATCAATAAATGAAATACCAAACGCCTTTAGAAATTATAACCCATTGTGTCTCTTCCCTCTGCACATATCAGGCTTCTCCAAGTCTATCTACCCCCTCCCATAACAACTCATGTCAACGCATCTTTTTTGTGATTTTTGAAATGTCCATACTTATTTTGCCGTGCAAATCGAACATGAAACAACCCAACAAATCAAACCAATCTAAACAAGAAAAATATTGTTCAATAGACCGCATTGGTACAAGAGTTTGACGACACATTTCTTGACAATGAGCCTTTACCATTTTGAGCATACACTCTTGACGTGTAGTTGGAACTGCGGAAAGTTTGGACTGAGCATTTGAAGGTGGATTCAAATTGAAGGATTTCTGTTTTGTAGCCTTACACTGAAGGGTTTTCTTGCCTCTCAAAACATTAACTCTTATGTGGATATTTGCTTAATTACTATTTCTAGAACATGTTTTAACTCATTTTCATAACTATAATTAGACCTATGCATGGAGATCATATAGACTTTCATTCAATCATCCTATTTCCCAAACACAAACCCATCATGTAAATTGTAATTCATCATCGTTACCCCACTTTTAATTACAGCACAATAGCCTGACACATATTATTCTAGCTTATGAACTCATAGTTTAAATTAATATTCTAACCCAGATGAAATAGAAGCAATTAAAATAACACATACACATCCAAAAGACTATCCGAAACTTAGACTCCAGACCATAAATAATTGTACACTTTTGGAGTTATTGTAGATGTGGGAGGAATGTGAATTTTCAAGTGTTTCCTGAGGTGCACAAAGTCAGGCACGTAATTGATGAGAGTGACCGTTGAAGAAGTTGATCCTGGAATTAGTGGATGAGGTTCTATTGATGTTGACTATGATGTTCTTGCTTCCTATCAATTCATGGTCATAGTGAAGTGAGATAGCAAAACATAACCAACTCTTTTAATGACATACATTTTTTTGCCCATTTTTTTAATGACATACCTACCATACAATCATGAGTCTACTACAGATCCAAATATAGTCATCCAACAAGAAAGATGAAGCATATCACTAAGGCTATCATCATGGTAGGAAGAAGAAGCTTTGACAGAGAAAATCTCTCTGGGGGTATATTGTCCGGTGGTAAGCGTAACCAATGTGTCATTTTACCAGCCAATGTCCTTATGGTTGCTGATTCTTTTGAACGAAGAAACCAGAACTGGTAATTGTTGTCTCCTTTTAAAGTATCTGTTGTTTCATCCAAAAATTGGAAGAGAAATATTAAGTTTCTTCATCTTTGCTTCTTTTAGTAAGGAAAAGAGGGAGGGAGGAATAAAACTAGTTGGTTATAATGTTTTGGTAATATCGCGTGATTTTAACTAACTTGACTAATACTAATAATTTGGTTAAATAAATAAGGTAAATGAGTCTTATGTATAGCAGCAATTGAGTATTATTCTCTTTTTGTGATGGTTACTCTTAAAACATAGTCTGCTTGCTGAATAATGTTCCATTGAGGCAGGTTTGCCCGGGCGAATTCAGCTCCAAATTTGATCATACAAGTTGGAGATTCGAGCTTCCATTTGCACAAGGTAGGCCAAATCTAATTCACTCCCTTCAATTCTCTAGAAAATTATAGCATTGTTTCTCTTTAAGTTAAGAGGTCAGATTATATAATTCAGTTCAATAACGCTTAAAAATAAAATATTTGAATCAACTTCTTTGATCCATCTACATCACATATATACTACCTCCGGTCCTAAATATAGGACCTAATTGACTTTTTTTGGAGAGATTAAGGTTGCGAAATAGGTTATTAAATGATGACATATTTGATATATTTTTAGATTATTCATTAGTTTATAGGTAAAATAAACTAGTTTAAGGGAAAAAAATAGGTAAATCAATTTATAATTGACTTATTTTGTTTTTTAGGATTTTCTAGAAAAAGTCAATTAGGTCTTATATTTAGGACTGGAAGGAGTATTAATTTAACTTTGTTACAACCCGTTTTAAAATTATACCCCCTAATTTCATTCTTATAAGAGAGAAAGCAAGCAGTGGATATAGCCACTTCCTTTTTAAAAGAAACATTTACAGGCTATCTCAAATTTTTAATTTTTCATTTTACATCTTTTAATTTTATATATTATGGAATAGAAGAAATGGACAGTTAACCCATTTTATATCATGACATACATTTAATTCCCACTCCACCACACATTCTCTATTTTTTTTTTGATTAAAACATATTCTCTATTTTACACACATGAATGGAGGTGTTTTGCAACCAAAAATGTAGTTACAATTTTTACCTCTATATTTTTTTTTTATATAATTTTACCTTTGTACTATCTCTTAACTAATTTCAACCAACTTTTCAAACAACTTAATTTGATTAATCGTTTCATAATGGGGAAAAAAGAACGGATGGGGTAATTCATTATAATACTTCAATTTGGGGCATTTCAACCCGTCCTTACTAATTGTACTAGCCTTTGTTGATGTGCAGCTTCCTATGGTCTCAAGAAGTGAATATTTGAATAGGCTCGTATTTCAAAGGAGTGGCAAAAGAGAGAATAGTGCTGTTGATGACATCCTCAAAATCCAACTAGAAAATCTTCCAGGTGGTGCAAAAGCCTTTGAATTAGTGGTAAAATTCTGTTATGGATGGAAAATTGAAATAACAGCCACCAATGTAGCCTCACTATATTGTGCTTCACATTTCTTAGAAATGAGTGATGACCTCGAAAAAGGAAATCTCACTTCCAAAACTGAGGCTTTCATTAGCTTCTTAATGTTATCTTCATGGAAAGACACCTTACGTGTTCTTAAATGCAGTGAAGCCATTTCCTCTTGGGCCAAGGAACTAGACATAGTAAAACGTTGCACAGAAGCCATAGCTTGGAAGGCTTCCATTAACCCAAAAGCATTCAGTTTTGACTGTTATGAATTTGCAACAAAAACAAATAATAGCTCAGAAGTAGCAGATGATAACAAATCATCAGATGCATGGTGGTTTGAAGATGTATCGCTTCTTCGAATCGATCACTTCATTGAAGTGATTCAGTGTATGAAAAGGAGAGGAATGAGATTGGTTCTTGTTGGATCATGCATAGCACATTGGACAACTAAATGGCTTTCACAAGTGACATTAGGCACAGAAAAAGTGACTAACAATAATACCAAACACATAGCCCACCAATTAGAAAGAGTGACAGCAGAATGCTTAGTTAGAATACTTCCTACTGAAGAAAACTCTGTCCCTTGCAATTTCTTGCTTCACTTGCTCAAGGCAGGGGTGCAGCTGAAGATAAGCCTAGATTTGTTGAACGTACTTGAAAAAAGAATAGCTTTCATGTTAGAGCAATGTCAAGTTGAAGATTTATTGGTTAAGAATAACCAAGGTTGCAATAGTGATGATAGTGTTTTGTATGATGTGGGTGTTGTTCATAGGGTATTGCAATTTTATGTTTCGTACATGTTTACTGATTCTGCAGCCAAGTTTGATGTTGTTGGGGGGTTGGTGGATGGATATCTAACACAAGTTGCAAGGGATGAGAATCTCTCAGTGGAAAGCTTTCAATCACTTGTTGAAGTTCTTCCACAAAATGCACGTTACTGTGATGATAGCCTCTACAGAGCCATAGACACTTACCTTAAGGTATTGATTGATGATAAGGTCATTACAATGTTTGGTATTTATAATTTGTGTTCTTATAATTTCAAGGAATAAGAAGTTTTGGTCTCTCTGGGACAAAATTACTTAAGTTTAAAATAGTATATGATTTAGATGAAAGGAGTTTGTAGGACTGAAACCTATAATTTGAAATTGTATGGACCAAAATCAAAAGGGCGAAGGCCCAAAACTGATACATAACTATTGGTCAAGGAACAAAAATAGTACTCCCTCCGTTCCTAAATATAAAATCACTTTGGCTAATTTGGAGAGATTAAGGAAGACTTTCCAATGAATTAGGATTACATGATCTTCCCAAAATATCCACTTCCCCAAAGTAATCTTATATTTAGGAACGGAGGGAATTTCAAGGTACAAAAATGATACCCAACTTTTACCTTGTGATTAAAAATGATATTTTCACTAATATGACAATAAGATTAGACAGAAAATGTCCAAAATGCCCTTATATATCAAATAAACTTTACCGGACGATGACTAATTTATAAGGGAATTTTGGACATTTCCTGTCTAATCTTATTGTCATATTAGTGAAAATATCATTTTTGATCACATGGTAAAAGTTGGATATCATTTTTGTACTTTGGAATAGTTATGTACTATTTTTGTTCCTTAGCCAATAGTTATGTATTATTTTTTGGTCTTAGCCCAAATCAAATAGTCATCAACTAAGGTGCCTTCAAATAAACTTAAAGGTAGAGATTATATTTGTTCACTATTTATTTTTTTTGCACATTGTAGTTTACAAAAGGGTTTGGAGTCTCTAAATGCCTCTTTCTAATAATTCTTTTCGTGATGCCCAAACCTTGTAAATGCTTTTTTTTATCATTGAAAATTACATAACTGAATGAGATTTTTATATATTATAGGCATGCAATGTATTTTTGAATTTTTTTACTCTCTACAGTCCTAAATATAAGATTTATTTGACTTTTTGTGGAAATTTATAAAATAAATTAGATGACTAAATTATAATATGTCATATATGCTTAGATAATAGATGAGTTTTGAAAAAGAAATAACTATAGATAATTTGAAGTGATTAATTTTGCATCTTTAATTTCTAAAAAAAAGTCAAAGTGGTCTTATAATTAGGATTGGAGAGAATACTAGGAAAAAATGCTTTGAAATCATACTTATTTGATTTTTTCCATTGGAAAATAAAAAACAAACAATTCAAAGTTGTACAAATTTCTTGTCCATAATTGTTCAACGCATGGTTTAATGTTACATAGAATCCAATGATCATAAAGAAAAAGGAAAACTATAACCAAAGTTAGAGTATTTCATTGGGAAGTAGATATCATTAAGAAAATGCACATAAAGGTCTCTATTCCCTTAAATCAAGTCAAGAACTAAGGCTAGACTCAAATTTGCAGACACATCCAGATTTGACAGAAGAAGAAAGAGAAAGAGTTTGTAAAGTGCTCGATTATCATAGATTATCAGAAGAAGCACGAGAGCATCTGATGAAGAATGAGAGAGTGTCCTTGAAACTGACAACGAGATTTGTTCTTTTAGAGCAAGTGAGCTTGACAAGGTCAATGACAGACAAGAAAAAGTACAGAAGAACGAGCACTCAGACAATCATCAAAGTGAGCAAAGATTTTGAGAATGGATGGTCGTCTCCATCGGAGAGTGCACATGAGATGGAGATACAGACAATGAGGAAAGACATGGAAATGGTAAAGTCACAGCTCAAGGATTTGCTTAACTGCAAAACAAAGCTTCAAAAGCAACACAAGAGATTTGTTGGTTGAAGGAAGGGTAAATAAAGAAGCAATTTTATTACACTATAATATAGCAAAGAACACCGAATATTTTCATAAAAAAAAAGAACACCAAATATAAAATACAATATTTTAGTTCATTTATGATAACCGAGAATTATATTATTTTTGTTGCTTATCTAATAATGACGTTAAATAAGTCAAATTTGACTGTTAAATTGTGGGATAAAGGAGCATTTTTAATACTCTAGAATATAACAAGGAACATTAAACATAATATACAATATTTTAGTCCATTTGTGATGACCAAGAATTATTTTCGTTGTTTATCTTGTAGCTCGTTAGCTAGAACTCACTTTCGTACGATAAAAGTTGACGTGGTATAATGATGTAATATAGCATGCTTTGATGAGTTTTCGATGAACAAACCCCCCATCAGGATGAAGATCTTCTAGCCTTTTGATTAGTGACGAGTTGATCATGCATTATCAAAGTTGAGTTTTACATCGTTGGGGATATTCAATTTCCAAATTCGAGCTCAGTTAGTGGTTCATGTTTGATTAACACCTGCTATAGATGAGTAAGCCAAACTAATGGTGAAACTAATGTAACTGCTATATATTACAGTAGTTCTTATAGAATTACTCATCATAGCAGATAATATTACATTGTAACTTCTATATATTACATTATTTCTTATAGAATTACTCATAATAGCAAGTATATTACATTATTATGTCACATAAGCTTTTATCTTATGAAAGTGAGTTATAGCTAACGGGTTACTAAATAAGCAACGAAAAAAATTGTAGTTATCACAAATGGACCAAAATATTTTAATTATTTTTTGTGTTCCTTACTATATTGTAGAGTATTTAAAATGCTCCTTCAACCCATCATTTAACAGTCAAAATTTGACACCTAACGGTCAAACTTGACTTATTTAACGTTGTTGCTAGAAATCAATTAAAATAATTCTTGGTTGTTAAAAATGAACCAAAATATAGTATATTATGTTCGATACTCCTTGCTATATTTTAGAGTACTAAAAATGATTCTTTACCCGTTGAAGCAGGTTGCCCAAATCTTTTTCTTCTTTAGACAGTTGAAATATGTTGGCCTATGTGTCTTGAAAAGCCTATTAAAATGGACAATAATTTCGTAGGTTGAAATAAGTGATAAGTATTCTCGTTCCTTAATTAAATTGTTAGTATTTGATCTCTAACTATTGTGAATAGAGCAGACTCACATGTCAGCCGCTTACCTCTACATGTGACTTCAAACTCACTTGACATGCGGTTGAGGAATACCTTATGGAAACCAAAAAAATGATTAATAAGATGAAGTCAGACATATTACATATACAACTTTTGTAATCCTAGAGATAGCTAGTTAAACCCTACTAATCTATGTATTAACCCCCTTTCAGTTAAAAAATTTATTGAGTTTGTTAGAAATATTAGGATCATTTAAATGAGTTAGATCTTGTAAGTGGTTAGTAGTTTTATTACCTATATAAAGGATCATAGCGTAAATGTTTTAGTGTGTAAGATTTATGAGAGTCTACACCAAGAGGGAGAATTAACTTGGTCTTTCTCATCATTAACCTAGTATTAGGAATTTGTTTTGTAAATTCATTACCTCACGGAGGAGTGGTCATCATGTGAGGGATGTTTTTGATCTACCCAAAAGTGAGTTAGATAGATTGTTATTGTTTTTGTATTCTTCTTCATCATCAATAAAAAGATTTGTTTCATTTTTCATTTTGTTCTCTTTCCATCAAAGATTAAATTTTCATCCCAGTTTTACTTCCTTCGTGTTTTCTTTCCTCTCACCTTCTTTGTTCTCTCATTTTCCTCTCATCCAAACACACCAAACTTCCAAGGCAAAGATAACCCTTATTAAATTTAAGGTTAAAGTATACTTTTGGTACCTTATGTTTGCATCAAATTTCAATTTAGTCATTTATTTTTGAAAAGTACACTTTTGTTACCCGTGTTAATTTCACTTAAATTTAAAGGATTATTTCATAATTAAATTGGGGCAAAAATGACAAATTTTAAAAATATATGATTAATTATACTAAAATGTTTTAATTTATGCATATTATTTCGATATTTTATCTTAGAATAACCATTTAAAATTTTTAAGTTAGCATTTTCCGTTAAATGAAACTAACAGTGTTAACAAAAAAGGATTAGAAGTATATTTTCTAAATATTTTTTCTTGACCAATTATATTTTCTAAATATAGAACTAAATTAAAACTCGATACAAAAATAGGGACCAAAAGTATTTTTAAGCCTTATTAGTATTGTATTATTTTTTGGCCAAGTCAAATAAGTTAACAATTACTCAATTATCAGTTAAAAAAAACAATTACTCAATTAACTTTTTTTTTTTTGAAAAAAGAACCCAAAACAATCGCAAATCAATTGATAAGTAATTTATTTTTTTAATAAAAAAAAGTCACTTGGTCAGTTGCTAAACTTCAGCCATCGGATGCTAAGCAACAGTCTCGTATTTTTTTGTTGAATACTAATATCCAAATTCGAAACACAAGACAAAGTAAAAAAAAAAAAATACCCTTGCTCCTCTCAACCCGGGAGTTCATCTTACTTCCTCCGTTCCTAAATATAAGATCATTTTGGCTAATTGGGAGAGATTAAGGAAGACTTTCCCATGAATTAGGATTACATGATCTTCCAAAAATACTCATTACTTAAATTTAAAAGACAAATAGGGATTTGAGAGAGAAGTGAGGGAGCTAAGAAGTATAGGGATAATTTGGACAAAAATTGTGACAAAATAGAAAGTGATCTTATATTTAGGAACTTATCCACTTCCCCAAAGTGATCTTATATTTAGGAACGGTGGGAGTATATAGTTATAAGACTTTTTTTTTACCAACTACATAGTTATAAGATAAATTCTTCTGATAAGCACACTACGAAGAACATGGAAGTGAAAGCAGGCAACAACCCATATCTTCCCCAAGAAATTATCACAAACATTCTGAAACGACTTCCAGTTAAGTCCCTTCTTCGTTTTCAATGCATTTGCCAACAATGGAATAACATCACCAGAAAACAATCTTTCATCGATGAACATCTCCACCACCAATCCACTAATAAAAACCCATCTCTTCTTTTCTGCAATATCTTCCCTAGTGGTTCATGGCCGCAATTACATTTACTCCATGATGATATGAAAGTTGTTAAACTAGATGGCGTTTGTGGTCTGTTTGATCACGTGGGAAATCCTTGGACAATAACTTCATGCAATGGCTTGATTTGTAGCACACAAAGGTGTTCATCTCAGCCCATCTTATTGTGGAACCCCTCAACTAGACAGTTCAGATATGTGCACAAACCTAATAAATCTTACAGGTTGGTTGGGATTTGTATTCAATTACATTTTTAATTAATACTCCATTTCTTCCTAAATATAAGACCTATTTACCTAATTTGATTAAATTAATAAAGTTAATTAAGTTAAAATAACATGATATTGCCAATATATCTTAATTATCTACCTTTCCCCACCCTCCCTCTCTTCTTGTCTTTTATTAGGGAGTATTGATAAAGATAATTTGGGAAAAAGTTGGTAAGAATTAGACATATGTCTTTTTTTTTGTTTTGACCATAAAAAGTATGTCTTATATTTAGGACCTAACTCTTATAGAAATAGGTCTTCTCAAATAGGTTTTTTATCTAAGGCCGGAGGTAAATAATATTGTAACATGTCATTATACTCTTATAGAAGTTTGGAGGGAGGGGAAGGGAAATTTGTGTGTGTTGACTTTATAGAAGTTAAAGAAGTGGGGATATGATATTTTTAAAATGATGAAAAAAAAGATTAATAAATATTAATAAAGAACTTTTAACCCCACTTCAGGAACCTTTGTATAATCAAGTATCAAAAAAAATTTCTTCATTTTCTTCATACACTCGAAAGAAAAGGCAAATATAAATATTTTTAGTAATAAATGTTTTATCTTTAATTTTCGAAAACAATAGTACTTACAAGATTTAAATGATTTTTTATGTTCCTCATTTGTGATTTGTTTTTTCAGATTAGGATTTGGATTCTGTTCAGTTGTAAATGATTACAAGATTTTATCATTTTATAATTTTCATATTGTGCGGGGTTGTGAAGGAGAAGTTTATTCATTAAAGACAGGGGTATGGAAGAAAGTAGAATCAAGTCCCTTAAGAGGTGTAACTATTTTACATGGTGGTCTCGCTAGTAATGGTAGCATCTTCTGGGTTGGCTTTCAGCGTGGTGTGGATGGTGATTTTCGTAATGTGTTAGTTTCATATGACATGGCAGCGGAAGTGTTTACATTGATACAGTCGCCTGTTTCACCCTTTGAAATGATTGATTCATTTTATACTCGTCTAACTATTCATGAGAATAAACTTGCTATGCTTTCTCACACTTTCAATGAAGACAACATGCTTCATTTGATTGATTTGTGGGTTATGGAGGATAGAACCGGAACTATGGGGAAGGATGTGGTTGGACTAAGAAATTTAGCATTAATCACCCGTTCTTACTTGTTGCAAGGACTATTTGGAGGAACAAAATTGTCTGCATTCCTTGGTTCAATGATGCAACTAAAGATAAAATGTTGGGTGATGAAGGTAAGAGTATTGTTTTGGTCAATTTAACAAATAGCGAAGTTACCATATTTGATACATGCAAATATGGCTCGCCATATCATTTTTTGAGTTATGTGGAAAGTCTTGTCTCAGTTAACAATGACCACATTAAAGAGTTTTGATGCTGAATTTTGATTATCCCATTGTATATTTATTTTATCCTATTTTTTAGGGAAAAATTTGTAATAGTCAATATCAATTTATAACATAACATTTGATGTCTCTTACATATTTTATCTTGAGTGTTACTGATGTTCAACATAACACTTGACCTACTCATCTAAGATAAATATCAGTTTCAATTTTCTTTAAAAACGGAGAATTATAATTTAATTCAAGCTGTATGAGCATATATGTTTCATGGCCTTTCCTCATTTGGCATCTTGGCTTCTTCCTAACCAGCTTATAGGGAATGTTCTATACAGTCACAAATCAAAAGTTTAAAACCTAAGACTACATATTTGTAATACACGAGGCCGCACATAACCTAAAGGTAATTTAATGACAAGTAATTAAAAGAAAACTAACTTCATTTTCTATTGAAACCAATCATCAATATGGAATTCATAAATGAATATACAACAGAGATGGTAAGAATTACACTTCAATTGTGGAAACATGACATGAAAATTTCCACTTTCAATGATGAGCCAAAGCCAAACTGGTTTAAAAATGTGTTATATGAAAAGGTATTGCACCCAACTGCAAGGTTAGATCAGCAATGTTGTTGTTTCTAGCTCAAGAGTATTTGGCTAATGGTGGACTAGTTAGACACAAAGTGAATGAATTGAGTATGACTCCCACTTTTGATTGAAAAAGAGACCTTCGTAGGAGGTGTCCTGATCTCAAAGCTTGATGCAGATTCATTGGTTGTTAGACTACTGGCAATAAGATCCCAAAAAAAATGTACCATTACTGGTTGCTCCAAAAGGTTATTAACAACTAACTAATGGGTATTTGGTTGGGCTACAACTTCTGTAAGGATGAGAACACGTGTTTGAATCTCGAGAAGCACTCTCATTGACATAGGGGACAACCTTGCGTATGTGGGCAACACTCTTATCCTTTGAGTCCGGATTAGTTTCTTGTCAGTAGGCGCTGGATTACCAGCGGTATTTAACCAAAAAAATGGGTTATTAACAAAATGTTATGCATTAAACCCTAGCCAATTACAGCTCTCCTTAAACTTGAATTAGCCCCATCAACTTGCTCTATTAGCCTTTTGTCTTTTGGGCACAAATGCAAACTGTTCAATGTCCACAGGTTTTGCCCTACCATAAAAATATTAGTCACAGAACATGACAACACTAAAGTCAGGGGAAATATATTACAGGTTTCTTTCGCAGAAGTTCATTACCTTGTGCTACAAGTATTCTGAACATCCTTCAGAGGTGCACGGAGACCGCTGGCACTAGAACCATATGAGGTGTATCTTAAGGATGATAGCTTTTGAGTAAATTTTTCTAAAGATTTCTTTGATATTTTTGAGTATTGGCCTAGGTGGGAAATATTTGCACCAAACTTCTCTCCAGAATTCCGCTCTGTAAATGCTATGTCAGAGTCTTGATCACAAGATTCACAACCTGAATCAATGAAACATAATGAGAAATTTCATATAAACACTTTTCCTCCTAAAAACAAGAGAGATAAGTGTACATTAATTAATGTCCATTTCATCCATAACTATTTACTGAAATATTAATATCCTACATGTTTCTTAAGATCATTTGTCTTGTAATCCATCTAAAGCTTCAGGTTTGTGATATTGCTAAATGCTGGAACATATCAGGTTTTGATATAATAAAACTTTCACAACATGGATAGCTAAAAATAAAATTCACAATGTTGAAGATGTTTTTCAATTTCATTATTATGAAGATGGCTTTAATTTTTTTTTTTTGATAAAAGATGACTTTAATTTATTTGTGATAAAAGCATATAATTGTTTCCCTGCAAGCATAACTTTTCCAGCACAACTTCAGGAAACCCAGCAGTATATATATACGTAATGAGGTCAGAAATTCTTAAAGACTCGGAAGAACCATCTTAAATTCCATACATAAATCAACTCATAATTTTTGAGAAAAATTGTGTTCAATCAGAAAATATCTATTCACATAAGAGGAAGGAAGGGACGGACACTCCATTAAATCTCACATTCTTAAGAGCCTGATACATTGCTATTCACATAAGGATCACAGTTTACAAGTCCACAGCTACTTCAAGTCAAACTATCTGAACCATTTAAAAAATGTAACATTATTTAAAAAGAGGCATAACTAGTTAACAACAAAATGTATGGACATTGAATGTCAAAAAATCATAAGCATTTATTACTCAATATGCTTGTGAGTACACAAAAAACTCACCTTATCATAACTGTTGAACCTTTTGATTATTGAATGAGCCCTTTTGAGACCCATACCTGGTAAGGACTGCAGATAGTCACAACCACTCAATATACACATTGCAAGAAGCATTTGGTTGGTGAACCCGTCAAAATTAAGGTCTTTGTTCCTTCGTAGCATGGAGTGTTGATACTCAACAGCTTGACCAAACTTGTCCATTTTAAAGATGATCTATAAGGAAAACAACTTGGTGAAAACAAAATTGAATTTGAACATAAGATAGATGGAGAAAGTATAATTTTAGTCATAGAAATGCCATATGTAATTTAAAAATAATTCACGTCTGATCAACTCACTCTTGGACAACCAAATGATATAAGATCATAGTCTTCAGTTATAACTGCTTCAACTTGCTTGCTAGCTGCCAAGAATGTCATCTGGGCATCTGCCTCATAGGGAGCTACAACATAATTCACATGAAACAAGGAAAACAAGTGAAAGACACAAATATTATTGATACAATAAATGTTGTGATATAACTAAATAAGTTTGACTCATTCAGAAAAATAAGAGAAATCCTGATATATTCAATTAAATTTTCCTACCTGAATTAGTTCACATGCAACCAGAGGTGAGATATCAACAGCTTTCTGGAAGCACCCAAAAGCAGAAGAATTTCCATGTGAAGCAGCATGTTCAACAGCCTTCCGGTTCACCCTGCCATAATTTAAACAATACAAAGTACTTTTTCAATATGTAAATGAACAACAGCAATATGGAGGTGATATTTTAGGGTATGCTAGGTGGTGTTGTTCCTTCCTCGAAAATGCTTAATACCAGATTAGAAAATAAATAAAAGCTTTATTAGACTTCATAGTTGGAATCCTTGAGTAGGGCTATTCAATTTCTTAGTTTGCAAAAAGATTTAGGTAACACGTATTTATCAATAATTCCAATAATAAAATCTTTGTGAACTTCAATAATCAACATTCCATGTGACATTTAAATCAAACTTACCTTAATGCCAAATGTCACAAACAAATCACACTATTGTCAAACAGCCAGGAAAATCAAAGAATTCCTATTTTCATTCAAACACTGAAAATTTTGGTCTGCGTACTTCAATAGTATAAATTTGATGTGGGCGAATGCCTAAAACTGATACATAACTATTGGGTAAGGAACAAAAATAGTACATAACTATTTCAAGGTACAAAAATGATACCCAACTTTTACCATGTGATCAAAGATGATATTTTCACTAATATGACAATAATATTAGATATGAAATGTCCAAAATGCCCTTATAATTAAATAAACTTTTACCGGGAGGCGATTAATTTATAAGGTTATTTTGGACTTTTCATATCTAGTATTATTGTCATATTAGTGAAAATATCATTTTTGATCACATGGTAAAAGTTGGTATCATTTTTGTACCTTGAAATAGTTATGTACTATTTTTGTTCTTTGCCCAATAGTTATGTATCATTTTTGGGCATTCGCCCATGTGATGTTAATGTCATTTGTTCATTGAACTCCAATGAATCTTGTGTAGACAGACTCAGGATCAACATTTTAAACGACAAAGATTTCATTGGGTACTTGCAATTCGAAGATCAAAGCATGAAAATACATATCAGGCGCAACAACTACTCAACAAAACGTACAAATGCTCATACAACGCTAGTGAAGTAAAAATATACAAATATGAGAAATTAGGAAGTAAAAGACACATGAATTACCTTGCACACTTGTTCTCTTGTTCGATCTTCAACGGTAGGAGACCTCCATCAAATACAAGAATAGGCTTAACACCAAAGTGCCGCAACATATTTACTTTTCACATGCAATACCCAATATGTCTGAAAGATTAAAAATGAAATCCAGTTCAGCCTTTAGTTGGTTTATCAGAACATGGAACCATTGCCTTTAAGCTTTCTCCCAATTCTTTTTGACAGGACATGAATCAGCATTAGGAAGCATGATTGCATGAACATTTAACATGGTTAAAACTTAAAACATCAAAACAAAACATAGTCTAGACGTCTTTTTGCAATTCAACATTTTGCACAAAAAAAATATCTAACATCAAGGAGCAAAAATATTAAAAATATTTCACCCCACTTCTCTAAAATCCAACTTAGAAAAGTTTCACCTCATGTATCGAACAACGACATAATGTTCAATGAAAGTAGGACATAGCTTCTTATTCCTTAAAGTGTTTGAATTTCACAAATCATTAGAAAAATTGTATATAATGCAAAGGTTTAAGAACTATTTTTCTGCAGATAGAATTGCTTTTTAGTAGCTGTGTATGTCAAACACACAAAGCTACTTCAATCAAAACTCTTTTTCGAAAGGTAAGGATATCAGGAAAAAAACTGTACGACTTGCAAGCTTCCTTTTACTGATGTTACACTTCCTTGTCTAGCTGCCTAAATTTCCTTTTTTCACTAGTTTGTAAATCGTAGAATCAATAAAATCATCATATTCATTTCACTTACAAGATAAAATAGAGAGCGAAGCCACAAAAATGATACATAACTATTATTAGACAAGAAACAAAAATAGTACATAACTATTCCAAAGTATAGAAATGATACTCAACTTTTACCATAATGATATTTTCACTAATATGACAATAAGATTAGACATGAAAAGTCCAAAATGCCCTTATAAATTAAATAAGGAGAAAAAAACTATTTAATTTATAAGGGCATTTTGGACTTTTCATGTCTAACTTTATTGTCATATTAGTGAAAATATCATTTTTATCCAATGCCCAATAGTTGAGAATCATTTGTGTAGTTTGGAATAGTTATGTATCAGTTTTATTCCTTAACCAATAGTTAAGTTCTGTATCATTTTTGGAGCTTTCGCCCTACAATAGATAACAAATTACCAAACCAGATCCATTTTCCTTGTGTCAATCGAACCCATACCCATTGATCAGTACATTGTAAAAACTAAAAGCTCCACGTTAAACTCCTCAACAGCTTACCAATTTAATAGACCCATAGACAAACTAAAAGACTAACATAAAAAATAAATATCAATCAAAGCATGACCCATTTTCCTTTTCTCAATCAAAATCATACCCAGTAATCAGTACATTGCAAAAATTGAAAATTTAAACTGAAATTTCCCATCAGCCTATCAATCTAACAACGCTATACAAAACCCACTTGCCACAATCACTATAATGCCATAAATATTCATGAAAAGAAGATAATATGAAGAAATAGTGAAAAAAAATGAAGACCTTGATGTGGGTATTCCATTGCTTTGATAGTTTGTGTAACATCCTAAAAATTTAATTACGGATTAGTAGTAATTTAAAATTTGATTTTGGAATTAATTATGAGTTTTAGGGAACTCCAAAGGGAAATTTATCGAAAAATGAAGTATTTTGGCGATTAATTATACTTTTGAGCAATTAATATGGCTGTTTGCTTTGGAAATTAAAGGAGTAATAGTTAGAAATTTAAATTATTGCCTGAAAAATAAATAAATAAATAAGAAGTTGTATAGATCTTTATAATTTGTTTTATTGTAGGGATTTTAAATGTAAAAGTAAATAAATATAAAAAGAAGGGGCAATTTGGTAAATTGCCATAAAACCCTAAACCTATACATTCTACCCTCTCCCATTTCTCTTTCAGCCGCAGCCCCCCCCTTTCATCAATCTCCCTCTGTCCTCTCATCTCCCTCTGTTCTTCCTCCCGTTAACGACGCCGCCGCATCAGCCACCGCCGTCGGTCTCCCTCCCTCATCGAGTTCGCGCCCTCACTTTTCCTCACTACCTTCATTGTTAGAATCTTAAGTTTTGATGAAGACTAAAAATGTGAAAGAACGAGCCAAACACTTAGAGAATATAAGGTTAATATAGAACCCCAAGTAAGAGTACAACCGGATATGGATTTACTTCCGGATAGACTAGGACTAGCGCTCGCGGATGAATATCTCATCCCCCAGCGACAGCAAGTACCTCACTTAGTCATAACTCAGTCTAGGAGCATTAGAAGTACAAAACCTTTGAGACTAAGTTTAGATGCAACCGGATGTGGATGTGCTTCCGATTGTCTTAAAGCTAGCGCTGGCTGTTGGTATAGATAACACTGAGCGCCAGTGAACATAACCCAACGTCCAGTAGATTTGCTTCCGATTGCTTAGTGACTAGCGCTGGCTGTTGGAAAGGATAACACTGAGCGTCAGTGAGTAAAATGTGAACATAACCCATCGTCTAGTGAAAGTGCTTCCGGATGTAAGAAAGCTTCCTTAGACTAAGTGAACTCCCACTGCATGTAACTATGTTTATATTGCTAGACTAAAGTTCAAAGTGCAGCACACTAAGTAAAGTTGCTTCCGGATGTGAATCCGCTTCCGCAAGCAATCAGAATGTCAGAACGTTCAGAGCAGTGCAGTGTCAGAATGCTTTTGGCAGAGCAGAGTTGTCAGAACTACTTTTCAGAGATAAAGCAAGTCAACCCTGCTAAGCATTAATGAAGCATTAAATGGGCAAACGGTAACATGGGGAAAACGGTCATATTCAAACGGCTAACCCACCTACCAAGAGTGAGAATACTTGAAGACTATATAAAGAAGCTCACCTTCATTTATGAAGACAACTAATATCTTTGACATCTTGAAGAAAGCTAGAGTGAGAAACTAAGAAATCCTTCAAGCATTCAAAGCTGCCCAGAAAAGAGAAAGAGCATTTAACGCATTGAGAGTTCTTTTCATCTACTTATCTTGTACTCTTTGTTGTTAAGTCTCTTCTTGTATTAAGAGCATTAATTGTACTTAAGTGTGTAACATTATCCGTTCTTTAAGAGAACTAAGTTTAGAAAATCCTTTATTTGTAAAGGTTGAACCCTTGCTGGAAGTAAGGGGGAGTTAGTTAGCAAGGTTGCAAGTGTGTCTTGAGAAAAACTTGTGGTTGTAAGGTTGTAAGTGATCCCGTCCAAAACTTGCGGTTGTAAAGGTTCCAGGTGAACCCGTTGTAAAACCTGGGGATAGTGGAACTCAACCTGGGTGGTTGAGAACTGGACGTAGGTCAAGAAGACCGAACCAGTATAAACCCTTGTGTTGCTATTGTTTGAATTTTATTAGGTAGCACAATTCACCCCCCCTCTTGTGCATCCATTACTTTCATTCATCCATTCTTCCTTTCGTTTCTCTCTTCTCAACTGAAGGTCACCCTTGCCCTCCATCGTTTCTGCGTTATTCCGGCGAGCACAGTAGCGGACGGCGACGAAAAAGGTTAGCCTTCGCCGTATCTTGTGTTCTTCAACTTATTTCTTCCATTCAACTTTGATTTCTCACTTTTCACTCTTGTCCTCTCGGTTTTTCTTTCTCCCTTACGGCCCTTCCTTATTTTTCCGGCGAAGATAGTCATTGACGAGCTATGACATCAAGGATTCAGGCTCAGGTGATTCCTTTTCTTCTTCTTTTTGCCGGTTTTCTGTTTTGATTCGGGTGAGGTTTGAGAGAGCCTGATTTATGTTTTGGGATTTGGGTTCAATAATTATTAAAAGGGAAGCTTTAGTCTGATTGTTTGCGATTTGCTTCTCTTCTTGTTTGATCTGATTTTCTGGTCTGGAAGGCTTTAGTTTCTGATTAAGGTTACTTAAGGAAAATATTGTAGATTTTATCAAGTTTGTAAGTTAAATTTCTGAGAAGTTATAATGGGTTGTCGAAAATTTGTTACTGCTCTACTTTGGCTGGAACTGTGTATAGGGTTAGTGTAGTATTGGTTGTGAAGAGAAGAAATGAATGTTGAGGCATGTGTGTTTAAAACTGTTCAGCCCTTTAGTTTTTGATAACCAGATGGTTGGAGAGGTAAAATTTAATTAAGGACATGCTGAAACTTCCAGCTTTTAAATGTGTGTTTGTGGATTTAGAAAATTCTAAGGATTTGGGGCGAAATTCAAGTTCGCTAATAAGTCTAACAATGCTAGTTTATTTGAGTATATGGGATTTTTAGTTAGTGGTTAAGGGTTATTATATATAGAGATGATATTGGAAAGGTTAGCCAAATTTTATAAAACTTGATTATTTAGCTTATTGTGAATTGGGAGATTTTGTCTAATTCTTGGAAAATAGGGCTAAGGTTGGATTTGTTGATGATTAGTGTTTTAGTAATGGGAATGAAGTGTGAAATTGTTTGTTGATGTGGGGATGTGGATAATTGAGGATCAAAGGATAAAAGATTAGAAATGATGGTGATGGTGATTTACTCTTACCTAGATTTGAATTAGATCATGAGTATTGTGTTGTTTGCATTTATGGCTTTATCAAAGACAAAGAAGGATGAAAATTTGTGTACATGTGTTTGTTGCTTATGTTTGCTAATTTGGTTGTGGTTTTTATTAGATTCAGGGAAGGAATTGAGGTCCTTATTTTGCTTGGGGGTGTTCCTAATTGGCTTATAATGGTTGAAGTGACATAATGTATACTTTTGTAGTGTGCATGTTGAATTGGGCATCTTTTCTAATATTTTTGTAATATTTGAACAAATTTTCAAAGAGATAACTGATTATTGCTCTAAGGATGTTATCAATTCTAAGTAAAGTATCAAGAGATATAAGATCTAAAAGTCTATTAATTGTTGCTTGATTCCTTTAATCAATGGGTGTTAAGTTCTTTCAGGAAAAGTGTTGGTTTTGTTTTAATATGCTATGTATGATAAAGACTGTGATGAAATACAATGAAGCTTTGTGTGTTGGTTGCTCAATGGTTTGTTCTGTTGGTTTGATTCCATGCATGGAATGTGATTTAATGTGAAGTGGAAACTATTCATTCCTTAGCCGGAGGATGTGGTTCATTGATTAGGCTCATGTTTTATTGAATTGGTTTAATTGTAATGGCGTGTTTATGTTTGATGTGGTTCATTAAGACATGGTACATAAATGGGGAAAAATGGGTAGTAATACGAAAGAGAGAGAGAGACGTTAATTAATCTATAACTCAGAATAATTATTAACCTACTATTATTACATGGTGTAATAATAGGAAAGGATGTGATCTGCATAGTTTCCTCGAGACATGGTAAAGTAAAGGGAAAAGCAACAGAGTGCAAAGGGCGACAGGTAATCACACTTAACCTTACTATAACATTGAGGGTGATGTTAGTGTGGATTTTTAAAATCCTTTCTCACCCTCTGTATATATATATTATCTTTAAAAGGGTATTTTTATACAAAACAGGCTATTGGGTGCCTTTCAAACACGATTATTTTCGTATGATGAAATTTTGAAATCATATATATAGTATCCTGTTTGGTGTTGATGATTTTGAGAGGTTATGGAATAGAAAAGGAATGCGTGGTTGAGTTTGTGATTGTAGTAAGTTAGGTGGATGGGAAATATAAGGTATTGTTGACTGGAGTATTGAAATGTAATGTGGATTTGAAATAGGTACAATGTGGTCAGGGAATTGGAAAGTTATATTGATGGAAAGTATAAAAGGTTGTGGTTGGGACATTGAAAGTTATGGTGAGCATTGCATGACACTGAAATTTATGTACCATCGCGCGATGATAACTGTCGATTGGCCAATCGACAGTTATTTGTACTGATGATCCTTTTCAGATTGATTAGACCGGGGATCATAGGTCAACTTATTGAGAGAAAGTGACCTACGGTTGTTTGGCAGTGGAGAGCCCAACCGTTCCCGTTCTGTAATGGAAACAGAATTGGGGTTCCCTCTCTGGAGATTGCCAGAGAGGGAAACTGTCCCCTCATTATGGAGATGGACACAGTGTCAAATCATATAGTGAAGATTAGATGCTTGAATGCACCGTGATGGCACAATGCATCTGTAGGTGAGTGTGAGAGTTGTTGTGATAGTATTAGTTGATTGAAGTATGGAGATGATGAATTGATTTGGTTTGGATGTGATTGTTGGACTTGAGTGAGCATGGAAGAACCCTTTATATATATATTACATTCTGGTTTTTATATCTGTGGTACCCTTTAGACGCCCTCACTACCGCACATCTCACTGTTATAGTGAGTTAAGCGGTGATTACTGGGACAAATTGTCTCATCCCACGATTACTGACATTTTTGCAGGTATTCATGCACAGGTGCGAGCATCAGGAAAGGGAATTAGGTAGTAGAAGTTATATAGTTTAGTTAGAATTGTATATTGCCAATTTGTATAGGCCTGCATCTGCTTCCGCATGTATACATATTTATTTATTGGTTAATATCAATTAGTTTTGTTCAATAACCATGTTAGGCAAATCCCTTCTAACATGGTTAGCAATAAATTATCCATGATAGCAGCTGTGCTGTATTAGTTTATTCTTTTCTATCATGGATAATATTTTAATCATTAGGATATTTTTTTTTCTAACTATGATAGAGATATTGATATTATTGAAATTCCTTTTTCTATCATAGTTAGTAAAGATATTATTGAACTAAAAGAGATGTCACAGGTTAATTAGGGAATTAGTAACATTTTGTTACAGTTTTCTCTTGTGGGAAATGGCGGGAAGGATTTGTGTCAAATATTTTGTTTTTGGGGAGATCGGTCAAATTAAAATTACTCCCTTGTGTAATAAAAAAAAATTACTCCCTTCTTATTCCTTTTTCTTTTTTTTTACAAAATTAGTAAAAGAGTAAATGACAAATAAATTCTTCAAAATATTCAAAAGGATAAGTGAGAAACTAAAACTTTCAAAAGGACAATTAAGGAATCAGGTATTTACTTGACATTTGTACTGTGAAAATACTTAAGTGCCTCCACCCTTATTAACACAATTGCAACTTACCAATTAACAACTAAAGCATAAACATTAACAATTGGGTCATTTGAATTAATTTCCGTGTTAACAAATGCAAATTCCTATTAAAAATTGCAGCATACTTATTAACAATTGCAACTTAACAATTAACAACTAGAGCATACTCATTAACAATTGAACCATTTGAATCAACTTCCTTATTAACAAATGTGTATTCCCCATTAACAATTGCACTCTATCTATTAACAATTGCACTGCATCTATTAATAATTGTAACTTTTCAATTAACAATTGGAGCATACCCATTACCAATTGGGTCATTTTAATTAACTTCCCTGTTAATAACAAATGTGCATTACCCATTAACAACTACAACGTACCTATTAATAAAATAACTTACCAATTGAAAATTGCAACATACCCTTAACAATTGGGTTATTTGTTAACTTCCCTGTTAACAAATGCGCATTACATATTAACAATTGCTACGTTCCTATTAACAATTGCAACTCACCAATTAACAATTAGAGCATACCCATTAACAATTCGGTCATTCGAACTATCTTGGGGTGGGGCATTTAAGTCTTTCAAATGTCAAGTAAGTATCTGACTATCTGGTTCCTTAACTGTCCTTTTGGTAGTTTGAGTTCCTTGTCCTTTTGAACATTTGGAGGGATTTATTTATCATTTTCTCGTAGTACTAAAAAGGTGCACTATGAATTTAATTAAGATGGGGTGTTTAATTAGGGGTGGAAGAAAGATAAACGGAAAATTAATTTTAAGTCCCACCCAAGACAGATAATATTTTAAAGTTACCACTAATTGGCCAAATTAATATAGGGTCCCAAGGGATCTTTCTTTTGACAATATGATCACAATTTGGAGCATGACAATCACAACTTTTAAACTTTTATTAGTAATAATTTGTATCTTGATTGTAACAAATTTTCACGAGACATTAACTACTTTGTAGGAGTTAAGATTAATTACATGATTTGGTGGGACATCATCCTAATTAAATTCTTAATTCCTTATATAGATCCTATCCTCACAAGCCAATTTGGCTTCCTTCCATTTCAAAAAAATTGGCATCTTCACTTACCATTGACAAGTATAGACCTATATAGGTCTTAGCATATATTATTACCTATTATTTTCTAACTTTTGTTTTTGTAATATTCCTTTCAATAGGCCAAATTGTAAACACATTCATATCTAATAATCAGTGCAAATGCAGCGTGAAGTGAATTGGGAGAAAATAATAAAAATACTCTCTCATGTTTTTATAAGACTTATTTATCATTTATTTTCGCTTATTTAAAATTACCCATATTAATGTTCATTTATCAATAATCAAATAATTTCCGGAAGAAATTAAAGAAGAATATTAAGGTGATTAAAATTTTATGCTAACTAACTTAATTAATATACTTAATATATTCAAATTAAGTCAATAGTTATTACATTTAAGATAAAAATAGTGAATAGAATTAGTATATTTAAGATGAAATAGTGAAGAGGGATTGAGTATAAGAATATCATCATATTAATGCTAGGTTATCAACTACAAAAGTAACTTATATTTATCTTAGAAAAGTAAAATTCGAAAAGGTCATATTATTCAATGTGATTTATGTTTAGATTGATATGTTTTGAAATAGTGAATTTGAAACATAAAACTTGTTTGAATGATTAATGAAAAAAATGAACATAAAATATGAATTTAGAGGCCATGGTTGTCGATAGATTCAACCACTATTGATCCACTGTCATTCTGTGAACACTGCTAATTATTAAGTGGATGTACCTTTTCTACTTTTTGTATGATATGTTGTGTTTCAAGCAGTTGTTTCTATTCTTTGATCTACTGTATTTCCATATTCATTTGTCACTTTATTAAATAGCATTGTGTTATATTTAAATAGAGACTTTTCTATTAAATATTGGTGTTTCATGCTTAATAGAGGTAAAGTATACATTTTTAATTAGGAAAAGACTGTCACTTGTATAACATTTATAAGCTTAGTACTGAATTAATGAGGTTAGGAGTTTTTTTTACTTTGGTCGATTTATGTAGGTCAACAAAGCATTGTGCTCTTTGTTTTTCATTTGTCCTTTGGTTTTAAATTGAGCTTAGTACTTTTGAGTTTTGAATTTGGATGTTATGTACTAGATTTATCCTTCAGTTCCCTGTTTTAAGGGATTGCTGACTTTATGTAAAGATATTAGAGGAACGGCAAAAGATCGACTTTGTTGACAAAAATCCCTCATTTTTAGGGAAATGATATCAAGTTGTTGATTTTCGCAGCTTTAGTCAATATCTTATCAAGTTGTTAGTGTAAAAATTTTACCTATCACGTTATACAACACATGGTTTTTGTCGCCATAGCCAAAACTTGAGTGATATTTCATTTGTTTCCATTTTATTCGGTTTAACTATTTTATAAACATATTGATATATTGACAACACGTTCTTATAAAATGTGAAATAGATATTACAATGTCTTTTAATTATATGCTCCCAAGCCTTGCGTGGAGGAAGACTTCTCGCTTTTTTTGTTCCACTTGATGACTTTGGTGCGTGGGAAAGAAAAAAAATGTTGTCTGCACGAAAGTCTTTCAAATAACTTTCTCTAAACTTCTCTATTGACAATTTTCGTTTTGCTTGTTACAGAGGTAATAATGCATTTGCGGGAATCAAAGGTTGAAGCAAACTATTCAAATTAGGATAATAAGCTGAAAATTTCTTATATTCATTGATGCCTATTCTTTTTGAATTTTTCTAGTATGTATGTGCTAATATGTATTGATATAATAACTCGCTAATGTTTATTGACATAGTAGCTTTCGTTGTAATTCGCTTTCCTGATATCCTAATAACTTGTACCAATGTCGTTGGAAATTTCGCTAATTTAACAAAATGTATGTCATATCAATAATATTTTTTTTTTGGTCTGAAATATCAATAATATTTCAATAACAACAATTTTGATAAGTTAGTTTATGTACTATGAATTCACTCTAATTTTTTGGTTCTGTAAGAATGTTCACCACCCAAAATCCTCTGCACCATTCAATTCATTCACTTATTTTTCTTTTCTTAGCCGATAATTTTGTTCAATTATATTTATGTGATGTTCAAGTTCTTTCTTTCTTTTTGGAACATTCCTCAAAGCCCATACAAATATCCCTGATTTTCAAAAGACCCATTTATTTTTATTAACTGGGGTTGGCATCTACTATCCTAATTAAAAAACTATTTTGACTTTTTTTGGGAATTTAAGAATACAACATTAATTACTTTGAATTGCTTATAGTTATTTTTTCCCCAAAACTAATTTATTCTACATATAAATGTAATCTAATTACATGCTACATATATTATAATTTATTGTGTATTTTAAGAATGCTTATTTATTATTTAAGAGATGTATCAATAGGGTAATTTAGAAAAAAATTGTGAAAATTTAAGATGTTGTATATTTAATTTAATTTCATTTTTAGTCTTATAATAGAAGAGGGAGTAGCTACATATTCTTAAGCGCGAAGGTGCATTTCTAATTTTTCTAAAAAAAAGGAAAATTAATTTGTAGTCTCTCACAAGGGACTTAATAGTAAAAAAGTCCTATAAACTTCACATATTAAAGTAGGGTCCCTAGGGACCTTACTTTAATATACTTCAAATACAAAAAGACCAGATTGCCCCTTCTTGTGACAAGGTTATGGGTAGGGAATGACAAAGTCCCTAGGTGCATTTCTAATTTTTCTTTCTTTTATGACAATTGAAATGATTTTCTTTTTTTATAACAATTGAAATGATTTTCTTAATATTGATAAAAAGTAAATTTTATATATATATTATAAAATATATAACCCTAAATTTCTATTCTACCCTATTTTTTCTCATTAATTTGATTTTCTTAATATTGATACAAAAGAAATTTTATATATTTCATAAAAAAACTATAACCGCACTACTACTAAAATGATGGAGGTAGTTTTATAATGGAATAAGTAAACTTATTGAATTGGTCAAAAGAAAAAGTAAACTTATTAAGTAGCTCCATTTTTTTCGGCATTTTACAAAACAATTCCACTAAACATTATTAATTTTGTTGTTTTCCCTTTTTTATAAAAAATATTTTACATGATCTTTGGTGGATTCGCGGAACACATTCTCTATTCTTCTAAAATCTTCTAAAACCTTCTAAAACTGTGTCACTGTGTGTGTAAAGATAAATAACAGGTAAAGGTGCAAATATGGGTCCAAACTGTTACTCCAGGAGATAGGGGTGACAAGTATTTTCGGGTTCAACTCTGGGACTGAAGAATAAATATTGGTGCAATATAGGGTACGCCGTTTATGTTAACTGACGTTGACCGTTAAATACTGATGTGGCGGGGGAAATAAGATTTTTTGCTAACGTAGCATACTTATGTGGCAATATTTTTCTGAGTGTGTGGACCCACATAACTTAAATTAATAAACAAATAAAAAAAAAACACCCCCCACCCCCCCCACCCCCCTCTTCTTCTTCCTCTTCCCTGCACCCTCACCCCCCACCGCCACTACACCCCTCCCGCCACCACCACACCCCCACCACATCCAGTCTTCCTCACTCCTCACACCACCATCGCCCTCCCCCCCCCTCCATTCCCCACACCACCTCGGCCTCCCCCTCCAATTCTCCCTAAACCACCACCTTTCACCGTCGCCGACAGCTAGGGGTGGGAATAGCCCAGGCCGGCTATCAGGGGCCTATGACTTGGACCGTTAAGGTCTTGGATCAGCCTCCTTATATCCAGGTCAGGCTCAAGCCCAGACTTTTTCTTTTGAACTGTTTTGCTTAACAGGCCAGTCTCAGGCTTGAGAAAAAAGCCTATTAGCCTATCAGGCTGGCCTATTAAGAAGTTAAATAATATTTATTTAAATAAAAAATTATGTTACTATATTAATTGATGTTAGTTTTATTAATATACTCCCTCCGGTCCTATTTATAAGTCACCAACCGCCCAAATTGTACATACCAAGGAAAGGAAGTTAATGGAATTTACATCATTAAATTGGTCTTATTTCTTTTGACTTTTCCATTTTTGCCCCTCCCACCTTTATCAATGTGACCCACTTACCTTTTCTCTCTCTTCATTAATCCTCTATCTTTATGAGTATATATGTGCATTTTTCATCTTCTCTCTCTACTCATTTTTCAATGTTCATTTTCCAATGTAAGGGTATATTGGGAAAACTTTAATAAATGAGTTAGTTAATGGTAGTTGGTGACTTATATTAAGGACCAAAATTTAGAGGCGGTTAGCGACATATAAATAGGACCGGAGGGAGTAATTTTTAATATAAAATTACAATTATATCATCTTCTATTCTAGTGTGTTTATTGTCGCACATTCTCTAAGCATTCATTCAAATGATGTTACCCACCATTCATATTTCTAAACCTCTTATTGAGTATGTTTAATTATTCAGGCCTCCTAACAGGCTAATAGCTAGGCCAGTCCAGGCCACAGGCCATGCTCAAACTTAAAAAAAATTGTCTGTAATAGGCACAGGTCAGGCTCAGGCCCATCAATTATACCACAGGCCAGACCATTTTGTGACCAGGCCAGGCCTGGACCATTCCCACCCCTACCGACAGCCACCACAATCAACACCCACCCCAACCTCCGCCAACAACAACAGAGATCTACTTCACTCACTCCCAACCACAGCCACCTCAGTCATCTCCACGCATGCACCCCCACCACAGACACAGAGATCTACTCGTCGCGGGCTAGAAACGAGGTGGTGGGGAATGGAGAGGGAGGCCGATGGCGGTGTGGGATTGGAGGTGGAGGAGAGGCCGATGGTGGTGTGGGATTGGAGGGGGGGAGGGGAGGCCGATGGTGGTGTGAGGAGTGAGGAAGACTGGATGTGGTGGGGGTTTGGTGGCGGCCGGAGGGGGTGTGGATGGGTTGTGGTGGTGGTGGGGGTAGGGGCGCAGGGAAGAGGAAGAAGAAGAAGTGGGGGGTGGGGTGGGGGGTCTGAGTGTTTTTTTTATTTTTTTATTAATTTAAATTATGTGGGCCCCACACACTGAGAAAAATATTGCCACATAAGCATGTCACGTCAGCAAAAAATCTTATTTCACCTGCCACGTCAGCATTTAACGGTCAACGTCGGTCAACATAAACGGCGTACGCTATATTGCACCAATATTTATTCTTCAGTCCTAGAATTGAACCCGAAAATACTTATTACCCCTATCTGCTCCTGGCGTAATAGTTTGGAACCATATTTGCTCCTTTACCAAAAAACAACTATGTGTGTATGCGTGTGTTGGCACATATTGTGGATTTCAAGAGTCTCTTTGTTACAAGAAATCTAGAGGCGAGTCACGAGTGTAATCAAAAAGAAAGAAAGAAAGAAATCTAGAGGCGAGGCTGTGAGGCGTACGCAGGAAAAATTTCAGTGTCTCATTTTTTATGGTATTTTCTCCGTTTCTCTCTCATCGTTTTTATTATGGCCACCTATCACACTTTTCACTCTTTTTTACACTCATTTTCAATTGTGTTTGACCGAATTTTTGTAATTTGATTATGCACTTCCTCTCTCTTTATTCCTTCTCTGTGACTTTGAATTTCGTTGATTAATTTTTTCTACTTCCTTTACAAAGTAAACAAATATGAACATATTTATCTTTTAGTTTAGCTTGGGATATTTTTGTAATGAGAAAAAAATTTATGAATTTTTTTTTGGGAATGCTTCCCATTTCACCGATTTCATTTCTTTATAGACTATTGAAATGATTTTCTTTTTTATGACAATTGAAATGATTTTCTTTTTTATAACAATTGAAATGATTTTCTTAATATTGATAAAA
This sequence comes from Mimosa pudica, assembly GCA_029929735.1. Taxonomy (NCBI): domain Eukaryota; kingdom Viridiplantae; phylum Streptophyta; class Magnoliopsida; order Fabales; family Fabaceae; genus Mimosa; species Mimosa pudica. The sequence continues at coordinate 1,989,214 of JAKELP010000039.1, read as the reverse complement.
AATAAATTTTATATATATTATAAAATATATAACCCGAAATTTCTATTCTACCTTATTTTTTCTGATTAATTTGATTTTCTTAATATTGATAAAAAAGAAATTTTATATATTTTATAAAAAAATATATAACCGCACTAGTACTAAAATGATGGAGGTAGTTTTATAATGGAATAAGTAAACTTATTGAATTGGTCAAAAGAAAAAGTAAACGTATTATGTAGCTCCATTTTTTTTGGCATTTTACAAAACAATTCCACCAAACAGTATTAATTTTGTTGTTTTCCTTTTTTTATAAAAAATATTTTACATGATCTTTGGTGGATTCGCGGGACACATTATTTATTCCTCTAAAACCTTCAAAAACTATGTGTAAAGGTCATAAAAAAATGGTGTGTATGCGTGTGTTGGCACATATTGTGGATTTCAAGAGTTTCTTTGGTACAAGAAATCTAGAGGCGAGTGTAATAAAAAAAATAAAGAAAGAAATCTAGAGACGAGGTCGCAAGGGGTATGAGAAAAAAATTTCAGTGTCTCTTTTTTATGGTCTTTTCTCTCCGTTTTTCTCTCGTCATTTTTATTTTGAGTTTATATTCATTCTCTTTTTTTATCGGATTACATTGATTCATGATACATATCTTTTTATGGTTAAAAAAAGATGCGTATATTTTTATATGCATGTTCTTTAATTATTAATAAGAAAATTTTGTGATCGACATCATAGATCTTCTGAGCAATGCCGTGTGAAGAGATTGATTTCCCTGTCTCTATGGAGTCTACGTGGCAAGGCTTCAGTTCTGGGAAAACACAGAAGTATAATTATAAAGTGAACGTCAGTCTTCGGTCAGCTACACCTTGTTAGAATCTTAAGTTTTGATGAAGACTAAAATATGAAAGAACTTAGAAAGCAACAGGTGAACATAGAACCCTAAGTAAAAGTACAACCGGATGTGGACTTACTTCCGGATAGACTAGGACTAGTGCTCGCGGATGAATTTTTCATCCCCCAGCGGCAGCAAGTAAACCACTAGGGAAATGACTTAGTTCATAAGCATTAAGTATGCAAAACCTTAAGACTAAGCTAAGTTCCAACCGGAAGTGAATTTGCTTCCTGTTAGAATTAGACTGGCGCAGCCTGATAAAATAGAATAACCCCAAGCGTCAGTGAATCAGCCTCGTCAAGTGAAATTGCTTCCTGATAGATTTTGACTAGCGCAGACTGATAGAATAGATATAACCCTAAGCGTCAGTAAGTTTACCTCGTCAAGTGAAAGTGCTTCCGATAGCTTAGTGACTAGCGCTGACTGTTGGATTGAATAGACACTGAGCGAGAGTGAGTAATAATGAACAAAATCCTTCATCCAGTGGATTCACTTCCGGATGTAGAAGTGCTTCCTGATGCAAGGAAGACCTCTTAGACTAAGAACACTCCCACTGCATGTGACTATATGTTTATACTGTTAGACTAACACTCAGTGCAGCACACTCAGTAGAATTGCTTCCGGATGAGAATCTGCTTCCGCAAGCAATCAGAATGTCAGAAGTTGTAGTGTCAGAATGCTTTTGTCAGAGCAGAGGTGTCAGGACTACTTTTCAGAAATAAAGCAAGTCAACCCTGCTATGCATTGATGAAGCATTAATTGAGCAAACGGTGACATGGGAAAAACGGCCATATTCAAACGGCTATCCCACCTACCAAGAGTCAGAATGTTTGAAGAATATATAAAGGAGCTCAACCTCATTTATGAAAAGGATTTAATCTTTGAATACTCTTGAAAGAAGTTAGAGCGAGAAACGAAGAACATCTTCAAGCATTCAAAGCTGCCCAGAAAAGTAAAGAGCATTTAACACATCGAGTGATCATTCTCATCTACATATTCTGTACTCTTTGTTGTTAAGTCTCTTTCTGTTATAAGAGCATTGATTGTACTTAAGTGTGTAACACTATCTGTTCTTTAAGAGAACTTAGTTAGAAAAATCCTTTAGTCGTAAAGGTTGAACCCTTGCTAGGTGTAAGGGGGAGCTAGTAGAAAGGTTACAAGTGAGCCTTGTGTAAAACTTGTAGTTGTAAGGTTGCAAGTGATCCCGTCCAAAACTTGCGGTTGTAAGGTTTCAGGTGAACCCGATTTAAAACCTGAGATAGTGGAACTCGGCCTGGGTGGTTGAGAACTGGACGTAGGTCAGGAAGACCGAACCAGTATAAATCTTGTGTTGGCTTTATTTGAGCATTTATTTTTGTAGCACAATTCACCCCCCCCTCTTGTGCATCCATTACTTTCATTTGGTATCAGAGCGGGTCTTTCTCACTAGATTCCAACGAGTCCAGAAAGCAAAGATCTTGTAATGGATACTGACTACTCTTTACCAGACGTCTCTATTCAGCCCAACAAGCCTCCAGGCTTTGATGGGTACAACTATCCATTCTGGAAGTTTAGAATGGAGACTTATATCAAGTCAAGTGACATTAGACTCTGGGATGTAATCGAAAGTGGGGATCACACTCCCTTAGATGATGATGGCTTTGCCAAGGCGAGAAGCAGTTACACCCCTCAGGACTATGCCCTAGTCCAGCTAAACTATAGGGCCATGCACTACATCCAGTGTGCTCTCAGTCCCAAGGAGTTCCACAGGATCAGTCACCACAAAAATGCTAAAGATATGTGGGAGGCTCTTGAGGCTGCCCATTCTGGAACCAGGGGAGTGAAAGCAAGACGTGTTGAGATGTTAGTGGAAGAATTCCACAAGTTCGCCATGCTTAGCCCCACTGAGCCTATCAGAGAACTAGAGCTCAGATTCACTCATCTCATCAACAATTTGGCCTCGCTGGGTAAGGACATTCCTGAAAGGGAGCAAGTGAGCAAGATTCTAAAGATCTTGAAAGGTGACTGGATCACCAAAGTGACTATCTTACAGGAAGTCCAGGGTGAATCAACTAGTTCCATCACTGCTTTATTTGGCTCCCTGGCTGAATATGAACCTACACTGCTAGCTCAGAGAGCTCCTCTAGCCTCATCCAAGGCCAAAAATCTTGCCCTTGTTGCTCCCAACAAGGAGACTGAAGATGATGATGAGGATGATGAGGAGGAAATGGGTGATGAGGAGATGGCTATGATGGTGAAGAAGTTTAGAAAGTTCTTCAGAAAGAAAGGAGGCTTTCAAAAGGGTGACTCCAGCCAAAGGAGGGGTTACAAGAAGGAAAAGGCTCCTGTGTGCTTTGAATGTAAGAAGCCTGGCCACTTCAAGGCTGAGTGTCCCAGCCTGCAGAAGTCAAAAGGCAAAGACAAAAGGAAGGCCTTTGTATCTTCTATCTGGGTGAATAGCTCGGATGATGAAGCAAGTGATGAGGAAGAGGTAGCCAACCTCTGCCTTGTAGCCAGAGAAGATGATGAGGAAGCATCTTCAGAACTTGACCTCACCCACGAAGACAATGAGGTAACTTTCTCTGAACTGCAAGAGGCTTACAATGAGGTTCATGAAGAATTCTCTCGATTGTGTAAAGCCTATAAAGTGTTGAAAACCAAAAAGGAATCACTTGAGTCCAAGGTGGACTCACTGAGTGAAGAGCTAGCGGAAGCTAGAAAGCTTCCGGTAGTGGATGGCCAGGGTTCTCCCCAAACAGAACCCAATGCCTCAACACTTGAGAGCTGCCCCAATTGCAGCAAAATCTCAGCTGAGAAAGACAAGCTGCAAAATGCCCTGCAGAAGTTTACAAATGGCTCAGAAATGTTAAATATAATTTTAATGAATCAAAGGGCATATAGGGATAGAACTGGCTTAGGATATACTCCTAGAGGGAAGAAGTGGGTGGAACCAAAAGTAAAGCCCTACTTAAAGTTCTTCCATAAAGCCACTAGTCATAGCTCCTCACCCTTCAGCTTCTGCAACTATTGCAACAGGAAGGGACACTCCACGTCCACCTGTAATGCTAAGAAGCATGGAGCAAGTAGCTCCTACAAATGGGTCCCTAAAGGAACCAAGACAACAAAGGATCCTCCACCTGCAAAGGAAACTAAGAGAGGACAAGGATCTCGAGCTTGGAATCATTCCAAAGGGAAGACCCAAGAGTCCAGAGCCAGCACTAGGCCAAAGATTCTGAATAATCACAAGCCCAAGGTCAAGGATGACTCTAGACCAAGGGCATTGAAAACTAATGTCGAGGACCCAAGAAAGATTGGGTACCTAAGTTCACTTGATTTTTCCAGGTGTGTCTCAAAGCATCCAAGAACAAGAAATGGTATATTGACAGCGGATGCTCGAGACATATGACTGGAGACAGAGACAAGTTCAAATCTCTGGTGATCAAAGATGGAGCCACAGTAACCTTTGGAGGAAATCAGAGTGGAAAGATCACTGGAGTTGGAGAGGTCGGACCAATAAAAGATGTCTACCTAGTGGACGGTCTCTGTCACAACCTGCTAAGCGTCAGCCAGAGCACAGACAAAGGAAATTGAGTAATTTTTAATTCACATGAGTGCATAATAGTTGATAAGCAGGATCTAAATTTAGATAAGGCCAACTTAAAATGCAAACTTAAGGCAAATAGAAATGGAAACCTATATACTTTAGACTTATGCCAACAACTAGAAGAAAAATGTTTAATATCTAGTGATGAGAATAGTTGGCTTTGGCATAAGAGACTAGCTCATGTTAATTTTACTCAACTCGACATGCTAATTAAAAAGGAGCTAGCTATAGGTATTCCATCGTTTAAAGTAAAGCATGATTTTATCTGTGAATCCTGCCAAAGAGGAAAGCAAACAAAGTCCTCGTTCAAAACCAAGAAGAAAGTCTCCACCAGCAGGCCCTTGGAACTAATCCACATGGATTTGGTTGGGCCAGCAAGAGTGAAGAGCTTGGGTGGAAACCTATATGCTCTAGTGGTGGTGGATGACTATTCAAGGTTCACCTGGACTATGTTTCTTGCCTCTAAGCAAGATACTTTTGATGCCTTTGTTGTCCTGGCCAAGAAAGTGCAGAATGAGAGAGAGCTCAAAATCACAGCCATAAGGACAGACCATGGAGGAGAATTTGAGAACCATAGTTTCTCAGAGCTATGTGAACAAAATGGCATAGAACACAACTTCTCAGCTCCTAGGACCCCTCAACAGAACGGAGTTGTCGAGAGAAAGAACAGGGTTCTAACAGAGATGGCTAGAAGCATGCTCAATGAGAAAGAGGTTTCTCAAGTGTTCTGGGCGGACGCTATGAGCACTGCTTGCTATATCTCTAACAGAGCCTATGTTCGAAAAGGCTTAGACAAGACTCCATACGAGCTGTATAAAGGGAGGAAGCCCAACATCAGCCACCTCAGAATCTTTGGATCAAAATGCTATGTGCATAACAATGGAAAGGTAAATCTGGGTAAGTTTGATCCAAAAGCTGATGCAGGTATATTCATAGGATATTCCCTTAGGAGCAAAGCATATAGGGTATACAACATGAGAACTAGAATTGTAGAAGAATCAATGCATGTTGTATTCGATGAAACTCCTACATGGGGACAATCCACAGAAGATGATGAAATACTGAATCTTCCAAAGTTATCATCATCTTCTTCACCACCAAAAGAAACACCAACAAGCAATCCTAAGGAAGAAGATGGACTCAGTGATGAACCTAGTGTGCAGACCGTGCCTGATGAGGCACAGTTGCCAACAGCTAGGAGGCATCACAGAGATCATCCTCTTGATCAAGTGCTTGGTGATGTTTCTTCTGGTGTCAGAACCAGAAGGCAAGTTCAAAATGAAGTTGAGTTTGGAGCATTCATATCTCAAATCGAACCAACTTCAGTTGAACAAGCTCTTGAGGACTGCGACTGGATTATTGCCATGCAGGAAGAGCTAAATCAATTTGAGAGAAGCCAAGTCTGGGAACTTGTCCCCAGGCCGTCTCATCAATCCATAGTGGGGACCAAGTGGGTCTTCAAAAACAAACTGGATGAGACAGGTCAAATTACAAGAAACAAAGCCAGACTAGTAGCTAAAGGATATAACCAAGAAGAAGGCATTGACTATGAAGAAACTTTTGCTCCAGTCGCTAGACTTGAAGCAATAAGAATTCTTCTAGCCTTTGCATCCATGAAGGGCTTTAGGCTATATCAAATGGATGTAAAGAGTGCATTTCTTAATGGCTATATTAAAGAAGAGGTGTATGTAGAACAACCTCCTGGTTTTGAGGATCACAAATATCCAAAACATGTGTATAGATTAAAGAAAGCTTTATATGGCCTGAAACAAGCTCCTAGAGCTTGGTATGAGAGACTCAGCAGCTTTCTGCTGGGCAAAGGTTTCTCAAGGGGCAAACTTGATAATACACTGTTTATCCTTCACAAAGATAGAGATATGTTAATTGTCCAAATTTACGTTGATGATATTATCTTTGGGGCAACTAATGAAAAACTTTGTGAAGATTTTTCTAAGACTATGCAGGGTGAGTTTGAGATGTCTATGATGGGAGAACTCACATTCTTCCTAGGCCTGCAGATTAAACAGAAGAAGAATGGAATCTTCATATCCCAAACTAAGTACTGCAGAGAACTACTCAAAAAGTTTGGGATGGATGAGTGCAAGGAGTATGACACTCCCATGAGCACCTCTGCCGCACTCGATGCTGACGCAAAGGGTAAATCTGTCAGCCTGCCCATGTACAGGGGAATGATAGGTTCCCTCCTATACTTAACGGCAAGCAGGCCTGATATCCAATTTAGTGTTGGCATGTGTGCTAGGTTTCAAGCCAACCCCAAGGAATCACACTTAACATGTGTTAAACGTATTTTGAGATACCTTGAGGGAACGCAAGAGCTTGGTCTCTGGTATCCCAGAGGTAACCAAGAGTTCCTGTGGGCTTACTCTGACTCTGACCATGCAGGTTATAAGACTGACAGAAAGAGCACCAGTGGACAATGCGCCTTCCTTGGTGGTTGTCTGGTGTCTTGGGCGAGCAAGAAGCAGACCTGCGTGTCCTTGTCATCCACTGAGGCAGAATACATCGCTGCAGCAAGTTGTTGTGCCCAAGTGCTGTGGCTGAAGAACCAGTTAAGAGATCTTAGCTTGGAATTCCCTGAGGCACCCATCCTCTGTGACAACACAAGCACAATCAGCCTAGCCAAGAATCCGGTTCAGCACACTAGGACAAAGCACATTGATGTCAGACATCACTTCATCAGAGATCATGTTCAAAAGAAGGATGTCAAAGTGCAGTTTGTCCCCACACAACAACAGCTTGCTGACATTTTCACCAAGCCTCTGGGGGTTGACCAATTTACTTTCATAAGAGGTGATTTGGGAATGGTAAACCCAAATGAAGTTTAAATTCTACTTGCTATACTTGTTTACTCTTAAAACTTACAACAATACTAACTTAGGCATCAGAGTGCCAACATGTGTTCTTGCAGGGCCTCAATGTTAAATCTTAAGAAACTGCAACCGGAAGCAAAACCACTTCCGGATGATCAATCGCTGCCACTGGATGACGAAACCAAGAGAGCGCCAGCACCAGTCCAAGGGACACGTCCCTTCAGAAAACACTTCAACTTCTCAATGATACGTTATGACTTCTCCGATAAGATGAAGAGACACGTGTCATCAGGTGTGTCGTTCCAACTTAAATTGTTTACGTTACCCAATGTGTGAAAATCTGAAGCGACATGACCATTTTGCCCTCAGTAACTTTGCATATAAATAGGGCGCCATTTTTTTTCACTTTCACTTTTCACTTGAAAATTTTTACCCACATATTCTCTCTGCATACATTCATCTGTGTTCTTCATCTTCTTCATACTCTTCTTCGCATCTTTCATCACATTCATATCAACCCCACACAAAAATGGCCGGATCCGATGAACATATCCCAGTTACACAGAAACCCTCTTCATCCAAGAAACCCAAGTCGAAATCTGGGAAAACTCGACATGAACGTTCTGGAAAGTCTGGGAAAAACGATGAACACCATGAAGAACATCATGAACGCCTTCAAACTTCTGGGCAGACACCGGGGCAGACTGAACAAGTCCAGGACCAGCCTGGACACTCTGGGAAAGTGGCAGAACAGTCAGTGGTTTCTGGGCATGAGCAAGAGAGGGAAGCCCAGAGAAAAAGGAAGAAGAAGAAGGTTCAATTTGCTGAAGAGCCCTCTTCCAAGAAGCAGCGGGTTGAAGAAGATGACCCCACAGTGTATAGAGATGGAGCATTGGAACTTGTCGTCTCAAAGTTTGAGACTATTAAGCCCTACTTCAACAACGGGCTGTTCGTAGATCTGGGTAAGGTAGATGATCTAGGGTTTTCTCATCTTCGCCCATATCTGGAGAAATACATGCCCTGGCTGGGGATCAACCAGGACTATAACGTCAACGTCCTGCGAGCCTTCTGTCAATCCCTCGCAGGCAAGGTTAAATACAAGAAGGTTGATGGAAAGGAGCAAATCCACAAACTCTCCTTCACTGCCACTGTACGGGGGAGATCCTTCAGATTCACCTGGAGGACGTTGAATGAGTTGATGGGAATCACAGATGAGGGTATGAACGAGTGGCTGTACCCTGAGTCATTGAAGTATAGCAAGGAGGAACTCGAGCAGCTGTATGGCACCAAAGAGAAGAAGGTATCCAAAATGTCTGACTCTTACAGGCTCCTGTACTACATCTACTCCCGGATAATGACACACAAGGGGGGTAACTTCAATGAGTTCACACAATTGGACAACCCATGGTTCCCCAGACTCCTCTCCCAGCAGCCAATCAACCCGGAGCAGTTGATTTGTCTTGAGCTTCAGAGATGGTTATCTAATGACAAGTCAGGCTATCTACCCTATCCCACCATCCTTGCCTTCCTCCTTGAGAAGAAACTGATAAAGGCGACATCTGATGTGGAGGAAGAGAATGTCAAGTGTGCTCCTGTGGGGGCAACTAACATTAGCAAGATGGGGATCAAATATCTGAAGCCTGCTAAGCCCACTCGCTCAAGATCACAGACAAGCAGTGGCTCTCAGACTTCCGTCCCCTCTTCATCTGGTGCAGGGGATCAGGAAGTTGATTCCCACGCTGGGCCAGGCCGTGCTGCAAGAGTGCCAGCATCAGTCAGAGCCTTTGCTGAGGAAGTAAAGGAAGAGCTCCTCTTTAGGCTGACTGACTCCTTGATGGCTCCTCTCCAAGATAAGTGTGATGCTGGGTTCCAACAGCAAAGGGAGCGGATCCAACGGCTTGAGGACAGAATTGGCCAAGTCGAGAATCACATAGCCAGGGTGGATGCCAAACTTGACCTTATCCTTCAACATCTCCAAATTCCTCAACCTCCACAAGGTAACCCACCTCCACCAACTCCTCCTCCACAAAATCCTCCTCCTCCTCCTGGTCACCCACAACTTCCCCCTCCTCCTCATTCCCACACTCAACAACCACAGCCACCCCCACAAAATGACCAACAACCTCACTCATCCCCAGGCAATGACCACCAACCTCAGCCATCACCCACCCATGACCAACAAAACCAAGAATCCCATCAACAATCTCCTCGCCAATCCCCTCTCAACTCACCATCCTCAACTCCCTCACCCACTCGCCCCAACGCACCTGCTCGCTCACCTCTCCGTCTCTCAGACTCATCCCTCCCTGACCCTACCTCTAGACCTAGATCCAACCCCTTGGCAGACCACCTTGGTTTCCACACCGTCATTCACCCCCTCAGCCACATCTACCTGCGAGACTACCCCCGCCTTCAGCAAATCCCTGAAAATCCTCATGAACCCTTTACCCCATTCACCCCTTCCACTACCTTCACTGAATACTCCTCCACCTATCCCTTTGAGGGACTCTTTGTGAATCCCAGCTGGTTCCCCGAGACTGCCTCATCCCCCGAGCCTAACCTCCCTACCTCCTCCCCAGAAACCTCACCCTCAACACAATCTGGCCCTGAACCTCCACCCTCCACCTCATCCGCTCCATCCCTGGCCCTCTCCCTTGTTGATGATGACAAAAGGGGGAGAGATATGCTGTTTGCGCTCCGCCTACATGTGGACACCAGGAATGGTCTTAGCCAGCCATCACTTTGGGTTGATGAAGATATCGCGGCTGCCCTTCGCCGTGCTATGGAATCCCAAAGATTGGGTGGAGCTGAGAACCTAATAAGGGGGGAAGCCATCCGGTTCATGCAGCAGCAGAGGGTGACTGAGCAAGGATCACAATTGGAAATGGCTGTTGTTGAGCCAAGTGAAAATCCCTCACAGCCAGAGTCATCTTCATCAGAGTCTCCTCCAACTCAATCAAGGGAAAATATTCTAGAGGAGATTATGATGAGATGGGGACTGAAGAAAACCATCCATCCTCCTATTGTGATAGCTAAGCCACTCCCTGCACCTTCTGCCTCGTCTGAGCAATCCTCTGTCCCTCCTTCCTCATCTGAGCCGACAGTCCAGTTCAGTAATTCTAGAAAGAAGGTCGTTGCTAGGAAACGCGCCAAGCACATTATTGCCTCCACTGAATCTGAGAGTGAGGAAGAAGAGACTCCCTCTGGCCAGCCCATGCAAGAGTCTTCATCTGCCCGTGTTGAACAAGGGATCCCAGAAGTACAAGCTGTCCCTATTCTGAAGGAGATCAAGTTGGAAATAGAAGACATGACTCCTGAGGAATATGAAAGATATGGGTTCACGGATAGACTCTCCTTTGGTCAGATGGCATGCCTTGATGCTGACAGAGCAAGTGCCATGCCCACTCCCCCAATCAGCAAGAGCAAAGGGAAGAGTAAGGGGAAAGGGAAAAGGAAAGCCCAGGAAGTTGAGCAAGATCCCAGCTTCCCAGTTTGGAATGTTAAGATCCGGGCTGTCCACTATCCCAATGGAGAGGTAGCCTACTTCGATGACGCCACAGGGTTCCCTGGGTATGAAGAAGTGGAAAACATGAAGAAGGCATTCGAGGAGTCTATTGAATCAGAGAGGCTCAGAAGGGAAAGAGAGGAAGAAGAGCTTCAGCGAATAATTGCCCAGATAGACCGGAACGTGCATGAAGCAGAGTTAGCCAGACTCCAGAAAGAGAGTGAGGAAAGGCAGAAGGAGAGGGAAAAGAAAAAGAAACACCCACCCTAACCCCCAATCCAAAAACCTATTTTTTTTAGAAATTTTTCCTTAGTTTTCATGCATCTCTCATACTTACTTGTATATGTGATTTAACATGTTATTTGTTTGTATACTCTAACGTGTAATTTGTGTTTATCAATAATATCTGTCTAAGTTACTTGCACTTATCTATTGCTTCTATTTATCTCCTAATCCTTTCATATGAACGTAATCGATAAGACTAATTTTGTCATCATCAAAAAGGGGGAGAATGTTAGAATCTTAAGTTTTGATGAAGACTAAAATATGAAAGAACTTAGAAAGCAACAGGTGAACATAGAACCCTAAGTAAAAGTACAACCGGATGTGGACTTACTTCCGGATAGACTAGGACTAGTGCTCGCGGATGAATTTTTCATCCCCCAGCGGCAGCAAGTAAACCACTAGGGAAATGACTTAGTTCATAAGCATTAAGTATGCAAAACCTTAAGACTAAGCTAAGTTCCAACCGGAAGTGAATTTGCTTCCTGTTAGAATTAGACTGGCGCAGCCTGATAAAATAGAATAACCCCAAGCGTCAGTGAATCAGCCTCGTCAAGTGAAATTGCTTCCTGATAGATTTTGACTGGCGCAGACTGATAGAATAGATATAACCCTAAGCGTCAGTAAGTTTACCTCGTCAAGTGAAAGTGCTTCCGATAGCTTAGTGACTAGCGCTGACTGTTGGATTGAATAGACACTGAGCGAGAGTGAGTAATAATGAACAAAATCCTTCATCCAGTGGATTCACTTCCGGATGTAGAAGTGCTTCCTGATGCAAGGAAGACCTCTTAGACTAAGAACACTCCCACTGCATGTGACTATATGTTTATACTGTTAGACTAACACTCAGTGCAGCACACTCAGTAGAATTGCTTCCGGATGAGAATCTGCTTCCGCAAGCAATCAGAATGTCAGAAGTTGCAGTGTCAGAATGCTTTTGTCAGAGCAGAGGTGTCAGGACTACTTTTCAGAAATAAAGCAAGTCAACCCTGCTATGCATTGATGAAGCATTAATTGAGCAAACGGTGACATGGGAAAAACGACCATATTCTGCCACCTACCAAGAGTCAGAATGTTTGAAGAATATATAAAGGAGCTCAACCTCATTTATGAAAAGGATTTAATCTTTGAATACTCTTGAAAGAAGTTAGAGCGAGAAACGAAGAACATCTTCAAGCATTCAAAGCTGCCCAGAAAAGTAAAGAGCATTTAACACATCGAGTGATCATTCTCATCTACATATTCTGTACTCTTTGTTGTTAAGTCTCTTTCTGTTATAAGAGCATTGATTGTACTTAAGTGTGTAACACTATCTGTTCTTTAAGAGAACTTAGTTAGAAAAATCCTTTAGTCGTAAAGGTTGAACCCTTGCTAGGTGTAAGGGGGAGCTAGTAGAAAGGTTACAAGTGAGCCTTGTGTAAAACTTGTAGTTGTAAGGTTGCAAGTGATCCCGTCCAAAACTTGCGGTTGTAAGGTTTCAGGTGAACCCGATTTAAAACCTGAGATAGTGGAACTCGGCCTGGGTGGTTGAGAACTGGACGTAGGTCAGGAAGACCGAACCAGTATAAATCTTGTGTTGGCTTTATTTGAGCATTTATTTTTGTAGCACAATTCACCCCCCCCCCTCTTGTGCATCCATTACTTTCACACCTGTTGTGGGCTGTGAGATTAATCCCTTAGTGTCGCCACCCATATGGACAAGCTCAGTGCCACATGTATTTGACCTTAACTTTGTCCCTCTCAAATTTAACTGGTACTTCTTCCTTCCTTTCTTTTGGTCACACTTTGAACTATATATCTTATTGGCTCTATCGGGTTGATTGTAAATCACGGGAGTATTTTCTACCCTATCTTGACTATCTTTTGTGTTCATGAGCTTGCTTGACTTGAAAATACATTAAATCCTCCATTTTTATAGGTATAAAGAAGCAAAGATCATGAATGATGAGACAGCAATTAAAGATGAAGGAGCGAAATATTGGGTTTTTGTTACTTGTTCGAGAAACTATGTACCTAAAGAGGATGATCTTGGACTAACATTGAAGTTAGAATGTGTAGTTGTTGACGTTGAGACAAATGCTACATTATCCGAACCATTTGAAACAATAACTGACCCTGTGATTGAATTTCCTAAGGCTCACCCTCGTTCTATGGTTCCAATTCACCACCAGGATATATCTTAAACCATGTGTTCTGATAAACGTGGCTGTCACCCAAGAGGGGGGGTGAATTGGGTGAGAGAATAAATTAAATCTTTTGAATCTTCTTTTCGAAAGACTGCTTGTGCTTGGTGATAATATTTACGAAGTAGTGATATGCACAAGTCAGTATGTTATGTGATGCAAAATAGAATGTTTGAATGTAAATTTATGCACACATAAATTTATCCTGGTTCGGTCACCCAGACCTACATCCAGTCCCCAGGCTCCACCTGAAATTTTCAATCCACTATTCTTGTTTAAACCGGGCACAAGAGAAGCCTTTACACTTTAGGTTTTACGAGCACGGGTTCACCTAACAACCCACAGGTTTTACACCGGGTTCACCTGCAAACCTTACAAATGCAAGTTTTACGGGCTAACTTGCAACCTATGGAGATTTAGACAACCTCTAAATGCTCCCCCTTACAAATTGTAAGTTTACACTATGTTCACTCTATGAACTGATTGTGCTAAACACTTAAGCTCAAAACTAACTCTCTCTAAGAGTGGATGATGTTACTCACTTAAGTACAATAAAATTACTCTCTGAAAAATATCACAAATCTGGATCTGAGAGTAGTAGAAGATGTGTAGAATGAAGAGTATGATATATCAGATACTTTGTTCTGTTCTCTCTTTTTCTTCCATCATACTTCTCTTCTGAATGAGTGTCTCTTTTATATTCGGCTTCATAGGCTTAGGTGGCAAGTTGAATATGAACGTTTGAATAGTGCCGTTAATCCTATGTTACCGTTGAGAAGTACATCTTCATTAATGCTTAGCAGGGTTGACTTGCTTTATCTCTGAAAAGTAGTCCTGACACCTCTGCTCTGACAAAAGCATTCTGACTTCTGAGTATGTGATTTTTACTCTTGCACTCTTGCTGACGGATGATCATCTTTCATCTGCAAGTGGTAATCTTGCTCTGCAAGTGTTAAGCTCTGAGTCCCAATGTCAAGAGTCTTTACATCCGGAAGCTCATTTGCATCCGGAAGCGTGACCATGTTCTGCACATACTGGTTAGTCCAACATAGCAATATATATATAAGAATTATACATGCTGTGGGAAGTTTGTTTGCTATGGGGAGTAGTTTACTTAGACTGTGTTCTGATTTGGTCTATGATGTATCTGGAAGCATTTTTACATCCGGAAGTAAAACTACTAGATGAAGGATCTTGGTTCACTATAACTCACTCTCACTTAGTGTATTTCATCCCAACACTCAGCGCTAGTCACTAAGCTATCGGAAGCACTTTTACTAGACGTAGTGAACTCACTGACGCTTAGGGTGAAATCTATTCTATCAGTCTGCGCCAGTCAAGATCTAACAGGAAGCAACTTCACTTGATGTTGCATTTCCACTGACGCTCGGGGTTAAATCTATTCTATCAGTCTGCGCCAGTCAAGATCTAATAGGAAGCAACTTCACTTGATGTTGCATTTCCGCTGACGCTCGGGGTTATATCTAGTTTATCAACCTGCGCCAGTCTAAATCTAATAGGAAGTGCTTTCACTTGGCGAAGTAGACTCACTGACGCTTGGGGTAATATCTATTCTGTCGCTCTGCGCCAGTCTAAGTCTAACAGGAAGCAACTTCGCTTCCGATTGAAACATAGCTTAGTCTTAGGGTTTGTGTACCTAATGTTCATGGACTAAGTTAAATCCCTAGTGATTTACTTGCTGACGCTGGGGGATGAAAACATTCATCCGCATGCGCAAGTCCTAATCTAACCGGAAGTAAATCTTCATCCGGAAGCACTCTTACTTGGGATCCTTTGTTATCCTATTGCTTCCTAGGCACTTGGTCTAATCCTCTACATTTTAGTCTTCATCAAAACTTAAGATTCTAACATTCTCCCCCTTTTTGATGATGACAAACCTAGTTCTATTAATTAAGTTCATATGAAAGGATTAGCTGAAGAATAAAAGCAATAGTTAAGAGCAAGTAACTCAGACAAATATTATTGACAAGCAGAAGTTACAAGTCAGAGTTATACAATCAAATAACATATACAAGTAAAGAATGTATACAAATAAATTTCACTAAGTATGAATGAAAATATGCATGAAAACAAAATCAACAAAAACATTTGGATTGGGGGTTAGAGTTTGTGTCTCTTTTTCTTTTCCCTCTCTTTCTGTCTCTCTTCATTTTCCTCACGTTCACTCTGGTTTATCTGAGCAATGATCTCTTGAAGCTCTTTTTCCTCTTTTTCCCTTCTGAGCCTTTCTGATTCAATGGACTCCTCGTATGCCCTTTTCATGTTCTCCACTTCTTCATACCCAGGGAAACCTGTAGCATCATCGAAGTAGGAGATCTCTCCATTGGGATAGTGGACAGCCCGGATTCTCACATTCCATACAGGGAAGTTGGGATCTTCCTCAACTTCCTGGACTTTCCGTTTTCCTTTCCCTTTGCTCTTCCTTTTGCTTTTGCTAATTGGAGGAGTGGGCATGGCACTTGCTCTTTCAGCATCGAGGCAAGCCATCTGACCAAAGGATAGCTTGTCAGTGAATCCATACTTCTCAAATTCTTCAGGAGTCATGTCCTCAATTTCCAATTTGACTTCCTTCAGAATTGGAACCGCTTGGACCACTGGATTTTCTTGCACAACCTGAGCAGATGAAGTTCCTTGCTCAGGTAGGTCAGATGGAGTCTCTTCCTCAGACTCATCAGATTCAGTGGTGGCAACGAACTTTCTGGCACGTTTCCTAGCAACGGCCTTCTTTCTGGGTACACTGAATCCGGCTGCTGGTTCAGATGAGGGAGGAGGATCGGAAGATTGCTCAGATGAAGGGACCTCAGACTCTTGCCCAGAGGATGCAGGAACAGGCTTGGCTATCACAATGGGAGGATGGTTGGGTCTCTTCAGTCCCCACTTCATTATGATCTCCTCAACCATCTCTCTACTTGTTTTATTTGGAGGAGGCTCTGATGATGACTCAGATTGTGAGGATTGTTCATTCTGCCCAAACACAACCATCTCCAAATGTGATCTTTGCTCAGCTGTTCTCTTCTGCTTCATGAAACGGAGGGCCTCTCCTCTTATAAGGCTCTCTGCACCACTCAGCCTCTGAGACTCATATGCACGACGCAGGGCGGCCGTGATATCTTCATCAATCCAGAGTGAAGGCTGGCTGAGAACATCCCTTGTGGCCATACTTAGGCGAAGAGTAGACATAACATTTCTCCCCCTTTTGTCATCATCAACAGGGGTGAGTGCCAGGGATGGAGTGGATGTGGAGGAGGATGGAGGTGGTTCAGGACCAAATTTCTTGGGAGGGAAGGGTGAGAGGGTAGGTGTGGGAGAAGATAGGTGTTCAGGAGTTTGAGGAGGGTCGGGGAAGCAGCTGGTGGTGACAAAGATATCCCCATAAGGATGAGTGGAGGAGTATTCTTTGTAGTTGGCGGAGTCAGGGGTAAAGGGTAAATGGTCATCGGAGAGTGGTTGAAGGCGGGGATATTCGCCGTATGGTTGGCTGAGGGGGTGAATGGTTGTTTCAGATCCTATGGGTCTAGGGCTTGGATGGGTAGGGTTGGAGAAGCGGAGTGGAGAGCGTGTAGGGGCACCTGGTCGTGTGGGAATGGGTGAGGATGAGGATGAGGAAGGTGAGGATGAGAAGTTTCTAGGAGAATGGCGTGGAGAGTTGTGAGTTGAGTCTTGGGTTTGGTGGTCATGGGTAGGTGAGGGTTGGGATTGTTGGTCATTGTTGGGTGATGGTGGAGCTTGTTGGTCATTTTGTGGTGGAGGCTGAGGTTGTTGAGTGTTGGGCGGAGGAGGAGGTGGTAGTTGAGGGTGATTAGGAGGAGGAGGAGGGTTTTGAGGAGGAGGAGGAGGTGAAGGTGGTAAGTTACCTTGTGATGAAGGTTGGGGAATTTGTAGGTGCTGGAGGATGAGGTCTAATTTTGCATCCACCCTGGCAAGGTGATTCTCAAGTTGTCCTACTCTGTCCTCAAGCCGCTGAATTCGCTCCCCTTGGTGGTGGAAGCCAGCTTCACATTCAACACGGAGAGGACCCACCAAGGAATCAGTCAGTCTCAACAGAAGCTCTTCCTTTATGTCCTCTGCAAAGGCCCTAACAGAAGCTGGAACCCTTGCACTACGGCTTGGCCCAGCATGAGAGTCAACTTCCTGATCGCCTGCTCCAGATGCAGAGGGAGCTGAAGTACCAGAAGCACTACCGGCTTGTGAGTGTGAGCGAGTAGGCTTAGGGGGCTTGATATACTTAATCCCCATCCTTGCCATATTAGTTGCTCCTACAGGCTTACATTTGACATTTTCTTCTTCCACAGCAGATGTAGCCCTGATCAAATGTTTCTCGAGGAGGAAGGCAATGATGGTGGGATAGGGAAGATAACCCGACTTGTCATTGTTTAACCAGCGCTGAAGCTCTAGGCATATCAACTGCCCAGGGTTGAAAGGCTTGCGCGAGAGGAGTCTAGGGAACCAAGGGTTGTCCAGCAGTGTGAACTCGTTGAAGTTGCCTCCCTTATGAGTCATTATCCGGGAGTAGACGTAGTACAAGAGCCTGTTAGAATCAGACATCTTTGACACCTTCTTGCTGTTGGTGCCATACAACTCCTCGAGTTCCTCCTTGCTGTACTTGTGAGACTCAGGGTAGATCCATTCATTCATATCCTCTTCTGTGATTCCCATCATCTCATTCAGGGTTCTCCAAGTGAACCTGAAGGTTCTTCCTCTTACAGTGGCAGTGAAGGAGAGTTTGTGGACTTGCTCTTTCCCATCCACCTTCCTGTACTTAGCTCTGCCTGAGAGGGATTGGCAAAAGACTCGCAGGACGTTGACGTTGTAGTCCTGGTTGATGCCCAGCCAAGGCATATACTTTTCCAAGTAAGGGCGCAGATGAGCAAACCCTAGTTCATCCAACTTGTCCAGATTGATGAACAGGCCATGATTGAAGATGGGAATGGATGTCTCAAATTTGGCGGATACACTCTCCAAAGCCCAATCTCTATAAACTGTGAGATCATCTTCTTCCTCAACCCTCTGCCTCTTGGAGGAAGGCTCCTCAGAAAAATGAACCTTCTTCTTCTTTCCCTTTCCCTGAGCATCCCGCTCTTGTTCAGAACCCACTGCCTGTTCTATTCTACCAGAGGTTTCAGGCTGACCCTGAACGTCTTCACCCTGTCCCCGTGATTGCCCAGAACCTTCTTGGCGTTCATGATGTTCTTCATGTTGTTCTTCATGGTGCCCAGATTTACCAGAATGTCTGTGAGAGGATTTCCCAGATTTCGATTTATTTTTCTTAGAAGAGGAGGTTTTCTGGATGACTGGGTTGGGTTCATTCGTACCGGCCATTTTTTGTATGAATGTTGTGAAAATAAAGATGAAATGCGAGAAGTGTGTAAAAATGAAGAACGCAATGAAGAAGATGAAGTAAATTTTTCAGAGAAAAGATGCGAGTGAAAATAATGCAAGTAAAAAGTGAAGGTGAAAAGTTACATCTACTTATAGGTAAAGCTTCTGAGGATAGAATGGGTATAGTCTTTCAAATTTTCACACATTGGGTAACGTAAGTTTTTTAAGTTGGAACGACACACCTGATGATACGTGTTGCTTCAGAGAAGGCACAACGTTTCATAGAGGAAGTTAAAACGTTTTCTGAAGTGGTGTGTCCCTTGGTCTGACACTGGGGCTCTTGATCATATTGAATTATCATCCAGCGCTAGCAAAAGAGCATCCGGAAGTGATTTTGCTTCCGGTTGGACAGACGCTCCTGGTTGCCTTGAGTAGTCATTCAGCGTCAGCACGAGAGCATCCGGAAGTAGTTTTGCTTCTGATGGTACTTACTTAAGATTTAACATTGAGTGACTCGTTGATGTTCTCTCTTGTGCATCCACAGCGATCAAGCTTTCATAACTAAAGCCATATTTGCGTCAAGTAGAATTTGTTTGATCTTCTCAATTTCAGGAGCAGTAGCTCTCGGAGCCCAGTATGAACAACAACTCATTCAGATTTGATACATTGCTCTGATCAGGTATGATCATGAAAATTGTTGTTCCTTCGTACCTTCTTTCCTACAAAATAGCAAATGATTTCTCTTTCCCATTTTTCAGTCTCCAACCTTGGATCTGACTGGTCAGTTTGTAGGAAGTATGTGATTCTTATGCACTTAAGAATTATTCACTATGAATATAGCATTGCGAATCAACTATGACTATATGCACATGGCTTCTGATAATGATAGTCATAGATAGCATGTATAGTATGAACATTGTGTGAAATATCTTATAAGCCATATCATGTTCATGCTTATGATGCTTAATGTAAAATCTCAATAAGTCCATCTTACATTTGCATAGGAGATTTTACTGTTGCATGCTTCAACCTTAAATAATCCCTTGCTTACCCAAGGAGATCTTTTATACTTATCCTTGGCCTGAAGCACTTTCTTAGGAGAGACAGGATTCGCAGGTTTTCTCCATGTGAGTTGAGACATCCTCTCTCTTTTGTCCTTCTCAGGATAGTTGAATGGAACTCTGTGATAGCTTATCCCTGAGACAAGGTCTTTGTTCCTTGTGGTAGCGCACTGCTTCTTATGATTGAACCAGGTAGTTGCAGTAGTGACATCACCACGAGTTCTCTTCTTTGGGACAAGAGGAACTCTTGATCTTTCCTGCACAGGTAAGGCACTAGAAGGGAGTTTTGGTACCCATTTGTACTTGGGTCCTACATAGTTAGCGCTGGACCTTACTTGTCCTTTGGGGATCCATATATATTTATTTCTCACATTTAAATTTCTCTTAAAATTGCATGTGTGAGAAATATGACCAGTTCTACCACAATAATGACAGATAATGGGATGATGTTCAGAATCAGATTTCTTATCACTATTATGGTGGTCAGTTTTCTTTTCAAAGACTCTATGTTTATTAACTTTTGAAATCTCAGGGTCTTTCGAAAAATCTTCTTTTATGAGTGGGACTTTGGACTCCTTGGTTGTAGAAGAAGGAATAAGTTCCTCAAGTTCTCTATTCCTTTTTCTTAAGCCTAGAATTTCTTTTGCAAGTTTACAGAATTCAACATGTAGCTCATTATACATATCTTGCAATTCAGAAGTTTCAAGTTTAGGTACCTCATTTTCTTCAGCTTCTGAATCTTCTAGGCGGAGATCCACTCTCTCTTTGCTGATACTAGCTTCTACTACATCACCATCCAGTAGCTCATCAACGGTGGATTCACAAGGAGCACATAGTGAGCTTTGGACAGCCTTAACATCAAGAAATTGGCTAGAAGCATACATAGTATCAAGAGTGTTCCAAATATCTATAGCCCTAGAGCAATGTTTAATTTTCTGGTAATCATTGTCAGATAAACTTTTGTGCAAAATTTGCATTGCTCTAAGGTTTAAGTAAAATAAGCTTTTGTCCTCTTCTGTCCAATTTACTTTTGGTTTGAAATCAGAGTCCTTTTCAAAAACATCCCACATTTTGAAATCAGTGGATAGTATAAAACTTTTCATCCTTCCCTTCCAAAAGTAAAAATCAGCATTTTCTAACACGGGTGGAATTGTATGATCAAAACCTTCAAAACACATTTTGTAACCCAAATCAGCCTAGGTCTTTGCACTTGAGATCGTTGGATCCTTTAAACAAGTGACCTTGCTCTGATACCAAATGATAAACGTGGCTGTCACCCAAGAGGGGGGGTGAATTGGGTGAGAGAATAAATTAAATCTTTTGAATCTTCTTTTCGAAAGACTGCTTGTGCTTGGTGATAATATTTACGAAGTAGTGATATGCACAAGTCAGTATGTTATGTGATGCAAAATAGAATGTTTGAATGTAAATTTATGCACACATAAATTTATCCTGGTTCGGTCACCCAGACCTACATCCAGTCCCCAGGCTCCACCTGAAATTTTCAATCCACTATTCTTGTTTAAACCGGGCACAAGAGAAGCCTTTACACCTTAGGTTTTACGAGCACGGGTTCACCTAACAACCCACAGGTTTTACACCGGGTTCACCTGCAAACCTTACAAATGCAAGTTTTACGGGCTAACTTGCAACCTATGGAGATTTAGACAACCTCTAAATGCTCCCCCTTACAAATTGTAAGTTTACACTATGTTCACTCTATGAACTGATTGTGCTAAACACTTAAGCTCAAAACTAACTCTCTCTAAGAGTGGATGATGTTACTCACTTAAGTACAATAAAATTACTCTCTGAAAAATATCACAAATCTGGATCTGAGAGTAGTAGAAGATGTGTAGAATGAAGAGTATGATATATCAGATACTTTGTTCTGTTCTCTCTTTTTCTTCCATCATACTTCTCTTCTGAATGAGTGTCTCTTTTATATTCGGCTTCATAGGCTTAGGTGGCAAGTTGAATATGAACGTTTGAATAGTGCCGTTAATCCTATGTTACCGTTGAGAAGTACATCTTCATTAATGCTTAGCAGGGTTGACTTGCTTTATCTCTGAAAAGTAGTCCTGACACCTCTGCTCTGACAAAAGCATTCTGACTTCTGAGTATGTGATTTTTACTCTTGCACTCTTGCTGACGGATGATCATCTTTCATCTGCAAGTGGTAATCTTGCTCTGCAAGTGTTAAGCTCTGAGTCCCAATGTCAAGAGTCTTTACATCCGGAAGCTCATTTGCATCCGGAAGCGTGACCATGTTCTGCACATACTGGTTAGTCCAACATAGCAATATATATATAAGAATTATACATGCTGTGGGAAGTTTGTTTGCTATGGGGAGTAGTTTACTTAGACTGTGTTCTGATTTGGTCTATGATGTATCTGGAAGCATTTTTACATCCGGAAGTAAAACTACTAGATGAAGGATCTTGGTTCACTATAACTCACTCTCACTTAGTGTATTTCATCCCAACACTCAGCGCTAGTCACTAAGCTATCGGAAGCACTTTTACTAGACGTAGTGAACTCACTGACGCTTAGGGTGAAATCTATTCTATCAGTCTGCGCCAGTCAAGATCTAACAGGAAGCAACTTCACTTGATGTTGCATTTCCACTGACGCTCGGGGTTAAATCTATTCTATCAGTCTGCGCCAGTCAAGATCTAATAGGAAGCAACTTCACTTGATGTTGCATTTCCGCTGACGCTCGGGGTTATATCTAGTTTATCAACCTGCGCCAGTCTAAATCTAATAGGAAGTGCTTTCACTTGGCGAAGTAGACTCACTGACGCTTGGGGTAATATCTATTCTGTCGCTCTGCGCCAGTCTAAGTCTAACAGGAAGCAACTTCGCTTCCGATTGAAACATAGCTTAGTCTTAGGGTTTGTGTACCTAATGTTCATGGACTAAGTTAAATCCCTAGTGATTTACTTGCTGACGCTGGGGGATGAAAACATTCATCCGCATGCGCAAGTCCTAATCTAACCGGAAGTAAATCTTCATCCGGAAGCACTCTTACTTGGGATCCTTTGTTATCCTATTGCTTCCTAGGCACTTGGTCTAATCCTCTACATTTTAGTCTTCATCAAAACTTAAGATTCTAACATGTTCCACATCATTGAATGATTTTATTTGGGAAAAACTTACATCAAGTTCCCAAAATACAGGTTCTCAATTTCTTCCAATATTAGAGTGACACGTGTAATTTTTATAACTGACCAATGAAACGCCGTTTGTCATCCGTTAGTGCTCTTTTCTTCACCACAATTTTCCCTTTTCTTCACAGTCGTTCTCCATTTGGTTTCCCCACGTCTGATTTCCCTTCAATATTCTGTCGTTCTTCTATCTATTATTTTCTTGTAGATGACTGGTTAGTAATTCTTGTCTTCTTCAATGCATTTTCAAGCGTTATATGAGTACAATATAAATGGTGGTCAGTTCATATAAAGAAGCAATTGCAAGGGCGTGCTTTTTTGTTTAAGTTAATTGAATTTAATCTTTTGAATTATAGCTTTTTCATGCTTTAATCGGTGATCCTTAATGCAAAGGCATGTTCAATTCTCAATTCCCCCATATATAAATGAACGATTCATGGTTTTCATTGTTGACATTCATGATTTTCTTTATGCTATTTTTTTTAACTTTTTATGAGTTTTTCCATATGTTTCTTTGTTTTTAAATGGATGCTGCTTATTTTTTTAATATTTGACAGAACAAGCAATTGATATAGATTTATTAACTCCATTTGTGGGCATGGAGTTTTGAAGATGAAGAACATGCGTACAGATTCTACAATGCATATGGTGGACTGATTGGATTTAGTGTAAGGAAAGAGTGGGCAAATAAAAGCAAGGTTGATTGCAAGACTATTTTATCTCGAAAATATGTATGTTCTAGAGAAGGATTCAAAAAAGTGAGTGACTATGAAGCATCAGATGCTATTAAAGAAACAAGAATTGGTTGTCTAGCTCAAATGATTATCAATCGACAAGCCAATGGAAAATATACTGTTAAATCATTTGTGAAGGAACATAATCATGATTTAGCTAGTCCTAGGAGTAAGCATAAATTGTCTTCTCAAAGAAGGATCTCTAGCGCTCAGGCAACTCAAATTGATAGTTTTTGGGTACATTTATTCTTGGTGATAGTTAAAATATTTGCATGAGTCTGGTATATTCTTATTTCTTCTACTTATATTTTCCATTTCAATTTAACTCAGGTTGCTATGGTCATTGGGACAAAGGAAGAAGTGATGCATGGGATGACGCAGAGCCAGAAATATGTTTTTGGGTTTTAATTAGTATTTTTCAAGTTCCCATTTTGTTTGGGGATATTTTTTTAGCATGTTTGTCAAATTAGCCTTTTGTATTTCAAACATAATGGAAGAGTGGTTTATGTTTCAGCAGCAGCAGTTTTTTAAATTCAGAATACATGCACATTTTGAAATGTGTGGCTGTCACCCAAGAGGGGGGGGTGAATTGGGTGAGGGAATAAAAACTTAAACTCTTTTCCGAAAGACTGCTTGTGCTTGGTGATGATGATAATAAGTAATGGTATGCACAAGTCAGTATGTTATGTGATGCAAAATAGAATGTTTAAATGTAAATTTATGCACACATAAATTTATCCTGGTTCGGTCACCCAGACCTACATCCAGTCCCCAGGCTACACCTGAGATTTCCAATCCACTATTCTTGTTTAAACCGGGCACAAGAGAAGCCTTTACACTTTAGGTTTTACGAACACGGGTTCACCTAACAACCCACAGGTTTTGCTAACGGCTAACCTGCAAACCTAACCGCAAGTTTTACGGGATCACTTGCAACCTTTACAACCGCAAGTTTTGCGGGCTCACTTGCAACCTATACAGCTCCCCCTCACACCTAGAAGGGTTCAGTCTTTACAAACAATGATTTAACAATGATTACAATACTGTTCTTCAAGCGACAAGCTTTAGAACAGGTTTGATAGGATGTTCACTCTATGAACTGATTGTGCTAAACACTTAAGCTCAACTAAGTGGGTTCACTCAATGAACAGATTATGTTACTCACTTAGGTACAATGATTGCTCTCCACTAATTTTCTCTAAGAGTATTACAACTTTATAATCAGAGAGTAGAAGATGAGAAGGATATTTCAGATAGTAGGCTTGAGCTTCTTCATTCTATTTTTCTTGCTTATCAAACTCATGAAGCTCTCTTTTCAGAAATGAAGAATATCTCCTTTTATACCAGCCTCTGATTATCCAACCGTTGGAGAGGCAATAAGGCCGTTTGAATATAGCCGTTGGGGCCTTGTTTACGTTGTCCTCATTAATGCACAGCAGGGTTGACTTTGCTTTATCTGAAAAGGTGCTCTGACCAGCTGTTCTGTCAACACTGTTCTGACAACACTGTTCTGGCAAAAGTCGTTCTGACGTCTATACACTGTACGGTCTGACTCTTGCTTGTTGTCAGATGAGGACTTCGTTCCTCAAGCATAAGTCCAGGATGCTAAGAGACTTACTATCGGAAGCTCTCTTGCTATCTGAAGTGAAGCTCGTGGACTCTAACATTCTGCTTGCTATCACATAGAGGAACTTCGTCTTCCAAGCACTTGTTCATGAATGATAAGAGCGCTTTGCTATTGGATGCTCTCTTGCTATCAGAAGCTCTCTTATGGACTCTGACTCTTGTGGGTAGTATGAGCTTTGACATCTTGAATGAATCTTCAGATTATGTTCTCCTTATCTCTCATACTCCTCATGCTTGGTAGGTAACAATGTTGTTTGAATATCTGTTAACCTCTGTTAGAATCTTAAGTTTTGATGAAGACTAAAATATAAAGGAATAGGCCAAGTACTTAGAAAGCAAAAGGATAACATAGGATCCCAAGTATGAGTGCAACCGGATGTGGATTTACTTCCGGATAGACTAGGACTCGCACATGCAGATGAATGATTTATCCCCCAGCGTCAGCGAGTAACTCACTAGGGAAATAACTTAGTCCATAAGCATTAGGTACACAAAACCTTAAGACTAAGTTATGATTCAACCGGAAGTGAAATTGCTTCCTGTTGGATTTTGACTGACGCAGCCTGATAAAATAGAATAACCCCAAGCGTCAGTGAATCAGCCTCGTCAAGTGAAATTGCTTCCTGATAGATTTTGACTGGCGCAGACTGATAGGATAGATATAACCCTAAGCGTCAGTGAGTCTACCTCGTCAAGTGAAAGTGCATCCGATAGCATAGTGACTAGCGCTGACTGTTGGATTGAAGGACACTGAGCGAGAGTGAGTAAGAGTAAACAAAATCCTTCATCCAGTGGTTTTACTTCCGGATGTAGAAGTGCTTCCGGATACATCATAGACTAAGAGGACTAACGTTCAAAGTAAATAATACACTAAGTCAGAACATAGTCTAAGTAAGACTACTCCCCATAGCAAACAAGCTTCCCACAGCATGTATAGCTCTTACTATATTAGATTATATATATTGCCATGTTGGACTAACCAGTATGTGCAGAACTTGGTCACACTTCCGGATGCAAATGAGCTTCCGGATGGAAAGACCCTTGGCATTGGGACTCAGAGCTTAACACTTGCAGAGCAAGATTGCCACTTCCGGATGAACGATGATCATCCGTCAGCAAGAGTACAAGAGTCAACATCACATACTCAGAAGTCAGAATGCTTTTGTCAGAGCAGAGGTGTCAGGACTACTTTTCAGAGATAAAGCAAGTCAACCCTGCTAAGCATTAATGAAGATGTACTTCTCAACGGTAACATGGGATTAACGGCTATATTCAAACGATCATATTCAACCTGCCGCCCAAGAAGCCGAGTATAAAAGAAACATCTACATTCAGAAGAGGATTGGAAGAACAGCGAATATTATCTGATGTATTATCTTCTACATTCCTCTCATCTTCTACTCTCAGATCTAAAGTTGTAACATTCTTAGAGAGTCATTCATTTGTACTTAAGTGAGTAACATCATCTACTCTTAGAGAGAGTCATTTGTACTTAAGTGATTATCAAAATCAGTTCATAGAGTGAACACATCATTAAATCCTCTAATTAACAGAGGCTGTTCTTAAGCTTGTGCTTGAAGAACAGAATTGTTATATTACAATAGTAAGGGGGAGCATTTAGAGGTTTTCTAAATCTCCATAGGTTGCAAGTTAGCCCGCAAAACTTGTGGTTGTAAGGTTTGCAGGTGAACCCGTTGTAAAACCTGTGGGTTGTTAGGTGAACCCGTGTTCGTAAAACCTAAAATGTAAAGGCTTTCTTGTGCCTGGTTCAAACAAGAAGGTTAGTGGATTGAAAATCTCAGGTGGAGCCTGGGGACTGGATGTAGGTCTAGGAGTGACCGAACCAGGATAAACTCGCTTGTGCATATTCTGCTTATTTAAATCTCACACCAAGCACCACACCACTGTATACTCACTTGTGCTTGGGATGATCCATCGTCACTCTCATCAAGCACAAGGAGTAAAGATTTCAAAAAGGGTAAATTATTAAGTTTTTTATTCGCCACCCAATTCACCCCCCCCTCTTGGGTGACAGCCACGCATTTCAACCTCTTGTTACCGTTGGGAAGTACATCTTCTTAAACGCTCCATTAAAGCTTAGCAGGGTTGACTTGCTTTATCTCTGAAAAGCAATTCTAACCACTCTGCTCTGACAACATCATACTGACTTCTGAGCATATGTACTTCTGACTCTTGTAATCCTGCTGACGGATGATCATCGTGCATCGTTCATTGTTCATCCGGAAGCGGCAGTCTTGCTCTGCAAGAGTTAGTCTCTGAATTCCAGTGCCAAGAGTATTTGCATCCGGAAGCTCATTTGCATCCGGAAGTAAAACTAAGTTCTGCACATACTTGTTAGTCCAACAGAGTAATATATATAATCAAGTATAGTAGGAACTATACATGCTGTGGGAAGCTTGTTTGCTATGGGAAGCATTCTTACTTAGACTATGTTCTGACTTAGTGTATTGTCTACTGACGCTAGGGGATGTCTATTCCAATAGTCAGCGTAAGTCTCGTTATTTTACTCTAAGTCTTCCGGAAGCGATTCTGCATCCGGTTGTATTCTAACTAGGGATTTGATTTTAGTCTAATTCTTCCTAAGTGACTTAGTGTGTTATTTACTCATGCTATGGGATGTGTAGTATAACAACACATAATCACATGCAGTGGGAGTTCAATTGTCTTAAGGAAGCTCTCTTACTTCAGGAAGCAATTCCACATCCAGAAGTACTCCTACTGAACGTTGAGTTATGATCATATTATACTCACTGACGCTCAGTGTTACCTAAGCCAACAGTCAGCGCTAGTCACTAACCAATCGGAAGCAATTATACATCCGGTTGCATCTTAACTTAGTCTCAAGGGTTTTGTACATCTAATGCTCCTAGACTGAGTTATGACTAAGTGAAGTGCTTGCTGTCGCTGGGGGATGAGACATTCATCCGCGAGCGCTAGTCCTAGTCCATCCGGAAGTGATTCCGCATCCGGTTGTGATTCCGCTGTGGGATGAGTCTTTCATCCGTGAGCGCTAGTCTTAATTCATCCGGAAGTGAATCCGCATCCGGTTGTGACTTAACTTAGGATTCAGTGTTAGCAATCTAGACTGGGTTCTAACCAAGTGTCTCACTTGCTTCCGCTTGCGTCCCCTATGGGATGTGTACTCCATCCGCGAGCGCTAGTGCTAATACTTCCGGAAGTGATCTTGCATTCGCAAGTGATCTAACTTAGGATTCTAACCATGTCATCTAATCCTTCCTAAGTGTTGATTATGTTTTTTTAAGTACTAGACCATATCATACCTTAGTCACCATCAAAACTTAAGATTCTAACACATTTTACTTTGATTTGAGAATTGTGCAGTAAAAGTTTAGCATGTCAACAGATTGGCTGACAAATTGGCTATCATTGAATTTAGTACAACATGATACAACATTTATCAACAAGAAGCTGCCTAACAGATTGGCTAGCCTTCAATTTTACACAACAGAATACAATAATTTAACAACAAGAAGCTGCCTAATAGATTGGCTAGCCTTGAGTTTTATACAACAGAATACAATATTTTTTCAACAAGAAGCTGCCTAACAGATTGGCTAGCCTTGAGTTTTGTACAATAGAATACAATATTTTATCAACAAGAAGTTGCCTAACCTATTAGCTAACCTTGAGTTTTGTACAACAAAATACAATATTTATCAACAAGAAGTTGCCTAACATATTGGCTAGCCTTGAATTTAGTACATAATCAAAGAGAGTAATAGCTTCTAGGACTAGGCGATGGAAGTGTATTGGTGGCTCTTCAAATGTGCATTTGTTGTAAACTGTCTATAGCTTCCAACACAAAATACTGAAAATTGTGCTCCAATTCCATGCGTGCTTGATTCTTCCTTAAATTGGTGGAGCCTGAACCAAGCTTGGACAGCATAAGACCCTCTTTTATCCCTCTTTTATCATACTCATTTGTCACTGCTCTGTTTCCAAAGTTAAATTCATTCTGGCCAAACTCATCATAATCTGACCAACAAAAATGGAAATCATGAGTGAAATAGAATGCCAAAACCAGCTTCAAAACCAATATAGGCCATGAAAGAAACAAATGAAAATTTGGTAAGGTACAGCAATGCTGGGGATAAATAACAAAGTAACTTAACAAAGTCCTGAGTGAAATAAAATACTCCCTCCGTTCCTAAATATAAGACCTAGATAACTTTTTTTTGGAAAGATTAAGGTTGCGAAATAGGTTATTAAATGATGACATATTTGATATCTTTTTAGATTATCCATTAGCTTATAGGTAAAATAAACTAGTTTAAGAGAAAAAATTAGGTAAATCAATTTATAATTAACTTATTTTTTGCTTTTTTTAGGATTTTTCAAAAAGTCATCTAGGTCCTATATTTAGGAACGGAGGGAGTATCAAATATTAAACTCCTCCCCTGCTCAATAAGCTCTTGCATATTCAGCAGCTCAGAGAGTTTAATATTCGGCAGCTCAGAGTTGGAGATCATCCACAGCCATAGGGAAGCTTTAATATGTGCTGATATATTGGCAAAGAAAGCTCAAGAGATGGACCACATGTGGCAATTGTTTTTGGAGCCACCTGACTATTGTCAAATGCAACTAGCAGACTTACTATAGGTCTGAAGCTATCCTTTTGGATTAGGAAAATAGAGTTTTTGTAATCATTAGCACTAGAGAGTGACTACACCTATTATAAAAAAAAGGAGTGACTACACCCAAGATATTATTTTGTCAATCTAATTCAAAAAAAGAAATAGAATACCAAAACGAGCTTCAAAAACAAATGGAAATTACATCAAAACACTTTTACATGATCCAGACATATCCACATTCAAGGACAAAAAACAAAAACAAAAACCACAATGGCACACAAATTAAGTCAGAGTTCAAAAATTCCTTTCACACATACTCTATCCTTTACTGCCCAATTTTTACTTCCAAAAAAAATAAGACTAGCCTGGAATCAAGATGAGATAGAAACCTTGAGATAAAAAGCCAAGCGAGGGATGTGCTCCTCGGTGTCTCCTCGTTTTCCTTCGGATCGTTTACGGCGGCAAACTTGGTGTTCGATTTCGACGGCAACAGTGTGGGAGAGGCAAAAATAGCATGCTGGATGGGGAATGTGCTTCCAAATTGAGGAACATCGTGGGGGAGGATGCTGAATCTGAGGAAGAAATAGGGTTTCATTTTTTCTTGACTGATTTAATAATCGTGAAACAGACAGTATTTTGCAAAATAATCGTAGACTGCGTTAAAAACGGATGGAGTCAAAAATGTCCAGGTGTCCCTCTCTAATTGGAGAACTGGAGAACTTGGATAAAGTAACTTGATCTAAGTAAGCTCCTTTTAATTTCACCGTTCTCTCCTATAACATCTTGTCTGAAATTTACACTCGCCCAACATATCAAAACTGCCCCACATGGGCTCTTGTATGGGAATACCGTTAGCGAAATCTGCTTCGTGAAATAATTAAATACAATGCAGATATCATTTGTCTCCAGGAGGTAAGCACTTTTGTCCTTCTAAGTTGCCGCCTGTGTTTTATTATTTTAACCTGCATTTTGTTGTAATGCAACCCTCTCTGTCCTGTAGATTCAGAGTGATCATTTTGAAAATTTCCTGAAACGTGAGCTGACAGATAATGGATACGTGGCCATATACATGAGAAGGAAAAATGAGGTAGGTCCCATCACTTGGATGTGTCTGGCGCACACATTTGTTGACAGATCATAGAACCTTGTACATTCATGTCATTTGAAATTTAATTTTAATCTGTTGATGTCCCAAAAACTTTTAAAAGCATGTGATTGTATCAATAGATATTATAATTGTGCCTAATATAGTAAGAGATTTAATTCATTGAGTACAAATTTAGCTAGAGTTGGAATTGAATAAGGAAGAAAGGGTTCTAAAAATAAATGGCCGTGTGTAAAAATAAATAGTTTTAGAGAGAGAACTACATAGATAAGGGATGTTTACGGGATGATATTCAAAATGGAAAATTATAGTTTTGTCATTCTAAATATTGCAAAGTTAGAAGACTTAATTATTGCCACTTCTGCTGCATTCAAAATTGTCATTATTTTGAATTAATTGCAGCTTTACACTGGAAAACAGTATGTAGCTGAAGGGTGCGCAACTTTTTACCGAAGGCGTCTATTTAAAGAAGTTGAAAAGCGTGAGGTAAGAATCTTTGGATTATTGTTCAATTAATCAGAATTTCATTTGATTATTTTTTTATTCTTTTTCTTTCTTCAATCATCAGTTTGTATTTAGCGAGAATAAATCACCTGTAGTTGAAGCATTGCAACCTGATTTAAGGGGTGAAGCTGGCAAACAACTCTCAAAGGTATATAAGTTCCTTACGGGCTCCCTTTTTTAGTTTCTATTTCATTCTTTTAGTTTCACCTTATTCTTGGTATTGGAATCAGACTTATCATATATGGAAGGTCTCTTTCATGTTTTGGATTTGGAAGCTATATATTTACATTAATTGTCAAGTTCATTCTTTAAGCACTCGAGAAATATTCCTAACATTTTTTTCTAATTTCTTTTTTATTGCAGGATAATGTTGCACTTGTTGTCATTTTGGAAACCTTGGAAGAGTGACACACTAAAGATGCTAGCCGATCTAGAATTTGTGTGGTAAGAGATATATTAATATATTGCCTATTTTTTCATTTCACTAATATTACTGGTCTTGGACTACTAATTTTATATCGCCAAATATAATTATTGATAAAACACAATGACATGGTGTGATTTATCATTTATGTAATCGACTCCACCAACTTGGTATTAGATAGACATTGATGTAGACTATTGACATTTCATTTTTTGTTATCGCTAGGCAAATACACATATATGTTCAGATCAAAAGCTCCCTCATGTTAAACTATTTCAGGTGCACGTCATGGATATACATCCTTTTAATCAATTGTATAATTTTACATATTATCATAAGTAATGTAATATATATCTTTTTTCTAATCGGTTAAAGGTTACAACCCTAGTCAATGAGCTAGAGAAGATGGTGCAGTCAAAAATACCTTTATTAATATGTGGAGATTTCAACTCTGTTCCCTAAAGGTTATTGTCCAGAAAAATGGCTTGGGTTGAGCTAATTCAAGCTTTTTTATATCATGAATAATGAATAATTATCATTGCTATTGACATTACAGTGATCCCTACAATTTTATGGTTAACGGCTATGTACAACCTCAAAAAACCATCAATTCATATGGCCTATATAACCATCTTAAGCGTTTTCATCGGTTTTCATTTGTAAGCCTAGTGCTTTAACACACTAGAGTTGTAATGGTTTCAATGTATTTTTATACTCTACTTTATGGATTTAACTTTTTTTCATTGCAGGCAAGTGCATATGCAAGTTTTGGTTCAGCAGTTACAATGCAAGAAACACTACAATTAACGAAGTTCAATAAAAAACCATGGAGCCCATGTTTACCTTTAGTTCAAACCGATTCTCAAAAACCTTGGATTATATTTTTTATACAGGTATGCTACACATGATATTGAAATTATATTCATTGGCCCATTTCTCCAAATACTACCCTTTTAGTAATCTTCATTAAAATAAGTTCTCATGTATGTGGATCATGGCTGTATGATGTCACCATTCTCTTTGCAATCATGGGAACTTCAAAGAAAACACACTGATTTAGCATGTTGGCATGGTAAAAAAAAATTTAGCATGTTGGAATCTGTGTTCGCCACCAAAACTTAAATGTGCATTTAACATCACGATAGAATTTTGAAAGAAATGGGATGAGAAATGGAAAGAAAAAATTTCCTTTAAAGGAATGAAATTTTGGGGCTCAAAATTATGTTTAATATTCAAAGAAAGGTTTAATGATATCGTATCTCTAAATTTGTTTGGTGCATATTGAAATGACGTAAATGAATGCTTAAATAGTGAAAATACAAGAATGCACTTAAAATAAAAAATATCAAAAATCAAAGGGGTGGAGGAAAAGAAAGAGGGGAGAGAGGAATGGGTAGAGGGGTGCAAAAAATGTCAAGGAAATAGGAAGTGAGAGATACAAAAGGATTAAGTAATCAATTTCCCCATTTAAATTGATAGGAAAATGTATAGATCACTTTCCATTTGATTCACATAGGAGGGATCCTTCCACTAAAAAATGTTGGCTTCCAATCTTCTTGGGCTACTTTCCATTTGAGTTCCCAAGTGAGACTTGTGATTTGATTCACATAGCTTTTTGGTCAGTATAGAAATATGAACTTAATACTGGGTATTAAGTAAGAATTTGTAGAATACCATATCTTTTGTACTTTGAAATTTGCATTTGTTAGATTTTTTGAGGATTGGTTGTGCATGTCCACTTAAATGGAGTTGAGTTCTGAGTTATGAAAAAAACAATCTGTCACTAACTATATAAATTGCTTTTTAATAGAGGATAGTTTTGAGGTTGAAGCTCTGCTGGATCTTTTGGATCAAAATGATGTCGCGGGTGGCCTTCCATCACGGCTTTGGTCATCGGACCATATCGCTCTCATGTCAAGATTTAAAATAAAAAGATGACTTAATGCACAAGACTCTTACCAAATAGAGTGAAGTTTCAGAATCCTCCCCAAGGAAAAGTCCTATTAACAAACTATGTAATGCTATTGCTTTAGAATTGTTGAAAAAAAAAACAATTACAGCATCGTGTTAGCATCAGATTGTTTAGAAAATGTACAAACTATTTTTTTATCAGAATGTACAAACTATTTAAATCAATGTAGATTATTCCTGCGATATGCTTCTTAATGTTGTCTTTTTTTTTAGTCAATTGATTCACAACCCTGTGAAACGAGTGGGACATTTAAAGCCAAGTCATTATTGTGCAATGTCTTGAAAGAATTTTAAATAGTGATAATATAAATATCAATGACATTATCACCGTTGGGATGGTTAAATGCAAACTATTACATTGAAATTTTAGAAAGAGCATTCCAAATATTGATGTCTTGGTATTTCTTGCATTCAAAACGAAGTAGCTAGTTGGACTGTAAATGAGCTCAGGCATTGAGGCTATACCAGCATTCAGTTTGCATCAAATGACAGTGGAAATGTACTAAATACACGACCCATGTCACAAACTTTCAAGTTTCAAGTGTTGTCATTATAGTATTCTATATTGTTAAAGGAGCATTTGAACTAGAGATAATAATAATCAAATGTTTTTATAAGACTTATTTATCATTTATTTTCGTTTATTTAAAATTACCCATATTAATGTTCATTTATCAATAATCAAATGATTGCCAGAAGAAATTAAAGAAGAATATTAAGATAATTAAAATGTTATGCTAACTAACTTAATTAATATACTTAATATATTAAAATTAAGTCAATAGTTATGACATTTAAGATAAAAATAGTGAAGAGAGTTATTATATTTAAGATAAAAATAGTGAAGAGGGATTGAGTATAAGAAATATAATCATATTAATGCTAGGTTAAACAAAGGGTACAATACCCAATGTTTGGAACATCAACTACAAAAGTGACTTATATTTATTTTAGAAAAGTAAAATTTTAAAAGGTCATATTATTTAATGTGATTTATGTTTGGATTGATATGTTTTGAAATAGTGAATTTGAAACATAAAACTTGTTTAATGATTAATTAAAAAATGTACATAAAACATGATTGAAAATGACAATATTTTTATCATTTAGCATGCAATTATATTATAGGCATTAATTTAATAATTTTAAGAGATTAGTAACTTTAATTGGAGTATTGTCATTCGTTGTGAATAAAAATTAGGGCGAAGAGGCAAAAATAGACACTGTAATTTGGCAAATGGACAACTTTGGCACCCGTAATTTCGATGGTGCAAAACCGGACATTATAAACCAAAATGAGACAAATCTAGCCACGCCGTTAAGTTGAAGCTAACAGAAGTGTGTTTTGGCGTGGGGCCCACATTCATTAACCTACGTGGCAAGACAATCAACAATTGAAGTGAATCCACGTTGGCAAGCCCTGCCACATCACTAAACCCTAATTTGCACAAAAAAAGCTATATGAAATAAAAAACAAAGAAGGAAGCACAAGTATTTTGCAGAAGGATCCTTCTTCTTCTTCTTCTTCTTCACCACCTTCTCTGCAAGCAAACCAGCGAGAAAGAGAGAGAGAGAGAAGATGAAACCCAAACAACAAAAATGGTGGGCCCCAAAAGGCATTTCCTTCCTCTGATTCTAATCTCTCTCACTGCCTTTTTCTTCTTCTACTCCTACTACCACTCCTCTCTCCCATAAGGAGAACAGAGCTATGGCGGCGACGACGGAGGATGAAAAGGTAGCTGCGGCAGGGTGGGTCAACGACGATGGCGGAGGGGCTCCCTTAAGATGGATGCAGCGGCGGGGCTGGAGAAAGTAGTTGAGATGGTGAGAGAGACGAGCTCTCCTTTCCGGAGGTCGGACCTACGGCGGCTTCGGCGGAGGTGGAGACGGCGACGGAGGTAAGAGAGACAAGCTCTCCAGTTGATTCACGAAGCTTCTATGCTTCTATATTGACCTTGAGATTTACCAGATCTGAAGGAAAAATGAAGCTTAGCAAGGAAATGGAGTAGCAGCCACGGTGGCGGAGTAAGCAGATATGGCGGAGACGGCGGAGGCGGCTGTGTGAGATGGTGGAGGATCCTTTTTTTTTTAAACAGGACAATATCTTTTTTTTTAATCTTTTTTTCCTTATTGCGCCACGTCATCATGCCATATCACCATTCCCGGTCAACTAACGGTCAAACTTAACACCTCAGTTTAATGGTGCTAAGTTTGTCCCATTTTGGTTTATAATGTCCGGTTTTGCACCATCGAAATTACGGGTGCCAAAGTTGTCCATTTGCCAAATTACGGTGGCTATTTTTGCCCCTTCGCCCTAAAAATTACTATAGGGATCTCCCCTCAATATAATAGAACAATATGTCCTTTTTCAAAACCGTATAGGAAAATACTAAGGTACCCTCTATAGATCTCAAATTCACTAACTTTCCATGGAATTATCTTATTTACCAATGTCATGGTTAAATTTAACAACTCTCTACTAGTAAGTTCCGATTAAATTTCAATTTGTGTTTATCAATGTTATATAATACTGTTATATAATACTTAATAATTATCTTTTTATTTGAGACTTTGAATCTGCCCAATCCGACCCACTTTTTAAAAGCGGGCACTCATTTTAATTTGATTGAAATTTTTGCAACCCGACCCGTTTTTTTTATGTATTTGCAGGTTCAACCCAACAGGTCGGGCTAGAAGTGTCAACTCTAATTTGTCATATGCCTCTATTTATAATCTAATACCCAAACAAAAATTACAATGTCAAAACTTCTGGTCCTAAATATAAGACCTAATTGACTTTTTTTTTGGAGAGATTAAGGTTGCAAAATAGGTTATTAAATCATGACATATTTGATATGTTTTTAGATTATCCATTAGCTTATAGGTAAAATAAACTAGTATAAGAGAAAAAAATTAGGTAAATCAATTTATGATTAACTTATTTTGCTTTTTTTTTAGGATTTTTCAAAAAAATCAATTAGGTCCTATATTTAGGACCGGAGGGAGTATGAGTTAATCTACATGATGGATGACATATCCTCACTTGAAATAATATTCATTGATAAAGAAAAGGAATTCTACAAGACAAAGGGCTCGTTTGGATGCATTGAATTAGGAAATGGAAATGGATATGAGAAAGTTAATTGGTAATTTACATATATGTCGGGGCCCGCAAATTTTCTCTCTCCATCTCACACTTTTCTTAGGCCCACAAACTTTACTTTCTCATCATTACTTAATTTTTATCTACTTTACATCTTTACCTCTTACACCTATTTCCATAATCCATTCTGACAACCAAATGGGCCCAAATGGTAATTTGTCGGCTCAATTTTTCATAACCAGATCGAAACGAGCGGTCTATCGGTCCAACCATTACCACTTCATGTTTCAGTTCAACTGTTATAAGTTTGACTGTCAGTTCAACCATTGATAAGAGCAATCAAAACAGTATTGAACCATTACCCAAAGTCTTGTCCGGCTCGGCTTTTACAACACAATGTTGGTTCTGACTAAAAGGTGTGAAAGGACTTCTCTGCCCCTGGCATGGCACAGAAGGAGCTATTGTTGGAGGTGGAAGGGCAGAAAGAAATCATAAGTTGGCAAGTTTGCCACCCTAATACGTACTTCTCTCTCCATCTTCTTCACTTCGACTCTGAGGTCGCCGGAGAATACGCCAAAGGGTTTGAGTAGGTCAACATTTTTGGGATTCTCATCCATTAAATCCAACATTAACCAAAGTAAGCGAGTTTTCCTAATCAAATTTCACCTTGCATGAAATAATTTGATTGTGGTAGTTAAATGTTGGTGTTTTGATTGTTATGTGGAGATTTTGAACTTGAATATGTATGTTTTGTGTTCTGTTATGGTTACCTCTTGGTTAAGCTTTGATTTTATTTGTTTTTGGAGCTATTAAGCTACTAAAATAGTGTGTTTTAGCATGATGGTTATAGACTTGTAACTTAAGAGTGCAATATGGTAGTCTTTCTGATGATTTTGCGCTGATTTGTTGTTAACTGATATAGGGAATTCATAGTTTTTAGTTAGTGAGATACAATTTTATAATGGGCTTGAAGGAGATGGTCGAAATGTGTATAGGAAGTTTATTCTTCTGTTAAGTTTGGAAAGAAATAGAATTTGTAGTGCGTGCTATTTGGTGATATTATTGTGATTGTTAGGTTTATTACAACAGAGAATTTGTGCTTCAGGTTAACGAAGGGTTAGTTCTTATATTAAGCTTGAATGAAGATGATTTCTGTGGCATATGAAGGGGCTGTTTTGATTTGGGGGATGACTGAAATGAGGAAATAAATAATTGATTTTCCAAGTCTTGACTAATCTTTAAAGAATAGGTTTAGTACTTCAAACAAAGATAATGAATGTTTAGCTATGTTGAGGGATTAAGTCATGAATTGTTAAGGCTGAAATTGGTTTTAGTTGCTAGTTAGATAGACTCATAGATTATATACAGATCGATTGAATGTATGAGGTTTGAGGAATTCAAAGTTAGATGCTAACTTTGAAACTTTGCTTTGGAATTCTTAGATGTGGAACACATGTTTGAGGTTTAATGACAGGTGGGGTATTATATAAGTAGTTAATTTTTAAGTTTATTCAGTTTTGCAGGAAACTGTACTTAATTAAAGCAATTTGAGCATATATTTTATGTGGCGTTGATTAGGAGTTGATTTATTTTAGTGGAAGTTAATAAGAAAACTAAAAGTATTTGGGATTATGTTTTACAAACTTTCACACCTGAGTTGTTCATGAATATGTGATTGAGGAGGATGCACATTTGTGAATGCTATGAATAGAATGAATAATTCAATGTGTTTGTGTGTGTATGCATGTCTCTGTGTTTTAATGAATAGGTGAAGATTAAGGTTGTGATTTGATTGGGTTGAGATGTTGAATTTATAAATTTTGATTAGTTGTTTCTGTTTTGAGGTATGAAAGAAATATATAAGTGTTACAAAACTGAAATATGAACTGTGGTCTTGATGATATATGTTCTTAAGTGATTAATTATATATATGGATGTTTAAAGCAAATTAAAAACTTTGGTGATAGAGATGAAGGTCATTAAACATGAATTAGAACTTATGAAGTTTGAAATCAGCTTTAAACTATGCAGTGAATTGTTTTAAGTTTTAGGTGTTGTTTTAAGTTTTCCAAAATGATAAGCAAGTGTTCTTCCAATTGTTAATGAAGGGTAAAAATCTTAGGAAGGAGAGGGGGGGGGGGGGGGTCTCAATGCTATGGAGTTACAACTCTGAAACACTTTTATAGGGTTCATTTGAGAAACTTATTCGCTGGAATGTATATGCTAAAGTCATTTGCTCCTTGTTTACAACATTTGCAGAGATCTTTTGTTTGCTGCAGAAAATCTCCAAAAGAAATTTGAGGAACTTTCCCTTTCCCTGGTGACCATGGTTTTTATTTTCTGTTTGAAGTTTGGCAAAACAAATTGTTGTTGAATAGGATTGGAGTGTATTTTGTAGTTTTTAATGATTTTATCCCCCCACAGTAGAGGGAGAATATTGAATTTAAATTCTTTCTGCTGCAGCTCTTTCACAGATAAGAAGAATAAGATAAAATTCCTACAAAATTTCAATATTTTATTTAAATTATATCCTGTCTAAATTTGATGAAGCAGATAGCCTAGTCTTTTTGTAAAAAAATGTTTGTATTGTTATCATCTGATCAGTTGTTCATTACTCATTGTGTCTTCTATTTTCTTGAAACTGAGCAGACCATCATTTGCTAATGGCTGATCATCGAAATGGAAATGCCCAACCTCCCAATGGAAAGGCTAGTGCTGCAGGAAGCTCTTATTCCATTGATCTAAATACATTTCAATCCCGATTAAAGTCATTTTATTCGCATTGGGATGAACATAAAACAAACCTCTGGGGTTCTTCTGTCGCCATTGCGATAGCATGTCCTCCACCTTCAGATGATCTGAGATACTTGAAATCTACTGCTTTGAATTTATGGCTACTTGGTTTTGAGTTTCCAGATACAATCATGGTCTTCATGAAGAAGCAGATTCACTTGTTATGCAGCCAAAAGAAGGCCTCCATACTAGAGACTGTAAGAAAACCAAGCAGAGAGGCAGTTGGTGCAGATGTTATTATGCATATCAAGGCAAAAGATGATGATGGGGTTAATCAAATGGAAGCTATATTCCGTGCTATCCGTTCTCAGTCGAAGGCTGATGGTTCTGATGTTCCTTCTATTGGATACATATCAAGAGAAGCTCCTGAAGGAAAACTACTTGAAATGTGGGCTGATAAATTGAAAAATACAGGTTTTCAACTTGTTGATGTGAGTAATGGGCTATCTAGTTTGTTTGCTGTTAAGAATAATGAGGAGCTAACATCAGTTAAGAGAGCATCATACCTGGCAACAAGTGTGATGAAGAACTTTGTTGTTCCAAAGCTTGAGAATGTGATTGATGATGAGAAGAAAATTTCTCATTCTACGTTGATGGATGAGACTGAGAAAGTTATAATGGAACCTTCAAAAGCCAATTGTAAACTAAAGGCAGAGAATGTTGACATTTGTTATCCCCCAATTTTTCAGAGTGGCGGAGAGTTTGATCTTAGACCTAGTGCTGTTAGCAACGATGATTTGCTGTATTATGATTCTGCCAGTGTGATTATATGTGCTATTGGAGCTCGGTATAAGAGTTACTGCTCAAACATAGCTAGGACCTTCTTGATTGATGCAGAGCCTTTCCAGAGTAAGGCTTATGAAGTTCTTCTGAAATCCCATGAAGCAGCCATTGGTTCCTTGAAGCCAGGGAAAAAGATCAGTGATGCGTACATGGCTGCATTGTCTGTTGTGCAAAAGGATGCTCCTGAGTTGGTTTCTAATTTGACTAAATCTGCTGGGACAGGGATTGGCATTGAATTTCGCGAATCAGGTTTAAATATTAACTCAAAAAACGAGCATATAGTTAAACAAGGCATGGTCTTCAATGTTACACTTGGATTTCAAAACTTGCAGAGTGAGAGCAATAAGCCAAAGAGCAAGACCTTTTCAATGCTTCTTGCGGACACAGTCATAATTGCCAAAGATAAGCCAGAAGTTGTAACTTCTGTTAGCTCTAAAGCTGTTAAGGATGTGGCTTATTCATTCAATGAGGATGAGGAAGAAGAGAGACCTACCAAAAAGGCTAAGGTTGATGCCACTGAGCCGGTCATGTCTAAAACAACTCTCAGATCAGACAACCATGAAATATCAAAGGAGGAGCTTCGAAGGCAACATCAGGCAGAACTTGCTCGCCAGAAAAATGAAGAAACTGCAAGGCGGCTTGCTGGAGGAGGAAGTCAGGGAGGAGAAAACCGTGCTTCTGTGAAGACTTCAGCAGATTTGGTTGCCTACAAGAGCATAAATGACCTTCCCCCACCCAGAGATATGATGATTCAGATTGATCAAAAGCATGAGGCGATCCTTTTGCCTATAAATGGGAGTATGGTGCCTTTTCATGTGGCTTTCATTCGAACTGTTTCCAGCCAGCAGGACACCAATCGTAACTGCTACATCAGAATTATTTTTAATGTTCCTGGCACCCCTTTTAGTCCTCATGATGCAAACTCAACGAAGTTCCCTGGTTCAATATATTTAAAGGAGGCTTCATTCCGGTCCAAGGATCCAAGGCACATAAGTGAAGTGGTGCAATCTATTAAAACACTGAGGCGGCAAGTTGTGGCCAGGGAGTCTGAGAGGGCCGAGAGAGCAACCTTGGTTACTCAAGAGAAACTACAGGTAGCCAATAATAGGTTTAAGCCTATTCGGTTGCCTGATCTATGGATTCGGCCTCTTTTTGGTGGACGGGGAAGGAAGATACCTGGTACACTTGAGGCTCATGTGAATGGATTTCGTTACTCAACCACTAGGCAAGATGAACGTGTAGATGTAATGTTTGCCAACATTAAGCATGCATTTTTTCAGCCAGCAGAAAATGAAATGATTACACTCTTGCATTTCCATCTGCACAACCATATTATGGTTGGAAACAAGAAAACCAAGGATGTTCAGTTTTATGTTGAGGTAATGGAGATGGTCCAGAATGTAGGAGGTGGAAAGAGATCTGCCTATGACCCTGATGAGCTTGAAGAAGAGCAGAGAGAGAGAGATAGGAAGAACAAAATCAACGTAGAATTTCAGAACTTTGTCGGTCGGGTCAATGATCTGTGGGCACAACCCCAATTTAGTCGCCTTGATCTCGAGTTTGATCAACCTTTGAGAGAACTTGGCTTCACTGGGGTGCCTCATAAATCATCTGTATTTATTGTTCCTACTTCAGCCTGTCTTGTTGAACTGATTGAAACACCTTTCCTTGTTGTCACTCTTGGTGAGATTGAGATTGTTAATTTAGAAAGAGTTGGTCTTGGGCAGAAGAACTTTGATATGACTATAGTATTTAAGGATTTCAAGCGGGATGTCCTCAGGATTGATTCCATTCCTTCCTCGGCCCTTGATGGCATCAAGGAATGGCTTGATACAACAGATATAAAGTATTATGAGAGCAGGCTAAATCTGAATTGGCGACAGATACTGAAGACAATCACTGATGACCCACAGAGTTTCATAGAAGGTGGGGGTTGGGAGTTTCTGAATTTGGAGGCTACTGATTCAGAATCTGAGAATTCAGAGGAATCAGACAAAGGTTATGTGCCATCTGATGTTGAACCTGAGTCTGATTCTGAAGATGAGGCCTCTGATAGTGAATCACTAGTGGAGTCTGAGGACGAGGAAGAGGAAGATTCTGAGCAGGACTCTGAAGAAGAGAAGGGAAAGACATGGGAGGAGTTGGAGCGAGAAGCGAGCAATGCCGATAAGGAGAAAGGGGATGACTCTGATAGCGAGGAAGAGAGGAAAAGAAGGAAGATGAAAGCTTTTGGCAAGTCACGATCCAGTTTAAGTAGTGGCGGTCCAAAGAGAAAGCTAAGATAAACCATTAATTTTGTATGTTATTAGTTGTAACTGTTCTGTTCTGTTGTCTATTTCAGCTAGTACTAAGCTGTTGCTATTAGAATCAGTACGTAAGAATGGAAGTTCCTTTCCATAGCAACTTGAGTTTTTCTTTTCATCATGTATCTCTATGCACTTGAGGAATTCTTAAATCCATTTTCTACTCATACTGTTACATGGCTCTCACTTTTGGCAAACTATCAGAACGCACCCATCTTGGACAACCTCTGAAGGTACAATTTTTCCTGAATTAATGAACTATCTTTTCTGTGTTCTTTAATTTTGATTT
This sequence comes from Mimosa pudica, assembly GCA_029929735.1. NCBI lineage: Eukaryota > Viridiplantae > Streptophyta > Magnoliopsida > Fabales > Fabaceae > Mimosa > Mimosa pudica. The sequence goes on along the minus strand of JAKELP010000039.1, from coordinate 1,946,133 downwards.
TGATCTTCTGGATGTACATTTGACAAATCTCATATCTCATGTCTATTGTATTACGTTTTTAAAATTGTGATGAGTTTTCCAATCATCATTATATCTCTCGGCTTAGTCTAGTGGTAAATTTAATGTCAAATTGAAAATGCTATTCCCTGGATGTTCACTGAATGTTCATTTCTCGGTGACTTTTTCAGAGGTTTCAATATTCTGCTATATGAAATATGAACAGGGATTGGTCTTATGTCTCTAGGATTTAATAGTTATTCTGAGAAATCTCACATATTTGATGCTTGTTAATTTTGCATATGGAGAAAATCTTATTTCATCTTGTAGTTCGCAGTTGGCTACAGCCGAAGAGGAATTGAAGAGACAAAGTTGCCAGAAGAAAATGTATATAGTTTCACTGAAATATCGTTTGTTCATTTGTGGGACCATAGTAAATGTTTTGGCTTGGTTGCTTCTGCTGTCAGGCATGTGTTAGAAGACTCAATAGTGGACCTCAAGTGTTCAGATGTAGAACACAAATAAGTGGCTCAAATGTTTTGGCGTAGTTGCTTCTGCTGTCAGGCATGTGTTAGAAGACTCAATCTCTAGTGTTCAGATGTAGAACACAAATTAGTGGCTCAAATGTTTTAGAGTTAGGAATAATTAATCTTTTTTTGGCCAAAATGGGAATAGTTAATTTGGCTACAAGTTTTACGGATGTGGGTGTCCGTAATACAATACATATGTTTGTAACTTCGGATCTCATATTGACTTGCTCCACTTTTGAATCGAGGTAATATAAAGTATGTGTTTCTTCTCTACCATATCAGTATGATCACTACTACTGGTGAACACATTGTCTCATCTTTGCACATTATCTCCGATTGTCAAAGGCGAGGGGCACTCGTGAGAGAGCCGATCTCACCAACCCATACGACATACTAAGCATTGTATACTATCAACATACACATGTAAAGACATAATGGAGTGTTTATTACTTTGAATCTTATGCATTCCAAAGGATTTCTCAAGTTACTCGTATTTATCCTTGGCCTTAGGCATAATAAGAGGGACCTTGCATAGGAATATGTTTTTAACAAGAAGCTTTTGTGCTTAACATCTCACACATTTATCTTAATATTTTATTCATGGGCTAAAGTGCAAAAAAGCTCATGTAATTGTCACGAAGGTGCAAAAATAGCCATGTAAATGTTTTGGGGCAAAACTGCCCATGAAATTGAAAAAATGGGGCAAAAATGTCTATCGTTTATAATTTCTTGACTTTTAACGCATCATCATCTGTCGATTCATCTTTCAGTAAAGCATGTGTCAAACTTATGTGTTTATTTGCCCTTGTGTGATGATGATGCGACAAGGATGATATGTGAAAAAGTAAAAAAAAAATGTGATGGGCATTTTTGACCTAGTTTTGTAATTTTATGGCAGTTTTGCTCCATAAAATTTTGCATGATTATTTTTGCACTTTCGTTGACAATTATATAGGCATTTTTGCACTTTAGCTCTTTAATCATTCTACAATACTTAGGTGATAAGTTAAATGGGAAGAAATACAAGAAGAGAAAATGATGTGATTTTAAATTGTCTAGTGTTCTCTCAAGTTGTTTTCAATTATTAGTGTCTTAGTGTCATCGTCTAAATACTTCTTAGGTTTTTTAAGTGCCATAATTGTCATTCTAGATATTTTTTTAAGTGTAAGAGTCTTGGTTGTTCTAGATGTTTCCTTGTAAGATCAAAGTGATCCTAGTCTTGGCCTATAAATAGGACCCTTTGCTTATTGTATTGGCAGACTTTATGAAATTGATGAGTTATATGGGAAGAAATACAAGAAGAGAAAATGATGTGACATTATCTAGTTGTCTCTCTCAAGTTGTTTTTAATTAGGGTAAGGGACCTAATCTGCCCCCGAAGTAACCGCCAAGGAGCGCTGAGCACCCTAAACTAACAACAGGCCCGTATCTGCACTCCAAGTAACCAAGGTGTTAAAAAACTACCCCGGTTTGACGGTCAACAACGTTTGACCGTTACTATGCCTATGTGGCCGCCACGTGGTTAAATTTTTGCCATCTGTCGCCACGTAGGATATGTTTATGTGGGGCCCACATATAATAAAAAATAATTCTTTCCCTCCCTTTCATCACATCCAAACACACCCTCCCCCCAATCTCCATAACCACCAGCCACCCCTTTCACCTCCACAGCCCCACCGGCCACCGCCGCCCCCTTCACCTCCACACCCCCGCCGCCACTTCACCTCCACAGCCCCACCGCCACCCCTTCACCTTCACCTCCACAGCCCCGTCGCCACCCCTTCACCTCCACACCCCAACCTCCACACCCCCTTCACCTTCACCTCCACATTCTTTGATGGCGACGCTGATGTTGGAAGAGTTGGCGTCGATGTTGTTTTCGATGAGCTCCTTGACGGCGGAGACATGGCACTAGATCACTTCGCCGGCGACGAATCTGTTGACGACGGAGTTATCTAGGCGGTGAATTTTGGGAGGCTCCGTAAGGGTTCGTCAATGGCTTGCGATTCCATGAAGATTCAGTTTTGTTTGGCTTCTTCAGTTGGTCTGTTTAGTTGAGTGTTCATTTTAGTGGTTGGAGGGGTTGTGGAGGAGGGGGTGGTGGTGTGGCTGTGGAGGTGAAGGTGAAGGGGTGGCGGTGGGGCTGTGGAGGTGAAGGTGAAGGGGTGGCGGTGGGGCTGTGGAGGTGAAGGTGAAGGGGTGGCGGTGGAGCTGTAGAGGTGAAGGTGAAGGGGGTGGGGCTGGTGGTGAAGGGGGGGTGGGGCGGGTGGTGGGGGGAAGGTGAAGGGGTGGGGCGGGCGGTGGGGGGCTGGGAAGGGAGGTGAATGGGGGGTGGGGGGCGGTGGGTGGGAGGTGAAGAGGGAGGGAAATTTTTTTTTTTATTTAATGTGGGACCCACATTAACTTATCCTACGTGGCGATGACAAGGCGCCGGGTGACAAAACAGGTCTCCGCGTGGCGTCCACATATGCATACTAATGGTCAAACGTTGTTGACCGTCAAACCGGGGTAGTTTTTAAACACCTTGGTTACTTAGAGTGCAGATACGGGCCTGTTGTTAGTTCAGGGTGCTCAGCGCTCCTTGGTGGTTACTTCGGGGGCAGATTAGGTCCCTTACCCATTTAATTATTAGTGTCTTAGTGTCATCATCTAGATACTTCTTAGTTGTTTTAAGTGTCCTAGTTGTCATTCTAGATGTTTCATAAGTGTAAGAGTCTTGGTTGTTCTAGATGTTTCCTTGTAAGACCAAAGTGCTCCTAATCTTGGTCTATAAATAGGACCCTTTGCTTATTGTATTGACATGCTTATGAATGAATGAAGTATTATGTTTGGTCATTTCTCCTTCCCTCCAAAGTTCCTACCTTCCCCCTCATAAACTCTATTTCTGATTCCCCCACCTTTCTTTATTTCTACACTCTACTACTACTTTAACTTAGATCTGTCCTTGATATTAAAGAATATTTCAAGTGTGTTTTACATCAGTTTGGTATCAGAGCAAGTATTCCTATGCTCCTAGGTCAACTCCGTTACCGGAAAACACTCACTTGAAATTACACACTCTGTTTTGCCTTTGCCCTCCAGACCCCAAAACACCAAACCACCACCACCATCACGATCGGACAGGATATTCCAGCCGACCCACCAAACTGCACCGCCGTCCGCTGCTACACGCGACCCCATGCCCCACGCGCCGCATCTGCTGTCTCACGCGCCGCCGTTCTGCAACTTCCAAAATCGCGTTTTCTGCCCGTTTTGACCTGTTTAGGAGAGTTTTTTCTAACACCAACCTATTTCCGAACACAAGAAGACGCACTTTGAAGCTTTTTAGGGGTAAAAAGTTTGAAACTTTGGCTTTCAAGCTCGTTGGTAAGGCCGGTGATCCTCTCACTTAAATTGTTGTCGATTGCTCATTGATAAGAGGTTGTTCAGTATACATATTTTCCCCTTTTAGATTTTCTAATTTTGTTTGCTTTTACAAATTTTATTCTTACATAGACTTAAAAAAAAATTTTTAATTATAGCATGTTTTGAGATAACTATATTGTTGTGCTTAGTCCTAACTACTAAGTGCCTGATATCAACTCTTGTTTTTATCCTTGCCATTTATATGACCAATCGAAAACTTTCTGAAAGGTTAGACATAATACAACAACAACAAAAAAGCCTTATCCCACTACGTTGGGTTGGCTACATGGATCATACTGCACCACTGTGCTCTATTATTCACCAACGTTTTTGGTATATTATTCACCAATAGATCTCGTTCTATCAGTTTACTGAGTGTTTGCCTTGGTCTCCCTCTCCCTCTTTTAATTGGACTCCAAGTTGTTTCATCAACCCTCCTCACTGGTGCATTTATTGGCCTTCTTTAAACATGACCAAACCACCTCAAACGATTTTCCACCAATTTCTCAGTAATAGGAGCCACTCTAACCCGTTCACGTATATGGTCATTCCTAATTTTATTTTTTTGTGTATGACCACACATCCATCAACATGCTCATTTCAGCAACCCCCACTTTATGTTCATGTTTTCCCCTTGCAGCCCAACATTCATTACCATATAATATTGTTGGTCTTATAGCAGTACGATAAAACTTTCCTTTAACCTTATGAGGTACTTTCCTATGATTGACATCAGTAGCGCAGCTTTCCTACGATAAAGAACTCCAGTAGCTTTCCTCCACTTACACCACCCAGCTTGAATTCTATGATTGACATCGTCATCAATTTCACCATCCTGTCGTATAACTGACCCCAAATATTTAAATTTCGTCACTTAAAGAATTATTTGATCTCCAAGTTTAACATCTAAATCACCTCTAAGTTGTTTGTTTGCGAAATTGCAATGCACATATTCTGTCTTACTTCTACTTAGACGGAAACCCTTGGACTCTAAAGTATTTCTCCATATATTTAATTTAGCATTAATCTATTCTCTTGATTCCGCAAAAAATACTATATCATCAGCAAAAAGCATGCACATAGGCACATCTCCTATGATACTCTCAGTTAAAACATCTATTACCAAGTTAAATAAATATGGGCTTAAAGATGATCCATGATGTAGGCCAATTCTTATAGGGAAATCATTTGTCTCATCCCCTGGTGTTCTAACCATGGTCAATACTCCATCATATATATCCTGTATTACTTTAATATATGCTACACACTCCTTTCATTTCCAAAGCTGTCCAAAGTACGTCTCTTGGTACCCTATCATACGCTTTTTCTAATTCAATGAAAACCTTATGTAAGTCTTTTCTTCTACTTCGATATTTTTCCATTATACCTCTTAATAAATAAATTGCCTCTGTTGTCGATCTTCTTGGCATGAACCCAAATTGTCTTTCAGAAATCCTAATCTCTAATCTCAATCTACGTTCAATTACCTTTTCCCATAGTTTCATTGTATGACTCAAGCTTAATTCCCCTATAATTTGCACAATCCTGTATATCTCCTTTATTCTTATAAATAGGAACTAAGGTAGTTTTTCTCCAATCATCGGGCATCTTCTTTGACCATAGAATTTCGTTGAACAATTTAGTTAACCACGTCACACCCTCTTCCCATCTATTCTTTGTATATTTATCAGTGACTAAAACATTACCAATTTCATTTTTTATACATCTTTTTTATCTGAATCTCTAGACTCTCTCTCTCTCTCTCTCTGTTCTTTGCTATCTTATAAATCTTCTGTTCACTGGCCTTTATTCCTAACTCCTTATAAAACTCTTCATATGCTTTAGCACGGGCTTCACTCACTACCTTCTTAGCAACCTTTTTAGCCAATCGATACTTTTCTCAATTTTTAGCACTATTACACAAATGGATGGCTTTGAAACAATCTTTCTTGTTTCACACCTTTTCTTGGACCTTCTCATTCCACCACCAAGTCTCCGTATCTCGAGGTCCAAAACCTTTTCACTCTCCCAATGTTTCTTTAGCTACTATTTCTACCTTTTTAGTCATATTCCTTCACATTATATTAGCATTTTCTCTCAATTCTCATACCCTTTCTTCCAATAATATTTTTCTCTTCAAAGTTTCTTGTTTCTCCCCCTTCAATTGCCACCACTTGATCTTAGGATTGGAAGTTGTTCGGCACTTTGGTTTTAAACCTTTAATTCTTACATCAAGAACTAATAATCTATGTTGGGTGGTGACTCTGTTAGAATCTTAAGTTTTGATGAAGACTAAAATATGAAAGAATAAGTTAGACACTTAGACAAAATTAGGGTAAACTAGAACCACAAGTAAGAGTACAACCGGATGTGGATTTACTTCCGGATGGACTAGGACAAGCGCTCGCGGATGAACGTCTCATCCCCCAGCGGCAGCAAGTGCTTCACTAAGTCATAACTCAGTCTAGGAACATTAGTTGTATAAAACCCTTGAGACTAAGTTAGGATGCAACCGGTTGTGGATTTGCTTCCGATTGCTTAGTGACTAGCGCTGGCTGTTGATTTGGACAACACTGAGCGTCAGTGAGTATAATATGATCATAACTCAACGTCCAGTAGGAGTACTTCCGGATGTGGAATTGCTTCCGGAAGTAAGAGAGCTTCCTTAGACAATTGAACTCCCACTGCATGTGATTATGTGTTGCTATACTACACATCCCATAGCATGAGTAAATGACACACTAAGTCACTTAGGAAGAATTAGACTAAAATCAAATCCTAAGTAAGAATACAACCGGATGCAGAATCGCTTCCGGAAGACTTAGAGTAAAATAACGAGACTTACGCTGACTATTGGAATAGACATCCCCTAGCGTCAGTAGACAATACACTAAGTGCAGAACATAGTCTAAGTAAGATTGCTTCCCATAGCAAACAAGCTTCCCACAGCATGTATAGTTCTTACTGCACTTGATTATATATACTACTCTGTTGGACTAACAAGTATGTGCAGAACTTAGTTTTACTTCCGGATGCAATTGAGCTTCCGGATGCAAATACTCTTGGCACTGGGACTCAGAGACTAACACTTGCAGAGCAAGATTGCCGCTTCCGGATGAATGATGATCATCCGTCAGCAAGAGTACAAGAGTCAACGTCACATACTCAGAGGTCAGAATGCTTTTGTCAGAGCAGAGTTGTCAGAGTTGCTTTTCAGAGATAAAGCAAGTCAACCCTGCTAAGCATTAATGAAGATGTACCTCTCAACGGTAACATGGGATTAACGGCTATATTCAAACGGACATATTCTATCTGCCGCCCAAGCTTGAATGTTTTGAGGCCGAGTATAAAAGGAACATCTACATTCAGAAGAGAGGTTGGGAGAACAGAGCCTATTGTCTGAGATATTGTATTTCTATATTCCTCTCATCTTCTACTCTCTGATCTTAGATTTGTAACATTCCTAGAGAGTAATTCATTTGTACTTAAGTGAGTAACATCATCTATTCTTAGAGAGAATCATTTGTACTTAAGTGTTTATCACAATCAGTTCATAGAGTGAACATATTATCAAATCCTCTAATTGATAGAGGCTGTTCTAAAGCTTGTGCTTGAAGAACAGAATTGTTATCTTACAAAAGTGAGGGGGAGCATTTAGAGTTTTTCTAAATCTCCATAGGTTGCAAGTTAGCCCGCAAAACTTGTGGTTGAAAGGTTGCAGGTGATCCCGTTGTAAAACCTGTGGTTGTAAAGGTTAGCAGGTGATCCCGTTGTAAAACCTGTGGTTGTAAAGGTTAGCAGGTGAGCCCGTTGCAAAACCTGTGGGTTGTTAGGTGAACCCATGCTCGTAAAACCTAAAGTGTAAAGGCTTTCTTGTGCCTGGTTCAAACAAGAAGTTTAGTGGATTGAAAATCTCAGGTGGAGCCTGGGGACTGGATGTAGGTCTGGAAGTGACCGAACCAGGATAAATTTGTGTGTGCTTATTCTGTTTGTTTAATCTATACATCAAGCACCACACCACTAGATACTTACTTGTGCTTGGGGTGATACATCGTCACTCTCATCAAGCACAAGCAGTCAGTTTTTAAAAGAGAATTTTAATTTTTATTCTGCCACCCAATTCACCCGCCCCTCTTGGCTGACAGCCACGCATTTCATTTGGTATCAGAGCAAGGTCACTTGTTTAAAGGATCCAACGATCTCAAGTGCAAAGACCTAGGTTGACTTGGGATATAAAATGTGTTTTGAAGGTTTTGATCATACTATCCCACCCTTGTTAGAAAATACTGACTTTTACTTATGGAAGGCAAGGATGAAAAGTTTTGTGCTATCCTCGAGTTTCAAAATGTGGGATGTCTTTGTAAATGATTCTGATTTCAAACCAAAAGTAAACTGGACTGAAGAGGAGAAAAATTTATTTTACTTGAACATTAGAGCAATGCAAACTTTGTACAAAAGCTTAACTGACAGTGATTTCCAGAAAATTAAACATTGCTCTAATGCTAGAGATATTTGGAACACTCTTGATGCTATGTATGCTTCTAATCATTCCCTTGGCAGTAAAGCTGTCCAAAGCTCCTTTTGTGCCCCTTGTGGATCAACTGATGGTGAGCTACAGGAAGTTGATATTGAGAAAGCCAGCGGCAGTGAAGAGAGTGTTGATCTCTACCTAGAAGATTCAGAAACTGAAGAAAATGAGGTATCCGAACTTGAACCTTCTGAATTGCAAGACATGTATAATGAGTTACATATTGAATTCTGTAAACTTGCAAAAGAAGTTCTAGGATTAAGGAAAAAGAATAGGAAACTTGAGGAACTCATTATCTCTTCTACATCCAAGGTTTCCAAAGTTCCCTCCATAGAAAAACAACTAGCGCTGCCCATAGAAAAACAGCTATCGAAAGCAGAAGCATCAACATGTACTGAAAATTGCTCCAATTGTGAATCCCTGTTGAAGGAAAAAGAAAGGTTTTCAAAAGGCCCTGAGACTTTAAAAGTTGTTTCAAAAGAACAGAGAGTCTTTGAAAACAAAACTGACCAACAAGATAATGATAGGAGATCCTATTCTGAATATCATTCCATTATCTGTCATTATTGTGGTAGATCAGGTCATATTTCTCACACATGTAGTCTTAGAAGAAAATTACATGTGAGAAATAAATTTGTATGGATCCCCAAAGGACAAGTAAGGTCCAGTGCTAACCATGTAGGACCCAAGTACAAATGGGTACCAAAACTTCCTTCTAATGCCTTACTTGTGCAGGAAAGATCAAGAGTTCCTCTTGCCCCAAAGAAGAGAACTCGTGGTGATGTCACTGCTGCAACCACCTGGTCCAATCATAAGAAGCAGTGCACTACCACAAGGAACAAAGGTTCTGTCTCAAGGATGAGCTATCACAGAGTTCCACTCAACTATCCTGAGAAGAACAAGAGAGAGAGGATTTCTCGATCAACATGGAGAAAACCTATGAATTCTGTCTCTCATAAGACAGTGCTTCGAGCCAAGGATAAGTATAGAAGATCTCCTTGGGTAAGCAAGGGATCACTTAGGGTCGAAGCATGCGATAGTAAAATCTCCTATGCAAATGTTAGATGGAATTATTGAGATTTTACAATTAAGCATCTGAGATATGAATATTATATTTCTTGTAGGAGTAAGTTTAAGGAATTTCGTAATGATCATAATCTACATGCTATCTATGACTATTATGATCAAAAATCATATATATCCATGTACATATAGTCATGATAGATTCAATGCCATATATATATAGTGAATAACCTATAAGAGCATATGAATTATACACTTCCTACAAACTAACCAGTCAGATCCAAGCTTGGATACAGGAAAACAAACAAGGGAACTATTTGGGTATTCTGTAGGAAAGGAGATACATAAGAACAGCAAGACTCAAGACTGTACCTCATCTGAGCAATTAGTCAAATCTTGATGAGCTGTTCTTCATGCTGGGCTCCTGGTGCTACTGCTCTTGAAATAGAAAAGATCAAGCACCGCCTGCCAAAATCAAGCAAGCTACTACTTGACACAAATGTAGCTTTGGTGATGTCATTCTTACCCTTTCCCTTATTTGAATGATTAATTAGGTAATGAATGCATGTTTATTCATTTCATCGGCAATTGACATTTATGTATCTAAAGACAAACTTCAAATTGCTCTATGGAATGAATGAGAAGAATATGTAGCGTCTAACCACACATGATTGACTTAACAGTTTTCAAAATATAGTGATACTGGTATGATTTTCTTTACAAGCCAGTGATGATATTATTTTGAAAATGATCTAATCACATCTTAAGCTTCAATGATCTCAACTCAAGCTTGTGTTTTAAGTAGTATGTTGACACAGTTTATGAAAGCTTGAACGATGTTGATGTACAAGAGAGAATGTCAACGAATTTGCTCCTGATCAAGATAAGAGAAACTGGCTGCACTGAAATGTTGAGGAAATCTCGCCAGTTATATATGAGCATTTCTATCCCTTACTCCTTCTGTTGTAGATTTTAATAGATAGTCTCTCTTGTCGGACATACTTAAGAAGTCTTAAGAATTGCCTTGAATTAATTTCTGCAAAGGTCGATAAAACCAAAGACAAATGACAATAGGATGGAAACTTAAGATAGATAACCTGCCTGGAAAGAACTAGTAAGAATCACTATCCACTAGCAGCTGTGTATTCTGACACACTATCACAAGCCGAGTGCAATCTGAATTAAGTTAAAGCTTGTTGATATCCTAAGAATAATGAGATCATATCAAGTATATCTGAAGGAACTTGAGCTAAGATTTGAAAATTATTCTTGAGATCATATGCTGAAAAACTTGGTTGTTTTGTAAACCTAATTTATTCTTAAAACTAAACTATTTTGTTGACTCTAAGGCTTTTAGAATTTCATTGTGTTGACAATTTACATATCTTCATAATCTAGCGTGAACATTCTTAAGGTATATTCATTGAATTATATTTGTTTATGGAACTCCGAAAATATGCAACCTGATCGATACCCCTTGTGCCTTCACATTGGTATTTATCCAAGAGAGTATGAATAGAGTTCATGACTTGATGGTGAAACTGAGAAATTGTGAACTAAATTTCAAAGTCTGTTTTCACATTATTGATACTCCTGCTTTAATAAATCAATCAGCAAGCGCGATATCCTAAGTTTATAATATTGTGCTGATTAACATAATCTTTGACTTGAAAAATCCTACGCATGTGCGAGAATGGTTTCTCAACTACAGACATAGCTACCAAACAACCATTGAGGGTTGATCAATTTATCCTTATAAGGGGAAATTTGGGAATGTTAAAATGAAGTTTAATCTTCAGAAAACATCTGTGCTTAATTGTTAAAACCTGCCAACTGTGCTAACTTAGGCATCGAAGTGCCAATCTTTAGTTTTGCAGGTCCCCCAATGTTAAATCTTAAGTAAGTCCAACCGGAAGCAAAACCACTTCCGGATGCTCTTTTGCTGGCGCTGGGTGATGACTCAAAGCAACCGGGAGCGCCAGTGTCTGGGAAAAGACACGTCACTTCACAAAACATTTCATCTTCCTCCATGGGAAGTTGTGCCTCCTCTGACACACGTGTCAAAAGGTGCGCCGTTCCAATTAAATGTTTACATTTTCCTATGAACCAGCGCATGTTTTCAATAAAGAGTCATTATGAGCTTTCCATCCGTTGTGACATTGCATATAAATAGAGAGCGTCAGTCATTTTTCTCACTTCTTTCACAAATCACACCCACAAACTCTCTGAATTCATTCATCACATCTTCATACTACCTCTTCTACATTTCTTCGCATTTCATCTCATTTAAACCTTAAACCCACACAAAAATGGCCGGCTCACATGAATCTAACTCCAACACTGAGATACCCACTACCTCCAAGAAATCAGTGTCCAAAATTGGCAAATCTGGGCATTCACGTTCTGGAAAATCGGGGAAATCACATGAACTTCATGAACAGCAAGAACATTCTGGGCAATCTGGGCAACAGCGAGAGCAGTTAAAGAAGAAGGGTAAGAAGAGGGTACAGTTCAGGGAGGAATCCCCATCAAAGAGACAGCGAGTTGAGGAAGATGATCCATCAGTTTACAAGGATATGCCACTAGAGGCTGTTTCTGGGAAACTTGAGAATGCAAAGCCCTACTTCACAAATGGTATGTTCATCGACCTGGAGAAAATTGAAGAGCTAGGGTTTCCTCATTTGAAGGTATTTCTCCAGAAGTACATGTGCTGGCTGGGGATCAGCAATGAATACAACATCAACGTCCTGAGAGTGTTCTGCCAGTCTCTCACAGCCAAGGATAAGTATAAGAAGGTGAATGAGAAGGAGCACATTCGCAGAGTCACCTTTACAGCCACAGTGAGGGGGAGGACTTTCAGCTTTACTTGGAGAGATATTAACCGCCTGCTTGGGGTCACTGAGGAAGAGATGAACGAGTGGATATACCCTGAGAAACTCAGTCAGGCAGAGCTTGAGAAAGTCTATGACACCAAGGGGAAGAAGGTGTCTGGAATGTCTGATTCCAACCGGGTCCCTCAATATGTCTACTCCCGGATGATGACTCACAAAGGGGGAAACTTCAACGAGTTCACTCAACTTGACAACCCCTGGCTCCCAAGATTCCTCACCCAGCAGCCGATTAACCCTGGGCAGTTGATAAGTTTGGAGCTGCACAAGTGGATTGACAACAAGAAGTCTGGGAATCTTCCATACCCAACTGTCATCGCCTTCCTCCTGGAAAAATTCCTGATCAAATCCACTGAGGAGGGTGAAAATGTTAAGTGCTTGCCCGTCAGCGCAGTGAACATCAGCAAGATGGGGATTAAGTACAATAAGAAGGCGAAGGCCACTCGCTCTGGATCACAGGCAGGTAGTGCCTCTCATACCACAGCTCCTTCAGTTTCTGGCGCGGGAGATCAAGAGGTCGACTCCCATGGCCCAAGCAGAGCACCAAGGCTATCGGTTGCACAGAAGGCAATGCTGACTGAGTTGCGAGAGGAGATACTTCAACGGCTGACGGCTGCCTGAGACGTTGTTGACTCCCTTTCGTGCTGAATGTGATGAAGCCTTCCAGCAGCAGAGGCAGAGAATCCTGAGCCTCGAGGATCGAGTAGGTCGGGTCGAGGATCAGCTAGGAAGGGTAGAGGCCAAGTTAGACCTCATCATCAATCACCTTCAAATCCCTCCACCACAAGGTAACCTACCACCACCTCCTCCTACTCCACCTCCACCTCCTCCTAACCAACCATCACTCCCTCCTCCCAATCCTCAACAACCACCTCAGAATGATCAGCCCCAAACTTCACCCAGAAATGACCATCAACCATCACCTCACAACTCCCCTCAGAACTCACTCCAACACTCCCCTCGCCAATCACCCCTTAACTTTACTTCACCAAATAACTCTCCATCTCCACACAACTCACCTTCACCTCATAACTCCCCCAACCACTTACAATCTACCAACCCAACCCATTCCAACCAATTGGCCGAGCACCTTGGTTTCCACACTGCCATTCACCCCCTCAGTCACATATATCTGAAAGATTACCCCCGCCTTCAGAGGTTACCTGAGGCACACATACCTTTCACCCCTTATTCATCTACCTACCCCTTCGATGGCCTATTCACAGATCCCTCCTGGTCCCCTAGCCCCACTCCTTCACCCGAAACCTCACCCCCTTCCTCACCTGAAACATCACCACCCAGAACATTTGGCCCTGATCCTCCACCTTCCACCCTGGCCCTCGCCCTTCTTGATGATGCCAAAAGGGGGAGAGAAATCCTAACTCAATCCTCCTTATGGCTAGATAAGGATATAACTGCTGCCCTCCGCAGAGCCATGGATCTTCAGAGATTGGGTAGTGCTGAACGTCTTATCCATGGGGAAGCCATCCGATTTATGCAACAGCAGCGTTCAGACGAGCAAAGGTCAAAATGGGCAATGGTATTGTTTGAGCAACCTGATGAGATCCCACAGCCTGAGCCTGAACCTGAGCCAGAGCCTTCATCTTCTGAGCCTCCTCCCTCTGGGCCTGGCCAAAACATACTTGAAGAGATTATGATGAAGTATGGGTTGAAGAGGCAAAACAATCCACCTATTGTGATAGCCAAGCCAATCCCTCCTTCTGAGCCATCTTCTGCACCTTCTCCTCCAGTGGTCAGCTACAGCCAATCTAGGAAAAAGCATGTTGCCAGAAAGGGTACTGGTACATCTGAGCCTACTATGAGTGAGCAAGAGGTTCCATCTGTTCAAGCTGAAGTTGCGCCTGAGACTCAGTCACCCTCTCAAGAGTCATATGCCCCTCCGCCACTAAAGGAAGTAAAGCTGGAAATAGAGGATATGACTGCTGAAGAGTTCGAGAGGTATGGATGGACTGACAAGCTCTCATTTGGTCAAATGGCTTGCCTAGATGCTGAAAGAGCGAATGTCAAGCCTACCCAAGTGAAAGGCAAGGGCAAAGGTAAAGGCAAAGGCAAAGGCGTGGGGAAATGGAAAACCAAGGAAGTTGAGGAGGACCCCAACTTTCCTGTGTGGAATGTGAAGATTAAGGCTGTCCATTATCCCAATGGCGAGGTCATTCCCTTCTCCGATGCAACTGGGTTCCCTGGGTATGCTGAGGTTCAAGATCTGAAGAGAGCCTTTGAGGAATCCGTTGAATCTGAAAGACTCAGAAGGGAGAAGGAAGATGCGGAGCTTCAGAGTATAATTGCTGAGATTGACCAGAGAGAGAATGATGCCCACATAGTCAAACTTCAAAAAGAGAATGAGCGAAGGCAAGAAGAGAGGGAGAGGAAAAAGAGACACCGCCTATAAACCCCACTCTACCCTATGCATTTAACTTAGAAATTTTTCTTCATATTTTTTTCATGCATAGCTCAACTTGCACAGTTTTGATTACTTGTAAATTTTAACTGCTGTTATACATATCTGACTTGTAATCTTTTGCTCATCAATGATATTTGTCTTTAGTTCTTTGTGCCTTATCTGATTATTACCTTTAATTCTTTCATATGAACTTAATTGGATAACTTAGTTTGTCATCATCAAAAAGGGGGAGAATGTTAGAATCTTAAGTTTTGATGAAGACTAAAATATTAAAGAATAAGTTAGTCACTTAGACAAAATTAGGGTAAACTAGAACCACAAGTAAGAGTACAACCAGATGTGGATTTACTTCCGGATGGACTAGGACTAGCGCTCGCGGATGAACGTCTCATCCCCCAGCGGCAGCAAGTGCTTCACTAAGTCATAACTCAGTCTAGGAACATTAGTTGTATAAAACCCTTGAGACTAAGTTAGGATGCAACCGATTGTGGATTTGCTTCCGATTGCTTAGTGACTAGCGCTGGCTGTTGATTTGGACAACACTGAGCGTCAGTGAGTATAATATGATCATAACTCAACGTCCAGTAGGAGTACTTCCGGATGTGGAATTGCTTCCGGAAGTAAGAGAGCTTCCTTAGACAATTGAACTCCCACTGCATGTGATTATGTGTTGCTATACTACACATCCCATAGCATGAGTAAATGACACACTAAGTCACTTAGGAAGAATTAGACTAAAATCAAATCCTAAGTAAGAATACAACCGGATGCAGAATCGCTTCCGGAAGACTTAGAGTAAAATAACGAGACTTACGCTGACTATTGGAATAGACATCCCCTAGCGTCAGTAGACAATACACTAAGTGCAGAACATAGTCTAAGTAAGATTGCTTCCCATAGCAAACAAGCTTCCCACAGCATGTATAGTTCTTACTGCACTTGATTATATATACTACTCTGTTGGACTAACAAGTATGTGCAGAACTTAGTTTTACTTCCGGATGCAATTGAGCTTCCGGATGCAAATACTCTTGGCACTGGGACTCAGAGACTAACACTTGCAGAGCAAGATTGCCGCTTCCGGATGAACGATGATCATCCGTCAGCAAGAGTACAAGAGTCAACGTCACATACTCAGAGGTCAGAATGCTTTTGTCAGAGCAGAGTTGTCAGAGTTGCTTTTCAGAGATAAAGCAAGTCAACCCTGCTAAGCATTAATGAAGATGTACCTCTCAACGGTAACATGGGATTAACGGCTATATTCAAACGGACATATTCTATCTGCCGCCCAAGCCTGAATGTTTTGAGGCCGAGTATAAAAGGAACATCTACATTCAGAAGAGAGGTTGGGAGAACAGAGCCTATTGTCTGAGATATTGTATTTCTATATTCCTCTCATCTTCTACTCTCTGATCTTAGATTTGTAACATTCCTAGAGAGTAATTCATTTGTACTTAAGTGAGTAACATCATCTATTCTTAGAGAGAATCATTTGTACTTAAGTGTTTATCACAATCAGTTCATAGAGTGAACATATTATCAAATCCTCTAATTGATAGAGGCTGTTCTAAAGCTTGTGCTTGAAGAACAGAATTGTTATCTTACAAAAGTGAGAGGGAGCATTTAGAGGTTTTCTAAATCTCCATAGGTTGCAAGTTAGCCCACAAAACTTGTGGTTGAAAGGTTGCAGGTGATCCCGTTGTAAAACCTGTGGTTGTAAAGGTTAGCAGGTGATCCCGTTGTAAAACTTGTGGTTGTAAAGGTTAGCAGGTGAGCCCGTTGCAAAACCTGTGGGTTGTTAGGTGAACTCGTGCTCGTAAAACCTAAAGTGTAAAGGCTTTCTTGTGCCTGGTTCAAACAAGAAGTTTAGTGGATTGAAAATCTCAGGTGGAGCCTGGGGACTGGATGTAGGTCTGGAAGTGACCGAACCAGGATAAATTTGTGTGTGCTTATTCTGTTTGTTTAATCTATACATCAAGCACCACACCACTAGATACTTACTTGTGCTTGGGGTGATACATCGTCACTCTCATCAAGCACAAGCAGTCAGTTTTTAAAAGAGAATTTTAATTTTTATTCTGCCACCCAATTCACCCCCCTTCTTGGGTGACAGCCACACATTTCAGACTCCATGTCTGGGAATCACTTTACAGTTAGTACACAGTCTTCTTTCTTGATTTCTTGCCAAAAAGAAGTCAATCTGAGTTCTATGAGTTACAGTCTTATAGGTTATTAAATGTTCTTCACGCTTCCTAAAACAAGTGTTAACAATTCTAAGGTTGTATGCTAAAGAAAAATCTATAATAGATTGTCCTTCATTGTTCAACTCCCCAAACCCAAAACCACCATGAGCCCTTACATTCGCTCCCGCCTCTTTACCAACATGTCTATTAAGGTCTCCTCCAATAAATATTTTCTCTGTTGACGGTATACTTTGAATTAGCTCCTCCATATCTGCCCAAAACTTGTCTTTAAGATGCGAATATGCCCCTACTTGGGGTGCATATGCACTAATAATGTTCATGGTATCCTTTCCCACAATGACTTTCATACACATAATACGATCTCCAATCCTCTCAACTCCAACAACATTTTTCTCCATTCTTTATCAACAATGATACATACACCATTCCTTCCATTTACCTTTCCTGTGTACCAGAGTTTAGAACCATTAACTTTTGTTTCCCAACTTTTCTCTCCGACCAATTTTGTTTCTTGAAAGCACAATATATTGATTTTACGCTTACTCATGACTTGAGCTACCTCAAAAATTTTCCCATTTAGTGTTCCAATGTTCCAAGAACCAAATCTAACCTTACTCTCATGAACTAGCTTCTTTAGCCGACCCCATCCATTAGAGTTTGGTAGCCCTTGCCTATTTAACACTACATTCAGGCGAGGATGTAGCGGCTCTAGCTTTCTTATCACTGTACTTGAGTCATACAACGCGTTACAACCAGGTAACGACCTACAGTTTTGCCCTTGCTCTCTTAACATTGCATTTGGGCTATGCTGCAACAGTTCTAGCTCTCTTCTCACTATACTCGAGCAATATAGCGCGTTACATACTGGCAACGACTTAACATTAGCACAATATCTTTGTATGTCCATGATCATGAAATTTGACAAATTTGACGTTGGTTGTCAAGACCTAACACAACCCTCCTCCTTTATCCGGGCTTGGGATCGACTATGGCATATGATAGACATGAGGTTCAGCATGGCGGAGTTAAAGGTTAGACATAATAGAAGAAGAATTTTCTTCCTTCAAAATCGCCATGGCTAAAAATAACACAAACACCCAAAATTACCTTGAAGAATTTGCTAAGACACAAAGGGAATATGTGGACCAACGTATTGCTGAGTTAGGACATAAACTAATAAGAAAGTTTGAGGAAGTTATGAGTGTCGTAGAGTTAATAAGAAGGTAGCAAACATGAAAGGTACATGAAGGAGTGTTAGAAAATCCTAATGATAAGACATGATCAAGCTCTAGGAATGAGCAGCCCATTTTTCCTAGAAACATCTCTCTTAGGATTGGTAAGTGTTTCAATGAACAACCTAGAAGACCACCCCCACAGGATTTTACTAACCAAACTCAATTTGAATATTTAGGTGACACCCAAGGTTATCCCTATCATGAGCATGACTATAGATTGATTACATAGGATAATAGGGAAATTTTTAGAAGAATACCTACAGATGATATCACCAAAAAGGTTAAGCTAGAAGCCCCAAAATTCAATGGAAGCCTGAATCCTAGTAAATTCCTAGATTGGCTTGAGAGGATGGAAGATTACTTTGAATGGTATAATATGAATGATGCTCAAAGAGTCTGATTTGCAAAAATGAAACTTGCAGGATCTGCTAGGAAGTATTGGCAAAATGTTCAAAAAGGCATTGAACGACTAGGTCAACCCCCGATTGAGATATGCGATGAGATGAAGGCCAAGTTGAAAGAGAAATATGTCTCAATCCATTATAGAAATCAATTGTATGACAAATTTCTCAACCTAAGGCAAACCTCAAATGTATACCACTATATATCTCAGTTTAATGAACTCTTAATTCGGTGCGATGTAAACGATGAATAGTGGCCTATACTTACTAAGTTTGTCAATGGGCTCAAACCACACATCCAAAAGGAGCTTAGGCTTAATTTCCCTGAATCTCTTGAAGAAGCTTATCATAAGGCCTTAGAAGTAGACTCCTTATTACCAAATACTTTGGTTAGGCGCTTCAGTAGACAAAGTGCCTAATTTCGTCAAAGTCGAAGTTTTAACCCTTGTTAACATTCATCTGGAGCCTCCCACTTAGGACTAACCATCCATTTCAACATAGCCAAGCGACTAGTTTTAATTGTAGTACCTCTAAGCCTACCGAGCCCTTAGGGTCAACTCCTCACCCTAGTAACTCTCTTGTTGAATGTTTCCGATGCCATGCAAAATGTCATATTGCATCATGATGTCCTCATCGTGCCTTAGCTCTTGAAACATGTCCTGAAAATGTCGAAGAAGCATATACCGACTTGGTAATTGAACCCATTAGTTGTCCATCAGACGTCGATGAGGAAATTATCATTGATGAACAAGGCTACGAAACTCGACATGTTGGAGTAATGAGATGCATTTTATCTGTGCCATTATCAGATGATACTTGGAAAAGGAAAAGTATCTTTCACTCCTATATAAAGGTAGGAGACAAGTCATGTAAGTTGGTTATTGATGGAGGAAGTTCAAGTAATGTAATTTCTTATCAAGGAGTAACCCGACTAGGTCACTAAATGGAACCCCATCCTAAACCTTTCCGAGTAGCATGGGTGGATAAAACTTCTTTACCTGTTACCCAACAATGTCATGTTCCTCTTCAGTTTGGCGACTACAAAGAAGAGATTCTATGTGATGTCATTCCTATGGATGTTGCTCACATCCTGTTGGGTCGCCCATGACTTTATGACAATAATGTCATTAATTTTGGTCGAGAAAATACTTATTCCTTCAAACACAACGGGAAGACCATTTTGTTACATCCAGCTAAACCCAACATTGAATGTCAACCTTTAAACAAGTCAAAAGTCTACAAGTCTCCCAATCAAAATTTGCATCTATTAATAGAGAAATAATTTGTGCAAGAGAGCAAAGATAATACAGTTGTACTTGTTGTGGTCACAAAACTTTCAAATTGGATTGCTACTGCTACAACCATAGAGGTTCCTGAGGAGATAAGGCAACTACTACAAGAATTTAAGGATATATCCCCTGAAGAACTTCCATATGAATTTCCACCAATGAGAGATATACAGGATGTAACATATTGTTACTAATTCCCTAATTAACCTGTGACATCTCTTTTAGTTCAATAATATCTTTACTATCTATGATAGAAAAAGGGAATTTCAATAATATCAATATCTCTATCATAGTTAGAAAAAGAATATCCTAATAATTAAAATATTATCCATGATAGAAAAGAATAAACTAATACAACACAGCTGCTATCATGGATAATTTATTGCTAACCATGTTAGAAAGGATTTGTCTAACATGGTTAATAAACAAAACTAAATAATATTAAACAATAAATAGATATATACATGCGGAAACGAATGCAGGACTATACAAATTGGCAATATACAATTCCAAAGAAACTATATAACTTCTACTACTTAATTCCCTTTTCTGATGCTCGCGCCTGTGCATGAATACCTGCAAAAATGTCAGTAATCGTGGGATGAGACAATTTTTCCCAGTAATCACCGCTTAACTCACTATAACAGTGAGATGTGCGGTAGTGAGGGCGTCTAAAGGGTACCACAGTTTAAAAATCAATAATACATATATTCCGGATTTTCTCTCCATAAATCATTCACATTTCTCTATCACTTTCCAAACAATAACATCAACATCTCTACTTTCCATATATCACTCACAATCCATCTGTCAATTCCACATTTACTAAATGTCATCTCCTCAGTCTCCAATCTAAAGCTACTACCACCAAAAATTCTCACACTCACCTATAAATGCATTGTGCCATCACGGGGCATTCAAGCATCTAATCTTCACTATATGATTTGACACTGTGTCCCTCTCCATAATGAGGGGACAATTTCCCTCTCTGGCAATCTCCAGAGAGGGAACCCCAATTCTGTTTCCATTACAGAATGGGAACGGTTGGGCTCTCCAATGCCAAACAACCGTAGGTCACTTTCTCTCAATAAGTTGACCTATGATCCCCGGTCTAATCAATCCAAAAAGGATCATCAGTACAAATAACTGTCGATTGGCCAATCGACAGTTATCATCGCGCGATGGTACATAAATCTTAGTGTCATGCAAAGCTCACCATATCCATATCCATCCATTTCAATATCATCATTAATATCATGCAATCTCACCATTCCTTTCAATATATCAATCTAAAATAATTGAACTCCTTCCCTCAACCTACTCTCAATATCCCTGTCAACAACCAGAATAATACCACACCAGGATAACAGTATATGTAAAATGTATAAAAATCTTTCATATAGAAATAATCGTGTTAAAAAGGCACCCAATAGCCTGTTTTGTATAAAAATACTGAAGGACACCGATTTCGCGGTCGGTGTAGTGTGCCTTGGGCCTAGTCCTTCAAGAAATTTTAGACCTCAAGGTAAGCGGAAGTTACCCCGAGTATCGTTCTCAAGGGAGCCTTGTTTAATTAAACTAACCTATTAAATTTAATGCAATGCAAGATGAATTTAGGTCAAGAAAATATGTTTTGTTGATTTTTTAAAGATGGAATGAAGGATGCAAAACAAATAAATATTTTTGCTATTTTTGGATAAAAGGGTGGAATTGAAGTGAGTTGCTCTTGGAAATGAATTTCAATGGCTATCATAGCTCTCTAAGGATTTTTGGGGAGTTTAATGCACTAATTTCCTAATTTACCAAACCTCGTGAACCCATGAGTCCAATACCTAAATGTTGAGACCTCATCCAATTAGGCATTGTTAAGCTCTTTAGTGCTTGTGGACCTATTGCTTGCAAGGAACTATTAATCCTACGACCGGAACCCCGAATCGCCACTTAATTAATCCTATGATTTTAATTCACTATTGGAACCCCACATAATAAAATAAAACCAAAGGATTGAAGTCCAATGTTACTCAAGCAATTAATAGGTTCATTTTGAGTTTCTCTAAGTTTCCTAAAATACCAAACTTCACCAACCGGCAAGTCTAACACCTAATCTCATGGACCCATTAAATTAGGCATTATTAATTACCCTAGAGTGTGATTAGTGATTTGTAATGCATGGTTCAATTACAATTCAATTCAATAAACTATCTACCAATACCATGAGTAAATAGAAATATCTAATGAATTATAAAGAACATATGTATGACCATACACATTGTTGAGTCCAAATCCCTCATTACAAGTCAAAATCACAAATACCCATAATAACAACCAAGTCCAGTCCAATCTCAAAACATAAATGGTAAACCTAAACCTAGGCAATCAAAAATATAAAGAGAAAGGAAAGGAATTGGGACTCCCCTTTGAAGAACCAAAGCTCAAGCCACTTCCCATCAACTCCAAGAGTAAGGTGGAACTTTATTGAGGCATGGATGGAGGAAGGAAGGTGGAAGATTGAAGAAATGAGATGAGAAGTGAAGAGAAGAGGATGAAGGGAATGGAGGGAACTAGGGTTTTGGGGAGCACCCAACCCCCAAAACTTGGGTTTCTAAGCCTAATCTTACACCATATATCAATGGGGACTTGGGCTTCATGTTTGGGTTTGAGTTTAGGTCCAAATTGGTGCTCAAAAGACCAAAAAATCAGAGAAAAACCGAAGTTGTAAGTGCTGTTCGCGCAGGGACCTGTCTGCAAAGTCTGAAAGTTGTGGGGTCAGATTCTGTAATTTTCTCAGGACTGTTCTGCAGTGTTTTCAGGATTCTGGGCCGTTTCTGTAATTTCTGCCAAATGTCCAGAATCACTATTTCAGCCCATTTTTGTCATTTTCTGCAAGGGAAAAATTACAACAACATAATACCTTTCATCCCAAAAATTAATCACTTAATATAAACAATTAAATGTGACGATTATGCCCTTATTTGACCCTTTTTCACACAAAACCATTTTTAATTCAATTAAATTATAATCAATTCATTTTAATTCAATATTGCATCTTTCAAATGTTAATAACTTCAATTTAGCACACTAAAAACATACAAATTCAAGGATTTGTCAAATACCTTTTCAAAGATAATATATGTATAGAGGGTGAGAAAGGATTTTAATAATCCCCAACTAACATCACCCACATTGTTATAGCAAGGTTAAGTGTGATTACCTGTCGCCCATTAGTACTTTGTTGTCTTTTCCTTACCGTTTCCTTGTGGATTATCTTCCAAATACTTTCCTCTAAGTTCCTCCTATTATTACATAAGGTAATAATAGTTATAAACAGTCCTTTATATATATGAGTAATGAACGTCTCTCTCGAATCCTAATATTTCTACCCTTCCACTTTCATTTAAGATAGTTCTTCCTTTACTCTTTAAATAATTCATTTTCACTTGTTCTTTTGGTTTTCAATATTTAACACCAACATAGTTCACATCAAGCATAATCATTCATTCAAAACAACCATTATTAAATCACTAGCAACAATTAATCCAAGTGGACGTATAGCCTACAATTGATTATTCAAACAACTTCCAATCAATAACATGACTCACACAAAGATTAAGTCCTTTCTCATTAAGGAAAATTAAACAAACTAATGACCAATCACCCAACATACATTTTACGATCATAGTTTGACACACCTCAATCAAAAATTCTCTATACACTTTAAATCTATTTCCCTTATGCCCTTTTAGATCAGCCAAGGCAAAAAGGTAAAAGTAAGAGATTTCATTCCGTATTCATTTTGACCATTGTTCCAACTTAGGAATTCTTTACCCATTTCAAACCAATTAATTTTTATCATCCACAACAACCATAATCTAGAATCATTTTCAATTATGCTGCATCTCATACATATTAATCATTCACACCATTTTCAAGATAAAGGATAGGTATGAGAAACACCACATTCACACCTTTAGATACCTTTCAATATTATTGTAGTCTCTATTCAACATTTCATGTCATTCAATCATGTCATACAGATATTTGCAATGATTTTCAACTCAGTCAATAAGCAACTTACACGTCTTCATATGCAATTTAGTAAATCAATGAGAGAAGAAACTAGATTTCTCATATTTCCTATTGGAGACAAACAAGATTCTATTATAACGAATTCATTCATACACTTCCAAATTCATAGATATTTAAACATCACATTCTAGTCACTCTCACACATATATCATTTAGCAAAAACTCGAATAATTTAAATAAGAAATTCTCCCTTAAGTCCAACCAAAACATTGCCATAGTAAAGGAATGTTCGATCCACACTCTACCTCCAATTTACCCAATTAACTCACATATACAAAATATAAACATAGTATAGCAACCTTAAAAGAACATCTAGCACCAAATCGGCCAACCTAATCATTCTACCAATCATATGCACCATTTTAATCATTTAGCAGAACACTCCTCAACAAAGAGAACCTTAATTCAGCCAAAACAGTGCAAACCAAGACACAAAATTTGCAAAGAATCATACAACTTATTACAAAGTTTGCATCGAAACAGTATTTTGCATATTAGCATTCAGTCAAACTCCTAAAACCCAACAAATCAAACATGAAAATGCTAGATTCATACTCTAATAAACCACCACAATGATCAATTTAAAGTTTCAAAGTTCAATTGTCACTAATTCATAACATTTCTTCAACACCAAAATCTGGGGTTTACAAAAATCTAAACAAAACTCAGATTGACATTCAAATACAACCTTAACCACAAGAAATTGAAGTTTTACATTGATTTTAATTACTTCTTAAGCCTCCCAAATTTCGAACCCAATCGGACCTTCACTCGCACAGCCTCATAAACTCGTCCAAGACTGGTATAAGAGAAGAGAAGTTTCACCTGAAGCTAAAACCATCCTTGTATGTCGGAGTTGGTTCGTCATCCACAGGAGATCACCGAAAAATGGCCGATTATGTGGCTGGCCGAGATTCAAAAAACAAGGAAACGAAAGGTAAGAACAAGAAGTTGAAAGAAGGAGTATAGAGCGAAGAAATGGCGTAGCTTACCTCTAATCCCGCCACCGTCCGCCGCTGGCTCACCGGAAAAACAAAGAGGGTGATGAAAAAGATGAGCACGAAGAAAAACAGAGAGCGCGTGATGAAAAAGGGAAATGAATCGGGTTAAAAGAAAGAGAGACGAAAGGGGAATCCATGACAAGGGAGGGGGCCGGCGCCGCCGCGCCGTAGGCCGCCGGAATTTGCAAAGTGGGAGGCTGAAGGGAAAAGGGTTTTGGGAAGGGGATTTTCGGTTGTGGGGCTCGAATGAGGGAGGAGGTGGAAGGAGGTGAGTATTTATATATATAGTTTGGGGATAATTACAACAAACTACCCTATTATTTATTCTTAATTATATTTTTAACCCAAAAGTTGTACATATTTTTGTTTCCATTTCTTTGCTTCCTAATATTATCTAGGTTTCCCAATACTTGTTCATGAAAGTTTCTATCTCCAAATAATTCTTTTAACTATATTTCATTAAATTCCAAAAATTACAATAAATTATCTCCATAAATTCCTCCCTAAAATTCAAATTTCCTAAATAACACCTTAATAATTTCTAATTATCCTTGATAAAAATTTGGGATGTTACACAGGATGCCATTGACTTCATCCCTGGTTCACAACTCCCTAATTTACCACATAATATGAATCCAAAAGATAGGGAAGAACTTAATCGACAGGTTGATGGGCTATTAGAAAAAGGTTACATTAAACGCAACCTTAGCCCATGCGCAGTACTAGCTCTCTTAACACCAAAGAAAGATGGCTCTTGGAGAATGTGTGTGGATAGTAGCGCCATCAATAAAATCACCATCAAGTATAGGTTTCTGATTCTTAGGCTAGAAGATATGCTTGATTTTATATCTGGATCTAGTTGGTTTTCCAAAATCGATCTCCAAAGCGGGTATCATCAAATTAGGATCAAACCAAGATACTAATGGAAGACTGTAGACAAAACTCAATTTTATCCTTACCAGATTTTTCCACCTGCTTTGAAGTTTCTTGCGATGCCTCAGGAATAAGAATTAGAGGCGTTCTTAGTCCGGAAGGACAACCAGTGGCTTTCTTTAGTGAAAAATTAAATGATGCCAAGCATAAGTATTCAACTTAAGACAAAGAGTTCTATGCTATCATAAGGTCCGTTGAACATTAGAAATACTACCTCCTCCCTCAACAATTTGTGCTATATTATGATCATTAAGCAGTTAGTTCATCAATTCTCAAAGGCATTTAAATGTCAAACACGCCAAATGGGTTGAGTTCATTCAAGGATTCACTTTCGTTGTCAAGCATCGCTCAAGAGTAGAGAACCAAGTAGCAGATGCTTTAAGCCGTCGAGTCCGTCTTTTGAGTACCATAAGTATTAGTATAATTGGGTTTGAGAGGATAAATGATGAGTATGCTTCTGTCCTGATTTTGGAAATATATACCAAAAAATTAGTTGTGAGAATCGACAAGAGCATGTTGATTTCCTCATTAATGATGGGTATCTCTTTTGTGGAACCAATTTATGCATTCCTCGCACATCTATGCGAGATTTTCTAATTTGGGAACTACATGCCGGAGGACTTGCTGGTCATTTTGGGGTAAACAAAACTATTGCTCTTCTGAAGATATATTTTACTGGTCATCCCTCAAGAGAGATGTGACTAAGATAGTTTCCCAATGTCGCACTTGCCAAATGTCCAAGGCCAAGAGACAAAACACTGGGTTGTATATCCCTCTTCCTATCCCAGATGCACCTTGGAAAGATTTAAGCATGGACTTTATTTTAGGATTATCTAGAACAGTTAGGGACATGATTCTGTTCTAGTTGTGGTTGATAAGTTCTCCAAAATGGCTCATTTCATTCCATGTAGCAAAACTACTGATGTTTCTCATCTTGCAAAGATATTCTTTAAAGAAATTGTGCGTTTACATGGGTTACCTACTACGATAGTTTCTGATAGAGATGTTAAGTTTGTTAGTTACTTTTGGAAAACCCTTTGGAAACAATTTGGCATACAATTAAAGTTTTCTTCTGCATTTCACCCTCAAACTGATGGGCAAACTGAGGTCACAAATCTTAGTTTAGGAAATTTATTAAGATGACTAGTTGGAGATAAACCTAAAAATTGGGATTTTATTTTACCAATCACTGAATTTGCTTATAATAACTTAGTCAATTGGACCACAGGAATGAGTCCCTTTCAAATTGTTCAAAGTTTAACCCCAGAAAACCTATTGATCTTATGCCAATTCCTTTGACATTTCGCACCTCAGAATTGGCAGAATCCTTTGCCTAACACCTTCATGATGTACATGCTGAAATCAGACGTAAGTTAGCACTAAGCAATGAACAATATAAATTATCTGCTGATGCACATCGCCGTTTTCAAAACTTTAATGTTGGTGATTACGTAATGGCACGTATACGTCCATAACATTATCCCCAACACGCTTTTAAAAAGTTACATGCTCAAGCTTCTGGACCTTTTCGCATATCTAAGAAATTAGGGCCTAATGCTTATATGTTAGAAATGGCACGTATACGTCCATAACATTATCCCCAACACGCTTTTAAAAAGTTACATGCTCAAGCTTCTGGACCTTTTCGCATATCTAAGAAATTAGGGCCTAATGCTTATATGTTAGAATTACCTCCTGATACGACCATCAGCCCAATTTTTAATGTTAAGGATCTTATGCCTTATTGGGGAACTTTTGAGCCGCCCCCTTTTATTCTTGATGAATCTGCAGGTACACAACCAATTCATGTGCCAATTCCATACTGTCGTCCAATCCCACACCGCTTGAAGAAATTGAGACCATTATGGATGATCAGATTATCTTTACTCCTACTGGCCCAACTCATCGATACTTAGTTCGTTGGAAAGGACAATCAGACTTGGATGCTACATGGATCCCAGCGGATGAGTTTCAACGTTTGAACTCCGCCTTGCTAGAAGCTTACAAAGCCTCTATCTCTCCAGAGTAGAGTTCTTCGAAGCAGGGGGGAATTGATAAGTTATATGGGAAGAAATACAAGAAGAGAAAATGATGTGACATTAAATTGTCTAGTTGTCTCTCAAGTTGTTTTAAATTATTAGTGTCTTAATGTCATCATCTAGATACTTCTTAATTGTTTTAAGTGTCCTAGTTTTCATTCTAGATATTTCTTAAGTGTAAGAGTCTTAGTTGTTCTAGATGTTTCCTTGTAAGACCAAAGTGCTCCTAGTCTTGGTCTACAAATAGGACCCTTTGCTTATTGTATTGGCATGCTTATGAATGAATGAACTATTATGTTTGGTCATTGCATAGATGTTTCCCCCCACCTTTCTTTATTTCTACACTCTACTACTACTTTAACTCAGATCTGTCCTTGATATTAAAGAATATTTCAAGTGTGTTTTACATCATTAGGTCTTCTATTCTAAGTAATGGTCACAGTGAGCGCACAATGCTTTAACACTAGGTTTGAAATCTCATTAAAATCCAAGATGTTCTTCTAGACACCTTTGACCATATAGTCATGTGCACTTACCATATTAAGTAGTTTGAATATGCACAATTATATGCTCTTTAAAGTATATATAAACACTTTTGTAGAGTCATAAAATGCTTTTAATAATTGTTGGACTAGTAATAACTTGCGTAAGTCCTACCACAATAGATATTTGGTATTTTATACACCATTATGTACATTAAACTATAAACAACATTTACATGGGTATCTTTTTCCATTTTAAATTTAAGTCTACTCAGTTAAGGAATATTGGTCAAGACTCAAATTCATTATTGAAGTTATTAAAGTATCATTACGATCACATTCATTCATATTGAATTGACTCAAGAATTTCCATAATGTAACTCTATTGAAATAGATAGTGGATTTTTCTTGAGGACCTTACTTACATCACGTTCCTTTCTCCAGGTTCTCAAGTTCTTTTAATATGGGAGTGACATGTATCCTTTTATAACCATCATCCATTCAATCTAATGGCCTATATTGAAAGAACTTGAGAACCTGGAGA
This sequence comes from Mimosa pudica, assembly GCA_029929735.1. Classification (NCBI taxonomy): domain Eukaryota; kingdom Viridiplantae; phylum Streptophyta; class Magnoliopsida; order Fabales; family Fabaceae; genus Mimosa; species Mimosa pudica. Next base: position 1,917,126 of record JAKELP010000039.1, on the reverse strand, counting down.
AAGGAACATGATGTAAGTTTTTCCCTTTTCTTGAGCTACATCTTTGAATCTTTACTCTAGACTTGATTCTTTCTTAAAGAGTCAATGTCATTTCATATTGCTTTCTTCAATTCCTTCTAAAGGATAAGTAGGACAATTTATAGAAAATTCTTCAATCATCATCCCCCAAAGCAACTAAGAATACTATTATAAGTTAAGATCTCTTATAAGCTCCCACTTATATGGCAATAAAGGACTTTAAGATAAAGGATTTTAAGTTAAGTTATCTTGTCATAGTGTCATTATAAGCTCCCACTTAAACTAAGAATGCTATTACCTTGTCATAGTGTCTCATATAGAACTCATCCACAATAAATATGATTCCTTTCGATTCTTTTCAAACAAAATCCATTTTCTTTGACTTATGAAAATATAACCATAATAAGCTTCGACCTTCAACGATTATGATATCGTGTAATTGGCCTTTTTGGCTTACGGTGACAAAAACATATAATCCGACTTGTGTTAAAATGCACGTTGTATGTGGTTTTGGAAGTAACCCCTTTGGAGGACACATGATTAAGTATGAAGTTTGCATCTTTTAAAGACAAAATCATACTTGATCTATCAAATATGCGTACTAATCCACCAAGGTGGTCTTGGTAACACTCTCCTCTAACTTTTGGTGGGTTAGCTCAAAATATTCTATACTTCACCATTTTTAAAAGCATATCATTATGTCCCTAGACAACTCCATCTTTTGATAGAGTGGGGGATCATTTAACAGAATAAGGATCCCTTTCTCGTCACGGAACTCTTTAAAACTTATTATGAAAAACCTTATTTATGTGTAAAATTCTTGAATTCTATATGTACTATATTTGCAACTTTATTTACTTATTGTTTAAAGAGCTTCTTGAGCTTTAAACAAGTAGATTTTTTAATAAAAAAATTTCAAATTGTTTTTTGGGATTCTCCCCGTGGGTTAAAGGTCATGGTTGCCCCTGAAGTATGTAGTCAAAATCATATATGCCCCTAAACTTTTTTCGGACTCAAATTTGCCATGCAATTGGTATCATATCAGCCCTTTTGGATGGAATTTAAACCATTGTCTACCACATCAGTTAAATGTCCATGTTGGCACAAAGTCATTAGACACATGTCATTTAAATGATTTTATTACGTGATGTAAACGGATTCAATATGCAAATTAATTTCTTCATCTTCTTCAATTGAGAGGCATACCCATTCGAGATAAAAGAACCAGAGATGCAATTTGAAGAAGGAGAAGTTGCATCCAAGATATTCCATAGGGATTTTCAGACTTCTTCTCCTTCAAATGTTTTCGATGACTTTGATAAAAACAAGTTTTCGATGATAACTAACCAGATGGGGCGCAAGATGAAAAATTTTCTCAAACCCAAATGCTTGCTCAAAACCTAACTAATTACAGATTCCATAAAGCTAACCCAGTTAAATGAAAGGATAGTACGATTAAATCAATATACTTAGTCAGGAAAAATCCCAAACAATCTACAAAAGCGTAGAAGGGAAAAAATAAAAAATAAAAAAAATGAAACATGGTTCTTGAAAAGGAATCTTTGCAGCTACTTCGATTTTCCTTTTTCGTATAAGTATAGACACATGCACCCCACTTTTTCTCTTTCGACTGCCGCTCCCTCAAGTTCTCTGATTCAAGTTGATTTCCTCTCCCTTCTCTAATTCAAACCAACTTTTGAACCAATCTTTTTCTTTCTGATCCATGAGAGGTTTTGCTTTCATCGTGGAGATGGTTTTTGACGATCAAAGGTGTGCTTGTCTTCGACGACGATGTGTTTGTGTTCAACGCTTTTTTTATTGAAATTTGGGTTTTCTTGTTTCTTTTCAAAATTCTACACCTAAATTCAGTTTCTATTATTTTATTTGCCACATGTGCTCCTATTCATCGCCACCTGTCTTTTATAATTGAAGTGGCAGACGGTGGGTTTAAGTTCCATCCAAAAAGGGCTGATATGATACTAATTGCATACTTTAAGGGCAAATTTGAGCCTGAAAAAAGTTTAGAGGCAGATATGATCCCAACTACATACTTCAGGGGCAATTAACCTTTTTCCCCTTCCTGTCATGTTCCCGATTGAGACTACACAAAGTCTAGGACGGGACATGAGACAAAAACCCTATCCCTAGAACAAGGGTGTCTCATTATCATCCTGCCCCGTGAACAACCCTACCATTTTTCATAGATCACTCAGTGTGTAACCAAAATTGGTCAAAGCAACTTTGTTCTCTAAATGAAAATGCTCACTAAGACAAAAGCGAAGCTCAAATAATTCATATTATTAATCAAACAATGATAGATAATATAATTCCATTGAACTTAAACATAGGAAATAATAATCCAAGTATCAAGCTACAAATCCCAATCACTATTCCCAAATCACTACAAAAAACGCGTTGCGAGGCAACGCTTTTTTCCACTACTTTCCGGGTTTTATAAACACTGGAAAGGCATTATAGCGTTTATCACAAACACCTATAAAACCACTGTGGCAACGCGTTTTTCGGCGTTTATGCAAACGGCACAGTGTGAAAAATCCATCGGAAATTTTGAGGCATTTGTTACCCGTGTTTAATAAACAGCGGAAAAATAAAGTTACTTTAATATAATATGAACTTATAGGCGATTTTGAACCGCAGCTAAGTATTAGACAATTTATTAAGAAAAGTACTTAGCAACGGTTATGAACCGCTGCTAAGTAAAGACAATTTATTAAAAAAATCCTTCTTTTTAACACCTTAATTTAACTCTTAAAGCATTGAATAAAGGTGTTAAATAGAAGCATATAATTTTAAGATGTCATTAGAATAAAATCATATGAGGAAACAAAGCATGTACAAATCGATGTACACATAGAAAATTAAACAAAACAAGATCATTGACATTTGATAAAAAAGATCAAACATAAAATTATAATTAGAAAAAATAAAATAATAAAACATATAATTAAATATAATAATTAATGATCAAACTAACCTTGACTGAGGCATATGCAATCATTGAAAAAATAGTTAAGGGTCAAGGTGTAAAAACAGGTTCAAACTATTACGTCAGGAGCACGTAGGGGTAACAAGTATTTTCAGGGTCAATTCTGTGACTGAAGAATAAATATTGATGCAATATAGGTAACATCGTTTAGTTTGATCGACGTTGACAGTTAAAAGCTGACGTGGTGGGGGAAATCAAATTTTCGCTGACGTGACGTGCTTATGTGGCAATTATTTTTCTGAGTGTGTAGGGCCCATAATATTTAACATAATAAAAAATATAAAACACCCCCCACCCCACCCCCTCCCCTCTTTTTCTTCCTCACAACACCCCCCACCCCACAAAAACAAACACCCATCACCCACCACCCACCCTCTTCACCCCACCCACCCCCACCACCGCCGCCGCCACCACTTCTCGTCGTTGACCGCCGTGGGCTCGCCGGAAAACGAAGAAATAAAACGGAGGTGAAGTGAGGAAAGCTTGAAATACCAAATCCTTTCTTGAGCTCACTTGCATCGGCCAAAATAGAGAAGTAAACGGAGAGAAACCGCGACTCCATGGTGGTGTGACGGCGGCAACGACGGAGTGAGGAACCGAACGGAGTGGTCGCAGTGTGGAGGGAACGAAGTGAGAAAATGAAACCCATAAGGAACAAAATGGAGGGAGATCGACGAGGGACTCCCTCATCCCTCGTTTCTAGTCACTAACGCCGCTGCGTGTAACTGCCGAAGATAACAGAGGGCGGAGAGTGAGCAGAGAGAGGGAGACTGTGAAGATGAAGAAGGAAAGTGGAGGAGGACGTCGGGGAGGAGGGAGTGGTGGCTGTTGTTTTGGGGGGAGGCGAAGTGGTGGCAGTGGCGATGGCAGGGGTGGGTGGTGGGTGTTTGTTTTTGTGGGGGGGTGTTGTGAGGAAGAAGAAGAGGGGTGGGGGTGGGGGTGTTTCATATTTTTCTATTAATTCAAATAATGTGGGCCCCACACACTCAGAAAAATAATTGCCACATAAGCACGTCACGTCAGCTTTTAACGGTCAACATCGGTCAAACTAAACGACATTACCTATATTGCACCAATATTTATTCTTCAGTCCCAGAATTGAGCCCAGAAATACTTGTTACCCCTACGTGCTCCTGGCGTAATAGTTTGAATCCGTTTTTGCACCTTTACCCAAATAGTTAAACACACAATTAAAAACAATAGAAGAGAGAAAGAAAAAGAATAAAAGAAAGAACATAGAGAAAAGAATAGATGCGGTGGAGGATGGGTATTTATAAGCGAGTTTCCTACTTATGAGCGTTTAGTAAACATAGATATGTCTAGGTTTAATTTAGGGATGTTTATTAGATGCTGCTATGTGGAATATAATAAACAAATACAATTGAACGAGTGTTTTTACATATAGCGGCATTTCGCGAAGCGCCGCTATGTAAATTATAAAATAAATAATGTACTCTTAGCGGCAGTTTAAAAATACCGTTATGTTAAAAATAAAATAAAATAACATGGTGGCGTTTCATTAGGTGTTGCTATGTAATTATATAATAATTGTTTTACGAGAATCATTTAATAAAATAAATAAATAAATATATTAATAACTTTTAATATTTAGTGGCAGCTATATATGGAAACTCCGTTATGTGTAAATTTATCATTTAAAAAATTATAAAATTTTTGCCGGCGTTGACTAAATGCTCGAAAACCTATTTTTTTTAAAAAAATACCACATGACGGCATTCCATAAGTGCTACTATATATTCAATCATTTTGAAACAAAAATAGAAATGCTTTTTCGGCATTAGCTAAACGCTGAAAAAGCCTATTTTTTTGAAAAATACCACATGGCGGTGATTTATATGGCTGCTATGTATTCAATTTTTTAAAACAAAAAATATAGAGGAATTTCCAATGTTTACCTAAACGTCAGAAAAAACATTTTTTAAAAAACAAATACCACATGACAATGTTTCATAGGCACCGCACTTTTTAAAACAAAGACTTTTCTGACATTTATTGAATCACGCGAAAGCCTTTTTATAAACAACAAAATACCACTTGGCGCCTTGGCGGTGTTTATGATCGCCTCCATTGTTTATTTTTTTCATTGTAAAAAGTATTTATATCAAATCTTTTCGACATTTATTAAACGCTGCCATATTGTATTGGATTTTTTTAAAAAAAAATACGTTTTGGCCTATATATAAACACCAGAAATGGCAAAAAAAAAAAACACCAGAAAGTAGTGCCGTGTGACGTAAACAATAATGTCGCTGCGTTTAGGCGATTAGTAAACGTCGTTAAGCTTAAAAACTTTCTTTTCAAAAAATTTCAGACGCTTTTCTTTATTTTCTACAAGAGTAAAAAAGCACTATATAATAGCTTTCATTCCAAAAATCTATCACTCAAGATAATCACTTAAAGTGACAATTACGCTCTTATTTGTCTTTTTTCACACAAAATCTGTTAGAATCTTAAGTTTTGATGAAGACTAAAATATGAAAGAACAAGTTAAACACTTAGACAAAATTAGGTTAAAATAGAACCACAAGCAAGAGTGCAACCGGATGTGGATTTACTTCCGGATGGATTAGGACTAGAGCTCGCGGATGAATAACTCATCCCCTAGCGGAAGCAAGTAATACACCAAGTCATAACTCAGTCTAGGAACATTAGTTGTATAAAACCCTTGAGACTAAGTTAGGATGCAACCGGTTGTGGATTTGCTTCCGATTGCTTAGTGACTAGCGCTGGCTGTTGATTTGGACAACACTGAGCGTCAGTGAGTATAATATGATCATAACCCAACGTCCAGTGGAAGTGCTTCTGGATGTGAAATTGCTTTCGGATGTAAGAGAACTCCCCTAGACTAAGTGAACTCCCACTGCATATGAATATGTGCTATTATTGTTAAGACTAACGTTCAAGTGCAGTACACTGAGTGATGTTGCTTCCGGATGAGGAATTGCTTCCGCAAGCAATCAGAATGTCAGAACGTTCAGTAAGAGCAGAGCAGTGTCAGAGTGCTTTTTGGCAGAGCAGAGTTGTCAGAACTGCTTTTCAGAGATAAAGCAAAGTCAACCCTGCTGAGCATTAATGGAGCATTAAATGAGCCAACGGTATCTTGGGATAAACAGCTATATTCAAACGGCTATGCCACCTACCAAGAGTGAGAATACTTGAAGACATATATAAGGAAGCTCATCTTCATTTATGAAGATAACTTTGACATCTTGGAGAAATCTAGAGCGAGAAACTGAGAATATCCTTCAAGCATTCAAAGCTGCCCAGAAAAGCAAGAGAGCATTTAACTCATTGAGAGTTCTTTTCATCTACTTATCTTGTACTCTTTGTAGTTAAGTCTCTTCATTTATTAAGAGCATTCATTGTACTTAAGTGTGTAACATTATTTGTTCTTAGAGAGAACTAAGTTTAGAAAATCCTTTATTTGTAAAGGTTGAACCCTTACAGGTTGTAAGGGGGAGTGAGTCAGTAAGGTTGCAAGTGAACCTGGTGTAAAACTTGTGGTTGTAAGGTTGCAAGTGATCCCGTTCTAAAACTTGCGGTTGTAAAGGTTCCAGGTGAACCCGTTTGTAAAACCTGGGGATAGTGGAACTCAACCTGGGTGGTTGAGAACTGGACGTAGGTCAGGTAGACCGAACCAGTATAAAACCTTGTGTTTTTATTGCTTGATTTTTATTTGGTAGCACAATTCACCCCCCCTCTTGTGCATCCACCTCATTCTGGAACCGAGGGAGTGAGGGCAAGACAGGTTGAGATGCTGGTTGAGGAAGATGATGAGGAAGCATCCTCAGAATTTGATCCCATCCAGGAGGACAGTGAGGTAACTTTCCCTGAACTACAAGAAGCATATAATGAGGTCCATAAAGAATTTTCTCGCTTATGTAAAGCTTATAAAGTGTTGAGAATTAAAAAGGAATCACTTGAGTCCAAGGTGGACTCACTGAGTGAAGAGCTAGCGGAAGCCAAAAAGCTTCCGGTAGCAGATGGCAAGGGATCTCCCCAAGAGGAACCCATGGCCACAACACTAGAAGGCTGCCCTAATTGCAGCAAGATCTCTATTGAGAGAGATAGACTGCAAAATGCCCTGCAGAAGTTTACTAATGGTTCTGAAATGTTAAATGTTATTTTGATGAATCAAAGGGCATATAGGGATAAAACTGGATTAGGGTATAAGCATAAGGGTAAAAAGTGGGTGGAACCTAAAGTGAAACCATACTTAAAGTTTTTCCACAAAGCCACTAGTCACAGCTCCACACCCTTTAGCTTCTGCAACTATTGCAACAGGAAGGGACACTCCACGTCCACCTGCAATGCAAAGAAGCATGGAGTTGATAGCTCCTATAAGTGGGTTCCAAAAGGAACCAGGGTAAATGAAGATCCTCCAAAGAAAGAAACTAAGGGAGGACAAGGACCTAGAACTTGGAAACATATTCCAAGGGAAGTCCGTCAGCCTAGAGCCCACACAAGGCCAGAGGCACAACACAATCACAAACCCAAGGTCAACACTGGACCGAGGGGTATGAAGACTAATGATAAAGGACCCAATAAAGGTTGGGTACCTAAGCTTGTCTAATCTATGCAGGTCTGTCTCAAAGCATCCAAGAACAAAAAGTGGTACATTGACAGTGGATGCTCGAGACATATGACTGGTGACAGAGACAAATTCAAGTCCTTGGTGATCAAAGATGGAGCCACAGTAACCTTTGGAGGAAATCAAAGTGGAAAGATCACCGGAGTTGGAGAAGTTGGACCAGTCAAAGATGTCTATCTGGTGGATGGTCTCTGTCACAACCTGCTGAGCGTGAGCCAGAGCACTGACAAAGAAAATTGGGTAATCTTTGATTCACATGAGTGCATGATAATAGACAAGCAGGATCTGAATCTAGATAAAGCCAATCTAAAATGCAAACTTAAGGCAAATAGAAATGGAAACCTATACACTCTAGATTTATGTCAACAACTAGATGAAAAATGCTTAATATCTAGTGATGAGAATAGTTGGCTTTGGCATAAAAGGCTAGCACATGTTAATTTTACTCAACTTGATATGCTTATTAAGAAAGAGCTAGCTATAGGGATTCCATCTTTTAAAGTTAAGCATGATTATATTTGTGAATCCTGCCAACGAGGGAAGCAAACAAAGTCCTCGTTTAAAACCAAGAAGAGAGTCTCCACCAGCAGGCCCTTGGAACTAATCCACATGGATTTGGTTGGGCCAGCAAGAGTGAAGAGCTTGGGTGGAAACCTGTATGCTCTAGTTGTGGTGGATGACTATTCTAGGTTCACTTGGACAATGTTTCTTGCCTCCAAGCAAGATGCTTTTGATGCTTTTGTTGTCCTGGCTAAGAAAGTGCAGAACGAGAGAGATCTCAAGATAACAGCCATATGGACTGATCATGGAGGAGAGTTTGAGAATCACAACTTCTCGGAGCTGTGTGAAGAGAATGGCATCGATCACAATTTCTCAGCTCCCAGAACTCCTCAGCAAAATGGTGTAGTGGAGAGAAAGAACAGGGTTCTGAATGAGATGGCCAGGAGCAAGCTCAATGAGAAAGAGGTTTCTCAAGTGTTCTGGTCGGACGCGATGAACACTGCTTGCTACATCTCTAACAGAGCCTATGTTCGCAAGGGCTTGGACAAGACTCCCTATGAGCTGTACAAAGGCAGAAAGCCCAACATCAGCCACCTCAGAATCTTTGGATCAAAGTGCTATGTGCATAACAATGGAAAGGTAAATCTGGGTAAGTTTGATCCAAAAGCTGATATAGGTGTATTCATAGGGTATTCCCTTAGGAGTAAGGCTTATAGAGTATACAACATGAGGACTAAAACTGTAGAGGAATCAATGCATGTTGTATTTGATGAAAATCCTACATGGGAACAATCCACAGAAGATGATGGAATATTAAACTTTCCAAAACCATCATCATCTTTACCACCAAAAGAAACACCAGCAAGCAATCCGAAGGTAGAAGATGAACCCAGTGATGAACCTAGAGTGCAGACGGTGCCTGATGAGGTACTATTGCCAACAGCTAGGAGACATCACAAGGATCATCCTCTTGATCAAGTGCTTGGTAATGTTTCTTCTGGTGTCAGAACCAGAAGACAAGTTCAAAATGAGGTTGAGTTTGGAGCCTTCTTGTCACAAATTGAACCAACCTCAGTTGAACAGGCTCTTGAGGACTGTGACTGGATTATTGCCATGCAGGAAGAGCTAAATCAGTTTGAAAGAAGCCAAGTTTGGGAACTAGTCCCAAGGCTGTCTCATCAATCCATAGTTGGGACCAAATGGGTCTGGTCAAATAACTGGATGAGACTGGTCAAATAACAAGGAACAAAGCCAGATTGGTAGCCAAAGGGTATAACCAAGAAGAAGGCATAGACTATGAAGAAACCTTTGCTCCAGTTGCAAGACTTGAAGCAATAAGGATTCTTCTAGCCTTTGCATCCATGAAAGGATTTAAATTATATCAGATGGATGTAAAGAGTGTTTTTCTTAATGGTTATATTAAGGAAGAGGTTTATGTTGAACAACCTCCTGGCTTTGAGAATCACAAGCATCCTAAACATGTGTATAGGCTAAAGAAAGCTTTGTATGGCCTGAAACAAGCTCCTCGAGCTTGGTATGAGAGACTCAGCAGCTTTTTGCTCGGAAAGGGTTTCTCAAGAGGCAAACTAGATAATACACTGTTTATTTTGCATAAAGATAGAAATATGTTAATTGTCCAGATTTATGTTGTTGATATTATCTTTGGGGCAACTAACGACAAACTCTGTGAAGAGTTTTCGAAGACGATGCAGGGAGAATTTGAGATGTCAATGATGGGAGAGTTAACATTCTTCCTAGGCCTGCAAATCAAGCAAAAGAAGGACGGCATTTTCATCTCCCAAACTAAGTATTGCAGAGAGCTCCTCAAGAAGTTTGGGATGGATGAGTGCAAGGAGTATGATACTCCAATGAGCACCACTGCCGCACTCGATGCTGATGTAAAGGGAAGTTCAGTTAGCCTGCCTATGTTCAGGGGAATGATAGGTTCCCTACTATACTTAACGGCAAGCAGGCCTGACATTCAATTTAGTGTAGGCATGTGTGCTAGATTTCAAGCCAACCCCAAGGAATCACATCTAACTTGTGTTAAACGTATTTTAAGATACCTTGAGGGAACACAAGAACTTGGTCTCTAGTACCCCAGAGGTAACCAAGAATTCTTGTGGGCTTATTCTGATGCTGACCATGCAGGTTATAAAACTGATAGAAAGAGCACCAGTGGACAATGTGCCTTCCTTGGTGGTTGTCTGGTCTCTTGGGCTAGCAAGAAGCAAATCTGCGTGTCACTCTCATCCACAGAGGCAGAGTATATTGCTGCTGCAAGCTGTTGTGCGCAAGTGCTGGGGCTGAAGAATCAACTGAGGGATCTTGGCCTGAAATTTCCAGAGGCTCCCATTCTCTGTGATAACACAAGCACCATCAGCCTTGCCAAGAATCCTGTTCAGCACACAAGAACAAAGCACATTGACGTCAGACATCACTTTATCAGAGATCATGTTCAAAAGAAGGATGTCAAGGTGCAGTTTGTTCCCACTCAGCATCAGCTTGCAGATATCTTCACCAAGCCTCTGGGGGTAGATCAATTCACCTTTATAAGGGGAAATTTGGGAATGGTAAACCCAAATGAAGTTTAATCTTCAAAATAAACCTGTGCTTAATTGATTAAAACCTGCAACTATACTAACTTAGGCATCGGAGTGCCAATCTTTAGTTTTGCAGGTCCCCCACAATGTTAAATCTTAAGTTAAATCCAACCGGAAGCAAAACCACTTCCGGATGCTCTTTTGCTGGCGATGGGTGATGACTCAAATCAACCGGGAGCGCCAGTGTCTGGGTAAAAGACACGTCACTTCACCAAATGTTTCGTCTTCCTCCACAGGAAGTTGTGCCCTCCTCTGACAATGTGAAGAGACACGTGTCAAAAGGTGCGCCGTTCCATTTAAAATGTTTACGTTTTCCCATGAACCAGCGCATGCTTCAATTTAGAGTCATTATTAGCATTTTACCCGTTGTGACATTGCATATAAATAGGAAGCAGTTTTCACTTTTTACTTTTCACTTGCACAAATTTCTTACCCACAAAACTCTCTGAACTCATTCATCGCATTATCCATCTTGTTCTTCATATTCATCCTGTTCTTCTTCATCTTCTTCATCTACACTTTCATCGCATTTCATCTCATTTAAACCCTAAACACACACAAAATGGTCGGCTCACATGAATCTAACCCCAACATTAAGATAGCCACTTCTTCCAAGAAATCGAAGTCAAAATCTGGGCATTCTGGGCATTCGCGTTCTGGGAAATCTAGGAAATCTCAAGAACAGCAAGAACATTCGGAGCGTTCTGGGCAACATCATGAACAACACTCTAAGAAAAAGGGGACGAAGAGAGTTCAGTTCAGCGAGGAACCCTCATCTAAGAGGCAGCAGGTAGAGGAGGATGATCCACTCATATACAGAGATGGACCATTGGAGGCTGTTTCTGGGAAATTTGAGAATGCAAAGCCCTACTTCACCTATGGAATGTTCGTTGACCTGGACAAAATTGAAGAACTAGGGTTTGCGCATTTGAGGGTATATCTCCAGAAGTATATGTGCTGGCTGGGGATCAACAATGAGTATAACCTCAATGTGCTGAGGGTGTTCTGCCAGTCGCTCACAGCCAAAGCCAAATACAGGATGGTGAATGGGAAAGAGACCATTCGCAGAGTCAATTTCAAGGCCACAGTGAGAGGGAGGGACATAAGTTTCAATTGGCGAGATATCAACGCCTTACTCGGGGTCACTGAGGAAGATATGAACGAGTGGCTACACCCTGAGAAACTCAGCAAGGAGGAGCATGAGAAAGTCTATGACACCAACAGAAAGAAGGTGTCTGGCATGTCTGACTCCAACCGGGTACTCCAATACATCTACTCCCGGATGATGACTCACAAAGGGGGAAACTTCAACGAGTTCACTCAGCTTGACAACCCCTGGCTCCCCAGATTCCTCACCCAGCAGCCGATTAACCCTGGGCAGTTAATTAGCTTGGAGCTGCACAGGTGGATTGACAACAAGAAGTCTGGCAATCTTCCCTATCCAACAGTCATCGCCTTCCTCCTGGAGAAATTCCTGATCAAATCTACTGAGGAAGCTGACAATGTAAAATGCTTGCCCATAAGCGCAGTAAACATCAGCAAGATGGGGATCAAGTACAACAAGCCAGCAAGGGCCACTCGATCTGGCTCTCAGGCTGGGAGTGCCTCACATACAACGGTTCCCTCCGTTTCTGGCGCAGGGGATCAAGAGGTTGATTCTCATGCTGGTCCAAGCCGTGTTCCGAAGGTGCCAGCTGCAGTCAAGGCATTTGCTGACGAAGTGAAGGAGGAGATCCTTTTTCGATTGTCTGACTCTTTGGTGGCTCCCCTTCGTGATGAGTGTGACAATGGCTTCCAGCAGCAGGAGCAGAGGATCCAGAACCTCGAGAATCGCCTAGGGAGGGTCGAGGCCAAATTAGACTTGTTACTTAACCACTTCCAAATTCCTCAACCTCAGGGCAATCTACCTCCACCACCTCCTCCACAAAATGACCAACCACCACCTCCTCCACCTAATCAACTATCACTCTCTCCTCCTAATCCTCAACAACCACAACAACCAGCCCCCCAGAATGACCAACCCCAACCTTCCCCCAGAAATGACCATCAACCATCACCTCACAACTCCCCTCAGAACTCACCCCAACACTCCCCTCGCCAATCACCCCTTAACTTTACTTCACCAAACAACTCGCCATCTCCACACAACTCACCTTCACCTCATAACTCCCCAAACCATTCACCACCCCCAAACCCCATAAGGCCCTCCAATCAACTCCCTCACACTCGCCCCACCATAGCCCAATCTCTTGGATTTTCCTCTCCTAATCACCCACTTCATACCTTTTACCTCAGAGATCTTCCCCCTCTTCGGAGGACAGCTGAACAACCCATCTCTTACTCCTCTACCTACCCCTTTGATGGCCTATTCAGCAATCCCACTTTCTTACAAAGAAACCGCACCCTCTTCCCTAGCCCTCCTTCTTCACCCAGCCCCACTTCCTCACCAGCAACCACACCCACATCCTCACCAGCAACCACACCCACATCCTCACCTGAACCCTCACCCCCAAAGCCAAAAAAATTTGGCCCTGAACCTCAACCATCCTCTTCACCCAACCCTTCCTCCTTGGCCCTCGCCCTTCTTGATGATGCCAAAAGGGGGAGAGAAATCCTAACTCAACCCTCTTTATGGCTAGATGAGGATATAGCTGCTGCTCTCCGCCGAGCCATGGATTATCAGAGATTGGGTAGTGCTGAACGTCTTATCCGTGGGGAAGCCATCCGATTTATGCAACAGCAGTGTTCAGACGAGCAAAGGTCAAAATGGGCAATGGTATTGTTTGAGCAACCTGATGAGATCCCACAGCCTGAGCCTGAACCTGAGTCAGAGCTTTCATCTTCTGAGCCTCCTCCCTCTGTACCTGCCAGAAATTTCATTGAAGAAATTATGATGAAGTATGGGTTGAAGAGGCAAGCCAATCCTCCCATTGTGATTGTCACTCCAATTCCCTCAGAGCCAACCTCTGCTTCTCCTCCTTCTCCAACTATCAAGTTCAGAAAATCAAGGAAGAAGTCCCTTGTCAAGAAGGGTACTGATACCTCTGAGCCTATAGAGAGTGAAGAAGAGGATAACACTGAGGAGCATGGGTCTGAAAGACCCACTCAGCTTGGGGAAGCATCTGAGACTCAGCCATCCTCTCAAGCATCATATGTTCCTCCGCCACTAAAGGAAGTAAAACTGGAAATAGAGGATATGACTGCTGATGAGTTCGAGAGGTATGGAATGACTGACAAGATCACCTTTGATCAGATGGCTTGCCTCGATGCTGAAAGAGCAAATGCCAAGCCTCCCCAAGAAAGAAGAAAGAGCAAAGGAAAAGGCAAAGGGAAAAGGATAGCCAAGGAAGTTGAGGAGGATCCCAACTTTTCTGTGTGGAATGTCAAAATTAAGGCTGTCCATTATCCCAATGGCGAGGTCATCCCCTTCTCTGATGCAACTGGGTTCCCTGGGTATGCTGAGGTTCAAGATCTGAAGAGAGCCTTTGAGGAATCCGTTGAATCTGAAAAACTCAGAAGGGAGAAGGAAGAGGCAGAGCTTCAGAGTATAATTGCTGAGATTGACCAGAGAGAGAAGGATGCCCACATAGCCAAACTTCAAAAAGAGAATGAGCGAAGGCAAGAAGAGAGGGAGAGGAAAAAGAGACACCGCCTATAAACCCCACTCTACCCTATGCATTTAACTTAGAAATTTTTCTTCATATCTTTCATGCATAGCTCAACTTGCACAGTTTTGATTACTTGTAAATTTTAACTGGTGTTATACATATCTGACTTGTAATCTTTTGCTCATCAATGATATTTGTCTTTAGTTCTTTGTGCCTTATCTGATTATTACTTTTAATTCTTTCATATGAACTTAATTGGATAACTTAGTTTGTCATCATCAAAAAGGGGGAGAATGTTAGAATCTTAAATTTTGATAAAGACTAAAATATGAAAAAACAAGTTAAACACTTAGACAAAATTAGGTTAAAATAGAACCACAAGTAAGAGTGCAACCGGATGTGGATTTACTTCTGGATGGATTAGGACTAGCGCTCGCGGATGAATAACTCCTCCCCTAGCGGAAGCAAGTAATACACCAAGTCATAACTCAGTCTAGGAACATTAGTTGTATAAAACCCTTGAGACTAAGTTAGGATGCAACCGGTTGTGGATTTGCTTCCGATTGCTTAGTGACTAGCGCTGGCTGTTGATTTGGACAACACTGAGCGTCAGTGAGTATAATATGATCATAACCCAACGTCCAATGGAAGTGCTTCCGGATGTGAAATTGCTTCCGGATGTAAGAGAACTCCCCTAGACTAAGTGAACTCCCACTGCATATGAATATGTGCTATTATTGTTAAGACTAACGTTCAAGTGCAGTACACTGAGTGATGTTGCTTCCGGATGAGGAATTGCTTCCGCAAGCAATCAGAATGTCAGAACGTTCAGCAAGAGCAGAGCAGTGTCAGAGTGCTTTTTGGCAGAGCAGAGTTGTCAGAACTGCTTTTCAGAGATAAAGCAAAGTCAACCCTGCTGAGCATTAATGGAGCATTAAATGAGCCAACGGTATCTTGGGATAAACAGCTATATTCAAACGGCTATGCCACCTACCAAGAGTGAGAATACTTGAAGACATATATAAGGAAGCTCATCTTCATTTATGAAGATAACTTTGACATCTTGGAGAAATCTAGAGCGAGAAACTGAGAATATCCTTCAAGCATTCAAAGCTGCCCAGAAAAGCAAGAGAGCATTTAACTCATTGAGAGTTCTTTTCATCTACTTATCTTGTACTCTTTGTAGTTAAGTCTCTTCATTTATTAAGAGCATTCATTGTACTTAAGTGTGTAACATTATTTGTTCTTAGAGAGAACTAAGTTTAGAAAATCCTTTATTTGTAAAGGTTGAACCCTTACAGGTTGTAAGGGGGAGTGAGTCAGTAAGGTTGCAAGTGAACCTGGTGTAAAACTTGTGGTTGTAAGGTTGCAAGTGATCCGTTCTAAAACTTGCGGTTGTAAAGGTTCCAGGTGAACCCGTTTGTAAAACCTGGGGATAGTGGAACTCAACCTGGGTGGTTGAGAACTGGACGTAGTTCAGGTAGACCGAACCAGTATAAAACCTTGTGTTTTTATTGCTTGATTTTTATTTGGTAGCACAATTCACCCCCCCCCCCCCTCTTGTGCATCCACCTCTTTCAAAATCATCTTTATTTCAATTTAACTCATAATAAGTTCATTTTTGCTCAATATTAATGATATAGTCCCTCAATAAGATACACAATACCATTATATAATAGGGATTTATCACTCTCTCACTGGACTCCATTGGTCTTTTCAATAGTCTCCATTGCCCCTTCTTGTTGCTTATAACCTCAAGGTGATGTTTGAAAGCAACTAGTTTTTGATTATTTCTCCTTACTTGCTTTTGATCCCCTTTTACTAGGTAACATGACGTTGGTGACTTCCTTCATAGAAATCCTAGTCCCTATTTCTAGTTTCTCCTTCTTAAAGTTAACTTCGTCAACGTTCAAAACCATGAATCGCAAAGACCCAAAAGCTGAATCAACTTTGGCAGTTCGGTCTGTAGGTTTCACAAGTTGCTTTCTAACGTCACCTTGATGGTGTTCTCGATTTTGGGGTCTTTTCCCTCCCAGCATCTTGTACAATCATTTGAGAACCATACTTTTCCTACGGTACCACCTGCCCTGCAGTGGTCAAAGTAAAGCTATGCCTTCCTCATTGGTCGTCTGGGTGTTTTTGCCAGATTTTGGCCTTGTTTTCCTATTTGTTGGCATTGTTCTTTGTAGTGACCATATTGGCAACAAGTGAAACTATTTTGATTGTGTCCTTCATATTCAATATTCAGAGCATTTCCATCCACGATGTAGAGTGAAAGGAATGGGGCATTGAGGTCCACTTCCACAAAGATCCGAGAGTCCATTTTCAATTTTATCTCAACTACCTTCATTGCTTTACCAATTTCATTACCTAGAATATAGAAGGAATTCTTTTCGTAGTAGTCTCTCGGCAATCCAGGTAGTTTTACCCATATTGCTATTGATCGAATCTTTTCGCTCCAAGGGTTGTAGTTCCCCTTCCATGTCTGAATGGTTAGGTAATGATTGTAGATAAGCCATGGACCACCTTCTACTGCAAAAAGAATAGTCACTTTTGTCTTGAAAGCTAACTATCATATTATCCATTCCCAATGACAAATAACTCAACATTCTCGTTATTGCCCCAAAGGAGTTAAAATCTCTTCCTCAGGTACATGAACCCTACTTACCCTCCCAAGATCTCGATGATCAGTACGTTGGCCCACCTCTTCTCGAATATTTTTTTCTCCTCTTCAGTAAATTCAATATTCGGCCCCATATTAGAATATGATATCGTTACCCAGCTTTATATTATCTTCAATCGCATCTTTGAAGCCACCATTCCATTCTTTTCTATGAACACATCTGTCTCTTCATTCCTTTGGAATCGAGTATTCAGCCTTAGAGTTTCTTTATATGAGGGTGAGGTCACTGTCTTAGATACCCCTTCCTTTTGCTTCCATTCTTCCTCTTTAGTTACCAGTAGTACTGTTCCAGAAAACTCAGCCACGTTTTTAGGAGTCTTGCCTACGTTTTCCTCTGTTTTGTTTGTCTCCTACTGAAATATCTCTTCTGCAAGCTGCTATAGAACTTGACCTACTCCTTCCACTTCGCTTGTGTTTGGAACCATACTCAGTGTATTGCCTTCTTGGGTTTCAGTTTCCTCAGTTCCATTTATAGAATGGTCCAAAGGGGTTTTTTGATGTAATTTTACATAAATAATTCTCCTAGAAATGCTCTGTATTGTGCTCTCGTGATCTTGCTAGCATTTGTTCTCTCACTCTTCCCTTATTCACACTTTAAGTAAAATCTTTCTTTGCTTTAAGGCACCTATTAGATGATGAGGATTTAGCAATTACCTGTACTTCCGAGGTATTCTTGCCCCCAAGTGCATATTTCATTGGTATTTTTTTTGTCATTTTACCTTTTATTTATGTAATAAGTAACCATTGGAGAATTATTAAGTAGATCATATCGGATTTGGTTTACCTCATAGCTATGTTCGGTTGTAGTCCCAACTCCAACCTCCGAGCAATAATTATTTTTTTCTCTTTTAAACTGAACTTTGGCCATATTTAAGAGCATTTACATCTTCAGCAAAAAAAAATTTGCACTTCCATTTTCCGATTCAACAATCTAATGAATAATTTCCAAAATTCGAAATCTTCACTCTCATAAATGCATTCTTGCGACCTTTGAAAAGTCAACATAGAGAAAGAAAAGTTCTAATTCCAAACTCATTAGTTGGATGAGAGGTTAAGGTGCAGATTTACCAACAAACTATTACTAGAAGTGCACTCAGCACAATTGACTAATAAAATGTGCAAATTTACCAACAGACTTTTACAAGAAGTGCACTTACCACAATTGACTAATAAAATGTGTATATTTTACCAATAGACTATTACCAAAAGTGCAACCAACACAATTGACTATAAGATGCAGATCTACCAACCAACATTTTATGCATGTAAGGACAGATTTTCCAATACTGTCTATTATACTCCTATTGACTATTAGATTTTAAATAACATGGAGAGTTGTAAAATCCTAGTTTTTTTATAACTCTATTATAGCTTTCTAATCAATTTATAACCACTTTTCTAATGTTAGAAGCCCAAAAATACGGATAAATTAAAACTTTTCTATTTCAAAACTAGATAAAAGAATTTCCTGCATAAACTTGGGCTTCTAACCATTTATAAAATCGTAACTGTTTCCTGAAAGCTGCAGCGGATTATAAATTCATTAAATAGCTAAATTAATAGTCACTACTTAGTTTTATTTTATACACCTGTACTATCTAATGTAACTAAATACTTAACATATTCAAGTATAACTATTACAATTTTATATAAATATAATTCGGCTATCACAGGTGATAGCTTATACCTATATACATCACAAGTTATAAACTTGTATAAGAATATATACAACAACTAGCATATAATACAAATATATCTCACTATTGAGCTTCGGGCCTAACAAGCATCCTTCCTACCTTCCTAGAGCTTCCCTCAGAATTTACATCTCCTTGCTTATCTGTAAAACATTTTGAAAAACATTGAGATTCAAAGAATCCCAATAACAGTTTATTTCAATAGTTTACCTTTAAATCATGATAATATTCTCCTCTTTCCAACCTCTTGTTGGAACCTGCCTCTTTCCAATCTCTTATTGGAACTTGCCTCGCTATACCAACCACTATTAACGATATATTCGTCAAATGATGGAGGTATTTTGTACCTGCAGGGTTTCTGTAAATGTTTGGCATAGGGGGAGCGACCCACCTGATGCCTAGAGTACTCTACTTTCTTATTTATCTATCTGAGATAAATATCCTTCCTTCCTCTTGGATAAATATTATCATGCTTTTGAAAAAAATATTGATGCGCGCTTATTACTATTGAATTAAACTGTTACCTGTCCTCCAACTATATTCTCTTCACTATGCTCCAAGTACTTGCCTCCTAGCTTCTCCTATTATTACATAAAGTAATAATGGCTATAAATAATTATTCCATATAATAAGCAACGTCTCTCTTGTACCCTAAGTTGGATATTACCCAACCCATTGTTTATATTTCATATTTTATAAATGTATTTACAATCTTAGTCAAATTCCTCAACAATTAACTAATGCAATCAAAAGAAAACATCTCCAGCAATCATGAACAAAAAGGAGAAGAAATAAAATTTTTAAATCATCAAGAACTAAAGTCAAACAACAAGCCAAGAGTTTCCTAACCAAACAATCAAAACATATATAATCTCATTTCATAAAATCCTAAACCAATTGAAACCTTAACTAATGATCACTTTCTTCCATACACACACATGCACACTAATCTTATAAACACAATATTCTTCTTCCTTTAGAAATCAGCATACATGTAGCACCAAATTTCATTAGAATGAAGTTCTATTTCTCTATGATTACATTCAGTTTTTTTTATAAGGAACATCAACACCATTTTTATTCAATGAAGCAAGGCAAATCATCTTCCAAAGTCACATAAAGACACTTAAATCTCCTCACAAGCATTTCTCAATTTCACAAACCTTCCTATCCTAAAGCCAGTTCAGTTTTTGGTAGTAAAATGATGCAAAAATCCTAACTCCACATATAACAATTCACTTCCAGCCACAAACATAATTCAACATCCCTACATTGCAATTGTTTTCCTCTATTCATTCCTACAAATTCTCAATTAAAACCAAAAGGTTGACAAACCAACAAAGCTTCACATGCAAGCCCTTCAACTACTACATAATACTTTTAAACATACACAACATACCTTCATCCCAATTAGCTTAGAAACAACAATCATTCATCATCATTCATTTTTTTAATCATGGTTTAAAATAGAGACACACCTATCATAAGACTAAGATTTCCCATTTATTTTATCTATGTGCATTCCAAATTATCACTATTATACATTAACATATATGTATTCATTTTATGCCTAGTTATATATCACTTGAATCCCCATTTAAATCATCCTTATTCACCAACCATTCAGCCATGACAACACAATTGCAGAAAATTTGTTAATCCCACATGCAACAATACATTTAACTCTAACTACACATGCAACAAACAAATCACCATAAACAAATTTTATGAACTCCACACAATATCAATAAAATAATCGACATAAAGTTTATCTCACTTTCCCAAATCATAGACCATGTAGAATCATACCCAAAAGAAAGAAAAACTATCACTACTTACTAAAAGTTTCTTCTAGCCATTTTAACAAACACCTTATGTGCAATGATATTAAAACATTAATTTTTAACTTCCCAATGGTCAATACTCTTTCCCAACAATTTCAAAACACCATTTAAACAACTAAAAACATCAACCTCAAACACTCACATCAAAAATATGTTTGATCATAGAAAAGGGAAAATACTAAAACTTGTAAATCAACAAAATTAAACATTAATCAAACAACCATGCAATACCATATTAACATTCAATGAACTCCTACAACAACAAATTGAAAGTTTCAAACCTCAAATGACCATTTTAGCCTCCCATATGAATTTTATTTACTTCTAAAATTAATCCCTAATCAAAGTTAATTTATGTAAATTAAATTCATACATCACCTTATATATTTTTCTTGACCAAAATGATGCTTAGACTTCAAAGTACTTTTCATAAAATTTCAAATGAATAATTTAATCTCTAACTATTTTTTTCTTTAATTTCTAAAGAAAATAGGTATAATAATGTCTTGAAATATATTTATCCTCACTTAATGTTTCTAAGTTGCTTTCTAATTCTCTAATGATATTCTAAGACCTTAATTAATTTTTTATTGTCTCTAATTTGAAAATTGGGGTGTTACAATTCTCTCCCTCTTAAATAATTTCGTCCTCGAAATTAAAAGAATTATCCTACTTTTTTAGAACTCTTACAATAATGTAACAACTCTAACACAAGGCAACAAACAATTTCTCACACACCAATCAAAATTCAGAATCACCATCTAATACCTCATGCTAACTTTCACATATACACAAAATCAAACATTCAAATAGAACCAAGAAACATAAATTCCATTATCACAAGAGAACATCACCAAGTCACTAAATTCATCTTTTAGTACTATCTTAGCTCATTGATTACTAATCAATAATTCCCAACAAACTAGCAGAATTTTAGAACTTTCAACTTACCACTTAAAATATGAACACTTGAATCATTAAGTTTTCTTGTTTTATTCTCACTAGATGTTCAAATCAAGCATCAAGTTAAGAAATAAGAGACAATCATACAACAATAGATCAAAAGCATTACAAATAATCTTAATATTCCCTACTTAAATCTATATTAACTATCTTTTATTATTTCCAAGTCACTCTAACCCCTTTGACTCATAAGATTTTTCAATGATGTCTTGACTATGATTATGTCCGGATCATAATTATACTCAAGACCCCAAAGAAGAATCCTTATTCTGTCAATCTTCTCCTTTAACTCTTTATCTACCTCTCAACATCTACTTCTTCTAATCTTTAAAGTTTTCTACAATATTATCCACAAATTAAAATTTCACTTTCCTATAACTCTATGAGAATACTGCTAGGCCCTTGCAACCTCATAATCCTATAGTACATTGCTATCAAACCACACTCAACTATATAATCATAAACCTTAAATATTGATTTCCACATTTGTGATATGTGGATATAAATCTTCTTCCATCAAATAAGCAAATAATCCATGATTCCAACTTCATTTTCTAACAAAACATTTCTTATTCTCAATTTCATTCAAAGGTTCAATTAAGTTCTTCTAAAATCACTCAATCACCTATTCTATCTTCAAGGAACAAGAAACAATTGAAATATATTCTGTCAACTAAATGATTTTTGAAATTCCCTAAATGTTCACCCTATACCTTTTAACCTAACTCAACTATTTCAAATTCTCAATCAATTTTCTTTGGTAAATTTCTCTAATAGGATAATCCTCCTTTGACATTAATCACCAATTTGTCTTCAAAGTCCTGTAAAGCTTAACTAACTAGTATAGTCTATCAAATTCCAACTATATAAAATCTTACATCCTATCAACTTGACTTAACACTCATAGTCATTTGGTTCTCCACAAAACATACTTCTACTTCTTCTCTATCTATTACTATCATGGTGTTTCCTAAAGTTTACTAAAGGTGTTCTAATGATGTTCAATAGTATGTCGTATACGAGTAAGGTATTCTAGCTATTCTATGCCAGAATACTTGCTCTAATACCAAATGTAAAATCCTAGTTTTTTTATAACTCTATTATAGCTTTCTAATCAATTTATAACCACTTTTCTAATGTTAGAAGCCCAAAAATACGGATAAATTAAAACTTTTCTATTTCAAAACTAGATAAAAGAATTTCCTGCATAAACTTGGGCTTCTAACCATTTATAAAATCGTAACTGTTTCCTGAAAGCTGCAGCGGATTATAAATTCATTAAATAGCTAAATTAATAGTCACTACTTAGTTTTATTTTATACACCTGTACTATCTAATGTAACTAAATACTTAACATATTCAAGTATAACTATTACAATTTTATATAAATATAATTCGGCTATCACAGGTGATAGCTTATACCTATATACATCACAAGTTATAAACTTGTATAAGAATATATACAACAACTAGCATATAATACAAATATATCTCACTATTGAGCTTCGGGCCTAACAAGCATCCTTCCTACCTTCCTAGAGCTTCCCTCAGAATTTACATCTCCTTGCTTATCTGTAAAACATTTTGAAAAACATTGAGATTCAAAGAATCCCAATAACAGTTTATTTCAATAGTTTACCTTTAAATCATGATAATATTCTCCTCTTTCCAACCTCTTGTTGGAACCTGCCTCTTTCCAATCTCTTATTGGAACTTGCCTCGCTATACCAACCACTATTAACGATATATTCGTCAAATGATGGAGGTATTTTGTACCTGCAGGGTTTCTGTAAATGTTTGGCATAGGGGGAGCGACCCACCTGATGCCTAGAGTACTCTACTTTCTTATTTATCTATCTGAGATAAATATCCTTCCTTCCTCTTGGATAAATATTATGCTTTTGAAAAAAATATTGATGCGCGCTTATTACTATTGAATTAAACTGTTACCTGTCCTCCAACTATATTCTCTTCACTATGCTCCAAGTACTTGCCTCCTAGCTTCTCCTATTATTACATAAAGTAATAATGGCTATAAATAATTATTCCATATAATAAGCAACGTCTCTCTTGTACCCTAAGTTGGATACTACCCAACCCATTGTTTATATTTCATATTTTATAAATGTATTTACAATCTTAGTCAAATTCCTCAACAATTAACTAATGCAATCAAAAGAAAACATCTCCAGCAATCATGAACAAAAAGGAGAAGAAATAAAATTTTTAAATCATCAAGAACTAAAGTCAAACAACAAGCCAAGAGTTTCCTAACCAAACAATCAAAACATATATAATCTCATTTCATAAAATCCTAAACCAATTGAAACCTTAACTAATGATCACTTTCTTCCATACACACACATGCACACTAATCTTATAAACACAATATTCTTCACTATTTCCTTTAGAAATCAGCATACATGTAGCACCAAATTTCATTAGAATGAAGTTCTATTTCTCTATGATTACATTCAGTTTTTTTTATAAGGAACATCAACACCATTTTTATTCAATGAAGCAAGGCAAATCATCTTCCAAAGTCACATAAAGACACTTAAATCTCCTCACAAGTGTAACATACTGTTACTAATTCCCTAATTAACCTAAGATATCCCTTTTAATTCAATTATTTCTTTACTAACTATGATAGAAAAAGGATTTTCCATAAAAACAACGTCCTATCATAGTTAGAAAAAGAATTTACTAATGGTTAAGTATTATCCATGATAGAAAAGAATTTCCTAATATAACCTGAACACTATCATGGATAATTAATAGCTAATCATGTTAGAAAAGAATTTGCCTAACATGGTTAATAAACAAAACCAAATGTAATTTAACAATACCTAAATATATATATACATGCGGAAACGAATGCAGGCCTATACAAATTGGCAATATACAATTCCAAATAAACTATAAAACTTCTACTACCTAATTCCCTTTCCTGATGCTCGCGCCTGTGCATGAATACCTGCAAAAATGTGAGTAATCGTGGGATGAGACAATTTGTCCCATTAATCACCGCTTAACTCACTATAACAGTGAGATGTGCGGTAGCGAGGGCGTCTAAAGGGTACCTCATTTTAAAACCAGTAATGTATATATATCCATGTCAAATCTTCTTCCATTCATCACTCAAATCCCTCCATCAATTCCACATTAACTAAATATCATCTCCCAGTCTCCAATCTAATGATGCTACCATAACTCTCACACTCACCTATAGATGCATTGTGCCATCACGGGGCATTCAAACATCTAATCTCTCTATATGATTTGACACTGTGCCCCTCTCTATGATGAGGGGGCAAATTTCCCTCTCTGGCAATCCCCAGAGAGGGAACCCCAATTCTGTTTTCCATTGCATAATGGGAACGGTTGGGCTCTCAAATGCCTTAACAACCGTAGGGGCGGTTGGGCTCTAAAATGCCTTAACAACTGTAGGTCACTTCTCTCAATAAGTTGACCTATGATCCCCGATCCAATCAATCCGAAAAGGATCAGTACAAATAACTGTCGATCGGCCAATTGACAGTTATCATCACGCGATGGTACATATATATATATATATATTAGTGTCATGCAATGCTCACAATATCCCTATCAATATCACTTCCACAATATTCAATATCTCAATCCAAATTTCCATCAATTTCTCAATTTCATCCAATATCTCCATCACAACAATTCCACTCCTTCCATCAACCTAACTATCACTATCCCTGACAATATACTATACAAATCCCTCTCACCAGTATCTGAACACTATACCTATACTCATTCACACCATTCAAGGTCAGTAACCACCACCAATCAGCATAATCAGCATAATATATATATATAATGAGTCAAATTTCTTTATACGAAAATATTCGCGTTTAAAAGGCACCCGATAGCCTATTTCGTATAAAAATAGCTTTTCAAAGATAATATATATATAGAGGGTGAGAAAGGATTTTGCAAATCCTAGCTAACATCACCCTCAATGTTATAGTAAGGTTAAGTGTGATTACCTGTCGCCCTTTAGCACTATTTTGCTCTTCCTTTTCTTTACCATGCCTTGAGAAATCTATGCATATCGCATCCTTTCATATTATTACACCATGCAATAATAGGGGATTAATAATTATTCTAAGGCATAGATTAACTAACGTCTCTCTCGTTTGTATTACTACCCAGTCCCCATACATTTTCTTTTCTCAGAAATTATTCAAACTCAATCAATACTATTCACTACCATTAACAGAAATTACCTCAACAAATAACTATGTCTCTTTACAATAAGACATCCTATATCATATATTAACCGTTTTGCAATTACAAAGTCAATTCACTTTAGGAATCAAACCACCAATAGCAATAATTATCCACCATAATATAGCAGAGAGAGATTACCCACATTCTTATTGTTAACGTGTTAACTAAAGCAAAGACCAAAAAGGAAAAGAATATCAACACTAACTTACATCATTCTCATTTTTCCAACTAGTCATTAAATATACAACAAACTCAGAAAATCCCATTAATCAATTTGTATAATCACACTTCAATTATACCTGCAGTTTCTTATATATATATATAGGGAGAAGGGACAAAAATAGCCACCGTAATTTTCAAAATGGCCAACTTTGGCACCCGTAATTTCGATGGTGCAAAACCGGACATTATAAACCAAAATGAGACAAATCTAGCACTCTTAAACATAGGTGTTGAGTTTGAGCGTTAGTTGACTGGAAATGATGATATGACATAATGATGTGGCACCATGAGACATTATGTGTCACCCCCATGCTGATATGTATATGACATGGCAAAAATGAAAAAATATGGCATTGCCCCTTCGCCCTACTTATAATCTGATTGTATATTAAATTAATAAAATGAAAAATAAGAAAAATCTCAACCTCTCTTCGTCTTTCTTGCTTCAGCGCACCCCCCTCCGCAACTTCCCAGTTCCCATAATCATCCTTCCTCTCTCATATTCCATCCCATATTCCCTGTACTTCTAAAAATTTTATTCATCACTCTCATCAAAGCCTCCATTGTAGCAACTAAATGGAAGAAGATGAAATTTGGGCAGAAAAAAGAAGATGGACTGGTGATGAAGACTGAGGGGAAGCAAAACGTGAGTTTCAATACTGAAAATCGCAGAAGAAGCTCTCCAGCTCAGCTTACAAATTTGGTTATAACCGAATATGTTTTTCCCCTTTTCATTTTCAGATTCGTTTCCTTTAATAATTTCAAACAATAAATTATTTGTTGTATTTGATGTGCCATTCAAATTATTAACACTTTATGTGATTCAATATTTATTTAAGTATACCTGCATTCATCTCCCATACTGATAGCTCATCAAAATACAAGATATTTCCATATTGGGTTTTAAATGTTTAAGTTATATAATTGGTTGTGATACTTTATTTTGGCATAGATAAAGTAAAAATAATTTATTTTAAAAATGAAAAAAATTAACTGTGTTAGTATAAATTACTTTTCTTAAAGAGAAAATTTCAAAAGAATTTACTTCTATTTTTCAAGATATTTTATAAGTTTTTCCCATTTTATTCATTATTAAATTACCTTTTAACGTACTCTTCCATATTAATTTCTATCGTAATTATTATATTTGATATTTCTCTCTTAAATATACTTCATAAGAATAAGGGTTGACTTGAGAAAATATTTTTTCTGCAATTAATATTTATTTGCAATTTTATTGTTGTAGTTAATAATTAAATAAGACTCTTCTTTTAACTTGATTTGTTATTTCCTTATTAACTTGATTTGTGATTTCCTTAAAAAATAGTTAAAATAATTTTTTTTATCCGGATCAAATGAACAAGCGCGCGCAGATAATAGTAATACACAAAGACACACACACACAGGGGTTTAAAGGGTTTAAACTTGTGGCTTCTCCCCACCATAGAGAAACGTGTGAGAAAAAGCTCACAAGTTCTCCAGCTCAGCTTACAAATTTGGTTATAACTGAATATGTTTTTCCCCTTTTCATTTTCAGATTCGTTTCCTTTTTTCAGTTTCTATCTCTCTCGCTTTTCTTCTTCAGTTTCTTTTTTACCCGCTCCTGTAGTTTGCCGCCGCCAAAGGCTCCTGGAAGTCTGACGACCTAGAAGCCCATCACCATCGAAGCCTCTGACTCGGAGAAGAAGACAGTCTCTGAATTGATTTGAGAATTTAGTTTAGTTTTTTTTATTAGTTAAATATCCAGTCATATTATAAGTATGACTGGATATACATATCAGATTATACATATCAGATTAATTTTTTTCATTTTTGTCATGTCATATACATATCAGCATGGGGGTAACATATAATGCCTCATGGTGCCACGTCATTATGTCATATCATCATTCCCAGTCAACTAACGGTCAAACTTAACACCTATGTTTAAGAGTGCTAGATTTGTCTCATTTTGGTTTATAATGTCCGGTTTTGCACCATCGAAATTACGGGTGCCAAAGTTGTCCATTTTGAAAATTACAGTGGCTATTTTTGCCCCTTCGCCCATATATATATATATATATATGACACCAACCATGCAACCAAACAGAATAATCATGTTTCCCCCCCCCCACAATATCAGCCACCAAGCAGAAAATTCAATTAGAAACATGAAACAGTCATTCAAGTTCCAATGCTCAAAACAAATGTCATAAAACCAACCCGCGAAGCCATATTACTACTTCTAATGAACTCATATGTTTACTAATATTCACACACAAGACAGCAGCCTATTCAGTCCAAGAAGAGGCAAAGAACATCAAGACTTATATTTTTCCATAACATATTAAATACAATTGAAATACTCCCATTCCAAACAACCCTTCGACCAAAGCAAAAAGAAAGACAAAGAACACCATTATAAATATGCAACAATCACAACAACTTGAACCCAATCCAAACAAAACTTCATGCATACCAACATTGTTCTTAATTGATTCATCATAAGCTTTAACCACACAATAAGCTACAGAAGAGAAAACATCCAAATAAAGTGTCATAACATAGTTACTGTCAACTTATCATCTCATGCTCAAACAGAAGCAATAGAAGAGAATATCATACTTCAAATCAAACCAAACAGCCCAAACAAACACCTTAGCACTTTACAAAAGAAACCAATTCCTTTCACAATTCATTTCAGCAAAACAGCCACCAGACTACACCATTTCATAATTTAATCAAAGCTTGACATTAAATAGAAGTACTTAGCACCCAACAGTTTTAACTCATGTGTCACAAGGGAAAATATTTGTGAAAACAAACTTTATGTACACAAAAGGTCGGATTTATAGTATACAAAATCAATCACCATTTACAATCACCCAAGAAATGCACAATCAATTCAAAGGAAGAAAAGCAGAATTTAAAAATCTGTAAAAATAACAAAAACCTAACCAAGTCACATCTTTAAATAAGGCTCTAATCTTCTCCAATATATCAAAAATTAGAACTTTAACTTAATTCTTATAAGTTTAAACCCTTTACAATCTAATCCAATTAGTCAATCCATTAATACCAAACTGATCGATTCTTTTTGATTGGAGATCGTACCTTTGAATCCGATCCACGGGATGAACTACTCTTACGCTTACCAAGCCACCGGTGTTGGAGCTTGGATGATGAACACCACGGATCACCCGCTCAAGAGAAAAAGGGAGAGAAAGAGTCGCTTAGGTCAGAGAGAATTTGTGTGCTTTCACTCTTGTGTATCAACTAATGAACAGTAGCCCCTTTAAATAGAAAAACTAATGACTATTTAATGGGCCGGGCCCACTAGGCCCATTAGGTCCATTAACCCCATTAAAAGGGCGGACCTTTTTCCAACATCTCCCACTCGCACTTTTGATGGACACACCATCTTGCGATTCATTTCCTCTTGAGCTTTCGTATCGGGCGTCCGCAGTGACCGCGCGAGCACAATTTATGCAGTTCAGATGCTTACAGACTAGAAATCCTTGGGATAGGATCAGAATGCAAGAACATCAATGCATATGGATTCTTTAATCCGTTTGTCTCAGATTCCCTAGGTTAACTCACATACAAGTGGCATTTTCAATCCCTCCCGAGTCAATATTTACTCAATTAACTCAAATTGCCTTCACGTACACCTGGAAAACCACACTTACTAGCACTTCTAGTAAGGGATGCATCATAGAAGTCCAGCGTTACATGTATGTATCAAGTTTGAACCATTCCTTTCTGACTGATCATCAAATCCACTTGGTTTTGCCGCTTGCCCAGTTTTGACTCATAAGGCCGGATCTCTCATAGCCATAGAGTTTTGGCTAAAGTAGCAGTCACAAAAACAAGTTTCATTGACACCGTCTAAGTCATAAGGGTATCATCAGTGAGGATCGTATCCTCTCCTTTTGTTCAGGGACTCACACCGTTATGGATCAGGGATCTTCCATCTACGTCCCAATTGCGGTAAATTAAGCACATGTAGTACGAATTACATGTTACAGTGATTGACCAATTGTCTTATGTCGATTTCAAAAATCACTGTACAGACATTAGTCCCTCAATGGACTTCTAAACTCCCACAGGAGAATCTTTACACCTGGCTACAGATCCGGCGGAATACATGTGTATTCCTTATCATGACTTTAATTGTCATTTCCCAAACTTATTGGGTCGACTATGTGAAGTATTCATGAACACATGATGATCTCTTGCACGTCTTACCTTCCCATGCCTTTGCATGTATGGAAGACGGTTGTCCGTGTGAGTGGATCAACCTTTCTTGGATCTGTACGACATATTGCATACTTTACATTCATATTTATATATGTATAGGCACACAGCATTGTATATATATATGTACGAAAAACAATTCTGAATTGAGAAATACATCAATTTATTCAAGAAACAAAAAACATACAAAAAAAATGTTCAAAACATCAAATGTTGCTCATACCCAGAGCTTTTACATGTTTAACAAAAACATCTCTAGCAATGGGTTTAGTGAGTGGGTCAGCTAACATCTTGTGAGTCGAAAGGTATCGAACAGTCACTTGTTTCTTAGAGATCATATCTCTAATAAAATGATATTTGATATCTATATGTTTAGTCCTCTTATGATCCTTAGGGTCCTTAGCATAGGCAATTGCGGCTTCACTGTCGCAATGGATAAGGATTGGATCCTTTTTCATACCATTAATGCCTAAACGCTCCAGGAATCTCTTGAGCCACACAGCCTCTTGAACAGCAGCCGCACAAGCTACATATTCAGCTTCCATGGATGACAGCGACACACAAGTTTGCTTCTTACTACTCCAGGAGATAGCTCCATTATTTAGTAGGTACGCGTATCCCGAGGTTGAATGTCTCTCATCTAGATCTCCCGCCCAATCAGCTTCGGAGTATCCTTCAAGATGTAGACTTCTCCCTCGATAGCACAACTCGTAATCCATGGTTCCCTTCAGGTACCTCATAATTCGCTTAACAGCTTCCCAATGTTTCACTCCTGGGTTGGACTGGAATCGGCTCACTAAGCCAACGGCAAAACATATGTCTGGTCTAGTACACAACATAGCGTACATAAGACACCCAATTGCGCTTGAGTATGGGACCCTTTTCATGTGTTGTACCTCAGATTCTTTCTTAGGACACATATCTATGCTAAGATGGTGTCCTTTCACCACAGGGGTATCCATGGGTTTGCAGTCTTTCATATTGAACCGTTCTAGGAAAAAGGTCCGCCCTTTTAATGGGGTTAATGGACCTAATGGGCCTAGTGGGCCCGGCCCATTAAATAGTCATTAGTTTTTCTATTTAAAGGGGCTACTATTCATTAGTTGATACACAAGAGTGAAAGCACACAAATTCTCTCTGACCTCTTTCTCTCCCTTTTTTCTCTTGAGCGGGTGATCCGTGGTGTTCATCATCCAAGCTCCAACACCGGTGGCTTGGTAAGCGTAAGAGTAGTTCATCCCGTGGATCGGATTCAAAGGTACGATCTCCTATCAAAAAGAATCCATCATTGGCATCAGAGCCTTAAATATTCTGAGGCTGGAATTGAGGTAGGTACTCAATCATTTTGTTTTCCGCTGCGTATTTTTTAATCGTGAATAGCATATTTTTTTTAATATTCTATGTGATTATTTGATAAAATCATATGTTTGTTCCATTCATGATTAATTAGAAATAATATGTTGCCAAACATATGTGAATATATGGCTATTATCTATCACATCATACAATTTTTTGTTTTCTGATTGAATGAATAGCGTGTATGTGAACTTTTTTCTTTTTCTCTCTGAAAATAAGAGCATACAATTTTAACAAATAATACTCGTATATATTGTGAATACATGCGAAAGTGATCTTGTGAAAGTCATACATGAATATGTGAAATTTTTCCCATTTGAAATTAGAATATATGCATGCGAGCCCTTGTTCTAGACTAAATATATGTTGTTTACCCATGTGTGAATCTGAGATCTGTAGTTTTTGTTCTAAGAATAATGAAAAAGTGTTCTTGATTGTATGTATATTTTCGGTTGGAATTGAGTTCCGTCAGAAGCAAGGTCAAAACGGTATCCGGTTTGTTCGGATATAACCGTTACACATTAAATCGGAATCTATGTGATATTACCGTTTTAAACGAAGACCAAGTCAAGAAAAATAGCCGTTTTTTCGAAAAAAATATGGCGACCACGTTCTTCGTATTTTCGTGTACCCATAGGCCTAAGGTTGTAGATCTCATCACAACGGATCCAACGACGCAAAAAACGCGTCAAACAGAGTCCGGATGAGGGAGATATGCCTTCCGGAAGTTTCGACGAGTATGCCGGCGGCGAGCAACAACTCGCCGGGAACTTCACCGGAAATTCAGGGCTGCAGCTAGAGGTTGAAGGAGAGCCAGGGGCGTTTTCGTAATTTCCCTGTCCTTTTAATGAAACGTTGCGTTTCAGGAAGGGGTTTGTGAGCTGGTTGGACCGGCTGAACCGAACCGGTCCGGTTTTTGTTTTTGGGCGCAAAAATGCCATATGGGCCGTGGCCCAAACGGAATTCATTTAAAAAAAAATAAAAAAAAATTAAAAAAAAATTTTGCAGTGGGCCGATGCGTTCGGGCCCAAGACTTTTTTTTAATTAATTATTTATTTGTTTGGGCTGTGGCCCATTACGATTTATTTAATTAATTTTTTTGTTTGTTTTGTTTTGGGCTGTTTTTGTTACGGCCCAATATCAAAAAAAAAAAAATTTGACCCATATTTTCTGGGCTCGTTTTTTTTTTTTTGGCAGATTAATAATTAATGAATTAA
The DNA here is from genome assembly GCA_029929735.1 of Mimosa pudica. NCBI lineage: Eukaryota > Viridiplantae > Streptophyta > Magnoliopsida > Fabales > Fabaceae > Mimosa > Mimosa pudica. The sequence goes on along the minus strand of JAKELP010000039.1, from coordinate 1,884,299 downwards.
TTATTTAAAAAAAAATCTTTTTTTTGTTAAGGGATATATGTTCTTTTTTTTATTTTTTATTTTAAACACACATTAATTGATTATGTATCAATTAAAATATGGATAAGAGATCCTTATTTGAACTTAATTGATTGTGTATCAATTAAGAATAGGAATTAAGACATTTCTATTTTATATATACATGTATCTAATCATGAATTAAACTTACATAAGTGATGCAAGTTGTTTAAAAATTTATTGATATTCTTTGTGAATTCTTTATTTTTTTCATCATTAGTATGTATATATAGAAGATGTGTTTAATTTAAAATATTTTTTTTTGGACCCTTTTTTTTTAATGAAAATTAATCATGTGTTGATTAATAATTCCGTTGACAATGAAAACCTAATACCCCTCTTCCTCAAAGGCCTTGGGAAACCTTTTCTTGACTACGAGATATAAATTTACTTATTGAATTACATGTGTTGTTTTTCTTTTTAATAAATTTAATACTCAAAATTGGACATAAATTTACATTTATTAAATTACATGTGTTGTTATTTTTTAAATTTAATAAATTTGATGCTCCAATTGAGTGGGAGTTCTATTTGATAAATTTCATGTGTTGATATTCTTAAATTTAAAACTCCAAATGTGTAAGAGTTGAACTCATCAAATTGAATAACATGTGTTGTTTCTTTCCCTTGATGATTCAATTTAATTAAATCTGTTAATGAATTACATATGTTGTCTTTCTGATTAATATATTTAATTGAGTGGGAGTTTAATAATAATATGCAAGTGTTGCTGTTATTGTTTTAAACTGTTATAGTTCAGAGAATATAAGAAAAACTAAATGATGAATAGCAAGCTATAATGAGTTGGATGGGGGTCAACCAAGTTGATTCCTGAAAACAAAACTAGTAAACTACCATTGTTTATTTTTTCAAAGGATTCATAGAACTATTAATCTCAAGAGGAGATTGTTTATGCATACTTTACTGAGAATTTTTTTTTTGTGTTTATCTATAGATGGCTCATAAAACATTTGTCACTGACCTATTGAGAGGTTATAAGCTGGACGGAGAAAATTATGGCATGTGGCGCCGTAAAATCTCCTATGTCTTGGAAGAGAAAGACGTCCTGAAAGTCTTAACTAATGTCCTTCCAACACCTGCTGCAAATGCTCCACGAAGGGATCATGATGCATATGTTGTTTGGAAGCGGAAAGATGCCATCGCTCGAGTCACTATGCTTGAGGCTATGACTGACGACGTGATATGTCAATTTGAGAGACATACCACTGCTTCTGCCATGTGGGCAGCTCTCAAAGCAGACTTTGATGGTACATCTGACGCACGCCTTAGAAGGCTCACCGTTAAGTTTGATAACTTTGTGTTATTACCTAACGTAACCATCAGACAGCATTTGAGAGCAATGCAAAACCTGATAAGAGAGCTTACTGAAGCAGGTGGTACTCTTTCCGATGCACAACAGGTGCAAGCTGTGTTGAAATCGCTTCCCCAAAATTGGGATACAATGAAGCATACGATCACACACAATGACAACATTAAGACTTTCGCGGATGTGGCTCGTCACATTCAGCTTGAGGATGACCGGATGGAACATGAAAAACCAAAAGGTCATGCCCTCTTAACTGAAGGAAAAGACTCTTCTTCGTCGAAGAGTAAGTCCAAGAAAGGCAAGGGACCCCAAAAGAAAGATGGGGACCTATCTGTCACAAAAGGAAAGAAGTCCTTTAAGAAAGGGAAGAAGCAAGCTAAGAAGCGCAATCTTGCAAAGGTTAAGTGCTATGCTTGCAGAAAGCTGGGACATTATGCCAGGGACTGCCCCAATAATAAGGTACTGAACAATGATTTGAGTCATTATTCTTTTGTATCTAGTACTGCTTTTATAGCAGAAGCTAATCCTGTGTGGGTTGTTGATTCAGGGGCCACAGAACACGTGAGTAGAGATCATGGGAACTTCACTGATTTTCGCCTGTTACCAGCAAAGAGCAGATGGCTTTACGTTGGAAACAATGCGAGAGTTGAGGTTAAAGGAATTGGCACGTGCGAAATCAAATTGCAAGGAAGCCAAGCTTTAATATTAAGTGAAGTTCTCTATGCGCCGGATATTCGGCGAAATCTAGTGTCTGTTATTTCCTTAGTTAAGTTTGGTTTTAATGTTAATTTTCATAATAATGTTGTTGACATTAATAATGGGACCGATGTGTTCGGATCTGGTTGTATTTTGAATGATTTCTTTGTTTTAATGAATCAGTGGGATTCTATTTCTTGTTTTTCAATATCTTCGAATATTGATTATGATACATGGCACGCTAGACTAGGACATATTAGTCATAATCGTATGGCTAAATTAACTAATGAGGGTATGCTGGGAGATGTATCAAAAGGGGAATCGTCCCTATGCGAGCACTGTCTTGCAGGCAAGATAACAAGGAAACCTTTCGGAAAGGGAACCAGAGCGGAGTACCCTCTTATGCTTATTCATTCGGATATATGCGGACCTATGAATATAAGGGCACGTCATGGAGCGTGGTACTTCATTACATTTATCGATGACTTTTCACGATATGGTAATGTATACTTGATCTCTCACAAGTCTGAAGCATTAGAGTGTTTCAGGAAGTACCTGAGTTTGGTAGAGAACCAACTCAATTCAAAGGTGAAAGCCTTGAGAACTGATAGAGGCCGAGAATACCTCTCAGAACAGTTTAAAACACTCTGTGATGAAAAGGGAATTGTTAGACAACTAACAATTCCTGGCACGCCACAACAGAATGGTGTTGCTGAAAGAAGGAATAGAACCCTTCTTGATATGGTTAGGTCAATGATGTCTCAAGCAGGATTGCCAATCTCCTATTGGGGAGATGCACTCTTAACTGCGACATACATACTTAACCGTGTGCCTTCGAAATCAGTCACCACAACTCCGTATGAGTTATGGACCGGACGCAAACCGGACTTAACAGTCCTACGACCATGGGGGTCAGCGGCCTATATCCACAACTCATCGCACAAATACGGAAAGTTGGGGTCTAGAGGAAAGAAGTGTATCTTTATAAGATATTCTGAACACTCTAAAGGATATGTCTTCATTGGTGAGAATGAGGACGAATCAGTGACTGAGATCGAGTCTAGAGACGCAGTATTCATTGAAAAAGATTTCCCTAGCAGAGGAAACCTTACAGATTCTGAACCTCTTTATGAGGATGAGGAACATGAAGGTGATACTCAGTTGACTGTTCCGAGTGGGAGGATTGAACCATTATCACCAAATGAAAACGGTGACCACAATCCATCGCAGGAAAGTGATCCTGTCGAAATCCCAGTTCGAAAAAGCCAAAGGGGTAAAACCCCGAGAAGGCGTTTTTCCGTTGAGGGAGCAGTACTTCTCCTCAGTCCAGAAGACGATGAGGAGGATCCTAAAAGTGTAAGAGATGTACTTTCAGGGCCGGCTAAGGAAATATGGCAAGAGGCCTTACAAGAGGAAATGGATTCCATGAGAGCTAACAAAGTGTGGGAACTGGTTGATCTTCCAGAAGGCCGAAAAGCTATTGGGAACAAGTGGGTTCTCAAATATAAGCAAAAGGCTGATGGATCAATCGATAAGCCCAAAGCTCGATTGGTAGCCAAGGGGTATACCCAGCGAGAAGGGGTGGACTATGAGGACACCTTCTCTCCAGTGGTACGTTTTAACTCAATTAGGCTAATACTGGCTTTAGTAGCCAGCCTAGACTTGGAGTTACATCAAATGGATGTAAAAACCGCTTTCCTAAACGGTGTCCTAGATGAGGAAATTTACATGGAGCAACCTGATGCTTTTGTGCAAAAGGGAAATGAACAAAAGGTTTGTAAGCTCCTAAAGTCCATTTATGGGCTGAAACAATCATCTAGGCAATGGTACTTGAAGTTTCATAAGGCTGTAACTTCATTTGACTTCGAGATGATCGAAGAAGACCATTGTGTTTACATGAAACGGTTTGAGGGTAATTTTGTGATATTATCTCTTTATGTCGATGACATTCTCCTAGCTGGGACTAGCCTTAAGGCTGTTAAAACAATCAAAGACTAGTTGTCTTTGAACTTTGAGATGAAAGACATGGGTGAAGCAGAATATATCTTGGGTGTCAAGATAAAAAGGGATCGTTCAAAAAGGATGTTATCAATGTCCCAAAAGACATACATAGCAAAAATCCTAGAACGGTTCAATATGAAAGATTGCAAACCCATGGATACCCCTGTGGTGAAAGGACACCATCTTAGCATGAAAGAATCTGAGGTACAACACATGAAAAGGGTCCCATACTCAAGCGCAATTGGGTGTCTTATGTACGCTATGTTGTGTACTAGACCAGACATATGTTTTGCCGTTGGCTTAGTGAGCCGATTCCAGTCCAACCCAGGAGTGAAACATTGGGAAGCTGTTAAGGGAATTATGAGGTACCTGAAGGGAACCATGGATTACGAGTTGTGCTATCGAGGGAGAAGTCTACATCTTGAAGGATACTCCGACGCTGATTGGGCGGGAGATCTAGATGAGAGACATTCAACCTCGGGATACGCGTACCTACTAAATAATGGAGCTATCTCCTGGAGTAGTAAGAAGCAAACTTGTGTGTCGCTGTCATCCATGGAAGCTGAATATGTAGCTTGTGCGGCTGCTGTTCAAGAGGCTGTGTGGCTCAAGAGATTCCTGGAGCGTTTAGGCATTAATGGTATGAAAAAGGATCCAATCCTTATCCATTGCGACAGTGAAGCCGCAATTGCCTATGCTAAGGACCCTAAGGATCATAAGAGGACTAAACATATAGATATCAAATATCATTTTATTAGAGATATGATCTCTAAGAAACAAGTGACTGTTCGATACCTTTCGACTCACAAGATGTTAGCTGACCCACTCACTAAACCCATTGCTAGAGATGTTTTTGTTAAACATGTAAAAGCTCTGGGTATGAGCAACATTTGATGTTTTTGAACATTTTTTTATATGTTTTTTGTTTCTTGAATAAATTGATGTATTTCTCAATTCAGAATTGTTTTTCGTACATATATATATATACAATGTTGTGTGCCTATACATATATAAATATGAATGTAAAGTATGCAATATGTCGTACAGATCCAAGAAAGGTTGATCCACTCACACGGACAACCGTCTTCCATACATGCAAAGGCATGGGAAGGTAAGACGTGCAAGAGATCATCATGTGTTGATGAATACTTCACATAGTCGACCCAATAAGTTTGGGAAATGACAATTAAAGTCATGATAAGGAATACACATGTATTCCGCCGGATCTGTAGCCAGGTGTAAAGATTCTCCTGTGGGAGTTTAGAAGTCCATTGAGGGACTAATGCCTGTACAGTGATTTTTGAAATCGACATAAGACAATTGGTCAATCACTGTAACATGTAATTCGTACTACATGTGCTTAATTTACCGCAATTGGGATGTAGATGGAAGATCCCTGATCCATAACGGTGTGAGTCCCTGAACAAAAGGAGAGGATACGATCCTCACTGATGATACCCTTATGACTTAGACGGTGTCAATGAAACTTGTTTTTGTGACTGCTACTTTAGACAAAACTCTATGGCTATGAGAGATCCGGCCTTATGAGTCAAAACTGGGCAAGCGGCAAAACCAAGTGGATTTGATGATCAGTCAGAAAGGAATGGTTTAAACTTGATACATACATGTAACGTTGGACTTCCATGATGCATCTCTTACTAGAAGTGCTAGTAAGTGTGGTTTTCCAGGTGTACGTGAAGGCAATTTGAGTTAATTGAGTAAATATTGACTCGTGAGGGATTGAAAATGTCACTTGTATGTGAGTTAACCTAGGGAATCTGAGACAAACGGATTAAAGAATCCATATGCATTGATGTTCTTGCATTCTGATCCTATTCCAAGGATTTCTAGTCTGTAAGCATCTGAACTGCATAAATTGTGCTCGCGCGGTCACTGCGGACGCCCGATACGAAAGCTCAAGAGGAAATGAATCGCAAGATGGTGTGTCCATCAAAAGTGCGAGTGATAATTGATTTAATTGAATAAAATTCTATTTATTAAATAAAACAAAAAGGGTTTTATTAATTCCATTATAAAGGGATAAGTGTAACTCTAACATTAACGATGGTGGTGAGAGGCTCTCATGTGTGGTGAAGCCGTCTTTGAGAGAACGGGTTCTCTCTCTCCAACGTTTCTATCTCTCACAGTTTTCCTTGAGAGGGTGATTCGCTGTGCGAATCTGATTCGGGTTCTTGTAACCCGGTTCTGCGTGAGCTGAATCCTTTGGGATTCTTGTCTCCCTGTTTTTGTCACGGCTTTCTTTGTTCTTATTCTTACAGGAATTCTAGAGATCATGTTCGAGTTTGAAGCTCCGGGATCTAGGAACACCGATAAGCCGGGTAATCACTAAATTCCTTCATTGGTATCAGAGCCACGATGATTCTGAGGCTGGATTTGAGGTAGGCCTTTAATCAATTTTTCCGCTGCGTTGCATGTTATAAAATAATTGTATGTGAATTCATTATTTTATTAATATGCTAAATATATACGTTTTATATTTCTGGGTTTATTGAACATGAATATGTTTCAATGTTGTTTTGTGAAAATTCTTTATCATCTGATAAATTATTCGAATAGCCTAGAATGTTTATATACACGTGTATATTTTTCTTGAATCTGCATATATATGATATGTTCAAATATACTTAGAAAGTTATGGTTCATGTTATGAAATATGGATATGCTTTGAAAGTTTATTTTAAAGATGCATCAGCGAGTATGAATTTGTATGCTTTCTGGATCTGGAATGTTTTCACTAGATAAAGCATGTTCGTGTGTTATTGAATGTTTTTGTAAATAACAAGAACGCGTGTGTGGAACAAGTCAACAACTGTATCCACGATTTCCGGATTATTTTTATGTTGTTTGTTGTTTAAAAATAATAAACCTGTGTGTTAAAAATATTCCGGATTTCCCGGTCAAAAGCGACGATTTTTCCTCACCGGCCGTGCACGTTATTTCGCGAATCTGGGTACGTGTTTTTCGAATTTTTCGAACACCCATAGAAGTAAACGTGTAGATCTTGTCGAGACGATTCCAACGGCGCAAAAATCGCGTCAAACGGAGTTCGGATGAGAAAGATATGACTCCCGGAAGTTTCAGGGTGCCGCCGGGAATGGCGGGCTCGCCGGAGCTCCGCCACCGGGAAAGTCGCCAGGAAAATCGCCGGCGAGGTGAGGAAGAAGAAAGGGTCAGGGGGTAAAACGGTAATTTCACGTGGTTTAGTGAAACTGTGCGTTTATGTGTTCTGGGTTTAAAAAAAAAAGGAAATTTGGGCTGTGGCCCAATAAAAAAAAGGGGGTGATTTTTTTTTGAAACTTCTGGGCCGTCAGTTCAGCCCAGATTAATTTTTTTTTTGGCCTGTTTCATTTTTTTTTTCAATTAATAATTAATTTTTTAATTAATTAATAATTATTTAATTAATTATTTTTCAAAAAAAAAAAACGAAAATCCTTATTTTTTTCCCTTTAATTTTTATGGTATATGGGTCCAAATATTTTTGTTATTTTTTATATTAGACACATAAATTGATTTTGTATCAATGAAATAAGGATAAGTGATCCTTATTTGACCTAATTGATTATGTATCAATTAAATTAATTGTGTATTAATAAAATAGAAATAAGTGATTTCTATTTGACATTAATTGATTGTCTATCAATTAAATAAAAAAAAATGTTTTGATTGTGTATCAATTAAATAGGAATTGAGTAATTTCTATTTTACATATATAAGTGAATAATCATGAATTAAACATACATATATGATGTAAGTTGTCATTAAAATTTATTGAGATTCTTTGTGAATCCTTTAATTTTTTTTTCTTTCTCATGATTAATATATATGAATCATGTGTTTAATTTAAAATATTTTTTTTGGGACCAATGTTTTTGTAAAATTAATCATGTGTTGATTAATAACTCTTCAGGCAACGTAAACCAGAAATTACCCCATGCATCAGTGTTTGATGCTATGAGCACTAACAAAAGGTCACCGTCTACTTCACAAAATGAATCAAACGTTCCATGTGGGAACAAGTCTGTGTGACTGTGGATTCTAAAGATGAAGTGAAAGGACCTGACAATGTAGACATTGTCTAGTACACCTATGAGGACAAGATCATAAATGCGGTTGATGTAGAATACTGTGTGTATCTAATTTCCATTACCATGATCTAGGCCAATAAGGTGAACTACCCCCTCTTCCTCAAATAGGTTTGAAAAAGGTTTTGTCCATGGGATATAAATTTATTTATTGAATTACATGCGTTGTTTTTCTGATTAAATAAATTTAATACTCAAATTGAGTGAGAGTTAAATTTATTTATTTATTGAATTACATGTTTTTTTTTTCTGATTAAATAAATTTAATACTCAAATTGAGTGGGAGTTAAATTTATTTATTGATTGCATATGTTGTTTTTCAACTTAATAAATTTGATACTCCAATTAAGTGGGAGTTTAATTTAATGAATTTCATGTGTTGTTATTCTTAAATTTAATACTCCAAATAAAATTTATTAATGAATTACATATGTTGTCTTTCCATTAATAAATTTAATTGAGTGGGAGTTTAATAATAATATCCAATTGTTGCCATTATTATTTTAAACTATTATAGTTCAGAGAATATAAGAAAAACTTAATAATGAATAGCGAACTAGAATGAGTTGGATGGGGGTCAACCTAGTTGATTCCTGAAAACAAAACTAGTAAGCTACCATTGTTGGCTTTTTCGGAGGATTCATAGAACTATTAATCTCAAGAAGAGATTATTTGTGCATACTTTATAAAAAAACATCAATTTTGATGTCTATATGTATCAAAACAAATTCATCGTTGTCCTTACCAGAAGTGACAAGATGAATGAAGAAAATTATGACATGTGTCGTCATAAGATCTCCTATGTCCTGGTGGAGCAAAAAGTGTCTAAGTCCCAAACGGTGTTCTTCCATAGTACAATGCAATTATTCCATAGAGGGAACAACATGCATACAATGTATGGAAGAGGAATTAAGGCTTTTACTGACGTTGCTCACCAAATCCCGCTTAAGGATGACCAAATGGATCATGTGGAACCAAAAAGGTCAGACAATTTAAATTAAAGAAATTATTTTTCATTAGTTGAAAAGTAAGTCCAAGAATGACAAGGGATCCCAAAAGAGCAAAGAGGATCCTAAAGACTTAAAAGGGAACAAGTCCCTTAAGAAAGGGGGAAACAAGCTAAGAAAGATGATCTTTCGTAGATCAAGTGTTATGCTTGTAGAAATCCCGGCCACTATGCCCAGGGGCATACAGACTGTGTGATTAGAAACCGTCAAAACTTTACGAACTTTCTCTGGTTACCAACAAAAGGCATGTGGCTTTATGTTGGAAACATTACGAGAATTGTTGTCAAAAGGATTGGTACCTACAGATTAAATTTGTATGGAGGCCAATTTTTGACGTTAGAGTGAAGTTCTTGACGTGCCGGATATCCGGTGATATCTTGGGTCTATTATTTCTTTAATTAAAATTTGTGTATAATGTCAATATTGTTGACATTAATAATGAGACAGATCTTTTCAGATTTTGGATATGTTCCAAAAATGTTTCCTTGTTTTAATGAAATTGAGATTTCATTTCTTGTTATTCAACATTATTTAATGTTGATTACGATACATACCATGCTATATATTAGAATATATTTTTGTCATAACGATATGACTAAATTATTCAAATAAGGGCATGTTGTGTAATGTATCAAAAGGGAATAGTCCCTATGTGAGAATCGTCTCGCATATAAGAGCACAAGGAAACCTTTCAGAAAAGGAACCAATGCAGAGTACCCTCTTATACTTATTCAGTTAAATATTTGCGTATCTATAAATATTAGGGCACATCATAGAGCATGATACTTCATTACTTTATCGATGATTTTTCACGATATTAATATGTATGCTTGATCTCTCAAGTCTGAAGCATTGGAATGTTTTGGGAAGTATCTGAGTTTGGTAGAGAACCAACTTAACTTTAAGGTGAAAACCTTTAGAACTAATAGAGGCTGAGATACCTCTACGAACAGTTCAATATATTCTATGATGAAAAGAGAATCGTTATATATATAACAATTCTTGGCACACCACAAGATGGTGATGCTGAAAGAAGGAACAAAGTTCTTCTTGTTATGGTTAGGTGAATGATAGATGTGTCTATCTGCTAAAGAGTGATACACTCTCAGCTATGACATTTATACTTAATCATGTGCCTTAGAAATCAGTCACCACAACACTATATAAGTTATGAACAGGATGCAAGTTGGACTTAACAATCCCAAAACCATGAGGGTTAGCGTCCTATTTCCAAAATTTGTTTTACAAGTTTGGAAATGTTGGGGTATATAGAGCTTCAAGTATCTTTGTAAGATATTTTGTAAACTCTAAAAGATATGTCTTCATTAGTGAAAATGAGGACGGATCAGTGACTGAAGTCGAGTTTAGAAACGCAATATTCTTTTGGAAAAGATTTCCCTAGCAGAGGAAGCCTTATGTATTCCGAAACTCTCCGTGAGAATGACGAATAAGAAGGCTATACTCAGTTAACTGCTCCGAGTGGGAGGATTTAACCATTTTCACTAGATGACAATGGTGACTACAATCCATCACAGGAAAGTGAACCTGTTGAAATCCCAATTCGTAAAAGCCAAAGGGTTTTTCCGTTGAGGGCGCAGTACTTAATCCTCAGTCCAAAAGACGATGAGGAGGATTCTTTAAGTGTCAGAGATACACTTTCAGATCCGGCTAAGGAAAATTGGCAAAAGGCCAAATAAGAGAAATGGATTTCATGAGAGCTAACAGAATGTGGGAAACGATTGATCTTTCGAAAGGCCGAAAAGCTATTGTGAATATGTGAATTCTCAAATATAAGCAAAAGGCTGATAGATCAATCAACAAGCCCAAAGCTCGATTGGTAGCCAAAGGGTATACCTAGCGAGAGAAGGTGAGTCAAGAGGACTCCTTCTCTCCAATGGTAAGTTTTAATTTGATTAGTTTTAAATTGGTTTTTGTAACCAACCTAGACTTGGAATTACATCAAGTGGATGTGAAAATCGTTATCCTCAATGGAGGACTAGAAGAATTGTTTCTTACACGAAACAACCTAAAGCTTTGTGCAATAGAAAAGCGAACAACGAGTTTGCAAGCTCCTACAGTCCATTTGTGGACTGAAATAATCATCTAGACAATGGAATTTGAAGTTTCATGAGAATGTAACTTCATTCGACTCCGAGATGATCGAAGAAGACCATTGTAAAACGATTGTGAGGTAATTTGCGAAATTATCTCTTTATTTTCCTTTCTAGGACTAGACCTATGAAGTTAAAACAATCAAAGACTAATGTCTTTGAATTTCTAAGTGAAATACATGGGTAGAGCAGTAAATATCTTGTATGTCAAGATATAAAATGGATTGTTCAAAGAGGATGCTGTCATTGTCATAACAGACATACATAGCAAAAATCCTGGAATAATTCAATATTGAGTGACTGCAAACCTATGCATACCCTTATGGTGAAAAGACATTATCTTATAGGAGATATGTGCTTGTGAAACAATCCGGAGGTACAATGCATGAAAAGAGTCTCATACTCAAGCGTGATTGAAAGTCTAATGTACACTGTGTTGTGTGCTAGACTGGACATATGTTTTGTCGTTGGCTTTGTAAGCCGATTTCAGTCTGTGAAGCTGAAAATCAAATTATATGATACCAATAGGGTAATAAAGTAAAAGTTGTGCTATAAAGGAGAAAGTCTCCATCTTGAAGGATACTCTAATGCCATTTGGGCAGGAGATCTGGATGGAGGACACTCAACTTAGCAAACTTGATGACACCATCATCTATTGAATCTGAATATGTGGTTTGTGCGGCTACTATTCAAAAAGTTGTGTGACTTAAAAGATTCTTAAAAGCGTATAGGCATAAATGGTATGGATACCATTGCGACAGTGAAGTCGTGATAGCCTACACATTGGATCCTAAGGATCATAAAAGACTAAATATATAGATATCAAATGTCATTTTATAAGAGATGTGATCTCTTAGAAACGAGTTATTGTTCAGTACTATTTCTACTCACTAAATGTTTGCTAATCCTCTCACCACAATCGTTAATGTTAGGGTTACACTTATCCCTATTTATAATGGAATTAATAAAACCCTTTTTGTTTTATTTAATAAATAGAATTTTATTCAATTAAATCATTTATCTGATTTATTAAATAAAATTATATTTAATTCTATAATATTTAATGTGCCCATAAAAGGGCGTACTTTTTCCAACATCTCGCACTTTGATGGACACACCACCTTGCGATTCGTTTTCCTGAGCATTCGTATTGGGCGTTCGCCGTGACCGCGCGAGCACAATCTATGCAATTCAAATGTTTACAAACTAGAATTCCTTGGAATAGGATCAGAATGTAAGGACATCAATACATATGGATTCTCAGTCCGTTTGTCTCAGATTCCCTAGGCTAACTCACACACAAGTGGCATTCTCAATCCCTCACGAGCTAATATGTACACATTAACTCAGATGCCTTCACGTGCACCTAGAATTCCACACTTACTAGCACTTCTAGTAAGGGATCGATCATGGAAAACTAGCGTTACATGTGTGTTTCGAGTTAAGACCATTCCTTTCTGATTGAACATCAATTTTGCTTGAATTTGTCGCTTGCCCAGCTATTACTCGTTAGGCCGGATCTCTCATGACCATAGATGTTCAGCTAGAGTAGCAGTCACAAATACAAGCATCCTTGATGACATCTAAGTCACAAGGGTATCGGTAGAAAGGACAATTTATCTTCCTACATATGTCTGGGACTCACACCGTTATGGATCAGGGATTTTCCATCTACGTCCCAGTTGCGGTTAATTGAGCACATGTAATACGATTTACATGTTACGGTGATCGACCCAATGTCGTATGTCGATTTCTAAATATAATCACCGTACAGGCATCAGTCCCTCAATGGACTCCTAAACTCCCAAAGGAGAATTTAATGCCTGGCTACAGACCCGACCGAATACATGTGTACTCCTTATCATGACACGAATTGTCATATCCCAAACTAATTGGGTCGACCAATGTGAAGTATTCATCAACATATGATGATCTCTTGCACGTCTTATCTTCTCATACCTCCAACAAATATGGAAGACGGTTATCTGTGTGAGTGGATTAACCTTCCTTGGGTCTGTACGACATATTGCATACTTTGCATTCATGCTTTTATATACGAACACATAGCTTTGTATATATGTGCGAAAACAATAACGAATTGAAAAATGCATCATTTTATACATCAAATGTTGCTTGTGCTTAAAACACTTTTTAAGCTAGGACTGTTAAGTCCGGTTTGCGTCCGGTCCATAACTCATACGGAGTTGTGGTGACTGATTTCGAAGGCACACGGTTAAGTATGTATGTCGCAGTTAAGAGTGCATCTCCCCAATAGGAGATTGGCAATCCTGCTTGAGACATCATTGACCTAACCATATCAAGAAGGGTTCTATTCCTTCTTTCAGCAACACCATTCTGTTGTGGCGTGCCAGGAATTGTTAGTTGTCTAACAATTCCCTTTTCATCACAGAGTGTTTTAAACTGTTCTGAGAGGTATTCTCGGCCTCTATCAGTTCTCAAGGCTTTCACCTTTGAATTGAGTTGGTTCTCTACCAAACTCAGGTACTTCCTGAAACACTCTAATGCTTCAGACTTGTGAGAGATCAAGTATACATTACCATATCGTGAAAAGTCATCGATAAATGTAATGAAGTACCACGCTCCATGACGTGCCCTTATATTCATAGGTCCGCATATATCCGAATCAATAAGCATAAGAGGGTACTCCGCTCTGGTTCCCTTTCCGAAAGGTTTCCTTGTTATCTTGCCTGCAAGACAGTGCTCGCATAGGGACGATTCCCCTTTTGATACATCTCCCAGCATACCCTCATTAGTTAATTTAGCCATACGATTATGACTAATATGTCCTAGTTTAGCGTGCCATGTATCATAATCAATATTCGAAGATATTGAAAAACAAGAAATAGAATCCCACTGATTCATTAAAACAAAGAAATCATTCAAAATACAACCAGATCCGAACACATCGGTCCCATTATTAATGTCAACAACATTATTATGAAAATTAACATTAAAACCAAACTTAACTAAGGAAATAACAGACACTAGATTTCGCAGAATATCCGGCGCATAGAGAACTTCACTTAATATTAAAGCTTGGCTTCCTTGCAATTTGATTTCGCACGTGCCAATTCCTTTAACCTCAACTCTCGCATTGTTTCCAACGTAAAGCCATCTGCTCTTTGCTGGTAACCGGCGAAAATCAGTGAAGTTCCCACGATCTCTACTCACGTGGTCTGTGGCCCCTGAATCAACAACCCACACAGGATTAGCTTCTGCTATAAAAGCAGTACTAGATACAAAAGAATAATGACTCAAATCATTGTTCAGTACCTTATTATTGGGGCAGTCCCTGGCATAATGTCCCAGCTTTCTGCAAGCATAGCACTTAACCTTTGCAAGATTGCGCTTCTTAGCTTGCTTCTTCCCTTTCTTAAAGGACTTCTTTCCTTTTGTGACAGATAGGTCCCCATCTTTCTTTTGGGGTCCCTTGCCTTTCTTGGACTTACTCTTCGACGAAGAAGAGTCTTTTCCTTCAGTTAAGAGGGCATGACCTTTTGGTTTTTCATGTTCCATCCGGTCATCCTCAAGCTGAATGTGACGAGCCACATCCGCGAAAGTCTTAATGTTGTCATTGTGTGTGATCGTATGCTTCATTGTATCCCAATTTTGGGGAAGCGATTTCAACACAGCTTGCACCTGTTGTGCATCGGAAAGAGTACCACCTGCTTCAGTAAGCTCTCTTATCAGGTTTTGCATTGCTCTCAAATGCTGTTTGATGGTTATGTTAGGTAATAACACAAAGTTATCAAACTTAACGGTGAGCCTTCTAAGGCGTGCGTCAGATGTACCATCAAAGTCTGCTTTGAGAGCTGCCCACATGGCAGAAGCAGTGGTATGTCTCTCAAATTGACATATCACGTCGTCAGTCATAGCCGCAAGCATAGTGACTCGAGCGACGGCATCTTTCCGCTTCCAAACAACATATGCATCATGATCCCTTCGTGGAGCATTTGCAGCAGGTGTTGGAAGGACATTAGTTAAGACTTCCAGGACGTCTTTCTCTTCCAAGACATAGGAGATTTTACGGCGCCACATGCCATAATTTTCTCCGTCCAGCTTATAACCTCTCAATAGGTCAGTGACAAATGTTTTATGAGCCATCTATAGATAAACACAAAAAAAAAATTTCTCAGT
This sequence comes from Mimosa pudica, assembly GCA_029929735.1. Classification (NCBI taxonomy): domain Eukaryota; kingdom Viridiplantae; phylum Streptophyta; class Magnoliopsida; order Fabales; family Fabaceae; genus Mimosa; species Mimosa pudica. Next base: position 1,868,839 of record JAKELP010000039.1, on the reverse strand, counting down.
AAAGTATGCATAAACAATCTCCTCTTGAGATTAATAGTTCTATGAATCCTTTGAAAAAATAAACAATGGTAGTTTACTAGTTTTGTTTTCAGGAATCAACTTGGTTGACCCCCATCCAACTCATTCTAGCTTGCTATTCATCATTTAGTTTTTCTTATATTCTCTGAACTATAACAGTTTAAAACAATAACAGCAACACTTGCATATTATTATTAAACTCCCACTCAATTAAATATATTAATCAGAAAGACAACATATGTAATTCATTAACAGATTTAATTAAATTGAATCATCAAGGGAAAGAAACAACACATGTTATTCAATTTGATGAGTTCAACTCTTACACATTTGGAGTTTTAAATTTAAGAATATCAACACATGAAATTTATCAAATAGAACTCCCACTCAATTGGAGCATCAAATTTATTAAATTTAAAAAATAACAACACATGTAATTTAATAAATGTAAATTTATGTCCAATTTTGAGTATTAAATTTATTAAAAAGAAAAACAACACATGTAATTCAATAAGTAAATTTATATCTCGTAGTCAAGAAAAGGTTTCCCAAGGCCTTTGAGGAAGAGGGGTATTAGGTTTTCATTGCCAACGGAATTATTAATCAACACATGATTAATTTTCATTAAAAAAAAGGGTCCAAAAAAAATATTTTAAATTAAACACATCTTCTATATATACATACTAATGATGAAAAAAATAAAAAATTCACAAAGAATATCAATAAATTTTTAAACAACTTGCATCACTTATGTAAGTTTAATTCATGATTAGATACATGTATATATAAAATAGAAATGTCTTAATTCCTATTCTTAATTGATACACAATCAATTAAGTTCAAATAAGGATCTCTTATCCATATTTTAATTGATACATAATCAATTAATGTGTGTTTAAAATAAAAAATAAAAAAAAGAACATACATCCCTTAACAAAAAAAAGATTTTTTTTTAAAATAATTAATTCATTAATTATTAATCTGCCAAAAAAAAAAAAAAAAACGAGCCCAGAATTTTTTTTTTGATATTGGGCCGCAACAAAAACAGCCCAAAACAAAACAAACAAAAAAATTAATTAAATAAATCGTAATGGGCCACAGCCCAAACAAATAAATAATTAATTAAAAAAAAGGCTTGGGCCCGAACGCATCGGCCCACTGCAAAAAATTTTTTTTATTTTTTTTTATTTTTTTTTAAATGAATTCCGTTTGGGCCACGGCCCATATGGCATTTTTGCGCCCAAAAACAAAAACCGGACCGGTTCGTTTCAGCCGGTCCAACCAGCTCACAAACCCCTTCCTGAAACGCAATGTTTCATTAAAAGGACAGGGAAATTACGAAAACGCCCCTGGCTCTCCTTCAACCTCTAGCTGCAGCCCTGAATTTCCGGCGAAGTTCCCGGCGAGTTGTTACTCGCCGCCGGCATACTCGCCGAAACTTCCGGAAGGCATATCTCCCTCATCCGGACTCCGTTTGACGCGTTTTTTGCGTCGTTGGATCCGTCGTGATGAGATCTACAACCTTAGGCCTATGGGTACACGAAAACATGAAGAACGTGGTCGCCATATTTTTTTCGAAAAAACGGCTATTTTTCTTGACTTGGTCTTCGTTTAAAACGGTAATATCACATAGATTCCGATTTAATGTGTAACGGTTATATCCGAACAAACCGGATACCGTTTTGACCTTGCTTCTGACGGAACTCAATTCCAACCGAAAATATACATACAATCAAGAACACTTTTTCATTATTCTTAGAACAAAAACTACAGATCTCAGATTCACACATGGGTAAACAACACATATTTAGTCTAGAACAAGGGCTCGCATGCATATGTTCTAATTTCAAATGGGAAAAATTTCACATATTCATGTATGACTTTCACAAGATCACTTTTGCATGTATTCACAATATATACGAGTATTATTTGTTAAAATTGTATGCTCTTATTTTCAGAGAGAAAAAGAAAAAAAGTTCACATACACGCTATTCATTCAATCAGAAAACAAAAAATTGTATGATGTGATAGATAATAGCCATATATTCACATATGTTTGGCAACATATTATTTCTAATTAATCATGAATGGAACAAACATATGATTTCATCAAATAATCACATAGAATATTAAAAAAAATATGCTATTCACGATTAAAAAATACGCAGCGGAAAACAAAATGATTGAGTACCTACCTCAATTCCAGCCTCAGAATATTTAAGGCTCTGATGCCAATGATGGATTCTTTTTGATTGGAGATCGTACCTTTGAATCCGATCCACGGGATGAACTACTCTTACGCTTACCAAGCCACCGGTGTTGGAGCTTGGATGATGAACACCACGGATCACCCGCTCAAGAGAAAAAGGGAGAGAAAGAGTCGCTTAGGTCAGAGAGAATTTGTGTGCTTTCACTCTTGTGTATCAACTAATGAACAGTAGCCCCTTTAAATAGAAAAACTAATGACTATTTAATGGGCCGGGCCCACTAGGCCCATTAGGTCCATTAACCCCATTAAAAGGGCGGACCTTTTTCCAGCACAAACAAAAGGAGAAGTCTACCGCGATAGATTAAAAGCATTTCATAACCAATATTAGTCATTTCACATGTTGCATAAATCTCACAATTAAACACCTCTTTTACATATAACAGAAAATCCACATAATCAATACTTTTCTTCCATAATTCAGTTTACCCAATGCAACAAGATTCTTCATTTTGCTTCAATTCCATTTGGCCATAGCAGTAAAGCAATGTAAAACATATTTTTAAGCACACATGCATGGCAAAACAAAGCAAGAAAATAGAAACTTCCAGAACCAACATGTAGGACCCTTTCATAACTCATATAGACCCCTAATCAAGCTTATAAAACTTAAATCCCTAAACCAAATTTCGAATTTCTCTCCAAATCGCCCAAAAACGAATGAAAAAGGGTATGAATCTGAGAAGTAGAGTTACCTAAGTTTGGTTTTGGTGTTGTATGAGTTGTGGGTGGTCGGCACCACCGTGAAACTCGCCGGAGATCGGCCATTTAGGTGGTTGGCCGAAACAGAACAGCCAAAAAAAACGAAAAAGAATAAAAGAAAGTGAGGAAATCGATCTTAAAGGAAGCATAGATCGAAAACATAAGAAGGCCGAAACTTTACCTTTAATTTCCGCCGCCATCCGCCGCCATGGTCGCCGGAGAAAGAAGAAGAACAGAGAAGTGTGAGGGATGAAAGGAGAGAACGAAGATGATATTTGGGGAGGGAGGACCATGCCGCTGCTCCTCGCCGTCGCTGGAGGAGCTTGCCGGATTCAGAGAGGGAGGCCGAAATCGAAGGAGAAGGGGGAGCAGAGAAGAGCCGACGGTTTGGGAGGGGAGGGAGGCTAGGGTTTGTGAAGGAAGAAGGAGGTGACTATATATGTATAATTTAGGGGAAAACTACAATTAACTACCCTATTGTTTATTCTTAATTATATTTCTAGCCCAGAAGTTTATATATATTACTATTTCTCCTTCTTTTCATCATAGCATGATCTAGATTCCAATTTACTTTTCACGGGAGTTTCTATCCCCAATTAATTCCTTTAACCGTATTTATTTAAATTCCAAACTAACTAAGATTTAATATTCATAATTCGCCCAAAATATCTTAAAATTCCTCCCTAAGACTTTAAATTTCCTAAATGACACCTCAACTATTTCTTATTATCTTTAATCAAAATTTAGGATGTTACAACAAGCATTTCTCAATTTCACAAACCTTCCTATCCTAAAGCCAGTTCAGTTTTTGGTAGTAAAATGATGCAAAAATCCTAACTCCACATATAACAATTCACTTCCAGCCACAAACATAATTCAACATCCCTACATTACAATTGTTTTCCTCTATTCATTCCTACATATTCTCAATTAAAACCAAAAGGTTGACAAACCAACAAAGCTTCACATGCAAGCCCTTCAACTACTACATAATACTTTTAAACATACACAACATACCTTCATCCCAATTAGCTTAGAAACAACAATCATTCATCATCATTCATTTTTTTAATCATGGTTTAAAATAGAGACACACCTATCATAAGACTAAGATTTCCCATTTATTTTATCTATGTGCATTCCAAATTATCACTATTATACATTAACATATATGTATTCATTTTATGCCTAGTTATATATCACTTGAATCCCCATTTAAATCATCCTTATTCACCAACCATTCAGCCATGACAACACAATTGCAGAAAATTTGTTAATCCCACATGCAACAATACATTTAACTCTAACTACACATGCAACAAACAAATCACCATAAACAAATTTTATGAACTCCACACAATATCAATAAAATAATCGACATAAAGTTTATCTCACTTTTCCAAATCATAGACCATGTAGAATCATACCCAAAAGAAAGAAAAACTATCACTACTTACTAAAAGTTTCTTCTAGCCATTTTAACAAACACCTTATGTGCAATGATATTAAAACATTAATTTTTAACTTCCCAATGGTCAATACTCTTTCCCAACAATTTCAAAACACCATTTAAACAACTAAAAACATCAACCTCAAACACTCACATCAAAAATATGTTTGATCATAGAAAAGGGAAAATACTAAAACTTGTAAATCAACAAAATTAAACATTAATCAAACAACCATGCAATACCATATTAACATTCAATGAACTCCTACAACAACAAATTGAAAGTTTCAAACCTCAAATGACCATTTTAGCCTCCCATATGAATTTGATTTACTTCTAAAATTAATCCCTAATCAAAGTTAATTTATGTAAATTAAATTCATACATCACCTTATATATTTTTCTTGACCAAAATGATGCTTAGACTTCAAAGTACTTTTCATAAAATTTCAAATGAATAATTTAATCTCTAACTATTTTTTTTCTTTAATTTCTAAAGAAAATAGGTATAATAATGTCTTGAAATATATTTATCCTCACTTAATGTTTCTATGTTGCTTTCTAATTCTCTAATGATATTCTAAGACCTTAATTAATTTTTTATTGTCTCTAATTTGAAAATTGGGATGTTACAAGAGTTGACACTTTTATTAATGTCTATATACATATTAATAATAAATAAAAGTAACAATTACATTTTTTAAAGATAATAGATACTTTAAAGTCCCAAAATCAAAAAGACAAATGAACCTTTAAACTCTAATTTATGAATCATAGTGCATGATGGTTTGTTAATGAGATCGAACTGGTAAACCCTAAGCTAAACTCAACGCCATATACGAAAGAGGAGTATTTTAAGGACGATGATTCATACATAACTAGATCGGTCTCCCGTGCGTTGCACGGAAGATTTTCATTCCTACGCTAAATAGTGTCTATCTTATACACTAATTTGACAAATGATCATAAAGTAGACGAATGCTTTGCAAAGAAACACAGTAGGCAATTATTAGACCAATAAAATCCCATGTTAATTAGCATCTCTATACATCATCACATGAATTACAATGTTAAAAATAAGCAACTCTATTTCAAAAGAAAATATTCATCATATAAAAGATTTTAAGCCAACTCATAAAGAAAGATGATCTTGATGTGGTTGTGGAGTTGAAGTTTCCCTAGCTGATAATAAAGCCTCTCCTTAAGCAGTGGCTGCAAGGTGGCCGCAAATGTTCAAAGTCTGTTACTCTCTTACATACAATATAACAACATTTATGATTTTCCAAACAAAAGATCTAGATGTCTTGCATTAGAAAAACATTATCAGAAATGATGAAGAACCGAAATAAGTAATAAGATTCAGCATAATCAACAATTAGTAATTAAACCATAGATTACCATATTACCCTGAACCTAAGCATGATCTCTAGTGTTTTATTTTAGGAGTTCATTAGCAGGAAAAGAACCTCTGGTCTCTACCCACACCCTACTTTTAGCTCTCTACCCCACCTTGGGCAAACTCCCGTGCTTTTAGGTCTTCCTCATTTTATGCTTAAATAAAGAGCCTCCTTTAAAATAAACTGAAATACCACAACTACCATTGGCACCATAATCATTTAAAAAACCTTGTAATTGAAAGCTCAAATCCTTTGATGTAGGAAAAAGTACCTCAATCTTCACATTGATCCTGTGCCAAGTGCTATCCAACAGAGCCCACACTTCGTTTACAAAACAACAATGCGTATACTCCCTAAAAGGGAATGAATACATCATGCAAACAATGTAAAACATATATTAAAGCAAAATCACATAGAAAAGAAACAAAACTTGCAGGAAATTGTTGAATTGATGAACTAAAGCATAGATATGTGGGAGATAGAAAGCTACTGTACATCAACCAAAGCGTAGATATGTGGATGAACTAAAAGCATCTATGTTTGCATATAATGTGGATCATCAAATCAACCCTAATTGACATACTTCTAATCAACCCCTAATCATAAAATGTTTTAGACAAAATTGATTTATGGAGAAAGAGTAAAAATAAAGGACCATATGTACAAATTCTTATTAGGTGAAATTAGAAGAGAAGAAAATATATGAACAAAAGCTGTTTTTTTGTAGCTTCCTCTAAAATAAAAAACTATCTCAGGCAAGTTTGTATTTAAAACAAAGCATTTCTCCATTGTAATAAATAGCATGAATCTCTCCATTCTCAGCTTTGTTTCTGGAGACTCCAACTAAGTGGGAGTGTTTGAGTTGTGAAAACACCCATTGCTCAACAAAAGAAGTGCTGAAAAGAAAAAGGGAAATTCATGGATATGCCACATATACAATGAAGCACCTATATAATTAGAAACTCAAACTTCCCTCAGAGAAATGAAACTGTTGTTGACAAAATGTTATCTTCCAAGTGGACTTGGTATAGCAACAGGCCAGCACCAAAATGTTATCTTTCAAGTGGACTTGGTATAGCAACACGCCAGCACCAACCAATAACTAACAACAATATTGTACACCCTTGAAGAAAATTATTTGAGACAAAGATCATAGGATTTTGAAAAAAATAATGACAAATAAAAAAATGAAGAAATGAAAAAATACATTAAAAAAACTTGAACTTGATAGAGCACAAAATCACCCAACAAAGAACCTGTAGAGCCTTCCCCAAAGTTGCACGTGGTGGATTAGTTGATAACTCCAATTGAATATGCTGAAGATCTCTGTCAATGGTTTTTGCTTCATCCCAACCACACCAACCCATTCTCATTTCACACCATCCCTGCAACACATCCAAAAAAACCATTCCTTTCCATAACCAATATATGCGTACAGACACCAACATGCATGTCGCCTTCAAAAAGTAGGAGTAATGCAACTCCCAAATCAGCACATTAGCATATATAAAAAACCCAAACCATAGTCTTGAATATCATTTAACACCAGATATATGACAAAATCAGTTCAACCAATGATATAAATCCACTAAACTAAAACCCTAAAACATTTAAATTATTCATTACCATCAAGCCACAACAACAATCACTTCATTCTCCATATTATGCAAGCAAATCAGAAGCACACCGATCAAATAGAAAACAAAAGACCAAGGTAGCAGCAACAACAAACTCGTGAGAAGCAGGGTTTCAAAAAATCGACCAAATACAAAATGAATCTTGAAAATATCTTCACAAAACGTCATAATCGAAGCTTAATCATCATTTTTATGGGTTTAAAACCCTCTGTTTTCGCAAACCCAGACCGCCTCTTTCTCTAATGTCTCTCTCTCTCCAATGAGACGAAAATTAATAAAAATAAGAAGAGAAGAGGCAAATCACCTGAGCACAAATGGAGCACAATATGTGAAGCTTTGTTGGTGGAGAAGTTGTTGTCATGGTGTGGGACAAATGGGGAAGATTTTGTAGTTGGTCTATGAGAGAAGGGAATCGAAGGCAGGAGAATAGGGAAGAGATGATGAGGCAGCCGTGAGGTGAGAGAGAATGAAGAGAATGGGAAGGGAATCCAAAAAGGAGGTTGGAGAAAAGAGGCAGAGAGAGAAGGGGCAATATAATAATAATATGCTGAAAAGAAGTAGGAGGAGGAGTATGAGGGAAGTTTTAAATTCAAATTCAAATCCTACCAAAAATTAAAGCATTAAAAAAAGAGGAAAGTTTGGTGAATAGTAAAATGAGTCTTGGGATGACACTGCACAGAAAACGATGGAGATAATGTGAAGGAAAAAACTGGCGGGAGGTTTTGCTCTTATTATATATAGGATGTGGTGTGTTGGGTGTGAGGACATAACTAACAAATGTTACCCCAAAATAGACAGTATCGGTAAATTTGCCCTTGCATGAAATGTTGGTTGGTAGATCTTGAAATACACACTATCTTGGTAATAGTTTGTTGGGTGTGAGGACGCACCTAATGGATGTTACCTCAAAATAAACTCTTACCTTGGTAATATGTTTTTATTTAGGTGCAAACAAAAATTGTGCTAGTTGTATTCTTGATAATAGTCTGTTGGTAAATATGCATCTTTTATTAGTCAATTGTGCTGAGTACACTTCTGGTAATAGTCTGTTGGTAAATATGCATCTTTTATTAGTCAATTGTGCTTAGTGCACTTCTGGTAATAGTCTGTTAGTAAATATGCACTTCTTCTAATAGTCTGTCGATAAATTTGCACCTTTTATTAGTCAATTTTGCAGAGTGCACTTCTGATAATAGTCTATTAGTAAATTTGCACCTTAACCCATGAATGAGAGACAACAATAGTTTCTCATCAGCAAAAATGAAATCTAGACCGTTGATTGAAACAGATCTAGTCATTGAATTAAATGAACAACAACATATCCAAGCTTAGCCCAAACCAGTGACCATGGTCAACTCTCGGGTTGGGTTGGGAATTAGGATAGTGGGGAACGTTAACGTTGCTGTGCCATTTCCTACCTACTTTTCCTATTCATGAGCTACAAATTAGAAACAAATAAAGAAGAGTACCTTTGTTTGACAAGAAAGTGACGTTGGAATTGAAATAAGGAGATGGAAAGGTAATTTCCATATATCCCAGGGCCCACAAGCTTTCTCTCTCTATCTCACACTCTTCATGGGCCCACAAACTTTTACATCTCATCATTACCTAATTTATCTCTACTTTCCATCTTTACCCCCTTACACTCAATTTCATTTCCAATTCCATTATACACTTTCCTGCCAACCAACCAAAGAGGCCCTAAATATATATACCTCAATTCTAATTTAAATACTTGTTGACTTGTTTTGCCATTTCCTATGTACTTTTCCTACTGATCAGCTACAAATCAGAAATAAAAAAGAAAAAAACAGAGCATTAAATGTTATGTATGTTGGTCCAAAAACAAATTCTAATTTAAATGCTTCCTGTGCCATTTCCTTTTCCTACCTACTTTTCTTACTACTCTTTCTTTCAGCAATGGATGAATCCGCCATACTCTCCGATCAACTCATCGTCGACGGCGTAGAGACGCCGGCGGCTTTCCTAACCGACGGCACATTGCGGTTTCCCGGTGGAGCTCGCAAGAGTTTGCGTGTTGATAGAGAGGTTCTCGGCTTCGTCACTGATGACGTCAGCATCACAATAAAAGCCGTCGTGGAATCCGAGGATGGCTGCTGCGGTGGAAGCAGTAGATTGGTTCGAAAGGATTTTGTGCTTCAGCCTCTGTCCCAGGAATCGCTGAGGCTTTGGTGTCTTAAGCTTCGTGAATACATTGATTCTCTTTGTAAGCATTTCATGATTTTTCTCGCCTTTGTTTTAGAGATATGATTGCCTTATTTCATTAGTTTAAGGTGCTAGTTGATGAGCTACTTAAAATGACTCCTTTCTTATGTTTCTAAATATTAGAGCTAATAAGGTAATTAAAAATTGATTTTTTTCTAAATTCTTTCTCTAAAACTAAGCTAACATGATCTAATAATATACAAAATATGTTATGATTAAAAAAAGTGATTCAATTTGCTTTTTATAATTCTCCAAAAAAGTCAAGTAGCTCTAATATTTAGGAACAGAGGAGTATGACACTTGCTCCTTCTAAATATAAGGCTCATTTACCTATATTAGTTAAGTTACATAAAATCATGTAATGTTACCTAAACACCATAAGATTCTACCTTTATTCTCATGGAGTATCTTTTGATTGTTTAATTATCGAGGAGTATCAATTGGGATAATTTGGAGACATATTGAGAAAAATTAGACAAATGTCTTATATTCAAGAGCAATCTTACCTCTCCAAATAGGTTATTTATGTAGGTACGGAGTAAGGGTTACCAATGCACCTTAATCATCTACCTTCATCCTTACCTTCTATCTTTATTTATTGAGGAGCATTTAAAGGATACTTTTGAGAAAAGTTAGGCACAACTAAAAAGAGGTCTTATATTTATGGCCGAACTTACCTTCTCAAATAGTTTCTATATTTAAGACCGGTGGGAGTATGAGAGAGTGTAGCTTTTTCCATGTAAGGTGCACACCTTGATATTTGGATACTCAATTTTATTGCTATAATGTGATTTAGTTTCTGAATGTTTTGGGTTTGATAATTTGGGATTGAATATATTTTCATGATAAGATGCATTAAAAGCCGGACCAACTGGTGGTTGTATGAATTGCGTTTCTGTTTATTTGCCTCCATTTTCTAGGGACTTGATGAATCTGGTATCACTGAATGTGTTATAGGTATCACTGCATGGTTAATCATTGATCTTAGGATCAGAAAAGTTAACGAATAAAATCTAACTTCCATTACTTAAACAGTTATTGATTTTATTGACATCAATGGAAAAATTAAATTTTTAACAGTAGTACCTAAAGACATGTTTGCTAATGAATTTTATCTTTTTAAAATTTTTTCTTTTGTGTCATTTTGAGATCTTTATCTTACTTTTTCGATTGGAACTAATGTAGTCTAATACCCTTTCCAAGCATTTGAAGTCTCACATTCACTGGCACTGGGCTGGTTCTCTTCCAATCTTCTTATTGGATATTTAGTACAGGGTACTGTAGAAAGTATTTAAGTGATGGTTTTTCTACCTCAATAACTAGCATTTGGGGGTGGGTTCCACATCTGACTAAGTGCCCATCAATCCTCTTTTGCAACATAATGGTCTTTGTATGCATTAGACTCTTTATACTTCTTTTATCATTTGGCTGACTCCGAAATTTAATTTTTTAACAGAAAATCTGAGTTTCTTATTTTTTTCCCAGACTCTTTATATCTGATATTTTTTTAATTAATTCTGCATTATATTACTAGTTCATATCATTAATATGAAGGGAGCAAGTCCTTTTGACTTCTAGATTTTCCACATAGCAGGCTTCTTCATAGAGTGTTTCCATGTCTGAAATATGTAGCTAAAGTTGAGTCTTTTCTCAACAGGTCGTCCTAAGAGACTATTCATTTTTCTTAATCCATTTGGTGGGAATAAAACTGCCCCCGTGATTTTTAATGATCATGTAAAACCTCTTCTTGAAGATGCTGAAATCCAAATCATAGTCCAAGGTTCTGATTCTTCCACAGTTTTTTAGTTTCTTCCCTTCTTCTAGTTTATCTATTGACTATTCATCTTTTTCTTTTGATGTTTATTTAATTATCTCTGTCTGTACTATACTTTTCCCTCAGAAACCAAACATCAGCTTCATGCAAAGGAAGTTGCTCATTCCCTAGATATTTCTAGGTGTGATGGGATCGTATGTGTTAGTGGCGATGGAATCTTGGTTGAGGTAGTTTCCTGCCTTTTAATATAGTATCTGTTGCACTAAGTGCCACCATGACTATCTTGATTGGTGGATGACTTTAAATGTTGACCCTTATTCTATCCCTTGATAGTTACATAGCAATGCGTCATTTTGGGAAATTATTGTCTTTACATGTACGATGAAAAAAAGTACTTTTAAATTTATATAGTTGTATCTAATCTTCTGCAAAAGGAGATAGGGAAAGAGGATTCTTTGTTTATCTTTTTGGAACAACAACAAGAAAGCCTTATCCCACTGCGTGGGGTTGGTTACATGAATTGTACTTGCCGTTGTCGTTTCTCTGTGTTCATGAAATTCAACAAGGTTTTACATTTGGCTGTTGAGGCCTATTACAACCTTCCTCCTTCACCCGGGCTTGGGACCTACATAAACATGGGCGGAGTTTTTTGTTTGTCAATGGGACCGTGAAAGAAAAAAGGATTGATATGTTTATAGTGGTAGTTATAACCAAACTCATTAAAATATTGTTCATATGTAAACTTGAAGTCATTATACTGATAAACAGCCTTTTGTCCATATATTTGAAGAGATAAAGTGAACTACTCGTTAAGATCATCAATTCATATTTCTTCTTGTGTCTACTGACTTTTCTAGCTTCTCATTTTGATGATTAGCATGGTCATGTTGTAGTTCATGCTCATAAATAAAATCATCATGGTGTAGTTTTCCTCAATCATAGACCATGTATCCTGAAGTGCTCTTACATTGACTGACTTGCTACATGTCTATAGGAGTTTCTTTTTTCTAAGCTTACAAGAACCTTGCGTTTTTGTAGGTAATAAATGGACTGCTTGAAAGAGATGATTGGAAAACTGCCATAAAGATACCTATTGGCGTTGTTCCTGCAGGTTTGTTTCTCATTTGATTTCTTGTTAGTTATAGTTTATTTAATTGGTCTTTAAACTAAATCTATGCAAAATTAATTCATTGTTATTTTTGTTACTAGTTGTCTATCCTTTGCTTCATGATAGCACTAGGTTCTACATTTAAAAATTGAGGCTTATTTGTGGAACAGACAATTATTTTAAATCTTGATTATAATAATTCCACTTAATACCTTTCTGGATGTAGTTCCAAAATAGTGAACTGCATATGGCGTCCTTGCTCTTTTCCCACATTCACATGTTATAGAAAACTTTAATGGACAGAGGTACAGTTAATGCAATGGGAGCATGTAGTTCTCATTTGTATGAACTATAATTTTATTCATACTAGAGTTACCAGATAATGCAACAAAAGTGGGAGTTGAACTAAAATTTCTGAAACAAGAGCTCAAACAAATTTGGATCAATGTTGGATATGGTCAGGAGGATATAAGCGTAGGTACCACAAGTAAAAACAACTTTGCAAATCAGTGACTGCTTATTAAAATATGAAAAACAAATTTACATAACAAAAAAGCGAATCAAGCAAATAAAGTTGAAATTACTTAAATCTGTTAATTTTATGCTCACAAGTGATCAGGTCAAGACCACAAATTATCTATTACAAAAAAAAAGTGAATAATATCCATAATAATCCCTTGAATGCATTATAATTATAATTACTGACATATGTTAATTATTATGCTGACTGGGTAGATTGATTCTAATGGCTGTGGAATAGCTATAATTTAGTGTTCTTTCTTATATAATGTGAAAGAACCCTCAGTTGTGAACTTTGAATACTGTTTGGGATGTGCAAGGCAGAGTTATGATTTCTGTGTAGGGTTTTGGACTGCAGGGATCTGGGCAGGCTGTATTAGAAGATTCTTTTTGATGAAAAAGATTCTAGAGGGAATGATTTAGGGGAAAATGGAGAGGTGATAACAGATGGAGATATATGTAGAAACATAAGTTCCTGCTATGAGAGTTGTAACTGAGATGGAAGTTTAGTTAGACAGTTATTAACTAACTCTATGTATAAGCCCTTTTATAGGGTTGATTCTTAAGTTGCTGATGGGCATTAGTTGGTGCCTAAGCATCATGTGGAGGAGCATGCAAGTAAACTGTTGGCACTGTGAGTGGTTTATAAAGTTGAGCAGTTGAAGTTGATATATGGACAGAGAGGAATGGGGAATGTAAGAAACTCTAAAGCTTCTTTTGGTATAGATAATGGGCTTTGCAAGTGTTAATTAATAGAGTAGATGTGAAGACGAAAAGTGGTGGTGATGAAAAAGCTATTAAGTGGTGATCATGTGCATCACTTGGGTCAGAATTAAGACTGCCCTGTGCTGAGTCGGCCCACCAAGATGGGCTTTTCAAGATTCCATTGGGATGACATCTTTGCTTGGGTAGCTGGATTGATCAAGTAGTATGGAATCTGTTAAAAAGAGGGAGAGGGATACTAAAGAGAACACTAAGTGAATTATTTGAGCGGGACCTATTAATTAACAGGGTAAAGGTGCAAAAATACCACTGTAAATTGTCAAAAGTGCAACTGGCACCATATTAAAACCTTGGGTGCTACACTACCCATCATAAATTCAAACGGTCAAAGTTAACATATTAGACAGGAAATCAAATTTGCACCCATTTAAATTTATATTGGGTAGTTTTCCACCCAAGGTTTAAATATGGTGCTAGGCACTTTTGACAATTAACGATTGGTATCTTTGCACCTTGACCATGGTTAATAATTTATTAAAAATGAAATTTCCATCGTGCGATTCATGTAGCTGACCTTATCTACCGGGATAATGCTCTATTGTTGTTGCTATTTAAGGAGTTGAGGGTGATGAGATGGCTTTGAGGATTCAGGGAGAAATGGAAAGAAACTGGTTGTACCCATGGCTTTGGTAATCAATTCCTCAAGGACTGTGTAAATAGTCTATAAATAGATTTTGTTGGTTTACACAGAGGTTTTTGATAGATTTTGTTGGTTTACACAGAGGTTTTTGATGACTGCTAATGGGTAATTCTGCTTTCTCTCTCTCTCTCTCTCTCTCTCTCTCTCTCTCTCTCTCTCTCTCTCTCTCTCTCTCTCTCTCTCTCTCTCTCTCTCTCTCTCTCTCTCTCTCTGATTCTTCTCAATGCTAATTAGTTTAAGTCTCTCCTCTGATAAGTTAATTTCATCTTCTTCTTCCTGATGAGTCATTCGTTGTGAAGGTACGGGAAATGGTGTGGCGAAATCTCTTCTTGATTCAGTTGGTGATCCTTGTACAGCCGTGAATGCTGCTCTTACCATTATACGAGGTTGATGATCATTTTCATTTTGCAAAATACGTTTTATTCTTGTCATTTTTTTAGTCTTGTTTCATCTTGTTAATAAAGTATCTGCATATAAAATATTTACAGGTTATAAGCGATCACTAGATGTGGCTACAATCACACAAGGGGAAACCAGATTTTTCAGTGTATTGATGCTTGCATGGGGTAGATACCATCCCCATATGTTTCTATATACTTGTTTATCATGGACTAAAAAGACCAATCTCTAGTTTTCACCATGAGGCCACCAGTGTTTGGTTGTATCTTTTGAATATATTATTCTATTTCAGGGCTGATTGCAGACATTGACATTGAATCTGAAAAATATCGATGGATGGGGAGTGCTCGTTTTGATTTTTATGTTAGTAAGCTATTACAATTTTTCCTTGACATGTTCTTAGTAGTATTTCTTTGTCTTAACTGCTGAGCGTTTTAATTGGAAACTGGCATTAATGTTTTGGAGCTCTTGGTATCTTGGTCTTAGGAAGAGACTCTAACATCTTGAATGATAGGGAAACAGGGAACGTGAGTTTTGCTTTATTCGTCTGTTATCCAAAAACTTGTAGCTCTAACTTAGACTTACACTCTGGTTATATTTTTTATCTATATTATTATATTTGAGTAGTGGATCCTTCACTTTTCATCTGTACGTTCATTGTATGTCTTGCTTTGTCCCATTTAGTTTGAAGGGTGATTTTGGCTTCTCTTTTCCCTGACCAGTTGAGTGGGGGGCTTGAGGTGTAAATGTAATTTTTGTTATTAAATTCCTTTCACTTCAGATGTGTTAAGTTGATGTTTGGAGTTTCTTTTATCATTGTTATACTTCTGAAGTTTGTTTTCTAAATAATTGATTTAATTTATTTATGTATTGTGTAGTTGATTTTTTGTTTATTTTTAAAATTTTTTGTTCTAGGCTCTTAATCGAATATGGAATTTGAGGAATTACAATGGACGTCTTTTTTTCGTGCCCGCACCTGGGTTTGAAACTTATGGAGAGCCTGTTAGTTACCCTGCCAAATCCACTAACGTTGACAGCAACAATATTCCACATGAAGTGAAACCTGTCAAGTTACAAAGGCTTGGGTATCAGGGATCTGACATCAACTTGGAGAATTTGAGTTGGAGAGTTATAAATGGACCATTTGTTTCTGTCTGGATGCATAATGTTCCTTGGGGTAGTGAACAATTGATGGCAGCACCTGCAGCACAGGTTGGTGGATGTATCTGAATTTTTTTCTTGGTCGAGATGTATCTGAAAATTACAAGTATAAATTTCCATAGTTTGTGCCCATTTTTCGATCTTCCTGAAACTTGAAGGGAGTTAGTTGAATCAACTTGTTACAATTTGAATGCAGACTTCATAAAGATAATACACATAAGTAACAGACATCATAATTCAGAACACCTATTAGCAGATTTTTCAGGTCTTTCTCTTTTTGTTGTTTTAACTAGGGAAAAATCATAAGATTTAAGATGTTAACATAGTACTTTTTAAGGAAATCCTTTCTAAACGTTTAGGTTGTGTTGAGAGGTGAGGGATGCAATAAGTTGTGTTAGTTGTAGAATCTAAGTCAAGTCATGTCAGAAGATTAAGTATGGAGTTTGTAGTTGCCTGTATGTATATGGGCTGTAAATGATGCTCTGAGCCTAGTTCCATTAACATGGATGTCTGCAGGGTTAGAAAAAAATTAAATGGAATGGAAAAGTAGGGAAGAATAACTTTGTTTGGTAGAAGATATAAAAAATTTAAGTGAATGATGAATATAATATAAATGGAAGTGAGGTGAACTTCTAATTGTTAAGTAGCTGCTAATGAGTAGTGGCTACTAAACTATGAGAAGAAATCTTAAAAAGTATTATGGGTTAAATGGGTGGCTTGGTCCAAAAAGGCCTGTTTGACTGCCACACGACTCAGCAAATATGAAACCTATTTAGATGATATAATTTCTCAATTGATTTCATGATTTGGTTCGTCTTGCACTTCAAATTAGATTTATCTAAAGTACATAATTTCTTATGATCTGAGAGATATTCATCTGTGATATTTAGAGGCATTATTTGACTCCTATGTCATGAAAATTTTTGGTAATGCAGTTTTCAGATGGTTATGTGGACTTGATCATTACCAAGAATTGCCCAAGATTACATTTATTGTCAACAATGTCTGATTTGAGTAATGGAGGTCATGTGAAATCTCCGTACGTCATGTACTTTAAGGTGAGATCACACAAACGTTAAGTACTTTCCTGTCTGCAGCTATGAGCTTTTAGATTCATGTTCTTTCTTTCATTGCTTAATTTGTTTCCTAGAACTTAATTTCAAGAAAATGCAGGTAAAAGCTTTCTCCCTAGAACCTGGATCACGCCTAGAGGATCAAGAGAAGGGAGGGATCATTGATGTAGACGGTGAGGTTCTGGCAAGAGGAAAAGGAACTTACCAGTGTGATAGGAAAACTTTAATGACCTATGATCAACTTCAAGTGACTGTGGATCAAGGTTTAGCTACTCTATTTGCTCCTGCATCAACTTCTTAATTTCTTAGATTATTGTGTGGTATTATGTGTGTGAGCGATTTTCCTTATATTTATGGAAGAATATAAGTGTGCAGCTAAAAGGGCTGAAAATGAAGAATAGAAAACTCACTTTTGTCGAACAAGTCAACTAAGCAGTTCTAATGATAATATGCAGTTTAGTGAAGCCCATATTGGTCATTTTATCCATATATGGCATGAATAAATTATACAAAAAAGTGTGTTTAATTGTCGGGTTGAATATCATTTTAACTAATAAACTATTTTCAAAATATCAATTTCGCCAACAAACAGTAAAAGGTCTTATTCTAATCAATGAATAAAAAATGGCACATTTTGACCAACACAGTTAAATGTGATTTAACATTGTTAATAAATTGTGTAACATCCTCTAGAGGTATGCCACGTTGATTGTTGACCTTGCCTTCATATAAACACATGAAATATCTTATCATTTCATCGAAGAAGAAGGAAAATGTTTGAACCCTAAATCAGAAAGAACCAACAAAATGCCTTCCCTTCATATCTCATCTGCGAATCTGAAAAATTCGAAGCACGAATGGTAAAATCATGGTGATGTTCTCCTTGTCATTTTCTTCTACTATGGAGAAAAAACCAAGTTTTGTGAATTTGAGAATCGCAAGGTAAAATATGAGGGACCAACAACATTTTGCGACAAACATCTTTTACCTACAGCAAGTTGGACTTCAAGAACTGACAAAAACCTAAGGAGAAGGTTCTATCGATGCCCATCTAGGACATTCAGCCCATTTAGCCCATCCATCACTTCCCTACTGACCCTAATTTCGCCCCCTTCATACAATTCAAAGTCATATTAATCAATGACACTTTCTTCTGTGTCTAAACTACTTGATTTGTTTTCCCTATGAGTGTTGTCCTCACTACCCGAGTCATTGTCAAAGTCCTCTCCAAAGTCACTAATACCCTCAAACCCACCAAAATCTTCATAATCTACAATATCATTATTTTCAATGGTTTTTCAAGTTCATCCTCAATCTCACGTTATGGTTCATGCTCAATTTTATCTTCAATCTTATCTTCAATATCAACTATAATCTCAAGTTCAATGTCAACTTCACCATTACCACTTTCAGGTTCTTGTCTTACATTCCCATCACCATCTTTCCCTTTCAATATAATTTCTCGTTCAAGTCTAAATCAAAAGCTTTGATTCTTCCCAAAGTTCTTATATGGTTTTTTGTTGCTAACTCATCATCTTTGCATAACTTTTCCCACATGCCGTGAATTGATTTCAGTTGGTGAGAGGTGCACTGCAATTCTCTAATTAAGCTCTTCCATGCCAGCATCATTGTCCCATTGGTCTGCATATTTCCCATTTGTTGCCATGTCACCTGCCATTTAGGGAATATTGCATTTTAGTCGAAGCTTTCGTGGAAGTTCACTACTCAATGTGCAAACAAACATTAACTTCAAAATCAATAGAGTTAAATATCATTCTGGCCAATAAACTATTTTCAAAATGGTCAATTTGGCCAAATAAAAATGCTTATTCTGGCCAATGAACAATAAAAATGGTTCATTTTGGCCAATGAGTTTGTGGAAAATATTAAAGTACCCTTGGGACTTAATTTCATATAATTTTCTGAAGATGTGGTTCCCACATTTTAAAATAAAAAATTACACAACCCCACCCCACCCCTCTCTCCTCCCTTGGTTCTATTATTGGGAGATGGACATTTAAAAAGGTCGTTATGGGACTATGGGACTGAAGGAGTACTATTTTATATTTACAATTATAATTTTTAACTGCATAGGTATCCTCATGTAAAAAATATACAACAATTTGTAAGAAAAGAAAATTTCAATTTTTACATGGAAAAAACTTATGTTCAGTTTCTTACAACAAGTTTCTCCAATTCCCCAATTAAAACATGACACCTGGATAGGTAGACACGTCAGCATTAAAGTTAGAAACTTCCCGTCCCTCATAGTGTCTTCCGTCTTTTCTTTTTCTTTTTCTGAGGCACAGGGCAATTTTTGGCAATGTTCTCCTTCTCTTTCTTAGGATTACTTTAATAGCATGGCAGTACACCTTTTACTTGCCTTTTGTTTTTTGTCGTGTATTAATCATTCAGTCATAGTCTTTGTCTTTTCTTACCCTTTAAAAACAAAAAAGAACAGAACAAAAGAAAGGGATAATGCCTCCAATCAAAGAAAGATAAGGATAGGCGTGAGTGGAAAGTACTCTTATCCTTTAAGCAAGTGGTTGGGGTTCAATCCCTGGACAGACCAACTATCTACCCCCTATATGGGACTTCAGCACAACGAGGGATTAATCACAGTTGACACACGAGTGGGGATACCCTTGAGTAACCAAAAAAAGAAGAAAAATAAGGATAAAACAAGGGTTAAGGGTCAAATCTAGCATTCTACCAGCATAAACAAGAATTTGATGGCTCAAATGTAGCAAACATCTATTAAAAATGGCCCAAATCTAGCATTTCTGTCAATTTTAATGGGTTTGACCGTTAAGTTTGACATGGTTATGTCACGTCACCTGCCATGTCACCCAGTTAGGCCATGTCACCTGTCACATCACCCAATGGGCCCCTTACTATCCATAATTGGGTGGCGTGGCAGGTGACGTGACCTAACTGGATGATATGTCAGGTGACGTGGCATGATCAGGTCAAACTTAACGGTCAAACCCATTAAAATTGACAGAAATGCAAGATTTGAGTCATTTTTAATAGATGTTTGCTACATTTGAGCCATCAAATTCTTGTTTATGTTAGGTGAACTTTTGGTAATAGTAGAGTGCTAGATTTGATCCTTAACTATAAAAACAAAATCGGAGAACAAAACCGCCCATGTGGCATTTGTTGGTTTCTGAATGGGCATTAATGATCCCCTTGCTTACAAAAACTCTCCCCTAAGTGGAAACATAATCGATAATCAAAAACTCTCTTGATGCCTCGCCGGTGGACATCACATACAAATGTGAACCCAAGTTGGAGGTTTTACGATTTTCAAAATCAACCAATTGTACAAAATTCTGGTGAGTAGTTATAGAGAGGGAGGTGAATCGGAACAGAACAGACAGAATAGACGAAAGACATTATAAGGGATGTGAAGTTTCTAACTTTATTGCTGAACTTATCCAGGTGCCTTGTTTTTAATTAGCGAACTGGAGGAACTTGATGTAAGGAACTCTACATAAGTTTTTTCCTTTTTACATTGAGATGTAGGTTTGCTTTAAACCTATTTTTATATTCGAGTCTATAAAGTCATACCTCTAAACAAACTTTAAATTAGGTCATGCCCAAGCCTATAAAAACCTATAAAAAGCTTCAAGTCATACTCAAGTCAGTATTCCACAAAATTGACTAAATCTATTTAGCACAAGACCAGTCTCCACCCCTCCTTTCCAACTGCCGAGTGCCTTGCCCACCGATATTCATAGCCCAAATAGGACCTTTTTCCTAAGCATATTATTTTGGAGAAAATGTTGGTGTATTTTGATATGCGACAAGTGTGAATGCCCTCCACCACTAGGCCTCGTGAACACCCCACCATCTAGGGACGTTCACAAGACACGGTGGGATAAGAACAACCTTATGTCGTGTCACGCTCCAAAAAAGGCATGAGACAAGGTTTCCATCTTGTGTTCCATCCTGTCCCGATCGAGAATCGGACGTGCAGGGAAAATCCCGAAACTTTTTTTAATACGAAAACCTACTTATATATATATAATCACAAATATATTTAGAACGGGATGGGATCGAGTTGACCCCATCTCGTGCCCTGTCCCATCCTGAAGATGAATTTTGTCATGTCCCAAAAATTTTCAAGATGGGATAGATGGGATCGGATGGGACGGGAAAAGTTTACACAGCCCTACTACTATCACTGGTAAGATTTTGAATCCTTATTATCTATTTATACGATCAAACTTGAAGGTTGATCAGTTTTCAACTTTTTTATGGCCATTTCGATTTCCTCTCGTATCGATTAGTATAATAAATTTTCAGAAATTGAACTTTAAACTTACCCATAAGGAATGTAAATGTAGATTGACAATTATCGACAATTAAAATAAAAATGATCATCTCATTTATTGCTCTTTAAAGAGCTCTCGTCCAATGATCATTCTTCGGACCTCACTCGTTCCTGCTCCAATTTCATATAACTTTGCATCTCTAAGAAGACGACCAACTGTATACTCATTCACATAGCCATTTCCCCCCAAACACTGTATAGCCTGCATATTTGAAGGAATAAATAAATAAACAAAAACCTTGCTATTCTATTTTTATATTATAGAAATAGTTTATCAAATTATTTTCAAGGCAAGTTTTAAAAAGAAAAGAAAACCAAAAACATAAATTCTAAAAAAACACGTTTGAAAAAAAAAAGAACAAAACACTTGTTTAGAACAAATATTTTAAAATCAACTTGGAGGACAAAGGAAAAAATGGGAAAATTGCACCGACATCTAAAACAAGAGATTTAATATCGATAGGCCTATTGACAACTTCAATATTTAATCAAGGCTATACAAGTTGTTGGTAGTGGTAATTAACAACTCATTGGAATTTCTATGAAATTAAATCTCTAAATTGAGACCAGTGTGCAATTGTCCCAACAAAAAGAGATTGGAGAGTGCAACAATGATAGACAAAGCGTTGGATTACTAAGAGACAATATAACACGAATGCAAGCATCAAGAAAGTGAGCATTAGCATTGACATGAGTTAAAAGGAGAATAAGGAAGGGGGAAAAAAAGAAAAACGGCAAGAAAATGTTGAGTTTAAAGTTTTTAAATTTTCAACCGATATTCTATTTTTTTACCTGCAAAGCAACCTGGGTTGCTCTTTCAGCTGCATAGAGAATGACTCCAGCACAATCCTGCAGTTGCCATAGCATTAAACAAATCTAAGATGAGTTTAACACTGTTACCCTAACAAATAATTTCTAAGTGCTTTATTAATTTGCAATGACAACCAATTATGAAGTGTACAACAAGATCAGAGTATTTTAAAATGTCACAACAGAACTAAGAATCAACGTAACCTTTCTTTTCTGCCAGCAAAATCAGGGGATCTTGAATTGAGAAAGAGGGGGAAAGATAATCTCTACCATAATACAATATTGTTGGACTAAACTAAGTAAGGATTATAGATCATAAAGTTAGTACGAGATAACTTTAGCCCAACTCTATTTTGTGAGGTCTGAACAGTTTATGGATTGATAATCTAAATTTTAACTTAACTACATACTGCAAAACAATTTATCGTATCAATAACAATATGAAACACAAATAATTTCAAAAAGTGCCAAAATTTCATCTATAGAAACCAACAAAACCACTGTCGAAGGATAAATAACTAATGAAAAAAGTGTAATTATAGTTTGTACAATATATCTAGACGCACCTTTGGATTAATTGTTCCATTGTCACAATCTCGGGCAACAGAATATACGTAAGACCTAACAAAGAATTATTTCCATGATATGAGATGATAGAAAAATAAAACATAATATTACACATTGGCATTACAATCCTGTACCTTGAAGACTGTAAAGAAGTATACATATCGGCAATTTTCCCCTGAAATCATTGACCAATAACAGTATGAGGGCAATATACAGGTGTGCCATATTACCTGTAGAAGAAAAATGATAATCTGAACCTGTATAAATTGAAATTCCCCGATAGGACGTCCAAATTGCTCCCTTTGTCGAACATAAGGAAGAGCGACATCAAGACATGCCTGCATAATACCTAAAGGACCACCTGACAAAACAAGCCTCTCCAAATCCAATCCAGACATCATGACATAAACTCCTAAACAACACACAAAAAGAGATGGTTATATTAATGCATAATACCTAAAGAACCGCATATGATGCACATTATATGGTATATGAATGCTACTATGACAGGAAACTAAGAGTGAAAGTAAAATCAGTGACACACTCTACTTCAATATTAAAATTAGTAACATTTATAAACATTAACACACAAAAGTTTTATTGAATAATTCCTAAAGAATTGGTTTTTTTTTAAAAAAAAAAATTAGAGCTCTCCCGATAGGTCAACTGGTTAATATTATTGCAACATACTTTAATAGGGCAAAGGGGCAAAACTAGCCACCGTAATTTTCCAAATGGACAACTTTGGCACCCGTAAATTGGATGGTGCAAAACCGGACATTATAAAGGAAAATGGGACAAATTTAGCCACGCCGTTAAGTTGAAGCTAACAGACGTGAGTGTTGGCGTGGGGCCCACCTTCATTAACCTCTAACTTCAACTTAACGGCGTGGCTAAATTTGTCCCATTTTGCTTTATAATGTCCGGTTTTGCACCATCCAATTTACGGGTGCCAAAGTTGTACATTTGGAAAATTATGGTGGCTAGTTTTGCCCCTTCACCCTACTTTAATATGCAGCATAGTACAATCTGTTTTATACACACTTTTATGAATAAAAAGTGTTCCAGAAGAAATTGTAAACCTTTTCCTTCTTGTCCAAGAATATTTTCATTTGGAACAAAGCAATTCTCAAAGACAAGCTCACATCTGCCAACAAAATTTGCTATTGTCAGTAAACAAAGGTTAAACAGATATGAAGATGGACTCAAATAACAGAAAACATGCATACTTACGTATCACTTCCTCGCATCCCAAGTTTGTCCAATTTCTGGGCTGTACTGAATCTGTAACAAAAAATGATTGCAGAAAACATAAAACTTCCAACTAGATTTTCATAGTGAGATGATTTATCATGCAAAAGGCCGAGAGCTTTCAAACATATGTTTTTGTTTTCCTAAAAAAAGTTTATTAATTATCAGCATGCATATAGTTTGTGTATCCATGACTATTTACATGTTGATCCCTCATGCCTTTACAGATTATATTTCATACTTAAGACTCTAACTAGTTGATGTCCCAATTATTTCAATGCCTTTCATTTTTGTTTATAATTTAAAATTTGCATTCTTGCCAAAAGACCTCATAGAGTACACTGCATGAGTCAAGAATTGAATGATTTACACGATAAAATCCGTAACTTGTAGCAGCATCACTAGTCAAATTATCTCAAAAGTTTTAAAGATGGATGACCATAGCAGCATTAGATAAAATAGCGAGCATTTAATTAAATTGAAATAAAGTTTTGCATTCAAATTAATGTCATAGAGTTTCTTAAGGTTCAGAGAGAGAACCCTGGCATTCCCTTCTCAATGATGAAGGCTGTAATTCCTTTGGACCCAGCTTTTATGTCTGTTTTTGCATAAACAACCTGATCAAATTCAAAACATTAGTCAAATGTGCCAAGAATGACCATGAATATATCTGAACTAGCTAATCTCATTCTGTATAAAAATAGACTCCATATATGGTCAAAAAAATTCTTTATTGCACTCAGTGCACATGATGAACTGAGGTGAGCGTTTCAGTAAACAAGTACCAAGTTTGTAATCTTAAGGTACCTATCCAAACATGTAGTTAGTCAAACCAATTTCCTATGTCCATTAGTGTAGCATCAGTCAAACAAGCAAGCAAATAGGATATTCTTTTCCACAGTATCAAGGTCACTCTTATCAGGGTACACATTTTTTTTATTCTTTAATATCCCTAGACTAGTTCCATTAAAACAAAATTTTCCGTAACCCTGTAATAGCATTTATTAATTGAAAAATAATTATAGAGAACAATCAAACAATGACCATTAAAATATTACTATTTCTGTGAATGCATGGAGTTTCGCATACCTAAATACTATTTCATTCATTATGTAATATGAACATAGAGAAAAAGAGGTGTATTTTGTATTGTGAAATGTACATAAACAATTTTTATAACCAGATAAACATACTAATGTATCGGCAACAGGACCATTGGTACACCACATCTTGTTTCCATTAATTACATAACCCTGGTCAACACGATCAGCCTTGCACTTCATGCTAACAACATCAGAACCAGCTGGAAAAAAGAAATACAGTTTAAAACAAGTAATTGTGATTTTCGAAAATGCAAAATACAGCTATTTCCGTCCTTAAAATTACCATTGGGCTCGCTCATTGCCAAGGCTCCCACATGCTCCCCAGAGATGAGCTTCAATTAGAAAATATAAACTAATAAGCCTAAAGAAAGAGACTTATTACAATAACTAGAGTGCATAGCTAATAAATAATATCAGAGTATTATTACTAGCTAAGAAACTCAATCTATTTACATCATCTATCATAGGGTATGCCAGCTATAATGTACCAAAAACAAATAATATTAAAATACAAAGAACCTTGGGCAAATACTTTTGCTTTTGAGCAGGGCTTCCATTCCTCACCTGAAAAAAGCAGGAGAAACCTCAATTTTCAGGAAAAGATCATAGATTTTACAATGAAAGACATTTAAGATCCATAATTACCAGCTGATTAATACACAAGTTAGAATGAGCGCCATAAGAAAGTCCCACGGAACCAGAGGCACGGCTTATTTCTTCCATTGCTAAACAGTGATACAAGTAACCAAGGCCAAGTCCTCCATATTCCTCTGAATAAGAGCAGAGTTAGCATTGACCATACTTGTTTTCATTCCATTTATGACAAACGAAATAGTTGACTACAAATCTATCTTCTATAATTTTTATATTGGAGGGGGTGGCATCAGACAACCCAATTTTCTATGTTATGGCTGAACCATATTGGTGGTTTAACATAATTGAAAAGTCATAACAATCGTTTGTGATCTAACGAAACTTACTCTAGTTTACAAGACCCAGTATTGACATGTTGGAAAAGAAATGCAGGAAATTCTGGAAGGAGAAAAGACTCTACCTGGTGCAGTAATGCCAAGGAGATTGAAATCTCCCATTTGTTTCCATAAGTTAACACCCTAAAATTAGATCAAATCAAAATCAAAGTTCCAAAGATATTCTATCATGTTGATAAGCTTCAAAAGATTAAGACCCTCATACAAACCTGTGGGAATGAATTATTTTGGTCTATTTTTGCCGCATGTGGAGCGATGTTTTCCCTTGCAAATTGTGCAACACTTTCTTTAAACTGTATCATACAACAAAAGAATTCAAAATTACATAGTTCATGTTCAGATACCTTTGTATTCAAAATTATAGAAGAAAAAACACAAAACAAAGTGTTTAAATTATTTCCCCTCAAAAACAAACAAGAGATAGATGGTGGAGAAAATGTAACTGCTACGGTGAAGCAAAAGGTTCTATAGACCATAACTAACAAAACTAGCATCCTCAATCTAATTAAATTGCTTAAAGGAGTATCAAGTTTATCAAACCGGTGTAAAATTCTAAGCCAGACCATAATTCTTTAGCTGAATTGGAAATAAAACTTTATGATTGCAAAATGTATGATCAGAGATAAATTAACGGCTTGGCGCAAATACTATGATTAAAATTGAAAAGCCTTTATATTTTCTTAAATGTAGAAGACAAGTCAAAACAAGGTATAAATAATACCTCCTCCAATCCTCAATTACTCCCTCTGTTAGTTGACATTTTTTAGACAATGGCAAAATGAACCATTTAATTATAACATATTTTGTATATTATTATCATATGTTAGTTTATAAGTCAAATAAACTGGTTTAGAGAAAAATTAGAAAAATCAATTTTTAATTACTCATTTAGGTTCCTTAGTCTCCAAAGTACTCCCTCCGGTCTTCATTATAAGTCAGCAATTACCTACAATTTTTGGTCCTTATATAAGGCGCAAACTACCGCATTAAATGTTTTTTCCTCACTTTACCCCTATTATTAATGAAGATTTAAAATTGAAAATATGAAACACATCATTTATTAAAGGTGAAGTTGAAAAAAAAAATGACAAATTTAACGTGAATTTTAAGATCCAACTACCTTAGTACGTGAGAAATAGGTAGTTGGTAACTTATAATAAAGTAAAGACCAAGTACTCCCTCCGTTCCTAAATATAAGATCACTTTGGGAAAGTGGATAAGTTCCTAAATATAAGATCACTTTCTATTTTGTCTCAATTTTGGTCCAAATCACCCCTATATTTCTTAGCTCCCTCACTTCTCTCTCATATCCCTATTTGTCTTTTAAATTTAAGTGAGGGGTATTTTGGGAAGATCATGTAATCCTAATTCCTTAGAAAGTCTTCCTTAATCTCTCCAAATTAGCCAAAGTGATCTTATATTTAGGAAGTGAGGGAGTACTAATTATGAGAGCAATAAATTCAATTTCAACCCAGGCATCATTAATTTCACCCACCACACTAAAAACAAAAGGTTACATCATATCATACTAGTATCGAGTAAACAAAAATAAATAGAAGTATAATGTGTGTGTGTGTGTGTGTGTGTGTGTGTGTGTATAGAGAGAGAGAGAGAGAGAGAGAGTAATACCTGTATGTGAGTATCGTCGAAGAGTAAGGAGGTGGAGAAAGAAGCGGAGAGAGATTTTCTTGCGAAGATGAAAGTGGGTCTGAAGATTCGATGCATCTTTCAAGAGAAGAAGGAGAAGGAAGGTGAAATGAGTTGGACTTCCTCAATTTCCTCACTAACTATCCCATTTTGTCTTTGCTTTTGCTTTCTATATATATTTATATATATAGTACAAAGAAACCCCAAGACTCAAGAGTATGCATCTATCTGTACTCAAATCTGTTGGCCCCAAAAAAGAGTATGTATCTATCACGGATCAAAATCTTAAAGGGTAAATTAATATAAAGTCCCACCAAGAAGCTGAATATTAGAAAGGTCACATGTATTAATCAAATTAAAGCAAGGTCCCTAACAATCATAACCTAATTATCTCAAAAGAGCAAAAGACTATTAAACTCATACTTTCTCATTAAAGTAGAGTATCATGACAGAGGGTAGAGCAATCTTTTGCTATTTAGAGATAACTAAAGTAATGTCCTTGAAGATCTTACTTTAATTTGACCAATTCATGGGACCTTTTTGATATTAAGTGTCTTTGGTGGGACTTCATATTAATTTTCTGAGAGATAATGAAATTTGGATAACTGTTTATCATTTTTTTTAAAATAATAAATATTGTTAAGAGACATTTTTGTCGTTTTCTTTAAATATACAAAGGACGATTTCCTTCTCAAAATTCGATGAATGCAATTATATTAGGATATTTTAAAAGTTTTTTCTATAATTTTCCCTTTACACTGTATCCTATATTAAACAATTTTCATTGTTTTGTTCATTTATGGGGAAAAGTGCAAATGAATTTCTTAATGTTTTTTATTTTCTAGATAAGGATGGAGCTCCCATAAGCCAGATCAACTTGACGCAGCATGCTTGTTCCTACTTTTCCTTAATTTAATAGTTTTATTTAAATTTAAATATTTGAAAACTAAAACAAAGAAACAAAGCTACTTTATCACTTGAAAAGTTAAAAAAAAAATGAAAAATCTTCTTATCTAACGGTTAAACTAATACTCGCTCCGTTTCTAAATATAAGATCACTTTAGGGAAGAGAGTTTGTTCCTAATAAATATAAGATCACTAACTAATTTGACTCAAGTTTTCCTCAAATAACCCAGATAATCCCTTCACCAAAAAATAGTGGTTTGAAGTTATTAAAACTTAGGTGAAGGGTATTTTGAAAATTTCATGTAATCTTAACTCAGTGGAATATCTTCCTTAATCTCTCCAAATTTGCTAAAGTGATCTTATATTTAGGAATGGATGTAGTGTGTGTATTATTGAACATGATGGAATGCTTTTTTATCCTTATTTAATAAATAAAACAATTCTATCTTATAATTCCTTTTTTTATATAAAAAGAAAATAAGACTAAAAAAAACTAAGAATCAACCACATCCTTGAGAAGATGCACCGCATCAGCTTTAGACATCACTATATAATTCCTTTTGAATTAATATACTAATGATTTTTCAAAAATAATAAAAATAATGTAATGCCTAATTTGGAGGAAAAGCAAACATGGCGACCATGACACGTTACAGCAATGGATCAAATCAATCAATTATATATGACAAATGTTCCCAAAAGAACTCCCTCTATTTAGAACTCCCTCTATTTAGTTTCTATTCACTTCCCTACACTACAAAAAAAAGGCATGAAGTGGACGCTTGCATTTCAGCGGTTCGCCACGAACCGCTGAAATGGTCATCCATTTCAGCGCTTTTTTGGTTGCCCGCTGAAATGAAAATGTCAGTCAACACAAATTTTTTTTTCAAACAAAACAGGTCATATGAGCGGTTGCAACCGCGGAAGTGGACGTGTAACTTTATTATTTTCAAACAAAAAAAGTAAAATAATTGTTTAAAAAAAAAGACGAAACAACGGGTCTGTAGAGCGGTTCCAACCGCTGATGTGCCTTAGTAAATTTTTAAATCCTGTCAGAGCAGTAAATGCAGGTGACCGTTCAGATTTTTATATTAAAATGCCATATCAGCGGTTCCCAGCGCGGAAATGCCATGACCGTTAACATCCCGACCGTTGCGTCCCCAGCCTCGAAACTTTTAAGTGCATAAATGGCATTAATGACTGTACACATCAGCGGTTCCAACCGCTGATGTGCCTTTGTATTATAAATACACCACTTAATATTTCGTTTTCAGCGTGCCTTTCTTTTCTTTCAAGCGTGTTTTCTTTCCTGCGAGTTTTTCTAACGTGTTTCTTCCACTATATATAGCATGTCTAGCAGTAGTAGTGAGGATAGCGAGTTTGATTTGGACGTGCCTGTTGTTCCAGGATTATTTACACCGCCGATCAACCGCAATATTGATGATGTTCCAATAGATAGTGTGTTTGATGATGATGATAGGAATGAAGTGTTAGATCATCACCACAACTCAGGAGACGGGGATTGCAATATGGCAGGGCATGATAATGAGGAAGAATATGAGGAGGGACATGGGAGTAGGAATGATGATGATGATAGGGAGAACATTGAGCATGATGATGAGGAGAGGAACAATGAGGATGATGAGGAGGGTGATGATGACGAGGAGAGAAGCAGTAGGGTGCCCCCTGCTCAAACCACATTTACTCGGGGCAGAACGTCTAGAGGAGCACCTGGCTCCGAAGTTCGAGTGAAAAGTGAGTAATTTTAATATTATTAATACATATTTTTTATTTTTTGTTATATTTATTTTTTATATCACATACAATTTAATGAATTTATTTTAATCTTTACTTTTCACATGATGCAGATTTTCGAGGCGGCACGACCTCAAGAAGGCGGTTGACCTTCCTCTGTATGAGAGGGTGTTGCTTGACGAATATTTCGACGTCACAGGGCAGCCCAGCGGACATGCGGGCACTCTATTCAACCGCTTCTGTCGTAGTGTTGGTGCTGATTTTAGCATGTTTCCTATTGATTTGCTTGATTGGAAGAAGGTGCCAGAATTCAAGCGTAACCACGCGTGGTTCAATATTGTCAAAGTAAGAATCGATTACTCAATTTCAGTTGTTTAATTAATATTATTTAATTTGTATACTGACATTATGTTTAATTTCTTTTGTTAGAAAAAATTTGAAATTACAGATAAATATGGTAACGTGAAAAACTACGCTCTGAAGAAGATAGGGGATGGCTGGAAGTCAAAAAGAAATACTTTATTCAACAATAGGAATAAGTTGGGAGATCGAACTGAAGAGGAGGTTGCTGGACAAGTACCGCCTGGGGTTGATCCTGAGCAGTGGAAGAATTTTGTGAAATTCCGTTTCAACCCGGAAGGCCTCCAGAGGTCTGAGATTGGTAAACATTCGCGCAGTCAGCAAGATGTTCGCCACACCACTGGCTCCCGTCCCTTTTCGGTGGTAATGGGCGAGATGGTACGAGATGAGTTATAAATATGCAATATTCAATTGTATTTTTAATTTGTTGTTTAATATAATAATAATATAATTGCAATTCTTAATTCCAGCTGCATAGGGGCCAGGAGCAAGGAAGAACCTGTGAGGAAATCGTCAGAGATTTCTTGTTGGAAATACGCAGACACGCTGATGGGTCATTTGTTCCATATGCCGAGGATGAGATGGTAATAATATTAGATGTCTAAGTTAGAAATGAATTGTCTAGTTTTAATGAATAAATAGTTGTTCTACTGTATGTTGTGGTTGTTTTATTTGCAGGAGGCGATTGATCGAGCCTGTAAGGAATTTGCAGACTCAATTGGGATGGAAAACGACGAGTTTGATAGACATGCTAGATATAGCAACCCATTTGAGATCATAGCCAGACTACGGCAGGTCATCGGTGCCCGTGAACATTCCGGGCGAGTGCCCACTGCGGGATTTGGTGCGACACCTTCACAAGTGTATGGTACTCGCTATCGGAATATGGAGGTTGGCGAGACTAGTGGAACCAGTGGCACCTATGGTGGCAGCCAATCATATGAAGACCGGCAGCGGGAGGAGAGGCTGCAAAAGGAGTTAGAGGAGAGAGATCAAAGGCTCATAGAGCATATTAATCAGGACAGGGAGCAGAACAGGCAGGAGACGGAGCGGCTTCAGCGTGAAAGGGAGGATTTAGAGCGTCGGATGAATGAATTTGAGCAATTCAGACAACAGTTCGAGGAAAGACGCCGCAGACGCCAGGAAAGACATCAGAGGAGGCGGCGGGGTGCATGTGGAAGTTGAAGAAAGGATGATGTGGCGCTGGTTGGACGTGAGAGGCTGGTTGATTGGGTTTTTATGTAGCTAGCTACTTATTTTACTTATGTTTTTTTAGTTACCTTTAATTATGTTTTTTAATGTTGTAAAACCTATTATCCTCCTTTTTTAAAAGGAATGAATATTATATGTGTGTGTTCAATTATTATAACTCTATCTGTTATATATATATATATATATATATATATATATATATATATATATATATATATATATATATATATATATATATATCGATTAACAACAAACTTAAATAACAAAAATTAAAATAGTAGAAATTTAGAAATAGTTCAATTTAATTAACAACAAACTTAAATAACAAACTTGAAATAGTACAATTTAATTAACAACATTGTTTATAATTAACAACAAATTAAAATAGTAGAAATTTAGAAATCCCTATTACAAAGTAATATTGCGTAATAAAATCATTCGTTGTCTTCTTCCTCCCTAACAGCAGGTATGTGCACATCATCTACAGTAATGAGATTCTCCAGATTCTGCGGGGCTTCGAGTTGAGTAGTTCCGGTTGTTGCATCATATTCCTCGCCCATGTCGTACAGGTCTCAGGGCTTCACATGAATAACCATGTGCCAGTCCTTGTGTTTAGGATCAGCAACGTAGAAAACCTGTTGTGCTTCGTCAGCAAGAATATACGGCTCATCGTCTGGTGATCCCCCTGTGTGGATGAGTCTTGAAAAGTTGACCGATGTGATGCCAAGATCGTCCACTTTTTTCCCTCTCTGTCCCCTAGTGTCTGCCCAATCACACTTGAAAAGAGGCACGGAGCGATGACCATTATATGCAAGCACAAAGATGTCAACGAGCTTTCCGTAATATGCAATATCTCCCTCATGCATCTCAGTGTTTAGTGTACTAGCATAACTTCTTGTTCCAAATGTACCAAAGACTCCAGAGTTTTGGGTCATCACCGAACCGCCATCTCGAGCAACGGTTTTGAAGTGGAAACCTTTGACGTTATAAGCTGTATATCTTAAAGCATGATCGAGAGGACCAAGAGCTAAATTTATCAGTTCTGGAGTTGCATTAGGATTGTTCAGCGTCGTTTTTCTAAACCAATCTGCAAATTCACGGTGGACCATCTTGTCCACAACAGCTGCTGATGCCCCTTGACGTCTACCTCTAAGTGATCGTCTGATGAGTCTCCGGTACTCACTATATCAAATTATCAAATAATAATTATTCAAGGTCAAAATTTCAAAAAAAATTCAAAATAATGGCACATCAGATAAATAATTGAAAATATAGAATACTTACTCGCGATATATATCTAAACAAGAATAACTTGTCAGTACATGCCTATGCGCTTGCATCTTTTGGATCGGGTCTAGATAAAAAATCTGACTTGCTCCGACTGGTTTACCATCAACTTCAGGGAACGATGTGTGGGACGGTGATGACACATTATTGGTTGTATTATCATCATTGTTGGACATCTCTATATCATTGAAATAACGTGTGACATATTCCATGACCTCGTCGCCGATGTAACACTCTGCTATACATCCCTCCGGTGAGGCAGTGTTCCTCACATAAGACTTAAATTTCCCCAAGCACCTTCGACCACAAATTAAATAATATATAGTATACTAAATTATTAAAATATTGGGGAACACATTAATAATCATCAAAAAACGTATGGGGAACATATAAATCACCTCTCAATTGGATACATCCAACGATAGTGCACTGGTCCTCCCATTTGCGCTTCATGGATAAGGTGGACAATGAGGTGAACCTGTGAAGTGAAAAAGGAAGGAGGAAATATCATCTCCATGTGACAGAGCATGATCACAACTTTCTCCTGTAAAGTATCCAGTTCGGCCCTATCCAACACTTTCCGACACAACTGTCTAAATATATAGCTAAGATCAGCCAAAACTGTAGTCACCTCGATCGGGAGCGTGTGTTTAGCTGCCAACGGAAGGAATTGTTGGAGGAAGATGTGATAATCATGACTTTTGAAACCAGAAATCTTCATATTAGGCATGTCCACACATCTAGAGATATTACTCGCATAACCATCTGGAACTTTAATATCCTTAAGTGTGGAGAGAAACATTTGCTTTTTCGATCTCGTTAGCGTAAATATGGCTGGAGCAATTCTATCGAATTCGTCCTGCCATGCGTCCGACCGTATATTCATTTCTCGAAGATCTTTTCTCGCTGCATGATGATCTTTTGACTTTCCAGGTTCATTCAAAATTGTGTACAACACATTCTCTCCCACATTCTTCTCAATGTGCATGACATCCAAACATGTTAGAATCTTAAGTTTTGATGAAGACTAAAATATGAAAGAACCAATTAAACACTTAGAAAGAATTAGGTTAATATAGAACCCCAAGTAAGAGTACAACCGGATGTGGATTTACTTCCGGATGGATTAGGACTAGCGCTCACGGATGAAAGACTCATCCCACAGCGGAAGCAAGTAAGTCACTAAGTCAGAACTCAGTCTAGAGTATAGGAGTATCAAATCTTAAAGACTAAGTTAGGACACAACCGGATGCAGAATTGCTTCCGGAAGTCTTAGAGTAAATTAAGTGACTAGCGCTGTCCATTAAACTAAGACAACTCAGTGAATATAACACTAAGTCATAGCATAGTTCTAGTAGGAATGCATCCGGTAGCAAAAGTGCTTCCGGAAGTAAAAGAGCTTCCTATAGACAATTGAACTCCCACTGCATGTGGCTATGTGTTAATATTGTTGGACTAACGTTTAAGTGCAGAACTGAGTATTGTTGCTTCCGGATGTGGACTTGCTTCCGGTAGCAAACAGAATGTCAGAACGTACAACAGTCCAGAAGTCAGAATGTTTTTTGTCAGAGCAGAGTTGTCAGAGTTGCTTTTCAGAGATAAAGCAAGTCAACCCTGCTGAGCATTAATGGAGCATTTATTGGTTCAACGGTAACAAGGGAATAACGGCTAATTTCAAACGAAATTGTTACCTACCAAGAGAGAGAATCCTTGAAGATGCTATATAAAGAAGTTCATCTTCATTTATGAAGATAATCGAAGAAACTAGAGAGAGAAACCGAGCATACTCTTCAAGCATTCAAAGCTACCCAGAAAAGCAAGAGAGCACTTAATACATTGAGAGTTTTATTTATTATCCATCTTGTACTCTTTGTAGTTAAGTCTCTTCATTTATTGAGAGCATTCATTGCACTTAAGTGAGTAACATCATTTGTTCTTCGAGAGAACTAAGTTAAAAAATCCTTTGTTTAAAAGGTTGAACCCTTACAGATAGTAAGGGGGAGCGAGTCTGTAAGGTTGCAAGTGATCCCGTTGTAAAACTTGCGGTTGTAAGGTTGCAAGTGATCCCGGTGTAAAACTTGCGGTTGTAAAGGTTCCAGGTGAACCCGTTGTAAAACCTGGGGTTAGTGGAACTCAATCTGGGTGATTGAGAACTGGACGTAGGTCAAGAGTTGGACCGAACCAGTATAAAAACCTTGTGTGTTTTAATTGTCTGTTTTATTTGGTAGCACAATTCACCCCCCCTCTTGTGCATCCTCACTTTCAAAACAGTGTCGCAACTCATTATGTTTCCAGTAGGGTCAATCGAAGAATATGCTTCTCTTCTTCCACTGCTGCGCTGATCCAGTAGTTTTGCGTGGCTTTCTGCGACCACCATTAATGCGATCTCCATCTTCTTCATCTGAAGACGGTTCCTTTCCAAACTCAACCTCCAAATTGCACACTTGTTCATAGATGTCAACACCAGTCAACAAAAGGGGCGGGTTTCTGCGCTCCTGCTTTCCGTTGAATTTATTTCGCTCACGCCTGAACCTATGACCTGGAGGGAGAAACCGTCGATGACCCATGAAACACGACTTCTTGCTATGTATCAAACGAAGAGGTTCTTGATCAAAATTACAGTATGGGCACGCCTTTCCTGTGTGCGTATTCCAACCCGATAACATACCAAGCCCGGGGAAATCACTGATTGTCCACATCAATGCTGCGCGCAGCTTGAATAGCGAATTGGTCTGTTCATCAAACGTCTCTACACCGTAAGTCCAAAGTTCTCTCAGCTCCTCTATCAAAGGTTGAAGATAAACATCTATGTCATTTCCAGGAGACTTTGGACCGGGAATAATTGTTGAAAGAATGAATGAACTTTGTTTCATGCACATCCACGGAGGCAAGTTGTAAGGTATTAAAACAACAGGCCATATGCTGTGCTTTTGGTTGCACGCGCCAAATGGATTGAAACCATCAGAAGTGAGACCTAATCTCACATTTCTAGGTTCGCCAGCGAAATCGGGAAATTCATTATTGAATGCTTTCCACGCATCACCATCCTTAGGATGTCTCATCTTCCCATCATTATTGCGTTCTCTATGATGCCAACACATGTGCTCAGCTGTTTGTCGCGACAAAAATAACCGTTGCAATCGCTCTCGGAGTGGGAAATATCGCATACTTTTCCTTGACAATTTCTTGCTCCGACTGCTACCCTCTTTTTGCTTCTTGTACCGACGGGTGTTGCATCTTTTACATCTGTCCAGCTACGCATCTTGCCCCCAATACAACATACAATCATATTTGCACACATCAATTTTAATGTAATTCGACCCCAATTTTGTAATAGCTTTCTTTGCCTCATAAAATGTAGGCGGGATTTGAACTTGCATTTTTGAAAATGCATCTGACAACAGTTCAAAAACATCTGACATCCCAACATCACTAAAACCACATTTACACTTGATCCTATATAGTTTGGTAAGAAATGATAATTTAGTGTAATCAGTGCAACCTGTTTTCAAGATAGAAAAACATATTTCAAATTAAAGAAAATAAAAAAACAAACATTATATATATATCTATACATATATATATATATATATATATATAAATATATATAGATATATATACATACATATATATAGATACACACACATATATATATATAATAACAAAAAAATGCATATATATATATATGAGCCCCAAAACCTAGAAAAATTTTAAATTAACCTGGATATAATGGCACATCATCCTTCATTAGATCGAAAAAGTCTTTGACAATATTATTTTGCAGAATACACGACTCTGGCCCGATCACATCTTCTTCTTGAACATTCTCATTTGCCTCAATAGCCAACATCTCGTCATCTTGAACATTCTCATTTGTCTGGTATTCTTCAACATTGTTGTTAGTGCCACCAATATCTCTTCCCACGTGAGAACTTAAACCAATTTCAAGATTCGCAACATAATCATATTCACCGTGCTGCGCCCAAAAAAGGTATTTGCGTGGGAATTGCCTTATTATACAGTGTTCATACACAACACTTCTAACTTGCCACTTTTTAAATTTACATTTCTGACATGGACAAGCTATTTCTCCATTCACACTCGACATCGCAAATGCAAAATCTAAAAACTGATGGAGACCGATCTTGTATTCGGTGGTTGAACGTGGCAATGATATCCATGATTTATCCATATATATGATATATTTGACTGAGAATGGAGATAGAGATGAATTTATCCTGGTTGAAGGTATATGTATGCATATATATAGGCCAAGAGGAGCGTGGGAGTTTTTTGACCATTTTAAACCGCACTCCAGCGGTTACAACCGCTGCAATGAAACTGTCATACACACATCAGCGCTTGGAACAACTGGTGTGGTACGCTCTGCTATAAATAGAGCACCACCCACCCATTCATTTTCGATCTTTCTCATTTTCCTTCCCTCCTCTCTGATGCCCTCCTCTCAAATCTTCATCCAGGCGTTTTCTTTTCAAATTTCCAGTCAAGCTCATAGTTCTGCTTCAAGTATTATGTAAACTTATCTAATAGTTGTTGTTATTATTGTTTCATTCTTTTTTTGATTGGAAATTATTGTTTCAATCTTACTCATAACTACTTCTCGTTTGTTATATTTATTTTTTTATACTACTTGTTCTCACTTCGTTTATTCATTCTTTGTCTATAGAGATTTAATTTGTTTACATACATAGACTCTCAAACCCAGTTTAGTTCTCTTCTTAGGCAACTGGGTTTGGATGGATTTTTTTTTTTTTTTGCTCACATCAGCGGTTGCCACCGCTGATGTGGTGACTATTTTAAAAAAAAAAGTTGCACCTCCGCGGTCGATATGACCGCTGAAGTGTCAATGTTTCAAAAAATCTGGATAGCGCGCTCACGTGAATTTGTTAAAAAGTTTGAATTTTGAATCATCCCGCCAGGAAATTTTGAAAAAAGTTAATGTGCCACTTCAGCTGTTGGACTAACCGCTTATATGCCCGTGCTTTCCCAAAACGGCGGTTTGACCAACGCTACAGCGGTCCCATTCGACCGCTAAGATGGTGTTTGTCACACACTGAATTACAACGCTTGCTGGGCACGCTGTAGCGCCACATCAGCGGTTGCAACCGCGCAAACGCTCCTTCTAAAACACGCTGAAATATTCCTATTTTTTTTGTAGTGCTAGTTAGTAGTTACCATATTTTTGGCAACCATTTCATGACCAACAAGAGCTCATCTATTATTTTATTGAGATGATTTGATTATTTTTTCAATTATAAAAATTCATATGCATGTTACCTCATTTTTAATCAAGTGTTGTATTTTCCTTTTTTATAAAATGATAATATATTAAGATAAAATAAGAATTACATAGTAATTATGTTGAACTCATCAATCAAAAAAGCACATTACTAATAAAAAAATGAAAGAACACAACATTGTTGAACTCTTCATGGCGTCTACAATCTATTGAGTTTGATGCAGACTTTTTTCGTGCACCTGCTTCCCAATTGCCATATAGAATCGACAAGGTAGTTCGACGACCAGTAACAAGTTGTTGGAACTGGCCTGGAGAGACACAATACTACGAGACTTGAGAGTAATCCAAGTCCTCACGACGTATATATCTGATGAAGCTTGTCGTGAGGCTCTCAAGTAATTAGAATTAAGTATTATATAATATAGTAGTTAACCTAGGTCGATCTCTTGGACTTTGGCCTTCTTAGAAATTAATCTTGTTGATTGTTCTTACAAATTATAGGTATAACCATATTCATGTTAAAACAATTTCTTAAACTAGACTACTGTTTTGTATTTTCTGGATTTAGAATGAGAAAAATATGAGACAGACCTCAAAAGTGAACTTGAATCCAATCAATTGAACATTCCCTCCAAAATCCCAATGCTTCACAAACTATCATAGCTCTCCTAAATCAAATGTTTCCTCTAAATCAACCTAGTATAACTCTATAAATCTCTTCTAACGACTCGGAGAATCAATCTATAGATTTAACAATAGCTTGACTTACCACATTCCACATATGTTCACACCAACTCTTCAATGAAGTAGACTCTGAAAAGGGCTTAAGACACAAGAGGGGGGGTGAATTGTGGCTTCAAAAACAAGATAAAAACAGGCACAAACACAAATTCTTTTATACTGGTTCGGTCTAACTTTTGACCTACGTCCAGTTCTCAATCCCCTGATTGAGTTCCACTAATTCACAAGTTTTAACACGGGTTCACCTGCCAACCTTTACAACCGCAAGTTTTACGGGCTCACTTGCAACCTTACAACCACAAGTTTTACGGGCTAACTTGCAACCTAACTTACTCCCCCTTACTACCTGCAAGGGTTCAACCTTAACACAAGGATTTACTACAAAGTTCACTTAATGAATAGATTGTGATACTCACTTAAGTACAATGAATGCTCTCAATAAATGTAGAGACTTAAATACAAGAGAACAAGATGAGTACAATAAGAATGATTCTCAAGGTATTAAGTGCTCTTGACTTTTCTGAATAACTGCGTGTGTTCTTGCTGGTATATTCTTGGTGTTGTCTTAATAAATGATGAAGTTGTTCCTTTTATAGTAGCCTCTAATACACCAGTTGTTTGAGGGCAATAAGTCCGTTTGAAAATGTAACAACCACAATTCTACGACATATTTTAAGCCATATTTAATAAATTTTTTTTTCTTTTTATTTACTTACACTAACTATGTTAGAAAAGAAATTTACTCATTAATAATACTAACATAGTTAGAAAAAGAATTAACTTAAATCACTAAAATAATTATATTGCTAACTATGTTAGAGAAATAAATTATCTTGATTAAACAGCTAACATAGTTAGAAAGGAATTTACTTATTTCCTAAATTGTTATTTATCACCTAACCATGATAGAAAAATCTAAATATCTAATTTATGTCAACTACCTATCATGGTTAGAAAGGGATGAAACTAAATTTTAGACAACGTCGATCTAATAAAGTCAAGTTAACAAATAATTCAAACATTCACCAACAGAATTCAATATGTTCGTATCACCGAGTTAAGTATATAAGTTTTGCAGAGATAATCAACTACAATATTTTCTAAACAATAAAGACTTATAAAATATGCAATTATGAAATTAAATATGCAAATCCTAGTGTGGCAATAAAACATGTCAGCGTCTCACTTTAGTGAGTGGTCCCCGGATCCTTCCCTTGATTTCCTACTTCGCTTCCCGCTCCTGTAAAATAATAAAACGTGGGGTAGACCCAGAATCGCAACTACAACCACTTGCTTACGTGCATGTGCATGCCAGCAAGGTGGTGTGTGCCAATATCGTGTATAGTGGTGTGTGCTGCATATAGTGTTGCATGTACATTTAATATAACTTAATTGCACGTATAAATCAAATACCAGCTCTCAACAGTACATATATAACCTCATTCAAAAACCACAATAGATAACAACACAAAACAATATTACATATGTAAATTCCATAGCAAATCGTAAATAAATCAATAACGTTTTTCTCTTTTTAGTCCCTGTGATAGTTCAATAGGGACTCACGACTCGATGGCCGATATACCCTCGCTTGAACAAAAATAACAGTTCAATAGGGACTCACGACTCGATGGCCGATATACCCTCGCTTGAACAAAAATAACAGTTCAATAGGGACTCACGACTCGATGGCCGATATACCCTCGCTTGAACAAAATAACAGTTCAATAGGGACTCACAACTCGATGGCCGATATACCCTCGCTTGAACAAAAATAACAGTTCAATAGGGACTCACGACTCGATGGCCGATATACCCTCGCTTGAACAAAATAACAGTTCAATAGGGACTCACGACTCGACGGTCGATGTACCCTCGCTTGAACCGGGCGCCATTCACATTAACATTTTATTCATTTTAGGCCTTATGGATCAACAGGGTACCTCATCCCGGGATGACATAATTATATTATTTTTCATTCGGTTTATAAAACAATTCGAAATTCCAACCAAAGTATTCAATAATCATCACATCAACAGTAATAACAATGTTTATCATCTAACCTACATGCTCACTAACATACACATACACGCAAACAAATAGAAGTAGTTACCTGCAGCACTCAACGCTTCGCCGCTTTTCCTTGCCCTTACTTGTATATTTCTTCTAAGTACTTCTTTACTAGATTATCCTAATATCATTTCATACAGTGAAGAATATAAACAACTATCCTTATGTACGTTAATTAATGTCGCTCTCCTTTCTAGTAAGACTACCCTTCCCATTGGTTAATAGTTTTTCTTAATTATTTAAATTATATTATATGCTTAATCGTTCAATCATAAGATTAATTAATAACCAAATAATCAACTAGTTTTTGCCATCACAAAAGACCTACTTCTCTTTATCGATATCATTCCTATAATTTAATGACGAGAAACCAAGTCAAGTAATTAAATACACACTTTGGAACCAGCCACGTAAACATCCAATTATCATTTATTCCACATGCAAGAAGGAAACAGACCATATCCAAAATAAGAAGGCATATATTCTCTTAACGACATTACACAACAATTAAATTTCCTCACAATTTAAATTTTAATGCATTTTGAACAAAGAATTTATATCATATACTTCTTATTACCCTCTTTTAAAGGAAATTGGAAAGAAGACAAGACAGAGAGCACTAACTTCAACCGGAATCCAGAAAAGACAGAAAAGAAAGGTGTAAAGACTAACATTAACACACAATCAAACATATCTTTCATTTAGAACTCCTAACGCACAAAACTGAGCACCATACACATACACACTTACAAGGTGTATTTTGAACAGCATGGAGGAAGCATTTAGACATGTTAAACCACCCGCATATCCAAACAGTTCAGCCAAAAGCAAAGGACAAAAGGTGATTATGAATCAAACCAATAAAGAAGAAATTGATGCATTTGGAAAATTCCTAGAACAACCAACATAATTGAATATGAAATCCAACATATTAATCCAATCTCACTCTCACAAAACTAATGAAATTCTCAGTTCAGTTCCAGCCATAAATTCCAATCATTACAACAATCACTCTTGACACTGTTCCACAATAGTTATTTGACTTACCACCATAACTTATACTTATTTAAATTACACGTAATAACTAACAATCAGATTATTATATCTTAAGATCATTGATGTTACAAAACAGTTTTAGAAATTCCACTTCAAATTCATACACCATAGTTATACCCCATTAAAACAAGAACAAGCATCCTTTCACGTTTATTTCAGTTATTGCAATAAAGATGTGAAGAACATAATTTAAAAACGCTCATGAACAACACCGTTTCAGCCATTATAAATCCACACAGATTGCATGATTACAATTTCTTTCATCCCTAGAACCAAAAGTATATGCTAAATGAAAATAAGAAGCATGCAACTTTTCAAACACCATACAACTTGATTAAGCTCACTATAAATTATGACTCAAGCATAACATTTAAATTGACTCACCACATTTCCTCTTACTTTAAATCTGTTTGACCATGGAAGAAAATGAAAGTTCTCAACATATGTCAAAAGGAATTAGACCCACAATAAACAAAATCTTTATTCATTAACAAATTCATTTTGATTTCTCAGTAAAATAGGATTTAACAAACGCATGAGTTGAACAATACAAATAAATTTTAGCATGCCCTAACACTATTCACTCACAATTCAAGTTACTCACATTCATATCTTGTCAGTATAAGAATATTCTAAATGACATATAAACATTGAAACAATAATCAGCTACTTTTTCTTCAAACACAAACTTCACATAATGATCAATATATATTTCTTCACAAAAATAGCAAGGCCACAACCTAACTTCTTCATTCACTAACCAAACAAACCAAAGAGTCTAAACTCAAGATTATAGCAACCACCAAACAAAGCTATAACAATATATAAGTGTCCATCTACATAGCTAATATATCTCAAAATCAAAACAGAATTTCAGGGCAAGGAAAAATTGAAGCTTTCACAAAACCAAACATACATAGAGGTATAACAAAATCCTAAAATGGCTTCTTTATTAATTATTCACAGTTTCAAAATCTAATATCATAATTGATTCCCTCCCTTAAGCTCACCAAGATTCGGCTGAAAAGAGAAAAGGTAAAACAAGGAAAGAACACTCACAGGAGTTGAAATCGATCTTGTTTGAGAGAATGGGGGTTCACCGGTCGCCGGAAAAATGCCTCGGCCACCGTCAATAGTGGCTGGGTTTGAAGGAAAAGCAAGCATAAAGTGAAACAGTGCCGAAATTATAGAGAAGTCAAATTGGAAGGAAGAGGAAATTTGAGAAAAGTAAGAAAACTGAGTTGAGTGGAGAAGTAAAGCCTTACTCACTACTTCTGCTCAACCTTAAGCCGCCGCCGTCGCAGCCGTGACCCGCCGGAACTGAATAGGATGGTGGATGACAAAATAAAAACGTGGCAGCAAAGGATTGTACTCAATGGTGGAGGGATTAAATTGTGGAGCTTGAGAGGAGTGATGGAAAGAATTAAAATGAGGAAAAGAGAGAGATGGTTGGATATGGTAGAGGAGAAAAATGAAGAAGGGAACAATGGTGTTGTGTGGCGGCCAAGAATGGGGAAGGAGAAGGAGATGTAGTATATATATATATGTAAAAGGTGATTATTAGGTTTTAAGGCCCAAAGAAATTACTTATAGTGGCCCACCTATATTTTCATTCTATGAGACTAACCCCAACCCCCTTTTTTTAATGAAAGTCTTAATAATATTATTATATAAAATTAATATGCCTCAATTTTAAGTATACTCTAATTTGTTTATTTATTAATTGATTATTATTATTTTATTATATAAAATTTCATTTTATATATATATATATATATATATATATATATATATATATATATATATATATATATTCCTATTCTATTTGGGATGTTACAGAATATAGCCGTTTATCCCTTGTTACTGTTGTCCTCATTAATGCCTCATTAATGCTCATTAATGCTTAGCAGGGTTGACTTATGCTTTAGCTCTGGAGCTCTGAAAAGTAGCTCTGACAATACTGCTCTGACAAAAGCAATTCTGACATCTGAGCACTTGTACGGTCTCTGACTCTTGTACTTGCTATCGGATGGATTTTGGCTACCGGAAGTAAGAGCTTCGTTCTACAAGTGTTAGTCCAAGTATGTGCAATGCAAAGAGCGTTCACTATCGGAAGCTCATTTGCCATCGGAAGTGAAACTAAGTTCTGCACGCAAATGTTAGTCCAACAGAGTAATATAATCCAGTGCAATGGGAAACATTTTTGCTATAGGAAGCTATTCTACTTAGACTCGGATTAGGCCTAGTATTAAATTCACTTGCGCTTGGTGATGTGCCTACTTGCTTCCGGAAGTC
The DNA here is from genome assembly GCA_029929735.1 of Mimosa pudica. Taxonomy (NCBI): domain Eukaryota; kingdom Viridiplantae; phylum Streptophyta; class Magnoliopsida; order Fabales; family Fabaceae; genus Mimosa; species Mimosa pudica. The sequence goes on along the minus strand of JAKELP010000039.1, from coordinate 1,824,038 downwards.
TGACTGGAAACTAGAGGTTCTTTGCTATGGGAAGTTTTTCCACTTAGACTATGTTAACTAGGATCAGACTTAGTGTCCAATTGACTTCCGCGATGGGATGTGTACTACATCCGCAAGCGCGACTTACGTTGTTTTTGCTCTAAGTCATCCGGTTGTGATTTTACATCCGATTGTATTCTAACTTAGGATTTTAACTTCCATCTAATTCTTCCTAAGTGTTCATTATGTTCTTTCATGTTTTAGTCTTCATCAAAACTTAAGATTCTAACATTCTCCCCCTTTTTGATGATGACAAACCTATAGTTAACTGTGAAGGCATAATTAAAATCACAACAGTCTAACACATGTATTCATATAAGCGAACTTCATTGATTAAACAGAATAATTACAAGTATGATAGACAGTAAAGACATTACAGACATGATTAAAGCAAAATGATTAGTATGATAAACAATGCATGAGGGGTTTTATGTGGTTCTAAAGGCCTATGGTCTCTCTCTTCTGATTTGTTCACTCCCCTCCTCACATTTCTTCCAAAGTTCTCTCAGTTCTGCTTCCTCTGCCTCTCTGATTCTGGCTAAGTCCTCGAGATGCTCTCTCACAGCCCTTTCCCTTTCTTGTCTTTCGAGCTCAAGGGATTCCTGTACTGCCCTTCTTATATCTGCAGCTTCATCCATCCCAACCGACTGTTCTTGTCTTGAAGATGAGTCATTGAGAGGAATAGTTCCAGAGGGAAGATGGACATTTCTGACTTTGAACGCCCAAGGTGAGTACTCTGGATCATGAGTCAGATCTACCTTTGTTTTTCCAAACCGAGAGTCTGCTCTCATTGCATCTAACATCTGGGCTTGGGAGAAGGTAAGATTGGTAGTCCCAAAGTAGTCGAACTCCCCTTGAGTCATCTCATCTACCTCAACCTTGACTTCAACCTCAGCCGGTATGGCTTCAGCCGCTTTTTGAGCACTCTCAAATAGAGATCGAGTCTGAGTCTCATGAGTTTCCCTTGAGGTTGATTCTGCTTGTACTTCCTCCTGATGAGGCATCGACTCATCCTCACTCACATTCTGTACAGAGGCTCTGGGAGGAGGAGGGACCCTTTTTCAAGCTGTTCTCTTGAATCTTCCTTGAACAAAGCTAGCACCAGGAGTAGGATCTGATGTACTTGAGGCAGGAGTAGGTTTGGAGATAGGAGTGACAACCCGAGGACGAGTCATGAACTTCAACCTGTACTTCTGACTGAGATGCACAGGATAATCATCTGTGGAGGCAAACTCAGGAGGCAATGCAGAAGACTTAGACCTAAGGGGAACGTCCTCAGGCTCAGAGAGTGGTTCAGCCAGCACCAATTGCATATTGGCTTGTTGACTTGAGGATGCTGCTGCTTGTTGGCGCATGAATTGAGCAGCTTCATTTCTGAAAAAATTCTCAGCAAGGCGAGCTCGTTCCAATTCCATTGCCCTTCTAGTTGCAGCCTCAACGTCCACATCAATCCATAGTGAAGGCTGTCTTAAGGCGCTTGAACCAATATCTCTCCCCCTTTTGGCATCATCAAAAACAGCAAGTGCCAGGGAGGTGCTTGGGGAGGAAACAAATGGAGGCAACTCTGGGCCAAGGGTGGGTGGAGGTGTTTGGGGTGGTGAGTCATGGTCATCATCAGATGGGTTGTCTGAAGATGAGTGGCTTGAGGATGGGGAGGAGTGGTGAGATTGGTTGGGTGAATGGTCTGATGGTTGTGTATGTGTATCAGAGGGATGAGTTGTGGAAGGTTGGTCTTGAGTATGGTGAGGTGATTGATAGGTGTCTTGATGTGGGGAATCATGGTGGTCTGGGTTAGGTGACTGGTGGTGGTCTGGGGAATCTTGATGTGGAGGATATTGGTGTGGAGCATTTTGTGGGTCTTGATGGTTATGAGGGTTATTAGCTTGGTGGTTTGGAGGATTTTTGTTGGCCAGCAGCAGGTCTACCTTTTGTTCAGCCCGTGCAAAATCAACTTGTACTGTCTTGAGCCTATGATGCACCTTGCGGAAACTCCGTCCAAATTGTTCTTGGAACGAAGCTTGAAGCTCGGTGGAGACTCTGAAGATTATTTCATCTGCTAGAGCTCCCAAGGTAGCAGTATTCAGAGGTTGGTTGTGGGATTCTACTTCCTTGTTCAGCAGCACCGGAAGTGGATGGCTGAGTAGTCTGAGATGCACTGCCCCCTCTTGAGCTAGAGCCAGCAGCCCTTGGAGGTCTGATGTACGACACTCCCATCTTACCCAAGTTCTTCTTGTCCATGGGCAGACACTTCCGGTTGTCCACTCCCTCAGTGGATTTGATGTTGAACTTCTCCAGGAGGAAGGAGATCAACTGGGGAAAGGGAAGAGAGACATTCTCCTTCTAATTCTTTCCATCAACCCATCTTAGGAGTTCTATGGATATGAGTTGCCCCGGGTTGATGGGTTCCTTGAGCAGAAGGCGAGGGAGCCATGGGTTGTCAAGAAGGGTGAATTCTGAGAAGTTGCCACCCTTGTGGGTCATTATCCTCGAGTAGATATATTGGATTACCCGGTGGAGATCAGACATCCCTGAGGCCTTCTTGCCATCAGTACCATAGATATCCTTCAATTGATCGCTGGAGAAGCGCCTGTGGTATTTCCACTTGTTCAGGTTGGGGTCTGTGATACCCAGTAGTTGATTTATGATCTTCCAATCAAACTCGATGTTCCTCCCTCTGACTGTGGTAGTGAAGCGAACATGAGCAACAGGTGTCTTATCTCCCTTTTCTCTTCTTTTAACATGGGCAACAAGTGATTGGTAGAAGGCTCGCAGAACTCCTACACTGTATTCATTCTGAATCCCCAGCCAGTTCATGTATGAACCCAAATGATCATTCAAGTCATATCCTAGATTTTTCAGAGTTTCCAGTTCCACATATATGTCTTTCGTCAGATATGGACTCCTTTGCTCGAAGGCAGGGGAAATGGGCTCGAGAGGGCCAGATCTGTAGACGTTCATATTATCTTCCTCCTCAACTCTCTGTCGTTTGAAGGAAGCGGGCTCTTCTGCAAACTGAACCTGTTTGCCTTTTCTTTTCCTAGATTTGGCAGTGGAGGTATGGGGATTTGTTTCACTCGATCCTACTATTTTGTATGGGGATAATAATGGAAAATGTATGGAAGAGGGTTTGGAGATGGAGAAGAACACAAATGCAGATGAAGATGAAGGTTGAGAGAAAATGGAGAAGTTTTTGAATGAAGAAGGTGAGTTATGAATGAGGGAGATGAAATGGTAAATGCCTATTTATATGAAAAGACGTTTAGATGCGAAGGGTCATGATGAGAAGGCATGTGAAACGTAAACATTTAATGCTGAAACGGCGTACCTTTTTGCCACGTGTCGTTTCAGAGTGTCAGAGAAGACGTAACGTTTCAGAGGTGTCGTTTCACTTTCTAGTGTAGATGCTTCCGGTTGCTGAGCAGCAATCGCAAGCGGCATGATCCCACGCTGAGTAGAAGAAATGGCGTCCAGCCACTCTACTCCTTCCAAGGTTCAATAGTTGTCCTTGCTATTGATAGCAATATTGCTTGCGAAATATTTGCTCAGGTTGAGGGATTGTTCATGTATGCCCTAGCGGAAGTGGATGCGCTTCCGGATGTGAAAGACTTAAGATTTAACATTGTACATTCACATGATCCTTTCACAAGGGAACCTGCAAAACTAATGATTGACACTTCGATGCCTAAGTTAGTACAGTTCACAGGCTTTAACATTTAAGCACAGGTTTGTAATGAAGAATTAAACTTCATTTGGGTTTACCATTCCCAAGTTACCCCTTATGTAGGTAAATTGATCAGTCCCCAGAGGCTTGGTAAAGATATCTGCAAGTTGATGCTGGGTTGGAACAAACTGCACCTTGACATCTTTCTTCTGAACATGATCTCTAATGAAGTGAAGTCTGACATCAATGTGCTTTGTTCTTGTGTGCTGAACGGGATTCTTGGCGAGGCTAATAGTGCTTGTATTGTCACATAGAATGGGAGCCTCTGGAAATTCTAAGCCAAGATCTCGAAGTTGGTTTTTCAACCACAGCACCTGGGCACAACAACTTGCAGCAGCAATATACTCTGCCTCTGTGGATGATAGTGAAACGCAAGTCTGCTTCTTGCTTACCCATGACACTAGACTGCCACTAAGGAAGGCACATTGACCACTAGTGCTCTTCCTATTTGTTTTATAACACTCAGTAGGTTGTGACAGAGACCATCTACAAGATAGACATCTTGGACAGGGCCAACTTCACCAACGTCAGTGATCTTCCTACTTTGGTTCCCACCAAAGCTGACCTTGGCTCCATCTTTGACCACCAGTGAGTTGAGCTTGTCCCTGTCTCCCGTCATGTGTCTCGAGCATCCACTATCGATGTACCGCTTGCTGTTGTTGGATGCTTTAAGACAGATCTGCACTGATCAGACAGATTTAGGTACCCAACCTTTATTGGGTCCTCTTTCATTAGTATTTGGAACCTTTGGTCCAATGTTGACCATAAGTTCGTGTGTGATCTGTGCCTCTGGCCTTGGTTGGGCTCGAGGCGTGTGTGAGTCTCTTTTGGAGCAATTTTCCGTGCTCTAGGTCCATGATTTATTTTAGGCTCATGTACTTCCTTAGCCTCTTGTCTTGGAAAGATTTTAGGCATGTTTGTTCCTTTTGGAACCCATTTATAGGAGCTATTAGCACCATGCTTCTTGGCATTACAAGTGGACGTGGTGTGTCCCTTCCTGTTGCAATAATTTCAGAAGCTAAATGGTGATGACATGTAGCCAGTGGCTTTGTGGAAGAATTTCAAGTAGGGTTTCACTTTGGGTTCCACCCACTTATTTTCCTTATGCTTATAGCCTAAACCAGTTTTATCCCTATAGGCTCTTTAGTTCATTAAAATAATATCTAGCATTTCAGAACCTTTAGTGAATTTTTGTAAAGCATTGGACAACCTATCCCTTTCAATAGAGATCTTGCTACAATTGGCCCAGCATTCTGAGCTTGGGACGTTGGGTTCCACTTGGGGATCTCCCTGGATGTCCGCTTCCGAAAGTCTTTTAGCTTCTGCAAGCTCATCACTTAGTGAGTTCACAGTCATCTCAAGTGATTTGTTTTTCCTTTTTAAATCTAGATAAGCTTTAGCTATTCTGTGAAACTCCTTATATATATCATTAAGCATCTTGAAGATCAGTCAGACTTATCTCATCATCATGGATGGATTCAAAGTCTGATAGGGTTTCTTCTTCACCATCCTCCTTAGCAACGAGACAGAGGTTAGCAGTCTCTTCCTCATCACTAGCTTCTTCATTGGAGCTGTTGACCCAGATGGAGGACATAAAGGCTTTCTTCTTTCTACCAGACAACTCCTTCTTTTCTTTCTCCCTGAATCTCTGGAGATTTGGACAGTCAGCCTTGGTTCGCCATTTTTCAGAGGGATTGTTGAGGACCTTGCTTATCTGATCACTCTCCACCAATTGCTCTATACGACTGTTCTTCACAGCATCTGTTCCTTCATGAGCAACCTCAAGAGCATCCTGTAACAGTCTGTTACTAATTCCTTAATTAACCTGTGACATCTCTTTTAGTTCAATAATATCTTCACTAACTATGATAGAAAAAGGAATTTCAATAATATCAATATCTCTATCATAGTTAGAAAAAGAATATCCTAATGATTAAAATATTATTCATGATAGAAAAGAATAAACGAATACAGCACAGCTGCTATCATGGATAATTTATTGCTAACCATGTTAGAAAGGATTTGCCTAATATGGTTATTAAATAAAACTAATTGATATTAACCAATAAATAAATATGTATAATTGCGGAAGCAGATGCAGGCCTATACAAATTGGCAATATACACAACTAACTAATCTAAATAACCTTTGAAACCTAATTCCCTTTCCTGATGCTTGTGCCTGTGCATGAATACCTGCAAAAATGTCAGTAATCGTGGAATGAGACAATTTGTCCCAGTAATCACCGCTTAACTCACTATAACAGTGAGATGTGCGGTAGTGAGGGCGTCTAAAGGGTACCACAGTTTAAAAACAATAATAATGTATACATGTCAAGTCTTTCATTCATCATTCAAGTCCCTCCGTCTAAATCAACTCAAATTCGTCATCTCTACTTTCCACATATCACTCAAATCCCTCAGTCAATTCCACATAACTAAATATCACCTCCCCAGTCTCCAATCTAATGTTACTACCACCACAATTCTCACACTCACCTATAGATGCATTGTGCCATCCCGGGGCATTCAAGCATCTAATCTTCACTATATGATTTGACACTGTGTCCCTCTCCATAATGAGGGGACAATTTCCCTCTCTGGCAATCTCCAGAGAGGGAACCCCAATTCTGCTTCCATTACAGAATGGGAACGGTTGGGCTCTCCAGTGCCAAACAACCGTAGGTCACTTTCTCTCAGTAAGTTGACCTATGATCCCCGGTCTAATCAATCCGAAAAGGATCATCAGTACAAATAACTGTCGATTGGTCTATCGACAGTTATCATCGCGCGATGGTACATATATATCACTGTCATGCAAACTCTCCCAATATCCATATCCATCAATTTCAATTTCATCATCAATATCATGCACTATTATCATTCCCTTCACTATCTCAATCTCAACTATTCAATTTATTCCCTCAACCTAACTATCAACATTTCTCACATAATACCATTTGAACCTCTCACATCATACCAGAACAAACACCAGCCAGGATAATATGTATAATGTTTCAAATTCCTTTTATACGAAATTAATCGTGTTTGAAAGGCACCCGATAGCCTGTTTTGTATAAAAATACCTTTTTAAAGATAATATATATATATATATATATATATATATATATATATATATATATATATATATATATATATATATATATAGAGGGTGAGAAAGGATTTTAATAATCCACACTAACATCACCCTCAATGTTATAGTAAGGTTAAGTGTGATTACCTGTCGCCCTTTAGCAATTTACGCGATTTCTCATCCTTTCTTTATGCCACAAACGCCATATCGCAAACAATCCTATAATGTAGTGCAGAATAATAAATTAGTATCATTCTACTTCATGTTTAACGTCTCTCTCTCGTATCCACATTACTACCCAATCCATTCAAATAATTCACACTTCCCTAATTTTTTTGTAAGTTTGATTACTTTAGGATTTAAGACCTCTTATGATTCTAAATACACTTCATACATAATCAGTTTTAGATCATCAATTAAATAATCTAATTTAAATCCTTGAACACTTTCATTCATTCATGAAGGCACAAAGTCTCAACAACACTAAAACAAAACAAGCATATAGCTTCCATTTATTCACTTCGAAATCAATGATAAACTTAATCAAACCATGAAACCAAGGACTAAACCAAGCTGATATTTCTTTTCATCTTTATTTGAATCAATCTATCAATAGAGCTTCCAATCCAATTCATTTATTCCACTTCGAATATTAACAAAATAAAACACCTATTCCTTTAACATACATATATTGCAAAATTTCAATCATAATAAACATGCATACAAATAACGAAGTAGATAAAACAAAATCTGGCATAACCAAAAGCATTTTAACATATAGAAATACAAGAGTTCACAAAATTCCATTTCATATCTTAATCGAAACCTACACAAGGAAATCATGAATTCAAATTCCCCAATCTCAACCACAATAAATCTCAATCAAACCCAACTCAAAATCAGGTAATCCCAAACTTATAGACTGCTTATAATCAACTCAATGTGGTTTCAAAACAACAAAATAAAGCACAATAGCTATTGGGATCAGATTCTAAGAGATTTCCTCCAAACAGCACCAACAAAATTCTTCCAATTTTTATTGGACCAAACCACTATCCACATCATATATAATAAACCCTTTACTCTTTTAAAAATCTGCACTCTATCCAGTCACCAATTACTCAAAACTTTCAAGCACTTACACTACCATTCACTCTCAAATCAGCCATCATTCAAATAGCTTCAAGGCTACCAAGTAATTAATAACTTTTACTGCAAAGCATAGAAACAATACCACCATTACTCAACAACATAATAACCTTTTCATGACTTTGGTCTATTAATCATAATACCTCAATCTCAACTTGAATTATTTCTATTTCCATATCCTTTTTGGCCAAATTAAGATGAACCAAGCTGAACTCAACTAAAACATTCTATTCAAAACATCACCACAGGCCATGACTAAAGTAGATCATTCAAGCCCAAGTACTTACTTAATTCTTCTTACAAAAGCATGAAATTTATTGACTCATGCACCAAAAATTATTTTTGTTTAATCACCCTCATCTCACATCCATGCATATCTCACTCAAACCAAAACCACTTCACTAAAGTCTTGGAACAAACAAAATTAACCTTTCAAATCCACTTCACTTTCTTTCCAAAGTAAACCATATGTCATCCACCTATCCTACCATCTAAACCCTTCATAACCATTCTCATTTTCTTAAAACTAATACTCCATACATTCCAAAATCCTTGAACCCATTTCATTAATCAATTCCTACTAAATCAACATAACCAATTTCATTCTAACAAAACACAAACTATTACTAACAAATCTATTTCCATCCTCCTTTAACCATTTCCAGAATCCCATGCATCTCTAAAACCAAGCTCTCAATTAAACATCAAATATTCTAACTTCCCTAGGCTTCCAAAAACTTTTACAAAACATTCCTATTGTTTTTCTAAATTTCATCTCCACCATGATGTCATTCCAAAAATCTGTTTCAAAGTATCCTCTCATTTAACCTACCCAAAAACAATAATATGGCAACCAAAATCATTTAATTTCAATTTACACAAGGAAATCTTAAACACTAGCACCAATCGACTTCCAACCAGCCATAACAGTATGTATTTCATTTTAAATTGAACCAATCAATTAACTAAACGAAGAAGCACAAGCTGCCAAACATTTGGATTCTTATAAACTACTAAAACTTCAGTCAAGGTTCAATCTCTCATTCAAAACAACAAGAATAAAAGCCAAGGTTTCAACTTCTACCTATTAAACAAACAAAACCCCAAAAAATTCAGTTTGGCCCTTACTCAAATCTCACCCAAAATCGCAGAGAAAAGTGAGGATTGGAGAAAAAGCTCACCAACAAGTTAAACCCGAGGTTGCAGATCCCAAAAGAGCTCGCTGTCGCCGGAAAAACTCGCCGGAAAATGCCGTGGCAGTGGTGGCCAGAAAAGGAACCAAGAGAAAAAGAAAAATATAAGAAACTAACATTGAAAAGACTTGTAGCTCAACACATGCACTAAAGGCCAAAGCTTTTACCTATTCTCGCTGTCAACCACCGTGGGGTCGCCGGAAACTCTCACCGCCACCGTCCACCGTCGAGCTCGCCGGAAAACGAAAGGGATGAAGGAGCTGAACGGAAATGAAGAACGTGAGGGAGAGAGAAAGGGAGGCAGGTTTCAGCGAGGTTGAAGTATGAGAAAACAAAAAGGAAGAATGGAGAGGGAGGCCGCGCCGGTGCTGTAGTCGACGGCGGCTTGCTCCGCCGGTCCCTGCAGTTCCGGCGACGAGCAAAGAAGAGAGAGCAGGGAGAGTTTGGTGAAAGGGCGAAGAATGAGTGAAGGGAGGAGAAGGAAAATGAAGAAGAAAATGAGAGGGGAAGGGTTTGTGTCGGCGGTTTTGTAAGGAGGGAGGGGAAGGGCATGTTTGGTTAGGTGAAATAAGGGTGGTATATGATAATTTGTAGCCCAAACTTGCCATAGTGTACTCTTTTAATTTTAAAACCATTTAAACCAGCCTCCAATCTCCTTAACCTTCAAAATATTTTGGGTTTTACCATTCCCTCATATTTCAAACTCTTCAATTTCTTAATTAATTATATGCACATTTATTACTCAAAATTTTCCAAATGTCCTAAAAATCACCAAAAATTCATAAAAATTCCAAAATTTCCCAAAACACTCTCTAATCCTGAATTAAATTTTTCAGGATGTTACACATCCCACATTTCTTTGGCAGTGGACAGCTTGCTAACTCTGAAGAACTCCTTTTCTTGGAGAGCACTCTGAAGGACCAAGATAGCTTTGTCATTAAGTTCCATGTCTGCATAGTCCTGGTCATTCCACTCATGTTCTGGCTTGGGCTCTCCAACCAGATTCGAAGGAACAAAGTTCCCTCGTTCCACAACTCTCCACAACTTAAAGCCATTTGCTTTAATATAAGCTCTCATCTTGATTTTCCAGAATGCATAGTTTTCACCTTTGAAGCCTGGAGGTCTATTAATAGAACTTCCTTCTGGTAGGATGTTCATGTGTCCAGCCATGATCTTTACCTCTCAGATTCGTTGGAATCTTGACAAAGAAGACCAAGCTCTGATACCAAATGAAAAGGGCTTAAGACACAAGAGGGGGGGTGAATTGTGGCTTCAAAAACAAGATAAAAACAGGCACAAACACAAATTCTTTTATACTGGTTCGGTCTAACTCTTGATCTACGTCCAGTTCTCAATCCCCTGATTGAGTTCCACTAATTCACAGGTTTTAACACGGGTTCACCTGCCAACCTTTACAACCGCAAGTTTTACGGGCTCACTTGCAACCTTACAACCACAAGTTTTACGGGCTCACTTGCAACCTTACAACCACAAGTTTTACGGGTTAACTTGCAACCTAACTTACTCCCCCTTACTACCTGCAAGGGTTCAACCTTTACACAAGGATTACTACAAAGTTCACTCAATGAACAGATTGTGATACTCACTTAAGTACAATGAATGCTCTCAATAAATGTAGAGACTTAAATACAAGAGAACAAGATGAGTACAATAAGAATGATTCTCAAGGTATTAAGTGCTCTTGACTTTTCTGAATAACTGCGTGTGTTCTTGCTGGTATATTCTTGGTGTTGTCTTCATAAATGATGAAGTTGTTCCTTTTATAGTAGCCTCTAATACACCAGTTGCTTGAGGGCAATAAGTCCGTTTAAATATAGTCGTTTATCCCTTGTTACCGTTGTCCTCATTAATGCTCATTAATGCTTAGCAGGGTTGACTTATGCTTTAGCTCTGGAGCTCTGAAAAGTAGCTCTGACAATACTGCTCTGACAAAAGCAATTCTGACATCTGAGCACTTGTACGGTCTCTGACTCTTGTACTTGCTATCGGATGGATTTTGGCTACCGGAAGTAAGAGCTTCGTTCTACAAGTGTTAGTCCAAGTATGTGCAATGCAAAGAGCGTTCACTATCGGAAGATCATTTGCCATCGGAAGTGAAACTAAGTTCTGCACGCAAATGTTAGTCCAATAGAGTAATATAATCCATTGCAATGAGAAGCATTTTTGCTATAGGAAGCTATTCTACTTAGACTCGGATTAGGCCTAGTATTAAATTCACTTGCGCTTGGTGATGTGCCTACTTGCTTCCGGAAGTCTGACTGGAAACTAGAGGTTCTTTGCTATGGGAAGTTTTTCCACTTAGACTAGCTTAACTAGGATCAGACTTAGTGTTCAATTGACTTCCGCTATGGGATGTGTACTACATCCGCAAGCGCGACTTACGTTGTTTTTGCTCTAAGTCATCCGGTTGTGATTTTACATCCGATTGTATTCTAACTTAGGATTTTAACTTCCATCTAATTCTTCCTAAGTGTTCATTATGTTCTTTCATGTTTTAGTCTTCATCAAAACTTAAGATTCTAACAGACTCCAACTAAGAATCCAAAACATTCATTCAACATTCAAACACTAACAACTAACTTGCTGAATTGAGATGAATAATTACAATGTATATCACTGAATCTTTATATTTAGAATAAACATTCATGGAAAATCATCCTCAAGATCAAAAGTATGAGAGCAAAACTATCACTCTACAAGTATCATCACAATTACAACAAGAAAAATAAATCTACTTCAAGAATTCACAAGAACAATGGATAGAAACTTCCCTAAAGGCCTTGAGAACTCAAGCTTCCCTATATTTGTCTCTATGAGACATAGTGATAAGGCAATAGAGAACATGTTTGAAGTTACACATTGCTTGGTTAAGTGGGAGCTCGGGAGAGCTTAACTTTGAACAACTTTCTCAGTTGCTCTAGAGGAGGATAATAGAAGTGTTCTGTATAAGATGCCTTACTTTTTTCTTAGAATGAATGGAAGAAAGGAATATAAAAGGACATTTGCTCTTTGAGAAAGAATCAAGTTTGATTTAAGATCTAAAGATGTAGCTCAAGAAAAATCCACTCTCTATTACAAGAGAGTTACAATATGGAAATTCTTGAGAGCTAAAGGTGCAAAAATATACACGGTAAATTGTAAAGAAAACTTCATTCTCTGTTACAAGAGAGTTACAATATGGAACATTCTTGAGGGATGATGCAAAAATATACATGGTAAATTATAAAATGGGCACTCAGCATTATGGATTTTGAAGGCGCAAAAATATACATGGTAAACCAAAATGGGGCACCTCACCATCTTTGTTTTTCACTCTCATGGCGTAAGGTGCCCCTTTTACAATTTACCATGTATATTTTTGCATATTCAACTTTATAATTTACCATATATATTTTTGCCTAATTTGATTTACTATGTATATTTTTGCTCTCTCAAAATTACATGAGAATCCTTAAATTATTGAAAAATGCTAGAAGCATATATTAGAAAATAAAAAAAACATTTTTTCATATACTATGAGTTTGAATATTACTTGACAGGTAGATCAGGTTAATAGAATTCAATGTATTGAGACCTATAAATATAGGTCATGTCATAAGTCATTGCAAGGTAGAATTACAAATAAATGAGAAGACTCCTCTTGCTTCGTCTCTTTTTTCTTGTCTTACTAATCTCTTCTCATATCTTCTTCTCTTAGCTGGAAATTACCATTCCTTCTTGAAGTTTCTCTTGTCTTCTTCTCTTCATACCTTTTCTCACCTCTCATTTTATAATAAAAGATATATTTATTTATGAATGAGTAGTAGATAGTGCCAATTATAATTAGTAACCACCAAGTTGAATTGCAAAAGTATCTTTATCAGGGACATCAGCTTAGTAACCGCAGTATCGCAATTATATTTGTTAATATCTTTTAATATAAACACATTTTTAACACTTAACATTTAAAAATGTATATTAAAATATTCTTCATATTATGGAGAACAAATTGATACTGGTTCACATCTAGAGATTATACATGTTCCTATCAATTCCATGTAAAGACCCCATCCCCAAAAGATACTTTTATAAATCTGTAGCAGGATAAACATACACAAACTTTTGTGGCTTCACTTTTAATCAAAATAATTTTTCAAAAAAAAATCCAAACAAAATATATCATGCACATGCACTTGAACAAAGATAGAAGAGAAAATTAAGGTTTCAAAAAGCAGAATAAATGAAGTGGTGAAACAAACTAGAACAAAGACAACCATCTCACATTACAACAATACCCACTTGACAAAACTAGAACAAAGCATTGAAATAAAGTCCACCATAGCCAAAGCCGAAGTATGAGAAAAGTAGATCAGAGCACTTACCTCGTCCTCAAAGATAATGGTAGTCTCGAGCTCGATGAAGAGATGGTGATGATTTGGTTGACAACAGGATGAAGATAAGGGCTCAAGCACGACGAAAAGATGAAGAAAGCTTCGTTGATTTCTGCTGCGATTAGAAACTGTCAGATGAAGATTAGGGTTCGTGAGTTATTTTTACTGAAGGGTTCGTGAGTTCAGGGAAGAAGATGAATGGGTTTTGTTAGGTTTGGTTTGGTTGAAGAAGAATGGGAAGCCTGGGGAGGAAGAGGATGGCGAGTTTCATATTATGCAAGACATGCTTTCTGTTTTTTCATTAAGGGCATAAAGGGAATTTGACTTAAATTTCATTTGGACAAATATGGGACTCACCCTTATTTGTCCAAGTTGCAATTGGAGACCTTATTTGTCCAAATGAAATTCAAGTGGCATTTTTCTGTCATTTTCCCAAAGAAAATGTGTGGGAGAAATTATTGCATAAAGAATAACACATTTAGTATTCAAACAAAGTCAAATAATAGATCTTTAATTTTGGGGAAATGATCATTAAAAGAGGTCGTTATGGGACTTAAGGAGTAATATTTTTTATATTTATAATTTTTATAATTGCATAAGTATCCTCATGTAAAAAATATACAACAATTTGCAAGAAGAAAGAAAAGGTCAATATTTAGATTTTGAGGTGTTGGTTTTCTTAAAACCTATTTTTATATTCCAATCTGTAAACTAGTAGTCATACCTCTAAACAAGCTTTAGATTAGGCCATTCCCAAACATAGAAAAAGCCAATAACAAGCTTAAAGCCATGCTCAAGTGAGTACTCCACAAAACTGACTAAACCTATTTAACACAAGGCCAGTTTCCGCCCTTACTTATCCACCAGCCATGAGCATTACTTACCAATATTCATGGCCCAAATAGGACCTTTTTTCCAAGCACATCATTTTGGATTGGAGATCATGTTGGGATCTTCTATATGTGACAAGTGCAGACGCACTCCGCCACTAGGCCTCATCTAATATCACTCAAGATTTTCAATCCTTATTATCTATTTATACGATCAACCTTGATCGGTTTTCAACTATTTTGTGGCCATTTCAATTTCCTCGTATAGATCAGTCTAAATTTTCAAAGATTGAACTTTAAACATGCATATAAGGAAAGTAAATGTAGATTGACAATTACTGACAGTTAAAATTAAAACGATAATCTCATTTATTGTTCTTTAAAGAGCTCTCGTCCAATGATCATTCTTCGGATCTCATTCGTTCCTGCCCCAATTTCGTATAACTTTGCATCCCTAAGAAGACGACCGACTGTATACTCATTCACATAGCCATTTCCCCCCAAACACTGTATAGCCTGCATATTTGAAGGAATCAATAAATAAACAATGACCTTGCAATTTTGTAAAATTAATTTTAACGCAAGTTTTGGAAAGAAAAGAAAACCAAAAACATAAATTTACATGGATTACTACTTTGAAAAGGGTGAAACTGCAAATCTGATACTAAATGTTTCCCAAAGTGTATAATACCAAAGTTTCACGAGTTGCACCAAAAGTACTCATTTTTGGATCAGGTGAAATTTTAGGCTTTGTACTTATGGTAAATAATATCTAGATATGAAAAAACTCTTATCCCTCTCATTATATTATTCTTCTTCAATCTCTCTTCACCTTCACATGTTGGCTCCCCATTCTAAGGCATCATTTGTGTACCTTAGAATAGTTATGTACTATTTTTGTTCCTTAACCAACAGTTATGTATCATTTTTTGGTCTTCGCCTAAATAAAAATAAGGGCAAAAGTGCTGATTTAATAATTAACTATTTCAGTTTGGGCAAAAATAATAAATGACTGTTTTGCGGTGCATAAATAATAACTAACTTTGTTACCCGGGTGCAAAAATGATAAAACCGATACTAGATGTTAATTTGTAATTATGTGGAACCTTATTGATATTATTTTTTAAAGTGAAAATACTCTTTTATCCCTCCCAATTAAACCCAACCCTTCTTCCTCCTTCCTCCCTCATCCCTTCTCAATCCTTCCTTCCTCTTCCCGTTCTCAAACAAAGATAACTTCAAATTACAAATAACAAATTTTTACACACATAGTTATCAATTCATTGCCGTCATCGGCAACCATGAGCATATTTTGAAAAATAAAATGTAAACCAGAAAGCTCAAAGTGGGTAATTAAAAAACCTTCTTGTTGCATTTCCAGATCTGAAACAATATTGAAACCACAACTTCTTCTTGTTTTATTTTTTGTGACGTGGGCCGTGAGAGCTTAAGTAAAACTTCAAATTATGGAGGAGAGGCCTTCAACGGTGTACTGGCCATTTGGCCATTGACATGGCCGGGCATGAAAAAAAACTCAAAGGTTGGACTGTTGAGCTTAGCACTGATGAGCTGATTATAAGCAAAGCTGCAAGATGCTAATGGGATTTTTAGTTTGATTTATTTGGACTGTTGAGCTGATTTTGTGGCTTATTTGCAAGTGAAAATGCTTATGTAATGTTCAGAGAACAGTGATTTCTTTTCCAAAGAATGCAATCCCCACATTGATATATGAGTTCTCTAGTGTTTAAATGTTTAGTTTTTCATAATTTCACTCCCAATCCTTATTTTCACCCATCATCATTAGAGAAGTGGTTGACGGTGGCTGGGGAAAAATGGGAGATGGGCGTTGGTGGTGGTAGCATTTGGGAAGGGGAAGGGGAAGTGGAAGGGAAAAGGGGGTTTGGATTTAATTGAGAGGGGTAAAAGGGTATTTTCACCTTTAAAAATAACATCAATAAAGTTTCACATAATTACAAATTAAAATAACACATAACACCGGTTTTATCATTTTTGCACCGGGTCACAAATTTAGTTATTATTTATGCACCGCGAAATAGTCATTTATTATTTTTCCCCAAACTGAAATAGTTAATTATTAGATCAGCACTTTTGCCCTAAAAATAAAAATTTACTAAAATCAACTTGGAGGACGGAGGAAACAATAAGGGAACAATTGCACTTAAATCCCAAGCAAGATAACTAATACTCCCTCCGATACCTAATATAAGAGTCAGCCGCCAAAAAAACGTTTCTTAAGAAAACATGTGAATATTAGTTGGGTGTTTAGAGTTAATGCTTCTTTTCTAATATTGTCCATATTTATTATGATACTTTTAAGAGAGAGAAATACATAAGCATTAATAAATATGAAAGAGAATTAGGGGCAAAATAGGAAAAAACACATTAAATGAGGAGACAATGTGAGATGAGCTCTTATATTAGGGACCAAAACCATTTAAATTTTGGGCTCATATATTAGGGACAGGAGGGAGTATTAGGTATGTCTATTGAAAACTTTAATTGTTAATCAAGGCTATACAAGTTGTTAATAGTGGTCATTAATAATTCTTTGGGATCTCTTTAAAAGTAAATCTCTAAATTGGGACCAATGTGCAATTGTCCCAACAACAAGAGACTACAGAGTGCAACAATAATAGACAAAGCATTGGATTACAAGACAATATAACAAGAATGCGAGCATCCAGCAAAGTGAGCATTAGCATTGCATTGAGTTAAAAGGAGAATGAGAAAGAAAAACGAAAAGAAAAAAGAAAAATTGCAGAAAATGTTGAGTTTTTTTTTAATTTTCAACCGATATTTCTATTTATTTTACAGAGCAATCCAATTAAAATTTTTCTTAGTACAAGTTTTTCTAAAATTTTTGCCCATTAAAAAATGTTTACGAAAAAGGAACCAAACAAGTTAATATTATCATAGGGACCTGCAATTTTGTAGATAAAAAACAAAGGGAGTAGGGGGGATGGGGAGAAAGCATTATTTGTTAAGTGAAAGCCACGAAAAAAAAATCTTGTTTACCTGCAGAGCAACCTGGGTTGCTTTTTCAGCTGCACAGAGAATGACTCCAGCACAATCCTGCAGTTTCCATAGTATTAAACAAATCTAAGCTGACCTTACCACTATTACCCTAACAAATAATTTCTACGTGCTTTATTACTTTGAAATGACAACCAATTATAAAGTGTACAACAAGATCAGAGTATTTTAAAATGTCACAACAGAACTAAGAATCAAAGTAACCTTTCTTTTCTGCCAGCAAAATCAGGGGATCTTGAATTCAGAGAAAGGGGGAAAGATAAACTCTACCTTAATACAATTTTATTGGACTAAACTAAGTAAGGATTATAGATCATAAAGTTAGTACGAGATAACGATTAGCCCAAATCTTTTGTGAGGTCTGAACAATTTATTTTTTGATAATCTAAATTTTTAACTTAACTACATACTGCAAAACAATTTATCAAGTCAGTAAAAATATGAAACACAAATAATTTCAAAAAGCGCCAAAAGTTCATTATAGAAAGTAACAAGATACTGCCGAAGGATAAATAACTAACGAAAAAGTGTAATTATAATTAATACAATATATCTAGACGCACCTTTGAATTAATTTTTCCATTGTCACAATCTCGAGCAACAGAATATAAATAAGACCTAAAAAAGAATTATTTCCATGATATAAGATGACAGGAAAAATACAGAATATTAAACATTGACATTACAATCGTGTACCGTGAAGCCTGTAAAGAAGTATACATGTCAGCAATTTTCCCCTGAAATCATTGACCAATAACAGTATGAGGGCAATATACAGGTGTCTATGTTTGTTTGGTATGGGGGATTTGGAGTGAAGGAGAGGGGAGGGGAAGGGAGGGGATGGAAAATTTTTGTAAGATGAATTTTTAAATATTGAAGAAGTTGGGTTGTGATATTTTAATTTAGATAAGATGTCAAATATATAAGTTATATATATTAATGTTGAATTTTCAACCTCATTTCTCAAATTTCTATAAATTCATGTCAAAAAAATTTTCCCTCCCCTCCCCTCCCCTCGTACCAAACAGGCCTTAACTGTGTAGAAGAAAAATGATAATCATAACCTGTATAAATTGAAATTCCCCGATAGGACGTCCAAATTGCTCCCTTTGTCGAACATAAGGAAGAACGACATCAAGACATGCCTGCATAATACCTAAAGGAGCAGATCCCAAAACAAGCCTCTCCAAATCCAACCCAGACATCAAGACATAGACTCCTAAACAACCCACCAAAAAAGATGGTCATATTAAGAAACTGCATATGATTCACATTATATAATATATAATATACTCATGCTACTATGACAGGCAACTAAAAGAGTGAAAGTAAAATCAGTGACACACACTACTTCAATATTAAAATTATTAACATTTATAAACATTAACGCACAAAAGTATTATTGAAAATTGCTCCCAGAAGAAATACATAAATTCCTATTTAGATATTTATAATTATAATCGCATCAAGGTGAGAACTCTAATCTTCCTATGATTTCTTTAAAGAAATTTTCAAAAAAAAAAAAAAAAACTAGAGCTCTCCAGATAGGTCAACTGGTTAATATTATCGCAACATATTTTTATATGCAGCATAATACAATCTGTTTTATACACCCTTCTGTGAATAAAAAAATATTATAGAAGAAATAATGGTAAACCTTTTCCTTCTTGTCCAAGAATATTTTCATTTGGAACAAAGCAGTTCTCAAAGACAAGCTCACATCTGCCAACAAAATTTGCTACTGTCAGTAAACAAAGGTTGAACAGATATGAAGATGGACTCAAATAAAAGATAACATGCATATTTACGTGTCACTTCCTCGCATCCCAAGTTTGTCGAATTTCTGGGCTGTACTGAATCTGTAAACAAAAACGATTGCAGAAAACATAAAACTTTCATCTGAATTTTCATGGTGAGATGATTTATCATGCAAAAGACTAAGCTTTCAAACACAAGTTTTTTTTTCCTAAAACAAATTTATTAATTATCAGCATGCATAGTATCCATGACTATGTACATGCTGATCCCTCATGCCCTTTACAGATTATATTTTTGTTGATATTTAAGACTTTAACTAGTTGATGTTCTAATTATTTCAATGCCCTTCATTTTTGTTTATTATTTAAAATATTTTACATTCTTGCCAAAAGACCTCGTAGAGTACACTGCGTGAGTCAAGAATTGAATGATTTTACACAATAAAATCCATAACTTTTAGCAGCATCACTAGTCAAATTATCTCAAAAGTGAAAAATTTAAAGATGGATGGCCATATCAGTATTTGATAAAATAGCGAGCATTTAAGTAAACTGAAATAAAGTTTTTGCTTTCAAATTAATATCATAGAATTTCTAAAGGTTCAGAGAGAGAACCCTGGCATTCCCTTCTCAATGATGAAGGCTGTAATTCCTTTGGACCCAGCTTTTATGTCTGTTTTTGCATAAACAACCTGATCAAATTCAAAACGTTAGTCAAATGTTCCAAGTATGACCATGAATATATCTGAACTAGCTAATCTCATTCTGTATAAAAATATTGATTCCATATATGGTCATAAAAATTCTTCATTGCACTCATTGCACATTATGAATTGAGGTGAGGGTTTCAGTAAACAAGCACTAAGTTTGTAATCTTTAGGTACCTATTAGTCCATATAGTTAGTCACACCAATTTCCTATGTCCATTAGTGTAGCATCAGTCAAACAAACAAGCAAAGAGGATATTCTTTACCACAGCATCAATGTCACTCTTCCGGTTTATATTTCCGAATACTGACGATATCATCAGGGTACACATTTCGTTTTTGAATTCTTTAATATCCCGAGATTCGTTCCATTAAAACAAAATATTCATGACCATATAATAGAATTTTTAATTGAAAAATAAATATAGAGAACAAGAAAAAAAATGACCATTAAAATATTACCATATTTGTGAATGCATGACATACAAAGATATTGTTTTGAACCTCATTAAAATATAACAAGCAAACAATGCATAACTTCGTCTATGTTGAACCTCATGTCTATCATATGTCATAATGGTCCCAAACCTGGGTAAAGAATAAGGGTTGTGTTAGGCTTTTACTGCAAAAAAATTGTTAAATATTATAATATTGTGTTAATGTTAGGTCGTTGTCTATATGTAATAAGTTGTATTGCTCGAGTACAGTGGCAGAGCAAGAGCCGTTGCATCCTAGCCCAAATGCAGTGTTAAAAGAGCAAGGGCAAAAGAGTAGGTTGTTGTCTAGTTTTAACACTTTGTATATATATTGCTTAAGTAAAGTGATAAGTAAGCTAGAGTCGTTACATTCTCGCCCGAATGTAGTATTAAATAGGCAAGGGTTACCGTACTCTAATGGACGAGGGCGGCTAAAGAAGATAATTCATGAGAGTATGATTAGATTTGGCTCTTGGAACATTGGAATGCAAAATGGGAAAATTTTGAGGTAGCACAAGTCATGAATAAGATTAAGATCAATTTATTGTGTTTCCAAAAACAAGATGAACTGGAGAGAAAAGTAGAGAAATACAAGTTAATGGGTCTAAACTTTGAAACACAAGAAAGGTAAATGAAGGAATGATGACAAGTTTTGGGGAGATACGTAGGAGTTGATTCAAAGTATACTGCCATTAGAGAAAATTTTTACTAGAAGAAACCTCAATAGACATGTTGGTAAAGAGTCAGGAGCACATGCAAGTGCACATGTAGATCTAGGTTTGCATTCGAGACATACACACAACCACCACTCTTTATCAAAGTTTAAGATCGTAGTGACTCAAAAATATAAAAAAGAAGTCTCACTAAAATCACACAACAAACGCTATTAAATCTCTGTTTAGTCTCTCTTCTTCTATTCTCTAGCAACAATGTGAAGCACGACGAAGAGAAGAAGTGTTGTTTTACTAAGGCCACCAAGTCGTGAGCTCATATATGGAGCCGTTTAGGTATTGCAAGTGCAATGTGGGGAAGCAACTAGCTTCATGGTAGACGTTGTGGTCAGACAACATTTCAGGCAGGATGTTTATGGGTGCAATGATCGTCTTGTTTCACATTGTTGGTAAAGAGTCAGGAGCACATGCAAGTGCACATGTAGATCTAGGTTTGCATTCGAGACATACACACAACCACCACTCTTTATCAAAGTTTAAGATCGTAGTGACTCAAAAATATAAAAAAGAAGTCTCACTAAAATCACACAACAAACGCTATTAAATCTCTGTCTGTTTCTCTCTTCTTCTATTCTCTAGCAACAATGTGAAGCACGACGAAGAGAAGAAGTGTTGTTTTACTAAGGCCACCAAGTCGTGAGCTCATATATGGAGCCGTTTAGGTATTGCAAGTGCAATGTGGGGAAGCAACTAGCTTCATGGTAGACGTTGTGGTCAGACAACATTTCAGGCAGGATGTTTATGGGTGCAATGATCGTCTTGTTTCTTTTGTTTTTTTGATTTCTCATACATAGATTGTTTTATTTAATTTAAAACACATGGCAAGATTATGTTTTTTTTGCCATGTCAGATCATAGATGACACGTGGCCGGTCACATTGTACTTGATGACATAATAAACGAGTGTTACCTTAAATTAACGGTAATGGACACTTTTGCCGCACTTTTGAAATTTGATAGGTAGTTTTGCTCCCAAAAATTTACATAGGTATTATTCCACCTTTGCGACAATTACAAGGGTATTTTTGAACTTTAGCCCTTTGTTAATTAAGGCATGAATAGTTAAATCCACGTGAATGCTGAATTGTTTCCATTGAGTGTAATTGAATCAAAGTATATTTTCTTAGTTATTAGTTAGTTTACTTAATTAGAAGTTTATTTCTTCATAAAATATTGAAGGAATTAGATTTGCATTTTAGTTTAGGTCCATAATTTCATTGCATTTTTCATCTTTATTTAATTCTAGAAAAAAAAAACTCATAGATTGCTAATTGGAAGAATAACTTAGGTTGTCGCTATATTACATTCTTAGTTGGATCTAGTTTGATTGACTTAATTAGCTATGAAAGAAGGGACATCATCAGTACTTTTATAAGTTATTAAACTATGGGAGTAAAGACTTCAATTGTGAGTTAGTGGACTTGATTGTTAGTGAATGTAACTTTAATAGGTTGTTTTCCCGTAGAATTATGGTTTCAGAGGTTAGAGAAACTTTTACGATAATGGAAAATGGTAAATCTGTTGGAATAGATGGTATGTGAACTGAAGTTTGGAGGTGTTTAGGGAACATGTTGTGACATAGTTAACTAAATTGTTCAACGAGATTTATTGGTTAAAGAATATATCTAATGATTGGAGAAAAAGTACCTTAATTCCTATTTATAAGAATAAAGGAGATATGCATAATTGTGAAAATTATAAGAAATCATGTTTATGAGTCATACAATGAAACTATGGGAAAAAGTGATTGAAGGAGAGACTTACATAAGATTTTCATTAACTTAGAAAAAATGTATTGATTGAGTACCAAGGAATGTGATATGGAAAGCCTTGTAAAAAAAGGAGTGTGTGCAGTGTGACATATGTTAAAGCATTACAAGATATGTATGATGAAGTATTGACTTAGGCTAGAACAACGGGAGGTAAAACAAAAGACTTTCCTATAAGGATTTACCAACATCAAGGATCATCTTCAAGTTATATTTATTTAACTTGTGGTAGATGTTTTAACTGACAGTATCAAAGAAGAGGTACATATGTGCATGCTTTTTACTGATGATATAGTAATTTTGGCGGAATCAAGAGAAACAATTAATGCTAAATTAGAGATATTGAGAAACACTTTAGAGTTGAAGAGTTTCCATATAAGTAGGAGTAAGACAAAATGTAAGCATAGAGATTATTTGGATGTTAAACTAGAACATCAAATAATTCCTCAAGTGACGAAATTTAAATACAACATGGTGAAATTGATGACGATGTCAATCATAGAATTCAAACTGGGTGGTGTAATTTGAAGAAAGTTACTGAGAGTCTTTGTGATAGGAAAATACTTTATGGTAAAAAGAAAGTTTTACCACACTGCTATAAGACCAACAATATTATAAAGTAGTGAATGTTAAGTTGCGAAGGGACAACATGAACATAAAATGAGGGTTGCTGAAATGAGGATATTGAGATAAATGTGTGGTCATATAATAAATGATAAGATTCCAATTATACTAGAACCAGTTGGAGTGACTCATATTATTGAAAAAATGGTAGAAAATCGTTTGAGGTGGTTTAAACATATTTAAAAAAGGCCAATAGATGCGTCAGTGAGGAGGTTGTACCAAAATTCTTTGAGTCCAATTAAAAAATGAATAGGGAGACCAAGATCAGGCGAACACTCGATGAATTCATATAATGAGATGTATTAGTGAATAATATACCTAAAGAGTTGGTAAATGATAGAATCCAATAACACTAAACAATCCATATAGCCGTCTCCACGTAGTGGGATAAGGCCTTGTTGTTGTTCTGTGAATTCATGGAGATTTGTATATCTAAATACTATCTCATTAATTATGTAAAATGAAAATAGAGAAAAAGAGGTGTATTATGCAAAGTAAATAAACAATTTCTAGAACCAGATAAACATACTAATGTATCGGCAATAGGACCGTTGGTAGTCCACATCTTGTTCCCATTAATTACATAACCACGATCAACACGATCAGCCTTGCACTTCATGCTTACAACATCAGAACCAGCTGGAAAAAAGAAATGCAGTTCAAAAAGAGTAATTGTGATTTTCAAAAATGCAAAATACAACTATTTCCATCTTTAAAGTTACCATTGGGTTCGCTCATTGCCAAGGCTCCCACATGCTCCCCAGAGATGAGCTTCAATTAGAAAATATAAACTTAATCAACCTAAAGAAAGAGACTTATTACAATAACTAGAAGCGCATAGGTAATAAATATTATTAGAGTATTATTACTAGCTAAGAAATTCAATCTATTTACATCATCTATCATAGGGTATGCCAGCTATAATGTACCAGAAACAAATAATATTAAAATACAAAGAACCTTGGGCAAATACTTTTGCTTTTGAATAGGGCTTGCATTCCTCACCTGAAAAAGTCAGGTGAAACCTCAATTTTCAGGGTGAGAATTCTCTCAGAATCCTCCCTCTCATCATCCCTCATTATCACCTCCATTTCATCTATTCAGATTCATTTAAGAGCTCATAATTTATCACTTGTAACATTAAAAATAAAAAAATCGTGTTATAATATAAAATAAATGAAGTAATTTTAATTTTTTTTTATTTTTGAACACTTTTTAGCATAAAAAAAGTCAACTATATGGAAATATTTCGTTTCAATAGAAAGATTTATAAGAGATACAGACTTATCCAGTTAACTGTAAAATAAATTTTACAGTTAACTGGGTAAGTCTGTATCTCTTATAGATCCTTTTATTGAAATGATATGGGTCAGATAGTTGAAATTAATAGGTCAAGATAGTTGAAATTTTTTATGCTAAAATTTTTTCAAAATTTAAAAAATTAAAATTACTTCATTTATTTTATATTATAATACAATTTTTTTATTTTTGATGTTACAAGTGGTAAATTATGAGCTCTTAAATGAATCTCAATGGATAAAATGTAGGTGATTATGAGGGATGAGGAGGGGGGATTCTGAGAGATCCCGACCCTATGGAAAGATCATAGATTTACAATGATGGGCGAAGGTCCATTTATGATACATAACTATTACCCTATAATCAATAATAGTACATAACTATTTCAAGGTTTAACAATGATACCCAACTTTTATCATGTGATTTCTTAATATGACAATAAGATAAAACATGAAATCCAAAATGCCATTTAATACTCCCTGACAATAAGTTAATTTTATTTTATTTATAAGGACTTTTTTGTCATATTAAGGAAAATCTCATTGTTGATCTCATGATAAAAAGTTGAGTATCATTTTTAAACCGTGAAATAGTTATCTACTACTATTGTCCTAGAGTAATAGGTATGTATCATGAATGAAGCTTTGCCCTTCTATAAAAAACATTTAAGATCCATTCCTACCAGCTGATTTAGACACACGTTAGAATGACAACCGTAAGAAAGACCCACGGAAGCAGAGGCACGGCTTATTTCTTCCATTGCTAAACAGTGATACAAGTAACCAAGGCCAAGTCCTCCATATTCCTCTGAATAAGAGCAGAGTTAGCATTGACCATACTTGTTTTCATTCCAGTTATGACGAACGAAATAGTTGCAACAAATCTTTCTATGTTATGACTGAGCCGTATTGGTGGCTTAATTAACAAACTTGATAGGTCATAATAATCGTTTGTGATCTAAGGAAACTTACTCTAGTTTACAACACCCAGTATTGACATGTTGGAAAAGAAAGACAGGAAATTCTGGAACGAGAAAAAACTACCTGGTGCAGTAATGCCAAGGAGATTGAAATCGCCCATTTGTTTCCATAAGTTAACCCCCTAAAATTAGATCAAACCAAAAATCAAGTTCCAAAGATATTCTATCTTGTTGATAAGCATAAAAAAATTAAGACCCTCATACAAACCTGTGGGAATGAATTATTTTGGTCTATTTTTGCCGCATGAGGAGCGATGTTTTCCCTTGCAAATTGTGCGACACTCTCTTTAAACTGTATCATAAAACAAAAGAATTTAAAATTTGCAGCCTTGATATTTAAAGTTACATATATAGTTCACGTTCAGGTATCTTTATATTCAAAATTATAGAAGAAAAGACACAAAACGAAGTGTTTATTCAATTTTTTAAGCAAGAAGTATGAAGCCGCGGAATAGATTATGGAAAACAAGTATTTTCGTATTTAGAAGATTGAAAAATCAATAAAAAATATACTACTCCACCTAGACTTATATAAGACCTATTTGATAAGACCCTATTGTTTGGTAAATTATCCCTATTAATGTTCATAAAAAACAAACAAGAGATAGATGGTTGAGAAAAACGTAGATGGCTAGGGTGAAGCAAAAGGTCTTATAAACCATAACTAACTAAAGTAACATACTTACTCTAATTAAATTGCCTAAAGGAGTATCAAGTCTATCAAACCATTGCAAATTTTAAGCCAGACCATAATTTCTTTATCTGAATTGCGCAAATCAAACAAAAATAAAATGTTATTATTGCGAAATGTATGATCCATTAGATAAATTAACCGCTTGGTGCAAATACTATGATTAAAATTGAAAATCCTTTATATGGGTTAAGGGTCATATATATGCCCCTAAAGTATATATGAATGATTATATCTGCATATAAAATATTTTTTGTCCATATTTACCCCTAATTTATGCAGGAGGCTCATATATTTGTCATTTACAGTTAAAATTTTAACGGTGAAATATGATTTTCGTGCATAATTTAGGGGTAAATATGACTTTTTCATGCATACTTACTTCTAGGGTATATATATATGACCCGTCATATATACGTCAAGGCAAAATATGATCCTTTGTACACATTTTCAAGGTAAATGTGAGTTAAAAATACTTAAGGGAGCATATATATTATTTCGTGCATACTTTAGAAGCAGATATGATCTTTAACCCATAGTTATATTTTGTTAACCGAAGAAGACAAGTCAAAACAAGGTAAATAATACCTCTTAATAAAATCTCAAGTTACTAATTATGAGAGCAACAAATTCAATTTCAATCGAGGCATCATTAATTTCACCTACCAGATTCAGAAGCAAAGTTTACATCATATTAGAATAGAGTAAACAAGATAAATAGGAGTATAATGTAGAGAGAGAGAGAGAGAGAGAGACAGAGAGAGAGACAGAGAGAGAGAATAATACGTGTATCTGAGTATCGTCGAAGAGTAAGGAGGTGGAGAAAGAAGCGGAGAAAGATTTTCTTGCGAAAATAAAATTGGATCTGATGATTCGATGCATCTTCCAAGTTCTAAAATGCGTTGACCTGCCGATGAAATGAGTTGGACTACCCCAATTTCGTCACTAACTATCGCATGGTGTCTGTGCTACAGCTTTCTATATATAGTCCTCTGAACTCTAAAAACTCAAGAGTATTTAAAAAACGTTATACGGTGCAAATTTTAAAGGGACAGAAGATGCCACCGCCCCTGCACTGCATATTTTAAAACTTCTTTTCTCAATAATTTTCCCTTTACACTGCATCCTATACATAAAATTTTTTATTGTTCAACGTTCAATGTTCATCCATGGAGAAAAGTGCGGGAAAATACCATTTAAATCCCTCCGAATATACAAAAGGACAATTAAGGAACTCAAACTTCCAAAAGAACCATGAAGGAACTAGGACCTAGTTGACATTTTAAAATTGTGTGAAAAGACAAAATTGCCCTAATCATAAAACAGAAATTACTAACCACCCTATTGAAAATGGTGGGTGTAAATTTGGTTAGTAATTTCTGTTTTATGATTAGGGCAATTTTGTCTTTTCACACAATTTTAAAATGTCAACTAGGTCCTAGTTCCTTCATGGTCCTTTTGAAAGTTTGAGTTCCTGAATTGTCCTTTTGTATATTCGGGGGGATTTAAATGACATTTTCCCATCCCAGGATTTTTTTATTCCTCATGTTTTTCATTTTCTAGATAGAGATGAAGTTGACATAAGCCTGATCATCTTGATATATACAGCATGCTTGGTCCTACTTTTCCTTAATTTAATATTTTTTTTTAAATATTTGAAACCTTAAACATATAAATTTAAAGCTACATTATTACTGGAAAATTTAAAAAAAAAATATCTTCTCATCTAACTTTATATATATAATATTACTGAACATGATGGTATAATACTTTTTTTATTCTTATTTAATAGATAACACAATTCAGTCTTATAATTCCTATTTCATGAAGATACTTATTATGTTTTTTAAAATATTAAAAATATAGTAATGCATAATTTGGAGAAAGGGTTAACATATATGGAAAACGTTCCCAGAAGAACTTGAACTTTCGTCTTCGTTTTTGTCGCTTCTATAGTATCATTTTTTAGCAAGCATGACCAACAAGAGTTCATTTTTAATGGGTAATTTCCTATTTTGCCCTTCAAGTAGTCTCTTATACCATTGGACACCCTAAATTAGCATTGGACAATTTCACCTCGATAATAACCAAACTGGTCCAATATGACCATATGACGAATGCTTTACTATCACGTGTACATCCTATAACATCCCATATTTATAGCACTAGGAGATAAATGATATTTGTGTCATTCAAAATTTTTATTTACAAATACACGACAAAAGAAATAATAAAGTTGTTTTAACACTGAAAAGAAAGAAAATTTTATGTAGATTAAGAAGAAAATAAATATGAAGGGATTTAAATATATGAATGATGATTAAAAAAGACCTAAATATACAAAGCTCAATTCGGAAACGCTACAACCTTTATTTTATATAATTGCTCGTCATCTCTTCCTCACACCCTCCCAAGCCATAGTCTCACTCTCTCTAGAGGTTCTATATTCTCTTCCATGCTTATCTTCTTGTTGTATTCGGCGTTTCTTACAATTAAACATTATCTTATCAGTTGTTTTTGTTGTCCTTTAATTCTTTTCTGTCATTTTTCTGGCTTATTTACACGGTAAACATCCATCCAATCATCTCGGTGTGCGTGTGTGAATGAGCAATATTATAATCTTTGGTTTATTTTATTTTATGTTATTTTTTCTTTCTTCTTTCCTTTATCGACATGCTTAATCAATATCATTGGAGAGTAAATTCATCAATAATTCCCAGTTATTCATAGCGTGGGTATATACGGATCAGAGATGTGTTTAAATTAGTTATAGATGTGTGTGTCTATATATATATATATATATATATATATATATATATATATATATATATTAGTTTTTAATATATAACTATATATTAAAGAATTTTTTTTAAAAAAATTAACATCAGTTACTGCTTTTATTGCTTTTTATGCATTCTCTTAATATATTCTTCAAACTCACACCAACAACCATTCGTTTTAATATGTAATTTTAGTGCAAGAATAAATATATACTTTATCTATTCTATAAGGGCCACATCAAACTATTTGATATACCGAATCCATTAATTGTCTCACAGAGGCTATATTTCTTCAGTCATGTGCTCACACATATGCATACATTATCAAATTGTTTTTCTTGTTCTCTTGCGGTGCTTTAGCCGTCAGTTACGGGAGAATTTGATTTCCTCTCACCCTTTGAGTTCGTTTGGTTGGATGGAAGAGGTTTTGATGGAAGTGGAAGTGAGAGTGGAGGTGGATGTAGGACCGTAGGAATGGAACTGGAGGTGGAAGTTGGACTTTAATGTATCTTTGGTGTATGGTAAGTGTATATGGAAGTGAGGTATTTTATTAATATTTATATATATAAATAAAATAGGAATTTCCTAAAATGCCCCTAGATTATCCTTAACTATTAAGAAAAAAAATTTCTTCTCTCATCATCTTCTTATTATCTATCCAACCCACCACCACCATACCCACCACCACCACCACTAAGCCCAGCATCACCACCACCACCACACCCACCACCACCATTGTAGCGCCCAAAAAATTAGTTAAATTACGATTAAAATGGAGCCGCCACCAAAATTTTTAAAAAGGATATTTTGGAAAACCTTTTAAAAAATAGAAAATAAAAATAGGGTTCGGGAGTCGATTGTGCGTGGGGAAGGTGTTAGGCAACCCACAGCACCCGTTCAAGAGAACGGTTACCCTAAGTTACTTTTTTAAAAATGAATATGACCTTAACCTTAATTTTATTTTAAATTACCAATAGAAATCATTATATACAAATAAAAATAAAACAAAAAAAGGGAAAAAAATATAATTTTTTACATATTTGGACTTGACCTAGGATTTAACCTAGGGCCTACTTACCCTTAAGGGATCAAAGCACGTAGTTCGGGGTAGAAATGCGTGTGATTGCACCAAACTTTTGCATATATTTTCATGGCCAAATCCATTGAATTAATGCATGTTTTGATGATAATTGCACCTAATTGGCATAGATTCTAACTATTGCACTAGTTGTTGGAATTTGTTCTAATCAAGGGCAATTTAGGCTTTTTTAGCATGCTATAATGTTTTACATGTTTTCAAGAACATTTTGATGCTACCTTTGAGACATTTGAATATGTAGGTTGGGAGGTTGAAGGTGAAGATTCAAGAAAAAAGGTCAAAATAACGTTTATGGATGAAGTTTGCATTTTAGTCCTGCGGCAGGCCAACTGGCGAGCCACTGGCAAGCCACTGGCGAGCCACTTGCAAGCCACTGGCGAGCCACTCGCCACTTGCTCGCCAGTTGGCGAGCCACTGGCGAGTACCTTCGGGTAACTCGCCACTTGCTCGCCAGTTGGCAAGCCACTGGCGAGCCTGACGCTGTCAAAAATCAGACGCGATTTTTAGGGTTTCTTGGCCCTATATAAGCTTTCTAAGAGCCCCCAAACCTTTCTCCAAGCACCCATAGGCCGAAACTAAGCCCCCTAACCTAGGGTTCTTCAATTCCCTTCCATTCCCACTCATTTTCATCCACTTCCACCTCATTCCTTCCACCCCATCCATCCTTTCTTCACATTTCCACCTTCTTCCACCTTTCTCTTCCATGGATTTTCAAATGATTCTTCTTCTTGGAGTTTCTATGTTGGATTGAGGATTCTTCATCTCTTGAGGATGGGTTGATGGTTGTTCAAGCATGAGTTCATCATGAGGGGAGTTTTTATTAGTTCATTATATGTATTTAGAATTTCTTCTTTATGTATTTGAACCTCTCTTGTAGATGTTTGGATTTATGTATTGGATTGAGATTCTATATATGTATGTATGATGTTTGACGTTGCTAATTTGGATTAGGACTATGTATTAAGTACTTTGTTGATTATATATGTGTTTTGGTAAATTCTTCTTGATATTGAGTTGCTTAGCCTTGTGTTGATAATTCTATCAAGTTGATTTATTTAGATATGTGTATGATTGTATGAGCTCTCTTTTATAGGACACTCTATAATTAGATTGAGATTGGAAAAGGAAAAAGGCATTAACCAAATCTAAATTAGCAAATCACATCATGAATGGACTAAGTTGTGTCTATTTTGGGCTTTAAACACTTGAGTTATGAATTCATATCTACATTGTGGTTGCGTTAAATTAGTCTCATTTTAGTGGTTGCTAGTGAGATTACTTGATTGTATCCATTCATGATTGTTGTGGTTGCACTTCATGAGAGCCACAAGTGTTTAGGCTCAAACTATTTCACACATCTAGGAATTACACTTGATGCATTGAACCCCTAAATGATTTGAGCTAATGTTTGTCACCTCACCTAGACTCAAGAGATCCATTTCATAGAATTCACTACACTTCAACCATTCAATCACCCCACCTTATCAAATAAAAGATAAAAAATATTGTAGTTAGGTTCATTTGCATTCTACATATAAAATACCCAACAAACCCCAATTCCCTTGTTCATTTCAATTTGCATTTAGTTCATCTTAGGGTAGTTTAGAAGACTCCTCAAGAGAGACGACCCGAGGTTGCGCCACTGTGTTGCAATCCTTGGTTTCATAAATAACTTGCATTTAACCCCAAGGCGAATAGGAATCGGTTAAATCAGCGTGTCACTTGATTTGTGTTTTTTAGGAAAATGATTTTTTTTGATTTTTGAAATAAAGTTTTATATTTGGTTGGTGTTTTGTATTCAAGAAAAACCCATAGTTTATTAGAAAATATATTTCTTGAAATGTGTTGGATTAAACTTCCTGAGGAGATTTAATATCTCTCACGGAAGAATAATCATTCATGATTGAGGAGATTGTAAAAACCTTCACACAACATGAACACCATTTTGAAAATATTTTTTTTTTGACAAATGTTTTAATTTTATTGGAGTTGATTTATTTGAGAAAAAGAAATTATTCACAATAATGTACCAAGCAATGATCAAATATCAACATATATTCATGGTAGAAGAAGGAGATAAGGAGAATTCATACCTTTAGATGCATACAAGTGTATGTCATCACATGTGTAGCGTCTTTTCTAATATTTTTCTCTCTGGAGCCTCTCACTGTCTCTTTTCTTTGCTCTAAAAACCTAGCCTTTCTCTCTAAAATCCTTCTCACCCAAAAATATGATCCTCAAAATCATCTCCACTAGAAAACCTAGCCTCTCCACCAAAGAAAAAAAAATGATCCTACTATGCTCTCTTGCACTAACTTATATAGGTCACCACTTTAGGGTTTGCCTCTTTAATTCATTTATGTGATCAATCAAATTACCATGATGATAATTCAATCAAATTTGATGAGTGCATCATTATTTCCTTTTATTATCTTATTCCTTTCAAAACTTTCCTATTTATCACAATCAAATCAAATTTCTATTGATTACCCACATTATTGTGATTATAATTTGTTTCCATTTTATTTCCTAATTCAAATCATCATATTTGACTCTTTTACAATTTGAATTATGCTTGTCTTACAAGAAAGAAATCAAGAGAGCATATCTTTATTATTTTTTTATTTTTTATTTATTTTTTCATTTTTTACTTTTTTATATTTTTTTAAATTTAGTGGGGTCCGGACAAAATAGGGTGTTTACAACCATCTAACCCACCATCCACTACCCCTTCCACATATGCGTCCTCTCCATCTTCCTCTTCACCATATACATACACACAGATACACATCCCTCCAACATGTCCGACAATGGCCACCAAACCCCTCCCCTCCCCTCCCCTCCCTCCCTCCCTCCCTCCCTCCTCCTTATCAACTCCTACACTTCAACAGCCCAACAAGAATACATAAACAAGAAGCAACTCGACTGCGATCGTTTTGAACTATCATCCGAAGTTCCAGTGTCCTCACTCAGATTTTTCCAGGTGAGCCACTGTCCTCGCCGTGTGAGCCACCGTCTCACTCATAGCTGAAGATCTGGTGCGTCCCCACTCAGATCCGGTGCGTCAGATCTGGTGCGTCTTCGCCGGTGTTTTCCTTGTCGGCTCGTCACCGGTGCCGATGCTTCGCCGGAGTGGAATGAGAGGGAAGCTCATGAGAGGGAGGATGTTGAGTTGAGTGGGAGGAGAGAGAGAGATTAATGAAATTAAGAATATAAAGGGCAAAGTTGTCAATTGAATAAAAATATGAGAGTATAATGGTCCTAAATTTTCACTTCAATGGAGCTCATCCCACTTCCATAGATTTAGGTAGAGAACCCACTTCCACCATTTTTGATGGAAGTAGAAGCCACTTCATGCAAACCAAAGACAAAAATGATGGATTCCACTTCCACTTCCACTTCCACTTTCCACCCTCTCAATTTCATCCAACCAAACGACCCCAATTTAGGTATGATGGTAAAGATGTTACCTCAAATATGACAATCTTTTCTTCCTCTTAACGGTTAAAAAAAGACTAATGATGACCCTAATTTGCCCTTCAAGTAACTACATTGGACCACTAGGCACCCTAAATTAACAACGGGTCCTAATTGCCCATCAAGTAACCAAAGTGGTTCAATGTTACCCCCACCTGACGGTCAATGACGTTTCATTGTTTAAAATCTTTTCGTGAAATTGCATATTGTCCTCCTATATTATTCTTATTTATATTTTGGTCTCTGTAGTTTGCCTCAATATTCGTTTTAATCCCTGTAGTTTGAAACAAAAGGTTTTGGTCCCTTAAATTTGATTTTGTTAGCATAGTTAGTCCCTATAGTTTGAAAATATAAATTTTGGATTTTTAAAAAGTTAAAAATTTATATTTTATTTGGCCACATCAATCTTTTAGTCATCTAACCAAGTCATCACAATTAATTCTGTCAGCGTTATGTCACCATATTTAGCACCGTTAACCCATATTCAAGTCCTTATTAAACTATAGGGATTAACCGTGCTAACGGAATCAAACTTGAGGGACTAAAACCTCTTGTTTTAAAGTACAGGGACTAAAACGAAAATTGAAGCAAACTATAGGGACCAAAATATAAAGAAAAATAAATATGGAGTCAATATGCAATTTTACGAAGTTTTTAAACGGTCAACTGTTATTAATCGTCAAGTGAGGGTAAAATTGATCATTTTAGTTACTTTAAGGGAAAATTAGGACCTGTTGTTAATTTGAGGTGCTCAATAGTCCACGGTGGTTACTTTGAGATGTTTATATCCTTCAAAAAATAATAAATAAAACTATTTGTAAATAAATATAAATAACAGTATTCCAATATGAAAAGTTTATATCTTTAACATGAATTCAGGGTGTAATATAAGGCTATAGAATAGTGACATAATAACTCTAGTTAGTGCTGAACAGTGTATTAGTAAATATATATACTCATGGTTTTGTAGATATTTAGTGAAAATTTAATTTTGAAGTGAGTTTGTGTGTTTACTTTGAGATGAGGACTAACATGTAACTCTAAATGATTCTTTCATAGATTAGTAAACTATGTATGGTTATAGCTTGAATGATTAACTCTTAATTTGAAAATGTGAATTAATTATTAGTTTGTTCCTTTTCAAGCATGCTTGTTGTTAATATTTTGATATATAATATGTTAATGATGAGTGATTTAATTCTTTTCAAGCATTCTTGCTTATATAATGATATTATATTGTGTTAGAGAGTGTATTATGGTATTTTAATTCAAAGTATATTATAGTTGTTAGTGAATACATATATCTGCATGGCATGAGCATCTGTAATGGTATAGGGTTTAGAGGAGGAATATGTCATGGTGAATTCTTTTACCATGTGGTATGTCACCACTTGGTGCGCAGTAGGTGGCACTTATCAGGGCCCTTTCTTCTATGATTTCCTTGGACAAGTAATGCATGAAAGTTTGGGACATATGACACCTCCTTATACCTGTTCTTTAAGGAGGATAGTTATAGTCCATGCTTGAGCTCTATACCTTCGGTAAGGTATTTTTCATGTATTCATGAGCTTGAAATAATCTAGTTAATGTGATATATTTCTGTTTGAACTATATGTTAGCCTATGGCTAGAGCAACAAAATAAGGACAGAAGTGATATAAGGGAGGCATACTACATTTATCCATGAACGAAGAATCTTAATTTTAAGGAAACATTATTTAATTACGAGTTCAATTCAAATGAATGCCGAAAAACAATAATTTATTTTTATAGGCGAATATGTGGATGATTTTAGTAATATAATAATATATAATTTGTTTGTGTACGTTAGGAAATTTCAATAGTTACTACAAAAAATGGGCTACTTTACGCCGTTTATTTTTGCCACATAGCAGTGTTTTAAAACGCGGGTAAGACACAACCGCATTTATGCAAAACGCCAGAAAAATGTATGTAGGAAAGTGACTTACTGGCGTTTTTAGAAATGCGGTAGAGTGGGAAAATGTGGGAATGTTGGGCAGAAGTATTAATATAATATTCACACATATCGACGTTTTTAAAAACGACGATATGTTTTTTTTTTTATAAAAAGATATAAAAAAATTACTCAGGAACAATTACTGAGTTTCTACAGTAAGACAACAAACTCAAATAAAAAACCAATAGGTTATGAATCAGATCTGGAGGGTCAACATAGACCAAAAAAATCAACATTCATATCTTGAGCTACTCCCGCAAGCATATCAGCAACACAGTTGGCATCTCTTGGGCATATCTTAAGGATCACTGTCCATTTCTTTCTCAAAAAACTTTTAATTTCCTGCAAAACCTCGAAATCTGGATGACAAACTGGAATCGTCTTTTGCAAAATATTAACTAATTCATGGCAATCACTCTCAACAATCAAACTTTGAACTTTCTTCTCCCATGATAACTTGAGAGCCCATAAAAAGCCCCAAGCTTCGGCAGACAAAGAAGACCCAATACCAATACGATATTGAAAAGCCTGTATGAAATCCCCATTATGATCTCTCAACACTCCCCCACACGTACAATATCCTGAACTCAAATTTCTTGCTCCATCAATATTGAATTTCAAATACCCATAAGCAGGATATTCCCATCTATCCAAATTATTTTCCTTCAACTCTTGATTCAAAATAGGTCTGCCCCATCCCAAACAAGCATAACTTCGAGCAATTATATTATATTCACCCCGCAAATTATTGTTAAAAACAAACTCATTTCTCCTTAGCCAAAGATTTCTACAAATAATGGCAAACCATATCCTAAATTCAAAATCTTGAATTAAAATTTTTTGCCTCATACTCCAATTTAACCATTCATATACATTAGTGAAGTTAAAAAATTGAACTGCAATAGACTGAGGGAGCACTTTCCTCCAAACCTGATCAGAGCCACAACAATCTCTTAAAGCATGAATAAGAGTTTCCTCTGAATCCTTACAGATATCACAAGCACTCGTAGCAGAAATTTTCCTCTCCAACCTCAACTCATTAGTCAAAACTCTATCATGAAGATATAGCCATAAGAAAGTTCTATATCTTTGAGGCACCTTTAAACTCCAAGCAACCTTCTAATCTCTAGATATCGTAGCATTACTGGGTTTCTTTAGTTGCTCATACACCGACTTAATTGTGAAAACACCATCTGAAGTCCATCTCCAAACCGGGAAGACTTGACACTCACTTGACCTCAATGAGACCCTCTCAATAGCCTTTAACATATCCTGAACAAAATAGTTTCTAAATTTTTGCCAATCCCAGGTACCTGAAGGAGATAGAACATCAGCAACTTTCCAAGTTTTTATATCCTCAGGAATTGCCAGAAGTGTAACTGCACTTAATTTCCCCAAATGGGGAACCCAGAGTCCTCCCAAAATTAAAAGAAATCTCTCTTCCATTCACCACACGCCAAGCAATACCTTCCTTCACTGTATTCCAATTACATCTAATACCCTTCCATGTTGATGATTCTACCCTTCGTTTCTTTACTTCTGGAATCAAGTCTGCCCCTCCCTTATACTTCTCCCTCAAGAATTGAACCCACAAAGAATCCCTTCGACTAATCAGAGCCCAACCAAGTTTGGACATATATGCCTTATTCTGGTATTTAGCCTTCCGGATGCCAATGCCACCAAATTCCTTCCCAGAGAAAACTCTCTCCCATGAGATAGCATGAATCTTTCTTCCAGATGATGAGCTTCCCCATAGAAAATTACGACAACATTTATCAATTCGATCACACATACCTGACGGTAATGGGACTGTCTGCATCGCATAAGATGGCATAGCCGATAATACCGAAGATACAAGTGTTTGACGAGCAGCAAACGATAACATGTTCACCTTCCAGTTAGATAACCTAGTCTCCATCTTCTCCAAAACAAAATTATACGTTGAACTACTAACTTTGTCATGGATAATAGGCATACCAAGATACTTTCCCAAATCTGACGTGGGAGTAAACTCCAGAAAGTCGCATATCTCTTTAGATCTAATATGATTTACATTCTTTGAAAAGAAAATCCTCGATTTGAAAGCATTAACTCTTTGTCCCGACATTTCACAAAAATCATCAAGAATAACTTTTACTACTCCTGCTTGCTCCATATCTGCCTTAGCAAATAAAATAAGATCTTCAGCAAAAAACAAATGAGAGATTGCTATACCCTTTTTAGATATCTGAAATGGTTGCCAATCTTTATCATTCACAGCTGTTTGAATCAAATTGCCAAGTTTCTCCATAGCAAGGACAAAAAGATAAGGAGATAGTGGATCCCCTTGCCTGACCCCGCGATATGTTTTTATATTAAAATAATACAAACAAACGCCGGTTTGCATTTCTTTAAAAAAAATCTGCTTACCGGCGTTTTAGAAAGGCCGGTAAGTGTTTCTAAATGTTTAAATAAAAGCAGAAAATAAAGGGGAAAAAGAAAATCCAAACTAAACAAATGAGAATATTAACAATAATTGATAACATCAATTAATCATAAAATATATGTAAATAAGCAAACAAAATAAATGATAACAAAATAATTACATATAAATCAAACAAAATTGTTATGACATAAATATATAAACAAAATATGGCTCCAAAAATATATAGAAGTTGATATTGAGAGAAAGTAAGAAGCGAGAGAAGGGAAGAAAAGACATGAACAAAAAAAATGTTGGGATGAGTTTAAATGGGGGAAGGAAGATGTATTTATTGGAGTAAGTGAAGTTTACCGGCGTTTTAACTAAATTCCCTACATAGTGGCACTTTTAAAAAGCCGCTATGTGGTTTTTTCTAAGAAGCGTCGTAATGTAGAAAATTTAAAATAATTTAAATTCTTAATATTGCGACGCTTTTTCTAAGAAGCGATGCAATGTTGGAAATTTAAAATAATTTAAATTTTTAATATTGTGATGTTTTTTCTAAGAAGTGTAGCAATGTTGAAAATTTAAAATAATTTAAATTCTTAACACTAACGCAAGCAGTCTGCCATTTTATGAAAAAAACACGGGTAATAACTAGCATATCAGCGTTTTTGGAACAAACGCTGGAACGTAAGTGCTCAATATGCCGGAAAAAATGGCGCGCAGTTCCCGCCACTATACCCATGTTTTTTATTGGCGTTTCTCTACGTAGAAACGCCACTATGCGTATTTTCATTTAAATTTTGATTTTCTCTTACAAAAATATTTTATTAAAAAAATCCTCAACATTGCGGCGCTTCTAGAAGCGCCGCAATATTGGGAAAATAAAAAAAAATTAGATTCCCAAACATTGAGCGCTTTAAGAAACACTGCAATGTTGAGAAATTTTTTTTAAAAAAAAACAAATCACATACCGGCGCTTCAAGCGCCGCTAAGAGCCGGAAAGGGTAATTTAAATCATTTTAAATCCCCACATTTTGCGGCGCTACTTCTTCTAAACACCGCAATGTATGAAAAATTTTATTATTTTTTCTAAAAAAAAACCACATAGCGGCGCTTTTTTTCGGAAGCGCCGTTATGGGAAACTTTAATTATTTCAAATCTCAACATTGCGGCGCTTTTTAGAAAAAGCGCTGCAATTTTAACTATTTTTTTCGTTTATTTCTCTTCTTTCCTTCTCTCTCTTTTTACTTTCTCTCAATATCTACCTCTTTATATTTTGGGTCCATATTTTATTTATATATTTATGTTATAACAATTTTGTTTAATTTATATGTAATTATTTTGTTCTCAATTATTTCGTTTGCTTGTTTACATATATTTTATAATTAGTTGATGCCATCAATTATTGTTAATATTATCATTGTTTAATTTGAATTCCCCCCTATTGCGGAAAATAGAGTTTTTTTAATAAATTTAGAAACACTTACCGGCGTTTCTAAGATGCCACTAAGTAGATATTTTTTAAACAAAATACAAACCGGCGTTTTAACAAAAGCCGGTTTGTATTATTTTACTATAAAAACATATAGGCGTTTTTAAAAACGTCGGTATGTGTGAATATTGTATTAATACTTCTGGCCAATGTTCCCGTGTTTTTTTCACTTTATGACTTTTCTAAAAACGCCGTCATGTCACTTTCTGACGTACAGTTTTCCGGCATTTTGCAAAAACGCGGTAGTGTCTTACCCGCATTTTAAAATGCCGATATGTGGCAAAAAAAGCCGCAAAATAATCCATTTTTTGTAGTGTAAGTAGTGAATTTTTTGTAGTATTACTGAGATGTCGATTTCACCCTCTCATTTAACAATTTTTAGGTAAAAATCTAATAGTGAGAAAGGGAAGACACTTGAGAAGTAACATTTGTCATGTTTATTTTGTCATGGGCCTAAGAATTTAATGTTTTACTTTATTTTTAAAATTATCATTTAGTTTTCAATTGTCACTATGACATGAGACAATTTGAAGTGTGAATATAATTTTTTTTTCCATAATTTGAGTTATAAATTGATGAGGTGTTACACAACATCTATTGGTGGGTCTATCAGTTAGGGAAATTTTGAACCACTTTGGTTACTTCAATAGTGAAATATTACTTGGTGTTAACTTATGGTGCCAAGTGATTCAATGTGGTTACTTGAAAGGTAAAATATGGTCATTGCTCTTATTTTATTGAGATAAGTTTATTGTTTTATTCAATTATAAATCAAGCAGGATTTCCCACTTGATGTGCAAAACATATAATTGACAAGTAACAATGAAAGGAAAGAAATTCGACCTACGCAAATGAAAATCAAAAGCATATATATTTTTATACTTGTATACCACTACCACATATTACCCCATATACCAGCGCACCTTTACATGCACTAAAAAAACGCATGTAATAATAAGCTATACATGTGCTTTAATATAGTATGATCCTTATTCCCTAGTACTAACTTGTATTTAATCTTAAGGTGCATTTAGAAATTGATTAAATCACTTGCCCTAGCCGATAGATGGTTGTTTAGGCACTTTAAAAATTCATGAACATAGAGCTTTGTGCATATTGATCTTGGTATTTACAGTTTAGTTAAGTTCAAAACTCAAGCATTAATCACCTCTATACTTGAAATGCTTCACATGTTCTTGAATTTATCATTGTTGAATTAAATATTGGAAAAACAAAACAAGAAAATGAAAGTCAGAATATGATTGCGAAATTTGCAGATTGGGTTGTGTTTCTACCTGAATTCATTTGGATTCGATCCACCCCGCCTCTAAACTACCCTTAGAACAAAAATTGATAGAATTCAAACTATAAGCCCCCAAAATCATTTTTAGCCTTTCTCCTTGAGTTCTCGCATTTTTCTCACTGAATTTCACCATTTCTTCTATATAAATCTCCATCTCACTCCCATATTCCAACTCTTCTCCACCATCTCATTCATA
The DNA here is from genome assembly GCA_029929735.1 of Mimosa pudica. Taxonomy (NCBI): domain Eukaryota; kingdom Viridiplantae; phylum Streptophyta; class Magnoliopsida; order Fabales; family Fabaceae; genus Mimosa; species Mimosa pudica. Next base: position 1,782,805 of record JAKELP010000039.1, on the reverse strand, counting down.
TTTCTGGGTGAAAACTTATCTCTCATGGAGCACAGCAAGCACAATAAACACAATTTGGAGCCCAGATGATGAGTGGCTAGTCAATTGGGGATTTTTTTTGTGGAATGTTGCAATTGGAGCTTCAACGGATCTACCAGGGAAATTTTCTATAGGTTTTTTCATGTCTAATTTCACTTATATGTTTTAGATTCTTGTAATTTGTATGTGTATGTAATAATTAGAACAAGTAACACTATTCATAACGATATTCCAGGGATTGCAAGGACTCTAAATTGCTGTGGAAAAATCTTATCGATAGGAATGGACAGAATAATTTTTTCTGTATGAACCTGCCCCAATGGCTAAGAACTAATATTTTTAATTCGGGTACTTGGAAGAGAGATGAATGGAGTGAGCTATTCATAACGATATGTTGGTTACTTTGAAAGAGAAGAAACCTCAAGATATTTGAACAAAAGGAAGAAACTAATGAGAGTCTCCTCGTTAGAGCTAGAGCAATCTTGAACAATATAGATAGAGTGAATATTATGATTAAAGGAACTTGTATGAATGCAGTGTGTGTCCAGTCACAGAATGAGGCTTGGAAGAATCCAACGCAAGGATACCTTAAACTCAATGTGGATGGAGCTTTTACCTTAAAATTTGGTGGTGACTGTGGTGGAGTTCTTAGAAATGAGAATGATTGTAATATGCCTACTGATGTAGACTAGTTCTGTTTAAGGGTTTCCCTTCTTTTATTATCAAAAAGAACAAGTAACACTATGAATTCTATGCTTGTAGCTAGTATTATATATTTTACTCTATATTTAAATATTTTATTGTTCTTAAATATACGATATGTTTACCTAATTTTCTTAAATTAAAGGCAATAATAGTCAAATTCTAAAAAAAGGCAATAGTTAATTAATTAATATTGTACGCTATTTCTATAACAATACCTCATCCATCCTTTTCCGAAATGGGGGACTGGAAGGTCATAAACGAAAATATTGCGGCAAAGTCATTTGGAACATTCAAGAAGTACCCACAAAGCTCCACATGTATCACGTCTGATGGGAGTTTTAGTTTAAATTTTCTTATTTTATTTTATTTTATTAAAATACGGACATGACAAATAAATACTTCCGAATATCCAAAAGAACAAATAAGGAACTTAAATTTTCAAATAGAAAAATTACCAACTGAAACATATTTATCAACAACTAGAACATACTAATTAACAATTGTTTGGTTTATTAATTGTCCTTTTAGAATTCTGAATTCCTTACTTGTTGTCCTTTGGAAATTTGAATTCTACTTGTCCTTTTAGACATTCGGAAGTATTTATTTGTCATTTTTCCTTTCTTATTTTGAGTAGCTAACCATTTCTCTTCAAGTCATTCCTATATTTTATTTCAAGAATAAGTCATCTTTGACTTTTCACTTAAATAAATATAATCTCAACTTGAGTTTTTTTTTTAAAAATTAAGAGTACCAAAAAAACCATTTTAAAATAATTATTTTATAATCCTTATAAAAATAATTTACCTTACAAATAATGTATAATTTAATTCAACAAATTATACCACTATATTCTGCATTATAAATTCAACTACAAAAAATTGTTAAAATATAAATCCACTTAAATGTTATTAATGATTATTGATTAGTTTTCAACTTTAGCCTTAGTTCTTGTTGGGAAAGGAAAACTTTCCCCATGCTGAGACATGTAATTATCTAACAATACTTACTATGTAACAAATTAGTTAAAATTGACTTTAACATAAGGAATATAATGTTCTAGCCAAAAAAAAAAATGAACATATTAATATGTTAAGATTAAGTGGTCTAGTTGGTTTCCTTTATGTCTACAAAATTATCACAGTAAGTACTTCAAATGATCGTAGCTCAGAAATGCATTGTCAAAATGAATACTAAATTCGACCACAATAATAAATTTCTTATATTATACATAATCGGAATGCAAATACTGTGTAAAATGGGCCTCCCCATATAACCTTATTGAATTAATTTATGGGCCGAGGCAACTACAGTTTAACCCAAACAGAGAACAGCCATTTTAAGTAAAATGAACAACTACATATCAACTTGGTCAAAATCTATTGACGTGTCTTCAAAATTGAAGTCAGATTGATGCACCCTGTTTCGAGCCAATCTGCTCAACATAGCAAGACCTGAGATTAAGATAGGAACCCAAGTTAGAGCAGTTGCATGAGCATATAATATCCTCCAATATGAAATCAATCCTCAAACTGGCAACCTTCCTCATCTTAGAAAATTATAACTGAATCAAGTCAACGCTTTTTAAAACAAGAAAATTTTGTCAATATTTTTTGGGAAACTATATTACATAAAAATATAATTGATCACATAATAAATTTTCGCTAAAATCAAAGGCTTTAGAAACCAAGCATCCTGCACGGTATAAGTTTCTAGCAAAGACAAACCATACCTACCACTCCCTCCGGTCCTAAATATAAGACCTAGTTGATTTTTTTTTTGGAAATCCTAAAAAAGCAAAATAAGTCAATTATAAATTGATTTTCATAATTTTTTTCCTTAACTAATTTAATTTATAAACTAATGACTAATATAAAAATATATCAAATATATCATAATTTAATACTACCTCTGATCCTAAATATAGGACCTAATTGACTTTTTTTTGGAGAGATTAAGGCTGCGAAATAGGTTATTAAATGATGACATATTTGATATATTTTTAGATTATCCATTAGTTTATAGGTAAAATAAACTAGTTTAAGGGAAAAAATTAGGTAAATCAATTTATAATTAACTTATTTTGCTTTTTTAAGGATTTTCCAGAAAAAGTCAATTAGGTCTTATATTTAGGACCGGAGGGAGTAACATATTTTGGAATCTTAACATCTCCAAAAAAAGTCAACTAGGTCTTATATTTAGGACCGGAGGGAGTATATTATATTGGTTAAAACTAAGGAGAAAACTATACCCTCAATCATCTTGAAAAAGGATGACCACCATCTGCTTGGTGATATCTGGTGTTGATCTAAGGATTCCTCAATTTCTTTGTCATGCTTTCCATCTAAAATCCCCTGCAATGTTATAACAGCATCCCTGGCTGTCTTGAGAATACTGTTATCATCTTCAATGTTCAACTGACGAAGATCACTCTGGGAAGAGGTCATGCTGACACCCAGTGCATACTGCGCTGCAGCTGCCCAGCGAGAAGAAGCTAACCATCTTCGCTGCCCATCGAGATGTTTCCCCTCTTGCACTGGCTTGTTTCCACCATCCCCATTGAGCACTAAGCTGCGTAAATATTGAGCGTTTGCAGCTCCAGTACTTTGCACCATCTTTGAGAAAGCACTACTGTCATTTGACAGTAGTTCCTCAGGGGTCCCATATTCACGAACCTGCAACAAAATAAATTATTGGTATCAGATCCAACATATTAGCTAAAATAGCTCTGAAAAATTATAATTGATTTACAAAACTCGTGTCATTAGACATGTAAAAGGCATACCCGACCACCATCAAGCAGAAGGATCCGGTCACAGTCAATAATGGTATTAAGACGATGAGCTATAATTAACATAGTACAAGATTTAAACTCTTCTCGAATTGTCTTTTGTATTAGTGCATCAGTTCTGACATCAACTGCTGCAGTTGCCTCATCAAGTACCAAAATCTTTGATCTCCGTAATAACGCACGTGCAAGACTCAACAGTTGTCTCTGTCCAACACTGAAATTTTCCCCTCCCTCAGATACCTGACAAATAAACAATATATTGCAGATTAATAGAAATTTATCAACTACCAATATGAAAGTACAAGATATGCATACCTTTTACCTTACCACATATCTACAAATACTATTAACATTAAATTTGAATGCACAATGCTATAATTTCTTAGGCAAATATAAGCTTTCATAATGCATTAAGCTTGGGAATTTTCGCTTTTCCTTTTTTTTGCAAAGTTTTACTCCAAGTTGTCAATTACAGATATCAAGAACTTACCGTAGAGCGTAAGTATTTCATTCCTAGTATTGTGGGTATTCTTATTGAAATTGGAGAACTTCAATTTTCTAAAAGTTATGTTGTTGAAAACAAAGGATGTGTAAATAGTCTAATGTATTTCTCTGATCATTAGCTTCAAATATATACTACAAGAGATCTCTCATTGTATTCTAACAATACTCAAATGTGATGTTGGGGACTCGACATAGGCCAAAGGACTAGTGGTTATGCCAAACTTAAATATTATGATTCTAGCTTTCTCCTTCCTACTTATATCAAAAGCTCATATTACACTCACTCTATTTTCAAGCTCTCCTTAATCACATCATCCCCTCCTAAGGGTCCGCCTAACCAACACATTTAGCACTTCAAGAAGCAGACACTAAGCCTGTATGATTATAACCTAATGAATATGTGCTAATGTTGCATGAATCTGTCAGCATTTATCAAAGGATATTGGAAGAATACAAACTATAAAATGATTAATGGATTTAGTAAGACATCAACCTAAGTAAAACACAATAGGACCATAATGTAAATATGCTGAAACATAAAGAGTATCATTCAACTGTCATTATCATCAATTAAAATATTAAATGAATTATTCAAGTAGAAGTACTGATAGATGAACATAAAAAATAACTGTAGCATCTAAAAAAAACTAGAGCCATTTAGCAATTACCTCAGCTTCCAGTCCCAATGAATTCCTTCGAATCACATCCTTCAAATGTGATCTCTCTAGAGCCTCCCAAAGGTCAGCATCGTTATGCTCATTAAAAGGATCAAGATTGAATCTCACAGTTCCTGTAATTTTTATAGAGAATAATGTAACTTCTACAATTTTAGCTAAACCTTCTGTGAAAATACTCATAATGATTTAATACAGCTGTATTTTCATTTATTAGGTTTGGTTAGGCACTAATAGCATTCACTCCTCTATCTCTTAATGTGTGCGCGTTTATAGTAGATTATTGCTTCATTATTCAGCAGAGAAATGTCTTCCTCTCAAATGTCATCGTTGTATCATAGCTTCATTTCAATAAACCCTAGCTTTTCTTTTTCTAAATGACACAGATATATTTATGCCCTAATCATTTCGTACTGTTCTGGCCTCCAATCACAACACATGCCCCACCATTGTGTTTAGAGGACGCCGATCAATAAAACCCAGCCGCCATCAAAGATTCTGGCCACTCTGTCACCAGAGAATTGCTTAGAATCTCCTAGCTGGCATGTGATGGTGCATCTGGAACCCTCTTTGCCGATGGTCAAGCTCATTTCGCTTGGAATCACTTCCCCTTTTGTTCTATGTCATGATTGAGGTTAAGAATTACCTCTAATACAACAATTTTCTGCGCATTTTCTTTGGAAAAAGTATTACTTCTACAGCTTCACCATATTTTGTGCATGCAAAGCATAAAATCCAAAGGGGCCGTATAGTGGAAGGGGTGAGTTTGGTTCCCATATTTACAACATGCCTTCTTGATATTGGATGAAGAAGGTTGGTTTGTTCCTTAAGGTAATGAAATATGATAGGAGATATCTCAAGTTAACAAGAATGCAATTGACTAGAATTACAATAAAATAATTTTTATTTGCGATTGAACTTAATATTGAGTTTAGTGTCATAAGCTACCTGTGTTTGAAATGAAGTGAAAAATGTAAATACCTGAGAAGAGAACAGGTGACTGTGGGATGATTCCAAGAACTTTACGCAAATCAGTCAGTCCAAACTTAGCAATTTCACAGTCATCAATTAAGATTTTTCCTCTTTCCAACTCTACAAGTCGAAATAGACAATTAAACATGCTACTTTTTCCAGCTCCTGTCCTACCCACAATGCCAACCTTGTCACTTGGAAAAATTGTAAAAGACAACCCATGTAGGACGGGTGGAAGTTCAGGCCTATAACGAAGAACAACATCTTCAAATCTAATTGATCCAGATGATGGCCATCCAGGAGGAGGTCGGTTACTCTCAATTACAGATGGAGCCTCTGAGGGTAAATCAATATAAGTACCCACACGCTCAACTGCATTTAAACTATTCTCAGCCAGACTTGCAAGTCTCAGTACCCCGGTGAGCAAACTAGTAATATTTAAAGCATAACTAAGTAGTAGCCCCATTGTAGATGCAAATTCCTGCTGGTTGTCAGCCCTACCATTTTGCAATACAGCAAAAGATGCAGTAAACCATATCATAATGCCACCCAAAGTTTCCAGACGAATGCCAAGCCATCGGTTACCACTCATGTTCACAAGAGTGAATCGTATATTATTGTCCATGGCTTTTCCATTAATGTCAGCCATTCTATCATAAGCTTTATAAGCACGGATAGTAGATAGACCATTAAGTGCTTCTCCAAATTGAGCATATACAGGAGATCTGCTGATAGAATCTAAGCGCTTCACTTCACGGGCCATGCTCTAAAATGAAGAAAAATCGCATAAATAAATAAATGTAGATGAAATTCATCCAATGAATTATCTTCTGTTAGATACTGCTGTGCTAATTGATTTTTACATACAAATTGTAAAAAAGATATGTTGAAATGCTCATACCTGATAATATAGATAGGCTCCATAAAACAACACCAATAATGGCATTATTGCCCACAAGGACATTGTACTGACAATTCCTATCAAGACGAATGTCGAAAAAAGCTGAGAAACCTGACCCAGAAACATGTTCACATATACAGCAACACTTCGGTCTATATCACCTAGGTCCTTTGCAAACCTATTGATGATCCTCCCAAGAGGATTAGTTTGGAAAAAAGACATTGGAGCCCGTAAAATGGAACGGAGCATAGCATCATGCAATCTTTTAGCAGCATAAAGACTTGAAATGATTAGCCAGAAAGAATTTGTTAAAGTCACTAGCACCTGAAACAGAATATGTAAAATAAAATGAAAATTAATGTAACTGAGCTAAAACTCAATATTGTGTGTAGTAGATGATAGGAACAAAATTGAAAAATAAAAATAAAAGGGTGAAAAGATAATCTCATTGGAAATCAGAAGCAAAATTTTCCTCAGCTCACTGATGGCCAATTACTCAAGAACTCCAAATAAACAAAACTGATATTTTATTCCTCCATGACTAGGTTTAGAGGCTAGTGTATTTATACACAAAAATTACATTAAAATAATCATAAGATAGTCTAAATATATATACCCAAAAATTTGAATATTGAATCAACATTTCCTAAGATCATAAATAAACAACAATACTCCATTTTTATAATTAAAGATGAAAATGAAGTCAAAACGATAATATAAAGCTAAAAGTATTAACTAAAACATCCTAACATATCAGAGATATAGCCTAAATAACATAGAATACATCTAAAATATTTTAAATAATACTTACTCCTAATATTTCTCATACATCCCAAATCACCCATTATTTCAATATTCTATAAGTAGGACAGTAATGTCATCATTTTCAAAGGATCAAAAGAAGATATTAACAAGCTTATTAAGATAACACAACGACAAAAAATTAAATTGAGACAATATCTTGAATTAGGTGCACAGTTTTTATATAATGAAGATGCCAAAAAATGAAGTAGTTGGCAATGACTTGAAATCTGTGCATGCAGAATAATTACTCTTGCCAATATTAACATCACACCTGACAAAATGACAGGGCTGCATATATCAGATTGTAGAAACCAGGATTATAACCCACTGACAAACTTTGACTGGTCCAATGGCTTAACCATGTGCTACTGGAAACTCGTAGCACTTCTGTTAAGATATAGCATGTAAAGAGCACTAGCACCACCCAAAAACCTCCTAATGCATCCTTGTACCTAAAACCGCCACAAAGTAAAAAAGATGAAAGGCCACAAAAGATTTTAAAACAGGGAAATACAAGTAAAATTGATTGGCAAAACAAAACAGGAAAATCATATGAAAACTTCACTATGTCGTTTCTCTTTCTATATACTGCACCATCAAGAACAGTTAGGACACGATGCAAAGAATGAAAGATTTAACAATATGAAAATGTACCCAGAAGGGGTGTGTGGAGTTGTGTCCAGATTCTGATAAAAAAAAAAAAGTTGTGTCCAGTTTACATATCCACAATCAAGAACAGTTAGAAAACCATCCGAAGTAAAGAATGAAATATTTTGCAATGTGAAGGGGTACCCAGTAGAGGTATGTGGAGTTGTCTCTAGAACTTTCAGACTGACCAGTTTATTACTACTTAGCGTGTAAATGTATTAGGCCAATCTAATCACCTATCTTACCTCTGTAGAACTTTCAGACTGACAACGCCTGTTTCTCGTTCTTCTTGCTTAATAAGAACAGATTTGACCTCTTTTGGTTTCTTTTCATTTTTTTCCACATCATTAGGTGTTCCATTGGGAAATAATTTTGAAGAAGACTTTTGATCATTATTTTCACCATCTCTGTTTTCTTCTACATACTCCTCCATTTTTCCTGCATTTTCCATGAGCTTTTGGAATAGCAGTCCATGGTTAGATAATTCTTCAAATGTTCCTTCTTCTTTTACTGTACCATCATGGACTAACATAATTCTATCAACTTCTGAAAGGAAATGAAGCTGATTTGTAACGAGAACCCGGGTTTTTCCTCTCAATTCACCTTTGATGCATTTGTCAAACACCTGAAATGATATGCAAGAAGTTACGATTGAAAATGGAAATGAAAAATTCCATAGCTAATAGAAAGAGACTATAAGCTAGTGAAGCCAAAACTGATCTGAATAACTTATCTGGATAACTTAACTGTTGATATGTACAATAGGGTACAAATATACAACGGGCAATAAGTTTAACCATACATGAAGAAGCAATAAGAACAGTTTGTGGTAAGAACGCAGTCATTAAACATGACAATAACCTGTCTTGCAACATGCGCATCCAGAGCACTCAAAGGGTCATCAAATATGTACACATCTGAGTCTGAGTAAACAGCTCTAGCCATGGATACCCTCTGTTTTTGACCACCACTGATATTGACACCTCTTTCACCAATTTCAGTAAGGTCACCACCCTATTCATTGAGCCAAAACCATTGTTAACTTGTATGTCAACATAATTAGATCAAACACATAAGCTTAAGTATATATACTCACAGGAAGCAACTCTAGGTCATGCTGCAATTCACTCACATCTACTGCCTTCTCATATCTGATAGGGTCAAAGCGAGAGCCAAATAAAATGTTATCCCGCACCTGTGTACAGAAAACAAATCAGCCATATAATTCAGTTTTTGAGGGAATGGCAGAGGAACATGTCAAAAAGTATATGTTTTCTGCATATGACTGTACTTGAGCCACCAACAGAGGTTATATAGTACTAGACCGAATTTCAACATTCCTTTCCAAAAAAAGTCATAGATTATTCCAGTATTAAACATAAAACAATGAAAACAAAAACAAAAAACATACAGTTGCGTTAAAGATCCATGAAATTTGTGGTACATAAGCAACTGTCCCTCTTATAACAACAGTTGCATCTGCAGTAGGAGGAATCTCCCCCAGCATCGCAGATATGAGTGATGTCTTTCCTTCTCCAGTACTGCCCACAATTGCAACAAGGCTACCGACAGGTACATCCAAATTGACATTAGACAATGTAGGCCTCTCAGCCTGAAGAACAGAAACTTTATTATTTCAGTTTTTAGAATCTACATCAAATTACTTGCATGAATAAAGTAAAAGAAATATTCAAGGTCATATGCCTGTAGGCATAGTAAATGTTGATTCTACCTATCTGCAAGATAATATATCCACAGAGAACAATACATCATACTTCAAAGGGAAAATAAGTTCTCAAGAGAAAATCCTATCAAGATAAAAAAAAAAGAATACAATAAACAAAGACAAGAAAAATCCACTCATGATAAACAGGAAAAATAAAATACCTGACACTTGAAATTGATTTGACGGAACAATAACACTTTCAAATGAAGACGAAAGCAAAAGAATATAGACCAAGAGGTTTGATACCGCAGGACAGAACAAAGAAAGTTGCTATCAATAGTACATGGGGACAAAAGTCTTATAGCGAAGAGAAATATTGATGTCATTCATATCCTATATTATTATACGTTAAGATTGATATTATTAAATTTAAGTTTTAAAATTTATAATAGGATTTGGGGTAGATATTTGAGGATTCAAATTCTATATAAGACATCTTCTTAGAATTAGGATTATCTGAGTTACAAATAAAAAAAAGTAAGAGTTCTTATTTTCTTATGTTTTGAACTCTGAAAATATAAGTTAAATTTTCATCTCCTAGTTTTTCGTTTCTATTGTCGTGGGGCTGGTTTAGCTCAACGATAAGCTCACTTGGTGTAGGGTCTGAGGTCATGAGTTCGAATTAGTCTCTCTCCATGAAGCAGGGGTAACAATGCCTAATATGTTCCCTTCCCCAGCACCCTTACCAAGTGGGGACTAGAACTTAGTTTACCCTTTTTGTTTCTCCTCTGTTTCTGTTTTTTTCCTTTTGCCAACATCCCCTCTGTTTCTTTTCTTCTGCTCCATCACCCATTCTCTCTGGTTTCCTTTCTCCCATCCTCCCTTTCTGTTTCTGTACCCTTTCTACCCTTTTTAATCATTAATATCCCTGATACTACAAATAGTTTGAAGGTTGTAGGAGTGATTTCCATAGGACACTTCGAAATGTTATTTTGTTGTAATACTCTTCCCTAATCTATCCCAATATACGCTCCTCAAAATCAGCCCATTAATCTGTCTGATATTTCTATCTACGGAATTATGTATTCGCCACATATACCAATATTCAATGCTTTATATGTGCATAATTGTGTGCAGTTCATGAGTTTCCCAACATCCAAGCAACAAACCTTCGCATCCCATGAGAAGTTTCCATTCTTCACTGAAATGGCCGGTAATCCTGGCTCGAGAGATGGATTAGGCATAAGAATCCTTTCTTCCGCTAAGAGCAAATCTTCTAGACGCTTCAAGGATACATTTGCATTAACAACCTTTAAAAGAGAAGTAACATCAGGACTTGAAGAGAAACTCAAGAATAACAATAATGTTAGAAAAAAATCATCACATCTGTTTTGAGTTACAAGTACAGAAGCTTATGCTATCTCATCTTTGATAATTTATCAAGGAAATAAAAAAATTAAAACAGCATTGTACACTACATGACCTTCAATAAGAAAAGTAATAAGGAAAAGCTGTTTCTGTTGTTAAAAATACACCAATGGAGTACAAGGAATACAGCAAAACAAAAACCAATCTCTCCTAGAAACATATACACAATCTCGCAAGAAATACAAATTAGCGAAGAGCTTAATTGAACTACTCGTGCCCAAAAGCTTTGTAGGAAACAAAAATGAGGAACAATCTTTTTGTGACCCACACTAGTATTAAGATAGAAACTTAACAAAAAGTGAAATTAAAAACAGAAAACATTACACTAATAATGGATTTAACACTTGCCAAATCCCAAGACAATGGGCAGAAGTTACAGATCACATACACAGACTCAACTCTCACAAACAAACTCATAAAGCAGGACATGAAGCTCTAAACATAGACACACATCAAGTTTGCCATTCATTAGAGAAAATTAGCGCTCTCCACCTCCTAAAAAGGGCCAAGCTGCAACTCATCACCCCAAGCCTAACTCAAACTATTTAACTATTGCAATCCTATAGCTATTCTACTCTCAGTTATTTCTTTTTTAGAGCAAATCAAAATTCTGCCCACAAAAAAATCTGCTTTCTTTAGCATGCAATTTTCTATTATTCCAGATGTGAGTTCTAACAAACCTATTCAAAATTCAGTAAGACAGTAGAAGGGTTGCTTCTAAACCCTACCCCATATATTGGTACTATTCAATTATGTAGAATTTTGCAAAGAACAGTTCCTCACTACAATCAATGGTTTAGCATCTTAAAGAAACTAATATTGGATTGAAAAAAAAATTACTTAAGAAATTATATGTACAAAAAGTGCAAAACTGTGAAGTACAATACGCAAAAAAATTTGTTAACCTAATTACTCTAACAAGCGATAAGGGAGAAGAAAAACCTGAGTAATAATATTAGGAAGCATGAAGAGAGGAAACCGCAACACAGCGAACAAAGAAAGAGATGTAAATGCTCTTGAAGGTGTAAGATCCCCACCAAGCAAGGTAAAAACGCCAAATGAAATGACAGTGACAAAAACTGGAATGCTGTTTAGAATAAATCCATTACACTGCAAAATAGAAACACATCAAAATTGTAATAAAATAAAAAGAAACGCATCAAAGTCAAAATAAATCAGTATCAGAAAGAATAGCAAGTAGTTTACAAGTACTGTATTTAATTTTCATCCTCAACAATTTTGGTTTCTGAAATACCACATTGAGAACCATTCATTTAACTATCATCTCTCGAAACATTAATGGTTAATATGGATTTCGTTTGAAAGGAAAGCTTTTTCTACTTTCCAACACATTATTTATAGCAATAAGACTAGGGCATTGAAATTCTAATAGAAAAAAGAGGGTGCAAAATTCATTCATAATGTTTTTGCCATTCTTGGGGACAGTTTTACGGGTAAGCATCAAAACCCAGCTAATAAGTGAAGGATTAATTAATAGGGTTTAAGGTACAGATGCAGTTTGTAAGGAATTGAGTTTCACAAGTTGATTGTTCTCTATATGGTCTTAATGTTACAAAAACAAAGCTGATTCAATTTTGAATAAACTTCCAATTTAAATTTCTACAGATCACTTCAGATATTTTCATGAATCATTAATCATTCACCTGGGAAAAGCTAACTCCAGTCTTTTTTATAAACTTAGCAATTTAATGTCTACTAAATAGCAAGTTTTACATGAGAAAAAAGCGCCGTATTGTTTGCACAATATAAACAACAATATTCTATGTATTTTCTTTCCTTGTCTAATTTACATTTATAATTATAAATATTGTAATTAACCAGAAACATTGGGATTCTTGACTCTGTTATCAGGTATTTACTTTTTGGCTGAGATCTCTGGGACTTAATAGCAAGACTGTTTCCCATCTTCCTCCATTTATGTATTTGATTTTTCTATGATTTGATGTACAAAAATTTCGTTTTGTTTGTTCAGGAAGAACAACCCAGGTGACTATACTGTTTTGTCTTTGAAGAATGAACCATGACATGAATTGATCCAAATTCGTTTAGAAATTATCCATGTAACATCCCCAAACAATGTCAAAATAAAAATCAAACAACAAGATAGCAATGATCTACAAAATGGAATACACATAATTTCCAAAATACATTAATATTTTAAATTTATACTGTACCGCTCCCAGTAACAATGCTTTCCGGAACCATGATAATTCATCATTTCGAACATCTTGTACTTTAGATTGGAAACTACTCTCCCACGCATAACATCTAAGCATGTGAATCACAAAATTCAATGAAACAGAACTTTCTTTCAGAATAAATAAATAACTAAATAAACGCATTCAATCTATATTTGCGGGGAAACCATACTTTACAGTATCCATAGCAGCCAAAATTTCATTCATCAGACCAATTCTTTTGTCCGTACGCTGTAGCCCTTCCTTGGACCACTTTTGCATTCTACTAATGATCAGAGTCTGCCTCCACAAAACAATTAAATTAAACGTAGAATATAAATGCTGAAAGTCCAAATCCAAGGGAGCAAAAAGATATTATGCCACACAAAAATTAAAAAGGGCCACAAAAGTTTGATTAAAACACCTTTTTACATCAATGTAATTTTCATTCATTATGATGTATATTGAAAACTTGCCAACTACATTTATGTCCTCAACTGAATAATTCATACCACATTCAAATAGAAGGTAGATGCATAAAATGATAAAAAAGGAAAAAATATGGGAAAATGAGTGAAGAATAATCCTTGACGAAATCAGTTTTGCATCCACCCTGCCCCTTAAGTGAAAGGGTCAAACCTAGTTCTAGTCTCCACTTAGTGAGGATCTTGAGGAAAGGAAATAGTAGGCAGCCTTACCCCTGCTTTATGCATAGAGGCTGATTTGAACCCATGACCTCAGACTTCACAGGAAGTGAGCTTACTGTTGAGCCAAGCTAGCCCACCTAAGTAAAACAAAAAAATGGCACAGCTACAGCATATATAAACTATAAAGCAAACAGAACCATGGAAATATAGATAATCTAACCCCACTGTATCAGCCTAAATCTAAATGCATAAGTGCAATGTAGTCCAAAAACAATTAGCAAAGACAGCAAGACCAAGAAAATTGTTCCGCCAAAAAAAAAAGGAGTTAAGCTGCACAAACCCCTGTTCCCAAAAAAACCAGTAAATATTTTCTTCAAAACATGTCAAACGTATACTTAATGCAAAACCAATTCTATATCTTAAATGTTAATAACATGAGCATTTAGAGGTACAACTGGACTGACCTTTCAGGGCTGGATCAAGCAATTTGTAGTATATTGTAGAATAATAGAAACGGCAGAATAGTCCGACAATTTTATTAATGATGGTCTCCCATATTTATAGTAATATGAGAAGAGAGAAATACAAATAGAAGAATAAGTCAAACTAGCAACAACCTAGCTAGATAAACTAAACAAACAAATAAATAATATAAAAGTAAATAACAAACCCTAGAAAAACTAGATCAACCTAAATTTGACTAATTCAAATTATTCAGTGTTGAATTATTTCCAACACTCCCCCATAATTCAAAACTGAATCATGCATTGAAAAAAGCAACTCTTCATCATTAGTCCTTCATCTTCAACCAGAAGCACCATTCTTGGGTCAGATTTGAACACCCCCTGAAAATCAAAACTATGCACTTGACCTAAAATCAGAACTGACATTTGAACACTCAACACAAAGAGCAATCAAATAAGGCACAGAGGCAACAACATAGAGCTTGTTATCCCAACACAAAACCCGAATGCAATCACCACTAGGATCCACCGGAAACAGGATGACAACTCCAAAACACCTCATTATACCATGACAAAACAGATCTGAAACAACCAAAATCAATACCAAAGATTGAACAAACCAGGCCAAAGCATCAAAACCAGTCCAAATCGGAACAAATGAGATCCAAATAGATGTCCAAAGCACCAAAGAAAACACAGCAATAAACTCGCCATAATCTGACCATTCTTGCAACTCGTAGGATTTACTGGTTCTCCTACAACCAACGGTTTTACAGGTTAACCGACAACCTTAAAAAGTTTTTACAGGCTTAACTTCAACCTACAGGATTTACCGGCTCTCCTGCAACCACAGGTTTTACGGGCTAACCTGAAACCTTACGGAGCTTCAAAGATAACCATCGAGAAACACATTGAAACTCCAAAAAACTGGACGACCCACATAACACAACTGCCACAAAAAGACCGGAAATCAGTACACCCGCTTCACGCACCAGCAAGTGGATGAACGGCGGCGACGACGCGTGAACGCCACACGCTTACCTCCCGCTGTCATAAGTTGATCGGACCACCAGCAATATACCGATGGGTCCCCTATAAACCCATATATGTGGTGTGTGTCTTAAAAAAAGTGCCCAGAAACAAAACCCCTGAATTCGACGCTCTTCCCCTTAAAAAACAAGTAGCCTCCACGAACAATGACAAAGAAGACTATAGAGGATATGAGAAAAATTTCGACTCTTTTGGAGTTTATGATTACAAAGGCAACTTAGATTAATTGCCTAGGGATCGGACTATCCATTCTTTAACCTAGCTCTGGTACCATGTAGAATAATAGAAACGGCAGAATAGTCCGACAATTTTATTAATGATGGTCTCCCATATTTATAGTAATATGAGAAGAGAGAAATACAAATAGAAGAATAAGTCAAACTAGCAACAACCTAGCTAGATAAACTAAACAAACAAATAAATAATATAAAAGTAAATAACAAACCCTAGAAAAACTAGATCAACCTAAATTTGACTAATTCAAATTATTCAGTGTTGAATTATTTCCAACATATATCTTTAAATTATTTATATCCAAACCACAATACACAGAATTGAAAAAAAAATGTCCTCATTTTTACAAACCATGAGGCACAAAAGAGAACCCAATTAAGGAAGTAAACGAAATCAAACACTTAACCCTTCAATCAAGCAAAGTAGAATCATGAGAAAAGTAGAGATTTCCAATGACAAAGCATGCGGCATTGACCTAGAAGTTATAGAGATTTAAACTAGAATGACAATTCCAACTTCAGTCATTACATTGACAGATTATATAGTATTGATAAAAGCACCAGATAGTGGTTGGCGCATTAAGATAAGGAAATATTCATGAAAAGCATATACAAACACAGTCCACTGAAAGCACAAGTACCATCTCCAGTAAAAGGGAGTAGAGGGTAAGTAGAAAAAGGCACAAGATATTTTTATGGCCAACTTGAATCAAATATTATTTACATGAAGCAGATCAGTTTCTATACCTGTAATGGGAACAATAGAACAAGCAGTAAAGCGCCGAGAAGGGAAGCAACACCCAGTTGTTGGTATAGAAGAACCAATGCAATAACAATGCGAAATGGAGCTGACCACAAAGTATGAAGTGACTGACATATTTGCTGTTTGGGATTAGGAAAGAAAAAGAAAACAAACACAGTTATTAAGCATTAAGGCAGCCCACACAAACTTTCAGGAATAATTTAAAGAAAAGGGGACAAAGTAATGCAGAGGATTCAAGAAACGGTGGAAAGAGTATTTTGTTCTATCAATGCAAACATAAAGCAGTAGCATAAACTATCTGATATAAATTCAAGAAATAATTTGAAAAACCAAATCCAAAATTAACCACGAAATGAACCTGTGCACAAAACATACCGACTTATATCCCACCTTAAATAATTAGCTCAAACACAGAATGAATGTGAGAGAAAGACCTAATAAAGTTGAGAATTACTATGAATTAATCAACAATCTCACACTCACAATCGAGCTTGGATATAAGCTAATTCAAATATTTAATAAGAAAATAGATGATATAACATAGGGCAAGGGCCTTTTTCACCCCTAAAATAACCAACTAGGAGCATTGGTAATCCTAAACTAACAACTAGTGAGTTTTTGCCAAGGAAGTAACACATGTGGGCCAACTTGCCCCTAACTGACAGACCCACCAATGGGCGTCGTCCACGTGTCAATATTACATTCACTAGAAGGTGAAATTGGCCCACATGTCATTCTTCCAGGGTAAAAATGTACCAGTTGTTAGTTTAAGACGCCCAATGCACCTAGGTGGTTACTTATGGGGCAAAAAGGATCATTTCCCTATAACATAAATCACCAATCCATTAGAATCGTTTATCATTAATTTCTATCGATAAAAAAACAAGATAAAAAATGGAGACAAAATCCTTTAAATCAAGCTCTCAACAAATAACCAAAATTTATTGTTCATTTATACACAATGTTATTTGTTTCCCACTACAGTTTCGCACTTAATAGAGGCAATTGCTCTCATTCTTCTAACAATCTTTGCACTCAGACAATACAACTTCAATCAATTACTTCTGTAATATCATTCAAAAAGCATACCTGCAGTGCCTCAGCATCGGTAGTCATCAAGTTGGTTATTTTCCCAGATGCAAATTGCTTTCGGGCTTCATGCGTAAGTTTTAAAGATTTGCGAAACACAGCTGCCACCTACAATCAAAAAGTAACAGAAATAAACAAAAATGAACAGATTATGTTCTATGTGCACAAGAAGCCATCATTAAAACTGAAAATAAAGGAATAGATGGGTCTATTAATCATGAAATAGAGATTTAATAAAGAAATAAATGATAGGATATTAGGATGGTACACTAAGTCTATGAACCTCCTACTTAGATTGTGGGATGGTGACTAAGTCTGAGGCATTTTAGGTAAAGGATTAGAATAGGTTAGTTAATACTGACCGGTATTCACAAGTAATTCAGAGTTAGTGAGTGGTACAGATACCTTCATATATGAGGTCACTGGTACAAGCCTAGAGAAAAGGAAGAGATAAACAGAAAGAAAGAAAGAAAGAAACAAGATCTAAGATTACTCACACCATTCACATTATATGTGGGTATTATTTATAGATGGGGACCACATTCTTACAACAGAAAAATTTAAATGTTATAACAAATCCTTCCGCCCTTTAAACCAATACCAATACTGCCCCCATCCCCCATAAAAAAAAACAAATATCCTTGTCCACAAGAATAGTAGGAAAAATAGATAAATCTAAGAGAGGAATTGAAAATTAAGGAAAATTCTGCTGAATAGATGACAAGTCCTCCCAAGTGGGATCTTCAGAACGTGAAAGTGGACAATGAACTAGAATTTGAGTGAAGTCCTTTCCTGACCAACTTGTGACCAAACACAGTTGAAAGTTCATCGACCTTTTCACCACCACAGAAGGTAAAGAAACATATGATACCGAATTATGACAAGGGAAATGTTTAAACCATGGTATGTTGAACACCAAATCAGTACAGGCCAAGAGAGAAGAGAGAAACAAAAAGAAAGAAACAAGACCTAAGCTTATCAGACCATCCGCATTACAGGTGGGTATTATCTATAGATGGGAACCCCACATTCTTACAACAGAATCAGTTAAAATGCTATAATAAATCCATCTACCCTTTATTCCATAAAAGTCACCTTATCATTTGTAGTTAGGGATTGAAACCACTACTTGCTGGCATTGGGTAGGAGCTGTCTTAATGCAACAAGGGCAACCGTTAGCAATTTCAGTAAAGCTTTAGGCCTTAGGGACCAAAGTTTGTCAATATATGAGAAAGAGTTGCTGGTCATAGTTCAAGCTATCAAGCATTGGCATAATTACAAGGCAAAATTTACTATCAGAACACATTAGGAAAGTTAACATATTTACTGGATCAGAAAATGAAAAAAATCTTCCAAGATGTTTTGGGTAACTAAACTCATAAGTTATGATAATGAGATTATCCACAAGGGGAGTGATACTATTGCAGCCAATGCGCTATCTAGAATGCCTAAGATGGAGCTGTTGCAAATTACACTTCCACATGCTCCAAAGACCATTTGCAGGATATTGAGGCAAGATGGAAAGGGAATGCAGAATTGAGGGTACATTTGGATAGGAGAAGGGAAAGTGAGGAATTAGAAATGAGAGGTTTTCTTGTCATTTACATGTATCTCAAGGCCCACAAGTTTTCTCTCTCCATCTCTGAGGGTGGTAACTGAAACTAAAGCAAAGTTGTGCTCCTACCAAACGAAAGAGCTCAAGCCAAGAGATGCTTAGGATTATATGGTCTCAGTCAGAAACAATGGACCGAGGATAACCGTGGAGGACATACTATCTCCTTCCAAAAAACATCAGCCACCGTTAAAGATGTGCAGGGGAACCGTAAGGGAAGAAAGTGAGCATATTTCATGAACTGGTCAACCACCACCATTATTGTATCACAAAGACAAGACTTAGGTAGTCCCAAAGATAAAATCTATAGAAATATCAGTCCAATCTTTGTCCGACAGCGGTAAAGGCTATACATGTCCAACAGGACCTAGAGAAGAATGCTTCCTCCTATTGCAAATATCACATGCAGCAAGATATTGATGTACATCCCTTCTTATTCCATCCCAATGAAATAGTGAGGTGAGGAGCTTATATGATCTAAGATACCCGAAATGCCCCCCAATTGGTGAGTCATGGAATTCCCTTAAGAGAATGGGAATCCTAGTAGAAGCTTTCGAGATAACCTAACTTCCCTTAAAGAATAAATGGCCACCTTTTATTGAAGGTTAGCTAAATTCCAACAACAGAGATACTATTTAGGTGGTGATTGATAGGCTCACCTTTTTCCGTATTGCAAAGCCTTTTTAAGCTTCAATGAAGCTCAGTTAAGATTATGAGTGATAAGGATCCCATCTTTGTGAATAATTCGTGGAGAGTTTCTGAAACTCCTGCAGATTGAGCAGAATCTGCCTTCTTCCTTAATAGCTCTTTATAGTGACATGTTTCATTACATACACACACACATACATACATACATACCTACATACATACATACATGTGTGTGTGTGTAGATGAGGAGGATATCAAAGTAATAAATGAAAAAGAAAACTCCTTAATTATAATCCCTGATTTTCAGGACAATATTTTCTAACATCTATAATGAAATACTTCATCCGGTTCTAAATATAAGACCTATTTAAGAAGATGAGTTTGGTCCTAAATATAAGACCTATTTCTGATTCTTACAAACTCTTCCCCAAATTATCCTTATCCATGCTCCCTAATAAAAGACAAGAGAGGGAGGGTGGGGGAAAAGTAGATAAGTAAGTTATATTAGTAATATTATGTTATTTTAACTAATTTCCTTAACCTAATCCAATTAGGTAAATAGATCTTATATTTAGGACAGGAGGGAGTAAATCATTTAGCTTCCTGAGTAGCTCGAAAAAATCAAATGGCCCTTACATTAAAGACCGGAGTGGTAGAATTTCACTTCAACTTATATAGTTAAGTAAAAAACTACATTTCTCAAAATTTAGATGCATGCAAATATTTTTTTCCAGCAGGATAATTTTTAATTTCAATCAAACTAAATGAATGGAATTACCAAAGTTGATCTCAGCCGGAACCCAACTCGCATAACATTCTGGAAATATTGAGCTTCACATAAAACTCCAAAAACCTGCCAAAAATATACTTAGAGATCACAATCAATGTCATTCAATAAACTAATAGAACCTGTAGATCAATTGGAATCTAAACGATACAATGATGTTCACAGTTTAAACTTGTATATATAGTGCAAGAGAGGACACAATGAAGGTTTGTGATCATTGTGATTGAGAGGTTACTCCTAAGAATTCTCCTCTATCTCCTCCATAATTCTCTCCTATTATTCTCTCATATCTCTCTCTAATTTATTACACAATAACTACAGAACCATATTTTGGTAAGGGGAATCAGGGAGGGAAGTCTCTACTACATTTATGAAATCAGAATGTAACTCCATAATAAATAGGACGAGCGAGAATCTGAAGCTCATCTATCTGACTAATAATGCCAAAGGAGAATTTACCAAATAAGGGAAATATTTCTGGCAAATTTCATATATTCCAAATTATGCTTACGTGCATTAATACTCTATTTTTAGACAAGAATATAAAAATGACTACTCAAAATTCAGGCCCACTAACACATGAACATAACAGGATTGAACTTGGTTAATAAAGCTATTTAAAATAAATTAGTTGACTTGTATAAAAAAAAAATAAATTAGTTGACTCAATAAATGATTCTAATTAACTCAACTAATCCTCTATAAGAAGACCACTTACAAATTTGTAAATATAATAATATAATCAATGTAAAATAACATAAACATATATTTAATTCTAATATTTAGCTAACTTCCCAAATCATCCATTTCCCTCAATTCTATCAAAATCACCACCTTCAATAATTGCCTTGTTCTTGTGTGGAGCCAAGGGCCATTGATTTCTAGATAGCCTCAAGGTAAAAGATAAACATTGACAAGATTAATTTAGCCTCCTAGATCTGGGTAACAATAGCTTGCCCAAATCCTTAAAGCAAGCAACCAACCATGATGACGATGAACCATGCACTAACTCAGTTTAATTATCCTTGTTTTATTAAGAAAATAAATGGGAGAAATGCCACACTAACAAATCATGAAAGATAGAAAGAAAATCTAAATCAAGCATTTAAATGTAGGAAGAGACAAATTTAAACAAACTACCTGAAATCAAAATATGATAGCTCTATCCTAATTTAACAAATCACTCAAGGCAATTCAAGAACGATAAGAACATCATACAAAAATAACTTAAAAAATCATCATTCTTCAATGGTTTCAAGTTGAGAAAATCCTAACCAAAGCCTCCACAAATCATATTTGAAGAACTTGGTAACAAATGTAATATCATACCACTCCAACAAATATTGAGAAGGCGTACACATAGCCAATCCACGCTGGATCTCCTCTTTGCATAGACTACAATACGAAAATAATATTAACTCGTAGGACAAATCCAGTATAAAATTTTAATAGTTGATAGTTATAAGTAATGGTGAGTTTTTAAACTTTACATCCAGATCATCTGTACAGCTCAATAAGCACAAGCAATAACCATTTACTGAGATATAAAAAAATTCTGAAGAAGCCCTACACTATATTGGATAGAAAATAGCCAGAATAAGTATCAACTTCTATTCTCCATTCTAAAATAAGTCAAGGGAAGTTAAAGTAGAATACCGTTGAAGGGGATAACACTCTTTACTGTATTTTTCCATTGTTAATCTTTAGACCATTCATTTAAGAATTTGAGTTTGTATACACCAATTAATTTACAAGTTGCGGAATAGAGTATAGTTCCGATTCAATAATTGCCTCATTGTATTATCATGATTCATAATCTATTAAAAGAAAAAATGGATCAATGATCCCATTACTCATGGATCAATAAGAAAGCAACATACCTGTAGCAGTTGGTTCAATATGAGAGGCCCCATAAATTGGGAAATGTCATTGCCAATCTACAAGTTGTCAATAGTTGTACCACAAATGTCAGATGAATGTTCCCAAATAAACATTTCCTATATTTTTTCTTTCCACAGTTGAAATCTAATATTACATGGAAAAGGTATCAGCACATCCAATTAAAGATCAAATGATAGTCCTATAGCATGCACACATACATGGACAAAAACATAAACATACAAATTACCTTCCAAAAGCCTCCCCACCAAAACCTAAAAAAACAAAAAAAAAAGAAATAATAAAATGAGAGGGGCAAATCTCATAAACATGAGGTAAATGCATTATTGATAAATAATGACCAACTCATTTTACAGTAAAGGACAAGCACTTTAACT
Source organism: Mimosa pudica (assembly GCA_029929735.1). Classification (NCBI taxonomy): domain Eukaryota; kingdom Viridiplantae; phylum Streptophyta; class Magnoliopsida; order Fabales; family Fabaceae; genus Mimosa; species Mimosa pudica. Next base: position 1,759,930 of record JAKELP010000039.1, on the reverse strand, counting down.
AGAGATTTAGAGTTCAATTTTTTTTTTAAATTATTCTACTAGACAAAACTCATGTTACATTCATAGATAATAAAGGAACGATCAGAGTTCAATAACCAATTGACCTATCCAAAGACAATAATAGTATTTACAAAAATACATAATCAAATTTAATATATAATGACATACCCTAAAAACTGTATATTTTAGTTGGAAGTTGGAACTAGAAGAAAGAGGCACTATGTAGTTCTAGACAAATATACTATACACCACGGACAAAAGGAAGGGAAGCATCCCAAAAAGATAAACAAGCTGAGATGATCATCATCTACTCCCCAGACTGAGCAAGTGTTGAAGCCTTCATTAATTAATATCTATATGGTTATATTTTATTAATTATGTATATTCTTGGATTAAAATATAGATTTAATCTTATGTTAGTATCTTATTTTTTATATTGATAATTCTTTTAGAATTTGATTCTAGCTTCTAGCTTAAATACTACTCTCACTAGTCTGTAATATAAGAGCACAACCGTCAAAATATGTTTCTTAAGAAAAAATGTAAAAGTTAGTTGAGTGTATGAAGTTAACTCTTTTATTCCAATATTGCTCATATTAATTATGGTATTTAAGAGAGAAATGCATAAGCATTAATAAATATGAAAAGGGTAAGGGGCAAAGTAGAAGAAACACACTAAATAAAGTGTGAATGTAAAGAGAGCTTTTATATTATGAACAAAAACCATTCAAATTTTGGGATCTTATATTATGGAAAGAAGGGAGTACTAGCTAAGATAGTCCTAGGGTTGACTTAAATCCTCAGTAGACATATTGTATACAAAGTCAAGGAATAATATTCAAAAGAGGCGCACTTCACCCCTGTTTCTACAATTCTAATAGAGTTTTAAAAAAGATGCCTAATCTACAAACCCTTGGCATACCTTCCTCCAAGGCTACTATTTAATGGTCGTAACAGCCATGGTTTGGACTTTTGAGATTCCTCATTCCAACATCTCTGGAACCTATAAAGTTAAAAATCACAACAAATTAAAGTACATGGACAAACTGGAAATAGAAAACAATTTGAAGAGCAAATACATACTTGTTGATCAAAGTCTCAGTGCGGTCCCAAGTATCTAATTTCCACACATCTTTCTCAGTAAGTGGTCTTTGATAACCCAGCGTCAGTATAGGATTCATCCAAGCGAAAGTTATTTCTGTCAAAACAAAAGGATGCCTTTACAATGACTTAAAATTTCAACTTATATATATAAATGATGGATTTTTTGTATAACTTTATACTGACAATGAATGTGTATAATTTTAACATATACACTCCATAGTTCCCAAAGCATATCATTCATTAGCATATAAAAATACCCATGTGATTTTTAGAGCAAAAGTAACCATAACATTTCAAAACAAGGGCAATACTTTTCCCCTTGTTTTGAAATCTTATGGGTACTTTTGCCCCTGTTTTGAAATGTTATGGTTACTTTAGTTCCAAAAAAATCATATTGGTAATTTTGCACATTGGCCACAATTACATGGGTATTTTCGCACCATAGCCCTATGTTCTATAGTTTTTTTAATCACTACAAATTTGACCTTTGGTTAGCACATAGAAACTAATAAAGCAAATTCTTGGAAACAAGTGTGTAAAACTTCAAAAGCATTAACTTTGGAATCTAGGAGATCCACATCGGTGACTGAGTGGGACAAGTTGAGTGAAACACTTGTAGAAAGAATTTTTCTACAAGCTTGGGGCAGCACCAATCAGTTATTTAATGGTCAAACTGTGTTATCAATATGTTAGAGTATAATTAGAAAACATTTAATTTTAAATCAGATTAAAATCCCTATTAATTAGGGATATTAATTGAGGATATTAGTTTGTAATTTGAATTTAGTTTGAGAACCCCAAGAGTTTGACTAATATAATAATACTGACAAAAGTTTAGGAGAAAATGTTTCTGATTGATTATTCTCAAGTACGGTAGCCTATTTATACATGTGGGTCATTAACTACTACTCACTTTCTAGAATATTCACACTCTCTAGAACATACACTACTCACTCTCTAGACACTCTCTAGAACATACACACATACTAGAACATTCACACATCATAACATAATATTACAATCTAGAACATTCATCATTTAACACTCCCCCTCAAGCTGGAGAGTGGATATCATCCATTCCTAGCTTGGATACTATATTCTGAAACTGCTCGCCAGACAACCCTTTTGTGAGAACATCTGCTAATTGATCTTCTGATGGTACATATGGAGTGCAAATCAAACCACTTTCCAACTTTTCCTTGATAAAGTGTCGATCAATCTCAACATGCTTTATTCTATCATGATGAACTGGATTATGAGCAATATTAATAGCTGATTTATTGTCGCAGTAGAGCTTCATTAGGCCTTCCCAGTGAATCCTTAAATCTGATAGAATGATCTTTATCCATAACATTTCACAAATTCCAAGAGCCATTGCTCTAAACTCAGCTTTGGTGCTAGATCTTGAGACCACAGTTTGCTTCTTGCTTCTCCATGTGATAAGATTTCAACCAAGAAAGGTGCAATATCCTGCTGTAGACCTTTTATTATCAAGATCACCTCCATGATCAGCATCAGTGTATGCTTCGATTGTTAGTTTTCTCCCCCTTCTGAATAAAATTCCTTTACCTGGGGTACCCTTCAAGTAGTGAAGTATTCGATGAGCAGCTTGTAAGTGTGAAGTTTTTGGACAGTGCATAAACTGACTCGCTACACTCACTGCATATGCAATATCAGGTCTTGTGTGAGCCAAATAAATTAACTTTCCAACAAGCCTTTGATAGGATCCTTTGTCAACTGGAGGATCTTTTGGTGGTGTACAAGACTTATTCTTCTTTCTCCACTTTGGAGATCTTCTACCTGCTTCACATAGCCTGTGATTTTGTTCAATAGGTGTATCCACAGGTTTGCATCCCAGTTTACCCGTTTCAGCTCAAAGATCAAGAATATATTTCTGTTGAGATATGAAGATGCCCTGTTTGGAATGAGCAACCTCAATACCCAAGAAATATTTAAGTCTGCCTAAATCCTTAATGGCAAACTCTTTCATCAACTGTGTTCGAAGAGAATTAATTCCAGCTATGTCATTTCCTGTGACAATGATATCATCAACATAAACAAGTAAAATTGTCACTCCCCCTGAAGATGAATGTCTAAAAAACAAAGTCTGATCACCTTGGCTTTGTCTATATCCCATGCGAACCATAGATTTTGTAAATCTCCCAAACCAAGCCCTTGGTGATTGCTTTAAGTCATAAAGTGTTTTCTTGAGTCTGCACACTGTACCAGGAGCAACCTGAGAATAAAAACCAGGTGGGACTTCCATATAGATTTCTTCCTTCAAGTCTCCATGCAGGAATGCATTTTTCACATCAAAGTGCAACATATCCCAACCTTGATTGGCAGTCAAGGCCAATAAAATTCGAAAGGTATTCATTTTTGCAACAGGAGCAAATGTCTCCTCATAATCAACTCCATAAGTTTGAGTATATCCTTTAGCAACTAATCTTGCTTTATATCGTTCCAAGCTGCCATCGGAATTGTATTTGGGTGTGAAAACCCATTTGCATCCAACAAGCTTTTTTCCTTTGGGTAATTAAACAAGATCCCATGTTTTGTTGTTCTCCAAAGCTTCCATTTCAACTTTCATTGCTTTGACCCAATTTTCATCTGCCAATGCCTCATTTAAGGTTTTTGGTATTGGAATGGACTGGAGATTAGTGAGAAAAGCTTTGTGGTTGGAAGACAACTTGTCATAGGAAAGAAATGAAGATAAAGGATATAAAGGACGTTTACTACAACTTCGAACTCCCTTTCTTAAGGCAATAGGTAAATCAGAATCATCAGTAGAAACAGGAGAGTCCTCAAGTATATTAGAAGGAGATGAAGGTACTTCTGTATTTTCAGGAGCAATTTCTGGTTCTTCATTAATAACTGGTTCAGATGATTGAACTTGCTCCAATTGGGACTTCTTTTTCCTTTTACTGTAACGCAGCGGTGAATGAGTAGAGTCAAGTTCTTGTGGAACCTCTAAAGATGAATTAGAGTGAGAATGTTGTGGAATTTCTAAAGATGAATGAGACTGTAGTCTTAAAAACTCTTGAAATTTAGTGTCTAAAAGATCATTAGAAAAATGTTCATTTTCTTGATCATTATTAACAGAACTACCAAAGTAGGACTCAGACTCAGAAAATGTCACATCTGCTGACACAAAGAACTTCTTTGAAGGAGGATGATAACATTTGTATCCTTTTAGTAGAGGAATATCCTACAAACACACACTTGAGAGCTCTAGGGTCAAGTTTGGTCCTTTGATGAGAATGTATATGCACAAAAGCAACACACCCAAAAATCCTAGGAATAAGACCATTTGATGCATTAAAATTAGGATAAAATTGAGTGAGAACCTCTATAGGACTCTTTGAACTAAGAACCTGAGTTGGGAGTCGATTAATGAGATGTGTAGCTGTTAGAACAGCTTCACCCCAAAAATGTTTAGGCACATTTGTTTGAAACAATAATGCTCTTGTGACTGCAAGAAGGTGACTATTTTTCCTTTCAGCTACTCCATTTTGTTGAGGAGTATTGACACAAGATGACTCATGTAAAATCCCTTGTTTTTCAAAAAATGTAGATAAAGACTGGTTGAAAAAATCTTTAGCATTATCAGAACGAAATCTTTTTATTTGAGCTCCAAATTGTGTTTGAATCATACTGTGAAATCGTGGAAAAACGGAGCTCACATCAGATTTTTGTTTCAACAAATAAATCCAAGTCACCCGAGTGCAGTCATCAATAAATGACACAAACCATCGAAACCCAGAGACATTAGAAATGTAAGAAGGACCCCAAATATCACTGTGAATTAGCTCAAAAGGAACAAGACTTCTTGTATTACTTATAGGATATGAGGAACGCTTATGTTTAGCAAACTCACAGATATCACAATGCAAGGACTCAATGGATACGTTCTTAAACAAAGAAGGTAATATTATTTTCAAAACATTAAAAGAAGGATGACCAAGGCGGCGATGTTGAAGCCAAATTTGTTCCTTATTTGACATGACACTTTTAGATTGAAAGGAGGAAGATGAAGGGGTCTTAACTCTACTACATCTACCAGAGTCCTCAAAGAAGTAAAGTCCATCATTTTCCTTAGCAAGTCCGATCATCTGTTTCGTTTCTTGCTCCCGAAGAATACAAAAGTTTGAAGAAAAGATTACGAAAAGATTAGAATCGACAGCAAGTTTTTGAACACATATGAGACTAGTGCAAAGTTTGGGAACATGAAGGACATTTTTTAAAATAAGAGTAGAGTTAATAGAAACATCTCCCTGGCCAGCTACAGTCATGACTGATCCATCAGCCACAACAATTTTCCTATTACTAGGACATGGACTATATGAATGAAGTGTTTAGATGAATTAGTCATATGATCAGTAGCTCCTGAATCAATGATCCAAGAGTGGAGGAAATCCTTATATGAGGCATTAAGAGCAGATGAAAATAAAACAGTTGAAGGTTGAAATGAAATACCTGAGAACCCCAAAGCACAGGTACCTGTTGTAGAAGAGGAATAATTCTCAAGCGTTTCTATCAGAAGCTCTAGCCTCTCTAACTCCCCCTTAAGATCAGTCTGACTAAGCTTCTCCCGACCCTTTAAAAATGTGCAAACAAACTGAGACCAGCATAAAAAATTAGTTCCATACCATTTATAAGCTGTCGGAACATTTGCCAAGTCTCCATGTGCACTAACACCGCTGATTGATGCAGACTCAGTATCATTAGAGGCCTTTTTCATCTCAGCCATGATTTAAATAGGACGGAGAGGTGTTTCTGAACAATATGGGAGAAAACGACCGCAAAAACCTTCTTTCACGCGCTTTCACGCGCTCTCCGGCGGTTCTGGGCGATTTCCGGCGGCGGCGCGTGGGCTTCTGGTGGTGGTGCGTGGGTTCTCCGCGGTGGCGCGTGGCAGCGCGTCGTCGGTCGGAATCTTCGGCGGCTTCTGGGTTTGGCCGATCTGAGGTAGCCGAAGACAGTGGTGGGGCGCGTGTCACTGTTGGAAGTCTGGACGGCGGCGAATAGGTTAGGGCAGAGGGGTTTTCTCTCTCTAAACCTCTCTTTCTCTCACTAAAAATGATCAGAAACGATGGAAGCTGAGTATAGAGCAACCTTGCTCTGATACCATGACAAAAGTTTAGGAGAAAATGTTTCTGATTGATTATTCTCAAGTATGGTAGCCTATTTATACATGTGGGTCATTAACTACTACTCACTTTCTAGAATATTCACACTCTCTAGAACATACACTACTCACTCTCTAGACACTCTCTAGAACATACACACATACTAGAACATTCACACATCATAACATAATATTACAATCTAGAACATTCATCATTTAACAAATACTCTAGGATGAAAGGTCTGTAAACAATAGCCAATAATATACCTTTCATTCCATTCTCCTTTCTTTCTTCCTAATTCTCTACAATGATTATTAAATGATCAAGAAATCTCTTGGGTGTGTTTGATTAATTTATGGTTAAGGGAACACAATATGCCTATATGAGGAATTGATTAAAGTTGGGCATTTATATAGTACTACTTAATATTGATTATACCACAAACTTTTCTGCATGACAGTTTTGGCCTGAGTCAAAACTTAGGTTAACAGTCACCAAATTAGGGTATTGCCAGTAATTGTTCACAAATAGCCTAGATGAAGGAGTTAGGGTCTGTGGTTGGTGTGATTAGTTAAAGGACAACCGGACCTTCACAGAGAAGCTTATCTTGCAAGCCTATAATTCAAGTTATAACATGTTGAAGTTCAAAAACTACCTTGGTTTTGGATTTTGGATGTTGTGAAGATATAAGTTGACCACTGACCATGTTGGAGTGTGTGGGAACAAAGATTGGTAAAAAGTCTGATGTATTTCTCATATCATTAGCTTCAAACATATAATAAAAGAGATCTTAGTCTATCCTATGATTGTAGGGATTTGAGTGATACAGAAAATAAAACAAATTCTAACCTGATTCTATCTAGCATGTATTTTTCCTAATTAAATCATATAATTTCCTAATACTATAATTCACAATAATGACAGAGATATACAAATAGTCTACATAATACACAATAGGAAATATTAACAATATTTTCATAATTTGTAACAAAGTTTAATGCTATGCCTCTTGCAAGCTAGAAGTTGCACACAATTCTCTCAAAGTCGGGTACTAGTTTGTAAGATGAGATATAGCTTCAGCCTAGGTAATACTCAATAAATAAATTGTCCACTTTGGTGTTCAATACATTTACGAAATTACTTTGCCATTGTGACAATATCAATTGGTGGCTTTGTCTGTGTAAACCTTTTCTAGAACATTTTGTTGTTCATTGGTTCTGTCCAATAAAGGTTACCTTAAGTATGTTTTCTTAAGCCTTTTCCAACTTATCTGCTTGGATGGAGGGAAAAACAGGAGAGGAAAAGATGAGAGGAGAGAAAATGGAGAGGAAAGGAAAATGGAGAGAAAATGTTGTCTTATCATGAGAGGAGGAAAATGGGTAAGTGAGGTGGTGCATAATCATTGGACAATGATGGCTAACATTTCTCTCTCCTATAATCTCTCCATTTTGAGAGGAAAAACTTGAGAGGAAAATGGGGCATGTGGCTCACCCACTTTTCCTCTCTCCTTTTCTTTCCCTCCCATTTTCTCCCCGTCCAAGTAGGGGAAAATACTCACCTCACCCCATTTTCCTTTCCCATTTTCCCTCCATCCAAGCAAAACCCTCAGAGAAGGCACTAATAGCTTTTTGAAAGGGTTCAAATTCCCCTGAAGTAATAACAAATATTGTGTTTTGTTTCCAAAACTTAATATACAGATTCCCTAAATTAGTATAGCTAAGTAGGGATATCAGCTTGGAAAACTAGAATAAACTGTCCATCAATGAGTAAATAAAATTAATGACAAACTACATCAAGACATTCTCGATTCAGATAAAATAATGCTCCAATAATTGAGTAAACACTTACTTGAAAATATGTTTCCATGCCTCTCAGGACATATTTGTTCTCCACCTGGGAGCTCTTCATATGCAGTATCAGCAAACAATTCACTTTGGATGGGAGTATAACCAGGATAAGGATCCAAATCAGGAACATACACAAGCAACAGTATTCCAAACAAAGCCTGGACCAATGTGTACCCAAATGTTAGCCGTGTCATAAATGGTGGGCCCCAAAATTATGGCCAATGGACATTAGGCCTATTTAATAGAAATTTCACAATTGTCCTATTTGAAGTAATAAGTGCTAGTTTTGCACCCTCAAATTTATAATGGTGCCAAATGCGCTTTTTATATATTAACATGTGTAGTTTTGCACCTTTACCCTATAATCTACGTAGAATTTGAGTAAGTAATCTGATAACTTTATTGCTACACTTCTCTGCCTTTAAATAGAGGCTCCAGTGAAATTATTAGGGTTTTAAAACCCAAGCTTATCTCAACAAAAAATGAAACAGACTAGCTGGAGCTAAGACTCCTAAAATCTAGCGCTACAAACTAGGTCTTTCTTATAAGGGCGAAGGCCCAAAAACGATACATAACTCTTGGTCAAGGAACAAAAATAGTACATAACTATTCCAAGTACACAAATGACACCTAACTATTGGGCATGACCAAAAAATGATTTTTTCACTAATATGACAATAAAATTAGACATGAAAGGTCCAAAATACCCTTATAAATTCTTATTCTTTTTAAATATTTTCACTAATTTATAAGGGCATTTTGGACCTTTCATGTCTAATCTTATTGTCATATTAGTGAAAATATCATTTTTGATCACATGTCCAATAGTTGGGTATCATTTGTGTACCTTGGAATAGTTATGTACTATTTTTGTTCCTTAACCAATAGTTATGTATCATTTTTGGGCATTCGCCCTTCCTATAATCATGTGCCTATCTAATACAAATTCAAACTATGCATATTTACAGAGAATAAATAATTATATGCATATTGATAATGAATAAATGAATAACTTAAAATGATTCCAACAATCTATACAAATCCTAGCAATATTAGGATAATATTTAAAAGAGCAAAGGTCCATTATAATACATAACTATTGTCTTAAGATCAACAATTGTACATAATTATTTCAAGGTTTAACAATGTTACCCAACTTTTACCATGGGATCAACAATGAGATTTTCCTTAATATGACAATAAGATTAAACGTGAAAAGTCCAAAATACCCATATAGAAGGAGGAAGAAAATATTTATAAGAAAATGTTTAGTTTTATTTTATTTATAAGGGCATTTTGTACTTTTCACGTTTAATCTTATTGTTATATTAAGAAAAAATTCATTGTTAATCTCATGTTAAAAGTTGGATATCATTGTTAAACCTTGAAATAGTTATATACTAATGCTTATTCTAGGGCAATAGTTACGTATCATAAGTTGACCTTCGCCATATTTAAAATCCTATTAAAATGTATTTGAAATCCCAGCTACTATTATCTCTTTCCAAGAAATTAAAAATATGAAACATTTTCCCCTTCCATCTCTCTCTCTCTCTCTCACTCGCCAAATTTCATTATACAATAGAGGCCAGCTACAGCAACATTGGCAAATAAGTAAACAAAAACTCAAAGGACTCATGAACCAAGTACTTTAAAGACAAATATAAAGAAAATAAACATAGATCATAGAGCACACAACAACAAGAGCACAAGAGTACCTGTAGCGCAACCTCACTTGTGTATAAATATAACATTGATCTGCAAAGGCAAGTACAAAAAATGAAAATTTGAAAAGAAGAGTGACAATTTTCAAATATGACTTAAACATAATAATATATTTCATAATACATTATGTGCCTATTTGGATACTCTTCAAACCCTAGGTTTGGCGCCCAGACCTAGGTTTTAAAATCAGAGCAGACAAATACCCACAGTTTTTTCAGAATAAATTTTTTCTATCGAAACCTATGTTTCAATTTTAAGTCAGACAAACAATCAACTTTTCAAAATAGTTTTCCTTCGCAGAAAAGTAGTATCATAATTAGCCAACAAGAAAAACATATAATAAGAAAAGGACAGACCTACTGTAGAATTCCTTCGCAGAAAATATAAGATTGAACATGGCAGCATCCCCCACTATAGTGTAAATCACACCAAATCTGACAAACCATCGAAATTCATAGATGTAGACTTTAGTCTCAACAAGAACTAGAACCAGCATAGAGCACCAAGCAAGAGCCTCAATGATGACTGAAACCATCTGTCAAATGATAATATTGCAGTTTCAGTGATCAAAGAATTCATTCTGCCATAATAAAATCCTGAGGAGTTGAACAACAGACATAATAAAGTAGACCATAAAAGAAACCATCTCTGTGATTACATAACAAAAACAACACAACAAAAAATGTCTTATTTTTCAAATTAAGTACCAACGAACCAAATTCTACCAGCAAAACTAAACAAAAAACGGAAAAGTAAACAACGTGTCATATCAGAATATGTGATACATTGGTTTTCTTTTATCAATAGTGTTCCATCGGATGCACGTCATTCTTTAAGATATAATCTCACATCTACTATATTGTATACTAACCAAAGAAAATGCAACAGGAGATTAAATATACAGAAAAATAGCTATGGAAGCACAAATTTTCTAATTTAAATGCTCACCTCAAATGGAGCAAGACCAGACTGCCCATCTAAATTCAGCACCGATAGTCCCATAACCAATCTGAATAACGGCTCTGCAGTGCAATATCCAGCTAACAACCCCAAAAGATAATTATACAGCTTTGACCTCAAACAATATCTCTTGACTTTGAAATTTTTGTTGATCAACCATATCCGATAGAAGCACAAGCCAAAAAGGATCACATGCGAAATGATGATCACAAGAGAATCAACAGCACAAGGAGTATAAGCACCAAAGGCATTCTTAACCACTTTTGTCCATACTCCATTTGCCACTGGCTGACAAAACCAATCCAATGGCTCAAATGCCATATTTGTCAGCAATTTGGCGGAGATAGTTAAACAAGAAACATCAACATGAGGAGCCTGGAGAAAATGGGTTAAAAAATTAGCTACTTTTGCACATTAGATCAAATGAAAGAATAAGCCAAACATGTATTCACACTTTACCATTACCTAAATTTGTCCATGAGAAAATAAAGCATTAAATTGTAATATCAGATGAACGATGCAACCATCATTCACGCATTATGCTTTATATGCATGTATTGAATGCCATAAAATGTAAACCATCTTTTCTTTTAAAATAAATCCCAGAAGAAGGGTATAGTGGAAATAATAAAGAAAAACGATGGGAAGTGGAGTTCTCATCTGCCATGTGACCAGCAGTAATTTTTCCTTTTTTTCTTTTAATAAATCCAGTTTTTACACAACTAGGTCTATAATACTACCTCCGTTCCTAAATATGACGATTTTCCCTAATTTGATTAGATTAAGAATGTTGCTTGAGTTAGTTATTATCACATGATATTACCAATTCTTCCAAACCATATATATTTACCCCAATCCTCCATCTCTTTTTTATTTATTAATGATAAGTATTATGAGGTTACTTTGGTAAAAAGTTAGGAAAAATTAGAAAGTGATCTTATATTTAGGAACAAATTGAAATACGAAAGTGATTTAACATTTAGGAACGGAGGGAGTAGTTGATAACATGATACATTTTTTTCCTATGCCAAGTCCACAATCTATACTCAGAAGAATTTTTCAGACTATTAAACAGAGCAGAATATTGAGAATAACACAACCAAATTTGAATTCCACAGAGCAGAGCAGATATAAATTTCAGTCCAAAATTAATTTCCAAGTCAAACAAGTTGCCATAAATTAGAACCTAAAACTCTCCTACAAATAAATTGCACATAAACATATGAAGACATAAATCGATAAGCATAACTAAATCATATAATCATGTAGCAACAGGAAGTATCACAACCAAGTTTGAATTCCAATTCCACACAGCACAGCAGACATAAATTTCAGTCTAAAATTAATTTCCAAGTCAAACAAGTTGCCATGCCATAAATTGGAATCTAAAACTCTCATACAAACAAATCGCACATAAACATATGAAGCCATAAATCGATAAACAAAACTAAATCATATCACAATCATGTAGCAATAGGAAGTTGTACAAGCTTTTGAGGCTAAGCTACGATTATGAACGAAGCTCTGCCGCCGCCAGCAGCCACTGTGATAACGAAAATAATAAATATATACAATAATGAAGTTGCACAAATTGAAGCGTATGAAAAAGATTGGAAAACACGAAACAATGACAAAACGAAAAGACGATTACACGTATGTGGATGCAGAAAAGAAGAGAGAGAGAGAGAGAGAACCTGGTTTTCTTTTCTCGTGAGCTAAGAGATGAGCCACTCACAATCGCTGATGCGTCCAAAATATATAGTGAGTCAATTTTGGAGAATATCGCTTTACGATTTACGTGCAAACAGACAACCACTAACGCCGTTAGCCTTCTGTTTCTGTCTGCGTCTTTCTTTTTCTCTGTCTGGCTGCGTCTTTCTTTCCATGCCATTTTATTTGATAGTTGGTGAAAATAATAGTATACTACTGCCTCTGGTCCTAAATATAGGACCTAATTGACTTTTTTTTTAGAGATTAAAGTTGCGAAATAGGTTATTAAATGATGATATATTTGATATATTTTTAGATTATCCAATAATTTATAGGTAAAATAAACTAGTTTAAGGAAAAAAAATTAGGTAAATCAATTTATAATTATCTTATTTTGCTTTTTTAAGAATTTTTTAGAAAAATTCAATTAGGTCTTATATTTAGGATCGGACGGAGTATGATTGTATTTAAGGAGTATGATTGTACCTAATTATTTGTTATTTAAGGATTATGATTGTACCTAATTTATATTTAAGGAGTATGATTGTACCTAATTTAATATTAGTAAATAAGAAATTGGTTAATAGGTTCTTTACTGGGATTTTAAAATTTGATGAAAAATTATTTGTTATTTTTCCCTTCTTTTATTTTGCCAACTTGTCTCCTCTACTATTTTTAAACAAAGGTCTTATGTCATTGAATTGTGTCAGGTTAAAAAGTGATGACATGCATGCATCAAAAAGAAAGAATAAAAACGGATTAAAAAAAAGAGAGAATAAAAACGGGTTAAAAAGAAGAAAGAATAAAAAGGAATTTCAAAATGGTTTCTTTTAAAAATAGATTTGTTAGCTTTCAAAAAAGAATGGTTTCCCACCTACCATGATTGCATTTTTTAAGATGGATTGAGGAAAAGAAAGAGAGTGTTTATTTGAGTGGTTTCATCAAAACCACGATGATTGTGAGTAAAAGCTATTTTAATTTTTATAATTCATGTTTGATTACTTTTTGTGAACCAAAAGTAATACAACACTATGAAGAAAAAAATTTAAAGTGTTAAATTATGATTGCTAAAAATAGGAATGAACTAAAAAATAAATTCTACCTATTTACCCTTTCTAGTCTTTATTATAAGTCACGAACAAACAAAATTTTTTATCACAAATATGAAACATCAACCCCCAAATTAATTGCACTTTACCCATAACATTGACAAAGGTTCAAAGTTGAACAAGTAAAGTTATACCATTTCATGGCTCAATTATTACCTATCATTTCTTGTTTGTGAGAATCGATTGTTGGAACCTTATAATAAGAACCAAAAGGTGTTCATCTTATAAGTACTCCCTTCAATCCTAGTTATAAGATCATATTGCCTTTTTAGAGAAATAAATCACTTCACAATTGTTTTATTTTTCCTTTTTCAATAAAACTGATTTATTTTGGTTATAAACTAACTTATAATCTAATTATATGTATTTTATATTATAACTTAGTGGTTTAATTTGCATCTTTAACCTCTATATAAAAAGTCAACTTGATACTTCATCTTGCTTCTATTATTAGAAATAGTCAACCTTGTTGCGTATACCAATAAAAATATGTTAGAAGCAACTATTATGGGTAAGGTAAATAATTTGATTTATTTTTATCCTTACTCATTTAATATATGCATGTTTTCTCTCCTACTTGCTACTTGCATTAATTAATATACTCCCTCCGTTCTTAAATATAAGATCACTTTCACTAATTTGATTTGATTAAGGATGTTAGTTAAGTTAGTTATTAACACATGATATTACCAATTTATCCTAACCATAAACTTTTATCCCTACTTTATCTATCATACTTGTTATTATATACAAGGTTCTCAAACTCGTGAGTTTAAGTAAACTCGTGGAAAGAAGATAAAATCGGATAGTAGACTCGAATCGTAAACTCACAAGAGTCTACTTTTATTAATAAAATGTGTTTCTTATAAAAATTAACAATAATTTTACTCGATATATTTTAAATACAAATAGTTGATATTAAATATATCAACACCCATACTTTATGAACTTAATGGAGAAATTTCTATTTAATTTTTATAAAAATTCATTGAATTTAGTCAAATAAAAATAATTAAATTAAATTTATAAGCAATTTAATACAATATTTTGTAAGGTAAAAACGTAAAAACGGTGATTTTAGCATGTAAACACGTAAGATTCTACCAAATTTATTTCTACTTAGAATTTAAGTGACTGGTGACACGTTTTGTTTAGGTAGAGCCATAAAAGCGATAAAATTTGAGTGTAAACTCGCGACAACAATGATTATATATAAGCATTACTAAGGTTGATTTGGGAAAAAATTGAGAAAAATTATAAAGTGACCTTATATTTAGAAACAAACTGAAATGTGAAAGTGATCTTATACTTAGGAACGAAGGAGCGTACTTTTGATTCCTTATGTTTGCATCAAGTTTCAATTTAGTCCTTTATGTTTAGAAAGTACATTTATAGTCTTTTTTTTTTTTGCTAAAACCGTTAATTTTATTTAACGCAAAATGTTGACTTAACCATTTTATATGGTTAATCTAGGTTTCAATATGAAAAAAAATGCTTAAATTAAAAATATTTTAGTGTAAATATTTTTTATTTTTAAAATTTGTCATTTTTTACCCCAAATTAGTTATGAAATAATCCTTTAGATTTAAGTGAAAGTAACGTTGTTAATAAAAAAGGACTAAAAGTGTACTTTCCAAACATAAGAATTAAATTGAAACTTTTTTTGATATAAATATTAAGGGAATAAAAGTATACTTTAACCAATAAAAATTGTCATGTTAACCAAGGAGGGTTTTATTAACACGGGGAACTAAATAATAGATTTGATTGATTGATGATAGTTTCAATCTCCCTCCATTTTCATTTTTAAGCTTATATTGACTCAAAAAGTCGGTATTGACGAGTTCAGTAACGGTAAGTTGCGTCATCGCTGACATCTACTCTTGAAGTGCTCGTTTTTCAGCCAATAAGTCATTTGCTTTGGCGAAATAATGAATTTTTTACACGGGTGATTTTTCTAGGGTTTTGATTCCAGGCTCAGCACTCTCATTCTCATCACCCTTCTCATCATCAAAACTGCACCATTTCAATTAATGACCTCATGTTCCCATCTGACTTTAACACACACACAAAAACAAATAAAGCCACGTCACCTTTCCATCTATCCTTCTCTCTCGCAGAAATGGTTCAGCATCATAATGAAACGCACAACACTCCATTGCTTCTCTCAGATCCTCTCTCGCAAGTCTCAACTCCTCCAACAGCGATATGGTGGACATGGCCATTAGTTATTGAAATGTTCCTTGTTTTTTGATGGAGCTGAATTTGGTGTTTTAAATTTGAATATTACAATAATAAAAGGATATGCAGATATTTTTTTCGTTTCTTACTGTCTCAAATTTCTCATGTTTTTATTGATTTTTATTTTAATCAAATTTCTGGGTAGAAACGAAAAAATAGTGAATACTGTTGGTGAATGGTGAGTTTTACTTAAATAATTCACCATTCACCAACAGTATTCAAGGGATGGGTCCATGCCACTTCTGTCCACGAAGAAAGTGTCGAATACGATTCCTTGAGACATTTTTTCTTTTTGATCCGCGATCCCTTTTAATGCTTCAAGACTTTTCCTTTGACTCAATACTTTTTTTATTGGCTGTACTTCAAGAACAATATTTATTACGATAATTTCTTGCTATCAATAATACTCATTATTAATAAATTACATATTATAAGATATATATTGTTTTAAAATAATCTTATCCCAATGTAAGGTAACAAATCCCTACAAAAGTGTGCAAGTGTAAGAATTCATCCTAATTAGGTACAACTAGCTATAACTCATTCATTAACTCAATGAAATTGGTCAAAGAATAAATATAAAAGTTTGTACAATCAATATAAGAATATAACTAAAGATAACTTTACCACAAGATATCGGTGATTTGAGCCTTATCATACATCTTGGGGTTAAATACAAATATACTCAAGGACTATAGCAAGTGTGCTATCTTAGATCATCTCTCTATGAAGTCTTAAGCTTATTACCTAAATTAACTAAGTAATTATAAGGAAGAAAAAAGATGAGGTCTTCGTGATTATCTAGGTCAATAACCTAATGTTTTTGGTATTTTTGATTTATGAGAAAACAAGTCAAAATATGATGTGAACTATATGTGATGAGAGTGAATCATTTAATGAAATTAGTAGCTTCCTAACTCTACGTATGATTTGGGAGTTTATTAATCCAAACTCTAAATGATTAATATAGAGCAATCACATCTATTTCATTCACCAAATTGATTAATTAATGTGAAACATCGCTCATTCAACCAACTAATAACAAAGCAATTGTTAGAAAACAAACTTGACAATGAAGATGTATGATAAACATTCATTAGTCTCTAATTGGAAAAACTTGCAACTATGGAACTAGTGTTAACTTTCAAGTTAATTTTCAAGTTACACTTTAATGTAAGCCATTGAAACTTGTTACTTCCCACATCTCATATTTAAGTGTGACGTTAAATTTTGTCACAACTTGTTACTTTACATGTCTCATACTTAAATGTGACGTTAAAACTTATTACTTTCCATGTCTCCCTATTATCTCACGTCACCTTGAAAGGTGATGTGAAGTAAAAAGTGTTTTGAATAGTGAATGGGAACTAAATTAAAAAAGAAAACAGTTACAAGGGTCGATCTGTAATATTTGCTATAACTCTGTATAAAATAAAAATCATAATTATCCCACCTTCACCCTCACCCTCACTCTCTTCTTGTCTATCATTATGGAGCATTGACTTTACCCTCCCTCTCTTCTTGTCTATTATTAGGGAGCATTGATAAGGATATTTTAGGGAAACAGTTGGTAAAAGTTAGAAATAGGTCTTATATTGAGGGCCAAACTCATCTCCTCAAATAGGTCTTAAATTTAGGACCGCAGAGAGTAACAAATTAAAATAGTAACAAAGCATGTGCGCAGAAAACATAATGCACAAGTACAATTTGAAAAAAAAATAATAAAATAATATAGAAAATAAAGCATGTGAGGTTGTTAAAAAAAAAGAAAGCATGTGGGCAGAGAAATTATTGCAACAAGAAGAAAATACAAAGGGCTTGTTTGGTTGCCTTGGGAAAGTGATGATGAATTAGAAAGTATGGAAAGTTTAGGTTTTTGTGTAATTTACACATATCATGTGACCCACAAGCTTTCTCTCTCAATCTCACACTTTTTCTGGATCCCACAAACTTTACCTTACCATCATTATTTAATTTACCTCTACTTTTCATTTTCACCCTTTCACTTTCCATTTCTTCACTTTCCTTCCTACAACCAAACGGACTATAGAAAGCATGACTATTTTTGTCAAGTTTGTGCCAAAATTTTCTCTCACCTCTAAAAGAATCCCAATTTGGAGGTGGGACTAAGGGGGGAGAGTGGGACTCAAGGGGGAGAGTTATAAGATAACTGCCAAATTTTAAAGGGAAATTTGCATTTTAGTCCCTGGGAAGGGAAATTAATACTGGAAGGTCCCAACACATTCCAAAATAATTATCAAGTCCCATGGGCCTTGGCTGCAATTGTTTCCATATCTTCAATGACCATTTTGCCCTCATTAAAACATAAAAAGCAAAACATGCAAAGGCCCAGTATTATGCAAAGTCTTATACATGTCTTGCTTTTTATGCTTCAATGAGGGAAAAATGGTCATTGAAAATAAGAAAACAATTGCAGGAAAGGCCTATGGGAGTTGATAATTATTTTGGAATGTGTTGGAACCTTCCAGTATTAATTTTCCTTCCCAAGGACTACAGTGCAAATTTCCCAATTTTAAAACCCTCCCCTCCTCCAACCAAACACCAAGAAACCCCAACCAAACAATGTGTAAAGAAATATGAGGCTTTATGAAGTTTGATGGCTAGATTTGGAACTTTACCATGGAAGTTACTCTTCACCGATGCTATCCATTGTGTTTTCTGCTGGATATCAACTCAAGCCTTAAATAAACCCAATTTTTTTTGCCAATTAAATAAACCCAATTAGGAGTAAGTTAATTTAAAAGGTTGAATTGCATGTTTGATATGTGATGAATTGAGTTCAATTTCCTCTTGCTTTTCTTAGAAATTTTCTGTTTAAAGTAGAATATTAGGTGTTAATGAATCTGCATGTGTGAATTTCGAAATTCTTGTTCATGCTCCCTTCTGAATGTGAAGTTGACTTTCTTCCTTTTGCTCTGATTGTTCGGCGTTACATTATTAAGAAGGGATTTCGAATTTAACTCCAAATGCTCTGCTTCAGTTCTTGCTGATTTACTATTCAGAGGCTCTTAATTTCTGGGTTTAAACATTATATGGTCGAAGACATTAAATTAAGTTGTTGTTTTTTATAAAAAAAGAGATTGATTTTGTGGCTTTATAGGCGTTATGGTCAACTGCACGCCTATTTTCTTTTGTATTCTTTAGATGTCTAAAAGAGGGGAATAGTTTTGTTGTTATTGGGGTTTGCTTTATGTTCGGAAATCTAATAAGGGGTGATTGTGATGTACATATGAAGCATGTGTGTTTGCTTTTTTGGATGTATGGTCCTTTAAAAAAATTGTGAATAATATTAAATGAATAAATGCGAATATTAAGTAGATGCTTGATGTTTCAAAATGAGGCACAAGTATTCAAAGTTGTATTGAAAAGAAAAGATGAATTTGTGATTAACGTTGACAAGTTCCAGGTTTAAGAAAGGGAAAGAAACTTTTTGAACAGATGAAGTTTTTAAAAGTGTATGTATAAGATTGATGGGAAAATATGGGTATTGTGTACACATTGTTTTTTCTCTTTCTGTCATACCTTTCATTCACTTCAAGGTGACTTTAATTATATAAATCTTGTTTGATGGAATTTAAGATCTGTAAATTTATGATTAGTTGAAGTAAGAATGATAAAATAGATAATGAAGGAAGGAACGAATCGATATTTATTATATAGACTTAATTCTTGATTGCTTATGCAATTGTATTGATGGTTATTATTGCTTTTGTCGTGTGTGTATCAGATTTTAAATAGAGCTTTATTGTGTGTATTCAGTCATGAGGAATAATGATTTTAAATACGAGGCATGTGGAAATTAATTCTTAATTGGGAAAATGTCATTTAAATCCCTCCGAATATACAAAAGGACAATTCAGGAACTCAAACTTCCAAAAGGACCATGAAGGAACTAGGACCTAGTTGACATTTTAAAATTGTGTGAAAAGACAAAATTGCCCTAATCATAAAACAGAAATTACTAACCACCCTATTGAAAATGGTGTGTGTAACGGTGGTTAGTAATTTATGTTTTATGATTAGGGCAATTTTGTCTTTTCACACAATTTTAAAATGTCAACTAGGTCCTAGTTCCTTCATGGTCCTTTTGGAAGTTTGAGTTCCTGAATTGTCCTTTTGTATATTCGGAGGGATTTAAATGGAATTTTTCCAAATTAATTTCTTGTTTGTAAGTTTCCTTGTGTGTGTTTATGTGGAGAAGGAGATGTTGAAAAAATAATCTGTATATTGTAGTTTTATGATATTTTACTAGAATTTGAGTGAGTTATAAATAGGGTTAAAGTGTAAAAATACTCACGTAATTGTCATGAAGGGGCAAAAAGGCCCATGTAAAATTTTTGGGGCAAATTGCCCATCGAATTTCAAAATTGGGGCAAAAATGGTTATCACAGTTAATTTTTTTTTTTTACTTTTTCACTCATCATATTCTGTCCTGTCATCATCAGAAATGGACAAATAAATAAATAAATTTGCCACATGTTTTAGTGAGAGATACACCGACAGAAAATGATGTGTTAAAAAGTCAAAAAAATAATTATGATAGACATTCTTGCCCTAGTTTTGAAATTTGATGGTCAGTTTTGCTCCAAAAAATTTTACGTGGTATTCTTGCCCAAGTTTTAAATATGATGGGCATATTTAACAATGTTAACCCATATTCAAGTCCTTATTAAACTATAGGGACTAACTGTGCCAACTGAATCAAACTAGAGATACTAAAACATCGTGTTTTAGACTACAGGGATTCAAACGAAAATTGAAAAAAACTATAGGGACAAAAATATAAATAAGAATAACATATGGGGTCAATATGCAATTTTACGAAGTTTTTTAACGGTCAAACGTCATTGACCGTCAGGTGATGGTAAAATTGGACCACTTTGGTTACTTGAAGGGCAAATTAGGGTCTGTTGTTAATTTAGGGTGCCCAGTGGTCCACATTGGTTACTTTAAGGGCAAATTAGGGTCATTACCCTTTTTTAGACTACAAGGACTAAAACGAAAATTGAAAACACTACAGGGACAAAAATATAAATAAGAATAAAATACGAGGTCAATATGTAATTTTGCTAAGTTTTTTAACGGTCAAACGTCATTGACAGGCAGATAAGGGTAAAATTGGATCACTTTGGTTACTTCAAGGGCAAATTAGGGCCTTTTGTTAATGTAGGGTGCCTTGTGGTCCACAGTGATTACTTGAAGGGAAAATTAGAGTCATTACCCTTTCCACTAATGATATGTTCATTACCTAATACAGAGATTTCCATAAGTGGAACTTCTTCTTTATAAGTAAAGCAACAGGTGAAATTCCCTACTTATGATAGCACCACTAACACTAGGGAGGACAAAATCAACTATTATCTTTATTCTTCTCTCCCATTACAAGCCTCCATCATGAGACCATATCACCCCTTCCTATCTTGTCTTATCATTCTATATGTTATGCCTGACTAGTGATATCATATGATACATTTTAATAAGATATATGTGGGTGAGAGACACATCTAGTAGAAAAATAATGTAGTTTAATTTAATGTTAGTTGAGTCAATAAATCTCTATTGTTGTCATTTACTTGTTGTAACTTGCACTTAGATATTGCACCTTGCGCTCAGCCGCCAAAAGACGCTTCTTAAGTAAACTAATATTTTTTAATAAAAATAAAAATAAAATTAGGGTCTAACAGTCAATTGTGCATAGGAAGGTGTTAGGCACTCTACTACATCTGTTCAAGAGAACGGTTACCCTACATTATTTATTTAAAAATAAATATGACCTTTAAATTTCATTTTAATCACTAAAACAAGTTAACATATACATGCAAACAAACAAAAATAAAAAGCAAAAAGCAAAAAAAAAACGGAAAAAATAATTAACATCAAACACTAAATTAATTTTTACATGATTTTTTAAGAAACGCCTTTTGGCGGATGAACTAATATTATGAAATGTAGAGAGTATAAAGGAATGAATTGGACGCAAATGGAAGTGGAATCACTACAAAAAACGCGGGTAATAACTAGCATACCAGCGTTTTTGGAACAAACGCCGAAATGTAGGTGCTCAAAACGCCGAAAAAAATGGCGCGTAGTTCTCGCCAATATACCCATGTTTTTTATCGCCATTTTTCTATGTAGAAACATCATTATGTGTATTTTCATTTAAATTTTGATTTTTTTCTTACAAAAAATATTATTATTAAAAAAATCTCCAACATTGCGCCACTTCTGGAAGCGCCGCAATGTTGGGAAAATAAAAAAATAAATAAATTCCCAAACATTGTGGCACTTTATAAAAGCGCCGCAATGTTAGCAAATTTTTTTTTAAAAAACCTCTACATACCGGCGCTTCAAGGCTGCGAAAGTGCCGGAATGGGTGATTTAAATCATTTTAAATCCCATATTTTGCAGCGTTTCTTAGAAGAAGCGCCGGCGGTGCTTATTTTTTAGAAGCGTTGCTATGTTGAAAATTTTAATTATTTTAAATCTCAATATTGTGGCGATTCTTAGAAAAAGCGTCGCAGTATTAATTATTTTAAATTGCCAACATTGCGGCGGTTTTTAGAAAAAGCGCCGCAATGTTAAGAATTTCAATTAATTTTAAATTTTCAACATTGCTGCGCTTTTTCTAAAAAGCGCCGCAATGTTGGAATATTTAATTTTTTTAAAAGAATTATCACATAACGGCACTTTAAGCGCTGCAATGTTGGGAAACGCCGATAAACACCTACCTCTATAAATACATCTTCCTTCCCCCATTCAAACCCGCCTCAAATTATTTTTTCGTTCATTTCTCTTCTTCCCTTCGCCCTCTTCTTACTTTCTCTCAATATCAACCTCTTTATATTTTTAGATCCATATTTTGTTTATATATTTATGGCATAACAATTTTTTTAATTTATATGTAATTTTTTTGTTCTCATTTATTTCGTTTGCTTATTTACATATATTTTATGATTAGTTGATGTCATCAATTATTGTTAATATTATCATTTGTTTAGTTTGAATTTTATTTTCCCCTCTATTTTCCGCCTTAATTTTTATAAATTAAGGCGGAAAAAAGAGTTTTTTAAAAAAATTTAGAAAAACTTATCGGCGTTTCTAAAACGCCGGTAAGTAGAGTTTTTTAAAAAAAATTTACATTAAAACGCTGGTTTGTATTATTTTACTATAAAAACATTCAGCGTTTTTAAAAACGCCGTTATGTTATGTGTGAATATTATATTAATACTTCTGACCAACGTTCCCGCATTTTTTCCACTCAACGGCGTTTTTAAAAACACCGGTATATCACTTTTAGACGTACATTTTTCTGGCGTTTTGCAAAAACGCGGTAGTGTCTTACCCGCGTTTTAAAACGCCGATACGTGGAAAAAAATGCCGCAAAATATTCATTTTTTGTAGTGAATAATCATCATTAATGTTTTCAATTCTAAAAAATAATCATCATTAATGTTTGGCGGTTTTTTTATTGCATTGTTTATTTAGTGGGTTAGAAGTCATTTATATTTGAAACCCACTTCCACAAAAAATTATGGAAGTGAGCCTAGTTCCCTAGAACTGAAATTTTATAACATTATATCCTTGCTTATTTTTATCATGTACTCCCCGCTTAGTTCACAACCATCATCATTCACAGCCTGGTCCTTCGATGTGCCGTAATTGTAATTGTAAATAGCACGATTATTTTAGTATCCTTAATTTACAATTTTTATTTAAAGATTTCATCTAACTCTTGATGTACAAATCATCATCATTCACAGCCTGGTCCTTCGATGTGCCTTAAGTGTAAATAGCATGATTATTTTAGTATTCTTAATTTACAATCGTTATTTAAAGATTTCGTCTTAACTCGTGATACAAATTAACGCACCAATCAGCAATATGTAATAAATATTCTATTCCGACAATGTCATTATTATGACCGGCCCACATACACTATTTGCATATCCTTTTTTTATCCTGCATTATTATTTTTAATGAGACATTACGCGGACTATAACTCTATAAGTGTATAACCCATTGTTATTTTATTTGGCCGAACATATCCCCACGTTATATTTATTCAAAATAATGTTTTAAAATGCCAATAGTATTTATTACAAGTTTACAAGTTAAAATGCGGAGTATAACCAATTGTTATGTTCTCAGCAGAATATTACAAGTTTACAACTTCAAGTTCACAAGAACCAATAAATTACGATTATTAATTGGGTTGATGATATCATTACTCATTATTGTTATAATCCCTGTGATTTTAAATATAAGATTTTTTTGACTTTTTTAAGAGAAGTAAATTAGAAGATAAAATTATGAGAAAATAATTATAAATATTTTAAATTGATTAATTTTATGAGAAAATATATACATAGTGTTATCAAAGATGGAAGGGGAGTACTCTAAGGCATCAGGTGGGTTGCACCCCTTATGCCAAAATTAAATTACTAAGAAATCTTGTAGGTAAAAAGGAAGGAAGACCCCAAGATAGAAGTAATCGTACATGAAAGTGAGGATGCACAAGAGGGGGTGAATTGTGATACAAAATAAAACTTATAAAATAAAACTTTAACACAACTTCTTTTATACTGGTTCGGTCTAACTCTTGACCTACGTCCAGTTCTCAATCCCTTGATTGAGTTCCACTAATCTACAGGTTTTACAAACGGGTTCACCTGCAACCACAAGTTTTCTGGGCTAACTTGCAACCTTCACAACCTAACTAGCTCCCCTTACAACTTGCAAGGGTTCAATTTTTACACAAAGTTTTTACTACTAAGTTCACTTAATGAACAAATTGTGATACTCATTTAAGTACAATAAATGCTCTCAATAAATGTAGAGACTTAAATACAAAGAGTACAAGATAATAATAAGAATAACTCTCAAGGTATTAAGTGCTCTCTTGAACTTTTAAAGCTTTCTGGATATTCTCAGTATTATGCTTTGAATGCTCTTGGCCTTTTGTAAATTATGCTCAGTTGTTCGCTCGGTTGGTAACTTCATAAATGATGAAGTTGTTCCTTTTATAGTAGGCTCCCATACTCCAGATGCTTGAGGGCGATAAGTCCGTTTGAATCTATCCGTTAATCCCATGTTACCGTTGTCCTCATTAATGCTCATTAATGTTTAGCAGGGTTGACTTGCTTTAGCTCTGAAAAGTAGCCCTGACAATTCTGCTCTGACAAAAGCAACTCTGACATCTGAGCACTTGTACGGACTTTGACTCTTGTACTTGCTATCGGATGGATTTTGGCTATCGGAAGTAAGTGCTTCGATCTGCAAGTGTTAGTCCAAGTTTGTGCAATGCAAAGAGTGTCCACTATCGGATGCTCTTTTGCTATCGGAAGTGAGAGTTAAGTTCTGCACACAAATGTTAGTCCCACAGAGTAATATTATCAAGTGCAATGGGAAGCGTTTTTGCTATGGGAAGCTTATCCTACTTAGACTATGTTATCTAGGATCAGACTTAGCGTTCAAATGACTTCCGCTATGGGATGTGTACTACATCCGCAAGCGCTAGTTACGTTCTTTTTGCTCTAAGTCATCCGGTTGTGATTTTACATCCGATTGTGTTCTAACTTAGGATATTTAACTTCATCTAATTCTTCCTAATTCTTTCTAAGTGTTCATTATGATCTTTCATATTTTAATCTTCATCAAAACTTAAGATTCTAACATTCTCCCCCTTTTTGATGATGACAAACCCATAGTTAACTATGAAAGCATAATTAAAATCATAACCGTCTATCACATGTATATATAAGTGAACTTCATTGATTAAGCAAAACAAATACAAGTATGATAGATATTACAAACATGAATACAGCAAAATGATTAGTACAGTGAAAATATTACAAGTATGATTGAGACAGAATGATAGGTATGATGTGCAATGCATGAGGGGTTTGGTTCTAAGTCTATGGATTCTCTCTTCTGATTTGTTCACTCCCCTCCTCACATTTCTTCCATAGCTCTCTCAGTTCTGCCTCTTTGATTTTAGCTAAGTCCTCATGAAGCTCTCTCTCTCAGCCTTTCCTTTTCTAGCTTTTCGAGCTCAAGAGATTCCTGAATAGCCCTTCTTATCTCTTCAGCTTCATTCATCCCAACCGACTGTTCTTGTCTTGAAGATGATTCATCGATAGGAATAGTTCCAGAGGGAAGATGGACATTTCTGACTTTGAACGCCCAAGCTGATTATTCTGGATCATGATACAAATCTGTCTTTCCTTTCCCAGCCCGAGAGTTTGCTCTCATTGCATCCAACATTTAAGCTTGGGAGAAGGTAAGATTGGTAGTCCCAAAATACTCGAACTCTTCTTGAGTCATCTCATCTACCTCAACCTTGATTTCAACCTCAGGAGGCATGGCTTCAGTATCCTTTTGAGCTTGCTCAAATAAGGAAGGAGTTTGAGTAGATGATCCTACTTGTTCTTCTTCCTCCTGATGAGGCACAAACTCATCCTCACTCACATTCTGTACAGAGGCTCTGGGAGGAGGAGGAACTCTTTTCCTAGCAGTTCTCTTGAATCTTCCTCGAATGAAGGTAGAGCCAGGAGATGGATCTGATGGGCTTGAGGCAGCAGTAGGAGCAGATGAATTAGTGACAGACGTAGCAATGACAACCCGAGGATGCGTTGTGCGCTTCAACACATAATTCTGACTGAGATGCGCTAGGAAGTCGTCTGCGGAAGTAAACTCGGGCGCAGAAGGGGACTTAGACTGAAGAGGGACGTCTTCAGGCGCAGAAGGTGGATAAGCCAGCACCATTTGCATGTTAGCTTGATGACTTGAGGATGCTTCTGCTGCTTGTTGGCGCATAAATTGAACAGCCTGGTTTCTGATGAAATCCTCAGCACGGCGAGTTTGTTCAAAATTCATTGCCCTTCTGATTGCAGCCTCAATGTCCATGTCCAACCATAGTGAGGGTTGTCTCAGTGTATCTCTCCCCCTTTTGGCATCATCAAAAAGAGCAAGTGTCAGGGAGGTGCTTGGAGAGGAAACAGGTGGAGGTGGTTCTGGGCCAAATCTTGGAGGAGGAGGTGGAGGTGGAAAGTCATGGTCATCGTCAGATGGGTGGTCGGAAGATGAGTGGCTGAAGGATGGGGAGGAGTGGTGAGATTGGTTGTGTGAATGGTCTCATGGTGGGGAATGTTATGGATAAGTATCAGAGGGATGTGTTGTAGAGGGTTGGTCCTGGTTGTGGGGAGGTGATTGATGGGTGTCTTGGTTAGGTTGATCGTGGTTTGGGGAGTCTTGTAGTGGTGGATCTTGGTGTGGGGGACTTGGTGGATTTTGAGGGTTAGAAGGATTATTATCTGGGTTGTTTGGAGGGTGTTGATTGGCCAGCAGCAGGTCTACCTTTGCTTCAACTTGAGCCAGATTGGCTTGTACCTTGTTGAGCTTATGATGCACTTTGCGGAAACTCCGTCCAAATTGCTCTTGGAGCGAAGCCGAAAGCTCAGCGGAGACACGAAATACTATTTCATCTACAAGATCTCCTAATGCAGCACCACTCGTACCAGCAGCAGCACTTGGACCAGGTCGTCTGTGGGATTCTACTTCCTGATCTGCAGCGTCAGAGGTGGATGACTGAGTGCTATGTGAGGCACTGCCACCTCTTGAACCGGAACCAGCAGGCCTTGCAGGCTTGATGTAAGCCACTCCCATCTTGCCTAAGTTCTTGGTGTCCATGGGCAGGCACTTCCGGTTGTCCGCTCCCTCAGTGGATTTGATATTGAACTTTTCCAGGAGAAAGACGATCAACTGGGGGAAGGGAAGAGAGACATTGTCCTTCTGATTCTTTCCATCTACCCATCTGAGAAGCTCCATGGAGATGAGTTGCCCAGAGTTGATGGGTTCCTTGAGCAGAAGGCGAGGAAGCCATGGATTGTCGAGTTGGGTGAATTTAGAGAAATTTCCACCCTTTTGGGTCATGATTCTTGAGTAGATGTACTGAATGACCCTGTTGTGATCAGACATCCCAGACACCTTCTTCCCATCTGTGCCATAGGCATCCTTCAATTGATCACTGCTGAAGCGCTTGTGGTACTTCCACTTGTTGAGGGCGGGATCTGTAATACACAGGAGTTGATTGATGATTCTTCAATCGAACTCAATGTGCCTCCCTCTCACTGTGGCAGAGAAGCGAACACCAGCGACCAGTGTTTGGTTGTCCTTTTCCCTGCTCTTGACCTTTGCAGATAGGGACTGGTAGAAGACGCGCAAAACATTCACACTGTAATCGTTCTGAATCCCCAGCCAGTTCATATATTTTCCCAGTTGGTCACTCAAATCAAAACCCAGATTCTGCAGAGTTTCTAGATTGACATAGATGCCGTTCGTCAGATATGGGTTTCTGTGCTCGAAGGCCGGAGAGATTGGCTCGAGAGGACCGGATTTGTACACGGACATGTCATCTTCCTCTTGAACTCTCTGGCGTTTAGAGGAAGTGGGTTCTTCTGCAAATTGGACTTGTTTGCCCTTGCGTTTCCCAGATTTGGCAGATGAGGGGTTGGGGTTTGATGGATTGGGGTTTGTCTCACTTGACCCTACCATGGTGTTTGTGGATGGTAATGGCAAAGGTAAGGAAGAGGGTTTGAAGAAGATGAAGAGCAGAGAAGGGTGGAGATGAAGATGAAGATGATGCAGATGAAGATGAACAGTTGAGAGAAAAATGGAAGTTTGAGAGAGTTAAGAAATTTTGAATGAAAAGTTATGAATGAGTAAATGCCTATTTATGTGAAGAGACGTTTTGATGCGAGGAGTCGTAATGAGAAGACATGGGAAACGTAAACCTTTAGTGCTGAAACGACGTACCTTTTGCCACGTGTCCCTTCAGAGTGTCAGAGATGACATAACTATTGTCAGAGAAGATGTATCGTTTCAGAGGTGACGTTTCACTTCCTAGTGTAAGTTCTTCCGGTTGCTGAGCAGCAATCGCAAGCGGCAGGATCCCACGCTGAGTAGAAGAAATGGCGTCCAGCCACTCTACTCCTTCCAATATTCAATAGCTGTCTGTAATATCCCGAATTTTAAATTAGAGATAATGGATCATTTATTAACTTATTGAAGTGTTATTTAGGAAATTTGAGTTTTAGGGAGGAAATTATGGAGATGATTTATTGTTATCAAATCTTAATTTTTGGAATTTAAGGCAATATAGTTAAAAGAATTATTCGGAGCTAGAAACTTTCACGAACAAGTATTTTGGAATCAAAGAAAATATGATGATGGAAAGAGGGAGGTATAATTATATATGCAAACTTTTGGGCTAAAAATATAATTAAGAATAAATAATAGGGTAATTAGTTGTAATATTCCCTAATATATATATATAAATGCTTATCTCAATCCCACCTCCTTCCACAATAAAAAAAACCCTAGCCCCAAACCGTCGGCCACCCCCTTCCTCCGCCCCTCGTGATTCCGGCAGCCCAAGGCGGCGGCGTCAATGTCGACGCCGTCCGTCTAACTTCTTCCCTTTTCCTCACTGAAACCATCCCCGTTTTCTCTTCCTCGCGTTCTTCATCTTCGCTCAGCTTCTTCAGCCCTCTCAGTTTTCCAGTGAGTTCGCCGGCGGTCGACGGCGGAAAGAAAGGTGAGTTGCTACCACATCTTGATCTTCTCGAGCTTTTCTCCTTTCCAACATGATTTCTCACTTCCCTTTTCCTTTTTGGTCTCTGTTTCGGCCTACTTTGCAGTGGCCGACTTTTCCGGCGAATCCGACGGCTTCCGGCGACGGCGAAGCTCCTGCTAGACGTGGGGAGGTCGGAAATGTGTTCAGGTAGCTTCATTTCTTTCGTTTCTACCCTTTTTGCGATTTGGACGAGATTTTTGAGGGGTAATCCGAGTTGGGTTCATTGATTTAGGTGCTCTAAGTAAGTTAAATGAAGTTAAAGTTTCATTTCTGTGTGTATTTTTAAAGGATTTGAGCTGTGATTTGAAAATCATGAAGTTTGTATAAAACCCTAATGTTGGGAATGTTAAATCTGACTGTGTACCAAAGAAATTGGGCTTTTGATGTTTTAAGACTTTAAACATTAAGGAAACTGCCACATAAGTATATTAAGGTGTGTGATATAAGTTGCTAGTAACTTAATTTAATTGTGCATGTGTGATAGGTGAAGTTGTGGACTGTTTAAGGTGAATGTGTGATTGATGTCAATGGTTGCATGCTCATTTGGATTTTTCTGGTTTTATTTACTGCATAGGCCATGTGAAAATTCATAAGTGCAAAGTTTTGGTTTGTGTATTGTCATGAATGTGTTTTTCTTCCTCCTTGATTGGCCACACTGGTTTAATTCAGATCCATGAGAACTTCTTACTTTGCTGTATGGATTGATGTTGGCATGAATGCATAAGAATTTCTTTTCCTCTTTGCTTTGTTGTTGAGCTGAATCAAGGGAGGTTTTTAGGAAGGGTTCATATTTCTCTGTTTTGACCAATTCTTTTCTATTTGCTGAAGTAGTATATGAGGATTTCAAACTCTACTGGTGATCTCTTTTATTGTTTTATGAAGTTTAAATTCTTTGTAAATCAATAGTTGGAATAGAGGGCTAGTTTATCACAGAAAAACATGAAAGATTGTAAAAGTGTAAAAGATTTGTTGATATTATTATTCTAGTCTTTGTACTTGAGATGTGAAATGCAAACTGAATGTTTTCTTTATGTGTGTGTTTTCATTGATGTTGAGATATGAGAGGAGAGGAATGTATTTCTTTTGGGGAATTTGATTGGTGAAGTCTTTGTTGGAAAATCTTGAGTTGACTTGTTTGGTTGAATTTCTCCATGATGAAGAGGAATTTATGATGTGGGTTATTAGAACTTGCTTTAGTGTATGTGTTTTGAAATTTTCTACTCCTCTTTCTTGAATGAACGAGTTTAAGGAGGGAAATTTCTAAACTCAATTGGAATGTTAATAAAAGTAAAATAATATTTATAGGCTATTGTGTGTTTCTGCTATGTGGATGCTAAGTATAGAATGAACTACTTTAATTGAAAGTAAAATTAATAGTTACATGAACAAGGGATTGGGTAGTAATATAGGATACGAGTGAGACGTTTAAATAATATGAAGTGAGAATGATATTAATTTATCATTTTGTATCATATCATTATAGGAATATATATAGTGGTGATGATACTTGAATGAAAAGCTATGAGGAAACGGTAAGGTAGAGCAGCAAAGTGGTAAAGGGCGACAGGTAATCACTCTTAACCTTACTATAACATTGAGGGTGACGTTAGTTGGGATTTTCAAAATCCTTTTCACCCTCTATATGTATATATTATCTTTGAGAACTTATTTTTATATAAAACAGGCTATCGGGTGCCTTTCAAACGCGATTATTTTCGTATAAAAGAGTTTGACACATTATATATATATTGTTATCCTGCTTGGTGGTTGTTATTGATCTGGAATGGTGTGAAGGATTTATATAGGCATAGTGTTTAAATAGTGGTTTGAGATGTTGAAAGGAATTGTGAGCTTTGCATGACACTGAAATATATGTACCATCGCGCGATGATAACTGTCGATTGGCCAATCGACAGTTATTTGTACTGATGATTCTTTTCGGATTGATTAGACCGGGGATCATAGGCCAATCGACAGTTATTTGTACTGTTCCCGTTCTGCAATGGAAACAGAATTGGGGTTCTCTCTCTGGAGATTGCCAGAGAGGGAAATTTGCCTCCTCCTTGTAGAGAGAGGCACAATGTCAAATCATATAGTGAAGATTAGATGCATGAATGCACCGTGATGGCACAATGCATCTATAGGCGAGTGTGAGAGCAGTTGTGGTAGTATTATTTGATTGAAGTATGGGAAGATGAAATTTAGTTAATATGGAATTGACTGAGAGATGTTGAGTGATACATGGGGAGTAGAGATGATGAATTTGAGTTGATTGAGACGTGCAGAAGGATTTAAGTGATGGATGAAAGGAAATGTGAAATATATATATGTATTATTGATTTTAAAACTTTGGTACCCTTTAGACGCCCTCGCTACCGCACATCTCACTGCTATAGTGAGTTAAGCGGTGATTACTGAGACAAATTGTCTCATCCCACAATTACTGACATTTTTGCAGGTATTCATGCACAGGCGCGAGCATCAGGAAAGGGAATTACGTAGTAGAAGTTATATAGTTTATTTGGAATTGTATATTGCCAATTTGTATAGGCCTGCATTCGTTTCCGCATGTATATATATCCATTTATTGTTTAATATCAATTAGTTCTGTTTATTAACCATGTTAGACAAATCCTTTCTAACATGGTTAGCAATAAATTATCCATGATAGCAGCGGTGTTGTATTAGTTTATTCTTTTCTATCATGGATAATATTTTGATCATTAGGATATTCTTTTTCTAACTATGATAGAGATATTGATATTATTGAAATTCCTTTTTCTATCATAGTTAGTAAAAAGATTATTGAATTAAAAGAGATGTCACAGGTTATTTAGGGAATTAGTAACAATATGTTACACTGTCCTTGCTATCGATAGCAAAATTGCTTGCGAAAGCTTTCTTTGCTCAGGTTGATGGTTTGTTCCTGCAGATGCTAGTGGAAGTGGATCCGCTTCCAGATGTGAATGACTTAAGATTTAACATTGTAAGTTCTCATGACCTTTTCACAAGGGGACCTTGTAAACACCCTATTTTGTCCGGGCCTCATAAAATAATTAAAATAAAAAAATATATAATAAAAAAAAAATTAATATAATAATATAGATACTCTTTTCACTAGGGCAATTAGATCATGGTGAGTAAAAATAATAACAATAAGTTATTCTTGGAAGCATTCAATCTACATCATTTTGTTATAGGAAGAATTTCAAATTAAAGGTGAATAACTAAACTTTTGTTCATTCTATAATGCTTGCTAAGTCTTCATGTCTCCATTGATTGGAAAATATAAATAAGGTAAACACTCCACATTTGAATTTAAATTAGAGTAACTTGTAAAGATCAAAGAAAAGCTCCCAAGAATTCACATTTGATTTAAAATAGGAATAAAGAAGAGATTCTTTCATTCAAAATGAGCTCCTAAAGGAATGTTCTCTTATTGTGGCAATTAAGTTGATAATTGTAGACATCAAAACAAATCTGAAAATGATAGCATAGATGCACAAAAGGAATTGTTACTATTTCAATTTCATGGAGCCATCATTATACACCAATGGTTTTTACCTTTTAGAGTGAAAAACTTAGAAAAGAAATAAAAAAAGGAAAAGAAAACCAATTTGAATAAGGAAATGAAATTGTTGACAATGCATGTCAACGGACCAAAAGATAAAAAATGGAATTTGTATCATTTTGATTGTGATTCTTCTTGATTTCTTCACCAAAATTAGGGAGGAAGATTTGCACTTGAATTTAGAAAGGAAAACCCTAGTATAAGATGTCTATATAAAGAGGGTTCATTTTCTTGGGAGGGGGGACCATTGAGTTTGGAGCAAGAGAAAAAATCTGTGAGTTGAGAGAAAAAAAAAAGGAAGTTACTCTGGTGAGTTGAAAGAAATAGGTTAGAGAGTCTCATGCATACTCATATCATTTGTACATCGGGGGGCACCATACCAAATAGGAGATCCTTTTGACAAACTTATAGCTATGATTGCTCTAGCCAATGAATATCTCCACGATTGAGATAGAGGCAAATTCTTGTGAGCATTGAGCATATTTTTATATCTATATGATCTTTGCTATTATTTCATCTTATTCAAATGTTTTGTTGAATGTTTTCCTATCATGGTTTGCTACAACCCATTTTTTTTTCTTTTCTTTCTCCCTTCCCAACTTAGCTTTTTATTATATTCAATATTTGGTGTGTGCAATGTGTTCTTTTCCTTAAAAAAAAAAGGGAAAAACAAAATCATGAATCTCAAATGTATGTGTGGCTATATATATGTTTAATTTACATTCCGACACATGTTTGCTTCATGTTGCCTTTCATTTGTCTCTTCAATATTTTTGGCTTGTTTTTACCCTCCATGGTCTAATCGTATATGAAGATGTATTGTGACAAAAGTTTTTTTTAAAAAAAATAATAAGATGGAAAAGTCTTTTGTCAATAAAATTAGATCACGTTTTATGGGTTTTCATGCTAAATGACTCATTTTATTCCATGAGAGTTTAATCCAATGCTTTTCAAAAGGAAAATATTTTTAATCTAAATAATTATCATAGGTTTTTCTTAAATAAAAAAATACAAACCAAATATAAAATGTTATTTCAAAAATCTTAATTTTTCTAAAAAACACCAACCAAGCGACACGATTTTCTACCTCTTTCGAACTACGTGGGCTTTGATCCCTTAAGGGTACGTAGGCCCTAGGATTTATCCTAGTCAAGTCCAATCATATAAAACTTATTTTTTTCCTTTTCATTTTTCGTTTTTATTTGTTGTATATTGATATCATTTGGTGATTTAAATAAAACAAAATTAAGACCATATTTATTTTTGAATAATTAGCTTAGGGTAACCGTTTTTATAGACGGGTGCTGTGGGGTGCCTAACACCTTCCCCACGCACAATCGACTCCCGAACCCAATTTGATTTTTAAACAATATTATTATTTTAAAAGGTTTTCCAAAATATCCTTTTTTAAAAAAAATTTTGGTGGCGGCTCCATTGTTTTCCATTTTCAAAATATAATTGTTTTTTTTTCGGGCGTTACAGTTTGGCGACTCCACTGGGGATATCTTATTTTTTTTTTTAGAGTCAAGCCTATTTAAGTTTATTATTTAAAAATTATTATGGCCTGAATTTTAACTTTATTTATATTATTCTTTTACTTATTATTTGTTTTTTTTGTATATACTGTTTTTTTTATATAATCTGTTTAGCAGATGAGGGTTTTGTTAGAATCTTAAGTTTTGATGAAGACTAAAATATGAAAGAACTTAGAAAGCAATAGGTGAACATAGAATCCTAAGTAAAAGTGCAACCGGATGTGGACTTACTTCCGGATAGATTAGGACTAGCGCTCGCGGATGAAAGTCTCATCCCCCAGCGGCAGCAAGAAATTCACTTAGGAATTAACTTAATCCATGAGCACTAGATATACAAAATCCTAAGACTAAGTTAAGATTCAAGCGGAAGTGAATTTGCTTCCTGTTAGACTTAGACTGGCGCTGGCTGTTGGAATAGATATCCCTAAGCGTCAGTGAAAATGAGCAACGTCCAGTAGAAGTGCTTCCGATAGCTTAGTGACTAGCGCTGGCTGTTGGAATAGATATCCCTAAGCGTCAGTGAAAATGAGCAACGTCCAGTGGAAGTGCTTCCGATAGTTTAGTGACTAGCGCTGGCTGTTGGAATAGATATCCCTAAGCGTCAGTGAAAATGAGCAACGTCCAGTGGAAGTGCTTCCGATAGCTTAGTGACTAGCGCTGGCTGTTGGATTGAATGGACACTGAGCGAGAGTGAGTAATAGTGAACAAATCCTTCATCCAGTGGATTCACTTCCGGATGTAGAAGTGCAACCTGTTGCAAGGAAGACCTCTTAGACTAAGAACTCTCCCACTGCATGTAACTATATGATAATACTGTTAGACTAACACTCAGTGCAGCACACTCAGTAGAATTGCTTCCGGATGAGAATCTGCTTCCGCAAGCAATCAGAATGTCAGAAGTTGCAGTGTCAGAATGCTTTTGTCAGAGCAGAGGTGTCAGGACTACTTTTCAGAGATAAAGCAAGTCAACCCTGCTATGCATTGATGAAGCATTTATTGGGCAAACGGTAACATGGGTTAAACGGCCATATTCAAACGGCTCTCCCACCTACCAAGAGACAAATTGCTTGAAGACTATATAAAGAGGCTCAAACCTCATTTATGAGGTTAACAATTATCTTTGAATACTCTTGAGAGAAGTTAGAGCGAGAAACTAAGAACATCTTCAAGCATTCAAAGCTGCCCAGAAAAGTAAAGAGCATTTAACACATCGAGTGATCATTCTCATCTACATATTCTGTACTCTTTGTTGTTAAGTCTCTTTCTGTTATAAGAGCATTGATTGTACTTAAGTGTGTAACACTATCTGTTCTTTAAGAGAACTTAGTTAGAAAAATCCTTTAGTTGTAAAGGTTGAACCCTTGCTAGGTGTAAGGGGGAGCTAGTTAGAAAGGTTACAAGTGAGCCTTGTGTAAAACTTGTAGTTGTAAGGTTGCAAGTGATCCCGTCCAAAACTTGCGGTTGTAAGGTTTCAGGTGAACCCGATTTAAAACCTGAGATAGTGGAACTCGGCCTGGGTGGTTGAGAACTGGACGTAGGTCAGGAAGACCGAACCAGTATAAATCTTGTGTTGGTTTTATTTGAGTATTTATTTTTGTAGCACAATTCACCCCCCCTCTTGTGCATCCATTACCTTCATTTGGTATCAGAGCCGGTCTTTCTCACTCGATTCCAACGAATCCAGAAAGCAAAGATCTAGTAATGGATACAGATTACTCCCTGCCAGATGTCTCTATTCAACCCAACAAGCCTCCAGGCTTTGATGGGTATAACTATCCATTCTGGAAGTTTCAAATGGAGACCTATATCAAATCCAGCGACATCAGACTCCGGGACGTAATCGAACATGGGGATCACACACCACTGGATGAGGATGGTTTTGCCAAGCAGCGATCTAGGTACACAAATGAGGACTATGCTCTAGTCCAACTAAACTACCGGGCCATGCACTACATCCAGTGTGCTCTCAGCCCTAAAGAGTTTCACAGAATCAGCCACCACAAAAATGCTAAAGATATGTGGGAGGCTCTTGAGGCTGCTCACTCTGGAACCAGGGGAGTGAAAGCAAGGCGAGTTGAGATGCTGGTGGAAGAATTTCACAAGTTCGCCATGCTTAGTCCTACAGAGCCTATCAGGGAGCTGGAGCTCAGGTTCACTCACCTCATCAACAATTTGGCCTCGCTGGGTAAGGACACTCCTGAAAGAGAGCAAGTCAGCAAGATCCTAAAGATCTTGAAAGGTGACTGGATCACCAAAGTAACCATCTTGCAGGAAGTCCAAGGAGAATCAACGAGCTCAATCACTGCACTATTTGGCTCTCTGGCTGAATATGAACCTACCCTGCTGGCTCAGAGAGCTCCTCAAGCCTCATTCAAGGCCAAAAACCTTGCCCTTGTTGCTCCTAGCAAGGAGGTTGATGATGATGATGAGGATGATGAGGAGGAAATGGACGATGAGGAGATGGCTATGATGGTAAGAAAATTCAGAAAGTTCTTCAGAAAGAAAGGAGGCTTTCAAAAGGGTGACTCCAGCCAGAGGAAAGGATACAAGAAGGAAAAGGCCCCTGTATGCTTCGAATGTAAGAAACCTGGCCACTTCAAGGCTGAGTGTCCCAGCCTGCAGAAGTCAAAAGGCAAAGACAAAAGGAAGGCCTTTGTTTCCTCCATCTGGGTGAATAGCTCAGATGACGAAGCAAGTGATGAGGAAGAAGTTGCCAACCTCTGCCTGGTAGCCAGAGAAGATGATGAGGAAGCATCTTCAGAACCTGACCTCACCCACGAAGACAATGAGGTAACTTTCTCTGAACTGCAAGAGGCTTACAATGAGGTTCATGAAGAATTCTCTCGATTGTGTAAAGCCTATAAAGTGTTAAAAACTAAAAAGGAATCACTTGAGTCCAAGGTGGACTCACTAAGTGAAGAACTAGCGGAAGCTAGAAAGCATCCGGTAGTGGATGGCCAGGGTTCTCCACAAACAGAACCCAATGCCCCAACACTTGAGAGCTGCCCTAATTGCAGCAAAATCTCAGCAGAGAAAGACAAGCTGCAAAATGCCCTGCAGAAGTTTACAAATGGCTCAGAAATGTTAAATATAATTTTAATGAATCAAAGGGCATATAGGGATAGAACTGGATTAGGATATACTCCTAAAGGGAAGAAGTGGGTGGAACCAAAAGTAAAGCCCTACTTAAAGTTCTTCCATAAAGCCACTAGTCATAGCTCCTCACCCTTCAGCTTCTGTAACTATTGCAACAGGAAGGGACACTCCACGTCCACCTGTAATGCTAAGAAGCATGGAACAAGTAGCTCCTACAAATGGGTCCCTAAAGGAACCAAGGCAACAAAGGATCCTCCATCTGCTAAGGAAACTAAGAGAGGACAAGGATCCCGACCTTGGAATCATTCCAAAGGGAAAACCCAAGAGTCCAGAGCCAACTCTAAGCCAGAGGCTCTGAATAATCACAAGCCCAAGGTCAAGGATGACTCTAGACCAAGGGCATTGAAAACTAATGATCGAGGACCCAAGAAAGATTGGGTACCTAAGTTTACTTGATTTTTCCAGGTGTGTCTTAAAGCATCCAAGAACAAGAAATGGTATATTGACAGCGGATGCTCAAGACATATGACTGGAGACAGAGACAAGTTCAAATCTCTGGTGATCAAAGATGGAGCCACAGTAACCTTTGGAGGACATCAAAGTGGAAAGATCACTGGAGTTGGAGAGGTCGGACCAATGAAAGACGTCTACCTAGTGGATCAGCCAGAGCACAGACAAAGGAAACTGGAAAGTCTCCACCAGCAGGCCCTTGGAACTAATCCACATGGATTTGGTTGGGCCAGCAAGAGTGAAGAGCTTGGGTGGAAACCTATATGCTCTAGTGGTGGTGGATGACTATTCAAGGTTCACCTGGACTATGTTTCTTGCCTCTAAGCAAGATACTTTTGATGCTTTTGTTGTCCTGGCTAAGAGAGTGCAGAATGAGAGAGAGCTCAAAATCACAGCCATAAGGACAGACCATGGAGGAGAATTTGAGAACCATAGCTTCTCAGAGCTATGTGAACAAAATGGCATAGAACACAACTTCTCAGCTCCTAGGACCCCTCAACAGAACGGAGTTGTCGAGAGAAAGAACAGGGTTCTGACAGAGATGGCTAGAACATGCTCAATGAGAAAGAGGTTTCTCAAGTGTTCTGGGCGGACGCTATGAGCACTGCTTGCTATATCTCTAACAGAGCCTATGTTCGCAAAGGACTGGATAAGACTCCCTACGAGCTGTACAAAGGGAGGAAGCCCAACATCAGCCACCTCAGAATCTTTGGATCAAAATGCTATGTGCATAACAATGGAAAGGTAAATCTGGGTAAGTTTGATCCAAAGGCTGATGTAGGTATATTCATAGGATATTCCCTTAGGAGTAAAGCATATAGAATATACAACATGAGAACTAGAATTGTAGAAGAATCGATGCATGTTGTATTTGATGAAACTCCTACATGGGGACAATCCACAGAAGATGATGAAATACTTAATCTTCCAAAACCATCATCATCTTCTTTACTACCAAAAGAAACACCAGCAAGCAATCTCAAAGAAGAAGATGAACCCAGTGATGAACCTAGATTGCAGACCTTGCCTGATGAAGCACAGTTGCCAACAGCTAGGAGACATCACAGGGATCATCCTCTTGATCAAATGCTTGGTGATGTTTCTTCTGGTGTCAGAACCAGAAGACAAGTTCAAAATGAAGTTGAGTTTGGAGCATTCCTATCTCAAATCGAACCAACTTCAGTTGAACAAGCTCTTGAGGACTGCGACTGGATTATTGCCATGCAGGAAGAGCTAAATCAATTTGAGAGAAGTCAAGTCTGGGAACTAGTCCCTAGGCCGTCTCATCAATCTATAGTAGGGACCAAATGGGTCTTCAAAAACAAACTGGATGAGACAGGTCAAATCACAAGAAACAAAGCCAGATTAGTAGCCAAAGGATATAACCAAGAAGAAGGCATTGACTATGAAGAAACCTTTGCTCCAGTCGCTAGACTTGAAGCAATAAGGATCCTTCTAGCCTTTGCATCCATGAAGGGCTTTAGGCTATATCAAATGGATGTAAAGAGTGCATTTCTTAATGGCTATATTAAAGAAGAGGTGTATGTAGAACAACCTCCTGGCTTTGAGGATCACAAATATCCCAAACATGTGTATAGATTAAAGAAAGCTTTATATGGCCTGAAACAAGCTCCTAGAGCTTGGTATGAGAGACTCAGCAGCTTTCTGCTGGGCAAAGGTTTCTCAAGGGGCAAACTTGATAATACACTGTTTATCCTTCACAAAGATAGAGATATGTTGATTGTCCAAATTTACGTTGATGATATTATCTTTGGGGCAACTAATGAAAAACTTTGTGAAGATTTTTCTAAGACTATGCAGGGTGAGTTTGAGATGTCTATGATGGGAGAACTCACATTCTTCCTAGGCCTGCAGATTAAACAGAAGAGGAATGGAATCTTCATATCCCAAACTAAGTACTGCAGAGAACTACTCAAAAAGTTTGGGATGGATGAATGCAAGGAGTATGACACTCCCATGAGCACCTCTGCCGCACTCGATGCTGACGCAAAGGGTAAATCTGTCAGCCTGCCCATGTACAGGGGAATGATAGGTTCCCTCCTATACTTAACGGCAAGCAGGCCTGACATTCAATTTAGTGTAGGCATGTGTGCTAGGTTTCAAGCCAACCCCAAGGAGTCACACTTGACATGTGTTAAACGTATTTTGAGATACCTTGAGGGAACACAAGAGCTTGGTCTTTGGTATCCCAGAGGTAACCAAGAGTTCTTGTGGGCTTACTCTGATTCTGACCATGCAGGTTATAAGACTGATAGAAAGAGCACCAGTGGACAATGCGCCTTCCTTGGTGGTTGTCTGGTGACTTGGGCTAGCAAAAAGCAAACCTGCGTGTCCTTGTCATCCACTGAGGCAGAATATATTGCTGCAGCAAGTTGTTGTGCTCAAGTGCTGTGGCTGAAGAACCAGTTGAGAGATCTTGGCTTGGAGTTCCCTGAGGCACCCATCCTCTGTGACAACACAAGCACAATCAGCCTCGCCAAGAATCCAGTTCAGCACACAAGGACAAAGCACATTGATGTCAGACATCACTTCATCAGAGACCATGTTCAAAAGAAGGATGTCAAAGTGCAATTTGTCCCCACTCAACAACAGCTTGCTGACATCTTCACCAAGCCTCTGGGGGTTGACCAATTTACTTTCATAAGAGGTGATTTGGGAATGGTAAAACCAAATGAGGTATAACCTTTCATTTATTATACTTGATTGTTTAAAACAATACTAACTTAGGCATCGGAGTGCCAATACGTGTTTTTGCAGGTCCTCAATGTTAAATCTTAAGATTTTGCAACCGGAAGCAAAACCACTTCCGGATGATCATTCGCTGACACTGGATGATGAAACTAAAAGAGCGCCAGCACCAGTCCAAGAGACACGTCACTTCAGAAACGTTTCAACTCCCTCTATAAGGTGTACCCTATCTGACTAGATGAAGCGACACATGTCATAAGGTGCGACGTTTCAATTAAATTTTTACGTTACCCAATGTGCAAACGTTTGGTTTTCATCTGAAAAAGCATGACCATTTTACCCTTAGTTACTTCGCCTATAAATAGGGTGTCATTTTTCACTTTCACTTTTTACTTTCACCACATTCTCTCTGCATAACATATTTCATCTTCATCTGAGTTCTTCGCATTCTTCATACACTCTTTGCATTTCATCTCTTTTCCCCACCAATCCACACAAAAATGGCCGGATCCAGTGAAACAAACCCAGTTACAAAGAAACATTCCTCATCCAAGAAACACAAGTCAAAATCTGGGAAATCTCGCCATGAACATTCTGGTAAATCTGGGAAAAGCGATGAACACCGTGATGAACACCATAGGACTTCTGGGCAAACCCAGGGACTGGATGAACCCACTCAGAATCAGCCTGGAACATCTGGTCGAGTGGCAGAACAGTCAGTGGTTTCTGGGCATGAGCAAGAGAGGGAAGCCCAGAGAAAAGGGAAGAAGAAGAAGGTTCAGTTCGCTGAAGAACCTTCTTCTAAGAGGCAGAGGGTTGAAGAAGATGATCCCACAGTGTACAGGGATGGGGCATTGGAGCCAGTTGCTGCCAAGTTTGAGACAGTTCAACCCTACTTCAACCATGGCCTATTCATTGACTTAGCCATGATTGATGAACTAGGGTTTCCCACCTGCGCCCTTTCCTGGAGAAGTATATGGGCTGGCTAGGAATCAACCAGGACTACAATGTCAACGTCCTGCGTGTCTTCTATCAAACTCTCTCTGGCAAAGTGAAGTACAAGAAGGTTGATGGGAAAGAGCAGATTCACAGACTCTCCTTCACTGCCACTGTAAGGGGGAGAACCATCAGGTTCAACTGGAGGACACTGAATGAGATCATGGGGATCACAGAGGAGAACATGAATGAGTGGATATATCCTGAGGCGCTAAAGTTCGACAAGGAGGATCTCGAGAAGTTGTATGGCACCACAGGGAAAAAGGTGTCCAAGATGTCTGACTCAAACAGACTCTTGTATTATGTCTACTCCCGAATTATGACACACAAGGGGGGCAACTTCAACGAGTTCACCTTGATCGACAATCCGTGGTTCCCCAGAATTCTCTCCCACCAGCCAATCAACCCCGGCCAATTGATATGTCTTGAGCTTCAGCGCTGGATAGTTAATGACAAGTCTGGCTATCTTCCCTATCCCACCATCATGGCCTTCCTCCTTGAGAAGCATCTGATCAAGGCCACATCTGCTGTGGAGGAAGAGAATGTCAAGTGCAGACCTGTGGGAGCAACCAACATCGGGAAGATGGGCATTAAGTATATAAGAGCCCCTAAGCCCACTCGCTCAGGATCACTAGCGGGTAGTGCTTCTGGGACTTCAGCCCCCTCGACATCTGGTGCAGGGGATCAGGAAGTGGACTCCCATGCTGGGCCAAGCCGTGCTGCAAGAGTGCCAGCTTCTGTCAAAGCTTTTGCCGAGGAAGTTAAGGAGGAACTTCTCTTTAGACTGCCTGAATCCTTGGTAGGCCCTCTCCGTGCTGAATGTGACAATGGCTTCCAGAAGCAAGGGGAGCGAATTCAGAGGCTCGAAGACAGGGTAGGCCAGCTTGAAAACCACATTGCCAGGGTGGACGCAAAACTTGACCTCATTCTCCAGCACCTACAAATTCCTCAACCATCACAAGGTAACCTACCACCATCTCCTCCTCCTCCCCAAAATCCTCCTCCTCCTCCCTCAGGTCACCCTCAACTTCCCCCTCCTCCTCCACCTAACACTCAACCACCACGGCCACCTCCACAAAATGACCATCAATCCCCTCCATCACCAACCAATGATCACCAATCCCAACCTTCACCCAACCATGAACACCAAACCCAAGCCACACCCCAACAATCTCATAGCCAATCACCCCTTCACTCTAACAACTCCCCATCTCCACAAAACTCCCCATCCACACCTCCCTCATCCACTCGCACACCATCCAACCCCTTAGCCGAACACCTTGGATTTCAAACTGCCATTCACCCCCTCAGCCATATCTATCTACGAGATTACCCACACCTTCAGCAAATCCCTGAGGATCCTCACGTACCCTTTATCCCATTTACCCCACACTCTTCCAACACTACCTTCACTGCATATTCCTCCACCTACCCATTCGAAGGCCTCTTCGTAGATCCTTCCTGGTTCCCCAACCAACCCACATCCCCAGATCATACCTTACCTGCCTCTTCCCCAGAATCCTCACCCCCAACTCCATTTGGCCCTGAACCTCCACCCTCCTCTTCATCTACTCCATCCCTGGCACTCGCCCTTGTTGATGATGACAAAAGGGGGAGAAATGTGATGACCGCTCTTCGCCTATCCATGAACACAAGGGATGTGCTCAGCCAACCATCCCTCTGGCTTGATGAAGACATCATGGCTGCCCTTCGCCGTGCCATGGAATCACAAAGGCTGAGTGGTGCTGAGAGCCTAATAAGAGGAGAAGCCATAAGATTCATGGAGCAGGAGCAAGGACCACAATTGGAGATGATTGTCTTTGAGCCAAATGAACAACCTTCACAGCCTGAGT
Source organism: Mimosa pudica (assembly GCA_029929735.1). Taxonomy (NCBI): domain Eukaryota; kingdom Viridiplantae; phylum Streptophyta; class Magnoliopsida; order Fabales; family Fabaceae; genus Mimosa; species Mimosa pudica. The sequence continues at coordinate 1,716,181 of JAKELP010000039.1, read as the reverse complement.
CATCTTCATCAGAACCTCCTCCAACTAGGATAAGTAGAAAAGTTATTGAGGAGATAATGATGAAGTGGGGACTGAAGAAGATCAATCACCCTCCTATTGTGATAGCCAAGCCTATCCCCTCATCCACTGGGCAAGAGTCTGAGATCCCCTCGTCTGAGCAATCATCTGCCCCTCCTCCCTCATCTGAGCCAGCAGTCACCTTCAGTGAATCTAGAAAGAAGGCCGTTGCCAAGAAGCGGACCAGGAAAATTATTGCCACCACTGAAACTGCTGAGAGTGAGGAAGAGACTCCATCTGACCAACCTGAGCAAGAGACCTCATCTGCCCAAGTTGAGCCTGAAACCCCAGTAGTTCAAGCAGTTCCTATTCTAAAGGAGGTCAAGTTGGAAATTGAAGACATGACTCCTGAGGAATTCGAAAGATACGGGTATACGGACAAACTTTCCTTTGGTCAGATGGCCTGCCTCGATGCTGACAGAGCAAGGGCCATGCCCACTCCTTCGATTAGCAAGAGCAAAGGGAAGAGTAAGGGGAAAGGGAAAAGGAAAGCCCAGGAAGTTGAGGAGGATCCCAACTTCCCTGTATGGAACGTAAAAATTCGGGTTGTTCACTACCCCAATGGAGAGGTCGCCTACTTCGATGATGCTATAGGGTTCCCTGGGTATGAAGAAGTAGAGAACATGAAGAGGGCATTCGAGGAGTCTATTGAATCAGAAAGACTCAGACGAGAGAGGGATGAAGAAGAGCTTCAGCGAATAATTGCCCAGATAGACCAGAATGTGCATGAGGCTGAGATCACCAAGCTTCAGAAAGAGAGTGAGGAGAGACAGAGGGAGAGGGAGAGGAAAAAGAGACACCAAGTCTGAACCCCCAATCCAAAACAAAACCCCCAAAAACCTTTTAACTTAGAAATTCTTCCTTATTTTCATGCATCTCTCATTCTTACTTAGTGTAGATTACTTGTATATGATTTGCTTGTATACTCTAACATGTAATCTTTGTTCATTTATAATATCTGTCGTAGTTACTTGTTCTTATCCATTGCTTTTATTATTCTGCTAATCCTTTCATATAAACTTAATCGATAAAACTAGGTTTGTCATCATCAAAAAGGGGGAGAATGTTAGAATCTTAAGTTTTGATGAAGACTAAAATATGAAAGAACTTAGAAAGCAATAGGTGAACATAGAATCCTAAGTAAAAGTGCAACCGGATGTGGACTTACTTCCGGATAGATTAGGACTAGCGCTCGCGGATGAAAGTCTCATCCCCCAGCGGCAGCAAGAAATTCACTTAGGAATTAACTTAATCCATGAGCACTAGATATACAAAATCCTAAGACTAAGTTAAGATTCAAGCGGAAGTGAATTTGCTTCCTGTTAGACTTAGACTGGCGCTGGCTGTTGGAATAGATATCCCTAAGCGTCAGTGAAAATGAGCAACGTCCAGTAGAAGTGCTTCCGATAGCTTAGTGACTAGCGCTGGCTGTTGGAATAGATATCCCTAAGCGTCAGTGAAAATGAGCAACGTCCAGTGGAAGTGCTTCCGATAGTTTAGTGACTAGCGCTGGCTGTTGGAATAGATATCCCTAAGCGTCAGTGAAAATGAGCAACGTCCAGTGGAAGTGCTTCCGATAGCTTAGTGACTAGCGCTGGCTGTTGGATTGAATGGACACTGAGCGAGAGTGAGTAATAGTGAACAAATCCTTCATCCAGTGGATTCACTTCCGGATGTAGAAGTGCAACCTGATGCAAGGAAGACCTCTTAGACTAAGAACTCTCCCACTGCATGTAACTATATGATAATACTGTTAGACTAACACTCAGTGCAGCACACTCAGTAGAATTGCTTCCGGATGAGAATCTGCTTCCGCAAGCAATCAGAATGTCAGAAGTTGCAGTGTCAGAATGCTTTTGTCAGAGCAGAGGTGTCAGGACTACTTTTCAGAGATAAAGCAAGTCAACCCTGCTATGCATTGATGAAGCATTTATTGGGCAAACGGTAACATGGGTTAAACGGCCATATTCAAACGGCTCTCCCACCTACCAAGAGACAAATTGCTTGAAGACTATATAAAGAGGCTCAAACCTCATTTATGAGGTTAACAATTATCTTTGAATACTCTTGAGAGAAGTTAGAGCGAGAAACTAAGAACATCTTCAAGCATTCAAAGCTGCCCAGAAAAGTAAAGAGCATTTAACACATCGAGTGATCATTCTCATCTACATATTCTGTACTCTTTGTTGTTAAGTCTCTTTCTGTTATAAGAGCATTGATTGTACTTAAGTGTGTAACACTATCTGTTCTTTAAGAGAACTTAGTTAGAAAAATCCTTTAGTTGTAAAGGTTGAACCCTTGCTAGGTGTAAGGGGGAGCTAGTTAGAAAGGTTACAAGTGAGCCTTGTGTAAAACTTGTAGTTGTAAGGTTGCAAGTGATCCCGTCCAAAACTTGCGGTTGTAAGGTTTCAGGTGAACCCGATTTAAAACCTGAGATAGTGGAACTCGGCCTGGGTGGTTGAGAACTGGACGTAGGTCAGGAAGACCGAACCAGTATAAATCTTGTGTTGGTTTTATTTGAGTATTTATTTTTGTAGCACAATTCACCCCCCCTCTTGTGCATCCATTACCTTCAGGTTTGGGTAGTATCTAGGCTCAGGTTTGTATGCCCTCTTCACACACTTCCACCTACACTATCTCACACACATATTGGGCCCTATACCCGGGTCGAGCGCACCTTAGTGAGAGGAAGTTTCTAGCGGTTTCCCTGAGGTTTTACAACCCTGAGGTCACTGTGAAGACTTCATTCTAGTTGTTACCCATGCAACAAAGTTAATCTCTGAGGGGTTTTCTTAACTCCCTGAAGGTTAATTTTTGTTAGTGGGTCTTCATCATCATGATGAAGGCAACTAGGAGACCTTGTGAGAATTAGAACCTAAAACCCTTTCACTTGTTAGCATGAATTTAGAAGCCTACCCAATTAGTTAGCACTTTCCTTTAAAGGATACATGACCCACCCTAAGGTTATTCCCCAAGATAGGACACTAGAGGGCATATTTTTTTTTTCTCTTCTTTCTTCATGATCATTCTCATACCCATGTAGGCGCATATTTTTTTTTTAAAAAAAAAAATTTATGATTCTCATAATATAATAATCTAGGGAAGTCAAGTTTTTTTTTAAATAAAAAAGAAGAAATAAAAAACAAATTAATAAGGAATACCACATTTGCATCATTCACATCGGATAATAAACTCATTTATAGGGTGAAGTCTTTTACATAATCTTACAAAAAACTTATAAACTTGATATACGTTTTCAAAACCCATAACCACTCATATAAAAATAACATATTTAGTAGCATGTAAATACACTCTAATTTTCTTCTTCTTCTTTTTTCCAGAGGTAAACGAGTTATCAGATAAGTTTGGCATAAGGTTTTGATGGCACGAGAGACGTATTTGAGCCAAGTACCTACCAGAAAAGTGTATGGAGGAGAGGGCATAAGATTAGAGGTGAAAATGGAGTCACTTGACAGTCTGATACAAATTAGTCGTTCCATGGATACTCCTACCCATCTGGCTTTCAGATATAAGTATGGCAACATAATTGACCTCCTCAAAGTACGAGTGCACAGTACATCCCTCTTCGAGCTATGTCAATACTGGGATGTCTCCTTAAGATGCTTCACGTTTCCATATTTCCAATTGACCCCAACTATTGAGGAATACAGGGCAATTCTCCAGATGCCATATATGAAGAAGGGCCCAATATATCAATATAACGGTCGTCTACCTTCTGAGGCGGCGATAGCAAGACTATTAGAAATTAGAACCGGAGAAGTTGAAATAGTGGGTACAGGACGAAACAAAGGGATCAGAAGGTCTGTTGTAGAGGCTTGCTTATTGAAGATGGCAAAGGATGGAAAATGGGAAAGTTTTCAAAGAGTCCTAGCTCTAGCCATTTATGGCATAATCCTGTTCCCTTTTTCAGTGGGAATAATTGACCTCGCAGCTATAAGTGTTTTCCATTCAGTGGAATATTATAAAGTCAATCCTATACCTGCTATTTTAGCAGAAACCTTATTATCACTGTCTTACTGCCATACCAAAGGGAAAGGAAGGTTAAGATGCTGCCTACCACTGCTAGAAATCTGGATGCTGAGCCATATGTATGATTTGGAGCGATATCCAAAGTATAAACGAGATTCGGTCACCAATTCCCTTAGAGAATTTCGACAATTCAAGAAAATTGATGAGATGACCGAATATGGTTGGAAGGCATTTTTTACGCAACAAACGGAGGATTCTATCAGATGGAAAATAGATTGGTGGTATGACGAAGAGATCATCTACTGTTGCGGAGACTTTCCCAATGTACCCCTCATGGGACCTAGAGGCTGCATCAACTACAATCCTGTGCTAGCATTAAGACAGCTAGTTTTCCGTCAAAGGATCCCTTCTGAGAAAGAAGTGAAGGCCATGTACATCTCGTATGAAGACAAAGATTCCATCAATCAATGCCAGAAGGTCAAAGAGGCTTGGGGCAATATAATCTTCAAAGGAAGGATCGGGCTGGGGAAACGACTCACAGATGCAAATCCCGATTACCAAGTGTGGATTGAGAAAAGAATTAAAGGAGCTAATCCTACCTATATTCCACCAGAGCCCCTATTAAATAATGATCCCCTGGAATTAAACAAGGAGTTAGCAAAGCGCCTGGAGATGAAGGAAAAGGAACTGGAAAATCTCAATGAGCTAAACTCGGAAAATAAGCGGAAGCTGAGCGAACTGCAAGGAAAGTATGATGCCATACAAGGAGAACACATGGAGAAAAGAAGAAGGAAAGATCAAGAAGAAGAGTCAAGGCTCGCCAAGCTACAAAAGGAGAATGAAAGATTGAAAAGAACCATGCGAGAAAATGACAGACTAATGCAAGAAAATGAGACGCAAATGAAGAACAATATCAGTCGTCTAACGAAGGTGACTAAGGAAAAGGAGTTGCTTAAGGTGGAAATGCGAAATAATGACCTCGTGAAAGAGCTGCAAAAAGAGGTTGACAACTTGGTTCAACTTGTGGAAAGCAAAGAAGACGAACTAAATAACCTATTTCAGCTCTTAGAAAATAAGGAGGACGAATTGGCTAACGAAAAGGAAGAAACAACGGAAATCATTCAAGACCTCATGAACAAATTAGGCCGGGAAAAGGAAGTCTCGCAGAACTTCATGGGATGGATACTAAAATTTGAGAAGCTGCTCATCTTTCTCAACAACAATATCCCAGAATTTAGAAGAGCATGCAAACGTGCAGAAGGAATGATTACCCCTCTCGGTCCACAAGCAGAGATTGTTAATTTCCTCAATTTTTGTAATGAAATAGTGGAGGCATTAAAGAATGTATTGAATAATTAATGTTGTAATGAGTTTATCATTGAATAAAGAGCATCTTCTTCCCATATGTAAGATCTTAGATAGAATGAATCCAACTTTCTTCTTTTCTAATGATCAACTCTAATCTCCCTGAAGAATAATAAACTCTCTGAGGAATTAGAGGATCTTACGCCCAAAGAATCGCATCATTCAGTTGAAAGATCTTAAGTCAAAATAGGATGATCCATTTGACCTAACGATCAACTCTTGACCTCCCTATAGAATAATAAATTCTTTGAGGAGTCTAGAGGGTGCCCATCCCCAGACCTTATGCCAACCTTCGTAGATGACTCGCATGCCAACTGGACAAGGACTAAAATAAACTAACATTATATTTCGTTGTTTTTTTTAACAGAGATAATACAATATTGCTCCGTCTAAGCGTCCTAACCAGGTTCCCCCAAAGCATTCGTATAACACACGTTCAAGAAACCGCAAAATGACTACTAGTTTGGGTGAAACCAATTCTTCTCAAAATGAACGATTGTCGCAATTAGAATCGCAAATTAGCACTCTGCAAGAAATGGTAGCAGGTTTGATCACAATCCTTAATGACAAAAAAGAGAAGGAAGCTGAGGTACCAAACACAGAGGAAGAAGAGACGAGCAGAATAGAGAAGGAAAAATCCTCTAAGAAACCTGAAAACCCTAAGGATGAAAAGGAGGAAAAGCCTGGTGAAGAGGAACAGTACACCTTTTCAATATCAGGTATGAAAGAGGAGTGGGAAGAAGAATTTGGTGAAATAAGAGACCAACTGAAAGCTCTTCAAGGATCAAACAATTGGAGTTCCCTTGATCTGAAGGAATTATGCTTAGCTCCAAATGTCGCAGTACCTAAAAAGTTCAAGATGCCAGATTTCGACAAATATAATGGCACAGGAAATCCAATCTACCACCTCAAGTCTTATTGTACTAAGATGCTCGTTTGGTCCCAAGATGAAAATTTCCTATTGTTGTTCTTCCATGAAAGCTTGAAAGGACCAGCATTGGAATGGTACATGCAATTAGACCGGTCGAAGATCAAGAGATGGAGAGATTTAATTGATGCATTCATGAAACAATACAAATTCAATCTGGACACAGCCCCTACTAGGGAACAACTAAAGGCAATGACTAAGAAAACCACCGAAACATTCAAAGATTATGCTCAGAGATGGAGGATGATTGCCTCACAAGTTCAACCTCCTCTTATTCAATCTGAGTTGTGTTCCTATTTCATCCGCACACTACAGGATCCTTACTATAAATATATGGTTGGAACCCATGTTACAGATTTCTCCAATTTGATCGAGATAGGTGAGAGGATCGATGCTGACGTGCGAGAAGGGAGAATTTTCTATCAAAATGAGAATCGCAAGGGGCAAAATGGGAAAAAGAAAGAAGGCGATGTCAGTTTTGTTCAAACTACGGGGCAATCACAAGCAATACCCCTGATCACCACCCAAGGTGGAGGTGGGTTTAGACAAGCACGGAATAGTCCAAACAAACAAACTGGAGGGCAAAGAAATTGGCAACAAAAGGACAATCGCCCATGGCCAGACTTTGGCATGACCAATGCGGAGTTATATCGACAGCTCTTAGAAGCTCGAGTGGTAGGACCACGACCTTACAAGCAACCTCAACAACCATACCCCGCTTGGTATGACCCTAAAGCTCAATGTGAATACCATATGGGAGCCGTGGGACACTCAATAGAGGATTGCGTTACTTTTAAAAGGAATGTGTTAGATCTAGTGGATGATAACCACATCCAACTGAAAAAAAGTGATGGATCAACAATCAAAACCAATCCTTTACCAACCCATGAAGGGCAAGTGAATGCCATCGAGTTTGAGTTCTCAAATAATCTCGCCATCTTTGCCCAAGGTCCTTATCCCTACGATAGAGAAATAACAATGGTAGAAGGAAGGCCAGTTGAATTTGTGATCAAAGAGCAACAACGAAAAATCATTGCTGTGTCACCACCGCAGTCCTCCGTGACTATCACGATACCTGCTCCTTTCCCATATCATAGCAATCATGCCGTGCCGTGGAGATATAATGGTGTTGTTGGAAAGCCATCTGACCAAGTTATGGAAGCTGAAGCTTGTAATGAATCAATGATTGGAGTCACGCGGAGTGGAAAAGCTTACTTACCAACAGATATCGGCCAACTAAAGAAGGGAAAACATGTTTATCTCCCCTCTAGCAGAAGTGCAGAGGAGGTGAATAAGAGTGAGGAGGAATTCCTTCAAATTATGAAGCAAAGTGATTACAGCATAGTGGACCAATTGAATAAAACTCCAGCAAAGATCTCGATCCTCAGTTTGATCTTGAACTCTGAACCACACCGTCGAGCACTACAGAAAGCCCTTGACGAAGCATATGTGCAGTCCAGCACCACCCCAGAGAAGGTAGCAAGTATTATGAACATTACCAAGGCATTCTCGACCATATCCTTCTCTGAGGAGGAAATTGCTCAATCTACTGTGGACCAATTTAAAGCTCTGCACATCACCCTTAAGTGCAAAGGTTTCATTGTGGCTAAGGTACTGATAGATGGCGGGTCAGCATTGAATGTTCTACCATTATCCACCTTTGAAAATTTATCCATAGACAAATCAGAAGTAGAGGATAGCAACATGATGGTTAGAGGATTTGACGGAACCCGTAGGGATGTGCTAGGCATGATACGCCTACCCCTACAAATTGGGCCGACCACATTCATGGTAGACTTCCAACTTATGAATGTTAACTCATCATATTCGATGTTGTTAGGAAGACCATGGATACACTTAGCTAGAGCTGTGCCTTCTACCTTGCACCAGAAGTTGAAATTTATTGATAATGGGAAGATTATCATCGTAAAAGGAGAAGAAGAAATCATGGTGAGCAAACCAAGCTCCCTTCCATACATTGAAGCTGCTGAAAATGATCCAGGGGTGGTGTTTCAAGGCTTTGAGGTCGAGAGGCCTAAAAATGTCAATATCATAGCGACAAAGATAATGGAGAAAAATGGGTTTGAGTTTGGAAAAGGATTAGGTGCACACCTTCAGGGCATCAAGACCCCTATAAATCTACTTGAAAATCACAAACGTCAAGGGGTAGGATATGAACCTACATTGGAAGGGCAACTGAGAGAGAAAGCAAGCACAAAGGCTAAGATCAAGGATGTAGGCTTGAAGATCCCTCATATTAAAAAGACTTTTCCTATGCATGCTGAAGTCCTTAATGAATCGACTGTGGCTATGGTTTCTCCCTCAACTGAAAAGGCCGACAAGTGGATCATACCTGATGACTCTGGAAGAGCACTCGGGAATTGGGAGTTCGAGGACGACTTCAATTTTATTACCTTAGAGTAACTTGTTTAACTAAAAGTTGTGCCTTTACATTTTTAATAAAAATTGTGCTTTCATGCCATTTGGCAAATATTGTCGTGAATAAAGTGCATTATGCGAATAAAGTTCACTCATTTCCATCTATTTTGTCTCTTTTATTCATTAGTAATTCATTTTTTTTTACCCATTAGGAAATCGATTTCCTCGGAACTTTTGTCCAATGCTGAGATTCTCGAACCCCTACAAGATGATATTCCGGTTACAATTGATATGCATGATTACGAAATTGATAACGATGAAATAATCGAAGCATACACAAAACACCTGGAATATAAGGATGATAGAATTCGCCCGCATAAAGATATAGTCGAAGTAATAAATATGGGTAGTGAGGAAGAAAAGAAAGAATTAAAGATAGTGGATAACCCTGAAAAGGAGCAGATGATAGAACTCTTTAAGGAATTCATAGATGTCTTCGCATGGTCTTATCAAGATATGCCCGGTCTTGACCCAGAAATTGCCTCTCACAAAATTCCTTTATTCCCGGACATCAAACCAAAAAGGCAAAAATTAAGAAAGCTCACTTCAGATATGTCTCTAGTGGTCAGAGATGAGATCATGAAACAGTTGGAAGCAGGCTTTTTAGAGGTAGCCAAATATCCGCAATGGATAGCAAACATAGTGCTTGTCCCAAAGAAGGATGGGAAAATCCGGATGTGCGTTGATTATCGTGACCTGAATAAGGCTAGCCCAAAAGACGATTTCCCATTGCCTCATATTGATGTCCTAGTTGACAACACCGCTCGTAGTTACAGATATTCTTTCATGGATGGGTATTCAGGATACAACCAAATCACCATGGACAAAGAAGATAAGGAGAAAACGACCTTTATCACCCAATGGGGCACCTATTGCTATCGCGTTATGCCTTTTGGATTAAAAATGCCGGGGCAACTTACCAGCGTGCTATGGTGGCACTTTTCCATGATATGATGCACAAAGAACTTGAAGTATATGTGGTTGACATGGTAGCTAAATCCGCTGAAGGAGAAAGTCACGTGGCAGTACTGAGAAAGTTGTTTGAAAGATTAAGAAGATACAAGTTACGGTTAAATCCAAACAAATGTGTCTTTGGAGCTTTATCTGGAAAGTTACTTGGTTTCATTGTAAGTCAAAAGGGAATTACAGTTGATCCTGATAAGGTGAAAGCAATTCGAGAAATGCCTCCTCCTCAAACAGAAAAGGAAGTTCGAAGCTTTTTAGGACGATTGAATTATATCGCCCGTTTCATTGCCAATTTAACATTAACATGCGAACCATTGTTCAAACTCTTGAAGAAAAATTGTACTGAGAGATGGAATGACAACTGTCAACGTGCATTCGATAAAATCAAAGATTACCTACTAAACCCCCCAATTCTGGTTCCTCCTACACCTGGGCGACCATTGATACTCTACATGACAATACAAGCTAACTCCATGGGTGCCATGTTAGGACAATATAGTGAAGCAAAAGACAAGGAACATGCAATCTATTACCTCAGCAAGAAGTTTAGTGATTGTGAATCACGATATCATGTAATTGAGCGAACATGTTGTGGTTTAATATGGGCTACAAGAAGGTTGAGGCAATATATGCTCTATTACACTACATACTTGATCTCAAGAATGGACCCGCTTAAATACATCTTTGAGAGTCCACATGTGGCGGGTAGAGTTTCCAAATGGCAAGTAATATTGTCTGAGTACGACATACAACACGTCACTCGAAAATCAATCAAGGGGAGCACCATCGCTGATCATTTGGCAGAGCATCCGATTGATGGGAACCAAACACTGGACTTTCAATTCCCAGATGAAAGCATATGTGCTACAGAAGGGAATTACGGTGAAACAAGCAATCCAGATGAATGGGAAATGTTTTTTGACGGTGCTGCAAACATGCATGGAAGTGGCGTTGGGGCAGTACTCATATCCCCAGATAGGAAACAATTCCCAGTTGCTGTGAAGTTAGACTTTGACTGTACTAATAACATGGCAGAGTATGAGGCTTGTATTCATGGACTTCAAGCTGCAATCGATTTCGATGTAAAGAACCTCGAAGTTTTTGGAGACTCAGCTCTTATAATCCATCAGGTAACTGGAGAATGGCGAACTAAAGATCCGAAACTAATCCCATATCAAGAATACCTGGTAGAATTGGTTAAGCAGTTTGAGACAATTAATTTCCACCATATGTCAAGAGACAAAAATCGATTTGCTGATGCTTTAGCTACCTTGGCTGCAATGATCCAACTAGATTGTGGAGTTCGGGTCCAACCTATTCAGATTGAATTAAGAAAGGCTCAAGCATTTTGCTTTAATGTTGATAATGAATCAGATGACCATCCATGGCACCAAGATATCAAGTTATATATGAAAAGTGGTATATATCCACCGAATTCCACTGAAAACGAGAAGCGAACCCTTAGGCGTATAGCATCAAATTTCTTCATTAGTAATGACATCCTATATAAAAGGAGTTTTGATGGAACTTTATTGCGTTGTTTGGGAGGTAACGAAGCTCGAAACGTTATGGCTGAAATCCATGAGGGCATCTGCGGTACACACGCAAACGGCCACACTATGATTAGACAAATACAAAGATGCGGCTATTATTGGATAACGATGGAGAAAGATTGTATCCAGTATGTTAGAAGCTACCATAAATGTCAGATTTACTCCAACAAAATCCATACTCCTCCAAGCCAAATGCATAGTCTCGTATCTCCTTGGCCATTCTCCATGTGGGGCATTGATGTTATTGGGCCGATTAACCCTAAAGCTTCAAATGGTCATCGGTTCATTCTCGTCGCCATTGATTATTTCACTAAATGGGTGGAAGCCAATTCTTTCGCTAGTATTACTCAGAAAGTATTTGCCAAGTTCTTAAAATCTAACATCATTTGTCGATATGGGTTACCAGAAAGAATCATCACTGACAATGCACCAAATCTCAATGGGACAATGATAACAGATTTGTGTGATCGGTTTAAGATTAAACATCACAATTCAGCACCATATAGGCCCCAAATGAATGGCGCAGTGGAAGCTGCCAATAAAAATATCAAGAAGATAATCGGGAAGATGACAGTCACCTACAAAGATTGGCATGAGATGCTTCCGTATGCATTACATGGATATCGTACCACCGTACGTACCTCGACTGGGGCAACACCTTATTCATTGGTATATGGGATGGAGGCCGTCACTCCAATTGAAGTAGATATTCCATCGTTAAGGATATTGGCTGAAGCCGAACTAGGCGAAAGTGAATGGATACGCTCTCGATTTGAGCAACTGAACATGATCGAAGAAAAAAGGCTTACTGCAATGTGTCATGGGCAACTATATCAAGCCAGGATGGCAAAAGCCTTCAACAAAAAGATGCGGCCTAGAGAATTCAAAGTAGGAGACCTTGTTCTGAAAAAGATTTTGCCTCATCAAGAAGATAATAGAGGAAAATGGGCACCAAACTATGAAGGCCCATACATTGTTAAGAATGCTTTTTCTGGAGGGGCACTAATTCTAACTAATCTCGAAGGCCAAGAATTGCCAAATCCCATTAATGCTGATGCAGTCAAAAAATACTATGCCTAAAGGAAGAAGGGCTGATGAGCCGCGGAATTTCGAAAGGGCGACTTGCAAAGTGCATATCTTTTGTAACAAATTAACATCTAACAGGGGTGCAAGGAATCAAACGCGGCGGATCTCTCATCCTTCATAAGCTTCTCTTTATTAATGCTTCACTAAACTATGTATCTGAATTAATTTCACTTTATTTCTCTTTCATATCATAGATTTGCCATATGATTAATTTTCTTTTTTTAATAAAGGCACAACTTTTTAAACAAGTTACTCATGGTAATATACCATATCCCTTTCAATTAACTTGTATAATTACAAGATTTTCACAGGAAGAATCATTTGAATCTAAGTCCCCAAGAGTATGATTGACCTTACGAATCTTCAACCGTCAACATTTTGCGAGACAATCTGTGTATATGGGGAACCTGGTTAGGCGGCTAGACAAAGAGCACTAACAACTTCAAGCTTACTCATCAACCTTTTAAGCATCTTATCATCACTAAAATTATTTCAACATTCATGATTTTCATATCATCACATCCTCTCAAGCATCATAGGAGGCATTATCATTTTTAACAATATTATAAATGTTGTAAAGTGTCTTCATAAAAACAGTGGAAAAACGAAAAACAAAATTTCCCAAAGCCCTGCAACGGCGGACATCCAAAAGCCCAGTAACGGCTGGCACTCGTCGTAAGTCCTGTAACGGCAGACACTCGTCGTAAGTCCTGTAACGGCAGACACTCGTCGTAAGTTCTGTAATGGCAGACACTCGTCATAAGTCCTGTAACGGCAGACACTCGTCGTAAGTCCTGTAACGGCAGACACTCGTCGTAAGTCCTGTAACGGCAGACACTAGTCGTAAGTCCTGTAACGGCAGACACTCGTCGTAAGTCCTGTAACGGCAGACACTCGTCGTAAGTCCTGTAACGGCAGACACTAGTCGTAAGTCCTGTAACGGCAGACACTCGTCGTAAGTCCTGTAACGGCAGACACTAGTCGTAAGTCCTGTAACGGCAGACACTCGTCGTAAGCCCTGTAACGGCAGACATTCAAGAGCTCAGTAACGGCTGGCACTCGTCGTAAGTCCTGTAATGGCAGACACTCGTCGTAAGCCCTGTAACGGCAGACATTCAAAAGCCCAGTAACGGCTGGCACTCGTCGTAAGTCCTGTAACGGCTGGCACTCGTCATAAGTCCTGTAATGGCAGACACTCGTCGTAAGTCCTGTAATGGCGGACACTCGTCGTAAGTCCTGTGACGGCAGACATTCAAAAGCCCAGTAACGGCTGGCATAATTCTTTCAGAGCCCTATAGCGGCAGACACTATCCTTTTCAAATTCTGTTTCGACAGACGTCTTTACTTTAAAAATAACCTTAACTACTTTTTGTCGTCTCACTTTCTCTTCTTTGAACCAAGTAAAGAGGGGCATGTGCACTATATTTTGCCCATCCTTCCTTTTGTTTTTTAAAAAAAAAAAAAAAAAAAATCCATCTTGGTCATACTTTTTGTATCACATGTTGGCCGGACAAAATAAGTGTTCTTATCTTTACTTGCTTCATAGACGAGAAGCTCACTCCTCTCAGCTACGAACAAGTAAAGAGGGGCAACTGTAAACACCCTATTTTGTCCGGGCCTCATAAAATAATTAAAATAAAAAAATATATAATAAAACAAAAATTAATATAATAATATAGATACTCTTTTCACTAGGGCAATTAGATCATGGTGAGTAAAAATAATAACAATAAGTTATTCTTGGAAGCATTCAATCTACATCATTTTGTTATAGGAAGAATTTCAAATTAAAGGTGAATAACTAAACTTTTGTTCATTCTATAATGCTTGCTAAGTCTTCATGTCTCCATTGATTGGAAAATATAAATAAGGTAAACACTCCACATTTGAATTTAAATTAGAGTAACTTGTAAAGATCAAAGAAAAGCTCCCAAGAATTCACATTTGATTTAAAATAGGAATAAAGAAGAGATTCTTTCATTCAAAATGAGCTCCTAAAGGAATGTTCTCTTATTGTGGCAATTAAGTTGATAATTGTAGACATCAAAACAAATCTGAAAATGATAGCATAGATGCACAAAAGGAATTGTTACTATTTCAATTTCATGGAGCCATCATTATACACCAATGGTTTTTGCCTTTTAGAGTGAAAAACTTAGAAAAGAAATAAAAAAGGAAAAGAAAACCAATTTGAATAAGGAAATGAAATTGTTGACAATGCATGTCAACGGACCAAAAGATAAAAAATGGAATTTGTATCATTTTGATTGTGATTCTTCTTGATTTCTTCACCAAAATTAGCGAGGAAGATTTGCACTTGAATTTAGAAAGGAAAACCCTAGTATAAGATGTCTATATAAAGAGGGTTCATTTTCTTGGGAGGGGGGACCATTGAGTTTGGAGCAAGAGAAAAAATCTGTGAGTTGAGAGAAAAAAAAAAGGAAGTTACTCTGGTGACACTACTACAGAATAACTCTATACCAGCGCACCTTTACATGCGCTTCAAGAAAAGCGCTGGTAATCTACATCTATACATGCGCTTTCAAGAAGAACAGTAAAAAGCGCATGTATATAATATATTATTACATGCGCTTTATACAAAAGAGCGCATGTATAGTATTCAATGCTATACATGCGTTTAAAGCGCATGTATATAGGTCTTTTTACATGCGCTTCTAGAGGAAATGCGCATGTATATGATTGTGGCCTCTACATGCGCTTTAAGCGCATGTATATAGCACATGTTTACATGCGCTTTAACCCAGAAAGCGCATGTATAGGTTTTAATTAAATTGTTTGAACAAAAAATTTTCTAGATTGTTTAAAACTTGACTCATTGCAAATAATTTATGTCAATGCATTAGTTGACTCAACACATTTGATTTGTTTAATCTTTTCTTTGATCTGATAATTTTTTTTACAGCTCCCTATTTAATAGTAAATCAATATTTTTATAATGAAAACTGTAACACCCCAATTTTTAAATTAGGGATAATAAATAATTAATTAAGGTCTTAGGATGTGATTAGTAAAGTAAATGTCATGGTAAATAAATAAAAAAGGGAAAATACATTTTTAAGAGATTAATAGATCTACTTCTTTAGAAATTAAGGAAAAATAGATAGAGATTGAGTTTTAAATTAAAACTTTTATCAAAAATACTCTAGGGCATAGATGAACCTATTGCGGGAGAAAATGAGAAAATATGTAGATTGGTGAATATATTGTTTCAAAATTTGGTTTTAAGGTAGAGGTTTAGGATTGAAAAGTAAATAAATAAGAATATAGGGACATTTTCGTAAATAGCACTGAAAACCCTTCTCTCTTACTCTCTTAGCCGCCTCTCACCCCTCTCATTCTCTATCTCTCTCTGTTTCCACATCAAACCCTCCTCTTCACCTCTCCCACCATTCCTCCTCCATGGCCGGACAACGGCGGCGGCCGGCGGCGGTAATGGACGACGCCTTTGTCCTCCTTGTTTCCCAAACACTTCTTCCTCATTCCCTTTCTCTTCCTCGCGTTCGTCACTCCTCATGTTCGTTCTGCATCTTCGTCCTTTGTTTTACCAGCGATTTCTGACACGATTCACGGTGGTTCACGGAGGAATCCGGCGACGTTAAGTTCAGGTAGCTTCTTTTCTTTCAATTTCGCCCTTGTTCTTCGTTTTGGCCGAGCTTTTGAGAGGGAAATCTAACTTGGGCTTTCATAAGCAAATTTAAATAAAGCTAAGGTTCAATTCTTGATGTGTATGAGAGGATTTAAATTATTGAATAAGGATTTGTTGATTTTGTGCAAAGCCCTAACTTATAGGGTTATCAAATTTGAAACATTTAAATGGTGTTTGGGATGTTCTGTGTTCATTTTTCTATATTGGCCGAATAGATGTCTGCTATGGGTGTTTGAATTTGATATTTGGTTGATTGAAATGGTGACTAGTATGTGTTATGTGAAAAAAATGGGGATGTTCCTGTTAATCCATGTGTATGTTAAAGTCTCTTGTTCATTATATGCTATTGGCTGGACTAATTTAGTTGGAAAACTGTTACTCTCCTACTCTTGAGATGCTGCTGGTATGAATTGGTAATTTGAATAAATTGTGTACATCCGTATGTGGAAAACTTAATACAATTGATATGCAAGTTCTTGACATTTTCCTATTTGTTCAGTGTTGGATTATTATATGTATATGAATCCATGATTAACCTATGATTTGATTGAAAGGTGTTGTGTTTGACTATTCATCTTGTTCTTTGTGCGACTTCAAGTATTGCTAAGTTGATTGACTTGGAATGTGTGATATGAGTATGACAAATGAATGTGAAGAGTAGTTTAAATTATGAGTGAATATAAACTTGGACAAAGGCTTTAGTATGAAGTATGTAATATCCATGACAGAAATTAGGAACATGTGATTTCTTTTCTCTTGAGTAGGTTTGGTTTATAGAAAAGAGAAAGAGGAAGGTAATAACAAAAGTCTCTTAAAACAATAAGACGTGAAATAATGAAGTATCAAGCGATTAAATGAGTTCAATGTTGGTATGTACCATTTCAGTTTGGAGCGTGTCATTCACAATCTATATTGCATTATATCTCATGTCTACCCTGTTGAAAGCTTGGAAAAACCATCAAGTATTGAGATGTGGAATGAGTCGGGTAATTTCCAAGTATTTTTGTTATCACCACTTTTTCCCCTTAGCCATGCATGACTTGCAATGCAATTTTATTGACCTGTGATGGATCACCCCTGAGGTGATATGTGGGCCCGTTGGGTTGGATGTTTGCATGGCGTGTTTAATGTGCCACCCTTCTTGAAAATTGTACTGATATCAAAACTTTTGGCCATAAAAATATTGAAACTATGTTTGCTATTCACCAATCAATTTCTGGTAACCTCAAAGCACTTGCTCCTTAGTTCTTATAATCACACTTTATTTATGCATATTCTTATATTTTTCTGCATTGAATGGTATTGGGTTCCATCGCATCATATGATATAATTGTCAATATTTTGGGAGATTCATCACCCCACAGTACTATTTTAAGTGATGTGAAATCAATGTAACTTATTTATTTGATACCATCCAAGTCATTCTCTGAGTTTAGCTCAGTGTAAGTGTATGAAGTTCACACCTCCCTCCTATCATGGGCTGGGTCTGTATCTACTCACTTTCATTTATATTTGATGGGCATATCACATTTACTTGCACTAAGTACATCCATGTGCCAGTCAACTCATTTTGTGAGATGTGTTAATTTTGGCATTTAGTTCTTATGTTTTTATTCATTCTCTTGGTTTTTATTTAATTCTTAGTTTGCTTTTCAATTGTCTCTCTCTCTCCGTCTACTTATGTGAGTAGGTGGGAGGGTGTGTATAGAATACTATTTTCTTCTTCAACAGATATTTAAGTTTACTTGTATGTTAACTAGCAGGTTTTCTATCGAAACAATATGATCATGAACAACTTTCGGAAGAGGTGGACTTAGATGATAATCAACTGAAGACCGAGAAGAATGATAATAACGTAAATCTTTTCATGATTTTTGTTCCTCCATAGTTCAATGCTATGTTCTTTTATATTGTTTGATGCAACCTTTGATAGTGTTACTTCATGTGATTTGTATAGGGAACTTCTGTGATGAAATTTATTAAGGACATAGTAACACATGACCAATTGGAGGTGCCTGAATTTTTAAGTTTATTATTGCACATGACATATATAGTCTTAACTTACAAAATTGTTGTTGACTTGTTATTTATGAATTGTCACATAAATATGTTTATTATGTCCATTAACTAGTATTATGAAGATTGTCGATCATCAAAGTTATCTATGGAGGAGGTGGATGATCTCATTGAAGAGTGTTGCAAGTATGTTTTCCCTATTGCTCATCCTATTATCCAAAATTTACATCCTTATTAGAGTTTCATACATCTAAGAAGGAAGTGGGAGTATGACACTTTTGATAGATGAACTAGTTGGTTATTTAATCTAAATGTCTTTTGTTGGTACAACTTTGATGTGTATTTTGGCTGGTACAAATTAGATGACTTTTGGTGCTACAAATTAGATGTAAATTCTGATTGGGATATGTGAATGACTTTTATATTACATGTAAAGTAGTTCTTGATATATAAAGGATTTTGGTTATTCTGGCTGGTTGGGTATATTATATTGTGCAGGTAGCAATTTAACTGCCAAAAAGCAGGAAAACGAATTATGACAAATGAAAAAAAAAAAATAACTTATACATGCGCTTATAATACAAAAGCGCGTGTATAAATACATATTTACATGCGCTTTTAATACAAAAGCGCGTGTATATATATATATTTACATGCGCTTTTATTACAAAAGCGCGTGTATATATATATATTTACATGCACTTTTATTACAAAAGCGCGTGTATATATATATATATTTACATGCGCTTTTCTGACGATAAAACGCATGTATAAGTATAGATATACATGCGCTTTTTACAAGCGCATGTAAATCCTTTCCCGGCGAGGCCATTGCCAGCGTTTTTTAAGCGCATGTAAAGGCCAAAATGAGCGCATGTAAAGGGGTTATTCTGTAGTAGTGTGAGTTGAAAGAAATACGTTAGAGAGTCTCATGCATACTCATATCATTTGTACATCGGGGGGCACCATACCAAATAGGAGATCCTTTTGACAAACTTATAGCTATGATTGCTCTAGCCAATGAATATCTCCACGATTGAGATAGAGGCAAATTCTTGTGAGCATTGAGCATATTTTTATATCTATATGATCTTTGCTATTATTTCATCTTATTCAAATGTTTTGTTGAATGTTTTCCTATCATGGTTTGCTACAACCCATTTTTTTTTTCTTTTCTTTCTCCCTTCCCAACTTAGCTTTTTATTATATTCAATATTTGGTGTGTGCAATGTGTTCTTTTCCTTAAAAAAAAAAGGAAAAACAAAATCATGAATCTCAAATGTATGTGTGGCTATATATATGTTTAATTTACATTCCGACACATGTTTGCTTCATGTTGCCTTTCATTTGTCTCTTCAATATTTTTGGCTTGTTTTTACCCTCCATGGTCTAATCGTATATGAAGATGTATTGTGACAAAAGTTTTTTTAAAAAAAAATAATAAGATGGAAAAGTCTTTTGTCAATAAAATTAGATCACGTTTTATGGGTTTTCATGCTAAATGACTCATTTTATTCCATGAGAGTTTAATCCAATGCTTTTCAAAAGGAAAATATTTTTAATCTAAATAATTATCATAGGTTTTTCTTAAATAAAAAAATACAAACCAAATATAAAATGTTATTTCAAAAATCTTAATTTTTCTAAAAAACACCAACCAAGCGACACGATTTTCTACCCCTTTCGAACTACGTGGGCTTTGATCCCTTAAGGGTACGTAGGCCCTAGGATTTATCCTAGTCAAGTCCAATCATATAAAACTTATTTTTTTCCTTTTCATTTTTCGTTTTTATTTGTTGTATATTGATATCATTTGGTGATTTAAATAAAACAAAATTAAGGCCATATTTATTTTTGAATAATTAGCTTAGGATAACCGTTTTTATAGACGGGTGCTGTGGGGTGCCTAACACCTTCCCCACGCACAATTGACTCCCGAACCCAATTTGATTTTTAAACAATATTATTATTTTAAAAGGTTTTCCAAAATATCATTTTTTAAAAAAAATTTTGGTGGCGGCTCCATTGTTTTCCATTTTCAAAATATAATTGTTTTTTTTTTCGGGCGCTACAGACCTGCAAAACTAAAGATTGACACTCCGATGCCTAAGTTAGTACAGTTTGCAGGTTTTATCATTTAAGCACAGGTTTATTATGAAGATTTAAACTTCATTTGGGTTTACCATTCCCAAATTGCCTCTTATGTAGGTAAATTGGTCAACCCCAGAGGCTTGGTAAAGATATTTGCAAGTTGATGCTGGGTTGGAACAAATTGCACCTTGACATCTTTCTTCTGAACATGATCTCTAATGAAGTGATGTCTGACATCAATGTGCTTTGTTCTTGTGTGCTGAACCGGATTCTTGGCAATGAGAGCCTCTGGAAATTCTAGGCCAAGATCTCGAAGTTGGTTTTTCAACCACAGCACCTGGGCACAACAACTTGCAGCAGCAATATATTTTGCCTCTGTGGATGACAGTGACACACAAGTCTGCTTCTTGCTTGCCCATGACACCAGACCGCCACCAAGGAAGGCACATTGGCCACTAGTGCTCTTCCTATCTGTTTTATAACCTGCATGGTCAGCGTCAGAGTAAGACCACAAGAACTCTTGGTTACCTCTGGGATACCAGAGACCATGTTCTTGAGTTCCCTCAAGGTATCTCAGAATTCGCTTAACACATGTTAGGTGAGATTCCTTGGGATTGGCCTGAAATCTAGCACACATGCCAACACTAAATTGAATGTCAGGTCTGCTAGCAGTTAAATATATCAGGGAACCTATCATTCCCCTATACATTGATTGGCTAACAGAGCTTTCCTTTACATCAGCATCGAGAGCGGCAGTGGTGCTCATTGGAGTATCATACTCCTTGCATTCATCCATCCCAAACTTCTTGAGAATTTTTCTACAATACTTGGTTTGGGAGATGAAGATGTCATCTTTTCTCTGTTTGATCTGCAGGCCTAGGAAGAAGTTCAATTCTCCCATCATCGACATTTCAAATTCTCCCTGCATTGTCTTTGAAAACTCCTCACAGAGTTTCTCGTTAGTAGCTCCAAATATGATATCATCAACATATATCTGAATAACTAACATGTCCCTATCTTTATGCAGTATGAACAGTGTATTATCCAGTTTACCTCTTGAGAAATCTTTCCCTAGCAAGAAATTGCTAAGTCTCTCATACCAAGCTCGAGGAGCTTGTTTCAGGCCATATAAAGCTTTCTTTAACTTAAAAACATGTTTAGGATGTCTAGGATCCTCAAAGCCAGGAGGTTGTTCAACATACACCTCTTCTTTAATATAGCCATTAAGAAAGACACTTTTTACATCCATTTGATATAATTTAAAACCTTTCATGGATGCGAAGGCTAGAAGAATCCTTATGGCCTCAAGTCTTGCGACTGGAGCAAAGGTTTCTTCATAGTCTATGCCCTCTTCTTAGTTATATCCTTTTGCTACTAATCTGACTTTGTTTCTAGTGATTAGACCAGTCTCATCCAGTTTTCTTAAAGACCCATTTGGTTCCAACTATGGATTGGTGAGACGGTCTAGGTACTAGTTCCCAGACTTGACTTCTCTCAAATTGATTGAGTTCTTCCTGCATGGCAATGATCCAATCACAGTCTTCTAGGGCCTGTTCAACTGAAGTTGGTTCAATTTGAGACAGGAATGCTCCATACTCAACTTCATTTTGAACTTGCCTTCTAGTCCTAACACCAGAAGAAACATCACCAAGTACTTGGTCTAGTGGATGATCCCTGTGATGCCTCCTAGCGGTTGGCAACTGTACCTCATCAGGTACCGTCTGCACTTTAGGCTCATCAATGGGATCATCCTCCCCTTTTGGATCCCTTGTTGGTGTTTCTTCGGGTGGTGAAGATGATGACGATTTTGAAGTTTTTAGGTTTTCATCACCTTCTGTGGATCCTTCCCATGAGGGGTTTTCATCGTAGACAACATGCATAGATTCTTCTATAGTCTTAGTTCTCATGTTGTACATTCTGTATGCTTTGCTTCTGAGAGAATATCCTATGAAAATTCCTACATCCGCTTTCGGATCAAACTTACCCAAGTTTACCTTTCCGTTGTTGTGGATGTAGCATTTTGATCCAAAGATTCTCAAGTGGCTGATATTGGGCTTCCTTCCCTTGTACAGCTCGTACGGTGTTTTGTCCAGGCCCTTGCGAACATAAGCTCTATTGGAGATGTAGGAGGCGGTGCTCATGGCGTCTGCCCAAAATACTTGGGAAACTTTCTTCTCATTGAGCATGCTTCTGGCCATCTCAGTTAGAACCCTGTTCTTTCGTTCGACAACGCCATTTTGTTGTGGAGTTCTGGGAGCTGAGAAATTGTGATCAATTCCGTTTTCTTCACACAGCTCTGAGAAGTCATGATTTTCGAATTCTCCACCGTGATCTGTTCTTATTGCAGCTATCTTGAGATTTCTCTCATTCTGCACTTTCTTAGCAAGGACAACAAACGCATCAAAAGTATCATGCTTCGAGGGAAGAAACATAGTCCAAGTAAACCTTGGGGATTTCCCTGGATGTCCGCTTTCGGAAGTCTCTTAGCTTCCGCAAGCTCATCACTCAACGAATTCATAGTAGTCTCAAGTAATTTGTTTTTTCTTTTTAAGACTAGAACTGCTTTGGTCATTCGGTGAAACTCTCTATGAATATCATTGTAAGCTTCTTGAAGGTCAGTCATGCTTACCTCATCACCATGGACGGATTCGAAGTCTGAGAGAGTTTCTTCTTCACCATCCTCCTTAGCAACAAGACAGAGGTTAGCAACCTCTTCCTCATCGCTAGCTTCTTCATCGGAGCTGTTGACCCAGATAGAGGACATAAAGGCTTTCCTTTTGTCCTTTTCTTTAAACCTTTGGAGACTTGGGCATTCAGCTTTGAAGTGACCCGGCTTCTTACATTCAAAGCAGACAGGAGCTTTTTCCTTCCTGTAGCTCGATTCTCCTTTCTGGAATCTCCCTTTCTTCTTGAAGAACTTCTTGAACCTTCTCACCATCATGGCCATCTCCTCATCATCAATATCTTCCTCATCATCATCTCTCTCTGAGCTGGGAGCAACTAAGGCGAGATTCTTTGCCTTTGTGGTTGCTTGAGGAGTTTTTTGGGCCAACAGAGTAGGCTCATACTCAGCCAAGGAACCAAATAGTGCGGTGACAGTCCTAGTTGATTCTCCTTGGACTTCCTGCAAAATAGTAACTTTAGTAAGCCAATCACCTTTTAATACTTTTAGGATTTTATTTACCTGTTCCTTCTCAGTAAAAGTTCTTCCTAAGGCTGCGAGGTTGTTTATGAGATGAGTGAATCTGATCTCGAGATCTCTGACAGGCTCATCCGGAAGCATAGTGAACTTGTGAAATTCCTCAACAAGCATTTCTACTCTTCTGTCCTTGACCCCAGTGGTCCCTTCATGAGCAGTCTGAAGAGCATCCCACATTTCTTTTGCAGATTTAAGATGACTTATTCTGAAGAATTCTTTCGGAACCAAGGCACATTGAATCATTAGGATAGCCTTATAATTCAGCTCTACTTTGGTGTAGTCTTCTTCAGTGAATTGGTCCTTAGTCATTGGCTTGCCTTCAGCATCTTTTGGAACAAAATTCCCACTTTCTATAACGTCCCAAATTCTGAGTCCATGAGCCTTGATGTAGATTTCCATTTTGAATTTCCAGAAGGTATAGTTGTGGCCATCAAAACCAAGAGGCTTGTTGGGAGGAGTAGATACGTCAGGAAGTACGTTCTCTATTGCATCCATCACTGGATCTTTTCTTTCCAGATTCATTGGAATCAAGTAAGGAAGACCTGCTCTGATACCAAATGAATGTGAGGATGCACAAGAGGGGGGTGAATTGTGCTACAAAATAAAACTTATAAAATAAAACTTTAACACAACTTCTTTTATACTGGTTCAGTCTAACTCTTGACCTACGTCCAGTTCTCAATCCCTTGATTGAGTTCCACTAATCTACAGGTTTTGCAAACGGGTTCACCTGCAACCTTTACAACCACAAGTTTTCTGGGCTAACTTGCAACTTTCACAACCTAACTAGCTCCCCCTTACAACTTGCAAGGGTTCAACCTTTACACAAAGGTTTTACTACTAAGTTCACTTAATGAACAGATTGTGATACTCACTAATGTAGAGACTTAAATACAAAGAATACAAGATAATAATAAGAATAACTCTCAAGGTATTAAGTGCTCTCTTGAACTTTTAAAGCTTTCTGGATATTCTCAGTATTATGCTTTGAATGCTCTTGGCCTTTTGTAAATTATGCTCAGTTGTTCGCTCGGTTGGTAACTTCATAAATGATGAAGTTGTTCCTTTTATAGTAGGCTCCCATACTCCAGATGCTTGAGGGCGATAAGTCCGTTTGAATCTATCCGTTAATCCCATGTTACCGTTGTCCTCATTAATGCTCATTAATGTTTAGCAGGGTTGACTTGCTTTAGCTCTGAAAAGTAGCCCTGACAATTCTGCTCTGACAAAAGCAACTCTGACATCTGAGCACTTGTACGGACTTTGACTCTTGTACTTGCTATCGGATGGATTTTGGCTATCGGAAGTAAGTGCTTCGATCTGCAAGTGTTAGTCCAAGTTTGTGCAATGCAAAGAGTGTCCACTATCGGATGCTCTTTTGCTATCGGAAGTGAGAGCTAAGTTCTGCACACAAATGTTAGTCCCACAGAGTAATATAATCAAGTGCAATGGGAAGTGTTAGAATCTTAAGTTTTGATGAAGACTAAAATATGAAAGAATAAATCAAGTACTTAGAAAGCAATAGGTTAACATAGAATCCCAAGTGAGAGTGCAACCGGATGTGGATTTACTTCCGGATAGACTAGGACTAGCGCTCGCGGATGAATGACTCATCCCCCAGCGACGGCAAGTAATTCACTAGGGAAATAACTTAGTCCAGAAGCACTAGATATACAAAACCTTAAGACTAAGCCAGGATTCAACTGGAAGTGAAATTGCTTCCTGTTATATTTAGACTAGCGCTGGCTGTTGAAATAGATGACACTAAGCGTCAGTGAACATAAGCCACGTCTAGTAGAATTGCTTCCGATAGCTTAGTGACTAGCGCTGGCTGTTGGAATAGGTAACACTGAGTGTCAGTGAACATAAGCCACGTCTAGTAGAATTGCTTCCGATTGCTTAGTGACTAGCGCTGGCTGTTGGATTGAAGGACACTGAGCGAGAGTGAGTAAAAGTGAATATAACCCTTCATCCAGTAGTAGTGCTTCCGGATGTAGAAGTGCTTCCGGATCACAGGAAGTCATCTTAGACTAAGTAAACACCCACTGCATGTGACTATGTGCTTATATTGCTTAACTAACGTTCAAGTGCAGCACACTAAGTAGAGTTGCTTCCGGATGTGAATCTGCTTCCACAAGCAATCAGAATGTCAGAACGTTCAGAAGTGCAGTGTCAGAATGCTTTTGTCAGAGCAGAGTTGTCAGGACTACTTTTCTGAGATAAAGCAAGTCAACCCTGCTATACATTGATGAAGCATTAATTGGGCAAACGGTATGAGAGACTCAACAGCTTTTTGCTGGGCAAGGGTTTCTCAAGAGGAAAATTAGATAGTACACTGTTTATTCTTCACAAGGATAGAAATATGTTAATTGTCCAAATTTATGTTGATGATATTATTTTTGGGGCAACTAATGAAAAGCTTTGTGAAGAATTCTCTAAGACCATGCAGGGTGAGTTTGAAATGTCAATGATGGGAGAACTAACGTTCTTCCTAGGCCTGCAAATTAAGCAAAAGAAGAATGGAATCTTCATCTCCCAAGCTAAGTACTGCAGAGAGCTACTCAAGAAGTTTGGGATGGATGAATGCAAGGAGTATGACACTCCCATGAGTACCACTGCCGCACTCGATGCTGACGCAAAGGGTAAATCTGTCAGTCTGCCCATATACAGGGGAATGATAGGTTCCCTCCTTTATTTAACAGCAAGCAGGCCTGACATTCAATTTAGTGTAGGCATGTGTGCTAGGTTTCAAGTCAACCCCAAGGAGTCACACTTAACATGTGTTAAACGTATTCTTAGATACCTTGAGGGAACACAAGAGCTTGGTCTTTGGTATCCCAGAGGTAACCAGGAGTTCTTGTGCGCTTATTCTGACTCTGACCATGCAGGTTATAAAACAGATAGGAAGAGCACCAGTGGACAATGCGCCTTTCTTGGTGGTTGTCTGGTGTCTTGGGCTAGCAAGAAGCAAACCTGTGTGTCATTATCATCCACTGAGGCAGAATACATTGCTGCTGCAAGCTGTTGTGCCCAAGTGTTGTGGCTGAAGAACCAACTGAGAGATCTTGGCTTGGAGTTCCCTGAGGCACCCATCCTCTGTGACAACACAAGCACAATCTGCCTCGCCAAGAATCCGGTTCAGCACACAAGGACAAAGCACATTGATGTCAGACATCACTTCATCAGAGACCATGTTCAAAAGAAGGATGTCAAAGTGCAATTTGTTCCCACTCAACAACAGCTTGCTGATATCTTCACCAAGCCTCTGGGGGTTGATCAATTTACTTTCATAAGAGGAGATTTGGGAATGGTAAACCCAAATGAGGTGTAATTTTTCAATTATTATACCTGATTGATTAAAACCTACAACAATACTAACTTAGGCATCGGAGTGCCAATTCTTGTTTTTGCAGGTCCCCAATGTTAAATCTTAAGCAAGTGCAACCGGAAGCAAAACCACTTCCGGATGATCACCCGCTGGCACTGAATGTTGAACTGAAAGAGCGCCAGTGGCTGAACCAAAGGACACGTCACTTCAGAAACGTTTCATATCCCTCCATGAGAAGTTGTGCCTTCTCTGGCAAAGTGAAGCGACACATGTCATAAGGTGCGCCGTTTCAATTAAAACGTTTACATTACCCAATGTGTAAACATATGTTTTCATCTGAAAAGTCATGACCATTTTACCCTCAGTAACTTTGCATATAAATAGGAAGTCATTTCACTTTCACTTTTTCACTTACTCGAATTTTTACCCACATATTCTTTACACACATTCATACTCTTTTCATCTTCTTCATATTCTTCTTCATCTTCTTCATCTTCTTCTTCGCATTTCATCTCACTTAACTACTAAACCCACACAAAAATGGCCGGCTCACATGAAACAAACCCTAACACACAGAAAGTCACCACCTCCAAGAAATCTAAGTCCAAATCTGGGAAATCTGGGCATAAGCACTCTGGTAAATCTGGGCAATCCGATAAACACCATGAAGAACGCCATGAACGCCAAGAACATTCTGGGCAGACACAAGGGGAGAAGGAACAAGTCCAGGAACAGCCTGGACATTCTGGGCGAGTGCACGAACAGCCAGAGCAGACTGAGCATGAACAAGCACAAGCCAAGAGGAAAGGGAAGAAGAAGGTTCAATTCATCGAAGAGCCTTCTTCCAAAAGACAGAGGGTAGAGGAGGATGACCCTCTTGTTTATAGAGATGGGGCTTTGGAGGCCGTTTCCTCCAAGTTTGAGACAATCAAGCCCTATTTCAACAACGGCTTGTTCATCGATCTGGTTAAGATTGATGAACTAGGGTTCCCTCATCTGCGCCCTTATCTGGAAAGATACATGCCCTGGCTGGGAATCAAGCAGGACTACAACATCAACGTCCTGCGAGTATTTTGTGAGTCCCTCTCTGGGAAAGTCAAATACAAGAAGGTGGATGGGAAGGAGCAGATCCGCAGACTCACCTTCACTGCCACAGTCAGGGGGAGAACCTTCAGTTTCACCTGGAGGGATTTAAATGACTTAATGGGAATCACAGAAGAGGGAATGAACGAGTGGTTGTACCCTGAGTCACTCAAATACAGCAAGGAGGAACTCGCGAAGATCTATGACACCCAAGGGAAAAAGGTGTCCAAGATGTCTGACTCCAACAGGCTCTTGTACTATGTTTACTCCCGCATGATGACACACAAGGGGGGTAACTTCAACGAGTTCACACTGCTGGACAACCCGTGGTTCCCCAGACTTCTTACCCATCAGCCAATCAACCCCGGGCAGTTGATCAGCCTTGAACTTCACAGATGGATAGTTAACCACAAGGCTGGATTTCTTCCCTATCCCACCATCCTTGCCTTCCTCCTTGAGAAGAATTTGATCAAGGCTACATCTGACGTGGAGGAAGAGAATGTTAAGTGTGCTCCTGTGGGGGCAACTAACATCAGCAAGATGGGCATCAAGTACCTGAAGCCTGCTAAGCCCACTCGCTCAGGATCACAGGCAGGCAGTGCCTCTCAGACCTCAGTCTCCTCTGTATCTGGTGCTGGGGATCAGGAAGTTGACTCCCATCCCGGGCCAAGCCGTGCTGCGAGGGTACCAGCCACTGTGAAGGCTTTTGCTCAGGAGATGAAGGAAGAGATTCTTCTTCAACTTTCTGAGTCCTTAGTGGCCCCTCTAAGGAATGACTGTGATGCTGGGTTCCAACAGCAAGGGGAGCGCATCCAGCGACTCGAGGATAGAGTGGGTCAAGTTGAGACGCAGCTTGCCAGGGTGGATGCGAAGCTAGACCTTATTCTCCAACACCTTCAGATCCCTCAACCCCAACAAGGTAACTTACCACCACCTCCTCCTCACAACCCACCTCCTCCTCCTCCTAATCACCCTCTACTTCCCCCTCCTCCTCCTCCCAACACTCAACAACCACAGCCACCTCCACAGAATGACCAACAACCACACACATCACCAAACAATGACCAACCATCCCAGCCTTCACCCAACCATGAACAACAACCCCAAGACTCACCCCAACAATCTCCTCGCCAATCACCCCTTCACTCCAACAACTCCCCATCTCCACATAACTCCCCTACTCGCACACCACCCACCACCCCTACTCGTTCACCATTCAACCCCTCCGCCGGACCCTCCAATCCTAACCCCACCACTTCTCACACACCCATAGTCTTTACCTCTCGAGATAACCCAGACGATATTTATTACCTCCGAGACCAACCCCCTATTAGGTGGAAGGAAAAACAACTCGATGTCTACTATTCCACCTACCCCTTTGATGGCCTCTTTACCCACCCCACCTTCTTCGAAAGGAACTCCACTTACTTTCCCAACCCTCCTAAAACTCCTGAACACCAATCCTCTCCCACATCCTCTACATCTACCTCCTCACCCTCACCTCCTAAGAGATTTGGCCCTGAACCACCACCCTCCTCTTCATCCACTCCATCCCTGGCCCTCGCCCTTGTTGATGATGCCAAAAGGGGGAGAGATGCTGTATTCGCCCTTCGCCAGACCATGGACACAAGGGATGTCCTCAGCCAGCCATCCCTCTGGCTTGATGAAGACATCACGGCTGCCCTCCGCCGTGCCATGGAATCCCAGAGACTGGGTGGCGCTGAGAGCCTAATCAGAGGAGAAGCTATCCGGTTCATGTAACAGCAGAGGTCGGATGAGCAAAGGTCTAAATGGGACATGGTAGTCTTTGAGCAGAATGAGCAAACCTCACAGCCTGAGTCATCATCATCAGAGCCTCCTTCAACTGAGCAGAGTAAAAATATTGTTGAGGAAATCATGATGAAGTGGGGGCTGAAGAAGATCAACCATCCTCCCATTGTGATTGCTAAGCCAATCCCTTCTACCTTTGGAACAACTTCTGCTCCTCCTCCTCGTACTGAGCCAACATCTGCTACTCCTCCATCTGAGCCAGCAGTTAAATTCAGTGAGTCAAGAAAGAAGGCAGTTGCTAGAAAGCTTGCCAACAGAGTTGCTACCTCCACTGAATCTGCTGAGAATGAGGAAGAGACTCGATCTGCCCAAGCTGAGCAAGAGATCCCATCAGTACAAGCCATTCCAATTCTGAAGGAAGTCAAGTTGGAGATAGAAGACATGACTCCTGAAGAGTTTGAGAAGTATGGGTACATGGACAGACTCTCGTTTGGTCAGATGGCTTGCCTGGATGCTGAGAGAGCAAGTGCCAAACCTACTCAGTCAATAGGCAAGGGCAAAGGAAAGGGAAAAGGCAAGGGGAAGAGGAAAGCCCAGGAAGTTGAGGAGGATCCCAACTTCCCAGTATGGAATGTGAAGATTCGGGTTGTCCACTACCCTAATGGCGAGATCTCTTACTTCTCAGATGCAACAGGATTCCCAGGCTATGAGGAAGTTGAAAATATGAAGAGAGCCTTCGAGGAGTTTGTTGAGTCTGAGAGACTCAGAAGAGAAAGGGAAGAGGAAGAACTTCAACGGATAATAGCTCAGATTGACCAGAATGTGCATGAAGCCCAATTATCCCAGCTCCAGAAAGAAAATGAGGAGAGACAAAAAGAGAGGGAGAAGAAAAAGAGACACCACCTCTGAACCCCCACCTCAACCCTTTAACTTAGAAATTTTCTTTGATTTTCATGCATATTTCATTTTTGCTTAGTATAGATTACTTGTATATGTTATCTGCTTGTGCATTGCTAACTTGTAATCTTTTGCTTATCAATAATATTTGTCTAAGTTATTTGTGCCTTATTTAAATTATTGCTTTTAATTCTTTTATATGAACTTAATCGATAAGACTTAGTTTGTCATCATCAAAAAGGGGGAGAATGTTAGAATCTTAAGTTTTGATGAAGACTAAAATATGAAAGAATAAATCAAGTACTTAGAAAGCAATAGGTTAACATAGAATCCCAAGTGAGAGTGCAACCGGATGTGGATTTACTTCCGGATAGACTAGGACTAGCGCTCGCGGATGAATGACTCATCCCCCAGCAACGGCAAGTAATTCACTAGGGAAATAACTTAGTCCAGAAGCACTAGATATACAAAACCTTAAGACTAAGTCAGGATTCAACCGGAAGTGAAATTGCTTCCTGTTATATTTAGACTAGCGCTGGCTGTTGAAATAGATGACACTAAGCGTCAGTGAACATAAGCCACGTCTAGTAGAATTGCTTCCGATAGCTTAGTGACTAGCGCTGGCTGTTGGAATAGGTAACACTGAGTGTCAGTGAACATAAGCCACGTCTAGAAGAATTGCTTCCGATTGCTTAGTGACTAGCGCTGGCTGTTGGATTGAAGGACACTGAGCGAGAGTGAGTAAAAGTGAATATAACCCTTCATCCAGTAGTAGTGCTTCCGGATGTAGAAGTGCTTCCGGATCCAAGGAAGTCATCTTAGACTAAGTAAACACCCACTGCATGTGACTATGTGCTTATATTGCTAAACTAACGTTCAAGTGCAGCACACTAAGTAGAGTTGCTTCCGGATGTGAATCTGCTTCCACAAGCAATCAGAATGTCAGAACGTTCAGAAGTGCAGTGTCAGAATGCTTTTGTCAGAGCAGAGTTGTCAGGACTACTTTTCAGAGATAAAGCAAGTCAACCCTGCTATGCATTGATGAAGCATTAATTGGGCAAACGGTAACATGGGAAAAACGGCCATATTCAAACGGCTAACCCACCTACCAAGAGTCAGAATGTTTGAAGACTATATAAAGGAGCTCAACTTCATTTATGAAGCCAATCAATTATCTTTGACATTCTTGAAAGAAGCTAGAGAGAAAAACCGAGAAAATCTTCAAGCATTCAAAGCTGCCCAGAAAAGAGAAAGAGCATTTAACTCATTGAGTGATCCTTTCATCTACATATCTTGTACTCTTTGTAGTTAAGTCTCTTCGTGTTATAAGAGCATTAATTGTACTTAAGTGTGTAACACCATCTGTTCTTAAAGAGAACTTAGTTAGAAAAATCCTTTATTTGTAAAGGTTGAACCCTTGCTGGAAGTAAGGGGGAGCTAGTTAGAAAGGTTGCAAGTGAGCCTGAGTAAAACTTGTGGTTGTAAGGTTGCAAGTGATCCCGTTCAAAACTTGCGGTTGTAAAGGTTCCAGGTGCACCCGTTGTAAAACCTGGGGATAGTGGAACTCGGCCTGGGTGGTTGAGAACTGGACGTAGGTCAGGAAGACCGAACCAGTATAAACTCTTGTGTCGTTTTTATTTGAGCTTTTATTTTATAGCCACAATTCACCCCCCCCTCTTGTGCATCCATTACTTTCAGGAAGCATTTTTGCTATGGGAAGCTTATCCTACTTAGACTATGTTATCTAGGATCAGACTTAGCGTTCAAATGACTTCCACTATGGGATGTGTACTACATCTGCAAGCGCTAGTTACGTTCTTTTTGCTCTAAGTCATCCGGTTGTGATTTTACATCCGATTGTGTTCTAACTTAGGATATTTAACTTCATCTAATTCTTCCTAAGTGTTCATTATGATCTTTCATATTTTAGTCTTCATCAAAACTTAAGATTCTAACAGTACATTTGGTTTTAGGAGAGCTGAAGAAGATAAGTTTTTGCGAGGATCTAATAGTTGAAGAAGAATGCAAGGATGCTTGCTAGGCCAGAAGAATATTAGTGAGATGAATTTTTATACTAATTATCGTTATTTTGTTCAAGTGAATAGTTTGTAATGTACATAGGTAAAAAGCTATCACTAGAGATAGTCAATGTATATTTAACCTAAAACTATAACATAGAGTTATTTATTGAAGTATGATAAGTATATATAAGTGGTATTGTAAGTTGCTCAAGTATAGATAAATAAGAATTAAGTAGTAGACACTAATTTAGCTATTTAAGGAATTTATAAACCAATTGAGTTTCGAAATATTAGTTAAAACTTTATAAAGTGTTTAGAACCCTAGTTTACAAAAGAAAATATTTTATATAGTTTTCAAAAAGCAAGTTTTTTTAATTTCTTCGTAATTTTTTACTTCTAATATTATAAAGTGGTTATAAATTGATTAAACTACTAAAATAGAAGTATACAAAACTAGGCGTTACATGACCTGTAGAGAAATACTAGGTCCACACTTGGAGGATTAGGGCTCAAAATCCACGCCCAATCAAAATTGGGACCTTTTGTAAATATAGACAACGATGGCTCAAAATCCACACTTTTCAAACAGGATGTAACTTTTCTGTACATCAATTATATGTTGAGGTTTTGTAGGAATGGTTCTTATGCACAATTCCATATAATTGGTCACCAAAATTTAAGCAAGAGGCCTTATATCGGTAATGGCGTGAGGGTTGAGCTAAAAGACATTACAGCCCACAAGTCCAATGCTTTTATTGAAAAGCAACCTAATTCTCTATTATATTATAAATGAATCAAAGTCATTGGTTCTAAATAAACTATCTTGAACTTCATGACAAATTCAACAATAGTGCTCTGATATTTTTGAAATTTCTTTGTTTTTGGACATTGTTGGTAATCTTTGACTATTTTTTTGTTTTAGGTAGCACCAAAATTCAAGTATTGGTTTGATTACACATATTCTAAACAAGTACATGTAAATTTAATTGTCATTTTTCATTAATGATAAGTTCATACATTACCTAATAATGAGGTTTCCATAAGTGGAATTTCTTTATAAGTAAAGCAACAAGTGGAATTCCCTAACTATGGTGTTACCACTAACACTAAGGAGGGTAAAATCAACTATTATCTTTATTCTTCTCTCCAATTAAGCCTCCATGAGACCATATTATCCCTTACTTTTTTTTGTTACAATATTATCCCTTACTATCTTGTCTTATCATTTTATATGTTCTGCCTGACTGGTGATATTGTATGGTACATGTTAAGATATATGTGGGTGAGAGACACATCTAGTAGAAAAATGTAGTTGAGTGTCAGTTGAGTCAATAAATCTCTATTGTTGCCATTTACTTTGCAACTTGCACCTAGATATTGCACCTTGCACCCAGCCGCCAAAAGACGCTTCTTAAAATAACTAATATTTTTTAATAAAAAAAATAAAATTAGGGTCTAAAAGTCAATTGTGCATGGGAAGGTGTTAGACACCCTACTACATCAAGATAATAGCTAGTTACCCTAAGTTACTTGTTTAAAAATAAATATGACCTTTTAATTTTATTTTAATCACTAAAACAAATTAACATACATGCAAACTAAACAAAAATAAAAAGCAAAAAGAAAAAGAAAACGGAAAAATTAATTAACTTCAAACACTAAATTAATTTTTACATGTTTCTTAAAAGAAGTGTCTTTTGGCGGATGAACTAATATTATGGAATGTAGGGAGTATAAAGGAATGAATTTTAGGCAAATGGAAGTGGAATAATCATCATTAATGTTTAGCGATTTTTTTTTTTTTTTTTGCATTGTATGTTTAGTGGGTTCTTCCATAAAAAATTATGGAAGTGAACCTAGTTCCCTAGAACTGAAATTTTATAACATTATATCCTGGTCCTTCGATGTGCCGTAATTGTAATTGTAATTGTAATTGTAATTGTAAATAGCACGATTATTTTAGTATCCTTAATTGACCATCTTTATTTAAGGATTTCATCTAACTCGTGATGTACAAATCATCATCATTCACAGCCTGGTCCTTCGATGTGCCTTAAGTGTAAATAGCATGATTATTTAAGTATTCTTAATTTACAATCGTTATTTAAAGATTTCGTCTAACTCGTGATACAAATTAAAGCACCAATCAACAATATTTAATAAATATTCTATTCCGACAATGTCATTATTATGACGGGCCCACATACACTATTTGCATATCCTTTTTTATCCTGCAGTATTATTTCTAATGAGACATCATGCGGAGTATAACTGTATAAAGTGTATAACCCACTGTTATTTTCTTTGGCCGAACATAAGTTATATTTATTCAAAATAATGTTTTATAATGACAATTAATAGTATTTATTCGTTCTGAGAGCAGAATATTACAACTTCAAGTTCACAAGAACCGATAAATTACTATTGTTCGGGTTGATGATATCATTATTCATTACTCTATTGTTATAATCCCTTTGGTTTTAAATTAAGATTCTTTTGATTTTTTTAAGAGAAATAAATTAGAACATAAAATTATGAGAAGATAATTAGAAAAATTTTAAATTGATTAATTTTGTATACTGAATTTCTCCAAAAAAAATTAAAATGGTCTTATAAATAAATTTTTAGGATTGGGTGGAGGATTATTAATAATAATCTCTACGATTGGTCCTTGTAGCAAGTTTTTGAATTATATTCCCATGGAAACATATTAAACAGACCGATTGAATTTTAAACTATGAAATCCATATCCATAATAACCAAAAGAAAAGAAAATTCTTAAATCCCAACCCAAGTAAAAAACCAGACTAATTAGTTACACATTCTTGAGAGCTTGACCTCCTTTAGCCATTTGAACGCCATTGCCATAATCATCTCCATCAACTGCCACATACTTAGACCAGAACCAATGCGACCTCCAAACCTTGCCCATTTCTTCAATGGGAATTCCTTTGGTCTCAGGGAGAAAGTAATATATAAAGATGGTCATGACAAGCACGAAGAAGCCGAAGAAGATAAAGAGCCCAAATTTCATGTGACACAACATGGTTAGGAACACTTGTGCCACGAAGAAGGTGAAGAGCATATTCACCGACACGTTGATACTCTGAGCTGCGGACCTAATCTCCAACGGGAATATCTCACTTGGTACCAACCATCCCAGTGGGCCCCATGACCAAGCAAAACCAGACACGTAGATGCATATGAACACAACCACCACTACTGCATACCATGTTGGTAAGTCTCCCGGGGTCCCATTAATTCCAAACTTAGCTCCAATGCAAGCAGCCACCACACCCTGTTTTGTTTATCAAACCATTTACAACAATTAATTAAAAAACACTTTTGATTATTAAAACTAGAAATCAAGCATTCCCTGTTGATATAAACTCAATGAAAATGTAACAGCAACACTACACAATGGGAATGCAATTTCGGAGTCAATATTGGACATTTCTTGTAACTATTGAATACTACTTATAGCAAACCACTACCTCATATGCCATATTACCGTTAATAGAAAACCATTGAGAGAATATTATTTAAAACTCTTTGTTAATTTCCTATTTTGTTGCTCATATTACTATTATTACATCTATTGTTAAGGTAAGCTGTGATCTGTAATAAATGTTTTTATCATCATTCCTATCCATGACAAAAAACTTATAATTTCTACACAACATACTAG
Organism: Mimosa pudica; assembly: GCA_029929735.1. NCBI lineage: Eukaryota > Viridiplantae > Streptophyta > Magnoliopsida > Fabales > Fabaceae > Mimosa > Mimosa pudica. The sequence continues at coordinate 1,680,037 of JAKELP010000039.1, read as the reverse complement.
TACATTAAAGAGTTATAAATATAAACAGAGGAGGACTATTACTCAAAAAGTCAGGGAATCAAACGCGTTGGAATTGTAAATACTAAATAGAGTGGAAGTCAAATGGAAAGAGAGAAAAGTAGTAGTAGTACTCCACCTGACAAATAAGCATTTGGACACCACCTTCAAGGAAAAGCTTTCTTCTTCCCCACTTATCAACACCATAAATGGATATCAAAGTAGCAAGCATATTAACCAAACCAGTGATAACAGCAGACATGAGAGCAGCATCATCTTTAAACCCAACTGAACTGAACAGCACAGGCGCATAAAACATAATCACATTGATTCCCGTAAATTGCTGGAAGAATGGTATGAGAATTGCCATGCACAAATGTGGCCTATACTTCGTTTGTAACAAGTTTCTCCAAGGATGTTCAACTTTCCTAGACGCTTCACTAGCAGCCACCAAGTCATTGAATTCCTCGTCCACGTCATCAATACCTCGTACCCTTTGTAGCTTTTTCCTTGCACCGTCATGGTCACCTCGTTCAATCATAGAGTTTGGTGTGTCGGGCAAAAGAAGGGACCCCACTGTGATGATAAGGGCAGGTACCATTGCACCTCCTAAGCTTAGCCTCCATCCCCAACCACCTTTAATCTTGGCGAAGAAGTAGTTAAGCACGTTGGCTATCAGAATTCCGACAGTGATTGATAGTTGGAAGCCTATGTTGAGAGCTCCTCGGTATTTGTATGGGGCCATCTCTGATAGGTACAGAGGCACAGACTGAAAAAAGGTGACAAGAAAGCGACAAAGCATTATTTAGTTTATCCGTGTGGAAAATTCTAAAGTAGCACTCCAACTTGCATTTAATTATTATTAATTCGGTTTTTCTTTTTACTTTTAAATACTTCTTTTAACGTAACAAGTACGAATTTCAAATTTCAATTCGGACCGGTGGGTAATATAATCAATCATCTATCAATTAAAGAAAAGAGCAAATCGCGTGGGAAATCAATTAAAGACAAGAGGAAATAACGGATGTCACATGCAATTATGCTAAGAAAAAATTCTGGCCCTATAATGTCGCTTTTTTTTATAGTTGGAAAACGAAATAAATAATATAATAATAATAATAATAATAATAATAATAATAATAATAATAATAATGAGTTTCCACTCGACCAACAAAAAAAATAATGAGTTTCCACGTTTGTTTGTTTCCAAATTCAGCTTTTTGGTTCTCAAATCCTGCCTTGTGTAAAGGAAGGGATAATCTCGGTGTGTAAGCGTTTTATTTGGCAACCAAACAGGACAAAAAACGCCGACTGAACAGTGTAATGAGACAAGTCAACTGTAACAGACTGGCTAGCAATAACATCTCATAAATTGTAGATGAAAAGTCCTCTTCAGATTATGAGCGCTCAAATGTTTGATCTCAACTCTTATGAAAAAAATAAAATCTTAAAAGAATTATAACCACCGAAAAAATATTTATGAATGAAATTAAAATTATCAAAACATGGCTAAATAAACAGATCTGAGAAAAAAGAATCATCTCGTGTGTGATCTCGTGTATGACGGAGATAGAGAGACACACAAACAGACAAACACAAAGAAAATTTTGTTCTATAACCCAAGAAAGCATTATTAACAAAATGAAAAAAAATCAAAATTTAATAAAAATCAAAATTTAATACCTGATTGGCAAACCCAATACCAAATCCGAGCAAGATCCGACCAAGAATCAACATCCAGACGCCTTGTGCAAGGCCATTAATAAGAGCACCAGCAAAGAAAAGAACACCACCAAAAAGCATGGACAATTTACGCCCAAACTTACGTGTCACAGTCGATGCCACTAGCGACGACAAAAGCGCCGCAAGATACAGCGAAGACGTGAACATGGTAAGTGTCTGACTGTCGTACTGACAGTACTGGTTCTTGCTTTGGTTTTTCAGCTTTTGACGGAACACCTTCGGAAAAAACCTCATCAAGAATGGGTTCATCGCCGTCACACCACCTAAAAAAACGGTCCATTATATTATTTAACTTAATGGGTCACAAACAAAAACATAAACAAAGAAAAAAGAAAGAAAGAAAGAGTGTATGTATGTATGTATGTACCGGAAATTCCAATATCGTAGCCGAAGATGAGGCCACCCATGGCTGCAACAATACATGTTATGGTGACGAAGACAGTGAGGTTGCCGGGGTATTCTCTTCCGCCACCTACGGTTATGCCTCCACCGCCTGCCATTTTGGACTGACTTTTTTGTTACTGTAGAGAAAATTGAAAGACTATGATAGTAGACAAGAAGGAGAGATATATGAGATATGAGATATTGTTGGTGAGGCAAAAGGGGGTCTTTAAATAGGCGAGTAGTAGTTGACAGAAGGATGCCTTCCTAAATGAGATTGGAGAAGCGAAAATTACTTTTAGGTCCCCTATCCTATGTAGACAAGGATAACCCAAATGCCCACGGATTTGTAATTCGTTAATTGACTTCAATTACCTTTTTTTGTTGAGCAAAATCTTTAATGATAATTATCTTTTCAGCGTGAACCATTATTCGTTTTTAAATTAGGACTTTCAAAAGATACATGATGCTTGCGTATATATATGGTTCGAAATGTCAAAAACATTAAGTCAATCAACGTCACCTTTGGACAAACATGCCGTCTAAAAACATGGAGTAAAAATATGCATAAAGTTTTTGGTGGCCATTGTCATTTTTTCTATGATTTGGGAATCTCTATATGTGTTTTTGCACAATTTTCTTGTTGTACATGACTATTGCTAAACAATCGATGATAGTTGGATTAAGAAAAGTGACATTTTTTAAAAAAAATTGAAAACATTATGTTCGATGCTACATAGAAAATGCGTATGTTGGCTAATGTTGTAACATCTGAATAAATTTGGAAATAGATTTGGGAAAAAGAGATTAAAAACTGTTGGAATTATGTAAATAATATTGTTATTTCCTATTTTGTATTAAAAAAATATTTGTAGTATCTTATTCGTAATTGTAAAATGTAAATTATTATAGTATTAGGAAATAATTGTATTAGAATAGTATTAAGTTATTAGGAAATAATTTTAGGTAATATTTGTAGAAGAAAATATTTTCTTTTAGGAAGTTTTTGTATTATAAATATGACATCCTATTATAATCGGAGTACTAAGTTATTTTTGTTCACACACGTTAGCTAGCATAGCTAGGTTAATACTATGATTTACAATTATGGCTAAGATGCTACAAATATTCTTTTACAACAAAATCGGAAATAGTAGTATTATTTACAGAATTGCAACAAAAATAATATTTTCAGACAAATTGGGTATGGTTGGATTGTGTTTCCGCTTTCCTCAAATAATAATGTTTGGTCAGAAACAAAAATGTTTGGCTTTCGAGCAGGAGTTGTAATTTTTTGAACTCGTAGCATAATTTTTATTAAGTATGTCTAAATAAAATTTTCCCTACACGTTAATAGCTGTCAAAATTAGTACTGTATAATGAAGAATCAATAGGAATATTAGTATAAGCCCAAGCACACTTCTCAATAGTACTATCATTATTATATTCTTAAAGATTAATGATAAGAATTATTTTAAATTGAAAACAGAGTGCTTTCTTGAGGATGTCCGTTGTTCTTTTTGTTTATTGTCTAGGGATGTATATTCGAAACTTAAAAGGAAGGAGTGAATTGTAATCAACGTACTGCCTAAACTATATAGCATGACTGGAAATGAGCAATGAGCAAGATAATTTAAATCCGGGTCAATTTGGGTGCTTAGCTGGCCACCGTTGGATAAGCCTACGTGTATGTTTGTTAGAATTATAAAATTAATATTATTATTTCCTGTTTTGTATTAGTAGAATATTTTGAAATATTTTAATGATAATTATCAATTATAGTATAAAAAATATTTGTAGCAGAAAATTCTAATTATTAAGAAATAGTTTTAGGCAATTTTTATTGGAGAAATTTATTTTTCAAGTTTTTATATTATAAATATAATATCATAATTCATATCAATGAATTATGAATCGAAAGTCGTCTTTGTTTCTATGATTTTAAATAGAATCTTGAAATCGGATAGTGGGGTCAAAGCCTCAAAGGCATAAATTGAGAGTCTTCGTTCATATAAACTGGTCGGTGAGGGACAATACAGAGAATTCAGAATATGAGAGGAACGATGAGATTTTTATTTACACGTCAGCGACGGCTCAGATGGATGCTTCGGAGAGAATGGATAATGCTGAGTCAGAAAGTGCTTGAATTTATTTATTTATTATTATTAATAGAGGAGAAAAAAAGGGAATTGCTATATTTGGAGATGAATTGGATAACGCTGGATTGAATTGAATGTAGGTGATACGTAGGAAAATTGAAATGAAAGGAATAATGTGAATGGGCTCAACTGGATGATGATACAAAATTACGTGACTTCAATTCAAAGGCCTCAGCGAAAAAAGGGTAAGAATACCAGTTGGATCATGTGAGAATACCAGATCACTTTATACAATGAGAAATGCAATTAATTTGTTTCACATTTTTGTATTATTATAATTGCATTCTTAGAATGCTAGAGTAAATATAGGAATAAAATCATTACTTACACCCTTTCCATTCATAAGATTCATTAATTGAATTGTAAAAAAATTAATTGAATCTTTAGTATCATCTTGAAAGAATTATTAAAATGAAAGCTTAAAAGAGAGAATTATTAAAATGTGTTATAAATATCGAATGTATAAATAACCATTGACTTTCAAAATTCTAGAATGGGGATTTTGAGTACTAAACGTCACTTTTCAACTAGTTAATTCTGTTTCTGAGAAAAAAAAACTAGTTCATTATGTTATTCCATGAGTTAAAATGATTTTGAAATTCAATTGTCCCTTATCTGAAATTTCTCCAATCTTTTTTTCTTATAACGACTTATTTGTAAGGGTAAAATTGAAGATTAAGTGCCAAACAAACTTGAAATTTGCACCAAACATAATCTTTTTGGCACAAACATGTATTAATCAAATAAAAATTGTGCAAATACTAGAACTATATTAACGGGCCGTTATGACCGTTAAAAATTAATGAAGTGGTGAAAATCTAGTCACAGCAACTATTTAACAAAAATTATTATATTTTCACCTTTTTATTCGATTAATATCATTTTTGAGATACAAAAATTATTATTTATATTTGGTTCATTTGTACAATTGCTTTTTTTGCCAATCGATTTGCATAATTACTCCCTCCGTTCCTAAATATAAGATCATTTGGTTAATTTGGGGAGATTAAGAAAGACAATAAAATTACATGATCTTCCCAAAATCCCCTCAATTACTTAACTTTAAAAGGAGGAGGGGTTTTCAATTAGGGAAAAACTTACATCAAGTTACTTTCTCCAGGTTCTCAAGTTCTTTTAATATAGGAGTGACACGTGTCCTTTTATAACAACCAAGTTGTTATAAAAGGACACATGTCACTCCTATATTAAAAGAACTTGAGAACCTGGAGAAAGTAACTTGACCTAAGTAAGGTCCTTTCAATTAAAAGAGGGAGTATAAGGGTAGTTTGACCAAAACTTGAGATAAAATAGGAAGTGATATTATATTTAGGAACTTATCCACTTCTCCAAAGTGATCTTATATTTAGGAACGGAGGGAGTATTTGATATTAAATCTGTATATTTACCTATTTATAAATGAGTAAGGGATAAAAGTACTAATAAAAAAACAATGGAAGGAAATGTGTGATAAAATTAATTGATGTGTAAAATGTGTGCTGTCTTACATTTTATTCATATTCTTAGAGCCATTTTAGCTAAGTATAACCACTAGTACTAGTTCAAAAGTTTCAAAATTTTAAAGCGTTTTCTCAATACAAACGTTTTAATGAAAATTGACGTATCAAATCACAATTGTTATTAAGATATTTTAGAAAAAGATCCAAATGTAACACCCGAAAATCTTATTAATAATTACAATTGATTCAATTGAAATGAGGATCTATCATTATCATGATAATATTTTACCAAAGAGAATTAGGGGGATTTAGGCTAGTAAATTAACTTTAATTAAGAAATAATTAGGGAAGGAAAGGAAAAAATATTGGTAAGGGTGGTAGTGTCATGTACAATAGAAGGGTAATTTAGCCATTAAAAAGGACATTTTACCAATGAGTAGTTGGTTGAACTAGTAAGTGAGGTACAACCCCATAATGATGAAAACACGCGTTAAAATCCTAGAAGTGCTCTCATTGGAAGAGAGAACAATCTTTCATATGTGGGCAAAACTCCTACTCCCCGAGTCAAGACTAATCAGTTGTCAATAGACGTCAGATTAACGCGCGATAATTAACAAAAAAAGGGCTTTTTACCGATGGGTAGTTGATTGAATTGATAACTGAATCATAACCCTCATAAGGATGATAGCAAAACACTCTCATCGGGAAAGAGGATAACGTTGCCTATGCGAAACATTCCTAACAATCTAGTTCGGAATAGTCGATTGTCAATAGACTGGAATAGTCGGTGACTTCGGATTACGTGTTACTGACTCCTAGGGAGAATTTCATTCTAGGACCAAAAATAAGAATTAATTTCTCTGCAGGACCAAAACATTCTAAAATTTCTCTGCAAGACCTAGGTCCTTAAGTGAATTAAAATGTATGATTGAAAAGGCCAAAAAGCCCTTGATAGTGAAGAAGGCTTCGGCCCTTAAATGAAATAAGGTACAAGAGCTTTCATCAAACACTTTTTCCATTCTTCTTTTTCAGCAGAGATCTCTGAACCCACGAGCACACACATGAAGGAGGAAGAATGAAGCCAACTCATTTCTCATTCCCTTTCTCGTTGGAACGCCTCTGACCTCGAAGCATACACATGAAGGAATTTGTTCTTTTTACTTATTTTATGTTCCCGTTTTCTTTCATAATGTATGGCAGAAAAGAAATGAGGGTACCCATAACCCCATAAAATCCAAGGAAGTATTAGTTTTCATGTCTGAATATCATTCTTCTTCGAGTAAAATTGAAAAAGTGTATCACGTGTAAGCATGATACAGTCACATGCTTTCTATGAAAAAAATGGAATAAACAGAGTTACAGTAAGAAGATAAAGCATTTACCGTATAAAACAGAACAAATTGGAATTTCCCTGGTTGTGGTCATCTAGAAAGAACTAATAGGACTAGCTTTCCAACATAAACTATTGTGATAACATCAAGCTTGTGATTTTGATTTTCAAGACTTCGCCTATTACATATCATATTGATATTGATGTTGAAATGATTATGACGAAGTTAATGTGATTTTTTTATGCAAAAAACAAATTTGTGTAGCTTATTTTATTGTTTTGCATTAGACTTTGAACAAGTGAAATGCCCTTTTCAACAACAAAAACACACGTTTGAACAAGTAAAATGACTATTTGAACAAATAATGGTTAGTGTCAAGAACATGTTTTGCATTAGATATTGAACAAGTGAAATGCCTTTTTAAATAGCAAAAACTTGTGTTTAAATAGGTGAAATGTCCATTTGAACAAGTAATGGTTAGTGTCATGGACATGTTTTGCATTAGACCTTGAACAAGTGCAATGCCTTTTTTAACAATAGAAACGATTGTCTGAACAAGTGAAATGACCATTTGAACAAGTAATGGTTAATGTCCTTCGCAAACATGCATCAGACTTGAACAAGTCAAATGAACTTTTCAACAAGTAAAACTCAGCTCTGAACATGTGAAATGAGCATTTAAACGAGTAATAGTTAATGACATGGACATGTTTTGTATTAAACCTTCAACAAGTGAAATACATGTTTTTCCATGCCATGACCATTTCACTTGTTCAAATGTCCCATTTCACCTATTCAGAAAAGGGTTTCTATTGTTCAAAACGTGTTTTCACTTGTTCACAGTCTGATACATGTTATTCTGTGTCATGGCCTTTTCACTTGTTCAAATATTCTTTTCACTTGTTCAAAAGTGGCATTTTGTTGTTTAAAACGATATTTTACTTGTTCAAGGTTTGATGCATGTTTGTGAAGGTCATTAACCATTTTACTTGTTCAAATAGTCATTTCACCTATTCAGATGAGAGGTTTATGTGTTGATAATTAATATGAAACACAAACATGCACGATACCTTAAAAAAGTAAAATGATGATTTGAACAAGGAAAACCCTATTTTGAACAGGTAAAAAGGTCATCTGAACAAGTGAAAATTAATGTGAAATACAAACATGTATAAGACCTTAAACAAGTAAAAAGGTCATTTGAACAAGGCAAACCATTCTTTTAACAAGTAAAATGGTCATTTGAACAAGTGATAATTAATATGAAACACAAACATGTATGATACCTTGAATAAGTAAATGGTCATATAAATATAGAAATCCCTTATCTAAACAAGTAAAAAGGTCATTTGAACAAAGGAGTTCTACTACAAACATACAATATATTCAGAAGTTTTCATAATCAAATGGATATATGTCCAAAGTGCTAAAGAAATTAATAATACAAAACTACATCCAACTAGTTTTCCCCCTTGCTCAGCTTACAACACAAAAATAATAATACAGAAAAAGTAATGGTATGTAGATAAAGATTACAAAAAGGTTGAAGTTGAATACAATTGAAATTACAAAAAGCACATTGCTATCATATCAAACGAGTGATCCCCTTAATACACATTGAAATTACAAAAATCACATTGCCATGCCTTGTTTCACCTTCTGTTGGTATAGTTGTTTCACTTTGAGAAGTGTCTCCAATAGTGAACCATACAAAATGTGACACTTTAATATTCTCTCCAATTGCAGCAAATCCTAAACTAGAACATTATCATCCTTAGTGAAAGGTTGTTCTACAAGTGAAAGCTCCCCAAGCCTCTTTGAAACTCTTCCCTCAGTCATTCTTTCTCTAATGTTCATGTTTTGAAAGAATGTCACCAACGAACTCTTTGAATTTCTCACTTCTACCAACGCATGAATCATGGATGCATGAGCCAATTCTGCCAGCCTGCTGGATTATTTCTCCGCAGATGAGAAACTTTTCTTTCTTAGATACTCCTGTGCCTTCTCAATATTCCCCTCCAATTTCAACAAGAGGTGCAGTCCATCATCCCTGCTCCGGTTTCTTCTCGAAGCTGCTTAATCATTGCCACAAAATTTCAGTACCTTCTATAAATAAGACTAGTTGATCATAATTACAAGCTTTGGATTGCACAATTAATTATTTCATGGTATTTGTTCTTTTACTTTATAAACAGATAAATGCATCGCCTCTTGTGATCCTCACACAAAAACTAAGTATTGAACAAGCAAGAGCTTCAGAAATTTCTTACCCGAACCACACAACTGAGACAAATAGGAGATTAAGGCACAAAATTTCGGTCACACTCAAAAAGACATCATGTATGATTCTTACCATTCACAAATCATTTAGAAGACGTCATGTATGATTTTGAAAGGGCTATGAAACGAAGTGGGAAATCACAAACACACAACCACAGTTGACGAGGAGAGAGAGAATACCTTAGACTTCAAACTTGGAGTTCCCCTGAGAAGAAACGACCCAATCCGACGAAGAGGGAAGCTGCAAGTGAGTGGTGGGAATGACTGACTGCTTGGTGAGGAGCGACGGAGGGAGCTTCTGAGGGGAAAAGCATGGTGACGGAGGGAATGACAGTGGTGAGGATATAGACGGAGGGAGCGAGGAAGGAAACTAGGAAAATATAGTGAGGACTGAGGAATGACAGGGCTTGATGGTGATAAGATAAAATAAGGGCATTTTAGTCTTAAGCCTTACTGATTTAATTTCAGTTTGCCCCCTAGGTCCTTAAATGATGTTTCAGAATGTGTTGGTCCTGCTTTTTAATTAATTCCCAAATTTGGTCCTTAGATGAAATTCTCCCTTACTCCTAAGCCGTTGTAACAAAAAAAACGGGGGCATTTAAACATACAGCCTCTTCGATCAAAAAAAAAAAAAAAAACATACAGCCTCAACCTCTTAAACATACAGCCTCACACACACCTCCCTTCCTCATTCTCCCCTCTCGTCTTCACTCTTTTCCCTCTCTCTCTCCATTTTCTTCTTCTCCTTCACGATTCCAGCTTTCATTGTTTTGGTGAAGACTTGGTAGAATTCGGCCAAACCTCACATGCAACTGATGGTTCAGCTTCAGTTTGGGATTTTGAGTTGTATAATCACTTGGAACTTCACTCTAGCTATTATTATTCATAAATGAGTGAAGAATAAAAGAAATGAAATGCGGTTTTGAGGAATTAAGTGATTTCTCCTCTGTTTTCATTGTTTTCTCTGATTCTCCTATTCTTCTCTTTGAATCAGATTGAAGTAAGGAATTAGTACTGTATTGATGTTGTTTGTGTTAGTTAAAGCTGTTATAATTGGTTGCATGTAGTTTTACAATAATCTTTGCTGTTTTTTACTTCAATAGCCAAACTTATTTTGAAGGAATGAAGGTTTTGTTTCATTTGGGAAAGGTTCTGTTTGTTAATTTGTGAAGTGTTTGAGGTGCTTGCATGGGAACTTGGAAATTTATTTGTATTTGTATTGCTCTGACCAACTGGGTACTTAAAAAATGGAATGCTTCAAACTGTAATACCCCTATTTAGAAACTAACTTCCTATTAAAATGTTCTTCAACCATTCAACATATCGTTCTCTCTATAATTTGTTGATATTATTTTTTTGGAAAAAAGCCATAAATAAGGGTAGAGATCAATTTCGATTGGATGACTAGGATGTAATCTGATTTAATGAAATTGTGCACTTAATGTTGAGTTCCTTTTACCTATAATTTTGATGAGCACACTAAGTGGTTCCTCTAAATGCCCATTCTATGTTTTTTTAATGACAACCTACTCCCACCTTGCTTTCATTCTCTTTCTTTTCTCAATTTTTTCCAAACCCAGATTAATTTATTAACACAAATTTCCCTAATTCCCTTTGCAGAATCTATAATTTGATATTGACATCCCTTACTCCCATTTAGTTAATTGTAGTAACTATTAAGATTTTCGTGGGTTACAATTCTCTCCCCTTAAATAATTTGTTATTAACTCCACACATATCACTATTTTCTTGCATGGTTGATGGTGTACTCGAGCCTTTCATTCTCAATCAAAGTTCATAAACAAATAATCAGTACAATCAATTTACAATAATTCATTTCATTCAAAGAGACAATTTTAAGTAAATTCATTAGACTATTTAAAAATCAACCATTATATTTACAAAGGATTCAAATAGGCAATGACACTAAACTTAACCACAAGTATAAGCATTCTTCATTCTTGTCCACATGATCACGTTATTACTTGATTGAAACAAAATTCAATTATCTGTATCTTGAAAGAGACACTACCACTCTTTCGGCCAAAACAGAAAAAATACCGTGACAAATTAGAAAGTGATCTTATACTTAAGAACAAACTCACTTATCCAAACTGATCTTATATTTAGGAACGGAGGGAGTATAACTTTTGATTGTTAATATGGTGATAATATTTTTATGGACAGATTAATATGGCAATAGTGAATTCTAGAAAATCCAATGTTCATGTGAAAATATGTCAAGAATGAAAATACCGTATTTTTCTACTGAAGAAAGGACATTTAAATCTTAAGGAAATAATTCACATTCTGATATACATTGACCAAGAAAAGAAAAAAGATGTTATCATTAGAGCACATTGCACAGACAGGACAGCGCAAACTTTTTTCTCGGTCAATATATTATACATCCAACGCCAACTTTGTGCATAAACTATGATAAAATAATTCTGGCCAAAAATACTATGATAAAATAATGGGGCAATATTTAAGCGGCCCAATCCGGATCACAAGGCAGAACTACTACAATCTTAGGGTCAGGTGAACCGGATTTTGAAACCCGGCCCATCTCATATTAATACGTTTCTCCTCCACAGGATAAAGCAGATAAGGCCATCATTTGTATCTTGTAGTCTTGTTTCCAGAACATCATTTATTAACATTCCCAACCTCGATTCAATATACATCAAAAAGTGAAAAAACATAAAACCAAAACCCAAAACAATCAGATAGCAATGATGAGTTGGGTGCAACCTTGTCATAAAACTTGCCTTCCCTCAGCGAGCTTCTTTGAAATTGCCTCAAAGCAAGAAATGACGTCGTTGAGGAGCTTAATGGTTCCCCAAAGGAGAAACATAAGAAAAGTGAAATGTAGAAGCAGTGATAATGGAGGAAATGGAGAGAGGAAGAGTGAGAGGCGGTCGTTCTTGTCTATGGAAGAAGCTGGTTTGGTGGAGATTTCTGGACTCAGCACTCACGAACGCTTTCTTTGTCGTTTAACGGTAACTAATTTTCCCTCAATATGTTTTCATATACCAAATTGGAACACTTTCAGATATGTATTTTAGACTTAAGATAGAATAAGTAAAATATGGAAGAATAATAAGTTTACTTAAACACTTTTCTAGTTATCTTGATTGGTGTGTTTTGTTGGGCTAATGAAAAAATGATTTATTTTTAAATTGACTTATTTTCAATTAAGTTTGATCTTGATTTCAAGTTAGTAAAATGTGGTTTTATTCTTTAAACGTTAAATCATTTTTTGTCTTGGTTTTTGAATTTTTAAATAGGTTTTAGTCTTTGAATTTTCAGTTAATTTTGATCTTGGTCTATAAAATTTAAAAAAAATTGATCAAAAACCTTATAAATGTCGCAGAGTTGATGGATCAAAATCATAAATCTCTATACTAAAATCTACTGAAAGTTCAAGAATTTAAGTTATCGACTTTGAAGTTCATAGAACAAAACCAAACTAAGTGAAAGTTCGAGGATTAAAAGTTGTATTAATCCTTTTCCTATTTACCTTTTTTGGTGCAGATATCTTCGTTAAATTTATTGAGAGTGATATCAGATCAAGAAGGTTGTTCGATCGAGGAGCTTAACGCTGGGATGGTGTGTGATTGGTTTCTGAAAGACAAGCTGAAAAGAGAGCAGAACATTGAGTCTGCTGTACTTCAATGGGATGATTCTGAGTTCCTACTTTAATAAATTTGTCTTTGACAATTTTGATTTGAGCTCTTTTTTTGATAGAAAGAAAGTACCATATTATATGGAAACATACTTAATTATATTCGCTTGACTTGATTTGATAATTAATTAAGTTTAATGCTATCAACGTTAAATTTCAATGAATTAGTCATAGAGTGTGGGACAGGAAATCTAACACTAGAATAACTTTATAAGTGTTCTCTAAAATTCTTTTATTTTGAAACAAAAAAATATAATCCATTTCGTTGGTGGAAATTTCGCCTATGAAAAAGTTACATTGATATTTTCTATCGTTCTCTTAAGTTTGGCTGACAAAATCCTGGACTTTCATTTTCCCGGCCACAAATTTTCCTTTAAAGAATGGAAAATTGGTTCCCAAAAAATGGTGGGAACTCATTTTCCTATGCATGACAGAAGATGGGGATGAATTGGAATATCTTCTTTGGTCTTCATCATCTCTTTCTTCAAATGCATCCTCTTTGTGAGATGATCTTAGACATATTTTGTACTGTTTTAAATCTGTTGTTTTGTTAAAAGATAGTGATTTATATAGTTATGTAGTCAATTATGTATGGACCATGTTGTAACAGCCAAACCGAAAGGCGATCCAGAGGGCTTTGTGTCATGGTTCGCACGATCGGATCGGTCAGACTGATGGTCGAAACAATGACGTAATAATTGAAGAAAAATTATCTTACTAAGAATAGAAGAAAATTATGATCGTTTAATTTATTAATTTTTAACAAGAGATCATTAACCAAGAAAAAATATAGTCATTAGAAACTTAGAAAAATAAATCAATTTTTAATATCTGGCTCTGGAAAAAAGCAGAGTAAATAATAATTTTCTAGTAAAATAAACAATAATATATATGATAGTGATATATATTTATGATTAAACAATAAAATATATAAGAAGAGAAATAGATGCTTAAAAAATTTGGAATTTGCGATTTGGTTTCTTTTATGTAAAAAATAATATTAAATGGGCCGGCCAGTTAAACCCTTCAGGTTCCCGGTTTTAAGCTGGTTCTTAGCCTGTCTTCCGGCTCAAACCGGCCGGAGGTGGCTTCTGGTGGTGGTGGTGGTCAGAAGGTGGTAGTCGGCGGTGGCTTCTAGGGGTGGTGGTTTGGTGGTGGTTGAAGATGTACATGCATGGGTTTAGGCCTTTGGGGTGACTGTTTGTGAGAAAGAACATTTCAGTACTTTTACAACTTAAATTTTAATTATCTCAATTCAAATTCAGTGTCTATGCTCTCCTGTCATCATGCCACGTAGGCAAAACTGACAAAGTTAGTGCCACATAAACATACTTAACACCGTTAATGCCATATTTTGGTCCTTCTGAAACTAAATGGACTAACCTTATCAACCAGAGGAAACTATAGGACCAAAACCTCAGTTTTTAAACTATAGAAACCAAAACCCATATTGCGGGAAACTTGGTTTAACCCTTTTCTTCCCCATTTTCTCTCCTCTCCCATTTTCTCTCCCTACCAAGCAGTGGAAAATGTTCTCCCTTACCCCTTTTTCCTTTCCCATTTTCCTTCCTCTCCCAAGCATGCCCTAAATGACCATGGAAAAGGGTCTTAGAAGGACAGACACCGTATTGACACGTGACATGATAAAACCTCAATTACCCATCCATATTCAATTGAAAATGCTGCAGCCATGTGTCTGATCCAAGTATTAATCATTTTACAAATACAGGCACAATACCTTTTCTAAGATATACTCCCTCTAGTCCCTAATACAAGAGCCCGAAAATTCCCTAATATAAAAGCTCATCTCACATTCTTTTCTCATTTAATGTGTTTTTTCCTACTTTATCCCTAAGTGCCTGTTTGGTTTGAAGGAAAGGGAGGGGAGGGAGGGGAGGGAATGGAAGGGAAGGGGAGGGTTTAATATTACTTTGTTTGGTCTGATAAGAAGGAGGGAAGGGAATGGAAGGGAGGGGGAGGGTTTAATGATCATTTGTTTGGTTAAGAAGGGGAAGGGAAGGTGATAATGATTAATTTACCATTTTATCCTTATATGTTAATTCATATAATTGCTTGTCATATAAAATAAATTAAATTGATTATTTTTTATAATGAATTAAATTGCTTATTTAAATAACAAGCCTATGGAACTGTGCAGATGGGTAAGAAAATGGATTATTTATTAAGAAAAGATGTGGGAGTTTTGGATTGTTTTCAACTTGAATATTAAAAATGAAGGAGAGATTGTTTTCAACGGAACCAAGAACATCCTCACCTTCTCTAACTTGTAGAAATTGTGTTTTCGTCAATGTTCAGGATATGTTGAATTGATGGTAATAATGAGAAAGCTTTGTTCTATTATTTTTTAATCACTCTCTGATGTTCACCATTAATCTGTTAGTTTTTTCTGATGTTTTATAAGCTGGGAAAAAGGGGGAAAAAGAATGGTCTGATGACATGAGGAGAAAGTTTGTGGCTTTTCTCACCTAGGCATTTATGGAAATATTATGAAATAGAGGGGGCAATTTAGTCAGAAGTTTTGACTCCCTTCCAAATCCCCCAATTTGGAGGATCCAAAATAGAAGGCTTGAAGGGGATGGGAGGGAATATTTTGAGCTCCCTCCCCTTCAACTTTTTAAACCATGCAAGAGGAGAGACTCATTTTCCCTCCCCTCCCCTTCCCTCAAACCAAACAGACCCTAACTATCTTTCATATTTATTAATGTTTATGTATTTCTCTCTATTAAGATTTTCGTCCGATTAGCCTTTGTAATGTGATTTATAAATTGATAACGAAAATCATAGTTAATCGGATTAAGCCTGTTATGTCGACTATTATTTCCCCTAAACATTGTAGTTTTGTTTCGAGACGTTTGAGCTCCGACAATATTATTGTTGCTCAAGAGGTGATTCATACAATGAAAACTATGAAGGGAAAGAAAGGTTTTATGGCTGTAAAAATTGATTTGGAGAAGGCGTATGATATAATTAATTGGGAATTCGCTATTAATTGTTTAAGGGAGGTGGGAATTCCGGAGAGCTTGATCTTCTTGATTCAGGAGTGTATATCTTCTCCCTCTATGCAACTATTGTGGAATGGTAGTAAGTCAAATGTTTTTAATCCTTTCCGAGGTATTAGACAAGGTGATCCTTTGTCTCCGTTTTTATTTGTGATTTGTATGGAGAAGTTGGCTCATTTGATTCAGTCAAAT
This sequence comes from Mimosa pudica, assembly GCA_029929735.1. Classification (NCBI taxonomy): domain Eukaryota; kingdom Viridiplantae; phylum Streptophyta; class Magnoliopsida; order Fabales; family Fabaceae; genus Mimosa; species Mimosa pudica. The sequence goes on along the minus strand of JAKELP010000039.1, from coordinate 1,663,789 downwards.
ATTTCATCTGGAAACTGGAGACCAATTCGTCTTAATAAAGGGGGACCACCATTATCTCATTTGTTTTTTGCTGATGATTTGATTATTTTTGCTGAAGCTCGTTTAGACCAGGTACAAGTGATTAAAGATTGTCTTAATGTGTTTTGCGATCTTCGGGTCAAAAGGTAAATGAAGGAAAGACAAAAGTTATCTTTTCTCGCAATATTAATCATAATATTAAATCTCAACTAAGTCATAGTTTGGGATTCAATATGTCTGCTGATTTGGGTAGATATCTTGGGGTTCCTCTTCATCATGAGAGGGTTTCTAAGTCAATGTATCAATTTACGGTGGATAAAGTAAAACAAAGATTGGCTAGCTGGAAGTGTCATTCTTTGTCTATGGCAGGGAGGAATACTCTTATTAATTCAGTGGCTTTGTCTATTCCTAATCATGTGATGCAAACGTCTATTATTCCTGTTGCTTGTTGCGATGAGATTGAGAGGAATGCCCGGAATTTTTTATGGGGTTCAACAAGTGATAAGAAAAAGGTTCATTTGGTGGCATGAGACAAAGTTTGTTCTTCGAAAGTGTGTGGTGGATTGGGCCTTCGTCATGCTTCTCTTCAGTATAAAGCTTTTATGATGAAAGTGGGATGGGGGTTGGTGAATAACAAGGATGCATTGTGGGTTCGAGTAATTAGAAGTAAATATAATTGTGGTCAAGATTTGATCCCTAATATTCGAACAAAGAAGACAGGGTCTAGAGTGTGGAGTGGAATTAAAGCTGTTTAGGAGAATGTTAGGGATGCGATTGAGGTTGTTCACAGGAATGAGGAGTATAAAGTTAGATGGAAGCTGGATAGAAGTGGTGTTTTTTCTCTAAAATCTGCTTATAATTCTATTGCCAAAGATGGTCAGGAGGGAAGAAGTTGGCAAAATATTTGGAAGATTAATATTCCTCAAAGATGTAAAGTTCATATGTGGGTCTCTTTGCATGATAGGTTGCTCACGAATAAGTTTTTATGTGATCGTCACCTCCATCCTGATGGTGTTTGTGGGTTGTGTAAAACTAGTGTTGAGAATTTGGGCCATGCATTTCGTAATTGTGTTAAGGCTCGTGAGTTTTGGCTTAAGCTGGAGATTTCTATTCATGATCTAGACTTTTGGGAGAGTGATGTTCAGACATGGTTGAAGAGTAATTTGAAACTTTCTCGCAGGGCAGATATAGAAAATTGGAAAGCTATTTTTTGTGTAGCTTGTTGGTTAATTAGGAGGAGGAGAAATGAAGTTGTTCATCATAGATCTTGCTCTAGTGTTGATGATGATGTAGCGGAGGCTATAGGTATTGTTCGGTGTATGGCGCGGGCAAAGAAGTTTCTGGGCGGTTATGGAAGTTTTGCCAGACATGGTAGGTCAAAGCAAGTTGTAGATATAGTTAGCTAGTTAGTTAGTTAGTTTTTTTTAGTTGTTTTGTTTTGTTTCTTTTTTATCAAAAAAATGTATTTCTCTCTATTAAAAGTATCATAATAAATATGAACAATATTGAAAAATAAGCATTAATTCCAAACACTCAACTAACGTTCACATGTTTTCTTAAAAAATGTTTTTTTGGTGGCTGACTCTTATATTAGAGTCCAGAGGGAGTATTTCAAAAATCTGCTGCTCAGGGTGGATACGTAACGTCAATTTAATGGTCCTGAAAACCATAATACATCCTTCTTACACTCCCTGACAAAATCTATCCATTTCCATTCAGGAAATAGGATTGAAAACTTTATAGAATATAAAATTTTATTTCAATTACAGAGACACATAAAAATGAATACTGAAATGAGTGAAATCAATCACTTCAACGTGTATCTTGCAGATCTAAAATGTGTACTCTACAAATAATCTGTACAAAAAATGAAGGCATCTAGGAAGGCCAAGAAACGGCAGAGGCACTGATATTTCAGCAGGTTCGATCACTTATTCCATGTAAGATCTTCTATTTCCTTTATAGCTGTTCTCATGCTGTAAAGGGCCATTTTCTTCATCTGCTTTAATCATAAAAAAAAGGATTGGAAAGAGAGACTCTAGTCAGTCCCATGAAATCAAATATCTGATGAAAGCAGGCCTGACAATAAAACATACCTCCAACTTGTCCACTAGTTCTCTCTCTCCTTCAGGAGGTAGGTGGATTCCATCAATCAACTCAATAGACTCGGTAACATTTTCAGGTGATACAAATTCAAGTATCACATGAACACAACACTACATGTGAAGAAATAAATGATTGTCATGCATCATACAAATGTTAAATTAATACAATACAAAATGTAAGGAAAAATGAAATATTTTACAAAGGCAAAACCTTCATCAGATTTCTACCATAAAGCATGTCAATCTACAACAACGGGTAATCTTTGTTGAGTTTTTCCACAGACTAAGGTGCAAGTCTTTTATAAATTATTGGAAATTGTTTGCAAATATCTGATAAACTCAACGAATGTATATTTGTATTCAATCAAAGAAATCAATACAAAAATGGCAATCAATATGGAGAAGCCAACGTCGAGACACCACTCTCCACTTTACTACAAAATAGCATACTTGTATTCTTACATTCTGTTACTACTTATACACTCTAACTAACTACACTCTACAGGCAAGTCATCACCTACCCACTCTTTTTACTAAAACAGACGCTACTCAGGCCCACTAACGAGCTCTTCTTTTATAATGAGCAAAGTCTGGCCTAGTCTCATCACTATTGTGTAGTAGAGTGGAGAGTGGTGTCTCGAATACAATAGACACTACTCTCCACTCTACTACATAATAGCATAACCATATTCTTACATTCTGTTACTAGTTATACACTCTAACTAACTACACACTACAGCCACATCATCATTCCTACCCACTTTGCTTACAAACACAGACACTACTCAGGCCCACTAACGAACTCTTCTTTTATAATAAGTAAAGCCCGGCCCAGTCTTGTCAATTCTACCGTGGCTGTAGAGTGTAGTTAGTTAGAGTGTATAAGTAGTAACAGAATGTAAGAATATGGTTATGCTATTGTATAGTAGAGTGGAGAGTGGCATCTCAAATCTAACAATCCAAACTTTTTAGTTTCACTCAAAATGTAAAAGCATATACAATAGGAATGGATTTCTTTTTTTGGTGAAAATAGGAATGGATTTCTAGAGCAAAAGTAATCTACAAGGCTTCTGTTAGTTCGAAAATTTATGAGCAGAGAGCAACCACTTATGAGTAAACCAGACTACTGGATCTTTAAATGAGCAGATCAGGAATAAAGCACATTTGACGCAACCACTTATGAAGGAGATATCAAATGACTTCTTGTTTTTATCTCAAGACCATTCATGCAGGATGTAAATACCAAGAATCGCTCTCATTTGAGGTAAATGAGTCCATTGGCCAAATATTCCCCCAATATATGCGTACACAAACAGATAAACATAGTACAATAATATCAAATCAATGCAAGAAACCTTTGGGTTTCTGATCTGGTAGGGACATCCAGCAGGAATGATGACAGCCTCTCCAACATGTTGCTCAAAAGACCACGGTTCAATTTCTGATAACAGCATAGATGTGTCAATATAGTTATTTAAGATTGGAACAGACAATCAAACACAGAAGTATGCTTACCAAACTCCTCCTTAAGCCTCATTTTGTGGGCATCATCAAGAAAGAAGCTCTGATCTAGAATTGGGTGAATCATCTACAATAAACAGATACAATCACCATCAACTCATACAAAGCCCAACTTATCATTTTCCAGTACAAGAATTACCTTGTTCTTGTAGTTATGGGTACCAGCAAATTCAATACAATGTCTTTTAAGGTATTCTATCAGTTTTGGAACATCTTGCCTGCGAAATACATCCCACTGAGCACCAGAATGGTCAGCCAGGTTACTATCCCTATCGTTATTCGAGCTATCACTGGAATATCTGGGATTATCAAGTGTAGACAATGGAGTGTCCTGCGCTGTCGCATGAAGTATTGATGATTCATAATATGAATCTGTATCTGAATCACATTCTCCACCCTGGGAAATATTACTGTTTGAACCCTTACTTGCTGCTTTTCCTGAGTTGGCAGAGATAAATGATGTTCTGCTGACTCTCCGGAAGAAATCCCTTTCTTCTCTAACCATACTCTGAACTCTATCTTGTTCCCTGTCTTCAGTATGCAATAATGAGTCTTCTTTCAAACTGTTTCCCATTATCTGCTGAGAAATAATTTTGGGAGACTCAGTTTGACATAAATTTCGGTGCTTTTTCAACAACTTTCTTATTTTAGTAAGATGTTTTGAAGAGAGAGGGCCATCTGTTGAATGCGCCATAATATTAACCTGTAATTACAAATCACACATTATAACTTATTAGCTCCACAAGCTTCTTTTCATGTTCAACATACTTGTATCACGTCAGATGACATCTTAGTCATAAAGATCAAATTGATGAGCATATGGGTACACAATGAACTTTTCACAAAAAACGTGAATGGTATAGTCATATAGACATTTTGGTCAATTGCATAACCCATGGAGCACACGAAAGCATAACAAATCGAGTGATGCAAGCATAGAAAGAAAGGAATCATACCACATCATATGATTCGTAACAGAGTTTTGTTACAGAATCCACTTGTTCATCCGCACAGCCATATGACATATAGACAAATGGCCCTATGTCATGTTTTGCACTGCCTTGTGGAATATTCGCTGCTAAATTCAGAATACCAGACATGGGATTTATGTATTCTTGAAGGGGTAAAGCAGCAATCACTTCGGCGAAATGAGTTGGAAACTGTTCTCTGAATAGTTGGGAAGACAGCAAACCCTTCAATTTCAGCATTTCATGCAATGTATTTTTCTGCGGCTGACGTCTTAGAGAGCCAGAAAAATACTGTTTGATGTTTATTTCAACCTGCCACAGGATACAAGTAACATACATATAAATGACATTTGGTTCAATGGCATATCCATCCTCTCTTTTTTTTTTTTTGTGTGGAAGGAGGAAGTAGGAAAGTGGAATCAACTAACAAGCATTTAAGGCAGTGTGCCCCTTAGGCCCTTACCCAATCACACAACACATACACTATTACATTACACTGTGAAGAAATATGAGCAACTACCAACAACCCATATCCATCCTCTCTAAGATTGAGTTGAAATACAATTTTGAACAGGCTATGTGTATGTTTGTTAGTACTTCAAATACTAACAAACATACACATAGCCTGTTCAAAATTGTATTTCAACTCAATCTTAGAGAGGATGGATATGGGTTGTTGGTAGTTGCTCATATTTCTTCACAGTGTAATAAAATTTAGTCCATGATCACAGCTAATAAGCCTAATTAGAAATTTTGAATATAAATATTGAAGAGAGCATCACTTTTCCAGCAAAACTAACATATCATTGACTTAGTAAATCAATTTAGAACTGCTGTTCTGTATGGTTTTATTTGATCAACTAACCTCACACCAATCCAAACAAGTTTCAAGTAAGTCCTTATCATTCTGATATCTTGTGATAGTCTGCTCGAGATAAGCACAGAACATGACCAGCGGATCCCAGCACTGGTTTGATTTACATTGGAGAACATCTCGCACTACTACTGGATGGCCTTTTCTCCAGTGCTTCTGAAAGTGTTCAAAATTATTACGATTGATGTCCAAAACTGTAGGATAAAACAAGCAATTATCATCTGAATCTCCTCTTAAAGCTGCTTGTTGCCAGTGTTTGTATCTACCAATCTTATTATCAGAATCAAGACAAAGTGAGCAGCTTGAACTTTTATCCAATGATGCAGGAAAGTCATAGCAGCAACATATTTTTTCAGCTTTTGTTTCCATTTCTTTGATCACACTCAAATCAACAAAGGAATCACCACAGCCACCAAGCTTGGTGGGGGGAAGAGACAAAGTTTCAGAACCATTACAAATTGTGCAGTCAGGTGATGAAGTAGCACTCAAATTGCCATCACAAATGACATGCAAAAGGTGATTTTCACCGGCAAATCCATCCTTTAAGTTATTGATTATCCTGGGCAACAATGAGCTAGCTTATTGAATATCATGAACTGAATGCCAAATCCAACCAAAAGTACATAATAATCATTTAAACTTTCTTAATGGCATAAGCAGAAGAGAGATTACCCGCAATCTTGTTCATTACAGCGAAACTCAACCTCTTTGATTTGAATATCAGAGCTACTTTTCTCTGTCATACAGGAGGAACACAGGTCCATCATACACAATCAACAATGGTGAACAATAAACAACAGATGAAAAAAGATTATTAGTACCTTTACTTTTCACTTCTGGTTCTAGTTCAATATCAGGGTCTTCACTGATTTGTTTTAGCACAGGAAGAAGCATGCAAATCATATAGTGGAAACACAAAATTCTGTCAACTCTGCTTTTACATGCCAAATACTCCTACAATACAAGGACATAAACTCACTAGTCAGAGTATGCTGCAAAAGAAAATATTGATTGAGCCACAAGTCATTCTTCTTTGATGTCAGACCTTACTTTCACTGTCTTTACATTGACTTGCTAAGCAGTCTTGACAAGAGCACGTCCCTCGACAAACTGGACATGCCATCTTAACTTCATTTTGAGTTTCAAAGTACCTACAGATATTTCATAATAGAGTAGAGTAGCATCTCAATTATCAGCCCCAGTTAAGAAAAAAAGCATAAAAAAAACAGGACAGGTAAAATTTGTGGTACTTATGATTATTGTTTAGCCCTATTCCCTACAATGAAGGTCAGCTAAAAGAAGATAAATAATAAAGAGTATGAAGATCCCAACATCTGATTATAATCCTGAAAAAGGAGTATCCATTAAACTTAAGAAACCCTAGATCTGTATCACCAACAATCTCTTGCCTGAACTAATCAAATCAGAGCTTCATAAATTCTAATTCCTGCATTAGCCAATGATTGTGCTACACTATGAACTTTTTTTTACCATCTTACACTCTGAAATCCGAATCCAAAAAGTTCAAATGACATCTCAATAGGAACTAATAGTTAGATAAAATAACCACACAATGATCAAATTGTCACAGGAAATCCAACATCCAAAACAAACATAATTCAGCATTGACAGTAAACAAGTAGCAGCATGAGTTTACGCACAAAAGAATTCATGCAAAAAAAGTAAAGTAAACAAACCGCTCTTTGATGCAATCCAAGCAAAAGAATTCATTTTGACAACTTGAACATTTAATGAGATTCCACGAGTCACTTTTCTGGCACCAATGACACTTCTTCCTCCTAAACTTCTTCGAATTTCTCCCACGAGGAAATAACTACACAAAACAATCAATCAAACCCCCATTAAGTACTCCCTCTGTTCCTAAATATAAAATCACTTTTGAAATTCAACCTGTTCCCAATTACAAGATCACTTTCTAATTTTTCCCAACTTTTTCCCAAATTAACCCCATCATACTCATCTAAAATAACAAGAGAGGGAGAGTGAGTATAACGGTATATAGTTGGGACAAATTGGTAATATCATGTATAAATAACTAACTTAACTAACTTCCTTAATCTACTCAGACTAGCGAAAGTGATCTTATATTTAGGAACAGAGGCAGCATTAAAGAAAAGAGTGCACCAAATTTCACAAAAACATCCCCTCACCTTGCCAGAAGGAGCCTTTTCCACATTCTTGGACCTGAAGAAACGTGAGGTAACTCCCTTATCATCAACCCCTACTTCCACACCACAATGTGCACCAACATTGTTACAATCTTGGCCCATTATTGATGGTGTAGAAATTGCCATAACACCATTGGCTAATTCCCTACTCATCTCTCCCTCACTGTACTGCACAAACCCTTCCTCTCCTTCATTCTTCTCCTTCTCCTTCTTCTTCCTCTTACTCTTCTCAAGTTCCCTCTTGAGAACCAACCTTATCAACTCCAACTGCAACCCTCCTTTCTTCACTCCCTTCTTCTTCTTCTTCACAGGATGAGCATCACAAGAAGAATCCCTAATTTTCACCTTCTTCCTCAAATTCTCAACCTCGTCGAGAACAACAACGTTGTTGTCAGGGATATTATTGTCATTGTTGTCGTCGTTGTTGCGCTTTCGGTGGAGCTTGAGGGATTCGGGAACCTTCTCCTTGTACTGCCGATGGCGGCCCTGCAGATAGTGAATCTGGCAGAGCTTGAGATTGTCCATCACTCGCCGGCGGCACCGCCATTGTCGGCCGTCCGTACGGCTACATCGGAGATGGTCGGGCACAACTTCCTTCGCCTCCGCCATTCAAGGTTTGTCGCCGGCAAAGCAAAAGATGGAAGGAAGTCACAGAGACTCACAGGGGAAAAATAATTAAGGGCTTTTTTTTCTTCAAATGAGAAAAGGAGAGTTTATTACTATTGTTTAAGGATTGAGAACTTACAAGCGGCCTAGGGCCTACCCGTGAGATGTGTAAGATATTTTTTTTTTCAATGAAATAGGAGTATAACATAACGTCTCAATATACTGGCAAAAAAAAAAAAACATAACGTCTCAATATATGAATTATTTTTTATAAAAAATCAATATATGAAATTACTCCCTCCATTAATATAAGAGCCAAGTTTATAAGGGCCAAATTTAAATGATTTTGGTAGTTATCTCATATTCTATAAGGTTGGTAAAGAAAAATGACACATTCTCTACTCATTTAATGCATTTTTTTACTATTTTACCCGTAACTCCCCTTCATATTTGTTAATGGATAAAACTTAGATCAAGTTCCTTATGTTCATTTCCTCTAGTTCTCCAATTGAAATTTGACACATGCACAATTATGACACATGAGTCTTCTCTATCACATACTGTGTTACCTAGATTTCGTATAATCTAAATAACTTTAATAAAATAAATATATCATGTATCTAATATTGATTTATTAACATAAAATGTAAAGCAAACAGAAATTATTGATTTCCAGATATGAACCTGAGTAGTAATATTAAGCTCTTAGGCTGGATTCAGTAATATGAACAGTAATAAGAAGTAAATATAGTAAACGTGGATTATAAATTGGAAACAGTAGGAATAAATCAGAGATAAGACGAAATATGATAATTAATAAGAAATAATAGAGATATTATGAGATAAGAACTGGAATAGTAAAGCATAAAGCATAAACAAATATTAATGGATAGAACCTGGCGAGCTTTATTGAATTGGATAATCAGAATACAAGATGAATAGCTGGTTACAAGAGATCTCTCAATACAAGAAAGTAAAAAGTGATTGTGTTCTTGCTCTCAGTTATTCCGTACACTAAACCCTAGTTTGGCCTATCTTATATAGCCTAAGCAGCTCCACTTATTTCTCCCTGACGTTATGCCAGGTGTCCACCTCGAAGAGCCGTTGAGCTGCCAGGTCTCTAGCATGACCGAGTCTTCAGCCCGAGATCTCTGCCTATGATCTCGGGCAGTTGCACTGACTGGGCGCACTTCTAACAGTCCAACCTTCCACCTTGTCAATTAGCCGTTTATGTGCCTCTTCATCTTCTCCCAATTCATTAGCAGGGTCGGGTCGTCAGCCCGAGACCTTCGCCTGGAATTTCGGACAGTTATGTTGACTTGACTTAGCTTCACCAGATCAGGTTTCCACCTCCCGAAATTTGTGCTCCACTAACACCCATTTCGAAATTCAAGCTTCTGTATGTTACGGTTAGTCGTCACGGCGTCCTTCCGTCATCTCATATCGGGCCGAACCCATATTAATCTTTAGCGAGCCCAGGGGAACACATTTACTCCCCCAGCTCCACGTGTCAAGCTTTGTGAGGCTCGGGGAGGTGCATTCCTTTGTGTCTCAGGTTTGGGCGAGCGGCTATTGGACGGTCTTCGATGGTTTGAGATATTTCGGGCAGGTGTTGCATGTTCTCCACGGGCTAAGTCAATAATCTGCGGTTTTCAGGGATCAGAGAAGATGTTATTCTCCGGGAGGTAGTCAGGTAATGAGCTTCCAGGAGTTTGAGAAAATCGATTGGAAGAGATGATCGATTAGTTTTAATAGTTCCTGTAGTTAACGTTGGTCGCACTTGTTTGATGCTCAAACATTCATGGTAAGAATATATCAAGCCGCAAAGTAAGACTTCTGAGATTTTGATGCTTTAACTGAGGGCTTTGACTGGAATGTTTTGAAGAAAACTTTGATGATCTGAATGAGGATGTAGTGGTTGAGCTAACTCGATAGATTATGATATCATTTTGAGGTCTTTATCAGAGAATTGATCAGGAGAGCAGGAAGTTTCTAAACGGTGGACGTATGCTTAGAGAAGTTTTGTACTCCCCCATTGCTGCAAAGGTGGTTTCTTATGAGGTGTTCTTTGGGCATAAGATCTGCGAATAATATGCTTATGGAACATAGGATTTGTGAACAGGATATTCTTAGGATCTAGGACAAGATGTTCCTCTAAGAGAGGATTTGTGAAGAAAATATTATTGAGACATAAGATATTCGAATATGATCTTGAGTTGCAGGATTTGTAGACATGGTATTTTTGAAATACCAAATTTGTGAATAAGGTATGAATAGGGTGTTTCTGAGACTTCTTGTGAAACATGATTAGTTGGTATATAGACCAAATTTTGTTGATATTTGTAATCTTCTCAATGACTTTCTTGGTCATGAAAATATGATTATATGTGTTAGAAGTTACCGGAAACAATATCTGGAAATTCTGGCTTTGTAATTAAATTCTGAATCTGGGTATCATCTGGGATTTCCTTTGAAATCTTTGGAGTAATTTTGCTTTTAATTCTGTGAAATAAAAGTAAGTAAAGAGGTAATTAGCATAAAGGGGGTTAACAAATGAATAACAAAAATGTTATTCTTATTTTTTTTGAATGAATCATCATTCTTATTCCCCCTAAAAAGGTTAGAGACTGAATACAATATGTAATTAGTTTTGAATAATTTGAATTGGTAAAGGTTTCTACCTTTTTTGAATTTGCAATCTGGAGTCAACCTGGACTTAAATGTCATCCATTATGACCTTTGTGTTTCCTGGATTTTTGTAAAGTCACAGATAAGAATTTGAATTTTCTAGATTTATTTTGAAACTTAGAAATTAGATTTAGATTAATTAGTACCTGAGAAACTGTGACTTATCTCCCTTATTCTGGAGGACCTTCTGAGAAAGGGAGCTGAGATCTGGAAATTCTCGAGAATCACTCTGGACTGAGGTGCTGATCTCGTCGTCACGAGGGCACACACTGAGATGCTGAGTGAGGTTTCACGGTCCAGGTGAACCTCAATTTTGAAGTTTTAGAAATCTGGGAAACTGGATGGAGAGGTTGTTTCCTCTTATTGCCTTGATAATAAGAATTTGTCTTATCAAGGACTAGGGCACTTGACCCTTTCCTACCCTTTATGGGTAGTATCTTTTGAGATGTTTAGCATTCCAGCTTCTTGGTAGGACATTCCCTTGGGAGTCCTGAAGCTGATAAGAACCTGGGTCTGCTATTTCTTTTACCAGGTGAGGCCCTTCATAATTAGGGCTGAGTTTTCCTTCTGATGATTCAGGAGTGTTTGGGAACACTCTTCTGAGAACTAATTCACTTATCTGGTATTTGGATAAATTGTATAGCAAGATAAGCTAAATATTAGGATACATTAGATAGAATGATAAATTAGATAGCACGATTAGATTAGATAGCAGAATTAGATTAGATAGCAGGGTAAATTATATATCATGATAAATGAAATAAGAGTATAAATTAAATAACTAGATAAATTATGTCTTGTTTGAAATAATTCGATTACAATTTGTAGATTTAAGATGTAAGATAATACAAGTAAATTGACCTGTGATCAGGATGAATCTGATGTTGAAGATTCTTGATCAGGGTGATCCTGAGATTCAGGATCTTTGTCTTCTTCTTCAGGATCAAAGCAGGCATATCTGGCTGCATGGTCTTCTTCCCAACGCATCTGGTTTTCAGCTTTGCGCATAACCCCAGCGTAGGTATTGCATGGGTGTTTTGTCAGTTCTTTGTAGAGGTCTAAATCTACAAATATTCCTTTACGGAAGGCGTTGATCAAGGTCTCTTCATCAGGTTTATCTATAGTGAGCCTCTCTGCGTTGAAACGGGTAACCCAACTACGAGTGGTTTCCCCCGATACATATGCATCTGGTATAAGTCAGCTGATGTCTTCTGCATCCTACGGCTGCTGGAAAACTGCTGAGTAAATTGCTCTTGCAGTTGAGCAAAGGATGATATGGATCTAACAGGCAGTTTGATGAACCATTTCATGGCTGGGCCTGTCAAGCTCATATTGAATCCTTTGCACATGCAAGCCTCTCTGGTTGAGTTTGATATAGGAGCTGCTAGCATCCTTTGTTTGAAGTGAGCCATATGCTCATCTGGGTCACCTGTCCTGTCATATTGATTCATTGAGGGATAGGTGAATCTCTTTGGTAGTTGAGTTTCCGTGATCCACCTTGCAAAAGGTGAGTCAGCATAACTCGTCTGGGCGTACTTAGGAGTTGGTTTTGGTGCTCCTGGGACTTGTTGAATGATCTTTTTCAGCTCCTCGATCTCACGTTCCATTCTGATCATTTCAGGATTTTTCTGGTCGTGAGCACCATCTGAACCTCGAGATTTGGAACCCGAGTTAGATGTGCTAGCACTGCTGGAGTTTTGACTCCCGCCAGGGTTTAGTCTGAACTTCTCATGTCGTGCATGAGAATGTCTGTGATGGTCACGAGGAATTTTAGTTTTGTGCTTCTGGTATCCTCCTTCCTTGTGGCCCATAGTTTCTTGCCTTCTTTGCTGGTGTTGGAAACCTTCTTGGTGAGGAATTTTTGTTCGTGGACTCTGGAAAAGGCGAGTTTTACAGCTGCCTTTATTATTGCGTTTTGGGATTTGTGCTGTGTGAACAGCATAGTCTCGTATGTCTTTGTTCAGGGACTCGATCAAGCGAGTGAGATAAGCTTGTTTCTCGTACAACATACGCAGGTTTTGTGCTGGGTTATTTTCATGATCGAAATTTTGCTGGTCATGATCTTCCTCACGACCTTCTTCATGATCATCTTGGTGATCCTCTTGCGAGTTCTCCCCCTCATCCCCCTGATGTTCAGATGGTGTCTCAGGTTCAGGGATTTGCTCCTGGTGATCTTCAGGGATTGTTTGCTCATGATCGTTTCCATTTGGAGGAGGGGGTTGGAACGGATCTCCATTCGGGGTGTGAGGATCATCCTCATCCATTGGAACAACAGGACCTCGATGATCAGACATGTTGAATCTCAGGTTGAATGTTAGATGAGAAGAAATTTAATTTCTTCCCCACGGTCGGCGCCAAAATGTGTTACCTAGATTTCGTATAATCTAAATAACTTTAATAAAATAAATATATCATGTATCTAATAATGATTTATTAACATAAAATGTAAAGCAAACAGGGATTATTGATTTCCAGATATGAACCTGAGTAGTAATATTAAGCTCTTAGGCTGGATTCAGTAATATGAACAGTAATAAGAAGTAAATATAGTAAACGTGGATTATAAATTGGAAACAGTAGGAATAAATCAGAGATAAGACGAAATATGATAATTAATAAGAAATAATAGAGATATTATGAGATAAGAACTGGAATAGTAAAGCATAAAGCATAAACAAATATTAATGGATAGAACCTGGCGAGCTTTATTGAATTGGATAATCAGAATACAAGATGAATAGCTGGTTACAAGAGATCTCTCAATACAAGAAAGTAAAAAGTGATTGTGTTCTTGCTCTCAGTTATTCCGTACACTAAACCCTAGTTTGGCCTATCTTATATAGCCTAAGCAGCTCCACTTATTTCTCCCTGACGTTATGCCAGGTGTCCACCTCGAAGAGCCGTTGAGCTGCCAGGTCTCTAGCATGACCGAGTCTTCAGCCCGAGATCTCTGCCTATGATCTCGGGCAGTTGCACTGACTGGACGCACTTCTAACAGTCCAACCTTCCACCTTGTCAATTAGCCGTTTATGTGCCTCTTCATCTTCTCCCAATTCATTAGCAGGGCCGGGTCGTCAGCCCGAGACCTTCGCCTGGAATTTCGGACAGTTATGTTGACTTGACTTAGCTTCACCAGATCAGGTTTCCACCTCCCGAAATTTGTGCTCCACTAACACCCATTTCGAAATTCAAGCTTCTGTATGTTACGGTTAGTCGTCACGGCGTCCTTCCGTCATCTCATATCGGGCCGAGCCCATATTAATCTTTAGCGAGCCCAGGGGAACACACATACATATTGTCCTTCCTCAATCTCCAACTCATTCTACCAATAACCTCCCAGACTTCCAAATCATGAGCATCAATCGTTTAAGCAAGTTCTCCCACATTAACTGTATTCCTCTAGGCTCGCAGCTTAATGGTTTGGGCCCAATACACAGGGAGTTTAGAAACGGCAACAACGGTTACTTGGCAACATTCAAAATGTGGAAGTTGAGTTGGAAGACATGGAGCATAAAGTAAGGAAGGTGGGAAACTGAACTGACGTTGAGAGATATAAGGAGAAGTTAACTGTCCAAGGAGCCAGGCGACGATCTCGGGCTGAAGACTCGGACATGCTAAGGACCTGGCAGTATAACGGCTCTTTCAGGCGGACACCTGACATAACTGTTAGGAGAAATAAGTGGGACCGCCTAGGCTATATAAGATAAGTCAAGTTAGGGTTTAGGGTACAGAATATCTGAGAGCGAGAGAAAGATCACTTTTTACTTTCTTGTATTGAGAGATTCCTTGTATTCAGCTGTTCATCTTGTACTCTGATTATCCAATTCAATAAAGCTTGTTAGGTTCTATCCATTAATATTTGTTTATGCTTTACTATTCCAGTTCATATTTCATAATATCTCAGTTATTCTTCATTACTTATCATATTTTATCTTATCTCTGATTTATCCCTGTTATTTCCAATTCGTAGTCCATGATCGTTATATTTAATCCTTATTTGTTACTTATATTATCGAATCCAGCTTACATGCTTGACAATCCTAGATCAGGTTCATACCTCGAAATAGATAATCCCTGTTTTATTCATATATCACGCTAGATAATCATTGTTAGATTCATAGTATATTTATTTTATTAAAGTTATTTAGATTATACAAAATTTAGGTAACACATTTTGGCGCCGTCCGTGGGGAGTTCGACTGTAAGTCACTCTCCTACCTGAAACTCAACATGTCTGATCATCGTGGCCCTGTCGTCCCAATGGACGAAGATGATCCTCACACCCCAACCAGCGAACCACTCCAACCCCCTTCTCTAAATGAAGATGCTTATGAACAAGCAATACCTGAAGACCATCAGGACTAGATCCCTGAACCTGAGACACCACCTGAACACCAGGGGGAAGGACAGGAAGATTCGCAACATAATCATGACGAAGATCATGAATATCATGCCTCTGACCATGAGGACGAAATGACAATAAACATGCGGTTGTTACGAGAAAAACAAGCATATGTCTCACGACTGGTTGAGTCTTTGAACAGAGACATACGAGAACATGAAGCTCGTATAGCTTCCGCCCAGAATCGAACTAACAGGGACAACCCTAGAACTCAACAGGTCAAAACTCCCCGAGATGAAATCCCTCAAACGGAGTTCCAGGCACATCAGAAGAAGAAATTAGCCTCCAAGATTTGTAAAGAAGGTGGGCATCATGAGCGTAAAACCAGGTTTCACCCATGACCACCAAAGCCGATCCCGGATATATAAAGAGAGGTACCGCTCATATCATGAGAGGAACCATACTTCCAGCAATGAAAGTACCTCAACCCAGAGTTCAAGGTCTAAAAGCCCAGATGATCATCACAGACAAAAAGATCCTGAGATCATAAGAATGGAACGTGAAATTGAAGAATTAAAAAAGATCATCTAACAAGTTCCTGGAGCTCCAAGACCAACTCCTAAATACGCTCAGACAAGCTATGCAGATTCTCCTTTTGCAAGGTGGATCACAGGAACACAACTTCCAAAAAATTCACTTACCCTTCAATGAATCAATATGATGGTACAGGTGATCCAGACGAGCATATGACTCATTTCAAACAAAGGATGCTCGCAGCTCCTGTCTCAGATTCAGCCAGAGAAGCTTGCATGTGCAAAGGTTTTGGTATGAATCTGACAGGTCCGGCCCTGAAATGGTTCATCAAACTTCCTGTCAGATCTATATCATCTTTTGTTCAACTACAGGAGCAATTCTCACAACAATTCTCCAGCAGCCGCATAATGCAAAAAACGTCAACTGACTTGTATCGAATGCATAAGTACCGGGGAGAAAGCACACGTAGCTGGGTTACTCGTTTCAATGCTGAAAGACTCACTATAGACAAACCAGACGAAGATACTTCAGTTAATGCTTTCCGCAAAGGAATATTCGTGACCCTGGACTTATACAAGGAGCTCACAAAACACCCATGCAGGACCTATGCTGAGGTAATGCGCAGAGCTGAAGACCAGATGCGCTGAGAAGAGGATTATGCTGCCAGGTATTCCTGTTATGAACCTGACGAAGACAACAAAGATACTGGGTCAAATTCTCGAAAGAATACCAAAAAGAAGAACAAGAATAGCTGGAGAGCTGAACCATATCCTACAACAAATAGGAACGAGTCTGGCGAGCAACCTGATAAACCAAAACGAGACCTCCCCCCTACATTTGCACAAAGAGGTTTCAACGTATCTGCAACTCAGCTTGTCAAAGGGCTGTACAAACTCGGGGACGCTGTCAGGTGGCCCCCCAAAATGATAACAAGTCCAGAACAACGGGACAAAAGTAAATATTGCGATTTTCATGAAGATTTTTACCATCAAACTGAAGATTGCATATCACTCAAAATACAAATAGCTGAGCTCCAGAAAAGAGGATATCTGACTGATTTACTGAAAAAAGCTGATAAAAAACCTCCAGAAAACTCTTAGCCAGGTCCCTCAAAACAGCCACAAATACCGCAACCTAGGGTAAAAACCATCAATTTTATCGCGGGAGGTTCATATATTAGCGGTGTAACATACTCAACAGCCAAGATGCACACCAGAGAACTCCCTATGGAGCCTCGGGGGCTCCACTTGGCTGAGGGGGAAGCCATACCTGGACCAATAACTTTCTCAGATGAAGAAATAGTTCCTAGAATCCATGATAATACGCTGGTTATTACGCTCAAAATAGCTGACTACCAGGTAAAGAGAATCCTGATTGATCCTGGGAGTTCAGTTAACATCCTGTATAGAGGCACAGTAAAAGAAATGAACCTGGAGGACGAGATATCTTATTATCCCACAACTCTAGTATTTGGGAATGGAGCTGCTGACCAGTCTAAGACAATCATTAACCTGACAACCACAGTAGCAGGAATGAATGTGAAATTCACTTATCACGTCATGAACTGCCTATCTTCATATAATGTCATCTTAGGAAGGTCTTTCACCCAAAAAATGAAAGTCGTTCCTTCAACACTGCACCAATGTATTAAGTTCAATACCCCTTGGGGAGTTAAAACTATACATGGTCAACAACGCACCTCCCGAGAATGCTATCAGGCTGCCTTAAAGGCAACCACCCAACAAGCACAGAAATCTCCTCGGGAATACCCTTCCTGGGAGGAACAGGTAGAGGACCTCACGCCGGAAGTCCTCGATCCTCAATTTCCAGATCGGCGAGTACTTATAGGAGCAGGCCTAGACCCTGAACTTAAAAAACAGATCTTGACCTTCCTGTTCCAGCATAGGAATTGTTTCGCATGGACACATTCTGATATAACTGGGATTGATCTAGAAATCATTATGCATCACCTGAATGTAGACCCCACCAAAAAACCAGTAAGACAAAGAAGAAGAAAATTCGCCCCAGAAAGAAACCTGATTGTCAATAATGAGGTGGAGAAGCTTATCTCCACAGGAGCTATTAGGGAGGTCCATTACCCTGAGTGGTTAGCTAACATGGTGGTAGTACCCAAGAAGAATGAGAAACATCGAGTATGCATAGATTTCACAGATCTGAATAAAGTCTGCCCTTAAGATTCCTTTCCATTACCACTCATTGACTCGATGGTAGACGCAACTGCCGGCCATCAGCTCCTGAGCTTCATGGATGCATTTTCAGGATACAACCAGATTAAAATGAACCCAGACGACCAGGAAAAGACCTCGTTCATCACTGAAAGGGGGACATACTGTTACACAGTAATGCCCTTTGGATTGAAGAATGGTGGAGCAACATTCCAGAGATTAGTCAACAAGATGTTTTTTTTGTGCTCAAACTCTTTTTAAGCTCTAATTTTTGCCTAAGTTGCCCATTTGGGTTTTCAACTTAGCAAGCCTTTTCGTGCTTCTCTCTAATTTTTGCATAAGTCGCCCATTTGGATTTTTAACTTAGTGAACTTTTTGTGCTATCTCTATTTTTTCAAAGCTCTAATTTTTGCCTAAGTTGCCCATTTGAGTTTTCAACTTATCGAGCTTTTTGTGTTTTCCTTTTTTTGAAGCTCTAATTTTTGCCTAAGCCGCCCTTTCGGGTTTTCAGCTCAGCAAGCTTCTCTCCCTTTTTTCTTTTCTTCTTTTTTGGCTCTAACTTTTTCCTGAGCCGCCCTTTCAGGTTTTCGGCCTCAGCGAGCTTCTCTCCTTTTTTCTTTTCTTTTTTTTGGCTCTAACTTTTACCTGAGCCACCCTTTCGGATTTTCGGCTCAGCGAGCTTTTCTCCCTTTTTTTTCTCTAACTTTTGCCTGAGCCGCCCTTTCAGGTTTTTGACTCAACGAGCTACTCTTCCTTGTTTTAGCTCTAACTTTTACCTGAGCCGCCCTTTCGGGTTTACGACTCAGCGAGCTTCTCTCCTTTTTTAGCTCTTCTTCTTCTTCTTCTTCTTCTTCTTCTACAACTTTGTGAAGTCTAAACTTTTTTAAAAGAGAGTATTCTTACAACAAAATGACCTCCATGATGGTAGAAATGTGTACGTGCACCATCACCAAGAAAATCGAGTGATTGAAAGGGTAAAATGTACCCCAGAATGTAAGGAAGATATTTGGTGAATAGATACGAAAGGAATGTCATAGAGCTGAAAATAGATGAAAATTTGGCTCTTAGATTTGATGGACAAATGAAAGTTTTGATCTTTTCTATATCAAGAAAATTCACCCTTAAGTTTTAGTTTGAAAAAGATACATGTCAAGTTCTAGATTGATAAGGGATAAGTGGAACACACATTAAAATGAAATAATATCTGTAGGCTCAAATCCTCACATGGCTTATGTAATCATCATTACATTGCATTGAAGTTAAACAATTACCTTTTAACTAGCTTCATCAAAGTGAGATTCAATTTTTCTCTTTTTTAAACAAATGCATTTCCACTGTATGCTATCACCTCTATGAATGCAACTTGTGAATCAATTTTTGGATTTGACACATTTGGAAAGACAGCCATTTTAGGGAGAAGGGTGAAGAAGATAGAATGACATAGACAAATGTCAAATGAAGTCATTTAAGGAGAAATAATATATGCAAACATTATTGAATGAAGATTTAGCATCTTATTTCATTTATTATCGTTTGTTTTTCCGGATGGGGCCGGGATGCCTTTTAGACCAATTAAAATCTCCCTAATTATTAAAGACTTCATATCCTCAAGATCTCTATTACATCATAGGGAAATGAAAGTAACAATGACCTGAGAGGATTACCATTCCCTCCTCAAGGATTTTATTATCCCATAGGGAGATCAAGAGTTGATCGTTAGGCCATAAGGATATCACGTCCTATTTGACTTAAGACCTTCAATGCATGATGCGATTCTTTGGATATAATAGCCTCTAATTCCTTAGAGAATTCAATATTCTTCAGGGATTCCTCAGAGAATTTAATATTCTTCAGGGAGTTTTAGAATTGATCATTAGGCAATAAGGATTTTAACCTAAGACCTTTCTCGAATGAGACTTTAGGCGTAAGATCCTCTAATTCCTCAGGGAGTTTAGTACTCTTCAGGGAAATTTAGAGTTGATCCTTAGAAAAGAAGAAAATTGAATTCATTCTATCTAAGATCTTATAAGAGTACATACCGAAAGAAGATGCATTTTGTTCATTGAATGAGAATGATTATGAAAAAAAAATGCCCCTTGTGTCCTATCTTGGGAATAACCTTAGGGTGGGTCATGTACCTGTGTTACCTAGATTTCATATAATCTAAATAACTTTAATAAAATAAAAATACTATGGTTGAAATAACAATTATCTAACGTGATATATGAATGAAATGCTGGTTATTAATTTCGAGGTATAAACCTGACTAAAATTGTTAAGTTCATGGGCTGGATTCGACGATATGAACAATAATAAGAATTAACGTAATAATCATGGATTAAGAACTGGAAATAATAAGATAAAGCAGAGATGTGACAAAATATGATAAATCACGAGGAACAACTGAGATATTATGCAATAAGAATTAGAATAATACAACATAAAGCATAAACAAATATCAATGGATAGAACCTGGCGAGCTTTATTGAATAGGATAATCAGAGTACAAGTTGAATAGCCGGTTACAAGAGATCTCTCAATACAAGAAAGTAAAAAGTGATTGTGTTCTTTCTCTCAGATATTCCGTACCCTAAACCCTAATTGGACCTCTCTTATATAGACTAAGTGGTCCCATTTATTTCTCCTAACAGTTATGCTAGGTTCTATCCCTAAAGAGCTGTTTAGCTGCCAGGTCTTTAGCTCGCCCGAGTCTTCAGCCCGAGATCTTCGCTTGATTCCTCGGACAGTTATTTTATCCGTTAGCCACGTTCCAACAGTTTCTACTCCATTCAGCCGTTTTCCTCGTTCCACGTGTAACCTCTCTCCTATTTATGCTTAGCCACAACTTCCAACTCGGTTAATTGCGTGTCTGTTGGGCTTTTTCAGGTTTGGGCCGATTTTGAATTAGGCTTGGGTGAGCCTAAGGTAACACATTTACTCCCCCAGCTCCACGTGTCTTGCTGCAGAAGGCTCGGGGAGGTGAGTTACTTATCATCTCTGGTCAGGATAAGCGGTTATTGGGCAGTTACTAAGCGCATTTGAATTTAAATTTGAAAAATCTGGGAACCGTTGGATCACACACCCGTTTTAAATCAGACGTGCCCCATCCCTTGGATCAACCTGTCCTTTCGCCTTTCTGAGTTTAAATACCTTTCCTTTTGTCAGATTCAAACTCACTTTTTGTCTTTGCTTCTTCACTTCATTTTCTAAAACTTGCACTTTCTGGTACTTTGAGACTTCATTACTCTGGATTTTCAAGATTATTGCGTCATCAGGTGACTTTTTCTTCTGGTTCAATCCTTCGTTTCGTGTCATTTGCTTCTCTTTAGTTAAACTTTACTCATTGTTGGCAATGGTTCATACCCGTAGTAAAATGGCCGCTACTTCTTCATCTGCCACTGCTTCACCATCCCCTATGGACAAGAAAGGGTCTACTTTGAAGACTTTCTCCCCCATCCCTGAGTTCTTGAAGGAAACTACTCTGGATTCAGGCATTATGGATAACGACTACCCTTCTATCTTAACCGCTAAGGATCTGGCCTTACTCTGTTCCCAGAATGATTTAGACCCAAATCTTCCCATCAGACTTCCGGAGGGTGATGAGCAATTAGATTGGTACAGCGAGAATTGGGCCACGCTATGCATTGATTACTTTCCTCTGCGTAAAGTGGTTCCTCTTCCCAAGTTGATTCTGGAACTGTGTTTGAAGTATGATCTGGCTCCTTCCCAACTCATGCCCTCACTCTGGTTAATCATCCTCTCTGTGGAAGAATTGTGTGAAAAGTTGGGGTTAGAGTTCACCCTGAGTGATTTAATGAATTGCTATAATATCCAGCGAAAACACCGTGGACTCTACACCCTCCATTCCCATAATAAACAGGAACCTTTGGTTTCCGTTCCCGCTGATCTGGATAAATGATGGAGGAGTAGGTTTGTGTTTGTCCACAAGAGCGCCTTGGTAGAGCCTGGTGTCAACCTTCGGACTCAATGGGTGAATTTGGGTAAGAAGGGTTTACCTTAATTGCTGGGCTGGATTTTCCATTCTTTTTCATATCGCTTATTTAATAACTTCTTTTGTTACTTTGCAGATTCGATTGGAAAATATCATCGGCCTATTGTGGAAGATGGCTTTGAGGAACGAGTTGAAGCGCTTATGAAGCTTTCTCCGGAGGAAAGGAGCTGCAACTCTATTTTCAATCTGGGTAAGTTCTGTTCCTTCCTTTGTTTAATGGTTAATCTGAATTGGTAGTTAAGCTTTCCAACCCTGCATTATACGTTATAGGGGTTAAACATCCGCGAGAAATCATTCCCATTTCTGTTGAAGAGCCAAAAGGATATGTTCCTCCCAAACCTTCTTTCAGAAAGAGGCTTAGGACTAGGTCTGATTACTCATCTGGTTTAAGTGAGAAATTTCCTGCTAAGTCCGCTAAGGTTGAATCAACCTCTTCTGAGCCGCTTAGCGTAGAAATTAGCAAGGAAGGTTATGTCGTACCTGCTCAAAAGGAAGTGATATCCCTTTTGATTGACCCCCCCAAGTCTAAACCTGTGGCCAAAGTGTCTGCAAAGTACCATGCTGCTGTGCCTTCAAGTCAGGATCTGATCTCTTTGAAGATTGGAAAAGATTCCTCCATTTATTCTGGGTACCAATCTGTACATGAGGAATGCAGCAAGCTTCTTCTGCCTCACAATCGCAAGACCATTCAATCTGTGAGATCTGGAAGTTCAGACCACTTTCATTCTCAAGAAGCTATGAGGGTAATTTTACTTTGAATCAATATCTGCTTTTAGATTTGTACATAAATTATGTATGTACCTGTATTATGATCTCATTGTTATATTTTGTTGATGGAATCAGGCATATCTGTCATCCCTAATTGTAGGGGAAGATCTGGCAATGCATAAATCATTATCAGCATCTCGCGCTTTAAGGATTGAAGAGCTCGAACGAAGGCTCAATGAATCTGAGGTCCTTCGGAAAGAAGCTTCTGAGAGGGCAATTGATTTTGAGAAAGATCTAACCTTAGTGCGAGAAGAGCGAGATAAGGCTTATGCTGAAGTTGGGGTAGTATCTGGTGAGAATGCAGATCTGATTTTGAAAAATGCTAGCCTTACTGTGAAGAATGCTGATCTGGAGAAAGCTCTGAATGAGGCCATATCTGAGAGGGATAAAGCTCGTGACATCAGCAAGCAGATTACAGCCAGGGAACAGAACACTGCTGAAGAATGGGGGTTAAGAACATCCATCACCATGGCTCAGGAACTTAAAGATGGGAAGTCTAACCTGTGGGACTTGGAGCTCTGGAAGAAGGAATATGAAGAGAAATTTGGCCCTCTCTCAGGACTCAGATGAAGAAGCAGATGTGCTGCCAGCTGGTGAAGAAGAGGAAGTTTCTTCAGGGGTTCCACTTAATGCATCTGTTGAGCCACCACAGAGCACTGCTGAACCAGAAGCTGAGAAGACAAGTAACCCAAAATAAAATGGGCAAATGGAATTAGTATCTGTGATGTAATAGTTTAAGTTATATGTTTGTAAGCTTTGTTGCTAATTTCAGTATTTTGTTTATTGCACTTAGTGTAGTGCAAATACTCTAGATTTGCTTTCAGTTTAGCTAGCTTTGAACTTTGCTATATTTGCAATGAATTCAACTTTCTGGTTACAGTTCATTACCTGTCTTTGTTGTTGAATTCTAGATCTGGTTATCGTCTGGGATTTCCTTAGAAATCTTTGTAGTAATTTTGCTTTTAATTCTGCAAAATAAAAGTAGTCAAAGAGGTAATTAGCATAAAGGGGGGTTAACAAAAGAATAACGTAAGCGCTACTCTTCTTCTTTCCTTTTTTTTTTTTAAGAATGACTCATCATTCTTATTCCCCCTAAAAAGGTTAGAGACCGAATATAATATGTGATTAGCTATGAATAATTTGAATTGGTAAAGGTTTCTACCTTTTTTGAATTTGCAATCTGGAGTCAACCTGGACCTGAATGTCATCCATTTTGACCTTTGTGATTTCCTGGATTTTTGCAAAGTCATAAATAAGTAGATGAAATTCCTGGGTTTATTTTGGAACTTAGAAATTGAATTTAGATTAGTTAGTACCTGAGAATCTGTGACTTCTCCCTTATTCTGGAGGACCTTCTGAGAAAGCGAGCTGAGATCTGGAAATTCTCGAGAATCACTCCGCGACAGAGGTGCTGATCTCGTCGTCACGAGGGCACACACAGAGATGCTGAGTGAGGTTTCACGGTCCAGGCGAACCTCAATTCTGAAGATTTAGAAATCTGGGAAACTGGATAAAAAGGTTGTTTCCTCTTACTGCCTTGATAAGAATTTGTCTTATCAAGGGCTAGGGCACTTAGCCCTTTCCTACCCTTCATGGGTAGTAACTTTTGAGATGTTTAGCATTCCAGCTTCTTGGCAGGACATTCCCTTGGGAATCCTGAAGCTGGTAAGAACCCGGTCCTGTAATTTCTTTTACCAGGTAAGGCCCTTCATAATTAGGGCTGAATTTTCCATCTGAAGCCTCGGGGGTGTTTGGGAACACTTTTCTTAATACTAGCTCCCCCACCTGATATTGCTGTTCTTTGACATTCTTGTTATATTGTTTAGCACTTCGTTGTTGGAATGCTGCCATACGAATCAGAGCTTGTTCTCTGCGTTCATCAAGCAGGTCTAACTCATACCTCAGGTGCAAAGAGTTTAGTTCATCCTGAGCCCATTTATACCTGAGGCTGGGGATTCCATACTCTACTGGAATTACTGCTTCTGCTCCATATACAAGAGAAAAAGGGGTTTCCCCTGTTGGAGTTCTGGATGTGGTTCTATATGCCCATAAGACAGCTGGAAGCTCGTCTGCCCAGTTACCCTTTGCCTTACCAAGGCGTTTCTTCAAAGAGTTCATGATCGTCTTGTTGCTAGATTCAGCTTGTCCATTAGATTGGGGATTTCTGGGTGTAGAGAACTTAAGCTGGACTCCCCAATTTTCACAAAAACCTCTGAACCTAGTTCCAATGAATTGAGAACCGTTGTCACAAACTATTTCTTTAGGAAGACCAAACCTGCAAATAATGTGCTTCCACACAAAATCCACAACTTGTTTTTCTTGAATCTGAGCGTAAGGTGCAGCTTCGATCCATTTAGTAAACTAGTCAGTAACCACTAGTAAGTAAGTTAACTTTCCAGGTGCTGCTGGGAGTTTTCCTACTATGTCCATTCCCCAGCGCATGAATGGCCAAACTGGAGCAATGGAATGAAGGAATTCTGGATGTTGGTGTTTAGATGGAGAAAATTTCTGGCAAGCATCACATCTGGAAACCAGGGTGGCTGCATCCTGAACAAGGTCGGCCAAAAATAACCAGTACGTAGTGTTTTTCTGATTAAGCTTCGAACTCCAGAGTGATCTCCACATTCTCCTTCATGAATCTCTCTAAGAGCTGCTTGAGCTTCCTGGGGACCAAGGCAGCGAAGCATGGGACCTGTGAAGGACTTTTTATATAAAATTCCTTCATCCTCATAAAATCTGGCAGCTCGAGCCTTGATCCTTCTGGCTTTATTGGTATTATCTGGTAAGGTTCCAGTTGTCAGGTACTTTAGTATGGGAGAACGCCAATCCCAAACCAAATTATTTGAAAGGACTGATCCTGCACGAATCAAGGTGGAAGGCTCTGGAAGGTGAATAATTGGAATAGCTCTGGTTCTGTCAGAGGGGATGGATGACCCAAGGTTAGCTAAAGCGTCAGCTCTTTGGTTGTCCTCCCTTCCTATCTGAGATATTTTGAACTCTACAAAATAATTACACAGTGCAGTAACTAGCTGATAGTATGCTAGCATTCTGGGATCTTTGGTTTGATACGTTCCTTCTACCTGGCGGGTCACCAACTGAGAATCACTTCTGATTTCTATCCGTCTCGCTCCAAGCTCAATTGCTACCTTCAATCCGTGGACCAAAGCTTCATATTCTGCTTCATTGTTGGTAGCCGAAAGCTGCAGTGAAAAGCTTGCTCTATGATATCCCCAGTGGGAGATTGGAGTACCACTCCCAATCCAGTTCCCCTAGAGTGGGTGGATCCATCAGTATAAAGGATCCATAAGCCTGAACGGTTTTCATCGGTTATTGAGAATATTTCTCGTATTATCTCTGGATCACCTTCTGAGCTGAAATCTGAGATAAAATCTGCTAGTGCTTGAGATTTAATAGAGGTCCTGGGTAAATATGAGATGTCAAATTGACTAATCTCTACTGCCCATTTGACCAATCTTCCTGATAAATCTGGTTTGTGCAGGACGTTTCTGAGTGGATGTGAGGTAATTACCACAATGGGGTGACATTGGAAATAAGGCCTAAGCTTCCGAGATGCGATGATCAGGGATAAGGCTAACTTTTCCATTGGGGAATATCTGGTCTCCGTGTCCAGGAGAGTCTTACTCACATAGTACACAGGCAGCTGTTTGCCTGACTCCTCCCGTACCAAGACAGCGCTAACTGCTTTATCTGATACTGACAGGTACAGGTACAACAGCTCTTCAGTTCCAGGTTTGGATAAAAGAGGGGGACTTGTCATGTAAGCTTTTAGGTCTTGTAAAGCTTTTTCACAATTTTCATCCCATATGAAGCTCTTATTTTTCCTGAGAACTTGAAAGAATGG
The DNA here is from genome assembly GCA_029929735.1 of Mimosa pudica. Lineage (NCBI taxonomy): Eukaryota > Viridiplantae > Streptophyta > Magnoliopsida > Fabales > Fabaceae > Mimosa > Mimosa pudica. The sequence goes on along the minus strand of JAKELP010000039.1, from coordinate 1,637,116 downwards.
ATGACACTTATCAGATGATTTTGAGATGAATCTGTTCAATGCAGCTACACGCCCTGTGAGTTTCTGGACTTCCTTCACATTCTTAGGTGAAGGAATGTTCAATATAGCTTTGATCTGAGTCGGGTGAGCTTCAATTCCTCGTTGGGATACAAGGTATCCAAGGAATTTACCTGAAGCTACTCCAAAGGCGCATTTTCAGGATTTAGTTTTATGTTGTATTCCTTCAGGATGGTGAAGGTCTGTTGCAAATGTTCAACGTGGTCTACAGCTTTAAGAGATTTGACCAGCATGTCATCTATGTAAACCTCCATTGTTTCTCCAAGTTGTTGTGCAAACATCTTGTTGACTAATCTCTGATATGTCGCTCCAGCATTCTTCAATCCAAAGGGCATTACTGTGTAACAGTATGTCCCCCTTTCAGTGATGAATGAGGTCTTTTCCTGATCGTCTGGATTCATTTTGATCTGGTTATATCCTGAAAATGCGTCCATGAAGCTCAGGAGTTGATGGCCGACTGTTGCATCTACCATCGAATCAATGTGTGGTAATGGAAAAGAATCTTTAGGGCAGGCTTTATTCAGGTCTGTGAAATCTATGCACACTCGATGTTTCCCATTCTTCTTGGGTACCACCACCACATTAGCTAACCATTCAGGGTAGTGGACCTCCCTGATGGCTCCTGTGGAGATAAGCTTCTCCACCTCATTATTGACAATCAGGTTTCTCTGGGGCAAATTTTCTTCTTCTTTGCCTTACTGGTTTTTTGGTGGGGTCTACATTCAGGTGATGCATAATGATTTCTGGATCAATCCCAGTCATATCAGAATGTGTCCATGCGAAACAATCTTTATGCTAGAGTAGGAAAGTCAGGATTACTTTTTTAAGCTCTGGGTCCAGGCCTGCCCCTATGAATACTCGCCGATCTGGAAAGTGAGGGTCAAGGACTTCCGGCGTGAGGTCCTCTACCTGTTCCCCCCAGGAAAGGTGTTCCTGGGGAGATATCTGTGGTTGCTATGCAGGTTGTTGGGTGGTTGCCTTCAAGGCAGCCTGGTAGCATTCTCGGGAGGTGCGTTGCTGACCATGTATCGTTTTAACTCCCCAAGGGGTATTAAACTTAATACATTGATGAAGTGTAGAAGGAACAGCTTTCATTTTGTGAATGAAAGGCCTCCCTAAAATGGCATTATATGAGGATGGACAGTTCATGACGTGATTGGTGAACTTCACATTCATTCCTGCTACTGTGGTTGTCAGGTTAATAATTGCCTTGGACTGGTCAGCAGCTCCGTTCCCAAACACTAGAGTTGTGGGATAATAGGACATTTCATCCTCCAGGTTCATTTCTTTCACCGTGCCTCTATATAAGATGTTAACTGAACTCCCAGGATCAATCAAGATTCTTTAACCTGGTAGTCAGCTATTTTGAGCGTAATGACTAGCGCATCATCATGGGTTCCAGGAACTATTTCTTCATCTGAGAAGGTTATAGGTCCAGGTATGGCTTCCCCCTCAGCCAAGTGGAGCTCCTGAGGCTCCATCGGGAGTTCCCTGGTGTGCCTCTTGGCTGCTGAATACGTTACACCACTAATATCTGAGCCTCCTGCAATAAAATTTATGGTTTTTACCCCAGATTGAGGCGTTTGCGGTTGTTTCGGGGGACCTGGCTGAGGATTATCTGGATGCTTTTTATCTGTTTTTTTCAGTAAATCAGTTAGATACCCTCTTTTTAAGAGTTCTGCTATTTGTATTCTGAGGGATATGCAATCTTCAGTGCGATGACCATAGTCTTCATGAAAATCACAATACTTAGTTTTGTCACGCTGATCTGGGCTTGTCAGCATTTTAGGTGGCCACCTGACGGCGTCACCGAGTTTGTAGAGGCCTTTGACGAGCTGGGTTGCAGATACGTTGAATCCTCTTTGTGCAAATGTTGGAGGTAAGTCCTTTTTGGGCTTCTCCACCTGGTGAGTATCATTAGGTTCACTTCTGTTGGCTGTAGGATATGGTTCAGCTCTCCAGTTCTTTTTGTTCTTTTTCTTTGAACTTTTACGAGAACCTGAACCATTGTCTTTGCCCTCCTCATCAGGTTCATAGTAAGAATATCTGGCTGCATAGTCTTCTTCCCAACGCATCTGATCTTCAGCTTTGCGCATAACCCCGGCATAAGTATCACATGGGTGTTTTGTTAATTCTTTGTAGAGGTCTAAGTCTACAAAGATTCCTTTACGAAAAGCATTAATTGAAGTTTCTTCATCAGGTTTGTCTATAGTGAGCCTCTCCGTATTGAAACGAGTAACCCAGCTTCGAGTGGTTTCCCCCCGATACATATGCATCCGGTATAAATTAGCCGATGTTTTCTGCATCATGCGGCTGCTAGAAAACTGTTGAGTAAATTGCTCTTGTAGTTGAGCAAAGGATGATATGGACCTGACAGGCAGTTTGGTGAACCATTTCAGGGCTGGACCTGTCAAGCTCATACCAAACCCTTTGCACATGCAAGCTTCTCTGGTTGAGTCTGATATAGGAGCTGCTAGCATCCTTTGTTTGAAGTGAGCCATATGCTCATCTGGGTCACCAGTTCCATCATATTGATTCATCGAAGGATAGGTGAACCTCTTTGGTAGTTGAGTTTCTGTGATCCACCTTGCGAAGGGTGAGTCAGCATAACTCGTCTGAGCGTACTTAGGAGTGGGCTTTGGTGCTCCTGGGACTTGCTGAATGATCTTTTTCAGCTCCTCGATCTCACGTTCCATTCTGATCATTTCAGGATTCTTCTGGGCGTGAGCACCATCTGAACCTCGAGATTTGGAACCCGAGTTAGATGTGCTAGCACTGCTGGAGTTTTGACTCTCGCCAGGGTTTATTCTGAACTTCTCATGTCGTGCATGAGAATGTCTGTGATGGTCACGAGGAATTTTAGTTTTGTGGTTCTGATATCCTCCTTCCTTGTGACCCATAGTTTCTTGCCTCCTTTGATGCTGGAAACCTGCTTGGTGAGGAGTTTTTGTTTGTGGACTCTGGAAAAGGCGAGTTTTACAACTGCCTTTGTTGTTGCGTTTTGGGATTTGTGCTGTGTGAACAGCATAATCTCGTATGTCTTTATTCAAGGACTCGATCAAGCGAGTGAGATAAGCTTGTTTTTCGTACAACATACGCAGGTTTTGTGCTGGGTTATTTTCAGGATCGAAATTTTGCTGGTCATGATCCTCCTCACGACCTTCTTCATGATCATCTTGATGATGATCCTGGTGATCCTCTTGATGATCATCTTGGTGATCCTCTTGTGAGTTCTCCCTCTCATCCCCCTGATGTTCAGGTGGTGACTCACGTTCAGGGATTTGCTCCTGGTGATCTTCAGGGATTGTTTGCTCATGATCGTTTTGTTAGAATCTTAAGTTTTGATGAAGACTAAAATGTAGAGGATTAGACCAAGTGCCTAGGAAGCAATAGGATAACATAGGATCCCAAGTAAGAGTGCTTCCGGGTGAAGATCTACTTCCGGATAGATTAGGACTTGCGCATGCGGATGAATGTTTTCATTCCCCAGCATCAGCAAGTAAATCACTGGGAAATAACTTAGTCCATGAGAATTAGGTACACAAAACCTTAAGACTAAGCTATGTTTCAATCGGAAGTGAGTTTGCTTCCTGTTAGACTTAGACTGGCGCAGAGCGATAGAATAGATATTACCCCAAGCGTCAGTAAGTCTACTTCCCCAAATGAAAGCGCTTCCTGTTAGAATTAGACTGGCGCAGAGCGACAGAATAGATATTACCCCAAGCGTCAGTAAGTCTGCTTCGCCAAGTGAAAGCACTTCCTATTAGATTTAGACTGGCGCAGACTGATAGAATAGATTTAACCTCGAGCGTCAGTGGAAATGCAACATCAAGTGAAGTTGCTTCCTGTTAGATCTTGACTAGCGCAGATTGATAGAATAGATTTCACCCTAAGCGTCAGTGAGTTCACTACGTCAAGTAAAAGTGCTTCCGATAGCTTAGTGACTAGCACTGAGTGTTGGGATGAAATACACTAAGTGAGAGTGAGTTATAGTGAACCAAGATCCTTCATCTAGTAGTTTTACTTCCGGATGTAAAAATGCTTCCAGATACATCATAGACCAAATCAGAACACAGTCTAAGTAAACTACTCCCCATAGCAAACAAACTTCCCACAGCATGTATAATTCTTATATATATTGCTATGTTGGACTAACCAGTATGTGCAGAACATGGTCACGCTTCCGGATGCAAATGAGCTTCCGGATGGAAAGACTCTTGACATTGGGACTCAGAGCTTAACACTTGCAGAGCAAGATTACCACTTGCGGATGAAAGATGATCATCCGTCAGCAAGAGTGCAAGAGTAAAAATCACATACTCAGAAGTCAGAATGCTTTTGTCAGAGCAGAGGTGTCAGGACTACTTTTCAGAGATAAAGCAAGTCTACCCTGCTAAGCATTAATGAAGATGTACTTCTCAACGGTAACATAGGATTAACGGCACTATTCAAACGTTCATATTCAACTTGCCACCGAAGCCTATGAAGCCAAGTATAAAAGAGACATTCATTCAGAAGAGAAGACATGGAAGAAAGAGAGAGAACAGAGCAAAGTATCTGATATATCATATTCTTCATCCTATACATCTTCTACTACTCTCAGATCCAGATTTGTGATATTTTTCCGAGAGTGATTTTATTGTACTTAAGTGAGTAACATCATCCACTCTTAGAGAGAGTTAGTCTTGAGCTTAAGTGTTTAGCACAATCAGTTCATAGAGTGAACATAGTGTAAACTTACAATTTGTAAGGGGGAGCATTTAGAGGTTGTCTAAATCTCCATAGGTTGCAAGTTAGCCCGTAAAACTTGCATTTGTAAGGTTTGCAGGTGAACCCGGTGTAAAACCTGTGGGTTGTTAGGTGAACCCGTGCTCGTAAAACCTAAAGTGTAAAGGCTTCTCTTGTGCCCGGTTTAAACAAGAATAGTGGATTGAAAATCTCAGGTGGAGCCTGGGGACTGGATGTAGGTCTGGGTGACCGAACCAGGATAAATTTATGTGTGCATAAATTTACATTCAAACATTCTATTTTGCATCACATAACATACTGACTTGTGCATATCACTACTTCGTAAATATTGTCACCAAGCACAAGCAGTCTTTCGAAAAGAAGAATCAAAAGATTTAATTTATTCTCTCACCCAATTCACCCCCCCCTCTTGGGTGACAGCCACGTTTATCATTTGGTATCAGAGCAAGGTCACTTGTTTAAAGGATCCAACGATCTCAAGTGCAAAGACCTAGGCTGATTTGGGTTACAAAATGTGTTTTGAAGGTTTTGATCATACAATCCCACCCGTGTTAGAAAATGCTGATTTTTACTTATGGAAGGGAAGGATGAAAAGTTTTATACTATCCACTGATTTCAAAATGTGGGATGTTTTTGAAAAGGACTCTGATTTCAAACCAAAAGTAAATTGGACAGAAGAGGACAAAAGCTTATTTTACTTAAACCTTAGAGCAATGCAAATTTTGCACAAAAGTTTATCTGACAATGATTACCAGAAAATTAAACATTGCTCTAGGGCTATAGATATTTGGAACACTCTTGATACTATGTATGCTTCTAACCAATTTCTTGATGATAAGGCTGTCCAAAGCTCACTATGTGCTCCTTGTGAATCCACCGTTGATGAGCTACTGGATGGTGATGTAGTAGAAGCTAGTATCAGCAAAGAGAGAGTGGATCTCCGCCTAGTAGATTCAGAAGCTGAAGAAAATGAGGTACCTAAACTTGAAACTTCTGAATTGCAAGATATGTATAATGAGCTACATGTTGAATTCTGTAAACTTGAAAAAGAAATTCTAGGCTTAAGAAAAAGGAATAGGGAACTTGAGGAACTTATTCCTTCTTCTACAACCAAGGAGTCCAAAGTCCCAATCATAAAAGATGACTTTTCGAAAGACCCTGAGATTTCAAAAGTTAATAAACATAGAGTCTTTGAAAAGAAAACTGACCACCATAATAGTGATAAGAAATCTGATTCTGAACATCATCCCATTATCTGTCATTATTGTGGTAGAACTGGTCATATTTCTCACACATGCAATTTTAAGAGAAATTTAAATGTGAGAAATAAATATATATGGATCCCCAAAGGACAATTAAGGTCCAGCGCTAACTATGTAGGACCCAAGTACAAATGGGTACCAAAACTCCCTTCTAGTGCCTTACCTGTGCAGGAAAGATCAAGAGTTCCTCTTGTCCCAAAGAAGAGAACTCGTGGTGATGTCACTACTGCAACTACCTGGTTCAATCATAAGAAGCAGTGCGCTACCACAAGGAACAAAGACCTTGTCTCAGGGATAAGCTATCACAGAGTTCCATTCAACTATCCTGAGAAGGACAAAAGAGAGAGGATGTCTCAACTCACATGGAGAAAACCTGCGAATCCTGTCTCTCCTAAGAAAGTGCTTCAGGCCAAGGATAAGTATAAAAGATCTCCTTGGGTAAGCAAGGGATTATTTAAGGTTGAAGCATGCAATAGTAAAATCTCCTATGCAAATGTAAGATGGACTTATTGAGATTTTACATTAAGCATCATAAGCATGAACATGACATGGCTTATAAGATAGTTCACACAATGTTCATACTATATATGCTATCTATGACTATCATTATCAGAAGCCATGTGCATATAGTCATAGTTGATTCGCAATGCTATATTCATAGTGAATAATTCTTAAGTGCATAAGAATCACATACTTCCTACAAACTGACCAGTCAGATCCAAGGTTGGAGACTGAAAAATGGGAAAGAGAAATCATTTGCTATTTTGTAGGAAAGAAGGTACGAAGGAACAACAATTTTCATGATCATACCTGATCAGAGAAATGTATCAAATCTGAATGAGTTGTTGTTCATACTGGGCTCCGAGAGCTACTGCTCCTGAAATTGAGAAGATCAAACAAATTCTACTTGACGCAAATATGGCTTTAGTTATGAAAGCTTGATCGCTGTGGATGCACAAGAGAGAACATCAACGAGTCTTTCAAAGTTAAATCTTAAGTAAGTACCATCGGAAGCAAAACTACTTCCGGATGCTCTCGTGCTGACGCTGAATAACTACTCAAGGCAACCAGGAGCGTCTGTCCAACCGGAAGCAAAATCACTTCCGAATACTCTTTTGCTAGCGCTGGATGATAATTCAATATGATCAAGAGCGCCAGTGTCAAACCAAGGGACACACCACTTCAGAAAACGTTTCAACTTCCTCTATGAAACGTTGTGCCTTCTCTGAAGCAACACGTGTCATCAGGTGTGTCGTTCCAACTTAAAAACTTACGTTACCCAATGTGTGAGAATTTGAAAGACTATACCCATTCTATCCTCAGAAGCTTTACCTATAAATAGATGTAACTTTTCACCTTCACTTTTTACTTGCATTATTTTCACACGCATCTTTTCTCTGAAAAATTTACTTCATCTTCTTCATTGCATTCTTCTTTTTTACACACTTCTCGCATTTCATCTTTATTTACACAACATTCATACAAAAATGGCCGGTACGAATGAATCCAACCCAGTCATCCAGAAAACCTCTTCTTCCAAGAAACATAAATCGAAATCTGGGAAATCCACTCACAAGCATTCTGGTAAATCTGGGCACCATGAAGAACAACATGAAGAACTTCATGAACGCCAAGAAGGTTCTGGGCAATCACGAGGACAGGGTGAAGACATTCAGGGTCAGCCTGAAACCTCTGGTAGAATAGAACAGGCAGTGGGTTCTGAACAAGAGCGGGATGCTCAGAGAAAGGGAAAGAAAAAGAAGGTTCAATTTTCTGAGGAGCCTTCCTCCAAGAGGCAGAGGGTTGAGGAAGAAGATGATCCCACAGTCTATAGAGATGGGGCATTGGAGGGTGTATCCGCCAAATTTGAGACATCCATTCCCATCTTCAATCATGGCCTGTTCATCAATCTGGACAAGTTGGATGAACTAGGGTTTGCTCATCTGCGCCTTTACTTGGAAAAGTATATGCCTTGGCTGGGCATCAACCAGGACTACAACGTCAACGTCCTGCGAGTCTTTTGCCAATCCCTCTCAGGCAGAGCTAAGTACAGGAAGGTGGATGGGAAAGAGCAAGTCCACAAACTCTCCTTCACTGCCACTGTAAGAGGAAGAACCTTCAGGTTCACTTGGAGAACCTTGAATGAGATGATGGGAATCACAGAAGAGGATATGAATGAATGGATCTACCCTGAGTCTCACAAGTACAGCAAGGAGGAACTCGAGGAGTTGTATGGCACCAACAGCAAGAAGGTGTCCAAGATGTCTGATTCTAACAGGCTCTTGTACTACGTCTACTCCCGGATAATGACTCATAAGGGAGGCAACTTCAACGAATTCACACTGCTGGACAACCCTTGGTTCCCTAGACTCCTCTCGCTCAAGCCTTTCAACCCTGGGCAGTTGATATGCCTAGAGCTTCAGCGCTGGTTAAGCAATGACAAGTCAGGGTATCTTCCCTATCCCACCATCATTGCCTTCCTTCTTGAGAAGCATCTGATCAAGGCTACATCTGCTGTGGAAGAAGAGAATGTCATGTGTAGGCCTGTGGGAGCAACCAACGTGGCAAGGATGGGGATCAAGTATTTCAAGCCTCCTAAGCCCACTCGCTCACGCTCACAAGCCAGTAGTGCTTCTGGTACTTCAGCTCCCTCTGCATCTGGAGCAGGCGATCAGGAAGTTGACTCTCATGCTGGGCCAAGCCGTAGTGCAAGGGTTCCAGCTTCTGTTAGGGCCTTTGCAGAGGACATAAAGGAAGAGCTTTTGTTTAGACTGACTGATTCCTTGGTGGGTCCTCTCCGTGTTGAATGTGAAGCTGGCTTCCACCACCAAGGGGAGCGAATCCAACGACTTGAGGACAGAGTAGGACAACTCGAGAATCACCTTGCCAGGGTGGATGCAAAATTAGACCTCATCCTCCAGCACCTACAAATTCCCCAACCCTCATCACAAGGTAACTTACCACCTCCTCCTCCTCCTCCTCAAAACCCTCCTCCTCCTCCGCCCAACACTCAACAACCTCAGCCTCCACCACAAAATGACCAACAAGCCCCACCATCACCCAACAATGACCAACAATCCCAACCTTCACCTACCCATGACGACCAAACCCAAGACTCACCTCACAACTCTCCACGCCATTCTCCTAGAAACTTCTCATCCTCACCTTCCTCATCCTCATCCTCACCCATTCCCACACGACCAGGTGCCCCTACACGCTCTCCACTCCGCTTCTCCAACCCTACCCATCCAAGCCCTAGACCCATAGGATCTGAAACAGCCATTCACCCCCTCAGCCAACCATACGGCGAGTATCCCCGCCTTCAACCACTCTCCGATGACCATTTACCCTTTACCCCTGACTCCGCCAACTACAAAGAATACTCCTCCACTCATCCTTATGGGGATATCTTTGTCACCACCAGCTGCTTCCCCGACCCTCCTCAAACTCCTGAACACCTATCTTCTCCCACATCCTCCACCTCTACCCTCTCACCCTCCCCTCCCAAGCAATTTGGTCCTGAACCACCTCCATCCTCCTCCACATCCACTCCATCCCTGGCACTCACCCCTGTTGATGATGACAAAAGGGGGAGAAATGTTATGTCTACTCTTCGCCTAAGTATGGCCACAAGGGATGTTCTCAGCCAGCCTTCACTCTGGATTGATGAAGATATCACGGCCGCCCTGCGTCGTGCATATGAGTCTCAGAGGCTGAGTGGTGCAGAGAGCCTTATAAGAGGAGAGGCCCTCCGTTTCCTGAAGCAGAAGAGAACAGCTGAGCAAAGATCACATTTGGAGATGGTTGTGTTTGGGCAGAATGAACAATCCTCACAATCTGAGTCATCATCAGAGCCTCCTCCAAATAAAACAAGTAGAGAGATGGTTGAGGAGATCATAATGAAGTGGGGACTGAAGAGACCCAACCATCCTCCCATTGTGATAGCCAAGCCTGTTCCTGCATCCTCTGGGCAAGAGTCTGAGATCCCTTCATCTGAGCAATCTTCTGATCCTCCTCCCTCGTCTGAGCCAGCTGCCAGATTCAGTGCACCCAGAAAGAAGGCCGTTGCTAGGAAACGTGCCAGAAAGTTAATTGCCACCACTGAATCTGATGAGTCTGAGGAGGAGACTCCATCTGACCTACCTGAGCAAGGAACTTCATCTGCTCAGGTTGTGCAAGAAAATCCAGTGGTCCAAGCGGTTCCAATTCTGAAGGAAGTCAAATTGGAAATTGAAGACATGACTCCTGAAGAATTTGAGAAGTATGGATTCACTGACAAACTATCCTTTGGTCAGATGGCTTGCCTCGATGCTGAAAGAGCAAGTGCCATGCCCACTCCTCCAATTAGCAAAAGCAAAGGGAAGAGCAAAGGGAAAGGGAAAAGGAAAGCCCAAGAAGTTGAAGAGGATTCCAACTTCTCTGCATGGAATGTAAGAATCCGGGCTGTACACTATCCCAATGGAGAAGTCTGCTACTTCGACGATGCTACAGGTTTCCCTGGGTATGAAGAAGTGGAGAACATGAAAAGGGCATACGAGGAGTCCATTGAATCAGAAAGGCTCAGAAGGGAAAAAGAGGAAAAAGAGCTTCAAGAGATCATTGCCCAGATAAACCAGAGTGAGCGTGAGGAAAATGAAGAGAGACAGAAAGAGAGGGAAAAGAAAAAGAGACACAGACTCTAACCCCCAATCCAAATATTTTTGTTGATTTTGTTTTCATGCATATCTTCATTCATACTTAGTGAAATTTATTTGTATACATTCTTTACTTGTATACGTTATTTGATTGTATAATTCTGACTTGTAACTTCTGCTTGTCAAAAAAAATATTTGTCTAAGTTACTTATTCTGAACTGTTGCTTTTATTCTTCAGCTAATCCTTTCATATGAACTTAATTAATAGAACTAGGTTTGTCATCATCAAAAAGGGGGAGAATGTTAGAATCTTAAGTTTTGATGAAGACTAAAATGTAGAGGATTAGACCAAGTGCCTAGGAAGCAATAGGATAACATAGGATCCCAAGTAAGAGTGCTTCCGGGTGAAGATCTACTTCCGGATAGATTAGGACTTGCGCATGCGGATGAATGTTTTCATTCCCCAGCATCAGCAAGTAAATCACTGGGAAATAACTTAGTCCATGAGAATTAGGTACACAAAACCTTAAGACTAAGCTATGTTTCAATCGGAAGTGAGTTTGCTTCCTGTTAGACTTAGACTGGCGCAGAGCGATAGAATAGATATTACCCCAAGCGTCAGTAAGTCTACTTCCCCAAATGAAAGCGCTTCCTGTTAGAATTAGACTGGCGCAGAGCGACAGAATAGATATTACCCCAAGCGTCAGTAAGTCTGCTTCGCCAAGTGAAAGCACTTCCTATTAGATTTAGACTGGCGCAGACTGATAGAATAGATTTAACCTCGAGCGTCAGTGGAAATGCAACATCAAGTGAAGTTGCTTCCTGTTAGATCTTGACTAGCGCAGATTGATAGAATAGATTTCACCCTAAGCGTCAGTGAGTTCACTACGTCAAGTAAAAGTGCTTCCGATAGCTTAGTGACTAGCACTGAGTGTTGGGATGAAATACACTAAGTGAGAGTGAGTTATAGTGAACCAAGATCCTTCATCTAGTAGTTTTACTTCCGGATGTAAAAATGCTTCCAGATACATCATAGACCAAATCAGAACACAGTCTAAGTAAACTACTCCCCATAGCAAACAAACTTCCCACAGCATGTATAATTCTTATATATATTGCTATGTTGGACTAACCAGTATGTGCAGAACATGGTCACGCTTCCGGATGCAAATGAGCTTCCGGATGGAAAGACTCTTGACATTGGGACTCAGAGCTTAACACTTGCAGAGCAAGATTACCACTTGCGGATGAAAGATGATCATCCGTCAGCAAGAGTGCAAGAGTAAAAATCACATACTCAGAAGTCAGAATGCTTTTGTCAGAGCAGAGGTGTCAGGACTACTTTTCAGAGATAAAGCAAGTCTACCCTGCTAAGCATTAATGAAGATGTACTTCTCAACGGTAACATAGGATTAACGGCACTATTCAAACGTTCATATTCAACTTGCCACCGAAGCCTATGAAGCCAAGTATAAAAGAGACATTCATTCAGAAGAGAAGACATGGAAGAAAGAGAGAGAACAGAGCAAAGTATCTGATATATCATATTCTTCATCCTATACATCTTCTACTACTCTCAGATCCAGATTTGTGATATTTTTCCGAGAGTGATTTTATTGTACTTAAGTGAGTAACATCATCCACTCTTAGAGAGAGTTAGTCTTGAGCTTAAGTGTTTAGCACAATCAGTTCATAGAGTGAACATAGTGTAAACTTACAATTTGTAAGGGGGAGCATTTAGAGGTTGTCTAAATCTCCATAGGTTGCAAGTTAGCCCGTAAAACTTGCATTTGTAAGGTTTGCAGGTGAACCCGGTGTAAAACCTGTGGGTTGTTAGGTGAACCCGTGCTCGTAAAACCTAAAGTGTAAAGGCTTCTCTTGTGCCCGGTTTAAACAAGAATAGTGAATTGAAAATCTCAGGTGGAGCCTGGGGACTGGATGTAGGTCTGGGTGACCGAACCAGGATAAATTTATGTGTGCATAAATTTACATTCAAACATTCTATTTTGCATCACATAACATACTGACTTGTGCATATCACTACTTCGTAAATATTGTCACCAAGCACAAGCAGTCTTTCGAAAAGAAGAATCAAAAGATTTAATTTATTCTCTCACCCAATTCACCCCCCCCCTCTTGGGTGACAGCCACGTTTATCACGTTTCCATTTGGAGGAGGGGGTTGGAATGGATCTCCGTGTGGGGTATGAGGATCATCCTCATCCATTGGAACAACAGGGCCTCGATGATCAGACATGTTGGATCTCAGGTTGAATGTTAGATGAGAAGAAATTTAATTTCTTCCCCACGGTCGGCGCCAAAATGTGTTACCTAGATTTCGTATAATCTAAATAACTTTAATAAAATAAAAATACTATATTTGAAATAACAATTATCTAACGTGATATATGAATGAAATGCTGGTTATTAATTTCGAGGTATAAACCTGACTAAAATTGTTAAGTTCATGGGCTGGATTCGACGATATGAACAATAATAAGAATTAACGTAATAATCATGGATTAAGAACTGGAAATAATAAGATAAAGCAGAGATGTGACAAAATATGATAAATCACGAGGAACAACTGAGATATTATGCAATAAGAATTAGAATAATACAACATAAAGCATAAACAAATATCAATGGATAGAACCTGGCGAGCTTTATTGAATAGGATAATCAGAGTACAAGTTGAATAGCCGGTTACAAGAGATCTCTCAATACAAGAAAGTAAAAAGTGATTGTGTTCTTGCTCTCAGATATTCCGTACCCTAAACCCTAATTGGACCTCTCTTATATAGACTAAGTGGTCCCATTTATTTCTCCTAACAGTTATGCTAGGTTCTATCCCTAAAGAGCCGTTTAGCTGCCAGGTCTTTAGCTCGCCCGAGTCTTCAGCCCGAGATCTTCGCTTGATTCCTCGGACAGTTATTTTATCCGTTAGCCACGTTCCAACAGTTTCTACTCCATTCAGCCGTTTTCCTCGTTCCACGTGTAACCTCTCTCCTATTTATGCTTAGCCACAACTTCCAACTCGGTTAATTGCGTGTCTGTTGGGCTTTTTCAGGTTTGGGCCGATTTTGAATTAGGCTTGGGTGAGCCTAAGGTAACACAGTACCTATAAAGGAAATTGCTAACTAATTGGGTAGACTTCTAAATTCCTTTTTATAAGTGAAATGGTTTTAGGTTGTCCTAATCCTCACAAGGTCTCCTAGTTGCCCTCATCATGATGATGAAGACCCCACTAACAAAAATTAACCTTCAGGGAGTAGTGAAAACTCCTCAGAGATTAACATTGTCGCATGGGTAACAAGTAGGATGAAGTCTTCATAGTAACCTCAGGGTTATAAAACCTCTGGGAAACTGTTAGAAACTTCCTCTCACTAATGTACTCTAGACCTGAGTATGGGGCCAATAATGTGTGTGAGATAGTGTAAGTGGAAATGTGTGAAGAGGGCATAAAAACCTGAGATACTACCCAAACTCTCATCTGCTAAACAGATTAAAGAGAAACAATATATACAAATAATATGAAGAATAAAAATTAAACAAAATAAATGACAGTAAAAAATAATAAATAAATAAAAGAATAACGTAAATAAAATAAAGTTAACATTAAGGCAATAGTTATTTTTAAACAATAAACTTAAATGGGTTTGACTCTAAAAAAATTAAAAATCCCCAGCGGAGTCGCCAAATTGTAGCGCCCGAAAAAACTAGGTTAAATTAAGTGGAAAAATGGAGCCGCCACCAAAATATTTTTAAAAAGGATATTTTGGAAAACCTTTTAAGATAATAAAAAAATAAAAATAGGGTTCGGGAGTCGATTGTGCGTGGGGAATGTGTTAGGCACCCCACAACACACGTTCAAGAGAACGGTTACCCTAAGTTACTTATTTAAAAATAAATATGACCTTAATTTGAATTTTATTTTAAATTACTTAGAGAAATCAATATATACAAATAAAAATAAAAATAAAACAAAAAAAGGAAAAAAATTAATTTTTTGATATTTGGATTTGACCTAGGATTTAATCTAGGGCCTATGTACCCTTAAGGGATCAAAGCCCACGTAGTTCGGTTAGAAATGCGTGTCACTTAGTTGGTGTTTTTTAAGAAAATGATTTTTTTTATTTTTGAAATAAAGTTTTATATTTTGTTTGTGTGTTTTATTCAAGAAAAACCCATAGTTTATTAGAAAAATATTTCTTGAAATGTGTTGAATTAAACTTCCTGAGGAGATTTAATATCTCTCACGGAAGAATAATCATTCATGATTGAGGAGGTTGTAAAAACCTTCACACAACATGAACACAATTTTGAAAATAATTTAATTATTTTTGACAAATGTTTTACTTTTATTGGAGTTGATTTATTTGAGAAAAAGAAATTATTCATAATTGAAAGTAATGGATGCACAAGAGGGGGGGTGAATTGTGCTACAAAAATAAATGCTCAAATAAAACCAACACAAGATTTATACTGGTTCGGTCTACCTGACCTACGTCCAGTTCTCAACCACCCAGGCCGAGTTCCACTATATCTCAGGTTTTAAATCGGGTTCACCTGAAACCTTACAACCGCAAGTTTTGGACGGGATCACTTGCAACCTTACAACTACAAGTTTTACACAAGGCTCACTTGTAACCTTTCTAACTAGCTCCCCCTCACACCGAGCAAGGGGTTAACCTTTACACTTAAAGGATTTTTCTAACTAAGTTCTCTCAAAGAACGAATGGTGTTACACACTTAAGTACAATCAATGCTCTTATAACAGAAAGAGACTTAACAACAAAGAGTATAGAATATGTAGATGAAAAAGATCACTCGATGTGTTAAATGCTCTTTACTTTTCTGGGCAGCTTTGAATGCTTGAAGATGTTCTTAGTTTCTCGCTCTAACTTCTCTCCAGAATATTCAAAGATAATTATTCGCTTCATAAATGAGGTTGAGCTCCTTTATATACTCTTCAAACATTCTGACTCTTGGTAGGTGGGATAGCCGTTTGAATATGGCCGTTTTTCCCATGTTACCGTTTGCCCAATTAATGCTTCATCAATGCATAGCAGGGTTGACTTGCTTTATCTCTGAAAAGTAGCTCTGACAACTCTGCTCTGACAAAAGCATTCTGACACTGCATTTCTGAACACTCTGACATTCTGATTGCTTGCGGAAGCAGGTTCACATCCGGAAGCAATTCTACTTAGTGTGCTGCACTGAGTGTTAGTCAAACAGTATTAACATATAGTTACATGCAGTGGGAGTGTTCTTAGTCTAAGAAGTCTTCCTTGCATCCGGAAGCACTTCTCCATCCGGAAGTAGATCCGCTGGATGAAGGATTTTGTTCACTATTGCTCACTCTCGCTCAGTGTTCATTCAATCCAACAGCCAGCGCTAGTCACTAAGCTATCGGAAGCACTTCTACTGGACGTTGCTCATTTTCACTGACGCTTAGGGTTATCTATTCCAACAGCCAGCGCCAGTCTAAGTCTAACAGGAAGCAAATTCACTTCCGGTTGAATCTTTACTTAGTCTTAGGATTTTGTATATCTAGTGCTCATGGACTAAGTTAATTCCTAAGTGAATTTCTTGCTGCCGCTGGGGGATGAGACATTTATCCGTGAGCGCTAGTCCTAATCTATCCGGAAGTAAGTCCACATCCGGTTGCACTTTTACTTAGGATTCTATGTTCACCTATTGCTTTCTAAGTTCTTTCATATTTTAGTCTTCATCAAAACTTAAGATTCTAACATTCTCCCCCTTTTTGATGATGACAAACTCAGTTTTATCAATTAAGTTCATATGAAAGAATTAGCATAAGAATAAAAGCAATGGATAAGAACAAATAACTTTGACAATATTATTAATGAACAGAGATTACACGTTAGAGAATACAAGAAAAACATATACAGGTAATCTACACTTAGCAGGAATAAAATATGCATGAAAACAAAGAAAATTTTTCTAAGTTAAAGATGGGTTGGAATAGGGAGTTCATAGTTTGTGTCTCTTTTTCCTCTCCCTCTCCTTCTGTCTCTCTTCACTCTCTTTCTGAAGCTTGGTGATCTCAGCCTCATGCACATTCTGGTCTATCTGGGCAATTATTCGCTGAAGCTCTTCTTCATCCCTCTCTCGTCTGAGTCTTTCTGATTCAATAGACTCCTCGAATGCCCTCTTCATGTTCTCTACTTCTTCATACCCAGGGAACCCTGTAGCATCATCGAAGTAGGCGACCTCTCCATTGGGGTAGTGAACAGCCCGAATCTTTACGTTCCATACAGGGAAGTTGGGATCCTCCTCAACTTCCTGGGCTTTCCTTTTCCCTTTCCCCTTACTCTTCCCTTTGCTCTTGCTAATCGGAGGAGTGGGCATGGCTCTTGCTCTGTCAGCATCGAGGCAGGCCATCTGACCAAAGGATAGTCTGTCCGTATACCCATATCTTTCGAATTCCTCAGGAGTCATGTCTTCAATTTCCAACTTGACTTCCTTCAGAATTGGAACAACTTGTACTACTGGGATTTCAGGTTCAACTTGGGCAGATGAGGTCTCTGGCTCAGGTTGGTCAGATGGAGTCTCTTCCTCACTCTCAGCAGATTCAGTGGAAGCAATAATTTTCCTGGTACGCTTCTTGGCAACGACCTTCTTTCTAGACTCACTGAAGGTGACTGCTGGCTCAGATGAGGGAGGAGGGGCAGATGATTGCTCAGACGAGGGGATCTCAGACTCTTGCCCAGGAGATGCAGGAATAGGCTTGGCTATCACAATAGGAGGGTGATTGATCTTCTTCAGTCCCCACTTCATCATTATCTCCTCAACAACTTTTCTACTTATCTTAGTTGGAGGAGGTTCTGATGAAGATGACTCAGGCTGTGAAGGTTGTTCATTTGGCTCAAAAACAACCATCTCCAATTGTGGTCCTTGCTCAGCCGACCTCTGCTGCATGAACCGGATTGCTTCACCTCTTATAAGGCTCTCAGCACCACTCAGCCTTTGGGATTCCATGGCACGGCGAAGGGCAGCCATGATGTCTTCATCAAGCCAGAGGGATGGCTGGCTGAGCACATCCCTTGTGTTCATGGATAGGCGAAGAGCGGTCATCACATTTCTCCCCCTTTTGTCATCATCAACAAGGGCGAGTGCCAGGGATGGAGTAGATGAAGAGGAGGGTGGAGGTTCAGGGCTAAGTGGAGTTTGGGGTGAGGATTCTGGGGAAGAGGCAGGTAAGGTATGTTCTGGGGATGTGGGTTGGTTGGGGAACCAGATAGGATCTACGAATAGACCTTCGAATGGGTAGGTGGAGGAATATTCAGTGAAGGTAGTGGAAGAGTGTGGGGTAAATGGGGTAAAGGGTACGTGAGGATCCTCAGGGATTTGCTGAAGGCGTGGGTAATCTCGTAGATAGATATGGCTGAGGGGGTGAATGGCAGTTTGAAATCCAAGGTGTTCGGCTAAGGGGTTGGATGGTGTGCGAGTGGATGAGGGAGGTGTAGATGGGGAGTTTTGTGGAGATGGGGAGTTGTTGGAGTGAAGGGGTGATTGGCTAGGAGATTGTTGGGGTGTGTCTTGGGTTTGGTGTTCATTGTTTGGTGATGGAGGGGATTGATGGTCATTTTGTGGAGGTGGCTGTGGTGGTTGAGTGTTAGGTGGAGGAGGAGGGGGAAGTTGAGGGTGACCTGAGGGAGGAGGAGGAGGAGGATTTTGGGGAGGAGGAGGAGGTGGTGGTAGGTTACCTTGTGATGGTTGGGGAATTTGTAGGTGCTGGAGAATGAGGTCAAGTTTTGCATCCACCCTGGCAATGTGGTTTTCAATCTGGCCTACCCTGTCTTCGAGCCTCTGAATTCGCTCCCCTTGCTGCCGGAAGCCAATGTCACACTCAGCACGGAGAGGGCCTACCAAGGATTCAGGCAGTCTAAAGAGAAGTTCTTCCTTAACTTCCTCGGCAAAGGCTTTGACAGAAGCTGGCACTCTTGCAGCACGGCTTGGCCCAGCATGGGAGTCCACTTCCTGATCCCCTGCACCAGATGTCGAGGGGGCTGAAGTTCCAGAGGCGCTACCCGCTTGAGATCCTGAGCGAGTGGGCTTAGGGGCCTTCACATACTTGATCCATATCTTCCCAATGTTGGTTGCTCCCACAGGTTTACACTTGACGTTTTCTTCCTCCACAGCAGATGTGGCCTTGATCAGATGCTTCTCAAGGAGGAAGGCAATGATGGTGGGATAGGGAAGATAGCCAGACTTGTCATTAGTTATCCAGCGCTGAAGCTCAAGACATATCAACTGGCCGGGGTTGATTGGCTGGTGGGAGAGAATTCTGGGGAACCACGGATTGTCGATCAAGGTGAACTCGTTGAAGTTACCCCCTTTGTGTGTCATTATTCGGGAGTAGACATAATACAAGAGTCTGTTTGAGTCAGACATCTTGGACACCTTTTTCCCTGTGGTGCCATACAACTTCTCGAGATCCTCCTTGCTGTACTTTAGTGACTCAGGGTATAGCCACTCATTCATGCTCTCGTCTGTGATCCCCATCAACTCATTCAATGTCCTCCAGTTGAACTTGAAGGTTCTCCCCCTTACAGTGGCAGTGAAGGAGAGTCTGTGGACTTGCTCTTTCCCATCAACCTTCTTGTTCTTGACCTTGCCAGTGAGGGATTGACAGAATACCCGCAGGACGTTGACATTGTAGTCCTGGTTGATCCCCAGCCATGGCATGTACTTCTCTAGATAAGGGCGCAGGTGAGGAAACCCTAGTTCATCAATCTTGTCCAGATCGATGAACAGGCCATGGTTGAAGATTGGAGTAGACGTCTCAAATTTGGCTGCTACTGGCTCCAATGCCCCATCTCTATACACTGTGGGGTCATCTTCTTCAACCCTCTGCCTCTTGGAAGAAGGTTCTTCAGCGAACTGAACCTTCTTCTTCTTTCCTTTTCTCTGGGCTTCCCTAGCTTGCTCAGACTCAGAAGCCACTTGCTGTTCTGTTACTCTTCCAGAAGTTCCAGGCTGATCCTGGACAGGTTCATCTTGCCCCTAGGTTTGCCCAGAAACCTTATGGTGTTCATCGCGGTGTTCATCATTTTTCCCAGATTTCCCAGAATGTTCATGGCGAGATTTCCCAGATTTTGACTTGTGTTTCTTGGATGAGGAATGTTTCTTTGTAACTGGGTTTGTTTCATGAGATCCGGCCATTTTTTGTGTGGGTTGGTGGTGAAAAGAGATGAAATGTAAGATGTGTATGAGGAATGCGAAGAACTCAGACGAAGATGAATTATGTTATGCAGAGAGAATGTGGTGAAAGTAAAAAGTGAAAGTGAAAAAAATGACACCCTATTTATAGGCGAAGTAACTAAGGGTAAAATGGTCATGCTTTTTCAGATGAAAACCAAATGTTTGCACATTGGGTAACGTAAAAATTTAATTGAAACGGCGCACCTTATGACATGTGTTTCTTCATCTAGTCAGATAGGGCACACCTTCTTATAGAAGGAGACGAAACGTTTCTGAAGTGACGTGTCTCTTGGACTGGTGCTGGCTCTCTCTTGGTTTCATCATCCAGTGTCAGCGAATGATCATCCGGAAGTGGTTTTGCTTCCGGTTGCAAAATCTTAAGATTTAACATTGAGGACCTGCAAAAACACGTATTGGCACTCCGATGCCTAAGTTAGTATTGTTGTAGGTTTTAAACAATCAAGTATAATAAATGAAAGATTACACCTCATTTGGGTTTACCATTCCCAAATCACCTCTTATGAAAGTAAATTGGTCAACCCCCAGAGGCTTGGTGAAGATGTCAGCAAGCTGTTGTTGAGTGGGGACAAATTGCACTTTGACATCCTTCTTTTGAACATGGTCTCTGATGAAGTGATGTCTGACATCAATGTGCTTTGTCCTTGTGTGCTGAACTGGATTCTTGGCGAGGCTGATTGTGCTTGTGTTGTCACAGAGGATGGGTGCCTCAGGGAACTCCAAGCCAAGGTCTCTCAGTTGGTTCTTCAGCCACAGCACTTGAGCACAACAGCTTGCAGCCGCAATATATTCTGCCTCAGTGGATGACAATGACACGCAGGTTTGCTTTTTGCTAGCCCAAGTCACCAGACAACCACCAAGGAAGGCGCATTGTCCACTGGTGCTCTTTCTATCAGTCTTATAACCTGCATGGTCAGAATCAGAGTAAGCCCACAAGAACTCTTGGTTACCTCTGGGATACCAAAGACCAAGCTCTTGTGTTCCCTCAAGGTATCTCAGAATACGTTTAACACATGTTAAGTGTGACTCCTTGGGGTTGGCTTGAAACCTAGCACACATGCCTACACTAAATTGAATATCAGGCCTGCTTGCCGTTAAGTATAGGAGGGAACCTATCATTCCCCTGTACATGGGCAGGCTGACAGATTTACCCTTTGCGTCAGCATCGAGTGCGGCAGAGGTGCTCATGGGAGTGTCATACTCCTTGCACTCATCCATCCCAAACTTTTTGAGTAGTTCTCTGCAGTACTTAGCTTGGGATATGAAGATTCCATTCTTCTTCTGTTTAATCTGCAGGCCTAGGAAGAATGTGAGTTCTCCCATCATAGACATTTCAAACTCACCCTGCATAGTCTTAGAAAAATCTTCACAAAGCTTTTCATTAGTTGCCCCAAAGATAATATCATCAACGTAAATTTGGACAATTAACATATCTCTATCTTTGTGAAGAATAAACAGTGTATTATCAAGTTTGCCCCTTGAGAAACCCTTTCCCAGCAGAAAGCTGCTGAGTCTCTCATACCAAGCTCTAGGAGCTTGTTTCAGGCCATATAAAGCTTTCTTTAATCTATACACATGTTTGGGATGTTTGTGATCCTCAAAGCCAGGAGGTTGTTCTACATACACCTCTTCTTTAATATAGCCATTAAGAAATGCACTCTTTACATCCATTTGATATAGCATAAAGCCCTCCATGGATGCAAAGGCTAGAAGAATCCTTATTGCTTCAAGTCTAGCGACTGGAGCAAAGGTTTCTTCATAGTCAATGCCTTCTTCTTGGTTATATCCTTTGGCTACTAATCTGGCTTTGTTTCTTGTAATTTGACCTGTCTCATCCAGTTTGTTTTTGAAGACCCACTTGGTCCCTACTATAGATTGATGAGACGGCCTAGGGACTAGTTCCCAGACTTGACTTCTCTCAAATTGATTTAGCTCTTCCTGCATGGCGATAATCCAGTCGCAGTCCTCAAGAGCTTGTTCAACTGAAGTTGGTTCTATTTGAGATAGAAATGCACCAAACTCAACTTCATTTTGAACTTGTCTTCTGGTTCTGACACCAGAAGAAACATCACCAAGCACTTGATCAAGAGGATGATCTCTGTGATGCCTCCTAGCTGTTGGCAACTGTGCCTCATCAGGCACGGTCTGCACTCTAGGTTCATCACTGAGTCCATCTTCTTCCTTAGGATTGCTTGCTGGTGTTTCTTTTGGTGGTGAAGAAGATGATGGTAACTTTGGAAGATTCAGTATTTCATCATCTTCTGTGGATTGTCCCCATGTAGGAGTTTCATCGAATACAACATGCATTGATTCTTCTACAATTCTAGTTCTCATGTTGTATACCCTATATGCTTTGCTCCTAAGGGAATATCCTATGAATGTACCTACATCAGCTTTTGGATCAAACTTACCCAGATTTACCTTTCCATTGTTATGCACATAGCATTTTGATCCAAAGATTCTGAGGTGGCTGATGTTGGGCTTCCTCCCTTTGTACAGCTCGTAGGGAGTCTTATCCAGTCCTTTGCGAACATAGGCTCTGTTAGAGATATAGCAAGCAGTGCTCATAGCGTCCGCCCAGAACACTTGAGAAACCTCTTTCTCATTGAGCATGCTTCTAGCCATCTCTGTCAGAACCCTGTTCTTTCTCTCGACAACTCCGTTCTGTTGAGGGGTCCTAGGAGCTGAGAAGTTGTGTTCTATGCCATTTTGTTCACATAGCTCTGAGAAGCTATGGTTCTCAAATTCTCCTCCATGGTCTGTCCTTATGGCTGTGATTTTGAGCTCTCTCTCATTCTGCACTTTCTTAGCCAGGACAACAAAAGCATCAAAAGTATCTTGCTTAGAGGCAAGAAACATAGTCCAGGTGAACCTTGAATAGTCATCCACCACCACTAGAGCATATAGGTTTCCACCCAAGCTCTTCACTCTTGCTGGCCCAACCAAATCCATGTGGATTAGTTCCAAGGGCCTGCTGGTGGAGACTTTCTTCTTGGTTTTGAACGAGGACTTTGTTTGCTTTCCTCTTTGGCAGGATTCACAGATAAAATCATGCTTTACTTTAAAAGATGGAATACCTATAGCTAGCTCCTTTTTAATTAGCATGTCGAGTTGAGTAAAATTAACATGAGCTAGTCTCTTATGCCAAAGCCAACTATTCTCATCACTAGATATCAAACATTTTTCTTCTAGTTGTTGGCACAAGTCTAAAGTATATAGGTTTCCATTTCTATTTGCCTAAAGTTTGCATTTTAAGTTGGCCTTATCTAAATTTAGATCCTGCTTATCAACTATTATGCACTCATGTGAATCAAAAATTACCCAATTTCCTTTGTCTGTGCTCTGGCTGACGCTTAGCAGGTTGTGACAGAGACCGTCCACTAGGTAGACATCTTTTATTGGTCCGACCTCTCCAACTCCAGTGATCTTTCCACTTTGATTTCCTCCAAAGGTTACTGTGGCTCCATCTTTGATCACCAGAGATTTGAACTTGTCTCTGTCTCCAGTCATATGTCTCGAGCATCCGCTGTCAATATACCATTTCTTGTTCTTGGATGCTTTGAGACACACCTGGAAAAATCAAGTAAACTTAGGTACCCAATCTTTCTTGGGTCCTCGATCATTAGTTTTCAATGCCCTTGGTCTAGAGTCATCCTTGACCTTGGGCTTGTGATTATTCAGAGCCTCTAGCCTAGTGCTGGCTCTGGACTCTTGAGTTTTCCCTTTGGAATGATTCCAAGCTCGAGATCCTTGTCCTCTCTTAGTTTCCTTTGCAGGTGGAGGATCCTTTGTTGCCTTGGTTCCTTTAGGGACCCATTTGTAGGAGCTACTTGCTCCATGTTTCTTAGCATTACAGGTGGACGTGGAGTGTCCCTTCCTGTTGCAATAGTTACAGAAGCTGAAGGGTGAGGAGCTATGACTAGTGGCTTTATGGAAGAACTTTAAGTAGGGCTTTACTTTTGGTTCCACCCACTTCTTCCCTCTAGGAGTATATCCTAAGCCAGTTCTATCCCTATATGCCCTTTGATTCATTAAAATTATATTTAACATTTCTGAGCCATTTGTAAACTTCTGCAGGGCATTTTGCAGCTTGTCTTTCTCAGCTGAGATTTTGCTGCAATTGGGGCAGCTCTCAAGTGTTGGGGCATTGGGTTCTGTTTGGGGAGAACCCTGGCCATCCACTACCGGAAGCTTTCTAGCTTCCGCTAGCTCTTCACTCAGTGAGTCCACCTTGGACTCAAGTGATTCCTTTTTGGTTTTCAACACTTTATAGGTTTTACACAATCGAGAGAATTCTTCATGAACCTCGTTGTAAGCCTCTTGCAGTTCAGAGAAAGTTACCTCATTGTCTTCGTGGGTAAGGTCAAGTTCTGAAGATGCTTCCTCATCTTCTCTGGCTACAAGGTAGAGGTTGGCTACCTCTTCCTCATCACTTGCTTCATCATCCGAGCTATTCACCCAGATAGAAGATACAAAGGCCTTCCTTTTGTCTTTGCCTTTTGACTTCTGCAGGCTGGGACACTCAGCCTTGAAGTGACCAGGCTTCTTACATTCAAAGCACACAGGAGCCTTTTCCTTCTTGTAGCCCCTCCTTTGGCTGGAGTCACCCTTTTGAAAGCCTCCTTTCTGAAGAACTTTCTGAACTTTTTCACCATCATAGCCATCTCCTCATCATCCATTTCATCCTCATCATCCTCATCATCATCTTCAGTCTCCTTGTTGGGAGCAACAAGGGCAAGATTTTTGGCCTTGGATGAGGCTTGAGGAGCTCTCTGAGCTAGCAGTGTAGGCTCATATTCAGCCAGGGAGCCAAATAAAGTGGTGATGGAACTAGTTGATTCACCCTGGACTTCCTGTAAGATAGTCACTTTGGTGATCCAGTCACCTTTCAAGATCTTTAGAATCTTGCTCACTTGCTCCCTTTCAGGAATGTCCTTACCCAGCGAGGCCAAATTGTTGATGAAGTGAGTGAATCTGAGCTCCAGTTCTCTGATAGGCTCAGTGGGGCTAAGCATGGCGAACTTGTGGAATTCTTCCACTAGCATCTCAACACGTCTTGCTTTCACTCCCCTGGTTCCAGAGTGAGCAGCCTCAAGAGCCTCCCACATATCTTTAGCATTTTTGTGGTGACTGATCCTGTGGAACTCCTTGGGACTGAGAGCACACTGGATGTAGTGCATGGCCCTATAGTTCAGCTGGACTAGGGCATAGTCCTGAGGGGTGTAACTACTTCTCGCCTTGGCAAAGCCATCATCATCTAAGGGAGTGTGATCCCCACGTTCGATTACATCCCAGAGTCTAATGTCACTTGACTTGATATAAGTCTCCATTCTAAACTTCCAGAATGGATAGTTGTACCCATCAAAGCCTGGAGGCTTGTTGGGCTGAATAGAGACGTCTGGTAGAGAGTAGTCAGTATCCATTACAAGATCTTTGCTTTCTGGATTCGTTGGAATCTAGTGAGAAAGACCTGCTCTGATACCAAATGAAAGTAATGGATGCACAAGAGGGGGGGTGAATTGTGCTACAAAAATAAATGCTCAAATAAAACTAACACAAGATTTATACTTGTTCGGTCTACCTGACCTACGTCCAGTTCTCAACCACCCAGGCCGAGTTCCACTATATCTCAGGTTTTAAATCGGGTTCACCTGAAACCTTACAACCGCAAGTTTTGGACGGGATCACTTGCAACCTTACAACTACAAGTTTTACACAAGGCTCACTTGTAACCTTTCTAACTAGCTCCCCCTCACACCGAGCAAGGGGTTAACCTTTACACTTAAAGGATTTTTCTAACTAAGTTCTCTCAAAGAACGAATGGTGTTACACACTTAAGTACAATCAATGCTCTTATAACAGAAAGAGACTTAACAACAAAGAGTATAGAATATGTAGATGAAAAAGATCACTCGATGTGTTAAATGCTCTTTACTTTTCTGGGCAGCTTTGAATGCTTGAAGATGTTCTTAGTTTCTCGCTCTAACTTCTCTCCAGAATATTCAAAGATAATTATTCGCTTCATAAATGAGGTTGAGCTCCTTTATATACTCTTCAAACATTCTGACTCTTGGTAGGTGGGATAGCCGTTTGAATATGGCCGTTTTTCCCATGTTACCGTTTGCCCAATTAATGCTTCATCAATGCATAGCAGGGTTGACTTGCTTTATCTCTGAAAAGTAGCTCTGACAACTCTGCTCTGACAAAAGCATTCTGACACTGCATTTCTGAACACTCTGACATTCTGATTGCTTGCAGAAGCAGGTTCACATCCGGAAGCAATTCTACTTAGTGTGCTGCACTGAGTGTTAGTCAAACAGTATTAACATATAGTTACATGCAGTGGGAGTGTTCTTAGTCTAAGAGGTCTTCCTTGCATCCGGAAGCACTTCTCCATCCGGAAGTAAATCCCCTGGATGAAGGATTTTGTTCACTATTACTCACTCTCGCTCAGTGTTCATTCAATCCAACAGCCAGCGCTAGTCACTGAGCTATCGGAAGCACTTCTACTGGACGTTGCTCATTTTCACTGACGCTTAGGGTTATCTATTCCAACAGCCAGCGCCAGTCTAAGTCTAACAGGAAGCAAATTCACTTCCGGTTGAATCTTAACTTAGTCTTAGGATTTTGTATATCTAGTGCTCATGGACTAAGTTAATTCCTAAGTGAATTTCTTGCTGCCGCTGGGGGATGAGACATTCATCCGCTAGCGCTAGTCCTAATCTATCCGGAAGTAAGTCCACATCCGGTTGCACTTTTACTTAGGATTCTATGTTCACCTATTGCTTTCTAAGTTCTTTCATATTTTAGTCTTCATCAAAACTTAAGATTCTAACAATAATAATGTACCAAACAATGATCAAATATCAACATATATTCATGGTAGAAGAAGGAGATAGAGAGAATTCATACCTTTAGAGCATATGTAACATACTGTTACTAATTCCCTGATTAATTCAATAATACCTTCACTAACTATGATAAAAAAATGATTTCCATAATATCAATAAATCTATCATAGTTAGAAAAAGAATTTCCTAATAATAATCATTATCCATGATAGAAAAGAATTTTCTAATATAACCTGAACACTATCATGGATAATTAATAGCTAACCATGTTAGAAAAGAATCATCTAACATGGTTAGAAAAAGGAGCAACCTAGTACATTTCCCTGATTAACCAATAATATCAATACAAATAAAAATATGCGGAAGCGAATGCAGACCTATACATTTTGGCAATATACATGTCTGAATAATCAAAACAACCTTTGAAACTTAATTCCCTTTCCTGTTGCTCGCGCCTGTGCATGATCACCTGCAAAAATGTAAGTAATCGTGGGGTGAGACAACTTGTCTCAGTAATCTACTACTTAACTCACTATAATAGTGAGATGTGCGGTAGTAAGGGCGTCTAAAGGGTACCACAGTTTTAAAATCAATATATATATATAAGAGAATTAAGCCTCTATCCATTTATCATTCCAAGCCCTCTGTCACGTCCAAAACAAATCAAGTCCATCTTTTCTACTTTCCAAATATCACTCAAAACCCCTCAATCAAAATCCACATCAATAAACTTCACCGTCAAATCTCACCAAATCCTTTCCTAAACCCCCATGAATCCAAATTATCTTCAATAACATTCAAATATAATCAAATATCTTCATTCACTCATAACCTCATTAATATCCATTGATATTGTAAACAAATCCAATACACACTTTCATTAACTCTAGTAGTTACCCTACAACCATAAATCAAGTTTAACAATCTCCTATCCAAAGGATTCCCAAATCATTTATTACCTTAAGTCATCAATTATCCACATCCAACATCAACAAATCAACCCTTATTTCATTCCAATTGGCATTCCACCAATCATCATTAAATCCAATCCTTTCACCTAACCAAATAATCAACATGAATCTTCGCCTAGGACATCAATCACTTCAATCTCTCCAATAATACTTCTAACATACTATAACCTTCCAAACTTATTTATTAACCTCAAACATTCCCATCATACATTTACATAACCAAATTTCACATTTATTCAACACTTCGCTCACAATTCTTTTCCTACACACATACCCAATCAATTCCAAGATTCTAACATCACCCTCTCACCTTAGTAATGCTCCATTAACCATCAAATCAGTCATTAAATCACATATCACTAAAGCACATAGTCAAATTTTTAATTTATGCAACACTTTATTCTCAAGTCTTTCTCCTAAACATTAATCCAATCACTTTCACCATTCCAATATCATTGTTTAACCTTAGTAAGCATAAAGTAACTACCAATTTTCCCCAATAACTCCTACATCACCAAATCCTAATTTCAAAGAATCCCAAAATACCCACAAAAAGTCCAGAATAACTAAAAGCATCAAGAAAACTCGAGTACCTCCAAGAATGCTCAAATTAAACACCTCACCTTCATTATTAAAGCTTCAAAATTCCAAAAATCCTAACATGACCAAAACCCTAACATTTCAAAAATACAACTTCAAGAACCCAAATCAAATAGAGATACAAATGCTTAGGAAGTTCTAAAATAAGGAGGAGGTTGAAACTCACCGGAAACCGCCGTGGGTCTCGTCGGAAAACGGCCACAAGAGGGCTGGCCGAACAGAATAGAAAAGGGAAAAAAATAAGGAAATGAAGGAAACGAACAATGGGAAACGGAAATAGCTTGAACAACAAATGGAAAATGCCAACCTACCTCCCAACCACCGTCCATCGCCGGAAAACGAAGACCTTCGCCGGAAAATTTAAGGGGCCGACGAGAACAAAGGCTACAAAAGGGAGGACCAGATCTGCGCGACTATTACCAGCTTTGAGGAGGGAAGAAGGAATGGAATGTGAAGTCTTAGAGAGTGAGGGGGAGCATCGATTTGGATTAGGTGTGGGTGTGAGAGGAGGACGAAAATGATGAAGGGGAAGGTGTATGTGTGTGTCGGCCAAAACTAAATGAAGGAGGAAGGAGGGGTTGTTTGGCTTTTAATTGAGAAAGGAGATAGGGATTGTTTGGTTTGCTTAATTAGAAAGGCTATGACAACATATAGGAGAATTACCATAGTACCTCCTTTTAAATTTTAATTTCACTAAGTGAAGTCTCCAATCTCCTTAACCTTCAAAATATTTTGAATCCCCTTAAAACCTCATAATTCCTATTTCTCGAATTGTTTAATTGCTTATTTTAGGTGCTTATATCCCCTAAAATTCCAAAATATTCAAAATAAATCCTCAAAAGTCCTAAAATTCTAAATTTCCTAATGTTCATTTACTAAAACAATTTCCAAATCATGTATTAATTTTTCAGGATGTTACAGCATACAAGTGTGTGTCATCACATGTGTAGCTCATTTTCTAATATTCTTCTCTGTGGAGCCTCTCTCTGCCTCTTTTCTTTTCTCTAAAAACCTAGTCTTTCTCTCTAAATGCTTCCTCTAAAAAAAATGATCCTCCTCTTTATGCTCTCTTACTCTCACTTATATAGGCCACAAACTCTAGGGTTTCATCTTAAATGTCTTTCCTTATTTTGTTATTTTTCTTTTATTTATTCTCACAAGAAAAGTCATCCTGTAATGGTGATTGATTCCCTTTCAAAAGTGATGAGTGCATATCACAATCTTTACATTCATTCTCTTCTTCTTTTAATTGTGAATATTTCTTTTTGCTCCTCTGATTTCTTTCAAAACTTTCCTATTTGTTACAATCAAATCAAATTTCTATTGATTACCCACATCATTATGATTATTCTTTTCTCTTGATCAATATTTCCCATTATGACTATAATCAATCACCATAATTTGTTTCCATTTTACTTCTTTATTCCAATCATGACCCTCACACAATTTGAATTGTGCTTGCCTTACAAGAAAGAATCAAGAGAGCGTATCTTATTTTTATTATTTATTTATTTATTATTTTTTTTTCATTTTTTACTTTTTATATTTTTTTAAATTAGTGGGGTCCGGACAAAATAGGGTGTTTAGTAGGGACAATATCCTAATATTGTGTTTCCAACAACGCCCTTAAAAGGGAGAAAAAAGAGTGTGAAGGCAATAAACTTCATTATTTAGTAGGGACAATATTGAAAAAAATACATTTATCATGTTAATTAACTCAGGCATTGCCATATATTTTGGAACAAGATACTTTGAAAAAGTTCACCTTATATTATGCGACAAAGCGAATATATTTAACCGTACACTTCGAAATAATAATGACAGAGCAAATATATTTCACCATACACTTCCAAATAAAAATTTCCGAAGATCAATCAATTCAACAATAAATACAACTTTACCAACAAAAATAACCCTGCATTTTCGAGGTATCATATTTTACATCTTAAAATAACAAAGTTAGCCAAGAAACAGCAGAACATATGATAAAAAAAAAGCAGTGACAATCGATTGAAAAAACTTTAAACTGGAATAGACAACACACTGGCAAGGTCAAAGGACATCATGTCTTCGTTGCCGGTCTAACAAGGCCTAATCCAGAACCACTACCCAAATGCTTGAAGTCTCTGGCTTCAAGATGATCTCCGTGCCCAGCAAATCCGGTCCCTCCTTTCTCCAATTTCACTAAATTCTTCTCTTTGCAAGGTTTGTCACAAACAAGGCAAACCTTATCCACAGCCATGAACCTATCAGCACATTTCTTGCAAAACACATGGCCACATGTATTAAGGGCCACAAGTGACATTGTGTTTGTAAGAGTTACTTTGCAGCTAGGGCAGATATATGTGATATCAAGAAGCTTCGATTTCTTCTGTTCACTAGTGTCTTCAGTAAAGTGAATAGGGAAGAGAGTTTTCAGCTTGAGCTTCTCCTGTCCTTCAGGGCAAGTCGTGCTAGTTGAAGGTGCTTCTACTTTAGCAGCAGCTTCTGGTGTAGCAGAAGGCAGCCAGAATGCTTTCATTGTCCGAAGAGCTTCCTCCTCAAAGGATGTGGCCTTCACACTGTTTGCCCCATGAAACCCGTTCTTGTCTCGACTATAACTTCTATCACTGTATTGGGGCAGGGCGCCATGATTTTGCTGATCAAATGCATCAAGCTCCTTGGCCTTTTGCAACAACATCCTTTCTTCTTCATCTTCTTTTTCCTGCTTCTGCTGTGCAGTGTGGGCAGCAAGCTTCCTGTTTAACATTGTAAACAAGAAAAATTCATTTACACGATTGACTCTGACCAAATAACAGAAAGGTATTCATTCATACAAGAGAAAAACACATTAAAAAAGGTATTACTTTCACCATAAAACAAGGCCATTAATGACTTCCAAAAGCTCCTAAATAAAGGAAAGGAAAACATCTATATAGGGATCACAAAACAGCCAGAACAAACTGCAAGCACACCCTGCTTCTGGCTGCTCCATGCCTCTTGATATAAAGCATGGATAAGTTAATTCAGATTTTGAAAATGATGTGTTATTCATATAGCTGATAAAGAGCGAGTCAAACCACTGAGACAATATTATGTGCCAAACAGCTTGAGGGAGGGGCCAAGGGGTGACATCATGAAGCAGTTGTAATTCCTCTTTATGCATTTTATTAAGTATTTGAAGGTTTAAACTCTCATTGTCATTGATTTATCTCAACGATTCATAATCAAAGCACCCACCCCACCATGTATCAAGATAACTGTAGAGCACCACAAGTACTTCCACCAATACAAGATAAAAACGGTTGTGTTTTGTTGCTATCAAGGGAGCCCTTGAATTCCCAGCTCAAATACATAACTCAAGAAAAGAATCGTGTGCCATGTTCCAAAATTAATGTCTCAATTAATAAGCCATGTGTGAGACTATACATAAATGTTAATGAAATTCAAGGAGGTATTATGTATTGAAGGACATAAAAGCATATTCAAAATACCTTAAAATATTTTTTACTGTCTTTTGAAGTCTCATTGCAGCCTAACCTTAGCATATATATTCATCCATGTTCCAATATACCAAGCACATATATATTCATCCATGTTCCAACAAACATAAATTCCATTTTCATTCACAACCATTCAACCAATAAGAATCCATATAGAAAAACTATATTACCACAATGAGGACAAAACTGCAACATGGCATTGCCTCTCAAACTTGGCTAAACTTCAATTGGTGATGCCCTATGTTTTACACACTTAAGATCATAAGGAAACAAGACAAATAGAAGGCCGCACCACCCATAGCTTGCCCTATTGTTACCCTCTTCCAATTCTGAATCTCAATGCAACCTAACCTTTGTATATTCACCAATCCCAATAACACATGAACAACACACAGACACACACACATCAATGCAATTCAATGAATTCAACAAACAGAACCCCAATTTCCCTCACATCTAATATTCATAACAATCCCTAGTGTGTGCATCTAGAGTACAAGTTAAATACGGCATGGATTTTCAATCTTGCTTAAACTTCCATTGGAGATGCGCATGTGTTGCAAACTCATACATATTTCAAAACAACAACAAAGTCTAATCTCAACTAGGTGAGGTCGACCACATGGATTACACGACGTAATTGTACCAACACTCATAACCAACAAAACTAAAAAATTTCAGAGAAGTGTTATAAATCGATCATTTGCTGGATACCAATCATCAAAAAGAAAATGGTTGTCGAGGTTTACAAGGGAAAAAAGATAGGTAATAAATTATATGGCAATGGTTCCTTCAAGTAACCACACTGGACCATTGGACACCCTATATTAACATTGGATACAATATCACGCTTAAAGTAATCAAAAAGTGGTTCAATTTTACCCTGGGCAAATATAATGTTGTAGTGAAATTGAAATTGTACCCGATATTAATTTAAGTGTCAGTGGTTTTGGTGGTTACTTGGAGGGCCAAATAGGTCATTACCCTAAATTATACTTATATCCTTGAAACCCATTTATATTTATATTCCCTCGGTCTAAATATTAGATCACTTTTGAAATTTAGCTCACTTTCTAACTTTTTCCCAAATTAACCCTACAATACTAATAACAAACAAAAAAGAAGAGGGAGAATAACAGTATATAATTGGGATAAATTGGTAAGGACCTTACTTAGGTCAAGTTACTTTCTCCAGGTTCTCAAGTTCTTTTAATATAGGAGTGACATGTGTTCTTTTATAACAACCAAGTTGTTATAAAAGGACACGTGTCACTCCTATATTAAAAGAACTTGAGAACCTGGAGAAAGCAACTTGATGTAAGTTTTTCCCAATTGGTAATATCATGTGTAAATAACTAACAACTAACTTCCTAAATCTACTCAAATTACATATTGATCTTATATTTAGGAAAGGAGGGCGTATTTGAGAAAATGAAGAGTTGTTACGTTACCTCTGGATGTCTTTCTTCTGAGACAACAAGCACTGGAGAATGCACTCCTTACAGAAAACATGGCCCTTCTGGCAACTCATGGGGTCGATGAAGGGCTTGAGGCAGAGGCAGCAGGCGTCGAAGGGCTTGATGGAGTCCCTGCCGAGCCTCTCCCTCTGGGTGCCATACCCCAGCTTGCGCTTCTCCTCATACGTGAAGAACGCGAGGTCGTTGTTGTTCTTCGAGTGCCTCTGCGGCATCTCTTCGCTCCAAAACAAATCTCTTCAATCACAACAGATGATCAACGTTAGGGTTTCAAAAAGGTCGCGGTGGTAAGCGCTGGCGGCGGATCGTATCGGAGAAGTATGATGTGATGATGAATCCAAGTGTAGGCCCAATAGCTTTATTGCCTTCTTGGGCTGCTCTAATGTTGTTATTATTTCCAAGTAATTCTCCGGAAAGTAGTTATTAAAGGGTTAATAAAATATTTTGAAATAGTCAATTTAGGTAATAAACAATAAAAAGTCTTAATTACAGTTCTACTAAATAAACAATAAATTGGTTCATTTTGCCCAATAAACTAATGGAAAATATTAAAATACCTTTGCACCCTATTAATATAATTTCTGCAGATGTGATTCCCACCTTTAACATATAAAAAATTAATATCTCCACCCAACCCCTCTCTCTCCTCCCTCTCTCCCTTCTTCACCATCGATGGCTCTCTCCTCCCTCCTTCCCTTCTTCACCACCGACATCAAACAGTAAAATATAATAAAATCCCCAGCATATTAACTTTTTTTGAAACGTCAGAATTCAGGTTAAAATAAAAAATAAACAAAAATAAGCATACCAACATTTTTTAAATGACAGTATGCATTTTTATTTTTTAAAAAAACAAACAAAAAACTTTTTTTTTTATTTTTTTCAAAAAAAAATGAATAATACATACAGACGTTTTATAAATGCCGATATGCATTACCAAAACGTCAGTATGCATTTTAAATTTTTTTTAAAAAAATAAAAAACTTCTTTTATTATTTTAAAAAATAAAATATATACCAGCGTTTTTGAAACGCTGATATGTGTTAAAAAATCGCTGGTATGTATGTTTTTTTAAAAAAAATAAAAAACTTTTAAATTTTTTTATTTTTTAAAAATAAAATAGATGTCAGCTGGTATGTAATATTTTGAAATAAACAAAACATACCGGTGTTTCTATAAACTCTGGTAAGCTTCTACAAAATACAAAATAAAAATGTACCGACGTTTTAGGTAAAAACGCTAGTAAACTTTGCCTACTCCTATTAAAAAATAAAATAGATAAACCGCCGGTTTGTATTATTTTAATATAAAACATACCGGCGTTTTTTGGAAACGCCTGTATGTTTTAGCATTATATTAATATTTCTCAGCAAACATTCTCGCGTTTATATTAATCTACCGCATTTTGAAAAACACCAGTATGTCACTTTCCTAAGTACGATTTTTCGGAATTTATTCAAAACGCGGTAGTATCTTACACGCGTTTCAAAACGCCGGAAAGTGGCAACAATAAACGCCGAAAAGTGGCTCTTTTTTGTAGTGACTCTCTTAGTTTTATAAGCACTGCTTCAATGGCTTATGGTCTGTTCTTGTATATTATGTAAAGTGATATTGGTTACAGGGGGTTACTGAGCCCTATTGTACTATTTTTTGTATTACTGTTTTTGTTAGGTGAGTATTCCTACAAAGGTGGTCGCAAATGGAAGGGACCAAAGCTCTAGATATCTGAGGATATCTATCTTTTTTGATACAATAAAGCACTAAACTCATAGCATATTATGTGGCATCTCTTGTCTAACTTTAGCAGCAACATGAGCAGGCACTTCCTTAAACTGCACAACTCCAGCACCCACTGTCAGCGCATGTCTTGCGAGCAAGTCAGCAACACTATTCCTCTCTCGATTACACCACAATATTTGGACATCCCATGCACGCCTACACAAAGACAGAATCTCTTCCATCTCATTTGTTCCATTCCCATCCATCTCACGGTATTGCTCAATATCTTGGACAAGTTCAAGACAATCAGATTCAAGTATGAGATGTCTAACACCAAACTCCCAGCTCCACTTTAATCCCATGAGAATAGCTCACCGCTCCGCTACGTAGCAGTCTCCTCTTCCCATATTGAATAAGAAGCCTCCCCTCACCTTTCCTTTATAATCCCTCATAACCCCCGCACACGCCGATGCTCCTCCATCCGGGTTACATGCTCCATCCACATTAACCTTCACATATCCTTTCCCAGGAGCTTCCCATCCATCAATATCCCTACCACGGTTCAACCCATGAGGTATACACTCCCCACTCCATGAGGCACATGCTCTAACTTTAGCAATAATAGTTCTAGCTGTTACCTCTCCATCATTAAATATCTTGCTATTCCTTGCGAGCCATAATTGTTGACAAGTTAGGGAAAATACAATTTGCCACGGAATATCATACACTTTAAATTGGGCCTTAAGATTCCATTCCATCCAATTTTTTATTCCTCCATAACTAAAAAAGGTAGAGCAATACCTTCCTGGTACCATTAATAACCAAACCTCTGTCGCCTTATAACAGTCTCGAAGAACATGTAAGTCGCTTTCAGGAAATCTTGCACAACATCCACACTCATCTAAAGTAGTTATATCACGCCTAACACGTTCCATATTTGTTAAAAGATTACCTCTACAAGCAAGCCACATAAACATTTTGCATCTTTGTGGCACATTCAATTTCCACACCTTCCTCCATTGCCATTCATCTCGCCTGCTATTATTCTCCACATGGCTCATATACGCTGATCTAGTAGAAAAGTCCCCAGAAGCGGTATGCCTCCAACTCGGGGAATCCTCCACATCCACATGAAGTCTCTGGTATAAAATTGTACGTACCATATCTGGTGTTAAGTACGGTACAAAATGATCTAGATTCCATTCTCCATCCTCAGTAATAACATCAGCAACTTTAACTTCCAAATACTCTTCTGGAAGATTATTTATAACCACCTCTGCCAGTTTAATTTGACCTGGAAGCCACCTATCTTCCCAAAATCTGATAGAATTTCCATTCCCCAATTGCCAAAAAATGTCATTCTGAACTTTTGACCATATATTCTTCATTCCTTTCCATACTTAAGATCCCGCTCTAGACGAATTTATATGTGGCATCACCCTCAGTCCGCACCCATATTTCTCCCTCATTAATTGAACCCATAAGGCATCCTTTCTATTAATTAAACTCCACCCTAGCTTCATCATAAATGCATTGTTCTGTAACTTAGCTTTCCTTAATCCCAACCCTCCTACCTCCATCCTCATGCACACCTTATCCCAAGAAACCAAGTTAACCTTCGATCGAGCTTCACTCCCACCCCATAAAAATTTTCTGCAGCGTTTATCAATTTCATTGCATGTTGATGAAAGTAAAGGCATCGTTTGCATATCATATGAAGGTATAACAGACACCACCGAATGAACCAACGTGTGACGAGCTGCACTGGACAGGGTATTTGCCTTCCATGATGACAACTTCTTATCCATTTTCCCCAAAATATACTCCTAAGATCGCCTCGTAACTTTCTGATGAATCAACGGAACACCTAAGTATCTCCCCAAATCAACACATGGGCTAAACCCCATGAAATTACTAATTTCATTAACTCTGGTGTGATTAACATTCTTGGAGAAAAATATCCTGTATTTCATGTTATTGACTTTCTCCCCTGAAGCTGCGCACAAAAATCATCTAAACAGGCCTTGATAATAGCTGCCTGGTCCATATCTGCTTCAGCAAACAACATCAAATCATCGGCAAAGAACAAGTGAGAGATACATGTCCCACTCTTCTTTAGCCTAAAAGGTTTCCAATTATCCTCTTCCACCTCAGTCTGAATCAAATGAGCAAATTTTTCCATAATTAAGACAAAGAGATAAGGAGATAAAGGATCTCCTTGCCTTAACCCTCTTGACGGAGAAAAAGTTTCGCCCTTTTCACCATCCCACATAACCTGTAACTTAGTCGTGCTGAGGATATCTATCTATTAACTGTGTAATGTCGTTGAATTATTGATATTGTCACATTAGTTGCATATTTCGTTTATTTCTAGTTTGATTACTCATTTATTATTTTGATTTTATTTTTGTTTTAAATTTTTTTACGGTGTTTTTCCATCAAGATTTTTTATTGGTTATTTCCCGTTTAGCAATTGATTTATGTTGATATTATTATTGAGACAATGAAACTTATTTCGTTTATTGAGAAGTTATTTTTTCATTAATTTATTTAATGTGTATACATCTGTGACGGGTAGGGTTGGGCAAATTAAATCGAAAACCAAAAACCAAACCAAACCAAACCAAATGAGTCTCGATTTTTCGGTTTTCGATTGTAGTTTCGGTTTTGGGTTTAAGCAATTTTCGGTTTCGATTAGTCCAAAACAATTTCAGTTTTGAACCGAAAAACCGAAAAAAATAAGCCTCCATTTTTTCTAAAGAAAAAATACCCAATAAAAGGCCCAAAACAAAAAAGCCTAAACACTCACTAAGACACACACTCGTGCCCCTTCAACTTCCTTACTGTCACCGCCTCACTCTTGTGATGCTACTCTATCTAGAAGCAAGATTAGGATGGGGTTCACTAATCTGAATGTCATGCTAACTCATGCCGCCGCCCCACCCTTATTCGCCACAATTTTGGGATAATATTTATCACTCCCTCTTATCAATTCATGGCTTCATAACATTCTACCTTCCTTCCCCTATACTTTTTCTCAATCACTCAACACACTTGGCGTCATTGCTTTCTCTTCCTAGACTCTTCTCTTTAGCTTTTTTCGTTTCAATCCAAGATTTTATCCAAGGTTTTTTCTTCACCAAGTTTTCTCCTTTTGTTTTTTTAGGAATCTGTGGGGAAAGAACTGAACTTTAATTTTGAAGAAGAAACAAGATATAAAAAACCAAAGAACCGAAACAAATCAGTTATTCGGTTTCGGTTTATGGTTTTTTGATTTCGTTTTCGGTTTTCAATTTGGATGAATTTTTGTTTTCATTTTTCGGTTCGGTTTTGAATTGAAAACCGTTTGCCCCCTTAGTGACAGGCCTGTGGGTTGGGACTTTCCCTTTGTGTGATTGTGCCCTTGGCAGTCTTGTTTTATTGCTTTGCGAGGCTAAAATATGTTTTTGAAAATCCGGGTGTTCTAACAATTGTCTCTTTATTTCCTCTTCTCTCCCCTTTTTTTCAATTTCCTAACCCATGTTCCCTTCTTTCTTCATTTTTTTTTTCAACCACTTGGTTCATGTTTCCCACTCTCCTATTTTTTGGTCAATACCTTCCCTTTTCTTAAAAAAAAATTATTTCCAATTGAATTTTAACATGTTGTTATGATTCTCTTCTTCACTTTCTTTTCTCCTCTCTCCCTCTCTATTTCTTCTTTCTGTGTACTTTTAAATTTTGTTTGTCAATTTTTTAATGCTTTCATTACAAATGGGGAAAAAATATATTGTGATTTGTCTTTTGCTTTGGGTTACTTCGCAAGCAGAAAAAATCACTTTAATTTTACACAACATTATCTAACTCCCTGTGCATTGTCTATAGTAGTTATTCTATATGAGCCCGCCTGGCCTATGTGTAACATCCCATATTTTTTTAGCACTTAGAAATGGATTTATATTTTTTATATAATATTTTTGTTTAATAATAGTGTAGTAAAGAAATAATAAAAGTATGTTAAAACTTAAAAAGAAAATATGTGATTATTTTTATATTAGGAGAACAAAGGAATTTAGGGAAATTAAAAGATGTGTAACTAAAATGTCTATATCTTAAAAAGATAAAAGAAAAAATGTTGAAAGGAGGCCCAAATATATAAAACCCAATTTAGATAACCCTTAAGATAACCCTAAACTCTCTTCATATAACTCCTCCTTATTACTCCTTCACACTTTGCGGCTGTTGTTCACCTCTTTCGGTCAAGGTGCTCCTTTCTCTACTTGGTCTTCTTTGTTGTTTTTATACCATTCTTACAATATAATCATGTCATGTCAATCACTCTTTTTGTCCTTTTTCTTTTACTTAACAAAGTTATATTATTCATATCACACCTCCATTCCACTATTTTGTTAAGTGTGCCATATAGTATTATATTTTCTGCAAATCAATTCTCAAGAGCAAAAAAAATTGTTTCTTTCAATGTATGTCCATATAACGCACATCTTCTCTTTGCCTCACAGTATGTATACATAATACTATTCTCCTCTCACACATCATCTCACCAATTTTGAATTAATTGAGTATTTGATATTGAATACTTCTATATCATTCTTTTCTTCTTATGTGTCAGGGCTTTGAAATCTATGTATTTTATTTTACTTTACAGAAGCTCTTTTCCCTCAATCTTTTGATTTAATCAAGATATATCTAACTATTTGTGCTTCCTTAAATAATTAATGTATAAAATACACATACACATATATATAAAGCACACATCATTTTAATCATACTCTTGTAGTTCTTTACGGCATCATCAGTATGGGAGAGTAGTTGTCATATTACTATTATGGAGTATATTTTTGGGTATCATATAGAGTAAATATTTTATCTCATTTAACAATTCCCCAACACAACCCATTATAAAAATAAAGCCTTAAGAATTATAATAGTACTCAAAACTATAATAAAGAAAAGGGTTTTATTAATTATAAATTTAGATTAGGAGTCAGATGAGCTTCATAGAATAGCGATATCAATAACGCTAGTTAAATTTTATTAGAGTATTAATATATATGTACTTATACAAGATACTCAGTGAGTGCTTTAAAGTGACCTTGTGAGTTCACCTGTGTGCTAATTAAGGAGTAATAGGTAACTCTGGAAAGTTCTGTTGTATGCTTGTAATTTGTGTATGATTATTTTATAAATGATTATGACTTGACTGGAATATGTATGATAAATGTTAACGCCATATTTTGAATAATATATTAAATTAGTTGTATGAATATTTACTTTATTCTTTTTAAGCATGTTTGCCTTCTATATATCGATGTGAAATGTGTTCTTGTTTGTTCTTTTTCAAACATGCTTATATGTTGATACTGTTTACTTGGTAGTTGGACCTTTTGGAAACATGATTATATATTTTATGAGAATGTTATAATATTATGAATTGGAATTGTATATGTTTCTCTGAGATTCATAAAAATTGTCATAGCATTTGCACTCATGGTGATGGGTTAGAATTATAGAAGATTTGTATGGAGAATTGTATTATTACGTGGTTAGTCATCACTCGGTGCACAATGAGTGACACTTGTCAGGACCCTCTCTTATATGTTTTCCTTTGCCAGAGATTGCATGGAAGTTATGGGACATGTGACACCTCCTTACGTTTGTCCTTTAAGGAGGGGAGCCAGTCATAGTCCATGCTTGAGCTCTGTACCTTTGGCAAGTACATCTCAAGTGATGGTGAGGTTGGAACTATCTAGTCAATTAGATATGTTTTTGTTTGGACTATGTGTTAGTGTATGGCTCCTGTCAGCGGAATAAAGGTGTAGGCGATATAAGGGAGACATACATGGTACATTCTTACATGAGTAGACTATTTTTATTTATATGTTTGAGAAATGTTATATGGATGTAATTGGAGATCATAAACTATTGTTGAGTATAATTATTTGTAACTTAATTGTACATGAATTGCTGGTATATGTTAGATGTTTTCGGTAATTACTGGGATGTTGATCTCACCCCAATTAACAATTTTTAGATGAAGGATCAAATAGCAAGTAAGGGAAGATACTTGAGAAGTAAGTCTTAAAGGCTCTGTCGTACTACTCAAGCACTGCTATGATATTTATTTTGTCAAGGACCAAAGTTTTCTGTTTTTATCATTTGACTACCAATAAGTTTTAAAATTTATTACTCGGGATTTGAGTTTCTTTTTAAAATTAAATATGATGTTTTGCTGGATTTTTATATTGGGTATCCATTTTGCTACTTAGTGAGAACATTTTTGTCTTTGTATGTTCGAAATTTTATTGAGGTGTTACAATATGGGTGGTGAGTTCCTTCATCTCTCATTTGTTTTATGCTTGTTTCACATTTTTCTTTATCTATGGGCTAGGTCTAGTGCTAGGGGTCGATACCTAGGCGTAGGAATAGTCCAACTAATCTGAGAGGATTGACCATTTTATTTTTAGGCTAGACCTAGGACTAACATTTTTTTGGCATGTTTTGCATAATACATATGTAAAACCCCAATTAATTTCTTCTATTGTTTTTAATTTGCATCTTTAAAATCACTACAAGACGCACCATATATGCTGACTTTCCACTTATCGCATAACAAGTCTTTTGACATTTGAAATTTTGAATGTCTCACGTAGAGACGAAGGATATGTGCTTTGCAATGTTTAGTAGGATAATGGGGCCCTTGGTGCATTAATTTTAAGGGGCCGTTTGGTTGGTGGGAATGAGGCTGAGGGAATGGGATTGGATCAGAGATTCAATCTCAATCCCTCGTTTAGTTTGTGGTATTTCACTTAAGTGGTATTCTCAATCCCACTTAAGTGGGAATGACCCTATCCCACCTCACCTCTGGTATTAGCTCTCCATTAGTGAGAATAATTACTAAAATTACGAAAATAACCCTATCAACAATATCTTTTTTTACCACACCTATTAATCATATCTATTTTAAATCTATTCAGATTAAAATAATACAAAATCAAAATTTCTCAAGATATTTTACATTCTTGTCTCTTTTTACATATCGGTAAAAAAAATCTATTCTCAAGTCTCTCATCTCTTCTCAAGTCTCTCATATCTTTTTCTTCTTAACCCTAATCTCCAAGTACATATGATTTTTGTCTCATCTCTTGCTCTTGTTACTTAGAATGATGATTTGTTAGAAAAAAAAAAGTAAAGGCTTATTCAAGAATTATGGAATTGGCAAAAAGAAA
The DNA here is from genome assembly GCA_029929735.1 of Mimosa pudica. Lineage (NCBI taxonomy): Eukaryota > Viridiplantae > Streptophyta > Magnoliopsida > Fabales > Fabaceae > Mimosa > Mimosa pudica. Next base: position 1,594,845 of record JAKELP010000039.1, on the reverse strand, counting down.
GAATTATGAAAGAATTACTTTTTTGAATTGAAATGGAAGGATTAATTTAAAAAGATAATAATATATCTTTTTATTTATTGTGAGGGTCATTAATGTCATTTTATAATTTATAACTACTTTAAAAATAAATTTAATTTAACTAATTCCTCAAAATATTCCCGCATACCAAACTTAATTTTAAAAATTGAATCTTATCCCAAACTCACTCTCACTCCCACTCCAATTCCTATTCCCAATCCCAATCCTATTCCCACAAAATCATTCCCTCCAACCAAACGAGCCCTTAAAGTTTAGGGTCTGAATTTAATTATTTAGAAAATTAGGTTTTTATAAGTAATTTACACATTTTGTTATGACATATTTGAAACTTGAATTCAAATGTGTAGCTGTTTTTTATTACTCCTTCCACTCTGCAATATAAGAGCCCAAACTATGTATAAAAAAAGAGCCAAATTTTGAATGGTTTTAGTCCAAAATATAAGAATTCATATCACATTCTCTTCTCATTTAATGTGTTTTTTCCTACTATGCCCATAACTTTTTAGTCATATTTATTATTGATTATAAATTTATCTCTTTTAAAAGTAGAGTTAAAATCAAATTTGCCCCTGAAGTTTTAGGCAAGGATCGTATTTGCCTCTAAAGTTATTTTGGATCAAATTTACCCCTTTTTTTTTACCAATGATCAAATTTACCCCTGTAGTATACAAAATGATCAAATTTATCCTCACATCCTACATATAGGACACCTCATCCTCCATGTCAAAAGTGATGGCCAGCTCATCATCTTCCCCATTCTTCCCTCTCCCTAGTCAGCCACCACCGTCCAGCGCCATCTATCCCTCCCCTCTCTCTCCTCTTTCCATGTCTTCCTCAAAAGTCAAATCTAAAACAAAACTTTTCCAAACGATTTTCCAAACAATAACTCACGAAGAGAAAAACTTTTGTTTTCCAAAACAAAAATTTTCCAAAGGATTGAGAGTTGAGACTATCAAAATTACTTCAAGTGATTTTTGTTGTATCGGTTAGGCATCATGCAATTGTGATTGTGACTGCAAGACATCTACTTTCAAGTTTCTACAACTATGTATGTAACAAATTTCTTCAATGGATCAGAGCATATTATGAACTTTAGGGTATGAGAAATATCTCTGTTAACATGCTTGTGGGTTAGCAAATAGTAAAATGATGATAATTGTTCTTTGTGAAAACATGCTTACCTGAATACACACACTCACACACATGTATATTATTATTCATATAAAAAGATATTCCGTGAAATTCCGCTACAAATAACCGACGTCTATGATTATAAGAATGATAAGTTTGACACCCCAAAATTTAGATTAGATAAATAATTAGTTAAGGTGTTGGGGCATTATTGATAAATTAAAAAGCTTTATAGATAAATTTATGATGTTAAACAATTTTTTAAAGTTTATTTCCTTTATAATATAAAATAAAGGAAAATAATTAAAAGATAAACTCTATTTGAGGTTTATTTAGAGACATATTTTGAGATTTAAATGAAGGGCAAAAACGCTGATCTAATAATTAACTATTTTATTTTTGGCAAAAATAATAAATGACTGTTTCGCGGTGCATAAATAATAACCAACTTTGTGACCCGGTGCAAAAATAATAAAACTGGTACTAAATGTTAATTTATAGTTTTGTGGAACCTTTCTGATATTATTTTCTAAAGTAAAAATACCTTTTTACCCCCTTACAATCAAAACTTAACCCTTCTTTCTTCTACCCTTCATCTTCCTATGCTAACTACTATCAACAATGTTTTAATTGGGAGGGGCAAAAATGTATTTTTCACTTTGAAAATAATATCAGAAAGGTTCCACATAAATACAAATTAACATTCAGAACCAGTTTTATCATTTTTGCACTGGGTCACAAAGTTAGATACTATTTATGCACCGCGAAATAGTCATTTATTAGTTTTGCTAAAACTGAAATAATTAATTATTAGATCAGTGCTTTTGCCCTTAATTGAATTTATAGAGTATAGATGTAGAAAATTGTTAATTTGATGCAGAGAATTGAGATCAATTTCTAGAGATCATTTTAATGAATTTCTAGAGATCATTTTACACATAAGGGGCTAAGCTGAAAAGAATGGAAAAGTTATAAAAAAGGAGTAAACTGAAAAGTTAAGACTTTAGTAGGGAAAAAACGTAACTTCCGTAATTATCTTTATAAAAAAAATAATTTCTTTCTGCCTCCTCATTTTTCCTTCTTTCTCTTGTCGGCGACAAGTTTCTGACGGCCTCCATGACGTCTCCTGACGGCGGCGATCTTCATTAGGCAATGCAATCGTATTGAGAAGATGGCTTTGATCGGGCTTCTGAGTTTGGGCAGATTAACTAATTAAATGAAGGGCGAAGGGGCAAAACTAGTCACCGTAATTTTCCAAATGGACAACTCTGGCACCCGTAAATTGGATGGTGCAAAATCGTACATTATAAATCAAAATGGTGCAAAATTAGCCACGCCGTTAAGTTGAGACACACATTAATGAAGGTGGGCCCCACGCCAACACAAACGTCTGTTAGCTTCAACTTAACGGCGTGGCTAACTTTGCACCATTTTGATTTATAATGTACGATTTTGCACCATCCAATTTACGGGTGCCAGAGTTGTCCATTTGGAAAATTACGGTGGCTAGTTTTGCCCCTTCGCCCTTAAATGAAAGATATAACTTAAATGTTTAATTAGTTCCCTAAAGAAATATGAGTTTTCTTTAGCTATGGTTGGCCGAGCTTCTTCAATTTCTGCTTTTGGTTCCTGTTACCAATATTTCGATTTCTTAAAGGAATAAATGTAAAATAATGTTCAAATGTTGTGGGAAATGTAATCGAAATGTTTCTTACTACTGCATGTCAAATTTAGAATGATTAGAAAGTTGTTATTGTTGTTGTGTACCTTTCCCTGTGCTGCCTGAATTGAATTCTGGATTTGGGTGTCTCAGAATTTGTGATTTAATTTGATAAATGGAATGTTAATGATGTTTCTGAGTTTGCATCTTGGATTCTAGAGAATTTTATCCGATTAATGCAAATATGTAACTTTAGGAACAGTGTTTCACATAAAAGCTAAACAAGCTTAAGGAATGAGAGTTACTAAAATCTAAACAATAATGCATATTATGTGTATATGGGAAGTGTCAAAAATCCTCTATCTCCTATGTTTCTTTCTTTGATGGCTGACTTGTATATCTTCCCTGTGTGTTGCTAGTGTTTGATTTTGTTTTAATTGTTGTTTCTTTCGTTTCAAGTTAAAAATGAGTATATGCATGAGTTAATGTATGTAGGTGCATGTTGACTTTGAATTAGATTTATGTAGAACTGAATCAGAAAGTTTAGCGTTTATTTGTACCTGATTGCTTTGTTCTAGACATTTTCTTTAATTATGTTAGGGATGTGTCCTCTTAAGGTTAATGCATAATATATTAGGTAAGGAAATGGTATTAGTGAGACTAGTACATGGTAGTTTTGAAGTTATAATAGGGAGATATTCCTCCAATATGCCCTTGATATAACCAATGTGATTGAACGGATATAATTTTGTTTGGTTATGCCTTAGTTTAATTTACGAAGCAAAGTGTTTAGACTATAATTTGATTTTCTTTTCTCTCTTTCTCTGTTCTTGTTCAACTATTCGACTGTGCTTGAGAAACGTATCTTGTCGTTTCTCCCTGATCATATATAATATGAATTATAGTTGGTAGTTGAAATGTAAAGAAATGAATAATGATATTATATGTTGATGTTTAGATTAGAATTCTGTTAAGTTTGAATATGATATGATTTTGGTTGCTCAATTGTTGATTTGTTAGTCTAATTCTAATGCTTGTGTAACATCCCATATTTTTATTACTTAAATATAAATTGTCTTAGAGATATTTAAATATTTATTTAAGATTAGAGTAGTAAGAAATATAAAAATTGTTTCAAAACTTTTGATGATGATAATATTTTAACTTGTGAATGACTATTGTAACACCTTAACTTTTTCCTACTATACTATATCATTTTAATAAATTTTGAAATACTTTTCATATTGTAGAAGACCCAAAAATATCAAAAACTTTAAACTTTTCTTTTCAAAATATATTTCTAACTATTTATTTATCAAAATAGAATAAATTACTTTTATATTTTTTTAAAAATATCCCTTAGTCTTCTCTTATCTACCCCAGATGACCACCCCAATATATTACTATACTTTAAAAATATATTACTATACTTTAAACAAAATATAGGCTACCCCAGATGACCACCCCAATATCTGTGTTGAGGTTTTATCCCTAGGTCTTATATTTACATCATAAACAACCACTAGGCAAGCTCATGCTCGCTTATATACATCAAAAGTATTTCTAGGTTTCATACAGTTATCCAAAAATATTTACAGAGTGTTTCTGTCCTGCTATTCCCATATATGCACTCCAAAAACATCCTACCTTATTTCCTCCTTCTCACCAGCTCCTCGAGCCTCTGAAAAACAGCAGTTAAACCAGTTTACTTCATATACATGCATATAATAATAATAAACATAAATATACCATTTTTCATGAAAATGATAACGATAATCCCTCCAACCAATGCTGGGGCCTCAACTACCTACCACTAATAACGAGATACCCGCTAAATAGTGGAGGCACCTTTACCTGCAGTATTTAACATAAGCTCTGGTATAGGGGGAGCTACCCACCTATACCTTGGAGTACTCCACTCAATAATTCCTCAAACATTCATCAACAATTCTCAATATTCCTCAATGTTCCTCAATAATGCTCAAATATTGCTCAATATTCCTCAAAGGATTAAACATCATGATCATAAAATAAATAATAATCATGAAAATCTACGAACTTTTATCATAATATATATGAAGTAAACTGCTACCTTTTACTTTAACTGTTCATGAACTTTCTCTTTGTCTTCTTGTTGCTGCCAACTAGCACTTCCACTTGATTCTCCTAATCCCACATAATTAACATTACTAATTATTCCTTTGTATCTATATACATATTTGACGTCTCTCTCTCATATCCCACGCTGAATACTACCCAACTCCTTATTTACATTCACTATCCTAGGAATCTATTTAAATTCTATTACCTTAGCTATTTGCATATTCATAGATTATTTGATAAATTCAGAGATTCTTTAAGAAACACAATACTTATCATTAAACAATTATTAAACAAGCATCACAAATAAGCACCCAACACAAACATCATTTCCCTTATCCAATATGGAATTCCAATATTCAGTAATTATCTAACTCTATTAACATCTTGAATTGTCACCATTTGAAGCATTCCAATTTTAACCAATCATTCAGCCAAAACAAGGTATTAAATTACTAAACAAAAGTGAAATAAGCACCTAGTAAAAGAAATAGTTTTCTTTCATAATCTATCTTTTCTTAACTGAAGCTTATAGTTCAACTTTAAGCACTTTCTCTAATCAGTCCAGCCCTCCCAAGAAAAAGGATACAATCATACAACAACCATAAAACTTTTTAAACTTAGTTTCTCAAAACATATTTAATATTTATTCACTAAATAATAGCATTTCCAATATTCACAATAGTACCAATTCTCATTTCAGTCTCCTCAAAACCATCACATTACAACCATCTAAATCCACATTTGATAACTTCACATAATCAAATTCTTCATTCTAAAATTCACAGTCATCTTAATCCTTCACAACTCATTTTCTTGTTAAGAATCCTTACTCATAAATCATCCATAAAAGGGTAAACAATAACTAACTCTCACTCCATTTTAAACTATTACATTAAGCTAAAGCGGATATTTCTTTAATTAATCAATATCTTTGCAAATCACTATTCAATTCCACAACTTAGCCCTTACATTCACAACATCAAATAAAACTACTTGGAGGGTCTATTAAACATCTAAGCAACTTTTTATTATCTCCATAAAGCTCCCAAATCTGAAAACTTGAACATCCACTCAATAATTATTTAATCAGATTTCAAATATTAATGGTGACTAAACTAAAAATTAGATTAAACCTTAGCAATGCATTATCCAATTCTCAAATGATAAAGAACTACATAACCACTCTTTGAACATCAACTATCTTCAAAACTATTATTCCTTTTTCTCCCTTTCCACAAACACATCCCAAAACAGTGTAGAAAGTAAGTTTGCCTCTCCCTTTTCAATCATCATTCAATCATAATCGCCTAAATACTCATCAGAATAAAACAATCACAATCAAAGTAAATTTTAGATTTCCCAATATCATGAAAACTTATTTATAAATTTATTTTCCTCCTCTTCTCTGCACGATCAAGTACTCACAAAGAAAAGAACAATAGATTTCCAACTCAACATCATAAATCCTCAAACTAATACATATACTCTACTTGGTACTAAATTAAACAAATCAGGGCATCCCAATAATGCAAAGAACAAACTATACCATCACATAAAACAAAGCACCTAAGAGCACATAATCAAACACCAACATTTCCTTCATGCGTAAAACAAAATATTTAGAGAAAAATACAGGATTTTGAACCAAGAAAGAGGAAGAACAAATCACCCTTACACAGTAAAACAAGCCAACGGAAAATCATCTCTGAAAATCTCATCAACCACAAATAAAATTAAAGCTCAAGCTTCACTTAAGTGGGTGTAATAACCCCATGATTTTCGAACTACACCAAACCCATCCCCAACATCGCACTTGAATCGGTCAATAGTGAAAATAAAAGAGGAAAAGAAACTCACATAAGCCTAACCCAATCTCCATGTGAATTTCCGTCGTCCCAAGCCACTGCAGGTTGCCATGAATTTCTAGAGGAGGAAGAGAGAGAAAAATGATAGGGTGAGTGAGAGTGAAGATAAAGGATGGGTTAACTCTTCAAATCCTAAACACAATTTCAATCTTCTCAAAGAATCAATTTAATCAAAGAATAGAAGGTGAAAACCGAATTGGAAGGCTCACCTTAGCTTCTTCGTTGCTGGCTGAACCGAATTGAAGTTGAAGAGTGAAGACAGTGAAGTGAGGATGATGGATTAAATGAATAAATGAATGAATGGAGGAGAAGGATTTAAGGCGAAGATAAGTATGAGTAAAATGAATGGGTGTGGTTTAATTGGGTTAGGATAAGAAGAGAGGTAATTTCTTGAGATATTTTGAGTCCCAATATAATTTATCTTCAAAGTAAATATATATAAGAGTATATTTGCAGCTCGTCTTCGATACAGATACATGTGTGTATATAGTTATAGTATTGTTTCATATTTTCTCAACTAAACAGCATTCTTTGTTTTATATGTATTGTCCAATTTTATCTTAGTGTAGTATATTATTAATTTATTATCATCATTTTCTCTCAAGACTTACAGTTTTTAAAACTCCAAAAAGAAAAATATGTATTTGGCTAACAGTGATTTGATATACATAATTACTATATCTATATATATATATATATATATATATATATTCAATTCAGCTGTATTTTTTTTAAATACCTTTCATTTCTGGTTTTATTATTATCTAGTCTTTATATGTGTGTGGAAATAATGATTTTCTTAAAGAGCTTGGGTGTGTCGCCTAAAATAAATTAGTAAGTAAAATTTACTAATTAAAAATATTGTAATCGATAAATGAAAATCTATGTGTATATTTAAGAGTAGTTTAAGTTAGAGTTGTGTTAGTATGGATATAGGTAGGTAGTGTTGAGTATTTTATTTTTTAAGTTATATTTATTTTATCTTTGACCTCAACCTTTAATGTTTTACTTTGTTTTTATTTCAAAAAGATCTATCATCAAGTTTTAAATTTGTTACTACGATTTGGACTTTCTGGAGTGTAAAATATAATTTTTAATTATAAATTGTATATAATTATGTTGGGTGTTACACCTTGAAGGAAATAATTGATGATTGAATAATCCTTAAGGGGTTGTGCAGTATTACACGTATAGGAAGGAGAGTGGCGTTAAAGATATATTTTATATATAAGAACAGTTATTAACTTACTATTATTACATGATGAAATAATAGGATCAGAAGATGATTAGTTTATATGTCTCAAGGCATTGGAAAAGAAAAACAAAGAAAGCTCATAATGTAGTACTGAAAGAAGAATTGATTGGAGCCTAGGTAGCAGGTTATTTTAGTCATACAAAAACAACATGCTATAATGATCAATTATTTTAAAATTATTGTTTCAGATATTATTAGAGTTTATTTTCAGTATTTAAATTTATGAGAATGTGAATGTGGAGTTCTCCAGGCATGAGGAAGGTCACACCTCCTATGCCACATTGTTTATTGTTGAATTTATTTTTATGAGAAAATCCTGTCAGATGTGCCTACTATGAAAGGAGAATATATTGTTATTAGGAGTTGGTGGTGTTATAGGAACATTAATAAAATATTCTATATGTAACAAATATATTATTAAAGTATGACTCATGTTTGAGTGTTTTACTAACAGGTAGTATAACACCAACATGAGTGTCACTATCATTGTCTGAGCAGGTTTAAAACATATATGAATGAAATAAATTGCTATATATTAGAATTCTTTGCATTTCACTATTTTACAAAATGTTTTTACAAATAAGTAGGGAGAAAATTATGTTGAGTAGCAAGGAAGCCGAATAGAGCCTATGTAATAAACAGATTGTTGTACTTTAATGTATTTCGTCATATTATCATGTAACAAGTGAATAGCTTGTGTTATACATATTTGGGGAGTTATCATCTGAGACAGTCAAGTTGTATTAATTTTTATTATAATAATAGGTATATTTATTTAAACAATTAAAATAAGGTTCTAGATAGATAGAATAATTAAGTACTCCCTCCGGTCCTTAATATAAGAGCCAGACGCAAAAAAACGCTTCTTGAAAAAACATGTGAATGTTAGTTGGATGTCTGGAGTTAATATTTCTTTTCCAGTATTGCCCATATATTTCCTCTTCTTTTTTTTGGCCGATATTTCCTCTTCTTATTCTTATGAATCTTTGGATATTTAATTATGGGCGAAGGCCCAAAAATGATACATAACTATTGGCCAAGGAACAAAAGTAATACATAACTATTCTGAGGTACATCAATGATACCTAACTTTTACTTGGGATCAAAAATGATATTTTCACTAATATGACAATAAAATTGGACATGAAAAGTCCAAAATGCCCTAATAAATAAAATAAAGGGCGAAGGCTCAAAAATGATACATAACTATTGGCCAAGGAACAAAAGTAATACATAACTATTCTGATATACATGAAAAGTCCAAAATGCCCTAATAAATAAAATAAAATAAAACATAGAGTTAGTCCCTATAGTTTTAAAGCTAAGGTTTTAGTCCCTATAGTTTCCTCCATTTAATAGAGCTAGTCCCTATAATTTTAAAAGGACCAACATATGGCATTAACAGAGTTAAATATGATTACGTGGCACTAATTCTGTTAGTTTTTGTCATGTGGCTTATGACTGGAGAGTATGAGTTGGAAATAATTATTTAAGGTGGATAAATGATTTTATTTATTAAGGAATATATTAAAAAAATAGAAGTCATCTCTGTCACAAACCAAACTGGACGGAGAGGAGGAATTAGGGGAAGACGAAGAAGACATAGCCGGAGTAGTGGAAGGGGTGGGGGCGGCGGCAGCGGGCCTTCTCGCTGGGGTGGGCGAAGGGGAATTTGGTCTAGTCGTGGCTACGGCTTCACCTTGGGTTTCACCGTTCTCTGCCACCATATGTCGCTGCTGGTTTCTAAGAGAGGAAGAGAAACGATGATGGGATGAAAGAGAGAGAGAGAGAGTAAGAGATGTGGTGAAAAGATCTTTATTAGGAAGAGCAAACTGACCAGATTGATATCAAAAGCCACCAAGAAGTAACATTTTTTATATTAAAGTTCTCAATTTGAGCACCAAACTTACAGCAGAACCACACCAGTTGGTTTAACCCTATGTTTTATTTTATTTTATTTATTAGGACATTTTGGACTTTTCATGTACCTCAGAATAGTTATGTATTACTTTTGTTCCTTGGCCAATAGTTATGTATCATTTTTGGGCCTTCGCCCTTTATTTTATTTATTAGGGCATTTTGGACTTTTCATGTCCAATTTTATTGTCATATTAGTGAAAATATCATTTTTGATCCCAAGTAAAAGTTAGGTATCATTGATGTACCTCAGAATAGTTATGTAGTACTTTTGTTCCTTGGCCAATAGTTATGTATCATTTTTGGGCCTTCGCCCTTTAATTATTATGATACTTTTAAGAGAGAAAAATACATAAGCATTAATAAATATGAAAGAGAATTGGGGGCAAAGTAAGAAAAAACGCATCAAATGAGGAGAGAATGTGAGATAAGTTTTTATATTAGGGATCAAATCCATTCAAATTTTGGGCTCTTGTATTAGGGACCGGAGGGAGTATAACATAATAGAATTAAGTATTAGATTTAAGTTTAAACATTTAAAAAATTTATATTCACGTAAATCTTCAAATAGTAGATTATAACTATATGATTTATTTTTAAAGCGCAGTTTACAAATGAAAGATTATAAATAGTTTTCAATCAAAAAAATTATTTATTTATCTTTCAAAATAAAAGTTTTAATTTATTCTTATTTTTGGGTTCCCAATAACATAAATGTGGTTATAAATTAATTAAATTACTATTATTAGTAAGAAAAATCTAGGTGTTACATGTAAAGTCCCAATCGGTTGGGAATGAGAACGAAAGACGCCTTATAAGGGCCTGGATACTTCCCCCTCTCGACGCGTTTTAAAACCGTGAGGGGTGAGGATTCCCCAAAGCGGACAATTTCGAGAGCGAGGCGCTGGGATGTTACAGATGGTATCAGAGTCAGGCTCGGGTCGATGTGCCAGCGAGGGCGCTGGGCCCCAAGGGGGATGAATTGTAAAGTCCCACATCGGCTGGGGATGAGAACGAAAGGCGCCTTATAAGGGCCTGGATACTTCCCCCTCTCGACGCGTTTTAAAACCGTGAGGGGTGTATCAGAGTCAGGCTCGGGTCGATGTGCCAGCGAGGGCGCTGGGCCCCAAGGGGGATGGATTGTAAAGTCCCACATCGGCTGGGGATGAGAATGAAAGGCGCCTTATAAGGGCCTGGATACTTCCCCCTCTCGACGCGTTTTAAAACCGTGAGGGGTGAGGATTCCCCAAAGCTGACAATTTCGAGAGCAAGGCGCTGGGATGTTACATTACATCCCACACAAAAATTTGAGAAACACAACTGAAAGAAGAGAAAAAGAAGAAACTCAATGTCAACATCATCTACGACTAGACACGAAGCACGGCAAGAGAAGAAGTGTTGTTTTACTTAGGCCACCAAGTCGTGAGCTCTTATATGAAGAGTCGCTTAGGTAATGCAAGTGCAATGGGGGCAGTAACTAGCTCCCCGGTGGACATCGTGGTTAGACAATAATATGGGCATGAGGTTTTCTAGGTGTAGTGGATATATTGTTTCTTTTGTTTTTTATGTCTCATACATGGATTGTTTTAATTATTTTAAAACACTTGATAAACTTATGTATTTATTTGCTATATCAATGACACATGACTGGCCACATGGCACTTCATGACATAATAAACAACTATTACTTTAAATTAATGGTGGTGGGCACTTTTGCCCCACTTTTAAAATTTGATGGGTGATTTTGCTCCAAAAAATTTACATGGATATTTTTGCACCTTCTTGATAATTACATGGCCGTTTTTACACTTTAACCCTATATAAAATATTAAGTGAATTTTAATTTTAATATTATTTGCAAAGCATATTATATTATAGTATATCACCAATAAAATATATATAATAGTATAATATACATTATAATCATCAAATATGAGTCACTATTTTATATTAAATATAAATATATAATATAAATTTCAGCTTTTCATATTTAATGAATTAGTTTTGTATTAACCAAAACCAAAAAGAATTCTTTAAAATAATTAACTTAACTGAATTAACCAAAATTCGTATTAATGGAGTAGTTAGCTTAAGTTCAGATTTCGATTTTGTTAGAAATTTCTCACCCATATTTGTTGAACAAATTAAATAGAGTTTTTTCCTATAGCAATCCTTAACTGAACTTCTCTCTGTATAAAATTAGCAAAAAAAAGGGTTAAAGGACAAATCTAGCACCTAACTATTAGCAAAAGTTCACCTTACATAAAAAACAATTGAGTCTCAAACAAAATGGTTCAAATTTAGCAACCTCTGTAAATTTTGGGGGTTTGACCGTCAACTTTGACCTAATTAGGCCACGCCACTTAAGGTCGCCACATCACTTGGCTGACCACATGCCATATCATTGCCATGACACCTGTCACGTCACCTATGAGGCCCATGCCACTTGCCAAGTCATCGTCATGTCACTTGACACGGTGACGTGGCTAGTGACTTGGCCAAATGGGTGACGTGACAGGTGAAGTGTCGAGTGATGTGGTCTAATTAGGTCAAATTTAACGGTTAAATCTGTCAAAATTGACGATGTTGCTACATTTGAACCGTTTTGTGATAGATTGTTGCTACATTTGAGACTAGAAATTATTCTTTATGTTGGGTGATCTTTTGTCAATAGTTGGGTGCTAGATTTGACCCTTAACCCAAAAAAAATTAGTGATATTATTACTTCCTCCGGTCCCTAATATAATAGGCCAAAATTAGTAAGATTTTGGTGCCTAATATAAAAGCTTATCTCACAATCTCTCCTCATTTAATGTGTTTTTCTAACTTTGACCCTAACTCTCTTTCATATTTATTAATGGTTATGTATTTCTCTCTCTTAAAAATATCACGATAAATATGAGCAATATTGGAAAAGAAACATTAACTCCAGACACACAACTAACATTCACATGTTTTCTTAAAAAACGTTTTTTGGCGGCTGACTCTTATATTAGAGACGAGAGGGAGTATTATTTAAAGCATATACTAAATCATTCGCATGAAAAGAAAAAAAATCTGTTGCCCGATCAAAATTCTAAATATGTCTTCATTGAAAACAAGGTGATTAGAAATAATAAACAAGGGCGAGACTTGATATTCTTAGGTAAAAGAAGAGCACCTTATTCTGAAATGCACATGATTTCTCAATCAAAGAAAATGCAGGTGTTTATACATTATTACAAGACGAGATGATAAATACATGTGTGTGTGTGTGTGTGTAGGGTATATATATATATGAATGTTTGTGTGTGTGTTCTAAAAAGACGTAGCAAGAGTGGAAGTTGCCACTAAACCCGAGAGAAGGGCAACCATGAGTGCAGCATTGTAAGTGGTAGGTTCACCCTGAATTGAGTTCTTCCTATAATCATTATATGTCTCATTAAAGAAAGGGCCACCCACCAAGGCTCCCACAGCTACATTTGGATTGGGATAAGGTGAATCACACCACACCGTGAATCCATCCTTGCACCCTGTGGTAGCATTTGTTGGAATTGAAGACCCTCTATGATGTACGTATTGAGGGTAGTGAGTACCAAACCCAACAAGATAACTCATCTTCAGTGGATTATTGCCCAACACATAATCTGCCTGCAATTGTTAAAACCTTTCATTTTTAGAATTCAAGATTAATTTATTTTAATTTAAAATTTCAATCTAAATTATCGATGATATTGGCAGTTATTGTGTAACTCTCATGATTGTATTCTATAACTACTCTCAAATGTCCTAATTATAATATCCCTTTGACTTTTTTGGAGAAACTAAGAATGAAAAAAATAATGACTTTAAAATTTTTATTGTTTTTTGTCCTCAAAACTAATGCACTCTACTTATAAGCTAACCTATAATCTAGTTACATGAGGTATACATTATAATTTAATTGTCTAATTTGTTTTTTTAACATAAAATAAAAAGTCAAAGAGATCTTATATTTAAGATCGGAGAGAATATTAATTGGGGAGGAAATTGGTTTATTTCTCTCTCAATTAAACGTGGTTCACATTCTCTCTTTCAGAATAACCGAAAATTCTGTCATGTGTTGAGGTGCATCCATTGTGAATAGAAACGAGTTTCTTTTTCTACCATGCATGGAATTAATCTGATGATGGAGGAAGTGGAAGTAGAAGTGGAACACAAAATTTTGAGAGTTTGATATGCTTGAATTCACTTCCATGGAGAACCAAGTTCCATAAAAAAAAGATGGTATTGGATTCCAACAAGCCCCATATATAGGGGATTGGGTTCCTCTAACATAGAACTCTATTATTCGGATCAAAGTGTGCACCTGTGAAGATGAAAGATCACGAAGCTTCCATCCCATTTTGGCCGTTATTTTATTCCTCAATTCCATGGGTTTTGGTGATTAAGGAATGTTTCTAGTTTTTTAGATTTTTCTATTCATTGTGATTTTGGTTAAGCTTATTTAGCAGCTTCCCAAATCTAAGACTAGTTGTTTTTCCTCTTTATATTCTCTTGCCCTGTATATTATCAAACTCTATTTAATTATCATTTTTGATTATTCGTGAAATTCATGATATATGAGTTATGTGTTTAGGTTTCACTGTGGTGACTTCATTTGAGTGGTCCTTGTGATTAAAATTCCAACATTATTTTTTTCTGTCATCAGCAGGTAAGTTCCGTGATTTTATTATTTGTTTCAATAAATGTGCAGTTGCTCATGGTCTGAGGATTTTGTCCATGGTGGATGGTGTTGTTTCTCTTGCAATGGTTGTTCTGCCACAAAAGGTCTCCCCCCAAACATTTGGACATTTACATTTTCATTTGAAATACGGTTAATAGGCAAATTCCCCCTCGAGGTATTGCAAAAGGTGCAGATTCACCTCTGATATATTTTTCGATGCAATTTTACCCTTGAAGTAAAAATCTTGTGCAATTTAACCCTTCCGTTAAGCAATCACTTTAACACCGTTAATTTTAATACATGTGGTAGATAAGTTGTCACTCTAGCGCTTACATGGATTCCACATAATAAAAAGAAATAAGATAAAATAATAAAAAATAAATAAATTAAAAAGAAATCACTCCCCCACCCACCACAACCCCACCCCATCCCATCCCCACCACACCCCCACCCCACCCCTCACTCCAAATCTGCCCACACCACCGCCCCACCACCCCCGCCGCCTCCACCCTGTCACCGCCGCACACACCCTCCGCCGCTGAGTCACCACCCGCCGCCGCCGCCCACAACTCACTATCACTACCACTCTCTCCTCCTCTTCAACCGAAGAATCCCCATACACAGATTAACCAGAAAAAGCATTGCTTTTGCAGAAAAATCCAGACCACAAACACTGACAGATCGGTCAGACAATGTGAAAAAAACGATCGGAGGCAAAGATAAAGGAAAGAGAGTGCAATAGAGAACAAACCGAAGACGATCAGAGTCGGATTGTTGTATTGGCAGTGAAGAGGAGGAGAGAGGTTGAGAGGAAGAGAGAGAGGTAGTGATGGTGAGTTGTGGGTGGAGGGAAATGGAAGGAAGAGAGGGTGGAGGGGAAGTGGGTGACGCGGCGGTTGTGGGTGGCGGCGACAGGGTGGGGGCGCGGCGGCGGCGGGGTGGTGGGGCGGTGGTGTGGGCAGATTTGGAGGGAGGGGGTGGGGGGTGTGGTGGGGATGGGATGGGGTGGGGTTGTGGTGGGTGGGGGAGTGATTTTTTTTTAAAATTTATTTTTATTATTATTTTATCTTATTTCCTTTTATTATGTGGCATCCATGTAAGGGCTAGAGTGACAACTTATCTGCCACATGTATTATAATGAACGGTATTAAAGTGATTGTCTAACGGAAGAGTTAAATTGCACAAGATTTTTACTTCATGGGTAAAATTGCATCGAAAATATATCAGGGGTGAATCTGCACCTTTTGCAATACTTCGAGGGGGAATTCCTATTAACCCTTTGAAATATACACATTGGTTAAACATTATTAAGTTAAACCATAATTATAATAACTCCTATGACACATTAACTCCTATGACAAAATTGCATCTAAAGTCTTGTTTCCTGGGTACCAAATTACACAATAACTCCAATGACACAATTCCTAAAACACAATTGAAGCAATTCAAACATTTTATTTTGGATATATACAAGCTATTTAAACATAAGTTGCTAGATTTATTTAAACCATAATTATTTCATTTATGCATATAAGCTCCATGGGGAGTTTGACATGTGGGAGTAAAATGTAGAAATTTTAATTCTCAAACATTGATATTGAGTATGTCATAGAGTTAGATAGTCAGAAAGGATGTGTAAATAATTTCCTATGACCGACTATGTGATCAAAAGGGCAATACTAGCAGTTAAGTGAATTACATTGTGGGTCCTGATCGAAAGGAAAGAGAAGGGGTGAATAAGTAGATTTTAGGTGAAGCTGGATTTTAGTCAATGTGTATTGCAACTTTGTTTCAAATTCCTCCATTTTTTATAATGAGGAATGATTCGGTGTTATTCATGCTTGGAGAGTACATATCAAAAGAAGAGTTGATTATGTTATGAATTGTGTGTTTTATGTTTTTCCTTGTCCTCTCTAACTATTATTCATTATAATTATAATAGATGTCTACCAGTCTATAGTTGTACAAGAAATATGTGATTGGTTTAATCATTATTTCCTCTATAATCAAACTTCATTACTTTCTTGACTTGTGTCAATCTAACATTCAATGTTATTATTTTTTTTGGTTACAAGATAAATTTTTGGAAGGGGTTTAAAGTCAACCCAATCTAAGGGTAGGACACCTAACCAGACTATCCGTTCGAGTGAGAATAGAGTCAACTATTAACTCCCTTGTCGGACTCACCTGGATCAAAGAAAATGTCTCCCCAAGCGCCGCGATGGAGACACAACTAAGTGTCACTCCTAGGGATCAAACTCATGCCAAAGTGGACAACTAGACACTTTAAGTCCATTCCCTCGCCACTGATTCAATGGACAATGGGTTCAATGTTGTTATCTTTTGGTTTCATTTATTATAGGCTTATAAGAGTTGAAGGATATATCAGGATGCAAGATAATATCATCAAATTTAAGAAAATTCCGTACCTGTGAAATGGCGAAATTGCGAAGATCTGCTGGTTTATACAATTTGCCACTACAAAATAGAGTTTCAATGTTGGATGTCACCATGTAATCACTATATAGAACAGCTAGAAAAGCAGAAGCCACAAAATGTTGCAGAGGGTTCCATTGCTGTATCCATATTAGTCCACCTGAATTGAAACGATATGTTGATACAGCTAAATGATTTGAAAGTATGGTGTAAAACAAATTGGAAAACACTTCCGAAATAATGGGTCAGATGCAAATTGATGTGATTTTATGAGAGATATTCAAAAAGCAGAGTGATGAGGAAGAAATAAACAAAAACAAAAAGAAAAGAGGGGCGACGTGATGGAAATTGAACAAAAATAGTGGAAACTAACAGAAATAATGTTGAAGGGGAGGAATATAAACAGAAATTATTGGGGAAGAGAAACTTACATTGCAATCATATTTTATGCTTCATTATATATGCAAAAATTAAAAGCTAAGTTTCTTACTTAGAATAGATATCCCTGAAGTAGTGTTATACTCCCTCCGTTCCTAAATATAAGACCTAGATAACTTTTTTTTGAAAGATTAAAGTTGCGAAATAGGTTACTAAATCATGACATATTTGATATCTTTTTAGATTATCCATTAGCTTATAGGTAAAATAAATTAGTTTAAGAGAAAAAATTAGGTAAATCAATTAACAATTAACTTATTTTTTGTTTTTTTTAGGATTTTTCAAAAAAGTCATCTAGGTCCTATATTTAGGAACGAAGGGAGTAATATATTCCATGAAGGTAGTATATCCAGTAAATTATAAATGATAAAAGAAGGTTAAAGTATACTTTTGGTCCCTTATGTTTGCATCAAGTTTCAATTTAGTCCTTTATGTTTGAAAAGTACATTTTTAGTCCTTTTTTGCTAACACCGTTAGTTTAACTTAACGGAAAATGCTAACTTAACAATTTTCAATGATTATTTTATAATTGAATTGTACCAAAAATGATAAATTTTGAAAATATAAGAATAATTACACTCAAATATTTTAATCTGAACATTTTTATAATATTTAATAATCATTTAAAATTGTTAAGTTAGCATTTTCCGTTAAGTTAAACTAACGGTGTTAGTAAAAAAGAACTAAAAGTGTACTTTCCAAATATAAAGGATTAAATTGAAACTTGATGCAAACATAAGGGACCAAATGTATACTTTAGCCTAAAAAGAACGAGGAAGATGTATCCTTAGTTCACAATATATAGGAGGTTTTCAGCAATATTTGTATGAGAACAAAAGTCAATAAATTCAGAATAATCCAATACATAAATAATATTTAAGGGTATTGTCACCCAAAAATTCTATCAATCACAAAGTCAACTATATAAATTTTTTTATAAAATATAGGAGTAATATGTAATATTTACAATCAATGCATCTATATATGACTATAGACTAGCAATTTAACCATATAATTTGAAAATTATTTTATGTCCTCAAACATAAGTGGAATTGTCCAAGAACAAAGATCCAATTTTTCTATATTCCCGTAAAGCAAAAATTATAAGAAAGAATGCGAGTGCATAATACATTGAAAAAAGAAGCTAAGAGCTATATATACTTTCTAAAAATGTTGAATGGAGGTAAATAGGTCTTACTCTTAGTTCTACTAGTGGTTGCTGTTGGTGAATCAGGTAGAAGTCCGCACATAAATATTTCAGCAGTTTCTCTGTACATCTGGAGATCAAGATTCTCTGCATTAGGAATGTCTCTTGTTCCAAAGAAAGTGATCCTTGACAGCAGAACCTAGTTCAAAATTACAAAATAATAAATAAACTCATAAATATTCGGTAGTTTAAAAATGTGAACGCCGAATTCTACAAAATAAAAGAACTAAACAACATTAAATATAAAACAATAAACAAAGAGGTAAAAGTGCATATTTGGTAAAAATTATTGTACCTGGTGCAACTAACAAAATTGTTTTTCGAGGTGGAAATGGGGTAGTGATGAATTGAAAATGATGTTAATTCGGTGATGCCTATAACTTAACTAAACTCTCTTAAATGTTTACTGTGAAATTTGTAGACCTCACTTCCAAATTTTTAAATGAAGTTTAGGCATATTTAATAGCATTGCCAAGTTTCCAACATTTTTTAATTCATCATTGTCTCATTTGTACCTTGAAAACTCTTTTTTGTTTGGTGCACCTGGCATAATTGTTGTGGTTACAAAAATTATACTTCGTGAACCTAGGGCACAATAAACTTTTACCTGAGTTGCAGCATGTTTATCATCCCAACTAAACCAGGATGGACTTCCTAAATTACCAAACACATTCTCATTCTGCTCAGTCACATAGTTAAGGTATGATGATTCTTTAGTTGCATGATAAAGCCAACTACCTGCCCACAGAAGCTCATCGCCATATCCGGAAGAGTTGTAGTAGTTCTGCATTTTTGGGATGCTAACACTATAGGAACCTCTATAACTATCAGCAAAAGTAAATAGTTGTTGAGCATGACTGAGGAGAATGCTAGAATACGTGTGATTGATATGCTTGTAAACTACAGATGCTGCAGCCAAGGCAGCTGCAGTTTCTGCCACTATATCTGATCCTGGAAAGGATGTGTTAACTTGAGTTAATGGTCTTTCCTCAGTCGTGGTTTCTGGTCTTTCCCAGCAATTGTGGTCCACATCAGGATTTCCGACCTTAAATCAATCAAATATGATGATAATGAATGTTTGATTTGAAAAACTGGAGGGAATGTAATGTAATGTAATGATGATTGCTCAAATTTGTTTGCTTTCTCATTGCAAAATATGATGTTTATACATAAAAATGATAAATCGGTTTCTATGGACATAAGAATATGGAGGAATAGGATATCACCACATGAGTGCCTATATATGTATAACATAATAATGACTAAGAACTACTCCCTCCGGTCCTAAATATAGGACCTAATTGACTTTTTTGAAAAATCCTAAAAAAAAGCAAAATAAGTTAATTATAAATTGATTTACCTAATTTTTTCCCTTAAACTAGTTTATTTTACTCATAAACTAATAGATAATCTAAAAATATATCAAATATGTCATGATTTAATAGACTATTTTGTAACCTTAACCTCTCCAAAAAAAAAGTTATCTAGGTCCTATATTTAGGACCGGAGGTAGTATCAATTTTATTAACCAAATATATACAATACCTAGTAGGTTCTTAAATGTATAATTTATTTTGTGAAATCAACTTCTTCCAAAATATAAGACATCTCTTTAATTTTACTCAATTGTTTCCCTTAAGCATCCATGTTGATGTTGATCATCGATAAACAAGCAAAATATATAGTGTGAGAATAAAGGTGGATGATTAGGGTGTTTTTGCAGTGTAATGCAATTTTAACTAATTTAATTTAGGCTTTCACTTAATCACATTAGGTAATTATATCATTTATTAAATTGCAGATATAGTAAATTTTATGCATGCATACTAATAAATCACTTGACAGAATTATCTGTTTTTGTAAGATAGAAGAATTATCTGTTTTCGATAATTTTTTTTTTAAAAAAATTATACATATACATGTTTATATAATATGGAAAATAATTTCTCTATAAATATGTTGAGCTGGATCTTAAAAGACAACAACGGTTATCTAGATCCTTTTTTTAATCAAAATCTTGATTCAACTCAATTCATAAATATAATAAATATTTAACGTAAAATCAAGCCAATAATTTCGATAATTGTAATATAAAAAATATCATAAAGGACTCTCCTTTTTAATCATCAACAGCCGCAGCCGATACTGGAAAATAACGATAAAAAGAGTGCCTGTGATATAATAGCTTATTTATATTTTTATATATAGTACTACCTCCGGTCCTAAATATAGGACCTAATTGAGTTTTTTTTAGAGATTAAGGTTGCGAAATAGGTTATTAAATGATGACATATTTGATATATTTTTAGATTATCCATTAGTTTATAGGTAAAATAAACTAGTTTAAGGGAAAAAATTAGGTAAATCAATTTATAATTAACATATTTTGTTTTTTTAAGGATTTTCCAGAAAAAGTCAATTAAGTCTTATATTTAGGACCGGAGGGAGTATAATATATATCAATGTTGGAAAATTTCAATGATAAAATCCTAGATTTCTAATCTTATCAAATCAAATCCTAATAATCCTAATATACCAAATTTTCCTTATAAGATATATTTTTTCTTCTTTAAACCACTTGACTATTGTATTGCAAATACGTCCAAATCTATGCTCTTCATATTGTGCTAGATATATTTAATTTTTAAGCCACACTAAGCGTGATTATTTCTTTTTGAACGAAAGCAAAACACAAGAATACAACCACATAAAGTATAACAGAAGTTAATTCATATTTTAGTACAATAAGAAAGTTGGCGCTTGATTAAGGAGGACAAAAAGACCACAAGCTAAAAGTTTAGACAAATGGTGCACCTGAATGTAGAGCACATCTGCAAAAGGATGGGCATTGATAAGATAATCTGTGATCCATTTAAGGCTACCCTGCGCATATTCTAGCTGCTTCACTGCCTTCAAGTGATCTCCATATTCAAGAATTGCCCATGACAACACAGTAGCAGTAAACGCCATGGGAAACCCAAACTTCATTAGATCTCCAGCATCGTACAACCCCTTAGATAAATCCAAATTCGCTTCACTCCCATCTCGTAGTCCAGAATCTCCCCTCCAAGAGACCCTATTATTCTGTAGCTTGCCCGCTGAAATGGTGATGAATTTTGACAGTTAATAGGGTAATTGGGGGGAAGTTACATTAAATAAGTAACATTTTGATTTTTTATGGGCAAAGAATGGTTATATATTCAATTTTTCATGATTTCTAAAGAGTGAAGGTTCTAGAATTGTGCTATGCTTTTCATCATTTAGAGTTTCAATCTATGAAAAATTATAGAATATTGAAAACACAATGGTATTTTGTTTTACTCATGTATCAAAATATTAATATTTTAATATAGAATCTAATTGTAAAGAAAATACACACAAAAAATCATTTGAGAAATGCCACTTCGACTTTTTGTAAAACATTTAAGGATATAAAATTAATTACTCTTTTTTTTTAAAGAAACTGAATATCATATACTCTTAATCAAGAATACAAATCAAAGTACCCTCTCACCAAGGGACCTACCATCCTTCATCAACCCTCACCTGAAACAGAGTAGGTGGTTGTTGATCAAAGGTGACAAAACTAACATCTAACCTGTGAGAGAATTTCGCTAGTTGATCTGCTAAAGAGAAGAGATACGATCCCTAGGGACATGAGTGACCTTTACAGACCAATCCCTATAAATCAAAAGTCTAACATCCATAATAACATCAGAGAGAGCGAGTGGTTTTCATCACACCCTCTCAACACAAGATTAATTGCTTCTATACAATCAGAGAATAAAACTATGTTTTTGAAACCTTTAGCCCAACACATATGCAAACCATGAATGAATCCCAAGAGTTCTGCAATCGCCGTGGGAACATTAACTAGCTTACAACTAAAGCCAGACAACCAGTGTCCATTGCTGTCTTGAATGACTCCTGGCCTCCACATCCACTACTACAAAAGTAATTACTTTAGATTGTGTATAGTAATCTTCTTTCATCAACTAGTCTGTTCCACCTATAAACTAGTTTATAATCTAATACATGTGAGTAGAAAAGAATAAATCTAAAAACAATTTACACTTTTGAATGTCAAAAAATTGAAGAGCCAATTCAAGAGCAGTGGCATAGTGTTGGTTGACGTTGGTGGGGCCGGTATGGAGATGATCGGAGCTAGAGCGATTAAGCTTTTTGAGTAAAGAGACTAAACCGGCAGCAAAAATTAAAACACCAATTATGAGCATCAATAAGCACCAGCTCCAGGAAAAGTTACACCTTTTAGAATTTGCGACCTTTTCTTCCATCATAGGTAAATTAACATTGAAGATGGAAACCCATTTTGGATATTTAAGAGTGGAGAATAGAACCAGAAAGAGAAATTGTTACATCGTAGTTGTTGAAGGATGGTGATATAGCATGACAATGACAAGCTTTTGTAACTAAAAGAATTCTAATCCCCGTCGCATCTGATTTGCTTGGTGTCTTTTATATATTGAGATTGAAAGATTCCAGTGATAGGATCAAGACAAAGGAATAGGAGAAGTTTAACCATCCATCTAAAAGGAGCCGTAAGCAGTAATCCTACTGACACATATGCAATTAACGCCAATTTCATTACTAAACCCAGATTTGGACCTTTATACCTTTATATCTGATTTGTTTTATCATAGTTTTTTTAAAGTCTGCATTTTCTTAAATAAATCATTTTAGATAGAAAATAGAAAATGAATACAACATCCATACTATATTTATTATAATAAATAATTTTTAAATGAAAAAATAATTTATGTAAAAAAAAAAAGACCATTCGAAAAACATTTAAAGGATTCGTATTTGATTAGTTCTACCAAGCACAAATGCTTAGTTAAAATATTGGTTACATCAAGATTCCAGATGTGGCCTATGTCTACTCTTTTGGCGTATGGTTAGGTATTCTTTCTTTCCATTTGAGTCACTGCTGAAATGATGATCCTAGATCATGATATCCTATTTATACTTGTTAATATAATAAGGTTTTAAGTGCTAAAATACACTAAAAGTTGTCACACATATGGGCATTATACCAGATAGTTTTCGAGAACAAGATGTACTCTTTAAGTTTAACAAGAAGGGCAACTTGACCCGTTTATATATTAATTAAGATAGATTATTTTTAAGTCAGCTATGTTTGGATGAACTATTAAAAAAGTGAGTTATTTTTCCATTTGACTTTTGAACATGTTTGGATGAAATTAAAACGTTGAATGCCCCTAATGGTAACAATCTAGAAAAATAAGATAACTTTTTTCTGAAATAAGTTACCTAAAGTGACTTATGAATAAGTTGGCTTCTTTAAAATAAGCAGTGTGAAAAATAAGTTCAACCAAACATAGAATAACATAGATGTACTCTAATAAAAAAAAACCATAGATGTACTCTTTTTAATTTTTCAGAGTCAAATTGGTCATTTGAACACTTAATGGTGTGCCCATACATGAAAACTTTCAAGGTATTAATAAAAGCACAAAAGAAAATCAGCACAATAAATATATTTTTTATCAGAAATAAATATATATCATTAGCACGTGAAATACAAGACTTATGCGTTAAAACCAAGGTTTTCATAAAGTTTCTTAACGTATTAGATAAGATTGCTAATCGCTTCAAACATATTGAGACATGAAAAAAATTTTAAAGTTAATGTTGTTCATTAACGTAATATGACAACGAAGTTAATGCATTGAATATTTTCAACTCAGCTTGTTCAAAGAATAGTTTAAACGTTGGATAAAGAAGATTGTTTTAATTATGTGAGAGTAAACTACATAATTGGAAGCATTATTCGTCAATAGGCCTGTTGGAAAGATTTGATCCAATCTGTCCGGATCAGATTGTCCGATTGCGAGGTTTAATGACCAATGAAAGAGTTGACAAATCAATATTAATGTATAATTAATAATGATTGATTTAATTTGAAATTAAATGTCATTAGTGTTGATAGGCGTCATATTAAGATATAATTATTAAAGTGATATTATACCCTTTCAACGTCATTTTAAATGTAATATAAAAGTGGAGGTTATGGTTTTGATAGTTTAATTTGCATCAATTTTGAACCTCTCTATACTTTCAATAAGAGAACTTAGTCTCTTAAATTATATTTAATCTAAACAATTGTTCCTTATAGAATCAATAAGAACGTAATAGTGTTGAATAAGCTGACATGTCAACATTAATTGTAAAGATATGATTAGATAAGTAGGTAAACTTACGTGAGAAAATAATAAATATATAAATAAAAACAATTAATTTTCTTTGAATCAAACATTTATCGTATTTGATTTACCAATATGCACTTACCGTAAGTCCCGTTAATTTTTTTTTTATGTTTGGGATATAATGGTGTTGATTTGAGAGATGAGAGTTTCTTCTTCCTCCATTATTTTCTCAGGGGAGCAACCACTGCACGTCGTGGGAAAGGGAGAAAGGTTTTATTAAAAAATAGAATTGTTATAAATTATATATTTATATCTTAATTTCTATGTAAGCTTGCTTACTCAAATGACACATCATCAAATCTAACGTTGACATGTCATCTTATTAACACTAATAAATCCGTATCAAATTATAGGGACCAATTGTTTGGACGGAATGAAATTTGAGCGATCAAAACCTCTTGTTAAAAAGTAGGGAGACTAAAACCAAAATTGATGCAAATTATAAGGACTAAAACCTCTGTTTTTAAACTTTGGGGGTTAAAACTCAAATCACACAAAATATAGGACCAAAAATTGGTTTAACGCAAAAATAAATTTTTGAGGATAAATAGATTTGTGAGAATTTAAAATATATCTCCTTTAGAAATTAAAGAAAATAGTTGATAAGTGAGTTTTAGATTATTAGAAATTTTATACAAAATATTTTGGGATCTATGTAAATTATGGTTCATGAAAATTCTTAAAATAGAAGTGAAATTTACTTTTTTTTAACATAGAAAACAACTCAATCTATTCAATTGGCGCTTGATAACAGATTACAATCAACATATAACAGAGAAACCATAAAGTAGGAGGAACTAAAATGGGTTGATAACCCCCTTACTGAGCCAATAACATGCTTTGCAAGAACACCTGCAACAATGTTCGCGGTTCTTGGAATATGGAGAAGTTCTAGTTCCCATGATTTACCCATAAAAGATTTTGCCTTTTGAATTAAACCAACATCAACATTTTGAGAAATATCTTCCCTCTCTAACCGGTGGATAACCTCTCATGCATCAGTCTCTACTCTAACTCTATGTTCACCTCTCTCCCAAACAAGTTTCAACCCAAGAATAAGGCCCAAAGTTCAGCTGTCAGACTATCCCCACTATTAGGATGAAACATGAAACCCCTCTACAAAGGAAAAAACTTAGGTCCATTTCCTCTAATTCCCAATTAAAATTTGACATGTGTACAACTTTTATTACACTCACCACACCATATCTCTCCCCCTACCTTATCTTCTCTCCATAGCCCCCTCTCCTCCACAACTTCTTCATCTTCCTTCCACGCGCCATACAATTTGGCTTCACCCGCACATACTGTTTGTCACCGGCGCGGTTGAGGGTGGAGGCGGTTTGGGTCCGTTGCTACGGCGGGGGAGATGAGCGGCCACCGTGAATTTTGTTGTGGTTTTGAAGGAGAGAGGAGGAGGCGATACTGGTGTTGGGTGGAGCGTGGAAGGGAGATGAATAAATTGTGGAGGAGAGAGGGCTATGGAGAGGAGAGAAGGTAGGGAAAGAGATATGGTGTGGTGGGTGTAGGAGAAGTTGTACACGTGTCAAATTTTAATTGGGAACTGGAGGAAATGGACATAAGGAAATGGACCTAAGTCTTTTCCCTCCACAAAAGAACCATAACTCTAAGGTAAAGACCTCCACAACTACCAATGGGTAGTTGGTTGAGCTGGTAAGTGGGCTACAACCCCCGTAAGGATGAGAACGCGTGTTCGAATCCCGTGAAGCGCTCTTATTGGGAGAGGGGACAACCTTGTCTATGTGGGCAACACTCCTACTCCTCGAGTCCGGATTAAACCGGGCGGTGATTAACAAAAAAAAAAAGACCTCCACAACCTAAACCATGAATTCTAAAAAAAGCACCATCAACATTTAGCTTGACCCAACTATGCATGGGAGGAGTCCACCTTACTGTTGAATCACGAACCACAGTGTCATTCAAGTTAACTCCATTAAGTTCCATCTCGGTTTGCTTCAAATTAGAAAGCATCGAGTGAACTCTAAGAATGATGTACTCATTAGATTCCCATTTCCTTTCAAAATGTTTAGTGTTACGGTGTGTTCAAAGACCCCAACAAATCTGTCTTATATTTAAAGGGAGGACTTAAAGTAAAGCCACGACAGCAATGTCTCTCTCCTTTTTTTAAAAAAAATGTCATTTCCATCCTTCGTAACTGCTTCCTTTTTTTGTTATACATTTTATCCTTACTTCTCTCCAACAAATATTGCCTTTTTATTCGTATTTATTTCTAATGGTTTTCCTCCATTTCCTTAATTTTAAAAAATTGGATAACCTAATATTTCTCCTATTTTTTCTCCTTCTTTTGTTCCCTTTTTTATTTTTAAATAACCACTCAAATTAATTACTCGGACTTTACTTAGGTCAAGTTTCTCCATCTAGCATCTCAATTTCTCCAATTAAAAAGGGATAGCTGGCCATTAGATTGAATGAATGGTTGTTAAAAAAGGACATGTGTCACTCCTATATTAAAAGAATTTGAGAACCTGGAAAAAGGTACTTGATGTAAGTTTTTCCCTAATTACTCTTTTATATCTTCCCTATTTTTCTTATTTATTCATACTACCATCATTAATATCCTTTTTACTCACTCCACAATTTTTACAGTCCAATTTCGTTATTCAAACTTAATGACAGATCATATTTTACCATTTAACTTTGATTTATATTTAAAAATATTTTTTTTCTGTTTCAATAAAAAAATTCTCTCTTATACTGTCTCAAAAGTTGGGTTATCCAAAATAAATTTATAAACTCTTTCCTCCAGGCTCCCACTACCACCACTTTCACAATCACAATCCATTTCTAAATATTTTTTCCCTTAATTTAAAAAATCATTTGGATAAACTAATATTTTCCTATATTCTCTCTCTCTTTTAAATTCCTCAAAATTTTTAAGATTATTTCATAATTAGAAATTTTATTCATATTAACTTCATTTAATATCCTTCTTATTCACTGCTCATTTTTAGTGTCGATTTTTTTCCAAACTTAATCACAAATTATATTTTACCATTTTAATTTTAATTGTGTTTTAAAAATATTTTGTTCTTTTCTTTTTAATAAAGATAGAATTAAAATTCTATAAAAAATCTCTTCCTTTTTTGTTCAAATAAAAAAAATTCCTTCAATCTGTGAAATATCCCAACTCATGAATGACTCATTCATCGCTATCACAGTCTATCATGGTCTTATCAAAGTCGAAAACAACAACAATCCCAGACATTATTGGCAATGAATATAAAAAGGTTATCATGAGGATCTATAGGCTTGGAAAATACAAATTGACCCTTTTATTTTGTTTGTAGGCGAGCCATTTTATTGCTTGTAGGTCAAATTGAGTTATTGGAAATACTTGGGCGAAGACCCAAAAATGATACATAACTATTGGCCAAGGAACAAAAGTAATACATAACTATTCTGAGGTACATCAATGATACCTAACTTTTACTTGGGATCAAAAATGATATTTTCACTAATATGACAATAAAATTGGACATGAAAAGTCCAAAATGCCCTAATAAATAAAATAAAGAGCGAAGACCCAAAAATGATACATAACTATTGGCCAAGGAACAAAAGTAATACATAACTATTCTGAGGTACATGAAAAGTCCAAAATGTCCTAATAAATAAAATAAAATAAAACATAGGGTTAAACCAACTGGTGTGGTTCTGCTGTAAGTTTGGTGCTCAAATTGAGAACTTTAATATAAAAAATGTTACTTCTTGGTGGCTTTTGATATCAATGGTCAGTTTGCTCTTCCTAATAAAGATCTTTTCACCACATCTCTTACTCTCTCTCTCTCTCTCTCTCTCTCTCTCTTTCATCCCATAATCTTTTCTCTTCCTCTCTTAGAAACCAGCAGTGACATATGGTGGCAGAGAACGGTGAAGCCCAAGGTGAAGCCGCAGCCACGACTAGACCAAATTCCCCTTCGCCCACCCCAGCGAGAAGGCCCGTTGCCGCGGCCCCCACCCCTTCCACTACTCCGGCTATGTCTTCTTCGTCTTCCCCTAATTCCTCCTCTCCGTCCAGTTTGGTTTGTGACAGAGATGACTTCTATTTTTTTAATATATTCCTTAATAAATAAAATCATTTATCCACCTTAAATAATTATTTCCAACTCATAGTCATAAGCCACATGACAAAAACTAACAGAATTAGTGCCACGTAATCATATTTAACTCTGTTAATGCCATATGTTGGTCCTTTTAAAATTATAGGGACTAACTCTATTAAATGGAGGAAACTATAGGGACTAAAACCTTAGCTTAAAAACTATAGGGACTAACTCTATGTTTTATTTTATTTTATTTATTAAGGCATTTTGGACTTTTCATGTACCTCAGAATAGTTATGTATTACTTTTGTTCCTTGGCCAATAGTTATGTATCATTTTTGAGCCTTCGCCCTTTATTTTATTTATTAGGGCATTTTGGACTTTTCATGTCCAATTTTATTGTCATATTAGTGAAAATATCATTTTTGATCCCAAGTAAAAGTTAGGTATCATTGATGTACCTCAGAATAGTTATGTATTACTTTTGTTCCTTGGCCAATAGTTATGTATCATTTTTGGGCCTTCGCCCGAAATACTTTATAGGCCAAAATGATATTATATATTGACACTTAAATATATGATTAAAGAAAATTCTAGAAAAACAAAAATTGAAGGAAAAAACGTAGGAGATAAAGCTTATAAGTTATAACAAAATCCATCACATCATCCAACCATCCATTTGGAAAGACATATGTCATAGAAAATCCAATCAAGCAAGGGAATATTAGCATATAAGTTATATAATCAATAAGTGTGCAGTGTACCCACACAATTGCATGGGTTCTGTATTAGTTACATGTAAAGCTTAGTAATTTTCAGGAATTATGACCTCATTGTTGTGCGTAGTTTTTTGCTTTGGTTCCCTTAACTTAATATTCAATTAAATGAAGTGAAACTAGTGACTTGAACCTATAGTCATTAAAGTTTAGGATTTTATAGCTTCAATTTTTGTTTAATTAAAAAGGTACCTATTGAAAGTGAGGATGCACAAGAGGTGGGGGGGGGGGTTGAATTGTGCTACAAATAAAAACAATATAAAATAAAAACACTAACACAAATTCTTTTATACTGGTTCGGTCTAACTCTTGACCTACGTCCAGTTCTCAATCCCTTGATTGAGTTCCACTAATCCACAGGTTTTACAAACGGGTTCAATTATAACCTTTACAACCACACGGGCTAACTTGCCACCTTTACAACCTGACTCGCTCCCCCTTACTACCAGCAAGGGTTCAACCTTTACACAAAGGATTTACTACAAAGTTCACTTAATGAACAGATTTTGATAAACACTTAGGTACAATGAATGCTCTCAATAAATGTAGAGACTTTAATACAAGAGAATAAGATGATAACAATAAGAAACTCTTAAGGTATTAAGTGCTCTTTTGACTTTAAGGCTTTCTGAATATTCTCTGGGTATTAGGTGTTAATGCTCTTGGCTTTTGTGAGTTCTTCGTGTGTTGTTCTTGGAGGTGTCTTCATAAATGATGAAGTTGTTCCTTTTATAGTAGCCTCTAATACACCAGTTGCTTGGGGGCAATAAGTCCGTTTGAATATAGCCGTTTATCCCTTGTTACCGTTGTCCTCATTAATGCTCATTAATGCTTAGCAGGGTTGACTTATGTTTTAGCTCTGGAGCTCTGAAAAGTAGCTCTGACAATACTGCTCTGACAAAAGCAATTCTGACTTCTGAGCACTTGTACGGTCTCTGACTCTTGTACTTGCTATCAGATGAATTTTGGCTACCGGAAGTAAGTGTTTAGTTCTACAAGTGTTAGTCCAAGTATGTGTAATGCAAAGTGTGTTCACTATCGAAAGCTCATTTGCCATCGGAAGTGAATCTAAGTTCTGCACGCAAATGTTAGTCCAACAGAGTAATATAATCCAGTGCAATGGGAATCATTTTTGCTATGGGAAGTTATTCTACTTAGACTAGGTTAACTAGGTTCAGACTTATCGTTCAATTGACTTCCGCTATGGGATGTGTACTACATCCGCAAGCGCTAGTTACGTTCTTTTTGCTCTAAGTCATCCGGTTGTGATTTTACATCCGATTGAGTTCTAACTTAGGATTTTTAACTTCAGCTAGTTCTTCCTAAGTTGTTCATTATGTTCTTTCATATTTTAGTCTTCATCAAAACTTAAGATTCTAACACCTATTGTTGAAGTGATTAGGGTACTTGGACTTGTTTTCATTTTGAAACTGACTTTTCTTCTCTACCATGTCACAAGATACTAGAGGGTAGTAAAATTTAATAAGGAAAAACTGCAACACCCTTAATTTCTAGTTAGGTGTAGGAATTACTTGTTTCAATCAAGGGCAATATAGCAATTTTATGAATTTATATACCACATAACTTTTATGATAGGTATAACTCTATAATTTTGTTATAGAAGCACATTTTATGAAAATACATTATTTTTGTATCATTTTCTAATAAAAAATGTTTTATATAATTTTAAAAAATAAAAATGTTTTGATTTGTTCATATTTTAGGCTCCTATTATTATAATAGTAGTTATAAATTGATTAATTTGTTACTATATAGTAATAACATGCTAGTGATTTACCTTGTGTCGTGCAAGCCAAATCAAAGATATACTAAACTCAACTAACAAGTAGCTAGTGCCAAGTAGTGATCTAAGTTAGATTGAATCCTCAATTCAATTGTTTCTCACTAATATTAAGCTCAATGCGCCATGCAATTTACCAAATCAATGGAGAATTTGTTGTTTAATTAACAAACTAACAAAGCTAACTACAAATTACAAGGTAACTGAAAATGTAAGTGATGAAATTCAAGAAATAAAGTCCTCCTCTCCAAGATACATTTCACACATTAGGATGAATTAGGATGTTTGTGAATTAACTCAACTTAACTAAATGAATTCCAATTCCTTGACTCCAAGAGAACTAGAAACCATTTAATTAAGCTAATTAACTCATGAAACATCTCCTCTAACACAATAATCAATGCAAATGGTTCTAGACTCCTAGGAACCATATACATCATTCATCTGCAAATCATAAACACAAACAATCATTCTGTGCCTACTAAAGAGAATTAAAAAAGGATAAACATCAATTTGTCCATTGTGCAAGAAGAGAAGAGGAACCACAAGCTTACAATTACATTTGGCAATTGACTCCAATTTACCTAACTGATGACTCACATATGTAAGTTATTTGAGTTATAGTTTGATATATTTGGTGAGTCATAAATAGTAAATTAAATGGATTTTATAAAGATTTTATAAGATATCCAAGTGGGACATTGTTTTGGGATTTTTATTTTATTGTAAGTGAGGGGCAGCGAGACCAAGAGGAAAACAAGAGAGGTGAGAGGCTTGTGATCTTCCATCACCACAGGAGGACAAGAGGAATGTGGAGGTGGTTAATTCAGAGTTGCCACCACCATCGTTGGAGCCGCCGCCGCCGAATGACCCTATGGTTAGAGAAGAGAAGAGTTTGAGAAGAGCTGATTACCATTTTTCCCCTTTTGAGCATGGACACCGATTCTATTGAGGAAGGAAGGAAAAATGTGATAAAGTATCTTATCCCTTTTCTCTTGAATTACATTATGCTTTTGGCTGGCTGATATTGGAATGAATTTGTTGTTAGTTATGAGTAGTTAGTTTTGAACTCCGCTTATGCTGAACCTCATGCCTATCATATGTCATAGCTGGTTCCATACCCGGATAAAGGAGCAAGGTTATGTTAGGTCTTGACAACCAACATAAAATTTTTCAAATCTCATGAGCATGAACATGCAAAGATATTGTGCTAATGTTAGGCCGTTGCCCGTATGTAGCGCGCTGTGTTGCTCGAGTACAGTGAGAAGAGAGTTAGGTCGCTGCTTCCGAGCCCAAATGCAGTGTTAAGAGAGCAAGGGCAAAAGTGTAGGTCGTTACTTGGTTGTAACACGCTGTATGGCTCGAGTACAGTGAGAAAGCTAGAGCCGCTACATCCTCGACCTGAATGTAGTGTTAAATAGCCAAGGGCTACCACACTCTAATGGACGGGGTCGACTAAAGAAGCTAGTTCATGAGAGTATGATTAGATTTGGTTCTTAGAACATTGAAACACTAAATGGGAAAAGTTTTGAGGTAGCACAAGTCATGAGTAAGCGTAAAATCAACATATTGTGTTTGCAGGAAACAAAATGGGTCAGAGAGAAAAGTAGGGAAATAAAAGTTAATGGTTCTAAACTCTGGTAGATAGGAAAGGTAAATAGAAGGAATAGTGTTAGTGATTTGTTGATAAAGAAAGGAGAAAAAATGTTGTGGGAGTAGAGAGGATTGAAGATCGTATTATGTGTATGAAAGTCATTGTGGGAAAGGATACAATGAACATTATTAGTGAGTGAAGCATGTGCTAAACTCTGAAAATTTAGAAAAGTATAGCTTGGCTAAAATAGATGCTAAGAAGGCAGTGAGTGAAGCATGTGCTAAAGCATATAAAGGGTTTTATAAGGAATTAGGAACAAAGGCCGGGGAATAGAAGATTTATAAGATATAAAAGAACAAAGAGAGAGAGTCAAGAGATTTAGATCAAGTAAGATGTATAAAAAATGAAATTAGTTGCAATTGACTTGTTGTCTGTTTTCTTTCCTTTTTGAAACTTTTTCTAAATTATGATTGGTCAAACAAATTTTATTCCAGTTATGATTGAGCTCTGAATAGGTTAATTTTTTATGGCACTATTTTATTGGATTCATTCCTAAAGTCAAGGCATTTAGTGTCTAACTGCTCATGTTCACTTTATCGCATTGTCTTGCTTTTAAATTTTGCTAATACAGTTTATGCTCTCTGGAAGGTCTTTGAGCTATTGTATGCTTTCATGTTGAAGGGTGATGAGGTTTCTCGGTATGGTATAGGTGGATTGGACTTGATGTTTAGTGGTATGTATGTACCTCCTGAAGGTCTTCCATCATTGTAGCAGGGGAACCATGGGAAGTGAAAGCACTAGGATATCCTGTTCATGTGGACTGTTGGTAGATTCTATAATCAATTCCTATTAGTTGGAAATCATTGATTTTAGGGCAATGGCGCTATTTTGCCCTTCAAGTAACCACTCTGGACCACTGAGCACTCTAAACTAACACTAGGTACAATTTTACCCCTGAAGTAACCAAAGTGGCCCAATTTTACCCTCTGACCAATGTAATGTTGACACGTGGCATCCACGTGTCAACATTACATTCGTCAGAGGGTAAAATTGGACCACTTTGGTTACTTCATGGGTAAAATTGTACCCGTTGTTAGTTTAAGGTGCTCAGTGGTCCAGGGTGGTTAATTGAAGGGTAAAATTGAGCCATTGCCCTTGATTTTATGATTTGCATTACAATGAAGGTTGGGAGTACACCCATGAGCAGTGTCGAAGCATTAAAGCTGGTTTACGTGGGAAGACATTGAGAATAACTCACTATTATGGTGATTTGCTTTGGCAAGTACATTAGCGCCCTGATTCTTTGATTGATTAAATGTTATTAAATCTGACACAACTGTTATTAGATCATTTGTCTTATCACAAGTTAAAAGTGCTGATGGCTTGAATATCCTCCTCCCTACTAATATTTGTGAATCATCGTTAATGACACTGAATATTGTTTACAGAGAAATTTTTTAAAAAATATTAGTGTCTAATCTACGGTTTTCCATTGTGTTTTGTTGTGCTTTGCCTTATTTTCAGCATATCTATGTATAGATTGTATTTGCCTTCCATTGTCCTAACAATCTTCCTTCTAATTACATGTACATTCCTTTACCACATTATTTTGCAACTTCACTCACTTATTATACATAAATTGACTATAACTACTATCTTCCCTTTTAAGTTCAATGCAATTTGTCCCTCACAAGTAAATGTCTCTGGGCATCGCTCGGGGTAGTACTATCTAGTTAGGAACAAAGGCCCCGAATAGAAGATTTATAAGATAGAAAGGAACAAAGAGAGAGAGAGTCAAGAGATTTAGATCAAGTAAGATGTATAAAAATGAAATTAGTAATGTTTTAGTCACTGATAAAGATATTAAAAATAGATGGGAAAAGTACTTTTATAAGTTATTTAATGATGGGATTGAAGACTCTAGTTGCGAGTTAGAGGACTTGACTGTTAATGAATGCGAGCTTAATATGATGTTATATCGTAGAATTAAAGTTTCAAAGGTTAGAGTTAGAGAGACTCTTGAGAGAATGGAGAATGATAAATCTGTTGGACCAGATGGTATACATATTGAAGTTTGGAGATGTTTAGGTGAAGAGGGTGTGAAGTGGTTAACTAAATTGTTCAACGAGATTCTACGGTCAAAGAAGATGTCTGATGATTGGAGAAAAAGTACCTTAGTTCCTATTTATAAGAATAAAGGAGATATACAGGATTGTGCAAATTATAAGGGAATTAAGCTTATGAGTCATACAATGAAACTATGGGAAAAGGTAATTGAACATAGATTGAGATTGGAGACTAGGATTTCTGAAAGACAGTTTGAGTTCATGCCAGGAAGATCGACAACAGAGGCAATTTATTTATTAAGAGGTATAATGGAAAAATATCGAAGTAGAAGAAGAGACTTACGTACGGTTTTCATTAACTTAGAAAAAGCGTATGATAGGGTACTAAGAGACGTACTTTGAACAGCTTTGGAAAAGAAAGGAGTGTGTGTGGCATATATTAAAGTAATACAGGATATGTATGATGGAGTATTGACTAAGGTTAGAATACCAGGGGGTGAGACAAATGATTTCCCTATAAGAATTGGCCTACATCAGAGATCATCTTTAAGCCCATATTTATTTAACTTGGTAATAAATATTTTAACTGAGAGTATCATAGAAGATGTGTCTATGTGCATGTTTTTTGCCGATGATATAATACTTTTGGCTGAATCAAGAGAAGAGATTAATATTAAATTGGAGATATGGAGAAATACTTTAGAGTCCAAGGGTTTCCATCTGAGTAGAACTAAGACACAAACAGACAACTTAGAGGTGATTTAGATGTTAAACTGAGAGATCAAATAATTCCTCAAGTGACGCAATTTAAATATTTGGGGTCAGTTATATGACAAGATGGTGAAATTGATGACGATGTTAATCATAAAATTCAAGCTGGGTAATGTAAGTGGAGAAAAACTACTGGAATTCTTTGTGATAGGAAAGTACCTCATAAGGTTAAAGGGAAGTTTTATCATACTGCTATAAGACCAGTAATATTATATGGTAGTGAATATTGGGCTGCAAAGGGATAACATGAATATAAAGTGGGGGTTGCTGAATTGAGGATGTTGAGATAGATGTGTGGTCATACAAGAAAAGATAAAATTAGGAATGACCATATACGTGAATGGCTTGGAGTGGCTCCAATTATTAAGAAATTGGTGGAAAATCATTTGAGGTGGTTTGGTCATATTCAAAGAAGGCCCATAAATTCGCTAGTGAGGAGGGTTGATGAAACAACTCGGAGTCCAATTAAAAGAGAGAGAGTAGACCAAGGCAAACACTCAGTTAATTGATAGAACGAGATTTATTGGTGAATAATATACCAAAAGAGTTGGTGAATAATATAGCAGAGTGGCGTCAATCCAATCACTAAGTCACTAACTAAGTGTACCTAAATCTAGAATAAACTTAAGTAAAGGATAAATCTAAGCTTGTGGAAATAAAATATAAACATTGTCTTAGACGATTTTTTGGTGCTCAATCCATGTGAAATTTCACTTGAAGAAGGAGGAGAAAATGCTTAGCCAAATATGTGAGGAATGATGAACATGAAGAGGAAAGGAGAAATGGCCATGGAAGTTGAAGAAATAGAGGTGAAAATGGAGGATGTGTGTTCGGCCAGTGGGGGGAGATATAGAGGAAAAGAGAGAAAATGGAGAGAAAACAGATGAAGATGAAAATGAAAGTGAAGGAATGAGTAACAATGAAGTGGGAGATGTGTTAAATGACTTGGTTGGCCGAAAATGAAAGTTAAATGAAATGTAAATATGAAATGGAGTGTATATGGATGGGATTGTGTTTAGGTACCCTGTAACACCCAAACAAAATTATATATAATTTATAATTAAAATCATATTTACACTCCAAAAAGTCTAAATCGTAGTAACAAATTTAAAACTTGATGGTAGATCTTTTTGAAATAAAAACAAAGTAAAACATTAAAGGTTGAGGTCAATGACAAAATAAATATAACTTAAAAATGCTTACTTCTCAAGTGTCTTCCCTTGCTTATTATTAGATCTTTCACCTAAAAATTGTTAATAATGGGGTGAGATCGACATCTCAGTAACTACCAAAATCTCCTAACATACACAAGCAAATTATATATAATTACAATACAAAAGTCATTCTCATATTCGTTCGTACAAATCAACTCTTTATCCATCTCAATTAACCTCTTAATTCAAAAATGATTTCTTCGCATTAAGATTCTTTAATCATGCATAAATGCATTATGTCTCCCTTATATCACTACCACCCTTATACCGCTGACAGGAGTCATAGGCTAACATATAGTCCAAACATAAATAAATCCAATTAACTAGATTATTCCAAGCTCACCACTACATGAGACATACCATGTCAAAGGTATAGAGCTCAAGCATGGACTATGTCTCCCCTCCTTAAAGAACAAATATAAGGAGGTGTCACATGTCCCATAACTTCCATGCAATCTCTAGCAATGGATGACATAGAAGAAAGGGCCCTGCAAGTACCACTACCACCACTGTGCACCGAGTGGCGGCATACAACGTGGTAGTAAAATTCACCATACAATTTCTCCTCCTTCTTCTCCTCTAATCCCTATCCCATCACAGATGCTCATGCAATGACAAATATATACATCCATTAACAATTAAATATTCTTTGAATTTACAATATCACTAGTACACTCTCTAACACAATATAATATCATCATATAAGCAAGCATGCTTGAAAAGAATCAAAATACTTGTCATTCACATATTACATATCAAAACATTAACAAGCATGCTTGAAAAGGAACAAACTAATCAACAGTGCACATTATTAAATTAAGAGGTAATCAGTAATCAGTTAGATTATAATTATACATAACTTATAAGCATACGAAAGAATCATTCAGAGTTATCTGTTACTCCTTGGATCACAGGTAAAACACAAGGCCATTCCTAAGCTCCTAATGAGAGTCTAGAACATCACCAATACGAATGTCTATTAACATAAGACTCAACACTACCAAACAAAAAGTATTCTAATATAGTAACACCTTAAACCCCTCTATATACACATACAATTATTTTTATTTCTGAATTGAATATCAAAAAGAATGAAATTATTTTTTTTTAAATTACTTTATATTTTAGGCAACACATTCATCAGAATAAATATGTATATAAACACTCACACATACTGGGAAACAAAGGCAAGACATAAAAATAATTCGCTTATATACAATGGGACAAAGCAATGGGACAAAGCAATGTATATATAAAAATGCTTCGGAAAACATGCATATGTATTGAAGGACACCGATTTAGCAGTCGGTGTAGTGTGCCTTGGGCCTAGTCCTTCAAGAAATTTTAGGACCTCAAGGTAAGCGAAAGTTACCCCGTGTATCGTTCTCAAGGAGCCTTGTTTAATTCAACTATCCTAGTAAATTAAATGCTATGCAAGATTAAATTTGGATAAAGAAAATATATTTTTGTTGATTTTTATATATGAGAATGAAGGGTGCAAAACAAATAATTTGTTTTTGTATTTTTAGTAAAAGGGATGAAGTGGAAGTGAAGTGCTCTTGGAAATGAATTTCAATGGCTATCATAGCTTTCTAAGGATTTTTGGGGAGTTTAATGCACTAATTTCCTAATTTACCAAACCTCATGAACCCATGAGTCCAATTACCTAATTAGTGGAACCCCAACTAACTAGAAATTGTTAAGCCCTTTAGCACCTTTGAGTTTTCTCTAGGTTTCCTAAAGTACCAAACCTCACTAACCGGTAAGTCTAATGCCTAGTCTCATGAACCCATTCAAATAGGCATTATTAATTACCCTAGAGTGTGATTAGTGATTTGTAACGCATTAGGTTCAATTATAATTCAATGCAATCAAACTATCTATCATTACCATGAATAAATAGAAAGACATCAAATGAATCATAAAGAACATATATGACCATGTATATTGATGAGTACAAATCTCTCATTACAAACCAAAATCACAAATACCACAATAACAACCAAGTCCAGTCCAATCTTAAAACACAAATGGTAAACCTAAACCTAGGCAATCAAAAATATAAAGAGAAATGAATTGGGACTCCCCTTTGTAGAACCAAAGCTCAAGCCACTTCCCATCAACTCCAAGAGTAAGGAGAAACTTTATTGAGGCATGGAAGGAGGAAGAAAGGTGGAAGGTGAAAGGAAAATGTGAGGAAAATGGGAGTGAGATGGAGGAAGAGATAGAGAAGAGGAGAGAGTTAGGGTTTTGGGGGAGCTCCCAACCCCCAAAACTTGGATTTCTAAACCTAATTTCTCACTTAATATGAATGGGAACATTAGAGCCAGTAATATGGGTCTGGCCCGTCAGGCCGGCCCGTTTTCATGCAAACCCGAGTAGGGTCGGGCTTACTATTTTGGTGGAAAAAGAGGGGAGCAAGCCTGTAAGGGCTGGCCCATTAGAGCCTAGGGCCTATGCGGGCCGGGCCGAGGGCCGGCCCTTATTTTAGGCCCGTTTCCCATTTTATTTTAAAAAATTGAAATTTCATTGACTCTCTCTCACTCATTACTGAAACCCTAACACACTCTCTCAATCACTCAACTCTCAGTCTCTCACGCAGTCAAGCTCGTGTAGTTGTAGCCCTCGGCCAGTCGGCCATCACTTATCCCCAGATTGCGGCGGCCATCGGTGCAACTCTCAACGACGGCGGCCATCAGTTGCAACCCTAGTTTCGCTTGAATCTCATCCTCATTCCTCAGTCACAGCTACATCTGGTTAGTCGCAGATCGACCATAATTCAATTTTGTTCAATGTTCAAGCACTCTTTCTTGATTCATCCTTATTCTCATCCCATTTATGCATGCAAAAAAGTGAAATTTTATTATCTTTCTTTATATTCATTTTTTATGCTGATGGATTCAAATATGATGGTTTGTTTCTGAATTATTTATTTAATGTATGATTCTTTGTTTCTTTTTTTATACATACTTGAAGGACAATTAATTCTGTTTTTTTTTTCTCTTTTCTTAGATGATGGAGGAGATAGTGCATATGATGGTAAAAAAGAATTGCAAAGACTTGATATTTTTGTCAGTGGAGAGGAGTCAATTCATAGCGAAACACAATCAAATGTCGTTGATGATGACAGTGATGATGTGCACTCTTAGATGACTCTATTTGTGATCTATCTGTAGTTGAATGTTATTGTTTAATGTTTATTTAGATTTATATTTGAAGACTTTGTTGTTTATTTTGACTGTCAGATTATGTGTATCACTATCAGTGTATGTTGTAATGTTATCGCTTATCAGACTATGTTATGACTTATGACTATGTTTATTGTGGATTTGTGATGTTATTAGATATTTTGTTTTGCTAAAACCGTAAAACGTACAGGGAGAACAATGTGGAAAGAGGAAAAATGGTTTAGTAAAAGGGTTAGTTTTTTTTAAAAACAAAGTGGGCCAGGCCCTACGGGCCAGGCCCGGCCCGATGGTATGAGGGCCGGGCTTGGAGAATAGGGGAGTAAAAGGGGGACCGGGTCTAAGTGGGCCTAGCCCGTTTAGGCCTAGCCAGATGCGGGCCGACCCGTATTCCCAGCTCCAGGGAACATGGGCTTAATGATTGGGTTTGAGTTTGGGTCCAAATTGAGGTTAAAACATTGCAAAAATCAGTAAAATCGAGTCTGTTATGCAGCAATTCTCAGGAGGGATCTGGGCGTAATTTCTCAAATTCGATGGCAGAATTGTAATTATGACACTGGGACTAAACTGCAATTCTGAAATTTGAGGTCCTTTTCTGTAATTTTCCAAATTCGTCCAGCAGCTTCATTTTCCAGATTTTTCACCATTTTTTCTTGTTTTTTTCCCATCTAGACTCCTCCATATTTGGTCCTTGAACGACCCTAAAAGTGAAATAATGGAAGGAAATAGATCAACTAACTCTCTAAAATCAATTAACACATTAAATTCATAAGTTAGACCAATTAATTCACTTCCTAAACTAATTTCTACTTAAAGGTCTAGATATTCAATTAGGCATAAATGAACCAATATTGCATCACTGAAATGTTAATAACCTCAATTTAACACACTAAAAACATACAAATCTTATGATTTGTCATGTATTAACATAGAAGTGTAAATCAATTAAAAAAAATTGATGAGGAAAATTTGCAGGTACCTTTAGTATATATAATATTAGATGGACAGTAACCTTATAAAAATAAAATATTAGTTGGATAGAACAAAATAATTACTATTTATTTATATATAGTTACTTTTTAAATAAAAGACAGGCTATGTATATTTAACATTTTCTATTGTGATTACATGATAAATGGAGAAATAAAGAGAATGTGTGTTGAGAAAAGTAAGGAGATGAACAAAAGTGTGTACACATATTATATGAGAATCCAAGTTAGCCGAAGAATAAAAGTAACTAACTGTAAATATAAATTTATATATGTAAGAAAAATAAGATTTATATATGTATATAACAAGCCCTAAAATAACCATAAACGCAAGTGTCATCTCAGGAAAATGAAAGATACAAATTGTCCTTAATTTTATTAA
Source organism: Mimosa pudica (assembly GCA_029929735.1). Lineage (NCBI taxonomy): Eukaryota > Viridiplantae > Streptophyta > Magnoliopsida > Fabales > Fabaceae > Mimosa > Mimosa pudica. The sequence continues at coordinate 1,553,002 of JAKELP010000039.1, read as the reverse complement.
AAGCAAATGAGAGAGGCATAGTTAGTAAATAAAAGAAAATGGAGAAAATAAATGGGAGTAGATGAAAAGAATGTATTCAAATGATGGAAGAGAAAATATTGAAAGATCATGTAAATTGAAAGTAAAAGAACGGTGAAATGTGATATGAGAAGGGAGGAAAAATGACTTTGCACGATGTGTTTCATGTGTCACAGCTGAAGAAATATCACCCTGATCCTTCTCATGTTATTGAGCCTGAAGAAGTAGAGTTGGAGGACAATTTGACTTATCAAGTGGAGCCTGAAAGAATTTTGGATGTCAAGGATAAGCAATTGAGAAATAAAACCATTCGCCTTGTGAAGGTTTTCTGGAGAGGTATGACTCCAGGAGATGCGACTTGGGAAGCTGAGGAACGGATGCGTGAGAAGTACCCACAGCTATTCCTAGGTACATTTTACCTCATTTCTCTATTGTTTTCATTTGGTAAAGATGTGATGGTAGTGAATTTTGAGGGCAAAATTCCTAAAAGGTGGGGAGAATTGTAACATCCTGAAAATTTAATACAGGATTAAAGAGTGTTTTGGGAAATGATAAATGGAGAAATTAGGAATTTTTAGGAATTTTTGGGATATTTTGGAAATTTTGAGTAATTAATGTGCATATAATTAATTAAGAAATGAAGAGTTTGAAATATGAGGGAATGGTAAAGCTAAAAATATTTTGAAGTTTAAGAAGATTGGAGGCTGGTTTAAGTGGTTTTAAATCAAAATGAGTACACTATGGCAAGTTTAGGCTTTAATTATCAAAAACCACCCTTATTTCTCCCTAACCAAACGCGCCCTCCCTCCTTCCTTATCAAAAACACGCGAACTCCCCCCTCCATTTTTCTGCAGCGCGTTCAACCCTCCCTCCCTTCACTTTCTTCATTTTCTCCACACCCACACATACACTCATTCGACTTCCTTGGTTCATAAAGCTTTCTTATTTTTGTTGTTCATCTTCTCTTCTCGGATTGATTGAAGCCGAGTCCGATCTGTAGCTGGTTGTGGGTAACCGGCGACGCAATTTTCCGGCGACGGCGAGTGTATCTCCGGCGAAGGGGGTTGTTTTGAAGGTAGGTGAGAGTTTCTTTCTTTCTTTTTGGGAGTTCTTCATGTTCCAACTTCAATTCTCATATTTCCTTTCCCTTCCCTTTCTTTACTCGGCCAACCACCTAGGAGGAGGTGTTTTCCGGCGAGCTAAGCGGCGGCCGGAGGCGGTGAGGCTTCCTCTCTCATCCTTGAACTCCGTAAGTCCTCCGATCATCTTATGACATTGATTTTTGGTTAAAGTTACCTCTTTTAAGTTAGGGTTTGACCATGAATAAACCTTTAGAGATTTGAATGTGAAACTATGTTATGTATAAGTGAGAAATTAATTATTTTTGGAAATATTTAGTTGGTTGAAGGTGGAAAAATTAACTTGAGGGTGTGAATGGGCATTTTTGATTCTTTGAGTTAGAATTTGGATAATGCAATATGGTTTGGGATAAATTTGTATTTAGGAAATGTTAGTTGAAGTTGTTATTGATGTTGGAATGTAATTTGTGGTTGGATTGGTGTTTAAGAAAAAGTGAAGATAAAGTGTGAATGGAAGGATCCCTTGGATGTTTAAAAGGTTGCTTGGATTTATGGTGAATTTTTGGGATGATATGGAGTTTTCTTTGTTGGCCAATATAATGCAAAGGTGGTGTTTTGGTAGGGAAATGCTTGATGTGATAATTTCTACAAGAGTTATAATGATGGTTGTAGGTTATTACATATGAAGTTGTAAAGGAATGTTTAGGAAGGAGTTTGGAAGTTAATAGGGCATTTTTGGACTCTTTAAGTTAGGGCTATGTTAGTGGATGATGTTCTAGAACAAATTGGTATTTATGTAGTGTTAGTTGAAGTTGTTTGGTGATGTTGGAAGGTTGGTTTTAGAGGGATTGGTGTTTGTAAGGAATTTTGTTAGTTAAAGTGTTGATTTGAAGTGGCTTTGGTAGATTAAAGGTTGTTTATTGATGTTGGAATGCTAATGTTGACTAGATTGGGGTTTGAAAGGAAGTTGGATAGTTAAAGTATTGATTGAAAGTGATTTAGGTGTTTTAAAGGATGGTTTGGTTATGGTGGGTAATGTTATAAATTCTTCAAGAGATGATGAAGGTTGAAAGTGTTGGTATTGTAAAGATTTGGTAAAGAGAAGTTGGAGGAGGAAAGGATATGGATGTGGTTTTGATATTGAAGTATTTTTTATACTTTTATTGTTAATGAAAGTTATTTAAAAGGTTGAGTTAAGTCACTTGCAAAGTGTCTTGACCCATTTTTAAATTGTGGCATTATTGTAGACGGTGATCTTTCAAGCGGAGTTTGAAGATAACTGTTATCTGCGTATATCTGCTGCAGTGAAGTTTAGCAGGTAATCACGCTTAACTGACTGTGATACTGAGGGTGATGGTAGTCGAGGATTTTCTAACATCCTCTTCTACTTATATATATAAATAAAATGAGTTCAGATTATGTTATACTTAAACGTGGGCTATAGGGTACCTTTTAACTGAACTGTACTTTATATATATATTCATATTTATATAAATCTTTTGTATGTTGCATGACACTGATTATTAGTGCCGTCGGCCGATGTAACCTATCGATTTGCGCAAATCGATAGGTTAATTGTACGGGTTCCTCGGATTGTAAAGGAACCAGGGATTTTCACATTGATTAGAGTGGTCCCTTTTTATGCTTTTCGGATTGTCGACCGGGCACAGTGTCACACACGTTTATTTTTGTCTATTGAGAGATGGATGTATCTGTTCTGTATATATATTTGTAAATGTTATATGCTGTATGCAGGTTTTGAACTGTGGTACCCTGTAAAAACTCCACTACCCCACTTCTGAGTGTCACAGTGAGTTAAGTAGTGATTACTGAGACATTGTTTTGTCTCACCCCATTCCCTTTATTTTTACAGGTGATCATGCCCAGGGGGAGGCGCAGAGGAAGGGGAAGGGGCCGTCTGGCCCATACTGATATAGTAAGTAGGCCAGAGGTGACCTTTTAGGGACATATATCGCCATTTCACTAGGCTGCACCAGCTTCTGCACATATGAATGTTGTTTTGAGTGAATTTTATTATATGTGAACTGTATTACTTGTACTGTGATTTAATGTAAAGTTTTGGATGTTATGTAATATTGTTCCTGCTACTGTGATAGTTCAGGAACTACCTTGACTAATATGTCAAGTTTGGTTGGTGTATATTCTGTTTCCAGGTGATGAGAACTTGAATGGATGTAAATAGGAAACTCGATTTTCCTAATATGTTGATGTGATAGATGGAGGATGTATTGAGTGGTTTTATGTTTTCCTGTGTGTATAATCATATTAGATGGGCCCCGCTCTAATATGGTTTATTTTTGTGTAGTTTGGTTAGTTCCTTTTCTAACCATGTTAGGTGATTCTTTTCTAACATGGTTAGATTTAGATTATGGTATTGAATGTGTGATTTGTTAGGTGAAGGTGGTTCTCTTGCTAACTATGTTAGAAGATTCTCTTTTCTAACATAGTTAGATATGTAATCTCTTATTAATAGAGAAATTCTTTTGCTAACCATGTTAGTTGAATCTTTTGCTAATATGGTTAGACTCCATTTGTTTGGATTGTTTTGATTAGCAGTTGAGTTAAGTTAAGGTTAATATTAAATTATTAGAAGGTACTTTACAAAGTACCTTTGTGAGTGGTAGAATTCAAAATAGACTCAGATTACCCTTTCAGGAAACATTTTTGAATTCTCAAAATCCCTTGTTTCCAGAAATAGTAATTTTTTGTCTCCTTGCTCCATTCTTGTCTTTTATTCACCAAAATTCCACCAAATGCAACCCAAACCTTCCAATTTTGCCCCTACACAATAAATAGGGACAAAAGGCTCAAACTCAAATGCACTCATTGACTTGCAATTCAAGTAATCAAGGCCATATTACAAAACTTGCATGTGCATTAAAATATTATCAATAACGATTCATTTACTCAATTAAACCAACTAATTAATCCAGAAATGCACATGCATAGAAATATAAATGTGCCTAATTAGCTAGGTGTACATTTTTACGCTACTAATTATGAGTAATTAGCTTTCATTTAGTTAATTACATTGGACATTGGTACATTTGGAGTTAGAGTTCATAATTATGAAATTAGTTGACTTATTTTTAATTTAGCTTATCAGAATACTAATCAGCACTTATAATTATATTGAACTTTATGCATCGTATTTATATCCTCATTTATCAATTTCAGCGACAAAGGAAGAGGATTGGATCAAAGGAAGTCAAACAAAAGCTGAAGATGTGAAGGAATAGGTTCTGTCTTCTCGCTAGGGGGTGATCCAGTAGTGAAGGGCTGGTGAGAAATCACCGATAAGGAAACGGGAGACCACAAAAGTCTCGAGAGCGTGCCGCAGGCGCTAGTGGCGAGGTAGCAGCGTATAATGCAAATTCTGCTGCATAATTTTTGTGAGAAAATATGTTTTCCTTGATCCAAAACACATTGATTCATTTCAAAATGTTCCACTGGCTGGAATTGCTGGCCGCCGGAGGCCACGGAGAAGTCAATGACGTGGAGGGTGAGGAGGTCGATGTGAAGGGAGGAGTCCTTCTCCGGCAGGAACTGCTGGCCGCCAGAGGCCATGAAGAAGCCGAAGGCGTCAGAGCCATTGCCGGTGTTGGTGAAGGTTAATGAAGAAGAAGATAAGGGTGTGTGGGTGTGAGATGATAAAACGAGAAGGGCATAGTTGGCAATAGATAAAACTGTTGAGGATAGATTTGTAAAAATAAATTGGTTTCCAAGGAAGTGGTCCACTTTCATAGGTTTTGGGGTGGAACCCATTTTGTGATTTTTGATATAAGTGGAAGTGGAAGTCACTTCCATCACACCAAAGACACAAAATGGTGATTTCCACTTACACTTCCACTTCCCACCATACCACTTCCATCCAACCAAACCACCCCTTAGAGACAATTTAGATGTTAAACAAGGAAATCAAATGATCATTCAAGTGACAAAGTTTAAATACTTGGGATCTATTATATAGCATGGTGGTGAAATTGATGATGTCAATCATAGAATCGAAGGTGGGTGGTGTAAGTTAAGTTTTTTTGTGATAAGAAAATACTTTGGAAGGTAAAAAGAAAGTTCTATCGCACAACTTTAAAACCAATACTATTATATTGTAGTGAATGTTGGTTGTGAAGGGACAACATGAGAATAAAATTGGAGTAGCTAAAATTAAGATTTTGGAAAAGATGTGTGGCCATATAAGAAAGAATAAGATTCAGAATGACCATATATGAGAACAGGTTAGAGCGGCTCCCATTATTGAGAAAATCGTAGAAAATAATTTGAGTTGGTTTGGACATGTCCAAAGAAGGCCTATAGATGCGCTGGTGAGGTGGGTGGACCAAACAACTTGGATTTCAATCAAAAGAGGAAGAGGAAGACCATGATGAACGCTCGGGGAATTTATAGAGCGTGACCTAGTGGTGAATAATGTTAGAATCTTAAGTTTTGATGAAGACTAGAATATGAAAGAACAAGTTAAACACTTAGACAAAATCAGGTTAAAATGGAACTACAAGTAAGAGTACAACCGGATGTGGATTTACTTCCGGATGGACTAGGGCTAGCGCTCGCGGAAGAACGTCTCATCCCCCAGCGGCAGTAAGTGTTTCACTAAGTCATAACTCAGTCTAGGAACATTAGTTGTATAAAACCCTTGAGACTTAGTTAGGATGCAACCGATTGTGGATTTGCTTCCGATTGTTTAGTGACTAGCGCTGGCTGTTGATTTGGACAACACTGAGCGTCAGTGAGTATAATATGATAATAACCCAACGTCCAGTGGAAGTGCTTCCGGATGTGAAGTTGCTTCCGGATGTAAGAGAACTCCCTTAGACTAAGTGAACTCCCACTGCATGTGAACATGTGACTATGTGCTGTTATACTACACATCCCATAGCATGAGTAAATGACACACTAAGTCACTTAGGAAGAGTTAGACTAGAATTAAATCTTAAGTTAGAATACAACCGGATGCAGAATCGCTTCCGGAAGACTTAGAGTAAAATAACGAGACTTACGCTGACTATTGGAATAGACGTCCCCTAGCGTCAGTAGACAATACACTAAGTCAGAACATAGTCTAAGTAAGATTGCTTCCCATAGCAAACAAGCTTCCCACAGCATGTATAGTTCTTACTGTACTTGATTATATATACTACTCTGTTGGACTAACAAGTATGTGCAGAACTTAGTTTTACTTCCGGATGCAAATGAGCTTCCGGATGCAAATACTCTTGGCACTGGGATTCAGAGACTAACACTTGCAGAGCAAGATTGCCGCTTCCGGATGAACGATGATCATCCGTCAGCAAGAGTACAAGAGTCAACGTCACATACTCAGAGGTCAGAATGCTTTTGTCAGAGCAGAGTTGTCAGAGTTGCTTTTCAGAGATAAAGCAAGTCAACCCTGCTAAGCATTGATGAAGATGTACCTCTCAACGGTAACATGGGACTAACGACTATATTCAAACGGACATATTCTATCTGCCGCCCAAGCCTGAATGTTGAGGCCGAGTATAAAAGGAACATCTACATTCAGAAGAGAGGTTGGAAGAACAGAGTCCATTGTCTGAGATATTGTAATCTACATTCTTCTTATCTTCTACTCTCTGATCTTAGAGTTGTAATATTCTTAGAGAGAATCATTTGTACTTAAGTGTTTATCACAATCAGTTCATAGAGTGAACATATTCTCAAATCCTCTAATTGATAGAGGCTGTTCTAAAGCTTGTGCTTGAAGAACAGTATTGTTATCTTACAAAAGTGAGGGGGAGCATTTAGAGGTTTTCTAAATCTCCATAGGTTGCAAGTTAGCCCGCAAAACTTGTGGTTGTAAAGGTTAGCAGGTGATCCCGTTGTAAAACCTGTGGGTTGTTAGGTGAACCCGTGCTCGTAAAACATAAAGTGTAAAGGCTTCCTTGTGCCTGGTTCAAACAAGAGGTTTAGTGGATTGAAAATCTCAGGTGGAGCCTGGGGACTAGATGTAGGTCTGGAAGTGGCCGAACCAGGATAAATCTGTGTGTGCTTAGTTTGTCTTTAACATTCTTATTTCCAGCACCACACCACCATACTTGTGCAAAACTTAATGTGTCATCTCCTCCACCAAGCACAAGCAGTCAGTTTTTAAAAGAGAATTTTAACTTTTATTCTGCCACCCAATTCACCCCCCCTCTTGGGTGACAGCCACGCATTTCATTTGGTATCAGAGCAAGGTCACTTGTTTAAAGGATCCAACGATCTCAAGTGCAAAGACCTAGGCTGACTTGGGATATAAAATGTGTTTTGAAGGTTTTGATCATACTATCCCACCCTTGTTAGAAAATACTGACTTCTACTTATGGAAGGCAAGGATGAAAAGTTTTGTGCTATCCTCGAGTTTCAAAATGTTGGATGTCTTTGTAAATGATTCTGATTTCAAACCAAAAGTAAACTGGACTGAAGAGGAGAAAAATTTAGTTTACTTGAACATTAGAGCAATGCAAATTTTGTACAAAAGCTTAACTGACAGTGATTTCCAGAAAATTAAACATTGCTCTAATGCTAGAGATATTTGGAACACCCTTGATGCTATGTATGCTTCTAATCATTCCCTTGGCAGTAAAGCCGTCCAAAGCTCCTTTTGTGCCCCTTGTGGATCAATTGACGGTGAGCTACAGGAAGTTGATATTGAGAAAGCCAGCGGCAGTGAAGAGAGTGTTGATCTCTACCTAGAAGATTCAGAAACTGAAGAAAATGAGGTATCTGAACTTGAACCTTCTGAATTGCAAGACATGTATAATGAGTTACATATTGAATTCTGTAAACTTGCAAAAGAAGTTCTAGGATTAAGGAAAAAGAATAGGAAACTTGAGGAACTCATTAGCTCTTCTACACCCAAGGTTTCCAAAGTTCCCTCCATAGAAAAACAGCTATCGAAAGCAGAAGCTTCAACATGTACTGAAAATTGTTCCAATTGTGAATCTCTGTTGAAGGAAAAAGAAAGGTTTTCAAAAGGCCCTGAGACTTCAAAAGGTGTTTCAAAAGAACAGAGAGTCTTTGAAAACAAAACTGACCAACAAAATAATGATAGGAAATCCTATTCTGAATATCATTCAATTATCTGTCATTATTGTGGTAGGTCAGGTCATATTTCTCACACATGTAGTCTTAGAAGAAAATTACATGTGAGAAGTAAATTTGTATGGATCCCCAAAGGACAAGTAAGGTTCAATGCTAACCATGTAGGACCCAAGTACAAATGAGTACCAAAACTTCCTTCTAGTGCCTTACTTGTGCAGGAAAGATCAAGAGTTCCTCTTGCCCCAAGGAAGAGAACTCGTGGTGATGTCACTGCTGCAACCACCTGGTCCAATCATAAGAAGCAGTGCACTACCACAAGGAACAAAGGTTCCGTCTCAAGGATGAGCTATCACAGAGTTCCATTCAACTATCCTGAGAAGAACGAGAGAGAGAGAGGATTTCTCGATCAACATGGAGAAAGCCTATGAATTCTATCTCTCATAAGACAGTGCTTCGAGCCAAGGATAAGTATAGAAGATCTCCTTGGGTAAGCAAGGAATCACTTAGAGACAAAGCATGCGAAAGTAAAATCTCTTATGCAAATGTTAGATGGGATTATTGAGATTTTACATCAAGCATCATAGATATGAACATTATATTCCTAAGAGAAGAAAGCTCAAAGAAATTCACAATGTTCATAACCTACATGTTGTCTGACTATCATGATCAAAACCACACACACACACACACACATATATATATATATATCCTTGTGCATATCAAATCATTTCTTTTTGAAAAGGCACCATTCACAAAAGAAAATAGTTTATGCATTCATTTTGATTTTTGAAAGATTTTTGAAATGCAAACTTTCAAATCAAAGATAGCCTGTGCTACTGATGAATTATAAAACATTTTGACTGTCTATCATAATATTGACATTTATTAATCATCAACTAGAATCTTGTGTTTACAAACTAATCCTGAATATTGTTAGCGATAAACTGACTGGCTATGAACTCGAGCAATAATTTTTTTTAATCACATCTTAAGTCTCAATCTACTAATGATCTCAGTTCAAGTCTGTGGTTAAGTATGTTGACAGATTATAAAAGCTTGAACGATGAGGATGTACAAGAGAGAACGTCAACGAGCATGCTCTTTATCAAGATGAGAAGAAATGACTGTTCTGAATTCAATCTTGAGGAAATCTCGCCAATCTTATATGAGCATTTCTTTCCATTACTTCTTCTGTTGTGCATTTTAATGGATAGTCTCTCTTGTCGGACATACATTAAGAATCTTAGGAAAGGCCTTCAATTAATTTCTGCAAAATTTGATAAATCCAAGAGCAAATGCCAATAGGATAGAAGCCTAAGTGAGTGTAGATAACCAGGCTGGAAAGAACTCTTAAGAATCTCTACCCACTGAAAGCCGTATATCCTGGCACATTATCACAAGCCTAGTACAATCTGAATTAAGTTCAAAGCTTGTTGAAATCCTAAGAATAAAGAGATCATATTAAGCATATTTGAAAGAACTTGAGCTAAGATTTGAAAATTATTCTTGTGATCATATGCTGAGAATTTGGTTGTTTTGGAAACTTGACTATGGACATTAAAGTTTTTAGAATTTCATTGTGTTGACAATTCACATGCCCTCATAATCTGACATGAACATTCTTAAGGCATATTTATCGAACTATACTTGTTTATGAAACTCTGAAAATATGCAATCTGTTCGATACTCCCTGTACGATCACATTGGTATTCATCTAAGAGAGTATGAGTAAAGTTCATGACTTGATAGTGAAACCATGTGAAATTGTGAACTAAATCTCCTAAATCTGTCTTCACTTTAATACTCCTGTTTTACCAAACCAACCAGCAAGCACGTTTTCTTAAGATTATGATATTGAGTTGTTTAACATAGCTTGTGACTTGGAGAGTCCTCAGCATGTACACTAATGTTAAATCTTAAGTTTTTCACTGACCATCCGGAAGCGCATATGCTTCCGCTAGCACCTGCAGGTTCCCTAGTGAAAAGGTCATAAGAACTGTCAGTATTAAAACTCAAGTCTTTCACATCCGGAAGCGAATCCACTTCCGGTAGCATTTACAAGAGATACTCCTCAACCTGAGCTAAGATGGCAAATCTGCTATCAATAGCAAGGATTGTTTGCTGGCGAATCATGAAAGTTTTGCAGGTCTCCTAGTATGGAAGCTAAGGGCTGTCAATGTTAAATCTAAAGACCCTCACATCCGGAAGCGGATACACTTCCGGAAGCATGTGCAAGAATGGTGTCTCAACTGCAGACATATTTACCAAACAACCACTGGGGGTCGATAAATTTACCTTTATGAGAGGAAATTTGGGAATGTTAAACCCAAATGAAGTTTAATCTTCAAGATAAATCTGGGCTTAACTGTTAAAACCTGCCAACTGTACTAACTTAGGCATCAAAGTGCCAATCTTTAGTTTTGCAGGTCCCCCAATGTTAAATCTTAAGTAAGTCCAACCGGAAGCAAAACCACTTCCGGATGCTTTTTTGCTGGCGCTGGGTGATGACTCAAGGCAACCGGGAGCGCCAGTGTCTGGGAAAAGACACGTCACTTCACAAAACGTTTCATCTTCCTCCATGAGAAGTTGTGCCTCCTCTGACAAGGTGAAGCGATACGTGTCAAAAGGTGCGCCGTTCCAATTAAATGTCTACGTTTCCCTATGAACCAGCGCATGTTTTCAATAAAGAGTCATTATGAGTTTTTCCATCCGTTGTGACATTGCATATAAATAGGCAGCGGCATTCATTTTTTCCACTTCTCACACAAATCACACCCAAAACTCTCTGAAGCCATTCATCGCATTGCTCTTCATCTTCATCTTGTTCTTCATACATTATTCATCGTCTTCATCTTCTTCTTCTGCATTTCATCACATACATACCATACATTCCACTTAAACCCGAACCTACACAAAATGGCCGGCTCACACGAATCCAACCAAAACATTGAGATAGACTCTGCCTCGAAGAAGTCCAAAACTGGGAAATCTGGGCGTTCGCGACATGGGAAATCTGGGAAATCACAAGAACAACATGAACATTCTGAGCGACATCATGAACAGTAAAAGAAAAAGGGCAAGAGGGTTCAGTTTAGCGAAGAGCCCTTATCCAAAAGACAGCGAATAGAGGTGGATGATCCACTTGAATACAAGGATGGGCCGCTGGAGGCTGTTTCCTCCAAATTTGAAACTGCAAAGCCCTACTTCTCTCATGGAATGTTCATCGACCTTGAGAAAATTGAGGAACTAGGGTTTGGGCATTTGAGGGAACATCTCCAAAAGTACATGTGCTGGCTGGGGATCAACAACCAGTACAACATCAACGTACTGAGGGTGTTCTGCCAGTCGCTCACAGCCAAAGCAAAATACAAGACAGTGAACGGGAAAGAAACCATTCGCAGAGTCTACTTCAAAGCCACAGTGAGGGGAAGGACAATGAATTTTACTTGGAGAGATTGAACGAGCAAGACAGTGATACGACTTGCTCGGGGTCACTGAGGAAGAGATGAACGAGTGGATTTACCCTGAGAAACTCAGCCAGGCAGAGCTTGAGAAAGTCTATGACATCAAGGGGAAGAAGGTGTCTGGAATGTCTGATTCCAACCAGGTCCTTCAATATGTCTACTCCCGGATGATGACTCACAAAGGGGGAAACTTCAACGAGTTCACTCAACTTGACAACCCCTGGCTCCCAAGATTCCTCACCCAGCAGCCGATTAACCCTGGGCAGTTGATAAGTTTGGAGCTGCACAGGTGGATTGACAACAAGAAGTCTGGGAATCTTCCATACCCAACTGTTATCGCCTTCCTCTTGGAAAAATTCCTGATCAAATCCACTGAGGAGGGTGAAAATGTTAAGTGCTTGCCCGTCAGCGCAGTGAACATAAGCAAGATGGGAATTAAGTACAATAAGACGGCGAAGGTCACTCGCTCTGGATCACAGGCAGGTAGTGCCTCTCATACCACGGCTCCTTCAGTTTCTGGCGCGGGAGATCAAGAGGTCGACTCCCATGGCCCAAGCAGAGCACCAAGGGTATCGATTGCACAGAAGGCAATGCTGACTGATTGCGAGAGGAGATACTTCAACGGCTGCCTCAGACGTTGTTGACTCCCTTTCGTGCTGAATGTGATGAAGCCTTCCAGCAGCAGGGCCAGAGAATACTGAGCCTCGAAGATCGAGTAGGTCGGGTCGAGGATCAGCTAGGAAGGGTAGAGGCCAAGTTAGACCTCATCATCAATCACCTTCAAATCTCTCCACCACAAGGTAACTACCACCACCTCCTCCTCCTCCACCTCCACTCCTCCACGAAATGACCAACTTCCTCCTCCTCCTAACCAACCATCACTCCCTCCTCCCAATCCTCAACAACCACCTCAGAGTGATCAGCCCTAAACCTCACCCAGAAATGACCATCAACCATCTCCACACAACACCCCCCAACACTCCCCTCGCCAATCACACCTTAACTTTACTTCACCAAATAACCCTCCATCTCCACACAACTCACCTTCACCTCATAACTCCCCAAACCATTCACCACCCCCAAACCCCATAAGGCCCTCCAATCCACTCCCTCACACTCGCCCCACCATAGCCCAATCTCTTGGATTTTCCTCTCCTGATCACCCACTTCATACCTTCTACCTCAGAGACCTTCCCCCCCTTCGGAGGATAGCTGAACAACCCACCTCTTACTCTTCTACCTACCCCTTTGAGGGCCTATTCAGCAATCCCACTTTCTTCCAAAGAAACCGCACCCTCTTCCCTAGCCCTCCTTCTTCGCCCAGCCCCACTTCCTCACCAGCAACCACACCCACATCCTCACCTGAACCCTCACCACCAAAGCTAAAGCAATTTGGCCCTGAACCTCCACCATCCTCTTCACCCAATCCTTCCTCCCTGGCCCTCGCCCTTCTTGATGATGCCAAAAGGGGGAGAGAAATCCTAACTCAACCCTCCTTATGGTTAGATGAGGATATAACTGCTGCCCTCCGCAGAGCCATGGATCTTCAGAGATTGGGTAGTGCTGAACGTCTTATCCGTGGGGAGGCCATCCGATATATGCAACAGCAGCGCCTGGATGAGCAAAGATCTAAATGGGCAATGGTGTTAGTCAGCCAACCTGATGAGCCTTCTTCTTCTGTGCCTGAGTCTGAACCAGAGCAGCCTGAACCAGCGCCAGAAGCCTCTTCTGCTGAGCCTCCTCCCTCTGAACCTGCCCGAAATTTTATTGAAGAAATTATGATGAAGTATGGGTTGAAGAGGCAAGCCAATCCTCCTATTGTGATAGCCAAGCCAATCCCTCCTTCTGAGCCATCTTCTGCTCCTCCTCCTTCTCCAATTATCAAGTTCAGAAAATCAAGGAAGAAGTCCCTTGTCAAGAAAGGTACTGACACCTCTGAGCCTATATAAAGTGAAGAAGAGGATCACTCTGAGGAGCATGGGTCAGGGAGACCCACTCAGCTTGAGGAAGCATCTGAGACTCAGCCATCCTCTCAAGCATCATATGTTCCTCCGCCACTAAAGGAAGTAAAACTGGAAATAGAGGATATGACTGTTGATGAGTTCGAGAGGTATGGAATGACTGACAAGATCACCTTTGGTCAGATGGCTTGCCTCGATGCTGAAAGAGCAAATGTCAAGGCTTCCCAAGAAAGAAGAAAGGGCAAAGGAAAAGGCAAGGGGAAAAGGAAAGCCAAGGAAGTTGAGGAGGATCCCAACTTTCCTGTGTGGAATGTCAAAATTAAGGCTGTCCATTATCCCAATGGTGAGGTCATCCCCTTCTCCGATGCAACTGGGTTTCCTGGGTACGCTGAGGTTCAAGATCTGAAGAGAGCCTTTGAGGAATCCGTTGAATCTGAAAGACTCAGAAGGGAAAAGGAAGAGGCAGAGCTTCAAAGTATAATTGCTGAGATTGACCAGAGAGAGAAGGATGCCCACATAGCCAAACTTCAAAAAGAGAATGAGCGAAGGCAAGAAGAGAGGGAGAGAAAAAGAAGACACCGCCTATAAACCCCACTCTACCCTATGCATTTAACTTAGAAATGTTTCTTCATATCTTTCATGCATAGCTCAACTTGCACAGTTTTGATTACTTGTAAATTTTAACTGCTGTTATACATATCTGACTTGTAATCTTTTGCTCATCAATGATATTTGTCTTTAGTTCTTTGTGCCTTATCTGATTATTACTTTTAATTCTTTCATATGAACTTAATTGGATAACTTAGTTTGTCATCATCAAAAAGGGGGAGAATGTTAGAATCTTAAGTTTTGATGAAGACTAGAATATGAAAGAACAAGTTAAACACTTAGACAAAATCAGGTTAAAATGGAACCACAAGTAAGAGTACAACCGGATGTGGATTTACTTCCGGATGGACTAGGGCTAGCGCTCGCGGATGAATGTCTCATCCCCCAGCGGCAGTAAGTGCTTCACTAAGTCATAACTCAGTCTAGGAACATTAGTTGTATAAAACCCTTGAGACTTAGTTAGGATGCAACCGGTTGTGGATTTGCTTCCGATTGCTTAGTGACTAGCGCTGGCTGTTGATTTGGACAACACTGAGCGTCAGTGAGTATAATATGATCATAACCCAACGTCCAGTGGAAGTGCTTCCGGATGTGAAGTTGCTTCCGGATGTAAGAGAACTCCCTTAGACTAAGTGAACTCCCACTGCATGTGAACATGTGACTATGTGCTGTTATACTACACATCCCATAGCATGAGTAAATGACACACTAAGTCACTTAGGAAGAGTTAGACTAGAATTAAATCCTAAGTTAGAATACAACCGGATGCAGAATCGCTTCCGGAAGACTTAGAGTAAAATAACGAGACTTACGCTGATTGTTGGAATAGACATCCCTTAGCGTCAGTAGACAATACACTAAGTCTGGACATAGTCTAAGATTGCTTCCCATAGCAAACAAGCTTCCCACAGCATGTATAGCTCTTACCACATTTGATTATATATACTACTCTGTTGGACTAACAAGTATGTGCAGAACTTAGTTTTACTTCCGGATGCAAATGAGCTTCCGGATGCAAATACTCTTGGCACTGGGATTCAGAGACTAACACTTGCAGAGCAAGATTGCCGCTTCCGGATGAACGATGATCATCCGTCAGCAAGAGTACAAGAGTCAACGTCACATACTCAGAGGTCAGAATGTTTTTGTCAGAGCAGAGTTGTCAGAGTTGCTTTTCAGAGATAAAGCAAGTCAACCCTGCTAAGCATTGATGAAGATGTACCTCTCAACGGTAACATGGGACTAACAGCTATATTCAAACGGACATATTCTATCTGCCGCCCAAGCCTGAATGTTGAGGCCGAGTATAAAAGGAACATCTACATTCAGAAGAGAGGTTGGAAGAACAGAGTCCATTGTCTGAGATATTGTAATCTACATTCTTCTTATCTTCTACTCTCTGATCTTAGAGTTGTAATATTCTTAGAGAGAATCATTTGTACTTAAGTGTTTATCACAATCAGTTCATAGAGTGAACATATTCTCAAATCCTCTAATTGATAGAGGCTGTTCTAAAGCTTGTGCTTGAAGAACAGTATTGTTATCTTACAAAAGTGAGGGGGAGCATTTAGAGGTTTTCTAAATCTCCATAGGTTGCAAGTTAGCCCGCAAAACTTGTGGTTGTAAAGGTTAGCAGGTGATCCCGTTGTAAAACCTGTGGGTTGTTAGGTGAACCCGTGCTCGTAAAACATAAAGTGTAAAGGCTTCCTTGTGCCTGGTTCAAACAAGAGGTTTAGTGGATTGAAAATCTCAGGTGGAGCCTGGGGACTAGATGTAGGTCTGGAAGTGGCCGAACCAGGATAAATCTGTGTGTGCTTAGTTTGTCTTTAACATTCTTATTTCCAGCACCACACCACCATACTTGTGCAAAACTTAATGTGTCATCTCCTCCACCAAGCACAAGCAGTCAGTTTTTAAAAGAGAATTTTAACTTTTATTCTGCCACCCAATTCACCCCCCCTCTTGGGTGACAGCCACACATTTCAAATAATATACCTAAAAAGTTTATTAGTAATAGAGCACAATGACGTCATATGATCTTTGTAGACAACCCCATGTAGTGGGAAAAGACTTTGTTGTTGGTTTTGAAGTTTTTTCAATTCAATCCCTACACTGGTTTGACTCCCTCTTACATTTACAAAATATTGGATGTTTTTGGTGCTTCTATAATGAAAGCATTAGATGAAATCCTAGTTAAGTTTTTCTATGATCTTGTAAACTAATGCTTGCTAATATTTTCTATCTTGCAATTTTCTCGTTCTATGGATATTAAATGTGTGTTAGTTCGACAAGCTATTTCACAAGAATAATATAAGCACTGGATATATGGTGGATATCACTATGTTTATTAGTGTTGACTCCTTAATGAGATGCATTTTGTGCTATCTTGAATTGAAAATTGTGAACCCTTTGTAAAATAAGTACATATATAATTTTCAATTGTCATTACTGTCGAGCTTAGAATATATTTGTAAAACCATGTAAACTTGTATCCTTGTGGTTCTTTTCTTGTGTTGGTTCTGTGTATTAGTTACTAACTTATATTATTCATGGAATATTACTTATGTGATTGTTGCAAATTCTATATATCTTCTAATAAAATAAAAGGAAAGTCTAAAGATCTAAAGACAACATTTGGAGAAGTAATTGATAGTCCCGGTGCAGTTTTTTGAGACAATGAGATTCCAATTAAAGAGGTAACATTGTTTATTTTCCAACAATGATTCCCATACACAAGCAATATAAGATGTGAAATTTTTTTTGAAAAAGCTTAAATTCCCTTAGCCCAAGAATATTTCTTTGGATTTTGTCTAGGATTGCATTTTGGTTCAAATGAACCGGAAAATAGGATTATGTCTGTGTTTATTCTTTTTCGAGGTAGATAATTAAAAAAAAATGTATTATGAAACACCCAAATAATGAAGCCTCCTATTGCATGAGTAATCTATCTCGTAACCTTAATTTCTTGGTTGCAAATTGAACGATGAGATGAAGAGCACCAATGGTGTTGCCTTTCAATTATACACTATACTCTAACCTTAATGTGGATGCATGATCTAGGCACTTAAATAGATATATATTAGAATTTGTAACATAATATCTATAGCACATGTGTGATTATATAGTTCTAATCATTTCATATTTTTGGGGAGTGAGGATGAAAAGACTTAAATATGAGGTGATGTGGACTTGAGGATTTATTTTGCTATTAGATCAATTGTTTTGATGAATGGGTACTCTGTAAATCATGATACTAGGACTTTGTCATGTTGCTTTGAGTGTAATAGTTATTATAAGAATGGTTAAAGTATGAAATGGATAAATGAATAGTTTAATCATTTATATTTTTTTGCTAATATTAAAGACTACAAGTTTTTGCTTAAAATCTAGGGTTAAGGTGCATTTCCAGTACTCCACAATATGGCAAAGTGCACTTACAGTAATACACAATTTCGGGGTGCATTTGTGGTAAGCAAGAATAAATATCGTTGCCCCTATAATAACTCCGTTAAATAAGTCATCTTTGACCGTTAGGAGTAACATTTGACTGTTAAAAGGTGACATGGGGAGGAATTATTAATGACGTGGCAATGACTGGACGGACATGTAGCAATGCATGCTGACTGGATTAAGTTGTCAGGCCAAATTAATATATTTGCCCCTAGCCTTAATAAAAAAATATACCCCACCCACCCCCTTCACCCACCCCTCACCCCTCCCCTTCTTCACCCACCCCTCACCCCTCCCCCTCCCCCACGTCATCCCTCCCCCCTCCACACCCACACTGCCCCCCTCCCCCCTCCCCCTCCCCCTCATCATCCCTCCCCCCTCCACACCCACGCTGCCCCTCCACACCCACCCCACCCTCCTCCCTCCAGCTCGCCCCCTCGCCGGTGACCACCTCTTCGACGGTGACGGCATGGTCCACGCCCTCCACCTCCACGGCGGCTCCGCCAGCTACGCCTGCCGCTTCACCCGCACCCACCGCCTCCTCCAGGAGCACTCCCTCGGCCACCCCCTCTTCCCCAAGGCCATCGGCGAGCTCCACGGCCACTCCGGCATCGCCCGCCTCCTCCTCTTCCACGCCCGCTCCCTCTTCCGCCTCATCGACGGCAACCGCGGCATGGGCGTCGCCAACGCCAGACTCGTCTTCTTCAACAACCGCCAACGCTGGACTCGCTAGTGAGGGAGGAGGGTGGGGGGGGGGCGAGCTGGAGGGAGGTGGGGGGAGGAGGGTGGGGGTGGGGGGAGGAGGACGGGGGTGGGGGCGCTGGTGGAGGAGGTGGGGGGTGTGGGGCCGCTGAGGGAGGAGGAAGAAGGGGGTGGGGGTGGGGTGGCCTGACAACTTAATCCAGTCAGCATGCATTGCCACATGTCCGTCCAGTCATTGCCACGTCATTAATAATTCCTCCCCATGTCACCTTTTAACAGTCAAATGTTACTCCTAACGGTCAAAGATGACTTATTTAACGGAGTTATTATAGGGGCAACGATATTTATTCTTGCTTACCACAAATGCACCCTGAAATTGTGTATTACTGTAAGTGCACTTTGCCATATTGTAGAGTACTAGAAATGCACCTTAACCCTAAAATCTAATTTGGAAGTTTATATGATTTGTATTGCATGGCATATAATATAATGTGGGATTGAGACATCTTGTTATAATTTGAATGTTCATGTTGGGGTATTTTTTGGATTGTTGGTGATTCCACTACAAAAATGTCGCTACCCTTCTAAAAAATGTTGGACTTTCTACGTTGCATTTTAGAAAAGCGACATAAATAGCTTCTTATTATGTCGCTTTTCGAAAACACGTCATATGTAACTTGTAAAATAAGTGGGTATATGGCTTAAGAGTGGAGAAATCACATTACTTTTTTAGAAAAGTCATATAAATGAAAGACGTTTTTACATCGCTTTTATAAGCGACATAAGAACCCTAAAATAAGCGATGTTATAACCCTTTTTGTAGTATTGAAATTTACAATGCATATATTTTATCTTATTCTAATTTAGATGGAAAACCTTTGACTCCATAGTGTTTCTCCATATCTTTAATTTATATTTTATCCCCTTTCTTGATTCACCGAAAGAACTACATTGTCAGCAAAAATTAGTTTTCACTTTGGGATGCTTTTTTCATTTTTCTTAATCATTAGAACATTTACTACCAAGTTAAACAAATACAGCCTCAAAGATGAACCTTGATAAATTAGTTCTATATAAAAAATTCTTTTGTCTCACCTCCTATCATTCTAATCTTTAATAACTTCTTGCAACATACACTCCTTCTTATTCTAAGGCTTTCCAAAAAATATCTCTTGGTTCACAATCACGGGTCTTCTCCATGTAAATGGAAACTAAATAGTAGTCTTTTCGTTTACTTTGATATTTTCCTATCATTCCCTTAGTGAATGTATTGGCTCTGTGTAGATCTTCCTTGCATGATGACTTAGCAATACTTGTTCTTAATCTTAACCTATGATCAATGACACATAAATTCATTGTAGAACTCATAAGCATTATTCCCTTATAATTCTCACAATTTTGTATATTGCATTTATTTTCATAAATAGGAACTCCATACTTTTTCTCCAATAATTCGGCATCATCTTATATCTCGAAGTTTTATTAAACAATTTTGATAACCATAACACGCCCCCATCACATAAACACTTTAAAGCTTCAATTGGTATATCATATTGTCCAATATCTTTATAATTTTCCATTTTTCTAATAGCTTATCCAACCCTCAAAAAATCTAATTCTAAGATAAAACGACCTATTAAGGATATCTTTATTAGTTGTCAAATCCCAAAAAGCACAAGGTGTCATCACATCCATTGTTGAATGACTTATAAAAGTAGCCCTCCCATATATTCTTAATAACTTCATCAATGACCAAAACTTCACCTACTTCATATTTTATATCATACATCTTATTTCATATAAATCTCTCAAATTTTGAAAAGACTCATTTCTTTGACACCCAATTTTTACAACAAATACTTCAAGGAAAGAGATATGAAAGAATTATAGAATTTGGAGTAATGAAATGATGTTTTATAGAGTTAAGACATAATAAACTAAGCTGACAAGAGTTTTGTTTTGGGTATTGGGGAGTACCAAAGCATAAGAACATCGTGTTTGAGTAAGTCAGTCATTTATCTTCACATATATGTGATTAGACACAATTTTATATAGTTTAGCATGTGCAATTGTGGTGAATTAGTGAGCCTTAATTGAGATATTAATCCATTACTGTTGATCATGTCATATGCATGCTAATGTAGTAAAATAAAAGAGTTTTTTTGCCCTAATTACTTGGAATGCAAGCTATTGGATGTATTTAGGGCCTTTGACTTGTTTTTCCCTTATTTTTATTTGTAGGGGCGTTTTTGGTAGGCCCATATACACATCCAATGGCATCTTGGGCAAAGAAAAGTAAGAAGGGAGCAAGAGGACAAAAATTACCATTTTTAGTAAAAAGACTTTTAGAGGGATTTTGAAGATTCAAATTTTTATCCATTTTGGGTAAAGAGGAGCCTTTGGCCGAAAATGCAAACTTGTGGAGCTCATTAAGGGCAATTTTGGAAGGGAAAATAAGGGCTTAAAGAGAGGAATCAAGTTGGGGAATGCACCAAGTCCCAACCACATACATCTATTTTCTCATTTGCATTTCATTCCACTTTCATTTCAACCTCATTTCATTTTACCACCTATACATTTTCGGCCAAGCTCATCCTAACACACCTAACCACTTCATTCTTCTTCTCCATCTCACATTTCTCTCTTCCTCTCCACACAAAAACGAAACCCTAACTCCATTCCTCATTCCACCTTCATTTTCATCACCTCCATTGCTTAATCCACCACATTCCTCTAGATCTCCTCTACATTAAGTTCTTCCTTCTCCTTCTCCAAGCTCAAGATCGCATGGAGTAATCAACCACATTTCAGCCAAGATTTGTTCATTAGCTCTATATGTATCTCTTGCCTTTTGTTCTCTAGATTTTACGTTCATTAGGCTAGGAAATTCGGATTTGAATTCCTACTTGATTTTGGAGCTTATGTTTGTGTTCATCTTGTAACTACATTGAAATATTGTTGCTTAATTTGTGTAGTTCTCTTCTCATTTACTTGAATGATTGTTTAAATAAGTGAGTTGAGGATGAATGATGTCCAACTTAAAGGCTTTCTTAGTTGTGTGCAACAATTAATTAGCTATGAGATGTTCAAGTTGTAAAACTAGTTAACCTAATTAAATAGTCCTAATTTCCTTGGAGTCAAGGGATTAGAAATATTTAGTTGAGTTAAATTAGTTTAACATAAACATCTTTGGCCAATTAATCCACATATGCGAAATTGATGCTTGGAGAGGGAGGCTTGCATTTAAATTTTTGCTAGTTTAGTTGTTCTTATCTTTTTAGTTTGTAATTGATAAATCAACCTCAACATTTCTTCTAATTTGCGTGGCTGGTCATACTTAAAATATGTGAGAAATAGTCAAATTGTGAAAGACCTAGGCTCATTGCTATACTTCGTAGTAGTGTCTCTAGAATATATTTGATTTGGCTCTAAACGACAAGCCAAATTAAATCAATATGCATAAAAGATCCCGTATCATCTTATGAATATTAACATGGTAATTTTTTTTGGTTAATCACCGCCCGGTTTAATCCGAACTCGAGGGGTAGGAGTGTTGCCCACATAGGTAAGGTTGTCCCCTCTTCCAATAAGAGCGCTTCTCGGGAATCGAACACGCATTCTCATCCTTACGGGGGTTGTAGCCCACTTACCAGCTCAACCAACTACCCATTGGTTAACATGGTAATTTTTAGTTGCTAGTTTATCAAGGGCCACTTTACTTCATTTGATGACTATATGAACGCAAACTTCGAAGTTATTACAAAAAGCTAAGTGAAATCAATTGTTGAATTTCTCCCCTTTGTATGGTATTTGATCAGTACTTTTAAGATTATTAGTAGCAGAAGTAAAATTTCACAACACATATTTCATCCAAAACAAAATCACCCCACAAAAGAAATAGGGTTAATATGCAAATTCCCTCCTCAAAATATACCGAAAGGTGCAGATTCCCCCTTACATATTTTTAGATGCAATTTTACCCTAGAAGTACAAATCTTGTGCAAAATAACCCTTCCGTAAACCAATAAATTTAACACCGTCAATTTTAATACATGTGGTAGATAAACTGCCACTTTAGCGCTTACATGGATGCAACATATAAAAAGAAATATTTACAAGTAAAAATGAAACAAGATAGAAAATAATAATAGAAAAAAGGAAAACAAATTAAAAGAAAAAAGAAAAATCACTACCCTTACCCACAATACCCCACCCCACCCCACCCCACCCCACCCCACTCCTCACAAACAAATTCGGCGCCGCCCACCACCCCCCGCCGCCCCACCCCGTCGCCATCGCGCCACCACCCACCGCCGCCACTACCACAACACCCACTCCCCCTCCACCCTCTCTTTCCTTGACTCTTCATCCTTTGCAAAGCTTTTGGAATCTTGTATAAGATCAAAATCTGGACTTGATACATGTAGTGTTCATGCTCGAGTCATAAAGACTCAATTTTTTGTAGAAATATTTATCCAGAATAGGCTGATTGATGATGCACTCGCGTCGTGTTCCATAAAGACTCACGTCGTGTTCATGCCTATGGTAAATGTGGTTGTTTACACTACTACAAAATAACCCCTTTACATGCGCTCATTTTGGCCTTTACATGCGCTTTAAAAACGCTGGTAATGTCGTCGCCGGGAAAGGATTTACATGCGCTTTATAAGCGCATGTATAGGTACTCCTATACATGCGTTGTTTTACAAGAAAGCGCATGTATATTTATACCAATACATGCGCTTATTTTAAAGAGCGCATGTATATGCATACCAATACATGCGCATTTTTTAAAGAGCGCATGTATATATACCTTTACATTCGCTTAAAGCGCATGTATAGGTTATACACAAACTCTATTTAAACGTATACATGCACTTAAAGCGCATGTATAGATTTTTTTCAATGTTTTATATTATTTTACATTTCTCCCTACACTATTTAGGGGTAATACATACACCAACCAGCATGCAATCCAAATAATGTATCACCAAAAGTAATATTAGTAAAGGTTGTAAATACAAAGCACATTGCATAGAAATCATTACATTGATGATGGAATAAAACAAATATCCCTGATTTTGAAGAAATAATCCTATGATAGGTATAAATAGCCTTCCATGACAAAAAAAAGTTAATTCTAATTTTCCAAACTGAAAATAAATCTGAATTTGAAGAAGAACATACTCACTGTGACTATACACTTACCTTAAGTGAGACACCATTAACCCTCATGTCAACATACAACTGAAGAATTACATAGAAATCATTACATTGATGATGGAATAAAACAAAGTTGTGAGCAATGAATAAAGAATTTTAAAACTCATACATACCACTCTTGCAAAAGCTTCAAAATTGTATTATAGTGCAGTTGCCCATTTTCATCAAGTTCATTGACCTAATTAGAAGAATAACTAAATGTTGTGAGCAATGAATACAAAAAATCAAACAGATCATAAGCCCATTGACCTAATTACAAGAATAACTAAATGTCAAATTCTCAAATAATTAATTTCTTGCTTAGTTAAACAAAACTAATCAGTAATTTATCTAAGCACTATAACGTGAAACTCGAAAGAGATATGATAAATAAATATTCCAAAATCATCAACTAGCATTTTGGCAAGTCTTATATAGCAAAATGAGATTTCGAGCAATAATCAATAAGAACAAAAAAAAAAGAGCAGAAACTCACATCACTGACAGTGAGAATCACACATAACAAGTATAGCCAGAGAAAATAAAATACCATCACTCTCAAAGTTCATAAATGAAACAATAAGCCCAAATCAAAACATAGAAACAATAATCATTAATGATTCTCAATTCCCCTTCCAAACAAAAATCAGCAAAAACAAGAGGAATAACCAAAAATTTAAAACTCTCCATAAACTCAAAAAAACTAACCTTCTATAAATGAAACAAATATATATATACAAGAATGCTTAACATGATATATGTTCAAGATGTCCAAGCAGATAGCAGGGGAAAATACCATGTCAAAGAGAAACACAAGGAGGATGCTTGATTTGGATTCTACCTGATATTGAAATCTATACGTAAAAAGTCCCCATCAGAACTCTTATCAGCAATCACTGATGTAGAGGTGGTGGTAGCCAAATAATTATTTAATTCCTGCAGTCAAGTTTGCACAATATGGATCAATTAAGTTTTGACAACCAATTGTAAGAAATAAATTTGACAAAACCACTTTATCAAAGACATCATGAGGATGAATGCTTTGAAGCATAGCAGTAAACATTTAATTGCACCAAGTTCTATCATATACACACCATGAATGTTTCAACGAAGATGGAAATAAATGCTGACCATTCCAAATAAAAACATCATAGAGAGGGCTGCTATTATAGACAATCCTGCTCCTGATACTGACGCCTCCGTCAAATCTCTTAGAATTTTTCTGCAAGTAAAGCAACATTGCACATTTTCATCTCAAGGAAACTAATTATTTATTCAACCCACTCATAAGATATCACAAGTGAACAAGCAACACCATCGTTTTCAATTCCAAATATTTCTGCCTTAAGGCCTCAAGCAATGTAGGGATATACGAATTCAATTTACACACTAACAATTCACACTAACAATTCAATATACAAGAATGTTGTATGTGCCTTCCTTCCAGGCTAAAGCACAACTGAAATCACTTCAATTAATGTGCACCAATCTTCAAGCCTGCAGATGTAATAATAAATGAGACAATAAGCTTCATCCAGCCTTTAAACATGTAATAAAATTCATGTGCACACCAAAAGCATAAGGTATGTTTGAAGTTAGGAGGAGAACAATTGAAAAAAAAAGAATTTTAAGAAGCTGTCCACGTAAAAGGGTGCATGGTAAAACTGATTATAAGACATATGTAATGATAAATTCATTATACAACATGTAGTAAAAATTTAGTTTGCCTGGAAGAAATGAAGTTGAAAGCATATTAGCTGGAAATGCAATATTAAAATTTTGATGTGAGGAGGGACACTCATTGCCAATCAGTTAGCAAATGGTGATATTTGAATGGCCCTGCAAAGGAAAAAAAATGTTAGTTCAGAAATTATATATTCAACACTTCATCTCAAATATTGAACAAAGTTGAGTAATAAAGGATGAGCAAGTTGTTCATCACATACACTGCCTTCAGCATGATTGGATAAACAGCTCCCAAGTAATGATTGACAAGAGCCCAAGCTTGGAGAACATACTGGGATTAATTCATTATTTCAGTTCTCTAAAGTACCCAAATATCAAGCTTTACCATCACCTAGTCAAGTCCAAAATCAGATCAATAATAAATATAACCAAACATAACAGCCACCACAACCAAAAATTCAATTATCTACATATGCACAACTATTAACATCATAACTGTATAGAAAAATTCAGATTTGGAGATGAAGCTCTTCAGCCCAAAGCAAAACATCAATTTCAAACTACCCATCAATCGGTCCACTCTAAAGTCTTTCATTCAATTGCAGAAACTAATAATAGAGAAGTAGGAAATTCTAACCAAGGTCTATATGGAAAATAACGTGTCTTTGCTACTATGATTCTCATTCAGGACCATCCAAGGACGAATCTGGATTTGAGCAGAAACGGGAGGATTAAAATGAACAACTTCAAAGAAATAGTGTATTCTATTGGTAAACTCTTCCCAAATCGGATTATATGAACTTCTATCCCAACTTTTGCATCTCAGCTCACTTCAAACACTGAAATGTGTTTGGAACAACATGCAGACAGAGAAATAAGAGTGTTCAGATAAAAAAAAATCAAATTCCCATTTCTGATATGAATTCACTGAATTCCAAATAGTACACTTTCCTAATAGGTAGAAAACACTCTAAAGGCTCATTATTTCCCCTTCTTGTCTGTAACTAACACAAAAAGGACCAGTGGGTTTTTTCCAAGACTCAAATGTTCAGCTTTATATTTCAAGGCGAACAAGAATACAGATTTTCATAACTCAGGTCTCGAATAATACCAATTCAAAGACAAAAAAATAACTTTTTCACTTCATCTCAAAAATTTCCCAACACCCACAACATAAAAGCTTGATCATCGCAACAAATCAACAAAAAGCTTGAATTTGTGGGAAAAACAACAAGCAAGAGGAATTGCAGTGAAACATAAAGCAGCCAGAAAAGAGAATAAACCTTTCATTTGTGATGTATAGCCTTATTCCAAACGAAGAATAGGGATGAAATAATTGAAATTGCTCACCTGCAATTAGTTCCTTTACTTCGTGCTAACAGGGGTTGATTCGTTTAGGATTTCCTAGGGATTGAAGGTGAACGAACGCATAAGCACGGGAGATCTGGAAAAGAAATAGCAATGGAGGGTCAGGCAATGAAGTTGTTGGGTTGTGACGAAGGAGGCACGAAAATTGTAGAAGAAGTGAGGAGGTTGAACAATGAAAGTTTTGGGAGAAGGGAGAGGGAGACGTCGGGTTTGGAAGGAGGAAGGAGGAAGGAAGGAGGAAGGTGGAATTTAGAGAAGAGGGGTGACGGCTAGGGTTTGGGAGGGAGGTATTACAAGAATGAAGAAAATGAAGAAGAAAATGAAGGGCATCAGGTTTTTAGGGTTTGTGAGGGGGAGGTCAGGTTTAGTATGTAGAAAATGAAGAAAAAAGAAGAGAAGATAGTAAGGAAAGAAAGAAAAAGAAAAGAAATAAGGAAAAAGGTGAATTATGAACTTAATGTACACGAGTATGATACATGTTTTAACATATAAATTCATCCTATACATGGATATATTGTTTAATAAAATATAATTTTAATTAAAAACTATACATGCGCTCTCTGGGCTAAAGCGCATGTAAAGTTGTAATATATACATGCGCTTAAAGCGCATGTATAGACCACAAACATATACATGCGCTCTTGTTTATAAAGCGCATGTATTAGTATATTATATACATGCGCTTTATGTTGTTCTTCTTGAAAGCGCATGTTCCAGCGCTTTTTTTGAAGCGCATGTAAAGATGCGCTGGTATAGAGAAAATCTGTAGTAGTGTTAGATGATGCACTCAAACTGTTTGATCATATACCGCAAAGAAACACTTTTAGTTAGAATGCCATTTGATTTCCTCTCAACCTCTCCCCTCCACCCTCTATTCCTTCCATTTCCTCCCCCCACAACTCACCATCACTACCACTCTCTTTTCGAAAAGAGAGTGGTAGTGATGGTGAGTTGTGGGGGGAGGAAAATGGAAGGAATAGAGGGTGGAGGGGAAGTGGGTGGGGCGGCGGCGGGGATGGTGGGGCGGCGTCAGATTTGTTTGGGAGGAGAGGGGTGGGGTGGGGGAGTGATTTTTCATTTTTTAATTTGTTTTCCTTTTTTCTATTATTATTTTCTATCTTAATTTATTTTTACTTGCAAATATTTCTTTTTATTATGTGACATCCATGTAAGTGTTAGAGTGGCAGTTTATCTGCCACATGTATTAAAATTAACTGTGTTAAAATTATTGGTTAACGAAAGGGTTAATTTGCACAAGATTTTTACTTCTAGGGTAAAATTGCATATAAAAATATGTCAGGGGGAAATCTGCACCTTTTGGTATACTTCGAGGGGATTTGCATATTAACCCTAGGAAATATTCTCTGTAGAGATCTTCCTCCCTTATATTGCTGATATGTACAAATATAGATTATAATGCATTATAAGTTTAACTTATTATTGCTTTGGCCGAATCATACTTATTATTTATATTTTAGTTTTATAAGGAAATTTTCAACATTTGTTTAATCAATATATATACATAGACAATGCCAGCTATATCAGTTTTGGTTTCAAAATAATTTCTTGGGAAAAAAGTATTTAAGTATAAATATTGTGGCTGGACATCAGTTACTATGAGCTATGATGATGAGTACAACAAAAAAGGAAAAACTTTAATTTATTTTTGAATAAATAGAAAGTCTATAATGTTCACATGAAGATGTATTTGCAAAATGGAAATGGAAAATAATCAACATTTAAACTTTATTTCCTTTGCTACTTCAAACCAAGTCTTATATTTAGACTCGAAAAAACCTTGAAGCATGCGTGTGTTTCAAATGAAACTGAAATATCAATGAATAGCAGGGCCATGTTATTTTTAGTGAAGTTAGTTTCAGAAGAAATCTCATTCATGTTCTTCGGGAGGCCATGTTTGGCTTGTGTCCAAAGGAGAAGCCTGATATATTAATTAAACAGGCTGAAGCAATTCAATGAGATAGTAAATGTCTTTGGATATATTCAGAGAAGAAAATTTGACCACGGGGAGCAAACGGCCATGGAGGATCTCATATCAACAGGGTGGGGCCAGATTGGACAAAAAAAAAAACAGTCATGAATGAAAAAGATTGATACTTAGTGCACGTGTGACAAGGTGGAATCCATAAGTTGAGATGTGTCACACTCTCACCGTGGATGAGAAGAAAAATCGGACGGATCAGCTTTGGTAACATCCTGGACTATGTACCTGTCCCAAGTTAAAACTAAAACAGCCTAGAGGTGATGAGAGACCATTTTATTTAATTTGAATTTCAGCCAGATCTAAATTTTTTGTATTTTGATCTCGTTTCAAATTACTCCGTCAATCGCAATTTCGCCTTCCCACTCAATTTCACTTTAACTTGCCAAAGTACACAAGCCATCTTCCATTTTCATTTTGCAAATGCATCTTTATGTGAATTTCATAGATTCTCTATTTTTTCCGTAATAAAATAAAGATTTTACCATTTTAGTTGTAGTTATCAAAAACTCATTATACTTCCCTCTATTTAAATTGTAAAAATATATTAAACCTAACAAGTTGGTGTGCATGGAAAGTACTCTCGTCCCTTAAGTAAGTGGTTGAGAGTTTGATATCTACCCTTTGTGAATGTAACAAATTCACGGGCTAGCTGTCTACCCCTATATGGGACTTCAAGAAATGAAGGATTAGTCTTACTTGACATGCGAGTGGAGATACCTTGGGTAACAAAAAAAATTGTAAAATTATATTATACAACAAATAATGAGAAAACAATAATATTTTAACAATGCAATAGAACTTGATTATTAAAAGTAAATTCAATGGCAAAGATATTAAGTAGAAAGAAAGTAGAAAGACTATCCAATAGAGAGCCTTTGGCGGATAGTAACTAATGCCCGCACACACACATTTATGACGTTTCTTTAGGTTGGGGGTTATAAATAGAGGTTCATAGCAGCTTTTAGAGCACTTCAAGCATCCTTAGCCAAATAACTATAGTTCGTCCTTTCCGCCTCTTGAGATCTGATTTTCCTTCTAAATCTGCTGCTTCACCATGGAAGTATCCGTCTAACGGTGAAGGTAAACCCCCGCACTCACATACACAAACGTAACGTCTTTATGTATGTTATGAGGTCTCAATTTTCAGTCCCAAAATGCTCATGTTTTCCTGTATTTCTTCTGCAGAGACACTGACACCACCAGGCAATACATTTTCCTAGCTAACCGTTCTTGACTGATACTGCCATCACTAGATTCTTCATCTTAGGTTTCTCTCCCGGTTAATCATGTCTCTTCCAGGTTCCCTCTCCCCAAGGTTTGTTTCTGAAACCCCTTCCTTTTTGTGGGGATATATATATTATTTTGGTTACACGCTATATATTTCATGTGGAGTGACTAATTTTGTTTACTTTCCATTCGTGCTGTTTTGCGGGCATTCATTCGTGACCTTCCTCAATTATACTCCCCAAATCAGTACGTTTGCCATGGCAGATATGTTTGGTTTTCAGGTAGTTACAATTGCCCATTTACTATTTGGGTGTTACTCCAAAACACTTTTCTCGAGAATGATTTTAAAGAGATACTATAAAAATAAAAATGATGAAAAAAGGAATAAATTTGATGTTTTTGATTTCAACTTCGTGTGGGATTTTGGGGAGAGAGTGCATGAGGGTAGGGGCCCACTAAGTCAGATATGGGGCTTGGATAGATCGAAAAAGGAAGGCACAAAGAGACACTGACTCAGAGAGGAAAAAGGGTATACCATGTTTGGGTTATCTAGCTTCCTTTTCTGGTTTAGACTATCACTGCCTTCTTTCCTTCGTGTGGTTCACTTTTTTGAAATTTTTGGTGCGACGGTGCAAAATGGTTATGCCATATTTGGCGGTGATGAAAAAAGTCAAAGATATTTCCTTGTCCAGGTGGTGCTGTTAGGTAGGGCTGCACAAAAGCCCAACAGTTTGATTGGTCCGTCGTGACCCAATTGGGTTTTAGGTAAAAAATAGTTCATCACAATGTAGCGCAGGACCAACCCTGTTAGGACGAGATTGACTCGACTATCGGGTAGGACAGAGTCAGGACATATGTTCCATGACCAATAAGGTGACCCAACTCGTTTATTTTATTAATATTTTAATTAATTAACACAATTATCACACTATTTCATAATTAATTAATTAGTTATTTAGTTTAACAAATAATTTATTACACTTTTTTTTATTTTCCCACATAATTTGTTTAATATACATGACACGATAGAGGAATCTCATTTGATTTAGGAATCACATAATTTATTTAAAAAAGTGGAGATTTTTTTTTATTTTATTGAATAAAAAATTTAGGGACCAACATGGTCATGTCCGTTCCGATCTCGGTGTCGGGCCAAACAGGATATGACCGGGCCTCTGACCAAAAATGTCGGTTCAACAATTATTTAGGACAAGAACATGACATATAGTAAGGGTCCATTATTTATTCACCCCTACTGTTAATTAGGAAGCCCACTGTAGTGAGCCCATCATTAGGTTACTATTCATTGATTTTTCCTTTTTATTTTTTTAAAAACAGAGCTAAGACTATCTATTATATTCCATTCCCTAGCACCCTTACCTACCAAGTGAGGGTTGAATTGCGTTAGATTTTTTTATAAAAAAGCATAGATTTTTGAAAACTCTCTTTTCCTTATTATAAGTCACCAACTAAAAAAATTTATATTCATAATATAATACAACAACCGCCACATCAATATAAATGGCTTTTCTCTGATATATCTTTATATTATTTGAAATTATATTATATAATTGAAAATGTGAAGTTATATTATTAAATGAAGTGTTGAGATGAAAAAAAAGGAACAAATTTACCTTAAATTTGATGATCCAATTACGATTTCTTTATTGATGAGAGCCGGTACTTAGTAGTACCTTATACGAGAAGAAGGAAAACGGTGAAGTGTTTGCGTGCGGGGAACAACGAGAGTGTTAATTACTAGCAGTAGGGTGTGAGTGAGTGAATGAGACAAAAAGTATTATGGTGAAGACAAGTTATATATGGTGACGTGGGAGAAATGAAACAGAACATGGATTTATCGACGGAGCTGCAAAGCCTTGACTGTGGCATAGAATTCGACGAAGGCAACTTCTTCGATGGCCTCCCCTCCCCTCCTCACATTGATTACTTTAACTTCGATGCCCTCTCCTCCCAATTGCCCCTGGTACGTACTTTCCCTCTTCTTAGTTTCGTTTTAGAATATACTCACTCCGGTCCTAAATATAAGACCTAGTTGATTTTTTTTTAGAGATTAATGTTGCAAAATAGGCTATTAAAATATGACATATTTGATATACTTTTAGATTATTCATTAGCTTGTAGATAAAATAAAATAGCCTAAGAGAAAAAAGTTAGGTAAATCAATTTATAATTAACTTATTTTGCTTTTTTACGATTTTCTAAAAATGTCAACTAGGTCTTATATTTAGGACCGGAGGGAGTATAATCATTGAAGCAACAACAATCATATACGCACGTTGTGTGTTAATAATTACGTGGGAATATATTTTACATGTGTGTGTTGTACGTAGGAGCATCTGCAGGAGGAGCAGGAGCATGGACAAGTCGAAGGAGAAAAGGTGGAATCCTCGCTCATCAACACTACAAGTGCACTTCCTCCTCTTCCCCAAAATCTAGTAATTAACCCAACATTCCTTCCCTTCCTCCGACCTTCTTGTTTGTTTTTTTTTTTCAACTCATATATAACACAACTTCCCAACATATGAAACCGGTTTCCATGATCATAGAAAGATGAGCAGAGAGACTTAAACGTAAAATCCGCAGTTTATTTTCCCAATATAAATATTAATATAATATAAAGGAGAAATAAAATATTTTAAAAGGTACAATATATTACATCCTGGCATTTACCTTATTAAATTATGCTTTATCTTTTTTCAATCCTTATCTATTCCATCTAGATCTCAAGTCACTCAAAATTTTATTTGTTTTAACTTATTTTCCATATTACTAGTGATGTCATCTATTACCTTAAAAAGACATTGATCTTCAATCGTCATGAATTGAAACATAAAGTCTATATTATGTGTGTGTGTGTGAATATTTTTGGAAGTTACATTAAACATATATGGCTATCTAATGATTTGAAAATTTCTTAAAAAAACTTTTCATGATATAAAGAATAACCAGATCTAATCCTTGGCAAAAATATCTAGACTATTTAAATATGCTTAACTCTTTCTATTCTTCTTAAGGAAAACCGTTTCTATACACAATTTATATTAGTATATTTTTTATGTATATAGTATATTTATACTAATTGTTTCGTTATGGTTAATACCATTTAATTAAAATTTTGGGGGTGGGTGTATAGGATCATGTGGAGTTGGCAGAAACTACAGGAGAGTGGAAGTGGACACACCCTATCGATAACACAACAACTTTGGCTGAGTCTGGCACACTCGCTGCCATCACAGCCTCTTTTGTTAATGTGAACCCCACTGCTGACGTCACCCCTCCGACGCCATCAAGCGGGCCCACCACTGTTCCTTCCACACTGGTATATTCTCTTCTTCCTCCCTTTTCTTTTGTTCTAATTTATTTCTCCTCAATAATTCCCCTTCTCCTGTATAATTACCATCACCCCATATTTTTAAAGTAAAAACACGTAACCACAAAATCCTCCTAAAATTATAAATCACAATCACTTTTTGCAGTGAGTTCAGCACAATCTATATGTATGTTATTCTATCAAATACAAATATTAATAGATAAATTAAATTGTACATTTGACTTGAAAATTATTGCTCATCATCAGCTTTTTTTCTCTTGAAAGTTTTTATTACATCAAAATTGTGTTAAGAATTTCAAAATGTAGCAATTGTCATAGTCCGTTATAATATCCATGTTCTTCTCAAAGAGTTTACATTGGGCGTTAACGATAAATGATACCATTGCTCTCTTTTAATACCTTTGCATGAGAAAACTAGACTCTTCATCCGATATTAATTTCAACAAACTCGTCAGTCAATCGTGTTATATAAACTTCATCTTAAGCTCAAGAGAAAATTTCGTGTCCTTAAATACCGTTGAACTTAATTATATGGTAGGAGCTTCCATACACATTAATTATTTTGGGCACCTTAAATGCCCATGAATTATGATGTTGGGAGATATAATTGTCAATTTAACAGAGTCCTCAAACGGTGTTAACACATATACCTTTTGTTTCCATTTTGAAAGCTAAAATATCCATGCTAAAATATACTTTATTCCCTTATGTTTGCATCAAGTTTCAATTTAGTTCTTTATGTTTGGAAAGTACACTTTTAGTCCTTTTTTGTTAACACCGTTAGTTTAACTTAACGGAAAATGCTAACTTAACAATTTTAAATGATTATTTTATAATTAAATTGGGACAAAAATGATAAATTTTGAAAATATGAGAATAATTACACTCAAATATTTTAATCTGAACACTTCTTCAGTATTTAATAACCATTTAAAATTGCTAAGTTAGCATTTTCCGTTAATTTAAACTAATGATGTTAACAAAAAAGTACTAAAAGTGTACTTTCCAAACATAAAGGACTACATTGAAACATTATGCAAAAACAAGGGACCAAAAGTATACTTTTGCCAAAATATCCATGAACTAACATTTTAGGAGCTGAAATACCTATGAACTATCATTTTGGGAGCTAAAATACCTATGAATGATGGACATAATGGGAACTACAAAAGGTAGATTTGTTAATGTCGTTTGAGGACTTTTGTTAAATTTTGGTCTTTCAGCTCTCAAAATTAGTTCATGGGTATTTAAGATACCTAAAATAGTTAATGAACATGGTAGTTCCATCTATATAAATTCAAGGGTATTAAAGGAGAATTTCCCTTTGTTCAAATGGTGTTCATATTATGCAGTCATATGCAAAATGAAAAAACAAATTCAATATTAAAATGTATTGAGAACGCCTGACATCAGCCGTTCGTATTTTATACGTAAACGTAGAATAATGTACTCGTTTAAGTTATTCAACAATAATAAATTCATCATGTAATCATTCAGATATTGAATATATCACTATTTACACACGTAAAGCTACTTAATCACAAACAACAAACATTCTGGTTCTGTGCTGACCTTTATTTCTCTCCGCTGTTGCCTTGCATATCTCCACTTTTAAATATATTGGTATTAATGTTGATTCCAATTTTTTTCTTTCACAATCATTACTTATTACCAATCATACCGTACTCTTACTAACGTAAAATCCAGCATCTAGATACGTCAAAGTATTTAGAAAAACTTATGAGAATGTAGTTGAGGGACAAATCCAGCTTCTAAATCATGTCATACACATTCTATTAACGAATCATTATGGCTCTCTCCATTTATCATGGATCTCGCGCTAACTCTATGAGTCGTCTGTTTTGTGTGACTCATTCCAACACACACACACATGTACGCACACCTACACGCTTCAGAAGATGAGATTTCGAAAATTTAAATTTTTATGCCCAAAGAGCTCCATTTGATATGAAAGTTTATAAACAAATACAAATCTTATTCCTTCATTCGTAAATATAGCTATCATATACTCCCTAACAAATCATTATTAAAAGACATAGGCTATAAATAAAAGGAATGGTACATTGTTATGAGTGATGAATGGATAATGTAATATTATTAATATAATCTTGATATTAATTTGATCATGTTATTTAACTAACAAACTTAATATAATCAAATTATATAAATATGTCTCGAGTGAATGAAATACCTCCTTTTCCTTTAGAAAGACAAAATTATATATTGGGGTCGTGTCATAAGAATTTGCACTTACTGTGAGAATAAGTCATAATGTTAATGACTCTATTATGATGAGTTAGAGTTTTTATATATTTATAAACAGCGTAGTCAATAAAACAATTAAATGATTGCTAAAATAAAATTGAAAATGATTAACGCTGAGAATTATATTTGATATAAGTATACATATTTACTCAGAAAAATTGTTTGTTATTGTATTGCGATTCGGAGAATAGCGCGTATAACATGACGATTATTCTTCTTTTTAATGTTGCATTCATAATCAGATTATCTATCATTTTCAAGACTGACCATATGATTAATACAGGAGGAATGGTTCTCTAGTGGATTATTGTCTACACCGCCGCCTCGGGTCCCTCCGATAACCCTTGCGGATTTACCATCCACTAATCAGCATGAGAATATGCACATGTAGGTTCATTTGATATATCATTCTATCAACATTAAGATTATATTATTGGCCCTAGTTTTTATCCCGTTAATTTGTTGTTGAGCATACGCTTGTCTTGCAACTCTCTTACTCGCAGGTTTCAACACATGAATACAAGTAAGGTGCAGGAGACAAACAATGATATGACAATGTTGGAGGAATTTATGGCTGCACAAAATTATTCTTCACGTGCAATCAATCAGCAAGAGCCTCTCTCTCAACCAACCTTATTCCAGAGAAACCCAGTAAGTATTACTTTATCCCTCTCTAAATAAAGATCCAGAGGACCTTTTTCTTTAAAAAAAACTAAGTAAATAAAGTTAAATGAGCAGTTCAATAATAATGTACTGTTTTGTTTAAATTAGATTATATAATTTACGAAAAAGTTTCAGAAAAATTAATTTATAAGTAACTTAACTTAATTAGCTTTCTTAATATATTATTTAAAAATTTAACTAGCTCCTATTTTTTAAGAATGTTGGGATTACCATGCAAATCTCAAACATGCCTTTGAATAATTCTTCACGTGAACACTTAATTAGCTTTGTTCAATAACGATTATGACTTTTTGTATCTTATGTGCAGATGACTGAGAGAGGGTTGGGAATCACAGGGACTGGAACATTAAGCCAGGGACAGCTCCTAAGTAACAAACAGTCCCCAACGACGTGGACCCCAACTAGATGGTACATCATTCTCATTCTCATGTCATTTTCTAGTCGTTTAGCTGCCTCTTATTTTTAGTTGTAACAATATTTTTTCAAATTTAGGTCTCGATATAGCCCGCCGTGCAATGTGAATGATATGCGGTATACCCCTAGCTCCTTGCCCTATAACACCCAGGCAATTACGAGGTATGTATAATATATATTCGGTATGCTTATATTTCATTATAAGATAGGATTAATAATTATATCATGTTATGAAATAGGATAAGTGATATTTGCCTTAAACTTTCCATTTTGCTCTCGTTTAATTTGTTTTTTTAAAAAATTAGTTACACTACTATTGCATTTATTGCTCCCTCCAATACAAATTATTTCTATACTATTCTACTCCCTCCGATCCCTAATATAAGAGTTTAAATTTGAATGATTTTGGTTCTTAATATAAGAGCTCATCTTACATTCTCTCATCATTTAATGTGTTTTTTCCTACTGTGCCCCTACTCTCTTTCATATTTATTAATGCTTATGTATTTCTCCCTCTTATAAGTATCATAATAAATATGAGCAATATTGGAAAAGAAGCATGAACTCCAGACACTCAACTAACATTCACATGTTTTCTTAAGAAGCTTTTTTTATGGCTGACTCTTATACTAGGGACTGGAGGGAGTACATTTTAGTCTCTCTTTTTCAAAAATAAGGACATTTTTTTAATTAAAAATCTTTTTCTATATATAGAATGAGAGAAATAATTGCACCTTTTCTATATTTTCACAAAATTGATGTTGTCAATGGCATTAATTTATATCAGTTAAGAAACAGGCGATGTTTTTTATTGACATTTTAATTTATTACGTAAGGCCCCAACAATATCAACATCTGGCTGCACATGATAGCCATATGCCTGCATTGCAACACACTTTTCATTCTGCCAATTACTTAAAGCCTCCAAGCCCAACATATCCCAGGTACCTCCTCTATGAGTTCAAGAACACACACTTACACATCAACCTAATAAACTTCTTGCAAGAAACTGATTATATTTTTTGTTGTTCAAGGCCGGAGTCTTCCTCATCAAGTTATCAGTCTTCTGCTTCTGCTCATGTACTGCCTTCTTATTCTTTTGGTCGTCAACCTGCTGCTGATAATTCTGTTAGGTATTTTCATATTTTCAATTTTATGCATGTGAATATAAAGCTGAACCCTCGATTTATATTTCATTTAAACCATCTCTTGAATCTTGTTTCTTGATTTTCTTATCTTTGGACGAAGGCCGTCTTCTTTGTTCTCACCGGATTATGGTTCACAACCTACTGAAAGATCATCGTCTTTCCTATCCAATTTCATCAGTTCCTTTGGAACCAGGCCTTTTACGCCTCAGAAGTATCATCTCTCTCTCTCTCTCTCTCTCTCTCTCTCTCTCTCTCTCTCTCTCTGTGTGTATGTATGTATGAATGTATGTATGTATGTATGTATGTATGTATGTATGTATGTATGTATGTATGTATGTATGTATGTATGTATGTATGTATGTACACATACACATATTTGCCACTTGAATGCGTATTATGGTTCAACATTGACACAAATTCATCATGTTTAAATTAATGTCATTTTTAATTTGCTCTATAGGTATCCTGATATTCGAGATTATGAAAGGAATTTTCTCAATTCAAAGACTACGCTGCCACCTAGTGGTTCCACAAATGAAGCTTATGGCTTTACCCATTTTTCTGGGTAAATAGCATCTTCAATATTTGAAACAAATGCTTTAAAAAAATTAGCTACTCATCATTTATCTATGTTGTTTTCCTGATTCCATATAATTAGTGTTACATTAATTTTTTTCTTTTGTTCGAGTTGGTTTCTAACTCGAAAAAAAAGGATGAGTTAGAGATTTTATCTAGACAATCTATATTCGATTCTATTTTTATTTATTTTAGGTTGAAAGTGCAAAAATGTTACTAAATTTTACCCAAAAATGCATTTCTAATACTTAAGTTTCGCGAGTGCAAAAATAGTACCTACTTGGGGTTCAAGTGAAAATATTATATTTGCACCTGCACCCCAAGTTGGTACTATTTTTGCTACTCACGAAACTTTAGTATTAGAAACACAATTTTCAGTATAGTTTAGTGTCATTTTTGCACCTCACCCTTTATTTTAATAGATATATGAAATATTAATGGATATATAATCTAAAACTAAATTTAGACCATCCGGAGGATATGTGGAATGGTCATATATGCTTAGCTCTAACTCCCTACTCATGCTTTTGTCAATGAGTTATTATTTACGATAATGTAATAATACATGTATTCATACGTACAATAACCTCATATAAGAGCAAATAAAACAAGTCAGCTCTTTCCTTTTCAACATGTTTTTCTTTCAATGTCGTCTGATTAGTCATTAATACTATCAATCATTTCTGTTTTCCAAATTTAGGTCACATCTAGTGTCTGATAGAAGTAATGAACGCAACAACGAAAGGAGTAGACTCAGTGCGGTGCATGGGAGCTCAACCTCGTATCAGGGATCTCGGATTCTGCCCAATATATCTATTCCAAAGCCGCATAGTACAATAATGCCAGAACCTTCCCAGCCTACTAGTATCACACCCGAGGCTTCTTATACATCATCATTTATTGACTCTAAATCTCCTGAGCCCTCTAGCATTCCGTGGTATGTATATATACAGATAGGGCAATGACCCTATTTTGCCCTTCAAGTAATCACTCTAGATCGTTGGGCACCCTAAACTAACATTGGACACAATTCTACCCTTGAAATAACCAAAGTGGTCCAATTCTACCCTATAGCGAATGTAATCTTGACACGTGTCGTCCACGTGTCAACATTACATTCCACATGTCAACATTACATTCGACAGAGAGTAAAATTGGACCACTCTGGTTACTTCAAGGGTAAAATTGTACTTGTTGTTAATTTAGAGTGCCCAGTGGTCCATGGTGGTTGGTTACCTGAAGGGTAAAAATGATAGAACTTGAGGGAGAAATAGAGAAAGAACGTAGAAGAGGTTTGGGAGATAACTTTTCTATTTTCATTCATAATGCCAATGATAAGTTACATCCCTTTTTGTACATATTAGAAAAGAAAACTGACAACACATCCACTACATGGTAACTGCCATGTTTACAACCCACTAACATAACTAACTAATAACTAATGACAAAAGGGAAATTACATTGGAAATTAAAATAAAATAGACATCAACAAATAACAAATGACACAACAATAACGATTAACACAACAAACAGCAACATTAAGTTGTTTTCCTCTTTCTAGAATAAACCAACAGTGGCTTATTCTTATCATTACTTTCCCCCTGGAGAACAGCCTTGTCCTCAAGGCTGAAGTTTGGGAATTGGGCTGCAATAGTATCATAGTTCTCCCAGCTATTCTCTTCTGAATCCCTATTTTTCCATTTGATAAGAAGCTCAATTTCTGGAATTCCCTGTAGAGTAGTTACTCTTACATCTTGTACTGATTCTGGTTCTAAGAGAAACTCCCATGAATCTGTTACTGGCAGCGGAGATATATCTTCTGTTGCTGAGTATCCTTGAGCACGTTTAAGCAGTGAAACATGAAAAATGGGATGAACCTTGGCTGTTGAAGGAAGTTTTAATTCATAAGCAACTGGGCTTATCTTTTTGATTACTTCATAAGGTCCAAAATATCTTGGAGCTAGCTTCTGAAATTTGTACTTCGCTAAAGATTTCTGTTTGTAGGGCTGTACCTTCAAGAAAACCATATCTCCTTCAGAAAATTCAACTTCTTTTCTATGTAAATCAGCTTGCTCCTTCATTTTTGTCTGAGCATGATATAGATGGGTAAATAAATTTGCTAGTATTGCTTCTCTTTCCAGTAGCAAATCTTCTAACTCAACCAGATTAGTATCTCCTTTCATATATATACACATGTCATTTGGTTCTCTGCCATAAACCGCATAAAATGGAGACATACCCGTTGAAGAGTGGAAACTTGTGTTGTAAGAGTATTCTGCCCAGTGTAGATAAGTGCTCCATTCCTTAGGGTGATCTTGAGAGAAGCAGCGCAGATAGGTCTCTAAACACCTGTTCACCACCTCAGTTTGGCCATCTGTTTGAGGATGGTAGGCTGTGATCGTTTTCAATTTTGTACCACTATTGCTGAATAGTTCTTGCCAAAATGCATTTATGAAGAGTTGATCTCGATCAGAGATTATGGATGAAGGGAAACCATGTAGACGAACAATCTCTTTACAAAATGCAGCAGCAACTTTCTTAGCATTGAGAGGTCTTGCTAATCCAATAAAATGGGAATATTTGGAGAGTCTATCCACCACCACTAAAATGATTTCCATACATTTTGGTAAACCAGAAATAAAATCAAGTGAGATGCTATCCCATATTTTTGATGGTATTGGAAGAGGTTGTAGCAATCCAGATGGAGCTTGTGTTACATATTTGTTCTTTTGACAAGTAGAACAATGGTTGACATATTTCTCAACATCTTCTTTCATTTTAGGCCAGAAAAACTTATCTTGCAATCTTTTCAGAGTTTTTAAAATGCCACCATGCCCCCCAACTAAAGTAGAATGTGCTTCAGCAATTAATATAGCACGAAGTCCACAAGAGCCAGGAATCACCAATCGGTCTTTGTAATAAAGACGTCCACCAGAGAAAGCAAAATTAGGTACCGAATTACTATCTTGCAACAAGGAATTTATTATACCTGAGGTGAATCATCTCTGGACAGTAAAGTTGGAAGGTCATCAAAGAGATTTGTTTGAGGAATGGAGAAACTGAATAAGTCTGCAGAATGGCTGATACGTGATAGAGCATCTGCACACTGATTTGAAGCTCCAGGTTTGTATTTGATTAAGAAGTCAAATGGCAGAAGTTTGAGAAGTAATTTTTGTTGCTCTGGAGTGGTAACTCGCTGTTCCAACAGAAATTTGAGACTTGAATGATCAGTTTGCACCACAAATTTCCTGCCCAATAAGTAGTGCTTCCATTTTTGAAGAGCCATGACTAGAGCTAGCAATTCCCGGTTATAGAC
The DNA here is from genome assembly GCA_029929735.1 of Mimosa pudica. Classification (NCBI taxonomy): domain Eukaryota; kingdom Viridiplantae; phylum Streptophyta; class Magnoliopsida; order Fabales; family Fabaceae; genus Mimosa; species Mimosa pudica. The sequence goes on along the minus strand of JAKELP010000039.1, from coordinate 1,511,381 downwards.
AGACTTGTTTCTGTTGTTAATAGTCAGTGCCTTGCTGAAATATGCAATGGGATGGCCATTTTGCTGCAAGACTGCCCCAACTCCAGAACCAGATGCATCACAATCCACCACAAAAGTGTGATAGAAATTGGGTAGCTGCAATACAGGAACACTTGTCATAGCCTCCTTAAGTTTTGTGAAAGCAGAGATGGATTCATCAGTCCAAGAAAAAGAATTTTTCTTGGTCATATCAGTAAGAGGCTTAGCTATTCTGCCATAGTCTTTGACAAATCGACGATAGTAACCTGTGAGACCTAAAAATCCCCGGAGTTCAGATAGATTTTGTGGTTGTGGCGATTGTAGGACTGCTTGAATTTTTTCTTTATCCACAGCCACTCCTTCATGGGATATAACATGCCCAAGAAAGGCCATTTCAGTTTGCAGGAAAATGCACTTTTTGGGATTTGCCAGATACTGATGTTGCTTCAGCAATTGCAGCACCAATTGAAGGTGATTAAGGTGGTCATAGCGTGACTTACTGTAGATTAGTATGTCATCAAAGAAAACCAGGATGAATTTTCGCAGATATGGTCTAAAAAGATCATTCATGGCTGCCTGGAACGTTGAAGGCGCATTGGTAAGGCCAAAAGGCATCACAACAAATTCATAGTGACCAGAGTGAGTTCGGAAAGCTGTTTTGTGTATGTCTTCTGGGACAACTCTGATTTGGTGGTACCCGGACCTCAAATCAATCTTGGAAAAGAAGGCTGCTCCATGAAGTTCATCAATGAGTTCATCAATATTTGGAATTGGATATTTATCAGGGATGGTTATTTTGTTTAGCTCTCTATAATCAACACACATCCTCCAAGAAGAGTCCTTTTTGGATACCAATATGACTGGGCTTGCAAAGGGGCTGGTACTGGGACGTATGAATTTTTTGTTTAGTAGCTCCTCTACTTGTTTTTCAATTTCATCTTTCTGGGAAAAGGGGTAGCGATATGGGCGAATATTGGGGGGTACAGCATTTGGTAACAGGGGTATAGCATGGGAATGGTTTCTTAAAGGAGGTAAATTGGATGGTTCTTCAAATACATCAGCAAAAGCATTAAGTAATTGCTATAAAAGGGATACCTGGATAGGCTCTCTATGTTCAACTGCATATGATTGAAAGGAAATTATAGGAGAGTTTTGAGGAGTTCCTTGAAGTTTATATCTTTTTCCATTGACCCAAAAGACCATAAACATTTGCTGCCAATTAGCCTGAACCGTATTCAAGGAGGCTAACCATTTAACACCCAATACCACATCAACCTTCTTCAAGGAGAAAGGAAAGAAATCTTCTGTGATGGTAAGAGATTGAGCACAAATCGGTACTTTTTCACAGATAGCATCACAAGCGACTAATCTGCCGTCTCCAATTTGAACTCCAAAAGAAGGGAGATTTCGAATGGGGAGCTTCAATTCTGCCACTAACTTGTCAGAAATGAAGTTATGGGTAGACCCACTGTCAATTAAAATCATTACCTCCCTTTGCTTAATGGTCCCTTTGATAGTCATAGTAGATGTAGCAGAAGAATTACCCAGAATTGCACAAAGAGAAATTTCTGCATGCTCTTCCATAGTGGGTGAAATAGGTGAATCTGTTTCAGCTTCATTCTCTTCCTTCTCATCTGTCACATCCATGATTCTTAACGTGGGTGAACACCTATGACCAGGAGAATATCTTGCCCCACAACGGAAACACAACCCTTTTTCTCGCCGATTTTGCCTCTCCAAATCAGAGTCTTGCGTGATGGAGATTACTGGGGATGATGCACCCGAGATTGTAGCCTGAAAATGTTTAGAGTAGTTGGATTGGTTAGGGTTTGGTGTGCTGCTTCCCTGAATTGACGAAGAAGAGAAGGATTGGGATTTTGGGCCTGAACCCAAAATGGATTTATTATTAAACCCATTATTATAAAAAGAAGCATCAGAACTTTTTCCCCATGTAGTGCGTTGCTGCGAACGGTTTTGGGATTGAGAGTTAATTTTTAATTCAAATTCTGAAGCCAAACTAACAGCCTTGTAAACTGTACGTGGCTTATGAATCTTCACATCTGCTTGAAGTTCATCCTTTAGGCCATTTAAAAATACTCCAAGAAGACAGTGTTCAGGCCAGCCCACCACGCGAGATGATCTCCTAACAAATTCCTGCTTATACTCATTAACAGTACCAGTTTGCTTAACTTTGCAGAGATAAGCATCAGGGTTTTGGAATTCAGCAGGACCAAATTGTTCTTGAAAAATCTGAATTAACTCATCCCAATAGCGTATTGATCGTCCCGATGAAATCCATGTAAAAGTATCTAATGCATCTCCTTCAAGATACATAGAGGCTATATCTACTTTCAATTCTTCTGGAGTTTGATAATAACGAAAATACTTCTCTGCCTTCATAATCCATCCCTTTGGATCACCCCCTTCGAATTTCGGGAATTCAATCTTAGAGTGAGGCCTTTGAGAAGGATTTCTTGACCACCATGGTGTATCATTATCACCATCCTCTGTGTTTCCAGCCTTGCTAGTCTCTCCTTGGAAAAATTCTTTGTTTTTTCCTTTCTTAATCTCATTCAAATCAGCATCAATATGGCTTAATTTTGAGAACAATAAGCCAAATTGTTGATTGATTGACTCCAAAGCAGCAGCGGGAACAGTTTCTGGAAGTTGGTTTGATGTTTGATTGGGAATAGAATTAGAATTAGAGTCATTGGGGTCAGGTTGAGGGCTGGTAAGGATACCAGCATATGTGGTGTTTCTTGTCTTGCCCATGGATGCACAGGCCAAGAGGAAAGATGGCTCTGGATACCAAAAATATGGCTTCATAATCCATCCCTTTGGATCACCCCCTTCGAATTTCGGGAATTCAATCTTAGAGTGAGCATTGCCCATTCAGATAGGATGTATCTTTATATATTTTCTGTGATTTTTTTGGATGCTACTAATACTCTTTGAATAAATCCTGTATTTAGGTTTACTCAAAGCTCAAATAATTATCAGCTGATGCAGAACATGGTCCCTGCTGCTTCAACAGATTCCTACACCTCAACTATGAGCAGGGAACACTTTTTGACTCCTCCTCCACCACCAGATAGCAGGTACTTCCCCCATTATATTCATAAATATAAGATCCAGTTTACTTTTATATTTTAAATTAAGAAATTCAAATAAGCCAGTCTATCATAACATATTTTGCATATTATTCGATCAAATACGTTGCTTATAAATCAAATAAACTATTTCAGAGTAAAAAATCAAGAAAATCAATTTATAAATAATTTATTTAACTATGCTAGTTTTCTCCAAAAAAAAAGTCAACCATGTCCTAGTTGTGATGTGAGCTTTCAATTTGAGTATCTCACATGCATACTCACATTTACATTTACACTCTTATAATATTAAATAGGGGAATGAGCGAACGGATTCGCAGAATACTGGACATGGGTAATACTTCGCCTAGAGGCCGCACCAGAGCAAAGGCCCCCTCCACTTCTGATGAAAATGCAGCATCTTCTAAAAAACCCTCTCCTCATCAATTTATTCCCCAACATTTTCAATTTCATCGTGAGCCTAAGCTCAAGCTCAAGGATCGCACGGTAAGAATTTAATATTGATCGTTTCCATATAATTATTAGTTTTAAGGACTAAAGATTATTTTTGCCAATGAATTATTCCATAACAAACATCTGACACAAGTATTAATAAATGATATCATTTTGTATAATAAATTAAGCTTTAACATTGATCAAAATTTCCAACACCATTAGATATAGCCAAACAACGTTAAATTTATGCGAACACGTCACTTATCCCTTATCCATGTGGATTGTTAGTAAATCAAAATAATGATATGGACAAGTGATGTATCAACATGTGAAAATAAAGATTTAATGCTGTCTAAATAAATTTGATATTGTTATTTTAATTTGTTCAATTATTAAATATAGTTAGCCAAAATGATACTATTTTATTAATACATGTGCCAAATGATATTTAGCAGTAGTTAATTGGCCAAATGATTTTGTTACCTTAGTTTTGATCTGCTCCATGCTTTTAGAGAGACATTCTAGAATTTAGAAATTTATGATTACATCGATAGCAGGAGAGATGGATTCGAGAGCTGGCAACAGAATATATAGGCTGGGACGATGAAGCAGAAGAGCCTACAACAAAGGTTTGATGAACTCCAACTTCACTAAAAAATTCCCCAAATGAAAAAATAGAATAAAGAAAGTTCCTTAGCTTTTAGAATATGAACTTTGTTTCTAAGATTAATCTATGAGACTGTTGTGTCTTTGTAGAACAAAACAATGACACGCTTTGCTCGTGGTCCGCAAGAGAAAGGGGATTCATCTGCACCTAAACGTAGAAAGGTACCACATGAATATATTTTTGTCATGCCCCTTGATTAATGAGTGAAACTATATACTCCTATAAGATCACATGAATAATTTTTAACTGAGGATCAAGATATAAAATAAATCACATTAAATATTTATATGTATAATATTCTTAAAAATGAATTACCTTATATATAAGTTACATAATGATCTAACAAATTGCATGTAACATATGTTAAATTTAGTGGTTTACATGCAATTGTAATGAGCACAAAAAAAGTCATCAGCTCCATCTTATATTTAAGACCCCAGAGAGTACTATAATGAGATTTGTCATTTGAGAGGTTTCGCTTGCGTAATTTTACAGGGTAATGCGGCTGGGAAAGAAAGTGAGGTTACACTCCCTATTATACCTGAGGAAGCACCATACACTTATGATCCTGAAGCCAACTTGTTCCAGGCCCCCAACTCTTTCGATTTCTATGAGCCAAGGTTGTTTTCTCGTATTTATTTATCTGAATATAAAAATAATACTACCTCTAGTCCTAAATATTAACCTGACTTTTTTTGGAGATATTAAGATTGCGAAATAGGTTATTAAATTATGACATATTTGATATATTTTTAGATTATCCATTAGTTTATAGGCAAAATATACTAGTCTAAGGGAAAAATTAGGTAAATCATCAATTTATAATTAACTTATTTTGTTTTTTTAGGATTTTTCAAAAAAATCAATTAGGTTTTATATTTAGGACCGGAGAGGGTATGAATTAGAAGGTAGGAGCAATTTATTCTTTTTTGTTTTTTAAATGATTCACTGTATACGATAGATGTGGATCAAATTCCTTAATAAGTAAAGAAAATTGGGTTTTTGGTTTTGGGTTTTCAGGAACGTGATTGACAGCAGTGCCTATGCCATGGACTATCCGAGTATGTACCGGTGTTCTCATGGACTCCCATATTTGATTTTACATATAAGCACAAGTATCAGTAATCAGCATGTTTGTGTGACTAATAATGCATATGGAATATTAGAATTGAGAATATGAATTCATTTACTTGAAATATAGATATAGATTTGAGTTTTTATTCTGGTTATGGTAACAAGTTTGGTTTTCTGATTTTCAGTGTGGGGCAATCGCGAATAGAATGAAGTGACAGATCAGAGTGGTGGGAGGAGTCAGGAAGGAGCAACTATTTGCTTTGATTATGGTCTTTTCTTTGTGCTTCAGGCGCTATTTTCCCAACAAAGGGTTATTTTATATGTTCGCTTTTAATTTGTGGACTTTTCTAATTCTAGAAATTAGGCTAATATTTAAAACAATATCGACTCGGTTATATTTTTGTATGTAAAGTTAGATGCTCTTTCAGTATTTTGTACAGTATGCATGGCATGGTTTAATAGAACAAGTCATGTCATTATATAGCTAGCGGTTATTCTACATATAATTACGCTTAATGTGCATATTTTATGGCTCTAATATGTGTGTGTGTTTATATATGTGTGTGTGTATTCTTGATTTTGGAACTAATTCTCCTTTTGGGATGATAAATTTATGGCAAGATGCATCGAATAGCATGATAATTTCTAAAAGGTGCACCTAGTAGCATGAAAATTGAGGGTGCAAATTTGGCACTTTTAAATTAAAATGGGGCAAATTTGTTTTTTCTTCCATTTTTTTGGTCAAAATAAAACTATATTAAACTCCAAGAAAACCAGTCATGAAAAGGCTATCCCACCCCGTCATGGTCCTGAGCCCTTACATCATCTGCCAAAATCCTAACTAGAGGGGTTGGGGGCGATAAATAAAGTCCATCCACCCCTAAACAACCCCTTTAAAGCACTTTTGGCCAGCCAATTCGCTGCCAAGTTACAAGATCTAGGAGAAAAAAAATTAAAGAAAGGTTTTGATGCCTCCAAAACATTCTTGCAATTTCCTCCACATGAACACGAGCCTGCCAATCAGGAGCTGGGGATCTACCCTGCACTGCTTCCACCAAGCCTTTACAATCTGTCTCCACAATCACCTGGCCAATGTCCTTGTTAACTACATGGTTGAGAGCCTCTCGCAGCGCCTTTGCTTCACAATGGAATGGGGAGTATGCCTTACACTTGCCAGCATGCATATGAATAACCTCACCTGCATCATTACGCAAAACAAAACCAATACCACCAGATTTAGTAGCTTCAGAAAAGGCACCATCTATATTTAACTTAAACCTCCCCTCTGGGGGGAGCAACCATTTCTGGGCAGCTTTAAACATACTCTCCTCCTTTGGATATATAATCCCCCATTTCTTTGCATCCCAAAGTCGATGGGTTGCATTAATGGCTGAATTAATAACCCATTCCTTGTTAGAAACCTTATGTTCAAAGAGTTCACAGCAGCGCTCCTTCCAAATGCACCACAACAAGTATCCCAAAAGAGCTTTACTAAACTCATCATCATGCAATTGGTTTAACAAACAAAGATACTAGTCTCAAATCTTTGAACAACATAATCAGATATAAGAATATTAAAGGGACTAGCAAACCAAATATGTTTAACCCAATCACACAGTAAAAACAAGTGCTCTATAGTTTCAACTTTACTGCCACACCTAAAACACACAGGGGAAGGAGAACATTTTCTTTTGTACAAAACTTCACTTGTAGGTAGAACATTATGACAGATTTTCCAAAGGAAATGTCTAATCTTTGGCTGCACTTTCAGGCTCCAAATGACTTTCCAAACATCATTAGACTGAACTCTAGATGAGCTAGGACCTGATAGTTCTAGTTTAGGGACCCTATTCTTCAGCCACCTATAGCCCAGCTTTACTGAGTAAAGCCCATTTGGACTGCCCAACCAGTTTACTTTATCTTCAGCCCCTGCTCCAACAATATTAATATTAGAAATAATCAGGTTAAGATTGATTGGAACATCAACCTGCTCTAATTCCTATTCTCCATTCTGAATAACATTGCTAACATTTAATATATCCCTTCCTACAGGAGCTATTTCCTTTGGAATTCTACAGCCCGGTAGCCTAGGGATCCAGGCATCATTCCAGAAATCTATTTTAGACCCATCACTTACTTGCCAAAATAAATTCTCCTCAAACAGTTCTCTTCCTGCTAAGAGGCTGCTCCAAGTCCATGATGCTTTCCCTCCTTTCCTAGCTAACATAAAGGTGGTGTGAGGAAAGTAGATACCTTTTAATACCCTAACCCATAAATCTTCTGGCTCATTAAAATCCTCCAACACTGCTTGCCAGCAGCTAGATTAAAGTCATGAAAATCCTTAAAACCCATCTCGCCCTCCATCTTGCTCTTGGACATCACCTCCCATGTTTTCCAATGAATCTTCCTATTTTCTCCATCTGATCCCCACCAGAAATTTGAGATTGTCCTATCTAAATCCGTGCACACATTTTTTGGGTAAAGGAAACAAGCCATAGAGTAGGTGGGAATTACATTAGCCACCGCTTTAATTAAAGTTTCTTTTCCAGCTTGAGACAGAAACTATTTATCCCACCCCATGACTTTTTTCCTTACTCTATCACCACAAAAGCAGAGCTTCCACCTTAGACCGACCCCACAGGACTGGCAAGCCTAAGTATTTACCGGGAGAATCCGCCCTATTAAAGCCTAAGTTTTCACAGACGGTGTTTCTAACATCCTCTGGGGCTTTAGCAGAGACAAAGACACATGATTTGTCCAGATTAATAACCTGCCCAGATGCCTCACAAAACTCATCCCAAATGCTTCTAAGAGTTAAACAATTTCTTCACGTAGCATTCAAGAAAAAATAGAGTCATCAGCAAAGAAACAGTGAGATAAAGTAGGACAATTCCTAGTAATCTTAAAGCCCTCTAAGTACCCTCTTTCCACATGAGTACTCACCATACGTGACAAAACATCAGCCACCACAATGAACAAGTAAGGAGAGAGGGGGATCTCCTTGTCTCAAACCCCTTTGAGGAGAAAATGATTCAATAGTTCTACCTTCTAGCTTCACAATAAAGGAGATTGAGGAGACACATTTCATGATCTTTGACACCCAATCCCTATGAAAATTCAATTTAAGGAGCACCGCTTCCAAAAAATCCCACTCAACCCTATCATATGCTTTGTTCATGTCAATCTTAACCGCTGCATCATACATATTTACATTTCCATTTTCAAAAAATGAAAAGCTTCATGCACAATAAAAATGTTATCCTGAAATAATCTACCAGGCACAAAAGCTTTTTGTTACTCAGAAATTATTCTACCCATCAGCGGCTTCATCCTATTAGCAATTACTTTAGCCACTATCTTATAACAGAAATTACACAAGCTTATTGGCCTAAAATGATTAACCGTTTCAGCTGCATCGACTTTAGGGATGATAACTAGATTCGGTTGGTTTAACTGTGACAGATCAGCCTCATTAGAGAAAAATCTTTAACCATTTGACTCAACAAAGGGCCTACTACCTCCTAAGAGTGCTGATCTGGTCCAGGGGTCTTCAAACTCCCAAGTTCAAAGGCTGCCAAACGGATTTCCTCATCCAAAATAGGGGAGATTAAAGTAAGGTTATCCTCATCAGAAATCAAAGGTACAACATAGATTAGCACAACTCTCATATCCCTAATGCCCGAACTAACAAACAAGTTTTTGTAGAAATTAACAAAGCAATCATTTATATCATGCTGATCATCCGTCCATTCCACATCATTCTTTTTAAGTCTCACGACCCTATTTTTAGATCTATGTTGTAGTGTGGTGTGATGAAAAAATTTAGAATTTGTGTCCTCCCAATTGAGCCACTTGACCCTCGATCTTTGGTACCAATATTATTCCTCCCTCTCCCAAACAGTCTCAATTATTTTTGTAAGCTCTTTCATTTTAATGGCATTCTCCTCACTCCACCTTCCCTCACAACACACCCTAAATTCCCCTAAAAGTCTCTCCAATTCTTTATGATTATCAGGGAACTCTTTTTTGCTCCAATTTTTCAAAATATCTCTAATCTTTTTTAGGCTCTCTAAAAATTGATTCTCTACCCCTGATTCTCTTACATTATCCTCACTTCACCCTGCCCTAAGAACCTCATCATATTTTTCATGCTCAGGCCAATACATTTCAAATTTAAATTCTTTAAAACCTTTCAAACCAGCGAAAACAAGAAGAAGTAGAATATGGGAGTGATCTGAGCTTAAAGGCTCAAAGTTGCATACGTGAGAATTAGGACATCGCTCCATCCATGCTCCATTGCAAACAACTCTATCTAGCCTATCTTTTATATTTGCCCCATCCATTCTTTTATTTGACCAAGTGAACTTCATCCCATTGAAACCCATATCCATCAGGCCGCCCTTTGAAAGAAAGCTCTGGAACTCCTCAAAAGATTCTTGAGAGCGAACCCTGCCCCCTTCTTTCTCAAAATTGAAAAGTAATTCATTAAAATCACCAAAGCAAATCCATGGGATTCTATGGCCAGGATTCAATCTACTCAGTCTTCTCCACCATAGTTCCTTGTCCTTATCATTAGGGGACCATAAACCAAAGTGATAAAGCCCTCAACTGGTTCTAAACTGCCTAGTACTTTAAGATGAAACAGATTCTTATCAGCAAAAACCACTTCAATTTTAACCTCTTCTAGAAAACAACTAAGCCCCCACTTAGTCCAGCTGGTGGAACACTTTCTACATACTGGAAATGCAATCTCCTCTTTATTGAATTTAATGTATCAAAAGTAGCCCTGGTTTCTGAAAGAAAAACTAGCGCAGGCCTATGCTTTCGACACAGGAAGTTGAGATTTCTAACTGTGACATCCTAAAATTTTAATATAGGATTAGAGAGTATCTTAGGAAATAATAAATGGAAAAAATTAGAAATTTTAGGAAATTTTAGAATTTTTTGAATATTTTCGGAGTTTTGGGATAATAGGTGTCTAAATAACTACTCAAACATTTGAAGAAATAGAAATATGAGGGAATGATGGAATCCAAAATATTTTGAAATGTAAGTAGATTAGAGTCTTGATTTAGGGGATTTTAATTAAAAGAGGACATTATGGTAATTTTCCCTAGTAGTTATTCTAACCCACCCAATTAAAACATCAACCGAACACACCCTTCTTCCTCATATACACAAACACATGCGCAGCACACCCCCCCACCATTTCCATTTTCCTTCTTACACAAATCCACACCCATCTCATTTTCTTCACCTCCCAACTACACCCATTTTGTTTCTCATTTTCCCTTCTTCACAAGACTGTTGACTTGAAGTCCGATCTGCTCCTCTCCGTTCTCTTTCTTCTCCGACATGTTGAGCGTTTTTTGGGCGAGATATTCGGCGGTTTCCGGCGGCCAATGGTGGTTAGAGGTAGGTTCTTGGTTTTCTTTGATTCTTCAAGCTAATACTCCTTTCCAACTTCATTTCTCATTGATTTTTTTTTCTCCTTCTTGGATGTAAAACTCGGCCAGCCACCTTCAATGGCCGATTTCCGGCGACTCCGACGGCGGCCAGCAGCGGAGACACTCTTTCCCTTTTATTCTTGAACTGTGTAAGCCTTCGTACACTTTTTGAGGTTGATTTTTGGATAAAGTTCCCTCTTTTGAGTTAGGATTTGACTATGAATAAATCTTTGGAACTTTAAACAAGAATTTGTGTTATGTATAATTGGTAAATTGAAGATTCTTGGAGGTATTTAAGTTTGTTGAAGCTGGAAATTAATTTGAGGATGTTCATGAGCATTTTTGGACTCTTTGTATTAGGGTTTTGTTAAAGTTATGATTCTTGTAATCTATGAATCGCTCGTGAAGGGTAGTTTGAATAAATGGGTGGTTAAGTTATGTTTATTAAAGTTATTTAATGATGTTGGAAGGTTGATTTTAGTTGAATTGGTGTATGGGAGGAAGTTTTAAAGTGTTCGATAAAGAGGAAATTAATTAGATAAATATAGGTTGAAGTTTGGTTTAAGGTTTATGAGGTTAGGAAGTTAAGTTGTAGATTTGATAATAATATGGTGGTTTGGTGGTTGGGGATTGTTTTTTCAATTTTTTGGTTATCTTTGGCTTCTTTAAAGTAGAGGTCTGTTTAAGTGGGTTATATGGATTAAACAGGAAGTTAAGAATTGTTTGGGTAGGTGTTATTAAGAAGTTGGAGAAGTGAAATTGTTTGAAATGGTGTGTAGGAGGAAGTTGGTAAATAAAGTTTAGAAGATTGGTGATGCAAAGTTATGTCTAGGAATGCTTGTTGAAATTATTCAATGATGTTAGAATGTTGGCTTTGGTTAGATTAGTGTTTGGAAGGAAGTTTGAAGGTTAAATTGTTGAAAAAAAAGGGGAATTGATCATATAAGAGTATGTTGGAAGGTATGGAAGATTGTAAAGTCATTTTGAGTTGTTAAATTGGTGTGATAAAGTGGTTTTAGTGGAATTTAACATTGTTAGCTAAATTGGTTAAGGGAATTATGGAGGTTCAAATGATATGGACTATTTTTTTTATACATATGATATAGACTATTTTTTTTTTGATATTGGAAGTAATTATTACTTCAATAATTGTATAGAATTATTTTGAATGGGTGGTCAAAGTCACTGATATTGTGTCTTGACCATCAGCAGCTTATTGTGCGATTGTAGACGGCGATGCTTCAAGTGGAGCTTGCGGAAGGCCATAACTGAGGGTATATAGTGCTGTTTTTGAGCTTGAACAGGTAATCACGATTAACTGACTGTGATACTGAGGGTGATGGTAGTTGAGGATTTCTAAAATCCTCTTCTACATATATATATATATATATATAAATGAAATGTGTTCAGATTATTTATATTTAAACGTGGGCTATAGGGTACCTTTCTAAATAAACTGTACTTTATATATACATATTCATATATAGATCTTTTGTATGTTGCATGACACTGATTATTAGTACCGTCGGCCGATGTAACCTATCGATTTGCGCAAATCGATAGGTTAATTATACAGGTTCCTCTGGTTGTAAAGGAACCAGGGATTTTCACATTGTTAGAGTGGTCCCTTTTTCATGCTTTTCGGATTGTAGACCGGGCACAGTGTCACACACGTTTATTTTTGTCTATTGAGAGATGGATGTATCTGTTTTGTATATATATTCGTAAATATTATGTGCTGTATGCAGGTTTTGAACTGTGGTACCCTGTAGACACTCCGCTACCCCACTTCTGAGTATCACAATGAGTTAAGTAGTGATTACTGAGACATAGTTTTGTCTCACCCCATTCCCTTTATATTTTTTTACAGGTGATCATACCAGAGGGAGGCAGAGAGGAAAGGGAAGGAGCTGCTCGGCCTGCACTTAGACAGTGAGTAGGCCGGTGGTGATTTATTAGGATTATATATATATATATATTGTCATTTGATTAGGCTGCATCTGCTTCCGCATTTGGTTGTAATGTTTTGAATGAAATGTGTTAGTTGTTTCTGTTGATTGTTGTTGATTTATTGATACTGTCATAATGTGACAGTTGTAGCTTTATTACACACTTGTTAGTGTGATGAATGATTATATATTGCATACGGATTATTTATTAGGGAGAATTGCCTGATAATGGAAAGGCAATCCCTTTTCCTGATTATGAACTGCATGGAGATAATTTGTTACAGGAGATTGGTCTGGTAATGGAAAGACAATCCCTTTTTTCAATTGCCTGTTAATGGAAAGGCAATCCCCATTTCCAGACATGGATGTATAAGAGGATTGTAATTAGTGATGAATGATTGTGCTTTGTGATACTGACAAGTTAAGTCAGATATTTGCGTTTGATGTATCTAAGAGATACCTGTGTTTGGAATAACCATGTTAGGAAATTCTTTCCTAATATGGTTATATGGTGCGTTAGTGATGCATCTTTTTGAATGAGTGTTATTTCTGTATACAACCATGTTAGATGGGCCCTGCTCTAACATGATTATCTCTTTTCTGAGTGTTATGTAGTTTCTTTCCCTAACCATGTTAGATGGTTCCTTTCTAACATGGTTAGATAATTGTTATTGTATCATTTGTATTGTTTAATCGTAAGTATATTGTGGTTTTCTCTGCTAACTATGTTAGGAGAATCTCTTTTCCAACATAGTTAGATTGTTGCTATAGAACATGAGTGTTCTTCAAACGTATTAGGCGATTCTTTTATAATCATGTTAGGAGAATTCTTACTAACATGGTTATCAATAAATTATCCATGATAGCACTTGTATCGTTTTAGGTAAAGTCTTTTCTATCATGGATAATGAATAAATTATTAGGAATTTCTTTTCTAACTATGATAGCGATATCGATATTATGGAAAATCTTTTTCTATCATAGTTAGTAAAGGAATTACTGAATTGATAATGACATTATTAGTGAATTAGGGATTTAGTAACAGAATGTTACACTAACTGTCAGGGCCAGCCCTACTCCCTGACAGTTCCAACCAATTAGACTCATAGTGCCTTGGTGGTCATTGTAGGACGACCACCAGACCCTTTCTCAGCAGCAAAAACAAAGTTCTCTGGCAACTCAGCTAGAATATCAAACCTGGAGCCTGTAGACACTTCTCTTATTGGAACTTCCAACAACTCATTTTGTCCTTTGCTTTTATTCCTCACACATTTCATCTTACATGTCTTCTTCTTCCCCTTAATTGGACTTAACTTCAAACTATCCCTCCTCCTTTTAGCCTCCACTTCTTCACCCTCTTCCTCCAATTTCCTCTTGGAAGAGACCCTCTCAAGTTCCTCCACTAGTATCCCTTCATATCGGCTTTTGTTCACCACCACCAGAGCTCTTGAGTCTCCACTGTCTTCATCCGAAGGTGCTTCCACAAAGTAGGAATTAACTCTCAGTTTCTCCTTTCATTTACTAGCCTCACAGAACAAGACACGCCTCATGTTAGGGCTTGTTACCACCCTTCCTTCCTTTTGTGGGCTTTTCTGAACTGCAACCTGATCCTTAAGCCTTGACAGGCCAATTTTCTTTTTTGGGGACTTAGAAACAGCAGTCTCAATCCTCTTAAGCTCTATGCACCTTTCCTCTTTTAACGGGCTGCTTGTAATCTTTTTTGGGCTAAATTTGTTATGCTGACTGAACTCTTCTATTTCCATACTAGCAAAACTCAACATGCTTTTCTTCTTAGTTGGGCTTGTGACCTCCTCATCTCCATATTGGGCCTTTTTAGTCTGATTGCCAGAAATTTCCATTTGTTTTAAACCAATACTGCCCTCCTGTCCCACATAAGCACTAGCACCCAGGCCGTTACCAACAACCTGCATTCTAATCACGCTTCCAACCTGACTGTGGTCCACGCTCTGGCGTGAGGAGGATGCTTCACGCGCCAGCTCAATTTCAACAGATCCTTCAGGGCCCCATGTATGTGCATAATAACAGCTACTATCTTCATTGGCCTTGCACATAAATCCCCACTATACAACTGCTTAGAAGGATCATAATCCGCCATAACTGGATCCTTCTCACAAGTATTCTGATCATGTCCAATCATTCCACATGTGACGCAAAACACCTTTAATTTTTCATAGCAAACATTAGCCCATATCTCCTCCAAACCCGGCCTAGGAATCCAAAAACCAGCCACTAGTGGTTTTGTCAGATCAACATTAACTCTAATTCGAACAAATTCTCTAAAACTAGCTTCATTTAGCTTGGGATCTTCAAAAAAAACCACACCCCCAATTTGAGCTCCCAAACGCATGATGTTCTGATTCGATTGAGCCCCCCAAGGGATTTGATGGACTTGAACCTAGAAATTGCATTTTGACATATCAGTCTCTTACGTCATCTTATTGTATTTCCATATTTGAAGGTTTAGGAGGTGCTCCGAGACTGTCCACGGACTATCCCTCAGAACCCTGTCAAAATCACTCTTCAATTGAGAAGGAAAGATGAATTGATTGTTATCTGAGGCATTAACCTCTACCTTCCCCTTTGTAGCCCAAGCACGCCTAATTAGTTCTTCAAAAGCCCCACGGTTGAAATTCCTTTTCGTGAAAAGCTTGCCCACTAGCATCCATTCTTTACCAACTTTATCTTCACTACCTTCCAAAACTAGATCCACCACTTTGCTTCTGTTCGTATTCCCTTCCATTTCAGTATGATGCAAATCGAAAGTGTGTAAGATCTTTAACAAAGAACTTAGATGTGAAGAAGACGAAAGAAAAAAGACAAACCCTAAAGGAATTTAGGCAATTTCGTACATAGACGCGTGAAAGAAATGAGTTTCTCTCTCAAGTGGGCTGAGAGACATTTCTCTCTCTAGAAGGCTAGAGAGAGGTTTTTAATAAACTTGTTTTTTCTTCCATTAAAGTTAAGTTTTCTCATTCTACTGGATGCCCCTTTTAGAAATTACCATGCTACTGGGTGTCCCATTTAAATTACAAGTGTCAAATTTGTACCCTTAAAATTACTATGCTACTGGGCGCACCGTTTGGAAATTATCATGCTACTGGGTGCACCATTATCCAAAAAATTATTACCATTAATAAAATTTGTCCGTCATTAGTATTGTTGCTCCATACGAAGTATATTTGTATCATGAATTATTGTGTAGGAAAATGGGCTATGCCAAATGTCCACTCTTGTGTACTAAGCACAATGAATCTTAGAGGTCTGAATAGAATTATTTAGAAGTAGTGGACTCATATGTAATATTTTAATTCTAATAACTTCAAATAAAATGAATTCAATTTGGGAAAAGCAATTCAATTTAATTCAGTTGGGATAGATGTGTCATTTATTTCTGTATTTATAAATATGATACTTAATATTTACAGAATGACAAGACAAAAAAAAACAAACATGCAAAAGACTACTCTTTTATCCTCTTTTTTGTTTGTATACCAAGTCATTGTTCATTTTGTGATTCTGACTATGATCGAGAGCGAGGCAATATGTATTTGTGTACGTCAGTCAGATAAGTCCAAGAACCCTTCAAATAGTTGTGGTGATAAATTAAACATCTGTCTCTACCATACACACACACACACACACACAAGAAGTATTTATTGGCCCTATGATGTATGAGGGGATGTATGCCTGTGTGTGTGATGAGCTCTTGAAATTTTCATTTTTGTTTTGATTCGCAGAAACTTGTCTAATAATCTATTCGGTTTACAGTATGACCCCATTTTGAAGTTAAGCAACAAATGTTTGTGATAGTTCAAGATTCGTTTCGCAATGCACCAATCAATCCTGCTTGTCGTGTTTATAGAAACTACTCTGCCTAGGTGAATTTGTTTACTTTTTTAGAAAATTACCTTGATGATCTTGGGCCGTATTGAAATTTTCTTTGGCATCTAAGATTGTTTCTACAACTTTTAACAAAATCTTATTTGTAGGGGGTGTCCCACGTGGGCCCCACATACCCTTGGGAGTGCTTTGGTGGCAAGAAGTGAGCTAGGGAGACAAGGAAAAACATAAAGTCGAAGTTTACCACTTTTGGTAAGACAAGGCAAAAGACACTTTGAGAGCATCTTACCAAAAGTGGTAAAATTGGCTCCAAATCCAAATTCAAATTGGGAGTTTCATAAAGGCACTTTTGGAAGCACAATGGAAAGGAGAAAAAGGAGGGAGTTTTGGAGAATGAATCTACCCCAAATTGAGGCCTAAGTCACTCACTTACACTTTCGAATTCCACACATTCTTCCCTTTTTCCACATATACCCCTCTCAGCCATTACTCACATTCACACATACATTTGCCATTTGACCACTTATCCCTCCTTGAACCTACATTTACATAACATTTAGGCTGAATTTACATGTCATTTGGGTGATAATCCCAAAGTTAATCCTAGTATAGAAACCCAAACTTGACACTTCTCCCTCATTCATTCAATATTTTTCTCTCACTTCCAAACATTTTCTCTCTTCTTCTCTCCTCCATATCCGACCTTCACCTCCATAATCCTTCATGAAAATGGCCTCAATTTCTTCATCCTTCCTCACATCCTCCATGGTTATGCACGGCTAGGCCTCCACATCTCCTTCTCCAAGCGAAATGCACTTTCAAGATTAGCATACATTCGGCTTTCATGGATTTGTGAGATTTTTGTGTTAGGTTTGCAAGTTTGATATATCATGTACTTAGCTTTCTCTTTGATCTAAGGTTAGCTAGGTTAGGAATCCTTGTAGATCTAGGTTCCTACTTAAATTACAACTTGCAAATCTCTCTTTGTAGACTTTTAATATGAAAACTATGGTATGATTTAGTGTAGCTTCATGGAACATATAATGCGAATTGTATTTGTGTGTTAAATGAAGTGAATGATATATATAGGTACTAGATTTAGTCCTATTTTTCCTTAGTATATGAGAAGCATGGAAAGAGCCTTTTGATTTGATTATCTTTGTTAAATTCTCTTAGGTCACTTGTAGATCTAAGTGATCTAGAGGATTTAGCTAAGATATATCAAATATTTTCAAATACATGAAGTCTAATTAATCCTAAAGTGCAAAAGTAGCTTGGAGAGGGAGGTTCTCCACTTGATTTCATCTCATTTACTTTCGGCTAGTAAGTATAGTTTGTGATTTTAATTGTTGTTAGTAATTGTTAACCAGCACTCTCAACATCCTTGTTAATTTGTGATAATTTGACCTAAGCAAGTGAATTAACCAAATTGTGATGTGACCTAGGACTTGCTACATACTATAGTAGTTAATTCTAGTTTTATTTGATAATTCTTTAGGCGACAAAAATAGTTAATCACTCAAGTGTTTAATAAATTTATTTTGCTAATTTTTAAGCATGAATAGACAACACCATTGATCTCTAAATAAGAACCCTTACTTAGCACAAAATTTTAACTAAAAGCATGTATTAAAATTATGAACCACAATATTAAAACATGTTCAAGTGAAGAAGCTTAATGTTGAAAGTTCATACTAAAGAAAATTAACAAATGAGAATTGTTCCTATACATCTCAAAAGATGAATGTAAATCATACAATCAATTACATAGATCTAATTCCTACAACCTTGTGATGAATGAAAAGAAGAGACTGTTAAAAAATATGATAAATAAGAATGAGTGACTTATACTTATCTCCCGTGACCTAGATTAATGAGTCCACATATTTTTTTATGGAATCTGAATAGCGAAAAATTTTGTTGTTGATATCAATTTTATAATTGTGAAAAGAATAAACACCATAACTTCTGATGAGTTGAATGTGTGTATATATGTGATGAATGTATTAATTGAGAATGAAAGGAACAATTTATATAATCGAGTGAATAAGACAAATAAGAGTAAACAATCGATGTGAAAGAAATCTTACTTTTTATAGGTATGTTTTTGTCACATAATTAAAATTAAAGTTGGATTGTTGGCACCATCTCTTGTGCTATATATAAGTAATCGACAAAGAACTAATAATGGATATTATTCGTGATATGCACATAGGGGCGAGGAGGACAAACTGACTTGTTGCTATAATTATGAGTGTATGCATTGTCATTCAATCATTTTCAATTAGCTTTAAGTATATTTTCATATAGTGTTAGCATAACTTTCGAACCCTATAGTTTGCATCAATATTGGTTTTAATCATTGTTATTTAAAAGGTAATGGACCTAATCTACCCTCCAAGTAACCACCCACGAGCACTAGACACCCTAAACTAACAACAAGCCCATATTTACACTCAAAGTAACCAAAATGTTTAAAAAATACCCTGAGTGGACGGTCAATCACGTTTGACCGTCAATCTGCCCATGTGGCCACCACGTGGGTTAAAGTTTTGCCACGTAGGATCAATGAACTTAATCTACCCTTCAAATAACCACCCAGGAGCACTGGGCACCCTGAACTAACAATAGACTCATATTTACACTCAAAGTAACCAGAGTGTTTAAAAAATACCCCAAGTGGATGGTCAATCATGTTTGACCATTAATCTGCCCATGTGGCCACCACGTGAGTTATTTTTTTTTTCACGTAGCATGTGACATGTGGGGCCCACATATAAAAAAAAATTTTTCCTCTTGGGGTGGGGTAGTGACTGTGTTGGGGGGAGGGGTGGGGCTGTTTGGAATTGATGAAGATATGAGAGAGAATTGTTTTTTATTAAATGTGGGCCCCACATGACATATCTTACATGGAAAAATTCAACCCACGTGGCGACCACATGGGCAGATTAAATGTGATTGACCGTCCGCTGGAGTATTTTTTAAACACTTAAGTTACTTTGAGTGTAAATATGAGCCTATTGTTAGTTCAGGGTGTCAATATGAGCCTATTGTTGGTTCAAGAAGGTGGCTCCACTAAAGAGGGTTGAAGTCTAGATCTACCGCATGAAGCAATGTCAAGAGTCTCAATTTGAGAATAAGACTTAGGAAAGCGTAATGATGCATCCATGATAGCCATACAATCTTCCACTTCAAAATTCTCAATATTCACACCCACTAACACTGCTTCAACTGGATCACTAACACAAGACGAATCAAACTCTTATTGAACCACATGATCAATCACATCAATGGAGAAACAATCTTCACGTACAAGTGGAGTTCTCATCAATTGGCTCATGTTAAAAGTGACTTCCTCATCGGCTACCCTCAAAGTTAACTCACCTTTTTCAACATCAATCAAAGTTCTAGCGGTTGCTAAGAAAGGTCTTCCCAAGAGCATAGGCATCTCCTTGTCCGCTTCAAAATCTAGGACAATGAAATCGGCCGAAAAAATGAATTTATCCACCTTCACTAGCACATCCTCAATGATCCCTCAGGGATAAGAGATACTCCTATCGGCAAGTTGGAGAGTGAGTAGTCGGTCGAGCTTCTCCCAACCCCAAAGTGTTAAAGATGGAGGATGGCATCAAGTTAACACTAGCATCCAAATCATACAAACCCTTACCCAAGAACTTATCCCTTATGTGACAAGGGATAGAAAAGATCCTTGGATCCTTTAACTTTGGAGGTAGTGGCTTGATCACATCGGTGAAACTCTTTGTTACGGCAACAGTTTCAAACTCATTAAATCGCCTCTTCTTAGTCAACACATCCTTCATAAACTTTGCATACTTAGGCATTTGCTCAATAGCTTCAGCAAAAGGAATATTCACATGGAGTTGCTTGAACATGTCAATAAATTGCCGGAAATTGTTTGTCCTCTTGATTCTTCTTAAGCCTTTGAGGGAATGGTGGTGGTGACAAATACTTAGCTGGTGAGACCTTGGTCTTTTTCTTGTCATCACTACCATTACGATTAACCACTTGCTCTCCAACCACATCATTGGTAGCCTCTTTGACTTGACCGTCCTTTGTTCCATCATCATTAGCAAAAAGAGGTTCCTCATCAATAGCATCAATAACAACCTCATCTTGAACATCCTTTTCTACCCCACTAGGTTGAGGAATATCAAGAAGTTGTTTTCCACTCCTCATGTTGATTGTCTTACACTCTTCCTTCCCATCCCTTCTTGAATTAGGAATGGTGTCACTCGGTAAGGTTCCTCTTTGTGAGGCATTCATTTGAGAGGCAAGTGATAAACTCCATAATTTCACATATTTCACTTCACATTTACCTTGGATTGTACATGATTTTTTAGGATACACAGTAGTAAATATACACAATTTGAGGTGAAATGAACAATACATGAAAAATCATACTTTTGAGATGTTGGGAATTGTTAAGCTTTGTGGGATGCCCTAAAGGTGAATGTGGGTTAAAGCTGACTTGACTTGACTTGTTACAAGGTGAATGTAGGTATTGGGTGCTTTCAAGTTAGTGATGCCTTGTAACTTTGTAAAACAATGAACTTGATGCTTGCTATTTTTCCATATGTGACTTATGTACACTTGATCTACATTTTTCAACTTTTTGAAACAAGTAGCTTGATCCTCTTTTGACAAATAATGCTGCTCAAGTTCTTTGTTATTGAAAGTTGTTTTGGCATTACTTTGCATAACTGTTCTAGTGGGAGAAGAGAACTAGTGTTACATGTGATTGATGCGGTGAGATGTGAGAACTCAACATGAATCCAGTTTGGGGGACGCTTCCTCTGCCTTCTAGGAGTTTGTCGTAGCCAAGTTTCTGTATAGGATTTGTCTTCTCAAATTTCTTTTAGGTAGTCACTTCTAGGACTTTCAGGACCTTAAGTAGATGCTCTTAGGATAATGTGTTGTTGGTGGTGTTTGCTGAATGTTTGTTGGGCTTTGCTTGTTTCTTTTGAGCCACTGATACCTCCTTTTATTGACATTACCTGCTGTATGGCATGCTTTTATTGATATATGCAGGTTTTATGCAATCTTTCTGGCAGTACCTTTTCATATTTGCTTTGTCTGCATCATGTTGTCTCTTCCTGTTTTTGCATCACAGTGAGGACACTGTCTGGTTTTGGTTTGGGGGAGAGCTAATCACTTTTGAAACTTTTTGGCACTATGAATAAATTCTTTTTGTAAATAATAAGTGCACAGGGTATAATTTTTGTTTTGGATGATGAAATTGTGAGATTTACACACCATACTTAAGTTGTTGCTTTCGTTTTTGATGAGTGGGCTATAAGTTCTCTTGAAATTTGGTAGAAAGTTCAATTGTTACAACTAGTTGAATAACTGTGGGGTATATGGAAAAATAGATATGTATGCATTACATAACATGAGTTGTTACATTAAGGCAATTTTTTTCCTGATTCTAATGAGTAATTTGCGCACATTGGAGGTTAGGGTGTATTTGGAAGCGTTTGATGAAGGAAAATTTGCAATAAACCAAATATATGCATCTGTTTTCATTTGAAAAATTTCAAAATTCCTTTTGGAAAACTTCAACATTTTTCACAAATTGCATATAACTTTGAAAAATGATTGAGGCAGTTTTTAAATGCGATTGGGCCTTTCAAGCCATCCTTGATAGTATCTATCCCATTTGCACCCTTTTTGAGCCTTATAAAGAAAAACCATGTGAAATTTCTTTTTGAAACCCACATTGAACTTAACCCTTACATCCCGAAAAACCATGAACTACCTGAATCTTGAGATAATTGACATTTCATTAGTAGTGAGGATTTGTACGGTTGCTAAAGGTGTGTAAATGCAAGTACATTGTAAAAAGGGAAATGTTGGTTGTGAAAGAAAACTTGTACTCCTAAGTCAAGAAAGAAAGAGAAAAAGAAAAAGAAAAAAAAGAAATAGAAAAAAAAGTATGAAAAAAAAGTGTTGCAATAAGACTAGGAGTACAAATAATCAATTTGAGACAAGTTTGGGGGAATTTTGGAGCTTTTTGGAAGAAACTTTTGTGTATGAGTGCATGGAATGAAATGTTATTTATCTCAAGATATTTGAACTCCTTTTTCTCATTCTTTCAAATAGCCAAACACTTAAAACACTCAGCCCCATTACAAGCCTTAAAAAGTCCTCTTGATTTTGATTTTATGTGATAAAGGTTTAAAGTGGAGAAGAGTGAAAAAAAGAATGAGAAATTTGAAAAATGACAGCATATTCAAGATTTGAGATTATTGCAAAAGGACTAGAGGACTTGGAAGAATTCCCTTAACCTCATCACACACACACCTACTCATTTAATCTTGAAAAACTTGTTTTTAATGTAGCGAAACATTTATCATTGCATACATCCTATGTTTTCCATACATCAAATAGTGATGGCAACATATGAGAACAAGTATTTCAATCAAAAAAAAGTGAGCTTATAGTCAACTCCGGAATTGTTTTTGAAAATTTGCTTGAGGACAAGCAAGGACTTAAGTTTGGGGGAGTGATAAACTCCATAATTTCACATATTTCACTTCACATTTACCTTGGATTGTACATGATTTTTTAGGATACACAGTAGTAAATATACACAATTTGAGGTGAAATGAACAATACATGAAAAATCATACTTTTGTGATTTTTGGAGTTGAATTGTATATTTTTAGGTGTAAGAACTCATCAACCCTTTTTCTATTTCATATAGGAAGAGGTGGTCAAGTCTTGAAAAGAAGAAAGATTCAAGGAGGAAGCTCAAAAGAAGCAAAAAGAGTAGAAAAGCATTTTGGAGCCAGAGGGGCGCCACCGGGGCGCCCCATGTATCAGATGTCAAGCTTTCTGTTCTTGAGCCCCAGGCGCGCCCCGGGGCTCCACCAGGGCCCCATCCTGAAGCCATGCGTTTTGATTAGTATAAAAGGCATTTTTAGGGTTTTAATGAGGGGGGCCTCCACACATTTGAGAGAACGAAAAATGTCACTTTTTGGGAACACTTTTGGGAGTCTTGAAGAGCTTGAAGAATCTTGGGATTGCTTGGGATTCAAGTGGGGAAGCTTAAAGAGATTTGAGCATCCTTCATTTGTGGTTGTATTTTCTTCCCTCTTCTTCATATCTCTTCAATGAACTTTTTCATAGTTTTAGGGTTTGTTTTATTTACATTTATGTGTAACTAAAACCCTAATCTAGGGTTGTTATGAACCTATTTATGGATTGAACCATCTACTATCTCTTTCTTTAAGTAATTAATGAAGTATATGTGTAGCTTTTATCTTGCTCTCTATTTGTTCTAAGTGCTTGATCACCACTTAATTAGTTAAATGGAATATGACTTGGGAAAGTGTATTTTGTTTTAGAACTTGGATAAAAGCATGTTAGACTTGAAGTTTATGGTTTTAAATGGAAGGTTTGTTGATAACATAGAGATATAGTTATTGACCTAACATAGTCATAATTAGGGTGATTGAGGAAAGAGCTAGCATTTATTGTGACAAGAGATTGTGCAATAAATGCTAGCATAAATTTGATCTTGACTTGGGAAAGCTTTTTCAAATGATTTTGAACCCTAGACTTGCACATATTTTCATTTAATCACTTAAAAAGGAGAGGGAAACTTTGGTTCATGAAGTAAATAGGGGATTAGCAACCCTAGGCCTTAATTATTATTGTTAACTCGTGTTGTGAAACTCCAACTCTTTTTACATTTATATTTCAAACTCTTTTCTCACTTGACAAATCAAACCCTCAATATGTTTTTACTTAAGACAATTAAGTACACAATTAGTGCTAATCACTTTGTTTAAACAACAATCTCTGTGGAACGACAACCCTCTACTATACTATTTTTGACGACCCGTATGCTTACGGAAGCGCACCAAATCTGCGTTAAGTCAGCAAGTTGTGCTATCTATATTTCAATATTCCTGATAGAAGTCTCATGACTAGCCGTTTTGGCATCATTTTGAGCATTATACACCCGTTGTACTTCTTGTCCGGCTATGATCTGAGCAAGCATTTTCTCCACCTTAGATTCTTCCTCCTGAGGAGGTACTTGTCTAGGTTGATTTTTGAAAACCAGGTGGGTAAGATATGAGCAAGCATTTTCTCCACCTTAGATTCTTCCTCCTCAGGAGGTACTTGTCTAGGTTGATTTTGAAAATCAAGTGGGTAAGAGGCCTTAGTACCAGAGGACGATGATGCATTCACATTTTGCCCTTGACTCCAGCCGAAGTTGGGATGATTTCTCCACCTCGGATTGTAAGTCTGAGAATAAAGATTGTTCTGAGAGTTCTGTCCTCTTCCCATATAATTCACAGATTCTGGAGTTGCATAGAGAGGACAATGATCCGGTAGATGCACATCATAACACTGTTCACAGACAACCGGAGTAGACTGAATAGCTTGCACCTCTTGAGCACTACTCTTTCTAATATGAGTTTCCAACACATCAAACCGCTTGTTGAGTGCAGAGAGGATAGATGCGAACTGGGCAGTAGCGGTATCCTCCTTAGGAGCAACAGAATATTGAGAAGTCCTCTTATTGGTCCCTTGAGAATTGTTGGCCGATAACTAATCTAACAACCGAAATACTTCATTCACTGGCACATTCTGATACCCACCATTCGTGATAGAGTCCACCATTGCTCTAGACTGAGGATTAAGGCGAGTGTAGAAGATTTGAATAATCAACCACTTGTCCGCTCCATGATTAGGACATTGTTTCATTAACATCTTATACCTATCCCAAGCAGCATAGAGAGTCTCATCATCATGTTGCCTAAAACTCAAGAACTCATCCCTAGCCTCAACAAATTTGTCATAAGAGAAAAACTGAGTCCGGAACTTAGCTTCAAGCTCATTCCAAGAGGTAATAGACCCTTTCGATAAGTTGTTGAACCACTCCCTAGCCTTTCCTTGCAGAGAGAAAGGGAACAAACGCAATCGAAGAACATCAGCTGGAACCCGTTTCTGCTTGAATAATTCATATACCTCCAAGAAAAACATCAAGTGTTTGTTGGCATCCTCATTGAAAAGACCATGAAACATCCGATGCATTTGAAGCATTGTGATCATCACCGGCTTGATTTCAAAGTTCCTTGCTTGCATATCCGGAATCCGAAGGCAAGATTGGGTTCCTCCCAAGTTCCGAGTGGCAAAATCATTGACTGTAGCACGATCATACTCATCCTCTGTCATAACTGCAGTTTCAACCTCAATCTCTTCCTCAAGATTCACTAACCCTTCAAGTACTACTTCCAAGTCTCCAAACTCAATGCTTTGCATACACCAAGAGAAGAGTCCCTACAAGCAATACTAAATCACACGTATCACAATAAACAAAAGTGAAAATAAGCAAGGCAACCAAGGTAAAGCTATTTCTAACACCTAAGGTAGCTAGAAAAAACAAAACACTAAGTTACCACAAGATAAGGAAAGAGGTTACTTAAAAGCAATTAATCACACAATTAAGCTAATCAACACAAGAAAATAAACTTTTTCCTTAAGCTACAATCCCCAGCGGTAGCGCCATTGACTTAACGCGGATTTGATGCGCTTCTGTAAGCGTACGGGTCGTCAAGTGTAGTATAGAAAAAAGTGTCGTTCCGCAGAGATTATAGTTTAAACAAAGTGATTAGCACTAATTGCATGTCCAATTACCTTAAGTAAAAACATATTGAGAGTTTGTTGTTCAATTAAGAAAAGAGTTTTTAATTTTGAATGCAAAGAGAGTTGGAGTTTCAAACACGAGTAAACAATGATAATTAAGGTCTAGGATTTTTAATCCCCTATTTACTTCATGAACCAAGGTTTCCCTCTCCTTTTTAAGTGATTAAATGAAAATATGTGCAAGTCTAGGGTTCAAAATCATTTGAAAAAACTTTCTCTAGTCAAGATCAAATTTATGCTAGCATTTATTGCACAATCTCTTGTCACAATAAATGCAAGCTCTTTTCCTCAACCACCCTAATTATGACTATGTTAGGTCAATAACTATATCTCTATGTTATCAACAAACCATCCTTTTAAAACCATAAACTTCAAGTTCAACATGCTTTTATCCAAGTTCTAAAACAAAATACACTTTCTCAAGTCATATTTCATTTAACTATTTAAGTGGTGATCAAGCACTTTGATTAAATAGAGAGCAAGATAAAAACTACACATATACTTCATTAATTACTTAAAGAAAGAGAGAGTGGAGTAGATGGTTCAATCCATAAATAGGTTCATAACAACCCTAGATTAGGGTTTTAGTTACACATAAATGTAAATAAAACAAACCCTAAAACTATAGAAGAGTTCATTGAAGAGATATGAAGAAGAGGGAAGAAGATATACAACCACAAATGAAGAAAGCTCAAATCTTTCCAAGTTTCCCACTTGAATCCCAAGCTTTCCCAATGATCTTCAAGCTCTTCAAGACTCCAAGAAGTGCCCTAGAAGTGTGTTCTTTCGTGTTTTCCAGCCTCCCTTTGAGTGCCATAAGTTTCAGCTTTTATACCATGTAGAAATCAGTCAAAATGCGTAGCTGAATAAAGTCTTCTCCAGGGGCGCGCCCAGAGCGCGCCCGTTGGCACCGTTTGGGCGCCACGCCCATGGGCGCCAGATGGGCACCGATCGCGCTCCTTCAATTCTCATGCTTCTTTTGCTCCCTTTATTCATCCTCTTGATTCTTTCTTCCTCATATACTTGAGCACCTCTTCCTACACAAGATAGAAAGAGGGTTGATGAGCTTTTACACTAAAAAATGTACAATTCAACTCCAAATTTCACAAAATTATGCTTTCCATGAATTGTTCATTTCACCTCAAATTGTGTATATTTTTATCTATGTATCCTCAAAAATCATGTACAATCCAAGGTAAATGTGATGTGAAATATGTGAAATTATGGAGTTTATCACTCCCCTAAACTTAAGTTCTTGCTTTTCCTCGAGCAAATTTTCAAAAAGATTACGGAGTTGACTATAAGCTCACTTTACTTTGATTAAAATAATTGTTCTCATATGTTGCCATCACCTTTTGATATATGGAAAACATAGGATGTATGCAATGATAAATGTTTCGCTACATTAAAAACAAGCTTTTCAAGATTTAATGAGTAGGTGTGTGTGTGTGTGTGATGAGGTTACGGGAATTCTTCCAAGTTCTCTAGTCCTTTTGCAATAACCTCAAATTATGAATATGCTGTCATTTTTCAAATTTCTCATTCCTTTCTTCACTCTTCTCCATTTTAAACTTTTAGCACATAACTTCAAAATCAAGAGGACTTTTCAAGGCTTGTAATGGGGCTAAGGGTTTTTTAAGTGGCTAGCTATTTGAAAGAATGGGAAAAAGGAGTTCAAATATCTTGAGATAATTAACATTCCATTCCATTCACTCATACACAAAATTTTCTTCCAAAAACCTCAAAATTCCCCCAAACTTATCTCAAGTTGATTCTTTGTACTCCTAGTCTTATTGCAACATTTTTTCCATACTCATTTTCTTCTTTTTCTACTTTTCTCTTTTTCTTCTCTGTTCAGTTTGTTTTTGCAATTCATTCATCATTTCTTGACTTAGGAGTACAAACTTTTCTTTCACAACTAATATTTCCCTTCTCACAATGTACTTACATTTACACACCTTTAGCAACCGTACAATTCCTCACTACTAATGAAATGTACATTATCTCAAGATTCAGGTAGTTCATGGTTTTTCGGGCTGTAAGGGTTAAGTCCAATGTGAGTTTCAAAAAGAAATTTCACATGGTTTTTCTTTATAAGGCTCAAAAAGGGTGCAAATGGGATATGATATCATCAAGGATGGCTTGAAAGGCTCAATCACATTTAAGAACTACCTCAATCATTTTTCAAAGTTATGTGCAATTTGTGAAAAATGTTGAAGTTTTCCAAAAGGAATTTTGAAATTTTTCAAATGAAAACAGATGCATATATTTGGTTTATTGCAAATCTTCCTTCATCAATCCCTTCCAAATACACCCTAACCTCCAATGTGCGCAAATTACTCATTAGAATCAGGAAACGATTTGCCTTAATGTAACAAAACATGTTATGCAATGCATACATATCTATTTTTCCATATACCCCATAGTTATTCAACTAATCACGATCATTGAACTTTCTAGCAAATTTTAAGAGAACTGATAGTCCACTCATCAAAAACTAAAACAACAACTTAAGTATTGAGTGCCATAAAAGGACAACCATAAAAGTATTGAGTGCCATAAAGCAATAGCCGTCTCAAGGTTGAGACTATCATAGTGGCTAGTGGGGTGGATGTTGGCCCTATAAAAGGACAACCACACTTTCGCCTCTTTGGTAAGAGAAGCCTTGGGCAGGTATTGAGTGCGATACTTCGGCTGAAAGCTCAAATGATTTGGCTTAATCAAGGATGCTTCTATCTCACGAAGGGGTTTACGAATATTTTCACTCATGAGCTGAAACTCACACTGCTCGATCTATTTGAGATCATAGAAAACCTTAATGTCCTCTGCCAAAAGGAAGGATCGAACAGTGTGAGTTGAGTCTGGCATTTTAATCTCCTCCCTCAACCCATAATAGTTACACTCATAAAAGTATCTCAACCAGTTAAGAATACCTCGAGTGCGGGTCTCCATCAACTTTCCTAATTTATGCACCTCAGTGGCAACTTGATAAAACTCACACCGATCAGTAAGGGGAAACTCATGTTCTATAAGGAGACCTCTAGACTTGTCTTGTGTTTGTTTCCCTTTATCTTTCCCCTTGGCGGGAGCTAATTTGGGCTAATTTTTGGCCCTTCTTTTTGTCTTTGGACTTACTTGGGCCTTCCCCCACTAATGGTTTCCTTTTGGAGGAAGGAAGGCCCTTTGCCATAGCTCGTGAGGTGGACATGATCTGCAAGACAAATGGAGAGAGGAAAACAAAGATAGACAATCACTTAGCAAACAAATAGACTCAAACCTAGAGAAATTCAAAAGAAAAATGCCTAAAAAGATTCCTAAGAAAAAGGTCCCCCAAACTTGATTCATGCCAACAACTTAGATTGCATCCTCTCCTTCACAAGTAAGTTCCACGCCTAACCTTCTACATCAACAACTAAACAAAGTAATACCAAAGTAGATTTCAAAAACAATGAACTTGAGCAGCACTTATTTTGTCAAAAGAGAAGCAAGCTACTTGTTCAAAAACTCAAAATTGTAGCTTATGGTTAATGGCAATATGCATCAAGTTCATTGCTTTTAAAAATCACATGGTAACACCTTGGAACACATCAAAGTTGACAGTCAAAATCATTCCTTTTTCAAAGCACACAATGTCTAAAGTCTCAATTACCTCAACTCATGCTCATGTCATTCCATATTCAAGTCTCAATCATCACCAAAAACTAATTCTCACAAATTCCTCAACAAGATAGTCCATTGCCATTCAAAACTCTAACCTACTCAAAAGTCTCAAGCATCACACACCTATCTCCGCTTCATGCCACATACCACAATCACTAAAGTCCAATATCTCTCACATTCAATTTATCAAATCTCTATCCCAATCCCAACCACAAGGCCTCATTTCATTCTCAAAGCTCTCACTCATTAGGTATACCTTCACAAAGAACCCAAAACTCATCCAAGATAAGTAATCAAAATTCAAGTTCCCCTTGTTTGTCAAAACTTTAAATTCTAGCCCTAACTTTAACTTTATTCACTCTTTCTTGACTAAACTAAACTAAAAAAAACTAAACCCTAACAACAAAATACTTACAAAAATAGTAAGGGAACAAGAAAATACCTATGGAGTGAGAAATGTGGAGCCAGAAGAAGAAAAATGAAAGAATTAAGGAGGGAGCACGGCGGCCGGCGGGCGGCAAGGTGACAGACGGCGCGGCGGCACGGCTGAGAGAGAGAGAGAAGGGAGAAGTGAGGGTGTGTGGAGAGAAAGTAGAATGGTTGAAGAAGAATGTGAAGAATATAGAAAATGGGTAAGGGTATTTTGGAGGGAGATGAAGAAAGGTGGGATTTTTAGTGTTGGTAGATGAAAGGAAATGGGTGGGTGTGGTGGAAGTAAGGTGAAAAATAGTGTGGAATGAGAGATATGGTGGGGAGTTGCAAGGTTGAAGAAGATGAAGAGCAAGAGGTGAGTTGGAGAAATGGTGATTTTTGAGTTAGAGAGGAAGAAGATGGAGGGTTTGAGGAAGGGAGCTGAAAATTTTGAAGTGTAGGAGGGAGGGTGACTGATTTTAATTTTTTTTTAAACTGGATCTGCACGACCCGCGCCCCATCCGTTCCCAAGGGCGCGGATGGGCGCCAAAATCGGCGCCCGGGCATGCCAGAGGGCGCGCCCTGGGGCGCCATTCCAGGGGCGAGGGCGCCTTCCGCGCCTTTCCTGCGCCCAGGGCGCCGATTTGGGCGCGACCCCTTTATTTCAGCCCTTATTTCAGCAACAAAATCATCCCATAAGTCACAACAAAATATCCAGTCAGGTCTAATTAATTATCCCAACACCAAAAACATTTATCCAAGTGTTACAAATGATAGCTACCAACAATCAAACACCAAGCATGATGAAATCAATTATATCACTCAATTTCAACCACATAAGCATCCATGCCTCATGAACAGCTCATCATCATGAATGAAAGGGGCTTAGGACACAAGAGGGGGGTGAATTGTGTCCTATAAAAAAAGATAAAAATAAAGACACAAACACAAGTTCTTTTATACTGGTTCGGTCTAACTCTTGACCTACGTCCAGTTCTCAATCCCTTGATTGAGTTACACTAATTCACAAGTTTTACGGGCTAACTTGCAACCTTTACAACCACAAGTTTTACGGGCTAACTTGCAACCTTACAACCACAAGTTTTACGGGCTAACTTGCAACCTTACTCACTCCCCCTTACTACCTGCAAGGGTTCAACCTTTACACAAAGGATTTACTACAAAGTTCACTTAATGAACAGATTGTGATACACACTTAAGTACAATGAATGCTCTCAATAAATGTAGAGACTTAAATACAAAGAGTACAAGATGAGTATAATAAGAATAACTCTCAAGGTATTAAGTGCTCATAAGAACTTTAAAGCTTTCTGAATATTCTCTGGGTATTATGCTTGAATGCTCTTGGCTTTTTCTTAATGACTTCGTGTGTTGTTCTTGGTGTCTTCATAAATGATGAAGTTGTTCCTTTTATAGTAGCCTCTAATACACCAGTTGCTTGAGTGGCAATAAGTCCGTTTGAATGTAGTCGTTTAACCCTTGTTACCGTTGTCCTCATTAATGCTCATTAATGCTTAGCAGGGTTGACTTATGCTTTAGTTACTTTGCTCTGAAAAGTAGCTCTGACAATACTGCTCTGCCAAAAGCAATTCTGACATCTGAGCATTTGTACGGTCTCTGACTCTTGTACTTGCTATCGGATGGATCTTGGCTACCGGAAGTAAGAGCTTCGCTCTGCAAGCGTTAGTCCAAGTATGTGTAATACAAAGAGTGTTCACTATCGGAAGCTCATTTGCTATCGGAAGTGAATCTAAGTTCTGCACGCAAATGTTAGTCCAACAGAATAATATAATCAAGTGCAATTGGAAGCGTTTTTACTATGGGAAGCTATTCTACTTAGACTAGGTTCAGACTTAGCGTTCACTTGACTTCCGCTATGTGATTGGACAGAATTTTATCCCTTTAAGCATGTGCAATTGAGCTTAATTAGTATGATTTAATTGATATATTTGATCATTATTGGCATATTTTATTGCGCATGCTTATTGGAATTAATTGGTGAATATTAGCCTTATTTCTTGCATTTTAAGTAACCAAGGGTATTTTGGTCATTTTGATTATTTGACACACACCCTTGGTGGAGCTTAGGTGGAGCTTATGTGGCAAGAAAGAGGCTAGTTGGCAAGGAAAAGGACATAAAGCAAAGATTGCTCCTTTTGGCAAAAAAAAGGAAAAGGCATTTTTGGAGCATCTTTCCAAAAGAGGCAAAATTGGCTCCAACTTCAAATTCAAACTTGGAGGCCTCATTAAGGGTACAAGGAATATTGGGAGTTCATTAAGGCCGCAAGGGAACTTACTAGGAAGCTCCTAGCCACATGCGATGCTTTTGGTAAAAGCATAATGAAGAAGCTTCCAATTGGCCGAATTCACCAAATTCATGGCCACAAATTCCTATTCTTCAAGGATAATTTCAAGCCTCCATAAGAGGTTGTATCATTCCTTCCCTTACCTACTTTTAATTGTTTTTATTCTAAGTGTGGGGGAAGATATTTGTTAGAAAAAAAATAGGATTGTGTTTAGGTTTAAGTTTTAGTATGTTGTTTTAGGTTGTTAAAAAAAAAACACTAGTGCTTGGGTATGCCTATTTGCTTCCGGAAGTCTCACTGTGGAAATAGAGGTTCTTGCATCCGCAAGCGTTTTTTATATCGGAAGCCCTCCACTTAGACTGACTTAGGATCAAAATGTGTTCACTTTGCTTCCGCTTTGGGATGCGATCTTGCTTCCGCAAGCGTCAGTGCTATAGGAAGCATTTTTTGCATCCGATAGCGACTTCACTTAGAATCTAGATTCAGTTTGTCTTCCGATAGTATTTTTGCTTCCGGTAGCAATTTTGCTTCCGATAGCATTTTTGCATCCGATAGGGATGAGACTTAGAATCTGAATGTAGTTGGGCTTCCGATAGTATTTTTGCTTCCGGTAGCAATTTTGCTTCCGGAAGCATTTTTGCATCCGATAGTGAGTTCACTTAGAATCTAAGTCTAGTTTGGCTTCCGATAACAATTTTGCATCCGATAGAGACTAGACTTAGAATCTGCATCCAGTTGGGCTTCCTAAGCATAAGTGAGTAAATATATATATATATATATATATATATATATATATATATATATATATATTTGTGTTAGGTTGTGTTTAGTGTTAGTTTGTGAATAATTCATGCATTGGCCATTTGTATGTTTGGACTGCCCGGCCTTTTATGTTGCTGCCTTGCCTTTGAAATGCATCTTCCTACTTGATTTTCTTGGTCCATTGAGGACAATGCATGCTTTAAGTGTGGGGGGGTGTATTATGTGCTTAAAAGTGGTCTAATTCAAAGCTTTCACACTTGATTTGTGGACTTAATTGACATGATTTTCTTGAAAATTTAGCTTGATCATGGCTCTTGAAAGTGAATGGAATTGTCCTCTAGTGTGTAAGTAGAATTTTTGGAATGATTACTTAGGGCATTGCATGGGGCACTTTTAAGGTATAAAGAGGGTGTTAGTTTCTCATTTAACTTTTCTTAGGGAGGAAGTGACTAATTAGAGTAAGCCATTAAAGTGAGAAGCCTCCAACCAAATTGAGTGGGCCAATAGACTACTTGACCTCCTAGAACTTGTCCTAGCTCTTGTTCAAGATCACAATGCATGACATGATTGAAAATGAAAGGGGCATTTCTTTCTAAACCCTTTTGACCCAAACACTAAGCCACCAAAAATATATCCTTTGATTAACCTCTTTGGGTCATTCACTATTCTTTTCTATCACCTTGACCAATGTTTGAATGAGTGATTATAGCATATGCTTGCATTTATATTAGTCTTGTATTGTTGTATCTTGTGAAAAGCATGTTACAATGTAAGAAAAAGAAAACGGCCGAGAGCCTTAGATGAGGAAAAGAAAAGAAATGTGTGGCCAAAGGCCAAGAAAAAGCAAAGAAAATAAAGGAAAAAGAAAAGAGGCCGAAAACCTAAGTTTTTTAAAAAAAAAAGAGCACAAAGTGCTTATGATGCCGAAGGCATATATATATATATATAAAAAGTGATATGTAGCATGCTTAGTGGAATTGTATTCATTGTATTGCATGCATATGTGGTGGTTACTTGTTCATATTATTGGTCACTGATTACCTTCCATCATTCACCATTCATTGTTAACCTTCCATCAAAACCCTAAAGTCCCCTAGATTTGGTTGTGCCATGCATAAAAGTGGGTGGAGAACTTAGAGCTACTACAAGCTTATGGTGAGGATTAAGTGCATTGAGCCAAAGAGTGATCACAAAGACCCTAGTTAGGCATTTTTCCTAACTTGAGTGAATGAGTGTAAACACTTTATCCGGTGAGGAAAAATCTCAATTGGCACTCCTCCTTATTTCTAGTTGCTTGCTAAACTCGCATTCACTTTGTATTCTTAGATTTGGCCCATGCAAAACTCTAGGGAAAGGTTCAAAAAGATCAACATGTACTCTATGACAATTCCAAGTGCCTTCACTATGCTTAATGATTAAGTTAGTCTTTTTACATGACTTTGCCTGGAGTGCAAAGATTAAGTGTGGGGGATTTGATTGGACCGAATTTTATCCCTTTAAGCATGTGCAATTGAGCTTAATTAGTATGATTTAATTGATATATTTGATCATTATTGGCATATTTTATTGCGCATGCTTATTGGAATTAATTGGCGAATATTAGCCTTATTTCTTGCATTTTAAGTAACCAAGGGTATTTTGGTCATTTTGACTATTTGATGATATTTTATTGTAGGGGGGTCCCACGTGGGCCCCACACACCCTTGGTGGAGCTTAGGTGGAGCTTATGTGGCAAGAAAGAGGCTAGTTGGCAAGGAAAAGGACATAAAGCAAAGATTGCTCATTTTGGCAAAAAGAAGGAAAAGACATTTTTGGAGCATCTTTCCAAAAGAGGCAAAATTGGCTCCAACTTCAAATTCAAACTTGGAGGCCTCATTAAGGGCAATTTTGGAAGCACAATCACTTGGAGAAAAAGGAGAAAGCTTTAGTGATGTATCTAGCCAAGTTCAAGACCACATTCATACACATTTTCACCACATTTCCTAAAATACCCCTTCCCCTTTCATATACTACCTCACGGCCTCTCACTATACACATACACCTCACCATTATTTTGGCAAGCCTTCATCATTCTCTCATTAAACATACATTTAAATCACATTTAGGTGAGATTTGCATTTAATTTGGGTGATAATTCCAAAGTTAATCACCCATATATAAAGCCCTAAATGTGATATTTTGATTCATTCCTTCACTTCCATTTTTCATCTTCATCTTCTTTCTCTCCATTTTCTCTCTTCTTTCCACACACTTCACTTCTCGGCCTCCTTTCATTCTTCCATGGCAGCCTCCATAACCTCACGTCTTCTCCTCATCTTCACCTCCATGAGCTTCGGCTAAGCTTCCTCTCCTCTCTCTCCAAAGGAATGTGCTTGTAGAAATTCAACATTTGGCCTCATGTATTTGTGATGTACTCTTTTAGGTTTCAAGCTAGATGTAAGTTTTTGCCTATGTATGTCCTTGATTTAGGCTTGTATAGGTTAGAATACCTTGATTTAGGTGTTCTACTTAATTGTGGCTTGGAATCTCTCTTTTGTGTTTAGCTCATGAAAACCTAAAGCTATATGTTTGTAATTTCATGACATATATGTGTGCGATTAGCTTATATGTGTGTTTGTGGAATGAATGTGTTTCTTAGGTGCTTGATTAGTATCTAATGTTGCTTAAGGTATGAGTTCAACTTGAAAGAGCATTAGACTTGGTTAATCTAGTTAAACTCTTAAAGATCTCTTAGATTTAAGAGATTTAAAGGATTTAGTTAGGTTATATCAAGTGTAACAAGTATATGAGGTCCGATTAACCAAAAGCACAAGTACTTTGGAGAGGGAGGTTGTTTCTCATCTAATTCTTCACACTTTAATTCGGTCACTTTTATTTTCTTTAGCATATTAATTGTAGTTTGTAGTATAAAAATCAATCTCAAACTTCATTGTTAATTTGCGTGACTTTTCATCCTTGAACTTGCAAGATTTTACCTAGATTGTGAAAAGACCTAGCTCACCACTACTACCTAGTAGTTGAGTTTAGAAAATTTTGATTGACCTTTAAGGCGACATAAAGGTTAAATCACTATGGGATGTGTACTACATCCGCAAGCAATACTTACGTTGTTTTTGCTCTAAGTCATCCGGTTGTGATTTTGCATCTGGTAGTGTTCTAACTTAGGATTTTTAACTTCATCTAATTCTTCCTAAGTGTTCATTATGTTCTTTCATGTTTTAGTCTTCATCAAAACTTAAGATTCTAAAAATGAACACAAGTTGAATATGCATAAAAGGTGAAGGTTAATATGTACTCCCCCTTGTAGACTCTTCAATCTTTCCAAAAACGTAAGCTTTAGCTCTCCACATCAGGTGGTGGTTCAAGTATCAGTGAGGACCTTTCTCCCTACACACAAGGAAAACAAGAACAAAACTACCAAAAACAACCTAAAGTTAGGTAAAACAACAAAATAAAAGACAAGAGTTGAGAACTTGGGTTGCCTCCCAAGAAGCGCTTAGTTTATAGTCCTTAGCTCGACTGTTTGCAGCATCATGTGGACTGAGGGACTGAAATTGAGGTAGCTTGGCGATCAATCTCACCACCCAATAGTGCTTGATCCGGTGTCCATTAACCTTAAACTTCTCCCCACTCCTACTTTCAAGTTCCATTTGACCCTTGGATTGGGTTGAGCCCAAACCCCTTTCTAAAATTTATGTATCAAAAAAAGCTTTCACCACCATAAACGGTCCGGACGACATAGCACAGTTAGTCCTTTTTGTTTTAACAAGAACTTAAATATGAGTTAAGTGTTAAATATGCTGACATGTCGCTAGCTGTGTTAATTATGCTGACATGGTTAGATAACTAGGAAACTTATGTGACCAAGTAAAATATACATTTTGATTTAAAAAGATGGCAAAAAACACTCCACCCCCGACGACGGCGGCACAACTTGAGCCATCGCCAACGTCGATTTCGCTAGCGCCGCCACTGGTAACAAAGCAACAAATCTAGAGCCTATGAAATCGCAAGATCGATCTTTCATTTCTCTACTCTCTCTGGCTAATAAAGCAAAGGCAACAAACTCAGCCTGTGGCGACGCCAACGGCTAACCTAACCTCCACACCGTTTTCGAAGGAGGTTCCACCGAAGCAAGTTAGCTCTAGCCATGGATCAGCGGCAACCGTCTACTCAAAGCTATCTTCGCAGTCTCAAGAGTTTATACTCAGCCTCACCAAAAATGCAATCTAGCACTTTTCCGAGTCATAGGAATGGACTAGCAAATTATTTAAGTGCTAGCAGAACTGGCGCGCGACTTGTTCTTACCCATTGAACCTCCTTCATGGGATCGCCAATCACAAAGGTTGGGTTGTCATCGCTGCCAATTTCAAGATGGCTTTAGTCACATTCCCCTCGACTAATATATTTCTTCCTGAGGTTTAGTTAATGGATCCAATAGGTCAATTTTGACCCCACAAAATCAATTGAGACATCTCCACAATTTTCAAGCTAGCTTATTTATATTATATCTCAAAAGATTTTCACATATACCATTATTTTTCTTCATAATGGTTATTGCCTTTTAGCAATCACAACTCATCAACATTAAATGTTGGCTTATCACCAATTTATTTGCTAATTTTTTAGCCACTTGGTCTCAAAATTTTAAAAGGCAATTTATAATTTATGCCCCCACAATTCCAAATATCTCATATATTTAGAAACTTGGCATATAATACATCAACACTATGTGTTGGATTTAGTCCAAAATATTTAATTCTGGAAACTAGTGGATTTTCTCATTTAACTTCTGCGTATCTTAGCATATACAACAGGAATCCACTGTATACCATATCATTTAGGGTTAAGGGTCAAATCTAACACTCTACTATTGCCAAAAGTTCACCCAACATAAATAAGTATTCGATGGCTCAAATGTAGCACACATCTTTTCAAAAATGGCTCAAATCTAGCATTTCCGTCAACTCTAACGGGTTGACCGTTAAGTTTGACTTGACCATGCCATGTCGCCCGCCACGTCACTCATTTTTGCCACGTGGCATGCCACGTCACCCAATGGGCCCACTCACTATCCATTATTGGGTGACGTGGCGATTGACGTGGCAGGCCACATGGCAAAACTGGTTGACGTGGCGGGCGACGTGGCATGGTCAAGTCAAACTTAACGGTCAAACCCGTTAGAGTTGACGGAAATGCTAGATTTGAGCTATTTTTGAAAAGATGTGTGCTACATTTGAGCCATCGAATTCTTGTTTATGTTGGGTGAACTTTTGGCAATAGTAGAGTGCTAGATTTGACCCTTAACCCTATCATTTATGATATCTCTTGAATATTTTACCCTCCTCACGAGAGTTTTCTAAATTGTAACAACCACAATTCTATGACCTATTTTACGACATTTTTATCACATTTTTTTTTATATTAACTATGTTAGAAAAGAAATTTACTCATTAATAATACTAACATAGTTAGAAAAAGAATTAACTTAATTCATCAAAATAATTTTAGTGCTAATTATGTTAGAAAAAGAATTAAAGTTAATATAATAGCTAACATAGTTAGAAAAATGACTTTTCTAAATTTTCAAAAGATACAAGTTAATAGGCTAACCATGATAGAAAAATAATTAGAGTAACAAATGAACTATCATGGTTAGAAAAAGATTTAATGTAATTTGAAATTAATATATCAAAATAAATATAATTTTAGAATGAAATATAAGATTCACAACCAAAAATCTTTTAGGAAATTATCATTACTGATTCATCCATGTTAGATAAAAATTGACTAACATGGATATTTAAATGCACCTAATAATACCTAATTAAATTCTTTCACAGTTATTTACAAATAAACATATAAACATGTATTAAGAAATAATTACAGTTATCCAGCCTTAAATTATACACAGACATACAATAATCCAAAATAAATTAAAAAGGTTTACAAATTATTAACAAAAATAATTAGTTCTTAGGTCTCCAGATCCTTCCCATCACTCCTGCCCCAATCTAGTACCTGTAAATTGTTCAACCACGAGGGGTAGACCCTGATGTCGTAACTAACAACTGCTCGCCTACGCACATTTTTGCACTATGTGCATGTGCATGTCGACAAGGTGGTGTGTGCTAATGTCGTGTTTGGTGGTGTGTGCTACATGACGTGTTGCATGAACATGTTATCTATTTTCAATTCCAAGTAATTATCAATTACCAAATATTACAGTAGTACAAATATTCATTTACGGACACATCACAGACTCAAAACATCACAACGTCAAACACCAATAATATTGATAATCACAACACCAATAATAATAATCACCATCAAACACAATACACAAGTACACCGATAATATGACAGTTAAATAGGGACTCAGGACTCGATGGTCGATGTACCCTCGCTTGAACCGGGGGCGCTCTCCCCAATAATGTTTTTCTCTTTATTCATTTTAGTCCCTGTTGTATTGGCAAGGGAACCACATTCTGGAAATACATAATTATAATAATATTACTCGGTGTACCACAACCAAATCAGAGATTCCAATCAAAGCATTCCATAAGCACATCAGCAGTAATCATATACCTATAGACTACCTAAATGCTTTACTAACATACACACGCACACAGACAAGTGTAGTAGTTACCTGGTAGCTGGAATTTATTTCCACGACACAATTCAAGCATGACACTCCACCTAATTAACTTCTACCTATAACGTTTATAGTACAATTACTAAATAATAGAGTAAAGCATAAATGTAAAGAATTCCCTAACTACCCCTCTCACTTCTATAAGTTCCTAATTTAAGAGATTCTGTTTATTACTTTTATCATTATTATCATTATCAATGTCATCTACAATATATAAGCATCCAAACTCAATCATATGTACCATATAAAAACCTAAACGAAAAGATGCTCAAATAAAGCAAGCACCCTCAAATAATCAGATTCTAACTCTAATACATGAAAAAAACTTTACAACATCATTCATGCTTCAAAAATCAATATTAAATAAAATCAAATATGCAGCAACTAATGGCAGCTCCTAATAGTCCTCCTAATCAATTTTTTTTAAAAAAACAACATATAAACATTTGTGGGATATAGCAAGTACAATAAGTTAAGAAATGTTGTCAAAACAAAACTTTGCTCACTACATTTTCAAATAGAAAAGTCAACAAATCTTCCATTTCCATGCATATATGTCTCTCTAGACTTCACCAAGCTCAATGCAACCAAAATTTTCTCTTGAGCATTTTAACAAACACCTTGTGTGCAATGATTTTCAAACAATATTTATTAACTTCCCATTTATCAAAACTCTTGCCCAACAATCCCCAAGCACCATATACGACAGAATATTTCATTATAACTCAATCTTAAAACAAAATACAATACTTGATATAAAAATATTTGATTACCAACACATTAAAACCAATACATAAATTGAACAAATTCCTTCATTTTAATGTGTTATCTTAACCCCAAAACATAGAAGCAATTTGGCTCTTCACTCAAAACCTTGCCTAGATTCGAAGAAAAGGGAAGGAAATCGAAAGAGAAACCCACCTCAGATCGCATCCAAGATTGCCGACACGGTCCGAGCTCGCTGTCGCCGGAAGTAGCGCCGGCGCCGCCGCTGACGTCGCTGGGCTTCGCTGGAGAGGAAGGAGAATAGTGGGGAATAATAGAGGCAAGTGAGGAATCGCGTCTAGGACAACAAGGAGAGGAATGATGGTTGAAGTGGAATGAGATAGTGTGAAATATGAAGAAGAAGATGAAGAAGCTTGGGTTTGTAAGGTGTGTGTTTCTGCGGCCATGTTTCAACAAGGAAGGAGAGAAAGAGTGACTACATAGAAAGGTGGAATCTAGGGTTCAAGGCCCAACATGATAATTACAAAACAAGTCCACTAGGTTTTAAGATAATATCAAATAGAGAAAGGAGAAAAATGACTCCTTTGTATATGTATTAGGTTATAAAGAATGAGATGTTACAATATTCTAAATAAAAATTTCCAAAATAATGTCTTATTATTAAAATCTTCATAACTATTTTCAAATTAAAAATCAAATAGTTAATTATTTTCATTAACTTAAAAATGAAAATAAAATATTAACAAATTAACTAAATATAAATTAATTAAAGTTTCTAAATTAATGGCTAAATTTCCTGTATTTATTAATTTGTTTTATAATAAAAAAAATTCAGGATGTTACACTCTAGTTACAATAGAATGATGATTCTGGTGCACCGCCATCTCGTTCGCTCCCTGGTATGCTAACTTGATCTTAGTGATTATTTTGTTATTATGCTTTGATCTAAAATTAGGGTTTCATTTTGTGTTGTTAGACAGTGGCGGCACCGACTGTGGCGGTGGCTAGGGTTGTGCCGGCGGTGGCAGCGCTGACATCCATGTTGGTGGTCGTTGGGATAGAGTAGAGAGGGGAGTCTTGGGGTGGGGTGCGGGTGGAGGCGGAATGTATTTTTTTCCTTTTTTTTAAATCAACTTTATATTTTATTTGGCCACATGAGTTTCCTAGTTATCTAGCCATGTCAGTATATATAACACCGTTAGCGACTTGTAAGCATATTTAACACTGATAAGTCATATTCAAGTCCTTGTTAAAACTATAAGGTCTAATTGTTCTAACGGATCAAACTTGTAAGACCAAAACCTCTTATTTGAAACTATAGGGATTAAAACCGAAATTGCAAACTATAGATACCAAAAGTTATGTTAACCCTTTCATATATTATTATTAATGGTTATGCTATGTCATTAATTGAAGTATTAAGAGATGAACAAACAAATTAAATGATGTTTAAAATTTAAAATATAGTTGGCTATAATAAAATTGTTATCAATCTATATAATAAAAGTGTTCCACCAAAACACTAAAGCAGCTGATCATTATATCTGGCCACAAACACATTTTATTGTTCATTATGCGTTGCTGAAGATGATGCTTTGTTGATGGATATCTTCCTAGATCCCCAATGTAGATATTGTTAGAATCTTAAGTTTTGATGAAGACTAAAATATGAAAGAACTTAGAAAGCAATAGGTGAACATAGAATCCTAAGTAAAAGTGCAACCGGATGTGGACTTACTTCCGGATAGATTAGGACTAGCGCTCGCGGATGAAAGTCTCATCCCCCAACGGCAGCAAGAAATTCACTTAGGAATTAACTTAGTCCATGAGCACTAGATATACAAAATCCTAAGACTAAGTTAAGATTCAACCGGAAGTGAATTTGCTTCCTGTTAGACTTAGACTGGCGCTGGCTGTTGGAATAGATATCCCTAAGCGTCAGTGAAAGTGAGCAACATCCAGTAGAAGTGCTTCCGATAGCTTAGTGACTAGCGCTGGCTGTTGGATTGAATGAACACTGAGCGAGAGTGAGTAATAGTGAACAAAATCCTTCATCCAGCGGATTTACTTCCGGATGGAGAAGTGCTTCCTGATGCAAGGAAGACCTCTTAGACTAAGAACACTCCCACTGCATGTGACTATATGTTTATACTGTTAGACTAACACTCAGTGCAGCACACTCAGTAGAATTGCTTCCGGATGAGAATCTGCTTCCGCAAGCAATCAGAATGTCAGAAGTTGCAGTGTCAGAATGCTTTTGTCAGAGCAGAGGTGTCAGAACTACTTTTCAGAGATAAAGCAAGTCAACCCTGCTATGCATTGATGAAGCATTTATTGGGCAAACGGTAACATGGGTAAAACTGCCATATTCAAACGGCTCTCCCACCTACCAAGAGACAGATTGCTTGAAGACTATATAAAGAGACTCAAACCTCATTTATGAGGTTAACAATTATCTTTGAATACTCTTGAGAGAAGTTAGAGCGAGAAACTAAGAACATCTTCAAGCATTCAAAGCTGCCCAGAAAAGTAAAGAGCATTTAACACATCGAGTGATCATTCTCATCTACATATTCTGTACTCTTTGTTGTTAAGTCTCTTTCTGTTATAAGAGCATTGATTGTACTTAAGTGTGTAACACTATCTGTTCTTTAAGAGAACTTAGAAAAATCCTTTAGTTGTAAAGGTTGAACCCTTGCTAGGTGTAAGGGGGAGTTAGTTAGAAAGGTTACAAGTGAGCCTTGTGTAAAACTTGTAGTTGTAAGGTTGCAAGTGATCCCGTCCAAAACTTGCGGTTGTAAGGTTTCAGGTGAACCCGATTTAAAACCTGAGATAGTGGAACTCGGCCTGGGTGGTTGAGAACTGGACGTAGGTCAGGAAGACCGAACCAGTATAAATCTTGTGTTGGCTTTATTTGAGCATTTATTTTTGTAGCACAATTCACCCCCCCTCTTGTGCATCCATTACCTTCATTTGGTATCAGAGCAGGTCTTTCTCACTCGATTCCAACGAATCCAGAAAGCAAAGATCCAGTAATGGATACAGATTACTCCCTGCCAGATGTCTCTATTCAACCCAACAAGCCTCCAGGCTTTGATGGGTATAACTATCCATTCTGGAAGTTTCGAATGGAGACCTATATCAAATCCAGCGACATCAAACTCTGGGACGTAATCGAACGTGGGGATCACACACCACTGGATGAGGATGGTTTTGCCAAGCAGCGATCTAGGTACACAAATGAGGACTATGCTCTAGTCCAACTAAACTACCGGGCCATGCACTACATCCAGTGTGCTCTCAGCCCTAAAGAGTTTCACAGGATCAGCCACCACAAAAATGCTAAAGATATGTGGGAGGCTCTTGAGGCTGCTCACTCTGGAACCAGGGGAGTGAAAGCAAGGCGAGTTGAGATGCTGGTGGAAGAATTTCACAAGTTCGCCATGCTTAGTCCTACTGAGCCTATCAGGGAGCTGGAGCTCAGGTTCACTCACCTCATCAACAATTTGGCTTCGCTGGGTAAGGACATTCCTGAAAGAGAGCAAGTAAGCAAGATCCTAAAGATCTTGAAAGGTGACTGGATCACCAAAGTAACCATCTTGCAGGAAGTCCAAGGAGAATCAACGAGCTCCATCACTG
The DNA here is from genome assembly GCA_029929735.1 of Mimosa pudica. NCBI lineage: Eukaryota > Viridiplantae > Streptophyta > Magnoliopsida > Fabales > Fabaceae > Mimosa > Mimosa pudica. The sequence continues at coordinate 1,466,962 of JAKELP010000039.1, read as the reverse complement.
CACTATTTGGCTCTCTGGCTGAATATGAACCTACCCTGCTGGCTCAGAGAGCTCCTCAAGCCTCATCCAAGGCCAAAAATCTTGCCCTTGTTGCTCCCAGCAAGGAGATTGATGATGATGATGAGGATGATGAGGAGGAAATGGACGATGAGGAGATGGCTATGATGGTGAGAAAATTCAGAAAGTTCTTCAGAAAGAAAGGAGGCTTTCAAAAAGGTGACTCCAGCCAGAGGAAAGGATACAAGAAGGAAAAGGCCCCTGTGTGCTTTGAATGTAAGAAACCTGGCCACTTCAAGGCTGAGTGTCCCAGCCTGCAAAAGTCAAAAGGCAAAGACAAAAGGAAGACCTTTGTTTCCTCCATCTGGGTGAATAGCTCAGATGACGAAGCAAGTGATGAGGAAGAAGTTGCCAACCTCTGCCTGGTAGCCAGAGAAGATGATGAGGAAGCATCTTCAGAACTTGACCTCACCCACGAAGATAATGAGGTAACTTTCTCTGAACTGCAAGAGGCTTACAATGAGGTTCATGAAGAATTCTCTCGATTGTGTAAAGCCTATAAAGTGTTAAAAACTAAAAAGGAATCACTTGAGTCCAAGGTGGACTCACTGAGTGAAGAGCTAGCGGAAGCTAGAAAGCATCCGATAGTGGATGGCCAGGGTTCTCCACAAACAGAACCCAATGCCCCAACACTTGAGAGCTGCCCTAATTGCAGCAAAATCTCAGCAGAGAAAGACAAGCTGCAAAATGCCCTGCAGAAGTTTACAAATGGCTCAGAAATGTTAAATATAATTTTAATGAATCAAAGGGCATATAGGGATAGAACTGGATTAGGATATACTCCTAGAGGGAAGAAGTGGGTGGAACCAAAAGTAAAGCCCTACTTAAAGTTCTTCCATAAAGCCACTAGTCATAGCTCCTCACCCTTCAGCTTCTGTAACTATTGCAACAGGAAGGGACACTCCACGTCCACCTGTAATGCTAAGAAGCATGGAGCAAGTAGCTCCTACAAATGGGTCCCTAAAGGAACCAAGGCAACAAAGGATCCTCCATCTGCTAAGGAAACTAAGAGAGGACAAGGATCCCGACCTTGGAATCATTCCAAAGGGAAAACCCAAGAGTCCAGAGCCAACTCTAAGCCAGAGGCTCTAAATATTCACAAGCCCAAGGTCAAGGATGACTCTAGACCAAGGGCATTGAAAACTAATGATCGAGGACCCAAGAAAGATTGGGTACCTAAGTTTACTTGATTTTTCCAGGTGTGTCTTAAAGCATCCAAGAACAAGAAATGGTATATTGACAGCGGATGCTCGAGACATATGACTGGAGACAGAGACAAGTTCAAATCTCTGGTGATCAAAGATGGAGCCACAGTAACCTTTGGAGGAAATCAAAGTGGAAAGATCACTGGAGTTGGAGAGGTCGGACCAATGAAAGACGTCTACCTAGTGGACGGTCTCTGTCACAACCTGCTAAGCGTCAGCCAGAGCACAGAAAAAGGAAACTGGGTAATTTTTGATTCACATGAGTGCATAATAGTTGATAAGCAGGATTTAAATTTAGATAAGGCCAACTTAAAATGCAAACTTAAGGCAAATAGAAATGGAAACCTATATACTTTAGACTTATGCCAACAACTAGAAGAAAAATGTTTAATATCTAGTGATGAGAATAGTTGGCTTTGGCATAAGAGACTAGCTCATGTTAATTTTACTCAACTCGACATGCTAATTAAAAAGGAGCTAGCTATAGGTATTCCATCATTTAAAGTAAAGCATGATTTTATCTGTGAATCCTGCCAAAGAGGAAAGCAAACAAAGTCCTCATTCAAAACCAAGAAGAAAGTCTCCACCAGCAGGCCCTTGGAACTAATCCACATGGATTTGGTTGGGCCAGCAAGAGTGAAGAGCTTGGGTGGAAACCTATATGCTCTAGTGATGGTGGATGACTATTCAAGGTTCACATGGACTATGTTTCTTGCCTCTAAGCAAGATACTTTTGATGCTTTTGTTGTCCTGGCTAAGAAAGTGCAGAATGAGAGAGAGCTCAAAATCACAGCCATAAGGACAGACCATGGAGGAGAATTTGAGAACCATAGCTTCTCAGAGCTATGTGAACAAAATGGCATAGAACACAACTTCTCAGCTCCTAGGACCCCTCAACAGAACGGAGTTGTCGAGAGAAAGAACAGGGTTCTGACAGAGATGGCTAGAAGCATGCTCAATGAGAAAGAGGTTTCTCAAGTGTTCTGGGCGGAAGCTATGAGCACTGCTTGCTATATCTCTAACAGAGCCTATGTTCGCAAAGGACTGAATAAGACTCCCTACGAGCTGTATAAAGGGAGGAAGCCCAACATCAGCCACCTCAGAATCTTTGGATCAAAATGCTATGTGCATAACAATGGAAAGGTAAATCTGGGTAAGTTTGATCCAAAAGCTGATGTAGGTATATTCATAGGATATTCCCTTAGGAGTAAAGCATATAGAATATACAACATGAGAACTAGAATTGTAGAAGAATCAATGCATGTTGTATTTGATGAAACTCCTACATGGGGACAATCCACAGAAGATGATGAAATACTGAATCTTCCAAAGTTACCATCATCTTCTTCACCACCAAAAGAAACACCAGCAAGCAATCCTAAGGAAGAAGATGGACTCAGTGATGAACCTAGTGTGCAGACCGTGCCCGATGAGGCACAGTTGCCAACAGCTAGGAGGCATCACAGAGATCATCCTCTTGATCAAGTGCTTGGTGATGTTTCTTCTGGTGTCAGAACCAGAAGACAAGTTCAAAATGAAGTTGAGTTTGGTGCATTTCTATCTCAAATCGAACCAACTTCAGTTGAACAAGCTCTTGAGGACTGCGACTGGATTATTGCCATGCAGGAAGAGCTAAATCAATTTGAGAGAAGCCAAGTCTGGGAACTTGTCCCAAGGCCGTCTCATCAATCCATAGTGGGGACCAAGTGGGTCTTCAAAAACAAACTAGATGAGACAGGTCAAATTACAAGAAACAAAGCCAGACTAGTAGCTAAAAGATATAACCAAGAAGAAGGCATTGACTATGAAGAAACCTTTGCTCCAGTCGCTAGACTTGAAGCAATAAGGATTCTTCTAGCCTTTGCATCCATGAAGGGCTTTAGGCTATATCAAATGGATGTAAAAAGTGCATTTCTTAATGGCTATATTAAAGAAGAGGTGTACGTAGAACAACCTCCTGGCTTTGAGGATCACAAATATCCCAAACATGTGTATAGATTAAAGAAAGCTTTATATGGCCTAAAACAAGCTCCTAGAGCTTGGTATGAGAGACTCAGCAGCTTTCTGCTGGGCAAAGGTTTCTCAAGGGGCAAACTAGATAATACACTATTTATCCTTCACAAAGATAGAGATATGCTAATTGTCCAAATTTATGTTGATGATATTATTTTTGGGGCAACTAATGAAAAGCTTTGTGAAGATTTCTCTAAGACTATGCAGGGTGAGTTTGAAATGTCAATGATGGGAGAACTAACATTCTTCCTAGGCCTGCAAATTAAGCAAAAGAAGGATGGCATTTTCATCTCCCAAACTAAGTATTGTAGAGAGCTCCTCAAGAAGTTTGGGATGGATGAGTGCAAGGAGTATGACACTCCTATGAGCACCACTGCCGCACTCGATGCTGACGCAAAGGGTAAATCTGTCAGCCTGCCCATGTACAGGGGAATGATAGGTTCCCTCCTATACTTAACGGCAAGCAGGCCTGATATTCTATTTAGTGTAGGCATGTGTGCAAGATTTCAAGCCAACCCCAAGGAGTCACACTTAACATGTGTTAAACGTATTTTGAGATACCTTGAGGGAACACAAGAACTTGGTCTTTGGTATCCCAGAGGTAACCAAGAGTTCTTGTGGGCTTACTCTGATTCTGACCATGCAGGTTATAAGACTGATAGAAAGAGCACCAGTGGACAATGCGCCTTCCTTGGTGGTTGTCTGGTGACTTGGGCTAGCAAAAAGCAAACCTGCGTGTCCTTGTCATCCACTGAGGCAGAATATATTGCTGCAGCAAGTTGTTGTGCTCAAGTGCTGTGGCTGAAGAACCAGTTGAGAGATTTTGGCTTGGAGTTCCCTGAGGCACCCATCCTCTGTGACAACACAAGCACAATCAGCCTCGCCAAAAATCCAGTTCAGCACACAAGGACAAAGCACATTGATGTCAGACACCACTTCATCAGAGACCATGTTCAAAAGAAGGATGTCAAAGTGCAATTTGTCCCCACTCAACAACAGCTTGCTGACATCTTCACCAAGCCTCTGGGGGTTGACCAATTTACTTTCATAAGAGGTGATTTGGGAATGGTAAACCCAAATGAGGTGTAACCTTTCATTTATTATACTTGATTGTTTAAAACAATACTAACTTAGGCATCGGAGTGCTAATACGTGTTTTTGCAGGTCCTCAATGTTAAATCTTAAGATTTTGCAACCGGAAGCAAAACCACTTCCGGATGATCATTCGCTGACACTGAATGATGAAACCAAAAGAGCGCCAGCACCAGTCCAAGAGACACGTCACTTCAGAAACGTTTCAACTCCCTCTCTAAGAAGGTGTGCCTTATCTGACTAGATGAAGCGACACATGTCATAAGGTGCGCCGTTTCAATTAAATTTTTACGTTACCCAATGTGCAAACGTTTGGTTTTCATCTGAGAAAGCATGACCATTTTACCCTTAGTTACTTCGCCTATAAATAGGATGTCACTTTTTCACTTTCACTTTTTACTTTCACCACATTCTCTCTGCATAACATACTCCATCTTCATCTGAGTTCTTCGCATTCTTCATAAACTCTTTGCATTTCATCTCCTTTCACCACCAACCCACACAAAAATGGCCGGATCTCATGAAACAAACCCAGTTACAAAGAAACATTCTTCATCCAAGAAACACAAGTCAAAATCTGGGAAATCTCGCCATGAACATTCTGGTAAATCTGGGAAAAGCGATGAACACCGTGATGAACACCATAGGACATCTGGGCAAACCCAGGGACTGGATGAACCCACCCAGAATCAGCCTGGAACAACTGGTCGAGTGGCAAAACAGTCAGTGGTTTCTGGGCATGAGCAAGAGAGGGAAGCCCAGAGAAAAGGGAAGAAGAAGGTTCAGTTCGCTGAAGAACCTTCTTCCAAGAGGCAGAGGGTTGAAGAAGATGATCCCACAGTGTACAGGGATGGGGCATTGGAGCCAGTTGCCGCCAAGTTTGAGACAGTTCAACCCTACTTCAACCATGGCCTATTCATTGACTTAGCCATGATTGATGAACTAGGGTTTCCCCACCTGCGCCCTTTCCTGGAGAAGTATATGGGCTGGCTAGGAATCAACCAGGACTACAATGTCAACGTCCTGCGAGTCTTCTATCAAACTCTCTCTGGCAAAGTGAAGTACAAGAAGGTTGATGGGAAAGAGCAGATACACAGACTCTCCTTCACTGCCACTGTAAGGGGGAGAACCATCAGGTTCAACTGGAGGACACTGAATGAGATCATGGGGATCACAGAGGAGAACATGAATGAGTGGATATATCCTGAGGCGCTAAAGTTCGACAAGGAGGATCTCGAGAAGTTGTATGGCACCACAGGGAAAAAGGTGTCCAAGATGTCTGACTCAAACAGACTCTTGTATTATGTCTTCTCCCGAATTATGACACACAAGGGGGGCAACTTCAACGAGTTCACCCTGATCGACAATCCGTGGTTCCCAAGAATTCTCTCCCACCAGCCAATCAACCCCGGCCAGTTGATATGTCTTGAGCTTCAGCGCTGGATAGTTAATGACAAGTCTGGCTATCTTCCCTATCCCACCATCATTGCCTTCCTCCTTGAGAAGCATCTGATCAAGGCCACATCTGCTGTGGAGGAAGAAAATGTCAAGTGTAAACCAGTGGGAGCAACCAATATTGGGAAGATGGGGATCAAGTACTTGAAGGCCCCTAAGCCCACTCGCTCAGGATCTCAAGCGGGTAGCGCCTCTGGAACTTCAGCCCCCTCGACATCTGGTGCAGGGGATCAGGAAGTGGATTCCCATGCTGGGCCAAGCCGTGCTGCAAGAGTGCCAGCTTCTGTCAAAGCCTTTGCCGAGGAAGTTAAGGAAGAACTTATCTTTAGACTGCCTGAATCCTTGGTAGGCCCTCTCCGTGCTGAGTGTGACATTGGCTTTCAGCGGCAAGGGGAGCGAATTCAGAGGCTCGAAGACAGGGTAGGCCAGATTGAAAACCACATTGCCAGGGTGGATGCAAAACTTGACCTCATTCTCCAGCACCTACAAATTCCCCAACCATCACAAGGTAACCTACCACCACCTCCTCCTCCTCCCCAAAATCCTCCTCCTCCTCCTCCCTCAGGTCACCCTCAACTTCCCCCTCCTCCTCCACCTAACACTCAACCACCACAGCCACCTCCACAAAATGACCATCAATCCCCTCCATCACCAAACAATGAACACCAAACCCAAGACACACCCCAACAATCTCCTAACCAATCACCCCTTCACTCCAACAACTCCCCATCTCCACAAAACTCCCCATCTACACCTCCCTCATCCACTCGCACACCATCCAACCCCTTAGCCGAACACCTTGGATTTCAAACTGCCATTCACCCCCTCAGCCATATCTATCTACGAGATTACCCACGCCTTCAGCAAATCCCTGAGGATCCTCACGTACCCTTTACCCCATTTACCCCACACTCTTCCACTACCTTCACTGAATATTCCTCCACCTATCCATTCGAAGGTCTATTCGTAGATCCTACCTGGTTCCCCAACCAACCCACATCCCCAGATCATACCCTACCTGCCTCTTCCCCAGAATCCTCACCCCAAACTCCACTTAGCCCTGAACCTCCACCCTCCTCTTCCTCTACTCCATCCCTGGCACTCGCCCTTGTTGATGATGACAAAAGGGGGAGAAATGTGATGACCGCTCTTCGCCTATCCATGAACACAAGGGATGTGCTCAGCCAACCATCCCTCTGGCTTGATGAAGACATCATGGCTGCCCTTCGCCGTGCCATGGAATCACAAAGGCTGAGTGGTGCTGAAAGCCTAATAAGAGGAGAAGCCATAAGATTCATGGAGCAGCAGAGGACGACTGAGCAAGGACCACAATTGGAGATGGTTGTCTTTGAGCCAAATGAAAAAACTTCACAGCCTGAGTCATCTTCATCAGAACCTCCTCCAACTAAGATAAGTAGAGAAGTTATTGAGGAGATAATGATGAAGTGGGGACTGAAGAAGATCAATCACCCTCCTATTGTGATAGCCAAGCCTATCCCCTCATCCACTGGGCAAGAGTCTGAGATCCCCTCGTCTGAGCAATCATCTGCCCCTCCTCCCTCATCTGAGCCAGCAGTCACCTTCAGTGAATCTAGAAAGAAGGCCGTAGCCAAGAAGCGGACCAGGAAAATTATTGCCACCACTGAAACTGCTGAGAGTGAGGAAGAGACTCCATCTGACCAACCTGAGCAAGAGACCTCATCTGCTCAAGTTGAACCTGAAACCCCAGTAGTTCAAGCAGTTCCTATTCTAAAGGAGGTCAAGTTGGAAATTGAAGACATGACTCCTGAGGAATTCGAAAGATACGGGTATACGGACAAACTCTCCTTTGGTCAGATGGCCTGCCTCGATGCTGACAGAGCAAGAGCCATGCCCACTCCCTCGATTAGCAAGAGCAAAGGGAAGAGTAAAGGGAAAGGGAAAAGGAAAGCCCAGGAAGTTGAGGAGGATCCCAACTTCCCTGTATGGAACGTAAAAATTCGGGCTGTTCACTACCCCAATGGAGAGGTCGCCTACTTCAATGATGCTACAGGGTTCCCTGGGTATGAAGAAGTAGAGAACATGAAGAGGGCATTCGAGGAGTCTATTGAATCAGAAAGACTCAGACGAGAGAGGGATGAAGAAGAGCTTCAGCAAATAATTGCCCAGATAGACCAGAATGTGCATAAGGCTGAGATCGCCAAACTTCAGAAAGATAGTGAGGAGAGACAGAAGGAGAGGGAAAAGAAAAAGAGACACAAACACTGAACTCCCATTCCACATTTTTTTTTTACTTAGAAAATTTTCTTTTCATGCATATTTTACTCTTGCTTAGTATAGATTACCTGTATATGTTTTGCTTGTATACTCTAACATGTAATCTCTTTCATATCAATAATATTTGTCCAAGTTACTTGTTCTTATCTATTGCCTTTATTTTTATGCTAATTCTTTCGTATGAACTTAATCGATAAAACTGAGTTTGTCATCATCAAAAAGGGGGAGAATGTTAGAATCTTAAGTTTTGATGAAGACTAAAATATGAAAGAACTTAGAAAGCAATAGGTGAACATAGAATCCTAAGTAAAAGTGCAACCGGATGTGGACTTACTTCTGGATAGATTAGGACTAGCGCTCGCGGATGAAAGTCTCATCCCCCAGCGGCAGCAAGAAATTCACTTAGGAATTAACTTAATCCATGAGCACTAGATATACAAAATCCTAAGACTAAGTTAAGATTCAACCGGAAGTGAATTTGCTTCCTGTTAGACTTAGACTGGCGCTGGCTGTTGGAATAGATATCCCTAAGCGTCAGTGAAAGTGAGCAACATCCAGTAGAAGTGCTTCCGATAGCTTAGTGACTAGCGCTGGCTGTTGGATTGAATGAACACTGAGCGAGAGTGAGTAATAGTGAACAAAATCCTTCATCCAGCGGATTTACTTCCGGATGGAGAAGTGCTTCCTGATGCAAGGAAGACCTCTTAGACTAAGAACACTCCCACTGCATGTGACTATATGTTTATACTGTTAGACTAACACTCAGTGCAGCACACTCAGTAGAATTGCTTCCGGATGAGAATCTGCTTCCGCAAGCAATCAGAATGTCAGAAGTTGCAGTGTCAGAATGCTTTTGTCAGAGCAGAGGTGTCAGGACTACTTTTCAGAGATAAAGCAAGTCAACCCTGCTATACATTGATGAAGCATTTATTGGGCAAACGGTAACATGGGTTAAACGGCCATATTCAAACGGCTCTCCCACCTACCAAGAGACAGATTGCTTGAAGACTATATAAAGAGACTCAAACCTCATTTATGAGGTTAACAATTATCTTTGAATACTCTTGAGAGAAGTTAGAGCGAGAAACTAAGAACATCTTCAAGCATTCAAAGCTGCCCAGAAAAGTAAAGAGCATTTAACACATCGAGTGATCATTCTCATCTACATATTCTGTACTCTTTGTTGTTAAGTCTCTTTCTGTTATAAGAGCATTGATTGTACTTAAGTGTGTAACACTATCTGTTCTTTAAGAGAACTTAGTTAGAAAAATCCTTTAGTTGTAAAGGTTGAACCCTTGCTAGGTGTAAGGGGGAACTAGTTAGAAAGGTTACAAGTGAGCCTTGTGTAAAACTTGTAGTTGTAAGGTTGCAAGTGATCCCGTCCAAAACTTGCGGTTGTAAGGTTTCAGGTGAACCCGATTTAAAACCTGAGATAGTGGAACTCGGCCTGGGTGGTTGAGAACTGGACGTAGGTCAGGAAGACCGAACCAGTATAAATCTTGTGTTGGCTTTATTTGAGCATTTATTTTTGTAGCACAATTCACCCCCCCTCTTGTGCATCCATTACCTTCAGATATCAATATATATACGAATGCTTCTACTATTACTCTTTCAGTTTAAAATTTCTCTGCTGTAACAAAAGCATTTTGCTATGTTCCACTTTAATTGTGGATATAAGTGTCCATTATTGACTATTCTTTTTTACCAATATTATTGACTATATATTTTGACAAAAGGAGTTTCATTCCAATAGAGAGACAGAGAAGGAGACGTAAGACTATTATAAAAATAAACAAAATAAAAAAAGAGAAAGAAGAGGTACACAAATAGTGTAGGTCCCTCATATGATAATGGGATGTTTCAATTTTGGCTCAATAGGTTGATTTCATCAGTTCAGAAGTGAGAATTTTGTAGAAAAGCACCAACTAAAAGATGTTGAGTTTAGTATAAGAAAATTATTCTTTAATGATGTGACAAATTAAAGTTCAAGCCTCTATCAATGGATAGGCGCTTACATTTATTACCCAATCGTGCCACAAATGAGAATGCCTCCCATTACAAAGTAAACATGTTAAGTAAGAAAAAATGCAATTAAGTGTTTGATTATTTCTATTCACATTCAGTTGGGAAAAAATAATTATTTCTATTCACAACGGATCTATGATTAGTGAGTTGATCGTCCATTTAACTTACAATTATTTTCTTATAACCTCATATTTTAGTCAGAGGATGATCAAATGGGTTAATAATCTTGAAACTTCTACATCTTGATTGTGTGTGTGTAAATCCAAAAAAAAGATTTCCTCTTTTTTCATAGGTGGAAAATTAATTGATTCAAAAACTGATACCAATGTTAACAGCCATTTGTTTCTCTCGGGTTTGATGGCTATGTACGAAAGAAATAAAATAGAATCACCTTGAAGTATTGGAAACCATGTAAGATAATAATAGCATTGAAGATGAGGCCTATAAATAGAGGTAAAGTGGAAGTCATTTGTTCCATTGAATCACAAGCAAATGTGATATCACTTCCTCCCTTATATTTCTTCTTGTTCTTGTGTTTTTCTTCTTCATCTATTTCTTTTCTTCTATATTTTTATAACACGTTATCAGCTCAAAACTCTAACCAATCAAGGTAGACTTTTATATGATGTTGCTTATATTATATATATATGTAATACATATATATAGTATTATTATAATAATATATCATTTACCATTCACATTTATTTTGTCATCTTATATTATGCAATTTATCCGGTCAATATTATGTCATTTATTATTTATCTTTATTTTGTCAGTTTATTTGATGGATTTTGTTATTTATCCCTTTTTATTTTATATTATGCCTTTCATTTAAATTGCAACTATATATTATGTTTGTTATGTTATTTATTTTTATAATATTATATGTTATTATACTTCTATTTCAATTTTTGTTATTATTCATCTCTTCATCAATATATTATTTCATATTGTTATATTGTATCATTAATGTTTACATATATATTGCACACACATATATCATATTATTAATTTCAACATTTTGTATTTTTGTTATATAATCTCACTATTTACAATTATTTGAATGTGTGCATTGTCTACATAAGTTTAATTTATGATATAATGTGCTGTGAGTATTCATGTTTATGTTATGTCATGTTTATCCGAATTATTTTTGTTATATTAATTTATGTTATTGTTTTAGTTTATTTCATGACAAATCTTACCAAACTCGAGTTTACTGCTCTTGACATAACTGGGAAAAATTACCTATCTTGGGCGTTGGATGCTGAAATTCACTTTATTGCCAATGATCTTGAAAATGCAATTTTAGTTGGCAAAGAAGTAAGTGATCAAGATAAGGCCAAGGCCATGATTTTCCTTCGTCACCATCTTCATGAAGGGTTGAAAGCTGAATACTTAACGGTAAGAGATCCATTAGAATTGTAGAATAATTCAAAATACAGATATGAACATCAAAAAATGGTGATCTAACCAAAAACCCATTATGGTCGAGGTCATGGTTGCAGATGTTGTCGTGGACTCGTGGTCGTGGTCGAGGTCGTGGTCGCGGACTTTTCCGTGGACGTGGTCGAGGTCGTGGTCGCAAATATTGCCATGGACGTGGTCGTGATCGTGGCAAGGGATGTGGAAATTATCGCAAACATAGTAATGGAAGTAACAATTTTAGTTCTAATGCCCACCAAATTTATCTTTTCCATTTTTTCAGTTTTTAATCTATTGTTTATTTATTTGATGATTTGTTTTTACTGGGGACCGGCAGCTAGACTGGTCCGGAAGGTGTTCAACCCGGCAAGGAATCAACCCGGAATATTCCAGGGTTGGCCCGGCCGATTGAACCAGAAACCGGGAGCCGAACCCGCGACCCGTTTTGCTTTTGCAATGCAGCAACATGAATGATGCCCATTTATACCTGCTCTCTCCGTTTCCTCTTGTACTCCTGCCCGATGTGGGACTAATATTCTTTCCCTTTGCTAAGTCAGAAACCCACCTTCCCTCTAAAGTCTAAACCAAACAATGCCTTGGCCTTCTTTTTCTTCTTCTTTGTCGTCTCTAATATCTTTATATCAGAGTTTATTTTGTGTATTTGTTTGGCCAAAAAATAAATAAAATAATTGTATATTTGTTTGGCCAAAAATAAATAAAATAATTGTATATTTGAATATTTAATATCAGAGTTTTGTGTTAAAATTATTTGTGAAACTTGTAATTTCACCCTATACTTGATCTTAATATTTTGAATGATTTTAATGTACCGATTGAAGGATTGTAAGGAATTATTGATGAACATTCTCCATTTTGATGTACTATACTCTGGAAACATTTAGATTTTTATTGAATACTCTTATAAATTAAAATTAATGTTGGTTTATTGTTATTAATTAATATATTTTTTAATTATTTTAATATGGCCGGTTGAACCAATGGTTGACCCTCGGTTGAACCTTTAACCCTTGACCCTCTGCCTTAGTCGGGTCGACCCCCGGTTCGAGTTTTAATACCTTGAGGGAAACAATACATCACAATTTGCCTAACCAACTCTCCCGTTATTCTCACTCTTATATTACTCTTGCCTCAACTTCCACATGAGGTTCCTTTCACGTGAGCTTCTCCTAAATGTCACTTTATTCACGCCTTCTTCACCACTAGGCGTATCCTCTTGGGCCTCCTCATGGGCCCCAGGCTGATGGGCTGTCATCACATGGCCCCCCTGTAAGGTAGAGACCTTGTCCCCAAGGTTGAATAAAGGACAAGTCCTTTGAAATTCTGTAAGTAATTCCCAAGTAGGTTGTTCAATGCCATCCCACTGAATGAGGAGCTGAATCTGCCACTCATCTGCTATCTGTATGGTCCTGGTGTCCAGAATCTATTGAGGCTGCACAACAGGGCCTTCCGGCTTAGTCAAGAAGGGAAGTGGAACATATGGAGTAACCTCTGGTCCTTCATACTTCTTGAGCATAGAAGCATGAAACCCGGGATGGATTCTGGCATGTTCAGGTAACTACAGTCTGTATGCAACTTGTCCGATCTTATTAGTAACAAGGAATGGGCCAAAATAGTGCATGGCAAGTTTAGAATGCTTTTGCAGAGCCACAGAATGTTGGCGATAAGGTTGGAGCTTCACAAAAACGAAATCACCTTCAGCGAAACAGGATTCAGTATGATGCTTATCAGCAAATCATTTCATTCGGTTTTGAGCCTTGAATAAATTTTGCTTCAGCTGTACGAGAACTTTGTCTCGGTTGGTTAACATTGTTACCAAGTCCGGGGGAGAGTCGGTCATGCATTCAGCTGGAATCAAAGAATGTGGATCCCTGCCATAAACCACCTTAAAGGGGGTCATTTGTAAAGCAGTATGGTAGGAAGTGTTATACCAATACTCTGCCCATGGAAGGAACTCGAGCCACTGTCGGGGACAATCATAAACAAAGCAACAAAGATACATTTCCAAACACTTATTCAAAGCTTCAGATTGGCCATCCGTCTATGGATGATATGCAGTGCTTATGTTCAAAGTAGTACCATGAAGTTTAGTGAGATGCTGCCCAAAATGACTCATATAAACCTTGTCCCTATCAGAAACTGTTGTTTTAGGGAACTCATGCAATTTCACCACAGAATCCAGAAAAGCTTCAGCTACATGCTGACTAGTAAAATTAGTCCTAAGTGGCATGAAATGAGCATACTTAGATAGTCTATCGATAACCACAAAAATTACAGAATATCCCCGGATTAATGGTAAGGCAATTATAAAGTCCTTGGCGATATCATCCCATATTTTGAGAGGGATGGGCAGTGGAGAGAGCAAACCTGCTGGTTTCGTTTGAAGGCTTTTTGCTTGCTGACAAATCAAACATTGCTGGATAAAAGTAGCAATATCCCGGTGCATTCCCGGCCAATAAAACTGGGCAGTAAGACGGTGAAGGGTGCGCACCACACCAGCATGTCTTCCTAACGAAGAGGAGTGATATTCCTGTAGTAATTTCTGTATAATCTTAGTTTCATCAGAGGGAATCACCAGTTGGCCCATCCAATACAACAAATCATTTCTACTAGAAAAACCAATCAAGGACTGGGGCTGAGACATGAGTTTCTCAATCTGAGCTTGAATGTACTCCGAATTCTTCAGAGAAGTCACTATCTCCTCTAAGAAAGAAGAGTTTACTATAAGCAAGTTCATATGTGTGGCCCTTGACAAGGAATCAGCTGCCTGATTATTCCTTGCTGGGTTATATTCGATTACAAAGACATATCCCAACAACTTTGGAAGATATGCTTCGTGTTCCAGAGTCTAGATTACTTGACCATTCAGATGCTTCAAACTCTTCTGATCTGTTCGAATGACAAAACGATGGCAAAAAAGGTAATGTCGTAACTTGGCCACAGCTGGGTAATAGCATATAACTCCCTGACATATGCTGATTGAACCTGCATCCGGGTTGAAATATGCTTAGGAAATAAGCAATGGGGTGATTGTCCTGAAATAAGCAAAGAGGTCATCACATATAAGCAAAATACAAAATTAAAAAAAACACACACCCACTCTTAGGCATCTATAGCAACCAAAACCTTGTCTACAATATACCAAGTTGTTATTCAAGCACCATAAATGTTGGATATTATTTTTGAAACTGATATAATTAAACCCAAGAAGCTTCTTCATCTGTCACATTTTTCCATTTGACTAAAATTTCATTAACAATTCTACCCTTCTTTTGTCCCATCCTCTTATTCAAAACACATTCAGGTTCCAAAGTAGGGGGTAATTCAGGCCAATTAGGAGGATGCCGAGGAGCAACAGCTGGATTTGGACAGAGTTCAAGCAAAGATATATGAAAGGTAACATGAATCTTCGATTCTATAGGCAATTCTAATCAAATAAGCTACATTTCCCACCCTTGCCAAGACCTTATAATGTTCGAAAATCTGTGGAGCTAACTTCTAATTACTCCGAGAAGTCACTGAGATCTTGAAAGGGATGGATGCACAAGAGGGGGGGTGAATTGTGCTACCAAATAAAACAAACAATAAAACACAAGGATTTATACTGGTTCGGTCTACCTGACCTACGTCCAGTTCTCAACCACCCAGGTTGAGTTCCACTATCTCCAGGTTTTACAAACGGGTTCACCTGGAACCTTTACAACCGCAAGTTTTAGACCGGGATCACTTGCAACCTTACAACCACAAGTTTTACACAGGCTCACTTGCAACCTTCCAACTTACTCCCCCTTACAACCTGCAAGGGTTCAACCTTTACAAATAAAGGATTTTCTAAACTTAGTTCTCTTTAAGAACGGATAATGTTACACACTTAAGTACACTTAATGCTCTTAATAAATGAAGAGACTTAACTACAAAGAGTACAGGATAAGTAGATGAATAGAACTCTCAATGCGTTAAATGCTCTCTTGCTTTTCTGGGTAGCTTTGAATGCTTGAATGATATTCTCAGTTTCTCGCTCTAGATTTCTTCAAGATGTCAAAGTTATCTTCATAAATGAAGATGAGCTTCCTTATATATGTCTTCAAGTATTCTCACTCTTGGTAGGTGGCATAGCCGTTTGAATATAGCTGTTTATCCCAAGTTACCGTTGGCTCATTTAATGCTCCATTAATGCTCAGCAGGGTTGACTTTGCTTTATCTCTGAAAAGCAGTTCTGACAACTCTGCTCTGCCAAAAAGCACTCTGACACTGCACTGCTCTTGCTGAACGTTCTGACATTCTGATTGCTTGCGGAAGCAAATCCACATCCGGAAGCAACATCACTCAGTGCTGCACTTGAACGTTAGTCTAGCAATATATTAACACATAGTCACATGCAGTGGGAGTTCATTTAGTCTTAGGGAGTTCTCTTACTTCCGGAAGCAATTCCACATCCGGAAGCACTCCTACTGGACGTTGAGTTATGGCTTAGTGTTATACTCACTGACGCTCAGTGTTACCTAACCCAACAGGCAGCGCTAGTCATTAAGCATTCGGAAGCAAATCCACATCCGGTTGCATCCTAACTTAGTCTCAAGGATTTTATACATCTAATGTTCCTAGACTGAGTTATGACTTAGTGTATTACTTGCTTCCGCTGGGGGATGAGTCGTTCATCCGCGAGCGCTAGTCCTAGTCCATCCGGAAGTGAATCCACATCCGGTTGTACTCTTACTTGTGGTTCTATATTAACCTGATTTTGTCTAAGCGTTTAACTTGTTCTTTCATATTTTAGTCTTCATCAAAACTTAAGATTCTAACATTCTCCCCCTTTTTGATGATGACAAACTAAGTTATCTAAGTTATCTTATCACGTTCATATTGAAGGAATTAATCAAATAAGAACACACATATGAACTCAAGGATAATCTTCATTAATAAGCAAGTTGATTACAAGTTAGAAATATAACAACAATCAAATTTACAGGTAATCAGATAACTATGCATGAAAAAAATATGAAAAGAAAAATTTCTAAGTTAAAATGCATGGGGTTGGTTGGGGTTTACAGTTGGTGTCTCTTTCTCCTTTCCCTCTCTTTTTGCCTTTCCTCATTCTCTCTTTGAAGTTTGGCTATGTGGGCATCCTTCTCGCTCTGGTCAATCTGAGCAATTATGCTCTGAAGCTCTGCCTCTTCCTTCTCCCTTCTGAGTCTCTCAGATTCAACGGATTCCTCAAAGGCTCTCTTCAGATTTTGAACTTCTTCAAACCCAGGGAACCCAGTTGCATCGGAGAAGGGAACGACCTCTCCATTTGGATAATGGACAGCTCTTATCTTTACATCCCACACAGGAAAGTTGGGATCCTCCTCAACTTCCTTGGCTTTCCTTTTCCCTTTGCCTTTTCCTTTGCCTTTTCTTCTTTCTTGGGAAGCCTTGGCATTTGCTCTTTCAGCATCGAGGCAAGCCATCTGACCAAACGTGATCTTGTCAGTCCATCCATACCTTTCGAACTCTTCAGCAGTCATATCCTCTATTTCCAGCTTTACTTCCTTTAGTGGCGGAGGGGCATATGACTCTTGAGAGGGTGACTGAGTCTCAGACGCACCTTCAGCTTGAGCAGATGCAACCACTTGCTCACTCATAGTATGCTCAGATGTACCAGTACCCTTCTTGGCAAGATGCTTTTTCCTAGATTGGCTGTAGCTGACCACTGAAGGAGGAGGAGCAGAGGTTGGCTCAGATGGGGGAATTACTGGAGGAGGAGGAGCAGGGGTTGGCTCAGATGGAGGGATTACTGGAGGAGGAGGAGAAGAGGTTGGCTCAGAGGGAGGGATTGGCTTGGCTATCACAATAGGTGGATGATTTTGCCTCTTCAACCCATACTTCATCATGATCATTTCAACAATATTTTGGCCAGGCACAGAGGGTGGAGGCTCAGGAGATGAGGGCTCTGGCTCAGGTTCTGGCTCAGCCTGTGGGATTTCATCAGGTTGCTCAACCAATACCATTGCCCACTTTGATCTTTGCTCGTCTGAACGCTGCTGTTCCATAAAGCGGATGGCTTCCCCACGGATAAGACGTTCAGCACTACCCAATCTCTGGGAATCCATGGCTCGACGGAGGGCAGCAGCTATATCCTCATCTAGCCATAAAGAGGGTTGAGTTAGGATTTCTCTCCCCCTTTTGGCATCATCAAGAAGGGCGAGGGCCAGGGAGGAAGGATTGGGTGATGTGAAGGGTGAAGGTTCAGGGCCATAGGTTCTGGGTGGTGAGGTTGCGGGTGAGGTTTCTGGTGAATGAGTGGGGCTAGGGAACCAGGAGGGATCTGTGAATAGGCCATCGAAGGGGTAGGTAGAGGAATAAGGGGTGAATGGTAAGTGGTCCTCAGATAACCTCTGAAGCCAAGGTACTCGGCCAGTTGGTTGAGATTGGTTGGGTTGGTGGATTGTGAGTGGTTGGGGGAGTTTTGTGGGTTAGATGAATTAGAGTGGCTAGGAGAGTGGTTAGGTGAAGGTGAGTTTTGGGGGGGTTTGGTGAGAGGAGTGGTGAGTGTCAGACTCATTTTGTGGTGAAGGTTGATGTGAGTCATTCTGAGGAGGGGGTTTTTGTGTATTAGGAGGAGGGAGTGATGGTTGGTTAGGTGGAGGAGGCGGAGGTTGGTCATTTTGTGGAGGAGGTGGAGGTAGAGTGCCGTGAGGTTGGGGAATTTGGAAGTGGTTAAGTAACAGGTCTAGTTTGGCCTCGACCCTTCCTAGGCAATTCTCGAGGTTCTGGATCCTCTGCTCCTGTTGCTGGAATCCAGTGTCACATTCATTGCGAAGGGAAGCCACCAAGGAGTCAGCCAGGCGAAAGATGATCTCCTCTTTCACTTCCTCAGCAAAGGCCTTCACTGCGGCTGACACCTTCGGAACACGGCTTGGGCTAGCATGAGAGTCAACTTCCTGGTCCCCTGCTCCAGACGCAGAGGGAGCAGTTGTGTGTGAGGCACTCCCTGCCTGAGAGCCAGAACGAGTGGCCCTTGCTGGCTTGTTGTACTTGATCCCCATCTTGCTGATGTTCATTGCGCTGACGGGCAAGCACTTAACATTCTCAGCTTCCTCAGTGGATGTGGATTTGATCAGGAATTTCTCCAAGAGGAAGGCGATGACCGTTGGGTAAGGAAGATTTCCAAACTTCTTATTGTCAATCCACCTGTGCAGCTCTAAACTTATTAATTGCCCTGGGTTAATTGGTTGCTGGGTGAGGAATCTGGGGAGCCAGGGGTTGTCAAGAAGAGTGAACTCGTTGAAGTTTCCCCCTTTGTGAGTCATCATACGGGAGTAGATATAATGAAGGACCCGGTTGGAGTCAGACATGCCAGACACCTTCTTCCCCTTGGTGTCATAGACTTTCTCAAGCTCTGCCTGGCTGAATTTCTCAGGGTATATCCACTCGTTCATCTCTGCCTCAGTGACCCCGACCATGGCGTTGATATCTCGCCAATTGAAACTTATATCTCTTCCTCTCACTGTGGCCTTGAAATTGACTCTGCGGATGGTTTCTTTCCCATTCACCTTCTTGTACTTGGCTGTGGCTGTGAGCGACAGGGAGAACACCCTCAGCACGTTGATGTTGTACTCGTTGTTGATCCCCAGCCAGCACATATATTTCTGGAGATGCTCCCTCAAATGGCCAAACCCTAGTTCTTCAATTTTATTCAGGTCGATGTACATTCCATGATTGAAGTAGGGTTTCGCGACTTCAAATTTGGAGGAAACAGTCTCCAATGGCCCATCTCTGTATACAAGAGGATCATCCTCCTCTACTTGCTGTCTTTTAGAAGCAGGCTCTTCACTAAACTGAACTCTCTTCTTGCCCTTTTTCTTCGAGTGTTCTTGTTGAGGCCCAGATTGCCCAGAATGTTCGCGAACTTGCCCAGATTTTCCAGACTTCGAGTGTTGCCCAGATTTTCCAGACTTAGATTTTGATTTCTTGGAGGCAGTGGCTATCTCAGTGTTGGGGTTTGTTTCATGTGATCCTGCGATTTGGTGTTTAGGGTTTTAAGTGAAGTGTATGGGATGAAATGCAGAAGAAATGTAGAAGATGAAGAAGAAAATGCGATGAAGATGAAGAATGATTTCAGAGAGTTTGGGTGTTTGATTTGTGTGAGAAGTGAGAAATGAATGACAATGGCCTATATATATGCGAAGTAGTAAGCGATGTGATGTTTCATAATGAGTCATTGAAAATATGCACCTTTTGTGGGAAAATGTAAATATTCAAATTGAAACGTCGCACCTTTGTGACACGTGTCCCTCCACAGTGTCAGAAGAGGCACAATTTTTGGTGGAAGAAGGTGAAACGTTTTCTGAGTTGAAGTGACGTGTCTTTTACCCAGACACTGACGCTCCCGGTTGCTTTGAGTCATCACCCAGCCCCAGCAAAAGAGCATCCGGAAGTGGTTTTGCTTCCGGTTGGGCTTAACTTAAGATTTAACATTGTGGGGGACCTGCAAAACTAGAGATTGGCACTCCGATGCCTAAGTTAGTATAGTTGCAGGTTTTAATCAATTAAGCACAGGTTTATTTTTGAAGATTAAACTTCATTTGGGTTTACCATTCCCAAATTTCCCCTTATAAAGGTAAATTGATCTCCCCCCAGAGGCTTGGTGAAGATATCTGCAAGCTGGTGGTGAGTGGGGACAAACTGCACCTTGACATCCTTATTTTGAACATGATCTCTGATGAAGTGATGTCTGACGTCAATGTGCTTAGTTCTTGTGTGCTGAACAGGGTTATTGGCAAGGCTGATGGTGCTTGTGTTATCACAAAGAATGGGAGCCTCTGGAAATTCCAGGCCAAGATCCCTCAATTGATTCTTCAGCCATAGCACTTGTGCACAACAGCTTGCAGCAGCAATATATTCTGCCTCTGTGGATGATAAAGACACGCAGGTTTGCTTCTTGCTAGCCCAAGAGACCAGACAACCACCAAGGAAGGCGCATTGTCCACTGGTGCTCTTCCTATCAGTTTTATAACCTGCATGGTCAGCATCAGAATAAGCCCACAAGAATTCTTGGTTACCTCTGGGATACCAAAGACCAAGCTCTTGTGTTCCCTCAAGGTATCTTAAAATACGTTTAACACAGGTTAGATGTGACTCCTTGGGGTTGGCTTGAAATCTAGCACACATGCCTACACTAAATTGAATGTCAGGCCAGCTTGCTATTAAATACAGCAGGGAACCTATCATTCCCCTGTACATTGGCAGGCTGACTGATTTTCCCTTTACATCAGCGTCGAGTGCGGCAGTGGTGCTCATGGGAGTATCATACTCCTTGCACTCATCCATCCCAAACTTTTTGAGAAGCCCTCTACAATACTTAGTTTGGGAGATGAAAATGTCATCTTCTTTTGCTTAATTTGCAGGCCTAGGAAGAACGTTAGTTCTCCCATCATTGATATCTCAAATTCTCCCTGCATAGTCTTGGAAAATTCTTCACAAAGTTTTTCATTAGTTGCCCCAAAAATAATATCATCGACATAAATCTGGACAATAAGCATGTTTCTATCTTTGTGCAGAATAAACAGTGTATTATCTAGTTTGCCTCTTGAGAAACCCTTCCCCAACAAAAAGCTGCTGAGTCTCTCATACCAAGCTCGAGGAGCTTGTTTCAGGCCATACAAAGCTTTCTTTAGCCTATACACATGTTTAGGATGCTTGTGATCCTCAAAGCCAGGAGGTTGTTCTACATAAACCTCTGAAAGTAATGGATGCACAAGAGGGGGGGGGGTGAATTGTGCTTCAAAAATAAATGCTCAAATAAAACAACACAAGAGTTATACTGGTTCGGTCTTCCTGACCTACGTCCAGTTCTCAACCACCCAGGCCGAGTTCCACTATATCTCCAGGTTTTAGAACGGGTTCACCTGAAACCTTTTACAACCGCAAGTTTTGAACGGGATCACTTGCAACCTTACAACCACAAGTTTTACTCAGGCTCACTTGCAACCTTTCTAACTAGCTCCCCCTTACACCTAGCAAGGGTTCAACCTTTACAACTAAAGGATTTTTCTAACTAAGTTCTCTTAAAGAACAGATAGTGTTACACACTTAAGTACAATCAATGCTCTTATAACAGAAAGAGACTTAACAACAAAGAGTACAGAATATGTAGATGAGAATGATCACTCGATGTGTTAAATGCTCTTTACTTTTCTGGGCAGCTTTGAATGCTTGAAGATGTTCTTAGTTTCTCGCTCTAACTTCTCTCAAGAGTATTCAAAGATAATTCTTCTTCCTTCATAAATGAGGTTGAGCTCCTTTATATACTCTTCAAGCATTCTGACTCTTGGTAGGTGGGATAGCCGTTTGAATATGGCCGTTTTTCCCATGTTACCGTTTGCCCAATTAATGCTTCATCAATGCATAGCAGGGTTGACTTGCTTTATCTCTGAAAAGTAGCTCTGACAACTCTGCTCTGACAAAAGCATTCTGACACTGCATTTCTGAACACTCTGACATTCTGATTGCTTGCGGAAGCAGGTTCACATCCGGAAGCAATTCTACTTAGTGTGCTGCACTGAGTGTTAGTCAAACAGTATTAACATATAGTTACATGCAGTGGGAGTGTTCTTAGTCTAAGAAGTCTTCCTTGCATCCGGAAGCACTTCTCCATCCAGAAGTAAATCCGCTGGATGAAGGATTTTGTTCACTATTACTCACTCTCGCTCAGTGTTCATTCAATTCAACAGCTAGCGCTAGTCACTGAGCTATCGGAAGCACTTCTACTGGACGTTGCTCATTTTCACTGACGCTTAGGGTTATCTATTCCAACACCCAGCGCCAGTCTAAGTCTAACAGGAAGCAAATTCACTTCTAGTTGAATCTTAACTTAGTCTTAGGATTTTGTATATCTAGTGCTCATGGACTAAGTTAATTCCTAAGTGAATTTCTTGCTGTCGCTGGGGGATGAGACATTCATCCGCGAGCGCTAGTCCTAATCTATCCGGAAGTAAGTCCACATCCGGTTGCACTTTTACTTAGGATTCTATGTTCACCTATTGCTTTCTAAGTTCTTTCATATTTTAGTCTTCATCAAAACTTAAGATTCTAACATTCTCCCCCTTTTTGATGATGACAAACTCAGTATTTATCGATTAAGTCCATATGAAAGGGTTAGCAGAAAAATAAAAGCAATAGATAAGAACAAGTAACTTGGACAAATATTATTGATAAACACAGATTACATGTTAGAGTATACAAGCAAAAACATATACAGGTAATCTACACTAAGTAAGAATGAGAGATGTATGAAAAAATTTTCTAAGTTAAAAAGGGTTGGAATGGGGGTTCATTGTTTGTGTTTCTTTTTCCTCTCCCTCTCCTTCTGTCTCTCTTCACTCTCCTTTTGGAGTTTGGCTAACTCGGCCTCATGCACATTCTGGTCAATCTGGGCGATGATCCGCTGAAGCTCTTCTTCATCCCTTTCTCTTCTGAGTCTTTCAGATTCAATAGACTCCTCGAATGCCCTCTTCATGTTTTCCACTTCTTCATACCCAGGGAACCCTGTAGCATCATCGAAGTAGGTGATCATTCCATTGGGATAGTGAACAGCCCGGATTTTCACATTCCAAACAGTGTAGTTGGGATCCTCCTCAACTTCCTGGGCTTTCCTCTTTCCCTTGCCCTTACCCTTCCCTTTGCTCTTGCTAATTGGTGGAGTGGGCATGGCTCTTGCTCTGTCAGCATCGAGGCAGGCCATCTGACCAAAGGATAGTCTGTCCGTGTACCCATATTTTTCGAATTCCTCAGGAGTCATGTCTTCAATTTCCAACTTGACTTCCTTCAGAATTGGAACAACTTGTACTACTGGGATTTCTTGTTCAACTTGGGCAGACGAGGTTTCTGGCTCAGGTTGGTCAGATGGAGTCTCTTCCTCACTCTCAGCAGATTCAGTGGAGGCAATAACCTTTTTGGAACGCTTCCTAGCTACGGTCTTCTTCCTTGTCTCACTGAATGTAACTGCTGGCTCAGATGGAGGAGGAGGGGAAGAGGTTTGCTCAGAAGTACGGATCTCAGATGATTGCCCAGAGGATGAGGGGATTTTCTTAGCGATCACAATGGGAGGATGGTCGATCTTCTTCAGACCCCACTTCATCATTATCTCCTCAACAATCTTTTTACTTATCTTAGTTGGAGGAGGCTCTGATGAAGATGACTCAGGCTGTGAAGGATGTTCATTTGGCTCAAAGACTACCATATCCCATTGTGGTCCTTGCTCAGCCGTCCTCTGCTGCTCCATGAATCTTATGGCTTCTCCTCTTATTAGGCTCTCAGCACCACTCAGCCTTTGGGATTCCATGGCAATGCGAAGGGCAGCCATGATGTCTTCATCAAGCCAGAGGGATGGCTGGCTGAGCACATCCCTTGTGTTCATGGATAGGCGAAGAGCGGTCATCACATTTCTCCCCCTTTTGTCATCATCAACAAGGGCGAGTGCCAGGGATGGAGTAGATGAAGAGGAGGGTGGAGGTTCAGGGCCAAATGGAGTTTGGGGTGAGGTTTCTGGGGAAGAGACAGGTAAGGTATTTTCTGGGGATGTGGGTTGGTTGGGGAACCAGGTAGGATCTACGAATAGACCTTTGAATGGGTAGGTGGAGGAATATTCAGTGAAGGTAGTGGAAGAGTGTGGGGTAAATGGGGTAAAGGGTAAGTGAGGATCCTCAGGGATTTGCTGAAGGCGTGGGTAATCGCGCAGATAGATGTGACTGAGGGCGTGAACGACAGTTTTGAACCCAAGGTGCTCGGCCAATGGGTTGGATCTTGGTCCAGAGTTGGGGTTGGTAGGGTTAGGATGGGATGGTCCGTCAGAGAGGTTGAGTGGTGAAGGAGTAGGGGTGTTGGGTGGTGTGTGAGTAGGGGTGTTGGGTGGTGTGTGAGTAGGGGAGTTATGTGGAGATGGGGGGTTGGTGGAGTGAAGGGGTGATTGGCTAGGAGATTGTTGGGGTGTGTCTTGGGTTTGGTGTTCATGGTTGGGTGAAGGTTGGGATTGGTGGTCATTGTTTGGTGATGGAGGGGATTGATGGTCATTTTGTGGAGGTGGCTGTGGTGGTTGAGTGTTAGGTGGAGGAGGAGGGGGAAGTTGAGGGTGACCTGAGGGAGGAGGAGGAGGAGGGTTTTGGGGAGGAGGAGGAGGTGGTGGTAGGTTACCTTGTTGAGGTTGAGGGATTTGGAGGTGTTGGAGAATGAGATCAAGTTTGGCATCCACCCTGGCTAGCTGTGTCTCGACTTGGCCAACTCTGTCCTCAAGCCGCTGGATCCGCTCCCCTTGTTGCTGGAACCCAGCATCACAATCATTCCTCAATGGGGCTACCAATGACTCAGAGAGTTGAAGGAGAATCTCTTCCCTCATTTCTTGAGTGAATGCCTTCACAGTCGCTGGCACTCTTGCAGCACGGCTTGTCCCAGCATGGGAGTCCACTTCCTGATCCCCTGCACCAGATGTAGAGGGGGCTGAAGTTCCAGAGGCACTACCCGCTTGTGATCCTGAGCGAGTGGGCTTAGGGGCTCTTATATACTTAATGCCCATCTTCCCAATGTTGGTTGCTCCCACAGGTCTACACTTGACATTTTCTTCCTCCACAGCAGATGTGGCCTTGATCAGATGCTTCTCAAGGAGGAAGGCAATGATGGTGGGATAGGGAAGATAGCCAGACTTGTCATTAGTCAACCATCGCTGAAGCTCAAGACAGATCAACTGGCCGGGGTTGATTGGCTGGTGGGAGAGAATTCTGGGGGAACCACGGATTGTCGATCAAGGTGAACTCGTTGAAGTTACCCCCTTTGTGTGTCATTATTCGGGAGTAGACATAATACAAGAGTCTGTTTGAATCAGACATCTTGGACACCTTTTTCCCTGTGGTGCCATACAACTTCTCGAGATCCTCCTTGCTGTACTTTAGTGACTCAGGGTATAGCCACTCATTCATGCTCTCGTCTGTGATCCCCATCAACTCATTCAATGTCCTCCAGGTAAACTTGAAGGTTCTCCCCCTTACAGTGGCAGTGAAGGAGAGTCTGTGGACTTGTTCTTTCCCATCAACCTTCTTGTTCTTAACCTTGCCAGTGAGGGATTGACAGAAGACTCGCAGGACATTGACGTTGTAGTCCTGGTTGATCCCTAGCCAAGGCATATATCTCTCCAGGAAGGGGCGCAGATGAGGGAACCCTAGTTCATCAATCTTGTTCAGATCGATGAACAATCCATGGTTGAAGATTGGAATGGACGTCTCAAACTTGGCGGCAACTGGCTCCAATGCCCCATCTCTGTAGACAGTAGGGTCATCCTCTTCAACCCTTTGCCTCTTGGAAGAAGGTTCTTCAGCGAATTGAACCTTCTTCTTCTTTCCCTTCCTCTTGGCTTCCTTCGCTTGCTCATGCCCAGAAACCTCTGGCTGTTCTGCCACTCTATCAGAAGTTCCAGGCTGATCCTGGACATGTTTATCCTGCCCCTGGGTTTGCCCAGAAACTTCATGGTGTTCATCACGTTGTTCATCACGATGCCCAGATTTCCCAGAATGTTCATGCCGAGATTTCCCAGATTTCGACTTGTGTTTTTTGGATGAGGAAGGTTTCTTTGTAACTGGGTTTGTTTCATGTGATCCGGCCAATTTTGTGTGGGTTGGTGGTAAAAATAGATGAAATGCAAAGAGTGTATGAAGAATGCGAAGAACTCAGATGAAGATGAAATATGTTATGCAGAGAGAATGTGGTGAAAGTAAAAAGTGAAAGTGAAAAAATGACACCCTATTTATAGGCAAAGTTACCAAGGGTAAAATGGTCATGTATTTTCAAATGAAACCAAACGTTTACACATTGGGTAACGTAAAAATTTTAATTGAAACGGCGCACCTTATGACATGTGTCGCTTCACCTTATCAGAGAAGGCACACCTTCTCATAGAGGAAGTTGAAACGTTTCTGAAGTGACGTGTCTCTTGGACTGGTGCTGGCGCTCTCTTGGTTTCATCATCCAGTGTCAGCGAATGATCATCCGGAAGTAGTTTTGCTTCCGGTTGCAACATCTTAAGATTTAACATTGAGTCCTGCAAAAACACGTATTGGCACTCCGATGCCTAAGTTAGTATTGTTGTAGGTTTTAAACAATCAAGTATAATAAATGAAAGGTTACACCTCATTTGGGTTTACCATTCCCAAATCACCTCTTATGAAAGTAAATTGGTCAACCCCCAGAGGCTTGGTGAAGATGTCAGCAAGCTGTTGTTGAGTGGGGACAAATTGCACTTTGACATCCTTCTTTTGAACATGGTCTCTGATGAAGTGATGTCTGACATCAATGTGCTTTGTCCTTGTGTGCTGAACTGGATTCTTGGCGAGGCTGATTGTGCTTGTGTTGTCACAGAGGATGGGTGCCTCAGGGAACTCCAAGCCAAGGTCTCTCAGTTGGTTCTTTAGCCACAGCACTTGAGCACAACAGCTTGCAGCCGCAATATATTCTGCCTCAGTGGATGACAAAGACACGCAGGTTTGCTTTTTGCTAGCCCAAGTCACCAGACAACCACCAAGGAAGGCGCATTGTCCACTGGTGCTCTTTCTATCAGTCTTATAACCTGCATGGTCAGAATCAGAGTAAGCCCACAAGAACTCTTGGTTACCTCTTGGATACCAAAGACCAAGTTCTTGTGTTCCCTCAAGGTATCTCAAAATACGTTTAACACATGTTAAGTGTGACTCCTTGGGGTTGGCTTGAAATCTTGCACTAAATTGAATGTCAGGCCTGCTTGCCGTTAAGTATAGGAGGGAACCTATCATTCCCCTGTACATGGGCAGGCTGACAGATTTACCCTTTGCGTCAGCATCGAGTGCGGCAGTGGTGCTCATAGGAGTGTCATACTCCTTGCATTCGTCCATCCCAAACTTTTTGAGTAGTTATCTGCAGTACTTAGCTTGGGATATGAAGATTCCATTCTTCTTCTGTTTAATCTGCAGGCCTAGGAAGAATGTGAGTTCTCCCATCATAGACATTTCAAACTCACCCTGCATAGTCTTAGAAAAATCTTCACAAAGTTTTTCATTAGTTGCCCCAAAGATAATATCATCAACGTAAATTTGGACAATTAACATATCTCTATCTTTGTGAAGGATAAACAGTGTATTATCAAGTTTGCCCCTTGAGAAACCCTTGCCCAGCAGAAAGCTGCTGAGTCTCTCATACCAAGCTCTAGGAGCTTGTTTCAGGCCATATAAAGCTTTCTTTAATCTATACACATGTTTGGGATATTTGTGATCCTCAAAGCCAGGAGGTTGTTCTACATACACCTCTTCTTTAATATAGCCATTAAGAAATGCACTCTTTACATCCATTTGATATAGCCTAAAGCCCTTCATGGATGCAAAGGCTAGAAGAATCCTTATTGCTTCAAGTCTAGCGACTGGAGCAAAGGTTTCTTCATAGTCAATGCCTTCTTCTTGGTTATATCCTTTGGCTACTAATCTGGCTTTGTTTCTTGTGATTTGACCTGTCTCATCCAGTTTGTTTTTGAAGACCCATTTGGTCCCTACTATAGATTGATGAGACGGCTTTGGGACAAGTTCCCAGACTTGGCTTCTCTCAAATTGATTTAGCTCTTCCTGCATGGCAATAATCCAGTCGCAGTCCTCAAGAGCTTGTTCAACTGAAGTTGGTTCGATTTGAGATAAAAATGCTCTAAACTCAACTTCATTTTGAACCTGCCTTCTGGTTCTGACACCAGAAGAAACATCACCAAGCACTTGATCAAGAGGATGATCCCTGTGATGTCTCCTAGCTATTGGCAACTGTGCCTCATCAGGCACGGTTTGCACTCTAGGTTCATCACTGGGTTCATCTTCTTCTTTGAGATTGCTTGCTGGTGTTTCTTTTGGTGGTAAAGAAGATGATGGTGGTTTTGGAAGATTAAGTATTTCATCATCT
The DNA here is from genome assembly GCA_029929735.1 of Mimosa pudica. NCBI lineage: Eukaryota > Viridiplantae > Streptophyta > Magnoliopsida > Fabales > Fabaceae > Mimosa > Mimosa pudica. The sequence goes on along the minus strand of JAKELP010000039.1, from coordinate 1,438,481 downwards.
TCTGTGGATTGTCCCCATGTAGGAGTTTCATCAAATACAACATGCATTGATTCTTCTACAATTCTAGTTCTCATGTTGTATATTCTATATGCTTTACTCCTAAGGGAATATCCTACGAATATACCTACATCAGCTTTTGGATCAAACTTACCCAGATTTACCTTTCCATTGTTATGCACATAGCATTTTGATCCAAAGATTCTGAGGTGGCTGATGTTGGGCTTCCTCCCTTTATACAGCTCATATGGAGTCTTGTCCAAGCCCTTGCGAACATAGGCTCTGTTAGAGATGTAGCAAGCAGTGCTCATAGCGTCCGCCCAGAACACTTGAGAAACCTCTTTCTCATTGAGCATGCTTCTAGCCATCTCTGTCAGAACCCTGTTCTTTCTCTCGACAACTCCGTTTTGTTGAGGAGTTCTAGGAGCTGAGAAGTTGTGTTCGATGCCATTTTGTTCACATAGCTCAGAGAAGCTATGGTTCTCAAATTCTCCTCCATGGTCTGTCCTTATGGCTGTGATTTTGAGCTCTCTCTCATTCTGCACTTTCTTAGCCAGGACAACAAAAGCATCAAAAGCATCTTGCTTAGAGGCAAGAAACATAGTCCAAGTGAACCTTGAATAGTCATCCACCACCACTAGAGCATACAGGTTTCCACCTAAGCTCTTCACTCTCGCTGGCCCAACTAAATCCATGTGGATTAGTTCCAAGGGCCTGCTGGTGGAGACTTTCTTCTTGGTTTTAAACGAGGACTTTGTTTGCTTCCCTCGTTGGCAGGATTCACAAATAAAATCATGCTTTACTTTAAAGGATGCTTTACTTGCTCTCTTTCAGGAATGTCCTTACCCAGCGAGGCCAAATTGTTGATGAGGTGAGTGAACCTGAGCTCCAGCTCCCTGATAGGCTCAGTAGGACTAAGCATGGCGAACTTGTGAAATTCTTCCACCAGCATCTCAACTCGCCTTGCTTTCACTCCCCTGGTTCCAGAGTGAGCAGCCTCAAGAGCCTCCCACATATCTTTAGCATTTTTGTGGTGGCTGATCCTGTGAAACTCTTTAGGGCTGAGAGCACACTGGATGTAGTGCATGGCCCGGTAGTTTAGTTGGACTAGAGCATAGTCCTCATTTGTGTACCTAGATCGCTGCTTGGCGAAACCATCCTCATCCAGTGGTGTGTGATCCCCACGTTCGATTACGTCCCAGAGTCTGATGTCGCTGGACTTGATGTAGGTCTCCATTCGAAACTTCCAGAATGGATAGTTATACCCATCAAAGCTTGGAGGCTTGTTGGGTTGAATAGAGACATCTGGCAGGGAGTAATCTGTATCCATTACTAGATCTTTGCTTTCTGGATTCGTTGGAATCGAGTGAGAAAGATCCGCTCTGATACCAAATGAAAGTAATGGATGCACAAGAGGGGGGGTGAATTGTGCTTCAAAAATAAATGCTCAAATAAAACAACACAAGAGTTATACTGGTTCGGTCTTCCTGACCTACGTCCAGTTCTCAACCACCCAGGCCGAGTTCCACTATATCTCCAGGTTTTAGAACGGGTTCACCTGAAACCTTTTACAACCGCAAGTTTTGAACGGGATCACTTGCAACCTTACAACCACAAGTTTTACTCAGGCTCACTTGCAACCTTTCTAACTAGCTCCCCCTTACACCTAGCAAGGGTTCAACCTTTACAACTAAAGGATTTTTCTAACTAAGTTCTCTTAAAGAACAGATAGTGTTACACACTTAAGTACAATCAATGCTCTTATAACAGAAAGAGACTTAACAACAAAGAGTACAGAATATGTAGATGAGAATGATCACTCGATGTGTTAAATGCTCTTTACTTTTCTGGGCAGCTTTGAATGCTTGAAGATGTTCTTAGTTTCTCGCTCTAACTTCTCTCAAGAGTATTCAAAGATAATTCTTCTTCCTTCATAAATGAGGTTGAGCTCCTTTATATACTCTTCAAACATTCTGACTCTTCGTAGGTGGGATAGCCGTTTGAATATGGCCGTTTTTCCCATGTTACCGTTTGCCCAATTAATGCTTCATCAATGTATAGCAGGGTTGACTTGCTTTATCTCTGAAAAGTAGCTCTGACAACTCTGCTCTGACAAAAGCATTCTGACACTGCATTTCTGAACACTCTGACATTCTGATTGCTTGCGGAAGCAGGTTCACATCCGGAAGCAATTCTACTTAGTGTGCTGCACTGAGTGTTAGTCAAACAGTATTAACATATAGTTACATGCAGTGGGAGTGTTCTTAGTCTAAGAAGTCTTCCTTGCATCCGGAAGCACTTCTCCATCCGGAAGTAAATCCGCTGGATGAAGGATTTTGTTCACTATTACTCACTCTCGCTCAGTGTTCATTCAATTCAACAGCCAGCGCTAGTCACTGAGCTATCGGAAGCACTTCTACTGGACGTTGCTCATTTTCACTGACGCTTAGGGTTATCTATTCCAACACCCAGCGCCAGTCTAAGTCTAACAGGAAGCAAATTCACTTCCGGTTGAATCTTAACTTAGTCTTAGGATTTTGTATATCTAGTGCTCATGGACTAAGTTAATTCCTAAGTGAATTTCTTGCTGCCGCTGGGGGATGAGACATTCATCCGCGAGCGCTAGTCCTAATTTATCCGGAAGTAAGTCCACATCCGGTTGCACTTTTACTTAGGATTCTATGTTCACCTATTGCTTTCTAAGTTCTTTCATATTTTAGTCTTCATCAAAACTTAAGATTCTAACAACCTCTTCTTTAATGTAACCATTAAGAAATGCACTCTTTACATCCATCTGATATAATTTAAACCTTTTCACGGATGCAAAGGCTAGAAGAATCCTTATTGCTTCAAGTCTAGCGACTGGAGCAAAAGTTTCTTCATAGTCTATGCCTTCTTCTTGGTTATACCCTTTGGCTACCAATCTGGCTTTGTTCCTTGTTATTTGACCTGTCTCATCCAGTTTGTTTTTGAAGACCCATTTGGTCCCAACTATGGATTGATGAGACGGCCTTGGGACTAGTTCCCAAACTTGGCTTCTTTCGAACTGGTTTAGCTCTTCCTGCATGGCAATAATCCAGTCGCAGTCCTCAAGAGCTTGTTCAACTGAAGTTGGTTCGATCTGAGATAAGAAGGCTCCAAACTCAACTTCATTTTGAACCTGCCTTCTGGTTCTGACACCAGAAGAAACATCACCAAGCACTTGATCAAGAGGATGATCCCTGTGATGTCTCCTAGCCGTTGGCAGCTGTACCTCATCAGGCACCGTCTGCACTCTAGGCTCATCACTGGGTTCATCTTCTTCTTTGGCATTGCTTGCTGGTGTTTCTTTTGGTGGTGAAGATGATGGTAGTTTTGGAAAATTCAGTATCCCATCATCTTCTGTGGATTGTTCCCATGTAGGAGTTTCATCAAATACAACATGCATAGATTCTTCTACAGTTCTAGTCCTCATGTTGTATACTCTATAAGCCTTACTCCTAAGGGAATACCCTATGAATACACCTATATCAGCTTTTGGATCAAACTTACCCAGATTTACCTTTCCATTGTTATGCACATAGCATTTTGATCCAAAGATTCTGAGGTGGCTGATGTTGGGCTTTCTGCCTTTGTACAACTCATAGGGAGTCTTGTCCAAGCCCTTGCGAACATAGGCTCTGTTAGAGATGTAGCAAGCAGTGCTCATAGCGTCCGCCCAGAACACTTGAGAAACCTCTTTCTCATTGAGCATGCTCCTGGCCATCTCAGTCAGAACCCTGTTCTTCCTCTCGACCACACCGTTTTGTTGAGGAGTTCTGGGAGCTGAGAAGTTGTGATCAATGTCATTCTGCTCACACAGCTCAGAGAAGCTATGGTTCTCAAATTCTCCTCCATGGTCTGTCCTTATGGCTGCGATCTTGAGATCTCTCTCATTCTGCACTTTCTTAGCCAGGACAACAAAGGCATCAAAAACATCTTGCTTAGAGGCAAGAAACATAGTCCAAGTGAACCTAGAATAGTCATCCACCACAACTAGAGCATATAGGTTTCCACCCAAGCTCTTCACTCTTGCTGGCCCAACCAAATCCATGTGGATTAGTTCTAAAGGCCTACTGGTGGAGACTCTCTTCTTGGTTTTAAATGAAGACTTTGTTTGCTTCCCTCGTTGGCAGGGTTCACAAATATAATCATGCTTAACCTTAAAAGATGGAATCCCTATAGCTAGCTCTTTCTTAATCAGCATGTCAAGTTGGGTAAAGTTAACATGTGCTAGCCTTTTATGTCAAAGCCAACTATTCTCATCACTAGATATTAAACATTTTTCATCTAGTTGTTGACATAAATCTACTGTGTATAGGTTTCCATTTCTATTGGCCTTAAGTTTGCATTTTAGGTTGGCCTTATCTAGGTTTAGATCCTGCATGTCTATTATCATGCACTCATGTGAATCAAAGATTACCCAATTTCCTTTGTCAGTGCTCTGGCTCACGCTCAGCAGGTTGTGACAGAGACCATCCACCAGATAGACATCTTTGACTGGTCCTACTTCTCCAACTCCGGTGATCTTTCCACTTTGATTACCTCCGAAGGTTACTGTGGCTCCATCTTTGATCACCAAGGACTTGAATTTGTCTCTGTCACCAGTCATGTGTCTCGAGCATCCACTGTCAATGTACCACTTTTTGTTCTTGGATGCCTTGAGACAGACCTGCATAAATTAGACAAGCTTAGGTACCCAACCTTTATTGGGTCCTTTATCATTAGTCTTCATACCCCTCGGTCCAGTGTTGACCTTGGGTTTGTGATTGTGTTGTGCCTCTGGCCTTGTGTGGGCTCTAGGCTGAAGGACTTCCCTTGGAATATGTTTCCAAGTTCTAGGTCCTTGTCCTGCCTTAGTTTCTTTCTTTGGAGGATCTTCATTTACCCTGGTTCCTTTTGGAACCCACTTATAGGAACTATTTACTCCATGCTTCTTTGCATTGCAGGTGGACGTAGAATGTCCTTTCCTATTACAATAATTACAGAAGCTAAAAGGTGTGGAGCTGTGATTAGTGGCTTTAAGTAAGACTTCACTTTTGGTTCCACCCACTTTTTCCCTTTAGGTTTGTAGCCTAATCCAGTCTTGTCCCTATATGCCCTCTGATTCATTAAAATAATGTTTAACATTTCAGATCCATTAGTAAATTTCTGCAGGGCATTTTGCAGTCTATCTCTCTCTCCTGAGATCTTGCTGCAGTTAGAGCATCTCTCTGACGTTGAGGCTTTGGGTTCTGCTTGGGGAGAACCCTTGCCATCCGCTACCGGAAGCTTTTTGGCTTCCGCTAGCTCCTCACTAAGTGAGTCCACCTTGGACTCAAGTGATTCCTTTTTAATTTTCAATACTTTATATGCTTTACATAAGCGGAGAAATTCTTCATGGACCTCATTATATGCTTCTTGTAGTTCAGGGAAAGTTTCCTCACTGTCCTCCTGGATGAGATCAAATTCTGAGGATGCTTCCTCATCATCTTCTCTGGCAACGAGACAGAGGTTGGCAACCTCTTCCTCATCACTTGCTTCCTCATCAGAACTATTCACCCAGATAGAGGACACAAAGGCTTTTCTTTTGTCCTTCCCTTTTGATCTCTGCAAGTTTGGGCACTCAGCCTTGAAATGGCCAGGCTTCTTACACTCAAAGCACACTGGGGCCCTTTCCTTCTTATATCCTTTCCTCTGGCTGGATTCACCTTTCTGAAAGCCTCCTTTCTTCTTGAAGAACTTTCTGAACTTTCTTACCATCATAGCCATCTCCTCATCATCGATGTCCTCCTCATCATCCTCATCATCATCATTATCATCGATCTTCTCCTTGCTGGGAGCAACAAGAGCCAGGTTCTTGGTTTTGGATGTAGCTTGAGGAGCTCTCTGAGCCAGCAGGGTTGGTTCATACTCAGCCAGAGAACCAAACAGGGCAGTGATAGAGCTGGTTGACTCTCCTTGGACTTCCTGCAAGATGGTAACTTTGGTGATCCAATCACCTTTCAAGACTTTTAAGATCTTGCTGACTTGTTCTTCTTCAGGAATGTCTTTACCTAGGGAGGCCAGGTTATTAATAAGATGAGTGAACCTGAGCTCCAGCTCTCTGATTGGCTCAGTTGGACTAAGCATGGCAAACTTGTGGAACTCCTCAACCAGCATCTCGACCCGTCTTGCCTTCACTCCCTTGGTTCCAGAATGAGCAGCCTCAAGAGCCTCCCACATATCCTTCGCTGTTTTGTGGTGGCTGATCCTGTGGAACTCCTTAGGACTAAGGGCACATTGAATGTAGTGCATGGCCCTGTAGTTTAGCTGTACTAGAGCATAGTCCTCATTGGTGTATCTGGATCGCTGCTTTGCAAGACCTTCATCATCTAGAGGGACGTTATTTCCACATTCAATTACATCCCAGAGGCGGATGTCACAGGATTTGATGTAGGTCTCCATTCTGAACTTCCAGAATGGATAGTTGTGGCCATCAAAGCCAGGAGGCTTGTTTGGCTGAATAGCAACATCGGGCAAGGAATAATCTGCATCCATTACTAGATCTTTTCTTTCTAGATTCGTTGGAATCAAGTCAGAAAGACCTGCTCTGATACCAAATGAAAGGGATGGATGCACAAGAGGGGGGTGAATTGTGCTACCAAATAAAACTTAAACAATAAAACACAAGGATTTATACTGGTTCGGTCTACCTGACCTACGTCCAGTTCTCAACCACCCAGGTTGAGTTCCACTATCTCCAGGTTTTACAAACGGGTTCACCTGGAATCTTTACAACCGCAAGTTTTAGACCGGGATCACTTGCAACCTTACAACCACAAGTTTTACACAGGCTCACTTGCAACCTTCCAACTTACTCCCCCTTACAACCTGCAAGGGTTCAACCTTTACAAATAAAGGATTTTCTAAACTTAGTTCTCTTTAAGAACGGATAATGTTACACACTTAAGTACACTTAATGCTCTTAATAAATGAAGAGACTTAACTACAAAGAGTACAAGATAAGTAGATGAATAGAACTCTCAATGCGTTAAATGCTCTCTTGCTTTTCTGGGTAGCTTTGAATGCTTAAATGATATTCTCAGTTTCTCGCTCTAGATTTCTTCAAGATGTCAAAGTTATCTTCATAAATGAAGATGAGCTTCCTTATATATGTCTTCAAGTATTCTCACTCTTGGTAGGTGGCATAGCCGTTTGAATATAGTTGTTTATCCCAAGTTACCGTTGGCGCATTTAATGCTCCATTAATGCTCAGCAGGGTTGACTTTGCTTTATCTCTGAAAAGCAGTTCTGACAACTCTGCTCTGCCAAAAAGCACTCTGACACTGCACTGCTCTTGCTGAACGTTCTGACATTCTGATTGCTTGCGGAAGCAAATCCACATCCGGAAGCAAGATCACTCAGTGCTGCACTTGAACGTTAGTCTAGCAATATATTAACACATAGTCACATGCAGTGGGAGTTCATTTAGTCTTAGGGAGTTCTCTTACTTCCGGAAGCAATTCCACATCCGGAAGCACTCCTACTGGACGTTGAGTTATGGCTTAGTGTTATACTCACTGACGCTCAGTGTTACCTAACCCAACAGGCAGCGCTAGTCATTAAGCATTCGGAAGCAAATCCACATCCGGTTGCATCCTAACTTAGTCTCAAGGATTTTATACATCTAATGTTCCTAGACTGAGTTATGACTTAGTGTATTACTTGCTTCCGCTGGGGGATGAGTCGTTCATCCGCGAGCGCTAGTCCTAATCCATCCGGAAGTGAATCCACATCCGGTTGTACTCTTACTTGTGGTTCTATTTTAACTTGATTTTGTCTAAGCGTTTAACTTGTTCTTTCATATTTTAGTCTTCATCAAAACTTAAGATTCTAACAGATCTGTCTATACTGTTGCAATTTCAAAAACACCCACCATCCCACTTGAGATTCTCTTTCAGTTCGGTGGGAAGCAGCCCTCTGCTTCATCAAATTGACAAATCTGTGTAAATGATGCTTAGCTATCAATAAAACCTCCTCTATAGCAGTAAAAGATCTATCCCTTGCCTCTACACAAGCTATTCTAGACAAATTCGGGACATACACAGCAAACTTCTGCCCATACAACAATTCATGAGGCGTCATCTTAGTTGAAGTATGACATGTTGTAACATCCTGAAAATTTAATATAAGATTAGAAAATGTTTTTAGTAAATGACCATTTGAAATGTGAAATTTATAAGGATTTTTGGGGAATTTAGACATTTTTAGAGGTTCTGGAGAAATAAGTACCTAAGATAATAAATTCTATGATTTGGAAGATTGATATATCGTAACATCTTGGAAATAATTAATACAGGATTTGAGTTCATTGTATGAAGTGCTAAATGGACAATTAGAAAATTTGAGACCTTTTAGAATTTTTGGAGATTTTTGTGATATTTTGAAAGTTTTGGGGTAATAAGTATCCAAATAATTAATTAAGCAATTGAAGAATTAGAAATATGAGAGTATGATGGAATCCAAAATATTTTGAATGATATGGAGAATGGGGACTAGTTTTAGTGAATTTAAATTAACTGAGTACATTATGGTAAATTTTTGCTACAAATTACAAGGAACCACCTTATTTCACCAAACCAAACATGTCTCTTATTCTTTATGCATCAAAAACCCATGGACCCTCCTCCCCCTCTCATGAACACATCGCCACCTCTCCTCTTCCTCCTCCACCATTTTGTTTTCTCTTCCATCCACAAACTCTCCCATTCGGCCCTCCCTCTCCAAAAAGCTTGCTTCTTTGCATTTCATCTCTCTTCTCCTCCACAAATCCGTGAAGATTGGGTCTGATCTGTTGCTTTGCGTGGAGCAGCAGCCTCTTCTTTTTCCGGCGCCGGCGAGTTTGTTTTCCGGCGTGGATAGAGGTGAGAGGTGAAAGACTTAATTTTTCTTGTAGTTCCTTGTGTTGTGCTTCCTTTTCCAACTTCATTTCGCCTTTTCCACAGCTCCCCCTCTCTCTTTAAGCTCGGCCGACCATCAAAGGGTTGTTTCCGGCGAGCTTGTGCGGCGGTCGACGGTGGCCAACTCCCTCTCCTTCCATTCTGGCACTTTGTAAGCCTCTAGCCTCTTGTGTAGTTGATTTTTCCCACAAAGGTTTCTCTTTGAAGTTAGGGTGTGACCATGGACAAATCTATGGAGCTTTTAATGAGAATTTATTTTATGTATTAGTGGTAAATTGATTATTCTTAGAAGTATTTAAGTTTATTGAAGTTGGAAATTATTTTTGAGAATTTTTGGAGCATTTTTATGCCTCTTTAAGTTGGGATTTCGTTAATGAAAAATGTTTTGAATGAATTGGTGGATAGTTAGTGCTTGCTAAGGATCATATAATGATTTTAGAATGGTGAAATAGTTGGAATCAATGATTGGGAAAAAGTTTAAATAGTTTAAATGTTAAAAAGAAAGGGAATATTGATTATGTAATAGTGGGTTGGGATGGTGATGGAAGAAGGTTAGGAAATTTGAGAGGTCATTTTGAGTTGTCAAAGGGATGTTAAAGAAGTGGTTTGGTAATTGGTGAATGTTTTGCAATTTTGTGGACATCTTTGGCTTCTTTAAAGTGGAGATTTGTTTATGAGGGCTGAATGGATAAAATTGGAAGTTAATAAATGTTGTTGTAGGATTTATGAAGATGTTGGAGGAGTGAAATTTGTTTGAAATTGTGTATAGGATAAAGTTGGTAAATAAAGTTTGGAAAATTTGGTTATGCCAAGTTATGATTGGAATGTGGTGGATGATTAGTAAATTTTGGAAAGGTTATGATTGATTGAGGTATTTATTAAGGATTTATGGTGGTGGATGGAATGATTTGGTGGTAGGTAATTAATTTTCTATTTCTGAGCATTTTTGGCTTATTTAAAGTTATGTTTGATTATTTGACATGTATGAACTGAATTAGTGGTTAATAAATGTTTGTTGAGGTTATATTAGGATGATGAAATATTGGTCTTAGTTGGATTGGTGTTGGAGAGGAAATTTGGTACTTAAAGTGTTGATCAAAGGAGAATTTGGTTAGGTAGGTGTGTTCGAATTGTACTGAAGTAGTTGAGAGTTAGGAAACCACTTTGAGTGCTAAATTAATATTAATGGAGTGGTTTTGGTGAGTTTTACATGATCGGGTAATTTTGGCCAAGAGTGATGTGAAATGGTAAAGTAATACTTTAAGAGATATAAATAAATGGTTAAAGGAATTGTGAAGGTTTAAAAGAATATAGAAAAGTATGGATGATGGAAGTAATTGATTATTTCAACAATTGTTTGAAAGATTGAGTCAAAGCCACTTACAAAGTGTCTTGACCAATTATGATTTATGTTATTGTAGACGGCGACAATTCTAGCGGTGTGCGTGGGGCGACCTTAGCTTGGTATACCTGTGGCTATTGAGTTTGAACAGGTAATCACGCTTAACTGACTGTGATACTGAGGGTGACGGTAGTTGAGGATTTCTAAAATCCTCTTCTACTTATATATATAAATGAAATGAGTTCAGATTATTTTATATTTAAACGTGGGCTATAGGGTACCTTTCTAAATGAACTATACTTTATATATACATATTTATATATAAATCTTTGTATGTTGCATGACACTGATTATTAGTACCGTCGGCCAATGTAACCATCGATTTGCGCAAATCGATAGGTTAATTGTACAGGTTCCTCGGATTGTAAAGGAACCAGGGATTTTTCACATTTTAGAGTGGTCCCTTTTTCATGCTTTCAGATTTGAGATTGGGCACAGTGTCATTCACGTTTATTTTTGCCTATTGAGAGATGGATGTATCAGTTTTGTATATATATATGTATGTATTACGTGGTTTATGCAGGTTTTGAAAACTGTGGTACCCTGTAGACACTCCGCTACCCCACTTCTGAGTCTCACAGTGAGTTAAGTAGTGATTACTGAGACATAGTTTTGTCACCCCATTCCCTTTATTTTTACAGGTGATCATGCCCAGAGAGGGAAGCAGAGAGGAAGGGGAAAGGATTGGCCGGCCCACACGAGTAGGCCGGAGGTGATCTATAAGGAATATATATTGCCATTTATTAGGTTGCATCCGCTTCCGCATTTGTTTGTATTGTTTTGAATAATTGATTTGTGTGATGACTGAATTAAATGTTTCTGTTGGGTTTTGGTTGGGTTATGGATACTGTTATAGTTAAGGTGTAACTATAACAGATGTAATAGTCGTAGCTATGCTACGTACTCTGTTAGTTGATGGTGGTTATGATGCAGAATGGTGCGTAAAATTATTGGTATATGAGGATTGCCTGTTAATGGAAAGACAATCTTTGTTCCTGTTTAGGGACTGTATGTGGATAATTTGTACAGGGTAAATTGTCTGATAATGGAATGACAATTCCTTTTGCTTGATATGGACTTGTTCAATGGTTGTACTTTGTGATGTTTGTTTTTATGTATTATTTGTACAGATGTTTTAGAATAACCTTGTTAAGAAAATTCTGTTTCTAACAGGATTATATGGTATATGTTGGTGATGTGTGACTGATTGATTGTTGTTCATTTATATAACCATATTAGATGGGCCCCGCTCTAATATGGTTATCATTTCTGAATGATATTTAGTTTCTTTTCCTAACCATGTTAGGTTATTCTTTTCTAGCATGGTTAACAGATAATTATCCATGATAGCTTTATATTATATTAGTAAATTCTTTTCTATCATGGATAATGTATAATTTATTAGAAGGCTCTTTTCTAACTATGATAGAAAGATTGATATTATGGGAAACCCTTTTTCTATCATAGTTAGCAAGAGATTAGTGAATTGAAATGAATATTGTTGGTTAATTAGAGAATTAGTAACAGAATGTTACACATGTGGTGTTATACCACCATTCAGCTAATGACAACTAATTCCTGCCAGAAGTTACTCACAAATACAGAATCTCTATCACTAATGATTTCCACTGGTGCTCCATGAAACTTGTATACAATGTCTAAGAATTTTTGAACCAATAGCAAAGCTGAAAATGGATGAGATAATGCAATAAAGTGACTACATTTACTCAATCTGTCTTTTTTTTATAATAGGCAAAATGACATTAATTAAAAATATAGCTATTAAAAAGGTTTACTAATATCCAAATTATATAAACATATTTAAAATTAAAACATAAGCTAAGAACTAAAATTGATAGTTGAGAGACAGCACCAATCTTAGTCTAAGCACCAGAATGTAAGAAGCCATGAAGAATTAGTGAAGTAGTTCCGACAACAAGCATCTTCTGAAAATAACGGGAGGTTGAAATTGGAGAAACATGCCACTACGAGACCTAGGAGAAACCTAAAGCCTCACGACATCTATACCACAATGGGAATTGAAATGTTTTGGGGTGTTACAATGCACCAAAGATGCCACCCACAAAGAATTGGAACATTCAACATGACATACTGAAACTTGTGTAGACAGAGAATATAGTCCAAGACAGCACCCAACATAACAAAATAAAAGCATATGTAGTTCAACGTTAAAACAAACCAAACAAGCCATAAAATCACATGAAAAGACAGCAGTGAGCAGCACTGCAAGATGGACCTCTAAGCGGCTGCTGGTGAGCTTAGAGGTCCTCAATGAGATCATCCACTAACGCGCAGCTTTTTGACACAAGCTCCGCTAGAACCCAGACTTGTAGTAGGGGAAATAGCTTCATTCTCTTGTTAACAAAGATAACATTGAAGAAAAGAGTAGGGAAACTCAAAGCATCAGGCAGTACTTGCTTCTTAAGATGAGTGTGGTAGATTCGTTCAATTTCTTTTTCTTCTAAATCACGCTCTCTCTTTCTAGTGAATGTGCTTAGCATCAAAATCATGCACCTCTTTTTGAAAGGAGGAGGGAAAACAACTATTTCTCCCTAATATCTTTTCTGTTTCCCTCTCACGTTTTGAGATTGGTTGTGGTTTTCCACTTTGGTTGAAAAAAGTTCTTCAAGGATCTTTGAAATGGTCTTAGATCTGCTGAAAGAGACAACAGAAGAAGCTTGCTCGTATCCCAATTTCTGTTTCTTGGTGTCAAAATGCTGCAGTCGAGGCCTTTTACTATTCTTGAAACCAAAATCAACCTCTTTCATTTTCCTCTTATGGCTTTTCCCATCAACTTGAACAATGGCCTTTGCTAAAACTAGACTCAAAGCAGATTCTGTTGGCACAGAATTCCCAGGTAACAAACAATAATCAATTTTACTCCAGACTCATGCAAATTATAATCATAACATCCCATGAACTCATGATACTCAACATGAATAGATTTAGTGCCAATAAAGGAGACCCTAGCTCGGGGTTGCAATTCAGGAGACAATTTACAAGATTGAGCCACATGACCAATGCACATACATACAATGTGGAAAAATCTTCCAACCTGTTCTAAAACAATTGAGAATTCCAAGATTGTACCAACCAGCAGTTTAAAGTTATACAGATTAATAGCATTGAGGGTTAGATCTGTGAGAAAAAGTTGAAGTCGCAATCCAAAGCCATTGAAAGAGCTTTTTTCATCATAACAAATAAATTTCCCTAATTTATCACCAATATATCTTGCTGTTTTCAAATTACAATATTTCAAAGGTAAGCCATGAACTTGAACCCATATAGGAAAATGATGAACGGAATGTTGAGACAAAGGGATATAAAAATGCCAGGGAATCAAAGAGATGAAATAACCTTGAAGAGCCATGAACCACGAGAAACCATAAAGATCAAGTCCTCTTCACATTGAAAATGAAGAAGGAAGGAATGATTAAACTTTCTTACAACTGAGATGAAACCTTGTAGCTTCTAATGAAAATTGATTAGAGATTGCAATTTTGAAGCATGAATCTGTCGGCTATCCACTACTTTAGCAAGAGAAAAATTATTTCTATTGGGATAAGCATAATCAGCCGAGGGGTGCATAGTGATTTTGATTCAATGAAGACAAAAGGAAGAAATTGCTCACGATCTTGTAGGTTAGCTTGCATTCAAGACCAATAGTAACTCAAGTAGGACAAGAAAGGCTGAGAGAAGCTATCGACCATGAGGAATCTTAGAGGATAATGAAAGTGAGGATGCACAAGAGGGGGGTGAATTGTGCTACCAAACAAAACCAACAATAAAACACACAAGGTTTTTATACTGGTTCGGTCCAACTCTTGACCTACGTCTAGTTCTCAATCACCCAGATTGAGTTCCACTATCCCCAGGTTTTACAAACGGGTTCACATGGAACCTTTACAACCGCAAGTTTTAGCACGGGATCACTTGCAACCTTACAACCACAAGTTTTACACCAGGTTCACTTGCAACCTTACAGACTCACTCCCCCTTACAACCTGTAAGGGTTCAACCTTTCAAATAAAGGATTTTGTAAACTTAGTTCTCTCTAAGAACAGATGATGTTACACAGTTAAGTACAATGAATGCTCTCAATAAATGAAGAGACTTAACTACAAAGAGTACAAGATGAGTAGATGAAAAGAACTCTCAATGTATTAAGTGCTCTCTTGCTTTTCTGGGCAGCTTTGAATGCTTGAAGAATGCTCTCAGTTTCTCTCTCTAGATTTCTGCGAATTTCTCCAAGTTATCTTCATAAATGAAGATAAGCCTCTTTATATAGTGTCTTCAAGTATTCTCTCTCTTGGTAGGTGACAATGCCGTTTGAATATAGTTGTTATTCCCATGTTACCGTTGCTCATTAATGCTCCATTAATGCTCAGCAGGGTTGACTTTGCTTTATCTCTGAAAAGCAACTCTGACAACTCTGCTCTGCCAAAAGCACTCTGACACTGCACTGCTGTACGTTCTGACATTCTGATTGCTACCAGAAGCAAATTCACATCCGGAAGCAACATCACTCAGTATGCTGCACTTGAACGTTAGTCTAGCAATATTATCACAGAGTCACATGCAGTGGGAGTTCATTTAGTCTAAGGGAGCTCTCTTACTTCCGGAAGCAATTCCACATCCGGAAGTACTCCTATGTTATGACTTAGAGAGTTTTACTCACTGACGCTCGGTGTTGCCTAGTCCAATAGGCAGCGCTAGTCACTAAGCATCCGGAAGCATTCCTGCATCCGGTTGCGTCCTAACTTAGTCTCAAGGATTTTATACTTCTAACATTCCTAGACTGAGTTATGACTTAGTGTATTACTTGCTTCCGCTGGGGGATGAGTCATTCATCCGCGAGCGCTAGTCCTAGTCCATCCGGAAGTAAATCCACATCCGGTTGTACTCTTACTTGTGGTTCTATATTTACCTGATTCTTTCTAAGTGTTTAACTCGTTCTTTCATATTTCAGTCTTCATCAAAACTTAAGATTCTAACAGATAAGTGGGGCAAAGATGGAAGAGATCGACAGTAGCGGTGAAGGCGAGAAACGTTGGCGGTGGTGGAGGTCGGTGATAGAGGTGGAAGAAAATGGAAGTGGAGAGACGGCTTTCGATGGCGGCGGAGTGAAGAAATTGGCGGCGGCAGAGGTGGAAAGGATTGGAGGCAGAGAGAGTAGCTGTCGGTGGGGATAGATTTGAGGAGAACGGCAGCAGCAGAGAAACTAGCTGTTGATGGTGGCAGAACTCGAAAAGACTAGCGACGGAGAAAAACTCTTGACAGAGACAGATCTGAGAGAACGACGGCGGTGGAGGATGAAGAGACCTACAACAGAGTTTGAAGAGGTTGACACTTAGCGGCGGCGGAGCTCGGCGGTGGTCGGAGGAGGTGGTGGTCTAAGAGGGAGAGAGAGACAAGCTCTCCAAACAACCTTCCATGAACATGGTCAGATGAACAAAGTTGATGGTGAAGATGGTGGTTTGAGTAGTTTGTTTAAAGAGGAACAAGTCCTCCAAGCAAGCCATGGTGGTGTTTTTAGAGAGAAGTGAGAGCTTATCTCACTAGCCTTCCATGTCTCCTTTTTTTACTCAATCTTTCAATTATCACCCATATAACATCTTTGCCCTAAGACTTAGGCAATTAGGCAAGCCTTCTATAAAATCCATTTCTATACTCCAAACCCAACTAGGTATAGGCAATGGTTGAAATAAACCAGGATACATTGCTGAATTATACTTACACCTTGCGAAAACATCACACAATTTGATTTACTCCTTCATTTCATCGTATAAGTTTTTCCACCAGAACAAAGACTTCACTCTTTGGAAATTAGAATTAATTCCTAAATGTCTCTCTTCGGTACTTGAATGCATCCAATGTAAGATTTGTTGCATCAATTCCCCATTTCCACTACAACAAATCGAGATCCTCTTTTAAAAATTTCACATCCCATGAAAATTTACCACACTGACCATTCTGCAGCTGTAATTTAACCAAAAACTCCTGTAACTCCGTGTCAATAGCCCAACTATCCTTAACTTGCTGAAATAAATTCTCTAAAAATGTAGAAAAAGTAATAAGGTCCACTTCTTGCTTGGATAATGGCAATCTTGACAAGGCATTTGCAACACTATTCGTATTTCTCTTCTTATAGTCTATTTCATAGTCAAAAACCATCAATTTTGATATCCAAAACATTTGGAAAGATGTATTTAACTTGTGATTTAACAAATGTTTAAGGTTCTACTGATCCGTTCTAATTATAAACTTCCTCCGTTCCAAATACTACTGCCAATGGTTAACAACTTGAACCACAACAAGCAATTCTTTCTCATATATGGACAACACTTGATGTCTCGGAGCCAAGGATCTACTAAAGAATGCTAAAAGCCGACCATGTTGCATTAAAAAAGCTTTAATGCCATTACTACAAGCATCAATCTCCACCACAAAAGTCAATGAAAAATCCGGCAACGTCAAGTAAGGAACGGATACTAAAGTATGCTTCAATTTTTCAAAAGCCACTGCAGCCTCTTCATTCCAAGAAAACTCATTTTTCTTCAGTAGATTAGTTAAAGGTTTAGCAATATGACCATAACCCCTAATAAACCTCCTCTAATATCCAGCCAACCTAAAAAGAGATCGCAATTGCTTTAAATTGGTCAGTTTTGGTCATTCCATCACTGTTTGGATCTTCTTTAGGTCAGTAAAAACCTGTCCAGCTTTAATAATATGTGCCAAGTATTCAACTTGAGTGGCTATTGATTGCACCATATATTTGCATATCTTTTCAAGGCCAAATCCATTGATTTAATGCATGTTTTGATGATAATTGCACCTAATTAGCATATATTCTAACTATTGCTTAAGTTGTTGGAGTTTGTTCTAGTTAAGGGCAATTTTGTCATATTTAACTTGATTTATTATCATTCATCTTTTTAAAAACTTTGTGATGCTACTTCAAGTCTTAATCTCTTGTAGATTAATGGGACAAAACATTCAAAGAGATCATGGAAGCAAAGGAGAAAACATGCAAAATAAAGTTTCTGGACGAATTTCGAAAACTGCTGAAGAGAGCCAAGAATTTCTGAAGTTTGCGTTTAGTCCCTGAGGCTGGCCAACTGGCGAGCCACTGGCATGCCACTGGCGAGAATCTCGCTGCTTGCTCGCCAGTTGGCGAGCCACTGGCAAGTCCATTCGGGAATCTCGCCACTTGCTCGCCGGTGGGCGAGTCACTGGCGAGCCTGACGCTGTCGAAAATCAGATGCGATTTTAGGGTTTCTTGAGCCCTATATAAGCTTTCTAATAGCCCTCAAACCTCTCTTCAAGCCTCATTTGCACGAAAATATGATGGCTATGCTAGGGTTCACTCAAAATATCTCAAACCTACTAATCCCACTTCCATTTCTATGACATTTCACCTCAAATCTTCCATATTTTCTTCTTCATCTCCATCTCCTCTTCCATTTTCACCAATCACAGCCACTTCTTGGGTAGTTCAGGGTGCCCAATGCTCCTGGGTGGTTATTTGGAGGGTAGATTAGGTCCATTATCCTAAAATATAATTAGCATCATGAAAAATGCAATTATCTTGAAAAGCATACAATGTTAGAATCTTAAGTTTTGATGAAGACTAAAATATGAAAGAACAAGTTAAACACTTAGACAAAATCAGGTTAAAATAGAACCACAAGTAAGAGTACAACCGGATGTGGATTCACTTCCGGATGGACTAGGACTAGCGCTCGCGGATGAACGACTCATCCCCCAGCGGAAGCAAGTAATACACTAAGTCATAACTCAGTCTAGGAACATTAGATATATAAAATCCTTGAGATTAAGTTAGGATGCAACCGGATGTGGATTTGCTTCCGAATGCTTAATGACTAGCGCTGCCTGTTGGGGTAGGTGACACTGAGCGTCAGTGAGTATAACACTAAGCCATAACTCAACGTCCAGTAGGAGTGCTTCCGGATGTGGAATTGCTTCCAGAAGTAAGAGAACTCCCTAAGACTAAATGAACTCCCACTGCATGTGACTATGTGTTAATATATTGCTAGACTAACGTTCAAGTGCAGCACTGAGTGATCTTGCTTCCGGATGTGGATTTGCTTCCGCAAGCAATCAGAATGTCAGAACGTTCAGCAAGAGCAGTGCAGTGTCAGAGTGCTTTTTGGCAGAGCAGAGTTGTCAGAACTGCTTTTCAGAGATAAAGCAAAGTCAACCCTGCTGAGCATTAATGGAGCATTAAATGCGCCAACGGTAACTTGGGATAAACAACTATATTCAAACGGCTATGCCACCTACCAAGAGTGAGAATACTTGAAGACATATATAAGGAAGCTCATCTTCATTTATGAAGATAACTTTGACATCTTGAAGAAATCTAGAGCGAGAAACTGAGAATATCATTCAAGCATTCAAAGCTACCCAGAAAAGCAAGAGAGCATTTAACGCATTGAGAGTTCTATTCATCTACTTATCTTGTACTCTTTGTAGTTAAGTCTCTTCATTTATTAAGAGCATTAAGTGTACTTAAGTGTGTAACATTATCCGTTCTTAAAGAGAACTAAGTTTAGAAAATCTTTTATTTGTAAAGGTTGAACCCTTGCAGGTTGTAAGGGGGAGTAAGTTGTAAGGTTGCAAGTGAGCCTGTGTAAAACTTGTGGTTGTAAGGTTGCAAGTGATCCCAGTCTAAAACTTGCGGTTGTAAAGGTTCCAGGTGAACCCGATTGTAAAACCTGGAGATAGTGGAACTCAACCTGGGTGGTTGAGAACTGGAGGTAGGTCAGGTAGACCGAACCAGTATAAATCCTTGTGTTTTTATTGTTTAAGTTTTATTTGATAGCACAATTCACCCCCCCTCTTGTGCATCCATCCCTTTCATTTGGTATCAGAGCAGGTCTTTCTGACTTGATTCCAACGAATCTAGAAAGAAAAGATCTAGTAACGGATGCAGATTATTCCTTGCCCGATGTTGCTATTCAGCCAAACAAGCCTCCTGGCTTTGATGGCCACAACTATTCATTCTGGAAGTTCAGAATGGAGACCTACATCAAATCCTGTGACATCCGCCTCTGGGATGTAATTGAACGTGGAAATAACGTCCCTCTAGATGATGAAGGTCTTGCAAAGCAGCGATCCAGATACACCAATGAGGACTATGCTCTAGTACAGCTAAACTACAGGGCCATGCACTACATTCAATGTGCCCTTAGTCCTAAGGAGTTCCACAGGATCAGCCACCACAAAACAGCGAAGGATATGTGGGAGGCTCTTGAGGCTGCTCATTCTGGAACCAAGAGAGTGAAGGCAAGACGGGTCGAGATGCTGGTTGAGGAGTTCCACAAGTTTGCCATGCTTAGTCCAACTGAGCCAATCAGAGAGCTGGAGCTCAGGTTCACTCATCTTATCAATAACCTGGCCTCCCTGGGTAAAGACATTCCTGAAGAAGAACAAGTCAGCAAGATCTTAAAAGTCTTGAAAGGTGATTGGATCACCAAAGTTACCATCTTGCAGGAAGTCCAAGGAGAGTCAACCAGCTCTATCACTGCCCTGTTTGGTTCTCTGGCTGAGTATGAACCAACCCTGCTGGCTCAGAGAGCTCCTCAAGCTACATCCAAAACCAAGAACCTGACTCTTGTTGCTCCCAGCAAGGAGAAGATCGATGATAATGATGATGATGAGGATGATGAGGAGGACATCGATGATGAGGAGATGGCTATGATGGTAAGAAAGTTCAGAAAGTTCTTCAAGAAGAAAGGAGACTTTCAGAAAGGTGAATCCAGCCAGAGGAAATGATATAAGAAGGAAAGGGCCCCAGTGTGCTTTGAGTGTAAGAAGCCTGGCCATTTCAAGGCTGAGTGCCCAAGCTTGCAGAGATCAAAAGGGAAGGACAAAAGAAAAGCCTTTGTGTCCTCTATCTGGGTGAATAGTTCTGATGAGGAAGCAAGTGATGAGGAAGAGGTTGCCAACCTCTGTCTCGTTGCCAGAGAAGATGATGAGGAAGCATCCTCAGAATTTGATCCCATCCAGGAGGACAGTGAGGTAACTTTCCCTGAACTACAAGAAGCATATAATGAGGTCCATGAAGAATTTCTCCGCTTATGTAAAGCATATAAAGTATTGAAAATTAAAAAGGAATCACTTGAGTCCAAGGTGGACTCACTTAGTGAGGAGCTAGCGGAAGCCAAAAAGCTTCCGGTAGCGGATGGCAAGGGTTCTCCCCAAGCAGAACCCAAAGCCTCAACGTCAGAGAGCTGCTCTAACTGCAGCAAGATCTCAGGAGAGAGAGATAGACTGCAAAATGCCCTGCAGAAATTTACTAATGGATCTGAAATGTTAAACATTATTTTAATGAATCAGAGGGCATATAGGGACAAGACTGGATTAGGCTACAAACCTAAAGGGAAAAAGTGGGTGGAACCAAAAGTGAAGCCTTACTTAAAATTCTTTCATAAAGCCACTAATCACAGCTCCACACCTTTTAGCTTCTGTAATTATTGTAACAGGAAAGGACATTCTACGTCCACCTGCAATGCAAAGAAGCATGGAGTAAATAGTTCCTATAAGTGGGTTCCAAAAGGAACCAGGGTAAATGAAGATCCTCCAAAGAAAGAAACTAAGGCAGGACAAGGACCTAGAACTTGGAAACATATTCCAAGGGAAGTCCGTCAGCCTAGAGCCCACACAAGGCCAGAGGCACAACACAATCACAAACCCAAGGTCAACACTGGACCGAGGGGTATGAAGACTAATGATAAAGGACCCAATAAAGGTTGGGTACCTAAGCTTGTCTAATTTATGCAGGTTTGTCTCAAGGCATTCAAGAACAAAAAGTGGTACATTGACAGTGGATGCTCGAGACACATGACTGGTGACAGAGACAAATTCAAGTCCTTGGTGATCAAAGATGGAGCCACAGTAACCTTCGGAGGTAATCAAAGTGGAAAGATCACCGGAGTTGGAGAAGTAGGACCAGTCAAGGATGTGTATCTGGTGGATGGTCTCTGTCACAACCTGCTGAGCGTAAGTCAGAGCACTGACAAAGGAAATTGGGTAATCTTTGATTCACATGAGTGCATGATAATTGACAAGCATGATCTGAACCTAGATAAGGCCAATTTAAAATGCAAACTTAAGGCCAATAGAAATGGAAACCTATACACACTAGATTTATGTCAACAACTAGATGAAAAATGCTTAATATCCAGTGATGAGAATAGTTGGCTTTGGCATAAAAGGCTAGCACATGTTAACTTTACCCAACATGACATGCTGATTAAGAAAGAGCTAGCTATAGGGATTCCATCTTTTAAGGTTAAGCATGATTATATTTGTGAATCCTGCCAACGAGGAAAGCAAACAAAGTCCTCGTTTAAAACCAAGAAGAGAGTCTCCACCAGCAGGCCCTTGGAACTAATCCACATGGATTTGGTTGGGCCAGCAATGTTAGAATCTTAAGTTTTGATGAAGACTAAAATATGAAAGAATGAATCAAGTACTTAGAAAGCAATAGGTTAACATTGAATCCCAAGTAAGAGTGCAACCGGATGTGGATTTACTTCCGGATAAACTAGGACTAGCGCTCGCGGATGAATGACTCATCCCCCAGCGACAGCAAGTAATTTACTAGGGAAATAACTTAGTCCAGAAGCACTAGATATACAAAACCTTAAGACTAAGCCAGGATTCAACCGGAAGTGAAATTGCTTCCTGTTATATTTAGACTAGCGCTGGCTGTTGGAATAGATGACACTAAGCGTCAGTGAACATATGCCACGTCTAGTAGAATTGCTTCCGATAGCTTAGTGACTAGCGCTGGCTGTTGGAATAGGTAACACTGAGTGTCAGTGAACATAAGCCACGTCTAGTAGAATTGCTTCCGATTGCTTAGAGACTAGCGCTGGCTGTTGGATTGAAGGACACTGAGCGAGAGAGAGTAAAAGTGAATATAACCCTTCATCCAGTAGTAGTGCTTCCGGATGTAGAAGTGCTTCCTGATACAAGGAAGACCTCTTAGACTAAGTACACTCCCACTGCATGTGACTATGTGCTTATATTGTTAGACTAACGTTCAAGTGCAGCACACTAAGTAGAGTTGCTTTCGGATGTGAATCTGCTTCCGCAAGCAATCAGAATGTCAGAACGTTCAGAAGTGCAGTGTCAGAATGCTTTTGTCAGAGCAGAGTTGTCAGGACTACTTTTCAGAGATAAAGCAAGTCAACCCTGCTATGCATTAATGAAGCATTTATTGGGCAAACGGTAACATGGGAAAAACGGCCATATTCAAACGGCTAACCCACCTACCAAGAGTCAGAATGTTTGAAGACTATATAAAGGAGCTCAATTTCATTTATGAAGCTAATGAAAATTATCTTTGACATTCTTGAAAGAAGCTAGAGAGAGAAACCGAGAAAATCTTCAAGCATTCAAAGCTGCCCAGAAAAGAGAAAGAGCATTTAACTCATTGAGTGATCTTTTCATCTACATATCCTGTACTCTTTGTAGTTAAGTCTCTTCGTGTTATAAGAGCATTAATTGTACTTAAGTGTGTAACACTATCTGTTCTTAAAGAGAACTTAGTTAGAAAATCCTTTATTTGTAAAGGTTGAACCCTTGCTGGTTGTAAGGGGGAGCTAGTTGGAAAGGTTGCAAGTGAGCCTGAGTAAAACTTGTGGTTGTAAGGTTGCAAGTGATCTCGTTCAAAACTTGCGGTTGTAAAGGTTCCAGGTGCACCCGTTGTAAAACCTGGGGATAGTGGAACTCGGCCTGGGTGGTTGAGAACTGGACGTAGGTCAGGAAGACCGAACCAGTATAAACTCTTGTGTCGTTTTTATTTGAGCATTTATTTTATACCCACAATTCACCCCCCCCTCTTGTGCATCCATTACTTTCAAGCAAGAGTGAAGAGCTTGGGTGGAAACCTGTATGCTCTAGTTGTGGTGGATGACTATTCTAGGTTCACTTGGACTATGTTTCTTGCCTCTAAGCAAGATGCTTTTGATGCCTTTGTTGTCCTGGCTAAGAAAGTGCAGAATGAGAGAGATCTCAAGATCGCAGCCATAAGGACAGACCATGGAGGAGAATTTGAGAACCATAGCTTCTCTGAGCTGTGTGAGCAGAACGACATTGATCACAACTTCTCAGTTCCCAGAACTCCTCAGCAAAACGGTGTGGTCGAGAGGAAGAACAGGGTTCTGACTGAGATGGCCAGGAGCATGCTCAATGAGAAAGAGGTTTCTCAAGTGTTCTGGGCGGACGCTATGAGCACTGCTTGCTACATCTCTAACAGAGCCTATGTTCGCAAGGGCTTGGACAAGACTCCCTATGAGCTGTACAAAGGCAGAAAGCCCAACATCAGCCACCTCAGAATCTTTGGATCAAAATGCTATGTGCATAACAATGGAAAGGTAAATCTGGGTAAGTTTGATCCAAAAGCTGATATAGGTGTATTCATAGGGTATTCCCTTAGGAGTAAGGCTTATAGAGTATACAACATG
The DNA here is from genome assembly GCA_029929735.1 of Mimosa pudica. NCBI lineage: Eukaryota > Viridiplantae > Streptophyta > Magnoliopsida > Fabales > Fabaceae > Mimosa > Mimosa pudica. The sequence goes on along the minus strand of JAKELP010000039.1, from coordinate 1,414,623 downwards.
AGGACTAGAACTGTAGAAGAATCTATGCATGTTGTATTTGATGAAACTCCTACATGGGAACAATCCACAGAAGATGATGGGATACTGAACTTCCCAAAACCACCATCATCTTCACCACCAAAAGAAACACCAGCAAGCAACGCCAAAGAAGAAGATGAACCCAGTGATGAGCCTAGAGTGCAGACGGTGCCTGATGAGGTACAGCTGCCAACGGCTAGGAGACATCACAGGGATCATCCTCTTGATCAAGTGCTTGGTGATGTTTCTTCTGGTGTCAGAACCAGAAGGCAGGTTCAAAATGAAGTTGAGTTTGGAGCCTTCTTATCTCAGATCGAACCAACTTCAGTTGAACAAGCTCTTGAGGACTGCGACTGGATTATTGCCATGCAGGAAGAGCTAAACCAGTTCGAAAGAAGCCGAGTTTGGGAATTAGTCCCAAGGCCGTCTCATCAATCCATAGTTGGGACCAAATGGGTCTTCAAAAACAAACTGGATGAGACAGGTCAAATAACAAGGAACAAAGCCAGATTGGTAGCCAAAGGGTATAACCAAGAAGAAGGCATAGACTATGAAGAAACTTTTGCTCCAGTCGCTAGACTTGAAGCAATAAGGATTCTTCTAGCCTTTGCATCCATGAAACGTTTTAAGCTATATCAAATGGATGTAAAGAGTGCATTTCTTAATGGCTATATTAAGGAAGAGGTCTATGTTGAACAACCTCCTGGCTTTGAGGATCACAAACATCCTAAACATGTGTATAGGCTAAAGAAAGCTTTGTATGGCCTGAAACAAGCTCCTCGAGCTTGGTATGAGAGACTCAGCAGCTTTTTGCTGGGGAAGGGTTTCTCAAGAGGCAAACTAGATAATACACTGTTTATTCTACACAAAGATAGAAACATGCTAATTGTCCAGATTTATGTCGATGATATTATTTTTGGGGCAACTAATGAAAAACTTTGTGAAGAATTTTCCAAGACTATGCAGGGAGAATTTGAGATGTCAATGATGGGAGAACTAACGTTCTTCCTAGGCCTGCAAATTAAGCAAAAGAAGGATGGCATTTTCATCTCCCAAACTAAGTATTGTAGAGAGCTGCTCAAGAAGTTTGGGATGGATGAGTGCAAGGAGTATGATACTCCCATGAGCACCACTGCCGCACTTGACGCTGATGTAAAGGGAAAATCAGTCAGCCTGCCCATGTACAGGGGAATGATAGGTTCCCTGCTGTATTTAACAGCAAGCAGGCCTGACATTCAATTTAGTGTAGGCATGTGTGCTAGATTTCAAGCCAACCCCAAGGAGTCACATCTAACTTGTGTTAAGCGTATCTTAAGATACCTTGAGGGAACACAAGAACTTGGTCTTTGGTATCCCAGAGGTAACCAAGAGTTCTTGTGGGCTTATTCTGATGCTGACCATGCAGGTTATAAAACTGATAGGAAGAGCACCAGTGGACAATGCGCCTTCCTTGGTGGTTGTCTGGTCTCTTAGGCATCGGAGTGCCAATCTTTAGTTTTGCAGGTCTCTCACAATGTTAAATCTTAAGTTAAGCCTAACCGGAAGCAAAACCACTTCCGGATGACTTTTTGCTGGCGCTGGGTGATGACTCAAAGCAACCGGGAGCGCCAGTGTCTGGGTAAAAGACACGTCACTTCGACTCAGAAAACGTTTCACCTTCTCTGTGCCTCATCTGACATTGTGCAGAGACACGTGTCTCAAAGGTGCGACGTTTCAATTGGAATATTTACGTTTTCCCACAAAAGGTGCATATTTTCAATGAAGAGTCATTATGAACCATCACATCGCTTATTACTTCGCATATATATAGGCCATTGTCATTCATTTCTCACTTCTCACACAAATCAAACACCCAAACTCTCTGAAATCATTCTTCATCTTCATCACATCTTCTTCTTCATTTCCACATTTATGTGCATTTCATCTCATTTAAACCCTAAACCACTCACAAAATGGCTGGCTCTCATGAAACAAACCCCAACGTTGAGAAAACCTCTACTTCCAAGAAATCGAAGTCAAAGTCTGGGCATTCGCGTTCTGGGAAAACTGGGAAACCTCAAGAACACCATGAACAGCCTGAGAAATCTGGGAAAAAGGGTAAAAAGAGGGTTCAGTTCAGCGAGGAACCTTCGTCCAAAAGACAGCGAGTGGCAGAGGATGATCCTCTTGTGTACAGAGATGGGCCATTGGAGGCTGTTTCCTCCAAATTTGAAGTCGCGAAACCCTACTTCAATCATGAAATGTACATCGACCTGAATAAAATTGAAGAACTAGGGTTTGGCCATTTGAGGGAGCATCTCCAGAAATATATGTGCTGGCTGGGAATCAACCAAGAGTACAACATCAACGTACTCAGGGTGTTCAGCCAGTCTCTCACAGCCAATGCCAAGTACAAGATGGTGAATGGAAAAGAGACCATCCGCAGAGTCAATTTCAAGGCCACAGTGAGAGGAAGGGACATAAGTTTCAATTGGCGAGATATCAACGCCATGCTCGGGGTCACTGAGGAAGATATGAACGAGTGGCTATACCCTGAGAAACTTGACAAGGAGGAGCTTGAGAAAGTCTATGACACCCAGGGAAAGAAGGTGTCTGGCATGTCTGACTCCAATCGGATACTCCATTACATCTACTCCCGGATGATGACACACAAAGGGGGAAACTTCAACGAATTCACTTTGCTTGACAACCCCTGGCTCCCCAGATTCCTCACCCAGCAGCCAATTAACCCTGGGCAGTTGATTAGCTTGGAGCTGCACAGGTGGATTGACAACAAGAAGTCTGGCAATCTTCCCTACCCAACAATCATCGCCTTTCTCTTGGAGAAATTCCTGATCAAATCCACATCCACTGAGGAAGCTGAGAATGTCAAGTGCTTGCCCGTCAGCACAATGAACATCAGCAAGATGGGGATCAAGTACAACAAGCCAGCAAGGGCCACTCGTTCTGGCTCTCAGGCAGGGAGTGCCTCACACACAACTGCTCCCTCTGCGTCTGGAGCAGGGGACCAGGAAGTGGATTCCCATGCTGGCCCAAGCAGAGCTCCAAGGCTGTCTGTTGCACAGAAGACAATGATGGCTGAGTTGCGAGAGGAAATATTTCACAGGCTGCCTGAAACATTGTTGGCCCCTCTCAGAGCAGAATATGATGGAGCCCTTCAGCAGCAAGGACAGAGGATCCAGGGCATCGAGGATCGCCTAGGAAGGGTCGAGGCTAAGTTAGACCTTATCATCAATCATTTCCACATCCCTCAACCTCAGGGCACTCTACCTCCACCTCCACCTCCTCCTCCACAAAATGATCAACCTCCACCTCCTCCTCCACAAAATGACCAACCTCCGCCTCCTCCACCCAACCAACCATCACTCCCTCCTCCTAATACACAACAACCCCCCCTCCTCAGAATGACTCACATCAACCTTCACCACAAAATGAGTCTGACACTCACAACACCTCTCACCAAACTCCTCAAAGTTCCCCCCGCCAATCACCCCAGAACTCACCTTCACCTCATAACTCCCCAAACCATTCACCACCCCCAAACTCCATAGGGCCCTCCAATCCACCTCCTAACACTCGCCCCACCATAGCCCAATCTCTTGGATTTACCTCTTCTGATCATCCACTTCACACCTTCTACCTGCGAGACCAGTCTCCTATTCGGTGGCTAGTTAAACAACCCACCGCCTACTCCTCTACCTACCCCTTCGATGGCCTATTCACCAACCCTACCTTCTTCGAAAGAAACCAAACCCTCTTCCCTAATCCTCCTTCTTCACCTGACCCCACTTTCTCACCAGAAACCTCACCCTTTTCCTCACCCCCTTCCTCACCTGAAACATCACCACCCAGAACCTATGGCCCTGATCCTCCACCATCCACTTCATCCAATCCTTCCTCCCTGGCCCTCGCCCTTCTTGATGATGCCAAAAGGGGAGAGAAATTCTCAATCAACCCTCCTTATGGCTAGATGAGGACATAGCTGCTGCTCTCCGCCGTGCAAATGATCTAAGGCAAATGGGTAGTGCTGAGAATCTGATCAGAGGGGAAGCAGTGAGATTCATGCAACAGCAGCGCCTGGATGAGCAAAGATCTAAATGGGCAATGGTGTTGTTTGAGCAACCTGATGAGATCCCACAGCCTGAGCCACAACCTGAGCCAGAAGCCTCCTCTGCTGAGCCTCCACCCTCTGTGCCTGGCCAAAATATTGTTGAAATGATCATGATGAAGTATGGGTTGAAGAGGCAAAACCATCCACCTATGGTGATAGCCAAGCCAATCCCTCCCTCTGAGCCAACCTCTGCTCCTCCTCCTCCAGTAATCCCCTCATCTGAGCCAACCTCTGCTCCTCCTCCTTCAGTCTTCAGCTACAGCCAGTCTAGAAAGAAGCATCGTGCCAAAAAGGGTGCTGCTACTGCTGAGTCTTCTGAGAGTGAAGAGGAACCTCGTGGTCGCTCTGAGGACCATGAGTCAGAGAGGGTATTTGAGAGGGAAGCATCTGAGACTCAGCCATCCTCTCAAGCATCATATGTTCCTCCGCTGCTAAAGGAAGTAAAGCTGGAAATAGAGGATATGACTGCTGATGAATTCGAGAGGTATGGATGGACTGACAAGATCACATTTGGTCAGATGGCTTGCCTCGATGCTGAAAGAGCAAATGCCAAGGCTTCCCAAGAAAGAAGAAAGGGCAAAGGAAAAGGCAAAGGGAAAAGGAAAGCCAAGGAAGTTGAGGAGGATCCCAACTTTCCTGTGTGGAATGTAAAGATAAGGGCTGTCCATTATCCCAATGGCGAGGTCATTCCCTTCTCCGATGCAACTGGGTTCCCTGGGTTTGAAGAAGTTCAAAATCTGAAGAAAGCCTTTGAGGAATCCGTTGAATCTGAGAGACTCAGAAGGGAGAAGGAAGAGGCAGAGCTTCAGAGCATAATTGCTCAGATTGACCAGAGCGAGAAGGATGCCCATATAGCCAGACTTCAAGAAGAGAGTGAGCGAAGGCAAGCAGAGAGGGAGAGGAAAAAGAGACACCGCCTTTAAACCCCACATTACCCTAAGCATTTAACTTAGGAATTTTCTTTTTCCACATATTTTCCATGCATAGTTTACTTTGTACAGTTTTGATTACTTGTGTATTTTATCTGTTATTACATATCTGACTTGTAATCTTTTGCTCATCAATGATATCTGTCTTTAGCCTTTTGTGCCTTATCTGATTATTACGTTTAAATCTTTCATATGAACTTAATTGAATAACTTAGTTTGTCATCATCAAAAAGGGGGAGAATGTTAGAATCTTAAGTTTTGATGAAGACTAAAATATGAAAGAACAAGTTAAACACTTAGACAAAATCAGGTTAAAATAGAACCATAATTAAGAGTACAACTGGATGTGGATTCACTTCCGGATGGACTAGGACTAGCGCTCGCGGATGAACGACTCATCCCCCAGCGGAAGCAAGTAATACACTAAGTCATAACTCAGTCTAGGAACATTAGATATATAAAATCCTTGAGACTAAGTTAGGATGCAACCGGATGTGGATTTGCTTCCGAATGCTTAATGACTAGCGCTGCCTGTTGGGGTAGGTGACACTGAGCGTCAGTGAGTATAACACTAAGCCATAACTCAACGTCCAGTAGGAGTGCTTCCGAATGTGGAATTGCTTCCGGAAGTAAGAGAACTCCCTAAGACTAAATGAACTCCCACTGCATGTGACTATGTGTTAATATATTGCTAGACTAACGTTCAAGTGCAGCACTGAGTGATGTTGCTTCCGGATGTGGATTTGCTTCCGCAAGCAATCAGAATGTCAGAACGTTCAGCAAGAGCAGTGCAGTGTCAGAGTGCTTTTTGGCAGAGCAGAGTTGTCAGAACTGTTTTTCAGAGATAAAGCAAAGTCAACCCTGCTGAGCATTAATGGAGCATTAAATGAGCCAACGGTAACTTGGGATAAACAGCTATATTCAAACGGCTATGCCACCTACCAAGAGTGAGAATGCTTAAGGACTATATAAGGAAGCTCATCTTCATTTATGAAGATAACTTTGACATCTTGAAGAAATCTAGAGCGAGAAACTGAGAATATCATTCAAGCATTCAAAGCTACCCAGAAAAGCAAGAGAGCATTTAACGCATTGAGAGTTCTATTCATCTACTTATCTTGTACTCTTTGTAGTTAAGTCTCTTCATTTATTAAGAGCATTAAGTGTACTTAAGTGTGTAACATTATCCGTTCTTAAAGAGAACTAAGTTTAGAAAATCCTTTATTTGTAAAGGTTGAACCCTTGCAGGTTGTAAGGGGGAGTAAGTTGTAAGGTTGCAAGTGAGCCTGTGTAAAACTTGTGGTTGTAAGGTTGCAAGTGATCCCGGTCTAAAACTTGCGGTTGTAAAGGTTCCAGGTGAACCCGTTTGTAAAACCTGGAGATAGTGGAACTCAACCTGGGTGGTTGAGAACTGGACGTAGGTCAGGTAGACCGAACCAGTATAAATCCTTGTGTTTTTATTGTTTAAGTTTTATTTGGTAGCACAATTCACCCCCCCTCTTGTGCATCCATCCCTTTCATACAATACACACGCAGATAGAAATAAGATGAAGAATAGAACAATTTTCTTGGTCCCATTTTTCAAGGTGACGATATGGTGAAGGGAGGGATAGTGTGGAGGAGAGAAGAGAGTCGGATAACAGTGAGAGTGATGACGTGACTCCCATTTTTTCCTTGGTCCCACCGTTTTTAATTGAAACGGTGTGTTTTGGGTGATGAGATGGGTCAACGGGGAGTAGTGGTGTGTGTGTTGTGTTTGATGTGTTTTTATTTTTATTTTTAATTTAAATAATGTGGATCCCACACATTTTGAAAAATTATTGCCACAAGAGCATGCCACGTCAGCAGAAAATTTTATTTTCCCCGCCACGTCAGCTTTTAACGATCAACGTCGACCAAACTTAACGACGTTACCAAAATCGAAACGAAATTTATTCTTCATTCCAAGAATTGAGATCGGAAACATATTTTCCCCTGAATGCTCCTAGTGTAATAGTTCGTTACCATTTTTGTACCTTTACCCTATTAATTAACATCGCTTTTGTTCGTAGTAATACTATACTACTGATGACTCCCCATTTTTATATTGATTTTATATATTTCTTGGAACATTTTGGGAGTCGTTGTTACAAAATTGAAGGAATTTATGTGTGATTTTGAGAAGATTCCAGCTTGGTACATAATTTGAAGATTTGATTTTAAATATGTTGGTTTCTAAATTGAAAGAGAAATATTCCAAGTTAGGAGAAATATCAAGTAAACAAATCATTGTTTCATGAAAAAAACAGAAGATAAAAAGTAGAAGAAAATACAAAGACCATAGGTTTTTTTAATGCTTATATCACTTGCCTATTCTTCTCTCAGGTTCGCATGCTTAGTGCCACTTGGAATTAATGATATCATATTTGTCTTGATTTGACCATTTATTTGACTTTGGAAAATACAAAGAGCAACTGAAAGAAAAAAAAGGAGTTGAAGATGAGGTGTTGCATTTGGGCTTTTGGTGGGCCTTAGATTGGAATATTGGACTAACCCAAATGAAAGGAACAAAAAAGAAGGGTTTAGGGTACGAGAACGAGAGAGCAGAGGCGGCTTCGAGCCCTGGGGAGCCTCGGCCTCACACTCGAGAGGGTTGCGTTTAGCAAGAGGAGAGACTGAAAACCCTTCCTTCATTTTTCCATAACAGTGGGCGCCTTTAGAGCAGAAAAGAACAAAGGAAAAGCTTCAATTTCTTCAGCTATTGTTGGAGCAAAAAGAGGAGCGAGCACATCTGTGAAGAAATTTCAGTTCCTTCATGTCTTCCTAATAAAAATCAGTGCCAAGAGAGTATTTGGGAGCAAGATTTGGGGTTTGGATTGGAGGACTTTGTTAGAGCTTCTCAAGGGTTCTTTGTAATTTCTTTACCTTCCTCCTTATACATTTCATTCTCTTGAAATTCTGGATTTTTGGGTATGAATTTGATGTTGAACCTTGGATTTCCTCTTGTTTGTATGTGTAGATAAACTCATTTTCTAGGTCTATTTTGAAGCTTGTATTTGTATGGATTGATACCTAAACCATATTTTCTTTTGTTAATTAATTACTATTATGTTGTGGGTTTAATTTGTGTTTAATATCTAAGTGATGGTCAATACTTAGTTTGTTAACCTAATTAGTGGCTTGAAAGAGCATTAATTAGGAAAAGAACATTTAGTTTTGAGCTCTATTTCTAAATATTGGCAAACATTTAGTTTTTTAGCTTAATTAGTGGCTTAAGAGAGCATTAGTTAGGTAAAGAACTAGGTTAAACACAAGTTTGTCTTGCAATTCTAATTTAGGATTGGAAGTTTGTTAGTGAGATAGAGATATGATCTAACCAAACTTTGTGAAATTGAAGTGAATTGTTTAAAGAAACTAATTGGAATAGTATGTAGTAAGAGATTATGCATATTAATTCCAATTAAGGTTTAAATAGGCTTAAGAGAGCTATTAAATAAAAATGAATTCACGCAACGTCACAATAAGAATTAATTAACATTAAAGAAAGTGAAATTGGGTATCGTGAAATAGAAGTGGATTAATAGGCTCGACTTTTCTCTCTTATTTAAATTAAATTAGAAAAATATATTCTCTTATTTTTTATTGCAATCTTATCACTTGCTTTTTACCTAAAGCTAATTTTGATTATAATTTATTCAATGAACTTGCTTAAAACCTACTCTCTGTTGGAACAACACTCCTACTTTTTCACTATACTACTAAACTTGACCCGTGCCCTTGTGGATGCAAAATTTTGCGAACAACTAGTTGTTCGCACCGCAAGTGCACGGGTCTCGTCAAGTAATAAAGTGAAAGTAAAGTATCATTCCCACAAGGATTTGGTTCCAAAACCCGGTCAAGTAATGATTATCGCACTCTCGTTCAATTCGAGTAATACAAATATCATGAGTGAAGGGTAACTATAAAAATATAAGAAAAACTATAAACATGTGATTTTTAATTTCAAGGATAAAATGGGATCTAGGATTATTTATCCCCTTGTATCTTGTAACCTTTAATCAACTCCTTTCCATATTGCTTTTATGTTTATATATGTGATAACCTAGGGTTCTAAAATGCTTGTAAAGGCTCTGTCGAGTCAAGAACAAGTGTTTGATTCCATTAATCATGCAATCTCTTGTCACAATTAATAAAACTCAATTTCTATGTTTCAACCCTAATGTGGCATGTGAGGCTAATAAGTATATGTCTATCTTATTAGCAAAACCATGCATGACACCATTCATTTGTCATGCAAACTTCAAGTTCTCACACTATCTTACTCAAGTTCTACATTTAACCTAGCTCTCTCAAGTCATAAGTCAAATGAACAAACCAACTAAATGGTGATCAAGCATTTAGAAGTATTAGGGTTAGAGTAAAATAAACACATATATATACATTCACAAAAGAAGAGGAGTGTTAAAGAGTTACTCCATACAAGGGTTCAAAATAATCCTAGAACAAAAGTATTTAGCCACTCATGTTCAACAAGTCCATGAGAATACACATTAACACAAACATGAATAAGAGTAGGGAATGAAGGAGAGGAAAACCAAGAATGGAAGCTCAAATCTCTTTGCAACATCAAACCCTAGCTTAATCCTCACCAAGTAGCAAGCCCTAGCACAGCCAAATGCTCCCAAGAGGTCCAAGAAGTCGAGAATGAGCAACCCTAAACCGAATCCCCCCTATTTATACTCTTCAGTTTTAAGTACATAATTTAGGCATGTGCAGATTTCGCGCTTTCGCCGTGGGTTCGTCACGGCCAACCCACGGCCAATTGAGGCAAAAAATGGCAGAAACGAATTGGTTTGGCCGTGGGTTTTCCGCGGCTAACCCACGTCCAACTGCTCATTTGTTTTTCTTCATTCTTTTTGCTTCCCTTTGGATCCTTGGCTGCATGTTCCTTGACCTTCTTGTTCTTTTAAGCTTCCTAACTGTCCACCTCTTCCTATTCACAAGGGAAAGAGGGTTGATGATTTTCTTAATCACATATAAACAAGCAATTAACCTCACAATTTCACATCAACAAGTATATTCATTCTTTTCTTTTCTTTTTATTAGTATTGCTATGTTTCTATCTCTTTATTTACCAAAAGCATGTGAAAGATAAAGAACTTGAGATGAAATGTGTGTGGATTGTGGAGTTTATCACTAGCTCATCCCCTTTTCTTATATATTTTATTTTAAGAAACATTTTCAAATTAATTAAAGACAACAAAATTCAATTCAAATCACAGGTACTAGATAAGCAATTAAATGTAGTATTATTTTACAATCAACCATTCCATGGTACGTCATTTTGCTTACAACATCTAATAAAACTGTATCCAATTGAAGTATACCAATACATAGATAGCTAAATTAGAAAATCATGTTCTAAATCCAAACTAACACAAGGAAAAAAGCTTGAGAAAATAAATAACTCCCATATTATTCCCATTGAAGCTAAAGTCACCTTCACACCACCAAATCTCCAAGAATCTAGCCTCTCATTTCTTCAATTTCGAGCCAAAAGATATCTATGGTGGTTGTCTCCGTGGATGAAGAGGAATGAACAAGGAATGTATGGAAATGGAAGGAGGATGGGAGATGCTGCAGAAAATAAGCAATAATGGAAATGAAAAGGAGTGGGAATTCTGAAGAGTTGAATAAGGGTATAAGGAGAATACTAGAAGGATTTAAGTTTCAGGCAATGAGAGGTTCGACCTTGAGGTTTTCAGCTAAATGGGTATTTATACCAAACTATAAATTTTCCCTGATGAAGCTGTTTTCTGGCACAAAATTACACATTGGCCATGACATACCATAAAAGGGGGAAATCTTTCTTTGTGCTTTGTCCATCTTTCTTCTTCACAACATAGCTCTTCAATTGGGCTAGTTTCTTCTATGATCTGCACATAAAATGACCTAGAGGGAGGTCAAGTTCGGTAAAAAATATCAGCCATCAATCATCTATTTGTCTTTGGTAATCAATAGTTATATTCCTAAGCTAACCATCCGATCCCTATCAATTGCATAAGGAAGTTTGTATCAATGAGGTGGTTAGAATATAAATGATTTTAAATAGGTTTTCAAGGGAATTAGTTCATATATTTGACAAACAATTAGTTCAACTTATCTATTTAATCAACAAACATTAGTTAAGTAAATATTATCTTAATTGCCAAAAGGGAATATCATCATAGGAACAATACCAAGTAAGAGAGTAATGGTTTTCAACGAGCTTCTATAGTAGTACTACTCATCTCGTTTATTGAATTAAGTCGTTCACCAATTGATGGATTTGAGTCATCACACATAGTTTTCATGAAATTAAATGCTGGTTGCTTTGGATGAGCAAGAGTCGAGCCATTATCCAACATGGAAACAACTTCTAACATAGTAGGTCTGTCTGTAGCGTATTCTTGCACACATAAAAGCCCAATCTGAATACACTTCATAACTTCATGTTCAAGGTTTGGTTCAGCTATTAATGATGGATCAACAATCTCGGTAGCTCTACTTTCTCTCCAAAGGTTCCAAATCTGAGTTAATATAACAATTAGAAACTTGGACTACGATACTACTAAAAAGCAAAGTAAACTCAAGTATTTTGTTATCTATACTCACATGTCCAACCAATGTAGAAGATACATCATCATACTGACCACTATTCTTCCTGCTAGTAACAATCTCCAAGAGTAAGACCCCAAAGCTGTATGCATCTGATTTTATTGAGAAAATTCCTTCCATTGCATATTCAGGTGACATATATCCACTGTAGAAAAAGTTTAAAATTTTTCATTACCAGAATCACTTCAACTATTATGTATTTGAACAATTCTTTTGATACCTTTTGATGCTTTATGTTATTTCATATATTTTATCTTTGAATGGCTCACAAATACAAACATATATTGCTCATGTCTATATGTTAAAAACATGTATGTTAATTAGTATCAAAATTACATTATTTAGATAGATATTGCAATGTTAGGTTTTCAAAATAATGGTTCAAATTTATTGATATGTTTAACCATATATTTATACAAGAAAATAGAAACATATAGGCTAATTACTAAAAGAGTAATATTTCAAATAATATCCTAATATCTCTACTAATACTAATAATAGCCCTAATTAAGAGACCTGATTTGATTGAGAATAAATTATTTCCTAATTATTCTCTAACAAATATATTATTACATTGATGCTATATGTATAAAATCATTGCAATCAAACATCTAATAGTTTAGTTTTGATTACTTGTATTATAGGACTTCTTGAAATTAGTAAAGAGAAAATTTGTTCTGTAATAATATGAATCTCAACAATACAATATATCGCCTATTGAGTATACTTACTAGGTTCCAACAACGCGGTTTGTGTTTCCTTCAGTTTGATCTCCTCCGAATATTCTTGCCATACCAAAATCTGCAATTTTTGGATTCATTGTAGAATCTAACAAGACATTGCTGGCCTTTAAGTCTCTATGAATTATTCTTAATCTTGAATCTTGATGAAGGTACAAAATTCCTCTTGCAATTCCACAAATGATGTCAAATCTTTTCCTCCAATCTAAGTGTAACTTTTTGACTGGATCTAAATAAAGTTTGTGAACAATTAAAAGTGAATAAAACAAGATTAAGATGGAACATAAACAATAATGATTTCAAATAGTAGGATATGATCCAATTGAGTTTCTATTGTGAAAGTTAGAAGCTCCTAACTCAAAATATTGATGTTTAAATTGTACCGTAAGGTTATAATATATTGTTGCTTGATCAATTATTTTGTTTTCTAAAGATGAAAATAACTTTTAATGTAGAAAAATGAAATGATAAGAAAACATACCAAAAATGAAAGAGTCCAAGCTTTTGTTTGGCAAATACTCATATATCAACATCTTCTCTCCTCCATCCATGCAACAACCAACGATTCTAACAAGATTTCTATGTTGCAACTTTGCAATCAAAGTAACTTCATTTTTGAATTCCTCTATGCCTTGTCCAGAATATTTTGATAGCCTTTTAACTGCTATTTCCATTCCATCTTTGAGTAGACCCTGACGTCAAAATCAATAGTTGCTCATTTCGTAAATGTTGTATTGAAAATGTAATAGATATGTTTATTTACTCCCTCTTATCCTGATAAATATAAAAATTATTTAACTAATTTGATTAATTTAATGATTTTAGATATATTAGTTAAAATCATATAAAGTTTCCTAACACTACAAAAAACCTAGTAAATTAACAACATAATTAGTCACGGAATCCATCCTAAGTTAGATAATTATTAAAAATATTAGTCACAAAATCTCTCATTTAACCATAGAATGTTATCATTATTGACTAAATTCCATCTTTTTGGCTAGCTGATTGACTACTTTTTTGTAGTGAATCACCCTCAACAGATTACCTTTATTCTCATTCTTCTTCTCTTCATTATTGGGTGAAATCAATAAGGATAATTTGAGAAAAATTTGATGTTATATATATTTAGCTAAGACCAAGATCACTTCCTGAAATAAAAGCTTATATTCAGGATCAGAGGGACTAAAAATAAACTAATTAAGGGCATTGAGAAAAATGTTGATCCAATTACATTTAAGACCAGTTAGATAGAACAATTACCTTATATACAGAACCAAAACCACCTTTTCCAAGCATGTTGGTCTCTGAGAAATTGTTTGTTGCCTCAACTATGTCATTTAGATCAAACAAAATTACATCGGAATTGTTTTCTCCATCAAGCAAATATTCTGTTTGCCTTCTTTTTGCTGTATCAAACAAATAATAATATTCAAGAGATTAGTTATAATACATGCAGCAACAGAATTAATCACTTTTAAATTGAAAAGACATGCGTTCAAATAGATTTATGTCATGTTGTGTGAAAACTGGAAATAAACTTGCCTTGATTATTCTTGTTCTTTCTAAAGCAATAAACAAAAGAGATCACCAGCACCGTTATCAGGAAAATAGAAATGAAAACTATGAGTGTCACCATCCCCTTCTTGCCAAAAGAACCAAGATGGCTCTTCGTTTCATATTTTCCTGCGCAGACAATAATACAACATAATTTAAGAACTAAACTTATAAACTTAAAATGCATTTTTTGACACAAGAGTTGTAACAACGAATTTATGAAACTTCTTTTCAGAAAATTGGATTATGTCAATCCAAGTGTGCATTAAGAATGCCAACGTTGCAGCTTCGACCCTTTAAAAATGTATAGGATCAGATTGGAGGTAGCCTTGAAAACACAATTTATATGCAGGTTATTAGTAGTGTTGTGGTCTCCTCTCATACTTAATTAAATTGGTATTTTTATTGTAATAGATTACCAAAATAAATAGAACAGTTTCCCCTCAACCATGTCAAGTACTATAGAAGTTCGTCAAAATTTGTTAAATATAGAAAAATTAAATTTCCCTTGATCAAACTTAGAGAATTAAAAAATTAAAAACTGTACTATTAAAGATCAACAGGTTATCTTTTATAAAAACGGCTAGAACAAATTGTTCGGAAAAAAATTATTAATATTTTATTTTCTTTACACATAGTTTCAATCTTTTTTTTTACCAATACACATAGTTTCATCCTTACACTATGATAAAAAAAATCCTTACACACACACACATGTATATGTAAATAATATTTTGCATTAGAAATTCTATATCTGTAATTAATCTTAATATCTTCCCAAGTGATTAAATCATTTCTATTGTTAAGAGAAAAAAATTAAAGTTAAAACTTTATATTTCCTATGATTTATTTTTTCAATTTTTTTTTGCAGTATGTTTATATTTTCTAAAAAAATATAAACATACTACAAGAAGAATTGAAAAAATAATGTAATCAAAAAAAGAATTGAAAAAATAAATCATAAGAAATATAAAAGATACTTAGAGTTCTATTGTCATAAAAAATACTTGATCAATTTTCAATTGTTTCATTACTAATTATATACTATCTCTAGTCTTAAATATAGGACCTAATTGACTTTTTTTTCAAGAGACTAAGGTTGTGAAATAGGTTATTAAATGATGACATATTTGATATATTTTTAGATTATCTATTAGTTTATAGGTAAAATAAATTATTTTAAGGGAAAAAATTAGGTAAATCAATTTATAATTAACTTATTTTGCTTTTAAAGGATTTTCTAGAAAAAGTCAATTAGGTCTTATATTTAGGACCGGAGGGAGTATTATGTAATGATAATACTCCCCCCGGTCTTAAATATAAGTCCTAATTGAATTTTTTGGAAAATCCTTAAAAAGAAAAATAAGTTAATTATAAATTGATGATTTACCTAATTTTTTCCCTTAGACTAGTATATTTTGCCTATAAACTAATGGATAATCTAAAAATATATCAAATATGTCATAATTTAATAACCTATTTCGCAACCTTAATCTTTCCAAACAAAACTCATCTAGATCTTATATTTAGGATCGGAGGTAGTATATCATTAAAATATGCGCTTTGATCCCTTGGATAGATAGAAAGGGAGAGTGAGCTTTTGGTTTTTTCATGTTATAAAGTTCCTCTACACATCAGTCAGGAAAATATTATTATTGTTCTTATGCAATTTCGAAGAATAAATATAAAAATTATGAATATTAAATCTAATATTAATATAGATAACTAGTTTTCTGCTTACTATCGTTTGATGAAAAAAATAAAAATAAAAAATAAGTGAAGTAAAGATTGCACGTAATTAGTAGTAAAAAAGGAAAAACGAAAACGTACGTAATTCATGTGCATCCACACGCACGTACAAATCTTGGCCCACATTGTTGAATGTTCTGATGTCTTCCATATCAGAATGCCAAGTCAAACATCCACTTTGTTTGACCTCATCTACACTTGTATACGCAAGACACGAACAATCCCTTAGGCACTTCTCCTCACAACCTTTCAAGCTCACATTCTCGTGCTTATCCACACGTGCCTTTGATGTATCTGGCACCTTCACACGTGCCACTTTCACAAATCCCTCCCCACTTCGACACGTGGACACATTCTTCTTCCTCACACACCCACTCGACCCATCTCTCAAATTCCATTTCTCAGCGTTCATGGGTTGAAATCCTGGCAAGCACACACACTTAAACTCTTCTCCATTATATGGGTCACATTTGCTATTTGATCCGCACTTACGATAATGGTCACAATCCTCTGTAGGACCATACCATACCTTAAGCCATCTTTTCTCCTTAGCTTGCCAAATAGTCCGTGTCACATGACCAGTGTTGTCTAGCACCATTATTAAGAAAATTGAAGGGTCTATGACTCTAGTCACCAAGCTAACTTCATTTGCGTCATCAATATAGGTGACATTGTATATGAAGTTTGGTGTCATTTGTGGTACACCACTCCATCTTTGACCCGTCCAAGACCCACCACGCCAAAATGGAGCTCCATTTTTATAGATGAACAATTGAGGATAGCCTGTTGGGTCTATTATGTGAGTCACGTTCCCCAATCCTAGATCATGTGGAGATTTCCATGATGTTAAGTACCACTTAAAACCGGTTTTTTTGTCCACTCCCAATTTCATGTATGGAATCATTGTGTCACTAGGATAGTCAAAACTCTGCCACAAAACCTTTGGTCTCCCTTCATTTTTTACCAAAATCAAGTTCCCAATGTCTTGTAATTTAGCAAAGGTGTGTCTACTAGAAGATGTGATGACCGTTAAGTTAGAAGACCAAATGGGAATAGTTCTATTGGAATAAGTATCATTGTGAATGAGAACAATGTCTCCATTGGTATTGATGGATAAAAGTGCTGAAGTGTCATAAAGAGGGTTTTCTCTATTTGCTACCCATATGATAGTTGGTTTGGAGGATCTATTATACCATATTCCAACGTAGCGCTTTCTTGTATTGTTGCTGGGAGTGAAGAAGCCGAGAGCAAAGGTTCCTCCATCTGAGACCAAAATGTCGCCGTCTTTGAGGGGTTGGCTTGGGGTTATTCTATGAAGCGTGTGACATGAAGATTGAAGCACCAAGAGAAGGAAGAATGAGATGTTTATTGCAATTAGCTCTTTTGAAGAGAACTTCATGGTGGTAAATGGTAAGGGATGATATCAACTGATCAAGAGATAAAGCCATGGCTAAATTTCTGAAGTTGGTTATATATATACACACATATAGTTGAGTTGGAAGGAAACGGCATTTAATTAAATTGGTTATAATGACATACACACATTGGTTAGTTGGGTCGTCGTTCAAAGATATTAGTTGGATTATAGTGACACACATTGTTTAGCCGGTGCATGTGAATGCATGTGAAAATTAAAACGTGATGTGGATTCGTTTGATAAAGTCCTTTGGTCTTGATGTTGTCAATGTAATACAAGCCTTTGTTCTTTGGTTTCAACCTCACGAGACAATGTAATAGAAGCCTCGTGAAAAGATGTTCTTTGAATGGATTTTGAGGGAAAACATCTTTTCACGAGATTATGTAGTGAGCATTCATTAATCAATTCTACATATCCACAATTATTTCAGGAAAACAAAACCACATATCTAGGCCAATTTACACGTGTAATCAAAACCATGGTGAAAGAACATAAATTATTTTTTTTTGGTTATACAGTTGCATTCATGTCTTTCTATTTCATGTTAATTAGATAAAATATAAATAGTACTCTCTTTTATTCTAAATGACACTACAACGGGTTTGACATCCGTTGGAAAGTCATGTCTGTCAAATGATGTAGTGATGGGTAAAATAAGTTGATGTAACGTTGGTCAATCCTGTTGGAAAATTTACCAACGAGACATTGAGACGGTTTAAACCCGTTACAATATAGGCTTGAAATGGATGTGTACCTGTTGTAGCTATGAGTTAATGCTCCATTGCAACGGATGCGCACCCATTGCAATTAATTATGTTTTTTTTTTAATAAAAAAAATAATTGCAATGCAACAGTTGCCTACCCGTTGTAATGCATTCAATTTTTTTTTTAAAAAAATATGGATGCATTGCAAGTTGCAAGTCACAAAACAATAGCAATGCAATTTTTTTAATATATATGTGTGTGCATGCGTGTGTATGAAAAAAAATATATTATTTATAAAAAAGAAATATAACGGAAAGAAAAACTTAATTAGATATTAAAAAAAATAAAACAATAAATACTAAATAAATAAATGTTTCACTTAGGGTAGTTAATAAAATTGTTTATATAATTGTAGAATTATTTGAGACAAAATTTACTTTAGGATAGTTAATAGACGAAACAATATTTTCTACCACTAGTTGGGAAAAAAATAGTCCAGCACTAAACCAAATCTCATAAGGATATAACGGAAAGTTACTATAAAATATAGAATTCAAAAATCAACAATATTACACTATCAACCAGTACTACTTTTAAAAGCTATAACTAAAGCAGCTCCTTACATTATTCATACAAAACCAGTATTTTTAAGTTATGAATAAAGCAACTCTTTTATGAAATTAATGAAAAAAACCCAAATGCAGTATAATTACTTTAACTTTCTTCTAAAATAAAAGTATAATCATTGCTACAAAATATTTCAAAATTTGACCCATAGTTATAGATGAGACTGCTTATTATAGAAAACCTGAAACTTCAAATACACGAGCAGTACCATCAAGTGAACCAGAAACAATGCAATCTCTATGTGCAGATAGAGAAAGAGATTGAACTGCATCTGAGTGACCCTTGAATGTTCTTACACATTCACCAGATCGACTATCCCACACTCTCACAATTCCATCAACACAACCAGTCACCACGTAATATGCACCAAGCCATGACAAACATGTCACTCCCTCCTGTTCATACGCCGAAAACCGTTTTTGTTATTTATACAGGCTAACGGTGAAATCATAGGGCTCCAAATCCAAGCAAACAGTTCCAGCCAAACGAAACATAGTTCATTTATAATTTCTTAAAATACATAGGACTGTTAGATTTGTGCAGAACAATATTTCAACATACCTCATGGTCACATGTGCTTCGTGTCACTGAGTGCTCTATATCCCATATCACAAGTCTGTTATCCATGCTTCCAACTGCGACCCAAGTGTCACTATCATATACAACATGGCATAAAAATAATATTAATGCCCTTCTTGCATGGCCAATTAAACAAGCAAATGCAGAAGAAAAAAAATAAAATAAAAGATAAGAGGAGGATATTAAAAAAAAGGACATAATAGATTTTTGTAAATGAATTTGATTAAAATTGCTTAACCCATGCTAACCAAAACCATGTATAGGGCCCATAAAATACATTCCCTGAAAAGATAAGTTACTAATGACAGTAAAGAGACAGAGTTTCTTCAATATGAACTCTCTTCCTTCCTAATATCACAATCTATTCAGAAAGAAAGGAGTTAGCCCACCCATATGATATGCAACAAAAACAAAGGGCTCACAAAACACTATACTTTCCAACAACATAGCCAATACGTTTTCCGTCAAGTGCACATATAACTAAGCAGGTCGTGTCTGTAAGCACATGAGAACAAGGACATAGTCAAGAGATATATGCCTGTCCATCTTACCACATACCTTGGTGCGAACCCAACACATTCGATTGAATCAGAATGAGAAACCAATGAGTTAACAACCTGTCGACAACAATCAGAGTCAAAAATCATACTGAGACCTAATTGATACGAAGTTCAAAAGTCCTAAGAAACATTCACAAATTTGTAGAGAAAAGGAACAATCAGCACATTAAAAGATATACGAAGGTTAAAAATGAATTTTCTTTATAAATTATAATCAGAGAAGGGAAGCACTCATATGACAATGTTATAAGTAGGGAGGAAAAGAACGTGGAAGAGAGTCTGAGGCAAAGTTAATATTTTTCATTCATGGAAACAAAGTACAGAATTGTAGCCATAGCCACTGACTTGAAATAACTGACATCATCACTAAATGCATTGCAGATCCCCATGACAGCCACTAACAATGACCCACTAATACTGACCAAAAATACTGACCTTGACCTCAATAACCTAAACAATTAAATTGCGAATAGATACAGCCTAATAAAACCTAATAAAGTAAATAACAATTAACAGATCATCTCTACAAAAAGAAACGAAGGAAATTGACTCTACACAATACTCCATGACTTCCATGAACCAGTGGCCACGTTGGCCATTACACCCTTAAACAATAAAAACTCCGATTAATTAAATAAATTAGCAAAAACTTATCCCATATTTTATGCTGCAAGTTCTCCCTTAAAATAACCACAATCAATAATTAATAAATCAGCAATAACTACTATAAATCAGCAACCATAATTGAATGACCCATAACAGAAACATTTATTACATAATTGAAACAATGTTTTTTTTTTATGATGAAAGAATAGTAAACAAGCATACTACAACTGCATATCAGAAACTAAAACATCCTTCCACAACTCAAGAGGTTTACGAAACGGATACACCCCTTTCCCCAGCGCTAGAGCTTCCTTAGCAAGGCTATCTGCAGCATAGTTTGACTCTCTAGAGCACCACTAATTGAAACAAATATTAATCCAGCCTCCACTAAGCATCATCACACTCACGTTTTTTCCTAGGGCACGTAAGTGGATCTCTTATTAGACAGTGAGTTGAAAGTGTTGACATAATACTTCCAGACCTAAATAAAGGGCTACTTCACTAATTTGGGTGGATTAAACAAATTAGTTAAGTTAGCTGTTTGCAACAAATCAATCGGAATCCCTTTTCACAAAACAACAATTGGTTATTTGGTTTCCCTGAAGTACCAGTATAAATCACTAAGGATGATATAACTCAACCCAATTCAATTCGAACTCACGACCTTAGACCCCACGACAAGCGAGCTTAGCGTAGAGCTAAGCCGGCCCTTCTCACTAAGAATAATTTTAGAAATAATTATATTTGTCGGACAAAGTGGGTTAAGGTCTTATATTTAGGACCGAATCCAAACCCCAAACTAGTTCTTATATTAAGGACTCACTCCATGGAGAATTATTCAACATAAAGTTAAAAGATTATAATAAATTAATAATCATGAAGGAAGCAATAGTAGCACATACTCTTCCTGTAGAAATGTTCACAACGTGGACAGAACCATCCTTAGAACCAGTAAGCGCAAGAGTTGAACTCAAACTTATTGACATGCATGTCAATCCCTCAGTATGATATGGATGACCTAGAAGGCAAGGTAAAATTTGTCAAAAATATCCAAGATGATCTTCAAAAGAAACACAAGGAAAAACTGCAGCTTAACATTTAAAAACACTATGATGATTGGAAGAGATATTGTTTGGTTTCAGCTCAAGATTGTTAATCATGTTAGAAATTGAACTGGTCATGCTTCTAAATTATCTAAGAAATTGTTTGATGAAGATAAATAAAAAACTTTCTGGATTGTTAAGGCTATGCTTGGCCTAAGAATTCATAAGTTTCAAGAAAACTATTAAGGGAATAACAACACAATCACTAGTAAAATTCACGGTAAAACTATTTTAAGGGTCAACCAAGTTCTAGTCCCCACTTGGTGAGGGTGTTGGAGAAGGGAATATACTAGGTAGCCAAACCCATGCTTTTGCAAAATGGCTGATTCGAACCCACAACCTCATAACCCATGGCAAGCGAGTCTACCATTGAGCCAAGGCCCTTTTGATGGAAAACTATTTTATTCATTCAAAATGCAATCATGTCAAAAAAAATTTTCTATGATCAGATGAATTCATCAAACAATTATAAACATTACACACGCACATGAATATGTGGCACAGAAATTTCAATTGCAGTGTAGACATAGTTTGGAATATCATGGAGTATTTTATGCAAGCAACTTCTGACTATTCAATAGCTAGGTTATGAGGGAAGGCTCCCCATTTCACGTAAGTAACCTTCATAATTAATTATTCCAGACAAAAAAAATCTATACAATAAATTTGTAACCAATTATCCATTAACTATGTGATACCCATACATCATTGTACAATAGAAAATATCTTGAATAAAAATCTTGAGGAATGACATTTTTCATCTTCATTCACAAATTCCAGGTAATTTGAGTTGAACCTACTCTGATGGGTAAAATGCATTTTCTGATGAATAGAAATCAAAAGTTCCATGCTAAAGTCTTAGCATTTATGATTATGATTAGGAGAAATCAGTTTTGATTATGCATTTATATTTCTGATTATCTCTTATTGTAATTTCCTGTTTTATCTCCTCTCTCCCCTCTATATATTGTACTCTCACCATTGAGCAAATTTATCAATAATAAGAATCATTCTTCTCTCCAATTTTCTCTCTTCTCACATTCTACATTCGATTAACGCGGAAGGGAATTAGTAATGGTATTAGCATTGTGTAATTATCATTTACACCTATTGTTAGTTACACAATTATGTACATGTTATCTTTTTTGTTACATACATCTTTTTTGTATGGCTTCTGTCCAGCTGTTTTCATTCAGACTAAGGTGCACATTTCAGCCTTTCTCCAGCTGTTTTGCATTCAAACTGACGTGTATTGTTTCAACCTACAAGCACATATGGAATTTACGAGGCTAATGATGTTGAGTCAAATGGTCCATTATCATGTCTGTTATGGAATTTTTAGAAAGACTGATAAAGACTGATAAAGAAAGTAATAATTGAGAGGACGACGAGAGAAGAATAGATTTGAGAGAGAGAGGGGGGGGGGGGGGGAGGCCTTAGGCCATCACATTATGCCAAAGCAAAACAAATCACAACAACTCTTTTACAATTGAGATTAAGGGTCTTATTTATAGGCTTAGAATGTAAACTAACACTAATGACTTTATTGTAACTAACTTCTAACTAACTCTTACCTTTATTTATTATTTCATAACAATGTCAAAGAAGGAGTCAAACACAAAGTCCTACACAAGTTATTGTTATTGTCATCCATCCAGTTGTGTTCCATACTTCCATTAATGAATTTTCATCATCGACAAGAATTCTTTAGTGCGGAGTATTGTTATGTGGCAGGGAAGGGAGTTAGTAATATTGTTAGCATTGTAATTGTCATTTACACATATTATTAGTTACACAATTATGTACATGTCATAAGATTAGAAACAGAATCAATTGGGATTATTTTCGTAACCTACTGGTCAATATAAACCCATTGCACAATTCAAGTGTCGAAAAAGAATTGTATTTTAGTTACTCTTTCTCTCTCTTTATCCCTACTTGTATCAGTTCCAATATAATTTTAAATGAAGCACCAAACACAAAATAACTAGCAAATGTTTATACAAATTAGGTGGAAGATCAAGTAACTAATAAATGGCAAAAATGCATCAAAAGCAATTCTCACATACCCCGAACAACATTCAGGTTTTCTCCGCTTCTGGGATTCCATATTCTCATAGTAGCATCATCAGAACCAGTGCATATTATTTTCCCTTAACCCAAATAAAACATGAGCAAATGGAAAAAATCAAAGTTAACAATAACGACTCAAAAGGGGGGAAAGTACATCTAGATAAAGAGCAGTTACTACCATCAGGAGTGAAATCACCACATGTTACACTGCCACCATGACCAGCAAATGTATTAAGAAAGGCACCTCTATCAGCATTCCACATCCAAACAGTAGAATCCTCTGAACCAGCTAAGAGCAGATGTCCTCGAGGATGCCACCTGAGCCACTGAAAGGTTACAAATTTACCAATTTAATTATTCTTGTAGTCATGGCAGCAAACAGAAAAATGACTTCCTTACCTCAATTCCCCCACCAGGACCTTCCAGGGTTACCCTATGATTTCCAAATACATCCCAGACTTGAACAATTCCATCTAAGCTTCCTGATGCAAGCAACTGTCCATCATTACTAAAAGCCAAACTGCTTACCGAATCTCCATGACCTGCACGAAGCAAAAAATACTCAACAAGAAAAACATAACAAGTGTCATGTATATGAAAATTTCATTAACTATAACCCAATCCTAAGTTAAGATACATGCATCAGTGAGTTATGCTTCATGTCAAAACCTTGAAGTTCAGAAGCCCAATCGCCTTGACCAGTTCTCCATAGAAAGCCTTTGTCATCACCTCCCCCTGTTGCAACCAGTGTTCCATCTGTTGGGCTACAAGCAACCGTGTATAATTCTCCTGTTCGAGGGGAAATTCCAAGGAAAAATAAAATATAAAAAGCATCTTGAAGCAACATCTTGAACAAACATATGACAGATTACCTCCAAAATTTCAGAAAATAGAATAATCAAAGAATATTGTGGAAACAAAGATGACTGAATAATCCAATAAATATTTTACTGATATGATATCATATTTATAATATAAAAGCTTCCTAAAAGATAATAAACTTCTACAAGTTTACATAATATGATTCCCTAATAACTTAATTTCCTAACACTATAATTGATAATGATGACTAAGATTCTACTAATACAAAATAGGAAATACTAATATTAATTCTATAATTCTAACAAATATTGAAGCACGTCACTAAATTTCATGTTAGGACCTACTTTAAAAATATATGGCTGCCTACTCCCTAAAATGTTATGATACAATAATCAAATTACAGTAAATACTGAACTTTGATTTAACCAATTGATTTGTGAGAACAATGCATAAAGTGAAACATAAATAAAGGACAGTAATCTCACCAGCATGACCCGTGAAGATGTGCACAGAATCATCAGGCTCCTCTAAAATCATTAGGAAAAAATTATTAGCAAAAACATTTAAACGGTAAAAAGTAACACATCGTAAGAGACAGTAGTATGATGGAAATAAGGAAAATAATGAGCGGTGAGAACCATGTGAGTGAGGGGTATTGTGGTATTTCATATGTGTTAGCTTGGAGAGAGAGGATTATTAGCAAAAAATTATTAGCAAAAACATTTAAACGGTAAAAAGTAACACATCTAAAATCATTAGGAAAAAATTATTAGCAAAAACATTTAAACGGTAAAAAGTAACACATCGTAAGAGACAGTAGTATGATGGAAATAAGGAAAATAATGAGCGGTGAGAACCATGTGAGTGAGGGGTATTGTGGTATTTCATATGTGTTAGCTTGGAGAGAGAGGATTATGTAAAAGGGGTCTTGTTGTGAGAAAGGGTTATAAGGAGTATCAGTGAATTTGGGAGAGTTGGGGATGTCTCTCAAATACATTCCTAGGGAATAGTGTTTGCTATGATTGTGTTTATGTTATGTAATAATAATAATAATAAGGGTTAGTTAGTTATTTACAAGCCATTAGAACTGATAAGAGGTAGCACTATAAGCCTATAAATGGGATAATACCCTCATATCTGTTATTATTCCATAACAATGCCCCCCCCCTCCCAAAAAAAAAAAAAACAACCTAGTACTCATGGGTTTGAAAGCTAAAAATCCGGAAATTGCTGTTGAAAACTAAACAAAGACTCACTTTGGGTGGAAAACATGGTATTATTGTTATATTAATATTGTGTTGACACCTTTCAAACAGTTTCAGAATCAAATTTCCCCACCAAACTATCATGTTGATAGAGACTTTCCTTTGAGTTTCCATCATAATACAAGCCTCAGAATAACAGCTGACAAATTACACTTGAAAAAAAACACATAGAACACATGTAAATTTAGAAGTCAATGTATCCAAACAGATAATTTTGTAGCAATGTTCTACCATTTTGTTCCGTGTCAGATTCTTCATCCGCATCAGGAAGATCTTCATTGTCCAAATCAACTTCCTGGATGATATCTGACTCATCTAGAAACACCTCCTCATTATTGTCTTCATCCTCTTGAAGAGATGGGCCAGAAGGGGCATTCATCTTTTCTTATTGATTCTTGCTGTAAACAAACACTCTTGGAATCTGTACAAAAATATAAAAAAGGGAATTACTAAAATAGATTTGATATCATAGTGTTACTCCTAAAGGGCCTATATGGCTCAATGGTAAGTTCGCATGACGTGGGCTCGAATCAACCTCTATGCATAAAGCAGAAGTAAGGTGCTTAGTCCTTTCCCCACCACCCTCACCAAGTAAGGTACCTAGTCCCTATGCCATTTTTATCATATTGCTTCTCCTTTAAACCTATTTTTATAATACTATACAACAACAACTTCATCAATTCAAAACCACTAGATAATATTAAGACCCAAAAACTGGAAGCTTTCCTTTACTGAAAGGGGCTGTCCAGAGAAATTGTCAAAATTTCAAACAATTCAAAATCTCACAAGTCACAAATCTTTAGCCCTAAACGCATAAATTTCTTGGAGAACTTAACACCTCTCACCAAGCATGAATATACACAGCTTCCAATCATAAAATCCAAGCTCAAATAAGACGGTCCAGGAAATTCAAAAACATCGTATGAAGTTCCAATTCCGAATCACAAGACCAACCCAGAAATCAAACATGCAAGTAAAAAAGGAAACTCTGATATACTTATATACACATACCAACCCTAATTGAAATTAGAAATCAAATGAATGCGAATATGAACAGTAGTAGCCTTAAACAGAGATGTCTATCATCAGAGGCAGCAATTCACATGTATGAGAAATTAACTTTGGTCTAAATTAAATTTTTAATAAGTTTTTTATTGTTTAAATTTCCTGAGAAACTAACATTAGGAGGAAGAAGAAAAAGGTACAGAGGACGAAGAAGAAAATGAAATTTAATTGAAAAGTTGAAGAGAGAAGGGCTAGGGCAATGAAAGAAGAAGAAAAAGCAAGGCTCGGCCAATCTTACCTGAACGTTGAGCAGTAAGAGCAAGTGAGAAGTGAGGACTGAAAATGGAGGAATTATTTTTAGGTTTGCCTCAATTTATTTTTCAAGCAGTTTATTTATAAAAATCAGTTTATTTTGCTAGACTTAGAAATTAGCCACTTTTCAAAAAAAAAAAAAAAAATCATCTGTGATTGTATGGATGTCCATACCTCCACATACTCTTGACTTTTCCTTTTCTCAATAACCTCTCTAATGAAGTGTCTTGAAGAGTTGTTATTGTCATAATTCAAGGGTTACAATATTGACACTTCATAAGGATTGAATTTGTCATTTACTTTCTTATAACTTAGTTGAGGTTGGTGGCCTATAAATAAGAGGTATTGTACTACATGTGATGTATCCATAGATGAATAAAGATTTCTCTCATTTCTCTCCAAAATTCCTCTTCTAAAATTCTCTCTTCTTCATCACTAACATTTGCTACTTCTTCTTCTTCTCAAGCTTCTATATTTTCTTATTTTTATAACACGTTATCAGCACGAATTTGCTCCAAAATTAAGGTATGTTCTTTACATTTGTTTTTAGTGTTATTGATAGTATACACATATACTCTTATATATATTATATACTACCTCCGGTCCTAAATATAGGACCTAATTGACTTTTTTTGGAGAGATTAAGGTTGCGAAATAAGTTATTAAATGATGATATATTTGATATATTTTTAGATTATCCATTAGTTTATAGGTAAAATAAACTAGTTTAAGGGGTAAAATTAGGTAAATCAAGTTATAATTAACTTATTTTTCTTTTTTAAGGATTTTCTAGAAAAAGTCAATTAGGTCTTATATTTAGGACCGGAGGGAGTATATAATACTATTTATGTTTATTTATTTATTTGTTTTCTCATTATATATATATGAATTACAATATTGCCATTTAATATTCACATTTATTTATTGTTAATTATAATTTTATATTATGCATTTTATTTTGTTTATATTATGTCATTCATTATTTCCCTTTATTTTGTCATTTATTATTTTGTTATTTATGTCTATTTTTGAGATTCATATTATTTTTGAGATTCTAATCATAATGTAATGTTTTGAATTTTCTAGATGTATTGAATTTGAAGTGGACAAAATGAGGTCTCCAATTCCAACTTTGTCTAAAATGAAATGTAAGGCAAATGTCATTTTTGCCCTTCACTCTAAAGTACCCTTGTCTTCTTCATCGTCGAAACACCCTTCTCTCTTTCAGAAGTTCTATTCTACTTTGTGAAGCCCTCACCTCTTCCTTACTCTTCCCATTCTTCATCAAATTCTTCGTGGAACTCAAGGGCACTCTTCATCACCGCCATTACCGTCGTTGACTGCGTTCCTGTTATTTTTTCCTTCTCTGATTGCAAATATTTTCTCACCAAAAGTTCCTCTCATTTTTCTTTGTCAAGTTCGTCATTTTTTCCTTCTCTGATTTTATAAAGTTTTTTGTGAAAGTCTCTCTATGCCACGTGGTCCTGATTATTTTGTTCAATCTGGCAATCGTAGCTTTTTCATTGCTGGATTAATTGAATCAGAATTGTTGTGCATATATTAGATCTCATTGTGCATCAGATTCTTGCATCATTTCTGATTCTTTTTCCATCAGATCTTGCAGTGAATTGCCCTTGCTTTTGCTGGTGTGTTGTGGACTTGTGGTCAATGTTTAGTAACTTTATTGTGGGTTTTGCAAAGTTGCACCTCCTTTGATAGTGAT
The DNA here is from genome assembly GCA_029929735.1 of Mimosa pudica. Taxonomy (NCBI): domain Eukaryota; kingdom Viridiplantae; phylum Streptophyta; class Magnoliopsida; order Fabales; family Fabaceae; genus Mimosa; species Mimosa pudica. Next base: position 1,386,086 of record JAKELP010000039.1, on the reverse strand, counting down.
TTTTGCTTATTCTATTGGCATATCTTGGTGGATTATGGATGCATTGTTAACATTTTTTATGTGGTTTGCAATGTTAAGTTCTGCCCTGTCTTGCTCTGAATCGGAGGGATGAATCCGTTAACCCTAGTGAAGCGCATTCAGAATATCAACTCCAAAGAGGCCTCCTTGGGAATCAGTGAGGACGCTTCGTGGCACGCCAAGTACAGAGATTCCACCTATGTCTTTGTTGGCGGCATCCCCTTCGATCTCACCGAGGGTGATCTCCTCGCTGTCTTCGCTCAGTATGTCTTTTTATTGCTTATGCTCTTTACTTTGAGCTACACCAATTGCTATTACTATTGCATTGTAAACGCTAGGTTCAACACTTAAACCCTGTCCATATAGGATGACAATGAGTTTTTTCCTTTTTTGTAAACACAAATACTGCATTCATTACCTTAATAGAAGGACATACATCCAACTAGTACTGCCTCCGTTCATAAGTATTAGACCTAGTTGGCTTTTTTGGAGAATAGTAAGAAAGTGAAATCAATCACTTAATCATAACATATTTTTAATTACCTTATTTAGCTTTTTAGAATTCCTCAAAAGTCAATTAGCTCTTATATTTAGGAACGGAGAGAATACTACCAAGTGTCTATTGAATAAAATGTGGGGTTAATCAAAGAAACAAAAATTCCCATCTAATCTGTATGACATCCTTAATAATTGCTCAGTTACATGTAAACTCTCATTATGTACATGAGTAATCAGTACCTGTCAGTCTCTGTGAAATTTTAGTCGAACATCCTCAACTATGTCCTTAAAAGGGTGATTGGCATTACACCATCTAAGAGCATAGTGGGTTGCCTCTGAACAATCTGATAATAGAACAATTTCATAAATCCCTTTGTGTAGCATATATTAAGACATGAATAAAACCAAATAACTCTGCTATCATTGCTGTAGGAACACTTGTTAGTTTGCAAATCCCATGATCCATTCAGCTTGGTGACTCTGAATAAAACCAACTTAGCAACTCTGAAATATGTATTTATGCACCATCTTAAGCTCTTTTAACATATACTGTGAACACTCGTGTATTCATAGGCCCCTTGTTCTTCGTTGACTACGTACAGGCATGTTTAAACATGGAATCGCTGTCAATTACTGGATAAGTATACATGTACATGTGACCAAGTTCAAGTGTTATGTAAAATATGTCTGATGTTCAGAGAAAACACAAAAAAACGAACAAATCTGTCTTATGTCATTTCATTCAGCTAATTTTGTTCTCTATGTAACCTGATCTATTATTTTTCTCAAATATCTCATTCAGTTAATTTTGTTCTCTATGAAATCTGATCCATGTTTTTTCTCAAATATCTGCTTATGATTTGTGTGAATCCAGATATGGTGAAGTTGTCGATGTAAATCTTGTCTGCGATAAAGGTACTGGAAAGTCCAAAGGTTTTGCATTTCTTGCATATGAAGATCAAAGGAGCACAAATCTTGCTGTAGGTTGGTTTTCTGCCGTGTCGTAATATATTTTTAGTGATGGTTTAAGCCTTTTTTCCAAAACAATGAACCTATTTGCTAATGTTTTTTCTTCAGATAATTTGAATGGAGCTCAGATTTTGGGTCGAGTCATACGAGTTGATCACGTGACTAAATACAAAAAGAAAGAAGAGGAAGATGAAGAGACAGAGTTGAAGCACTTTGTGCTTCCTCTCTTTTCTTTTCACACTATGCCTTTGGCATACATTAGCACTTTGTGCTTTCACTCTCTTTTTTTCTTTTTTTTTTCATGGCCTTCGGCCACCTTTTATTCTTTCTCTCTTTAGGCCCTCAACCTCTCTTTTTTACTATGTATCATGCTTTTTCAAATGATACAACAATACAAGAACAATGGAAATGCATATATATGCTATGGATGCATGTTTCCAAATTGGTCAAGGTGGAAGAAAAGAAAGTGATGGCCCAAAGGGGTGAAACAAATGATATATTTTTTTGGGTTAAGTGTTTGGGTCATTAGGATTGAGAAATGAATGCCTCAATCATATCCAAACATGAATGCATAAGCTTTAACTAAGAGTAGAAACAAGTTCTAGAAATTGAATAATTGAGCAAGTCACTCTTGAAATGAATTAAAGGCTCAAAAATCCTCACAAGAAAGACTACTCTCATGCCAAAGATAAGTCTAATTGCAAGGCCAATTGACAAAATGCATATGCTTGCTTGGTATTGATTCAATACTAACTTGTTGAAAATTTGGTAGGTTCTAATCTTGCCCCATAGGTTGTCAAATGTTTCGCCACATTAGGTTTGAGAAAAAAAAATTTAAAAATTGACACTAATGTGGAAATGGCACAAATTCAATGAATGAAGCATGGCTACCACAAGTCCCTCTCCCACACTTAAATCTTGCATTGTCCTCAATGCAATGTGGTGCAACAAGAGAATGACATCATAAGGGGTTTTTATTGACTCAACTAACACTAAACTATCTTTTCTACTAGATGTGTCCCTCCCCCACACTTATCCTAATATGCATCACAAAATATCATCAGCCAGTCAAAACATGTATAACAAAAGGACAAGAGAGGAAAGAGACAACCTTGACTCATGGAGGCTTGTAGCTTGAGAGAAGAATCAAGAGGAGAATTGATTTTGTCCTCCTCGGTGGTGGTCTAGGCTCCATTAGTAGATGATCCAAAAGTGAGGGTGAGAAATGGTTTATATGGGGATCCTTCCAAATGATAGGCCTGAAAAGGGTTAGCCAACACAAAAGCAACACTACCAACTCCAAGTACACCACATGAGTCAAAGTACTTAAATCCATGGAAAGAATTAGCACAAGTAAAGTGACAAAGTGGTGTATGCAATGTGAGAAGTTTAGGCTTAGGCACATAAGAGACTAGATGCTTCTCAAAACCAATGAAGTCAACCACATTCAAAAATCTATCAAAGCATGGTATTACAAAGTCAATGTGGTTTGCAACAATGGTAGTATCACAAGTTGATACTACCTTCCCATCAATAGTAGCATCACTCAAATCAACACTATTTATACCACAATCAAGGGCGAGTATATCAGGAGGCAAATCACATGATAAGATTTGAAAATAAGAAAGCTCATGTGTACATGTATCAACTAAAGGACTAGTGATCAAATCTAAATCATCATTGTTATCCCCACTCTTGGGTGGAGTGGGTGAAAGTAAAGGGTGTACCTCAACATCATGTGACACATGCAATTCACTAAGTCCTATAGAATGATTATTCTCAAACTTATCATCAACACTAGCACTTGGACTAGACTCACCTTCTTCAAAAGACTCATGCTCATTCTTAATAGCAATTCTAGTATTATGCAATGCATGTTCACAATATTGGACAAGCAAATGACACTTATGATCAATGCAATTCATACAAATTATATGCTCATCACAAGAACATGACATTTGATCAATTTTTTCAGCATCTTCAACATTGCTATCAATAGGAAGATAATCATGATCATCACAAGAAGAATCAACAGTGCAATTGGTAGGCTCAAGTGTGGTAGTACTATTAATGGCATCATGATGAGCATGTTCAATTGTAGGTATATGGGGAGAATCAACAATGATTTCCTCATCTATCCCATTATCATTCTCACTAGCCAAAATAGTTGTATGAGGAGGATAAATCTCTTCTAGAATAGAAGGGGTATTAATTATGCTTGAAAGTGCATCCTCTTGCACATGAGGTACCACTTGCTCACTCTCTTCACTCTTAGGATCATAGGGCCAAGGGGTTCCCTCTTCTCCTTTAGTTCTTTTCCAAAGCACATGCATGTAAAATGCATTGAGGTATTCCCCTAGCTCTTCCAACTCTTCCTCCAATTGCTTAGAAAGTCCACATGCATTTTTCTTCCTATATAATTCTAGGGATCAGGCTTTATTAACAGCATACATCCTCTTAAACTCTTTTGTATGGTCATCCATGTTGGGATAGTCAAAGAAAACATCAAGAGGAGTTTGCTTACGGGTGATGGGTTTGGGTGGGGGTGGAGGTGATGGTTCATATGATGAGGTTTGATATGATGAAGGATATGGATGGTGATATGGCTCACGGTAGGTAGAGGAATATGGTGGAGAAGGATAATCAAAGTATGTGTGATATTGTGGTGGGGGTAAAGGTGGATCCCAACATGATGTGCTATTGGATTTGGAGGAGGAATCGAGAATGGCCAACATTTTGTCCCTTTCTTTGTATAATTCATCCATGATTGAAGAAGGTGTCTCTTCCATCCTAGTGGTATTTCTCACAAAAGAGTTTGAATTCTCAAGAATATCATGATTGGAACCAAAATTTGTGAAATTCCAAGACATGAGAACTCAATGATTCAGTCTCAAACAATCTCAAGAAGACAATATATATGTAAACAAGAACAAAAACTAAGAAGAAGAAAAAGTAAAAAATATGGAATGCATCTATCCTAATCCTAAATGATGAAATGATGCATATGAACTAAATCTAATCCTAATGACTCCTACCCCTTGTCAATGTTTCAATTGACACTTAGCTACCTTAGGGAGTCAAAAATGACTCCCCGGCAACGGCGCCATTGATTTAACCGATTCCTATACGCCTTGGGGTTAAATGCAAGTTATTTATAAAACCAAGGTTTGCAACACAGTGGCACAACCTCGGGTCGTCTCTCTTGAGGAGTCTTCTAAACTACCCTAAGATGAACTAAATGCAAATTGAAATGAACAAGGAAATTGGGGTTTTTTGGGTTTTTATATGTAGAATGCAAATGAACCTAACTACAATATTTTTTTTATCTTTTCTTTGATAAGGTGGAATAATTGGATGGCTGAAGTGTAGTGAATTCTATGAAATGGATCTCTTGATTCTAGGTGAGGTGACAAACATTAGCTCTAATCATTTGGGGGTTCAATGCATCAAGTGTAATTTCTATATGTGTGAAATAATTTGAGTCTAAACACTTGTGGCTCTCGTGAAGTGCAACCACAACAATCATGAATGGATACAATCAAGTAATCTCACTAGCAACCACTAAAATGAGACTAATTTAATGCAACCACAATGTAGATATGAACTCATAACTCAAGTGTTCAAAGCCCAAATAGACACAACTTAGTCCATTCATGATGTGATTTGCTAATTTAGATTTGGTTAATGCCTTTTTCCTTTTTTAAACTCAATCTAATTATAGAGTGTCTTACAAAAGAGAGCTCATACAATCATACATATATTTAAATAAATCAACTTGATAGAATCATCAACACAAGGCTAAACAACTCAATATCAAGAAGAATTAATCAAAACACATATATAATCAACAAAGTACTTAATACATAGTCCTAATCCAAATTAGCAAGGTCAAACATCATACATACATATATAGAATCTCAATCCAATACATAAATCCAAACATCTACGAGAGAGGTTCAAATACATAAAGAAGAAATTCTAAATACATATAATGAACTAAGAAAAACTCTCCTCATGATGAACCCATGCTTGAGCGACCATCAACCTATCCTCAAGAGATGAAGAATCCTCAATCCAACATAGAAACTCCAAGAGAAGCTCCAAGAAGAAGGATCATTTGGAAATCCATGGAAGAAAAGGGAGGAAGAAGGTGGAAATGTGAAGAAATGATGGATGGGGTGGAAGGAATGAGATGGAAGTGGATGAAAATGAGTGAGAATGGAAGGGAAATGAAGAACCCTAGGTTGGGACACTTATTTTCGGCCAAAGGGTGCTTGGAGAGAGATTTGGGGGCTCTTAGAAAGCTTATATAGGGCCAAGAAACCCTAAAAATCGCGTCTGATTTTTGACAGCGTCAGGCTCGCCAGTGGCTCGCCAACTGGCGAGCACGTGGCGAGTTACCCGAAGGTACTCGCCAGTGGCTCGCCAACTGGCGAGCAAGTGGCAAGTGGCTCGCCAGTTGCTTGCCAGTGGCTCGCCAGTTGGCCTGCATCAGGACTAAAATGCAAACTTCATTCAGAAACGTTATTTTGACTTTTTTTCTTGAATCTTCACCTCCAACCTCCCAACCTACATATTCAAATGTCTCAAAGGTAGCATCAGAATGTTCTTGAAAACATGTAAAACATTATAGCATGCTAAAAAAGCCTAAATTGCCCTTAATTAGAACAAATTCCAACAACTAGTGCAATAGTTAGAATCTATGCATATTAGGTGCAATTATCATCAAAACATGCATTAATTCAATGGATTTGGCCATTAAAATATATGCAAAAGTCTGGTGCAATAATTTCCCCCACACTTAGACCTTTGTACTCCTGGACATAGGGTACATTGCCAAGAATACAAGATTTTAACAAACCAGTAGTCATCAAGTTAGCATGAATCAATAGTCAAGAATATGCATAGTGAGAATTGACAATGCAATTGGATATAACTTATGGCGATGAGAACTCTCAAGATTATAGTGTTTCACACTCCTCACCTAATGTGGAATTTGTCACTCTGCTTGCTCAATAAACAATTTAACCATAGGCTTGTGACTACTCTAATATCTCCACTATGCATGCACTCATGAATGGATCAAGAGGACTTTGTGGGGTTAAAATGGTGGAGAAGGCTAATAATGAATGATGAATAATGAAATAAAGTCAATGACCAATTATGTAAACAATTATCCACCACATATAATTGCAATACAAAAAATGATAACTCAAGTCATAACAATTCCATACTAGCATATTACATGTCACTTTTTTTTCAAGCACTTTGTGCTTCCTCTCTTTTCTTTTCACACTATGCCTTTGGCATACATTAGCACTTTGTGCTTTCACTCTCTTTTTTTCTTTTTTTTTCTTGGCCTTCGGCCACCTTTTATTCTTTCTCTCTTTAGGCCCTCAACCTCTCTTTTTTACTATGTATCATGCTTTTTCAAATGATACAACAATACAAGAACAATGGAAATGCATATATATGCTATGGATGCATGTTTCCAAATTGGTCAAGGTGGAAGAAAAGAAAGTGATGGTCCAAAGGGGTGAAACAAATGATATATTTTTTTGGGTTAAGTGTTTGGGTCATAGGGTTGAGAAATGAATGCCCCAATCATATCCAAACATGAATGCATAAGCTTTAACTAAGAGTAGAAACAAGTTCTAGAAATTGAATAATTGAGCAAGTCACTCTTGAAATGAATTAAAGGCTCAAAAATCCTCACAAGAAGGGCTACTCTCATGCCAAAGATAAGTCTAATTGCAAGGCCAATTGACAAAATGCATATGCTTGGTATTGATTCAATACTGACTTATTGAAAAATTTGGTAGGTTCTAATCTTGCCCCATAGGTTTTCAAATGTTTCGCCACATTAGGTTTGAGAAAAAAAAATTTTAAAATTGACACTAATGTGGAAATGACACAAATTCAATGAATGAAGCATGACTACCACAAGTCCCTCCCCCACACTTAAATCTTGCATTGTCCTCAATGCAATGTGGTGCAACAAGAGAATGACATCATAAGGGGTTTTTATTGACTCAACTAACACTAAACTACCTTTTCTACTAGATGTGTCCCTCCCCCACACTTATCCTAATATGCATCACAAAATATCATCAGCCAGTCAAAACATGTATAACAAAAGGACAAGAGAGGAAAGAGACAACCTTGACTCATGGAGGCTTGTAGCTTGAGAGAAGAATCAAGAGGAGAATTGATTTTGTCCTCCTCGGTGGTGGTCTAGGCTCCATTAGTAGATGATCCAAAAGTGAGGGTGAGAAATGGTTTATATGGGATCCTTCCAAATGATAGGCCTGAAAAGGGTTAGCCAACACAAAAGCAACACTACCAACTCCAAGTACACCACATGAGTCAAAGTACTTAAATCCATGGAAAGAATTAGCACAAGTAAAGTGACAAAGTGGTGTATGCAATGTGAGAAGTTTAGGCTTAGGCACATAAGAGACTAGATGCTTCTCAAAACCAATGAAGTCAACCACATTCAAAAATCTATCAAAGCATGGTATTACAAAGTCAATGTGGTTTGCAACAATGGTAGTATCACAAGTTGATACTTCCTTCCCATCAATAGTAGCATCACTCAAATCAACACTATTTATACCACAATCAAGGGCGAGTATATCAGGAGGCAAATCACATGATAAGATTTGAAAATAAGAAAGTTCATGTGTACATGTATCAACTAAAGGACTAGTGATCAAATCTAAATCATCATTGTTATCCCCACTCTTGGGTGGAGTGGGTGAAAGTAAAGGGTGTACCTCAACATCATGTGACACATGCAATTCACTAAGTCCTATAGAATGATTATTCTCAAACTTATCATCAACACTAGCACTTGGACTAGACTCACCTTCTTCAAAAGACTCATGCTCATTCTTAATAGCAATTCTAGTATTATGCAATGCATGTTCACAATATTGGACAAGCAAATGACACTTACGATCAATGCAATTCATACAAATTATATGCTCATCACAAGAACATGACATTTGATCAATTTTTTCAGCATCTTCAACATTGCTATCAATAGGAAGATAATCATGATCATCACAAGAAGAATCAACAGTGCAATTGGTAGGCTCAAGTGTGGTAGTACTATTAATGGCATCATGATGAGCATGTTCAATTGTAGGTATATGGGGAGAATCAACAATGATTTCCTCATCTATCCCATTATCATTCTCACTAGCCAAAATAGTTGTATGAGGAGGATAAATCTCTTCTAGAATAGAAGGGGTATTAATTATGCTTGAAAGTGCATCCTCTTGCACATGAGGTACCACTTGCTCACTCTCTTCACTCTTAGGATCATAGGGCCAAGGGATTCCCTCTTCTCCTTTAGTTCTTTTCCAAAGCACATGCATGTAAAATGCATTGAGGTATTCCCCTAACTCTTCCAACTCTTCCTCCAATTGCTTGGAAAGTCCACATGCATTTTTCTTTCTATATAATTCTAGGGATCGGGCTTTATTAACAGCATACATCCTCTTAAGCTCTTTTGTATGGTCATCCATGTTGGGATAGTCAAAGAAAACATCAAGAGGAGTTTGCTTACGGGTGATGAGTTTGGGTGGGGGTGGAGGTGATGGTTCATATGATGAGGTTTGATATGATGAAGGATATGGATGGTGATATGGCTCACGGTAGGTAGAGGAATATGGTGGAGAAGGATAATCAAAGTATTTGTGATATTGTGGTGGGGGTAAAGGTGGATCCCAACATGATGTGCTATTGGATTTGGAGGAGGAATCGAGAATGGTCAACATTTTGTCCCTTTCTTTGTATAATTCATCCATGATTGAAGAAGGTGTCTCTTCCATCCTAATAAGGGAAATTAATATATAAAGCATGACTAATTTCTGAAAGTGGGTAGTAGCATAAACTTCTGTGGGTGCATGAATGGAACTTTTATAGAGTGGAGATAGGAACAGAGGCTAGGAAGCTAGAATGAGAAAGTCTTTGGCTTTGGTTTCACGAGGTTATTCGCTTGAAGGCCAAGCTTGCTCCCCTCTGTATTCATTGACATATCTGTATTCATATACACATACACTGCTTGGTTTTATTTTATTTTTTAAATCTTTTGGACTGACACATTTGCCTAGTGTTTGTAATAGACCCTCTTTCCCTCTTTCTCTCTCTATTTGTTGTACGACCGTGATCTAGGGATATAGGGAAGCAATGGATTTGCATGAGGTGGAGTGCATGGGATGATGATAAAGAATATTATATTATTGTATTGATATAGAAGAGTAAAGTAATAATGAGTGTGTCTAATTAGCCTTTTGGAAACTTGTCAGATTGGGAAGATGTGAGAGAAGTTAAAGTTATTGGGAAGATGTGATAGGAGCTAAAGTTGTTGTCATTCTCTTTTCCAGTCCATGACTTTGTCTTTGTAATTCAAGATGGTGTCTTTATACACAGACGAGAATCTTAAGGGCCACTATGAGTCTTGGATTAAAAGCCCGGTGCTTTTAAGATACAGTGAGATTAAAGGTAACTCATTGGGCATAAGCGGTTCAACTTGGTTTGATGTTTATGGGAATGACTTTGGTTGGGGAAAGCCTGTGGCAGCTCGAAGTGGTCCCGGTAATAAACCTAATGAAAAGCTTACTGTTTCTGCTGGAGCAGAAGAAGGAAGTGTTGATGTTGAACTCTGCTTACCTTTTCAGAATCTAGAGGCAGTGGCTAATGACCCTGATTTCATGGCTTTTATTTCTATGTGATGGATACTTTCAAGACTATGATCATAAGTTCAGTTTAGATTGTATACTTTCAAGGTTGTAGCACCAAATAATCTTTATGTGAGTTGCAAAACATAAAGACTTGTGGTGAGCCATATGCTTCATTAGTCTTCTGCAGTTTTTTAATGTGGTTTTAGGAAAGCTGAAATTGTGTGTGTATGTGTGTAAAAGCCATATGTTTCCTATGCTCATTGAGTTTGATGAAATCTTACATATTTTTATTGTTACTTCAGGACTTGTGATGGCTCTAATCGGCTCTTTTCTCAGTATACTTGTGGTGAGCATATGTTTCTGTTAAATTTTGGATTAAATAAGTTTCATGGTCAATAGAGAAATATGATTTTCCTAGAGTGTTTAAGGAAAACTAAGACTTACATCTCATGGTAACTTCATACATTTGATGAGTTCATGTGTAAAATCCACCATATCTATGTGGTTGTTTTTTTTCACTGCAGTAGGTCTGATCATATATACATTCAAAATTTTAATTTTATGTTTAAATTGATCATGATCTACCTTTGATATATATTTGAAATGAATATTCTCATTTTAATCCCTACACTTTGTATTGCTTTTGAGTTTAATTAATTCAAGGGAGTCTTTCTTGCTTACATAATTTTTGCATTTACAAATATCAAAACTCTTGCATTGCAATAATGTTGGGCTTCATTTTTATGTAGAGATATTTATATTTGTTATCCTCATTTCACCCTAATTTTTAGGGTTCTTCTAAAATGGTTTGTTATCCTCATTTTCAGGTTTGCTTCTCTTTGGAAAATCATTGTTTGGCAATTCATGAGTTGTCAAGGATTGTCCTGTCTTATTCATATCTTGCCATGAAGTTGATAAGTTTTTTCTTGATATGGTCTATAATAAAGAATCTAATTCAGAAACATGTTGTTTTAAGGGAAGGCAGTGGAGAAAGTACTCAACTTCTATAGTGAGGGAATTAGGAAACAAATTTTCATTGAAGTATATGATTGTAATTTTCAGCTTTCTTAGAGAATTGCAGATTTTAGGAAAACTTTATCCTTCAATGATTCCTTCAAATTTCTATTGTATAAATATTAAAATGTTGGTAGATTACTCTAATTATTTATCCCATACTACTCTATATCATTTAAGCTATGTTAGTAGATTATTAATAATTGTCAATAGACCACGCGAAGCGTGGGAAACATGAATATAATATTTCACTAATGTTGTACAAGATTTTTCACTTCTTAATTTTGTTTTAAATTAGTTTGGCTTTTTTAGATCATTGTTGTTTTTCTATGCTACTACTTTCATGATATTTATACACTTTTATTCTTTTTTAATCATTATTTTTCTATTTGCTACACATTTATCATAACTCTTGGTTATTTTTATATTCTTTTAGGTTGGCAAATATAATTTTATACAGGCTTATCTCCCCGTGTAAAGCACGGGAGAATTTGCTCATTGTGTTAATCCCAAATTCACCTTTTTACCTCCTGATCAAAAAAAAAAAATTCACCTTTTTACCTTTACTCTTCACTCTTCAGTCTTCGCATATTCTCACTCCCAGACCCTACTCCAATTTCTTGCCCTCAACCACCGCCGACGACTATATCTTCGGTCACCGGCGCACGGCACATCCCACACATTTCCTGGTAACTCGTTCTCTCTCTCTCTCTCTCTCTCTCTGTTCCATTCTTTTGCTGTTTGTTCGGTTAGATCGTCTTTATCATCTCTATTTTTTCATGCTCTTTTTTAACTGTTTAATCTCTTTGCATCCTCTTATCTTCGTCGCCGTTTCGTGTTGTTTTATTGTCTATAATGTCATCAATTTGTTCCAGAAACGCTTTCTCTATGTTTAGCTTTTCAAATTAGGGTTTGATGTGATATCCTCTTGTGTGTTGACGAGGATGGCCTGTGAAATGTCATGTTTCCATTTCTTAACCTTAAGCATATGTGATTTCTTTGTATTTAGGGAAATATTTTAGCTAATGGAGAAGATGGAGCAGACAAATCCAACAATTGTGAAGCCTTCTGGGACAGATGGCTCAGATTACTCGAAGCGTATGAATGTTGAATCATGTAAGCTTCAATTTTAACTTGTTTCTGCCTTAATTTTTTCTTGCTATTTTGATTCACTATGTTTTCTTTATTATTATTATTGTTGTTGTTATTTTTGCTGATTTTTGGGCTTATTAATCTCTATGGTGGTGTTTATTTTTTACATTTAGGGAATCAGAAGGTAGCAAAGGCAAAGAAAAGGCTTCCTCTGCTTCTATTTGTTCAGGTACTTTAGTCTGTAAATAATTACTGAGCCCAAAAATTTACTCTTTATTCGGACTCATCAGCTGCAACACAATAGTTATGGTTTCCTTGCTTCTTTTATAGACAGTTTTCAATGTTGGTATTAAAGCAAAACTGTACTTGGCCTTCATCATTTTCCTCTTCGCAAATTCATACCAATTTTACTCATGGGAATGTGGACTGGAGTTTTTATATTATTTTCATATCTGATGATGGTGCAGATTGAAAGATGAGTGCATGGGCAAACATTGTTTGAGGATATTTTGGTTTTTTTTTCTTTGTTTCATGCTCTGGACCATACTTGAGTTTCTTACCAGCATTTAACTTGCTCATTCTATTGCATGTTCTTTGGATTTTTGTTCTGAAAGTTTCTATTGTTTTTTCATTACTTCTCTTTAGTGAGATGTAATGTTGGTTTGGATCTGTACCTACAGAAAATATTGTATAACCATACTCGATCTGTTTATGCTCTTAGTTTGGCAAATCTGGTATTTTATCGAAACGAGTTTTGATAATTAAATATCAATGTGTGCTTATGTTCTGGTACAGTAATTTCTACTGTTTAGTTGAGCTGTTATAAATTTCTACCTGTATGCTTCACAGTGGAAGACATATATAAATGAAACCAAATATTTTGATTACATTATTTTGAGTTGCTTAGTCTTAGCTTGCCCTAAAGCCGGAGTCTTTTGGACATTTTGTAAGGTTGTGGAGTGGTAGTTGAAAAAAAAATGGCTTGATAAAGGGCCGATGGATCGTGATTGGATCCACACGTTTGGTAAAAAGAAGCATGAACTTATGTTCTAGAAGCAATTATCGTTGGTGGCTTTGATAATTGTGGTGGTGTTGCTGTGGGGAAGGGAGAAAGGTGCAGGAGTAAGTAGGCCTGAATCCTGGGAGAAAAGAGTAAAATTCATGTCATTCCTGACTTTTTCGGTCGTTGATGCAATGGAGGCAGAAAAGCTGTCAGAATTATTAATCAGGCTTTCCTCCCTAATTAACTGCATGCATGTGCAAGGTTATACAATATATTCAGGTAGTTATATAATACATTGTGCTGAGCTACAAGCTAAATCGAGCTATTGGTGGTAAGTTATAGTTATAAATATGAAGAGAAAAAGGGTCAGTTACGTTTATGGTGGAAAGAATTGATGAGGACGGGGAATTTCTAACTGAGATGCATATATTATGTTGATGTGAGCAGCGAAATTTTAATCCCGTTATTTTTTCATAGTCAAGTAGATTCAAGTGGGACTGAGGTCGTAGGTTTGAATTAGTGTCTTTGCAAAATCCTGGAGTAAGACTTTCTAGTATATTTCCTTCCCTAACACTCTCATCAAGTTGGGATTAGAATTGGATTGACCCTTTTTAAAGTCAAGTAAACTCAAAATTATTAGTAAGCTCAGATTTATTATGAAGTTAAAGAATAACCGATATTTATTCATTTGTGATTTGTGATGGTTATTACCATAAATTATCTAATTTGGCTTTTTAATGTTCCTCTGCAGGCTATGGTAATAGTAGTTGGAGCAATATTTGCAACCTCAACGGGAACTTGCACTCCTGATAAAGATGCTCTTGTCTCAGTTGTTACTGGTCTCATTTTTGTGATCATTGCAGAATACGGTTGCATCCCTTGTTTCAACATTACATTCTTTTTTACATATCTTCTAATTTTGGCTAGTTGAATAAATTTACCTTGTATTTTTATTGTTTTTATTATAAAGGTCGTAGACAAAGCAGGGCCTTTTTCTTGGGGCTTCATCGTATGACGCAAATTGCCACTGCTTATCTGTTGGTAACTCTTGGTCGGCGTCATTGCCTATGGAAGGTAATGCATCAATGTGTTTTTTCTTCTGGTATTTTGTGGCTTGTTTATAAATCGATCTAGTCAACTTTATTTGTAAGGAATTAGTTAGGCTCGTTAAGAGAGACCTTTCCGCATTGTTTGATCCAAAGTTAATAGATTTGTTATCTGATTTGGCATGTGTTTAGTTACAAACTGAATAGTGACTGCAATGTACACTGTTTTTCCTTGGACCTTATCTTTATATTCTGCAGGTGTTGAAGTTTGAGTGCGATGACTTTCATATTCATCAAGCTTGTATGTGTTTCTTTCCATTACAAACTTTCTGTACTGTGTCATGATTGGATTTTGTGATAGAATAATTATTGGATTGTTTCAACTGTTGCAGGCTTGATTGCATATCTCACCTTATTGGTATGTTGTGATATACTCCCTCCGGTCCTAAAATATAGGACCTAATTGACTTTTTTGAAAAATCCTTAAAAAAGCAAAAATAAGTTAATTATAAATTGATTTACCTAATTTTTCCCCTTAAACTAGTTTATTTTACTTGTAAACTAATGGATAATCTAAAAATATATCAAATATGTCATCATTTAATACACTATTTTGTAACCTTAACCTCTCCAAAAAAAAGTTATCTAGGTCCTATATTTAGGACCGGAGGTAGTACATACAAGCCTTATGGTCGATTGTGTTTTCTCAGATATGTTACCCCAGAGAAAAGCCTCTAAGCCATAGATTTTTAGATTTACTTATGACTGGTTTGAACTAATTCTGGGATGTTATGCTTAACACTAAGCTGCTATGCTAAAATTTGTGTATGAATGTTAAATTTGTGTTTGGGAATTGGAAAACTGATTTAAGTATATGCATTTTGTAAGTCTCAAAAGTGGTGAGATTGGTTTGCTAGTGTGCCAAGTTGGCTTCCAAAATTATCTAATTATCATTGTCGCATGTTTATAATGTGTACAATCAATCTTATATGCAATATCTATCATTGATGTAAAGGTGCCTATGCTGTCCATGATTTCTATGAAAACATAAAGTTATTAGATTGAGTGAAGTTATAGAAAAGAGAGACAAGAAGCTAATCTTGAATTTTGAAGTTAAAGATTAAAACTTCATCACATATGTTTGAAGTTACATTCCCTCATTGCCTTGTATTTAAATGAATTCATTTTAACTATATAAATGCCTATGAAAATTTTGTTGAAATGAACCATATAAATGATGGTGGGCAGCCATTAGACCAACAATGTTATATGGTGCTGAGCACTCAAAGGAGAACATGAACATAAGATGGAGGTGGCAAAGATGAGAATGTTGAGATGAATGTGTAGTCATACAATAAAAGATAAGATCCGCAATGATCATATTCAAGAAAGAATTGTTAATAATAAATTATTGCATAATTTTGGGACTTGATGATTAATATATTTTAGCTTAAAAACACTAAACAAAAAGAGAGAGGGATAATAATTGTTTTTGTGATCTTCAATGGTTAGTTTCATTTATTTTCTCTTCCCCTTCATCATAGTTGTAATGTGGGATTTGAATTTATGATTTCTTAGTTTTATGAGTGTCATTTATACTTTGTGATTTGGATTATATTATCTATTTGAGTTTGAATGTGATTTTGGAAGGAAAGATTTGAATTTATCAATAAATATGGTTATATACATTTTCTTCACTATTCTACTCATATATCCATGTTTATGAATGATTTTGATAGATAATTTGCTTGAATTGGATTGTAACTGAACTTAATTCATTGTAAATAATAAATCACACTTTTAAGTACTTAATATTGTCTAATTCAATAGATTCATGAAATCAGATTTTAAATCGGTTGATAATGTTTGTTAATTTAGGAAACTTAAAGAAAATTTAAAGGTGCTAAGGTAAATTCCATCAGTTAGGTGATTGAACCTATGTATTGAAGGGTTTGCTAACTTAGTGAATTAACATCCAAATTGACTCTCTAAGTATATTAATCAAGTTAGGATAGTCATCATTAAGCATCCCTTAAAAACAATTTCATCCCATTTGATCTTAAATCTTTGTTTATCCAATTTTATTTTCTTTCCACAAAATCGTAGCTTTTACCAATTTTCACCATCAATCCATGACTTACCCCCGTTGATAATTTTTTGTTGTTTCCAAAGACTATCTCCACCTACATACTAACTTAGACTAATTCCCCGTTTTCTGAAATGTCATATAGGGGTAGATGCTCTTGTGAATTTATTCAATTTACTTAGAGATTGAACCTTAACCACTTGTTGAAGGGACGATAATACTTATCACTACGATAAATCTCTACCCATTTAGAGTGTGTTTGGGAAAAGTGGTGGAGACTGATTGGACCGAAATTTATATGTTTAAGCATGTGCATTTGAGCTTAATTAGTGAGGTTTAATTGTTATATTTGATCATTATTGGTGATTTTATGTGCACATGCTTATAGGTGATTATATGGAAAATCCTAGCTTAATTACTTGCATTTTAAGTAACCAAGGGTATTTTGGTCATTTTTGACTAGTTGTGCGTTTTCATGTGTAGGGGGGTCCCACGTGGGCCCCACAACCCTTTGGGATAGCTTGGAGTGCAAGGAATTGGCTTGGAGGGAAAGGCAAAGGCATAAGACAAAAGTTACCCCTTTTGTCAAAAACAAGGGATTTGCACATTTCCAAAAGGGGTAATATGGAGCCAAAAATTCAAATTCAAAGTTGAAGGCCTCATTAAGGGCATTTTTGGGAGCACAATCAATTGGAGAAAAAGGTGGAAGCTTTGGAAATGCATTTAGACCAATTCATGACCACATTCATCCTCATTTCTCACCACATTCCAAAAATACCCTTCCTTCCCTAACCTCTCATCAATTTGGCCTACCTCCCTCCATAACCATAAAAATATCTTTTTGACAACCCATTTACACCACTTGACAACTCATCAACTCCTAATCACTCTCATTAACCCAAACTTCACTTCATTAAATAAAACCCCAACCTCTCATTTTTGACATACCTTTTCTCTCTCTTCATCACATTTTCTCTCACTTTCTCTCATCTCCTCCATCACATTCCTCACCATTCCTCTCGGCCTCCACCTCAAATCCATGGCTCCTCCACGCAAATTCATCATCATTTCCATCTCCAAGCTTGGCTAAGCTCTCCTCTCCTTCCTTCAAGTCAAGATTTGTGCTATGAGCTTCATGGATTTGGCCTTGTGTGAGAATTTCTACTTCTAGGTTTTCAAGTTTGTATTCATCTTAGTTCTTTCATGTCTAAGTCTTTAGGTATGTTAGAACTAGGATTCTATGTGGAGATTTCCATGTGGAGTTCATTTATTCTTCAAACTTGTAACCTAACTTCTAGGAAACTTGATTTTCATGTGTGTTAGGCTTATACTTTTTGTAGCTTTATGAGAACAATTATATGTGATTACATTGTGGTTGTTTCTTTAAGTGAATGATATAATTAGAATCTAGATTTAGGTTCTATGTTGCCTATGAAAATGCATGAAGGTTAAGCTAGGGTTTCTTGATTAATTAGTTTAAATTAACTTAAGTTTCTTAGATTTAAGAAGCTTAGGTCGATTTAAGCTAGTTAGATTAAGAGGAAATTGTCACATGAGGCCTATCAATTGAGATTGCACAAATTGAGGCTTGAAGGAGGAGGTTTCACTCTTGATTTTCATCCATTTCATTTCGGTAATATAGCTATTTTTAGTTGTAATTGTAGTTAGTTAACAAACATAATCACTCTCAAAACCATTGATAATTTGTGTGGCTTTGCACTTAGAATTGGCAAGATTATAACCTAGATTGAGGAAAAGACCTATACTCTCTACTATACAACTAGTGGATTAGAGTATTGATTTGTTTTGATTAATCTTTTTAGGCGACAAAAGAGGTTAAATCAGAGACATGTTTTTTTTTTCAATATGGTTTTTTAAAAGTTAGTTTGGGTAAAAGTTGGTTTGCGAGAAACGATTTATGTTTGGATCCGTAGTTGCAAAAGAGTTTTTTTTCATACTACTTTTACAAACATGTTTGGATAGTGATTTTGAGAAACCAGTTTAGATGGGAACATGATATTTATTGAATAATGCACAATTAAAATATTCATATATTTTCAATAATTCAAAATTAAAAAATTTAATAGATTAAATTGCATAAGGTTTCCAATAATTGCAAATAAGAAAAATTTAATACATTAAAATGCATATAAATTAGAGGTCATGTCTATCACATTACATTTGGATGATTCAATTCCATAATTAGTTGTATCAACGATATTCTACAATTCAAACTCGAATCCTGTCACGGATATGTTTCATGCGAGAAGATGTTGATGTAGAAAAATTTGACGATGAAGCCAGTTTCTCAAACTGGCTTTGATGAAGCCTCTTGGTTTTGATGACAATTATCTTCATTTATCAAACTTTCATCTTCAGAAACCAGTTCCTCATAAATAAGTTGGTTGGAGAAGCTCCAAATTGGAGTTTCTCAAAAACCAGTTTCTCAAAACAGTTTATCCAAATAAGCTGGTCAGAAATAAATAGGACCCAAACATGACCAAAAACCAAAAAACTGATTATGTAGCTCCAACCAGCTTATTGGGGTCCATAAACGGTTCCCAAACACACACTTAAATCAGTTGAATTTTAAAATCATTTTAACTAGTTGGAAACATTATTAACTAGTGAAAGTGACAATATTTATTAATCAAAATCTCCTTTCTTAGATTTTGAAATCCAAGTGTCATTTAAAGATTTCTTTTTTTTATCCATGATAAAGGTATCCCTCACTCGACAAGTGAGATACTAATCCTCTGCTGATTTGTAGGCACCTCAAAGGGTGGGACAACTGGTCTGAGATATTTAATGTTTCTCCATACTTAACGCCAAGGGTCAAACCCAGACAATTGGTTAAGGGTGAATGAGTCTTTGCCACTCAACCACACACCTCAGGTTTTATCCAAGATTTCTTCTTCTTTAGTATTAAATATTAATAAAATTGTTTATTTTGACAAAAAAAGTTACTCCAATTTTAATTACAAGACCACTGTAACGTTTTTTTTAAAATAAAAATGTAAACTTAATCTCTTTAAATTTATTATATTTTTTTAAAAAACCTAATGTATTCTATTTCTAAATTTGACATATAATCTAATAAAATATGACATATATTACAACTTAATGATCTAATTTACTTTCTTAACTTATGACTATTTTTTTGTTTTTTACCATAAAATAATTATTAGTCCAAAAAATTTGCCCAAATAAAATATGTTATTATGTGTTATTCCCAAATACGAGAAATTATGTTACTCTGATTAATTATAATGGGAAAATTAATTTGAGATCCCTCACAAGGGATTTAATACTAGAAAAGTCTCAAAAGTTAAAAATATTAATGTAGGGTCCAAGGGACCTCACTTTAATATACTTGAAAAGTGAAAAGACAGTTTTGCCCCTCCTCCTTCTTCTTTCTCACTCCTCCATTCTCTCTCTTCTCCCTCCTCCTTCTTCTTCCCCACTCCTCGTCCCCTCCCCCCTCGCCGCCCCACCGCCACCGCCGCATCCCCGCCGCCACCGCCCCCCCCACCGCAGCATCCCGGCCACCACCTTCACAGGCCACACCCCGACGGCGGGAGGCGGCGGTGGCGGGGATGGGCCGCAGCGGGGGAGGGAGGAGGAGTGGGGAAGAAGAAGTAGGAGGGAGAAGAGAGAGAATGGAGGAGTGGAGAAGAAGAAGGAGGAGGGACAAAACTGTCTTTTCACTTTTCAAGTATATTAAAGTGAGGTCCCTTGGGACCCTACATTAGTTTTTTCAACTTTTGAGACTTTTCTAGTATTAAGTCCTTTGTGTGGGATCTCAAATTAATTTTCCCAATTATAATTATAATTGGGAAAATTCAATACAAGTCTCTAGTAAAGGACATAATATTGGAAAAGTCCCAAAAATTGAAAAAAAATTATTAAAGTGAAGTCCCTTGGGACCTCACTTTAATTATTTTTGAATGTGTGGACCTCACGTTTAATAATAAAAAAAGAGAATGGGGAAGAAGGAGAGAAGAAGAAAGGAGAGAGAAAATGTGAGTGGTTTTTTTTATTATTAAACGTGGGACCCACACATTCAGAAATAATTAAAGTGAAGTCCCAAGGACTCTACTTTAATTTTTCAATTTTTGAGACTTTTCCAGTATTATGTCCTTTACCAGGACTTATATTTAATTTTTCCATTATAATTTGACACGTGAATTAAAATTAATCCAAATAATCATGCTGATCTGGCATAATATGAAATTTAAAAACTTCTCAATCTTATCTTATATATAAAGGGAGGGATAAAAGCAGGAATTCTAGGAAGCCACATAAGCACTCTCTCTCCATCTATTTACATTCACATAACCACCCACTCACTCTATCTATTTTTAGAAAAAAAAATTGCATATAACCACATTTTTCTCCATCTATTATTAACAAAATTAAACTGACATATAATTCTTTATTAAATCTTTTGATTTCTCTCTAAATTATAATAATCTCCTTAATTATCTCCTAAAAATTCTTTTACAAAAAATATGCATATAAGCACATTCCCTCTCCATATATTATAAGTTAAAAAAAACTGACATTTGATCAAGATTTCTCCCTAATTTATAATCTCTCCTTAAATATCTCCTATAAATTCTCTCTTTTTTTCCCCTTAAAAATTATCAAAATTAAACTATTATTTTCATGACCTTTTAAATTATTTTTCTATCTTACTTCTCATTATTTTCCTTATTTATTTTTAATTATAAACTATTTGGATAACCTATTATTTCTCCTATTATTCCTACTTTTCACACCAACTAAACTTAACTTAATTTATGAAACTACCCATACACCCACTAACACTTTCACTTTGCCCAAAAATAACTACCACTAAGAAACTGATTTTCTATTTTTTTATCATATAAAATTGATTTCTATGAAAAACAAATTTAGTGAAATTTATTAAAGTTTGACTAATATTATTATATTTTATGTTATATTTTTTATCAAAAATAAAAACAGTATCAGAGTTATGTAGTTATATATAATATACTACGCGTATCGCGCGGGTCGATACTAGTTAATACATATTCTCTCGCCTCTCAGTCCCAATCCCTTGATTCCTTCCTCAAATTAGACAACGCAGTTTTCCCCCAAATCCCAGATTGGCTGTACCTTGAATTTAGAATCTCAAATCAACGAGTCTTAATCGAATCTCAATCCCAAAAGCAAAGCTCCGATTTGAGCTGCATCAAGGAAATCAGTTTTGGGTAACATTCGTCTTCTTTTCGATACACATACACATTTCCCTTTCTTTTTCGTGAGATTATACACTGTTTGCTAGGATTGTGTGGTTGATGTTCAGTGTTGGTTACTGTCATGGTTGGTTTGAAATTGCTGATTTGTCTCTCATTTAATGGTGGACATTGTGAATCATAATAAATACATACATATTATATAAAAGTATCTTGCATAAAGCTTTGAGATTATATACTGTTTATACAAATGTGTGTCACAACCATGAATTGGAAATTCCTATTGTCAAAACTAATATGGAAAGGCTCTCTTATTTCTCTATTTTCAGAATGGGACTGATTGAGTATTAAGATAAATTAATGGAGATGAATATGTGATAAAAAGGAACAAACAACATCTACAATTTTATCCATGTGTATGTGTTCTAAAATTATTGTTATCTATACTGATTAAATAGATTCTATGATTTTGTTTGACAAATAAAGTAAGAGATTTTTTAGATTTGTACATGACTGGTTTGAACTAATTCTGGGATGTTATGCTAAACACTAAGCTACTATGCTAAAATTTGTGTTTGAATGTTGAAATAAATGTAGAAAGTGCAGATTTGAGTTGCTTTTGGGAATTGGAAATCTGATTTAAGTATGCCTTTTGGCTCTGTTTGGTTGGGGGGTTTTGGAGGGGAGGTGAGGGGAGGTGAGGGATGAAAGGTAATATACCTTGTTTGGTTGAAAAAAGTGAAGGGGAGGGGAGGTAAAAAATTGTCTTTATTTGGCCCCTTGCTTTCTCTCTCCTCACCCCCAAAAGTGGGGGTATTTTGGAGGGGAGAGAAAATAAATGTTCATACTTGAAATTCGTGGCTGTCACCCAAGAGGGGGGGGTGAATTGGGTGAGGGAATAAAACTTAAACTCTTTTCGAAAGACTGCTTGTGCTCGGTGATGATGATAATAAATAATGCTATGCACAAGTCAGTATGCTATGTGATGCAAAAATAGAATGATCAAGTATAAATATATGCACACATAAATTTATCCTGGTTCGGTCACCCAGACCTACATCCAGTCCCCAGGCTACACCTGAGATTTCCAATCCACTATTCTTGTTTAAACCGGGCACAAGAGAAGCCTTTACACTTTAGGTTTTACGAGCACGGGTTCACCTAACAACCCACAGGTTTTACAACGGGTTCACCTGCAAACCTTACCGCAAGTTTTACGGGATCACTTGCAACCTTACAAACGCAAGTTTTACGGGCTAACTTGCAACCTATGGAGATTTAGAAAACCTTCTAAATGCTCCCCCTTACAAAATGTAAGATTACAATATGTTCACTCTATGAACTGATTTTGTTAAACACTTAAGCTCAAAACTAACTCTCTCAAAGAGTGGATGATGTTACTCACTTAAGTACAAATAAATCACTCTCTAAGAATATCACATATCAAAGTCCGAGAGTAGAAGATGAGAGGAATGTAGAATAGTGTTTTTCAGATAATAGCCTTGTTCTCTCTCTCTTTTTCAAGCCCACTTATTCAGAAATGAAGAACATCCCTTTTATACCAGCCTCTGAATATCTAACCGTTGGAGAGGCAATAAGACCGTTTGATTATGGACGTTGGGGCCTTGTTTACGTTGTCCTCATTAGTGCACAGCAGGGTTGACTTTGCTTTATCTAAAAAGGTGCTCTGACCAAGCTGTTCTGTCAACACTGTTCTGGCAATACTATTCTGACAAAAGTCGTTCTGACATCTGAACATTTTGTACGGTCCGACTCTTGCTTGCTGTCAGAGAGGACTTCGTTCCTCAAGCATAAGTCCAGGATGTTAAGAGACTCACTATCGGCAGCTCTCTTGCTATCTGAAGCTCGTGGACTCTAACATTTTGCTTGCTATCACATAGAGGAACTTTGTCTTCCAAGCACTTGTCCATGAATGATAAGAGTGCTTTGCTATTGGATCTTCTCTTGCTATCAGAAGCTCTCTTATGGACTCTGACTTTTGTGGGCAGTATGAGCTTTGACACCTTGAGTGAATCTTCAGATTATGTTCTCATACTCCTCATGCTTGGTAGGTAACAATGTTGTTTGAATGTGTCTGTTATCCTCTTGTTACCGTTGGAAGGAACATCTTCTTAAATGCTCAGCAGGGTTGACTTGCTTTATCTCTGAAAAGTAGTCCTGACACCTCTGCTCTGACAAAAGCATTCTGACTTCTGAGTATGTGTTTACTCTTGCACTCTTGCTGACGGATGATCATCTTTCATCCGCAAGTGGTAATCTTGCTCTGCAAGTGTTAAGCTCTGAGTCCCAATGTTAAGAGTCTTTCCATCCGGAAGCTCATTTGCATCCGGAAGCGTGACCATGTTCTGCACATACTGGTTAGTCCAACATAGCAATATATATATAAGAATTATACATGCTGTGGGAAGTTTGTTTGCTATGGGGAGTAGTTTACTTAGACTGTGTTCTGATTTGGTCTATGATGTATCTGGAAGCATTTTTACATCCGGAAGTAAATTCACTTGATGAGGGATTTAGTTCACCATGACTTGCTCTCGCTTAGTGTATTTCATCCCAACACTCAGCGCTAGTCACTAAGCTATCGGAAGCACTTTTACTTGACGTAGTGAACTCACTGACGCTTAGGGTGAAATCTATTCTATCAGTCTGCGCCAGTCAAGATCCAACAGGAAGCAACTTCACTTGATGTTGCATTTCCGCTGACGCTCGGGGTTATATCTAGTCTATCAACCTGCGCCAGTCTAAATCTAATAGGAAGTGCTTTTACTCGGCGAAGTAGACTTACTGACGCTTGGGGTAATAACTATTCTATTGCTCTGCGCCAGTCTAAGTCTAACAGGAAGCGCTTTCACTTGGGAAAGTAGACTCACTGACGCTTGGGGTA
This sequence comes from Mimosa pudica, assembly GCA_029929735.1. Classification (NCBI taxonomy): domain Eukaryota; kingdom Viridiplantae; phylum Streptophyta; class Magnoliopsida; order Fabales; family Fabaceae; genus Mimosa; species Mimosa pudica. The sequence goes on along the minus strand of JAKELP010000039.1, from coordinate 1,361,543 downwards.
ATATCTATTCTGTCGCTCTGCGCCAGTCTAATTCTAACAGGAAGCAACTTCGCTTCCGATTGAACCATAGCTTAGTCTTAGGGTTTGTGCACCTAAGGTTCATGGATTAAGTTAAATCCCTAGTTATTTACTTGCTGACGCTGGGGGATGAAAGCATTCATCCGCATGCGCAAGTCCTAATCTATCCGGAAGTGATCTTACATTCTCAAGTGATCTAACTCAGGATTCTAACCATGTCATCTAATCCTTCCTAAGTGCTGATTATGTTCTCTTAAGTACTAGACCATATCATACCTTAGTCACCATCAAAACTTAAGATTCTAACATTCTCCCCCTTTTTGATGATGACAAACCCATAGATGACTAGAGAACATAATTAAACTTAGATCACTCCCAGAGCACTCCCAGAGCTATAATTAAATTTAGATATCTTATCTATCTCTCAGCTCTAGACATCTTATGTCTCATCTCTCGCTAGACATCTTATATCTCATCTCTAGACATCTCATCTCCATCTCTAGACATCTCATCTCTATCTCTCTCCCCCTTTTGGCTTCATCAAATTCCAACAGGTGCAAGCTAGCCTTAGGGATGGGGATACTTTTACAACGTACGAGAATTATCAAGAAAAACAATAATGATTCATGATCCTAAATGATTGTATTCGCCCTAATCATCAAATCGAGAGGATCAAAATTACTTTTGATATGTTTAAAAATGGTGATTATGATATCAAATGAAATATGTGATTTTAAATTCAAATGAGATGAAATCTGATAAATGTAATCAAATGAGATCTGTGAGTTTGAACCTGTGGTATCAAAGGAAATGATTGAATGCCAAATGAAATTTGTGATACCATATGAAATGAAATCAAATCAAATGAAATTTGTGTTTTTAAAAGTGCCAAAAATATTTTCCAAACAAATTGCATCACAGCATCTTAAGAGTTTATTATCGATGACAGCATGTGACTCTCTATTTTCAAGGGATCATTAACAGGTAATGTCCACTTACTTCTCTTCTATATTAAGATTAATCATCATTAAATCAAGAAAGGAAGCATATAAGAGAGATATGTTATCAATTACTTTCCAGCATGTCATTTAGAGGATACAGATGTGTGAGCTAGGATGATTTTCTAAGACAGTGAATGATTTTGAAGTCAATGCAGATTGAGAGAAACATCCTAAGTTGACACCCTTACCAATGCCATGTATGCATCATATGTAAGAGATGGTAAGGTGTAGATGTTACCACAGATGAGGGGTACTCATGCTCTATTAGACTCAGGAATCTGAATCATACGCAGATAAGCATGCTTCCTGACATCTTCAAGAGGTGTGCTATCTTAAGTGGAAACCCCTAGCGCAAGTGCTTTGATGATTCGCTTCGGCAAGCTGAGCTACAACCACAAGTAGACATGACTGGGCAGTCACTCTACTCTTCCCATGGTTCAATAGTTGGCCTGCTATCGAAGGCGCTGATTGTTGTGAAAGCAACCTTGCTCAAACTTGATGATTGGTCCTGCATATGCTTGAGGAAACAAATGCTTTCTGATGGTCAGTGAAAGTACTTAAGATTTAACATTGAAGACCATCCTCAGGACATTCAAGTCAATCTGTGTTAATCAGCACAAGCTAATAATTTTAAGAAATCATGCTTGCTAATTGGTTTAAGAAGATATGAGCAATGATTATGTGAAAACTAATTTTGAAATTATCTATACATTCACATAGTTTCACTATCAAGACATGAACTCTATTTATACTCTCATGGATAAATATCAATGTGATAGTACAGAGAACAGGTGGCATATTTTCAGAGTTTCATAAGCAAGTATAGTTCAATACATATGCCTCAAGGATGTTCATGTTAGATCATGAAGACATGTGAATTAATAACATAATGAGATTTTGAAAAAGAGAATCTTCATCCTCACAAAATAATTTGATTAGGATTGAATTCGTTTTACAAAAACAACCAAATTTCAGCATATGATTACGAGAATAATTTCCAAATTTTAGCCCAAGTTCTTCTAGATATGCTCAGTGTGATCTCATTGTTCTTAGGACATCAACAAGCTTGAAATTAATACAGATTATAGTATGCTTGTGATATTATGCCATGTTTTACAGATCTAGCAGAGTTTAATTCAAGGCATTTCCTAAGATTTCTAATGCATGTCAGACAAGAGAGAGACTATCCATTTAATTTCACAACAGAATATGTAAGGGATAGAAATGCTCATGTGTATTGGCGAAAGTTTCTCAGGTTTGGTATAGCCATTCCACACATCTTGATAAGAGACATTTTCGTTGTCATTCTCTCTTGGTTATATTCATTGTTCAAGCTTCAATAATCTGTGTCAACATTCTTAAACCACAAACTTGAACTGAGATCATTAGTAGATTGAGAACTTAAAGATGTAATTAAGAGGGATGTATTGTTCTCGAAACCATAGCTGCTTATGCATTGAAAAAGTTGATGCAAGAGATACCACATGAAATGGAAAATCAGAAATAGCTTTTGAGTGCTATCATGAGGTACGGTTGTCATGTAGAATCTGTTTTGAACGTTTGTATTTCAAAAGGATCTTTCAAAAATCAAGGTGAATGCATAAACCATTTTCTTCCATGAGAGGTGCCCTTAAAAGAATTCACTAAGCATATATGAGTAAAATGATTTAGACACCATATGAAAAACTCTGAGGAAGATTTTTAGTTTTAGTGTCAAAATTCTGAAATTAGTTCCGAATCATCTTAACAATGTCAGAAATCTTAGAACACAATGATTCAACATGCACAAATTCAGAAGGTTTTGAAGAAGGTTCAGTTTCAAGGTGTCGGACTTCTTGAATTTGTAAAATCTGTATGCATTATATCAGAAAATGAATTTGATATGATAGGATCATTTTTACAGTAAATAAGGTTATCACAGATAAGGGAAATCATATCAATTTCAGAGAAATAAAATCTGTTAAGCTCATCATGCATTTACTACCCAAAAGATTATTCAAGTAAAGAGGAGGGTAAGAATGATATCACCATAGCTCCATTCGCATCAAGCAGTAGCTCGCTTGATTTTGGTTGACAATGCAAGGATTCTATTTTCAGAGCAGCACCAAAATCTATGCGTGACGAATGCTTATCAAGACTTGACTAATTGTTCAGATGAGGTACAGTCCTGAGTCCTGTTGAGGCTAATAGGATGAATTGGAGCTGGTGCAGAGGGATGAATTCACTTGGTGATCACTACTACTCGCAACTCTGGCCTCTTGAACCCATACTTCATACACAGCTCTTCACTCAGATTGGGTGCTGGCGCAGAGGGAGACACAGGTTCAGCAGAAGGTGTCTCCGCAGGTTGATCACTCAGCGCTATCTCAAGTTTGCCTCTGAGCTAGCAGATTGTTGGGGGCACATGAATCAGATGGCTCACTGTGGGGGGAGGAGATTTTCCTTTTAGCAAGGGTCTTCTTCACCCTTGTCTTGCTGAACCTTCGGATTGCCCTTCCTACAAAATACCAGATATTTCCTTCCTTTTGTATCCAAGTCTGGATCTGAAGGTCAGTTTGTAGGCTATATATAGTTCACATGCATTTAGTGTATGGCATGGTGAATCTTTCATGACTATATGCACAAGGATATACAAGGTTTTTGATCAAGATAGTCATGGGCAGTATGTAGATTATGAACATTATTTATTTCTTCAAGCTTTCTTCTATGATGAATATAATGTTCACATCTTAGGATGCTTAATGTAAAATCTCAATAAGTCCATCTAACATTAGCATAGGAGATTTTACTATCAAATGCTTCGTTGCTAAGTGATCCCTTGCTTACCCAAGGAGATCTTCTATACTTATCCTTGGTTCGAAGCACTTTCTTCTGAGAGGTAGGATTCAAGAGCCTTTTCAATGATGATCGAGGAATCCACTCTCTCTTGTTCTTCTCAGGATAGTTGAGTGGAACTTTGTGATAGCTCATCCTTGAGACAGAACCATTGTCCCTTGTGGTGGCCGACAGCTTATGATTGTACCAGTGGGTTTCAGCAGTTGCATCACCACGAGTTCTCTTCTTTGGGATAAGAGGAACTCTTGATCTATCCTGCACAAGTAAGGCACTAGGAGGATGTTTTGGTACCCATTTGTACTTGGGTCCTACATGGTTAGCACTGGACCTTACTTGTCCTTTAGGAATCCATACAAACTTATTTCTCACATTTGAATTTCTTCTAAGACTGCATGTGTGAGAAATATGTCCTAATCTACCACAATAATGACAGATAATGGAATGATAATCAAAATGAGGCTTCCTATCATTATCATGATTAGTTTTCTTTAGAAAAGCTTTTTGTTCCTTTGAAATTTCAGTTTCTTTTGAAAGCTTTTCTTTTTCCTTCAACACGTGTTTACAATCAAAACATTTTTCAAGACATGTTGAAGTTTTCCCTACCGATAGTGGGCTAGCTATCGGAACCACTAGTTCTTTAAAAGAACCCTCGGAAACTTTAGATGTAGAAGAAGAAATTAGTTTTTCAAGTTTCCTATCTTTTTCTTTTAAGCCTAGAAGTTCTTTTGCAAGTTTACAATATTCGGTATATAACTCATTGTATGCATCTTGCAATTCAGAGAGTTCAAGTTCAGATTCAGATACCTCACTTTCTGAATCTTCTAGGCAGAGATGGATACTCTCTTCACTGAAGTCTGCTTCCTCAATATCAGTTTCCAAAAGCTCATCAGTAGATGATCCACAAAGAGCACGAGTTGAGCTTTGGACAGCTGTGCTTTCAAGAGATGGGTTAGAAGCATATATCACATCAAGAGTATTCCAAATATCTCTAGCACTAGAGCAATGTTTGATTTTCTGGAAATCATTTTCAGTTAAGCCTTTGTATAAAATTTGCATTGCTCTAATGTTTAAGGAAAACAAATTTTTCTCCCTTTTCAGTCCAGTTTCCTCTTGGTTTGAAATCAAAATCATTTTCAAAAATATCCCACATTTTCAAACTAGTGGATTTTATAAAACTTTCCATTCTTGCTTTCCACCAACAAAAATCAATATTTTCTAACACAGGTGGAATGGTATGATCAAAGCCTTTGGAAAACATTTTAACCCAAATCAGCCAAGGTCTTTGCACTTGAGATCGTTTGATCCTTTAAACAAGTGACCTGCTCTGATACCAAATGAAATTCGTGGCTGTCACCCAAGAGGGGGGGGTGAATTGGGTGAGGGAATAAAACTTAAACTCTTTTCGAAAGACTGCTTGTGCTCGGTGATGATGATAATAAATAATGCTATGCACAAGTCAGTATGCTATGTGATGCAAAAATAGAATGATCAAGTATAAATATATGCACACATAAATTTATCCTGGTTCGGTCACCCAGACCTACATCCAGTCCCCAGGCTACACCTGAGATTTCCAATCCACTATTCTTGTTTAAACCGGGCACAAGAGAAGCCTTTACACTTTAGGTTTTACGAGCACGGGTTCACCTAACAACCCACAGGTTTTACAACGGGTTCACCTGCAAACCTTACCGCAAGTTTTACGGGATCACTTGCAACCTTACAAACGCAAGTTTTACGGGCTAACTTGCAACCTATGGAGATTTAGAAAACCTTCTAAATGCTCCCCCTTACAAAATGTAAGATTACAATATGTTCACTCTATGAACTGATTTTGTTAAACACTTAAGCTCAAAACTAACTCTCTCAAAGAGTGGATGATGTTACTCACTTAAGTACAAATAAATCACTCTCTAAGAATATCACATATCAAAGTCCGAGAGTAGAAGATGAGAGGAATGTAGAATAGTGTTTTTCAGATAATAGCCTTGTTCTCTCTCTCTTTTTCAAGCCCACTTATTCAGAAATGAAGAACATCCCTTTTATACCAGCCTCTGAATATCTAACCGTTGGAGAGGCAATAAGACCGTTTGATTATGGACGTTGGGGCCTTGTTTACGTTGTCCTCATTAGTGCACAGCAGGGTTGACTTTGCTTTATCTAAAAAGGTGCTCTGACCAAGCTGTTCTGTCAACACTGTTCTGGCAATACTATTCTGACAAAAGTCGTTCTGACATCTGAACATTTTGTACGGTCCGACTCTTGCTTGCTGTCAGAGAGGACTTCGTTCCTCAAGCATAAGTCCAGGATGTTAAGAGACTCACTATCGGCAGCTCTCTTGCTATCTGAAGCTCGTGGACTCTAACATTTTGCTTGCTATCACATAGAGGAACTTTGTCTTCCAAGCACTTGTCCATGAATGATAAGAGTGCTTTGCTATTGGATCTTCTCTTGCTATCAGAAGCTCTCTTATGGACTCTGACTTTTGTGGGCAGTATGAGCTTTGACACCTTGAGTGAATCTTCAGATTATGTTCTCATACTCCTCATGCTTGGTAGGTAACAATGTTGTTTGAATGTGTCTGTTATCCTCTTGTTACCGTTGGAAGGAACATCTTCTTAAATGCTCAGCAGGGTTGACTTGCTTTATCTCTGAAAAGTAGTCCTGACACCTCTGCTCTGACAAAAGCATTCTGACTTCTGAGTATGTGTTTACTCTTGCACTCTTGCTGACGGATGATCATCTTTCATCCGCAAGTGGTAATCTTGCTCTGCAAGTGTTAAGCTCTGAGTCCCAATGTTAAGAGTCTTTCCATCCGGAAGCTCATTTGCATCCGGAAGCGTGACCATGTTCTGCACATACTGGTTAGTCCAACATAGCAATATATATATAAGAATTATACATGCTGTGGGAAGTTTGTTTGCTATGGGGAGTAGTTTACTTAGACTGTGTTCTGATTTGGTCTATGATGTATCTGGAAGCATTTTTACATCCGGAAGTAAATTCACTTGATGAGGGATTTAGTTCACCATGACTTGCTCTCGCTTAGTGTATTTCATCCCAACACTCAGCGCTAGTCACTAAGCTATCGGAAGCACTTTTACTTGACGTAGTGAACTCACTGACGCTTAGGGTGAAATCTATTCTATCAGTCTGCGCCAGTCAAGATCCAACAGGAAGCAACTTCACTTGATGTTGCATTTCCGCTGACGCTCGGGGTTATATCTAGTCTATCAACCTGCGCCAGTCTAAATCTAATAGGAAGTGCTTTTACTCGGCGAAGTAGACTTACTGACGCTTGGGGTAATAACTATTCTATTGCTCTGCGCCAGTCTAAGTCTAACAGGAAGCGCTTTCACTTGGGAAAGTAGACTCACTGACGCTTGGGGTAATATCTATTCTGTCGCTCTGCGCCAGTCTAATTCTAACAGGAAGCAACTTCGCTTCCGATTGAACCATAGCTTAGTCTTAGGGTTTGTGCACCTAAGGTTCATGGATTAAGTTAAATCCCTAGTTATTTACTTGCTGACGCTGGGGGATGAAAGCATTCATCCGCATGCGCAAGTCCTAATCTATCCGGAAGTGATCTTACATTCTCAAGTGATCTAACTCAGGATTCTAACCATGTCATCTAATCCTTCCTAAGTGCTGATTATGTTCTCTTAAGTACTAGACCATATCATACCTTAGTCACCATCAAAACTTAAGATTCTAACAATACTGACCAATATACCCATATCATATTTATTATATTCCAAGTTGCTATTTCATCCAAGTTTAATTCTAAAGCTATACTTTTTCCTAAACTTCTTATGTGATTCTTTTTTGCTAACTCATCATCTTTACATACCTCTTCCCACAACATCTGTTGAATTGATTTCGGTTGTTCAGACTTCAGAGGTGGGTTGCAATTTACTGACGGGAAATTTGCATTCTAGTCCCTGGGAAGGGAAATTATTACTTGAAGGTCCCTACACATTCCAAAATAATTATCAAGTCCCTTGGGCCTTTCCTGCAATTATTTGCTTATGTACAATGACCATTTTGCCCTTATGAAAGCATAAAAACCCAAAACATGCACAAGATAAAAGTCAGGGACTTGCTACCGCGGGTGTGCCTACTTGCTACCGCAGGCTTGGGGACTTGCTACTGAGACGTTAAGTGACCAACATTCCCTCCCAAGTGTCATTCATATCTGAGGGCCCTTTAATAAAGCCAGTGACCACTTTTTGTTATTCCCCCGATATGTGCCACACCATGTTTTTCAAAAACCATTTTATTCACATGGGATGAGAAGGACTAGCCAGGGATGTAAGTGAAATTCTACATGAATGATTAATTTATGTCAAGTGTGAGTATTTGCATTTCATCATTTCTAAAGGGAGATTGGTACTACACATCCGCTGACATGTTACTGCAGACAGGTCTGGACCCAGTTACTGCAGGTTTGTTGATCTGTAAACACAGTAACAAGTCCCCATGCCTGCGGTAGCAAGTAGGCACACCCGCGGTAGCAAGTCCCTGACTAGTCCCTCCCATCCCATGTGAATAAAATGGTTTTTGAAAAACATGGTGTGGCACATATCGGGGGAATAACAAAAAGTGGTCACTGACTTTATTAAAGGGCCCTCAGATATGAATGACACTTGGGAGGGAATGTTGGTCACTTAACGTCTCAGTAGCAAGTCCCCAAGCCTGCGGTAGCAAGTAGGCACACCCGCGGTAGTAAGTCCCTGAATTTTATCTTGTGCATGTTTTGGGTTTTCATGCTTTCATAAGGGCAAAATGGTCATTGCACATAAGCAAATAATTGCAGGAAAGGCCCAAGGGACTTGATAATTATTTTGGAATGTGTAGGGACCTTTAAGTAATAATTTCCCTTCCCAGGGACTAGAATGCAAATTTCCCTTTACTGACCTCTTCCTTGCCAACAATATTGTGGTGGTCCCCATTTGTCCCCATGTGAGCTGTCATTTAGGAAATATAATGTGTTAGTGAAGGGCTTTCATGGAAGTTTAAAAATAAACATACAAATAAGCTTTAACAAAAAAATAAATACTGTACCTACCAAATATGTCCAAAAAAAAAAAAAAAAAAAAAGTACCTACCAAAATCCCAAATCGAATCTGAACTTTCTCCTCCCTCACAACTTCAAATCGGCGTCAAGTGTCGAGCATAAATCGGTGGCCTCTCGTTCAAAGATCCCTCGCGAGTTTTGTACAGCTAGAGTTTTTGTCTTCCATAGCTTCTTCGTTTCTCGTCGTTCTCGTCGTCTCTGAGTTGAGAGGCTTGTGAGTTTTCAGTTCATCTTTTGCCCTAAGGTTTGGCTTAGTTTATAAATTTATGAGTGTTCTTTTGTTTGGAGATTTTGGCTCTGAAAACATTCAGATCCCAATGGGCAACATCCTCCTATTATCAATGACAAATCCATCTAATAATAATAATAAATTATAAAATTATAAAATAAGATTACAAGAGTGAGGGTATAATTGTGAACTAATAAAGTATCCCTCTCCCCTCCCTTCTAAAAGCAAGAAATTATAATAATGAACCTCCCCTCACCTCCCCCAAGTTGAACTAAACATAGCCTTTGTGTGTCTCAAAAGTGGTGAGATTGGTTTGTTAGTGTGCTAAGTTGGCTTCCAAAATTATCTAATTATTATTGCTGCATGTTTATAATGTGTACAATCAATCTTTATCATCTCTCTGTTTCATTCTTTTGCTATTTGTTCGGTTAGATTGTCTTTATCATCTCTATTATTTTCATGTTCTTTTTTATTTGTTCAATCTCTTCCAATCCTCATATCTTCGTTGCCGTTTCTAGTTGATTTATTGTCTGTAATGTCATTAATTTGTTCCAGAAACGATTTCTTCATATTTTAGAGGAATATTGTAGCTAAAGGAGAAGATGCAGCAGAGAAATTCAACAATCGGGAGGCCTTCTGGAACAGATGGCTCAGATTACTCGTACCGTATGGTTGTTGAATCACGTAAGCTTCAATTTCAACTTGTTCCTGCCTTAATCAATTTTTCCTTGCTATTTTGGTTCACTATGTTTTCTTTATTATTATTATTGTTATTTTTGCTGATTTTTGGGCTTTATTAATCTCTTTGGTGATGTTTTTTTTTTACATTTAGGGTACCAACGGGTAGCAAAGGCGAAGAAAAAGCTTCCTCTGCTCCTATTTGTTCAGGTACTTTATTTTCTTAATTTATGCTCCTCACAAAATTTTTTTTGACAATATTATAGCATTTCAATTTCAATACCAGCTGGCAATTGATGCTCGTTGTTTTGAAGAATGCTAAAAAGATTCCACTATATGTGGTAAACAAATTGCTGCATGATATTGGCATTAATCTGATTCGATTTACAATGTGGTGGAAACTGAAAAGTATAACTTTAAAAGATAAATTCGAATTCGATAATGGTGTGATTGTTTAGTTCTGCTTGGTGTTGCTCCCTACTGATTAAGTTCACCTTTCTTACACTGTTTATTACTCAAAACCTTGGGATATTTTTCTGGACATAAGCATTCCTGATTCACATATCTACTTCTAAATTGTATGAGGATGATGATAAATGTTAATGGTCAAACCAATTTGATAATGCCACATTGTAGTTATGAAGTTCATATTTTTGCGCTTACAAGTTCATTTATTCAAAAGGCCTTTGTTTTTGGGCCGGTGAGTAGTTGATACATTGGGTAGTACTTTTATGGATGCGAGGGTTCTTTTAGCTTAGTACTAATCTGTATTCATACATGGGAATTGAGTCTTTGCACTGAGCGTCAGTCTGTAAATATTTTGACAACCTACCTGTATTTTGAACTCTATTTAGCGCCATGTTTTCCAAGGTTTTATTATTTCTTTACAAGTTACTCTGTTGCTATGATTCTATTTGATTCATGAAATTAATTTCATGAAATTAATCACTTTTGTGATTTTTCTTTTAATGTGGCAAGCATTCAAATCCACAACAAAGTTTATCTTGATTTTCTTCATTATCGTTTATTGTCAGCCCAAAAATTTACTCATTTCTTTCATCGGACTCATCAGCTGCAACACAATAGTTATGGTTTCCTTGCTTCTTTTATAGACAGTTTTCAATGTTTGTGCAATTATTTGACTACTAGTGCGTATTTTCTGTCAACATTGAAAAATTCCTCTTTTATTTTTTCCAAACTTTCATATTTACTCATACTGGTCTGATGAAAGATATGATCTGACAGTCCTTATGGTTCTATTCTCTTCAGACCATGGAAAGGAAATAAAAATTCCATTCCTTCATCAAGGATGTTTGGTTGGTTCCACACACACATAATTGGTTCTCCCATGAAACCAGGATGTTTTTGTTTGCTTAGATCATTTTGTTTTAGTTGATTTTGCATTGTATGAAATCAATGTGTAAGAAGAGTTTTGTCTCTTATAGTGAAAAAACACGTACTTTTGGTTCTTAACAAGCATGTATCAAGCTTCTCAAGCACCAAAGTTGTGTGCTCTTTCAAAATATTCCATTTGCCACTGGGTGTCTGCTAGCTCTTATCTTCTTCGATTCCATCATAATAACAATACATATCTGTTGCAAGGGGACAGATGTTGTTATTGATGTTGGTTTTGCTTGAGCATCTGTTGTCATCACCATCTCTAAACCAGGGCTTGCAGTTGTTGATGCCTGTGTTTTCAGATTTAGCTTTTCCTGTGCTTCCATTTACTGCCTCTGCATCTTTTTCCTATGTTAGATTTGGATTTTTATTTATATTTTATAAATCTTGCATTTGATTTTGATTATGAATCTTGCATTTAACTCATGGAAATGTGGACTGGACTTTTATTATATTATTTTTCCATCTGACGATGGAGTAGATTGAAAGATGAGTGCATGGGCAAAATTTTTTTGTGGGTATTTTGGTTTATTTTTATTTTTTTGTTCCATGCTCTGGATCATACTTGATCAATTGCATGTTCTTTGGATTTTTGTTCTGAAAGTTTCTATAGTTTTTTCTTTGCAAAAAGGTCGTAGGTTTGATTCAGTCTCTTTGTAAAAGGTAGGGGTAAGGCTGCCTAGTATATTACTTTCCCAGCACCCTCATCAAGTGGGGATGAGAACTGGGTTAGCTCTTTTCATAGTCAAGTAAACTCAAGATTATTAATAAGCGTGGATCTATTATGAAGGTTATTACCATAGTTTATCTAATTTGGTTTTTTTCAATGTTGTTATGCAGGCTATGTTACTAGTAGTTGGAGCAATATTTGCAGCATTACCGGGAACAAAGGAGGATACTCCTAATAAAATTGCTCTTGGCTCAGTTGTTGCTGGTCTCATTGTTGTGATCATTGCAGAATTCGGTTGCTAAAGCCTTTTTTTCAACATTATATTTTTTTTTTATATTTCATTTAATTTTGACCAGTTAAATAAACTTACCATGTATTTTTATTGTAAAGGTCGTAGACAAAGCAGGGCCTCTTTCTTGATGTTATATTGTGCGACGGAATTTTTACCTATTTTTCTATGTGTGACTCTTGGTCGGCGTCATTCTGTATGGAAGGTAATGTATCCATGTGTTTTTTCTTTTGGTATTTTGGTTGCTTGTTTATGACTACATCTAGTCAACTTTATTTGTAAAGAATTAGTTGAGCTTGTTAAGAGAGAGCTTCCCTCATTGTTTGATCCAAGGTCAATGGATTTGTTATCTGATTCAGCAAGTGTTTAGTTACAAACTGAATAGTGATTGCAATGTTCACTCTTGTTTCTTGGAACTTCTCCCTTTGTTCTGTTTGCAGGTGTTCAAGTTTGAGTTAAGTGACTTCCATGTTCTTCAAGCTTGTATGTGTTTTATTCTATTCCAAACTTTCTGTACTGTGTTATAATTATATTTTATGATTGAATAATTATTGGATTGGATTGTTTCAACTGTTGCAGGCTTGATTGTATATCTCGGTATATTGTTTGGCAGTAGGCTCCAGACCACCATGACTGTCACGTCCCTTGTTTCGGACATGTCTCCTCCCAAAAGAACCAGAGTCTCTTAGCCTTTTTTTTGCCAGAAGAGTCTCTTAGTCACTGTAACTAAATGCAATACTTTTTTCTCTTGGCCAGCTAAACCAATATCCTATGATTTCTTTTTTCCTGTAGCTTCTAATTTTAACTTATGCTTGACACAAACTTATAAATGGTCAATGTTACATTAGGCTTTTAAATAGAAAGTTTTTTAATATTATAAAAACCCAAATAGTTAAAACACTCCCAAATAGTCAATCTCGAAGCCCATTTTTCCTTCGAAAGTATATACTAGGGCAGAGCATTCGGTTTTTCGGTTCGGTTTTCGGTGAAAACCGAAAAAACCGAAAACTGAATTATGACTATTCGTAAAACCGAAACCGAATAGTATTGAAAACCGAACCGAAATAACCGAAATATTTCGGTTCGGTTTCGGTTTTAACCGAAAAACTGAAATTTATTTATTTTATAATAAATTCAATTTTTTGTTCATTTTCAACATATAAAACGCCACATTTTATATTGATATATTGCATATAATTTTTAATTTAAATGAAGAAATAAAAAAACTATAGATTTAAACTCTAATTTTTTACTTATCTAAAGAAAAATATGATAAAATAATATTTCTTATTATTATTTTTGTTATGAATTTGGTTATTCGGTTAACCGAATTAAATTTTTAAAAAACCGAACCGAAAACTGAACTATAAAACCGAATAAGAATCGAAAACCGAAATAACTGAACCGAAATAACCGAATTCAATTCGATTCGGTTTTTGCTTTTCGGTTTGATTTGCTCACCCCTAGTATATATGATAAACTCCACAATTTCACATATTTCACTTCACATTTATCTTGGATTGTACATGATTTTTGAGGATACATAGATAAAAATATACACAATTTGAGGTGAAATGAACAATACATGGAAATCATACTTTTGTGAAATTTGGAGTTAAATTGTTGTTTGTTTTGAGTGTAAAAGTTCATCAACCCTCTTTCTATCTTGTGTAGGAAGATGTGCTCAAGTATAGGAGGAAGAAAAAAATCAAGAGGATGAATAAGGGAGCAAAAAGAAGCATGAAAATTGAAGAAACGCGACCGGTGCCCAAAACGGCGCCCATGGGCGCGCTGTTGGGCGCCCCCGCGCCCAAACGGTGCCCAGCGCCTCTGGAGAAGACTGCATTCAGCTACGCGTTTTGACTGAATTTTACATGGTATAAAAGCTGAAACTTAGGGCACTAAAGAGGGACTCGAAAAACACAACTTGGCACACCTTTAGGGCACATTTTGGAGTCTTGAAGAGCTTGAAGAACCTTGGGATCTCTTGGGAATCAAGTGGGGAAGCTTGGAGAGATTTGGGTATTCCTCATTTGTGGTTGTATATCTTCTTCCCTCTTCTTCATATCTCTTCAATAAACTCCTTCATAGTTTTAGGGTTTGTTTTATTTACATTTATGTGTAACTAAAACCCTAATCTAGGGTTGTTATGAACCTTTTTATGGATTGAACCATCCACACTCTTTTTCTTTAAGTAATTAATGAAGTATATGTGTAGTTTTTGCTCTCTATTTGTTTTAAGTGCTTGATCACCACTTAATTAGTTAAATGAAATATGACTTGGGAAAGTGTATTTTGTTTTAGAACTTGGATAGAAACATGTTAGACTTGAAGTTTATGGTTTTAAATGGAAGGTTTGTTGATAACATAGAGATATAGTTATTGACCTAACATAGTCATAATTAGGGTGGTTAAGGAAAAGAGCTAGCATTTATTGTGACAAGGGATTGTGCAATAAATGCTAGCATAAATTTGATCTTGACTTGGGAAAGCTTTTTCAAATGATTTTGAACCCTAGATTTGCACATATTTTCATTTAATCACTTAAAGAGGAGAGGGAAACCTTGGTTCATGAAGTAAATAGGGGATTAGCAACCCTAGGCCTTAATTATCATTGTTAACTCGTGTTTGAAACTCCAACTCTTTTTACATTTATATTTAAAACTCTTTTCTTACTTGAACAACAAACCCTCACTATGTTTTTACTTACGACAATCTCAGTGGAACGACACTTTCTCTCTATACTACTTTTTGACGACCCGTATGCTTACGGAAGCGCACAAAATCCGCGTTAAGTCAATGGCGCCGCCGCCGGGGATTGTAGTTTAAGCAAAAGTTTATTCTCTTGTGTTGATTAGCTTAATTGTGTGATTAATTGCTTTTAAGTAACCTCTTTCCTTATCTTGTGGTAACTTGGTGTTTTGTTGTTTCTAGCTACCTTAGGTGTTAGAAATAGCTTTACCTTGGTTGCATTGCTTATTTTCACTTTTGTGTATTGTGACACGTGTGATCTAGTAGTACTTGTAGGTACTCTTCTCTTAGTGTATGCAAAACATTGAGTTTGGAGACTTGGAAGTAGTACTTGAAGGGTTAGTGAATCTTGAGCAAGAGGTTGAAGTTGAAACTGCAGATATGACGGAGGATGAGTATGATCGTGCTACAGTTAATGATTTTGCTACTCGGAACATGGGAGGAACTCAATCTTGCATCCGGATTCCGGATGTGCAAGTAAGGAACTTTGAGATCAAGCCGGTGATGATCACAATGCTTCAAATGCATGAGATGTTTCATGGTCTTTACAATGAGGATGCCAACAAACACTTGATGTATTTCTTGGAAGTATGTGATTCGTTCAAGCAGAATGGGGTTCCAGCTGATGTTCTTCGACTGCGTTTGTTCCCTTTCTCTCTGCAAGGAAAGGCTAGGGAGCGGTTCAACAACTTACCGGAAGGGTCTATTACCTCTTGGAATGAGCTTGAAGCTAAGTTCCGGGCTCGGTTTTTCTCTGATGACAAATCTGTTGAGGCTAGGGACGAGTTCTTGAGTTTCAGGCAACATGATGATGAAACTCTCTATGCTGCTTGGGAAAGGTATAAGATGCTGATGAAGCAATGCCCTAATCATGGAGTGGACAAGTGGGTAATTGTTCAAATTTTCTGCACCCGCCTTAATCCTCAGTCTAAGGCAATGGTCGACTCTATGACGAATGGTGGATATCGGAATGTGCCAGTGAATGAAGTATTCCGGTTGTTAGATCAGCTATCGGCCAACAATTCTCAAGGGACAGATAGGAGGATTCCTCATTCTTCCTTTGCTCCTAAGGAGGATACCGCTACTGCCCAGTTTGCTTCTATGCTCTCTGCACTCAACAAGCGGTTTGATGTCTTGCAAACTCAGATTAGAAAGAGTAATGTTCAAGAGGTGCAAGCAATTCAGTCTACTCCAGTTGTCTGTGAACAGTGTTATGATGTGCATCTACCAGATCATTGTCCTCTCTATGCCATGATAAACGTGGCTGTCACCCAAGAGGGGGGGGTGAATTGGGTGAGAGAATAAATTAAATCTTTTGAATCTTCTTTTCGAAAGACTGCTTGTGCTTGGTGATAATATTTACGAAGTAGTGATATGCACAAGTCAGTATGTTATGTGATGCAAAATAGAATGTTTGAATGTAAATTTATGCACACATAAATTTATCCTGGTTCGGTCACCCAGACCTACATCCAGTCCCCAGGCTCCACCTGAGATTTTCAATCCACTATTCTTGTTTAAACCGGGCACAAGAGAAGCCTTTACACTTTAGGTTTTACGAGCACGGGTTCACCTAACAACCCACAGGTTTTACACCGGGTTCACCTGCAAACCTTACAAATGCAAGTTTTACGGGCTAACTTGCAACCTATGGAGATTTAGACAACCTCTAAATGCTCCCCCTTACAAATTGTAAGTTTACACTATGTTCACTCTATGAACTGATTGTGCTAAACACTTAAGCTCAAAACTAACTCTCTCTAAGAGTGGATAATGTTACTCACTTAAGTACAATAAAATTACTCTCTGAAAAATATCACAAATCTGGATCTGAGAGTAGTAGAAGATGTGTAGAATGATGAGTATGATATATCAGATACTTTGTTCTGTTCTCTCTTTTTCTTCCATCATACTTCTCTTCTGAATGAGTGTCTCTTTTATATTCGGCTTCATAGGCTTAGGTGGCAAGTTGAATATGAACGTTTGAATAGTGCCGTTAATCCTATGTTACCGTTGAGAAGTACATCTTCATTAATGCTTAGCAGGGTTGACTTGCTTTATCTCTGAAAAGTAGTCCTGACACCTCTGCTCTGACAAAAGCATTCTGACTTCTGAGTATGTGATTTTTACTCTTGCACTCTTGCTGACGGATGATCATCTTTCATCCGCAAGTGGTAATCTTGCTCTGCAAGTGTTAAGCTCTGAGTCCCAATGTCAAGAGTCTTTCCATCCGGAAGCTCATTTGCATCCGGAAGCGTGACCATGTTCTGCACATACTGGTTAGTCCAACATAGCAATATATATATAAGAATTATACATGCTGTGGGAAGTTTGTTTGCTATGGGGAGTAGTTTACTTAGACTGTGTTCTGATTTGGTCTATGATGTATCTGGAAGCATTTTTACATCCGGAAGTAAAACTACTAGATGAAGGATCTTGGTTCACTATAACTCACTCTCACTTAGTGTATTTCATCCCAACACTCAGCGCTAGTCACTAAGCTATCGGAAGCACTTTTACTTGACGTGGTGAATTCACTGACGCTTAGGGTGAAATCTATTCTATCAGTCTGCGCCAGTCAAGATCTAATAGGAAGCAACTTCACTTGATGTTGCATTTCTGCTGACGCTCGGGGTTATATCTAGTCTATCAACCTGCGCCAGTCTAAATCTAATAGGAAGTGCTTTCACTTGGCGAAGTAGACTTACTGACGCTTGGGGTAATAACTATTCTATTGCTCTGCGCCAGTCTGAGTCTAACAGGAAGCGCTTTCACTTGGGGAAGTAGACTTACTGACGCTTGGGGTAATATCTATTCTGTCGCTCTGCGCCAGTCTAATTCTAACAGGAAGCGCTTTCACTTGGGGAAGTAGACTCACTGTCGCTTGGAGTAATATCTATTCTATCGCTCTGCGCCAGTCTAAGTCTAACAGGAAGCAACTTCGCTTCCGATTGAACCATAGCTTAGTCTTAGGGTTTGTGCACCTAAAGTTCATGGACTAAGTTAAATCCCTAGTTATTTACTTGCTGACGCTGGGGGATGAAAGCATTCATCCGCATGCGCAAGTCCTAATCTAACCGGAAGT
This sequence comes from Mimosa pudica, assembly GCA_029929735.1. Classification (NCBI taxonomy): domain Eukaryota; kingdom Viridiplantae; phylum Streptophyta; class Magnoliopsida; order Fabales; family Fabaceae; genus Mimosa; species Mimosa pudica. Next base: position 1,343,512 of record JAKELP010000039.1, on the reverse strand, counting down.
AAATCTTCATCCGGAAGCACTCTTACTTGGGATCCTTTGTTATCCTATTGCTTCCTAGGCACTTGGTCTAATCCTCTACATTTTAGTCTTCATCAAAACTTAAGATTCTAACATTCTCCCCCTTTTTGATGATGACAAACCTAGTTCTATTAATTAAGTTCATATGAAAGGATTAGCTGAAGAATAAAAGCAATAGTTAAGAGCAAGTAACTCAGACAAATATTATTGACAAGCAGAAGTTACAAGTCAGAGTTATACAATCAAATAACATATACAAGTAAAGAATGTATACAAATAAATTTCACTAAGTATGAATGAAGATATGCATGAAAACAAAATCAACAAAAATATTTGGATTGGGGGTTAGAGTCTGTGTCTCTTTTTCTTTTCCCTCTCTTTCTGTCTCTCTTCATTTTCCTCACGCTCACTCTGGTTTATCTGGGCAATGATCTCTTGAAGCTCTTTTTCCTCTTTTTCCCTTCTGAGCCTTTCTGATTCAATGGACTCCTCGTATGCCCTTTTCATGTTCTCCACTTCTTCATACCCAGGGAAACCTGTAGCATCATCGAAGTAGGAGATCTCTCCATTGGGATAGTGGACAGCCCGGATTCTCACATTCCATACAGGGAAGTTGGGATCTTCCTCAACTTCCTGGACTTTCCGTTTCCCTTTCCCTTTGCTCTTCCTTTTGCTTTTGCTAATTGGAGGAGTGGGCATGGCACTTGCTCTTTCAGCATCGAGGCAAGCCATCTGACCAAAGGATAGCTTGTCAGTGAATCCATACTTCTCAAATTCTTCAGGAGTCATGTCTTCAATTTCCAATTTGACTTCCTTCAGAATTGGAACCGCTTGGACCACTGGATTTTCTTGCACAACCTGAGCAGATGAAGTTCCTTGCTCAGGTAGGTCAGATGGAGTCTCCTCCTCAGACTCATCAGATTCAGTGGTGGCAATTAACTTTCTGGCACGTTTCCTAGCAACGGCCTTCTTTCTGGGTGCACTGAATCTGGCAGCTGGCTCAGACGAGGGAGGAGGATCAGAAGATTGCTCAGATGAAGGGATCTCAGACTCTTGCCCAGAGGATGCAGGAACAGGCTTGGCTATCACAATGGGAGGATGGTTGGGTCTCTTCAGTCCCCACTTCATTATGATCTCCTCAACCATCTCTCTACTTGTTTTATTTGGAGGAGGCTCTGATGATGACTCAGATTGTGAGGATTGTTCATTCTGCCCAAACACAACCATCTCCAAATGTGATCTTTGCTCAGCTGTTCTCTTCTGCTTCAGGAAACGGAGGGCCTCTCCTCTTATAAGGCTCTCTGCACCACTCAGCCTCTGAGACTCATATGCACGACGCAGGGCGGCCGTGATATCTTCATCAATCCAGAGTGAAGGCTGGCTGAGAACATCCCTTGTGGCCATACTTAGGCGAAGAGTAGACATAACATTTCTCCCCCTTTTGTCATCATCAACAGGGGTGAGTGCCAGGGATGGAGTGGATGTGGAGGAGGATGGAGGTGGTTCAGGACCAAATTTCTTGGGAGGGGAGGGTGAGAGGGTAGAGGTGGAGGATGTGGGAGAAGATAGGTGTTCAGGAGTTTGAGGAGGGTCGGGGAAGCAGCTGGTGGTGACAAAGATATCCCCATAAGGATGAGTGGAGGAGTATTCTTTGTAGTTGGCGGAGTCAGGGGTAAAGGGTAAATGGTCATCGGAGAGTGGTTGAAGGCGGGGATATTCGCCGTATGGTTGGCTGAGGGGGTGAATGGCTGTTTCAGATCCTATGGGTCTAGGGCTTGGATGGGTAGGGTTGGAGAAGCGGAGTGGAGAGCGTGTAGGGGCACCTGGTCGTGTGGGAATGGGTGAGGATGAGGATGAGGAAGGTGAGGATGAGAAATTTCTAGGAGAATGGCGTGGAGAGTTGTGAGTTGAGTCTTGGGTTTGGTGGTCATGGGTAGGTGAGGGTTGGGATTGTTGGTCATTGTTGGGTGATGGTGGAGCTTGTTGGTCATTTTGTGGTGGAGGCTGAGGTTGTTGAGTGTTGGGCGGAGGAGGAGGTGGTAGTTGAGGGTGATTAGGAGGAGGAGGAGGGTTTTGAGGAGGAGGAGGAGGTGAAGGTGGTAAGTTACCTTGTGATGAAGGTTGGGGAATTTGTAGGTGCTGGAGGATGAGGTCTAATTTTGCATCCACCCTGGCAAGGTGATTCTCAAGTTGTCCTACTCTGTCCTCAAGCCGCTGAATTCGCTCCCCTTGGTGGTGGAAGCCAGCTTCACATTCAACACGGAGAGGACCCACCAAGGAATCAGTCAGTCTCAACAGAAGCTCTTCCTTTATGTCCTCTGCAAAGGCCCTAACAGAAGCTGGAACCCTTGCACTACGGCTTGGCCCAGCATGAGAGTCAACTTCCTGATCGCCTGCTCCAGATGCAGAGGGAGCTGAAGTACCAGAAGCACTACCGGCTTGTGAGTGTGAGCGAGTGGGCTTAGGAGGCTTGAAATACTTGATCCCCATCCTTGCCACATTGGTTGCTCCCACAGGCCTACACTGGACATTCTCTTCTTCCACAGCAGATGTAGCCTTGATCAGATGCTTCTCAAGGAGGAAGGCAATGATGGTGGGATAGGGAAGATAACCTGACTTGTCATTGTTTAACCAGCGCTGAAGCTCTAGGCATATCAACTGCCCAGGGTTGAAAGACTTGCGCGAGAGGAGTCTAGGGAACCAAGGGTTGTCCAGCAGTGTGAACTCGTTGAAGTTGCCTCCCTTATGAGTCATTATCCGGGAGTAGACGTAGTACAAGAGCCTGTTAGAATCAGACATCTTTGACACCTTCTTGCTGTTGGTGCCATACAACTCCTCGAGTTCCTCCTTGCTGTACTTGTGAGACTCAGGGTAGATCCATTCATTCATATCCTCTTCTGTGATTCCCATCATCTCATTCAGGGTTCTCCAAGTGAACCTGAAGGTTCTTCCTCTTACAGTGGCAGTGAAGGAGAGTTTGTGGACTTGCTCTTTCCCATCCACCTTCCTGTACTTAGCTCTGCCTGAGAGGGATTGGCAAAAGACTCGCAGGACGTTGACGTTGTAGTCCTGGTTGATGCCCAGCCAAGGCATATACTTTTCCAAGTAAGGGCGCAGATGAGCAAACCCTAGTTCATCCAACTTGTCCAGATTGATGAACAGGCCATGATTGAAGATGGGAATGGATGTCTCAAATTTGGCGGATACACTCTCCAAAGCCCCATCTCTATAAACTGTGAGATCATCTTCTTCCTCAACCCTCTGCCTCTTGGAGGAAGGCTCCTCAGAAAAATGAACCTTCTTCTTCTTTCCCTTTCCCTGAGCATCCCGCTCTTGTTCAGAACCCACTGCCTGTTCTATTCTACCAGAGGTTTCAGGCTGACCCTGAACGTCTTCACCCTGTCCCCGTGATTGCCCAGAACCTTCTTGGCGTTCATGATGTTCTTCATGTTGTTCTTCATGGTGCCCAGATTTACCAGAATGTCTGTGAGAGGATTTCCCAGATTTCGATTTATTTTTCTTAGAAGAAGAGGTTTTCTGGATGACTGGGTTGGGTTCATTCGTACCGGCCATTTTTTGTATGAATGTTGTGAAAATAAAGATGAAATGCGAGAAGTGTGTAAAAATGAAGAATGCAATGAAGAAGATGAAGTAAATTTTTCAGAGAAAAGATGCGTGTGAAAATAATGCAAGTAAAAAGTGAAGGTGAAAAGTTACATCTATTTATAGGTAAAGCTTCTGAGGATAGAATGGGTATAGTCTTTCAAATTTTCACACATTGGGTAACGTAAGTTTTTAAGTTGGAACGACACACCTGATGACACGTGTTGCTTCAGAGAAGGCACAACGTTTCATAGAGGAAGTTGAAACGTTTTCTGAAGTGGTGTGTCCCTTGGTCTGACACTGGCGCTCTTGATCATATTGAATTATCATCCAGCGCTAGCAAAAGAGTATTCGGAAGTGATTTTGCTTCCGGTTGGACAGACGCTCCTGGTTGCCTTGAGTAGTTATTCAGCGTCAGCACGAGAGCATCCGGAAGTAGTTTTGCTTCCGATGGTACTTACTTAAGATTTAACTTTGAATGACTCGTTGATGTTCTCTCTTGTGCATCCACAGCGATCAAGCTTTCATAACTAAAGCCATATTTGCGTCAAGTAGAATTTGTTTGATCTTCTCAATTTCAGGAGCAGTAGCTCTCGGAGCCCAGTATGAACAACAACTCATTCAGATTTGATACATTGCTCTGATCAGGTATGATCATGAAAATTGTTGTTCCTTCGTACCTTCTTTCCTACAAAATAGCAAATGATTTCTCTTTCCCATTTTTCAGTCTCCAACCTTGGATCTGACTGGTCAGTTTGTAGGAAGTATGTGATTCTTATGCACTTAAGAATTATTCACTATGAATATAGCATTGCGAATCAACTATGACTATATGCACATGGCTTCTGATAATGATAGTCATAGATAGCATGTATAGTATGAACATTGTGTGAAATATCTTATAAGCCATATCATGTTCATGCTTATGATGCTTAATGTAAAATCTCAATAAGTCCATCTTACATTTGCATAGGAGATTTTACTGTTGCATGCTTCAACCTTAAATAATCCCTTGCTTACCCAAGGAGATCTTTTATACTTATCCTTGGCCTGAAGCACTTTCTTAGGAGAGACAGGATTCGCAGGTTTTCTCCATGTGAGTTGAGACATCCTCTCTCTTTTGTCCTTCTCAGGATAGTTGAATGGAACTCTGTGATAGCTTATCCCTGAGACAAGGTCTTTGTTCCTTGTGGTAGCGTACTGCTTCTTATGATTGAACCAGGTAGTTGCAGTAGTGACATCACCACGAGTTCTCTTCTTTGGGACAAGAGGAACTCTTGATCTTTCCTGCACAGGTAAGGCACTAGAAGGGAGTTTTGGTACCCATTTGTACTTGGGTCCTACATAGTTAGCGCTGGACCTTACTTGTCCTTTGGGGATCCATATATATTTATTTCTCACATTTAAATTTCTCTTAAAATTGCATGTGTGAGAAATATGACCAGTTCTACCACAATAATGACAGATAATGGGATGATGTTCAGAATCAGATTTCTTATCACTATTATGGTGGTCAGTTTTCTTTTCAAAGACTCTATGTTTATTAACTTTTGAAATCTCAGGGTCTTTCGAAAAATCTTCTTTTATGAGTGGGACTTTGGACTCCTTGGTTGTAGAAGAAGGAATAAGTTCCTCAAGTTCCCTATTCCTTTTTCTTAAGCCTAGAATTTCTTTTGCAAGTTTACAGAATTCAACATGTAGCTCATTATACATATCTTGCAATTCAGAAGTTTCAAGTTTAGGTACCTCATTTTCTTCAGCTTTTGAATCTTCTAGGCGGAGATCCACTCTCTCTTTGCTGATACTAGCTTCTGCTACATCACCATCCAGTAGCTCATCAACGGTGGATTCACAAGGAGCACATAGTGAGCTTTGGACAGCCTTAACATCAAGAAATTGGCTAGAAGCATACATAGTATCAAGAGTGTTCCAAATATCTATAGCCCTAGAGCAATGTTTAATTTTCTGGTAATCATTGTCAGATAAACTTTTGTGCAAAATTTGCATTGCTCTAAGGTTTAAGTAAAATAAGCTTTTGTCCTCTTCTGTCCAATTTACTTTTGGTTTGAAATCAGAGTCCTTTTCAAAAACATCCCACATTTTGAAATCAGTGGATAGTATAAAACTTTTCATCCTTCCCTTCCATAAGTAAAAATCAGCATTTTCTAACACAGGTGGGATGGTATGATCAAAACCTTCAAAACACATTTTGTAACCCAAATCAGCCTAGGTCTTTGCACTTGAGATCGTTGGATCCTTTAAACAAGTGACCTTGCTCTGATACCAAATGATAAACGTGGCTGTCACCCAAGAGGGGGGGGTGAATTGGGTGAGAGAATAAATTAAATCTTTTGAATCTTCTTTTCGAAAGACTGCTTGTGCTTGGTGATAATATTTACGAAGTAGTGATATGCACAAGTCAGTATGTTATGTGATGCAAAATAGAATGTTTGAATGTAAATTTATGCACACATAAATTTATCCTGGTTCGGTCACCCAGACCTACATCCAGTCCCCAGGCTCCACCTGAGATTTTCAATCCACTATTCTTGTTTAAACCGGGCACAAGAGAAGCCTTTACACTTTAGGTTTTACGAGCACGAGTTCACCTAACAACCCACAGGTTTTACACCGGGTTCACCTGCAAACCTTACAAATGCAAGTTTTACGGGCTAACTTGCAACCTATGGAGATTTAGACAACCTCTAAATGCTCCCCCTTACAAATTGTAAGTTTACACTATGTTCACTCTATGAACTGATTGTGCTAAACACTTAAGCTCAAAACTAACTCTCTCTAAGAGTGGATAATGTTACTCACTTAAGTACAATAAAATTACTCTCTGAAAAATATCACAAATCTGGATCTGAGAGTAGTAGAAGATGTGTAGAATGATGAGTATGATATATCAGATACTTTGTTCTGTTCTCTCTTTTTCTTCCATCATACTTCTCTTCTGAATGAGTGTCTCTTTTATATTCGGCTTCATAGGCTTAGGTGGCAAGTTGAATATGAACGTTTGAATAGTGCCGTTAATCCTATGTTACCGTTGAGAAGTACATCTTCATTAATGCTTAGCAGGGTTGACTTGCTTTATCTCTGAAAAGTAGTCCTGACACCTCTGCTCTGACAAAAGCATTCTGACTTCTGAGTATGTGATTTTTACTCTTGCACTCTTGCTGACGGATGATCATCTTTCATCCGCAAGTGGTAATCTTGCTCTGCAAGTGTTAAGCTCTGAGTCCCAATGTCAAGAGTCTTTCCATCCGGAAGCTCATTTGCATCCGGAAGCGTGACCATGTTCTGCACATACTGGTTAGTCCAACATAGCAATATATATATAAGAATTATACATGCTGTGGGAAGTTTGTTTGCTATGGGGAGTAGTTTACTTAGACTGTGTTCTGATTTGGTCTATGATGTATCTGGAAGCATTTTTACATCCGGAAGTAAAACTACTAGATGAAGGATCTTGGTTCACTATAACTCACTCTCACTTAGTGTATTTCATCCCAACACTCAGCGCTAGTCACTAAGCTATCGGAAGCACTTTTACTTGACGTGGTGAATTCACTGACGCTTAGGGTGAAATCTATTCTATCAGTCTGCGCCAGTCAAGATCTAATAGGAAGCAACTTCACTTGATGTTGCATTTCTGCTGACGCTCGGGGTTATATCTAGTCTATCAACCTGCGCCAGTCTAAATCTAATAGGAAGTGCTTTCACTTGGCGAAGTAGACTTACTGACGCTTGGGGTAATAACTATTCTATTGCTCTGCGCCAGTCTGAGTCTAACAGGAAGCGCTTTCACTTGGGGAAGTAGACTTACTGACGCTTGGGGTAATATCTATTCTGTCGCTCTGCGCCAGTCTAATTCTAACAGGAAGCGCTTTCACTTGGGGAAGTAGACTCACTGTCGCTTGGAGTAATATCTATTCTATCGCTCTGCGCCAGTCTAAGTCTAACAGGAAGCAACTTCGCTTCCGATTGAACCATAGCTTAGTCTTAGGGTTTGTGCACCTAAAGTTCATGGACTAAGTTAAATCCCTAGTTATTTACTTGCTGACGCTGGGGGATGAAAGCATTCATCCGCATGCGCAAGTCCTAATCTAACCGGAAGTAAATCTTCATCCGGAAGCACTCTTACTTGGGATCCTTTGTTATCCTATTGCTTCCTAGGCACTTGGTCTAATCCTCTACATTTTAGTCTTCATCAAAACTTAAGATTCTAACATGCCACTCCAGAATCTGTTAATTATATGGGAAGAGGACAGAACTCTCAGAACAATCCTTACTCTCAGACTTACAATCCAGGGTGGAGAAATCATCCCAACTTTGCATGGAACTAAGGGCAAAATGTGAATGCATCATCTTCCTCTGGTGCAAAGGCCCCTTACCCACCTGGTTTTCAAAATCAACCTAGACAAATACCTCCTAAAGAGGAAGAATCTAAGGTGGAGAAAATGTTTGCTCAGATCATGGCCGGACAAGAAGCACAAAGGGTGTATAATGCTAAAAATGATGCCAAAACGGCCAGTCATGAGACTTCTATCAGGAATATTGAAATACAGATAGGCCAACTTGCCTCTCAAATGAATGCCTCGCAAAGAGGAACCTTACCGAGTGACACCATTCCTAATCCAAGAAGGGATGGTAAGGAAGAGTGTAAGGCAATCAACTTGAGAAGTGGAAAACAACTTCCTGATATTCCTCAACCTAGTGGGATTGAAAAAGATGTTCAAGATGAGGTTGTCACCGAAGCTAGTGAAGAAGAACCTCTTGTTGCTAATGATGGTGGAAAGAAGAACGATCAAGTCAAAGAGACTACCAATGATATGGTTGGAGAGCAAGTGGTTACTCCTAATGGTAGTGATGACAAGAAAAAGACTAAGGTCTCACCACCCAAGTATTTGCCACCACCACCATTCCCTCAAAGGCTTAAGAAGAATAAGGAGGACAAGCAATTCCGGCAATTTATTGACATGTTCAAGCAACTCCATGTGAATATTCCTTTTGCCGAAGCTCTTGAGCAAATGCCTAAGTACGCAAAGTTTATGAAGGATGTGTTGACTAAGAAGAGGCGATTTAATGAGTTTGAAACCGTTGCCGTGACAAAGAGTTTCACCGATGTGATCAAGCCACTACCTCCAAAGTTAAAGGATCCTGGGAGCTTTTCTATCCCTTGTCACATAGGGGATAAGTTCTTGGGTAAGGGTTTGTGCGATTTGGGTGCTAGTGTCAACTTGATGCCATCCTCCATCTTTAACACTTTGGGGTTGGGAGAAGCTCGCCCGACTACTGTCACTCTCCAACTTGCCGATAGGAGTATCTCTTATCCTTGAGGGATTATTGAGGATGTGCTAGTAAAGGTGGATAAGTTCATTTTTCCGGCCGATTTCATTGTCTTAGATTTTGAAGCGGATAAGGAGATGCCTATGCTCTTAGGGAGACCTTTCTTAGCAACTGCTAGAACTTTGATTGATGTTGAAAAAGGTGAGTTAACTTTGAGGGTAGCCGATGAGGAAGTCACTTTTAACATGAGCCAATTGATGAGAGCTCCACTTGCACGCGAAGACTGTTTCTCCATTGATGTGATTGATCATGTGGTTCAAGAAGAGTTTGATTCGTCTTGTGTTAGTGATCCAGTTGAAGCAGCTTTGGTGGGTGTGAATATTGAGCATTTTGAAGTGGAAGATTGTATGGCTATCATGGATGCATCATTACGCTTTCCTAAGTCTTATTCTCAATTCGAGACTCTTGACACTGCTTCAAGCGATAGATCTAGACTCCAACCATCTCTAGTAGAACCACCCTCTTTGGAGTTGAAGCCGTTGCCACCTCATTTGCGATATGTATTCTTGGGTTCGAATGAAACACTTCCGGTTATCATTGCTTCTGACTTGACTTCTCAACAAGAGGAGAAACTGGTGGAGGTGTTGAAGGCTCACAAAAGGCCATTGGGTGGACAATTGCCGATATCAAAGGCATTAGTCCGTCAATGTGTATGCATAAGATTTTGCTTGAGGATGATCATAAGACTTCAATTGAGCATCAGAGAAGGCTTAATCCGAACATGAAAGAGGTTGTGAAGAAGGAAATTCTCAAGTGGCTTGATGCGGGTATCATTTACCCAATCTCCGATAGCTCATGGGTGAGCCCAGTTCAATGCGTGCCCAAGAAGGGTGGCATGACTGTAGTGTTAGAATCTTAAGTTTTGATGAAGACTAAAATATGAAAGAACTTAGAAAGCAATAGGTGAACATAGAATCCTAAGTAAAAGTGCAACCGGATGTGGACTTACTTCCGGATAGATTAGGACTAGCGCTCGCGGATGAATGTCTCTTCCCCCAGCGGCAGCAAGAAATTTACTTAGGAATTAACTTAGTCCATGAGCACTAGATATACAAAATCCTAAGACTAAGTTAAGATTCAACCGGAAGTGAATTTGCTTCCTGATAGACTTAGACTGGCGCTGACTGTTGGAATAGATATCCCTAAGCGTCAGTGAAAGTGAGCAACATCCAGTAGAAGTGCTTCCGATAGCTCAGTGACTAGCGCTGGCTGTTGGATTGAATGAACACTGAGCGAGAGTGAGTAATAGTGAACAAAACCCTTCATCCAGCGGATTTACTTCCGGATGGAGAAGTGCTTCCGGATGAAAGGAAGACCTCTTAGACTAAGAACACTCCCACTGCATGTAACTATATGTTTATACTGTTAGACTAACACTCAGTGCAGCACACTCAGTAGACTTGCTTCCGGATGAGAATCTGCTTCCGCAAGCAATCAGAATGTCAGAAGTTGCAGTGTCAGAATGCTTTTGTCAGAGCAGAGGTGTCAGGACTACTTTTCAGAGATAAAGCAAGTCAACCCTGCTATGCATTGATGAAGCATTTATTGGGCAAACGGTAACATGGGTTAAACGGCCATATTCAAACGGCTCTCCCACCTACCAAGAGACAGATTGCTTGAAGACTATATAAAGAGACTCAAACCTCATTTATGAGGTTGACAATTATCTTTGAATACTCTTGAGAGAAGTTAGAGCGAGAAACTAAGAACATCTTCAAGCATTCAAAGCTGCCCAGAAAAGTAAAGAGCATTTAACACATCGAGTGATCATTCTCATCTACATATTCTGTACTCTTTGGTGTTAAGTCTCTTTCTGTTATAAGAGCATTGACTGTACTTAAGTGTGTAACACTATCCGTTCTTTGAGAGAACTCAGTTTGTAAAATCCTTTAAGTGTAAAGGTTAACCCCTTGCTCGGTGTGAGGGGGAGCTAGTTAGAAAGGTTACAAGTGAGCCTTGTGTAAAACTTGTGGTTGTAAGGTTGCAAGTGATCCCGTCCAAAACTTGCTGTTGTAAGGTTTCAGGTGAACCCGATTTAAAACCTGAGAGATAGTGGAACTCGGCCTGGGTGGTTGAGAACTGGACGTAGGTCAGGTAGACCGAACCAGTATAAATATTGTGTTGGTTTTATTTAAGCATTTATTTTTGAAGCACAATTCACCCCCCCTCTTGTGCATCCATTACTTTCATTTGGTATCAGAGCAGGTCTTTCTCACTAGATTCCAACGAATCCAGAAAGCAAAGATCTTGTAATGGATACTGACTATTCTCTACCAGACGTCTCTATTCAGCCCAACAAGCCTCCTGGCTTTGATGGGTACAACTATCCATTCTGGAAGTTTAGAATGGAGACTTATATCAAGTCCAGTGACATTAGACTCTGGGATGTTATCGAACGTGGGGATCACACTCCCTTAGATGATGATGGTTTTGCCAAGCCTAGAAGCAGTTACACCCCTCAGGACTATGCCCTAGTCCAGCTTAACTATAGGGCCATGCACTACATCCAGTGTGCTCTCAGTCCCAAGGAGTTCCACAGGATCAGTCACCACAAGAATGCCAAAGATATGTGGGAGGCCCTTGAGGCTGCTCACTCTGGAACCAGAGGGGTGAAGGCAAGACGGGTTGAGATGCTGGTGGAAGAGTTCCACAAGTTTGCCATGCTCATCCCCACTGAGCCTATCAGAGAATTGGAGCTCAGATTCACTCACCTCATCAACAACTTGGCCTCGCTGGGTAAGGACATTCCTGAAAGGGAGCAAGTGAGCAAGATTCTGAAGATCTTGAAAGGTGACTGGATCACCAAGGTGACTATCTTACAGGAAGTCCAGGGTGAATCAACTAGCTCCATCACCGCCCTGTTTGGCTCCCTGGCTGAATATGAGCCTACACTACTAGCTCAGAGAGCCCCTCAAGCCTCATCCAAGGCCAAAAATCTTGCCCTTGTTGCACCCAACAAGGAGACTGAAGAGGATGATGAGGATGATGAGGAGGAAATGGATGATGAAGAGATGGCCATGATGGTAAAAAGATTCAGAAAGTTCTTCAGGAAGAAAGGAGGCTTTCAAAAGGGTGACTCCAGCCAAAGGAGGGGTTACAAGAAGGAAAAGGCTCCTGTGTGCTATGAATGTAAGAAGCCTGGTCACTTCAAGGCTGAGTGTCCCAGCCTGCAGAAGTCGAAAGGCAAAGACAAAAGGAAGGCCTTTGTATCTTCTATTTGGGTGAATAGCTCGGATGATGAAGCAAGTGATGAGGAAGAGGTAGCCAACCTCTGCCTTGTTGCTCGAGAAGAAAATGAGGAAGTATCCCCAGAATTTGATCCTATTCATGAGGATAGTGAGGTAACCTTCCCTGAACTTCAAGAAGCATATAATGAGGTACATGTAGAATTTTTCCGCTTATGTAGAGCATATAAAGTGTTGAAAGCTAAAAAGGAATCACTTGAGTCCAAGGTGGACTCACTGAGTGATGAGCTAGCGAAAGCTAGAACACTTCCGTTAGTGGAAGGACAGGGTTCTCCCCAAATAGAACCCAACGACCCAACACTTGAGAGCTGCCCTAATTGCAGCAAAGTCTCAGCTGAGAAAGACAAGCTGCAAAATGCCCTGCAGAAGTTCACAAATGGCTCAGAAATGCTAAATGTAATTTTAATGAATCAAAGGGCATATAGGGATAGAACCGGCTTAGGATATACTCCTAGAGGGAAGAAGTGGGTGGAACCAAAAGTAAAACCCTACTTAAAGTTCTTCCATAAAGCCACTAGTCATAGCTCCTCACCCTTCAGCTTCTGTAACTATTGCAACAGGAAGGGACACTCCATGTCCACCTGTAATGCTAAGAAGCATGGAGCAAGTAGCTCCTACAAATGGGTCCCTAAAGGAACCAAGGCAACAAAGGATCCTCCACCTGCAAAGGAAACTAAGAGAGGACAAGGATCCCGAGCTTGGAATCATTCCAAAGGGAAAACCCAAGAGTCCAGAGCCAGCACTAGGCCAGAGGCTCTGAATAATCACAAGCCCAAGGTCAAGGATGACTCTAGACCAAGGGCATTGAAAACTAATGATCGAGGACCCAAGAAAGATTGGGTACCTAAGTTTACTTGATTTTTCCAGGTGTGTCTCAAAGCATCCAAGAACAAGAAATGGTATATTGACAGCGGATGCTCGAGACATATGACTGGAGACAGAGACAAGTTCAGATCTCTGGTGATCAAAGATGGAGCCACAGTAACCTTTGGAGGAAATCAAAGTGGAAAGATCACTGGAGTTGGAGAGGTCGGACCAATAAAAGACGTCTACCTAGTGGACGGTCTCTGTCACAACCTGCTAAGCGTCAGCCAGAGCACAGACAAAGGAAACTGGGTAATTTTTGATTCACATGAGTGCATAATAGTTGATAAGCAGGATCTAAATTTAGATAAGGCCAACTTAAAATGCAAACTTAAGGCAAATAGAAATGGAAACCTATATACTTTAGACTTATGCCAACAACTAGAAGAAAAATGTTTAATATCTAGTGATGAGAATAGTTGGCTTTGGCATAAGAGACTAGCTCATGTTAATTTTACTCAACTGGACGTGCTAATTAAAAAGGAGCTAGCTATAGGTATTCCCTCATTTAAAGTAAAGCATGATTTTATCTGTGAATCCTGCCAAAGAGGAAAGCAAACAAAGTCCTCATTTAAAACCAAGAAGAAAGTCTCCACCAGCAGGCCCTTGGAACTAATCCACATGGATTTGGTTGGGCCAGCAAGAGTGAAGAGCCTGGGTGGAAACCTATATGCTCTAGTGGTGGTGGATGACTATTCAAGGTTCACATGGACTATGTTTCTTGCCTCTAAGCAAGATACTTTTGATGCTTTTGTTGTCCTGGCTAAGAAAGTGCAGAATGAGAGAGAGCTCAAAATCACAGCCATAAGGACAGACCATGGAGGAGAATTTGAGAACCATAGCTTCTCAGAGCTATGTGAACAAAATGGCATAGAACACAACTTCTCAGCTCCTAGGACCCCTCAACAGAACGGAGTTGTCGAGAAAAAGAACAGGGCTCTGACAGAGATGGCTAGAAGCATGCTCAATTAGAAAGAGGTTTCTCAAGTGTTCTGGGCGGACGCTATGAGCACTGCTTGCTATATCTCTAACAGAGCCTATGTTCGCAAAGGACTGAATAAGACTCCCTACGAGCTGTACAAAGGGAGGAAGCCCAACATCAGCCACCTCAGAATCTTTGGATCAAAATGCTATGTGCATAACAATGGAAAGGTAAATCTGGGTAAGTTTGATCCAAAAGCTGATGTAGGTATATTCATAGGATATTCCCTTAGGAGCAAAGCATACAGAGTATACAACATGAGAACTAGAATTGTAGAAGAATCAATGCATGTTGTATTCGATGAAGCTCCTACATGGGGACAATCCATAGAAGATGATGAAATACCGAATCTTCCAAAGTTACCATCATCTTCTTCACCACCAAAAGAAATACCAGCAAGCAATCCTAAGGAAGAAGATGGACTCAGTGATGAACCTAGTGTGCAGACCGTGCCTGATGAGGCACAGTTGCCAACAGCTAGGAGGCATCACAGAGATCATCCTCTTGATCAAGTGCTTGGTGATGTTTCTTCTGGTGTCAGAACCAGAAGGCAAGTTCAAAATGAAGTTGAGTTTGGAGCATTCATATCACAAATCGAACCAACTTCAGTTGAACAAGCTCTTGAGGACTGCGACTGGATTATTGCCATGCAGGAAGAGCTAAATCAATTTGAGAGAAGCCAAGTCTGGGAACTTGTCCCCAGGCCGTCTCATCAATCCATAGTGGGGACCAAGTGGGTCTTCAAAAACAAACTGGATGAAACAGGTCAAATTACAAGAAACAAAGCCAGACTAGTAGCTAAAGGATATAACCAAGAAGAAGGCATTGACTATGAAGAAACCTTTGCTCCAGTTGCTAGACTGGAAGCAATAAGGATTCTTCTAGCCTTTGCATCCATGAAGGGCTTTAGGCTATATCAAATGGATGTAAAGAGTGCATTTCTTAATGGCTATATTAAAGAAGAGGTGTATGTAGAACAACCTCCTGGTTTTGAGGATCACAAATATCCAAAACATGTGTATAGATTAAAGAAAGCTTTATATGGCCTGAAACAAGCTCCTAGAGCTTGGTATGAGAGACTCAGCAGCTTTCTGCTGGGCAAAGGTTTCTCAAGGGGCAAACTTGATAATACACTGTTTATCCTTCACAAAGATAGAGATATGTTAATTGTCCAAATTTACGTTGATGATATTATCTTTGGGGCAACTAATGAAAAACTTTGTGAAGATTTTTCTAAGACTATGCAGGGTGAGTTTGAGATGTCTATGATGGGAGAACTCACATTCTTCCTAGGCCTGCAGATTAAACAGAAGAAGAATGGAATCTTCATATCCCAAACTAAGTACTGCAGAGAACTACTCAAAAAGTTTGGGATGGATGAGTGCAAGGAGTATGACACTCCCATGAGCACCTCTGCCGCACTCGATGCTGACGCAAAGGGTAAATCTGTCAGCCTGCCCATGTACAGGGGAATGATAGGTTCCCTCCTATACTTAACGGCAAGCAGGCCTGACATTCAATTTAGTGTAGGCATGTGTGCTAGGTTTCAAGCCAACCCCAAGGAGTCACACTTAACATGTGTTAAACGTATTTTGAGATACCTTGAGGGAACACAAGAACTTGGTCTTTGGTATCCCAGAGGTAACCAAGAGTTCTTGTGGGCTTACTCTGATTCTGACCATGCAGGTTATAAGACTGATAGAAAGAGCACCAGTGGACAATGCGCCTTCCTTGGTTGTTGTCTGGTAACTTGGGCTAGCAAAAAGCAAACCTGCGTATCCTTGTCATCCACTGAGGCAGAATATATTGCTGCAGCAAGTTGTTGTGCTCAAGTACTGTGGCTGAAGAACCAGTTGAGAGATCTTGGTTTGGAGTTCCCTGAGGCACCCATCCTCTGTGACAACACAAGCACAATCAGCCTCGCCAAGAATCCAGTTCAGCACACAAGGACAAAGCACATTGATGTCAGACATCACTTCATCAGAGACCATGTTCAAAAGAAGGATGTCAAAGTGCAATTTGTCCCCACTCAACAACAGCTTGCTGACATCTTCACCAAGCCTCTGGGGGTTGACCAGTTTACTTTCATAAGAGGTGATTTGGGAATGGTAAACCCAAATGAGGTGTAACCTTTCATTTATTATACTTGATTGTTTAAAACAATACTAACTTAGGCATCGGAGTGCCAATACGTGTTTTTGCAGGTCCTCAATGTTAAATCTTAAGATTTTGCAACCGGAAGCAAAACCACTTCCGGATGATCATTTGCTAACACTGAATGATGAAACCAAAAGAGCGCCAGCACCAGTCCAAGAGACACGTCACTTCAGAAACGTTTCAACTCCCTCTCTAAGAAGGTGTGCCTTATCTGACTAGATGAAGCGACACATGTCATAAGGTGCGCCGTTTCAATTAAATTTTTACGTTACCCAATGTGCAAACGTTTGGTTTTCATCTGAAAAAGCATGACCATTTTACCCTTAGTTACTTCGCCTATAAATAGGATGTCACTTTTTCACTTTCACTTTTTACTTTCACCACATTCTCTCTGCATAACATACTCCATCTTCATCTGAGTTCTTCGCATTCTTCATAAACTCTTTGCATTTCATCTCCTTTCACCACCAACCCACACAAAAATGGCCGGATCTCATGAAACAAACCCAGTTACAAAGAAACATTCTTCATCCAAGAAACACAAGTCAAAATCTGGGAAATCTCGCCATGAACATTCTGGTAAATCTGGGAAAAGCGATGAACACCGTGATGAACACCATAGGACATCTGGGCAAACCCAATGACTGGATGAACCCACCCAGAATCAGCCTGGAACAACTGGTCGAGTGGCAGAACAGTCAGTGGTTTCTGGGCATGAGCAAGAGAGGGAAGCCCAGAGAAAAGGGAAGAAGAAGGTTCAGTTCGCTGAAGAACCTTCTTCCAAGAGGCAGAGGGTTGAAGAAGATGATCCCACAGTGTACAGGGATGGGGCATTGGAGCCAGTTGCCGCCAAGTTTGAGACAGTTCAACCCTACTTCAACCATGGCCTATTCATTGACTTAGCCATGATTGATGAACTAGGGTTTCCCCACCTGCGCCCTTTCCTGGAGAAGTATATGGGCTGGCTAGGAATCAACCAGGACTACAATGTCAACGTCCTGCGAGTCTTCTATCAAACTCTCTCTGGCAAAGTGAAGTACAAGAAGGTTGATGGGAAAGAGCAGATACACAGACTCTCCTTCACTGCCACTGTAAGGGGGAGAACCATCAGGTTCAACTGGAGGACACTGAATGAGATCATGGGGATCACAGAGGAGAACATGAATGAGTGGATATATCCTGAGGTGCTAAAGTTCGACAAGGAGGATCTCGAGAAGTTGTATGGCACCACAGGGAAAAAGGTGTCCAAGATGTCTGACTCAAACAGACTCTTGTATTATGTCTACTCCCGAATTATGACACACAAGGGGGCCAACTTCAACGAGTTCACCCTGATCGACAATCCGTGGTTCCCAAGAATTCTCTCCCACCAGCCAATCAACCCCGGCCAGTTGATATGTCTTGAGCTTCAGCGCTGGATAGTTAATGACAAGTCTGGCTATCTTCCCTATCCCACCATCATTGCCTTCCTCCTTGAGAAGCATCTGATCAAGGCCACATCTGCTGTGGAGGAAGAGAATGTCAAGTGCAGACCTGTGGGAGCAACCAACATCGGGAAAATGGGCATTAAGTATATAAGAGCCCCTAAGCCCACTCGCTCAGGATCACTAGCGGGTAGTGCTTCTGGGACTTCAGCCCCCTCAACATCTGGTGCAGGGGATCAGGAAGTGGACTCCCATGCTGGGCCAAGCCGTGCTGCAAGATTGCCAGCTTCTGTCAAGGCCTTTGCCGAGGAAGTTAAGGGGGAACTCCTCTTTAGACTGCCTGAATCCTTGGTAGGCCTTCTCCGTGCTGAGTGTGACATTGGCTTCCAGCAGCAAGGGGAGCGAATTCAGAGGCTCGAAGACAGGGTAGGCCAGCTTGAAAACCACATTGTCAGGGTGGACGCAAAACTTGACCTCATTCTCCAGCACCTACATATTCCCCAACCATCACAAGGTAACCTACCACCACCTCCTCCTCCTCCCCAAAATCCTCCTCCTCCTCCCTCAGGCAATCCTCAACTTCCCCCTCCTCCTCCACCTAACACTCAACCACCACAGTCACCTCCACAAAATGACCATCAATCCCCTCCATCACCAAACAATGCTCACCAATCCCAACCTTCACCCAACCATGAACACCAAACCCAAGACACACACCAACAATCTCCTAGCCAATCACCCCTTCACTCCAACAACTCCCCATCTCCACAAAACTCCCCATCTACACCTCCCTCATCCACTCGCACACCATCCAACCCCTTAGCCGAACACCTTGGATTTCAAACTGCCATTCACCCCCTCAGCCATATCTATCTACGAGATTACCCACGCCTTCAGCAAATCCCTGAGGATCCTCACGTACCCTTTACCCCATTTACCCCACACTCTTCCACTACCTTCACTGAATATTCCTCCACCTACCCATTCGAAGGTCTATTCGTAGATCCTACCTGGTTACCCAACCAACCCACATCCCCAGAACATACCTTACCTGCCTCTTCCCCAGAATCCTCACCCCAAACTCCACTTAGCCCTGAACCTCCACCCTCCTCTTCATCTACTCCATCCCTGGCACTCGCCCTTGTTGATGATGACAAAAGGGGGAGAAATGTGATGACCGCTCTTCGCCTATCCATGAACACAAGGGATGTGCTCAGCCAACCATCCCTCTGGCTTGATGAAGACATCATGGCTGCCCTTCGCCGTGCCATGGAATCACAAAGGCTGAGTGGTGCTGAGAGCCTAATAAGAGGAGAAGCCATATGATTCATGGAGCAGCAGAGGACGGCTGAGCAAGGATCACAGTTGGAGATGGTTGTCTTTGAGCCAAATGAACAACCTTCACAGCCTGAGTCATCTTCATCAGAACCTCCTCCAACTAAAATAAGTAGAAAGGATATTGAGGAGATAATGATGAAGTGGGGACTGAAGAAGATCAATCACCCTCCTATTGTGATAGCCAAGCCTATTCCTGCATCCTCTGGGCAAGAGTCTGAGATCCCCTCGTCTGAGCAATCATCTGCCCCTCCTCCCTCATCTGAGCCAGCAGTCACCTTCAGTGAGTCTAGAAAGAAGGCCGTTGCCAAGAAGCGGACCAGGAAATTTATTGCCTCCACTGAATCTGCTGAGAGTGAGGAAGAGACTCCATCTGACCAACCTGAGCAAGAGACCTCATCTGCCCAAGTTGAGCCTGAAACCCCAGTAGTTCAAGCAGTTCCTATTCTAAAGGAGGTCAAGTTGGAAATTGAAGACATGACTCCTGAGGAATTCGAAAGATATGGGTATACAGACAAACTCTCTTTTGGTCAGATGGCCTGCCTCGATGCTGATAGAGCAAGAGCCATGCCCACTCCTTCGATTAGCAAGAGCAAAGGGAAGAGTAAGGGGAAAGGGAAAAGGAAAGCCCAGGAAGTTGAGGAGGATCCCAACTTCCCTGTATGGAACGTAAAAATTCGGGCTGTTCACTACCCCAATGGAGAGGTCGCCTACTTCGATGATGCTACAGGGTTCCCTGGATATGAAGAAGTAGAGAACATGAAGAGGGCATTCGAGGAGTCTATTGAATCAGAAAGACTCAGACGAGAGAGGGATGAAGAAGAGCTTCAGCGAATAATTGCCCAGATAGACCAGAATGTTCATGAGGCTGAGATCACCAGGCTTCAGAAAGAGAGTGAGGAGAGACAGAAGGAGAGGGAAAAGAAAAAGAGACACAAACACTGAACTCCCATTCCACATTTTTTTTACTTAGAAAATTTTCTTTGTTTTTCATGCATACTTTATTCTTGCTTAGTATAGATTACCTGTATATGTTTTGCTTGTATACTCTAACATGTAATCTCTTTCATATCAATAATATTTGTCCAAGTTACTTGTTCTTATCTATTGCCTTTATCTTTATGCTAATTCTTTCATATGAACTTAATCGATAAAACTGAGTTTGTCATCATCAAAAAGGGGGAGAATGTTAGAATCTTAAGTTTTGATGAAGACTAAAATATGAAAGAACTTAGAAAGCAATAGGTGAACATAGAATCCTAAGTAAAAGTGCAACCGGATGTGGACTTACTTCCGGATAGATTAGGACTAGCGCTCGCGGATGAATGTCTCTTCCCCCAGCGGCAGCAAGAAATTTACTTAGGAATTAACTTAGTCCATGAGCACTAGATATACAAAATCCTAAGACTAAGTTAAGATTCAACCGGAAGTGAATTTGCTTCCTGATAGACTTAGACTGGCGCTGACTGTTGGAATAGATATCCCTAAGCGTCAGTGAAAGTGAGCAACATCCAGTAGAAGTGCTTCCGATAGCTCAGTGACTAGCGCTGGCTGTTGGATTGAATGAACACTGAGCGAGAGTGAGTAATAGTGAACAAAACCCTTCATCCAGCGGATTTACTTCCGGATGGAGAAGTGCTTCCGGATGAAAGGAAGACCTCTTAGACTAAGAACACTCCCACTGCATGTAACTATATGTTTATACTGTTAGACTAACACTCAGTGCAGCACACTCAGTAGAATTGCTTCCGGATGAGAATCTGCTTCCGCAAGCAATCAGAATGTCAGAAGTTGCAGTGTCAGAATGCTTTTGTCAGAGCAGAGGTGTCAGGACTACTTTTCAGAGATAAAGCAAGTCAACCCTGCTATGCATTGATGAAGCATTTATTGGGCAAACGGTAACATGGGTTAAACGGCCATATTCAAACGGCTCTCCCACCTACCAAGAGACAGATTGCTTGAAGACTATATAAAGAGACTCAAACCTCATTTATGAGGTTAACAATTATCTTTGAATACTCTTGAGAGAAGTTAGAGCGAGAAACTAAGAACATCTTCAAGCATTCAAAGCTGCCCAGAAAAGTAAAGAGCATTTAACACATCGAGTGATCATTCTCATCTACATATTCTGTACTCTTTGGTGTTAAGTCTCTTTCTGTTATAAGAGCATTGACTGTACTTAAGTGTGTAACACTATCCGTTCTTTGAGAGAACTCAGTTTGTAAAATCCTTTAAGTGTAAAGGTTAACCCCTTGCTCGGTGTGAGGGGGAGCTAGTTAGAAAGGTTACAAGTGAGCCTTGTGTAAAACTTGTGGTTGTAAGGTTGCAAGTGATCCCGTCCAAAACTTGCTGTTGTAAGGTTTCAGGTGAACCCGATTTAAAACCTGAGAGATAGTGGAACTCGGCCTGGGTGGTTGAGAACTGGACGTAGGTCAGGTAGACCGAACCAGTATAAATATTGTGTTGGTTTTATTTAAGCATTTATTTTTGAAGCACAATTCACCCCCCTCTTGTGCATCCATTACTTTCATGTAGTGGCTAACACCCAGAATGAGCTCATTCCTACTCGGACTGTTACTGGGTGGAGGGTATGTATGGACTACCGCAAGTTGAATACTGCGACTAGGAAAGATCATTTCCCCCTCCCTTTCATTGATCAGATGCTTGACAAGTTAGCGGGTAGAGAGTACTTCTGCTTCCTGGATGGGTATTCGGGTTATAATCAGATTGTTATTGCTCCGGAAGACCAGGAGAAAACCACTTTCACATGCCCTTATGGTACTTTTGCTTTCAAACGCATGCCCTTTGGGTGGTGCAATGCTCCAGCCACATTTCAGCGGTGTATGATGGCTATATTTGCAGATATGATTGAGCACACCATGGAGGTGTTTATGGATGACTTCACGGTGTTTGGTGACTCCTATGATGAGTGTTTAAGTCACTTGGCACAAGTGTTGAAACGGTGTGAGGAAACCAATCTTGTTCTTAATTGGGAAAAATGTCACTTCATGGTAAAGGAAGGAATTGTTTTGGGCCATAGAGTCTCAAAGAGTGGTCTAGAGGTTGACAAGGCCGAGATTTCAGTTATTGAGCAACTTCCTCCACCCATCAATGCTAAGGGTGTGAGGATTTTTTTAGGTCATGCCGGCTTCTACCGTCGCTTCATTAAAGATTTCTCCAAGATAACTAAGCCTCTTTGTGCTTTACTTGAGAAAGATGTTGTGTTTGACTTCAATGATGCTTGTTTGAAGGCATTTGAGGAGTTGAAACAACGCTTAGTCACTGTTCCGATTATTGTAGCTCCGGATTGGACTCTTCCATTTATTCTCATGTGTGATGCTAGTGATTATGTTGTGGGAGCGGTTTTGGGGCAGAAAAAGGAGAAGCTATTTCATCCGATTTACTATGCAAGCAAGACTCTAGATAGTGCTCAAGAGAACTACACCACCACTGAGAAGGAGCTTTTAGCTGTTGTGTATGCTTTTGGCAAATTTAGAGCTTATTTAATTGGTTCTAAGGTGGTAGTCCACACTGATCATTCAGCTTTGCGATACTTGTTCAGTAAGAAAGATTCCAAGGCAAGATTGATCCGATGGGTTTTGCTACTTCAAGAGTTTGATTTGGAGATAGTTGATAGGAAGGGTTGTGAGAATCAAGTTGCGGATCATTTATCTCGCTTGAGTATTGATGCTCAGATTGATGAGGGCTCTGCAATTCATGAGGTATTTCCCGATGAGCAGTTATTTATGGTGATGGTTACAGAAGTACCTTGGTATGCAGACATTGTGAATTTTCTGGTTAGCGAGGTTGTACCTGAAGACTTAAATCATCATCAGAAGAAGAAGTTCCTTCATGATGTTAAGTACTACCATTGGGAGGAACAATTCTTGTTCCGTTACTGTGCCGATCAGGTGATACGCCGATGTATACCGGAATGTGAGCAGTGGGAGATTCTCTCTAGTTGTCATGCTTCTGAGTATGGGGGTCATTTTGGTGGAAACAAGACTGCTGCAAATGTGTTGCAATCAGGTTTCTTTTGGCCTACTCTCTTCAAGGATGCTCAAGGTTTTGCTATGAGTTGTGACCGATGCCAAAGGTTGGGAAATCTGTCTATGAGGGATGAGATGCCTCTCAATAATATGCTTGAGGTGGAGATATTTGATGTTTGGGGGATTGACTTCATGGGACCATTCCCTAATTCCTTCAATAATCAATATATCTTGGTAGCAGTGGACTATGTATCCAAGTGGGTTGAAGCAATCGCTACTCCAGCTAGTGATGCTAAGACGGTGATTAAGTTCCTTAGGAAGAATATTTTCAACCGTTTTGGAGCACCGAGGGCTATTGTTAGTGATGGAGGCACTCATTTTTGTAATCAAAAATTTCGTGCTCTTTTGGAGAAGTATGGGGTGAGTCATAGGGTAGCTCTAGCCTACCATCCTCAAACCAATGGTCAAGCCGAGGTTTCTAACCGGGAAATTAAGAAAATCCTTGAGAAGACTGTGAATACTACCAGGAAGGATTGGGCAATGAAACTTGATGATGCCTTGTGGGCCTACCGTACTGCTTATAAGACTCCGATTGGTATGTCGCCATATCGGCTAGTCTTTGGTAAGGCCTGCCACCTTCCCGTGGAAATTGAGCATAGTGCATTTTGGGCTATCAAGAAGCTAAATTTTGATGAAAGTGCTGTGGGTGCTAAGAGGCTATTGCAATTGAATGAGTTAGAAGAGTTCCGCTACCATGCTTATGACAGTGCTATGAGTTACAAGGAAAGAACTAAAACGTGGCATGACCGGCATATCAAACCAAAGACTTTTGAGCCGGGGCAACAAGTCCTTTTGTACAACTCGAAGTTGAAGCTTTTCCCGGGAAAGCTCAAGTCTAAGTGGTCTGGTCCGTTCATAGTGGTGAAAGCGTATGACAAGGGTCAAGTGGAACTTGAAGGCAAGAATGGGGAGAAGTTTAAGGTTAATGGACACCGGATCAAGCACTATTGGGGTGGTGAGATTGATCGCCAAGCCACCTCAATTTCAGTCCCTCAGTCCACATGATGCTGCCAACAGTCGAGCTAAGGACTATAAACTAAGCGCTTCTTGGGAGGCAACCCAAGTTCTCAACTATTCTCTTTTATTTTGATGTTTATCTCACTTTTGGTTAGTTTGGATGTGTTTGTTTTGTGTTTCTTGTGTGTAGAAAGAAAGGTACCCGCTTGATGCATGGATGACTGTTTGATGAAGAAGCTGGAGCTTACGTTTTTGGACAAGATTGAAGAGTCTACAAGGGGGAGTACATATTAACCTTCACCTTTTATGCGTATTCAACTTGTGTTCATAATGATGAGCTGTTTTGAAGCATGGATGCTTATGTGTTTGACCTTGAGTGATATAATTGATTTCATCATGCTTGGTGTTTGATTGTTGGTAGCTATCATATGTAACACTTGAATAAATGTTTTTGGTGTTGGGATAATTAATTAGACTTGACTGAATGCTTTGATGTGAATTGTGGGATGATTTTTGCTGTTGAAACTGGCTGAACAAAAAAAAACAAAAAAACAAAAAAAAAAGGGGCCAAAGCGGCGCCCAAGGGCGCGCCCGCCGGCGTGCCATGGGCGCCGAAATCCGCGCCCCGCGGCGCGGAAGGCGCCCAAAGGGCGCGGCAGGGAGTCTGGCCCCTGGATTGGCGCCCAAATGGCGCGCCCGCAGGCGCGCCATGGGCGCCGAAATCCGCGCCCAGGGGCGCGGAAGGGCGCAACCAGGGCGGTCCAGGAGCCCTGGCCCCTGGAATGGCGCCCAAAGGGCGCGCCTGCTAGTGCGCCCCGGGCACCGAAAGCGGCGCCCATCCGCGCCGCCGGGTGCGGGGGGGGGCGAGGGTCGCCCTGGCCTGCTATAAAAAAAAGAAAAGAAAAAAAAAATCAGCCCCCCCTTCCTACACTTAAACACTTCGGCCACCCTCCTCAAACCCTCCACCTTCTTCTTCTCCACACCAAAATGCACCTCCACCATTACTCCCACTCACCTCCTACTTTCCATCATCTTCTTTCACCCCACAACTTCCACACCATTTTTCACCTCACCCACTCATTCCCTTTCCTCTACCAACACTAAAAATCCCACCTTTCTTCATCTCCCTCCAAAATACCCATACCCATTTTCTATATTCTTCACACTCATCTTCAACCTTTCTACTTTCTCTCCACACACACTCACTTCCCCCTGCTGTCTCTCTCTCTCGCCGTCTGCCGCCGTCCGCAGCCGTCTGCCGTGCCCCCTCCCCATTTCTTGCATTTTTCGGCCTCTTACTCCACATTTCTCACTCTATAGGTATTTTCTTGTTCCCTTCCTATTTTTGGTAGTATTTTGTTGTTAAGGTTTAGTTTTTTAGTTTTGTCAAGAAAGAGTGAATAAAGTTAAGGTTAGGGCTAGAATTTAGAGTTTTGACAACCAAGGGGAACTTGACTTTTGTCTACCTTTCTTGGATGAGTTTTGGGTTCTTTGTGGAGGTATACCTAATGAGTGAGAGCTTTGAGAATAAAATGAGGCCTTGTGATTGAGAGTAGGATAGAGGTTTGATGACTTGAATGTGAGGGATATTGAACTTTAGTGATTGTGGTGTGTGGCATGAAGTGGAGATAGGTGTGTGATGCTTGAGACTCTTGAGTAGGTTAGAGTTTTGAATGACAATGGCCTATCTTGTTGAGGAATTTGTGAGAATTAGTTTTTGGTGATGATTGAGTTTTGACTATGGAATAACATGAGCATGAGTTGGTGTAAGTGAGACTTTGAATATTGCGCTTTGAAATAGAAATGATTTTGACTGTCAATTTTGATGTGTTCCAAGGTGCTACCATGTGGTTCTTAAAAGTAATGAACTTGATGCATATTGCCATTAATCATAAGCTACAATTTTGAGTTTTTGAACAAGTAGCTTACCTCTCTTTTGACAAAATAAGTGCTGCTCAAGTTCATTGTTCTTGAAATCTACTTTGGTATTACTTTGTTTAGTTGTTGATGTAGAAGGTTAGCCTTGGAACTTACTTGTGAAGGAGAGGATGCACTTTGAGTTGTGAGCATAAATCAAGTTTGGGGGCCTTTCTCTTAGGAATCTTTTTAGGCATTTTTCTTTTGAATTTCTCTAGGTTTGAGTCTGTTTGTTTGCTAAGTGGTTGTCTATCTTTGTTTGTCCTCTCTCCATTTGTCTTGCAGATCCTGTCCACCTCACGAGTTATGGCCAAGGGCCCTGTTTCCTCAAAAAGGAACTCATCAGTGGGGGAAGGCCCAAGTAAATCCAAGGGCAAACAGAAGGGCCAAAAGAAGCCCAACTCAGCTCCCGCCAAAGGGAAAGATAAAGGGAAGCAGGCACAAGAAAAGTCTAGAGGTCTCCTTATAGAACAAGAGTTTCCCTTCACTGATCGGTGTGAGTTTTATCAGGTTGCCACTGAGGTGCATAAACTAGGAAAGTTGATGGAGACCCGCACTCGAGGTAATCTTACCTGGGTGAGATACTTTTATGAGTGCAACTATTTTGGGTTGAGGGAGGAGATTGAAATGCCAGACTCAACTCGCACTGTTCGATCCTTCCTTTCGGAAGAGGACATTAGGGTGTTCTATGATCTAAAACAGATCGAGCAGTGTGAGTTTCAGCTCATGAACAATAATATTAGTAAACCCCTTCGTGAGATAGAAGCATCCCTGATTAAGCCAAATCATTTGGGCTTTCAGCCTAAGTATCGCACTCAATACCTGCCCAAAGCTTCTCTTACCGAAGAGGCGAAAGTGTGGTTGTCCTTTTATAGGGCCAACATCCGCCCCACTAGCCACCATGGTAATCTCAACCTGGAGACGGCTATTGCTCTTCACTGTTTTATCATGCAGAAGCCTGTGCAGGTTGAGTTGATGATCCGTCGGCACCTTAATGATGCATGCATAAATCGTAGGCAGGATGCCTCTATGATTTTCCCGCATCTCATTCATGATCGGTTCATTCAGTGTGGAGCCATTGATGATGAGGGAGATGAGCATTTTTCACCTGTGGAGCGATTCACTTATGGGTTTCGTAGTGCGGTACAGATGCCTGACCCTCCTCAGCTCCCTGATGCCCCACACCCTCCACCTCAGATGCCGGCCACCTCTGCTGACATCATGGCCCTCCGTACCCAACTAACTGCTTTTGAGCAGCGCTTTGACTCCTTTGAGCACTGCTTTGACTCCTTTGAGCACCGTGTGCTCGATCACCTGACCACATGCCTCCGGTCACTGGGAGTCAATCAGCCACACAGCTCAGTTCAGGAAACACATGAGGGTGAAGACGAGGACGAGGATGAATCCGCGGGCAGCGAATCTGATGAGTAAGCTCGCGCGCGTCGCACGAAGCACAGGGAGGATTTGGGGCATTTGAACAAGGATAGAGGTGGCTCTGATGAGCACGGTTCTGATGCTGGTGGTTCTGATGAGCACGGTTCTGCTGATGGTGACTCTGATGCGATGGAGGAGTGATCTGTTGGACTAGTTTGCCACATTAGTGATGTCATGGTAGTTTTAGGAGTTGTCGTGTTCTTCTTTACTAGATTTGTTGTGTATTTTGCCTCCCTTTTGCCCCGCTGACTTGTGTATTGGTGCTTGACTCACTTATCCTGAGGCATGCATGTTTCTCCCTTTGTGACTATACTTATCTCCCTTTTTGGCTATACTTGTTTTGATGACTTGTGTGATCTGTCTGTATCTCTTTGCTACATCTCCTCATTTCTTGGTCCACAGTGCGGGCACTGTTTGTTTTAAGTTTGGGGGAGAGATGTGATGACTTTGAAACTTTGGAAACTTTTTGGCACTATGAGTAAATTCTTTTTGTAAATAATAAGTGCATAGGGAATAGTTTTGGTTGTGGATGTTGAAATTTTGAGATTTGCATACCATACTTAAGTTGTTGCTTTAGTTTTTGATGAGTGGACTATAAGTTCTCTTGAAATTTGCTAGAACGTTCAATGATCGCAATTAGTTGAATAACTGTGGGGTATAAGGAAAAATAGATATGTATGCATTGCATAACATGAGTTGTTACATTAAGGCAAATCTTTTCATGATTCTAATGAGTAATTTGCGCACATTGGAGGTTAGGGTGTATTTGGAAGGGTTTGATGAAGGAAGAGTTGCAATAAACCAAATATATGCATCTGTTTTCATTTGAAAAATTTCAAAATTCCTTTTGGAAAACTTCAACATTTTTCACAAATTGCACATAACTTTGAAAAATGATTGAGGCAGTTCTTAAATGCGATTGAGCCTTTCAAGCCATCCTTAATGATATCTATCCCATTTGCACCCTTTTTGAGCCTTATAAAGAAAAACCATGTGAAATTTTTTTTTGAAACCCACATCGGACTTAACCCTTATAGCCCGAAAAACCATGAACTACCTGAATCTTGAGATAATGTACATTTCATTAGTAGTGAGGATTAGTACGGTTGTTAAAGGTGTGTAAATGTAAGTGCATTGTGAGAAGGGAAATATTAGTTGTGAAAGAAAAGTTTGTACTCCTCAGTCAAGAAATGATGAATGAATTGCAAAAGAAAAAAAAAAGAAAAAAAAAGAAGAAAAAAAAAGAGAAAAGTAGAAAAAGAATAAAATGAGTAAAAAAAATGATGAATGATGCAATAAGACTAGGAGTGCAAAGAATCAACTTGAGATAAGTTTGGGGAAATTTTGAGCTTTTTGGAAGAAAATTTTGTGTATGAGTGAATGGAATGGAATGTTAGTTATCTCAAGACATTTGAACTCCTTTTCCCATTTTTTCAAATAGCTAGCCACTTAAAAAACCCTTAGCCCCATTACAAGCCTTAAAAAGTCCTCTTGATTTTGAAGTTATGTGCTAAAAGTTTAAAATTGAGAAGAGTGAAGAAAGGAATGAGAAATTTGAAAAATGACAGCATATTCATGATTTGAGGTTATTGCAAAAGGACTAGAGAACTTGGAAGAATTCCCCTAACCTCATCACACACACACACCTACTCATTGAATATTGAAAAGCTTGTTTTAATGTAGCAAAACATTTATCCTTGCATACATCCTATGTTTTCCATACATCACATAGTGATGGCAACATATGAGAACAAGTATTTCAATCAAAGTAAAGTGAACTTATAGTCAACTCCATAGTCTTTTTGAAAATTTGCTTGAGGACAAGCAAGAACTTAAGTTTGGGGGAGTGATAAACTCCACAATTTCACATATTTCACTTCACATTTATCTTGGATTGTACATGATTTTTGAGGATACATAGATAAAAATATACACAATTTGAGGTGAAATGAACAATACATGGAAATCATACTTTTGTGAAATTTGGAGTTAAATTGTTGTTTGTTTTGAGTGTAAAAGCTCATCAACCCTCTTTCTATCTTGTGTAGGAAGAGGTGCTCAAGTATAGGAGGAAGAAAAAAATCAAGAGGATGAATAAGGGAGCAAAAAGAAGCATGAAAATTGAAGAAACGCGACCGGTGCCCAAAACGGCGCCCATGGGCGCGCTGTTGGGCGCCCCCGCGCCCAAACGGTGCCCACGGGCGCGCTCTGGGCGCGCCCCTGGAGAAGACTGCATTCAGCTATGCGTTTTGACTGAATTTTACATGGTATAAAAGCTGAAACTTAGGGCAATAAAGAGGGACTCGAAAAACACAACTTGGCACACCTTTAGGGCACATTTTGGAGTCTTGAAGAGCTTGAAGAACCTTGGGATCTCTTGGGAATCAAGTGGGGAAGCTTGGAGAGATTTGGGTATTCCTTATTTGTGGTTGTATATCTTCTTCCCTCTTCTTCATATCTCTTCAATGAACTCCTTCATAGTTTTAGGGTTTGTTTTATTTACATTCATGTGTAACTAAAACCCTAATCTAGGGTTGTTATGAACCTTTTTATGGATTGAACCATCCACACTCTTTTTCTTTAAGTAATTAATGAAGTATATGTGTAGTTTTTATCTTGCTCTCTATTTGTTTTAAGTGCTTGATCACCACTTAATTAGTTAAATGAAATATGACTTGGGAAAGTGTATTTTGTTTTAGAACTTGGATAGAAACATGTTAGACTTGAAGTTTATGGTTTTAAATGGAAGGTTTGTTGATAACATAGAGATATAGTTATTGACCTAACATAGTCATA
Source organism: Mimosa pudica (assembly GCA_029929735.1). Taxonomy (NCBI): domain Eukaryota; kingdom Viridiplantae; phylum Streptophyta; class Magnoliopsida; order Fabales; family Fabaceae; genus Mimosa; species Mimosa pudica. The sequence goes on along the minus strand of JAKELP010000039.1, from coordinate 1,313,379 downwards.
ATTAGGGTGGTTAAGGAAAAGAGCTAGCATTTATTGTGACAAGGGATTGTGCAATAAATGCTAGCATAAATTTGATCTTGACTTGGGAAAGCTTTTTCAAATGATTTTGAACCCTAGATTTGCACATATTTTCATTTAATCACTTAAAGAGGAGAGGGAAACCTTGGTTCATGAAGTAAATAGGGGATTAGCAACCCTAGGCCTTAATTATCATTGTTAACTCGTGTTTGAAACTCCAACTCTTTTTACATTTATATTTAAAACTCTTTTCTTACTTGAACAACAAACCCTCACTATGTTTTTACTTACGACAATTAATGATATAATTAGTACTAATCACGTTGTTTAAACTACAATCTCAGTGGAACGACACTTTCTCTCTATACTACTTTTTGACGACCCGTATGCTTACGGAAGCGCACAAAATCCGCGTTAAGTCAATATACTTCAAGGTATGAGCCCTAAACCCAAACTCTCATTCAAACCAAACTGCCTGAGAACAGAAACCAATGAAACAAGAATTTACTAAAAAGGTTTAATATAATTTTATCGTTAATTTCAGTATGAAGAATTAGATCATTTATAGATATTAAATTAATTACCTAAAATAATTTTAAAATAAATATGTGCTTTTTTGCTTCAATATCCATTTAATCATTAATTTTCATTGATCAAAACTTCTTTCAATAAATGGAATCAAAATGGATAATTTGATTCAAGATATGATTCCGCTGTTGTCATATCGCGCTGAGTTAAACATCCCGCTGTTGTGCTGTTGTCATTTGTGAGTACTAATATTTGATCTAAGTATGTAGTGAATTAAATGTTTGAATGCAAGATGAAATGGGTAAATCATGTTGTAGTTGACTGTCAACATGATAAATACAATAAATATGTGTGTGTGCATTGATATTTTGGGTTAAATGAGTGGAACGAAAGTGGTTTTGATAAAATGATAAATATGCTCTATGTATAAAAAAATGATAAATATGCTCTTCGAGTTTAATTTGATTTTCAATTTCTTTGAAAAATCATCAATGTTTAGATAAAAAAAAAACATCGGTATTGAACATGCTTTCTATTTTAGTCAAGGTTTTTAACATGTTTTCGGTGCAATCGTGATTAAAGTGGTGCTTAATCAATCTCTTAGGTCTTTGAGTAGAGATAATAATTTTGTCCAAAAAATTAAAAATAATAATAAAAGAGGTTAAATTTTATATAAATAGTAATTTATTAGAAATAATTAATTTTAAGGTATTTTCTATTTTTTACTTGTTAGACCATTAAAACACGGTAGGAGAACAAATCAAATTACAGAAGAAAAATAAGCAGCAACAAAAAACTCTCGGACCTCAACTTCAAAGCCTAGGCCCTGACCCCAATAAGTGTCTAGGCTCTCAAAACAATAGTACATGAAACACACACACACACATTCCTCTTATAATTTAAATGTTTTCCTTCTATTTATACATTACTTTGGTAAATAATTTGATTCAAAGTATTGTAAATGAACTTAATGTATTAATGAACATCAATCAATTAATCTAAAGAGTAATCATAAAAACTTCGAAAATACCCCTTTTTCCACTAGGTAATCACTTTAATATTTGTTTTCTTCACAAGATATGCAATGATGTCCAAGTTATATGATTAAGCACCTTCAAATTGATATGAAACAAATTCAAATATTGGAATTTATCAAAACATGAAATCCATGTGCTAAGCGAAATGACTTGCAGGCTTTTCATTAATTAGCTGTGTGCTTAAGAAAGAGATAAATATATAAACATTAATAAATATGAAAGAGAGGTAAGGGCAAAGTAGAAAAAATGCATAAAATGAGGAGCTAATGTGAGATGAACTCTTATATTTTAGACTAAAACTATTCAAATTTTGCCTCTTATATTCTCTTATATTATGTACTAAATATAAGAGGAGGGGTAATTAATAATATTGTCGCAGGCACACGTGACTAAGAGAATAGAGATAGAACGTGCTAAAATCTCAGTTGACACACACGCGGCAGCAGATATGCGGTTATATAAATTTGATCAATCACTGTTTCTTCGTGACATTTAATTAATCTAAAAATAGTTTTGCAAATTAGATGGCTATTAAAGTACTACTCCTATTAGTTATAAGATCACTAAAACTAATTAATGTTTGACCTTTTGTTAACCCTTCCATATTTTAATTAAAAGCATTAAATATGGGAGGGATTTAATTTATTTTTTAATTTTAACCTTACTGTTACGCAAATGAAGGATGATAAGAATGAAACAAAGTGTAGGGATAAAAGATTAAGAATGTGTAAATTAGAAAAACTAATATAAATACTTAGACAATCATAAAATAAGCTCCTATACCAATAAATGCTGGTCGGGTTGGCTCATAAACAAAGTTGTCACTTCGAATCAAGTCGATGTGAAGACCTTGTTGATGGGTGATCCGCAAGTATCCTGGAAGTGATTTTTGTGCATGGAGGTCTGCTATGGTCGTGGTGAGCTTCTAGGACCCAACTCACCTAAATATTTTTTCATAAAAAGTTAAGCCCCTGGTTTGGTATCATTTAGTGATACTAAACTTACACTGAGAAAGAAAAAGTATATGTTTTACTAATATTTAATTAAACGTATCCATGGCGCGGGTTGATTATATGCTTGCTACATTATCACTATTCCACAAACTACTCGTTTATCACTCAAAAATTGATTATAATAAAAAAATATATCATAATCACAACAAAAACAGTGGAATAGTGAATATAGAATTAGTGACGATATATTTTGTTATGAAATAAACAATCGCTAAATAATTATAGGTAGAACTATTTGATTTGATGATAGCATTTTGTCTCTATCGACGAAATTTTGTCGCTGCTCCTACTTTTCAGAAGATTATATTAACTATAATTGATATCATTTCCTCAAACTAAATTATTCAAAACTAGAACACTTAATATTGTCTTAGTGATTATGCCCAATTATGATATTGTGTTAAGTATCTTCAATACATAATGGAATAACCCTGGAAAAGACATCAAATTACAAATGAAATTATTGTCAATTTTGCGATGCAATTTCAGTGATCAGCAATATTTACCATAAGAAATTTTGCCAAAACTTATACCGATGGAGTTTTGTCCATGGCTAATTACCGATGGATTTGTGATGGAACTTTTGCACTAAAATGTACGGTTGTTACTTGTTAATTCCAAAGCAAATCCATGAGTAACTAGCAACGGAATTTTCTCACTGATTGGTGATGAAATTCTGTCTGCAATTAATTAGCCACCCCTCCTCTCAAACTTTTTGGGTGGTGGTGGGATCTCTTCTCTCGTCGTTGTACGAGCCTTTTCATCAGCGCCTCCTTCCCCGGTTCATGCCGGGGAAGGAGACGTCCGTCACTTTCATTGGTCTGCTTTTATATTTTTTTCATTTTCAAATAAATTGGTTAAGGAGGTTCGACGACAAGAGGAATTTCTTCTACCCAATCTTCATCTTATATATTAGTTTTGTGGGTATGTTTGTTTCCGTGAGATCTACTCATGGAGTTTCTTTGAAAACCAAATTGATTGGTTTATTGCCTTCCTCAAATTAGACAATCCAGCTTTCCCCCAAATCCCAGATTGGCCGTACCTTGAATCCAGAATCCCAAAGCAACGGGCTTAATCGAATCTCAATCGCAGAAAAGCTCCGATTTGAGCTACATCAAGGAAATCAGTTTTGGGTAACATTCTTCTTCTTTTCTATACACATACACATTTCCATTTCTTTTTCGTGAGATTATACACTGTTTGCTAGGATTGTGTGATTGATTTTCAATGTTGGTTACTGTCATGGTTGGTTTGAAATTGCTGATTTGTCTCTCATTTAATGGTGGACATTGTGAACCATGATAAATACATACATATTATATAAAAGTATCTTGCATAAAGCTTTGAGATTATATACTGTTTATACAAATGTGTGTCACAACCATGAATTGGAAATTCCTATTGTCAAAACTAATATGGAAAGACTCTCTTATTTCTCTGTTTTGAGAATGGGACTGATTGGGCATTAAGATAAAGTAATGGCGATGAATATGTGATAAAAAGGAACAAACAGCACTACCACAGATTACCCCATTTACATGCGCTTATTTTGGCCTCTACATGCGCTTTTAAAGCGCATGTAGAGGGGGGCGCTGGTAAAGGCTCTACATGCGCTTTTAAAAAGCGCATGTAGAGGGGGGCTCTACATGCGCTTAAAGCGCATGTAGATGTGCCTCTACATGCGCTTAAAGCGCATGTAGAGGTACATACCTCTACATGCGCTTTAAGCGCATGTATAAAACGTTTTTTTTTTAAAAAAAATTATTATAAATTTACATTATTTCCCAATATAACCACCAATACTAGCTGTAGTTCATAGAACCAACTAGCATTATATCAAAAGAATTTACCAGAAAAAGTCAATTACTTAACATCTTCAAAAATGAATTATATATCAATATCAAAACAATAACAATGTATGATTCATTTTTTATATATACATCAGCAAAAAGAACTATGTGCATCATAGTTGTAGGAGCATGCTCTCAATACAAGACAAAACATTGACATTGCATCCGTCCTAAAAACCTTGAACTAGAAAAACACATTATAAAATCAAGCTAATCTTATTATCCAATGTTACAAATACAAGATAACACATGCATCGTGAAAACATCAAAACATAAGAAGCACATTGCTAATCTTGAGACATGAACTTGTAAGTTGTAACCATTAAAACATAACATCAACAACCAGCACAAAAAATGGAGAAAAATTTCCAAATGATAGAGTAGAATAAGAGAAAGGCGTAATGAGTAGTAAAAATATATAAATATCCCTGTGCACGAATGGCTTGAAAGATTCAGTTAACAAATAAAGAGCAGACTTAACAATCACTTACTCTATAATAGAAATAATCATACAACTGAAGAAGCTGATACTTGACCTCAGGGTCATGCTTATTGACATAATTGAGAAGCTTGATCTCATCAAGGCTTTGATAAAAAAAGTCTTTGTTTTTCTTTATAATTTTAACACAAACATGCATGCCAGTATGCAGGTCATGAGCCTGTATGGCTTTGCTAAATGCAGCAGATCCAAGATACTCAGTGACATGATATCGCCCAACTATCACAGAGTTTAAAGCAACGTGGAAATTCATGTCTTCATTCCTCAAAGCCAGTTCTGAAATAAATAATGGTTTAGGGTAAAAGAAGGGAACCCATAAAAAACAAAATAAAAAGTTAATTCCTACTTTAATTGAGCAAGAAATTATCCCAAGTATTCGGTGTTTCTTCCATTAAACAAATATAAATTAATGAAAAATACAACCTTTCCATCAAGTGAAAAAAGTATGCCACTCCAACAATGTCTTGAGTTGACAAGACAGATGTGTATGCTAAAATATGAAGTAGAGCCACTACATTTCTCGAAAAGTAATATATTAAAACTATCTGAAAGCTGAAGCGATTTAGGGAAATTACAGCAACAATTAACAAGTCAAACAAATTAAAGTATATAAAGTAGAAGTTCCATCACTAGGATACATATCAGAACAAAGTTATTCCTATGAACACAATATTAAAACCCACAATAAATCATAGCAATACCACACAATATTAAAACCCACAATGATGAAAACTATCATAGCAAACCATTGGTGTCAATTCAGAATTATCTATACACCTAGAAATAACAATGAATCAGTATCCTTTTTTATTTCTTTGCAGTGCATATACTTTTTTTCTGCCTTTAACAATCAAAGTGAAAAAAAATAATCAGTTATGGATATAAAAGAAAGCCAAAAAAGCACAGAAATATTAATTTGTGCAAGCATAAAGGCAGCTTGAGGTCTAACTTATTGCTTTATGTGAGAAATAATGGTGAAAGATTTATTTTTGCAACCATAAAAAGCTACAGGTGATATCCGTGCATCAATAAAAAGAGCAAGTGAATGAAGTTAGAAGGCAGCTCAAACCAGAAGACAATTGGTAATATAAGGCTTCCTCCTGTTAAACTAAAGTCAAAGGATAAGCCTTTGGCTATTAACTGGGAGGAAAAATTTGAGCGTCATGGACCTGCTTCAAGAATAGCTGGTGCTGATGGCTCTTCAATCATAGGATCATTTTTTGTGGTCACTTGCATCGTTTGCATCATTTTTTGTGTTAAATAAATTCATTCATACACTTCAAATACACTTGATATCAGTCCAATTCACTTAATTAAAACACAGTCCATTAGTCCCTTACACTCTTCTTTAAATTTAAATTAAAGTCTCCATCCAATTTCAACCAAATCAAACAGTTCAAACATAATACTTTAACCCGTTCACATATATACCATTATTAGCAAGCTACTGTACAAGATCAAAACCACAAGAATGGTCCCATTTCTCCATATATTCTTCCTCTTGTCTTAAAGCCTTTTTCTAACCTTAATAATCTATTTGGCCAAAAGAGAATTATTCCAATTCATGTACAAGTAAAAAAAATGTAACTTTAATTATCAATATGTGCAAGCATGTTTCAAAATCAATTATATCCTATTCTTACTCTGAATTTCACTCAAACCACAAAATCTAAAACAGAGAAATTAGAATTCCTATTAAAACCATTTCAGCCAATATAAACAATGTCTTCTCCTCCATTGTTCATGTCTAAAAGACAAGTTCCCAAAACCCCAACTCTCACAATAGCTTCCAAATTGTAGCAAGAGGCAAGAACAAAAGAAAGAGGCTTACCCACGAAGTCGTCACTGCCGAAGCTTTGCCGGACAGCCGCTAGCTCGCCAGAAAAACTGTCTCTGCCACCATTAATAATGGTTGGGTCCGAGGGAGAAGCAAGAATGAAGCAGAACGGTGAAGAAATTAATGAGAAATCAAAGTGGAAAGGAAGAGGAAATTTGAGGAAATAGGGTGAAAGTGAGAGAATAGTTTTTACCTAAACTAACACCACAAGGCTAGCCGGAGTTGCCGTCTGATTCGCCGGAGATGAAGAACGGCGAGGGAGTGAAGGCAGCGATGAACGGAATGGGGCCGTTGAAAGCGAAGTGAGGAAAGGAAGAACAAGGGAAAGAAGTTCACTACCTAAGCTTAAATTTGGCCTTACACGTGTTACCCGAACTCGCCGCCGCCGGAAAGTGGACGGAGAAGGCCGCTGGAACCACCTTGTCGCCGCCGCCCCAATGAAAAAGAGCTCCCTCCGGCTCTGATGGTGAAGCCAAGTCGAATATGGTGAGGAGGAGTAAGATCCAGAGATGGAGGGTATAAGGAATTAGAGAGATGAGGGAATGAGGAAGACTATGGTGATGTGCTTGGGAGGTGAGGAAACGCAGAGAATGAAAAGGGAAGAGTAGGTGAGAGATCAGTTTATATAGGAAGGGATTATTAGGGTTTTGGGTTTACAATATAATTACCAAAATGACCCTATAAGTTTAGCATATTGAAATATGTCTTGGCCAAACAATATAGAAATACTACATGTCTTATTCTTTTTATTTGGAAAGTTAAATTAACAATATTGAAATCAATAGTATTAACATATTGAAAATGTAAAAGTTATATAGCTATTCTAATTTATTAATAATGTCTTTATAATTTCTAATTTAATGTTTCAACTATAAATTAATTCCAACACTCTAATTACTTAAATTTAGTTTTATCATAATTAATTATGTTAAATAAAATTTCCTAAATCGATGCCTTATTGAAATAACCATCATAAGGATTCCTAATTTAAATTTAATCCTCTATTATTTTCTTTCTTAATCTTAACAGATTTCCTAAAAAAATGTTGAATTTTCTAAATTCATTTGCAAGATTACTTTTTTTTTGTATTTATTAATTTATTTTACAATTTAGAAAAATTTTAGGATGTTACAGAGGCCGTCGGCCTCTAAGAAGAAAGAAGAAGGAAGAGTTCAAATAAAATAATAATAAAGTCTCACAATTGTGACATTATTATTTCAGTCTAAATATTATTTTAAATCGCAGCGCCAAGATTACTCAGGGAAATAAAATAATGAGTTATATTATGTTTTAAAACTTACGTATGTATATGAATCAAATAATGAGTTATATTAAGTTTTTCATCATTAAATAAATTGAATGAATCAACTTTTATTTTAATATTAGGCCTATACATGCGCTTAAAGCGCATGTAGACCCTCTACATGCGCTTAAAGCGCATGTAAAGGGTGTTTCATCAATTTCATAGCACCCAAAAGTGGTAATGGAGCCTTGAAACACTAAGTCCACAAGCAGGAACACCATATGAGGTCTGAGGAGGACCTCTTATGCATGACTCCATGTTTTGCACTTCAGTAGTGCCTTTACATGCGCTTAAAGCGCATGTAAAGGGTGTTTGAACATTTTCAAAGCACCCAAAAGTGGTAATGGAGCTTTTAATCACTAATTGCACAAGCAGGAACACCTTATGAGTATGAGGAGGACCTCTTATGCATGACTCCATGTTTTGCACTTCAGTAGTGCCTTTACATGCGCTTAAAGCGCATGTAAAGGGTGTTTGAACATTTTCATAGCACCCAAAAGTGGTAATGGAGCGTTTAAACACTAATTCCACAAGCAAGAACACCTTATGAGGTCTGAGGAGGACCTCTTATGCATGACTCCATGTTTTGCACTTCAGTAGTGCCTTTACATGCGCTTAAAGCGCATGTAAAGGGTGTTTGTGCCTTTACATGCGCTTAAAGCGCATGTAAAGGGTGTTTGTGCCTTTACATGCGCTTTAAGGGCATGTAAAGGGTGTTTCCATATGATTTTGAGCTCTTCACCTAAGTTCATTTTATATTTTATCTCTAAATACTTAAATCCTTTTCTAGTCATTGTTTTAGTGAATTTTAATTGAAGCACATTTCTATACATGCGCTTTAAGCGCATGTATAGATTTTTACCTGTACATGCGCTTAAAGCGCATGTAAAGGACCCTCTATACATGCGTTTCTTCTAAGTGCATGTAAAGGTGCGCTGGTAGAGGGACAATTTGTAGTAGTGCAGCATCTACAATTTTATCTATGTGTATGTATTCTAAAATTATTGTTATCTGTACTGATTAAATAGATTCTATGATTTTGTTTGGCATATAAAGTAAGAGATTTTCAGATTTAGACATGAGTGGTTTGAACTAATTCTGGGATGTTATGCTTAACACTAAGCTGCTATGCTAAAATTTGTGTTTGAATGTTAAAATAAATGTAGAAAGTGCAGATTTGAGCTTGCTTTTGGGAATTGGAAAACTGATTTAAGTTTGCCTTTTGTGAGTCTCAAAAGTGGTGAGATTGGGTTGCTAGTGTGCTAAGTTGGCTTCCAAAATTATCTAATTATTATTGCTGCATGTTTATTATGTGTACAATCTGAAATGCGTGGCTGTCACCCAAGAGGGGGGGGGTGAATTGGGTGGAGAATAAAAGCTTAATAATTTTCCCTTTTCAAAATCTTTACTCCTTGTGCTTGATGAGAGTGACGATGGATCATCCCAAGCACAAGTGAGTATACAGTGGTGTGGTGCTTGGTGTGAGATTTAAATAAGCAGAATATGCACAAGTGAGTTTATCCTGGTTCGGTCACTCCTAGACCTACATCCAGTCCCCAGGCTCCACCTGAGATTTTCAATCCACTAACCTTCTTGTTTGAACCAGGCACAAGAAAGCCTTTACACTTTAGGTTTTACGAATACGGGTTCACCTAACAACCCACAGGTTTTACAACGGGTTCACCTGCAAACCTTACAACCACAAGTTTTGCGGGCTAACTTGCAACCTATGGAGATTTAGAAAACCTCTAAATGCTCCCCCTTACTATTGTAATATAACAATTCTGTTCTTCAAGCACAAGCTTAAGAACAGCCTCTATCAATTAGAGGATTTAGTGATATGTTCACTCTATGAACTGATTTTGATAATCACTTAAGTACAAATGACTCTCTCCAAGAGTAGATGATGTTACTCACTTAAGTACAATTGAATTACTCTCTAAGAATGTTACAACTCTAGATCTGAGAGTAGAAGATGAGAGGAATGTAGAAGATAATACATCAGATAATATGCTCTGTTCTTCCCACCTTCTTCTGAATGTAGATGTTTCTTTTATACTCGGCTTCCTGGGCGGCAGGTTGAATATGATCGTTTGAATATAGCCGTTAATCCCATGTTACCGTTGAGAAGTACATCTTCGTTAATGCTTAGCAGGGTTGACTTGCTTTATCTCTGAAAAGTAGTCCTGACACCTCTGCTCTGACAAAAGCATTCTGACTTCTGAGTATGTGATGTTGACTCTTGTACTCTTGCTGACGGATGATCATCGTTCATCCGGAAGTGGCAATCTTGCTCTGCAAGTGTTAAGCTCTGAGTCCCAATGCCAAGAGTCTTTCCATCCGGAAGCTCATTTGCATCCGGAAGTGTGACTAAGTTCTGCACATACTGGTTAGTCCAACATAGCAATATATATATAACCAAATATAGTAAGAACTATACATGCTGTGGGAAGCTTGTTTGCTATGGGGAGTAGTCTTACTTAGACTATGTTCTGACTTAGTGTATTATTTACTTTGAACGTTAGTCCTCTTAGTCTATGATGTATCCGGAAGCACTTCTACATCCGGAAGTAAATCCACTGGATGAAGGATTTTGTTTACTCTTACTCACTCTCGCTCAGTGTCCTTCAATCCAACAGTCAGTGCTAGTCACTAAGCTATCGGATGCACTTTCACTTGACGAAGTAGACTCACTGACGCTTAGGGTTATATCTATTCTATCAGTCTGCGCCAGTCAAAAACTATCAGGAAGCAATTTCACTTGACGAGGCTGTTTCACTGACGCTTGGGGTTATTCTATTTTAACAGCCTGCGTCAGTCTAAATCTAACAGGAAGCACTTTTACTTGACGAGGTGAACTTACTGACGCTTGGGGTGATATCTATCTTATCAGTCTGCGTCAGTCTAAGTTTAACAGGAAGCAACTTCACTTCTGGTTGAATCATAGCTTAGTCTTAGGTTTTGTCTATCTAGTGCTCATGGACTAAGTTATTTCCTAGTGAGTTACTCGCTGCCGCTGGGGGATAAGTCATTCATCTGCATGCGCGAGTCCTAGTCTATCCGGAAGTAAATCCACATCCTGTTGCACTCATACTTGGGATCCTATGTTATCCTTTTGCTTTCTAAGTACTTGTCCTATTCCCTTATATTTTAGTCTTCATCAAAACTTAAGATTCTAACATTCTCCCCCTTTTTGATGATGACAAACCTAGTTCTATCAATTAAGTTCCTAAGGAAGGATTAGCAAAAGAGTAAAAGCAATGAATACGAACAGGTAACTTGAACAAATATTATTGACAAGTAAGAGTTACAAGTCAGAGTATACAATCAAATATCATTTACATGTGAAGAATATCTACAAGTAATTATCACTAAGCAGGTATGAAAGTATGCATGAAAACAAAACAAGAAAATCTCCAAGTTAAAACGAAAGTTTGGATTTGGGGTTTTGTTTTGGATTGGGGGTTCAGACTTGGTGTCTCTTTTTCCTCTCCCTTTCCCTCTGTCTCTCTTCACACTCTTTCTGGAGTCTGGCTATCTCGGCCTCACGCTCACTCTGGTTTATCTGGGCAATGATCTTCTGAAGCTCTTCTTCCTCTCTCTCTCTTCTGAGCCTTTCAGATTCAATGGACTCCTCGAATGCCCTTTTCATGTTTTCTACTTCTTCATACCCAGGGAACCCTGTAGCATCATCGAAGTAGGCGACCTCTCCATTGGGGTAGTGAACAGCCCGAATCTTTACGTTCCATACAGGGAAGTTGGGATCCTCCTCAACTTCCTGGGCTTTCCTTTTCCCTTTCCCCTTACTCTTCCCTTTGCTCTTGCTAATCGGAGGAGTAGGCATGACACTTGCTCTGTCAGCATCGAGGCAGGCCATCTGACCGAAGGAGAGTTTGTCCGTGAACCCATACTTTTCATATTCCTCAGGAGTCATGTCTTCAATTTCCAACTTGACCTCCTTTAGAATAGGAACTGCTTGAACTACTGGGGTTTCAGGCTCAACTTGGGCAGATGAGATCTCTTGCTCAGGTTGGTCAGCTGGAGTCTCTTCCTCACTTTCAGCAGTTTCAGTGGTGGCAATAATTTTCCTGGTCCGCTTCTTGGCAACGGCCTTCTTTCTGGATTCACTGAAGGTGACTGCTGGCTCAGATGAGGGAGGAGGGACAGATGATTGCTCAGACGAGGGGATCTCAGACTCTTGCCCAGTGGATGAGGGGATAGGCTTGGCTATCACAATAGGAGGGTGATTGATCTTCTTCAGTCCCCACTTCATCATTATCTCCTCAATATCCTTTCTACTTATCTTAGTTGGAGGAGGTTCTGATGAAGATGATTCAGGCTGTGAAGTTTGTTCATTTGGCTCAAAGACAACCGTCTCCAAGTGTGGTCCCTGCTCAACCGCTTTCTTCTGCTGCATGAACCGGATGGCTTCTCCCCTTATAAGGTTCTCAGCACCGCCCAGCTTTTGGGACTCAAATGCACGACGCAGGGCAGCCGTGATGTCTTCATCAATCCAGAGTGATGGCTGGCTGAGAACATCCCTTGTGGCCATGCTTAGGCGAAGATCAGACATAACATTTCTCCCCCTTTTGTCATCATCAACAAGGGTGAGTGCCAGGGATGGAGTAGATGAAGAGGAGGGTAGAGGTTCAGGGTTAAGTGGAGTTTGTGGTGAGGATTCTGGGGAAGAGGCAGGTAAGGTATGTTCTGGGGATGTGGATTGGTTGGGGAACCAGGAAGGATTTACGAATAGACCTTCGAATGGGTAGGTGGAGGAATATTCAGGGAAGGTAGGGGAAGAGTGTGGGGTAAATGGAGTAAAGGGTACGTGAGGATCCTCAGGGATTTGCTGAAGGCGGGGGTAGTCTCGCAGGTAGATGTGGCTGAGGGGGTGAATGGCGGTGTGGAAACCAAGGTGGTCTGCCAAGGGGTTGGATCTAGAGGTGGGATTTGGAGGGTCAGGGAGGGATGAGTCTGAGAGACGGAGAGGTGAGCGAGTAGGTGCGTTGGGGCGAGTGGGTGAGGGAGTTGAGGATGATGAGTTGAGAGGGGATTGGCGAGGAGATTGTTGAGGGGAGTCTTGGTTTTGTTGGTCATGGGTAGGTGACGGCTGGGATTGGTGGTCATTGTTTGGGGGTGAGGGAGGTTGTTGGTCATTTTGTGGGGGTGGCTGTGGTTGTTGAGTGTGGGAATGAGGAGGGGGAAGTTGTGGGTGACCAGGAGGAGGAGGATTTTGTGGAGGAGGAGGTGGTGGAGGTGGGTTACCTTGTGGGGGTTGAGGAATTTGGAGATGTTGAAGGATAAGGTCAAGTTTGGCATCCACCCTGGCTATGTGATTCTCGACTTGGCCAATTCTGTCCTCAAGCCGCTGGATCCGCTCCCCTTGCTGTTGGAACCCAGCATCACACTTATCTTGGAGAGGAGCCATCAAGGAGTCAGTCAGCCTAAAGAGGAGCTCTTCCTTTACTTCCTCAGCAAAAGCTCTGACTGGTGCTGGCACTCTTGCAGCACGGCCTGGCCCAGCGTGGGAATCAACTTCCTGATCCCCTGCACCAGATGAAGAGGGGACGGAAGTCTGAGAGCCACTGCTTGTCTGTGATCTTGAGCGAGTGGGCTTAGCAGGCTTCAGATATTTGATCCCCATCTTGCTAATGTTAGTTGCCCCCACAGGAGCACACTTGACATTCTCTTCCTCCACATCAGATGTCGCCTTTATCAGTTTCTTCTCAAGGAGGAAGGCAAGGATGGTGGGATAGGGTAGATAGCCTGACTTGTCATTAGATAACCATCTCTGAAGCTCAAGACAAATCAACTGCCCCGGGTTGATTGGCTGCTGGGAGAGGAGTCTGGGGAACCATGGGTTGTCCAATTGTGTGAACTCATTGAAGTTACCCCCCTTGTGTGTCATTATCCGGGAGTAGATGTAGTACAGGAGCCTGTGAGAGTCAGACATTTTGGACACCTTCTTCTCTTTGGTGCCATACAGCTGCTCGAGTTCCTCCTTGCTGTACTTCAATGACTCAGGGTACAGCCACTCGTTCATACCCTCATCTGTGATTCCCATCAACTCATTCAACGTCCTCCAGGTGAATCTGAAGGATCTCCCCCGTACAGTGGCAGTGAAGGAGAGTTTGTGGATTTGCTCTTTTCCATCAACCTTCTTGTATTTAACCTTGCCTACGAGGGATTGACAGAAGGCTCGCAGGACGTTGACGTTGTAGTCCTGGTTGATCCCCAGCCAGGGCATGTATTTCTCCAGATATGGGCGAAGATGAGAAAACCCTAGGTCATCTATCTTATCCAGATCGATGAACAGCCCGTTGTTGAAGTAGGGCTTGATAGTCTCAAACTTCGAGGCAATAGGTTCTAAAGCCCCATCTCTGTAAACTGAAGGGTCATCTTCTTCAACCCTTTGCCTTTTGGAAGAAGGCTCTTCAGCGAATTGAACCTTCTTCTTCTTTCCTTTTCTCTTGGCTTCCTTCGCTTGCTCATGCCCAGAAGCCTCAGGTTGTTCTGCCACTCTCTCAGAATGTCCAGGCTGGTCCTGGACTTGTTCATTCAGCCCTTGCGTTTGCCCAGAAATTTGAGGACGTTCATGATGTTCTTCATGGTGTTCATCATTTTTCCCAGAATTCCCAGAACGTTCATGGCGAGTTTTTCCAGATTTCGACTTGTGCTTCTTGGATGAAGAGGCTTTCTGGGTAACTGGGTTGGATTCATGCGAACCGGCCATTTTTTTTTTGTATGAATGTTGTGGTAAATAGAGATGAAATGCGAGGAGTATGTAGAGAAAAATGAAGAACACGATGGAGAAGATGAAGAGATTTTTCAGAGAAAATGATGTGAGTAAAAAAAATGCAGTAAAAGATGAAAGTGAAAAATGACATCTATTTATAGGTAAAACTTCTGAGGATAAAATGGTCATGTCTCTTCAGTTTTTCACACATTGAATAACGTAAAGCTTTTAATTGAAACGGCGCACCTTATGACATGTGTCGTTTCATCTTGTCAGATAGGGCACACCTTCTCAGAGAGGAAGATGAAGCGATTCTGAAGTGACGTGTCCCTTGGGCTGGTATTGGTGCTCTCTTGGCTTGATCATCCAGTGTCAGTGAGTGATCATCCGGAAGTAGTTTTGCTTCCGGTTGGAGTGGTGCTCTTGATCACATTGAGTTATTATCCAGCGCCAGCAAAAGAGTATCCGGAAGTGATTTTGCTTCCGGTTGGACTCACTTAAGATTTAACATTGTGGGGAACCTGCAAAAACTAAGGATTGGCACTTCGGTGCCTAAGTTAGTACAGTTAGCAGGTCTTATCAATTAAGCACAGATGTTTAAACTTCATTTGAGTTGTATCAACTCCATGCCACACATCTGCTCTCAGCCCATTAAATTTGCTTTGCCTTTTTGTACTTCCTCACAGCTTCAACATTAGTGTCAGGAGAAGAGGCAACAATGTTGAAGACTGAACCAAGGACTGAAGCCAAGCAAAGAGAGAGGTCCTCCATAGATTGATTTAGTATGACTGGACATCATTTGTATTGAATGTCAATTCTTTCTTTCCCTCCTTGTTGCCTTTTTGGCGATTAAGCTCTGACTCTAGCTCCCAAAATATGATAAATATCTCAGCTGATGTAAAGTCTTGAATCTTGTTATTGCTTCCAGTCTTCTTTCCTACAATATATCAAATAACCCCCTTCTTCTCTTTTCAGTATCCAGACTTGGATCTGACTTGTCAGTTTGTAGGAAGTACGTGATTCACATGCACCTAAAGATTATTCACTATGAATATGGCATTGCGAATCAACTATGACTATATGCACATGGTTATATACTGATAATGATAGTCATAGATAGCATGTAGACTATGAACATTGTGATAAACTCTTATAAGGCATATAATGTTCATATACATGATGCTTGATGTAAAATCTCAATAAGTCCATCTAACACTTGCATAGGAGATTTTACTATTGCATGCTTCAACCTTAAGTGATCCCTTGCTTACCCAAGGGAATCTTCTATACTTATCTTTGGTCTGAAGCACTTTCTTCTGAGAGGTAGGATTCAAGAGCCTTTTCAATGTTGATCGAGGAATCCATTCTCTTTTGTTCTTCTCAGGATAGTTGAGTGGAACTCTGTGATAGCTCATTCTTGAGACAGAACCATTGTTCCTGGTGGTTGCGCATTGCTTCTTATGGTTGTACCAGGGAGTATCAGCAGTTGCATCACCACGAGTTCTCTTCTTTGGGGTGAGAGGAACTCTTGATCTTTCCTGCACAAGTAAGGCACTAGGAGGATGTTTTGGTACCCATTTGTACTTGGGTCCTACATGGTTAGCACTGGACCTTACTTGTCCTTTAGGAATCCATACAAACTTATTTCTCACATTTGAATTTCTTCTAAGACTGCATGTGTGAGAAATATGTCCTAATCTACCACAATAATGACAGATAATGGAATGATAATCAAAATGGGGTTTTCTATCATTATCATGATTAGTTTTCTTTAGAAAAGCTTTTTGTTCCTTTGAAATCTCAGTTTCTTTTGAAAGCTTTTCTTTATCCTTCAACACGTGTTTACAGTCAAAACCTTTTTTAAGGCATGTTGAAGTTTTACCTACCGATAGTGGGCTAGCTATCGGAACCACTAGTTCTTTAAAAGAAACCTCAGAAACTTTGGATGTAGAAGAAGAAATTAGTTTTACAAGTTTCCTATCCTTTTCTTTTATGCCTAGAAGTTCCTTTGCAAGTTTACAATATTTAGTATATAACTCATTGTATGCATCTTGTAAATCAGAGAATTCAATTTCAGATCCAGATACCTCACTTTCTGAATCTTCTAGGCAAAGATGGATACTCTCTTCACTGAAGCCTGCTTCCTCAATATCAGCTTCCAGAAGCTCATCAGTAGATGATCCACAAGGGGCACGAGTTGAGCTTTGGATAGCTGAGCTTTCAAGAGATGGGTTAGAAGCATATATCACATTAAGAGTATTCCAAATATCTCTAGCACTAGAGCAATGTTTAATTTTCTGGTAATCATTGTCAGATAAGCTTTTGTGCAAAATCTGCATTGCTCTAAGGTTTAAGTAAAATAAACTTTTCTCCTCTTCTGTCCAATTTACTTTTGGTTTGAAATCAGAGTCCTTTTCAAAGACATCCCACATTTTGAAATCCGTGGATAGTATAAAACTTTTCATCCTTCCCTTCCATAAGTAAAAATCAGCATTTTCTAACACGGGTGGGATAGTATGGTCAAAACCTTCAAAACACATTTTGTAACCCAAGTCAGCCTAGGTCTTTGCACTTGAGATCGTTGGATCCTTTAAACAAGTGACCTGCTCTGATACCAAATGAAATGCGTGGCTGTCACCCAAGAGGGGGGGGTGAATTGGGTGGAGAATAAAAGCTTAATAATTTTCCCTTTTCAAAATCTTTACTCCTTGTGCTTGATGAGAGTGACGATGGATCATCCCAAGCACAAGTTGAACGTAATGGATGCACAAGAGGGGGGGGGTGAATTGTGCTTCAAAAATAAATACTCAAGGTAAATGACACAAGATTTATACTGGTTCGGTCTACCTGACCTACGTCCAGTCCTCAACCACCCAGGCCGAGAGTTTCACTATAACTCAGGTTTTAAATCGGGTTCACCTGAAACCTTACAACCGCAAGTTTTACGGGCTCACTTGCAACCTTACAACAAGTTTTACACTGGCTCACTTGTAACCTATCTAACTGTCTCCCCCTCACACCAAGCAAGGGTTTGAAGTTTACACTTGAAGGCTTTTCTGACTAAGTTCTCTTACAGAACAAATGATGTTACACACTTAAGTTCAATAAATGCTCTTTTAACAGAAAGAGACTTAACTACTGTGAGTACAGAATAGGTAGGTGAAAAATCACTCCAAGTGTTAAATGCTCTTCATTTTTCTGGGCAGCTTGAATGAATAAGGATTTTCTCGCTCAAGAATATTTGAAGATCATTAACTCCTTCATAAATGAAGTTGAGCTTCCTTATATAGTCTTCAGGCATTTTGAACTCTTGGTAGGTGGGCTAGCCGTTTGAATATGTCCGTTTTTCCCTTGTTACCGTTCGCCCATTTAATGCTTCATTAATGCATAGCAGGGTTGACTTGCTTTATCTCTGAAAAGTAGTCCTGACACCTCTGCTCTGACAAAAGCATTCTGACACTGCATCTCTTTGAACGTTCAGACATTCTGATTGCTTGCGGAAGCAACTTCTCATCCGGAAGCAACCTTTCTGAGTGTGCTGCACTTGAACGTTAGTTTAGCAATATAATCATATAGTCTCATGCAGTGGGTGATCCCTAAATCTAAGAAGTATCCGGAAGCACTTCTACATCCGGAAGTAAATTCACTTGATGAGGGATTTAGTTCACCATGACTTGCTCTCGCTTAGTCTATTTCATTCCACCACTCAGCGCTAGTCACTGAGCTATCGGAAGCACTTTTACTTGACGTGGTGAATTCACTGACGCTTAGGGTGAAATCTATTCTATCAGTCTGCGCCAGTCAAGATCTAATAGGAAGCAACTTCACTTGATGTTGCATTTCTGCTGACGCTCGGGGTTATATCTAGTCTATCAACCTGCGCCAGTCTAAATCTAATAGGAAGTGCTTTCACTTGGCGAAGTAGACTTACTGACGCTTGGGGTAATAACTATTCTATTGCTCTGCGCCAGTCTGAGTCTAACAGGAAGCGCTTTCACTTGGGGAAGTAGACTTACTGACGCTTGGGGTAATATCTATTCTGTCGCTCTGCGCCAGTCTAATTCTAACAGGAAGCGCTTTCACTTGGGGAAGTAGACTCACTGTCGCTTGGAGTAATATCTATTCTATCGCTCTGCGCCAGTCTAAGTCTAACAGGAAGCAACTTCGCTTCCGATTGAACCATAGCTTAGTCTTAGGGTTTGTGCACCTAAAGTTCATGGACTAAGTTAAATCCCTAGTTATTTACTTGCTGACGCTGGGGGATGAAAGCATTCATCCGCATGCGCAAGTCCTAATCTAACCGGAAGTAAATCTTCATCCGGAAGCACTCTTACTTGGGATCCTAAGTATACTATTGCTTCCTAGGCACTTGGTCTAATCCTTTATATTTTAGTCTTCATCAAAACTTAAGATTCTAACATTCTCCCCCTTTTTGATGATGACAAACTTAGCTTTATCGATTAAGTTCATATGAAAGGATTAGCTGAAGAATAAAAGCAATAGTTCAGAATAAGTAACTTAGACAAATATTATTGATAAGCATAGGTTACAGGTCAGAACATATAATTAGATAACATTTACAAGCAGCGAGCATATAGTAGGCAGATATGAGAACATGCATGAAAAGATGAACATTTCTAAGTAAACAAAAAAAAATTTTGGGCTGGGGGTTGTTTCTTTGTTTCTTCTTTCTCTCCCTCTCGCTGAAGCTCTTCTTCATCAAGGAACTCCCAGGGTAGCAAGGCTAGTGGTCAATGCATCTCTCCCCCTTTTGGCATCATCAAAGAGGGTTTTCCATATTTGATCGCCGCAGCCTCCTCCTTAGGGATGGACTTCCTCTTCTTAGAACCCACTAACAGTTCTGCCATTCTACCAGAAGTTTCAGGCTGACCTTGAATATTTTCATCCTGCCCTAGAGCAATTTGCCGAGAAACTTCATGATGTTCTTGATGTCTTTCACGATGCCCAGATTTTCCAGAATGTTGATGGCTTGATTTCCCAGATTTGGACTTGTGTTTCTTAGATGAGGAGGGTTTCCTCGAAACTGGGTTTGCTTCAGAGGGTTCGGCCATTTTTGTGGGGTTGATGAAATGTTTATATGAAGAACATAGATGAAAATGAAGAATGTGTGAAATGAGATGTCCCTTTTATAGGTAAAGTCACTAAGGGCAAAAAGGTCATGCTCCTTCACATTATCACACATTGGGTAGCGTAAACGCCTTAAGTTGGAACGATATACCTGATGACACGTGTCGCTTCATATTGTCAGAGAAGTCGAAACGTTTCATTTGGAAGTTGAAGCGTTTTCTGAAGTGACGTGTCTTCTTGGACTTGTGCTGGCGCTCTCTTGGTTTGATCATCCAGCGTCAGTGTGTAATCATTCGGAAGTGGTTTTGCTTCCAGTTGCACTTACTTAAGATTCAACATTGAATACCTGCAAGGACATATATTGGCACTCCGATGCCTAAGTCAGTATTGTTGTAAGTGATAAAAAAAAATAATAATTACACTTCATTTGGGTTTACCATCCCCAAATCACCTCTAATGAAAATAAACTGGTCAGTCCCCAGAGGCTTGGTGAAGATATCCGCAAGCTGTTGTTGTGTGGGAACAAACTGCACCTTGACATCCTTCTTTTGAACATGGTCTCTGATGAAGTGATGTCGGACGTCAATGTGCTTTGTCCTGGTGTGCTGAACTGGATTCTTGGCGAGGCTAATTGTGCTTGTGTTATCACAGAGGATGGGCGCCTCAGGGAACTCCAAGCCAAGATCTCTCAACTGGTTTTTCAGCCATAGCACTTGTGCACAGCAACTTGCAGCAGCAATGTATTCTGCCTCAGTGGATGACAAGGACACGCAGGTTTGCTTCTTGCTGGCCCAAGACACCAGACAACCACCAAGGAAGGCGCATTGTCCACTGGTGCTCTTTCTATCTGTTTTATAACCTGCGTGGTCAGAGTCAGAATAAGCCCACAAGAACTCTTGGTTACCTCTGGGATACCAAAGACCAAGTTCTTGTGTTCCCTCAAGGTATCTCAGAATACGTTTAACACATGTCAAGTGTGATTCCTTGGGGTTGGCTTGAAACCTAGCACACATGCCTACGCTAAATTGAATATCAGGCCTGCTCGCCGTTAAGTATAGGAGGGAACCTATCATTCCCCTGTACATGGGCAGGCTGACACTTTTACCCTTGGCGTCAGCGTCGAGTGCAGCTGAGGTGCTCATAGGAGTATCATACTCCTTGCATTCATCCATCCCAAACTTTTTGAGTAGTTCTCTGCAGTACTTGGTTTGGGAGATGAAGATTCCGTTCTTCTTTTGTTTGATTTGCAGGCCTAGGAAGAATGTTAGTTCTCCCATCATTGACATCTCAAATTCACCCTGCATAATCTTAGAGAAATCTTCACAAAGCTTCTCGTTAGTTGCCCCAAAGATAATATCATCAACATAAATTTGGACAATTAACATATCTCTATCTTTGTGAAGGATAAACAGTGTATTATCTAAATTGCCTCTTGAGAAACCCTTGCCCAGCAAAAAGCTGCTGAGTCTCTCATACCAAGCTCGAGGGGCTTGTTTCAGGCCATACAAAGCTTTCTTTAATCTATACACATGTTTGGGGTTCTTATGGTTTTCAAAGCCAGGAGGTTGTTCTACATATACCTCTTCCTTAATATAACCATTAAGAAATGCACTCTTTACATCCATTTGATATAATCTGAAACCTTTCATGGATGCAAAGGCTAGAAGAATCCTTATTGCCTCAAGTCTAGCGACTGGAGCAAAAGTTTCTTCATAGTCAATGCCTTCTTCTTGGTTGTATCCTTTAGCTACCAGTCTGGCTTTGTTTCTAGTGATTTGACCTGTCTCATCCAGTTTGTTTTTAAAGACCCACTTGGTTCCTACTATGGATTGATGAGACGGCCTTGGGACTAGTTCCCACACTTGACTTCTTTCAAATTGATTCAGCTCTTCCTGCATGGCAATAATCCAGTCGCAGTCCTCAAGAGCTTGTTCAACTGAAGTTGGTTCGATTTGAGATAGGAATGCTCCAAACTCAACTTCATTTTGAACTTGTCTTCTAGTTCTGACACCAGAAGAAACATCACCAAGCACTTGATCAAGAGGATGATCCCTGTGATGTCTCCTAGCCATTGGCAGCTGTGCCTCCTCAGGCATGGGTTGCCCACTAGGTACATCACTGGGTTCACCTTCTTCTTTGGGATAGCTTGTTGTTGTTTCTTTTGGTGGTGAGGAAGATGATGGAAGATTTGGAAGGTTAAGTGCTTCATCATCTTCTGTGGATTGTCCCCATGTAGGAGTTTCATCAAATACAACATGCATGGACTCTTCTACAGTTTTAGTTCTTATGTTGTATATCCTATATGCTTTGCTCCTAAGGGAATATCCTATGAATATACCTACATCAGCCTTTGGATCAAACTTACCCAAATTTACCTTCCCATTGTTATGCACGTAGCATTTTGATCCGAATATTCTGAGATGGCTGATGTTGGGCTTCCTTCCTTTATATAGCTCGTATGGAGTCTTATCCAAGCCCTTGCGAACATAAGCTCTGTTGGAGATATAGCAAGCAGTGCTCATAGCGTCCGCCCAGAACATTTGAGAGACTTCTTTCTCGTTCAGCATGCTTCTAGCCATCTCCGTCAGAACCCTGTTCTTTCTTTCGACTACTCCATTTTGTTGAGGAGTTCTCGGAGCTGAGAAGTTATGTTCAATGCCGTTTTGCTCACATAGCTCAGTGAAGCTATGGTTCTCAAACTCTCCTCCATGGTCTGTCCTTATGGCTGTGATTTTGAGATCCTTCTCATTCTGCACTTTCTTAGCCAGGACAATGAAAGCATCAAAAGCATCTTGCTTAGAGGCAAGAAACAAAGTCCACGTAAACCTTGAATAGTCATCCACCACCACTAAAGCATATAGGTTTCCTCCCAAGCTTTTTACTCTTGCTGGCCCAACCAAATCCATGTGGATTAGTTCCAAGGGCCTGCTGGTGGAGACTCTCTTCTTGGTTTTAAACGAGGATTTTGTTTGCTTTCCTCGTTGGCAGGATTCACAGATAAAATCATGCTTAACCTTAAAAGGGGGAATACCTACAGCTAGCTCCTTTTTAATTAGCATGTCCAATTGAGTAAAGTTAACATGAGCTAGTCTCTTATGCCAAAGCCAGCTATTCTCGTCACTAGATATTAGACATTTTTCTTCTAGCTGTTGACATAAATCTAAGGTATATAGATTCCCATTTCTAATTGCCTTAATTTTGCATTTTAGGTTGGCCTTATCTATATTCAGATCCTGCTTATCAACTATTAAGCACTCATTTGAATCAAATATTACCCAGTTACCTTTGTCCGTGCTTTGACTTACACTTAGCAGGTTGTGACAGAGACCGTCCACTAGATATACATCTTTGACTGGTCCGACTTCTCCAACTCCAGTGATCTTGCCACTTTGATTTCCTCCAAAGGTCACTGTGGCTCCATCTTTGATCACCAGAGACTTGAACTTGTCTCTGTCTCCAGTCATATGTCTCGAGCATCCGCTATCGATGTACCAATTTTTGTTCTTGGATGCCTTGAGACACACCTGAAACAATCAAGCAATTTTAGGTACCCAACCTCTCTTGGGTCCTTTGTCGTTAGTGTCTAGGACCCTTGGCCTAGCTTTGGGCTTATCCTTGTGCCTATACACATTTGGAGCCTTTGGCCTAGTGTTGGCTCTAGACTCTTGGGTTCTCCCAGTGGGATGATTCCAGGCTTGGGATCCTTGTCCTCTCTTGATTTCCTTTGCAGGTGGAGGATCCTTTGTAGCCCTGGTTCCTTTAGGGACCCACTTGTATGAGCTGTTAGCTCCATGCTTTTTAGCATTACAGGTGGACATCGAGTGTCCTTTCCTGTTGCAGTAATTACAGAAGCTGAAAGGTGAGGAGCTATGACTGGTGGCTTTATGGAAGAACTTTAAGTAAGGCTTTACTTTTGGTTCTTCCCACGTTTTCTTCCTGGGGGTATATCCCAAGCCAGTCCTATCCCTATATGCCCTTTGGTTCATTAAAAGTATATTCAGCATTTCTGAACCATTGGTGAATTTCTGCAGGGCATTTTGCAGCTTATTATTTTCTTCTGAGATTTTGCTGCAATTTGGACAGCTCTCAGGTGTTGGGATGTTGGGTTCTGCTTGAGGAGAACCCTGTCCATCCACCATTGGAGATCTTCTAGCTTCCGCTAGTTTCTCACTGAGTGAGTCCACCTTGGACTCAAGTGACTCCTTTTTGGTTTTCAAGAATTTATAGGCTTTACATAGTTTAGAGAATTCTTCATGAATCTCATTGTAAGCCTCTTGTAGTTCAGGAAGAGTTACCTCATGTTCTTCATTTGTGAGGTCAAGATCTGAAGATGCTTCCTCATCCTCTTCTCTAGCTACCAGGCAGAGGTTGGCAACTTCTTCATCATCACTTGCTTCCTCATCTGAGCTGTTTACCCAAATGGAGGAAACGAGTGCCTTTCTTTTATCCTTGCCTTTGGACCTCTGCAGGCTGGGACACTCAGCCTTGAAGTGACCAGGCTTATTGCATTCAAAGCACACAGGGACCTTCTCTTTCTTGTATCCCCTCTTCTGGCTGGTGTCACCTTTCTGATAGCCTTCCTTCTTCCTGAGGAATTTCCTGAACTTCCTCACCATCAGGGCCATCTCCTCATCGTCCATCTCATCGTCGTCATCCTCATCATTGTCCTTGATCTCTTTGCTGGGAGCAACGAGAGCAAGGTTCTTACTCTTGGATGAGGTTTGAGGAGCTCTCATAGCCAGCAAGGTTGGCTCATATTCAGCAAGTGAGCCAAAAAGAGCGGTGACGGAGCTGGTTGATTCTCCTTGCACTTCTTGCAGAATAGTGACTTTGGTGATCCAGTCACCCTTCAAGATTTTCAGAATCTTGCTCACCTGCTCTCTTTCAGGGATATCCTTACCAAGCGAGGCTAGATTATTGATGAGATGGGTGAATCTGAGCTCTAGATCTCTGATAGGCTCGGTGGGGCTTAGCATGGCGAATTTGTGGAATTCCTCCACCAGCATCTCAACACGTCTTGCTTTAACTCCCCTGGTTCCGGAGTGTGCAGCCTCAAGAGCCTCCCACATATCCTTTGCATTTTTGTGGTGGCTGATCCTGTGAAACTCTTTGTAGCTGAGAGCACACTGGATGTAGTGCATAGCTCTATGGTTGAGTTGGACTAGAGCATAGTCCTCAGCAGTATATCTGGCTTTTGCCTTAGCAAATCCTTCCTCATCTAAGGGAGTTTGATCCCCATGTTCGATCACGTCCCATAGTCTGATATCGCTTGACTTGATATAGGTTTCCATTCTGAACTTCCAGAATGTATAGTTGTGCCCATCGAAACCTGGGGGCTTGTTGGGTTGTACAGCAACATCTGGCAGACCATACTCCGTATCCATTACTTAGATCTTTGCTTTCCGGATTCGTTGGAATCGAGTGAGAAAGACCTGCTCTGATACCAAATGAACGTAATGGATGCACAAGAGGGGGGGGTGAATTGTGCTTCAAAAATAAATACTCAAGGTAAATGACACAAGATTTATACTGGTTCGGTCTACCTGACCTACGTCCAGTCCTCAACCACCCAGGCCGAGAGTTTCACTATAACTCAGGTTTTAAATCGGGTTCACCTGAAACCTTACAACCGCAAGTTTTACGGGCTCACTTGCAACCTTACAACAAGTTTTACACTGGCTCACTTGTAACCTATCTAACTGTCTCCCCCTCACACCAAGCAAGGGTTTGAAGTTTACACTTGAAGGCTTTTCTGACTAAGTTCTCTTACAGAACAAATGATGTTACACACTTAAGTTCAATAAATGCTCTTTTAACAGAAAGAGACTTAACTACTGTGAGTACAGAATAGGTAGGTGAAAAATCACTCCAAGTGTTAAATGCTCTTCATTTTTCTGGGCAGCTTGAATGAATAAGGATTTTCTCGCTCAAGAATATTTGAAGATCATTAACTCCTTCATAAATGAAGTTGAGCTTCCTTATATAGTCTTCAGGCATTTTGAACTCTTGGTAGGTGGGCTAGCCGTTTGAATATGTCCGTTTTTCCCTTGTTACCGTTCGCCCATTTAATGCTTCATTAATGCATAGCAGGGTTGACTTGCTTTATCTCTGAAAAGTAGTCCTGACACCTCTGCTCTGACAAAAGCATTCTGACACTGCATCTCTTTGAACGTTCAGACATTCTGATTGCTTGCGGAAGCAACTTCTCATCCGGAAGCAACCTTTCTGAGTGTGCTGCACTTGAACGTTAGTTTAGCAATATAATCATATAGTCTCATGCAGTGGGTGATCCCTAAATCTAAGAAGTATCCGGAAGCACTTCTACATCCGGAAGTAAATTCACTTGATGAGGGATTTAGTTCACCATGACTTGCTCTCGCTTAGTCTATTTCATTCCACCACTCAGCGCTAGTCACTGAGCTATCGGAAGCACTTTTACTTGACGTGGTGAATTCACTGACGCTTAGGGTGAAATCTATTCTATCAGTCTGCGCCAGTCAAGATCTAATAGGAAGCAACTTCACTTGATGTTGCATTTCTGCTGACGCTCGGGGTTATATCTAGTCTATCAACCTGCGCCAGTCTAAATCTAATAGGAAGTGCTTTCACTTGGCGAAGTAGACTTACTGACGCTTGGGGTAATAACTATTCTATTGCTCTGCGCCAGTCTGAGTCTAACAGGAAGCGCTTTCACTTGGGGAAGTAGACTTACTGACGCTTGGGGTAATATCTATTCTGTCGCTCTGCGCCAGTCTAATTCTAACAGGAAGCGCTTTCACTTGGGGAAGTAGACTCACTGTCGCTTGGAGTAATATCTATTCTATCGCTCTGCGCCAGTCTAAGTCTAACAGGAAGCAACTTCGCTTCCGATTGAACCATAGCTTAGTCTTAGGGTTTGTGCACCTAAAGTTCATGGACTAAGTTAAATCCCTAGTTATTTACTTGCTGACGCTGGGGGATGAAAGCATTCATCCGCATGCGCAAGTCCTAATCTAACCGGAAGTAAATCTTCATCCGGAAGCACTCTTACTTGGGATCCTAAGTATACTATTGCTTCCTAGGCACTTGGTCTAATCCTTTATATTTTAGTCTTCATCAAAACTTAAGATTCTAACACAAGTGAGTATACAGTGGTGTGGTGCTTGGTGTGAGATTTAAATAAGCAGAATATGCACAAGTGAGTTTATCCTGGTTCGGTCACTCCTAGACCTACATCCAGTCCCCAGGCTCCACCTGAGATTTTCAATCCACTAACCTTCTTGTTTGAACCAGGCACAAGAAAGCCTTTACACTTTAGGTTTTACGAATACGGGTTCACCTAACAACCCACAGGTTTTACAACGGGTTCACCTGCAAACCTTACAACCACAAGTTTTGCGGGCTAACTTGCAACCTATGGAGATTTAGAAAACCTCTAAATGCTCCCCCTTACTATTGTAATATAACAATTCTGTTCTTCAAGCACAAGCTTAAGAACAGCCTCTATCAATTAGAGGATTTAGTGATATGTTCACTCTATGAACTGATTTTGATAATCACTTAAGTACAAATGACTCTCTCCAAGAGTAGATGATGTTACTCACTTAAGTACAATTGAATTACTCTCTAAGAATGTTACAACTCTAGATCTGATAGTAGAAGATGAGAGGAATGTAGAAGATAATACATCAGATAATATGCTCTGTTCTTCCCACCTTCTTCTGAATGTAGATGTTTCTTTTATACTCGGCTTCCTGGGCGGCAGGTTGAATATGATCGTTTGAATATAGCCGTTAATCCCATATTACCGTTGAGAAGTACATCTTCGTTAATGCTTAGCAGGGTTGACTTGCTTTATCTCTGAAAAGTAGTCCTGACACCTCTGCTCTGACAAAAGCATTCTGACTTCTGAGTATGTGATGTTGACTCTTGTACTCTTGCTGACGGATGATCATCGTTCATCCGGAAGTGGCAATCTTGCTCTGCAAGTGTTAAGCTCTGAGTCCCAATGCCAAGAGTCTTTCCATCCGGAAGCTCATTTGCATCCGGAAGTGTGACTAAGTTCTGCACATACTGGTTAGTCCAACATAGCAATATATATATAACCAAATATAGTAAGAACTATACATGCTGTGGGAAGCTTGTTTGCTATGGGGAGTAGTCTTACTTAGACTATGTTCTGACTTAGTGTATTATTTACTTTGAACGTTAGTCCTCTTAGTCTATGATGTATCCGGAAGCACTTCTACATCCGGAAGTAAATCCACTGGATGAAGGATTTTGTTTACTCTTACTCACTCTCGCTCAGTGTCCTTCAATCCAACAGTCAGTGCTAGTCACTAAGCTATCGGATGCACTTTCACTTGACGAAGTAGACTCACTGACGCTTAGGGTTATATTTATTCTATCAGTCTGCGCCAGTCAAAAACTATCAGGAAGCAATTTCACTTGACGAGGCTGTTTCACTGACGCTTGGGGTTATTCTATTTTAACAGCCTGCGTCAGTCTAAATCTAACAGGAAGCACTTTTACTTGACGAGGTGAACTTACTGACGCTTGGGGTGATATCTATCTTATCAGTCTGCGTCAGTCTAAGTTTAACAGGAAGCAACTTCACTTCTGGTTGAATCATAGCTTAGTCTTAGGTTTTGTCTATCTAGTGCTCATGGACTAAGTTATTTCCTAGTGAGTTACTCGCTGCCGCTGGGGGATAAGTCATTCATCTGCATGCGCGAGTCCTAGTCTATCCGGAAGTAAATCCACATCCTGTTGCACTCATACTTGGGATCCTATGTTATCCTTTTGCTTTCTAAGTACTTGTCCTATTCCCTTATATTTTAGTCTTCATCAAAACTTAAGATTCTAACACAATCAATCTTTATCATCTCTTTGTTTCATTCTTTTGCTGTTTGTTTGGTTAGATCGTCTTTATCATCTCTATTGTTTTCATGTTCTTTTTTATTTGTTCAATCTCTTCCAAACCTCTTATCTTTGTTGCCGTTTTGAGTTGATTTTATTGTCTGTAATGTCATTAATTTGTTCTAGAAACGATTTCTTCGTATTTTAGAGGAAAATTGTAGCTAAAGGAGAAGATGCAGCAGAGAAATTCGACAATCGGGAGGCCTTCTGGAACAGATGGCTCAGATTACTCGTATCGTATGGTTGTTGAATCACGTATGCTTCAATTTCAACTTGTTCCTGCCTTAATCAAATTTTCCTTGCTATTTTGGTTCACTATGTTTTCTTTATTATTATTATTGTTATTGTTATTTTTGCTGATTTTTGGGTCTTATTAATCTCTTTGGTGGTGTTTTTTTTTACATTTAGGGTACCAGCGGGTAGCAAAGGCGAAGAAAAAGCTTCCTCTGCTCCTATTTGTTCAGGTACCTTATTTTCTTAATTTATGCTCCTCACAAAATTCTTTTGACAATATTATAGCATTTCAATTTCAATACCAGTTGGCAATTGATGCTCGTTGTTCTGAAGAATGCTAAAAAGATTCCACTATATTTGGTAAACAAATTGCTGCATGATATTGGCATTAATCTGATTCGATTTACAATGTGGTGAAAACTGAAAAATATAACTTTAAAAGATAAATCCAAATTCGATAATGGTGTGATTGTTTAGTTCTGCTTGGTGTTGCTCCCTACTGATTAAGTTCACCTTTCTTACACTGTTTATTACTCAAAGCCTAGGGATATTTTTCTGGACATAAGCATTCCTGATTCACGTATCTACTTCTAAATTGTATGAGGATGATGATAAATGTTAATGGTCAAACCAATTTGGTAATGCCATATTGTAGTTATGAAGTTCATATTTTTGCGCTTACAAGTTCATTTATTCTAAAGGCCTTTGTTTTTGGGCTGGTGAGTAGTTGATACATTGGGTAGTACTTTTATGGATGTGAGGGTTCTTTTAGCTTAGTACTAATCTGTATTCATATATGGGAATTGAGTCTTTGCACTGAGCGTCAGTCTGTAAATATTTTGACAACCTACCTGTATTTTGAACTCTATTTAGCGCCATGTTTTCCAAGGTTTTATCATTTCTTTACAAGTTACTCTGTTGCTATGATTCTATTTGATTCATGAAATTAATTTCATGAAATTAATCACTTTTGTGATTTTTCTTTTAATGTGGCAAGCATTCAAATCCACAACAAAGTTTATCTTGATTTTCTTCATTATCGTTTATTGTCAGCCTAAAAATTTACTCATTTCTTTCATCGGACTCATCAGCTGCAACACAATAGTTATGGTTTCCTTGCTTCTTTTATAGACAGTTTTCAATGTTTGTGCAATTATTTGACTACTAGTGTGTATTTTCTGTCAACATTGAAAAATTCCTCTTTTATTTTTTCCAAATTTTCATATTTACTCATACTGGTCTGATGAAACATATGATCTGACAGTCCTTATTCTATTCTCTTCAGACCATGGAAAGGAAATAGAAATTCCATTCCTTCATCAAGGATGTTTGGTTGGTTCCATACACACATAATTGGTTCTCCCATGAAACCAGGATGTTTTTGTTTGCTTAGATCATTTTGTTTTAGTTGATTTTGCATTGTATGAAATCAATGTGTAAGAAGAGTTTTGTCTCTTATAGTGAAAAAACACGTAATTTTAGTTCTTAGCAAGCTTGTATCAAGCTTCTCAAGCACCAAAGTTGTGTGCTCTTTCAAGATATTCCATTTGCCACTGGGTGTCTGCTAGCCCTTATCTTCTTCGATTCCATCATAATAACAATACAGATCTGTTGCAATGGAGGGGACGGATGTTGTTATTGATGTTGGTTTTGTTTGAGCATCTGTTGTCATCACCATCTCTAAACCAGGGCTTGCAGTTGTTGATGCCTGTGTTTTCAGATTTAGCTTTTCCTGTGCTTCCATTTACTGCCTCTGCATCTTTTTCCTATGTTAGATTTGGATTTTTATTTATATTTTATAAATCTTGCATTTGATTTTGATTATGAAACTTGCATTTAACTCATGGAAATGTGGACTGGACTTTTATTATATTATTTTTCCATCTGACGATGGAGTAGATTGAAAGATGAGTGCATGGGCAAAATTTTTTTGTGAGTATTTCGGTTTATTTTTATTTTTTTTCCATGCTCTGGATCATACTTGAGTTACTTACCACCATTTAACTTGCTTAATCAATTGCATGTTCTTTGGATTTTTGTTCTGAAAGTTTCTATAGTTTTTTCTTTGCAAAAAGGTCGTAGGTTTGATTCAGTCTCTTTGTAAAAGGTAGGGGTAAGGCTGCCTAGTATATTCCTTTCCCAGCACCCTCATCAAGTGGGGATGAGAACTGAGTTAGCTCTTTTCTTAGTCAAGTAAACTCAAGATTATTAATAAGCTTGGATCTATTATGAAGGTTATTACCATAGTTTATCTAATTTGGTTTTTTTCAATGTTTTTATGCAGGCTATGTTACTAGTAGTTGGAGCAATATTTGCAACCTTACCGGGAACAAAGGAGGATACTCCTAATAAAATTGCTCTTGGCTCAGTTGTTGCTGGTCTCATTGTTGTGATCATTGCAGAATTCGGTTGCTAAAGCCTTTTTTTTTCAACATTATATTTTTTTTTATATTTCATTTAATTTTGACCAGTTAAATAAACTTACCATGTATTTTTATTGTAAAGGTCGTAGACAAAGCAGGGCCTATTTCTTGATGTTTTATTGTGCGACGGAATTTTTACCTATTTTTCTGTGTGTGACTCTTGGTCGGCGTCATTCTGTATGGAAGATAATGCATCCATGTGTTTTTTCTTTTGGTATTTTGGTTGCTTGTTTATGACTACATCTAGTCAACTTTATTTGTTTTTCCCAACCAACCCTATCACCACCCTGTCATTTCCTTTGGTAATATATTTAAATAGGTATTTAATAGCTCTAGACTGGTTGCATTTTTCCACATTTATATGAGCTTGGAACATCTTCAACAGTGTTGGATTGTACGGAACAACATATCTATTGTCTATTGGAACATTTTTACGCACTATAGTCTTGCCATCATTCCTACGCATGTATGTTGGATATCCATCATCATCCATTGAAGTAACATCTTGGTACTTTTTGGGAAAGTATTGAGAGCAGTGGGGTTTGCCTTTCATGCAAGGAGCTTTAGGTTTGTCATTACCACATGGCCCATGAAGCATGGACTGACGAACCAATGCATGCAATTCAGGATCACGAGTCTTGTCTGGGATTTCTGCAGAAATAATTTTATCTATTTGACTTGGTTTTGTGATTTTATGGGCTACTTCAAGCCAAAGCAAAATGTGTGCGTGTGGGAGACCTCTCTTTTGAAACTCAATGGTGTATACCTCTGCATATAACATCAACAAATTGTCTTTGTGTTAGCAATGGTCGTTGACAATGGAACATTTTAAAACTGCAAATCATTTAATAGTTAAACTGTAAAGAAAGCAGGAGAAATAAGTTTATACCATCATATGAAATGGTCAAAGTAACTTAAAGTTGCTTGCATCAATGAATTATAGTACACCTGCACGGATTTTTCCAAAAATCTTGCCCTTTTTCAAGATTTTCATTAAAGTACGCAACTTCATTTGAAACACTCGAGTACAGATATGTGGGCAATCCTTTGGTTTTAGATGTTGTTCATGGCAAAACCGTTGAATCTCTGGCCACCCCGAATTGCAAGTAAATGTAATGAATAGATCAGGATAACCAATGGCTTGACAGATAGCCATTGCATCTAGATAATTGCCCATCATGTATCTAGTTCCTCCAGTAAATGACGACGGCAAAACAATTCGTTTGCCAACGGCTGATGCGCTTGTCTCACCATTAGTTAAAGCATCAGAAAGCCCCTTGTAGAGATCCGCCCTAAGGTCTTTTTGATGGGTGCGAAACCATAGCAATCTTTGTGATTCCATCATGCAATAAGTGTCACAGATAAATTGCTGGAGTAATTTAGATGCATGAAGGAGACCAGAGTGTTCATTCTTCCTCAGCATTAGTTTGTATGCAATGAATTTGCGAATACTCACACGTTTTCTTGAGTTTCTTGCCAGCAAATTTTCGTCACGGTGCATGATATTATCTGTGTAGCCATCTTCCCCATAAGGGAAAAGCAAGGGGTATTGGAGAGGCAAGTAAGCTGCATGCAATTCATTGATACGTTGGATGTCCCCATCAATTGTTTGGAGTATGATGTCTCTAACACTTTAATTCATGTCAATATCTCCTGGAATCAACGCTGCCACTTCTGAAGCTGTAGGAGTATTATAGTTTCTTCCATCATGCTGTCTATCTCCCAACAAAACCATCTTCAACTGTCTTTTTTCAGCTGATGATAATGTCTGTGCAGCGACACGGAATTGCTTGACATAGACGTTATTGACATCCAATTCACATTTGATCTTGTCAACTATCTCTGCTTTCAAGTTGCCATGCTTCCAGTGTTTACTGGAACAAAAATTAACATTAGTTGTATGTATGAAGGTTAAAATTTATATGAACATGCACGTTAATATAACAACAATTGATTGTTAATTTGAAAGTGTTGGAATACCTGACAGCAGCTATTCTATTTGCTACTTCGTTGTCTGTGTCATGTATATATAATTGGGAGAAAACAGGTTGAGCTCCTTTTGTTGGTAATAAATTACCAATTGTATGGTGATTCTGACCAGAAAGTATGAATGTGTAGGGACCTGATCCATTGTTAATGCTATGATTGATTTTACCTCCCATTGAAGTAAAAGCAAACATATTATTATACTGCCTAATGTTCTCATAAAAATTTTTTGATTCCGCAGAGTCCTTGTCAAAGAACAATTGCTTTAGGAATGGAGGAGGTTCTTTTGTTTGCGGTAAAACAACCTTACCTTTCAAGCAACACATTGAGAACTGAACCACTTTCCCTTGCTTCTTATCATTTTTCACTCCCTCATTATACCACATACATGCCTGACAATATTTGCAAATATGAACTACATCTCCTTCATCTAAACAACAAACATACAATATCAGTACTAACTTGGGAGAACAAATTACTAAATTGCAACTTCAAAAGGAATAAAGCTCATGGAGAAGTCACAAGTGAAGTCACAAGTGAGGAACAAAAACTCAGGGAGAAGTGACAAAATTACCAATGTATGACACTTGTTTCGGTTTTCTCCCCCGACGTGTAGTCTTTGATGATGGTTTTGTACGATTAGGGATAACAATAGTATCTATCAAGAAAAATTGAATCACCACAGAAAGCAACAAAGGTTAATGTATCTGTAAAACAGGATTGGAGGATATGTCATAAGGTAAAAAAGCATGTCCTTTAGGCAATGAACACAAATAGGCTGTTAATGCATCTAACCTTGTGTAAGAGCACCATCATCACTGTCAGAGCTGACTTCTGCCAGTGGTTCAACGTCAAGGTTGAAATTCACATTTTTGTAATGAGATTCCTGTGGAATAATTGTGGCGTCAACAACTGCAATACAAAAATAATATGGTACGTTAAGAGTTTGTATGGTCAAACAGGCAGGATTACACATGTTGACTATTTCTCTTACATGAATGACGAGCATGGTGTTCAGTAGCTATTACAGGATGAGAATGGCGTTTTGAACCATGCTCAACGTTTTTGTTTCTCTTCATTCCTTTTCGTGGAACATTTGACACAAAATTTTCTAGACCATACCATCTTGCACTGATTCGGGTTGGTAGGTGTTCTACTGAGCCTATAAAACAACATCCCAGGTTGAATGAAAATGAAAAAAGCTATATGACAAGTATGCGAGAACAACCCAAAAGCACTGTTTCAATGAAAATGTTAACATTATTGCTTACCGTTGAAGTTACTCAGTAAGTTAGCGCTGACACTACTTATAATGTCCGATGAAGACACATTAGGTTCCTTCCTTGAGTTAGCACCACGCGAAACACCTATCAGTGTGGGTGTGAATGCCGATTGATCACCCCTTTTTTGACCTCTTTCCGCTTCATTTTCATTTGTTGCATTGGAATTTTTATCTGTTATGAGAAGTAAGAAACAATCACAAACATCAATAGCCATTTATTACGACCAAGACATTCTATAGAGAGGTTAAATCATCATGGGACCTGTATTTATTCTAGAGCCTGCCACAGGGTGAGCTGCATCTCTATGTGTTTTCTTTATACTCTGATTTTTCAGAGCAGGGGAAGATGTCTCTGCAGCTAGTTGAGTGATACACGACAATGGTGGAGTGTAAGAATGAACAGGAACTGTCACATATGGAGATGTCTGAGAGTCAGTTCGAACACTGTCAAAATGGTTTGTCAGTTCTTGAAATACATCTGCTAATCTCTGTTTCTTAGTTTTTGGTTGACATTTATCATCTGAGTTTGGTTTTCTTGTAGAAAGCCTCGAATTTGGATTATCAATGGATGAATGCTTGGGAGGAAAGATATTGTCCTCCGCCATGGCAGTTCATCACAGGTTGAAGGGAATGGAAATCATATACATAAGGTTATAGAAGAAGTTGTCAGGTGTTGACATGTTTTGTGTGACTGGTGGAAGATTCATAGATATCCGAGCGTGGGTTAGTAAAGCAAACGTCACTTCCAACTGACATTTGCTAACATAGCTGTGTTAAGTTTAGCCATTGTCTATTAACTCCCTACGCTTTATTGTGTCCACTAATTCTTACGGTCTCTCTTGAGTGGTACTAATGTCCTACCACTCATCAAATATATGAAACTAATGTTGTGTCCTCGCATTAGTTGTTATTTGTTAAAATGAAATAGAAATCATCTAAGTTTGTTGTTTAATAAATTGGTGCAGTTTATGTTTGTAATCGTCTAAGTTTTTTGTTTAATAAATTGGTGTAGTTTATGTTTGTTGGTTCAAACGATGCATTGTAATCACTACTTAGTCAAAAACACGTTAATAAAACAACTTACTCATTAGGCCTCACATTTTTAGTCTAACGTGGGAGCATACATTAACGTGTTACAACAAAAGTAGCACATAGAACCAACCATAGTCAGCTTAAAAGTCTGTACTCAAAAGCTTACAAAATAAAGGTAGTCTGCGTAAAAGCAAAGTCTGTTGCACCCAAAACATACAAAACAACATCAAATTTAATCAAGGCTACAGTAGAATTAAGTCCATCTTCAGTGTGGAACGAAGACACATTTCTATTTGATCAGCTACTTTTCTTGTTTGACGACCTTGAACAATTTCTGTTCAGAAGGCTCCACATTTGATGATCCTGAAGTCCCCTGGGCCATTTCTTTGCTTTTGCTTGCTGCTGACATTCTCCTCTTCCCCCTAGATTGAACCTGTTGTATCTGTGGAGCCACTTTGGCGAGAGGTGTGTTTTCATCCGAGAGATCAACTGCACTTTTAATACTATCTTCCATGCTGGACTGATTCCCAGTTTTCTCAACATTACTTGAAGGAGTTTCTGTGGAATCAAGCTGGAAGGAAAAAAACATTTTTTTCACTTATGGGAAAAAAGCAAGACAGTCATTACATATGTATAATATAAGAAATATGTAAAAATTTCCATCAAATTTGTTTCTTCACCTGCGAAGTGACAGAGTTGAATTCATCCAGAAGATCATGGCATTCAGAAAAGTCCACAACATTAATGCCTGAAGTGCTAAACTTCTTATTATAAGGAGTTAGTTTTAGCTTGAGCAACAGTCTTTTGCCTATTTGATCATTTAAGTCAGTTGGCCACCCATTTTTTTTATTCTGCATTGTTAAAAAACGATGAGAATGTGTGGCAGCACAGCAAGCAGGTAAACAACCTATTACAATCAGAAGCATGGTAAAGCACAACCTCTGATAGTTCATCTATCATTTCGACTGCAGTCTTATTGACCAATTGTCTAGCCTGAGAATCCCAGAATGTAACGTAAGCTATGCCAATGTCATCCTTAACAACATAGTTCAATTTCAGCCTGACAAGTAAATAAAAAAGACAAATGAATTGTCCATATCTCTCTTTGTTGCCCTTCAACTGAAAAACACCTGATGTGATATCAAATTAATTTTAACACTAGTTCAAAGGAAATTGCATATTCAATCTTACTTGGGTTCTATCTTAGGTGGGACCTTTTTGCAACGACCACAATATTTTTTCCCTTCAGGATCGTTTTCATTTAAAGGTTTGACAATTGAACTACACTTGGCACATCCTTAGTAAGTCCATCCATCCTTTGATTGTAATTTGGTCAGTTCACAAAGGACAATAAATGCATCGGCCTGAAGAGGAAACCATTATTACAACATATTCAACACTACACATGAGTGCCCAATTGAAAAAATGACACTCACCTCATCCCGGGTTGGTATCTTGTCAATCGTCACTCTGGGATCACTGAGAAAGGATTCACCACCAGAGATACGACTCCTTTGGGTAGGCATGGATTGAGTAAATTCCACAATCAGCTCTTTCTTGCGACCCTTAACACTAAAGCAGATTAAAAAAAGACTACGTCAATAAGTCCATATTACATACTCTCACCAACATACAATCTACGGAAATCTCTAATGCCATAAAACCTGTCAAGTAAATCTTTCACAGCTTTGGTGTCAAGGTTGTAAAACACCTTGGTTGCCTCAAATGAAGATACTATCTGACGTTTTCCTAGATTAGTTATGGAAAAAAATAGTTGTAAGTTGCAAGTTAGTGTAATTTACAATAACGAAAAGCATTTAAGGTGTGATATTCCGTAATATATGGTTACTTTCTGAACTCCATGCAAGTCGACCGAGATTGATTATAGCCACCACTGGCTCATCTGTTTCTTCACTTTGCATTTGCTCTAAGCATGCGTCCGCAGCACATTTCCCAAAGAGAACCACCTCTATTTCATTCTCCCTGAAACACATTATATCAAAATCCTCTTAGAATAGCCAAACAAAATCAGAGTCCAGAGTTTACCACGGCAGACGTCCAAAAAATAAGAAAGCTTACTGGGCATCACAAAGAGTAAGGCGTACAAAGCATTTGTCCTTATCTTCTTGGTTATAGTCAATCAATTTTCCCATGACCTTAACGAATCCCATAACATCTGGGAAAATGTAAACTGTTAACATATGTACAATTTCAGTATTAAGATATGTAATGAAAGAAGACATGAATAAGCAAACCTATAAGGTAATTGATGTCCTCATCGTCTGGCATGTTGATAATGTTAGAAATTTCCATCAAACGGAAAGAGTAATGGGGAATATCAGCTGCAACTTTGTCAAAGGTAGTATGTGCGTTGAATGTTATCTTGAAGGGGTGCTTTGAAGGTCTGAACTTGTAACTGCTGTTGTTCTCAGTCACCTCAAAAACTTCAATCTCATAAGTTCTTCCTTGTACCATACCCTGGCTAAATCTTGCATGTTGGGAGGGTTTAATGATTATTGCCCCTATATTGTTCCCCTATTAACACGGCATAAAAATATTATAGTCGGATATACTACCCTAAATTTATAGGCATTATTGAAGTGGGAAAATATCATAGTTACTTAGCAGACATGATATGGGAAAAATATGGTCAATAAATGTGAGCATGAACTACTATTTAATTTTCAGTCAAATATGATTTACGAAATCAACCAAAAATAATGAGATAATGTAGGCAATGCATGGAAACCAACAAATGTTGACGTCCCTTAATTATTAAAAGAAAAACATATAAGTACCTCGGCATCAACCAGAAGGAAATTGACACAAAAAAGCTCAGTTGGAGTAGCCTTATGAAACATTTTCCATTTCCGCATGACACGAACAACAATGCTCCACATGTCCTTGCTTTCATCGAGTTCACTAAGCAATGCACGGGTGGTCATGGCTTCTTCTGGGCATCCAAGTCTCTTGAGAGGATAGCAAAGATAAAATGGTTCTCTTTAACACTTAAGCTCTTGTATTATACCATACCAGGGTATGGCGGGAAAAAGACGCGCCATTTGCACACATAGGGTTGTAGGGAGGATTTGACATGGGCGCAGGCGATGGAACAGACATCAGGGAACAGATTCCAAGAGTGTCACCTAACACGGAGCTGAAGTCGAATGGAAAGACAACTGCTCATCTAGTCAGACTTCTACGAGAGAGTAAAAGTCTAGTTGAAATAGAAGTAATTCAATAAGATGTTAACAAAACATAAAAAAGAACATGAAAAAGGGCATGTTGATTTGGGCCAAGAAGTGGGCATGGTGAGTTGGGCCAAAATGTGGGCCGTAGCATAAATGACCTGCGACATATAAAATATAGAATATAACATGAAAAAGGGCCTTTTGAATTGGGCCAAAAAGTGGGCATGGTGACTCACGAAAAAACGTGGGTCGTAGCATAAATGACCTGCAACATAAGCTGGGCATGCATATTAACTAACATAAATGGCAAGACTACAATAAACACACAAACCACCACTAAACATGCAATGCAATGTTAACGTGGTCCTAAGCAGTGAGTACTCTAGTATTAAGTATATATCTCTAGATATAACAGCTACATATTACAATACGTAAACCCACGGTGACCATATATAGGCCATAATACATTTCAAGCAGTCTAGGTAACTAAGTAGGTAATACATGGCATGCCCCAGCGACAATGTCTATTGCTAATCCACATGGTCTAGCTCAATCATGCTTTGTTTCAGCTGCTGCACCTTCGGTATGTTAGGGTTGATTTTGATCCTCGAAGCATAAGGGAGACACCTTACAACTTTAGTTCCTATATCAGGGGAGGGAACATTAACTAAGTTGCACTGTGAACATAATTAATATAAAATTACCAAAAATTAGGGAATACCTGAGTGGTAGGGCTGGTCAATCTTCACATAGTGCAGGTGCACAAAAGGGGGGGGGGTCAACCTGTTCACCCGTAGGATTAAGTAAATCAGCCACCTCATCCACAAAGGTACCGCGTAAGATACACACCACAGCAGTATTGCCTAGCCTGATGTATACAAAATAGGGGGGATCAACAAAAGATATAAAGCCACTTCAAAGTTACAATGCATTAACTCACCATTCCAACTCTGGATGGTAGATACCCAGCAAAAGTCGCATCTCAGGCTCCCATTCCCGGTCACTCTTCATATAAGTGGGAGGATTAGCAATCCTACACCAGCCTACAATGTCTAAACGACATTCCGTTAATGAGCACGATAAGCAAGCATGAAAAATGGAGGGATATCACTTTTTAGGCGTTGAGAATAAACTTACCAAATAATCCACTGACCTCAGTACGGCCAAGCGCAATATCAACACAAGATTTAACATTGTATGGAAATGGAGGAAAATTTCCCTCTTCCTTTGGCCATAACATTGTTTCGCAATACGCCACAAGATGGTGCTCACTATGGACTCCAAGTCCCCCATTCTCCACAACAGGATTGCATAAATGGAACTCTCTCCCTTCATAAAAGAGCCAACTCAATCGATCCCTTTGATCCTCCGTAATAAGTCGGAAGATCATGTTGATTCCCTGCGATGTTCAACACCATGAGTGTCAGTCAAACCGGAATGGAGACCAAACATCTAGAACACAAATAATCAAAAGACTGATACACAAAAACTGCAAAATCAGAACATGCCATACCTCCTGGTCATAAAGAACAACGTCCAGCGACAATAGCTCAGTGACGGGTGCACGATTAGGTCCATAACTTCGAACCCACTGCCTTTTGAAAGGCCGGTCAAACTTAACTTTAACCTTGAACCCATCACTGAGAGGATTAATCTCAGAAAGATGAACACACTGCAGATCCATGCCCTCCATTTTTGATTGTTAAGCGATGTCTACGAAAAAAGCACAATGAAACCTGAACTCCTCAATGCCCCTTTTAAACTAAAAAACGAAAGAGGAAGCATTTTCAGCTGGAGGGAACTTCTGAATTTGAATTTGAATTTGGGTGACAGTGGATAAGACGTTCTAAGTGACTGCTCTGACTGAAATCCCTAAAGGCCTTCAATCTAAACCAAAATTCAATTTCACTGTCAGAAAAAACAATTATATTAAATTAAATTACTTCAATTATTAAATTATTAAATTAATTAAATTAATTAAATTAAATCGTTAAACATTAGGCCATTGCTTTTCAATTCAAATTGAATGATTGATACTGAAATTGAAAATTGAAATTGAAATTGTTTGAAGGCCCGGAGCCCAACGTGGAGGAAAACGGCTCTATGAACAGGACTCTGAGTTTGTAGCCGACAAAGGTGGCAAAATTGGGGAGGGAGCCAAACGGTCATTGCAAAACGGAGGGCGTTGCTTTTTATTGTTAATAGATTAGTTGAGCTTGTTAAGAGAGAGCTTCCCTCATTGTTTGATCCAAGGTCAATGGATTTGTTATCTGATTCAGCAAGTGTTTAGTTATAAACTGAATAGTGATTGCAGTGTTCACTCTTGTTCCTTGGAACTTCTCCCTATGTTATGTTTGCAGGTGTTCAAGTTTGAGTTCAGTGACTTCCATGTTCTTCAAGCTTGTATGTGTTTTATTCTATTCCAAACTTTCTGTACTATGTTATAATTAGATTTTGTGATTGAATAATTATTGGATTGTTTCAACTGTTGCAGGCTTGATTGTATATCTCGGTATATTGTTTGGCAGTAGGCTCCAGACCACCATGACTGTCACGTCCCTTGTTTCGAACATGTCTCCTCCCAAAAGAACCAGAGTCTCTTAGCCTTTTTTTTTGCCAGAAGAGTCTCTTAGCCACTGTAACTAAGTGCAATACTTTTTTCTCTTGGCCAGCTAAACCAATATCCTATGATTTTTTTTCCTGTAGCTTCTAATTTTAACTTATGCTTGACACAAACTTGTAAATGGTCATTGTTACATTAGGCTTTTAGATAGAAAGTTTTTTAATAATATAAAAACCCAAATAGTAAAAACACTCCCAAATAGTCAATCTCGAAGCCCATTTTTCCTTCGAAAGTATATACTTCAAGGTATGAGCCCTAAACCCAAACTCTCATTCAAACCAAACTGCCTGAGAACAGAAACCAAAGAAACAAGAATTTACTAAAAAGGTATAAAATAATTTTATCGTTAATTTCAGTATGAAGAATTAGATCATTTATAGATATTAAATTAATTACCTAAAATAATTTTAAAATAAATATGTGCTTTTTTGCTTCAATGTCCATTTAATCATTAATTTTCATTGATCAAAACTTCTTTCAATAAATGGAATCAAAATGGATAATTTCATTGAAGATATGATTCCGCTGTTGTCATATCGCGCTGAGTTAAACACCCTGTTGTTGTCATTTGTGGGTACTAATATTTGATCTAACTATCCAGTGAATTAAATGTTTGAATGCAAGATGAAATGGGTAAATCATGTTGTAGTTGACGGTCAACATGATAAATACAATAAATATGTGTGTGTGTGTGTGTTGATATTTTGGGTTAAATGATTGGAACGAAAGTGGTTTTGATAAAATGATAAATATGCTCTATGTATAAAAAAATGATAAATATGCTCTTCGAGTTTAATTTGATTTTCAATGTCTTTGAAAAATCATCAATGTTTAGATAAAAAAATTATCGGTATTGAACATGCTTTCTATTTTAGTCAAGGTTTTTAACATGTTTTCGGTGCAATCGTTATTATAGTGGTGCTTAATCAATCTCTTAGGTCTTTGAGTAGAGATAATAATTTTGTCCAAAAAATTAAAAATAATTATAAAAGAGGTTAAATTTTATATAAATAGTAATTGATTAGAAATAATTAATTTTAAGGTATTTTCTATTTTTTTACTTGTTAGACCATTAAAACACGGTAGGAGAACAAATCAAATTACAGAAGAAAAATAAGCAGCAACAAAAAACTCTCGGACCTCAACTTCAAAGCCTAGGCCCTGACCCCAATAAGTGTCTAGGCTCTCAAAACAATAGTACAAGAAACACACACACACATTCCTCTTATAATTTAATTGTTTTCCTTCTATTTATACATTACTTTGGTAAATAATTTGATTCAAAGTATTGTAAATGAACTTAATGTATTACTGAACATCAATCAATTAATCTTAAGAGTAATCATAAAAACTTTCGAAAATACCCCTTTTTCCCCTAGGTAATCACTTAAATATTTGTTTTCTTCACAAGATATGCAATGATGTCCAAGTAATATGATTAAGCACCTTCAAATTGATATGAAATAAATTCAAATATTGAAATTTATCAAAACATGAAATCCATCTGCTAAGCGAAATGACTTGCAGGCTTTTCATTAATTAGCTGTGTGCTTAAGCTTAGTTTGCTCTGATAAAAAAATGTTAGAATCTTAAGTTTTGTTGAAGACTAAAATATAAAGGAATAGGCCAAGTACTTAGGAAGCAATAGGATAACATAGGACCCCAAGTAAGAGTGCAACCGGATGTGGACTTACTTCCGGATAGACTAGGACTTGGGCTCGCGGATGAATGTTTCATCCCCCAGCGGCAGCAAGTACTTTCCTAGAGATTTAACTTAGTCCATGAACGCTAGATATACAAAACCTAAGACTAAGCTATGATTCAACCGGAAGTGAAGTTGCTTCCTGTTAAACTTAGACTGACGCAGACTGATAAGATAGATATCACCCCAAGCGTCAGTAAGTTCACCTCGTCAAGTAAAAATGCTTCCTGTTAGACTTAGACTGGCACAGGCTGATAAAATAGAATACCCCAAGCATCAGTGAAAAAGCCACGTCAAGTGAAATAGCTTCCTGATAGATCTTGACTGGCGCAGACTGATAGAATAGATATAACCCTAAGCATCAGTGAGTTTACCTCGTCAAGTGAAAGTGCTTCCGATAGCTTAGTGACTAGCGCTGACTGTTGGATTGAATAGACACTGAGCGAGAGTGAGTAATAGTGAACAAAATCCTTCATCCAGTGGAATCACTTCCGGATGTAAAAGTGCTTCCTGATGCAAGGAAGACCTCTTAGACCAAGAACACTCCCACTGCATGTGACTATATGTTTTTATACTGTTAGACTAACACTCAGTGCAGCACACTCAGTAGAATTGCTTCCGGATGAGAATCTGCTTCCGCAAGCAATCAGAATGTCAGAACGTTAAGAGATGCAGTGTCAGA
Source organism: Mimosa pudica (assembly GCA_029929735.1). Lineage (NCBI taxonomy): Eukaryota > Viridiplantae > Streptophyta > Magnoliopsida > Fabales > Fabaceae > Mimosa > Mimosa pudica. The sequence goes on along the minus strand of JAKELP010000039.1, from coordinate 1,269,417 downwards.
ATGCTTATGTCAGAGCAGAGGTGTCAGGACTACTTTTCAGAGATAAAGCAAGTCAACCCTGCTATGCATTGATGAAGCATTTAATGGGCAAACGGTAACAAGGGAAAAACGGCCATATTCAAACGGCTATCCCACCTACCAAGAGACAGATTGCTTGAAGACTATATAAAGAGACTCAAACCTCATTTATGAGGTTAACAATTATCTTTGAATATTCTTGAGAGAAGTTAGAGCGAGAAACTAAGAACATCTTCAAGCATTCAAAGCTGCCCAGAAAAAGCGAAGAGCATTTAACACTTTGAGTGATCTTTTCATCTAATTATTCTGTACTCATTGTAGTTAAGTCTCTTTCTGTTATAAGAGCATTTATTGTACTTAAGTGTGTAACACCATCCGTTCTTTGAGAGAACTTAGTCAGAAAAATCCTTTAAGTGTAAAGGTTAACCCCTTGCTTGGTGTGAGGGGGAGCTAATTAGAAAGGTTACAAGTGAGCCTGTGTAAAACTTGTTGTAAGGTTGCAAGTGATCCCGTGCAAAACTTGCGGTTGTAAGGTTTCAGGTGAACCCGATTTAAAACCTGAGATATAGTGGAACTCTCGGCCTGGGTGGTTGAGGACTGGACGTAGGTCAGGTAGACCGAACCAGTATAACTCTTGTGTCGTTTAATTTGAGCATTTATTTTTGAAGCACAATTCACCCCCCCTCTTGTGCATCCATTACGTTCATTTGGTATCAGAGCGGGACTTTCTCACTCGATTCCAACGAATCCAGAAAGCAAAGATCCAGTAATGGATACAGATTACTCCCTGCCAGACTTCTCTATTCAACCCAACAAGCCTCCAGGCTTTGATGGGTATAACTATCCATTCTGGAAGTTTCGAATGGAGACCTATATCAAATCCAGCGACATCAGACTCTGGGACGTAATCGAACGTGGGGATCACACACCACTGGATGAGGATGGTTTTGCCAAGCAGCGATCTAGGTACACAAACGAGGACTATGCTCTAGTCCAACTAAACTACCGGGCCATGCACTACATCCAGTGTGCTCTCAGCCCTAAAGAGTTTCACAGGATCAGCCACCACAAAAATGCTAAAGATATGTGGGAGGCTCTTGAGGCTGCTCACTCTGGAACCAAGGGAGTAAAAGCGAGACGTGTTGAAATGCTGGTGGAAGAATTTCACAAATTCGCCATGCTGAGTCTCACCGAGCCTATCAGAGAGCTGGAGCTCAGGTTCACCCATCTCATCAACAATTTGGCCTCGCTGGGTAAGGATATCCCTGAAAGAGAGCAAGTGAGCAAGATTCTAAAGATCTTGAAGGGTGACTGGATCACCAAAGTGACTATTTTGCAAGAAGTGCAAGGAGAATCAACCAGCTCCATCACCGCACTATTTGGCTCTCTTGCTGAATATGAACCTACCTTGCTGGCTATGAGAGCTCCTCAACCCTCATCCAAGAACAAGAACCTTGCTCTTGTTGCTCCCAGCAAGGAGATCAATGACAATGATGAGGATGATGAGGAGGAGATGGACGATGAGGAGATGGCTATGATGGTGAGGAAATTTAGGAAATTCTTCAGAAAGAAAGGAGGCTATCAGAGAAGTGATTCCAGCCAGAAGAAGGGATACAAGAAAGAAAAGGTCCCTGTGTGTTTTGAATGCAATAAGCCTGGTCACTTCAAGGCTGAGTGTCCCAGCCTGCAGAGGTCAAAAGGCAAGGACAAAAGAAAGGCTCTTGTTTCCTCCATTTGGGTAAATAGCTCAGATGAGGAAGCAAGTGATGAAGAAGAAGTTGCCAACCTCTGCCTGGTAGCTAGAGAAGAGGATGGAGAAGAATCTTCAGATCTTGACCTCACCAACGAAGATCATGAGGTAACTCTTCCTGAACTACAAGAGGCTTACAATGAGGTTCATGAAGAATTCTCTAGACTATGTAAAGCCTATAAGGTGTTGAAAACCAAAAAGGAATCACTTGAGTCCAAGGTGGACTCACTAAGTGAGGAACTAGCGGAAGCTAGAAGACTTCCGGTAGAGGATGGCCAGGGTTCTCCCCAAGTAGAACCTAACGCCCCAACACCTGAGAGCTGCCCTAATTGCAGCAAAATCTCAGAGGAAAATAACAAGCTGCAAAATGCCCTGCAGAAGTTTACCAATGGTTCAGAAATGCTAAATATACTCTTAATGAACCAAAGGGCATATAGGGATAGAACTGGATTAGGATATACTCCTAGAGGGAAGAAGTGGGTGGAACCAAAAGTAAAGCCCTACTTAAAGTTCTTCCATAAAGCCACTAGTTATAGCTCCTCACCCTTCAGCTTCTGTAACTATTGCAACAGGAAGGGACACTCCACGTCCACCTGTAATGCTAAGAAGCACGGAGCAAGTAGTTCCTACAAATGGGTCCCTAAAGGAACCAAGGCAACAAAGGATCCTCCATCTGCTAAGGAAACTAAGAGAGGACAAGGATCCCGACCTTGGAATCATTCCAAAGGGAAAACCCAAGAGTCCAGAGCCAACTCTAAGCCAGAGGCTCTAAATATTCACAAGCCCAAGGTCAAGAAGGATGACTCTAGACCAAGGGCATTGAAAACTAATGATCGAGGACCCAAGAAAGATTGGGTACCTAAGTTTACTTGATTTTTTCAGGTGTGTCTTAAAGCATCCAAGAACAAGAAATGGTATATTGACAGCGGATGCTCGAGACATATGACTGGAGACAGAGACAAGTTCAAATCTCTGGTGATCAAAGATGGAGCCACAGTGACCTTTGGAGGAAATCAAAGTGGTAAGATCACTGGAGTTGGAGAAGTTGGACCAGTCAAAGATGTCTATCTAGTGGACGGTCTCTGTCACAACCTGCTGAGCGTGAGCCAGAGCACGGACAGAGGAAACTGGGTAATATTTGATTCAAATGAGTGCTTAATAGTTGATAAGCAGGATCTGAATATAGATAAGGCCAACTTAAAATGCAAGATTAAGGCAAATAGAAATGGGAATCTATATACTTTAGACTTATGCCAACAACTAGAAGAAAAATGTTTAATATCTAGTGATGAGAATAGTTGGCTTTGGCATAAGAGACTAGCTCATGTTAATTTTACTCAACTCGACATGCTTATTAAAAAGGAGCTAGCTATAGGTATTCCATCATTTAAAGTAAAGCATGATTTTATCTGTGAATCCTGCCAAAGAGGAAAGCAAACAAAGTCCTCATTCAAAACCAAGAAGAAAGTCTCCACCAGCAGGCCCTTGGAACTAATCCACATGGATTTGGTTGGGCCAGCAAGAGTGAAGAGCTTGTGTGGAAACCTATATGCTCTAGTAGTGGTGGATGACTATTCAAGGTTCACATGGACTATGTTTCTTGCCTCTAAGCAAGATACTTTTGATGCTTTTGTTGTCCTGGCTAAGAAAGTGCAGAATGAGAGAGAGCTCAAAATCACAGCCATAAGGACAGACCATGGAGGAGAGTTTGAGAACCATAGCTTCTCAGAGCTATGTGAGCAAAACGGCATTGAACATAACTTCTCAGCTCCAAGGACTCCTCAACAAAATGGAGTAGTCGAAAGGAAGAACAGGGTTCTGACGGAGATGGCTAGAAGCATGCTCAACGAGAAAGAGGTTTCTCAAGTGTTCTGGGCGGACGCTATGAGCACTGCTTGCTATATCTCCAACAGAGCCTATGTTCGCAAGGGCTTGGATAAGACTCCATACGAGCTATACAAAGGAAGAAAGCCCAACATCAGCCACCTCAGAATATTTGGATCAAAATGCTACGTGCATAATAATGGAAAGGTAAATTTGGGTAAGTTTGTTCCAAAGGCTGATATAGGTATATTCATAGGATATTCCCTTAGGAGTAAAGCATATAGGATATACAACATGAGAACTAAAACTGTAGAAGAATCCATGCATGTTGTATTTGATGAAACTCCTACATGGGGACAATCCACAGAAGATGATGAAGCACCTGAAATTCGTGGCTGTCACCCAAGAGGGGGGGTGAATTGGGTGAGGGAATAAAAACTTAAACTCTTTTCGAAAGACTGCTTGTGCTCGGTGATGATGATAATAAATAATGCTATGCACAAGTCAGTATGCTATGTGATGCAAAATAGAATGATCAAGTATAAATATATGCACACATAAATTTATCCTGGTTCGGTCACCCAGACCTACATCCAGTCCCCAGGCCACACCTGAGATTTCCAATCCACTATTCTTGTTTAAACCGGGCACAAGAGAAGCCTTTACACTTTAGGTTTTACGAGCACGGGTTCACCTAACAACCCACAGGTTTTACAACGGGTTCACCTGCAAACCTTACCGCAAGTTTTACGGGATCACTTGCAACCTTACAAACGCAAGTTTTACGGGCTAACTTGCAACCTATGGAGATTTAGAAAAACTTCTAAATGCTCCCCCTTACAAAATGTAAGATTACAATTATGTTCACTCTATGAACTGATTTTGTTAAACACTTAAGCTCAAAACTAACTCTCTCAAAGAGTGGATGATGTTACTCACTTAAGTACAAATGAATCACTCTCTAAGAATATTACATATCAAAGTCCGAGAGTAGAAGATGAGAGGAATGTAGAATAGTGTTTTCAGATAATAGCCCTGTTCTCTCTCACTTTTTCAAGCCCCCCTCTTCAGAAATGAAGAACATCCCTTTTATACCAGTCTCTGAATATCTAGCCGTTGGAGAGGCAATAAGACCGTTTGATTATAGACGTTGGGGCCTTGTTTACGTTGTCCTCATTAATGCACAGCAGGGTTGACTTTGCTTTATCTGAAAAGGTGCTCTGACCATGCTGTTCTGTCAACACTGTTCTGACAATACTATTCTGACAAAAGTCGTTCTGACATCTGAACACTTTGTACGGTCCGACTCTTGCTTGCTGTCAGAGAGGACTTCGTTCCTCAAGCATAAGTCCAGGATGTTAAGAGACTCACTATCGGAAGCTCTCTTGCTATCTGAAGCTCGTGGACTCTAACATTTTGCTTGCTATCACATAGAGGAACTTTGTCTTCCAAGCACTTGTCCATGAATGATAAGAGTGCTTTGCTATTGGATCCTCTCTTGCTATCAGAAGCTCTCTTATGGACTCTGACTCTTGTGGGCAGTATGAGCTTTGACACCTTGAGTGAATCTTCAGATTATGTTCTCATACTCCTCATGCTTGGTAGGTAACAATGTTGTTTGAATGTGTCTGTTATCCTCTTGTTACCGTTGGAAGGAACATCTTCTTAAATGCTTCAGCAGGGTTGACTTGCTTTATCTCTGAAAAGTAGTCCTGACACCTCTGCTCTGTTAAAAGCATTCTGACACTGCATCTCTTTGAACGTTCAGACATTCTGATTGCTTGCGGAAGCAACTTCTCATCCGGAAGCAACCTTACTGAGTGTGCTGCACTTGAACGTTAGTTTAGCAATATAATCATATAGTCTCATGCAGTGGGTGATCCTAAGTCTAAGGTGTATCCGGAAGCACTTCTACATCCGGAAGTAAATTCACTTGATGAGGGATTTAGTTCACCATGACTTGCTCTCGCTTAGTCTATTTCATTCCACCACTCAGCGCTAGTCACTGAGCTATCGGAAGCACTTTTACTTGACGTGGTGAATTCACTGACGCTTAGGGTGAAATCTATTCTATCAGTCTGCGCCAGTCAAGATCTAACAGGAAGCAACTTCACTTGATGTTGCATTTCCGCTGACGCTCGGGGTTATATCTAGTCTATCAACCTGCGCCAGTCTAAATCTAATAGGAAGTGCTTTCACTCGGCGAAGTAGACTTACTGACGCTTGGGGTAATAACTATTCTATTGCTCTGCGCCAGTCTAAGTCTAACAGGAAGCGCTTTCACTTGGGGAAGTAGACACACTGACGCTTGGGGTAATATCTATTCTGTCGCTCTGCGCCAGTCTAATTCTAACAGGAAGCGCTTTCACTTGGGGAAGTAGACTCACTGTCGCTTGGAGTAATATCTATTCTATCGCTCTGCGCCAGTCTAAGTCTAACAGGAAGCAAACTCACTTCCGATTGAAACATAGCTTAGTCTTAAGGTTTTGTGTACCTAATTCTCATGGACTAAGTTAAATCCCTAGTGAGTTACTCGCTGCCGCTGGGGGATGACACATTTATCCGCGTGCGCGAGTCCTAATCTATCCGGAAGTGATCTTACATTCTCAAGTGATCTAACTCAGGATTCTAACCATGTCATCTAATCCTTCCTAAGTGCTGATTATGTTCTCTTAAGTACTAGACCATATCATACCTTAGTCACCATCAAAACTTAAGATTCTAACATTCTCCCCCTTTTTGATGATGACAAACCCATAGATGACTAGAGAACATAATTAAACTTAGATCACTCCCAGAGCACTCCCAGAGCTATAATTAAACTTAGATATCTTATCTTACCTTTCAGCTCTAGACATCTCATGTCTCATCTCATATCTCATCTCTAGACAACTCATGTCTCATCTCTCATCTCTCTCCCCCTTTTGGCTTCATCAAAATTCAACAAGTGCAAGCTAGCCTTAATAGGGATGGGGATACTCCTAACGTTCTCCTCGGAATGGGCTTTCTACCTAATATTTCTCCCTATGTATCGTTAATAAGGATTTGTTCTAGACTATTCAATACAACGTACGAGAATTATCAAGGAAAACAATAATGATTCATGATCCTAAATGATTGTATTCGCCCTAATCATTATGTAGGATAGCTAAACATGTTTTTCAAGGATTAAGTCAAGAGCAAAACATACAAAAAAAAAGTTCTCTTTTTGAAGGTGAAAATTCTCTCCAAATGTAAACGATATCAAAAGTAATTTTGATCCTCTCGATTTGATTAACGTGATATCAAAAATAATTTTGATGTGTTTAAAAATGATGATTATGATATCAAATGAAATATGTGATTTTAAATTCAAATGAGATGAAATCTGATACCAAATGAAATCAAATGAGATCTGTGAGTTTGAACTTGTGGTATCAAATGAAATAATTGAATGCCGAATGAAATTTGTGATACCATATGAAATGAAATGAAATCAAATGAAATTTGTGATTTTAAAAGTGCCAAAAATAATTTCCAAACAAATTTCATCACAGCATCTTAAGAGTTTATTATCGATGACAGCATGTGACTCTCTATTTTCAAGGAATCATTAACAAGTAATGTCCATCTACTTTTCTTCTATATTAAAAATTAATCATCATAAGATCAAGAATAGAAGCATATAAGAGAGGTATGTTATCAATTACTTTCCAGCGTGTCATATAAAGGATACAGATGTGTGAGCTGGGATGATTTTCTAAGGTAGAGGATGATTTTGAGGTCAATGCAGATTGAGAAAAGCATCTTAAATTGACACCCTTACCAATGCCATGTATGTATCATATATAAGAGATGGTAAGGTGTAGATATTACCACAGATGAGGGGTCCTCATACTCTATTAGATTCAGGAATCTGAATCATACGCAGATAAGCATGCTTCCTGACATCTTCAAGAGGTGTGCTATCTCAAGTGGAAACCCCTAGCGCAAGTGCTTTGATGATTCGCTTCGGCAAGCTGAGCTACAACCACAAGCAGACATGACTGGGCAGTCACTCTACTCTTCCCATGGTTCAATAGTTGGCCTGCTATCGAAGGCGCTGATTGTTGTGAAAGCAACCTTGCTCAAACTTGATGATTGGTCCTGCATATTCTTGAGGAAACAAATGCTTTCTGATGGTCAGTGAAAGAACTTAAGATTTAACATTGAAGACCATCCTCAGGACATTCAAGTCAATCTGTGTTAATCAGCACAAGTTAATAATTTTAAGAAATCATGCTTGCTAATTGGTTTAAGAAAATATGAGCAATGATTATGTGAAAACTAATTTTGAAATTGTCTATACGTTCACATAGTTTCACTATCAAGACATGAACTCTATTTACTCTCATAGATAAATATCAATGTGATAGTACAAAGAGTATCAAACAGGTGGCATATTTTCAGAGTTTCATAAGCAAGTATAGTTCAATAAATATGCCTCAAGGATGTTCATGTTAGATCATGAAGACAAGTGAATTATTAACACTATGAAATTTTGAAAAAAAAATCTTCATCCTCACAGAATAGTTTGATTTTAAGACTAAATTCGGTTTACAAAAAAACAATCAAATTTCAGCATATGATTACGAGAATAATTTCCAAATATTAGCTCGAGTTCTTCTAGATATGCTCAATGTGATCTCATTGTTCTTAGGATATCAACAAGCTTGAAATTAATACAGATTATAGCATGCTTGTGATACTATGCCATGTTTTACAGATCTAGCAGAGTTTAATTCAAGGCATTTCCTAAGATTTCTAATGCATGTCAGACAAGAGAGAGACTATCCATTTAATTTCACAACAGAATATGTAAGGGATAGAAATGCTCATGTGTATCGGCGAAAGTTTCTCAGGTTTGGTATAGCCATTCCACACATCTTGATAAGAGACATTTTCGTTGTCATTCTCTCTTGGTTATATTCATTGTTCAAGCTTCAATAATCTGTGTCAACATTCTTAAACCACAAACTTGAACTGAGATCATTAGTAGATTGAGAACTTAAAGATGTAATTAAGAGGGATGTATTGTTCTCGAAACCATAGCTGCTTATGCATTGAAAAAGTTGATGCAAGAGATACCACATGAAATGGAAAATCAGAAATAGCTTTTGAGTGCTATCATGAGGTACGGTTGTCATGTAGGTTTAAAGAGGATCAGAATCTGTTTTGAAAGTTTGTATTTCAAAAGGATCTTTCAAAAATCAAGGTGAATGCATAAACCATTTTCTTCCATGAGAGGTGCCCTTAAAAGAATTCACTAAGCATATATGAGTAAAATGATTTAGACACCATATGAAAAACTCTGAGGAAGATTTTTAGTTTTAGTGTCAAAATTCTGAAACTAGTTCCGAATCATCTTAACAATGTCAGAAATCTTAGAACACAATGATTCAACATGCACAAATTCAGAAGGTTTTGAAGAAGGTTCAGTTTCAAGGTGTCGGACTTCTTGAATTTGTAAAATCTGTATGCATTATATCAGAAAATGAATTTGATATGATAGGGTCGTTTTTACAGAAAATAAGTGTTCATCACAGATAAGGGAAATCATATCAGTTTCAGAGAAATAAAAGCTGTTGAGCCCATCATGCATTTACTAGCCAAGTGATTATTCAAGTAAAGAGGAAGGTAAGAATGATATCACCATAGCTCCATTCGCATCTAGCAGTAGCTCGCTTGATTTTGGTTGGCAATGCATGGAATCTATATTTAGAGCAGTACCAAAATCTATGCGTGACGAATGCTTATCAAGACTTGACTAATTGTTCAGATGAGGTACAGTCCTGAGTCTTGCTGAGGCTAATAGGATGGATTGGAGCTGGTGCAGAGGGATGAATTTACTTTGTGATCACTACCACTGGCATCTCTGGCCTCTTGAACCCATACTTCATACACAGCTCTTCACTCAGATTGGGTGCTGGCGCAGAGGGAGACACAGGTTCAGCAGAAGGTATCTCCGCAGGTTGATCACTCAGCGCTATCTCAAGTTTGCCTCTGAGCTAGCAGATTGTTGGGGGCACATGAATCAGATGGCTCACTGTGGGGGGAGGAGATCTTCCTTTTAGCAAGGGTCTTCTTCACCCTTGTCTTGCTGAACCTTCGGATTGCCCTTCCTACAAAATACCAGATAGTTCCTTCCTTTTGTATCCAAGTCTGGATCTGAAGGTCAGTTTGTAGGCTATATATAGTTCACATGCATTTAGATTACGTCCTATGTGTATGGCATGGTGAATCTTTCATGACTATATGCACAAGGATATACAAGGTTTTTGATCAAGATAGTCATGGACAGTATGTAGATTATGAACATTACTTATTTCTTCAAGCTTTCTTCTATGATGAATATAATGTTCACACCTTAGGATGCTTAATGTAAAATCTCAATAAGTCCATCTAACATTAGCATAGGAGATTTTACTATCAAATGCTTCGTTGCTAAGTGATCCCTTGCTTACCCAAGGAGATCTTCTATACTTATCCTTGGTTCGAAGCACTTTCTTCTGAGAGGTAGGATTCAAGAGCCTTTTCAATGATGATCGAGGAATCCACTCTCTCTTGTTCTTCTCAGGATAGTTGAATGGAACTTTGTGATAGCTCATCCTTGAGACAGAACCATTGTCCCTTGTGGTGGCCGACAGCTTCTTATGATTGTACCAGTGGGTTTCAGCAGTTGCATCACCACGAGTTCTCTTCTTTGGGATGAGAGGAACTCTTGATCTATCCTGCACAAGTAAGGCACTAGGAGGATGTTTTGGTACCCATTTGTACTTGGGTCCTACATGGTTAGCACTGGACCTTACTTGTCCTTTAGGAATCCATACAAACTTATTTCTCACATTTGTATTTCTTCTAAGACTGCATGTGTGAGAAATATGTCCTAATCTACCACAATAATGACAGATAATGGAATGATAATCAAAATGAGATTTTCTATCATTATCATGATTAGTTTCTTTTAGAAAAGCTTTTTGTTCCTTTGAAATCTCAGTTTCTTTTGAAGGCTTTTCTTTTTCCTTCAACACGTGTTTACAATCAAAACATTTTTCAAGACATGTTGAAGTTTTCTCTGCCGATCGTGGGCTAACTATCGGAACAACTAGTTCTTTAAGAGAAACCTTGGAAACTTTGGACGTAGAAGAAGAAATTAGTTTTTCAGGTTTCCTATCCTTTTCTTTTAAGCCTAGAAGTTCTTTTGCAAGTTTACAATATTCGGTATATAACTCATTGTATGCATCTTGCAATTCAGAGAGTTCAAGTTCAGATTCAGATACCTCACTTTCTGAATCTTCTAGGCAGAAATGGATACTCTCTTTACTGAAGCCTGCTTCCTCAATATCGGCTTCCAGAAGCTCATCAGTAGATGATCCACAAAGAGCACGAGTTGAGCTTGGGACAGCTGTGCTTTCAAGAGATGGGTTAGAAGCATATATCACATCAAGAGTATTCCAAATATCTTTAGCACTAGAGCAATGTTTGATTTTCTGGAAATCCTTTTCAGTTAAGCCTTTGTATAAAATTTGCATTGCTCTAATGTTTAAGGAAAACAAATTTTTCTCCTTTTCAGTCCAGTTTCCTCTTGGTTTGAAATCAAAATCATTTTCAAAAATATCCCACATTTTCAAACTAGTGGATTTTATAAAACTTTCCATTCTTGCTTTCCACCAACAAAAATCAATATTTTCTAACACAGGTGGAATGGTATGATCAAAGCCTTTGGAAAACATTTTAACCCAAATCAGCCAAGGTCTTTGCACTTGAGATCGTTTGATCCTTTAAACAAGTGACCTGCTCTGATACCAAATGAAATTCGTGGCTGTCACCCAAGAGGGGGGGGTGAATTGGGTGAGGGAATAAAAACTTAAACTCTTTTCGAAAGACTGCTTGTGCTCGGTGATGATGATAATAAATAATGCTATGCACAAGTCAGTATGCTATGTGATGCAAAATAGAATGATCAAGTATAAATATATGCACACATAAATTTATCCTGGTTCGGTCACCCAGACCTACATCCAGTCCCCAGGCCACACCTGAGATTTCCAATCCACTATTCTTGTTTAAACCGGGCACAAGAGAAGCCTTTACACTTTAGGTTTTACGAGCACGGGTTCACCTAACAACCCACAGGTTTTACAACGGGTTCACCTGCAAACCTTACCGCAAGTTTTACGGGATCACTTGCAACCTTACAAACGCAAGTTTTACGGGCTAACTTGCAACCTATGGAGATTTAGAAAAACTTCTAAATGCTCCCCCTTACAAAATGTAAGATTACAATTATGTTCACTCTATGAACTGATTTTGTTAAACACTTAAGCTCAAAACTAACTCTCTCAAAGAGTGGATGATGTTACTCACTTAAGTACAAATGAATCACTCTCTAAGAATATTACATATCAAAGTCCGAGAGTAGAAGATGAGAGGAATGTAGAATAGTGTTTTCAGATAATAGCCCTGTTCTCTCTCACTTTTTCAAGCCCCCCTCTTCAGAAATGAAGAACATCCCTTTTATACCAGTCTCTGAATATCTAGCCGTTGGAGAGGCAATAAGACCGTTTGATTATAGACGTTGGGGCCTTGTTTACGTTGTCCTCATTAATGCACAGCAGGGTTGACTTTGCTTTATCTGAAAAGGTGCTCTGACCATGCTGTTCTGTCAACACTGTTCTGACAATACTATTCTGACAAAAGTCGTTCTGACATCTGAACACTTTGTACGGTCCGACTCTTGCTTGCTGTCAGAGAGGACTTCGTTCCTCAAGCATAAGTCCAGGATGTTAAGAGACTCACTATCGGAAGCTCTCTTGCTATCTGAAGCTCGTGGACTCTAACATTTTGCTTGCTATCACATAGAGGAACTTTGTCTTCCAAGCACTTGTCCATGAATGATAAGAGTGCTTTGCTATTGGATCCTCTCTTGCTATCAGAAGCTCTCTTATGGACTCTGACTCTTGTGGGCAGTATGAGCTTTGACACCTTGAGTGAATCTTCAGATTATGTTCTCATACTCCTCATGCTTGGTAGGTAACAATGTTGTTTGAATGTGTCTGTTATCCTCTTGTTACCGTTGGAAGGAACATCTTCTTAAATGCTTCAGCAGGGTTGACTTGCTTTATCTCTGAAAAGTAGTCCTGACACCTCTGCTCTGTTAAAAGCATTCTGACACTGCATCTCTTTGAACGTTCAGACATTCTGATTGCTTGCGGAAGCAACTTCTCATCCGGAAGCAACCTTACTGAGTGTGCTGCACTTGAACGTTAGTTTAGCAATATAATCATATAGTCTCATGCAGTGGGTGATCCTAAGTCTAAGGTGTATCCGGAAGCACTTCTACATCCGGAAGTAAATTCACTTGATGAGGGATTTAGTTCACCATGACTTGCTCTCGCTTAGTCTATTTCATTCCACCACTCAGCGCTAGTCACTGAGCTATCGGAAGCACTTTTACTTGACGTGGTGAATTCACTGACGCTTAGGGTGAAATCTATTCTATCAGTCTGCGCCAGTCAAGATCTAACAGGAAGCAACTTCACTTGATGTTGCATTTCCGCTGACGCTCGGGGTTATATCTAGTCTATCAACCTGCGCCAGTCTAAATCTAATAGGAAGTGCTTTCACTCGGCGAAGTAGACTTACTGACGCTTGGGGTAATAACTATTCTATTGCTCTGCGCCAGTCTAAGTCTAACAGGAAGCGCTTTCACTTGGGGAAGTAGACACACTGACGCTTGGGGTAATATCTATTCTGTCGCTCTGCGCCAGTCTAATTCTAACAGGAAGCGCTTTCACTTGGGGAAGTAGACTCACTGTCGCTTGGAGTAATATCTATTCTATCGCTCTGCGCCAGTCTAAGTCTAACAGGAAGCAAACTCACTTCCGATTGAAACATAGCTTAGTCTTAAGGTTTTGTGTACCTAATTCTCATGGACTAAGTTAAATCCCTAGTGAGTTACTCGCTGCCGCTGGGGGATGACACATTTATCCGCGTGCGCGAGTCCTAATCTATCCGGAAGTGATCTTACATTCTCAAGTGATCTAACTCAGGATTCTAACCATGTCATCTAATCCTTCCTAAGTGCTGATTATGTTCTCTTAAGTACTAGACCATATCATACCTTAGTCACCATCAAAACTTAAGATTCTAATAGCACCTAATCTTCCAAAACTACCATCATCTTCCTCACCACCAAAAGAAACACCAACAAGCAATCCCAAAGAAGAAGGTGAACCCAGTGATGAACCTGGAGTGCAACACATGCCTAAGGAGGCACAGTTGCCAATAGCTAGGAGACATCACAGGGATCATCCTCTTGATCAAGTGCTTGGTGATGTTTCTTCTGGTGTCAAAACTAGAAGACAAGTTCAAAATGAAGTTGAGTTTGGAGCATTCCTATCTCAAATCGAACCAACTTCAGTTGAACAAGCTCTTGAGGACTGCGACTGGATTATTGCCATGCAGGAAGAGCTAAATCAATTTGTGAGAAGTCAAGTGTGGGAACTAGTCCCAAGGCCGTCTCATCAATCCATAGTGGGGACCAAGTGGGTCTTTAAAAACAAACTGGATGAGACAGGTCAAATCACCAGAAACAAAGCCAGACTAGTAGCCAAAGGATACAACCAAGAAGAAGGCATTGACTATGAAGAAACTTTTGCTCCAGTCGCTAGACTTGAAGCAATAAGGATTCTTCTAGCCTTTGCATCCATGAAAGGCTTTAGATTATATCAAATGGATGTAAAGAGTGCATTTCTTAATGGTTATATTAAAGAAGAGGTATATGTAGAACAACCTCCTGGCTTTGAGGACCATAAGCACCCCAAACATGTGTATAGATTAAAGAAAGCTTTATATGGCCTAAAACAATCTCCTCGAGCTTGGTATGAGAGACTCAGCAGCTTTTTGCTGGGCAAGGGTTTCTCAAGAGGCAAATTAGATAATACACTGTTTATCCTCCACAAAGATAGAGATATGTTAATTGTCCAAATTTATGTTGATGATATTATATTTGGGGCAACTAACGAGAAGCTTTGTGAAGATTTCTCTAAGACTATGCAGGGTGAATTTGAGATGTCAATGATGGGAGAACTAACATTCTTCCTAGGCCTGCAAATCAAACAGAAGAAGAATGGAATCTTCATCTCCCAAACTAAGTACTGCAGAGAACTACTCAAAAAGTTTGGGATGGATGAATGCAAGGAGTATGACACTCCTATGAGCACCACTGCCGCACTCGACGCTGACGCAAAGGGTAAATCTGTCAGCCTGCCCATGTATAGGGGAATGATAGGTTCCCTCTTATACTTAACAGCGAGTAGGCCTGACATTCAATTTAGTGTAGGCATGTGTGCTAGGTTTCAAGCCAACCCCAAGGAGTCACACTTAACATGTGTTAAACGTATCCTAAGATACCTTGAGGGAACACAAGAACTTGGTCTTTGGTATCCCAGAGGCAACCAAGAGTTCTTGTGGGCTTACTCTGACTCTGACCATGCAGGTTATAAGACAGATAGAAAGAGCACCAGTGGACAATGCGCCTTCCTTGGTGGTTGTCTGGTGTCTTGGGCTAGCAAAAAGCAAACCTGTGTGTCTTTGTCATCCACTGAGGCAGAATACATTGCAGCAGCAAGTTGTTGTGCTCAAGTGCTGTGGCTGAAGAACCAGTTGAGAGATCTTGGCTTGGAGTTCCCTGAGGCACCTATTCTCTGTGACAACACAAGCACTATCAGCCTCGCCAAGAATCCAGTTCAGCACACTAGGACAAAGCACATTGACGTCAGACATCACTTCATCAGAGACCATGTTCAAAAGAAAGATGTCAAGGTGCAGTTTGTCCCCACACAACAACAGCTTGCTGACATCTTCACCAAGCCTCTGGGGTTTGACCAATTTACTTTTATTAGAGGTGATTTGGGAATGGTAAACCCAAATGAAGTGTAAATTCTATTCATTATACTTGATTGTTTATCACTCACAGCAATACTAACTTAGGCATCGGAGTGCCAATATATGTTTTTGCAGGTACTTAATGTTAAATCTTAAGCAAGTGCAACCGGAAGCAAAACCACTTCCGGATGATCACTCACTGACACTGGATGATCAAGCCAAGAGAGCGCCAGCACTAGTCAAGAGACACGTCACTTCAGAAAACTCTTCAACTTCCCAAAAGAGACGTTATGTCTTCTCTGGTAATGTGAAGCAACACGTGTCATCAGGTGTGTCGTTCCAACTTAAGTTGTTTACGCTACCCAATGTGTGAAAATGTGAAAAAGCATGACCATTTTACCCTTAGTAACTGCACCTATAAATAGGACATCATTTTTCACTTTCACTTTTCACTTATACTTACAAATTCTCTGCATACAAAACTCTTCATCTTCTTCTATGTTCTTCATTTTCTTCGCATTTTACCACAAACCCGCACAAAAATGGCCGGATCCCATGAAACAAACCCAGTTTCAAAGAAACCTTCCTCATCTAAGAAACACAAGTCAAAATCTGGGAAATCAAGTCATAAACATTCTGGAAAATCTGGGCATCGTGAAGAAAATCGCAATGAACATCAAGAACACCATGAAGTTTCTGGGCAGAATACACCAGAGCAGGATGAAAATATTCAAGGTCAGCCTGAAACTTCTGGTAGAGTGGCAGAACAGTTAGTGGTTTCTAAGCAAGAGAAGCTTGATAAGAAGAGGAAGTCCATCCCTAAGGAGGAGGCTGCGGCGATCAAATCTGCCGGAAATACAATAGGAAGAGCATCCTTTTAGGCTGCCTGAGTCCTTAGTGAGTCCTCTTCATGCTGAGTATGGCGCTGAAACGAATCCAGCAACTTGAGGACAGAATGTGCCAAGTCGAGAATCATCTTGACAAGATCTCACCCTCAGCCACCACCTCAAAATGACCACCATCCCTGGCCCTCACCCTCTTTGATGATGCCAAAAGGGGGAGAGATGTGAAGATGTGATGTGAACGTAATGGATGCACAAGAGGGGGGGTGAATTGTGCTTCAAAAATAAATACTCAAAGTAAACGACACAAGATTTATACTGGTTCGGTCTACCTGACCTACGTCCAGTCCTCAACCACCCAGGCCGAGAGTTTCACTATAACTCAGGTTTTAAAACGGGTTCACCTGAAACCTTACAACCGCAAGTTTTACGGGCTCACTTGCAACCTTACAACAAGTTTTACACTGGCTCACTTGTAACCTATCTAACTGTCTCCCCCTCACACCAAGCAAGGGTTTGAAGTTTACACTTGAAGGCTTTTCTGACTAAGTTCTCTTACAGAACAAATGATGTTACACACTTAAGTTCAATAAATGCTCTTTTAACAGAAAGAGACTTAACTACTGTGAGTACAGAATAAGTAGATGAAAAATCACTCAAAGTGTTAAATGCTCTTCGCTTTTCTGGGCAGCCTGAATGAATAAAGATTTTCTTGCTCAAGAATATTTGAAGATCATTAACTACTTCATAAATGAAGTTGAGCTTCCTTATATAGTCTTCAAGCATTTTGAACTCTTGGTAGGTGGGCTAGCCGTTTGAATATGTCCGTTTTTCCCTTGTTACCGTTCGCCCATTTAATGCTTCATCAATGCATAGCAGGGTTGACTTGCTTTATTTCTGAAAAGTAGTCCTGACACCTCTGCTCTGACATAAGCATCCTGACACTGCATCTCTTTGAACGTTCAGACATTCTTTTTGCTTGCGGAAGTAACTTCTCATCCGGAAGCAACCTTACTGAGTGTGCTGCACTTGAACGTTAGTTTAGCAATATAATCATATAGTCTCATGCAGTGGGGGTTCCCTAAGTCCAAGGTGTATCCGGAAGCACTTCTACATCCGGAAGTAATTTTACTCGATGAGGGATCTAGTTCACCATGACTCGCTCTTGCTTAGTCTATTTCATTCCACCACTCAGCGCTAGTCACTGAGCTATCGGAAGCACTTTTACTTGACGTGGTGAATTCACTGACGCTTAGGGTGAAATCTATTCTATCAGTCTGCGCCAGTCAAGATCTAATAGGAAGCAACTTCACTTGATGTTGCATTTCCGCTGACGCTCGGGGTTATATCTAGTCTATCAACCTGCGCCAGTCTAAATCTAACAGGAAGTGCTTTCACTTGGCGAAGTAGACTCACTGACGCTTGGGGTAATATCTATTCTATTGCTCTGCGCCAGTCTAAGTCTAACAGGAAGTGCTTTCACTTGGCGAAGTAGACTCACTGACGCTTGGGGTAATATCTATTCTATTGCTCTGCGCCAGTCTAAGTCTAACAGGAAGCAACTTCGCTTCCGATTGAAACATAGCTTAGTCTTAGGGTTTGTGTACCTAATGTTCATGGACTAAGTTAAATCCCTAGTGATTTACTTGCTGACGCTGGGGGATGAAAACATTCATCCGCATGCGCAAGTCCTAATCTAACCGGAAGTAAATCTTCATCCGGAAGCACTCTTACTTGGGATCCTGAGTTATCCTATTGCTTCCTAGGCACTTGGTCTAATCCTTTATATTTTAGTCTTCATCAAAACTTAAGATTCTAACATTCTCCCCCTTTTTGATGATGACAAACTTAGCTTTATCGATTAAGTTCATATGAAAGGATTAGCTGAAGAATAAAAGCAATAGTTCAGAATAAGTAACTTAGACAAATATTATTGATAAGCATAGGTTACAAGTCAGAGCATATAATCAGATAACATTTACAAGCAACGAGCACATAGTAGGCAGATATGAGAACATGCATGAAAAGATGAACATTTCTAAGTAAACAAAAAAAAATTTTGGGCTGGGGGTTGTTTCTTTTTGTTTCTTCTTTCTCTCCCTCTCGCTGAAGCTCTTCTTCATCAAGGAACTCCCAGGGTAGCAAGGCTAGTGGTCAATGCATCCTTCCAGGATAGCAAGGCTAGTGGTCAATGTATCTCTCCCCCTTTTGGCATCATCAAAGAGGGTTTTCCATATTTGATCGCCGCAGCCTCCTCCTTAGGGATGGACTTCCTCTTCTTAGAGCCCACTAACAGTTCTGCCATTCTACCAGAAGTTTCAGGCTGACCTTGAATATTTTCATCCTGCCCTAGAGCAATTTGCCGAGAAACTTCATGATGTTCTTGATGTTCTTCACGATGCCCAGATTTTCCAGAATGTTGATGGCTTGATTTCCCAGATTTGGACTTGTGTTTCTTAGATGAGGAGGGTTTCCTCGAAACTGGGTTTGCTTCAGAGGGTTCGGCCATTTTTGTGGGGTTGATGAGATGTTTATATGAAGAGAATGAAGAGCATAGATGAAAATGAAGAATGTGTGAAATGAGATGTCCTTTTTATAGGTAAAGTCACTAAGGGCAAAAAGGTCATGCTTCTTCACATTATCACACATTGGGTAGTGTAAACGACTTAAGTTGGAACGACACACCTGATGACACGTGTAGCTGCATATTATCAGAGAAGTCGAAACGTCTCATTTGGAAGTTGAAGCGTTTTCTGAAGTGACGTGTCTTCTTGGACTTGTGCTGGTGCTCTCTTGGTTTGATCATCCAGCGTCAGTGTGTAATCATTCGGAAGTGGTTTTGCTTCCGGTTGCACTTACTTAAGATTTAACATTGAATACCTGCAACGACATATATTGGCACTCCGATGCCTAAGTCAGTATTGTTGTAAGTGATAAATAATCAAATATATAAAAAAAAATTTACACTTCATTTCGGTTTACCATTCCCAAATCACCTCTAATGAAAATAAACTGGTCAGTCCCCAGAGGCTTGGTGAAGATATCCGCAAGCTGTTGTTGTGTGGGAACAAACTGCACCTTGACATCCTTCTTTTGAACATGGTCTCTGATGAAGTGATGTCGGACGTCAATGTGCTTCGTCCTTGTGTGCTGAACTGGATTCTTGGCGAGGCTAATTGTGCTTGTGTTATCACAGAGGATGGGCGCCTCAGGGAACTCCAAGCCAAGATCTCTCAACTGGTTTTTCAGCCATAGCACTTGTGCACAACAACTTGCAGCAGCAATGTATTCTGCCTCAGTGGATGACAAGGACACGCAGGTTTGCTTCTTGCTGGCCCAAGACACCAGACAACCACCAAGGAAGGCGCATTGTCCACTGGTGCTCTTTCTATCTGTTTTATAACCTGCGTGGTCAGAGTCAGAATAAGCCCACAAGAACTCTTGGTTACCTCTGGGATACCAAAGACCAAGTTCTTGTGTTCCCTCAAGGTATCTCAGAATACGTTTAACACATGTTAAGTGTGATTCCTTGGGGTTGGCTTGAAACCTAGCGCACATGCCTACACTAAATTGAATATCAGGCCTGCTGGCTGTTAAGTATAAGAGGGAACCTATCATTCCCCTGTACATGGGCAGGCTGACAGTTTTACCCTTTGCGTCAGCGTCAAGTGCGGCGGAGGTGCTCATAGGAGTGTCATACTCCTTGCATTCATCCATCCCAAACTTTTTGAGTAGTTCTCTGCAGTACTTGGTTTGGGAGATGAAGATTCCGTTCTTCTTTTGTCTAATTTGCAGGCCTAGGAAGAACGTTAGTTCTCCCATCATTGACATCTCAAATTCACCCTGCATAGTCTTAGAGAAATCTTCACAAAGTTTTTCGTTAGTTGCCCCAAATATAATATCATCAACATAAATTTGGACAATTAGCATATCTCTTTCTTTGTGAAGGATAAACAGTGTATTATCTAATTTGCCTCTTGAGAAACCCTTGCCCAGCAAGAAGCTGCTGAGTCTCTCATACCAAGCTCGAGGGGCTTGTTTCAGGCCATATAAAGCTTTCTTTAATCTATACACATGTTTGGGGTGCTTATGGTCTTCAAAGCCAGGAGGTTGTTCTACATATACCTCTTCTTTAATATAACCATTAAGAAATGCACTCTTTACATCCATTTGATATAATCTGAAACCTTTCATGGATGCAAAGGCTAGAAGTATCCTTATTGCTTCAAGTCTAGCGACTGGAGCAAAGGTTTCTTCATAGTCAATGCCTTCTTCTTGGTTGTATCCTTTAGCTACTAGTCTGGCTTTGTTTCTGGTGATTTGACCTGTCTCATCCAGTTTGTTTTTAAAGACCCACTTGGTCCCCACTATGGATTGATGAGACGGCCTTGGGACTAGTTCCCACACTTGACTTCTTTCAAATTGATTCAGCTCTTCCTGCATGGCAATAATCCAGTCGCAGTCCTCAAGAGCTTGTTCAACTGAAGTTGGTTCGATTTGAGATAGGAATGCTCCAAACTCAACTTCATTTTGAACTTGTCTTCTAGTTCTGACACCAGAAGAAACATCACCAAGCACTTGATCAAGAGGATGATCCCTGTGATGTCTCCTAGCTATTGGCAGCTGTGCCTCCTTAGGCATGGGTTGCCCTCTAGGTACATCACTGGGTTCACCTTCTTCTTTGGGATAGCTTGTTGTTGTTTCTTTTGGTGGTGAGGAAGATGATGAAAGATTTGGAAGATTAAGTGCTTCATCATCTTCTGTGGATTGTCCCCATGTAGGAGTTTCATCAAATACAACATGCATGGACTCTTCTACAGTTTTAGTTCTCATGTTGTATATCCTATAAGCTTTGCTCCTAAGGGAATATCCTATAAATATACCTACATCAGCCTTTGGATCAAACTTACCCAAATTTACCTTCCCATTGTTGTGCACGTAGCATTTTGATCCGAATATTCTGAGATGGCTGATGTTGGGCTTTCTTCCTTTGTATAACTCGTATGGAGTCTTATCCAAGCCCTTGCGAACATAGGCTCTGTTGGAGATGTAGCAAGCAGTGCTCATAGCGTCTGCCCAGAACATTTGAGAAACCTCTTTCTCATTGAGCATGCTTCTAGCCATCTCTGTCAGAACCCTGTTCTTCCTTTCGACCACTCCATTTTGTTGAGGAGTCCTTGGAGCTGAGAAGTTATGTTCAATGCCGTTTTGCTCACATAGCTCAGTGAAGCTATGGTTCTCAAACTCCCCTCCATGGTCTGTCCTTATGGCTGTGATTTTGAGATCCTTCTCATTCTGCACTTTCTTAGCCAGGACAACAAAAGCATCAAAAGCATCTTGCTTGGAGGCAAGAAACATAGTCCACGTGAACCTTGAATAGTCATCCACCACCACTAAAGCATATAGGTTTCCACCCAAGCTTTTTACTCTTGCTGGCCCAACCAAATCCATGTGGATTAGTTCCAAGGGCCTGCTGGTGGAGACTCTCTTCTTGGTTTTAAACGAGGATTTTGTTTGCTTTCCTCGTTGGCAGGATTCACAGATAAAATCATGCTTAACCTTAAAAGAGGGAATACCTACAGCTAGCTCATTTCTAATTAGCATGTCCAATTGAATAAAGTTAACATGAGCTAGTCTCTTATGCCAAAGTCAGCTATTCTCGTCACTAGATATTAGACATTTTTCTTCTAGCTGTTGACATAAATCTAAGGTATATAGATTCCCATTTCTAATTGCCTTAATTTTGCATTTTAAGTTGGCCTTATCTATATTCAGATCCTGCTTATCGACTATTAAGCACTCATTTGAATCAAATATTACCCAGTTACCTTTGTCCGTGCTTTGACTTACGCTTAGCAGGTTGTGACAGAGACCGTCCACTAGATATACATCTTTGACTGGTCCGACTTCTCCAACTCCAGTGATCTTGCCACTTTGATTTCCTCCAAAGGTCACTGTGGCTCCATCTTTGATCACCAGAGATTTGAACTTGTCTCTGTCTCCAGTCATATGTCTCGAGCATCCGCTATCGATGTACCAATTTTTGTTCTTGGATGCCTTGAGACACACCTGAAACAATCAAGCAATTTTAGGTACCCAACCTCTCTTGGGTCCTTTGTCATTAGTGTCTAGGACCCTTGGCCTAGCTTTGGGCTTATCCTTGTGCCTATAAACATTTGGAGCCTTTGGCCTAGTGTTGGCTCTAGACTCCTGGGTTCTCCCAGTGGGATGATTCCAGGCTTGGGATCCTTGTCCTCTCTTGATTTCCTTTGCAGGTGGAGGATCCTTTGTAGCCTTGGTTCCTTTAGGGACCCACTTGTAAGAGTTGTTAGCTCCATGCTTCTTAGCATTACAGGTGGACATCGAGTGTCCTTTCCTGTTGCAGTAATTACAGAAGCTAAAAGGTGAGGAGCTATGACTGGTGGCTTTATGGAAGAACTTTAAGTAAGGCTTTACTTTTGGTTCTTCCCACGTTTTCTTCCTGGGGGTATATCCCAAGCCAGTCCTATCCCTATATGCCCTTTGGTTCATTAAAAGTATATTCAGCATTTCTGAACCATTGGTGAATTTCTGCAGGGCATTTTGCAGCTTGTTATTTTCTTCTGAGATTTTGCCCAAATGGAGGAAACAAGAGCCTTTCTCTTCTCCTTGCCTTTGGACCTCTGCAGGCTGGGACACTCAGCCTTGAAGTGACCAGGCTTGTTGCATTCAAAGCACACAGGGACCTTCTCTTTCTTGTATCTCCTCTTCAGGCTGGTGTCACCTTTCTGATAGCCTTCCTTCTTCCTGAGGAATTTCCTGAACTTCCTCACCATCAGGGCCATCTCCTCATCGTCCATCTCATCGTCGTCATCCTCATCATTGTCCTTGATCTCTTTGCTGGGAGCAACGAGAGCAAGGTTCTTACTCTTGGATGAGGTTTGAGGAGCTCTCATAGCCAGCAAGGTAGGCTCATATTCAGCAAGGGAGCCAAAAAGAGCGGTGACGGAGCTGGTTGATTCTCCTTGCACTTCTTGCAGGATAGTTACTTTGGTGATCCAGTCACCCTTCAAGATTTTCAGAATCTTGCTCACCTGCTCTCTTTCAGGGATATCCTTACCAAGCGAGGCTAGATTATTGATGAGATGGGTGAATCTGAGCTCTAGATCTCTGATAGGCTCGGTGGGGCTTATCATGGCGAATTTGTGGAATTCTTCCACCAGCATCTCAACACGTCTTGCTTTTACTCCCCTGGTTCCGGAGTGTGCAGCCTCAAGAGCCTCCCACATATCCTTTGCATTTTTGTGGTGGCTGATCCTGTGAAACTCTTTGTAGCTGAGAGCACACTGGATGTAGTGCATAGCCCTATGGTTGAGTTGGACTAGAGCATAGTCCTCAGCAGTATATCTGGCTTTTGCCTTAGCAAATCCATCCTCATCTAAGGGAGTTTGATCCCCATGTTCGATCACGTCCCATAGTCTGATATCGCGTGACTTGATATAAGTTTCCATTCTGAACTTCCAGAATGTATAGTTGTGCCCATCGAAGCCTGGGGGCTTGTTGGGTTGTACAGCAACATCTGGCAGACCATAATCCGTATCCATTACTTAGATCTTTGCTTTCCGGATTCGTTGGAATCGAGTGAGAAAGACCCGCTCTGATACCAAATGAACGTAATGGATGCACAAGAGGGGGGGGGTGAATTGTGCTTCAAAAATAAATACTCAAAGTAAACGACACAAGATTTATACTGGTTCGGTCTACCTGACCTACGTCCAGTCCTCAACCACCCAGGCCGAGAGTTTCACTATAACTCAGGTTTTAAAACGGGTTCACCTGAAACCTTACAACCGCAAGTTTTACGGGCTCACTTGCAACCTTACAACAAGTTTTACACTGGCTCACTTGTAACCTATCTAACTGTCTCCCCCTCACACCAAGCAAGGGTTTGAAGTTTACACTTGAAGGCTTTTCTGACTAAGTTCTCTTACAGAACAAATGATGTTACACACTTAAGTTCAATAAATGCTCTTTTAACAGAAAGAGACTTAACTACTGTGAGTACAGAATAAGTAGATGAAAAATCACTCAAAGTGTTAAATGCTCTTCGCTTTTCTGGGCAGCCTGAATGAATAAAGATTTTCTTGCTCAAGAATATTTGAAGATCATTAACTACTTCATAAATGAAGTTGAGCTTCCTTATATAGTCTTCAAGCATTTTGAACTCTTGGTAGGTGGGCTAGCCGTTTGAATATGTCTGTTTTTCCCTTGTTACCGTTCGCCCATTTAATGCTTCATCAATGCATAGCAGGGTTGACTTGCTTTATTTCTGAAAAGTAGTCCTGACACCTCTGCTCTGACATAAGCATCCTGACACTGCATCTCTTTGAACGTTCAGACATTCTTTTTGCTTGCGGAAGTAACTTCTCATCCGGAAGCAACCTTACTGAGTGTGCTGCACTTGAACGTTAGTTTAGCAATATAATCATATAGTCTCATGCAGTGGGGGTTCCCTAAGTCCAAGGTGTATCCGGAAGCACTTCTACATCCGGAAGTAATTTTACTCGATGAGGGATCTAGTTCACCATGACTCGCTCTTGCTTAGTCTATTTCATTCCACCACTCAGCGCTAGTCACTGAGCTATCGGAAGCACTTTTACTTGACGTGGTGAATTCACTGACGCTTAGGGTGAAATCTATTCTATCAGTCTGCGCCAGTCAAGATCTAATAGGAAGCAACTTCACTTGATGTTGCATTTCCGCTGACGCTCGGGGTTATATCTAGTCTATCAACCTGCGCCAGTCTAAATCTAACAGGAAGTGCTTTCACTTGGCGAAGTAGACTCACTGACGCTTGGGGTAATATCTATTCTATTGCTCTGCGCCAGTCTAAGTCTAACAGGAAGTGCTTTCACTTGGCGAAGTAGACTCACTGACGCTTGGGGTAATATCTATTCTATTGCTCTGCGCCAGTCTAAGTCTAACAGGAAGCAACTTCGCTTCCGATTGAAACATAGCTTAGTCTTAGGGTTTGTGTACCTAATGTTCATGGACTAAGTTAAATCCCTAGTGATTTACTTGCTGACGCTGGGGGATGAAAACATTCATCCGCATGCGCAAGTCCTAATCTAACCGGAAGTAAATCTTCATCCGGAAGCACTCTTACTTGGGATCCTGAGTTATCCTATTGCTTCCTAGGCACTTGGTCTAATCCTTTATATTTTAGTCTTCATCAAAACTTAAGATTCTAACATGATGTCCTTAGCCGATGTGATGTCCTTAGCCAGCCCTGGAAATTGAAGACTTGACTCTTGAGGAATCCATTGAGTCTGAGAGACTCAGAAGAAAGCGGATACTTGGGATACTTGACCAGAGTGTTCATGAGGCTATACTTGACCAGAGTGTTCATGAGGCCAAACTACGGACACTTGGAATACTTGACCAGAGTGTTCATGAGACCAAACTACAAAAGGAAAAGGAAGAGAGACAAAAGGAGAAAGAGAGGAAAAAGAAACAAAAATCCTGAACCCCCAATCCAACTTTTTTTTACTCAGAAATTTTTCCTTCTTCATGCATACTTTCATACTTGCCTAGTATATGCTCTTTACTTGTATATGTATGCTCTGACTTGTAACTTATGTTTATCAATAATATTTGTCTAAGTTACTTGCTCTTATCTATTGCTTTTAATCTTTTGCTAAATCCTTCCTTATGAACATAATCGATAAAACTAAGTTTGTCATCATCAAAAAGGGGGAGAATGTTAGAATCTTAAGTTTTGATGAAGACTAAAATATAAAGGAATAGGCCAAGTACTTAGGAAGCAATAGGATAACATAGGACCCCAAGTAAGAGTGCAACCGGATGTGGACTTACTTCCGGATAGACTAGGACTTGGGCTCGCGGATGAATGTTTCATCCCCCAGCGGCAGCAAGTACTTTCCTAGAGATTTAACTTAGTCCATGAACGCTAGATATACAAAACCTAAGACTAAGCTATGATTCAACCGGAAGTGAAGTTGCTTCCTGTTAAACTTAGACTGACGCAGACTGATAAGATAGATATCACCCCAAGCGTCAGTAAGTTCACCTCGTCAAGTAAAAATGCTTCCTGTTAGACTTAGACTGGCACAGGCTGATAAAATAGAATACCCCAAGCATCAGTGAAAAAGCCACGTCAAGTGAAATAGCTTCCTGATAGATCTTGACTGGCGCAGACTGATAGAATAGATATAACCCTAAGCATCAGTGAGTTTACCTCGTCAAGTGAAAGTGCTTCCGATAGCTTAGTGACTAGCGCTGACTGTTGGATTGAATAGACACTGAGCGAGAGTGAGTAATAGTGAACAAAATCCTTCATCCAGTGGAATCACTTCCGGATGTAAAAGTGCTTCCTGATGCAAGGAAGACCTCTTAGACCAAGAACACTCCCACTGCATGTGACTATATGTTTTTATACTGTTAGACTAACACTCAGTGCAGCACACTCAGTAGAATTGCTTCCGGATGAGAATCTGCTTCCGCAAGCAATCAGAATGTCAGAACGTTAAGAGATGCAGTGTCAGAATGCTTATGTCAGAGCAGAGGTGTCAGGACTACTTTTCAGAGATAAAGCAAGTCAACTCTGCTATGCATTGATGAAGCATTTAATGGGCAAACGGTAACAAGGGAAAAACGGCCATATTCAAACGGCTATCCCACCTACCAAGAGACAGATTGCTTGAAGACTATATAAAGAGACTCAAACCTCATTTATGAGGTTAACAATTATCTTTGAATATTCTTGAGAGAAGTTAGAGCGAGAAACTAAGAACATCTTCAAGCATTCAAAGCTGCCCAGAAAAAGCGAAGAGCATTTAACACTTTGAGTGATCTTTTCATCTAATTATTCTGTACTCATTGTAGTTAAGTCTCTTTCTGTTATAAGAGCATTTATTGTACTTAAGTGTGTAACACCATCCGTTCTTTGAGAGAACTTAGTCAGAAAAATCCTTTAAGTGTAAAGGTTAACCCCTTGCTTGGTGTGAGGGGGAGCTAATTAGAAAGGTTACAAGTGAGCCTGTGTAAAACTTGTTGTAAGGTTGCAAGTGATCCCGTGCAAAACTTGCGGTTGTAAGGTTTCAGGTGAACCCGATTTAAAACCTGAGATATAGTGGAACTCTCGGCCTGGGTGGTTGAGGACTGGACGTAGGTCAGGTAGACCGAACCAGTATAACTCTTGTGTCGTTTAATTTGAGCATTTATTTTTGAAGCACAATTCACCCCCCCCCTCTTGTGCATCCATTACGTTCAAAAAAGGTTATCACGCTTGTCAGTAGTGGATGACTTCACATGATTACAAATTTGGAAAGAAAACTGATTTAACAACTGCACTAAAAATCAAAACAATCGTTTTAGAGAGTTCATATAGGAACTATATTATAGACTAATTGCTTATTTTGGTTGTGGTAGACTGATTGGGGAGAAAACTTGGGGAAGAGAAATATGAGAAAGAGAAAATGAAGTGAAAGTATTCATTTGATCCCTATTTGATAAGAAAATATGCTTCTATGATTGTGTAAGTCTCACTTTTCTTATGAACTTATTTTTTCCCTAATTAAAAACAGATAAAATATTATTTTCTTTCACATATACCTTTCTCCCCCCTCCTCAAATTTTCTCCCCAACCAAACATAGAGTAAGCTAAGTTTTCCTCCCAACGGTCGTCATTGCTTAAATTACATTAGTTGTATATGTAGAGAGCTTATCCTTCATAATATTCTATGGTTCAACAGCAAGGAGTCAAATTAAAGTTAATTCCATTAATGAAGTAGGAATCGTTGACTTTTCAACAGCTAGTAGTACAATTGTATGGATGGAAAATAATAAAATTGGGTTACTCAAATTCCGATCAGGAATTAGAAAAAACACTGATTGTTTGTTGATATGCTAAAAAAATTATTACACATTTTCATAATTCAAAAAACTAATTTTCATATGTTAATATATTGAAACTTCATGTCATATATACAATTACTTAAGTATAAGTCTCTAACGTGCCTGTACACTTCCTGATGTTTTATCAAAAAATGTCATTTTTCTTAATCAGTTCAACAAATACAAAATAATTATATAGTTTTTAGAGGAATAGTTTTTCGGAAAATATCTTTTGGTAAAAAGTGAAAAATATCTTTTGGAAAATAGATTATATGGAGAATAACTACCGAAAAAGTTTTAAAAAATAGTTAATGGCAAAATCAAGGTTTTCTGTTCCAAATATAGGTTACAGCTAAATAAAATTCTAAATAAAGCTGTGAGTATTTGCTGAACTTAACTGAAACCTAGATTTTAACAAAAAAAACTATTATAAAAAGCTGAGAGTGTTTATATACCTGGTTTCGAAACTTGGGTTTTGATCTCAAGTTTATCAAACATGAATGTAATATAGTGGTCTAATATATGCTTTTTTAACTTAAAAAAATAGTAAAGGGATCTTATACTCCCTTCGGTCCTATTTATAAGTCGCCAACCGCTTCTAAATTTTGGTCCTTAATATAAGTCACCAACTACCACTAACTAACTCATTTATTAAAATTTTCCTAATATACCCTTACATTGGAAAATGAACATTGGAAGGTGAGAAGAGAGAGAAGATGAAAAAAACACTTTTATAAGTAGAGAATTAATGAAGAGAGAGAAAAGGTAGTGGACCATAGTGATAAAGGTGGAAGGGGTAAAAATGGAAAAGACAACAAAAATAAGACCAATTTAATGATGCAACTTCCATTAACCTCCATTCCTTGGTATGTACAATTTAGGCGGTTGACGACTTATAAATAGGACCGGAGGGAGTAGTATTTAAGACGGAAGGGAATAATATATTACACTTGTCATGCGGTATATGTTGGAATTCGTATTCAAGATACACACAAAGGTCCTGACAGCAAATATCCAATTGCGATTATCTCCAAATTACATGCAGATGGCGCACGCTTTGTGGTCAATAATTGTTGGTACAGCCAAGCAGAAAATAATGACGGCGCAGAGGATAATGGTTGGAATTGATGAATTCTTATATATGAATTTGGTATTGAATGATAGTAAGTAAATTATTTTTGATCAAAAAAAGATAGTAAGTAAATTATTAATCTGAATCATATTAAATTATCAGGTATCCAAAATCCAAATAACAATTTAGGTTAATATCAAATTTAAAAGTATGCATGGACGAAAAACCAAGGTTGAACGAAATTTTTGTTTTCCCTTCACGAAGGGGAAAAATCAAGGCTCATCATATATTAAATTTATGTCAAAATAATTTCAACATATTCATTTGTGATTAATTAGAAGAAAAGTGTTACAAGAATTAAGTCATCGTCACTCATCATCGATCACCACGAACAACGGCTATCATTCTGCAACATTTTACGTTGAGGGGTTAGAAGTAAGCTGTCATGTGATTCTGCTTGGCACGTTCCTGCCAAGTAATTGACTTTTTAAATGGGTCACATTAGCTTTTATCAACAAAAAAAAGGGTCACATTAGCCCCTCTTTCTGACACGTGTCATTCTTGGATAGGTTACCCATGTGCTTCTTCCTTGCCTCGAGCACTTGCCTCTTTGGATATACTCTGTGATGTTCTTCTTTTTTTTTTGTTGCCAATATACTCTGTGATGTTCAGTTGTTAACACTCTGCTTAAAATAATACTCCCATGGTTCTATTGAATTGATTTATATTTTCAATATAAGTTGGTCATAAAAAAAATTGTCCAACAGGAGTACTAATAATTCCATTTATATGAAAATTTCGGTGAATTAGATTCAGTTAACATCATCATCATCAAAAGTGTGAACATATATATGTAAATTGATAATCATATATAACAAACTAAAGAATTTTTTCTGTTCAATTTACTTTTTCATTTTTTTTTCAATTCCCTATTTTTTTATTTGTTTCAAATATTGTATGTAACACCCCAAAAATTTGATTAGGAATAATAAATGATTAATTAGGGAATTGGTGGTGCCATAAATTAATTATAAATAAATTGTTGAGAATAAAAGTATTTTTAAGAAATTTATTGTTTTGTTTCTTTTGAAATTTAAAGAAAAATTAATTTGGGATTTAATGTTGGATTAGAAATTTTATGAAAAGATATTTTGAAGTTCAAACAAAAAATTATGAATGAAGAAAATATTTACCATGATATAAGTTAAATTTTGAGACTAAATATTTTGGGTTTTAAGGATTAAATTGAAATAAGAAAAATTTAGAAACAGGGATTTAATTGGAAAGATGGAACTTGTAGAGGGGCAAAAACATAATTTTTATTAACCCTGGCATATATATTCTCCTTCCTTCCTTTTCCCTACCCTAGCCGTCAATCTCCTCTCTTCCCTTCAGCGAAAACCTCACTTCTCTCAAGCTCTCTTCGTTTTCTTCACCCAGCAAGCCACAACCAAAGATGAATGTTTTTTTTTTTCGCGATCACAAGCCCGTGCAATACTGTGATTCCACTATGGTGAGCCTTTTCTTTCAATTCATATTTCTTTCTTTTTGATTTTGACGAGTTTGAGAGGGGTTTCGAAAGTTCGGGTTTGAAATTTTAATTTAGTAATTTGTTAGAAATGAAGTTCAAGCTTTAATTTCAATTGTTTTGGAAAGGATTTTGGTGTTTCATTGATGTTAAGTAGATTTGAACATTGACATTTTTTTCTCTGTTTCATTGTCTTTATGAAATGAGGTGCTTGATTTATCTATATTGATGGTCATGGATGATTGCTTTCAGCCTTATCATTAATTCTTCAGTTAAAATGTAATTAGTCATTGTACAAATAGCTTTTGTGGTTGATTACATTATCTGAATTTATTGATTGTTGAGTTACGGATTTTTGTTTCTTTCTTAGCTTTGACCGAATAGCTATGGGTGGTTTGAATTGTTATCAATTCTTTATTCTCTTGCTCTTTTGTTTGAACTTGGAATATCCTATGTTGGCCGACTCTTGATACTACCTATGTTTGTTGATGGGTAGAATTTTGATTCTTTCATCTATCTTTGAATTGTTACAATTTTCTGTTCTGCATTGTGATGATAATGAGAATTTTTAGTTTCTCTCCTTTTGTGTTTGGTTTTGTAGAAAAGAAATGAATTATGGGTGTAGTTTTCAATTATTCTATTTCCAATTGTTTCATGCTTTAACTTGCCAAATATATATTAGTGATTGGTGTTGTCGGTTAAATTTAATTGAGATACTTATATTGTTTTGATAATGTATTTTATGGTGCATATTTAATCAATTAGGTTTTAATTCTTGAAAGGAACTGAATCATGTGTTATAATTGGGTCTAAATGGTTTTTAGATGGATTCAATGTCAAAATAATGGTGGATGATAATTTTTCTTGTTATTGTTACATTTGTTTTTAGAAAGTGGAAGGGATATTGTAAATATGTTGAATATTTATTTCTGAACTTGTTCTGGTTTTTTTTGCATTCATTTAGATTAGTTAAAATGTGCATGAAAATAAATTGTTAGTTGAAAATGACTTGCTTTGTTTGTTTCAATATGAACATGATTTTTCCTGTTATAAATGGTGCAATTTGTGATGTTGATTTGAGTGGAAAATGATTGATTTATGTTGGACTTTAATGTGGTTATGAGAGGTGATTGCCAAGATTCTTAAAAGTAATCAAGAAAATAATGTTAATCGATATATTTGAAATTCAGAATTTCTATAATGGATTAGTTACCTAGTTTGCCTTGTGTATCATGAATGTGAATTTGTATGATGAGAATTCTATGTTTTGGTAACTTTGCTATTGATTTATTGATAATGATAATTGAATAAATTGTTATTGTTTCTTTTGTTCATTTAATTATGGTATTAGAATCAAATCATGATTCATAATGTAATTATGTTCAATTAAAGTTGGCTAATAGCTAGTGACACTTTGAGAAACAAAAAGTTGATAAATCAGGTTATATATGAGTAAAAAACTTTAATTTACTATATATTATTAGGACGTTTTTAGTACATTTGATCAACTAATGGTCAAAATATATATACGGAATTAGATTAATATGTTTGTGATGTTATAGTTGTTTGATTGGCTTAGTGAGTGATATTTCTTTGGTTGCTACAATTGCTGTTAGTGAGAATACTTATTGGTTGTATGAGGATTGCATTTTAGACGTGGGTTACCATCAAGGTAAATTTGAATTTTGTTGGTTGTTTGATTTTTATTTTTGAAAAAAAAAAACAGAATATTTTAAGGTTGTATTGAATTGGAATTAGATTTTGTTTAAAGATTATTTGGAATGGTTGAAGTATAACCCTATAAATGTGATTTGATATTTTGATTTTTGATTTGAAAATAGGCTATGAACTTGTATAGAAATCATGTTAGATTTAAATTATTAGATGGTCGGAGTTGAAGTTTAAGGTTTTAAAGTGATGGTAATTAAGGATTTATGTTGAAGTTTAAAAACTAATAAACATAAATATTTGAGAGTTCAACAATTGATTCTCAATAATTAAATAAGTAAAATAATATGAAACAAATGGGAGGGATTCTTGAAGCTAAGAAATAGTGGATTTTCATTGTTGTGTGTGAGGCTAATTGAATCCAGATTTTTAGGTATTTATGAAAGCTAAAGTGTATGATGTTTAAGTGGGCAATATTTATAGAGTATGAGAATAAAAATATAAATTTGTAGAAAATATTTTGAAATATATATGATAATTGAGAATTCTAAAATATAAGTTCTTAGGATTTAAAATTGGTTCTGATTACATTATGGAGTATTAAATTTTGAATATCAGCTATGTGAATGGTCCGGTATTGATAATTTTTTTGAATTATACATGGTTTAGTTGAATGTTAATTTTTTTATTGGTAATGAGAATTCAGAAATAAAATTTATACTATATAATTTTGAATAAAAGTAAGAGTCAATGTATAAGTTGGATTGCATGTGTAAATTTTATGTAACCTTGAGACTATTGAAATTTATGATTTTGTTTCATTTTGTCTGTTGAATTAAGAATAAAATTATTTAGAGGATTAATCAAAGGTGTGAACTAAATTAAGTGATTGGTGATTTTGATCGTTGGGTGAACTAAACTATGAATTCTAAGTAATGGAAGTGTGAAATTGTTGCTTTTATCTCTTCTTTGGATTGCCTAAATTTCCTTGCTTTGTATGCTCTGAGATTTTGACAATTAAAAGAAGCATTAAATTAAAAGAGTTCTTACTTTACTAATGAGATTAGAAAATATGTGACTTAGTCAACTAACAAACAAAACTTGACCATTATAAAATATTTTGCTTATGATGAGTTTAGTGAAGTTTTTTTTTTGGATAGTTAATATGAATGTATAAAATTAAAGTAAAATTGGGCAATAAAAAGAAGAGGCTTTGATAATGAAATTGATTTTTTTTGGAATAAACTTAGACCTTGATGATTTTATGTTGAGTTGGGGATTGTGAACTAAGCTAGGTTGAAATCATATATATATCTAGTCATCATATAATTATTATAGAAACTACAAGAAATAGATGGCGGCTTATGTGTATTTCTTTGACTTTTGTTATCTAATGTTCCTAAGGTATGTTTGGCTCACTTATTTGTTTGTGTGTAATTTTATAGATTGGAATGTGATTATTCTCGCGTGTTTAATTTTTGGATTTAAGTGAAAATGTGCAATACAAGTTAGATCAAAGGATGGCTTAAATAATGGATAAGCGGGGCATGTATTTGTCTTGTAGGACCATTTTATATTCTAACTTTGATTTGTGAAGTATAAGCTTTATTGATTAATTTGGACTAGTTTCCAAATTCTTGTTTTGCTTTTGGACTGGAATTATCACAATGCATGTTTAAATTTGTAATAATTGAAAAGTTTTGGATTCTAAAGTGTTTGGTTCTATGATTAATTGTTATATTTAATTAATGTCTTGATTTATTCATTTGATGCTTTGTGTGATAATATGCTAAAACGAATAATTTATGAAACTTATGATTGTAATTGATGGTTAAGGTTTAGCTAGGGTCAAAAGTTTCAAAATTCACTAGTTAGGTTACCTTGTGTTTAATCTTGAAACTTTAATAAGATAAATCATTGATAGTTATTTATAGTAACAACAATTCCTGAGGATTTTGCATGTTAAAGCATGTTGTATTAGAATGAATATTTAATGTTTCTTACGGATTTCTGGATATTATTAATGGTTTGAATTTCTTCCTTATCTGGTAATTTTCATGTTAAGAAGTATAGTTGGACTAATAAATATGATTGTTCGGGGCATTTTGTTGAGTTTTAATTTTTTAATCATTTAATTTTCTGAGTATATGGAATGAATGATTATAAAATTGTATAAAATTAATATATTGTTATGTTCTCTTCATGCGTTGTTTTCACAAAGGGTCGTGCATATTTTAGTTAGAGTTCTTTCCTTATCATGTTATGAAAATTGCAAATAACTGCAAGTTTTGGGTTTTTCTCCATGTATATGTATACAATTATGTGAATGTGATGTGAAATAAATTTGTATGACTTCTTGAATGGAAAGGGGGTAATAAATGTATGTATTCTTTTCTCAAAGTGGTTATATTGGGATAAAAAAAAACGGGATTATTTGTTTAATATGTAATACATTTGAATGATATTTTGTATTGAATCCTATGTATCATTGCAACTTGATCTTGCAAATTCTACCTTTCAATTTCGAGGACGAAATTATTTTTACGGGGAGAGAATTGTAACACCCCAAAAATTTGATTAGGAATAATAAATGATTAATTAGGGAATTGGTGGTGCCATAAATTAATTATAAATAAATTGTTGAGAATAAAAGTATTTTTAAGAAATTTATTGTTTTGTTTCTTTTGAAATTTAAAGAAAAATTAATTTGGGATTTAATGTTGGATTAGAAATTTTATGAAAAGATATTTTGTAGTTCAAACAAAAAATTATGAATGAAGAAAATATTTACCATGATATAAGTTAAATTTTGAGACTAAATATTTTGGGTTTTAAGGATTAAATTGAAATAAGAAAAATTTAGAAACAGGGATTTAATTGGAAAGATGAAACTTGTAGAGGGGCAAAAACATAATTTTTATTAACCCTGGCATATATATTCTCCTTCCTTCCTTTTCCCTACCCTAGTCGTCAATCTCCTCTCTTCCCTTCAGCGAAAACCTCACTTCTCTCAAGCTCTCTTCGTTTTCTTCACCCAGCAAGCCACAACCAAAGATGAATGTTTTTTTTTTGGCGATCACAAGCCCGTGCAATACTGTGATTCCACTATGGTGAGCCTTTTCTTTCAATTCATATTTCTTTCTTTTTGATTTTGACGAGTTTGAGAGGGGTTTCGAAAGTTCGGGTTTGAAATTTTAATTTAGTAATTTGTTAGAAATGAAGTTCAAGCTTTAATTTCTATTGTTTTGGAAAGGATTTTGGTGTTTCATTGATGTTAAGTAGATTTGAACATTGACATTTTTTTCTCTGTTTCATTGTCTTTATGAAATGAGGTGCTTGATTTATCTATATTGATGGTCATGGATGATTGTGTTAGAATCTTAAGTTTTGATGAAGACTAAAATATAAAAGATTAGACCAAGTGCTTAGGAAGCAATAGGATAACATAGGATCCCAAGTAAGAGTGCAACCGGATGTGGACTTACTTCCGGATAGACTAGGACTTGGGCTCGCGGATGAATGTTTCATCCCCCAGCGGCAGCAAGTAATTTCCTAGAGATTTAACTTAGTCCATGAACGCTAGATATACAAAACCTAAGACTAAGCTATGATTCAACCGGAAGTGAAGTTGCTTCCTGTTAAACTTAGACTGACGCAGACTGATAAGATAGATATCACCCCAAGCGTCAGTAAGTTCACCTCGTCAAGTAAAAATGCTTCCTGTTAGACTTAGACTGGCACAGACTGATAAAATAGAATACCCCAAGCGTCAGTGAAAAAGCCACGTCAAGTGAAATAGCTTCCTGATAGATCTTGACTGGCGCAGACTGATAGAATAGATATAACCCTAAGCGTCAGTGAGTTTACCTCGTCAAGTGAAAGTGCTTCCGATAGCTTAGTGACTAGCGCTGACTGTTGGATTGAATAGACACTGAGCGAGAGTGAGTAATAGTGAACAAAATCCTTCATCCAGTGGAATCACTTCCGGATGTAGAAGTGCTTCCTGATGCAAGGAAGACCTCTTAGACTAAGAACACTCCCACTGCATGTGACTATATTTTTTTATACTGTTAGACTAACACTCGTGCAGCACACTCAGTAGAATTGCTTCCGGATGAGAATCTGCTTCCGCAAGCAATCAGAATGTCAGAACGTTAAGAGATGCAGTGTCAGAATGCTTATGTCAGAGCAGAGGTGTCAGGACTACTTTTCAGAGATAAAGCAAGTCAACCCTGCTGTGCATTGATGAAGCATTTAATGGGCAAACGGTAACATGGGAAAAACGGGCATATTCAAACGGCTAGCCCACCTACCAAGAGTTCAAAATGCTTGAAGACTATATAAGGGAACTCAACTTCATTTATGAAGTAATCAATTATCTTTGAATATTCTTGAGAGAAGTTAGAGCGAGAAACTAAGAACATCTTCAAGCATTCAAAGCTGCCCAGAAAAAGCGAAGAGCATTTAACACTTTGAGTGATCTTTTCATCTACTTATTCTGTACTCATTGTAGTTAAGTCTCTTTCTGTTATAAGAGCATTTATTGTACTTAAGTGTGTAACACCATCCGTTCTTTGAGAGAACTTAGTCAGAAAAATCCTTTAAGTGTAAAGGTTAACCCCTTGCTTGGTGTGAGGGGGAGCTAGTTAGAAAGGTTACAAGTAAGCCTGTGTAAAACTTGTTGTAAGGTTGCAAGTGATCCCGTGCAAAACTTGCGGTTGTAAGGTTTCAGGTGAACCCGATTTAAAACCTGAGATATAGTGGAACTCTCGGCCTGGGTGGTTGAGGACTGGACGTAGGTCAGGTAGACCGAACCAGTATAACTCTTGTGTCGTTTGATTTGAGCATTTATTTTTGTAGCACAATTCACCCCCCCCCCTCTTGTGCATCCATTACGTTCATTTGGTATCAGAGCGGGTCTTTCTCACTCGATTCCAACGAATCCAGAAAGCAAAGATCCAGTAATGGATACAGATTACTCCCTGACAGATGTCTCTATTCAACCCAACAAGCCTCCAGGCTTTGATGGGTATAACTATCCATTCTGGAAGTTTCAAATAGAGACCTATATCAAATCCAGCGACATCAGACTCTGGGACGTAATCGAACGTGGGGATCACACACCACTGGATGAGGATGGTTTTGCCAAGCAGCGATCTAGGTACACAAACGAGGACTATGCTCTAGTCCAACTAAACTACCGGGCCATGCACTACATCCAGTGTGCTCTCAGCCCTAAAGAGTTTCACAGGATCAGCCACCACAAAAATGCTAAAGATATGTGGGAGGCTCTTGAGGCTGCTCACTCTGGAACCAAGGGAGTAAAAGCGAGACGTGTTGAAATGCTGGTGGAAGAATTTCACAAATTCGCCATGCTGAGTCCCACCGAGCCTATCAGAGAGCTAGAGCTCAGGTTCACCCATCTCATCAACAATTTGGCCTCGCTGGGTAAGGATATCCCTGAAAGAGAGCAAGTGAGCAAGATTCTAAAGATCTTGAAGGGTGACTGGATCACCAAAGTGACTATTTTGCAAGAAGTGCAAGGAGAATCAACCAGCTCCATCACCGCACTATTTGGCTCTCTTGCTGAATATGAACCTACCTTGCTGGCTATGAGAGCTCCTCAACCCTCATCCAAGAACAAGAACCTTGCTCTCGTTGCTCCCAGCAAGGAGATCAATGACAATGATGAGGATGATGAGGAGGAGATGGACGATGAGGAGATGGCTATGATGGTGAGGAAATTTAGGAAATTCTTCAGAAAGAAAGGAGGCTATCAGAGAAGTGATTCCAGCCAGAAGAAGGGATACAAGAAAGAAAAGGTCCCTGTGTGTTTTGAATGCAATAAGCCTGGTCACTTCAAGGCTGAGTGTCCCAGCCTGCAGAGGTCAAAAGGCAAGGACAAAAGAAAGGCTCTTGTTTCCTCCATTTGGGTAAATAGCTCAGATGAGGAAGCAAGTGATGAAGAAGAAGTTGCCAACCTCTGCCTGGTAGCTAGAGAAGAGGATGAAGAAGAATCTTCAGATCTTGACCTCACCAACGAAGATCATGAGGTAACTCTTCCTGAACTACAAGAGGCTTACAATGAGGTTCATGAAGAATTCTCTAGACTATGTAAAGCCTATAAGGTGTTGAAAACCAAAAAGGAATCACTTGAGTCCAAGGTGGACTCACTAAGTGAGGAACTAGCGGAAGCTAGAAGACTTCCGGTAGTGGATGGCCAGGGTTCTCCCCAAGTAGAACCTAACGCCCCAACACCTGAGAGCTGCCCTAATTGCAGCAAAATCTCAGAGGAAAATAACAAGCTGCAAAATGCCCTACAGAAGTTTACCAATGGTTCAGAAATGCTAAATATACTCTTAATGAACCAAAGGGCATATAGGGATAGAACTGGATTAGGATATACTCCTAGAGGGAAGAAGTGGGTGGAACCAAAAGTAAAGCCCTACTTAAAGTTCTTCCATAAAGCCACTAGTCATAGCTCCTCACCCTTCAGCTTCTGTAACTATTGCAACAGGAAGGGACACTCCACGTCCACCTGTAATGCTAAGAAGCATGGAGCAAGTAGCTCCTACAAATGGGTCCCTAAAGGAACCAAGGCAACAAAGGATCCTCCATCTGCTAAGGAAACTAAGAGAGGACAAGGATCCCGACCTTGGAATCATTCCAAAGGGAAAACCCAAGAGTCCAGAGCCAACTCTAAGCCAGAGGCTCTAAATATTCACAAGCCCAAGGTCAAGAAGGATGACTCTAGACCAAGGGCATTGAAAACTAATGATCGAGGACCCAAGAAAGATTGGGTACCTAAGTTTACTTGATTTTTCCAGGTGTGTCTTAAAGCATCCAAGAACAAGAAATGGTATATTGACAGCGGATGCTCGAGACATATGACTGGAGACAGAGACAAGTTCAAATCTCTGGTGATCAAAGATGGAGCCACAGTGACCTTTGGAGGAAATCAAAGTGGTAAGATCACTGGAGTTGGAGAAGTTGGACCAGTCAAAGATGTCTATCTAGTGGACGGTCTCTGTCACAACCTGCTGAGCGTGAGCCAGAGCACGGACAGAGGAAACTGGGTAATATTTGATTCAAATGAGTGCTTAATAGTTGATAAGCAGGATCTGAATATAGATAAGGCCAACTTAAAATGCAAGATTAAGGCAAATAGAAATGGGAATCTATATACTTTAGACTTATGCCAACAACTAGAAGAAAAATGTTTAATATCTAGTGATGAGAATAGTTGGCTTTGGCATAAGAGACTAGCTCATGTTAATTTTACTCAACTCGACATGCTTATTAAAAAGGAGCTAGCTATAGGTATTCCATCATTTAAAGTAAAGCATGATTTTATCTGTGAATCCTGCCAAAGAGGAAAGCAAACAAAGTCCTCATTCAAAACCAAGAAGAAAGTCTCCACCAGCAGGCCCTTGGAACTAATCCACATGGATTTGGTTGGGCCAGCAAGAGTGAAGAGCTTGGGTGGAAACCTATATGCTCTAGTAGTGGTGGATGACTATTCAAGGTTCACATGGACTATGTTTCTTGCCTCTAAGCAAGATACTTTTGATGCTTTTGTTGTCCTGGCTAAGAAAGTGCAGAATGAGAGAGAGCTCAAAATCACAGCCATAAGGACAGACCATGGAGGAGAGTTTGAGAACCATAGCTTCTCAGAGCTATGTGAGCAAAACGGCATTGAACATAACTTCTCAGCTCCAAGGACTCCTCAACAAAATGGAGTAGTTGAAAGGAAGAACAGGGTTCTGACGGAGATGGCTAGAAGCATGCTCAACGAGAAAGAGGTTTCTCAAGTGTTCTGGGCGGACGCTATGAGCACTGCTTGCTATATCTCCAACAGAGCCTATGTTCGCAAGGGCTTGGATAAGACTCCATACGAGCTATACAAAGGAAGAAAGCCCAACATCAGCCACCTCAGAATATTTGGATCAAAATGCTATACGTGCATAATAATGGAAAGGTAAATTTGGGTAAGTTTGATCCAAAGGCTGATATAGGTATATTCATAGGATATTCCCTTAGGAGTAAAGCATATAGGATATACAACATGAGAACTAAAACTGTAGAAGAATCCATGCATGTTGTATTTGATGAAACTCCTACATGGGGACAATCCACAGAAGATGATGAAGCACCTAATCTTCCAAAACTACCATCATCTTCCTCACCACCAAAAGAAACACCAACAAGCAATCCCAAAGAAGAAGGTGAACCCAGTGATGAACCTGGAGTGCAACACATGCCTGAGGAGGCACAGTTGCCAATAGCTAGGAGACATCACAGGGATCATCCTCTTGATCAAGTGCTTGGTGATGTTTCTTCTGGTGTCAGAACTAGAAGACAAGTTCAAAATGAAGTTGAGTTTGGAGCATTCCTATCTCAAATCGAACCAACTTCAGTTGAACAAGCTCTTGAGGACTGCGACTGGATTATTGCCATGCAGGAAGAGCTAAATCAATTTGAGAGAAGTCAAGTGTGGGAACTAGTCCCAAGGCCGTCACATCAATCCATAGTGGGGACCAAGTGGGTCTTTAAAAACAAACTGGATGAGACAGGTCAAATCACCAGAAACAAAGCCAGACTAGTAGCCAAAGGATACAACCAAGAAGAAGGCATTGACTATGAAGAAACTTTTGCTCCAGTCGCTAGACTTGAAGCAATAAGGATTCTTCTAGCCTTTGCATCCATGAAAGGCTTTAGATTATATCAAATGGATGTAAAGAGTGCATTTCTTAATGGTTATATTAAAGAAGAGGTATATGTAGAACAACCTCCTGGCTTTGAGGACCATAAGCACCCCAAACATGTGTATAGATTAAAGAAAGCTTTATATGGCCTAAAACAAGCTCCTCGAGCTTGGTATGAGAGACTCAGCAGCTTTTTGCTGGGCAAGGGTTTCTCAAGAGGCAAATTAGATAATACACTGTTTATCCTCCACAAAGATAGAGATATGTTAATTGTCCAAATTTATGTTGATGATATTATATTTGGGGCAACTAACGAGAAGCTTTGTGAAGATTTCTCTAAGACTATGCAGGGTGAATTTGAGATGTCAATGATGGGAGAACTAACATTCTTCCTAGGCCTGCAAATCAAACAGAAGAAGAATGGAATCTTCATCTCCCAAACTAAGTACTGCAGAGAACTACTCAAAAAGTTTGGGATGGATGAATGCAAGGAGTATGACACTCCTATGAGCACCACTGCCGCACTCGACGCTGACGCAAAGGGTAAATCTGTCAGCCTGCCCATGTATAGGGGAATGATAGGTTCCCTCTTATACTTAACAGCGAGTAGGCCTGACATTCAATTTAGTGTAGGCATGTGTGCTAGGTTTCAAGCCAACCCCAAGGAGTCACACTTAACATGCGTTAAACGTATTTTGAGATACCTTGAGGGAACACAAGAACTTGGTCTTTGGTATCCCAGAGGTAACCAAGAGTTCTTGTGGGCTTACTCTGATTCTGACCATGCAGGTTATAAGACTGATAGAAAGAGCACCAGTGGACAATGCGCCTTCCTTGGTGGTTGTCTGGTGACTTGGGCTAGCAAAAAGCAAACCTGTGTGTCTTTGTCATCCACTGAGGCAGAATACATTGCTGCAGCAAGTTGTTGTGCTCAAGTGCTGTGGCTGAAGAACCAGTTGAGAGATCTTGGCTTGGAGTTCCCTGAGGCACCTATTCTCTGTGACAACACAAGCACTATCAGCCTCGCCAAGAATCCAGTTCAGCACACTAGGATAAAGCACATTGACGTCAGACATCACTTCATCAGAGACCATGTTCAAAAGAAGGATGTCAAGGTGCAGTTTGTCCCCACACAACAACAGCTTGCTGACATCTTCACCAAGCCTCTGGGGTTTGACCAATTTACTTTCATTAGAGGTGATTTGGGAATGGTAAACCCAAATGAAGTGTAAATTCTATTCATTATACTTGATTGTTTATCACTTACAGCAATACTAACTTAAGCATCGGAGTGCCAATATATGTTTTTGCAGGTACTCAATGTTAAATCTTAAGCAAGTGCAACCGGAAGCAAAACCACTTCCGGATGATCACTCACTGACACTGGATGATCAAGCCAAGAGAGCGCCAGCACTAGTCAAGAGACACGTCACTTCAGAAAACTCTTCAACTTCCCAAAAGAGACGTTATGTCTTCTCTGGTAATGTGAAGCAACACGTGTCATCAGGTGTGTCGTTCCAACTTAAGTTGTTTACGCTACCCAATGTGTGAAAATGTGAAAAAGCATGACCATTTTACCCTTAGTAACTGCACCTATAAATAGGACATCATTTTTCACTTTCACTTTTCACTTATACTTACAAATTCTCTGCATACAAAACTCTTCATCTTCTTCTATGTTCTTCATTTTCTTCGCATTTTACCACAAACCCGCACAAAAATGGCCGGATCCCATGAAACAAACCCAGTTTCAAAGAAACCTTCCTCATCTAAGAAACACAAGTCAAAATCTGGGAAATCAAGTCATAAACATTCTGGAAAATCTGGGCATCGTGAAGAACATCGCAATGAACATCAAGAACACCATGAAGTTTCTGGGCAGAATACACCAGAGCAGGATGAAAATATTCAAGGTCAGCCTGAAACTTCTGGTAGAGTGGCAGAACAGTTAGTGGTTTCTAAGCAAGAGAAGCTTGATAAGAAGAGGAAGTCCATCCCTAAGGAGGAGGCTGCGGCGATCAAATCTGCCGGAAATACAATAGGAAGAGCATCCTTTTAGGCTGCCTGAGTCCTTAGTGAGTCCTCTTCATGCTGAGTATGGCGCTGAAACGAATCCAGCAACTTGAGGACAGAATGTGCCAAGTCGAGAATCATCTTGACAAGATCTCACCCTCAGCCAACCACCTCAAAATGACCACCATCCCTGGCCCTCACCCTCTTTGGTGATGCCAAAAGGGGGAGAGATGTGAAGATGTAATGTCCTTAGCCAGCCCTGGAAATTGAAGACTTGACTCTTGAGGAATCCATTGAGTCTGAGAGACTCAGAAGAAAGCGGATACTTGGGATACTTGACCAGAGTGTTCATGAGGCCAAACTACGGACACTTGGGATACTTGACCAGAGTGTTCATGAGACCAAACTACAAAAGGAAAAGGAAGAGAGACAAAAGGAGAGAGAGAGGAAAAAGAAACAAAAATCCTGAACCCCCAATCCTTCTTCATGCATACTTTCATACTTGCCTAGTATATGCTCTTTACTTGTATATGTATGCTCTGACTTGTAACTTATGTTTATCAATAATATTTGTCTAAGTTACTTGTTCTTATCTATTGCTTTTAATCTTTTGCTAAATCCTTCCTTATGAACATAATCGATAAAATTAAGTTTGTCATCATCAAAAAGGGGGAGAATGTTAGAATCTTAAGTTTTGATGAAGACTAAAATATAAAAGATTAGACCAAGTGCTTAGGAAGCAATAGGATAACATAGGATCCCAAGTAAGAGTGCAACCGGATGTGGACTTACTTCCGGATAGACTAGGACTTGGGCTCGCGGATGAATGTTTCATCCCCCAGCGGCAGCAAGTAATTTCCTAGAGATTTAACTTAGTCCATGAACGCTAGATATACAAAACCTAAGACTAAGCTATGATTCAACCGGAAGTGAAGTTGCTTC
Source organism: Mimosa pudica (assembly GCA_029929735.1). Lineage (NCBI taxonomy): Eukaryota > Viridiplantae > Streptophyta > Magnoliopsida > Fabales > Fabaceae > Mimosa > Mimosa pudica. The sequence continues at coordinate 1,225,253 of JAKELP010000039.1, read as the reverse complement.
CTGTTAAACTTAGACTGACGCAGACTGATAAGATAGATATCACCCCAAGCGTCAGTAAGTTCACGTCGTCAAGTAAAAATGCTTCCTGTTAGACTTAGACTGGCACAGACTGATAAAATAGAATACCCCAAGCGTCAGTGAAAAAGCCACGTCAAGTGAAATAGCTTCCTGATAGATCTTGACTGGCGCAGACTGATAGAATAGATATAACCCTAAGCGTCAGTGAGTTTACCTCGTCAAGTGAAAGTGCTTCCGATAGCTTAGTGACTAGCGCTGACTGTTGGATTGAATAGACACTGAGCGAGAGTGAGTAATAGTGAACAAAATCCTTCATCCAGTGGAATCACTTCCGGATGTAGAAGTGCTTCCTGATGCAAGGAAGACCTCTTAGACTAAGAACACTCCCACTGCATGTGACTATATTTTTTTATACTGTTAGACTAACACTCGTGCAGCACACTCAGTAGAATTGCTTCCGGATGAGAATCTGCTTCCGCAAGCAATCAGAATGTCAGAACGTTAAGAGATGCAGTGTCAGAATGCTTATGTCAGAGCAGAGGTGTCAGGACTACTTTTCAGAGATAAAGCAAGTCAACCCTGCTGTGCATTGATGAAGCATTTAATGGGCAAACGGTAACATGGGAAAAACGGGCATATTCAAACGGCTAGTCCACCTACCAAGAGTTCAAAATGCTTGAAGACTATATAAGGGAACTCAACTTCATTTATGAAGTAATCAATTATCTTTGAATATTCTTGAGAGAAGTTAGAGCGAGAAACTAAGAACATCTTCAAGCATTCAAAGCTGCCCAGAAAAAGCGAAGAGCATTTAACACTTTGAGTGATCTTTTCATCTACTTATTCTGTACTCATTGTAGTTAAGTCTCTTTCTGTTATAAGAGCATTTATTGTACTTAAGTGTGTAACACCATCCGTTCTTTGAGAGAACTTAGTCAGAAAAATCCTTTAAGTGTAAAGGTTAACCCCTTGCTTGGTGTGAGGGGGAGCTAGTTAGAAAGGTTACAAGTAAGCCTGTGTAAAACTTGTTGTAAGGTTGCAAGTGATCCCGTGCAAAACTTGCGGTTGTAAGGTTTCAGGTGAACCCGATTTAAAACCTGAGATATAGTGGAACTCTCGGCCTGGGTGGTTGAGGACTGGACGTAGGTCAGGTAGACCGAACCAGTATAACTCTTGTGTCGTTTAATTTGAGCATTTATTTTTGTAGCACAATTCACCCCCCCCTCTTGTGCATCCATTACGTTCAGATTGCTTTCAGCCTTATCATTAATTCTTCAGTTAAAATGTAATTAGTCATTGTACAAATAGCTTTTGTGGTTGATTACATTATCTGAAATTATTGATTGTTGAGTTACGGATTTTTGTTTCTTTCTTAGCTTTGACCGAATAGCTATGGGTGGTTTGAATTGTTATCAATTCTTTATTCTCTTGCTCTTTTGTTTGAACTTGGAATATCCTATGTTGGCCGACTCTTGATACTACCTATGTTTGTTGATGGGTAGAATTTTGATTCTTTCATCTATCTTTGAATTGTTACAATTTTCTGTTCTGCATTGTGATGATAATGAGAATCTTTAGTTTCTCTCCTTTTGTGTTTGGTTTTGTAGAAAAGAAATGAATTATGGGTGTAGTTTTCAATTATTCTATTTCCAATTGTTTCATGCTTTAACTTGCCAAATATATATTAGTGATTGGTGTTGTCGGTTAAATTTAATTGAGATACTTATATTGTTTTGATAATGTATTTTATGGTGCATATTTAATCAATTAGGTTTTAATTCTTGAAAGGAACTGAATCATGTGTCATAATTGGGTCTAAATGGTTTTTAGATGGATTCAATGTCAAAATAATGGTGGATGATAATTTTTCTTGTTATTGTTACATTTGTTTTTAGAAAGTGGAAGGGATATTGTAAATATGTTGAATATTTATTTCTGAACTTGTTCTGGTTTTTTTTGCATTCATTTAGATTAGTTAAAATGTGCATGAAAATAAATTGTTAGTTGAAAATGACTTGCTTTGTTTGTTTCAATATGAACATGATTTTTCCTGTTATAAATGGTGCAATTTGTGATGTTGATTTGAGTGGAAAATGATTGATTTATGTTGGACTTTAATGTGGTTATGAGAGGTGATTGCCAAGATTCTTAAAAGTAATCAAGAAAATAATGTTAATCGATATATTTGAAATTCAGAATTTCTATAATGGATTAGTTACCTAGTTTGCCTTGTGTATCATGAATGTGAATTTGTATGATGAGAATTCTATGTTTTGGTAACTTTGCTATTGATTTATTGATAATGATAATTGAATAAATTGTTATTGTTTCTTTTGTTCATTTAATTATGGTATTAGAATCAAATCATGATTCATAATGTAATTATGTTCAATTAAAGTTGGCTAATAGCTAGTGACACCTTGAGAAACAAAAAGTTGATAAATCAGGTTATATATGAGTAAAAAAAAACAAAAAATGATCCAAAAGGGGTTGGGTAGCGTCAAGTTTATTAGAAGCGAGAGAGGCTCTGAATACATATATCGTATGAGAAAATTTATTAATTCACTATTATTACATGGTGTAATAATAGGAAACGATGATGAATTATGTCTCAAGCATGGAAAAGAAAAGAAGAAAGTTCAGCGTGTATTATTGAAGAATTATTGGCTGGAGCCCAGGTAGCGGGTTATTTTAGTCATAAAAAAATAGCATGCTATGATTGATTATAAATTTTAAAATTGTCTCAGATTTTGATAGGGTTTATTTCCGCATTTATATTTATGGTGGAGTACTCCAGGCATGAGGAGGGTCGCTCCCCCCATGTCATATTGCTGAATTTATTTTTCTTAGAAAATCCTGTCAGGTGTTGCCTACTACGAACGGCAAAAATATTGCTAGTAGTAGTTGGTGGTGCAATAGGCACATGCAATAAAATATTCTACCTGTAACAAATATATTGTTAAGGTAGGGGCCCTGTATGAGTGTTATACTAACGGTAGTATGGTACCAACAGGTAGCGTCACTATCATTATCTGAGCAGGTTTAAAAGATATATGAATGAAATAAAAAGATATATGAATGAAATAAATTGCTATTGGGATTCTTTGAATCTCACCCGTTTTTCAAAATGTTTTTCACAGAGATGCAGGAGAAGTTTAATTTGAGTAGCAGAGAAGCTTGCTAGGCCCTATGAATTATAGAAATAAATATATTGTTGTAATTTGATTTTGTTGTATCATTATGTAATAAGCTAAACGCTTGTGATATACATAAGTAAGAAGCTATCACCTGGGATAGCCAATTTGTATTAATTGTAATAATAATAGGTGTATTTATTTAGATAATTAAAATAAGGTTTTAGATAAGATTGACTAATTAAGGAACTTGATAGAATTAAGTATTAGATTTAAATTTAGTCATTTAATAAATTTATATCCACATGAATTTTCATAACTATATGATTTATTTATTGAAGCTTATTTTACAAAAGAAAGATTTTAAATATTTTTACATAAGAAGAATTATTTATTTATCTTTCAAAAAAAAAATTTATTCATATTTTTGGGTTTCCAATGACATAATTGTGGTATAAATTGATTAAATCGCTTATATATATTAAGAAAAATCTAGGTGTTACATTGTATATGTTCATGAATCAACATATCTATTTGGTTGCGATGAATCAACATCTCTTATTTGCACGGGAGCCTTAACTAACTTTGGTATGTACCGGAAGTTATCAAATCAGGAATTTCAATAAAAAATCAGGGAAAAAAGAAAGTCAAACTTGAAAAGTCTGAAAAGGAACATCGAATAACTTGTTGAGCTCTTAATTTTGACTTTTTTTTACCAACATTGATAATTGATAGCCACCTTGCACGTGTTCTCAAATTCACTTTTATTTTTTTTTTGAATCATTTCCAACTTAATATGTATTTATTTTTATTCGAAATTTGATAATAGTCAGGGTAGCATATACATTTATCATTTCCTCACCTAAGTGTGTGTGTGTGTGTGAGATTGCTTGATTCTAAATAAATAAATATATGTTTAACGAATTAGCTTGGTATCTTAAGCAATTGTTGGAGTTCAATTTTTTCAACTGAAATTGGAGTTCAATTTACTCAAACAAAAGTTACTTGCATTATCAAGTGGCTTGAGAATCACAACTAAGTATAGGATTATACCTAACCTACTGGGGAAGATTTGGATCCTTCAGAAAACATGCCAACCATTGTCTAATCTACTAGAATATTTGTGACGTCTCATTAATTATACAAGAGCTAAAGCTGAATAGTTATTTGATTTGGATAACTTTGTCCCGATGAACAGCACTTATGTCAAAAGAATTTTTATAACCCTATAATTGACAGTTCGATCACATTTTCAGTACCTTACACCTAATAACACATTTTCGATCACATTAATAAAGTTGTTCATTATTAGTTAGGGAGTTTTATAGCTACAAGGTGAAAAAATATTAATTTTATATGGCAAAGAGATATTGTAAAACATATAAATGTCGTTATAATAAGCAAAGAATGAAGTACATGCATATTTATGAAATACAAAATATGTAAAGGAAAACCATAAAAAAAAGTTTAAGGTGCACAACAAACACCTTGAATTTTATGCATTCAGCATGGGTCTGTTTGGCTGTCAAGGAAATGAAGGAAAGAAAGTGAAGTACGAAAAATATTGACTTTTTAGTAATTTGCATATATTTCTACGTTCATAAGATTTCTTTTTTTTATTTCACACCTTCCTGAGACTCACAAACTTTACTTTCATATCATTATCTCTACTTTCTATATTCACTCTTTCACTTTCCATTACTTCACTTTCCTTCGTATAACCAAACGGGCCCTAGTGATTTGATGTTCATCCAACATCTTATATTATTTCTTAATTGATTGTTCATCCAACTTGGTTAAAGATAGGTGCCTCAAATACTGGTATCAGAGCCAGAAGGAGAGGTAGAGATGTGTTGATTAACTTCGTTTTACTATTATGGGGTAAAAAAAAAGAATATTTTCTGTTTCTTTTAACGGCGATATTGCTTAGCTATTATATGTGAGTCCTTCCATGGGATGTTTTAGATCGTAAGTCCGAAAGGTCGGCAGATATGTACCTCATGCTGTAGCATATAATAACGGAAGAAATATCGGTCCGGCTAAAAGAAATCTTTCTGTAAAGTTGTCTGTTTTAGAAGTTACTATTTAAATTTTCGTTTTAACCCCTATGCAGGTACCTACCCCATAATAGTAAAATTATTTTAATCTTCATACCCCTACTAATCCGGAAGGTGATGATACTAAGGACAGGGAGTACTTCAATTATTGAAATTTTCTGTCGTTTTTCTGTCTTGACGTACTGTTTCTTTCCCACTCTCACTACTTTACAGCTTTGTTTCTACTGTTTCTGTCCTTTACATTCCTTTTACTTTATTTCTGTCCCCCTCACTCTATGGCTTCCTTTTTCCGCTCCTTTTCTTCTAAATTCGGGAGTTCTTCCTCCTCTTCCTCCATAAACAGTGAGGATCCGTCCTCAAACAGAAACCAAGTCTTCAAAGAAGAAATCTCCTTTAATTTGAAGATATAAACCAAAACATTGACAATTGGGTCTTACCCACAATCTCCATTGACTCTCTCTATCAACCACAAGATAAGACCTGGTTCTCTGCATCTGATCACGTCATCAGAACTGTAGAAGAATCAGTCTCTATTCTTCCAGATAAACAGGACTTCTATCTTCTTTCTCCAAAATCAATAGAAAGACATAAGAAGAAGTACAGTTTTCTGCACATAGGGAGTGTCCAAATTGCCATCAAACCACTAATCAGAAGAGGCTTAAATGTCTCAGCCTTAGTGTGTTTATTGGACAATAGACATAACAACTTTGCTGATTCACTGCTCGCCGCAACTGAATTTGGCCTTCATGATGGACCCGTCTTCTTTAATTGCTTTCCTGATAGGTTAGTAAATTTAGGAGATGAACATATTCATGAAGTGTTGAAACTGAAACTCAAATTGTATGGCCTAGATATGAAACCGGGATCCATACCTGCAACTCTTACATATAGGGTGCACTATAAGGTCTCAAACTCCTCAAAATCGTTGGCCAAACAATTCCCCACGACAGGAGAAACAGTGATATATCTGACAGACCCTTCACATGTTAACCTGTCGGTCCCCAAAACTATCATGTGGAAAGACGTCTTGTTACCAGATGACTGGACGTTAGAAAGGGTTTCCAGACCCACTCCACCTCCATTAGTAAGTCAGGTGAGTAGAATAACTCACACCACTGATGGAACTGTAAAATTGTCATTTGATCGACCAAGAAGGTCTGTTTCCTCTAGTTATGGGTCTAACTTAGGTTATGAAGACTGTAGATCCCAATTAGAGTCTGCTAGGCATTCTTGTTCATCCTCTAGGCTGCCATCTCATGTTTATTCCAGACCTCCGTCTGTTATTTACATGTCGGCACCGCCTCAAACTGTTAGAAATGTTCCCCCACAGGTAGTTCCTTCTCAAGCCAGTGTCTCAATTCATGGAGTGGATAATACCACAAACATTCCGCAACCGAGTTATGAGAGGACTGAAGACGCAAGTCTACCACAGTCCCCTACCTACTCATCCATGAATGTGGGAGAACCTTTTGAGTCTCTTACCATAAACGATGGAGAACCATATCCAAGCATAAACTTTTTGGAAAAGCAGTTCTCTATTGACAAGCATGCCCTTTGAAAAGATTTCTATTCTGAGGAAAACAAACCCAAGAAACTCTGGTTCTTAGCCAATTTCAAAGGAAATAATAGACAGTCTGTCCAAGATAAGTTCTATGAATTCCTAGAAGAGGTAGAAGAAAACATTCCATTCTTTGACTGGTTCGGTGCCTATGCACAAAAGCAAGGAATTGAATATCCATTCCCCAAAAGTATAAACATGACCAAACAGGAATGGAAATTGCCTGATGGATCCACAGCATCTTCTCTATTGCCTCCCCCAAAAACTGTCCAATTGACGCAATTAATGGATGACCAAAATCAAACTTTAATAGCATCTCCATTTAAATTCAAAAACACTAGTAAACCCATTGACTCCATAGATATTAAAAACCTTTCCGAACAAAATAATTATACCAACAGATATTTACAAACTTTGGGTAGTTATATTGTTCAAAAGGCAGTACCACCCACAACGATAACAACAGGTAGTAAAACGAAGAAGCGTATCTTCTTTCTTCATTAAAATAATAGTAAAATTATTTTAATCTTCATACCCCTACTAATCCGGAAGGTGATGATACTAAGGACAGGGAGTACTTCAATTATTGAAATTTTCTGTCGTTTTTCTGTCTTGCCGTATTGTTTCTTTCCCACTCTCACTACTTTACAGCTTTGTTTCTACTGTTTCTGTCCTTTACATTCCTTTTACTTTATTTCTGTCCCCCTCACTCTATGCCTTCCTTTTTCCGCTCCTTTTCTTCTAAATTCGGGAGTTCATCCTCCTCTTCCTCCATAAACAGTGAGGATCCGTCCTCAAACAGAAACCAAGTCTTCAAAGAAGAAATCTCCTTTGAAGATATAAACCAAAACATTGACAATTGGGTCTTACCCACAATCTCCATTGACTCTCTCTATCAACCACAAGATAAGACCTGGTTCTCTGCATCTGATCACGTCATCAGAACTGTAGAAGAATCAGTCTCTATTCTTCCAGATAAACAGGACTTCTATCTTCTTTCTCCAAAATCAATAGAAAGACATAAGAAGAAGTACAGTTTTCTGCATATAGGGAGTGTCCAAATTGCCATCAAACCACTAATCAGAAGAGGCTTAAATGTCTCAGCCTTAGTGTGTTTATTGGACAATAGACATAACAACTTTGCTGATTCACTGCTCGCCGCAGCTGAATTTGGCCTTCATGATGGACCCGTCTTCTTTAATTGCTTTCCTGATAGGTTAGTAAATTTAGGAGATGAACATATTCATGAAGTGTTGAAACTGAAACTCAAATTGCATGGCCTAGATATGAAACCGTGATCCATACCTGCAACTCTTACATATAGGGTGCACTATAAGGTCTCAAACTCCTCAAAATCGTTGGCCAAACAATTCCCCACGACAGGAGAAACAGTGATATATCTGACAGACCCTTCACATGTTAACCTGTCGGTCCCCAAAACTATCATGTGGAAAGACGTCTTGTTACCAGATGACTGGACGTTAGAAAGGGTTTCCAGACCCACTCCACCTCCAACAGTAAGTCAGGTGAGTAGAATAACTCACACCACTGACGGAACTGTAAAATTGTCATTTGATCGACCAAGAAGGTTTGTTTCCTCTAGTTATGGGTCTAACTTAGGTTATAAAGACTGTAGATCCCAATTAGACTCTGCTAGGCATTCTTGTTCATCCTCTAGGCCGCCATCTCATGTTTATTCCAGACCTCCGTCTGTTATTTACATGCCGGCACCGCCTCAAACTGTTAGAAATGTTCCCCCACAGGTAGTTCCTTCTCAAGCCAGTGTCTCAATTCATGGAGTGGATAATACCACAAACATTCCGCAACCGAGTTATGAGAGGACTGAAGACGCAAGTCTACCACAGTCCCCTACCTACTCATCCATGAATGTGGTCCCTTTTGAGTCTCTTACCATAAACGATGGAGAACCGTATCCAAGCATAAACTTTTTGGAAAAGCAGTTCTCTATTGACAAGCATGCCCTTAGAAAAGATTTCTATTCTGAGGAAAACAAACCCAAGAAACTCTGGTTCTTAGCCAATTTCAAAGGAAATAATAGACAGTCTGTCCAAGATAAGTTCTATGAATTCCTAGAAGAGGTAGAAGAAAACATTCCATTCTTTGACTGGTTCGGTGCCTATGCACAAAAGCAAGGTATTGAATATCCATTCCCCAAAAGTATAAACATGACCAAACAGGAATGGAAATTGCCTGATGGATCCACAACATCTTCTCTATTGCCTCCCCCAAAAACTGTCCAATTGACGCAATTAAAGGATGACCAAAATCAACCTTTAATAGCATCTCCATTTAAATTCAAAAACACTAGTAAACCCATTGACTCCATAGATATTAAAAACCTTTGCGAACAAAATAATTATACCAACAGATATTTACAAACTTTGGGTAGTTATATTGTTCAAAAGGCAGTACCACCCACAACGATAACAAAACCACCACCTGTATTTGAGGCACCTATCTTTAAACCATTTGAGGTAGGACCGAAACTCAGGTCAGAATTTCTAGGATATAAGACTAATTTACAGAGAAAAATTGAGCAAAAAATGGAACAGCTCAGCAGTCTCCAGTCTGCAGTAATCCCAGAAACTCCTCAAGGAGAAGTCTCTTCAACATCCCAACAGGTGATGAATATTGAAGAAAATTCTCAGTCTTCAGAATCTGAAACCAGATCATCTGATCTTCAGATTAACAATCAGAATTGGAAAACCCCTACTAGGCTTTACTATCCCAGGGCATCGCCGCCTGATATATTGCTTGAAGAAAGGGTAACCCAAAACTTCAAATCATTCAGCGCTGACCATATCTACGAATGGAACATAGATGGGCAAAGTGAGACCAGCATTTTGCAAATTCTCCAACAAATGACAATGTTTAGTACGGCATATCAAACTGCAAATGATGCTTCAGATGAGGCTATCACTAATCTATTAATTGCCGGGTTTTCTGGTCAATTAAAATGTTGGTGGGACAATTATCTTTCATCTGAAGAAAAACATGTCATACTAACCTCTGTCAAGACTGAACCAGATGGTACTCCAATCTTACATGAGGGGAGTAGCATTCCTGATTCAGTTAATACATTGATTTTTACAATCATTAAACACTTTGTTGGAGATCCATCTCTCTGGAAAGATAGGTCGGCAGAACTCCTTTCAAATCTTAAGTGCAGAACTTTATCTGATTTCAGATGGTATAGGGATAAATTTCTGCAAAGAGTCCTCACAAGAGATGATGCCAATCAACCTTTTTGGAAAGAAAAATTTCTAGTTGGATTGCCTAAATCATTGGGCGATAAAATTAGAGAAAAATTAAGAAATCAAAACGATGGCAACATCCCTTATGAACGATTGACATATGGGCAGTTAGTATCTCACGTACAAAGGACTGCACTAAAGATTTGCCAGGATGATAAGATCCAGAAACAGCTTGCAAAAGAGAAAGCCACAAGCAATAAGGAATTGGGCACTTTTTGTGAACAATTCGGCTTTCCAGCCTTCAAGAAGTCCAGACCATCCAAACCCAAACATAAACAGTTTAGGCAGTATAAACCAGCCTACCATAAACCAAGAAAACCCTTTAGGAAAGCCCCTAGGGAACAAGATAAACAATCTAACTTAGTAGCTGCAAAACCCCAGAAACAGGTGGCTTCAATTGCGTCCTCCAAAGCAATTGTGCCACACCAAAACACTCAGGTTCAATCTGAATAATATTCCTTGTACATCTCTGTTTCTTGATGAAAGGAGTAGTATTCCTTTGACCCTGAGTGTTTTGGTGTGGCACAATTGCTTTGGAGGACGCAATTGAAGCCACCTGTTTCTGGGGTTTTGCAGCTACTAAGTCAGATTGTTTATCTGTTTTTGTGACAATCTCACCATAAGTAACTGCTGGGATTTGTTTTTTAGCCAGGTCTATAGCAATGGATTCCAAAGTCAATTTTCTGGCTATTGTTTCTTGGGTAGATGACCCAGGAAGAGTTGATTGTGGTTTCTGAGTTGGGGTTGGTGACCCCTCTGTTTGTTTCTGGGATGGGGTGGATGACCCCGAAGGTTTTGATTCCTTCAGACTTGCAAAATAATCCATCAATTCTGCAGGAATCGGAGCCAATGGTCTTTCTGTTTTTGGAATTTGGAAGAAATTTTGTTGAAGAAGCTCATGGAGTTCTACAGCAGACATCTCCCTGGGTGATTCTGGTTTCTGAGCATCTTGAAAGATGTCCATTTTTTGTTTCTGTTTTTCATCTGGGGCTTTTTTCTTTTTAGGCATGATTATAGGCCCTGCAAAAATTCTCTTGTGAGAAAGTCTGGAAGAGAGTTTGAAGAACCTTTAATGAATTCAATGTCAAAGTCAAAAATGCATAAAATAGCTTGCCATCTAGCAAAAACTTGTTTTGATGCAAGATTTTTAACATCCTTTTCTAAAACATCTTTTGCTGATTTACAATCAATGCGAAGTAAAAACTTTTGATTGAGTAAATCAGATTGAAATTTGGAAATGCACAATACAATTGCCAAAATTTCTTTTTTGATCGTGGAATAGTTTTGCTGAGTACTATTCCAATGTTTAGAAGTGAAGGAGACATTTTTTTCTTGATTATCTATCCTTTGCATAAGGATCCCACCATAGCCGAGATCAGAAGCATCGGTTTGGACAATCTTGAAAGCAAGAGGATTTGGAAGGCTAAGACAAGGAAGTTGCTTAACCTGGGACTTGATTTTTTGGACAATGTTGGTATGAACATCTGTCCATGGAGGAGGATTTTGTTCAAGACGCTGGTGTAGCGGCTTAATGAAGTTGCTAAGTTGTGGAATGAAGTCAGCAACATAGTTTAGACAACCCAGAAACCTTTGAAGTTGGTTCTTTTCAAGGATCTGGTCTGGGAATTTGTCCGCAAACTGGATGGCCCTGTCAATTGGGGTAATGGATCCTTGACTAATCCAATGCCCAAGAAATCGGACTCTAGTCTGAAACAGACTGATTTTCGGCTTTGAGACTACTAAACCGTTAGTTTCTGCAATCTTCATGAAAGAGTTTATATGTTTAAAATGTTGATCTATAGACTGAGAATAAACCAATACATCATCAATGTATACAATAATATATTGGCTATAATCATTAAAGATCTCATTCATGATTCTCTGGAATTCTGATGGAGCATTTTTTAGTCCAAAAGGCATAACATTCCACTCATACTGCCCGAAAGGGACTGTAAAAGCAGTTTTATACCTATCCTTTTCAGAAATTTGAATCTGCCAGAACCCAGATTTCATGTCAAACTTTGAGAAGATTTTTGCAGAATACAAACGTTTTAATAAGTCAGATTTGTTAAGTATGAGATACCTAATCCATCTTAAAGCCGTATTCAGAGGTTTATAGTTTATGACAAGTCTAGGAGTCCCTCGTTCAATTTCAGCATTTTTATTGACATAAAAGGCTGCACAAGACCAAGGACTTCTAGATTTGCGTATGAGACTTTTATCCAAAAGTTCCTGTATTTCTGTCTTACAGGTTTCCAGCAATTTGGAGGTCATTTGGATAGGCCTGGATTTTGTTGGGATTTGTGTTTCTGAAAAGGTTGATTCATAAGGCAGATCAACTACATGTTTTTTACGATTCCAGAAGGCATTAGGAAGATCCGAACAGATTGTTCGGTGGATCTTCTCCAAGCAATCTTGGATTCGGGTTTTGACCTGTGGTTGCTCTATCTGTGATTCTATGTGTTTGAATGAAATTTCTTCCTTCAGAAAGTTTATTTGGTTTTGTTTTGAAGAAAGTAAATTTAACTCTTTGATTTTTGATCCCAAAAAAAACATTCATGATCAACCCAATATCATTTCAAGGACCATGCAAGGGTTTAATGACAGTTATAAATAATGGTGTTTTGATGGCTCCTAAGGGTCCGATAACTGAAAGATGGATCAGTTTCCAGTATGTTGATTATCTCAATGTCTTTGGTTGCGTATTACATAGTCAGGGCTCGACTGCTTGGAATGAAAACGATTGCAAAAATAACCACAATTGCCAACATCTAGCTACGGTATGATCTTTTACTTTCTTTTGCATAAAAAGTGTCAACCCAGTTCTAGTCCCCACTTAGTGAGAGTGTTGGGAAAGGGAATATACTATGCAGCCTAGCCCTTGTTTTTTTGCAGAGTGTCTGGTTCAAACTTAAGACCTCAAACCTCTGCTTTTTCTTTTATTTGCATAAATGAAATATATTTTAATGGAGAAAATATATGTTGCTCTTCAATTTACTCTTTTTGATGCAAGCTATGAAATTGAAACTAGTGATAAGAGATAGATATTGTTTGTACATTTCAAACTTTTTTCGATTTCTTTCACTACTTCTCTCTCTTGAAATATCTTCTCTGATCTAAAAGGAATTAATAAATAAAAATATAGGGGTAATTAATTAGAGGTCCCCCACAAGGGAGTTAATACTGGAAAAATCCCAAAAGTTGAAAATATTAATGTAGGGTCCCAAGGGACCTCACATTAATATATTTGAAATGTGAAAAGACAGTTTTGCCCCTAGCCTTAAAAAAAATTTACCCTCCTCCCTCACCCACCCCCTCCCCCCTCCTCCAGCCCGCCCCCACCCCCACCCTCCAGGCCGCCCCCCCACCCCCACTCCAGTCCCCCCCACCCCCTTCCCTCCCCTGCCCCCCCACCCCCAGCCTCCCCCTCCCCCTGCCCCCCCTCCCCCTTCGGCCCCCACCCCTACCCCCAGCCTCCTCCCCCTTCGGCCCCCACCCCCACCCCCTCTCCCCTCCCCCTTCGGCCCCCACCCCCACCCCCTCTCCCCTCCCCCTTCGGCCCCCCACCCCCATCCCCTCTCCCCTCCCCCTTCGGCCCCCACCCCCAGCCTCCCCCTACCCCTGCCCCCCCTCCCCCTTCGGCCCCCACCCCTACCCCCAGCCCCCTCCCCCTTCGGCCCCCACCCCCAGCCCTACGGGGGAAATATTTCTAACTGTATGCAAATATTTAACATCTTGCCACCACAAAAAAAAGTTGCACATGTTAAGTGGAAGTTGCACTAACTCCGTGCAAAATATTTTTTAAATAAAAAGCTGTAGTAGCTTAGTGATTATGAAGATTGGAAACCCAACATCTTTTGTTAATAAAAAAAAATATATACAAGATTGCAAAGAAGAAGTGTGTGTAGTAACAAAAAGATCGCCATTATAAAAAGACGAGAGAAAATTACAAATAAAGATGTACCAATGTATAACTTTTGTTTATAGGCTTTCGAACGATCTAGACTAATCTCCAAACAATGAAGACTGACTTAAGGAGTTACCGATACATCAATAAGGTTATAATGAGAATATGTATTTTCTATAACCATTATGAATTTATGACATAATAATGTCAAAATGTTGATTAAACCCTTCAATGTGAGAGGTAATTTTAAGAGTCCATTTTGATTATCAACGTTCACATTTCATATAACCAATTTATAGCACAATAAATCTTTTCAATTTTCAAATTATCTTTAATGATGTTCCATCAACCATAAAAATATGTTTGAGATGGTGGAGATAAAAAAGGATGTTTATGGTGTTATAGTGAAAACATGATATATTAACTAATATACCTAATATATTTAATCATATTAAATTAGATAAATGTATGTTATACTTATGATGAAATGAAGTATTTTTAAATGAAGGGAGACAAAATTCTTCTCCGTGTTTCTACAACACATCATGACATCATGGGTCCAGATACATAAATGTCTCGCAAATTTGCACTCAAAATTACTCTTATAGTTATTTTAGGTTCAAATATTTCTTTGATTTTTAAAACATAATAGTATTGCTCTATCCCATAAAAAATCAACATTTGTTGTTAAAAAATTTGATATTAACCATTTTTAAGTTCTCCCTCAACTTCTAGAAAAACTATTCATCTAATTTGTCTAGTTTAAGGATATTAGTTGAATTGACTAAAATCATGTGATATAAGAAAACACCCTAATTAATTGCTTTTATTCTCACCCCCAACTTACATGTTCATTATTGAAGAATAACAATATAATATTTTGAGAAGTTGTTGTGCGAAATTTGAAAGAGATTTTATATTTATGAATAAGCCCTCATTAGAGGGAGTATATTAAAAATAAAGGTTAACAGCAAAATTACTCCATTTTCATACTTCTAGAGCAATATTGCTCAAAAAATTTTAAAATAAATTATAGTTGCTAGTGAAAACTTTTTCGGCCTATTAGATAAGCTAATCAAAAGGCCCTCTAATACCAAACATGGTCGTCATCAATGTGTCAACGAGGCGGTCAAAGACATCGTGGTGATCAACTTCCCGCTCTATATAATTGTCATGGACATCACATTCCCTCCTCCCATTCCACTCTTTAAACTCTCATCACTATATTCACAAATTACATTTTGATCCGTTTTGGGAATACTCTGCTTCTGATTTCACATGGAATATTGTGTGTACAAGAATCCCAATGAACCCATTGAAGAACGTATCAAAGACCTTCTTTCCCAAATGACTCTAAGGGAAAAGATTGGTCAGATGACACAAATAGAGCGTCGTGTTGCAACCCCTTCTGCCATCAAAGACTTCTCCATTGGTACTTTCTTCCCTTTTCTCTCACCTTTTTCTCCTACAGGAATTGAAGATTATTGAGACCATGGGCACTAGCAATGCTTCTAATATTTGCCTCTCTTTTTTTCAATTGCACAATTCCTTGAGGTTTAAAACAAGGAAATTAATACAAGACAAGTTTCTCACAATGAGTTGTTAATAGTGTTTTTCAATTGTTACAAGTGCCATTTTCACTTAACAAAGTTGCATTAACAAATTCACTAGACCCTTCATCCATGAGTTCAACTAGAGAAAGTGTTGAGCATTCACTCATTTACTAGTGTTCTACCCATGAGAGAAGCACACTAACTAGTTGGTTTTAGTTGTCGTGCTACTAAGTTATGTTGGGTGAAATATACTCGTGTGGATAGAAAAATAATTTGCATGTCAATTCCAGGGACCACACGTACAGACCTAATTTAATAATGAGTAAAACCCTACCCTTAGACCATGAGTGTGTACCCAACTCCCTTTCTAAAATTTTCATATTAAACAATAGCAATGCATTGGGACTGAGTTATCATATAATGAGTCTTTTACTTCACCTCATTGCAATTATTTCTTCTTTTCTTTTTGTTTGAAGGGAGCATGCTCAGTTGTGGAGGAAGTGGACCATTTGAAAATGCAATGGCGTCGGATTGGGCAGATATGGTGGATGCATTTCAAAGTTCAGCTCTGGAGTCACGATTAAGTATACCACTCATATATGGGATCGATGCTGTTCATGGGAATAATAGTATATATGGATCCACTATATTCCCCCACAATATTGGCCTCGGAGCTACTAGGTCAATGCTTATTTTCCTCTAAATAAACTTAAGTCATTAGAGTACTACTATGTCACAAAAATTCTGTGAGGTTTCTTTAAAAGAGGGACTCTATAGCATTGGTTACCCTTCCCAATGACTAAGTTTTGGGGTGTGAGACACTCCACTCCATCTTCAATACTCCCTTAAGTTAAAATAAATGGTGTTTGATGTTCTTTACAAAGACCATATTTGCTTACTTTACAAGGTTCACTTAATGGCTACCACAGTCCTATAATTATAACATCACTTTAACTTTTTTTTTAAAAAAAATTAAAGATGCATGCAAAATAATTTACTTCAAATTGTCTATATTATATTTTTTTCTCAAAACTAATTTAGTGTACATATAAATTAACCTATAATATAATTATATTTAGCAAACGTGCAAACATTAAAATACTTTTGTGGTCTAATTTGCTTTCTTAACTTAAAAAAAAAGTCAAAGTGATATTATATTTGATCAAAGGGGCTACTAAAGCTTTGTGTTCCATTGCTCTTGTTGTTAATTTTTCCATTTCTTGCTGCTGTTGTGTTTGTAGAGATGAAGATTTAGCTCAAAGAATTGGGGCTGCAACGGCACTTGAAGTTAGAGCAAGTGGAATTCACTATACGTTTTCCCCATGTGTTGCTGTAAGGCACCATAATTAAAAGAATATATATGTTTGTACAGTTGCAATTCTTGACATAGTGGGAATTCCTTTATATATTTAATTCTTCTTTGTTTCCAATAGTGGAATTCACTTTTTCCTATCAGTGGATAATGGTAGATAAATGATCATGGTTAACTAATTTTTGTCTTAAACCATATTTGTTTCACTATCCCCTTTAATGTTTGTACAAATGATCGATAAATTAAAGCACATCTCACTTGAATGGACTAATAATGGACAGGTATGTAGAGATCCCAGGTGGGGAAGATTCTATGAGGGTTATAGCGAAGATACTGGCATAGTTAGAAAGATGACCTCTATAGTTTCAGGCTTGCAGGGCCAGCCTCCTAAAGAACATCCACATGGTTATCCTTTTGTGGGAGGAAGGTAGAAAGAAATCATTATACAATAATTGATTGAGATTTAGGAGTATGTTTTTTTATAATATGAATTATAAATTATATTGACCGTTGACAGCATGGCTCCATCTTTTCTGCTTTTTTTTTCTCTGTTTTAATTTGATGTGTGGTCAATTCATGACTTTTCCAAGAAACTTTCCATGGAAATAATGACAATTATAAAATACAAGGTACCATACCAACTACAATTTATATTGGTCGTCCTTGACTTCAAGTTGACTACGTTTGTTTTTCTTATTTCATTTCATTTCAATTTCTTATTCGATTTGTAAATTTCAGTATAGTCATTTGATTTTACCAAAATTGTCTCATTCCTAGAAATGAAATTTTCCATTTTCAAACTTCTTTTTGTTTGAAGCAGATCTTCTCGGTATTTTTTTTTTCTTCAAGAAACAAATTTGATCCATTGATTGTGATAAAGAATTTTTTTTTTCAATTATGGAAGCTGATCTCCTTATTATTCTATATGGATATGAAATCTTATTAAAAAGCTATTTGATGTGTCTTTTTCTTATTATTCAGATTGGTTGGACAAATAGCTAGGATGTATGCTTTTGAGGGATAATAAACCAAATATTGTTGAGAGAAACTGAACCCCTCTTTTTGTTACCTCTACGGTTAAAATTTACAATGCTTCCAAAGTCTCTATGTCAATCTTTATTTTTATTTTCACATTCCCCATTTGAACACTCAGCTACTTTATTATACAGATTCTGGCTAAGACTACAGCGTTATGGAAAACTATCATCAAACTAGTGGTCATATGAGTTTTTTATCAACATTATTTTTATCTTATTCAATTCATAGTATAGTCATTTGATTTTACCAAGATTGACTCATGCCTAGAAAAGAAATTCTTCATTTTCAAACTTTTTGTTGGAAGTATATCTTCTTAGTAATTTTCTTCAGTATGCCTTAGAAACAATGTGAACTATTGATTGTGATAAAGGAACTTTTATCTTTTATAAATGCTAATCCCCTGATTGTCATAAAGAAAATTTTGTCTTTTATAACAGTTAATCTCCTTATAAATAAAATTTTGTCTTCTATAAATACTAAATGGATATGCAATTTTTAAAAGTTATCTGAAGTGTTTTTTTCTAACCATTCAAATTTGATTGGACAAATATAATTTATGCTCCTAAATGACGTTAAGAGAAATGTTGCTGAGAGAAACAACCGAACCCCTTTGTTACCTGCGGTGAAAATTTACATCTCCAAAGTTTCTATGTGAATCTTCATTTTTATTTTTCACATTTCCCATTTAAACGCTCTGCTACTTTATCATACAGATCCTAGCTAAGATTACAGCATTATGGAAAACGCATCAAACCAGGATTTATATTTATCAAAATATTTATCATATATGTCATTAATATTTCAGGAACAATGTCATTGCCTGTGCAAAGCACTTTGTTGGAGATGGAGGCACTGAGAGAGGCAAAAATGAAGGAAATACAATATTATCATATGAAGAGTTAGAAAGAATCCACATGGCTCCTTATTTGGACTGCATTTCACAGGGTGTTTCAACCATTATGGTTTCTTATTCTAGTTGGAATGGACACAAACTCCATTCTCACCGTTACCTCATCACTGAAATTTTAAAGGAAAAGTTAGGTTTTAAGGTAAATTATTGTTGTCAATTATGTTCTGTCTCTTATTCAAAGAGGACAAGACTTCTTCCTATTTTATTCTTTGAAAAATACACTACCTTACTGAAGTCATTTTTCTTTTCCACCTTTTTCACAAGCATTATTTGAATTTGTGTTTAATTTCACACCATTGGCTCTGCAACCATAGGATATTGTAATTTCTGACTGGATGGGAATTGATAAGCTTATTGAACCTTGCGGGTCTGATTACCGAAACTGCATCATGTCAGCTGTTAATGCTGGAATTGACATGGTATAGATCTCCATATGAAAAAACCTTTATCATAGCTAATTATTCTTTTTCTTTTGTTTTTGGAATACACCTTTTGGTCCTTGAACTTTCACTCAATTTTGTATTTGGTCTTTGAACTTTAAAATCGGTGGTTTTTATTCTCGAACGTTCAATCAATTTCGGTTTTAATCCCTGAACTTTAAAATTGGTGGTTTTATACTCTAAACTTTCGGCCAATTTTGGTTTTAGTCTTTAAACTTTTAATCAATTTATGTTTTGATCCCTGAGTTTTTAAGTTTTTTATAAAGCTCAAGGACCAATACCAAAATTGACTAAAAGTTTAGGGACCAAAACCATCAGCTTCAAAGTTAAGGGACCAAAATCAAAATTGATTGACAGTTCAAGGACCAAGACCTAGCTTTAAAGTTTAGGGACTAAAACCAAAATTCAAGTTCAAGGACAAAAAATTGTATTAATCATTTGTTTTTTTACCCTTCATTTTGTTCATCTATCCAAGAAAATGTGCAGATCATGGTGCCTTATAGATTCGAACTGTTAATTGAAGAACTGACCTCCCTTGTAGAATCAGGGGAAGTGCCAATGACCAGAATTGATGATGCTGTTGAGAGTTAATAATTTGCTTCTGGCGTCTTTGAATCTCCTTTTTCTGATAGATCTTTGCTAGATAAAGTTGGTTGTAAGGTATGAGTATGTATCCACTACATTTCCAAATTCTCCTTTTCATGTTTAGGCCTACTTATCATCTCAAGCAATTATCATGTTTCCATATTATCAAACTGAACTCGTTTCACTTGATCTTTTTACCCTTCATTAGGGGACCAAATGTTGTTCCTCCAGTTACACTTGTAGATATCACTGCATTTTGGAAGGGTTCTCAAATTCTGTATATTATTATAAGTCCACATTGAAATATTAAAAGTCATTAAGGGTATGTAAGTTTGAGATTATATATATAAATGTCAAGTTTGTGTAAAATTGTCGGTGTGTGTTAGGTTTGTTTTTCTATCACAAAAGTTTCAATATTTGTTTTTGATGAAAATAATTTATATTAATCAACATGCAAAAGTTTCAATATTGTGTTTTCAAGTATGAGGTTTGTCATATATAAGTATCTTTTGCAAGTTTCCAACAAATGGATCCTTAAATATTTAATTTCCTTAATCAATGATTTTCATTTTTCTCTTGTGTAAACATTTCAATGTGCAAGAATAACCGATAAGGTTCAACTTTTAACTAACTCCGTTTGCTTTTTCATATAAGCTTTACTTTCATTTTATACATACAGAAACTTTAATTAAGCTAGCACAATGTTAATAT
The DNA here is from genome assembly GCA_029929735.1 of Mimosa pudica. NCBI lineage: Eukaryota > Viridiplantae > Streptophyta > Magnoliopsida > Fabales > Fabaceae > Mimosa > Mimosa pudica. The sequence goes on along the minus strand of JAKELP010000039.1, from coordinate 1,204,755 downwards.
GAAAAATTTGACCAAGAATTATCATCATTAATGATATCCGATCCTTCCAAAATGTGTTTATCATACACCATTTATATATGCAGCAACATTGGGAACTTGCACGTGAAGCAATTCGAAAGTCTCTAGTTCTGTTGAAAAATGGGAAGCATGAGGGAAAACCTTTTCTTCCATTAAATAGAAAAGCAAGGAGGATTCTTGTAGCAGGAAGCCATGCAGACAATCTTGGATATCAGTGTGGAGGTTGGACTAAAGATTGGCAAGGACTCAGTGGCCGGATTACAATTGGTACGCCTTTGTTTTTCTTGCATTATACTATAGGACCTAGTTGACTTTTTTGAAAAATCTTAAAAAAAAGCAAAATAAGTTAATTATAAATTGATTTACCTACTTTTTTCTCTTACACTAGTTTATTTTAACTATAAGCTAATGGATAATGTAAAAAGATATTAAATATGTCATTATTTAATAACCTATTTTGCAACCTTAATCTCTCAAAAAAAAGAGTCGATTAGATCTTATATTTAGGACCGGAGGTAGTATTTCATCAAGTTAGTTTATTTCTTGTGTATAATCTAAACACTTATAATCTTGTGTATGTATCCATTCTCATAAACTAAACACAAATGTTTTTTTTTGTTTGTGAAAACTAGTTTATTTCTCATTACGAGTTAGTGATTTTGGTTGATAGGAATTTATTCTGCTGTTAAAATACACAAGTTTTGTGACAAAAAACTGATAATTTTGATTAAATACACTTAATCATTGATTAGACTTCATTTGGATAGTCCTCTCAGACGTTTGAATGGACAACTTCTTCCCCCGGACCAACGTGGTTGTAGAAAATATTTGATTTAATTTATAGACAGCTTCTTCGCTCCTAAACTATGTGGGATCAATATATGTATTAATTAAACAAACTTTCCCTTTTTCCAGGTGGAAATTAAAATGTTCTCCAGACATACATTATTTTCTTAATAAAAATTTATCATATTACTAATTTAGTAAATTTATTTTGGAAATAAAATTTATTTAAATTAAATACTATAAACTATATATATATAGAAATTATATAATTATAAAAATTATATAAATATAATAATAACACTATTTTCGATTTTATTAAACGTTTTTAAAGTATTTCCAAGAAGAAAAAAATATTTGTCAGAAAGTAAAAGCTTAGAATTATAGACAAGTCTCGAACCATTTGGTTTCTTCCATGACAAAAATCTTCTTAAAAATCAAGATGCCATTCATTAAATTCGTCTCATTATTATATTCACTTCCAAAAATACTTACATATTCTAAGAGCACTACATCATCGAAACTCCATCAACTTAAAACTCAGACTTGTTGCTTTCAATCCTACCTAGTTTCAGTTAAAAAAAAAAATCCTACCTAGTTGATGTCTTATTTGAAGTAATTTAGAATTTTTTATGTTATTTTCCTGAAAGTTAACTTCATAATTTGAAAAACAAAAGCCTCTTTTCTATACAATGAGAAAAAAATTGTATATTATTTCCCATGTTTTGATTGGAGTATGATAGTATTTCTCTTTTCTTTGGGCCTGGAAGCTATGTAGGTGTTCATACTTCATACAAAGCGATCATTAGTAAAGCTTAGGGCCAGTGCAAAAAGTTATAAGGGTTTCCGGTTGGGCCAAAAGCCCATTTAAATTTCATGATGACTAAAAAATACAACCTCGTGCAGTTGTCCTGAAAATTTGACATTCAAATTTAAATTTTAATTTTAGTTAATATGAAAAGAATCAAAAGAAAATATATTTACAAAGTAAATGATTTTTTGCCAATATAAGATAAATTATTTTTACTCTCCAATAATATCAAACTTACTTCTTAATTACGCCATACACTCAAGTACTTTTTTTAAACTACAGGTCTAAAAGTAATATTTTCAAATGAATTGATTCAAAATTAAAAAAAATAAAGAAATAGGCACGCCCAAGCTCTTACAAGCTTTGTTTAATAAATTGTTCTTTATCTTTACAGTATAGTCTATTTCAATATTAGAAGAAAATAAAGGATACAATTGAAAATCTATATGATTGTTATATAGCATAATAGGATGTAGCCCAATTGATTTAAATAGTGTCAATTAACTATATGGCTATATAAGCCTATCCCTAATTTCAAAGTCAATTATTAAAGCATATATAACTTAGCTTCTAAAAAACTATGGATTCAATGATGCACATTATACAGATCAAACTTGTTTCGTAGCTATATTTTCTTAATAGTATATGGTTAGTGCTAATGCTAATTTTTCATGCTTTATACCATGTTTTTACTTTTTTATCCTGCACGCTTGCAATATTTAGCTTTTGCTCATTATTTTAGGAACAACACTTTTGGATGCCATTTAGGAAACGGTAGGAGATGATACAGAAATTATTTATGAGCAGAGTCCATCGAAAGAAACCTTAGAAGACAATGACATATCTTTTGCCATTGTAGCGGTTGGTGAAAAACCATATGCTGAGAAATTTGGTGACAATTCTGAGCTCATGATCCCTCTTAATGGACCTAGCATCATTAGTTCAATTGCAGACAAATTCCCAACACTAGTTATTCTAATATCAGGAAGACCATTAGTGTTAGAGCCATGGCTTTTAGAAAACATTGATGCTCTTGTTGCTGCTTGGTTACCTGGTACTGAAGCTCAAGGAATCACTGATATTTTATTTGGGGATTATGACTTTAAGGGCAAGCTTCCAATGACTTGGTTCAGAAGAGTTGAGGATCTTGATCTATCACATAATGGGGTTTGGGTAAATGATCCCTTGTTTCCTTTTGGGTTTGGGTTGACATATACAAAGCACTAAAATTGCATTTTGCTTACACTGAATCATATATAACTATATCTTGATCGAACCTAAAGGCATAAGTAGAACCGATTTGAATTGTGAATGTCGAGCGCGCGCACACACACACTAATTGCATCGAGGTCTTTTCTCTAAATATAACCTTAAATATAATATGACAGTCAAATTTGAGTATTGTTTGGTCAATTTAAGAATAGTTTTTCCAACGTGATGTTTTTCATCCATAAGATTTGTACCCTTTACTAGAAAAATTGAGTTTTATCTACTTAAACAAACCACCAATAGTTATATCATGATATTCTAGTATCCCTTGTTAGATCTTCTGAAGGAATGTGTCTTTTCATTTTTCATTTACTTTAGGAAAGAAGAGTATATTACATTGGAAAATACCACAAAAAGACTCTCAAAATATGTAGAAGACAATTGAATGCAGTGAATTTGGAAAAAGACAATTGGATTACATGATCATAACTACCTGCAAATTTGAAAAAAGACATTTGGATTACATGATAGGAAAAAATTACGGAGATGGAAGAATTTATTTTATCCTCTTTAATATGAAAATTAACCCCTACTTTGCTTATCCTCTCCTATTTTATCTCACGAATCCAGACAAATAAAAAAAATTCATTTTCTCTCATAAATTTCCCCCAAATTTTATTCCAAACCTAAATTTTTAAAATGACAAATGGATTTATGTTATCCAACATTCTTTTTTTTTCAAATTCGTTACATTCAACTATCCTTTACATAATTTGATAGTTTTTTTGTAGTATTGTCATTAATACATTTTTGAAATATAGATATATGTGAGTTTTCATAACTAGTTTAATACTTCAAAAACTATAAACCGTCTATTTTTCTTTTTTTCCTTTCTTATTTTCAATGAAAATGCCTGTGTTAGTGGAACTTTTCAGAAGGACTTGGCTTAAAGAAAAACTAAGGCTATGATGTACATAATTAGATAACAACCATTTACATTATATGGGGAGAACTAAGAGTTGTAAGAACGTAATTATTAGGACAATATATTACTGTAAGGGGCCTGATGATATACTGCACACTTAGGTTGACTCAAGATACTTATTAGACCTGCATCAATTTTAAAAACAAAATATGTATTTTAAAATGCATTTGGATGAATCTTAGTGTTTTGGTGCACTATGGTCAAAAAATAGATCTACAGAAAAGTTTTTTCTGATATTCCAAATTAAATTTGTGAGCAAGTTTGTTTTAATTTCTTCTTCATTAAACCTACCAACTTATCAAAGTTTGACTAATCTCAACATTATGACATCTTCAACATTTGGGTCCTTTATTATCTTGTATTATACAGTACGTGCGTATCATTATATGTACTCATTCATGCATTCATAAATTATGACTATGTTGTATAGTTGGGGATACAATGATGATGCATATATATCCTCTCTCAAATTTGTAGCATCTAATTTGAGTAAGAATTTCAATAGTATCTGTTTTTGTGGGTTCATAACAACTAAAGCTTGAAAGTAGTGGATGCACAAGGGGGGGGGGGGGTGAATTGTGCTACCAAATTAAAATCAAACAATAACAACACAAGGATTTATACTGGTTCGGTCTTCCTGACCTACGTCCAGTTCTCAACCACCCAGGTTGAGTTCCACTATCCCCAGATTTTACAACGGGTTCACCTGGAACCTTTACAACCGCAAGTTTTGGACGGGATCACTTGCAACCTTACAACTACAAGTTTTACTCAAGGCTCACTTGCAACCTTGCTAACTAACTCCCCCTTACAACCAGCAAGGGTTCAACCTTTACAAATAAAGGATTTTCTAAACTTAGTTCTCTTTAAGAACGGATAATGTTACACACTTAAGTACAATGAATGTTCTTAATAAAATGAAGAGACTTAACTACAAAGAGTACAATATAAGTAGATGAAAAGAACTCTCAATGTGTTAAATGCTCTTTCGCTTTTCTGGGCAGCTTTGATTGCTTGAAGGATATTCTCAGTTTCTCTCTCTAGATTTCTTCAAGATGTCAAAGTTGTCTTCATAAATGAAGATGAGCTTCCTTATATAGTCCTTAAGCATTCTCACTCTTGGTAGGTGGCATAGCCGTTTGAATATAGCTGTTTATCCCAAGTTACCGTTGGCTCAATTAATGCTCCATTAATGCACAGCAGGGTTGACTTTGCTTTATCTCTGAAAAGCAGTTCTGACAACTCTGCTCTGCCAAAAGCACTCTGACACTGCACTGCTCTTGCTGAACGTTCTGACATTCTGATTGCTTGCGGAAGCAAGTCCACATCCGGAAGCAACATCACTCAGTGTACTGCACTTGAACGTTAGTCTTAACAATACTAGCACATACTCACATGCAGTGGGAGTTCACTTAGTCTAGGGGAGTTCTCTTACATCCGGAAGCAATTTCACATCCGGAAGCACTTCCACTGGACGTTGGGTTATGATCATATTATACTCACTGACGCTCAGTGTTGTCCGAATCAACAGCCAGCACTAGTCACTAGGCAATCGGAAGCAAATCCACATCCGGAAGCATCCTAACTTAGTCTCAAGGATTTCATACAACTAATTGTTCCTAGACTGAGTTATGACTTAGTGTATTACTTGCTTCCGCTGGGGGATGAGTTGTTCATCCGCGAGCGCTAGTCCTAGTCCATCCGGAAGTAAATCCACATCCGGTTGTACTCTTACTTGTGGTTCCATTTTAACCTAATTTTGTCTAAGTGTTTACCTTGTTCTTTCATATTTTAGTCTTCATCAAAACTTAAGATTCTAACAAAGCTTGTGGAGAAGCTTAAATTATAAAGATAAGGGAGTATAATCAAACAAACCGAAAACCACAATTTAGCCTTTTTGGCTCCTAATTAACCACACCGGTACCGTATCCACCCAAATCCAATACAATATCAATAATATTAGAGAGTAATAGACCCAAGAGATACTCATAAGTCACAATTAACCAGAAAATCCACCATATACATAAGGGACATTTTACCTCCTTTCCTTTTGCTAACTAGTCTATGATTATGTGAGCGAAAAATGGGTTACATACCAATAATCAAAGTACTCCCTCCGGTCCTAAATATTAGACCTAATTGACTTTTTTGGAAAATCCAAAAAAAACAAAATAAGTTCATTATAAATTGATGATTTACCTAATTTTTCCCTTAGATGAATTAGAGTGGCTAGGAGAGTGGTTAGGTGAAGGTGAGTTTTGGGGGGTTTGGTGAGAGGAGTGGTGAGTGTCAGACTCATTTTGTGGTGAAGGTTGATGTGAGTGTCGGAGGAGGGGGTTGTTGTGTATTAGGAGGAGGGAGTGATGGTTGGTTAGGTGGAGAGGTGGAGGTGGGTTAGGAGGAGGAGGTGGTGGTAAGTTACCTTGTGGTTGAGGGATTTGAAGGTGATTCAGGATGAGGTCTAACTTGGCATCTACCCTCGCTAGTTGAGCTTCGACTCGACCTACTCGGTCCTCGAGCCTCAAGATTCTCTTCCCCTGCTGCTGGAACCCAGTGTCACACTCATTACGAAGGGGAGCCACCAAGGAATCAGTCAGCCTAAAAAGAATCTCCTCCTTCACTTCCTCAGCAAAGGCCTTTACCGCGGCTGTCACCTTTGGAACACGGCTTGGACCAGGATGAGAATCTACCTCTTGATCCCCCGCACCAGATGCAGAGGGAGCTGTGGTGTGTGAGGCACTTCCTGCCTGAGAGCCTGAGCGAGTGGCCTTTGTCTGCTTGATGTATTTTATCCCCATCTTGCCGATGTTAACTGCGCTGACAGGTACGCACTTAACATTCTCTTCCTCCTCAGTGGATGTTGACTTGATCAAATATTTCTCTACGAGGAAGGCGATGACAGTGGGGTAGGGTAGGCTTCCAGACTTCTGATTTTCAATCCACCTGTGCAACTCTAGACTGATCAACTGCCCAGGGTTGATTGGCTGCTGGGAGAGGAGTCTGGGGAACAAAGGGTTGTCCAGGAGAGTGAACTCGTTGAAGTTCCCCCCTTTATGTGTCATCATGCGGGAGTAGACATAATATAGGAGCCGGTTGGTGTCAGACATCCCAGACACCTTCTTCCCCTTGGTGTCATAGACCTTTTCAAGTTCCTCCTGGCTGAGTTTCTTAGGGAATAGCCATTCATTCATTGCTCCCTCAGTGATCCCCATCAGCCGGTTGATGTCTCTCCAAGTAAAGCTAAAGGTTCTCCCTCTTACTGTGGCAGTGAAGGTGACTCTGCAAATCTGATCCTTCCCATCCACCTTCTTATGCTTGGCCTTGGAGGTGAGGGACTGGCAGAACACACGCAGGACGTTGACGTTGTATTCCTGGTTGATCCCCAGCCAGCACATGTACTTCTCCAGATATTCCCTCAAATGTGGAAACCCTAGATCATCTATTTTGTTCAAGTCGATGAACATCCCAGTGTTGAAGTAGGGTTTTGCAGTCTCCATTTTCCCAGACACTGTCTCCAAAGGCCCATCCTTGTAAACTGTAAGATCATCCTCAACTCTCTGTCGCTTGGATGAGGGCTCTTCGCTAAACTGAACCTTCTTTTTGCCCTTTCTCTTGGACTGTTCATCATGATGTTGCTCAGAATGCCCAGGCTGTTCTTGCTGTTCTTGAGTTTGCCCAGATTGTTCATGTTGTTTTCCAGATTTCCCAGATTTCGAATGCCCCGATTTCCCAGTTTTGGACTTCGAATTTGATTTCTTGGAAGTGGTTGGGATCTCAATGTTTTGGTTGGATTCGTGTGAGCCGGCCATTTTGTGTAGGTTAGGGTTTTAAGTGGAATGTATGCAGAAGAAATGTAGAAGAAGACGAAGAGAATGCGATGAAGATGAAGGATGATTTCAGAGAATTTTGGGTGTTTGATTTGTGTGAGAAGTGAAAAATGAATGACAATGGGCTATATATATATATATATGTGAAGTGACAAACAATGTAATGAATCATGATGACTCTTCATTGAAAATATGCACTTTTTGTAGGAAAACGTAAACATTCAAATTGAAATGTCGCACCTTTGTGACATGTGTCTCTGCACAATGTCAGAAGAGACACATTTTTTGGTGTGAGAAGATGAAACGTTTTCTGAGGTGACGTGTCCCTTTGTCCAGACATTGGCGCTCCCGCTCACTTTGATTTAACACTCAGCGCCAGCAAATAATCATCCGGAAGTGGTTTTGCTTCCGGTTGCACTTGCTTAAGATTTAACATTGGGGACCTGCAAAACTAAAGATTGGCACTCCGATGCCTAAGTTAGTATAGTTGCTGGTTTCAATCAATTAAGCACAGGTTTATTTTGAAGGATTAAACTTCATTTGGGTTTACCATTCCCAAATCACCTCTTATGTATGTGAATTGATCAACCCCCAGAGGCTTGGTGAAGATATCTGCAAGCTGGTGGTGAGTAGAAACAAAATGCACCTTGACATCCTTCTTTTGAACATGATCTCTGATGAAGTGATGTCTGACGTCAATGTGCTTTGTTCTTGTGTGCTGAACTGGGTTTTTGGCCAGGCTGATGGTGCTTGTGTTATCACAGAGAATGGGAGCCTCTGGAAATTCCAGGCCAAGGTCCCTCAGTTGATTCTTCAGCCACAACACTTGTGCACAACAACTTGCAGCAGCAATGTACTCTGCCTCTGTGGATGATAAGGACACGCAGGTTTGCTTCTTGCTAGCCCAAGAGACCAGACAACCACCAAGGAAGGCGCATTGTCCACTGGTGCTCTTCCTGTCAGTTTTATAACCTGCATGGTCAGCGTCAGAATAAGCCCACAAGAACTCTTGGTTACCTCTGGGATACCAAAGACCAAGTTCTTGTGTTCCCTCAAGGTATCTTAAGATACGTTTAACACAAGTTAGATGTGATTCCTTGGGGTTGACTTAAAATCTAGCACACATGCCTACGCTAAATTGAATGTCAGGCCTGCTGGCTGTTAAATATAGCAGGGAACCTATCATTCCCCTGTACATGGGCAGGCTGACTGATTTTCCTTTTACATCAGCGTCGAGTGCGGCAGTGGTGCTCATGGGAGTATCATACTCCTTGCACTCATCCATCCCAAACTTCTTGAGGAGCTCTCTACAATACTTAGTTTGGGAGATGAAAATGTCATCCTTCTTTTGCTTAATTTGCAGGCCTAGGAAGAACGTTAGTTCTCCCATCATTGACATCTCAAATTCTCCCTGCATAGTCTTGGAAAATTCTTCACAAAGTTTTTCATTAGTTGCCCCAAAAATAATATCATCGACATAAATCTGGACAATAAGCATGTTTCTATCTTTGTGCAGAATAAACAGTGTATTATCTAGTTTGCCTCTTGAGAAACCCTTCCCCAGCAAAAAGCTGCTGAGTCTCTCATACCAAGCTCGAGGAGCTTGTTTCAGGCCATACAAAGTTTTCTTTAGCCTATACACATGTTTAGGATGCTTGTGATCCTCAAAGCCAGGAGGTTGTTCTACATAAACCTCTTCTTTAATGTAACCATTAAGAAATGCACTCTTTACATCCATTTGATATAATTTAAAACTTTTCATGGATGCAAAGGCTAGAAGAATCCTTATTGCTTCAAGTCTAGCGACTGGAGCAAAAGTTTCTTCATAGTCTATGCCTTCTTCTTGGTTATATCCTTTGGCTACCAATCTGGCTTTGTTCCTTGTTATTTGACCTGTCTCATCCAGTTTGTTTTTGAAGACCCATTTGGTCCCAACTATGGATTGATGAGACGGCCTTGGGACTAGTTCCCAAACTTGGCTTCTTTCGAACTGGTTTAGCTCTTCCTGCATGACAATAATCCAGTCGCAGTCCTCAAGAGCTTGTTCAACAGAAGTTGGTTCGATCTGAGATAAGAAGGCTCCAAACTCAACTTCATTTTGAACCTGCCTTCTGGTTCTGACACCAGAAGAAACATCACCAAGCACTTGATCAAGAGGATGATCCCTGTGATGTCTCCTAGCCGTTGGCAGCTGTACCTCATCAGGCACTGTCTGCACTCCAGGCTCATCACTGGGTTCATCTTATTCTTTGGCATTGCTCGCTGGTGTTTCTTTTGGTGGTGAAGATGATGGTGGTTTTGGAAAGTTCAGTATCCCATCATCTTCTGTGGATTGTTCCCATGTAGGAGTTTCATCAAATACAACATGCATAGATTCTTCTACAGTTCTAGTCCTCATGTTGTATACTCTGTAAGCCTTACTCTTAAGGGAATACCCTATGAATACACCTACATCAGCTTTTGGATCAAACTTACCCAGATTTACCTTTCCATTGTTATGCACATAGCATTTTGATCCAAAGATTCTGAGGTGGCTGATGTTGGGCTTTCTTCCTTTATACAGCTCATAAGGTGTCTTGTCCAAGCCCTTGCGAACATAAGCTCTGTTAGAGATGTAGCAAGCAGTGCTCATAGCGTCCGCCCAGAACACTTGAGAAACCTCTTTCTCATTGAGCATGCTCCTGGCCATCTCAGTCAGAACCCTGTTCATCCTCTCGACCACACCGTTTTGTTGAGGAGTTTTGGGAGCTGAGAAGTTGTGATCAATGCCATTCTGCTCACACAGCTCTGAGAAGCTATGGTTCTCAAATTCTCCTCCATGGTCTGTCCTTATGGCTGTGATCTTGAGATCTCTCTCATTCTGTACTTTCTTGGCCAGAACAACAAAGGCATCAAAATCATCTTGCTTAGAGGCAAGAAACATAGTCCAGGTGAACCTAGAATAGTCATCCACTACAACTAGAGCATACAGGTTTCCACCCAAGCTCTTCACTCTTGCTGGCCCAACCAGATCCATGTGGATCAGTTCCAAGGGCCTGCTGGTGGAGACTTTCTTCTTGATTTTAAACGAGGACTTTGTTTGCTTCCCTCGTTGGCAGGATTCACAAATATAATCATGCTTAACCTTAAAAGATGGAATCCCTATAGCTAGCTCTTTCTTAATCAGCATGTCAAGTTGGGTAAAATTAACATGTGCTAGCCTTTTATGCCAAAGCCAACTATTCTCATCACTAGATATTAAGCATTTTTCATCTAGTTGTTTACATAAGTCTAGAGTATATAGGTTTCCATTTCTATTGGCCTTAAGTTTGCATTTTAGGTTGGCCTTATCAAGGTTCAGATCATGCTTGTCAATTATCATGCACTCATGTGAATCAAAGATTACCCAATTTCCTTTGTCAGTGCTCTGGCTCACGCTCAGCAGGTTGTGACAGAGACCATCCACCAGATAGACATCCTTGACTGGTCGTACTTCTCCAACTCCGGTGATTTTTCCACTTTGATTACCTCCAAAAGTTACTGTGGCTCCATCTTTGATCACCAAGGACTTGAATTTGTCTCTGTCACCAGTCATATGTCTCGAGCATCCACTGTCAATGTACCACTTTTTGTTCTTGGATGCCTTGAGACAGACCTGCATAAATTAGACAAGCTTAGGTACCCAACCTTTATTGGGTCCTTTATCATTAGTCTTCATACCCCTCGGTCCAGTGTTGACCTTGGGTTTGTGATTGTGTTGTGCCTCTGACCTTGTGGGGGCTCTAGGCTGACGGACTTCCCTTGGAATATGTTTCCAAGTTCTAGTCCCTTGTCCTCCCTTAGTTTCTCTCTTTGGAGGATCTTCATTTACCCTGGTTCCTTTTGGAACCCACTTATAGGAGCTATTTACTCCATGCTTCTTTGCATTGCAAATGGACGTGGAGTGTCCCTTCTTGTTGCAGTAGTTGCAGAAGCTAAAGGGTGTGGAGCTGTGACTAGTAGCTTTGTGGAAGAATTTTAAGTATGGTTTCACTTTGGGCTCCACCCACTTTTTACCCTTATGCTTATATCCTAATCCAGTTTTATCCCTATATGCCCTCTGGTTCATCAAAATAACATTCAACATTTCAGAACCATTAGTAAACTTCTGCAGGGCATTTTGCAGTCTATCTCTTTCAGTAGAGATCTTGCTGCAGTTAGGGCAGCCTTCTAGTGTTGTAGCCTTGGGTTCCTCTTGGGGAGATCCCTTGCCATCTGCTATCGGAAGCTTTCTGGCTTCCGCTAGCTCTTCACTCAGTGAGTCCACCTTGGACTCAAGTGATTCCTTTTTAGTTTTCAACACTTTATAAGCTTTACATAAGCGAACAAATTCTTCATGAACATCATTATATGCTTCTTGTAACTCAAGAAAAGTTACCTCATTATCGTCCTGGATGGGCGCTGAGTCTGAGAGTTCCTCCTCACCATCTTCTCTGGCAACAAGGCAGAGGTTAGCAATCTCCTCCTCATCGCTAGCTTCCTCATCCGAACTGTTTACCCAGATAGAGGATACAAAGGCTTTCCTTTTATCCTTCCCTTTTGATCTTTGCAAGCTTGGGCATTCAGCTTTGAAGTGGCCAGGCTTCTTACACTCAAAGCACATTGGGGCCCTTTCCTTCTTATAACCTTTCCTCTAGCTGGAATCACCTTTCTGAAAGCCTCCTTTCTTCTTGAAGAACTTTCTAAACTTTCTCACCATCATAGCCATCTCCTCATCATCGATGTCCTCCTCATCATCCTCATCATCATCATTATCATCAATCTTCTCCTTGCTGGGAGCAACAAGGGCAAGATTCTTGGTTTTAGATGAGGCTTGAGGAGCTCTCTGAGCCAGCAGTGTTGGTTCATATTCAGCCAGTGACCCAAACAGGGCAGTGATAGAGCTGGTTGACTCTCCTTGGACTTCCTGCAAGATGGTAACTTTGGTGATCCAATCACCTTTCAAGACTTTTAAGATCTTGTTAACTTGTTCTTCTTCAGGAATGTCTTTACCCAGGGAGGCCAAGTTGTTGATAAGATGAGTGAACCTGAGCTCCAGCTCTCTGATCGGCTCAGTTGGACTAATCATGGCAAATTTGTGGAACTCTTCGACCAGCATCTCAACCCGTCTTGCCTTCACCCCTTTGGTTCCTGAGTGAGCAGCCTCAAGAGCCTTCCACATATCCTTAGCTGTTTTGTGGTGGCTGATCCTATGGAATTCCTTAGGACTAAGGGCACATTGAATGTAGTGCATGGCCCTGTAGTTTAGCTGTACTAGAGCATAGTCCTCATTTGTATATCTGGATCGCTGCTTTGCAAAACCTTCATCATCTAGAGGGGTGTGATTCCCATGTTCAATCACATCCCAGAGGCGGATGTCGCTGGACTTGATGTAGGTCTCCATTCGGAATTTCCAGAATGGATAGTTATAGCCATCAAGTTTTGGACGGGATCACTTGCAACCTTACAACTACAAGTTTTACTCAAGGCTCACTTGCTACCTTGCTAACTAACTCCCCCTTACAACCAGCAAGGGTTCAACCTTTACAAATAAAGGATTTTCTAAACTTAGTTCTCTTTAAGAACGGATAATGTTACACACTTAAGTACAATGAATGCTCTTAATAAAATGAAGAGACTTAACTACAAAGAGTACAATATAAGTAGATGAAAAGAACTCTCAATGTGTTAAATGCTCTTTCGCTTTTCTGGGCAGCTTTGATTGCTTGAAGGATATTCTCAGTTTCTCTCTCTAGATTTCTTCAAGATGTCAAAGTTGTCTTCATAAATGAAGATGAGCTTCCTTATATAGTCCTTAAGCATTCTCACTCTTGGTAGGTGGCATAGCCGTTTGAATATAGCTGTTTATCCCAAGTTACCGTTGGCTCAATTAATGCTCCATCAATGCACAGCAGGGTTGACTTTGCTTTATCTCTGAAAAGCAGTTCTGACAACTCTGCTCTGCCAAAAGCACTCTGACACTGCACTGCTCTTGCTGAACGTTCTGACATTCTGATTGCTTGCGGAAGCAAGTCCACATCCGGAAGCAACATCACTCAGTGTACTGCACTTGAACGTTAGTCTTAACAATAATAGCACATACTCACATGCAGTGGGAGTTCACTTAGTCTAGGGGAGTTCTCTTACATCCGGAAGCAATTTCACATCCGGAAGCACTTCCACTGGACGTTGGGTTATGATCATATTATACTCACTGACGCTCAGTGTTGTCCGAATCAACAGCCAGCGCTAGTCACTAGGCAATCGGAAGCAAATCCACATCCGGAAGCATCCTAACTTAGTCTCAAGGATTTCATACAACTAATTGTTCCTAGACTGAGTTATGACTTAGTGTATTACTTGCTTCCGCTGGGGGATGAGTTGTTCATCCGCGAGCGCTAGTCCTAGTCCATCCGGAAGTAAATCCACATCCGGTTGTACTCTTACTTGTGGTTCCATTTTAACCTAATTTTGTCTAAGTGTTTACCTTGTTCTTTCATATTTTAGTCTTCATCAAAACTTAAGATTCTAACAAAGCTTGTGGAGAAGCTTAAATTATAAAGATAAGGGAGTATAATCAAACAAACTGAAAACCACAATTTAGCCTTTTTGGCTCCTAATTAACCACACCGGTACCGTATCCACCCAAATCCAATACAATATCAATAATATTAGAGAGTAATAGACCCAAGAGATACTCATAAGTCACAATTAACCAGAAAATCCACCATATACATAAGGGACATTTTACCTCCTTTCCTTTTGCTAACTAGTCTATGATTATGTGAGCGAAAAATGGGTTACATACCAATAATCAAAGTACTCCCTCCGGTCCTAAATATTAGACCTAATTGACTTTTTTGGAAAATCCTAAAAAAACAAAATAAGTTCATTATAAATTGATGATTTACCTAATTTTTCCCTTAGACTAGTATATTTTACCTATAAACTAATTGATAATCTAAAAATATATCAAATATGTCATAATTTAATAACACTACTACAAAAAACCCCCTTTACATGCGCTTATTTTGGCCTTTACATGCGCTTATAAAGCGCATGTAGAAGGGGGCGCTGGTAAAGGCTCTACATGCGCTTTTAAAAAGCGCATGTAGAGGGGGGGCTATACATGCGCTTAAAGCGCATGTAGAGGTACCTACCTCTACATGCGCTTTAAGCGCATGTATAGAGGTACCTACCTCTACATGCGCTTTAAGCGCATGTACAGCTATATATATATTTTTTTAATATATATTCTTTTAGTGGGCAAAGTCAATCTTTTGCTGTTCATCTAATAAATACTCACAGTTCATCTAATAAATCCATTAAATCACATCCAAATTTAAAGCACAAAAGTTCTAAGTTCAATTTAAAACTTACGTACACATGAAGAACAAAAAGTATAATGCTTTGTTGCCCTATATAAATACAAAGAGAAAAAGGTAAATTGGTAAAAGGTATATAAGATCTCCACTAAATTAACGTCACTCTCGATCTATATAATGCTACCAAAACCCATTCTTTTAGTGTCCTAGACATGCATTTTCAAACACAAATCCAAATTCATAAACATTACTTAACATAATACAATCCAAAGCAAACGATTGAGACAAAAAGCAAAGAAATAAAGCTAACTCTATCCTATCACATAATTTTCATAATTCAAATATAACACTACAAAGCAATCATGCTCAACACCCTTTATACCAAAGGATTCCAATAGCAAAAGTAATAGTAAAAGTCACCAATCACCTCTTTTCCTTAATATTAACTTCCTTAACTATTTCCATTCTCATTGAAAGAAAATTCCAAGACCCTCAATACAACATAAACATTCCTGACTAGATTCAGAAATATGAACTGTAAATTATGGATTATTACCTTTCCAAATCATGGTCATATAACACAGAGTCATCACCACTGGTACGATATAATGTGAGTCCAAGACGACGTATCAATGGAGCCAAGGGATTCTCATTGCAAACTCCATGTAACCTGACAAATAATAAACAAGAAATAACTATTTAAATATAAGGGGATCATAATGATTCCATGCAACCTGTTCATTAAGTAAAATCCCCCATCAGTACCTCCAAACATCTCTTCAGAGTTCTTTAAATCCCCCATCAGTTCCTCGACATTACTCGGCGTAAACTGCTCATCTTCAGCTTCTTCAGATTCATCAAAACTATACTGCAAAGAATAATCTTGCATGAAAGGTTTTAGATATCTCTCATCATCCCATGGACACTCAATATCTTTTAAGTTCACCGTATCATGCAAATGATTCTGTAAATCTTTGTTGGACTCTAATGTCAATCCACAGCTCCAACACTTATTATTTGCTACCTGGCGAAACAGAGCATAACAACCCATGATCATTCAGCAGCAAAAGTTCACACACTTCTTCTGTTACCTCATTCAGCCAAAACATGAGTTCAAGCATTCTTGGAATTAAAGCAATGTAAAAAAATTAAAGTGGTATGTAATGTCAGTAAAATGTACCCCCTCCTATCCTAATCAAAAGTCAAGTCAAGTTTCATTCTGAAGATTAATTAAAAATATATTAGACCAATAAATGCTAACATATGCTACATGTAATGATATACAAAACACATTATGATTACACTGAAGGCAAACACAAAGCAATCTAACCTGTGAGCGAATATAATTGATGAGCTTGAAAGAGGCATAAAAATGAAGTCAAAATTAATAACCAAACAACCTATTTTGTAAATATGCCTCCACAAGCCAAGTATCTAGTTAGCACAATGTTACTACCTTTATTGACTTTTATCTAGCAATAGCTATCATCTCCCTTCAACCTTTCTTTTAATTTTGTCACTTTAAATTTCACTTTTAAATTCACTAAGAACAGAATGATAAAGTCACAACCCGTAACACCAGAGTTAGTGAACGGAAGTCCTATGAACTCCTAATGCTTAACTTAATTCCAAAACTAGGATATACACACCAAACATCATTAATCATTAACATACTCCCATAATTCTGCATAGTTCAAGCTATAAACCTTATTGCAACACAAATTTTCTTCTAAAAATATAATGACTTCAACTACTCCTTTATAAAACTCTAATCATAACCATTACATTATCAAATCTTATGATTCAACAAGTCCAAACTGCTACTTCATTTTATTTCACCTATTTAACTCAAAAATTAGAACAATAAGAATGTGCCCTTTACAATGCTTCCTTTTTTCGATTTTTACATCAACACCTTCCATCCTTAACCAAAACAGGATCGTTAAAGAAGGGAAGAGCAACCCATGTTTCCTATTTCTTATAAGTTGCCAAGAATTCATGTCATTATATGCTTATAACTAAAAGTTACTTTCAAAGGACAATATACATCTCTCAAGCCAAAAGAAAATCAAAACAAATTTCTATCCAAACATAAACAAAATCTACATCACTTCCCAAATTAAATTTTTACTCAACCATCTCGACCAAGATTTGTAGAAACTTTATACACCCACAAACAACAACACTATCCAACTTTACCAAATCTCAAAATTCTCTTCTTACTTCTCTATGCAGAACCAACCACACACACACACATACATAGCATCAACAAATCAAACAGAGAAATCAAAAATCCCTAAAGTTAGGGTTTAGCATAAACTTCACAAAACCTTAATCAACGTTCAAATAATCACTTCGACTACTCTAACCCAAAACTTAATAAGTTCTTTGGATGATATTTAACCCAAAACTCAAACCCAATCTCGGCCTCTCCTCAAAACTCGCACAAAACAGAAGATAAATGGATGCCAAAAAAAAAGGTTAAGAATGTTCACCTAGGTCCAAGCCAAGCTCGCACGCGTCAATAGCGACCTCCACTGCCGATAAGCTCACCGGAAAAACGAAGAAGCCGACGGTGAGAACTGAAACACGACGAAGATCCAAGGAAGAAATGATTTTACACAAACAAATATCTACACTCTTAAACTCAATATTGAAATTGAAAATCTTTAAATCCTCCAAATATCAACTTATTTTCTTATGTTCTTGGATAACTCTATTTTAACTTATATAGAATTCAAACACTAGAGAATCAAGACTCTAAAATGAATCACCCAAACAGAAAACTGAGCCAGTACACCTTATACTCAAAGAACATTACACAATTATAAAATGCTTTCCAAATTTCAAAATATATAATAATCAATTACCAAACCAAAAACTGATTCGGCCAAAACATGGAATAATTTCCGAATTAGCATATAAACAAAACTCACAATTGAACTTGAAATTGTTCTAAAAAAAGACCCCAAGGTAATAGACTCCTCAATTGTTTAATTAAAATTTTTTAAGTTGAACAAAGATTTACTTGAACCGAAATCAAACATCAATACCATCCTACAACTAAAATAAGCTTATTCAATCAGAAGTCAAAATCCCCAACAACCAAAAATTGAAACAATCAAACATGCATTGCTACTCCATTAACTCTACAAAATTTCTATCAAGATTAGTTAAAGCATTTGAACCCAAAATGCAACCCCAAATCGGCCTCTCTCTCTCTCTCTCTTGTATGTACAAATCAGGGAGGGCCAATTGCAGAAGAAAAACAGAAAAGTTTCACTTATACATATATCAGCAAAAAGAATCAACTTTATACATTCATGTAACACCTCTCAATCACACTTTAAAAAAAATTTACATTCCAAAAACCTGTAGAAATCACAATTTAATAGTCTCTTAACTTTTATCATCAACCAAACATTTATAATAACCAAAACAAAGGCACTTCACAAAAACAACAGAAAATCCACAAAACTCACAAGCATACTCTCCTAGTATCATAAACTACTTCAAATGAAATCAAAACACTAAGAAAAGAAGTTTTGTTTGAGCTGAGTTTAAAAATTCAGAAACACTATAACCCAAAATGATTTCTCTTTTCCTCAAACCTTACTTAAATCAACCAATAAAAATAAGAACAGAAAATTTTTCATCAACATGTAATGCCATTCTATTTCTCAGAATTCTCATCCATAAATTGAAAGATTTGAACCTTTAAAAACCTCATGACCAACAAATTACTAAAGCACACAAAGTTAGGTTTTCACAAAATCAACAATTCCTAAATCAATCATTCAAACCATCACTTAGAATATCCAAATTCACGGCTTAACATGCATGCTCTTTAGATTTTAGGAATCCAAAACCCAAACCCTAAAATCGGACCCCTTCTCAGATCGGCCAGAAACAAGCTAAAAGAGGAAGAAAGAAGAAGCACCTGAGCTTGCATCCGAACCTACAAGCTTCCATGAAGTGAAGAAATGTCAGAGGCGTTGAGGAAGCTCCAAAAACTAAGAGGCTGAACGAAAGATAAAAGAAAAAGCTTACCCATGAAGCTTCCACCGTTCGTGCGCCGCCGTACTGTCAATCGCTCGCCAGAAAATGAAGAAGAAGACGGAGGTGAGGCTGAACAGTGAGGAAGAAATGAAATTGAGAGACAGAGATGAGAGGAGAGGACGAAGAAGAAGGTTGGTGACAGTGGGGAGCGCCGCCGGAGCTCGCCGTTGGGGAGTGAAGAACGAAGAAACAGAGGGAGGAACTACTGTGATCAGATCGATGATGATGATGAAGGTGAGGGGTGCGGGTTTGGTATATGGAAAGGGAAGAAGGAAGTGTTTGGTGTGTGGAAATATATTAGGGTTTTGGGGCACTTTACCCAATTGTCCTTCTTTCCATACTTCTTTACTTCTCTCATTTTTAATTTCCTATCTCAAAACAAATTATAAAAATACTCCATACACTAACATTTATGTTTTTCTTCAATCAAAAATTAAATTACTAACTATTTTTCTTTAATTTCCAAGAAAAATAGGCATATTATTTTCTTAAAAATATACTTATCATCATTTACTTACTTACAATGCCTATTAATTAATAATGACATCCTAATACCTTAATTAATTGTCAATTATTCCTAATTTAAAATTTGGGATGTTACACATTCCAAATGAAAATTCCTAAAATATTGTCATTGATAGAAAGTTTCTAATTATTCCTAAATTAAAATCAAATACTCAATTTTTTTTGTAACATAATGGAAATAAAGTTTTGGCAAACTTTGTAAAAGTAAATTAAAATTTCTAAATTAATTGTAATGTTTTAGGTTTTTATTAATTTGTTTCATAAATTTATAAAAAAAAAATTCAGGGAGCCTTTACATGCGCTTTAAGCGCATGTACAGGCAGCATTTCCACATACAAAAGTGGTAATGGAGCTTTGAAACACTAAGTACACAAGCAGGGACACCTTATGAGGTCTGAGGAGGATCTCTTATGCAAGACTCCATGTTTTGCACTTCAGTAGTGCCTTTACATGCGCTTAAAGCGCATGTAAAGGGTGTTTCACCAATTCCATAGCACCCAAAAGTGGTAATGGAGCCTTGAAACACTAAGTCCACAAGCAGAGACACCATATAAGGTCTGAGGAGGACCTCTTATGCATGACTTCATGTTTTGCACTTCAGTAGTGCCTTTACATGCGCTTAAAGCGCATGTAAAGGGTGTTTCACCAATTCCATAGCACCCAAAAGTGGTAATAGAGCCTTGAAACACTAAGTCCACAAGCAAGGACACCTTATGCGGTCTGAGGAGGACCTCTTATGCATGACTCCATGTTTAAATAAGAGAATTAGATGAACCAGTAAGAATAGATGATCAAATGATTTGGAGTCCTTACAAGAGAGGGAGAGGGAGACCGAAGAGAACTCTTAACGACATTATTCAATGAGATCTTTTGATCAATAATTTATCGCCAAGCATAACAATTGATCGAACACAATGACATTGTGTGATATACATGTAGCCGACCTCACCTAGTTGGAATAAGACTTTGTTGTTGTCATATACAAAGTTGGAAGAATAAATATTTGTAAAAAATTAAGGCGATGTTGATGAAACATAAACAAATCTCGTAACACACAGGAAAAAGTTGATGATAATACAAAAGAAGTTGCTTAAGTTAAGGAAGTAGTTGGAAAATAGAAATGCACATGTTAGCAAAACATAAGATAAAGTTGGTACAAAAACATAAAGAAACCTTAGTTAATATAAAGGAAACTGCTCAAATTTGGGAACAAGTTGATGAAAGACGAGTTAGTGAAACACAGGAAAATTTCGGTGACACATAAAACAATTTTGGTAAAACACAAGAAGTCGATAAAATTTAACATGATACTTATATTTTTCACACACACACACACACATATATTTAGACACTCACACATTGAGGGGCTTGGTGGCAAGCCACATTACCAGCGGTTCAAACCCTAAAACCGCCATTAACGTCCACCACTAATAATACATTTTGTCTAAAGTCAAAGTTAGTTGTAGTTTAGGAGTCAAACTGCCACTAGCGTAATATTATTGGCTGTTTTGGACTATCACTGCTAAGTTAACCGCCAATGAATCTCGTCTTTTTTGTAGTGATAATTTTAACATGAGGGTTCAGTTACGGTAGATAAACATAAATATTAAGAATTCTAAAAAAAACTAATTGTTAGAGCTAATTAAAATGAGGAAAATATCTTGGCTACAGAAAACCCAAGAAATTGGGAACTAATCATGCAAAATGGAGTTGATGTTGCCCTAGTAAAAAGAAAATGTCCTTTCAAAGAAAGAGAAATAGCAGCCGAGGCAAGACAGATAGAGTTTACATTAGTTCAATAAAAGAAAAACGGGGTAGGTGGTTAAGAATATATAGGTTGATAAAAATAAAGGTTGAGGGACAATTCTCTTATGCTACCAAACAACCACACTAAGCCAATGTCATAGCTGATAAAGGAATGTCACTATCTTACTAAATATATGAGCTCATTAGAGAAACAATGATGATACATTTTCATGAGAAAGTATAGTTAGCCACTAGAATCGAGTTGAGAGACTCCCCCGCTATGGAGAGTAATAATGGCATAGAATTAAGCAGAACAAGTAGAGTGAGTTTGTGTCATAGTCTGAAGGTAGAGTGACGACATAAGCTTTTGATGGTTAAAGTGACCTGCATATATATGAATCAAAATGATGGGCACTTCTCATTATGTATTATCTACTAATTAGCAAAATTTATAGGGTTTGTAAGACTTCAGAACCTATTGAGGTAAGGCAGGTATGGCTTTGAGTATTGTGTTTAATATAATGGCCACAATGATGAATAGTAGGTGATCTAAATAAACCGTTAACAATGTAATGTAGGAAGCAAGAATTATTAAGAAGGCATGAGGAAGTTGAACTAGAGGTAAGGAAATGATTCTAAAATTGCCATAAGGAATGAATGAGGCCTAATAATTAAGTACAAACTGGCATGTAGGAATAAGCTTGGGGAATAACATAAACAAGTGCCAACTGAAGGGGAGTGGTTCATTTTAACTTCCTATATATTGGTGGATGAAAGAAAATATCTGTAACATCCTAAAAATTTAATACAGGATCAAGGAGTGTTTTGGGAAATAATAAATGGAGAAAGTGGGAATTTTGGAATTTTTAGGAATTTTTGGTGATTTTTGAGGACATTTTGGAAATTTTGAGTAATAAATGTGCTTATAATTAATAAATGGAGAAAGTAGGCTCTTCCATTTCTTTTGTTTTCTTAAGTTATTTTCCTTTCCAACTTCGATTTTCTCACTCTTCCTTTCTCTTTTGATTTTCTGTTCGGTCTTCACATTTGAGCGGCGATTTTCCGGCGAGTTTCGTCGGCGATTCACGGCGGAGATGCCGTTGTTCATACTTGTAGGCTCGACTATAAACTCTGGTGAGGCTCTTTTCACCATTATGTACCTTAGTTCTTTCGTTTTCCCACTGATTGTGAGAGGGTTAGAGTTGGATTTTGGGATTTTGGGTTCAATAATCATGAAAAACAAAGTTCTAGTTGATTGTTTGTGATTTGTTTCTCTTCTTTGTTGTTGGATATGATTTTCTGGTCTGGAAGGCCTTATACTATGATTAAGATTCATTTAAAAGAAGGACTATAGAATTTATGAAGCTTGTGAGTCAAATTTATGAGTTGTAATTATTTGTTGAAAGGTTTTTTACTCTATTTTGGCTGAAACTTTGTGTTTATGATGTTTGTTTGATTTGGTTTTAATGGTTTTGATGTTGGCATTTTCCCTTTTTCCTTGTCCTGTTGTTTGGGGTTTCTATAGGGCTTGAACTTTGAAAATTCTGATTATATAAACTTCTTTAAGTTATAAAATGGTATTTAAGGTTGAGTTTTGGGTTAATAAAGTTATTGATTTCTTGTTTCTTATGTCTTGGATTGATTTCTTTAGATTAATACATATGGGAATGTGGTGAAATTGATTGATTTTATTTTAGATGAATCTTTTGTTAACATGGTTAGACTCCATTGTTTGGATTGATTTGATTAGCAGCTGAGTTAGGTTAAGGTTAATTTTATATTAGTAGGTGGTACTTTACAATTTGGTATCAGTTTTATGGTAAACGATACCCTGCCTGTTGCATTGCATATAGAATGGCGATATATCAATCCCTTCTTTCCCTTCCTTATTATTATGATCACTAACTATTTTTATAATTATTATCATTATTCCCTAGGTGGGTGGAGAAGAAGATAGTTATAATCAGTTCCAAGATTCACAACAATCTATTCCGGCACAAAACTTTGGGTCTGAGTTTGTGAATCAGTTGAGGGATGTGATTTTGGAAACAATGGAAGAAAGGTTACAGAAATTTAAACAGGATATGGGCCATCAGCATCAAAGTGAAGGAGAGTTTGAATTTGGCCATGAGAGTGAAACTCACGGGACCCAGCAAGAAGTTACCCAAGAGGACCGTGCTGTTAATAAAGTTTGGAAAGATGTGTCTAGGCATAATCCTCGTACTTTTGAAGGGGGTCGCCAACCTGAAATAGCAGAAGAATGGATCGATAGATTAGAAACAATTTTCCAAGCAGTTGCCTGTAATGAGTACCAGAAGGCCAGGGTTGCCATCTTGCTGTTGACCGGTGATGCCAAAAGATGGTGGAAGTCAGCCGGGGGTATGGATGACTCCATGACTGTGTGGTCAGAATTCAAAGAAAAATTCCTTGAGCATTACTTTCCCACTACAATCAGACATGAGAAAGAACTTGAATTTAATAAATTAATGCAAGGCAATATGCACGAGGATGAATTTGTTGCCACTTTCAATGAGTTATCACGCTATGTGACGTACTTGCAATATAGAGATGATCCCGAATGGAAGCATACTCAGTTGATTCAGAAGGCTAGACTTGTGTTGCAGCCATATCTGTATGCTAGGTCGTTTGTTAGTTTTGAGGATTCTTGTGAGTATCTTTGTCTTGTGGCCAGAAACTTGAGAAGTTCAGGTACTTTGGATCGTGTTGATGACCAGGGTAAATCTACTAACTACTTAGGGCCTTCAGGAGGTATCTCGAAGAGTCACAGTGCTGGTACGAGTACCTCCGGTAGTTCTGGGAGAAGATCTCAAGGGCGAGGTTTTTCACAAGGGTATAATCAGAGGGGTAGTTTTCGCAGACAACACCAGGGAAGATCTGGGCAGAGAAGTTAGTTCAGGGGTGGCAGGACCCAATCTTTTGGTGGTAGAGGTCGAGCAGGTGCTAGTCAGGGGTCTTATCAGGAGTCAACTGCCTCAGCATTTAGTGTGAGAGGTCCTTGTGATAGATGTGGGAGGTTTCATTCGGGAGAGTGTTGGAGGTGTTATCACTGTAATGAGTTGGGCCATACTTACAAGTTTTGCCCTAGGATGAGGCAGCAAGGTCAGTCAAGTCATAGCAGTCGCCCTATGGCTCCTGGACTTGTGTCTGTTACCACGAGAGAGGAGGTCACAGCGTCTCCTAATGTGATTCAAGGTATGGTTTCCATCCGAGGTCATAGTGTTGAAGTGTTATTTGATTCTGGTGCGACACATTCTTTTATTTCCTATGACTGTGCTAAGAAACTTGGCCTTACTCTATCTGCATTATCTTATGATTTGAAAGTAACTACCCCTAGTGGAGCTGTGTTTGTAACTACTCACGTATGTAAAGGCTTGGACCTTCAGTATGAAGGTCGAGACTCTATGATTGACCTTGTATGTTTACCCCTTAAAGGAATAGAGGTGATTATTGGCATGGATTGGTTGATAGCCAATAATGTCATTTTGCTTTGTAAGGAACAGGCTGTGAGATATGCAGTAAATTCTTTGTCTGTTGGGGGTTCCAGTAGTTCCTTGTTACTATCCGCCACACAAGCTGAGAAGTGCGTGCGGAGGGGTTGTCAGGTGTTTGCTGTTTTCTTCTCAATTAAATCTGAGGAGGAGATTAGCATTGAAGCTATAGATGTGGTTAAGGATTATACTGAAGTTTTCGCTGATATCCAGGGTCTTCCGCCTGAGCGAGAAGTGGAGTTTACCATTGATTTGGAACCAGGTGCTAGCCCGATTTCTAAGGCACCATATAGGATGGCTCCGGTAGAATTAGCTGAGTTGAAGAAGCAGATTGAAGAATTGCTTGAAAAAGGTTTTATTCGACCTAGTGTGTCACCGTGGGGAGCTCCAGTCTTGTTTGTTAAGAAAAAGGATGGTAGCATGAGGTTGTGCATAGACTACCGTCAGCTGAATAAAGTCACAATAAAGAATAAGTACCCGTTGCCCAGGATAGATGATTTGTTGGATCAGTTAGTTGGGGCTTCCGTATTTTCTAAGATTGACTTGAGATCCGGTTATCATCAGTTAAGAGTTCGGGTAGAGGACGTTCCTAAGACGGCCTTTAGAACCCGTTATGGCCACTATGAATTCTTGGTGATGCCTTTTGGTTTGACCAATGCTCCTGTTGTGTTCATGGATTATATGAACAGAATTTTCTGGCCATATTTAGATAAATTCATTGTAGTGTTCATTGATGATATTCTGATTTATTCTAAAAATGAAGAGGAGCATCGTGAGCATCTGGGAATTGCTTCGAGAGTTCTGAGGGATCATCAACTTTATGCTAAGTTATCTAAATGTGAATTTTGGCTGAAAGAAGTAAAGTTTTTGGGGCATGTGGTTTCTTCTGAAGGTGTTGCGGTGGATCCTAGTAAAGTTGAGGCGGTATTGCAGTGGGAATCTCCGAAATCAGTAACTGAAGTAACGAGTTTTGTAGGATTAGCTGGTTATTATTGGAGATTTATTCGTGGTTTTTCGCAGATTGCCCGTCCTTTGACAAATTTGACCAAGAAAGATCGCCCTTTTGTATGGACGGAGCAATGTGAAGCAGCATTTCAGGAGTTAAAGACTCTTTTGACTACCGCTCCAGTGTTGGTTTTGCCAGATTCGTCTCAACCGTTTGAGGTGTATACTGATGCGTCGTTGATGGGTTTGGGATGTGTGCTGATGCAAAATGGCAAAGTGATAGCTTATGCCTCGAGACAATTGAGACCACATGAAGTAAACTACCCAACTCATGATTTGGAGTTGTGTGCAGTGGTGTTTGCCTTGAAAATCTGGCGCCATTATCTTTTTGGGGCTCAGTTTGAAGTATTCAGTGATCATAAAAGTCTCAAGTATTTGATGGATCAGAAAGAGTTGAACGGTAGGCAACATCGTTGGATGGAATTGCTAAGTGATTATAAGTTTGAAATCAAGTATCACCCTGGGAAAGCCAAGGTGGTTGCTGACGCTTTAAGTAGGAAATCGGCTCATGTCTTTGCAATGAGTCTTGAAGAACAGGCTTGGTTAGAAACTTTACGTGATATGCGAGTTGTTCCTGGGGTGGAGCAGGCCATTTTGAGAGCAGTAGTAGTTGATTTTGACTTGTATACCGATTTGCGGGTATCACAGGAGAAGGATGACAAGTTGAGTAAGATTCGAAAAGAATTGGAGGATGGTTTAGTCTTAGATTTTGAGATTGATGGGCATGGAATTCTACGGTTTAAGCATCGTATTTGTGTTCCTGATTGTGCTGAGTTAAAGCAGACTATTTTGGAAGAGGCTCACAGGAGTAAAAATGCCATGCATCCGGGAATCACTAAGATGTATAATGATCTGAAGCGAGGGTTTTGGTGGCCAGGGATGAAGAAGGATGTGACACAGTTTGTACTTAAGTGCTTGACTTGCCAGAAAGTCAAGATTCAGCACCAAAAGCCTGGCTGATTGCTGCAGAATATTGAGGTGCCTCAGTGGAAGTGGGATGATATATCTATGGATTTCATTGTGGGGTTACCGCGTACTCAGTCAGGTCATGATTCTATTTGGGTGATTGTGGATCGGTTGACTAAGTCAGCACACTTTTTGCCTGTTCAGATTTCTAGTCCAATGGAAAAGTTGGCTCAGTTGTATGTTGATGAGATTGTGCGTTTGCATGGGGTACCAAAGAGTATTATTTCAGATAGAGATCAGCGGTATAGATCCGGATATTGGACGTCATTACAGGCTGCTTTAGGCAGTAAGCTTAAGTTCAGTACTGCATATCACCCGCAAACAGATGGTTAGACAGAGAGGGTTAATCAAATCCTTGAGGATATGTTGCGGGCATGTGCTATTGAGTTGCCTGGTAGTTGGGATAAGCATCTTCCACTAGCAGAATTTGCTTATAACAATAGTTACCAGTCGAGTATTGGTATGGCTCCTTATGAGGCTTTGTATGGTAGAAAGTGTCGATCGCCAATCTGTTGGACGGAAGTGAGTGAAAGGGCTGTTATTGGCCCGGATATTGTGGATGAGACGACTCAGAAGATTGAGATGATTCGGGAGAAATTGTTGACGGCTCAGAGTAGACAGAAAAGTTATGCAGATAAGCGACGACGACCGCTAGAGTTTGAAGAGGGTGATCATGTGTTTTTGAAAGTTTCGCCAATGACAGGTGTTGGCAGATCAATTCGAGCTAAGAAGTTATCCCCTCGATATATGGGTCCTTTCGATGTGATTGAGAAGGTCGGTGAGGTTTCTTACCGGATAGCTCTTCCGCCACAGCTATCGAGACTACACAATGTGTTTCATGTGTCACAGTTGAAGAAATATCACCCTGATCCTTCTCATGTTATTGAGCCTGAAGAAGTAGAGTTGGAGGACAATTTGACTTATCGAGTGGAGCCTGAAAGAATTTTGGATGTCAAGGATAAGCAATTAAGAAATAAAACCATTCGCCTTGTGAAGGATTTCTGGAGAGGTATGACTCCAGGAGATGCGACTTGGGAGGCTGAGGATCAGATACGTGAGAAGTATCCACAGTTATTTTTAGGTACGTTTTACCTCATTTCTCCATTGTTTTCAATTGGTAAGGGTGATGGTGGTGAATTTTGAGGGCAAAATTCCTAAAAGGTGGGGAGAATTGTAACATCCTGAAAATTTAATACAGGATTAAAGAGTGTTTTGGGAAATGATAAATGGAGAAATTAGGAATTTTGGAATTTTTAGGAATTTTTGGGATATTTTGGAAATTTTGAGTAATTAATGTGCATATAATTAATTAAGAAATGAAGAGTTTGAAATATGAGGGAATGGTAAAGCTAAAAATATTTTGAAGTTTAAGAAGATTGGAGGCTGGTTTAAGTGGTTTTAAATCAAAATGAGTACACTATGGCAAGTTTAGGCTTTAATTATCAAAAACCACCCTTATTTCTCCCTAAACAAACACGCCCTCCCTCCTTCCTTATCAACAAAATCGAACTCCCTCCTCCCTTCTTCCAAATTGCGTCGGCCATTCCTCCTCCCTTCACTTTCTTCATTTTCTCCACACCCACACATACACTCATTCGACTTCCTTGATTCATAAAGCTTTCTGATTTTGTTGTTCATCTTTTCTCCTCCTCGGGTCTGTTAAGCCGAGTCCGATCGGTGGCTTGCGGTGGGTGTCCGGCGGCGCAGCGTTCCGGCGACGTGAAACAGCGAATCAAAGGAAAGGTTTGATTTTTCTTGTGGTTCCTCATGTTGTTCTTCCTTCTTCAACTTCACAACACATTTTCCTTAGCTCCTCTTCCCTTTTCAATTCGGCCGGCGATTTGGGGTTGTTTTCCGGCGACGGTGGTCCTATTTCCGGCGAACGACGGCGGCGGGTGGCAAGGTGGACCCTTGTTCAATCATTTTCATGTGTCTTCTTCTTGTTTCAACTTCATTTTTTCTTATTTCCTTTCCTTTCTCTTGCTCAAGCTCGGCCAGCCACGTGAGGGCCGATTTCGGCGAGTTCTGGACGGCGGCCGGCAGCAGTGAAGCTCCTTCCTGCGTTCTTGAACTCCGTAAGCTTGATCTTTGCTTCTTGTGAAGTTAATTTTGTGAAATTTGGTCTCTTTGATGTTAGGATGTTATGAAAAATTGGGACTTTAGGATTGACAAGTTATTATAATGATTATTCACTGTTAAATTGAAGATGTTTGGGGAGTATTGAGGTTTATTGAAGTTGGTAAAGATTTTGGGGACTTTTGGAAGTTTTCTATGACTCTTTGAATTGGGGTTTTGTTAATGAAAGATGATTTGAATGAATTAGTTGTTAATAAATGCTTGTTAAGGTTATATTAAGATGTGGGAAAGTTGATTTTGATGAATGGGTGTTTAGGAAGGAGTTTAGAAGTTAATAGAGCATTTTTGGACTCTTTAAGTTAGGGCTATGTTAGTGGATGATGTTCTGGAACAAATTGGTATTTATGTAGTGTTAGTTGAAGTTGTTTGGTGATGTTGGAAGGTTGGTTTTAGAGGGATTGGTGTTTGTAAGGAATTTTGTTAGTTAAAGTGTTGATTTGAAGTGGCTTTGGTAGATTAAAGGTTGTTTATTGATGTTGGAATGCTAATGTTGACTAGATTGAGGTTTGAAAGGAAGTTGGATAGTTAAAGTATTGATTGAAAGTGATTTAGATGTTTTAAAGGATGGTTTGGTTATGGTGGGTGTTAGAATCTTAAGTTTTGATGAAGACTAAAGTATGAAAGAATGAACCAAGCACTTAGGCATTAGGTTAATATAAGAATCCCAAGTAAGAGTGCAACCAGATGTAGATTTACTTCCGGATAGACTAGGACTAGCGCTCGCGGATGAATGACTCATCCCCCAGCGAGAGCAAGTAATTCACTAGGGAAATAACTTAGTCCATAAGCACTAGGTATACAAAACCTCAAGACTAAGCTAGGATTCAACCGGAAGTGAATTTGCTTCCTGTTATATTTAGACTGGCGCTGGCTGTTGGAATAGATGACATTAAGCGTCAGTGAACATAAGCCACATCCAGTAGAATTGCTTCTGATAGCTTAGTGACTAGCGCTGACTGTTGGATTGAAGGACACTGAGCGAGATTGAGTAATAGTGAATATAATCCTTCATCCAGTGGATTCACTTCCGGATGTAGAAGTGCTTCCGGATACAAGGAAGACCTCTTAGACTAAGTACACTCCCACTGCATGTGATTATGTGCTTATGTTGTTAGACTAACGTTCAAGTGCAGCACACTAAGTAGAGTTGCTTCCGGATGTGAATCTGCTTCCGCAAGCAATCAGAATGTCAGAACGTTCAGAAATGCAGTATCAGAATGCTTTTGTCAGAGCAGAGTTGTCAGGACTACTTTTCAGAAATAAAGCAAGTCAACCCTGCTATGCATTGATGAAGCATTTATTGGGCAAACGGTAACATGGGAAGAACGACCATATTCAAACGGCTAACCCACCTACCAAGAGTCAGAATGTTTGAAGACTATATAAAGGAGTTCAACTTCATTTATGAAGATCATCAATTATCTTTGACATTCTTGAAAGAAGCTAGAGCGAGAAACTAAGAAAATCTTCAAGTATTCAAAGCTGCCCAGAAAAGAGAGAGCATTTAACACATTGAGTGATCTTTTCATCTACATATCTTGTACTCTTTGTTGTTAAGTCTCTTCGTGTTATAAGAGCATTGATTGTACTTAAGTGTGTAACACTATCTGTTCTTAAGGAGAACTTAGTTAGAAAAATCTTTTATCTGTAAAGGTTGAACCCTTGCTGGGTGTAAGGGGGAGCTAGTTAGAAGGGTTGCAAGTGAGCCTTGTGTAAAACTTGTGGTTGTAAGGTTGCAAGTGATCCCGTTCAAAACTTGCAGTTGTAAAGGTTCCAGGTGAACCCGTTCTAAAACCTGGAGATATAGTGGAACTCGGCCTGGGTGGTTGAGAACTGGACGTAGGTCAGGAAGACCGAACCAGTATAACTCTTGTGTTGTTTTATTTGAGCATTTATTTTTGACGCACAATTCACCCCCCCTCTTGTGCATCCATTACTTTCATTTGGTATCAGAGCGGGTCTTTCTCACTCGATTCCAACGAATCCAGAAAGTAAAGATCCAGTAATGGATACAGATTACTCTCTACCAGATGTCTCTATTCAACCCAACAAGCCCCCAGGCTTTGATGGGTATAACTATCCATTCTGGAAGTTTCGGATGGAGACTTACATCAAGTCAAGTGACCTTAGACTCTGGGATGTAATCGAACGTGGGGATCACACTCCACTAGATGAGGATGGCTTTGCTAAGCCAAAAGCCAGGTACACCAACGAGGACTATGCTCTAGTCCAACTAAATTTTAGGGCCATGCACTATATTCAGTGTGCTCTCAGCCCTAAGGAGTTTCACAGGATCAGCCACCACAAAAATGCTAAGGATATGTGGGAGGCTCTTGAGGCTGCTCACTCTGGAACCAGGAGAGTGAAAGCAAGACGAGTTGAGATGCTGGTGGAAGAATTTCACAAGTTCGCCATGCTGAGTCCAACTGAGCCAATCAGAGAGCTGGAGCTCAGGTTCACTCACCTCATCAACAATTTGGCCTCACTGGGTAAGGACATTCCTGAAAGAGAGCAAGTTAGCAAGATCCTAAAGATCTTGAAAGGTGACTGGATCACCAAAGTAACCATCTTGCAGGAAGTCCAAGGAGAATCAACCAGCTCCATAACTGCACTATTTGGCTCTCTTGCCGAGTATGAACCTACCCTGCTGGCTCAGAGAGCTCCTCAAGCCTCATCCAAGGCCAAGAATCTTGCCCTTGTTGCCCCCAACAAGGAGAGTGATGATGATGAGGATGATGAGGAGGAAATGGACGATGAGGAGATGGCTATGATGGTGAGAAAATTCAGAAAGTTCTTCAGAAAGAAAGGAGGCTTCCAGAAAGGTGACTCCAGTCAGAGGAGGGGATACAAGAAAGAAAAGGCCCCTGTGTGCTTTGAATGTAAGAAGCCTGGTCACTTCAAAGCTGAGTGTCCCAGCCTGCAGAAGTCAAAAGGCAAAGACAAAAGAAAGGCCTTTGTATCCTCTATCTGGGTGAATAGCTCAGATGACGAAGCAAGCGATGAGGAAGAAGTTGCCAACCTCTGCCTGGTAGCCAGAGAAGATGATGAGGAAGCATCTTCAGATCTCGACCTCACCCACGAAGACAATGAGGTAACTTTCTCTGAACTGCAAGAGGCTTACAATGAGGTTCATGAAGAATTCTCTCGATTGTGTAAAGCCTATAAAGTGTTAAAAACTAAAAAGGAATCACTTGAGTCCAAGGTGGACTCACTAAGTGAAGAGCTAGCTGAAGCTAGAAAGCTTCCGGTAGTGGATGGCCAGGGTTCTCCCCAAACAGAACCCAGTGCCTCAACACTTGAGAGCTGCTCTAATTGCAGCAAAATCTCAGCTGAGAAAGACAAGCTGCAAAATGCCCTGCAGAAGTTTACAAATGGGTCAGAAATGTTAAATATCATTTTAATGAATCAAAGGGCATATAGGGATAGGACTGGCTTAGGATATACTCCTAGAGGGAAAAAGTGGGTGGAACCAAAAGTGAAGCCCTACTTAAAATTCTTCCACAAAGCCACTAGTCACAGCTCCTCACCCTTCAGCTTCTGTAACTACTGCAACAGGAAAGGACACTCCACGTCCACCTGTAATGCCAAGAAGCATGGAGCTAATAGCTCATACAAATGGGTCCCTAAAGGAACCAAGGCTACAAAGGATCCTCTCCCTAGAGAGGAAACTAAGGGAGGACAGGGATCTCGAGCCTGGAAACAATCCACAGGGAAAACCCAAGAGCCTAGAGCCAGCACTAGGCCGGAGGCACTGAATGATCCTAAGCCCAAGGTCAAGGCTAACACTAGACCAAGGGCACCAAAAACTAATGACAGAGGACCCAAGAAAGGTTGGGTACCTAAGCTTACTTGATTCTTTCAGGTGTGTCTCAAAGCATCCAAGAACAGAAAATGGTATATCGATAGCGGATGCTCGAGACATATGACTGGAGACAGAGACAAGTTCAAATCTCTGGTGATCAAAGACGGAGCCACAGTAACCTTTGGAGGAAATCAAAGTGGAAAGATTACTGGAGTTGGAGAAGTTGGACCAGTAAAAGACGTCTATCTGGTGGACGGTCTCTGTCACAACCTGCTGAGCGTGAGCCAGAGCACAGACAAAGGAAATTGGGTAATCTTTGATTCACATGAGTGCATAATAGTTGATAAGCAGGATCTAAATTTAGATAAGGCCAACTTAAAATGCAAACTTAAGGCAAATAGAAATGGAAACCTATATACTCTAGACTTGTGTCAACAACTGGAAGAAAAATGTCTAATATCTAGTGATGAGAACAGTTGGCTTTGGCATAAGAGGTTAGCTCATGTTAATTTTACTCAACTTGATATGCTAATTAAAAAGGAGCTAGCTATAGGTATTCCATCCTTTAAGGTAAAGCATGATTTTATTTGTGAATCCTGCCAACGAGGGAAGCAAACAAAGTCCTCGTTTAAAACCAAGAAGAAAGTCTCCACCAGCAGGCCCTTGGAACTAATCCACATGGATTTGGTTGGGCCAGCAAGAGTGAAGAGCTTGGGTGGAAACCTGTATGCTCTAGTGGTGGTGGATGACTATTCAAGGTTCACTTGGACTATGTTTCTTGCCTCTAAGCAAGATGCTTTTGATGCTTTTGTTGTCCTGACTAAGAAAGTGCAGAATGAGAGAGAGCTCAAAATCACAGCCATAAGGACAGACCATGGAGGAGAATTTGAGAACCATAGCTTCTCTGAGCTATGTGAGCAAAACGGTATTGAACACATTGAACACAACTTCTCAGCTCCTAGGACTCCTCAGCAAAACGGAGTGATCGAGAGAAAGAACAGGGTTCTGACTGAGATGGCTAGAAGCATGCTCAACGAGAAAGAGGTTTCTCAAGTGTTCTGGGCGGACGCTATGAGCACTGCTTGCTATATCTCTAATAGAGCCTATGTTCGAAAGGGCTTGGACAAGACTCCCTATGAGCTGTACAAGGGGAGGAAGCCCAACATCAGCCACCTCAGAATCTTTGGATCAAAATGCTATGTGCATAACAATGGAAAGGTAAATCTGGGTAAGTTTGATCCAAAAGCTGATGTAGGTATATTCATAGGATATTCCCTTAGGAGTAAAGCATATAGAATATACAACATGAGAACTAGAATTGTAGAAGAATCAATGCATGTTGTATTTGATGAAACTCCTACATGGGGACAATCCACAGAAGATGATGAAATACTTAATCTTCCAAAACCACCATCATCTTCTTCACCACCAAGCAAGCAATCTCAAAGAAGAAGATGAACCCAGTGATGAACCTAGAGTGCAGACCGTGCCTGATGAGGCACAGTTGCCAACAGCTAGGAGACATCACAGGGATCATCCTCTTGATCAAGTGCTTGGTGATGTTTCTTCTGGTGTCAGAACCAGAAGGCAAGTTCAAAATGAAGTTGAGTTTGGAGCATTCCTATCTCAAATCGAACCAACTTCAGTTGAACAAGCTCTTGAGGACTGCGACTGGATTATTGCCTTGCAGGAAGAGCTAAATCAATTTGAGAGAAGCCAAGTCTGGGAACTAGTCCCAAGGCCGTCTCATCAATCTATAGTGGGGACCAAGTGGGTCTTCAAAAACAAACTGGATGAGACAGGTCAAATTACAAGAAACAAAGCCAGATTAGTAGCCAAAGGATATAACCAAGAAGAAGGCATTGACTATGAAGAAACTTTTGCTCCAGTCGCTAGACTTGAAGCAATAAGGATTCTTCTAGCCTTTGCATCCATGAAAGGCTTTAGGTTATATCAAATGGATGTAAAGAGTGCTTTTCTTAATGGTTATATTAAAGAAGAGGTATATGTAGAACAACCTCCTGGCTTTGAGGATCACAAACATCCCAAACATGTGTATAGACTAAGGAAAGCTTTATATGGCCTGAAACAAGCTCCTAGAGCTTGGTATGAGAGACTCAGCAGCTTCCTGCTGGGCAAGGGTTTCTCAAGGGGCAAATTGGATAATACACTGTTTATCCTTCACAAAGATAGAAATATGTTAATTGTCCAAATTTATGTTGATGATATTATTTTTGGGGCAACTAATGACAAGCTTTGTGGAGAATTCTCTAAGACTATGCAGGGTGAATTTGAAATGTCAATGATGGGAGAACTCACGTTCTTCCTAGGCCTGCAAATTAAACAAAAGAAGAATGGGATATTCATCTCCCAAGCTAAGTACTGCAGAGAGCTACTCAAGAAGTTTGGGATGGATGAATGCAAGGAGTATGACACTCCCATGAGCACCACTGCCGCACTCGATGCTGACGCAAAGGGTAAATCTGTCTGCCTGCCCATGTACAGGGGAATGATAGGTTCCCTACTATACTTAACGGCAAGCAGGCCTGACATTCAATTTAGTGTAGGCATGTGTGCTAGGTTTCAAGCCAACCCCAAGGAGTCACACTTAACATGTGTTAAACGTATTCTGAGATACCTTGAGGGAACACAAGAACTTGGTCTTTGGTATCCCAGAGGTAACCAAGAGTTCTTGTGGGCTTACTCTGACTCTGACCATGCAGGCTATAAGACTGATAGAAAGAGCACCAGTGGACAATGCGCCTTCCTTGGTGGTTGTCTGGTGTCATGGGCCAGCAAGAAGCAAACCTGCGTGTCATTGTCATCCACTGAGGCAGAATACATTGCTGCTGCAAGCTGTTGTGCTCAAGTGCTGTGGTTGAAGAACCAACTTAGAGACCTTGGCTTGGAGTTCCCTGAGGCACCCATCCTCTGTGACAACACAAGCACAATCAGCCTCGCCAAGAATCCAGTTCAGCACACAAGGACAAAGCACATTGATGTCAGACATCACTTCATCAGAGACCATGTTCAAAAGAAGGATGTCAAAGTGCAGTTTGTCCCCACTCAACAACAGCTTGCTGACATCGTCCCCAAGCCTCTGGGGGTTGACCAATTTACTTTCATAAGAGGTGATTTGGGAATGGTAAACCCAAATGAGGTGTAACTTTTTATTTATTATACTTGATTGTTTAAAACCTACAACAATACTAACTTAGGCATCGGAGTGCCAATACGTGCTTTTGCAGGTCCTTAATGTTAAATCTTAAGCAATTGCAACCGGAATCAAAACCACTTCCGGATGATCACTCGCTGACACTGGATGTTGAAACTAAGAGAGCGCCAGTGCCAGACCAAGGGACACGTCACTTCAAAAAACGCTTCATCTCCCTCCATGAGATGTTGTACCTTCTCTGATAATGTGAAGCGACACATGTCATAAGGTGCGCCGTTTCAATTAAAATGTTTACGTTACCCAATGTGCAAACATGCGTTTTCATCTGAAGAGTCATGTCTATTTTACCCTCAGTGACTTTGCATATAAATAGGGTGTCATTTTCACTTTCACTTTTTACTTGCACAAATTTACTCACCCACATATTCTCTGCATACATTCTTCATTTCTTCATCTGTGTTCTTCATCTTCTTCATATTCTTCTTCGCATCTCTCATCATATTCATACCAACCCACACAAAAATGGCCGGCTCACATGAAACAAACCCAAATACCAAGAAATCTGGCTCATCCAAGAAATCTAAGTCCAAATCTGGAAAATCTGGGCATAAGCACACTGGGAAATCTGGGCAATCTGATGAACATCATGAAGGTCGCCATGAACTTTCTGGGCAATCACAAGGGGTGTCTGAACAAGTCCAGGAACAGCCTGGACATTCTGGGAGAGTGGAAGAACAGCCAGAGGTGACTGGGCATGAGGAAGCACAGCAAGCCAAGAGGAAAGGGAAGAAGAAGGTTCAGTTCGTTGAGGAGCCTTCTTCCAAAAGATAGAGGGTTGAAGAGGATGACCCTTCAATTTACAGAGATGGGGCTTTGGAGGCTGTTTCCTCCAAGTTTGAGACGATTAAGCCCTACTTCAACAACGGCTTGTTCATCGATCTGGTTAAGATAGATGAACTAGGGTTTCCTCATCTGCGCCCATATCTGGAAAAATACATGCCCTGGCTGGGGATCAAACAGGACTACAACATCAACGTCCTGCGAGTCTTCTGTCAATCTCTCTCTGGAAAGGTTAAGTACAAGAAGGTAGATGGGAAGGAGCAAATCCGCAGACTCACTTTCACTGCCACAGTAAGGGGGAGAACCTTCAGTTTCACCTGGAGGACACTCAATGAGTTAATGGGGATCACAGAAGAGGGCATGAATGAGTGGCTGTACCCTGAGTCACTCAAATACAACAAGGAGGAACTCGAGAAGTTGTATGGCACCCAAGGGAAAAAGGTGTCCAAGATGTCTGACTCCTACAGACTCTTGTACTACGTCTACTCCCGAATGATGACACACAAAGGGGGTAACTTCAACGAGTTCACACTGCTGGACAATCCGTGGTTCCCCAGATTTCTCTCCCACCAGCCAATCAACCCCGGACAGTTGATCAGCCTTGAGCTTCAGAGATGGTTGGTTAACGACAAGGCTGGATATCTTCCCTACCCCACCATCCTTGCCTTCCTCCTTGAGAAGAAACTGATCAAGGCCACATCTGACGTGGAGGAAGAAAATATCAAGTGTGCTCTTGTGGGGGCAACTAACATAGGGAAGATGGGCATCAAGTACCTGAAGCCTGCTAAGCCCACTCGCTCAGGATCACAGGCAGGCAGTGCCTCTCAGACTTCAGCCCCTTCTACATCTGGTGCAGGGGATCAAGAAGTAGACTCCCATCCCGGGCCAAGCCGTGCTGCGAGGGTGCCAGCCACTGTGAAGGCATTTGCTCAGGAGATGAAGGAAGAGATTCTCCTTCAACTTTCTGAGTCCTTGGTGGCCCCTCTGAGGAATGACTGTGATGCTGGGTTCCAGCAGCAAGGGGAGCGCATCCAGCGACTAGAGGCCAGAGTAGGTCAGGTTGAGACTCAGCTGGCCAGGGTGGATGCCAAGCTAGACCTCATTCTCCAACACCTCCAGATTCCTCAACCACCACAAGGTAACCTACCACCACCTCCTCCTCCTCCCCAAAACCCACCTCCTCCTCCTTCTAATCACCCTCAACTCCCTCCTCCTCCTCCCAACACTCAACAACCACAGCCACCTCCACAAAATGACCATCAACCAAACAATGACCAACAATTCCAGCTTTCACCCAATCATGACCAGCAACCCCAAGACTCACCACAACACTCTCCTCGCCAATCACCTTTAAACTCCCCCACTCGCACACCACCCAACGCCCCTACTCGCTCACCACTCAACCCCTCTGCCGGACCATCCCATCCTAACCCTACCAACCCCAACTCTAGACCAAGATCCAACCCATTGGCCGAGCACCTTGGTTTCCAAACTGCCATTCACCCCCTCAGCCACATCTATCTGAGAGATTACCCCCGCCTTTAGCGAATCTCTGAGGATCACTTACCATTTACCCCACACTCTTCCACTGCCTTCACTGAATATTCCTCCACCTATCCTTTCGAAGGTCTATTCGTAGATCCCACTTGGTTCCCCAACCCTCCCACATCCCCAGAAACTACCTTACCTACATCCTCCCCAGAACCTTCACCCCCAAAAAGATTTGGCCCTGAACCTCCACCCTCCTCTTCATCCACTCCATCCCTGGCACTCGCCCTTGTTGATGATGACAAAAGGGGGAGAAATGTGATGTCCGCCCTTCACCTGACCATGGACACAAGGGATGTGCTCAGCCAGCCATCCCTCTGGCTTGATGAAGACATCACGGCTGCCCTCCGCCGTGCCATGGAATCCCAAAGACTGGGTGGTGCTGAGAGCCTAATTAGAGGAGAAGCTATCCGGTTCATGCAGCAGCAGAGGTTGGATGAGCAAGGATCAAAATGGGACATGATGGTGTTTGAGCAGAATGAGCAATCCTCACAGCCTGAGTCATCTTCATCAGAGCCTTCTTCAACTAAGAAGAGTAAAAACATTGTTGAAGAAATCATGATGAAGTGGGGGCTGAAGAAGATCAACCATCCTCCCATTGTGATCGCCAAGCCAATCCCTACATCCTCTGGGCAAACGTCTGAGATCCCTACTTCTGAGCAATCATCTGCCCCTCCTCCTCCATCTGAGCCAGCAGTTACATTCAGTGAGTCTAGGAAGAAGGCCGTTGCTAGAAAGCGTGCCAAGAAGGTTATTGCCTCCACTGAACCTGCTGAGAATGAGGAAGAGACCCCATCTGACCAACCTGAGCAAGAAACTTCGTCTGCTCAAGTTGAGCAAGAGATCCCATCTGTACAAGCAGTTCCAATTCTGAGGGAAATCAAGTTGGAGATAGAGGACATGACTCCTGAGGAATTTGAAAAGTATAGGTACACGGACAGACTGTCCTTTGGTCAGATGGCTTGCCTGGATGCTGAGAGAGCATGTGCCAAGCCCACTCCATCAATAGCCAAGGGCAAAGGGAAGGGTAAAGGGAAGGGGAAGAGGAAAGCCCAGGAAGTTGAGGAGGATCCCAACTTCCCTGTATGGAATGTGAAGATTCGGGCTGTCCACTTTCCTAATGGCGAGGTCACCCACTTCTCAGATGCAACAGGATTCCCAGGCTATGAGGAAGTAGAAAATATGAAGAGAGCCTTCGAGGAGTCTGTTGAGTCTGAGAGACTCAGAAGGGAAAGGGATGAAGAAGAGCTTCAACAGATCATTGCTCAGATTGACCGGAATGTGCATGAAGCCGAATTAGCCAAACTCCAGAAAGAGAATGAAGAGAGGCAGTTGGAGAGGGAGAGGAAAAGGAGACATCAATTATAAACCTCAACCAACCCCATACATGATAACTTAGAAAATTTTCATATTTTCTCATGCATAATTTCATTCTTGCTTAGTATAGATTACTTGTATATTTTATCTGCTTGTGTAACACTAACTTGTAATCTCTTGTTTATTAATGATAAATGTCTAAGTCATTTGTGCCTTATTTAATTATCCTTCTTTTAATTCTTTCACATGAACTTAAGCGATAGATTTAGTTTGTCATCATCAAAAAGGGGGAGAATGTTAGAATCTTAAGTTTTGATGAAGACTAAAGTATGAAAGAATGAACCAAGCACTTAGGCATTAGGTTAATATAAGAATCCCAAGTAAGAGTGCAACCGGATGTAGATTTACTTCTGGATAGACTAGGACTAGCGCTCGCGGATGAATGACTCATCCCCCAGCGAGAGCAAGTAATTCACTAGGGAAATAACTTAGTCCATAAGCACTAGGTATACAAAACCTCAAGACTAAGCTAGGATTCAACCGGAAGTGAATTTGCTTCCTGTTATATTTAGACTGGCGCTGGCTGTTGGAATAGATGACACTAAGCGTCAGTGAACATAAGCCACATCC
Source organism: Mimosa pudica (assembly GCA_029929735.1). Taxonomy (NCBI): domain Eukaryota; kingdom Viridiplantae; phylum Streptophyta; class Magnoliopsida; order Fabales; family Fabaceae; genus Mimosa; species Mimosa pudica. Next base: position 1,164,542 of record JAKELP010000039.1, on the reverse strand, counting down.
AGTAGAATTGCTTCCGATAGCTTAGTGACTAGCGCTGACTGTTGGATTGAAGGACACTGAGCGAGAGTGAGTAATAGTGAATATAATCCTTCATCCAGTGGATTCACTTCCGGATGTAGAAGTGCTTCCGGATACAAGGAAGACCTCTTAGACTAAGTACACTCCCACTGCATGTGATTATGTGCTTATGTTGTTAGACTAACGTTCAAGTGCAGCACACTAAGTAGAGTTGCTTCCGGATGTGAATCTGCTTCCGCAAGCAATCAGAATGTCAGAACGTTCAGAAATGCAGTGTCAGAATGCTTTTGTCAGAGCAGAGTTGTCAGGACTACTTTTCAGAAATAAAGCAAGTCAACCCTGCTATGCATTGATGAAGCATTCATTGGGCAAACGGTAACATGGGAAGAACGGCCATATTCAAACGGCTAACCCACCTACCAAGAGTCAGAATGTTTGAAGACTATATAAAGAAGTTCAACTTCATTTATGAAGATCATCAATTATCTTTGACATTCTTGAGAGAAGCTAGAGCGAGAAACTAAGAAAATCTTCAAGTATTCAAAGCTGCCCAGAAAAGAGAGAGCATTTAACACATTGAGTGATCTTTTCATCTACATATCTTGTACTCTTTGTTGTTAAGTCTCTTCGTGTTATAAGAGCATTGATTGTACTTAAGTGTGTAACACTATCTGTTCTTAAGGAGAACTTAGTTAGAAAAATCTTTTATCTGTAAAGGTTGAACCCTTGCTGGGTGTAAGGGGGAGCTAGTTAGAAGGGTTGCAAGTGAGCCTTGTGTAAAACTTGTGGTTGTAAGGTTGCAAGTGATCCCGTTCAAAACTTGCAGTTGTAAAGGTTCCAGGTGAACCCGTTCTAAAACCTGGAGATATAGTGGAACTCGGCCTGGGTGGTTGAGAACTGGACGTAGGTCAGGAAGACCGAACCAGTATAACTCTTGTGTTGTTTTATTTGAGCATTTATTTTTGACGCACAATTCACCCCCCCCTCTTGTGCATCCATTACTTTCAGTGGGTAATGTTATAAATTCTTCAAGAGATGATGAAGGTTGAAAGTATTGGTATTGTAAAGATTTGGTAAAGAGAAGTTGGAGGAGGAAAAGATATGGATGTGGTTTTGGTATTGAAGTATTTTTATACTTTTAGTGTTAATGAAAGTTATTTAAAAGGTTGAGTTAAGTCACTTGCAAAGTGTCTTGACCCATTTTTAAATTGTGGCATTATTGTAGACGGTGATCTTTCAAGCGGACTTTGAAGATAACTGGTATCTGCGTATATCTGCTGCAGTGAAGTTTAGCAGGTAATCACGCTTAACTGACTGTGATACTGAGGGTGATGGTAGTTGAGGATTTTCTAACATCCTCTTCTACTTATATATATATATATATATATATATATATATATATATATATAAATAAAATGAGTTCAGATTATGTTATACTTAAACGTGGGCTATAGGGTACCTTTTAACTGAACTGTACTTTATATATATTCATATTTACATAAATCTTTTGTATGTTGCATGACACTGATTATTAGTACCGTCGGCCGATGTAACCTATCGATTTGCGCAAATCGATAGGTTAATTGTACGGGTTCCTCGGATTGTAAAGGAACCAAGGATTTTCACATTGATTAGAGTGGTCCCTTTTTATGCTTTTCGGATTGTAGACCGGGAACAGCGTCACACACGTTTATTTTTGTCTATTGAGTGATGGATGTATCTGTTCTGTATATATATATATTTGTAAATGTTATATGCTGTATGCAGGTTTTGAACTGTGGTACCCTGTAGACACTCCACTACCCCACTTCTGAGTGTCACCATGAGTTAAGTAGTGATTATTGAGACATTGTTTTGTCTCACCCCATTCCCTTTATTTTTACAGGTGATCATGCCCAGGGGGAGGCGCAGAGGAAGGGGAAGGGGCCGTCTGGCCCATACTGATATAGTAAGTAGGCCAGAGGTGACCATTTTAGGGACATATATCGCCATTTCACTAGGCTGCACCAGCTTCTGCACATATGAATGTTGTTTTGAGTGAATGTTATTATATGTGAACTGTATTACTTGTACTGTGACTTAATGTAAAGTTTTGGAATGTTATGTAATATTGTTCCTGCTACTGTGATAGTTCAGGAACTACCTTGACTAATATGTCAAGTTTGGTTGGTGTATATTCTGTTTCCAGGTGATGAGAACTTGAATGGATGTAAATAGGAAACTCGATTTTCCTAATATGTTGATGTGGTAGATGGAGGATGTATTGAGTGGTTTTATGTTTTCCTGTGTGTATAATCATATTAGACGGGCCCCGCTCTAATATGGTTTATTTTTGTGTAGTTTGGTTAGTTCCTTTTCTAACCATGTTAGGTGATTCTTTTCTAACATGGTTAGATTTAGGTTATGGTATTGAATGTGTGATTTGTTAGGTGATGGTGGTTCTTTTGCTAACTATCTTAGAAGATTTTCTTTTCTAACATAGTTAGATATGTAATCTCTTATAAATAGAGAAATTCTTTTGCTAACCATGTTAGATGAATCTTTTGCTAACATGGTTAGACTCCATTGTTTGGATTGATTTGAATAGCAGCTGAGTTAGGTTAAGGTTAATTTTATATTAGTAGGTGGTACTTTACAATGATCCTTTTCGAATTGATTAGACCGGGGATCATAGGTCAACTTATTGAGAGAAAGTGACCTACGGTTGTTTGGCATTGAAGAGTCCAACCGTTCCCGTTCTGCAATGGAAACAGAATTGGGGTTCCCTCTCTGGAGATTGCCAGAGAGGGAAATTGTCCCCTCATTATGAAGAGGGACACAGTGTCAAATTCATATATATAGTGAAGACTAGATGCTGGGATGCCCCCTTGATGGCACAATGCATCTATAGGTGAGTGTGAGAGTTATAGTGAAAGTACTCAGATTGGAGATGGTGACATGAGGTTTTGTTGGAATGAGATCGATTGAAGGATTTTGAGTGGGATATAGTAATAGAGATGATGATGTTGACTTTGATTTGGATATGAATGAAGGGCTTGAGTGATGAATGAAAGAAGATTTAGTTATATACATATTACTGGTTTTTAAAATGTGGTACCCTTTAGACGCCCTCGCTACCGCACATCTCACTGTTATAGTGAGTTAAGCGGTGATTACTGGGACAAATTGTCTCATCCCACGATTACTGACATTTTTGCAGGTATTCATGCACAGGCGCAAACTTCAGGGAAGGGAAATTAAGTAGTGAAGGTGATATAGGTTATTTAGAATTGTATATTGCCAATTTGTATAAGCCTGCATCTGCTTCCGCATGTATATATATTTATTATTTGTTTAATATCAATTAGTTTTGTTTAATAACCATGTTAGGCAAATCTTTTCTAACATGGTTAGTTATTAATTATCCATGATAGTGTTCAGGTTGTATCAGGAAATTTTTTTCTATCATGGATAATATAATAAATGATTAGGAAACTCTTTTTCTAACTTTGATAGAGATGTTGATATGAATATTCCTTTTTCTATCATAGTTAGTAAAGAGATTAATGAATTGAAATAGATTATATTGGCTAATTAGGGAATTAGTAACAGAATGTTACAACTTGGTTATCAGTATTTGGTATACGATAACCTAGGACTGTGCTGCATTGCATGTAGATTGGCAATATACATTCCTAGTATTCCCTTCCTTTTGTGCATGAATCTCTGCCATTTTGAGAGGAATATCACTCATCCCGTGGTGGGGAGAGAGTGATAAGTGCAAATGAATAGGTAATGTGGAGAGAATGAGAAGAATATAGAAAGAATAATGAAATAAACAAAGACATTAATAAGAATTTAGGAAGAATAACGAAATAAGGATGATTCTCTGGGGTCTCGAGTATAGTTATGTGCTAGCCATAACCATAGTCGAGGCATCATGAGATACCTTATTGGGTTAAGGGATTAAGGAAATTTGAAAATGACAAGTAATAATGAATACAATGTGAAATAGGGTTGTTTACTTTGTTTAATATTTAGTTTGTCAAAGTGTTTGATTAGTTGAGAAATTGACATTGTTTCTAGTTGTTTAGTTTGTTAAATGTTTTTGTTTAATTTTTGTTTTTATTTGAAATCCTATTGCAATTATTGTTGGTTTGGTTATTAATTGTGTCATTTAAATGTCCAAATCATTTATATTACTTGTATGGTTCTGTTGATGAGTGATGGATTTGTTGATTATTATTAAGTTATTTGATCTTATTGAAAGTAATCATACTCTTATTATAATAACTATTATTTTATTATTTTTATTTTGTATTTTATTATTTATTTATTGGTATTCGTTGGAGGTCACATCACCCTTGGTAGTGAAAGGTTGTTGTCCATTTATATTAAGTGGCTGGAGGTTTTCTCACTATATTTAGTGATTGGAAGCAGCCCCCTTAATAATAGATGTTGGTAGCCCTTGCTACTTCATGGGTGGATGGCTCCGAAAGGTAAGTCTTTGTTCAAAAGTGATTTTTAACTGAATTTTTATGTAGCTAATTGTAGGAAATTGAAAAGTTTTGCAAGTCAATATTGTATAATTGGATAGAATAATTGTAAAAATATCAATTGATTGTCATTTAACTGTCTTTTCTGATTTTAATTAGTTGTAAATTGTGGTGATTGGTGATTTAAGTTGTATGATTTGTAGAATGTATTATTGTAATCTTTGATTTTGTTGAAGAATGATTGATAGTCTTATGTTGGACTTCGTTGGTAAATTAAATTGGTTTGACTGATGGAAGCCTATGAATGGTATTGAATTCTCTAGTAATTACTTTAGTTGATTTTTTTGAAATGTGATTTTTTGACAAGTGCTTTTATTTTGGAAATGGATTGAAATATCTATTGTTCATTATATATGTTTGAGTTGGTGAAAGCATGAACCTTGCGTGCATTCTAAGTTTGAACTAGTTAGAATGGTTTTTGTCCCCTCTTTCTTCATACATCAAATTATTGATCTAAGGGGTTTTCATTTGCTATTTTGGTTTGTGGTTAAAGATTGAACTAAACTTAGACTTGGGTATGTTAATAATTCTAGTGTATAATATTGACTAAGATGGTTTAATGGCTTATAAGTACATTGACTTGTCTTGTTTTTGTTAGAATAGGCAATAAACTATATGAGATTTAGTGGCTCAAGTGGTATGATTAATAGAGTTATAACTGGGAGTCATGAAGATTTAGTTGATTTTATGATGGTTATCATGTAAAAGCCCACTTATTTTGTCAATTTTCCGTGTTCCATAAGTGATATTTTAGGACATGGCGAAACAAGTAACAAGTGTTGATGCTATTCGATGTGTGCAATGGTTGAATGGGTGTCTTCTCTCTTTGGAAAAGTGTGGTTGATGTGATTTTATATTATATGACTTGAAACCCAGATTGTATGATGGGAATAAGTTCATTTTCTTTTCCGTATCTGGTTGAACGTTTTCTCAAAGAAATGATAATTTTTACCTAGTTTGAGAATCGTTCTATGGGTAGTGAACTGATTCTTGGTTTTGGTAATATTTCAAACGGTTATTAAAAGCATGATTAAATTGAATCGTTGATGTTTTTATTGTGGTTGATGTGAGACCAAGAGTGTAAGTCTAAAGGGTATGGTGATCTTGCGGTATGGTTGGCTGGTCTTTATGGTTTAATATGGTTAGTACAAATTTCTGGTTTGGTTTTTAAATAAATAAGTATTCTAGTGGTATGCAAAGTGTATTATGATATAGGAAGTATTTATTTCATTTTCTGGAAATTTGGCTTGAAGAATGATAATAGACCTTTGGTTCGGTAAATTAGTTGCATGAGGATGATTGATAATATGGAAACTAGAATATGACCTTATGATTTGCTGGTGGTTTAGTCATGATAAGAATTGGAAACATGATTTTGAAGGGAGATAAGGGCAGAGGAAGAAAAGGGATGTACAGTATTAATGATTAATTGGGTCTTGGTTGAGGAATTTTGAGAAATCAAAGGAAGTTTCGATTTGAAGTAGCAAGGTGGTTTAAGGTTTGTTACCTATCCTAGTTTATAATTACGACCTCAGTATGTAGGACAATCAAATTTATTGGAGTTCGATTGAAATTTTGTTTCAAATGTTAAATGACATACTCTAGGAACGACTGTGATTGGAAGTGGGATCTAAATAGTTGAAGAGTGATGGACTAAAGTCGAGGAAAACCAATAATTTGATTAAATATGGGAAAGATAGTTGGATGTGTGTTGCTATTTAAGAAGTTGGACTGTCATATAGGTGATTTGAGGCTTTGGTGGCTAGTAAATGAAGGTTAGTTAGGTGAGGTAGAATGAGAATTTGTGAAGTATCGATAGATTGACTAGGGATGAATGGTGAAATGATTAGAGTTGATATGGAGAATATAAAGTTGAATTGCATATTTTCTTTGTGTTAGGTGATATGTTTAGTAAATTTTGGGGACAAAATTTCTAAAAGGTGGGGAGAATTGTAACATCCTAAAAATTTAATACAGGATCAAGGAGTGTTTTGGGAAATAATAAATGGAGAAAGTGGGAATTTTGGAACTTTTAGGAATTTTTGGTGATTTTTGAGGACATTTTGGAAATTTTGAGTAATAAATGTGCTTATAATTAATAAAGAAATTGAAGAGTTTGAATTATGAGGGAATGGTAAAACCCAAAATATTTTGAAGGTTAAGGAGATTGGAGGCTGGTTTAAGTGGTTTTAAATTAAAAGAGTACACTATGGCAAGTTTGGGCTACAAATCATCAGAGAACCCCCCTTATTTCACAAAACCAAACGCGCCCTTCCCCTTTTTCTTCCTTAAAACAGCGGGCTCTCCTCCTTCCTCACCATTTTCTTCATCACATCCGATCCCTCCCTTCTTCTTTGCTCCTTCCTTTCCCGGCGGCCATGGGCGACGGCGGCGCCGGCCCCTCCCTCAACATCAGTCCCCTTCATCTCTCCTTCTCTTAAGCCGACCCACTTCTCTTTCCTTCGCATCCCCTCTCCTCTCCGATCTGAGCAAGCTTCAACGACGACTCAGTGGCAGCGTACGGCGGCAGACATGGCGGATGACGGCGGGTGAAGTAGGCTCTTCCATTTCTTTTGTTTTCTTAAGTTATTTTCCTTTCCAACTTCGATTTTCTCACTCTTCCTTTCTCTTTTGATTTTCTGTTCGGTCTTCACATTTGAGCGGCGATTTTCCGGCGAGTTTCGTCGGCGATTCACGGCGGAGATGCCGTTGTTCATACTTGTAGGCTCGACTATAAACTCTGGTGAGGCTCTTTTCACCATTATGTACCTTAGTTCTTTCGTTTTCCCACTGATTGTGAGAGGGTTAGAGTTGGATTTTGGGATTTTGGGTTCAATAATCGTGAAAAACAAAGTTCTAATTGATTGTTTGTGATTTGTTTCTCTTCTTTGTAGTTGGATATGATTTTCTGGTCTGGAAGGCCTTATACTATGATTAAGATTCATTTAAAAGAAGGACTACAGAATTTATGAAGCTTGTGAGTCAAATTTATGAGTTGTAATTATTTGTTGAAAGTTGTTTTACTCTATTTTGGCTGAAACTTTGTGTTTATGATGTTTGTTTGATTTGGTTTTAATGGTTTTGATGTTGGCATTTTCCCTTTTTCCTTGTCCTGTTGTTTGGGGTTTCTATAGGGCTTGAACTTTGAAAATTCTGATTATATAAACTTCTTTAAGTTATAAAATGGTATTTAAGGTTGAGTTTTGGGTTAATAAAGTTATTGATTTCTTGTTTCTTATGTCTTGGATTGATTTCTTTAGATTAATACATATGGGAATGTGGTGAAATTGATTGATTTTATTTTCGATTGGTGGTTCAAATGGATTTTTAGTATTCTTGGCTGTTGAAATCAAATGGTTTATGCTTGAAATATGTTTTCTAGCAAATGGCTTCTCTATACTCTCAAAACTGTTTTCTAAATGGGTTCTATATGTGGGATTAATTACAATATGAATTGATAGATGCATTAGTGTTTAAAAATCTGATTAAAGTTTTAGTTTTAAATCACAGGGCCTTAGAGATTTGTAGCAGCTCATTGTATTATTATGAGTTGTTAAGGAGTAGTTATGTTTTTTTTTTGTGATCATAAAGATTTGAATTAATAGTCACTCATCATTGGTATCCCTTGGTTGTTTTGTAAAGTGTAAATTAGTATTGATGGGAACTGTCATTACTGTTTATGCTCTCTTTTGTTTGGAAACTGTTATTTTGCTTATAGTGGCTGAATTGATATATAATTGAATGGAGCTGTCTTTTCTTGATTGTTGATGTTACATGTGAGTGGTATTATGGAACATACATGGGATTTGTGTGTTTGACTCTTAATAATGTAATTTCATATTAGGGGGTACTAATGAAGTGTCCAATCGTTGTGCTTGTGCTCGGTTGAATTGAAAATGAAGCATATACTTACATACTAAATTTCTGGGATTGAATGAAATTAATTGAGATATCATCTTAGTTAATCTTGATGCTGACAATGTGGGAAAATAATTAAAAGAAACATTATTAAATGCCTAGGTCATGAGTACTACGATCTTTGGTTAAAAGTGTTGTAGGAAGGCTCAAAACTGATTCATTTGTTGTTGTGGACTAATATTGAATTAGGTGAATCCTTACGTGGTTATTTGTTAGGTGATGTTTAAGTGATAATAAAAAGGGATGTTGGACAATGCTTAGTGAATTTGAAAGGGATTGTATACTAAGACATGGAATTTATGTTTTCATTCTTACTTTGTTTGGATTGTTTAACTCTGAAAGTACAGAAAATAATGATGATGATAATAATAATGGAGAAATGGAAATTGGTGGATTCAATGCCCATGAAGCTCTAATTATAAAAGTCTTGATTGAGTATTGATTATGAAAAGTGTTCACTATGATACTTTTCAATTTTTGTCTTATTTTTACTTGGGATTCTGAATTCTTTGGATTTGCTGCATGTGTGAGAATCATTTGGAAGTCCTGTTTATTGGAACCACTTAGATGATTTATTGGTTGTTTCTGTTTTAGAAATGTGTACTATGGAAATGGTTTGTGAAATGATTTCATAAAATGAATGAGTTAAGAAGGGATTAAGGGGTAGTAAAATAGAATACGAGAGAGATGTCAAGTATTATAAAGTGGAAATGGTATTAATTTATCATTTTGTATCCTCTCATTATAGGAGGAACTAAGAGACAGTATTTGGAGGAAATCTACGAAGAATAGTAAGGAAGAACGTTAGAATGCTAAAGGGCGACAGGTAATCACACTTAACCTTACTATAACATTGAGGGTGACGTTAGCTGGGATTTTCTTAAAAATCCTTTCTCACCCTCTATATATATACATTATTTTTGAAAATGTATTTTTATACAAAACAGGCTATCGGGTGCCTTTCAAACACGATTATTTTTATATAAAAGATTTCGACACATTATATATGTAGTATCCTGTCTGGTGGTGCTGGATATTTTGGAATGGTGTGACATATTTGCAGGTGTATTGTCATAATAGTTATTTGAGAGGTTGTGAGTATAGAAAAGGAATTAGATGTGAGTTGAGATTTTGGAGAGTAATGTTGAGGGAAGATATTGTGGATAATAGATTGAAAGGTGATGTGAGAGTGTATGATGTTGATGTTGATTATTGTGGATGGGATATTGATATGGATATGGTGAGAGTTTCATGACACTGAAATATATATGTACCATTGCGCGATGATAACTGTCGATTGGCCAATCGACAGTTATTTGTACTGATGATCCTTTTCGGAATGATTAGACCGAGGATCATAGGTCAACTTATTGAGAGAAAGTGACCTACGGTTGTTTGGCATTGAAGAGTCCAACTGTTCCCGTTCTGCAATGGAAATAGAATTGGAGTTCCCTCTCTGGAGGTTGCCAGAGAAGGAAATTGTCCCCTCATTATGAAGAGGGACACAGTGTCAAATTCATATAGTGAAGACTAGATGCTGGGATGCCCCCTTGATGGCACAATGCATCTATAGGTGAGTGTGAGAGTTATAGTGAAAGTACTCAGATTGGAGATGGTGACATGAGGTTTTGTTGGAATGAGATTCGATTGAAGGATTTTGAGTGGGATATAGTAATAGAGATGATGATGTTGACTTTGATTTGGATATGAATGAAGGGCTTGAGTGATGAATGAAAGAAGATTTAGTTATATACATATTACTGGTTTTTAAAATGTGGTACCCTTTAGACGCCCTCGCTACCGCACATCTCACTGTTATAGTGAGTTAAGCGGTGATTACTGGGACAAATTGTCCCATCCCACGATTACTGACATTTTTGCAGGTATTCATGCACAGGCGCAAACTTCAGGGAAGGGAAATTAAGTAGTGAAGGTGATATAGGTTATTTAGAATTGTATATTGCCAATTTGTATAGGCCTGCATCTGCTTCCGCATGTATATATATTTATTATTTGTTTAATATCAATTAGTTTTGTTTAATAACCATGTTAGGCAAATCTTTTCTAACATGGTTAGTTATTAATTATCCATGATAGTGTTCAGGTTGTATCGGGAAATTCTTTTCTATCATGGATAATATAATAAATGATTAGTAAACTCTTTTTCTAACTATGATAGAGATATTGATATGAATATTCCTTTTTCTATCATAGTTAGTAAAGAGATTAATGAATTGAAATAGATTATATTGGCTAATTAGGGAATTAGTTGAAATGCGTGGCTGTCACCCAAGAGGGGGGGGTGAATTGGGTGGCAGAATAAAACTTATAAAAATTCTTCCTTTTAAAAACTTTACTCCTTGTGCTTGATGAGAGTGACGATGTATTAACCCAAGCGCAAGTGAGTATCTAGTGGTGTGGTGCTTGATGTGTAGATTAAAACAACCAGAATGAGCACACACGAGTTTATCCTGGTTAGGTCACTTCCAGACCTACATCCAGTCCCCAGGCTCCACCTGAGATTTTCAATCCACTAAACCTCTTGTTTGAACCAGGCACAAGAAAGCCTTTACACTATAGGTTTTACGAACACGGATTCACCTAACAACCCACAGGTTTTGCAACGGGCTCACCTGCAAACCTTACAACCACAAGTTTTGCGGGCTAACTTGCAACCTATGGAGATTTAGAAAACTTCTAAATGCTCCCCCTCACTTTTGTAAGATAATACTTCTGTTCTTCAAGCACAAGCTTTAGAACAGCCTTTATCCATTAGAGGATTTGATAATATGTTCACTCAATGAACTGATTGTGATAAACACTTAAGTACAAATGATTCTCTCTAAGAATAGATGATGTTACTTACTTAAGTACAAATGAATTACTCTCTAATAATGTTACAAATCTAGATCTGAGAGTAGAAGATGAGAGGAATGTAGAATATAGTTTCTCAGATAATATGCTCTGTTCATCCAACCTCTCTTCTGAATGTAGATGTTCCTTTTATACTCGGCCTCAATATTCAGGCTAGGGCGGCATATAGGATATGTCCGTTTGAATATAGCCGTTAATCCCATGTTACCGTTGAGAGGTACATCTTCATTAATGCTTAGCAGGGTTGACTTGCTTTATCTCTGAAAAGCAACTCTGACAACTCTGCTCTGACAAAAGCATTCTGACTTCTGAGTGTGTGACGTTGGCCCTTGTACTCTTGCTGACGGATGATCATCGTTCATCCGGAAGTGGCAATCTTGCTCTGCAAGTGTTAGTCTATGAATCTCAGTGCCAAGAGTATGTTTCATCCGGAAGCTCATTTCCATCCGGAAGTACAACCAAGTTCTGCACACACTTGTTAGTCCCACCAGAGTAATATATATAATCAAGTGTAGTAGTAAGAACTATACATGCTGTGGGAGGTTTGTCTGCTATGAGAAGTAATCTTACTAAGACTATGTTCTGACTTAGTGTATTGTCTACTGACGCTAGGGGATGTCTAATCCAAGAGTCAGCGTGAGTCTCGTTATGTTACTCTAACTCTTAAGTCTTCCCAAGTGACTTGGTGTGTCATTTTCTTAAGCTATGGGATGTGTAGTATAACAACACTTAATCACATGCAGTGGGAGTTCATTTAGTCTAAGGAGCCTTTCTTGCATCCGGAAGCACTTCCACATCCAGAAGTACTACTACTGGATGAAGGGTTATATTCACTTTTACTCACTCTCGCTCAGTGTTCATTCAATCCAACAGCCAACGCTAGTCACTAAGCTATCGGAAGCACTTCTACTGGACGTTGCTCATTTTCACTGACGCTTAGGGTTATCTATTCCAACAGCCAGCGCCAGTCTAAATCTAACAGGAAGCAAATTCACTTCCGGTTGAAACTTAACTTAGTCTTAGGATTTTGTATATCTAGTGCTCATGGACTAAGTTAATTCCTAAGTGAAGTTCTTGCTGCCGCTGGGGGATGAGACATTCATCCGCGAGCGCTAGTCCTAATCTATCCGGAAGTAAGTCCACATCCGGTTGCACTTTTACTTAGGATTCTATGTTCACCTATTACTTTCTAAGTTCTTTCATATTTTTTTTTGAGTTTTTAATCCGGTATCCTGGGCCAGCCCCAATGTCACGGGGAACTCAACGGGCTCAGACTAATCCAGATCCGCACCGGGGCCTCCACTTAAGGGTAAAGTGCTGGCCAAGGGGCAGGCTGCATTCCCAGAGCTCGAACTCGAGACCTCTGGTTAAGCGGTGAAGTGAGGTAACCACTACACCAACCACGTTTGGTTTAAGTTCTTTCATATTTTAGTCTTCATCAAAACTTTAAGATTCTAACATTCTCCCCCTTTTTGATGATGACAAACTCAGTATTTATCGATTAAGTCCATATGAAAGGATTAGCAGAAAAATAAAAGCAATAGATAAGAACAAGTAACTTGGACAATTATTATTGATAAAAAGAGATTACATGTTAGAGTATACAAGCAAAACATATACAGGTAATCTACACTAAGCAGGAATAAAATATGCATGAAAACAAAGAAAATTTTTCTAAGTTAAAGATAATTGGAATAGGGGGTTCATAGTTTGTCTTTCTTTTTCCTCTCCCTCTCCTTCTGTCTCTCTTCACTCTCTTTTTGGAGTTTGGCTAACTCGGCCTCATGCACATTCTGATCAATCTGGGCGATGTTCCGCTGAAGCTCTTCTTCATCCCTCTCTCGTCTGAGTCTTTCTGATTCAATAGACTCCTCGAATGCCCTCTTCATGTTCTCTACTTCTTCATACCCAGGGAACCCTGTAGCATCATCGAAGTAGGCGACCTCTCCATTGGGGTAGTGAACAGCCCGAATCTTTACGTTCCATACAGGGAAGTTGGAATCCTCCTCAACTTCCTGGGCTTTCCTTTTCCCTTTCCCCTTACTCTTCCCTTTGCTCTTGCTAATCGGAGGAGTGGGCATGGCACTTGCTCTGTCAGCATCGAGGCAGGCCATCTGACCGAAGGAGAGTTTGTCCGTGAACCCATACTTTTCATATTCCTCAGGAGTCATGTCCTCAATTTCCAACTTGACCTCCTTTAGAATAGGAACTGCTTGAACCACTGGAATTTCTTGCTCAACCTGGGCAGACGAAGTTCCTTGCTCAGGTAGGTCAGATGGAGTCTCTTCATCACTCTCAGCAGTTTCAGTGGTGGCAATAATTTTCCTGGTACGCTTCTTGGCAACGGCCTTCTTTCTAGACTCACTGAAGGTGACTGCTGGCTCAGATGAGGGAGGAGGGGCAGATGATTGCTCAGACGAGGGGATCTCAGACTCTTGCCCAGGGGATGCAGGAATAGGCTTGGCTATCACAATAGGAGGGTGATTGATCTTCTTCAGTCCCCACTTCATCATTATCTCCTCAACAATTTTTCTACTTATCTTAGTTGGAGGAGGTTCTGATGAAGATGACTCAGGCTGTGAAGGTTGTTCATTTGGCTCAAGGACAACCATCTCCAATTGTGGTCCTTGCTCAGCCGACCTCTGCTGCATGAACCGGATTGCTTCACCTCTTATAAGGCTCTCAGCACCACTCAGCCTTTGGGATTCCATGGCACGGCGAAGGGCAGCCATGATGTCTTCATCAAGCCAGAGGGATGGCTGGCTGAGCACATCCCTTGTGTTCATGGATAGGCGAAGAGCGGTCATCACATTTCTCCCCCTTTTGTCATCATCAACAAGGGCGAGTGCCAGAGATGGAGTAGATGAAGAGGAGGGTGGAGGTTCAGGGCCAAATGGAGTTTGGGGTGAGGATTCTGGGGAAGAGGCAGGTAAGGTATTTTCTGGGGATGTGGGTTGGTTGGGGAACCATGTAGGATCTACGAATAGTCCTTCGAATGGGTAGGTGGAGGAATATTCAGTGAAGGTAGTGGAAGAGTGTGGGGTAAATGGGGTAAAGGGTAAGTGAGAATCCTCAGGGATTTGTTGAAGGCGGGGATAATCTCGCAGATAGATATGTCTGAGGGGGTGAACGGCAGTTTGAAATCCAAGGTGTTCGGCTAAGGGGTTGGATGGTGTGCGAGTGGGTGAGGGAGGTGTAAATGGGGAGTTTTGTGGAGATGGGGAGTTGTTGGAGTGAAGGGGTGATTGGCTAGGAGATTGTTGGGGTGTGTCTTGGGTTTGGTGTTCATGGTTGGGTGAAGGTTGGGATTGGTGATCATTGTTTGGTGATGGAGTATGGTCATTTTGTGGAGGTGGCCGTGGTGGTTGAGTATTAGGTGGAGGAGGAGGGGGAAGTTGAGGGTGGCCTGAGGGAGGAGGAGGAGGAGGATTTTGGGGAGGAGGAGGAGGTGGTGGTAGGTTACCTTGTGATGGTTGGGGAATTTGTAGGTGCTGGAGAATGAGGTCAAGTTTTGCATCCACCCTGGCAATGTGGTTTTCAATCTGGCCTACCCTGTCTTCGAGCCTCTGAATTCGCTCCCCTTGCTGCTGGAAGCCAATGTCACACTCAGCATGGAGAGGGCCTACCAAGGATTCAGGCAGTCTAAAGAGAAGTTCTTCCTTAACTTCCTCGGCAAAGGCTTTGACAGAAGCTGGCACTCTTGCAGCACGGCTTGGCCCAGCATGGGAGTCCACTTCCTGATCCCCTGCTCCAGATGCAGAGGGGGCTGAAGTCCCAGAAGCACTACCCGCTTGTGATCCTGAGCGAGTGGGCCTAGGGGCTCTCACATACTTGATGCCCATCTTCCCAACATTGGATGCTCCCACAGGTTTACATTTGACATTTTCTTCCTCCACAGCAGATGTGGCCTTGATGAGCTTCTTCTCAAGGAGGAAGGCAATGATGGTGGGATAGGGAAGATGACCAGACTTGTCACCAGTTATCCAGCGCTGAAGCTCTAGACAGATCAACTGGCCGGGGTTGATTGGCAGGCGGGAGAGAATCCTGGGGAACCATGGGTTGTCTATGTTGGCGAACTCATTGAAATTACCCCCCTTGTGAGTCATCATCCGGGAGTAAACATAGTACAGCAGCCTGTTGGTGTCAGACATTTTGGACACCTTTTTCCCATCAGTCCCATACAACGCTACGAGATCCTCCTTGCTGTACTTAAGCGCCTCAGGATATATCCACTAATTCATGTTCTCCTCTGTGATCCCCATGATCTCATTCAGTGTCCTCCAGTTGAACCTGATGGTTCTCCCCCTTACAGTGGCAGTGAAGGAGAGTTTGTGGGTTTGCTCCTTCCCATCAACCTTTTTGAACTTAACCTTGCCAGTGAGGGATTGACAGAATACCCGCAGGACGTTGACATTGTAGTCCTGGTTGATCCCTAGCCATGACATGTACTTCTCTAGATAAGGGCGCAGGTGAGGAAACCCTAGTTCATCAATCTTGTCCAGATCGATGAACAGGCCATGGTTGAAGATTGGAGTAGACGTCTCAAATTTGGCTGCTACTGGCTCCAATGCCCCATCTCTATACACTGTGGGGTCATCTTCTTCAACTCTCTGCCTCTTGGAAGAAGGTTCTTCAGCGAACTGAACCTTCTTCTTCTTTCCTTTTCTCTGGGCTCTCCTAGCTTGCTCAGACTCAGAAGCCACTTGCTGTTCTGTTACTCTTCCTGAAGTTCCAGGCTGATCCTGGACATGTTCATCTTGCCCCTGGGTTTGCCCAGAAACCTTATGGTGTTCATCGCGGTGTTCATCATTTTTCCCAGATTTCCCAGAATGTTCATGGCGAGATTTCCCAGATTTTGACTTGTGTTTCTTGGATGAGGAATGTTTCTTCGTAACTGGGTTTGTTTCATGAGATCCGGCCATTTTTGTGTGGGTTGGTGGTGAAAAGAGATGAAATGCAAGATGTGTATGAGGAATGCGAAGAACTCAGATGAAGATGAAATATGTTATGCAGAGAGAATGTGGTGAAAGTAAAAAGTGAAAGTGAAAAAATGACACCCTATTTATAGGCGAAGTAACTAAGGGTAAAATGGTCATGCTTTTTCAGATGAAAACCAAACGTTTGCACATTGGGTAACGTAAAAATTTAATTGAAACGGCGCACCTTATGACATGTGTCGCTTTTTCTAGTCAGATAGGGCACACCTTCTTATAGAGGGAGTTGAAACGTTTCTGAAGTGACGTGTCTCTTGGACTGGTGCTGGCGCTCTCTTGGTTTCATCATCCAGTGTCAGCGAATGATCATCCGGAAGTGGTTTTGTTTCCGGTTGCAGTTTCTTAAGATTTAACATTGAAACCCTGCAACAGCTAAAGACTGGCACTTCGATGCCTAAGTTAGTACATTTGGCAGGTTTTAGCAATTAAGCACAGATGTTTTCTGAAGATTTAAACTTCATTTTAACATTCTCAAATTTCTCCTTATAAGACTAAGTTGATCAACCCTCAGTGGTTTTAGTAGCTACGTCTGTAGTTGGGAAACCATTCTTGCACATGCTTCAGGAAGTGTATCCGCTTCTGGATGTGAGGGTCTTTGGATTTAGCGTTGATAGCTCTTATCTTCCATACTAGGGGACCTTTCCACTAGGAGATCTGCAGGTGCTAGCGGAAGCACATGCGCTTCCGGATGGTCAGTGGAAAACTTAAGATTTAGCCTTAGTATACATGCTGAGGACATTCCAAGTTACAAATTTATGTTAATCAGCTCATTATAATAATCTCAAGAAAATGTGCTAGCTTGTTGGTTTTGTAAAGTAGGAGTATTAATAATGTGAAAACAGTCTTTGAAATGTAGTTCACAATTTCTCAGTTTCACTATCAAGTCATGAACTCCATTCATACTCTTTTGGATAAATATCAAGTGATGGCACAGGGAGTATCTAGCAGATTGCATATTTTCAGAGTTTCATGCACAGGTATAGTTCAACAAATATGCTTTAAGGATGTTCATGTTAGATTGTGAATACATGTGAAATGTAAATACACGAGATTCTAAAACTCTTAATGTTCACACAATAGTTTAGCTTTAAGAATGAATCAAATTTACAAAAACAGTCAAATTCTCAGCATATGATCACAAGAATAATTTTCAAGTCTCATCTCAAGTTCTTTCAAATATGCTTAACATGATCTCATTATTCTTAGGGTATCAACAAGCTTTAACTTAATTCAGATTGTACTGGGCTTGTGATAATGTGCCAGGATATATGGCTTTCAGTGGGTAGAAATTCTTAATAGTTCTTTCCAGCCTAGTTATCTACTCTCACTTAGGCTTCTATCCTATTGGCATTTGCTCTTGGATTTATCAGATTTTGCAAAGGTTAATTTCAGGCATTTCCTAAGATTCCTAATGTCTGTCTGACAAGAGAAAAATGCACAACATAATGAGTAATGGAAAGAAATGCTCATATAAGAAGATTGGCGAGATTTCCTTAAGATTGACTTCAGAACAGCCATTTCTTCTCATCTTGTCAAAGAGCATACTCGTTGACGTTCTCTCTTGTACATCCACATCATTCAAGCTTTCATAATCTGTCAACACACTTAACCACAGGCTTGAACTGAGATCATTAGTAGATGGAGACTTAAGA
Source organism: Mimosa pudica (assembly GCA_029929735.1). Taxonomy (NCBI): domain Eukaryota; kingdom Viridiplantae; phylum Streptophyta; class Magnoliopsida; order Fabales; family Fabaceae; genus Mimosa; species Mimosa pudica. Next base: position 1,146,551 of record JAKELP010000039.1, on the reverse strand, counting down.
TGTGATTAAAAACATTTTCAGAATAAGATCATCACTGGTTTCTAAAGAACATCTCATAAGTATCACTATATTTTGAAATGTTTAAGTCAATCATGTGTGGCTAGACGCCACATATTCTTCACATTCATTTCATAGGGCAATTTGAAGTTTAATCTTAGATACATAAATGTCAATTGCCAATGAAATGAGTAAGCATGCATTCATTACCCGGTTAATCATGTAGATAAGAGAAAGGGTAAGAATGACATCACCAAGGCTACATTTGCGTCAAGTAGTAGCTTGCTTGATTTTGACTGGAGGTGCTTGATCTTTTCCAATTCAAGAGCAGTAGCACCAGTAGCCCAGCATGAAGAACATCTTATTCAGTTTTGACCCATTGCCCAGACCAGGTACGGTCTTGAATATAGTTGTTCTTTTGGATCTCCTTTCCTACAAAATACCAAGTAATTCCCTTTTCCATTTCTCAGTCTCCAAACTTGGATCTGACAGGTCAGTTTGTAGGAAGTGTAAAGTCCACATGCACTTGAGTCATTAATTATGCTTATGCCGTTTAGAATCAACTATGACTATATGTACATGGTTTTGATCTTGACAGCTAGACAGCATGTAGGTTATGAACATTGTGAATTTCTTTGAGCTTTCTTTTCTTAAGAAAATAATGTTCATGTCTATGATGCTTGATGCAAAATCTCAATAATCCCATCTAACACTTGCATAAGAGATTTTACTTTCGCATGCTTTGACTCTAAGTGATTCCTTGCTTACCCAAGGAGATCTTCTATACTTATCCTTGGTTTGAGTCACTGTCTTATGAGAGACAGAGTTCATAGGTTTTCTCCATGTTGATCGAGGAATCCTCTCTCTCTTGTTCTTCTCAGGATGGTTGAGTGGCACTCTGTGATAGCTCATCCTTGAGACAGAACTTTTGTTCCTTGTGGTAGTGCACTGCTTCTTATGATTGAGCCAGGTGGTTGCAGCAGTGACTTCACCACGAGCTCTCTTCTTTGGGGTAAGAGGAACTCTTGATCTTTCCTGCACAAGTAAGGCACTAGAAGGATGTTTTGGTACCCATTTGTACTTGGGTCCTACAAGGTTAGCACTGGACCTTACTTGTCCTTTAGAAATCCATACAAATTTATTTCTCTCATTTGAATTCCTTCTAAGACTGCATGTGTGAGAAATGTGTCCTAATCTACCACAATAATGACAGATAATAGAATGAAGATCAAAATGAGGTTTTCTATCATTATCATGATTAGTTTTCTTTAGAAAAGCTTTTTGTTCCTTTGGAATCTCAGTTTCTTTTGAAAGCTTTACCTTTTCCTTCAACACGTGTTTACAATCAAAACATTTTTCAAGACATGTTGAAGTTTTCCCTGTCGATAGTGGGCTAGCTATCGGAACCACTAGTTCTTTAAAAGAAACCTCGGAAACTTTGGACGTAGAAGAAGAAATTAGTTTTTCAAGTTTCCTATCTTTCTCTTTTAAGCCTAGAAGTTCTTTTGCAAGTTTACAATATTCGGTATATAACTCATTGTATGCATCTTGCAATTCAGAAAGTTCAAGTTCAAATCCAGATACCTCACTCTCTGAATCTTCTAGGCAAAAATGGATACTCTCTTCTCTGAAGCCTGCTTCCTCAATATCACCTTCCAGAAGCTCATCAGTAGATGATCCACAAAGAGCACGAGTTGAGCTTTCAAGAGATGGGTTAGAAGCATATATCACATCAAGAGTATTCCAAATATCTCTAGCACTAGAGCAGTGTTTGATCTTCTGAAAATCATTTTCAGTTAAGCCTTTGTATAAAATTTGCATTGCTCTAATGTTTAAGGAAAACAAATTTTTCTCCTTTTCAGTCCAGTTTCCTCTTGGTGTGAAATCAAAATCATTTTCAAAAATATCCCACATTTTCAAACTAGTAGATTGTATAAAACTTTCCATTCTTGCTTTCCACCAACAAAAATCAATATTTTCTAACACAGGTGAAATGATATGATCAAAGCCTTTGGAAAACATTTTAACTCAAATCAGCCAAGGTCTTTACACTTGAGATCGTTGGATCCTTTAAACAAGTAACCTGCTCTGATACCAAATGAAATGCGTGGCTGTCACCCAAGAGGGGGGGTGAATTGGGTGGCAAAATAAAACTTATAAAAATTCTTCCTTTTAAAAACTTTACTCCTTGTGCTTGATGAGAGTGACGATGTATTAACCCAAGCGCAAGTAAGTATCTAGTGGTGTGGTGCTTGATGTGTAGATTAAAACAACCAGAATGAGCACACACGAGTTTATCCTGGTTCGGTCACTTCCAGACCTACATCCAGTCCCCAGGCTCCACCTGAGATTTTCAATCCACTAAACCTCTTGTTTGAACCAGGCACAAGAAAGCCTTTACACTATAGGTTTTACGAACACGGATTCACCTAACAACCCACAGGTTTTGCAACGGGCTCACCTGCAAACCTTACAACCACAAGTTTTGCGGGCTAACTTGCAACCTATGGAGATTTAGAAAACTTCTAAATGCTCCCCCTCACTTTTGTAAGATAATACTTCTGTTCTTCAAGCACAAGCTTTAGAACAGCCTCTATCCATTAGAGGATTTGATAATATGTTCACTCAATGAACTGATTGTGATAAACACTTAAGTACAAATGATTCTCTCTAAGAATAGATGATGTTACTCACTTAAGTACAAATGAATTACTCTCTAATAATGTTACAAATCTAGATCTGAGAGTAGAAGATGAGAGGAATGTAGAATATAGTTTCTCAGATAATATGCTCTGTTCATCCAACCTCTCTTCTGAATGTAGATGTTCCTTTTATACTCGGCCTCAATATTCAGGCTAGGGCGGCATATAGGATATGTCCGTTTGAATATAGCCGTTAATCCCATGTTACCGTTGAGAGGTACATCTTCATTAATGCTTAGCAGGGTTGACTTGCTTTATCTCTGAAAAGCAACTCTGACAACTCTGCTCTGACAAAAGCATTCTGACTTCTGAGTGTGTGACGTTGGCCCTTGTACTCTTGCTGACGGATGATCATCGTTCATCCGGAAGTGGCAATCTTGCTCTGCAAGTGTTAGTCTATGAATCTCAGTGCCAAGAGTATGTTTCATCCGGAAGCTCATTTCCATCCGGAAGTACAACCAAGTTCTGCACACACTTGTTAGTCCCACCAGAGTAATATATATAATCAAGTGTAGTAGTAAGAACTATACATGCTGTGGGAGGTTTGTCTGCTATGAGAAGTAATCTTACTAAGACTATGTTCTGACTTAGTGTATTGTCTACTGACGCTAGGGGATGTCTAATCCAACAGTCAGCGTGAGTCTCGTTATGTTACTCTAACTCTTAAGTCTTCCCAAGTGACTTGGTGTGTCATTTTCTTAAGCTATGGGATGTGTAGTATAACAACACTTAATCACATGCAGTGGGAGTTCATTTAGTCTAAGGAGCCTTTCTTGCATCCGGAAGCACTTCCACATCCGGAAGTACTACTACTGGATGAAGGGTTATATTCACTTTTACTCACTCTCGCTCAGTGTTCATTCAATCCAACAGCCAGCGCTAGTCACTAAGCTATCGGAAGCACTTCTACTGGACGTTGCTCATTTTCACTGACGCTTAGGGTTATCTATTCCAACAGCCAGCGCCAGTCTAAATCTAACAGGAAGCAAATTCACTTCCGGTTGAAACTTAACTTAGTCTTAGGATTTTGTATATCTAGTGCTCATGGACTAAGTTAATTCCTAAGTGAAGTTCTTGCTGCCGCTGGGGGATGAGACATTCATCCGCAAGCGCTAGTCCTAATCTATCCGGAAGTAAGTCCACATCCGGTTGCACTTTTACTTAGGATTCTATGTTCACCTATTACTTTCTAAGTTCTTTCATATTTTAGTCTTCATCAAAACTTTAAGATTCTAACATTAGTAACAGAATGTTACAATATCCCTATTCAAAATTCAATATCCTACTCAAATATACCAAGATGCTTTATTCTTATTCCTCATGATCGTCATATTATATTAAATGAGAGGGGGGAGAGAGAGATTATTAAGCTCTCATGATGAATAACAAGGGAGTTTAGAGAAAGAAGAGAATCATAGGCAGGCTAATCATCAAAATAGAAACTTACCCCATGCTTAGGTCCCCCACAAGGGACTTAATAATAGAAAAGTTCTAAAAGTTGAAATAATTAATGTAAGGCCCCAAGGGACCTCACTTTAATATACTTGAAAATTGAAAAGACACTTTTGCCCAACAAGTTGTCACATTTGCCCATTCAGTTGTCAAGTTATGTCCATCTTGTTGTCACGGCTGCCCATAACGTTGTCAAGTTTTTCCCATTAACTTAAGAGTTTGGGCAATTAACTTAAAGCACATGCCCAATACGTTGTCACATTTGCCCATTCAGTTGTCAAGTTATGCTCATCGAGTTGTCACGGCTGCCCATTAAGTTGTCAGGTTTTTCCCATTAACTTATATTAAGACAGTTTGGGAAATTAACTTAAAGCACATGTTCAACAAGTTGTCACATTTGCCCATTCAGTTGTCAAGTTATGCTCATCGAGTTGTCACGGCTGCCCATTCAGGTTTTTCCCATCAACTTAAGAGTTTGGGCAATTAACTTAAAGAACATGCCCAACAAGTTGTCACATTTGCCAATTCAGTTGTCAAGTTATGCTCATCGAGTTGTCACGGCTGCCTATTAAGTTGTCAGGTTTTTCCCATTAACTTAAGAGAGTTTGGGCCATTAACTTAAAGCACATGTCCAACAACAAGTTGTCACATTTGCCCATTCAAGTCAAGTTGTGCCCATCGAGTTGTCACGGCTGTCCATTAAATTGTCAGGGGCAAAAGTGCCTTTTCAATTTTCAAATATATTAAAGTGAGGTCCCTTGGGACCCTACATTAATTATTTCAATTTTTGGGACTTTTCTAGTATTAAGTCCCTTGTGTGAGACCTCAAATTAATTTTTCCTATCCAATATACAATTACGGCGCCCCTATTTCTTCGTTTTTCCCCTTTCTTCTTATATCCTCTTTATTTTATTTCCCGCTTTCCTATGATTGCAATTGATTATTAAATCGAACAATTATGAAAATTTAGCATAGGTTATGGGCAGATATATTTATAATTACGTACTTAGCTTTTACACTACTTAAAGTTCAACTTTATGAAGTTAGTTGCATAGAGACTTTAGTTTGGATATTTTAGGGCATTAACTCATGCATTAATCATTTCTAGAGGTGAGATGTGCTTGCATTTATCAATAATTGTAGAATCAAAGATTGGATAATTAAGTAAATAACAAGAAAAAAATAATAAAATTAACTCAATAAATAATAAAACCAAGAAGAGAGTCTCCACCAGCAGGCCCTTGGAACTGATCCATATGGATTTGGTTGGGCCAGCGAGAGTGAAGAGCTTGGGTGGAAACCTATATGCTCTAGTGGTGGTGGATGACTATTCAAGGTTCACTTGGACTATTTTTCTTGCCTCTAAGCAAGATGCTTTTGATGCCTTTGTTGTCCTGGCTAAGAAAGTGCAGAATGAGAGAGAGCTCAAAATCACAGCCATAAGGACAGACCATGGAGGAGAATTTGAGAACCATAGCTTCTCTGAGCTATGTGAGCAAAACGGTATTGAACACAACTTCTCGGCTCCTAGAACTCCTCAGCAAAACGGAGTGGTCGAGAGAAAGAACAGGGTTCTGACTGAGATGGCTAGAAGCATGCTCAACGAGAAAGAGGTTTCTCAAGTGTTCTGGGCGGACGCTATGAGCACTGCTTGCTATATCTCTAACAGAGCCTATGTTCGAAAGGGCTTGGACAAGACTCCCTATGAGCTGTACAAAGGGAGGAAGCCCAACATCAGCCACCTCAGAATCTTTGGATCAAAATGCTATGTGCATAACAATGGAAAGGTAAATCTTGGTAAGTTTGATCCAAAAGCTGATGTAGGTATATTCATAGGATATTCCCTTAGGAGTAAAGCATATAGGATATACAACATGAGAACTAGAGTTGTAGAAGAATCAATGCATGTTGTATTCGATGAAACTCCTACATGGGGACAATCCACAGGAGATGATGAAATACTTAATCTTCCAAAACTACCATCATCTTCTTCACCACCAAAAGAAACACTAGCAAGCAATCTTAAAGAAGAAGATGAACTCAATGATGAACCTAGACTTGAAGCAATAAGGATTCTTCTAGCCTTTGCATCCATGAAAGGCTTTAGATTATATCAAATGGATGTAAAGAGTGCTTTTCTTAATGGTTATATTAAAGAAGAGGTATATGTAGAACAACCTCCTGGCTTTGAGGATCACAAGCATCCCAAACATGTGTATAGGCTAAAGAAGGCTTTATATGGCCTGAAACAAGCTCCTAGAGCTTGGTATGAGAGACTCAGCAGCTTCCTGCTGGGCAAAGGTTTCTCAAGGGGCAAATTAGATAATACACTGTTTATCCTTCACAAAGATAGAGATATGTTAATTGTCCAAATTTATGTTGATGATATTATTTTTGGGGCAACTAATGAAAAGCTTTGTGAAGATTTCTCTAAGACTATGCAGGGTGAGTTTGAAATGTCAATGATGGGAGAACTAACGTTCTTCCTAGGCCTGCAAATCAAGCAAAAGAAGAATGAGATATTCATCTCCCAAGCTAAGTACTGCAGAGAGCTACTTAAGAAGTTTGGGATGGATGAATGTAAGGAGTATGACACTCCCATGAGTACCACTGCCGCACTCGATGCTGACGCAAAGGGTAAATCTGTCAGCTTGCCCATGTACAGGGGAATGATAGGTTCCCTCCTATACTTAACGGCAAGCAGGCCTGATATTCAATTTAGTGTAGGCATGTGTGCAAGATATCAAGCCAACCCCAAGGAGTCACACTTAACATGTGTTAAACGTATTTTGAGATACCTTGAGGGAACACAAGAACTTGGTCTTTGGTATCCCAGAGGTAACCAAGAGTTCTTGTGGGCTTACTCTGATTCTGACCATGCAGGTTATAAGACTGATAGAAAGAGCACCAGTGGACAATGCGCCTTCCTTGGTGGTTGTCTGGTGTCTTGGGCTAGCAAGAAGCAAACCTGCGTGTCTTTGTCATCCACTGAGGCAGAATATATTGCGGCTGCAAGCTGTTGTGCTCAAGTGCTGTGGCTGAAGAACCAACTGAGAGACCTTGGCTTGGAGTTCCCTGAGGCACCCATCCTCTGTGACAACACAAGCACAATCAGCCTCGCCAAGAATCCAGTTCAGCACACAAGGACAAAGCACATTGATGTCAGACATCACTTCATCAGAGACCATGTTCAAAAGAAGGATGTCAAAGTGCAATTTGTCCCCACTCAACAACAGCTTGCTGACATCTTCACCAAGCCTCTGGGGGTTGACCAATTTACTTTCATAAGAGGAGATTTGGGAATGGTAAACCCAAATGAGGTGTAATTTTTCAATTATTATACTTGATTGATTAAAACCTACAACAATACTAACTTAGGCATCGGAGTGCCAATTCTTGATTTTGCAGGTCCCCAATGTTAAATCTTAAGCAAGTGCAACCGGAAGCAAAACCACTTCCGGATGATCACTCGCTGACACTGGATGTTGAAACCAAGAGAGCGCCAGTGCCAGACCAAGGGACACGTCACTTCAGAAAACGCTTCATCTCCCTCCATGAGAAGTTGTGCCTTCTCTGACAAGATGAAGCGACACATGTCATAAGGTGCGCCGTTTCAATTAAAATGTTTACGTTACCCAATGTGCAAACATGCGTTTTCATCTGAAGAGTCATGCCCATTTTACCCTTAGTAACTTTGCATATAAATAGGGTGACATTTTCACTTTCACTTTTTACTTGCACAAATTTTTCACTCTCACTTTCTCTGCACACTCTCTTCATCTTCTTCACTGTGTTCTTCACCTTCTTCACATCCTTCTTCGCATTACTCACCACAATCACTCCAACCCACACAAAAATGGCCGGTTCACATGAAACAAACCCAATTACCAAGAAATCCACCTCTTCCAAGAAATCTAAGTCCAAATCTGGAAAATCTAGGCATAAGCACACTGGAAAATCTGGGCAATCTGATGAACATCATGAAGAACGTCATGAACACCAAGAACAGACTGGGCAACCACAAGGGCAGAATGAACAAGTCCAGGACCAGCCTGAACATTCTGGGAGAGTGGGAGAACAGCCAGAAGAAACTGGGCATGAACAGGCACAGGCCAAGAGGAAAGGGAAGAAGAAGAAGGTTCAATTCATCGAGGAGCCCTCTTCCAAAAGACAGAGGGTTGAGGAAGATGACCCTCTGGTCTATCGAGATGGGCCTTTGGAGGCTGTCTCCTCCAAGTTTGAAACGATAAAGCCCTACTTCAACAATGGGTTGTTCATCGATCTGGCCAAGATTGATGACCTAGGGTTCCCTCATCTGCGCCCGTATCTGGAAAAATACATGCCCTGGCTGGGGATCAAACAGGACTACAACATCAACGTCCTGCGAGTCTTCTGTGAATCCCTCTCTGGAAAGGTTAAGTACAAGAAAGTAGATGGGAAGGAGCAGATCCGCAGACTCTCCTTCACTGCCACAGTCAGGGGGAGAACCTTCAGTTTCACCTGGAGGACACTTAATGATCTAATGGGGATCACAGAAGCGGGCATGAACGAGTGGCTGTACCCTGAGTCACTAAAATACAGCAAGGAGGAACTCGAGAAGTTGTATGGCACCAAAGGGAAGAAGGTGTCCAAGATGTCTGACTCCTACAGGCTCTTGTACTATGTTTACTCCCGCATGATGACACACAAGGGGGGTAACTTCAACGAGTTCACTCTGCTGGACAATCCATGCTTCCCCAGACTTCTATCCCATCAGCCAATCAACCCCGGACAGTTGATCAGTCTTGAGCTACAGAGATGGTTGGTTAATGACAAGGCTGGATATCTTCCCTACCCCACCATCCTTGCCTTCCTCCTTGAGAAGCATCTGATCAAGGCCACATCTGACGTGGAGGAAGAAAATGTCAAGTGTGCTCCTGTGGGGGCAACGAACATCGGGAAGATGGGTATCAAGTATGTGAAGCCGCCCACTCGCTCAGGATCACAGGCAGGAAGTGCCTCTCAGACCTCAGTCCCCTCTGTCTCTGGTGCAGGGGATCAAGAAGTTGACTCCCATCCCGGGCCCAGCCGTGCAGCAAGGGTGCCAGCCACTGTGAAGGCATTTGCTCAGGAGATGAAGGAAGAGATTCTCCTTCAACTTTCTGAGTCCTTGGTGGCCCCTCTGAGGAATGACTGTGATGCTGGGTTCCAGCAGCAAGGGGAGCGCATCCAAAGACTTGAGGACAGAGTAGGTCAAGTTGAGACGCAGCTAGCCAGAGTGGATGCCAAGCTAGATCTCATTCTCCAACACCTACAGATTCCCCAACCACAACAAGGTAACCTACCACCACCTCCTCCTCCTCCCCAAAACCCACCTCCTCCTCCTTCTAATCACCGTCAACTCCCTCCTCCTCCTTCCAACACTCAACAACCACAGCCACCTCCACAAAATGAACAACAACCACACACATCACCAAACAATGACCAACCATCCCAGCCTTCACCCAACCATGAACAACAACCCCAAGACTCACCCCAACAATCTCCTCGCCAATCACCCCTTCACTCCAACAACTCCTCATCTCCACATAACTCCCCTACTCGCACACCACCCAACACCCCTACTCGCTCACCACTCAACCCCTCTGCCGGACCATCCCATCCTAACCCTACCAACCCCAACTCTAGACCAAGATCCAACCCATTGGCCGAGCACCTTGGTTTCCAAACTGCCATTCACCCCCTCAGCCACATCTATCTGAGAGATTACCCCCCGTCTTCAGCAAATCTCTGAGGATTACTTACCATTTACCCCACACTCTTCCACTGCCTTCACTGAATATTCCTCCACCTATCCGTTCGAAGGTCTATTCGTAGATCCCACTTGGTTCCCCAACCCTCCCGAATCCCCAGAAGCTACCTTACCTACATCCTCCCCAGAACCTTCACCCCCACAAAGATTTGGCCCTGAACCTCCACCCTCCTCTTCATCCACTCCATCCCTGGCACTCGCCCTTTTTGATGATGACAAAAGGGGGAGAAATGTGATGTCCGCCCTTCGCCTGACCATGGACACAAGGGATGTGCTCAGCCAGCCATCCCTCTGGCTTGATGAAGACATCACGGCTGCCCTCCGCCGTGCCATGGAATCCCAAAGACTGGGTGGTGCTGAGAGCCTAATTAGAGGAGAAGCTATCCGGTTCATGCAGCAGCAGAGGTTGGATGAGCAAGGATCAAAATGGGACATGGTGAAGTTTGAGCAGAATGAGCAATCCTCACAGCCTGAGTCATCTTCATCAGAGCCTTCTTCAACTGAGAAGAGTAAAAACATTGTTGAAGAAATCATGATGAAGTGGGGGCTGAAGAAGATCAACCATCCTCCCATTGTGATCGCCAAGCCAATCCCTACATCCTTTGGGCAAACGTCTGAGATCCCTACTTCTGAGCAATCATCTGCCCCTCCTTCTCCATCTGAGCCAGCAGTTACATTCAGTGAGTCTAGGAAGAAGGCCGTTGCTAGAAAGCGTGCCAAGAAGGTTATTGCCTCCACTGAACCTGCTGAGAATGAGGAAGAGACCCCATCTGACAAACCTGAGCAAGAAACTTCGTCTGCTCAAGTTGAGCAAGAGATCCCATCTGTACAAGCAGTTCCAATTCTGAGGGAAATCAAGTTGGAGATAGATGACATGACTCCTGAGGAATTTGAAAAGTATGGGTACACGGACAGACTGTCCTTTGGTCAGATGGCTTGCCTGGATGCTGAGAGAGCATGTGCCAAGCCCACTCCATCAATTGCCAAGGGCAAAGGGAAGGGGAAGAGGAAAGCCCAGGAAGTTGAGGAGGATCCCAACTTCCCTGTATGGAATGTGAAGATTCGGGCTGTCCACTTTCCTAATGGCGAGGTCTCCCACTTCTCAGATGCAACAGGATTCCCAGGCTATGAGGAAGTAGAAAATATGAAGAGAGCCTTCGAGGAGTCTGTTGAGTCTGAGAGACTCAGAAGGGAAAGGGATGAAGAAGAGCTTTAACAGATCATTGCTCAGATTGACCGGAATGTGCATGAAGCCGAATTAGCCAAACTCCAGAAAGAGAATGAAGAGAGGCAGTTGGAGAGGGAGAGGAAAAGGAGACATCAATTATAAACCTCAACCAACCCCATACATGATAACTTAGAAAATTTTCATATTTTTCTCATGCATAATTTCATTCTTGCTTAGTGTAGATTACTTGTATATGTTATTTGCTTGTATACTCTAACTTGTAATCCCTGTTTATCAATGAATTATTTCTAAGTTACTTGTGCCTTATCTATTGCTTTTTCTACTAGTCCTTTCATATGAACTTAATCGATAAAACTAAGTTTGTCATCATCAAAAAGGGGGAGAATGTTAGAATCTTAAGTTTTGATGAAGACTAATATATGAAAGAATGAATCAAGAACTTAGAAAGCAATAGGTTAACATAGAATCCCAAGTAAGAGTGCAACCGAATGTGGATTTACTTCCGGATAGACTAGGACTAGCGCTCGCGGATGAATGACTCATCCCCCAGCGAGAGCAAGTAATTCACTAGGGAAATAACTCAGTCCATAAGCACTAGGTATACAAAACCTCAAGACTAAGCTAGGATTCAACCGGAAGTGAATTTGCTTCCTGTTATATTTAGACTGGCGCTGGCTGTTGGAATAGATGACACTAAGCGTCAGTGAACATAAGCCACATCCAGTAGAATTGCTTCCGATAGCTTAGTGACTAGCGCTGACTGTTGGATTGAAGGACACTGAGCGAGAGTGAGTAATAGTGAATATAATCCTTCATCCAGTGGATTCACTTCCGGATGTAGAAGTGCTTCCGGATACAAGGAAGACATCTTAGACTAAGTACACTCCCACTGCATGTGACTATGTGCTTATATTGTTAGACTAACGTTCAAGTGCAGCACACTAAGTAGAGTTGCTTCCGGATGTGAATCCGCTTCCGCAAGCAATCAGAATGTCAGAACTTTCAGAAGTGCAGTGTCAGAATGCTGTTGTCAGAGCAGAGTTGTCAGGACTACTTTTCAGAGATAAAGCAAGTCAACCCTGCTATGCATTGATGAAGCATTAATTGGGCAAACGGTAACATGGGAAAAACGGCCATATTCAAACGGCTAACCCACCTACCAAGAGTCAGAATGTTTGAAGACTATATAAAGGAGCTCAACTTCATTTATGAAGCTAATCAATTATCTTTGACATTCTTGAGAGAAGCTAGAGCGAGAAACTAAGAAAATCTTCAAGTATTCAAAGCTGCCCAGAAAAGAGAAAGAGCATTTAACACATTGAGTGATCTTTTCATCTACATATCTTGTACTATTTGTTGTTATGTCTCTTCGTGTTATAAGAGCATTAATTGTACTTAAGTGTGTAACACTATCTGTTCTTAAAGAGAACTTAGTTAGAAAAATCCTTTATTTGTAAAGGTTGAACCCTTGCTAGGTGTAAGGGGGAGCTAGTTAGAAAGGTTACAAGTGAGCCTTGTGTAAAACTTGTGGTTGTAAGGTTGCAAGTGATCCCGTTCAAAACTTGCGGTTGTAAAGGTTCCAGGTGAACCCGTTCTAAAACCTGGAGATATAGTGGAACTCGGCCTGGGTGGTTGAGAACTGGACGTAGGTCAGGAAGACCGAACCAGTATAATTCTTGTGTTGTTTTACTTGAGCATTTATTTTTGAAGCACAATTCACCCCCCCCCTTCTTGTGCATCCATTACTTTCAATAACATCTAAACTCAACTTCCAACTTTAATGGCTATCATACTTCCCAAAAATCTTTACTTTACTACTTATCTTTGCTCAAATCCTTGGTTAAAGCATCACTAATTAACCAATGGCAAACCCCAACTTAAAAGAGGAAACTTTATGCTAAAAATCAACTTCACAAGAGGCTAGAGGCTTACGAAATGCAAGAGTGAAGGAAGAGAAGTTTTCCCCACCGTTGGCCGCCGGAAAACCTCGCCAGAAAACACCCCTAGATCGCCGGCCGAACTGAAAGAGCAAGGGAAAGCTAAGAAAAAGGTGTTGTGAAGTTGAAGGAAGGAAAACAATATGAGGAACTACAAGAAAAATCCAAACTTTTCATCACCCGCCGGAAGCCGCTGCCGGAAAAGTCAAAGCCGCCGCCGGAGTCGCAGATCAAGCACAAGCTTCAAGGATTCAAGAAAAATCACGAAAAGAACCAAAGAACCATCTCCTACCTCCAACACACTCCCTTCGCCGGAATATTTGTTGTCGCCGGAAAAGTCGCCGGAGATCGCCGGCCGGACTGAAATGGGAGGAGAAGCTTAAGAAAAGATATCATGAAGTTGAAAAGGAAAGACAACCAGAAAATCCACCCCCTTTTTACCTCAAACTACCCGTTCGACAGAAAACATGGCCGCCGCCGGAGAAGGAGAAAAATTTTGAAAATCACTTACACACACAGATCGGCCGCGAGCTTCTTTGTTCTATGGAGAAGAGAGAGATATAAACCGAAATGAGCAAGCTTTTTGGTGCATGGGGGGCCGAATGGTGAGGTGTGAGGAGGAAGAAAATGGAGAAAATGGTGAAAGGGGGGGGAGTGCCGCGCGCGAGTCCGCAAAATGGAGGAGGGAGTTCAACTATTTGATAAGGAAAGGAGGGAGGGTGTGTTTGGTTGAGGGGAAATAAGGTGGTTTATGATACTTTATAGCCCAAGCTTGCCATAGTGTACACTTTTTAACTTAAAACCACTCAAACCAGTCTCCAATCTTCTGAATCTTCAAAATATTTTTAACTTTAGCATTCCCTCATATTTCAAACTCTTCATTTCTTAATTAATTATATGCACATTAATTACTTAATATTTCTAAAATATTCTCAAAAATCTCCAAAAATTCCCAAAAATTCCCAAAATTCCTAATTTCTCCATTTATCATTTCCAAAACACTCTTTAATCCTGTATTAAATTTTCAGGATGTTACAATTCTCCCCACCTTTTAGGAATTTTGCCCTCAAAATTCACTACCACCACATCTTTACCATATGAAAATAATAGAGGAAGAGGTAAAACGTACCTAAAAATAGCTGTGGATACTTTTCACGCATCCGATCCTCAGTCTCCCAAGTCGCATCTCTTGGGGACATACCTCTCCAAAATACCTTTACTAGACGAATGGTCTTATTTCTCAACTGCTTATCTTTAACATCCAAAATCCTTTCAGGCTCCACTTGATAAGTCAAGTTATCCTCCAACTCTACTTCTTCAGGCTCAATAACGTGAGAGGGATCAGGGTGATACTTCTTCAGCTGTGACACATGAAACACATCGTGTAGTCTCGATAACTGTGGCGGAAGAGCTATCCGATAAGAAACATCACCAATCTTCTCAATCACATCATATGGACCCATATATCGAGGAGACAACTTCTTAGCCCGAATTGATCTGCCAACACTGTCATCGGCGACACTTTCAAAAACACATGATCACCCTCTTCAAACTCTAATGGTCGTCGTCGCTTATCTGCATAACTTTTCTGTCTACTCTGGGACGTCAACAATTTCTCCCGAATCATCTCAATCTTCTGGGTCGTCTCATCCACAATATCCGGGCCAATAACAGCCCTTTCACTAACTTCCGTCCAACAGATTGGCGATCGACACTTTCTACCATACAAAGCCTCATAAGGAGCCATACCAATACTCGACTGGTAACTGTTGTTATAAGCAAATTCTGCTAGTGGAAGATGCTTATCCCAACTACCAGGCAACTCAATAGCACATGCCCGCAACATATCCTCAAGGATTTGATTAACCCTTTCAGTCTGACCATCTGTCTGTGGATGATACGCAGTACTGAACTTAAGCTTACTGCCTAAGGTAGCCTGCAATGACATCCAATAACCTGATCTATAATGCTGATCTCTATCTGAAATAATACTCTTTGGTATCCCATGCAACCACACAATCTCATCAACATACAACTGAGCCAACTTTTCCATTGGACTATAAATCTGAACTGGCAAAAAGTGTGCCGACTTAGTCAACCGATCCACAATCACCCAGATAGAATCATGACCTGACTGAGTACGCGGTAACCCTACAATGAAATCCATAGATATATCATCCCACTTCCACTGAGGCACCTCAATACTCTGCAGCAATCCGCCAGGCTTTTGGTGCTGAATCTTGACTTTCTGGCAAGTCAAGCACTTAAGTACAAACTGTGTCACATCCTTCTTCATCCCTGGCCACCAAAACCCTCGCTTCAAATCGTTATACATCTTGGTGATTCCCGGATGCATAGCATATTTACTCCTGTGAGACTCTTCCAAAATAGTCTGCTTCAACTCAGCACAATCAGGAACACAAATACGATGCTTAAACCGTAAAATCCCATGCTCATCAATCTCAAAATCTAAGACTGAACCATCCTCCAATTCTTTTCGAATCTTACCCAACTTGTCATCCTTCTCCTGTGCCACCCGTAATTCTTTATACAAGTCGAAATCAACTACCACTGCTCTCAGATTAGACTGCTCCACTCCAGGAACAACTCTCATATCACGCAACGTTTCCAACCAGTCCTGCTCTTCAAGGCTCATTGCAAAGACATGAGCTGATTTCCTACTTAAAGCGTCAACAACCACATTGGCTTTCCCAGGGTGATACTTGATCTCAAACTTATAATCACTTAGCAACTCCATCCAACGACGTTGCCTACCGTTCAACTCTTTCTGATCCATCAAATACTTGAGACTTTTGTGATCACTGAACACTTCAAACTGAGCCCCAAAAAGATAATGGCGCCAGATTTTCAAGGCAAACACCACTGCACACAACTCCAAATCATGAGTTGGGTAGTTCACTTCATGTGGCCTTAACTGTCTTGAAGCATAAGCTATCACTTTGCCATTCTGCATCAACACACAACCCAAACCCATCAACGATGCATCAGTATACACCTCATAAGGTTGAGATGAATCTGGCAAAACCAACACTGGAGCGGTAGTCAAAAGAGTCTTTAACTCCTGAAATGCTGCTTCACACTGCTCCGTCCATACAAAAGGGCGATCTTTCTTGGTCAAATTTGTCAAAGGACGGGCAATCTGAGAAAAACCACGAATGAATCTCCGATAATAACCAGCTAATCCTACAAAACTTCGTACTTCAGTTACTGATTTCGGAGATTCCCACTGCAAAACCGCCTCAACTTTACTAGGATCCACCGCAACACCTTCAGAAGAAACCACATGCCCCAAAAACTTTACTTCGTTCAGCCAAAATTCACACTTCGACAGCTTAGCATAAAGCTGATGATCCCTCAGAACTCTCAAAGCAATGCCCAGATGCTCACGATGCTCTTCTTCACTTTTAGAATAAATCAGAATGTCATCAATGAACACTACAATGAATTTATCTAAATACGGTCTGAAAATTTGGTTCATATAATCCATGAACACAGCAGGAGCATTGGTCAAACCAAAAGGCATCACCAAGAACTCATAGTGACCATAACAAGTTCTAAAAGCCGCCATGGGCACATCCTCTACCCGAACTCTCAACTGATGATATCCCGACCTCAAATCAATCTTAGAAAATACAGAAGCCCCAACTAACTGATCCAACAAGTCATCTATCCTGGGCAACAGGTACTTATTTTTTATTGTGACTTTATTCAGCTGACGGTAGTCTATGCACAACCTCATGCTACCATCCTTTTTCTTAACAAACAAGACTGGAGCTCCCCACGGTGACACACTAGGTCGAATAAAACCTTTTTCAAGCAATTCTTCAATCTGCTTCTTCAACTCAGCTAATTCTACCGGGGCCATCCTATATGGTGCCTTAGAAATCGGACTAGCACCTGGTTCCAAATCAATGGTGAACTCCACTTCTCGCTCAGGTGGAAGACCCTGGATATCAGCAAAAACTTCAGGATAGTCCCCGACCACATCTATAGTATCAATACCAATCTCCTCCTCAGATTTAATTGAGAAGAAGACAGCAAATGCCTGACAACCCCTCCGCACACACTTCTCAGCTTGTGTGGCGGACAACAATAAGGAACCACTGGAACCCTCCACAGACAAAGAATTCACTGCATATCTCACAGCCCGTTCTTTGCAAAGCAAAATGACATTATTGGCTATCAACCAATCCATGCCAATAATCACCTCTATTCCTTTAAGGGGTAGACACACAAGGTTAATTACAGAGTCTCGACCTTCATACCGAAGGTCAAGCCTTTACATACTTGAGCAGTTTTAAACACATCTCCACTAGGGGTAGTTACTTTCAAATCATAAGGTAATGCAGATAGGGTAAAGCCAAGTTTCCGAGCACAATCATAGGAAATGAAAGAATGGGTCGCACCAGAATCAAATAACACTTCAACACTATGACCTCGGATGGAAACCATACCTTGAATCACATTAGGAGATGCTCCGGCCTCCTCCCTCGTGGTAACATAAACACATCCAGGGGCTACGGGGCGACTGCTCTGACTCGCCTGAATCTGCTGCTCCCGCTTAGGGCAATACCTAATAGTATGGCCCAACTCATTACAGTAATAACACCTCCAACAATTTCCAGCATGGAAATTCCCACATCTAACACAAGGACTTCCCACGCTAGATGCTGAGGCAGCTGACTCCTGATGAGGCCCCTGACCAGCACCTGCTCGACTCCTACCACCTAAAGATTGGGTTCTGCTACCCCTGAACTGACTCCTGTGCCCAGATCTTCCCTGGTGTTGACTACGAAAATCACCTCTCTGGCTATACCCTTGCGAAAAACCTCGCCCTTGAGATCTTCTCCCAGAACTACCGGAGGTACTCGTGCCAGCACTGTGACTCTTAGAGATGCCTCCTGAAGGCCCTAAGTAGTTAGTAGATTTAAACTGGTTGTCAACACGACCCAAAGCACCTAAACTTCTCAAGTTTCTGGCCACAAGACAAAGATACTCGCAAGAATCCTCAAAACTAACAAACGGTCTAGCATACAGATATGGCCGCAACACAGGTCTAGCCTTCTGAATCAACTGGGGATCATCCCTATATTGCAAGTAAGTCACATAACGTGATAACTCATTGAAAGTAGCAACAAATTCATCCTCGTGCATATTGCCTTGCACCAATTTGTTAAATTCAAGTTCTTTCTCATGCCTGATTGTAATGGGAAAGTAATGCTCAAGGAATTTTTCTTTAAATTCTGGCCACACAGTCATGGAATCATCCATACCCCCGGCTGACTTCCACCATCTCTTGGCATCACCAGTCAACAGCAAGATACTCATTACAGGCAACTGCTTGGAAAATTGTTTCTAATCTATCGATCCATTCTTCCGCTATTTCAGGTTGGCGACCCCCTTCAAAAGTACCAGGATTGTGCCTAGACACATCTTTCCAAACTTTATTAACAGTACGGTCCTCTTGAGTAACTTCTTGCTGGATCCCATGAGTTTCACTCTCATGGCCAAATCCAAACTCTCCTTCACTTTGATGCTGATGGCCCATATCCTGTTTAAATTTCTGTAATCTTTCCTCCATTGTCTCCAAAATCACATCCCTCAACTGATTCACAAACTCCGACCCGAAGTTTTGTGCCGGAATAGATTGTTGTGAATCTTGGAATTGACTTGAATCATCCTCTCCACCCACCTAGGGAATAATGATAATAATGATAAAAGAGGGTTAGTGATCATAATAGTGAGGAAGGGAAATAAGGGATTAATATATCGCCATTCTATATGCAATGCAACAGGCAGGGTATCGTTAACCATAAAACTGATACCAAGTTGAAACGTACCTCCTACTAATATAATATTAATCTTACCCTAACTCACTACTAATCAAAACAATCCAAACAATGAAGTCTAACTATGTTAGTAAAAGATTCACCTAATATAGTTAGCAAAAGAATTTCTCTATCCATAAGAGATTACATATCTAACTATGTTAGAAAAGAGAATCTTCTAACATAGTTAGCAAAAGAACCATCATCACCTAATGAATCACACATGCAACACAATAACCTAAATCTAACCATGTTAGAAAGAATCACCTAACATGGTTAGAAAAAGAATTAACCAAACTGCATAAGAATAAACCATATTAGAGCGGGGCCCATCTAATATGATCATATACAAGGACACATAAAATCATACAATAAACATTCAACATACCACCTATTCGAGTTAGGTAAAAGGACTCCCTAACCACGATCCATCAAACAACCACCTATAACAATAAGTCATCATCATACTGATAGAGTACAACTGTCATTGCAGTCATAGTAATTCTTGAACTATCATAATAACAGTATCAATATTTAATATCACAAACACTTCACATAATATGTCGCATAATAAGTACTACGACATTCAACTATTACAATTCAATCAAAATAACATTCAATAATGCAGAAGCTGGTGCAGCCTAGCGAAATGACGATATAAATCCCTATAGGAATCACCTCTGGCCTACTTACTAACTCAGTATGGGCCAGACGGCCCCTTCCCTTCCTCTGCGCCTCCCCCTGGGCATGATCATCTGAAAAAGATAAAGGGAATGGGGTGAGACAAAAACCATGTCTCAGTAATCACCTCCTAACTCACTATGAGACTCAGAAATGGGGTAGTAGAGCGTCTACAGGGTACCACAGTTTTCAAAACCTGCATAACCACATAATATATACACATATATACAGTACAGATACATCCATCTCTCAATAAACAAAAATAAACGTGATTGACACTGTGCCCAGTCTCAAATCTGAAAGCATAAAAAGGGACCACTCTAAAATGTGAAAAATATCCCTGGTTCCTTTACAATCCGAGGAACCCGTACAATTAACCTATCGATTTGCGCAAATCGATGGTTACATCGGCCGACGGTACTAATAGTCAGTGTCATGCAACAATACAAAAGATTTGTATAGATATATATAAAGTACAGTTCAGTTGAAAGGCACCCTATAGCCCACGTTTAAACATAAGGTAATATGAATCCATTTCATTTTTATATATACGTATATATAAGTAGAAGAGGATTTTTAGAATTCCTCAATTACCGTCACCCTCAGTATCACAGCCAGTTAAGCGTGATTACCTGCTAAACTGCACTGCAGAAGATATACGCAGATAACCGTTGCCCTCAAACTCCGCCTGGAGGATCACCGTCTACAACAATGCCACCATTTAAAAATGGTTAAGACACCTTCATGTGACTTAAGTTATACTTTTCACCAATAACAAAAACAATATTAAAGTAGTAATTTACTTCCATTACCATAC
This sequence comes from Mimosa pudica, assembly GCA_029929735.1. Taxonomy (NCBI): domain Eukaryota; kingdom Viridiplantae; phylum Streptophyta; class Magnoliopsida; order Fabales; family Fabaceae; genus Mimosa; species Mimosa pudica. Next base: position 1,126,136 of record JAKELP010000039.1, on the reverse strand, counting down.
ATCACTTTATAACTTCTAGATCATTAATCCTCACCATTTCTTAGAAACCTTGAAGATTTATCCACTTTATTAACCACCCATTATAACGCCGCATTGACCTTAAATAAGTCACTCACAATGGCCTCCATAACACCCAAACACTCTTCCAAACCCAACAATCTTTAACCTACCAAAAATCACTTCATATCAACACTTTATCTATCCAACTTTCTCCCAAAAACCATTCTAGCCAACACTCACATTCCAATTACAATAAACAACCTTAACTAGCACTACATAATCACCAATTTAGTCCAAAGCCTCCTCCTTAAGCTAACCCTTACTTAAAGAGTCAAAACAATTAGCCAATAACATCTAAACTCAACTTCCAACTTTAATGGCTAACATACTTCCCAAAAATCTTTACTTTACTACTTATCTTTGCTCAAATCCTTGGTTAAAGCATCACTAATTAACCAATGGCAAACCCCAACTTAAAAGAGGAAACTTTATGCTAAAAATCAACTTCACAAGAGGCTAGAGGCTTACGAAATGCAAGAGTGAAGGAAGAGAAGTTTTCCCCACCGTTGGCCGCCGGAAAACACCCCTAGATCGCCGGCCGAACTGAAAGAGCAAGGGAAAGCTAAGAAAAAGGTGTTGTGAAGTTGAAGGAAGGAAAACAATATGAGGAACTACAAGAAAAATCCAAACTTTTCATCACCCGCCGGAAGCCGCCGCCGGAAAAGTCAAAGCCGCCGCCGGAGTCGCAGATCAAGCACAAGCTTCAAGGATTCAAGAAAAATCACGAAAAGAACCAAAGAACCATCTCCTACCTCCAACACACTCCCTTCGCCGGAATATTTGTTGTCTCCGGAAAAGTCGCCGGAGATCGCCGGGCGGACTGAAATGGGAGGAGAAGCTTAAGAAAAGATATCATGAAGTTGAAAAGGAAAGACAACCAGAAAATCCACCCCCTTTTTACCTCAAACTACCCGTTCGCCGGAAAACATGGCCGCCGCCGGAGAAGGAGAAAAATTTTGAAAATCACTTACACACACACAGATCGGCCGCGAGCTTCTTTGTTCTATGGAGAAGAGAGAGATATAAACCGAAATGAGCAAGCTTTTTGGTGCATGGGGGGCCGAATGGTGAGGTGTGAGGAGGAAGAAAATGGAGAAAATGGTGAAAGGGGGGGGGGGAGTGCCGCGCGCGAGTCCGCAAAATGGAGGAGGGAGTTCAACTATTTGATAAGGAAAGGAGGGAGGGTGTGTTTGGTTGAGGGGAAATAAGGTGGTTTATGATACTTTATAGCCCAAGCTTGCCATAGTGTACACTTTTTAACTTAAAACCACTCAAACCAGTCTCCAATCTTCTGAATCTTCAAAATATTTTTAACTTTACCATTCCCTCATATTTCAAACTCTTCATTTCTTAATTAATTATATGCACATTAATTACTTAATATTTCTAAAATATTCTCAAAAATCTCCAAAAATTCCCAAAAATTCCCAAAATTCCTAATTTCTCCATTTATCATTTCCAAAACACTCTTTAATCCTGTATTAAATTTTCAGGATGTTACAGTGTCAATCTTAAAAGTTCCTATTATGTCTCAACTCAGATCAATCATGGATTGTTAATGTGCCTAAAAATAGTCATTCCTATGATACCAAAGGACAAATACAAAAAAAAAATCCAAAAGTTTCATTATCTCAGTTTTGATACTTGATTTTTCTTAACAATAGTTATTTTTTTAACAAATTCAGTTACACTTAGACTTAATTAATTTCTTGCAGACAAATAAAAACACTATCTTACAAAAATAGTCTAAGTTAACTAATTTGACAAATAAATATTAAACACAATATATTTGTATAGTTAAAATGATAATATATATAGACAAACTTAATTGATTTATTAGTGTAGCTTAGTGTAGACTGTAGACTTGTTTGCTTTTAATCTCTTCCCTTCTTATATAACTAATGATGATGATGATGATGATGATGATGATGATGATGATGATGATGAAGATGATGATGATTAACTAAACCAGATCACTTATTATTTATGTACATGTACAATGTAAATTTTTAGTTTCTAAATATAACTTCTGCGACCACTTTCTTGTAATCTTTATTAAAAAATGGATTTCGCATATTACATGAAATGTAAAATGAGTTACTGTTTATGATTTATGAAAATTGTAACATCCTAATTACACATTTTTAATTTTACTTAAATTAAAAATAAAATAAAATAAATTATATATACAAAACATAATAGAGATATGTGATCAACTTATAACGTTATTACAAGACTACAATATAAGTAATCAAAATCTTTTGGTACAAAAACAATTGATTGCAAATACTCTACCATTTGGTTTCTATGCTTTAAGAGATTCATATCTGCATATACCATGGACTATGCTTTTTCATCTTGCCAGAAGTACTTATTATCAACCAATTATGTATGGATTATTCATAATAAAGTTCAAGAATACTTGAATCTAAACTATCATTATTATTATTATCTCCAATTAGATTTTATATTACGAATTAGAGGTTAAATCATATATATATGATGTAAATTTATTGGCTGCATGTGTTATGTATTAATTAAATACGAAAGAAGAGATTATTGCATCAGGGTTAAATCATTTAAATATTTTAGCCAATAAATATAATCCATGAGTGAAAGAAAATAAAAAAACGGGGGGAAGAATTAAATACGGATTGATAATTCAAAGTTCATATTTGGTTCCATAAGTTTATGTTAAATTGAAAGTTAATAGCATGTAATTTTGATCTTTCACCACTAAAAATTTAAATTTTATTCATAAAAAAATGCTGCTCGATTTATTTTGACAGTGACTTTTCAATTAGATACAGATTGAACATGATTAAAATTCAATATTTTAATATAGGTTAAAACTCTTAAATATTCACGATGTTTTACCCTATGATGAGCTACTATCAATAAGAATTTTTTTATCTTAAATGTCTGAAAATATTGTTTCATAGTTTTTATAACCATATTCTTTTTTAATGAGTGATGATGTAACTCAGATTGAAGGTTCCTAGATACTTTGGAAGTTTTCTCAAAGGCGCATCAAATACTAGGAAGTTTTGTTTTTGGATTTTGAATGTCATGATAAATGGTAATATTATTTTCTAGTTTTGTTGTTAGTAGCTTCTTTTTATTAGCTTCTTGGATAAAGCTTCATGGGTATTTAAGAGTTTTAATCCTTTTAATATAATGTCTTTATATTACAAGATATTAGTAAATGATATTGAAATTTTCCATTAGAGGGCATCTTTGTTACATTTTGTTTTAAATATTCTTTTAATTTGAAACTTTAGATTACATAGCCTATTAATATATTAATATTTGATTACAAATGTCACCATTTCAATTTGTTAAGTAAACACTATTTTATTGATAATACATATTTAACATTAAAGAATAAAAATTAGTTTTAAAAACTTAAAGATCAAACAAAACTAAATTACATGTGAGATCGTAGAATTAAATGTGTATTACTTTAATTGGAAGGAGAATAGAAACACGGTTACATGCATTAAAGACGATACAAAATGATTATTTCATTTGTCTTAGTCAAAATATAATTGATATGTTATGGTACTTAGTAACCAAATAGCTTTTTTCCAAAAATAAAATTAAAAAAAAACTAGTATAGTCCAATAGAAATAGTCATATAGAGATTACTTATAATCAACTAAATATTATTGCTTAAGTTTTTACAACAAGTCAACAACACTCTTTTGATTATAATCGTTAGTTGAATTGTTTTCTCTTATTCTTTTTTATGTGAATTGTTTGCTCAAATTCTAAATATAACATTTGACTATTGCATTATTTTTCCTCTAAAAGAACAATAATTACATTTTCTTACAATTAATTAACATAATCAGTTTTGAATATTTATAAATTTATATTTTATATCTTATATAATTATTGACTGAAATTTAACTCTCTTATGTTTACCGGCAAAGAATTACTATTGTTTAAGCATTATCTTTTCATGAAAAAGCTAAATAAAAAAACTCGAATATTTTTTTAAAATATTTACAAACTAATTATTTAACTCTCATATGTAAAAGCTAGTAGTAATAGTATTCCCTCTTAACTGAGCACGATCTAATAACAAGGTTTGTACCTCATCAAAATTATAGTACTCCCTCTGGTCCCTAATATAAAAGTTAGCCGCCAAAAAACGCTTCTTAAGAAAACATGTGAATGTTAGTTGGGTGTCTGGAGTTAATGCTTCTTTTACAAAATTGACCATATTTATTATGATACTTTTAAGAGAGATAAATACATAAACATTAATAAAAATGAAAGAGAGTTAGGGGTAAAGTAAGAAAAACACATTAAATGAGGTGAGAATGTAGATAAGCTTTTATATTAGGGACCAAAACCATTCAAATTTTGGGCTCTTATATTATGGACCAGAGGGAGTACTACTTTGAACATATTTTTTCTTGGAAAAGGGAGAGGCAAATGCTCCATTCCTCCTATAATGTAAGGTGAAACCTTGTCTTCTCTTTTCATTTAATGCATTTTAATAGTTTGTATATAAGTCTTTTTCATATTTGTTAATACTTATGCATTTCTCTTTTTAAAAGTATCATAGTATGTGTGATATTTAAAAAAAATACATTAATTCTAGACACCAAAACAATTTTCACATGTTTTCTTAAAAAACATATTTTGGCACTGAAATATTATAGTAGTAATCCCTCCGGTCCTAAATATAGGACCTAATTGATTTTTTTGAAAAATCCTAAAAAATAGCAAAATAAGTTGATTATAAATTGATTTACCTAATTTTTTCTCTTACACTAGTTTATTTTACCTATAAGCTAATGGATAATCTAAAAAGATATCAAATATGTCATGATTTAATAACCTATTTTGCAACCTTAATCTCTCTAAAAAAAGTTAATTAGATCTTATATTTAGGACCAGAGGTAGTATTACCGAGAGAGTATGAGAAATAAAAGTCTCCTAAGAAGAAAAAAACTCTATGTGAACCTTTTTTTTATAATTAAATTTTAGGAAGGGGTTTGTACTCAACTCAATCCAATGTTAGGGCATCTAACTCATGATCCACTGAGGTCTGTCCCTGTGGGCTCTGGAGCATGACCAGCAAGCCCTTTATGTCTGTCCAGGTAGGTTACTCTCAACTTTACTTAACTATGGAGATGTCTTCCCAAGCGCCGCGATGAAGACACAACAAAGTGTCACTCACCAACCAGTTTAGTGTCACTCACTTGCTGTATGTAAACCTTAAATGACGTGATAGACAATTAGTTACACAAATTTCACTTACATTATTGTGGGAGTGAGGGAGTATATTTAGTAATGATGAACAAGCCAAATCAGCGGTTGAGATGAGAGTAAATGACAACCTTGCAAGTTGATGCGGTGGGCCCCACGCTATGTTTCCACATTCATACTGACTTTCCCTACTGGGTAGCCTCCCAAATAATTGTTGTGTTTACAATCCCTAGGAGCATGGGCCCCAGCTGCCCTGCGTTTTCGCTCGATGATTCGTTAGGATCAGATGAACAGCAGAGACCAAAACACAGAGTGACAACTCTTGGGACTAAACCAATGGTGTCTTGCCACGTTGAGTTGTAAAATTCTGTGTAGGGATTGAAAGTGTACCAGATTGTGACCGTATGAAGTCCCTTTTTTAAAGGCTTTACCCCCAACCAACCACCGCCCCTCGAGTACTTTTTATTTTACACTCGAAAAAACATGGGCAATTTTAGTGGAAATTGCAGAAGTGATGGCCCTCACGCGAGGTATGACAGCGCGTGCGTAAAATTTCATATCTAATTTGTTGGATTTATCTATTCAATCTTATTAACAATAAATCATGTTAAAAGAATGCAGGGTCACCCCATTGAGAAAAGCTCAATATCTGCAAATAATTATTTGGAACACTAATAGTCAGGCTGTGATTTCATATTTAATTTGAAAATTATTATCATTGTCCTCATGTACTAAATATTAAAATTTAATAAAGAATATAAAAATTATTATGTTCACTGTCAAGTTTGATATATAAAAAATCATCACAGTTTCATCATATTTTTTACAAAAACCATTTTGGTTCATCATTACTTAAAGAATTAAGTTAATACATTAAAGCTAGTAAGAGGAAGAAGTACTTCTTCAAAGAATACTTATCTAGTTATATTTTTGGAATTTTTCAATTGAACACACAATTTTTAACTTTTTATTTGTTAGTGTGCTTAGTTATATGTTAAATAACGATTCAATTAAAAAGTTATTCAATTAAGACAAAATCAATGTCATTTTCCTTTTAGAAAGTTATATCAAAAGTGATTTATAAATAAGACAACAAAATATTTAACATATCAATCAACATCAAATTAATAGTAAGACAGCTGTAAAATAATAAAAATAACAGACGAGAAAGTGTAAAAGGAAAATAGAGAGCAATGGAAACAATAAAATGTTATTTTGTGGGAAAGTGACAAAATTAACAATTATTATTACCATTTTTAAAAGAAATATTAAGTTTGAAATTTCTTAGTTGACATATAATAATAAGTTAATAATCCCTTTGGTTCAAATTATAAGACTTATTTAATTTTTTTTCTTTTGGAGAAATTGAAGATACAAAATTGATCACTTTAAAATGTTTACAATTATATTTTTTCTTTAAAACTAATTTTTTTCTATTAATAAACTAACATCTAATATAATTATATATGACATATATCAAAAGTTACTGTTCTAATAACTTTTTTTTTAATTTACACACAAAAAGTTAAATTGATCTTATATTCAATAGTAAATAAAGTAACACTCTAATGGATATCTTGTCAAAATTCACGAAATAAACGAGCTTATTTCATCTGTGGGATAGATGTATGGTTGGAATTGTATTATGAACTTTGAAACAATGTGAAGGCACGATACGACTAATCAAGGGAAATATTTTTCTTTATATGTATGTTATATTACATGGTATATTGTAACATCCCAAATTTTTATTAAGGATAATTGGAAATTATTGAGTTGTCATTTAGGAAATTTAGAAGTTTTAGGGAGGAATTTCAGGATATTTTGGGCAATTTTGGAATACTTTATCTTATCTACCTTAGAATTTAAAGAATATATAGTTAAATGAGTCGTTAGGAGTTACAAACTTCCATGAAAAGTATTTTTGAAACATAGATAATAGTATGATAGACAGAGAGAGATAAAATAATATATACAAACTGTTGGGCTAGAAATCTAATTAAGAATAAACTATAGGGTAGTTAAATGTAATTTTCCCTAAATGATATATATAAATACCATTCTCTTTTCCCTTCCCTTCATTCTCAAAACCCTAGCCGATGCAGCCCCTCCCCCACTTCTCTCTCACCGACCTCCCTCCTCCCTCTCCAGTCTTGCTGGCCCATCGTCGACGACAACAACGGAAGAGGAGGCCGTCGTGGCTTCCTCCGTCTTCCCCTCCCCTCACGAGTTCACCATCTCCGATCTCTTCCTCGCTACCTCTCTGTCTCCGTCGTTCTTTTCATTTTCCGGTAAGCGGCGGCGGCGGCTGAGGGTGAAGAATAGGTAAGCTTTGACTATTTTCTTCACTCCTAAAGTTATTGTTCCACCCACTATCTAATCCTCACTGTGTTCCTTTTCTTTTCCATCGATTCTCACTCCTCACCGTCGATTTCGCTTTTCCGGCAAGTTTTCCCTGCGGCGGAGGCCGCCATTGTTGTGTGCAAGCTCGGCTCGAACTTAGGTGAGCTTCCTTTCCTTCAATTTCTTTCGTTTTCTCCAAGTTGAGAGGGGAGGCCGAAAAAGGGTTTCTGTTTTGGGCTAGATAATCCACCAAAAACCATGTTTAATCTTTGATTTTGAAGTTTTAGGAAGGATTTGCATTGAATGTTGATTTGAGTTTATGGTTTCTGGGGTTTGTGTTTTTTTGGCTTAAGGCAACATATTACATTGAAGTTAAGCTTCAATTTGTAGAGTTTAAGAAGTGATATGATGATTAATTTGAAGTTTCATTGAGTTTTGCACAAAACCTTAAATTTTGGTACTTAGGGTAAATGGATTCAGTCATGGGTCTTTCATATTTGAGTTTTAAAAATCATAAAAATAGTTGAATATGGCTGGTTGCAAGTTGAATGTCAAAATTTTGAGAAGTAGTAATTGTTTGTGGAAATTTTTGGGTTTAATCTTCTAATGATCAGCTTAGGTAAGGGTATAGTAAATCTGATTTCTTGCATTTCATGTTTGTTTGCTAAGTGGTTTGACTTAAAATTCTGTTTTCTCCCATGCTGATCTGTTTTGGAGGAGTGTCCCAAATCCTTATATATGCTGTAGAGATGAAAGATGATTGATGTGCTTGAAGGTTGTGCTTTTGTACTCATTGACTGATGATTTATGTGTGTGTGTTGCTAAGTTAATGATGAGTTGGGAAGTGTAGTCAAATGTTTGGATGCTTGCAAGGGAATTTGGGGTATATTTGTGTTGCTGTAATGATGAACTAAAGTTTCCATATTCCAATGGTGATTGTTTTGTACTTGTTTTGGTGTGTACAGTGGGGATGAAATGATTTTAAAATTGAACTCTTCTTTGTTTTTGAAATTGAAGAAATTTGTGCATGAGGATAGTACATGTTCTAGCAATTTGCATCTATAAAATTCTGTATTGTTACTGCTGCAGCTGAAACAAATTTGAGAGTATTGATAGGTCAAATCAATGTACCTTAACCATTATAAATCTGAATTAAACTTCACTGATTTTCACATTTCCTCTTTTGCTTCTGGTTTAAAAGGGTGGTTGGAAGTATGTAATTGTTGTTTGAACTTGCTGAGATTGTTTGATTGCTTGCATGCGTGAGATTATATATGTTTGGATGTTGGCATGCTTATTTGGGTAGTTTTTGTTTGGACTGGACACATGAGTGAAAATTGAGAAATATTCTAATGGTGATAGAGGAGTACAAAACTTATTTATTTGTTGAATGCATGTATGTTAAGATTTCTGAAATTGCTGAATTGTTGGTCTTAGCGAATAAGTTGCTATTTCTTTAATATAAATGTTCCAAAAACTCCAAATCAAAATGGTCATTATTTTGGCAGTTATGCGAGTCTTAGAACTCCATCTTAAAACAAGAAAACATATAAGTTTGCTAGTATCTTATTTAGATTGGGTATGCGTGATTTTGCTAATGAGTACTATCATTGAATTGTTAGAAGTGTATTGAATTAATTGATGACTTAATTGAGTTGATTGGATAATATTTATGACAAGTGATTGGATCTTTTGACAGATTTTAAAAGTTGTGATAATGATTTCCTTTACCTTTCAAGGAATTTTATATGCTTGTATACCTCAAAGTGAGTTTGGAACGAAGTAATGTTTTATGTTCTTCTCCCTTGTTTTTACTGAGTGACTATCAGTGGGAATTGAGTAGTTTGAGTCTTTTAATTTTTCTAAGTGTAATATTTAATATAATGTAGAAATGATATGGTGCTTTAAATGGCTGATTTAAAAGAAAGTGTCTTGGTCTAATCTTTTTAAATTGAATTTGATGGATTGTTTTGACTTGTGTATGTATATACTTAGAAATCCACATAACTTTCTAAAATAATATAACTAAGAAAAGGGGAAAATGGGTAGAATTATAAGAATGAGAGAGAAGCTATTAAGCATATATATTTGAATGGTCAATAATTTATACATTGTGTAATAAATAGGAAAAACATTGTGCTATACATACTTCGCAAGGCATGGCTAAGAAAATATACGGGGAAACGGTAAGTGTAACATATTGTTACTAATTCCCTAATTAACCTGTGACATCTCTTTTAATTCAATAATCTCTTTACTAACTATGATAGAAAAAGGAATTTCAATAATATCAATATCTCTATCATAGTTAGAAAAAGAATATCCTAATGATTAAAATATTATCCATGATAGAAAAGAATAAACTAATACAACACAGCTGCTATCATGGATAATTCATTGCTAACCATGTTAGAAAGTGTTAGAATCTTAAGTTTTGATGGTGACTAAGGTATGATATGGTCTAGTACTTAAGAGAACATAATCAACACTTAGGAGGGATTAGATGACATGGTTAGAATCCTGAGTTAGATCACTTGAGAATGCAAGATCACTTCCGGTTAGATTAGGACTTGCGCATGCGGATGAATGCTTTCATCCCCCAGCGTCAGCAAGTAAATCACTAGGGATTTAACTTAGTCCATAAGAATTAGGTACACAAAACCTTAAGACTAAGCTATGTTTCAATCGGAAGTGAGTTTGCTTCCTGTTAGACTTAGACTGGCGCAGAGCGATAGAATAGATATTACTCCAAGCGACAGTGAGTCTACTTCCCCAAGTGAAAGCGCTTCCTGTTAGAATTAGACTGGCGCAGAGCGACAGAATAGATATTACCCCAAGCGTCAGTAAGTCTACTTCCCCAAGTGAAAGCGCTTCCTGTTAGACTTAGACTGGCGCAGAGCAATAGAATAGTTAGTACCCCAAGCGTCAGTAAGTCTACTTCGCCAAGTGAAAGCACTTCCTATTAGATTTAGACTGGCGCAGGTTGATAGACTAGATATAACCCCGAGCGTCAGCGGAAATGCAACATCAAGTGAAGTTGCTTCCTATTAGATCTTGACTGGCGCAGACTGATAGAATAGATTTCACCCTAAGCGTCAGTGAATTCACCACGTCAAGTAAAAGTGCTTCCGATAGCTCAGTGACTAGCGCTGAGTGGTGGAATGAAATAGACTAAGCGAGAGCAAGTCATGGTGAACTAAATCCCTCATCAAGTGAATTTACTTCCGGATGTAGAAGTGCTTCCGGATACACCTTAGATTTAGGATCACCCACTGCATGAGACTATATGATTATATTGCTAAACTAACGTTCAAGTGCAGCACACTCAGTAAGGTTGCTTCCGGATGAGAAGTTGCTTCCGCAAGCAATCAGGATGTCTGAACGTTCAAAGAGATGCAGTGTCAGAATGCTTTTAACAGAGCAGAGGTGACAGGACTACTTTTCAGAGATAAAGCAAGTCAACCCTGCTGAAGCATTTAAGAAGATGTTCCTTCCAACGGTAACAAGAGGATAACAGACACATTCAAACAACATTGTTACCTACCAAGCATGAGGAGTATGAGAACATAATCTGAAGATTCACTCAAGGTGTCAAAGCTCATACTGCCCACAAAAGTCAGAGTCCATAAGAGAGCTTCTGATAGCAAGAGAGGATCCAATAGCAAAGCACTCTTATCATTCATGGACAAGTGCTTGGAAGACAAAGTTCCTCTATGTGATAGCAAGCAAAATGTTAGAGTCCACGAGCTTCAGATAGCAAGAGAGCTTCCGATAATGAGTCTCTTAACATCCTGGACTTATGCTTGAGGAACGAAGTCCTCTCTGACAGCAAGCAAGAGTCGGACCGTACAAAATGTTCAGATGTCAGAACGACTTTTGTCAGAATAGTATTGCCAGAACAGTGTTGACAGAACAGCTTGGTCAGAGCACCTTTTTAGATAAAGCAAAGTCAACCCTGCTGTGCATTAATGAGGACAACGTAAACAAGGCCCCAACGTCTATAATCAAACGGTCTTATTGCCTCTCCAACGGTTAGATATTCAGAGGCTGGTATAAAAGGGATGTTCTTCATTTCTGAAGAAGAGGGCTTGAAAGAGAGAGAGAGAACAGAGCTTATTATCTGAAACACTATTCTACATTCCTCTCATCTTCTACTCTCGGACTTTGATATGTAATATTCTTAGAGAGTGATTCATTTGTACTTAAGTGAGTAACATCATCCACTCTTTGAGAGAGTTAGTTTTGAGCTTAAGTGGTTAACAAAATCAGTTCATAGAGTGAACTTAATTGTAATCTTACATTTTGTAAGGGGGAGTTTTTAGAAGTTTTCTAAATCTCCATAGGTTGCAAGTTAGCCCGTAAAACTTGCATTTGTAAGGTTTGCAGGTGAACCCGGTGTAAAACCTGTGGGTTGTTAGGTGAACCCGTGCTCGTAAAACCTAAAGTGTAAAGGCTTCTCTTGTGCCCGGTTTAAACAAGAATAGTGGATTGGAAATCTCAGGTGTAGCCTGGGGACTGGATGTAGGTCTGGGTGACCGAACCAGGATAAATTTATGTGTGCATATATTTATACTTGATCATTCTATTTTGCATCACATAGCATACTGACTTGTGCATAGCATTATTTATTATCATCATCACCGAGCACAAGCAGTCTTTCGAAAAGAGTTTAAGTTTTATTCCCTCACCCAATTCACCCCCCCCTCTTGGGTGACAGCCACGCGTTTCATTTGGTATCAGAGCAGGTTACTTGTTTAAAGGATCAAACGATCTCAAGTGCAAAGACCTTGGCTGATTTGGGTTAAAATGTTTTCCAAAGGCTTTGATCATACCATTCCACCTGTGTTAGAAAATATTGATTTTTGTTGGTGGAAAGCAAGAATGGAAAGTTTTATAAAATCCACTAGTTTGAAAATGTGGGATATTTTTGAAAATGATTTTGATTTCAAACCAAGAGGAAACTGGACTGAAAGGGAGAAAAATTTGTTTTCCTTAAACATTAGAGCAATGCAAATTTTATACAAAGGCTTAACTGAAAATGATTTCCAGAAAATCAAACATTGCTCTAGTGCTAGAGATATTTGGAATACTCTTGATGAGATATATGCTTCTAACCCATCTCTTGAAAGCACAGCTGTCCAAAGCTCAACTCGTGCTCTTTGTGGATCATCTACTGATGAGCTCTTGGAAACTGATATTGAGGAAGCAGACTTCAGTGAAGAGAGTATCCATCTCTGCCTAGAAGATTCAGAAAGTGAGGTATCTGGATCTGAAATTGAACTCTCTGATTTGCAAGATGCATACAATGAGTTATATACTGAATATTGTAAACTTGCAAAAGAACTTCTAGGCTTAAAAGAAAAAGATAGGAAACTTGAAAAACTAATTTCTTCTTCTACATCTAAAGTTTCCGAGGGTTCTTTTAAAGAACTAGTGGTTCCGATAGCTAGCCCACTATCGGTAGGGAAAACTTCAACATGTCTTGAAAAATGTTTTGATTGTAAACACGTGTTGAAGGAAAAAGAAAAGCTTTCAAAAGAAACGGAAATTTCAAAGGAACAAAAAGCTTTTCTAAAGAAAACTAATCATGATAATGATAGGAAGCCTCATTTTGATTATCATTCCATTATCTGTCATTATTGTGGTAGATTAGGACATAATTCTCACACATGCAGTCTTAGAAGAAATTCAAATGTGAGAAATAAGTTTGTATGGATTCCTAAAGGACAAGTAAGGTCCAGTGCTAACCATGTAGGACCCAAGTACAAATGGGTACCAAAACATTCTCCTAGTGCCTTACTTGTGCAGGAAAAATCAAGAGTTCCTCTTATCCCAAAGAAGAGAACTCGTGGTGATGCAACTGCTGAAACCCACTGGTACAATCATAAGAAGCTGTCGGCCACCACAAGGGACAATGGTTCTGTCTCAAGGATGAGCTATCACAAAGTTCCATTCAATTATCCTGAGAAGAACAAGAGAGAGTGGATTCCTCGATCATCATTGGAAAGGCTCTTGAATCCTACCTCTCAGAAGAAAGTGCTTCGAACCAAGGATAAGTATAGAAGATCTCCTTGGGTAAACAAGGGATCACTTAGCAACGAAACATTTGATAGTAAAATCTCCTATGCTAATATTAGATGGACTTATTGAGATTTTACATTAAGCATCCTAAGATGTGAACATTATATTCATCATTGAAGAAAGCTTAAAGAAATAAGTAATGTTCATAATCTACATGAGATCCATGACTATCTTGATCAAAAACCTTGTATATCCTTGTGCATATAGTCATGATAGATTCACCATGCCATACACATAGCAAGTAATCTCTAAGTGCATGTGAATTACATATAGCCTACAAACTGACCTTCAGATCCAGACTTGGATACAAAAGGAAGGAACTATCTGATATTTTGTAGGAAAGGCAATCCGGAGGTTCAGCAAGACAAGGGTGAAGATGAGTTATGGGCTAAAATGAACAAGGAACATGAACAAAATCAGAGAGAGATAGGCTAAGATAGCCACCCCTCGGACTTGACCAGGATGTCACTGCTGCCCTCAGAAGGGAAATTGAAATGAAGCGGATTGCCCAAGCAGGAAGGCTCGCCCTTGGGGAAGCCATCTGATTCATGTGCCCCCAACAGTCTGCTGGCACAGAGGCAAGCTTGAGATAGCACTGAGTGATCAACCTGCGGAGATACCCTCTGCTGAACCTGTGTCTCTCTCTGCGCCAGCACCTAATCTGAGTGAAGAGCTGTGTAAGAAGTATGGGTTCAAGAGGCGAGAGATGCGAGTAGTAGTGATCACCAAGTGAATTCATCCCTCTGCACCAGCTCCAATTCATCCTATTAGCCTCAACAGGACTCAGGACTGTACCTCATTTGAACAATTAGTCAAGTCTTGATAAGCATTCGTCACGCATAGATTTTGGTGCTGCTCTGAAAATAGAATCCTTGCATTGTCAACCAAAATCAAGCGAGCTACTGCTTGATGCGAATGGAGCTATGGTGATATCATTCTTACCCTCCTCTTTACTTGAATAATCTTTTGGGTAGTAAATGCATGATGAGCTTAACAGATTTTATTTCTCTGAAATTGATATGATTTCCCTTATCTGTGATAACCTTATTTTCTGTAAAAATGATCCTATCATATCAAATTCATTTTCTGATATAATGCATACTGATTTTACAGATTCAAGAAGTCTGACACTTTGAAACTGAACCTTCTTCAAAACCTACTAAATTTGTGCATGCTGAATCATTGTGTTCCAAGATTTCTGACATTGTTAAGAAGATTCAGAACTAGTTTCAGAATTTTGACACAAACAAAAAAACCTTCTTCAGAGTTTTTCATATGGTGTCTAAATCGTTTTACTCATATATGCTTAGCAATTTTTTTTGGGGCGCCTCTCAGAAAAGAAAATAGTTTATACATTCACCTTGATTTTTGAAAGATCCTTTTTGAAATGCAAACTTTCAAAACAGATTCCGATCCTCTTTAAACTTACATGACAACCATTCCTCATGATAGCATTCAAAAGTTATTTCTGATTTTCCATTTCATATGGTATCTCTTGCATCAACTTTTTCAATGCATAAGCAGCTATGGTTTCGAGAACAATACATCCCTCTTAGTTACATCTTTAAGTTCTCAATCTACTAATGATCTCAGTTCAAGTTTGTGGTTTAAGAATGTTGACACAGATTATTGAAGCTTGAACAATGAATATAACCAAGAGAGAATGGCAACGAAAATGTCTCTTATCAAGATGTGTGGAATGGCTATACCAAACCTGAGAAACTCTCGCCAATACACATGAGCATTTCTATCCCTTACATATTCTGTTGTGAAATTAAATGGATAGTCTCTCTCTTGTCTGACATGCATTAGCAATCTTAGGAAATGCCTTGAATTAGACTCTGCTAGATCTGTAAAACATGGCATAGTATCACAAGCATGCTATAATCTGTATTAATTTCGAGCTTGTTGATATCCTAAGAACAATGAGATCACACTGACCATATCTAGAAGAACTTGAGCTAAAATTTGGAAATTATTCTCGTAATCACATGCTGAAATTTGGTTGTTTTTGTAAACCGGATTTAGTCTTGAAATCAAACTATTTTGTGAGGACGAAGATTTCTCAAAATTTCATTGTGTTAATAATTCACATGTCTTCATGATCTAACATGAACATCCTTGAGGCATATTTATTGAACTATACTTGCTTACGAAACTCTGAAAATATGCCACCTGTTTGATACTCGCTATACTATCACATTGATATTTATCTATGAGAGTATAAATAGAGTTCATGTCTTGATAGTGAAACTATGTGAATGTATAGATAATTTCAAAATTAGTTTTCACATAATCATTGCTCATATTTTCTTAAACCAATTAGCAAGCATGATTTCTTAAAATTATTTGCTTGTGCTGATTAACACAGATTGACTTGAATGTCCCGAGGATGGTCTTCAATGTTAAATCTTAAGTTCTTTCACTGACCATCAGAAAGCATTTGTTTCCTCAAGCACATGCAGGACCATTCATCAAGTTTGAGCAAGGTTGCTTTCACAACAATCAGCGCCTTCGATAGCAGGCCAACTATTGAACCATGGGAAGAGTAGAGTGACTGCCCAGTCATGTCTGCTTGTGGTTGTAGCTCAGCTTGCCGAAGCGAATCATCAAAGCACTTGCGCTAGGGGTTTCCACTTGAGATAGCACACCTCTTGAAGATGTCAGGAAGCATGCTTATCTGCGTATGATTCAGATTCCTGAGTCTAATAGAGTATGAGTACCCCTCATCTGTGGTAACATCTACACCTTACCATTTCTTACATATGATGCATACATGGCATTGGTAAGGGTGTCAACTTAGGATGTTTCTCTCAATCTGCATTGACTTCAAAATCATTCACTGTCTTAGAAAATCATCCTAGCTCACACATCTGTATCCTCTAAATGACATGCTGGAAAGTAATTGATAACATACCTCTCTTATATGCTTCCTTTCTTGATTTAATGATGATTAATCTTAATATAGAAGAGAAGTAAGTGGACATTACCTGTTAATGATCCCTTGAAAATAGAGAGTCACATGCTGTCATCGATAATAAACTCTTAAGATGCTGTGATGCAATTTGTTTGGAAATTATTTTTGGCACTTTTAAAAACACAAATTTCATTTGATTTGATTTCATTTCATATGGTATCACAAATTTCATTTGGCATTCAATCATTTCCTTTGATACCACAAGTTCAAACTCACAGATCTCATTTGATTTCATTAGGTATCAGATTTCATCTCATTTGAATTTTAAAATCACAGATTTCATTTGATATCATAATCATCATTTTTAAACACATCAAAATTACTTTTGATATCATGTTAATCAATTCGAGAGGATCAAAATTACATTTGGAAAGAATTTTCACCTTCAAAAAGAAAACTGTTTTGTATGTTTTGATCTTAATTTAATTATGATTAGATTTGATGTATCAATATCTCCTTTGAAAAACATGTTTAACTATCCTACATAGTGTTTAGGGAGAATACAATCATTTAGGATCATGAGCCATCATTGCTATTCCTTGTTAATTCTCGTACATTGTATTGAATAGTCTAGAACAAATCTTTATTAGCGATACATAGGGAGAAAAGTAATGTTAGATAGAAAGCCCATTCCTAGGAGAACGATAAAAGTATCCCCATCCCTAAGGCTAGCTTGCACCTGTTGGATTTTGATGAAGCCAAAAGGGGGAGAGAGATGAGATGTCTAGAGATGAGATGAGATGTCTAGAGATGAGATATAAGATGTCTAGCGAGAGATGAGACATGAGATGTCTAGCGAGAGATGAGACATGAGATGTCTAGAGCTGAGAGATAGATAAGATGCCTAGATTTTTGGGGAGAGAACTGGGGAAAGGAATATAGCTCTAGGATAAGTGATCTAAGTTTAATTATGTTCTCTAGTCATCTATGGGTTTGTCATCATCAAAAAGGGGGAGAATGTTAGAATCTTAAGTTTTGATGGTGACTAAGGTATGATATGGTCTAGTACTTAAGAGAACATAATCAACACTTAGGAGGGATTAGATGACATGGTTAGAATCCTGAGTTAGATCACTTGAGAATGCAAGATCACTTCCGGTTAGATTAGGACTTGCGCATGCGGATGAATGCTTTCATCCCCCAGCGTCAGCAAGTAAATCACTAGGGATTTAACTTAGTCCATAAGAATTAGGTACACAAAACCTTAAGACTAAGCTATGTTTCAATCGGAAGTGAGTTTGCTTCCTGTTAGACTTAGACTGGCGCAGAGCGATAGAATAGATATTACTCCAAGCGACAGTGAGTCTACTTCCCCAAGTGAAAGCGCTTCCTGTTAGAATTAGACTGGCGCAGAGCGACAGAATAGATATTACCCCAAGCGTCAGTAAGTCTACTTCCCCAAGTGAAAGCGCTTCCTGTTAGACTTAGACTGGCGCAGAGCAATAGAATAGTTAGTACCCCAAGCGTCAGTAAGTCTACTTCGCCAAGTGAAAGCACTTCCTATTAGATTTAGACTGGCGCAGGTTGATAGACTAGATATAACCCCGAGCGTCAGCGGAAATGCAACATCAAGTGAAGTTGCTTCCTATTAGATCTTGACTGGCGCAGACTGATAGAATAGATTTCACCCTAAGCGTCAGTGAATTCACCACGTCAAGTAAAAGTGCTTCCGATAGCTCAGTGACTAGCGCTGAGTGGTGGAATGAAATAGACTAAGCGAGAGCAAGTCATGGTGAACTAAATCCCTCATCAAGTGAATTTACTTCCGGATGTAGAAGTGCTTCCGGATACACCTTAGATTTAGGATCACCCACTGCATGAGACTATATGATTATATTGCTAAACTAACGTTCAAGTGCAGCACACTCAGTAAGGTTGCTTCCGGATGAGAAGTTGCTTCCGCAAGCAATCAGGATGTCTGAACGTTCAAAGAGATGCAGTGTCAGAATGCTTTTAACAGAGCAGAGGTGACAGGACTACTTTTCAGAGATAAAGCAAGTCAACCCTGCTGAAGCATTTAAGAAGATGTTCCTTCCAACGGTAACAAGAGGATAACAGACACATTCAAACAACATTGTTACCTACCAAGCATGAGGAGTATGAGAACATAATCTGAAGATTCACTCAAGGTGTCAAAGCTCATACTGCCCACAAAAGTCAGAGTCCATAAGAGAGCTTCTGATAGCAAGAGAGGATCCAATAGCAAAGCACTCTTATCATTCATGGACAAGTGCTTGGAAGACAAAGTTCCTCTATGTGATAGCAAGCAAAATGTTAGAGTCCACGAGCTTCAGATAGCAAGAGAGCTTCCGATAATGAGTCTCTTAACATCCTGGACTTATGCTTGAGGAACGAAGTCCTCTCTGACAGCAAGCAAGAGTCGGACCGTACAAAATGTTCAGATGTCAGAACGACTTTTGTCAGAATAGTATTGCCAGAACAGTGTTGACAGAACAGCTTGGTCAGAGCACCTTTTTAGATAAAGCAAAGTCAACCCTGCTGTGCATTAATGAGGACAACGTAAACAAGGCCCCAACGTCTATAATCAAACGGTCTTATTGCCTCTCCAACGGTTAGATATTCAGAGGCTGGTATAAAAGGGATGTTCTTCATTTCTGAAGAAGAGGGCTTGAAAGAGAGAGAGAGAACAGAGCTTATTATCTGAAACACTATTCTACATTCCTCTCATCTTCTACTCTCGGACTTTGATATGTAATATTCTTAGAGAGTGATTCATTTGTACTTAAGTGAGTAACATCATCCACTCTTTGAGAGAGTTAGTTTTGAGCTTAAGTGGTTAACAAAATCAGTTCATAGAGTGAACTTAATTGTAATCTTACATTTTGTAAGGGGGAGTTTTTAGAAGTTTTCTAAATCTCCATAGGTTGCAAGTTAGCCCGTAAAACTTGCATTTGTAAGGTTTGCAGGTGAACCCGGTGTAAAACCTGTGGGTTGTTAGGTGAACCCGTGCTCGTAAAACCTAAAGTGTAAAGGCTTCTCTTGTGCCCGGTTTAAACAAGAATAGTGGATTGGAAATCTCAGGTGTAGCCTGGGGACTGGATGTAGGTCTGGGTGACCGAACCAGGATAAATTTATGTGTGCATATATTTATACTTGATCATTCTATTTTGCATCACATAGCATACTGACTTGTGCATAGCATTATTTATTATCATCATCACCGAGCACAAGCAGTCTTTCGAAAAGAGTTTAAGTTTTATTCCCTCACCCAATTCACCCCCCCCCCTCTTGGGTGACAGCCACGCGTTTCAGAAAGGATTTGCCTAACATGGTTAATACACAAAACTAATCGATATTAAACAATAAATAGATATATACATGCAGAAGCGAATGCAGACCTATAAATTGGCAATATACAACTCTAAATAATCTACACAACCTCTAAGACCTAATTCCCTTTCCTGCTGCTTACGCCTGTGCATGAATACCTTCACATATCAAACCCACAACCAACCATTGAATTCAGAATTCAAAACCACCATCATTTCTAACAATCAGTTTCTTCTAGTCATACTCTCATACATTTCAAAATTATTACATGAACTAAACATGCCGAATCCTATATCAATTTATCATATCTTCAATTTCAATTTAGCCAAGTAAAACACACATAATCATAAGCAAGATTTCAGTTACATTACAAACTTCCATACACAAATTAAGTTTCCTCACAAGTCTTTATAAGCCAAATCATACACAATTCAGAAAAGGAACAAGCACAATTTACATACTCAACCACATTTCAAGACACGCCATAATCGTAGCAAATTAACATAAATCAGATTATATTCACATACATTTTCATGTAATAACATTAAAAATATATTCATCTTAAGCTCAAACATGGATGATTACATCCGTAAGCAAAAACAACATCAAGAAAGTCATGAGATCAACTATAGAATAATTATTAAGTTTACAAAATCATCACTTCCAACAAAACTCAAACATACAGACCACTTACTTCTTATACTACTCTTTAAGTTTCCATCAAGACTTCACCTAATTAAATCTGTTTTATTAATCACCATGCAACTTATACTTTTCCTTTCATTTCCTACACTAATTCAATCAATGCATCAAATAGTGACAGAAAACATGTAAGCACTTGGACATACCTTATTTTATTTCATAAGGAATAACCAAACAGAATTTCACTCTAACCGAGAACAAAACTCATGTTCCTCCACAAATTCATTCTTTTAATTGATTCTAAAACATCTCCAGCCCTATAATAGTTATACATCTCAGAATAAAGGACATGAATATTTTAAAGCACACCTACATGAACAACACTTTAGCAGTACCCACTCCTTAAGCATGCATACATCACAATTCATTACCAGAAACACCACGACACATAAAAATCAAATAGGTGAGAAATTTCCTCAAATTCAATAAGCTCCACTAATCTTATATGCACATACAAAAGTATCCAACTCTAAGCACAAAGTCGGACACAAGATCAAATTATTCAATTTAGTCACATCATTATCACCTCATAACTTTATTGATATTATAAACAAATCCTAGAACCCAAAACCACACTTCGAATGCTCCATGTCATATGTTTCTCAATGCAAAACCAAGTTCATCTAACATTCTAAAACCCATAATTTACAGCCAACTTCCAATTTCAAAACCAAACATTTATCTAAATGTATCCAATTTACTCCTAAATATTTTCATCAAAATATTTTTATAAATATAAATTCAAACAAGACAATCCACTTAATACCATCATAAAACTCCGAATAAACTCACACCAATCACCAACTATTCCCATAAGACTCATATTACAAAAACATAGATTTTTCGATACTCCCAATCTTAATAAATCCTCATAAAACACAATTTCATTTCCCCCTTAACTAAGTTCTAATATCAACTCAAATCTTCCCCTAACCATATAATCCAACATAATTTTATAGATATTATATGAAGCCTTAGTATTTTTGGACCAATTTGGTAGGTCATGAAACTTCGATCATAAATCTAAAAGTGTCCCAATCCATTAACCATCGAACATTTCTCACTTCAACTACTACCCAAACATCCTTCATTCCACTATAAAACTCACCACTTCCCAGTTATCCACATTATTCTATAAACCTTTCAAGACACCCCTTACTCAAAAAAAAAGTACTACTCAATAATGGATCAAATCTATTATTCACATCTCCCAATTTCACTTGTTTCCCTAGCCATATTCCAAAGTCTTCACTTCTTACCCATTGAATAGCATTTCCCTAAGAATTTATTCAGTACTTTAACTTGTGACCTTAACAAATTTCTAACTATATCCACTTCCAATTCCATTGAATAAATTGAAAATTTCGCTAAAACTTCAAAATAGAATATTGAACTCAACTATCTTCTTTAAAAGTAAGGATAAACAACTTACATTCGACCCTCAACAAAAACAGATATCACAATAAAACATCCAATAGATCATGCAACTTAACTTATCATTCACAACAATTTAACAATTAACTAAACAAATAAGGAACAAGGTCAACAATTCTAATTTTACATTGTATCTTAATTTTTCTTTCTTTCTTTCTTTAATCCTTTAACCCAATAAGGTATCTCATGATGCCTCGACTATGATTATGGCCGGCACATAACTATATTCGAGACCCCAGAGAAGCATCCTTATTTCGTCATTCTTCCTAAATTCTTATACATATCAATATTATTTCGTTATTCTTTCTATGTTCATCTCAATCTCTCCACAATACCTATTCAATTGCTCTTATTACTCTCTCCCCACCACGGGATGAGTGATATTCCTCTCAAAAGGCCAGATATTCATGCACATAAGGAAGGGAATACTAAGAATGTATATTGCCAATCTACATGCAATGCAGCACAGTCCTAGGTTATCGTATACCAAATACTGATAACCAAGTTGTAACATATTGTTACTAATTCCCTAATTAACCTGTGACATCTCTTTTAATTCAATAATCTCTTTACTAACTATGATAGAAAAAGGAATTTCAATAATATCAATATCTCTATCATAGTTAGAAAAAGAATATCCTAATGATTAAAATATTATCCATGATAGAAAAGAATAAACTAATACAACACAACTGCTATCATGGATAATTCATTACTAACCATGTTAGAAAGGATTTGCCTAACATGGTTAATACACAAAACTAATCGATATTAAACAATAAATAGATATATACATGCGGAAGCGAATGCAGACCTATAAATTGGCAATATACAACTCTAAATAATCTACACAACCTCTAAGACCTAATTCCCTTTCCTGCTGATTGCGCCTGTGCATGAATACCTGCAAAAATGTGAGTAATCGTGGGGTGAGACAACTTGTCTCAGTAATCTACTACTTAACTCACTATAATAGTGATATGTGCGGTAGTAAGGGCGTCTAAAGGGTACCACAGTTTTAAAATCAATATATATATATACAAGAACCAAGCATTCTTCCATTTACCATTCCAGGCCCTCTGTCACGTCCAAAACGAATCAAGTCCATCCTTTCTACTTTCCAAATATCACTCAAAACCCCTCAATCAACTTCCACATCGATAACTTCACCATCCAATCTCCAAATTCATGTCGTCATTAATGTAAAACTCATACACATAGTTCTCAAATCCAACTTCTCGGCTCTCATCCATGTACAACCCTGGTGCTCTACTCCCAGGGAGGGGAACCCCAATCTGTCTCAAATCAGAAAGGGAGCAGTCCCTGTCTCAAATCAGAAAACTGCTGGTCACAGTCTCAAATCTGTTGACCATTAAAAATAACCGTTGATTGGCCTATCAACCGGTTATCATCGCGCGATGATCCATATATCTCAGTGTCATGCAATGATCACAATTCTTTTCAACATCCCAATCACAACCTTTGATACTTTCCATCAACACAACTTTCCAATTCCTCAACCACAAAGTATGATGCTCCCAATCCACATCACTTTTCAATACCCTGTCAAGTACCAATTATATATCTCCACCACAACTATCACTTTCCATAATGCTCTGTCAAATACCAATTATATATCCCTACCACAACTGTCACTTTCTGTCGATATGCCTATTAACACCGCTGTCCAAGTATTACACCCATATAACTCACCGGACCAACCACCACCAGACAGGATAGTAATATATATATAATGTATCAAATTCTTCTATACTATAGTAATCGTGTTTTAAAGGCACCCGATAGCCTGTTTTGTATAAAAGTAACTTTTAAAGGTTTCGAGGGCTAGAAAGGATTTTGAGAATCCCAACTAACGTCACCCTCAATGTTATAGCAAGGTAAGAGTGATTACCTATCGCCCTTTAGCAATTAACGCAATTTCTCAACCTTTCTTGATGCCGCGAAAGCCTACCCCCATCCACTCCTATAATAATATAGAGCAAAATGATAAATTAATATCGTTTCCACTTTATAGTACTTCAACGTCTCTCTCTCTTTCCTATATGACTACCCATACTCTTATTATGTTAAACTATTTGGAAAGTTTATGAGTTCCCAAGTTAGCACAACAATTAACACAAAACTAGAATAGCAATTCATCCAAATCAAGACATTCCTCTTCTTTGAGAACATCAATTAGTTCCCAAATCACATTCATATAACCATTACTACAACCAAATTTAAAAGCCAGCAATACTACATATTAGTGGCCACAACACCATTTAAACATTCTTACAGACACCATTAATTTTGGTTCTTTATTAAGGGATTTCATATCACAACAGGGAAGCAAGAAAGGAGGATTAAATTTTTATATTCCAAGCAGAAACTAAACAAACACATCTTCACATATAATCAAACAAGATCCAAGAATTCATAGCATTCAACTATACTAAACCAAGCAACCTTTATCTCACTTATATGATTCTAAAACACAACTTTGAACACCCATCAACATAAAATCAACCGGACCAGAAAACAAGAAATAATGCAAAGTTTGTGAATTATCAAAACTCAACCAAAAATCTCCATCCTTCCTAGTACATTATCCAAATCAGTAAAAGCATGTAAAATAACAAAACAACAATTTCATCCTTCAATTTCAAAGCTTGACAGTACCCAATACAACATCAAACTACTCCATTAATCAAGGAGTAACCAAGTACAACCATTAATATCTCAAATATATGTGCAATACCTTGTTACCTAGCAAAAATTCATCATTTTCAACAATTCCTTCTCTTACACATTTTATCAAACACCTTATGTGCATTCCCAAAATCATATATATCTCACTTCTCCAACCACTTTCTTGCCAATATTTCAAATCATATATATCTCCTTTGTCACCACAAGTTCAAATCCTCTTACAAACTTATGTTGATTTTAAAATAAAACTCAAAACATAACACTAAGTTTGAACTCAAAACAGAACGAACCTTTCAGCCATCAAGAAAAGAAATTATAAGGTTTATAAAACAACAAAATCCTAACAAACACAAGAGTTGCAACCTTGCAGTTCTAACATAGTCATGCATAAGTAAGTTTAAAGATTAAATCCTAAAAATTCCAAAGAGTTCATCAATCCAATTGAAAAACAAACGTGTGAAGCTACAACATAACTTAAACCAACTCTTACAACAACTAATTTATACAAACACTTCTATCCTACAAATCAACTTGATTTCAGTCACAAAACATTATTTAAACATCCCTACAATACCACTAATTCCAGTTTCCCATTCCTGCAAAAATTCTTAATCAAACAGAAAAGCTAACAGCCAAAACATACATCCAATAACCAATTTCAGCATTTGCAAATCAGCCCAACTGAAAAGGAAACAGAAATTCCAAAATTTATATGCAACATTCAGCCATATATAATATCACTTCCCAACTCCTATGCCAGTGAAACTGTACCCAAAATAAATCAAAAACTCCAACCAAGTGCAGGACATTGTTAATTCTATAGTCAATTAGAATTCCTTCCATTCTTAACCAAAAATCAATCAGCCATAGCAAAACAAGAAAGAGGAAAATTATGAATAAATCACTTCCAATGAAAATCAAACATACAGAAGCATCATATAACTCAACAAGCTTTTACCATAATTAATTCAAAGTTTGAAACCCCAAATGCCTTAGAAACTCGTCAACCCTCAAAACCCTAAACTCTCAAAAGTCTCAAATCGTAAGAACCAGGGTAAGGAGAGTGTGAAAAATACTTACGGGATTCAAGAATGAAAGGAGAGGGTACCACCGCCGCCGGCCGCCGGCCGCCGGCCGCCGGCCGCCGGCCGCCGGCCGCCGGCCGCCGGCCGCCGCAAGGCTCGCCAGAAATCTGCCTTCCCAAGGTGGCTGGCCGAGTTTCACAACAAAAGAAGAGGAAATCTATAAGAAAACGAAGTGGGATGGGTGAATGGCTTAAAGAATAAGAAGAGGTGGCGGACTCACCCTCACCGTCGCTGTCACCGCCGTTCGCGGCCCCTGCCCGCCGGAAAAACGTGAAGAACACGAAGAGGATGGATGTGGGGACTAACAGATCGGCTTAAGCTTAGGAAGAAACGTAAAAAGGAGAAACTTGAGAGGGAAGTGAGGCCGACGACGTCAACGCCGCCGTCGCCTGTGACCGTCGTTCGTCGCCCGGAAGAAGAGGAACGAAGAAAAAGGCGAAGGGAGGAGGGAGGGTTTTCGGGTGAGAGGGAGGAGACAAAGGAAGCCACGATGGCATCCTCCTCCATCGTCGATGTTGACGGCGACCGGAGAAAATGGAAAGGGAGGAGGAGAGAAGTGTTCGTAGAAGAAGAAGACAAAAGTGAAGAATAAATAGGGGGGGCGACGGGTTTTGTAAGGAAATGAAGGGAAGGGTGTGTTTGGTTTAGTGAAATAAAGGTGGTATATGATAATTTGTAGTCCAAACTTGCCATAGTGTACTCTTTTAATTTTAAAACCACTTAAATCAGCCTCCAATCTCCTTAACTTTTAAAATATTTTGGGTTTGACCATTCCCTCATATTTCAAACTCTTCAATTTCTTAATTAATTATATGCACATTTATTACTCAAAATTTTCAAAATGTCCTAAAAGTAACTAAAAATTCCTAAAAATTCCAAAATTCTCAATTTCTCCGTTTATTATTTCCAAAACACTCCTTGATCCTGTATTAAATTTTCAGGATGTTACAGTAAGGAAGAGCAACAGAGTGCTTAAGGGCGACAGGTAATCACACTTAAACTTGCTATAACAATGAGGGTGACGTTAGTTGGGATTTTCTTAAAATTCCTTCTCACCCTCGATATATATATTATCTTTGAAAAATTATTTTCATACAAAACAGGCTATCGGGTGCCTTTCAAACACGATTATTTTCGTATAAAGAATTTGATTACTATATGTAGTATCCTGGTTGGTGGAATTGATAGACTGTGTATGTGAGTGTATATATGTTGGAATTTTGGTACTTTGACAGGGATATGGAGAAGTATTGTGGATGATTGTTGTGCGACGGTGTGATACATATGCTGGAATAGTTCTGATTGTAACTTTGAAAGGTTATGAGGATAGGAATCAGATGTAGGGTTTGAGATTATGGAAAGTTGTGCTGATAAAAAGTATTAAAGTTGTGACTAGGATATGGAATTGTAGGGTGAGCATTGCATGACATTGATATATTTATGTACCATAACTGTCGATTGGCCGATCGACAGTTATTTGTACTGATGATCCTTTTCGGATTGATTAGACCGGGGATCATAGGTCAACTTATTGAGAGAAAGTGACCTACGGTTGTTTGACATTGGAGAGTCCAACCGTTCCCGTTCTGTAATGGAAACAGAATTGGGGTTCCCTCTCTGGAGATTGCCAGAGAGGGAAATTGTCCCCTCATTATGGAGAGGGGCACAGTGTCAAATCATATAGTGAAGATTAGATGCTTGAATGCCCCGCGATGACACAATGCTTCTATAGGTGAGTGTGAGAGTTGGGGCAGTAGGATGGTCGAATTGGAAAAGTAGAGATGGTGAATTTGACTTGATTTGGATATGACGGAGGGACTTGAGTAAGGAATGAAAGAAGATCTGGTTATATATATTATTACTGTTTTTAAAACTGTGGTACCCTTTAGACGCCCTCACTACCGCACATCTCACTGTTATAGTGAGTTAAGCGGTGATTACTGGGACAAATTGTCTCATCCCACGATTACTGACATTTTTGCAGGTATTCATACATGGGTGCAAGCATCAGGAAAGTGAATTAGGTAGTAGATGTTGTATAGTTTATTTAGAATTGTATATTGCCAATTTATAGGTCTGCATTCGCTTCCGCATGTATATATAATTATTTATTGTTAAATATCAATTAGTTTCGTTTATTAACCATGTTAGGCAAATCCTTTCTAACATGGTTAACTTTTAATTATCCATGATAGTATTCATATTGTATCAGGAAAGTCTTTTATATCATGGATAATGTATAAAATGATTAGAAAATTCCTTTTCTAACTATGATAGAGATATTGTTATTATGGTTATTCCTTTTTCTATCATATTTAGTAAAGAGATTAATGAATTGAAATGAATAATATTGGTTAATTAGGGAATTAGTAACAGTATGTTACAACTTGGTTATCAGTATTTGGTATACGATAACCTAGGACTGTGCTGCATTGCATATAGATTGGCAATATACATATGATAGTTTCCCTTCCTTATGTGCATGAATATCTGTCCTTTTGAGAGGAATATCACTCATCCCGTGGTGGGGAGAGAGTGATAAGAGCAATTGAATAGGTAGCGTGGAGAGAATGAGAAGAATATAGGAAGAATAACGATATAAATATCGATATTGATAAGAATTTAGGGAAAATGGCGAAATAAGGATGCTTCTCTGGGGTCTCGAGTATAGTTATGTGTGGGCCATAATCATAGTCGATGCATCATGAGATACCTTATTGGGTTAAGGGACTAAGAGAAATCAAAAATGACAATTGATAATGAATAAAACATGAGATAATAACTGTTGACCTTGTGTTTATTTGCTTATTATTTGATAAATTGTTTGCTTCATTGATGATTTAACTTGTGCTATTTGAATGTTTGGAATAGAATTCTCTTGAAACTGTTTGTTTTTATAAAGCTTCAACATGAGGTATGCTATTGTTTTGAATTTGTTTTGATTATCTACCACCAATTAGTAATGGTTGGAGATCACCATCATTGGTAGTAGAGGCTGTTGCCCATTTATATTAAGCGGCTGGAGGCTTCCTCACTATATTTAGTGATTGGAAGCAGCCCCCTTAATAATAGATGTTGGTAGCCCTCACTAACTCAAGGGTGGATGTCTCCGAAAGGTAAGTATTTTAGTTCAAAAGTGATTGTTAATTGAATTTTTATGTAGCTATTTGTAGAAAATTGAAAAGTTTTGCAAATCAATGTTACGTAATTGGAAGAATTTAACTGTTAATACTATGTGAATGAGAAATGATTTCTGAGTAGATTAAGGAATTGATGGTTAGTATGAAACCCTTAAGATTGGGCAGCCTCAATCTGTCCTTGCATAATTGAATTTTATTTTCAAAATTTCTAAGTTATCTATGTAATCTGTTGTGGCTGGAAATTGATATTTCATAGTAATTTCTGTTTGGATTGATGGATTCAGTGAATGTATGTTCTTGTCTTTCACTAGGTGAATTAGATTTTGGCGCAAGTGTCTAGGATATGAGATTAACATTGGTCAAATACATGATTCAGTTGGGGCTCATACTTTATCAATAATTGGATTTAAATTGATAAAAATTATCAGGTGTGGTAGTGATAAATTCAAAAACTATTGTTAGATCTGAGGGCTGTTTGTGTAAATTGTAAAGTATTATGAAGTAATTTGAATGCTTGGAAGTGAATCTTTGTTTTATGTTGGTCAATCTATGCTAAATGAATTCATGCTTGGTTCACGAGTGGCTGCCATCTCCACTTGCTGAACAAATGGATTTCTAGAGTTTGATGTGTCTTAAGTTGCTTATATTGATGTTATTGATTTCTAGAATGAGTGTTATGAATGTAACTGAGAGATTTCATATTATATTTCCTATGGGGTATTGGTTGGTGAAGTGTTTGAGAATTTGAATCTTACAGTAAGCTTTGGGTTTGTATTTCTTTCATTTACACGTCAGAATTGTTGGTACATAGTGGTTGGAAACTATTGGGCATAAGTGTTGATAATTAGGAAGGTTAGCCAAAGTCTCATAGGAGTTGTGATCTTGATGATTAGATTATACAATAATGACTAAGAGATGATGTTTGATTGGAGAAGTTTAGGTCTTAGGTTAAAGTTGATTAAGGAAACAATTGAAAATTTAAAAGAGGAAGACTAGAAAATCTGATTTGATATAGAATAGTATTTTTGATAGGCACGTGTTTGGAAAAGTAATAAAGAATGATCGGAATGATTAAGGTGTTGTTAGTATTAGAGCTACATCGAGGAAAAGCAATAGTTCAATTAAATTTGAGGAATATATTTGTATGTGTTGCAATTTCGGGTTTTAGACTTTCATAAAGTGATTGAAGCTTAAGTGGTTAGTGAATGAAGGTGAGCTAGGAGAAGTGGAATGAGTATTGGTGATTAATATAGATTGAATGGGGATAAATAGTGAAGGATGTTGTTGAGTGTATTAAAATGTGGTGAGGAGATTATAGTTGATATGAGAAATGTTAGCTTGAGATGAGTATTTCATATATATTAGGTGGTATGTGTAGCGAATTTTGGGGACAAAATTCCTAAAAGGTGGGGTAAATTGTAACATCCCAAATTTTTATTAAGGATAATTGGAAATTATTGAGTTGTCATTTAGGAAATTTAGAAGTTTTAGGGAGGAATTTCAAGATATTTTGGGCAATTTTGGAATACTTTATCTTATCTACCTTAGAATTTAAAGAATATATAGTTAAATGAGTCGTTAGGAGCTACAAACTTCCATGAAAAGTATTTTTGAAACATAGATAATAGTATGATAGACAGAGAGAGGTAAACTAATATATACAAACTTTTGGGCTAGAAATCTAATTAAGAATAAACTATAGGGTAGTTAAATGTAATTTTCCCTAAATGATATATATAAATACCATTCTCTTTTCCCTTCCCTTCATTCTCAAAACCTTAGCCGTTGCAGCCCCTCCCCCACTTCTCTCTCACCGACCTCCCTCTTCCCTCTCCAGTCTTGCTGGCCCATCGTCGACGGCAGCAACGGAGGAGGAGGCCGTCGTGGCTTCCTCCGTCTTCCCCTCCCCTCACGAGTTCACCATCTCCGATCTCTTCCTCGCTGCCTCTCTGTCTCCGTCGTTCTTTTCATTTTCCGGTAAGCGGCGGCGGCGGCTGAGGGTGAAGAATAGGTAAGCTTTGACTATTTTCTTCACTCCTAAAGTTATTGTTCCACCCACTATCTAGTCCTCACTGTGTTCCTTTTCTTTTCCATCGATTCTCACTCCTCACCGTCGATTTCGCTTTTCCGGCAAGTTTTCCCGGCAGCGGAGGCCGCCATTGTTGTGTGCAAGCTCGGCTCGAACTTAGGTGAGCTTCCTTTCCTTCAATTTCTTTCGTTTTCTCCAAGTTGAGAGGGGAGGCCGAAAAAGGGTTTCTGTTTTGGGCTAGATAATCCACCAAAAACCATGTTTAATCTTTGATTTTGAAGTTTTAGGAAGGATTTGAATGTTGATTTGAGTTTATGGTTTCTGGGGTTTGTGTTTTTTTGGCTTAAGGCAACATATTACATTGAAGTTAAGCTTCAATTTGTAGAGTTTAAGAAGTGATATGATGATTAATTTGAAGTTTCATTGAGTTTTGCACAAAACCTTAAATTTTGGTACTTAGGGTAAATGGATTCAGTCATGGGTCTTTCATATTTGAGTTTTAAAAATCATAAAAATAGTTGAATATGGCTGGTTGAAAGTTGAATGTCAAAATTTTGAGAAGTAGTAATTGTTTGTGGAAATTTTTGGGTTTAATCTTCTAATGATCAGCTTAGGTAAGGGTATAGTAAATCTGATTTCTTGCATTGCATGTTTGTTTGCTAAGTGGTTTGACTTAAAATTCTGTTTTCTCCCTTGCTGATCTGTTTTGGAGGAGTGTCCCAAATCCTTATATATGCTGTAGAGATGAAAGATGATTGATGTGCTTGAAGGTTGTGCTTTTGTACTCATTGACTGATGATTTATGTGTGTGTGTGTTGCTAAGTTAATGATGAGTTGGGAAGTGTAGTCAAATGTTTGGATGCTTGCAAGGGAATTTGGGGTATATTTGTGTTGCTGTAATGATGAACTGAAGTTTCCATATTCCAATGGTGATTGTTTTGTACTTGTTTTGGTGTGTACAGTGGGGATGAAATGATTTTAAAAATTGAACTCTTCTTTGTTTTGGAAATTGAAGAAATTTGTGCATGAGGATAGTACATGTTCTAGCAATTTGCATCTATAAAATTCTGTATTGTTACTGCTGCAGCTGAAACAAATTTGAGAGTATTGATGGGTCAAATCAATGTACCTTAACCATTATAAATATGAATTAAACTTCACTGATTTTCACATTTCCTCTTTTGCTTCTGGTTTAAAAGGGTGGTTGAAAGTATGTAATTGTTGTTTGAACTTGCTGAGATTGTTTGATTGCTTGCATGTGTGAGATTATATATGTTTGGATGTTGGCATGCTTATTTGGGTAGTTTTTGTTTGGACTGGACACATGAGTGAAAATTGAGAAATATTTTAATGGTGATAGAGGAGCACAAAGCTTATTTATTTGTTGAATGCATGTATGTTAAGATTTCTGAAATTGCTGAATTGTTGGTCTTAGCGAATAAGTTGCTATTTCTTTAATATAAATGTTCCAAAAACTCCAAATCAAAATGGTCATTATTTTAGCAGTTATAAGAGTCTTAGAACTCCATCTTAAAACAAGAAAACATATAAGTTTGCTAGTATCTTATTTAGATTGGGTATGCGTGATTTTGCTAATGAGTACTATCATTGAATTGTTAGAAGTGTATTGAATTAGTTGATGACTTAATTGAGTTGATTGGATAATATTTATGACAAGTGATTGGATCTTTTGACAGATTTTTAAAGTTGTGATAATGATTTCCTTTACCTTTCAAGGAATTTTATATGCTTGTATACCTCAAAGTGAGTTTGGAACGAAGTAATGTTTTATGTTCTTCTCCCTTGTTTTTACTGAGTGACTATCAGTGGGAATTGAGTAGTTTGAGTCTTTTAATTTTTCTAAGTGTAATATTTAATATAATGTAGAAATGATATGGTGCTTTAAATGGCTGATTTCAAAGAAAGTGTCTTGGTCTAATCTTTTTAAATTGAATTTGATGGATTGTTTTGACTTGTGTATGTATATACTTAGAAATCCACATAACTTTCTAAAATAATATAACTAAGAAAAGGGGAAAATGGGTAGAATTATAAGAATGAGAGAGACGCTATTAAGCATATATATTTGAATGGTCATTAATTTATACATTGTGTAATAAATAGGAAAAACATTGTGCTATACATACTTCGCAAGGCATGGCTAAGAAAATATACGGGGAAACGGTAAGGAAGAGCAACAGAGTGCTTAAGGGCGACAGATAATCACACTTAAACTTGCTATAACAATGAGGGTAACGTTAGTTGGGATTTTCTTAAAATCCTTTCTCACCCTCGATATATATATTATCTTTGAAAAATTATTTTCATACAAAACAGGCTATCGGGTGCCTTTCAAACACGATTATTTTCGCATAAAGAATTTGATTACTATATGTAGTATCCTGGTTGGTGGAATTGATAGACTGTGTATGTGAGTGTATATATGTTGGAATTTTGGTACTTTGACAGGGATATGGAGAAGTATTGTGGATGATTGTTGTGCGACGGTGTGATACATATGCTGGAATAGTTCTGATTGTAACTTTGAAAGGTTATGAGGATAGGAATCAGATGTAGGGTTTGAGATTATGGAAAGTTGTGCTGATAAAAAGTATTAAAGTTGTGACTAGGATATGGAATTGTAGGGTGAGCATTGCATGACACTGATATATTTATGTACCATCGCGTGATGATAACTGTCGATTGGCCGATCGACAGTTATTTGTACTGATGATCCTTTTCGGATTGATTAGACCGGGGATCATAGGTCAACTTATTGAGAGAAAGTGACCTACGGTTGTTTGACATTGGAGAGTCCAACCGTTCCCGTTCTGTAATGGAAACAGAATTGGGGTTCCCTCTCTAGAGATTGCCAGAGAGGGAAATTGTCCCCTCATTATGGAGAGGGACACAATGTCAAATCATATAGTGAAGATTAGATGCTTGAATGCCCCGCGATGACACAATGCATCTATAGGTGAGTGTGAGAGTTGGGGCAGTAGGATGGTTGAATTGGAAAAGTAGAGATGGTGAATTTGACTTGATTTGGATATGACGGAGGGACTTGAGTAAGGAATGAAAGAAGATCTGGTTATATATATTATTACTGTTTTAAAACTGTGGTACCCTTTAGACGCCCTCACTACCGCACATCTCACTGTTATAGTGAGTTAAGCGGTGATTATTGGGACAAATTGTCTCATCCCACGATTACTGACATTTTTGCAGGTATTCATGCACAGGTGCAAGCATCAGGAAAGGGAATTAGGTAGTAGATGTTGTATAGTTTATTTAGAATTGTATATTGCCAATTTATAGGTCTGCATTCGCTTCCGTATGTATATATAATTATTTATTGTTTAATAATATCAATTAGTTTCGTTTCTTAACCATGTTAGGCAAATCCTTTCTAACATGGTTAACTTTTAATTATCCATGATAGTATTCATATTGTATCAGGAAAGTCTTTTCTATCATGGATAATGTATAAAATGATTAGAAAATTCCTTTTCTAACTATGATAGAGATATTGTTATTATGGTTATTCCTTTTTCTATCATAGTTAGTAAAGAGATTAATGAATTGAAATGAATAATATTGGTTAATTAGGGAATTAGTAACAGTATGTTACATATATTATTGTAGACATTATAGCTCATATGTGAGTGTTCAAAAAAAGTAATTCAGAGTGTGAAATATGAACAAGCAGAACAGCCAAAGAGCATTATCAAAATATGAAAAACACGTTAAGATGCACTAATTTTTGAAAGGACATTCGATTGATAGGGATTCAAGTGTCATTCAATAAATTTAAAGGAAATGTTTAATTATCATCTTTAATTTTACCTATTTCGTTTTTGGGTTCACTAAATCTCTTTTTCCAAATACCAACTTTTATAATGCATTTACCATGTGGTAAATTTACTTCCTAATATTTGTATCAGTTTACAAATTTATATCTATTTATATACACTTTACCTACTTCGGTTTTTAATTTACCAAATCTCTATAATTACTATTACGTACTAACTTTATAATGCACTGTACTTATCAAATAGTGAAGTTACTTACCAATATTTGTATCAGTTTATCAACTTAAACACACACACACACATTTCACCAACTTATTTTTCGATTTACCAAATTTATATTTGCGATAATAACTAACTGTTGTAATACACTTATCATGTGGTAAACTTGCTTCCCAATACTTGTGTCAGTATATCAATTTAAAATCGCTCCTGATCAACTTTATATTTGGAATAACCGAAACCCCGGCCATTTTCGTTTACCAACTTCTTTTTGGAGTTTATCAATTCTATATTTTTTCTTTTCAAAATACATTAAGGATAATTTAGACATTTACTTAAAGTAATTAAAGGGTACTCCTTTCGTTCCTAAATATAAGATCACTTTCCCAAATTTAATTAGATTAATAATGTTAGTTAAGTTAATTATCAACACATACTATTACTAATTCACTATAATTATATACATTTATTTTCACTCTCTCTGTCTTGTTTGTTTATTATAAATAAGTATTATTAGTGTTAATTTGGGGGGAAATTGGGAAAATAAAAAATGATCTTATATTTAGAACCAAATTGAAAGTCACCATGCATTTTTTTTTTTTTGACATTTCTCTTGTAACCGACTTGTAATCTTGAGCCAATAAATGAGACAAGAGGAGAAACATGCTAAATAATATAATGGGCCACTGCTAGTAGCACACGCACGTAACCAAAATTCAGCAATTACCCCGTATGTGCAAGTAAAGAAGCGGACTAGCTAGGCAGTTTTTGTCTGGACATTTTTCTTTGTGGAAACCAAACTTGTTCCCGAAAAATGCCTATTTTTAGGGACAATTACATCTAAGTTTTAAATAAGAGACTTAATTTTAAAGAGGTCTCAATGATTTGTTACCATTTGTTAATGAAAGATATTACATTTATTAATAGTAGTAGTCACCACTAATTCCTTGGGTTTTCTTTGAAATTAAATATCTTATTTGGTACTCGGGTGCAATTGTCCCTATTTTATATAGTCTTAATCATGAGAGATGAAGTGGAAGAATTTAAACTAAAAAATGGGTCTCTAAATCACTTTTAATTCCCATTATCAAGACATTTCTTTTGCCCTTAGAGTTTAGAAACAGGCATCTCATTACCCAGTGTAAAGCATAGGAAGCAAGAGATCATACGTGGATAGGTGTAATTGATATTTTTCTTAAATATGTTGAACTGTTTTCTGACCATGATAGGGTCATAGGGTATAATTGTATCTAGTAAACTTTGTCTTGTATCATGGTTAGCCAGATGAATTTTGTATTTTATAAAAATCATGAAAGATCCTTTTTCTAATTAACTATGTTAGTTAGTTATATATTTTGTTAAGTCAATTTCATGATTAAAATGATAATTGAGAGACAAATGTTACACTTATGAAACGTTGTTATGTGTTTTTTTAAAACAAATATGTTTTTCGACGTTAAGGTAAACACCAGAAAATCCTTTATGTCTTTTGTTTTAAAAAATTGAATACATTTCAGTTCAAAAAAAAATTGAATACATGAGACGCAATGTATTCATGTAAATGTCGCCATGTGTTTTTTTTTTTTTGAAAAAAAATAAGTTTTTCCGGATTTTAGCTAATCGCCGGAAAAACCATTATATTTTTTTATTACATTATTTTTCAACAAATACCTTGCTAATTCTTAATATAGAAAAAGTTAAACTGTACTATTATAGTAGTTACAAAATGTTGAACCTGTAGTTGGCACCACAATTAGAAAAGGAAATTGGTGTTACATAGAATGTGACTCCAAGTCACACACTTACTTAGGAGTGACAACATATAACCATACCATTAATACAATTTTTCAATCAGAAATAGAAAGTATAACTAATTCTACAATCAACTAACTTTTATCTACATCCTGATCATTTTCTAGCTCAAGCATCAGAAATCCATGAAGTTGTTCGTCCGTAAATCAAAATAAAAAAAGGGTAAGGGACCTAATCTGCCCCCGAAGTAACCACCAAGGAG
This sequence comes from Mimosa pudica, assembly GCA_029929735.1. NCBI lineage: Eukaryota > Viridiplantae > Streptophyta > Magnoliopsida > Fabales > Fabaceae > Mimosa > Mimosa pudica. The sequence goes on along the minus strand of JAKELP010000039.1, from coordinate 1,089,017 downwards.
CGCTGAGCACCCTGAACTAACAACAGGCCCGTATCTGCACTCCAAGTAACCAAAGTGTTTAAAAAGTACCCCGGTTTGACGGTCAATAACGTTTGACCGTTAGTATGCATATGTGGACGCCACGTGGAGACCTGTTTTGCCACCAGGCGCCTTGTCATCGCCACGTAGGATAAGTTAATGTGGGTCCCTCATTAAATAAAAAAAAATTCTCCCTCCCTCTTCACCTCCCACCCACCGCCCCCAACCCCCCCTCCCTCACCTCCCTTCCCAGCCCCCCCACCACCAGCCCCACCCCCCCCTTCACCTCCCCCCCACCACCCGCCCCACCCCCCTTCACCTCCCTCCCTCACTTCACCACCCGCCCCACCTCCCCCCCACCACCCGCCCCACCCCCACCCTCTGGCGCCCCGCCCCGCCCCTCCACTTCCCCCGCACCAACCCCCTCGTCGGCGTCTTCTTCCGCAATGACCATCCCGATCCCTGCTTCATCGTGGCCGCCGGTGGAGTGAGGGAGGGAGGTGAAGGGGGAAAAACAGAGAGCTTTTAAGAGGGTTGTTGTTGCCAATAACAAAAAGCACAACCAAACAAATTTGCTCTGCACAATCACTCCTAGCTACCACCAAAAAAACCCCAAAGCAAAAAAAAAACAATGTTGAGTCACTGAGTAATCATATCCATACAGGCATCCAAAGAAACAACCCAAGATCTCACCCAAAGCAAAAACCTTTCACCAACAAACACCATTAACAACCCAAATTCTCCATAAAGTTCACAACTTTACCTCTTTATCCATCTGGGTTTCTCAAAAAATCTCTCTTTACATTATGGGAAATACATATACAGCTGTAGAAGAAGAAGAAGTAGCTGATGATGATGCAAATGAGAAGAATGAAGAGGAAGAATCATAAACAAATGACTCATTAAAACTGTGGTGATAACTATAAAGGCCGGAAGTAGCTCTTTGTAGATCATCATCATCCCTACTACAAAGCACTTGAGCATACTACATTAGGTTTGGGAAGCCCTCGCCGAAAGGAGGAGGTGGCCACGGTGGTGGAGCCATCTCCGTTGGCGGCGGAGGCCGAGGAGGAGGAGGAGGAGTGTTGTGTTGAAAGTTGGCAACACGTTCAGGGAAGTTGAGGCTGGTGGGGCGGGTGGTGGGGGGGAGGTGGGGCGGGTGGTGAAGTGAGGGAGGGAGGTGAAGGGGGGTGGGACGGGGTGGTGGGGGGGAGGTGAAGGGGGGGTGGGGCTGGTGGTGGGGGGGCTGGGAAGGGAGGTGAGGGGGGGGGTTGGGGGCGGTGGGTGGGAGGTGAAGAGGGAGGGAGAATTTTTTTTTTATTTAATGTGGGACCCACATTAACTTATCCTACGTGGCGATGACAAGGCGCCTGGTGGCAAAACAGGTCTCCACGTGGCGTCCACATATGCATACTAACGGTCAAACGTTGTTGACCGTCAAACCGGGGTAGTTTTTAAACACTTTGGTTACTTGGAGTGCAGATACGGGCCTGTTGTTAGTTCAGGGTGCTCAGCGCTCCTTGGTGGTTACTTCGGGGGCAGATTAGGTCCCTTACCCATAAAAAAAAGGTAAGGCCAAGTACAAGGAAACTGAGTATATTTCATGAAATTCATCATAAGCAATAAACCAACGTGCAAATAATCTTCAATACATATTTCATGAATTTCGAATCACATACATAATGAAAATGCACAAGGAAACCCAATGAAATCAAATGGCTCCTTATTTGATACTTTAAGAAAATTAAAGAATGAGATGATAGGTTCCTTATTAAACAAAGCATAAGTAGAGAGGGCGACTGATCTAAAGCAAAGGAATTCAGAGAGAAATATTTCGAAATGGAGAGAAATAAATCACAAACAAAGTGGAGAGAGGAGGAAGATGACTCTATCCACAAAGATGGTTGTGTCACCACAACCTTTGTGCAATGGTTAATGGAATGACGTGGCAGGTGATGTGGGTCAAACCCTCTAAAATTGACGGGTTGCTACATTTTGAACTATTATGTAATAGATGTCTGCTACATTTGAGATTAGAAATTGAATTTTATGTTTGAACTTTTTCTAATAATTGAATTCTAAATTTGACCTTTAACCCTATTTGTTTTTAGTAACATTTCATAATCTCATATTCCCCCTAAAATCTGATGTCTTTTTTGTAGATTTGAGAGTCTGATTTGTTCTTTTGCTATTTGGTAGTATTTTTTTTCAAACATCATTATGAATTTCTTTTTCATATTTAAAGTTGATTGAAATTTTCTTGTTTTTACACATCCAAGAAAGTGACAAACTGTTGGTCAATTTGGCGTCACCCGCATTGGAAATATAAATGTCTAGGTGCTCCTCACAAACCGCCATTCTCTTTCGTCAACATCACCCCTCATTATACAATTCTCACAGGCCTATTGTTTTCCCAATAAATTACAATTTTTTATTGCTGCAATAGAAAAAGGAATTATTAGAAATTTAATTTCATGTATTGAAATGTTGTACAAAGAGGTAAAAATGACATGGCTCAATATTTCATTGTAAAAAAGACATGTTTGTCAACCGGATATAATATTCATCACAAAAACAAACATGCTTATTCTCTTTGTTTGGCAACATGCTTATTCTCTATCTTAAAATGTACAATTGTAATTTACATTGGTTAAGATTATATCAATTTTCTACTTTTAATTTTCGATTTGAATATTATCTATGGAAAATCTTATATATGATCTTCACATATGTTCTATAAACAGTAAAGAATTTACTATATTAATTAGCTTTGGATATTCATTATTGTGATGAGAATCAGAAATCGTTACTATGTACATTAAATTCAAAATCCATGAAAAAACATTGAAAGATAATAAGATTTTTTTATAACTTGCAGATTCAGAAGCAAAATCTTTTAGAGTGCCAGCAAAGCGTGCCGAATCCAACCCAGAACTTGTAAGCTAACATGTTTTGCCAAAATTTAAATTTTACTCTCTTCTTCCCGTAATATCAGAGCCAAAATTTGAATGATTTTTGTCTAAAATATAAGAGCTCATCTCACACTCTCTTTCTGTTTTTTTATACATAAGAAAAAGGAAGTAAATATACAAAATTAAAAGTAAAATAAAACAAAGCTAAAGTTTGACTACGTCCTGCATGAGTCTGAACCCGTATCCATGCTCGATGATAAAAAGTGCTGCACACTTTTCGGACCCTCTAACAACTCTCTGGCCCTTAACATGCAACGAACTATGCCTCTTATCTCAGCCATCACACTCTCTCTTCAATTAATACATTTTTTCCTATTTTACCCCCAACTCTCTTTCTTATTTATTAATGTGTGTATATTTCTCTTTCTTAAAATTATCATAATAAATATAAGAAATATTGGAAAACAAGCATTAACTCTAGACACACAACTAATTTTTTACATGTTTTCTTAAGAAGCGTTTTTTTGGCGGTTGGATGCTTATATTATGGACCAGAGGGAGTACTTAATAAAATGGCTAAAGTATACTTTTGATCCTTTATGTTTATATTAAGTTTCAATTTAGTCCTTTATGTTTGAAAAGTACACTATTATTAGTCCCTTATGTTTGTATCAAATTTCAATTGAGTCCTTTATATTTGGAAAATACACTTTTGATCATATTTTGCTAACACCGTTAGTTTCACTTAAATTTAAATGATCATTTCATAATTAAAAATTGGGGCTAAAAATGATAAATTTTCAAACTATATGAATAATTATACTAAAATAATTTAAGTTAAGCATTTTTTTAGTATGTAATAACAATTTTAAATTATTAAGTTAACATTTTCCGTTAAATAAATCTAACAATGTTAACAGAAAAGGATTGAAATTGTACTTTCTAAACATAAAGGATCAAATTGAAACTTAATGCAAACATAAGGTACTCAAAAAATACTTTTCAAACATAAAAAACTAAATTGAAACTTGATGCAAACATAATGTACTAAAAATATACTGTTCAAACATGAAAAACTATCTAGAAACGTGATGCTAACATAATGAAGTAAAAATATATTTTAACCTAATAATATTGGATAAGTTCCAAGAATTAAATATCAACAAGTCAAAATTTTCATATTTCTAACATGTAATGCGAAGTACCAACCAGGCAACCACCAAATCTTATCGAACATTTTATTTTCATATTTCCAACACGTACGGCTGGGAATAGTATCGATTTGTGAATCCTTATTGCTCCACATTATTAAACTCAGTTGTCTGCAATTCGCCTTTGCCGATACTTTTATATGAATACTCAGTTGGCTTGACTGAATCTCAATCTAATAAATTGACCAATATTTGGCCCAAACAATAAACTAAAGGAATCATGAATAATAGTTATTTCCTTCTCTCCTAAATATAAGAGGTAGTTACTTTTTTAAAAAAGGTTTCTGAAAAAGTGAAATGAATCACTTAATCATTGTCCGACAAAAAAGAGTCAAAATAGATTTTTTTTTTATTTTGTGGGATCTAAAACCCGTTCCTAATATCACACTATTACACAAACTCTTTACAATTGTCAAAACCACTAGTTTCGTTCATCATCATCTTCAAATAACTAAATTAAATTATGTTTCAAAAAGAAAAGAAGTAGAAAATAGATTAAGTGGTAAATAATGTGTCAAACAATGAGAAAAATATATCATTATTAAAACTTAAAAAAAATATACTCATCCGGTCCTAAATATAAGACATAATTGACTTTTTTGAAAAATCCTAAAAAAATAAAATAAGTTAATTATAAATTGATGATTTACCTAATTTTTCCTTTAGACTAGTATATCTTACCTATAAACTAATGGATAATCTAAAAATATATCAAATATGTCATACTTTAATATCTTATTTGGCAACCTTAATCTCTCCAAAAAAAAGTCATCTAGGTCTTTATATTTAGGACCGGAGGTAGTAGTTACTTTCATACTTCATACACCTCGAAAGTGAAGGAGTATTAAAAAAGAGTTGAAGCAACGCGAAATGAGTTGGGCTAGTAGAAAGAGGCATGAGCCATTCTAATTGCACTCTTGAGGTTGGGCCACTATTGGGCCGCCCATCGGTTATGTGTGAGTATATAGAAATATATATACAGCGTCTTCCTCAACTCTGAAATAAGCCGATAGAAACTAAAACCCTAGGGCTTTGACCACCTTCGCTTGGTTGCAATTTGGACATGGATTCTGTTGATGCACAATTTAGGGGAACTTTGCAATATGAATGAATAATAAAGACTTCTTTATTAATAATAAGATTGAATACAATAAACGGGGTCACCGACAACGGTGGTTACAAGCTAGGCGTCAAAGCCTTGATCACAAAGATAAAACTCAGATAATACAATGATAGATCTAAAGAGATTAGAGAGAGAGAGAGAGAGAGTAAGAATGGGAGAATGATCGCAGAGAATTGCTTGTGGCGTTGTCAATGAGTTCATAGCCTTTTATAGATGAAGCCTCGTCTTGGCAGTTGAGATAAAGTAGGCGACAGTTTTGGATAAGAGACGTTGCACGTGCTCCAATATACATGGGCGACTGGCGAGATTAGTGGGAGAGCCGCTCCGAAAAAGGTGGGCGACTAAGTCTTCTTCCATTATCTACAATGTGGCAGTTAGTGTTGTAAGCGTTGGACGTCCTGGCACGCCTAGTTGCTCATTTGGGCCACCACAATGGGCTTGGGCCCAACAAGAAAGTAACGGAGTATAACATTAAGTCCCCCACTTCTCAATGCTTACGTAAGCGAACATTGGGAAGTAGCAGTTATTTTGATCTCGACGGCTCAGATTGAGAAAAATTCACTTTTCTCTTTCCCTCTTATTTCTATGGCTAAGATCTCCCTAAACAGTTAACACCAAAACTTGACATCGTTAAACAGTTCCCTTATACTCTCTCGCGTCTGTTCATTTGCCCACTTTCTTTGTCTGAAGTTCACTTCTTCTCCTTCATCGACACTGAAAAAATCCTACCTTTACACTCATACTCCATTCGAAGACTCCAATCTCACGCTTTAAGGTACATCCTCATCATAAAAATCTAATCTTTCTTGTCACATTTCATGAGAAAACTAGTAGTCATGTCATCTTCCGATTCTGAAAAAACTGCCTCTGACCAAATTTACATTAGTGAGAATTCATACTCTAGTGTTTCTTCGTCTCCTAGGAATTCCAACATTGTAATCGACTTAGAAGATACTGAAACTTCTAAAAAAAACCCTTTAGATTTGGTAGGTGCATCGAAAAAAGGAAAACAAATTGTAAAGGTTAGGAAACCCAAAACTTCTGGAAAATACTTGAAGGTATATGATAGTCGTTACTAAGAATGGCTTGATGCTGGTTTATCACCCTCAACTAGTTCTGGGAGGAAATCTGTTCCTAACCCCCAGATTGTGAACGCCCCTTATGCTTGTGAAACTGGGGGTTTGGCGACGACTAGGGCCGACATCCTTAACGATGTCAAAGAACCGCTTTTGAGATTTATAGAAATCTCCAAAATGCCGTAGCTTTATTATTTCGATCCTAGTGTACCTTTTAGGTTACCAGAAGAAGGGGAAGCTCTCGACTCTTGGTCTAGCGACACAATTGCTTTGAGTTTTGAGAGCTTTCGTTATGTCAACCCTTTTCCACTCCCAAACATAGCTTTAGAGTTATGTGTCTTCTATGAAATCTCTCCTTCTCAACTTTCTCCTCACACTTGGCGTCTTATCGCCATGGCTGAATTAATGCGTCATGAGTTGGGGGTCGAGTTAGATATGTTTGATCTATTCGGCTCCTATAAACTCCAAGAGATTCGAACAGGCGTCTACTCTTTCATTCATTCTAAAGAGGGGTTACCATCCTGGACACATGGGTCACTACCCAATGATCGTCAGTGGGATGCACGATTCGTGATGGTGCCTTTTCAAGCTGTCGCCCAAGAAGATTATGTGTCTCCTGTGTGGCGTCGCTTGAGTAAGTTGTCGTCTTAACAATGTTCAACTTATTTCACTTGGCAATTATTTCGCTTGAGTAAGTTGAAGATTTTTCCATGCTCCAACAGCGACACCAAAAAGAAAATTCGCAAGATCCTTCAAATACCTGCAGATCAACGCAAATTTTCTACCATGATGGATAGTAAGCGACTCTACTTTTATATCTCATGATCAATTTATTTGCTATCTATTCGACTAATATTTTGTTAATGGATCTTATCAATCAGGAAAGAAAGTTATCCCTAAGGCTTCTGAGCAAAAATTCGACAAAGAAGCTCTTATCAAGGCTAGAGCAGAACGACTGGAGAAGCTAAAAGCCAAGAGGGGTGAATATGACGCTGAAGCAAGAAAAGAAGGTCATGATCCTCGGGGCGATCCTCCTCCAAATCCAGAGCCAACTATAGCTCCTTCTCCCCAAAACAAGAAGGGCGATAAACCAGTATCGCCCAAGAAGAATAAGACTACTGTCTCCACTGGGAAAAGGCAGGGCGACACTCCATCAGAGGTTCCTGCTGCTAAGAAGCCCAAAGCCACAAAGACCCATAAATCTTCCAAGGGCAAGGGCGACAAAGAGAGCTCTAGTGAAGTGACTCTCACATTTCCTCCCAACTCGTCTGTCAGGAATAAAGAGGGTTGGGACGACGTCTACTCTGAGCTGAACAAACTGGAATTTGAGTATGATAAAGCTGCTCTGGAGTCCTTGGGGAAGAAGGAGTCATTTAAAAAAGCTATTCGTCATCAGATGAAGGTATTCTCTCTTAATCATCTGTCAATATCATTTTATCTATTTAATATTGGACGTCATTAACCATTTCTATTCTTGCTTTTCTCAGTCTCTACAAGTTCTTCTCCACCATGTCAACGATAATGAGGATGACATGGCGACATTCATCGCCCAAAGAGATGCAGCTATGGCAGACAAAGAACAAATCCTGTCAGACTTAAAATCCGCTCTTGCATTCAAAAAGCAAGCAAATGAAGATAGAAGAAGGGCGGAAGAACTGATGAAACAGTCTGACAGGAAACTAGAAGAGTTAAAGGCTGCTATTCAAAAGCTGAAAACTGAACACCATAACGACGTCGAGAAGCTCTAAGACTATATCAACCAATCTCGAGCCGAATCGTCTGCCAAAGACGAAGAGATCAAGGTCCTGACGTCAGCCAAAGACGAATTGACAACTGCCTACAAACAACTAGAAAAGGACATGGGCGACATGGAGGAGAACTATAAGACTCATCTGATTGAAATCGACGCCCACGCTCGCATGGAGCTTATGAAGGAATACAAAAGTGGTGATCATGTGAACTGGAAACCCGAAGAAGTCATTGAAGAGTTCTTCATACTTTTCCCTGAACCTACTCATCCACAGGAAGGAACTTCAGTCAATCCTTCTCTGGAAGATAATCAAACCATCAATGAGCTGAGGGCACAGGGCGACAATCAGGGGGGCAACAATCAGGGGGGCGACAATGCTTAATCTTCCATTCTATCTATCTCCTTGTCTTTGTATCAACCACTCTTCTGGCCTTAAACAACTATAAATATTATGTCCTTGTAAAATGAATTGTTATCCATTTTAATATAATCTTATCTTTAAATTCAGCTTCTAATGTGTTACCTTTGTATGTCACTCTTCTTCGATGTCATCTTTAACTCCATCCGTCGTCTTCCACACCCTCAACGGGTGTGAACAATATCCTAAGTAAATTTAGTCAATCATTAAACATATCATATAAATCTAAATCATCAATAAAACACGCAAAGATTGGTGTTTTATACCTTAATCACATGTCTCCAATCCTGTCAAGGTTTTCCAGTCGTTAGTTCAAAATTATTATTTGTCGCTCATAACCTTTGAAATATTGTTTGGATCTAATTCTGGTAATGCATACCTTGCTCATACTGTTTAATCTCTTTGAAATCATTCGATCATCCGTATAAAATTTTTATGGTCCAGGTTATCATGCCATCATGCCATCCAGGCGTCATCTCATCATTAAGTCCTCTTGACGTCAATACATCACATTATCTGGGAGTTGACGTCCCATAATCCAAAAACAAAACATCTCAAAACATCGGGTTAGGTAGCATCAGATTATCACGACCACAGCAAAATATATCATCAGATACTAGGTCTTCTAACTGGGTTCGTCGCCTATAGGCGTTTCTCATCATTTGTTTTCTTTCTCGAACAATCGTGTCAGTATCATCATTATTTAAATCAAATAATCAAGTAAGTTAGAAATAATACCTCTTGAGATGGATAGCATTCCAACTCCTTGGGACCTCCTTACCATGGGCATCGATTAATTTGTAAGCTCCAGGTCCAGTTATTTCAACTACTTTATAAGGGTCTTCATATGAAGCATTTAATTTTCCATCTTTATGTTCAGGTGTATTAGGAAAGATTTTTCTAAGAACCCAATCTCCTACTTGGAAGTGTCGCTCTTTAACACCTTTGTTCCAAAATTTTGTCACTCTTTGTTGATAGGCGGCGACTCTTATCAAAGCTTGTTCTCTACGTTCATCTAACAAATCAAAGTCTTGAGCTAAATGTTCATTATTAGATTCTTCTCTAGTTCATTGTCTTCTTAAAGAGGGAATTCCTACCTCTACAGGTATCATAGCTTCAGATCCATAAACTAAAGAAAAAGGCGTTTCACCAGTTGACGTTTTTGACGTCGTCCGGTACGCCCATAAGACGGCGGGTAACTCCTCAGCCCACCTACCTTTGGCCTTATCTAACCTCTTTTTTAAATATGTAACTATAGTCTTGTTACTGGCTTCAGCCTGCCCATTAGATTGTGGATTCCTAGGGGTGGAAAACTTAAGCTTAATATGCCATTTATCACAAAATTTCCTAAATTGTCTTCCTATAAATTGAGATCCATTATCACATACAATTTCCTGGGCAGACCAAATCTACATACAATGTTTTTCCAAACAAAATCAATTACCTGGGGTTCTTGTACCTGGCTCAAGGCGACGGCTTCTACCCATTTAGTAAAATAGTCTGTGGCGACTAACAGAAACACTAGACGTCCAAGTGCTGGAGTAAACTTGTCAGCGATATCCATTCCCCATTTGAGGAAAGGCCAAGATGGCACTATTACATGTAGTTGTTCTGGAGGTTGTCTCACCACTGTGCAAAACTTCTGACATTGCTCACACTTAGTCACCATACTTACTGCATCTTTTTGCAAAGTCGGCCAAAAATATCATGCTCTAGTCACCTTCCTTATCAACGACCGACTTCCACTATGATCGCCACAATCACCTTCATGGATTTCTCTTAACACGTAAGTTGCCTCTGATGGAGAGACACATCTTAATAAGGGTCCACCAGTAAAAGATCGCCTGTAAAGGTTGTCTCCTATTGTAGTGAACCTGGCAGCTCTGACGACTATTCGTCGTGCTTCGTTCTTATCAGAAGGTAGTTTACCCTGTAACAAATATGAGAGCAAAGGGGATCGCCAGTTCCAAGTTAAGCTATTGTTTAACACAACTCTATTATTTACCTCAATCGCTGGTGTTTTCAAATAAAACAAAGGAATCTGTTGTGTCTTTGTAACTTCTATGGAAGATCCAATGTTTGCAAGGGCGTCAGCCTTCTGATTGTTGTCCCTGCCTATTTGGGTAATCTTCAAAGTATCAAATCGTGTGGTTAGGTCAAAGACGACGTCCAAATATTTTTTCATCCTCTGGTCTTTAGCTTGATAAGAACCATTAACCTGCTTTGACACCAATTGTGAATCACTTTTCACCTCTAGAGCCTTTACTCCCAACTCTAATGCGAGTTTCAATCCAGCGATAAGAGCTTCATACTCTGCTTCATTATTTGTCGCCTTAAAACCACATCTTATTGCTTGGACGATTTGATCACCATCAGGGGTTTCAAGCGCAATGCCTAGTCCACTTCCTTTCACATTTGAAGACCCATCCACGTGGGTGATCCAAGGCGACAAATTCATCTTTTGCTTAATAGAAAATGATTCATTATCAGCTATTCCCTGAAGATTAGGACTAAACTCTGCTAAGAAGTCGGCTAAAATTTGTGATTTGATGGTAGTTCTTGGGGCATAAGATATATCAAATTCACTCAGCTCAATTTCCCACTTCACTAATCTCCCAGACAAGTCAGGCTTGTGGAGGATATTCCGCAAAGGATGGGACGTGACGACCACAATTGGGTGACATTGGAAATACGACCTCAATTTCTTGGAAGACGCTACTAGAGCCAGGGCAAGTTTTTCCATCGTTGAATATCGTGTCTCAGTGTCTAACAAGGCTCTATTAACATAATACACTGGGTTCTGTCGCCTACCTTTTTCCCTTACAAGCACTGAACTCACAACATTAGAGGCGACAGACAAGTATAAATACAAAGACTCACCTGGACTTGTCTTAGAAAGCAAAGGGGGGCTTGTGAGATATTCTTTCAATTCATGAAGTGCCTTTTCAGCGGCATCATTCCAAATAAACTCTTTGTTCTTCTTTAAGATGTCGAAGAAAGGTTGGCATTTTTCAGAGGACTTGGATATAAATCTAGTTAGGGCGGCTATCTTACCTGTCAAGCGCTGGACGTCTTTCACACATCTAGGCGACGAGATATCTAAGACAGCTTTGATCTGTGATGGGTTTTCTTCAATTCCTCTCTTTGACACTAAATACCCTAAAAACTTACCAGACTGTACTCCAAAAGTGCATTTTTCGGGGTTAAGTTTCATGTTATACCTTCTCAAAAGATCAAACGTTTGTCGCAAGTGGTCGACATGATCTTCTGCCTTCAAGGATTTAACTAGCATGTCATCTATATAAACTTTCATTGTCTTTCCAAGCTGGGCGGCAAACATGCGATTGACTAATCTTTGGTATGTAGCACCAGTATTTTTCAACCCAAAAGGCATTACCTTGTAACAATAAGTTCCACGATCTGTAATAAATGAAGTCTTTTCCTGGTCGTTAGGATGCATCAATATCTGATATACCCAGAGAAAGCGTCCATAAAGCTTAGCAATTCATGACCAGACGTCGCGTCGACCAGGCTGTCTATGTGAGGTAATGGAAAGAAGTCTTTTGGGCAAGCTTTGTTCAAGTCAGTGAAGTCAATGCATACCCTGTGCTTACCGTTTTTCTTTGGGACGACCACAACATTAGCAAGCCAATCTGGATACTTCACCTCTCTAATGGACCCAATTTTCAATAACTTCTGAACTTCTTCATTCACAATTCTATTCCGCTCTGGTGCAAATTTACGTCTTTTCTGTCTAATCGGCTTGAATGTAGGGTCGACGTTTAGTTGGTGTTCAATGACGTCTGGGCTTATACCTGTCATATCATCATAGGACCATGCAAAACAATCTAAATTATTTTTTAGGAAAGAAATAAGCTCCTTTCTTACCTCAGGAGCTAGGTCCATTCCTATGGACAAGAGTTTTTCAGGATTTTCAGGATCTAAAACTAATTTTTCTAAATTATCGTCTTCCTCTTTCGTCGCCCTGTCCATAGGAATGAACGCCTGTAATTGCTATGCTGATGAAGGAGATTGCTCCAAGCCCTTCAATGCGGCTTGGTAACATTCTCTTGCCATTCTTTGATCGCCTTTGATCTCCCTTACACCCCAAGGTGTAGAAAACTTGATCGCTTGGTGTAACGTCGAGGGGACTGCCTTCATCTCATGAAACCATGGACGTCCTAACAAAGCATTATAAGTAGATGGGCAATCCATCACCTGAAACTTGACTAAAGCATTAATTCCAACAGCAAACGTCATTAAAGAAATTTCTCCAATCGTCCTATCTGGCGTTCCATTCCCAAACACCAAGACAGTTGGAGCTTTAATTATCTGAGACTCTAATTGTAACTCTTTGACAGTTTGAAGATAAATAATGTTAACAGAACTACCAGCATCTACTAATATTCTCTTAGTCAAACAATTGGCAATAAGTAAAGATATTACCAGGGCGTCATCATGTAGCTGGACGTTTTGAATATCAGTGTCGTCGAAGGTTATTGGACCTTCAACAGCCTGATCTTTACTTACATTGCTAGTAGTCCACTCCACCTCTTTTGGCAAAGATCTAGCGTGCCTCTTTGCAGCGAAGTATGACGTTCCACTTATGGTCGATCCTCCAATAATTGTACTAATCGTTCTAACGGCCTGTGGGGGTTGAGCTGGAATGTTTTGTCTTTGATCTCTATCTGCATTGTTAGTAGCATTGTTCTTAAGGAGGTGTTATAAATTACCATGTTTGAGTTGAAAGGCTACTTCTTTTCTGAACCTCCAACAATCTTCTGTTCGATGGCCAACATCTTTGTGGTAGTCACAATATTTGGTGGTGTCTCTTTCATTGATAGGCGACGTCATAGGTTTAGGCCATTTTACTCTGTCCATCTTTTCGAATGCACTAACCATTTCAGCTGGTCCAATAAACATGTTGAACTCCTCATATCGTGAGGGTGGTGGATCCCTTTTCTGTTTGTCGCCCTACTCATTATTGTTAGAATAAGGATGAAAACGAAAATTTCTACCTCGTTGTCGCTTAGAACGACGATCTGTGGAGCCCAAGTTATTCTGTTGTTGGTTGGGCTTATCCGTGTTCGGAGTCACTGGATTAGGAAGATTGGTTAACGCCATTCCTTGGCTCATTTTACTTGCATGATTTATGCTAGCATCGTCCTCTTGAAGATTGATGTGGGACCACGTGTAAGACTGGACTTCTGCCCAAGTCGTTAATCGTTTCAAAACAAGCTCTTGATAAAGACCACTTGTGGGCGGCAATGCTCTTCTAAATGCCTGCACAGCAATGTTAGGATCACAATTTGGGATACTTACCATCTCTGCCGTGAACCTTTTCAAAAGATCTCTGTATGATTCATCTGGCCTCATGACGATTCGATATAGGTCGTCTAACGTCTTAACCATGACTCTGCTGCTAGCAAACTGTTCAACAAAGATGTCAGTTAAGTGACTAAATGAAGTTATTTTACCTTGGGGTAGATTGGTCCACCACATCAGGGCGGGGCCAATCAAGCTTATCCCAAATCCACGACACATAGCTACATGTCGTTTGTCGGCTGGGAGAACTGCTGCTAGCATAATCTGCCTGTATTGGGCCAAATGTTGATCCGGATCTGATTTTCCATCATATTTGGGCATAGTTGGAAAAACAAATCTCTCAGGTAAATCTGCAGATGCTATGTCGTCTATGAAGGGCGACTCTGAATAACTTCCTATGCGCGCTGCGTCAAGGGGTCTCTGGACACCTGGGATTTCATACATCTTTCTCTTTAATTCAGCAACTTCCTTCTCCATCCGGAGGGTAAAAGAAAGGATCTCATCGTCTTTCTTTTGACCTCCTTGTGCATGACTCTGAGGGATTTTCGCCTCTGACCTTTGGGCAGACTGTTGGTCACCCTGATCTCAACTATCATAAGTCTGGGAATCATCATAGCCTTCTTCATCCTCACGACCTGTGTCATCATTAAAGATGTCGTTATTAGCATTATTATCAATATTCTTACCTTTATTACCTTTGTCGCCATTCGGATTACGTTCATGGTCATTAGGATTAGGCACTTGGCGAATCTCTTTTTCAGGTCCACTTTGTCTTTTCTTAAACTTCTTAGCTTCTAAGCCCGCTAGGTGCATCTTCAATGCATTATTTTCTTCCTCCAAACGTTTCATCCTCTCAGATTGGATTCCTGCAGATTGTTCTAGGCGTTTCATTTGTTCAGATTGAGAGGTTAAAGCTTCTAGGACTTTTTGGAGGTCAGTGGAAGGGCTGGGTGGCTTAGAAATAGTTTATGCTTGCTGTTCCATCTTAAAATCTCAATCGCTCACTCAGAGAACGTGAAGCTTTTGAAAAAATGTTGCCGGAGTCCCCACGGTCGGCGCCAAAATGTTGATGCACAATTTAGGGGAACTTTGCAATATGAATGAATAATAAAGACTTCTTTATTAATAATAAGATTGAATACAATAAACGGGGTCACCGGCAACGGTGGTTACAAGCTAGGCGTCAAAGCCTTGATCACAAAGATAAAACTCAGATAATACAATGATAGATCTAGAGAGATTAGAGAGAGAGAGAGAGAGAGAGAGAGAGAAAGAGAATAAGAATGGGAGAATGATCGCAGAGAATTGCTTGTGGCGTTGTCAATGAGTTCATAGCCTTTTATAGATGAAGCCTCGTCTTGGCAGTTGAGATAAAGTAGGCGACAGTTTTGGATAAGAGACGTTGCACGTGCTCCAATATACATGGGCGACTGGCGAGATTAGTGGGAGAGCCGCTCCGAAAAAGGTGGGCGACTAAGTCTTCTTCCATTATCTACAATGTGGCAGTTAGTGTTGTAAGCGTTGGACGTCCTGGCATGCCTAGTTGCTCATTTGGGCCACCACAATGGGCTTGGGCCCAACAAGGAACTAACGGAGTATAACAGATCCTCAACCTGAGCCTGTGAGCTATATCTGTGGAGGTATATTTATTTACTCTGTTGTGTTTTCTTTTCATGTTGTTCTCATGCTTTTCTCGAAATTGATTGATTGATTGAATTTGGTGTTGTGTGTAGATTATGGGATGGATAACACTCTGAAGCCTGGTGACGTCATACAGTGCCGAGAATGCGGCTATCGAATCCTCTACAAAAAGCGTACTCGTCGCAGTTTCTTCCTTAGTACTCCCTCTGGTGCTAACCTAATTGACTTTTTTGAAAAATCCTAAAAAAAAGCAAAATAAGTTAATTATGAATTGATTAACCTAACTTTTTCTCTTACACTAGTTTATTTTACCTATAAGCTAATGGATAATCTAAAAAGATATCAAATATATCATGATTTAATAATCTATTTTGCGACCTTAATCTTTAGAAAAAAAGTCAATTAGGTGTTATATTTAGGAGCGGAGGTAGTGCTTAGTAGACTATATATAATTGCTAATAGAATAAATAAATGTATATTAACATGTGTTTGGAGGATGGATTGGTAATTCTGCTCCTAGGATGATTTTGAAGTAATGGATATATGTTGTTGTACTTTTTTTGGTTTTTGTTAGCTACTACTCCCTCCGGTACCTAATTTGATTAAATTAAAAATGTTAGTTAAGTTAATTAAAATGATATGATATTACCAATATACCCTAATTAGGGATCATTAGAGACATTTACTCCACCCTCCCTCTCCTCTTGTGAGCATTGACTTCACCCTCCCTCGCTACCCTCCCTCACTTCTTGTCTAGCATTGGGGCATTGATAAGGATATTTTGGGAAAAAGTTGGTAAAAATTAGAAATAGGTCTTATATTTAGGACTAAACTCATCCCTCAAATAGGTCTTGTATTTAGGACCGGACGAGTAACTTCAAGCTCCAGCTTGCCCGTGTAGTTCACATTTTAATTAAGTAGCTAGGCAGTCATTATTGGGAATTGTTTTTGGTTCTGGCTGTAGGTGGCTTCTAATGATGGCATATAAGAGGTAGTTTTGTGTTTGTTGAGACTATAAATATAAATAGGTACTTTTATCAGTTGTAAATTCACATCATGAATTATGATTCTGTAACACCCCATGAATAAGTTTCATATCTCGGGAAATTGGATGTGCAATGTCCACTTACCTGAACCTCGAGAAATAATTAGACCTGGCGTAAGTGTTTCAGACTTACGCACTTAGCCTTCTTATTTTTAGATTCACGTCACATTTAGCATGAGTGATAATATGCTATGTAACGTAGTTAAGGTAGTTGTTGTTGTTATTTCTGTTGCTATAGTCTGTTGCATTTACTGTTCTAGTTTGGCTGAATTGGGTATGATTCTGTTATGGCCGAATAAGAGCAAGAGGGGTACCGTGCCTGTATAAACCCTTTTGGCCTCATTTGTATGTGTTGTGTTGTTATGAATGATATTCAGATTCATTTTCCCTCTCTTTCCCTCTGTTTCCTCTCTTCTCCCTCTGATTTCTCTATTCTTTCTCTCTAAACCTTTTCAATTCTCATTCTTTATCAATTCTCATAACATAATACAAGGATGTAATATTGACATAGAGTATAACCTTCATCTTTGTCTCTGCCTTGAGTTCCCTTTTGAAGAATCACAGCTGGAATAGCTTAGCTCTAGTATCTGTTCTAATCGTAACATGGAAACTCACCTAAAAGATTTTATAATGAAAGATTTTAGGCCGTCCTTTTTTTCTAATGCTAAATGTAATTGTTGATACACAAATATGCGATATCAAAGGAAAGAAGAATTTCTTTATTTGGAATTGGTGGAATAACCACAAGAACAATACAAAAGGCTTGTCGCCTAGACTTAGTCGACTAGCGAGAGCAAGAAATAGAAAAAGGTATGATTCAGAGGATATTGGATGATCCCAATTACATGGATTGAGTTTCTATATATAGACTATAAATTTCTTTCCCGTTGGAACAATCAAATCCCTTCTTTATGAATATCTCCATTTTGATTCTCATAAATATGAAGGTTACAAGAAATTAATTTGGCGGTTACAAAATATCTTTGACCAACAATAATGCCTTTGTCGACTTTCTAATGCAATGGGCTTCTCCAGACTTGTCCTCCTTTTGGGCTTAATGGGCCCCCTTCATTGAGTTGAAACATGTCGTAACATTAAGTCCCCCACTTCTCGATGACGTTGCAAATGGTCATTGGGAAGTAGCGGTTGGAATATCTAACGGCTGAGATCAATTTGTCGCTTCACTTGCCCACGTCCGACGGCTTGGATGCATTTCTCCTGTAATTGGCGCTATTTTCGCAATTCTGGCGCTCTTTCTCTTTACATTCAAGTTTCTTCTTCTTAACTTCTTGTCTCATCTTCCATCGCCCTAGGTCGTTCTCCTCTCGAGTGCTCTCCTTATTTCTTCTCCAGGTATCATCTTCTTCTATCTTTTATCTAGAACATGTCTGGTTCTGATTCTAACCCTTCGCATGTGAGTTATCCAAGTGATGATTCTCCCAACCTGTCTGACTCTGGGTCGAGTGAAACTCCAAAAAACATTAGTAATCAAAATGTACCTTCTGAGGGTACGAGCTCTAGATCGCCACCCCTTAGGTCATTAGTTAGGGTAATGCCTGAGGAAATAGTTAACACTGAAACTAAAAGATCCTCTTTGGTAACTGATTTGAAACCTGTTAAGTTGAAGGCGATTGAATCTAAGAAGTTAGAAGACAAAAGTTTGTACTTTTTCAACCCCTTAGTCCCTTTTAGGGTTCCCAAAAATGATGAAAGACTTGATTCATTTTCTAAACACACTATTGCTTTGAGTGTAGAGGCTTTTCGCTACGCTAGTTGTTTTCCTGTGCCCCTTATTATTGAACAACTTTGTAAGCACTTTGATCTATCCCCTTCCCAACTTATGCCTCATGTTTGGAGGGTAGCTCTAGTAGCCGACATCCTAGGGCGTCATTTAGGTTTTCCCCTTGATCTCCTAGATGTTTTGACCTCTTATTCTATTAGCGAAGTTAAGGCTCCTTCAGGAGAAGTTAGGGTAGGTGTTTATACTTTAATCCGTAATCGCAAAGGGCTAGAAACATGGACCTCCGACAAGGGCCCTAACGACCGGCAGTGGGATGAGAGGTTTTTAATTATTCCAATTGCTAGCTTAGAGCCTCCTGGTGTCAAACTCAGAAAGGAATGGTGTCGTCTAAGTAAGACGACTAACCTTATTTCCTAATTGTAATCTACCCTTTGATACTTTTCTTACTCCATTTTTATTTATAGGTGACAAGCAGCTGAATTACTCCCATCCCATTGAAAAGACCTCTACCGACAAGATTAAGAAAATCCTCGCCCTTCCCAAAGACTCTAGGCGTTTTTCATTCATTATCTCAGGTAAATTTTAACCTATTTCAAAATCTTACAAGTTTTACCATACTCCTCGCAGGAAAAATGCCTCCCAAGTTGACTGCTGCTGAACGAGCTCAGTTTAGGGCTGACGCAAAGAATGCTGCAGCTTCTGAAATCAGGAGCAAGAAGAGACATTCCATGAATGTTGCTACTACCACTCCTGCTTCATTATTCCTCCGCCTCCCCCTCAAACTGAAAATCCCAATCCAGCCAAAGTGAAGGGTAAGGAAACAACTGTTGTTGTAACTGATCCCCCTGCTACCAGAAGCAAAAGGCCTAGGGGGGCGGTCCTTCCTGGAATCACTATTCAAGAACCATCGGCTAACTCTGCTCCTCCATCGCCTACGAAGTTCAAGGCATCGTCTGACAAAGATTGGAGTTTGAAGAGTGCCTCTCAGGATTTAATTTCTGCTGAAGAAATGAAGGGTATTGATTTGTCCCTCCCTGCTGAAGCTTCCGCATTTCATAGAAAACCTTGGGCGATCACCTTGGAAATCCTGCAAAGGCTGCCAACTCCTACTGACAAGACGACATTTCAATCTTTAGAAGTGTCAGAGAATATTGACAATACCATGAGGAACCTATTTCTGGTAATTAATATAAACTCAAAGTACTTTACAATCTTGCTGCCTTTTTCAGGCTCTTGAATTCATGTCCCTGCACAGAGAGCAAATGAAAACTCTAGTCACCCAGGATCGTTTTACTCAGTTAGAAGCAGACAAGAATGAAAGGATTGCCGCTCTGGAGAAGGAGTTAGAAACTCTACAGGCTCTTGTCGACAAGGGGAAGCAATCCCTGGCCAAAGAGAAAGCGGCCTCGATCCAAAAGACTGAACTAATCAATAACCTTAGAAGAGGCGTTGAAGAGGGAAGGCAAAGGGTCACAGAGCTTAAGGAGATTAATTCCAACCTTGGTAGCGAAGTTTCCAACAAGGCGCAAGAAATCTCCCAACTATTGGCAGAGAATCAAATTCTCAAAGAAAGGAAGTCATACCTTGAAACTGCTATTGCAGAAATTGAAATGAGAGTTCAAATGGAGCTAATGCTGGAGTACAAGGAGGGTAAGCATGTTAACTGGGACCCTGATGCTGTCATCAATGATTACTATGCCACATTCCCAGATACTCCGGCTTCTCCTCCAGCAAACGAACCTCACAGTCCCCCAGCCCAAGAAGGAGGAAACAATGATGATGCTCCAGTTGTTTAGCCTATGACTTAGCCAGAATCTGCTTTAAATTTCTGTTCCTTTTGCATTATTTTCCTGGATATTGTTTATGTTAATTTTTATTTGCATTGCAAATCTATAACTGTCATGAATCTTAGCATAACAAGTTATCTTACCCGCTTTTGAGTTAAACGACTAGCATGCTTAGATGCTTGGTTGCCAACTCTCGTTTGGGAAAAAGCATTACCCTCCTTTGGATCAATCGACTAGTTCAAATGCTTGGTCGACTATCCTGTTTTGAGTAAGCATGGTCGACTATATTACTTGAATTGTGTCGACTTAAGTTATTTCTGACAATTAGTCATTTAGCTTGATTTTTGGATTTTCATCATCTATCATCCGAGGTAGCTTTTCTGCAACCTGCAATAATCATAAGCAAACTTTTCCGTTTTGACTATGGATCAGAATTTCGAATGCTGCAGATTAGTGCCATGGTACCATGATCCTGCTAGCACATTATTCATCATTTTCCAAAGTTCTTGACGACTTTGTTAATATCATACAATCTGCATTCAACATCAACATCAAGTTCATGGTTAAAAATAATATTTTTTCAAATGTATGGCATTCCAACTTCTTAAAAGTTCTTTACCATTTTTATCAACTAATCTGTATGCTCCAGGTCCTGTAACTTCAACTACCCTATAAGGACCTTCAAATGTTTTACTTAACTTACCATCTCTACTTTCTTCAGTATTCTGAAACACCTTCCTAAGAACCCAGTCACCTACCTTAAACTGCCTTTCTCGAATATGTTTATTCCAAAACTTAATCGCTCTATTTTGATAAGCTGCTATCCTAATCAATGCTTGTTCTCTTCTTTCTTCTAATAAATCTAAATTTAATTGTAATCCTTCATTATTAGTTTCTTCTCGTGACCACTTATACCGTAATGAAGGCACCCCTGCCTCTACAGGAATCATCGCCTCCGTCCCATACACCAATGAAAATGGTGTTTCGCTAGTCGACGTCCTCGACGTCGTTCTATAAGCCCACAAAACGGCTGGCAATTCTTCGGCCCATCGGCCTTTAGCCTTATCTAACCTTTTCTTTAACGAATTAACTATGGTTTTATTACTTGATTCAGCTTGCCCATTAGACTGAGGATTTCTAGGTGTCGAAAACTTCAAGTGAATATGCCATTTTTGACAAAACTTTCTAAAACGTTTCCCAATAAATTGTGACCCATTATCGCATATTATATCTTTTGGTAAGCCAAACCTACAAATTATATTTTTCCACACAAAATTAATGACCTCTACTTCCCTAATTTGAGCAAATGCAGCTGCTTCTATCCACTTAGTAAAGTAATCGGTGACTACTAGTAAGAACACAACATTCCCAGGGGCTGCTGGTAACTTACCGACTATATCCATCCCCCATCTCATGAACGGCCATATCGGTGCAATGGTATGTAGTTTTTCGGGTGGCATCCTATCTACATTGGAATATTTCTGACAACTATCACATTTCTTGACTAATGCTATCGCGTCGCTTTGAAATGTGGGCCAAAAATAACCGGCTAGACGCACTTTCCTCATAAGGTTCCTACTACCACTATGATCTCCACAATCTCCTTCATGAATTTCCCTAAGGACATAATTTGATTCTGAGGGGGACACACACTTTAATAACGGGCCTCTTGCGTATGATCTTTTGTATAACTCATCCCCTAATACGGTAAATCTAGCTGCCCTGATAATTATTCTATGCGCTTTGTTCCTATCACTTGGTAATTGTCCATCTTTTAAGTAGGCGACTAAAGGTGTTCTCCAATCCCAAGTCAAATTATTACTGTTTATTAATTTATCAGAATTTTCTAATGCTGAAGTTGTCAAAAAATATAAGGGGATATGTTTATCCTGATTGACATCTAAAGTTGATCCTAAGTTTGCTAAAGCATCAGCTTGTTGATTATCTTCTCGACTAATCTGCTTTATTTCAAAACTCTCGAATTTGTCTACTAGACTTTCTACGATACTTAAATACTTTTTCATTCTATCATCCTTCGTTTGATAACTTTTTTCTACTTGCTTTGAAACTAGTTGTGAATCACTACAGACTATCAAGGATGCTATTCCTAAACTTAGAGCTAATTTTAAACCAGCAATCAAAGCCTCATACTCTACCTCATTATTATTTGCTTTAAATCCACATTTTATAGCTTGCTCTATCTTATCTCCATGTATGTTCTGCAAAACGATTCCTACCCCTGTTCCCTTAGAATGGGTGGAACCATCGACATGCAACTCCCATGGAGCTTGTCTAGTACTTTGTCGACTATCGCCTAACATACTTTTGTTTACTTCTTGCTACAAATTAGGGCTAAACTCAGCTACAAAATCAGCTAACGCTTGAGATTTAATTGTCGTTCTAGGCTTATAAGAAATATCGAATTCACTAAGCTCTATTGCCCATTTTACTAGTCGACCAGATAAATCAGGCTTATGCAAAACATTCCTCAAGGGATAATTAGTTACTACTACTATGGGATGGCATTGAAAATATGGTCTCAACTTCTTTGAAGCTGATACTAAAGCTAAAGCTAATTTTTCCATTAGAGAATACCTGGTCTCCGTGTCAAGTAACGCCTTACTCACGTAGTAAACTGGACTTTGTTTCCTTCCAATTTCTTTTATCAGCACCGCACTCACTGCACTTTCTGCCACAGCTAAGTACAAGTACAACACTTCACCTGTTTCAGGTTTCATCAAAAAAGGTGGACTACTCAAGTAAGTTTTTAAATCTTGCAATGCTCCTTCCGCCTTATCATTCCATTGGAAATCTTTGCACTTTCTCAAAGCTTCAAAAAATGGTTGACACTTCTCAGATGACCTGGAAATAAAACGAGTCAAAGCAGCTAGACGCCCTGTTAGCTTCTGAACATCCTTAACACTTTGAGGAGAAGGAATTTCCATTATTGCTTTAATTTGTGCTGGATTAGCTTCAATCCCTCTTTTTGAAACAAGATACCCTAAAAACTTCCCTGATTTTACTCCAAAAGAACATTTTTCAGGATTCAATTTCATATTATACTCTCTTAGCAAATCAAAAGCTTGTTTCAAATGACTAACATGATCTACTGCTTTCAAAGACTTAACTAACATGTCGTCTATATACACTTCTATAGTTTTTCCTAGATGTTGATAAAACATTTTATTTACTAATCGTTGATAAGTTGCTCCTGCATTTTTCAAACCAAACGGCATAACTTTATAACAATAAGTTCCTCTCTCTGTTATGAAAGATGTTTTCTCTTGATCATCACTATGCATTAAAATTTGATTATACCCAGAAAAAGCATCCATAAAACTTAATAATTCATGACCTGAAGTAGCATCGACCAATGTATCTATATGAGGCAATGGAAAAGAATCTTTTGGACATGCTTTGTTTAAATCTGTAAAATCAATACATACTCTATGCTTACCATTCTTTTTAGGTACTACTACCACATTAGCTAACCAATCTGGATACTATACCTCCCTTACTGAACCAATTTTCAATAACTTGTCAACTTCATCATTTATAATCTTATTTCTTTCAGGTGCAAATTTTCTTCTTTTTTGCCTAACTGGTTTAAACGATGAATCTACATTCAACTGATGAACTATTACCTCTGAACTAATTCCTGTCATATCCTCATGAGACCAAGCAAAACAATCCAAGTTGTTAGATAAAAATGCAATTAATTCTTCCCTAATTTCCTTATTCAAATCTGCTCCAATGGATAAAGTCCTCTCAGGTTTTTCAGGAATTAAAGAAATTTTCTCTAATTCGTCACCTAAGCCCCCCTTATCCGTTGGAGACAGATTCTGTAATTGCTATACTGGTTCAAGACTTTTTGAAATTCCTTTTAAAGCAGTTTGATAGCATTCTCTTGCAATTCGCTGTTCTCCTTTAATTTCCCTTACCCCCCAAGGAGTATGAAATTTAATAGATTGATGCAAAGTAGATGGTACAGACCTCATTTGATGAATCCATGGTCGTCCTAACAACACATTATATGCTGAAGGGCAATCCATCACCTGAAATTTAATTAGTTGATTGACACCCACAACCTGAGTGACTAAAGAAATTTCCCCTACCGTTCTATCTGGCGCTCCATTCCCAAAGACCAATATAGTAGGTGCTTGTACAATTTGAGATTCTAAATTTAATTCTATAACTGTTTGCAAATAAATTATATTAACAGAACTACCTGCATCGATTAGAACTCGTTTAACATTGCAATTAGCTATCATTAAAGTTATTACCAAAGCGTCATCATGATAAGAAAACATCTGAATTTCACTACTCTTAAAAGTTATTTGTTCATTAATATTGCTAGTCGACATAACGTCGCCTAAAGATCTAGTCGATGAATCATAGTTAAACAAAGATCGAGCATGTCTTTTTGCTGCAGAATATGTACTTCCACTTATCTCGGACCCACCTATTATCATATGAATAGTACGAGCATTTTGTGGGGTAGTCGATGAATTGAACGGCTTCTGTTGTGTATCCCCTGCATGAGATTTATTATTTTTAATAATATCTTTTAACATACCTTTCTTCATCAATTCCACCACTTCCTTCCTCAGCTGAATGCAATCCTCCGTCCTGTGTCCATGATCATCATGAAAATGGTACCATTTATCCGGATTACGCTTCTCTGGCTCTCGCTTAAGCTTACTGGGCCACCTAACAAAATCGCCTAGCTTCTGCAATGTGTTAACTAATTCTGCCGGGCTTACTGAAAAATTATGCTCACTTAATTTGGGTACGGGCTGCTTCTTGGAGTTGTCTCCATGCGATCCTCCCCGATTACCTGTGGAATAAGGTTCAGATCTCCAATTCTTACCTCGAGATTGCTGGGATCGCCTATCGATATAACCACCTTGCTGTGTATTTTTCTGTCGCTCAGCTAACTCTAATCTAAATTTCGCATCATCTTCCTCCCACCTTATCTGAGCCCAAGCATAAGCTTGTACTTCCACCCAAGTCTTAACTTGATGCATGGTAAGCTCTTTATAAAGCTGTGAACCTGGAAGCAAACATCTACGAAAAGCTTGCACAGTTTCAGTTTGAACGGCAATAGCCTCACTTTGCTGTGTGACAAATTGTTCCTGCCGAGTCATCCTTTCAGATTGTTCAGTCAACTTGGCTAGGATCTGTGAGAGTTGATCGCCATGACTTGGTTGCTCCATGATTAGTGATTTGCCAATAAAAAGACGGTAGCTTGTAGGAAAAGACTATCGTCCCCACGGTCAGCGCCAAATGTTGATACACAAATATGCGATATCAAAGGAAAGAAGAATTTCTTTATTTGGAATTGGTGGAATAACCACAAGAACAATACAAAAGGCTTGTCGCCTAGACTTAGTCGACTAGCGAGAGCAAGAAATAGAAAAAGGTATGATTCAGAGGATATTGGATGATCCCAATTACATGGATTGAGTTTCTATATATAGACTATAAATTTCTTTCCCGTTGGAACAATTAAATCCCTTCTTTATGAATATCTCCGTTTTGATTCTCATAAATATGAAGGTTACAAGAAATTAATTTGGCGGTTACAAAATATCTTTGACCAACAATAATGCCTTTGTCGACTTTCTAATGCAATGGGCTTCTCCAGACTTGTCCTCCTTTTGGGCTTAATGGGTCCCCTTCATTGAGTTGAAACATGTCGTAACAGTAATGAATCATCTTTATAAAGTATTTGTTCAAATCAGATGAGTCTATTGCTTTTGCTAAACTGGTCGTGCTCACAACATTACATTGCGTTATAGATTGTGTTCCTCATATTATATCATATGCTGATTTATATTTTATTCATATATTGTAAATATACAAAGTATAACATTTTTCTCTCTTTCTATTACATTAAATGTTCAGATCAAAGTCATTTGGTAATTTACTTTTTTTTAACATATATAGATTTTAGCCATCCTCATTTTTAGTATGTAGGAATAATCTTGATTTTGAATCCTAAGCTACAATTGTGAGATTTTCTCTCATACTGTTGTCTAATCTTGCAAGTTATCTACATTACTCAGCCAAATTAATTTATTTTGTGCAGTTGTTCAGTATGAAGCTCGTTGAAGAAAACTGTTGCGTCGTGGCTGCTGCCAAATTGCTGGAAAACCATCACATGTAATGTCTTGAACATGGTTTTGTAACCCGTGATTATCAGTAATGCTGTCCATAAAATTGCAGAACAAATCAATACTTTTGCCATTAAACTTGCTTGAGTGGTTTGTTACATGTGTGTAATGAATTGGTATTGCAAGTGACATTCTGTAGAATTTCATGTGGTAAAAGAAAATGAACTGTGAAGTATGATGATTTGTTTATGTCTTATTTGCGCAATAGCTTTACTTTCATTAGTTATCGAATGCTTAGGTTTGGAGAAGACAAAAAATGGTGCCGGAGATGATCACCTACTGCGGTTTTAGGAAATTTATATTCATACACACTCACGCACATCACATGAAAATGGAGGATCTGACAAGTCACAACTCTGTATACTCATATTGTAAATAAGGGCAAGGTAGAAAAATTGTAAATGGTCAATTTTAATAAAATAACGTGCAAAGTAAAAGAAAGCTAACAATATATAGAAGAGGCAATATGATTGAGAGGTACCTATGGTGGCTAGTGTTGTTGACACATTTGCATGTTTGTGATAGGGAGCATCAGAGATAGTGTACATGTGTGTGGGGAGAGAGAGAAAAGAAGATGATCTTGTGTACGGCAAATGTTGATGTGGTGAAAATTAGGGTGAGAGTAAAAGAGGATTTATATAGAAAAGGGTTTAGGGTTCCCAATTGGGCTTTACATACATATTTGGGCTTCCTTTAATAATTTTATTTTAAACCTAGACATCTTGATTTATATATTTAAGTCTCTTTCATTTAAAATTTATTCTCATAATGTAAAAGAAATCTACATATAATATTTTAAGCATTAAAACAACTTTTTGTTATTTCTTTATAGCATATTCTTAAATAATAATTTAAAATTTCTCAAAGACAATTTATTTCTAAGTGTTTAAAAATATGGAATGTTACACATCGCACACACTCACTACACATTATTATCAATTTCTTTCTAAAATCTCTTGCTTTCCTTTCACGCACCATCTATCTGCATCCGCCTTTCTCCTGTTCTTTTAAGAGGTACGTTTTAGTTTCCTTATTTGGTTGGTGGGATTCAAGTCAAGTGTGATTGTCAATCTAGGGCTGTTTGGATTCAGCTTCTGAAAATAGCTTCTAGGAATATAGCTTTTGGAAAATTACTTTTGAGTAAAATAGTTTTTCTGAAAAATAGTTTTTGATAAAATGAAAGTGTTTGGATTAAGCTTTTTGAGAATAACTTTTGAGTAGAATATAACTTTTCTGAAAAATAGTTAGGATGAATAGCTTTTCATATTTTATTTATTTGAAATAAGTGTTTTTCCTAAATGAGAGATCGAAACTTTCAGCTGGAAAAAGAGAAAAATGTAGTTTTTCTCAAAATAGCTTTTGGAACCCCAAATTAGTTTTTTTTTCTCAAAATAACTTATCTAAAAAAATTGAGTGTTTGAATATCTTTATGTGAAACTAGGTTTGGGAGCCAAAATAACTTTTGGAAATGTATCCAAACAGACACTTATTTAAGTGGGAAAAATCCAAACATGTCTCCCCCTTGTGGGGTTGGTTTTTCATGCCAATCTAAATATTGCTCTATACTAATTCAATTTTAAAAATTGAATTTTATCTCAAAATCACTCTCAATCTCAATCTCAATCTCAATCTCAATCCCAAACTCAACCTTCAAAATCCATTAGCTCCAACCAAATAGGGCAATAGGAGTTATGGGACATACGAAACCTCCTAAATTTGTTTGTTTCTTTAAGAGAGATATAGTCTGTATTTTTTATACTCCGTATCATATAATTGAAAAGTGACTCTTTGTTGTCATGTTATTTAATTTTGTCATGCCCTTAAGATTTTCTACTTTATTTAAAAACCATTTTCAAGATTTCACATAATAGGGTGTATGTCAGAGCCTAAACGTTGTAAGGTTGTTTAGTTATTTGTCTTTTTAAATTCTAAAAAAAAAATGATTTTATGAACTTCACAGAGGGCATGGCAAATTTAAATGCCATTGCATTTGCACTTCCCTTATAAGAATTAGTCAGATTAGTTTTTGTTGCCCGGCTTAATTATAACTTCACATAGGTCATGACAAATTTAAATATCATTGCATGTGTACATCCCTTTTAAGAATTAGTTAGATGAGTTTTTATTGCCCAGCTTAAACATCTCTGTGTTGACAATGAAGGCGAGAGTAGTAACAACTAGGAATGATTTAACCAATTGCATGCGAGCCCAAATTTTGAAATTTTTTCCACTTAGATAATTGAATTTCAAACCCACCTTCAACTTATGAGTAACATGTACAGCTAATACATCTAGGTAATTCTAGTAGAGTAGAAACATTTATAAAGATTGGAAATGTAAAATAAGTGTTAGCAAAGAAAAAATTGAAATGATGTCAATTCTTTTTCTCTGGTCAGGTTCTTCCTTTGTAGTTTTGAATTTGAACGGTAATCTGAAGTTGAGCAATGGCGCTTCCGGCCCCTGTGCAGCTGAATCTTAATGAATATGGAACTCTTGATTGCAGCTGAATCTTATTGAATATGGAACTCTTGATTGCTTCAAAATGTTGGAGAAAGTTGGGGAGGGCGCTTATGGGTTGGTTTTAACCTCTCTTTTCTCTTTCGCCGCATGTTTCCTTTTTTCAATATCACTATACTCATTAGTTATATACTACCTCCAGTCCTAAATATAAGACCTAGTTGACTTTTGTTTGGAAAGATTAAGGTTGCAAAATAGGTATTAAATCATGAAATATTTGATTGCTTTTTAGATTATCCATTAGTTCATAGGTAAAATAAACTAGTGTAAGAGAAAAAATTAGGTAAATCAATTTATAATTAACTTAGGGTGTGCTTGGATGGAGGGAAAATAGGAGAGGAAAGAAAATGGGAGAGGAAAATGGGGTCGGGGAAGTATTTTCCCTTGCTTGGATGGGGAGAAAATGGGAGAGGAAAGAAAAGGGGAGAGGAAAAGTGGGTGGGCCACATGCCCCATTTTCCTCCCAAGTTTTTCCTCCCAAAATGGGGGGATTATAAGAGAGAGAAAAGTTGCTCAACATTGTCCAATAGTCATGTCCCACCTCACCCACCCATTTTCCTTCCTTTCTATTTTCCCTCATTCATCCAAGCATGATGAGGGATAACATTTTCTCTCCCATTTTCTTTCCTCTCCATTTTCTCTTCTCCCATTTTCTTTCCTCTCTCATTTTCCCTCCATCCAAGCAGACCATTATTTTGCTTTTTTTAGAATTTTTCAAAAAAAGTCAACTAGGTCTTATATTTAGGACTGGAAACTCGTTTCTGGATTGTTGCAATAATTCATGATTGAATATTTGAATATTTTTTAAATATATGTTCCACTTTTTCCCATTTTGTTTGTCTTCTGATCTTTCTTCATGTTGGTCATATGTGATTATGGTTATTGTCAACAAAATTTCTCTTCTTAAATTTCCCTTTAAAGATTATGGCAGGCAGAGTTGTTGGCATATCTATGCTCTAGAAAATCTTGTTTTTGCAATTCTTGTATGCTTGTACTGCAAGAATGAATTTATCCATATTTATGTTTTTGCAGCCAAGTTTACAAGGCTGTAGATGTTAGAACCGGTGAAATTGTTGCATTGAAGAAAATAAAAATGGACAATGAGAGAGGGGTACTCTCTTTGATCACCTTAATATTGAATGTTATTTTCTTATCATGGGGGGCAAAAGATGATTTTGTTTAATATATTGATGATTTGAGATTCAATAATTAGGAAAGTGTTAATGGGTTTCTTCTACTGACGTATGACATTACATTATGAGAATTTCCATAAACTAGTGTCTTTTGTTGCAGTTTCCTTCAATTGTTATTCATGAAATTAAACTTCTTATGAGATTGAACCATAAGAATGTTATAAAGTTGAAGGAGATTGTGACATTACAAGGTATAGCTAGATATTAAATATATGACTGTGTTGTTGTATAGTTTCATCTTGCTATTGAAATAACTGTTCTTTTAATACTTCAGGCCCTAAGATAGATGAGCAAGGAAATCAGGTATCCATTTTCACTATTATAGCACTTTTCTTTATGGTTTTTCCAGTGAAATTTTTTTGTAAATTTTCCTTAGTTTCATTGATCCCATAGCTTATATAGCATGTCTTCATTTTTTCACTGGATATTACAGATGCTAACAAATATAATGGCGACATCTATATGGTATTTGAATACATGGAGCATGATTTGACTGGTCTTGCAAATACTATTTAAATCAAACAGTTGTAGTAGTAATTCAAAAAAACATTGTCTAATATCTTCTTTCTTCTTGCCTAAGTGTTACATGAGACAACTGTTGATGGGGATTCATTATTACCATGTGAATTATGTACTTCATCACGATTTGAAAAGTATGTGTAAAAAAAGAATTTATTTATGGGCAAAGGTGCAAAAATATGACTAAACTTTACCCTAAGTTGCATTTCTATGACTAAAGTTTCGCAAGGAGCAAAAATACCACTAAACTTGGGATCGAGGTGCAAAACTATGATTTCCGTCAACTATGACGGTGTGGATCGTTAGTCTTCGACTTGTAGGATGTTGAGTGTGCAATAATGACCATGCGGCATGCTGAATAGACTCTTTATTGGTGTTATGTAGAATAAGGGGTAAATGTATTTAAAATAATGCAAAAAATATGATTATTTTATTCTAACAATAGGCCCATATTTGCACTCAAAGTACATTTACTTTAAATACATTTACCCCTTATTCCACATAACACCAATAAAGAGTCTATTCAGCATGTCATATAGTCATTATTGCACACTTAGCATCCTACAAGTCGAAGACTAACAGTCAACACCGTCATAGTTGACGGAAATCATAGTTTTGCACCTCGATCCCAAGTTTGGTGGTATTTTTGCTCCTTGCGAAACTTTAATCATAGAAATGCAACTTAGGGTAAAATTTAGTCATATATTTGCACCTTTGCCCTTTATTTATTGTACAATATTTTAAGGTTTGTTTCACAAGAATTGCATGTTTCATGCATTTTGTTTTGATGCAGGCTCCAATCTTCTCATAGAGAATGAAGGCAATCTGAAGATCGCAGATTTTGGACTTGCGCGATCCTTTCCTAATGACAATCATGCAAATCTTACAAATCGTGTGGTCACATTGTGGTATAGGTAATTATTGTAATTTGTAGTTGTTGTGTTAGGAGAGAGGGGTATATAAACATGCTGTTGTGTTCTAACGATGAACTTGGTCTTCTCTGTTCAGACCCTCGGAGTTACTATTAGGAACAACAAAGTATGGACCTGCTACTGATATGTGGTCCGTCGGATGTATCTTTGCCGAGTTTCTTATGGGAAGGTCAATCTTCCCCGGAAGAAATGAGGTTATTAATATCTCTCTAAAGACACTTTTTTCAATTTCATTGTTTACAAGTGTTTGGTTTATCATTGTGTGGATGGAAACAAGGTTGGGGCACTAGCAAATTACCTCTTTGTAAATATTGGGTTAATTTTATCTTTTTTGTTGTTTGTGAAACTAAAAATCATTGTGGGAAATTAGTCACCATATTAGTTTCTTTTGTGGCTAAAATTTTATACTTACTCGCTTCATGAACATTGTAGTCGGAAATGCTATATAGAATTTTCGAGCTTTGTGGAACACCAGATGAAGTGAACTGGCCTCAGGTTTCTCAGTGTCCGTGGTATCATAAGCTTAAACCAATAAGAATAGTGAAAAGACGTCTGAGGGAAGTTGTCAAACAGTGAGTACCACCCAAATTATATAAATAATCATATGTTGCAATATTATGAATGTTTAATCATCATAATCACTTTTCTCTGTGCTTGAATTATAGTGTTGATTATCATGCCTTAGAGTTGTTAGAGAGGATGCTACCCTTGATCTTGCTCAGATACGTCATTCAACATGGTCCTTTTTTATTTTAGTGCTTTAAGCACCTGGCATTACTATTCATACCTTTTTCATTGAAATCATTATTTTTCAATAGAGAATTACTGCTAAAGATGCCCTTGATACTAGCTATTTCAGAATTGAACATTTACCTTGTGAACCCAAAAGGTATAACTTTCATGTGGTTTTATTATAATTGTTTTTCCACGTATTGATAAGATATTCCCCATAATATTTTTGCATTTGATTTTAGTGATCATTGCTCCACTATTTTGCCACTAAAAAATTCATTATTTGAATGGCTCAGTTTACCCAAATACGAATCATCACACGAGCTTGAGATAACCATAAGACGACTACAACAACGACAACAATATGAAAAAAAAAATGTCAGACGTTGGCAAATGCAACACACTCGTCCACCATACCAAAATATACCCCGTATTGTGAAATCACATGGCCATGACTAGAAGCATTATAACTTTGATTTTATTTTTTATTACTCTTTTGTAAAAGTGTCTTCGTTGTTATTTAAAGACATGAAGTTTTATGGTTCAAACTTAAAAGAGCTTGAAGACTAAAGACATACCGTTTAAATATAAAAGTATTTGTATGTACCAGTGAATGGGAGTCTCATATATGATATTCAATGTGTTATCCAACCATTTGTATATACCAATGCAATTTATATGATTACTATTAATGAATCATTTAAAAAACATTAGATCTCATGTAATATTTTATATATATATCTTGGTTGAAAATAATACTCACCCTCTTACAAAAACAATAGAAGACCCCTCCAAACAAAACATAAACTAAATTTCCCTCGAGCACCTTCCGATCTGCACGTTCACTTGGTCTAAAATTTTTTAGTAGTTGATTTTTTCAAATAAATTTAATTTACATTACATAAGTTAATTTTAATAAAAACAAAATAAGATTCTAACTTCATCTCCAATCTCACTCATCTAGCCCCCCCCCCCCCCAAAAAAAAAATTCCCTCAACATCTACCCATTTGAAAGTTCACTTTGTATATATTTTTTGGGTACTTGATCTTTACAAATAATTTCATTATAAATTACATGTAATATTTTAATTTGTTCAAGAATTACACTTGCCCATTTATAAAAAGCGAAATAAGAGTTCAACTCTATCTCAATCCCCTCAAATTTAAACCACATGTAATATAATTTTAACTCTTATTAAACTTGTTCATGTGTAAAGAAAAAGAAGAATCAAACTTTATCTTCAATCACCCCCATCAGACACCCCCCCCCCCCAACAAAAAAAAAGAATTTTAACTCTTATTAAACTTGCCCGTGTAAATCACCAGCACCTTGTTCAAGTAAAACCATTCACATAAATCCCATAGGTATATCTCAGAAAACCTTGAAAACTACGGAGAATATGATAAGCAAATAATCGCCCCCCCCCCCCCCCCCAAAATGAAAGAAACAAAAACCACACTATCTAGGAAAAGGAAATCAATCTTTGTAGCCAAAACAATCATTCACAATTGATCACATCCTCATATCCCTAATTAAAAGATGATTTTAACCAAATTTAGAGATGTGTATATGACACAAATGAAGTGAGGTACAAATTAATTGTGTATGTTTGGAGTGTATAGACTAATTCATACAATCTCAATCACTTGTTGTCACAACTGAATACATTCATATCATCAATTATACCATGTACTAATCCAAGTCACAGCTGTACAATATATTATTTACATTGCCAATTGCTACTGATAACTGAATTAAATTAGCAACCATTCAATTTCTTGATGGCTCAAAAACGTAAATACTAAATGAATGTCCAATGCCTTCTTCAGGAAAAAAACATAGTATATAAATGATGTTCAAAAGCATAACTATTAAATGAATGTCCTGATCATTTGAAATTATAGCTTTAGTAGGTTCAGCATAGCCTGCGTTGGCAACTTGGACAACATTTCCAGGTGAGGGGACCTTGCTTTTATTAAAATCTTCGCCATATTGATCAAGTACATATAAAAATAAATCCATAATTGTTTTACCACACTAACATGAAAATAATATCAAACACGTTGGAGGATTCATATTAAGCATTTACAAACAGACATATTTAGCGATTTGTTAGTATTGAACCAACGTATTTAAGGCTACTTTGAGAGCTTTGCATATTAGGTTCCCTATTTCCGACAAAATTGTTCAAAGTGTATTATATTTGCTCTATACTATTAAAATATTAATAGGCAATGTTAACTTTTCAATCAGCAACAACATGAGTTTTTTTTGTCAATGTTAACTTGTGAACCCTTCATATATGTAAAATAAATTTTTTCGATACATATATAAAATAAATGTCAAGATTTAAGGATTATAAAAATACTGGATAAATATAGTTTGACTAATTGATTATTAAGTATCATACATTTTTATATGAATATAAAAAATAAATATAGAAATGGAATATGAATATTTGAAGTCCTAGGAAAGTACATGTTGGAATACATTTTTTAAATGAAAGGAAGACTATGGATTTGCCCATGAAAGAATTTTTAATAATGTGAATCGATCTCAGATTCAAGCATTCTTCATTAATTAAAATGATTGTCTCTGTCAAAGATTATTGCGACCCATAAAAAATTTGTGATTTAGTCGCATTTAAATCAAAATTGCTCATGAAATTTGGAACAAATAATTTATGACATTATTTTTAAAATAATTATTCTCAGTTTCAAACTATATTATTACTGTTCAATAGTGATTGTGGTTGGAAATTTTTTTATCAGATTCGTTTGTAATCAGTTTAACATCATACAAAATTCCATAATTTATGCAAATTCCAAAACCAGTAATTTGGCCTTAATTAGTGTGTGTAACATTAACACCAAAATTAATATATTTTCAAATTATGATAGAGATAACACATATTGAAATGGGATTTCCCGAAATTTTTTATGAGAAACAGACTCACATTAAGATTAAAGCATTATTACGAGAACTCCATTAAAATTCTTATATATATATATAAGAATGGAAATCAAGGTTTTACGAAGTTTGTATATGCTTTCAATGCTATTAATGTTGATAGGTTTTACTAACCGGTGTAGGTTATTTGATGCCCTCGGTATGCAGTTTATATTGTTGATTTGTTGTGTATCAAGACAAAATTAATAGCATCGATAGGGTTGAAAATAGGAGTTTCGTCAAAGAATGTGGTGGAGTTAAAACTAAGTCCCCATGAATCAGTGTTATGAAAGCCGGACGGTCCGACCGTCACCCGGTGACTGAGACGGCTCGGCTTGGAGCTTCTGGCCGCCTGAACTATGTAGCCGCTTTCAGCCGTCAAGAGCCAGACGTTGAGCCGGGAGCCGGCTGAAAACCGGAAACCGGAGCGGCTTCAAGAAAACCGGCCGGTTGGACAAAAAAAATAAAGAAAGTGAAGGGGAGGGAGATGGATCCATCATCCATGGCCACAGAGAGAACGAAGAGTCTGATAAAAAAGCTCATAAAGAACAAATAAAATAATAAAGAACAGCAAGCGATAGAGAGAAAATACTTATAAAAAAGTCCTTTTATAGTTTGTCCATTGGAGATGGACGTGGAGAGCTCGCACAGACGACGGAGGAAGAAGAACTGAAGAAGAACTCCATGTTGCGTTTTGATTGAACCTAATTTTATATGCTTAAGCATGGGCAATTGAGCTTAATTAGTGTGATTAATTTGTTTTATTTGATCATTATTGGTACATTTTATTTGCACATGCTTATAGGTTGTCATATGGAAAATCCTAGCTTAATTACTTGCATTTTAAGTAACCAAGGGTATTTTGGTCATTTTTGACTATTTGTTCGTTTTTATGTGTAGGGGGGTCCCACGTGGGCCCCACAAACCTTTGGGATAGCTTGGAGTGCAAGGAGTTGGCTTGGAGGGAAAGGTATAGGCAAAAGACAAAAATTACCCCTTATGTAAAAAACAAGGGATTTGCTCATTACCAAAAGGGGTAATTTTGGCTCTAAAATTCAAATTCAAAGAGGAGGAGCCTCATTAAGGGCAAAAAGGGAAGCACAATGAAGAGGAGAGAAAGGAGGAAGCTTTGGACCACTCATCTCTCTCACCTACCACTCATTTACCACCTACATTTCCCAAAATACCCCTCCTCTCACATTTCACTTCCTTTTCACTTTCCTTCACATTACCTTCACTTCCATTTCGGCCAAACACCCCCATACACCATCAAAATATCTTCTTAGCTCATTTAACCTTCATTGACAACTCATAACCTCACTAATCACTCTCATTAACCCAACTCCCACTTCATTTAACCCCAACCAACTCTCATTTGACACATCCATCACTTTCACTTTTCTCTCTCTTCTCCATTTTCTCTCAACTCCATCTTCATCTTCTTCACCATTCTTCCACCATTTCGTGATTTTCCACCTTCCTCCATGAAAGCCACGAAATTCCTCCATCCTTCCACCTTCTCCATGCTTGGCTAGGCTCCTAATCTCTCTCTCCAAAGGAATGTGCTTGTAGATCTTCACATTTGGCCTCATGTATTTGTAATTTGGCCTCATGTATTTGTAATGTACTCTTTTAGGTTTCAATCTAGATTTAACTTTTTGCCTATTGATGTCCTAGATTTAGGTTTCATTAGGTTAGAATATCTTTCTTTTAGGTGTTCTACTTGATTTTGGCTTGAAATCTCTCTTTTGTGTCAAGCTCATGAAAACCTAAAGCTTATATGTGTGTAGTTTCATAGATACATGTGTGTGTGATTAACTCCTCTTGTGTTTGTGAAATGATAGATTTACTTAAGTTCTTGATTAAAATTTAATGTTGCTTAAGGTATGAGCTCAACTTGAAAGAGCATTAAGCTTGGTTAATCTAATTAAACTCTTGAAGATTTCTTAGCTTTAAGAGGTCTCAAGGATTTAGTTAGGTTATACTAAGAATAGCAAGTATATGAGGTCACATTTACCATTAAGCACATAGTACTTTGGAGAGGGAGGTATTTCTCACTTGATTTCTCATCTTTCATTTCGGCTAGTTAGTTCTATTTTTGATTTTAATTGATTTTAGAATTTGTTAACCAACACTCTCAACATCCTTGTTAATTTGTATTAATTTGACCTAAGCAAGTGAATTAACCAAATTGTGAAGTGACCTAGGACTTGCTACTAGCTATTGTAGTTAATTCTAGTTTTTATTTGATAATTCTTTTAGGCGACAAAAAGAGTTAATCACGTTTAACCATGGATAAGTTTGAATTGACATTTGCTTTTTACTTTCCCTGCCATGTACTCCCTCCGGTCCCTAATGTAAGAGCCCAAAATTTGAATGGTTTTGGTCCCTAATGTAAGAGCTCACCCCACTTTCTCTCCTCATTTAATGCATTTTTTCCTACTTTACCCCTAACTCTCTTTCATATTTATTAATGGTTATGTATTTCTCTCTCTTAAAAGTACCATAATAAATATGGGCAATTTTGGAAAAGAAGCATTAACTCCAGACAACCAACTAACATTCACATGTTTTCTTAAGAAGCGTTTTTTTGGCAGCTAGCTCTTATATTAGGGACTGGAGGTAGTAATTTTTTAGTTTCTTTAATAGACTAGGGTATGCTGTCAAGGTAAAAGTAGGGGTACAATACAGTGGATAATTATTTCAATTGTATATTACTAGTATTTACCTTTGCCTCGGGCAAAAACAAATTTACCTTTGCCAGCCTGTTTGCCCACCATTTTGTTTTTGCTAAGTTTGCTCACTAACTACTGGATGGTATTTACCTTGTAACTTGTAACATTGTGCATATCAGTTTTAATATAATTCCCTTTCTGCTACTCCCTCCGGTCCTAATTATAAGTCACCAACTACCTATTTCTCACATACCAAGAAATGGTAGTTGGGTGTTAAAATTCATGTTTACTTTTCCACTTTTTCCAACTTCACCCTTCATTAAATGATGTGTTTCATATTTTCAACTTTGAATCTTCATTAATGACAAGGGTAAAGTGGGAAAAAAGCATTTAATACGGCGGTTAGTGACTTATATTAAGGACAAAAAATTAGAGGCAGTTAGCGACTTATAAATAGGACCGGAGGGAGTAATAAGAAACACGAGTTTGAGTGAAAATAATTAAATACTAGGGAGAATTAATTAGATGTCCTATGAAAAAAGTATAATTAAAATGAGGTCCCGCAAATTGTTGTGTGAAGCCAATAAACTGTAATTGTTAACTCTATAAGTTATAATTTAAAAGTCATAGGACCTCATCTTAATTATCTTTCTTCTAAGGGACCTCTAATTAATTCTCCGTAAATACTACTCCCTCCGTTCCTAAATATAGGATCTAGATGACTTTTTTGAAAAATCCTAAAAGAACAAAAAATAAGTTAATTATAAATTGATTTACCTAATTTTTTTCTCTTAAACTAGTTTATTTTACCTATAAGCTAATGAATAATCTAAAAAGATATCAAATATGTCATCATTTAATAACCTATTTTGCAACCTTAATCTTTCCAAAAAAAGTTATCTAGGTCTTATATTTAGGAACGGAGGGAGTATTTAACATCATAAAATAAGTATGTTACTTATACATACTAAAAACATTAATGTGTATGTTATTTTTATTTAAAGAATAGATATTAATATAGACTTTGTATATAATATTATCATATTTTTTATATTTATATAATATAAAGAACTAAACTTTATTTAATTATTTACTAAACGGTCCAACCGGCGGTCTAACCGATCCAACCGGTTGAACCATGACCCGAAGCTCTCTCCGGCTCGCCTTCCGATCCGACTTTTGCAACATTGCCATGAATAGTTAGTGGTCTCGTAATTGTTATAAATTGGTACAACTTCAGAGTTTTCTACGTGATAAACCTCACTGTCAGTTGTTTTGGACTGGTACTTTCAGAGTAGTGAATTCTGTGTCACATGAAACTATGTTAATTGACCAACAAAAACACAACTTTTCAAGGGAACAGATTCTCTCATAATCGTTCCCTCATAATCCCTCCTCATCCTCTCACATGGGTTCTCATGTGGGGCCAGTCAGATTCATTTAAGAGCTCATAATTTGCCACTTGTACTATTAAAAATAAAAAAATTGTATTATAATATAAAATAAATGAAAAACTTTTAATTTTTTTATTTTTAAAATTTATTTAGCATAAAAAATTTCAACTATCTACACCTATTAATTTTAACTATGTAGACCTATTTCATTTCAATAGAAGTATCTATAGGAGATACAGACTTATCCAGTTAACTGTAAAATAATTTTGCAATTAACTGGATAAATCTGTATCTCTTATAGATCCTTCTATTGAAATGAAATAGGTCTACATAGTTGAATTTTTTATGCTAAAAAGTTTTCAAAAATAAAATTTCTTCATTTAATTTATATTATAATACCGTTATTTTATTTTTAATGGTACAAGTGAAAAATTATAAGTTCTTAAATGAATATGAGTGGCCCACATGAGAACCCATGTGAGAGGATGATGAGGGATTCTGAGGAAACGGATTCTGTTCCCACTTTTCAAACATGTTTTAGTTTGACAACTAAAACAAAAACACGAAAGTAACCAAGAGAGTATTTTCCCCAAAGTAATCTAATCAGAGCAAATTTACCATAACTTTTTTTTGACAAAAAATTTACCATAACTTAAAACTATTAAGTTTGATCATTTAATTTTCTTTTTTGAACCACTCATGCTGATGTAGTTTTGATATCATATACACATCATCATTTATTTAAAGGTTTAATTTTGCCCAGAAGTAAACATCAAGTAGTTTTTTCACCCCCAAAAGTAAATTTTGATCATAGTAAATTAGTTCACACCATTATTCAAAGTTAAGCTTTGATGTTAAATTACACGTGACACCTCATATAACTCCCAATAATGTATCTCATCACACAACTCACCACCAATATTTATTTAAATAACATGTTACTTGATGATCTAGCATTGGTTGTGCACTCACCGAGGCACAACGAAATGTGAATACACATATTAAAATTATGGGATTAGGTAGAATTGGCATTTTTGTTGCTTTAAAAACAATATAAATTAAACAATAGATAGTTGGTTGAGCTGGTAAGTAGATTACAACCCACGTAAAGAAGAGAATGCATGTTCGCTTCCAGGGAAACCTTTCATTGGGAGAGGGGACAACCTTGCCTACATGGGTAACAACACTCCTACACCTCGAGTCCGGATTAAACAGACGATGATTAACAAAAAAACAATATAAAATTAATTACTTGATGACAGTAAAGTTATTATTTTTTTTTGAATAAAGTCAATTACCTTGGGTTATACTCCCTCCGGTCCTAAATATAAGACACAGTTGACTTTTTTTTGGAGATGTTAAGTTAAGAAATATGTTATTAAATTATGACATATTTGATAAATTTCTAGATTAGTCATTAGTTTATAGGCTAAATAAACTAGTTTAAGGGAAAAATTAGATAAATCAATTTATAATTGACTTATTTTGGTTTTTTAGGATTTTCCAAAATAGTCAACCATGACTTATATTTAGGACAAGAGGGAGTAACTTATAATTTTAAGGTAAGCTATGGTAGAATATAAGTAGGAGAGGCTTGTGTATAAAGGTGCAGCCATGAAATGCTTCATCGTCATCATTCTTCACTATGTTGTCTGTGAAGAAGATGCATTTAGATGCTTCACTGTAATCCTAAACCTTTCCTCTACTCTCTGCTTTGCTACCCTTCTATTCCAAATCATCTCATTCAGTGGTTTTAGTTTTACTTCTCGTTAGGGACTGTTTATTCATTCATTACTATACTATTTCTATTAGTATTACTGGACATGCCATATTTTCGCTTCACTTGGTTCAGTGGCGAAAGGATTGAACAATGAACGTTGGGTAGTTCACCTAATCGCGAGTTCGATTCCTGGGGAGTGACACTTTATTGTGTTTCCATCGCGGAGCTTGAGGAGGCATCTTCCCGAAGCTTAGTGTAGCTGGGAGTAACCTACCTGTGTGGACAGTCAGAATGAGCTTGCTGGTCATACCCTAGAGCTCACAGGCCCCAATGGATCATGAGTTGGGTGTCATAACCTTGGATTGGGTTGAGTCCAAACCCCTTCCAAAAATTTTGTCACCTAAAAAAAATGAAACTAACAGATAATCTAATAAACTTGTGTAATTTGCTGCTTTCAATTTGATGTCAGGTTTTAATCTCTTTCTCTTATAGCTATGTTGTGCCAGAGCACTGAGAATGGGGAGAGAATGAAGTTACTATCAGTTCTTATAGTCCATGTAGGATTTGTGCATCACTATCAGTTCTTGCTATAATTGTTTACTTGGTTTTTTACACCAACTCTGTTCTGAAGTTTCCAGCTGACATTACTAATCATTCCATCTGCTATAAGCACCAGGAATTATTTTTGTTCATATGAATCTTCGTGTTGAGGGTGCCAGACATAGTTTAGCATGCTCTTATTGAATTGAATTGTATTTGTGCATTAACTGTTGCAAGGTGAGAATATGTGTTTGAATCCCGGGAAGACTCTCATTGGGAGAGGAGATAACCTTGTCTATATGGGCAACACTCCTACCTTTCGAGTCTGGATTACT
This sequence comes from Mimosa pudica, assembly GCA_029929735.1. Lineage (NCBI taxonomy): Eukaryota > Viridiplantae > Streptophyta > Magnoliopsida > Fabales > Fabaceae > Mimosa > Mimosa pudica. The sequence continues at coordinate 1,047,287 of JAKELP010000039.1, read as the reverse complement.
CAGTTGCTAATAGATGTCCAATTATCTAGCATTGTTTCACAAAAAAAAGTAATCATGAACCTCTACTCTACATGGATTTCGAGGTAAACCTAGTGGTTCAGCTTATGAATGTTAGAAATTCTGTTTGAATGTATTAAATATGGATACATATATATTTATCAAAAAATATGGATACATATATTTAGTCATTGTTAGTAGTAGGGCAGAATATGAAAATCACTGTTTGGCAAAAATTCACTGAACCGATTGCAGTTTCCACTAAATGCATGCCAAGTCAAACAATATAGTGTTTCAAAGTTATTGAATCCAACAATTAATGAGACAACACATCCTGGAAAAGAATAAATCAATTCTAGCCCATAATTATCTAGAAGGATCGGATTGTTACTCTATTTGAATAATTACCTTTTCAAACACAAATGCCACTTTGGTACCTTAATTAATTGTGAGAATTAGGTAAATTGGACTAATAGAAACAACAGAATGACATGCCACTATATTTATAACTAGCTCTTATGTTTTCTAAAAGTCATTGCAGCACAAGTTACTCAAATTTAATTCAAAGGTTTTGATCAACATAGTGAAACTTGAAAGTTTCAGTGTGGAAAGAGTTGCAAACATAGAATCTGGCAATATTTTATGTACTGGAAATATTATGTCTAGGAAAATTCGGGACTACAAATCCCTCAACCAAATATTTTCTTTTCTTTAGTCTAATACAGTTTAGTACTGGAAATAACCCATGATAGTAAAGCTCTTGACATGTCTGATCTGAACTATTCACTCTGATGATGCACTGGACTTTTCAGCAACATGCATTTTATTGTATTCTTCCCTAAGACCATTAAATTTGTCGTTTAAGGTGTTGAAAGATGCCATTTTCGCTTCTGGAATGTCTGTCTTCATCTTCTCCAAGTGCTGCTTTGTTGATTCCTCTGCATCTTAAGCCTTTGTTTTTTCTGAACTTTCTCTCCATGCTCTTTGGGAAATGCCGTAGACTTACATGCCTGAATTTCTAGAGCAAATATCCCATGAAATGTATACATATTTACCAACAGAAACTATGTCTTTCTTTGACAGGCCATGCATAAAATAATGTTTATTATTTTTTAAGAAGATAAATGATTTGCTTTTCAGTACTAAATTTGTAAACACGAAAATATTGAAGGACTTGTGAAAATTGTGTCATCTACTTAACTAGTTTTAATGTGCAAGGTATTTGTTTGGCCAAAAAATGTGTAGGGTTATTGTGGGTTATCTTGATTTAACAGGTTAAAATTTATTTATTAGAAAAATAAAATATTATAACTCTACTAATCTTAATGGAGGTATATTTATTATCTGTAATATAGTTTATTTTAATTTACTTAGATGTATTTTACACAAGAGCCATATCGTAAGCCATGAATATTGTTTCTTTACCAGTTACTAATATACTATGTATGTAGGAAATGATATGCATAAATAAAGATATATTTGACGTAAAAAGGATATCTATAATTAAAAAAAATCATGAGTAGATAATAAAAATAGAAAATGTTATTACATCTTACTACAAATGAGCCACTACAGATATGTCTAGATAATGTTCTTATTATAGTAAACTTTGAAAAATGATTGCCTTACCAATTGAAGAAAAAATGGCACATCGTTTCTTATTTAACTCGTACTCGTTTGTAAGTAACTTATGAGCATTGAACTTTGAATATATTTTGTCCCATAGTATAAGCTTAGTTTTAATTTTGTGGATCCATTTATGACATTATTTCCAGTTTTATTCATTATTTATTCCACATACTTGCACTTTTGTCTTTATTATCCAAATGATGTAAGTTCATGCAAGCTAGAAAGTTGCTGGAAATTGGAACAAGAGACACGATTGATTTTACATTTGATTAAGAATCTCCAAACATGGTAACCGTTTTGAAGATTCTTTGTATCTCTACACCCCATGTAACAAAAAGTCAGCACTTTCATACTGTTACTTTTTAATACAATTCAAAACCAAAAACAAACAATTCTCAATATTTTCCATATAAAATGGTCTCTTTGTGATTTGTGAATTGATCACTGGCACGGGTTCAGTACCAACATTAAGGTTTCTGTCTTCTTCTACAGAACACTTTAGATAGATTCTGGTATATACAATACTTAATTCATTTGGTTCAAATATCAACTTTATGATTGTACATATATTCTGCTTCTGAGATGGGATCATTTTCTGCTTGATTCATTTTTGTTTTCTACTAGTGAAAACTTTATCTTTCAGCTAATTCAAGTAAATATTTTCAGATTTTCCTTCTTAATATGCTTGCTTCAGATCCTGTTTGAAATTTTCTTGGGTTGTGAAAGTGATTTATTAATTAATTTAAATTCTGAGCTCCCGAAGAAGTTGTTGAATTAGAAATAAAGATGGTTTATGTTTAAGTTTTGGTTAGAGTAGCTATATATAGGAAGTCATTTTTCTCTAAATAAGGACTATTTGTTCTAGTAACTTTTAGTTTCTGCATTTTCAGAACACTATGTGAATAGTTTATAATCTATTTGTTATTGTTTCAATATAGCCTTTCAATCCGTGTGCAATACAGTTGCAGAGAATTATTACCTTGTGTGTGCAAATTCTGAGCAACAATGGCAGAGGATGAAGCTTATACAAAAGATGGGACTGTGGATTTACAGGGGAATCCAGCTAATAAGAAGAAAACTGGGACCTGGAAGGCTTGTCCCTTTATTTTAGGTACATTGTTATTAAAGTGTGTGATATTTGTTATTATGAATTGTGAGATCCTTATGGATTTATGCTTCAATTGACTCAGGAAATGGATGTTGTGAGAGATTGGCTTATTATGGGATGAGCGCAAATCTGGTGCTTTATTTTAAGAAGAGGCTGAATGAAGATAGTGCTACTGCTTCCAACAACGTCTCATATTGGAGCGGGACATGCTATGTTACGCCATTGATTGGAGCTTTTTTGGCTGATGCTTATCTTGGGAGATATTGGACTATAGCCACTTTCTCCATAATCTATGTTATTGTGAGTATCTTTTCTCCAGTACCGTTCTTGATTACTTAAGCATAGGTTTGTCTCAATTGTGGTTTCTCTGTAATCTGGTGCTAATGGTTTTGTCTCAAATGTGTCTCCTCCTTTGCTTTTTTTAGTGAAGTTGAATTTCCTTTTTCTCTGATAATGATCAATGATTGTTTGTTATTGTGTTTGGAAGTCTCAAAAGTCAGTTGAGACAAAAAAATGCTTGTTAGCCAAAAAATGATGTTTGGCACACAGCTTTGGGTTCAAGTGACTTTTAGCTTACAAGCCATTTGAAAGTTGAAGCAATCATTTCTTGCTTTTGGATTCAGGCTTTTCTTTTGTTTTTTTTTTGGGTGAATAGCTTTTGGCTTTTCTTCATATATGAACCTTTTGAACTGACTTTTCAATATAGCATCAAAAGAAGTTTATAGTAAACTAAATTTTCATAAAAGCTTGTGAAAACATACCTCATATTACATTGGTTGACTGGACCCCAACTTCTATTTGCAAGAGTCAGTAGGCAGAAAATTCACTTTTACCAATGTTATTCATAACAAACCCTTAAGCATCACATATGACTTGGGATGAAGAAAACTAATCTTGGGCACATACAATCAAGTTACTAATGGGTTCAAACTTGAAGAAGTCAGTATTAAAATAGGCGCATTTTCTAATATGGAATATGAGGTAAGTTGTGTTGCTTATGGCTTGTGAATGATATAACTTGATATATTTATGTATATTATCTTCTTGCTTAAGACAACTTCTGAAAAAAGATTCCCCTATGTACACAGGGAATGACACTCTTGACACTGTCTGCATCGGCTCCTGGCATGAAGCCAACATGTCATGGAGACAATTGTCAGGCTACTGATTGGCAGAGCGCAATCTGCTTCGTAGCACTCTACCTCGTAGCTCTCGGCTCTGGTGGAATCCGGCCTTGTATGTCATCATATGGAGCAGATCAGTTTGATGATGCTGATGAGGTTGAGAAGGAACAAAAGAGTTCTTTCTTCAATTGGTTCTATCTTTCAATCAATATCGGTGCTCTTATTGCTTCTTCTCTTCTGGTTTGGGTACAAGATAATGTAGGTTGGGGATGGGGTTTCGGTATTCCAGCAGTGACCTTGGCATTAGCTGTGGTGAGTTTCTTTTCAGGAACTAGATTGTATCGAAACCAGATGCCCGGAGGCAGTCCCCTCACGCGAATTTGCCAAGTCATTGTGGCATCCATAAGAAAGTACAAAGTAAGAGTGCCTGAAGACAAGTCTCTTTTATATGAGATAGCAGATGCAGAATCTGTTATCCAAGGAAGCCGCAAGCTTGACCACTCCAAAGGATTGAGGTATACCAACCACACTGAACTTTGTAGATTAGTTGATTTGTTATCAGGTTTTTTTACAAGAGTATAAATAGTGGATGGTTTTTCTTGCAACTCAATGACACATGATTATTCTTGCGCATAAGGCCTAGTGTACTGTCCCTTCCCGGACTCCCCTTGGTGTAGGCCTTATGTACTGGACTACCCATTTAATGACACATGATTTTGTGTTGTCCGAAATAAACCCTCCATATATTTTATTTTTTATGGACAGCTTGAAAATAAACTTCAAAGACACTCTACCTAAGTTTATCACTTGATTGTCAATGGTTACTGTTGAATCTGAATTTTAAGCAAAAGGAAAAGAAATTGGAATGTCATACTTGATTTTTAAAACATGGGTACACAGTGATATAGTCATCTTTCATGCCACCTCAGATGTTTTTGAAACTTGAATTAGTATTGCCATTTGCATTTGCCTAGATGATAGAAAATTCCAATTTAGAATATAACTATCCTTTGTTTCTTGGCTTATCGAATGTATGCATGCATTTCTTTATATTAACTGTTGTTGTTTCTCTCAACTTCTTTGACAAAGCAGCTGTGCCAGAGCAATCAGATATTGTGATGAGTCTGACAGACCCTTGGAGACTTTGCACTGTAACTCAAGTGGAAGAGTTGAAAGCTATCATAAGACTTCTCCCTGTATGGGCCACTGTTATCATCTTTGCTACCGTCAATGGTCAGATGAGCACCTTATTTGTGTTGCAAGGGGCGGCAATGGATACTCATGTCGGCAACTCTTCCTTCAAGATCCCGCCAGCATCTCTTTCAATCTTTGACACCATTAGTGTGATCATTTGGGTCCCAGTGTATGATAGGATTATTGTGCCAGTTGCTAGAAAGTTCACTGGCCACAAAAATGGCATAACTCAGCTTCAAAGAATGGGCATTGGCCTCTTCATATCCATATTTTCCATGCTCTCAGCTGGAGTTCTGGAGCTCGCGAGGCTTCGAATCGTGAGACGCCACAATTACTATAAACTTGAAGAGATTCCCATGTCTATCTTTTGGCAGGTCCCCCAATATTATATCATGGGTTGTGCACAAGTCTTCACGTTTGTTGGTGAGTTGGAGTTCTTCTATGAGCAAGCACCCGATGCAGTGAGAAGTCTGTGTTCTGCTCTTGCATTGCTCACTGTTGCACTCGGACAATATCTGAGCTCACTTCTGGTGACATTTGTCACAAATATCACTACCAAAAATGGCAGTCCTGGATGGATACCTGACAATCTGAACTATGGTCATGTTGATTATTTTTTCTGGTTATTAGCAGCACTAAGTTTTCTGAATCTGATAGTTTACATCATGGTGGCAAGGATCTATAAGTTCAAAAAACCAATTGGTACTCTCCGCTGAAAAATGGGTTTAAAGTGCTGAACCTCAATATGTTTGGTAACAAAAGCCTTGTTGTAGTGTCGGAATGAAGATGGTATCCATATGTACAAGATTCTCTGAATATTTGTTCTGTTACTTCAACGTTTACATTTTAGCTTGACTTTGTTTCATTTTCATACTCTTTCAAAGGTTAAGTATTCTATAAGGTTGAAACAAAATTATTCACATGATTTGAGTGCTAGAATGATAAAATCTTTTGAAGTTTCCTACTGATGTTACACAATCTTTGGATGAAACAAAATGAGGTTGTTGTCATTGTCAATAATGAAGTTATGGTCCTATGTCCATTAAGTATTTTATCCTCTAGGTTTATAATAAAGCTATTGTCCAATTCATAGATTCCTTATATTTTTTTTTTGTGTTTTTAAAATCTTGTCTGGAACTAAGTTATAATGACAAAATCAAACAGAGAGCAAATACAGAGGGATTTAATTTAAGGGACCCAGAAAGTAATTTAATAACTTGAAAAGTCCAATAAGAGAATTGAAGGGCATGTAATGACAAGTTGTAGTTACTTAAGTAATGAAATATTTTTGTTGAGATATCTTATAGTAATTATTGCTAACGTGGCAAATAAAAGATATTGTCCCTATAATATAAAAGTCTGTCATATTTATAACAAACTTTTGAGCCCATTTGGCTTTTCTGCGATATTAAAAACGTTAATGCATTCACATTCATTAGGATATTTTTAGTTGATTAATCTTTTATTTGGAAAATTAAACAAATTGGGTTACATGATTTTTTTTATCAGAATTGGATTACATGATCAAACAAGCAAAAGTTGATAGTCATCATATCATTTTACATGACATTTTTTTTGCTCAGAATTTTACATGACATTCATTTACTGATGTTTTGTAAAATTTAATGATGATATAAATATTAGGGTAAATGCGCAAAAATATCTATGTGATTTTCACCAAGGTGCACCAAGACCATGTAATTGTTTTGGCTTAAATATCATATTTGCCCTGAAAGTTTTAGCCAAAGATCAATTTTACCCTTATTTTTTGAGATCAATTTTGCCCTTGAAGTATACAAAACAGATAAATTTCACTCCACATCTTATGTCTTGACACCTCATCATCCACGTCAAAACTCTTGCCACTTCATCATCTTCTCTATCCCTCCACCATATAATCCTAACTTGATTCTTAAGTTAAGTACTATTATGTTTTCCCTTGTTTGAATAAGATTTGTTCGTGATTTGGTTATTCTAAAAATATGTGTACTTAAGGATGTTAAGTGGAATCCGAATTTTCATAAGAAGGCGTCTGATGAGGTTCACCATCAAGCCTCATTCGCCCCTATCTTCTTCGGTGCTAACCAATGGAACGTCCTGGTCAAGAAATGGAAACTCCAGTGATCCTCCTATTGTCGCATTCTAGTATGTTTTGAAGCATATCATATTCAAACTTTCACATGGAAGCGCACTATCATTCCTGATGAATTTTTTGTCCACTACCACAGATTACCCCATTTACATGCGCTTATTTTGGCCTCTACATACGCTTATAAAGCGCATGTAGAGGGGGCGCTGGTAAAGGCTCTACATGCGCTTTTTAAAAGCGCATGTAGAAGGGGGCTCTACATGCGCTTAAAGCGCATGTAGAGGTACATACCTCTACATGCGCCTCTACATGCGCTTTAAGCGCATGTACATCTACATGCGCTTAAAGCGCATGTAGATGTGCCTCTACATGCGCTTAAAGCGCATGTAGAGGTACATACCTCTACATGCGCTTTAAGCGCGTGTACAGCTATATATTTTTTTTAATATATATTCTTTTACATTTGCCACCTGTATACACGTAATTCTGCCACTGCACCAATGGTATACAAATAAGTAGCACGTGGCTGATTTTAACCAAAATGTACCAGAAACATTTACATTTACTCAAAACCTAATAAGTCACCAGAACTTATTTTCACTTATATATAAACATCACCAAAATATATATGCACTACTGCCATTGCACCAAAAGAAGATCTACATCATAACCAAAAGAATATTATGCACGACCATTGCACTAAAAGAAGATCTACCTCATCACCAAAATATTTGCCACTTGCACCAAAGAATCAAAAAGATATGAACCTACATGAAAGAATAGTATAATATCAAAGATGAACTAATAAACAAGCCACAATTGATCAAAAGTCAAAACGAAAATTCCTTCAAGGATGTCCATAATATAAAACTACCAATTCCTAAGTAAGACTACATGCAACAAAAGATCATATGTACCTCAACGCCACAAATGAAGATGATCTCAAGTAAAGCACCAAAAGGGATATCATCAACCTACATGAAAAAATAGCATTAATATCATAGAATAAACAAGCATGTTATTCATAACAAAATTTCATCAAGACAAATCCACATTTTTTATTCAAGTAATATATGAAGATACTTTAGTAAAACCTAATATGTAGCAGGTGGCTGATGGGGTATACAAATTTGCTCCATTCTTCAATAACTTCTCCAACTTGCGCCTTGGAGAGGCTGTCGAAACGACAGTCTCCATAATACTGGGTGGACAGAAACATGTCAGTAGCAATTAAATTTAAGTGAGTTAAAAGTAATCCACACATACAAGCAAATATGTGAACAAATTAAAAGAGTTTTAAATTAATGGAAAATTTCAGAACTTACCTTTTCTGGGACCTCCAGTTGATCATGAGTGACAATATCTTTCATAAATTTTATAACATAATACCCACAATCATTATCATTCGGTTGGAATGGGCACTACAACAAAAAACCACAAATGTGTTAAAAGACTTGTATATGATTACAGTCCATAATTCAAATCATTGTTTTAGCATGTATAATTAACCTGAATTTTGAGCCAGTCATATGCTTTGGAGTATTTCATTTTTTACTAGACCTACAAGAAGTGATCACACTAAAGTCGAGACAAATAAAATTAGTAAGAGTGACATTTATAAATGAGTTAACATAATTTAGTAAGGTTAAATCATTACCCATTGATAAACATTATATACGAAAGTCTATTTTCAAGTTTACCCGACCTAATAGGATCCAGATAGTACACCACAGGCTTTGGTGCAACGGGATTGAATGCAAGGAGAACTCAATGATTCCGAAAATTTGATTAACAGTTATATACATGTAAAATTTGAAAAAATAAAAAAAAACTTATTAATGACGAGTAAGAACTTACGATACATTCACTGGGGCTAAAAACAATGTTTTATTTGAAGAAGATCTTCCCAGACGTGCTTTCACGTCACCTTCATCCCAATAGCTAGTTGTTTCAGTCAGCATTGAGGTTGTATTTGGATTTATGAATGCGAAATTGACATTTTCCCCTGGCACAATTATTTCATCATGCAAATACCTATACAAAAAAACATATCAACACATACAATTATTGTAATTTAAATACTAAATGACAATGTAAGAAACCACAATAACATAAAAATAAATTCAACATTACATACTTGATCCATATGTTGATCGCTGACGCACTAATCCATTCCTGATTAACCACATCCATAATTACTTCACTACCTAGGTGCTCAGTGACACTCTTGTAATAAATTGTCCTTGTTAATTTAACTTCGATTTGTTGAAAATCAGGTAATTGGTTTGTCAAGTTCTTTAGTTTAACACGGAATGATTCAGAGGGATGTGGTTGGGTGACACGAGTAAGAGTTGGCTGATGTGGTTGGGTGACACGAGGAGTAGAAGTTGGCTGATGCGGTTGGGTGTCACGAGGAGTAGGAGTTGGCTGTTCAAGAAATATGTCAATAAGTCTTTTTACAAAATGAGTGCTAGCTAATGTAAATCCATTAGTAAATAGTTACCTTCAAACTCTTTTTCCGAGGTTTAGTCGGAATAGCAGAACGTGGCTGGGCATCATGGTGGTCTGTTTTCCCCAATTCCTTCCTTTGTCCTTTTTTGGGCTGTAAAACATAGTAAGTAAGCAATTAGACATATACTAATTAAATCTCTTTATCTATTATATATTAATTATAACTAACTAAGTAATCACCTCTGATTGAGGAACCATCCACTTTTTGGGCCATGCCAGAAAAGAGCCTATTGCGTCAACGACCACGTTCATTCCATCAATGGGATACGACAACGGTGAATTATCTCTAAGAGAGATGTGGATGGACACCCTCACCGTGCCTGCAGGGAGAGGCGAATTGTGCAATATTTTGCTCCCATCATTGAAGACATAAGCCAGAGCAACCAGGATATTTAAGGAAAGATCAGAATATAGTTGACAATAAGACTCACCCTACAAATGAATGTTCACCTTCAATTATGAAGTAACAATTCATAAGAAGATTAATATTTAAAAGTGAAAAGCATAACGATTACCTCTGCAATGGGGGCACTTTCCATTGTACAACTATAATTCTCCATGACCGGGCTTTCATGAGCCGATGGAGCATGAGATTGATGGCCTGATGCCTGACCTCGCCCTGATCGAATCTCATTAACTTGTTCTTGCAAGTCTGCATACAATTCGTACAAGACCTTGTACTGCTTCTCAATTGCGGACGTTTAGTGGCTTTACAGCTTCTCCTTAAAAACTGTGAGGGCAAAACACCAAGCCCCTTGCCCCTGACACGACCTGTACTTTCTGGGAGGCCAAGTGTTCGGCCAAGCAAGTCATCTTGGCCATGGGACGGGATTTCTCCTGATGCACCTTGCTTTAGTTCAATCTGTAGGAAGGAAATGATAATTGTTGGTTATGTATCAAGCAATATAAGAAACTGAGAATATAACTAAGAAAATGACTTACTGCTCGATCACGAGCCGCTTTGACGGAATCATGGTGTATAGTCCCGTCCTTCTTTGTATGACCTTCCAACCACAAGTCAAGGCGATCTACTTTGTGATTAGGGTCAGCAGTCAACTGTAACCGAAAAATAGGTTAACATGAATTAATTATAGGAACATTCATTTATATCATTAATGAAGATGTTAACGTACCATTTCATGCTCTAAATCAGCATACTTATTTCTACCACGCATATACGGGTATAGATTGTTTCCTGCTGACTGGCTATTCTTTTCGCTAACGGCGCGAAACTCCTCTGAGCATCGTATCTCAACGAACTCATCCCATTGCTGCTGCGTAATCACATCATAGAAATCTACTGGACTCTTGGGAACAATATCACCATCAACATTGCGAAAAAGTATATGCCTAGATGCGCTTAAAGCGCTTGTGCATGACTTCATCTTTTGCACTTCAGTAGTGCCTTTACATGCGCTTAAAGCGCATGTAAAGGGTGTTTCAACATTACAAGTACACCCATGAGTGGTAAATGGAGCTTTTAAACACTAAGTAAACAAGCAGGAACACCCTTTTAGGTCTGAGGAGGAGCTCTTGTGCATGACTTCATGTTTTGCACTTCAGTAGTGCCTTTACATGCGCTTAAAGCGCATGTAAAGGGTGTTTAAACATTACAATAACACCCATGAGTGGTAATGGAGCTTTTAAGTTCTTGAAGAGATATATTGCATAATGAGAAGTCACAGATTGTTGCTTTTTACTCTCTGTCTAACACATCAACATGGACAAAACGCCATAGGTTCTTTTATCTTTTCCATCCACATCAACATGCAGGTCAGTTTTGTTTTGTCATTTAATTATTTGCAGGGTTGCTGATCATTAAGGTACGATTATCCTTTTTATTCCTTCCTTTCTCTGTTGTATATATTTTGTGCGTGTGATTTTTCTAGTTTATGGGTTTATAAAAGATTTGTATCTATTTTTTTATGTATTTTTCTGAGTTTCTATAATTCTTGTAGTAGGATTTAGTAGTACTATAACAAAGAGGGTAGTTGTTGCTTGCGAGTTGTTGGAAGTGGGGCGGTCGGAAAAGTGACCGGCGATGGTGAGGTTTAAGAGGAAGAAGGCGATGGTGAGTTTTTGGATGAGTGTTGTGGTGGTGTTTGTGGGTGAGGGATAGGAGGACGGTGGTTTTATTTGGCGGTGCCGTAGTGGTGATGCGGTGAAGGAGGATGACGACGGTGAGGGTGAGTTTTGAGGTTACAGTTATTGCATTCCTGATTTTAGGGAGTTTTGTTTGGCATTAGTGCAAGATTATAGGAATTTTTCAAGTTAGTGGTGATCATGATGAAATAGTTAGAGAAATTTGGGGGTGAAATTATTCATCTCTCATTTTATTTTTATTATTAGTATTATTAATATTATTATTTATTATTACTACAGTTTTGACTCAGTTTTTTTGCGGAAATTGCATTTTTGGACCCGTTCTCCTATTTTTGCGGAAATTACGGTTCTGATCCATTTTTTTTTGTATTTTTTATTTTTTTTATTTTTTTATTATTTTTTTGGTTGCGGAAATTGCAGTTTTTGACCCGTTCTCCTACTTTTGTGGAAATTACAGTTTTGACTCAGTTTTGTTTTGCGGAAATTACAATTTTGACTCATTTTTTTGTGGAAATTGCATTTTTTGACCCGTTCTCCTATCTTTGCGGAAATTACAATTTTGACCCAGTTTTTTTTTTCGTTTTGTCGTGTTATCTATGTCATTCATATATGATCTTTTCTCTTCTTCCTCTCGTTTCTTATAATCTTTCTCCTCATTAATCTATCAAAATGAATTAATTTTGATTTTCTTTTTAAGGCATTTTACTAAATTTACATAGTTTTATTAAATCTTTTGTTTTTCATGCATATCTTAACCTTTGTATATTATTTGTGAACATTGTGTTGTTTTGTTTTCATAGTATATTTATTAATTATTGTTTTATTTTATTGTTGAATATTGTGGTTGTTCTGTTTTATTGTTTATTGTATATTGTTATTTATTTATTATTTGTTTATGTATTATTTTATTTTGTTTTTATGGTTTTATTGTATTGTGTTATTATTTTATTGTATTGTGATTATTGTTTTTATTGTTTATCGCTTTATTTATTTGTTATTATTTGTGCTAGTTTAATTATTATTAGTGTTTAGTGTTATTATTTTATTGTATTTTGTTATTATTGTAAGTAATACTCTGCCTATAATATAGCCGGTCCTAAACCCGGATAAAAAGAGTAGGTTGTGTTAGGCTTCGGCAGCCAACATAAAAATTTGTCTAATCTTAAAGCATGGACACACACAACCATTTTTGCAATATGTCATCGTCTATCATTTTACAGAAGTAGGGATATATAAAGAAGCAAGTGAATGAGTGTAGGATTAGATTTAGTACGTGGAATGTTGGAACCTTAAAAGGCAAAGCTTGGGAGGTAATAAGTGTGATGAGGGATAGAAAGATAAACATTTTATGTCTACAAGAGACTAAATGGGTATGTGAAAAGATTAAGGATATTGATGGTTATAAACTTGGGTACACTGGTAAAGTGAGTCATATGAATGATGTAAGTATAATTGTGGATGAAGTATGGAAGAAGAATGTGGTTGAAGTTTATAGAAGTGGTGACAGATTATTATCGATAAAAATGGTAATTGAGGAGGAAACAGATAATGTAAACCGTGAACGATGGGCAGTTAAAAAAAAACAACAAGAACATAAGATGGATGTGACAGAGATGAAAATGTTGAGAGGGATGAGTGGGTATATACTAAAAGATAGGATTCGTAATGATCACATTAGTGAAAGAGTTGGAGTAGCACCAATTTCAGAGAAAATGAGAGATTATCATTTGAGGTGGCATGAACATGTTCAAAGAAGAGAATTAGATGAGCTAGTAAGAATAGTGGAGCAGATGGTAAGTGAGCAGTATATAAGAAATAGAGGGAGAACAAAAGAACTCTTGATGAAGTTATTCAAAGTGATATGTTAGTGAAAGGTTTATCTCCAGGAATGAATAGGGATATAGGAAAATGGCGTCGTGTAATCCATGTAGCCGACCCCACTTGAGTGGGATAAGGTTTACGTTGTTATTATTATTTTATTTTGTTTATATTATGTCATTCATTATTTCCCTTTATTTTGTCATTTATTATTTTGTTATTTATGTCTATTTTTGAGATTCATATTATTTTAGTCATAATTTATTATATTATTTAATCTTATATTAATATAATTTGTTATTATTCATATATTCAATCATCATGGGATAAAAATCCATGATATATTATAATGTCACTTTATCCAATGGCTTGAAGCCATGACACTCCCAAATTTGTTTTATTATATGACTTAAAAAGGGGCATGAAAAAGAGGAGTAAAAATTTGATGTTTTGATGCTCAAAATATTATTATCTAGCCTTGAAGGCCAATGATGAGAAATGACTTAAGTGACAATGACTTAAGCATCAAGTGACATCAAATAATTTTATATCTTTGGAAGATATTTGATGTGGTCTTAAAGACAAATATTATGAAAAAATATGAAAATATGACCAGAAGTCATATAATAAAAAAGAAAATTTTACAAAATAATGAGATGTCATAAGAATAAGTATATGACCAGAAGTCATATGAAAAATAAAATTTACACAATAACTAGATGTCATAATATGAATAAGTATGTATCAATTTATGATTATGATACAAATAAATGAAATATTGATAACCCCCGAAGGATCATCGATGTTTATTTTAAGTTATAATTTAATGTTGTTATTTATTTCAATATTAAGGTTATTTACATATTGCATATATCCTATATTATACTTTCATTATATGACATTTTATATATTTTCTTCCTTGATGATATTATTATTTCATTTGATGTGATTAATTTGAGGGATAAATACGTTAAAAAAAAGTCCTGAAGACTGATTAGCATATTTTGCTATAATCACACATGAGAGATGACCATGTTGTGGATTAAAAACACCAACATTTGGTGATATAAAAATATAAGATTTTGATGATAAGTCTATATGACTAAGAAGTTATAGTCAATGAAAGCAAGTAATACAATGGTATGGTTCTGAAGACCAATCAATATTTGGAAATATTAATAATATGAAAAACGAATGCGAGAAATATAGTGATAAATATTTGTGAATTTTCAATAAGAATGTTCTTTACTATTATTGTTTAAATTTATTGTTGTTCAAATTTATTGTGATTACACTACTACAAATTACACCTATACCAGCGCAGCTTTACATGCGCTTAAAAAAGGACGGTAAAAAACGCATGTAAAGATAACGTGTACATGCGCTTTAAGCGCATGTACATATATCACTCTCTACATGCGCTTTAAGCGCATGTAGAAAGTCACCTTTACATGCGCTTTAAGCGCATGTATCTAGTCGGCTAGATACATGCGCTTTAAGCGCATGTACAGGCATTAGTAGAGTGAAAAACATAAAGTCATGCATAATAGTTCCTCCTTAGATGGCAAAAACTACTAATGCAAGTGTTTATAAGTTGGGGTGCTATGCTTTGGTTATACTATCTATACATGCGCTTAAAGCGCATGTACAGGCAGTAGTAGAGTGATGAACATGAGGTGATGCTTGAGAGTTCATGCTCAGATGTCATAAGCTACTCATGCAAATGTTTATAAGCTAGACCACCCCATTGGGGTGCTATGCTTTGGTTATACTGCCTATACATGCGCTTAAAGCTCATGTACATGCTCTACATGCGCTTTAAGCGTTTGTAGAGCATGTACATGCGCTTTAAGCGCATGTACAGGCAGTAGTAGAGTGTTGAACATGAGGTGATGCTTGAGAGTTCATGCTCAGATGTCATAAGCTACTCATGCAAGTGTTTATAAGCTAGACCACCCCATTGGGGTGCTATGCTTTGGTTATACTGCCTATACATGCGCTTAAAGCGCATGTACAGGCTCTACATGCGTTTTAAGCGCATGTACAAGCGCATAGATAATCTTATTGCGGGAGAAAATGTGAGTTGATATATAGAACAATTTTATAATTTGTTTAAAGGTAGGGGTTTAGGATTGGAAAAGTAAATAAATAAAGTTATATGGGCAATTTGATAATTTACCGCTAAACCCTAGTTTATACTCTCTCCTTCACCTTCTCATGGCCGACAAAAACCAAACCTCCTCTTCCTCCTTCTTCATTATTCCTCCTTGTCTCTCAACGAAACCAAACCTCCCACCCCCACAAACTCACAACTTCGACCCTCACCCATTCCATCCCTCTCCATCATGTTTTTCCATCGTTCCTCTTTTCTTTTCATCTCTGTCGGACTTCATTTTCCTTCCATCGTTTTCTGCGTTTTCCGACGAAACAGCGGTGGTCGGCGGCGAAGATAGGTAAAGTTTCGGCCTTTCTAATATTTTTCGAGCTATGCTTCCATTGTAAAGTTATTTCTCATAGTTCTCTTTATTTTCCAATTTCTTTTTCGCCCTACCTTCGGTAATGGCTGTTTTCCGGCGACGAGAGAGAGCTCTGGCCAATCCACCAACTTGGAATGTGAACATAGGTGAGGCTTTCTTCGATTTTATATTTTTATGCGATTTCTTGGCGAGATTTGAGAGCTAGGGTTTCGATTGGGTTTTGATTTTGGGCGATTTTAATTAAATAAATGAAAGATTATTGTGTGAGATGAAATTTTGTTGTTTCTACTGTGTTTTGGCTGAAATGAGTTTTAGGTTTTGGAGTTTGAATGGTTGATGACTCAAACTTGCTTTAGAAAGGGTGAATGATGTTACAATTCTGGAATAAATAATACTTATATGATTATGAATGGGTTCAAGCTGATTTTCTGTTTTTGCTATTGATATAGGTCTGCATGTTTCTTCCTCAAATTGATTTGAAAAGACTGTAAAGATGTATATGCATAATGATTAAAAGTTCTTATGATGTTTTGAATGCTTGTATGCTAAATTATATGGATGTTTATCTTGCCTTGGCTGGACAGATTTTAATGAAGCATGTAATATGTGAGTATATGTGTTAAAAAATGAAATTATAAATTGTGAATAAGAGGAAGAACATTCAAGGAACATAAAGTACAATTAAAATTATTGAATGTAGGTGAGGAGATTTTAATATGGGTCTGTGTGTGTGTGTATTTGTATGAACTTGTAGATTTTGAATGGGGAAAACCCTTATTTTTCTGTCTTGCAGCATGGCTGGAAGTGTTGTGTGATTATACAAATTTCAATGAAGATGTAAAATAAAGTTACATATGTGATTTTCATTGAGTTGATGGATTACTTGACACTTCCTTTTTCCTTCACTGTTCTGCTGATATTATTAGTGTTAGAATTGCTGTTTTGTTTTTGATTTTAGAGGGGTATTAATGAGTAAAGAGAGGGCTGTATGAAAGGGTTTGGATTGTAATTGATTTTAAGTTGATTTACCATGCAAGATCTTTCTTATTTTTATGATATGAGTTGTGATTATTGGAGTATGAATGAACAAAGAGATGAACTATATGTTAATATTTGCATACTTGCCTGAATGATTGCTTGAGATGTGATTGTTCTCCATTATTGATGTTAACATTGATTCTTTTGTTTTATGAATATATTTTGAAGATTTTATGTGCTTCTTTTATCTCTCTGTTTGGAATATTTTTCTTGTCTCACATTTATTGAACTCAGGGAATTGTGTTTTAGTATTGGATGATATGTGGGACTGTATACGTTAGATGATATGTCCTTCTTCTTCTTCATGATTTTTGAAATGATGATGATGATGGTGAGATGAAGTTTGGATCACAGAAAAGGTGGGGGAGAAATACAGCGAGGACTATTAATTGAAATTTGTCGCGTGTAGTGTCTTGCTACAGAAACATTAAATGGGGGCTTATTATCTTCTAGTGCGTGTGAAATATATCTATTAACTCATTGCTTTGTCTTTCTCTTCAGATTATGACCCATTCTTTGGACTGAGCTAGAAAGGTTCTTTTCTTGTTATAGACCCTTTAACTTTTTGTTTGGACTGAGCTATAAAGGTTCTTTCTTTTTAAAGAGTATTTATGGAGTTGGTTATGGCACCCTTTATAGCACCCTTTAACTGAGTTGCTATTATGACACCCTTTCTTCATAAGCAATGACACCCTTTATTTAAATTTTCATTCCCTGATCAGTTATTAAACTGGTAGCCAATGTGTAACATTCTGTTACTAATTCCCTCATTAACCTAAGATACCCCTTTTTAATTCAATCATTTCTTTACTATGATAGAAAAAAGATTTTCCATAATAACAACGTCCTATTATAGCTAGAAAAAGAATTTACTAAAGGTTAAACACTATCCATGATAGAAAAGAATTTCCTAATACAACCTGAAAACTATCATGGATAATTAATAGCTAACCATGTTAGAAAAGAATTTGCCTAACATGGTTAATAAACAAAACCAAATGTAATTTAACAATACCTAAATATATATATACATGCGGAAGCGAATGCAGACCTATACATATTGACAATATACAATTCTAAATAAACTATATCACCTCCACTACCTAATTTCCCTTTCCTGAAGATTGTGCCTGTGCATGAATACCTGCAAAAATGTGAGTAATCGTGGAATGAGACAATTTGTCCTAGTAATCACCGCTTAACTCACTATAACAGTGAGATGTGCGGTAGCGAGGGCGTCTAAAGGGTACCACAGTTTTAAAAACAATAATAATATATATAACCAGATCTTCTTTCATTCCTTACTCAAGTCCCTTGTCATATCCAAATCAAGTCAAATTCACCATTTCTACTTTTCCAATTCAACCATCCTACTGCCCCAACTCTCACACTCACCTATAGATGCATTGTGCCATCACGGGGCATTCAAGCATCTAATCTTCACTATATGATTTGACACTGTGTCCCTCTCCATAATGAGGGGACAATTTCCCTCTCTGGCAATCTCCAGAGAGGGAACCCCAATTCTGTTTCCATTACAGAACGGGAACGGTTGGACTCTTCAATGCCAAACAACCGTAGGTCACTTTCTCTCAATAAGTCGACCTATGATCCCCGGTCTAATCAATCCGAAAAGGATCATCAGTACAAATAACTGTCGATTGGCCTATCGACAGTTATCATCGCGCGATGGTACATAAGTAACAGTGTCATGCAATGCTCACCATATCTATCAACCTCAACCTTATTCAAGACCTCAATGTCCATATCAGTGCAATGCACTCTTACAATTCCCTATCAATATATCATCCACAACATTCAATGTTTTCCCTAATAGTTCTTTCCACAATCTCCAATTCAACATCTCATTCCTATCCTCATAATCTATGATACATCCAATCCATGATACCTCTCAATATCCCTGTCAAAGTACCAAATCCCAATGTATATACACTCACACATTCATAGTCCAGCAGTACCACCAGCCAGGATACTACATATAGTAAGTCAAATTCTTTATATGAAAGTAATCGTGTTTGAAAGGCACCCGATAGCCTATTTTGTAGAAAAATAACTTTTCAAAGATAATATATATATATAATGAGGGTGAGAAAGGATTTTCAAAATCCCCGCTAACATCACCCTCAATGTTATAGTAAGGTAAGTGTGATTACCTGTCGCCCTTTGAACTTTGTTGCTCTTCCTTACCGTTCCTTGTAAATTTTTCTTCAAATGTCATCATAACTACATACTCCTATAATGATATCACACAAAATGATAAATTAATGTCACTTCCATTTTATTTGTAATCTAACGTCTCTCTCTCTCACGTATTACTACCCATTTTCCCCTTTTTCTTTGAATCTTTTAACCAATTTTAATCATAAGTCATCTGAATTTCAAAATCATCAACTTCAATCCAAGAAAATCACATCGTTCAAGAGTACTTACAATTACCTAATTGGTCATACCACATCAATTTACTCAAGAAAATATAACTAATCTGAAATAAACAACCTTCACAACAATCACCGTATCAACAAAACGATCAATACCAAAATCCATGCAAGATTTCACAAAGGAAGGAACCCAAACATTAACCAAATTATAGTCATCAAGAAGAAATCTCGGACAAAACATAGCAGGGCCATTTGAGTTCCAAGATTCAAAACAAATGTCATTAAACTAACATGTACATGGATACATAAATCACACAGTCAAAGCAAACAACCCAAAACTGCAACAATCACACATCACAATGACCAAATCTGAAACTTAAAAGAAATCGCCAAGTTTAATCACATTAACATACAAGCATAAAAACATCATCAATTCTCATTTCAATTAATAATTAACTCATATTTTTACAAACAGCCAGGCAATAACAATAACTTAACAGTCAATAGGCCAAGTATTTAGATCACGAGAAGTCAAACCAATTATAAACAACTCTTGACAAAATACTTAACCCACTACCAAATATAACAGCAAAGAAGTTCTTTTTACTTAAAACAACAACTTTATAAACTAATCAGATCTTAAAAATGTCAATACCCATCAGTCCAATCAGCACCTTCAACCACGATTTAGTTCAGCCAGTGCAAGAACAGTATTAAGACCACTGTAGAGCTACTTGTAGAAAATCAAATGCATTACCTAAGCAGTACACAACATATATACACTGTTTAGTACCCTAAAATTAAACCCAAAATAGATAATTAACAAGTGACTTAAACCTACAGAGGTAAGAATGTTCATAAATTATTTTATACTCTAATTTCCAAGAAATTAATGTGCAATCCTACTTATATGCTTTATTAATTCTCCATTACACTTCTACTTTCTTTCAACTATTATAATTCCTTTCCAGCTTCACTTCACGGTTAACACGAACTATAACTCAATAAATTGCACATCCAAATGTCTAAACAAGAAATGTACACTTCCCATCTATAAAATTATCAGCAAGAATTATGTGCTATTTCAACAGCTAGTAATGCACAATGTTAATCCATTAAGAACTTAGCCACATACACCCAACACCACACATCATACATAAACAAACACACACACATATGGTTATCACAAATTTATCTTCCTCATACTGCATTCCAATTCAGGTTTATAGCATTTCTTTTACTAAATTTTGTCCTACCAAAACAAGCATATCCATATAATTTAGTAAACAAGTCCTTTGAGCATCTTAAGAATTTTTAAACATCACGCATACCCATCATTGCATCTTTTCCAAATCAAATTGAGGAAGACATATGTGGATCCGTATCATTCACCAAAACAGAATTAATTAACTCTTTCAACTCTTTTAGTCATTTGGTTAATTAAGAAATAAAGAACAAAACAATCTTAACTTCAACAACTTCAAATCTCAAGCCTAAATCCTTCAAGAAAATTTACAATTTAACAACCCTCACTAACCAAACCTACATAGCAATCATCCAAATGCAACTTCACAACACCTTCAAAACAGAATAATACCAAATCAACCATAAAAAGGCAACACCCAAAATTAGGTTTTTGAAGAAACTCAACCAAAACTCAAATGAACACTCAAATCATTTTCTAAAACTTCAAACCCATGTCTAAACATGATTTTTAGTGGATTATTGAACCCAAAACAGAAACCCTTCTCGGATTACTCTCTCAAATCACGTGTAAATCGCAGACACGGGTAGAAACGGAAGAAAAATGTTACCTAAACTCGTTTTTTGACCTTTCATGACTCACCAGAGCTTCGCCGTCGCCGGAAACCCGCTGGAAATCGGCCATTTAGGTGGCTGGCCGAGATTCAAAAGCAAGGAAAGAGAAAGGTAAGAAAAAGAAGTTGAAAAGAGATGATCTTGAAGATTCAACAAGAAATGGCGAAGCTTACCTTCCCCAATCGCCGTCCGTCGCAGTGGAAGCCGGAAAAACTCGCCGGATTTACAGAAAATGAAGAGGACGGTGGAAGAGTGAAGGAGACCGAAGAAGACGAGCAAAAAGGAAGTAAGGGCACACGCGATCTGCAAGAGTTGGGAGGAGGAGAAGAAGTGGATGGAAGGAGATGAGTGATGATGAAAGCAAAGAAGGGAGTGAGAATCGGTGGGTGGGTTGAGAGAGATGAGTGATGATGAAGGTGATGTGTTTGTATGTATGGTGGCTGCACATAATGGGAAGGAAGAAGAGTGTAGAGAGTTAGGGTTTTTAGGGATCAATTACCAACTTGCCCTTCATCCTATATTTATTTACTTTTCATTTTAAATACCTACCTTAAAACTAATTGTAAAATTAAATTCATACACCAACTTACATACTTCCTCCAACCATAGTATTATCTATGTTGTAAAGTATTTTTCATAAAAGTTGTAATTAAAAATTCAACCTCCAACTATTTTTCTTTAATTTCCAAGAAAAATAGGCATATTATTTTCTTAAAAATATATTTATCATCATTTATTTACTTACAATGCCTATTAATTTAATAATGACATCCTAATACCTTAATTAATTGTCAATTATTCCTAATTTAAAATTTGGGATGTTACACAATGTGAGAATCATGTTTTGTGCCACTGATTTTAGTTGTGTATAAGAGATTTGGGTGACTTTGCTGAATGAAGAGGGATATAGAATATATATTTGCCTTGTTGGTATTTGATCTAGTTAAGGGCAGCTTAATTTGATCATCTGATCATGTTTGGATTGGCATGAACATCTTGAAACTGTTTTAAATAACATGTTATAACTTATCACCATATGTGTATAGGTAATATACACACCTTGAGATGCAATCAGACCGTGGGGAGCTTGAACTCTTCATATAATGTCTCTTTTTCTTGATGAATTTTCATTACTTTGATTCTATTGCATGTGTATTTTTGGATTATTTTATTTGATGATTATTTGTCTTGATGAATTCTCATTACTTTGCAACTCAAACCTGCACTTTTCTTCCTGTCCCAAATATAATCCTATTCTATATACAATCAGTTGTTCTTATACAAGTGAAGTAGGACTTCATTTACATTTCTTTAGTAGATTTACCATTAGTTCTTAGATGACATATTTTAACATACCATTTTGCTATAGTCTTTTTTTCCCTAAACATTGTGTTTATATTGATTTATATTTCTGCAAGAATATATATTTGATGGTCTTTTTTTACATAAAAACTAGTTTTCAGTTTTCACAACAGTGGAGAATCGATGTCTGAGTAATATTCAATTTCTGTTTTGGTACAAATTAAAGGGTATCCAAATCTGAATATGGACCCACTCATACATGGTGATCTTACACAAAAAAGAAATTGAGCCCATCTGTATAAATTGATTACACAAAAAACCATTGTAGTGGTTGCTGTTCCTGAAGGGCTCCATTTGGCAGTTACCTTAACGTAAGTTGGCCTGTGTTGGTTATCATTTAAAATTTTATTTGGTTTTACTAGTTATTCAAAGGTTCCAAAATTTATCTCTGTCTATTCATCTTTAGTGACAATTAATTGACCTTAGTAGTGGTCATACCTTCAGTATAGCACTATGCTTTATATTTTATAGTTTAAGCATTATACAAATATCGGCAACTAGAATTCCCATCCTATGAGTTTGTGCAATTGACTATATGGGTTTTATATTCGTATGTCACTTTCCAACTATATTGGTATGCATTTCTTCAAAAAAAATTTCAATCTTTGTTCTTAATGTTGATGAGTTTAATAATCTTGCACAGGTGATTGGAAGAATCATGTCTAGTTGGAAAGCTCTAGTTGATGAGAAAGCTCTAGTTCTCTAGAATTCCAAGAATTAAGGTTTTTAACATGAGTAAATCTTACCCTTTTCTCATCATGTTTTGATGATTGTTTATTATTTTAATGAAGTTGTTTGATTGTCTAGAGTGATGTTTTTGCTTTTAAAAGGTTCTTTTTAACCTATAGTCTTGCTTTCTGGGTTTAACCATTTTCAAAATTAGTATTAAAGTAGAATATTGGGCTGCATTTCTGCATTATTATTAATTATAGGAGATGCTTACTTCTTTTCCACCTTAATTTTTTCCAGGAGGATGTGTCGTCTGCTTATGTGTGTGCATCTAGTTATATAATGCCAATGAATGGTATACATTTCAGGTACTTTTGTGGTTTTTTCCCACCTTTATTTCTCTTTAGATATAAGTTGCTACTTAGGAATTGGTAGTTTTATATTATGGACATCCTTGGTGGAATTTCCTTTTGACTTTGCTTAATTGTGACTTGTTTATTAGTTCGTCTTTGATATTATACTATTCTTTCCTGTAGATTCATATATTTTAGGGTTGACCATTAGTTTTACTTGGTTCCTCTTTGATAAATGTAGAGATATGGTGTATTAAATTTGCTACTCTTTCTCTGTGAATGATAGAGATACTTTGAGGTGTAAAAGTAGTGTTAAGTAGTATCAAAAAGCTGTTTGAGAATTTATTAGGTTGTTGTCATAGTTTAATGTTGAATCTTGCTGGTTTTGGGGATTTCTGGAACTTGATGGGCTATTTGATTTATGAATTTATTGATGTTTCTAGTAAATGGTGTTTTATTTTTTTGAACAAATAGTAAATGGTGTTTTAGAATACTTCAAATCTGGAAGTAGAGTGTTGGTGCTATGTATGATTTATGAATTTCGGGTGACTATTGGTGCTGTATATGTGGCACATTTAATGAATATCATATTAAAAAAAATGTACCTTTGCATGCGCTTTAAGCGCATGTACAGGTATATCATATACATGAGGGGATCCCTCTACATGCGCTTTAAGCGCATGTACAGGGGGTACCTCTACATGCGCTTAAAGCGCATGTACAGGGGGTACCTCTACATGCGCTTAAAGCGCATGTGGAGGGACCACTACCACAAATTACCCCATTTACATGCGCTTATTTTGGCCTCTACATCCGCTTATAAAGCGCATGTAGAGGGGGGCGCTGGTAAAGGCTCTACATGCGCTTTTTAAAAGCGTATGTAGAGGGGGGCTCTACATGCGCTTAAAGCGCATGTAGAGGTACCTACCTCTACATGCGCTTTAAGCGCATGTACATCTACATGCGCTTAAAGAGCATGTAGATGTGCCTCTACATGCGCTTAAAGCGCATGTACAGCTATATATATTTTTTTTAATATATTCTTTTACATTAAGAAACCAATCTGCTTTGTAATATCTAATGCAAAGATGGAATCTTAAGCTCAATATATAGATACATATATACTCCAAATCTTAAGCTCAATATATACTTCAAATCTTCTTACGCTCATTGATGTTAAAATCATAAGCTCAATATATACTTCATTCTATGATTTGGCACCTTTACATTATTGATAGATATTGCATTCAAGATTGATGGTACACATTATAAACACACAGCAATGATACTTAGATAATTTTGGAAGCCAACTTAGCACCCTAGCAAATCAATCTCAAAGCATTATGCAAGATACTTTTATATAACATGTATTTATTATGATTCACAATGTCCACCTGTAACATTGTGTTACTAATTCCCTAATTAACCAATATTATCTATTTCAATTCATTAATCTCTTTTTATATATTATCCATGATAGAAAAGAATAAACTAATACAACACAGCTGCTATCATGGATAATTTATTGCTAACCATGTTAGAAAGGATTTGCCTAACATGGTTATTAAACAAAACTAAATATTATTTAACAATACATAAGTATATATACATGCGGAAACGAATGCAGGCCTATACAAATTGGCAGTATACAAATCTAAATAAACTATATAACTTCTACTACCTAATTCCCTTTCCTGCTTTTTGCGTCAGTGCATGAATACCTGCAAAAATATCAGTAATCGTGGGATGAGACAATTTGTCCCAGTAATCACCGCTTAACTCACTATAACAGTGAGATGTGCGGTAGCGAGGGCGTCTAAAGGGTACCACAGTTTTAAAATCAATAATGTATATATATATATATATATATATATATATATATATATATATATATATATATATATATTCCTCATTTCCTTTCATCCATCACTTAAATCCTTCTGTCACGTCTCAATCAACTCAAATTCATCATCTCTACTTCCCATGTATCACTCAGCATCCCTCAGTCAATTCCACACTAACTAAATTTCATCTTTCCATACTCCAATCAAATGATACTACCACAACAGCCCTCACACTCACCTAAAGATGCATTGTGCCACCACGGTGCATTCAAGCATCTATTCTTCACTATATGATTTGACACTGTGTCCCTCTCCATAATGAGGGGACAATTTCCTTCTCTGGCAATCTCCAGAGAGGGAACCCCAATTCTGTTTTCCATTACAGAACGGGAACGGTTGGGCTCTCCACTGCCAAACAACCGTAGGGGCGGTTGGGCTCTTCAATGCCAAACAACCGTAGGTCACTTCTCTCAATAAGTCGACCTATGAACCCCGATCCAATCAATTCTAAAAAGGATCCTCGGTACAAATAACTGTCGATTGGCCTATCGACAGTTATCATCGCACGATGGCACGTATGTATATCAGTGTCATGCAAACCTCACAATAAGCTATCAATATCACTTCCACAATATTCAATATCTCAATCACAATTTCCATCAATTTCTCAATTTCATCCAATATCTCCATCACAACAATTCCACTCCTTCCATCAAACTAAATATCACTATCCCTGACAATATACTATACACATCTCTCTCACCAGTATCTGAACATTATACCTATACTCATTCACACCATTCAAGGTCAGTAACCATCACCAATCAGCATAATCAGCATAATATATAGATAATGAGTCAAATTCCTTTATACGAAAATATTCGCGTTTAAAAGGCACCCGATAGCCTATTTCATATAAAAATAGCTTTTCAAAGATAATATATATATATAGAGGGTGAGAAAGGATTTAAGAAAATCCCAACTAACATCACCCTCAATGTTATAGTAAGGTTAAGTGTGATTACCTGTCGCCCTTTAGCAATTTACGAAATTTCTCAACCTTTCTTGATGCCGCGAAAGCCTACCTCCATCTACTCCTATAATAATATAGAGCAAAATGATAAATTAATATCATTTCTACTTTATAGTACTTCAACGTCTCTCTCTCGTATTCCTTATTACTACCCAATCTCATTCTTCTTTTACATTCTCTTATGAAATATTTTCATTATTGTTTAGACTAAGTATCTTTAACCATAACAATCAAAATCAAGTAGTTATTATAAAGCAAACCAACGATGACTAAAATCCAACAACCAACATAAGGAATCATAAATCAAAGCAATCCACATCCAAGGCAATCAAAAGAAAACAAAAACATTGTATCTACAATACACGATTTCATACGAATCATACACACAAGTTTCCAAATCAAAACCATCACCATTCGTAAAGATCAAATATCATTTTCCACTTCCAATCCCAAAGCTTTAAATCATCAATTGTCAACACTAAGAATTACCTAATAACATCAAACCTGGAAATATCTTAGATTAAATTTCTGCATTAAGGGGCAGCCATGACACTCATGTTGAATTTAGAGTCCAAGAAATCATTCAGCCAAGTATGCAACATTAACACATTATTGTACATTATTTAAACCCCTTAATTAGCCAAATATGGTTCAAATTAGCATACACTTGATGTAAGACAACGCACAATCAACACAACAGAGGCAAATACCCAATATCCAAATCAGATTTCATACACACAAGTATCTTAAACATTTTGTAGGCACAATTCATTACGCATATGATTGCAAAGGATAAACCCTCTCTTTACTCATTAATATGCCTCTTGAGTCATTCACAAAACAGAAGCTATAACACTAAGAATAGCAGTGAAACAGTGAAGGAAAGGAAATGTCAGCTAATCCATCAACTTAATGAAAATCATAAATGTAACTTTACACCTTCATTAGAAAAGTATTTGTATCACACACCATTTCCAGCCACGCAGTAAGACAGAGAAATTTGGACTTCCCAATTAAAAAAATCAACAAGTTCAACCAAATACACACATGCACAATAATAGGTACCTCAAGTAATCACATATACAATCAACACATACCACCATGACATACTCATGAACTTCAATAACCTATCATGATTAAAATTACTCCTGTAGAGTTCTTAACTTCTAAATGACCTTTAATATAATTAACCTTAATCTTGCATTACCATTTAAATTAAGAGTTAATCATCAAGTTGAAGAGTAATTTTGCAAACAAGCATTGATAGCCAAAACAGAACATCCCAAAACATAGCAAGAAAGTATTGCTTCTCACGCACACATACAAAAAAATCAACTTCCACAACATTCCTTCCTTTAATACAACCGCATCCCCATGAGTTATTTTCATTCATTACAACCACACAACGGAATTGTCGGAACAGAAAAATGAAGAACTTCCATTAAATCTATTTGGTCCATATAGGAGCAATAATACAAGTTTTTAACACCATTTCACTGCACACATGCAACCACAACATCTCCATATTCAATTAAACCATAACTTATAATAAAATCATATTAACCCAAGCTTTCACATTTATATCACACATAAGGCTAATTTCATAATAGAAAATAATGCCTTGTTTACAATTTTAAGCCCCAAAAATCACCACCATACACTAATACTTGTGACAAGTCAAAGCATAAATCCAATGGGAAGATAGAACAATAAGTTTTTCAATTGGAAAAATACATCTAGCAGAAACACACAAGCATATACAGCCCTGCACACACACACAGGGCTGAGCAGAGAAAAAGAATCGGATTCCATGAGCCACACAACAGCAGAACCATCAGACATGCACTACAATAACTCATCTTTAATAAAGTTTGTATCTTGGTAAATGTTAGGGAATTGTTAAACCAGAATTCGGACATCCCTCTCAACTCTCATAGAAATCACAAAACAGAGTATAAATCCCATAAAAAGCTCACCCTACGCTCCCGCCGGTCTGATCTAAGCTCGCCGTCGCCGGAGATACTGCCGGAAAACGGTATTGTGGTGGTGGCTAAACTGAAAATGAATGGGAAATGAAAGCCAACACAGAAAAGAAACACAAACAGCGAAAAACAAGCCAAGGCCGGATCTTTACCTTATCCCCGCCGTCGTCCGCCGCTGTTCGTTGCCGTCCGAGCTCGCCGACGCCGAAGAAGAAGAAGAACGATGGTGGAGAGAGGAGAAAACAAAGAGAGGAAATGGGAAGTGGGTTTGGGGTTGTTTGAGAGGGAGGGCCAGCCGCACCGTCAACGGCTAGCTCCGCCATCTTGGCCGTCCTGAGCGACGGATAATGAAGGGTAGGGGAAGGGCATCGAGAGGTTTGGAAGGGCGGAGGGAGTTTGAAAATGAAGAAGGAGAAGGATGGAGGGAGATCGGGTGGTTGAAGAAGGAAGGGAGCTGGCGCCGCCGCGCCTTAGGCCGCCGCCCGTCGCCGGATTCAGAGGGAGAAGACGAAGAAGAAGGCGGAGGGAGGAGGGCGACACGCGGGTGAGAAGGAAGAGGGAGTCCGGATTTTATAGTAAAGGGGGGAGGGGCGCGTTTGGTTTGCTGAAATAAAGGGGTTCTCTGATGATTTGTAGCCCAAACTTGCCATAGTGTACTCTTTTAATTCTAAAACCATTTAAACCAGCCTCCAATCTTTTTAAACTTCAAAATATTTTTAGCTTTACCACTCCCTCATATTTCAAACTCTTCATTTCTTAATTAATTATATGCACATTAATTACTCAAAATTTCCAAAAATATCCCAAAAATTCCTAAAAATTCCAAAATTCCTAATTTCTCCATTTATCATTTCCCAAAACACTCTTTAATCCTGTATTAAATTTTCAGGATGTTAGAATTCTCCTCCTCTAAAATAATTTCGTCCTCGAAATTAAGGAAAGAAGTGCTTATTAGGTACAGAAAAGAATGAAGCATTTAAGCTTTTAGAGATATTAGTTTGTATGATAAACTTTAACAATGAGCCCATTAATAGGCATGTAATTTTGTATTTGAATGATTATTGTTGCAGAAAGCACTAGTGTTGAGATTAGTGTAAAGCTTGATAATCATATTTATCACAATATGACAATGATGGAAGAGAAGAAGATCAATATGGTTGAGGTTCTCAAAGATGCCAAGAACTCTCAAGCCGTATTATAAGAAGATTGGGCACTAAGAAGAGCCTAAGCTTTATAGAGGAGAATAATATAGAAGAGAAAATTGATAAGCTTGCATCTATATAATTTTATTTTGAAGCTGAGAGATAAGGTCGTTTTGAAGTTACTTCTATACCAATAACTATTTCAATGCAAAGACCCCACTGCTCACTTATTAACAAACAACAAGCAATAATAACAAATAATGTCAAAGACATATACTCATCTATCATTAGTTACACTTCCAGTCTGACATATTACACCCTATTAGTTTCTTTATCTGTCTTGCTAAACTATAAGCACAACTATACCATTATTCCACCACCAACACATTCTATATCCATACCTAATTCAAACCATAACCTTATTCATATCATAAACAAGTCCTAAACACCCCAAAACTCAATTTCTAAATATTCCTAGTCATATGTCTCTTAATTCAACATTAAACTCATTTTACATTCTAAAGTCCACAATTTACAACCAACTCCTAATCCTCAAAATCAAAGATTTTTCTAATAGAATGCAATTCATAAATGTTCACATTAACATAATCACACCTACATCCCATAAGAGACTTTAAGATCGAATCCTCAACATACAAAAATTTGATAACTTAAATCCATTACAACAATCCTTCATCTTCTAAATCACTTCCCAAACCAAAATTTCATATGGCCTTAACTATCCTTCAAGCTCTTAACCCCAATATACACTTTGTCAAAATTATTGTCACAAAATTCTCTCATCCATGGCAGAATCCAATTCGGATAGAGGAAAGAAATAAGAAAAAGAAGTCAGGATTTGCAAAATCGATTCTGATTTCACACAATCCAACCTGTAGCACCATAATATCATTCAATTTTATACTCGACATATAACAAGATTACTTCACCAATATAATTTCTCATTTGTTCCCTAATGCATTCAGACCCTGCAAGATTTAATTCCCATGAATTCCTAGCCCAACAGAGATTTTACACACATGTACTACCATATATTATCTATAAACATGACTTAAATATGCAACATAAATTCCAACTATCAGCCATATACATGTCATACCAAAGGACTAATCTCATATTGAACATAAAAACTTGCATTTTCTAGACACAATGATCAAAAATCATATTTGCAAAAACAGGGTTCCGATAGCAAAATCTTAGAATCATGGTTGAATGCAAACTACAATCCAAAACAGCCAATGAAAACCCTTAGATCAATAATTCGATGTATGAAGAAAGAGAGAACAAACACCATTATAACTTCCAATACACAACTTGTATTCTATAATCAAAATCCTAATACTATTAAACACATAAAACCAAGAATATATATATCAAAAATCTAGCAATTGATGTCATCAAATCAGAATTTCTACTCAACAATCTTTCAAATTAGTTCCTATAACTTGTTCATATAATTAGATAATTCATTTATACTATCCAAGCATTTGTTTTATATAAACAAAATAAATAAATAAATTATGCACTACCTTAACAATTTCAACAATTTACTTCTTTCAACCTTAATGACCAATATAGCGACAAAACTCACTTAAAATCTGCTTACAATAATTTGGTTTAACTCACTTCTAAACATGTGATTAATATCTAAAGATGCTTCTAGAACAATCTAAACTCCAAAACAAAACCAAAAATTTAAGCTTTCTTACTCAACATTCCTAAATGAACAGAAATTTCTATTATATCTAGTTGAAAGTTAGCATGAATACAAAGTTCATGCTTTCACCACCAACTCAAATATGTATATAAGAACAATAGATACTTCAATCTATCCCTGAAATAAAAGCACTAATACAATCAACTATTTTAATATCATTCATAGTCCTCCCTTCAATCAAACTTGATTCATTAATCAAGCCAAACCAGCGGCTAACAACCAATTATCACAAAATCAAAGATTACCATAAAAACATTCCACAAAACATGCAGCTCAGCTTACCAATTATGACGATTTACAACTAATTGAAATCGTAAAATACACTTAAACAATAATCAATCTATAGTTTTACAATTGTCTTGTCCAGTCATATAAACAAATTTTGAAACAGGACTTACCTATAAACAAACATTTACCATCTGTGCATTTAGTAATGGTTAAATACTAAGTGATATATAGTCACACAACAATGAAAATCAATAGCATACCTCATGTTAGAGCTCATAAAACAATAATTTCAAGATAATCTTATTTCAAATAATCATAAGTGAAATTTATCAATAAATCAAAAAGGTTAACAAACAACAAAACAAGGAACAAGGCAAACAATTCATTTCCATTTTTCATCCATGATTTACTTGTCATTTTCAAATTACCTTACTCCCTTACCCAATAAGGTCTCTCATGATGCCTCGACTATGATTATGGCCGGCACATAACTATACTCGAGACCCCAGAGAAGCATCCTTATTTCGTTATTTTTCCTAAATTCTTATACATATCAACATTATTTCGTTATTCTTTCTATGTTCATCTCAATCTCTCCACATTACCTATTCAATTTCTCTTATCACTCTCTCCCCACCACGGGATGAGCGATATTCCTCTCAAAAAGGCCAGATATTCATGCACAGAAGGAAAGGAATACTAAGAATGTATATTGCCAATCTATATGCAATGCAGCACAGTCCAGGGTTATCGTATACCAAATACTGATAACCAAGTTGTAACATTGTGTTACTAATTCCCTAATTAACCAATATTATCTATTTCAATTCATTAATCTCTTTTTATATATTATCCATGATAGAAAAGAATAAACTAATACAACACAGCTGCTATCATGGATAATTTATTGCTAACCATGTTAGAAAGGATTTGTCTAACATGGTTATTAAACAAAACTAAATATTATTTAACAATACATAAGTATATATACATGCGGAAACGAATGCAGGCCTATACAAATTGGCAGTATACAAATCTAAATAAACTATATAACTTCTACTACCTAATTCCCTTTCCTGCTTTTTGCGTCAGTGCATGAATACCTGCAAAAATATCAGTAATCGTGGGATGAGACAATTTGTCCCAGTAATCACCGCTTAACTCACTATAACAGTGAGATGTGCGGTAGCGAGGGCGTCTAAAGGGTACCACAGTTTTAAAATCAATAATGTATATATATATATATATATATATATATATATATATATATATATATATATATATATATATATATATATATATATATATTCCTCATTTCCTTTCATCCATCACTTAAATCCTTCTGTCACGTCTCAATCAACTCAAATTCATCATCTCTACTTCCCATGTATCACTCAGCATCCCTCAGTCAATTCCACACTAACTAAATTTCATCTTTCCATACTCCAATCAAATGATACTACCACAACAGCCCTCACACTCACCTAAAGATGCATTGTGCCACCACGGTGCATTCAAGCATCTATTCTTCACTATATGATTTGACACTGTGTCCCTCTCCATAATGAGAGGGAACCCCAATTCTGTTTTCCATTACAGAACGGGAACGGTTGGGCTCTCCACTGCCAAACAACCGTAGGGGCGGTTGGGCTCTTCAATGCCAAACAACCGTAGGTCACTTCTCTCAATAAGTCGACCTATGAACCTCGATCCAATCAATTCTAAAAAGGATCCTCGGTACAAATAACTGTCGATTGGCCTATCGACAGTTATCATCGCGCGATGGTACGTATGTATATCAGTGTCATGCAAACCTCACAATAACCTATCAATATCACTTCCACAATATTCAATATCTCAATCACAATTTCCATCAATTTCTCAATTTCATCCAATATCTCCATCACAACAATTCTACTCCTTCCATCAAACTAAATATCACTATCCCTGACAATATACTATACACATCTCTCTCACCAGTATCTGAACATTATACCTATACTCATTCACACCATTCAAGGTCAGTAACCACCACCAATCAGCATAATCAGCATAATATATAGATAATG
The DNA here is from genome assembly GCA_029929735.1 of Mimosa pudica. Taxonomy (NCBI): domain Eukaryota; kingdom Viridiplantae; phylum Streptophyta; class Magnoliopsida; order Fabales; family Fabaceae; genus Mimosa; species Mimosa pudica. The sequence continues at coordinate 1,013,562 of JAKELP010000039.1, read as the reverse complement.
AGTCAAATTCCTTTATACGAAAATATTCGCGTTTAAAAGGCACCCGATAGCCTATTTCATATAAAAATAGCTTTTCAAAGATAATATATATATATAGAGGGTGAGAAAGGATTTAAGAAAATCCCAACTAACATCACCCTCAATGTTATAGTAAGGTTAAGTGTGATTACCTGTCGCCCTTTAGCAATTTACGAAATTTCTCAACCTTTCTTGATGCCGCGAAAGCCTACCTCCATCTACTCCTATAATAATATAGAGCAAAATGATAAATTAATATCATTTCTACTTTATAGTACTTCAACAGTACTTCAACGTCTCTCTCTCGTATTCCTTATTACTACCCAATCTCATTCTTCTTTTACATTCTCTTATGAAATATTTTCATTATTGTTTAGACTAAGTATCTTTAACCATAACAATCAAAATCAAGTAGTTATTATAAAGCAAACCAACGATGACTAAAATCCAACAACCAACATAAGGAATCATAAATCAAAGCAATCCACATCCAAGGCAATCAAAAGAAAACAAAAACATTGTATCTACAATACACGATTTCATACGAATCATACACACAAGTTTCCAAATCAAAACCATCACCATTCGTAAAGATCAAATATCATTTTCCACTTCCAATCCCAAAGCTTTAAATCATCAATTGTCAACACTAAGAATTACCTAATAACATCAAACCTGGAAATATCTTAGATTAAATTTCTGCATTAAGGGGCAGCCATGACACTCATGTTGAATTTAGAGTCCAAGAAATCATTCAGCCAAGTATGCAACATTAACACATTATTGTACATTATTTAAACCCCTTAATTAGCCAAATATGGTTCAAATTAGCATACACTTGATGTAAGACAACGCACAATCAACACAACAGAGGCAAATACCCAATATCCAAATCAGATTTCATACACACAAGTATCTTAAACATTTTGTAGGCACAATTCATTACGCATATGATTGCAAAGGATAAACCCTCTCTTTACTCATTAATATGCCTCTTGAGTCATTCACAAAACAGAAGCTATAACACTAAGAATAGCAGTGAAACAGTGAAGGAAAGGAAATGTCAGCTAATCCATCAACTTAATGAAAATCATAAATGTAACTTTACACCTTCATTAGAAAAGTATTTGTATCACACACCATTTCCAGCCACGCAGTAAGACAGAGAAATTTGGACTTCCCAATTAAAAAAATCAACAAGTTCAACCAAATACACACATGCACAATAATAGGAACCTCAAGTAATCACATATACAATCAACACATACCACCATGACATACTCATGAACTTCAATAACCTATCATGATTAAAATTACTCCTGTAGAGTTCTTAACTTCTAAATGACCTTTAATATAATTAACCTTAATCTTGCATTACCATTTAAATTAAGAGTTAATCATCAAGTTGAAGAGTAATTTTGCAAACAAGCATTGATAGCCAAAACAGAACATCCCAAAACATAGCAAGAAAGTATTGCTTCTCACGCACACATACAAAAAAATCAACTTCCACAACATTCCTTCCTTTAATACAACCGCATCCCCATGAGTTATTTTCATTCATTACAACCACACAACGGAATTGTCGGAACAGAAAAATGAAGAACTTCCATTAAATCTATTTGGTCCATATAGGAGCAATAATACAAGTTTTTAACACCATTTCACTGCACACATGCAACCACAACATCTCCATATTCAATTAAACCATAACTTATAATAAAATCATATTAACCCAAGCTTTCACATTTATATCACACATAAGGCTAATTTCATAATAGAAAATAATGCCTTGTTTACAATTTTAAGCCCCAAAAATCACCACCATACACTAATACTTGTGACAAGTCAAAGCATAAATCCAATGGGAAGATAGAACAATAAGTTTTTCAATTGGAAAAATACATCTAGCAGAAACACACAAGCATATACAGCCCTGCACACACACACAGGGCTGAGCAGAGAAAAAGAATCGGATTCCATGAGCCACACAACAGCAGAACCATCAGACATGCACTACAATAACTCATCTTTAATAAAGTTTGTATCTTGGTAAATGTTAGGGAATTGTTAAACCAGAATTCGGACATCCCTCTCAACTCTCATAGAAATCACAAAACAGAGTATAAATCCCATAAAAAGCTCACCCTACGCTCCCGCCGGTCTGATCTAAGCTCGTCGTCGCCGGAGATACTGCCGGAAAACGGTATTGTGGTGGTGGCTAAACTGAAAATGAATGGGAAATGAAAGCCAACACAGAAAAGAAACACAAACAGCGAAAAACAAGCCAAGGCCGGATCTTTACCTTATCCCCGCCGTCGTCCGCCGCTGTTCGTTGCCGTCCGAGCTCGCCGACGCCGAAGAAGAAGAAGAACGATGGTGGAGAGAGGAGAAAACAAAGAGAGGAAATGGGAAGTGGGTTTGGGGTTGTTTGCGAGGGAGGGCCAGCCGCACCGTCAACGGCTAGCTCCGCCATCTTGGCCGTCCTGAGCGACGGATAATGAAGGGTAGGGGAAGGGCATCGAGAGGTTTGGAAGGGCGGAGGGAGTTTGAAAATGAAGAAGGAGAAGGATGGAGGGAGATCGGGTGGTTGAAGAAGGAAGGGAGCTGGCGCCGCCGCGCCTTAGGCCGCCGCCCGTCGCCGGATTCAGAGGGAGAAGACGAAGAAGAAGGCGGAGGGAGGAGGGCGACGTGCGGGTGAGAAGGAGGAGGGAGTCCGGTTTTTATAGTAAAGGGGGGAGGGCGCGTTTGGTTTGCTGAAATAAAGGGGTTCTCTGATGATTTGTAGCCCAAACTTGTCATAGTGTACTCTTTTAATTCTAAAACCATTTAAACCAGCCTCCAATCTTTTTAAACTTCAAAATATTTTTAGCTTTACCACTCCCTCATATTTCAAACTCTTCATTTCTTAATTAATTATATGCACATTAATTACTCAAAATTTCCAAAAATATCCCAAAAATTCCTAAAAATTCCAAAATTCCTAATTTCTCCATTTATCATTTCCCAAAACACTCTTTAATCCTGTATTAAATTTTCAGGATGTTACACCACCATTAAATCAGAGACAAATCAGCGAATTTCAAACCAACCATGACAGCAACCAATACTGAAAATCAATCACAAAATCATAGCAAACAGCCCCAAAAATCACTAATCACATGCACAACCAATAACATACATACACAACTTATACATTCTCAATATTCATGCTTTGGGAAATAGTCATAGGCTTTAATATAAAATTTAAATCACACAAGTTCCTAGCACTTAAACCTATAATCCAAACACAAATCAAACATGCAAAGTCATTTTACAACTTAAATGAACATACACATTAGCAAGTTTAAAGCCAAAGTCCCTTTGAACCTAAATCCTAAAACCCCATTTCGGCCTCCCCTCTCTTCTCACGAAAAACAAAGGGAAAAGTGTCTAGAAAATAAAAGGAATGTTACCCAAAACTGATTTCCTTGATGCAGGTCAAATCGGAGTCTTGCTCTGCCTTAAATCGTCGTTCGTCGCCGCTGCAACACCCAAAAAAAATTGCATACTTAATTCAGTTTTCACTTCCCAAAAGCAAGCTCAAAACTGCACTTTCTACATTTATCTTAGCATTCAAACATAGAATTTTTAGTCATACCTTGAACAAACAGCTTGAGGTATAATCTGCGTGACCAATGTAAAGTACCTTATTAGTCACTTTAAGCTGATCATGTTCATTATAAAATGACTCATAATAACTCACCTCGCCAAACATTAGTATCAGGGTTACTGACATAAGAATGGCCCCCCAAGCTGACACTAAACTATCAAGAAAAATCGGAAGAGCCTGTGAAAATTGAAAAAAAAGAGCTTTTATTCTGGACTTAAGAGTCATGGAGTCAAGTAAAATATGTAGGGATGGTAGTTTGTAGCAGTACTTCCATTGCTGCTGCATTGCTTATCAGAAGTGTGCATAGCAGTAAATGTTGTCTTTTCACAACTGGCAATATTTTTGCTGTTTCAAGAGAATATGTTTTCCATGAATTAATTTACCACAATCCCATGTATCATCCTTAAGCTTAATCTCAATCTCTGAATAATTCAAAACACTTACCAGCATGTTTACGATCAGCAGGTGAGCCAGACTTGGCAAGAACCTCAAGCTCCACAAGGCTCAGTGACATAAGGCCTAGAGTTAATCCAGACATGAGCCCAGCAAAAAGCACCAACACTATCACAATAATGATGCGTATGAAGAAGCCTGTTTCGCAGCATGTGTACTCCACTGCCATTCAATTGTTCAACCCTTACTCTGCCTTCACCAAGACAAACAAGCTCTGATAAGAACGTGCAAAGTCATTTTACAACTTTAATGAACATACACATTAGCAAGTTTAAAGCCAAAGTCCCTTTGAACCTAAATCCTAAAACCCCATTTGGGTCTCCCCTCTCTTCTCACGAAAATCAAAGGGAAATGTGTCTAGAAAAGAAAAAGAATGTTACCCAAAACTGATTTCCTTGATCCAGGAAAAATTGCAAATACTGCTCAACTTGACATATGTGACCATTCACAATAAATCATTCTTCATTCTCTCAGCACATGAAAATCCACATATTGGTTCAATCTTACTCTTTTTAATTTAGCTTTGACTTTGTTAAAAGTTCCAATAATCATGCAGTGATTTAAACATGTAAATAACAACAACCCTCTCATCTTTCACCATTTCAAAACACTTCAAGAATCATCAAACTTACAAGATTCGACTTACAACCATAGTCACAGCCTCAATCTTTTGTATATCAACTATAATCAATAATTACTTACAGCCAAGACCAATATCCCCACCAAAACAGAGAAGTGAAAAGGATTAAAATGTTGGAACACATAGAACCTTCAAAATTTTCATACATACAATTGTAAGGACCATTTATATTATACTTCACATAACATTTGAGCATTATTTTGCATTGATTCATGTAAGAAATACAGGAGCAAGTTCGATGAACAGTAACACGCAAAGGAAAACCAAGGAGATTTGACCAACAACAGTTCATATAACTCAAATTTCGGAAGGGAAACTATGCATCTAAGTTCAACCTTTCGTTTAATCAGTTTAAATCACCCAAACTCAAACACCCACTTGAAACCCTAACTCTCAACCGGTGCAGATCGCAGAAACTAAGGTAAGAAGAGTGTGCAAAAATGCTTACAGTGAGAGAAAAAGGACCACCCGCCGCCGGCCGCCGCGTCGCCCGCCGGTAATCGGCCACCACCAAGGGTAGGGCGGAAAAAGAAACCAGAAAAGAAAGAGAACAATGAGAAATACTTAAATATGGAAGCATAGCCCAAGAAATACTAAAAAGGCTGAAGCTTTTACCCATTTTCCGCCTCTTCTTCGCCGGAAAAACGCTTCCTCGCCATTACCCGCCGTCGCTCAGCTCTCCTCTCTCTCTCTCTCTCGCAACACACACACAGACGCGTGAAGATTTGGGGAGGGGAGACGCACACTGCTTGCCAGAGCCGGAGGAGCCGATGGAGAAAATAAGAGACAGAGAAAAGAGGGAGGTGTCGGGTTTGTTGGGTGAGGATGAAGGGAGAGAAGGGAGAGAAGGACGAGTAAGGTGAGTGGGTGTGTCTGAGATAGGGCAAGTTCAGCTTTTATATTAAGTTGGAGCCTTTACATGCGCTTTAAGCGCATGTATTGACTTTCCTTTGTTATTTTAATATTTTATGGCTTATACATGCGTTTAAAGCGCATGTAAAGACCAATGTCCATTTAATTATATGGATATTCATATGATTTGGTGCTTTTCAACTAAATTGTTTCAATACTTCATCTCAAAATGCTCAAATCTTGTGCTTGACAATGTTATAGTGAATTCTATTGAAGAACAAGCCTTTACATGCGCTTCAAGCGCATGTAGAGGCTCTACATGCGCTTAAAGCGCATGTAGAGGTAGAAACACCCTTTACATGCGCTTTAAGCGCATGTAGAGGCTCTACATGCGCTTAAAGCGCATGTAAAGGGTGTTTCACCAATTCCATAGCACCCAAAAGTGGTAATGGAACCTTGAAACACTAAGTCCACAAGCAGGGACACCTTATGAGGTCTGAGGAGGACCTCTTATGCATGACTCCATGTTTTGCACTTCAGTAATGCCTTTACATGCGCTTAAAGCGCATGTAAAGGGTGTTTCACCATTTCCATAGCACCCAAAAGTGGTAATGGAGCCTTGAAACACTAAGTCCACAAGCAGGGACACCTTATGAGGTCTGAGGAGGACCTCTTATGCATGACTCCATGCTTTGCACTTCAGTAGTGCCTTTACATGCGCTTAAAGCGCATGTAAAGGGTGTTTCACCATTTCCATAGCACCCAAAAGTGGTAATGGAGCCTTGAAATACTAATTCCACAAGCAGGAACACCTTATGAGGTCTGAGGAGGATCTCTTATGCATGACTCCATGTTTTGCACTTCAGTAGTGCCTTTACATGCGCTTAAAGCGCATGTAAAGGGTGTTTGTGCCTTTACATGCGCTTAAAGCGCATGTAAAGGGTGTTTGCATATAATTTTGAGCTCTTCACCTAAGTTCATTTTATATTTTATCTATAAATACTTAAATCCTTTTCTAGTCATTGTTTTAGTGAATTTTAATTGATGCACATTTCTATACATGCGCTTAAAGCGCATGTAGAGATAAGGCCTCTACATGCGCTTTAAGCGCATGTATAGATTCTTACCTGTACATGCGCTTAAAGCGCATGTAAAGGACCCTCTATACATGCGTTTCTTCTAAGCGCATGTAAAGGTGCGCTGGTAGAGGGACAATTTGTAGTAGTGGACCCCCTCTACATGCGCTTTTATAAGCGCATGTAGAGCCTTTACCAGCGCCCCCCTCTACATGCGCTTATAAAGCGCATGTAGAGGCCCAAAATAAGCGCATGTAAAAGGGGTAATTTGTGGTAGTGTTAATTTGTGAAAGAGAAATAACTATAATTATTATTTGATATTGTTATAGTAATAAGTGTGAAAAATGATATATGAAATCAAATACCAAAAGTCATAATTGAGTTTGCATTGGAGATAAGCGATGCTATAGGAGACCTTTCCCACTATAATTTATTGACCAGGTTTGGAGAATTTTATGACTTATTTTTCAATGGCTTATGATTGATAAAAGTTCAATTTTATTATTGAATTCTCCAACAATTCTACCCATACTACTTTCATATGAATTTCTTGCATTTGAATATTTATGATTTCTTTTTACCTTATTGTTTAAGGGCATGAAAATTATTTGTTAATATGACTCATTGACAATGAAAATAGAAATTAGTTGTTATCAAGAATGTTATATTTTATTGATAAAAATAATTAAATGGTTTTGAATAATACTATTGTAAGTTCTATACATTTTATCATGATGTTGATATGAATATTAGATTAAATTGATTTTATGTGAAATTTTGTTGAGTAAAAGTTATATGATTAAATCAAACTTGTGTAACACATTGTTAAGATATTTCATAATCAAAATGTTCTATGATTATGATTATCTCATATTGTAATTGAGTAAAAACAATTATTTGATTTATGCAAAAACTCACTAAGAAAGTTGGTGGTGATATTGATTTATGTGATAAAAGTAGAATTTATGGGTGCTTAATAGAAACATGGGTATTTAATTAGATTGAAAAAAAATTGAAAATTTCTTATAGTCATTGATTCTTTATTTATTTATTTTAATAATTTGTTTTTGAGTTTCTATTGAATTAATATTATTTATTTTATGATAACCCCCCATTTTTGTGATCATTATGGGTTTTCATTAGATCTCTTCATATTTCTTTACATAGAGAAAACTTTTGAACAATTCATACTTTAACCATCATATGAAGCAATTGAAGAGAATTATTGGTAATGAAATATAGATGAATGCAATAATTTCATGTAGTTCTTGGATAATTCTTGATGAAAATCAAGACTCATATTTTGATACTAGGACTTTAGTCCATATGCATAAGAAAAAAGAAAAAGAACTTTGGTTCATCCAGACTTTGAAAGAGAAATAAAAATTTCAATTGGATTGAAATCCAAATTTGTATGTGAGTAAGTAAATTTGTTATCTTCCACATGAAATGTTGGTTATTATATTACTAAAGTTGTCTTTGAATTATATGAATATGTTGTTTATCGGTATGACTACTCACACTTGAGGGGGAGATTATTGGAGTATAAGTGTGAGTTAAATGTTCAACACGCACATTGTCAAATCTCCCAAAATATGGAACAATAGATGTCATATACTATGATACTCTATAATATGAAAGTTGAAAAGTTCAATGTTGGTTAAGAAATATGATACTGTAAACCAAAAGTTTGCTGATCTGAATAAATTTATTGTTGGCTTGACTTGTTTGATCATCCAAGTCAAATATATGAATTATTAAATATTGATATCAAATATTGACATCCATAGAAGAACCTTCTTCCAAAAGAGTTATATTGTGCTGCTTGTTCTCAAATATTTATATTGAAAATATCACTGGTTGTGATTTGGAATAGATCTATATTTCTGGAAATATATCATACTGATGGGCCCATCCAAATAACATGTAAACCAAATAAGTATATATACAATAAATTTGATAGATGCATCTACAAGATGGTTACATGTGACATTATATATTAGCTTGCAACCTGAAGTTTGCAGCATTGTCTAAATAAGACATTATATTGAGTGCACAATTTCCAGATTATATGATCAAACAATCATAGTTTAAAGCCTCCATGAATAGCTACATCAATGCTTATGAGAACATTGTTTTATTTCATTATTATGTTGCAGCACTTATTAACTTTAAGCCAACAAAATTCTCCCAGTAAAATCGGCTTTTGGTCAGAAGCCAGATAATTTCCATCTGAAGAGTTTGAATGTGCTCTACAAATGCATAATAGAGTTTGAATGTGCTCTGCAAATGCATAATAATCCACCACAATGTTACAATGTGCATAGATGGATAATTATACAAAGTTGATAAAATTGTTGGATAAATAACTCCTTCATGTTTCTAAATGAATGATGTTTCAAACAGAAACAAATCAATTTAGGAGACTTATACCACATGATTATTTGTTATTCAACATTTAACTAAAGTTATGCAAATATGAGGGGGAGAAAATGTGTAGCTGGAAAGAAAATTCATTGAATGCATTATGATTATGAAATGTAGATCCTCAAATGTAGCAGTATGAACCAGAAGTTCATCAAATTTTGCATTCCTAATATAGTACAAAGTGTATGAACAGAAGTTCATCAAATTGTGTAGCTGGAAAGAAAATTCATTGAATGCATTATGATTATGAAATGATCCTCAAATGTAGCAGTATGAACCAGAAGTTCATCAAATTTTGCATTCCTAATATAGTACAAAGTGTATGAACAGACGTTCATCAGATTTTGAATTCATGAAATATTACAAAGTGTATGCCAGATATAATTACTGACCCAAATGAGAATTATTGAATCTCATATATTCCAGCTAAAAATGCTCCTATAAATGTGACATGCTTGAAGCATGATAAAATCAATCGATTCCAAATGTAAATACTTTATATAAATAGGAGTTTATAAGTATGATGATCATATTGGGGAGGCAGACATTCCAGAAGAGTGTCAAGACATAACTAATTGAAAAACCTCAAAGGGGGTATAGGTACCTAGAAAAACAAGGAGATCTCAATAAATTATGTCACAAATGGAATCGAAAGGAATAAAGTAGTCGACAAGAATTTTGATAATGATATCACGTGATTAAATGAGGATCTTACACATAGATATGTCATGAGAAGTAGACATAAACATGATTGGCCAAAAGAAAATGAAAAGAAGTGAAAATTTGAATATGTTTCAAAATATGAAAATTATGGGCCGGAAGCCCAGAAGTTCTAAATTCAGAAATATAAGTTATTATGGGATATAAGTACTTGTGTGAAATATAGCTTATGACAAAGCTTATAAAGATTGTCATAAGACGTATTATTTTGTGGTGGATACAAGTATGCTACAAATTTTATTTGTCTGGCAATATATGAAAAGAAAAGTGCATCAATACTTGTATATATCCCACTTGATGATGGAATTTAGATGAAATTCTTGAATTATCGTAAAAAAATGCCACAAGTATATATTAGAAATCAAACAAAATATTTTGTCATTTAGAAAATATATGAGTTGCATATAGAGGACTCATAGTTTTATTGCTCTTACATATCACAATTTTTAGATGAATTGAGATGTTGCAGGTTCACAAATTGACAATGACTTTGGATAAATATGTGGATGAAAAATACATCATGGAGATATGTTAGAGGAATACATTTTTGCAGGATTTGTGATGATAATATGATTCAGCCAAATGAAGATACGTTTAAATAGCTTTGGAAGGAACACGATCGATTAGTCAATGGAGACAAAAGTGATGTTGTCATGAGAGGGAGTAAAATTGACCTTATTATGCGAGAAAGTGAAAGTGATTCTATTTTCAAGGGGAGATAGTCTCATGTTGTACTCTTTTTTCCTTAACCAAGGTTTTGTCCCATTGGGTTTTCCTAGTAAGGTTTTTAACAAGACAACATTGATAATTATTGTGTACTCTTTTTCCTTCACTGAGTTTTTATCCCAATGGGTTTTTCTTAGTAAGGTTTTAATGAGGCACAATAATATTTGTTATGGACATCCAAGGGGGAGTGTTATGAATATTGTGATTATATGGATGTTCATACCTCCACAAACTCGACTTTTCCTTTTCTCAATAACCTCTCTAATGAAGTGTCTTGAAGAGTTGTTATTGTCATAATTCAAGGGTTACAATATTGACACTTTATGAGGATTGAATTTGTCATTTACTTTCTAGTAACTTAGTTGAGGTTGGTGGCCTATAAATAAGAGGCATTGTACTACATGTGATGTATCCATAGATGAATAAATATTTCTCTCATTTCTATCCAAAATTCCTCTTCTAATATTCTCTCTTCTTCATCCCTAACATTTGCTACTTCTTCTTCTTCTCAAGCTTCTATATTTTCTTATTTTCATAACACACTCAAACATATCCATCCTTTCCAAATATTGGATTGGATTTGATGGATACCGAATAACTGAATTAATAAAAATACTATTTTATCATATTTTTCTTTAGATAAGTAAAAATTTAGAGTTTAAATCTATAATTTTTGTTTTCCTTCTTTTAAATTAAAAATGATATACAATATATCAATATAAAATGTGGAGTTTTAAAGGGAAAATGCCATTTAAATCCCTCGAAATATACAAAAGGACAATTCAGGAACTCAAACTTCCAAAAGGACCATGAAGGAACTAAGACCTAGTTGACATTTTAAAATTATGTGAATAGACAAAATTGACCTAATCATAAAACAGAAATTACTAACCACCCTTACACCCACCATTTTCAATAGGGTGGTTAGTAATTTTTGTTTTATGATTAGGGCAATTTTGTCTTTTCACACAATTTTAAAATGTCAACTAGGTCCTAGTTCCTTCATGGTCCTTTTGGAAGTTTGAGTTCCTGAATTGTCCTTTTGTATATTCAGAGGGATTTAAATGGCATTTGCCCAGTTTTATATGTTAAAAATGAACAAAAAATTGACTTTATTATAAAATAAATAAATTTCGGTTATTTCAGTTCGGTTTCCAATACTAATCGGTTTCAGTTCTGTTTTGAGAATAGTCATAAATCGGTTTTTGGTTATTTCGATTTTCACCAAAAAACCAAATGTTCTACCCTATCAAATATACTTCAAACTTTATTAGTCCACATGTCACTATAACTACCACTTTGCTTGAATTTAATTGGTTGAATGGATGGAAAACTTATTGTAACAATCTATTACTAATTACCTAATTAACCCATGATATCCATTTTAGATCTAATAACCTCTTTACTAACTATGATAGAAAAAGAATTCCATAATATCAAAGTCCTATCATAGTTAGGAAAGGAATTTCCTAATGATTAAATACTATCCATGATAGAAAAGAATTTCCTGATACAACCTGAACACTATCATGGATAATTAATAACTAACCATGTTAGAAAAGATTTGCCCAACATGGTTATTAAACAAAACTAATTGATATTAAACGATAAATAAATATGTATACATGCGGAAGCAGATGCAGGCCTATACAAATTGGCAATATACAAAACTAACTAACCTAAATAACCTTTGAAACCTAATTCCCTTTCCTGATGCTTGCGCCTGTGCATGAATACCTGCAAAAATGTCAGTAATCGTGGGATGAGACAATTTGTCCCAGTAATCACCGCTTAACTCACTATAACAGTGAGATGTGCGGTAGCGAGGGCGTCTAAAGGGTACCTCATTTTAAAACCAGTAATATATATATATATATATATATATATATATATATATATATATATATATATATATATATATATATATATCCATGTCAAATCTTCTTCCATTCATCACTCAAATCCAACAATCATATCCAGACCAAATCAAATCATCATCTTCATACTCCAATCAACTAATACTACCACATCAACCCTCACACTCACCTACAGATGCATTGTGCCACCACGGTGCATTCAAGCATCTATTCTTCACTATATGATTTGACACTGTGTCCCTCTCCATAATGAGGGGACAATTTCCTTCTCTGGCAATCTCCAGAGAGGGAACCCCAATTCTGTTTCCATTACAGAACGGGAACGGTTGGGCTCTCCACTGCCAAACAACCGTAGGGGCGGTTGGGCTCTTCAATGCCAAAACAACCGAAGGTCACTTCTCTCAATAAGTCGACCTATGAACCCCGATCCAATCAATCTAAAAAGGATCCTTAGTACAAATAACTGTCGATTGGCCAATCGACAGTTATCATCGCGCGATGGTACATAAATTTCAGTGTCATGCAATGCTCACCATAACTTTCATTGTCCCAACCACAACCTTTTATACTTTCCATCAATATAACTTTACAATTCCCTGACCACAATGTACCTATTTGATATCCACATTACATTTCAATACTCCAATCAACAATACCTTATATTTCCCATCCACCTAACTCACCACAATCACAAACTCAACAACTCATTCCTTTTCTATTCCATAACCTCTCAAACCACTATCCAACACTATCCCTGTATACGTTTCACGTCATTCCAGATCAATGGCCACCACCAAGCAGGATAATAGTATATATATAATGTGTACAAATCTTTTATACGAAAGTAATCGTGTTTGAAAGGCACCCGATAGCCTGTTTTGTATAAAAATAATCTTTCAAAGATAATATATATATATATAGAGGGTGAGAAAGGATTTTACAAAATCCTAGCTAACATCACCCTCAATGCTATAGTAAGGTTAAGTGTGATTACCTGTCGCCCTTTAGCACTTTGCTACTCTTCCTTACGCTTCCTTACTCGATTCACCTATTATTACATAAGAGTAATAATAAAGGTAAATAACTATACTCAAATCTGTATAATAAATAGCACGTCTCTCTCTTCGTATTACTACCCAATTTATTTTCTTATATGTTTTATTCAAAGATAAGCATCTTCAACCAATCAAAGCCAATAATCCAATTTCAACTTAATCAATCAAAAGCCAAAGGACAAGCATACATTCAGCAAAAATCCATTCAATCATAACAAGCACAAATGCAGAAAATTATATATCACATATACCACCATCCCATTTAGCTTTATCAAACCATCATAATCACATACACTTGAAATTACAACCACAATATTCAGAAAAACAAGGAGATTATAAGACATGATGATAGCAGAAATTCATCAAATAAGAAGGTACTATCAAATTAAACGTTCATTCCACCAAATCTGATTTATAGCATGCAAAGTTCTGAACCTGAATCATTACCAACATCAAAATGATGTAAATGAATGATAGCCATAAGATCAAACAATGTACTTAAGAAATCAAAGACTTAATTCCACAAAAATATGGCTTTGCATCTAAAATATAACACAAAATTTTATAGACATTTAACCCTAATATTCAGTCCAATTTTTGAATAGATTTTGAGGTATTCGCACTTTCCTAGCAGTTCAATCATGAAGTTTTATCATCTTCCTTTTCAGCACCATAAAGCAGAGAATCAAAATTTCCAATGAACAAATAGGCTCATGTAACATCCTGAAAAATTTAATACAGGGTTAAAGAGTGTTTTGGGAAATGATAAATGGAGAAATTAGGAATTTTGGGATTTTTAGGAATTTTTGGGGATTTTTGGCGATATTTTGGAAATTTTGAGTCATTAATATGCATATAATTAATTAAGAAATTGAAGAGTTTGAAATATGAGGGAATGGTAGAGCTAAAAATATTTTGAAGGTTAAGAAGATTGGAGGCTGGTTTAAGTGGTTTTAAATTAAAAGAGTACACTATGACAGGTTTGGGCTACAAATTATCAAAACCCCTCCTTATTTCACCCAACCAAACACACCCTTCCTCTTTTCTCCTTAAAAGGATCGCACTCCCCTCCTCCTCCTTCTGCAAAAACGCGTCGCCCCCCCACCACCATTTCTTCATTTTCTCTTCCACACCCCACTCACAATTCGGCCACTTCTCACCAAAAAAAAAAGCTCCCTCATTTCGTTTTCCCTTCCTCTCTTCTCGACGGGTCCGTGAAGCTCAAGTCTGATCAGTAGGTGTGTGTGTTTTTCATGTTTTCTCTCTCTCCGGCGGCGGCGATTGATTTTTCCGGCGAAGGGAGTTGTGTTGAAGGAAGGTGATAGTTTTTCTTGTTCTTTTTGTGATTTCTTCTGTTCCAACTTCATTTCTCATCTTTTCTTTCTCTTCCCTTTCATTTCTCGGCCAACCACCTAGGAGGAGGTGTTTTCCGGCGTGCTAGGCGGCGGCCGATGGTGGTGGTACTCCTCTTTTGCACCTTGAAAAACTAAGTAAGCATCTCCACCTTTGGATTTTGGAATTTTTGGATAGAATTGCCTATTTGGAGTTAGGGTTTTGGAGTATATTGGAATTTTTAGATTATTAATGTCTTAATATTAAAATTGGGATATTGAACTTAAGTATTCTTGGGAGTAATTAGAATTTCTGGAGGTAATGAAGCAATTAGGAATTTATGGAGTTGGTAGGGGTTTTTGAAGTGTAAGTTTAATCATTTTTGAACTTTAGGAGCTTAATCAAAATATTAGGAATGCTTAGTTGGGTAATTGGAGATTCTTGGGAAAATATTCATGTTGTTTTTGAAGTTGGAATATAATTTGGGAATATTATGGGCATTTTATGACTCTTTGAAATTAGGATTTGTTCATAAAGGAGTGTTAGAATAAATTGGTGCTTAAGAAATGCTTGATGAAGTTATTTAGTGATGTTGGAATGTTGGTTTTAGATGGATTGGTGTTGTAAGGAATTTTGTTAGTTAAAGTGTTGGTTAAAAGAGATTTTGGTTGAGAAAAAGAGTGTTTGAATAAATTGGTGGGTTATGAATGCTTGTTAAGGTTATTTTAGGATGTTGGAATATTGGTTTTTTTGGTTGGATTGGTGTTTGAAAGGGAGTTTGAAAGATTAAGTATTGGAAAGGAAAATGTGATTATGTGAAGGTATGTTAGAATGTGGTGATATGCTTGAGAGTTAGGAAAACCATGTTTAGTGCCAAATCAATATTAATGGAGTGGTTTTAGTGAATTCTGCATGATTGGGCAAATTTTGGCCAAGAGTGATGTGAAATGGTAAAGTTTAATACTGTAGAAATTATAATTGGTTAAGGGAATTATAGAGATGTAAAGGATATAGTTTATTTCTGATATTGGAAGTAATTGTTACTTCAATAATTGTTTAGAATTAGTTTGGATGAGTGGTCAAAGTCACTGATATTGTGTCTTGACCATTAGCAGCTCATTGTGCGATTTTTGGTCGGCGATGCTTCGAGTGGAGCTCGCGGAAGGCAATAATTGAGGATATATAGTGCTGTTTTTGAGCTTGAACAGGTAATCACGCTTAACTGACTGTGATACTGAGGGTGACGGTAGTTGAGGATTTCTAAAAATCCTCTTCTACTTTATATATAAATGAAATGTGTTCTAATTACTTTATATTTAAACGTGGGCTATAGGGTACCTTTCTAAATAAACTATACTTTATATATATATATATATATATATATATATATATATATATATATATATCTATATAAATCTTTTGTATGTTGCATGACACTGATTATTAGTACCGTCGGCCGATGTAACCTATCGATTTGCGCAAATCGATAGGTTAATTGTACGGGTTCCTCGGATTGTAAAGGAACCAGGGATTTTCACATTGATTAGAGTGGTCCCTTATTATGCTTTTCGGATTGTAGACCGGGCACAGTGTCACACACGTTTATTTCTGCCTATTGAGAGATGGATGCATTTGTTTTGTATATATATGTATGTATTGCGTGGTTTATGCAGGTTTTGGAAACCGTGGTACCCTGTAAACACTCCACTACCCCACTTCTGAGTGTCACAGTGAGTTAAGTTGTGATTACTGAGACATTATTTTGTCTCACCCCATTCCCTTTATTTTTGCAGGTGATCATGCCCAGAGGGAGATAGAAGGGAAGGGAAAGGGATTTGCCGGCCCACACTGAGATAGTGAGTAGGCCGGAGGTGATCTATTATGAATATATATTGCCATTAATTAGGTTACATCCGCTTCCGCATCTGTTTGTAGTTATTTTGAATGATTGATTTGTTGGATGATTGTATTAGCTGTTTTTGCTGGTTTGTTGTTTGGTCACTGATAGTTAAGGTGTAACTATGACAGATGTCATAGTTGTAGCTATGCTACGTATTCTGTTTGGTGTAATGGTTGTTTATGGAGAAAATGAGATATTGATTTGATGAATAGGGTTATGATGCAGAAATGTTCGAACAGAATTATTGGTACCAGAGATTTGCCTGATAATGGAAAGGCAATCCCTATTTCAACTGCCTGTTAATGGAAAGGCAATACTTGTTTTCCTGGTACATATGTAGCAGTTGATTATGGCTAAGAATATTTGTTTGTGCCTTACGATGATGACATGTTTAAATCAAATGTTTGTTTTTGATATAATTAATTGTACAGGTGTTTTGTAGTAACCATGTTCAGGAAATCCTTTTCCTAACATGGTTATATAAAATATTGACGACGTCATTGATTTAATGTGATTTCTTTTGCTAACCATGTTAGGTGAATCCTTTACTAACATGGTTAAGACATCTAATTTTGATTGATATCGTTTTCTTTTTCTAACCATGATAGATGTACTTTTGCTAACATGGTTAGACACCATTTGGTTGGATTATTTTGAGTATGTGTTTTATTAGGTGGAAGTGAGTAGGTTGATAAGGTGTTATTAGGAGGTATGTTTCAATTTGGTATCAGTTTTATGGTAAACGATACTCTGCCTGTTGCATTGCATATAGAATGGCAATATATATTCCTTTCCCTTCCTGTTGTGCATGATCACTAATCCTTGTTTTCAGGATATGTGCAGTTGAATTTTGTGGACAAAATTCCTATGGTGGGGAGAGTTAGTATTGGTGGATATAAGCTTTTCAGTTAAAGCTTATGAGTGGGATGTTAACTGTTAAAGTAAGTTAAGTTTTTAGTATACTATAATATAATTGTGGTGGGAATCGAGATGTTTGAAGCAGGAAATTGATTTGGAAGTAACTAAAATGAATAGATGTGTTGAGGTTGTTTTAGAGGTTAAGTGAATTAGTTGACTATCTTGTTTGAATGCAAATGGAATGTTTTGGACTTAAAGAAATTATTGCAATAAGTTGTGTACGAATTAGTAGAAAGAAGTTAAACCTTATGGCGATAATTAAATCGATTATCGTTGTTGGTTAGTAACATTGTTGAATTAATGGTTCGAGTGAGATAGACATAGCTTAGGGAAGGTATGAAACCAAAGATGACATAGATGTTGGGAACTGTACTGACAGGATGTAGATATACGGATTTATTTGACAAAGCAGGGGATAGAACTTCAATGTATTGAGAGATTGATAAGGAGTTAGGACGTTAACCGAATAAGGATTCTTCTCGGGGGTCCCAATTATAATTATGAGCCGGCCATAATCATAGTCGAGGCATCATGAGAGACTTTATTTGGTTAAAGGAGGTAGAATGTTGCGAGTAGGCTTCATAGAAGATAGAAAGATAATTTATGTGAATGATTAAAGACATTGGGTTATATTTGAATAATATTTAAGAAAGTTTTGACTCATAAGGCTATGGGAGTGTTTGAGTAGCTATTAGAACTTAGCTATGGGGAAATGAAAGTATGCTGCATGGAAATTTATATTTTGTAGTATGAGACGTATGGGATAATGGGTGACTCCTAGAGGTAATTTAACATTGTTTGATGAGATTAGATAGATTGGCTCGTCAGGATCTTGAAATTTGAAAGTATTTTGATGAGAATGTTTGGAGAAATAAATTGGATTAAGTTAATTAAATCTTTAATTCTTATGATTAAAAGTGAGTTGTAAATTATGGATCTTAGAATAATATATGAGTTTGGTTTTGAATTGAGGAACATATGAGTTGGAGTATTTTAATTGTAGTTTTGGAGTTCTAGATTTATTATATAATACCTATAAGGTTATGAGATGAAAATAAGTGGGTAGGAATTCTTTGAAAGAGAAAAGCCTAAGTATTATCGGAATTAAGGGACTGTTATTATTGGATAGTTATTATATGTTAGAAATTTTAATTCTGTAGTAGAATATAAAGGCAATGTTTTAATTTTAGTAGGTTTAATGGAAATTATGTTCTAGAAGAAGGTGCAGTTCAACAATAATTTTGGTTGGAATAATTTAGTTGAGATTATAGTAGAATGTGATTGTTGAAATCAAGGGGTGATCTTGAAATTCGAATTGTTGAGAGATTCATGGGTTACATTTGAGTTAGATGAGTTTAATTATGTGGTTTTACTGGAATCAAATATAATTTATGTGGGAAAAGGTTACATTAATGGTTAGAGGATACTTATAGTTGACTCTAGGTGAGACTTAGCTTGTTTGAAGTTGGATGTGAGTTTGAATTTTTCTCTGAAATGTTAACTAAGCTTGGTTTTCATTAAGGTATTTTAATTATGGGCATTTGAATTATGGTTATGTAATCTAAGGACTTATTTTTGTTCAAAGATTATGGTTGAAGAGGTTAGTTTGGCTAACTTTGATGTAGACTTTAAATGGGAAATTGAAAACGCCCTTAGGTTTGAAACTGAGTTAACTGTACTAGGAAGGTGTGAGCAATTAACTTTGGTCCATATTTAGAAAAATGGGTGCATGGACACAAATTGAGTAAATGAGGTTCCTTTTGACTTGGAATTTAAATTAGCTAGAGTATAATGATTTTAAATTCTCTTTAATCATGAGGTTTCTATGGTTCCTATATTACTAAGGGTAGGTATGGATATAAAATTAAAGAATTATGAGGATGGTATTTAAGTTGATTTCTGGTTGTTCATAGGGACGTAAATCATGTATGGGACTTAGGAAACTGATTCATAAAGCGTTTTTGGAATGTAATTCTATGATTCTATTGAGATTGTGTAAGAGTATAGATGATAGGAGTTAAGTATATATTGGTGGTGATATTAGAAATTGAGGATTGTTGGTTGGGAAGGATAATAGTAAGACTTGAATGAATTGTTGTTCTTACCATCTTGAGTAGTTAGATTTAAATTTATTTTGATGGAGTGGAGGATGAAGGAGAATATGGGACGGTGAAACCTAAGTTGTATTGAGTGAATGGAGCAATTGGAGTATAGTTGTGAACGTGGTGATGATGATGCAATGGTATGATAAGATTAGAAGTTAGTTCCATGATCAAAGATTTTTTGGGGGTTTTGAAAAGATGAGGTACTACACAGGTAGATATATCGTACGATGCTTAAATAGTAAAGTAATAAATTGGGGTAGCCTAGAAGGCGGGTGATAAGAATAGTGAGGGGATGTATATAAAAGGGTATGGTGATTTGGAAGGCACGTAATAGGAAATATTTTTGAACAATCAAAAGATGGTTTGTATTAGTTATCTGGTTCAGAATCCGTTGAAGGAATATAGATAGAGGAAGTATAATCTTAATTCTAGGCTTGAATTTAATAGTTAAGCATTGTCGTTTAAGTGATGTGATGAAAGAGTAGGATATATATATAAATAAAGGTCGAGTAAATAGGCAATTGTTGCAAAAGAAAGGGATCTATAAAGAACAACGTTAAATAAGAGTAAATGTTGATCGATGGAGTTATGAGGAATTAGTAAGAACTTCTAGCTTAGGAGTGTGATTCCTTAGAAATTGTATACAATCAAAGAATAAATTGTTTAAATAGATTTAGTACGAATTCATGAGCTTAAATATAGGTGAAATTTTGTTGAGAAATGGTTTATGCAAATAAAGGTTGAAGTTGGCCTTATGAGTGGAATACAAGGAATGAGAAATTTGGATTAGTGATCAATTCAAAGGATTATGAGTATAGAACTTGTGATTTTAAAAATAGGTAAGTTATTATCAAACTGTTATTAAGGTGAGTTAATTTAATGTTGAAATTAAAGTTATGATCAAGGTTAAGATTATTAGATAAGGAAAATATTACAAATTGAAATCTTCCTGTTTGAGGCTTAGTAAGAATTTTGGTTCATTTATTACGATTATGAAAGACATGGGAAATAGCTTAGTGAACGTGTTGGAGAAACTATTGGATATAGATTTAAGTCCATCATACTGGTAGAAGAACTCTATCCTAACTAGGAATATGGAATAGTAGAAACCACTGTAGAGAGCAATCTCAAGAGTCCAAAATGGATAAAATGATCGAGAGTATTTTGTGTGAGATCAAATTAAGAAAGCTTAAGTGTTGATATAGATTGGTGAGCTAGTTGTTCGCTAGAAGATAATGATTTTCAAAGAGGTGAAAATTGTCTTTAATTATGAGATCTTATCACAGGAATTGATCTAAGGAATTGGCAATGTATGGTCATTAGGGGTGAAATTTTTGGTAGTTGATTAATGAATGACTCTCATGGTCATATAAGTCAAGGAAAATAAACAATTAAGGGGTAGTAAAGTTGGAATATGACATGAAAATTTGGAAATAATAGAGGTAATGTATATTAGTTTGACTAGAATTTGGAATTTTTCTTCCCAAATCCAAGTTCTTAGGGCTGTATTGAGAGGGTTATGCAATTTATTATTTTTAAGAGTTGTTAGACATGGTGAATTTTGAGGGCAAAATTCCTAAAAGGTGGGGAGAATTGTAACATCCTGAAAAATTTAATACAGGGTTAAAGAGTGTTTTGGGAAATGATAAATGGAGAAATTAGGAATTTTGGGATTTTTAGGAATTTTTGGGGATTTTTGGCGATATTTTGGAAATTTTGAGTCATTAATATGCATATAATTAATTAAGAAATTGAAGAGTTTGAAATATGAGGGAATGGTAGAGCTAAAAATATTTTGAAGGTTAAGAAGATTGGAGGCTGGTTTAAGTGGTTTTAAATTAAAAGAGTACACTATGACAGGTTTAGGCTACAAATTATCAAAACCCCTCCTTATTTCACCCAACCAAACACACCCTTCCTCTTTTCTCCTTAAAAGGATCGCACTCCCCTCCTCCTCCTTCTGCAAAAACGCGTCGCCCCCCCACCACCATTTCTTCATTTTCTCTTCCACACCTCACTCACAATTCGGCCACTTCTCACCAAAAAAAAAAGCTCCCTCATTTCTTTTTCCCTTCCTCTCTTCTCGACGGGTCCGTGAAGCTCAAGTCTGATCAGTGGGTGTGTGTGTTTTTCATGTTTTCTCTCTCTCCGGCGGCGGCGATTGATTTTTCCGGCGAAGGGAGTTGTGTTGAAGGAAGGTGATAGTTTCTCTTGTTCTTTTTGTGATTTCTTCTGTTCCAACTTCATTTCTCATCTTTCCTTTCTCTTCCCTTTCATTTCTCGGCCAACCACCTAGGAGGAGGTGTTTTCCGGCGTGCTAGGCGACGGCCGATGGTGGTGGTACTCCTCTTTTGCACCTTGAAAAACTACGTAAGCATCTCCACCTTTGGATTTTGGAATTTTTGGATAGAATTGCCTATTTGGAGTTAGGGTTTTGGAGTATATTGGAATTTTTAGATTATTAATGTCTTAATATTAAAATTGGGATATTGAACTTAAGTATTCTTGGGAGTAATTAGAATTTCTGGAGGTAATGAAGCAATTAGGAATTTATGGAGTTGGTAGGGGTTTTTGAAGTGTAAGTTTAATCATTTTTGAACTTTAGGAGCTTAATCAAAATATTAGGAATGCTTAGTTGGGTAATTGGAGATTCTTGGGAAAATATTCATGTTGTTTTTGAAGTTGGAATATAATTTGGGAATATTATGGGCATTTTATGACTCTTTGAAATTAGGATTTGTTCATAAAGGAGTGTTAGAATAAATTGGTGCTTAAGAAATGCTTGATGAAGTTATTTAGTGATGTTGGAATGTTGGTTTTAGATGGATTGATGTTGTAAGGAATTTTGTTAGTTAAAGTGTTGGTTAAAAGAGATTTTGGTTGAGAAAAAGAGTGTTTGAATAAATTGGTGGGTTATGAATGCTTGTTAAGGTTATTTTAGGATGTTGGAATATTGGTTTTTTTGGTTGGATTGGTGTTTGAAAGGGAGTTTGAAAGATTAAGTATTGGAAAGGAAAATGTGATTATGTGAAGGTATGTTAGAATGTGGTGATATGCTTGAGAGTTAGGAAAACCATGTTTAGTGCCAAATCAATATTAATGGAGTGGTTTTAGTGAATTCTGCATGATTGGGCAAATTTTGGCCAAGAGTGATGTGAAATGGTAAAGTTTAATACTGTAGAAATTATAATTGGTTAAGGGAATTATAGAGATGTAAAGGATATAGTTTATTTCTGATATTGGAAGTAATTGTTACTTCAATAATTGTTTAGAATTAGTTTGGATGAGTGGTCAAAGTCACTGATATTGTGTCTTGACCATTAGCAGCTCATTGTGCGATTTTTGGTCGGCGATGCTTCGAGTGGAGCTCGCGGAAGGCAATAATTGAGGATATATAGTGCTGTTTTTGAGCTTGAACAGGTAATCACGCTTAACTGACTGTAATACTGAGGGTGACGGTAGTTGAGGATTTCTAAAAATCCTCTTCTACTTTATATATAAATGAAATGTGTTCTAATTACTTTATATTTAAACGTGGGCTATAGGGTACCTTTCTAAATAAACTGTACTTTATATATATATATATATATATATATATATATATATATATATATATATATATATATATATATATAAATCTTTTGTATGTTGCATGACACTGATTATTAGTACCGTCGGCCGATGTAACCTATCGATTTGCGCAAATCGATAGGTTAATTGTACGGGTTCCTCGGATTGTAAAGGAACCAGGGATTTTCACATTGATTAGAGTGGTCCCTTATTATGCTTTTCGGATTGTAGACCGGGCACAGTGTCACACACGTTTATTTCTGCCTATTGAGAGATGGATGCATTTGTTTTGTATATATATGTATGTATTGCATGGTTTATGCATGTTTTGGAAACCGTGGTACCCTGTAGACACTCCACTACCCCACTTCTGAGTGTCACAGTGAGTTAAGTTGTGATTACTGAGACATTATTTTGTCTCACCCCATTCCCTTTATTTTTGCAGGTGATCATGCCCAGAGGGAGATAGAAGGGAAGGGAAAGGGATTTGCCGGCCCACACTGAGATAGTGAGTAGGCCGGAGGTGATCTATTATGAATATATATTGCCATTAATTAGGTTACATCCGCTTCCGCATCTGTTTGTAGTTATTTTGAATGATTGATTTGTTGGATGATTGTATTAGCTGTTTTTGCTGGTTTGTTGTTTGGTCACTGATAGTTAAGGTGTAACTATGACAGATGTCATAGTTGTAGCTATGCTACGTATTCTGTTTGGTGTAATGGTTGTTTATGGAGAAAATGAGATATTGATTTGATGAATAGGGTTATGATGCAGAAATGTTCGAACAGAATTATTGGTACCAGAGATTTGCCTGATAATGGAAAGGCAATCCCTATTTCAACTGCCTGTTAATGGAAAGGCAATACTTGTTTTCCTGGTACATATGTAGCAGTTGATTATGGCTAAGAATATTTGTTTGTGCCTTACGATGATGACATGTTTAAATCAAATGTTTGTTTTTGATATAATTAATTGTACAGGTGTTTTGTAGTAACCATGTTCAGGAAATCCTTTTCCTAACATGGTTATATAAAATATTGACGACGTCATTGATTTAATGTGATTTCTTTTGCTAACCATGTTAGGTGAATCCTTTACTAACATGGTTAAGACATCTAATTTTGATTGATATCGTTTTCTTTTTCTAACCATGTTAGATGTACTTTTGCTAACATGGTTAGACACCATTTGGTTGGATTATTTTGAGTATGTGTTTTATTAGGTGGAAGTGAGTAGGTTGATAAGGTGTTATTAGGAGGTATGTTTCAGCTCACACCAAAAATCACGTGCAAGTACAAAGATCCTACAAGTCCCATTTATTTTATCCATATGCATTCCCATCATTTACTATTTTAAATTCATACCAGCAACAACCAAATCAGAAAATTACATAAATCACATTCAATTGTTCGCCCAAACTAAGGAGAATGAAAAATGGTTCATTTCCTATATTCCAAAACACCATTTAACACACTTCGTTTTCATTTCATGCAGCCCTGTTTCAACCAAACAGAATCTTCACAATTTAAAGGAAATCATTATCATAAAACCTCCAACTTAACATACAAACAAATAGTCCAAACACAAGACAATTAAGCAACACTTAAATACTGATTCTTCAAACCTTCATTAAACCAAAACAGATTTCACAAGTCCATCTTTTTAAATCTGTTCATTCAGGAATAAGATCATCTCAGTTTACTTTTATTAACTACCAACTAAAAATTCCAACACTTCCCATTTCTTGTAATGCCCAGAACTAATACATGCAATTACCAAAAAGTAGAGCAACTCACAAAATCAATACAAAGTGACCAAAAAGCATCTTCACAATTCCACACCACACTTACAAAGCTATAATCACATTCCTTTCAATAAAAACATAGATTAATCCAGCATTCACATATCCAACTACAATCCATGTTGAAAATCAATAATTTTCCTTAATCATTTGCCTCAATAAACCCTGTTCTTAAAAGAAAATCACAATGCACATTCATAATTATCTTCCATTCAAAACAACCATCAAATCTTTAAAGCATAACCTAGCTATACTATGTTTGTTTCCTCCAACATATATCAGTTTATAATAATTAAACCAACCAAAATCACATGCAGCAGAAATGTTAATCTGTCATTATAATTTAATTTGCAGCATAATATCATATACACACAAACCAGTAGTGCCAAATGTATAGAGAGGAAGAGGAATTAGAAAAATCATCCAAGTCAATACATCACGCATATACAGCCAAACCATAACACATATGGGTTTACCTAATCACTAATTTAAAGATTACATCCATTGGCCTTAAATACCCAAAGTTTAGGGTTTACCTAAACCACAACAAACACTAATAAAGGTTCAAACTTTCATTCAAAGCAACCAAAATAAAGGTCAGGCTTCCCATAATGACTGATTAACCAAACTAGAAACCCCTTAACACAAACCACAAACTCATAACCTCTCACAACAATCGAATAATGAAGGAACTAAGGTAGGGAATAGAGAAAAAAGCCTCACCGGAGCTCGAGAACGAAAGAAGAGAACCCGCCATCGTCGGCCGCCGCCGGAAACTCGCCGGAAAACGAAGCAAGGAAACGGAGGTGGGGCTGAAAAGTGAAGAAGAAAATGAAAGACAAGTGGGAGATAGAGAGTAAGAAAGAAATAGGACTCGGTTTTGGGGCCAAAACTCCGGTCATCTACGTCCAGCTCGCCGGAAAACGGAAGCTAGGGCGGAGGGAGAAGGGAGGCCGATGGTGAAGGGAGGAGAAACGCAGGGAAAGGAGGAGGGAGCCGTGGCGGCTTCCTCCTTCGCCGTCGCCGTCGGCCCCTGGGTGGCCGGCGAACGCGCAGGGACGGAGGAGGAAGGAGGAGGGCGACGGGAATGGAGAAGGAAGGGGAAGGGAGGAGTCGGTTTTGGAGAGTGAGGGAGGGGTATGAATATATATATATACTTCAGGGAAAATTACAGTTAACTACCCTATAATTTATTCCTAATTGTATTTTTAGCCCGAAAGTTTGTATATATTACTATTTCTCCTTCTTTTCATCATAGCATGATCTAGATTCCCATTTGTTTTTCATGGAAGTTTCTATCCTCAATCAATTCCTTTCCCCGTATTTATTTAAATTTCAAACTAAAGAAGATTTAATATTCATAATTTTCCCAAAATATCCTAAAATTCCTTCTTAAAACTTTAAATTTACTAAATGACACCTCAATAATTTCTCATTATCCTTAATCAAAATTTGGGATGTTACAATTTACCCCACCTTTTAGGAATTTTGTCCCCAAAATTCACGACACATACACCTATCACAAAGAAAATTCACAAGTCAACCTTGCATTCTTCATATTGACGCTAATAATTTCACCACAACTTAATACTCAGCTCTATTCTTCACCATTTATCCTCCTTCAATCTTATAGTAATCACCAATATTCATCCAGCTTCTCCTAGCTAACCTTCATTAACTAATCACCCGAACTCAAATTACTTGCATTAAAGTCTAACATCATAAATGACAACAACATCCTCTTCAAACTCTAATGGTTTCCTCAATCATAATCCAAGATCTCACATCTTAATTGTTAGATAACAACTCTATAAAATTTCATTCCTAACTTTAGCTCATGATTTTAACTTAATATACACTCCTAGTTTCTTTATCTATTTTGTTCAGCCATAAGCACAACTTCAACATTTATTCACTAATTCAACTCATTCCATATTTATCCATAAAAGTCTAATGTTAACACATCACCAAGTCATAATATCTCACAATATCAATACATTTCCCTAATACATTTATCTAAATCATTAACCCGCAATGTACAACTAAGAAATCACCATAACCTCAATTCAAAGCATAAGTCCCTAAATTTCCTTCTTCAAACCAAATTTTCGGTTACTCATCAGTTCATATCCATAATATAACGTTTTTAATCTTAAAACTAAAGCTCCTCTCAATTCCTCTATTTCAATTCATACAAACTCAACAGTCAATACTTACCATAATTCCCTTAATGTCTTAAATTTTCAAATCATGAATTCATACAGTTTGATCCCAATTACTCTACCTTCCAACTGATGCGCTTTCCAATTTCTCCTTTATAAATAATCTGTAAATTTTTGAACCCATCTCCCACTAAACTCCAAATAATGATGGTCTCTATTTTGAGTCTTCACATGACCTATATAAAATAAATATCCATTTACTTTATCACTATATCGAATAAGATCATCCCCATGGATTCTTAATTCCTCCCCCAGTCCACAAACAATTACCAAACATATCTCATGTAATAATTTAATTAGAATCAAATTCCAATTCCAAATTTACAACACCAACTTACCACAACAATATGGTCAGAGAAATAAAACAACCATCCCTTAAATTTCATAAACAAAACATCAACCATTTAAACATTAAGACAAGAACCAGTAATAAACCTCAATCTGCCTTCCTCTTTACACTAATCGGGTAAGGCAATGGGTAATGAAGTTCACAGAAAATTATATCTTTTATTCAAAATTTACCATGTGTGAATCAAAAAATATCAATCCAATGCCATTAACACAAATACTTCACAGATCAAGCATTTCATTTCGCAAAAGTGTTGATACAGAGAAGAGAAACAACAACGTAAAAATCCAAATGAATTCTTAGACATCTTAATCATCAGTAAAACACCAATTATCCTTTCAGAAACACCATCAATGGAAGCTTAGATCTTTATCTTAAACAATTCCTAACCATTATATACAGAAAATAACATCAAATCTTGTTGCAAATTTCACCGTGTCCCCAAAATAACACTTACAAGAAATGGAAAATTCACAAAACAAGTGTATTTTCATGACAAACATCATACAATCAGCTCAATCCATATATAACCAACTGCCCATCAATCATATTTCACATAATCCGACTTAATTAATTGTCAAACAAACAATAATGAATCAATTTTAGCAACTTAAATTACTTTAACACACATTGATATCTTTGTGATCACCCAATAAAAATTCACACAGATTGAAATCAATTCCCATCTATAACAACAATTTACAAGTTCACCAACAATTATCAACCATAAGTTTCTCATTCACAGAGCATCAATAACAAAATTCTCCCAATTACGTAATATTGATTGCAAAACTTTAAAATTTTCTACAATTAACCACATAAAAATTCAGTTAAAAATCGCTTTTGAACAAAAACTTACCTTTCGAAGACATCCACCCATGAAATAGTGAGGGCTACCAACATTTATTACTAAGGGGGCTGCTTCCAATCACTATATATAGTGAGGAAGCCTCCAGCCGCTTAATATAAATGGGCAACAACCTCTACTATCAATGATGGTGATCTCCAACCAACCAATAGAAAATAATAAAATAAACAGTTCATTTATAATAAGCGTTAGATAGAACAATTTAATCATTAATTAACAAATGTACCACCTATCAACAAAACAAAGCAAATAATACAACTAAATTAAACATTTACATACCCAATCAACAACAAAATAACAATTTTTAATAGAATTTCAATTAAAACAATCAAACAAACAAGTTAGTTCATCAATTAACCGAATAATTCAACAAATAACCAAACAATTACCAAACAAAGTACACAATTCTTATTTCATATTGTATTCCTCATTAATTGTTATTCTCAACTTTCAATAATCCCTTAACCCAATAAGGTATCTCATGATGCCTCGACTATGGTTATGGCTAGCACATAACTATACTCGAGACCCCAGAGAATCATCCTTATTTCGTTATTCTTCCTAAATTCTTATACATATCAATATTATTTCGTTATTCTTTCTATGTTCATCTCAATCTCTCCACAATACCTATTCAATTTCTCTTATCACTCTCTCCCCACCACGGGATGAGTGATATTCCTCTCAAAAGGACAGATATTCATGCACATAAGGAAGGGAATACCAAGTATGTATATTGCCAATCTATATGCAATGCAACACAGTCCAGGGTTATCGTATACCAAACTCTGATACCAAGTTGTAACAATCTGTTACTAATTACCTAATTAACCCATGATATCCATTTTAGATCTAATAACCTCTTTACTAACTATGATAGAAAAAGAATTCCATAATATCAAAGTCCTATCATAGTTAGGAAAGGAATTTCCTAATGATTAAATACTATCCATGATAGAAAAGAATTTCCTGATACAACCTGAACACTATCATGGATAATTAATAACTAACCATGTTAGAAAAGATTTGCCCAACATGGTTATTAAACAAAACTAATTGATATTAAACGATAAATAAATATGTATACATGCGGAAGCAGATGCAGGCCTATACAAATTGGCAATATACAAAACTAACTAACCTAAATAACCTTTGAAACCTAATTCCCTTTCCTGATGCTTGCGCCTGTGCATGAATACCTGCAAAAATGTCAGTAATCGTGGGATGAGACAATTTGTCCCAGTAATCACCGCTTAACTCACTATAACAGTGAGATGTGCGGTAGCGAGGGCGTCTAAAGGGTACCTCATTTTAAAACCAGTAATATATATATATATATATCCATGTCAAATCTTCTTCCATTCATCACTCAAATCCAACAATCATATCCAGACCAAATCAAATCATCATCTTCATACTCCAATCAACTAATACTACCACATCAACCCTCACACTCACCTACAGATGCATTGTGCCACCACGGTGCATTCAAGCATCTATTCTTCACTATATGATTTGACACTGTGTCCCTCTCCATAATGAGGGGACAATTTCCTTCTCTGGCAATCTCCAGAGAGGGAACCCCAATTCTGTTTCCATTACAGAACGGGAACGGTTGGGCTCTCCACTGCCAAACAACCGTAGGGGCGGTTGGGCTCTTCAATGCCAAAACAACCGAAGGTCACTTCTCTCAATAAGTCGACCTATGAACCCCGATCCAATCAATCTAAAAAGGATCCTTAGTACAAATAATTGTCGATTGGTCAATCGACAGTTATCATCGCGCGATGGTACATAAATTTCAGTGTCATGCAATGCTCACCATAACTTTCATTGTCCCAACCACAACCTTTTATACTTTCCATCAATATAACTTTACAATTCCCTGACCACAATGTACCTATTTCATATCCACATTACATTTCAATACTCCAATCAACAATACCTTATATTTCCCATCCACCTAACTCACCACAATCACAAACTCAACAACTCATTCCTTTTCTATTTCATAACCTCTCAAACCACTATCCAACACTATCCCTGTATACGTTTCACGCCATTCCAGATCAATGGCCACCACC
The DNA here is from genome assembly GCA_029929735.1 of Mimosa pudica. Taxonomy (NCBI): domain Eukaryota; kingdom Viridiplantae; phylum Streptophyta; class Magnoliopsida; order Fabales; family Fabaceae; genus Mimosa; species Mimosa pudica. The sequence continues at coordinate 982,914 of JAKELP010000039.1, read as the reverse complement.
AAGCAGGATAATAGTATATATATAATGTGTACAAATCTTTTATACGAAAGTAATCGTGTTTGAAAGGCACCTGATAGCCTGTTTTGTATAAAAATAATCTTTCAAAGATAATATATATATATATAGAGGGTGAGAAAGGATTTTACAAAATCCTAGCTAACATCACCCTCAATGCTATAGTAAGGTTAAGTGTGATTACCTGTCGCCCTTTAGCACTTTGCTACTCTTCCTTACGCTTCCTTACTCGATTCACCTATTATTACATAAGAGTAATAATAAAGGTAAATAACTATACTCAAATCTGTATAATAAATAACACGTCTCTCTCTTCGTATTACTACCCAATTTATTTTCTTATATGTTTTATTCAAATATAAGCATCTTCAACCAATCAAAGCCAATAATCCAATTTCAACTTAATCAATCAAAAGCCAAAGGACAAGCATACATTCAGCAAAAATCCATTCAATCATAACAAGCACAAATGCAGAAAATTATATATCACATATACCACCATCCCATTTAGCTTTATCAAACCATCATAATCACATACACTTGAAATTACAACCACAATATTCAGAAAAACAAGGAGATTATAAGACATGATGATAGCAGAAATTCATCAAATAAGAAGGTACTATCAAATTAAACGTTCATTCCACCAAATCTGATTTATAGCATGCAAAGTTCTGAACCTGAATCATTACCAACATCAAAATGATGTAAATGAATGATAGCCATAAGATCAAACAATGTACTTAAGAAATCAAAGACTTAATTCCACAAAAATATGGCTTTGCATCTAAAATATAACACAAAATTTTATAGACATTTAACCCTAATATTCAGTCCAATTTTTGAATAGATTTTGAGGTATTCGCACTTTCCTAGCAGTTCAATCATGAAGTTTTATCATCTTCCTTTTCAGCACCATAAAGCAGAGAATCAAAATTTCCAATGAACAGATAGGCTCACACCAAAAATCACGTGCAAGTACAAAGATCCTACAAGTCCCATTTATTTTATCCATATGCATTCCCATCATTTACTATTTTAAATTCATACCAGCAACAACCAAATCAGAAAATTACATAAATCACATTCAATTGTTCGCCCAAACTAAGGAGAATGAAAAATGGTTCATTTCCTATATTCCAAAACACCATTTAACACACTTCGTTTTCATTTCATGCAGCCCTGTTTCAACCAAACAGAATCTTCACAATTTAAAGGAAATCATTATCATAAAACCTCCAACTTAACATACAAACAAATAGTCCAAACACAAGGCAATTAAGCAACACTTAAATACTGATTCTTCAAACCTTCATTAAACCAAAACAGATTTCACAAGTCCATCTTTTTAAATCTGTTCATTCAGGAATAAGATCATCTCAATTTACTTTTATTAACTACCAACTAAAAATTCCAACACTTCCCATTTCTTGTAATGCCCAGAACTAATACATGCAATTACCAAAAATTAGAGCAACTCACAAAATCAATACAAAGTGACCAAAAAGCATCTTCACAATTCCACACCACACTTACAAAGCTATAATCACATTCCTTTCAATAAAAACATAGATTAGTCCAGCATTCACATATCCAACTACAATCCATGTTGAAAATCAATAATTTTCCTTAATCATTTGCCTCAATAAACCCTGTTCTTAAAAGAAAATCACAATGCACATTCATAATTATCTTCCATTCAAAACAACCATCAAATCTTTAAAGCATAACCTAGCTATACTATGTTTGTTTCCTCCAACATATATCAGTTTATAATAATTAAACCAACCAAAATCACATGCAGCAGAAATGTTAATCTGTCATTATAATTTAATTTGCAGCATAATATCATATACACACAAACCAGTAGTGCCAAATGTATAGAGAGGAAGAGGAATTAGAAAAATCATCCAAGTCAATACATCACGCATATACAGCCAAACCATAACACATATGGGTTTACCTAATCACTAATTTAAAGATTACATCCATTGGCCTTAAATACCCAAAGTTTAGGGTTTACCTAAACCACAACAAACACTAATAAAGGTTCAAACTTTCATTCAAAGCAACCAAAATAAAGGTCAGGCTTCCCATAATGACTGATTAACCAAACTAGAAACCCCTTAACACAAACCACAAACTCATAACCTCTCACAACAATCGAATAATGAAGGAACTAAGGTAGGGAATAGAGAAAAAAGCCTCACCGGAGCTCGAGAACGAAAGAAGAGAACCCGCCATCGTCGGCCGCCGCCGGAAACTCGCCGGAAAACGAAGCAAGGAAACGGAGGTGGGGCTGAAAAGTGAAGAAGAAAATGAAAGACAAGTGGGAGATAGAGAGTAAGAAAGAAATAGGACTCGGTTTTGGGGCCAAAACTCCGGTCATCTGCGTCCAGCTCGCCGGAAAACGGAAGCTAGGGCGGAGGGAGAAGGGAGGCCGATGGTGAAGGGAGGAGAAACACAGGGAAAGGAGGAGGGAGCTGTGGCGGCTTCCTCCTTCGCCGTCGCCGTCGGCCCCTGGGTGGCCGGCGAACGCGCAGGGACGGAGGAGGAAGGAGGAGGGCGACGGGAATGGAGAAGGAAGGGGAAGGGAGGAGTCGGTTTTGGAGAGTGAGGGAGGGGTATGAATATATATATACTTCAGGGAAAATTACAGTTAACTACCCTATAATTTATTCCTAATTGTATTTTTAGCCCGAAAGTTTGTATATATTACTATTTCTCCTTCTTTTCATCATAGCATGATCTAGATTCCCATTTATTTTTCATGGAAGTTTCTATCCTCAATCAATTCCTTTTCCCGTATTTATATAAATTTCAAACTAATGAAGATTTAATATTCATAATTTTCCCAAAATATCCTAAAATTCCTTCTTAAAACTTTAAATTTACTAAATGACACCTCAATAATTTCTCATTATCCTTAATCAAAATTTGGGATGTTACACTTATCATCAAGTCTCAATGTCATTTCTAAAATATTCAAATTGGAAATTTATTAAAAAAACAAACAATGACAATGACAATGACAATTATTAAAAAAATACTTATATCCTATCTATAATATTTATCAAGAAAAATTTTCAAAAAATATATTATGTTTTACTATACAGTTATAAGCGATTGATGTATTTCTTTTTTACTTAAAAAAGGAAGTTTTAACCAAACAATCATTTATGAAAAAAAGTTTCAAAATATAATTCAGTTGTTTCCTTTTTTAATTTTTAACAAAAAATCATTCCTTTCACCCAAGGAATTATTAAATTATTATATTGAGTGAGAACAAATTTTACTACTTTAATAGATAGTGACACAGTAAAAAAATTATTAACTCCAACAATTTACTTTCAAGACATTTTACCTGCGCAGTGCTTGTAACCAATTTTTCAACATTGTCAAACTTTATTAAGCCATAAAGAGTTCAAAGTGTTTCATGTATATGAAATAAAGTTAAGAAATTGATAAAGGTGTTTGACAATAATATAAAAAAATGACCACCATTATAATTAAGTGTTGTGACAATTTGAATGAATTCCTAATTAAGTCCCCCATATAACTCTATTAATTTAAATTTCAATCTAACTCCCAAATTTAATGAAAATTGTTTTACAAAATGTTACATTTTCAAATTAATAGATATTTTACTACTTTTGTAAAAAAAATATTTTACTACTTTGTTTTAAATTGTTTGGCTATGTTTAGTTGTTTAACTTTCAATCAATTATCAAGAAATTTTTCAACAACAAACAACAAATAAAGAAAGATATTCATTCATCAATTAGATTATTAATTTATTGTCAAAAAACTAGTTGATGAACAATAAATAACGAGGTAATGAGCTAATGTGACATCGTAATAGACCGCGAATAACAAGCTCATGAGTAGATCAAACAAGTTCATGAGCAACTCTTTGACGAGTTAGTGAACAAAAAATAACGAGGTAATGAACTAGTATGGCAACATAATGAGTCGGAAATAACAAGCTCATGAGCAGGTCTAACAAGATCATAAGTAACTTTCTGACGAGTTAATGTAATGACACGTGAGTAACAAACTCATTAGCAAGGAGGGAAGGAAATGAATTTACTTTTGTATGAGGGCAAAATGGTCTTTTAATATTTGAAGTTTTTTAAAGTAAGATACCTGGGAACTCTACTTTAATATGAAGATTTTATGAAACTTTTCTAGTATTAAGTCCTTGTGAGTTGTGAGGGACCTCATTCATATTAGTTTTCCATAAGAATAAGAATTTTCCCAAGCATAAAGTATATTTCTCATTTTTCTTTTTTTTTCTCCCCTTTCCTTTTTCTCTTTCTGCCTGTATTTTTCATTTCTTTCTTTTCTCTTCTCCCCCATTCCCCTTCACCATTTATTTTTGTTTTTGGGAAAATCCTAAATAAATCCCTCTGAATACCTAAAAGGACAATTAAGGAACCTAAACTTCCAAAAGGACCATGAAGGAACCAGCACCTATCTGTCATTTTAAAATTTTGCGAAAAGACAAAATTGCCCACATCCTAAAATACAAATTCCTACCCCACCTTAAACCCACCCCAACACTAACCCTCTTCTCGCAATTTGTGTTTTAAGATGAGGGCAATTTCGTCTTTTCGCAAAATTTTAAAATGACAGATAGGTGCTGGTTCCTTCATGGTCCTTTTGGAAGTTTAGATTCCTTAATTGTCCTTTTGGGTATTCAGAGGGACTTATTTGAGATTTTCCCTTTGTTTTTCGTGCTCTCTTCCACCACCCACACACACTTCGATTCTCGCCTCAAAACCACACCCATCCGCCTTTTGCATTCCCTTTTCTCCTCAAAACCTTGTGAACATCGACCTACCATGCTCAACCACCCTTCACAGTGCCCATTTGACCCTCATCTCTCATTCTTCAACTCTGTACGCTCTTTCTTCCTCAATTTCTCACTTTAGGGTTTGAAAGGGGTTTTCTATTTTGGGTTTCACTAAGGCTTAAAGCTTCAAAATTTCTGATTACATGAATTCATAGGAAGTGGATGGTTTGATAATTTTTGTTCTCTTTCTATCCATCTCTGTTGAATTTGATGGTTTCACAATCTCTTGTCTTTGTCTGTTTTGGCCGTGTCTCTCACTGTGTGTGTGTGCCGATCATTGTAAGAGTTATGTGTGCTAAATCCAGATGTGAGTTCATAGTACATAGGACCACTGTACTAAGTACTCCCTCCGGTCCTAAATCCTAGTTGACTTTTTTGAAAATCCTAAAAAAAGGAAAATAAGTTAATTATAAATTGATTTACCTAATTTTTCTCTTACACTAGTTTATTTTACCTATAAGCTAATGAATAATCTAAAAAGATATCAAATATGTCATGATTTAATAACCTATTTTGCAACCTTAATCTCTCAAAAAAAAAAATCAATTAGGTCTTATATTTAGGACCGGAGGTAGTATTACTTTGGTTTAAGTCTAGTTCATAGTCCAGAGGACCACTAGATACAATGGCTATACTACTCATGTGTAATTTGACGCTTATCACCAGCCGACTTATCTAAGTTAAAAGGGTAAGAGAACATTGGCACAATAGTCTTATCTGCTTCCCAGGATTTGAACCCACATTCATCCTCTCCACTTACTAGCTCAACCAACTACTCACTTGTTTTTTTTTTGATAAAAACTACTCACTTGTTAGAGGCTGCATTTTATGCTTAAATCATAAGTTTGTTAGTTGTATGATCAATTTTAGTATAGAAAAATGTGAGAGGGTCAAGCAAGCTTCAATATCATCCTAGTTTATATGTGGGTTGGTTTTGGTTACATGTAGTGAACTAGGATATGATTTCCTGGTGTTTTTGGTTATAATTCACTAGAATTCATTAAAGCTGTTATTGCTAGGTGATCTTACACTGTTGGAATTATATGCTATTGTTATATCTGTCGCTAATTGGGTTCCCACTTTCCTTTCTATCAAGATAAATTACGATTGGGTTGTGATGTTGTTATGTTATTTAGATCTCTTTCTGCTTAATTTGTTGTCATGTTTCTTCTCCGAAGTATTTAGCTAGACTTTTGTTCAGCTCTTTTACTCTATATCTTCAATGAGCTATATACTAAAGTTGCTCTGTGTCAACAATGAATAACCTCACTTTTTCATCATATGTTTATTTTGGAAGAAAGTATTATGGATGACCATGTGCTACCAATGCTGGTAGGTACGGTTTTTTGTAGGACTTAAAATAATGGAAGTCAAAATAACTGGTTTTGGACTGTGGAAATTGAGCGATGTTATTCTTTTTATTGGGTGTATGATTAATTATTTAAAGTTAGAAAAATGAGCTATATGGCACTCATCTTATTTTGAATAAATTCAGGTTACACTTTCTCAACTTCTAATGATCACTGAAAGTGCTGTATTTACTCTGTAATGTTATAGGGAAACAGAAGCTGCACTGGTGATGATGCAGAACACTGACTCAGTGGCTCTAGAGCAAAATTTAAAAGTGAGAAAATTAGAAATCTCAGACAAGGGAAAAGGTTTCATAGAGTTACTACAACAGCTTAATGTATGTGATTCTGTATCTGACAAGGAATTCGAAGATCGATTCCATGAGCTCAGCTCACTCGGAGACGATCATACTATCTGTGTGATAGAGGATGAACTTCACGGGCGGATTGTTGCTACAGGGAGCTTATTCATTGAAAAGAATTTTTTAAGAAATTGAGGCAAGGTTGGTCACATTGAAGATGTTGTTGTTTATATAAGTGCACAGGGGAAGCAATTGGGAAAGAAAGTGATCAAGTTCCTTACTGATCATGCTCGTTCAACGGGGTGCTATAAGGTAATACTTGATTGCACCTTTGAGAACAAACCGTTTTATGAGAAGTGTGGCTTCAAACAGAAATAATTTCAGGTGGCCATGTATTTTGTTTGAAGTGTATTCATTGTTGCTCTTGTTTTATAAAAAGTATATTCACACAAGTAATTGCTCTTTTTCAAGTTTTCTTATCTGTACAGGAATATTGTCTCAGACTTAGTGCACGTTAGTATAACTTCAGGAATTTCTCCACTTTGTGTTTGCTTTCGTCCGTTTTTCCTTACTACATAAAGTAATAATCACAATCAAAGGCATTATTCTCTGTTAACTAGGCACTAAGCACATTCAAGTCACACGCTGACAACGAAAGTCAAAACTCAAAACACATTGGTGGCACCCTGATTATTCGTGTTCCTCTTCTGTAGTGGTTTGGTGTAGACTGAAGAAATCACAAGTAGTTTTCTTTTTTCTCTAATAATACAGAAATGTGATCCTTATGGGGATACATATACAAAGTGTAAAGTTATGTCCCTAGGGAATAGGTGGCAGTTACAATAGAATATGTCCCTAGGGAATAGGTGGCAGTTACACCAGGAGCAATATTGATTTAAAATTTAAATCTAGAATCCTAAAAACATAGGAAACAGAATAAGCCTATTTAGGGTTTCTAACACTCCCCCTCAAGTTGGTACATAGATATCCATCATGTCCAACTTGCCTACAAAGTGCTTAAACTTGTCCTTAGCCAATCCCTTTGTAAGTACATCAGCTGTTTGTTCTCTAGAAGGAATATAGGTAAGACTAACTATCCCATTATCAATATTTTCTCGTATAAAATGACGATCAATCTCAATATGCTTGGTGCGATCATGTTGAACTGGATTGTGAGAGATATTTATGGCAGCCATATTATCACAGTACATCTTCACTGGGAGAATTGAATGCACGCCAATTTCTTCAAGTACTCGCTTCAGCCATATGCCTTCGCAAATTCCCAAGGCTATGGCTCTGAACTCGGCTTCAGCACTACTTCTTGCCACTACTGATTGTTTCTTGCTTCTCCAAGTTACAAGGTTACCCCAGACAAATGTGCAATAACCTGAAGTAGACTTTCTATCTTCTTTATCTCCAGCCTAATCAGCATCAATAAAAATCTCAGTGCTTCGCTGATCTGATTTTCTAAATAGTAGGCCTCTTCCCGATGAACCCTTCAAGTATCTTAGTAACCGGTATGTTAGAATCTTAAGTTTTGATGAAGACTAAAATGTAGAGGATTAGACCAAGTGCCTAGGAAGCAATAGGATAACAAAGGATCCCAAGTAAGAGTGCTTCCGGATGAAGATTTACTTCCGGTTAGATTAGGACTTGCGCATGCGGATGAATGTTTTCATCCCCCAGCGTCAGCAAGTAAATCACTAGGGATTTAACTTAGTCCATGAACATTAGGTACACAAACCCTAAGACTAAGCTATGTTTCAATCGGAAGCGAAGTTGCTTCCTGTTAGACTTAGACTGGCGCAGAGCGACAGAATAGATATTACCCCAAGCGTCAGTGAGTCTACTTCGCCAAGTGAAAGCACTTCCTGTTAGACTTAGACTGGCGCAGAGCGACAGAATAGATATTACCCCAAGCGTCAGTGAGTCTACTTCGCCAAGTGAAAGCACTTCCTATTAGATTTAGACTGGCGCAGGTTGATAAACTAGATATAACCCCGAGCGTCAGCGGAAATGCAACATCAAGTGAAGTTGCTTCCTGTTAGATCTTGACTGGCGCAGACTGATAGAATAGATTTCACCCCGAGCGTCAGTGGAAATGCAACATCAAGTGAAGTTGCTTCCTGTTAGATCTTGACTGGCGCAGACTGATAGAATAGATTTCACCCTAAACGTCAGTGAGTTCACTACGTCAAGTAAAAGTGCTTCCGATAGCTTAGTGACTAGCGCTGAGTGTTGGGATGAAATACACTAAGTGAGAGTAAGTTATAGTGAACCAAGATCCTTCATCTAGTAGTTTTACTTCCGGATGTAAAAATGCTTCCGGATACATCATAGACCAAATCAGAACACAGTCTAAGTAAACTACTCCCCATAGCAAACAAACTTCCCACAGCATGTATAATTCTTATATATATATTGCTATGTTGGACTAACCAGTATGTGCAGAACATGGTCACGCTTCCGGATGCAAATGAGCTTCCGGATGGAAAGACTCTTGACATTGGGACTCAGAGCTTAACACTTGCAGAGCAAGATTACCACTTGCGGATGAAAGATGATCATCCGTCAGCAAGAGTGCAAGAGTAAAAATCACATACTCAGAAGTCAGAATGCTTTTGTCAGAGCAGAGGTGTCAGGACTACTTTTCAGAGATAAAGCAAGTCAACCCTGCTAAGCATTAATGAAGATGTACTTCTCAACGGTAACATAGGATTAACGGCACTATTCAAACGTTCATATTCAACTTGCCACCTAAGCCTATGAAGCCGAATATAAAAGAGACACTCATTCAGAAGAGAAGAATGATGGAAGAAAAAGAGAGAACAGAACAAAGTATCTGATATATCATACTCTTCATTCTACACATCTTCTACTACTCTCAGATCCAGATTTGTGATATTTTTCAGAGAGTAATTTTATTGTACTTAAGTGAGTAACATCATCCACTCTTAGAGAGAGTTAGTTTTGAGCTTAAGTGTTTAGCACAATCAGTTCATAGAGTGAACATAGTGTAAACTTACAATTTGTAAGGGGGAGCATTTAGAGGTTGTCTAAATCTCCATAGGTTGCAAGTTAGCCCGTAAAACTTGCATTTGTAAGGTTTGCAGGTGAACCCGGTGTAAAACCTGTGGGTTGTTAGGTGAACCCGTGCTCGTAAAACCTAAAGTGTAAAGGCTTCTCTTGTGCCCGGTTTAAACAAGAATAGTGGATTGAAAATCTCAGGTGGAGCCTGGGGACTGGATGTAGGTCTGGGTGACCGAACCAGGATAAATTTATGTGTGCATAAATTTACATTCAAACATTCTATTTTGCATCACATAACATACTGACTTGTGCATATCATTACTTCGTAAATATTATCACCAAGCACAAGCAGTCTTTCGAAAAGAAGATTCAAAAGATTTAATTTATTCCCTCACCCAATTCACCCCCCCCCCTCTTGGGTGACAGCCACGTTTATCATTTGGTATCAGAGCAAGGTCACTTGTTTAAAGGATCCAACGATCTCAAGTGCAAAGACCTAGGCTGATTTGGGTTACAAAATGTGTTTTGAAGGTTTTGATCATACAATTCCACCCGTGTTAGAAAATGCTGATTTTTACTTATGGAAGGGAAGGATGAAAAGTTTTATACTATCCACTGATTTCAAAATGTGGGATGTTTTTGAAAAGGACTCTGATTTCAAACCAAAAGTAAATTGGACAGAAGAGGACAAAAGCTTATTTTACTTAAACCTTAGAGCAATGCAAATTTTGCACAAAAGTTTATCTGACAATGATTACCAGAAAATTAAACATTGCTCTAGGGCTATAGATATTTGGAACACTCTTGATACTATGTATGCTTCTAACCAATCTCTGGATGTTAAGGCTGTCCAAAGCTCACTATGTGCTCCTTGTGAATCCACCGTTGATGAGCTACTGGATGGTGATGTAGTAGAAGCTAGTATCAGCAAAGAGAGAGTGGATCTCCGCCTAGAAGATTCAGAAGCTGAAGAAAATGAGGTACCTAAACTTGAAACTTCTGAATTGCAAGATATGTATAATGAGCTACATGTTGAATTCTGTAAACTTGCAAAAGAAATTCTAGGCTTAAGAAAAAGGAATAGGGAACTTGAGGAACTTATTCCTTCTTCTACAACCAAGGAGTCCAAAGTCCCACTCATAAAAGAAGATTTTTCGAAAGACCCTGAGATTTCAAAAGTTAATAAACATAAAGTCTTTGAAAAGAAAACTGACCACCATACTAGTGATAAGAAATCTGATTCTGAACATCATCCCATTATCTGTCATTATTGTGGTAGAACTGGTCATATTTCTCACACATGCAATTTTAAGAGAAATTTAAATGTGAGAAATAAATATATATGGATCCCCAAAGGACAAGTAAGGTCCAGCGCTAACTATGTAGGACCCAAGTACAAATGGGTACCAAAACTCCCTTCTAGTGCCTTACCTGTGCAGGGAAGATCTAGAGTTCCTCTTGTCCCAAAGAAGAGAACTCGTGGTGATGTCACTACTGCAACTACCTGGTTCAATCATAAGAAGCAGTGCGCTACCACAAGGAACAAAGACCTTGTCTCAGGGATAAGCTATCACAGAGTCCCATTCAACTATCCTGAGAAGGACAAAAGAGAGAGGATGTCTCAACTCACATGGAGAAAACCTGCGAATCCTGTCTCTCCTAAGAAAGTGCTTCAGGCCAAGGATAAGTATAAAAGATCTCCTTGGGTAAGCAAGGGATTATTTAAGGTTGAAGCATGCAACAGTAAAATCTCCTATGCAAATGTAAGATGGACTTATTGAGATTTTACATTAAGCATCATAAGCATGAACATGATATGGCTTATAAGATTTTTCACACAATGTTCATACTCTACATGCTATCTATGACTATCATTATCAGAAGCCATATGCATATAGTCATAGTTGATTCGCAATGCTATATTCATAGTGAATAATTCTTAAGTGCATAAGAATCACATACTTCCTACAAACTGACCAGTCAGATCCAAGTTTGGAGACTGAAAAATGGGAAAGAGAAATCATTTGCTATTCTGTAGGAAAGAAGGTACGAAGGAACAACAATTTTCATGATCATACCTGATCAGAGCAATGTATCAAATCTGAATGAGTTGTTGTTCATACTGGGCTCCGAGAGCTACTGCTCCTGAAATTGAGAAGATCAAACAAACTCTACTTGACGCAAATATGGCTTTAGTTATGTAAGCTTGATCGCTGTGGATGCACAAGAGAGAACATCAACGAGTCACTCAATGTTAAATCTTAAGTAAGTACCATCAGAAGCAAAACTACTTCCGGATGCTCTCGTGCTGACGCTGAATGACTACTCAAGGCAACCAGGAGCGTCTGTCCAACCGGAAGCAAAATCACTTCCGGATGCTCTTTTGCTAGCGCTGGATGATAATTCAATATGATCAAGAGCGCCAGTGTCAGACCAAGGGACACACCACTTCAGAAAACGTTTCAACTTCCTCTATGAAACGTTGTGCCTTCTCTGAAGCAACACGTGTCATCAGGTGTGTCGTTCCAACTTAAAAACTTACGTTACCCAATGTGTGAAAATTTGAAAGACTATACCCATTCTATCCTCAGAAGCTTTACCTATAAATAGATGTAACTTTTCACCTTCACTTTTTACTTGCATTATTTTCACTCGCATCTTTTCTCTGAAAAATTTACTTCATCTTCTTCATTGCGTTCTTCATTTTTACACACTTCTCGCATTTCATCTTTATTTTCACAACATTCATACAAAAAATGGCCGGTACGAATGAACCCAACCCAGTCATCCAGAAAACCTCTTCTTCTAAGAAAAATAAATCGAAATCTGGGAAATCCTCTCACAGACATTCTGGTAAATCTGGGCACCATGAAGAACAACATGAAGAACATCATGAACGCCAAGAAGGTTCTGGGCAATCACGGGGACAGGGTGAAGACGTTCAGGGTCAGCCTGAAACCTCTGGTAGAATAGAACAGGCAGTGGGTTCTGAACAAGAGCGGGATGCTCAGGGAAAGGGAAAGAAGAAGAAGGTTCATTTTTCTGAGGAGCCTTCCTCCAAGAGGCAGAGGGTTGAGGAAGAAGATGATCTCACAGTTTATAGAGATGGGGCTTTGGAGAGTGTATCCGCCAAATTTGAGACATCCATTCCCATCTTCAATCATGGCCTGTTCATCAATCTGGACAAGTTGGATGAACTAGGGTTTGCTCATCTGCGCCCTTACTTGGAAAAGTATATGCCTTGGCTGGGCATCAACCAGGACTACAACGTCAACGTCCTGCGAGTCTTTTGCCAATCCCTCTCAGGCAGAGCTAAGTACAGGAAGGTGGATGGGAAAGAGCAAGTCCACAAACTCTCCTTCACTGCCACTGTAAGAGGAAGAACCTTCAGGTTCACTTGGAGAACCCTGAATGAGATGATGGGAATCACAGAAGAGGATATGAATGAATGGATCTACCCTGAGTCTCACAAGTACAGCAAGGAGGAACTCGAGGAGTTGTATGGCACCAACAGCAAGAAGGTGTCAAAGATGTCTGATTCTAACAGGCTCTTGTACTACGTCTACTCCCGGATAATGACTCATAAGGGAGGCAACTTCAACGAGTTCACACTGCTGGACAACCCTTGGTTCCCTAGACTCCTCTCGCGCAAGCCTTTCAACCCTGGGCAGTTGATATGCCTAGAGCTTCAGCGCTGGTTAAGCAATGACAAGTCAGGTTATCTTCCCTATCCCACCATCATTGCCTTCCTCCTTGAGAAGCATCTGATCAAGGCTACATCTGCTGTGGAAGAAGAGAATGTCCAGTGTAGGCCTGTGGGAGCAACCAATGTGGCAAGGATGGGGATCAAGTATTTCAAGCCTCCTAAGCCCACTCGCTCACACTCACAAGCCAGTAGTGCTTCTGGTACTTCAGCTCCCTCTGCATCTGGAGCAGGCGATCAGGAAGTTGACTCTCATGCTGGGCCAAGCCGTAGTGCAAGGGTTCCAGCTTCTGTTAGGGCCTTTGCAGAGGACATAAAGGAAGAGCTTCTGTTGAGACTGACTGATTCCTTGGTGGGTCCTCTCCGTGTTGAATGTGAAGCTGGCTTCCACCACCAAGGGGAGCGAATTCAGCGGCTTGAGGACAGAGTAGGACAACTTGAGAATCACCTTGCCAGGGTGGATGCAAAATTAGACCTCATCCTCCAGCACCTACAAATTCTCCAACCTTCATCACAAGGTAACTTACCACCTTCACCTCCTCCTCCTCCTCAAAACCCTCCTCCTCCTCCTAATCACCCTCAACTACCACCTCCTCCTCCGCCCAACACTCAACAACCTCAGCCTCCACCACAAAATGACCAACAAGCTCCACCATCACCCAACAATGACCAACAATCCCAACCCTCACCTACCCATGACCACCAAACCCAAGACTCAACTCACAACTCTCCACGCCATTCTCCTAGAAACTTCTCATCCTCACCTTCCTCATCCTCATCCTCACCCATTCCCACACGACCAGGTGCCCCTACACGCTCTCCACTCCGCTTCTCCAACCCTACCCATCCAAGCCCTAGACCCATAGGATCTGAAACAGCCATTCACCCCCTCAGCCAACCATACGGCGAATATCCCCGCCTTCAACCACTCTCCGATGACCATTTACCCTTTACCCCTGACTCCGCCAACTACAAAGAATACTCCTCCACTCATCCTTATGGGGATATCTTTGTCACCACCAGCTGCTTCCCCGACCCTCCTCAAACTCCTGAACACCTATCTTCTCCCACATCCTCCACCTCTACCCTCTCACCCTCCCCTCCCAAGAAATTTGGTCCTGAACCACCTCCATCCTCCTCCACATCCACTCCATCCCTGGCACTCACCCCTGTTGATGATGACAAAAGGGGGAGAAATGTTATGTCTACTCTTCGCCTAAGTATGGCCACAAGGGATGTTCTCAGCCAGCCTTCACTCTGGATTGATGAAGATATCACGGCCGCCCTGTGTCGTGCATATGAGTCTCAGAGGCTGAGTGGTGCAGAGAGCCTTATAAGAGGAGAGGCCCTCCGTTTCATGGAGCAGAAGAGAACAGCTGAGCAAAGATCACATTTGGAGATGGTTGTGTATGGGCAGAATGAACAATCCTCACAATCTGAGTCATCATCGGAGCCTCCTCCAAATAAAACAAGTAGAGAGATGGTTGAGGAGATCATAATGAAGTGGGGACTGAAGAGACCCAACCATCCTCCCATTGTGATAGCCAAGCCTGTTCCTGCATCCTCTGGGCAAGAGTCTGAGGTCCCTTCATCTGAGCAATCTTCTGATCCTCCTCCCTCGTCTGAGCCAGCAGCCAGATTCAGTGCACCCAGAAAGAAGGCCGTTGCTAGGAAACGTGCCAGGAAGTTAATTGCCACCACTGAATCTGATGAGTCTGAGGAAGAGACTCCATCTGACCTACCTGAGCAAGGAACTTCATCTGCTCAGGTTGTGCAAGAAAATCCAGTGGTCCAAGCGGTTCCAATTCTGAAGGAAGTCAAATTGGAAATTGAAGACATGACTCCTGAAGAATTTGAGAAGTATGGATTCACTGACAAGCTATCCTTTGGTCAGATGGCTTGCCTCGATGCTGAAAGAGCAAGTGCCATGCCCACTCCTCCAATTAACAAAAGCAAAGGGAAGAGCAAAGGGAAAGGGAAAAGGAAAGCCCAAGAAGTTGAAGAGGATCCCAACTTCTCTGCATGGAATGTGAGAATCCGGGCTGTACACTATCCCAATGGAGAAGTCTGCTACTTCGACGATGCTACAGGTTTCCCTGGGTATGAAGAAGTGGAGAACATGAAAAGGGCATACGAGGAGTCCATTGAATCAGAAAGGCTCAGAAGGGAAAAAGAGGAAAAAGAGCTTCAAGAGATCATTGCTCAGATAAACCAGAGTGAGCGTGAGGAAAATGAAGAGAGGCAGAAAGAGAGGGAAAAGAAAAAGAGACACAAACTCTAACCCCCAATCCAAATATTTTTGTTGATTTTGTTTTCATGCATATCTTCATTCATACTTAGTGAAATTTATTTGTATACATTCTTTACTTGTATATGTTATTTGATTGTATAACTCTGACTTGTAACTTCTGCTTGTCAATAATATTTGTCTGAGTTACTTGCTCTTAACTATTGCTTTTATTCTTCAGCTAATCCTTTCATATGAACTTAATTAATAGAACTAGGTTTGTCATCATCAAAAAGGGGGAGAATGTTAGAATCTTAAGTTTTGATGAAGACTAAAATGTAGAGGATTAGACCAAGTGCCTAGGAAGCAATAGGATAACAAAGGATCCCAAGTAAGAGTGCTTCCGGATGAAGATTTACTTCCGGTTAGATTAGGACTTGCGCATGCGGATGAATGTTTTCATCCCCCAGCGTCAGCAAGTAAATCACTAGGGATTTAACTTAGTCCATGAACATTAGGTACACAAACCCTAAGACTAAGCTATGTTTCAATCGGAAGCGAAGTTGCTTCCTGTTAGACTTAGACTGGCGCAGAGCGACAGAATAGATATTACCCCAAGCGTCAGTGAGTCTACTTCGCCAAGTGAAAGCACTTCCTGTTAGACTTAGACTGGCGCAGAGCGACAGAATAGATATTACCCCAAGCGTCAGTGAGTCTACTTCGCCAAGTGAAAGCACTTCCTATTAGATTTAGACTGGCGCAGGTTGATAAACTAGATATAACCCCGAGCGTCAGCGGAAATGCAACATCAAGTGAAGTTGCTTCCTGTTAGATCTTGACTGGCGCAGACTGATAGAATAGATTTCACCCCGAGCGTCAGTGGAAATGCAACATCAAGTGAAGTTGCTTCCTGTTAGATCTTGACTGGCGCAGACTGATAGAATAGATTTCACCCTAAACGTCAGTGAGTTCACTACGTCAAGTAAAAGTGCTTCCGATAGCTTAGTGACTAGCGCTGAGTGTTGGGATGAAATACACTAAGTGAGAGTAAGTTATAGTGAACCAAGATCCTTCATCTAGTAGTTTTACTTCCGGATGTAAAAATGCTTCCGGATACATCATAGACCAAATCAGAACACAGTCTAAGTAAACTACTCCCCATAGCAAACAAACTTCCCACAGCATGTATAATTCTTATATATATATTGCTATGTTGGACTAACCAGTATGTGCAGAACATGGTCACGCTTCCGGATGCAAATGAGCTTCCGGATGGAAAGACTCTTGACATTGGGACTCAGAGCTTAACACTTGCAGAGCAAGATTACCACTTGCGGATGAAAGATGATCATCCGTCAGCAAGAGTGCAAGAGTAAAAATCACATACTCAGAAGTCAGAATGCTTTTGTCAGAGCAGAGGTGTCAGGACTACTTTTCAGAGATAAAGCAAGTCAACCCTGCTAAGCATTAATGAAGATGTACTTCTCAACGGTAACATAGGATTAACGGCACTATTCAAACGTTCATATTCAACTTGCCACCTAAGCCTATGAAGCCGAATATAAAAGAGACACCCATTCAGAAGAGTAGAATGATGGAAGAAAAAGAGAGAACAGAACAAAGTATCTGATATATCATACTCTTCATTCTACACATCTTCTACTACTCTCAGATCCAGATTTGTGATATTTTTCAGAGAGTAATTTTATTGTACTTAAGTGAGTAACATCATCCACTCTTAGAGAGAGTTAGTTTTGAGCTTAAGTGTTTAGCACAATCAGTTCATAGAGTGAACATAGTGTAAACTTACAATTTGTAAGGGGGAGCATTTAGAGGTTGTCTAAATCTCCATAGGTTGCAAGTTAGCCCGTAAAACTTGCATTTGTAAGGTTTGCAGGTGAACCCGGTGTAAAACCTGTGGGTTGTTAGGTGAACCCGTGCTCGTAAAACCTAAAGTGTAAAGGCTTCTCTTGTGCCCGGTTTAAACAAGAATAGTGGATTGAAAATCTCAGGTGGAGCCTGGGGACTGGATGTAGGTCTGGGTGACCGAACCAGGATAAATTTATGTGTGCATAAATTTACATTCAAACATTCTATTTTGCATCACATAACATACTGACTTGTGCATATCATTACTTCGTAAATATTATCACCAAGCACAAGCAGTCTTTCGAAAAGAAGATTCAAAAGATTTAATTTATTCCCTCACCCAATTCACCCCCCCCCTCTTGGGTGACAGCCACGTTTATCACGGTAGACTTCATTTAGATGTTTCTGCTTAGGATCATGAGAGTGTTGGCTCACTACACTCATTGCATAGGCTATGTCAGGTCTAGTATGTGAGAGATAGATCAATTTTCCCACTATTCTTTGATATCTACTAATATCCACAACTTTTCCCAAATCTGCCTCATCATCAATTTTGTAGGTTTGGATTAGTGTATCACTTGGTCTACATCCAAGCATGCCAGTTTCCTTCAACAAATCTAGGACATATTTTCTTTGGGATATATAGATGCCCTTCTTTGATCTTGCAATTTCCATTCCAAGAAAATACTTCATGTCTCCTAGATCTTTGATATGAAATTATTTATTAAGAGCTTGTTTGAGGTGTGAGATTTCATCTTCATCATCTCCAGTCAAGACAATATCATCCACGTAGATTGCCATAATAGCAATCTTTCCTCTTTGTCGTTTAAAGAACAAGGTGTGATCACTTTGACCTTATGTGTACCCTTGCCTTTTCACAACTTTCGTGAGCCTTTCAAACCATGCTCTAGGGGACTGCTTTAGTCCATAGAGGGATTTCTTTAGTCTACACACTTGGTTGAGTTTCTTACCAGGAAAACCCGGAGGATGTTTCATGTACACTTCCTCTTTCAAGTCACCATTTAGGAAGACATTCGTTACATCCAGTTGGTGTAATCTCTGGTCTAAATTTGCTGCCAATGAGAGCAAAATTCTGATAGTATTCAGCTTTGCTACCGGTGCAAAAGTCTCATTGTAATCCATCCCATAAATTTGAGAGAAGCCTTTTGCTACAAGCCTTGCTTTATATTTTTCAAGAGTGCCATCAGCTTTATATTTTGTGGTAAATACCCACTTACATCTCACCGGCTTCTTCCCTTTAGGAAGATCAACAAACTCCCAAGTATCATTGTCCTCTAGTGCCTTCATTTCTGCTAGGACTGCTTGCTGCCATTCTGGTACAGTCATTGCTTCCTCAATGTTTCTAGGAATCTGCACATTATCTAGTTGTGATATAAAAGCACCATATTTTGCAGAGAGTGCTTTATGAGATACAAATCTCTCAATAGGGTGCTGTGTGCAAGTTCTGGATTTCTTTCTTTTAGCAATGGGCATGTCTAGGTCATCTGATATGGGAACAATATCCTCAAGATCATTTGATAGAGGGGCAGCATCAGCCTCATGTCCTCCTTCACCACCATTATGTGCTTCAAGGATTTTCTCTGGTTCTGACTCATGGCTAATGCTAGGAACTTGAGGTGCCTTTTTTGATTTTTTTTCTCCTAGTGTAGGTCCTTGTAATCTTTAGTTTAATTCCCCCTGAACTAGACTCTTTTCCAACATCTAGTAGAACATCGTTTGACACATCTTGTGTCACATTATTCTCAGGAATGCTACTGGACAGGTCTGGAACAGAAGGAAAACATGCTAATGGATTTAAATATTCATGAGAACTAGATTTAAGCTCTTGGTTAGGACTTAGGCATGTTTCTGGATCACTCTCAGTCTGAAATTCACTATGACTCGCCCCCTGAATTGAAGACACATGATAAAAAGGAATAGACTCATGAAATGTGACATCCCTTGAAACAAAGAGACGCTTGTGTAACATCCCACTTTTTAGATTAGAGATAATAAATAATTAATTAAGGTTTTAGGATGTCAATAGTGAATTGGTAATCAATATAAAAAAAAGAAATGAGGATAAATATATTTTTAGGAAAGTATTATGCTTATTATCATTAGAAATTAAAGATAAATAGTTAGAGGTCAAGCTTTAAATTATAGATTTTAAGAGAAATACTTGAAGACATATGTAACATTATGGTGGAAGAAAGTTCTTAATTTAACTTTTTGAAGAATTGTTTTACAAGAAAGGGACTAAACTATAAATATATAAAATGACTTCAGAGGGACCAAAATAAAAGGTAGAAAGGTGTTAAGGGCTGTACATTAAATTTCTCTAAAATCTTTTCTGCCTCTCCTCATCAACCGATCTCATCTTCTGGATTCTTCCTTTTTATTTTTATTTTTATTTTTTTTTATTTTTCTTTTCTTTTCTCTTCCCTTCATTTGGTGGGGGCTGACTTCATCATCATCATCATCGTTCTTCACATCTCTTCTCTGGCTCTCCTTGTTTACTCTTTCGTCCTCCATCTCCGGCGCCGCTGCGTCGTGCCACGCCGCCGGCGACGTCGACGGCTGCGAGGGGAGCCCCTCCTTCTTGTTTCTATCATCTTCCTTCCTCTTTTCTTGTGTGTTTGTGTATGATATGAAAGAAGAAAGAGAAAACTCAAGTTGGAACTTTTATTCGGCAAATTTGGGGCGTTCTCCGGCAACCATATATAGAGTATGTAAGCTCTTCTATTGTCCCTCTATCATAAGCTTGAATTCTAGGGTTTTCAGTTGGAAATTTTGGGGATTTTGATGTAAATCCATTCTTATGCTGTTTTAATCGAAATTTGCTGTCCCAAAACTAGAATTAAAGTAATTTCTAACTACTCTATGGGTTAAGATTGTTGGATTGAGGTTAGAATGAAGTTTGGACAAATTAAAGTGTTAAAAAGTTAGGGTTTGAAAGCATTTTCGAAAATCTAGCAAGATTCCTTGAAATTGGGGGTCCTAACTTGTTTAATTAAGTTGTGTGATGATGATAACTGGTTTCAATTAGTTATAAATAATCTTATCTAAGACTTTGCTTGCTTTAAGTAGGCTTACGATCAACTATGGAAATTCAGTATTTTAAATATGAACTTTTGAACTTGAAATATGAATTCTATAGGTTCATTTGAGCTCAACAATGCTGTTGATTGGATTCATTGAGTTAGATTTAGTACTGGATTGAATTGGGAACTTTTAGATGCTTATAGGAGGGCTAAATCTTTGAATTGGATTGACTTGGGTATGAGGTTCTATTTTAGATTAGATATTGAAATGTAATGGGCCCTTTGAATAGGTGTTCTCTGTTTGGATTAGAATTTTTTGTATAAAGTGTATTGCAAGTGTGGGTATGTATGAGTTTAAGAGGGAAGTCTGAATTTTTATGGTTGTCAGTTTAATGGAAAAGGATGGTTGTTTTGGTACTTTGCTTGAAAGTGTATACCAATAGTTGTTTGAATGATACTAAAAGAAATTTTGATTTTTTATATACATGTGGGTGGGTGTGGTGGTATTAGTTCAAATCTTTTCTTTTTTGTTACTATGATGAAATGTGGTTATGCTATGTTTTTAATGGAATTCTTGGTCTATTACAAATGTGTGTTTTAAAGTTTTCTTGTTTATCAAATAAGATGAATATCAAATGTAAATGAGTTAAAATATATGGTTTTATTTCTAACTACTTGTTGTTGGTCATTGATTTTGAACATAAGTAATTTCTAATATGATTTGTGGTTGGGGCTGATTTTGGAAAACTTACAGGGAGTGTTGTTTTGGTGCAAGATTTATTTGATTTGGCTGATTGAGAAGCTATTTTAGGAAGTTGGGAATAGGTTGCTTTGTATGGTATTGGTTTATTGTGATTGATGTTTAGTGTTACATGCTTGTTTGAATTAAAGGATAAATTGCAGCTGATCCTTCTATCGATTCAAAGTTTGAGCTGTTTGGTTATGTTTTTGAGTATGTGATTCTCTTCTATTATTTCTGGTTGAGCTTATGGGATGATGAGTTGGTATTAAACTATGTTATTGTATTTCATTTGGATGTTTTCCCTCCTGTACCTTGCACACGCATATGAACATGGTTGGATAATAGTTTTGTTAGTAGAATTTAGATATGTTGACAGCATAAAAATTCAGACTTG
Source organism: Mimosa pudica (assembly GCA_029929735.1). Lineage (NCBI taxonomy): Eukaryota > Viridiplantae > Streptophyta > Magnoliopsida > Fabales > Fabaceae > Mimosa > Mimosa pudica. The sequence continues at coordinate 961,384 of JAKELP010000039.1, read as the reverse complement.
AGTATAGGCAATAGATTATTTGAAAGTTCTTGTAAGTGAGTTTTTATGTTCATACTTTATTCTCTATGACTAAGCTTCTCTATTTACAAAACAGTGAGGGTATTAACTGTACTGATTTTTGTTTTTAATTGGTATGAGACGAAAATTGTTACATGTGAATTAAAGTTGATCAAATAACTGCAAGCTTGTTTGTGTTGTATGATGCTATTTCAATAATTAACTTCTAGAACTTGTTTTCTGTTTGGTTTTCTGTTGCACCTTGTTTGCCCTTAAGTTATTTAGAATGAAGAGATTATTATGTGAAGTATTAGAAGACCTTAGATAATGAAATTTTAAGTTGAGAGGCATAATAGTTAGCATATGTGAAATTCTATTAATTGTAGGAAGGAATGTAAGGGTAGGTGTAAGTATAGTAATGGGAAGGAGAATGAATATTTGTTATTTGGTGGAAGCAATATGATTATTGAGCTTGTTGGATAGGAAGTGTTGGAGTTGCATTTGAAATGAGTAGTTTGCTAGCTGAATAGCCTTGGTTTTTCTTTATAAGAATATATTGATTAGCGAAGAAATAATCCTGTTGTGAATTGGAATTGGTGAAGCCGTGATTTGTCTTGATTGCCCTTAGTGACCTTATTTCTGATTAGGAACTGATCATGAGTTCTTATATAAGCATGTCTGGCCTAAGTTATTGTTGGATTGGGCGATATTTTAAATAACAACTAGAGCATGACCAATGATAGGTCATAAGTAGTTTTAAACTTGTATGTTTAATTGTGGAAAGAGCTATGGTTTCTCTTTGATTTTTTTTCTTTTTTTGTTGGTATGGGTGGTGGGATATGGGTTGCCAATTGTAACACCACAAAATTTTTATTATCCAATATAATTAAATTAAATAGGAATGAAGAATATATATTATAGGTTTAAGTTTGTAAAATGGAATAAAAGAGAATTTTGGACAAACTTTTAGAAATTAGGAAAATAATGTTAATATTTCCTATTTTGTAATCAATAGACTATTTGTGTATTTTAGTTATAATTGTGAATTATAGGATTAGGAAATAATTAGATTAGAAAGATGTTTGTTATTATTAGGGATTGTTATTAGGAAAACTTGTAGGTGAGTTTATCATCCTTTAGGAAACTTTTGTATTATAAATATGTTATTATATAAATAAAATAAAAATTAAACTATTCACTTATATTTTTGTTTCCACATAAACTAAGTTTTATTAAATAAATAGGAAGAAGATATTTAAATGAAAAGACAAGGGTATAACTTTAATATATTAGATTTTGAGTCAAGAAATACAATTAAAATTAAACTAGTGGGTAAATAATTAGAATTTTCTTTAATCATCACATATGTATACGTAAGTAACAAACCCTAAGCCCACTCTTCCCAAACCTAGCCGCCACTCCTCACTTCTCCAAACATTTCATACTTTCTTTCTCACCTCTTCCAAAATGATCGTGTTTTTTTTCTTCCTCACAATTCCAATTCGTCTTCCTCCTCCTCTCTACAAAACATCAATTTTGATTCTACTACCTAATTATTTCCTTAGTTCCCAAACATTCCTTAATCCTAAACACTTCAACTAAGTTTATTTTCCTTAAACTCGCGAGTCTCGTATGTCTTAGTGGAGATGAGCACGTGATTTTTGACGACAGCGAAGCTATTCGGCATGTGCAAAACTGAATTCGAATTTCTTGTGAGCTCCTTTTCTCTATTTCCCATTTTATTCCTTTGATTATCATTGTTTAAGAAGAGAGTTTGAGTTGGGGGTTTGAGATATGGGTTAATATAAACAAGTTAAAGTAAGATAGACTTTGATTTCTAGTCATTACATACAATTTTATTGTGCTTGTGTATTTAGAAGGTTTAACTAGATGTTATGGAATTTCGGTGTTTCTCTGTTCGTTCAATGTTGAATTGGTATGTGTATAAAGAATAATATAGATGGTTGTGCGTGTTTGATTAAAGTAGCCAAGTAGTTGTAATGATTATATGACATGTTTTACTTGGGGACTTTCTTTTGTTCACTGCAGTAGCTAAATGGAGTTATTAAGGAATGGAAATCATTGTCTTGTTTTGGGTGTGTCTCAATTTTTATTTATGAATGATAAAGGGGAATGATTAATGTTTGGTGTTGCAAGTTTAATTGGGTATTTTAGTTGTTATGGTGCATTGGCGAACTGATAGAAAGATGTTCCTTATTTATTTGTTTTGAATACTATTGAATCAGTAAATGATAAAGATTAATAGTGATTTACTTGTTTTTGATATTGCTGAATGAGTAAACGATAAAGATTAATAGTGATTTATTTGTTTTTGATACTGCTGAATGAGTAAATGATAAAGATTAATAGTGACATATATATATACTAAAGAGGGAAGGTTGTCTAAAAGTGATTTTTGTGCTTGTGTGTGAGAAGTTCTGTTCTTCTAGGTTGGCCAAACTGATTTAATTAGGATGCAATGTTTCTTTGCTTTAGTTATTAATTGGTATGAGAATAACAATAAATTTATTTGTTAAGTTAGGTTTATACTTAAATTGATATGTGAGTTTCAATTTGTTTCTTGGTATGATTTTATGTTTGCATTGATGATTTGATAAATATGTTTGAGTTGAGATTTAAAGTGTTTTGGGTTCAATTGATTTGATTGCGATTTAGGGTTATTGAGTTATTCTTGAAAAAGTGATTTGGTGTTGTTTATAAACATGTCAATTGCAATGTTTGATCATATGAATTTGTTGTTGGTCCATTTTAATTGATGACGTGGCATGAATTATTTTGGAATTGAAGCTTTTTCTATTTAGAGAGTAGATAACAATTGATGTTTGACTGATTGTGTTATTATACTTAATGTTCTCACAAAGTGGTTATTGGTTTGATTAATTTGGTTGTGACTTGTATGTGTTAAACTAGAAGAGAAAAAAAAACGTGAATCATATATCATAAAGGGGTGGGTAGTATTATATTTATTAGGATCAAGAGTGACGTTAGAAAACATATACAAGGATAGTTGTTTACATTCTTTATTATATGGAATGAAAATAGGAGAATCTAGTGAGGAGAGTGCTTGGAGACAAATTTCAAGGATAAGAAGAAACTGTGAATTGCTCGCAAACAGGTAGCGGTTTATTTCATGCACATTAGGTTTATTTTCTGTCATAACTAATATTACTACTTCAGATATTGGTAGGGTTTATTTTCAGCATTTTAAATTTATGTGGAGTACTCCAGGTATAAGGAGGGTCGCTCCCCCTATACCATATTGTTTTGTTGAATTTATTTTTCCTAGAAAATCCTGTCAGGTATGCCTACTACGAAAGGTGAATATATTACTATAAGTAGTGAGGTGGTGCAATAGGCACATGTATTTAATATTCTACCTATAACAAATATATTGTTAAGGTAGGGGCCCTGTATGAGTGTTTTACTAATAGGTAGTAATCACCAACAGGTAGCGTCACTATCATTATCTGAAGTAGGATTAAATGAATCAGCTTCTAGGTGAAGTATTAGAGTGTATGAAATAAACTGCGGTAAATTTGGTTTAGTTTCAGGTACACAATAGATAGGGAATTTTGGAGTGATGAAGGGAAAGGAGGAATGCAGAAATGTCTTCTCCTAAGTGTATTTTTATTTATATATATTTTTAAAGGAAATTGTATAATTACATTTTGGCATGTAATGTATATAAATTTTGTAGAATATAAACGTTGAATACTTTATGTACTTGATAATTATTTTGAATTCATATATAGACTTTTATATGTACTCATATGTAAAACTAAGTATTTTAGAACTAATATTTTATAGGGTAAACGTTAAAATTTCAAAGTAAAAGATAAATGTTTTAGTGTAGGAAATAATAGTTAGAAATATGTTTTCAATAGTATTTATTTTATAAAATTAAGAAATATATTTTAAAACTTGTATTACTTTATAAAATTAATAAAAATCACCTTACATACCTTAACTAACTTCATTTTGCATTAAAAAGTTATTTTCAACTTGGTTTAGAAAGAATTATTCCAAAAAGTCAATTTAATTAAAAAGTTTTAATTTGGACAGATTTTTGATTACCTCTTACAAACTTTTAAAGTTATTAATATTTATTTTATAGCAAAAATCACTATTTTTAATTAAATATATTTAATATTTGAAGAAATTATTTAAAAATAAACTAGGTGTGACAATTTGGTATCAGAGCGAAGGTTCTGGCACATATAGCTAGAAACCTTTTCGTAGAGAGTGGTTAGGGTAGAAAAGGGTAGCTAGTTAGCTCTTGTAATTCAGGGGTAATTACAAGTTGCTTTAGGATTAGGGGTAAAATTAAAAACAAAAATTGTTAGAATAAAAGAATTGGAAAGATGTTTGCTGTAGTGCTTGCTTATACAATTTCATTGGAATTCTTTGTGCAATACAGTGGTATTGACACCCTTATTAAATGAAAATTTGATTTATTGAATTATGATTGTATAAAGAGAGGAATTATGATTTGATGTTTGCGGAGTGCAAATTGGAATGATTGTACATGTGGTGAAGGAATTCTGAGTTGATGTTTGCATAGATAAGTTATGATGTAAGTGTGTTATGCATATAGAAAATTTTGTTTTTGGTCTGAATTGTTGTGAGAGGTACAAATACCTCAAAATCTGATTGGAGAATTGGATGGGTGATTTCATGTTAGTTATAAAATTTGTTGTTGATTTGTTTTCATTGTATGATTGGTTTTCTTGAGAAGTGTATAATACGTGATTGTGTGTGTTTACCTTGTATTATAAATACAAATATTTTAAATTAATTGTTATTAGTCTTTGATGAGTTATGACTGAGAAAAATGTGTCGTAGTTATACATTTAACTGATTTGATTGTTGATTTGGGTGTATGTATTTTTTTTATTATTATTCTTGCTGATTGGGTGAATATTTTTGTGTACATAATGGACTAATTTACATGATTGATTGTGTGATTTTCTTGTGATCTATACATGAACGAATTGCTTATTAACTTATTTTGATGACTTGATTTTGTCATGATTATGGGTGTTAGAAAACAAGTAATTAATTTTCAATTTTCATCTAGAAAGCATAATATTATGATTAGGAGTAATTGAAGAAGTTAAAGTTAATAGAATGGAAATGTGTCGACAAGTTGAGATAGTTTGATAAGAGACAAGGATGTTTCTTGGGGTCTCGAGTATAATTATGAACCATGGCATAATCATAGTCGAGGCATCATTGAAGACCTTGTGGTGAAAGAATGAAAGAGAGAATGATTAAGTGAGAATGAAGGTAGATTGAAATAGGTATATTGATTTGCATAATTTAATAATGAATGTGAAAATTTTGATTATTTATTTTGTGAGTGTTTTGCAAGCTTAATTGTGTGTGTCTTGGCTTTGTGTAATAAATCTTGTTGTTTGTGCTAGTTGCATGCATTATGTGTGAAATTTTTATTGTTCAACTTTTGTGTTTTCATTAATATTGAATTTGTATGGTTTTGTAATAATTGAGTTAGCTTTGCGCATTGACATTGTGTAAGTCAAGCTTTTTGATAAGATTTGGCTGAAATGTATATTATATAGATTCTTTAGTTTTGTTTTGAGATATTGTTGGTTGAATAATTGAATATGGTATGAAATTAATTCCTACATCTTGTTTGAGAATATTTTGCTTTCTATATAGATTGATCATAATTAAATAAAAAAAAATGTTGTAAGTCAAGAAAAATTTTGGACTTTGAATTTAAGTCTCTCTTTTTGGTTGGCCAAATGTTGGGATAAAAAAAAATCAGTTAGAGTTAGTGCTCTTGAAATGATAGTTACATAAATGTAGATGTTAAGGAAGTTAAGTGAGTTCTTTAAGTTGAGTTTTTCTTGAAGATTGTAAACATCTAGACAGGTAATAAAAAATTTCTAATTAGATATCAAGTTTTAGGAGTAATGATGAGAGAAGAAAGATTTTGCAAAAGTGTTTTACGAGTTGAGCTATTGATCTTTTTGAATATAGAAGTTAATAGGAAATTTATACAAGAGTTTATGATTTATTTGTGTTTGAGATACAAAAGGTATTAAAGTTTGATTTAAATGTGGTCAAAGGTAAAAAAAACAGAAGGAAATTATGATTTAGAGATATGTGAATGGAAATTTGGATCACTATTTTGAAATTTGTCATGATGGTTTAAAAAAAAAAATTTGTGACTTAGATAATATTTATTTAAATTTTAGTCAAGAGATTTGGATGAAATAAGTTAATAGTGAATTTCTATAGGAGAATTTTCTTATGTAGGAATTGAGTTAAGATTTTGGAGATTTGATTGTGGATGTAGAGGACAAATTCGGTGCTTTGTTAATGGATTTAGGACTTCCAAATATATAGATTATGATTAAAGGGTTGATATGATATTATGATGATTGAGAAAAATACATTAGAATTAAAAATGTTAGATTGTGAATGAAGTATGTGATGTTGGAATTTTAAATAGTTTGAGTCTTATTTTCTTTGCATCAATTAATTTAAGGTCAACTTGATGGTCAGATTTAAATGTCAAATTTTTTAAGGATTTATAGGATAAATACCTATCAAATACATGGAAAGTAGAGATGAATTTACGATTGACTATTTCTTTGTATTAATAGACAAATGGATTTGTCACTGGAACATATTTGATGTTTAGGTAATATAATAGTAGGTAGGTTCAAACTTTGATTTGTGAAGATGTTAGTGTAATTATAAATGTTAGGAGAAACTGAAATAAAATTATGTTGGAATATAGGTATATGGGTAATGTTAGAAAATATTACATAATGCAGAACAGTTGAAAGAGAAGTTAAAGAAAGAGAAAGAGAAAGAGTGACAAATATCCATATTGTTTTTTTTAATGTAAGGTATAAGAAGTTTTTATGCATTGTTGGGACTAAAAAAAGTATTTTTGAGTTGAGAAATTTTAGATTGTGGAAATTTTCAAGGAAACTCTAAAGGTTATGTGTGTAGAGGTGAAATACAAGGATAAACATGATTTGAATAATATTGGAATTGGAGGAAATTTGAGTATTCAAAGGAATGTGTTTGAGAGAATAGTGTTTAGGTGTGACATCTTATTTATGAAGTATCGTTAAGAATTAATGGTTTGTGACAGTTAGAATATTGTAAAAGAGCCAAATGATTAAATTTTGGAACTGAATTTTTGAGCTGTGTGTGATGCCTTTTACAAATATTAAGGTTAAATTTTATTTGTAGGATTTTGATAGCAGTGTGATGGTTATTTAAGCATAAAAAAATGGAAGACTATGACTATGAGTGTGAGGTATTCAAGATAATTAGTGATTGAAGGTTTAACACTGATTTGTGTGTGTATCATTTATGGATCCAAAATTTACTAGAAGTCAAGTGAAATTTGATTGGATTTTTTTTATAAAGGTCTTAAAGGCTTAGCGGATATTTTTATTTGTTACCTAAGGTTGGTTAGCTGATTTTGGTATTAGTAGAGAAGTTTAAAATAATTTTCGTACATCATGAATTAGTAGGGACTTGGATGTTATGAACATATACTAGATAATATTTCATTTTGATGGAGGTATAAGATTTATTGGTGAAGGCTGTTGATGGAACATATTTAATGTAAGGTATTAAGTTGCTATACTACTTGTTGAAGTAATTATTAGAGTAAAAGTTTGGATTTTAGATAAAAAGGATTTTTTTTTTCTTTATAGGAAAAAATGTGAGAATTAATAAGTTATTAATGATATGTTCAATTTTCTTAAATAATATAATTAGTGGATGCCTTAGAAATAATATTCTAATTGTTCAATAGTTCTTTCAATGTTAATTAAGATGTTTAAAGAGGATTGTTGATCTTAGTGCAAGAGCATATTCTTAGAGTAGTTACATAGATATAATTTTAATGGAGAATTCAAGTTTAGAGGTTCAAAATCTATTGTAGTTGTTAAGGTATAAGTTTTAGAATTATGAATATAACAAATTGGTTTTACTTATTGATAGAAGTTTCTAGGTACTTAGCATGTATTAGGAAGAGTTGCAAATAAATGGATTGTAGACCAAGTTGTCTTAAAAAAAAAACTAATGTTTAAAAGTTTGTGCCATTTTGGATTAAATGATGTATGATATAAACTCTCATTATGAATAGTTCAAAACATTGAGGTGTGTAAGTAATTATATAAAATTCTATTTTATTTAAAACTTTTTTTTTATTGGAAAGTGAGATTACAAAGATTTTTTTTCTTTGAAGTGGAATATAGCCTAATTGGCTAGAGTAAGTGGTGACGTTGATTTTAGTAGATATGAAACGATTAATAGTAACCTTAGAAAATACATTATAAATTGTAAATTTAGTTATCTTATAGATTAAGAGTTATATGATATGACCTCTTGTTCAAGAATTTATATGAAGGTTTTTAGATTATTTTAGATGATCAAATTTATTTAGGTTCAAAATTATAGTTATTATGATGATGTTATGGGTATTTAGGATCAATAGAAGGATATGAAGTCTATCTATAGTTAGAAGCAAGAATATTCATCTAAAAAAATGAAAAGAGTTAGAAACAAGAAAATTTCTCATAATTTCGAGGACGAAATTATTTAAGGGGGAGAGAATTGTAACACCCCAAAATTTTTATTATCCAATATAATTAAATTAAATAGGAATGAAGAATATATATTATAGGTTTAAGTTTGTAAAATGGAATAAAAGAGAATTTTGGACAAACTTTTAGAAATTAGGAAAATAATGTTAATATTTCCTATTTTGTAATCAATAGACTATTTGTGTATTTTAGTTATAATTGTGAATTATAGGATTAGGAAATAATTAGATTAGAAAGATGTTTGTTATTATTAGGGATTGTTATTAGGAAAACTTGTAGGTGAGTTTATCATCCTTTAGGAAACTTTTGTATTATAAATATGTTATTATATAAATAAAATAAAAATTAAACTATTCACTTATATTTTTGTTTCCACATAAACTAAGTTTTATTAAATAAATAGGAAGAAGATATTTAAATGAAAAGACAAGGGTATAACTTTAATATATTAGATTTTGAGTCAAGAAATACAATTAAAATTAAACTAGTGGGTAAATAATTAGAATTTTCTTTAATCATCACATATGTATACGTAAGTAACAAACCCTAAGCCCACTCTTCCCAAACCTAGCCGCCACTCCTCACTTCTCCAAACATTTCATACTTTCTTTCTCACCTCTTCCAAAATGATCGTGTTTTTTTTCTTCCTCACAATTCCAATTCGTCTTCCTCCTCCTCTCTACAAAACATCAATTTTGATTCTACTACCTAATTATTTCCTTAGTTCCCAAACATTCCTTAATCCTAAACACTTCAACTAAGTTTATTTTCCTTAAACTCGCGAGTCTCGTATGTCTTAGTGGAGATGAGCACGTGATTTTTGACGACAGCGAAGCTATTCGGCATGTGCAAAACTGAATTCGAATTTCTTGTGAGCTCCTTTTCTCTATTTCCCATTTTATTCCTTTGATTATCATTGTTTAAGAAGAGAGTTTGAGTTGGGGGTTTGAGATATGGGTTAATATAAACAAGTTAAAGTAAGATAGACTTTGATTTCTAGTCATTACATACAATTTTATTGTGCTTGTGTATTTAGAAGGTTTAACTAGATGTTATGGAATTTCGGTGTTTCTCTGTTCGTTCAATGTTGAATTGGTATGTGTATAAAGAATAATATAGATGGCTGTGCGTGTTTGATTAAAGTAGCCAAGTAGTTGTAATGATTATATGACATGTTTTACTTGGGGACTTTCTTTTGTTCACTGCAGTAGCTAAATGGAGTTATTAAGGAATGGAAATCATTGTCTTGTTTTGGGTGTGTCTCAATTTTTATTTATGAATGATAAAGGGGAATGATTAATGTTTGGTGTTGCAAGTTTAATTGGGTATTTTAGTTGTTATGGTGCATTGGCGAACTGATAGAAAGATGTTCCTTATTTATTTGTTTTGAATACTATTGAATCAGTAAATGATAAAGATTAATAGTGATTTACTTGTTTTTGATATTGCTGAATGAGTAAACGATAAAGATTAATAGTGATTTATTTGTTTTTGATACTGCTGAATGAGTAAATGATAAAGATTAATAGTGACATATATATATACTAAAGAGGGAAGGTTGTCTAAAAGTGATTTTTGTGCTTGTGTGTGAGAAGTTCTGTTCTTCTAGGTTGGCCAAACTGATTTAATTAGGATGCAATGTTTCTTTGCTTTAGTTATTAATTGGTATGAGAATAACAATAAATTTATTTGTTAAGTTAGGTTTATACTTAAATTGATATGTGAGTTTCAATTTGTTTCTTGGTATGATTTTATGTTTGCATTGATGATTTGATAAATATGTTTGAGTTGAGATTTAAAGTGTTTTGGGTTCAATTGATTTGATTGCGATTTAGGGTTATTGAGTTATTCTTGAAAAAGTGATTTGGTGTTGTTTATAAACATGTCAATTGCAATGTTTGATCATATGAATTTGTTGTTGGTCCATTTTAATTGATGACGTGGCATGAATTATTTTGGAATTGAAGCTTTTTCTATTTAGAGAGTAGATAACAATTGATGTTTGACTGATTGTGTTATTATACTTAATGTTCTCACAAAGTGGTTATTGGTTTGATTAATTTGGTTGTGACTTGTATGTGTTAAACTAGAAGAGAAAAAAAAACGTGAATCATATATCATAAAGGGGTGGGTAGTATTATATTTATTAGGATCAAGAGCGACGTTAGAAAACATATACAAGGATAGTTGTTTACATTCTTTATTATATGGAATGAAAATAGGAGAATCTAGTGAGGAGAGTGCTTGGAGACAAATTTCAAGGATAAGAAGAAACTGTGAATTGCTCGCAAACAGGTAGCGGTTTATTTCATGCACATTAGGTTTATTTTCTGTCATAACTAATATTACTGCTTCAGATATTGGTAGGGTTTATTTTCAGCATTTTAAATTTATGTGGAGTACTCCAGGTATAAGGAGGGTCACTCCCCCTATACCATATTGTTTTGTTGAATTTATTTTCCCTAGAAAATCCTGTCAGGTATGCCTACTACGAAAGGTGAATATATTACTATAAGTAGTGAGGTGGTGCAATAGGCACATGTATTTAATATTCTACCTATAACAAATATATTGTTAAGGTAGGGGCCCTGTATGAGTGTTTTACTAATAGGTAGTAATCACCAACAGGTAGCGTCACTATCATTATCTGAAGTAGGATTAAATGAATCAGCTTCTAGGTGAAGTATTAGAGTGTATGAAATAAACTGCGGTAAATTTGGTTTAGTTTCAGGTACACAATAGATAGGGAATTTTGGAGTGATGAAGGGAAAGGAGGAATGCAGAAATGTCTTCTCCTAAGTGTATTTTTATTTATATATATTTTTAAAGGAAATTGTATAATTACATTTTGACATGTAATGTATATAAATTTTGTAGAATATAAACGTTGAATACTTTATGTACTTGATAATTATTTTGAATTCATATATAGACTTTTATATGTACTCATATGTAAAACTAAGTAATTTAGAACTAATATTTTATAGGGTAAACGTTAAAATTTCAAAGTAAAAGATAAATGTTTTAGTGTAGGAAATAATAGTTAGAAATATGTTTTCAATAGTATTTATTTTATAAAATTAAGAAATATATTTTAAAACTTTTATTACTTTATAAAATTAATAAAAATCACCTTACATACCTTAAGTAACTTCATTTTGCTTTAAAAAGTTATTTTCAACTTGGTTTAGAAAGAATTATTCCAAAAAGTCAATTTAATTAAAAAGTTTTAATTTGGACAGATTTTTGATTACCTCTTACAAACTTTTAAAGTTATTAATATTTATTTTATAGCAAAAATCACTATTTTTAATTAAATATATTTAATATTTGAAGAAATTATTTAAAAATAAACTAGGTGTGACACCAATCAATTGGTTTTCTTTATTGTATGACTAAAGAATTCATTTTGTTTTATTATTCTTAATTATATTTGTTAAAAGTATATTTTATACTTATGCATTAAAATGATTTGAAAGTTTCAAAGATACTGCTGTGAAATCCCATAAAGGGGATTTTATTATAAAATATTTGATAAGGAGATATTGTTTTCCAAGAATATTTGTTATTGTTTGGTATATTGGCATCAAGCATGCTTCAAAACATTTTGAAGTCATACAGATGATGAGATTTGATATATGATTTCCAATTGATATATTTATTGCTATATAAACGTTTATTTTTGAGGAACTAGACACAAAGCGCTTGTTTCGTGACTTCATGTCACGCTTGTTTCGTGGCTTGCCACACCTGTTTCGTGGTTTTGCCACGCCTGTTTCGTGGTTTTGCCACGCCTGTTTTCGTGACTTCGTGTCACGCCTGTTTCGTGGCTTGCCACGCCTGTTTCGTGGTTTTGCCACGCCTGTTTCGTGGTTTTACCACGCCTGTTTTTGTGACTTCGTGTCACGCCTGTTTCGTGGTTTTACCACGCCTGTTTTCGTGACTTCGTGTCACGCCTGGTTAGTTTACCCTCGTGGACTGTGTGTCCACGCCTGTTTTCGTGACTTCGTGTCACGCCTGGCGATTTACCCTCGTGGACTGTGTGTCCACGCCTGTTATTTCGCTTGTGTCAGTTCCTCTATAGAAAACAAGGTTTTTCATGACTATTAGTTTTCATATTCACTTTGTAAACCTTGAAAAGAATTACTTTTATGTGATGTCGATTTCGCCATTTTTGGTTTTCGTTCTCAAACACAAGTATAATTATAATAAATTGAAGTTTCTATATTCTATATCTTTATTTATTTATTTATCTAAGTTTGGAAATTTAAATACGAAGTTATTGTAACGAAATTGCACATATTTATATAGTATTTCATATTTCAGATTGAAGAATATGGATTAACACTTCGTGCTTTAGGACAAAGGAAGGTATAATTGATTTTTTTGTAAAGAATAATTTAATTCATATTATTATTGTAAATGATACATATCTATACATTTAATTACGTAGTGTATTTATCTTTTATGCATTAAAATGAAATTGATATAGCCAAATGCGTGAAATGATAAATGTTTGGAAATTTCGGTAAATGGAAATGGCTTACGAAGTTAAGGTACCCTTATCTTCGTGCCGGTCACGCTTAAAAGTTCCGGGCGTGACAAATTGGTAGTAGGATCAAAGCATTTATAGCCTTTATTAGAATCAGAATAACCTAGGAAAATGCATTTAATAGCTTTAGGAGAAAGCTTGGATGTGTGGTGAAGATGTGTGAACACAGTACAACCAAAAATCCTTAAAGGCAGTGTGTTTTCAAGGTATGACAGGTTACAAAAATCCTTCAAAACTTTCAAGGGAGTGCGATATGAGAGAGGCTTACTTGGCATCCGATTTATTAAGAAAACTGCGGTTAGAATAACATCCCCCAAAAATATTTAGGAACATTAGAATTAAGCATAATAGCCCTGGCAATATCAAGAATATGACGATTTTTCCGTTCTGCTATCCCATTTTGTTGAGGACTATATGGGCAAGAACTTTTGTGAACAATGCCTTTGTTTGACAAGAATTCACCTAAGAATTGGTTAAAATATTCACTGCCATTATCAGTGTGAAGGATCTGGATTGTTGATTGAAATTGTGTTGAAATCATGTTGTAAAATTTCATGAAAGTTTGAGGAACATCCTTCTTGTCCCTTAATAGATAAACCCAACTAACTCTTGTGTGATCATCAATAAATGTAATAAACCATTTTGAATTAGTGCGGTTGGTAATACGAGAGGGACCCCACAAGTCACTATGAATGATTTTAAAAGGATGAGAAGCACGATATGGAGTACAAGGAAATGGAAGTCGATGATGTTTTGCAATTTCACAAGTATCACACATAAATTGAGAAACATATTTATTAGGGAAAATATCAGGGAACATTTTTGACATATAATGGAAACTAGGATGACCTAAATGTTGGTGCACCAACTCCAATGTACTAATTCTAGGGAGAGACACCGTATTACAAGTAACAATCCTAGGAATATTGGAAGAAAAATTATTAGAATCTAGGTAGTAAAGGCCCTCATGTTCTCTAGCATAGCCAATCGTCTTCCCCGTCAACAATTCCTGAAAAACACAATGGTATGCAAAGAAATCAGCATGACACTTCTCATCTTTAGCCAATGTACTAACAGATATTAAGTTACATCTTAATTTTGTAACATGTAACACATTTTTAAGAGTGAGTTGAGAAGAAATAGTAATACTCCCAAATCCAGCAACCCAAGAATTAGTTGCATCAGCAATTTTCACTGTGATAGGTGTTTTATTCACAGTTGTAAACACCCTATTTTGTCCGGGCCCACCAAATTAAAAATAAAAAAAATAAAAAATAATAAAAAAATATATATAAAAACAAAAAAATATAATAAAACAAGATATGCTCTCTTGATTCTTTCTTGTGAGGCAAGCACAAGTCAAATTGTGGCAACTAAGTGAGGAAATTGGAAATAATTGTGGTGATTATGTCATAAAAGAATGATTCCCCATCAATTAGAATTTGATTTGAATAAGTTGGGAAACTTTTGAAGGGAATTTGAGTAAAAATGAAAAAATTTTATTGGCCAATCAAGTTTCATAATGGAATTGATACATGTACAACCATCATAAAAAGGAAAAAGGAAATTAACATGATATGGAGAGAATGTGTCACATTGTGTTACTAATTACCTAATTAACCAATAATATTTATTTTAATTCATTAAGCTCTAATCTAACTATGATAGAAAAAGGAATTTCCATAATATTAATATCTCTATCATAGTTAGAAAAGATTATTCTAAACCTTTTATAATTTATCCATGATAGGAAAGAATAAACTAATACAACCTGAATACTATCATGGATAATTAATAGCTAACCATGTTAGAAAAGAATCACCTAACATGGTTAGAAAAATAAACAACCTAATGTTCAAAAATATCAAATACATATAAATATATGCGGAAACGTATGCAGGCCTATACAAATTGGCAATATACAATTTAAATAGCCTATATAGCTCCTACTACCTAATACCCTTTCCTGCTGCTTGCATCAGTGCATAAATACCTGCAAAAATGTCAGTAATCGTGGGATGAGACAATTTGTCCCAGTAATCACCGCTTAACTCACTATAACAGTGAGATGTGCGGTAGCGAGGGCGTCTAAAGGGTACCACATTTAAAACCAATACTATATATATATACAAGTTAAGTCTTTCCTTCATCATTCAAGTTCCCCCTTCTAAATCAATTCAAATTCATCATCTCTATTTCCCACATATCACTCAAATCCCTCAGTCAATTCCAAATCAACTCAACAGACGAAAATAAACGTGATTGACACTGTGCCCAGTCTCAAATCTGAAAGCATAAAAATGGAGCACTTTAAATAGTGAAAACGTCCCTGAAAAGGGAGCACTATAAAAAGTGAAAACGTCCCTGGTTCCTTTAAAATCCGAGGAACCTGTACAATTAACCTATCGATTGCGCAGATCGATAGGTTACATCGGCCGACGGTACTATCAGTGTCATGCAATGCTCACTATAACCTATCAATATCCTATCAATATCACTTCCACAATGACATCATTCATATCCATCAACCTTAACCTCATTCAATATTTCAATATCACAACCTCAATAATCAACAACAACATCAACATCAACATCACCTTTCAATCTATTATCCACAATATCTTTCCAAAATCTAAACTCATAACTAATTCCTTTTCTATACTCAAAACCTCTCAATATCCAACACCTGCAAATATATCACACAATTCCATAATATCCAGCAACACCACCAGCCAGGATACTACATATAATAAGTCAAATTCTTTATATGAAAGTAATCGTGTTTGAAAGGCACCCGATAGCCTGTTTTATATAAAAATACCTTTTCAAAAATAATATTTATATGGAGGGTGAAAAGGGATTTTGAAAATCCCAGCTAACGTCACCCTCAATGTTATAGCAAGGGTAAGTGTGATTACCTGTCGCCCTTTAGCACTCTGACGTTCTTCCTTACCATTTCTTGTAGATTTTCTCCAAATACTTTAGTTCCTCCTATGATAATAGGATACAAATGATAAATTAATATCATTTCCACTTTATAATACTTGACGTCTCTCTCGTTCTTATATATTACTACCCAATCCCTTATTTCACCTGATCTTATTCATTATGTTCCTCAATATTTAACTAATTAATGACTTAGACTAAACACAATTACAAATCAACATCACCTATTAACATTCACATACCAGCAAGTGAAATAGCACAAAAGGAGACAAAATCGTCAAATAATATACCATGTACTCAACTAAAACATTCACAATCTTAATAAATTCTTTAAACATCAAACACTAATTCCTTTAGAAATCTAAAACTCTTACATTCTCAGTGTCTTTGAATTCTAACCTTACTAGCAAGGATCCTACACACATATACACACCACTTTAATATTCCAACCTCAATTGATCAAAGACTCCATATTCAAGACTCCAAACAATTTCAAAGTTTAGATTCCTCAATCTCCATACCCTTACTTGATCCTAATTCAATCCATTTCAATAACATCATAACCATAAATTATCAACTATTCCAAATCTTAATTAATTTATTGGCTCTCAGCTCTCCTTTTTCACCAATTACTTAATATGATTCGTTAAACACTTCAGCCATGTAATCCCTTAAGTCATGAGAGTCTAATCTCACTATTTCTTTATAAAAATTAACCCGGTTTGATCATTCTTTCTTACCTTTCCCACCTATTTAACTATACACTCAGCTCGGCCAAACAAAATAAGATAAAGGGAATTCATTTTCATAACCTTCCAAATCATTAAGCTATTTACTTAACTAACACAATAAAAATGTCAATATCACATAAACAACAAATCCAATTCAGTTTTCTAAGTTTAATCAACAAAATTACAGTAAGTATCATCTTACTTCCCTACACACCTAAACCACTTAAAATTCATATTTGTATAAAAACCAAGGTGAATTAAAAGAATTCACTATTATATTCTCTATACTTCAGGTCAAGATCACGACACAAGGGTTCTAAATTAGTCAACCTTCCTAAATATTAGTTAACATTACATTCCATAACTCATAAGAGTATTAAGTCACTATAATTGCCCTATTAAATATAACTTCTTAACTTTCATATTCCTTCATATGAAACAACAAGCATCCCTTATTCCATTTCTCACTCATCATCCAACATCATTGTGAGCACTTTAATAAATCCAAGCCAACACTAATTGAAAAACTCAGATTAGTTCCATAAATCAGATTTACCACTTCAACCCCAAAATTCACAACAGAAACTGTTAACTCATAATTCACATTACAAGCAAACAACCCACAAATTAGACATTCTCCTTGCCTAAATGACCTGAACCAACTAACCATCCCACAAAAATAACAGACAAGGTCTAATAATGGCTACAAGACCCTAAAATTTGATATATAACTTGAAGTCCAATGTAATCTACCAGCCACAACAATTTAACCTTTTGAACAACTTGAGCTTTTCTTCAAGTGAATAGAAACATTGCAACAATGTATATAAACAACCACAAACTTTCAGTTTAAAATGCACCGAATTCTAATCCCAAGGCCTACATATATTCCTCTTTTCTTCATTTAACAACAACATGGTCCCTTATAGTTACTATAACCAATTAAAGCTATTAAGGAGTTTTTATCCCAACTCCCAATCTTACTCTTACACTTCAAATTCCTAAATCCTTTCTTTTGTTTACTGATCAACCCCTTCAAATCAACCAAGACACAAAGCACAATAATCCAAATTAAAGGAATTACCCTTTATCATGACACACAAAAGAGGAAGAGATTCCAAAACCTATATCTCATACTTCGTCTTATGCAATATGACTTATTAGCAATTAACAACCATATAAATCACCACCAATCACTTCCATTCCTCACCATACCATACCATAATCAAACAGCACAACAAGGAGAAGAAAATGACAATTTTACAATTCAATTGCCACTCAATCATTCACTATTTGACCATTAATTCCAGAATAGCAAATATAGCAGCATAAATAATTAGAACAAAATCTTTTCTAACAGCCCCTAAAATTAGAGTTTTTCATGAATCACTCCAAACTTAAATCAACATTCAATTTCATAGTTAGGATACTAAAATATGAAGCCTTGGCATAGTTTTTAATTCATATTATAACTGAAACTCAAACCCCCAATTCAAACCCTCACTCTCAAATGGCTCAACACGAAAAATCAAAGGTAGGAAAGGTATGGGAAATGCTCACCAAGTTCCAAAATGAGAAAAAGGAGCAAACCCATCGCTGGCCGCCACCTATCTCGCCGGAAAACCGAAGTGGTCAACGAAAATGAACCTCAATGAAAATGGAAAGAAATGGTAAGGAACATGAGTACCCACATGATTTCGAAGAGTTAAGGAGGAAGAGAGTTCGGTTAAGGAGGGAGGACGGAGGTCACCATCGCCGGAAACGGCTTTCTCGTTGCCGGAAATAAGAGGAGAAGATGGTTGATTGAAGATGAAGAACGCGAGGGAGAGAAGCGAGGAAGGAGGAATGGTTTGATGGTGGTGGTGGGGCCGGCGCCGCCGCGCGCCTTGGCCGCCGGAAACGCGAGGGACGGAGGAGAGGAAGAAAGGAACGAAATCGAAGGCAGGGGGAGGGATCGGCTGATATATATAGAAAGGAGGGAGGGCCGTGTTTGTTTTAAGGGAAATAAGGATGATTTTGGTTATTTAAAGCCTAAACTTGCTATAGTGTACTCATTTTGATTTAAAACCACTTAAACCAGCCTCCAATCTTCTTAAACTTCAAAATATTTTTAGTTCTACCACTCCCTCATATTTCAAACTTTTCATTTCTTTAGGAATTATATGCACATTAATTACTCAAAATTTCCAAAATATTCCCAAAAATTCCTAAAAATTCCAAAATTTCCCAAAACACTCTCTAATCCTGAATTAAATTTTTCAGGATGTTACAATTCTCCCCACCTTTTAGAAATTTTGTCCCCAAAATTTACTAAACATATCACTTAACACAAAGAAAATATGCAATTCAACTTTATACTCTCCATATCAATTCTAATCATTTCACCATTCGTCCTTTGTTAATCCATCAGTACTTCACAAATTCTCATGCTACCTCACCTAACTAACCTTCATTTACTAACCACCAAAGCCTCAAATCACCTATATGACAGTCCAACTCCTTAAATAGCAACACACATCCAGCTATCTTTCCCTTATTTAATCGAATTATAACCTAGGATAGGTAACAAACCTTTAACCACCTTACCACTTCAAATCAAAACTTCCTTTGATTTCTCAAAATTCCTCAATCCATATTCAATTAATCACTAATATTCTACACCTTTTTACTTCCTCTTCCCTTATTTTCATCCAAGATCACATTTTCAATCTTTACCATAGCTAAACCACCAGCAATTCACAAGGTAATATCCTGATTTTCACAATACCAATCATCTTTCTGCAACTAACTTACAAAAACCGAAGGTCAATCACCATTACTTTCAGCAATCATTTCATTCCAGCAACATAATGATACCAACTCGTTTCACAACTACTGATTATAAAATAAGACTATGAATTAAGAATTTATAGTGCATAAAATTGGTGACCAAAAGCACGTAGCCAAAACTGATTCAACAAGGAAACAATGAAAAATCACAGAGCTTTACTTCCTACAACCTGCTGTCCACATAGATTTAGAGCAATAATATGCAAAAATTTGTTCTAGGTTGTTTGACTTCATTAAACTAATCCTATTAAGTTTTATCAAACTTGAACTACAAGCATGTATCCATGTTTTAAAACCTTAAGAAAGCTTCTAATGCACTCTTAGAATAAATTACCCTATACATATCAGTGAATTGATGAAGTTTAATCACATTTATCTATGATCACATATCAATAACCATACAATAAACCATATAAATATGGCAAGTACAACATCCTCACTCAAAACAGAATTTTCATTACTAAAATTTCAAGTGAGTATACCAGAAAAATTTTCAAACATCATGCATACACAGAATAGCACCAAAAATCGTTATAGATTTAACTATGTTCTAAAAATAACTCTCATAGGAAATGTAAAATACATACAAGTGAATTTTCATGTAACAAGCATCATGTAATCAACTTCATCCTTATGACTCCAATTCGTACTTCATTATTCACACAAATCGGGCCGCCAAGTTTCATGTAATATGTTCACATAATTATATAGTTCATTTATACTATCCAAGCATTCATTTTATAACAAAATTCTGCACTACCTCAACAGTTTCAACAATTTAGTTTTAGCCATGCGATTAATATCCAGAGATGCTTCTAAAACAATTTTCAAACTTCAAAACAGAACAAAAATTGATAATTACCACTTCAATGAATAATATATATTTTATTTTTATTATTATTTTTTTTTTAAAGGCTCGCCAGCCGCGCGCCAGTTGGCGAGCGAGTGGCGAGTTTCCAGAGGCATGGCGCCTTTGCTCGCAGCTGCTCGCCAGCTGCGCGCCACTAGCGAGCAGACTGGCGAGAATTTATCAGCAGAAACAGTCTGTCTGCAGAATTTTTCTAACCTTTTCAACTTAATTTCTAAACATGACACCTTCCTTTAACATGCTTCAAATTATCCTAAATCTTAATGGTTGGAAGTTCCTCTTATTTAACTTACTACAAGCAATAATATATCACTCGCCATCACTTATTTCCAATTACACAAAGGAATATTAAAGAAACCAGTACCAACAACTTTCAACAAGCCATAGGAGTATGTATTTCATTATAAACCAAGCCAAGAAATAACTAAACAGAGAACCACCCTAAAACAACCAAACTCAAGCTACAACACATATATACATACCCTAGTATACACATATAAACCCATATACTTAATCAAATTTACATTTTCCCTATATCATCATGCTATTATCAGTAAATCTCGTAGGGTTTCTTCAACACAATTTCATTTAGAAGACCAACCACATTTATTCTCATAACACATACTAATCAATAACATATATTAAGTTGAAGACTACAAATCAAACAATTGATATGATAAACAATCATTCACCTAACGAAAATAATTTAGTTCAAAGCAAAAATCAATTCACATTTATACTCAAATCACATCACAATCAAAAATCACAACAACATGCATCATGGTGGCACTTTTTAAAGAAAACTTTTCAAGAAAGTCTAACAAAAACATCAAACAATTCAAGAATAAACAAAACAACCAAGAACCAAAGTCAATAATTCCTATTCCACTTCAACTCATTATTAATTATCATTTCAAATTACCTTACTCCCTCAACCCAATAAGGGATCTCATGATGCCTCGACTATGATTATGGCCGGCACATAACTATACTCGAGACCCCAGAGAAGCATCCTTATTTCGCTAATTTTCCTAAATTTTATACATATCAACATTATTTCGTTATTCTTTCTATGTTCATCTCAATCTCTCCACAGTACCTATTCAATTTCTCTTATCACTCTCTCCCCACCACGGGACGAGCGATAATCCTCTCAAAAAGGCCAGATATTCATGCACAGAAGGAAGGGAATACTAAGAATGTATATTGCCAATCTATATGGAATGCAGCACAGTCCAGGGTTATCGTATACCAAATACTGATAACCAAGTTGTCACATTGTGTTACTAATTACCTAATTAACCAATAATATTTATTTTAATTCATTAAGCTCTAATCTAACTATGATAGAAAAAGGAATTTCCATAATATTAATATCTCTATCATAGTTAGAAAAGATTATTCTAAACCTTTTATAATTTATCCATGATAGGAAAGAATAAACTAATACAACCTGAATACTATCATGGATAATTAATAGCTAACCATGTTAGAAAAGAATCACCTAACATGGTTAGAAAAATAAACAACCTAATGTTCAAAAATATCAAATACATATAAATATATGCGGAAACGTATGCAGGCCTATACAAATTGGCAATATACAATTTAAATAGCCTATATAGCTCCTACTACCTAATACCCTTTCCTGCTGCTTGCATCAGTGCATAAATACCTGCAAAAATGTCAGTAATCGTGGGATGAGACAATTTGTCCCAGTAATCACCGCTTAACTCACTATAACAGTGAGATGTGCGGTAGCGAGGGCGTCTAAAGGGTACCACATTTAAAACCAATACTATATATATATACAAGTTAAGTCTTTCCTTCATCATTCAAGTTCCCCCTTCTAAATCAATTCAAATTCATCATCTCTATTTCCCACATATCACTCAAATCCCTCAGTCAATTCCAAATCAACTCAACAGACGAAAATAAACGTGATTGACACTGTGCCCAGTCTCAAATCTGAAAGCATAAAAAGGGAGCACTTTAAATAGTGAAAACGTCCCTGAAAAGGGAGCACTATAAAAAGTGAAAACGTCCCTGGTTCCTTTAAAATCCGAGGAACCTGTACAATTAACCTATCGATTGCGCAGATCGATAGGTTACATCGGCCGACGGTACTATCAGTGTCATGCAATGCTCACTATAACCTATCAATATCCTATCAATATCACTTCCACAATGACATCATTCATATCCATCAACCTTAACCTCATTCAATATTTCAATATCACAACCTCAATAATCAACAACAACATCAACATCAACATCACCTTTCAATCTATTATCCACAATATCTTTCCAAAATCTAAACTCATAACTAATTCCTTTTCTATACTCAAAACCTCTCAATATCCAACACCTGCAAATATATCACACAATTCCATAATATCCAGCAACACCACCAGCCAGGATACTACATATAATAAGTCAAATTCTTTATATGAAAGTAATCGTGTTTGAAAGGCACCCGATAGCCTGTTTTATATAAAAATACCTTTTCAAAAATAATATTTATATGGAGGGTGAAAAGGGATTTTGAAAATCCCAGCTAACGTCACCCTCAATGTTATAGCAAGGGTAAGTGTGATTACCTGTCGCCCTTTAGCACTCTGACGTTCTTCCTTACCATTTCTTGTAGATTTTCTCCAAATACTTTAGTTCCTCCTATGATAATAGGATACAAATGATAAATTAATATCATTTCCACTTTATAATACTTGACGTCTCTCTCGTTCTTATATATTACTACCCAATCCCTTATTTCACCTGATCTTATTCATTATGTTCCTCAATATTTAACTAATTAATGACTTAGACTAAACACAATTACAAATCAACATCACCTATTAACATTCACATACCAGCAAGTGAAATAGCACAAAAGGAGACAAAATCGTCAAATAATATACCATGTACTCAACTAAAACATTCACAATCTTAATAAATTCTTTAAACATCAAACACTAATTCCTTTAGAAATCTAAAACTCTTACATTCTCAGTGTCTTTGAATTCTAACCTTACTAGCAAGGATCCTACACACATATACACACCACTTTAATATTCCAACCTCAATTGATCAAAGACTCCATATTCAAGACTCCAAACAATTTCAAAGTTTAGATTCCTCAATCTCCATACCCTTACTTGATCCTAATTCAATCCATTTCAATAACATCATAACCATAAATTATCAACTATTCCAAATCTTAATTAATTTATTGGCTCTCAGCTCTCCTTTTTCACCAATTACTTAATATGATTCGTTAAACACTTCAGCCATGTAATCCCTTAAGTCATGAGAGTCTAATCTCACTATTTCTTTATAAAAATTAACCTGGTTTGATCATTCTTTCTTACCTTTCCCACCTATTTAACTATACACTCAGCTCGGCCAAACAAAATAAGATAAAGGGAATTCATTTTCATAACCTTCCAAATCATTAAGCTATTTACTTAACTAACACAATAAAAATGTCAATATCACATAAACAACAAATCCAATTCAGTTTTCTAAGTTTAATCAACAAAATTACAGTAAGTATCATCTTACTTCCCTACACACCTAAACCACTTAAAATTCATATTTGTATAAAAACCAAGGTGAATTAAAAGAATTCACTATTATATTCTCTATACTTCAGGTCAAGATCACGACACAAGGGTTCTAAATTAGTCAACCTTCCTAAATATTAGTTAACATTACATTCCATAACTCATAAGAGTATTAAGTCACTATAATTGCCCTATTAAATATAACTTCTTAACTTTCATATTCCTTCATATGAAACAACAAGCATCCCTTATTCCATTTCTCACTCATCATCCAACATCATTGTGAGCACTTTAATAAATCCAAGCCAACACTAATTGAAAAACTCAGATTAGTTCCATAAATCAGATTTACCACTTCAACCCCAAAATTCACAACAGAAACTGTTAACTCATAATTCACATTACAAGCAAACAACCCACAAATTAGACATTCTCCTTGCCTAAATGACCTGAACCAACTAACCATCCCACAAAAATAACAGACAAGGTCTAATAATGGCTACAAGACCCTAAAATTTGATATATAACTTGAAGTCCAATGTAATCTACCAGCCACAACAATTTAACCTTTTGAACAACTTGAGCTTTTCTTCAAGTGAATAGAAACATTGCAACAATGTATATAAACAACCACAAACTTTCAGTTTAAAATGCACCGAATTCTAATCCCAAGGCCTACATATATTCCTCTTTTCTTCATTTAACAACAACATGGTCCCTTATAGTTACTATAACCAATTAAAGCTATTAAGGAGTTTTTATCCCAACTCCCAATCTTACTCTTACACTTCAAATTCCTAAATCCTTTCTTTTGTTTACTGATCAACCCCTTCAAATCAACCAAGACACAAAGCACAATAATCCAAATTAAAGGAATTACCCTTTATCATGACACACAAAAGAGGAAGAGATTCCAAAACCTATATCTCATACTTCGTCTTATGCAATATGACTTATTAGCAATTAACAACCATATAAATCACCACCAATCACTTCCATTCCTCACCATACCATACCATAATCAAACAGCACAACAAGGAGAAGAAAATGACAATTTTACAATTCAATTGCCACTCAATCATTCACTATTTGACCATTAATTCCAGAATAGCAAATATAGCAGCATAAATAATTAGAACAAAATCTTTTCTAACAGCCCCTAAAATTAGAGTTTTTCATGAATCACTCCAAACTTAAATCAACATTCAATTTCATAGTTAGGATACTAAAATATGAAGCCTTGGCATAGTTTTTAATTCATATTATAACTGAAACTCAAACCCCCAATTCAAACCCTCACTCTCAAATGGCTCAACACGAAAAATCAAAGGTAGGAAAGGTATGGGAAATGCTCACCAAGTTCCAAAATGAGAAAAAGGAGCAAACCCATCGCTGGCCGCCACCTATCTCGCCGGAAAACCGAAGTGGTCAACGAAAATGAACCTCAATGAAAATGGAAAGAAATGGTAAGGAACATGAGTACCCACATGATTTCGAAGAGTTAAGGAGGAAGAGAGTTCGGTTAAGGAGGGAGGACGGAGGTCACCATCGCCGGAAACGGCTTTCTCGTTGCCGGAAATAAGAGGAGAAGATGGTTGATTGAAGATGAAGAACGCGAGGGAGAGAAGCGAGGAAGGAGGAATGGTTTGATGGTGGTGGTGGGGCCGGCGCCGCCGCGCGCCTTGGCCGCCGGAAACGCGAGGGACGGAGGAGAGGAAGAAAGGAACGAAATCGAAGGCAGGGGGAGGGATCGGCTGATATATATAGAAAGGAGGGAGGGCCGTGTTTGTTTTAAGGGAAATAAGGATGATTTTGGTTATTTAAAGCCTAAACTTGCTATAGTGTACTCATTTTGATTTAAAACCACTTAAACCAGCCTCCAATCTTCTTAAACTTCAAAATATTTTTAGTTCTACCACTCCCTCATATTTCAAACTTTTCATTTCTTTAGGAATTATATGCACATTAATTACTCAAAATTTCCAAAATATTCCCAAAAATTCCTAAAAATTCCAAAATTTCCCAAAACACTCTCTAATCCTGAATTAAATTTTTCAGGATGTTACAGAATGATTGGTGAGCATAAATCAAAAAATAATAAATAGGCATTTAAGATGAAACCCTAGAGTTGGTGGCCTATATAAGTGAGAGCAAGAGAGCATATAGGGATCTTTTTTTGGGAGAGGCTAGGTTTAGTGATGATTATTTTTTGTGAGCATTTTTTGGAGTGGCTAGGTTTAGTGATGATCATTTTTTTGGTGGTTTTTGAAAGAGAGAAAAAGGCTAGGTTGAGAGTAAAGAAAAGAGGTGTATTAGAAAGGTATACATCTATAACATACTTCTTATATTTCTTGGGGAAACATAGAGAGAAGGTGAGTGGAGAGTGATTTGTTGTGAGATCCCTTCTTCTTCTTCTTCTTCTTTTTCTTACCTTTGTTTTCTTAAGCCGATGAAAGTCTATTGTAGACGGAGGCATTCATAATCTCTCTCTAATCTCATTAAGGCAAAGGTGAAATAACTCTCTAAGACAACTTGATTGTCTCTTCACCTAGCCAATGATTTGAGATAAGAGAGGATTATTCTTATTTATTTGTTATTCTTTTTTTTTCTTTGAAAATAATTTTTTTATATACATGTATATATTTTTTTGCAATATTTTATCTTTGCTTGATGTATGATTTTGTTTCGATTTTATTTTAAAATTATGAAATCTTTTTTTCTTTTTTTATATAAATAAAAAAATAAAATGGTTTTCATAAAAGAGGGAAATGGGTTGAATGATTTTCATCCGTGAAAGATTGAATTATCTTCTCAGGTTGAAAGTCGATTGTTTCTCCGAGAGAGATTATCTCCTCAGGCGATTCAATCAAAATTGTGAAGTGTTTCCTTTTTTTAAAAAATAAATAAATATGCATTTTCATAATATAAAAAAAACAAACCAAAAATAATATATTTTTTTCTTCTTCTTAAATTTAAACAAATGTTTTTCTTAAAAAACACAAACCAAGTGACACGCATTTCTACCCCGAACTACGTGGGCTTTGATCCCTTAAGGCTACGTAGGCCCTAGGTCAAATCCTAGGTCAAGTCCAAAAATGTAAAAATTATTTTTTTCCTTTTTTTGTTTTATTTTTATTTTTATTTGTATATATTAATTTCTCTTGATAATTTAAAATAAAATTAAAATTAAGGTCATATTTATTTTTAAACAATTAACTTAGGGTAACCGTTTTCTTGAACGGGTGCTGTGGGGTGCCTAACACCTTCCCCACGCACAATCGACTCTCGAACCCTATTTTATTTTTTTTATTATTTTAAAAAGTTTTCCAAAATATCCTTTTAAAAAATTTTGGTGGCGGCTCCATTTTTCCACTTAATTTAACCTAATTTTTCGCGCGCTACAACAGTGTATGACGAGAACATTGAGATATCATCAGTCATATGGTCGGAAGCACCTGAATCAATGATCCAACACTTTCCAGAACTTAAAGTTTTAATTGTTGCAAGAGCCCTTGAGAAATTACCTCTCTTAACAACTGTGGTAGTAGGTTGTTTGTGAGAAGGCTGAAGAGAAGTGAGGAGTTCCAGAATCTGATCAAATTTGTCACCATTAGAAGATGTAACATTAGAAGATGCAACGAAATCACTATCCTTCATTGTTTCTGCCATGTAGCCTTTGCCCTTTCCCTTCTTTGGCTTTCAATCTGCAGGTTTTCCATGAAGCTTCCAACAAGAGTCCTTTGTGTGTCCAATTTTCTGACAATGATCACAAGTAGGACGAGATTTTTTATTCTCTTCCAGGGGAAGATGAGCAACATGATCATCTTTAAGCATGATCTTCTTTCGGGAATCCTCTCCCCTAAGAATGGCAAAAGCCTCCCGAACAGAAGGAAAAGGAGATTTACCAAGGATGCGACTACGAACTTCCTCAAATGATCGATTTAGACCAGCCAATAACTCAAACAATCTTTCTTTCTCCACACGAGTGCGATAAACATCAATATTTGTGGGACAAATGGTGTGTCTTGATGAACGAGATCAATTTCTTGCCAAAGGGTACTTTTGGCCAGGTAATAGTCACCCAGACTAAGGGAACCTTGTTTAAGATCCCATACCTTTGACTTCAAATAAAAAAGATGTGATTCATTGCCTTCATCTCCATATGCTTCATGAAGGGCTTTTCACATCTCATGGGTAGTGGTCATAAACATGAAATATCTCTTGACAGTAGGACTCATGGCATTTACTAACCATGAGCAAACAAGGGCATCGGTGGCCTTCCATGTTTGCAGGGCACTAATTTCTGTCACTGCAGGAGAAGGGATATCACCGGTTACATGACCTAGTTTCCCTCGGCCTTCAAGAGCAAAGGTCATGGATTGTGCCCACTCACGGAAATTATCACCGGAAAGGCGCTCCGGGATGATTGAGACAGAAGAAGTGTCAAGGCCAGCCATAGAAGATCGAGAGACACCGCTGCTGTTGGAGGAACAATTGTTGGCAGTGTTCTTCGCTGATGTTGGCTGGGAAATTCTTTGTGATGATGAATCAACCATGATTTCTTCCATTTGCTCTGATACCATGAAGAAATCACAAGCAGTTTTCTTTTTGCTCTAATAATACAGAAATGTGATCCTTATGGGGATACATATACAAAGTGTAAAGTTATGTCCCTAGGGAATAGGTGGCAGTTACAACAGAATATGTCCCTAGGGAATAGGTGGCAGTTACAACAGAAGCAATATTAATTTAAAATTTAAATCTAGAATCCTAAAAACATAGGAAACAGAATAAGCCTATTTAGGGTTTCTAACAGACTGGAACCCCCGGGAAACAATGAAAATTTTCTTAAAAAGGCTGTGTTTGTAGCTAAAACGCAGCTTTGGTTAAATTCATGAAACTTTTGTCTAAAAATTCTAAATACTACTTAACAACTTGTGAACGAACCTTTAAAACTTTCCTGTAAACTTCAATTTGGACTAAACTTATACACCTCTTTATTTTTTATTGGCGTGAGAATAACCTCTCAATCTTTGTGCAATGCAGATAATTTGTCCCTACATTAGGACAATTACACTCAGGTTCTAACAAGAAATTTAATATTTAATAAATCAATTGACAACTCATTTATTTGTTAATAAAACGGGTTTAATTGTTAATAAGGATTATTGACAACTCATTGAGATCTCTTTGAAATTAGATCTCTTACTTGAGACTAATTGTAACATCCCAACGCCTCGCTCTCGAAATTGTCCGTTTTAGAGAATCTCAAAGCGGACAATTTCGAGAGCGAGGCGCTGGGATATTACACTAATGGTCAATTGTTCTTACATTAACAAGATGGAGTTATTCACATAAATATAAGTTTAGAAGAGCTCATTAATAGTTAGAAAGTTATGTGGTTCATTATTCATAGAACTAAATACTCCCTCCGGTCCTAAATATAAGACATAATTGACTTTTTTTAGAGATGTTAAGGTTACAAAATATGTTATGAAATTATGACATATTTAATATATTTTTAGATTAATCATTAGTTTATAGGTTAAATAAACTAGTTTAAGGGGAAAAATTAGGTAAATCAATTTATAATTGACTTACATTTTGCTTTTTTAGGATTTTTCAAAAAAGTAAACTAAATCTTATATTTAGGATCGGAGGGAGTATAATTTAACCAATTTCAAAATATGTCATGTTGTGTGTTATTTTTTTTGTTAATAAAAATGTCATGTTGTGTGTTATTTTTTTTGTTATTTCAAAGTATAATTTAGGATGAGTTTACAGTTAATAAATTAATTGGGGAATATGATAACTCTTACATATGACAACCATATTTAAAGAGAAATGCATTAAGTAAGGCTAGAAGCTAAGCATGCCTTATAAGCTACTCCATATAACTAGTGTCCAAACAGCCTTGGCATAATTTTTCAATCTAACAACCACGGCATATTTTATTAGATGTAATTATGTGTATATCCATTAATTATCAGTGAACCACCACTACTACAAATTGTCCCTCTACCAGCGCACCTTTACATGCGCTTAGAAAAAACGCATGTATAGAGGGTTCTTTACATGCGCTTTAAGCGCATGTACAGGTAAAAATCTATACATGCGCTTAAAGCGCATGTAGAGGCCTTATCTCTATATGCGCTTTAAGCGCATGTATAGAAATGTGCATCAATTAAAATTCACTAAAACAATGACTAGAAAAGGATTTAAGTATTTATAGATAAAATATAAAATGAACTTAGGTGAAGAGTTCAAAATCATATGGAAACACCCTTTACATGCGCTTAAGGCACAAACACCCTTTACATGCGCTTTAAGCGCATGTAAAGGCTACTGAAGTGCAAAACATGAAATCATGCATAAGAGGTCCTCCTCAGACCTCATAAGGTGTTCCTGCTTGTGGAATTAGTGTTTAAAAGCTCCATTACCACTTTTGGGTGCTATGAAATTGGTGAAACACCCTTTACATGCGCTTTAAGCGCATGTAGAAGTAAAAATCCTTTACATGCGCTTGAAGCGCATGTAAAGGGTGTTTATACCTCTACATGCGCTTTAAGCGCATGTAAAGCCTCAAGGGTTTTAAAATTGAATTTATAAATATAGTTATTTTTGGAATTTAAAGAAAAATATAATTAAAAGAATTGATTAAGGATAGAGACTTACATGAAAAGCATTTTTAAATCTAAATAATATTATGATGGAAAGGAAGAATATAGGAATATATACAAACTTTTGGGTTAGAAATATAATTAAGAGTGAATGAATGGGGTAATTAATTAGAATTTTCCCCATCACCATACCACACATACATATACACACACTAAGCATACACCAACCCCTCCCACAAGAAAAAATGTCGGCCACCCCCCTCCCACAAACCCTAACTTCTTTCTTCCAGTACCTGGGGAGCCAGAGGCCGCCGGTGGGGGTGGGGGAGTGCGGGCCCACCCACGTTCTGGACTTCCTGCGCTACCTGGACCAGTTCGGGAAGACGAAGGTGCACGCCCCCTGCTGCCCCTTCTTCGGCCTCCCCAGCCCCCCCGCCCCCTGCCCCTGCCCCCTCCGCCAGGCCTGGGGCTCCCTCGACTCCCTCGTCGGCCGCCTCCGCGCCGCCTTCTCTCTTTTTAGTCTTTTCTTCATCACCACCACCTCTTCCTCCTTCCTCTGCCGCACACAAAAAAGCAAAAAAAAAAAACTTGAAGCTTTCATAAAAGAACATCATGGACTTTGATTTCAGGGCCTCAGCAATTTATGCTGCACAACATCTCTCTGCTGTTCAAGCTGCTTGCCTTCACTCTGGTACTTCAAAATCACTTATTTTAGCTTTTTCCAAACATACCCTTTATATTAGATTACATATTTGACTTGGATTCAGTATTTCTGCTTTGTTTTGTACTTTTTTCTCTTATCTTTTACTTTGAGCTTTCTTGATTTTTGATGTTTCTGTCGGTGTGCTCAAATCTAACTGACTTTTGAACTTGTTTTCTGAACTGGGTTCTCGATAATTTGTCTTGATGGACTTAAAAATGATGTCAGGCTTTGATTTTGCACCCCAATGATTAATTTTTCTTGTGTAAGATTGTTTTTTTAATGAAAATTTCCCATCTGGGTTTCGTTCTGGTACAAGTGAGTTGGTGTGGTATACTGTTTCATGGATCTAATCCATCATCAATATATCTTTTGTCTGCCTTTTAGTCAATCAGTTGATTAAATAATATTTGGTGTTTTGAAGTACTGATTCTTGTTTTATTGTTGGGTTGATTTGATGACAATAGATACTAAGCAATACTCTGATATAGTGTATTACTTGTAGTTAATTATTTTTACCTTTTGGTTTTAACTTTGTAGATGCTTTTGGTCATTGGATTCGTATAAGAGTGTTATTTTGTTTGCTAACACTAAGTTATATTGAACCACAGATAATTATATGGCATTTTATGACTCGGATGGAGAGGATGATGCAAGGTCATATTTCCCTTGTCCTTTCTGTTGTGTGGAAATTGAAGTTCCCGTTCTTTGTAGCCATCTGCAAGAAGAGCATTGCTTTGACCATTTACATGGGATCTGTCATTTCTGTTGTGTTTTTAATATTTACATGGGATCTCTTTTTGTGGTTGCATCACCTGTAGGTGATGCCATGGAATAGTGCATTCATTTGCTCCGTAGTCCGAACATACATTGTGTTATTACTTTGTCATTTTGACTCATTTAGACCATGTTTATGTGATTCAGATGGCTTCTAGGCTATCCGGTGGTGTATCTGTTCAGCAAGGAACACATTGATGATGCTATCTATAATCTTTCCTCTAAGTATCTCCACATTTTCCAATTATCGATCTGCCGGTTGGTACTTCTCAGCGAGTGTCTGATTTCTCTTTCAAAAATTTTATTATCTGTCTGACATTGAAATTTGATGTAATTTTGTTGGATATAATTGGGTATTTGTAGCTGCTAATTATGTGGCTTAAACAAGAATAACTATTGTGCTATTCTGGGACTGGACTAAACTTCTAAGATTAGGCGTTTTGGTTTCATATTTGAACTTACTGCTTATTTTAATTACTTTTGTTCTTTTGTTTCTAAGCATGTAGAAACTCCTAAGGTGCTAATTCAGCGACTTTGACTATCACGTTTCAGAAAAATTGAAACAAAATGAAAACATGGACAGATGGATATTTCTTATTAGTTGGCTTGAGTGGAGAATTGACAGAATGCAACATAGTAGTTGGCATCTTGTCAACAAGCTGAGTTTTTTTTAGACCTGTAACAAGCTGGGCATGTTTGATACGACCCATTAACTAAGCAAAATTTACTTATTGTACTATACTAGTGTTATTTTTCTCCTTTCACACATAACATTTATAGTGATGTGATATTTGTGGTCTTGCAGGAATAGTATTCTCAAAAAAGGATCTCAGGCAGAAGAACTATTAAGGTAAATCTTTGTCTGAATTTGTGAATTAGATTTAGCTGAATATTAGAACAGACTCTTTGGTAATCATGCACAACTAATTATCTAAGCTATTGGAAATTTGGCAGCCAAAAATTACTTCATCTTAGGATTAAGCAATGCATGCCTGAAGCTGGGGATATGATATTACCTCCCATTGATTGTAGTAATGAAAAATAGGGAGTGCATGAATCCATTGACATCATGCCTTCATTATTGATCGTAACATTTAGAAACTAGTTTATGGAAGTAGGTTCACCAATTGCGCAGGTTATTTTTTACGGATGACAATTGAAAGAAGAGCTTGTTAAGTCAATTTCATACTAGGCAATATGTCTAAAAATATACTTTTGGTTGGGTTTTTAGATAGTAAGTGTCAAGTTTCTAGCAAAGAGAGCTCATTTTAGGAACTGCATTCTTTTTTTTTTTGCTTGCCAATAACTTCATTCATTAGTTATTTGAACATCTTTGCATTTTTAAATTTTGTCTGACACACAAAATAGATTGCTTTGTGTAGGAAGAGGTTTGGAATTATGATATTATTGTATCAATGATCAAGCATTGACATTCTCATCATGTTTTATTAGCTTTTCCATGCCTTATGATCTAAGCGCAAGAGGGAACAATGAAGAATGGGTAGAATCTTTTATGGCTCACATGAGTGCAAAGTGGGAAAGGTGTGCATATGCTTGGAAGTTTTTGAAGATGGAAGTTGATGAATGCCATCCTCAGGCTATAGTGCTTTAGTTATGTTGTCGGTTGGGTACGGGGTCACTTAGGACTTACCTCAACTCTAATAACCTAATTACGTGCAACAAAATCTCTTCAAGAAACGGATATGTATCCATAAACAGCATGATTCGAGTGTCACTGCCAAAGCTGCTGTTGTTGGGAAGTGAACTTGTGTGTGAATAGAAACGTTAATCTGTTTTTGTTTTTTTGTTTTCTTTGTAGAAGATGTGATGAATATTGCCGCCAAAGTTGATGTAGTTTTAGTTTGCAGAAGGGGAGTAGATGGGGAAAGGGTATTAATTTTTTCCCCTGATTTTTCAGACTCACGGCGAGCTGAAGCGGCGACGCGGCGGCACGGCGGCATGACCTCCCCTCCTCTCTTTCCCCTTTATTTCAGTTCGTGTTGCTCTCTTCTCCTCTCCATCTTCACGCGATTTTCCGACGATTTCCTCTCTTTCCGGCGAGCTTCATCGTCTTCTCCGGCGAGCAGTGGCGATCGGCGGCGGTGAGAGGTGAGGTTTGCTGTTTCTTTTGGTTCTTTAAGTCATTTTCATTTGCAACTACGTTTTCCTCACTATTTTTCCATTCTTGCTCCTCGGTCACTGCCACTTTTCTACATTTTTTTCTTCTTGAGATACACTTGTTAAGCTTGATTTGAAAATTATAGTTTCTTTGAGTTGTATCAGTCTCTTATTTTATAATAGGATGATTCTATTTTGGCCAAATGAAGTATAACAAACAAATGGATAAATGAGAGTGATATGCTGTGTGAAGTGTGTGTTAATTTATAACATGGTAGTGAATAAAGTTGTATCTTTTGAAGTTGATGTTGGAGTCTAACCTATTCTTATGTGATAGTTAGTATCGGCTTATGATTAATTGCTTCAAGTATCCTTTGGCTTATGTTTAATAATTTTATTTGTTCTCTTTAGCTTTGTTTTCTCTTGGCATGGTTGGTGGGATATGGGTTGCCAATGAATTTATATTCTTTAAATAGTGTACATGTGTGTTTGCGAAATTCAAGGAATGGTTTTGCAATTCCTTGGTATTTCTCTAATTGTGATTAATTGGACTTTGAAGTATGGCTGAATTATTTGTTATGGTAAATGTGTAGTTAGAATGAAATGTGTGTTTGCATGTGGCATTAACAAATGAAATTGATAACTCATATGTACTTATTACTGCTATGTGTGGTAGTGCTTTGTGTCTTGTTTAAAGAAAATCAAGAAGGAAACATGAAAAGCATGTGAATTCTTTTAGTTGGCTAACATGTCCTTACTGATTTTGAAGGCCTACATAGTATGAAGAATATTGCTTGTTGAAGTAATGCCACGAAGTAATACAGGTGGCAGATGTAAAATGAATATTATATTAAAAAAAAAATATAGCTGTACATGCGCTTAAAGCGCATGTAGAGGTATATACCTCTCTACATGCGCTTAAAGCGCATGTAGAGGTATACACTATACATGCGCTTTAAGCGCATGTAGAGGTACCTCTCTACATGCGCTTTTTAAAAGCGCATGTAGAGCCTTTACCAGCGCCCCCCTCTTCATGCGCTTATAAAGCGCATGTAGAGCCCAAAATAAGCGCATGTAAAAGGGGTAATCTGTGGTAGTGCACATAATTTCGCTTAGAGTATTATACAATTAATAAACAATGTACCAGACACATTTTAACTTATATGTGAAAAATTTCCCAAATAAAGTGCCAACAATTCAGCTTACAAAGTCACAAAAGCATTACCGTACCAGTCCTTCAATAAAGTTTTAACAATTCCAATTTATTCATTATAATTAATAGCTTAAGTTTTTATTAGTTTTCGATTTCCCTATTGCAAAAGGCATATATTATCATCAAACTGAGAATTAATCACCCACTTGGTAAATCCATTGCTTCTTTTTCTACCCTCCATTTGAAAGATTACTGATCATGTATAGAGTTGATGAAATGTGGAACCATTCTCACCCTACACGCGTGCCTATCCCTTCCCTTCTAATAGCAAATTTATTTGGTTAATTTTGTTGGCAAAAAAGGTCCTTTCGGGGCATATTCGCGTGTTTATATATTTCCTGTATCATTTTCTGAAAATCAATTTTTTAAACTGATTTAGCCTAGCTATTGTTAATCAATTTATGTTGTTTTCGCTTCACTTTATATGTATTTGTTGCTCATGACACACGTAGCCTTTCATGATTAAAGCATCCATGATACATTATCGTAGTAATTTTGTTTATTAAGTCAAAGCACATGCATCAGAATATAAAACACAAAACTTTTAGTTTTTCATTTCACTTGAAAAAACATGATTTTTATATTTATATTATATTTTTATTTTTATTTTTGAAA
Organism: Mimosa pudica; assembly: GCA_029929735.1. NCBI lineage: Eukaryota > Viridiplantae > Streptophyta > Magnoliopsida > Fabales > Fabaceae > Mimosa > Mimosa pudica. The sequence continues at coordinate 925,234 of JAKELP010000039.1, read as the reverse complement.
AGATATGTTAAGCAATGTATGCCAAATAATCATTCCTTATTTACTGAAGTTAGAAACTTATTTCCTTCATAACAAATATCATCACCCATATCGGTACGTACTTATGTGTGTATATTGTATTACTTCTTCCAACCTTTCATGTATGACATATTCATAATTGCTGTGAACTTTTTAACTTACTTAACAATGCTTCTACGACAACAACGAAGTAAAATGGGCTATTAGAATGTTAAACAAATGACATATATTTAATCATTCTAAGTAACACCCTTAATCTCATTAAATCAAACAAATATGTCTTATAATTAGAAATGGAGAGTATTACATGAAATATAAAAAAAAACTGCATTAACCATCAACCATCAATATTATATATGCTTTACTTCAAAGTTAACATTTGATTTAGAAATTAATTTATCGTCCTAAATGTTTATTTTGCGGCTTTTGGATGTTTAGTAATATTTGCAGGAAAAACAAAAATAACGGTTAGAATTATCACCCTTATAATTCAAGTTATCATGAGATCAATCAACAATAATAACTTATTTGAAAATCAAATCAAAATGAATCAGTATCAATCACATATTAATGTTGATTAGCAACAATCACATATTAATGATGATTTATCAACTCTATGTTTTCCTTAAGTCTGTTGGATTCAGCAATCGAACGATCCGGCCCATCGAGGGCGGATCTGATTAAATATTTCCAACACTCAGGAATTCTAGCTTGATGCAGTGGCAATATTATACTTTGCCAACCAATTTCTCGAAGCTATAGACATGTGTGTTTGTATTAGTTTTTCACTTTTCTGATGGACAAAGACCCGTTGGATTCGCCTAATAATAATAAACTCCATGTTGGGTTGTCATTATTATGCATACAAATAATCAATAATCTATATTGAGTTATCCCAAAAGGCTAAAGTATACTTTTAGTCCCTTATGTTTTCATCAAGTTTCAATTTAGTTCTTTATGTTTGGAAAGTACACTTTTAGTCCTTTTTGTTAACAACGTTAGTTGTACTTAAATTTAAATGATTATTTCATAATGAAATTGGAGTAAAAATGATAAATTTTAAAACTATAAGAATAATTACACTAAAACAATTCAATCTAAGCATTTTTTTCATGTATGTAATAACTCTTTAAAATTGTTAAGTTAACATTTTCCATTGAGTGAAATTAACAATGTTAACAAAAAATGATTAAGAGTGTACTTTCCAAATATAAAGAACTAAATTGAAACTTGATGCAAACATAAAGGATTAAAAGTGTACTTTTAAACATAAAGGACTAAATTGAAAGTTGATCCAAAATATAAGGGACTAAAAGTATACTTTTTAGTCATTCCAAAAATAATAAAGGATATTGTCAAGTTAATATAGTTCTGCAAAGAAGAAAAGTTACTCCTCATTCAACCCTGCATAACTATTGAATCCAATTAAGTCCGTAATCTCAAATATTACCTTCACAAAAATGCCTAAATCATCCATTAATCAACTTGATCACTATTTTCCCCATTTAAACTTCATTTTAATAATTTACGATTCTTTCTGATCCATGACCTCTTAGGTTGAATCGCATAACAGAACCTACATTGACCAATTTCATTTTATTGCACATGTCATGAGACCTTGAAGATGTGACATCATTCTTAAAATAGGTCTTACTCCACCTAGAAGTTCTTTCTTTTATACGCTTCTATTATAAATATCAGGATATGATGCATAAAAAAAATATCAGGATATGGCTCTACTTAAAAGTTAAAAATATATCTCAAATATCTTATAGTTGATGCAAAAGGAAGATAAGTGAATTTGATTTCAACATACATTCATTTGTTATATCTTAAAATAGGGTCATTCAAACTTAGCTTTGGTCCCTATACATCAGTTCTGATTTATTTTATATATGTTGTTTACGTAATAATCCCCATCTTGAATAAAACATCACACAATTTTGAGCAATGTAGAACAATAAAGGAAACAAGAGCTCGAAAAAAAAATATAAAATCGGGCACAATATTTACTAATGTAAAGATGCGAGGCAGGAATGAGGATATTCTAGAAAAGAAATTAAGAAGAAAAAGCAAAGAGCCATGTAGAAGAAACCCCTCGAGAAGTGCACCATGTGATGTGCCCCATGTGCATGCACAATAGTCAATTTAAGCCATTGATAAGACGATATTAATTTGAAAAATCAAGATTATTGTGCTTTTAATCAAAGTCTTTAAAAAAGGCATTTCAAACATAAAATTATATACAAAATAATAAAACTAATCATGCACATAATAACAATTGGACGGCCCTGACGACATGCACTAAAACTGAACTTCTATATAAAGCATCAACCCCCTTGCCATTTTCTCCAACAACAATCTAAGTTCCTTTTGTGCTTTGAATCAAATTTTCTCTTATTCTCCCACACAGGAGCAATAAACATGGCACAACTCATCAACCACCTCACGTTGGTAATGATTCTCCTCTTGTCTCTCTTCTCCATTGAAGCTTTAGCTAAGTCATCCTTGAACATACCTCAACGCCGATATGATCCCCAAACTATAGCTTATATCAAATCCTCTTGTCAAACAACTCTTTACCCAAAACTATGTCTCCGCTATTTATATAAATTTGCATATTCAAATATTCAAAGCCCAGCACACTTGACTCATTTGGCATTATCTGTGAGTCTCACACGAACAATACAAACCAAAAATTACTTGCAACATGTGGCCAAACAATTTGATGCACTCAAGAATAGTAGGAATTCAAGAGACTATTATGACATGCAAGATTGCTTGACACAAATCAATGATAGTGTGGATGAGCTTGGCAATTCAATAAAAGAGCTTGAAAGGTTGAACAAGATCCATACTAGTTTGATAAATGACAATGTGTTGTGGCATATAAGCAATGTTGAGACGTGGGTGAGCACTGCTCTTACAGATGTGAGCACATGTGTGGATTATTTTCCAGGACATAGGATGAGTAAGATGAAGGCTGCCATAAGAGGGAAGGTATTGAATGCTGAGCAAGTCACTAGCAATGCACTTGCCTTATTTCATAGATATGCAACCATGTACCGAGCAGCAGCTGCAGCCAAGAAACCCTGATGAAAGCTTCAAGAAGTTGTCCTTTGTTTGTTTGTTGCTTTTGTTTGTTCGTGTAGAGTTGTGTAGATCTATCATGCAAGTTTTTTTCCAAGGACGACTTTGTTTTCTTTCGTCAAGAAAATGTGCAGAGGAATATGGAAATCAATTGAAGCAAGAAATGGATCTTGTTTGTATTTATTTGTTTTTTGTTTTTACTACTGCCTCCTCCAATATTGATATGTTTAATTTTTATTTAAAATAGTAAGGAAATTAAATAACAAGCCACTTAATTATAATACAGTATTTATATATTTTTAGATTATATGGTGCGAATAAATTAAATAAATATGTTGAAAAATTCAGGTAGTTTAATTATATGTAGTTTATTTAATTTATTCAAGATTTTTTAAATAACTAGGTCTTATAATAAATATTAGAGGTGTATATTGAAGTAAAAGGATTAAACATTAAATTAAAAGTTCAATTGAACTAGAGAACTGACTCAATATCTCCATAAACAGTAACGCCATCATAAACATATATAGCTGAAAGAAAAATCTAGCTATGCTAACTAAAAAATAGTCAATTAGCCAAGGAATTTAGTGACAGAATTCTATTGGTACGTAAAAACTAAATTCCATAGCTAAATGAGAGATTCTGTGATTAATATTTTAGTAACTATCTATTTTCCATATAATCCAGAGCTGATGCACTAGTTTTTATAAATACTTGAATTGAAGACAATGAGTGTCCCTAGAATGGAGCCTTCATAATGCATGCACCTAATCTTTAACCTAACTTGCCTAACCCTGTTGAAGGCGATCACTGGCACAATAACTACTCCCCCCTTAGGATTCTGTATGTAAACCACGCACTGCATCAGTAGTGTGAGACATGCGGTGGAAATTGGTTTAGTGCATCGACATTATAAGAAGCAAGAAATGAGTATGTGTGAACCTGACAACAACACAACAAACTTAAAATAAAAAAGAGATTAAAAACAGGTTTCAGCATTGTGACAAAGCCCATAATATTTCTGCATTCAATTTTTATTTTAAGGGTGTTTTATTATGGTATTTAAGCACTATATTACATATCTTATAAGGAATGTGTTTTAAAAAGAGTACATGTACTGTTAAATAAAGGGCATATTTGATATTTTTATATGATTACGGTTAAATAGCTTAATTTTTTGGAACCAATTAATATGTTTCTTCTTCTTCATGGTATATATTTTTCATTCACGATTCTCATTTGGTGTGAGTTTTATGATGTTGGATTGGTTAGATTTGATGTAATCCTATACTTATTGGGAAAAATAATGGTTGTAACTAGTTTTTGTTTAATCTCATCTGATGACTGTTATTGACTAAGTTGGGGTCACCTTGCATGAAAACCCAGCAATAAACCCAACATTTTTGTCACATATAACATCAATCTTGCTCGAAACATCATAACGCTCTTAGTCGCACTGCTTAATAACTCTTCCATACAAAATCATTAATCATTAGCACAATATATGTGTGTGTGTGTGTGTGTGTGTGTGTCTATCTGAATATCATCAGTTCCTCTTATAACATGGGTATCACCAAAGGAACAGTACTTACCCTTTTTATTCTATGACGATATAGTTTTTTAAAGTGTCATATGTTTCCCTTTGTCACACCGTCAGTAATAAAATAACAACATAAATTATTTAAAACTGAGATAGATATTAATAAAAAGTAGTGACTGTTTGACTTCAATGAAAAATTGAGGCCTGTGATTATTTATCCGTATTACAAGAGTATTAATTAAATATTAACTGTGGTCTTTGGAATCTTGATCACAGCTTGATTTTCTTAGCAGTCAATATCATATTTTGCCGACCACCTGCTCAAAACTACATCTCTATCATACCTCATCTTTTCACTTTTCTGATGAACAAAGACTCGTTATAATCGCAAAAATTATCTCCATGTTGCAAGCCGTTCATTCAAACTTTTGAATAAATATAATAATGAGTTATTTATGGTATTGGTGCCTATGTTAATTATAAATTAGAAAGCCTTCAGAATTAAATTTTTGGAGCTAGAAGTATTTCAAAAGAGCTCTGAGGTTTATTCTCCTTAGAAAGTGAAGAAAAAGTGTTAGAGAATGGATTTTTATACGAGAATTTGATAACCTCAGAATTAAATATAATAATGAGTTACTTGGCCTAGTAATTGACCCCGTGCGATGCACGGGGATGCTGTTGTGTTAAGAGATTTTTTATTATCATTTTAACTTAAACATAAAATTAAGAAGATTAATAATAGATAGTCTGAAATTACAAGAGGTATTGAATTTATAGATTTTGTTTGAGATGGATCGAAACTAAAGTATTTTAGGAAAATGAAGTATGTTGTTGCTCTATTTGATTTTGCAATGCATTGGTAATATTATGAGTCACTAATATTATTGAAATAGAAGGTAAAATTAAAATCATGATCAAATTGATTTCATGTTGCAATTTCGTGCACCTTCCCAGTGCGTTTTTATATAGACAAAGTAACATTGGCATGACGCCCGGGGAGAGTCAATAGGGTCAAAAAGTTTATATTAAGGAGGCAATTTTAAAAATTATTGATCACTCACTTTAAATGAGAGGGAGTGGTATAAATGACCTAGATATTAGTTGTGTTGGTATAATATTCACAAATTAATATTAAGTAGAAATTTTAGTTTTGGAATACCACTAATTTTGTTTTTAAATGTTAAGAGTTTATTTATTAAAAAGAATAGAAGTATCGCAATGGAAAATGAAACATTAAACCATTAAGACCAATTAACTAATAAGTAAAAAACCTTGAGCTTTTTTGATAATACAATAAAGGTAAAAAATGCAAGAGTGCGTCATAAATCTTATGTCAAAACAAAGAGTACAAATTTTGATGAGTTATTGTGGGGTCAAAGACTTTATTATTTCAAACAAATCAAATCTATTAGTTGTCAATTTACCCTGTAGGATCCACGGGAACAATTTTGTTTGTAAAATAGTACATACTATCTCAAATCTCAATATAAAGGTATTTTCAATTTGATTGAGAATCGAACTCCTCATAAATAAAAATAAAAAAATCAAAGTTTCCCAGCCCCTTTCAATCCAACCCCCTCCCACACAATAACAAAGAAGCAAATTTTCCCGCGCCTTAAATTAGATATTGCTAGAAATCTTATTAGTAATAGATATTAACCGATTTTGGGGCAATTGAGGAGATATGTATTTTAATTAGTTCATTGATATACTTTGATTGAGAAGATGGAGGAATATTTCATCGATCACCTTAAAAACCTACAATTGTCAATGATAATAATATTTTGAATTCTATTTTTTTTTCTAAATATAAACCGCCCAGCACAAAAACCAAATGGCCCTTCTCCCTAAATTACCAAACACATGCAATAACAAAGTTATGTGAGAGAGAGAGAGACAATGGGAAATAGAAAGGATCTAGTTTCGAGTGAGAGAGAGAGAGCATAGAAGAAAATCTATTAGTTAAAATTAACTGAGGACTCTTTTATTTTCTTCCCTTTTTATTTTCTCCCAGTGAATATATAACCAAGGGAAAATATTCCGGGAAAAATAATTAGAGGTCCCCCACAAGGGAGTTAATACTGGAAAAATCCCAAAAGTTGAAAATATTAATGTAGGGTCCCAAGGGACCTCACATTAATATATTTGAAAAGTGAAAAGACAGTTTTGCCCATAGTCTTAAAAAAAATTTACCCCTCCTCCCCCACCCCCACCAGCCTCCCCCCCCTCCAACCCCACCCTCCCCCTCCAGCACCCCTCCCCCACCCCACCCTCCCCAGCGCCCCCCCTCCCCACCCCACCCTCCCCAGCGCCCCCCCTCAGCGACCCCCCCCCCCCTCCCCCACCCCACCCTCCCCAGCGCCCCCCCTCCCCCTCCCCCACCCTCCCCGTCCGCCTCCCTCCCCCTCCAGCTCGCCCTCACCCCCACCCTCCTCCCTCCACGCCCCCACCCCCCACTCCTCCTCGCGAGGAGGAGTGGGGTTGGGGGCGTGGAGGGAGGAGGGTGGGGGTGGGGGGCGAGCTGGAGGGGGAGGGAGGCGGACGGGCAGGGTGGGGGTGGTGGGGGGGCGCTGGAGGGGAGGGGCGCTGGAGGGGTGGGGGTGGGGGAGGGGGGCGCTGGGGAGGGTGGGGTGGGGGAGGGGGGGCGCTGGGGTGGGTGGGGTGGGGGGGGGTGCTGGAGGGGGGAGGCTGGTGGGGGTGGGGGGAGGAGGGGTAAATTTTTTTTAAGACTAGGGGCAAAACTGTCTTTTCACTTTTCAAATATATTAATGTGAGGTCCCTTGGGACCCTACATTAATATTTTCAACTTTTGGGATTTTTCCAGTATTAACTCCCTTGTGGGGGACCTCTAATTAATTTTCCCAAATATTCCCACTCCAAATAGTCAAATACATTGATAAATTAGTTGTGATCCTAGTGCTTTCCACCAATTTGATGGTTGAGCCTTCCCAAAGTCACGAAGAGGAAGCTTGTCAAATTGAGGGTCAATAATTTTTTTGGCCTGCAGCCCACCACCAGCAAACACAATCACCAATGATAGGAAATTCATTATAAAACTCCAGCAATAATGCAATATCAATGAAAAATGAAAAATTAAACAGCTAGGTTCATAGAAGTTGCTAAACTGCAGTGATAAAGCGGAAGAAAAAAGCATCTTCCCTCACTTCGTAAATGTAGTCCACTTCTGTAATTTAATTTGTCCCTACTTATATGTTTGCTTTAAAATTTTTCAAATCTTTTTCCCAAATTAACTCTCCTACTAATGCTTATCAATAATGATTATATATCATAGCACAATCTTGGATGCATTATTTGCACATTCTGAGTTGAAGTTTCCATTTGCATAAGAATCATGAGGGATGTCCTCTTTTTATCAGCTACAAATCAATTAGTATCAAAAGGGACCACACTCATTTAATCATTCAAAGACCACACTCATTGCACATGTAATGAATCAAGTAGAAATGCGCAAATCCCATCAAATATACAAATAGAAAAATGCAAAACCAATATAACAAAATAAAAGAGAAGACTATTCTTGGAACAACAATTCTATGTAGAACCCCTTTAAACTTGAGGGAAGCATTTCTAGCAGCAAGCATCCTTTTGCAGCCTTGTTCCTTTTTCCTAAAAAATTAATTAAAACAATGTTGGGTTGGAACTAAAAAATAATATTCATCAACTTGTCAAAGTCCCTACCTATTTTCCAAGAACAAACATGATAAGGTATATGACTAAATAATAGAAACACAAATGGATTAGAATTACAAAAATGAAAATCCTCAATATATCATCAATTCAATGCATAAAACTGGTTTTTTTATCATTCTTTTGCAATAATCTGACATTAGACTCAATAAGTAGAGTTTGTCTAAATAAGAAAGAAAACTAAATTTCACAGTATTGAGAGTATGAAAAGGTATGAATGAAGACTACATTTCATGGTATTGAATATGAACAGGGAAGACAAATTTTCAATTAAAATGTATAGTTTCTTTTTCAATTTAAAATCATTCATTGACTTCATTATAGAGATAGTGAAAATATGTAGTAGTATATATATGATTTAAGCATGCTCATACCCATGTTGGGTAATGATTAAATAGTGTCTAAAACAAAAACATCACCCCTGAAAAAAAGATGTTAATTTCAACCTGTAACAATGGCATTGAGGCCAGTGCCAACAATTCTTCAACTGACTTCCTCGATTGTGGAAAAAGCTGTGAACCCAGGCAGTTGTTTTTTGCTGAAAAGACACATATTTTTTTCTTGTATGTGTCTTCTTCTCAGTTCCTTTTAAGTCTGTTCAGTGAATAATCAGGGTTCTAGCACAACAATAAATAATACTCCTTCCGTTTCTAAATATAAGATCACTTTGGAGAAGTAGATAAGTTTCTAAATATAAGATCATTTCCTATTTTATCTCAAGTTTTGCCCAAACTACCCTTATACTCTCTCTTTTCATTGAAAACCCCTCCTCCTTTTAAAATTATGTAATTGAGGGGATTTTGGGAAGATCATGTAATTTTATTGTCTTCCTTAATCTCCCCAAATTAACCAAAGTGATCTTATATTTAGGAACAGAGGGAGTATAAATTGTTTTAGGCCTCTTAAGATTAAAAAAAGTTTAAGAGTAAAAAAAAACAGAACATAAAAATAAGAAAACTATCAATCAAACAATTAAAAGTAAAAATCTCATATACTAAAAGATCATGCCAAATAGAAGAAAATTGCAGGGACTTATCCTAACATAATTGAACAGCCAATGACTTATCTAAATTTAGAAGGAGTACCAACTACTATTTATACAACACCTCCTAGAGTTTATGGGTCTGTCATCCATGAATCAACCCAAAATTTATGCAGCAAAAGCATTAGGAGAGAAAAGAAAGTTGTATAATTAATTAAATACAGATAAATAAAATCACTAAGCCTGAGTACAATCTCTGTGGCAACAATAATGGCTCAACACATAAATTTAGGGAAAATAGCCAATTCAAAAGCAACAGAAATAATAGTAATTACTAATCTTAGTCTTCTCATTCTCCCTGATCAAAGTGACCAAGGAAACATTCATAAACCACAATCACTTTACTAAGATAGAATATACATTCACTAAACATGAATTAGTAAAAAAAATTGTTGCCATTTTTTGAAACAAAAGAAATTTGAATTCCTTGAACAAAGTTCTAAACTTTACCTTTTTTGTACCAGAGTTGTTAAAACAAAGGAAGCTCATCTTCTTCACTACTTCCCAACACCTCCCTTGACCACTCCCCTCCATTCGACATTTGAATTTTCACTCCCTAGCAAGACTCTTCAATATATCCCTTTGAATCAACAGGATTTTTGTCAGCTCTATATTCACAAAAAAAAAACAGGATAAAATAACAATTATCAACGGTGGTATGATGAAACAACACTTTATCATCTTAATCATCAACCTTATACCCCAAAGCCATGGATGGGGTTGTTGTGTTAAGGTTCAATTTGGTTGATGGAGTTGAGGAGAGAAGCCAAGGGGGCTGATGTACAGTGGTGGGAGAAGGAAGTGATCATGGAGAATAAAAAATGCAGGATATAGATAAGGCAATTAAAGCCCTTTTATAACATGCTATAATAACTAAGCCCTATATGAGTTAATCAAGGTAGCGAAGAATCTCCTGAAAAGCACTCACTCATTTCCCTGCTGGCACCAAAAAGAGTATGTTTGCCAGTAGGCTTGAAGAGCTCAATGCTCTTGTATCAGAAAGTAGACCCATAAGAACCTATAACAGATTACCACATCATTACCACCATGAGATGGAGATGGAAGGAAGCTTCAAGCGCAAAAATTGATGTCTATAAAGCTAGTAAATGTATGATCAGAACTTCAAAATACTCACATTCACAATTAATATCTTAGAAACACAAAAAAGCGTAATAACCATGTTCAGTGAGCAATCAAGGTCACAATTTTGTAAAAATATTTAAAGCAAGCAAAAAAATCAAATTTAATGGGATCAATATCCTCCTGTAAATCTGTAATGTACCATCACATGGAAAAGTGTTCAAACATAGTTATATAAAATACCAAGAATCAAAACCAACTAAACTTGTAAACAATATACAAATTTCAGTACGGAATTTTTCAAAACAAAAATCGAAACATAGAATCCCAATACTATACATACCTCTCTATTCACTTGTGTCATCGACTCTTGCACAAAGTCATAAAATCCCCGTTCCCTATAATCAACAAAAAAAACATAAGAGGGCAGTGGTGGTGAAGAAGGACGGATTAGGTCTGCGATGGTGACGGAAAAAGTGGGTGAGGAAGACAGCGTTTTGTTTCTTGTTATTTGAAGGGATTTGTGAGGAAGGGACGTTCAAGAAGTCTAAGAGGCTTGACAGTTGCTCCAACATTTAAAATCCCTCAAACCACGTATGAATCCATTACTCCAGCATTTAATTTAAAATCCCTCAAACTCTCAAACCACATATGAATCCAGCTCCCAGTGTGAACACGATGAAGATTCCATACGGAAAATTAAGAGTTATATTTGATGATTGATTTGTTTATACCCGGTGATAAAGAATTTTATGAATGGAAGTAAATCTATATTTAAATGTGAGTATTTAATTTTATAATGTGAATCTTCCTTTTTGTTTTGAACTAAGTTATTTGTATAGCTCTTTAAAGTAAAATTCAATTGGATATAAAATTATTGATGAACAACTGCGATGGGTGAGTTTTCCACATTCTTTCGATTACATTTTTAAAATTGCTCCATTTATTTTTTTTATACAAGCTAGACTACTATATAGCCTCTTGCAGGTTATTCTCTCTAAATCAAGACTACTTTACAGAGTTTTTTCTTGGAAAGAAAGGTTTTTAGAGATTGCATGCATTGCAATAACCATTATAGTGTTATGACTAATCTTAATCTAATCTAATATATCAATCATTGCTCTAAACTAATGCAAATCTTACCGTACATCTAATTAAGTTTGACCGACCAGCTATATGATTCATGCTTCTTTTAAAAACTTCTTATGGTTTAATCATCCTTCAAAATATCCTATGTGGCCAAAATTATGGAGACTGAAGATAGTGAAGAAGTCGATTATTGTGTTCACAAGTTGTCTCCTTGTTGAATTCTACCTTGATGTTTTACGATGAATGTAAAATAATTTAGGGAGAATCAAGATTATTCTATTTTCAATTAAAAAATTTATTTTCTTAAAAATATTAAAAGTAAATTAATCAAATCTTATAGGCGGATTATATGCATTAAATAAATATAAAAATTCTATATAAAGCACCTTGCTCCATCCATTTTCTCCAACAATATACAGTCTTAGTAGGCCATAAATCAAATAATTATCTACTCTGATCTTCATCCCCTAACTATTCTTGTTCATGTGTGAGAATATGAGATAGTACTATAATAGATTGTTTTATTTTAATTATGAGGGGATAAAATAGTCCTTTTCTTTTGAGAATTAATTAAAGTAAAGTCCACAGGGATCCTACTTTAATTTGGCTAGTTTATGGGACCTAATTTAAATTTATATGTTTATAATTTGGCTACTCATGTAAAATGGATGGGATAAAATCATCCCATCCATTTTCTCCAACAATATACAGTCTTATTATATGTTTATTGTTGAATTTATAATATTTTTCCAATTATATTAGATCTTAATCATAAAAAAAAAACCCAACTGCGTAGATATTAATTGGATAGGAAGTAGAGAGTTAATAATGGAGAGGCCTCATACCCCTTTTACAGTTTTTAAAAATATAATAGATTGCTTGCATTTTAACTAGGTAGAGAAAGCTACAGTTCAATGAGAAAAGTCTGTTCTATTATCACTTAAAATGATAATTGACTTGCAAGTTAGTGTAAAAAAAAATTCATCTCTTCATAAGCATTTGACTACTACTGGCTAAATTTCTTGCAAGCACTATGTTGCTCTCCATCACCCTTCATTTCTTGTTTACCCAATAAAAAAAATAACAATTTTAATTTAGTTGTTATCATTATACAAAACTAAAATCCAAATCATAAATGGTCATGATATTTGTCATCAACATGTCTAACATAGTGTAAATTTCATCCTTTTGTGTATGTTGTTCATCCCCAGCATAAAACTTGTGGACTATGCCTCTCAAAAAAATTGAACTACAACCTGGTTCTTTTCTCACACCTCGTTCTTTCATCATATTTCTCAAACTAACCCCATCTTTATATAGACCTGATTCTATGTATGTATTCGACAGAAGAACATATGTAGCAGGATACTCTGGCTTAGTGGAAAGAATATTTTCAGCAGCAATTTGCCCCAGCTTTGCATTCCCATGGTTTCTACATGCCCCTAACAAGGCTTGCCAAACCATTTCATTGGGTTCAATTGGCATCTCTCTTATAAACTCAAATGCCTCATTTAAGCGGCCAACACGACCCAAGAGATCGACAACACATGCAAAGTGTTCCATATCTGGTGCCACACTATAGGTTTCCTTCATCTGATAGAAAAAGTTCAAACCTTCCTCGACCATTCCTCCATGGCTACAAGCAAAAAGAACGCATAATAATGTTACAGCATTAGGCTTCGCACCATATTGCACCATCTTCCTAAAGAATTGAAGGGCACCTTCAACAAGGCCATGTTGCGCGTAAGCTGATATTATGGCAGTCCATGTAACAGTATCAGGGTTGGATATCCTATCAAACACCTTTTTTGCATCCACTAGGCTACCACATTTAGCATACATGTCAATCAACGCACTTTCAATACACGCTTCAGTGACCAAATTGGCTTTGCATATCAACCCATGAAGTTGTTGGCCAAATTCTAATAAACAAAGACCAGCACATGCAGTGATCACAATAGAGAATGTGAAATCATTAGGGGCATAGCCTTCTCTGCGCATCCGTGAGAATATAACCAAAGCTTTCTCCCACTCAGAAAATTGACAATACGCAGTTACCAAAGTAGTCCAAGATACTATATCTTTCTCTTCCATTCCATCAAAAAGCGTCTCTACAGCTTTGAGCAACCCACATTTGGCATATGCATCAGTGAGGGCATTCAGCACACTAGTTTTCATCACATCATGCCCATGTTTCCAAGCCACAGCATGAGTCTCCCTTAAGAATTTCAGATCTTTCAAAGCAGCAATGGAATTGAACACGTTACAGAAAGTGTAAACATCTGATTCAACATCATTTTGACACATTCTTGTGAACAACTGCAAAGCTTCATGGTGATAACCAGATTGTGAATACCCTGTTAGCAATGCATTCCAAGGTGTATTAACTTGGCAAAACGTAAACTTAGAGTCAAAAAGAAATCGTGCATCAGTTAGAGAACCACTCTTAGCATACATATCAACTAGAGCAGTTCCAACTACAGTATTGTAAGCCAATCCCCATTTAGATGCAAATCGATAAATTTCATGACACTTGTTAACATCACCTAATTGGCCAACAGCCTTGGAAACACTAATAAAGGTGAGGTTATTGGGCGTGATACCAGATTCAACCATATCGATAAAACAATCAAAGGCTTCTGCATGTAAACCATTTGAGGTATACCCCGAAATCATTGCATTCCAAGAGATAATGTTGAGTTCTGCCATGTTGTTAAACACCATAGACGAAGTCTCAATCTTGCCCAACTTTGCATAGGAGTTGAGAAGCGATGTACTAACAACGGTATGGGTTAGAAAACCTCTTATGACAACTTGGGCGTGCACCATCTGAACAAACTCAGTGAAAGCCAAGCCAACACATGACTGCAAAACAGCAGAAAAAGCAAACCCATCTGGCAAGACTCCTTGTTCCAGCATCATAGAAAAGAGCATCATTCCATCAAAATAATAGCCATGTTCATTTGATGCAACTATCATGACTGTCCAAGTGAAAACATTTCTTTGAGACATGCCATCAAACACCTTACAAGCAGCATCATAATCCATGCAATTTGAGTACACATGCATTACATGATTTAACAATACTAAGCAGTCCATGTCCGTAAAGTTTGACTTTAAGACATACCCATGAATAGATTTTGCCACTTGAAGTAACCCCCATTCTTGACAAACTTTTAAAAGATCAACAAGTGATGACCGTTCACGAGTTTCAAATGCGCTACCAATGTCATTAACCGGATTGATGGCGAGGATTGAATCATTGGAATTGCAAAGTGATTTCCAATCTGCAATTCAGAAAAGATGAAAGGTCCATTAGAAAACAATTAAAAGTGGTCTTGTATAAGCTTTCAGCTCAAGTTTTTTAAGGTGGTTTCCAATATGGCTCAACAAACTAACAAAATGATGCAAAGACGGTTTCATATTCATGGATTTTGGGTCAGTTCCGAAAACACATACTAAAATGGCATTGATGACGTTTAAGAAACCAGAAGTTTAAACCAAAATATCATACCCTTAGAGTCATTGCAAGATAGTCCTTTACCAGCAACTGGAGAGCCTAGAGAGTCACAGGCCACAAATAGAGAACATTAACTTGGTCTCACTAAAAGTTCAGAAAGTAACCAAAAAAGGCTTTAGCAAACATCATAGAAGGTAGACATCACAGCCTCAAAATACATATGCAGGTGGATACAGATGATGAAAAGCTTGTCCTAAGAAAGAGTGGCACACACTAAATATTTGATCTCAAAATAGTTATCATACTAGTAAGTTTGTTCCACAGAAAATAAACCAAGAAAAGCCATTTTATTTTTTATCCCCACTATAAAACAGAATAAAAAAGTATTCATCTCATTGCTCCACAAAATGAAATATGTGTGTTAAAAGTTCAAAGGAGAGAGAATGTTTTTCTTATCTTCTATTCTCAAGTGTGAGGTGCTATTTATACAAGTGGCTTCACTAACTCTCTAACACTCTAGAACCTTCATACTCTAACACTCTCTAGAATATTTCTTGAACATAACAGTATGGTCTAGAGAGTACTACAATTATACATCATTTTAACACTCCCCCTCAAGCTGGAGAGTGGATGTCATCCATTCCCAGCTTAGACACTATATTCTGAAATTGCTCACAAGGCAACCCTTTTGTGAGAACATCTGCTAATTGATCTTCTGATGGTACAAATGGAGTGCAAATCAGACCACTTTCCAACTTTTCCTTGATAAAGTGTCGATCAATCTCAACATGCTTTGTTCGATCATGATGTACTGGGTTATGGGCAATATTAATAGCCGACTTATTATCGCAGTAGAGCTTCATTGGACCTTCCCAGTGAATTCTTAGATCTGATAGAATGATCTTTATCCATAACAATTCACAAATCCCGAGAGCCATTGCTCTAAACTCAGCTTCAGTACTAGATCTTGAGACCACAGTTTGCTTCTTACTCCTCCATGTGATAAGATTTGAACCAAGAAAAATGCAATATCCTGCTGTGGATCTTCTGTTATCAAGATCACCTCCATGATCAGCATTCGTGTATGCTTCAATTGTGAGTTTTCTCCCCCTTCTGAATAAAATCCCTTTCCCTGGGGTACCCTTCAAGTAGTGAAGTATTCGATGAGCAGCTTGTAAGTGTGAAGTTTTAGGACAATGCATAAACTGACTCACTACACTTACTGCATATGCAATATCAGGTCTTGTGTGAGCCAAATAAATCAACTTTCCAACAAGCCTTTGATAGGATCCTTTGTCAACCGGAGGATCTTTAGGTGGCGTACAAGACTTCTTCTTTCTCCACTTTGGAGACCTCCTACCTGCTTCACATAGTCTGTGATTTTGCTCTATAGGCGTATCCACAGGTTTGCATCCCAGTTTTCCTGTTTCTGCTAAGAGGTCAAGAACATAGTTCTGTTGAGATATGAAGATGCCCTGTTTGGAATGAGCAACTTCAATACCCAAAAAGTATTTGAGTCTGCCTAAGTCTTTAATGGCAAATTCTTTCATCAACTGAGTTCGAAGAAAATTAATTCCTGCTATGTCATTTCCTGTGACGATGATATCATCAACATAAACAAGTAAAATAGTTACTCCCCCTGAAGATGAATGTTTAATAAACAAAGTGTGATCACCTTGGCTTTGTCTATATCCCATGCGAACCATGGATTTTGTAAACCTCCCAAACCAAGCCCTTGGTGATTGCTTTAATCCATAAAGTGCTTTCTTGAGTCTGCACACTGTACCAGGAGCAACTTGAGAATAAAAGCCAGGAGGGACTTCCATATAGATTTCTTCCTTCAAGTCTCCATGCAGGAATGCATTTTTCACATCAAACTGCAACATATCCCAACCTTGATTGGCAACCAAGGCCAATAAAATTCGAAAGGTATTCATTTTTGCAACAGGAGCAAATGTCTCCTCATAATCAACTCCATAAGTTTGAGTATATCCTTTAGCAACTAATCTTGCTTTATATCGTTCCAAGCTGCCATCGGAATTGTATTTGGGTGTGAAGACCCATTTACATCCAACAAGCTTCTTTCCTTTGGGTAATTGAACAAGATCCCATGTTTTGTTGTTCTCTAAAGCTTCCATTTCAACTTTCATTGATTTAACCCAATTATCATCTGCCAATGCCTCATTTAAGGTTTTTGGTATTGGAATGGATTGGAGATTAGTGAGAAAAGCTTTGTGGTTGGAAGACAACTTGTCGTATGAAAGAAATGAAGATAAAGGATATAAAGGACGCTTACTACAACTTCGAACTCCCTTTCTTAAGGCAATAGGTAAATCATCAATAGAAACAGGAGAGTCATCAGGTATATTGGAAGGAGATGAAGGTACCTCTGTATTTTCAGGAGCAATTTCAGGTTCTTCATTAATAATTGGTTCAGATGATTGAACTTGCTCCGGTTGAGGTTTCCTTTTCCTTCTACTGTAACGTAGTGGTGAATGAGTAGAGTCAAGTGTTTGTTGAACCTCTACAGATGGATTAGTTTGGAATTGTTGTGTAACCTCTACAGATGGATGAGATTGTAGTCTTAAATCCTCTTGAAATTTAGTTTCTAAAAGATCACTAGAAAAATGTTCATTTTCTTGATCATTATTGACACAACTACCAAAGTAAGACTCAGACTCTGAAAATGTCACATCTGCTGAGACAAAGAACTTTTTTGAAGGAGGATGATAACATTAATATCCTTTTTGGGTAGAGGAATATCCTACAAACACACACTTAAGAGCTTTAGGGTCAAGTTTAGTCCTTTGATAAGAATGTACATGCACAAATGCAGCACACCCAAAAATCCTAGGAATAAGACCATTTGATGCATTAAAATTAGGATATAAATGAGTGAGAACCTCTATAGGACTTTTTGAACCAAGAACTTGAGTTGGGAGTCGATTAATGAGATGTGTTGCTGTTAGAACAGCTTCACCCCAAAAATGTTTCGGCACATTTGTTTGAAACAATAATGCCCTTGTGACTGCAAGAAGGTAACTATTTTTCCTTTCAGCTACTCCATTTTGTTGAGGAGTATAGACACAAGATGACTCATGTAAAATCCCTTGTTTTTCAAAAAATGTGGATAAAGATTGATTGAAAAAATCTTTAGCATTATCAGAACGAAATCTTTTTATTTGAGCTCCAAATTGTGTTTGAATCATATTGTGAAAACGCGGAAAAATGGAGCTCACATCAGATTTTTGTTTCATCAAATAAATCCAAGTCACCCGAGTGCAGTCATCAATAAATGACACAAACCATCGAAACCCAGAAACATTAGAAATGTTAGATGGACCCCAAATATCACTGTGAATTAGCTCAAAAGGAACAAGACTTCTTGTTTTACTTATAAGATATGAGGAACGCTTATGTTTTGCAAACTCACAGATATCACAATGCAATGACTCAATGGAAACATTCTTAAACAAAGAAGGAAAGATTATTTTCAAAACATTAAAAGAAGGATGACCAAGGCGGCGATGTTGAAGCCAAATTTGTTCCTCATTTGACATGACACTTTTAGATTGAAAAGAGGAAGATGAAGGGGTCTTAACTCTACTACATTCACCAGAGTCCTCAAAGAAGTAAAGTCCATCCTTTTCCTTAACAAGTCCAATTATCTGTTTCGTTTCTTGCTCCCGAAGAATACAAGAGTTTAAGAAAAGATTACAAAAAGATTAGAATCAGCAGCAAGTTTTTGAACAGATATGATACTAGTGCAAAGTTTGGGAACATGCAGGACATTTTTCAAAACAAGAGCAGAGTTAATGGAAACATCTCCCTGGCCAGCTACAGTCATGACTGATCCATCAGCCACAACAATTTTCCTACTACTAGGACATGGACTATATGAAATAAAGTGTTTAGATGAATTAGTCATATGATCAGAGGCTCCTGAATCAATGATCCAAGAGTGGAGGAAATCCTTATTTGAGGCATTAAGAGCAGATGAAAATAAAACAGCTGAAGGTTGAAATGAAATACCTGAGAACCCCAAAGCACAGGTACCTGTTGTAAAAGGGGAATAATTCTAAAGCGTTTCTATCAGAAGCTCTAGCCTCTCTAACTCCCCCTTAAGATCAGTCTGACTAAGCTTCTCCCGACCCTTTAAAAATGTGCGAACAAACTGAGACCAGCTTCAAAAATTAGTTCCATGCCATTTATAAGCTGTCGGAACATTTGCCAAGTCTCCATACGCACTAACACTGCTGAATGATGCAGACCCAGTATCATTAGAGGCCTTTTTCATCTCAGCCATGATTTGAATAGGACGGAGAGGTGTTTCTGAACAAGATGGGAGAAAACAGCGGCCAAAACCTTCTTGCACGTGCTCTCACGCGATTTCCGGCGGCTCTGGGTGATTTACCGGCGGGTGGCGCGTGGGATTCCGGTGGCGGCGCGTGTGATTCCGGTGGCGGCGCGTGGGGGCGCGTTGATGGCCGGGATCTGCGGCGGCTTCTGGGTCCGGCCGATTTGAGGTCGCCGGAGACAGTGGTGGGGCGCGTGTCACTGTTGGAGGTCTCGACGGCGGCGAATAGGCTAGGGCAGAGGGGTTTTCTCTCTCTAAACCTCTCTTTCTCTCACTAAAAATGATTAGAAACGGTGGAAGCTGAGTATAGAGCAACCTGACTCTGATACCATGTTAAAAGTTTAAAGGAGAGAGAATGTTTTTCTTATCTTCTATTCTCAAGTGTGAGGTGCTATTTATACAAGTGGCTTTACTAACTCTCTAACACTCTAGAACCTTCATACTCTAACACTCTCTAGAATATTTCTTGAACATAACAATATGGTCTAGAGAGTACTACAATTATACATCATTTTAACAATGTGTTTCTTGTGCTAAAAATAAAAATGATTAGGGAAAAAGGAAATAAGAAGAAAACTCAACTAAAATGCCACCTTCTTCTGCAACACATGCAGCTTCCAAGGTCACTTCTGCACTACATGGCACAGACAATGAAGCAAATCAGTTATCTCCATAATCAATTTAATTTCTCTTTTTGAGAGAACATTTTAACATTTTTGTTGGTAAAGCTATATAAGTTTGAAAAGAAAAGCAATAAAAGTAGGAAAGAGAGAGACCTGGTAGTGGTAGGCGAAAAGGAAGAGTGAATTTTGAAAAGGGTATTGTGGGTTGTGGATAGAGAAAGCTGAGGGTGACGAGGAGGGCAAGAAATTAAAGAACATGCCCACTGCAAACTTCCCATTTTCCTTGCACGAGAGAATTTCTGTCACACCTAACTTTTTCTACAATATTTGTAGCAATTCAATCAATTAATAACCACTTTTCTGGTGTCATTAGAAGCTCAAAAATACAAATAAATTAAAATTTTCATTTAAAGGTTTGATAAAATACTTCCCTTCGTAATCTGGGCTTCTATACACATTGTAAAATTTTATTTTCCTATTAAAATCTCAAGTGGTTCATTAACTCATTACACAGCTCAAACAGAGGCTACTATCTAATATGTAACCATCTACACATGGTCAACTCAATATAACTACAAATAAATCAAACTATCACGAATAGTTCTATCTTATACAATTATATCTAAACACAATTGGCTATCTCAAGTGCTAGTTTTACTAATTGTATACAATACAAACTATTCGCTTGTTACAAAACTTTGATCTAAAAAGATCTAAACATAGACCCTGACAACTTCTAAGCACATTCAGGCCTAGCAGGCATCTCCACACTATATGATAAAATTGTCGGTTCTCTATTCCTTTCCTTGTTACCTGCAGGTTTTTTTTTAAAACAGTGAGATTCAAAGAATGCCAATGGCAATTTATTTCACTCATTATATATGTGTTTTATACTGCATAAACCTGAATAGTCCTATGACCTCCTACCAACCATAGCCAATAATTTAAATAAGGGGTGTGAACCCTTGGAGTACTCCTGATAATCAACAATAATTTAAATAAGGGGTGCGACCCCTTGGAGTACTCCTGATTATCAAGGCAATTAAATTACAAAATACTAAAGTACTAAATTCTCAAGCCTAAATCAAACCAAAACAAAATGTTAAATTACAAATTAAAGCCTCCCTAATAATTTAACCATAATGATGGTTCAAACTACCATTTAGCATGTAGACTACAATTTCAATCCTCTAGAGTGTTTTATGTTCCAGATTTCCAGCAATGAATAAAGCATGCACAAGAGAGGCAATATCCAAAATAAAATCAAAATTTCAAGACAAGGATTAAGGCATTGTGCAGTCACCAATAAATGCATTTTTTCTGCATTTAATCACAGCCACTAAACAACTAATTAGAGTGACATATAACAGCTATTTATGCAGCAAACTTGGTCAAATACTTAAGGTTCAAAGAGTGAAAATAGATTCTTGGAATAAAAAAAAAATCAGAATCAAGTTGAAGAATAATGTTGCCATCAAGTATCAACAACTAAACAAAATATTCAAAAACAAAGCAAGAAAGCAATGTAGCTCAAGAAAAACTAACTTCAAATCCAAAATTTTACAAGCAAGTTTCAAAACAGATTTCACTTGTCCATCTCTTTAAATTTGTTCATTCAGGGATTAAGAATTGAATTTCTCAAGCACCTAAACAAGAATCAGTTCAAAAACTTCCATTTATTTCAAACAAATGCATCCACATCAGTTATTGTCATTCATTCAAACAAGCCATGTCAAAACAGAAAAAAATGGAGAACTTCCATTAAATCAGCACATGCATATAGAAGACAATGTACATTTACTTTCACACCCACATACAGTAAGATTCCTCATTACTTTCTCCATTCCATTTGGCCATTATAGTGAAGAATATGAAGAAACTTGTAATTACACATGAAGCCACATCACTGTAGCTATATCATCGCATAAAAGAAACATAATACCACAGAACAACATCAACCACTCATTTACCAAACCTGAAACTCAACATTAGACACCCCATGCATCAGGCCAAATCGGCCAAAGAAAGGGAAATTTTGGAAAATCAACATTCACCATCAATTTATCATTCTTTTCAACTTATATAACCAAACACTCAACATGCATACAGTTTTATTATTATTATCCAAGAGGAATGAGATTATCTCAATTTTTTATTAACTACCAACTAAAAATCCCAACACTTACAATATCTTGTAATGCACAAAACTCATACATGCAACTACCAAAAAGTAGAGCAACACAAAAAATCAATTATACAGTGACCAAAAGCATCTTCACAATTTCGCACCACACTTATAAAGCTATAATCACATTCCTTTCAATCAAAACATAGATTAATCCTGCATTCATATATCCAACTATAATCCATATTGAAAATCAACAATTTCCTTAATCACTTGCTTCAATAAATCCAGTTCTTCAACAAAAACACAATGTACATTCACAATTATCTTCCATTCAAAACAACCAAATTCTATTTACATTTAGTTATCAAAGCTTTAAAGCATAACCAAGCAGTAAATCAAAATAACAATGCAACACAAAAAAAAGTTTTCAGCAACAAATTTAAAATAGAGAAGCACAGCACGTGAAAACCCATATGCACATGTTTCTAGTAAATGAATCTACTTCAAATAGCATTATTGAACTCAGTTCATCACAAATTTCCCTTGAACCCGTCCATGAACAGTGATTAAGAATGAGAAATTCAATGACCCATATATAAACATCACAAAATGTAACTTGAAGCTTTGATTTTCGGTGATTATTGAACCCAAATCCTAAAACCGAATCGAACCCTAACTTGGTTTCCTAACTTGGTTTCTCTCATAGAACTCGCTCAAGTGAAAGGAAATGAAATGGGTAGAGGACACTGACCTAAGCTCAAATGGGCTTTTGCATGTTAGCTTTGAGGCCGTGAATCTCGCCGAAGATGCCTGTGGAGCCGAGGGAGGACGAAGGGAGAAAGGGAGAAGAGAGGAAGCCACCGATGAATTGAAGAGAGGAGGATAAAGAGAAAGGGAGAGTGAAGAACGAATGAAAGTGATGAAGTGGACAGAGTAAGGGCCCGTTTGTATGGAGGGAAAGTGGGTGATGTAAATGGGTGTAAGGCTAAACATGGAAAGTAGAGGTAAATTAGGTAATGATGGGAAGATAAGTTTGTGGGGCCCATGAAAAGTGTGAGATAGAGAGAAAAAACTTGTGGGCCCCAAGATATATGAAAATTACCAAAAAATTATACTCCCTCCGTTCCTAATATCTTTTTAGATTATCCATTAGCTTATAAGTAAATTAAACTAGTTTAAGAGAAAAAAATAGGTAAATCAATTTATAATTAACTTATTTTTTTGCTTTTTTTAGGATTTGAAAACTACTTTAGGTATAAGATAAAATTTGGTATATATATATATATACATATATATAAATATATATGGTTTTGGGGCAGAAATATAATTTGGTATTATATTCTAAATATAAGATAAAATTTGACTTTTCTAGAGATATTAATATTTGCATTTTTTCTCAAACAACTAATTTATTTTATCCATAAATAAACAAATTATCTAATTATATGTCTTGTATGTTAACATTTAGTCGTGCATTTTGTTTTATTAATAGTCACAAAAAAAGTTAATATATTCTCATATTTGTTAGAATCTTAAGTTTTGATGAAGACTAAAATATGAAAGAACAAGTTAAACACTTAGACAAAATCAGGTTAAAATAGAACCACAAGTAAGAGTACAACCGGATGTGAATTTACTTCCGGATAGACTAGGACTAGCGCTCGCGGATGAACGTCACATCCCCCAGCGGCAGCAAGTGCTACACTAAGTCATAACTCAGTCTAGGAACATTAGTTGTATAAAATCCTTGAGACTAAGTTAGGATACAACCGGATGTGGATTTGCTTCCGGATGGTTAATGACTAGCGCTGCCTGTTGAGTTAAGTAACACTGAGCGTCAGTGAGTATAACACTAAGCCATAACTCAACGTCCAGTAGGAGTGCTTCAGAATGTGGAATTGCTTCCGGAAGTAAGAGAACTTCCTAAGACTAAATGAACTCCCACTGCATGTGACTATGTGTTAATATATTGCTAGACTAACGTTCAAGTGCAGCACTGAGTGATGTTGCTTCCGGATGTGGAATTGCTTCCGCAAGCAATCAGAATGTCAGAACGTTCAGCGAGAGCAGTGCAGTGTCAGAGTGCTTTTTGGCAGAGTAGAGTTGTCAGAACTACTTTTCAGAGATAAAGCAAAGTCAACTCTGCTGAGCATTAATGGAGCATTAATTGTGCCAACGGTAACTTGGGATAAACAGCTATATTCAAACGGCTATGCCACCTACCAAGAGTGAGAATGCTTAAGGACTATATAAGGAAGCTCATCTTCATTTATGAAGATAACTTTGACATCTTGAAGAAATCTAGAGCGAGAAACAGAGAATATCATTCAAGCATTCAAAGCTACCCAGAAAAGCAAGAGAGCATTTAACGCATTGAGAGTTCTATTCATCTACTTATCTTGTACTCTTTGTAGTTAAGTCTCTTCATTTATTAAGAGCATTAAGTGTGCTTAAGTGTGTAACATTATCCGTTCTTAAAGAGAACTAAGTTTAGAAAATCCTTTGTTTGTAAAGGTTGAACCCTTGCAGGTTGTAAGGGGGAGTAAGTTGTAAGGTTGCAAGTGAGCCTGTGTAAAACTTGTGGTTGTAAGGTTGCAAGTGATCCCGGTCTAAAACTTGCGGTTGTAAAGGTTCCAGGTGAACCCATTTGTAAAACCTGGAGATAGTGGAACTCAACCTGGGTGGTTGAGAACTGGACGTAGGTCAGGTAGACCGAACCAGTATAAATCCTTGTGTTTTATCATTTAAGTTTTATTTGGTAGCACAATTCACCCCCCTCTTGTGCATCCATCCCTTTCATTTGGTATCAGAGCAGGTCTTTCTGACTTGATTCCAACGAATCTAGAAAGAAAAGATCTAGTAATGGATGCAGATTATTCCTTGCCTGATGTTGCTATTCAGCCAAACAAGCCTCCTAGCTTTGATGGCCACAACTATCCATTCTGGAAGTTCAGAATGGAGACCTACATCAAATCCTGTGACATCCGCCTCTGGGATGTAATTGAACGTGGAAATAACGTCCCTCTAGATGATGAAGGTCTTGCAAAGCAGCGATCCAGATACACCAATGAGGACTATGCTCTAGTACAACTAAACTACAGGGCCATGCACTACATTCAATGTGCCCTTAGTCCTAAGGAGTTCCACAGGATCAGCCACCACAAAACAGCGAAGGATATGTGGGAGGCTCTTGAGGCTGCTCATTCTGGAACCAAGGGAGTGAAGGCAAGACGGGTCGAGATGCTGGTTGAGGAGTTCCACAAGTTTGCCATGCTTAGTCCAACTGAGCCAATCAGAGAGCTGGAGCTCAGGTTCACTCATCTTATCAATAACCTGGCCTCCCTGGGTAAAGACATTCCTTAAGAAGAACAAGTCAGCAAGATCTTAAAAGTCTTGAAAGGTGATTGGATCACCAAAGTTACCATCTTGCAGGAAGTCCAAGGAGAGTCAACCAGCTCTATCACTGCCCTGTTTGGTTCTCTGGCTGAGTATGAACCAACCCTGCTGGCTCAGAGAGCTCCTCAAGCTACATCCAAAACCAAGAACCTGGCTCTTGTTGCTCCCAGCAAGGAGAAGATCGATGATAATGATGATGATGAGGATGATGAGGAGAACATCGATGATGAGGAGATGACTATGATGGTAAGAAAGTTCAGAAAGTTCTTCAAGAAGAAAGGAGACTTTCAGAAAGGTGAATCCAGCTAGAGGAAAGGATATAAGAAGGAAAGGGCCCCAGTGTGCTTTGAATGTAAGAAGCCTGGCCATTTCAAGGCTGAGTGCCCAAGCTTGCAGAGATCAAAAGGGAAGGACAAAAGAAAGGCCTTTGTGTCCTCTATCTGGGTGAATAGTTCTGATGAGGAAGCAAGTGATGAGGAAGAGGTTGCCAACCTCTGTCTCGTTGCTAGAGAAGATGATGAGGAAGCATCCTCAGAATTTGATCCCATCCAGGAGGACAGTGAGGTAACTTTCCCTGAACTACAAGAAGCATATAATGAGGTCCATGAAGAATTTCTCCGCTTATGTAAAGCATATAAAGTATTGAAAATTAAAAAGGAATCACTTGAGTCCAAGGTGGACTCACTTAGTAAGGAGCTAGCGGAAGCCAAATAGCTTCCGGTAGCGGATGGCAAGGGTTCTCCCCAAGCAGAACCGGAAGCCTTAACGTCAGAGAGCTCCTCTAACTGCAGCAAGATCTCAGGAGAAAGAGATAGACTGCAAAATGCCCTGCAGAAATTTACTAATGGATCTGAAATGTTAAACATTATTTTAATGAATCAGAGGGCATATAGGGACAAGACTGGATTAGGCTACAAACCTAAAGGGAAAAAGTGGGTGGAACCAAAAGTGAAGCCTTACTTAAAATTCTTTCATAAAACCACTAATCACAGTTTCACACCTTTTAGCTTCTGTAATTATTGTAACAGGAAAGGACACTGTACGTGTTAGAATCTTAAGTTTTGATGAAGACTAAAATATGAAAGAACAAGGTAAACACTTAGACAAAATCAGGTTAAAATAGAACCACAAGTTAGGTTACAACCAGATGTGGATTTACTTCCGGATGGACTAGGACTAGCGCTCGCGGATGAACGTCTCATCCCCCAGCGACAGCAAGCACTACACTAAGTCATAACTCAGTCTAGGAGCGTTAGATGTACAAAACACTTGAGACTAAGTTAAGATGGAACCGGATGAGGATTTGCTTCCGATTGCTTAGTGACTAGCGCTGGCTGTTGGCTAAGGTAACACTGAGCGTCAGTGAGTAAAATATGAACATAACCCAACGTCCAGTTGATTTGCTTCCGATTGCTTAGTGACTAGCGCTGGCTGTTGGTTTGGACAACACTGTGCGTCAGTGAGTATAATATGATCATAACCCAACGTCCAGTGGAAGTGCTTCCGGATGTGAAAGTGCTTCCGGATGTAAAAGAACTTCCTTAGACCATTTGAACTCCCACTGCATGTGATTATGTGTTGTTATACTACACATCCCATAGCATGAGTAAATGACACACTAAGTCACTTAGGAAGAGTTAGACTAAAATAACGAGACTTACGCTGACTATTGGAATAGACATCCCCTAGCGTCAGTAGACAATACACTAAGTCAGAACATAGTCTAAGTAAGAATGCTTCCCATAGCAAACAAGCTTCCCACAGCATGTATAGCTCTTACTATACTTGATTATATATACTACTCTGTTGGACTAACAAGTATGTGCAGAACTTAGTTTTGCTTCCGGATGCAAATGAGCTTCCGAATGCAAATACTCTTGGCACTGGGATTCAGAGACTAACACTTGCAGAGCAAGATTACCGCTTCCGGATGAACGATGATCATCCGTCAGCAAGAGTACGAGAGTCAACGTCACATACTCAGAAGTCAGAATGCTTTTGTCAGAGCAGAGTTGTCAGAGTTGCTTTTCAGAGATAAAACAAGTCAACCCTGCTAAGCATTAATGAAGATATACTTCTCAACGGTAACATGGGATTAACTGCTATATTCAAACAGACATATTCAACCAGCCGCCCAAGCCTGAATGTTTTGAGGTCGAGAATAAAAGGAACATCTACATTCAGAAGAGAGGTTGGACGAACAGAGCATATTGTCTGAGATATTATATTCTACATTCCTCTCATCTTCTACTCTCTGATCTTAGAGTTGTAACATTCTTAGAGAGTAATTCATTTGTACTTAAGTGAGTAACATCATCTATTCTTAGAGAGAATCATTTGTACTTAAGTGTTTATCACAATCAGTTCATAGAGTGAACATATTATCAAATCCTCTAATTGATAGAGGCTGTTCTAAAGCTTGTGCTTGAAGAATAAAATTATTATCTTACAAAAGTGAGGGGGAGCATTTAGAGGTTTTTCTAAATCTCCATAGGTTGCAAGTTAGCCCGCAAAACTTGTGGTTGAAAGGTTGCAGGTGATCCCGTTGTAAAACCTGTGGTTGTAAGGTTTGCAGGTGAGCCCGTTGCAAAACCTGTGGGTTGTTAGGTGAACCCGTACTCGTAAAACCTAAAGTGTAAAGGCTTTCTTGTGCCTGGTTCAAACAAGAAGTTTAGTGGATTGAAAATCTCAGGTGGAGCCTAGGAATTGGATGTAGGTCTGGAAGTGACCGAACCAGGATAAATTTGTGTGTGCTTATTCTGTTTGTTTTAATCTACACATCAAGCACCACATCACTAGATACTCACTTGTGCTTGGGGTAATGCATCTTCACTCTCATCAAGCACAAGGAGTAATGTTTTAAAGAGGGAGAATTTTTTATAAGTTTTATTCTGCCACCCAATTCACCCCCCTCTTGGGTGACAGCCACACATTTCATTTGGTATCAGAGCAAGGTCACTTGTTTAAAGGATCCAACGATCTCAAGTGCAAAGACCTAGGCTGACTTGGGATATAAAATGTGTTTTGAAGGTTTTGATCATACTACCCCACCCTTGTTAGAAAATACTGATTTTTACTTATGGAAGGCAAGGATGAAAAGTTTTGTGTTATACTCGAGTTTCAAAATGTGGGATGTCTTTGAAAATGATTCTGATTTCAAACCAAAAGTAAACTGGACTGAAGAGGAGAAAAATTTATTTTACTTGAACATTAGAGCAATGCAAATTTTGTATAAAAGCTTAACTGACAGTGATTTCCAGAAAATTAAACATTGCTCTAATGCTAGAGATATTTGGAACACTCTTGATGCTATGTATGCTTCTGATCATTCCCTTAGCAGTAAAGCTGTCCAAAGCTCCTTTTGTGCCCCTTGTGGATCAACTGGTGGTGAGCTACAGGAAGCTGATATTGAGCAAGCCAGCGGCAGTGAAGAGAGTGTTGATCTCTGCCTAGATTCAGAAGCTGAGGAGAATGAGGTATCTGAACTTGAACCTTCTGAATTGCAAGACGCATATAATGAGTTACATATTGAATTCTGTAAGCTTGCAAAAGAAGTTCTGGGCTTAAGGAAAAAGAACAGGAAACTAGAGGAATTCATTGCTTCTTCTACATCCAAGGTTTCCAATGTTCCATCCATAGAAGAACAGCTATCGCTATCAATAGCTAGTTCCCAACCGAGAGCGGAAGCTCCAACATGCTCCGAACATTGTTCCAATAGTGAACCCCTATCGAAGGGACAAGAAAGGTTTTCAAAAGGCTCTGAGACTTCAAAAGTTGGTTTAAAAGAAAAGAGAGTCTTTGAAAACAAAATTGACCAACAAGATAATGATAGGATATCTCATTCTGAATATCATTCCATTATCTGTCATTACTGTGGTAGATCAGGTCATATTTCTCACACATGCAGTCTTAGAAAAAATTTACATGTGAGAAATAAATTTGTATGGATCTCTAAGGGACAAGTAAGGTCCAGCACTAACCATGTAGGACCCAAGTACAAATGGGTACCAAAACTTCCTTCCAGTGCCTTACTTGTGCAGGAAAGATCAAGAGTTCCTCTTGCCCCAAAGAAGAGAACTCGTGGTGATGTCACTGCTGCAACCACCTGGTCCAATCATAAGAAGCAGTGCACTACCACAAGGAACAAAGGTTCTGTCTCAAGGATGAGCTATCACAGAGTCTCACTCAACAATCCTGAGAAGAACAAGAGAGAGAGGACTCCTCGATCAACATGGAGAAAACCTATGAACTCTGTCTCTCATAAGACAGTGATTCAAACCAAGGATAAGTATAGAAGATCTCCTTGGGTAAGCAAGGAATCACTTAGAGTCAAAGCATGCGAAAGTAAAATCTCTTATGCAAGTGTTAGATGGGATTATTGAGATTTTACATCAAGCATCATAAATATGAACATTATTTTCTTAAGAGAAGAAAGCTCAAAGAAATTCACAATGTTTATAACCTACATGCTGTCTGGCTGTCATGATCAAAACCATGTGCATATAGTCATAGTTGATTCTAAATGGCATAAGCATAATTAATGACTCAAGTGCATGTGGACTTTACACTTCCTACAAACTGACCTGTCAGATCCAAGTTTGGAGACTGAGAAATGGAAAAGGGAATTACTTGGTATTTTGTAGGAAAGGAGATCCAAAAGAACAACAATATTCAAGACCGTACCTGGTCTGGGCAATGAGTCAAATCTGAATAAGATGTTCTTCATGATAGGCACCTGGTGCTACTGCTCTTGAAATAGAAAAGATCAAGCACCGCCTATCAAAATCAAGCAAGCTACTACTTGACGCAAATGTAGCCTTGGTGATGTCATTCTTACCCTTTCTCTTATTTAAATGATTAATTGGGTAATGAATGCATGTTTACTCATTTCATCGGCAATTGACATTTATGTATCTTAAGACAAACTTCAAATTGCTCTATGGAATGAACGAGAAAAATATAGTAATACTGGTATGATTTTCAACCTGTGGTGATCTTTTTGAAAATGATCAAATCATATCAAATCCTTTTTTTTGTGGGGTTTATAATATTCGTGCATATCAAATCATTTCTCCTTGAAAAGGCTCATTCACAAAAGAAAATAGCTTATGCATTCATTGTGATTTTTGAAAGTTTTTTTTAATACAAACTGATCTTAAATATTCTTAGCTATAAACTGACTGGCTGTGAACTCGAGCAATAATTTTTAATCACACCTTACGGTTCCATCTACTAATGATCTCAGTTCAAGTCTGTGGTTAAGTATGTTGACAGATTATAAAATCTTGAACAATGTGGAGGTACAAGAGAGAGCGTCAACGAGAATGCTCTTTATCAAGATGAGAAGAAATGACTGTTCTGAATTAAATCTTGAGGAAATCTCGCCAATCTTATATGAGCATTTCTTTCCATTACTCCTTCTGTTGTGCATTTTAATGGATAGTCTCCCTTGTCGGACATACGTTAGGAATCTTAGGAAATGCCTTGAATTAATTACTGCAAAATTTGATAAATCCAAGAGCAAGTGCCAATAGGATAGAAGTCTAAGTGAGTGTAGATAACTAGGCTGGAAAGAACTCTTAAGAATCTCTACCCACTGAAAGCCTTATATCCTGGCACGTTATCACAAGCCTAGTACAATCTGGATTAAGTTAAAGCTTGTTGATATCCTAAGAATAATGAGATCATATTAAGCATATTTGAAAGAACTTGAGCTAAGATTTGAAAATTATCCTTGTGATCATATGCTGAGAATTTGGCTGTTTTTGTAAACTTGATTCATTCTTAAAGCCAAACTATTGTGTGGACATTGAAGGTTTTAGAATTTCATTGTGCTTACATTTCACATGTCTTCATAATATAACATGAACATCCTTAAGGCATATTTGTTGAACTATAACTGTGTATGAAACTCTGAAAATATGCAATCTGTTCGATACTCCCTGTGCTATCACATTGATATTTATCCAAGAGAGTATGAATAGAGTTCATGACTTGATAAGTGAAACTGAGAAATTGTGAACTAAATTTCAAAGTCTGTTTTCACATTATTGATACTCCTATTTTACCAAACCAACAAGCAAGCACGTTTCCTTGAGATTATTATATTGAGCTGATTAACATAAGTTTGTGACTTGGAATGTCCTCAGCATGTATACTAATGTTAAATTTAAAGACCCTCACATCCGAAAGCGGACACACTTCCGGAAGCATGTGCAAGAAAGGTTTCTCAACTACAGACATAGCTACCAAACAACCACTGAGGGTTGATCAATTTATCCTTATAAAGGGAAATTTGGGAATGTTAAAATGAAGTTTAATCTTCAGAAAACATCTGTGCTTAATTGTTAAAACCTGCAAACTGTGCTAACTTGGGCATCGAAGTGCCAATCTTTAGTTTTGCAGGTCCCTCACAATGTTAAATCTTAAGTTAAGCACAACCGGAAGCAAAACCACTTCCGGATGCTCTTTTGCTGGCGCTGAGTGACGACTCAAAGCAATCGGGAGCGCCAGTGTCTGGGTAAAAGACACGTCACTTCAACTCAGAAAACGTTTCACCTCCTCCCACCAAAATTGTGCCTCTTCTAACACTGTGGAGGGACACGTGTCACAAAGGTGCGACGTTTCAATTTGAATATTTACGTTTTCCCACAAAAGGTGCATATTTTCAATGAAGAGTCATTATGATTCATCACATTGTTTGTCACTTCGCATATATATATAGGCCATTGTCATTCATTTTTCACTCCTCACACAAATCAAACACCCAAACTCTCTGAAATCATTCTTCATCTTCATCGCATTTTCTTCTTCATCTTCTTCATCTACATTTCTGCCATTTCATTCCATACAAAACCCTAAACACAAAATGGCCGGATCACATGAGACAAACCCCAACCCTCAGATAGCCACTTCCTCCAAGAAATCAAAATCTGGGAAATCTGGGCATTCGAAATCTGGGAAATCTGGGAAGGTGCATGAACAACATGAACATTCGAAGAAAAAGGGTAAGAAGAGAGTACAGTTTAGTGAAGAGCCTTCATCTAAGAGACAACGGGTAGAAGAGGATGATCCTCTTATGTACAGAGATGGGCCATTGGAGGTTGTTTCCTCCAAATTTGAGACTGCGAAACCCTACTTCTCTCATGGGATGTTCATCGACCTTGAGAAACTTGAGGAACTAGGGTTTGGGCATTTGAGGATAAAAATATGTGTTGGCTGGGAATATATGTGCTGGCTAGGAATCAACCAAGAGTACAACATCAACGTACTCAGGGTATTAATACTCTTCTTGACAACCCCTGGCTCCCCAGATTCCTCACCCAGCAGCCAATTAACCCAGGGCAATTAATAAGTTTAGAGCTACACAGGTGGATTGAAAATAAGAAGTCTGGAAATCTTCCCTACCCAACGGTCATTGCCTTCCTCTTGGAGAAATTCCTGATCAAGTCCACATCCACTGAGGAAGCTGAAAATGTTAAGTGCTTGCCCGTCAGCGCAATGAACATCAACAAGATGGGTATCAAGTACAACAAGCCGGCAAGGGCCGCTCGTTCAGGATCTCAGGCTGGAAGTGCCTCACACACAACGGCTCCCTCTGCGTGTGAAGCAGGGGACCAGGAAGTTGACTCCCATGCTGGCCCAAGCAGAACTCCAAGGCTGTCTGTTGCACAGAAGACAATGATGGCTGAGTTGCGAGAGGAAATATTTCACAGGCTGCCTGAAACATTGTTGGCCCCTCTCAGAGCAGAATATGATGGAGCCCTTCAGCAGCAAGGACAGAGGATCCAGGGCATCGAGGATCGCCTAGGAAGGGTCGAGGCTAAGTTAGACCTTATCATCAATCATTTCCACATTCCTCAACCACAAGGTAACCTACCTCCACCTCCTCCTCCACAAAATGACCAACCTCCGCCTCCTCCACCTAACCAACCATCACTCCCTCCTCCTAATACACAACAACCCCCTCCACAGAATGACTCCCATCAACCTTCACCACAAAATGAGTCTGACACTCACAACACCTCTCACCAAACTCCTCAAAGTTCCCCTCGCCAATCACCCCAAAACTCACCATCACCTCATACCTCCCCAAACCGTTCACCACCCCCAAACCCCATAGGGCCCTCCAATCCACCTCCTAACACTCGCCCCACCATAGCCCAATCTCTTGGATTTACCTCTTCTGATCATCCACTTCACACCTTCTACCTGCGAGACCAGTCTCCTATTCGGTGGATAGTTAAACAACCCACCGCCTACTCTTCTACCTACCCCTTCGATGGCCTATTCACCAACCCTACCTTCTTCGAAAGAAACCAAGCCCTCTTCCCTAATCCTCCTTCTTCACCTGACCCCACTTTCTCACTAGAAACCTCACCTTCTTCCTCACCCCCTTCCTCACCTGGAACATCACCACCCCAAACCTATGGCCCTGATCCTCCACCATCCACTTCACCCAATCCTTCCTCTCTGGCCCTCGCCCTTCTTGATGATGCCAAAAGGGGGAGAGAAATTCTCAATCAACCCTCCTTATGGCTAGATGAGGACATAGCTGCTGCTCTCCGCCGTGCAAATGATCTAAGGCAAATGGGTAGTGCTGAGGATCTGATCAGAGGGGAAGCAGTGAAATTCATGCAACAGCAGCGCCTGGATGAGCAAAGATCTAAGTGGGCAATGGTGTTGTTTGAGCAACCTGATGAGATCCCACAGCCTGAGCCACAACCTGAGTCAGAAGCCTCTTCTGCTGAGCCTCCACCCTCTGTGCCTGGCCAAAATATTGTTGAGATGATCATGATGAAGTATGGGTTGAAGAGGCAAAACCATCCACCTATGGTGATAGCCAAGCCAATCCCTTCATCTGAGCCAACCTCTGCTCCTCCTCCTCTAGTAATTCCCCTATCTGAGCCAACCTCTGCTCCTCCTCCTCTAGTAACCCCCCTCATCTGAGCCAACCTCTGCTCCTCCTCCTTCAGTGGTCAGCTACAGCCAGTCTAGGAAAAAGCATCTTACCAAGAAGGGTACTGGCACATCTGAGGATACTATGAGTGAGCAAGTGGTTGCATCTGCTCAAGCTGAAGGAGCGTCTGAAACTCAGCCATCCTCTCAAGCATCATATGTTCCTCCGCTACTAAAGGAAGTAAAGCTGGAAATAGAGGATATGACTGCTGAAGAGTTCGAGAAGTATGGATGGACTGACAAGATCACGTTTGGTCAGATGGCTTGCCTCGATGCTGAAAGAGCAAATGCCAAGGCTTCCCAAGAAAGAAGAAAGGGCAAAGGAAAAGGTAAAGGGAAAAGGAAAACCAAGGAAGTTGAGGATGATCCCAACTTTCCTGTGTGGAATGTAAAGATAAGGGTTGTCCATTATCCCAATGGCGAGGTCATTCCCTTCTCCGATGCAACTGGGTTTCCTGGGCTTGAAGAAGTTCAAAATCTGAAGAGAGCCTTTGAGGAATCCGTTGAATCTGAGAGACTCAGAAGGGAGAAGGAAGAGGCAGAGCTTCAGAGCATAATTGCTCAGATTGACCAGAGCGAGAAGGATGCCCATATAGCCAGACTTCAAGAAGAGAGTGAGAGAAGGCAAGCAGAGAGGGAGAGGAAAAAGAGACACCGCCAATAAACCCCACTTTACCCTAGGCATTTAACTTAGGAATTTTCTTTTTCTCATATTTTTTATGCATAGTTTACTTTGCACAGTTTTGATTACTTGTATATTTTATCTATTATTGCATATCTGACTTGTAATCTTTTGCTCATCAATGATATATGTCCTTAGCTGTTTGTGCCCTATCTGATTATTACTTTTAATTCTTTCTGATTATTACTTTTAATTCTTTCATATGAACTTAATTGTATAACTTAGTTTGTCATCATCAAAAAGGGGGAGAATGTTAGAATCTTAAGTTTTGATGAAGACTAAAATATGAAAGAACAAGTTAAACAGTTAGACAAAATCAGGTTAAAATAGAACCACAAGTAAGAGTACAACCGGATGTGAATTTACTTCCGGATAGACTAGGACTAGCGCTCGCGGATGAACATCACATCCCCCAGCAGCAGCAAGTGCTACACTAAGTCATAACTCAGTCTAGGAACATTAGTTGTATAAAATCCTTGAGACTAAGTTAGGATACAACCGGATGTGGATTTGCTTCCGGATGGTTAATGACTAGCGCTGCCTGTTGAGTTAAGTAACACTGAGCGTCAGTGAGTATAACACTAAGCCATAACTCAATGTCCAGTAGGAGTGCTTCCGGATGTGAAATTGCTTCCGGAAGTAAGAGAACTTCCTAAGACTAAATGAACTCCCACTGCATATGACTATGTGTTAATATATTGCTAGACTAACGTTCAAGTGCAGCACTGAGTGATGTTGCTTCCGGATGTGGAATTGCTTCCGCAAGCAATCAGAATGTCAGAACGTTCAGCGAGAGCAGTGCAGTGTCAGAGTGCTTTTTGGCAGAGCAGAGTTGTCAGAACTACTTTTCAGAGATAAAGCAAAGTCAACCCTGCTGAGCATTAATGGAGCATTTATTGAGCCAACGGTAACTTGGGATAAACAACTATATTCAAACGGCTATGCCACCTACCAAGAGTGAGAATGCTTAAGGACTATATAAGGAAGCTCATCTTCATTTATGAAGATAACTTTGACATCTTGAAGAAATCTAGAGCGAGAAACAGAGAATATTATTCAAGCATTCAAAGCTACCCAGAAAAGCAAGAGAGCATTTAACGCATTGAGAGTTCTATTCATCTACTTATCTTGTACTCTTTGTAGTTAAGTCTCTTCATTTATTAAGAGCATTAAGTGTACTTAAGTGTGTAACATTATCCGTTCTTAAAGAGAACTAAGTTTAGAAAATCCTTTGTTTGTAAAGGTTGAACCCTTGCAGGTTGTAAGGGGGAGTAAGTTGTAAGGTTGCAAGTGAGCCTGTGTAAAACTTGTGGTTGTAAGGTTGCAAGTGATCCCGGTCTAAAACTTGCGGTTGTAAAGGTTCCAGGTGAACCCGTTTGTAAAACTTGGAGATAGTGGAACTCAACCTGGGTGGTTGAGAACTGGACGTAGGTCAGGTAGACCGAACCAGTATAAATCCTTGTGTTTTATCGTTTAAGTTTTATTTGGTAGCACAATTCACCCCCCCTCTTGTGCATCCATCCCTTTCAATATTTAGGACATGAGGGAGTGTAAAATTAATATAAGAATATATTATCACGCATAAAAGTAAAATATCAAAAATATATATTTTGAATAAAGATTAATCATCATTAAGGGAAATAACTACAATATACAAATAAAAGATAAATAAGAATAAAACACAATAAGGCGAATTAAGGAAAACAACTTGAATGAATTTTGACAAGTTCCCATCATATGCAATCATTAAGGTAAAGCTTTCAATTTGTTGAAGTATTGAGTGGATATCCTGATAAATTGTAGGGTAATGACCTTATGTCCTTCAAGTAATTATCTTTGACCACTGGGCATCCCAAACTAACACCGGGCACAATTTTACCCTTGAAGTAACTAAAGTAGTCCAATTTTACGCTCTGACGAATATTTAAACTAATATACACGAATTAATGTACCTACGGGATCGACACGAATTAATGACTCTATGATGTAATAGAAGAAGAGTTACTTCTATCTTATTACATAATTATAAACTTAAACTAAATGTTCCTTAAATTTTTCATTTCAACATACATATATTACATTATTATGTCACATCAGATTTTATCTTACAAAAATGAGTTTTAACTAACGGGTTACTAGATAAGTAATTAAAATAATTCTTGGTTACCACAAAACGACCAAAATATTGTATATTATGTTTGGTGTTCTTTTCTATATTCTAGAGTACTAAAAATACTCCTTTACCCCAACATTTAACAGTCAAAATTTGACACCTAATCGTCAAGCTTGACATTATTTAACATCGTAATTAAATAAGAAACAAAAAAACAATTCTCGGTTATCATAAATAGACTAAAATATTGTATATTATGTTTGATGTTTTTGGTCATATTCTAGAGTACTATAATGCACCTTAACCAAAAATAAAATATTAAACAAAATGTAAAATGTTTGGCTGATGATCAGCATAGGCAGTTTTAGGGAAAAAAAATCAATAAACAACATGTACTCATTAGGAAGCAAAAATGACAACACAAAACATGATATGCATATGACCTATAAATTCAAACATTCCTACCTTAAAAAAGTCACACATTGAATTTTTGAGGCTATTCATTCTATTAAAAAGCTTATTCTTTTTTTTGTCCACAACACCGTATTTTACTTTCTACATTTTGTCCAGAAAATGGAAAATGTAAAGTAGTCATTCTCAGTTTCCTTTTTTGACATAATTCTCTCATGGGTGAAAATGTAAGAAAGAATGATAACTACAAATCCTAACACAAATTATAATAACAAGAAGTATCTCCCATGTGTTGCACGAATAGATTATGGGCTAAACTTTTGGAATATTAGAGAAGAGGGAATGAAAACGTGACAAATATAAGATTAAACATTTATGACTAAACTTTTGAAATATTAGAGAAGGGGAATTGAAAAAATTTCAATTGTAGTGACAGTTGAAGAAGCACTAAAGATAAAATATTTTATAAAACATTAGTGAAATGTATTGTTTGGGTTTCCTTTAAAAAATTAGCATTAATCACAAAAATTATTATCTAACCTTAACCTTGGAAGGAAGAAGATTTCATTGAAAACTTCTAATTTACATACCGAATCACTATTTTCTGTAAGATGTAATGAAATCGAAAATTAAATCAAGTTGAACACATATTATCCTAAAATGAATAGTAGAACCAATGTCGTCCCTACATGAAGAAACTGAAAGACGAGAGAATGCACAAGAGGGGGGGGGGGGGTGAATTGTGCAGTCCAAAAACTTGAACAAATAAATAACACAACACACAAATTTATACTGGTTCGGCCAACCACTTGCCTAAGTCCATTTCACCAACACCTCGTTGGGTTCCACTATTATCAGGTTTTACAACAGGTTCACTTGAGAACCTTTACAGTGAAAGAAACTCTCTAACACTCCCCCTTACTACTTGTAAGGAACTATCCCTGTTCCAAAGCACCAAACTTTAAAGCAACCTCAGAATAGAACAGGATTTAAATCAGAAAT
This sequence comes from Mimosa pudica, assembly GCA_029929735.1. Taxonomy (NCBI): domain Eukaryota; kingdom Viridiplantae; phylum Streptophyta; class Magnoliopsida; order Fabales; family Fabaceae; genus Mimosa; species Mimosa pudica. The sequence continues at coordinate 886,537 of JAKELP010000039.1, read as the reverse complement.
AAGTTCACTATGATGAACAGATGTTGATAATTACTTAAACTTGAGTAATATCACAATTGACTTGAATGCTCTTTAAGAATTTGAACAGAGAATAGGTGCTTAGTTGGTAAAGAGCAATAAATTCTTCAGCCTATTTATAGTCTTCATGGGAGAATAGAGCCGTTTGAATTATGTTGTAGGAAACTGGTATCCGTTGAGCTCAATTAATGCTATGTAGTAAAGCTTTCCCATGTTGCTTTAAGAAGATAATGAACATTAAATGCAGCTTCAAGCTTTATCAGTTGACCTTGGCTATTTTAAGGAGAGAAGTTGCTTTGATTGCTTATATGGCGGAGGAATGTGTCTAATATCTTCTGAAAAAAGTCTTCTTAGCATGACAGTGTACTTTTGTACTTGATTTGCTTTCTGGTCACAACTTTGATTATAGAGTGATCACACCTCTTCGATTATCTGTCGCACACTTAGATCACGAGTTAAAAGCATGGGAAAAACAATTACTCGATACTTCAATCATTGTCAATTCGATCATTGATTCAATTACTCTGAGTGATTGAAGTTGTTCTTTTCACTTCTTCAATTAGTCTGGCTTAGATTATTTCGATCAGTGATTGATGTTATCTAATTGGTTCACTCAGTGATTGAAGTTATCTGATCGATACTTCGATTACTATCTTAACTTTGATAATATTTGATTTGACTAGTGATCATTCCTTTCAAAGTAATCGTTATGTCTAGCAATTGAATTGCCGAGTAAGATCCACTACTACAGAATAATCCTATACCAGCGCACCTTTACATGCGCTTCAAGAAAAGCGCTGGTAATCTACATCTATACATGCGCTTTCAAGAAGAACAGTAAAAAGCGCATGTATATAATATATTATTACATGCGCTTTATACAAAAGAGCGCATGTATAGTATTCAATGCTATACATGCGTTTAAAGCGCATGTATATAGGGTCTTTTTACATGTGCTTCTAGAGGAAATGCGCATGTATATGATTGTGGCCTCTACATGCGCTTTAAGCGCATGTATATAGCACATGTTTACATGCGCTTTAACCCAGAAAGCGCATGTATAGGTTTTAATTAAATTGTGTGAACAAAAAATTTTTTAGATTGTTTAAAACTTGACTCATTGCAAATAATTTATGCCAATGCATTAGTTGACTCAACACATTTGATTTCTTTAATCTTTTCTTTGATCTGATAATTTTTTTACAGCTCCCTATTTAATAGTAAATCAATATTTTTATAATGAAAACTAAGTCATAGATTTATAATAATTTTGTAAATTGATATCAAATAATTAAATAATTACAAAAACTTAATTATTAAGTTCACATACGCTATTGATCTTAAAATAATAAACTTCTGACCTAGTAAATGAACTTATAGGCACTAAATATTTATTAAAAAATTTCAGTTTTATAATTTCCCGCGCCCTTATGTCTTCCCTCGTTTTCTAAGTCCTCTGCTACCTCACTCAACATATACACATACACGAAAACCTTCCCTCATATATCTATCACGCACGCAATTCTCTCTGATCTGAAAACACTCCCTCACTCAACATACACATACATATACACACACATACACGAAAACACTCCTTTACAGAGCTTGTTCCTACAGAGCAATCATCTCTGAAATCCTCATCACGCGATCAGCAATCAAAAACGAAAACACGCGATCAGCAATCATCACGCGAAGCCCTTCCTCTACAGAGCTTGTCCCTGCTGGCCTCTAACGTCTCAAAACGAAGCCTCTGTTTTCGTCTCAAAGCTTCATTCCTCAAAAAGGTTTGTGCTTTTAGTTGAAAAGTATGAGATTATGAGATTTTTGTTGCAAAGGTTTGTGCTTTTAGTTTAAAAGTATGAGATTATGAGATTTTGGTTGTAAAGGTTTGTGCTTTTTGTCTAAAGGTATTAGCTTTTGGGTGTTAAGGTTTAAAAGGTTTGTGCTTTTAGTTTAAAAGTATGAGATTATGAGATTTTGGGGGCAAAGGTTTGTGCTTTTTGCTTAAAGTTATGAGCTTTTGGATGTTAAGATTTAAAGATGAGATTTTGGAGAAAGCTATGCGTTTTTTATCTTTATTGTGCTTTTGCTTTGTATTGGAATGATGGAATGACGACTGAAAGGAGCTCATCATGATTGGGCTGTTTGTTAATTTATGTGTTACATGTTACATTATGTCATGAGACAGAACAGAAACAGAGTTTATTTGGGTGTACATGTGCACGTGTTGGGACATGATTGTGGGGAGAATCTAACATAAAGGTTTAGGATGTGGTTGATTATTCTCATGTCATCTTTTGCTAGGGGGAATATTGCAATTTGGAGTTCTAAAGTAATTGGTTCTTTTTTTATTAGATTTAAGTACTCGTTTGAAGGGAACTAATATAGGAACTGATTTAAGAAGCCCAACATAATCCACATGCTATTTTAAATATAAAAACACACAATTTCCCAAGTAAAAATGAAAAGGTTAGAGAGAATGACGTGGAGGCTGGGGATATTCCCTCCTTAAGGGACCTTGGCCTTAATCCTTCTGCCACAGTGGCTCAAGTTCTGTTCTCTTATGACTTACTCTTTTGTTTTGTCTATTATGCATTGCATGTATGTGCTTATGCTATGCTCAAATTTGAATAAGGACTAATGATGCATTTTGGTGTCTCAGTGGTTGTTTGCATTTGCATTTATTGGGACGTTGGATGAGAAATGTATGGAAGCGAGTGTTTTGTTATCTTAGAGTGAAATTTCGGTTTTTGCTTGAGTATGGACTTGTAATGACATGTATGGCTGAATGAGAGATAGGAAATAGACACTAGGTAATGACAGTCAACATGCCTTTATTGCTTAGCTGCACACTGTGATGTGTTTTATAGATTTCAAAATTTTACATTCTATCAGGTATTTGTCTCAGCATCTCTGCCATTCTTTGATCTCTAACGTCCATATATCTTTTAAATCTTAACTTTTATACTGCCCTCTACCTTTTAAATCATTTCTATTTTAAATAGAAATGATTGCGGATATAGACACATTATTTTTAGGTGTTGGATTATATACTGCCCTCTACCAGGTGTTGGATTATATAATGGAATTTGTAAGGGTGGGAAATGGCGGGAAATTTTCCTCCTCCATATACCATAAGCTTCTTCACAGCATTGTAAGTTATTAATTCCCTTGTGCATATGTATAGCTTTGTCAGTTTTTCTTTGTTAGTTTAGGCTCATTTTTTCCTCAATTTCAGGTTCACTCTTCTGGTGCTGTTGTTGTTTTGGTGGAATTGCTCGCATCAAAGTATTTCCGATATATAGACGTCCGGTAGAACCATGTTGCCATTATTTACTTTGTCAATTTTTCATTTTTTGTCAATAATATAAAAAATTACGAGAAGGTTGGACCGTTCTGCTGAATTATGATTCTGATTGATGCAGTTATTTTACATATATAAGCGTGGGAAGATTTGCTAGGACACTAGAAGGAGAATTTATATCAGGTACTTTTCTTGTCTTGCCTCTTTTAGACATGTCACTCTCCCACAAAGCCTAGCAAATCATCTGTTCATCATTCTAGTCTAATCAGATGGTCCCTGCACTTGTACCAGTCCCTAGAATTGAAACTATGTTTGCTATTCACCAATCAATTTCTGGTAACCTCAAAGCACTTGCTCCTTAGTTCTTATAATCACACTTTATTTATGCATATTCTTATATTTTTCTGCATTGTATGGTATTGGGTTCCATCGCATCATATGATATAATTGTCAATATTTTGGGAGATTCATCACCCCACAGTACTATTTTAAGTGATGTGAAATCAATGTAACTTATTTATTTGATACCATCCAAGTCATTCTCTGAGTTTAGCTCAGTGTAAGTGTATGAAGTTCACACCTCCCTCCTATCATGGGCTGGGTCTGTATCTACTCACTTTCATTTATATTTGATGGGCATATCACATTTACTTGCACTAAGTACATCCATGTGCCAGTCAACTCATTTTGTGAGATGTGTTAATTTTGGCATTTAGTTCTTATGTTTTTATTCATTCTCTTGGTTTTTATTTAATTCTTAGTTTGCTTTTCAATTGTCTCTCTCTCTCCGTCTACTTATGTGAGTAGGTGGGAGGGTGTGTATAGAATACTATTTTCTTCTTCAACAGATATTTAAGTTTACTTGTATGTTAACTAGCAGGTTTTCTATCGAAACAATATGATCATGAACAACTTTCGGAAGAGGTGGACTTAGATGATAATCAACTGAAGACCGAGAAGAATGATAATAACGTAAATTTTTTCATGATTTTTGTTCCTTCAAAGTTCAATGCTATGTTCTTTTATATTGTTTGATGCAACCTTTGATAGTGTTACTTCATGTGATTTGTATAGGGAACTTCTGTGATGAAATTTATTAAGGACATAGTAACACATGACCAATTGGAGGTGCCTGAATTTGTAAGTTTATTATTGCACATGACATATATAGTCTTAACTTACAAAATTGTTGTTGACTTGTTATTTAAAGTGAATTGTCACATAAATAAGTTTATTATGTCCATTAACTCAGTATTATGAAGATTGTCGATCATCAAAGTTATCTATGGAGGAGGTGGATGATCTCATTGAAGAGTGGTGCAAGTATGTTTTCCCTATTGCTCATCCTATTATCCAAAATTTACATCCTTCTTAGAGTTTCATACATCTAAGGAGGAAGTGGGAGTATGACACTTTTGATAGATGAACTAGTTGGTTATTTAATCTAAATGTCTTTTGTTGGTACAACTTTGATGTGTATTTTGGCTGGTACAAATTAGATGACTTTTGGTGCTACAAATTAGATGTAAATTCTGATTGGGATATGTGGATGACTTTTATATTACATGTAAAGTAGTTCTTGATATATAAAGGATTTTGGTTATTCTGGCTGGTTGGGTATATTATATTGTGCAGGTAGCAATTTAACTGTCAAAAAGCAGGAAAACGAATTATGACAAATGAAAAAAAAAAAAACTTATACATGCGCTTTTATTGTAAAAGCTCATAAGCGCATGTAATAAATACATATATACATGCGCTTTTATTACAAAAGCGCGTGTATATATATATATTTACATGCGCTTTTCTGACGATAAAACGCATGTATAAGTATAGATATACATGCGCTTTTACAAGCGCATGTAAATCCTTTCCCGGCGAGGCCATTGCCAGCGTTTTTTAAGCGCATGTAAAGGCCAAAATGAGCGCATGTAAAGGGGTTATTCTGTAGTAGTGATCCTTTGTCTATGTGAGTAATTGATTTGTTACTTGTGCGCTAATGCTTAAGTTATCAGTAATCGTTCTGTCAAATAATTGCTTATCCTTATAACTTAGCTGGTAATTGTTCTATCTTACCTTAGTTGATTGCTTTGTCTTGTCCTATATCAGTTATCATCAAAACTTAAGATTCTAACAGAAACAACTCTTCTTTTTGTTTTTTCTAACTACAAATGATATAAGAATTTTATTATAAAAATCTGATAACATCTAATAATAAAGAATAGAAGAAATTATTAAGAACTTACAAAGTTTTAACAGTAAAATGGGAAAAATGAGAAATACTTGATAAAGTAATATAAGAACATTAATATTATAAGGGCAAAAGTGCTAATCTAGTAATTAACTATTTCAATTTGGGCAAAAATAATAAGTGACTGTTTCGCGGTGCATAAATAATATTCAACTTTCTGACCCGGTGCAAAAATGACAAAACCGGTTCTAAATGTTAATTTGTAATTAAGTGGAACCTTAATGATATTATTTTTCAGAATGAAAATACTATTTTGCCCCTCTTAAATTAAAATTTTGATCTTCATCTTCCGCATCCTCCTTCCTCCTCCCTTCTCAAATGTCAAGTTATTAACTCTTCATCACCAACGACTCCGCCCGTGGCCTCCAGCCCAGCTTCACCGCCATCCTCCACAAGATGGGTGTCCTCCAGCTCATCTTCAAGATGCTCGTCGAGCTCTCCAAGTCCCAGGACTCCACCGGCGGTGGCAACACCACCGTCAAGACGAAATTGGAGATCTTTCTCTCGCAATCTCCTCGATTCTCTCTCCAATTCCTCTTCTTCCTCCATTTATTAGTTCTACATCTCCTCTCATTCTACTTTTTTTTATACAACCTCTCATTCTACTTTCAACAACCCAATTAGTCTGGAATGGATTCTCTAATTTATTTGTATGTAGATTGTAGGGCGGTGCTACTGGATTTGAGGAATCATGGACAATCAGCAGATAGGAGTATTAATCCTCCTCATACTATGGATACTGCAGCCAAAGATTTGGCTGATTTGGTGAGAGTTGAATGTTGGCCTTGGCCTAAGGTTGTTATTGGTCACTCTATGGGTGGCAACATGGCTCTGCAATTTACTCAGAGTTGTGGTCGAGGTCAATATGGTGATAAATATAATGCTTCTTTGCCAAAAGAAGTCTTTCTTTGTCTGCTCATTTAATCATTTGTTTTCATATTTGATTCATTGTTTCTATAGGATATTATTATACACGGGGACTTGTCAAAAAGTAGGAGCAGAGGAAGAAGGAAGAACTATGGGAAGATGAAGAAGGGTTAAACATTTAAATAAGAAGGGCAAAATAGTATTTTCACTCTGAAAAATAATATCATTAAAGTTCCACATAATTACAAATTAACATTTAGAACCGGTTTTGTCACTTTTGCACCGGGTCAAAAAGTTAAATATTATTTATGCACCGCGAAACAGTCACTTATTATTTTTGTCCAAACTGAAATAGTTAATTACTAGATCAGCGCTTTTGCCCATATTATAAATGACTATATGTTATGGCAAAAAAAAAGTAGTAATTATTTAATTTTATTAACAGATTTAAGATGAAAGAAAATTATTAGTGTAAGGTGGGTATTAAATTATAGGAACTATTAAATAAAGAGGGTCTAAACTGAAATTATAACATTAGGGACTAAATTAAAACATGTAAACATGTGGGGGGCAGAAATATAAATTCCACCGATTTCTTCTCAAATCATTTTCTTTTTGTTCCCCGTCATTTCTCAGCTTTTCAGTCCACTCTCACCATTTTCTTCTTCAATTTCTCTCTTCCTCTCTACAAGCGAACTCCTTCAGTGAAAAACCCGACTTTCGGCGAACCCGAGCTCGAACCTCACATGCAAGACTATATTCGACCTTCAGTGAGTCTCCTCTCTTCGTTTCTATATTTCAAGCTTTCGATTAGTACTGTTTTGATAAGAGGGATTGTCGGGCTTTTTATTTTTGGGTATTTTAACTAATGAAATCAAAGCTAGAGCTTAGATTTTCAGTTCCCCTAAAGATATATGATCTTTCATTAAGTGTAGTTCAAAATTTGTCAATTTGAAATTTAGGGAGAATGCCCAAAATTGATACATATCTATTGACAAAGGAACAAAACTAATACATAACTATTTTGAGGTACACTAATGATACCCAACTTTTACCATGTGATCAAGAATGATATTTTCACTAATATGACAATAAGATTAGGGATGAAATGTTCAAAATGCCCTTATAAATTAAATAAACTTTCTCCTTATTCCTTCTTCCTTCTTCTTCCTTCCATCACCAACAACCACACACCTGCGGCGGAGTTAAATAAGCTTTTTTGTCACAAAACACCAGTCATGGTCCATGCTGAAATCAACCTAGTTTTCACGCGAGTTCTGTGAAGGAGCCAACCCATTTCATGCACAAAATCCAAGGCTTGAGTCTTCTCTTCCACTTCTCTTCCACTTGTTTTGTTTCCCATTTACAGGTCTCAGCAGACTCAATCACACTCTCATTTGTTTGTTATTCGAGCCTTGGGGTGGCCGGTTTCTGGAAAAGATGGGTTTTTTGGGAACAAAAGAAGAATGAAGATTGAGATGCTTAGTGTGACTGTGAAGAGAACAATCAGCTTTACCATATAAAGCATCAATTTTTCATCTGGGGTTTTCCATGGAGCCCACCATGGCAGCGCCGGTGGTGGCTGGGCGTGAGCCTCCGCCGCCGGTATGGTTGTTGGTGGTGGAAGGAAGAAGGAATAAGGAGTAAATTTATTTAATTTATAAGGGCATTTTGGACTTTGCATCTCTAATCTTATTGTCATATTAGTGAAAATATCATTCTTGATCACATGGTAAAAGTTGGGTATCATCAGTGTACCTCAAAATAGTTATGTATTAGTTTTGTTCCTTGCTCAATAGTTATGTATCATTTTTGGGCCTTCACCCTGAAATTTATTGTCATTCTCTTTCTCTCTACCCCTTTTGCCTCTAGTCTCTCTACAATCTCAAAGAGTCTCACTCTAACCCATTAACTTTCTGCGATCAAAGAAGTCTCAAAGCTTCCACCTTTTTATATTTTAGGGTAATGGACCTAATCTGCCCCCCAAGTAACCACCAAGGAGCGCTGAGCACTCTGATCTAACAACAGGCCCGTATCTGGACTCCAAGTAACCAATGTGTTTAAAAACTACCCCGGTTGGATGGTCAACAACGTTTGACCGTTACTATGCCTATGTGGCTGCCACGCGAGCACTTGCTTTGCCACCTCTGCTTGCCACGTGTGTATTTTAAATGGACCTAATCTGCCCTCCAAGTAACCACCCAGGAGCACTGAACACCCTGAACTAACAACAGGTCCGTATCTGGACTCAAAGTAACCAATGTGTTTAAAAACTACCCTGGATGGACGGTCAATGACGTTTGACCGTTACTATGTCTATGTGGCCGCCACGTGAAGACCTTGTTTGTCACCCGGCGCCTTGTCATCGCAATGTAAGATATGTTCATGGTCCCACCTATAATAATAAAACATTTCTCTCTCCCTCTTCATCACCATCACCACAGCCCCCCCAACACCCACCACTTCCACCCACACCACCCCCTCACCTCCCCAGCCTCCCACTGCCTCACCTCCATAGCCCCCCACCCACACCACCTCTGCTTGCCACATTTAAGGGGGTGGTGTGGGTGGGGGTGGTGGGTGTTGGGGGGCTGTGGTGATGGTGATAAAGAGGGGGAGAGAAATTGTTTATTATTACATGTGGGACCCACATGAACATATCTTACGTGACAATGACAAGGCGCCGGGTGACAAACAAGACCTTCATGTGGTGGCCATATAGGCATAGTAACGGTCAAACGTCATTGACCGTCCACCAGGGGTAGTTTTTAAACACATTGGTTACTTTGAGTGCAGATATGGACCTGTTGTTAGTTCAGGGTGCTCAGTGCTCTTGGGTGGTTACATGGAAGGCAGATTAGGTCCATTTAAAATACACACGTGGCAAGCAGGTGCTCTCGTGGTAGCCACATAGGCATAGTAACGGTCAAACGTTGTTGACCATCCAACCGGGGTAGTTTTTAAACACCTTGGTTACTTGTAGTCCAGATACGGGCCTGTTGTTAGTTCAGGGTGCTCAGCGCTCCTTGGTGGTTACTTGGGGGGCAGATTAGGTCTATTACCCTATATTTTAAAGGGTAAAAAAATGTCAAAGTTTCTTGCTTTGTTTAGTTTGAGCCTCATTCAAATTATTTTTGTTCTTCTGCTTGTGTAATCTCAAAGCTGTGTGTGGGCTTCTTATGTTTGAAGGAATAAAGGCTGTGAAAGTTTCTTGATTTGCTCAGTTTGAGCCTCAGTTTGAAATGATTTAAGCATTGGTTACCAAAAGTTGCATCTTTTTCTAATCTCTGAAGGGAAAATAAGAGAAATTGACCAATTTTATAGGCAAACGTTAGATTCCAGATGTTTAATGATAATTTGTATGTGGAATGAAAGTGCGGTGAAAGAAAGTGTGAGAGAAGCAACCTGAATGATTTGACGTAAACGGCTCAATGGAAAGCAAAAACGGCTAATGAATAGTGGTATGAGAGAGGAGTCGTGCATATTTCATCTGCTTCTATAGTGTTCAGAGACAATTTGGTGGAACACTTTTATATTATATATTGATGACATATAAGGTTGTGTTCCCATGTTGCCATCTATCTATATTAACTTCAGATTATGTTGTACAAAAGACATGATTTCTATCTGATCCTTTCTCCTTACCTAGCAACAGTCTGGTGTCTTATGCATTCTCTCGGCATTGCACCATAGTGTAAAGCCACATCCGTATCTTCATATCTAGTAAGAAACAATGATCAGTCGCTTCCATAATTGCATCTGAATAGATAAAAAATTAATCACAACAACATGTAAATGGATAATAAAGATTGATTTGGTAAAGCACTCATTTTCATCATGACAAAAAACAATGATCTAGATCAAGTACTAACACTATTTGATCCAAGAATAAATTAAGTTCAAACTCAATTAAGAAAAGTAATTATTTTATGCAATTAAATGTTTACAAATACAAGATCTGAAACAGGAATTGACAATAGACCTATTTCATTATTAGTTTATTAGACACACAGGAAAAATACGAGAATAGTGATAATAAAGAAAAGGAAATCTCAATTTTAATATCACATATTCCTTCTTGATTTCCATCCCAAGGCAAAAGCTCTTTGATTTAACAAAGCATAAGATATATATTATATTCAAGATCCTTAGTGAAGATGTAAGTAATTCACTTCGATCTATTCATTTGGAGATGAGAAGTCATCACACTAATTAAAGTCCACTATACAAAATATCACATAACTAATCTATCAAGATCCAATTTTTTCCCCAAAAATCAAATGCAATCATTTTATAATTGACTTGACGCCTCTGTAAATTTGCAACAACTTGAGTGGCATCGTCTCTAATCTGCAGAAGCACATAATTTAGACAAACAACAATCAAGCATAAAAAAATGGCATAAGATAAAGACTAAAAATACAATCTCCATCCATAACTAGAACAATGCAACAATAACATCATCTTGATATAGTCAGAGATATATTTCACTTTTACTGCAAAGATATCGAAATCTCTCACAAGATTTCCCATCACCTCCAAAATTCAATTTAGGCAGATCATTGGATAAGTAGCCATAATATGTAGGGAAAAAGACAGATAAAGACTCTCGAATGTCCAAAAAGACAAATAGGGTGTCTAAATTCCCAAAGGACAAGGAAGGTCACAAACACCTAATTGACATTAGCAAATGTGGCCAATGACTCAAAATACAAGGGGTTATGAAACATACATGGCCAGAATGCATATCTACGTGATCACGGAGAGACTGTAAATTACCGGTTCTATTTCTCTGTATACCGTGAGACTCAGCTAGCTGAATTTTGATTGTAGTTCCTTGCATATAGACACTGAATTTTATATAATAAATACATTGAAAAAATAGTTTATTCAGAGAAATTTACTCACAAAATAACATGAAATAAAGATAAATTTAGTTTACCTCTGAGTCATTGAATGAACCTCTTCAATATCAAGGTTAAAATATACCTTTGTAGCAAAAAAGGATGATGAAATTTGCCTGTCATCTACAATCAAACTCCAAGGACAATGAATACAAATCAAGGAAAAAATAGCAGCCATAACAATGCAATGATTTGTTAATTATTTGATACATTACCCTGATCTATCCAAGATAATCTTGCAAAATTAATAACATCAACAACATTAACCTCATGATGTTGTTTGTAATGCAAATAAGATTCAGTGGCACAATCACCAAATAAGACGCACTCAATTTCATTGTCCCTAACAAAAAAATGGTATAAGCCATTTAGGACTGTAAATTCACCAAATAGAGTAAACCAAATTAATATCTTTAGTAAAAATAATTCTCAACATACTCATTGTCACATATATTCATGTGAAGAACGCTCTTAGTCTATAGATAGATCTGTAGATAAAATAACAAAAGATGATGCATAAAATACCAAAACGATTTTCAACTTCCTCATGCATGGGCAAAGAATTAATTTTTGATATAGACCAAAAGTCCCATGAAAATTTCGGCAAATCAGCATTCACTGGAGAGAAAAAGGTCTGTGGAGTGAACGTAAGTCTATAATGGTCATCAGTAGCAATTTAACCATATTTATTCTCAGCAACTTTGAAGGTCTAAAATACAAATATTGAATCTTCATGTATGCTTTGATTATATTCCTCATGCAGCGCCTTAGAAATAACATCCGCCAGAATTCGAGTGCCCTATGAATATTTTTATACATAATTACAAATTAAGACAATCACATGGCAAGGAGGACATAAGTCATGCGAAAGCGAAACAAAAACAGAAAACATGAAATACGAAAAAGGATTGACCAGAAATAAAGATGTACCTCATTGTCCACGAGAAGCGTTGAAATGTAAAATAATTGGTCAGGAGAATCTTTATGGTAGACGTTCCATTTTCACTAGACCCTAACTAATATAGTCCGCAATTCACTCTTGCAACCGAGGTCTTTGAGTGCAGTGTAAGAACTCATTTTCATCAACAGAGCCGCTCAGAACACGTCAGGGAAGGTGTGAATGGAAATTGAACCCTGGAACTTCCTATAAAAAGGCATCAATATCACACATACACCTCCACAGAATAAATGACATTAACATGCCATCACAAATAATTAAGTTGTTGCTATATCTGTCTTTAAATGGACGTAACTATTGATTAACAAAGAAACTGTATTGAGAAGTGACAGTTTTGAAAAAAAGTAATGCCAAAGTTTTGGTATGACTCCCAAAACTATCAAACATATGAAGAGATGTGTAGAAAAAAATTTTATAAACGTAAAAACATACTTTATAGTGACTGATGGGAAACAAATAACATATTAAAAGAAAAAGAACCATCTAGGTGATGCAAAAACCGTCATTAGAAACATCTTAGGTGTAGGTTTAAAAGGCTATAGTTTTTACCCTTCTAAACGTACACCCAAGGCTGTCAAACTCGTGAGTTCAAACAAACTCGTGACGGGGATGTAAACTCGGATCATAAACTCGTATCGTAAGAGTCTACCTCCATAATAAAATAGGTATTAAAATATATGAATAAATAACTAAATATAAATAAAATGACGACAATTAAGTTTAAATATGTTTTGAAATTAAAATATTAAAAATAAATTCTTCAACTTTAATAGTTCATCAAACTTAACATAAGAATTTTATGAAGTCTAAGTATGTAGACTATAGTATTTAAGTAGAACAAATAAAAAGCGCATAAATTTAACAAAGATCATCAAATGTTGGATTATCTTCATCTCCATCACCTTCAAGTTCTATATCTTCATTGTTGTAATCTCTACTTGGTGCACATCGATCAACATCATCATTTTCTCTAATTTCTATATTTAAATCAGCATTTAGGTCAACATCGATTGGCGAAGTGACAATGTTCACATTCAGATCATCATTTTCTTTCTCAATACACTCTTCATCTGTCATTCATTCAGTAATCCACTCATCATCAGATTCAATATCGTCAAAGTCATAATTAACAGGCTTGTTATTCTTCTTCCTTGTGGGCTTTAAATTACACATTACAAATGCCAAGCGTTGGAAATATTTAATCGGATCCGCCCTCGATGGACCGGATCGTTTGATTACTAAATCCGACGGCCTTAAGGAAAGCAGAAAGTTAACAAATCAGCATTGATATGTGATGGATGCTGATTGATTTGATTAGAATCAAATCAGTTAACAAATCAACATTAATATGTGATTGATTTGATTAAGAGAATCAAATCAGTTATTATTGTTGATTGGTGTCATAATGACTGCAATAATGACGGTGATATTTCTACCTTTCTTAGTGACACTCTTGTCACTATAAATAGAGGTGTCCCGTTCATTTGTCAGTAACCAGTGTGTGCTTAGACACCTCAGCCATTCTGGCTTTCCTTCTCATGGTTTTTCCTGAGAGGGTGATTCGCTGTGCGAATTAAACCCGAGTTCTAGTAACCTGGTTCTGCGTGAGCTGAATCCTTCAGGATTCTTGGCTCCGAGTTTAAGGTTGTTATCACGGCTTTTGTTTGTTCTTATTCTTGCAGGAACTCTGTCCGAGTTCGGGTTCGGGTGCGGGTTCGAAGCTTCGGGATCCGGGAAAGCTCGTGGGCCGGGTTATTCCTTCACCAAGGCATTCATCTTCTCTTGCTTCAGGCAGTTTCTTTTTTTGGTATGAATCTGTGAAAACATAAAACAATCTACATTATTATACACCCACACACACATATATTTATTAAGGCATTACATTAAATGTTTGAGAAAGAATATATTACCATCTCAAAAGCACTCCAATTGTGTTCACAACCAGAAGAACTACAATATAAACTAAGGATACGAATTGCAACTCTTTGAAGTTCTGGGCATCCATCTCCATAAGATTCCCACCATACTGCTAGATGTAGTTTTTTTCTTAATGCTTGTGCAGTTTCACGCCCAATCATATCTTTTGCAGAATGAAAGTCAGCCAACTGATACTCAATATTAGTTAATTCTTTCTTATCCTCAACAATTCTTGACAAACAATTGTACAAGCCTTCTTTAATTTTTTATGCATACTTGAAATTTGTATCATAATGAAAATGTAGATTGAGATAGTATGTTGCTGCATGCAAAGGCCTATATAGTTGAGCTTCCCACCTCTGATCAATGATATCCCAAACAATCTCATAACTACAACATTAGTAAACAAAATGTGTCATTAAAATTTTAAAAACTAAGATGTAATAATAATTTTAAAAACTAAAATATAATTTAAGGTTTACCTCTTTTTGATGCTGTTAAAATTTTCTTTGATCTTCTCCTTTGCACTTTCCATTGCTTCATATATGAAATCCATAGCTGGCATCTCTTCTGAATCCACTAAGCGAAGAACTTTAACTAAAAGAGTAGAAGCTTTAAGGCATGTTACAATATCTTTCCACAAAATGTTGTCCATAACACTTCTCGCCACTTCCTTTCCATCTTTTGAAGATAAAAATTTGCTATCCTTCCAATCTTGAGAATTAAACAAATTTATAAGGGAGACTCTGTGTTCTCTAAGACATGCCAAAGTCAAATAAGCAGTAGCGAACCGAGTTGCAGCCGGCCTGCTTAAGTCTCTCCCATTTGTGTATTTTCTTAAAAGGCTGATGAGCATCGATCTTCCATAAATATATGTTGTGATTTTTCTACCTCTGCTGATGGTTTCTTTGTGCAACACAATTTTCTTTTCAAAGTCCTCTAACATTAGATCAATACAATGAGCTGCACAAGGAGTACAATACAAATGTTTCCTTTTCTCCATTAATTTTTGCCCAGCTGCTTTATAATTTGCAGCATTATCAGTGATTATCTGTACTACATTTTTCTCCCCCACTTCATCCACAACCTTATCAATCATCTCAAATACTTTTTAGCGGTCTTAGAAATTTCAGTAGTATCTAAAGAATACAAAAATACAGTTCCTTTGGGACTATTCACCAAAAAATTGCAAATTGAACGCCTTTTTCAATCAGTCCAACCATCTGACATTATTGAACAACCAGTTGTTGACCATTCACTCTTGAAATTCTCAAGCAATTCCTTTGTCTTATCGACATCCAATTTTAGGTACTTTTCTCTAATCTCATGATAAGAAGGAGGTTTGAATCCTTGACCAAATTTTCCTATTAGTTCACACATCTTTAAAAATTCAGGATTTTTTGTGCAATTAAAAGGAATAACACTTGTGTAAAAAAATCTAGCTACTTGTTGACATGTTTCTTCCCTCAAATCTTTCTTAAACATTTGATTCATGGTCGATTGAGTGGTGCTTGCCCCTTTGCTACTATTTTTTGGATTTCTCAAGAAATTCGTCATCCCTCTCTCAGACTTCTCATTTTCAATTTGTGCTTGTGTACCTTGATCATCTTCTTCACCAAAATCAACATATTGTTTTACCTTTTAGATAAAGCACATTTAGCCTCATAAATAATTTGGGCTATTGTAGTTCTTACTTCGTCAGGAACAGCGAGACAGAATTTAACATCTATTTTAGTGCATGCTAGATGATTTTTAAATCTATAAATACCTCCATGAACAATTTTCGCACAATAATTGCATTGTACTCTTCTACCATTCCCATCAACATCAGTCCCATGTTTCCATCTTATATCAGATCTATTACCCGGATAGTTTTTTCTAGCAGCAATTACTTTTTTCTCACTATTTTCTTTTGTGTTGGAAGACATCTTTAATTCAATATGTTAACTACATAATACAATAATCAATAGAAATTTTAACAAAAATTAAGACAAATACTGGCAAGTCTTCTTTCTCTCTTGACACAATTCACAAAATGACAAGATTTGTTTCTACTTTTCTTTTCGCTGCGCAGTGCTACAAACAAGGACATGCATCAGATATGGTCAGATTATGGCTTTATGCTACATCACACGTAGTAAACAAATTTTAAATTTAAAAATCTCAATATATATATATATATATATATATATAATTATTATATAATATATATACTTTTCACTTTTACTTTTGCACAGTTGTACTACATATTACCTTCTCTTTTTCTAATGCTCTCGTCTTGCGTGAGTCTCTTACTCTCTAATCTCTTCTTCTTCTTCTTCTTAGTTTATGCAACTCGCCTCCAACATCCAAACAAATGCAGAGCAGCAATGAAGGCGAAATAAAGACACAGTGAGGAGTGTGTAAAATATTTTTCTGACAAGGAGGACTGCTTTGAAGTAGGGTAAGTGGGTATCTTTTTTTTATTTTCAAGCCTTTTTATTATTGGGCTTTTGAGTTTCCTGGTCAGCTGGTTTAAGAGAGGCGAGTTGACCGAGTTTGACCGAGTTTGAGTAGCAAGCGATTTTAATGGCGAGTTGACTCGATTCTATGGGCTAAAAACGCAAACTCGCCGAGTTTACCAAGTTGACTCGCGAGTTTGACAATACTGCGTATACCCTGAACTATTCTTATGGTTTCCTTATCTAGGTTGACAGAACTTTCAAAACACTTTAAAAAGCATGTCTTGTCATAAATAGAATTCAAGTCGTCCTTTTTCGAAGCTAAAAAACAGGACCACATCACTACGCATAGATAAAATGTTAATTCACCTTAATTGGCAAGACAAATTAAGCATCAGATATATATATATATATATATATATATATATATATATATATATATATATATCCCACGTTTTGGGCTGCTGTTGTTGACAATTTAGGTATAGCATAGCCCACGTTTTGGGCCTATTGCTTCTTCTCGTAATGGGCCTATTGACGTATGACTTGAAAGAGCTAGGTTAAATGTAGAACTTGAGTAAAATAGTGTGAGAACTTGAAGTTTGCATGACAAATGAATGATTTTGTTAATAAGATAGATGTTACATAGTGTTACTAATTACTTAATTAACCAATAATATCCATTTTAGATCTAATAACCTCTTTACTAACTATGATAGGAAAAAGGATTTCCATAATATCAATGTCCTATCATAGTTAGAAAAGGAATTTCCTAATGATTAAAATATTATCCATGATAGAAAAGAATAAACTAATACAGCACAACTGCTATCATGGATAATTTATTGCTAACCATGTTAGAAAGGATTTGTCCTAACATGGTTAATAAACAAAACTAGTTGATATTGAACAATAAATAGATATATACATGCGGAAACGAATGCAGGCCTATACAAATTGGCAATATACACAACTAACTAATCTAAATAACCTTTGAAACCTAATTCCCTTTCCTGATGCTTGCGCCTGTGCATGAACTCCTGCAAAAATGTCAGTAATCGTGGGATGAGACAATTTGTCCCAGTAATCACCGCTTAACTCACTATAACAGTGAGATGTGCGGTAGCGAGGGCATCTAAAAGGGTACCACCGTTTTTAAAAACAATAGTAATATATATATATATATATATATATATATATATATATATATATATATATATATATATATATATATATCTAGATCTTCTTTCATTCCTTACTCAATTCCAACAATCACCTTCAAACCAAATCAATTCAACATCTCCATACTCCAATCAACTAATACTACCACAACAACTCTCACACTCACCTAGAGATGCATTGTGCCACCACGGTGCATTCAAGCATCTATTCTTCGCTATATGATTTGACATTGTGTCCCTCTCCATAATGAGGGGACAATTTCCCTCTCTGGCAATCTCCAGATAAGGAACCCCAATTCTGTTTCCATTGCAGAACAGGAACGGTTGGGCTCTTTAATGCCAAACAACCGTAGGTCACTTACTTTCTCTAGTAAGTAGACTTATGATCCCCAGTCTCTAGTCCGAAAAGGATTCGTACAAATAACTGTCGATCGGCCAATCGACAGTTATCATCGCGCGATGGTACATAAAATTCAGTGTCATGCAAACCTCACATTATCCATCAATTTCAATCTCATTCAGTATTACAGTCTCAACCCACATCAATATCATACATTCTTACAATTCCCTTCAATATCTCCAATCCCTTAAATACCACAATGTCAACATAGCATGGTTTCCACAACCTAACTCTCCATAATCTCAAACTCAACTTCCAACTTTCTTTTCTATCCTCATAACCTCTCAAACCACTATCTGAATATTATACCTATATATATCCTCCACACCATTCCAGCTCAATAACAACCACCAAGCAGAGTAGTACATATATAATGTGTCAAAGTCTTTTATATGAAAATAATCACATTGGAAAGGCACCCTATAGCCTATTTTGTATAAAAATAACATTTCAAAGACTTTATATATATAAAGAGGGTGAGAAAGGATTTTAAAAATCCCAACTAACGTCACCCTCAATGTTATAGCAAGGTTAAGTGTGATTACCTGTCGCCCTTAGCATTCTGTTGTCTTTTCTTACCATTCCTTGTAGATTTTCCTTCCAAGTATATTCTCCTATTTTCATTATAAATAACAAAGTGAGCAACTATACTTGTTTATGATACTTATCGTCGCTCTCAGTCCCATTTACTACCCAATCTCTTATATATTTTATTGTAAGGTAACTATTTCTCTAAGCCATAAGCTTGCCAAACAAAAATTCAGCGTACAAGATTGTAAAACACTTCCATAAATCTTCACATGATTAAATTCTAACTAGCCTCAAAATCACCAATGGTTGCCCAACAGAACATTTACCAAAACATAGAAGTCAATCATATCCCATGACACTTCAATCAAGCAAAAATCAGCATAGTAATTATAAAACTTCCAGAAATCTTTATTCTTCTTTCCTGCATAACTAAATCAGAATTTAAACCTTGTTTTCCCTCATATTTTAATTTAGAATTTGAAAGATTGTTTCATAACAGTTCATCCTTTTTATGAGTATATATATATATAAATATTCAGCATATACATGCTTTATCTATACACCACACATAGAAATCCACTTTTCTTTTTGAAATCAAATAGATTTCAAGAAAATCAGATTGGTTCGTTCTAGGAACACTTCCCATACCACACATTGTTAGAATCTTAAGTTTTGATGAAGACTAAAATATAAAGGATTAGACCAAGTGCCTAGGAAGCAATAGTATACTTAGGATCCCAAGTAAGAGTGCTTCCGGATGAAGATTTACTTCCGGTTAGATTAGGACTTGCGCATGCGGATGAATGCTTTCATCCCCCAGCGTCAGCAAGTAAATAACTAGGGATTTAACTTAGTCCATGAACTTTAGGTGCACAAACCCTAAGACTAAGCTATGGTTCAATCGGAAGCGAAGTTGCTTCCTGTTAGACTTAGACTGGCGCAGAGCGATAGAATAGATATTACTCCAAGCGACAGTGAGTCTACTTCCCCAAGTGAAAGCGCTTCCTGTTAGAATTAGACTGGCGCAGAGCGACAGAATAGATATTACCCCAAGCGTCAGTAAGTCTACTTCCCCAAGTGAAAGCGCTTCCTGTTAGACTTAGACTGGCGCAGAGCAATAGAATAGTTATTACCCCAAGCGTCAGTAAGTCTACTTCGCCAAGTGAAAGCACTTCCTATTAGATTTAGACTGGCGCAGGTTGATAGACTAGATATAACCCCGAGCGTCAGCAGAAATGCAACATCAAGTGAAGTTGCTTCCTATTAGATCTTGACTGGCGCAGACTGATAGAATAGATTTCACCCTAAGCGTCAGTGAATTCACCACGTCAAGTAAAAGTGCTTCCGATAGCTCAGTGACTAGCGCTGAGTGGTGGAATGAAATAGACTAAGCGAGAGCAAGTCATGGTGAACTAAATCCCTCATCAAGTGAATTTACTTCCGGATGTAGAAGTGCTTCCGGATACACCTTAGATTTAGGGATCACCCACTGCATGAGACTATATGATTATATTGCTAAACTAACGTTCAAGTGCAGCACACTCAGTAAGGTTGCTTCCGGATGAGAAGTTGCTTCCGCAAGCAATCAGAATGTCTGAACGTTCAAAGAGATGCAGTGTCAGAATGCTTTTGTCAGAGCAGAGGCGTCAGGACTACTTTTCAGAGTTAAAGCAAGTCAACCCTGCTATGCATTAATGAAGCATTAAATGGGCGAACGGTAACTAGGGAAAAACGGACATATTCAAACGGCTAGCCCACCTACCAAGAGTTCAAAATGCTTGAAGACTATATAAGGAAGCTCAACTTCATTTATGAAGGAGTTAATGATCTTCAAATATTCTTGAGCGAGAAAATCCTTATTCATTCAAGCTGCCCAGAAAAATGAAGAGCATTTAACACTTGGAGTGATTTTTCACCTACCTATTCTGTACTCACAGTAGTTAAGTCTCTTTCTGTTAAAAGAGCATTTATTGAACTTAAGTGTGTAACATCATTCGTTCTGTAAGAGAACTTAGTCAGAAAAGCCTTCAAGTGTAAACTTCAAACCCTTGCTTGGTGTGAGGGGGAGACAGTTAGATAGGTTACAAGTGAGCCAGTGTAAAACTTGTTGTAAGGTTGCAAGTGAGCCCGTAAAACTTGCGGTTGTAAGGTTTCAGGTGAACCCGATTTAAAACCTGAGTTATAGTGAAACTCTCGGCCTGGGTGGTTGAGGACTGGACGTAGGTCAGGTAGACCGAACCAGTATAAATCTTGTGTCATTTACTTTGAGTATTTATTTTTGAAGCACAATTCACCCCCCCCTCTTGTGCATCCATTACGTTCATTTGGTATCAGAGCGGGTCTTTCTCACTCGATTCCAACGAATCCGGAAAGCAAAGATCTAAGTAATGGATACGGAGTATGGTCTGCCAGATGTTGCTGTACAACCCAACAAGCCCCCAGGCTTCGATGGGCACAACTATACATTCTGGAAGTTCAGAATGGAAACCTATATCAAGTCAAGCGATATCAGACTATGGGACGTGATCGAACATGGGGATCAAACTCCCTTAGATGAGGAAGGATTTGCTAAGGCAAAAGCCAGATATACTGCTGAGGACTATGCTCTAGTCCAACTCAACCATAGGGCTATGCACTACATCCAGTGTGCTCTCAGCTACAAAGAGTTTCACAGGATCAGCCACCACAAAAATGCAAAGGATATGTGGGAGGCTCTTGAGGCTGCACACTCCGGAACCAGGGGAGTTAAAGCAAGACGTGTTGAGATGCTGGTGGAAGAATTCCACAAATTCGCCATGCTAAGCCCCACCGAGCCTATCAGAGATCTAGAGCTCAGATTCACCCATCTCATCAATAATCTAGCCTCGCTTGGTAAGGATATCCCTGAAAGAGAGCAGGTGAGCAAGATTCTGAAAATCTTGAAGGGTGACTGGATCACCAAAGTCACTATTCTGCAAGAAGTGCAAGGAGAATCAACCAGCTTCGTCACCGCTCTTTTTGGCTCACTTGCTGAATATGAGCCAACCTTGCTGGCTATGAGAGCTCCTCAAACCTCATCCAAGAGTAAGAACCTTGCTCTCGTTGCTCCCAGCAAAGAGATCAAGGACAATGATGAGGATGACGACGATGAGATGGACGATGAGGAGATGGCCCTGATGGTGAGGAAGTTCAGGAAATTCCTCAGGAAGAAGGAAGGCTATCAGAAAGGTGACACCAGCCAGAAGAGGGGATACAAGAAAGAGAAGGTCCCTGTGTGCTTTGAATGCAATAAGCCTGGTCACTTCAAGGCTGAGTGTCCCAGCCTGCAGAGGTCCAAAGGCAAGGATAAAAGAAAGGCACTCGTTTCCTCCATTTGGGTAAACAACTCAGATGAGGAAGCAAGTGATGATGAAGAAGTTGCCAACCTCTGCCTGGTAGCTAGAGAAGAGGATGAGGAAGCATCTTCAGATCTTGACCTCACCAATGAAGAACATGAGGTAACTCTTCCTGAACTACAAGAGGCTTACAATGAGATTCATGAAGAATTCTCTAAACTATGTAAAGCCTATAAATTCTTGAAAACCAAAAAGGAGTCACTTGAGTCCAAGGTGGACTCACTCAGTGAGGAACTAGCGGAAGCTAGAAGATCTCCAATGGTGGATGGACAGGGTTCTCCTCAAGCAGAACCCAACATCCCAACACCTGAGAGCTGTCCAAATTGCAGCAAAATCTCAGAAGAAAATAATAAGCTGCAAAATGCCCTGCAGAAATTCACCAATGGTTCAGAAATGCTGAATATACTTTTAATGAACCAAAGGGCATATAGGGATAGGACTGGCTTGGGATATACCCCCAGGAAGAAAACGTGGGAAGAACCAAAAGTAAAGCCTTACTTAAAGTTCTTCCATAAAGCCACCAGTCATAGCTCCTCACCTTTCAGCTTCTGTAATTACTGCAACAGAAAAGGACACTCGATGTCCACCTGTAATGCTAAAAAGCATGGAGCTAACAGCTCATACAAGTGGGTCCCTAAAGGAACCAGGGCTACAAAGGATCCTCCACCTGCAAAGGAAATCAAGAGAGGACAAGGATCCCAAGCCTGGAATCATCCCACTGGGAGAACCCAAGAGTCTAGAGCCAACACTAGGCCAAAGGCTCCAAATGTGTATAGGCACAAGGATAAGCCCAAAGCTAGGCCAAGGGTCCTAGACACTAATGACAAAGGACCCAAGAGAGGTTGGGTACCTAAAATTGCTTGATTGTTTCAGGTGTGTCTCAAGGCATCCAAGAACAAAAATTGGTACATCGATAGCGGATGCTCGAGACATATGACTGGAGACAGAGACAAGTTCAAGTCTCTGGTGATCAAAGATGGAGCCACAGTGACCTTTGGAGGAAATCAAAGTGGCAAGATCACTGGAGTTGGAGAAGTCGGACCAGTCAAAGATGTATATCTAGTGGACGGTCTCTGTCACAACCTGCTAAGTGTAAGTCAAAGCACGGACAAAGGTAACTGGGTAATATTTGATTCAAATGAGTGCTTAATAGTTGATAAGCAGGATCTGAATATAGATAAGGCCAACCTAAAATGCAAAATTAAGGCAATTAGAAATGGGAATCTATATACCTTAGATTTATGTCAACAGCTAGAAGAAAAATGTCTAATATCTAGTGACGAGAATAGCTGGCTTTGGCATAAGAGACTAGCTCATGTTAACTTTACTCAATTGGACATGCTAATTAAAAAAGAGCTAGCTGTAGGTATTCCCCCTTTTAAGGTTAAGCATGATTTTATCTGTGAATCCTGCCAACGAGGAAAGCAAACAAAATCCTCGTTTAAAACCAAGAAGAGAGTCTCCACCAGCAGGCCCTTGGAACTAATCCACATGGATTTGGTTGGGCCAGCAAGAGTAAAAAGCTTGGGAGGAAACCTATATGCTTTAGTGGTGGTGGATGACTATTCAAGGTTTACGTGGACTTTGTTTCTTGCCTCTAAGCAAGATGCTTTTGATGCTTTCGTTGTCCTGGCTAAGAAAGTGCAGAATGAGAAGGATCTCAAAATCACAGCCATAAGGACAGACCATGGAGGAGAGTTTGAGAACCATAGCTTCACTGAGCTATGTGAGCAAAACGGCATTGAACATAACTTCTCAGCTCCGAGAACTCCTCAACAAAATGGAGTAGTCGAAAGAAAGAACAGGGTTCTGACGGAGATGGCTAGAAGCATGCTGAACGAGAAAGAAGTCTCTCAAATGTTCTGGGCGGACGCTATGAGCACTGCTTGCTATATCTCCAACAGAGCTTATGTTCGCAAGGGCTTGGATAAGACTCCATACGAGCTATATAAAGGAAGGAAGCCCAACATCAGCCATCTCAGAATATTCGGATCAAAATGCTACGTGCATAACAATGGGAAGGTAAATTTGGGTAAGTTTGATCCAAAGGCTGATGTAGGTATATTCATAGGATATTCCCTTAGGAGCAAAGCATATAGGATATACAACATAAGAACTAAAACTGTAGAAGAGTCCATGCATGTTGTATTTGATGAAACTCCTACATGGGGACAATCCACAGAAGATGATGAAGCACTTAACTTTCCAAATCTTCCATCATCTTCCTCACCACCAAAAGAAACAACAACAAGCTATCCCAAAGAAGAAGGTGAACCCAGTGATGTACCTAGTGGGCAACCCATGCCTGAGGAGGCACAGCTGCCAATAGCTAGGAGACATCACAGGGATCATCCTCTTGATCAAGTGCTTGGTGATGTTTCTTCTGGTGTCAGAACTAGAAGACAAGTTCAAAATGAAGTTGAGTTTGGAGCATTCCTATCTCAAATCGAACCAACTTCAGTTGAACAAGCTCTTGAGGACTGCGACTGGATTATTGCCATGCAGGAAGAGCTGAATCAATTTGAAAGAAGTCAAGTGTGGGAACTAGTCCCAAGGCCGTCTCATCAATCCATAGTAGGAACCAAGTGGGTCTTTAAAAACAAACTGGATGAGACAGGTCAAATCACTAGAAACAAAGCCAGACTGGTAGCTAAAGGATACAACCAAGAAGAAGGCATTGACTATGAAGAAACTTTTGCTCCAGTCGCTAGACTTGAGGCAATAAGGATTCTTCTAGCCTTTGCATCCATGAAAGGTTTCAGATTATATCAAATGGATGTAAAGAGTGCATTTCTTAATGGTTATATTAAGGAAGAGGTATATGTAGAACAACCTCCTGGCTTTGAAAACCATAAGAACCCCAAACATGTGTATAGATTAAAGAAAGCTTTGTATGGCCTGAAACAAGCCCCTCGAGCTTGGTATGAGAGACTCAGCAGCTTTTTGCTGGGCAAGGGTTTCTCAAGAGGCAAATTAGATAATACACTGTTTATTCTTCACAAAGATAGAGATATGTTAATTGTCCAAATTTATGTTGATGATATTATCTTTGGGGCAACTAACGAGAAGCTTTGTGAAGATTTCTCTAAGATTATGCAGGGTGAATTTGAGATGTCAATGATGGGAGAACTAACATTCTTCCTAGGCCTGCAAATCAAACAAAAGAAGAACGGAATCTTCATCTCCCAAACCAAGTACTGCAGAGAACTACTCAAAAAGTTTGGGATGGATGAATGCAAGGAGTATGATACTCCTATGAGCACCTCAGCTGCACTCGACGCTGACGCCAAGGGTAAAAGTGTCAGCCTGCCCATGTACAGGGGAATGATAGGTTCCCTCCTATACTTAACGGCGAGCAGGCCTGATATTCAATTTAGCGTAGGCATGTGTGCTAGGTTTCAAGCCAACCCCAAGGAATCACACTTGACATGTGTTAAACGTATTCTGAGATACCTTGAGGGAACACAAGAACTTGGTCTTTGGTATCCCAGAGGTAACCAAGAGTTCTTGTGGGCTTATTCTGACTCTGACCACGCAGGTTATAAAACAGATAGAAAGAGCACCAGTGGACAATGCGCCTTCCTTGGTGGTTGTCTGGTGTCTTGGGCCAGCAAGAAGCAAACCTGCGTGTCCTTGTCATCCACTGAGGCAGAATACATTGCTGCTGCAAGTTGCTGTGCACAAGTGCTATGGCTGAAAAACCAGTTGAGAGATCTTGGCTTGGAGTTTCCTGAGGCGCCCATCCTCTGTGATAACACAAGAACAATTAGCCTCGCCAAGAATCCAGTTCAGCACACCAGGACAAAGCACATTGACGTCCGACATCACTTCATCAGAGACCATGTTCAAAAGAAGGATGTCAAGGTGCAGTTTGTTCCCACACAACAACAGCTTGCGGATGTCTTCACCAAGCCTCTGGGGACTGACCAGTTTATTTTCATTAGAGGTGAATTGGGAATGGTAAACCCAAATGAAGTGTAATTATTATTTTTTTTTATATATATCACTTACAACAATACTGACTTAGGCATCGGAGTGCCAATATATGTCCTTGCAGGTATTCAATGTTGAATCTTAAGTAAGTGCAACCGGAAGCAAAACCACTTCCGAATGATTACACACTGACGCTGGATGATCAAACCAAGAGAGCGTCAGCACAAGTCCAAGAAGACACGTCACTTCAGAAAACGCTTCAACTTCCAAATGAGACGTTTCGACTTCTCTGACAATATGAAGCGACACGTGTCATCAGGTATATCGATCCAACTTAAGGCGTTTACGCTACCCAATGTGTGATAATGTGAAGGAGCATGACCTTTTTTGCCCTTAGTGACTTTACCTATAAAAGGGACATCTCATTTCACACATTCTTCATTTTCATCTATGTTCTTCATATAAACATTTCATCAACCCCACAAAAATGGCCGAACCCTCTGAAGCAAACCCAGTTTCGAGGAAACCCTCCTCATCTAAGAAACACAAGTCCAAATCTGGGAAATCAAGCCATCAACATTCTGGAAAATCTGGGCATCGTGAAAGACATCAAGAACATCATGAAGTTTCTCGGCAAATTGCTCTAGGGCAGGATGAAAATATTCAAGGTCAGCCTGAAACTTCTGGTAGAATGGCAGAACTGTTAGTGGGTTCTAAGAAGAGGAAGTCCATCCCTAAGGAGGAGGCTGCGGCGATCAAATATGGAAAACACTCTTTGATGATGCCAAAAGGGGGAGAAATGCATTGACCACTAGCCTTGCTACCCTGGGAGTTCCTTGATGAAGAAGAGCTTCAGCGAGAGGGAGAGAAAGAAGAAACAAAGAAACAACCCAGAAAGAAGAAACAAAGAAACAACCCCCAGCCCAAAATTTTTTTTTTGTTTACTTAGAAATGTTCATCTTTTCATGCATGTTCTCATATCTGCCTACTATATGCTCGCTGCTTGTAAATGTTATCTAATTATATGCTCTGACCTGTAACCTATGCTTATCAATAATATTTGTCTAAGTTACTTATTCTGAACTATTGCTTTTATTCTTCAGCTAATCCTTTCATATGAACTTAATCGATAAAGCTAAGTTTGTCATCATCAAAAAGGGGGAGAATGTTAGAATCTTAAGTTTTGATGAAGACTAAAATATAAAGGATTAGACCAAGTGCCTAGGAAGCAATAGTATACTTAGGATCCCAAGTAAGAGTGCTTCCGGATGAAGATTTACTTCCGGTTAGATTAGGACTTGCGCATGCGGATGAATGCTTTCATCCCCCAGCGTCAGCAAGTAAATAACTAGGGATTTAACTTAGTCCATGAACTTTAGGTGCACAAACCCTAAGACTAAGCTATGGTTCAATCGGAAGCGAAGTTGCTTCCTGTTAGACTTAGACTGGCGCAGAGCGATAGAATAGATATTACTCCAAGCGACAGTGAGTCTACTTCCCCAAGTGAAAGCGCTTCCTGTTAGAATTAGACTGGTGCAGAGCGACAGAATAGATATTACCCCAAGCGTCAGTAAGTCTACTTCCCCAAGTGAAAGCGCTTCCTGTTAGACTTAGACTGGCGCAGAGCAATAGAATAGTTATTACCCCAAGCGTCAGTAAGTCTACTTCGCCAAGTGAAAGCACTTCCTATTAGATTTAGACTGGCGCAGGTTGATAGACTAGATATAACCCCGAGCGTCAGCAGAAATGCAACATCAAGTGAAGTTGCTTCCTATTAGATCTTGACTGGCGCAGACTGATAGAATAGATTTCACCCTAAGCGTCAGTGAATTCACCACGTCAAGTAAAAGTGCTTCCGATAGCTCAGTGACTAGCGCTGAGTGGTGGAATGAAATAGACTAAGCGAGAGCAAGTCATGGTGAACTAAATCCCTCATCAAGTGAATTTACTTCCGGATGTAGAAGTGCTTCCGGATACACCTTAGATTTAGGGATCACCCACTGCATGAGACTATATGATTATATTGCTAAACTAACGTTCAAGTGCAGCACACTCAGTAAGGTTGCTTCCGGATGAGAAGTTGCTTCCGCAAGCAATCAGAATGTCTGAACGTTCAAAGAGATGCAGTGTCAGAATGCTTTTGTCAGAGCAGAGGCGTCAGGACTACTTTTCAGAGTTAAAGCAAGTCAACCCTGCTATGCATTAATGAAGCATTAAATGGGCGAACGGTAACTAGGGAAAAACGGACATATTCAAACGGCTAGCCCACCTACCAAGAGTTCAAAATGCTTGAAGACTATATAAGGAAGCTCAACTTCATTTATGAAGGAGTTAATGATCTTCAAATATTCTTGAGCGAGAAAATCCTTATTCATTCAAGCTGCCCAGAAAAATGAAGAGCATTTAACACTTGGAGTGATTTTTCACCTACCTATTCTGTACTCACAGTAGTTAAGTCTCTTTCTGTTAAAAGAGCATTTATTGAACTTAAGTGTGTAACATCATTCGTTCTGTAAGAGAACTTAGTCAGAAAAGCCTTCAAGTGTAAACTTCAAACCCTTGCTTGGTGTGAGGGGGAGACAGTTAGATAGGTTACAAGTGAGCCAGTGTAAAACTTGTTGTAAGGTTGCAAGTGAGCCCGTAAAACTTGCGGTTGTAAGGTTTCAGGTGAACCCGATTTAAAACCTGAGTTATAGTGAAACTCTCGGCCTGGGTGGTTGAGGACTGGACGTAGGTCAGGTAGACCGAACCAGTATAAATCTTGTGTCATTTACTTTGAGTATTTATTTTTGAAGCACAATTCACCCCCCCCCTCTTGTGCATCCATTACGTTCACACATCAGTTCAACAAACAAGAAAAAGAAACAATAGCATTGTTACATTAACACTCACGGTGTGCATTTTACCAAAATTTGGAAAGAGCTCATATACAACCCGTTAAAATCAGCAATAATAGAATTTTCATAAATAATATGAAACAGAACATGCCTATTGTCAAAGAAACCAAACAACAGTCTAAAAGATTTTCAACTTCAAAATAAAATCTTTGCCTTAATACCTCTTGGTCTTAACCTCAAATGAGAGTCCACAATGTCATTAACAAACCACAAATCATCTCGTATTTCCTAAATAATCTGACAACCATAAAATAAAGTTTAACAATTATTCTAAAGCCTCTATGCCTAGTCCAAACCCACATTAGTACTTGACCATATAGGTTCCAAAATCCCACTCTTTGTTCCCAACATATTAGAAAAACTCTAACCCAAAATTCTAAAATTAGCTCCAACTTCAAGCTATCCTCTTAATCCTCATAATACTCATTATATGTCCTCATAATAAAGTTCTAACCCAAGTTTGAAACCAATAAATTCTTTACTCACATAGCCTAGGCGAACAGAACAAGTAGCAGAAAAGAATAAAATTTAATTATGCAAATAGAGACCCATCATACCCAACAACTATCAACTTATACACTCTTCAATCATGACAAAAGAAACAAGACAGCAAACAGCGTCATATACCAAGCAGAGCCATGTCCACATAAAACAGAATTTTAATGCCTCACATAAAACTTTTAATTCATCACACTTCAACACAAGTTAGAACCCAATCCATATTGAGAAAGAAAGAGGGAAAACCATCGAATTTTACAAACCAACACAGCTTAATCAATCAAATATGTTCAATCCATCCAGCATGCACTGCTACCAACCCATTCTAATAAACTAATACAATCATTTCTTAAGAACTCAACAGATTTGAGAACCCCAAATTTGGGACTTTCAAGCACCTCATTTAATACCACTATAAGACTCAGATTTTCACCCTAAACACAAAGAATCTAAGCTCAAATTTTGTTTTAGATGACTTACTCATGCGAAAACCCCAACTCTCAGATCAAACCCTCTCCAAATCAGACAAATATGAGCTAAGAGAGGAAGAAAGAATCACCTGAGCTCGAATCAAAAATTTGGGTGCTTCACCAGAGCTCTCCGTCGTCAGACGCCCCTTGGCTCGCCGGAGACGAAGGAGAACAGCGCTGATTGAGGATGAAGGATGGGAAAAGTGAGGGAGAATGAAGGTGGAAGAAGTAACTTGAAAAACCAAAATAAATAGCAACGGCCACCTCTCACCGCCGCCAACCGACGCCTTACTCGCCGGAAAACTGAAAAGGAACCGTGAAGAGTGAAGAGGGCAGTGAGGGAAAACTGGAAAGTAAAATGTGAGGTTGAAAGATGAGGAAACAGAGAGGAAGAATGGAGGGGCCGCGCCGGTGACGACTTCAACCGCCATTCTCGCCACTCCTAGCGGTGGATGAAGAAGAGAGAAGGGAGGGGTCGGACGAGAGGGTGGAGGAGGCAGAGGGAGCTCGAGAGTGAGAAGGGAGGGAGAAGGAGATGAATAAAAAGTTAGGGTTTTGTGGTAAATTACCAAAATGCCCTCCTATCTTTATTTGTTTACTTTCCTATTTTCAGCTCAATTTAAGGTAAGTTATAAACATGGTTCCTTGCATAAATTTACATATTTCCTTTCACCAAAATAATTTTTAGCCTACAAAGTATTTGCCATAAAATTTGTAATTTAAAACTCAATCTCTGACTATTTTTCTGTAATTTCTAAAGAAAATGGATATATTATTTCCTTAAAAATACATTTGTCCTCATTTATTTATTTACAATGTCTTTTAATTGAATAATGATATCCAAATGAAGTCATTAATTCCCTATTATCTCTAATTTAAATTTTTGGGATGTTACAATAGACATATACTTATTAGCCTCACATAGTCACATTAGGGTTGAAACTTAGAAATTGAGTTATATTAATTGTGACAAGAGATTGCTTGATTAATGGAATTAAACAATTGTTCTTGACTCGACGGAGCGTTTACAAGTATTTTAGAACCCTAGGTTAACACATATATAACTATTAAAAGCAATTGTTAGAGGAGACCATTTTAAGGTTTACAAGGGGGATAAATATGAAATGCGTGGCTGTCACCCAAGAGGGAGGTGAATTGGGTGGCAGAATAAAATTAAAATTCTCTTTTGAAAACTGACTACTTGTGCTTGATGAGAGTGACGATGTATTACCCCAAGCACAAGTAAGTATCTAGTGGTGTGGTGCTTGATGAATAGATTAAACAAACAGAATAAGCACACACAAATTTATCCTGGTTCGGTCACTTCCAGACCTACATCCAGTCACTTTTGTAAGATAATAACCTCTAAATGCGTGGAGATAATAATTCTGTTCTTCAAGCACAAGCTTTAGAACAGCCTCTATCAATTAGAGGATTTGATAATATGTTCACTCTATGAACTGATTGTGATAAACACATAAGTACAAATGATTCTCTCTAAGAATAGATGATGTTACTCACTTAAGTACAAATGAATCACTCTCTAAGAATGTTACAAATCTAAGATCAGAGAGTAGAAGATGAGAAGAATGTAGATTACAATATCTCAGACAATGGACTCTGTTCTTCTAACCTCTCTTCTGAATGTAGATATTCCTTATATACTCGGCCTCAACATTCAGGCTTGGGCGGCAGACAGAATATGTCCGTTTGAATATGGTCGTTAATCCCATGTTACCGTTGAGAGGTACATCTTCATTAATGCTTAGCAGGGTTGACTTGCTTTATCTCTGAAAAGTAGCTCTGACAACTCTGTTCTGACAAAAGCATTCTGACCTCTGAGTATGTGACGTTGACTCTTGTACTCTTGCTGACGGCTGATCATCGTTCATCCGGAAGCGGCAATCTTGCTCTGCAAGTGTTAGTCTCTGAATCCCAATGCCAAGAGTATTTGCATCCGGAAGCTCATTTGCATCCGGAAGTAAAACTAAGTTCTGCACATACTTGTTAGTCCAACAGAGTAGTATATATAATCAAGTGCAGTAAGAACTATACATGTTGTGGGAAGCTTGTTTGCTATGGGAAGCAATCTTACTTAGGCTATGTTCTGACTTAGTATTTTGTCTACTCATGCTATGGGATGTGTACTATAACAGCACATAATCCCATGCAGTGGGAGTTCAATTGTCTAAGGAAGCTCTCTTACTTCCGGAAGCAATTCCACATCCGGAAGCACTCCTACTGGACGTTGAGTTAAGGCTTAGTGTTATACTCACTGACGCTCGGTGTTACCAAACCCAACAGGCATCGCTAGTCATTAAGCATTCGGAAGCAAATCCACATCCGGTTGCATCCTAACTTAGTCTCAAGGATTTTATACACCTAATGTTCCTAGACTGAGTTATGACTTAGTGTATTACTTGCTTCCGCTGGGGGATGAGTTGTTCATCCGCGAGCGCTAGTCCTAGTCCATCCGGAAGTAAATCCACATCCGGTTGTACTCTTACTTGTGGTTCCATTTTAACCTAATTTTGTCTAAGTGTTTACCTTGTTCTTTCATATTTTAGTCTTCATCAAAACTTAAGATTCTAACATTCTCCCCCTTTTTGATGATGACAAACTAAGTTATACAATTAAGTTCATATGAAAGATTTAAACGTAATAATCAGATAAGGTACAAAATACTAAAGACAAATATCATTGATGAGCACAAGATTACAAGTCAGATATGTAACAATAGATAAAATACACAAGTAATTAAAAACTATGCAAGACAAACTATGCATGAGAAAATATGAAAAGAAAATTTTCTAAGTCAAAATGCATGGGGTTGGTTGAGGTTTATAGTTGGTGTCTCCTTTTCCTCTCCCTCTCCAACTGCCTTTGTTCACACTCCTCTTGCAGTTTGGCTAGCTGGGCATCCTTCTCACTTTGGTCAATCTGAGCAATTATGCTTTGAAGCTCTGCCTCTTCCTTCTCCCTTCTGAGTCTCTCAGATTCAACGGATTCCTCAAAGGCTCTCTTCAGATTTTGAACTTCTTCAAACCCAGGGAACCCAGTTGCATCGGAGAAGGGAACGACCTCGCCATTGGGATAATGGACAGCCCTAATCTTCACATTCCACACAGGAAAGTTGGGGTCGTCCTCAACTTCCTTGGCTTTCCTTTTCCCTTTTCCTTTTCCTTTGCCCTTTCTTCTTTCTTGGGAGGCCTTGGCATTTGCTCTTTCAGCATCAAGGCAGGCCATCTGACCAAATGTGATCTTGTCAGTCCATCCATACTTCTCGAACTCTTCAGCAGTCATATCCTCTATTTCCAGCTTTACTTCCTTTAGTGGCGGAGGAATATATGATGCTTGAGAGGATGGCTGAATCTCATATGCTTCCCTCTCAGATACTCTCTCTGACTCATGATCCTCAGAGCGACCATGAGGTTCCTCTTCACTCTCAAAAGACTCAGCAGTAGCAGTACCCTTCTTTTTGGCAGCATGCTTCTTTTTGGCAGCATGCTTTCTTCTAGACTGACTGAAGCTGACCACTGAAGAAGGAGGAGCAGAGGTTGGCTCAGATGGGGGGATTACTGGAGGAGGAGGAGCAGAGGTTGGCTCAGATGGAGGGATTGCTGGAGGAGGAGGAGCAGAGGTTGGCTCAGATGGAGGGATTGGCTTGGCTAACACAATGGGTGGATGGATTTGCCTCTTCAGCCCATACTTCATCATAATTTCTTCAATAAAATTTCGGGCAGGCTCAGAGGGAGGAGGCTCAGAAGATGAAGGCTCTGTCTCTGGCTCAGGTTCAGGCTCATGCTGTGGGAGTTCACTAGGTTACTCAAACAGCATCATTGCCCATTTAGATCTTTGCTCATCCAGGCGCTGCTGTTGCATGAATCTCACTGCTTCCCCTCTGATCAGATTCTCAGCACTACCCATTTGCCTTAGATCATTTGCACGGCGGAGAGCAGCAGCTATGTCCTCATCTAGCCATAAGGAGGAGGGTTGATTGAGGATTTCTCTCCCCCTTTTGGCATCATCAAGAAGGGCGAGTGCCAGGGAGGAAGGGTTGGGTGATGTGGAGGGTGGAGGTTCAGGGTCATAGGTTCTGGGTGGTGAGGTCGCGGGTGAGGAAGTGGGTGAGGTTTCTGGTGAATGAGTGGGGCTAGGGAACCAGGAGGGATCTGTGAATAGGCCATCGAAGGGGTAGGTAGATGAATAAGGGGTGAATGGTAAGTGGTCCTCAGATAACCTCTGAAGGCGGGGGTAATCCTCAGATATAGGTGACTGAGGGGGTGAATGGCAGTGTGGAAGCCAAGGTGCTCGGCCAGTTGGTTGGGATTGGTTGGGTTGGTGGATTGTGGGTTGGGGGAGTTTTGTGGGTTAGATGAATTAGAGTGGCTAGGAGAGTGGTTAGGTGAAGGTGAGTTTTGGGGGGTTTGGTGAGAGGAGTGGTGAGTGTCAGACTCATTTTGTGGTGAAGGTTGATGTGAGTCATTCTGTGGAGGGGGTTGTTGTGTATTAGGAGGAGGGAGTGATGGTTGGTTAGGTGGAGGAGGTGGAGGTTGGTCATTTTGTGGAGGAGGTGGAGGTAGGTGACCTTGTGGTTGAGGAATGTGGAAATGATTGATGATAAGGTCTAACTTAGCCTCGACCATTCCTAGTCGATCCTCGATGCCCTGGATCCTCTGTCCTTGCTGCTGAAGGGCTCCATCATATTCTGCTCTGAGAGGGGCCAACAATGTTTCAGGCAGCCTGTGAAATATTTCCTCTCGTAACTCAGTCATCATTGTCTTCTGTGCAACAGACAGCCTTGGAGCTCTGCTTGGGCCAGCATGGGAGTCAACTTCCTGGTCCCCTGCTTCAGACGCAGAGGGGGCTGTTGTGTGTGAGGCACTTCCAGCCTGGGATCCTGAACGAGTGGCCTTTGTCTGCTTGATGTATTTTATCCCCATCTTGCCGATGTTAACTGCGCTGACAGGTGCGCACTTAACATTCTCTTCCTCCTCAGTGGATGTTGACTTGATCAAATTTTTCTCCAGGAGGAAGGCGATGACCGTGGGGTAGGGAAGACTTCCAGACTTCTGATTTTCAACCCACCTATGCAGCTCTAGACTGATCAACTGCCCAGGGTTGATTGGCTGCTGGGAGAGGAATCTGGGGAACCAAGGGTTGTCAAGGAGAGTGAACTCGTTGAAGTTCCCCCCTTTATGTGTCATCATGCAGGAGTAAACATAGTATAGGAGTCGGTTGGAATCAGACATCCCAGACACCTTCTTCCCCTTGGTGTCATAGACCTTTTCAAGTTCCTCCTTGCTGAGTTTCTCAGGGAATAGCCATTCATTCATTTCTCCCTCAGTGACCCCCATCAGGTGGTTGATGTCTCTCCAAGTGAAGCTAAAGGTTCTCCCTCTTACTGTGGCAGTGAAGGTGACTCTGCGAATCTGATTCTTCCCATTCACCTTCTTATACTTGGCCTTGGCAGTGAGGGACTGGCAGAACACCCACAGGACGTTGATGTTGTATTCCTGGTTGATCCCCAGCCAGCACATGTACTTCTCCAGGTATGCCCTCAAGTGTGGAAACCCTAGATCATCTATTTTGTTCAAGTCGATGAACATTCTCGTGTTGAAGTAGGGTTTTGCATTCTCCATTTTCCCAGAAACATTCTCCAGAGGCCCATCCCTGTATACGAGTGGATCATCCTCCTCTACTCGCTGTCTCTTGGATGAGGGCTCTTCGTTAAACTGAACCCTCTTTTTGCCCTTTTTCTTGGATTGTTCATCATGATGTTGCTCAGAACGCCCAGACTGTTCTTGCTGTTCTTGAGTCTGCCCAGATTTCCCAGAATGTTTATGTCGTTACCCAGATTTTTCAGATTTAGAATGCCCAGATTTCGACTTGGATTTCTTGGAAGTGGTTGGGATCTCAATGTTTTGGTTGGATTCGTGTGAGCCGGCCATTTTGTGTTGGTTAGGGTTTTAAGTGGAATGTATGCAATGAAATGGCAGAAATGTAGATGAAGAAGATGAAGAAAATGAAGAACAGTGTGATGAACTTGAAGAAGATGCGATGAATGAGTTCAGAGAGTTTTGTGGGTGTAATTTGTGAAAGAAGTGAGAAGAATGACTGACGCTCTCTATTTATATGCAATGTCACAACGGATGGAGAACTCATAATGACTCTTTATTGAAAAACATGCGCTGGTTCATAGGGAAACATAAACATTTAATTGGAACGACGCACCTTTTAACACGTGTCGCTTCACTTTGTCAGAGGAGGCACAACTTCTCATGGAGAAAGATGAAACGTTTTTGTGAAGTGACGTGTCTTCTCCCATTTGAGGTTAAATTTCATACCATTAAGCATGTGCATTTGAGGTTAATTAGTGTGGTTTATTTGTTATATTTGATCATTATTGGTATATTTTCATGCACATGCTTATGTGTAAATATTTGAAGAATAATAGCCTTATTGCTTGCATTTTATGGAACCAAGGGTATTTTGGTCACTTTGACTGTGTGATGTGTTTTTCATGTAGGGGGGTCCCAAGTGGGCCCCATACATACCCTTGGTGGAGCTTAGATGGAGATAACTTGGCAAAAAGGAAGGCTAGATGACAAGCACTCAAAGTTACATCCGGAAGCATATTCACATCAGGATGCAAGTTCATATCCGGAAGTGGATTTATATCCGGAAGTGAGCGTGCTGGCGCTGGCGGACAGTCTTGGCATCAGGATGCAAGTTCACATCAGGAAGCAAAGTTACATCCGGAAGTGAACTTGCTGGCGCTGGCGGACGAAGAGTTACATCCGGAGGCTTAATGCTATCAGTCAGCGAGTGCAAGAGTCAGATTGCACAAATGTTCAGAAATGTCAGCTACTTTTCAGAAGTCTTTTGTGCAGAGTTAATTTAAGGCAAAGTCAGCCCTACAGCTTGAAGGTACTTGGGGAGCATCTTTCCAAATGAGGCAAAATTGGCGCCAAGGTCAAATTCAAATCTGGAGGCCTCATTAAGGGCAAAAATGGAAGCACAATCACTTGGAGAAAAAGGAGGAAACTTTAGAAATGCATGGAGATGAGATCTAGTCCACATTCATCCTAACCTTTTACCAAATACCAAAAATACCCTTTGGGCGATAATTCCAAAGTTACTCACCACTATAAAAGCCCAAATGTAACTAACTTTCAAAAAAACTTTTCTCACTCTCACTTTCACTTTCTCTCTCCTCTAACAAACTCTCTCAACTCCATTTTCATCTTCTTCATCTTCGAAACTTCCGCCATGTCCAGAACTCCACAACTACCTTCATCCGCCTTCACCTCCATGTCCGGCTAGATCGCCTAGCCTTCTTCTCCAAGGAAATGTGCTTGTAGAATCAACATTTGGCTTCATATGCTTGTAATTTGCTCTTTTAGATTTCAAGCTATATGTAAATTTTTGCCTATGTATGTCTAGATTTAGGCTTATGTAGGTTAGAGCATCTTGATTTTAGGTGTTCTACTTTATGTTAGTTTGAAATCTCTCTTGATTGTTAAGGACATGAAAACCGAGGCTTAATTCTTGTAGTTTCATACATGTATGTGTGTGCGATTAGCTCCTCTTACATTTGTGGAATGAATTTGTTTCCTAAATGCTAGATCTAGTGTCTAGTGTTGCTTATGGTATGTTCTTGGCTTGAAAGAGCTTAAGGCTTAATTAAATTAGTTAAACTCTTGAAGACTTCTTTGATTAAAGAGATCTCGAGAATTTAGCTAGTTTATATTAAGTGAAACAAGTATATGAAGTCCGATTAAACATAAGCACGGAGTACTTGGAGAAGGAGGTACTTATCATTCATACTTTCACACTTCTAATTCTGTTAGTTGTAGTCTTACTAGTTTTAATTAGTCTTAGATATAAAACCTGCACACAACCTGTTTGATAATTTACTTAACTTGAGATTATTTGACCTAAGCAAGAAATAAAACCAAACTGTGAATTGACCTAGGACTTGCTGCTATCTACTGTAGTTTAATTCTAGTTTTATTTGTTTTAGCTCTTTTTGGACGACGAAAAAGAGTTAAATCAAATTGGCGCCGTTGCCGGTTTGGTTGAATTCTTTATTGTCTTAGGTTTTTAGTTACCTTTTCTTAGTTTTTGTTGTAGGTGATTTTTAGTTGTAGGTTGTGAGAATACTTCTGATTTGTTCTGAACATATCTGTGCTATTTGTTGCTTAATTGGCTGCTCTAGTTAGCCAAACTGTTGTTAGGAAATTGTTCAGAGTTTTGCTGGAAATTGTGTTTGCTGTTCTGGCCTGGATATATTCTGTTTGTACTGGTGGTTTTGTCTTTGACTTTCTGGATTTTGCTGTATATTCTGCTGGTATTGGTGGTGGTCTTCCTGATTTGTTTTGCAGAGACTAATTGCTTGCCTGTTTTGTTCACTTTGCATATAGTTGCACTTAGTGAATTGCATGAACCCTACCACATCACTAGTGCCGTTGGATAGAGAGATTAATAAGACTCTTAGAGAACTTAAGAAAAAGAAAAAGCACGGAAAACAAGCTAGTAAGCAACCTGTAGGATCCACATCAAATCCACAAAATTCATCTGTAGCGTCTAATAACACACTCCTAGACCAGCATTTCATTATGGCGGAAAGGCAAGAGGACCATAGAAAGCGTGAGCGTGAGGCGAGAGATCATGAACATGAGCGTGAGAGACGTGAAAGGCGAGAGCAAGAGGACGAACATCATTTTGAGGGGGGTAGGCAACTACATGATGATGATAGACCGATGAGGGAGTTCACACAGTCATATGCATCATTTGCACCACAAGGTTTTTATGCTAACCCCGCTAACTTCGAGATCAAAGGATCTCTTCTTGCTCATCTGCCTAAGTTTACAGGTTTTCCGCATGAGGATGCTCACACGCACTTGCTAGGCCTCTACCACACCTGCTCCTCCATGAAGCCTCCCAACGCAGACCTGGATGATGTTCTGTTGAGAGTGTTCCAATTCTCTTTAGAAGGCAAAGCCAAGGAGTGGCTCTTGAACCTTCCTACTCATTATGCCACTCTTTCATGGGAGCAATTGAAGAAAGTGTTTTTAGACCGCTATTTTCCAGTCTCAAAGATATCAAAGTTGCGGAAAGACATTACAGGTGTTCAACAATTTGCTCAGGAGACATTCTATGAATATTGGAGCCGGTTCAATACCTTGGTGAACTCGTGTCCCAATCATAACATCTCCAAAGGCAATTTGGTGCAATATTTTTATGATGGCCTGGTACCACAGCTCAAGATGAGTGTTGATGCTGCTTCTAATGGCTCACTTTTCAACTTATCCGCCAATGAAGGATGGAACTTATTTTCAACCATGGCCTCTAATCACCAGAACTTCTATGGACGTGATGCTCTGTATGGTGCTGCGCCAAAGGTTGCCTCAGTGAGTAGTGATGACAAGCTGTACAACTCTATTGAGAGGTTGACTGAGAGCCTCAGTCGGATGGACGGACGCTTTGTAACGCCTACTTCTTGTGTTGATGATTCTATGGCCTTGGTGGCCTCATCCTGTGATCACTGTGGCTCGCCCATGCACCTACCCTCAGACTGCCCATCGCAAGCGGAAGTGGCAGCCATGTATAACAATGCTAGGCTTCAAGCCAAATATGATCCTTACTCTTCCACGTACAATCCGGGATGGAGGGACCACCCGAACTTCAAGTGGGGGGGAGGTTCAAACCAAGCCACAAATTCCAGCTCTTTCCAACCACAGCAACAGCCTAAGTGGGGGGGAGGTAACTACCAAGCTGCTAATGCCTATCCCTCACAACAAGGCTATGGTTCATATCAAGGGAGGCTTAACTCTAATGATCAAAGGTACAGGCCGAATCAACAAGTCAATGTTCCTCCTCCATTTATGAAGAATAATGATCCAGCTCATGCTCCTCCATCTAGTTCTTCGACATCTCAACAAGATACGATGTACCAGATGATGTCAAGTTTAATGGAAAAGTTTGGAGAAGGTCTAAAGAAAGATGTAACTACCTTAGTTTCTCAAATGTTTAATGATAAAGCTGAGCAGGACGCAAAGAAAGGTGGATTGCCGTCTAATGTGGTGATTAATCCACAAAACATTCATTCTATGCACCTAAGAAGTGGACGGAAATATGGTGATGCTTATGAATATGAGGAAGAAGAGGAGGAAAGACAAATACCTTGTGAGGCCGAGAAGAGTATATCAAATGAGAAAGGTTATACTAGCCTTCAAAATAACTTTGTTGATGACCATGTGCATGGAGAGGCTGTACTGAGTCCTCCTCTTGATGAACCACTTGATGAGGCTGAGAGCCTGACTGAGAAGAGTGATGAAGCTGAGACCTCACAAGAGGAGAAGAGGAAGGAGATTGCGGAAGGAAAACGCAAAGTTGGAGAATCTTCTTTGCAAGAACAACCAACTCAACAAAGAGATGAGTCTCCTAAAGGTAAGATTCTTGACCCTAAACATTTACCTTTTCCTAACTCATATGCTTTAGTTAAGAAACAACATGATGATGAGTTAGAAAAGGAAATGCTCAACTTATTCTCTAAGCTTGAAGTGAATGTACCTATGCTTGTATTGTTAAAGCAAATGCCTAAATGTGCCAAGTTTTTAAAAGATCTGTGTACTAACAAGAGAGTTGGTAATGCAAGTAACAAGGTCCAATTAAGGACTAATGTTTCGTCTCTCTTGAAAGGGTATTTGCCCTCAAAGTGCAGAGATCCGGGATCTTTCACCATCCCTTGTCAGATAGGGAAACTTAGCTTTGGGAAAGCACTTCTTGATTTAGGGGCAGCCATTAACGTCATGCCTAAGGCCACCTACTTTGCACTAGGATTGAAAAACCTGAGTGAAACTAGTGTTGTAGTTCAACTGGCTGATAGGTCCATAAAGAAACCCTTTGGCTTTATAGAAGACATTCTAGTGAAGGTTAGGGAACTAGTTTTCCCCGTGGACTTTTATGTACTTGATATGACCAGTGACACTAGTATGGATGATTCTTTGATCCTAGGAAGGCCATTTATGAAAACTGCCAAGATGGTGATAAGTTTAGAAGGAGGATTTGTTACAATGCAAGTGGGGAATCAAATAATAAGGTTTGATGTAGGAGAAGCCATGAGACACCCCCACGAGGACTATTCTCTCCTAGGGCTAAGTGTAGATGATTCATTGATGAATGTGAT
Source organism: Mimosa pudica (assembly GCA_029929735.1). NCBI lineage: Eukaryota > Viridiplantae > Streptophyta > Magnoliopsida > Fabales > Fabaceae > Mimosa > Mimosa pudica. Next base: position 845,399 of record JAKELP010000039.1, on the reverse strand, counting down.
TTATGACGAGCATGTGAATTCCTTTAAGCTGAACATGTTTGATAAAATTGATGCTCATATGTGCTGTCCTGATTCTTGTGCTAGATTGATTTCTAATACATGCTTGCATGATGTTTTTAATGATTCATCTAGTATAGGAAGTACAGTAACTGAATTCATGGATTCCATGTATGTGAACTATGATTTTGATGATGATTGCACTTCTATATCTTCTTTGTCAAGCTACAACCCCTTGGAAGAGGGAAGTTTGCTCACTTTTGCAGGACAAACGAAGGATGGAGGTTGTGAATTCACAAAGGAAATTGAGAAGTCTAGTTCACAAGGGTTTGATATTGAAGAGTATGAAGCTTTAAGGAGAAGCCGCTTACACAAGCTGAGAGAGAAGCTTTATCTGAAAGAGCATGCGCTCGCTGACGAGCCACATGTTTCTACCCTGAGCGGCAGTGGCGATGCAGACTTGAATAAGAATGTTGAGTTTGATGATGATTTCTTTGAGCCTCAAGTGCTGCAAGTTGAGATGCACACCCTGGTTCCATCTATTATTGAGCCACCTACTCTGGAGCTGAAACCTTTGCCACCTAATCTCAAGTATGCCTACTTGATTGAGGATGAGAAGCTGCCGGTGATTATCTCTACTTCTCTTTCTTCTCTTGAGGAAGAGAAGTTACTTGATGTGTTAAGAAGATACAAGGGGGCCATTGGGTGGACTTTAGCTGATCTTCCTGGCATGAGTTCTACCACTTGCATGCACCGGATCTTGCTTACTGACGATGCTAAACCAGTGAGGCAACCACAAAGGAGGCTCAATCCCTTAATTCTTGATGTTGTGAAAAAGGAAGTAGAAAAGCTACTAAGTGCCGGAATCATTTACCCGATAAGCGATAGCGAATGGGTGAGTCCCATACATGTGGTACCCAAGAAGAGTGGGCTGACCGTGGTGAAAAATGACAAAGATGAACTAGTGCCTACGCGGGTTCAGAACTCTTGGAGGGTATGTATAGATTATCGGCGACTGAATGACTCTACAAGAAAAGATCACTTTCCATTACCATTCATTGATCAAATGTTGGAAAGACTAGCAGGCAAATCACACTATTGTTTTCTGGATGGTTTCTCCGGATACTTCCAGGTTCCCATAGCACCAAAGGACCAAGAAAAGACGACCTTTACTTGTCCATTTGGGACCTTCGCATACAGGAGGATGCCTTTCGGTCTGTGCAATGCTCCAGGAACTTTTCAACGTTGTATGATGAGTATTTTCAATGACTTGCTGGAGGATGGCATAGAGGTGTTTATGGATGATTTCTCCCTCTATGGAGACAGTTTTGATGCTTGCTTGGTCAATCTTGAGAAAGCATTGGTTAGATGTGTGGAGAAGGGTTTGGTGCTCAACTATGAGAAATGCCATTTCATGGTGGACAAGGGCATAGTTTTGGGACACTTAGTCTCAAAGGAGGGTATTCAAGTTGACAAAGCTAAGGTTGAGGTAATCTCTTCTCTGCCCTTCCCTACCTGTTTGAAGGAGTTGAGGTCTTTTCTTGGACATGTGGGCTTTTATAGACGATTTATCAAGGGCTTCAGCCACATTGCTGCTCCTTTATCTCATCTACTTCAAAAAGAGGCTGAGTTTGACTTCTCTAGTGCTTGTAAGGAAGCCTTTGTTGAGTTGAAGTCAAGGCTTATTTCTCCTCCTATCTTGGTTGCACCTAATTGGGAGCTACCTTTTGAGCTATCTTGTGATGCTTCTAATGAGGCTTTGGGAGCCATGCTCGGCCAGAGGCATGATTCATTGCCAAGGGTGATTGCTTATGCGTCTAAGACTTTGGATAGAGCTCAAAGGAATTATACAACCACTGAGAAGGAATTATTTGCCATTGTTTTTGGTCTCGACAAGTTCCGGCAATACTTACTTCATTCCAAAGTAATTGTATTCACTGATCATGCAGTTGTTCGATATTTGTTGTCTAAGCCACAAACAAAGCCCAGACTCTTGCGCTGGGTGATGCTGCTACAAGAGTTCGAGGTGGAGATCAAAGATAGGACTGGAAAAGAGAACTTAGTAGCTGATCATTTGAGCCGTTTGCCAATGGATGTGGAAGGTGTTGATGATTCTTCTCTTGTTTGTGATACCTTCCCAGATGCCTTATTATATACTTTGAATGCCAAGAAAGATCCTTGGTATGCTCATCTAGTGAACTACCTTGTTGCCGAAGTCACTTCACCGTCTCTGAACAAACATCAAGTCCAGAAGTTGAAGAGGGATGCTGGTTATTATGTTTGGGATGAGCCGCACTTGTGGAGGATATGTAATGATCAAATAATTAGGAAGTGTGTGCAAGATGATGAAGTCCCATCAATCCTGGAGTTTTGTCATTCGCTAGCTTGTGGAGGACACTTTGGTGCTAAAAAGACTTCGAGGAAGATCTTGGAGGCCGGTTTCTATTGGCCTACCCTGTTTAAGGACGCTTATGAGTATTGCAAGTCTTGTGACAAGTGCCAAAGGTTTGGAAGCTTAGGGAAGAGACAGGAGATGCCTCAAGTGCCGATGTTGTATTGTGATCCTTTTGATGTTTGGGGTATAGACTTCATGGGACCTTTTCCCCCATCCAATGGATACACATATATTCTGCTGGCGGTGGATTACCTATCTAGGTGGGTGGAAGCTGTGCCAACCAGGGCTAATGATGCAAGGGCCGTGTTGAAATTTCTGAAGTCTAATATCTTTTGCCGGTTTGGAGTTCCTAAAGCTTTGGTGAGTGATCAAGGTTCTCATTTTTGTAACAAGCTCATGACTTCATTGCTCAGCCAATTTGGGGTGAATCACAAGGTTTCTACACCTTACCACCCCCAAACCAATGGAGAAGCTGAGGTGAGCAATAGACAAATTAAGAACATCCTTGAGCGTATTGTGAAACCCAACAGGAAGGATTGGAGCTTGAGACTTGAAGAAGCTCTCTGGGCATATAGGACTTCATTTAAGACTCCTATTGGCATGTCTCCTTATCGGCTCATATATGGAAAAGCTTGTCATCTACCAGTTGAGCTACAGCACAAGTCTTATTGGGCAGTTAAATCTTGTATTGAAGATATGGATGCTGCCGCTCAAGAGAGGCAGTTGACTCTGAGTGAGCTTGATGAGCTTAGAAACGAGGCATATGAGAACTCGAGGATCCTGAAAGAGAAGACTAAGGCCATTCATGACAGTGGCATTCTGAGGAAGCAGTTCAAGGAGGGAGATCTTGTCTTGTGCTATAGGGTGAGATTCAAATTCTGTGGAGGCGGTAAGCTTAAAGACAAGTGGCAAGGACCTTATGAAGTGCTCAAGTCTCATGACTTTGGGATGGTTGAGATCAAGAATCTCAAGGATGGCCGTGTGTACAAGGTCAATGGCCACTTGCTCAAATTGTATAAGGAGAATTTCAAGCCTCCCTAAAGGTCGTTTCTTTCCTTTCCTCACTTATTCTTTTATAGCAAACTCTTAAGTGTGGGGGAAGGTGTTAGTATTAGAAAAATTAGGATTGTATTTCTGTGTTTAGGATTTTGTTTAGGTTTGTTTTAGTATGTTGTTTTAGGTTAGAAAATAAAAATCAATCACTATTGCTTGGGGATGTCCATAGGCTTCCGGAAGCTTTCCATTTAGACTTTGCTACTCAGGATCAGATTGAGTTCACCTTGCTTCCGCTAGGGGATGAGTTTTTGCTTTCACTAGTGCCAGTGCATCCGGAAGCAATTTTGCTTCCGGTAGCACTTTTACAGCCGCTAGGGGATAAGACATAAAATCTGAACCAGAGTAACTTCCCACATCCATTTTGCTTCCGGTAGCACTTTTGCTTCCGGATGCTTAGCGGTTTGAGTCTACATCCAGTTAGGATTCCTGAGCGTCAGTGAGTAAAAAAAAAAAATAATATTTTAGGTTGTGTTTAGTGTAGTCTTGTTAATAATACATGCATATGAGCCATTTGTTTGTTGGAACTGCCCTGCCTTTTCTGTTGCTGTCTTGCCTTTAAAGATACATCTTCCTATTTGATTTGATTGGTCCATTGAGGACAATGCATGCTTTAAGTGTGGGGGAGGTGTATTATATGCTTTAAAGTGGTTTAATTCAAAGCTTTCACACTTGATTTTTGGACTTATTTGACATGATTTTTCTTGAAAATTTGACTTGATTATGGCTCTTGAAAGTAAATGGAATTGTCCTCTAGTGTGTAAGTAGAATTTTTGGAATGATTACTTAGGGCATTGCATGGGGCACTTTTAAGGTATAAAGAGGGTGTAAGTTTCTCATTTAACTTTTCTTGAGGAGGAAGTGACTGATTAGAGTAAGCTATAAAAGTGAGAAGCCTCCAACCGAATTGAGTGGGCCAATAGTTACTTGACCTCCTAGAATTTGTCCTAGCTCTTGTTCAAGATCACAATGCATGGCATGATTGAAAATGAAAGGGGCGTTTCTTTCTAATCCCTTATGACCCAAACACTAAGCCAACCAAATATTATCCTTTGATTAACCCCTTTGGGCCATTCACTATTCTTTTCTATCACCTTGACCAATGTGTGAATTAGTGACTATAGCATATGCTTGCATTCATATTAGTGTTGTATTGTTGTATCTAGTGAAAAGCATGCTACATTGTGAGAAATAAAAGATGGCCGAGAGCCACATTGAAAAGAAGAAAAAAAAAGAGATGGCCAAAGGCCAAGGAAAACAAAAAGAAATAAAGGAAAGAAATAAGGCCAAAGGCCTAAGTAAAAAATAGCACAAAGTGCTTGAGTATGCCAAAGGCATAAGAGTGGAAAGGAAAAAAATGAGAGAAGCACAAAGTGCTTGAAAAAAGAGAGAGATGTAGCATGTTTAGTGGAATTGTATTCATTGTATTGCATGCATATGTGGTGATTACTTGTTCATGTCATTGGTCATTGACTACTTTCCATCATTCACTATTCATTATTAGCCTTCCATTCAACCCATAAAGTCCTCTAGATTTGGTTGTGTCATGCATAATAATGGGTGGAGAACTTAGAGCTATTACAAACCTATGGTGATGGTCAAGTGCATTGAGCCAAAGAGTGATCACAAGACCCTAGTTAGGCATTTTTCCTAACTTGAGTGAATGAGTTAAACACTTTATCCGGTGAGGAAAAATCTCAATTGGCACTCCTCCTTGATTCTAGTTGATTGTTAAACTTGCATTCACTTTGTACTCTTAGATTTGGCCATGCGAAGCTCTAGGGAAAGGTTCAAAAAGTCAACTTGTATTCTATGATAATTCCAATTGCCTTCATTATGCTTAATGATTGAGTTAATCTTTTATATGACTTTGCCCGGAGTGCAAAGATTAAGTGTGGGGGATTTGATTGGACTAAATTTCATACCATTAAGCATGTGCATTTGAGGTTAATTAGTGTGGTTTATTTGTTATATTTGATCATTATTGGTATATTTTCATGCACATGCTTATGTGTAAATATTTGAAGAATAATAGCCTTATTGCTTGCATTTTATGGAACCAAGGGTATTTTGGTCACTTTGACTGTGTGATGTGTTTTTCATGTAGGGGGGTCCCAAGTGGGCCCCATACATACCCTTGGTGGAGCTTAGATGGAGATAACTTGGCAAAAAGGAAGGCTAGATGACAAGCACTCAAAGTTACATCCGGAAGCATATTCACATCAGGATGCAAGTTCATATCCGGAAGTGGATTTATATCCGGAAGTGAGCGTGCTGGCGCTGGCGGACAGTCTTGGCATCAGGATGCAAGTTCACATCAGGAAGCAAAGTTACATCCGGAAGTGAACTTGCTGGCGCTGGCGGACGAAGAGTTACATCCGGAGGCTTAATGCTATCAGTCAGCGAGTGCAAGAGTCAGACTGCACAAATGTTCAGAAATGTCAGCTACTTTTCAGAAGTCTTTTGTGCAGAGTTAATTTAAGGCAAAGTCAGCCCTACAGCTTGAAGGTACTTGGGGAGCATCTTTCCAAATGAGGCAAAATTGGCGCCAAGGTCAAATTCAAATCTGGAGGCCTCATTAAGGGCAAAAATGGAAGCACAATCACTTGGAGAAAAAGGAGGAAACTTTAGAAATGCATGGAGATGAGATCTAGTCCACATTCATCCTAACCTTTTACCAAATACCAAAAATACCCTTTGGGCGATAATTCCAAAGTTACTCACCACTATAAAAGCCCAAATGTAACTAACTTTCAAAAAAACTTTTCTCACTCTCACTTTCACTTTCTCTCTCCTCTAACAAACTCTCTCAACTCCATTTTCATCTTCTTCATCTTCGAAACTTCCGCCATGTCCAGAACTCCACAACTACCTTCATCCGCCTTCACCTCCATGTCCGGCTAGATCGCCTAGCCTTCTTCTCCAAGGAAATGTGCTTGTAGAATCAACATTTGGCTTCATATGCTTGTAATTTGCTCTTTTAGATTTCAAGCTATATGTAAATTTTTGCCTATGTATGTCTAGATTTAGGCTTATGTAGGTTAGAGCATCTTGATTTTAGGTGTTCTACTTTATGTTAGTTTGAAATCTCTCTTGATTGTTAAGGACATGAAAACCGAGGCTTAATTCTTGTAGTTTCATACATGTATGTGTGTGCGATTAGCTCCTCTTACATTTGTGGAATGAATTTGTTTCCTAAATGCTAGATCTAGTGTCTAGTGTTGCTTATGGTATGTTCTTGGCTTGAAAGAGCTTAAGGCTTAATTAAATTAGTTAAACTCTTGAAGACTTCTTTGATTAAAGAGATCTCGAGAATTTAGCTAGTTTATATTAAGTGAAACAAGTATATGAAGTCCGATTAAACATAAGCACGGAGTACTTGGAGAAGGAGGTACTTATCATTCATACTTTCACACTTCTAATTCTGTTAGTTGTAGTCTTACTAGTTTTAATTAGTCTTAGATATAAAACCTGCACACAACCTGTTTGATAATTTACTTAACTTGAGATTATTTGACCTAAGCAAGAAATAAAACCAAACTGTGAATTGACCTAGGACTTGCTGCTATCTACTGTAGTTTAATTCTAGTTTTATTTGTTTTAGCTCTTTTTGGACGACGAAAAAGAGTTAAATCAAATTGGCGCCGTTGCCGGTTTGGTTGAATTCTTTATTGTCTTAGGTTTTTAGTTACCTTTTCTTAGTTTTTGTTGTAGGTGATTTTTAGTTGTAGGTTGTGAGAATACTTCTGATTTGTTCTGAACATATCTGTGCTATTTGTTGCTTAATTGGCTGCTCTAGTTAGCCAAACTGTTGTTAGGAAATTGTTCAGAGTTTTGCTGGAAATTGTGTTTGCTGTTCTGGCCTGGATATATTCTGTTTGTACTGGTGGTTTTGTCTTTGACTTTCTGGATTTTGCTGTATATTCTGCTGGTATTGGTGGTGGTCTTCCTGATTTGTTTTGCAGAGACTAATTGCTTGCCTGTTTTGTTCACTTTGCATATAGTTGCACTTAGTGAATTGCATGAACCCTACCACATCACTAGTGCCGTTGGATAGAGAGATTAATAAGACTCTTAGAGAACTTAAGAAAAAGAAAAAGCACGGAAAACAAGCTAGTAAGCAACCTGTAGGATCCACATCAAATCCACAAAATTCATCTGTAGCGTCTAATAACACACTCCTAGACCAGCATTTCATTATGGCGGAAAGGCAAGAGGACCATAGAAAGCGTGAGCGTGAGGCGAGAGATCATGAACATGAGCGTGAGAGACGTGAAAGGCGAGAGCAAGAGGACGAACATCATTTTGAGGGGGGTAGGCAACTACATGATGATGATAGACCGATGAGGGAGTTCACACAGTCATATGCATCATTTGCACCACAAGGTTTTTATGCTAACCCCGCTAACTTCGAGATCAAAGGATCTCTTCTTGCTCATCTGCCTAAGTTTACAGGTTTTCCGCATGAGGATGCTCACACGCACTTGCTAGGCCTCTACCACACCTGCTCCTCCATGAAGCCTCCCAACGCAGACCTGGATGATGTTCTGTTGAGAGTGTTCCAATTCTCTTTAGAAGGCAAAGCCAAGGAGTGGCTCTTGAACCTTCCTACTCATTATGCCACTCTTTCATGGGAGCAATTGAAGAAAGTGTTTTTAGACCGCTATTTTCCAGTCTCAAAGATATCAAAGTTGCGGAAAGACATTACAGGTGTTCAACAATTTGCTCAGGAGACATTCTATGAATATTGGAGCCGGTTCAATACCTTGGTGAACTCGTGTCCCAATCATAACATCTCCAAAGGCAATTTGGTGCAATATTTTTATGATGGCCTGGTACCACAGCTCAAGATGAGTGTTGATGCTGCTTCTAATGGCTCACTTTTCAACTTATCCGCCAATGAAGGATGGAACTTATTTTCAACCATGGCCTCTAATCACCAGAACTTCTATGGACGTGATGCTCTGTATGGTGCTGCGCCAAAGGTTGCCTCAGTGAGTAGTGATGACAAGCTGTACAACTCTATTGAGAGGTTGACTGAGAGCCTCAGTCGGATGGACGGACGCTTTGTAACGCCTACTTCTTGTGTTGATGATTCTATGGCCTTGGTGGCCTCATCCTGTGATCACTGTGGCTCGCCCATGCACCTACCCTCAGACTGCCCATCGCAAGCGGAAGTGGCAGCCATGTATAACAATGCTAGGCTTCAAGCCAAATATGATCCTTACTCTTCCACGTACAATCCGGGATGGAGGGACCACCCGAACTTCAAGTGGGGGGGAGGTTCAAACCAAGCCACAAATTCCAGCTCTTTCCAACCACAGCAACAGCCTAAGTGGGGGGGAGGTAACTACCAAGCTGCTAATGCCTATCCCTCACAACAAGGCTATGGTTCATATCAAGGGAGGCTTAACTCTAATGATCAAAGGTACAGGCCGAATCAACAAGTCAATGTTCCTCCTCCATTTATGAAGAATAATGATCCAGCTCATGCTCCTCCATCTAGTTCTTCGACATCTCAACAAGATACGATGTACCAGATGATGTCAAGTTTAATGGAAAAGTTTGGAGAAGGTCTAAAGAAAGATGTAACTACCTTAGTTTCTCAAATGTTTAATGATAAAGCTGAGCAGGACGCAAAGAAAGGTGGATTGCCGTCTAATGTGGTGATTAATCCACAAAACATTCATTCTATGCACCTAAGAAGTGGACGGAAATATGGTGATGCTTATGAATATGAGGAAGAAGAGGAGGAAAGACAAATACCTTGTGAGGCCGAGAAGAGTATATCAAATGAGAAAGGTTATACTAGCCTTCAAAATAACTTTGTTGATGACCATGTGCATGGAGAGGCTGTACTGAGTCCTCCTCTTGATGAACCACTTGATGAGGCTGAGAGCCTGACTGAGAAGAGTGATGAAGCTGAGACCTCACAAGAGGAGAAGAGGAAGGAGATTGCGGAAGGAAAACGCAAAGTTGGAGAATCTTCTTTGCAAGAACAACCAACTCAACAAAGAGATGAGTCTCCTAAAGGTAAGATTCTTGACCCTAAACATTTACCTTTTCCTAACTCATATGCTTTAGTTAAGAAACAACATGATGATGAGTTAGAAAAGGAAATGCTCAACTTATTCTCTAAGCTTGAAGTGAATGTACCTATGCTTGTATTGTTAAAGCAAATGCCTAAATGTGCCAAGTTTTTAAAAGATCTGTGTACTAACAAGAGAGTTGGTAATGCAAGTAACAAGGTCCAATTAAGGACTAATGTTTCGTCTCTCTTGAAAGGGTATTTGCCCTCAAAGTGCAGAGATCCGGGATCTTTCACCATCCCTTGTCAGATAGGGAAACTTAGCTTTGGGAAAGCACTTCTTGATTTAGGGGCAGCCATTAACGTCATGCCTAAGGCCACCTACTTTGCACTAGGATTGAAAAACCTGAGTGAAACTAGTGTTGTAGTTCAACTGGCTGATAGGTCCATAAAGAAACCCTTTGGCTTTATAGAAGACATTCTAGTGAAGGTTAGGGAACTAGTTTTCCCCGTGGACTTTTATGTACTTGATATGACCAGTGACACTAGTATGGATGATTCTTTGATCCTAGGAAGGCCATTTATGAAAACTGCCAAGATGGTGATAAGTTTAGAAGGAGGATTTGTTACAATGCAAGTGGGGAATCAAATAATAAGGTTTGATGTAGGAGAAGCCATGAGACACCCCCACGAGGACTATTCTCTCCTAGGGCTAAGTGTAGATGATTCATTGATGAATGTGATTTATGACGAGCATGTGAATTCCTTTAAGCTGAACATGTTTGATAAAATTGATGCTCATATGTGCTGTCCTGATTCTTGTGCTAGATTGATTTCTAATACATGCTTGCATGATGTTTTTAATGATTCATCTAGTATAGGAAGTACAGTAACTGAATTCATGGATTCCATGTATGTGAACTATGATTTTGATGATGATTGCACTTCTATATCTTCTTTGTCAAGCTACAACCCCTTGGAAGAGGGAAGTTTGCTCACTTTTGCAGGACAAACGAAGGATGGAGGTTGTGAATTCACAAAGGAAATTGAGAAGTCTAGTTCACAAGGGTTTGATATTGAAGAGTATGAAGCTTTAAGGAGAAGCCGCTTACACAAGCTGAGAGAGAAGCTTTATCTGAAAGAGCATGCGCTCGCTGACGAGCCACATGTTTCTACCCTGAGCGGCAGTGGCGATGCAGACTTGAATAAGAATGTTGAGTTTGATGATGATTTCTTTGAGCCTCAAGTGCTGCAAGTTGAGATGCACACCCTGGTTCCATCTATTATTGAGCCACCTACTCTGGAGCTGAAACCTTTGCCACCTAATCTCAAGTATGCCTACTTGATTGAGGATGAGAAGCTGCCGGTGATTATCTCTACTTCTCTTTCTTCTCTTGAGGAAGAGAAGTTACTTGATGTGTTAAGAAGATACAAGGGGGCCATTGGGTGGACTTTAGCTGATCTTCCTGGCATGAGTTCTACCACTTGCATGCACCGGATCTTGCTTACTGACGATGCTAAACCAGTGAGGCAACCACAAAGGAGGCTCAATCCCTTAATTCTTGATGTTGTGAAAAAGGAAGTAGAAAAGCTACTAAGTGCCGGAATCATTTACCCGATAAGCGATAGCGAATGGGTGAGTCCCATACATGTGGTACCCAAGAAGAGTGGGCTGACCGTGGTGAAAAATGACAAAGATGAACTAGTGCCTACGCGGGTTCAGAACTCTTGGAGGGTATGTATAGATTATCGGCGACTGAATGACTCTACAAGAAAAGATCACTTTCCATTACCATTCATTGATCAAATGTTGGAAAGACTAGCAGGCAAATCACACTATTGTTTTCTGGATGGTTTCTCCGGATACTTCCAGGTTCCCATAGCACCAAAGGACCAAGAAAAGACGACCTTTACTTGTCCATTTGGGACCTTCGCATACAGGAGGATGCCTTTCGGTCTGTGCAATGCTCCAGGAACTTTTCAACGTTGTATGATGAGTATTTTCAATGACTTGCTGGAGGATGGCATAGAGGTGTTTATGGATGATTTCTCCCTCTATGGAGACAGTTTTGATGCTTGCTTGGTCAATCTTGAGAAAGCATTGGTTAGATGTGTGGAGAAGGGTTTGGTGCTCAACTATGAGAAATGCCATTTCATGGTGGACAAGGGCATAGTTTTGGGACACTTAGTCTCAAAGGAGGGTATTCAAGTTGACAAAGCTAAGGTTGAGGTAATCTCTTCTCTGCCCTTCCCTACCTGTTTGAAGGAGTTGAGGTCTTTTCTTGGACATGTGGGCTTTTATAGACGATTTATCAAGGGCTTCAGCCACATTGCTGCTCCTTTATCTCATCTACTTCAAAAAGAGGCTGAGTTTGACTTCTCTAGTGCTTGTAAGGAAGCCTTTGTTGAGTTGAAGTCAAGGCTTATTTCTCCTCCTATCTTGGTTGCACCTAATTGGGAGCTACCTTTTGAGCTATCTTGTGATGCTTCTAATGAGGCTTTGGGAGCCATGCTCGGCCAGAGGCATGATTCATTGCCAAGGGTGATTGCTTATGCGTCTAAGACTTTGGATAGAGCTCAAAGGAATTATACAACCACTGAGAAGGAATTATTTGCCATTGTTTTTGGTCTCGACAAGTTCCGGCAATACTTACTTCATTCCAAAGTAATTGTATTCACTGATCATGCAGTTGTTCGATATTTGTTGTCTAAGCCACAAACAAAGCCCAGACTCTTGCGCTGGGTGATGCTGCTACAAGAGTTCGAGGTGGAGATCAAAGATAGGACTGGAAAAGAGAACTTAGTAGCTGATCATTTGAGCCGTTTGCCAATGGATGTGGAAGGTGTTGATGATTCTTCTCTTGTTTGTGATACCTTCCCAGATGCCTTATTATATACTTTGAATGCCAAGAAAGATCCTTGGTATGCTCATCTAGTGAACTACCTTGTTGCCGAAGTCACTTCACCGTCTCTGAACAAACATCAAGTCCAGAAGTTGAAGAGGGATGCTGGTTATTATGTTTGGGATGAGCCGCACTTGTGGAGGATATGTAATGATCAAATAATTAGGAAGTGTGTGCAAGATGATGAAGTCCCATCAATCCTGGAGTTTTGTCATTCGCTAGCTTGTGGAGGACACTTTGGTGCTAAAAAGACTTCGAGGAAGATCTTGGAGGCCGGTTTCTATTGGCCTACCCTGTTTAAGGACGCTTATGAGTATTGCAAGTCTTGTGACAAGTGCCAAAGGTTTGGAAGCTTAGGGAAGAGACAGGAGATGCCTCAAGTGCCGATGTTGTATTGTGATCCTTTTGATGTTTGGGGTATAGACTTCATGGGACCTTTTCCCCCATCCAATGGATACACATATATTCTGCTGGCGGTGGATTACCTATCTAGGTGGGTGGAAGCTGTGCCAACCAGGGCTAATGATGCAAGGGCCGTGTTGAAATTTCTGAAGTCTAATATCTTTTGCCGGTTTGGAGTTCCTAAAGCTTTGGTGAGTGATCAAGGTTCTCATTTTTGTAACAAGCTCATGACTTCATTGCTCAGCCAATTTGGGGTGAATCACAAGGTTTCTACACCTTACCACCCCCAAACCAATGGAGAAGCTGAGGTGAGCAATAGACAAATTAAGAACATCCTTGAGCGTATTGTGAAACCCAACAGGAAGGATTGGAGCTTGAGACTTGAAGAAGCTCTCTGGGCATATAGGACTTCATTTAAGACTCCTATTGGCATGTCTCCTTATCGGCTCATATATGGAAAAGCTTGTCATCTACCAGTTGAGCTACAGCACAAGTCTTATTGGGCAGTTAAATCTTGTATTGAAGATATGGATGCTGCCGCTCAAGAGAGGCAGTTGACTCTGAGTGAGCTTGATGAGCTTAGAAACGAGGCATATGAGAACTCGAGGATCCTGAAAGAGAAGACTAAGGCCATTCATGACAGTGGCATTCTGAGGAAGCAGTTCAAGGAGGGAGATCTTGTCTTGTGCTATAGAGTGAGATTCAAATTCTGTGGAGGCGGTAAGCTTAAAGACAAGTGGCAAGGACCTTATGAAGTGCTCAAGTCTCATGACTTTGGGATGGTTGAGATCAAGAATCTCAAGGATGGCCGTGTGTACAAGGTCAATGGCCACTTGCTCAAATTGTATAAGGAGAATTTCAAGCCTCCCTAAAGGTCGTTTCTTTCCTTTCCTCACTTATTCTTTTATAGCAAACTCTTAAGTGTGGGGGAAGGTGTTAGTATTAGAAAAATTAGGATTGTATTTCTGTGTTTAGGATTTTGTTTAGGTTTGTTTTAGTATGTTGTTTTAGGTTAGAAAATAAAAATCAATCACTATTGCTTGGGGATGTCCATAGGCTTCCGGAAGCTTTCCATTTAGACTTTGCTACTCAGGATCAGATTGAGTTCACCTTGCTTCCGCTAGGGGATGAGTTTTTGCTTTCACTAGTGCCAGTGCATCCGGAAGCAATTTTGCTTCCGGTAGCACTTTTACAGCCGCTAGGGGATAAGACATAAAATCTGAACCAGAGTAACTTCCCACATCCATTTTGCTTCCGGTAGCACTTTTGCTTCCGGATGCTTAGCGGTTTGAGTCTACATCCAGTTAGGATTCCTGAGAGTCAGTGAGTAAAAAAAAAAAATAATATTTTAGGTTGTGTTTAGTGTAGTCTTGTTAATAATACATGCATATGAGCCATTTGTTTGTTGGAACTGCCCTGCCTTTTCTGTTGCTGTCTTGCCTTTAAAGATACATCTTCCTATTTGATTTGATTGGTCCATTGAGGACAATGCATGCTTTAAGTGTGGGGGAGGTGTATTATATGCTTTAAAGTGGTTTAATTCAAAGCTTTCACACTTGATTTTTGGACTTATTTGACATGATTTTTCTTGAAAATTTGACTTGATTATGGCTCTTGAAAGTAAATGGAATTGTCCTCTAGTGTGTAAGTAGAATTTTTGGAATGATTACTTAGGGCATTGCATGGGGCACTTTTAAGGTATAAAGAGGGTGTAAGTTTCTCATTTAACTTTTCTTGAGGAGGAAGTGACTGATTAGAGTAAGCTATAAAAGTGAGAAGCCTCCAACCGAATTGAGTGGGCCAATAGTTACTTGACCTCCTAGAATTTGTCCTAGCTCTTGTTCAAGATCACAATGCATGGCATGATTGAAAATGAAAGGGGCGTTTCTTTCTAATCCCTTATGACCCAAACACTAAGCCAACCAAATATTATCCTTTGATTAACCCCTTTGGGCCATTCACTATTCTTTTCTATCACCTTGACCAATGTGTGAATTAGTGACTATAGCATATGCTTGCATTCATATTAGTGTTGTATTGTTGTATCTAGTGAAAAGCATGCTACATTGTGAGAAATAAAAGATGGCCGAGAGCCACATTGAAAAGAAGAAAAAAAAAGAGATGGCCAAAGGCCAAGGAAAACAAAAAGAAATAAAGGAAAGAAATAAGGCCAAAGGCCTAAGTAAAAAATAGCACAAAGTGCTTGAGTATGCCAAAGGCATAAGAGTGGAAAGGAAAAAAATGAGAGAAGCACAAAGTGCTTGAAAAAAGAGAGAGATGTAGCATGTTTAGTGGAATTGTATTCATTGTATTGCATGCATATGTGGTGATTACTTGTTCATGTCATTGGTCATTGACTACTTTCCATCATTCACTATTCATTATTAGCCTTCCATTCAACCCATAAAGTCCTCTAGATTTGGTTGTGTCATGCATAATAATGGGTGGAGAACTTAGAGCTATTACAAACCTATGGTGATGGTCAAGTGCATTGAGCCAAAGAGTGATCACAAGACCCTAGTTAGGCATTTTTCCTAACTTGAGTGAATGAGTTAAACACTTTATCCGGTGAGGAAAAATCTCAATTGGCACTCCTCCTTGATTCTAGTTGATTGTTAAACTTGCATTCACTTTGTACTCTTAGATTTGGCCATGCGAAGCTCTAGGGAAAGGTTCAAAAAGTCAACTTGTATTCTATGATAATTCCAATTGCCTTCATTATGCTTAATGATTGAGTTAATCTTTTATATGACTTTGCCCGGAGTGCAAAGATTAAGTGTGGGGGATTTGATTGGACTAAATTTCATACCATTAAGCATGTGCATTTGAGGTTAATTAGTGTGGTTTATTTGTTATATTTGATCATTATTGGTATATTTTCATGCACATGCTTATGTGTAAATATTTGAAGAATAATAGCCTTATTGCTTGCATTTTATGGAACCAAGGGTATTTTGGTCACTTTGACTGTGTGATGTGTTTTTCATGTAGGGGGGTCCCAAGTGGGCCCCATACATACCCTTGGTGGAGCTTAGATGGAGATAACTTGGCAAAAAGGAAGGCTAGATGACAAGCACTCAAAGTTACATCCGGAAGCATATTCACATCAGGATGCAAGTTCATATCCGGAAGTGGATTTATATCCGGAAGTGAGCGTGCTGGCGCTGGCGGACAGTCTTGGCATCAGGATGCAAGTTCACATCAGGAAGCAAAGTTACATCCGGAAGTGAACTTGCTGGCGCTGGCGGACGAAGAGTTACATCCGGAGGCTTAATGCTATCAGTCAGCGAGTGCAAGAGTCAGACTGCACAAATGTTCAGAAATGTCAGCTACTTTTCAGAAGTCTTTTGTGCAGAGTTAATTTAAGGCAAAGTCAGCCCTACAGCTTGAAGGTACTTGGGGAGCATCTTTCCAAATGAGGCAAAATTGGCGCCAAGGTCAAATTCAAATCTGGAGGCCTCATTAAGGGCAAAAATGGAAGCACAATCACTTGGAGAAAAAGGAGGAAACTTTAGAAATGCATGGAGATGAGATCTAGTCCACATTCATCCTAACCTTTTACCAAATACCAAAAATACCCTTTGGGCGATAATTCCAAAGTTACTCACCACTATAAAAGCCCAAATGTAACTAACTTTCAAAAAAACTTTTCTCACTCTCACTTTCACTTTCTCTCTCCTCTAACAAACTCTCTCAACTCCATTTTCATCTTCTTCATCTTCGAAACTTCCGCCATGTCCAGAACTCCACAACTACCTTCATCCGCCTTCACCTCCATGTCCGGCTAGATCGCCTAGCCTTCTTCTCCAAGGAAATGTGCTTGTAGAATCAACATTTGGCTTCATATGCTTGTAATTTGCTCTTTTAGATTTCAAGCTATATGTAAATTTTTGCCTATGTATGTCTAGATTTAGGCTTATGTAGGTTAGAGCATCTTGATTTTAGGTGTTCTACTTTATGTTAGTTTGAAATCTCTCTTGATTGTTAAGGACATGAAAACCGAGGCTTAATTCTTGTAGTTTCATACATGTATGTGTGTGCGATTAGCTCCTCTTACATTTGTGGAATGAATTTGTTTCCTAAATGCTAGATCTAGTGTCTAGTGTTGCTTATGGTATGTTCTTGGCTTGAAAGAGCTTAAGGCTTAATTAAATTAGTTAAACTCTTGAAGACTTCTTTGATTAAAGAGATCTCGAGAATTTAGCTAGTTTATATTAAGTGAAACAAGTATATGAAGTCCGATTAAACATAAGCACGGAGTACTTGGAGAAGGAGGTACTTATCATTCATACTTTCACACTTCTAATTCTGTTAGTTGTAGTCTTACTAGTTTTAATTAGTCTTAGATATAAAACCTGCACACAACCTGTTTGATAATTTACTTAACTTGAGATTATTTGACCTAAGCAAGAAATAAAACCAAACTGTGAATTGACCTAGGACTTGCTGCTATCTACTGTAGTTTAATTCTAGTTTTATTTGTTTTAGCTCTTTTTGGACGACGAAAAAGAGTTAAATCAGTCAGAGGAGGCACAACTTCTCATGGAGAAAGATGAAACGTTTTTGTGAAGTGACGTGTCTTCTCCCAGACACTGGCGCTCCCTGGTTGCTTTTGAGTCATCACCCAGCGCCAGCAAAAGAGCATCCGGAAGTGGTTGTGCTTCCGGTTGGGCTTAACTTAAGATTTAACATTGTGGGGGACCTGCGAAACTAAAGATTGGCACTTCGAAGCCTAAGTTAGCATAGTTGGTAGGTTTTAACAATTAAGCACAGATGTTCTCTGAAGATTAAACTTCATTTCGACATTCCCAAATTTTCTTTTATAAGAATAAATTGATCAACCCTCAGAGGTTGTTTGGTGGCTATGTTTGTAGTTGAGAGACCATTCTTGCACATGCTTCCGGAAGTGGATTCGCTTCCAGATGTGAAGGACTTGAGATCTAAATATTGATAGTTCTTATGGCCTTTTACTAGGGGACCTGCAAGTGCTAGCGGAAGCATATGTGCTTCCGGATAATCAGTGGAAAAACTTAAGATTTAACATTAGTGTACATGCTGAAGACTCTCCAAGTCACAAGCTATGTTAATCAGTTCAATATCATAATCTTAAGAGAATGTGCTTGCTGGTTGGTTTGGTAAAACAGGAGTATTAAAGTGAAAACAGATTTTGGAAATTTAGTTCACAATTTCACATGGTTTCACTATCAAGTCATGAACTTTACTCATACTCTTTTGGATAAATACCAATGTGATAGTTCAGCGAGTATCGAATAGATTGCATATTTTCAGAGTTTCATAAACAAGTATAGTTCGATAAATATGCCTTAAGAATGTTCATGAGGGCATGTGAATTGTCAACACAATGAGGTTCTAAACACTTTAATGTCCATAATCAAGTTTCCAAAACACCCAAATTCTCAGCATATGATCACAAGAATAATTTTCAAATCTCAGCTCAAGTTCTTTCAAATATGCTTAATATGATCTCGTTATTCTTAGGGTTTCAACAAGCTTTGAACTTAGTTCAGATTGTACTAGGCTTGTAATAGTGTGCCAGGATATAAGGCTTTCAGTGGGTAGAGATTCTTAATAGTTCTTTCCAGCCTAGTTATCTACACTCACTTAGGCTTCTATCCTATTGGCATTTGCCCTTGGATTAGATCTTGCAGAAGCTAATTCAAGGCATTTCCTAAGATTCCTAATGTATGTCTGACAAGAGAAACTATCCATTAAAATGCACAACAGAATGAGTAATGGAAAGAAATGCTCATATAAGATTGGCGAGATTTCCTTAAGATTGAATTCAGAACAGTCATTTCTTCTCATCTTGATAAGGAGCATACTCGTTGATGTTCTCTCTTGTACATCCACATCGTTCAAGCTTTCATAATCTGTCAACATACTTAACAACAGGCTTGAACTGAGATCATTAGTAGATGGAGACTTAAGATGTGATTAAAAAATTATTGCTCGAGTTCACAGCCAGTCAGTTTATCAGTAAGAAAATTCAGGAACAGTTTGTAAACATAAGATTCTAGTTGATGACTAATAAGAGTCCATATTATGATAGACAGTCAAGATATCTTATGATTCATCAGTAGCACAGGCTATCCTTGATTTGAAAGTTTGCATTTCAAAAATCTTTCAAAAAGTCAGTATGAATGCATAAACTATTTTCTTTTGTGAATGGTGCCTTTTCAAAAGGAAATGATTTGATATGCACAAATATTATAAACCCCAAAAAATGGATTTAAAATGATTTGACCATTTTCAAAAAAAAAATAAGATTATCACAGGTTAAAAGTCATATCAATATCACATAAGTAGAGGAGAGGGTAAGAGTGTCAAGGGAAAAAGCAACGATGTTGAATGCTGAACCAAAGGACTGAGCCAAGTAAAGAGTGAAGGAGAAATCATCATCACCCACCAAAAGTATTCGGTGATGAGAGGAAAAATGTTTCACCCATTTTTCTTCACCATCATCATCCTTGTCATAGAAAACCAAAAAGAATATCAAGAGAGAAGTCTTCCATTGATTGATTTAGTATGACTGAACATCATTTGTATTGTAATGAATGTCAATTCTCTCTTTCCCTCCTTTTTGCTTTTTTGGTCATTAAGCTCTAACTCTAGACCCCTAGTATGTTATTCAAGTGAGAAATGAACAGACTTGCACAGTCAACGACTTTTGTGCATTAGGAAGCAGGCATGAAGGACTGCTCGACAAATTGCTCAGCTGAAGTACAGTCTTGAGTCTTGCTGTTGCTTCCGATCTTCTTTCCTACAAGATATCAAATAATCCCCTTTTCCCTTTTTTTTCAGTATCCAGACTTGGATCTGACTGGTTAGTTTGTAGAAAGTATGTGATTCACATGCACCTAAGGATTATTCACTGTGAATATGGCATTGCGAATCAATCATGACTATATGCACAAGAATATAGATATATATATATATATGTTTTTGATCATGACAGCATGTAGACTATGAACATTGTGAGAAACTTTCTTATAAGGAATATAATGTCCATATACATAATGCTTGATGTAAAATCTCAATAATTCCATCTAACATTTGCATAGGAGATTTTACTATTGCATGCTTCAACCCTAAGTGATCCCTTGCTTACCCAAAGAGATCTTCTATACTTATCCTTGGCCTGAAGCACTTTCTTATGAGAGACAGAATTCATAGGCTTTTTCCATGTTGGTCGAGAAATCCTCTCTCTCTTGTTCTTCTCAGGATAGTTGAGTGGAACTCTGTGATAACTCATCCTTGAGACAGAACCTATGTTCCTTGTGGTAGTGCACTGCTCCTTATGATTGGACCAGGTGGATGCAGCAGTGACATAACCACGAGTTCTCTTCTTTGGGGCAAGTGGAACTCTTGATCTTTCCTGCACAAGTAAGGTACTAGAAGGAAGTTTTGGTACCCATTTGTACTTGGGTCCTACATGATTAGCACTGGACCTTACTTGTCCTTTAGGGATCCATACAAATTTATTTCTCACATGTAAACTTCTTCTAAGACTGCATGTGTGAGAAATATGACCTGATCTACCACAATAATGACAGATAGTAGAATGATATTCAGAATGGGATTTCCTATCATTATCTTGTTGGTCAATTTTGTTTTCAAAGACTCTCTGTTCTTTTAAATCAACTTTTGAAGTCTCAGAACCTTTTGAAAACTTTTCTTGTTCCTTCAATAGGGGTTCACAATTGGAACAATGTTCGGAACATGTTGGAGCTTCCGCTCCAGGTAGGAAACTAGCTATCGGCAGCGATAGCTGCTCTATGGATGTAACATTGGAAACTTTGGATGTAGAAGAAATAATGAGTTCCTCTAGTTTCCTGTTCTTTTTCCTTAAGCCTAGAACTTCTTTTGCAAGTTTACAGAATTCAATATGTAACTCATTATAAGTGTCTTGCAATTCAGAAGGTTCAAGTTTAGGTACCTCATTTTCTTCAGTTTCTGAATCTTCTAGGCAGAGATTGACACTCTCTTTACTGGTGCTAGCTTCCTCAATATCAGCTTCCTGTAGCTCACCGTCAATTGATCCACAAGGGGCACGAGATGAGCTTTGGACAGCTTTACTTTCAAGAGAGTGGTTAGAGGCATACATAGCATACATAGCATCAAGAGTGTTCCAAATATCTCTAGCAGACAGAATATGTCCGTTTGAATATGGCCGTTAATCCCATGTTACCGTTGAGAGGTACATCTTCATTAATGCTTAGCAGGGTTGACTTGCTTTATCTCTGAAAAGTAGCTCTGACAACTCTGTTCTGACAAAAGCATTCTGACCTCTGAGTATGTGACGTTGACTCTTGTACTCTTGCTGACGGATGATCATCGTTCATCCGGAAGCGGCAATCTTGCTCTGCAAGTGTTAGTCTCTGAATCCTAGTGCCAAGAGTATTTGCATCCGGAAGTAAAACTAAGTTCTGCACATACTTGTTAGTCCAACAGAGTAGTATATATAATCAAGTGCAGTAAGAACTATACATGCTGTGGGAAGCTTGTTTGCTATGGGAAGCAATCTTACTTAGGCTATGTTCTGACTTAGTATTTTGTCTACTCATGCTATGGGATGTGTACTATAACAGCACATAATCCCATGCAGTGGGAGTTCAATTGTCTAAGGAAGCTCTCTTACTTCCGGAAGCAATTCCACATCCGGAAGCACTCCTACTGGACGTTGAGTTAAGGCTTAGTGTTATACTCACTGACGCTCGGTGTTACCAAACCCAACAGGCAGCGCTAGTCATTAAGCATTCGGAAGCAAATCCACATCCGGTTGCATCCTAACTTAGTCTCAAGGATTTTATACACCTAATGTTCCTAGACTGAGTTATGACTTAGTGTATTACTTGCTTCCGCTGGGGGATGAGTTGTTCATCCGCGAGCGCTAGTCCTAGTCCATCCGGAAGTAAATCCACATCCGGTTGTACTCTTACTTGTGGTTCCATTTTAACCTAATTTTGTCTAAGTGTTTACCTTGTTCTTTCATATTTTAGTCTTCATCAAAACTTAAGATTCTAACAAAATAGTCTTACACCCCAATTTATCCTTGTCGTTGGAGAATCACTTGTTCATAGTTTTTCTTATTTTTTTTTATATTGTTACACTTCACTCTCAACATTTGGATCACTCAAATTGAGTAAGAGTGCGATAATCTCTACTTGACCGGGTTTTGGAACCAAATCCTCGTGGGAACGATACTCTACTTATCACTTTATTACTTGGCGCGACCCGTGCACTTGCGGTGCAAACATACGTCTTCTTCATTAGGGAGTGTTCTATCCTCTATAATATTGAACCAAAACAGATTAAAGTTTGGTTTCAAAATTGCAGGTAAAGAAAAGCAACTCAAACAGTGTATTTATTTGTGTGTGTTGCTTGCTTTGGGTGTTCATTTTAAAAGCTTTACTTTTTTATGTGTTTTTTATGATGCATCTTTTTTATAACTAGCTTACTTTTTATGTGTTCATTACCAAGCAATACAGTTTGTTCGTTTGTGTCAAGCATTTTGACTAGCTTTCAAACACACATGCGTTTAATTTGTATTGTTACAAGACATTGGTTCTATTAGGTCATTTTGGTAATAGATTCTACAATGCTTAATCAAAATATGCCCATTTATAGAAGAAGCCTATTTTCTTGGGCCCCTCCTGTTCTCAAAGTTATGGAAAATCCCTTCATCATCCCACTTGCAGCTCTAAGGAGAGAATAAAAATAAATTTGTGGTATTATTTTTTATTATGAAATGTCTTAGCTATGTTCTACAACATGGGTATCATAGCTTGACAGTAAATTTGTGGTATCACAGAGTAGTGTAGTGACGGCAGAAGACAGACAGTTCCATGACGGATACTTTTTTCCTTAGGCATATCAGTTAGCACTATTCATAAATAAGAGTTGTTTTCTTTTGTTTGAGTATGTTTTTTGGTTGTACATTTTATTGTAGGCTGGATCAAATGATCGCATGCAAGTGATCACCCTCCTACTTCTATAGATCTGGACAAGTCATTATTGACATATTCATAAATAATAGTGCTCTCATATTAAAATAATATGCTCCTTCAATTCTAGAAAAAAATATCCCTTGTCTTTCCAGATTGGATCATAATAGAGCATTAGGGCAAATCTCTGAGAGGCTAAATGTTCATGTTGGTGATGTAAAGAATGTGACTATTTGGGGAAATCACTCTTTAACTCAATATCCAGATGTCAACCATGGTATTTTCAACACCGATAGTGGCATCAAGTCAGTCAGGCAAGCAGTGGGTGATGATAACTGGTATGTAGTATGTACATGTTTCTAATCCTTTTACCTTTTTGTGTGATTCTACACTATGAATTACTTTTGTTCATCTATCTTGTAGACAAAATAGATAATATTAATATAGGAACTTAGTAATAATTTGTAGGCGTGTTAAATAGATTCTAATTAAAACCAATGTGAACATTTTATCACTCCTATGTTTAGAACATTGTATAGTTTCAGATAGTTAGAATGACATGATAGTTAGAATGACATGTTTGGGTATTGTACAATAAGAAATAATGAACCTTTACACAATCCTCTTTTTATATATACTCTCTCCTCTCCTCTGTATGGTTCTTAAATATAAGACTACTTTTATATATACTTTGAATTTTGAATTGTATTTTTTGTTATTCTCCATTTTTTTCTGTAACGGTTATTATTTTGAATTTTGAATTGTATTTATTGTTACTCTACAACAACAACAACAACAACAACAACAACAAAACCTTATCCCAACTAAGTGGGGTCGGCTACATGGATCACACGACGTCATTGTGCTCAATCAATAGTCATACTTGAAGGTAATCCTTTCATCAAAAGATCTCATTGAATAACTTCGTTAAGAGTTCTCTTTGGTCTTCCTCTCCTTCTTTTGTAGTGATTCCATACCATTTAATCAATTATTCTTAATGTTCATCCATTTCTCTTCTTTGAACCTTTTGTTTCTTTATATGCCTTCTCCCATGATAGTGTGATAGCCCTTGTTAAGTACCAAGCAATGACCTATTGTTATAAACAATGCGTGTGTTCATGCTCAATAGATTCGACATATTTTTACGTTGGCTGCCGAAGCCTAATACAACCCTACTCTTTTATCCGAGCTTGGGACCGGCTATAAATATAGGCGGTGTATTCCGTGGACATACAGTCACACGAGGGTAAATAACCAAGCGAGACACGAAGTCACGAAACAAAATAAATAAATAAATAAACAAAAAGAAGTAACTGTTCCTAAAAAAGACAAAAATATGTGGGAGTGAGCAACAGATATATATAAAGAAGCAACAGAATAGAAAAAAATAAAAATAAATAATAAAATAAAAATAAAATAAAATAATAGAAATAAAAACAAAACAAATGCAACGATTATATTTATATTTGGGGAGGGGTGTTGGTGAATATGAGACAAATAATTGAGAATAAAAAGGAAAAAAGAACTTGAGCAGTGAAAGTAATCACACATGCAACGGAAGCAAGAAACTCTTCTTGTTATTCATACGTGAAAATTGTATTTATTGTTACTCTATTCATATTTTTTCTAACGATTATTATTTAGAATTTTGAATAATATTTCTTGTTGCTCTCTCAATTTTTTTCTAATGGTTATTATTTTGAATTTTGAATTGTATTTCTTGTTACTCTCTTCATTTTTTGTATTGATAAAAAAACGATTAGTTTATATAAACTACTATATTATATTAATTATATTAAAGGGTAAAGGTGCAATAATGGGTCCAAACAATTACGCCAGGAGCACATAGGGGCAAGAAGTATTTTCGGGTTCAATTCTGGGTTTGAAGAATAAATATTGGTGCAATATAGGGTACACCGTTAATGTTGACCGACGTTGACCATTAAATGCTGACGTGGTGGGGAAAATAAGATTTTTTGCTGACGTGGCATGCTTATGTGGCAATATTTTTCTGAGTGTGTGGGGCCCACATAATTTAAATTAATAAAAAAAATTAAAAAAAACACCCCCACCCTCCCCCCTACCCCCCCACTTCTTCTTCTTCCTCTTCCTTGACGCCCCTCACCCCATCCCAACCACCACCACAACCCAATCCACACCCGCTCCGGCCGCCACCACACCCCCACCACATCCAGTCTTCCTCACTCCTCACACCACCATCGCCCTCCCCTCCATTCCCACACCACCTCGCCCTCGCCCTCCCCCTCCCTCCCTCCCTCCATGGCCAACCACGGGTCTGTCACACCTAACCGTCCCTCCTCACCGTCTTCCACCGCCACCTCTACCGCCTCAGTTCATCGCTCACCTTCACTGAACCCGCTTCGCCGTACCCCTCACTGGTCCACCACCACCGTTCCTCCACCGCGCCACCAACTAAAAACCCCAACCCACGGCTTCTTCGACCTCAGCCTCGGTTCACCGTCGCCAACCGAAGCTTCTCCACCACCTCCAAATCACCACCGCTGGCCACACACCTACGACGTTGTCGCTGCAACCGAAGAAAGTTATTGTTCAATTAAGACTATATAAGATGGAACACTATAATAGGATACAGAGTCTTTAGTAGGCCGTTTGAACGCCTACCTTGGTGTTTATAAAGTTCTTCCTTCAGCATACAAGATAGTATAAGGTGGGTGTGAAGCAATAATGTAGACAGAGCAAAAGTTTTTTTAGTAAGTACTAGAAGCAGCTGACTAAGAAACTACAAAGCCATACGGGTAACAAGGAAAATAGAATAATAAGACATGAGGAACATGACCCCGCTACAAACGCAATAAATATGACCAATTAAATTTAGCCAACATACTTGTCGGGTTATAAAAAACTCACCCAAACATGCTCTATCAACATTCATTTGTCGAAACCTAAAAATAAAGCGATCGCTTAAAATTTATAACTGAACAAATATAGTCAATCCACGTACAATTATTTTAATGCATGTATAAATGTTTCAATCACGCGAGAATAATGAATATGGTTTTGCAAAAACTGCTCAGACATAAAAAAATACATTAATGTTTATGTGCAGCCAACCAACTAAATATTAAATATGAGACCCTCCATTCATTAACAATCTAAATGTCCTCATCTACTCTCCATAACAACAATCGTCCTTCCGGTATCCAAACGTCGTCCCAAATTAAATTCATCAACATACAAATACAATCATACAACCAATAACGAACAAAGAAAAAACTCATACCACAGAGTAACCAAAACTGACTCCAAATTATATTGAGAACAGGACACTAATATTACACGTGAAGGACAAAGCTATTTAGTTTTTGTGAACCATTTAATGACAACATTAAACTAGCAGGACCATGAAACAAGTGGGAAAAAACTTTGACAATGTATTTTGCAAAAAGCCCAACTATCAACAAACAAATCACCCATATTCATATCAATGTGTGGATCACCGTTTATTGACAAATTTGCCTATTCCGCCTTGTTTATTCACGATGCTTTATGGATGACTTAAGAATACAAACAGAATACTTCATCTTTGCACGGTCGACCTTGATTGGGCAATAGAAAGACCAGGACTCACAGGTCAATACATTTTTATACTTCGCATAATCTAAAGCAGCTAATCCACGACACAACTGAGAAAAAAGCTTACCCATCATATACTACAGTAAGAATCCAATATGATTTCTATCACGCCATGTCCTTGTTCACACACACATTCACTATCTTTTAAAAGTAGGTGTCCCACACTGATTCCTTTTACCCTAATCATACAAACTACGCTAAAGACACACATACATATAATTAGGTCATAGCTTGTTCGTGTCGAAGCCAGTAATCTTAGCTTGCTGAAATGATGAGGATTATCATTTAACAGTCTTCCCCAACTTTCTTACTCTAACTGGTCTGAACTAACGTACCTATTATATTACAACATGATCCACTTACAAAATACACCAAATCTGAGACAAACGAGTCGCTTTGGGAAATGGAAACAATCAATGAAAAACACAAAATAACACAACAAATACATTTATGAATAGGCAAAAAGATTTATTACAACCAACCAATAAACTTAATCATTGTCAAACATATTGCTACAACTACATGCTTGATATAATGTATTTTAAGGAGTTAAACTGGTGAAAGGATAAATGGCGCTTTTCAGCCCACAAACAAAGAAACATTGTCTTCTTGTAGCAACATGAAGGCCGCGGTGCTAATACATATAGAACTCCTATCCAAAAATCAAATGACACTACTAATATTTTGGTTCCAATGAGAAAATGTCAACAAACAAAAATCACATTTGAAAAATATTAAAACATCAGCAAATTAACTAAATCCATATTGTATATTACCTTTGACAAAACCTATATTTCACATGCCACCACGTAAAATGAGTCATCAAGAAAAAGCAAAAGTAAAAGGCATCTGCACAAACATCCCAGCAACTTAAATGAAGGAAGGTTAAATGGGATATAATGCCTATGACAGACTTGTTCAAGTCTGAACAACATATAATAGTACGTTAAGTGAGTATGTGTAAGAAAACATTTTATAGAAAGAAAATCACGAATAAGATCCTAAACTGGAAAACAATAAATTGTCGGTGAATAATACGTATATATTGACCAGATAGTATACAAAATCAACGGGTACATCCTTTAAGACAGCTCCACCAAAATGTAGTCCTTCATTCATACACATATTCATCAAAATAGGCATCAAAGGGAGTTGAATCATTGCTATAGTCTACCAACAAAGTGTACAAAGGACGAAGTGATAGAGTTGTAATATTACTAAGAAGTTAAGTTCAAAACTTATCCCCCTTATTTAATTGCCCCGGTTAGGTTATCACAAAATCAGTAAATAGTCATCA
Source organism: Mimosa pudica (assembly GCA_029929735.1). Taxonomy (NCBI): domain Eukaryota; kingdom Viridiplantae; phylum Streptophyta; class Magnoliopsida; order Fabales; family Fabaceae; genus Mimosa; species Mimosa pudica. The sequence goes on along the minus strand of JAKELP010000039.1, from coordinate 817,744 downwards.
ATATATAAGTACTTAATGTCAATTAAGATAAAGGCTCAACACACAAATCGGTTAATAGAATATTTAGTATGGCCTAACTTCAAAGGAGATACATGCAAAGGAAATTTATTCTGGAAGGAAAGGAACATTGACACAACTCATCAAACTCTATCATATAACTGCTTGGGGAGCATGAAATAAACCATAAAAGGGAAACTTAGCAAGGAGGGGGGAATAAATTTTTTAATGGAATACTTGGAGATTAAGATAAAAGTACAAATAAAGAAGAAGAAAAAGTAAATTCCTGTACGGAACGCATTTATGATTGTGTCCTTTGTGGACTATAAAAGGACAAGGTTGGTTATAGAAATTAGATTTCTTACCTACCACCAAGACTTTGAATTATTATCTACCTAAACCCTATTATACCAACTCCATAAATCTTCTCCACTCATTTATTATAAACAGGCATGGCCATTAGAAACGGGGAAATAATTGAAAAAGTAATGAGGTTCGTACCTTCTTGGAATGATATGGACACCAGTAATGTTCACTACAAAAAAACCTTCAATTACCCACGGAATTACTGACGGAAAAAAGTTTCGTCGATAATTCCGTCAAAGACATATATTTTTCCAACGGAACACCAACGAAAATTCCGTCAGTAATTTTTTTGACGGATTTTCCGTCAATATTCTGTTAGTACATATGTGATCTATTTTTTATGGCTAAAATATACTTTTAGTCTCTTATGTTTTATCAAATTTAAATTTAGTTCTTTATGTTTGGAAAATTGTAACATCCTAAAAATTTAATACAGGATTAAAGAGTGTTTTGAGGAATGATAAGTGGCTCAATTAGGAATTTTGGGGAATTTTTAGGAATTTTTGGGGATATTTGGAAATTTTGAGTAATTAATATGCATATAACTAATTAAGAAATGAAGAGTTTGAAATATGAGGGAATGGTAAAGCTAAAAATATTTTGAAAGTTAAGGAGATTTGAGGCTAGTTTAAGTGGTTTTAAATCAAAAAGAGTACACTATGGCAAGCTTGGGCTACAAATTATCTTAAACCACCTTATTTCTCCTCAACCAAACGCGCCCTCCCTCCTTCCTTAACAACAAATCCGACTCCCTCCTTCCTCAGAAAACGCGACGGACCCCCCCCTTCACCATTTTCTCCATTTTCTTCTTCCTCACACCTCACCTTTCGGCCACTCCTTCACCAAAAAGCTTCCTCATTTCGGTTCATCTCTCTCTTTTCTCCATAGAGGCGTGAAGTTGGAGTCCGATCCGTGTGGGTGTGTGTGTGTCCGTCGCGTGTTCTCTCTCTCCGGCGGCGGGCGGCTAATTTTCCGGCGAAGGGGAGTTGTGTTGAAGGTAGGAGATAGTTCTTTGGTTCTTTCGTGATTCTTCATAACTCTGTGAAGCACGAACTCGATCCGCAACTCCTGAGGCTTATCCGGCGGCGGCCTTGACTTTTCCGGCGACTTTAGGCGGCGGCCGGAGGCAGTGAGGCTTCCTTTCTCATGTTGTGAACTCCGTAAGCTTTCTTACCACTTTGTGATGTTAGTTTTTGATTAAAGTTCTCTCTTTTAAAGTTAGGGTTTTGAATGTATTGGGATTTTTAGAATTTTAATGTTTAAAAACTGAAATTAGGATATTGATTTTGGGAATTCTTGGGAGAAATTGGAATTTTTGGAAGAAGTGAAGCAATTGGGAATTTTCGGAGTTGGTAGTGGTTCTTTGAAGTTGGGTTTTACACATACTCAATGCCATGGGGCTTTAAACAAGAATTTATGAATGTTGAACTACTTAAATGGAGATGTTTGGAAAGTAATTAAGTTTTTGGTAGTTAGAAATTATTTTGGGAATTTTATGAACATTTTTGGACTCTTTGATGTTGGGATTTGTTAATGAGTGATGTTTTGATTTAATTGGTGGGAGGATAATAGTTGTTGAAGTTATTTAATAATTTGGAATGTTGAAACTGTTGGAAATTAAGTGGTTTTTATTTATGCTAGTTGGAGTTGTTTTAGGATAAAGGGTTGATAATCTTTGTGGGATTGGTGTTTGGGAAGAAGTTGGTGATTGAAGTGTTGAATGGAAGGAGTTGTTGGGGGTTTAAGAGGTTATCTAGTTTATGGTGAAATGATAGATGTTATGAAGGTTATTTTAGGATGTTGAAATGTTGAGTTTGATTGGATTAGTGCTTTGGAGAAAGGTTGGTAATCAAAGAGTTAGATTAAGAGGAAATTGATTAGGTAAAGGTAAGTATGGACTGTGGCTAAGGTTGTGAAGTTAGGAAATTACTTTGAGTTGTAAATTTTGATATGAATGAGGTGGTGTTGGTGGTGTTTAGATATTTGGTTAGTGTTGCCATGTACAATGAGAAATGGTAAAAAGTTGAATGTTTTCGGAATATAATCAAAGGGGTAAGAGAAAAAGAAAGGTATGAGGATAGAATTTGAGTAATGAGTATTCCTTGAAGATTTTGGCAAGTTGTTTTGAAATTGTTAGCCTTTAAAGTGCTTTAAAGTTGGAATTTGTAAATGTGAAAGGTTATGACAATGAAATTGGTGGATTGGTAATACTTATGAAAGGGTTACGAAAATATTGAAATAGGTAAATGTGTGTTTGGAAAGGAGTGTGGTTATTAAAGTTATTGAAGGAAGGGAAATATGTTATAATATAGAATGTGAGAAGTGTGAAGGAAGTTGTGTGAGATTGAGACCTCCTTAGTGTCAAATTGATATTAATAAGCGTAGTTTGATAGGTTTTGGAAGTGTGTGACGATTTTTGACAAGAAATTGTAAAGTTTAATACTGTAGAATTTAAAATTGGTTAGGGGAATTATAGAGGTTTAAAGGATATAGTTTATTTCTGATATTGGAAGTAATTATTATTTCAATAATTGTTTAGGATTAGTTTGGATTGGTGGTCAAAGTCATTGATCTTGTGTCTTGACCATCAACAGCTCATGGTGCGATTGTAGTCGGCAAAACTTCGGGTGGAGCTCGCAGAAGGCAATGACTAAGGATATATATATAGTGCTGTTTTGGAGCTTGAACAGGTAATCACGCTTAACTGACTGTGATACTGAGGGTGACGGTAGTTGAGGATTTCTAAAATCCTCTTCTACTCATATATATATATATATATATATATATATATATATATATATATATATATATATAAAAGAAATGTGTTCTGATTATTTTATGTTTAAACGTGGGCTATAGGGTACCTTTCTAAATACACTGTACTTTATATATATACATATTCATATATAAATCTTTTGTATGTTGCATGACACTGATTATTAGTACCGTCGGCCGATGTAACCATCGATTCGTGCAAATCGATAGGTTAATTGTACAGGTTCCTCGGATTGTAAAGGAACCAGGGATGTTTTCACATTTTAAAGTGCTCCCTTTTTCATGCTTTCAGATTTGAGACTGGGCACAGTGTCAGTCACGTTTATTTTTGTCTATTGAGAGATGGATGTATCTGTGCTGTATATATATATATATATATATATATTACATGGTTTATGCAGGTTTTGAAAACTGTGGTACCCTGTAGACGCTCTACTACCCCACTTCTGAGTCTCACAGTGAGTTAAGTAGTGATTACTGAGACATTGTTTTGTCTCACCCCATTTCCTTTATTTTTGCAGGTGATCATGCCCAGACAGAGGTAGAAAGGAAGGGAAGGGATTGGCCTTCTCACATTAAGATAGTGGGTAGGCCGGAGGTGAATTATTAGGAATATATATATTGCCATTGAATAGGCTGCATCCGCTTCCGCATTTGTTTGTATGTTTTGATTGATTGTTTTGTTGATGGTTGCCTCAACTTTTTCTGCTGGTTATTGATATTGTTATAGTTAAGGTGTAACTATAACAGATGTAATAGTTGTGGCTATGCAACGTATTCTGATTGGTAATGGTTGCTATGATGCACAATTATGTGTACAAGATTATTGGTATATGAGGATTGCCTGTTAATGGAAAGGCAATCTTTGTTTCTGATCAGGGACTGCATGTGGATAATTTGTACAGGGTAAAATGCCTGATAATGGAAAGGCAATCCCTTTTGTCGGATATGGACTTCTTCAATGGTTGAGCTATGTAATATTTGCTATTGTTGTATTATTTGTACAGATGTTTTAGAAATAACTATGTGAAGGAAATTCTGTTCCTAACATGGTTATATAGTATGTTGGTGATGCATGACTGATTGAATGGTGTTCTTATATATAACCATGTCAGATGGGCCCCACTCTAATATGGTTATCTTTTATGTATTTGGTTGGTTTCTTTTCTAACCATGTTAGGTGATTCTTTTCTAACATGGTTGGATTTAAGTTATTGTGTTGATTGTGTGGTCTGGTTTAAATGATGGTAATTCCTTTGCTAACTATGTTAGAAAATTCTTTTTTTTTTCTAACATAGTTAGGTATGTGTTAGGAATATGCTTGCAATCTTTTCCTAGTAGAGGGATTCTCTTGCTAACCATGTTAGGTGAATATTTTTACTAACATGGTTAGACATCGTTTATTTGGATTGTTTTGATTATGTATTAAAATAGATTAAAGTTAGTATGTTAATAATGTATTAGTAGGAGGTATTTTACAAAAATACACTTTTAGTCTTTTTTTAAACACATTTTGTTTCATTGAATTGAAAATGTTAAATTCACAATTTTAAATGGTTAATTTAAGATCAAAATTTAAAATTCTTAAATTAAAATATTTTAGTGTAATTATTATTATAATATTTTTAAAATGTGTCATTTTAACCCACATTTAATAATGAAATAATCTCTTAGATTTAATTGAAATTAAAGATGTTAAAAAAAGATTAAAAGTATAATTTATAAACATAAAGGACTTAAAATTTTATGTAAATATAAGGGATCAAAAATATACTTTAACCTTATAATAATTTACTCATCTATCATTTTCCCTCAAAATTTAACACACCATTCAATAAAGTAGTAAAGTTATAAAGTAAAAGTCATTACTTTCTTACACCCACACACACCCAAATTTTTGTCTCTTGTCTGACTATGTCAACTAATTGAATTCTGACTCAAAATGCATGTAAGCACCCAAATTCTATGTTACTTTATTTGCTGCCCCACGTTTTTTTACTAAGCAGCCCCACAATATTTTATCTTTTTTTTGTTCAAACAATATTTTATCTTAGATATTTATATTTTTTAATTTAATCCACTCCCAACATACACTACCATTATTAATTCTTTTTTTTTATAACAAGCCATTATTAATTCTACCTATTGAATCGTTCTTTTTTTATCCATTCCCCTTCTAAATTTCTGATTCGGTTTTTATCAAACTAAACTTTCTCGCTTTATTTTAAAATGAGTTAAAGATCATTTTAGCCAACAAACAATTTCCAATGTATCAATTTGGCCAACAAACAATAAATGGTTTCATTTTGGCCAATGAACAAAATAAAAGTATCATATTGGCTAATGAACAAAATAAAAGTATCAAATTAACCAATAAGACTTAGAAGCAATATAAATTCACTTGTGAAAAGTCTATCCTACCCCTCTTTAAACTAAAATACACCTTCCTCACTTCATCTTCTTCCCCAAATCACTGTCCCCACCTTACCGAACCTTCTCACTCTCACTCCTCCATACCATACTTGCTCCCTGTCACCGTCTCTCTTCCTCACTCTCCTACAAATGCTACTTTTATTGGCCTCTCCCGCCGGCTCTTTCACGGTGGCTCCGTCATCTCCGGCGGAGGCTTCATCAACTTCACTTCCTCATCCCCACCGTCTAAATTGCGGCCTCCATGCTTTTCCTCACTCAAATCTCTTCAACTTTTAACATCGTCATTTTCATCTTCTTTTCCTTCTTCCCCTGCCACTGCTCTTTATTATGGACCCAACAAACTTTCCTTCTCTGCAAAATCTTATTCCCAAGGCTCTCCACCAACTGATGATGAATCAAAAGAAGCAAACTTGCTCAGGTACTCTTTCTTGTATATCTGAAATGTGAGTTTGTAATTCTGAATGATACTGGGAACAGATTGATTAACACTTTATCGAACTAATGGTGTATTCGGTGGATGAGTGGGTGAAGGACGAGTGGGTGAAGAAACTTCGATGAGGAGGATGGATTGCAGTGGTGGTTCTGGTGGTGACCGGAGCTTCTGATTTGGGGAAGAAGATGGATGTGGGGGGAAGAAGATGATTTTTTTATGAAATCATGGGGCCCACATATTTTTTTATGTTTGGTTTAATGAGGGTAGGATAGACTTTTCACTATTGACTTATATTACTCTAAGATCTATTGGCTAATGTGATACTTTTATTTTGTTCATTGGCCAAAACGAGACCATTTATTGTTTGTTGGTCATATTGATACATTGGAAATTGTTTGTTGGCCAAATTGATCTTTAACCCTTTTAAAATTAATTATATTATATTAATATACAAAAAAACAAAACAGCACAGCCCCCCATCACGTACGCACGAGTCACGACCGAGAAAAGAGAGAATTAAAGGGTCTGTTCTATTTCATTCTTTCTTATCTCCACACACTGTATAATTTCTCTCATTCTCTACTCACCGAAAAAATTTTCTCTCTTTCTCTCAATCGATTTGTCTCTCCTTCTCTCAATCGATTTGTCAAATCAATTTGGCTCCAACTTCTCTGCTATCAAACAAATCAAGAAATTGTAAGTCTTCATTTTTCTCTTCTCTAGTTGAAATTTACCTTTCGTTCAATTTACCTATTCTTTCTTATTTACCCATTCTGTCTTTACTCTATATTCTCTCTAATTTCTATGTATGAGGCTAGTGATACAATTAAGCGAAGTGGTTAGTTTATTTTCTCCCTCCTTTTTATCATGTTTTGAATAATTGGCTTAATTTAGTGGTTCTTTTAATTGGGGTTTTCTAAATTTTCTGTTTTAATTGATTGGTTCTATAGCTTTTTAATATTCTATTATGAGGCTTGATGATCTTGTTTTGAACAAATTGGCTTGATTTGGTGAATCTTAGAATTGGGGTTTTTGTAAATTTTGGGTTTTGATTGATTGGTTTAAGCTAATGATTATAATCTCAGTCCTGATGAACTGCATGTTGAGTTTTCTTCTGTTACAAACATTTAATATATTACATTCAATTTCATGCACAGTAATGAAATTGAAATATTGCAAGAGATAGCCATATCCTTGCTGTAAACAAATGAATGAGAACCAAACATAGTGAAATATTTCTTACCGTCTAAGATTTCTTATTGGGTGTTCAGCTTCATCGTCAATTTCTTCTACCTATAAATTTCTTATTGTCTTCGCGGCTTTCCCTTTAGAATGGAAATTCCTGAAAATCGGAGATGGATGTATAATAGAATTGATCCAACAACCAAATGGGTTACATTAGAGTTTGAAAGGGGCGTCGAAGAGTTTATTGCACGTGGATCCATTCATTCTCAAGAAGAAGGAAAGATTAGGTGTCCATGTGTGAATTGTAAATGTCAGGCATATCAAATATATGATGATGTGAGGTTACACCTTTATAAGAAGGGATTCATGGAGGACTATTATATATGGACTAATCATGGAGAAGACATAAGTGATGATGGCTCAATTGTGTTTGAAATACCAGTTCGTAACCAACGAGGTCCATATGAGACAATGGTGATGGATGTTGCTGGACCCAGTTTTTGGGAGAGTGATAATGAAATGAGGAATGAATCGGATCCAAATGCAGAAGCGAGAGCATTTTATGACATGTTAAATGCTGCACGAAAACCATTGTGGGAAGGTTGTGAAGAAGAGTCCTTGTTATCGGCCACTATGAAATTGTTAAGTATTAAGGCTAATACAAACATGTCTCTACAATCCTACAATGCTGTTTCCAATTGGGCAAGGAGAACACAACCAAAAGACACCATTATGCCTAAAGACTTGTACCATGCTAAGAAGTTGGTGGCAAAGTTAGGTCTTCAATATAAGAAGATCGACTGTTGCATGCAAGGTTGTATGTTGTATTATAAGAACGATGAAAGTGCAACTCAATGTAAGTTTTGCGGTGAAGAAAGATATAGTTCCATAAGGTGTCATGGAAAGAGAAAAAAAGTTGCGATGAAACAATTGTGGTACTTGCCACTAATTCCAAGATTGAAAATATTGTTTGCATCGAAAAGAACCGCAAAAGAAATGAGATGACATTTTGAAAATCGTCGTAGTTCTAATGTCCTCTCTCACCCTTCTGATGGTGAAGCATGGAAAGTTTTGGATAGGACATATACAGACTTTGGGCGTGATCCAAGAAATGTGAGGCTTGGGTTATATGCTGATGGATTTGTACCATTTGGGCAATCTGGGAGGTTTTTTTCTTGTTGGCCAGTGATTGTTACTCCATATAATTTACCACCTGAGATTTGTATGACACGAGAGTATATGTTTTTTACTTTGATCATTCCTGGTCCCAGTAATCCTAAAGGAAAGATAGATGTGTATTTGCAACCGTTAATTGATGAGTTAAAATTACTGTGGGGTGAAGGGGTGAGCACACAAGATGCCTCACTAGAACAAAATTTTAATATGTGTGCCGCGTTGTTATGGACGATCAACGACTTTCCTGCTTATGGTATGTTGTCTGGGTGGATGACAATGGGCAGACTATTATGTCCTATATGTATGGAGAAGACAAAAGCATTCCAATTAAAGCATGGACGTAAAACATCTTTCTTTGATTGTCATCATCAATTCCTTCCATTGGAACATCAGTATAGGAGAAATAAAAGCTCATTTTACAAGAATAGAGTTGAGCAATCAATGCCTCCACCTCGATTAAGTGGACATGAAGTTTGGCTCAGAGTAAAAAACTTTCCAAAAGTCGCCGAGCATGGAGGACCTGTGCCGATTGAGGAGTACAGTTGCACCCTTCATTGGACAAAACAAAGTATCTTTTGGAAGTTACCATATTGGGAAATTAACTTGATTCATCATAACTTTGATGTCATGCACATTGAGAAAAAAATTTTCGATAACTTGTTTCACACTGTCATGGATACAAAGGGAAAAACAAAAGATAATGTGCAAGCACGATTGGACTTGAAGGAATATTGTCAACGAAGGGAATATGAACTTGTTGATAGAAATGGTAAAATGTTTAAACCAGTTGCAAGGTACACATTGAATTTAGAACAAAAACGAAAAATTTGTGGATGGGTGGAGAGCTTGAAATTCCCTGATGGATATGCATCTAATTTAGGTCGTTGTGTGGACATGAAAGAAGCAAAGTTGATTGGGATGAAGAGTCATGATTGTCATGTGTTCATGGAACGTTTGATTCCCATAGCATTTGCTTGTTTGCCCGATGGTATCTTTAACGCTATTGTGGAGCTTAGTAACTTTTTCTCACAACTATGTTCATCTACATTGATGGTGGATAAACTTGAGGTGTTAGAAAAAATAATTGTCGTGACATTGTGTAATTTAGAAAAGGTGTTTCCCCCTGGGTTCTTTGACCACATGGAGCACTTGCCTATCCACCTTCCTTACGAAGCTAGAGTTGGAAGACCCGTTCAGTATAGATGGATGTATCCATTTGAAAGGTAATGAAATGCATTTTAGTAGAGTTGTGAGTTGATGCTACCAAAATTTTGATAAAAATATCCACAAGTGTACGGATCGTATTTTAGTAAAGTGATAAATCAAGGTCGATCCCACAGAGACTCAGACAATTAATAACTAGGCATTAGATCTCCTATTTTCATTCAAGTTGAGTAAACAAGAAAATTTGATTTTAATTACCTAATAGCTAAGAAAATAAAATAAAACAAATATTCACACAGATGAAATTCACGAGTCAAAAGAACAACCTAGAGCCACTAATCCCTCATCTGCTTCTTAGATTTTATTCCCACTAAGTTAATTATGAATTAATCCAACTAGCTAATCTAGAGTACTAAAGTCTATAAATGCCTTTCGGTTCCCACCTATATCCTTGCCTAGTTTAATTACACAATGTCTTGCACTAATTTACTAAGTCAATTAATATCGGTACCGCTCTAATGTGACTATGTAGGGCTTCTAGGTATATGTCTATCCTAGTCGCAAATCAGATTAACAATCTAATCCTACACTATTTAATCCCATGGTCTATTTAAAATTCCCTCTTTCGAGTCCAATTCTAAATTCCCTAAACATGTCTAATGGTGATCAAGCACTAAACAAGTTAATCAATAATAGCAAGATTACATAAACTAGATCAAATTAACCATGACTAAGTAGTGAGAAATAAAATACTAATTTACAAACAAGTTCATAGTACTCTAGGTTGTAAAAGAAATTAGCTACACATAGGTTCACATCAATCCCAATAAATACCAAGAAACACAAGGAAAATTGATAAGTGTTGTTCAAATAAACCTAGATCCTTGGCTGTAGCACAAATGATGAATACCACTAAAACACAAACGCCTCCAACTTGCTTTCTCTTCTCTGCGTGCGTGTGTGTGCTCCAATCCAAAGATATTAACAACTGCAGCCACTTCCTTCTTTCTTTTTCTCGTGAATGTGTGAAGGCTTTAGGAATATTGGAAGAATTGTAACCAGCCTCCTCTTTCTCATGAGTTGCATGTGTATATATAATAAAATAGTCCAATACCATATTGTCTTTGCCTTGCATGTTAAGTTTCTTTTCTTTCCTTTTCTTACACATAATCAAATCATCTCCTTCTCTTTATTTCCTTTTTCATTAAATCTGCATTCATGAAGAGAAAGAAATAGGAAATAATCACAATGACTCAATCACATAATCTCATTAATAGGAAACGTCTCATCAAAATATTTCTTTTAATATATTAAGTTTCCTATTTCAATTAAATTTCAGATTTTCCAAAAGAATCACTCATATAATCCTCAAATTACTTTCTTTCCAATTCACAACAAAATCACTTAATTACTTAATTAATGACTCCCCAAATACAACAAAATATTTCCTAAAAACCACTAAATATGGGGAGTCATCATGAGTAGTTGTATGAAAAGGAAAGTAATGAGGTTCATGTGCAGGTTTCTTTATACCTTGAAGCAAAAGGTAAGGAACAAAGCTCGAGTTGAAGCATCTATATGTGAAGCATATATAATCAAAGAGACTACAATGTTTTGCTCGCACTATTTTGAGGTAGGTATTTCACCAAGAATAACGAGGCCAATAAGAAATGATGAAGGCGGAGAACCAGAGTTTCCATCAATTTCTATATTCAATCATCGAGGAAGGCCTTATGAACAATGTATACCTCGATACTTGGATGATAAGGAAGTGAAAGCAGCTATAAGATGCATTCTAATGAATTGTGATGAGGTGCAACCTTATATCAAGAAAGCAATAGTATTTTGTGATAATTTATACCTTTTGTGAGATAGATGTATGACTAAAAATTCTTCAATGTAGTCTTTTTGTTCAAACCTTGAAGGAAGAGAATCCTTTTATAAGGGAGAAACAAGTAGAATCTCAAATCAATGAAAGATTTGCATCATGGTTCAAAAATCATGTAAGTGGTGCTAATTACATTATGTTATGTATAAATAATATCAACAAATCTTATTTGTGTTATTAATGCTTTGAAGGTTGAAGACCCTGCAAACAACATTGCAGACTCATTTTTGCATGATCTTGCTTGAGGCCCAAACAGAAAAGTGAGAACATGACATGTGTACTTTGTTAATGGATACAAGTTCCATACAGCTTCGTGGGCTCTAGGAAAAGCAACCATAAACAGTGGTATATGCATTAAAGGAACTGACTACACACAATCAGAGCACGACTTCTATGGCATTCTTCAAGAAATTATAGAGATTGAATACATGGGTGAGCCGACGAAGAGATTAGTGTTGTTTAAATGTGACTGGTTTGATCCAATCACTACTACAAGTTGTCCCTCTACCAGCGCACCTTTACATGCGCTTAGAAGAAACACATGTATAGAGGGTCCTTTACATGCGCTTTAAGCGCATGTACAGGTAAGAATCTATACATGCGCTTAAAGCGCATGTAGAGGCCTTATCTCTACATGCGCTTTAAGCGCATGTATAGAAATATGCATCAATTAAAATTCACTAAAACAATGACTAGAAAAGGATTTAAGTATTTAGAGATAAAATATAAAATGAACTTAGGTGAAGAGCTCAAAATTATATGGAAACACCCTTTACATGCGCTTTAAGCGCATGTAAAGGCACAAACACCCTTTACATGCGCTTTAAGCGCATGTAAAGGCACTACTGAAGTGCAAAACATGGAGTCATGCATAAGAGGTCCTCCTCAGACCTCATAGGGTGTCCCTGCTTGTGGACTTAGTGTTTAATGTCTCCATTACCACTTTTGGGTGCTATGGAATTGGTGAAACACCTTTTACATGCGCTTTAAGCGCATGTAGAGGTAGAAACACCCTTTACATGCGCTTAAAGCGCATGTAAAGGCACAAACACCCTGTACATGCGCTTTAAGCGCATGTAAAGGCACTACTGAAGTGCAAAACATGGAGTCATGCATAAGAGGTCATCCTCAGACCTCATAAGGTGTCCCTGCTTGTGGACTTAGTGTTTCAAGGCTCCATTACCACTTTTGGGTGCTATGGAATTGGAGAAACACCCTTTACATGCGCTTAAAGCGCATGTAGAGGTAGAAAGACCCTTTACATGCGCTTTAAGCGCATATAAGCGCTTTAAGCGCATGTAAAGGCTTGTTCTTCAATGGAATTTGTAACATCCCAAATTTTAAACTATAGGTAATTGAGAATTAATTAGGGTATTAGGATATCATTAGTGAATTAAAAATCATTGTCAATAAATAAATAAAGATAAATATATTTTTTAAGAATTAATGTGTCTATATTCTTTTGAAAATTTAAGAAAAATAGTTACACTTTAAGTTATAGATTGGAAACTTGATTAAAAATAGTTGAAGGCTTAGGTAACACTATGGTGGAAGGAAATGTATGAGATAGTGCATAGATTATTATCATAACTCACTTTAAGGTAAGAATAGAAAATAGAAAGTAAATAAGTAAAGTTAGAAGGGCAATTTGGTATTTTGGCATAAAACCCTAAATGAATATCTTTTTCTCCTCTCCTCTTCACAAGACCAGCCGTGTAACATCCTAGAAATTTAATTCGGAATTAGAATGTGTCCTTAGTAAGTAATAATTATTAAATTAGAATTATGAGAGTTTTTGCAGAATTAAAGATAGTTTTTGGAGATTTAAGGGATTAGTTGTTTAACTTATTTAAATTGGATGATCTCGAATATCAATTATGATTCAAATTGTGGGAAACTAATTAGATGAATTTCATTGTCAACTCTATGACAATAAAAGAAAGAATCTAATTGGAGAAAGAATATCCCAACTTCATAAAAGAATATTCCTCCTCTTTCTTTTTTTTTTTCTTTTTCTTTCTTTTTCTTCTTATTCCTTCATCTTCCTCTCCAAACCAACCCCCACCTCCAACAACAACAAATCTGGCGCCTCCCTCCTCCAAATCACCTCCCACTTTCGTTTCTCACTTTCCCTTCTCCACCCAAATTTCTGGAAGTGCACAAGCCTACTGTTCGTTCCTCTCACTAGTTCTACTCGTTATTCTTCATCTCCCATTTTGTCTCTTCAGTTTTTCGGGCGAAGCTTGCTGTTTTTCCGGCGAGTTTGGCGTTCGGCGGCTGTGAGAGGTAACTTACGGCCACTTCTTGTGTTCTTCATGTGTTTCTTCTCTTTTAATGGCTTCCTCACTTCCTAATTTCATCCTCAACCTAGCTCTTCCTGTCCCTCTTCGTTTCCGGCAAAGCCGACGGTTTCCGGCGACAATGGAGCTCCGGAGATGCATGAAAAACCCAAAACAAGTTTAGGTGAGCTCTCTTTCCCTCAATTTCTCTCTTTCCCTCAGTTTTGGTTTGGGTAAGCATCCTCTCCTTCATTCTTCTTTATTTTCCCATTCGTTTTCACCGTTCCTCATTCCCTTCGTTTTCTTTTCAAAATCCGGCAAGCACGTCGGTTTCCGACGAGAATCCGGCGAAACGTGATGGCTGTGAACTCCGGTGAGTACCTTCTACCCATTCTTACTCATTTCACTTTCGTTTTGGCCGAGATTTGAGAGGACTCCGAAATAGGGTTTGGGTTTTTCATGACTTTGAAACTAATTGAGCTTCAATATTTATTGTATTATGAAGAATTAGAGCTATAACTTGAAGATTATGTAGTTTGTTTAAAACCCTATCTTTTAGGATATAAAATTAGATAGCTTTCTGGGGAAATTGAAACTCAAAACATATAATAGAGTTATATAGTAATCTATTGAAGTTCATTCAACAACTGAATGCTTAATTAATCGGAGTTTTGATGATTTACAAATTTTCTCTTATTTCTTTGAGCTGGCTGAACTTTTCCATAGGCTAGTGATGTCTCAATAAGTGTTTTAAGTAGGATGCATGAGAGTTTATACCCTGATTATTTATTGATTGGCTTTGTCAAGTTTGATTTTGAATAGAATGTGAAATTGTTGCTTATCTTTTCCTCTATTTGAGTGGCTTCACTATTCCTCGTGTGTTATTCTTTGATTTTATTACAAAGTGGTTGCTAAGTGATGTTTGAATGCAGTTAGGAATGACTTAATATGCCTTGGAAGCTTTTATACTAAATTCTGCGAAATAGGTAATGGTTATACTTAACTAGTGTTTCATGTTCTGGCCATGGCTGAATGTATTTCTTTTGTTTTGGTTGGAATTTTATTTAGTATGATCCTTGCTGAAACAAATGCTTATGAGGGTTGTTAATATAATAATTATAATTAAAAGGGGTTGTAAAATTTATATAAACATTCATAAAAGAAATTGTGGGTTATGTAAGTTTTGGGAAAATCTTAATTTTGTTATGTGTGCTGCTGAATTGGTGTTTGTGAATTGTGATGCTGAACTTTGTATATACAACAAGACTTAAGTTTCTGTTACATAGTTTATAGAGTGGTAATTAACATGAAATGTGGATTTTAATGATTGTTGATTTCTGTGCACTGACCGAACAATGGATTGGAAGGATAAAAGCAATTTTGTTGTTATGGTTGTCATATTTAACAAAGACCAAGAGTATAAACTGATTCTTGGCCTTAAATTACTTAAAATCTCAAATAAGGTATAAAGAAAAATACAAGACTTCTTGTAAGCATTGTAGACAAAGACTTGAAATGTAAACTGAATGTTATGCATGGCTGTTTGGGTTGTTAGGCAATGGAACATGTTCAAATATTAGATTGGCTATTTAACTTTGATCTTGTTCATTGATAATTATCACTAAATATTGTTCATGCATATGATTCTACAAAATAACTGTTGTGGTTTCCTTGGATTGGCTGAACTGCACTAAATTTGCAATAATGAACCTCTTTATATGCATGGTTGGGTAGTATGAATAATAATGTAAGTTTGTGATTGTTGTTTGAAGCATGTGTATGCTGAATTATAACATCTTTGTAAAAGGATGGCTAGATATGAAGGGTGAATGTTCCAAAATTCTAATTTAAAATATTAGATATGAAGGGTGTGCAGCAAGTCATTTCTTTTCTTTCTCCTATTCAGTTTTTGTAACTTGATTCTTTAATTATCTTGTAGGCATTTCCTACTGTGCCTGTATGGAATAGTTGCCATTGGCCTCATTATTGCTGGAAAGCTACAAGAATTGAGAATTGTACATATTCTAATGGGTAGTAATGATTCAGTTGTAACAATTATATCTAAGTTGGTTTTCTATTCTAACCATTTAATTGGTCCCCAAGACATATCATGTTCAGCATGTCATTATTTCCATGAACAGAACAATAATTTGTGTCTTAGTAAATTCATTTATGACCAGTTGCTTTTAAAGTTTAGTTATATGAAATAAATAACATTTTATGATAATTAAGTCACTAATTATTTGATCTTTTGTAGAGCTATGAGGACATACCAAATTACTGTTTTGAAAAAGCATTCACACGAGGTGAAAACCACCGAATGGATCATAGCGAAAGTAAGTTTATGTTCACATATTTTTTTCAAAGTTGGAAAAGAAAGAAAAAACTTTGATTCTAAATTTAAAGGATCAAAGTTTCTTGTTATAAGTGTCTGCCATAATATGTTTATATTATTCTCTAAATTTAAAGAAAAATGTGGTAGTATTGTTTATTGATGCATGTTGTGATGAATGGACTGTTATTTTGTCTCGGGAGAAACGTAGTTGATAACAAACCTTCTGTAATTGAGGTTTGTTATATTAACATGTTTACTTGTAATGACTAATGAATGAATGCAAGTATGCAACACTGTGATATTGTAAATAGTGTTGCTGAAGTGGAAAACCTTCTGTATTTGTGGTTTGTTATATTAATATGTTTACTTGTAATGACTAATGAATGAATGCAAGCATGCAATAATATGATATTGTAAATATTGTTGCTGAAGTGCAAGGACTAACATTGAAAATGCTACTGATACAAAAGAAGATAAAGGTATGGAGTAAATGCATTTCCATTTTCATTCTTCACCGAACTTGTTCTTGATCAAAATTTTGAACTTGACTCAATGTGATGGATTAAGAAATCTAAGATTCATTGTTGTTTCTTATGCTTTGGAGAGAGTTTTGGCTGTTTATACTACAGGTTTATTCCAGAGTCAGAACTAAAGCAGACCATTTCAGAATTTGTTTGGGAATTTTCAGACACATGTGCTGAAATCTCAAGTTTCTCAAGCCTCAGAATTTCTAGAGTGCATAAACAGTGGTTGCTTCTATTCAAGAGTGCTAAAGAAGATATTAACTAGATTCAAGACGGCTAGAGTGAATTGTTTTTGTTGATAATATAAATTGAAAGTGAGTTTACATTATTATTGAGCTCATGAATTTCTCTTTGTTCACTTTATTGTTAGAATCATGTAGACTTTTAAATTCACATTGTTGGAAAGCATAGTTTTCAAATTGTAACTAGAATGATTTGAATTTTAAATTCACATTGTTGTTTTGATATTGATATATAATTCATTTTTGAAGATATTAAGTAATTGACTTTTTCTGGTAAATTCTTTTGATATAATGCTAGTTGGTTCTATGAACTACAGCTAGTATTGGTGGTTATATTGGGAAATAATGTAAATTTATAATATTTTTTTTTAAAAAAAAAACATTCTATACATGCGCTTAAAGCGTATGTAAAGGGGCCACCTGTACATGCGCTTAAAGCTCATGTAGAGGTATGTACCTCTACATGCGCTTTAAGCGCATGTAGAGGCACATCTACATGCGCTTTAAGCGCATGTAGATGTACATGCGCTTAAAGCGCATGTAGAGGTACATACCTCTACATGCGCTTTAAGCGCATGTAGAGCCCCCCTCTACATGCGCTTTTTAAAAGCGCATGTAGAGCCTTTACCAGCGCCCCCCTCTACATGCGTTTTTTAAGCGCATGTAAAGGCCAAAATGAGCGCATGTAAAGGGGTATTTCTGTAGTAGTGAATACTAAATCGTGGGCTTAAGGTTAACAAGCATCATGGAACCGTTGAAGTTAATGCATTG
The DNA here is from genome assembly GCA_029929735.1 of Mimosa pudica. Lineage (NCBI taxonomy): Eukaryota > Viridiplantae > Streptophyta > Magnoliopsida > Fabales > Fabaceae > Mimosa > Mimosa pudica. Next base: position 800,176 of record JAKELP010000039.1, on the reverse strand, counting down.
TGCAAGTATAATAAGTATGATCCATTTATTTTTGCAACTCAAGCACGACAAGTTTACTACGCCCCTTATCCTTGTTGTCATCAAAAGAGTAATTGGCTTGCCACTATTAACATTAAGCCTCGTAGCATAATTGAAGCTCTTGCTTCTGAAATAAATGTAAGGGCATTCCAAATAGATTCACTTGAAGTTGTACTACCAATAATTGCTTGTGATGATGATTTGATTGATCAAGGAGACACTGAAATTCGTTATGAAGAAGTTGATATGAATCTAAATAACTATGAGGAGGAGGAGGAGGAAGATTATGGGGATGATGAAGAGGATGAGGACGAGGGGGATGAGGACGAAGTGGGGGAGTGGGAGGATGATGAAGAGGAGGAGGAAGACGATAATGATGACAACGACAATGGTCTTGATATATATATATAATTGTCATATTGAATTTTTTTGCATACTAATGAATTATTGTTAATTACTAATGAATTGTTTATTTTTGAATATAAATGCAGATGACCTTTGGTAAGCAGAAACATGTTAAAGCTCAACCAAGAAACCATGTGCCAATTAGTGCCACTCCATCTATGGAAAAACAACCACATATTGGACCTAAACCAATTCCAAGAGCAAAGAATCACATAATGTCAGCTAGATTTTCTTCACAATTGCAATGCTCAGCTAGTAGACATGAATTTCAGTTAGAAACCCCATCTTTTGAAATGAATGGTGGAGATACTCTGTCAGAAACACAACCCATTGAAAACCCACTCCACGCCTCATCTCCAGGAACTGAAAGCCCACAACCCTCGACTCCACAGGCTTCAGATGGGCGAATATTGATAGAGCCTGACAATGCTACGTAAGTTATCAAGTTTTCAAATATCTTATTTCTTTATTGGAATACCATAAATCCTTTTTTATTTTTTATAATTTTAGGTTTCATCCTGCTTCTGCTGTTCGGCGCATTCGAGGCATAATTAAACAAAAATTTGAGCATGCATGTTGGTGTTGGACAGAGACACCTTCACAGTATATGACAAAATGGTTCAAAGAGTGGGCAGTATATTATATCATTTTTATTTTCATGTTATTTTTTATTAGATTATAATTTTTTTATTTAGAATATTTATTTCCTCTTATGTAGAAGAAATATAAGTGGTTGCCAGAAGATGATGCTGCAATTCGGCAAATTTGGCAACTCAAGTGCGCAGATGTTCTAAAAAATTTAATGTATCAAATAAGGCAGCAATACTTCACCAAACAAGTTACACCTCCGTGGATTCCCAATGATGTGATGAATGAATTAGTGAAAGTTTCGTCATCTACAAAAATCCATGAAGTTAGTGATGTTGCTAAAAGTAATCGAGCATCTTCGATAGGACGTGCTTGTCATAGAGGGGGTAGTATTCCTAATACATTGCATAGGAGGAAGCTGGTAAGAAATATTTGTTCAAACTCCATTATTTATATGATGAATGATATGATATAACTTATTAAATGAATGCAGGCAGAAGAAATGGAAAGGGAGCCTACCAACTTTGATGTATTTAAGAAGACTCACCTTAATGAGAAAACTGGAGAATGTTCTAGTCAAAAGGCCAAAAATTATTATGTAAGTATATTATTATTGTCAACGTTAGTCATTTTCTAACTATTAGAATATAAATTAACATATTCATTCAATATGCATTAGTTCACTAACTTTCTAACTATTATAAACATTAGTCTATAGTTATTTTGACAACCTACTTGTAACTTGGTCATAAATATATTTGGCAAAAAACCTCATTTAGGAGCGTTTTACATGTAGTTTCCTGTGACTTTGATTGTTTGTGCCTTTGATTGCTTGGTGATATGGATTCTGTTGGCTTTTCAGGAGAGTTTCATCAGCCTTAAGGAATCTTTAAATTTTGAATCTGGTGCTCCTTCACAATTAAATGATGATCAGTTATGGTTGCAAGTCGTAGGTGGTAAAGACAAAAAAGGCCGCATCTATGGGCTTGGTTCTCAAAATACAAGTGTTTCTGTCTCACCTTTAATCAATTCAAGCGGTGTCAATAATACAGATTCAGAGCTACATAATAAGGTAGCAGAACTCTCAAAAGATAAGGAAAAGGATCAAGAAAAGCTTCGAAGAACAGAAGAAAAGCTTCGACGAACAAATCATAAATTTAACAAGCTTATTTCTGAATTGAAATCATGTGGAGTAGATTTGCAAGGCATCAGTGATACAGATGAAGCTGAAGATAATCAAAGTTGATATGGTATTCATGGACTTTAGTTGTTTTTTTTTTAATTAGAAGACTTTAGTTTTTAGAACCATTTGTGACATTTCTATCGTTCTGAAATTTATTTCCTTGTGTTGCTTTTGTTGTGCTTTAACATTATAGATGTACTTCTATCTCATTATTGTTTATTATCTTTTGAGTTTCAATTGAATTTTTAAAATAAATTTATTGAAAGAATGGTTTGGAATACCTTGCTAATTAGTGACGGAACACTTATGGTAAATTAGCGACGGACAATCCGTCGCAAACATCTGCGACGAAACTTCCGTCGCAAACTAGTGACGGAAGTTCCGTCGCAGATGTTTGCGACGGAATGTCCGTCGAAAAAAGAAATTAGCGACCAACAAATTACTAACGGGGTGGAGTCCGTCACTAATTTCGTCGAAAACTTGTTTGTGACGGATTTGTGACGGAATTTTGGCCGGAAACCAAATTTTGCGACGGAAATCCGTCGCAAATTTCCGCGGGTAATTGAAGGTTTTTTTGTAGTGGTTGACCTATATTGTGACTCACTTTTAATCAGAGAGCCATCAGAAATGGAAGAAGGTGTAAATATTTCTTCATTTTTATAGTACGATAATTTTCTATTCCAACTATTTTCACTCTATATTTATGAATGATGTATATATTTTAGTAATTATCTCTTCATTTTGAAGGAAAATTTTGCCAGACGTAGAAACTTGTTAATGCTTATAGCACGATTATGTTGTAATTTGTCTATTCCATCACCTTAATTAATAACGACGTGTTAATCTATTAAAAATTATTGTCTTCTGCAAAATTAAACTTCAACTTTTTAACATCTATACATATCTAGAGCTGGTAGAATCAAACGAATAAAATATACAGTTTTAAAAAATGGATATAAGAAAAAACCTTAGTCATGACCATCATAAAACACATTTTTCTGTACTTAAATATATGTAATTCCTTCATAAGGCATAAAAACATATAACTTTTATTAAGGACTTGTCCCTTTTATTTATGGCTAAGAATACAAACATTATTTCTCATAAATATATATGTATTTGTTGGTTTAAAAAAATATGTGTAGCTGTTGACAATGGAAAATTGAATTAAGAATTTAGTGATAAGAATACAACCATTTTTTGCTCACAATTTTATGTGTAGATCTTGTCATTGGGAAATTGAATTAAGAATGTTCCACCTCCTATGATACAAATAAGCTATATTATATTTCTTTTGATATGGAACAAACATAGAAGCAATAATGAGTTTTTTGCCAGATTATCATATGTAACCTGTTTTGATTAACTATTTATCAATGAAAAAATGGCCCCTACTACTTTATGGACCTGAATAAAGAGGTAGGGCACCTTTAACTCGCCATACAGTTCACAGATCTTTCTTCTAAATAACATTATATCCAATATAAGTTTCAAATATTCGTTCTCGCAACTAACACACAATTGGATGAAAACATGTGTCGGGCAGAGAAACAAATATCAGTCAATTAATTTTTTACATAGAAAAATACAACTTACACTTAATTTAACCTATATACTGTTGTAAACTAACATGCTTTATACTATGTACAGGATAGAAGAATCCTTGAAAATGGCAAGATCAAGCCGGGCTCAAGAAAGTGGTACTCCTATAAATACTCCTCTTAGGTTTATATTTATGGTCATCTGAGGATGGCAGGGATACGAAATACCAAGTGGGAAACCGTATTTCCCTCATGGAGATCTACCAAGGGAAGAGGGTTCAGATGCAATGTTAGACTGAGTCTTCGTTGCAAGATCCCGATGAAAGGCGACGATCCCCTGCTGATTCAGGACCTTGAGAATCATGTCTATATGAGGATCAATCCTCCAAAACAAAGGAAAATCACCAATTAGCCTTTGACCACCAACTAATGAAGGCAAGTGTATCGCAATAAGTCAAATATATTCTACTGTACTCAATGCACGGCAGCCATATCTGACATTTTAACTTCAATAAAGTATTCTAGAAAATCATGAAAAGCATAAAAAATAAAGCACATTGTTATTTTTCAAACACATTCTCTTCATGGAGTGGAGCGGAAAAATTAATTTGAGGCTCTACCTCAATTCTAGTCTCAGAATTTATTTAGCTCTGATTCTAATGAAGGAATTCATTACTCGGTCTACGAGCTTTTTCGAATCTCAAACCCGAACTCGAACAGAGTTCCTTTAACAAAACAAAAACAAACAAAACCATGATAACACCCTTAAACTCGGAGCCAAGAATCCCAAAGGATTTAGCTCACACATATTCGAGTTACTAGAACCCGGATTTTATTCGCACAACGAAAAACCGTGAGAAGAAAACCAAAGAATAATTGATCAGGGGATTGTAAATTTGACAGTGATTGATTTCGTTCAGATTAAACTATTAAAGAATTCCTTAATCCATGTAATTTGGAACCAACCAATCAAATCTGTTTATTTGATTTAATAAATAGAGTTTTATTTAATATAATCATTTATTCGATTCAATAATTAAAAACCTTATTTATTTTCTAGATTTAATTACCAATTATTTAATGGAATTACTCTGCTTTCTTGAAGGCCATTGTATTTAGCAATCAAATTATTCTATCTATCGAAGACAAATCCGATTAAATATTTCCAACAATACACACACACATTAAAATTTCAACTTATTTTAGCATGCTATTATTATAGGGCAAATGTGCAAAAATAGCCACCATAAATTAAAAAATAGACAACTATAACTATGGTAAATTTAAGGGGTCAAAATCGTACACTGCAAACAAAAATGGGGCAAAAGTAACCTCTTTGTTAGACAAAGTTAAATGAACGTTTTCCAAACGTGGCACCACCATTAATAAATAACGTGTCATATATTTAAAAAAGAAAATGGACTTATAGATTATAAAAATATTCAAATATATTTTTTTGGGTTAATTTTTTTCACTCTAAAAAAATTCATCAATAATATTCTTTACTTATTTTCTTCTATGATAACCTTTATTGAACAAAAAATGATTTCTTCAAACTTATTATTTTTAAATTAAGGGAGAAGCTCAACCCTTACAATTTTCAAATTAAAAATACCATTTTCATTATTTAAACTTATTATCGATTAAAATTTTTGTTATTTTTATTTTTTTATTTGGGAAAAAGTGGTGATCTGATAATTAATTATTTCAATTTGCGCAAAAATAATAAGTGACTATTTCGTGGTGCATAAATAATAATCAACTTTTTGACCCGGTGCAAAAAGATAAAACCGGTGTTGAATGTTAATTTGTAGTTGTGTAGAACCTTGTTGAGATTATTTTCCAAAGTAAAATTACTCTCTTACCCCTCTCAATCAACATCCAACCCTTCTTCCTCCCCCCTTCCTCTTCTCCTCCTCCTCCTAAATCATCATATATGGCAGCTCACACACATCCCATCACACCCTCATCTCCTCCTTACAAATCACACACCCCCTCCCACATTCCCTCACCTCCACTGTCTGCATCGCCACACACCGCTGCCGTTGACGCTACCACATTACCACCTCCCTTCCCCGCCACATCTCATCAACCCCATTAACCTCCTACACCGTATAACCATCTCAATGTACGAAGTCAAAATCGATGCGCCACATTCTCCGATCACCAGAGTAGAACATATTCTGAGCAACTGATCGGGGAAGAAAATGCTTAGATTTTTACGCTAATGGTGGACTAAAGATTGGAGAGATTGAGGGTGGTGTTGGTGAGGGTGGCAGAGAATCAGAGGAGGAGGGCGGCGTGAGGTCACGTGGCGGAGGGAGGTGGTGAGGGAAGGGGAGGCACCTGGGGACGCGTGAGGGGGTGGAGGGAGGTGAGGGAAGATGATACCTCTCAAATTGAATCCAACCATCGGTTCATCCATGCATCTCAAAGGAGTCTTCCAACAATTCATATCTAATCTGTGCATGTAAACTGTAAGTTGATCTCTCATGTAAGTTGTTTTTGGCTGCTTCAATGTCTGCTTCCATTCAATCTTTGAGAATGGGAGGAGAAAGAAGGACAGGATGAATGGATGAATGGATGAGGAAGAAGGGTTGAGTGTTAATATGGGTAAAAGGATATTTTGACTTTAAAAATAATCTCAAATCCACATAACTACAAATTAACATCCAACACCGGTTTTATCATTTTTGCATCGGTTCAGAAAGTTGGTTATTATTTATGCACCGCAAAATAGTCACTTATTATTTTTACCCAAACTGAAATAGTCAATTATCAGATCAGCACTTTTGCCCGTTTAATTTTAAGTTCAACTTTTTCTTTCGAAACTATAACAATATATGCAAATTTGATGTGTATTGCTTATTAAGTATCATGTCTTTTTAAGTAATTTTCTTCTACACTTGCTTTTGAAAAAAAATCATCCAAACTTATTTCAAAAAGTCATATTAAAAAAAGTAACTTTTACCATTACACATTTAAAAATATTCACATCACACAATTTGACTTTTTCCAATCTTACTTACAAAAAAGTAAAATTAAAAAAGTTACTTTTCCACTCTCATTCCAAACATAACCTCCCACCCACAGGTATAATTTAATTTAAAAATATGTCCTAAATTTTATTATCAACTTTATACTTAAAACTAGGTTGTAAAAGTGGGACCGGAATCTAGCAGATTGATGTGAGTAGTAAACACTCTCGTACCTTAAGCAAGTGGTTGAATATTCGATCCCTAGCCCTTGTGAAATGGAGCAAATTCACAAGCTAACCGTCTACTCTTACATGGGATTTCACAAAGAGAAAGATTAACCTCACTTGAAAGTTGACATGCAAGTGGGATACCCTTAGGAAATAAAAAAAACCAGACCCGAACGCACATGATTTGGACAGAGCTTCAAGTTATGATTTAACACGGTTGAATCACTCAAACCAATGATTGAACTGACGGTGAAACTGATAACATTTGAGTCAAAATATAAAACGGTAGAGTGTTGAACCGGTTCGATGGTGGGCCGTGCGTCCGGTTCTTCCAACAACAAAAGAACTTCCCATATGGGAAAAGCCGAAGCAAAATCCCACCCTTAATTCTCCACTTCTCTTCCTCGCTCTCCTTCATCCTTCTCAGTTTTCGCACGAATCATCGCCATCTCTCATTCCCACTCTGATTCCATTACTCATCACTCTCTTCCACGAAACCCTAATTCAGCCACCTTTTCGAAGAAATCTCGTTCTTTTTCCATTAGGTTTCTTTTGTTTTCTTCATCGTCTTCCCTCTATCATCATTTTCTTGAGGCTTTTCAATATTGAGTCCTAGCTTTGTTTTCGCTCGGTGTTTGGCGCTAATGACGGAGAAATCACCGCAAGAGGATGAATTCCATGGTGGAGGTGATCAGAGCAAGAAAGATGATGAGGTATTAAGTAGGTTTATTGCGGAGTTTTTTGGTGCTGTTAATTTGAAAGATAAAAATCCCGTGTTTCGCTTTTTTTTTGTAGTTCAGTGTTTGGATTGCGCTTAATGTGATTTCTTATGTATCTATCTATAGTAGTGAATTGTTTCTATTAAATGTTATATACGACTTTTTTGGGATTGAACAACTCTCACTGATGGGAAAAAGTAAAAAGCATGAGTGAATTATCGTAATTTATACTATAATGTAGATTTTTGCGGGAAAAAGTATTAACAAAGATGGTTCAGCTAGATGGAAAATGGGGGCAGATGAAGGGAAGAGTTTTAAGTGTTTGAATGTTGCTGATGGATGTTAGCTAGTAGCATGGAGAGTGTTTGAGGTGGAATAGTTGTTAAATGAAAAATTAATGAAACAATGATAAAGATACTTAATTCTCTCTTTGATTCATGATTCATACTTGGAGAAAGGGTTTTTGATTTATGACATTTTCGTAATGTCAATTACAAAGCCTTACTTAATAATGACTTTCAGGGCGGTCTGATTTTGGTTCATCCCATGGCTCTCTCTCTCTCTCTCACACACACACACACACTTAAGCAAAGAAAGAACCTTGATTATTGGTTGTACATATCATATCCACTGATTTACCAAAAATAGGTTTTTGATTTTTCACCAAAAAAAAAGGTTTTTGATAGAGTTCATTGACTTCGTACGATCCATGTAGCTGACCCGACCTGTGGTTGAAATTACAAAACTCCTTTTTTATAATTCAGCTTATGATTGCCAAAGGAAGGGTTTCTATTGTGTGGGAGGGGAAGTAATGAAAATAATCATGGACTTTTATTGAAAGACATAAAATTTTTAATCCATTCCTCTAGGATATTCTTTTCTTCCTTGGATTAAGTGAGAATCTGTCTCCTGTTATTGGTAATTTGTCAAGAGCTAACATAAATATGTTGATTCTATTGTGTATCTTGATCAATATGGTGGAGTTTTGTTCTGTGAAATTCTTTGATGGTATGTTTCTTCTGCTATGAATTGAATTAATTTGAGCTTATTCTTTTCATCGTATGCAGGAAGCTGCTGCTCGCCTTGATGAAGTGAAAAAATCAATTGAGGCCAAAATGGCTTTACGTCAAAGCAATTTGAATCCTGAAAGGCCAGGTCAGCTCTTATATTGACAGTATTTATACACTATTTAATTTTATGCCGCAAATGGCATGAATTTAATTCCTCAAATTGAGATGTATCATTTGTACTAAAAGTGATCTTTAGCCTCTTCCTCCTTTATAGGTAATGAAGTTTTTCCTTAAGGGACATAATTTCTCCTTGTCTTATGTTGTTAGACTTAAACATGGATGATAACCACCCTTTTTTCCTTAGGGAATATAATTTCCTTGATAGAATAGAATTGCCTGTGTTTTATTTTATGGAATTGTCTTTTCTTATTTCTCTTTTTGTAAGGGAACTTGATAACTAAAATACGAAAATGATTCTTACATTCTTCTTTTCACATGGCTTTTTGCGACATAAGAGTCCAAGTCCAGTTCATTTTTCTCTGTGTGTGTCTAATTGTCAATACTTTTTATTTCATGAATAGTAAATGAGTCTATTTTTATTACAGACTCGGGATTTCTTAGAACACTGGATTCTAGCATTAAGCGCAACACTGCAGTTATTAAGAAGCTGAAGCAGATCAATGAAGAGCAGAGAGAATCACTGATGGATGAATTGCGAAGTGTCAACTTAAGCAAATTTGTTAGTGAAGCTGTGGCAGCTATATGTGAAGCCAAGCTTAGATCATCAGATATACATGCCGCAGTTCAGGTGGGTGGTTTGTGTTTTTCTTTCTTGTCATCATCTCTTTTGGGCATTTTGCGTTGCTTTTACTGAATCATGTTTGCATTTCCTGTATTAGAAATGGTTTCCTAGTTAAATGGGGGTTCTTCATTAAATTATAGCTAAATGTTTAAGGATAGTAATTTTGCATGTAGCTTAAGTAGATTGTTGCACAAATCTATGATAAGTATCCGAAACCCGCCAGTGGCACAGAAGTTAAACTTAAAGGTGGCAGAATAAGTAATCGAAATCCTCCAATGGTACAAAAGTTAAACTTAAAGGTGGCAAAATAATTATTCATGTGCTTTCTCCAGCTGTCATTCGGCTTTCTTTTCATCTTAAGCTGGAATTCCTCTTGCTTCAATGTCTATCTTTTGGGTGCTTTATAAGATAAAAATGTTTGCTTTGTTATTTCAATTGTAGATTTTTATTGCCGGTTATTTGTTCCATTTAGTTGTTAGATCTTGCTATTGATTTGGCAGTGGCAGTTGTGTTTTTAATGAAATGTTTCCTGACACGTTTCTTACTCATGTCACTTTTCCGATAGATCTGCTCTTTGCTTCATCAAAGGTACAAGGACTTCTCACCAAGCCTTATTCAAGGGCTTCTGAAAGCTTTCTCCCCTGGAAAATCTGGGGATGAATCAGATACAGACAAAAACATGAAAGCAATGAAGAAGCGAAGCAGTTTGAAACTTTTGTTGGAACTTTATTTTGTTGGTGTTATTGAAGACTGCAGCATGTTTATCAACATTATAAAAGATCTTACCAGTGCAGAACAACTAAAAGACATAGATTCTGCGCAAACTAGTTTGACTCTTCTTTCTAGCTTTGCTCGCCAAGGGAGAATATTTTTAGGACTTCCTGTTACTGGACAAGATATTCATGAAGAGGTACATCTTTAGCTCCTTATTGAGAATTCCATTGGTTTATTTTATATGATTCTGATGGGGAGATTGGTTGGCATTAAGGGATAGAGTTTTTTCTTTCTTGCTTAACGATCACAGTTTGTAATATTTGTTTTGTACTTATTTTTTCTGGAGTTAATACATTCTTAGTTCCTTATGTTTCCCCTTGGTTTCTCATGTTTTGTTCTATTTAAATCATTGCTCCCTTTAATTTAATGATAAACCTTGCCAGTTGTGCCCCTTGAGGACCAAAACTCATGGTTTGAAACTTGAGGCACCAAAAGTAAAATGAGGGAAATTTTCTGAAAGATTGTATATCGCAAAAAATTTATTTATTATATACACAGAATCACCTATCTCATTTTTTCCATTTCATTATTCCAAACCAGCCCTAAATGTTTGATTAATTTTGAATTATTACTGCGTTGTTTGAATTCTACTGCCATATTTGATCTGACCTGTATATTCCTATACTGAGATGTATGTACAGTTTTTGAAAGGATTGAACATTACAGCTGATCAGAAGAAAACTTTCCGAAAAGGCTTTTATGCATTTTATGATGCTGGCGCGGAACTGCTTCGATCTGAGCATGCAGTAAGACTCTTTCTTTGTGAACTCTGAATTTTGGTTTGTTCATTGTTTTGTGTTCTTGGCATTGCTCTTATGGTTGGATATCCATAGCAGTAATAAGATTTATATGATAGTTAATCATTAGTGGCTTTTATTTTTTGACAGTCACTTCGATCGATGGAGCATGAAAATTCTAAGATCTTGAATGCAAAAGGTGAACTTAGTGATGAGAATGTATCTGCATATGAAAAGCTTCGAAAATCATATGACCATCTATATCGTAATGTCTCATCGTAAGCTTCCTTTAACGACTTAATTCATTTTATTTTCCTATTTCTATATAATTGTCAATTTTTATTCTTTAAGTAAATGGTTTCATGTACAAATATTTCATAAGATTGGGGATAACTAAATGATTAAAAGCTTTATGCTACAGACATAAAGCTAATATTAGTTTCCCAAAATCCTAGATATGACATTCTATTGTTGAGGGTTTTCTATTTTTAAATTAAAAGTTAATTAAATTCAGATTTACATGTAATGAGTTAATATTGTATTAGGCGTGCCCTCTAGGCTCTAGCTGATGTTATTACAATTTTAAGCATATATTTAGATGCATGCAATGTCACCCCAAACTTGCCCTATGTAGTTCCTAAGCCCCATTAATGTCTGGCTTGGCTCAGCGGTAGGCTCGCTTGCCGTAGGGTCTGAGGTAATCTCTCTACATAAAAGTAGAGGTAAGGAGCGAACTATGTTGACCCTTTTTTTCTTCACATGACTCATGCATGATTAACTTGATGCAGATTAGCGGAATCTCTTGACCTGCAGCCTCCAGTAATGCCAGAGGATGGTCACACAACTAGGGTTACTGGTGGTGAGGAAGTCGTTTCTTCTGCTATTGGTAAAGATTCTTCTGTTGTTGAAGCCGTATGGGATGATGAAGATACTAGAGCATTCTATGAATGTTTACCTGATCTTAGGTATTTTTTAGAATTCTGTTCACTTAAAAAGAAGTAATTATTATCTATTGATGAGTAGCTTTTCTGGCTAGTTCAAATGTTTGTTGCAAGCTTCGGTTTTACTTTATTCAATTCGTTCTATCATAGTTTTATATCCAATACAACTTCACTTTGCATTTTTTTTCAGAGCGTTTGTTCCTGCTGTGTTACTGGGGGAAGTTGAGCCAAAAAACAATGAACAGCCTGGAAAGGTTCAAGATCAACCAACTGTAAGGAACCAATGCTCTAAATTATATTGACCGATTGCATGCCTTTTCATTTTTAATAATTTCGTTGCTCATAAGTGGAAGCTAGGGCCTAGAGGTCCTCAATTCCTATTGAAGAAGTTCAGAGAATTGAAGAATGATTCTTATTTCTTACGTAAACCTCAATGAGGTTATATACTTAAAACTGCACTTAGGATTTGTTATAACAAAATTTCCTAAGATATTGCAAAATATGTTACAAATAAATAAAAAAGATTTTGACTTACAAATAATAGGAGACTAAGACAACAACAACAACAACAACAACAACAACAACAACAACAAAGCCTTATCCCATCTAGGTGGGGTCGCCTACATGGATCACACGACACCATTTTGTTCGATCATTGATCATTGGCCAATGCGTGGATCCATGTTCATAGGATTCGACAATATTTTTACGTTGGCTGCCGAAGCCTAACACAACCCTACTCCTCTATCCGGGCTTGGGACCGGCTATAAATATAGGCGGAGTATTTCTTATAGAAAATCAAGTAATAGAAGTAATGTTTAAAGATTTTGACACAAGATAATTATATGAAAAGGACAAAATACAATATAACAAATAAAATAATAATAATAAGCTAAAGGGGAAAATATAATTATCAAAGGAAATAAATAAATAGATAAGTAAATTATAAAATGAAATGGCAGTAATAAATGGTAGTAAATTATAAAAGATAAGTTAGAGTGGATAGTAATATAAATAAAAGAGGAGTTTGGAGTGAATAAACCCGGGATCTTTTCAAGTGAAACTTGTTCATGACAATGGGTGGTGATGTTGACTATTGATTGGAAACGATCATGATGATGATGATGATGACTAGATGTCATAGATTTGCTGCCCAGAGGAGATGTGCAGGGGATTGTGGAAGAAAATGACAAAGTGGCCGGTAGAAGAAATAATGGAATGGATGTGGAAGAAAATTGGAAATAATGTTTCAGTAATTAACAACAACAACAATTTGGTGAAAATGTTAATAGGAATTGAAATTGAAAAGGAGACTAAGAATAATAAAAAAAATAATTTCAGATCTTAATTGACATAACTAATCCTCAGATCTGAATTGGCCAAAATAATCTCCTGGATTTGAGGGATCCTATATTTTTCAGGATTCTAACACTCCCCCTCAAGTTGGCTCATAGATGTTGATGATGTCCAACTTGCCCACAAAATAAACTAATCCTTAGCCAAAGCCTTTGTCAACATGTCAGTTGTTTGTTCACGAGAGGGTACATGGATTAAGAAACAATTGTTTGATGGTAGGAATTATGGCACTTACAAGCCATTTGAACACTATATCATCTTATAAGATACATGTTCCTTAGGAGTGCCAATCTTGATAGTTTTGGGCTGTGAGTTTTTCAGAAACTATAGTGTCATTAATAACCACACCATTCTTGGAGTTTGCAGCTACAATTTCGGTCTCTGTGAAAAACCTTTTTTTTTCACTCTGTTTTTAATTTTTTACTGGGATTTGGGGATACAATATATTTAAAATGGGCTGAAGAGAACTTGGTTTTTGTTTACTTAAAGCCCTAAAAATCGAAAAGCAATACCCGAGCTGTATGACAAGCATATCTGGAAGAAGATAGAGGTGACTGAAACTTGACGAAGAAAGATAATCGATCATGTTATTCGCACCGGGAAGGACTTTTGAACTCAGGTTGCGTCTCAGATGAGTGTTGCGGTTCTGATAGGACACTTGAATCGAACTTGGAGAGACTCTCAAACTGGGATTGAATCTTAGACTAAGATTGCGAGTCGGGTTGGAGTAATTAAGAGTTGGACTGGAGTGGAAACTCCAACAGAAACGATTGACGAGTCCTGATTTAGATTATAGGCTTTGAAGGAACTGGTTGCATGACTTGATCTGGGATGGCGATTAGCAACTTAATGTCTGAATTGGGACTCAATTTGGATTTGTTGGTGTTGACAAGCGAAGGAGAGATGCTTAACTCGAATAGAGGCTGTAGCCTTGCTTAGGTGGGCAATAAGTTGGTATTTCTGATTGGAGGTATGGGGTTTGTCAGGGGAATTTTTCTTTGGATCTTGGGGAAGAGTCTTGTTTTTCTGTCGACTTTGACAGAAAAGAGGATGCTCTTTTTTTGTTGGTTTTTTAGCCTTTGAAGAATACATAGGGATCGGGTCGAGATGTTTGACCTAGCTCTGATACTATGTGGAAACAAAATAATTGAATAGTCTGATAGAAATTTCATTGATAGAGTTTCGTATTTATAAAATTAAAAAAAAAACTTCCTAAAATAAAATATTCTTCTCTTGCAAGTATTACATACCACTATTTCCTAAAACCTTAATATTCTTCATCTACAAGTATTATCTTTTACTATTTCCTTATACTTTAATTTGATATATAATTATGACTAAGATACTACAAATATTCTTCTAATACAGAATAGGAAATAATAATATTATATCCATAATTTGAAAACTTTTTGAATTATATGATTTAGCAAACACTGGACACAATTAACAGCTGTACTATTTTTACCCTGTTTTCAAAAGTTTGTCTAATTTTGCTCATTTAAAACATTAGTATGATTTGGTGCACATAATGAAACACTTTTTGCTAAATTTTCATCTTTGCCCTATTTTGTTACTTCATCTATTTGTTGACTTCAAGATTTTTGCTTTTCAAGGAGGAAGGGCCTGAATCAGACAAAGGGCAACCAGTTACTCAAGAAAGTGGGGACATCTCCACTGAGTCGAGTGTGTCTCCAGAGCCAGAAACAGCTGAAAGGGTGAAGGATAAGGATGAGAAAGAAAAAAATAAAGACTTAGAGAAAGAGAAGGGCAAAGAAAAAGATAATGACAAAAAGGGGGAAAATGAAAAGGAGAATCTTAGAAATCTTGATGGGGCCAGTTTGGATGCTTTGTTACAGAGGCTCCCTGGTTGCGTAAGCCGAGACCTCATTGATCAGTTGACTGTAAGGATGTCATGTAGTGATATTATTCCATAATTTCTTAGATTTTGTTGTCATTTCTGCCCTAAATTTAATTACTTAGGACTTTTGTTGATTCCAATTTCAGGTGGAATTCTGCTATTTAAATTCAAAATCAAATCGGAAAAAGCTTGTTAGGGCATTGTTTAATGTACCAAGGACATCTCTGGAACTTCTACCTTATTATTCACGTATGGTTGCGACACTGTCAACTTGTATGAAGGATGTCTCCTACATGCTGGTGCAGTTGCTGGAGGATGAATTCAACAACTTAATAAATAAAAAGGTTAGTATTAAGCTTTTTAATATAATAAAACTAATCTGGAAAAAATGTATTTATTCTACCTGCATTTGTAGTCTGGTTTTCTAATTTCTTATTTTGTAGGATCAAATGAACATTGAGACAAAAATTAGGAACATACGGTTCATTGGAGAACTTTGCAAGTTCAGAATAGCCCCAGCGAGCCTTGTATTCAGTTGTTTGAAGGTATGATAAATTACCAATGAAATATAAAAATAAATGTCAATCAGTTTCAATGTATGTTTTAAACCATTGTATTTTGGAGTAAATGTTGTGTTTTTGTAACATTCAATTGCCTCTGATAGTCTGATGCCAATATGGAATTGCTGATATAGCTTCGGAAAGAAAATGAATGAATATAATGTTTGTTGAACATGTGCTTCACTGTTTTTCCAGTGTTATAAAATTAAAGTTCAATTTAATTTATTACTAATTAAGGGGTGGTTATTTTATTTGCTTCTATTCTGGAGTAAGAAACATAATCTTATTTTATTTCAATCCAACCTCAACTATAATGTTCACTGATATAATGTTAGTTTTCTTTCAAATAAGTGTCTTGACTCTAGCGTTTAATACTTTCCCCCACCCATTAAGCTTCAACACAAGATTTGGCTACTGCAATCACAAGATTTGTCACCTCACTTTTTCATATTACAAGTAATCTCCTTTGCTGTGGTGTTGACCAAAAAAATATGTTCTACTCATAATATTCAAGAAATATAATTAAAATACTAAAGAGTAATAATGGAAGTGACTCATCTTTGTTTTTTTCTCTTTTCTGTTTTTTTTTTTTTTTGCAATTGTGAGGGGCTTACTGTAGTTGTTCTATATTCATGACATATTAAGTAATTTACTGGCAAAAGAAAAGAAAATGCATATTAGATTGTAAGAGCAGTAATTTTGTTCTTAAAATTTAATTATAGGGTAAAGGTGTTATTTTTATGACATTGTGTTTTGCTTTGTGCGCCCAACATACTAGTGCTTTGGTGTGTGCAAAAATAAATGTAAGCTTTTAAAGATAGAGCAAAATCAAAACTTCCGTCACTTTATATAAAGAATGGAAGTTTATGGGGTCAATAGATATAAACTAATGGAAGTTTTGCCTTATTACGGGGTTGTTAATTTTGCTCTGTTTTTAGAAGTTTGTGTTTATTTCTGAACTGAGCAAAACATAATTATGTTGGGTGCACATAGAAAAATCTTTTGTTGCTAAATCTTCACATTTAACCTAAATTTTATCTTTAACATTAAATATGCGAGCAAAACTTAGGGTTCTCTGATTGCCTCTTTATAGTTTTGTTACATTTTCTCTGTCCTGACTATCATTTGTTCATTCCCTTTTCATTTCCATTGTGGACACTTTTTCTTTTGAAGTTCTAATAGCAATATGATATTGGCAAATACTGAAACTGATGAAGAAAATAAAGTGAATGACAAATCTATTATGAAAAAATAGAGCTAGAATCTCACTCTGAGTGTTCTTATAGCTTTAGGTTATGGAAAATCTCAAAATGGAAATACATTGAAGTCGCTAGCCTATTTATAGATCTGGGAATACATTGAAATAATAATATAATATGAAATTTCCTAAATTATCTGAAATAGACTGCAGTAGTGAAGAGTAATAAACTAAAAGTTAGAAACCACTGAACGAAATTGTGGTCCCTTTTTCTTTTAAAGTGATGCAAAATTCTCTCAAAAGCAGTTATGCAACAAAATAAATAGCAAAATATGCGTAAAACTTTTGAAATTAATTAATTCAGCTTTAAATGCTTTCATAGTGAACTTCAATTAGCGAGCTCATAAGTAAAACAAGAAATTATTAATTCAGCTTTCATAGTGACCCATCAAACCATCACAGTTATGTTACACTATATCTCTTCTACCCTGTATGTATTTCTTTAATTCCTATTATTGGCATAGAAAGTTGGGCTTGCTCAGCCATGGCTGAAATTTCAGGTTGATGACTTGATGCTGTCCTTAAAGAAATGAGATCATTTGTGTACTTATGATGATGAAAAATTTGCTGGTTCACAAGAATCACTCTAACGAGTTACCCTCAAGTAGCTAGGTTTTATAATGTTGGGATAGGTTTTATTTCTTCATTTGTCCAATATCAAGAGGAGAAATGGGGTTCCATATTGGACTGATTAATAATGTAGGTGTGATTGTAAAAGTTGATGATAGATGTTGTGGTTCTATAGATCCGTTGAACCACAAGTTGGCCTATGGAGGTGAATATGATCTTTGGGCTTTGATTGGAGCTTTTTGTGAGTCTGTAAAGCAGAGTGAGGAAGTTAAATGGACAGGTGGTCATATAAGAAGAGATAAAATTTGTACTGATCATATGTGGGAAGAATTGTTTGACATCTATTGAATAGAAAATGATGTTTGAGGTGGTTTCTACACGTATAAAGAACGCCATTGAACACTGGATAACACTTGTCTAAAAAACTGAGTCCACACTCCACACCTTATGTTAAAGGGTGTTTATGTTGGCTCCGTAATTAGCTTTTAATGAATAATTCCACACCTTGTTTGCTAATTGTATGGTATTGTAATTGTTGGTGATTATGGAAAGAGCTATTTGAAGTTAGATAGTATTGGTCCTTAGAGGGCTCAGTGAACTATATTAGAATGTAACTTTGCAGCTATCAGGATGTTTTCTTTTGATTGATGGTCAATCAATAGTGGCCAATGCTTTCTGTATGATGTAATTGTAGTAAGCATTCTCATTTTTCGTTAGTAAATAGCTTCTTTGTTTTTTGTTGTACTTCTTTGTCTAATCTGATTCTGTAACTTCAAAATCATTTTGTAATTTAAAATGTCTATCTTGCACCTTAATTTCATTTTCTTTTCCCCAATTTGAAAAAGTTCCTTTTATCCCTCTTTACAAAATAGAGATGTGGATGGGATTTTGACCACATTGAATTCCCTCTCTAGCTCTATGGTTCATTTCCTTGCTGTCCCTTTATATCTCCATTCCAGTAGCTCTGATTCATAAGTGAATTGAGTTAAATGACCATTTCAAATTAATTTTGTGTGTTTTGTTATGGTTGACCATGTCTCAGGCTTGTTTAGATGACTTCACACATCACAACATTGATGTAGCTTGCAATCTCCTTGAAACTTGTGGCCGTTTCTTATATCGATCCTCTGAAACTACTATACGTATGGCTAACATGTTGGAGATATTGATGCGCTTGAAAAATGTAAAAAACTTGGATCCCAGACATAGTACTTTAGTAGAGAATGCCTACTACCTTTGCAAGCCACCTGAGAGATCTGCACGTGTTTCTAAAGTCCGTCCTCCATTGCATCAGGTGTAATGTGTGTTTTATGTGTATTTTGTTTCTTATATCTGTGAAGTATATGAATTAACATTCTGTGTTTTTTTCTTCTTCAGTATATCAGAAAATTACTTTTCTCTGATCTTGACAAGTCTACTATTGAGCATGTGTTGAGGCAACTTCGTAAATTACCATGGAGTGAATGCGAATCATACCTTTTAAAATGCTTCATGAAGATTCATAAAGGAAAATATGGTCAGATACATCTGATAGCTTCTCTTGCAGCTGGCTTAAGTCGCTATCATGATGAATTTGCAGTCGCTATAGTTGATGAGGTTGGTATTTTGTTAATGTTTCAGGCAAACATCATGAAAAGTTTAGATTTGTAATGATCATATACTTGAACAAGTTAGAGTGGCATCTATCGATGAGAATATATTAAAAAGCATATAAGGTGATCTGGCCACATTGAATGGAATTTGGATGTGCTGGCATGTCTATTTTTTTCGTGGAAGATATCTTTGAATTAGTGAATACAAGAAAATTTTATATCATAACTGTAGAAAAACTTGTGAATAGCTGAGCTGATAAATGTAAAGGTGACTGATAATTTACAGATCTGGCGTGATTTTTTTTAAAAGTTCTTCAGTGCACAGCACTTGAGGGCTGTCATATAAATAATTTTTTCTCACAATATATATAAGGGAAAAGATTTTCCCTTGAATATGCAAGCCTCCTGTTCCAACAAGGGAATAGATAATCTCGGGTTCATTTAAATGATATAAGTGTAAATTACGATTCTAACTTCTTAAATTAGCAATGTTAGCTGCAGTTAAGACTCCCTCACCTGGAGTAAAATGAACTTTGCACCTATTGGCTTTATAAGACTTATTGGCTGTGCTTATTAGAATAATGATATTTGTAACATGGGTCTCAGGTTTTAGAGGAGATTAGACTTGGGCTGGAGATAAATGATTATGGGATGCAGCAGCGACGCATTGCCCATATGAGATTCCTTGGGGAGCTTTATAATTATGAGCATGTCGACTCATCTGTTATATTTGAAACATTATATCTAGTTCTTGTCTTTGGACATGGAACTCCAGAGGTATGGTTCAAATTTATTCTTTCTTCAGTTCAATCACAGTGCCTAGAAAAAGATCACCACAAACATAGTTATATGTTTCATGTACTGGATTGTAAAGGTTATATTTTTATGTAGCTCACAAGACACTTGCTATTCTAGATAGGCCACCTATCACGACAAACAAAAGAATAAAGTTCTTAACTAGTCACATGCTAGAATAACGTATCTGTGCATTGTAATATAGTAATTGGCTAAATCAAAATACTACATTTTTTGTAACATTCTGCTGTATTTTTTGAAATATTTTTTCCTTCAGGGTAGAGGTATACTATTTTATAAATAAAAGCTCTTAACGCCTTTGATTTGGTAGTTTGAATTTTTTAAAGAAAATGTTGATTATGTCATGGGAAGATTACAATTCTGAAGATGCTGTACTCATTAGTGAGTGTTTGGTCTATGAAGATATTTATACTTTTCATATTCAAAAATATGAAATTCAGACTCATGTGACAAGCTACAGTCCTGAAAGAGCTCCACCTGTAACTGTCCTCGTTTTACCTCTAAAGAATTTACTGGTGCATCCCTTTTAATAGCATAAATAGAATGTAAGAGCAAAAAATATATCAGAACAAAAATGCAGAGTGTAATTATACTGTGTTAATGAGTGCTTACCACTTTAAATTCATGTTGTATTCAAGTTTCTATTTTATTATGAAATATTTAGGAATGTAGCAGGCCATGTTGATGCTCTATTACATGATAAAGAGTTCAATTTTTTTCTTCAAATTATGGGATTGAGTTTGCTTTGCATCTCTGACAACCTTCTCATAATATGGTGTACACTTCATAATTTCAGCAAGATGTATTGGACCCACCAGAAGATTGCTTCCGTATCAGGATGGTTATCACTCTTCTTGAAACTTGTGGACATTACTTTGATCGTGGATCTTCGAAGAGGAAACTTGATCGATTCCTCATGCACTTCCAGAGGTATATTCTAAGCAAAGGTGCACTGCCACTGGACATTGAATTTGATTTACAGGTCAGTCAAGCAGTTTTGTCAGATATATTTTTTTTCTCTATTCTAGTAATTTATAAAAATATTTGAAACAAAAGGCTATCCATGTATTAGGCCCCACCTAGTTGTATTTGAAGCAAAAGGCTATTTTGTAATATGCTAACATTCTAAATGTTGCCTAAAATTTTCAATTGCTAGTTTGTTTGTGTGAAGAAGCCATATCTAAGTAGGACTCTGTTATGATACTGATCAGAAACAAGGAAGAAATGTTGGAAATAGAGAGAAAATGAAGGAATAAGATTTAAGAGACAATTCTTACAGAGAAAACTGAGAGGTATTGAACTATTATTCCCAAAACTGAATTACAAAATGAGTCAAAATCTGACCATCCAATCACCAGAGGGGTCTGTATATAACACCCCATCCCAAACACATTCCATTAGCACGTGCTCACTTAATATTATTGCACGCCAGAGACTTAACAACATATAACAACACTACAGTAACTAACAAAATTTCAGTAACTAACACGTAACAGGGCAATTAGTAATATATTATAACAGACTCCTAATAAATTTGAGGGTTTATCAATAATACTAGGTCTTACTTTTATAGAAGTCATATCAACGTGGGACTCTTAATGAATCAAAGGGTTATAATAACACTGGTTTGAGTGGAGTATTGGGAGTTTGTATTTTGTGGTATTAACTGTCTTATGTAATTATGTATTGGAGTTTATATTGTTTTTAATATATTTTCAAGTTTATGAATAAAAGGAGGGGTTGGCACAGTATTACAAGATTGATATCTTGTAATGAAGAAATTAGAGTAGAAGGGAAGAACAGAAATTCAGAGGGTTTCAAGAAAAAAGGGTTTAGAGGAGACACCGTCCATTGGCCCTCACAAACAAAATACTGAAATCATATTCATAATGCAAGAAAACAAATAATTAACCCTAACATCATGTTATATAGTGCCTGACCTAATTAATTGGGCCTCACTAAACCTAAGCTTATAAAGGCTGACACATACTAGAAAACGTAATAATAGAACTATTAAAATATACTAATAACCCCAAAATCCTAATTAACTAATAAACTAACTATTCCTAATTATATTATTATAACAATACCCCCTTCTCAAAGAGATCCTTGCCCTCAAGGATCAATATACAACCAAACTATGGTTCAGAATCACTGGAGAAAAAACTGTAGTGGAACTGTTCTGGAAACAGCTTTGAACAATTTTGAGCTGACCCGACATAGCATTTTGATCAAACCTCCTCTGTATCACCTTAGAATGAGCACATAGATTGGCCCAAGAATTGGTGTTGGACAGCAGCTGACTCTTACTTGAGAGTGGTGATATCTGTCCTATACAAATACACCCGCCGCCCACTGGCGTTATATGATGCAGAGTACAAGTGTTTTGCCCATTGGATATTATCTTCATTAAATATATTTGACCTGTCAAATCATGCAGAAACCAAACCTTTAACCACTGGATATATTTGAGGGATCCACCAAGCGTGTTCACTAACTTTCCCTTAAACCATTGTTAAGCATCCATACTGTAAGGGTATATTCTTGGAATCCATCCTTCCATCAGAATTTACTAAGGCAAGGGATATTTAAAATACTTATGTCTTTCCATGAATTTGCAATCGCAAGCCAGCTGCTAAGAAAAGTTAGACCCTTCAAATATCACCCTATCTGAAACTCTATAGCTTGCTGCCACACACTAGAAAACATAATAATAGAACTATTTAAAATAAATGTTTTCTATTTAAAATATATTAATAACCCTAAAATCCTAATTGACTGATAAATTAACTATCCCTAACTATATTATCATAACACATAGCATGTAAGAGAATTTCTCATCCGTATATGCCTTCCCATTTGTGCATTCAATACTTGGCAGGCAATGTTTTTGTCAGACAAAATATGTTCCAAGAAACCATTAGTAAAGGCCCAGAGTGAACGAAATAAATCATCTCATATATTGCTCAAGCAATTGTGACTGAAATGTTTGATTCCAGTGTTTTATTTTTTTCATAGTAGTAATAGTAGGAAAGAACTATTTTTTTCTAAACGCACCATTCTCCAAAATTGTAGACCGAGAAAACCCTAGTGTAAGCACACAAATCAAGTGCCCACAAAAATTCTAGGATAACTGGTGTTAAGGCTTTTATGTGGCGCACACTATTGTTAGTGGTCTAGCCTCCTGACCTTGGAGCTAAGGGCTAAAGTGTTAGTGAAGTGTCTAAAACTAGTCAAGATGACTTTTTATAAGTATATTCAATTAAAAATTATTTTATGTACATGATCAATATGTTCATTACTAATAAAATGGTCAATAAACTCACAAATGATGCTCACGCAGGATCTGTTTGCGGATTTGCGTCCCAATATGACCAGATACACAGAAATTGAAGAAGTGAATGCAGCACTTGTAGAGCTTGAGGAGCATGACCGTATTGCTTCTTCAGACAAGGCCAGTAGTGAAAGACATTCTGACACTGAGAAACCTTTAAGTAGGAGCACATCTCATACTACAGAAAGGGAGGGCCAGAGCATTGATAATGGTACAGAGGACAATGGAGTGCATGATGATTTGAATGACAGTCAGAGCGATTCAGGGAGCGAACAAATTAATGTTGAAGGACGTGATGATGATGAGGCAGATGAGGACAATCATGACGGTGGAAGCGAGAGTGAAGATGAGGATGATGATGAGGATGACGCGGCTGTGCCTGCTTCTGATGATGAAGATGAAATTCATGTCAGACAGACAGTGGCAGATGTGGACCCTCAAGCAGAAGCCAGTTTTGATCAGGAACTCAAGGCTGTATTACAGGCAAGGAACTGCATAATTTGTTTGCTATCTTCAGCTTATGTCTGCCGATTTGTTATTTCCTTCTATATTTTCATGTTTTACCTTCTGAATTTTCAGTTTTTTAATGTCGTAAAATATTGTGGTTATTCATGCTGAGCTCAAAAACAGAGTTAACAGATGAAAGACGCTACTCATATATTTTTAAAGGAGAGAAAACTAGCGGAGGGAAAGAAGTTTGTTGTAAATAATGCCAAGCTTTTAGTTTGAGGATTATGAATCACACGATTTGAATTGTAATTGCAGGAGAGTATGGAACAGCGGAGGCAAGAGCTGCGGGGTCGTCCCACACTAAACATGATGATTCCAATGAGTTTATTTGAGAGTTCCACCAAGGATCATCATGGGAGAGTTGGTGGGGAAAGTGGCGATGAGGCATTGGATGAGGAGAAAGGTGGAAATAAAGAGGTACAGGTGAAAGTTCTTGTGAAGAGAGGGAATAAGCAACAAACAAAGCAGATGTACATTCCCCGAGATTGCTCATTGGTGCAGAGTACAAAGCAAAAAGAAGCTGCTGAACTTCAAGAGAAAGAAGACATCAAAAGGCTTGTCTTGGAGTATAATGATAGAGAAGAGGAGGAGTTGAATGGATTAGGGACCCAAACTACTAACTGGTTTATGAGCGGAGGGAACAAGGGCGCTGGTCGTGGCATCACTTTGGAAGGAATCGGTGGCCGGACTGGCGGTTCACGGCATCGACACCATAGTCATGCTGGCAGTGGAGTCTACTATGGTCGAAGAAAGTGAACGGTACAAAATTTATTCCCAACTCTGAAAGTAGATTGGGCCTGATTCCTCGTGGTAATGCAAATATTTGGAAATAAGTAGTTTCAGCATGATAAATATGGGAAACGATAGATGAACTGGCAATAAAGGCATCGGCATCATGGACAATTCTCATGTTTCTTTATCCTCACCTTGAGCCATCCAGATGATTTATGTTCAGAATCTTAAGCCCCTGGCTAAGAAACTGAAGTTTGTTGGTGAATACAGTGGAATGAAATGCAGTGCAGTTTGTGGCCAAAAAAAACCTGGCAGTTTGGGACTTGCTAAATGCTTTGATTAAACCATATTATAACCATAGCCTAGCATCTGTTGTATAGTTCTCCATATGATGAGGCATTGTTAAAGATGAAGATTGGGCTTTCCCTTTTTACGTGGAAATTGCAAAATGAAATGTATCCGGACCAATAGTGATGTAAATTGAGATAATGAGGCTTAGTGGAAATCGTTGGATATGGAATTGATTTGATGTGCTAATTTAATATTGATCCCATTTGAGATGTTTGAATTTTACTTGGTTGGAGAAAGGTGGTCTCTCTCCTATTAGGGATGAGAATAGGCTAGATCCTTAACAGATGATCTATAGTCTGGCCTATTTAGGGTCTGGTTTGGCATGACCTTTATAATAAAAAAGTCATGTCAAGGCCTATTTAGAAGTCTTTTTTATAAATAGGTCAGACCTATTTTTGTAAAGTTTGGCCCATAAGCCTTCACGTTGATCTTGTTTAACATTAAAGAAAACAATCATATATTTTATGCATATAGTATTTATATTTTGTCAATTTTAATTCGAATAAAAATATGAAATATTCAATTACTATTTTTTTATTTTCATTTTATTTTTAGATTATACTTCCCTTCTTCACTCATGGGTTTTAAAACCTAGCTGTACTTAGGTCAACAAAGAAATCTTTTTGACCTCTCATGCCTTTTCTTTCTTTTTTCTTGAATTCATAAGGGTCTTGCAAGAAAAATGATCATTATTACCTTTGGTGTTGCTCCTCCTTTTGACTCAATAATAGTATATGTCCTTTTTCTATGTTTTGTTTTTCTAGATTCTTTTTGCCAGATTGTTTTTCTAGATTCAACTAGTATGGACTTGCGCATTTAGTTGTTTTACATCTCAACTTATAAATACATTAGTGTGTGTCATATACGGAAAGAGATACATCAGTCTAGCATACCAAATGAGTGTTTTTCCACCCGGAATGTTAGTAAACGTAGTAATGATATCAACTGCAGGGCTCCTTTAGTTTCACATGTCATTGCCAAGATGTTGCTTTTGTAATCCGCCCATTCAATTTGTTTTCTATTTATTTGCTTACAGACAATCATTTTAACGGTATTCCTTTTCATTTTCATGATGTAAGAACTGTGTAATCATTTCAATTTAATTTTGCCTTTTTATAAAAAAGAGCAAGGAAAAAAATTGAATCAGACTGATCAGTGCGACCGGAAAATTGTTGAACTGGTCACGTGAGTGGTCCAATTCATTGACCAACTCAGTGGTGAAGTTAAACTGATGATAACCCAGTTCAACTCGCCCGAATTGGCCTTAACTCGAGAAAATCGATGCCTAAACGGGCTACTCGGTTCGCTTCTTCTGCCCTCTGTTTACAAAGAAACAACAAAGAGAAACCTAGACTATGGCGGGTGGACGGCGGCGACGAGATGTGTGTGTCGCTTCACTCTTCTTTTTCGCTTCTTGTTTCTTTATCTCTTTAATTTAATAATAATAATGATAATGTTCCTTTAATTTTTACTTCTCCCTTCCACGTGTATGACCCATTCTGCACTAGCTAAAAACCTAAATCCATTTCTTCATTAAGGAATAAGGAATGATAATGCAAATATATTCTTTACTTTACTTTTTTGTTTTAATTAATGAAGTCATAAACAATATTTCACATCAAAATCTTTCTAATTTTCATTAAATTTATTTATTTTTTACTTTCAAAGTATAGTTAAGATGTATATATCAAAACACACTAAAATTAAATATTTGAATTTTAACAATTAAATATCATTATTTTATTATTTATGGGCTGACCCAGTTCAACCACAGTTGAACTAATAAACCTTGAACCAGTAGCTTGACCTGTTAGTATATGTCCTTTTTCTATGTTTTGTTTTTTAGATTCATTATGGCCAACAAACTATTTCTAAAGTATCAATTTGGTCAACGAACAATAAAAGGTCTCATTCTGGCCAATGAACAAATAAAATGGTTCATTTTGACAAATAGATTACTGGAAAATACCTTTGAAACTAAATTAATATAATTTTTGAGGATATGAGTTCCACGATTAAAAATAAAAAAATAAATACTCCCCTACCCTGTCCCTCTCTCTTCTCCCTCCTTCCCCTCACTCACTATCCCCTCTCTCTATCTCTGCCTTTCCTTCATCATACGTCCATGCTCGTGTCCCCATCTTCTCGTGTTTAACAAAAAAGGTCCAAGAGAATCCTCCTAATATTAATTAAGACTTGACCATCAAAACTAAAACAATGCCATCAATCAACCAACACTATCTCACCAAACGCAACCCTTGACTCTATCTACGTATGCCTCTTTCTCCCCATCATTATTCACACCACACCATGGGCTCCCACTACGTCGAGCTTGCCAAGCTTCCCGGCCCATTGATTATGATCAACCCAAAAAAGAGCAACCCCACTTGTCTACCGTGATTTTTCCAAGCTTCCCATTTGGGATTAAGGGGTTGGGTGACAATGGTTTGGGTGATGATGGATACTGATCGAGGAAGATGTGGTTGCTGGAGATGATAGTTGGTGTTTTCATCTGTGCTTTATCATACACAAGAAAATGGTGGGGGTCATAAAGTGGTATTGGTAAAATCTTTACCTTAGTGGTCCGAAAGAGTATGAGTTTGTATAATTGAACAATAACATGTTTTGATCTTGTTAACTTATTTTTCTTTCTCTAGTTTTCACCTACTGAAGTTTAATTTAATTGCTACCTTCTGCATTTAAGGCTTTTTGAAGGTCAACTCCTATGGCTTCCCCGATTAGTCCCCATTGTCACCCAAACCATGTGTTGAGAAAAGTAGTTGTTATGGTGTTGTTTTTTTTGGGGGGGTATGTAACCCTTCACTCAACCAGTCAGTGAATCTTAATTCCCAAATACCAAGTGACCAATCATTATGAGTTATGACACCAAATTCCACTCATCATTTCCGAATTGGGTTAGTGGGTGGGAAGAAAAGGAATGAGAGTGACCCAATATAAAATGACAAACGGAAGTTACATTATTTAACGAGATAAATACTTTTGCCTCACTTTTGAAATTTTACGGGTAATTTTAATCCAAAAAATTTTACATGGGTATTTTTCCACTTTAGCCCTAAAATGACAAACGGAAGTTACATTACTTTACGATAATAAACATTTTTGCCCCACTTTTGAAATTTCATGAGTTTTGATCCAAAATTTTACATGTGAATTTTTGCACCTTCATGACAATTACATGGACATTTTAGTACATTACCCCAACAATAAAATGTCTCATTTTGGGCAATGAATTATACAAATAAAAATGTTTCATTTTGGTTAATGTGCAAGTGAAAAAAAATAGTACTAAAATATTCTTTGTGATCTATATAGTATAATTTCTGAACATGTGAGTCTCATATTTGAAAATAAAAATTATTCAACCCATCCACCCTCGGTCTCCTCCCTAGTTCATCCAAAACTACACTCCTCTCCCTCACTGCCTTCTACCACCATATCAAATCCTTAGCAGCGCCAACATGGCTTATGAATCCTTAGCGAAAGTAGCTCCGTCACAAATCTCACCCTACATCAGTTGGCGCCTGGATTGATGACATTGACGGTGTATTGACAGCGATGAGGCTAGTCATGGTGATTGCTTATTCGTTTACTAGTGTTGCTTATGAGGGCTTAACTTTGGATGAACATGAAGAGCAACTTCAGATGCAGCAAATTCAGATGAACATGAGGGTTTTCTAGACAAGTCATTATTAAGTTTGTATATTTTAGTTTGTCGGAACATACGCAGATTCCGGTGGAAGGTTGGGTTGGAAATTCATAAGGGCCTCGTCCTCCATTTTGAAGAAGTCAACATATATAATTTGATCAAAGTTGCTTACTTGAAGCAAGTGCAAATTGCATTGTATGCATGTACATGTATACATACACTGAATGTATAACTCAAGAGGTCAGCAAATTCATGGGCTTTATGATTTAGTTATGTCGCCCTCCAGCTTTTGCTTCTGTTGTTCAATAAATTCAAGGAGGGAGAAGAGAGAGAGAGAGAGATGGGTGGGTGGGGTTACTAAGTTTTTATTTTTAAAGATGAGACTTTAGAAATTATATTAATTATGTTCAAAGGGAATCTTTGTACTCCATACATACGTTCTTAAATATAAGATCAATTTCCTAATTTAATTAGATTTAGGATGTTAGTTAAGTTAGTTATTAACACATTATATTACTAATTTATTCTAACCAGAATCCTTTATCCCCACACTCTCTCTCTTGCTTGTTACTATATATAAGCATTATTAGGGTTAATTTGGGGTAAACTTTGGAAAAATAAGAAATTGATCTTATGTTTAGGAAAAAGTTGAAATGTGTTAGTGATGTTATAGGAGTATTTAGAAACAGAAAGAGTATTTCCAATAGTACATTGGTTAAAGCGAACCATTTTTATTGTTCATTAGCCAGAATGAGATATTTTATTGTTTGTTGTTTAAATTGACACTTTCCAAATAGTTTATTAGCAGAATAATATATAACCCTAATTAATACAGCCTTCTATTTCAATTCCACTGTCAAAAAAATTAAAAAATAACAAAAGTCAGCAACAATATAATAAAAAACCTCTCTTGGGCAAATGTGCAAAAATGATATTATACTTTACCCAAAAGTGTGTTTGTAAGACAAAAGTTTTGCGAGGTGAAAAAATAGTATTTAACTTTCGGTCCAGGTGCAAATATGGTGCTTTCATTTAAAAGAAAAAATTTAAATATGGAAAGACTCTTATGCCTTTCATTAAATTATTCTCTTCTTTAACCTCCCAGCCTTCATTAAATTATGAATAGACACACACACACTCATATTCCCAACATGGGTATTAATCCTACAAGCCCCTCTATAAGGGGATGAAGTTGATGTCATTTAGAGCGGTTAATACGAGCAAGCCCAATATATAAGTTCAAATTGGATCCAAAAAGGCCGTTGAAAAAATGGGTTGGGCTAAAAAATGCTGGTGACAAAATAGGCTAGGTTCAAAAAACAGCACATATTGTTTGGGTACGGTGATGATCCATATTAAGCCCCATTTTTATTTATCCCCCATTTTCATAGGGTTATCCCCTTTATTTACATTATAATTTTAATTTTAAAAAACAGAGTTTGTCTTTGTAATTTAAAAAAGACTAACAAAAGAGTAAAATAGTTTCGGGATATTTCTGGGTTTTAGCTCAAAAAGTCATTTTAATATGGGCCCTGACATGAGCTTAAAACGGGTTAGGATTAGCCCACGGGGTTTTAACCCATATTTGGCTCTAACATTGCCATTGACCCAATGCCTCATAGGCAATCTTTCTTTTTTTGATCGAAAATAGGCAATCGTTCTAAAGATACAAGATATCCTAAATGAATCTAATTAGTCAGATTAATTTGGTTGACAAGTAGGTTATTTGTATTAATTAGGAATTATTAAATAAAGTAATATTTATAAAAACTATAACAACTTAAAAACAGATTTAAAAAAATTGCATGAAAGTATGTCAGGTCATAAGTTATAAGTATAACCATTGACCTAGAATTAACTATTGATTGACACGAATTTGCAACGTTGGATTTGACTAACGGGTCCCTCTGCTTCATGCTATACCTAATCCTCTTATATTTAAATATTTATAATAACAATCTAAAAATACATTACAAAAATTTGCACGAAAGGATGTCGTTATAAGTATAACAATTGACATAGAATTAACTATTGATTAACACGAGTTTGCAATGTTGGATTTGACTTACGGGGGTCCCTCTGCTTCGTGCTATACCTAATCCTTTAATATTTTAATATTTATAATTGTTTGGTCAAACAAGAGTAAAATGATAGCCGTCATTTCGTTACTCAACTACACAAATTCATTCTTTGTTTCGCAGGGTAGTTCGACCTGTTTCATCCTTGAACAATGATTCTGGAATGCTACACTACAATCAAAAGGAAAAAAAATAAACGTGAAATACATTTTATTTTATATATCTATCTATAGGGTTCGTTTGCTTGAAGGAAAATAAGCCACTAAAAATGAAAAGAGAGCATTTTCTATCAGGATGAGCCGTTTGTTTGGTGGAAATTCTAAGTTTCCATTTTCAACAAAATGTATGTTTGGTTGCAAGAAAGGAAATAAAATGACTTAAATGGAAACGTAAGGACATGACTGAAATTGAGAATAAGGAAATGAATATTGACTTGTTTAATTGACACACGCGGAGAATTGAATTTAAATGAAATTTTTTTTTGTTAGAGATATGTGTAAATGACCATATAGTTGCTAATAAATACTATATTTGAATTTAAAAATAAATAATTAACACAATATATTATTTCAAAATAAATGCCATAAGAAATTAAAATCGAAAATAAATAACTAATGTTGAATTTAATTTGTTAAAATTGATTGTTGCATGTAAATAATAGAAGGTTTGGCAACTTAGTGGGCCCAAGAAATGAAATTGCGAAGGGTTCCGTACTTCCGTCGACCAAATACATGAACCTGATGACATTTGAAGACTTTCCATATCCATAGGAACCTAATGAAACCTAAGGTTCATGGGTTTTGTTGATAGAATCCTTACCAATTTCATTTTCTTGGACAACTGAGTTTCCAAACTCACTTTCCATCATACACATGCAACGATCGATTTTAGCATATTACATTTGATTTAGACAATTACGGGCCTGTTTGGATAGCAACTCAAAATGCATTCTGGAAACCAAACCTAGGTTTCAGACATTTTTTGCCAAACACTTAAAAATTTCAGAAAAACTATTTTACAGCAGAAAAGCTATTTTTGGCTCCAAAACCTCATTTTGGGAAAAACTCCCCATTTTTACTTCTCAAACTACAAAAATGAGTAAAGTGCAAACTCACCCTCTTCTCTCTCCTCTCCCTCACTCTTCCTTTTTGGATAAAATTGTCCTTTTTGGTAATTGACATTCAAAAAGTTATTCCACTGACATTTTATCCAAACACTCTCATTTTATCAAAAACTATTTTCCAGAAAAGCTATTCTGCTTAAAAACTATTCTCAAAAACTAGTTTTTCAAAAAACTATTCTCTAGAAACTAAATCCAAACAGGCCCTACAATGACTTTGGTTGAAGGGTCCAACTTAACTCAACAATAAGCTTGCTTGCCTTGTGGTCTAAGGTCACGGGTTCAAATCAGCAACATTGTAAAAGACAAAGGTTAGATTGCCTAATATATTCCCTTCTCTAGCACTCTCACCAAGTGGGGACTAGATTGTTTTAAAATAATATATTGTTTTGATTATTGATTTTAAAATTAAATATTTTTGTTTTTAGCAAATAATCATTAAGGGCAATACGGTCATTCAAACATATGGATTAATTTTTTGTATTTTCCTATGGAAAAAAGCTATATAAATAATATTTTTTAATGACTTGGAAGATGTTCTATTAAATGTTAACAGAAAAGGAAGATTTCATTTTAAAAAATCTTGCCACATGAATTGCCATTATGATACCTCACATTTAAATATTGACAAGGACACAATCATTTTCAGATCAGGAAATCTATCCATGTAAAAATAACCGTAGTTCTTCTAGGTGGGAGCCACTTGGGTCATTGATTAGTCATAATTCCATTTAAAACAAAAGTTTCATTATTATTCTGATCATCCTATCAAAACAAATAAATACTAGTAATAAATTGACCTACTATTACTATGTTACATGGCTTTCTACAAACGTGATTAAGAATTTTCAACTCCTTCCACAATCTCTAGCATAGTCATTGACCAAGTGGAATCCAGTCTTTATTTTCTCCCCAATTCTCACCTAAAACCGTGTTCTTGCTACTATGAAGATTCACCACCTAAAACTTAGACTATTCCAATGTTTTCAGCGCCACATTTAATTGAAAATTCTTTGTCTTCAACTTCACTTCATTCTCATCATCTTCTTTTTCAAGCACCACTCTGTTTTTGTTATATCCATTTTCCAGAAAACAAACCAAAGACATGATTCTCACACGTACAATCATGCTCTTTTTTCTTCTATTCCCATTCTTCTTCCTTCTCTGTTTCTTTCCTCTGTTTTCACATGCAGCGAGTTCCATCACCCCAGGAACATTAATCAAAGATGGTGACACTTTAATCTCAGAAGAACTCAATTTTGAACTTGGATTTTTCAGTTTGAATAATAATAACTCTTTGAGATACGTTGGAATTTGGTACTACAGAATTTCAAGTGCAGCATTCATATGGGTTGCTAATAGAGACAAACCCATAAAAGGAAGAGAAGGGGTTATAACAATTGGAATAGATGGAAATTTGGTTATCTTAGATGGTGATAAGAATCAAGTATGGTCAAGCAATGTATCAAACCTCAAGAATAACACAAAAGCTGTTCTTGATGATGATGGAAACCTTGTTCTTTCCGAATTGGCTGATGAAACAGAAGTATGGAAAAGCTTTGATCATCCAACTGACACGTTTGTTCCTGGTATGACCATTCCAGTGAATACTTCAAAAGGTGAGATTCGACCTTTTGTGTCATGGAAATCTAGCACAGATCCTGATAGAGGGAACTTCTCAATGGGAATTGATCCGAGAGCATCCACACAAATAGTGATTTGGGAAGGGGAAAAAAGGAGATGGAGAAGTGGGTATTGGGATGGAAGAATATTCACAGGAGTTTCAAACATGACAGGAAGTTATCTCTATGGATTTAGACTCAACACTGAGGGGAATGGAGAAAGGCATTTGGCTTATACCCCTTTGGAGAGTACTGAAAAGGTGAGGTTTCAGATAGGTTGGGATGGGTTTGAGAGACAATTCAAATGGAATGAGGGTGAGAAAAGGTGGGACAGAACACAGGAAGAGCCTTTTAACAAATGTGAGATTTATAACAAGTGTGGGAGTTTTGCTGAATGTAGTTTGGCTTCTCCAATGAATTGTGTTTGCATGAGAGGGTTTCGGCCGAAGGAAGTGGATGAGTGGACTAGAGGGAATTGGTCTGGTGGGTGTAAGAGGGTGACACCATTGAAGGCTGAGAGGATTAAAAGGAATAATGATAGTTCTGTTGCTGCAACAGAAGTGGATCTTGAAGAAGATGGTTTCTTGAGGCTGCAATGTAGGAAGTTGCCTGATTTCGCGACGTTGGTGGGTTCTCAGGACAATAATGAGTGTGAGAGTTATTGCTTGCAGGATACCAATTGTACTGCTTTTACTTCTGTTAATGGGATTGGATGCTTGATTTGGCATGGTGAGTTACTTGATATTAAGGACTTTGAAAATGGAGGAGGAAATACACTCTATATTCGCCTTGCTCATTCTGATTTAGGTAAGGTAAAATACCCTATAGGTGTTTCTTCTTATGACCATTCATGTTTTATTTATGAAAGTCACTGTGCAATCTTCTCCTATGTTTTCTATCTAGAAGAAAAGATTTGGTGTTTCATAGCAGATTATGTTTCTGGGATAGTACTTTATTGTAATGATTGAGTTGATGTTGAAGAAATTTCATTATTTCAACAGTCAATGGATTCATTGATTTGTCTTCTATTTATTTTACTGTCAACGAAAATTGATGAAAAGGAGTATTTCACTTTGTAATGTTAAGAATCTCAAACAGTAGCTTACTCATTTCTTTGTTATAGTTTGGTTGAGATGGTTTTATATGAATTCT
This sequence comes from Mimosa pudica, assembly GCA_029929735.1. Lineage (NCBI taxonomy): Eukaryota > Viridiplantae > Streptophyta > Magnoliopsida > Fabales > Fabaceae > Mimosa > Mimosa pudica. The sequence continues at coordinate 765,677 of JAKELP010000039.1, read as the reverse complement.
GTTTCTGCAAGTACAGGTGATGGGAAGAAGAAGATCAAGATTGTAATTATAGTTGTTATTGTGTTGGGATTAATTTGCCTTGGAATCTCTCTATGGTTGGTGTGGAGGTTCAAGGGAAGAAAAGGTATAACATCCATTTACTAAATAATGTTTCCCCCTTTGATAAAATATTATTTATGTAAATATTTTTTTTTTTCTATTCAACTCATGCATGTTTCTGTCTTTTTCTTTGTTTCTGCAATTAGTTGCTGCAGCTACATGCTGTGAAACAAGCGATATTCCGGTTTTTGATATTACAAGAAGCAAGAGTAGACAAGTTTCAACTGAATTTTCAGGATCAGCAGAACTGAGTCTGGAAGGTCATGAGCTAAGTGGACCAGAACTTCCATTGTTCAATTTTGATTGTATTGCAATAGCCACAGACAATTTCTCAGATGAAAATAAGCTTGGTCAAGGAGGATTTGGTCCTGTGTACAAGGTAAAATTGCTGCTGTGAGATTGCCTATTTTAAGAATGCAAAGTTGGGGTGCGGGAAATTTCTGATTAAAGTTTTGCTCATATATTTTAATAGGGGAAGCTTCGTGGGGGTGAACAAATTGCTGTCAAGAGGCTTTCCAGAAGATCTGGCCAAGGTCAAGAGGAGTTTAAGAATGAAATGATGTTGATTGCCAAACTACAACACAGAAATCTTGTAAGACTATTAGGATGTTCCATTCAGGGAGAAGAGAAGTTGCTGGTATATGAATACATGCCAAACAAAAGCTTGGATTGCTTTCTATTTGGTTCGTTTCTCTCAATTTCGCCCAATCTTTCATATTCTTTCAGCATCTATACCATTATTAGGTATGGAAAACAAATGGCTATAAGTTTTAAGGATGGATTGTTCTGACAAGTTTCAAACACCTTTTGGTGTAGATCCTGTTAAGCAGCAACAACTAAGCTGGAATAAGCGCTTTGAAATCATCGAAGGGATTGCAAGGGGATTGCTTTATCTACATCGAGATTCAAGGCTTAGAATAATTCATAGAGATTTAAAAGCAAGTAACATTCTTTTGGATGAAGACATGAACCCAAAAATTTCAGACTTTGGGCTAGCCAGGATATTTGGAGGAGGCCAAAGTGAGGCAAACACTACTAGAGTAGTTGGCACATAGTAAGAATTCATTCATTTTCCCTTCAAACTAAACCTTTCACTTAGAATTAACTAACTTCAATATATTAAAACCATGCACTTGCAGTGGCTATATGTCTCCTGAATATGCAATGGAAGGTTTATTCTCAATCAAATCCGATGTGTACAGTTTTGGTGTATTATTACTTGAGATTGTGAGTGGTCGCAAAAACACTAGCTTCCGTCATTCCGATGACTCTAGTCTCATAGGATACGTAAGTTCTATTTCCATAATTTTCACCATCAAGTGATATATCTATGAGAATTTGATGACATGCGATATATCTGAACATTCATAGCAGAAACTTATGTGATTGATTATGTGCAGGCATGGCATCTTTGGAATGATCGCAGAGCCATGGAGCTTGTTGATCCTTCAATTCGGGATTCAAGTCTGAAGAACCAGCAGGTTTTGAGATGCATACACATAGGGATGCTATGTGTACAGGATTCAGCAACTCATAGACCATCAATGTCTTCTGTGGTATTGATGCTAGAAAGTGAAGCAACCAATCTTCCTTCGCCAAAACAACCTTTGCTTACTTCTATGAGAAGAAGATCAGAGGACAGAAAGTATCACATGGAAGGTCTTGATGTATCCTTGAATGAACTAACAGTAACAATGGTGGTAGGAAGATAGAATTATAAGCATTTTCACCTTCCTTTAGTTTCAGCTTTGTTTGTTTTCTCTCTACCAAAAGAAGCAAAGTATATACACAGTATAGCTCTTTTCTTTACATACTACCGTTATAGTTGAGTCCATTGTACATGTTTATCCAATTTTGACAGAATCATTGCCAAAATTATGTTATCTAATATTTGTGGTTCAAAAGATATAATGAAAATCTTGATTGTCATACTCACGCACAATGTAAATTCACAAGGAAAACTTTAAAAATTTATATATTCTCAAATTAAAAACTTTGAGTGACACCAATAAGATTTGTATTTCGAAATAGATGGTCTAAAACAAGACCACCTTTGATGCATGACGTGAAATTCTGGGCAGACATGTAAAATTGAAAGCACTTTGGATAAAATTAATATCCCAGGAAGATGGATATTTTAGATGAAGATATTTCCGTTCGTCAACTTATTGATAAGAAAGTTGAGAAACGAATACAAAAATACATGGGAATAAAACAAGACAAACATGAAGCCCAAACAAGAAGGCTAGAGACCTAATACTTGCCATTGGTTCAAAAACTTGGTATATATCACTCTACTGTTTCAAGGAAAATCCCTGAATAAGACTTTCAAATTATAGTTTGGAAACTTTCATACAATAAATTTCACTTTAAACAAATCAATGTAAATGATCAAATAGTACATGAAAAATTTGAAGGAAAAGTCTATGGCCTTAGTTTAATTTATATTTTTTTTAACGAAGATCCCATCCATTACAAATCAAAATTATCAACATGTCTTAGTTTGTAAATATCACAAGTTTACCAACTTCTTTTTGTTTATTACTAGAATTCTATAAATGATTAGTGAATTTTCATAATGTATTTCAAAATTCATATAAAGAATTACCAACACGTCTCTATACAGACTGAAATTTATTGTATGAAAGTGTCCAAAGTGTAATTTGAGAGTCTTTTAGAGGGATTCTCATTTCTTAAGGTTTATTAAAGCACAATTGATATATACTAACTCTTCTTTTAACAAAAATTGATTTAAAAACTTGGTACATAATTTTTAAAACATACATATTTAAAGTTAATTAAGTATGATTGTAGATTTTTTTGTTACATTGGAAAAAAAGGCAAACAAGTTTATAAAACATTAATCGCTGAAGGAGACTCTACAAAAAACGGGGCCCATATCGGCGTCTTTTTGGGCCTCACATCGGCTGAATTTTCCGGCGGAATGGCGCTACGGCGTTTTGGCAACGCCTAAAAATTTGCCGTGGGAATGCGGCAGATCGGCGTTTTGCCAAACGCCTACCCGAGGGTGCAAACGCCGGTACGAGCGTCCAAACAAAATAATTTATTATTCGCACATCGGCGTTTTGGGGAAACGCCTATGTGCATATTATTTTATTATTACCTCGTGTAGGCGGAAAATGAAACGCCTATACGCGGACTATTTAATTATTATCTCCAACCGGCGTTTGGCAAACGCCGGTATGAGATTAATTGTGTTATTATTTTTATTCACGCATACCGGCGTTTTGCAAACGCCTCTGTGCGGTATGGAAATAATATTATTTTATTCATGCATATAGGCGTTTACTAAAACGCCCGTGTGCGGTATAAAATAATAATTTTATAAACCGACGCCGGTATGGGTTTTCCAAAAAAAAATAAAAAAACATTTTTCGTCCTGATTGTTTAAAACCAGGAAGAAAAATGTTCAAAAACATAAGGAATAATATATTAATCCCAAAGTTAGATACACATAAAGAATAATATATATAAACATAAGCATTAACAAGCATAATTCATAGTACATTATACACAAATATATAAAATCAAACAACAAGCAATTTGTAAAAGAAAAACCATAAGATCAAAAAGAGATCAACATTATAAAATAAAATATCACCAAGAACCAAGAAATAAAAAACAACAGCAAAACTCGCCAAAAAATGAAAACAACAGCAACATTGAAGGAGAGACGAAAGAGAAGAAAAATAGAAGAAAACGAGAAAATAATGAGCAACTTTGCTGAAGGAGGGAGGTGCTATTTATAGGGAACGGAGGTGCGTACCGGCGTTTGGCAAACGCCCATATGTATTTTAATATTAAATAATGCATATAGGCGTTTTGCCACACGCCGATATGCATTTTTACATTAAAATAATGCATATCGGCTTTTGCTGCCACACGCCGATATGCATTTTTACATTAAAATAATGCATATCGGCGTTTCACCAAACGCCGATATGCATAATAATGCATATAGGCGTTTGGCTAAAATGCCCATATGCATTATTTTAATGTAAAATGCATGTGGGCGTTTTGAAAAACGCCTGTATGCATTATTTAATATTAAAATACATATGGGGGGCTTTTTTTTAAAAAAACTCCTCAGACAACCTACATTTCTTAAACGCGGAAAAGTCAGATATATTGGTTATAAATATGCGTCTAGAGCATTAGTCAGTTGCCACATTCTTTCTCAAACCTCTCATTCTTTCATATATCTGTCGTTTTGTTGTGAAATAGCAAAAGAAATAATGTTAGATAAATCGTGGATCTCTTTACCCAGATCGTCTCCGCAATATTTGGTGGGGTTGAATCAATTTCTGGATTATGCTTTTATGCACGGTAGTGTTCGGGGTAAGATACGGTGTCCGTGTGAAAAGTGTAAGTTCGACAAATGGAAGACTCGAGAGGAGGTAGTTGTTCATTGTCTAGATAAGCAGTTTCCCAGATATTATGTCACTTGGGCATTTCATGGAGAGGATGGATTACACGACACTACCAGTGATCTAGAAGTCGGTTCGAGTTCTCACGTTGGCCGAATGCAAGGCGAAGACAGTGACGATGACGGCGACGGAGGCGGCCAGCCAACTAATCCGGGTAACAACACTGTGAGGGAAGCATTTGGTATGCAGGAAGAAGCAGGCGCTGGCGGGGATGAAGTGGTGGACGGACCAGTCGCGGAGTACTTACGCACTGAGGTGGCTAGAGATTTCTTTGAGCTCATGACGGAAGGTGACAAACCGTTGTACCCAGGTATGTATAAATGTTTAATCTATTCTAACTGTTTAAGCGACTCAGTATCTCTACGGTGAAGTTCGTATATTATGTACGTGCGATGACAAAAGATGTGTTTGCACAGGGAATGAAAGATACTCTAAACTGTCGTTTTTGACCAAGTTGTACAGTATTAAGTGTAAACGTGGCGCAGAAAACATTGGAGCCGAGCTCTAACTCCAATGTTAGAGTACATTAAAATGTACAGTATTAAGTGTAAACCGTCGTCATTTTACGAGGCGAAGAAAATAGTCACAAAGATGGGGTTAGAGTACATTAAAATCGATGCGTGCCTGTATGACTGTATGTTGTTTTGGGGCCCTGACGCAGCGTTAGATAAATGTAGACGATGTGGCACTGCCGATACAAGGTGGAGGGTGAAGGGCATAATAAGAAGAAGAGGCGACATGCCATTAAGAGCATGAGATATTTTCCACTCCGTCCAAGGCTTCAAAGGCTATTCATGTCCCCGAAGATGGCTGAGCAAATGCGGTGGCACGCGACAGAAGCTAACCCAGACGGCAAGATGAGGCATCCTCGAGACGGTGATGCGTGGAAAGCTTTTGACGGCGCATTCCCTGATTTCGCCTCGGAGCCAAGAAATGTCAGGTTAGGCCTCACTTCTGATGGTTTCAACCCATTCGGCTCCTTCAACCAACATTACAGCGTGTGGCCAGTTGTTTTGATGCCATATAACCTCCCCCCTTGGTTGTGCATGAAGTCCAGCTCGTTCATTCTATCAACAATTATTCCAGGGTCGACATCTCCTGGAAACGATATCGATGTGTACCTTCAGCCGCTGATACAGGAGCTGAACGAGTTATGGAGCGATGGGGTCGAGACGTTTGACGCTGCAAGCAAGATGATGTTCACATTGCGCGCCGCTGTGATGTGGACTGTTAGCGATTTCCCCGGACTCGGCATGTTATCTGGCTGGAACACGTATACAGCGAAGGCATGTCCCTTCTGCAACTTGGACCAGGTGCCCCGCAGACTGCCGCACAGCAGGAAGTCATGTTTCATTGGTCATCGACGGTTCCTTCCTCTGGATCATCAATTCAGGCGGCAGAAAAAGAAATTCGACGGGACACAGGAACGGAGAGATCCCCCTCTACAGATGTCTGGGTTTGAGATCTTTGAGCAGATATGCGATGTGCAATGCGAATTTAGCAAGGACCCGCCACCTCCCGATGAAAAGGCCCCTAGCACTAGCCGCGGTGGAAGGCTGGCTCAGCGGAGGCCGCCGCCTGTGGCCCGTAGAACTGGCCCAGCACCTCAATGGAAAAAGAGAAGCATATTTTTTTGTCTGCCGTATTGGAAGCACAACTTAATGCGCCACTGTTTGGACGTCATGCACATTGAAAAGAATGTCGGCGAGAATGTCTTATACACCATTCTGAATGAGGCAGGAAAGTCGAAGGATCATCTTGGAGCGAGGAAAGATCTAAAGGCCATGGGATACGTCAAGACGCGTGGCTGGACGAGAACGATAAGTTTGCGCCGGCTCGGTTTGCTTTGACAAAAAAGAACAAGAGAGTGTTTCTGACCACGCTACAGGGTATTAGATATTCAAGTAACATCTCGAGGCGCGTGGACCTAAATTCGAGAGATCCAAAAATTTCTGGTTTGAAAAGTCATGACTATCACGTTTTGCTCCAACAGTTTCTCCCTCTAGCCATAAAATACACTCTTCCCGAAGACGTGTCTATGGTGTTGGCCGACCTCAGTTTTATACTTAGGCAGTTGTGTTCAAGGGTGTTAGATAGACAAGAGCTCGACGAGCTACAGGCCAAAGTTGTTCTGATGCTATGTCATATGGAGATGATATTTCGTCCATCATTTTTCACCTCACAGGTATACCTCATTGTCCACCTTGTTGAAGAAGCAAAGATGGGTGGGCCGGTGCACTATCGTTGGATGTATCCCATAGAAAGGTACACTAACTAATTTCATCGTGTACTTCAGTATATAATTATATACATTCTTTCATCGAGTACTAATTTCACAGGTACTTGGGAAAAATGAAGTCGTTCGTTAAGAATAGAGCCACGTCAGAGGGTTGTATTGCTGAGTGTTACATTGGGGACGAGGTTGTTTCATTTGTTGAATGATATTATGGTCAAACCATGCGCAATGAGCGTCTGCCTAGAGTTGACGATAACTCAAACCATATCAATTTCATCTCTAACACGTTGTTTCCCGCCATTGGAAAGCCAGTAGGAGCAGCGCACTTCCACCGTCTGAGTCCTGTCGAGATGTTACAAGCACACAGACATGTCCTTACACGCTGCACTGCTGTGGACTCCTATCGAGAGTAGGTGGTGGCGGACAGCTTCAAATTACAATATATCTTTATTGTTCTTCAAAATATATATCTAATTATATACGTATACATTGTACCTTTCAGGGATTATCGGAGACATGTCAAGTGGGAGAATCGAGGACGACGGGGGATCACTGCAGCTATGATTGATACTATGGTCCACCGGGGGTTCGCCGATTGGTTCACAAAAATAATACGCATCGAACCAAATCCGCCACCATCACTGGTGAATCTAGCTGCTGGACCTTTTGAATATGCGCAGAGATACTCTGCCTACAATGTCAACGGCTTTCACTTCCACACTGTTGCGCGCGATGGCTCTCGTCTAACGCAAAACTTGGGTGTGTTTGGGTCATTTGGAACAAGGAGTTATGCTACTCGAAATTATGCACAATCGCGTTTAGGGGAGGTTCATTATTATGGCAAACTTGTTGATATACTTGTGCTCAACTACAATGGTGCATTCCCCGTTCCGCTCTTCAAGTGCGATTGGGCAGACACTAGGGGGAAAAGAGGCAAGAACGTTGATGTTCTCGGCATCACCTCAGTGAATTTCTCGAGACTCTTCCACACAGGGGCATTACCTGATGACGAGCCATACATCGTTGCTGACGAAGCGCAACAGGTTTATTATGTTCCTGATCCTAAAAACAAAGACTGACACATTGTGATTCAGGTGAAACCTCGCGATGTGTACGATATGGGCGACGAGGATTATGACGCTACAACTGAGACAACTCAACTGGTTGCTCCTAATAATTTGGAATATCTGATCCCAGAAGGGGATGAACCAGTACCAACTGTTAGAGAGCGTGAAGATGGTGACGAATGAAAGATTATTGTATATATAAATATATAATCGTACGTTGGTAGATTTTACTGTTTTCATTAATTAGTAACTATTTTACTTAATTTAGTTCAATTTTCTTTTATCATTTAATTAGTACGTAAACAAAATGAACAATAAAACTTGAACAATAATATTATTTTTACAGAAATTTTTAAAAAGTACAACATAAACATAAAAGTACAAACAAAATAAAAGAGCAAAAAAAAGTACAATAAAGATAAAAAGTAAAAAAAAGTACAATAAAAATTCTAAACAACTAAAAACCCTAATCTACTCATCATCCTCATCATCATCCTCATCCTCATCCTCCTCCTCGATGGCGGCTTGTGGAGGGCGTCGTCGGCGGCGACAGGGTCGTGATGCGGAGGCTTGATCCAATTCCTGCTGCAACCTCCGCCCTTGATCCCTGAAGAACTCCTCTTGCTGGCGCCTGAACTCCGCGCACACATAAGCGACCTCTTGCTCATGCTCCTGTCGCCAGACCATACGCTCACGCATCTGCCTCTCCTGTTCTGCCTTCAACCGCTCCTCATGCTCGCGCGCCAGCCGCGCCAGCCGCTCCTCTTCTGCCTTCACCCGGGCCTGAAAATCGCGCATCATCCTCTCCTCATCTGCCTTCATTCGGGCCTCTCGCTCTGCAATATCTCGCTCGCGTTCCCGCAACCTCTCATCTAGCTGTCGGGCCTCGTATGATTGGCTCGCCCCAGAGGATGAAGTCTGGCTCCCACGGCTTACGGAAGGAGGGAAGAGCTGAGTAGGTCTGGCTCCAAAGCCAAGGCCTGGAACGCGTCTCGCACGTTCCTGCGTCCCCAACTGCGTGTGGAGAGCAACGACCTCCTCAAAGGGGCTCACGCTCTCCCCCTGTTGAGACTCGGGGGTCTCCCTGGCCGGCGCCTGTGCCTCGATATCTGCATGTGCCTGAGCAACACTCCTAATCTCCTCGGCAACCTTCCGGGATAGAGGTCTCCCGTCTGAGCGGGTGCGCGCTTGAATGATGAAGTCTTTAAAGATGCCCTTCTTGATGCCCTTCGCCCTAGCCTCCTCCCGCTGAAATATTTGAATTGTTAAACTATGATCAGTATTATTATAACATAAATTATTAGATATAGAAAGAGTAGTGGATAGTTATATACCATCTCGTCATAGCGGACGATCAATGGTACGCTCCCAGTCGAGTGGCCAACCTCTTGCTGTGCCCGAGCCTGCTGACCGAGCCTTTCCCTGGCCCGCCCCAGCTCGCCCATCCTCCAGGCGATGTACCTCTTCCACTGGTCAGGGTCGGGCACGTCTGCCTCCACCTCCTCCCTAGGCTTAGTCCCCTTCCTGGACTTCAGCTAGTACAACCTGTTTCTCTCATCCTTCCAATTATCCCCGACCATCCCTTTCGTGAATTTCTTCAGGTTCAAGCTGACGGGGACCCACCACTTACCCTGCAAAAGAAATTTTTTCGTATTTAATAATAAGTATAATAACAATATACGTATTATAATATTTTGAAATATGTATTACCTTAATAATCTCCCAAGCCTCCTTTTTCCGGGTATCCTGAACTTTCCTCCAGCTGGTCGGGTCGATCGGGAAACGCCGGAAGTCCTTGCCGAGCAGTCGGCAATGGCGGCGGAATAGAATGGCAGCATCCGTTGTTGGCTGCCCGGTGGTGCCGTAATATGGCAGCTCAATCTTCTCATTCGACGGAAGCACATGCGCCTGCTTCGCTGTCAGCCTCCTCCTGGTGACAGTGCCAGTGGTATCTGTAGGTAAGAAAAATATATTACATAATATATATTGTAGAAATTAAATTTGTAACTATTAATTAATATCAAATTCAATTACCTCTGACATCCACCAGCTGACCAGTACTAGAAGACTTCCTCCCGCGCCACATTTTAATCATAATTTCCGGCACCGGGATGTTCCCCTCGCCACCCGCACCGCCACCGCCACCGCTGGTGCCCTCCTCCCCCTCCGCCCTCTCCCTATCCTCATTCAAAATCTGACGCATGTCTTCGTAGCTGATGTTGACGTTCAAGTCTCTCTAGAGGTCGTCCTGCGTGACTCCTGGGTTACCACCAAACCCGAAAGGAGTCCAAGGTGGCGCCACAAGAGGGGTGCTGGCAACAGGGGGGGCTGGCGTACTGCAACACCTCTGGCGGATTAGGCTGCCGCTCAATCTCTAACTGGCGCTCTTCTATACGCCTGGCTTCAGCTTCGTCCCACAATCGCTGCTGTTCGTCCCGCAACCGCTGCTGCTCTTCAGGGTCTATGGGAGTTTTACCGTTACGCCGAGACATGATCTAACGGAGAAGGAATATATAAAAGAAGTGATAAAGAAAAGAGAGAATTTCTGTGGGACCCTCAGATTTTTTGACGCTTCGAAAACGCCAAAATGAACATCGGCGGTGCTTTTATAGGCGTTCGTTTGGAGGCGTTTTCAGTGCCACATATCGGCATGTTGAAAACGCCTATATGCGATTAAAATAATATTTTAATCGCATTTAGGCGCCTATTGGCACATAGGCGTTTTGCAAAACGCTGATATGCGCATTAAGTGCATATTAAATGCACTTAATGCAAATAGGCGTTTTTTGCGATTAAAATATTATTTAATCGCCGATAGGCGTTTTGTCAGAAACGCCTATATGCGTTTTTCTGAATAAAAAATGACAAAAAAAATGCCAGGCCCCTATTTTTTAAATTAAAAAACCATATCGGCGTTTGGTGTACCCAAAATGCGGATATGAAAACGCGGGAAAAAAGACAGAAAGTGCGCGCCAAATTTATTGCGTTTTCATATAGGCGTTTGGTCACCAAACGCCGATAGGCGTCTCATATAAGCGTTTGTGAACAAAACGCCGGTATGGTTGCGCCGGAATGACCCGTTTTTTTTGTAGTGAGAATTCAAACAAAATTGTTTGTATCAAATTTCTAGTATTTTTTGGACAGATCAATCAATATTCTGTTAATCGATTTATTGATATACCGTCCTCTCTTTAACATAAAATCCAGAAGATTTTTTTTACTCAAAATAAAAAAATCCAGAAGATGCTCTCATTCAATGGATGAGGAAAACTAAAACCCTCAAATCAATGGGACCATTGGGCCACAGAAAGCAGATGACGTAACAATATCTTACCTATATATGTGTGCGTGTTTTTTTTTTCAAATATTCAAACAAGTAAAAGCAAGAGAAAAATGGATCGTTGAACCAAATGTGAAAGCATTGTCATTGTCTACTGTTCCATCGTCTTTCTTGCATACCTAAACCTAACTAAAAGTTCTTAACAAATTTGTATTCTATGTGCTTTCTTTTTCTATTCTTTTTCTCCAGAACTCTGTTTTTCAACAATAAACAAAGAGTTTAATGGAAAAGTTTTGTTTTATCGAACACACCAAGTCATATATGTGGTCATGCCAACGCAAGGAACCAAACAATTTATATTGATTATATAAATTGTTTTAAATAAAAACAAATCTATAATTATATATAGGGCTGATTTTTGTGGTTCTTTATTTAACACAACATATTGATTATTTTTAACATTTCTGTTCTCTTTTCATCATATCCAACGTTAATGTAGAAAATATGATTTTTCTAAACAAAAGTAAATATGGTAGGACATTATAATAAAAAAATAGTCAAACAAATACAATCTAATTCTAGAAGGTCCAACAGTCAAAATCAATCTAATAGAAATCTGACTTCATACAAAAATGAAATCCAACTACTTAACCTACTTTCACAATCTAAATTCTGAAGTCCCAACTTTTTCTCTTTTGCTTCATCAAAACCAAACATTATGAGAGGCTTCACCAACCTCTTCTTCTTCACTTTCCTCTCTTCCTTCCTTTCAATCTCACTCTCCTCTGATACCTTGAATTCAACCCAATCCCTCCAAACCAACGACACACTTATCTCAGCAAATCAAACTTTCATTCTGGGTTTCTTCAAATCAGATGAATCAAAATACTTCCTCGGAATTTGGTACAAGAACATTCAAGACCGTACAGTGGTTTGGGTTGCAAACAGAGATAACCCACTTGAAGATCCAAATGGCTTCCTCAAGATCAAAGACTCAGGAAACATGGAGATTCTGGATCAAACTGGAAAACCCATTTGGTCATCAAACCAAACAGCCACTGCAAATAACCCAATTCTTCAAATTCTAGATTCAGGGAATTTGATCATCATAGAATCCTCTGCTTCCACCTCAAATCCCTTATGGCAGAGTTTTGACTACCCCACAGACACACTCTTACCAGGGATGAAGATTCTCTATAACTATGACACAAAAATGGAGAAACATATAACATCATGGAAATCAACACAGGATCCATCCACAGGTGTTATCTCCTTCAAGCTAGAGTTCCATGGCCTACCAGAGATTTTTCTGTGGAAAAACAACAATGAAGTATACAGAAGTGGACCTTGGAATGGTGTTAGATTCAGTGGGGTCCCAGAAATGAAATCAGAGACAGACACAATCAAGTTTGATTTCTATGAGGATGAACATCAATTATACTACACATTCAACATTGGATCTCAATCTATATATTCAAGGCTCACGGTGACTCCTAGTGGTCAACTTCAACGTTTGACTTGGGTACCAGATAACCAAGTTTGGACACAATTCTGGATTGCTCCGAAAGATCAATGTGATGATTACAAAGAATGTGGTCCTTATGGGATATGTGACACTAATGCTTCACCAGTTTGTACTTGCATGAGAGGGTTTAGTCCTAAGAACATTCAAGCTTGGAATTTGAGAGATGGGTCAGATGGGTGTGTAAGGGATACGAGGTTAGATTGTGTGAGTGATAAGTTTTTGAGGGTACAGAATGTGAAGTTGCCGGATACAACATCGGTTTTTGTGAATAGAAGTATGAACTTAATGGAATGTGAAGGTTTGTGTCTGAAGAATTGTTCATGCACTGCTTATGCCAACATCGAGATCATTAATGGAGGAAGTGGGTGTGTTATGTGGACGGATGAACTTGTTGATATGAGGGTTTATAGTGGTGGAGGACAAGACCTGTTTGTCAGATTAGCAGCTTCAGACATAGGTATGTAAATATTTAATCTTCTTTAATTTTGTTATGGTTGATTTTATGTTCGGGGTTTTGATTATTATTAGCATGTGTTATTGTTCCTTTCTGAAAATAATACGTAATTAAGATAGTGGATAGTATAAGTTTAATCCTTCCAGTTCTAAATAACGGGTTCTTATGTCTTAAACAGCTAAATAATCCACGTTTTTTTGGTTTCCTAAATTATAGATTTAATAACATAGTGTTTTGTTATGTGCATCAACTAAGGGCGCTTCAATCTAAATCTTTTTTTTTATCTGAACTTTCAATCTAATCAACAACTTTACTATGTTTCCCCATTTTATAAACTTTGTTCACTATTCTGCATCATAGAAATCATAAAACAGTATTACTATGAACGATTTGTACTCATAATGAAACACTTGTTGTTACAATTACACTTTTTAAATTTCCAAAAACCATAATTAAATAGATAACAAGTAATGTTATGTCAAATGTTTAAAAAAATATCAATGAGGGGAGCTATTAAAAACCATAAGCGACAAACGAAACGTGTTTTTCGTATACATTTGGTCGGTCCACAATCTATTGGACAATTTAGGTTTTTTTATTTTTAAATCAACTTATAAGATTTAGAACAATTTATTTGAAAACTTTTTCTTTAATTTTCATTTCTCAACATACTCAACATAGTGACCGTAAATATAATGATAAAATTTTGATTTTACTTTTCTAAAATATTGCTAAATCTCTATCACTTTTATGGTTAATAATAATGTAATTTTGCCTTTTATAAAAAAACTTGTCACTATACGTTTAATATTCTTATGGCTAAAGTGCAAAATTTCTCATGTAATTGTTACAAATGTGCAAAAATGTCTATGTAAAATTTTTTGGAGCAAAACTGTTCATCAAACTTCAAAACTGGGGCAAAAATGCGCATCACAATTAATTTTTTCACTTTTTGACCCATTATTTTCTGTCAATTCATCTCACACTAAAACAAGTGGTAGATTTATATATTTATTTGCCCTTGTATATTGATGATGCAATAGAGGTTGATGAATGAAAAAGTAAAAAATTAACTGTGACGGACATTTGTGCCCTAGTTTTGAAATTTGATGGGTAGTTTTGCTCCAAAAAATTTTACATGGTATTTTTGCACCTTTGTGACAATTACATAGACATTTTTGCATTTTAGCCCTATTCTTAATTGTATTTTCAACATATTTATCAAATGCTCTGTACCAAAACTGGAGATGGTCCGCGGAAAAGGAAAGATCAGTTAGAGATTTCTATTGGTGCTGTTCTTAGTCGTGAGCTTGTTTGACTTGCATCCCTGTATGCTCTCATATCTAATTAAATATTCCATTTTTCCTTCTAAACAAGAAACATGTGGAAGAATTGGAACAAATGTTAGCATTGTCTTTATTTGTTTACTGCTTGGAAGTTGTCTTTTGGTTATAGTTCACTGTTTGTTCTAGTCTTTTTATACGAAATGGAAAACAGTGAGTAATTGTTTTGAATAATATTTCTTTAGTCCAATATTATAAAATAAAATTGAATGATATTTCTTTTTATATTTTAATAAATTTTGTTAGTTATAATATACTCTTCTCTAATACTCCCTCCGTTCCTAAATATAAGATCACTTTAGGGAGGAGAACTTGTTCCTAAATATAAGATCACTTTCTAATTTTACTCAAGTTTTCCCCAAATCACCCTCATACTCCCTTCACCCAAAAAATAGTGGTTTGAAGGTGAGAGGATATTTTTAAAACTTAGGTGAGGGGTATTTTGGAAATTTTATGTAATCCTAACTCATTGGAATGTCTTCCTTAATCTCTCCAAATTTGCTAAAGTGATCTTATATTTAGGAACGGAGGGAGTATAAAAAAACGCTAATTCTCTTTTTTTGGGCCGAAATTTACCCGCTAAATAAAAAAATGTATGTAATAATATATTTTTATGAAATTAGTACTGTAGTTTGAAACGTTTTTCTTACCGGATTAATTAAAATATACTGTAGTTTGAAAGCGTCATTAGAAAGGACTTTCAAAAAGTTCATGGTCCCACTAGAAAGAGGGTCATTATAGGTTGCTTCTGCAAGGAAAATAACTATTTATGCTCCATTTTGATTTCAAACTTCGGCCGACCTTATATACTTGTTGAAAATGCTGGGTCCCATATGGAAATCACATAGGCTAAAGTATTCCTTTAGTCCCTTATGTTTGTATGAAGTTTCAATTTATTCTTTTTATCTTTGGAAAGTACATTTTTAGTCCTTCAAATCTAACATTGTTATTCAACTTAATGGAAATTGTTGAGTCATCAAATTTAAGTGATGATTGTTCAATCAAAAGCTTACGAGACATAATATATTATTTTGATTAAAAAATAAAATCAATCATGAAAATTAAAATCATCCCAAATAATGACTTGGCAAACAAACCAAATAAAATCAATCATGACAATTAAAAAGGGGAAATGACAAAAAATGACAATTGAATTTGAGTTGGACAAAATGAGGTCTCCAATTCCAACTTGGATAAATAAGGGATAGTCCCCAATTTGTCCTAAATGAAGACTATTCCTTGTATCGCAATTAACTACCCTTGTGTCGCTATTAACTACTTTTTTGACACAAAGTCACAAACTTCATATAGGACAAATTGGGGACTATCCCTTATTTGTAAAAGTTGAAATTGGAGACCCCATTTTGTCCAACTCAAATTCAAGTGTCATTTTTTTGTCATTTCCTCATTAAAAATCATCCCAATTAAAATCAATCATGACAATTAAAAATCATCCCAAATCAATCATGATGAAAACCATTTGCTATTTCCAGTAAGCAAGTTGCTAAATTTTTGTTCTTGCTACATCTGCAAACAAACCATGGTTGTTTGTTACAACTTGCCCAACAAACCTGTTGCATCATTATCAAAACCAAATGCAATTAATTTACTGTAATAAGGGAAACCGATATATGACAATTTCTACTACAATTTAACCAAATCAGAAAAGGAACCATGATTGCTAGTTTTTCTATCTGTATCCATGTGCTCAGATTTATGAATTAACATTAATTCAGAGAAAAGAAAGAGAATGAAGAGATAAACAACAAGATGAGAGTTACCGGTTGGTTTCTGACGAAGATTCATAGACATGACCTCCCAAAATACTGAGGAAACACCTTCAACTCCTCCACACTCCTCTCCATACTCATCACCAAATACTCAAACTTTCACAACAAATTATTCTCAATCCCATACCCCAAAAACGCCAGACACCTCACATACATTCTTCATCTCCCATACTCAAACCCTGAACTCTCCAAAAATCTCACCTTCCTCCTCAACTTCTCCACCCTCACATCCAACAAATGCGCGTTCAATTTCTCAATTCCAATTTGATGGAGAAATTGGAGCGTCGGCCGGAGGCATAGTTCGACGTCGGAAAATAGCAAATTAAAGTTTTGAGGAGAAAATTGTGTGACTCTTCGACAGAGGTGGGGATTTCGCGGGGTAAGAAGTTGAAGACGGGGAGATTTCAGAGAAATGGAGATGGTAGGAGAAGAGATGAGAGGTGACGAGAGAGAGAGAGATTGTGGAGAAATCGAAATCGGATTTGAGGAAATGGATGGTGAGGATGATGTGTTCGACAGTGTGGATGATGTGGACCACTTTTAATTGAACAGTCATCACTTAAGTTTGATGAGTCAGCAATTTCCGTTAAGTTGAGTAACGGTCTTAGATTTGAAGAATTAAAAGTGTACTTTTTCAAAGATAAAGGACTAAATTGAAACTTCATGCAAACATAAGGGACAAAAAGTATATTTTAGCCAATCACATATATACTAGCATAATTGGATTGAATGCTAAAACAGGTTGCATTCATGGGAAGAAAAACACAATAGAATCTGGCTGAATTGACGAATTTATAGTGCGCGCGTGTATCTATCTATAACACGTGGTGTGGTTATGATTAGATAATGGTAAAGGTGCTGATACTAAACTGTGCTCATGAAACATTTTTAATACGCAAGTTTTTTGTGAGGTGCACAAATGATACTAATCTATCAAAAATAGAATAAATGTAATACTTTTGTTAAACTTTTATTAACATGATGAGATTCCTAGAAATCATCTAATTATTTCTATGTCCCAAGACACTTGAGGACAATTAAATTTGATTGAGAGAAGACTACAATGTTCGTGATTGAAACAAGTAATTCTTACACTAGACTAGAAATCAATATTGTTGTAGTCTTTTCTTAATTAAATTTTATTTCCCTCAAATGTCTTGTCACATGGTAATAATTAGATGATTTTTCGGGACTTCATGGTAATAAAATTTTAACGGAAATCATCTATATTTAACGTCAATATTACATTTATTCCAAGTTCAATAGATGAGTATTATTAGTGCAATTCATGAAACTTGAGTATTAAAAACACTCTTAAGGTCAAAATTTAATATCAGATTTGCACATTTCTTCTTGGATCACTTGTAGTTATAAGTAATTACTTAGCAGGTTGAATATCAAGAGCTTGGTTTTTCATTTCTCCTAAGATGAGTAAGAAGGATAATTTGTACAGGTTAAAATTTGTAAATATGGTAGAAAAATGAATTTGTAACTTATATATTTGTAGTGTGAGGTTGATTTTTGGATGATGTCATGTTTATTGGTCACTACTTCAAAGGCAAAGATTTGGAGGTGAGAGTATGTGCATCTAACTCTACTTAGATATTACATGGCTACAAAGTCAAAACCTTCTGAATAAGTCTACTCTTTCAAGTCATTTGCATTGTGTGATTTTTTTTCCATATTATACTCCCTCATGTGCTAATTTTAAGATTCATTTGCCTTTCTTGTTAAATTTAGGATAAAAATTAATTAATTTAAATCGTCTATAGTTGCATTTTGAAATCAAGACTAGTTTATTCTACTTATAAATTAATATTATAATTACATGTGACAAATGTTATAATTTATTGATCTCATTTATTACTTTGATAAAAAGTAAAAAGGGTCTTATATTTAGAATCGGGGAGTAATGCTTAATCATCAGCATTGACAACAAAAGCTTGATATAAATATTTTTATTCTATGCAATCAAAAGAGATTGTTTAAAGAATTATGAGACCTGAAATGAAAAATAACTTTAATCTTATATTTTGCAAAAAAATGTTTCAATCAAATTTCCCAATATCTAGTTAACTTTGGAGAGACTGACTTAATTGTCGATTTCTAATTTTCATTTGTTGAAATATCAGATTTTCTTAACATCAATATGTTTTTGGACATGAATTAATACCCGAAGCACCATCTTTCAACTAACCACATTCTAGAAATGGGAACCGAGTTTGGTGAAATGTAACTCACATCAACTCACTATCTTTCATATAGTGTGACCCAGAAAAGGTTTCTGTTGAGTATTTCATTGTTGGCATAGTTACTATCAAACAATCTGAAAATTCAAAACTAGCATAACTTATGCCTATTTTTCCTTTTGTACCTTGTCTGAAGATTGATTTCTTTCAAGTTGCACAGTTCATTATTACTAGTGGAGACCAAAAAGTAGGGATAAAAACAGAATCAATTCAAGTTTTTTCAATTGGTACACTGGTGAATTCAATTGTTAATTTACAATTTGTATGCCTACTTGGAGACAGAGCTCCTCTGCACAAAGTCCCTTCTTTGTACAACAATCACAACAAAATCTTATCACTCTATTTGCGTACAACAACAATAACCCCTTCTCATAACAGTGTTATTTTATATACAAATTGTTGCCATGTAGTGATTTCCTTGGGGTGAGCTCATAGTCTTATAAAAAGTTTTACTTTTGACTTAACTTCCCATTTTGATGTGAGATCTTGGATTTATCAGCTCAAAACTATATTATGCACAGAAATCTGCTTAAGATCAAACATAAAAGTTAAAAAATATCATCTTCATTACGATATCAGTTATACTCAGATGACATCAAATTTGCAGGTGGATCTAAGAACAATGTGGAATCTAAAGCTATAGGTATTACACTTTCCATAGTTGTTGTCTTAGTGGGATTACTCATTTATGTCCTCTGGAAGAGAAGGAAATTGCAAAGAATGTTGAAAGGAAGGGCTGAATCTAGAGGTAAAAATGCACATGAAGTTTTTATCATACCAATGCTTATTATGATATGTAGATGAGGTGTTTAACCAAATGTTTTGCTTGTTTTATAGGTGGTTTTGAGAGAAGTCAAGGTTCTCTTAAGAAAGAGTCAGTGTTCACTAGTAACAGAAGAAACTCTGATGAATGTGAGATGGATGAAATAGAGTTGCCATTATTTGATTTTAACACCATATCAATGGCTACAGACAACTTTTCAGAAGAAAACAAGCTTGGAGAAGGAGGCTTTGGTAGTGTTTATAAGGTAAAGTGGTTATATTTCATCATCTTTCAAGAAACCCATCATCAATAATATCACATAGCAAAATTATGAACAAAACAAAGAGTGTTTGTTGTATGACAGGGTAGATTAATGGATGGCCAAGAAATTGCAGTGAAAAGGTTATCAAGAAACTCTGGGCAAGGAACTGAACAGTTCAAGAATGAGGTAAGGTTGATCGTGAGACTTCAACACCGAAATCTTGTTCGGCTATTTGGTTGTTCTATTGAAATGGATGAGAAGATATTGGTTTATGAGTACTTGGAGAATAAAAGCCTTGATTCCATTTTGTTTGGTGAGTTGAATTCACATTGTGTACTTTGAAACTTCTGCTATCATCTTTCTTGAAATCATGCTTGATTCATTTTGTATGACTCTTGTATTCATGCACTTGATTTCTAGACAAAGCAAGAAGATCCATATTGAATTGGCAAACACGCTTTTACATAATATGTGGAATTGCAAGAGGACTTCTTTACCTACATCAAGATTCTAGATTCAGAATCATCCACAGGGATCTTAAAGCTAGCAATATTCTCCTCGATAATGAAATGAATCCAAAGATATCAGATTTTGGGATGGCAAGAATTTTTGAAACAAATCAAACACAAGCAAATACCTTGAGAATAGTTGGGACATAGTAAGTATATTTCAATAACCTTTAATCTTATGAGACACCTAATATTGTGGACGAGTTATTTACATTTTTTTGCTATTGAACAGTGGTTACATGTCTCCAGAATATGCTATGGATGGACTCTTCTCAGTAAAGTCTGATGTTTTCAGTTTTGGGGTTTTAGCACTTGAGATCATAACTGGTAGGAAGAATAGGGGATTCTATTACTCTAACGATGAATTAAATCTTCTTGGACACGTATGTGCCAATTTTTGTCATTTACTATTAATTACTTGGTTAATACTTTCTCATTATCTTGTGCATAAAAAACAATTCTATCTATTTTCTTACAGACCTGGAATCAATGGAAAGAAGGAAAAGCACTTGAACTTATCGATCCATCGATTGCTGATTCATATTTACCATCTGAAGTCCTTCGATGCATACAAGTTGGACTCTTGTGTGTTCAAGAGCGTGCAGAAGATCGGCCAACAATGTCCACTGTGGTATTGATGTTGAGTAGTGAAACTGTACTTATGCCACAGCCAAAAAGCCCTGGGTTTTGTGTAGGAAGGAGCCCTAATGAAACAGAGTTTTCTACAACTGAACAAGGCCAATCATACAGTGTGAATGAAGTCACAGTGACAATGCTTCATGCTAGGTAGTGAAAGAAGATTACCCTCATAGAAATAGATTTCTTATACTTCAAATGATTATGCAGAGAAAATGTAAATATCTCTTCATAGGGTTTGATGCGGCATTTTTTTTTCAGATTGTCTTTGATCTTGTTTTGGTGCATATATAAGAGATAAATTCACTAAATAGTAATAATACTTAGTTTCTATAAGTGATATTTGTTTCTATACTTTTGGTCATCTTTATAGCCACATTTTAGTTTCAAGGTAGATTAATGGATGGATGGCCAAGGTAGATTAATGGATGACGGGGTAGATTAACATCATGAAAGGCAACCAAGTTAACTACTAAAAAATCAATCTCAAACAAGAGTTTAATTAAGACTTAGAATGCAAACAAAAGCTATTAATTTTTTTTATTGCCTTTCCTTTCCCTCTCTCTCTCTCTCATTTTTTTTGTAAAAGGGCATCTTATCGATCATTCATCAATAAAACATGTAGTATTTTTGCTTCGACTTAGGCTTTCTGAATTGGAAGTATGCCTCATAATGGCAATTTCTGCTGCACCTAATAAATACAAATGCCAATTTTAGCAATATAGAATGCCCACAAATTTAAATGCCTTAAAATTTACTTGAAATCTGACCTTTACCTCTCTAGTCTTCAAGATTTTTTACTTCTCAGGTTGTGGAGGGATCATATTTGTCAAAAGAACTCAAGACATCGATTTCAATACATGCCTTTGAATGGCAGCAACTTAGCAGGTACTCATAGAAATTGGTGATTCAATTCCCAATAAAGTGTTGAATTTGAAATCATAACATCAGAGCATTTCACACCATAGGTAGTTAAAAAAACCATCCTACTAAATGGTAAATAATTATTAAATTGAGAGATATGAGCATGAATTAAGATTTTACATTTTGGCAAATGATATTTTGAATGAATATGTGTGACTAATATTTTTTTTGAGG
Source organism: Mimosa pudica (assembly GCA_029929735.1). Lineage (NCBI taxonomy): Eukaryota > Viridiplantae > Streptophyta > Magnoliopsida > Fabales > Fabaceae > Mimosa > Mimosa pudica. The sequence goes on along the minus strand of JAKELP010000039.1, from coordinate 743,918 downwards.
TCAGTGCCTACACATGCGTTTTAAGCACATGTATAGACTCATGATTATTTTTTTAGTTTTGTACATGTATTAATTTATGGCCAAAGTTGTTGTGTTATTTTATCTCAAAATATTTAAATATTAGCATTATTATCTTTCATTAAATAAAAAATATCAATGAAAGTCCTAATATATGAGACAGAAATGAGAAGTCAAGATAAATTATAAGAAAAAGACACAAAACACATATAAAGAGTACTTTAATGTAAATTTAAGGGGGCGAAACCGTATACTATAAACCAAAATGGAACAAATGTAATCTTCTCAAATAGTGGTGTTAAGTTTCACCATTAATTGACTAACAATTCTGATGGGCTTATTGACGTGGCAATAAGTGGCATTAGGTGTCAATTGTTTTGACGTGGTATATGCTGACAAGATGTATTGAGACTTAAAACCAGCTCAACACAACACTCAACACTCAACACATCGAACCCCGTCAGAGATCAAACCAGCCTCATTTCGATCTCTAACCTTAGGACCTCATCGAAATGATTTCTTGATTTAGGGTTCAGATGATATGAGGTAGATTTCATATGATTTGGGGAAGATATGAAGTCTAGTTGAAATGATTTGAGTGTTTAGGGTTCATTATTGTAGATGATTTAAGGTTCAACTGGATGTATTTCACCTACCACAGTGGATTTTAGAATTGACATGTCATTTACTGATGGTGGGGCTCACGTCTGAAATACATCCGTTTAACTATGCTTAACTGAGAGTTTACATTTGCCCTATTTTAATTTACAGTTTACAGTGGTTCCCCCTTAAATTTACCAGAGTCTCAGGTGCTCCTTTTTAAATTTACGGTGGCTGTCCTTACACCTTTGCCCAAATGTTTTTGCATGCATTTGTGAGAAAAATATTTTCTTTGAGGTAAGTGCCTAGACATGTGCTTTAATGATTCTCTTTTCAATATATTGGAGGTTATATATGTGCTTAATGTGCTTGCACTACAAAAAATTCGCAGCTTATCAATGCAAACTTTCCGACGTTGCTAGGAAATATGCGGATAACAACTAGCATACTGGTGTTTATTGACAAAACACCAGAATATAAGTGCTAAAAACGTAGAAAAAAGACGTGCAGTTCCCGCCAACATACCTGCGGCCACAATGCGTATTTAATATAATTTTATTTTTTCTACAAAAAAAATTATTATTAAAAAAGGGCCACATTGCGGATTGGCGGAGATTAAAAAAAATTAAATCTCCACATTGCGGCGCTTTAAAATGAGCCACATTGCGGGGATTTGATATTTTTTATTTGTCCCAACATTGTGGCGCTTGCAAAAGTGCTATAATGTGGGCATTTTTTTTCAAAAAAAATTACATTGTGGCGCTTTGTAAAGCATCACAATGCGATTTTTTTTTAAAAAATAGCATTGTGACATTTAATTAAGGGCCACAGTGTGTTCTTTTATTTATTAAAAAAATAAAAAGACAACATTGCGGCACTTTGCATAGCGCCGCGACGCTGCTAAGAACGCCGCAAAGTCAAACATCCATAAATACGTCATTATTACACTTAGCGGCATTATAAAAAGCACCGGTAAGTAAGGAAAAACATTGGAAATTTGAACAGTATAAAAAACATTTACGCAAAACCATTTGTGGTATAGAAGAGCGTCAGTTAAAAATATAGAATCAGTTTGTTCCTCTGAAAGTACTCTAGTACGCAAAACCATTTGTTCACTCCCTGGACTCCTTATGGCTTGCCTACCCACAACGAAGTACCATAGGACGAGATTTGGGGAGAAGCGGACGTTGACTTCATTTACTTTTTGTTTGCTTATTTACTTATATTTCATTATGCACACACATATAAAAGGTTATAAGAAAAGGGAAGTAAATCAGGTAATACGACAATGAAAATAATAAATTACAACTACAATGTATATACAATAATTTCATTCATCACCATCTTTTCGCTCCCTAACCGTAGGTACTAGTTCACCCCCATCCGAGATAAATCTTTGAAATTATTAGGGGTAACAAGTTGAATGGTTTCCATTGCCGCGTCATAGTCCTCGTCCCCATACCATACATGTCCCGAGATTTTACCTGAATCACCATGTGCCAATCTTATATTTTTAAGATCAAGAACATAATAAACCTGTTGCGCTTCATCAGCAATGATGTATGGTTCATCGTCAAGTAATGCCCATGTGTAGAAGAGTCTGGAGAAATTCACTGACGTGATACCAAGAACTGTCCACCTTCTTGCCACGTTTTCCCCTAGTGTCTACCCAATCCTACTTGAATAGCGGAACATGAGATGCACCATTATAGTTACACACAAGTATGTCAACAAGTTTCCCATAAAATTGAACACCCTTAAAAGCATCACATAATTTGAACTAGCATTGTTTCGAATGTCCCAAACACACCCGAATTTTGGGTTAAACAAGAGTCATCGCATGCAATAATGCGGAAGTTGTAACATCCCATATTTTTATTAATACTTAGATATAAATTTCCTTAGAGATATTTAAATATGGGTTAAGGGTCAAATCTAGCACTCTACTATTGCCAAAAGTTCACCCAGCATAAACAAGAATTTGATGGCTCAAATGTAGCACACATCTTTCCAAAAATGGCTCAAATCTAGCATTTCCATCAACTTTGATGGATCTGACTGTTAAGTTTGACTTGACTGCACCACGTCACCCGCCACGTCACCTAGTTTTGCCATGTGGTCTGCCACGTCACCCAATGGGCCCACTTACTATCTATTATTGGGTGACGTGGTAGACCACGTAGCAAAATTGGGTGACATGACATGTGACGTGACATGATCAAGTCAAACTTAACGGTCAAACCCATTAAAGTTTACGGAAATGTTAGATTTGACCCATTTTTGAAAAGATGTGTGCTACATTTGAGCCATCAAATTCTTGTTTATGTTCGGTGAACTTTTGGCAATAGTAGAGTGCTAGATTTGACCCTTAACCCTTTAAATATTTATTTAAGATTAGAGTAGCAAGAAATATTAAAATTGTTTCAAAAGTTTAAATGATAATGATATTTTAATTTGTAGATGACTATCATATCAAGAGGGTAAATGGAAAATAATTAAAATGAAATTAATGTACGCACACAAGATGTGCATACTCTTTTATTAAATAAATGAGGCCCAAATTCTAAATAGTCCAATTACGAAAACCCTAGACTACACCACCTATATAATCCACTTTTTCTCTCAGCCTCTTTTTCCTCTCCCCCCTCACATGTAGCTTCCCTTCCATCAACAAGAAAATCACCTCATATGTAGCCTCCCTTCCATCCACAACAAAATTAAGGTGCAATATTTTATCCTTTTCCTTCTTGTACTTGTATAGTGAGATATAAGATAGTGTCATCTATTATTATTTATTTTTGTTCCATCTCACAATGTATTGTGTATTTAGCTTTGAAAATTCTTATGTCTCTGATGCTGATTTTATTATTGCTAAAATTCCTTATTTTTCTCAACAATTATTCCCACATTTTACTCTATTTATTTCACGTTTTTCTTTTGTCAGAAATTTATTTCGTGTGTTAAAAGAAGCAAATGATATATAAATGTGTATTTGCAGCTCATCTTTTATTTTCAAAGTAAATATATATGAGTATATATTTGCATCTCGTCGATACATATACATGTGTATATAGGTATAGTATTGTTTCATATTTTCTCAACTAAACGGCATTCTTTGTTTTATACGTGTTGTCCAATTTTATTTTAGTGTGGTATGTTATTAATTTATTATAATCTTTTTCTTTCAAGACTTACAATTTTTAAAACTCCAAAAAAAATATGTATTTAGCTAACAGTGATTTGATATACATATTTATTATTTATATATTATATATATCATTCCTGTTTTTTTAGCTAGAAGTGTGACTTTTCTTTATATATATATATACACACACACACACTCAATTCAGCTGAATTTTTTTTTAAATACCACACACATATTATTTTCATTTCTAGTCAATATAACACATAAATCTCGTCCTCCAAGTTTCTCCCTTCGTGGCGTGGCTAGCTTATGATTTTGGCTTTTGCTAACAAAGGATTGTGTCAGAAGCCGCCAAGTGTAGATGATTTGGCTCAACAAGCCATGTACTATTCATAAGCCGAAAAAATCTTTGTCAAGGAGACATAGTGGGGTCTTATGTATGGAGTTGTGCGATGGTGGGGATAGTTTACAATGATAATTGGTTGATGGTATTAATTTTTTACGGCCATTGGTTGTGTAATAAATGTTGTCATTGCTTATAGTCAACCTTCGCCATACCGTTTTGTCTAATAAAGTTAAGTTAGGCGAAAATAGTAGACCATATACTTTTGGCTATATAATATAGTGTGTTCGTGCTTTTTTTCTTTTGTTTGTAGTTTAAACTGTAACAGGTTAGATGACATCTCACGATATTCTTTTTCTCTCTATGATCCACCCTGGTTCTCCTCCATTTTCGGTTGCCATAAAAATAGATAGGGTTTACTCTGTGGAACATGTAGAAGTGTTAGGTGAAAGCTTCCCGTCAGTCAAGACTCTCTCGTCAGTGGACGTTGTGGTTTACGACGAAAAGGTAAGAGACTCTATTCCAATTTTTTCATTATTTAGATCATTTACAAGTTGATTCTTTTACGGTTTTCTAATGAGGATATGCTTTTCTATCAGGGATCAAAGATGATTTTAAGGTTCGATACCCAGGATATTATGGATAGATTTGTGTGGCTGTTGTATCCAGGCTTTACATTTGAGTTGATTAGGCCTAGGGTTGATTATGGTGGTCTTGGAATAACTAATGATTATCACTTGAAGGCTGATAAAGATATTCATCTTAAGGATTGTCTTGGGGTGTTCCCTCCATTTCCTTACGATATCTGGACATGATTGTTTAATTGGTTTGATATTCTCCTCATCTTTGTCAAAAATTTAATCCATTGGTGCGCAATAGTTATTTCTTTGTTGACTTTTTATTGATTTTGTCACCTTTTTTTCCCAGACGTAGTTGGCTTTTTTGCAATATGTATCACCTATTGCAAAGGTTAAAAATAGTGGATTTTGGGATAAAGAAAGTGCATTCTTCTCTCGTGTAGGCGGAACAAGGCTGGTGGGTAAGCGACTGTGGATGTCATTTTATTTTAATTGATAATTGATAATTTGTTGATCTTGTATAATATTTCTTTTGTATTTTTCAGGTCAGGTAAAATAGCTATTAGGTCGTGGTTAGACGTGGTAGAAAAGGTAGTCAAGGACGCAAATATGAACGATGTGGCTCCATTTATTCACATTCGTTATGTTGTTTATTCAGGAACTCTTGAGTCCGGTGGGTATTTTGAAATTTCTAACGTGAATTCCTTTTGGGAAATAAGTTTAAATTTGTAATTTTTTATATTTATACATTTTTCGTTAAGTGGGCGTATAAGTTGAGCTTTAAAATCTGACGATGGCTTAATATTTTGTTTTAGGGATTCCATTGGTGGAGTCTTTTTATGATGCTTCCTGTCTAGATCTCGATCCACTCAGCATTAGGATTCAGCAGTTAAAGATCAGGATGCTCAGTGTTTAGATTACTTTTTTGTATTACTATTTTAAGATGTATTTGTAATATGGAATCTCATATGTCTTACTATTTAACATTTGGTTTTGTCGTCCATATCCAAAACATGTATGGTATTAAAAATTTTTGTTTTTGTCTTATGTTATATGACGGTTTATTTTATTTCTTGGTTCTTAGTTATATATTATTGCTTAATTTTGTGATTGATAATAAATGTTTAATTTTATTATTTGAATGATCATTATTTAAAGAAATTGGGGGGTTGTGTTGCGTGAAAAAAGAAATGCACCTCTTCGTTTTGATTCACCGGTAGGTGAGTATAAAGGTTTTTTAAATTTGTCTCATGTTTTGTAGAAAAAAATTACCAAGTATGAATATTTTAACAGAGCAACTTTTTTAAATCGGCACCCGACACCTATCTTGAGACAGTAATTGACCGGTAATATTTAAGACATGATAACTAATTCAACAGATCAATATGTTTTTCTCAAGTAAATAATTTGAGGGATTTAGTTCAATAACTCATTAGTAAATATGGGTAATATTGGGAAGAAATATTAACTTTGGGCACTTAACAAATATATTTATTTTTAAAAATAGGTTTTGAAGACCTCCTATAACAATAAATGTAGGTGGGCCGTAGTGGAAAATAAATGGTATGAGTTGAAATTGTAAACTTGGCTATTCCTTTCACTACAAAGTATGTATCTCATGACATTGAAAGATGCATGAATCAACCGACAATATACTTGGTTAAAGTGAATAAATGTGTTAAAATAGTAGAAGGAATTTATTGAAGATAGACTGATTATTGTTTTCCTATAGATATTACTCACACTTTTCGGTACGGTAAAACCATATGATATGGATAGCAATTTAAATACTTACTGTTCTTTTCCTTTGTGGGTGAATGATTGCTACATCGACAAGAATAATAAATTGGATTGAATGAGAGCCTCCAGAGAGCACTCTTCCGGATGAGACAACCTACTTCCTTGATAAGTTTACTATTGTAAGAGTTTTATTTTATAGAATTATAAAGCACACTTATTGTTGCTTATCGCCATGGTAAAGCTTCTTCTTTCAGAAGTGTGTACAATTCATACTTAAAAATCTAAAATGTACTGTACACTGACAACAGATATATTCTTTCTCTTTATCAGACAATATTTTCATTCTTTTATATATACAAAAAGACAATATTTTCATTCACCTGTAGTATTATTGCCTTACAAGCAAATTTTGTTCTTCCATGATGTTAAGTACATTTACTATATGCGTTGAATTTTTCCTCTTCACTCTTAATAATGATTTGATGGAATGGCATGCGTGCGTCTCCCAACTTCCTCTCTGTCGGTTTAATTGGACAGTTGCAAAATAATAACTTCACTTCTTTGAAATTTGTGGTTCATTTGGTGGGGCATTTAACTCCTTCAAGTGAAGTTAGATTTACGTCTTTTCGATGCTGTAAAAGTAATGTACCGTATTTTTCCTTGCAATTTTTTTTATTATTTCAATTAAATAAGGTCCCTTGAGTTACATGTTATGTAATACCCCTCTATTATGTAATACCCCTCTATTTTTCAAGGTCTTCCACGTCCTGCCCTTACCATTAAGCCTATTCCCTTTTATCTTTTTCAAACACGTAATCAGCTCATTGCCTTACCATTTCTTGCGTGTCTCTCAAGTCTAATCTTTAATCTTTCTATGTGCCCATCATATCAAAGCTCTTTGTAAGATAGTGTTTAACCATATACATCATGGAAAAGCTTTGAAGCAGGAGAAAATATGACTGAGAGCGTGTTTGGCTCGATTATATTAAAGAAATAAGTCAATTTATTTTGAATAATCCAGCTTATTTTCACCCAATTAACTTATTTAAAATAAGCCAGCTTATTTATACTTCACTCAAGCTAGCTTATTTGAAAAAATAAATCAGGTTATTTTTCTATATGACTTAAAAATAAGTTTGCTTAAAACAGCCTCTTTTAAACAAAACAACATCTAAACATCTTTATAAGACATAGTGGAAAAATAAGTCATTTTTCTCAAATTTCATCCAAACATAAAATAAGTTAACCTATAACTTATTTTCTAACTGATTTTAAGATAAATTAGTTTAAAAATAAGCTACTTTTACAAAAGTAGAGCCAAACACACCCTAAAAGTATTATCTGCCTATCTATGTATTCCACTACTTTTATTTTCAGATTTAGAGACAGTATTTACAATAAAGCTGATTATGCTGTGTAGTCTGAAATTTAGATAAGTAAAATAGTGTGTTATTAATATTTTATTCCCCTAATAGTAATTGAAGGTTAAATGGAGTGTGGCGGATATAATGCTTTCCCTGCACATTTAAATTGTGAAGGCTTCTTCTTTTAAGTAGATAGAGATATGTTGTGTCGATGAGGGGGTTTTATTTGTGCTTGTCAAAATTTCTAATGCTAATTCGCAACAAGTGAATTTATTGAAAAACAATATGGTGAACAATTGAAAGAAATGGAGCACCTCACTTGCTTCCTTCTCATATGTGTCATGTTTTTAACTTTCCTTTTAGAGACATTATTAGAACTATGTAATACTCTTGGTTATTAATATCATTTTGTCTTTATATCAAAAAAAGAAAGAAAGAAATGGAGCACTTGTCATACAATCACATATTTAAATTAAAAAAAAAGTGCTTCTTCGTTCAATGACCCATGAACACAGTATTCAGCCTCCCCATTCTTTTGACATTTCACCTTGGCAATTTAATAGTAATAACTCATCCAACATTCTCACATCTTAAATGCGTTAATCTAGACATGAAAGCTTGAAAAATGAATTTTATAAAAAAAAAAGCTTGAAAAAATGAACATGTTCTTTGTTGAAAAACATACACTTATGTGCTGCAATTAATATCACAGATGAAGGACACATGAACTTTGGAGGACATTACTAACAGGTGGTTGGGAACATTACATTTTGTCGCGCGTGCTTCAATTTCATCTTTCAACAAAAACAACTACTGGTAGCTTAAAGGAAGTTGAAATTCAAGAATCTTAATTAAAATAAAAGGATCACTATATACTGGTCATTTAGGATAAGATACGTTTTATTGGAATAGGTGAACTCTTACTAAATATTAATTGCTCAACCCTCCCTAGCAAGTAGACTACATGCAACAATTAATGGGGATATAATAATTCATTTTAATTCTTTTTAACTTTTCCTCTAATTATTCATATTAAATCTCCTCCCACCTCTTTTTATTAATCTCACACTTTGATCCTCGAGTTTCCTAATACCTTCTTCTCCAAGTTGATCCTAAGTTTCTTTGCCAAATTGGATTTGAGAATTTGAATGAGCCTTCAAATTTGAATGAGCCTTCAAATTTGAATGAGCCTTTGTTAAATACAAGGGTGAGAAGTTTAGGAATTGAAGAAGAACGCTCTTTTTTCAAGAGTTTAGGGGCTTCGTTTGAGGAAGCGGTGAATGTTCGTGTGGTTTGGGGAAAGAGGTTGTGTTTAATTATGTGGGTATACATAAGGGAAATTCAGAAAAGAAGTGACAAAAGTTAGAAAATGGTGTTATTATGATCAAATATATATGCCTCCCAAATCAGCTCTATATTTAGGAACGTAGGGAGAGTAACACAAATTTTTCCATTTTTAAAAATATTTCAGTTGGCAATAGTTTTCACCATCCCCCAAGTCCCTCTTACCAAGCAGTTGACGACCATGAATTTGGGGGTTGGGGAATTAAATGATCCCAACCAAAAAAAATTAATCACCACAATTCCAATAATAACTAAGGAGCTCACATTTAGAATTTAAGCATAAAAATGACACTAAATTCTTTTTCATGAATTTTTGTGATTGAATTTATCTTTAGCAACCCTGGACTGTGGTAAATTATATTCCTATAAATCGTTATTTCTCAATTAAAATTTTCTTAGGATGGACTCGAATAAAATGCAGTGCATACTGCATGATTGGAGTGATGAGGATTGCATAAAGATATTGAGAAACTGCAAGAGAGCAATATCAGAAGATAAAGGGAAAGTGATAATTGTGGAGTTTGTGCTAATCTCACACTTTGATCCTATATAATATACGACATAAAGTGATAATTGTGGAGTTTATGTTACAGATATATACGGCAGTTCCATAAAAGACAATAATGTTAAGGTAGAAAAATCGTGCGCTTTTGAAGAGGAGAAAATGATTTCAAAAGTTGAGCCTGAAGATGATACATGCTAACGCCAATGATGGTGATGATCATGAGGATGTCTTGGAAGACTGTAATTTTGGAAACAATACTCTAAAGTACCATGACAAAATTAAATAGATATATTAAGCATTTTTATTTAATCGAGAGTGTGTTAATGTTATTGTAGAAATTAAATAATTCTAAAGTACCATGACAAATTCATCGTCTGTATTTTGAAGGGGTGCAACTATTTTGGATGTTTTTTTTTTACAAGCCTGACCCCTAGTGTAACATCCTAATATTTTTTTTTATTTCTAAAACAAATTAATAAATATCTGAAATTTAAGATAAATAAATAAATAAATAATAAGTTACTTATTGTTAAATGTAAATTTAGATATTTAAAAGTCTTGCAAATAAATTTAGAAAATTCAACATTTGTTTTTTTTGGGAAATCTTTTAAGATTACGAAAATATATAATTGAGTATTAAATTTAAATTTAGTAATATTTATGATGGATATGTCAATAAGACATCATTTTAGGAAATTTTGTTTAGAATGTTATAAAATATTGGAATTTAAATTGACATAACTAATTACGATAAAGCTAGATTTAAAGAAATAGAGAATTGTAGGTAGTTTATATTTAATGCTTTAAATAATAAATTATAAAGACATTACTAATTACTAATAAATTAGAGAGTATTGATTTGAGATAGGATCAAGAAAATATATTTCCTATATTAAATAATATATGCTGATTTTTGGCAATTATCTTGCAAGTCTTAAACCCTAATATCCTTCATATTTCCACAGTTCCACTCATATATAACTTCATGGGCCTATGTATGTAATTTTTTGGTTGTGCCATAAAACCTAAATTCCACTTTTCCCTATAATCACTTTAGCTCTCTTCTCTCATTTTGAAATTGGCCGCCGCCATACATACACGCACAATACTCAATCACTTTCTCCTTCTTCATCGTGGAACTTCCTCCTCCCTTCCTCTACAACAAAACTCTTCTTCTTCCATCCAAATCCCCTTAACCATCATCTTCCTTCATCTCCTTCTCCTCAAAACTGTCCCTCAAGCTCCAAACACATAGTCTCCATCAAAGTTCACACCTTGATGAACTTAAATGCAATTTCATATGAACCCCACTTCATAGGAATTAAGTTGATAATCTCTAGACACACTTCAATCTTTGACCTTCCTCTTTGGGTTCGGAGTCGTAGTTGGACGCCCGTCATCGTCATCCCTTTCATCACCTTTCCTCTGGTCTTACCTGCGGGTCGGCTGGACTTTCTGCTAGCATGACAATTGTATCTTGGTGATGCTGGTGTTAAATTGTGAGAGTGGGAAGGGTTGGTTTTGTCGAAGCATGTTGCTCACTGGTACTCCACTGCATGCCATCGTTGTTGTCATTCTTTGAGTCTCCTGTTTTCAAATTGGTGAGCACTTATTCTTCTTTAGTCCCCTCATATTAATTGATTTGTGGTGTCTCCGTGGGTCAATTAAATGAGTTTATGTTTCTGATAGTTTGAGTGAATGGGTAGTTATTGATTATTATAATAAAAGTGCAAGGTTCTAAATAGATGTTAGTGGCTTTCAAATTTATCGTATTATCATAAGGAAAGAGAATAATTCTTTTATATGTATATATATTTAGGAGGTAGTGATTATTAATTTTGAGTCCAAGCACAAAAGTAGGAATTCGCTTTATTAAATAGATAAATAATAATAATAATAAAAGGTAGTCGCACGTGAAATATGGTAAATTGATGATATTGAATTAACATTCTAATTGGTACAGTTGTGAAGATAAAATGATATTGAGAAATTTGAGGAATTAAAATAGTTGGAATAATAATGCGAAAATAAAAAATAATAATAGTAATATTAATAATAATGATATTTGAAACATACCTCCTAATAATACCTTAATAACCTACTTACTTCCACCTAATAAAACACATAATCAAAACAATCCATACAAATGGTGTCTAACCATGTTAGCAAGAGTACATCTAACATGGTTAGAAAGAGAAAACGATATCAATCAATACTAGATGCCCTAACCATGTTAGTAAGGGATTCACCTAACATGGTTAGCAAAAGAAACCAAGCAAGCTACATAAAGGTTAACCATATCAGAGCGGGGCCCATCTAACATGGTTATATAAAATAACAACACTCGTCACAACAATAAATCACAATCAACAATATAACCATGTTAGGAAAAGGTCTTTCCTTAACACAATTATTCAGAACACCTGTATCAATTAAACTTATTAAAACTACTATCTGACTTAAGCATGTCAGTACCACAGAGCACCTTCAAACTTCATTAATCACAATTATATGATACATTCGTATCATGAAAGAGAAATTGTCTTTCCATTAGCAGACAATTCTCAACGGTCAATTCACCACTATATAATCAATCAACACACTAATACAGTGTGTGATACGACCACCACTGTCACATTCTTTCAATATCAGTGATTAACCAACAATCAACAGAAATAACTAACACAATTCATTCCAAACAATACAAACAAATGCGGAAGCGGATGCAACCTAATAAATGGCAATATACATCCCTACGGTTTACCTCCGGCCTACTCACTGACTCAGTGTAGCTGGCCGGTCCCTTTTTCCCTTCCTCTCAGACTACCTCTGGGCATGATCACCTGCAAAAATAAAGGGAATGGGGTGAGACAAAACAATGTCTCAGTAATCACCTCTTAACTCACTGTGAGACTAAGAAATGGGGTAGTGGAGCGTCTACAGGGTACCACAGTTCAAAACCTGCATACAGCACATAACATTTACAAATATATATATATATATATATAACCATATATATATCCAGAATAGATGCATCCATCTCTCAATAGACAAAAATAAACATGATTGACACTGTGCCCAGTCTCAAGTCTGAAAGCATAAAAAGGGAGCACTTTTAAATAGTGAAAACGTCTCTGGGGAGCACTTTAAAAGTGAAAACGTCCCTGGGGAGCACTTTTAAAAGTGAAAACGTCCCTGGAGAGCACTTTTAAAAGTGAAAACGTCCCTGGTTCCTTTAAAATCCGAGGAACCTGTACTATTAACCTATCGATTGCGCAGATCGATAGGTTACATCGGCCGACGGTACTAATAACCAGTGTCATGCATCATACCAAATAATATATATATAAATATGAATTTATATAAAGTACAGTTCCGTTGAAAGGTACCCTATAGCCCACGTTTAAGTATAACATAATCTGAATTCATTTTATTTATATATATAAATAAGTAGAAGAGGATGTCAGAAAATCCTCAACTACCATCACCCTCAGTATCACAGTTAGTTAAGCGTGATTACCTGTTCAAGCTCAATAACCATAAATCCTAGCAGCAATTGTTTTCCGCGTGCTCCACTTGAGTCACCTTCGTCTACAACCTCCTAATGAGAAATTATTGGTCAATGCACAATAATAGTGACTTTGACCTACTTTTCAAACAATTCCAAAACCAATGTTGAAGTAATGAATTACTTGTAACATTCACCCCTTTTCTATATCCCTTTTAAACTTCCACAATTCCCTTAACCAGTATTTATATCTCCTAAAGTCTTACTTTACCATTTCGCATCACTCATGGCCAAAATTACCCCAATCATGTAAAACTCACCAAAAGCACTCCATTAATATTAATTTAGCACTCAAAATGGCTTCCTAACTCCCAAGTACCTCACCACAATTCCAACACACCTTTACCTAACTAAATTTCTCCTTTAATCAACACTTTAACTACTAAATTTCCTTACCAACAGCAATCCAACTAAGACAAATATTTCATCATCCTAATATAACCTCAACAAACATTTATTAACCACTAATCTTGGTCACTACCTTTCACATCATCAAATCCCAACTTTAAAGCACTTTAAAGGCTAACATAATTTCCAACAATTGCACTACTCCACACTTTCTTAACACCTATATAAACATTTCTTAATTTACAACTCAAAGTAACCTAATGAGACTAAGAATGCCCATAAATTACAAAACAATCACAAACCATCATATTAGTGTCAAATTTACAACTCAAGGTAACCTCCCAACTTCAATAAACTTTCCACCAACTCAAAACATATCTTACCTAGTCAAATCCTCTTAAATCCAACATTTTAATCATTTCCTTTGTCCATTTACTTTTGACTACTAAAGCATTAACTTTATCATTTTCCTTAACTTTTGCCTAATCACCAAAACATGTATAACTTATCAAAACTACTCCATTTATACTCATTTGGCATTCAAAGTAGCTCCCTAACTACCCAAATATTCCACTACCTTTCAAACATACTTTTACATTAACAAAATCTATTTAATCAAAAGTTTAACTTCCAAATTTTCCTTTCCATCACCAATCCATCATAAACCAATATTCTAATATCCTTAACTACCCTTAGAAAACATTCATACATCACTACTTCATTGAAAACATCTTCCATTAACTCAAACTTCAACTCAAAGAGCCCTAACATGCTCCAAAAATTCCCAAAGTTAATCCCTACTTCCAAAAACTTAATTCCTTTAAAAACATATTCATTTAACCACTTAAACATTGATAGATTCTTATTTAATTTCCAAGGAATCAAATGTGAGCAAACCCTAGCTTCAAAAATGCCTAAAATGTTCTCTAAAAATTCCAAACTACTTTCCAACTCCAATAAACAACAATTTCCATAACAAAACTTAAATTAATCACTAATAATCCTTATGGTAACTTGAAAATCCTACAATCCCAATTTTTCATAAATCCCTAACTTCCAAAAGAGGAAACTTTATTAAAAATCAGCGTCACAAAAAGCTTACGGAGTTCAAGAATGAAAGGAAGAGTCCCCACCGCCGTCGGCCGCCACTAGGGACGCCGGAAAACACCTCTTCTTTGATGGTGGCCGAGCTAGTGCGAAAGAAAGGAAAGGAAAATAAGGAAATGAAGTTGGAATCAAAAGAAAACTCAAGAAAATGACAACACATGGGTCCCATACCGCTCGCCGCCGTCGGCCGCCGGAAAAGGAACCCGCCGTCGCCAGAAAATGGCACCTCCAGTTCGCCACAAACAACCACCGATCAGACGCGATTTACACTGATTTATGAAGGAGAAGAGGTGAGAAACGGAAATGAGGAAGCTTTTTAGAAGGAGAGGCCGATTTGTGAGGTGTGAGGAAGAAGAAAAATGGTGAAGAGGGAGGGAGGGGCGTCGCGCGTTTCATAGAGGGGAGGAGAAGGAGACCGAAAATTTTAAAGGGAATGGAAGGAGGGGCGTGTTTGGTTGGGGGAAATAAGGGTGGTTTTTGGTAATTTGTAGCCCAAGCTTGCCATAGTGTACTCTTTTTAACTTAAAACCACTCAAACCAGTCTCCAATCTTCTTAAACTTCAAAATATTTTTAGCTCTACCACTCCCTCATATTTCAAACTCTTCAATTCTTTAGTAATTATATGCATTTTAATTACTCAAAATTTCCAAAAATCTCCAAAAATTCCTAAAAATTCCAAAATTCCTAATTTCTCCTTTTATCATTTCCAAAACACTCTTTTAATCTTGTATTCAATTTTTAGGATGTTACAATTCTCCCCACCTTTAGGAATTTTGCCCTCAAAATTCACTATGTCAAACAACCCTTATGAATTAATATATAGCATAATTCGTTCAGTACATCCCTAATAACTTGAATTAGGGAATGAAATTTCAAATTCTAGCCAAACTAATCTAAGCCATTTCTCTTTCTTCCAAATATTTAAATCATAATGCTAATCTTAGTACACCTTGATTGTCTAACTACTTGACTTAAAAGACCACAAGAGTTATTCTTTATTCACTAGCCAAGATATTTCTCGCCAAATAGTCATATTTTGCCAATTCCTTATATAGAGATGAGAACAAATCTCAAAACCTATGCTAATATCGATCAGTCACCTATCAACCATCTTCCCTTTTTTTTTTCTCAAATAATTGGTTTCCCTTCCATTTAACATCAAAACTGCCTACACTTTAATTGTCTTCATTACTCCCTCTCTCTTTCCAACTTCTCCAAGCTCTTCACTTCTTACAGTTAGATAACATGTCTCTAGGAATTTATTCCTTACTTTAACTCGTCTAACTTAACATATCCCACCATATCTAACTCACTTAATTCTATTCAATTTCAATGAATCAATTAAAAGTTCGCTAAAACTTCTATATTTATTTAACTCACTCATGCTCGCAATTCCAAAATCCATCACCAACTCGAAACGTCTTAATTCCCTTAGTAGAATAACGACAACTTATCACATATTGCTAATACTAAATGTGATTAACACTATCCAACTCAATCTTTTGTCTAGATACTCATAATAAAATGTCAATTATCTACATGATTCAGGATTTCCTGCTAAATCGATTTAAATCACTGGATATACTAATCGTTCACCCTAGTTACATCCATGAACCTAAACAATAATCCATACAACAGTGTAATCCCAAATAGTTTCCCCAGTCATCATTAATCAAGAACTTAATATTCTGTATTTCTCTTTTGATCAAAATTTTCGAGTCCACCATCCATTCCTAATCATTATTGTGTCGTCCAATCCTCAAAATCATAACTCCTTTTTATTACATCTAATTTAATTACTACTAGCTAAATAATCGTAACTTTAACCTCATTATTTCACCTATTTTAGCCGCAACCATTTGTACCAATTAATTCTCCATTAGTATTATTATTTGTATGCTCTATAAACCAAGAAAAACTTCACAATCCCCTTTATCTCAAGTCATATCCATATTTATATCATTTATAACCTTTGGCTTATCAACAATATTTTCTAAATTAACATCAACAATCTCCCTTTATTAATGTCGCTTCCCATAGCCAGTAAACTTCAGAAGTCGTTAAACCCACAGTTGAATCCTAAGTAGTCTCCTCACTCCACTTTAATTCATAACCTGAATTTCCTCCCTTTCCACTTTCATGTAAAATTCTCCGCTCAATCATTCTCTCCATAATCACTATAGTACACTAAAATCTACAAGTTCACAAACAAATCCCACCTAGTGTGATTCCAACAAAACTATACAGTTACAAATTTCCATCAAAATCATATAAGGTAATAAAAATCAATAACCCGTTCAACGACTTAATGATTTCATAATCCTACAACTCCTTTATAATTTCTTTAACTACCTAAATTTCAAAGTTCAACTTTAAACCACCATCACAATAATCTACTATAATCTAAACCAAATCAGGTTGCATTTCACCATTTAATTCAACCAATTATCCATATGCCTATGAATCCAAAACAAAAGGCTCACCAACTCTTAAATTCCCAAACTGGAGCCCAATCATAGTCTTCGCAACATTAAATCTGTCGAAATTTCTTTTCTAGATCATATATCGCTAACTATTCAAGGCAGGCCAAATTATTTTACAATTTCCAGCGTCAACCAAAACACCACATCTTCATTCCTTTCTCAGGCCCTATTCGTCCGTCCCCAAGTAAAAATGGTAGAATTCCTATAAACACAACCTAACAGCCAAGTAAAACCCCAAACAATTAGGTACAATTTAAAACATGTGATCATAAAATTCTAAGTTCACATGCCAACCTACATGACTATGCTTTGTAAATTGTTTCTAATAACCAAGATAATCCTCAAATTTTCTCAGTTTCTCTCTTACTTGAAATATTCCTAGGTTAATCGCTTTTTCACCAACATCATCTCATTATTAGAAGTTTCTCTTTCAAAATACCAAATTAACTCAAATCTTCCTAAACAAAGATTAATCAATGGGATATCTAATAAAAGTGCACTATCATCAAAACTCAAACGAATCAAACATGCAGAGATATAAATAACTTGCTTAATCCTGTTGAATTAAAATTTGGAATCGCACTCCTTAGAAACCTAAAACCATACTCTGAATATTCCAAATCATATGCTTCTCAATTCAAAATCAAGCCAGTATAACATTCTAAAATCCACAATATACACCCGACTTCCAATTCTACATAATCAAGGATTTGCCTAATCGGATCCAAATGTACTCTCAAATGTCTCCATCATGAAGCACAATTACATACAACCCAAAACCAAACACATTTGCATTTTACAGTATTCCACTCTAAACACAAAATCGGGCTCAAGATCAAATCCTTCTATTTAGCCACATCATCATTATTACATTACCTTATAGGTATTATATAACAAATCTAGAACCCAAAACTACACTTAGAATACTACAAGTCATATGTTTTCTCGTCCCAAAATCTAGTTCATATAACAACCTTAATTAAATTCACATGAATCACCAATTATTCTTATTAGCCTCATCACAAAAGCATAAATTTCCAATATTCCCATCATTAATAAATTCCTATGAACATTATATTATTTCTCACTTAACTTATTAGTTCTAACATCGACTCAAATCCTCCCATAACCTTATAAATCAAGTTCTTTCCACGACATTCAAATATATTATCATTCTATCTTCAATGAAGTCAACTCGCCAAAAAGTCTACCTCCTTTAACCAAATAAAGTCTCTCATGATGTCTCGACTATGATTATGGCCGGCTCATAATTATAATCGAGACCCCTGAGAAGAATCCTTATTCAGTTAACATCCTAATTCCTTATCATTCTCTCGAATACATTGAATCTCTATCTCCTGTTTTGTCAAATAAATCCTTATATTTTCATCACTGTCAACACAATTTCCAAAATCTATGTGTCTTCCCTAAGCTATGTCTATCTCACTGAAACCATCACACCATCCAGCAATGATAATGACCAACGCACGATAATCGATTTAATCTTCACCATAAGGTTTAACTTCTTTCTACCCATTGATAAAACAACTTGTAATAATTTCTTAAATTCACAACATTTCTTTTGAATTCAAACAAGATAGTCAACTAATCCGCTTAACCTTTAAAACAACCTCAACCTATCTATTTATTTTAGTTACTCCCAAATCAAATTCCAGCTTTAAACATGTCAATCTCATGGTATACTTAAAACTTAACTCATTTTAGTAATTACCATCCAGCTCCTAAGCTTTAACTGAAAAGCTTTAATCCACCAATACTAATTCTCCCCACCATAGGAATTTTGACCGCAAAATTCACTGCACATATCCTCAAAGCAAAGGTTAGTGATCATGCACATTAGGAAGGGAAAAGGAATATATATTGCCATTCTATATGCAATGCAACAGGCAGGGTATCGTTTACCATAAAACTGATACCAAGTTGAAACATACCTCCTAATAATACCTTAATAACCTACTTACTTCCACCTAATAAAACACATAATCAAAACAATCCATACAAATGGTGTCTAACCATGTTAGCAAGAGTACATCTAACATGGTTAGAAAGAGAAAACGATATCAATCAATACTAGATGCCCTAACCATGTTAGTAAGGGATTCACCTAACATGGTTAGCAAAAGAAACCAAGCAAGCTACATAAAGGTTAACCATATCAGAGCGGGGCCCATCTAACATGGTTATATAAAATAACAACACTCGTCACAACAATAAATCACAATCAACAATATAACCATGTTAGGAAAAGGTCTTTCCTTAACACAATTATTCAGAACACCTGTATCAATTAAACTTATTAAAACTACTATCTGACTTAAGCATGTCAGTACCACAGAGCACCTTCAAACTTCATTAATCACAATTATATGATACATTCGTATCATGAAAGAGAAATTGTCTTTCCATTAGCAGACAATTCTCAACGGTCAATTCACCACTATATAATCAATCAACACACTAATACAGTGTGTGATACGACCACCACTGTCACATTCTTTCAATATCAGTGATTAACCAACAATCAACAGAAATAACTAACACAATTCATTCCAAACAATACAAACAAATGCGGAAGCGGATGCAACCTAATAAATGGCAATATACATCCCTACGGTTTACCTCCGGCCTACTCACTGACTCAGTGTAGCTGGCCGGTCCCTTTTTCCCTTCCTCTCAGACTACCTCTGGGCATGATCACCTGCAAAAATAAAGGGAATGGGGTGAGACAAAACAATGTCTCAGTAATCACCTCTTAACTCACTGTGAGACTAAGAAATGGGGTAGTGGAGCGTCTACAGGGTACCACAGTTCAAAACCTGCATACAGCACATAACATTTACAAATATATATATATATATATATATAACCATATATATATCCAGAATAGATGCATCCATCTCTCAATAGACAAAAATAAACATGATTGACACTGTGCCCAGTCTCAAGTCTGAAAGCATAAAAAGGGAGCACTTTTAAATAGTGAAAACGTCTCTGGGGAGCACTTTAAAAGTGAAAACGTCCCTGGGGAGCACTTTTAAAAGTGAAAACGTCCCTGGAGAGCACTTTTAAAAGTGAAAACGTCCCTGGTTCCTTTAAAATCCGAGGAACCTGTACTATTAACCTATCGATTGCGCAGATCGATAGGTTACATCGGCCGACGGTACTAATAACCAGTGTCATGCATCATACCAAAGAATATATATATAAATATGAATTTATATAAAGTACAGTTCCGTTGAAAGGTACCCTATAGCCCACGTTTAAGTATAACATAATCTGAATTCATTTTATTTATATATATAAATAAGTAGAAGAGGATGTCAGAAAATCCTCAACTACCATCACCCTCAGTATCACAGTTAGTTAAGCGTGATTACCTGTTCAAGCTCAATAACCATAAATCCTAGCAGCAATTGTTTTCCGCGTGCTCCACTTGAGTCACCTTCGTCTACAACCTCCTAATGAGAAATTATTGGTCAATGCACAATAATAGTGACTTTGACCTACTTTTCAAACAATTCCAAAACCAATGTTGAAGTAATGAATTACTTGTAACATTCACCCCTTTTCTATATCCCTTTTAAACTTCCACAATTCCCTTAACCAGTATTTATATCTCCTAAAGTCTTACTTTACCATTTCGCATCACTCATGGCCAAAATTACCCCAATCATGTAAAACTCACCAAAAGCACTCCATTAATATTAATTTAGCACTCAAAATGGCTTCCTAACTCCCAAGTACCTCACCACAATTCCAACACACCTTTACCTAACTAAATTTCTCCTTTAATCAACACTTTAACTACTAAATTTCCTTACCAACAGCAATCCAACTAAGACAAATATTTCATCATCCTAATATAACCTCAACAAACATTTATTAACCACTAATCTTGGTCACTACCTTTCACATCATCAAATCCCAACTTTAAAGCACTTTAAAGGCTAACATAATTTCCAACAATTGCACTACTCCACACTTTCTTAACACCTATATAAACATTTCTTAATTTACAACTCAAAGTAACCTAATGAGACTAAGAATGCCCATAAATTACAAAACAATCACAAACCATCATATTAGTGTCAAATTTACAACTCAAGGTAACCTCCCAACTTCAATAAACTTTCCACCAACTCAAAACATATCTTACCTAGTCAAATCCTCTTAAATCCAACATTTTAATCATTTCCTTTGTCCATTTACTTTTGACTACTAAAGCATTAACTTTATCATTTTCCTTAACTTTTGCCTAATCACCAAAACATGTATAACTTATCAAAACTACTCCATTTATACTCATTTGGCATTCAAAGTAGCTCCCTAACTACCCAAATATTCCACTACCTTTCAAACATACTTTTACATTAACAAAATCTATTTAATCAAAAGTTTAACTTCCAAATTTTCCTTTCCATCACCAATCCATCATAAACCAATATTCTAATATCCTTAACTACCCTTAGAAAGCATTCATACATCACTACTTCATTGAAAACATCTTCCATTAACTCAAACTTCAACTCAAAGAGCCCTAACATGCTCCAAAAATTCCCAAAGTTAATCCCTACTTCCAAAAACTTAATTCCTTTAAAAACATATTCATTTAACCACTTAAACATTGATAGATTCTTATTTAATTTCCAAGGAATCAAATGTGAGCAAACCCTAGCTTCAAAAATGCCTAAAATGTTCTCTAAAAATTCCAAACTACTTTCCAACTCCAATAAACAACAATTTCCATAACAAAACTTAAATTAATCACTAATAATCCTTATGGTAACTTGAAAATCCTACAATCCCAATTTTTCATAAATCCCTAACTTCCAAAAGAGGAAACTTTATTAAAAATCAGCGTCACAAAAAGCTTACGGAGTTCAAGAATGAAAGGAAGAGTCCCCACCGCCGTCGGCCGCCACTAGGG
This sequence comes from Mimosa pudica, assembly GCA_029929735.1. NCBI lineage: Eukaryota > Viridiplantae > Streptophyta > Magnoliopsida > Fabales > Fabaceae > Mimosa > Mimosa pudica. The sequence goes on along the minus strand of JAKELP010000039.1, from coordinate 721,826 downwards.
ACGCCGGAAAACACCTCTTCTTTGATGGTGGCCGAGCTAGTGCGAAAGAAAGGAAAGGAAAATAAGGAAATGAAGTTGGAATCAAAAGAAAACTCAAGAAAATGACAACACATGGGTCCCATACCGCTCGCCGCCGTCGGCCGCCGGAAAAGGAACCCGCTGTCGCCAGAAAATGGCACCTCCAGTTCGCCACAAACAACCACCGATCAGACGCGATTTACACTGATTTATGAAGGAGAAGAGGTGAGAAACGGAAATGAGGAAGCTTTTTAGAAGGAGAGGCCGATTTGTGAGGTGTGAGGAAGAAGAAAAATGGTGAAGAGGGAGGGAGGGGCGTCGCGCGTTTCATAGAGGGGAGGAGAAGGAGACCGAAAATTTTAAAGGGAATGGAAGGAGGGGCGTGTTTGGTTGGGGGAAATAAGGGTGGTTTTTGGTAATTTGTAGCCCAAGCTTGCCATAGTGTACTCTTTTTAACTTAAAACCACTCAAACCAGTCTCCAATCTTCTTAAACTTCAAAATATTTTTAGCTCTACCACTCCCTCATATTTCAAACTCTTCAATTCTTTAGTAATTATATGCATTTTAATTACTCAAAATTTCCAAAAATCTCCAAAAATTCCTAAAAATTCCAAAATTCCTAATTTCTCCTTTTATCATTTCCAAAACACTCTTTTAATCTTGTATTCAATTTTTAGGATGTTACAATATTAGTAATATTAATAAAGATTTTACATACAACATAAATATTTATAACAAATAGGTTAAAAATAGCAAGGGTGGAGATAAATAATTAGTAAGGCTGAGAGTGCTAGCTAGGAATTAATTGTAAATTGTTTTCTTGTATTGATTAGTGATTGTGACGTGTAGTATATGTAGTATATATGAGAGTGTGGAGTTGCCACAAGTGTAGGCTACATTGTTTTGGAATTGGTGCGAAATTACCAGGTAACTACTTCTACTTGTTTGCGTGTATGTGTATGTTAGTGAGCATGTAGGTTAGATGATAAACATGTTATTACTATTGATGTGATGATATTATTGAATACTCTGGTTGGAATTCTGAATTGTTTTATAAATCGAATAATATAATAATATAATTATGCCATCCCGGGATGAGGTACCCTGTTGGTCCATAAGGCCTAAATGGAATAAAAATATTACTCCCTCCGTTCCTAAATATAGGACCTAGATGACTTTTTGAAAAATCCTAAAAAAAGCAAAAAATAAGTTAATTATAAATTGATTTACCTAATTTTTTCTCTTAAACTAGTTTATTTTACCTATAAACTAATGGATAATCTAAAAAGATATCAAATATGTCATCATTTAATAACCTATTTCGCAACCTTAATCTTTCAAAAAAAAAGTTATCTAGGTCTTATATTTAGGAACGGAGGGAGTATTGTGAATGGCGTCCGGTTCAAGCGAGGGTACATCGGGCATCGAGCCGTGAGTCCCTATTGAATCGATATGTTTTGTTCAAGCGAGGGTACATCGACCGTCGAGTCGTGAGTCCCTATTGAACTGTGATTTTTTTGTTCAAGCGAGGGTATATCGGCCTTTGAGTCGTGAGTCCCTATTGAACTATTATACCACAGGGACTAAAAAGAGAAAAACGTTATTGGGGAGAGCGCCCCCGGTTCAAGCGAGGGTAAATCAACCAAGAGTTGTGAGTCCCTATTGAACTGAAATATTTTCGTGTACATCCATTTTGTAATATTATTTATGTTTAATTATTGATTAATAATGAGTAATGTTGCTTTGTTATCCATTTTGTTTGATAATGAGGATATATATGTTACTGAGAGTTGGTATTTGATAAATACTTACAATTAAGTTATATTAAATGTTCATGCAACACTGTATGCAGCAAACACCACTATACACGACATTGGCATACACCACCTTGCTGACATGCACATGCACGTGAGCAAGTGGTTGTAGTTGCGATTCTGGGTCTACCCCACGTTTTATTATTTTACAGGATCAAGAAGCGAAGTAGGAAATCAAGGGAAGGATCCGGGGACTACTCACTAAAGTGAGATGTTGACCCGTGTTATTGCCACACTAGGAAATGCATATTTAATTTCATATTTGCATATTTTATAAGTCTTTATTATTCAGAAAATACTGTAGTTGATTATTTCTGCAGAATTTATATGCTTAACTCGGTGATGCGAACCTTTTGAATTCTGTTGCTGGATATTTGCATTATGTTTTAATTTGACTTATTTAGATCGATGTTGCCTAAGATTTAGCTTCATCATTTTTCTAACCATGATAGGTAGTTGACATAATTTAGATATTTAAATTTTTCTATCATGGTTAGGTGGTAAATAGCAATGTAGGAAATATGTAATATCCTTTCTAACTATGTTAGCTGTCAATTAAGATCATTCCTTTTTCTAACATAGTTAGCACTATAATTATTTTAGTGAATTAAGTTAATTCTTTTTCTAACTATGTTAGTGTTACTAAGTAAATTCTTTTTCTAACATAGTTATTTTCTAACTATTTTAAATTAAGGGTTAAAATAATAGAGTAAAAATGGTTTATAAGTGTGGTTGTTACACCTAGCATACACTAAGTTTTATTCGGGACAAAATAAAGTATTAATGGGCTCAATGAAGTGATATGTTGGGCTCATATGGACTTTGTTTCCTACCAAGACCATGTGAAAATTGTGTCCTCGTGTTCTTTATTTTTTTAATGAAAACCATTAAATTAAAAATTGTTTGTTGTCTCTTTTCCATACCCACTGGTCTCTTCTTTCGCCATACATCCAAGTTGGCGATGAGTGTATGACTTCAACATAGATATTTCTCCCTAATTCTCTCGGTATGTCACACATAAGGAAAATAAGTGACATGAAGTGAGAGCTTGCCGTGCGTAGCACGGGAGCATCTACTCGCTTTATTAATATCTAGTCCTTATATGTGTGTGGAAATAATGATTATCTTAGGGAGCTTGGGTGTGTCCCCTGAAAAAAATTAGTAAGTAAAATTTACTAATTAATAATATTTCAATCGATAAATGAAAATTTATGTGTATATTTAGGAGTAGTTTAAGTTAGAGTTGTGTTAGGATGGATATATGTAGGTAGTGTTGAGTATTTTATTAATAGATATCAATGTTTGTGTGATATTGTAGACTCTCATTTAGAATTTCAGAGTGACTTTATGTGATTACCCATGAGCTAAAGATCAACAGGTAACTCTGAATGATTCTTTCGTATGCTTGTAAGTTATGTATAATTATAATCTGACTGATTACTAATTACCTCTTAATTTAAAATGTGCGCTGTTATGATTAGTTTGTTTCTTTTCAAGCATGCTTGTTGTTAAATTAGTTTGTTCCTTTTCAAGCATACTTGTTGTTAACTGTTTTGATATGTAATGTGTGTGGATAAGTACTTTGATTCTTTTCAAGCATGCTTGTTGTTATTGTTTTGATATGTAATATGTGAATGATAAGTATTTTGATTCTTTTCAAGCATGCTTGCTTATATGATGATATTATATTGAGTTAGAGAGTGTATTATGGTAATTTAATTCAAGGATATTTTAATTGTTGGTGAACGTATATATCTGTCATTGCATGAGCATCTGTTATGGGATAGCGATTAGAGGAGGATTATGTGATGATGAATTTCTATACCACCACTCGGTGCACAGTGGTAGTGGTACTTATCAGGGCCCTTTCTTCTATGCCTTCCCTTGCCAGGATTGCATGGAAGTTATGGGACATGTGACACCTCCTTATATTTGTTCTTTAAGGAGGGGAGTCATAGTCTATACTTGAGCTCTATATCTCGGCAGGGTATATCTCATGTACTAGTGAGCTTGGGATGATCTATTTGATTAGATTTATTTCTGTTTGGACTATATGTTAGCCTATGGCTCCTGTCAGCGGTATAAGTTTGGAGGTGATATAAGGGAGGCATACTGCATTTATGCATGAGTGAAATCTTAATGTAAAGGAACCGTTTTTGAATTAAGAGGTCGATCGATATGGATAAAGAGTTGATTTGTACAAACGAATATGTAAATGACATTTGTATTGTAATTATATGTAATTTGCTTGTGTATGTTAGGAGATTTCGGTAGTTACTGAGATGTCGATCTCACCCCATTATTAACAATTTTAGGTGAAGGGATCTAATAGCAAGCTGGGGAAGGCAGTTGAGGTGTAAGCACGTTTGAGTTATATTTACTTTGTCATGGACCTCAGCCTTTAATGTTTTATTTTGTTTTTATTTCAAAAAGATCTATTATCAAATTTTTAATTTGTTACTACGATTTTGATTTTTTTTGGAGAGTAAATATAATTTTCATTATAAATTGTATATGACTTTGTTGGGTGTTACAGAAGTGGAAGCCATTGACATTGTACGCCAAGTATCTCATCGCGTATTTAAAGGGGCCAGTTGATAGATTCACACTTGAAGGTGGTGAACTTAGATCCTTGTGTAACATACTGTTACTAATTCCCTAATTAACTAATAATATCTAGTTTAATTCATTAATCTCTTTACTAACTATGATAGAAAAAGGAATATTCATAATAATAATATCTCTATTATAGATAGAAAAAGAGTTTTCTAATCCTTTTATACATTATCAATGATAGAAAAGAATTTCCTAATATAATACGAATACTATCATGGATAATTAATAGCTAACCATGTTATAAAAGATTCACCTAACATGGTTAGAAAAAGAAGCAACCTATTATTAATTATTTAACTATGATAGAAAGGACTTTTCACATTATTATAAACATATCATAGTTAGAAAAAGAACATTCTAATAATTAGAATATTATCCATGATAGAATAGAATAAACTAATACAATATAAGTGCTATCATGGATAATTAATTGCTAACCATGTTAGAAAGGATTTGCCTAACATGGTTAATAAACAAAACTAATTGATATTAAACAATATATAAATATATACATGCAGAAGCGAATGCAGACCTATAAATTGGCAATATACAATTCTAAATAAACTATACAACCTCCACTACTTAATTCCCTTTCCTGATGCTTGCGCCTGTACATGAATACCTGCAAAAAATGTGAGTAATCGTGGGATGAGACAAATTGTCCCAGTAATCACTGCTTAACTCACTATAACAGTGAGATGTGCGGTAGCGAGGGCGTCTAAAGGGTACCACATTTTAAAACCAATAATATGTATATAAATGTTGAGTCTTCCATTCATCACTCAAGTCCCTCCGTCCAAATCAACTTAAATTCATCATCTCTACTTCCACCACAACTCTCACACTCACCTATAGATGCATTGTGCCATCACGGGGCATTCAAGCATCTAATATTCACTATATGATTTGACACTGTGCCCCCCTCTATAATGAGGGGGCAAATTTCCCTCTCTGGCAATCCCCAGAGAGAGAACCCCAATTCTGTTTCCATTGCAGAACGGGAACGGTTGGACTCTCCAATGCCAAAACAACAGGTCACTTTCTCTCAATAAGTCGACCTATGATCCCCGGTATAATCAATCCGAAAAGGATCAGTACAAATAACTGTCGATCGGCCAATCGACAGTTATCATCGCGCGATGGTACATAAAAAGCAGTGTCATGCAATGCTCACAATAACCTTTTCAATATCTCGTCACAATATTCAACATCCCAACCACCCTTTCTTTCAATATCACAATCTCATTCACAACTATTCAATTCCTTCCCTCACCTATCATTATCCCTAACCAAGTACTACATAAATCCTTCACAATCTCAAACTCAACAATTCACGCCCTTTCAAACCTCAATCCTCTCAAAACCACTGTCAGAATATGGTACCTGTATGTCATACTGTTAAATGATATATAATTGTTGTAGTTTCTAGAATATACTATTATGTACAAGAGAGGTTCTAGAGAGTGTAAGAGTGAGAATGTTATTCATATGTCTATGAACCACTTGTATATATATCCCCTCACACTTGTGAATAAAAAAAAATCAGAAACATTTTTCCCTTGCACTTTTGTCATGGTATCAGAGCAAGGTTGCTCTTTGCTCAGCCATTTTTCGTTTCTGATCAATGTCCATAGAGAGAGAAAGAGAGTGAGCAATCTGCCCTAACCAGATCGCGCGTCTCCTCTCCTCCGTTCACGATACGCGCCCCACCACCGGAATCGCCGTCCTCCGATCGCCGAAACCTTCAACCGCGCAGCCATCTGGTCAGCCACGCGCCCGCACGCGCCACCGCCAGTGAGCCACGCGCCGTCGCCGGAGAGCCACGCGCCGCTGCTGGAAATCGCCCTTACCCGCCAGAAAGCGCGTGAACGCGCGTGTTAGCCTGTTTTTTGCCACAGTTTCTTCCCTTCTTGCTCGGAAACACCTCTTCCTCCTATTTAAACGGTGGCTGAGATGAAAAAGGCCTTTAATGACACTGGGTCTCCATCAATCCGTGGTGGTAGTGCACAGAGAGACTTGCCAAATGTTCTGATAGCTTATAAATTACATGGAACTAATTGTTTAAGCTGGTCTCAGTTTGCTTGCACATTTTTAAAGGATCGGGAGAAGTTTAGTCCGATTGATCTTAAGGGGGAGTCAGTGAGGCTGGAGTCTCTTATAGAAACACTTGAGAATGATTTCCCTTCTACAACAGGTACCTGTGCTTTGGGGTTCTCAGGTATTTCATTTCAACCTTCAACTGTTTTCTTTTCATCTGCTCTTAATACCTCATATAAGGATTTCCTCCACTCTTGGATCATTGATTCAGGAGCTACTGATCATATGACTAATTCATCTAAACACTTCATTTCATATAGTCCATGTCCTAGTATGACTAATTCATCTAAACACTTCATTTCATATAGTCCATGTCCTAGTAATAGGAAAATTGTTGTGGCTGATGGATCAGTCATGACTGTAGCTGGCCAGGGAGATGTTTCCATTAACTCTGCTCTTGTTTTGAAAAATGTCCTGCATGTTCCCAAACTTTGCACTAGTCTCATATCTGTTCAAAAACTTGCTGCCGATTCTAATCTTTTTGTAATCTTTTCTTCAAAATCTTGTATTTTTCGGGACCAAGAAACGAAACAGATGATTGGACTTGCTAAGGAAAAGGATGAACTTTACTTCTTTGAGAACTCTGGTGAATGTAGTAGAGTTAAGACCTCTTCTTCTTCCTCTTTTCAATCTAAAAGTGTCATGTCAAATGAGGAACAAATTTGGCTTCAACATCGCCGCCTTGGTCATCCTTCTTTTAATGTTTTGAAAATAATCTTTCCTTGTTTGTTCAAGAACATATCCATTGAGTCCTTGCATTGTGATATCTGTGAGTTTGCAAAACATAAGCGTTCCTCATATCCTATAAGTAATACAAGAAGTCTTGTTCCTTTTGAGCTAATTCACAGTGATATTTGGGGTCCATCTAACATTTCTAATGTCTCTGGGTTTCGATGGTTTGTGTCATTTATTGATGACTGCACTCGAGTGACTTGGATTTATTTGTTGAAACAAAAATCTGATGTGAGCTCTGTTTTTCCACGTTTTCACAATATGATTCAAACACAATTTGGAACTCAAATAAAAACATTTCGTTCTGATAATGCTAAATTTTTTTTCAACCAATCCTTATCCACATTTTTTGAAAAACAAGGAATTTTACATGAGTCATCTTGTGTCAATACTCCTCAACAAAATGGAGTAGCTGAAAGGAAAAACAGTCATCTTCTTGCAGTCACAAGAGCATTATTGTTTCAAACAAATGTGCCTAAACATTTTTGGGGTGAAGCTGTTCTAACAGCTACACATCTCATTAATCGACTCCCAACTCAAGTTCTTGGTTCAAAGAGTCCTATAGAGGTTCTCACTCATTTTTATCCTAAATTTAATGCATCAAATGGTCTTATTCCTAGGATTTTTTGGTGTGTTGCTTTTGTGCATGTACATTCTCATCAAAGGACCAAACTTGACCCTAGAGCTCTCAAGTGTGTGTTGTAGGATATTCCTCTACTCAAAAAGGATACAAATGTTTTCATCCTCCTACAAAGAAGTTCTTTGTGTCAGCAGATGTGACGTTTTCTGAGTCTGAGTCCTAGTTTGGTATTTCTGTTAATAATGATCAAGAAAATGAACATTTTTCTAATGATCTTTTAGATACTAAATTTCAAGAGGATTCAAGACAAAAATCTCATTCTATTCCATCTGTAGAGGTTTCACAAGAATCTCATTCTAACCCATCTGTAGAGGTTCCACAAGCACTTGACTCTACTCATTCACCGCTGCGTTACAGTAGAAGGAAAAAGAAGTCCCAATCGGAGCAAGTTCAATCATCTGAACCAGTTATTAATGAAGAATTTGAAATTGCTCCTGAAAATACAGAGGTACCTTCATCTCCTAATATACATGAGGACTCTCCTGTTTCTACTGATGATTTTGATTTACCTATTGCCTTAAGAAAGGGAGTTCGAAGTTGTAGTAAACGTCCTTTATATCCTCTATCTTCATTTCTTTCATATGACAAGTTGTCTTCCAACCACAAAGCTTTTCTCACTAATCTCCAGTCCATTCCAATACCAAAAACCTTAAATGAGGCATTGGCAGATGATAATTGGGTCAAAGCAATGAAAGTTGAAATGGAAGCTTTGGAGAACAACAAAACATGGGATCTTGTTCAATTACCCAAAGGAAAGAAGCTTGTTGGATGTAAATGGGTCTTCACACCCAAATACAATTCTGATGGCAGCTTGGAACGATATAAAGCAAGATTAGTTGCTAAAGGATATACTCAAACTTATGGAGTTGATTATGAGGAGACATTTGCTCCTGTTGCAAAAATGAATACCTTTCGAATTTTATTGGCCTTGGCTGCCAATCAAGGTTGGGAGATGTTGCAGTTTGATGTGAAAAATGCATTCCTGCATGGAGACTTGAAGGAAGAAATCTATATGGAAGTCCCACCTGGTTTTTATTCTCAAGTTGCTCCTGGTACAGTGTGCAGACTCAAGAAAGCACTTTATGGCTTAAAGCAATCACCAAGGGCTTGGTTTGGGAGATTTACAAAATCTATGGTTCGCATGGGATATAGACAAAGCCAAGGTGATCACACTTTGTTTATTAAACATTCATCTTCAGGGGGAGTAACAATTTTACTGGTTTATGTTGATGATATTATCGTCACAGAAAATGACATTGAGGGAATCAATTTTCTTCGAACACAGTTGATGAAAGAATTTGCCATTAAGGACTTAGGCAGACTCGAATACTTTCTGGGTATTGAAGTTGCTCATTCCAAACAGGGCATCTTCATATCTCAACAAAAGTATGTTCTTGACCTCTTAGCTGAAACAGGAAAACTGGGATGCAAACCTGTGGATACCCCTATAGAACAAAATCATAGACTATGTGAAGCAGGTAGAAGGTCTCCAAAGTGGAGAAAGAAGAAGTCTTGTACACCACCTAAAGATCCTCCAGTTGACAAAGGATCCTATCAAAGGCTTGTTGGAAAGTTGATTTATTTGGCTCACACAAGAGCTGATATTGCATATGCAGTGAGTGTAGTGAGTCAGTTTATGCATTGTCCTAAAACTTCACACCTACAAGCTACTCACCGAATACTTCACTACTTGAAGGGTACCCCAGGGAAAGGGATTTTATTCAGAAGGGGAGAACACTAACAATTGAAGCATACACGGACTCTGATCATGGAGGTGATCTTGATAACAGAAGATCCACAGCCGGATATTGCACTTTTCTTGGTTCAAATCTTATCACATGGAGGAGTAAGAAGCAAACTGTGGTCTCAAGATCTAGTGCTGAAGCTGAGTTTAGAGCAATGGCTCTCGGAATTTGTGAATTGTTATGGATAAAGATCATTCTGTCAGATCTAAAAATTCACTGGGAAGGTCCAATGAAACTCTACTGCGATAATAAGTCGGCTATTAATATTGCCCATAATCCAGTTCATCATGATCGAACAAAGCATGTTGAGATTGATCGACACTTTATCAAGGAAAAGTTGGAAAGTGGTCTGATTTGCACTCCATTTGTACCATCAGAAGATCAATTGGCAGATGTTCTCACAAAAGGGTTGCCTAGTGAGCAGTTTCAGAATATAGTATCCAAGCTGGGAATGGATGATATCCACTCTCCAGCTTGAGGGGGAGTGTTAAATGATATATAATTGTTGTAGTTTCTAGAATATACTATTATGTACAAGAGAGGTTCTAGAGAGTGTAAGAGTGAGAATGTTCTAGAGTATTAGAGAGTTATTCATATGTCTATGAACCACTTGTATATATATCCCCTCACACTTGTGAATAAAAAAAAATCAGAAACATTTTTCCCTTGCACTTTTGTCACATACTATTCAAGAACTACCACCACAACCAGGATAATATATTTAAAATGTAAATCAATCCTTTATATAAAAATAATCGTGTTTGAAAGGCACCCGATAGCCTGTTTTATATAAAAATAACTTTTTAAAGATAATATATATATATATATATATATATATATAAGAATGGATTTTGAAAATCCCAGCTAACGTCACCCTCAATGTTATAGCAAGTTTAAATGTGATTACATGTCGCCCTTTAGCACTTTACTGTCTTTTCTTTACCCTTCCTTACTCGATTCACCTATTATTATATAAAAGTAATAATAAAGGTAAATATCCATACATAAAACTGTATAACGAATAACGCGTCTCTCTCTCGGTTTTAATGTTACTACCCAACCCCTTCTTCTTTACACAATATGATAAACCATTTAAATTCTCTTGGTTGATTTGACATACTGTTAGAATCTTAGTATTTAATATTTTGATTAGGAGAAATTAAGTTTTTTATTATGCATTTACTTCTTGATTGTATTTGATTGTTGTTTCCTATTTTCATCTCTTTTACTCTCCTATATAATGTACCCTTGCCATAGAGCAAAATTATCAATAACAGAAATTATTCTTCTCCTTAAAACGTCTCTCTTCTCAATTTCTACATGGTATCAGAGCCTTGTTTGAATCAGAGAATGGTTCGTTCGATCTGAATCCCGGAGAGAGAGAAAACTAAGAAGAGAGTTCGGCCGGTGTAGATCTAGAGCAAACCATGGCGCGTTACACGACACCGCCACCACCGTTGAGTTCGCACGGCCGAGATCGGCCGGAACCTCCGTCGCGGCGTCAAACGGAGCCGCGCGTGGATCTCACGCGTCGCCCACTCACCGGCGCGTGTGTCACACGCGCCTTAACATTCCCGGCGCGTGACGCCAACGCGCCGTTGCACGCGGGTGCCGGAATTTCGCAGATTCCAGAAACACTCTTGCTGCCTAGTTTTACTCTGTTCCCCGCATTAGCTCCTTCAAAAGTTGACAAATCTAATTCTCATCTCATGGCTCGAATGGGTAGCTTCTCAAAAGGTTTTAAGAGGCCTGAAGAAGCACCAGAACTTCTGTCAGAGCCGCAGGTGATGATTATCGATTGCAAGTCAAGAGTAAATCTTGTTCAGTCAGGTAATTCCATAATTGCCCTTAATACTGCTATGACTGCTGATGATACATGGATCGTTGACTCGGGAGCTACGGATCATATGACTGGAAATAGAGGTTTATTCAAAACTCTTAGATTATGCCCTGAAAATCTTAGAGTCAAAGTTGCAAATGGAGTTGTTACAAAAGTTGCAGGAATTGGTTCTGTTTTGTTGACAGAACACTTAGAAGTTCACAATGTTCTATTTGTTCCTGCGCTCACTTGTAATTTGATATCTGTAAGCAAATTAATTAAAGGCAAGAGATGTAAAGTGATCTTTGATGAAATTGGGTGTACTTTTCAGGATTTAAACTCGGGGAGGACGATTGGCAATTCTAAGGAATGGGATGGACTCTATTATCTTGAAGGATCTAACCGAAGGAAACGAGGAGCAAATAAGGCACTTGCTAGCTCGCATTGCAATAATGAAGATGTTCTTTTATGGCACCAAAGGTTAGGCCATCCAAGTTTTGATTATATGAAGCATTTGTTTCCAAGTCTATTGAATAAAAATTCAGTACCATTTTCCTGTGAAACTTGCCAACTTGCAAAACTGATATCTGGACGTGTGTGAGTCAAGTATATCAATTTCCTTACAAGTCTTCGATATCTCTCAGTGTTAGCAGGAACTCCCTTTTCCTTTATTTCCAGTTTGCATTTGTCATCCATAGGTGTCTCCTCCGGTATTGCACCTAACATCCCGGTCTCATGTAGCAAGTCTAGTGTGTACTTGCGCTGGGACACATGCCTTTCCTGGTTCTGGTTATCTCCATGCCAAGGAAGTATCTCATCTGACCAAGATCTTTCACTTGGAATTCATTTGCTAGAGCTTGTTTCAGCTGAGCTATGGAACTTTCATCATTCCCTGTAATAACAATATCATCAACATAAACAATTAAAATTGTCACTTTTTGACCCTCATGTTTAGTGAACAAAGTGTGATCTGCTTGTCCCTGAACAAAGGTCATCTTCTTCATTACTCTAGAGAATCTTTCAAACCAGGCTCTTGGAGACTGTTTCAATCCATACAAAGACTTCTTCAATCTGCACACAGTGTTATTAGGAGCTTTGACACCCTCTGGAACTTCCAGGTACACTTCTTCCTCTAAGTCACCATTCAAAAAGGCATTTTTAATGTCTAATTGATGTAATGACCAATCCAGGTTGGCTGCAATAGAAAGAAGTATGTTGATGGTACTAAACTTGGCAACTGGAGCAAACGTCTCCTCGTAATCAATGCCATATGTCTGAGTGTACCCCTTTGCAACTAATCTGGCCTTATACTTGTCGATGCTCCCATCGGGATTAAATTTTGGAGTGAATATCCACCTGCATCCAACTGCCTTCTTCCCTCTCGGAAGATTTGTAATCTCCCATGTTTTTTTCTCTTTGAGAGCCCTCAACTCCTCTTCTGCAGCTAACTTCCAATTAGGATCAGTCATAGGTTGCTGGAAGGTGTGTGGGATTTTCACCTGAGCAGTGTTAATTACAAAGCTCTGCATCTTTGCAGACAGATTACCATAAGAAACAAATTTCTGAATAGGATGTTGAGTACAAGTTCTTACCCCCTTTCGCAGAGCAATAGGCCAGCCCATCTCTTCAGGATCTAGTCTCGAGTAAGATTCATGGTCATTCCTTAGAACAGAAGGAACTCTATTATCAGTTGCAGTATTGCCTGATTGTAATTCCTCATCATGTTGATCTTCAGAGACCATCTCAGTATTGATTTCAGCATTGTTTTCCACTATGGGTTGAAGATTGTGTTCACTGAGGTTATCCTGGGTGATTTGTATTTCTGGGATGGCTATGGCTCTTTCAGAGTCAACTCGGTTGGATGACATTTCTGACATTTCAGGGTAAACTAAAATCTCTTGCTCAAGTCTTGAGTTAGGTGTGGGATTCACAATTAGCCATTTTGTACTATTACTCTCCCCTTGAATGGGTAATTTGGGATAGTATGCCTCATTCTCGTAAAACACTACATCCTTTGAGACATTGGTTTTTCGGGTGGTTGGACTATAGCATTTATAACCCTTTTGACTTGGAGAATACCCTACAAATATACATTTATCTGCTCTAGGATCAAGTTTGCCCTCAGCCTGTTTGTGAACAAACACGACACACCCAAAGGTTTTTGGAGGTAAGGTATGAATGAGTGGAGAGTTGGGGTTGGTTTCAAGGAGGTAAGGTATGGATGACAAATGCAAATTGGAAATAAAGGAAAAGGGAGTTCCTGCTAACACTGAAAGATATCGAAGACTTGTAGGGAAATTGATATACTTGACTCACACACGTCCAGATATCAGTTTTGTAGTGGGAATGGTGAGCCAATTCATGCACCAACCACAAAAGGAGCATATGAATGCAGTTATGAGAATACTTGCGTACTTGAAGGGAAATCCAGGTAGAGGAATATTCTTTAAGAAAGGCACAGCTAGGAATTTGGAAATTTATACTGATGCAAGTCATGCAAGAGACCTAGAAACTGGAAGATCTATAACAGGTTATTGCTCATATCTCTGGGGTAACTTAGTTACTTGGAGAAGTAAGAAGTGATAAACGTGGCTGTCACCCAAGAGGGGGGGGGGTGAATTGGGTGAGGGAATAAATTAAATCTTTAGAATCTTGTTTTCGAAAGACTGCTTGTGCTTGGTGATAATATTTACGAAGTAGTGAAATGCACAAGTCAGTAAGTTATGTGATGCAAATTAGAATGTTTGAATGTAAATTTATGCACACATAAATTTATCCTGGTTCGGTCACCCAGACCTACATCCAGTCCCCAGGCTCCACCTGAGATTTTCAATCCACTATTCTTGTTTAAACCGGGCACAAGAGAAGCCTTTACACTTTAGGTTTTACGAGCACGGGTTCACCTAACAACCCACAGGTTTTACACCGGGTTCACCTGCAAACCTTACAAATGCAAGTTTTACGGGCTAACTTGCAACCTATGGAGATTTAGACAACCTCTAAATGCTCCCCCTTACAAATTGTAAGTTTACACTATGTTCACTCTATGAACTGATTGTGCTAAACACTTAAGCTCAAAGCTAACTCTCTCTAAGAGTGGATGATGTTACTCACTTAAGTACAATAAAGTTACTCTCTGAAAAATATCACAAATCTGGATCTGAGAGTAGTAGAAGATGTGTAGAATGAAGAGTATGATATTTCAGATACTTTGTTCTGTTCTCTCTTTTTCTTCCATGTCTTCTCTTCTGAATGAATGTCTCTTTTATACTCGGCTTCATAGGCTTCTGTGGCAGGTTGAATATGAACGTTTGAATAAAGCCGTTAATCCTATGTTACCGTTGAGAAGTGCATCTTCATTAATGTTTAGCAGGGTTGACTTGCTTTATCTCTGAAAAGTAGTCCTGACACCTCTGCTCTGACAAAAGCATTCTGACACTGCATCTTTTTGAACGTTCAGACATTCTGATTGCTTGCGGAAGCAACTTCTCATCCGGAAGCAACCTTACTGAGTGTGCTGCACTTGAACGTTAGTTTAGCAATATAATCATATAGTCTCATGCAGTGGGTGATCCCTAAATCTAAGAAGTATCCGGAAGCACTTCTACATCCGGAACTAAATTCACTTGATGAGGGATTTAGTTCACCATGACTTGCTCTCGCTTAGTCTATTTCATTCCACCACTCAGCGCTAGTCACTGAGCTATCGGAAGCACTTTTACTTGACGTGGTGAATTCACTGACGCTTAGGGTGAAATCTATTCTATCAGTCTGCGCCAGTCAAGATCTAACAGGAAGCAACTTCACTTGATGTTGCATTTCCGCTGACGCTTGGGGTTATATCTAGTCTATCAACCTGCGCCAGTCTAAATCTAATAGGAAGTGCTTTCACTTGGCGAAGTAGACTTACTGACGCTTGGGGTAATAACTATTCTATTGCTCTGCGCCAGTCTAAGTCTAACAGGAAGCGCTTTCACTTGGGGAAGTAGACTCACTGACGCTTGGGGTAATATCTATTTTGTCGCTCTGCGCCAGTCTAATTCTAACAGGAAGCAACTTCGCTTCCGATTGAACCATAGCTTAGTCTTAGGGTTTGTGCACCTAAAGTTCATGGACTAAGTTAAATCCCTAGTTATTTACTTGCTGACGCTGGGGGATGAAAGCATTCATCCGCATGCGCAAGTCCTAATCTAACCGGAAGTAAATCTTCATCCGGAAGCACTCTTACTTGGGATCCTTTGTTATCCTATTGCTTCCTAGGCACTTGGTCTAATCCTCTACATTTTAGTCTTCATCAAAACTTAAGATTCTAACATTCTCCCCCTTTTTGATGATGACAAACCTAGTTCTATTAATTAAGTTCATATGAAAGGATTAGCTGAAGAATAAAAGCAATAGTTAAGAATAAGTAACTCAGACAAATATTATTGACAAGCAGAAGTTACAAGTCAGAGTTATACAATCAAATAACATATACAAGTAAAGAATGTATACAAATAAATTTCACTAAGTATGAATGAAGATATGCATGAAAACAAAATCAACAAAAATATTTGGATTGGGGGTTAGAGTCTGTGTCTCTTTTTCTTTTCCCTCTCTTTCTGTCTCTCTTCATTTTCCTCACGCTCACTCTGGTTTATCTGGGCAATGATCTCTTGAAGCTCTTTTTCCTCTTTTTCCCTTCTGAGCCTTTCTGATTCAATGGACTCCTCGTATGCCCTTTTCATGTTCTCCACTTCTTCATACCCAGGGAAACCTGTAGCATCGTCGAAGTAGCAGACTTCTCCATTGGGATAGTGTACAGCCCGGATTCTTACATTCCATGCAGAGAAGTTGGAATCCTCTTCAACTTCTTGGGCTTTCCTTTTCCCTTTCCCTTTGCTCTTCCCTTTGCTTTTGCTAATTGGAGAAGTGGGCATGGCACTTGCTCTTTCAGCATCGAGGCAAGCCATCTGACCAAAGGATAGCTTGTCAGTGAATCCATACTTCTCAAATTCTTCAGGAGTCATGTCTTCAATTTCCAATTTGACTTCCTTCAGAATTGGAACCGCTTGGACCACTGGATTTTCTTGCACAACCTGAGCAGATGAAGTTCCTTGCTCAGGTAGGTCAGATGAAGTCTCTTCCTCAGACTCATCAGATTCAGTGGTGGCAACGAACTTTCTGGCACGTTTCCTAGCAACGGCCTTCTTTCTGGGTACACTGAATCCGGCTGCTGGTTCAGATGAGGGAGGAGGATCGGAAGATTGCTCAGATGAAGGGACCTCAGACTCTTGCTCAGATAGTGTAGGAACAGGCTTGGCTATCACAATGGGAGGATGGTTTGGTTTTTCGAGTCCCCACTTCATCCTGATCTCCTCAACAATTTCTCTACTTGTTTTAGTTGGAGGAGACTCTGATGATGTCTCAGGTTGTGAAGATTGTTCATTTTGCCCATACACAACCATATCCCATTGGGGTCCTTGCTTAGCCGCTCTCTTCTGCTCCATGAGACGGAGGGCCTCTCCTCTTATAAGGTTCTCTGCACCACTCAGTCTCTGAGACTCATATGCACGACGCAGGGCGGCCGTGACATCTTCATCAATCCAGAGTGATGGCTGGCTGAGGACCTCCCTTGTGGCCATACTTAGGCGAAGAGTAGACATAACATTTCTCCCCCTTTTGTCATCATCAACAGGGGTGAGTGCCAGGGATGGAGTGGATGTGGAGGAGGATGGAGGTGGTTCAGGGCCAAATTTCTTGGGAGGGGAGGGTGATAGGGTAGAGGTAGAGGATGTGGGAGAGGATAGGTGTTCAGGAGTTTGAGGAGGGTCGGGGAAGCAGCTGGTGGTGACAAAGATATCCCCATAAGGATGAGTGGAGGAGTATTCTTTGTAGTTGGCGGAGTCAGGGGTAAAGGGTAAATGGTCATCTGAGAGTGGTTGAAGGCGGGGATATTCGCCGTATGGTTGGCTGAGGGGGTGAATGGCTGTTTCAGATCCTATGGGTCTAGGGCTTGGATGGGTAGGGTTGGAGAAGCGGAGTGGAGAGCGTGTAGGGGCACCTGGTCGTGTGGGAATGGGTGAGGATGAGGATGAGGAAGGTGAGGATGAGAAGTTTCTAGGAGAATGGCGTGGAGAGTTATGAGTTGAGTCTTGGGTTTGGTGGTCATGGGTAGGTGAGGGTTGGGATTGTTGGTCATTGTTGGGTGATGGTGGGGCTTGTTGGTCATTTTGTGGTGGAGGCTGAGGTTGTTGAGTGTTGGGCGGAGGAGGAGGTGGTAGTTGAGGGTGATTAGGGGGAGGAGGAGGGTTTTGAGGAGGCGGAGGAGGAGGTGGCAAGTTACCTTGTGATGACGGTTGGGGAATTTGTAGGTGCTGGAGGATGAGATCTAATTTTGCATCCACCCTGGTAAGGTGATTCTCAAGTTGTCCTATTCTGTCCTCGAGCCGCTGGATCCGCTCCCCTTGGTGCTGGAAACCAGCTTCACATTCAGCACGGAGAGGACCCACCAAGGAATCAGTCAGTCTCAACAGAAGCTCTTCCTTTATGTCCTCGGCAAAGGCCCTAACAGAAGCTGGAACCCTTGCACTACGGCTTGGCCCAGCATGTGAGTCAACTTCCTGATCTCCTGCTCCAGATGCAGAGGGGGCTGAAGTCCCAGAAGCACTACTGGCTTGTGAGTGTGAGCGAGTAGGCTTAGGGGGCTTGAGATACTTAATCCCCATCCTTGCCATATTAGTTGCTCCTACAGGCTTACATTTGACATTCTCTTCTTCCACAGCAGATGTAGCCTTGATCAGATGCTTCTCAAGAAGGAAGGCAATGATGGTGGGATAGGGAAGATAACCTGACTTGTCATTGCTTAACCAGCGCTGAAGCTCTAGGCATATCAACTGCCCAGGGTTGAAAGGCTTGAGCGAGAGGAGTCTAGGAAACCAAGGGTTGTCTAGCAGTGTGAACTCGTTGAAGTTGCATCCCTTATGAGTCATTATCCGGGAGTAGATGTAGTACAAGAGCCTGTTAGAATCAGACATCTTGGACACCTTCTTGCTGTTGGTGCCATACAACTCCTCGAGTTCCTCCTTGCTGTATTTGTGAGACTCAGGGTAGATCCATTCATTCATATCCTCTTCTGTGATTCCCATCATCTCATTCAAGGTTCTCCAAGTGAACCTGAAGGTTCTTCCTCTTACAGTGGCAGTGAAGGAGAGTTTGTGGACTTGCTCTTTCCCATCCACCTTCCTGTACTTTGCTCTGCCTGAGAGGGATTGGCAAAAGACTCGCAGGACGTTGACGTTGTAGTCCTGGTTGATGCCCAGCCAAGGCATATACTTTTCCAAGTAAGGGCGCAGATGAGCAAACCCTAGTTCATCCAACTTGTCCAGATTGATGAACAGGCCATGATTGAAGATGGGAATGGATGTCTCAAATTTGGCGGATACACCCTCCAATGCCCCATCTATATAGACTGTGGGATCATCTTCTTCCTCAACCCTCTGCCTCTTGGAGGAAGGCTCCTCAGAAAATTGAACCTTCTTTTTCTTTCCCTTTCTCTGAGCATCCCGCTCTTGTTCAGAACCCACTACCTGTTCTATTCTACCAGAGGTTTCAGGCTGACTCTGAATGTCTTCACCCTGTCCTCGTGATTGCCCAGAACCTTCTTGGCGTTCATGAAGTTCTTCATGTTGTTCTTCATGGTGCCCAGATTTACCAGAATGCTTGTGAGTGGATTTCCCAGATTTCGATTTATGTTTCTTGGAAGAAGAGGTTTTCTGGATGACTGGGTTGGATTCATTCGTACCGGCCATTTTTGTATGAATGTTGTGTAAATAAAGATGAAATGCGAGAAGTGTGTAAAAAAGAAGAATGCAATGAAGAAGATGAAGTAAATTTTTCAGAGAAAAGATGCGTGTGAAAATAATGCAAGTAAAAAGTGAAGGTGAAAAGTTACATCTATTTATAGGTAAAGCTTCTGAGGATAGAATGGGTATAGTCTTTCAAATTCTCACACATTGGGTAACGTAAGTTTTTAAGTTGGAACGACACACCTGATGACACGTGTTGCTTCAGAGAAGGCACAACGTTTCATAGAGGAAGTTGAAACGTTTTCTGAAGTGGTGTGTCCCTTGGTTTGACACTGGCGCTCTTGATCATATTGAATTATCATCCAGCGCTAGCAAAAGAGTATTCGGAAGTGATTTTGCTTCCGGTTGGACAGACGCTCCTGGTTGCCTTGAGTAGTTATTCAGCGTCAGCACGAGAGCATCCGGAAGTAGTTTTGCTTCCGATGGTACTTACTTAAGATTTAACTTTGAAAGACTCGTTGATGTTCTCTCTTGTGCATCCACAGCGATCAAGCTTTCATAACTAAAGCCATATTTGCGTCAAGTAGAATTTGTTTGATCTTCTCAATTTCAGGAGCAGTAGCTCTCGGAGCCCAGTATGAACAACAACTCATTCAGATTTGATACATTTCTCTGATCAGGTATGATCATGAAAATTGTTGTTCCTTCGTACCTTCTTTCCTACAAAATAGCAAATGATTTCTCTTTCCCATTTTTCAGTCTCCAACCTTGGATCTGACTGGTCAGTTTGTAGGAAGTATGTGATTCTTATGCACTTAAGAATTATTCACTATGAATATAGCATTGCGAATCAACTATGACTATATGCACATGGCTTCTGATAATGATAGTCATAGATAGCATATATAGTATGAACATTGTGTGAACTATCTTATAAGCCATGTCATGTTCATGCTTATGATGCTTAATGTAAAATCTCAATAAGTCCATCTTACATTTGCATAGGAGATTTTACTGTTGCATGCTTCAACCTTAAATAATCCCTTGCTTACCCAAGGAGATCTTTTATACTTATCCTTGGCCTGAAGCACTTTCTTAGGAGAGACAGGATTCGCAGGTTTTCTCCATGTGAGTTGAGACATCCTCTCTCTTTTGTCCTTCTCAGGATAGTTGAATGGAACTCTGTGATAGCTTATCCCTGAGACAAGGTCTTTGTTCCTTGTGGTAGCGCACTGCTTCTTATGATTGAACCAGGTAGTTGCAGTAGTGACATCACCACGAGTTCTCTTCTTTGGGACAAGAGGAACTCTTGATCTTTCCTGCACAGGTAAGGCACTAGAAGGGAATTTTGGTACCCATTTGTACTTGGGTCCTACATAGTTAGCGCTGGACCTTACTTGTCCTTTGGGGATCCATATATATTTATTTCTCACATTTAAATTTCTCTTAAAATTGCATGTGTGAGAAATATGACCAGTTCTACCACAATAATGACAGATAATGGGATGATGTTCAGAATCAGATTTCTTATCACTATTATGGTGGTCAGTTTTCTTTTCAAAGACTCTATGTTTATTAACTTTTGAAATCTCAGGGTCTTTCGAAAAATCTTCTTTTATGATTGGGACTTTGGACTCCTTGGTTGTAGAAGAAGGAATAAGTTCCTCAAGTTCCCTATTCCTTTTTCTTAAGCCTAGAATTTCTTTTGCAAGTTTACAGAATTCAACATGTAGCTCATTATACATATCTTGCAATTCAGAAGTTTCAAGTTTAGGTACCTCATTTTCTTCAGCTTCTGAATCTTCTAGGCGGAGATCCACTCTCTCCTTGCTGATACTAGCTTCTACTACATCACCATCCAGTAGCTCATCAATGGTGGATTCACAGGGAGCACATAGTGAGCTTTGGACAGCCTTAACATCAAGAAATTGGCTAGAAGCATACATAGTATCAAGAGTGTTCCAAATATCTATAGCCCTAGAGCAATGTTTAATTTTCTGGTAATCATTGTCAGATAAACTTTTGTGCAAAATTTGCATTGCTCTAAGGTTTAAGTAAAATAAGCTTTTGTCCTCTTCTGTCCAATTTACTTTTGGTTTGAAATCAGAGTCCTTTTCAAAAACATCCCACATTTTGAAATTAGTGGATAGTATAAAACTTTTCATCCTTCCCTTCCATAAGTAAAAATCAGCATTTTCTAACACGGGTGGGATTGTATGATCAAAACCTTCAAAACACATTTTGTAACCCAAATCAGCCTAGGTCTTTGCACTTGAGATCGTTGGATCCTTTAAACAAGTGACCTTGCTCTGATACCAAATGATAAACGTGGCTGTCACCCAAGAGGGGGGGGGGGTGAATTGGGTGAGGGAATAAATTAAATCTTTAGAATCTTGTTTTCGAAAGACTGCTTGTGCTTGGTGATAATATTTACGAAGTAGTGAAATGCACAAGTCAGTAAGTTATGTGATGCAAATTAGAATGTTTGAATGTAAATTTATGCACACATAAATTTATCCTGGTTCGGTCACCCAGACCTACATCCAGTCCCCAGGCTCCACCTGAGATTTTCAATCCACTATTCTTGTTTAAACCGGGCACAAGAGAAGCCTTTACACTTTAGGTTTTACGAGCACGGGTTCACCTAACAACCCACAGGTTTTACACCGGGTTCACCTGCAAACCTTACAAATGCAAGTTTTACGGGCTAACTTGCAACCTATGGAGATTTAGACAACCTCTAAATGCTCCCCCTTACAAATTGTAAGTTTACACTATGTTCACTCTATGAACTGATTGTGCTAAACACTTAAGCTCAAAGCTAACTCTCTCTAAGAGTGGATGATGTTACTCACTTAAGTACAATAAAGTTACTCTCTGAAAAATATCACAAATCTGGATCTGAGAGTAGTAGAAGATGTGTAGAATGAAGAGTATGATATTTCAGATACTTTGTTCTGTTCTCTCTTTTTCTTCCATGTCTTCTCTTCTGAATGAATGTCTCTTTTATACTCGGCTTCATAGGCTTCTGTGGCAGGTTGAATATGAACGTTTGAATAAAGCCGTTAATCCTATGTTACCGTTGAGAAGTGCATCTTCATTAATGTTTAGCAGGGTTGACTTGCTTTATCTCTGAAAAGTAGTCCTGACACCTCTGCTCTGACAAAAGCATTCTGACACTGCATCTTTTTGAACGTTCAGACATTCTGATTGCTTGCGGAAGCAACTTCTCATCCGGAAGCAACCTTACTGAGTGTGCTGCACTTGAACGTTAGTTTAGCAATATAATCATATAGTCTCATGCAGTGGGTGATCCCTAAATCTAAGAAGTATCCGGAAGCACTTCTACATCCGGAACTAAATTCACTTGATGAGGGATTTAGTTCACCATGACTTGCTCTCGCTTAGTCTATTTCATTCCACCACTCAGCGCTAGTCACTGAGCTATCGGAAGCACTTTTACTTGACGTGGTGAATTCACTGACGCTTAGGGTGAAATCTATTCTATCAGTCTGCGCCAGTCAAGATCTAACAGGAAGCAACTTCACTTGATGTTGCATTTCCGCTGACGCTTGGGGTTATATCTAGTCTATCAACCTGCGCCAGTCTAAATCTAATAGGAAGTGCTTTCACTTGGCGAAGTAGACTTACTGACGCTTGGGGTAATAACTATTCTATTGCTCTGCGCCAGTCTAAGTCTAACAGGAAGCGCTTTCACTTGGGGAAGTAGACTCACTGACGCTTGGGGTAATATCTATTTTGTCGCTCTGCGCCAGTCTAATTCTAACAGGAAGCAACTTCGCTTCCGATTGAACCATAGCTTAGTCTTAGGGTTTGTGCACCTAAAGTTCATGGACTAAGTTAAATCCCTAGTTATTTACTTGCTGACGCTGGGGGATGAAAGCATTCATCCGCATGCGCAAGTCCTAATCTAACCGGAAGTAAATCTTCATCCGGAAGCACTCTTACTTGGGATCCTTTGTTATCCTATTGCTTCCTAGGCACTTGGTCTAATCCTCTACATTTTAGTCTTCATCAAAACTTAAGATTCTAACAAGAAGCAGACAATTGTATCGAGAAGTAGCTGTGAAGCTGAGTTAAGAGCTGCATGTCTTGGTGTATGCGAAGGAATCTGGATCATCAGATTACTGCATGAGTTAAGAATTCCCTTTGATGACCCACTACAAATATGGTGTGATAACAAGTCCAGCATTGAAATGACCAGAAATCCTGTTTATCATGATCGAACTAAACATGTCGAGATTGATAGACATTACATTAAGGAGAAAGTAGAGGCAGGGATCATGGCATTGACGTATGTCCGTTCTTCTGAGCAGATTGGGGATATGATGACTAAACCACTTGCCAAACCTCTATTTGAAAGATTCCGAAACAAGCTGGGAATGATCGACATATATTCTCCAGCTTGAGGGGGAGTGTTAGAATCTTAGTATTTAATATTTTGATTAGGAGAAATTAAGTTTTTTATTATGCATTTACTTCTTGATTGTATTTGATTGTTGTTTCCTATTTTCATCTCTTTTACTCTCCTATATAATGTACCCTTGCCATAGAGCAAAATTATCAATAAGAGAAATTATTCTTCTCCTTAAAACTTCTCTCTTCTCAATTTCTACACATACACACATATACCTAACATAACAAAAAACAGCAACACCGTAAGTAAATTCACATGGTTCAAATCACTACCATTCATTAAATTAGATCAAATCACATTCAAGTAAGACAAGCACCTCCATTCCAACAATAACTTACAACTAATATAAAATGAAACACTTCAAAACATCCCACATTTAATTTCTTTTGTTTAAAGTCCTTTTTCGCAAAAGTGATAACATGGTTCAATAACTACTTCAAAATCATTAACTTTGTTATTAATCATATACCATGAAAATCTAAGCTTTTCAACTCTAATGCCAAGCTGATCATATTTTTTATTCAAAACAAACAATCCTATTTAATCATAACCAGCATACATGCAGCAAAAATCCATTTCTTATCCTGCACATCCTCGTAAAATAATGCCAACAAAGTAGCCAATGATAATTAGAATCCAAAGCTTCCACTTGCTTAGGTTAAATCACCATCCAAACATTTATATTTCTACTACCAAGCCTAACACAATTCTTACTGAAAACTGTAAACCTTACATGTATATTCATAATACCATAAGCACAAAGTTTCAGCTGAAAACGAACAAAATTCCAAAACCAACAGAACTCAACATGCAGCAGCATTTATACCAAACCAAGGCATGATATTCATCAAAGAAAGCAGTGGGAAATAGAAAATCCATGAAGAATCAATTTTGGTCCATAATAGCATAGTAGTAAAATTTAGGAATTCATATGCATAACATTATATCACATTCCTACTATTTTCCAATCAAACACGAAAGCCACCTACAATTCCAAATCGAAACCTTCAAGCTACATAATCTATCAACTCATCTAAACACTCACATATACAGTCACTGTAGTACATAAGTAATCTTATATATATATTCACGTGACACAAGCATTCCCAATCGAATATATATGACTGTGACTTTAAATCCAAATCTATGTTGTAGTTTTTGTTAACCTCTTTACAGGTTTGTTTTAAAGATTTCTAAGCACCAATTTAAGCAACTACGACATGACTCATAATTGGGAAAACGACACATAACATATTTTATAACTTCACAAATTATTTATAAATATATATGGGTGTGTGTGTGTAAACTTTGCCTATTTCAAAACAGAACCAACAGTCATAAGAGCAGCCAAACAAGCTAAAAAAATCATGTGCATTCATAAGGACAATCACATGTATTCACATAGTATATTTGAGTAGCCGTTTTCATCAACTAATCATAAAATTCAAACACCCATCTTAGGAATATATTCAGCCAATATAGGAAATGGATACAGAACATCTCAAATCGACATACCAACACCAAACAGATTTACCATGCAACAATACTTAATTATATATTCTAATATTTCTTCATCCTTAGCTAACACCAACAGAACACAGACAGTCCAAAGAAAAGGGAGGAAAAGGAATCTCAATAAAAATCACAATTGATAAAACTCAACCAAATCCTACTTGAAAATGGTGACAAACAGCTCCAATGGTTTCCTAAGCAAGTTAATTAAGAATTTCGAGCCTTAAATCCCCATGAAACTCGTCGACCATGAAACCCCAAAAGTTAGGGTTTTGTTGAAACTTCATAAAACTTCAATCAATCCTCAAATCATCAACCAAAACACTAAAACATGAAGATTAAACTTAGTTATTGTTCATCATAATACCAAAATCTTAAAACCCATTCGGATTCCTCTCAGAAACCTCGGCCAAAACGGGAAAAGAGTGTAGAAATCGGAAGAAATGGGTCACCTGAGTTCGAACCTGACCTTGCTTGCCTCGTCAGAGCTTGTCGTCGCCGGGAAAAGGCTTCGCCGGAAATCAGCCATTATAGGGCTGACCGAGCTGAAAAGGGAGGAGGGCCGAGGAAATGATGAGCTGAAGTTGGAAAATGGAAGAACACTCAAGATACTACGATAAAAATCGAACCTTTTTCGTCAAATCCCGTTCCCGCTGGAAAATGAAGCAGCCGCCGCCGGAAAATGGGAAGAGCAAAAAGAACACACACATTCACCGATCAGGTGAAATGCGTGGCTGTCACCCAAGAGGGGGGGGGGGTGAATTGGGTGGCAGAGTAAAAGTTAAAATTCTCTTTTAAAAACTGACTGCTTGTGCTTGATGAGAGTGACGATGTATCACCCCAAGCACAAGTAGGTATCTAGTGGTGTGGTGCTTGATGTGTAGATTAAACAAACAGAATAAGCAAACACAAATTTATCCTGGTTTAGTTACTTCCTGACCTACATCCAGTCCCCAGGCTCCACCTGAGATTTTCAATCCACTAAACTTCTTGTTTAAACCAGGCACAAGAAGGCCTTTACACTTTAGGTTTTACGAACACGGGTTCACCTAACAACCCACAGGTTTTGCAACGGGCTCACCTGCAAACCTTTACAACCACAAGTTTTACAACAGGATCACTTGCAACCTTTCAACCACAAGTTTTGCGGGCTAACTTGCAACCTATGGAGATTTAGAAAACCTCTAAATGCTCCCCCTCACTTTTGTAAGATAACAATTCTGTTCTTCAAGCACAAGCTTTAGAACAACCTCTATCAATTAGAGGATTTGATAATGTGTTCACTCTATGAACTGATTGTGATAAACACTTAAGTACAAATGATTCTCTCTAAGAATAGATGATGTTACTCACTTAAGTACAAATGAATTACTCTCTAAGAATGTTACAAATCTAGATCAGAGAGTAGAAGATAAGAGGAATGTAGAAATACAATATCTCAGACAATAGACTCTGTTCTTCCACATCTTCTTCTGAATGTAGATGTTCCTTTTATACTCGACCTCAAAACATTCAGGCTTGGGCGGCAGATAGAATATGTCCGTTTGAATAAAGCCGTTAATCCCATGTTACCGTTGAGAAGTACATCTTCATTAATGCTTAGCAGGGTTGACTTGCTTTATCTCTGAAAAGCAACTCTGACAACTCTGCTCTGATAAAAGCTTTCTGACCTCTGAGCATGTGACGTTGACTCTTGTACTCTTGCTGACGGATGATCATCATTCATCCGGAAGCGGCAATCTTGCTCTGCAAGTGTTAGTCTCTGAGTCCCAGTGACAAGAGTATTTGCATCCGGAAGCTCATTTGCATCCGGAAGTAAAACTAAGTTCTGCACATACTTGTTAGTCCAACAGAGTAGTATATATAATCAAGTGCAGTAAGAACTATACATGCTGTGGGAAGCTTGTTTGCTATGGGAAGCAATCTTACTTAGACTATGTTCTGACTTAGTGTATTGTCTACTGACACTAGGGGATGTCTATTCCAATAGTTAGCGTAAGTCTCGTTATTTTACTCTAAGTCTTCCTGAAGCGATTCTGCATCCGGTTGTATTCTAACTTAGGATTTGATTTTAGTCTAATTCTTCCTAAGTGACTCAGTGTGTCATTTACTCATGCTATGGGATGTGTAGTATAACAGCACATAATCACATGCAGTGGGAGTTCAATTGTCTAAGGAAGCTCTCTTACTTCCGGAAGCAATTCCACATCCGGAAGTACTCTTACTAGACGTTGAGTGTGGCTTTGTGTTATACTCACTGACGCTCGGTGTAACCTAATCCAACAGGCAGCTCTAGTCATTAAGCATCCGGAAGCAAATCCACATCCGGTTGCATCCTAACTTAGTCTCAAGGATTTTATACACCTAATGTTCCTAGACTGAATTATGACTTAGTGGGTTACTTGCTTTCGCTGGGGGATGAGTCATTCATCCGCGAGCGCTAGTCCTAGTCCATCCGGAAGTAAATCTACATCCGGTTGTATCCTAACTTAGTCTCAAGGATTTTATACACCTAAGGTTCCTAGACTGAGTTATGACTTAGTGTATTACTTGCTTCCGCTGGGGGATGAGTCATTCATCCGCGAGCGCTAGTCCTAGTCCATCCGGAAGTGAAACCACATCCGGTTGTACTCTTGGGGTTCTATTATTAACTTAGTTCTTCCTAAGTATTTGTCTTCATCAAAACTTAAGATTCTAACATTCTCCCCCTTTTTGATGATGACAAACCAAGTTATCCAATTAATTTCATATGAAAGAATTGAAAGTAATAATCAGATAAGGCACAAAGAACTAAAGACGAATATCATTTGATGAGCAAAAGATTACAAGTCAGATATGTATAACATCAGTTAAAATTTACAAGTAATCAAAACTGTGCAAGTTGAGCTATGCATGAAAAATATGAAGAAAAATTGCTAAGTTAAATGCATAGGGTAGAGTGGGGTTTATAGGCGGTGTCTCTTTTTCCTCTCCCTCTCTTCTTGCCTTCGCTCATTCTCTTTTTGAAGATTGGCTATGTGGGCATCCTTCTCTCTCTGGTCAATCTCAGCAATTATACTCTGAAGCTCTGCCTCTTCCTTCTCCCTTATGAGTCTTTCAAATTCAACGGATTCCTCAAAGGCTCTCTTCAGATCTTGAACCTCAGCATACCCAGGGAACCCAGTTGCATCGGAGAAGGGGATGACTGAAATGAATGGATGCACAAGAGGGGGGGTGAATTGTGCTACCAAATAAAACTTATACAATAAAACACAGGGATTTATACTGGTTCGGTCTACCTGACCTATGTCCAGTTCTCAACCACCCAGGTTGAGTTCCACTATCTCCAGGTTTT
Source organism: Mimosa pudica (assembly GCA_029929735.1). Lineage (NCBI taxonomy): Eukaryota > Viridiplantae > Streptophyta > Magnoliopsida > Fabales > Fabaceae > Mimosa > Mimosa pudica. The sequence goes on along the minus strand of JAKELP010000039.1, from coordinate 693,273 downwards.
ACAAACGGGTTCACCTGGAACCTTTACAACCGCAAGTTTTAGACCGGGATCACTTGCAACCTTACAACCACAAGTTTTACACATGCTCACTTGCAACCTTACAACTTACTCCCCCTTACAACCTGCAAGGGTTCAACCTTTACAAATAAAGGATTTTCTAAACTTAGTTCTCTTTAAGAACGGATAATGTTACACACTTAAGTACAATGAATGCTCTTAATAAATGAAGAGACTTAACTACAAAGAGTACAATATAAGTAGATGAAAAGAACTCTCAATGTGTTAAATGCTCTTTCGCTTTTCTGGGCAGCTTTGATTGCTTGAAGGATATTCTCAGTTTCTCTCTCTAGATTTCTTCAAGATGTCAAAGTTGTCTTCATAAATGAAGATGAGCTTCCTTATATAGTCCTCAAGCATTCTCCCTCTTGGTAGGTGGCATAGCCGTTTGAATATAGCTGTTTATCCCAAGTTACCGTTGGCTCATTTAATGCTCCATTAATGCTTAGCAGGGTTGACTTTGCTTTATCTCTGAAAAGTAGTTCTGACAACTCTGCTCTGCCAAAAAGCACTCTGACACTGCACTGCTCTGCTCTTGCTGAACGTTCTGACATTCTGATTGCTTGCGGAAGCAATTCGACATCCGGAAGCAACATCACTCAGTGCTGCACTTGAACGTTAGTCTAACAATATATTAACACATAGTCACATGCAGTGGGAGTTCATTTAGTCTTAAGAAGTTCTCTTACTTCCGGAAGCAATTCCTCATCCGGAAGCACTCCTACTGGACGTTGAGTTATGGCTTAGTGTTATACTCACTGACGCTCGGTGTTACCTAACCCAACAGGCAGCGCTAGTCATTAACCATCCGGAAGCAAATCCACATTCGGTTGCATCCTAACTTAGTCTCAAGGATTTTATACAACTAATGTTCCTAGACTGAGTTATAACTTAGCGAAGCACTTGCTGCCGCTGGGGAATGAGTGGTTCATCCGCGAGCGCTAGTCCTAGTCCATCCGGAAGTAAATCCACATCCGGTTGTACTCTTACTTGTGGTTTCATTTTAACCTAATTTTGTCTAAGTGTTTACCTTGTTCTTTCATATTTTAGTCTTGGGTAAAGGTGCAAAAATATGACTAAATTTTACCCTAAGTTGCATTTCTATGACTAAAGTTTCACAAGGAGCAAAAATACCACCAAACTTGGGATCGAGGTGTAAAACTATGATTTCCGTCAACTATGACGGTGTTGACCGTTAGTTTTCGACTTGTAGGATGCTAAGTGTACAATAATGACCATGTGGCATGCTGAATAGACTTTTTATTGGTGTTATGTGGAATAAGGGGTAAATGTATTTAAAGTAAATGTACTTTGAGTGCAAATATGGGTCTGTTGTTAGAATAAAATAATCATATTTTTTGCATTATTTTAAATACATTTACCCCTTATTCCACATAACACCAATAAAGAGTCTATTCAGCATGCCACATGGTCATTATTGCACACTCAGCATCCTACAAGTCGAAAACTAATGGTCAACACCGTCATAGTTGACGGAAATCATAGTTTTGCACCTCGATCCCAAGTTTAGTGGTATTTTTGCTCCTTGCGAAACTTTAGTCATAGAAATGCAACTTAGGGTAAAGTTTAGTCATATTTTTGCACCTTTGCCCTTTAGTCTTCATCAAAACTTAAGATTCTAACATTCTCCCCCTTTTTGATGATGACAAACTAAGTTATACAATTAAGTTCATATGAAAGATTTAAGCGTAATAATCAGATAAGGTACAAAAGACTAAAGACAAATATCATTGATGAGCACAAGATTACACGTCAGATATGTAACAATAGATAAAATACACAAGTAATAAAAAAAAACTATGCAAGACAAACTATGCATGAGAAAATATGAAAAGAAAATTTTCTAAGTTAAAATGCATGGGGTTGGTTGAGGTTTATAGTTGGTGTCTCCTTTTCCTCTCCCTCTCCAACTGCCTTTGTTCACACTCCTCTTGCAGTTTGGCTAGTTGGGCATCCTTCTCACTTTGGTCAATCTGAGCAATTATGCTTTGAAGCTCTGCCTCTTCCTTCTCCCTTCTAAGTCTCTCTGATTCAACGGATTCCTCAAAGGCTCTCTTCAGATTTTGAACTTCTTCAAACCCAGGGAACCCAGTTGCATCGGAGAAGGGAACGACCTCGCCATTGGGATAATGGACAGCCCTAATCTTCACATTCCACACAGGATAGTTGGGGTCGTCCTCAACTTCCTTGGTTTTCCTTTTCCCTTTTCCTTTTCCTTTGCCCTTTCTCCTTTCTTGGGAGGCCTTGGCATTTGCTCTTTCAGCATCAAGGCAGGCCATCTGACCAAATGTGATCTTGTCAGTCCATCCATACTTCTCGAACTCTTCAGCAGTCATATCCTCTATTTCCAGCTTTACTTCGTTTAGTGGCGGAGGAATATATGATGCTTGAGAGGATGGCTGAGTCTCAGATGCTTCCCTCTCAAATACCCTCTCTGACTCATGGTCTTCAGAGCGACCACGAGGTTCCTCTTCACTCTCAGAAGACTCAGCAGTAGCAGCACCCTTTTTGGCACGATGCTTCTTTCTAGACTGGCTGTAGCTGACGACTGAAGGAGGAGGAGCAGAGGTTGGCTCAGATGAGGGGATTATTGGAGGAGGAGGAGCAAAGGTTGGCACAGAGGGAGGGATTGGCTTGGCTATTACCATAGGTGGATGGTTTTGCCTCTTCAACCCATATTTCATCATGATCATTTCAACAATATTTTGGCCAGGCACAGAGGGTGGAGGCTCAGCAGAAGAGGCTTCTGGCTCAGGTTGTGGCTCAGGCTGTGAGATCTCATCAGGTTGCTCAAACAGCACAATTGCCCATTTAGATCTTTGCTCATCCAGGCGCTGCTGTTGCATGAATCTCACTGCTTCCCCTCTGATCAGATTCTCAGCACTACCCATTTGCCTTAGATCATTTGCACGGCGGAGAGCAGCAGCTATGTCCTCATCTAGTCATAAGGAGGAGGGTTGATTGAGGATTTCTCTCCCCCTTTTGGCATCATCAAGAAGGGCGAGTGCCAGGGAGGAAGGGTTGGGTGATGTGGAGGGTGGAGGTTCAGGGTCATAGGTTCTGGGTGGTGAGGTCGCGTGTGAGGAAGTAGGTGAGGTTTCTGGTGAATGAGTGGGGCTAGGGAACCAGGAGGGATCTGTGAATAGGCCTTCGAAGGGGTAGGTAGATGAATAAGGGGTGAATGGTAAGTGGTCCTCAGATAATCTCTGAAGGCGGGGGTAATCTCTCAGATATAGGTGACTGAGGGGGTGAATGGCAGTGTGGAAGCCATGGTGCTCGGCCAGTTGGTTGGGATTGGTTGGGTTGGTGGATTGTGGGTTGGATGAATTAGAGTGGCTAGGAGAGTGGTTAGGTGAAGGTAAGTTTTGGGGGGTTTGGTGAGAGGAGTGGTGAGTGTCAGACTCATTTTGTGGTGAAGGTTGATGTGAGTCATTCTGAGGAGGGGGTGGTTTTGTATTAGGAGGAGGGAGTGATGGTTGGTTAGGTGGAGGAGGTGGAGGTTGGTCATTTTGTGGAGGAGGGGGTGGAGGTTGATCATTTTGTGGAGGAGGTGGAGGAGGTGGAGGTAGGTGACCTTGTGGTTGAGGAATGTGGAAATGATTGATGATAAGGTCTAACTTAGCCTCGACCCTTCCTAGGCGATCCTCGATGCACTGGATCCTCTGTCCTTGCTGCTGAAGGGCTCCATCATATTCTGCTCTGAGAGGGGCCAACAATGTTTCAGGCAGCCTGTGAAGTATTTCCTCTCGCAACTCAGCCATCATTGTCTTCTGTGCAACAGACAGCCTTGGAGCTCTGCTTGGGCCAGCATGGGAGTCAACTTCCTGGTCCCCTGCTTCAGACGCAGAGGGAGCATTTGTGTGTGAGGCACTCCCTGCCTGAGAGCCAGAACGAGTGGCCCTTGCTGGCTTGTTGTACTTGATCCCCATCTTGCTGATGTTCTTTGCGCTGACGGGCAAGCACTTAACATTCTCAGCTTCCTCAGTGGATGTGGATTTGATCAGGAATTTCTCCAAGAGGAAGGCGATGACCGTTGGATAGGGAAGATTTCCAGACTTCTTATTGTCAATCCACCTGTGCAGCTCTAAACTTATTAATTGCCCTGGGTTAATTGGCTGCTGGCTGAGGAATCTGGGGAGCCAGGGGTTGTCAAGAAGAGTAAACTCGTTGAAGTTTCCCCCTTTGTGAGTCATCATCCGGGAGTAGATGTACTGGAGTACCCGGTTGGAGTCAGACATGCCAGACACCTTCTTCCCCTTGGTGTCATAGACTTTCTCAAGCTCCTCCTTGTCGAGTTTCTCAGGGTATAGCCACTCGTTCATATCTTCCTCAGTGACCCCGAGCATGGCGTTGATATCTCGCCAATTGAAACTTATGTCCCTTCCTCTTACTGTGGCCTTGAAATTGACTCTGCGGATGGTCTCTTTTCCATTCACCATCTTGTACTTGGCATTGGCTGAGAGAGACTGGCTGAACACCCTGAGTACGTTGATGTTGTACTCTTGGTTGATTCCCAGCCAGCACATATATTTTTGGAGATGCTCCCTCAAATGGCCAAACCCTAGTTCTTCAATTTTATTCAAGTCGATGTACATTCCATGATTGAAGTAGGGTTTCGCGACTTCAAATTTCGAGGAAACAGCCTCCAATGGCCCATCTCTGTACACAAGAGGATCGTCCTCCTCTACTCGCTGTCTCTTGGATGAGGGCTCTTCGCTAAACTGAACCCTCTTTTTGCCCCTTTTCTTGGACTGTTCATCATGATGTTGCTCAGGACGCCCAGACTGTTCTTGCTGTTCTTGAGTCTGCCCAGATTTCACAGAATGTTTATGCCGTTTCCCAGATTTTTTAGATTTAGAATGCCCAGATTTCGACTTGGATTTCTTGGAAGTGGTTGGGATCTCAATGTTTTGGTTGGATTCGTGTGAGCCGGCCATTTTGTGTAGGTTAGGGCTTTAAGTGGAATGTATGCAGAAGAAATGTAGAAGAAGACGAAGAGAATGCGATGAAGATGAAGGATGATTTTAGAGAATTTTGGGTGTTTGATTTGTGTGAGAAGTGAAAAATGAATGACAATGGCCTATATATATATATGCGAAGTGACAAACAATGTGATGAATCATAATGACTCTTCATTGAAAATATGCACCTTTTGTGGGAAAACGTAAACATTCAAACTGAAACGTCGCACCTTTGTGACACGTGTCTCTGCACAATGTCAGAAGAGACACAATTGTTGGTGAGAGAAGATGAAACGTTTTCTGAGGTGACGTGTCCCTTTGTCCAGACACTGGCGCTCCCGCTTACTTTGATTCAACACTCAGCGCCAGCAAATGATCATCCGGAAGTGGTTTTGCTTCCGGTTGCACTTGCTTAAGATTTAACATTGGGGACCTGCAAAACTAAAGATTGGCACTCCGATGCCTAAGTTAGTATAGTTGCAGGTTTCAATCAATTAAGCACAGGTTTATTTTGAAGAATTAAACTTCATTTGGGTTTACCATTCCCAAATCACCTCTTATGTATGTGAATTGATCAACCCCCAGAGGCTTGGTGAAGATATCTGCAAGCTGGTGGTGAGTAGAAACAAACTGCACCTTGACATCCTTCTTTTGAACATGATCTCTGATGAAGTGATGTCTGACGTCAATGTGCTTTGTTCTTGTGTGCTGAACTGGGTTTTTGGCCAGGCTGATGGTGCTTGTGTTATCACAGAGAATGGGAGCCTCTGGAAATTCCAGGCCAAGGTCCCTCAGTTGATTCTTCAGCTACAGCACTTGTGCACAACAGCTTGCAGCAGCAATGTACTCTGCCTCTGTGGATGATAAGGACACGCAGGTTTGCTTCTTGCTAGCCCAAGAGACCAGACAACCACTAAGGAAGGCGCATTGTCCACTGGTGCTCTTCCTGTCAGTTTTATAACCTGCATGGTCAGCGTCAGAACAAGCCCACAAGAACTCTTGGTTACCTCTGGGATACCAAAGACCAAGTTCTTGTGTTCCCTCAAGGTATCTTAGGATACGTTTAACACAAGTTAGATGTGATTCCTTGGGGTTGGCTTGAAATCTAGCACACATGCCTACGCTAAATTGAATGTCAGGCCTGCTGGCTGTTAAATATAGCAGGGAACCTATCATTCCCCTGTACATGGGCAGGCTGACTGATTTTCCTTTTACATCAGCGTCAAGTGCGGCAGTGGTGCTCATGGGAGTATCATACTCCTTGCATTCATCCATCCCAAACTTCTTGACGAGCTCTCTACAATACTTAGTTTGGGAGATGAAAATGCCATCCTTCTTTTGCTTAATTTGCAGGCCTAGGAAGAACGTTAGTTCTCCCATCATTGACATCTCAAATTCTCCCTGCATAGTCTTGGAAAATTCTTCACAAAGTTTTTCATTAGTTGCCCCAAAAATAATATCATCGACATAAATCTGGACAATAAGCATGTTTCTATCTTTGTGCAGAATAAACAGTGTATTATCTAGTCTGCCTCTTGAGAAACGCTTCCCCAGCAAAAAGCTGCTGAGTCTCTCATACCAAGCTCGAGGAGCTTGTTTCAGGCCATACAAAGCTTTCTTTAGCCTATACACATGTTTAGGATGCTTGTGATCCTCAAAGCCAGGAGGTTGTTCTACATAAACCTCTTCTTTAATGTAACCATTAAGAAATGCACTCTTTACATCCATTTGATATAATTTTAAACTTTTCATGGATGCAAAGGCTAGAAGAATCCTTATTGCTTCAAGTCTAGCAACTGGAGCAAAAGTTTTTTCATAGTCTATGCCTTCTTCTTGGTTATATCCTTTGGCTACCAATCTGGCTTTGTTCCTTGTTATTTGACCTGTCTCATCCAATTTGTTTTTTAAGACCCATTTGGTCCCAACTATGGATTGATGAGACGGCCTTGGGACTAGTTCCCAAACTTGGCTTCTTTCGAACTAGTTTAGCTCTTCCTGCATGGCAATAATCCAGTCGCAGTCCTCAAGAGCTTGTTCAACTGAAGTTGGTTCGATCTGAGATAAGAAGGCTCCAAACTCAACTTCATTTTGAACCTGCCTTCTAGTTCTGACACCAGAGGAAACATCACCAAGCACTTGATCAAGAGGATGATCCCTGTGATGTCTCCTAGCCGTTGGCAGCTGTACCTCATCAGACACTGTCTGCACTCCAGGCTCATCACTGGGTTCATCTTCTTCTTTGGCATTGCTTGCTGGTGTTTCTTTTGGTGGTGAAGATGATGGTGGTTTTGGAAAGTTCAGTATCCCGTCTTCTTTTGTGGATTGTTCCCATGTAGGAGTTTCATCAAATACAGCATGCATAGATTCTTCTACAGTTCTAGTCCTCATGTTGTATACTCTATAAGCCTTACTCCTAAGGGAATACCCTATGAATACACCTACATCAGCTTTTGGATCAAACTTACCCAGATTTACCTTTCCATTGTTATGCACATAGCATTTTGATCCAAAGATTCTGAGGTGGCTGATGTTGGGCTTTCTGCCTTTGTATAGCTCATAGGAAGTCTTATCCAAGCCCTTGCGAACATAGGCTCTGTTTGAGATGTAGCAAGCAGTGCTCATAGCGTCCGCCCAGAACACTTGAGAAACCTCTTTCTCATTGAGCATGCTCCTGGCCATCTCAGTCAGAACCCTGTTCTTCCTCTCGACCACACCGTTTTGCTGAGGAGTTCTGGGAGCTGAGAAGTTGTGATCAATGTCATTTTGCTCACACAGCTCTGAGAAGCTGTGGTTCTCAAATTCTCCTCCATGGTCTGTCCTTATGGCTGTGATCTTGAGATCTCTCTCATTCTGTACTTTCTTTGCCAGGACAACAAAGGCATCAAAAGCATCTTGCTTAGAGGCAAGAAACATAGTCCAGGTGAACCTAGAATAGTCATCCACCACAACTAGAGCATACAGGTTTCCACCCAAGCTCTTCACTCTTGCTGGCCCAACCAAATCCTTGTGGATCAGTTCCAAGGGCCTGCTGGTGGAGACTTTCTTCTTGATTTTAAACGAGGACTTTGTTTGCTTCCCTCGTTGGCAGGATTCACAAATATAATCATGCTTAACCTTAAAAGATGGAATCCCTATAACTAGCTCTTTCTTAATCAGCATGTCAAGTTGGGTAAAATTAACATGTGCTAGCCTTTTATGCCAAAGCCAACTATTCTCATCACTAGATATAAAGCATTTTTCATCTAGTTGTTGACATAAGTCTAGAGTATATAGGTTTCCATTTCTATTGGCCTTAAGTTTGCATTTTAGGTTGGCCTTATCAAGGTTCAGATCATGCTTGTCAATTATCATGCACTCATGTGAATCAAAGATTACCCAATTCCCTTTGTCAGTGCTCTGGCTCACGCTTAGCAGGTTGTGACAGAGACCATCCACCAGATAGACATCCTTGACTGGTCCTACTTCTCCAACTCCGGTGATCTTTCCACTTTGATTACCTCCAAAAGTCACTGTGGCTCCATCTTTGATCACCAAGGACTTGAATTTGTCTCTGTCACTAGTCATATGTCTCGAGCATCCACTGTCAATGTACCACTTTTTGTTCTTGGATGCCTTGAGACAGACCTGCATAAATTAGACAAGCTTAGGTACCCAACCTTTATTGGGTCCTTTATCATTAGTCTTCATACCCCTCGGTCCAGTGTTGACCTTGGGTTTGTGATTGTGTTGTGCCTCTGGCCTTGTGGAGGCTCTAGGCTGACAGACTTCCCTTGGAATATGTTTCCAAGTTCTAGTCCCTTGTCCTCCCTTAGTTTCTCTCTTTGGAGGATCTTCATTTACCCTGGTTCCTTTTGGAACCCACTTATGGGAACTATTTACTCCATGCTTCTTTGCATTGCAAGTGGACGTGGAGTGTCCCTTCTTGTTGCAATAGTTGCAGAAGCTAAAGGGTGTGGACCTGTGACTAGTAGCTTTGTGGAAGAATTTTAAGTATGGTTTCACTTTGGGCTCCACCCACTTTTTACCCTTATGCTTATACCCTAATCCAGTTTTATCCCTATATGCCCTCTGGTTCATCAAAATAACATTCAACATTTCAGAACCATTAGTAAACTTCTCCAGGGCATTTTGCAGTCTATCTCTTTCAGTAGAGATCTTGCTGCAGTTAGGGCAGCCTTCTAGTGTTGTGGCCTTGGGTTCCTCTTGGGGAGATCCCTTGCCATCTGCTATTGGAAGCTTTCTGGCTTCCGCTAGCTCTTCACTCAGTGAGTCCACCTTGGACTCAAGTGATTCCTTTTTAGTTTTCAACACTTTATAAGCTTTACATAAGCGAACAAATTCTTCATGAACATCATTATATGCTTCTTGTAACTCAAGAAAAGTTACCTCATTATCGTCCTGGATGGGCGCTGAGTCTGAGGATTCCTCCTCACCATCTTCTCTGGCAACAAGGCAGAGGTTATCAATCTCCTCATCATCGCTAGCTTCCTCATCCGAACTGTTTACCCAGATAGAGGATACAAAGGCTTTCCTTTTATCCTTCCCTTTTGATCTTTGCAAGCTTGGGCATTCAGCTTTGAAGTGGCCAGGCTTCTTACACTCAAAGCAAACTGGGGCCCTTTCCTTCTTATAACCTTTTTTCTTGCTGGGTTCACCTTTCTGAAAGCCTCCTTTCTTTTTGAAGAACTTTCTGAACTTTCTTACCATCATAGTCATCTCCTCATCATCTATGTCCTCCTCATCATCCTCATCGTCATCATTATCATCAATCTTCTCCTTGCTGGGAACAATAAGAGCAAGATTCTTGGTTTTAGATGTAGCTTGAGGAGCTCTCTGAGCCAGCAGGGTTGGTTCATATTCAGCCAGAGAACCAAACAGGGCAGTGATAGAGCTGGTTGACTCTCCTTGGACTTCCTGCAAGATGGTAACTTTGGTGATCCAATCACCTTTCAAGACTTTTAAGATCTTGCTGACTTGTTCTTCTTCAGGAATGTCTTTGCCCAGGGAGGCCATGTTATTGATAAGGTGAGTAGCCTTCACTCCCTTGGTTCCAGAGTGAGCAGCCTCAAGAGCCTCCCACATATCTTTAGCTGTTTTGTGGTGGCTGATCCTGTGGAACTCCTTAGGACTAAGGGCACATTGAATGTAGTGCATGGCCCTATAGTTTAGCTGTACTAGAGCATAGTCCTAATTGGTGTATCTGGATCGTTGCTTCGCAAGACCTTCATCATCTAGAGGGACGTGATTCCCATGTTCTATCACATCCCAGAGGCGGATGTCGCTGGACTTGATGTAGATCTCCATTCGAAACTTCCAGAATGGATAGTTATAGCCATCAAAGCCAGGAGGCTTGTTGGGCTGAATAGAGACGTCTGGCAAGGAGTAATCTGTATCCATTACTGGATCTTTACTTTCTAGATTCGTTGGAATCAAGTCAGAAAGACCCGCTCTGATACCAAATGAAAGGAATGGATGCACAAGAGGGGGGGTGAATTGTGCTACCAAATAAAACTTATACAATAAAACACAGGGATTTATACTGGTTCGGTCTACCTGACCTACGTCCAGTTCTTAACCACCCAGGTTGAGTTCCACTATCTCCAGGTTTTACAAACGGGTTCACCTGGAACCTTTACAACCGCAAGTTTAAGACCGGGATCACTTGCAACCTTACAACCACAAGTTTTACACAGGCTCACTTGCAACCTTACAACTTACTCCCCCTTACAACCTGCAAGGGTTCAACCTTTACAAATAAAGGATTTTCTAAACTTAGTTCTCTTTAAGAACGGATAATGTTACACACTTAAGTACAATGAATGCTCTTAATAAATGAAGAGACTTAACTACAAAGAGTACAATATAAGTAGATGAAAAGAACTCTCAATGTGTTAAATGCTCTTTCGCTTTTCTGGGCAGCTTTGATTGCTTGAAGGATATTCTCAGTTTCTCTCTCTAGATTTCTTCAAGATGTCAAAGTTGTCTTCATAAATGAAGATGAGCTTCCTTATATAGTCCTCAAGCATTCTCCCTCTTGGTAGGTGGCATAGCCGTTTGAATATAGCTGTTTATCCCAAGTTACCGTTGGCTCATTTAATGCTCCATTAATGCTTAGCAGGGTTGACTTTGCTTTATCTCTGAAAAGTAGTTCTGACAACTCTGCTCTGCCAAAAAGCACTCTGACACTGCACTGCTCTGCTCTTGCTGAACGTTCTGACATTCTGATTGCTTGCGGAAGCAATTCGACATCCGGAAGCAACATCACTCAGTGCTGCACTTGAACATTAGTCTAACATTATATTAACACATAGTCACATGCAGTGGGAGTTCATTTAGTCCTAAGAAGTTCTCTTACTTCCGGAAGCAATTCCTCATCCGGAAGCACTCCTACTGGACGTTGAGTTATGGCTTAGTGTTATACTCACTGACGCTCGGTGTTACCTAACCCAACAGGCAGCGCTAGTCATTAACCATCCGGAAGCAAATCCACATCCGGTTGCATACTAACTTAGTCTCAAGGATTTTATACAACTAATATTCCTAGACTGAGTTATAACTTAGCAAAGCACTTGCTGCCGCTGGGGAATGAGTGGTTCATCCGCGAGCGCTAGTCCTAGTCCATCCGGAAGTAAATCCACATCCGGTTGTACTCTTACTTGTGGTTCCATTTTAACCTAATTTTGTCTAAGTGTTTACCTTGTTCTTTCATATTTAGTCTTCATCAAAACTTAAGATTCTAACAATGACCTTGCCATTGGGATAATGGACAGCCTTAATTTTGACATTCCACACAGGAAAGTTGGGATCCTCCTTAACTTCCTTGGCTTTCCTTTTCCCTTTGCCTTTTCCTTTGCCCTTTCTTCTTTCTTGGGAAGCCTTGGCATTTGCTCTTTCAGCATCGAGGCAAGCCATCTGACCAAATGTGATCTTGTCAGTCATTCCATACCTCTCGAACTCATCAGCAGTCATATTCTCTATTTCCAGTTTTACTTCCTTTAGTGGCGGAGGAATATATGATGCTTGAGAGGATGGCTGAGTCTCAGATGCTTCCCCAAGCTGAGTGGGTCCTTCAGACCCATGCTCCTTAGTGTTATCCTCTTCTTCACTCTCTATAGGCTCAGAGGTATCAGTACCCTTCTTGACAAGGGACTTCTTCCTTGATTTTCTGAACTTGATAATTGGAGAAGGGGGTGGAGGTGCAGAAGATGGCTCAAAAGGAGGGATTGGCTTGGCTATCACAATAGGTGGATTGTTTTGCCTCTTCAGCCCATACTTCATCATAATCTCTTCAACTATGTTTCGGCCAGGCACAGAGGGAGGAGGCTCAGAAGATGAAGGCTCTGGCTCAGGTTCAGCCTCAGGTTCAGATGAAGGAGTCTCAACAGGCTGATCAACCAACGTCATTTCCAAGTTAGACTTTCTGCTGGCTGAACGTTGTTGCATGAATCTGATGGCTTCCCCACGAATGAGACTTTCTGCTCTACTCATTCTTTTCAGGTCCATGGCTCGCCGGAGTGCAGCAGCTATATCCTCATCTAGCCATAAGGAGGGTTGAGTTAGGATTTCTCTCCCCCTTTTGGCATCATCAAGAAGGGCGAGGGCCAGGGAGGAAGGATTGGGTGAAGTGGAAGGTGGAGGATCAGGGCCAAATGTTCTAGGTGGTGAATGTTTTGGTGGGTATGTGGGTGTGGTGTTTTCTGGTGAAGTAGAGGGGCTGGGTGAAGAAGGAGGGCTAGGGAAGAGGGCTTGGTTTCTTTGGAAGAAAGTGGGGTGGGTGAATAGGCCATCGAAGGGGTAGGTAGGGGAGTAAGAGGTGGGTTGTTCAGCTATCCTCCGAAGAGGGGGAAGGTCTCTGAGGTAGAAGGTATGAAGTGGATGATCAGGAGATGGAGAGTTATTTGGTGAAGTAAGGTTTAGGGGTGATTGGCGAGGGGAGTGTTGGGGTGAGTTCTGAGGGGAGTTGTGAGGTGATGGTTGATGGTCATTTCTTGGTGAAGTTTGGGGCTGATCATTCTGAGGTGGTTGTTGAGGATTGGGAGGAGGGAGTGATGGTTGGTTAGGTGGAGGAGGTGGAGGTTGGTCATTTTGTGGAGGAGGGGGTGGAGGTTGGTCATTTTGTGGAGGAGGGGGTGGAGGTAGATTGACCTGAGGTTGAGGAATTTGGAAGTGGTTAAGTAACAGGTCTAATTTGGCCTCGACCCTTCCTAGGCGATTCTCGAGGCCTTGGATCCTCTGCTCCTGCTGCTGGAATCCAGTGTCACACTCATCACATTCAGCACGAAGGGGAGTCAACAACGTCTCAGGCAGACGTTGAAGTATCTCCTCTCGCAACTCAGTCAGCATTGCCTTCTGTGCAACAGATAGCCTTGGGGCTCTGCTTGGGCCATGGGAGTCAACCTCTTGATCTCCAGCACCAGATTCTGAAGGAGCTGTGATATGAGAGGCACTGCCTGCTTGAGATCCTGAGCGAGTGGCCTTTGCTTTCTTATTGTACTTTATACCCATCTTGCTGATGTTGACTGCGCTTACGGGCAAGCATTTGACATTGTCACCGTCCTCAGTAGACTTGATCAGGAATTTCTCCAGGAGGAAGGCGATGACTGTTGGGTATGGAAGATTTCCAGACTTCTTGTTCTCAATCCACTTGTGCAGCTCCAAACTAATCAACTGCCCAGGGTTAATCGGCTGCTGGGAGAGGAATCTGGGTAGCCAGGGGTTGTCAAGCAGGGTGAACTCGTTGAAGTTTCCCCCTTTATGAGTCATCAACCGGGAGTAGATATATTGAAGGACCCGGTTGGAGTCAGACATTCCAGACACCTTCTTCCCTTTGGTGTCATAGACTTTCTCAAGCTCCTCCTGGCTGAGTTTTTCTGGGATTAGCCACTCGTTCATGCTCTCTTCAGTGACCCCGAGCAGACGGTTAATATCTCTCCAAGAAAAGCTGAATGTCCTCCCCCTTACTGTGGCTGTAAAGGTGATTCTGCGAATAGACTCCTTCTCATTCACCATCCTGCACTTGGCCTTGGCTGTGAGCGACTGGCAGAATACCCTCAGCACGTTGATGTTGTATTCATTGTTGATCCCCAGCCAGCACATGTACTTCTGGAGATATACCTTCAAATGAGCAAACCCTAGATCTTCAATGTTCTTCAGATCGATGAACATCCCATTAGTGAAGTAGGGCTTGACATTCTCAAATTTACCAGAAACAGCCTCTAGCGGCCCATCCTTGTAAACTGATGGATCATCCTCTACCCGTTGTCTCTTGGATGAGGGTTCCTCTCTGAACTGTACCCTCTTCTTCCCCTTTTTCTTGGAGTGTTGTTCATGATGTTGCCCAGAACCCCCAGAGTGTTCATGTTGTTCTTGAACTTGCCCAGATTTCCCAGAACGCGAATGCCCAGAATGCCCAGATTTTGACTTGGATTTCTTGGAAGTAGTGGTTATCTCAGTGTTGGGGTTAGATTCATGTGAGCCGGCCATTTTTTGTGTGGGTTTAAGGTTTAAATGAGATGAAATGCGAAGAAATGTAGAAGAAGATGAAGATGAATGACGAACACTATGAAGAACAGATGAAGATGTGATGAATGAGTTCAGAGAGTTTGTGGGTGTGATTTGTGAAAGAAGTGTGGAAAATGACTGACCCTCTCTATTTATATGCAATGTTACAATGGATGGCAAACTCATAATGACTCTTTATTGAAAACATGCGCTGGTTCATAGGGAAACGTAAACATTTAATTGGAACGGCGCACCTTTTGACACATGTCGCTTCACTTTGTCATAGGAGGCACAACTTCCCATGGATGAAGATGAAACATTTTGTGAAGTGACGTGTCTTTTCCCAGACACTGGCGCTCCCGGTTGCTTTGAGTTATCACCCAGCGCTTGCAAAAGAGCATCCGGAAGTGGTTTTGCTTCCGGTTGGACTTACTTAAGATTTAACATTGGGGGACCTGCAAAACTAAAGATTGGCACTTCGATGCCTAAGTTAGCACAGTTGGCAGGTTTTAACAATTAAGCACAGATGTTTTCTGAAGATTAAACTTCATTTTAACATTCCCAAATTTCCCCTTATAAGGGTAAATTGATCAACCCTCAGTGGTTGTTTGGTAGCTATGTCTGTAGTTGAGAAACCATTCTTGCACATGCTTCCGGAAGTGTATCCGCTTCCGGATGTGAGGGTCTTTAGATTTAACATTGACAGCCCTTATGGTTCCCCTTCCAAGGAACCAGCAAGTGCTAGCGAAAGCAGGTGTGCTTCCGGATGGTCCGTGGAGAGCTTAAGAGTTAACATTAATAGACATGCTTAGGATTTTCCAAGTCAAAGATTAAGTTAATCAGCACAATATTATAACCTTAAGAAAACTTGCTTGCTGATTGGTTTGGTAAAATAGGAATATTAATAAAGTGAAAACAGATTTTGAAAATTTAGTTCACAATTTCACATTCACTATCAAGTCATGAACTTTACTCATACTCTCTTGGATAAATACCAATGTAATAGTGCAGGGAGTATCAATCAGACTGCATATTTTCGGAGTTTCATAAACACAAGTATAGTTCGATAAATATGCCTTAAGAATGTTCATGTCAGATTATGAGGGCATGTGAATTGTTAACACATTGACATAAAAAAAACTTTAATGTCCATAATCAAGTTTCCAAAACAACCAAATTCTCAGCATATGATCACAAGAATAATTTTCAAATCTTAGCTCACGTTCTTTCAGATATGCTTAATATGATCTCATTATTCTTAGGATTTCAACAAGCTTTGAACTTAATTCAGATTGTACTAGGCTTGTGATAATGTGTCAGGATATAAGGCTTCCAGTGGGTAGAGATTCTTAATAGTTCTTTCCAGCCTAGTTATCTACACTCACTTAGACTTCTATCCTATTGGCACTTGCTCTTGGATTTATCAAATTTTGCAGTAATTAATTCAAGGCATTTCCTAAGATTCCTAATGTACGTCCGACAAGGGAGACTATCCATTAAAATGCACAACAGAAGGAGTAATGGAAAGAAATGCTCATATAAGATTGGCGAGATTTCCTCAAGATTGAATTCAGAACAGCCATTTCTTCTCATCTTGATAACGAGCATACTCGTTGACGCTCTCTCTTGTACCTCCACATCGTTCAAGCTTTCACAATCTGTCAACATACTTAACCACAGGCTTAAACTGAGATCATTAGTAGATTTAAACTTAAGATGTGATTAAAAATTATTGCTCGAGTTCACAGCCTATCAGTTTATCGCTAAGAATATTTATGATCAGTTTGTATTAAAAAAAACTTTCAAAAATCACAATGAATGCATAAACTATTTTCTTTTGTGAATGGGCCTTTTCAAAGAGAAATGATTTGATATGCACGAATATTATAAACCCCCCAAAAAAAAGGATTTGATATGATTTGATCATTTTCAAAAATAAGATCACCACAGGTTGAAAATCATACCAGTATTACTATATTTTTCTCGTTCATTCCATAGAGCAATTTGAAGTTTGTCTTTAGATACATAAATGTCAATTGCCGATGAAATGAGTAAACATGCATTCATTACTTAATTAATCATTCAAATAAGGGAAAGGGTAAGAATGACATCACCAAAGCTACATTTGTGTCAAGTAGTAGCTTGCTTGATTTTGGCAGGCGGTGCTTGATCTTTTCTATTTCAAGAGCAGTAGCACCAGGAGCCCAGCATGAAGAACATCTTATTCAGATTTGACTCATTGCCCAGACCAGGTACGGTCTTGAATATTGTTGTTCCTTTGGATCTTCTTTCCTACAAAATACCAAGTAATTCCCTTTTCCCATTTCTCAGTCTCCAAACTTGGATCTGACAGGTCAGTTTGTAGGAAGTGTAAGGTCCGCATGCACCTAAGAATCATTCACTATGAATATGGCATTGCGAATCAAACATGACTATATGCACAAGGATATATATATATAAGTTTTGATCATGACAGCATGTAGACTATGAATATTATGAAGAACTCTCTTATAAGGAGTATAATGTTCATATACATAATGCTTGATGTAAAATCTCAATAACTCCATCTAACATTTGCATAGGAGATTTTACTATTGTATGCTTCTACCCTAAGTGATCCCTTGCTTACCCAAGGTGATCTTCTATACTTATCCTTGGGTTGAAGCACTTCCTTATGAGAGGCAGAATTCATAGGCTTTCTCCATGTTGATCGAGGAATCCTCTCTCTCTTGTTCTTCCCAGGATAGTTGAGTGGGACTCTGTGATAGCTCATCCTTGAGACAGAACCTTTGTTCCTTGTGGTAGTGCACTGCTTCTTATGATTGGACCAGGTGGTTGCAGCAGTGACATCACCACGAGTTCTCTTCCTTGGGGCAAGATGAACTCTTGATCTTTCCTGCACAAGTAAGGCACTAGAAGGAAGTTTTGGTACCCATTTGTACTTGGGTCCTACATGATTAGCACTGGACCTTATTTGTCCTTTAGGGATCCATACAAATTTATTTCTCACATGTAAACTTCTTCTAAGACTGCATGTGTGAGAAATATGACATGTTCTACCACAATAATGACAGATAATGGAATGATATTCAGAATGAGATTTCTTATCATCATTATGTTGGTCAGTTTTCTTTTCAAAGACTCTATGTTTATTAACTTTTGAAATCTCAGGATCTTTTGAAAACTCTTCTTTTATGAATGGAACTTTGGACACCTCGGGTGTAGAGGAAAGGATAAATTCCTCAAGTTTCCTATTCTTTTTCCTTAACTCTAGAACTTCTTTTGCAAGTTTACAGAATTCAATATGTAACTCATTATATATGTCTTGCAATTCAGAAGGTTCAGGTTCAGATACCTCAATTTCCTCAGTTTCTGAATCTTCTAGATTGAGATCAATACTCTCTTCACTGCTGCTAGCTTCCTCTGTATCACCTTCCAGTAGCTCATCAAAGGTAGATTCACAAGGAGCACAAATTGGGCTTTGGATAGCTTTAACTTCAAGAGTTTGATTGGAAGCATACATAGCATCAAGAGTGTTCCAAATATCTATAGCATTAGAGCAATGTTTAATCTTCTGGAAATCACTGTCAGTTAAGCTTTTGTACAAAATTTGCATTGCTTTAATGTTCAAGTAAAATAAATTTTTCTCCTCTTCAGTCCAGTTTACTTTTGGTTTGAAATCAGAATCATTTACAAAGACATCCCACATTTTGAAATTCGAGGATAGCACAAAACTTTTCATCCTTGCCTTCCATAAGTAAAAATCAGTATTTTCTAACAAGGGTGGGATAGTATGATCAAACCCTTCAAAACACATTTTTATATCCCAAGTCAGCCTAGGTCTTTGCACTTGAGATCGTTGGATCCTTTAAACAAGTGACCTGGCTCTGATACCAAATGAAATGTGTGGCTGTCACCCAAGAGGGGGGTTGAATTGGGTGGCAGAGTAAAAGTTAAAATTCTCTTTTAAAAACTGACTGCTTGTGCTTGATGAGAGTGACGATGTATCACCCCAAGCACAAGTAGGTATCTAGTGGTGTGGTGCTTGATGTGTAGATTAAACAAACAGAATAAGCACACACAAATTTATCCTGGTTCGGTCATTTCCAGACCTACATCAAGTCCCCAGGCTCCACCTGAGATTTTCAATCCACTAAACTTCTTGTTTAAACCAGGCACAAGAAGGCCTTTACACTTTAGGTTTTACGAACACGGGTTCACCTAACAACCCACAGGTTTTGCAACGGGCTCACCTGCAAACCTTTACAACCACAAGTTTTACAACAGGATCACTTGCAACCTTTCAACCACAAGTTTTGCGGGCTAAATTGCAACCTATGGAGATTTAGAAAACCTCTAAATGCTCCCCCTCACTTTTGTAAGATAACAATTCTGTTCTTCAAGCACAAGCTTTAGAACAGCCTCTATCAATTAGAAGATTTGATAATGTGTTCACTCTATGAACTGATTGTGATAAACACTTAAGTACAAATGATTCTCTCTAAGAATAGATGATGTTACTCACTTAAGTACAAATGAATTACTCTCTAAGAATGTTACAAATCTAGATCAGAGAGTAGAAGATGAGAGGAATGTAGAAATACAATATCTCAGACAATAGGCTCTGTTCTTCCACATCTTCTTCTGAATGTAGATGTTCCTTTTATACTCGACCTCAAAACATTCAGGCTTGGGCGGCAGATAGAATATGTCCGTTTGAATAAAGCCGTTAATCCCATGTTATCGTTGAGAAGTACATCTTCATTAATGCTTAGCAGGGTTGACTTGCTTTATCTCTGAAAAGCAACTCTGACAACTCTGCTCTGATAAAAGCTTTCTGACCTCTGAGCATGTGACGTTGACTCTTGTACTCTTGCTGACGGATGATCATCGTTCATCCGGAAGCGGCAATCTTGCTCTGCAAGTGTTAGTCTCTGAGTCCCAGTGACAAGAGTATTTGCATCCGGAAGCTCATTTGCATCCAGAAGTAAAACTAAGTTCTGCACATACTTGTTAGTCCAACAGAGTAGTATATATAATCAAGTGCAGTAAGAACTATACATGCTGTGGGAAGCTTGTTTGCTATGGGAAGCAATCTTACTTAGACTATGTTCTGACTTAGTGTATTGTCTACTGACGTTAGGGGATGTCTATTCCAATAGTCAGCGTAAGTCTCGTTATTTTACTCTAAGTCTTCCGGAAGCGATTCTGCATCCGGTTGTATTCTAACTTAGGATTTGATTTTAGTCTAATTCTTCCTAAGTGACTCAGTGTGTCATTTACTCATGCTATGGGATGTGTAGTATAACAGCACATAATCACATGCAGTGGGAGTTCAATTGTCTAAGGAAGCTCTCTTACTTCCGGAAGCAATTCCACATCCCGAAGTACTCTTACTAGACGTTGAGTGTGGCTTTGTGTTATACTCACTGACGCTCGGTGTAACCTAACCCAACAGGCAGCGCTAGTCATTAAGAATCCGGAAGCAAATCCACATCCGGTTGCATCCTAACTTAGTCTCAAGGATTTTATACACCTAATGTTCCTAGACTGAATTATGACTTAGTGGGTTACTTGCTTTCGCTGGGGGATGAGTCATTCATCCGCGAGCGCTAGTCCTAGTCCATCCGGAAGTAAATCTACATCCGGTTGTATCCCAACTTAGTCTCAAGGATTTTATACACCTAATGTTCCTAGACTGAGTTATGACTTAGTGTATTACTTGCTTCCGCTGGGGGATGAGTCATTCATCCGCGAGCGCTAGTCCTAGTCCATCCGGAAGTGAAACCACATCCGGTTGTACTCTTGGGGTTCTATTATTAACTTAGTTCTTCCTAAGTATTTGTCTTCATCAAAACTTAAGATTCTAACATCAGGCTCATGCTTCACGGATTTGAGGAGAAGAGGAGAAAAGAAAACAAAAATGAGTAAGCTTTTTGGGGAGGAAGGGCCGAAGGATTGTGGTTGGAGGTGGAAGAGAAGTATAACAATAGTGGTGAGGGAGGAGGAAGTGGGAGACATGTTTTGAGAGAAGGGAGGGAGTCCGTCATTTTTAGTGAAGAAAGGAGGAGGGACGTGTTTGGTTAAGTGCAATAAAGGTGCTTCATTATAATATGTAGCAATACTTCACCATAATATACTATTTTAATTTAAATCTACTAAAACCAGTCTCCAATCTCTTTAACCTTCAAAATATTTTGGATTTCATCATAGTCTCATATTTCTAATTCTTCAATTGCTTAATTAATTATTGGACACTTATTACCCCAAATCTTCATATCTCAAAAATCTCCAAAATTTCTTTTAACTATATTTCATTAAATTCCAAAAATTACAATAAATTATCTCCATAAATTCCTCCCTAAAACTCAAATTTCCTAAATAACACCTTAATAATTTCTAATTATCCTTGATAAAAATTTGGGATGTTACACCATGCGTATTCTTTACGTGAACCATTCAGCGAAGTCCCGGTGGACCATGTTATCAATCATAGCTGTCGTGGTCCCCTGTCGTCCTCGAGTCTCCCACTTGACAAGTGTCCAGTAATCTCTGTAAAATAAAAGAACGATATATATATTATATATATATATATATATATATATATATATATATTATCATCAATATATTATCATCAATATTTTTGTGATACATAATGATAAATTATTGAATAGCTACGACACGTACTCGTAATAGGAGTCTGCGACAATGTAGCGCGTAAGGACATGCATGTGTGCTTGTAACAACTCGGTGGGGCTGAGATGAAAAAAGTATGAAATTGAGGTTGGCTAAGACCGTAGACGCTTATACAGGTAGCGTAAGTTTTGAAATGTGTGGTTGTCACCCAAGAGCGGGGGGTGAATTGGGTGGCAGGATAAAAGAACTTTCTTTGCTCTTTTAAAACATTACTTCTTGTGCTTGATGAAAATGACGATGAATCATGCTATGCACAAATAAGTATGTGATGGTGTGGTGCTGGAAATATGAAGATCAAAAGCAGAATAAGCACACACAGATTTATCTTGGTTCGGTCACTTCCAGACCTACATCCAGTCCCCAGGCTTCACCTGAGATTTTCAATCCACTAAACTTCTTGTTTACTCCAGGCACAAGAAAGCCTTTACACCTTAGGTTTTACGAACACGGGTTCACCTAACAACCCACAGGTTTTGCAACGGGCTTACCTGTAAACCTTTACAATCACAAGTTTTACGGGCTAACTTGCAACCTTGGAGATTTAGAAAACCTCTAAATACTCCCCCTTACTTTTATAATGTTACAACACTGTTCTTCAAGCACCAAGCTTTAGAACAGCCTCTCTCAATTAGAGGATTTGATAATATGTTCACTCTATGAACTGATTATGATAAACACTTAAGTACAAATGATTCTCTCAAGAATTCTCTCTAAGAATATTACAACTCTAAGATCAGAGAGTAGAAGATAAGAAGAATGTAGATTACAATATCTCAGACAATAAGCTTGTTGTTCTTCATTTCTACTCTATCAATGCTGAAGATATTTCTTTTATACTCAGCTTTCAAAACACTCAATGGCTTGGGCGGCAATTTGAGATGTGTCCATTTGAATATAGCCGTTGATCCCTTGTTACCGTTGAGAAGTACATCTTCATTAATGCTTAGCAGGGTTGACTTGTTTTATCTCTGAAAAGCAACTCGGACAACTCTGCTCTGTCAAAAAGCAATTCTGACTTCTGAGCACTTGTACGTTCTGACCTTGTACTTGCTATCGGAAGTGATTTTGCTACCGGTAGTAGGAGCCTTGTTCTACAAGTGTTAGTCTAAGAGTCCCAGTGCTAAGAGTCTTTACTATCGGAAGCTCTTTTGCTATCAGAAGCTGTTTTGCTATCGGAAGCGAAATTCAGTTCTGCACATGAACGTTAGTCCAACAAGAGTAATATATAATCACGTGCAGTGGGAAACCTATTTGCTATGGGAAGCTATTTCGCTATGGGAAGCAATCCTTCTTAGACTCAGATTAGGCTTAGTGTTAGATTCACTTGTGCTTGGTGATGCCTACTTGCTTCCGGAAGTCTAACTATGTGGAAATAGAGGTTCTTGCTTTCGCAAGTGTTTTGGCTATGGGAAGCTCTCCACTTGACTTTGTTACCTAGGATCAGACTTAATGTTCTATTTACTTCCGCTATGGGATGTGTAGTGCATCCGTCAGCGCTAGTTACGTTGTTTTAGCTCTAAGTCTTCCAGTAGTGATTTTGCATCCGATTGTGTTCTATTTACTTCCGCTATGGGATGTGTAGTGCATCCGTCAGCGCTAGTTACGTTGTTTTAGCTCTAAGTCTTCCGGTAGTGATTTTGCATCCGATTGTGTTCTAACTTAGGATTCAATTCTAGTTTAATCCTTCCAAAGTGATCAATCAGTTCTTTCATATTTTAGTCTTCATCAAAACTTGAGATTCTAACATTCTCCCCCTTTTTGATGATGACAAACTAAAGTTAACTTATGAAAGCATACTTAAACAGATATAATAAATTAACACAAGTATAAATTCAAGTAAGCGAACTTCATTAATCACGTGCAAATCAAATACATGTATAATCACACAAACATTTACAAGTATGGCAGGCAGATTTGCAAGTATGAAAGAATGATAAAAAAAATGTGAAGCTACATGTGCAAAATGATATGCTATGTATGAGAGGTTTGGTGAGGTTTTAAAGCTCTTGTCTTTTGTTCCTCTCTCTTCTATTCTGCTCATGTTCCTCATCCATCTTCTTCCACATTTCATCTAGCTCTGCTTCATTGATTTGAGCAAGTATCTCTTGGAGCTCTCTCTCCTCATTAGCTTTTCTAACCCTGTCAAGCTCAAGAGATTCCTCGATAGCCCGTTTTAGATCTGCAGCCTGATTTATCCCAAAAGACCGTCCTATTGCTGAGTCACTGATGGGAATGGTTCCGGAAGGGAGGTGGACATTCTTGATCTTTACATTCCATGCTGGGAAGTCAGGATCATGAGACAAGTTTGCCTTCCCTTTCCCTTTTACTCTCGTTTGTGCATACAGAACGTCAGCTCTCTCAGCATCCAGAACCTGAACTTGTTCGAAGGTAAGTCTGTTGGTTCCACCGTAGCGATCAAGTTCTTCTGGGGTCAAGTCTTCCACCTCTAGCTTTACCTCTACTTCTGGTGGGATTTCCTCACCTTCCTTCTGAGCTTGCTCTCGGGAGGACAACCTAGTCTGAGAGGCTTCCCCTGACTGTGGCACCTTCTCAATTTCAATATTCTCTGGAGCAGCTATGGACTCCTCTTCATTTTCTGGTGAGAGTGCACTGGGGGAAGGGGCGACCCTCTTTCTGGCTGTCCTTTTCATCCTTGTCTTGCTGAAGCTGACAGTAGGAGGGATTGGAGCTGGTGCAGAGGGAGGAATAGGTGTAGCAATGACTACCCTTGGATGCTCTGGCCTCTTGAACCCATACTTCTGGCACAATACATCTATCAGGTTGGTTGTAGGCGCAGAAGGGGGTACATCCTTGGGTTGTTCAGTCAGCACCATCTGTTGACTGGCTTCACCACTGGCTGGCTGTTGGCGCATGAACTGGATGGCTTCACCACAGATTAGCTTTTCTGCTTGGCCAACTCGCTCCATGTCCATTGCCCTTCTGAGGGCAGCAACAACGTCCACATCAAGCCACAGGGACGCTGCCTCGGTGTATCTCTCATTGTATCTCTCCCCCTTTTGTCATCATCAAAAGGTATGAGGGCCAGGGAGGAGGTAGAGGAGGGAATCGTTGGGGGGGGGGTTCTGGGCCATATCTAGGAGGTGGAGGTGGAGGTGAGGAGGTATGGTCATGAGGGTTGAAGGGTTGGTCAGGGGAGGATGAGTGGGTAGGTGAAGGAGAGTGGCTAGGGGAGTGTGAGTGGTTGGGGGATTGAGAGTGGCTGAGGGATTGAGAAGGACTGGGTGAGGGAGAGTGGTGAGGGGAGTCTTGGTGAGTAGGAGAGTCATTTCGTGGTGGAGGGGGTGGTGGAGAAGGTGGTGGAGGAGGAGGAGGAGGAGGAGGTGGTGGAGCTTGGAGATGGGCTAGGATTAAATCCAACTTAGCTTCGACCCTATCAAGATGAGTTTCCAGTCGCTTGATTCTCCAACGCTGTCTCATGTAGGCGCTGTGAAATTCCTCACGGAGAGGGGTCATCAGTGGATCCGGCAGCCTAAACAAAAGCTCATGCTTTAATTCTTGGAGAAGAGCCTTCTGAGCAGCAGATACCCTTGGTCCACGGGAGCTGCTTGGGCCAGCCTGGTGAGAGTCGGCCTCCTGATCCCCTACGCCAGAGGTAGAGGGTTGAGAGTTGTGTGAGACACTCCCTGCCTAAGAGCCTGATTGGGTTGCCCTCACTGGCTTGTCATATACAACTCCCATCTTGCCCAAGTTCTTGGAGTCCATGGGCAGGCACTTCCTGTTGTCCACTCCCTCAGTGGAGCAAATATTGAACCTCTCCAACAGGAATGCGACCAGTTGGGGAAAGGGAAGAGATGCATTCTCCTTCTTTGTTTTCCCATCCAGCCATCTGAGGAGCTCCAGAGAGATGAGTTGCCCTTTGTTGAGTTCCCATCCAGGGTTGATTGGCTCTTTGTTGAGGAATCTGGGCAGCCATGGGTTGTCTAACTGAGTGAACTCGCTGAAGTTTCCCCCTTTGTGGGTCATGATCCGCGAGTAGATGTATTGAAGCACTCGCTTAGCATCAGGCATGCCAAAGACCCTTTTTCCGCCTGTCCCATAGATCTCCTCTAGATCCTCTTGAACGAAGCGCCTGTGGTACTTCCACTTGTTCAAGTCTGGGTCCGTGATTCCCAGAAATTCATTGATGGTCTTCCAGTTGAACTTTATTGTTCTGCCCCTGACTGTTGCGTAGAAATCAACGCGGGCAACTTAGCTTTTTGGCTTTAAAGGCTCCCTCAACTTGATCTTTGCAGACAATGATTGGTAGAATACCCGAAGAACATTCACGTTGTAGTCATTCTGCAGACCCAACCAGTTCATGTATTTGTCCAGATATTCGGACAACTCATAGCCCAAATCCTTCAGAATCTTCAGATCTACATAGATCCCATTGGTTAGGTAGGGATTTCTGTGTTTAAATGCTGGAGAGATGGGTTCGAGTGGCCCAGTTCTGTACTCTGAGAAGTCCACTGGGGTTTTCTGGCGTTTGGAGGCAGGTTCTTCAGCGAAGCGAACATGTTTGTCCTTTCGCTTCCCAGATTTCCCAGATGAAGAAGGTATCTGTGGGTTGGGGTTTGTTTCACTAGAGTCGGCCATGTTGTGAGTATGATATGGTATGGAGATGTGCAGAAGAAATGAGGATGAAGATGAAGATGATGAACAGTATGAAGATGGGGATGAACAGTTGAGAGAAAATGAGTGAATTTGGTGCAAAATTTTGAATAAGGAGTTATGAATGATTAATGCCTATTTATGCAAGAGGACATTTGATGCGAGGGGTCATGATGGCAAGGCATGGGAAACACACAATCATTTATGGGAAACGTAAACATTTAAAATTGAAACGGCGCACCTGTTTCCACGTGTCGTTTCGGGTTGTCAGAGGAGGTACAACTATTGTCGGAGAAGTTGTAACGTTTCTGAGGTGACGTGTCCTTTCCCAGCACTAGCGCTTCCGGTTGTTGAGCGGCAATCGCAAGCGGCAGTATCCATGCTGAGTAGAAGAAATGGCGTTCAGCCACTCTACTCCTTCCATGATACGATAGCAGTCCTTGCTATAGATAGCAGATTTGCTTGCGATAGCCATCTTAGCTCAAGTTGAGGAATAGCTCTTGTAAGTGCTACCGGAAGTGGATTCGCTTCCGGATGTGACCCACTTAGATTTAACATTTAAGTGCTGGGGGACCTGCATGTACTAGCGGAAGCAAATGCGCTTCCAGATGGTCAGTGGGAGAACTTAAGATTTAACATTAATGGACACGCTCAGGACTTTCCAAGTCACAAACTATGTTAATCAACACAATATTATAATCTTAAGAAATCGTGCTTGCTGATTGGTTTGGTAAAACAAGAGTATCAATAATGTGAAAACAAATTTTGAAATTTAGTTCACAATCTCACATAGTTTCACTATCAAGTCATGAACTCTATTCATACTCTCTTGGATAAAAACCAATGTGATAGCACAGGGAGTATCGAACAGATTGCATATTTTCAGAGTTTCATAAACAAGTATAGTTCAATAAATATGCCTTAAGAATGTTCATGTTAGATTATGAAGACGTGAATTGTCAACACAATGAAATTCTAAAAACCTTAATGTCCACAAAATAGTTTAGTTTTAAGAATAAATCAAGTTTACAAAACAACCAAATTCTCAGCATATGATCACAAGAATAATTTTCAAATCTTAGCTCAAGTTCTTTCAGATATGCTTAATATGATGATCTCATTATTCTTAGGATTTCAACAAGCTTTGAACTTAATTCAGATTGTACTAGGCTTGTGATAATGTGTCAGGATATACGGCTTTCAGTGGGTAGAGATTCTTAATAATTCTTTCCAGGCTAGTTATCTACACTCACTTAGGCTTCTATCCTATTGGCATTTGCCCTTGGATTTATCAAATTTTGCAGAAATTAATTCAAGGCATTTCCTAAGATTTCTTATGTATGTCCGACAAGAGAGACTATCCATTAAAATCCACAACAGAAGGAGTAATGGAAAGAAATGCTCATGTATGATTGGCGAGATTTCCTCAAGATTTCAGTACAGCCATTTCCTCTCATCTTGATAAAGAGCATATTCGTTGACGTTCTCTCTTGTACATCCACATCGTTCAAGCTTTCATAATCTGTCAACATACTTAAAACACAGGCTTGAATTGAGATCATTAGTAGATTGAAACTTAAGATGTGATTAAAAAATTATTGCTCTTGAATTCATAGCCAGTCAGTTTATCGATATGGATAACGGTTTTAACCACTGAATTTTTAAACTAAGAATATTCAGGATTAGTTTGTAAACACAAGATTGTAGTTGATGAATAATAAAGGTCAATATTATGATAATCAGTCAAGATGTTTTATGATTCATCAGTAGCACAAGCAATCCTTGATTTGAAAGTTTGCATTTCAAGGATCTTTCAAAAGTCAAAGTAAATGCATAAACTATTTTCTTTTATGAGTGGTGCCTTTTCAAAACTAAGGTTAAGAAAATCTTGGAGCACACACTCCTATGAAGAGATGAGGACTTGAGTGTTTTCAAATCTCTCAGGTCCTTTTCAAAAAGAAATGATTTGATATGCACAAATACTATAAACAAAAAAAATGGATTTGATATGATTTGATCATTTTCAAAAATAAGATCGTCACAGGTTTTAAAAAAAAATCATATCAATATCACAGTATTTTGAAAACTGTTAAGCCTATCATGTAGTTAAACGCTACATGTTCTTCACATCCATTCCATAGAGCAATTTGACTTTTATCCTTAGATACATGAGTGTCAATTGCCGATGAAATGAGTAACATGCATTCATTACCTAAATAATCATTCAAGTAGAGGAGAGGGTAAGAATGACATCACCAAAGCTACATTTGCGTCAAGCAGTAGCTTGCTTGATTTTGGCAGGCAATGTAAAGATTCTTCTATTTCAAGAGCAGCACCAAAAGCCAAGCATGAAGAACGGCTCATCACGATTTGACTAATTGCTCAGATGAGGTATAGTCTTGAGTCTTGCTGTTCTTTCGGATCTCCTTTCCTACAGAATACCCAAATAGTTCCCTTTGTTTGTTTTCCAGTATCCAAACTTGGATATGACTGGTCAGTTTGTAGGAAGTGTATAATTCACATGCACTTAAAGGTTATTCACTATGTATATGGCATTGTGAATCTATCATGACTATATGCACAAGGATATACATGGTTTTTGATCATGATAGTTATAGATAGCATGTAGATTATGAACATTGTGAATTTCTTTAAACTTTCTTCTATAAGGAATATAATGTTCATATCTAGGATGCTTGATGTAAGATCTCAATAATTCCATCTAACATTTGCATAGGAGATTTTACTATCGCATGCTTCGACCCTAAGTGATCCCTCGCTTACCCAAGGAGATCTTCTATACTTATCCTTGGCCTGAAGCACTTTCTTATGAGAGACAAAATTCATAGGCTTTCTCCATGTTGATCGAGGAATCCTCTCTCTCTTGTTCTTCTCAGGATAGTTGAGTGGAACTCTGTGATAGCTCATCCTTGAGACAGAACTTTTGTTCCTTGTGGTTGCGCACTGCTTCCTATGATTGGACCAGGTGGTTGCAGCAGTGACATCACCACGAGTTCTCTTCTTTGGGCCAAGAGGAACTCTTGATCTTTCCTGCACAAGTGAGGCACTAGAAGGAAGTTTTGGTACCCATTTGTACTTGGGTCCTACATGGTTAGCACTGGACCTTACTTGTCCTTTAGGAATCCTTACAAATTTATTTCCCACATGTAAATTTCTTCTAAAACTCCATGTGTGAGAAATATGACCTGATCCACCACAATAATGACAAATAATGGAATGATATTCAGAATGGGATTTCCTATCATTATCTTGTTGGTCAGTTTTCCTTTTAAAGACTCTCTGTTCTTTTGAAACAACTTTTGAAGTCTCAGGGCCTTTTGAAAACTTTTCTTTTTCCTTCAACAGGGATTCACAATGGGAACAATTTTCAGAACATGTTGAAGGTTCCGCTATAGATAGAGGACTAGCTATCGGTAGCGATAGCTATTCTTCTATGGATGGAACTTTGGAAACCTTGTATGTGTTAGAATCTTAAGTTTTGATGAAGACTAAAGTATGAAAGAATGAACCAAGCACTTAGGCATTAGGTTAATATAAGAATCCCAAGTAAGAGTGCAACCGGATGTAGATTTACTTCCGGATAGACTAGGACTAGCGCTCGCAGATGAATATCTCATCCCCCAGCAACAGCAAGTAATTAACTAAGGAAATAACTTAGTCCAAGAAGCACTAAATATACAAAACCTTAAGACTAAGCTAGGATTCAACCGGAAGTGGAATTTCTTCCGATAGCTTAGTGACTAGCGCTGACTGTTGGAATGGATAACACTAAGCGTCAGTGAACATGAGCCACGTCTAGTGGAATTGCTTCCGATTGCTTAGTGACTAGCGCTGGCTGTTGGATTGAAGAACACTAAGCGTCAGTGAACATGAGCCACGTCTAGTAGAAGTGCTTCCGATTGCTTAGTGACTAGCGCTGGCTGTTGGATTGAAGGACACTGAGCGAGAGTGAGTAAAAGTACATATAACCCTTCATCCAGTAGTAGTGCTTCCGGATGTGGAAGTGCTTCCGGATCCAAGGAAGCCATCTTAGACTAAGTGAACACCCACTGCATATGGCTATGTGCTTATATTGTTAAACTAACATTCAAAGTGCAGCACACTAAGTAGAGTTGCTTCCGGATGTGAACCTGCTTCTGCAAGCAATCAGAATGTCAGAATGTTCAGAAGTGCAGTGTCAGAATGCTTTTGTCAGAGCAGAGTTGTCAGGACTACTTTTCAGAGATAAAGCAAGTCAACCCTGCTATGCATTGATGAAGCATTAATTGGGCAAACGGTAACTTGGGAAAAACAGCCATATTCAAACCGCTAACCCACCTACCAAGAGTGAGAATGTTTGAAGACTATATAAGCAAGCTCACCTTCATTTATGAAGCCAACTAATATCTTTGACAACTTGAAGAAAGCTAGAGAGAGAAATCGAGAAAACCTTCAAGCATTCAAAGCTGCCCAGAAAAGAGAAAGAGCATTTAACTCATTGAGTGATCTTTTCATCTACCTATCTTGTACTCTTTGTAGTTAAGTCTCTTCTTGTATTAAGAGCATTCTTTGTACTTAAGTGTGTATCATTATCTGTTCTTAAAGAGAACTTAGTTAGAAAATCCTTTATTTGTAAAGGTTGAACCCTTGCTGGTTGTAAGGGGGAGCTAGTTAGAAAGGTTGCAAGTGAGCCTTGAGTAAAACTTGTGGTTGTAAGGTTGCAAGTGATCCCGTCTAAAACTTGCGGTTGTAAAGGTTCCAGGTGCACCCGTTGTAAAACCTGGGGATAGTGGAACTCAGCCTGGGTGGTTGAGAACTGGACGTAGGTCAGGAAGACCGAACCAGTATAAACTCGTGTGTTGTTTTTATTTGAGCTTTTATTTTGTAGCACAATTCACCCCCCCTCTTGTGCATCCATTACTTTCATTTGGTATCAGAGCGGGTCTTTCTCACTCGATTCCAACGAATCCAGAAAGTAAAGATCCAGTAATGGATACAGATTACTCCTTGCCCGATGTCTCCATTCAACCCAACAAGCCCCCAGGCTTTGATGGGTATAACTATCCATTCTGGAAATTTCGAATGGAGACGTACATCAAGTCCAGCGACATCAGACTCTGGGATGTAATTGAACGTGGGGATCACACTCCCCTAGATGAAGATGGTTTTGCAAAGCAGCGATCCAGATACACCAACGAGGACTATGCTCTAGTCCAACTAAACTACAGGGCCATGCATTACATTCAGTGTGCTCTCAGCCCTAAGGAGTTTCATAGGATCAGCCACCACAAAACTGCTAAGGATATGTGGGAGGCTCTTGAGGCTGCTCACTCTGGAACCAGGGGAGTGAAGGCAAGACGAGTTGAGATGTTGGTGGAAGAGTTTCACAAATTCGCCATGACTAGTCCAACTGAGCCAATCAGAGAACTGGAGCTCAGGTTCACTCACCTTATCAATAATCTGGCCTCCCTGGGCAAGGACATTCCTGAAAGAGAGCAAGTCAGCAAGATCCTAAAAGTCTTGAAAGGTGATTGGATCACCAAAGTTACCATCTTGCAGGAAGTCCAAGGAGAGTCAACTAGCTCCATCACTGCACTCTTTGGTTCTCTGGCTGAATATGAACCAACCCTGCTGGCTCAGAGAGCTCCTCAAGCTTCATCCAAAACCAAAAATCTTGCCCTTGTTGCTCCCAGCAAGGAGATTGATGAGAATGATGATGATGAGGATGATGAGGAGGAATTGGACGATGATGAGATGGCCATGATGGTGAGGAAGTTCAGAAAGTTCTTCAAGAGGAAAGGAGGCTTTCAGAAAGGTGATTCCAGTCAGAGGAAGGGATACAAGAAGGAAAAGGCCCCGGTGTGCTTTGAGTGCAAAAAGCCTGGACACTTCAAGGCTGAGTGTCCAAGCTTGCAAAGATCAAAGGGGAAAGACAAAAGAAAAGCCTTCGTATCCTCCATCTGGGTGAATAGCTCAGACGATGAAGCAAGTGATGAAGAAGAGGTTGCCAACCTTTGCCTGATGGCCAGAGAAGATGATGAGGAAGTCTCTTCAGATTTTGATCTCACCCACGAGGACAATGGGGTAACTTTCTCTGAACTACAAGAGGCTTACAATGAGGTTCATGAAGAATTCTCTCGATTATGTAAAGCCTATAAAGTGTTGAAAGCTAAAAAGGAATCACTTGAGTCCAAGGTGGACTCACTGAGTGAAGAGCTAGCGGAAGCTAGAAAGCTTCCGATAGCAGATGGCAAGGGATCTCCCCAAGAGGAACCCAAGGCCACAACACTAGAAGGCTGCCCTAACTGCAGCAAGATCTCTACTGAAAGAGATAGACTGCAAAATGCCCTGGAGAAGTTTACAAATGGTTCTGAAATGTTGAATGTTATTTTGATGAACCAAAGGGCATATAGGGATAGAACTGGATTAGGGTATAAGCATAAGGGTAAAAAGTGGGTGGAGCCCAAAGTGAAACCATACTTAAAATTCTTCCATAAAGCTACAAGTCATAGCTCCACACCCTTTAGCTTCTGCAACTACTGCAACAAAAAGGGACACTCCACGTCCACTTGCAATGCAAAGAAGCATGGAGTAAATAGCTCCTATAAGTGGGTTCCAAAAGGAACCAGGGTAAATGAAGATCCTCCAAAGAAAGAAACTAAGGGAGGACAAGGGACTAGAACTTGGAAACATATTCCAAGGGAAGTCCGTCAGCCTAGAGCCTCCACAAGGCCAGAGGCTCAACACAATCACAAACCCAAGGTCAATACTGGACCGAGGGGAAAGAAGACTAATGATAAAGGACCCAATAAAGGTTGGGTACCTAAGCTTGTCTAATTTATGCAGGTCTGTCTCAAAGCATCCAAGAACAAAAAGTGGTACATTGACAGTGGATGCTCGAGACACATGACTGGTGACAGAGACAAATTCAAGTCCTTGGTGATCAAAGATGGAGCCACAGTAACCTTTGGAGGTAATCAAAGTGGAAAGATCACCGGAGTTGGAGAAGTAGGACCAGTCAAGGATGTCTATCTGGTGGATGGTCTCTGTCACAACCTGCTAAGCGTGAGCCAGAGCACTGACAAAGGAAACTGGGTAATTTTTGATTCACATGAGTGCATAATAGTAGATAAGCAGGATCTGAATCTAGATAAGGCCAACTTAAAATGCAAACTTAAGGCCAATAGGAATGGAAACCTCTACACTCTAGATTTATGTCAACAACTGGAAGAAAAATGTCTAATATCTAGCGATGAGAACAGTTGGCTTTGGCATAAAAGGCTAGCTCATGTTAATTTCACTCAACTTGACATGCTAATTAAGAAAGAGCTAGCTATAGGGATTCCATCCTTTAAAGTTAAGCACGATTATATTTGTGAATCCTGCCAACGAGGAAAGCAAACAAAGTCCTCGTTTAAAACCAAGAAGAGAGTCTCCACTAGCAGGCCCTTGGAACTAATCTACATGGATTTGGTTGGGCCAGCGAGAGTGAAGAGCTTGGGTGGAAACCTGTATGCTCTAGTAGTAGTGGACGACTATTCAAGGTTCACTTGGACGATGTTTCTTGCCTCTAAGCAAGATGCTTTTGATGCTTTTGTTGTCCTGGCTAAGAAAGTGCAGAATGAGAGAGACCTCAAAATCACAGCCATAAGGACAGACCATGGAGGCGAGTTTGAGAACCATAGCTTCTCTGAGCTATGTGAGCAGAATGGTATTGAACATAACTTCTCAGCTCCCAGGACTCCTCAGCAAAACAGAGTAGTCGAGAGGAAGAACATGGTTCTGACTGAGATGGCCAGGAGCATGCTCAACGAGAAAGAGGTTTCTCAAGTGTTCTGGGCGGACGCTATGAGCACTGCCTGCTACATCTCCAACAGAGCCTATGTTCGCAAGGGCTTGGACAAGACACCCTATGAGCTGTACAAAGGCAGAAAGCCCAACATCAGCCACCTCAGAATCTTTGGATCAAAATGCTATGTGCATAACAATGGAAAGGTAAATCTGGGTAAGTTTGATCCAAAAGCTGATGTAGGTGTATTCATAGGGTATTCCCTTAGGAGTAAGGCTTACAGAATATACAACATGAGAACCAGAATCCTAGAAGAATCAATGCATGTTGTATTTGATGAAACTCCTACATGGGGACAATCCACAGAAGATGATGAATTACTAAATCTTCCAAAACCACCATCATCTTCTTCACCACCAAAAGAAACACCAGCAAGCAATCCCAAAGAAGAAGATGAACCCAGTGATGAGCCTAGAGTGCAGACCGTGCCTAAGGAGGCACAGTTGCCAACAGCTAGGAGACATCACAGGGATCATCCTCTTGATCAAGTGCTTGGTGATGTTTCTTCTGGTGTCAGAACAAGAAGGCAGGTTCAAAATGAAGATGAGTTTGGAGCATTTTTATCTCAAATCGAACCAACTTCAGTTGAACAAGCTCTTGAGGACTGCGACTGGATTATTGCCGTGCAGGAAGAGCTAAATCAATTTGAGAGAAGCCAAGTTTGGGAACTAGTCCCAAGGCCGTCTCATCAATCCATAGTGGGGACCAAGTGGGTCTTCAAAAACAAACTGGATGAGACAGGTCAAATTACAAGGAACAAAGCCAGACTAGTAGCCAAAGGATATAACCAAGAAGAAGGCATTGACTATGAAGAAACTTTTGCTCCAGTCGCTAGACTCAAAGCAATAAGGATTCTTCTAGCCTTTGCATCCATGAAAGGCTTTAGATTATATCAAATGGATGTAAAGAGTGCTTTTCTTAATGGTTACATCAAAGAAGAGGTTTATGTAGAACAACCTCCTGGCTTTGAGGACCACAAGCGTCCTAAACATGTGTACAGACTAAAGAAAGCTTTGTATGGCCTGAAACAAGCTCCTCGAACTTGGTATGAGAGACTCAGCAGCTTTTTGCTGGGCAAGGGTTTCTCAAAAGGCAAATTAGATAGTACACTGTTTATTCTTCACAAAGATAGAAATATGTTAATTGTCCAAATTTATGTTGATGATATTATTTTTGGGGCAACTAATGAAAAGCTTTGTGAAGAATTCTCTAAGACTATGCAGGGTGAGTTTGAAATGTCAATGATGGGAGAGCTAACGTTCTTCCTAGGCCTGCAAATTAAGCAAAAGAAGAATGGAATCTTCATCTCCCAAGCTAAGTACTGCAGAGAGCTACTCAAGAAGTTTGGGATGGATGAGTGCAAGGAGTATGACACTCCCATGAGTACCACTGCCGCACTCGATGCTGACGCA
Source organism: Mimosa pudica (assembly GCA_029929735.1). Lineage (NCBI taxonomy): Eukaryota > Viridiplantae > Streptophyta > Magnoliopsida > Fabales > Fabaceae > Mimosa > Mimosa pudica. The sequence goes on along the minus strand of JAKELP010000039.1, from coordinate 658,165 downwards.
AAAGGTAAATCTGTCAGTCTGCCCATGTACAGGGGAATGATAGGTTCCCTACTATACTTAACGGCAAGCAGGCCTGACATTCAATTTAGTGTAGGCATGTGTGCTAGGTTTCAAGCCAACCGCAAGGAGTCACACTTAACATGTGTTAAACGCATTCTAAGATACCTTGAGGGAACACAAGAGCTTGGTCTTTGGTATCCCAGAGGTAACCAAGAATTCTTGTGGGCTTACTCTGACTCTGACCATGCAGGTTATAAAACTGATAGGAAGAGCACCAGTGGACAATGCGCCTTCCTTGGTGGTTGCCTGGTCTCTTGGGCTAGTAAGAAGCAAACCTGCGTGTCTTTGTCATCCACAGAGGCTGAATATATTGCTGCCGCAAGCTGCTGTGCCCAAGTGCTGTGGCTGAAGAACCAACTAAAAGATCTTGGCTTGGAGTTCCCAGAGGCACCCATCCTCTGTGACAACACAAGCACCATCAGCCTTGCCAAGAATCCTGTTCAGCACACAAGGACAAAGCACATTGATGTCAGACATCACTTCATCAGAGATCATGTTCAGAAGAAAGATGTCAAAGTGAAGTTTGTCCCCACTCAGCATCAACTTGCTGATATTTTCACCAAGCCTCTGGGGGTTGATCAATTTACTTTCATAAGAGGTGATTTGGGAATGGTAAACCCAAATGAAGTTTAATTCTTTAAATAACCATGTGCTTATTTGTTTAAAACCTGCAACAATACTAACTTAGGCATCGGAGTGCCAATACTTGTTTTTGCAGGTCCCCAATGTTAAATCTTAAGCAAGTGCAACCGGAAGCAAAACCACTTCCGGATGATCACCCGCTGGCACTGAATGTTGAACTAAAAGAGCGCCAGTGGCTGAACCAAGGGACACGTCACTTTAGAAAATGGTCCATCTCCCTCCATGAGAAGTTGTGCCTTCTCTGATAAGGTGAAGCGACACATGTCATAAGGTGCGCCGTTCCAATTAAATGTTTACGTTACCCAATATATGCTTTCATCTGAAGAGCCATTACCCATTTTACCCTCTGTAACTTTGCATATAAATAGGAAGTCACTTTCACTTTCACTTTTTACTTGCACAAATTTTTACCCACAAATTCTCTGCATATTCTCTTCATCTTCAACACCTTGTTCTTCATTTTCTTCGTCTTCTTCTTCGCATTTCATCTTCCATAAACTCTAAACCCACACAAAAATGGCCGGCTCACATGAATCCAACCCAAACCCAAAGAAAGCCACTTCATCTAAGAAATCAAAGTCCAAAACTGGGAAATCTGGGCATTCGCACTCTGGGAAATCTGGGAAATCCCATGAACACCATGAAGAACACCATGAACGCCAAGAACATTCTGGGCAGACACAAGGGCAGGATGAGCAAGTCCAGGAACAGCCTGGACATTCTGGGCAAGTCCAAGAACAACCTGGACAGACTGAGCAACAACGAGAACAGGCCAAGAGGAAAGGAAAGAAGAAGGTTCAATTCAGCGAGGAGCCCTCTTCCAAGAGACAGAGGGTTGAGGAGGATGATCCTTTGGTCTATAGAGATGGGCCTTTGGAGGCTGTTTCCTCCAAGTTTGAAACTCTCAAACCCTACTTCAACAATGGGTTGTTCCTAGATCTGGCCAAGATTGACGAACTAGGGTTTCCCCACTTGCGGCCATATCTGGAGAAGTACATGCCCTGGCTGGGGATCAACCAGGAGTACAACATTAATGCCTTGAGGGTCTTCTGCGAGTCTCTCACTGGGAAGGTGAAACATAAGAAAGTGGATGGGAAAGAGCAGATCCGCAGACTCACCTTCACTGCCACTGTCAGGGGGAGAACCTTCAGTTTCACCTGGAGGGACATGAATGCCCTAATGGGGATCACAGAAGAGTGAATGAATGAATGGCTGTACCCTGAGTCACTCAAATACAGCAAGGAGGAACTCGGGAAGATTTATGACACCCAAGGGAAGAAGGTGTCCAAGATGTCTGACTCCAACAGACTCTTGTACTATGTTTACTCCCGCATGATGACACACAAGGGGGGTAACTTCAACGAGTTCACTCTGCTGGACAACCCGTGGTTACCCAGACTTCTCACCCAGCAGCCAATCAACCCCGGGCAGTTGATCAGTCTTGAACTGCATAGATGGATGATGAATAATAAGGCTGGTTTTCTTCCCTACCCCACCATCCTTGCCTTCCTCCTTGAGAAGAATCTGATCAAGGCTACATCTGATGTGGAGGAAGAGAATGTCAAGTGTGCCCCTGTGGGTGCCACTAATATCAGCAAGATGGGCATCAAGTATATTAAGAAGGCCAAGCCCACTCGCTCAGGGTCTCAGGCAGGCAGTGCCTCTCATACCTCAGCCCCCTCTATGTCAGGTGCAGGGGATCAAGAGGTTGACTTTCTTCCTGGTCCAAGCAGAGTTGCAAAGGTGCCAGCTACTGTCAAAGCCTTTGCCCAGGAAGTAAAGGAGGAGATCCTCTTTAGGCTGACTGACTCCTTGGTGGCTCCTCTCCGTGATGAGTGTGACACTGGCTTCCAGCAGCAAGGGGAGCGAATCCAGAGGCTCGAGGATAGAGTGGGTCAAGTTGAGACTCAACTTGCCAGAGTGGATGCCAAGTTAGATCTTATCCTCCAACACCTTCAGATCCCTCAACCCCAACAAGGTAACTTACCACCACCCCTCCTCAAAACCCACCTCCTCCTCCTCCACCTAATCAACCCTTACTTCCTCCTCCTCCTCCCCCAAACACTCAACAACCACAGCCACCTCCTCAGAATGACCAACAACCCCACACATCACCAAACAACAACCAACAACCCCAGACATCACCCAACCACGACCACCAATCACAAGACTCACCCCAACAGTCCCCTCGCCAATCACCCCTTAACTCCAATAACTCCCCATCTCCACATAACACCCCTAATCGTTCACCACCCCCCACTTCAGCTGGGCCTTCCCACCCTAACCCTACCACTTCTCAACCCACCATCGCCCAAACCTTAGGTTTCACCTCTCCTGATCATCCACTTCACACCTACTACCTCCGAGACCAATCCCCTATTAGGTGGAAAGTTAGACAACCCGATGTCTACTACTCCACCTACCCATATGATGGCCTATTCACCCACCCCTCCTTCTGGGAAAGAAACACAGACCTCCTACCCAAACCTCCTAAATCACCAGAACAAACCTCACCCACATCTTCTTCATCCACACCCTCACCACCTCGAAGATTTGGCCCTGAGCCTCCACACTCCTCTTCACCCAGTCCATCCTCTCTGGCCCTCGCCCTTGTTGATGATGACAAAAGGGGGAGAGATGCTGCTATCGCACTCCGCCATACCATGGAGACAAGGGATGTTCTGACTCAGCCATCCCTCTGGCTAGATGAAGACATCACTGCTGCCCTCCGTCGAGCCATGGAATCTCAGAGACTGGGTGGTGCTGAGAGTCTGATCAGAAGGGAAGTCATCCGGTTTATGCAACAGCAGAGGTCGGATGAGCACAGGTCTAAATGGGACATGGTAGTATTTGAGCAGAATGAGGAAACCTCACAGCCTGAGTCTTCATCTTCAGAACCTCCTTCAACTGAGCAGAGTAGAAATATTGTTGAGGAAATCATGATGAAGTACGGGCTGAAGAAGATTAACCATCCTCCAATTGTGATAGCCAAGCCAATCCCTTCTACCTTTGGAACAACCTCTGCTCCTCCTCCTCGTACTGAGCCAACATCTGCTACTCCTCCATCTGAGCCAGCAGTTAAATTCAGTGAGTCAAGAAAGAAGGCAGTTGCTAGAAAGCGTGCCAACAGAGGTACTACTTCCACTGAATCTGCTGAGAGTGAGGAAGAGACTCCATCAGACCAACCTGAGCAAGAGACTACATCTGTCCGAGCTGAGCAAGAGATCCCATCAGTACAAGCCATTCCAATTCTGAAGGAAGTTAAGCTAGAGATAGAAGATATGACTCCTGAAGAATTTGAGAAGTATGGGTACACGGATAAGATCTCTTTTGGTCAGATGGCTTGCCTGGACGCTGAGAGAGCAGCAGCCAAGCCTACCCAAACGATAGGCAAGGGAAAGGAAAGGGCAAAGGCAAAGGGAAAAGGAAAGCCCAGGAAGTTGAGGAGGACCCCAACTTCCCAGTATGGAATGTAAAGATCAGGGCTGTCCACTATCCAAATGGCGAGGTCACTCCTTTCTCAGATGCAACAGGGTTCCCAGGCTATGAGGAAGTTGAAAACTTGAAGAGAGCCTTCGAGGAGTCTGTTGAGTCTGAGAGACTCAGAAGGGAAAGGGAAGAGGAAGAGCTCCAACGTATCATTGCTCAGATTGACCAGAATGTGCAGAATGCCCATCTAGCCCAGCTCCAGAAAGAGAATAAGGATAGGCAGAGAGAGAGGGAAAGGAAAAAGAAACATCAACTCTGAACCCCCACTTCAACACTTTTACCTTAGAATTTTTTCTTTGATTTTCATGCATAATTCATTTGTGCTTAGTGTAGATTACTTGTATATTTTATCTATCTGTGTAACACTAACGTGTAATCTTTGTTTATCAATGATAATTGTCTAAGTTATTTATGCCTTATTTAATTATTGCTTTTTACTCTTTCATATGAACTTAATCGATACACATAGTTTGTCATCATCAAAAAGGGGGAGAATGTTAGAATCTTAAGTTTTGATGAAGACTAAAGTATGAAAGAATGAACCAAGCACTTAGGCATTAGGTTAATATAAGAATCCCAAGTAAGAGTGCAACCGGATGTAGATTTACTTCCGGATAGAGTAGGACTAGCGCTCGCGGATGAATATCTCATCCCCCAGCAACAACAAGTAATTAACTAAGGAAATAACTTAGCCCAAGAAGCACTAAATATACAAAACCTTAAGACTAAGCTAGGATTCAACCGGAAGTGGAATTGCTTCCGATAGCTTAGTGACTAGCGCTGACTGTTGGAATGGATAACACTAAGCGTCAGTGAACATGAGCCACGTCTAGTGGAATTGCTTCTGATTGCTTAGTGACTAGCGCTGGCTGTTGGATTGAAGAACACTAAGCGTCAGTGAACATGAGCCACGTCTAGTAGAATTGCTTCCGATTGCTTAGTGACTAGCGCTGGCTGTTGGATTGAAGGACACTGAGCGAGAGTGAGTAAAAGTACATATAACCCTTCATCCAGTAGTAGTGCTTCCGGATGTGGAAGTGCTTCCGGATCCAAGGAAGCCATCTTAGACTAAGTGAACACCCACTGCATATGGCTATGTGCTTATATTGTTAAACTAACTTTCAAAGTGCAGCACACTAAGTAGAGTTGCTTCCGGAAGTGAACCTGCTTCCGCAAGCAATCAGAATGTCAGAATGTTCAGAAGTGCAGTGTCAGAATGCTTTTGTCAGAGCAGAAATGTCAGGACTACTTTTCAGAGATAAAGCAAGTCAACCCTGCTATGCATTGATGAAGCATTAATTGGGCAAACGGTAACTTGGGAAAAACGACCATATTCAAACGGCTAACCCACCTACCAAGAGTGAGAATGTTTGAAGACTATATAAGCAAGCTCACCTTCATTTATGAAGCCAACTAATATCTTTGACAACTTGAAGAAAGCTAGAGAAAGAAATCGAGAAAACCTTCAAGCATTCAAAGCTGCCCAGAAAAGAGAAAGAGCATTTAACTCATTGAGTGATCTTTTCATCTACCTATCTTGTACTCTTTGTAGTTAAGTCTCTTCTTGTATTAAGAGCATTCTTTGTACTTAAGTGTGTATCATTATCTGTTCTTAAAGAGAACTTAGTTAGAAAATCCTTTATTTGTAAAGGTTGAACCCTTGCTGGTTGTAAGGGGGAGCTAGTTAGAAAGGTTGCAAGTGAGCCTTGAGTAAAACTTGTGGTTGTAAGGTTGCAAGTGATCCCGTCTAAAACTTGCGGTTGTAAAGGTTCCAGGTGCACCCGTTGTAAAATCTGGGGATAGTGGAACTCGGCCTGGGTGGTTGAGAACTGGACGTAGGTCAGGAAGACCGAACCAGTATAAACTCGTGTGTTGTTTTTATTTGAGCTTTTATTTTGTAGCACAATTCACCCCCCTCTTGTGCATCCATTACTTTCAGGATGTAGAAGAAAAAATGAATTCCTCAAGTTTCCTGTTCTTTTTCCTTAAGCCTAGAACTTCTTTTGCAAATTTACAGAATTCAATATGTAACTCATTATATGTGTCTTGCAATTCAGATGGTTCAAGTTCAGATACCTCATTTTCTTCAGTTTCTGAATCTTCTAGGTAGAGATCAACACTCTCTTCACTGCTGCTAGCTTCCTCAATATCAGCTTCCTGTAGCTCACCAACAGTTGATCCACAAGGGGCACGAAATGAGCTTTGGACAGCTTTACTTTCAAGAGAGTGATTAGAAGCATACATAGCATCAAGAGTGTGCCAAATATCTCTAGCACTAGATCAATGTTTGATTTTCTGGAAATCACTATCAGTTAAGCCTTTGTACAAAATTTGCATTGCTCTAATGTTTAAGGAAAATAAATTCTTCTCTTTTTCCGTCCAGTTCCCTTTTGGTTTGAAATTAAAATCATTTATAAAAACGTCCCACATTTTGAAACTGGAGGATTGTATAAAACTTTTCATCCTCGCTTTCCATAGACAAAAATCTATATTTTCTAACACGGGTGGAATGTGAAAGTGAGGATGCACAAGAGGGGGGGTGAATTGTGCTACCAAATAAAACAAACAATAAAAAACACACAAGGTTTTTATACTGGTTCGGTCCAACTCTTGACCTACGTCCAGTTCTCAATACCCAGATTGAGTTCCAATATCCCCAGGTTTTACAAACGTGTTCACCTGGAACCTTTACAACCGCAAGTTTTAGCACGGGATCACTTGCAACCTTACAACCACAAGTTTTACACCAGGTTCACTTGCAACCTTACAGACTCACTCCCCCTTACAACCTGTAAGGGTTCAACCTTTCAAATAAAGGATTTTCTAAACTTAGTTCTCTCTAAGAACAAATGATGTTACACACTTAAGTACAATGAATGCTCTCAATAAATGAAGAGACTTAACTACAAAGAGTACAAGATGAATAAATGACTAGAACTCTCAATGTATTAAGTGCTCTCTTGCTTTTCTGGGCAGCTTTGAATGCTTGAAGAATGCTCTTAGTTTCTCTCTCTAGATTTCTGCGTTTTTCTCCAAGTTGTCTTCATAAATGAAGATGAGCTTCTTTATATAGTGTCTTCAAGTATTCTCTCTTGGTAGGTGACAATGCCGTTTGAATATAGCTGTTATTCCTTTGTTACCGTTGCTCATTAATGCTCCATCAATGCTCAGCAGGGTTGACTTGCTTTATCTCTGAAAAGCAACTCTGACAACTCTGCTCTGCCAAAAAGCATTCTGACACTGCACTGCTGTACGTTCTGACATTCTGATTGCTACCGGAAGCACTTCCACATCCGGAAGCAACATCACTCAGTGCTGCACTTGAACGTTAGTCTAGCAATATATTAACACATAGTCACATGCAGTGGGAGTTCATTTTGTCTAAGGAAGCTCTCTTACTTCCGGAACCAATTCCACATCCGGAAGTACTCCTACTAGACTTAAGTTATGACTTAGAATTATATTCACTGACGCTCGGTGTTGCCTAATCCAATAGGCAGCGCTAGTCACTTATCATCCGGAAGCATTCCTGCATCCGGTTGTGTCCTAACTTAGTCTAAAAGATTTCATACCTCTAACTTTCCTAGACTGAGTTCTGACTTAAGTGACTTACTTACATCCGCTGTGGGATGAGTTATTCATCCGCGAGCGCTAGTCCTAGTCCATCCGGAAGTAAATCCACATCCGGTTGTACTCTTACTTGTGGTTCTATATTAACCTAATTTTTCTAAGTGTTTAACTTGTTCTTTCATATTTTAGTCTTCATCAAAACTTAAGATTCTAACATTCTCCCCCTTTTTGATGATGACAAACTAAGTTATCTAATCATGTTCATATTAAGGGATTAATCAAATAAAACGCACATATGAACTCAAAGGCAAACTTCATTAGTAATAAAACAATTACAACAAGAAGATAAATACAAGTATGCCAGATAACTATGCATGAGAAATATGAATAGAAAAATTCTAAGTTAAATGCATGAGGGGTTTGGGTTCAGAGCTGGTGTCTCTTTTTCCTCTCTCTCTCTAATTGTTTCTGATTACACTCCTCTTGCAACTTAGCCAACTGAGCATCCTTCTCACTCTGATCAATCTGAGCAAGCATCTCTTGAAGCTCTGCCTCGGCTCTCGCTCTTCTCTGCCTTTCTGACTCGAGGGATTCTTCCACAGCCCTCTTTAGTTCTTCAACCTCAGTGATCCCACCAAACTCTCCAAATTCTGAATCTGCGAAGGGGATGGATTCGCCATTGGGATAATGGACAACTTTGAGCTTTACATTCCATACAGGGTAGTTGGTGTCCTCAACTTCCCTTGACTTTCCTTTCCCCTTTCCCTTCACAAAAGGATGCTTAGCATTTGCCCCCTCAGCATCAAGACAGGCAAGCTGATCAAAAGTGATCCGATCAGTCCAGCCATACCTCTCAAATTCATCCGCAATCATATCTTCCACCTCTAACTTGACTTCCATTAGTGGTGGAGGTTCATATGGAGAGGCTTGGGTGGAGGGCTGAGACTCAGATGCTTCCCCAGGCAGAGTGGATCTCTCTGACCCATGCTCCTCAGTGTGATCCTCTTCTTCACTCTCAGTAGGCTCAGAAGTACCAGCACCCTTTCTGGCAAAGGACTGCTTCCTTGATCTGCTGAACTTGATTAATGGAGAAGGAGGAGAAGCAGAGGTTGGCTCAGAAGGGATTGGAGTAGCAATCACTATAGGTGGATTGGCTTGCCTCTTTAACCCATATTTCATCATAATTTCTTCAAGTATATTCTGGGCAGGCACAGAGGGAGAAGGCTCCGATGATGAAGACTTAGGCTCAGGCTCAGGTGGAGAGGCTTCAGCAGGCGGATTATACAATACCATTTCCAATTTTGACCTCTGGCTGTCTGAGCGCTGCTGTTGCATGAACCTGATGGCTTCCCCACGGATAAGACTTTCTGCTCTACCCAATCTCTGATGATCCATGGCTCGGCGGAGGGCAGCAGCAATATCCTCATCTAGCCATAGGGAGGGTTGAGTGAGAATATCTCTCCTCCTTTTGGCATCATCAAGAAGGGCGAGGGCCAGGGAGGAAGGATTGGGTGAAGTGGAGGGTGGAGGTTCAGGGCCATATTTTCTGGGGGGTGAGTTCTCCGGTGAGGAAGGGGGTGAGTTTTCAGGTGAAGGAGTGGGGCTTGGGAAGAAGAAGGGATTTGAATATGAGAAGAGGTCAGGATAGGGGAAGGTAGGTGAATAGGGAGAGGAGGATATATTTCTCTCAGGTAGTCTGTGAAGGTGTGAAGGGATATCTCGCAGGTATATGGAACTGAAGGGGTGAATGAAAGTGAAGAAACCAAGGTTTTGGTTGGAGGATTGTAAGTGATTGGGGGACGGTGAACGGTTGGGAGAGTTGTGAGGTGAAGGTGAGTTGTGAGGAGAGGGTGAGGTATGAAGTGAGTGGCGAGGGGAGTTTTGAGGGGTTTGGTGAGAGGAGTTGTGAGTGTCAGACTCATTTCGTGGTGAAGGTGGAGGTGGATCATTCTGAGGGGGTGGTTGAGGTGGGTTAGGAGGAGGAGGTGGTGGTAGGTTAGGGTGAGGTTGAGGGATCTGAAAGTGGCTAAGTAGGAGATCTAACTTGGCCTCGACTCTCCTAGGCGATCCTCCAAGCCCTGGATCCTCTGTTCTTGCTGCTGGAAGGCTGCATCGCACTCTGCTCTTAGAGGGGCCATCAATGGTTCAAGCAGCTTGTGAAGAATCTCTTCTCGCAACTCAGCAACCAGAGACTTCTGGGCAGCAGACACCCTTGGAGCACGGCTTGGTCCAACATGGGAATCCACTTCTTGATCACCTGCTCCAGACACAGAGGGAGCAGTTGTATGCGAGGCACTCCCAGCCTGAGATCCAGATCGAGTGGGCTTCGCTGGCTTGGTATACTTGATTCCCATCTTGCCCAAATTCATTGATCCCATGGGCAAGCACTTGACGTTATCAGCTTCCTCAGTAGATTTAATATTCAGCTTCTCCAAGAGGAAGGCAATAACCTGAGGATAGGGAAGTGAACCAGATTTCCCCTTTTCTTTGACTTCACACTATCGGTTCAGTTCCAGGCTGATCAGCTGCCCCGGGTTGATAGGCTCCATGGTGAGGAACCTGGGGAGCCAGGGGTTGTCTAGTTGGGTGAACTCATTGAAGTTCCCTCCTTTGTTGGTCATCAAGCGTGAGTAGACATATTGAAGTACCCTCTTGGAGTCAGGCATGGCAGAGACCTTCTTCCCATTGGTCTCATAGACTGTTTCAAGCTCCTCCTGGCTCAGTTATCAGGGTAGATCCACTGGTTCATACCCTCATCAGTGACCCCGAGCAGGCGGTTAATATCTCTCCAGGAGAACTTGATTTTCCTCCCCCTCACTGTGGCCTTGAAATCAACTCGGCCAATGGTCTCTTTCTCATTCACTTTCTTGTACTTGGGCTTGGCCGAGAGAGACTGGTAGAACACCCTGAGGACATTGACGTTGTACTCACTATTGATCCCCAGCCAACACATGTAATTCTGGAGATGTTCCTTCAAATGGCCAAAGCCCAGTTCTTCAACCTTCGTCATATCCACAAAAATCCCATTTGTGAAGTAGGGTTTTGTCTTTTCAAACTGAGAAGAAACAGCTTCTAGCGGCCCATCCTTATACACAGAAGGATCATCCTCAATCCTTTGGAGCTTGGAGGAAGGCTCTTCGCTAAAACGGACGCTCTTCTTGCTCTTTTTCCCAGAAATCCCAGAATGTTCATGTTGTTAGAATCTTAAGTTTTGATGGTGACTAAGGTATGATATGGTCTAGTACTTAAGAGAACATAATCAGCACTTAGGAAGGATTAGATGACATGGTTAGAATCCTGAGTTAGATCACTTGAGAATGTAAGATCACTTCCGGATAGATTAGGACTTGCGCATGCGGATGAATGCTTTCATCCCCCAGCGTCAGCAAGTAAATAACTAGGGATTTAACTTAATCCATGAACTTTAGGTGCACAAACCCTAAGACTGAGCTATGGTTCAATCGGAAGCGAAGTTGCTTCCTGTTAGACTTAGACTGGCGCAGAGCGATAGAATAGATATTACTCCAAGCGACAGTGAGTCTACTTCCCCAAGTGAAAGCGCTTCCTGTTAGAATTAGACTGGCGCAGAGCGACAGAATAGATATTACCCCAAGCGTCAGTGAGTCTACTTTCCCAAGTGAAAGCGCTTCCTGTTAGAATTAGACTGGCGCAGAGCAATAGAATAGTTATCACCCCAAGCGTCAGTAAGTCTACTTCGCCGAGTGAAAGCACTTCCTATTAGATTTAGACTGGCGCAGGTTGATAGACTAGATATAACCCCGAGCGTCAGCGGAAATGCAACATCAAGTGAAGTTGCTTCCTGTTGGATCTTGACTGGCGCAGACTGATAGAATAGATTTCACCCTAAGCGTCAGTGAGTTCACTACGTCAAGTAAAAGTGCTTCCGATAGCTTAGTGACTAGCGCTGAGTGTTGGGATGAAATACACTAAGTGAGAGTGAGTTATAGTGAACCAAGATCCTTCATCTAGTAGTTTTACTTCCGGATGTAAAAGTGCTTCCGGATACATCATAGACCAGATCAGAACATAGTCTAAGTAAGACTACTTCCCATAGCAAATTTCCCACAACATGTATAGTTTTTACTATATCTGATTATATATATTGCTATGTTGGACTAACCAGTATGTGCAGAACTTAGTTACACTTGCGGATGCAAATGAGCTTCCGGATGGAAAGACTCTTGGCATTGGATTTCAGAGACTAACCCTTGCAGAGCAAGATTGCCACTTCCGGATGAACGATGATCATCCGTCAGCAAGAGTACAAGAGTGAACGTCACATACTCAGAAGACAGAATGCTTTTAACAGAGCAGAGGTGTCAGGACTACTTTTCAGAGATAAAGCAAGTCAACCCTGCTGAAGCATTTAAGAAGATGTTCCTTCCAACGGTAACAAGAAGATAACAGACACATTCAAACAACATTGTTACCTACCAAGCATGAGGAGTATGAGAACATAATCTGAAGATTCACTCAAGGTGTCAAAGCTCATACTGCCCACAAGAGTCAGAGTCCATAAGAGAGCTTCTGATAGCAAGAGAGGATCCAATAGCAAAGCACTCTTATCACTCATGGACAAGTGCTTGGAAGACAAAGTTCCTATATGTGATAGCAAGCAAAATGTTAGAGTCCACGAGCTTCAGATAGCAAGAGAGCTTCCGATAGTGAGTCTCTTAACATCCTGGACTTATGCTTGAGGAACGAAGTCCTCTCTGACAGCAAGCAAGAGTCGGACCGTACAACGTGTTCAGATGCCAGAACGACTTTTGTCAGATTAGTATTGCCAGAACAGTGTTGACAGAACAGCTTGGTCAGAGCACCTTTTTAGATAAAGCAAAGTCAACCCTGCTGTGCATTAATGAGGACAACGTAAACAAGGCCCCAACGTCTATAATCAAACGATCTTATTGCCTCTCCAACGGCTAGATATTCAGAGACTGGTATAAAAGGGATGTTCTTCATTTCTGAAGAAGGGGGCTTGAAAAAGAGAGAGAGAACAAGGCTATTATCTGAAAAACACTATTCTACATTCCTCTCATCTTCTACTCTCGGACTTTGATATGTAATATTCTTAGAGAGTGATTTATTTGTACTTAAGTGAGTAACATCATCCACTCTTTGAGAGAGTTAGTTTTGAGCTTAAGTGTTTAACAAAATCAGTTCATAGAGTGAACATATTGTAATCTTACATTTTGTAAGGGGGAGCATTTAGAAGGTTTTCTAAATCTCCATAGGTTGCAAGTTAGCCCGTAAAACTTGCGTTTGTAAGGTTGCAAGTGATCCCGTAAAACTTGCGGTAAGGTTTGCAGGTGAACCCGTTGTAAAACCTGTGGGTTGTTAGGTGAACCCGTGCTCGTAAAACCTAAAGTGTAAAGGCTTCTCTTGTGCCCGGTTTAAACAAGAATAGTGGATTGGAAATCTCAGGTGTAGCCTGGGGACTGGATGTAGGTCTGGGTGACCGAACCAGGATAAATTTATGTGTGCATATACTTATACTTGATCATTCTATTTTGCATCACATAGCATACTGACTTGTGCATAGCATTACTTATTATCATCATCACCGAGCACAAGCAGCCTTTCGAAAAGAGCCTAAGTTTTATTCCCTCACCCAATTCACCCCCCCCCTCTTGGGTGACAGCCACGAATTTCATTTGGTATCAGAGCAGGTCACTTGTTTAAAGGATCAAACGATCTCAAGTGCAAAGACCTTGGCTGATTTGGGTTAAAATGTTTTCCAAAGGCTTTGATCATACCATTCCACCTGTGTTAGAAAATATTGATTTTTGTTGGTGGAAAGCAAGAATGGAAAGTTTTATAAAATCCACTAGTTTGAAAGTGTGGGATATTTTTGAAAATGATTTTGATTTCAAACCAAGAGGAAACTGGACTGAAAGGGAGAAAAATTTGTTTTCCTTAAACATTCGAGCAATGCAAATTTTATACAAAGGCTTAACTGAAAATGATTTCCAGAAAATCAAACATTGCTCTAGTGCTAGAGATATTTGGAATACTCTTGATATGATATATGCTTCTAACCCATCTCTTGAAAGCACAGCTGTCCAAAGCTCAACTCGTGCTCTTTGTGGATCATCTACTGATGAGCTTCTGGAAGCTGATATTGAGGAAGCAGGCTTCAGTGAAGAGAGTATCCATTTCTGCCTAGAAGATTCAGAAAGTGAGGTATCTGAATCTGAACTTGAACTCTCTGAATTGCAAGATGCATACAATGAGTTATATACCGAATATTGTAAACTTGCAAAAGAACTTCTAGGCTTAAAAGAAAAAGATAGGAAACTTGAAAAACTAATTTCTTCTTCTACATCTAAAGTTTCCGAGGGTTCTTTTAAAGAACTAGTGGTTCCGATAGCTAGCCCACTATCGGTAGGGAAAACTTCAACATGTCTTGAAAAATGTTTTGATTGTAAACACGTGTTGAAGGAAAAAGAAAAGCTTTCAAAAGAAACTGAAATTTCAAAGGAACAAAAAGCTTTTCTAAAGAAAACTAATCATGATAATGATAGGAAGCCTCATTTTGATTATCATTCCATTATCTGTCATTATTGTGGTAGATTAGGACATATTTCTCACACATGCAGTCTTAGAAGAAATTCAAATGTGAGAAATAAGTTTGTATGGATTCCTAAAGGACAAGTAAGGTCCAGTGCTAACCATGTAGGACCCAAGTACAAATGGGTACCAAAACATCCTCCTAGTGCCTTACTTGTGCAGGATAGATCAAGAGTTCCTCTTATCCCAAAGAAGAGAACTCGTGGTGATGCAACTGCTGAAACCCACTGGTACAATCATAAGAAGCTGTCGGCCACCACAAGGGACAATGGTTCTGTCTCAAGGATGAGCTATCACAAAGTTCCACTCAACTATCCTGAGAAGAACAAGAGAGAGTGGATTCCTCGATCATCATTGAAAAGGCTCTTGAATCCTACCTCTCAGAAGAAAGTGCTTCGAACCAAGGATAAGTATAGAAGATCTCCTTGGGTAAGCAAGGGATCACTTAGGAACGAAGCATTTGATAGTAAAATCTCCTATGCTAATGTTAGATGGACTTATTGAGATTTTACATTAAGCATCCTAAGATGTGAACATTATATTCATCATAGAAGAAAGCTTGAAGAAATAAGTAATGTTCATAATCTACATACTGCCCATGACTATCTTGATCAAAAACCTTGTATATCCTTGTGCATATAGTCATGAAAGATTCACCATGCCATACACATAGGACGTAATCTAAATGCATGTGAACTATATATAGCCTACAAACTGACCTTCAGATCCAGACTTGGATACAAAAGGAAGGAAATATCTGGTATTTTGTAGGAAGGGCAATCCGAAGGTTCAGCAAGACAAGGGTGAAGAAGACCCTTGCTAAAAGGAAAATCTCCTCCCCCCACAGTGAGCCATCTGATTCATGTGCCCCCAACAATCTGCTAGCTCAGAGGCAAGCTTGAGATAGCACTGAGTGATCAACCTGCGGAGATACCCTCTGCTGAACCTGTGTCTCTCTCTGCGCCAGCACCTAATCTGAGTGAAGAGCTGTGTATGAAGTATGGGTTCAAGAGGCCAGAGATGCCAGTGGTAGTGATCACAAAGTAAATTCATCCCTCTGCACCAGCTCCAATCCATCCTATTAGCCTCAGCAAGACTCAGGACTGTACCTCATCTGAACAATTAGTCAAGTCTTGATAAGTATTCGTCACGCATAGATTTTGGTGCTGCTCTGAAAATAGAATCCTTGCATTGTCAACCAAAATCAAGCGAGCTACTGCTTGATGCGAATGGAGCTATGGTGATATCATTCTTACCCTCCTCTTTACTTGAATAATCTTTTGGGTAGTAAATGCATGATGAGCTAAACAGATTCTGATCCTCTTTAAACCTACATGACAACCGTACCTCATGATAGCACTCAAAAGCTATTTCTGATTTTCCATTTCATGTGGTATCTCTTGCATCAACTTTTTCAATGCATAAGCAGCTATGGTTTCGAGAACAATACATCCCTCTTAATTACATCTTTAAGTTCTCAATCTACTAATGATCTCAGTTCAAGTTTGTGGTTTAAGAATGTTGACACAGATTATTGAAGCTTGAACAATGAATATAACCAAGAGAGAATGACAACGAAAATGTCTCTTATCAAGATGTGTGGAATGGCTATACCAAACCTGAGAAACTTTGCCAATACACATGAGCATTTCTATCCCTTACATATTCTGTTGTGAAATTAAATGGATAGTCTCTCTCTTGTCTGACATGCATTAGAAATCTTAGGAAATGCCTTGAATTAAACCTTGCTAGATCTGTAAAACATGGCATAGTATCACAAGCATGCTATAATCTGTATTAATTTCAAGCTTGTTGATATCCTAAGAACAATGAGATCACATTGAGCATATCTAGAAGAACTCGAGCTAATATTTGGAAATTATTCTCGTAATCATATGCTGAAATTTGGTTGTTTTTGTAAAACGAATTCAATCCTAATCAAATTATTTTGTGAGGATGAAGATTCTCTTTTTCAAAATCTCATTATATTATTAATTCACATGTCTTCATGATCTAACATGAACATCCTTGAGGCATATGTATTGAACTATACTTGCCTATGAAACTCTGAAAATATGCCACCTGTTTGATACTCTTTGTACTATCACATTGATATTTATCTATGAGAGTAAATAGAGTTCATGTCTTGATAGTGAAACTATGTGAACGTATAGACAATTTCAAAATTAGTTTTCACATAATCATTGCTCATATTTTCTTAAACCAATTAGCAAGCATGATTTCTTAAAATTATTAGCTTGTGCTGATTAACACAGATTGACTTGAATGTCCTGAGGATGGTCTTCAATGTTAAATCTTAAGTTCTTTCACTGACCATCAGAAAGCATTTGTTTCCTCAAGCATATGCAGGACCAATCATCAAGTTTGAGCAAGGTTGCTTTCACAACAATCAGCGCCTTCGATAGCAGGCCAACTATTGAACCATGGGAAGAGTAGAGTGACTGCCCAGTCATGTCTGCTTGTGGTTGTAGCTCAGCTTGCCGAAGCGAATCATCAAAGCACTTGCGCTAGGGGTTTCCACTTGAGATAGCACACCTCTTGAAGATGTCAGGAAGCATGCTTATCTGCGTATGATTCAGATTCCTGAGTCTAATAGAGTATGAGTACCCCTCATCTGTGGTAACATCTACACCTTACCATTTCTTACATATGATGCATACATGGCATTGGTAAGGGTGTCAACTTAGGATGTTTCTCTCAATCTGCATTGACTTCAAAATCATTCACTGTCTTAGAAAATCATCCTAGCTCACACATCTGTATCCTCTAAATGACATGCTGGAAAGTAATTGATAACATACCTCTCTTATATGCTTCCTTTCTTGATTTAATGATGATTAATCTTAATATAGAAGAGAAGTAAGTGGACATTACCTGTTAATGATCCCTTGAAAATAGAGAGTCACATGCTGTCATCGATAATAAACTCTTAAGATGCTGTGATGCAATTTGTTTGGAAAATTTTTTTGGCACTTTTAAAAACACAAATTTCATTTGATTTGATTTCATTTCATATGGTATCACAAATTTCATTTGGCATTCAATCCTTTCCTTTGATACCACAAGTTCAAACTCACAGATCTCATTTGATTTCATTAGGTATCAGATTTCATCTCCTTTGAATTTAAAATCACATATTTCATTTGATATCATAATCATCATTTTTAAACACATCAAAATTATTTTTGATATCATGTTAATCAATTCGAGAGGATCAAAATTACTTTTGATATGTTTTGTATGTTTTGCTCTTGACTTAATCCTTGAAAAACATGTTTTGTTTTGACATAATGATTAGGGAAAATACAATCATTTAGGATCATGAGCCATTATTGCTGTTCCTTGTTAATTCTCGTACATTGTATTGAATAGTCTAGAACAAATCTTTATTAGCGATACATAGGGAGAAATATTAGGTAGAAAGCCCATTCCTAGGAGAACGATAAAAGTATCCCCATCCCTAAGGCTAGCTTGCACCTGTTGGATTTTGATGAAGCCAAAAGGGGGAGAGAGATGAGATGTCTAGAGATGAGATATAAGATGTCTAGCTAGAGATGAGATATAAGATGTCTAGCTAGAGATGAAATATGAGATGTCTAGCGAGAGATGAGACATGAGATGTCTAGAGCTGAGAGATAGATAAGATATCTAAGTTTAATTATAGCTCTGGGAGTGCTCTGGGAGTGATCTAAGTTTAATTATGTTCTCTAGTCATCTATGGGTTTGTCATCATCAAAAAGGGGGAGAATGTTAGAATCTTAAGTTTTGATGGTGACTAAGGTATGATATGGTCTAGTACTTAAGAGAACATAATCAGCACTTAGGAAGGATTAGATGACATGGTTAGAATCCTGAGTTAGATCACTTGAGAATGTAAGATCACTTCCGGATAGATTAGGACTTGCGCATGCGGATGAATGCTTTCATCCCCCAGCGTCAGCAAGTAAATAACTAGGGATTTAACTTAATCCATGAACTTTAGGTGCACAAACCCTAAGACTGAGCTATGGTTCAATCGGAAGCGAAGTTGCTTCCTGTTAGACTTAGACTGGCGCAGAGCGATAGAATAGATATTACTCCAAGCGACAGTGAGTCTACTTCCCCAAGTGAAAGCGCTTCCTGTTAGAATTAGACTGGCGCAGAGCGACAGAATAGATATTACCCCAAGCGTCAGTGAGTCTACTTTCCCAAGTGAAAGCGCTTCCTGTTAGAATTAGACTGGCGCAGAGCAATAGAATAGTTATCACCCCAAGCGTCAGTAAGTCTACTTCGCCGAGTGAAAGCACTTCCTATTAGATTTAGACTGGCGCAGGTTGATAGACTAGATATAACCCCGAGCGTCAGCGGAAATGCAACATCAAGTGAAGTTGCTTCCTGTTGGATCTTGACTGGCGCAGACTGATAGAATAGATTTCACCCTAAGCGTCAGTGAGTTCACTACGTCAAGTAAAAGTGCTTCCGATAGCTTAGTGACTAGCGCTGAGTGTTGGGATGAAATACACTAAGTGAGAGTGAGTTATAGTGAACCAAGATCCTTCATCTAGTAGTTTTACTTCCGGATGTAAAAGTGCTTCCGGATACATCATAGACCAGATCAGAACATAGTCTAAGTAAGACTACTTCCCATAGCAAATTTCCCACAACATGTATAGTTTTTACTATATCTGATTATATATATTGCTATGTTGGACTAACCAGTATGTGCAGAACTTAGTTACACTTGCGGATGCAAATGAGCTTCCGGATGGAAAGACTCTTGGCATTGGATTTCAGAGACTAACCCTTGCAGAGCAAGATTGCCACTTCCGGATGAACGATGATCATCCGTCAGCAAGAGTACAAGAGTGAACGTCACATACTCAGAAGACAGAATGCTTTTAACAGAGCAGAGGTGTCAGGACTACTTTTCAGAGATAAAGCAAGTCAACCCTGCTGAAGCATTTAAGAAGATGTTCCTTCCAACGGTAACAAGAAGATAACAGACACATTCAAACAACATTGTTACCTACCAAGCATGAGGAGTATGAGAACATAATCTGAAGATTCACTCAAGGTGTCAAAGCTCATACTGCCCACAAGAGTCAGAGTCCATAAGAGAGCTTCTGATAGCAAGAGAGGATCCAATAGCAAAGCACTCTTATCACTCATGGACAAGTGCTTGGAAGACAAAGTTCCTATATGTGATAGCAAGCAAAATGTTAGAGTCCACGAGCTTCAGATAGCAAGAGAGCTTCCGATAGTGAGTCTCTTAACATCCTGGACTTATGCTTGAGGAACGAAGTCCTCTCTGACAGCAAGCAAGAGTCGGACCGTACAACGTGTTCAGATGCCAGAACGACTTTTGTCAGATTAGTATTGCCAGAACAGTGTTGACAGAACAGCTTGGTCAGAGCACCTTTTTAGATAAAGCAAAGTCAACCCTGCTGTGCATTAATGAGGACAACGTAAACAAGGCCCCAACGTCTATAATCAAACGATCTTATTGCCTCTCCAACGGCTAGATATTCAGAGACTGGTATAAAAGGGATGTTCTTCATTTCTGAAGAAGGGGGCTTGAAAAAGAGAGAGAGAACAAGGCTATTATCTGAAAAACACTATTCTACATTCCTCTCATCTTCTACTCTCGGACTTTGATATGTAATATTCTTAGAGAGTGATTTATTTGTACTTAAGTGAGTAACATCATCCACTCTTTGAGAGAGTTAGTTTTGAGCTTAAGTGTTTAACAAAATCAGTTCATAGAGTGAACATATTGTAATCTTACATTTTGTAAGGGGGAGCATTTAGAAGGTTTTCTAAATCTCCATAGGTTGCAAGTTAGCCCGTAAAACTTGCGTTTGTAAGGTTGCAAGTGATCCCGTAAAACTTGCGGTAAGGTTTGCAGGTGAACCCGTTGTAAAACCTGTGGGTTGTTAGGTGAACCCGTGCTCGTAAAACCTAAAGTGTAAAGGCTTCTCTTGTGCCCGGTTTAAACAAGAATAGTGGATTGGAAATCTCAGGTGTAGCCTGGGGACTGGATGTAGGTCTGGGTGACCGAACCAGGATAAATTTATGTGTGCATATACTTATACTTGATCATTCTATTTTGCATCACATAGCATACTGACTTGTGCATAGCATTACTTATTATCATCATCACCGAGCACAAGCAGCCTTTCGAAAAGAGCCTAAGTTTTATTCCCTCACCCAATTCACCCCCCCCCTCTTGGGTGACAGCCACGAATTTCACATGTTGCCCAGATTTCCCAGATTTGGAGTGATGCCCAGATTTCCCAGATTTGGATTTCTTTTTGAGTGTTGGGGTTTGATTCATGAGAGCCAGCCATATTGTGTAGTGGTTTAGGGTTTGAATGGAATGAATGGTATGTATGAGATGAAGTGCACAATGTCCAGAAATGAAGAAGAAGATGAAGAACAAGATGATGAACAGGATGAATGTGTGATGAAGATAATGAATAAGTTCAGAGAATTTGGTGGGTAAGAGAGTTGTGTAACATGTGAAAATGAGTGTTGATGCCTATTTATACATGTAGTAACCGATGTGATGCACATAATGACTCTACATTGAAAACATGTGTTGTTTATGGGAAAACGTAAACATTTGAATTGGAACGACGCACCTTTTTGACACGTGGCTTTTCACACTGTCAGAGGAGGCACAACTTCCTGTGGAGGAAGATGGAACGTTTGGTGAAGTGACGTGTCTTCTACCCAGGCACTGGCGCTCCCGATTGCTTAGAGTCATCACCAAGCGGCAGCGAAGTTGCATCCGGAAGAGGATTTGCTTCCAGTTGGACTTACTTAAGATTTAACATTGGGGACCTGCAAAACTAAAGATTGGCACTCCGATGCCTAAGTTAGTATGCTTGCAGGTTTTAATCAATTAAGCACAGGTTTATTTTGAACATTAAACTTCATTTGGGTTTACCATTCCCAAATCTCCTCTAATAAAAGTAAATTGATCTACCCCCAGAGGCTTGGTGAAGATATCTGCAAGCTGATGCTGAGTGGGAACAAATTGCACCTTGACATCCTTCTTCTGAACATGATCTCTGATGAAGTGATGTCTGACGTCAATGTGCTTTGTTCTTGTGTGCTGAACAGGATTCTTGGCAAGGCTGATGGTGCTTGTGTTATCACATAAAATGGGAGCCTCAGGAAACTCCAGGCCAAGATCCCTCAGTTGATTCTTCAGCCACAGCACTTGTGCACAACAGCTTGCAGCAGCAATATACTCTGCCTCTGTGGATGATAAAGACACGCAAGTTTGCTTCTTGCTAGCCCAAGACACCAGACAACCACCAAGGAAGGCACATTGTCCACTGGTGCTCTTTCTATCAGTCTTATAACCTGCATGGTCAGCATCAGAATAAGCCCACAAGAACTCTTGGTTACCTCTAGGATACCAGAGACCAAGTTCTTGTGTTCCCTCAAGGTATCTTAAAATACGTTTAACACAAGTTAGATGTGATGCCTTGGGGTTGGCTTGAAATCTAGCACACATGCCTACACTGAATTGTATATCAGGTCTGCTAACCGTTAAGTACAGCAAGGAACCTATCATTCCCCTGTACTTAGGCAGGCTGACCGAACTTCCCTTTACATCAGCATCGAGTGCGACAGTGGTGCTCATGGGAGTATCATACTCCTTGCACTCATCCATCTTAAACTTCTTGAGGAGCTCACGGCAATATTTAGTTTGGGAGATGAAGATGCCTTCTTTCTTTTACTTGATTTGCAGGCCTAGGAAGAACGTTAGTTCTCCCATCATTGACATCTCAAATTCTCCCTGCATAGTCTTAGAAAACTCTTCACAGAGTTTCTCGTTAGTTTCCCCAAAGATAATATCATCAACATAAATCTGGACAATTAACATGTTTCTATCCTTATGCAAAATAAACAGTGTATTATCTAGTTTGCCTCTTGAGAAACCCTTTCCCAGCAAAAAGCTGCTGAGTCTCTCATACCAAGCTCGAGGAGCTTGTTTCAGGCCATACAATGCTTTCTTTAATCTATACACATGTTTAGGGTGCTTATAGTCTTCAAAGCCAGGAGGTTGTTCAACATAAACCTCTTCTTTAATATAACCATTAAGAAAAGCACTCTTCACATCCATTTGATATAATTTAAAACCTTTCATGGATGCAAAGGCTAGAAGAATCCTTATTGCTTCAAGTCTTGCAACTGGAGCAAAAGTTTCTTCATAGTCTATGTCTTCTTCTTGGTTATACCCTTTGGCTACCAATCTGGCTTTGTTCCTTGTTATTTGACCAGTCTCATCCAGTTTGTTCTTAAAGACCCATTTGGTCCCAACTATGGATTGATGAGACGGCCTTGGGACTAGTTCCCAAACTTGGCTTCTTTCAAACTGATTAAGCTCTTCCTGCATGGCAATAATCCAGTCAGAGTCCTTAAGAGCTTGTTCAACTGAAGTTGGTTCAATTTGTGACAAAAAGGCTCCAAACTCAACTTCATTTTGAACCTGTCTTCTGGTTCTGACACCAGAAGAAACATCACCAAGCACTTAATCAAGAGGATGATCCCTGTGATGTCTCCTAGCTGTTGGCAACTGTACCTCATCAGGCACCGTCTGCACTCTAGGTTCATCACTGGGTTCATCTTCTTCCTTGGGATTGCTTGCTAGTGTTTCTTTTGGTGGTGAAGATGATGGTGGTTTTGAAAAATTTAATATCCCATCATCTTCTGTGGATTGTCCCCATGTAGGATTTTCATCGAATACAACATGCATAAATTCTTCTACAGTTCTAGTTCTCATGTTGTATACTCTATAAGACTTACACCTAAGGGAGTATCCTATAAAAACTCCTATATCAGCCTTTGGATCAAACTTACCCAAATTTACCTTTCCATTGCTATGAACATAGCATTTTGATCCAAAGATTCTGAGGTGACTTATGTTGGGCTTTCTACCTTTGTACAGCTCATAGGAAGTCTTGTCCAAGCCCTTGCGAACATAGGCTCTGTTAGAGATGTAGCAAGCAGTGCTGATAGCGTCCGTCCAGAACACTTGAGAAACCTCTTTCTCATTGACCATGCTCCTGGCCATCTCAGTCAGAACCCTGTTCTTCCTCTCAACCACGCCATTCTGCTGAGGAGTTCTGGGAGCTGAGAAGTTGTGATCAATGTCATTCTGCTCACATAGCTCTGAGAAGTTGTGATTCTCAAATTCTCCTCCATGATCAGTCCTTATGGCTGCTATCTTGAGATCTCTCTCGTTCTGCACTTTCTTAGCCAGGACAACAAAAGCATCAAAAGCAGCTTGCTTGGAGGTAAGAAACATTGTCCAAGTGAACCTAGAATAGTCATCCACCACAACTAGAGCATACAGGTTTCCACCCAAGCTCTTCACTCTTGCTGGCCCAACCAAATCCATGTGGATTAGTTCCAAGGGCCTGCTGGTGGAGACTCTCTTCTTGGTCTTAAACGAGGACTTTGTTTGCTTTCCTCGTTAGCAGGATTCACAAATATAATCATGCTTAACTTTAAAGGATGGAATCCCTATAGCTAGCTGTTTCTTAATAAGCATATCAAGTTGTGTAAAGTTAACATGTGCTAGCCGTTTATGCCAAAGCCAACTATTTTCATCACTAGATATTAAACATTTTTCATCTAGTTGTTGACATAAATTTAGGGTGTATAGGTTTCCATTTCTACTTGCCTTAAGTTTGCATTTTAGATTGGCCTTGTCTAGATTTAGATCATGCTTGTCTATTATCATGCACTCATGTGAATAAAAAATTACCCAGTTTCCTTTGTCAGTGCTCTAGCTTATGCTCAGCAGGTTGTGACAGAGACCATCCACCAGATAGACATCTTTAACAGGTCCAACTTCTCCAACCCCAGTGATCTTTCCGCTTTGATTTCCACCAAAGCTCACTTTGGCTCCATCTTTGATCACCAAGGATTTGAATTTGTCTCGGTCACCAGTCATATGTCTCGAGCATTCGCTATCAATGTACCATTTTCTATTCTTGGATGCTTTGAGACAGACCTGCAAGGATTAGACAAGCTTAGGTACCCAACCTTTATTGGGTCCTCTATCATTAGTTCCCATAGCCCTCGGTTCAGTGTTGATCTTGACCTTGGGCTTGCGATTAATCTGCGCCTCTGGCCTAGTGTGGGCTCTGGGCTGTTGGACTTCCCTTGGGAAGTGTTTCCAAGTTCTGGATCCTTGTCCTCCCTTAGTGTCTTTTCTTGGAGGAGGATCCTTTGTTGTCGTGGTTCCTTTTGGAACCCACTGATAAGAGCTATTAGCTCCATGCTTCCTAGCATTGCAGGTGGACGTGGAGTGTCCCTTCCTGTTACAATAATTGCAGAAGCTGAAAGGTGTGGAGCTGTGATCAGTGGCTTTATGGAAAAATTTTAAGTAAGGCTTCACTTTTGGTTCCACCCACTTTTTCCCTTTGGGCTTGTAGCCTAATCCAGTCTTATCCCTATATGCCCTCTGATTCATTAAAATAATATTTAACATTTCAGACCCATTAGTGAACTTCTGCAGGGCATTTTGCAGTCTATCTTTTTCAACAGAGATCTTGCTGCAGTTAGGGCAGCTCTCTGGTGTTGAGGCATTGGGTTCCTCTTGGGGACCTCCCTTGTCATCTGCTACCGGAAGCTTTTTGGCTTCCGCTAGCTCTTCACTTAGTGAGTCCACCTTGGACTCAAGTGATTCCTTTTTAATTCTCAACACTTTATAAGCCTTACATAAGCGAAAGAATTCTCTATGAACATCATTATAGGCTTCTTGTAGTTCAGGAAGCGTTACCTCATCGCCATAGATGGAATCAAAGTCTGAGGATGCCTCCTCTTCATCTTCTCGAGCAACAAGATTGAGTTCCACTATCCCCAGGTTTTACAAACTGGTTCACCTGGAACCTTTACAACCGCAAGTTTTAGAACGGGATCACTTGCAACCTTACAACCACAAGTTTTACACCAGGTTCACTTGCAACCTTACAGACTCACTCCCCCTTACAACCTGTAAGGGTTCAACCTTTCAAATAAAGGATTTTCTAAACTTAGTTCTCTCTAAGAACAAATGATGTTACACACTTAAGTACAATGAATGCTCTCAATAAATGAAGAGACTTAACTACAAAGAGTACAAGATGAATAAATGACTAGAACTCTCAATGTATTAAGTGCTCTCTTGCTTTTCTGGGCAGCTTTGAATGCTTGAAGAATGCTCTTAGTTTCTCTCTCTAGATTTCTGTGTTTTTCTCCAAGTTGTCTTCATAAATGAAGATGAGCTTCTTTATATAGTGTCTTCAAGTATTCTCTCTTGGTAGGTGACAATGCCGTTTGAATATAGCTGTTATTCCTTTGTTACCGTTGCTCATTAATGCTCCATCAATGCTCAGCAGGGTTGACTTGCTTTATCTCTGAAAAGCAACTCTGACAACTCTGCTCTGCCAAAAAGAAGTCTGACACTGCACTGCTGTACGTTCTGACATTCTGATTGCTACCGGAAGCAACATCACTCAGTGTTGCACTTGAACGTTAGTCTAGCAATATATTAACACATAGTCACATGCAGTGGGAGTTCATTTTGTCTAAGGAAGCTCTCTTACTTCCGGAACCAATTCCACATCCGGAAGTACTCCTACTAGACTTAAGTTATGACTTAGAGTTATATTCACTGACACTCGGTGTTGCCTAATCCAATAGGCAGCGCTAGTCACTTATCATCCGGAAGCATTCCTGCATCCGGTTGTGTCCTAACTTAGTCTTAAAGATTTCATACCTCTAACTTTCCTAGACTGAGTTCTGACTTAAGTGACATACTTACATCCGCTGTGGGATGAGTCATTCATCCGCGAGCGCTAGTCCTAGTCCATCCGGAAGTAAATCCACATCCGGTTGTACTCTTACTTGTGGTTCTATATTAACCTAATTTTTCTAAGTGTTTAACTTGTTCTTTCATATTTTAGTCTTCATCAAAACTTAAGATTCTAACAGAATGGTATGATCAAAACCTTTAGAAAACATTTTATATCCCTAGTCAGTCATGATCTTTGCACTTGAGATTGTTGGATCCTTTAAACAAGTGACCTTGCTCTGATACCAAATGAAATGTGTGGCTGTCACCCAAGAGGGGGGTGAATTGGGTGGCAGAATAAAAGAACTTTCTTTGCTCTTTTAAAACATTACTTCTTGTGCTTGATGAAAATGACGATGAATCATGCTATGCACAAATAAGTATGTGATGGTGTGGTGCTGGAAATATGAAGATCAAAAGCAGAATAAGCACACACAAATTTATCCTGGTTCGGTCACTTCCAGACCTACATCCAGTCCCCAGGCTTCACCTAAGATTTTCAATCCACTAAACTTCTTGTTTACTCCAGGCACAAGAAAGCCTTTACACCTTAGGTTTTACGAACACGGGTTCACCTAACAACCCACAGGTTTTGCAACGGGCTTACCTACAAACCTTTACAATCACAAGTTTTACGGGCTAACTTGCAACCTTGGAGATTTAGAAAACCTCTAAATACTCCCCTTACTTTTGTAATGTTACAACACTGTTCTTCAAGCACCAAACTTTAGAACAGCCTCTCTCAATTAGAGGATTTGATAATATGTTCACTCTATGAACTGATTATGATAAACACTTAAGTACAAATGATTCTCTCAAGAATTCTCTCTAAGAATATTACAACTCTAAGATCAGAGAGTAGAAGATAAGAAGAATGTAGATTACAATATCTCAGACAATAAGCTTGTTGTTCTTCATTTCTACTCTATCAATGCTGAAGATATTTCTTTTATACTAAGCTTTCAAAACACTCAATGGCTTGGGTGGCAATTTGAGATGTGTCCGTTTGAATATAGCCGTTGATCCCTTGTTACCGTTGAGAAGTACATCTTCATTAATGATGAAGACTAAAATATGAAAGAACTGGTTGATCACTTAGGAAGAATTAGATTAAAATTGAATCCTAAGTTAGAACACAACCGGATGCAAAATCACTACCGGAAGCTAGAACAACTAACGCTGATGGTTGTTTTACACATCCCATAGCAATAGTGAATAATACACTAAGTCAGAACCTTGCCTAAGTAGGAATGCTTCCCATAGCGAAATTGCTTCCGATAGCAAATAGAACTCCCACTGCACTTGATTATATATTACTCTTGTTAGACTAACATTTATGTGCAGAACTGAGTTTCGCTTCCGATAGCAAAACTGCTTCCGATAGCAGAGTCACTTGGCACTGAGACTCTTAACTCTAAACAAGGCATCTACTACCGATAGTAAATCTGCTTCCGATAGCAAAGACTCCTGGCACTGGACTCTTAGACTAACACTGGAAGAACAAGGCGCCTACTACCGGTAGCAAAATCACTTCCGATAGCAAGTACAAGAGTCAGAAGGTACAAGTGCTCAAACGTTAGAGTTGCTTTTTGACAGAGCAGAGTTGTCAGAGTTGCTTTTCAGAGATAAAGCAAGTCAACCCTGCTGAGCATTTATGGGGCATTAATTAACCCAACAGTAACAAGGGTTTAACAGACATATTCAAACGGCATTATCCCCATCCAAGCATATGGAACATTAGAGGTTGCTATATAAGGAATTACTTCAACATTTATGAAGGACCAAGAATTGCACCGAACATAATCTACAAAATTCCTTCAAGCATTAAAAGCTCATTCTCTGAATTCCCAGAAAGCAAGAGAGCACTTATTGCATTGAGAGTTTTATTCTTTAGTCATCTTGTACTCTTTGTATTTAAGACTCTTCATTTATTGAGAGCATTTATTGTACTTAAGTGAGTAACATAATTTGTTCATCGAGTGAACTAAGTAGAAAATCCTTTGTTTAAAGGTTGAACCCTTACAAGTAGTAAGGGGGAGCGAGTTAGGTAGTAAAGGTTGCAAGTGAGCCCGTAAAACTTGTGGTTGTAAAGGTTGCAAGTGAGCCCGTAAAACTTGTTGTAAAGGTTGCAGGTGAACCCGTTGTAAAACCTGTGGATTAGTGGAACTCAATCAAGGGATTGAGAACTGGACGTAGGTCACGTGTTAAGACCGAACCAGTATAAATTGTTGTGCAATTTAATTTTCTGTTTTATTTTGTAGCACAATTCACCCCCCCTCTTGTGCATCCTCACTTTCATTTGGTATCAGAGCGGGTGTTCCTGACTTGATTCCACCGAATCTAGAAAGAAAAGATCCCGTGATGGATGCTGATCAGAATACCCTTCCTGATGTCTCGATGCCTCCAAACAAACCTCCTGGTTTCGATGGGTACAACTATCCATTCTGGAGATTCAGAATGGAGAACTATATTAAGGCCAATGGCCTTCGTATCTGGGATGTTATAGAGCATGGGGACAATGTTCCATTGGATGAAGAAGGCTTTGCGAAGCCTCGGTCCAGATTCACTAATGATGACTACTTCAAGGTAGAACTGAATCATAAGGCCATCAACTTCATTCAGTGTGCGTTAAGTCAGAAGGAGTACTTCAGAATAAGCCACCACAAAACCGCAAAGGAGATGTGGGAGGCTCTTGAGACAGCTCATGCGGGGACCTCAGAAGTCAAGGATAGAAGGGTGGAAATGCTAGTGGAAGAATTCCACAAATTCACGATGCTTCCTGATGAGCCGATGATTAGACTGAATTTTATGTCTTTAAGCACATGTTTATTGGAATTAATTGGAGAATATTAGCCTTATTACTTGCATTTTAAGAAACCAAGGGTATTTTGGTCATTTTGACTATTTGGTGACATTTTGTTGTAGGGGGGTCCCACGTGGACCCACACACCCTTGGTGGAGCTTATGTGGCAAGGAGGAGGCTAGTTGGCAAGGAAAAGGACATAAAGCAAAGTTTACCATTTTTGGTAAAAGGAAGGAAAAGGCAATTGTGAAGCATCTTTCCAAAAGGAGTAAATTTGGCTCCAAGTTCAAATTTGAATGAAGAGCTTCATTAAGGGCAAAAGAGTAAGCACAATCAATTGGAGAAAAATGAGGGACCTTTGGAAATGCATCTAGCCTACATCAAGTCCACATTCATAACATTTGCCACCTACATTTCCCAAAATACCCCTCCTCTCACATTTCACTTCCATTTCACTTCCTTCACATTACCTTCACTTCCATTTCGGTCAAACACTTCCATACCCATAAAAATATCTTTTTGACAACTTACTAACCTCACTTGACACATCATCAACTCCTAATCCTTATCATTAACCCAAAAACTCACTTCATTTAATCCCTAACCAACTTCATTTGTCACATATCCTAATTTCCATTTTCTCTCTTCATACCCATTTTTCTCTCAACTCCTCTCACCTTCTCCTTCACCAAACTCACGGCCAAACCTCCATTCTCCATGGATTCTTCACGAAATCATCATCTCCTTCACTCCTCCATGTGTGGCTAAGGCTCTTCATCCTCTCCCTTCAAGGAAAATGTGCTTGTAGATGAGAAATCAAAGTGGCTTCATGTATTTGTATGTTGAAACTTGTAGGTTACAAGTTAGATCTATCCTATGTCTTTATGATTTCCTAGATTTAGGTTTCACTAGACTTGAATACTTGATTCTTTAAGTGTTCTCTTCATCTTAGCTTGTAATCTCTCTTTGTGTTTCTCACACATGAAAACCTAAGCATATTTGTGTGTAAGTTCATAAGACATATATGTGTGATTAACTTGTGTATGATTCTTGTGAAGTGAATGAATTTCTTAGGTTCTATGATTTAGACCTAATGTTGCTAAGGTATGTGTGAGAGATGGAAAGAGCATCTAACTTGATTATTCTAGTTAAATTCTCTTAGGTTTCTTCTAGATCTAAGAGATCTTGAGAATTTAACTAGGATAGATCAAGAATTTGCAAATGCATGAAGTCTCATTTATCATTAAGCACATGAGTACTATGGAGGGAGAGGTGCTTCTTCTTGATAATTCTTCACTTTAATTCGGTTTAGTTGTTCTTCTTGTTAGGTTTAATTTGTAGTTGTTAGTCAAAATCATTCTCAAACCATAGTTAATTTGCATGACATTCAACCTTGGAATTAGCTAGATAAAAAAACCTAAGTTGTGGAAAAGACCTAATACTCACCACTATTAACTTAGTGGATTTGAGTTTAGAATTTTGATTGACCTAAAAGGCGACTAATAGGTTAAATCAAATTCACGATGCTTCCTGATGAGCCGATCAGAGATCTGGAGCTCAGATTCACTCACCTTATAAACAACCTTGCCTCATTGGGAAAAACCATCACATAGAGGGAGCAGGTAAATAAAATCCTGAAAGTATTGAAAGGTGATTGGCTTACAAAAGTTACTGTTTTGCAGGAAGTACAGGGAGAATCAACCAGATCTATCACCGCACTATTTGGTTCCCTGGCTGAATATGAACCAACCCTGGTGGCGCAAAGAACTCCCCAAGCAGCCACAAAAGCTAAGAACCTTGCACTAGTTGCTCCCAGCAAAGAAAAGGATGATGATGATGAGGATGATATTGATGAGGAAGAAATGGCCATGATGGTTAAAAGATTCAAGAAGTTCTTTAAGAAGAAAGGAGGATTCCAGAGAGGAGAACCAAGTTACAAGAAAGAAAAGGCCCCTGTCTGTTTCGAGTGTAAAAAGCCGGGTCATTTCAAGGCTGAGTGCCCAAGCCTCCAAAGATTCAAAGGAAAGGACAAGAGGAAAGCCTTCATGTCCTCTATCTGGGTCAACAGCTCCGACGAAGAAGCTAGCGATGAGGAAGAGGTTGCAAATCTCTGTCTTGTTGCTAGAGAAGACGGAGAAGAAGAGACTTTCTCAGATTTTGAATCCGTCCATGGTGACGAGGTAAGCATCGCTGACCTTCAAGAAGCTTACAATGACATCCATAGAGAGTTATATCGAATGACCAAGGCATTTAAGGCTTTAAAAAGAAAAAACCAATCACTTGAGGTGACTGTAAAATCACTAAGTAACGAGCTTGCGGAAGCCAAGAAACTTCCGAAAGCAGACACCAAGGGAAATCCCCAAGTGGAACCCAACATCTCAACCTCAGAGAGCTGCATCAACTGAAGCAAAATCTCTGTTGAAAGAGATAGGCTGTACAATGCCCTGCAAAAGTTCACCAATGGTTCTGAAATGCTAAATGTTATTTTAATGAACCAAAGGGCATATAGAGATAAAACAGGATTAGGCTATAGGCATAAAGAGAAAAGGTGGATGGAACCTAAAGTGAAACCTTACTTGAAATTCTTTCACAAAGCTACTAGTTAAATGTCTTCACCCTTCAGCTTCTGCAATTATTGCAACAGGAAGGGACACTCCACGTCCACCTGTAACGCCAAGAAGCATGGTGCCGATAGTACTCACAAGTGGGTTCCAAAAGGAACTAATCTGCCTAAGACCTTTCCAAGGCAAAAGGCTAAGGGAGTACATAAACCTAGAGTCAACCTTAGACCTAGGACAAGGAAATAGGGACATGACAGGAGATAGGGACAAGTTCAAATCACTAGTGATCAAAGATGGAGCCAAAGTGAACTTTGGAGGGAATCAAAGTGGAAAGATCACTGGAGTTGGTGAAGTTGATCCCATCCAAGATGTCTACCTGGTAGATGGTCTCTGTCATAACCTGCTAAGTGTGAGTCAAAGCACACCGACAAGGGAAACTGGGTAATCTTTGACTCTCATGAATGCCTTATAGTTGACAAGCATGATCTCGACATAGATAAGACTAATCTGAAATGCAAACTTAAGGCTAGTAGAAATGGAAACCTATATACCCTAGATTTATGATAACAATTAACTGAAAAATGCTTAATCACTAGCGATGAAAATAGTTGGCTATGGCATAAACGGCTAGCACATGTAAATTTTGCGCAGCTTGATATGGTCATTAAGAAGGAGCTAGCAATAGGGATTCCATCCTTTAAAGTAAAGCATGATTTTATCTGTGAATCTTGCCAGAGCGGTAATCAAACAAAGTCCTCGTTCAAAACCAAGAAGAGAGTCTCCACTAGAAGGCCCTTGGAGCTAATCCACATGGACTTAGTTGGGCCAGCGAGAGTGAAGAGCTTGGGTGGAAACCTTTATGCTCTAGTGGTAGTGGATGACTATTCAAGGTTTACCTGGACTATGTTTCTTCCCTCTAAGCATGATGCTTTTGATGCTTTTCTTGTCCTTGCTAAGAAAGTACAGAATGAGAGAAATCTCAAGATAGTTGCAATAAGAACAGACCATGGTGGAGAATTTGAGAATCACGACTTCTCAGAGCTGTGTGAAGATAATGGGATTCATCACAACTTCTCAGCTCCCAGGACTCCACAACAAAATGGTGTGGTTGAGAGGAAGAACAGGGTTCTGACTGAGATGGCCAGAAGCATGCTTAATGAGAAGGAAGTCTCTCAAGTGTTCTGGGCTGACGCTATGAGCACTGCCTGTTACATCTCCAATAGAGCCTACGTTCGCAAGGGCCTTGACAAAACACCATACGAACTATACAAGGGAAGAAAGCCCAACATCAGCAACCTGAGAATCTTCGGATCAAAATGCTATATCCACAACAACGGAAAGGTAAACTTGGGTAAGTTTGATCCTAAAGCAGATGTAGGAATCTTTATAGGATACTCTCTTAGAAGCAAAGCATACAGAGTATACAACATAAGAACTAGAACAGTTGAAGAATCCATGCATGTTGTATTTGATGAAAACCCCTCATGGGAAGAATCCACAGGGGATGATGGAATTTTAAATTTTTCAAAACCACCATCACCTTCACCACCCAAAGAAACATCAGCGAGTGATCCTAAAGTGGAGGATGACCCCATTGATGAACCTAGAATGCAGACGGTGCCTGATGAGGTACAGTTGCCAATCGGTAGAAGACATCACAGGGATCATCCACTAGACCAAGTACTTGGTGATGTTTCTTCTGGTGTTAGAACTAGAAGGCAGGTTCAAAATGAAGTTGAGTATGGAGCCTTTCTGTCCCAAATCGAACCAACTTCAGTTGAACAGGCCCTAGAAGACTGTGACTGGATCATTGCCATGCAGGAAGAGCTAAATCAATTTGAGAGAAGTCAAGTCTGAGAACTAGTACCTAGACCGTCTCACCAATCTATAGTTGGGACCAAATGGGTCTTTAAAAACAAACTGGATGAGACCAGACTTATCACTAGAAACAAAGCCAGACTAGTAGCAAAAGGCTATAACCAAGAAGAAGACATAGACTATGAAGAAACCTTTGCTCCAGTCGCAAGACTTGAGGCCATAAGGATTCTTCTAGCCTTTGCATCCATGAAAGGTTTTAAATTATATCAAATGGATGTCAAGAGTGCTTTTCTTAATGGCTATATTAAGGAAGAGGTGTATGTTGAACAACCTCCTGGCTTTGAGGACCCTAGACATCCAAAACATGTGTATAAATTGAAGAAAGCATTATACGGCCTGAAACAAGCTCCACGAGCTTGGTATGAGAGACTTAGCAATTTCTTGCTAGGAAAAGGTTTCTCTAGGGGCAAACTGGATAATACACTGTTTATTCTACATAGGGATAGGAATATGTTAGTTATTCAGATATATGTTGATGATATCATATTTGGCGCAACTGACGAGAAACTCTGTGAGGAGTTCTCAAAAACAATGCAGGGAGAATTTGAAATGTCAATGATGGGAGAACTAACCTTCTTCCTAGGCCTGCAGATCAAACAAAGGAAAGATGACATTTTCATCTCCCAAACCAAGTACTGCAGAGAACTTCTCAAAAAGTTTGGGATGGATGAATGCAAGGAGTATGATACTCCCATGAGCACCACTGCCGCTCTCGATGCAGACGTTAAGGGAAGTTCAGTTAGTCAGACGATGTATAGGGGCATGATAGGCTCCCTATTATATTTAACGGCTAGCAGACCTGATATTCAATTTAGTGTTGGCATGTGTGCTAGATTTCAAGCCAATCCCAAGGAATCTCACCTAACATGTGTTAAGCGAATTTTGAGATACCTTGAGGGAACTCAAGAGCTTGGTCTCTGGTATCCCAGAGGTAACCAAGAATTCTTGTGGGCTTACTCTGACGCTGACCATGCAGGTTACAAATGAAAGAGGATGCATAAGAGGGGGGGATGAATTGTGCTACCAAAATAAAACAGATAATTAAAAACACACAAGACTTTTATACTGGTTCGGTCCAACTTTTGACCTACGTCCAGTTCTCAATCACCCAGATTGAGTTCCACTAACCCCAGGTTTTACAACGGGTTCACCTGAAACCTTTACAACTGCAAGTTTTACAACGGGATCACTTGCAACCTTACAACCGCAAGTTTTACAACGGGATCACTTGCAACCTTACAGACTCGCTCCCCCTTACTACTTGTAAGGGTTCAACCTTTTAAACAAAGGATTTTCTAACTTAGTTCTCTCGAAGAACAAATGATGTTACTCACTTAAGTACAATGATTGCTCACAATAAATGAGGAGACTTAACTACAAAGAGTACAAGATGGATAATAAATAAAACTCTCAATGTATTAAGTGCTCTCTTGCTTTTCTGGGTAGTATGAGCTTTGAATGCTTGAATGATTTTGCAGAATATGTTTGATGAAGTTCTTGGGTTTTGGCAACCTTCATAAATGATTCAGTGATTCCTTATATAGCATCTCTCATACTTCTCTTGCTTGGTAGGTAGGAAGGACGTTTGAATATGTCCGTTATTCCCTTGTTACCGTTGAACCAATTAATGCTCCATTAATGCTCAGCAGGGTTTACTTAGTGTGCTGCACTTTGAACGTTAGTCTAGCAATATAAATACATAATCACATGCAGTGGGAGTTCACTTAGTCTAAGGAAGCTTTCTTTCATCCGGAAGCAATTCCACATCCGGAAGCACTTCCACTGGACGATGGGTTATGTTCACATTTTGCTCACTGACGCTCAGTGTTATCCATTCCAACAGCCAGCGCTAGTCACTAAGCAATCGGAAGCAAGTCTACTGGACGTTGGGTTATGTTCACTGGTGCTCAGTGTTATCTATGCCAACACCCAGCGCTAGTCACTAATCAATCGGAAGCAACTCTACATCCGGTTGCATCTTAACTTAGTCTCAAGGAATTTTACTCATTTGATGTTGTTAGACTGAGTTATTACTTAGTGATGTACTTGCTGTCGCTGGGGCTGAGACGTTCATCCGAGAGCGCTAGTCCTAGTCTATCCAGAAGTAAATCCACATCCGGTTGCACTCTTACTTGGGGTTCTATATTAACCTAATATTCTCTAAGTGTTTGCCTAGTTCTTTCATATTTTAGTCTTCATCAAAACTTAAGATTCTAACATTCTCCCCCTTTTTGATGATGACAAACTAAGTCTTATCGATTAAGATCATATGAAAGAATTAAAAATAACAATTAGATCAAGCACAAATAACTTAGATAATTATCATTGATAAACAAAAGATTACAAGTTAGTGTTACAACAGCAGATAAAATTTGTTAGAATCTTAAGTTTTGATGAAGACTAAAATATGAAAGAATAGGTCTAGTACTTAGAAAGCAATAGAATAACACAGGATCCCAAGTAAGAGTGCAACCGGATGTGGACTTACTTCCGGATAGACTAGGACTTGGGCTCGCGGATGAATGTTTCATCCCCCAGCGGCAGCAAGTAATTCACTAGAGATTTAACTTAGTCCAT
This sequence comes from Mimosa pudica, assembly GCA_029929735.1. Taxonomy (NCBI): domain Eukaryota; kingdom Viridiplantae; phylum Streptophyta; class Magnoliopsida; order Fabales; family Fabaceae; genus Mimosa; species Mimosa pudica. Next base: position 622,137 of record JAKELP010000039.1, on the reverse strand, counting down.
GAACGCTAGATATACAAAACCTAAGACTAAGCTATGATTCAACCGGAAGTGAAGTTGCTTCTTGTTAAACTTAGACTGACGCAGACTGATAAGATAGATATCACCCCAAGCGTCAGTAAGTTCACCTCGTCAAGTAAAAATGCTTCCTGTTAGACTTAGATTGGCACAGACTGATAAAATAGAATACCCCAAGCGTCAGTGAAAAAGCCACGTCAAGTGAAATAGCTTCCTGATAGATTTTGACTGGCGCAGACTGATAGAATAGATATAACCCTAAACGTCAGTGAGTTTACCTCGTCAAGTGAAAGTGCTTCCGATAGCTTAGTGACTAGCGCTGACTGTTGGATTGAATAGACACTGAGCGAGAGTGAGTAATAGTGAACAAAATCCTTCATCCAGTGGAATCACTTCCGGATGTAGAAGTGCTTCCTGATGCAAGGAAGACCTCTTAGACTAAGAACACTCCCACTGCATGTGACTATATGTTAGACTAACACTCAGTGCAGCACACTCAGTAGAATTGCTTCCGGATGAGAATCTGCTTCCGCAAGCAATCAGAATGTCAGAAGTTGCAGTGTCAGAATGCTTTTGTCAGAGCAGAGGTGTCAGGACTACTTTTCAGAGATAAAGCAAGTCAACCCTGCTATGCATTGATGAAGCATTTATTGAGCAAACGGTAACATGGGTTAAACGGCCATATTCAAACGGCTCTCCCAACTACCAAGAGACAGATTGCTTGAAGACTATATAAAGAGACTCAAACCTCATTTATGAGGTAAACAATTATCTTTGAATATTCTTGAGAGAAGTTAGTGCGAGAAACTAAGAACATCTTCAAGCATTCAAAGCTGCCCAGAAAAAGCGAAGAGCATTTAACACTTTGAGTGATCTTTTCATCTACTTATTCTGTACTCATTGTAGTTAAGTCTCTTTCTGTTATAAGAGCATTTATTGTACTTAAGTGTGTAACACCATCCGTTCTTTGAGAGAACTTAGTCAGAAAAATCCTTTAAGTGTAAAGGTTAACCCCTTGCTTGGTGTGAGGGGGAGCTAGTTAGAAAGGTTACAAGTGAGCCTGTGTAAAACTTGTTGTAAGGTTGCAAGTGATCCCGTGCAAAACTTGCGGTTGTAAGGTTTCAGGTGAACCCGATTTAAAACCTGAGATATAGTGGAACTCTCGGCCTGGGTGGTTGAGGACTGGACGTAGGTCAGGTAGACCGAACCAGTATAACTCTTGTGTCGTTTAATTTGAGCATTTATTTTTGAAGCACAATTCACCCCCCCCCTCTTGTGCATCCATTACGTTCATTTGGTATCAGAGCTGGTCTTTCTCACTCGATTCCAACGAATCCAGAAAGCAAAGATCCAGTAATGGATACTGATTACTCCCTGCCAGATGTCTCTATTCAACCCAACAAGCCTCCAGGCTTTGATGGGTATAACTATCCATTCTGGAAGTTTCGAATGGAGACCTATATCAAATCCAGCGACATCAGACTCTGGGACGTAATCGAACGTGGGGATCACACACCACTGGATGAGGATGGTTTTGCCAAGCAGCGATCTAGGTACACAAATGAGGACTATGCTCTAGTCCAACTAAACTACCGGGCCATGCACTACATCCAGTGTGCTCTCAGCCCTAAAGAGTTTCACAGGATCAGCCACCACAAAAATGCTAAAGATATGTGGGAGGCTCTTGAGGCTGCTCACTCTGGAACCAAGGGAGTAAAAGCGAGACGTGTTGAAATGCTGGTGGAAGAATTTCACAAATTCGCCATGCTGAGTCCCACCGAGCCTATCAGAGAGCTGGAGCTCAGGTTCACCCATCTCATCAACAATTTGGCCTCGCTGGGTAAGGATATCCCTGAAAGAGAGCAAGTGAGCAAGATTCTAAAGATCTTGAAGGGTGACTGGATCACCAAAGTGACTATTTTGTAAGAAGTGCAAGGAGAATCAACCAGCTCCATCACCGCACTATTTGGCTCTCTTGCTGAATATGAACCTACCTTGCTGGCTATGAGAGCTCCTCAACCCTCATCCAAGAACAAGAACCTTGCTCTCGTTGCTCCCAGCAAGGAGATCAATGACAATGATGAGGATGATGAGGAGGAGATGGACGATGAGGAGATGGCTATGATGGTGAGGAAATTTAGGAAATTCTTCAGAAAGAAAGGAGGCTATCAGAGAAGTGATTCCAGCCAGAAGAAGGGATACAAGAAAGAAAAGGTCCCTGTGTGTTTTGAATGCAATAAACCTGGTCACTTCAAGGCTGAGTGTCCCAGCCTGCAGAGGTCAAAAGGCAAGGACAAAAGAAAGGCTCTTGTTTCCTCCATTTGGGTAAATAGCTCAGATGAGGAAGCAAGTGATGAAGAAGAAGTTGCCAACCTCTGCCTGGTAGCTAGAGAAGAGGATGAAGAAGCATCTTCAGATCTTGACCTCACCAACGAAGATCATGAGGTAACTCTTCCTGAACTACAAGAGGCTTACAATGAGGTTCATGAAGAATTCTCTAGACTATGTAAAGCCTATAAGGTGTTGAAAACCAAAAAGGAATCACTTGAGTCCAAGGTGGACTCACTAAGTGAGGAACTAGCGGAAGCTAGAAGACTTCCGGTAGTGGATGGCCAGGGTTCTCCCCAAGTAGAACCTAACGCCCCAACACCTGAGAGCTGCCCTAATTGCAGCAAAATCTCAGAGGAAAATAACAAGCTGCAAAATGCCCTGCAGAAGTTTACCAATGGTTCAGAAATGCTAAATATACTCTTAATGAACCAAAGGGCATATAGGGATAGAACTGGATTAGGATATACTCCTAGAGGGAAGAAGTGGGTGGAACCAAAAGTAAAGCCCTACTTAAAGTTCTTCCATAAAGCCACTAGTCATAGCTCCTCACCCTTCAGCTTCTGTAACTATTGCAACAGGAAGGGACACTCCACGTCCACCTGTAATGCTAAGAAGCATGGAGCAAGTAGCTCCTACAAATGGGTCCCTAAAGGAACCAAGGCAACAAAGGATCCTCCATCTGCTAAGGAAACTAAGAGAGGACAAGGATCCCGACCTTGGAATCATTCCAAAGGGAAAACCCAAGAGTCCAGAGCCAACTCTAAGCCAGAGGCTCTAAATATTCACAAGCCCAAGGTCAAGAAGGATGACTCTAGACCAAGGGCATTGAAAACTAATGATCGAGGACCCAAGAAAGATTGGGTACCTAAGTTTACTTGATTTTTCCAGGTGTGTCTTAAAGCATCCAAGAACAAGAAATGGTATATTGACAGCGGATGCTCGAGACATATGACTGGAGACAGAGACAAGTTCAAATCTCTGGTGATCAAAGATGGAGCCACAGTGACCTTTGGAGGAAATCAAAGTGGTAAGATCACTGGAGTTGGAGAAGTTGGACCAGTCAAAGATGTCTATCTAGTGGACGGTCTCTGTCACAACCTGCTGAGCGTGAGCCAGAGCACGGACAGAGGAAACTGGGTAATATTTGATTCAAATGAGTGCTTAATAGTTGATAAGCAGGATCTGAATATAGATAAGGCCAACTTAAAATGCAAGATTAAGGCAAATAGAAATGGGAATCTATATACTTTAGACTTATGCCAACAACTAGAAGAAAAATGTTTAATATCTAGTGATGAGAATAGTTGGCTTTGGCATAAGAGACTAGCTCATGTTAATTTTACTCAACTCGACATGCTTATTAAAAAGGAGCTAGCTATAGGTATTCCATCATTTAAAGTAAAGCATGATTTTATCTGTGAATCCTGCCAAAGAGGAAAGCAAACAAAGTCCTCATTCAAAACCAAGAAGAAAGTCTCCACCAGCAGGCCCTTGGAACTAATCCACATGGATTTGGTTGGGCCAGCAAGAGTGAAGAGCTTGGGTGGAAACCTATATGCTCTAGTAGTGGTGGATGACTATTCAAGGTTCACATGGACTATGTTTCTTGCCTCTAAGCAAGATACTTTTGATGCTTTTGTTGTCCTGGCTAAGAAAGTGCAGAATGAGAGAGAGCTCAAAATCACAGCCATAAGGACAGACCATGGAGGAGAGTTTGAGAACCATAGCTTTTCAGAGCTATGTGAGCAAAACGGCATTGAACATAACTTCTCAGCTCCAAGGACTCCTCAACAAAATGGAGTAGTCGAAAGGAAGAATAGGGTTCTGACGGAGATGGCTAGAAGCATGCTCAACGAGAAAGAGGTTTCTCAAGTGTTCTGGGCGGACGCTATGAGCACTGCTTGCTATATCTCCAACAGAGCCTATGTTCGCAAGGGCTTGGATAAGACTCCATACGAGTTATACAAAGGAAGAAAGCCCAACATCAGCCACCTCAGAATATTTGGATCAAAATGCTACGTGCATAATAATGGAAAGGTAAATTTGGGTAAGTTTGATCCAAAGGCTGATATAGGTATATTCATAGGATATTCCCTTAGGAGTAAAGCATATAGGATATACAACATGAGAACTAAAACTGTAGAAGAATCCATGCATGTTGTATTTGATGAAACTCCTACATGGGGACAATCCACGGAAGATGATGAAGCACCAAATCTTCCAAAACTACCATCATCTTCCTCACCACCAAAAGAAACACCAACAAGCAATCCCAAAGAAGAAGGTGAACCCAGTGATGAACCTGGAGTGCAACACATGCCTGAGGAGGCACAGTTGCCAATAGCTAGGAGACATCACAGGGATCATCCTCTCGATCAAGTGCTTGGTGATGTTTCTTCTGGTGTCAGAACTAGAAGACAAGTTCAAAATGAAGTTGAGTTTGGAGCATTCCTATCTCAAATCGAACCAACTTCAGTTGAACAAGCTCTTGAGGACTGCGACTGGATTATTGCCATGCAGGAAGAGCTAAATCAATTTGAGAGAAGTCAAGTGTGGAAACTAGTCCCAAGGCCGTCTCATCAATCCATAGTGGGGACCAAGTGGGTCTTTAAAAACAAACTGGATGAGACAGGTCAAATCACCAGAAACAAAGCCAGACTAGTAGCCAAAGGATACAACCAAGAAGAAGGCATTGACTATGAAGAAACTTTTGCTCCAGTCGCTAGACTTGAAGCAATAAGGATTCTTCTAGCCTTTGCATCCATGAAAGGCTTTAGATTATATCAAATGGATGTAAAGAGTGCATTTCTTAATGGTTATATTAAAGAAGAGGTATATGTAGAACAACCTCCTGGCTTTGAGGACCATAAGCACCCCAAACATGTGTATAGATTAAAGAAAGCTTTATATGGCCTAAAACAAGCTCCTCGAGCTTGGTATGAGAGACTCAGCAGCTTTTTGCTGGGCAAGGGTTTCTCAAGAGGCAAATTAGATAATACACTGTTTATCCTCCACAAAGATAGAGATATGTTAATTGTCCAAATTTATGTTGATGATATTATATTTGGGGCAACTAACGAGAAGCTTTGTGAAGATTTCTCTAAGATTATGCAGGGTGAATTTGAGATGTCAATGATGGGAGAACTAACATTCTTCCTAGGCCTGCAAATCAAACAGAAGAAGAATGGAATCTTCATCTCCCAAACTAAGTACTGCAGAGAACTACTCAAAAAGTTTGGGATGGATGAATGCAAGGAGTATGACACTCCTATGAGCACCACTGCCGCACTCGACGCTGACGCAAAGGGTAAATCTGTCAGCCTGCCCATGTATAGGGGAATGATAGGTTCCCTCTTATACTTAACAGCGAGTAGGCCTGACATTCAATTTAGTGTAGGCATGTGTGCTAGGTTTCAAGCCAACCCCAAGGAGTCACACTTAACATGCGTTAAACGTATTTTGAGATACCTTGAGGGAACACAAGAACTTGGTCTTTGGTATCCCAGAGGTAACCAAGAGTTCTTGTGGGCTTACTCTGATTCTGACCATGCAGGTTATAAGACTGATAGAAAGAGCACCAGTGGACAATGCGCCTTCCTTGGTGGTTGTCTGGTGACTTGGGCTAGCAAAAAGCAAACCTGTGTGTCTTTGTCATCCACTGAGGCAGAATACATTGCTGCAGCAAGTTGTTGTGCTCAAGTGCTGTGGCTGAAGAACCAGTTGAGAGATCTTGGCTTGGAGTTCCCTGAGGCACCTATTCTCTGTGACAACACAAGCACTATCAGCCTCGCCAAGAATCCAGTTCAGCACACTAGGACAAAGCACATTGACGTCAGACATCACTTCATCAGAGACCATGTTCAAAAGAAGGATGTCAAGGTGCAGTTTGTCCCCACACAACAACAGCTTGCTGACATCTTCACCAAGCCTCTGGGGTTTGACCAATTTACTTTCATTAGAGGTGATTTGGGAATGGTAAACCCAAATGAAGTGTAAATTCTATTCATTATACTTGATTGTTTATCACTTACAGCAATACTAACTTAGGCATCGGAGTGCCAATATATGTTTTTGCAGGTACTCAATGTTAAATCTTAAGCAAGTGCAACCGGAAGCAAAACCACTTCCGGATGATCACTCACTGACACTGGATGATCAAGCCAAGAGAACGCCAGCACTAGTCAAGAGACACGTCACTTCAGAAAACTCTTCAACTTCCCAAAAGAGACGTTATGTCTTCTCTGGTAATGTGAAGTAACACGTGTCATCAGGTGTGTCGTTCCAACTTGAGTTGTTTACGCTACCCAATGTGTGAAAATGTGAAAAAGCATGACCATTTTACCCTTAGTAACTGTACCTATAAATAGGACATCATTTTTCACTTTCACTTTTCACTTATACTTACAAATTCTCTGCATACAAAATTCTTCATCTTCTTCTATGTTCTTCATTTTCTTCGCATTTTACCACAAACCCGCACAAAAATGGCCGGATCCCATGAAACAAACCCAGTTTCAAGGAAACCTTCCTCATCTAAGAAACACAAGTCAAAATCTGGGAAATCAAGCCATAAACATTCTGGAAAATCTGGGCATCGTGAAGAACATCGCAATGAACATCAAGAACACCATGAAGTTTCTGGGCAGAATACACCGGGGCAGGATAAAAATATTCAAGGTCAGCCTGAAACTTCTGGTAGAGTGGCAGAACAGTTAGTGGTTTCTAAGCAAGAGAAGCTTGATATGAAGAGGAAGTCCATCCCTAAGGAAGAGGCTGCGGCGATCAAATATGCCGGAAATGCATGGTACAAGTACCAGCTTCTGTTAGGGCCTTTGAAGAAGAGCTTCCTTTTAGGCTGCCTGAGTCCTTGGTAAGTCCTCCCCATGCTAAGTATGACGCTGGGAACGAATCCAGCAGCTTGAGGACAGAATGTGCCAAGTCGAGAATCATCTTACCAAGATCTCACCCTCAGCCACCACCTCAAAATGACCACCAATCCCAACCCTCACCTTCTCATAACCAACAAACCCAAAAACTCACCACAACGAACCCACCCCTCACTCCAATCCTTTCAACCCCAACTCTAGACCAAACTCCATCCCTGGCCCTCACCCTCTTTGATGATGCCAAAAGGGGGAGAGATGTGATGTCCACTCTGCACATGTCAATGAACACAAGGATGTCCTCAGCCAGCCCTGGAAATTGAAGACTTGACTCTTGAGGAATCCATTGAGTCTGCGAGACTCAGAAGAGAGAGGGATGAAGAAGAGCTTCAGCGGATAATTGACCAGAATGTTCATGAGGTCGAGCTAGCCAAACTACAAAAGGAAAAGGAAGAGAGACAAGAGGAGAGGGAGAGGAAAAAGAAACAAAAACCCTGAACCCCCAATCCAAACATTTTTTTTGAAATTTTTCCTTCTTCATGCATACTTTCATACTTACCTAGTATATGATCTTTACGTGTATATGTTATTTAATAGTATGCTCTGACTTGTAACTTATGTTTATCAATAATATTTGTCTCAGTTACTTGTTCTTATCTATTGCTTCTGTTTTCCTGTTAAACCCTTTCATATGGACTTAATCGATAAATAATACTGAGTTTGTCATCATCAAAAAGGGGGAGAATGTTAGAATCTTAAGTTTTGATGAAGACTAAAATATGAAAGAATAGGTCTAGTACTTAGAAAGCAATAGAATAACACAGGATCCCAAGTAAGAGTGCAACCGGATGTGGACTTACTTCCGGATAGACTAGGACTTGGGCTCGCGGATGAATGTTTCATCCCCCAGCGGCAGCAAGTAATTCACTAGAGATTTAACTTAGTCCATGAACGCTAGATATACAAAACCTAAGACTAAGCTATGATTCAACCGGAAGTGAAGTTGCTTCTTGTTAAACTTAGACTGACGCAGACTGATAAGATAGATATCACCCCAAGCGTCAGTAAGTTCACCTCGTCAAGTAAAAATGCTTCCTGTTAGACTTAGATTGGCACAGACTGATAAAATAGAATACCCCAAGCGTCAGTGAAAAAGCCACGTCAAGTGAAATAGCTTCCTGATAGATTTTGACTGGCGCAGACTGATAGAATAGATATAACCCTAAACGTCAGTGAGTTTACCTCGTCAAGTGAAAGTGCTTCCGATAGCTTAGTGACTAGCGCTGACTGTTGGATTGAATAGACACTGAGCGAGAGTGAGTAATAGTGAACAAAATCCTTCATCCAGTGGAATCACTTCCGGATGTAGAAGTGCTTCCTGATGCAAGGAAGACCTCTTAGACTAAGAACACTCCCACTGCATGTGACTATATGTTAGACTAACACTCAGTGCAGCACACTCAGTAGAATTGCTTCCGGATGAGAATCTGCTTCCGCAAGCAATCAGAATGTCAGAAGTTGCAGTGTCAGAATGCTTTTGTCAGAGCAGAGGTGTCAGGACTACTTTTCAGAGATAAAGCAAGTCAACCCTGCTATGCATTGATGAAGCATTTATTGAGCAAACGGTAACATGGGTTAAACGGCCATATTCAAACGGCTCTCCCAACTACCAAGAGACAGATTGCTTGAAGACTATATAAAGAGACTCAAACCTCATTTATGAGGTAAACAATTATCTTTGAATATTCTTGAGAGAAGTTAGAGCGAGAAACTAAGAACATCTTCAAGCATTCAAAGCTGCCCAGAAAAAGCGAAGAGCATTTAACACTTTGAGTGATCTTTTCATCTACTTATTCTGTACTCATTGTAGTTAAGTCTCTTTCTGTTATAAGAGCATTTATTGTACTTAAGTGTGTAACACCATCCGTTCTTTGAGAGAACTTAGTCAGAAAAATCCTTTAAGTGTAAAGGTTAACCCCTTGCTTGGTGTGAGGGGGAGCTAGTTAGAAAGGTTACAAGTGAGCCTGTGTAAAACTTGTTGTAAGGTTGCAAGTGATCCCGTGCAAAACTTGCGGTTGTAAGGTTTCCGGTGAACCCGATTTAAAACCTGAGATATAGTGGAACTCTCGGCCTGGGTGGTTGAGGACTGGACGTAGGTCAGGTAGACCGAACCAGTATAACTCTTGTGTCGTTTAATTTGAGCATTTATTTTTGAAGCACAATTCACCCCCCCCCTCTTGTGCATCCATTACGTTCATTTGGTATCAGAGCTGGTCTTTCTCACTCGATTCCAACGAATCCAGAAAGCAAAGATCCAGTAATGGATACTGATTACTCCCTGCCAGATGTCTCTATTCAACCCAACAAGCCTCCAGGCTTTGATGGGTATAACTATCCATTCTGGAAGTTTCGAATGGAGACCTATATCAAATCCAGCGACATCAGACTCTGGGACGTAATCGAACGTGGGGATCACACACCACTGGATGAGGATGGTTTTGCCAAGCAGCGATCTAGGTACACAAATGAGGACTATGCTCTAGTCCAACTAAACTACCGGGCCATGCACTACATCCAGTGTGCTCTCAGCCCTAAAGAGTTTCACAGGATCAGCCACCACAAAAATGCTAAAGATATGTGGGAGGCTCTTGAGGCTGCTCACTCTGGAACCAAGGGAGTAAAAGCGAGACGTGTTGAAATGCTGGTGGAAGAATTTCACAAATTCGCCATGCTGAGTCCCACCGAGCCTATCAGAGAGCTGGAGCTCAGGTTCACCCATCTCATCAACAATTTGGCCTCGCTGGGTAAGGATATCCCTGAAAGAGAGCAAGTGAGCAAGATTCTAAAGATCTTGAAGGGTGACTGGATCACCAAAGTGACTATTTTGTAAGAAGTGCAAGGAGAATCAACCAGCTCCATCACCGCACTATTTGGCTCTCTTGCTGAATATGAACCTACCTTGCTGGCTATGAGAGCTCCTCAACCCTCATCCAAGAACAAGAACCTTGCTCTCGTTGCTCCCAGCAAGGAGATCAATGACAATGATGAGGATGATGAGGAGGAGATGGACGATGAGGAGATGGCTATGATGGTGAGGAAATTTAGGAAATTCTTCAGAAAGAAAGGAGGCTATCAGAGAAGTGATTCCAGCCAGAAGAAGGGATACAAGAAAGAAAAGGTCCCTGTGTGTTTTGAATGCAATAAACCTGGTCACTTCAAGGCTGAGTGTCCCAGCCTGCAGAGGTCAAAAGGCAAGGACAAAAGAAAGGCTCTTGTTTCCTCCATTTGGGTAAATAGCTCAGATGAGGAAGCAAGTGATGAAGAAGAAGTTGCCAACCTCTGCCTGGTAGCTAGAGAAGAGGATGAAGAAGCATCTTCAGATCTTGACCTCACCAACGAAGATCATGAGGTAACTCTTCCTGAACTACAAGAGGCTTACAATGAGGTTCATGAAGAATTCTCTAGACTATGTAAAGCCTATAAGGTGTTGAAAACCAAAAAGGAATCACTTGAGTCCAAGGTGGACTCACTAAGTGAGGAACTAGCGGAAGCTAGAAGACTTCCGGTAGTGGATGGCCAGGGTTCTCCCCAAGTAGAACCTAACGCCCCAACACCTGAGAGCTGCCCTAATTGCAGCAAAATCTCAGAGGAAAATAACAAGCTGCAAAATGCCCTGCAGAAGTTTACCAATGGTTCAGAAATGCTAAATATACTCTTAATGAACCAAAGGGCATATAGGGATAGAACTGGATTAGGATATACTCCTAGAGGGAAGAAGTGGGTGGAACCAAAAGTAAAGCCCTACTTAAAGTTCTTCCATAAAGCCACTAGTCATAGCTCCTCACCCTTCAGCTTCTGTAACTATTGCAACAGGAAGGGACACTCCACGTCCACCTGTAATGCTAAGAAGCATGGAGCAAGTAGCTCCTACAAATGGGTCCCTAAAGGAACCAAGGCAACAAAGGATCCTCCATCTGCTAAGGAAACTAAGAGAGGACAAGGATCCCGACCTTGGAATCATTCCAAAGGGAAAACCCAAGAGTCCAGAGCCAACTCTAAGCCAGAGGCTCTAAATATTCACAAGCCCAAGGTCAAGAAGGATGACTCTAGACCAAGGGCATTGAAAACTAATGATCGAGGACCCAAGAAAGATTGGGTACCTAAGTTTACTTGATTTTTCCAGGTGTGTCTTAAAGCATCCAAGAACAAGAAATGGTATATTGACAGCGGATGCTCGAGACATATGACTGGAGACAGAGACAAGTTCAAATCTCTGGTGATCAAAGATGGAGCCACAGTGACCTTTGGAGGAAATCAAAGTGGTAAGATCACTGGAGTTGGAGAAGTTGGACCAGTCAAAGATGTCTATCTAGTGGACGGTCTCTGTCACAACCTGCTGAGCGTGAGCCAGAGCACGGACAGAGGAAACTGGGTAATATTTGATTCAAATGAGTGCTTAATAGTTGATAAGCAGGATCTGAATATAGATAAGGCCAACTTAAAATGCAAGATTAAGGCAAATAGAAATGGGAATCTATATACTTTAGACTTATGCCAACAACTAGAAGAAAAATGTTTAATATCTAGTGATGAGAATAGTTGGCTTTGGCATAAGAGACTAGCTCATGTTAATTTTACTCAACTCGACATGCTTATTAAAAAGGAGCTAGCTATAGGTATTCCATCATTTAAAGTAAAGCATGATTTTATCTGTGAATCCTGCCAAAGAGGAAAGCAAACAAAGTCCTCATTCAAAACCAAGAAGAAAGTCTCCACCAGCAGGCCCTTGGAACTAATCCACATGGATTTGGTTGGGCCAGCAAGAGTGAAGAGCTTGGGTGGAAACCTATATGCTCTAGTAGTGGTGGATGACTATTCAAGGTTCACATGGACTATGTTTCTTGCCTCTAAGCAAGATACTTTTGATGCTTTTGTTGTCCTGGCTAAGAAAGTGCAGAATGAGAGAGAGCTCAAAATCACAGCCATAAGGACAGACCATGGAGGAGAGTTTGAGAACCATAGCTTTTCAGAGCTATGTGAGCAAAACGGCATTGAACATAACTTCTCAGCTCCAAGGACTCCTCAACAAAATGGAGTAGTCGAAAGGAAGAATAGGGTTCTGACGGAGATGGCTAGAAGCATGCTCAACGAGAAAGAGGTTTCTCAAGTGTTCTGGGCGGACGCTATGAGCACTGCTTGCTATATCTCCAACAGAGCCTATGTTCGCAAGGGCTTGGATAAGACTCCATACGAGTTATACAAAGGAAGAAAGCCCAACATCAGCCACCTCAGAATATTTGGATCAAAATGCTACGTGCATAATAATGGAAAGGTAAATTTGGGTAAGTTTGATCCAAAGGCTGATATAGGTATATTCATAGGATATTCCCTTAGGAGTAAAGCATATAGGATATACAACATGAGAACTAAAACTGTAGAAGAATCCATGCATGTTGTATTTGATGAAACTCCTACATGGGGACAATCCACGGAAGATGATGAAGCACCAAATCTTCCAAAACTACCATCATCTTCCTCACCACCAAAAGAAACACCAACAAGCAATCCCAAAGAAGAAGGTGAACCCAGTGATGAACCTGGAGTGCAACACATGCCTGAGGAGGCACAGTTGCCAATAGCTAGGAGACATCACAGGGATCATCCTCTCGATCAAGTGCTTGGTGATGTTTCTTCTGGTGTCAGAACTAGAAGACAAGTTCAAAATGAAGTTGAGTTTGGAGCATTCCTATCTCAAATCGAACCAACTTCAGTTGAACAAGCTCTTGAGGACTGCGACTGGATTATTGCCATGCAGGAAGAGCTAAATCAATTTGAGAGAAGTCAAGTGTGGAAACTAGTCCCAAGGCCGTCTCATCAATCCATAGTGGGGACCAAGTGGGTCTTTAAAAACAAACTGGATGAGACAGGTCAAATCACCAGAAACAAAGCCAGACTAGTAGCCAAAGGATACAACCAAGAAGAAGGCATTGACTATGAAGAAACTTTTGCTCCAGTCGCTAGACTTGAAGCAATAAGGATTCTTCTAGCCTTTGCATCCATGAAAGGCTTTAGATTATATCAAATGGATGTAAAGAGTGCATTTCTTAATGGTTATATTAAAGAAGAGGTATATGTAGAACAACCTCCTGGCTTTGAGGACCATAAGCACCCCAAACATGTGTATAGATTAAAGAAAGCTTTATATGGCCTAAAACAAGCTCCTCGAGCTTGGTATGAGAGACTCAGCAGCTTTTTGCTGGGCAAGGGTTTCTCAAGAGGCAAATTAGATAATACACTGTTTATCCTCCACAAAGATAGAGATATGTTAATTGTCCAAATTTATGTTGATGATATTATATTTGGGGCAACTAACGAGAAGCTTTGTGAAGATTTCTCTAAGATTATGCAGGGTGAATTTGAGATGTCAATGATGGGAGAACTAACATTCTTCCTAGGCCTGCAAATCAAACAGAAGAAGAATGGAATCTTCATCTCCCAAACTAAGTACTGCAGAGAACTACTCAAAAAGTTTGGGATGGATGAATGCAAGGAGTATGACACTCCTATGAGCACCACTGCCGCACTCGACGCTGACGCAAAGGGTAAATCTGTCAGCCTGCCCATGTATAGGGGAATGATAGGTTCCCTCTTATACTTAACAGCGAGTAGGCCTGACATTCAATTTAGTGTAGGCATGTGTGCTAGGTTTCAAGCCAACCCCAAGGAGTCACACTTAACATGCGTTAAACGTATTTTGAGATACCTTGAGGGAACACAAGAACTTGGTCTTTGGTATCCCAGAGGTAACCAAGAGTTCTTGTGGGCTTACTCTGATTCTGACCATGCAGGTTATAAGACTGATAGAAAGAGCACCAGTGGACAATGCGCCTTCCTTGGTGGTTGTCTGGTGACTTGGGCTAGCAAAAAGCAAACCTGTGTGTCTTTGTCATCCACTGAGGCAGAATACATTGCTGCAGCAAGTTGTTGTGCTCAAGTGCTGTGGCTGAAGAACCAGTTGAGAGATCTTGGCTTGGAGTTCCCTGAGGCACCTATTCTCTGTGACAACACAAGCACTATCAGCCTCGCCAAGAATCCAGTTCAGCACACTAGGACAAAGCACATTGACGTCAGACATCACTTCATCAGAGACCATGTTCAAAAGAAGGATGTCAAGGTGCAGTTTGTCCCCACACAACAACAGCTTGCTGACATCTTCACCAAGCCTCTGGGGTTTGACCAATTTACTTTCATTAGAGGTGATTTGGGAATGGTAAACCCAAATGAAGTGTAAATTCTATTCATTATACTTGATTGTTTATCACTTACAGCAATACTAACTTAGGCATCGGAGTGCCAATATATGTTTTTGCAGGTACTCAATGTTAAATCTTAAGCAAGTGCAACCGGAAGCAAAACCACTTCCGGATGATCACTCACTGACACTGGATGATCAAGCCAAGAGAACGCCAGCACTAGTCAAGAGACACGTCACTTCAGAAAACTCTTCAACTTCCCAAAAGAGACGTTATGTCTTCTCTGGTAATGTGAAGCAACACGTGTCATCAGGTGTGTCGTTCCAACTTGAGTTGTTTACGCTACCCAATGTGTGAAAATGTGAAAAAGCATGACCATTTTACCCTTAGTAACTGTACCTATAAATAGGACATCATTTTTCACTTTCACTTTTCACTTATACTTACAAATTCTCTGCATACAAAATTCTTCATCTTCTTCTATGTTCTTCATTTTCTTCGCATTTTACCACAAACCCGCACAAAAATGGCCGGATCCCATGAAACAAACCCAGTTTCAAGGAAACCTTCCTCATCTAAGAAACACAAGTCAAAATCTGGGAAATCAAGCCATAAACATTCTGGAAAATCTGGGCATCGTGAAGAACATCGCAATGAACATCAAGAACACCATGAAGTTTCTGGGCAGAATACACCGGGGCAGGATAAAAATATTCAAGGTCAGCCTGAAACTTCTGGTAGAGTGGCAGAACAGTTAGTGGTTTCTAAGCAAGAGAAGCTTGATATGAAGAGGAAGTCCATCCCTAAGGAAGAGGCTGCGGCGATCAAATATGCCGGAAATGCATGGTACAAGTACCAGCTTCTGTTAGGGCCTTTGAAGAAGAGCTTCCTTTTAGGCTGCCTGAGTCCTTGGTAAGTCCTCCCCGTGCTAAGTATGACGCTGGGAACGAATCCAGCAGCTTGAGGACAGAATGTGCCAAGTCGAGAATCATCTTACCAAGATCTCACCCTCAGCCACCACCTCAAAATGACCACCAATCCCAACCCTCACCTTCTCATAACCAACAAACCCAAAAACTCACCACAACGAACCCACCCCTCACTCCAATCCTTTCAACCCCAACTCTAGACCAAACTCCATCCCTGGCCCTCACCCTCTTTGATGATGCCAAAAGGGGGAGAGATGTGATGTCCACTCTGCACATGTCAATGAACACAAGGATGTCCTCAGCCAGCCCTGGAAATTGAAGACTTGACTCTTGAGGAATCCATTGAGTCTGCGAGACTCAGAAGAGAGAGGGATGAAGAAGAGCTTCAGCGGATAATTGACCAGAATGTTCATGAGGTCGAGCTAGCCAAACTACAAAAGGAAAAGGAAGAGAGACAAGAGGAGAGGGAGAGGAAAAAGAAACAAAAACCCTGAACCCCCAATCCAAACATTTTTTTTGAAATTTTTCCTTCTTCATGCATACTTTCATACTTACCTAGTATATGATCTTTACGTGTATATGTTATTTAATAGTATGCTCTGACTTGTAACTTATGTTTATCAATAATATTTGTCTCAGTTACTTGTTCTTATCTATTGCTTCTGTTTTCCTGTTAAACCCTTTCATATGGACTTAATCGATAAATAATACTGAGTTTGTCATCATCAAAAAGGGGGAGAATGTTAGAATCTTAAGTTTTGATGAAGACTAAAATATGAAAGAATAGGTCTAGTACTTAGAAAGCAATAGAATAACACAGGATCCCAAGTAAGAGTGCAACCGGATGTGGACTTACTTCCGGATAGACTAGGACTTGGGCTCGCGGATGAATGTTTCATCCCCCAGCGGCAGCAAGTAATTCACTAGAGATTTAACTTAGTCCATGAACGCTAGATATACAAAACCTAAGACTAAGCTATGATTCAACCGGAAGTGAAGTTGCTTCTTGTTAAACTTAGACTGACGCAGACTGATAAGATAGATATCACCCCAAGCGTCAGTAAGTTCACCTCGTCAAGTAAAAATGCTTCCTGTTAGACTTAGATTGGCACAGACTGATAAAATAGAATACCCCAAGCGTCAGTGAAAAAGCCACGTCAAGTGAAATAGCTTCCTGATAGATTTTGACTGGCGCAGACTGATAGAATAGATATAACCCTAAACGTCAGTGAGTTTACCTCGTCAAGTGAAAGTGCTTCCGATAGCTTAGTGACTAGCGCTGACTGTTGGATTGAATAGACACTGAGCGAGAGTGAGTAATAGTGAACAAAATCCTTCATCCAGTGGAATCACTTCCGGATGTAGAAGTGCTTCCTGATGCAAGGAAGACCTCTTAGACTAAGAACACTCCCACTGCATGTGACTATATGTTAGACTAACACTCAGTGCAGCACACTCAGTAGAATTGCTTCCGGATGAGAATCTGCTTCCGCAAGCAATCAGAATGTCAGAAGTTGCAGTGTCAGAATGCTTTTGTCAGAGCAGAGGTGTCAGGACTACTTTTCAGAGATAAAGCAAGTCAACCCTGCTATGCATTGATGAAGCATTTATTGAGCAAACGGTAACATGGGTTAAACGGCCATATTCAAACGGCTCTCCCAACTACCAAGAGACAGATTGCTTGAAGACTATATAAAGAGACTCAAACCTCATTTATGAGGTAAACAATTATCTTTGAATATTCTTGAGAGAAGTTAGAGCGAGAAACTAAGAACATCTTCAAGCATTCAAAGCTGCCCAGAAAAAGCGAAGAGCATTTAACACTTTGAGTGATCTTTTCATCTACTTATTCTGTACTCATTGTAGTTAAGTCTCTTTCTGTTATAAGAGCATTTATTGTACTTAAGTGTGTAACACCATCCGTTCTTTGAGAGAACTTAGTCAGAAAAATCCTTTAAGTGTAAAGGTTAACCCCTTGCTTGGTGTGAGGGGGAGCTAGTTAGAAAGGTTACAAGTGAGCCTGTGTAAAACTTGTTGTAAGGTTGCAAGTGATCCCGTGCAAAACTTGCGGTTGTAAGGTTTCCGGTGAACCCGATTTAAAACCTGAGATATAGTGGAACTCTCGGCCTGGGTGGTTGAGGACTGGACGTAGGTCAGGTAGACCGAACCAGTATAACTCTTGTGTCGTTTAATTTGAGCATTTATTTTTGAAGCACAATTCACCCCCCCTCTTGTGCATCCATTACGTTCAAAATTTACAAGTAATCTACACTATGCAAAAATGAATTATGCATGAAAAATATGAGAACAGAAAATTTTCTAAGGTAAATGTATAGGGTGAGTGGGGTCTAAAGGTGGTGTCTCTTTTTCCTCTCCCTCTCCCTTTGCCTTTCCTCATTCTCTTTTTGGAGCTGAGCTAAGTGGGCATCCTTCTCATTCTGGTCAATCTGGGCAATTATCCTTTGCATCTCTTCCTCTTCCCTTTCCCTTCTGAGTCTCTCAGACTCAACTGATTCCTCGAAGGCTCTTTTCAGATTTTCAACTTTCTCAAACCCAGGGAATCCAGTTGCATCATCGAAAGGAGTGACCTCGCCATTTGGGTAGTGGACAACCCTGATCTTTACATTCTATACTGGGAAGTTGGGGTCCTCCTCAACTTCCTGGGCTTTCCTCTTCCCTTTGCCTTTGCCCTTTCTTATGGGTTGAGCAGGCTTGGCTGCTGCTCTTTCAGCGTCTAGGCAGGCCATCTGACCAAAGGTGATCCTGTCCGTGAACCCATACTTCTCGAATTCTTCAGGAGTCATGTCTTCTATCTCCAGCTTAACTTCTTTTAAAATTGGGATGGCATGCTCCTCTTGAGAAGATGGCTGAGTCTCAGGTATGATCTCAGCTTGGTCTGATGGAATCTCTTGCTCACTCTCAGCAGACTCAGTAGAAGTAGTACTTCTGTTAGCACTCTTTCTAGCGACTGTCTTCTTTCTTGATTCACTGTACTTAACTGCTGAAGGAGGAGGAGCAGAGGTTGGTTCAGGTTGGGGAATTACTGGAGGAGGAGGAGGAGCAGAGGTTGGCTTAGGAGGAGGAATAGGCTTGGCTATTACTATGGTTGGATGGTTTTGCCTTTCCAGCCCATACTTCATCATGATCTCCTCTATTATGTTTCGGCTAGGCACAGAGGGAGGAGGCTCAGAAGACGAAGACTCTAGCTCAGGCTCAGGCTGTGGGATACCTTTAGTTTGCTCATGCACAACCATTTCCCACTTGGACCTTTGCTCATCTGATCTCTGCTGTTGCATAAATCGGATGGCTTCTCCTCTGATCAATCTTTCAGCACCACCCAATCTTTGAGTCTCCATAGCTCGACGGAGGGCAGCAGTGATATCTTCATCGAGCCAGAGGGATGGTTGAGTCAGGACATCCCTAGTATCCAGGGTGCGGCGGAGGGCGATAGCAGCATCTCTCCCCTTTTTGTCATCATTAATGAGGGCGAGGGCCAAGGAGGATGGATTGGGTGAACAGGAGGGTGGAGGTTCAGGGCCAAATTGTGTAGGGGGTGATTGGTCGGGTGAGGATGTGGATGAGGAGAATGTGGGTGAGGTTTGTTCTGGTGAATTAGGAGGGTTGGGGAGGAGGGCTGTGTTTCTTTCCCAGAAGGAGGGGTGGGTGAATAGGCCATCAAATGGGTAGGTAGAGTAGTAGATATCGGGTTGTCTAACTTTCCACCAAATCGGGGATTGGTCTCGGAGGTAGTAGGTGTGAAGTGGGTGATCAGGAGAGGTAAAACCTAAGGTTTGGGCGATGGTGGGTTGAGAGGTGGTAGGGTTAGGGTTGGAAGGCCCGGCGGAAGTGGGGGATGGTGATCGGTTAGGGAAGTTATGTGGAGATGAGTTATTGGAGTTAAGGGGTGATTGACGAGGAGATTGTTAGGGTGAGTTTTGAGTGGAGTGTTGAGGTGATGTTTGATGGTCATGGTTGGGTGAATCTTGGGTTTGTTGGTTGTGGTTGGGTGATGTCTGGGGTTGTTGGTTGTTGTTTGGGGATGTGTGGGGTTGTTGGTCATTCTGAGGAGGAGGTGGCTGTGGCTGTTGGGTGTTGGGTGGTGGAGGAGGAGGTAGTAGTGGTTGATTAGGTGGAGGAGGTGGAGGTGGGTTAGGAGGAGGAGGTGGTGGTAAGTTACCTTGTGGTTGAGGGATCTGGAGATGATTGAGGATAAGGTCTAGCTTGGCGTCTACCCGCGCTAGTTGAGCTTCGACTCGCCCTACTCTGTCCTCAAGCCTCTGGATTCTCTCTCCATGCTGCAGGAATCCAGTGTCACACTCATCACGGAGAGGAGTCACCAATGAGTCAGTCAGCCTAAAAAGGATCTCCTCCTTTACATCTGCAGCAAAGGCCTTGACTGTAGCTGGCACCTTCGCGAGCCGGCTGGGACCAGGCTGAGAGTCAACTTTTTGATCTCCAGCACCAGATACAGAAGGGACTGAGGTATGAGAGGCACTGCCTGCCTGAGACCCTGAGCGAGTGGGCTTAGCCTTCTTAAGATACTTAATGCCCATCTTGCTGATGTTAATTGCACTCACAGGAAGGCACTTAACATTTTCTTCCTCCACATCAGATGTAGCCTTGATCAGATTCTTCTCAAGGAGGAAGGCGATGATGGTGGGGTAGGGAAGACATCCAGCCTTATGATTTACCATCCATCGATGCAGTTCAAGGCTGATCAACTGCCCGGGGTTGATTGGCTGCTTGGAGAGAAGTCTGGGGAACCATGGGTTGTCTAGGAGTGTGAACTCGTTGAAGTTACCCCCCTTGTGTGTCATCATGCGGGAGTAGACGTAGTATAAGAGTCTGTTGGAGTCAGACATCCCGGACACCTTCTTCCCTTGGGTGTCATAAATCTTCTCGAGTTCCTCCTTGCTGAGTTTGAGTGACTCAGGGTATAGCCACTCATTCATTCCCTCTTCAGTAATCCCCATTAGGGCGTTGATGTCCCTCCAAGTGAAACTGAAGGTTCTCCCCCTTACTGTGGCGGTGAAGGTGAGTCTACGAATTTGTTCCTTCCCATCCACCTTCTTATGCTTGACTTTCCCAGTGAGAGACTCACAGAACACTCGCAGGACGTTGATATTGTAGTCCTGGTTGATCCCCAGCCAGGGCATGTACCTTTTCAGAAATGGCCGTAAGTGTGGAAACCCTAGTTCATCAATTTTGGCCAGATCTATGAACATTCCGTTGTTGAAGTAGGGCTTGATGGTCTCAAACTTGGAGGAAACTGCCTCCAAAGGCCCATCTCGATATACCAGAGGATCATCCTCCTCTACTCTTTGTCTTTTTGAAGAG
Organism: Mimosa pudica; assembly: GCA_029929735.1. NCBI lineage: Eukaryota > Viridiplantae > Streptophyta > Magnoliopsida > Fabales > Fabaceae > Mimosa > Mimosa pudica. The sequence goes on along the minus strand of JAKELP010000039.1, from coordinate 601,389 downwards.
GGCTCTTCGCTGAACTGAACCTTCTTTTTCCCTTTTCTCTTGGCCTGTTCTTGTTGACGTTCAGCATGCCCAGGCTGTTCTTGGACTCGCTCAGAATGTCCAGGTTGTTCTTGGACTTGCTCGTTCTGCCCTTGGCTCTGCCCAAATTGTTCTTGGTGTTCATGTGATTTTCCAGATTTTCCAGAGTGTGAATGCCCAGATTTGCTCGTTTTGGACTTTGATTTCTTAGATGTGGTGGCTTTCTTTGTGTTGGGGTTAGTTTCATGTGAGCCGGCCATTTTTGTGTGGGTTTAAGGTTTATGTGAGATGAAATGCGAAGAATAAGATGAAGAAGATGAAGAACAGGTTGAAGAAGATGAAGAGTTGTAAGATGAACGTATGCAGAGAGTTTGTGGGTGAAAAATTTGAGTAAGTGAAAAAGTGAAAGTGAAAGTAACTTCCTATTTATATGCAAAGTGACAGCGGGTAAAATGGGTAATGACTCTTCAGATGAAAGCATGCGTTTATTCATTGGGTAACGTAAACATTTAATTGGAACGGCGCACCTTTTGACATGTGTCGCTTCACCTTTTCAGAGAAGGCACAACTTCTCATAGAAGAAGATGAAACGTTTTCTGAAATGACGTGTCCCTTGATCCAGGCACTGGCGCTCTTGCTTGCTTTAGTTCAACATTCAGCGCCAGCAAATGATCATCCGGAAGTGGTGTTGCTTCCGGTTGCACTTGCTTAAGATTTAACATTGGCGACCTGCAAAAACAAGGATTGGCACTCCGATGCCTAATTTAGTATAGTTGCAGGTATTAATGAATTAATCACATAGTTATTTAAACTTCATTTGGGTTTACCATTCCCAAATCACCTCTTATGAATGTAAATTGATCAACACCCAGAGGCTTGGTGAAGATATCAGCAAGCTGATGCTGAGTGGGAACAAACTTCACTTTGACATCCTTCTTCTGAACATGATCTCTGATGAAGTGATGTCTGACATCAATGTGCTTTGTTCTTGTGTGTTGAACCGGATTCTTGGCGAGGCTGATAGTGCTTGTGTTATCACAGAGGATGGGAGCCTCAGGGAATTCCAAGCCAAGATCTCTCAGTTGGTTCTTCAGCCACAACACTTGGGCACAGCAGCTTGCAGCAGCAATGTATTCTGCCTCTGTGGATGATAAGGACACGCAGGTTTGCTTCTTGCTAGCCCAAGAGACTAGACAACCACCAAGGAAGGCGCATTGTCCACTGGTGCTCTTCCTATCAGTTTTATAACCTGCATGGTCAGAGTCAGAGTAAGCCCACAAGAATTCTTGGTTACCTCTGGGATACCAAAGACCAAGCTCTTGTGTTCCCTCAAGGTATCTTAGAATGCGTTTAACACATGTTAAATGTGACTCCTTGGGGTTGGCTTGAAACCTAGCACACATGCCTACACTAAATTGAATGTTAGGCCTGCTTGCCGTTAAGTATAGTAGGGAACCTATCATTCCCCTGTACATGGGCAGGCTGACAGATTTACCCTTTGCGTCAGCATCGAGTGCGACAGTGGTACTCATGGGAGTGTCATACTCTTTGCACTCATCCATCCCAAACTTCTTGAGTAGCTCTCTGCAGTACTTAGCTTGGGAGATGAAGATTCCATTCTTCTTTTGCTTAATTTGCAGGCCTAGGAAGAACGTTAGTTCTCCCATCATTGACATTTCAAACTCACCCTGCATAGTCTTAGAGAATTCTTCACAAAGTTTTTCGTTAGTTGCCCCAAAAATAATATCATCAACATAAATCTGGACAATTAACATGTTTCTATCTTTATAAAGAATAAACAGTGTACTATCTAATTTGCCTCTTGAGAAACCCTTGCCCAGCAAAAAGCTGCTGAGTCTCTCATACCAAGCTCGAGGAGCTTGTTTCAGGCCATACAAAGCTTTCTTTAGCCTGTACACATGTTTAGGACGCTTGTGGTCCTCAAAGCCAGGAGGTTGTTCTACATAAACCTCTTCTTTGATGTAACCATTAAGAAATGCACTCTTTACATCCATTTGATATAATCTAAAGCCTTTCATGGATGCAAAGGCTAGAAGAATCCTTATTGCTTCGAGTTTAGCGACTGGAGCAAAAGTTTCTTCATAGTCTATGCCTTCTTCTTTGTTATACCCTTTGGCTACTAATCTGGCTTTGTTCCTTGTTATTTGACCTGTCTCATCCAGTTTGTTTTTGAAGACCTATTTGGTCCCAACTATGGATTGATGAGACGGCCTTGGGACTAGTTCCCAAACTTGGCTTCTTTCAAATTGATTTAGCTCTTCCTGCATGGCAATAATCCAGTCGCAGTCCTCAAGAGCTTGTTCAACTGAAGTTGGTTCAATTTGAGATAAAAATGCTCCAAACTCAACTTCATTTTTGAACCTGCCTTCTGGTTCTGACACCAGAAGAAACATCACCAAGCACTTGATCAAGAGGATGATCCCTGTGATGTCTCCTAGCTGTTGGCAGCTGTGCCTCATCAGGCATGGTCTGCACTCTAGGTTCATCACTGGGTTCATCTTCTTCTTTGGGATTGCTTGCTGGTGTTTCTTTTGGTGGTGAAGAAGATGATGGTGGTTTTGGAAAGTTAAGTATTTCATCATCTTCTGTGGATTGTCCCCATGTAGGAGTTTCATCAAATACAACATGCATTGATTCCTCTGCGATTCTAGTTCTCATGTTGTATATTCTGTAAGCCTTACTCCTAAGGGAATACCCTATGAATACACCTACATCAGCTTTTGGATCAAACTTACCCAGATTTACCTTTCCATTGTTATGCACATAGCATTTTGATCCAAAGATTCTGAGGTGGCTGATGTTGGGCTTTCTGCCTTTGTACAGCTCATAGGGAGTCTTGTCTAAGCCCTTGCGAACATAGGCTCTGTTAGAGATGTAGCAAGCAGTGCTCATAGCATCCGCCCAGAACACTTGAGAAACCTCTTTCTTATTGAGCATGCTCCTAGCCATCTCAGTCAGAACCCTGTTTTTCCTCTCGACTACACCGTTTTGCTGAGGAGTTCTAGGAGCTGAGAAGTTATGATCAATACCGTTCTGCTCACACAGTTCAGAGAAGCTATGGTTCTCAAATTCTCCTCCATGATCTGTCCTTATGGCTATGATTTTGAGGTCTCTCTCATTCTGCACTTTCTTAGCCAGGACAACAAAAGCATCAAAAGCATCATGCTTAGAGGCAAGAAACATAGTTCAGGTGAACCTAGAATAGTCATCCACCACCACTAGAGCATACAGGTTTCCACCCAAGCTCTTCACTCTTGCTGGCCCAACCAAATCCATATGGATTAGTTCCAAGGGCCTGCTGGTGGAGACTCTCTTCTTGGTTTTAAACGAGGACTTTGTTTGCTTCCCTCGTTGGCAGGATTCACAAATAAAATCATGCTTCACCTTAAAAGATGGAATACCTATAGCTAGCTCCTTTTTAATTAGCATGTTAAGTTGAGTAAAATTAACATGTGCTAGCCTTTTATGCCAAAGCCAACTGTTCTCATCACTAGATATTGAGCATTTTTCTTCCAGTTGTTGACATAAGTCTAGAGTGTATAGGTTTCCATTTCTATTTGCCTTAAGTTTGCATTTTAAGTTGGCCTTATCCAGATTCAGATCCTGCTTATCTACTATTATGCACTCTTGTGAATCGAAGATTACCCAATTTCCTTTGTCAGTGCTCTGGCTCACGCTCAGCAGGTTGTGACAGAGACCATCCACCAGATAGACATCCTTGACTAGTCCTACTTCTCCAACTCCGGTGATCTTTCCACTTTGATTACCTCCAAAGGTTACTGTGGCTCCATCTTTGATCACCAAGGACTTGAATTTGTCTCTGTCACCAGTCATATGTCTCGAGCATCCACTGTCAATGTACCACTTTTTGTTCTTGGATGCCTTGAGACAGACCTGCATAAATTAGACAAGCTTAGGTACCCAACCTTTATTGGGTCCTTTATCATTAGTCTTCTTTCCCCTTGGTCCAGTGTTGACCTTGGGTTTGTGATTGTGTTGTGCCTCTGGCCTTGTGGAGGCTCTAGGCTGACGGACTTCCCTTGGAATATGTTTCCAAGTTCTAGTCCCTTGTCCTCCCTTAGTTTCTTTCTTTGGAGGATCTTCATTTATCTTGGTTCCTTTTGGAACCCACTTATAGGAGCTATTTACTCCATGCTTCTTTGCATTGCAAGTAGACGTGGAGTGTCCCTTTTTGTTGCAGTAGTTGCAGAAGCTAAAGGGTGTGGAGCTGTGATTTGTAGCTTTATGGAAGAATTTTAAGTATGGTTTCACTTTGGGCTCCACCCACTTTTTACCCTTATGCTTATACCCTAATCCAGTTCTATCCCTATATGCCCTTTGGTTCATCAAAATAATATTCAACATTTCAGATCCATTTGTGAACTTCTGCAGGGCATTTTGCAGTTTATCTCTTTCAGCTGAGATTTTACTGCAGCTAGGGCAGCTCTCAAGTGTTGGGGCCTTGGGTTCTGCTTGGGGTGAACCCTTGCCATCCGCTACCGGAAGCTTTCTGGCTTCCGCTAGCTCTTCACTCAGTGAGTCCACCTTAGACTCGAGTGATTCCTTTTTAATTTTCAACACTTTATAGGCTTTACATAATCGAGAGAATTCTTCATGAACCTCATTGTAAGCCTCTTGTAGTTCAGAAAAAGTTACCTCATGGTCCTCCTGGGTGAGATCAAAATCTGAGGATGCTTCCTCATCATCTTCTCTGGCCACCAGGCAGAGGTTGGCAACTTCTTCCTCATCACTTGCTTCATCGTCTGAGCTATTTACCCAGATAGAGGATATGAAGGCTTTTCGTTTGTCTTTCCCCTTGATCTCTGCAAGCTTGGACACTCACCCTTGAAGTGGCCAGGCTTTTTGCACTCAAAGCACACCGGGGCCTTTTCCTTCTTGTATCCCTTCCTCTGACTGGAATCTCCTTTCTGAAAGCCTCCTTTCTTCTTGAAGAACTTTCTGAACTTCCTCACCATCATGGCCATCTCCTCATCGTCCAATTCCTCCTCATCATCCTCATCATCATCATTATTATCAATCCCCTTGCTGGGAGCAACAAGGGCAAGATTCTTGTTTTTTGATGAGGCTTGAGGAGCTCTCTGAGCCAGCAGGGTTGGTTCGTATTCAGCCAGAGAGCCAAAGAGTGCAGTGATGGAACTGGTTGACTCTCCTTGTACTTCCTGCAAGATGGTAACTTTGGTGATCCAATCACCTTTCAAGACCTTTAAGATCTTGCTGACTTGCTCTCTTTCAGGAATGTCTTTGCCCAGGGAGGCCATGTTATTGATAAGGTGAGTGAACCTGAGCTCCAGCTCTCTGATTGGCTCAGTTGGGCTAATCATGGCGAATTTGTGAAACTCTTCCACCAACATCTCAACTCGTCTTGTCTTCACTCCCCTGGTTCCAGAGTGAGCAGCCTCAAGAGCCTCCCACATATCCTTAGCAGTTTTGTGGTGGCTGATCCTATGAAACTCCTTAGGACTGAGAGCACACTGAATGTAGTGCATGGCCCTGAAGTTTAGCTGGACTAGAGCATAGTCCTCATTGGTGTATCTGGATCGCTGCTTTGCAAAACCATCTTCATCTAGGGGAGTGTGATCCCCACGTTCAATCACATCCCAGAGTCGGATGTCGCTTGACTTGATGTAGGTCTCCATTCGAAATTTCCAGAATGGATAGTTATACCCGTCAAAGCCTGGGGGCTTGTTGGGTTGAATAGAGACATCTGGCAAGGAGTAATCTGTATCCATTACTGGATCTTTACTTTCTGGATTCGTTGGAATCAAGTGAGAAAGACCCGCTCTGAAACCAAATGAAAGTAATGGATGCACAAGAGGGGGGGTGAATTGTGCTACCAAATAAAAACTCAAATAAAAACAACACAAGAGTTTATACTGGTTCGGTCTTCCTGACCTACGTCCAATTCTCAACCACCCAGGTCGAGTTCCACTATCCCCAGGTTTTACAACGGGTTCACCTGGAACCTTTACAACCGCAAGTTTTGAACGGGATCACTTGCAACCTTACAAACACAAGTTTTACTCAAGGCTCACTTGCAACCTTTCTAACTAGCTCCCCCTTACAACCAGCAAGGGTTCAACCTTTACAAATAAAGGATTTTCTAACTAAGTTCTCTTCAAGAACAGATAATGTTACACACTTAAGTACAATGAATGCTCTTAAAACAAGAAGGGACTTAACTACAAAGAGTACAAGATAAGTAGATGTAAAGATCACTCAATGAGTTAAATGCTCTTTCTCTTTTCTGGGCAGCTTTGAATGCTTAAAGGATTTCTCGGTTTCTCTCTCTAGTTTTTCTTCAAGATGTCAAAGATATTAGATGTCTTCATAAATGAAGGTGAGCTCCTTTATATAGTCTTCAAGTATTCTCACTCTTGGTAGGTGGGTTAGCCGTTTGAATATGGCCGTTTTTCCCAGTTACCGTTTGCCCATTTAATGCTTCATTAATGCTTAGCAGGGTTGACTTTGCTTTATCTCTGAAAAGTTGTTCTGACAACTCTGCTCTGCCAAAAGCATTCTGACACTGCACTGCTCTGAACGTTCTGACATTCTGATTGCTTGCGGAAGCGGATTCACATCCGGAAGCAACTTTACTTAGTGTGCTGCACTTTGAACGTTAGTCTAGCAATATAAATACATAATCACATGCAGTGGGAGTTCACTTAGTCTAAGGAAGCTTTCTTTCATCCGGAAGCAATTCCACATCCGGAAGCACTTCCACTGGACGATGGGTTATGTTCACATTTTGCTCACTGACGCTCAGTGTTATCCATTCCAACAGCCAGCGCTAGTCACTAAGCAATCGGAAGCAAGTCTACTGGACGTTGGGTTATGTTCACTGGTGCTCAGTGTTATCTATGCCAACACCCAGCGCTAGTCACTAATCAATCGGAAGCAACTCTACATCTGGTTGCATCTTAACTTAGTCTCAAGGAATTTTACTCATTTGATGTTGTTAGACTGAGTTATTACTTAGTGATGTACTTGCTGTCGCTGGGGCTGAGACGTTCATCCGAGAGCGCTAGTCCTAGTCTATCCGGAAGTAAATCCACATCCGGTTGCACTCTTACTTGGGGTTCTATATTAACCTAATATTCTCTAAGTGTTTGCCTAGTTCTTTCATATTTTAGTCTTCATCAAAACTTAAGATTCTAACAACAGTGGCCTTGAAATCAACCCGGCCAAATGACAGTCACTTTCTCAGAGATGGTCTTGTACTTAGGCTTGGCAGAGAGGGACTCATAGAACACCCGGAGGACTTGGACGTTGTATTCATTCTTGATCCCCAGCCAACTCATATATTTCTCCAGATAAACCCTCAAATCAAAACCCAGTTTCTCCAGCAACTCCAAATCCACAAAAATCCCATTGGTAAGATAAGGATTTCTGTTTTCAAACGCAAGAGAAACAGCTTCCAACGGCCCATCAACATATTCTGAAAGATCATCCTCAACCCTCTGGCGCTTTGAAGATTGTTCTTCAGCAAACTGAACCCTCTTCTTACTCTTACCAGACTTCCTAGATTTCCCAGAATGCCCAGATTTCTCAGGATGCCCAGATTTCTCAGGATGCTTGGACTTTTTGGAGGATGAGGCTTTCTGAATGTTGGGGTTGGATTCATGTGAACCGGCCATTTTGTGTACTGGGTAAGTGATGAATGATATGCAGAGATGAATGCGAAGAAGAAGAAGAAGAAGAAGAAAGTGAAGATGAAGATGATGAACAAGATGAGTGCCTCGGTGAAGATGATGAATGATTTCAGAGAGTTTGGTAGTTGGTGAATTGTGTGAGAAGTGATGAATGAATATTTGTGCCCTATTTATGCAATGTCACATTTGTCGTGATGGTTCATAATGACTCTTCATTGAGAATATGCATCTTTTATGGGAAAACGTATAAGTTTAAATTGAAACGGCGCACCTTTATGCCACGTGTCTCTTCAGACTGTCAGAGAAGGCACAATTTTCTGTGGGAGAAGATGAAACGTTTTCTCAAGTGACGTGTCCTTCTTTCCCAAAAACACTGGCGCTTCCGATTGCTTAGAGTCATGACCAAGCGGCAGCAAATGAACTTCCGGAAGAGGATTTGCTTCTGGAAAGATACACTTAAGATTCAACATTGGGGGACCTGCAAAACTAAAGATTGGCACTTCGATGCCTAAGTTAGTACAGTTGCAGGTTTTAACAATTAAGCACAGGTTTATTCTGAAGATTAAACTTCATTTGGGTTTACCATTCCCAAATTTCCTCTAATAAAAGTAAATTGATCTACCCCCAGAGGCTTGGTGAAGATATCCGCAAGCTGATGTTGAGTGGGAACAAATTGCACCTTGACATCCTTCTTCTGAACATGGTCTCTGATGAAGTGATGTCTGACGTCAATGTGCTTTGTTCTTGTGTGCTGGACTGGATTCTTGGCAAGGCTGATAGTGCTTGTGTTGTCACAGAGAATGGGAGCCTCAGGAAACTCCAGGCCAAGATCCCTCAGTTGATTTTTCAGCCACATCACTTGTGCACAGCAGCTTGTAGCAGCAATATACTCTGCCTCTGTGGATGATAGTGACACGCAGGTTTGCTTCTTGCTTGCCCAAGACACCAGACAAGCTCCTAGGAAGGCACATTGTCCGCTGGTGCTCTTTCTATCTGTCTTATAACCTGCATGGTCAGCATCAGAATAAGCCCACAAGAACTCCTGGTTACCTCTGGGATACCAGAGACCAAGTTCTTGAATTCCCTCAAGGCATCTTAAAGTACGCTTAACACAAGTTAGATGTGATTCCTTGGGGTTGGCTTGAAATCTAGCACACATTCCTACACTAAATTGTATATCAGGTCTGCTAGCCGTTAAGTATAGCAGGGAACCTATCATTCCCCTATACATTGGCAGGCTGACCGAACTTCCCTTTACATCAGTATCCAGAGCGGCAGTGGTGCTCATAGGAGTGTCATACTCCTTGCACTCATCCATCCCAAACTTCTTCAGAAGCTCTCTGCAATACTTAGTTTGGGAGATGAAGATGCCTTCTTTCTTTTGCTTGATCTGCAGGCCTAGGAAGAAGGTTAGTTCTCCCATCATTGACATCTCAAATTCCCCCTGCATGGTCTTAGAATACTCTTCACAGAGTTTCTCGTTAGTTGCTCCAAAAATAATATCATCAACGTATATCTGGATAACTAACATGTCTTTATCCTTATGCAAAATAAACAGTGTATTATCTAATTTGCCTCTTAAGAAACTCTTTCCCAGCAAAAAGCTGCTGAGTCTCTCATACCAAGCTCGTGGAGCTTGTTTCAGGCCATACAATGCTTCCTTTAGTCTATATACATGCTTAGGGTGCTTATGATCCTCAAAGCCAGGAGGTTGCTCAACATACACCTCTTCCTTAATATAACCATTAAGAAAAGCACTCTTTACATCCATCTGATATAATTTAAAACCTTTCATGGATGCAAAAGCTAGAAGAATCCTTATTGCGTCAAGACTTGTAACTGGAGCAAAAGTTTCTTCATAGTCTATGCCTTCTTCTTGGTTATACCCTTTTGCTACTAGCCTGGCTTTGTTCCTAGTGATCTGACCAGTCTCATCTAGTTTGTTTTTATAGACCCATTTGGTCTCAACTATGGATTGGTGAGACGGTCTAGAGACTAGCTCCCAAACTTGGCTTCTTTCAAACTGATTAAGCTCTTCCTGCGTGGCAATGATCCAATCACAGTCCTCTAGAGCTTGTTCAACTGAAGTTGGTTCAATTTGAGACAAGAAGGCTCCAAACTCAACTTCATTTTGAACCTGCCTTCGAGTTCTGACACCAGAAGAAACATCACCAAGCACTTGGTCAAGAGGATGATCTCTGTGATGTCTCTTAGCTGTTGGCAACTGTACCTCATCAGGCACTGTCTGCACTCTAGGTTCATCACTTAGTTCATCTTCTTCCTTGGGATTACTTGCTGGTGTTTCTTGTAGTGGTGAAGATGATGGTGGCTTTGAAAAATTTAGTATCCCATCATCTTCTGTGGATTGTTCCCATGTAGGATTTTCATCGAATACAACATGCATAGATTCCTCTACTGTTCTAGTTCTCATGTTGTATACTCTATAAGCCTTACTCCTAAGAGAATATCCTATGAAAATTCCTATATCAGCTTTTGGGTCAAACTTACCCAGGTTTACCTTTCCATTGTTATGAACATAACATTTTGAACCAAAGATTCTGAGGTGGCTGATGTTGGGCTTTCTACCTTTGTATAGCTCATAGGGAGTCTTGTCCAAGCCCTTGCGAACATAGGCTCTGTTGGAGATGTAGCAAGCAGTGCTCATAGCGTCCGCCCAGAACACTTGAGAAATCTCTTTCTCATTGAGTATGCTTCAGGCCATCTCTGTCAGAACCCTGTTCTTCCTTTCAACCACGTCATTCTGTTGAGGAGTTTTGGGAGCTAAAAGTTGTGATCAATTCCATTCTCTTCACACAGCTCCGAGAAGTTGTGATTCTCAAACTCTCCTCCATGATCTGTCCTTATGGCTGCTATTTTGAGATCCCTCTCATTCTGCACTTTCTTAGCCAGGACAACAAAAGCATCAAAAGCATCTTGCTTAGAGGGAAGAAACATAGTCCAAGTGAACCTAGAATAGTCATCCACCACCACCAGAGCATAAAGGTTTCCACCTAAGCTCTTCACTCTCGCTGGCCCAACTAAATCCATGTGGATCAGTTCTAAGGGCCTGCTGGTGGAGACTTTCTTCTTGGTCTTAAACGAGGACTTTGTTTGCTTTCCTCGTTGGTAGGATTCACAGATAAAATCATGTTTAACTTTGAAGGATGGAATCCCTATTGCTAGCTCCTTTTTAATAAGCATATCAAGCTGTGTAAAGTTTACGTGCGCTAGCCGTTTATGCCAAAGCCAACTATTTTCATCACTAGTTATTAAACATTTTTCATCTAGTTGTTGACATAAATCTTGGGTGTATAGATTTCCATTCCTACTTGCCTTAAGTTTGCATTTTAGATTGGCCTTGTTTATATCTAGATCATGCTTATCTACAATCATGCACTCATGTGAATCAAAAATTACCCAGTTTCCTTTGTGAGTGGTTTGGCTCACGCTCAGCAAGTTGTGACAGAGACCATCAACCAGATAGACATCTTTGATAGGTCCAACTTCTCCAACCCCAGTGATCTTTCCGCTTTGATTTCCTCCAAAGTTTACTTTGGCTCCATCTTTGATCACCAGAGATTTGAACTTGTCTCTGTCCCCAGTCATATGTCTCGAGCATCCGCTGTCTATGTACCACTTTCGGTTCTTGGATGCTTTGAGACAGACCTGCATATATTAGACAAGCTTAGGTACCCAACCTTTATTGAGTCCTTTATCATTAGTTTCCATAACCTTTGGTCCGGTGTTGACCTTAGGTTTATGATTGTTTTGTGCCTTTGGCCTTGTGTGGGCTCTAGGCTGACGGACTTCCCTTGTAATATGTTTCCAAGTTCTAGGTCCTTGTCCTCCCTTAGTTTCTTTCCTTGGAGGATCCTTAGTTACCCTGGTTCCTTTTGGAACCCACTTATAGGTGCTGTTAGCTCCATGCTTCTTTGCATTGCAGGTGGACGTGAAGTGTCCCTTCCTGTTGCAATAGTTACAGAAACTGAAGGGTGTGGAGCTATGACTAGTGGCTTTATGGAAAAACTTTAAGTAGGGTTTCACTTTGGGTTCCACCCACTTTTTCTCTCTATGCTTATAACCTAGTCCAGTTTTATCTCTATATGCCCTTTGATTCATCAAAATAACATTCAGCATTTCAGATCCATTTGTGAATTTTTGTAGGGCATTATGCAACCTATCCCTTTCAACAGAGATTTTGCTGCAGTTGGTGCAGCTCTCTGATGTTGAGGCATTGGGTTGCGCTTGGGGATCTCCCTTGCCATCTGCTACCGGAAGCTTCTTGGCTTTTGCTAGCTCATCACTTAGTGAGTTCACCGAGAGCTCAAGTGATTCATTCTTCATTCTTAACACTTTGTAAGCCTTACATAAACGAAAGAACTCTCTATGAATAGCGTTATAAGCTTCTTGGAGTTCAGTAAGTGTTACCTCATCACCATGGATGGAGTCGAAGTCAGAAGATGCCTCTTCTCCATCTTCCCTAGCAACAAGGCAAAGGTTTGCAACCTCTTCCTCATCACTAGTTTCTTCATCAGAACTATTCACCCAGATTGAGGACACGAAGACTTCCTCTTGTCCTTCCCTTTGACTCTCTGAAGGCTCGGGCACTCAGCCTTGAAATGCCCAGGCTTCTTGCATTCGAAGCAAACAGGGGCCCTTTCCTTCTTCTTATGGCTTGATTCTCCTCTCTGAAAGCCCCCTTTCTTTCTGAAGAACTTTTTGAATTTTCTCACCATCATAGCCATTTCCTCATCGTCTATATCTTCCTCATCATTCTCATCATCATCATCAACCCTTTCCTTGCTGGGAGCAACAAGAGCTAGGTTCTTGGCTTTAGCAGCAGCTTGAGGAGCTTTTTGGGCCAGCAATGTTGGTTCATACTCAGCTAGAGAACCAAATAAGGCAGTGACAGAACTGGTTGACTCTCCCTGGACTTCCTGTAGAATGGTCACCTTGGTAAGCCAGTCACCCTTTAACACCTTTAGAATCTTGCTCACCTGTTCCTCCTCAGGAATGTTCTTCCCTAGAGAGGCTAGGTTGTTTATGAGATGGGTGAACCTAAGCTCCAAGTCTCTGATTGGCTCATTTGGAAGCATTGTGAACTTGTGAAACTCCTCAACCAGCATCTCAACGCGTCTGGCCTTCACTCCCTTGGTTCCGGAATGAGCAGCCTCAAGAGCCTCCCACATTTCTTTTGCTGTCTTGTAGTGTCTTATCCTGTGGAACTCCTTCGGGCTCAGGGCGCATTGAATATAGTGGATGGCCTTGTAATTCAGTTCCACTTGGAAGTAATCATCATTGGTGAAGCGAGATCGAGGCTTTGCAAAACCTTCATCATCTAGAGGAACATTGTCGCCATGCTCTATCACATCCCAGATGCGAAGACCACTGGCCTTGATGAAGTTCTCCATCTTGAACTTCCAGAAGGGATAATTATACCCATCAAAGCCTGGAGGCTTGTTTGGCTGCATAGCTACGTCAGGAAGGGAATGATGTTCTGCATCCATCACTTAGATCTTTTCTTTCTAGATTCGTTGGAATCAAGTCAGAAAGACCTTGCTCTGATACCAAATGAAAGAGGATGCACAAGAGGGGGGGTGAATTGTGCTACCAAAATAAAACAGATAATTAAAAACACATAAGACTTTTATACTGGTTCGGTCCAACTCTTGACCTACGTCCAGTTCTCAATCACCCAGATTGAGTTCCACTAACCCCAGGTTTTACAACGGGTTCACCTGAAACCTCTACAACCGCAAGTTTTACAACGGGATCACTTGCAACCTTACAACCGCAAGTTTTACAACGGGATCACTTGCAACCTTACAGACTCGCTCCCCCTTACTACTTGTAAGGGTTCAACCTTTTAAACTAAGGATTTTCTAACTTAGTTCTCTCGAAGAACAAATGATGTTACTCACTTAAGTACAATGATTGCTCACAATAAATGAAGAGACTTAACTACAAAGAGTACAAGATGGATAATAAATAAAACTCTCAATGTATTAAGTGCTCTCTTGCTTTTCTGGGTAGTATGAGCTTTGAATGCTTGAATGATTTTGCAGAATATGTTCGATGAACTTCTTGGGTTTTGGTAACCTTCATAAATGATGAAGTGATTCCTTATATAGCGTCTCTCATACTTCTCTTGCTTGGTAGGTAGGAAGGACATTTGAATATGTCCGTTATTCCCTTGTTACCGTTGAACCAATTAATGCTCCATTAATTCTCAGTAGGGTTGACTTGCTTTATCTCTGAAAAGCAACTCTGACAACTCTGCTCTGACAAAAAGCATTCTGACTTTTGGACTGTTGTACGTTCTGACATTCTGATTGCTACCGGAAGCAAGTCCACATCCGGAAGCAACACTACTCAGTTCTGCACTTAAACGTTAGTCCAACAATATTAACACATAGTCACATGCAGTGGGAGTTCAATTGTCTATGGGAAGTGAAAGTGAGGACGCACAAGAGGGGGGGTGAATTGTGCTACCAAATAAAACAGACAATAAAAACACACAAGGTTTTTATACTGGTTCGGTCTAACTCTTGACCTACGTCCAGTTCTCAATCACCCAGATTGAGTTCCACTAATCCAGGTTTTACAACGGGTTCACCTGGAACCTTTACAACCGCAAGTTTTAGCACGGGATCACTTGCAACCTTACAACCACAAGTTTTACACCAGGTTCACTTGCAACCTTACAGACTCACTCCCCCTTACAACCTGTAAGGGTTCAACCTTTCAAATAAAGGATTTTCTAAACTTAGTTCTCTCTAAGAACGAATAATGTTACACACTTAAGTACAATGAATGCTCTCAATAAATGAAGAGACTTAACTACAAAGAGTACAAGATGAGTAATGAATAAAACTCTCAATGTATTAAGTGTTCTCTTGCTTTTCTGGGCAGCTTTGAATGCTTGAAGAATGCTCTCAGTTTCTCTCTCTAGATTTCTGCGTTTTTCTCCAAGTTATCTTCATAAATGAAGATGAGCTTCTTTATATAGTGTCTTCAAGTATTCTCTCTCTTGGTAGGTGACAATGCCGTTTGAATATAGCTGTTATTCCCTTGTTACCGTTGAACATTAATGCTCCATCAATGCTCAGCAGGGTTGACTTTGCTTTATCTCTGAAAAGCAACTCTGACAACTCTGCTCTGCCAAAAAGCACTCTGACACTGCACTGCTGTATGTTCTGACATTCTGATTGCTACCGGAAACACTTCCACATCCGGAAGCAACATCACTCAGAGCTGCACTTGAACGTTAGTCTAGCAATATTAACACATAGTCACATGCAGTGGGAGTTCATTTTGTCTAGGAAGCTCTCTTACTTCCGGAACCAATTCCACATCCGGAAGTACTCCTACTAGACTTAAGTTATGACTTAGAGTTATATTCACTGACGCTCGGTGTTGCCTAATCCAATAGGCAGCGCTAGTCACTTATCATCCGGAAGCATTCCTCCATCCGGTTGTGTCCTAACTTAGTCTTAAAGATTTTATACTTCTAACTTTCCTAGACTGAGTTCTGACTTAAGTGACTTACTTACATCCGCTGTGGGATGAGTCATTCATCCGTGAGCGCTAGTCCTAGTCCATCCGGAAGTAAATCCACATCCGGTTGTACTCTAACTTGTGGTTCTATATTAACCTAATTTTTCTAAGTGTTTAACTTGTTCTTTCATATTTTAGTCTTCATCAAAACTTAAGATTCTAACAGGAAGCTCTTTTACTTCCGGAAGCAATTTTGCTACCGGATGCACTCCTACTAGAACTATGTTATGACTTAGTGTTATATTCACTGACGCTCGGGGTTGTCTTAGTTTAATAGACAGCGCTAGTCACTTAATTTACTCTAAGACTTTCGGAAGCAAATCTGCATCCGGTTGTGTCCTAACTTAGTCTTTAAGATTTGATACTCTAACACTCTAGACTGAGTTCTGACTTAGTGACTTACTTGCTTCCGCTGTGGGATGAGTCTTTTCATCCACGAGCGCTAGTCCTAATCCATTCGGAAGTAAATCCACATCCGGTTGTACTCTTACTTGGGGTTCTATATTAACCTAATTCTTTCTAAGTGTTTAACTGGTTCTTTCATATTAAGTCTTCATCAAAACTTAAGATTCTAACAACAAAACAGATAGAAAGAGCACCAGTGGCCAATGTGCCTTCCTAGGAGGCGGTCTGGTGTCATGGGCTAGCAAGAAGCAAACCTGTGTGTCACTGTCATCCACAGAGGTCGAGTATATCGCTGCTGCAAGCTGTTGTGCGCAGGTGCTTTGGTTGAAAAACCAACTTCGAGATATTGGCTTAGAGTTCCCTGAGGCTCCCATACTATGTGACAACACAAGCACAATCAGCCTAGCCAAGAATCCAGTTCAGCACACTAGAACAAAGCACATTGACGTCAGACATCACTTCATTAGAGATCATGTTCAGAAGAAGGATGTCAAAGTGCAGTTTGTTCCTACTCAGCATCAACTTGCAGATATCTTCACCAAACCTCTGGGGGTTGACCAATTTACATACATAAGAGGAAATTTGGGAATGGTACACCCAAATGAAGTTTAAACTTCAGAATAAACCTGTGCTTAAATGTTAAAACCTGTAAACTGTACTAACTTAGGCATCGGAGTGCCAATCTTTAGTTTTGCAGGTCCCCCAGCACTTAAATGTTAAATCTTAAGTGGGTCACATCCGGAAGCGAATCCACTTCCGGTAGCACTTACAAGAGTCATTCCTCTACCTGAGCTAAGATGGCTATCGCAAGCATTTTTTCTATCGGTAGCAAGGACTGCTATCGAATCTTGAAAGGAGTAGAGTGGTTGAACACCATTTCCTCTACTCAGCGTGAATGCTGCCGCTTGCGATTGCCGCTCAACATCCGGAAGCGCTAGTGCTGGGAAAGGACACGTCACCTCAAACGTTACACCTTCTCTGACAACAGCTGTACCTCCTCTGACAACCAGAAACGACACATTGCAACAGGTGCGCCGTTTCAATTTGAAATATTTACGTTTCCTATAAATGGTTGTGTGTTTCCCATGCCATGCCATCATTACCCTTCGCATCAAACATCACTTTGCATAAATAGGCTTTAATCATTCACAACATCTCACTCAACGTTTCACCCAAAATATCTCAATTCTCTCTCAACTGTTCATCACTGTTCATCATCATCTTCATCTTCGCTCTCATCTTTTCTGCATTTCATACCCACCACACTCACACAAAATGGCCGGATCAAGTGATCAAACCCTAATCTCCAGAAAGCCTCCTCCTCAAAGAAATCCAAGAAATCTGGGAAGCGAAAGGACAAACAAGTCCGATTCACTGAGGAACCTTCATCGAAGCGCTAGAAAGCCCCAGAAGATGATTATTCTGAGTACAGATCTGGGCCTCTAGAACCCATTTCCCAGGCATTCGAAAACAGAAGCCCCTAGCTGAACAATGGGATATATGTTGATTTGAAAACCTTGGCAGATCTAGGTTATGACTTGACAGAATACCTGGAGAAGTACATGAACTGGCTGGGTTTGCAGAATGACTACAATGTAAATGTGCTCAGGGTGTTCTATGAGTCCTTAGAGGCTAAGGTTAAGTTGAGGGACCCCACTCTGCCAAAGAGTGAGATCGCTCGGGTTGACTTCCGCGCTACCGTCAGGGGAAGGAAGGTTAAGTTTAACTGGAAGAACATCAACCAATTTCTGGGGATCACGGATCCAGAATTAAACAGGTGGAAATACCATGGGAGGTTCGTTCAAGAGGAACTAGAGGAGATCTATGGGACTAATGGAAAGAAGGTCTCTGGCATGCCCCACACAAAGCGAGTACTCCAGTATATCTACTCGCGGATAATGACTCATAAGGGGGTGCATTTCAGCGAGTTTACACAACTTGACAACCCCTGGCTGCCGAGATTCCTCAACCAAGAGCCCATCAACCCTGGGCAACTCATCTCCCTGGAGCTCCTTCGATGGCTGGATGGCAAGACAACAAAAGAAAATGCATCCCTCCCCTATCCCCAGCTCATTGCCTTCCTGTAAGAGAACTTCAACATCAAATCCACTGAGAGAGTGGACAACTAGAAGTGCCTGCCCATGGACTCCAAGAACTTGGGCAAGATGGGAGTTTCATATGACAAGCCAGCGAGGGCAACCCAATCAGGCTCTCAGGCAGGGAGTGTCTCCCACAACACTCAGCCCTCTATCTCTGGCGCTGGGGATCAGGAAGCAGATTCCCACCATCAGGCTGGGCCAAGCAGCTCCCGTGGACCCAGAGTATCTGCTGCTCAGAAGGCTCTCCTCGACGATCTAAAGCAAGAGCTTCTGTTTAGGCTGCCAGATCCTCTCATGACCCCTCTCCGTGAGGAATTTCAAGCAGCCTACAGAAGACAGCGCCGCAGGATCAAGCGTTTGGAAGATCGCATTGATGGGGTTGAAACCAAATTGGATCTCATTCTTGCCCACCTCCATGCTCCACATCCACAACCTCCTCCGATCCTCCTCCTCCTCCTCCACCTCCACCTCCCCCACAAAATGACTCTCCTCACCCAGACTCCCCTCATCACTCTCCCTCACCCAACAACTCTCCATCACCCAGCCCCTCTCCATCCCCTAGCCACTCTCACTCCCCCAGCCACTCTCACTCATCCCATAACTCTCCTTCACCTACCAACTCACCCCCCTCCAACTATAACGACCACCTTCACCACACCTCCTCACCTCCACCTTCACCACCTAAATACGGCCCTGAACCACCTCCACCCATTCCCTCCTCCCTGGCTCTCACCCTCTTTGATGATGCCAAAAGGGGGAGAGATACACTAAGGCAGCCGTCCCTGTGGCTTGATGCGGACGTTGCTGCTGCTCTCAGAAGGGCAATGGACATGGAGCGAGTTGGCCAAGCAGAAAAGCTAATCCGTGGTGAAGCCATCCGTTTCATGCGCCAACTGTCTGCCAGCGATGAGGCCAGTCAACAAATAGTGCTGGTGGAGCAACCCAAGGATGTACCCCCTGCTGAGCCTGTGCCCCCTTCTGTGCCTCCTCCCAACCTGATAGATGAATTATACAAGAAGTATGGGTTTAAAAGGCCAGAGCCTCCAAGGGTAGTCATTGCCAAACCCATTCCTCCCTCTGCACCAGCTCCAATCCCTCCTACTGTCAGCTTCAGCAAGACAAGGGTGAAAAGAACAGCCAAAAAGAGGGTCGCCCCTTTCCCCAGTGCACTCTCATCAGAAAGCGAAGAGGAGTCCACACCAACTCCTGAGAATATTGAAATTGAGAAGGTGCCACGGTCAGGGGAAACCTCTCATACTAGGTTGCCCTCCCTACGTGAGCAAACTCAGAGAGAAGCTGAGGAAATCCCACCAGAAGTAGAGGTAAAGCTAGAGGTGGAAGACTTAACCCCAGAAGAGCATGATCGCTTCGGTGGAACTAACAATAAAAGGCAAACTAGAGCAGCCTAACACTTCCAAAACAGTCTAAATTGTACAGAATGCTGAAAATCACAATTATGCTCTAAAGTACCAAAGTAATCTGAACTAAAAATCACCTACAACAAAAACTAAGAAAATATAACTAGAAACCTAAGACAAGAAAGAAATTAACCAAACCGGCAACGGCGCCAATTTGATTAACTCTTTTTGTCGCCTAAAAGAGCTAAGCAAATAAAAACTAGAATTAACTACAATAGCTAGTAGCAAGTCCTAGGTCAATTCCACAGTTTAGTTAAATCTCTTGCTTAGGTTAAAGTTATGCAAATTAACAAGATGTTTGAGGTTGATCTTTGTTCTAAAAAAACTACAATTACAAACTAACAAAATCAGTAAAAGTTACCGAATGGAAGATATGAAAGTATTAGATGAGAAGTACCTCCCTCTCCAAAGTACTTTGTGCTTTTGATTAATCGGACCTCATATATTTGTTACACTTGATATAATCTAACTAAATTCTCAAGATCTCTTAAATCTAAGAAATCTAAGAGAGTTTAATTAGGTTAACCAAGCGTTATGCTCTTCCAAGTTTAACTCATACCTTAAGCAACATTAGATACTAATCAAGCACCTAAGAAAAACATTCATTCCACAACAATACATATAAGCTAATCGCACACATATATGTCATGAAATTACAAACGAATAGCTTTAGGTTTTCATGAGCTAAACACAAAAGAGAGATTCCAAGCCACAATTAAGTAGAACACCTCAAATCAAGATGTTCTAACCTATACAAGCCTAAATCTAGACATACATAGGCAAAAACTTACATCTAGCTTGGAACCTAAAAGAGTAAATCACAAGTACATGAGGCCAAATGTTGAATCTACAAGCACATTCCTTTGGAGAGAGAGGAGAGGACGTCTAGCCGCTCATGGAGATGGAAGATGAAGGAAGGTGTGAGGTTATGGCGGCCATGGAAGTGATTTGCGAAGTGGAGAAGATGAAGATGGAGTTGAGAGAGTTTGTTAGAGGAGAGAAAGTGAAAGTGGAAGTGAGATAAGAGTTATGTCAAAATGAAGTTAGTTGGAATTAAGTAGGTGAGTTAGTTAGATGATGAGCTGACTTAGGGAGTTAATGAGCTGTCAAAAAGATATTTTGATGGGTAATGGAGAGAGGTTAAGTCGTGGGTTAGGTTATAAAAGGGAAGGAAGGGTAGTTTTGGTATTTGGGTAAAATGAGAATGAATGTAGTCCAAATGTTGTCTCCATGCATTTCCAAAGGTCCCTCCTTTTTCTCCAAGTGACTGTGCTTCCAAAATTGCCCTTAATGAGGCCTCCAAATTTGAATTTGACGTTGGAGCCAATTTTGCCTCTTTTGGAAAGATTCTCCATCAATGCCTTAAAGCTGCAAACTCCTTGCCTTTAATTTATTCTGCACAGAAGACTTCTGAAAAGTAGCTGACATTTTCGTACACTGTGCAGTCTGGCTCTTATACTCGCTGACGGATGAACTTAAGCTTCCGGATGGCAAGACTTCATTCCACAAGCTCAAGAGCATTCAGTTCTGGATGTGAATCTGCTTCCGGATGTAAACCTGCTTCCGGATGTAAACCTGCATCCGGATGTGAATCTAAGTTCTTGTCATTCAGCCTTCCTCCTTGCCAAATTATCTCCACCGAAACTCCACCAAGGGTGTGTGGGGCCCACGTGGGACCCCCCTACAATAAAATATCATCACATAGTCAAAATGACCAAAATACCCTTGGTTTCTTAATTAATGCAAGAAAAAGGCTAATATTCACCAATTAATTCCAATAAGCATGCGCAATAAAATATGTCAATAATGATCAAATATATCAATTAATTCCCACTAATTAAGCTCAAATGCACATGCTTAAAGGTATAAAATTTGGTCCAATCAAATCCCCCACACTTAATCTTTGCACTCCGAGCAAAGTCATGCAAAAAGACTAACTTAATCATTAAGCATAGTGAAGACACTTGGAATTGTCATAGCATACAAGTTGATCTTCTTGAACCTTTCCCTAAAGCTTCGCATGGGCCAAATCTAAGAATACAAAGTGAATGCAAGTTTAACAAGCAACTAGAATTAAGGAGAAGTGCCAATTGAGATTTTACCTCACCGGATAAAGTGTTTAACACTCATTCACTCAAGTTAGGAAAAATGCCTAACTAGGGTCTTGTGATCACTCTTTGGCTCAATGCATCCCACCTCACCGTAGGCTTGTAATAGTTCTTATTTCTCCACCCATTAGTATGCATGGTACAACCAAATCTAGGGGACTTTAGGGGTTTAGATAGAAGGCTAATATGAATGGTGAATGATGGAAAGTAGTCAATGACCAATAATATGAACAAATAACCACCACATATGTATGCAATACAATAAGCCCAAGTCCAAACAACATGCTACTCCCGGCCACATAATTTTTCAAGCACTTTGTGCTCCTCACATTTTTTTCCTTTTCACTCTTATGCCTTTGGTATACTCAAGCACTTTGTGCTTTCTTTCTTTCTCTCTTTTGATAGGCCTTTGGCCTTATTATTTTTTTTTTCTTTTTTTTTTCTTGGCCTTTGGCCATTTTTCCTTTCTTTTTTCCTCTCTTGTGTCTCTCGGCCATCTTTTGTTTTTCACTCATATAGCATGCTTTTCACAAGATACAACAATGCAATACTAATATGAATGCAAGCATATGCTATAGTCACTTATTCACACATTGGTCAAGGTGATAGAGAAGAAAAGTGAATGGCCCAAAGGGGTTAATCAAAGGATAATATTTGGTTGGCTTAGTGTTTGGGTCATAAGGGTTTAGAAAGAAATGCCCCTTTCCTCTTTAATTGTACCATGCATTGTGATCTTGAACAAGAACTAAGACAAGTTCTAGGAGGTGAGATAACTATTGGCCCACTCAATTTGGTTGGAGGCTTCTCACTTTGGCTTACTCTAATTAGTCACTACCTCCCTAAGAAAAGTTACCTGAGAAACTAACACCCTCTTTATACCTTAAAAGTGCCCCATGCAATGCCCTAAGTAATCATTCCAAAAAGTCTACTTACACACTAGAGGACAATTCCATTTGCTTTCAAAAGCCATGATCAAGTCAAATTTCTACAAAATTATGCCAATGGAGTCCAAAAATTAAGTGTGTGAGCTTTGAAATAAACCACTTTTTAAGCACATAATACACCCCCCACACTTAAAGCATGCATTGTCCTCAATGGACCAATCAACTCAAGTAGGAAGATGCATTTCAAAAGCAAGGCAGCAACATAAAAGGCCGGGCAGTCCAAGCATACAAATGGCCTATGCATGTATTATTTACAAACAAACACTAAAGACAACCTAATACAAATGTATATTTATTTTTTTTATCATTTTTATTTTTATTTTTTTTTTTACCCACTTATGCTAAGGAATCCCAACTGGATTTAGACTCAAGTCGCTAAGCTTCCGGAAGCAAAAACTGGACCTAGATTTTCTAAGTTAAGGCTCAAGGTGAACTCGCTAGCGGAAGCAAAAGTACTACCGGAAGCAAGAATGCTTCCGGAAGCAAAAATACTATCGGAAACGAGGTTGGATCTAAATTCTAAGTGAAATTGCTACCGGATGCACGACCATTGTAACATATTGTTACTAATTCCCTAATTAACATGTGACATCTCTTTTAGTTCAATAATATCTTTACTAAGTATGATAGAAAAAGGAATTGCAATAATATCAATATCTCTATCATAGTTAGAAAAAGAATATCCTAATGATTGAAATATTATCCATGATAGAAAAGAATAAACTAATACAGCACAGCTGCTATCATGCATAATTTATTGCTAACCATGTTAGAAAGGATTTGCCTAACATGGTTAATAAACAAAACTAGTTGATATTTAACAATAAATACATATATACATGCGGAAACGAATGCAGGCCTATACAAATTGGCAATATACATAACTAACTAATCTAAATAACCTTTGAAACCTAATTCCCTTTCCTGATGCTTGCGCCTGTGCATGAATACCTGCAAAAATGTCAGTAATCGTGGGATGAGACAATTTGTCCCAGTAATCACCGCTTAACTCACTATAACAGTGAGACGTGCGGTAGCGAGGGCGTCTAAAGGGTACCACATTTTAAATTTAGTAATATATACATATATCTGTCAAGTCCCCTTCTATTTATCACTCAAGACCCCTCTGTCACATCCAAGTCAACTCAATAGACAAAAATAAAAGTGATTGACACTGTGCCCAGTCTCAAATATGAAAGCATGAAAAAGGGAGCACTTTAAATAGTGAAAACATCCCTGAAAAAGGGAGCACTATAAATAGTGAAAACATCCCTGGTTCCTTTACAATTCGAGGAACCTGTACAATTAACCTATCGATTTGCGCAAATCGATAGGTTACATCGGCCGACGGTACTAATAATCAGTGTCATGCAATACTCACAATCCCTATTCTATATTCCATCAACATAACTCTCAACAATCTCAACTCAACATGCAACCCTCTTTTCTATCCTCATCACCTCTTAAACCACTACCCAACACTATCCCTATATACATTTCACGCCATTCCAGATTAATGGCCACCACCAGGCAGGATAATAGTATATATAATGTGTAAAAATCTTTTATACAGAAATAATTGTGTTTAAAAGGCACCCGATAGCCTGTTTTGTATAAAAATAACCTTTCAAAGATAAAATATATATATAGAGGGTGAGAAAGGATTTTACAAAATCCCCAACTAACGTCACCCTCCATGTTATAGCAAGGTAAGTGTGATTACCTGTCGCCCTTTAGTAATTTACGCGATTTCTCAACCTTTCTTAATGTCACGGAAGCCTGTCTGCATCCACTCCTATAATGATATGGAGCAAAATGATAAATCAATATCATTTCCCTTTATCATAATTAAACGTCTCTCGTATCCGCATTACTACCCATTTTCCCCTCTTCTTAGTTATATTATTTTAGAAAGTTATGTGGATTCATAAATGCATACACACACAAGTCAATACACTTCTATTCCAGTCAATTCATAACATCAACATATGGAGCCGCAAGCATACCAATCAAACATAAACCATTGTCCACACCATATTTGATAAAGCCCTTTTTAACTCTTTCTAAAATTCAGTACCATATTCAATCATCAATTACTCGAAACTTTCAACAATCCAAACTACTATTCACTCTCACATCATCCATTCTTCAAACAGCTTCAAGCTACCATGTAATTAATAAATTTTCCCCGTAAAGCATAGAAACAATGCCATAATCACATTAGTTCTAACATTTTCATTTGCGAAAATACTACCAATCCCTCATATATAGGTTTGACCATATCAACATCGATGATGACTTAGAAAATTGCCATTCCAAAATACATTGAAATCAAGCGGCAAAGATGTCATGTAGCAATTTAAACTCAGCATCAAAATCAAAGAAATTAAACAAACATGAATATTCTAAATCAAAACCAAACAGCAACAATGTTTATCATTAATAAAAATTCAAGCAATCACATATGCTTTGTAACAAACCATAATTCAGTCAAAATTCCAATACACCTCTTTCCTAATGTAAAACCCTTACCAATTCTTTATTTTACACAAAATATTCAAACAGCCCAAATATCAGCATTCATTTAACCACAATCAATAATTTACATGTACTTATGCTTCCTTAAACTCCACTCCTTTTATTTACAATTCACAACTTCAATTCATAACATATACTCACATCTTATATGCTTCATTAAATTTCTGTTTAGAAGAAATATCAACGACTCAAACATGACACCAAAATCATCAACCACAACAACACTTGTAGCGGTCACAATGTCCATAAAATGATCAATGTAACTTTGGTACATTACTTCACGAAGAAAAACACACAAAATGACCATTATGACCACAAAGAATTTAAGCTACCCCTTACAACATATAATACATCATTCTAATTTGCATTCATCATCCAAACATAATTCTACCACCAAATCAAACAAACAAAACAAGCTTATCACCCTTTTAAATCTTTCTCTTCTTTAAGAACATCAATTTCAATCCAAAGAAATCAGACCAATCAAGCATAATTTAAAACATCCCTTACTTCAAATTAATTTTGCCGCTTTATTCTGTTCAAAACAGAAATACTAATAGCTCAAGGAAAGATTCACTTGCAAGCATCCCAACTACATCATAACACTTTAAAACTTACACAAAACATACCCCTCCTAACAACAATCAATTTAGCCTAACTAAAATTCTATAACCGAAATTCCAAACAAGGCAACATCAATTTTACCTTCCTTTCAACTTGTATAACCATACACATACACATGCATACCATTTATAATCATTATTCACCCATTTCAGCAGCACATAAAAACAAAGAAGCAAAACAAAATCAATGCATTCCTTTACTAATTTTATAATCTATAAAACACCACAATCAACCTTAGTCAAATAATCAAGCCCTCAAACATATGTCTCTTAGAAAACCAATTCGGCCAAAACATAGAGAATACATGCAACCATTTAACTCCATTGATCAAACAAAACAACAACAAAAATAGAATTTGTATATCATATCCTATCAAAACAGAACTTGCCTCCGCCTAAACGGAAATCAACAAATTCAGCAACAAAACAATTACATATTATCAACTCTATAACACACTTACACAAGTTTAATCAATTTTTAACTTCTTTAGACTCCAATGAACACCATGATGCCCAAGGTAAGGGATTTTTAGTAGGCTACGCAAATCCACAAATACACATTCAATAAATCTCCTAAACACTAAAACAAAACCAATGCCTAATCTGTCTTGGTTAATTTTTATACCCAAATCCTAAATCCCATTCGAACTCTTACAGCCTCACACGAAGTCAGAGAGGAAAAAGGTATGAAATGGAAAACTAAAATTTACCTAAGCTTGAATATTCACTTGCACAAGCAGTAGGACGCCGGAAGTGTCGCCAGACCCGCTGGAGACGAGGAAACTGGTAGAGAGGAGTGAAGAACGACGAGACCAAAGGGGAAACAGTGAGAAATCAAGTTGGAAAGAGGAGTAATTCGAGTAGACATAAGAAAGACTGAACCTTTACCTTTTCCCGCTGTTGTGCGACGGCGAACTAGCCGCTTCTTCGCCGGAAAAGCAGAGACGGTGGAGGCAGAGAGTGACGAGGATGAAGAACACAGGAAAGAGAAAGAAGAGATGGGTTTCGGTGAGGATGAGAGGAGAAGTAAGACGGACGGCTTCGTTGCCGCCGTCGCCGGTGGCCGTCGCCGTGGAAGGGAGAGGAACGAAGAAGAAGGATGGAGGGAGGGTTTTTGGGTGAGAGGGAGGAGGGAGTCGGTGAAGAGAAGTGAGGAATAGGAGAAAATAAAAATGAAGGGGGGGTCCGATGTTTTAAGCAAGAAAATGGAGGAGGGGCGCGTTTGGTTTTGTGAAATAAGGGTGGTGTATGATAATTTGTAGCCCAAACTTGCCATAGTGTACTCTTTTAATTTTAAACCACTTAAACCAGTATCCAATCTACTTATCCTCCAAAATATTTTGGGTTTTACTATTCCCTCATACTTCAAACTCTTCAATTTCTTAATTAATTATATGCACATTTATTACTCAAAATTTTCAAAATGTCCTCAAAAATCACCAAAAACTCCTAAAAATTCCAAAATTCCCAATTTCTCCATTTATTATTTCCCAAAACACTCCTTGATCCTGTATTAAATTTTCAGGATGTTACAACCATCTTTGAGATTCTTGATCTCAACCATTCCAAAGTCATAAGATTTGAGCACTTCGTAAGGTCCTTGCCACTTGTCCTTAAGCTTGCCTCCGCCACAAAATTTGAATCTCACACGATAACATAAGACAAGATCTCCCTCCTTGAACTGCTTCCTCAAAATGCCACTATCATGAATGGCCTTAGTCTTCTCTTTCAAGATCCGTGAGTTCTCAAATGCCTCGTTCCTAAGCTCATCCAGCTCACTCAGAGTCAATTGCCTCTCTTGAGCCGCAGCATCCATATCTTCAATACAAGATTTAACTGCCCAATAAGACTTGTGCTGTAGCTCAACCGGTAAATGACAAGCTTTTCCATATATGAGCAGATAGGGAGACATGCCAATAGGAGTTTTAAATGAAGTCCTATATGCCCAGAGAGCTTCTTCAAGTCTCAAACTCCAATCTTTCCTGCTGGGCTTCACAATTCGCTCAAGGATGTTTTTGATTTGTCTATTGCTCACCTCGGCTTCCCCATTGGTTTGAGGGTGGTAAGGTGTAGAAACCTTGTGAGTCACCCCAAATTGGCTGAGCAATGAAGACATGAGCTTGTTACAAAAATGAGAACCTTGATCGCTCACCAACGCCTTAGGAACTCCAAACCGACTAAAGATGTTAGACTTGAGGAATTTCAACACTGCTCTCGCATCATTGGCCCTAGTTGGCACAGCCTCCACCCACCTAGACAGGTAATCCACAACCAGAAGAATATATGTGTAGCCGTTAGATGGTGGAAAAGGGCCCATGAAGTCTATACCCCAAACATCAAAAGGGTCACAATATAACATGGGCACTTGAGACATCTCATGTCTCTTCCCCAAGCTTCCAAATCTTTGGCACTTGTCACAAGACTTACTGTCACACCTAGTTTATTTTTACTTATTACTAAAAATATTAAATATAATTTATTTGAAAATAATGATTTTTGTTATAAAATTAAAATTAAGAATTTTAAAATTTGTAACAAGTAAGTGAAAAACTGTCCAAATTAAAACTTTTTCATGCAATGGGCTTTTTGAAATAATTCTTTCTAAAATAAGTTGTAAATAAACCTTTTAAAAACAAAATGAGGTTAATTAAGATATTATATTAATTTTATAAAATAACATAAGTTTTAAAATATATTTCTAATTCTAACTATTATTTCCAACATTAAAATGTTTATATTTAACTTTGAAATGTTGTTAATTACTTAGAAAAATATTACTTTCAAAATATGTAGTTTTTCGTATAAAAACATAATAGTCTATACATATCTTCAAAATATTTATAAAGTATTGGGCTAAAAAAATATTACTTTATGTACCTAAATTCTCCACAGTTAATCTCCTACAAAATTTACATATAATACATGCCAAAATAAAATTATACAAATTTCTTTAAAATATAACATAAATATAAAAAATACAAATAAGAGTAGACATTCTTACATTTCTCCTTTTCTTCATCACTCCAAAATTCCCTATCCATTTGTACCTGAAACCAAATTTACCGCAGTTTATTTCACACACTCTAATTCACCTATCATCTAATTCATTTAATCCTACTTCAGATAATGATAGTGCGCTCCTGTTGGTGATTACTACCTGTTAGTAAAACACTCATACAGGGCCCCTACCTTAACAATATATTTGTTACAGGTAGAATACTGAATGCATGTGCCTATTGCACCACCTCACTACTTATAGCAATATATTTGCCTTTCGTAGTAGGCATACCTGACAGGAATTTCTAGGAAAAATAAATCAACAATAACAATATGGTATAGGGGGAGCGACCCTCCTTATACCTGGAGTACTCCACATAAAATTTAAATGCTGAAAATAAACCCTATCAATATCTGAAGCAGTAATATTAGTGATGACAGAAAATAAACAAGTAGACCTAATGTGCATGAAATAAACCGCTACCTGAACTCCAGCCATTATTGCTACATCAACAATTATTGCCTTGGAAATTCCACCTCGTTGTTATCTCTGATTTCACCTATTGTGAAACAAGGAGTTTAATAACTATGCTCGTATATATATATTTTCGTTCCACTACTGGAAATAAGGTCTTTCACGACCACAATTTTGGGCTTTTCACGACCACAAATAGGTGGTCGTGGAAGCCCGCGTCGTAAAAAAGTGTGTTTTTCACGACCACATGTTTGTGGTCGTGATAGATAGGACCTATCACGTCCACACTTGGATAAAAATGGACGTGGTAGCCTCTTAGGAGGCACCAAATTTGGTGCCTCCAAAGAGGCTACCACGTCCACACTTATCCAAGTGTGGACGTGGTAGGTGGACGTGATACCTATCACGTCCACACTTAGGTAGTGTGGACGTGATAGGGGGACCTATCACGTCCACACCTTATAAGGTGTGGACGTGATAGGTCCCCCCTATCACGTCCACACTACCTAAGTGTGGACGTGATAGGGTATCACGTCCACCTACCTTATTTGTGGACGTGAAAGGCTTTTTTTTTTTTTTCATTTTGTAAATGCATTTTATAGCCATCTGCATTCTTGCAGATCATTTACAAACCACTGTCAATACCATACTACAGCACAATACAGAATACCAGAGCAATTGCAAAAACGTATCCCATAAATATTACCTTACTTAGACAAC
The DNA here is from genome assembly GCA_029929735.1 of Mimosa pudica. Classification (NCBI taxonomy): domain Eukaryota; kingdom Viridiplantae; phylum Streptophyta; class Magnoliopsida; order Fabales; family Fabaceae; genus Mimosa; species Mimosa pudica. The sequence goes on along the minus strand of JAKELP010000039.1, from coordinate 571,796 downwards.
AAAATACAAAAGGCATAATCTAAGTTTTATATCTTTGCCTTACTAGTAATATAAGTTCAAAATTTATCTACAACAATCTAAACCTATACAATTTCTGTCTCACATAGTGATTAAAAATTCTGCAAGTGCGTTTCGTACAAAGTCAATATCCTCATCTTGTTTAAACGAGTCAGTACTAAGTCCATAAAGTCCCTCCAAAAGCTGCAACATAATTAAACAATATTAAAAAAGACAAGGAAAGTACCACTTACAATTAGAAATCACTATTTTCTTGGAGATATATGTTAGAAGCGTGCATACCTTTTGAAATTTCCTCCCTTGCTTAATTAGAAATCACTATTTTCTTGGAGATATATGTTAGAAGCGTGCATACCTTTTGAAATTTTCTTGGAGATATACAGTGGGCACAAACTATATTAAAAAGCAAATAAAAAAAAATAAAAAAACAAAGAAAATACAATGAGAGAAAAATAAAAAAAAAATAAAAAAAAAACTCACCTTAACTTGGGAGGATGTTGACGCTGAAACAGCAACAGAAGTTGATGTTGAAGATGTAGCGAAAAAACTTAAAGAAACCCAATTAATTTGTCCCCAAAATGCCCTGCGAAAAGTAAAAAAAAAAAAAAAAAAAATCAGCGAGTATTATCTTGAAGAGGAGGGAGGAGGAGGGGTAGGGGGAGGAGGGGAGTAAAACTCTCGGCCACTTACCTGAGAGGGCGGAGGAGGGGGAGGGGGAGGGGGAGGAGGGAGGAGGAGGGGGAGGGGGAGGAGGCGATAGAGAGGGAGGCGAGAGGGAGGAGGATCTTACCTGAGAGGGGGAGGAGGCGAGGGCGGCGGCGAGGGCGAGGCGAGGGAGGAGAGAGGGCGGCGGCGGTGGTTGGAGAGAGGGAGGAGAGAGGCGGCGGTGGTTGGAGAGAGGGAGGAGAGAAGCAGAGAGAAAGTGAGTGCCAATGTGAGAGAAGAAGAGAGAAAGGGAGGCGCAGAAAATCGGGTAAAGTGAGTGCCAAAGTGTTGGAGGGAAATAAAAAGGATTTTGGCGCCAGTGGGAAAAATATTGCCCACCTTTCACGTCCATAGTTGGGTGTTTGTGGTCGTGGAAGGGTCCCATTCCACGTCCACACATTTAAATGTGTGGACGTGGAAGGGGAGACCCCTTTCACGTCCACACTCATAGTGAGTGTGGACGTGGAAGGGTCCCCTTCGACGTCCACACATATATATGTGTGGACGTGGAAGGGGACCCTTCCACGTCCACACTCACTATGAGTGTGGACGTGAAAGGGGTCTCCCCTTCCACGTCCACACATTTAAATGTGTGGACGTGGAAGGGGACCCTTCCACGACCACATGTACCCAATGTGGACGTGAAAGATCTCCGCCTGGACAGTTATTTACATGTTATGCCACCGCGTTTTTCATCAACGACCAACATTGGCATTTTAGTCGTTAATTATGGTCGTGAAAGGCCTATTTTCTAGTAGTGTTCTCTCACGAATCCTAACATATTCAATACTACCCAACCCTTATGTAATTGTTCCGTTTTTGGAATCATTCTAATTCTTTAAAGCATATTTAACAAATAACTTGATCATTACAAAGGATCAAGACTATTCAACCAAATTACACTTTATTTCACTCTAATATCACAATCAACAAACACCTATACTATATACTAAATTCCATCAACTCATTTAATAATCCATAACAGTTCACATGATCGATCCATAAAACATATTCATTCATTACTCAAACATATATCAATGTATCAAAATCCTATATCCAATAAAATTCAAATTAATAATCCAAAAGCCAAGAAACAACAAGCATATATTTCATTTAAAACAGTAAAAGAATTAACTCAAATAAACAAACAATCCAAAACAGAAAAATCCTCTTTAAGCTTTATCAAATCAGAGTTGCAAATAGATTCAAATCAAATGACCCCAAGAAAACACTTTAAATTTAAACTCAAACATATATATCAATCAATGCAGGCATAAATCATACCAAGAAACAACTTGAAACCTACATATCAATCAAAGTACAAGCCTAACTTTACAATTAAATCCATCACTATAAAACATTATATCCCAATTAAATTAATTCGGCTAAAATAAGGATAAGAGTTCTGTCATTAACATATCAACAACAAGCCTAAACAACTTCACTTTGCATACATTAAATCAACTAGAATTTAATCCCCAAATGACTCAAGACTCTCTTCCCTTTCCAAAAATCCATTCAGCTTTAATGTAATGAAGGCAAAAACCTAACCCAATTCCAAACAACTTTAATATCTTGCTAACTGCTCATACTATGCCAAATGTAACAGAGAAATGGAAACTGCCTTTTTTTTTCCAATTCAAATCAAATTAACCCCACTGAAAGAACTAAAATCACTCCTAAGGAAGCAAAACTTCCAAAACTCTCATCATTATATCAATCGCTAGAAAAGAATAGTACACACATAACAAGCACAACACTTCACTAGTTTCATATATATATATATATATATATATATATATATATATATATATATATATATACTTCTTAAAAATTCAGATTGGTCAATGAAGGGGGCAACAACACAAAATTAACGAATCATCCAGTAATTCAATTTCGTCAAGCCAATCAAGATAAATACATGGGCCTCAATAAAAATTTATATTCAAAGCACCACACCCAAACATCCAAGCTTTATATGCAGAAATTATATTATACTCAAATCTAAACTAACAACATAATTCAGACAGAGAAAAGTGGAAGGAAATATCAATTTTACAAGCTAACCGTGTAATGCTTGATTTTCCATTAACAGTACTAAATATCCCAACTTCCCATTCGGTCTCTCAAATTCCTCACACGTTCATATAAAAAAAACATAAGTGTAGAAAAGAATCAGAAATTCTCACTGAGCCATATAGCCGAAATTGTAGAGCTTTCTTGCAGAAAAACTTTCGCCTAGTAACCATCAAGAAATCGCGAGCTTTAGAGAACAATGGAAAGATCAAAAGTTTATGACTGAGGATAAATTTGGGAATAAGGAATTCAAGTGGTTATGGAAGAATTAAAGTTGATGATTGTAGAAGAAGGGAGGAAGATGAACGAAGGAGTTAAGGTTGAGGGGAAGGAGCAGTGATGTTGTTGCTGGAGAGGAGAAGTGAGAAGAGAACGATGTTTTTTTTTTTCATGAAGAAGAGAACGATGTAAAATGTATAGAATAGAGAGTGACAACTAGGTTTAGGAAGAGTGAGCTTAGGGTTTGTTACTTATGTATACATATATGATGATTAAAGAAAATTCTAATTATTTACCTACTTGTTTATTTTTAATTGTATTTCTTGACTCAAAATCTAATATATTAAAGTTATACCCTTGTCTTTCCATTTAAATCTCTTCTTTTATTTATTTAATAAAACTTAGTTTGTGTGAAAACAAATATGGGTGAATAGCCTAATGATTATTTCATTTATATAATAACATATTTATAATACAAAAGTTTCCTAAAAGTTAATAAATGTCTCCTACAAGTTCACCTAAAAATAAGTAGTAACAAACATTTTCCTACTCTAAATATTTTCTAATACTATATTTCACAATTATGACTAAAATATACAAACAATCCATTAATACAAAATAGGAAATATTAACATTATTTTCATAATTTCTAACAATTTATCCAAAATTATCTCTTTTATTCCATTTCATAAAAGTTTAAATTATAATTTATATTTTTCGTTCCTATCTAATTTAATTATATTTTGAATAAAAATTTGGGGTGTTACATTTCTCTCCCCCTTAAATAATTTCGTCCTCAAAATTAGAAAAGAATTACAGTAATATGTGCAAAGAAATAAATTTGCTCTTCAAACTTTTTACCCAAATCATATGAAGAAGCACAACATGGAATTTTTTTTTTTGACAAAAGGACGGTTTCAAAGTTTTAGTATGGAATTGTTTTTTTTTTCTGAATTGAAATCTTTAGGGAATTCAAACAAAAGTGAAGTCAAATCAGATTGATTTGATTAAACATGGTGAGAAGAAAACATGATTGCTACTGTTGCTAAAGATCTACATAAGGATCTGAGTATCATGAGGGAAGCAAATGCAAGGAGGAACACTATAGAGAATAAATATAGAAGGGAAAGCTGATAAGCCTACAACATTTTCATTTGGGAATATATTAAGAAATTTCCTAAATAAAGTTATCAACTATTTTGGCTTTAAGTTTAGCTTGAATGGGAACTCTATATATCCTTGACAACCCTTACTCAAATTTCCTTTTGCTCAATTCACGTGTGAAATTCATACCCTCTAATTTATTAAACCATTTTGTCCATCAATGCTACTAAAGTATTATTATCACGATTAATTAGAATACTATTTGTAGATAATCATCCATTATTCACAATCACAAAATATCTTTAAAAGACTATGCATGAATATTTCATAATTTTCATACTTCATCCACTATTAAAAATCACAAAATATCTTTAAAAAACTAAGCACTATACCAGCCAAACATACTAATTACCACATATTCAGTTTAAAACTCAACAGTCATTTAGCAATTTACAAAGACTTTATTCAACCAAAAGGAAACCTCCAAGGACAACTACAAATCATAATCATTCTAATATTGCACAACTCGAATTATCTTTCAAGATATATATATTTTCAACCTTTATTTCTTGTTGGTACATTTTAGATCATGGAATTTAAAATCACCCCAGCACCAACTCATTAACAATCATCCCACCGACAAAGATATATAACAATTAGTTAAGTATATAACTTTTCCTTTACCATTTTTTTTTATATTCTCTAATCAATCACAAAAGTTTCTTAATGGATTACACTTCTTTATCATGCCCCACCTCTTATAACCATAAGATTTTTTTTTCTTTTTTCTTTTTAATTTCTAATACCACATTTATTGCCACTTCAAATCTTTATCATAACTTTGTAAATCACTTAACTTGCATGTAGGCATACACATGCATAAATAGTCCATCAACCAATCTAGATTAAATCCCTAAACACACATGGGAATAGATTACATGATTATTAATAATTCAAAGACAACATATAGTAACTTACACTAATTCAACTTCTACAACTCATACATTAAATAAATAAAACAACAGTACTAGCACTAAACAGTTTATTTTATCAATCAAAGTATTAACTGTGCGTAAATTAAAACAAGCAGCAAATCCCTGAGAATTCATCTTCATTATGTTATGGAATAAAAATTCAACCGGACAAACCCATGTTGAAAGAGGACTATGATTGGTCTAATAAACACCTAAGACTTCAACTACTTATAATTAGATTTTATTTTAGGGTTAAGGTGCATTTTTAGTACTCTAGAATATAGCAAAGTGCACTTAACATAATACACAATATTGTGGTCTATTTGTGGTAACCAAGAATTATTTTCGTGGCTTATTTAGTAACGAAGTTAAATAAGTTAAATTTGACCGTTATGTGTCAAATTTTGACCGTTAAATTGTGGGGTAAAGGAGCATTTTCAGTACTCTAGAATATAGAAGGGTCATCAAACATAATATACAATATTTGAACACCATAAATAACTAGTCACAATATTATTCAAGGTGTCAAATAATTAAACACTTCAAAGTTATAAAGATCCATAGACTATCCTAGTATCATGCATGTATAAACTAATAAGTCATTAGTATTTTACATATATAAAAAGTGTAAGCAAAGAATCATAAACTAAACAGGTTGGCCTTACTGAGTTTAAACGGGTTGATCATACTGGCTCGACACAAATTAAAACGGGTTGGTCATACTGGCTTGACACAAATTAATGACCCTATGATGTAATAGAAGAAGAGTTACTTCTATCTGATTACATAATTATAAACTTAAAATAATGTTCGTTACATTGTCATTTCAATATACATATATTACATCATTATGTCACATTAGATTTTATCTTATAAAAGTTTGTTTTATCTAACGAATTACTAGATAAGCAATGACAATAATTCTTAGTTATTACAAATGGACCAAAATATTGTATATTATGTTTAGTGCTCCTTCTATATTCTAGAGTATTGAAAATGCTCCTTTACCCCACAATTTAACGGTCAATATTTGACACATAACGGTCAAACTTAACTTATTTAACGTCGTTACTAAATAAGCCACGAAAATAATTCTCGGATACCACAAATGGACCATAATATTGTGTATTATGCTAAGTGCACTTTGCTATATTCTAGAGTACTAAAAATGCACCTTAACCCTTTATTTTAATATAATCATAATAGCAATCATTTTTTCCGTTCTTTTACTCTCTTTCCCCGAACCACATAAATTAGTAAATATCATCCCCAACATCCCAACTCAATAATCCAAGCACAACCCCATTTGAAGTTAGAAATCAAGCATAATTCCCAAATTTATTACAATAGGGAAATACATAAATCCCTTGACCGTTCAATATGTCAATTTGCATATATAAGAATATAAATAAACAACTAAACTTCTGGAAAGTTTACAAATTCAGATAAAAAAAAAACATGGAAATATAAAAATTTTCCAAATCTCCATAGGAACCTAGTAATTATCACATACATGCTTCTTATATCATCATATATTTAACATGCAGCAAAAATACTTATTAAATTGTACCCTTTCTAATCAAAACATTCAGATTATAAAACATACCCGCAAAGCTTGAGAAAGACAGAGTTCGAGAAAAATCATAGTTTTCATTTGAAATTTAACTTGCATATCAAATGAAAATCATGTCTATATAGCTATCACATGAGGAACAAGCAGATATAAATCTTAAATAGAGCGATTCTAACCCCCATTTAAGTTAGTTAAATCAATATAGAATTAAGAACAAAATGACCAATCCCATCTCTTCATATATTCCATTCAGCATAAACCAGAGAAACCCTTAGAATTTCAAAACCACACTATTTATAGTTATTCCTAATGCCAATCAAAATCTTGACCCTATTGTACGTATTTTGTTTTTTTTTTAAGTTCTGAATAAATTAAAACAGAATAAAAATATGCAATTTCTTTTCCTACTTTACAGGTCACGCACAAAAACTTCAAAAACAATAGTAACCATTTAGTCAATACAAGAAGAAGGCAAAAATCCTTGTAAATCAACATGGGAGCTACCACAAACGACATATATATTTCCGTAAGTACCCTTAGTTCCCTTTATAACCAAATAGGCCTGACACAAACCGGGCAATGTAAGAAAACAACAATCATTCAAAACATTTTTTTTTCTATTTTTTTTTACTGAAATTCAAAACATTGATTAAATGTATAAAAGAAAAATACATTACATAACATTCCTTTAGTTTCATAGTTTTATTCCCTAAACTGGAGCAAGCAGAATTATTGTGACTTCATAGTATTATTAATCATAATTCAAATGCATCCTATTTAACTTCAAATTTTTTTTTTATTCTTCATATCAAAATTTTCTAATCATAAAGTTATAATCGAATTCACAATAAGAAAAGAATCAAATCACTTCAATCAAACCTCAGCCAGCAAATTTCAGATCCAAAAAAAAAAAAACTCAATAATCATATTGTTTCACTTAGCAAGGCAATCTCAGATTTAGGAAAATATCATAAAGTCAAACAATCAACAAAACATTTATTAATGAAACATTAATCAATTAATACATAGAATCAACTCAGTATTAAAACCTATTCAAATTTAAATTTGAGCCTACGTCTTCTTACGGAATCAATGGCTGTAAAGTTTAAAACTACAATTAAATTAAAAATAACCACACACAACATTGTCTTCTTGATAGAATATCTTATCATTTACTTCTTTTTTTTTATCTAAACACTGAGTATATATATTTTTACACACCATTGAAACATCACAAACAGAGTCATATATAACAAAAATGGTAACTCAACTTCACTCACCAGTACAAATTAATTATGCAACAAGAAATATATGTTTTATTAATTCTTCCATACTGACCAAGAATTATAAATCATCAAATCAAAGTAGAGGAATTATGAAAATTTCAACATTAATTTCAAATCCAACTTTAAACATCATATACATGTCTTAACGACTCTTATTCATGTTTAATAAACTCAAAACTATTCTATAAGAATTCAAGCTTCCAAATAAAATAATAATCACAAATTTAGTGTTGTTAAACTTGTATGTATAAGATCTCATTATATATTCTAACTTTTTCTACATTGTATTGATCAAAGGAAAGGGAAAAAGAATAGACCTAAGGGCAGAAAATCAACTAGGAATTATCCATTTCTCTTAATTACAAATCTTTATCAAAACAAAATACACATTAATCTATACATTATCAAGACCAAACAATTAACAAACCATAACTACACTTACAAGGATATTAAATCACTTCATAACTTACAAACAACAATCAATGTATCTCAATATTCACCAACAAAGCAACATTTCAAACAATTAACTTTCTCTGAACACTTCCAAAGTTCAACAAATGATTCAACAAAGTCTAGTATGAGCCAAGTCAATTACAAATGTGCAGAAATGATCTTGCACAAAACTTACATCAATAGTAAACTGATTTATCACAAGGAAAACAACAAATCTTGATACTTTAAATGAAACGAATAGTGAGAGCTCAAGCAAGAACCAGTTAGACATATCATAGTGCCACAATTTCAGACAAATCAGAGAAAAATTTATCCCTCAAAAATTCAATCACACAATCAGCAATGGTGCCTACTAGTCATCATCAATTTTTCTTTTTCTTTCTTTTTTTTTCCCTCCTCAACCTACAAGGTCTTCATTGATGCCTCGACTATCATTATGCCCGGGTTCATAATTATACTCGAGACCCCAAGAAGTATCCTTGTTCTCCTCATTCAATTTTAAAATTAATGTCAATCCACAATACAAAATAGATATCAGGCAGAGAGGAACTAGATGAGAGAAAATAATAATACTTAGCAAGCACACATACTCATACTTTACGCCATAAAAAAAATAGCAATCACAAACAGAATTTTATAAGAGAATATACACTCGAATGGAAAAAAAAAATCCACCATTCATATAAGGGAAGGAACAAGTAATTTATAGATATATATAAATACAATTCAACTCAAGATTTCAAAAGAATTTCCAATACATATGTCAATAGATTCACAATCATTCCAATAAGATTTCATAACAATACATCACTTAAATTCACATTCATCCACCATATTCACAGTCATTCCAATAGGGTGTCAATACCACTGTATTGCACCAAGAACTTTTATAAGAAATCATATAAACAAGCACTACATACTTTTTCTCCAATTCTTTATCATTCATTTTTTTTACCCCTAATCCTATAGCCACTTGTAACTACCCCTGAATCACAAGAGCTAACTATCTACCCTTTTCTATACTAACAACTCTCTCAGCAAAGAATTCTAACTCTTGTGCCAGAAACTTTGCTCTGATACCAAAATGTCACACCTAGTTTATTTTTACTTATTACTAAAAATATTAAATATAATTTAATTGAAAATAATGATTTTTGTTATAAAATTAAAATTAAGAATTTTAAAATTTGTAACAAGTAAGTGAAAAACTGTCCAAATTAAAACTTTTTCATGCAATGGGCTTTTTGAAATAATTCTTTCTAAAATAAGTTGTAAATAAAACTTTTAAAAACAAAATGAGGTTAATTAAGATATTATATTAATTTTATAAAATAACATAAGTTTTAAAATATATTTCTAATTCTAACTATTATTTCTTACATTAAAATGTTTATATTTAACTTTGAAATGTTGTTAATTACTTAGAAAAATATTACTTTCAAAATATGTAGTTTTTCGTATAAAAACATAATAGTCTATACATATCTTCAAAATATTTATAAAGTATTGGGCTAAAAAAATATTACTTTATGTACCTAAATTCTCCACAGTTAATCTCCTACAAAATTTACATATAATACATGCCAAAATAAAATTATACAAATTTCTTTAAAATATAACATAAATAAAAAAAATACAAATAAGAGTAGACATTCTTGCATTTCTCCTTTTCTTCATCACTCCAAAATTCCCTATCCATTTGTACCTGAAACCAAATTTACCGCAGTTTATTTCATACACTCTAATTCACCTATCATCTAATTCATTTAATCCTACTTCAGATAATGATAGTGCGCTCCTGTTGGTGATTACTACCTGTTAGTAAAACACTCATACAGGGCCCTTGCCTTAACAATATATTTGTTACAGGTAGAATACTGAATGCATGTGCCTATTGCACCACCTCACTACTTATAGCAATATATTTGCCTTTCGTAGTAGGCATACCTGACAGGATTTTCTAGGAAAAATAAATCAACAATAACAATATGGTATAGGGGGAGCGACCCTCCTTATACCTGGAGTACTCCACATAAAATTTAAATGCTAAAAATAAACCCTATCAATATCTGAAGCAATAATATTAGTGATGACAGAAAATAAACAAGTAGACCTAATGTGCATGAAATAAACCGCTACCTGAACTCCAGCCATTATTGCTACATCAACAATTATTGCCTTGGAAATTCCACCTCATTGTTATCTCTGATTTCACCTATTGTGAAACAAGGAGTTTAATAACTATGCTCGTATATATATATTTTCGTTCTCTCACGAATCCTAACATATTCAATACTACCCAACCCTTATGTAATTGTTCCGTTTTTGGAATCATTCTAATTCTTTAAAGCATATTTAACAAATAACTTGATCATTACAAAGGATGAAGACTATTCAACCAAATTACACTTTACAAAGGATAAAGCATATTTAACAAATAACTTGATCATAACAAATAATTTTCTGTTTTATTTTGTAGCACAATTCACCCCCCCTCTTGTGCATCCTCACTTTCAGGGTTGACTTGCTTTATCTTCGAAAAGCAACTCTGACAACTCTGCTCTGTCAAAAAGCAATTCTGACTTCTGAGCACTTGTACGTTCTGACCTTGTACTTGCTATCGGAAGTGATTTTGCTACCGGTAGTAGGAGCCTTGTTCTGCAAGTGTTAGTCTAAAAGTCCCAGTGCTAAGAGTCTTTACTATCGAAGCTCTTTTGCTATCAGAAGCTGTTTTACTATCGGAAACGAAATTCAGTTCTGCACATGAACGTTAGTCCAACAAGAGTAATATATAATCACGTGCAGTGGGAAACCTATTTGCTATGGGAAGCAATTTCGCTATGGGAAGCAATCCTTCTTAGACTCAGATTGGGCTTAGTGTTAGATTCACTTGTGCTTGGTGATGCCTACTTGCTTCCGGAAGTCTAACTATGTGGAAATAGAGGTTCTTGCTTTCGCAAGCGTTTTGGCTATGGGAAGCTCTCCACTTAGACTTTGTTAACTAGGATCAGACTTAGTGTTCTATTTACTTCCGCTATGGGATGTGTAGTGCATCTGTAACAACCACAATATTATAACCTTTTTACGGCATTTTCTTAGATTTTTTTTATTTCATATACTATGTTAGAAAAGAAAAGAAATTTACTCATTAATAATACTAACATAGTTAGAAAAGAATTTAAATTAATTCACTACAATAATTATATTGCTAACTATGTTAGAAAAAGGAATTTATCTTGATTACGAACTAACATAGTTAGAAAGAATATTACTTATTTCCTAAATTGCTATTTACTACCTAACCATGATAGAAAATTTAAATATCTAAATCATGTCAACTACCTATCATGGTTAGAAAAGGATAAAACTAAATTTTAGACAACGTCGATCTAATAAAGTCAAGTTAACAAATAATTCAAACATCCACCAACAGAATTCAATATGTTCGCATCACCGAGTTAAAAGTATGTAATTTTTGCACTAATAATCAACTACAGTATTTTCTAAATAATAAAGACTTATAAAGTATGCAATTATGAAATTAAATATGCAAATCCTAGTGTGGCAATAAAACGTGTCAGCATCTCACTTTAGTGAGTGGTTCCCGATCCTTCCCTTGATTTCCTACTTCGTTTCCTGCTCCTGTAAAATAATAAAACGTGGGGTAGACCCAGAATCGCAACTACAACCACTTGCTTACGTGCATGTGCATGCCAGCAAGGTGGTGTGTGCCAATATCGTGTATAGTGGTGTGTGCTGCATACAGTGTTGCATGTACATTTAATATAACTTCATTGCAATTATAAATCAAACGCCAGCTCTCAGCAGTACATAAATATCCTCATTCATAAACCACAATAGATAACAACACAAAGAAATATTACACATGTAAAATCCATAGCAAATCATAAATAATACTACACCACAAAGTCCAACATCAATAATATTCACAAATACACCAATAATGTTACAGTTCAATAGGGACTCACAACTCTAGGTTGATTTACCCTCGCTTGAACCGGGGGCGCTCTCCCCAATAACGTTTTTCTCTCTTTAGTCCCTGTGGTATAATAGTTCAATAGGGACTCACGACTCAATGGCCGATATACCCTCGCTTGAACAAAACATAAAGATTCAATAGGGACTCACGACTCAATGGTCGATATACCCTCGCTTGAATGGTTCAATAGGACTCACGACTCAAAGGTCGATGTACCCTCGCTTGAACAAAATATATCGGTTCAATAGGGACTCACGGCTCGAAGGCCGATGTACCCTCGCTTGAACCGGGCGCCATTCACAATAATATTTTTATTCATTTTATGGACCAACAGGGTACCTCATCCCGGGATGGCATAATTATATTATTATATTATTCAGTGCATAAAACAATTCAGAATTCCAATCAAAGTATTGAATAACAATCACATCAGCAGTAATAACATGTTTATCGTCTATCCTACATGCTCACTAACATACACATACACGCAAACAAGTAGAAGTAGTTACCTGTTTGCATTTAAACCAAAAATAAACGTAAGCTCCCACGTGCTCAAGCATCATTAACCAACTACAAGCAATAATATGACATATATAAATAATTAAAAAGTTATCAATTGTTATGTATACTAATTAACGTCGCTCTCGTTCCTAGAAGTACTACCCATCCCTTCCTAATTTTTTTTTTCCAAATTAACACGTACAAGTCATACATACCACATTATTCAAGTGAAAAGATATCAATTAGCAATCAACCGCTAATTAACCGACAAAACAGCAAAATAATCCTCCAATACTAAGGGAGTACATTTAATTTTCTACAACTTCATTCAATTAACAAAGCATAGCCACCGAAGCACCCAAACAAAGAATTGAATAGAAACAAAGCCCTGAACACCTTCCAATCCCACTAAAATTAAATTACCTTTTACAAATATTAATACACCCACATATACATTTATAAATCATTGGACTTTAGTGAGATATAGGAATTAAATTTCCTGAATTAATCACAGAGGAATCAACTTTCTTGAATTAATCACAGTTTTCAAGCACATGCATTACTCAATGAACACAATAAATCAATAACACAGTCCATAAAAAAAATGACGTCCTACTATACTTTTAAACCTTCCCTTACACCTTACAAACATACCTCTACATGCATTTACATAGTTTCACAGGACAAGTCATAAAAGAAACTTATTCTAGACAATATAATAGAGAATTAAAATCCATAATCTCTAGAATTTGCTTCTACTTTGGACATATAAGACCAATGGCGTTATTCATCTTTAATTACAAAATTGAAGGCAAAAGAAACTTGATGTAAAATCACCCTTGATTATTTTTAACTTATCAATCACAACTAAATGTCTTTATTCCAACCAAAACACTAGTGAGCAGAGAATAAATCATTCAGATTACTGAACATACAGCCCAACATTTTTTTTATCTTCATATATCACTGAACTAAAAAGCAAAAACAATCAATAATAACTTCCCTAAAACCCGCAGAAATAACAAATAGATTACATCCTAGCTTTTATCACAACCATACAATTATAACACCCCAAACAAAGCCAAAATCAGTTGGCCAGTACACAGGAATAACATGAAATACACAAAACTCACAGCCATACACTCCTAGTAACTTAAACTACTTCACATAGCAGTCAAAATAATAAGAATCAACTTTTATATTTCTGTATGAGTAGAGTTTAGAATCCAGAATCCCCAAAACCCAAAATGACGTCTCATATCCTCAACCTTACTCAAATCGATTATAAACAAAAGAAGACCATAGGAGAAAGAAGCTCACCTAAGAGCCTCCATAAATCGCCGTCAATTTCTTTGTCTTCACCGTCGTCGTTCACAGTGGCTGACCGGAAAAAGGAAGTGAGGTAGTGAAGAGGATGGGAGAAATCGAGGCAAGGTAGGGTGTGTGATGTAGAAGACTATGAAGAGAAGAAGAGACTTTTGAAAGTAATGGATGCACAAGAGGGGGGGTGAATTGTGCTACAAAAATAAATGCTCAAATAAAACCAACACAAGATTTATACTGGTTCGGTCTACCTGACCTACGTCCAGTTCTCAACCACCCAGGCCGAGTTCCACTATATCTCAGGTTTTAAATCGGGTTCACCTGAAACCTTACAACCGCAAGTTTTGGACGGGATCACTTGCAACCTTACAACTACAAGTTTTACACAAGGCTCACTTGTAACCTTTCTAACTAGCTCCCCCTCACACCGAGCAAGGGGTTAACCTTTTCACTTAAAGGATTTTTCTAACTAAGTTCTCTCAAAGAACGAATGGTGTTACACACTTAAGTACAATCAATGCTCTTATAACAGAAAGAGACTTAACAACAAAGAGTACAGAATATGTAGATGAGAATGATCACTCGATGTGTTAAATGCTCTTTACTTTTCTGGGCAGCTTTGAATGCTTGAAGATGTTCTTAGTTTCTCGCTCTAACTTCTCTCAAGAGTATTCAAAGATAATTGTTAACATCATAAATGAGGTTGAGCTCCTTTATATACTCTTCAAACATTCTGACTCTTGGTAGGTGGGATAGCCGTTTGAATATGGCCGTTTTTCCCATGTTACCGTTTGCCCAATAAATGCTTCATCAATGCTTAGCAGGGTTGACTTGCTTTATCTCTGAAAAGTAGTCCTGACACCTCTGCTCTGACAAAAGCATTCTGACACTGCAACTTCTGACATTCTGATTGCTTGCGGAAGCAGATTCTCATCCGGAAGCAATTCTACTGAGTGTGTTGCACTGAGTGTTAGTCTAACAGTATAAACATATAGTCACATGCAGTGGGAGTGTTCTTAGTCTAAGTGGTCTTCCTTGTATCCGGAAGCACTTCTACATCCGGAAGTAAATCCACTGGATGAAGGATTTTGTTCACTATTGCTCACTCTCGCTCAGTGTTCATTCAATCCAACAGCCAGCGCTAGTCACTAAGCTATCGGAAGCACTTCTACTGGACGTTGCTCATTTTCACTGACGCTTAGGGTTATCTATTCCAACAGCCAGCGCCAGTCTAAGTCTAACAGGAAGCAAATTCACTTCCGGTTGAATCTTAACTTAGTCTTAGGATTTTGTATATCTAGTGCTCATGGACTAAGTTAATTCCTAAGTGAAGTTCTTGCTACCGCTGGGGATGAGACATTCATCCGCGAGCGCTAGTCCTAGTCTATCCGGAAGTAAGTCCACATCCGGTTGCTCTTTTACTTAGGATTCTATGTTCACCTATTGCTTTCTAAGTTCTTTCATATTTTAGTCTTCATCAAAACTTAAGATTCTAACATTCTCCCCCTTTTTGATGATGACAAACTCAGTATTTATCGATTAAGTCCATATGAAAGGATTAGCAGGAAAATAAAAGCAATAGATAAGAACAAGTAACTTGGACAAATATTATTGATAAACATAGATTACATGTTAGAGTATACAAGCAAAAACATATACAGGTAATCTACACTAAATAAGAATGAGGGATGTATGAAAACAAAAAAAATTTTCTAAGTTAAAAAGGGTTGGAATGGGGGTTCATGGTTTGTGTTTCTTTTTCCTCTCCTTCTCCTTCTGTCTCTCTTCACTCTCCTTTTGGAGTTTGGCTAACTCGGCCTCATGCACATTCTGGTCAATCTGGGCGATGATCCGCTGAAGCTCTTCTTCCTCTCTTTCTCTTCTGAGTCTCTCTGATTCAATAGACTCCTCAAATGCCCTCTTCATGTTTTCTACTTCTTCATACCCAGGGAACCCTGTAGCATCATCGAAGTAGGTGACCATTCCATTGGGATAGTGAACAGCCCGGATTTTCACATTCCAAACAGGGTAGTTGGGATCCTCCTCAACTTCCTGGGCTTTCCTCTTTCCCTTGCCCTTACTCTTCCCTTTGCTCTTGCTAATTGGTGGAGTGGGCATGGCTCTTGCTCTGTCAGCATCGAGGCAGGCCATCTGACCAAAGGATAGTCTGTCTGTGTACCCATATTTCTCGAATTCCTCAGGAGTCATGTCTTCAATTTCCAACTTGACTTCCTTCAGAATTGGAACAGCTTGTACTACTGGGATTTCTTGTTCAACTTGGGCAGACGAGGTTTCTGGCTCAGGTTGGTCAGATGGAGTCTCTTCCTCACTCTCAGCAGATTCAGTGGAGGCAATAACCTTTTTGGAACGCTTCCTAGCTACGGCCTTCTTCCTTGACTCACTGAATGTAACTGCTGGCTCAGATGGAGGAGGAGGGGCAGAGGTTTGCTCAGAAGTATGGATCTCAGATGATTGCCCAGAGGATGTAGGGATTGGCTTGGCGATCACAATGGGAGGATGGTCGATCTTCTTCAGACCCCACTTCATCATTATCTCCTCAACAATCTTTTTACTTATCTTAGTTGGAGGAGGCTCTGATGAAGATGACTCAGGCTGTGAAGGATGTTCATTTGGCTCAAAGACTACCATATCCCATTGTGGTCCTTGCTCAGCCGTCCTCTGCTGCTCCATGAATCTTATGGCTTCTCCTCTTATTAGGCTCTCAGCACCACTCAGCCTTTGGGATTCCATGGCACGGCGAAGGGCAGCCATGATGTCTTCATCAAGCCAGAGGGATGGCTGGCTGAGCACATCCCTTGTGTTCATGGATAGGCAAAGAGCGGTCATCACATTTCTCCCCCTTTTTTCATCATCAATAAGGGCGAGTACCAGGGATGGAGTAGATGAAGAGGAGGGTGGAGGTTCAGGGCCAAATGGAGTTTGGGGTGAGGTTTCTGGGGAAGAGACAGGTAAGGTATTTTCTGGGGATGTGGGTTGGTTGGGGAACCAGGTAGGATCTACGAATAGACCTTCGAATGGGTAGGTGGAGGAATATTCAGTGAAGGTAGTGGAAGAGTGTGGGGTAAATGGTGTAAAGGGTAAGTGAGGATCCTCAGGGATTTGCTGAAGGCGGGGATAATCTCGTAGATAGATATGGCTGAGGGGGTGAACGGCAGTTTGAAATCCAAGGTGTTCGGCTAAGGGGTTGGATGGTGTGCGAGTGGATGAGGGAGGTGTAGATGGGGAGTTTTGTGGAGATGGGGAGTTGTTGGAGTGAAGGGGTGATTGGCTAGGAGATTGTTGGGGTGTGTCTTGGGTTTGGTGTTCATGGTTGGGTGAAGGTTGGGATTGGTGATCATTGTTTGGTGATGGAGGGGATTGATGGTCATTTTGTGGAGGTGGCTGTGGTGGTTGAGTGTTAGGTGGAGGAGGAGGGGGAAGTTGAGGGTGGCCTGAGGGAGGAGGAGGAGGATTTTGGGGAGGAGGAGGAGGTGGTGGTAGGTTACCTTGTTGAGGTTGAGGGATTTGGAGGTGTTGGAGAATGAGATCAAGTTTGGCATCCACCCTGGCTAGCTGTGTCTCGACTTGGCCAACTCTGTCCTCAAGCCGCTGGATCCGCTCCCCTTGTTGCTGGAACCCAGCATCACAATCATTCCTCAATGGGGCTACCAATGACTCAGAGAGTTGAAGGAGAATCTCTTCCCTCATCTCTTGAGCGAATGCCTTCACAGTCGCTGGCACTCTTGCAGCACGGTTTGGCCCAGCATGGGAGTCCACTTCCTGATCCCCTGCACCAGATGTAGAGGGGGCTGAAGTTCCAGAGGCACTACCCGCTTGTGATCCTGAGCGAGTGGGCTTAGGGGCTCTTACATACTTAATGCCCATTTTCCCGATGTTGGTTGCTCCCACAGGTCTACACTTGACATTTTCTTCCTCCACAGCAGATGTGGCCTTGATCAGATGCTTCTCAAGGAGGAAGGCAATGATGGTGGGATAGGGAAGATAGCCAGACTTGTCATTAGTCAACCATCGCTGAAGCTCAAGACAGATCAACTGGCCGGGGTTGATTGGCTGGTGGGAGAGAATTCTGGGGAACCACGGATTGTCGATCAAGGTGAACTCGTTGAAGTTACCCCCTTTGTGTGTCATTATTCGGGAGTAGACATAATACAAGAGTCTGTTTGAGTCAGACATCTTGGACACCTTTTTCCCTGTGGTGCCATACAACTTCTCGAGATCCTCCTTGCTGTACTTTAGTGACTCAGGGTATAGCCACTCATACATGCTCTCGTCTGTGATCCCCATCAACTCATTCAATGTCCTCCAGGTGAACTTGAAGGTTCTCCCCCTTACAGTAGCAGTGAAGGAGAGTCTGTGGACTTGCTCTTTCCCATCAACCTTCTTGTTCTTAACCTTGCCAGTGAGGGATTGACAGAAGACTCGCAGGACGTTGACGTTGTAGTCCTGGTTGATCCCTAGCCAAGGCATATATCTCTCCAGGAAAGGGCGCAGATGAGGGAACCCTAGTTCATCAATCTTGTTCAGATCGATGAACAATCCATGGTTGAAGATTGGAATGGACGTCTCAAACTTGGCTGCAACTGGCTCCAATGCCCCATCTCTGTAGATAGTAGGGTCATCCTCTTCAACCCTTTGCCTCTTGGAAGAAGGTTCTTCAGCAAATTGAACCTTCTTCTTCTTTCCCTTCCTCTTGGCTTCCTTCGCTTGCTCATGCCCAGAAACCTCTGGCTGTTCTGCCACTCTATCAGAAGTTCCAGGCTGATCCTGGACATGTTTATCCTGCCCCTGGGTTTGCCCAGAAACTTCATGGTGTTCATCACGTTGTTCATCACGATGCCCAGATTTCCCAGAATGTTCATGCCGAGATTTCCCAGATTTCGACTTGGGTTTCTTGGATGAGGAAGGTTTCTTTGTAACTGGGTTTGTTTCATGTGATCCGGCCATTTTTGTGCGGGTTGGTGGTAAAAAGAGATGAAATGCAAAGAGTGTATGAAGAATGCGAAGAACTCAGATGAAGATGAAATATGTTATGCAGAGAGAATGTGGTGAAAGTAAAAAGTGAAAGTGAAAAAATGACACCCTATTTATAGGCGAAGTAACTAAGGGTAAAATGGTCATGCTTTTTCAGATGAAAAACCAAACGTTTGCACATTGGGTAACGTAAAAATTTAATTGAAACAGCGCACCTTAAGACATGTGTCGCTTCATCTAGTCAGATAGGGCACACCTTCTTATAGAGGGAGTTGAAACGTTTCTGAAGTGACGTGTCTCTTGGACTAGTGCTTGTGCTCTTCTTGGTTTCATCATCCAGTGTCAGCGAATGATCATCCGGAAGTAGTTTTGCTTCCGGTTGCAAAATCTTAAGATTTAACATTGAGGACCTGCAAAAACACGTATTGGCACTCCGATGCCTAAGTTAGTATTGTTGTAGGTTTTAAACAATCAAGTATAATAAATGAAAGGTTACACTTCATTTGGGTTTACCATTCCCAAATCACCTCTTATGAAAGTAAATTGGTCAACCCCCAGAGGCTTGGTGAAGATGTCAGCAAGCTGTTGTTGAGTGGGGACAAATTGCACTTTGACATCCTTCTTCTGAACATGGTCTCTGATGAAGTGATGTCTGACATCAATGTGCTTTGTCCTTGTGTGCTGAACTGGATTCTTGGCGAGGCTGATTGTGCTTGTGTTGTCACAGAGGATGGGTGCCTCAGGGAACTCCAAGCCAAGGTCTCTCAGTTGGTTCTTTAGCCACAGCACTTGAGCACAACAGTTTGCAGCCGCAATATATTCTGCCTCAGTGGATGACAAAGACACGCAGGTTTGCTTTTTGCTAGCCCAAGTCACCAGACAACCACCAAGGAAGGCGCATTGTCCACTGGTGCTCTTTCTATCAGTCTTATAACCTGCATGGTCAGAATCAGAGTAAGCCCACAAGAACTCTTGGTTACCTCTGGGATACCAAAGACCAAGTTTTTGTGTTCCCTCAAGGTATCTCAAAATACGTTTAACACATGTTAAGTGTGACTCCTTGGGGTTGGCTTGAAATCTTGCACACATGCCTACACTAAATTGAATGTCAGGCCTGCTTGCCGTTAAGTATAGGAGGGAACCTATCATTCCCCTGTACATGGGCAGGCTGACAGATTTACCCTTTGCGTCAGCATCGAGTGCGGCAGTGGTGCTCATAGGAGTGTCATACTCCTTGCATTCGTCCATCCCAAACTTTTTGAGTAGTTCTCTGCAGTACTTAGCTTGGGATATGAAGATTCCATTCTTCTTCTGTTTAATCTGCAGGCCTAGGAAGAATGTGAGTTCTCCCATCATAGACATTTCAAACTCACCCTGCATAGTCTTAGAAAAATCTTCACAAAGTTTTTCATTAGTTGCCCCAAAGATAATATCATCAACGTAAATTTGGACAATTAACATATCTCTATCTTTGTGAAGGATAAACAGTGTATTATCAAGTTTGCCCCTTGAGAAACCCTTGCCCAGCAGAAAGCTGCTGAGTCTCTCATACCAAGCTCTAGGAGCTTGTTTCAGGCCATATAAAGCTTTCTTTAATCTATACACATGTTTGGGATATTTGTGATCCTCAAAGCCAGGAGGTTGTTCTACATACACCTCTTCTTTAATATAGCCATTAAGAAATGCACTCTTTACATCCATTTGATATAGCCTAAAGCCCTTCATGGATGCAAAGGCTAGAAGAATCCTTATTGCTTCAAGTCTAGCGACTGGAGCAAAGGTTTCTTCATAGTCAATGCCTTCTTCTTGGTTATATCCTTTGGCTACTAATCTGACTTTGTTTCTTGTGATTTGACCTGTCTCATCCAGTTTGTTTTTGAAGACCCATTTGGTCCCTACTATAGATTGATGAGACGGCCTAGGGACTAGTTCCCAGACTTGACTTCTCTCAAATTGATTTAGCTCTTCCTGCATGGCGATAATCCAGTCGCAGTCCTCAAGAGCTTGTTCAACTGAAGTTGGTTCTATTTGAGATAGAAATGCACCAAACTCAACTTCATTTTGAACTTGTCTTCTGGTTCTGACACCAGAAGAAACATCACCAAGCACTTGATCAAGAGGATGATCTCTGTGATGCCTCCTAGCTGTTGGCAACTGTGCCTCATCAGGCACGGTCTGCACACTAGGTTCATCACTGAGTCCATCTTCTTCCTTAGGATTGCTTGCTGGTGTTTCTTTTGGTGGTGAAGAAGATGATGGTAACTTTGGAAGATTCAGTATTTCATCATCTTCTGTGGATTGTCCCCATGTAGGAGTTTCATCGAATACAACATGCATTGATTCTTCTACAATTCTAGTTCTCATGTTGTATACCCTATATGCTTTGCTCCTAAGGGAATATCCTATGAATATACCTACATCAGCTTTTGGATCAAACTTACCCAGATTTACCTTTCCATTGTTATGCACATAGCATTTTGATCCAAAGATTCTGAGGTGGCTGATGTTGGGCTTCCTCCCCTTTGTACAGCTCGTAGGGAGTCTTATCCAGTCCTTTGCGAACATAGGCTCTGTTAGAGATATAGCAAGCAGTGCTCATAGCGTCCGCCCAGAACACTTGAGAAACCTCTTTCTCATTGAGCATGCTTCTAGCCATCTCTGTCAGAACCCTGTTCTTTCTCTCGACAACTCCGTTCTGTTGAGGGGTCCTAGGAGCTGAGAAGTTGTGTTCTATGCCATTTTGTTCACATAGCTCTGAGAAGCTATGGTTCTCAAATTCTCCTCCATGGTCTGTCCTTATGGCTGTGATTTTGAGCTCTCTCTCATTCTGCACTTTCTTAGCTAGGACAACAAAAGCATCAAAAGTATCTTGCTTAGAGGCAAGAAACATAGTCCAGGTGAACCTTGAATAGTCATCCACCACCACTAGAGCATATAGGTTTCCACCCAAGCTCTTCACTCTTGCTGGCCCAACCAAATCCATGTGGATTAGTTCCAAGGGCCTGCTGGTGGAGACTTTCTTCTTGGTTTTGAACGAGGACTTTGTTTGCTTTCCTCTTTGGCAGGATTCACAGATAAAATCATGCTTTACTTTAAATGATGGAATACCTATAGCTAGCTCCTTTTTAATTAGCATGTCGAGTTGAGTAAAATTAACATGAGCTAGTCTTTTATGCCAAAGCCAACTATTCTCATCACTAGATATTAAACATTTTTCTTCTAGTTGTTGGCATAAGTCTAAAGTATATAGGTTTCCATTTCTATTTGCCTTAAGTTTGCATTTTAAGTTGGCCTTATCTAAATTTAGATCCTGCTTATCAACTATTATGCACTCATGTGAATCAAAAATTACCCAGTTTCCTTTGTCTGTGCTCTGGCTGACGCTTAGCAGGTTGTGACAGAGACCGTCCACTAGGTAGACGTCTTTTATTGGTCCGACCTCTCCAACTCCAGTGATCTTTCCACTTTGATTTCCTCCAAAGGTTACTGTGGCTCCATCTTTGATCAGCAGAGATTTGAACTTGTCTCTGTCTCCAGTCATATGTCTCGAGCATCCGCTGTCAATATACCATTTCTTGTTCTTGGATGCTTTGAGACACACCTGGAAAAATCAAGTAAACTTAGGTACCCAATCTTTCTTGGGTCCTCGATCATTAGTTTTCAATGCCCTTGGTCTAGAGTCATCCTTGACCTTGGGCTTGTGATTATTCAGAGCCTCTGGCCTAGTGCTGGCTCTGGACTCTTGGGTTTTCCCTTTGGAATGATTCCAAGCTCGGGATCCTTGTCCTCTCTTAGTTTCCTTTGCAGGTGGAGGATCCTTTGTTGCCTTGGTTCCTTTAGGGACCCATTTGTAGGAGCTACTTGCTCCATGCTTCTTAGCATTACAGGTGGACGTGGAGTGTCCCTTCCTGTTGCAATAGTTACAGAAGCTGAAGGGTGAGGAGCTATGACTAGTGGCTTTATGGAAGAACTTTAAGTAGGGCTTTACTTTTGGTTCCACCCACTTCTTCCCTCTAGGAGTATATCCTAAGCCAGTTCTATCCCTATATGCCCTTTGATTCATTAAAATTATATTTAACATTTCTGAGCCATTTGTAAACTTCTGCAGGGCATTTTGCAGCTTGTCTTTCTCAACTGAGACTTTGCTGCAATTAGGCCAGCTCTCAAGTGTTGGGTCATTGGGTTCTGTTTGGGGAGAACCCTGTCCTTCCACTAACGGAAGTTTTCTAGCTTTCGCTAGCTCATCACTTAGTGAGCCCACTTTGGACTCAAGTGATTCCTTTTTAGCTTTCAACACTTAATATGCTCTACATAAGCGGAAAAATTCTACATGGACCTCATTATATGCTTCTTGAAGTTCAGGGAAGGTTACCTCACTATCCTCAGGGATGAGATCAAATTCTGGGGATACTTCCTCATCTTCTTCTCTTGCAACAAGGCAGAGGTTGGCTACCTCTTCCTCATCACTTGCTTCATCATCCGAGCTATTCACCCAGATAGAAGATACAAAGGCCTTCCTTTTGTCTTTGCCTTTCGACTTCTGCAGGCTGGGACACTCAGCCTTGAAGTGACCAGGCTTCTTAAATTCAAAGCACACAGGAGCCTTTTCTTTCTTGTAACCCCTCCTTTCGCTGGAGTCACCCTTTTGAAGGCCTCCTTTCTTTCTGAAGAACTTTCTGAACTTTTTCACCATCATAGCCATCTCCTCATCATCCATTTCCTCTTCATCATCCTCATCATCATCTTCAGTCTCCTTGTTGGGAGCAACAAGGGCAAGATTTTTGGCCTTGGATGAGGCTTGAGGAGCTCTCTGAGCTAGCAGTGTAGGCTCATATTCAGCCAGGGAGCCAAATAAAGCGGTGATGGAACTAGTTGATTCACCCTGAACTTCCTGTAAGATAGTCACTTTGGTGATCCAGTCACCTTTCAAGATCTTTAGAATCTTGCTCACTTGCTCCCTTTCAGGAATGTCCTTACCCAGCGAGGCCAAATTGTTGATGAGGTGAGTGAATCTGAGCTCCAGTTCTCTGATAGGCTCAGTGGGGCTAAGCATGGCGAACTTGTGGAATTCTTCCACTAGCATCTCAACACGTCTTGCTTTCACTCCCCTGGTTCCAAAGTGAGCAGCCTCAAGAGCCTCCCACATATCTTTAGCATTTTTGTGGTGGCTGATCCTGTGGAACTCCTTGGGACTGAGAGCACACTGGATGTAGTGCATGGCCCTATAGTTCAGCTGGACTAGGGCATAGTCCTGAGGGGTGTAACTACTTCTTGCCTTGGCAAAGCCATCATCATCTAAGGGAGTGTGATCCCCACGTTCGATTACATCCCAGAGTCTAATGTCACTTGACTTGATATAAGTCTCCATTCTAAACTTCCAAAATGGATAGTTGTACCCATCAAAGCCTGGAGGCTTGTTGGGCTGAATAGAGACGTCTGGTAGAGAGTAGTCAGTATCCATTACAAGATCTTTGCTCTCTGGATTCGTTGGAATCTAGTGAGAAAGACCCGCTCTGATACCAAATGAAAGTAATGGATGCACAAGAGGGGGGGTGAATTGTGCTACAAAAATAGATGCTCAAATAAAACCAACACAAGATTTATACTGGTTCGGTCTACCTGACCTACGTCCAGTTCTCAACCACCCAGGCCGAGTTCCACTATATCTCAGGTTTTAAATCGGGTTCACCTGAAACCTTACAACCACAAGTTTTGGACGGGATCACTTGCAACCTTACAACTACAAGTTTTACACAAGGCTCACTTGTAACCTTTCTAACTAGCTCCCCCTCACACCGAGCAAGGGGTTAACCTTTTCACTTAAAGGATTTTTCTAACTAAGTTCTCTCAAAGAACGAATGGTGTTACACACTTAAGTACAATCAATGCTCTTATAACAGAAAGAGACTTAACAACAAAGAGTACAGAATATGTAGATGAGAATGATCACTCGATGTGTTAAATGCTCTTTACTTTTCTGGGCAGCTTTGAATGCTTGAAGATGTTCTTAGTTTCTCGCTTTAACTTCTCTCAAGAGTATTCAAAGATAATTGTTAACATCATAAATGAGGTTGAGCTCCTTTATATACTCTTCAAACATTCTGACTCTTGGTAGGTGGGATAGCCGTTTGAATATGGCCGTTTTTCCCATGTTACCGTTTGCCCAATAAATGCTTCATCAATGCTTAGCAGGGTTGACTTGCTTTATCTCTGAAAAGTAGTCCTGACACCTCTGCTCTGACAAAAGCATTCTGACACTGCAACTTCTGACATTCTGATTGCTTGCGGAAGCAGATTCTCATCCGGAAGCAATTCTACTGAGTGTGCTGCACTGAGTGTTAGTCTAACAGCATAAACATATAGTCACATGCAGTGGGAGTGTTCTTAGTCTAAGTGGTCTTCCTTGTATCCGGAAGCACTTCTACATCCGGAAGTAAATCCACTGGATGAAGGATTTTGTTCACTTTTGCTCACTCTCGCTCAGTGTTCATTCAATCCAACAGCCAGCGCTAGTCACTAAGCTATCGGAAGCACTTCTACTGGACGTTGCTCATTTTCACTGACGCTTAGGGTTATCTATTCCAACAGCCAGCGCCAGTCTAAGTCTAACAGGAAGCAAATTCACTTCCGGTTGAATCTTAACTTAGTCTTAGGATTTTGTATATCTAGTGCTCATGGACTAAGTTAATTCCTAAGTGAAGTTCTTGCTGCCGCTGGGGATGAGACATTCATCCGCGAGCGCTAGTCCTAGTCTATCCGGAAGTAAGTCCACATCCGGTTGCTCTTTTACTTAGGATTCTATGTTCACCTATTGCTTTCTAAGTTCTTTCATATTTTAGTCTTCATCAAAACTTAAGATTCTAACAACTTTGTTTTATTTTGTGCGTGTGTTTTGCTTGTGGATAGGTGGCTGGAGAATTATAGAGAATAGAGAGAAATTAGGTTTATAAGGAAGTGGGTATTAGGGTTTAGGCTCAAATGATAATTGCCAAAAAGCCCATAAGTCTAGCATATATTATTAGAGAGAAATATATTTTCTTGATCATATTTATTGGAAGTAACATTGGAATAATCTTGAATTAGTCATATCATTATAAATTAATAATTAATAATATTACAGTATCTATAATCAACAATATGAGTATATCATAAATGTTAAATTATCTAACTTTTTAACTTATTAATATTTTATTTCCTATTTTCATCATTAAACATAAATGACTTTCTTTATTTTGACTTATTAAATTTATCATTATCATAATTTATTTTACTCCAAATTCTAGGATGCTACAATATTTTAGACGAAAGTTCCTAAAATAATGAATTGAATGTTCATAAATATTCCCAATTTAATATTAAATTGATTTCTCTCAATAATTTATAATGAAAATAAAATCTTAACAAATTTTCTAAAAAAAACTATGTTAAACTTTATAAATTCATTTGTAAGACTTTTAAATATCTATGTTTACAACTAGCAATAAGTATATTATTATTTATTTTTCTTAAAATTTGGGCATTTATCAATTTTTTTTACATTTAAATAAAATTCGGGATGTTACAGCATCCGTCAGCGCTAGTTACGTTGTTTTAGCTCTAAGTCTTCCGGTAGTGATTTTGCATCCGATTGTGTTCTAACTTAGGGTTCAATTCTAGTTTAATCCTTCCTAAGTGATCAATCAGTTCTTTCATATTTTAGTCTTCATCAAAACTTAAGATTCTAACAAGTTTCACAACTAGAGAAAGGAACTGTTGGAGCAAGACATGATAGTGATGACTTTTCAAGTCGAATATTTTGGGCTACTTCGAATTCATGTCTACGCACATCGAAATATTGCTTGAACATATGTCTAGAACCTTAATACCATGGAGAGTTCTAAGAAACACTTCCTTGTTCTTTTTTATCATAGTAAAACTGGCCGGGGCAAATTTATCGCCCGTCCGATCACGCGTCTTGATGTATTTCCATGGCCTGTAGATCTTATCTCGCCAATGATGGTCCTTTAACTTTCCTAGCTTGTTTAGAATGGTGTACAAGACATTCTCACCATCGTTCTTTTGATGTGCATGACGTCCAAACAGTGACGCATTAAATTGTGTTTCCAATATGACAAATAAAAAAATATGCATATCTTTTTCCATTGAGGCATTGGCCCAGTCCTATGGAGCACCGGCCTCCGAGGTCTTTTACAGTGTTTTGTGGTAGGGTCCTCTAAATCTGGCGGCGGCATATCATTCACAAATTCGCATTTCACATCCTAAACCTGCTCAAAGATCTCAAATCCAGACACATGTTGAGGGGATCTCTATCTTCCTGTGTACCGTCGAATTTATTCTTTTACTGCCTGAACCCATGATTGTGTGAAAGGAACCATTGATGACCCATGAAACATGATTTTCGGTTATACGGCAGTCGAGAGGTTCTTGGTTGAAGTTGTGGAATATAAGTATTACAGCTTGATAACACGTTGAGTCCAGGGAAATCGCTAATAGTTCACACACAGTGACACACAGCCTGAATAATGTCTTAGTTTGAGCGTCAAAAGACTCGATCCCATCGGTCTATAACTTGTTCAGCTCATGTATCAGCGACTGAAGTTACACGTCTATATCATTTTCAGGAGTTGTCAGCCCCGGAATAATTGTCGAAAGAATGAATGATCTTGGTTTAATGCACATCCAAGAAGGGAGGTTTAATGTACGCTTAGTTCTGAACGGGTTGAAACCATCAGAAGCGAGACCTAACTTGACATTTCTGGGGTCAAAGGAAAAATCAGGTAATTCGACGTCAAAATTTTTCCATGCATCACAATCGCGAGGATGTCACATCTTGACATCTGGATTAGAGACGTCGTGGGCCACCTCATTTGTTCAGCCATTTTCAAAGACATAAATAGCATCTGAAGCCTTAGACGAACTGGGAAATATCTCATACTCTTAACGGCCCCTCTCTTCGACCTACGCCATTAACCCTCCACCTTGTATTAAATAGCGCGACATAGTTTGCATTTGTCCAGCGCAGCGTCAGAGCCCCAAAACAACATACAATTATATGAGCAGACATCAATTTTAGTGTAGCTCAAACCCACCTTTGTGATTGTTTTCTTCGCTTCATAGAATGAAGACGTGATTTGGGCTTCAATATTGTAGAAGACGCCTGACAACAAATCAATCAAGTCTAGCATGCACGCATCTGAGGCACCTCATTTACACTTTATACTATACAGTGTAGTAAAAAATGACACATTAGAGTATTTTTCATTCCCTGTGGAAATACAATCTAGCATTACACTTGTTGCAGCAATAAACATATAGTCAGATGACATATTACATTGAAAGCAAGTCACAAATACGAGATTTACTTGGGTACAATGGTTTGTTGCCTTCCGTTATGAACTCAAAGAAATGTCTACCAGCCTCATTTCATAAGTACTCCGCTATTTGTTCTTTGCCTACTCTATCACTGTCGTTGTCAATTTATTGCAGACAAATGCATCCCGCACAGGTTGGTAACCGGATTAACTTGAGCGCCATCGGCTTCGTCATCACTGCTTTCAACTTACATTCCAAAATGAGAACTCAAAATTACTTCTAAATCAACGACATTATCATGGTATTCATTCTCTCCATGAAACGATCAAACGAGGTAATATCTGGGGGATTGCTTCTGCATACAATGAGTGAATACCTCGTCTCGTGTTTTCCACCACTCGAACTTACACTTCTGATGACACAGACAACCTATTTTGCCCCGAACACTAACTCGCATGAACAAAAAATCCGAAAATTGATTCAGGCTCACTATGTATTGCGGAAAAAGATCTCATAAAGAGATGCAAAATTTATCCAACATTATTATTGTGGTTACAAAACAAGACTGTAGAAATATGAAAAAAGAAGAGATTTGTGAAAGATTGTGGCGACTGTCGAATGAATCCTATGTATACTTATAGTCAATGTCTTTGACTTAGCCACGTTAATGAAACACATGAATGTTTGGTCGTGATTTTGAACTCTACCACAAAAATCACATATCGGTGTTTAGAAAAAAGCCGGTATGTTTATTTAATTTTTTTAAAAAAAACATACTGGCCTTTTCAAAAATCCTAGTATGAATAAATTAATTTTTGGGTTAAGGTGCATTTTTAGTACTCTAGAATATATCAAAGTGCACCAAACATAATATACAATATTCTGGTCCATTTGTGATAACCAAGAATTATTTTCGTTGCTTATTTAGTAATGACATTAAAAAATTCAAGTTTGACCGTTAGATGACAAATTTTGACCGTTAAATGATGGGGTAAAACTGTAAAGGAGCATTTGTAGTACTATAGAATATAGTAAGGAGCACCAAACATAATATACAATATTTAAACACCATAAAACATTAAATCACAATATTGTTCTAAGTGCCAAATAATTAAACATTACAAAGATCTAAAGATCATAGACTATCCTAGTACCATGCATGTATAAACAAATAAGTCATTAGTATTTTACATGTATAAAAAAGTAAGCAAAAATCATAAATTAAACAAATAGTTAAGTAACAAACCATCATAAACAAATAATTAAAATGGGAAAACGGGTCTACGCGGCCCACAAACCCTTTGTCCTTAAGGTCTAGCCCTTATAGGCCTACATACCATTTTCTCTATATATCCCAAGTTTGACCCTCGGTCTTGAGTTAAAATGGGTTGGCCCTCTGGGCTCGACCCAAATAAATGACTCCATGATGTAATAGAAGAAGAGTTACTTCTATCCTATTACATAGTTATTTCAACATATATATATTACATCATTATGCCACATCAGATTTTTTCTTACAGAATTGAGTTTTAGCTAATGAGTTACTAGATAAGCAATGAAAATAATTCTTGGTTACCACAAATGAACCAAAATATTGTATATTATGTTTGGTGCTCCTTTCTTTATTATAGAGTACTAAAAATGCTCCTTTACCTCACCATTTAAAAGTCAAAATTTGACACATAACGATCAAACTTGATTTATTTAACGTCATTATTAAATAAGCAACGAAAGTAATTCTTGGTTTTCAAAAATGGACCACAATATTGTATATTATGTTTAGTGCTCTTTGACATATTCTAGAGTACTAAAAATGAACCTTAACCCTTAATTTTTTGAAAAGATAAATTATGAGAAAAAGGCCCAAAACACACTAAAAAGAGTATTTTAATTAATTTTATTAAATTGAAACATGTGAGTATGAATTAAGTTCTTACATTTTGAAAATTATTATTTTGCATGAATATTGTGGGACAAATATTTTCTTTGAGGTAAGTGAGTGCATGTATGGGCTAATGATTCTTGCTGGTTTCTAGACTAAAACATATTTGAAGTTGTGAGTAAAGTTTTTGTGTTTGTTTTTCTCAAAATATCAAAATCTTACCCTTATTATCTTTTGAAAGTCTTAATATAAGAGATAATAACCAGAAGTAAGGATGAATTATGAGAAAAAGACGCAAAACACACCATAAAAAGTATTTTAATGTATTAATTAAATTAAAACCTATGTGTATGAATTAAGTTTTTACATTTTAACAATTAATATTTTGCATGAATACATGTAACATCCCAATTTTCAAATTAAAAATAATATGAAATTATTGAGGTGTCATTAAGGTAATTTAAAGTTGGGCGAAGGGGCAAAAATAGCCACCGTAATTTTTAAAATGGACAACTTTGGCACCCGTAATTTCGATGGTGCAAAACCGGACATTATAAACCAAAATGGGACAAATCTAGCACTCTTAAACATAGGTGTTAAGTTTGACCGTTAGTTGACTTGGAATGATTATATGGCATAATGACGTGGCACAATGAGGCATTATGTGTCACCCCCATGCTAATATGTATATGACATGACAAAAATGAAAGAAATTAATCTGATATGTATAAGGGAAAATGACAAATAAGTCTCTCCGAATGTTCAAAGGGGCAAGTAAGGAACCTAAACTTGTAAAAGGACACACAAGGAACTAGGACCTGAATGGGATTATGAAATATTGGGAATGACTCAAATGCCCTTATCTCCATTAAACTCCCTCTTCCTTCTCAACCCACCGCTACCCCACCCCACCACCACCACAATATTATGAAATATTGTATATTATGTTTGGTGCTCCTTCTATATTCTAGGGTACTGAAAATGCTCCTTTACCCCATAATTTAACGGTCAAAATTTGACACATAATGGTCAAACTTAACTTATTTAACGTCGTTACTAAATAAGCCACGAAAATAATTCTTGGTTACCACAAATGGACCACAATATTGTGTATTATGTTAGGTGCACTTTGCTATATTCTAGAGTACTAAAAATGCACCTTAACCCTTTTTTATAAGTACATAATAGTCTATACATGCCTTCAAAATATTTATAAAGTAACGTGCTAAAAAAATATTAAAAAAATATTAATTAAGTACATTAAATTAAGTCTCCATAATTCATCTTGTAACATCCCAAATTTTAATTAAGGATAATACGAGATTGTTGAGGTGTATTTAGGAAAT
Organism: Mimosa pudica; assembly: GCA_029929735.1. NCBI lineage: Eukaryota > Viridiplantae > Streptophyta > Magnoliopsida > Fabales > Fabaceae > Mimosa > Mimosa pudica. Next base: position 540,032 of record JAKELP010000039.1, on the reverse strand, counting down.
TTAAAGTTTTAAGAATGAAATTATGATTTATTCATATTAAATCCTATTTCTTTAGAATTTAAAGAAATATAGTTAATGAGTTATTAGGAGTTAGAAATTGTATGAAAAGTACTTTGAAGTCTTAACAGTTATATATTGGAGAATGTTATCAATCTCATTGGGAATTATTTTTGAAGAGGGGTTAAATTTTAAATAATAAAGTTTGATAAGAGGGACTATATTGTAAAGGAAAGAAACTTCAGGGGCAAAAACGTAATAGTTTCTAATCTCTTCTTCCACTTCATTTCCTCAAACCCGACGGACCCCCCCTCCCCATTTCTTCATCTCTTTCATTTTTCCTCACCTGCGTTTTCTCTCCCCCTCTGGCCGATCGACGGCGGCGGAGGCCAAAGCTGGCTGGACCACCGTGGACTCCTCTTATCACACTTTCCATTCGTTCTCTCCTCCCTCCCAAAACTCTCCTTCATTGCCTTTGACCTCTCTCCTTTCATATGTTTCCCTGCATTCTCCGGCGAAGCTCCGGACGGCGGAGCACGGCGAGAAGGCCGTTGTTACAGTGTTGGGTCCATTCTTGAGCTTAGGTAAGTCTTATTCCTAAATTCCTACCTATTTCATCACTCCAAGTCTAAACCCTAACCCTTCCCCATTTGTTTTCTCCGACTTTCCCTTCGTTTTCTTAGTTTTCCGGCGACGACGAACACTAATGGGACCTGCAACCTCGGGTTCAACTTTGTTGGTAAGCTTTCTCTCCGGCCCTCACTATTTTCTGCGATTTTGGGCGAGTTTGAGAGGGATTTTGTATCTGGTATTTTGGGATTTCAATTTATAAATTGTTTGAGATGAAGATTATGATGTGATTTCTTGTACCTTTCAAGGGATTTTAATGTTTAAAGATGATGGTTGATTTGCCTTATTTTACTTTGTAAGGGTGGATTAGTATGTTATTCTTTGCTGGACTGTGATCACAGGTTTTGCTATGCTTTGTGGGATTTCCGAAAAGTCCATATTTTGTTTTAGTTAGGTGTGGGGTTTTATTGAGATGCATGTGTGTGTATTGTTCAGCTTTGTTTATGCTGTTCAGTTATGATAAATGCTTGTTGTTTGCTTGTTGATTTGTATGAGTGTTTAAACATGGATGTGCCTCAAGTGTGTGTTGTATAAGTGTTTGTCAATTTTCTGTATTTTTCTATGGTCATGGTCAATTAAATTTAGGAAGTAATGGAAGTGGTTACTCTGTTTGAGTTTGGGCTATGATTAAGAAATTCAAGTGAGCTTGAGAATGTTAATTTATTTTTCTGGTCATTGGTTCAACTGGATACTCTTAAGTATAAGGATAGGGTAACTTCTTTATTCATGGAGGTCTTGAGGATTTTGGGGTTAGCAAGTAAAATTCACCAATATAGAAGTATAGATAAGTAACAAGAATTAATAATCTATTGCAGGTTAAGGTATCCTTGATTTTATGGGTGAGCAAACGGGGGATTTGTTGTTGAGTGATTATGGGATTAATGGGTTGATTTTAGAGATGGAGGAGATTATTGAAATATTTAAAGGATGATAGAAATATATTTGGCTGAAGAGAGATAGTTTGTGTTTAGCAAGAATTTGATTGGTTTGAGGATTTTTAGATGTAGGTGATTTAACCTCTTTGTCGCCTAAAAGAGCTAAACAAATAAAACTAGAATTAACTACAATAGTTAGTAGCAAGTCCTAGGTCAATTCCACGATTTAGTTAGTTCTCTTACTTAGGTCAAATAATCACAAATTAATCAGGTTGTTGAGAGTGTTGAGTTTAAGCTACAAACTACAATTTAAATTGCTAAAATATAAAAGTAACCGAATGGAAAATGTGGAAAGATGAGTTAGGAAGTCACCTCCTTCTCCAAGTACTTAGTGCTTTGATGAATTAGACTTCATATACTTGTTTCACTTAGTATAAACTAGTTAAATCCTTGAGACCTCTTTAATCAAAGAAATCTACAAGAGTTTAACAAATTTAATCAAGCCTAAAGCTCTTTCAAGCCAAGAACATACCTATAGCAACATTAAGCACTAGATCTAGTACTTAAGAAACAAATTCATTCCATAAATGCAAGAGGAGCTAATCACACACACATACATGTATGAAACTACAAGAATTAAGCCTAGGTTTTCATGTTCTCAACACAAAAAAGAGATTCCAAGCCAAAATGAAGTAGTACACCTAATTCAAGGTGTTCTAACCTATACAAGCCTAAATCAAGGTCATTACATAGGCAAAAATATACATCTAGCTTGAAACCTAAAAGAGCAAATTACAAGCATATGAAGCCGAATGTTGAGTTCTTCAAGCACTTTTCCTTGGAGAAGAAGGAGAGGCGATCTAGCCGGACATGGATATGGTGGAAGGATGAAGGTTTGCGTGAGAAATCATGGTGGAATGGAGGAAAATGGAAGGTGGCGAGAGGTTGAAGATGAAGGAGAAGTTGAGAGAAATGTTAGAAGAGAGAGAAAGTGAAAGTGAAGTAGTTGAAAGATCTCCCAAAAATGAAGTTAGTTAGGGATTAAGTAAGTGGGTTAGTTAGATGATGAGTTGGCTTAGGGAGTTAATGAGCTGTCAAGTGGAGGTTATGAGCTGTCAAAAGATATTTTTGATGGTGGTTTAAGGGTAAAAGGCCGAGAGCTAGGTTATGAAAGGGAAGGAAAGGTAGTTTTGGTATTTGGGAAATATGGGGATGAATGTAGTCCAAATGTTGTCTCCATGCATTTCCAAAGGTTCCTCCTTTTTCTCCAAGTGATTGTGCTTCCAAAATTGCCCTTAATGAGGCCTCCAAGTTTGAATTTGAAGTTGGAGCCAATTTTGCCTATTTTGGAAAGATTCTCCAAAAATGCCTTTTTCTCCCTTTTACCAAAAATGGTAGAGTTGCTTTATGTCACATGCCTTGTCATCTAGCCTCCTCCTTGCCATGTAAACTCCACCAAAGCTCCATCAAAGGTGTCTGAGGCCCACGTGGGACCCCCCTACATGAAAAACACATCACATAGTCAAAATGACCAAAATACCCTTGGTTTCATAAAATGCAAGTAATAAGGCTAATATTCTCCAAATATTTACGAATAAGCATGCGCATAAAAGTGTACCAATAATGATCAAATATAGCAAATAAACCACACTAATTAAGCTCAAATGCACATGCTTAAACATATAAATTTCGGTCCAATCAGTTGGGGGTCTTTAGATTTTAGGAAATGGATCAATATGATTAGAGATATATGCATAATAGAGACTCAAAGTTCTTATATGAGGATTTTTAAGATAATGATAATGGTATGTTAAAGGATTAGGAAATAAGTTAGTAATTGATCTGAGCATGTCTACTTATGGCGGAACTTAAGTATTTTCAAACTTTGATGATTATATCTGAATTGTAATAGTGATGTGAGGTTGAGGTTAATTAAATAAAAGGTCATTAAGAGTTTAAGAACCCTAAAAGAGTAACTTTAATAATTTGTCATTGGAGTTTATGATGTTATAGTTATAGTTTGTTGTTTAATTGCTACCTTGGGATATACCACAGTTCCAATGCTTTTGAGAATTGGTGATTATTTTGGTAAAGATTGTGAATGATGTATTGATTAGATGACTGAAGTGGTAGTTTAGACTTGGTCCTTTTTAATTTGGAATATGGTATTATTTGATTGTGGAAGTGATAGCGAAGCTTGAGGAATGTAATGGCTAATTGATGTTATTAGGTGTTATGGTGATAAGCTTAAGGTGTGAAATAATGTTAAAGAAACAAGGGTGATATGATTCATGACATCATGTGATATGATAGAGTTTGCTTTATTCTGTTTATTTTGTCTCAATTATCTGTTTTTGATTTTGATGGTATTATGTTGATTATGTTACTAAATTTGGATTTGTGTTTGGAATGTATGTATACGACATGTAAAAGAAAGGGGCTTGGGTAGCATTATTAGGATCGAGAGTGACGTTAATAAATATTCGCAAGGAAAATTGTTCATACTCTTTACTGTATGGATGATAACAGGGGGAATTTACAACGTATGATACGGAAAAGCATTGGAGCGCTAAATGCTGAAGGTAATCACACTTAACCTTGCTATAACAATGAGGGTGACGGTAGTTGGGATTTTCTTAAAATCCTTTCTCACCCTCTATATATATGTATTATCTTTGAAAAGTTATTTTCATATAAAATAGGCAATGGGTGCCTTTCAAACTGAATTATTTTCGTATAAAGCACTGCGGCACATTTTGTATAGTGTGATGGTAGTTCTTGGATAGTGTGATAGATATATAGGTACTGAATTATGACTTTGGTTTTGAGAGAATTGGAAATAGAATGAGAATGAGATGTTGAGTTTGATATTGCGGATAGTTAGGTTGAGGGAATGAATTGAATAGTTGTGAATGACATTGTGATATTGAAGAGAATTGTGATGGAGATGTTGAGATTATGGATGAGATATTGATAGAGATATTGTGAGGATTGCATGACACTGATATATTCATGTACCATCGCGCGATAATAACTGTCGATAGGCCAATCGACAGTTATTTGTACTGATCCTTTTCGGATTGATTAGACCGGGGATCATAGGTCGACTTATTGAGAGAAAGTGACCTACAGTTGTTTGGCAGTGGAGAGCCCAACCGATCCCATTCGGCAATGGAAACAGAATTGGGGTTCCCTCTCTGGGGATTGCCAGAGAGGGAAATTGCCCCCTCATTATAGAGAGGGGCACAGTGTCAAATCATATAGTGAAGATTGGATGCTGGAGATGAATGCCCCTTGATGGCACGATGCATCTATAGGTGAGTGTGAGAGTTAGGGTAGTAGTACTCATGGATTGGAGATAGAGACGATGATGTTATTGTTTAAGTGATAGTGGAATGTGAATGATGTATGGGGAGAAAATTTGGAATATATGTATTATTGATTTTCTAACTGTGGTACCCTTTAGACGCCCTCGCTACCGCACATCTCACTGTTATAGTGAGTTAAGCGGTGATTACTGGGACAAATTGTCTCATCCCACGATTACTTACATTTTCGCAGGTGATCATGCACAAGCGTGAGCAACAGGAAAGGGAATTAAGTTTCAAAGATTGTTTAGATTATTTAGACATGTATATTGTCAAAATGTATAGGTCTGCATTCGCTTCCGCATATTTTTATTCGTATTGATATCATTGTTTAATCGGAGAATTGTAGTAGGTTACTTCTTTTCTAACCATGTTAGGTGATTCTTTTCTAACATGGTTAACTTTTAATTATCCATGATAGTGTTCAGGTTGTATTAGGTAATTCTTTTCTATCATGGATAATGATTATTATTAGGAAATGCTTTTTCTAACTATGATAGATTTATTGATATTATGGAAATCATTTTTCTATCATAGTTAGTAAAGGTATTATTGAATTAATCAGGGAATTAGGAACAATATGTTACACATCTCCTACAAAATTTATATATTACATGCCAAAATAGAATCATACAAATTCACTTAAAAAAATATACAAATTCATTTCAAAATATATATTAAATTAAAAATACAAATAGGAGCAGACATTTTTACATTCCTCCTTCCCCTTCATCACTCCAAAATCCCCTATTTATTGTGTACCTGAAACTAAACCAAATTTACCGCAGTTTATTTCATACACTCTAATTCATGCATCTACTTCACCTAGAAGCTGATTCATTTAATCCTACTTCTGATAATGATAGTGACGCTACCTGTTGGTGATTACTACCTGTTAGTAAAACACTCATACATGGCCCCTACCTTAACAATATATTTGTTACAGGTAGAATATTTAATACAAGTGCCTATTGCATCACCTCACTACTTATAGTAATATATTCACCTTTTGTAGTAAGCATACCTGACAGGATTTTCTAGGAAAAATAAATTCAATACAATATGGTATAGGGGGAGCGACCCTCCTTATACTTGGAGTACTCCACATAAATTTAAAATGCTGAAAATAAACTCTATCAATATCTGAAGCAGTAATATTAGTGATGACAGAAAATAAACCTAATATGCATGAAATAAACCGCTACCTGTTTGCGAGCAATTCACAGTTTCTCCTTACCCTTACTTGAAATTTGTCTCCAAGCACCCTCCTTATTAGATTTTCCTATATTTATTCCATATATGAAGGAATGTGAACAACTATAATTGTATATATTATTTAACGTCGTTCTCAGTCCTAGTAGTGCTAACCATCCCTTCTAAATTATAATGTTCCTAATGTTCTTTCTTTTCCAAATGAGTACATATAAATCACACACTTCCTAATCTACAATTGAAAAATGTAATTCAGTGTCAATCAATCACTAATCAATCGAAAATCAACAATACCTAACAAATTCATATACAAGCACAAAACCTTCTTAATACAATTTAATTCCTAATATGAGATATATTTCACGAGAAAACTAATCAGCAAAAATGAAAGGAGAAAATAACAATTTTACTACTATCATAAAGTCAGTTCTACACCCAGAAATTGAAGTATTTGTGCCTATTACAAATAGTCCAGCCATTGTATATCATTCCCAACAATTAAATCAAGTCATAAATAGTTCACATTTGCACAACACACCATTTCAGAAACAACCATGTTTAAACACCTACACAATATTTAAATTCATCTCTTTTTCCACACCAATCAGTTAACTAAATATTCCTTCTACAAGCAAAGAAAATAATTCATGTAGTCTATTGTATCTCTTCATTTGAATAAACTCACGCTTGTACAAAACTATTTACTTCCTTTCTTTTCTATAATTAACTTATATTATTAGTGCATTATTTCCAACTCAATCTATAGCCATTGCAGAAAATAACAAAAGGATTATTAGATCTATGGCAGCCCTTTACAAGCCAGTAAAACATTTTCCCTAAATAGTAAAATTCCCAAGTTAATTTTTTTTAAATCAGATTTGCAATTTTGGGGTCATAGAAGGTTCAAATCGACAAGAGTATTGTGAATATCAAAGCAGAATCAAATGAACACCCTAAACTACTTATATACAATATTTCTATACTGATGAGTGTAACATATTGTTACTAATTCCCTAAGGGTAATGGACCAAATCTGGCCCCCAAGTAACCACCAAGGAGCGCGGAGCACCCTGAACTAACAACAGGCCCTTATCTGTACTCCAAGTAACCAAGGTGTTTAAAAACTGAAAGTAATGGATGCACAAGAGGGGGGGTGAATTGTGCTTCAAAATAAATGCTCAAATAAAACAACACAAGAGTTTATACTGGTTCGGTCTTCCTGACCTACGTCCAGTTCTCAACCACCCAGGCCGAGTTCCACTATCCCCAGGTTTTAGAACGGGTTCACCTGGAACCTTTACAACCGCAAGTTTTGAACGGGATCACTTGCAACCTTACAAACACAAGTTTTACTCAAGGCTCACTTGTAACCTTTCTATCTAGCTCCCCCTTACTTCCAGCAAGGGTTCAACCTTTACAAATAAAGGATGTTTCTAACTTAGTTCTCTTTAAGAACAGATAGTGTTACACACTTAAGTACAATTAATGCTCTTATAACACGAAGAGACTTAACTACAAAGAGTACAAGATATGTAGATGAAAAGATCACTCAATGAGTTAAATGCTCTTTCTCTTTTCTGGGCAGCTTTGAATGCTTGAAGATTTTCTCGGTTTCTCTCTCTAGCTTCTTTCAAGAATGTCAAAGATAATTGATTAGCTTCATAAATGAAGTTGAGCTCCTTTATATAGTCTTCAAACATTCTGACTCTTGGTAGGTGGGTTAGCCGTTTGAATATGGCCGTTTTTCCCTTGTTACCGTTTGCCCAATTAATGCTTCATCAATGCATAGCAGGGTTGACTTGCTTTATCTCTGAAAAGTAGTCCTGACAACTCTGCTCTGACAAAAGCATTCTGACACTGCACTTCTGAACGTTCTGACATTCTGATTGCTTGCGGAAGCGGATTCACATCCGGAAGCAACTATACTTAGTGTGCTGCACTTGAACGTTAGTCTAACAATATAAGCACATAGTCACATGCAGTGGGAGTGTACTTAGTCTAAGAGGTCTTCCTTGTATCCGGAAGCACTTCTACATCCGGAAGCACTACTACTGGATGAAGGGTTATATTCACTTTTACTCACTCTCGCTCAATGTCCTTCAATCCAACAGCCAGCGCTAGTCACTAAGCAATCGGAAGCAATTCTACTAGACGTGGCTTATGTTCACTGACACTCAGTGTTACCTATTCCAACAGCCAGCGCTAGTCACTAAGCTATCGGAAGCAATTCTACTAGACGTGGCTTATGTTCACTGACGCTTAGTGTCATCTATTCCAACAGCCAGCGCTAGTCTAAATATAACAGGAAGCAATTTCACTTCCGGTTGAATCCTGGCTTAGTCTTAAGGTTTTGTATATCTAGTGCTTCTGGACTAAGTTATTTCCATAGTGAATTACTTGCTGTCGCTGGGGGATGAGTCATTCATCCGCGAGCGCTAGTCCTAGTCTATCCGGAAGTAAATCCACATCCGGTTGCATTCTTACTTGGGATTCTATGTTAACATATTGCTTTCTAAGTACTTGATTCATTCTTTCATATTTTAGTCTTCATCAAAACTTAAGATTCTAACAAAAACTACCCCGGTTAGACGGTCAACAATGTTTGACCGTTACTATGTCTATGTGGCTGCCACGCGAGCACCTGCTTTGCCACCTCTGCTTGCCACGTGTGTATTTTAAATGGACCTAATCTGCCCTCCAAGTAACTACCCAGGAGCACTGAGCACCCTGAATTAACAACAGGCCCATATCTGCACTCAAAGTAACCAATGTGTATAAAAACTACCCCGGGTGGACGGTCAATGACGTTTAACCGTTACTATGCCTATGTGACCGCCACGTGAAAGCCTGTTTTGCCACCCAGCGCCTTGTCATCGCCACGTAAGATATGTTCATGTGGGTCCCACCTATAATAATAAACAATTTCTCTCTCCCTCTTCATCACATCACCACAGCCCCCCCAACACCCACTACCCCCACCCACGCTACCCCCTCACCTCTCCAGCCCCCAACTGCCTCACCTCCATAGCCCCCCACCCACGCCACCTCTGCTTGCCACGTCTGAGGGGGTGGCGTGGGTGGGGGTGGTGGGTATTGAGGGGGTTGTGGTGATGGTGATGAAGAGGGAGAGAGAAATTGCTTATTATTATAGGTGGGACCCACATGAACATATCTTACGTGGCGATGACAAGGCGCCAGATGGCAAAACAGGCCTTCACGTGGCGGCCGCATAGGCATAGTAACGGTCAAACGTCATTGACCGTCCACCCGGGGTAGTTTTTAAACACATTGGTTACTTTGAGTGCAGATATGAGCCTGTTGTTAGTTCAGGGTGCTCAGTGCTCCTAGGTGGTTACTTGGAGGGCAGATTAGGTCCATTTAAAATACACACGTGGCAAGCAGAGGTGGCAAATTAGGTGCTCGCGTGGCAGCCACATAGGCATAGTAACGGTCAAACGTTGTTGACCGTCCAACCAGGGTAGTTTTTAAACACCTTGGTTACATGGAGTACAGATACGGACCTGTTGTTAGTTCAGGGTGCTCAGCGCTCCTTGGTGGTTACTTGGGGGCCAGATTTGGTCCATTTCCCATTCCCTAATTAACCTGTGACATCTCTTTTAGTTCAATAATATCTTTAATAACTATGATAGAAAAAGAAATTTCAATAATATCAATATCTCTATCATAGTTAGAAAAAGAATATCCTAATGATTAAAATATTATCCATGATAGAAAAGAATAAACTAATACAACACAGCTGCTATCATGGATAATTTATTGCTAACCATGTTAGAAAGGATTTGTGTAACATGGTTAATAAACAAAACTAGTTGATATTAAACAATAAATAGATATATACATGCGGAAACGAATGCAGGCCTATACAAATTGGCAATATACAATTCCAAAAAAATTATATAACCTCTACTACCTAATTCCCTTTCCTGATGCTCGCGCCTGTGCATGAATGCCTGCAAAAATGTGAGTAATCGTGGAATGAGACAATTTGTCCCAGTAATCACCGCTTAACTCACTATAACAGTGAAATGTACGGTAGCGAGGGCGTCTAAAGGGTACCACATTTTAAAAACCAGTAATATGTATATAACCAAATCTTCTTTCATTCATCACTCAAGCCCTTCATTCACATCCAAATCAAAGTCAACATCATCATCTCTATTACCATATCCCACTCAAAATCCCTCAATCGATCCCATTCCAACAAAACCTTATGTCTCCATCTCCAATCTGAGTACTTTCACTATAACCCTCACACTCACCTATAGATGCATTGTGCCATCAAGGGGGCATCCCAGCATCTAATCTTCACTATATGAATTTGACACCGTGTCCCTCTCCATAATGAGGAGACAATTTCCCTCTCTGGCAATCTCCAGAGAGGGAACCCCAATTCTGTTTCCATTACAGAACGGGAACGGTTGGGCTCTCCAATGCCAAACAACCGTAGGTCACTTTCTCTCAATAAGTTGACCTATGATCCCCGGTCTAATCAATCCGAAAAGGATCATCAGTACAAATAACTGTCGATTGGCCAATCGATAGTTATCATCGCGCGATGGTACATAAAAAACAGTGTCATGCAATGCTCACCATATTCCTATCAATATCATATCACAATATTCAATATTTCAATCACAATTCTGTTCCATATCACAATCCCTTCAATATCTCAACCCTTTCAAAATCAACGTCAGAATACGATACCTGTATATCACACTATTCTAGAACAACCACCACCACCAGGATAATATATATAAATTGTAAAACAATCCTTTATATAAAAATAATCGTGTTTAAAAGGCACCCGATAGCCTATTTTATATAAAAATAACTTTTTTAAAGATAATATATATATAGGGGGTGAGAAAGGATTTTAAAAATCCCAGCTAACATCACCCTCAATGTTATAGTAAGGTTAAGTGTGATTACCTGTCGCCCTTTAGCAATTTACGCGATTTCTCAACCTTTCTTTATTGATGCCACGAAAGCCTACTTGCATCCACTCCTATAATAATATAGAGCAAAATGATAATTTAATATCATTTCCATTTTATAGTACTTCAACGTCTCTCTCGTTCCTATATTACTACCCCTTCTCATTTTAATCCTATGTTGTGTTTCTAACATTTCTAGATTATGCAAACCACTATCATCACAAACAACCCATTTAATTTAATCATGACTAGCATACATTCATAAAAAATCCATCCACTATTCTTCTCCAAGATTCCAAAGCAGTCACATGCAACAAGATGAGATAAACAAACAATGTTTATTTTAGGAGCAACAAGTTTTCTTTATTAGAATGATTACATCCTATATGTTTTCATCAAGCCATTGTCCCAAATCAGTTTAGCTATTTGTCTTAACATCCGAGGAATAAAAGATTTTGAGCACATACATATATATAACACACAAAATCAACTTTAATCATGAGTATATTCCTACGAGTATTCTCTTAACTTCCTCAACAATTTCCCCATTAATTTTGCAATTAATCTTCTATACATTCCTTAATACACCTAAATTTCACCATTAGCCAAAGAGGAATAATTACCACTTCACCTTGAGTTACATGTAGTAATATCACAACACTTACCTTCTTCTATTATATTCTAAAATCAGATTTGAAATTATAAAAGCCGTCACAACCAACAAGAAAACAAAATAAAGCCAATAATAACTGAATTTCTTAACTTCAGCTAGCACCAATCAAAAACACATCTTATTTCACTTTCTTCAACCATAAACCAAATAAATCCCATTCTGCATATGAAAATCCAAATAAGCATAGCACATGATAATTTTTGGCAACCTAAATCACTTTTAAAACACATAAATCATAGTACCACATCAAACACCCAAATGGTCATACTAGGAAGAGACAGGGAGAAATAAGTTCAAACCAAATGTGTAACACCAGAATTTCACTACAGTGTTTTATAACTTAATTAGAGAATTTCTCATGTTCAGTTTTCAATACTATAATCCACAAGAAAATGCCAAGACACAAATGTGCAGCACTAGCCTTTTAAGTATAACCCTAGAAATCAAAGTTTTACTTCAACCATTCCTCATTAAAGTCAACATAAAGCAACCATTTCCTTGTAAAACAAACACCACAAGCTAAACCCTTCATACCACTCTAAATGACATCATATAGCATATTCTTCTTTCTCTCCCTCAAAATCGAACACACACCATCTTTTACTTATATTCAATTATTATTTCATTCATTCATCTATATTACAAACATCCAAATCCAGAAAAATCAAATAAGAGACAAAACAGATTTTGATTCCCTTTAAGATCAGAAATGCAACTAAACAAATCAACTCCAAAACCTTTCAAACAAAGCCTAATCTACATTTTAAGATTTAGAAATTCCTCAAGCTTCAACTACTCTTAATTAATTTCCTCTACAATCAGAATTTTATCATCAACCAAACATTTATTACAATTCAAAGCAACACTAATAATTTGTTCTTAATAATTCAATTCATTCCATATCCATCTATTTCCAGTTAGCCCACACATGTACTTACACAAGAAGCACTAATACAATTTCCATTAGCATTTGCAATTAACTTTATAAACATCACACAATCTAACAATTCAGCCACAAAGAAATAGAAACATAAATCTTCAAATTAACACACAAATGTTAAAACATACATCAAACTTCAAGAAAATCAAACATGTAGCACAATATTTGACTTCATTACACTTCTACTTAAACAATTTGAAGATTTTTAAACTTAAAACCTAAGAAAACTCGTCAGCCCTAGAGTACCCAAAATTTAGGGTTTTCAAGAACGGTTCCAAACTTCAATCAAGATCAAATTGCTCAATCAAAACAATAAGAATACAAGCTAAAGTTTCAGATTCCTAGCTATGAGACAACCCAAACCCCATAATCAGTTTGACCATCACTCAATCTCGCCCAAAAATCATATGAACAGTGGGTAGAACAAAGGGGAAACTCCTCACCTGGGTTGCAATCGAGCTTGCCGGTGGTGACCACCGCACCGCCGCCGGAAAAGTGCCACTGAAGTGGCGGCCAGAACAAACCAGCAAAAGGGGAAGGAAAAGAAGAAGACAAAAAAAATGAGAATGAAGTTGGAAACATGAAACTAACTTGAAGGACAACATAACACAAGTCTCACCATTCATTGCCGCCGTCCGATGCCCAAGCCGCCGAAGAACGAAGGAAACCGCAAGGGAGGGAGGACACGAGGTAGTGAGACAGAAAAATGGGTCTTAGTGAGGAGGATGAAGGAAAGAAGAGGAAGATGATGGACTTGTGAGGGGTGGTCGGCGCCGCCGCGCTTTTGGCCGCCGGAAATCTCAAGAAGGAGGGCGGAGGAGAGGAAGAGAGGAGAGTTTGAAGGAGGGAGTTGTGCGGCGGCTCTTAGGGCTTGGAGAATGAGGAGATGAGTATATATATATGTTTTAGGGAAAATGACAGTTAATTACCCTATTATTTATTCTTAATTATAATTCTAACCCAAAAGTTTGAATATATATATTATTGTATCTCTTTCTTTTCATTATAATATTACCTAAATTTCCTAGTACTTTTCATGAAACTTCCAAATTCCAAATGACTAGTTTAATTATATTTCTTCATATTCTAAAGTATATAAGATTTAATATACATAAATAATCTAAAATATCATAAATTTATTCCTAAAACTTCAAATTTCCTTAATGACACCTCATTAATTGCGTATTAGTTTTAATTTGAAAATTGGGATGTTACAATGAGTATCCACTTTGAATCACAAACAAAGAAAACAATTTAACATTCCCAATAGAAAATCAAAGAACAGAAATGGATTGCTCAAAACAACAACATAATATTAACAAATTAATAGCACAATCAGATTATATATAAATAAGCCTAGAAACTCCATTAACTATCAATTAGAATTCTCAAATCCCCAAACCCATTCAACTCTCTCAAAAATTTCTCACTCATTTTGCAGAAAACAAGAATAGAAAAGATAAGAATTGTCACCAAGATTCATACAAAAATAAAACGAAGGTGGGCAAGCACAGTTGAGGAGAAAAATCGAAGTGTCTGAGAGAGGAAGTGAGCAACAAGATCGAATGATGATTTTAGGAGCTTTAGAATCTTAAGTTTTGATGAAGACTAAAACATGAAAGAATATAATGAACACATAGGAAGAATTAGATGGAAGTTAAAATCCTAAGTTAGAAGACAATCGGATGTAAAATCACAACCGGATGTAAAATCTACAACCGGATGTAAAATCCTAAGTTAGTAGAGCTTGCGGATGTAGTACACATCCCATAGCGGAAGTCAATAGAACACTAAGTCTGAACCTAGTTAACCTAGTCTAAGTAGGATAGCTTCCCATAGCAAAAATGCTTCCCATTGCACTTGATTATATATTACTCTGTTGGACTAACATTTGCGTGCAGAACTTAGTTTCGCTTCCGATGGCAAATGAGCTTCCGATAGTGGACGCTCTTTGCATTGCAAATACTTGGACTAACACTTGCAGAACAAGGTTCTTACTTCTGGTAGCCAAAATCCATCCGATAGCAAGTACAAGAGTCAGAGACCGTACAAATGCTCAGATGTCAGAATTGCTTTTGTTAGAGCAGTATTGTCAGAGCTACTTTCAGAGCTCCTGAACTAAAGCATAAGTCAATCCTGCTAAGCATTAATGAGAATTAATGAGCACAACGGTAACAAGGGAAAAACGGCTATATTCAAACGGACTTATTGCCCTCAAGCAACTGGTGTATTAGAGGCTACTGTAAAAGGAACAACTTCATCATTTATGAAGATACCAACGACTAAGAACAACACACGATGAACTCACAAAAGTCAAGAGCCTTAAAGCATAATACCCAGAGAATATTCAGAAAGCCTTAAAGTCTAAAGAGTACTTAATACCTTGAGAGTTATTCTTATTGTTATCATCTTATTCTCTTGTATTTATGTCTCTACATTTATTGAGAGCATTCATTGTACTTAAGTGTTTATCACAATCTGTTCATTAAGTGAACTCTGTATTAAATCCATTGTGTAAAGGTTGAACCCTTGCTGGTAGTAAGGGGGAGCGAGTCAGGTTGTAAAGGTTGCAAGTTAGCCCGTAAAACTTGTGGTTGTAAAGGTTGCAGGTGAACCCGTTTGTAAAACCTGTGGATTAGTGGAACTCAATCAAGGGATTGAGAACTGGACGTAGGTCAAGAGTTAGACCGAACCAGTATAAAAGAATTTGTGTTAGTGTTTTTATTTTATATTGTTTTTATTTGTAGCACAATTCACCCCCCTCTTGTGCATCCTCACTTTCATTTGGTATCAGAGCGGGTCTTCCCTACTTGATTCCAACGAATCTGGAAAGAAAAGATCCAGTGATGGATGCTGTAGAGAACGTACTTCCTGACATATCAACTCTTCCAAACAAACCTCCTAGTTTTGATGGTTACAACTATACCTTCTGGAGATTTAAAATGGAAAACTTCATCAAGGCTCATGGTCTCAGAGTTTGGGATGTTATAGAAAATGGGAACTTTGTTCCAAAAGATGCTGAAGGCAAGGAAAAGACTAAGGCCCAATTCACTGAAGATGACTACACCAAAGTAGAGTTGAATTATAAGGCTATCCTAATGATTCAATGTGCCTTGAGTCAGAAAGAGTACTTCAGGATAAGTCATCTTAAATCTGCAAAAGAAATGTGGGATGCTCTTCAGACTGCTCATGAAGGGACCACTGGCGTCAAGGATAGAAGAGTGGAAATGCTTGTTGAGGAATTTCACAAGTTCACTATGCTTCCAGATGAGCCCATCAGAGATCTCGAGATCAGATTCACTCATCTCATAAACAACCTCGCTGCCTTAGGAAAAACCATCTCTGAGAAGAAACAGGTAAATAAAATTCTAAAGGTACTAAAAGGTGATTGGCTCACTAAGGTTACTATCTTGCAGGAAGTCCAAGGAGAATCAACAAAGTCTATCACTGCATTGTTTGGTTCTTTAGCTCAATATGAGCCTACCCTATTGGCCCAAAGAAATCCTCAAGCAACCTCAAAGGCAAAAGATCTAGCGTTAGTTGCCCCTAGCAAGAGAATAGATGATGATGATGAGGAAGACATCGATGATGAGGAAATGACTATGATGGTAAGAAGGTTTAAGAAGTTCTTTAAAAAGAAAGGGAGATTTCAGAAAGGAGAGTCGAGCTACAGGAAGGAAAGGGCTCCTGTCTGCTTCGAGTGCAAGAAGCGTGGACACTTCAAGGCTGAATGCCCAAGTCTTCAGAGGTTTAAAGAAAAAGACAAAAGGAAAGCCTTTATGTCCTCCATCTGGGTCAACAGCTCCGATGAAGAAGCTATTGATGAGGAACAGGTTGCTAACCTTTGTATCGTTGCCAAGGAGGATGGTGAAGAAGAAACCCTATCAGACTTCGAATTCATCCATGGTGATGAGGTAAGCATGACTGACCTTCAAGAAGCTTACAATGATATACATAGGGAGTTTCACAGAATGGCTAAAGCCTTTGTCGTTTTAAAAAGGAAAAACAAATCACTTGAGATGACTGTGAACTCACTAAGTGATGAGCTTGCGGAAGCTAAAAGACTTCCAGAAGCGGACATCCAGGGAGATCCCTGAGTGGAACCCAACGTCCCAAGCTCAGAATGCTGCGCCAATTGTAGCAAGATCTCTAGTGAAAGGGATAGGCTTTACAAAAATTCACTAAAGGTTCTGAAATGCTAGATATTATTTTAATGAACCAAAGAGCTTATAGGGATAAAACTGGTTTAGGCTATAAACATAAGGAAAAAAAGTGGGTGGAACCCAAAGTGAAACCCTACTTGAAATTCTTCCATAAAGCCACTGGCTACATGTCATCACCCTTTAGCTTCTGCAATTATTGCAACAGGAAGGGACACACTACGTCCACTTGTAATGCTAAGAAGCATGGTGCCAATAGCTCCTATAAATGAGTTCCAAAAGGTACGAACATGCCTAAAGCCTTTTCAAGGCAAGAGGCTAAGGAAGTACATAAGCCTAGAGTCAATCATAGACCTAGGGCACAGAAACCTGCTCCAAAAGAGACTCAAACGCCTAGAGCCCAACCAAGGCCAGAGGCACAGGTCACACTCAAACCTAAGGCCAACATTGGACCAAAGGTTCCAAATACTAATGAAAAAGGACCCAATAAAGGTTGGGTACCTAAATCTGTCTGATCTGTGCAGGTCTGTCTCAAAGCATCCAACAACCGCAAGTGGTATATCGATAGCGGATGCTCGAGACACATGACGGGAGACAGGGACAAGTTCAACTCACTGGTGGTCAAAGATGGAGCCAAAGGCAACTTTGGTGGGAATCAAAGTGGAAAGATCACTGGCGTTGGTGAAGTTGGCCCTATCCAAGATGTCTATCTTGTAAATGGTCTCTGTCACAACCTGCTGAGTGTAAGTCAAAGCACAGACAAAGGCAACTGGGTAATCTTTGACTCTCATGAATGCCTGATAGTTGATAAGCATGCTCTCAAAATAGATAAATCCAATCTGAAATGCAAACTTAAGGCTAATAGAAATGGAAACCTATATATCTTAGATCTATGCCAACAACTAACCGAAAATGTCTTATCACTAGTGATGAAAATAGTTGGCTGTGGCATAAACGGCTAGCACATGTGAACTTTACACAGCTTGACATGCTCATTAAAAAGGAGCTAGCCATAGGGATTCCATCATTTAAAGTAAAGCATGATTTTATTTGTGAATCTTGCCAAAGAGGAAAGCAAACAAAGGCCTCGTTCAAAGCCAAGAAGAAAGTCTCCACAAGCAGGCCCTTGGAACTAATCCATATGGATTTAGTTGGGCCAACAAGAGTTAAGAGCCTAGGTGGAAACCTTTATGCTCTAGTGGTAGTGGACGACTATTCAAGGTTTACTTGGACTATGTTTCTTCCCTCAAAGCATGATGCTTTTGATGCTTTTGTTGTCCTTGCCAAGAAAGTGCAGAATGAGAGAAATCTCAAAATATCTGCAATAAGAACAGATCACGGTGAAGAGTTCGAAAATCATGACTTCTCTGAGCTGTGTGAGGAAAATGGAATTGATCACAATTTCTCAGCTCCTAGGACTCCACAACAAAATGGCGTGGTCGAACGGAAGAACAGGGTTCTAACTGAGATGGCCAGAAGCATGCTTAATGAGAAATAAGTCTCCCAAGTATTCTGGGCTGATGCCATGAGCACCGCTTGCTATATCTCAAATAGAGCCTATATTCGCAAGGGCCTGGACAAAACACCGTACGAGCTGTACAAGGGAAGGAAGCCCAATATCAGCCACTTGAAGATCTTTGGATCCAAATGCTACATCCACAATAACGGGAAGGTAAATTTAGGTAAGTTTGATCCGAAAGTGGATGTAGGAATTTTCATAGGTTATTCTCTTAGAAGTAAAACATATAGAATATACAACATGAGAACTAGGACTGTAGAGGAATCTATGCATGTTGTTTTTGATGAAAACCTCTCATGGGAAAGATCCACAGAAGATGATGAAAACCTAAAGATTTCAAAACCATCATCATCTTCACCACCCGAAGAAACACCAACAATGGACCCAAAAGAGGGTGATGATCCCATTGATGAGTCTAGAATGCAGATTGTACCAGATGAGGTACAAATGCCAACCGCTAGGAGACATCATAGGGATCATCCACTAGACCTAGTACTTGGTGATGTTTCTTCTGGTGTTAGAACTAGAAGGCAAGTTCAAAATGAAGTTGAGTATGGAGCGTTCATGTCTCAAATTGAACCAACTTCAATTGAACAGGCCTTAGAAGATTGTGATTGGATCATTGCCATGCAGGAAGAACTTAATCAATTTGAAAGAAATCAAGTCTGGGAACTAGTACCTAGCCCATCTCACAATCCATAGTTGGAACCAAATGGGTGTTTAAAAACAAACTGGATGAGACTGGCCTAATCACTAGAAACAAAGCCAGATTAGTAACAAAAGGATATAACCAAGAAGAGGGCATAGACTATGAAGAAACCTTTGCTCCAGTCGCAAGACTTGAAGCCATGATTTTACCTATTAGTCGCCTTTTAGGTCAATCAAAAATTCTAAACTCAAATCCACTAAGTGACTAGTGGTGAGTATTAGGTCTTTTCCACAATTTAGGTTTTATCTAGCAAATTCTAAGGCTAAAAGTCAGCAAATTAAGCAAACAAGAAGGTTGATTTTGATTTAACTAAAACTAAAATTTAACAACTACAAGCATACAATAACCGAATGTAAGAGAGTTAAGAAATGAGTTTAGGAACTACCTCCCCTCTCCAAGTACTTAGTGTCTTTGATGAATTAGGCTTCATAACCTTGTCACACTTAATTAAACTAGTTAAATACTTAAGACTTCTTTAATCAAAGAGATCTACAAGCATTTGACTAACTTAACTAAGCCTAAAGCTCTTACCTAGCTTAACACATACCTAAAGCAACACTAAGTACTAAATCTAGCACTTAGGAAAAACATTCACTCCAATTTAACATACATAATCAATCTCGCAACATATGTCTCAAAGGAACTACAAAGATTAGCAAAGGTTTTCATGTGTTAGGCAAAGAAAGAGAGGTTTTCAAGCTACAATCATGTAAAACACCTCAAATCAAGGTGTTTTAACCTACACAAGCCTAGATCTAGGACATACATAGGCAACAATGTAAAACTAGCTTGAAACCTAAAAGAGAAGATTACAAGATCATGAAGCCAAATGTGTGTACATCAAGCACTTTTCCTTGGAGAGGAGAGGAGAGGAAGCTTAGTTACACATGGAGATGTGGAATGGAGGTAGAAAACGTGGAGAAATCATGGAGAAGGTAGGTTTGGCCGTGAGGTTTGTGGTGAGAATGGTGAAGAAGATGAAGATGGAGTTGAGAGAATTTGGGAGTAGAGAGAGAAAGTGAAAGTGAAGAATGTCACCAAATGAAGTTAGGGTTTCATTAAATGAAGTAGAAGTTTAGTTAATGATGTGGATTTGGGAGTTAATGGGCTGTCAAGGGTGTTTTAATTCGGCCAAGACATAATTTTTAGGTGTAAATGTGTGCTCTCGGCCAAGAGGTAGCATAAGTGAAGGAAGAAGGGTATTTTGGGTATTTGGGGAAAAGGTGGGTGAATGTGGCTCAAATGTAGGGTAGGTTCATCCTCCAAAGGTTCCTCCTTTTTCTCCTCATTTTTGTGCTTCCAAAGATGCCCTTAATGAGGCCTTCAACATCTCCAAATTTGAATTTGAAAGTGGAGCCAAAATTACCCCTTTTAGTAACATCAAAATCCCTTCTTTTTGACAAATGAGGTAATTTTTGTCTTATGCCTTTGCCTTTCCCTCCAAGCCAATTCCTTGCATTCCAAGCCATCCCAAAGGGTTGTGGGGCCCACGTGGGACCCCCCTACATGTAGAAAATCACAAAATAGTCAAAATAACCAAAATACCCTTGGTTACTTAAAATGCAAGTAATAAGGCTAATATTTCCCAATTAATATATATAAGCATATGTAATAAAATTCTACACAAAATGATCAAATATATCAATTAAACCTCACTAATTAAGCTCAATTGCACATGCTTTAATATATAAAAATAGGCTCAATCAAATCCCCCACACTTAATCTTTGCACTCCGGGTAAAGTCATGCAAAAAGACTAACTTAATCATTAAGCATAGTGAAGGCAATTGGAATTGTCATAGAGTACAAGTTGATATTTTTGAACCTTTCCCTAGATCATCACATGGGCCAAATCTAAGAATACAAAGTGGAAACAAGTTTAACAAGTAACTAGAATTAGGAAGGAATGCTAAAAGAGATTTTCCTCAACGGATTTAAGTGTTTGCACTCAATCTCTCAAGTTAGGAATAATGCCTAACTAGGGTTAGGCATTACATAAGCCCAAGTCCAAGTCCAAACAAACATGCTACTCTCAGCCACATAATTTTTTCAAGCACTTTGTGCTTCTCACATTTTTCTTTTCACTCTTATGCCTTTGGCATACTCAAGCACTTTGTGCTTTCTTTCTTTCTTTTGATAGGCCTTTGGCCTTATTTTTTTTACTCTCTTTCTTTTCTTTTTCTTGGCCTTTGGCCATTTTTCCTTTCTTTTCTATCAATGTGGCTCTCGGCCACTTATTGCTTTTCCCTCATGTAGCATGCTTTGAAAGGGGGGGTGAATTGTGCTACCAAATAAAACTTAAAAACAATGAAACACAAGATTTTATACTGGTTCGGTCTACCTGACCTACGTCCAGTTCTCAACCACCCAGGTTGAGTTCCACTATCCCCAGGTTTTACAAACGGGTTCACCTGGAACCTTTACAACCGCAAGTTTTAGACCGGGATCACTTGCAACCTTACAACCACAAGTTTTGCACAGGTTCACTTGCAACCTTACTGACTCACTCCCCCTTACAACCTGCAAGGGTTCAACCTTTACAAATAAAGGATTTTCTAAACTTAGTTCTCTTTAAGAACGGATAATGTTACACACTTAAGTACACTTAATGCTCTTAATAAATGAAGAGACTTAACTTCAAAGAGTACAAGATAAGTAGATGTAAAGAACTCTCAATGTGTTAAATGCTCTCTTGCTTTTCTGGGCAGCTTTGAATGCTTGAAGGATATTCTCAGTTTCTCGCTCTAGATTTCTCTAAGATGTCAAAGTTATCTTCATAAATGAAGATGAGCTTCCTTATATAGTCCTTAAGCATTCTCACTCTTGGTAGGTGGCATAGCCGTTTGAATATAGTTGTTTATCCCAAGTTACCGTTGGCTCATTTAATGCTCCATTAATGCTCAGCAGGGTTGACTTTGCTTTATCTCTGAAAAGCAGTTCTGACAACTCTGCTCTGCCAAAAAGCACTCTGACACTGCACTGCTCTGCTCTTGCTGAACGTTCTGACATTCTGATTGCTTGCGGAAGCAAATCCACATCCGGAAGCAACATCACTCATTGTACTGCACTTGAACGTTAGTCTTAACAATAATAGCACATAATCACATGCAGTGGGAGTTCATTTAGTCTTAGGAAGTTCTCTTACTTCCGGAAGCAATTCCACATTCGGAAGCACTCCTACTGGACGTTGAGTTATGACTTAGTGTTATACTCACTGACGCTCGGTGTTACCTAACCCAACAGGCAGCGCTAGTCATTAAGCATTCGGAAGCAAATCCACATCCGGTTGCATCCTAACTTAGTCTCAAGGATTTTATACAACTAATGTTCCTAGACTGAGTTATGACTTAGTGTATTACTTGCTTCCGCTGGGGGATGAGTCATTCATCCGCGAGCGCTAGTCCTAGTCCATCCGGAAGTAAATCCACATCCGGTTGTACTCTTACTTGTGGTTCTATATTAACCTAATTTTTCTTGTTCTTTCATATTTTAGTCTTCATCAAAACTTAAGATTCTAACATTCTCCCCCTTTTTGATGATGACAAACTAAGTTATCTAAGTTATCTAATCACGTTCATATTGAAGGAATTAATCAAATAAGAGCACACATATGAACTTAAGGATAATCTTCATTAATAAGCAAATTGATTACAAGTTAGAAATATAATAACAATCAAATTTACAGGTAATCAGATAACTATGCATGATAAAAAGAAAAAAATATGAAAAGAAAATTTTCTAAGTTAAAATGTATGAGGGGTGTTTGGGCTCAAAGTTTATGTCTCCTTTTCCTCTCCCTCTCTCTTTGCCTTTGTTCACACTCTTCTTGTAATTTGGCTAACTGGGCATCCTTCTCTCTCTGGTCAATCTCAGCAATTATACTCTGAAGCTCTGCCTCTTCCTTCTCCCTTCTGAGTCTTTCTGACTCCACTAATTCCTCAAAGGCTCTCTTCAGATCTTGAACCTCAGCATACCCAGGGAACCCAGTTGCATCAGAGAAAGGGATGACCTCGCCATTGGGATAATGGACAACCTTAATTTTGACATTCCACACAGGAAAGTTGGGATCCTCCTCAACTTCCTTGGCTTTCCTTTTCCCTTTGCCTTTTCCTTTGCCCTTTCTACTTTCTTGGGAAGCCTTGGTATTTGCTCTTTCAGCATCGAGGCAAGCCATCTGACCAAATGTGATCTTGTCAGTCCATCCATACCTCTCGAACTCATCAGCAGTCATATCCTCTATTTCCAGCTTTACTTCCTTTAGTAGCGGAGGAACATATGATGCTTGAGAGGATGACTGAGTCTCAGATGCTTCCCTCTCAGATACTCTCTCTAACTCATGATCCTCAGAGCGACCACGAGGTTCCTCTTCACTCTCAGAAGACTCAGCAGTAGCAGCACCCTTTTTGGCACCATGCTTCTTCCTAGACTGGCTGTAGCTGACCACTGGAGGAGAAGGTGCAGAAGATGGCTCAGAAGGAGGGATTGACTTGGCTATCACAATAGGTGGATGGTTTTGCCTCTCCAATCCATACTTCATCATAATCTCTTCAATTAAGTTCCGGCTAGGCACAGAGGGAGGAGGCTCAGCAGAAGAGGATTCTGGCTCAGGTTCAGGCTCAGGCTGTGGGATCTCATCAGGTTGCTCAACCAATACCATTGCCCATTTAGATCTTTGCTCATCCAGGCGCTGCTGTTGCATGAATCTCACTGCTTCCCCTCTGATCAGATTCTCAGCACTACCCATTTGCCTTAGATCATTTGCACGGCGGAGAGCAGCAGCTATGTCCTCATCTAGCCATAAGGAGGGTTGATTGAGGATTTCTCTCCCCCTTTTGCCATCATCAAGAAGGGCGAGGGCCAGGGAGGAAGGATTGGGTGAAATGGAGGGTGGAGGTTCAGGGCCATAGGTTCTGGGTAGTGAGGTTGCGGGTGAGGAAGTGGGTGAAGTTTCTGGTGAAGGAGTGGGGCTAGGGAACCAGGAGGGATCTGTGAATAGGCCATCGAAGGGGTAGGTAGATGAATAAGGGGTGAATGGTATGTTTACCTCAGATAACCTCTGCAGGCGGGGGTAATCTCTCAGATATAGGTGACTGAGGGGGTGAATAGCAGTGTGGAAGCCAAGGTGCTCGGCCAGTTGGTTGGAATGGGTTGGGTTGGTGGATTGTGAGTGGTTGGGGGAGTTTTGGTGGTTGGATGTATTAGAGTGACTAGGAGAGTGGTTAGGTGAAGGTGAGTGTTGAGGGGTTTGGTGAAAGGAGTTGTGAGTGTCAGACTCATTCTGAGGAGGGGGTTGTTATGTATTAGGAGGAGGGAGTGATGGTTGGTTAGGTGGAGGAGGTGGAGGTTGGTCATTTTGTGGAGGAGGAGGTGGAGGTAGATTGCCCTGAGGTTGGGGAATTTGGAAGTGGTTAAGTAACAGGTCTAATTTGGCCTCGACCCTTCCTAGGCGATTCTCGAGGTTCTGGATCCTCTGCTCCTGCTGCTGGAATCCAGTGTCACATTCATCACGAAGGGGAGCCACCAAAGAATCAGACAGCCGAAAAAGGATCTCCTCCTTCACTTCCTCAGCAAAGGCCTTCACTGCGGCTGACACCTTCGGAACACGGCTTGGACCAGCATGAGAATCAACTTCCTGGTCCCCTGCTTCAGACGCAGAGGGAGCCGTTGTGTGTGAGGCACTCCCTGCCTGAGAGCCAGAACGAGTGGCCCTTGCTGGCTTGTTGTACCTGATCCCCATCTTGCTGATGTTCACTGCGCTGACGGGCATGCACTTAACATTTTCACCCTCCTCAGTGGATTTTATCAGGAATTTTTCCAGGAGGAAGGCGATGACAGTTGGGTATGGAAGATTCCCAGACTTCTTGTTATCAATCCACCTGTGCAATTCCAAACTTATCAACTGCCCAGGGTTAATCGGCTGCTGGGTGAGGAATCTGGGGAGCCAGGGGTTGTCAAGCAGAGTGAACTCGTTGAAGTTTCCCCCTTTGTGAGTAATCATCCGGGAGTAGATGTATTGGAGTATCCGGTTGGAGTCAGACATGCCAGACACCTTCTTCCCCTTGGTGTCATAGACTTCCTCAAGCTCCTCCTTGCTGAGTTTCTCAGGGTATATCCACTCGTTCATCTCTTCCTCAGTGACCCTGAGCATGGCGTTGATATCTCGCCAATTGAAACTTATGTCCCTCCCTCTCACTGTGGCCTTGAAATTGACTCTGCGGATGGTCTCTTTCCCATTCACCATCTTGTACTTGGCATGGGCTGTGAGAGACTGGCTGAACACCCTGAGTACGTTGATGTTGTACTCTTTGTTGATTCCCAGCCAGCACATATATTTCTGGAGATGCTCCCTCAAATGGCCAAACCCTAGTTCTTCAATTTTATTCAGGTGGATGTACATTCCATGAGAGAAGTAAGGCTTTGCTGTTTCAAACTTGCTAGAGACAACCTCCAACGGCCCATCCTTATATACAAGTAGATCATCCTCCACTTTCTGTCGCTTGGATGAAGGCTCTTAGCTAAACTGAACTCTCTTCTTCTTGCCCTTTTGCTTTGAGTGTTCATGTTGTTGTTCAGAATGTTCTTGAGATTTCCCAGTTTTCCCAGAACGCGAATGCTTAGAATGCCCAGATTTTGACTTCGATTTCTTGGAAGTAGTTGTTATCTCAATGTTGGGTTTGTTTCATGAGAGCCAGCCATTTTGTGAGTGGTTTAGGGTTTAAATGAGATGAAATGCACAGAAATGCAGAAGATGAAGAAGAAGATGCGATGAAGATGAAGAAAGATTTCAGAGAGTTTTGGGTGTTTGATTTGTGTGAGAAGTGAGAAATGAATGACAATGGCCTATATATATGCGAAGTGATAAGCGATGTGATGTTCCATAATGATTCTTCATTGAAAATATGCACCTTTTGTGGGAAAACGTAAACATTTAAATTGAAACGTCGCACCTTTGTGACACGTGTCTCTGCACAATGTCAGAAGAGGCACAGTTTTGGTGGGAGAAGATGAAACGTTTTCTGAGGTGACGTGTCCTTTCTCTTCTCCGACACTGGCGCTTCCGGTTGCTTAGAGTCATCACCCAGCGCCAGCAAAAGAGCATCCGGAAGTGGTTTTGCTTCCGGTCGGACTTAACTTAAGATTCAACATTGTGAGGGACCTGCAAAACTAAAGATTGACACTCCGATGCCTAAGTTAGTATAGTTGCAGGTTTTAATCAATTAAGCACAGGTTTATTTTGAAGAATTAAACTTCATTTGGGTTTACCATTCCCAAATCACCTCTTATGAATGTAAATTGATCAACCCCCAGAGGCTTGGTGAAGATATCTGCAAGCTGATGCTGAGTGGGTTTACCATCCTTCTTTTGAACATGATCTCTGATGAAGTGATGTCTGACGTCAATGTGCTTTGTTCTTGTGTGCTGAACAAGATTCTTGGCAAGGCTGATGGTGCTTGTGTTATCATAGAGAATGGGAGCCTCTGGAAATTCCAGGCCAAGATCCCTCAGTTGATTCTTCAGCCACAGCACTTGTGCACAACAGCTTGCAGCAGCTATATACTCTGCCTCTGTGGATGAGAGTGACACGCAGGTTTGCTTCTTGCTAGCCCAAGAGACCAGACAGCCACCAAGGAAGGCGCATTGTCCACTGGTGCTCTTCCTATCAGTTTTATAACCTGCATGGTCAGCGTCAGAATAAGCCCACAAGAACTCTTGGTTACCTCTGGGATACCAAAGACCAAGTTCTTGTGTTCCCTCAAGGTATCTTAAGATACGTTTAACACAAGTTAGATGTGACTCCTTGAGGTTGGCTTGAAATCTAGCACACATGCCTACACTAAATTGAATGTCACGCCTGCTTGCTGTTAAATACAACAGGGAACCTATCATTCCCCTGTACATGGGCAGGCTGACTGATTTTCCCTTTACATCAGCGTCGAGTGCGGCAGTGGTGCTCATGGGAGTATCATACTCCTTGCACTCATCCATCCCAAACTTCTTGAGCAGCTCTCTACAATACTTAGTTTGGGAGATGAAAATGCCATCCTTCTTTTGCTTAATTTGCAGGCCTAGGAAGAACGTCAGTTCTCCCATCATTGACATCTCAAATTCTCCCTGCATAGTCTTGGAAAATTCTTCACAAAGTTTTTCATTAGTTGCCCCAAAAATAATATCATCGACATAAATTTGGACAATTAGCATGTTTCTATCTTTGTGCAGAATAAACAGTGTATTATCTAGTTTGCCTCTTGAGAAACCCTTCCCCAGCAAAAAGCTGTTGAGTCTCTCATACCAAGCTCGAGGAGCTTGTTTAAGGCCATACAAAGCTTTCTTCAGCCTATACACATGTTTAGGATGCTTGTGATCCTCAAAGCCAGGAGGTTGTTCTACATAAACCTCTTCTTTAATGTAACCATTAAGAAAAGCACTCTTTACATCCATCTGATATAATTTAAAACTTTTCATGGATGCAAAGGCTAGAAGAATCCTTATTGCTTAAAGTCTAGCGACTGGAGCAAAAGTTTCTTCATAGTCTATGTCTTCTTCTTGGTTATACCCTTTGGCTACCAATCTGGCTTTGTTCCTTGTTATTTGACCTGTCTCATCCAGTTTGTTTTTGAAGACCCATTTGGTCCCAACTATGGATTGATGAGACGGCCTTGAGACTAGTTCCCAAACTTGGCTTCTTTCGAACTGGTTTAGCTCTTCCTGCATGGCAATAATCCAGTCGCAGTCCTCAAGAGCTTGTTCAACTGAAGTTGGTTCGATCTGGGATAAGAAGGCTCCAAACTCAACTTCATTTTGAACCTGCCTTCTGGTTCTGACACCAGAAGAAACATCACCAAGCACTTGATCAAGAGGATGATCCCTATGATGTCTCCTAGCCGTTGGCAACTGTACCTCATCAGGCACCGTCTGCACTCTAGGCTCATCACTAGGTTCATCTTCTTCTTTGGCATTGCTTGCTGGTGTTTCTTTTGGTGGTGAAGATGATGGTGGTTTTGGAAAGTTCAGTATCCCATCATCTTCTGTGGATTGTTCCCATGTAGGAGCTTCATCAAATACAACATGCATAGATTCTTCTACAGTTCTAGTCCTCATGTTGTATACTCTATAAGCCTTACTCCTAAGGGAATACCCTATGAATACACCTATATCAGCTTTTGGATCAAACTTACCCAGATTTACCTTTCCATTGTTATGCACATAGCATTTTGATCCAAAGATTCTGAGGTGGCTGATGTTGGGCTTTCTGCCTTTGTACAGCTCATAGGGAGTCTTATCCAAGCCCTTGCGAACATAGGCTCTGTTAGAGATGTAGCAAGTAGTGCTCATAGCGTCCGCCCAGAACACTTGAGAAACCTCTTTCTCATTGAGCATGCTCCTGGCCATCTCAGTCAGAACCCTGTTCTTCCTCTCGACCACACCGTTTTGCTGAGGAGTCCTGGGAGCTGAGAAGTTGTGATCAATGTCATTCTGCTCACACAGCTCAGAGAAGCTATGGTTCTCAAATTCTCCTCCATGATCTGTCCTTATGGCTGCGATCTTGAGATCTCTCTCATTCTGCACTTTCTTAGCCAGGACAACAAAGGCATCAAAAGCATCTTGCTTAGAGGCAAGAAACATAGTCCAAGTGAACCTAGAATAGTCATCCACCACAACTAGAGCATACAGGTTTCCACCCAAGCTCTTCACTCTTGCTGGCCCAACCAAATCCATGTGGATTAGTTCCAAGGGCCTGCTGGTGGAGACTCTCTTCTTGGTTTTAAACGAGGACTTTGTTTGCTTCCCTCGTTGGCAGGATTCACAAATATAATCATGCTTAACCTTAAAAGATGGAATCCCTATAGCTAGCTCTTTCTTAATCAGCATGTCAAGTTGGGTAAAGTTAACATGTGCTAGCCTTTTATGCCAAAGCCAACTATTCTCATCACTAGATATTAAGCATTTTTCATCTAGTTGTTGACATAAATCTAGAGTGTATAAGTTTCCATTTCTATTGGCCTTAAGTTTGCATTTTAGGTTGGCCTTATCTAGGTTCAGATCATGCTTGTCTATTATCATGCACTCATGTGAATCAAAGATTACCCAATTTCCTTTGTCAGTGCTCTGGCTCACGCTCAGCAGGTTGTGACAGAGACCATCAACCAGATAGACATCCTTGACTGGTCCCACTTCTCCAACTCCGGTGATCTTTCCACTTTGATTACCTCCAAAGGTTACTGTGGCTCCATCTTTGATCACCAAGGACTTGAATTTGTCTCTGTCACCAGTCATATGTCTCGAGCATCCACTGTCAATGTACCACTTTTTGTTCTTGGATGCCTTGAGACAGACCTGCATAAATTAGACAAGCTTAGGTACCCAACCTTTATTGGGTCCTTTATCATTAGTCTTCATACCCCTTGGTCCAGTGTTGACCTTGGGTTTGTGATTGTGTTGTGCCTCTGGCCTTGTGTGGGCTCTAGGCTGACGGACTTCCCTTGGAATATGTTTCCAAGTTCTAGGTCCTTGTCCTCCCTTAGTTTCTTTCTTTGGAGGATCTTCATTTACCCTAGTTCCTTTTGGAACCCACTTATAGGAACTATTTACTCCATGTTTCTTTGCATTGCAGGTGGACGTAGAATGTCCCTTCCTGTTACAATAATTACAGAAGCTAAAAGGTGTGGAGCTGTGATTAGTGGCTTTATGAAAGAATTTTAAGTAAGGCTTCACTTTTGGTTCCACCCACTTCTTCCCTTTAGGTTTGTAGCCTAATCCAGTCTTGTCCCTATATGCCCTCTGATTCATTAAAATAATGTTTAACATTTCAGATCCATTGGTAAACTTCTGCAGGGCATTTTGCAGTCTATCTCTTTCTCCTGAGATCTTGCTGCAGTTAGAGCATCTCTCTAACATTAAGGCTCTGGGTTCTGCTTGGGGAGAACCCTTGCCATCCGCTACCGGAAGCTTTTTGGCTTCCACTAGCTCCTTACTAAGTGAGTCCACCTTGGACTCAAGTGATTCCTTTTTTATTTTCAATACTTTATATGCTTTACATAAGCGAAAAATTCTTCATGGACCTCATTATATGCTTCTTGTAGTTCAGGGAAAGTTACCTCACTGTCCTCCTGGATGGGATCAAATTCTGAGGATGCTTCCTCATCATCTTCTCTGGCAACGAGACAGAGGTTGGCAACCTCTTCCTCATCACTTGCTTCCTCATCAGAACTATTCACCCAGATAGAGGACACAAAGGCTTTTCTTTTGTCCTTCCCTTTTGATCTTTGCAAGCTTGGGCACTCAGCTTTGAAGTGGCCAGGCTTCTTACACTCAAAGCACACTGGGGCCCTTTCCTTCTTATAACCTTTCTTCTGGCTGGATTCACCTTTCTGAAAGCCTCCTTTCTTTTTGAAGAACTTTCTGAACTTTCTTACCATCATAGCCATCTCCTCATCATCGATGTCCTCCTCATCATCCTCATCATCATCATTATCATCAATCTTCTCCTTGCTGGGAGCAACAAGAGCTAGGTTCTTGGTTTTAGATGTGGCTTGAGGAGCTCTCTGAGCCAGCAGGGTTGGTTCATATTCAGCTAGAGAACCAAACAGGGCAGTGATGGAGCTGGTTGACTCTCCTTGGACTTCCTGCAAGATGGTAACTTTGGTGATCCAATCACCTTTCAAGACTTTTAAGATCTTGCTGACTTGTTCTTCTTCAGGAATGTCTTTACCCAGGGAGGCCAGGTTATTGATAAGATGAGTAAACCTGAGCTCCAGCTCTCTGATTGGCTCAGTTGGACTAAGCATGGAAAATTTGTGGAACTCTTCAACCAGCATCTCGACCCGTCTTGCCTTTACTCCCTTGGTTCCAGAATGAGCAGCCTCAAGAGCCTCCCACATATCCTTTGCTGTTTTGTGGTGGCTGATCCTGTGGAACTCCTTAGGACTAAGGGCGCATTGAATGTAGTGCATGGCCCTGTAGTTTAGCTGTACTAGAGCATAGTCCTCATTGGTGTATCTGGATCGCTGCTTTGCAAGACCTTCATCATCTAGAGGGACGTTATTTCCACGTTCAATTACATCCCAGAGGTGGATGATGCAGGATTTGATGTAGGTCTCCATTCTGAACTTCCAGAATGGATAGTTGTGGCCATTAAAGCCAGGAGGCTTGTTTGGCTGAATAGAAACATCGGACAAGGAATAATCTGCATCCATTACTAGATCTTTTCTTTCTAGATTCGTTGGAATCAAGTCAGAAAGACCTGCTCTGATACCAAATGAAAGGGGTGGATGCACAAGAGGGGGGGGGTGAATTGTGCTACCAAATAAAACTTAAAAACAATGAAACACAAGATTTTATACTGGTTCGGTCTACCTGACCTACGTCCAGTTCTCAACCACCCAGGTTGAGTTCCACTATCCCCAGGTTTTACAAACGGGTTCACCTGGAACCTTTACAACCGCAAGTTTTAGACCGGGATCACTTGCAACCTTACAACCACAAGTTTTGCACAGGTTCACTTGCAACCTTACTGACTCACTCCCCCTTACAACCTGCAAGGGTTCAACCTTTACAAATAAAGGATTTTCTAAACTTAGTTCTCTTTAAGAACGGATAATGTTACACACTTAAGTACACTTAATGCTCTTAATAAATGAAGAGACTTAACTACAAAGAGTACAAGATTGTTAGAATCTTAAGTTTTGATGAAGACTAAAATATGAAAGAACAAGGCAAACACTTAGAGAATATTAGGTTAATATAGAACCCCAAGTAAGAGTACAACCGGATGTGGATTTACTTCCGGATAGACTAGGACTAGCGCTCGCGGATGAATGTCTCATCCCCCAGCGACAGCAAGCACTTCACTTAGTCATAACTCAGTCTAGGAGCATTAGATGTACAAAACCCTTGAGACTAAGTTAAGATGCAACCAGATGTGGATTTGCTTCCAATTGTCTTAAGGCTAGCGCTGGCTGTTGGTATGGATAACACCGAGCGCCAGTGAACATAACCCAACGTCTAGTGGATTAGCTTTCGATTGCTTAGTGACTAGCGCTGGCTGTTGGTATGGATAACACTGAGCGTCAGTGAGTAAAATGTGAACATAACCCAACGACCAGTGGAAGTGCTTCCGGATGTGGAATTGCTTCCGGATGTAAAAGAGCACCCTTAGACTAGATGAACTCCCACTGCATTGACTATGTGTTTATATTGCTAGACTAACGTTCAAATGCAGCACACTAAGTAATGTTGCTTCCGGATGTAAATCCGCTTCCGCAAGCAATCAGAATGTCAGAACGTTCAGAGCAGTGCAGTGTCAGAATGCTTTTGGCAGAGCAGAGTTGTCAGAACTACTTTTCAGAGATAAAGCAAAGTCAACCCTACTAAGCATTAATCAAGCATTAAATGGGCAAACGGTAACTTGGGAAAAACGGCCATATTCAAACGGCTAACCCACCTAGCAAGAGTGAGAATACTTGAAGACTATATAAACAACTCAACTTCATTTATGAAGACAACTAATATCTTTGACATCTTGAAGAAAGCTAGAGTGAGAAACTAAGAAATCCTTCAAGCATTCAAAGCTGCCCAGAAAAGAGAAAGAGCATTTAACGCATTGAGAGTTCTTTTCATCTACTTATCTTGTACTCTTTGTTGTTAAGTCTCTTCTTGTATTAAGAGCATTAATTGTACTTAAGTGTGTAACATTATCCGTTCTTTAAGAGAACTAAGTTTAGAAAATCCTTTATTTGTAAAGGTTGAACCCTTGCTGGAAGTAAGGGGAGTTAGTTAGCAAGGTTGCAAGTGTGCCTTGAGAAAAACTTGTGGTTGTAAGGTTGCAAGTGATCCCGTCCAAAACTTGCGGTTGTAAAGGTTCCAGGTGAACCCGTTGTAAAACCTGGGGATAGTGGAACTCAACCTGGGTGGTTGAGAACTGGACGTAGGTCAGGAAGACCGAACCAGTATAAACCCTTGTGTTGTTATTGTTTGATTTTTATTAGGTAGCACAATTCACCCCCCCTCTTGTGCATCCATTACTTTCAAAGATAAGTAGATGAAAAGAACTCTCAATGTGTTAAATGCTCTCTTGCTTTTCTGGGCAGCTTTGAATGCTTGAAGGATATTCTCAGTTTCTCGCTCTAGATTTCCCTAAGATGTCAAAGTTATCTTCATAAATGAAGATGAGCTTCCTTATATAGTCCTTAAGCATTCTCACTCTTGGTAGGTGGCATAGCCGTTTGAATATAGCTGTTTATCCCAAGTTACCGTTGGCTCATTTAATGCTCCATTAATGCTCAACAGGGTTGACTTTGCTTTATCTCTGAAGAGCAGTTCTGACAACTCAGCTCTGCCAAAAAGCACTCTGACACTGCACTGCTCTTGCTGAACGTTCTGACATTCTGATTGCTTGCGGAAGCAAATCCACATCCGGAAGCAACATCACTCAGTGCTGCACTGGAACGTTAGTCTAGCAATATATTAACACATAGTCACATGCAGTGGGAGTTCATTTAGTATTAGGAAGTTCTCTTACTTCCGGAAGCAATTCCACATCCGGAAGCACTCCTACTGGTTGAGTTATGGCTTAGTGTTATACTCACTGACGCTCGGTGTTACCTAACCCAACAGGCAGCGCTAGTCATTAAGCATTCGGAAGCAAATCCACATCCGGTTGCATCCTAACTTAGTCTCAAGGATTTTATACACCTAATGTTCCTAGACTGAGTTATGACTTAGTGTATTACTTGCTTCCGCTGGGGGATGAGTCGTTCATCCGCGAGCGCTAGTCCTAGTCCATCCGGAAGTAAATCCACATCCGGTTGTACTCTTACTTGTGGTTCTATATTAACCTAATTTTTTTTGTTCTTTCATATTTTAGTCTTCATCAAAACTTAAGATTCTAACATGCTTTTCATAAGATACATCAATACAACACTAATACAAATGCAAGCATATGCTATAGTCACTTATTCAAACATTGGTCAAGGTGATAGAGAAGAAAAGTGAATGGCCCAAAGGGGTTGAATCAAAGGATATTTAGGTTGGCTTGTGTTTGGGTCAAAAGGGTTTAGAAATGAAATGCCCCTTTCCTCTTCAATTGTACCATGCATTGTGATATTGAACAAGAACTAAGACAAGTTCTAGGAGGTGAAATAACTATTGGCCCACTCAATTCGGTTGGAGGCTTCTCACTTTATGGCTTACTCTAATTAGTCACTTCCTCCCTAAGAAAAGTTAAGTGAGAAACTAGCTTCCTCTTTGTACCTTAAAAGTGCCCCAAGCAATGCCCTAAGTAATCATTCCAAAAATTCTACTTATACCTAGAGGACAATTCCATTTGCTTTCAAAAGCTATGATCATTTTAAACTTTCTACACAATTATGCCCAAGAAGTCCAAAAATCAAGTGTAAAAGCTTTGAAATAACCACTTTTAAGCACCATACTACACCCCCCACACTTATAACATGCATTGTCCTCAATGGGACCAATCAAATCAAGTAGGAAGGCATAAACAAAGGCAAGGCAGCAAGTAATAAGGTCGGGCAGTCCACACATGCAAATGGCCATCATGAATTATTCAAAAAAACAAACACTAAACACAACCTAACACAAGTTTATAATTTTTTTTTGGTTTTTCTAACAACCTATAACAACACACTAGAAAATAAACCTAAACACAATCCTAATATTTTTTTTCTACTATCAAATGTCCTCCCCCATACTTAGAATAAGAACAATTTAAAGCAAGTAAGGGAAGGAAAGAAACAACCTCTTATGGAGGCTTGAAGTTCTCTTTGAAGTACTTCTTGTTGTGGCCTTGAATGAACATGGTTCGGCCACCTTTGTCAAAGACACCATTGAGCTCTTCTTCCCTGCATTCCATCTTCAACAATTCGGCCACTTTAGGTAATGGAAGCTTCCTAGATGAATTTTTGTGTTTTGCTCCCTTCTTCTTCTCTTTTGGCCTCTTAGCCCTTCCAAAAGCTTGTAGTTTCAAAAGAAACTTTTGTATTCTCCTCTTAAGAACACCAAGTAATGAAGGCTCACACATGTCTCTTTCCAAAGCCTTGCCCTTCAACTCAATGTTCCTTTGAAGCATCCTCAACCGAACTACAAGCCTTGTTAATGCTTCCTTTGAGAGCTTGCCATTGAAATAGTCAATTTCCTCTTTTGATGCATCACAAGCCAAGCTCTCCTTGAGATTCTCCTCGACCTCAATCAATGCCAAATCATCTCGTTGCACTCTAGAAGTTCCTTCAAGCTCCATCATGCACTTCTTCTTTTCCCAATAATCCTTGTACATCCTAAAAGTACCTATAACATAGCACAAATTTCCCTCTTGCAAGGGGTTGTAGGTATGCAAAGATAAACCAAGAGGAGCACAAGAAAAATCATGATATACATGCTTAAAAGGAACATCATAATAAGATATGGAAATCAAGTGAGAGACATGAGATAGATCAAGATTGTGCCCCTTCAAAGCACTTGGCCAAATAGTGCATTTCGGCCAACTCGTGGAATTGGTGGTACCACCTCTCAAAGCAAGGCGTAATTGGTCCTTATGAAGCAAAGTAGGTGCACTCAAAGCCTTGGGATGGAAATCCTCTTGTAAAGCACTCTTTCCTTGTGTATTCCTCCACCGGCTCTTCCAATCCAAGATGTATTGTGAGAAGTAACAAAACACATCCTTCTCCAAAAGCAATCTATCCTCCACTATGAGAGCAAGCACTCCCTCCAACCTATCCCTATCGAAAAAATGGAACAAACCTCCCTTTTCCAAGGGGTTGTGGATAGGCAAAGAAGAAATACATAGACAAGTTTCACCAAGCTTATTCTTGACACACAAGTAATTATCATATGATGGCATCATGCTAACAATGTAACAAGATTCATTCCTAGTATCTAGCAAACATGCATCATATTTCTCAATAACACAAGAATCATGGTAACTCATGGAAGCTTCAACATTAATCATGCTCAACCTCAAGGAATCAAAATGCTCATCAACCGAATTCAACAAAGAATCAACCACATGCAAGCCTAAAAGAGAATGATCATCAAGAGAGTGTTTCTTGGCTTCATACACATGGAATTTAATCATTTGGTCACCAACTTGAAATGTGATAGATCCCTCATCTAAGCTTATGACAGCCTTAGCGGTCTTCAAGAATGGTCTCCCTAAAATGAGGGAATCCTCTTCCTTTGACTCTTATGACATATCCAACACATAGAAATCGGTTGGGAAAACCAAATTTTTGACCCTCACTAAGATGTCCTCTATTACCCAAGTGGCCTCTTAATTGACTTATCGGCTAATTGAAGGATGACACTAGTTCCACTAATCTTTTTAAATCCTAGGGAAGTGTAAGTGGTCTTAGGCATCACATTAATTGCGGCTCCTAGATCAATTAAGGCTTTCTCAAAGCACATGTCCCCTATGTAACATGGAATGGTGAATGAACCGGGATCCTCACACTTAAAGGGCAATCCTCTCTCAATCCTCTCCTTCACATGTGGCCTTAGTGGAATTCTCTTACTAGGATTACAAGCTCTCTTATACCTACATAACTTCCTCAACAACCTAGCATATTGAGGTACTTTCCTCAAAAGAACTTGTATAGGCATCTTAGCTCTAGAGAACACATAAAGCATTTCTTTTTCTAACACCTCATAATATTTCTTTTCAATCAAACCAAAGATGTTAGAAGATAGAACATGCTTAGAGTTTAGAGATATACCTTTGGGGGAGTCATCCCCTTGTTGAGAAGTTGATTCACCAACTTTGAGCTTTCCTTGAGCAATCTCTTTTCTCTTTGCTTCCCTTGCTCTCTCGGCCACATGGTCTTTTTCTCCATTTGAAGAGGAGCTCACGGCCTCTTCACTCTTTTCATCACAAGAATGATTCTTTTGAAGACTAGGATGCTTTCCATCATGCACAACACCCTTAGAATTAGTCTCTTGCACCATGAGAGGGGAGCTCTTGGCCTCTTGTTCTTTTTCCCCATGGAATGTGGCAATTCGGTCACCTCTTACTTTTCAACCTCCTCATTATTCTCTAGGGAATTAAAGTGATGTTCAACATTCAAATCACCACTAGAATTGGTCTCTTGAACCACATCATTCATAGACTCCTCCTCTTTTTCATAATAGCAAGGCATTGAATCAACTTGTATTTTACTTCTCATATCAAGAGTCTTCAATCCTTTAGGATTCATCACAATATTGGAGGGTAAACCTCCCTTTTTCGCATCTTCTTGAGCTTGAGTGTTCAACATTTGAGAAACTAAGGTGGTGACATTTTCTTGCTTCTTTAGACTCTCCTCAAACCCATTCACCTTCTCCATTAAGCTTGACATCATTTGGTACAACTTGTCTTGTGGAGAATTTGAAGAGCTAAATGGAGGAACAAAAGCTTGAGATCCCACCACATTGTTTCTTGAAGCATGAGCTAGATCATCATTCTTCACAAATGGAGGAGGATTAGCTTGTGTAAAATTTGGCCTATTCCCTTGTTGATAGAAATTAGGCCTCCCTTGGTAAGCACCATATCCTTGTTGAGGAGGATAAGAATTGGAAGATTGCTTTTGGCCTCCCCCCACTTAGTTTGTTGTTGTGGTTGGAAGGAACTTGGAGCTTGCCCTTGGTTTGAACCTCCCCCCCACTTGAAGTTAGGGTGGTCCCTCCAACCCGGATTGTATGTTGTGGAGTAAGGGTCATATCTTTGTTGAGGCTTGACATTAGAGTACATGGCCCCTCCTCATAAGATGGACAATTGGAAGCTAAGTGCATAGGAGAACCACAATGATCACAAGATGTTGGTACAAGAGCCAAAGAGCCATCAACAACATTAGTTGGCTTGACATACCGCCCCTTCATCCTATTCAAGCTCTCGGTCAACCTCTCTATGGAGTTATACAACTTGTCATCACAATGCAAAGAGGAAACCTTAGGAGCACCACCATAGGTAACATCTCGGCCATAGAAGTTTTGGTGGTTGGAGGCCATGGTAGAAAAGAGATTCCACCCCTCATTGACGGACAAGTTGAAGATAGAACCATTGGAAGCGGCATCCACACTCATCTTCAATTGTGGCACAAGTCCATCATAAAAATATTGCACCAAGTTGCCCTTTGAGATGTTGTGATTGGGGCAAGAATTCATCAAGGTATTAAACCGGCTCCAATATTCATAAAATGTCTCTTGAGAGAGTTGTTGAACACCGGTTATGTCCTTCCTCAACTTGGAGATCTTGGAAAGAGGGAAGTATCTATCCAAGAACACCTTCTTTAGCTCATCCCAAGAAAGGGTTGCATACTGAGTAGGAAGGTTCAAGAGTCACTCCTTGGCTTTACCCTCCAAAGAGAATTGGAAGACCCTCAAAAGAACATCATCCAAGTTGGCATTGGGAGGCTTCATGGAAGAACAAGTGTGATATAGGCCAAGCAAATGTGTGTGAGCATCCTCATGAGGAAAACCTGTAAACTTAGGCAAATGAGCAAGAAGAGATCCCTTGATCTCAAAGTTAGCGGGGTTAGCATAAAAACCTTGAGGTGCAAATGATGCATATGATTGTGTGAACTCCCTCATAGGTCTATCATCATCATGCAATTGCCTACCCCTATCAAAATGATGCTCACCCTCTTGCTCTCTCCTATCATGCCTCTCATGCTCATGTTCATGATCCCTAGCATCTCTCTCATGATCCCTATGTGCATCTTGTCTTTCGGCCATAATGAAGTGTTTATCGACAATGGTGTGATGTGAAGCTAATGGTGAAGTGTGTGGTTGGGAAGTGGATGCACTAGCTTGTTTCCTCTCCTTTCTCCTCTTAGCCCTAGTTTTGCTAATGGATTTCTCAATCTCGGGGTTTAGGGGTACTAAAGGAAGGTTAGGTCTCATGCAATGCAAAACAATGCAAAATGTAAGGCAATGCAAGTGCACAAGCTAAGTGATGGCAAGTAGGTGAATGAATGAATGAATGTAGGAATGAAAGTGGTTCAAAGACAACCACTTGAAATTCAATTAGTCAAGAATGTTCCTGCAAAACAAACACAAACCAAGCAGCCAGCATACATACACCACGCAGACCAGAATATACAAGATAAATGACCAAACAGAGATGGCCAAGCAGTCCAGAAAAATAGTGCAATAAATCCAGAAAAAGGTCTCAATTTCCAACAAGAAAGCACAAGAGAAAGTGCTTCCAAAGTAGTGCAAAACAATCTTGCTAAAGTCCAAAGAGATGGACACAAGACCAGCCAATAGAAAGGCTCCAGAATAGCCTCAAATAGGCTTAAGAATTCCCTGCAAATTGGTTGAAAAACCTGAACAAAGTCCAGCCAAAACAAACCACCAAAACAGTGCAATAACACAATGTACCGGTTAGAAAATAAAGGCAACTAGAGCACCTTTTTCACAGTAATTTCTAACCAATTTTTTCAGGTCAACCAGGCAGTTTTAAAGTGCAATTAACCATCTTTCAAACAAGCCAAAAACTGCTCAAAACAGATGGCTACAACACAAACAGTTTAAGGTCAAAGTTAATGCACCAAAAATACACTATGCGTGCAAATAAAGAGCAATTGACCAGCAACTAGTGCACAAAAATTCCAGGACTTTCCAGAAGTTAAAACCTTGTTAAAAACAGTTTAAAAGTAGCCAAAGATCAGCCGAAACAGATAGGTATAGCTACAAACAGATTGGCCCCAAAATTGACTCTACCGATAAACACTTTCAAAGAACAAGTCAACTTCAAAAATCGATTCTGGAGTGTACAGAAGGCGATTTTGAGCATATAGTATATCAAATGAAAGCTACAATCTCCTCGTTTTTCCAGTTCAAGCAGTTTACAAAATCTCCAAGTACACAAGTTGCAGTGATGAAAACAAGCAGACAGGGCAAACAGTGTACTTTCAGCAAAACAGGTCAGATTCAACAATTTATTCCAACAAGTATAGAATGAATCTAGCAACACGGAATATGTCCCTGGAAAGCTTACAACGTTTAGTTTACCCACAAAAAACAGTTGGGTCAAATTCTAGCTACACAAGTTACAGTTGCAACAGCAAGCAAACTGGTCACACAGTGAAGTTTCAGCAAACAGTCTAACTTCACCGAATTGTTTCAGGCAGTAGACAACGAATGTTTAAGCAAACAGTATATCACTAGAAAGCTCTAATCTTGTAGAATATCCAGTTAAAATTGTTTCAAGAAATTCGTTGTGAGTCAGTACCAGTTTTGAAAACGAGTAAGCTGAAATTTCAGGATTTTCAGGACAATTTTCCAGCAAAAGCACACAACTTGTACCACAACTTTCCAGCAACTAAAAGGCCAACTAGAGCAGCCTATACACCTCCAAAACAGTCTCAAATGTCCGGAATTCAAGCAAGCAAAGTCCAAAATGCACCAAAGTATCTAAGTAGCCGAATGATCAACTAACTACAACAAATTAAAATTGTGACTAGTAAAACCTAAAACTAGCTAGAATCAACCTAAATTGGCAACGGCGCCACTTGATTTAACCTATTAGTCGCCTTTTAGGTCAATCAAAAATTCTAAACTCAAATCCACTAAGTGACTAGTGGTGAGTATTAGGTCTTTTCCACAATTTAGGTTTTATCTAGCAAATTCTAAGGCTAAAAGTCACGCAAATTAAGCAAACAAGAAGGTTGATTTTGATTTAACTAAAACTAAAATTTAACAACTACAAGCATACAATAACCGAATGTAAGAGAGTTAAGAAATGAGTTTAGGAACTACCTCCCCTCTCCAAGTACTTAGTGCCTTTGATGAATTAGGCTTCATAACCTTGTCACACTTAATTAAACTAGTTAAATACTTAAGACTTCTTTAATCAAAGAGATCTACAAGCATTTGACTAACTTAACTAAGCCTAAAGCTCTTACCTAGCTTAACACATACCTAAAGCAACACTAAGTACTAAATCTAGCACTTAGGAAAAACATTCACTCCAATTTAACATACATAAGCAATCTCGCAACATATGTCTCAAAGGAACTACAAAGATTAGCAAAGGTTTTCATGTGTTAGGCAAAGAACGAGAGGTTTTCAAGCTACAATCATGTAAAACACCTCAAATCAAGGTGTTCTAACCTACACAAGCCTAGATCTAGGACATACATAGGCAAAAATGTAAAACTAGCTTGAAACCTAAAAGAGAAGATTACAAGATCATGAAGCCAAATGTGTGTACATCAAGCACTTTTCCTTGGAGAGGAGAGGAGAGGAAGCTTAGTTACACATGGAGATGTGGAATGGAGGTAGAAAACGTGGAGAAATCTTGGAGAAGGGAGGTTTGGCCGTGAGGTTTGTGGTGAGAATGGTGAAGAAGATGAAGATGGAGTTGAGAGAATTTGGGAGTAGAGAGAGAAAGTGAAAGTGAAGAATGTCACCAAATGAAGTTAGGGTTTCATTAAATGAAGTAGAAGTTTAGTTAATGATGTGGATTTGGGAGTTAATGGGCTGTCAAGGGTGTTTTAATTCGGCCAAGACATAATTTTTAGGTGTAAATGTGTGCTCTTGGCCAAGAGGTAACATAAGTGAAGGAAGAAGGGTATTTTGGGTATTTGGGGAAAAGGTGGGTGAATGTGGCTCAAATGTAGGGTAGGTTCATCCTCCAAAGGTTCCTCCTTTTTCTCCTCATTTTTGTGCTTCCAAAGATGCCTTTAATGAGGCCTTCAACATCTCCAAATTTGAATTTGAAAGTGGAGCCAAAATTACCCCTTTTAGTAACATCAAAATCCCTTCTTTTTGACAAATGAGGTAATTTTTGTCTTATGCCTTTGCCTTTCCCTCCAAGCCAATTCCTTGCATTCCTAGCCATCCCAAAGGGTTGTGGGGCCCACGTGGGACCCCCCTACATGTAGAAAATCACAAAATTGTCAAAATGACCAAAATACCCTTGGTTACTTAAAATGCAAGAAATAAGGCTAATATTTCCCAATTAATATATATAAGCATATGCAATAAAATTCTCCACAAAATGATCAAATATATCAATTAAACCTCACTAATTAAGCTCAATTGCACATGCTTTAATATATAAAAATAGGCTCAATCAAGCCATAAGGATTCTTCTGGCCTTCGCATCCATGAAAAAGTTTAAATTATATCAGATGGATGTAAAGAGTGCCTTTCTTAATGGCTATATCAAAGAAGAGGTTTATGTTGAACAACCTCCTGGCTTTGAGGATCCTAGACATCCTAATCATGTCTTTAAATTAAAGAAAGCCTTATGTGGCCTAAAACAAGCTCAACGAGCTTGGTATGAGAGACTTAGCAACTTCTTGCTAGGGAAAGGTTTCTCAAGAGGCAAATTAGATACTACTCTGTTCATACTGCATAAGGATAGACACATGTTAGTTATTCAAATCTGTGTTGATGATATTATATTTGGAGCAACTAACGAGAAACTTTGTGAAGAGTTTTCAAAGACAATGCAGGGAGAATTTGAGATGTCAATGATGGGAGAATTGAATTTCTTCCTAGGCCTGCAGATCAAACAAAGAACACATGGCATCTTCATTTCCCAAACCAAGTATTGTAGAGAAATCCTCAAGAAGTTTGGGATGGATGAATGCAAGGAGTATGATACTCCCATGAGCACCACTGCCGCTCTCGATGCTGATATAAAAAAAAGCTTTGTTAGTCAATCAATGTATAGAGGAATGATAAGTTCTCTATTATATTTAACTGCTAGCAGACCTGATATACAATTTAGTGTTGGCATGTGTGCTAGATTTCAGGCCAACCCCAAGGAATCTCACCTTACATGTGTTAAACTAATTTTGAGATACCTTGAGGGAACACAAGAACTTGGTCTATGGTATCCCAGAGGTAACCAAGAATTCTTGTGGGCTTACTCTGACGCTGACCATGCAGATTATAAGACAAATAGGAAGAGCACTAGTGGTCAATGTGCCTTCCTTGGTGGCGGTCTAGTGTCATGGGCAAGCAAAAAACAGACTTGCGTGTCACTATCATCCACAGAGGCAGAGTATATTGCTGCTGCAAGTTGTTGTGCCCAGGTGCTGTGGTTGAAAAATCAACTTCGAGATCTTGGCTTAGAATTTCTAGAGGTTCCCATTCTATGTGACAACACAAGCACTATTAGCCTAGCCAAGAATCCAGTTCAGCACACAAGAACAAAGCACATTGATGTCAGACATCACTTCATTAGAGATCATGTTCAGAAGAAAGATGTCAAGGTGCAGTTTGTTCCAACCCAGCATCAACTTGCAGATATCTTTACCAAGCCTCTAGGGGTTGATCAATTTACCTACATAAGAGGCAATTTGGGAATGGTAAACCCAAATGAAGTTTAACTCTTCATTATAAACCTGTGCTTAAATGTTAAAACCTGTAAACTGTACTAACTTAGGCATCGGAGTGCCAATCTTTAGTTTTGCAGGTCCCCTTTTGAAAGGATCATGAGAACGTACAATGTTAAATCATAAGTCTTTCAAATCCGGACGCACATCCTCTTCCGCTAGCGCATGCAGGAACAATCCCTCATGCCGCTTGCGATTGCTGCTCAGCAACCGGAACCATCTACACTAGAAAGTAAAACGACACCTCTGAAACGTTACGTGTTCTCTGACACTTTGAAACGACACGTGGCAAAAAGGTACGCCATTTCAGCATTAAATGTTTACGTTTCCCATGCCTCCTCATAATGACTCCTCGCATCTAAACGTCT
Source organism: Mimosa pudica (assembly GCA_029929735.1). Classification (NCBI taxonomy): domain Eukaryota; kingdom Viridiplantae; phylum Streptophyta; class Magnoliopsida; order Fabales; family Fabaceae; genus Mimosa; species Mimosa pudica. Next base: position 496,292 of record JAKELP010000039.1, on the reverse strand, counting down.
TTTCATATAAATAGGCATTTATCATTTCATCTCCCTCATTCATAACTCATCTTCTTCATTCAAAAACTTCTCCATTTTCTCTCAACCTCCATTTTCTCTCAACCTTCATCTTCATCTGCATCTGTGTACTTCTCTATTTCCAAACCCTCTTCCATACATTTGCCATTATCATCCACATACAAAATGGTAGGATCGAGTGAAACAAACCCCCATACCTCCACTGCCAAATCTAGGAAAAGAAAAGGCAAACAGGTTCAGTTTGCAGAAGAGCCCACTTCCTCCAAACGACAGAGAGTTGAGGAGGAAGATGATATGAACGCCTACAGATCTGGCCCTCTCGAGCCCATTTCCACTGCCTTCGAGCAAAGGAGTTCATATCTGACGAACGGCATATATGTGGATCTGGAAACTCTGAAAAATCTGGGATAAGACTTGAATGATCATCTGGGTTCATACATGAACTGGCTGGGGATTCAGAATGAATACAGTGTAGGAGTTTTGTGAGCCTTCTACCAATCACTTGTTGCGCATGTTAAAAGAAGAGAAAAGGGAGATAAAACACTTGTTGCTCATGTTCGCTTCACTACCACAGTCAGAGGGAGGAACATCGAGTTTGATTGGAAGATCATCAATCAACTACTGGGTATCACAGAACCCAACCTGAACAAGTGGAAATACCACAGGCGCTTCTTCAGCGATCAATTGAAGGATGCCTATGATACTGATGGCAAGAAGGCCTCAGGGATGTCTGATCTCCACCGGGTAATCCAATATATCTACTCGAGAATAATAACCCACAAGGGTGGCAACTTCTCAGAATTCACCCTTCTTGACAACCCATGGCTCCCTCGCCTTCTGCTCAAGGAACCCATGAACCCGGGGCAACTCATATCCATGGAACCCCTGAGATGGGTCGATGGCAAGAATCAGAAGGACAATGCCTCTCGTCCCTTCCCCCAGTTGATCGTCTTCCTTCTGGAGAAGTTCAACATCAAATCCACTGAGGGAGTGGACAACCGGAAGTGCCTACCCATGGACAAGAAGAACTTGGGTAAGATGGGAGTGTCGTACATCAGACCTCCAAGGGCTGCTGGCTCTAGATCAAGAGGGGGCAGTGCCTCTCAGACTACTCAGCCATCCACTTCTGGTGCAGCGGAATAGGAAGTGGAATCCCTCAGCCAACCTCTGAATGCTGCTACCTTGGGAGCTCTAGCAGATGAAATTATTTTCAGAGTCACCAACGAGCTTCAGGCTTCATTCCAAGAACAATTTAGACGGAGTTTCCGCAAGGTGCATCATAGGCTCAAGACAATACAAGCTGATCTTGCATGGGTTGACCAAAAGGTAGATCTGCCACTGGCCAACCAAAACCATCCAAACCACCAAGCTAATAACCCTCATGACCATCAAGACCCATAAAATCCTCCACACCAAGATCCCCCAAATCAAGATTCCCCAGACCACCACCAGTCACCTAACCCAGACCACCATGATTCCCCACATCAAGACACCCATCAATCACCTTACCATACTCAAGACCAACCTTCCACAACTCATCCCTCTGATACACATACACAACCATCAGACCAATCACCCAACCAATCTCACCACTCCTCCCCGTCCTCAAGCCAATCATCCTCAGACCACCCATCTGACGATGACCATGACTCACCACCCCAAACACCTCCACCAAGATTTGGCCCAGAACTACCTCCGTCTGTTTCCTCCCCAAGCACCTCCCTGGCACTTGCTGTTTTTGATGATGCCAAAAGGGGGAGAGATATTGGTTTAAGCGCCTTAAGACAGCCTTCACTGTGGATTGATGTGGACTTTGAGGCTGCAATCAGAAGGGCAATGGAATTGGAACGAGCTCGCCTTGCTGAGAATTTTATCAGAAATGAGGCTGCTCAATTCATGCGCCAACAAGCAGCAGCAGCATCCTCAAGTCAACAAGGCAATATGCAACTGGTGCTAGCTGAACCACTCTCTGAACCTGAGGACGTTCCCCTTAGGACTAGGTCTTCTGCGTTAACTCCTGAGTTTGCCTCCACAGATGAGTACCTGGCACATCTCAGTCAGAAGCACAGGGTGAAGTTCATGACTCGTTCTTGTGTTGTCACTCCTATCTCCAAACCTACTCCTGCCTCAAGCCCATCAGATCCTACTCCTGGTTCTACCTTCATTCAAGGAAGAATCAAGAGAACAGCCAGAAAAAGGGTTTCTCCTCCTCCCAGAGCCTCTGTACTAAACGTGAGTGAGGATGAGTCTATGCCTAATCAGGAGGAAGAACAAGTAGGATCATCTTCTCAGACTCCATCCTTATTTGAGAGTGCTCAAAAGGCAGCTGAAACCATACCTGCTGAGGTTGAAGTCAAGGTTGAGGTAGATGAGATGACTCAAGAAGAGTTCGAGTACTTTGGGACTACCAACCTTACCTGCTCTCAAGCTCAGATGCTGGATGCAATGAGAGCAAACTCTCGGGTTGGAAAAGCAAAGGTAAATCTGTCTCATGACCCAGAGTACTCACCTTGGGCGTTCAAGGTCAGAAATCTTCATCTTCCCTCTGAGACCATCCCTGTTGATGCCTCATCGTCAAGACAAGAACAGACAGTTGGGATGAATGAAGCTGCAGATATAAGTAGGGCAATTCAGGAATCGCTTGAGCTCGAAAGGCAAGAAAAGGAAAGGGCTGAGAGAGAGCATTTCGAGGACTTAGCCAGAATCAGAGAGGCAGAGAAAGCAGAGCTCAAAGAACTATGGGAAAAATGTGAGGAGGGGAGTGAACAAATCAGAAGAGAGAGACCATAGGCCTTAGAACCAAACCCCTCATGCATTATCATACTTATCATTCTGTCAATCATACTTGTAATATTTTCATTGTACTAATCATTTTGCTTTATTCATATTTGTAATGTTTTGACTGTCTATCATACTTGTAATTATTTTTCTTAATCAATGAAGTTCGCTTATATGAATACATGTGTTAGACTGTTATCATTTTAATTATGCTTTCATAGTTAACTATAGGTTTGTCATCATCAAAAAGGGGGAGAATGTTAGAATCTTATGTTTTGATGAAGACTAAAACATGAAAGAACATAATGAACACTTAGGAAGAATTAGATGGAAGTTAAAATCCTAAGTTAGAAGACAATCGGATGTAAAATCACAACCGGATGACTTAGAGCAAAAACAACGTAAGTAGCGCTTGCGGATGTAGTACACATCCCATAGCGGAAGTCAATAGAACACTAAGTCTGAACCTAGTTAACCTAGTCTAAGTAGGATAGCTTCCCATAGCAAAAATGCTTCCCATTGCACTTGATTATATATTACTCTGTTGGACTAACATTTGCGTGCAGAACTTAGTTTCGCTTCCGATGGCAAATGAGCTTCCGATAGTGAACGCTCTTTGCATTGCAAATACTTGGACTAACACTTGCAGAACAAGGTTCTTACTTCTGGTAGCCAAAATCCATCTAATAGGAAGTACAAGAGTCAGAGACCGTACAAATGCTCAGATGTCAGAATTGCTTTTGTCAGAGCAGTATTGTCAGAGCTACTTTTCAGAGCTCCAGAACTAAAGCATAAGTCAACCCTGCTAAGAATTAATGAGAATTAATGAGCACAATGGTAACAAGGGAAAAACGGATATATTCAAACGGACTTATTGCCCTCAAGCAACTGGTGTATTAGAGGCTACTATAAAAGGAACAACTTCATCATTTATGAAGATACCAACGAATAAGAACAACACACGAAGAACTCACAAAAGTCAAGAACCTTAAAGCATAATACCCAGAGAATATTGAGAAAGCCTTAAATTCTAAAGAGCACTTAATACCTTGAGAGTTATTCTTATTGTTATCATCTTATTCTCTTGTATTTAAGTCTCTACATTTATTCAGAGCATTCATTGTACTTAAGTGTTTATCACAATCTGTTCATTAAGTGAACTCTGTATTAAATCCTTTGTGTAAAGATTGAACCCTTGCTGGTAGTAAGGGGGAGCGAGTCAGGTTGTAAAGGTTGCAAGTTAGCCCGAAAAACTTGTGGTTGTAACGGTTGCAGGTGAACCCGTTTGTAAAACCTGTGGATTAGTGGAACTCAATCAAGGGATTGAGAACTAGACGTAGGTCAAGCGTTAGACCGAACCAGTATAAAAGAATTTGTGTTAGTGTTTTTATTTTATATTGTTTTTATTTGTAGCACAATTCACCCCCCCTCTTGTGCATCCTCACTTTCAGGGAGAGTGAGAAGCGGCGGGTTTGGCATGGAAAAGGAGAAGAGAATGAAGATGAATATGAAGATGAAGGAAGAGTTGACGTAAAGAGAAGAGGCCGCCATTTTTTTTAGGAGGAAGACTAGGGTTTGTTATTTCTGTCACACATAATGACTAAGTAAAAATCAATCATTTACCCACTTATTTATTGTTAATTAAATTTCTAACCCCAATATATATTTTATATGACAATTAAAACCCTTTTCTTTCTATTTAACTCTATTCTTCCTATTTATTTAATAAAACTTAGGTTGGGTGGAAACAAAGATGAATGAGTAGTTTGAGAATTATTTTATTGATATAATAACATATTTATAATTTATAATGCAAAAATATCCTAAAAGATAAACTTTCCCTACAAGTTTTACCTAATAATAATTCCTTAATGATAACAAACATCTTCCTATTCTAAATATTTCCTAATACTATATTTCACAATATGACTAAAATATACAAATAGACTACTAAATAAAAAAATAGGAAATATTAATATTATTTTCATAATTTCTAATAGTTTGTCCTAAATTTTCTCTTTTATTCTATTTTATAAAACTTTAACTTATAACTTATATTCTATATTCCCTTTTTAATTTATTATATTATGAAATAAAATTTGGGGTGTTACACGAGGCATGTCTAAGAAAATTGGGGAAAAGGCAGCAAAGTGCTTAAGGGCGACAAGTAATCACTCTTAACCTTGCTATAACATTTAGGGTGACATTAGTTGGGTTTTCAAAATCCTTTCTAACCCCCTATATATAATCTTTGAAAAGCTACTTTTATATAAAATAGGCTATCGGGTGTCTTTCAAACACGATTATTTTTGCATAAAAGATTTTGACACATTATATAAATAGTATCCTATCTAGTGTGTTGAATATCCTGGAATGTTGAGTCACATACATAGGTATAGCATTCTGATAGTGACATTGAGAGTTTATATAGACAGGAGGAGGTGAGATGAGGGGTTTGAAATTCTGGAAAGTCAAATTGAGGAATAGTAATGTGAGTTTGAAGAATTGTATATTGTGGTTGAGGAAATTGGAAAGATGTGTTGCAGAAAAATATCATAGTTGGTTGTTGATATATTGAAAGGTACGGTGAGCTTTGCATGACACTAAGATATATATGTACCATCGCGCGATGTAACTGTCGATAGGCCAATAGACAGTTATTTGTATTGATCCTCCTAACTAGAGTTAGGGGACCATAGGTCTACTTACTAGAGAAAGTGACCTACGGTAATTCGAATTATAGACTGCAACCGTTCCCATTCTGCAATGGAAACAAATTTGGGTTCCCTTTCTGGGAGTTACTAGAGAGGGAAATTGCCACCTCATTATAGAGAGGGGCACAGTGTCAAATTATATAGTAAAGATTGGATGCTGGAGATACATGCCCTTGATGGCACAATGCATCTATAGGTAGTGTGAGAGTTGTGGTAGTAGTACTCATGGATTGGAGATAAAGATGATGAGGTTATTGTTTGGAAAGAGATGGAGATATGTGAATGATGTATAGGGAGAAAATTTGAAATATATATGTATTTTTTATTTTAAAACTGTGGTACCCATTAGATGCCCTCGCCACCGCACATCTCACTGTTATAGTGAGTTAAGCGGTGATTACTGAGACAAGTTGTCTCATCCCACGATTACTCACATTTTTGTAGGTCTTCAAGCACATGCATAAGTCTTATGAAAGGGAATTTGGTAGTAGAGGTTGTATAGTTTATTCAGAATTGTATATTGCCAAATTGTATAGGTCTGCATTCGCTTTTGCATGTATATATTTTATCCATGATAGCGTTAATATTGTATTAGTTTATTCTTTTCTATCATGGATATTATTTTAATCATTAGAATGTTCTTTTTCTAACTATAATAGAGATATTGATATTATAGAAATTTCTTTTTCTATCATAGTTAGTAAAGAGATTTTTGAATTCAAAGTGATATCTTAGGTTAATTAGGGAATTAGGAACAATATGTTACAATATATGTGACAAATATTTCCTGAGGTAAGTGCCTACACATGCTCTTTAAGAAAATGTATAAGCTAATGGAAATGCACAAGTATTGGCTGATTCTTGTTTTTTTTAGTTTAATAGATGTATGGATTTTGGGCTAAAGTTTTTGTGTTAGTATATCATAAATTATTTAAATCCTAGCATTATTATCTTTTGTTAAGTTAAAAAAATATTAATGAAATTCTTAATATAAGAGAACATAATGAGAAGTGATGATTGTAACACCTCAACAAATTATATTCAGGTTATAAAAGAATTTATATTCACACTTCGAAAAGTCAAGTCATAGTGATAAATTCAAAACTTGATGATAGTTCCTTAAAAAACAAAGTAGAACATTAAATTCTTATAGGTCAATGAGAAAATAAATATAACATAACTGGTGTTTACTCCTCAAGTATCTTCCCTTGCTTAATATTAGATTCTACACCTAAACATTTTTAAGGGTAAAGGTGCAAAAACGGTAACACTATTTCGCTAGGAGCACTTAGGGGCAACATCCGATAAAAATATTTGTAGGTGGCATTTATTTGTTTAGTGAAGTGTGTCCCCGTGGCAGCTGGGAATTAAATGAGGTGGCACTAAATTAGTCACCAAACCAGCTGGGCATCCTTGTTTGATGTAAAAAGACAGAAGCAAACCCTTGGCAACCTTGTTCGTCAAGAATGAGGAAGAGGTTAGGCGAAAGAGAATCTGGGCATCTGGGCTCTCTGCGAATCGAGTGGCATCTGGGTTCTGTGCTATGGCATACTCATCCTCTTCGTAGACGGAGAAGGTGAAAAGGAGGATTTGTTTCTTGCATGAATCAAGCAGGGAGGTTCTTATGAAGGTCTGATGATGCATTGCATACACAGATTGAGGGCACATAGATGGACATCATAGACAGAAGTAAACCCTGGTCGACGATTTTATGGATGCCGCTTCTACAATCAAGTAAGTTTTGACAAATTTCTCTTTGTTTGTAAATCCTAGACACTCTGAAACAATGTGAGGGGGCTCTATTGTAATTTAGATTGAGTACGATTGTTATTTGTTACAGGACAATAATTACAATTTTTTGCTGACATGATGCTAAATTTGGTGAAAGAGCAAACACTGTCAACAATCAGTTGTTGGATAAAATTGATTGCATGTATGATGAAAATGTCATGCTTCGCAGGGGAGCTAATGGCAGATCTTGGGTGAAGAAATTGATGCAATTCTGCAAAATGTGAAGAAGCTGAAATGGCAGGCCAGATTGAATGATGGGGAACTGCAGAAGTGGAAGAAGTAATGTGGAGATATGAAGGCCATGTTGTTTTGCTCATGGCTTGTGTTCATTGTGTATTCGTGTGCAATACATGTGGCAAGGGCATGACCAGGTTGTAATAGTAGCTAGGTGTTTTGTGATGTATTCAACTTTTAGTTATGTATGTCTTTTAGCCATGTATTGAACTTTTAGCTATGTATGTATTTTGGCAAGGTTTTTAGTGCAATGCATGTGACAAAAAGTAAGTCTTTTGCCATTAGGAGCTATGTAATGAACCTGATTTACTTAATGAAATTGTGTCTCAACATAGTTCATGTCATGTCTGACCTATGTAAAGAGAACTAACATCCAAGACTATGCCAATGTTTCATTATGAGGTTTTATCCCTCCAAAATATGGGAGTTTAGCCCTCCAAAATACATTGCCAATGTTTACATGGTTTTGGCATTCCAAAATAGACACTAATATAGGTACAAAAGGGAATTTACATATACACCTACAAAGCCCTGTTTCATTATGATGTTTTATCCCTCCAAAATGAAAGTGAGGGAGGGGTGAATTGTGCTACACAAACAATATAAAATAAAGACACTAATACAAATTCTTTTATACTGGTTCGGTCTAACTCTTGACCTACGTCCAGTTCTCAATCTCTTGATTGAATTCCAATAATTCACAGGTTTTACAACGGGTTGACCTGCAACCCTTACAACCACAAGTTTTACGGGCTAACTTGCAACCTTTACAACCACAAGTTTTACGGGCTAACTTGCAACCTTTACAACCACAAGTTTTACGAGCTAACTTGCAACCTTACAACCACAAGTTTTACGGGCTAACTTGCAACCTTACTCACTCCCCCTTACTACCTGCAAGGGTTCAACCTTTACACAAGGATTTAATACAAAGTTCACTTAATGAGCAGATTGTGATAAACACTTAAGTACAATGAATGCTCTCAATAAATGTAGAGACTTAAATACAAAGAGTACAAGATGATAACAATAAGAATAACTCTCAAGGTATTTAGTGCTCTTTAGACTTTAAAGCTTTCTGAATATTCTCTGGGTATTATGCTTGAATGCTCTTGGCTTTTTCTTAATGACTGCGTGTGTTGTTCTTGTTGGTGTCTTCATAAATGATGAAGTTGTTTCTTTTATAGTAGCCTCTAATACACCAGTTGCTTGAGTGGCAATAAGTCCGTTTGAATATAGCCGTTTAACCCTTGTTACCGTTGTCCTCATTAATGCTCATTAATGCTTAGCAGGGTTGACTTATGCTTTAGTTACTTTGCTCTGAAAAGTAGCTCTGACAATACTGCTATGACAAAAGCAATTCTGACATCTGAGCATTTGTACGGTCTCTGACTCTTGTACTTGCTATCGGATGAATTTTGGCTACCGAAAGTAAGAGCTTCGTTCTGCAAGTGTTAGTCCAGGTATGTGTAATACAAAGAGTGTTCACTATCGGAAGCTCATTTCCCATCGGAAGTGAATCTAAGTTCTGCACGCAAATGTTTGTCCAACAGAGTAATATAATCCAGTGCAATGGGAAGCATTTTTGCTATAGGAAGCTATTCTACTTAGACTCGGATTAGGCCTAGTGTTAAATTCACATGCACTTGGTGATGTGCCTACTTGCTTCCGGAAGTCTAACTGGAACCTAGAGGTTCTTTGCTTATGGGAAGTTTTTCAACTTAGACTAGGTTAACTAGGATCAGACTTAGTGTTCAATTGACTTCCGCTATGGGATGTGTACTACATCCGCAAGCGCTACTTACGTTGTTTTTGCTCTAATTCTTCCTAAGTGTTCATTATGTTCTTTCATGTTTTAGTCTTCATCAAAACTTAAGATTCTAACATTCTCCTCCTTTTTGATGATGACAAACCTATAGTTAAACTATGAAAGCATAATTAAAATCAGATATAGCAGTCTAACACATGTATTCATATAAACGAACTTCATTGATTAAGCAGAATAATTACAAGTATGATAGACAGTAAAGACATTACAAATATGATTAAAACAAAACGATTAGTATGATAAACAATGCATGAGGGGTTTGATGTGGTTCTAAAGCCTGTCTTTTATTTCTCTCTTCTGATTTGTTTACTCCCCTCCTCACATTTTTCCCACAGTTCCTTCAGCTCTACTTCTTCTGCCTCTCTGATTTTGGCTAAGTCCTCGAGATGCTCTCTCTCAGCCCTTTCCTTTTCTTGCCTTTCAAGCTCAAGAGATTCATGTATTGCCCTTCTCATATCTGCAGCTTCATTCATCCCAACTGACTGTTCTTGTCTTGATGATGCGGCATCAACATGAATGGTTCCAGAGGGAAGATGGAGACTTCTGACCTTGAACGCCCAAGATGAGTACTCTGGGTCATGAGATGGATCTACCTTTCCTTTTCCAACCCGAGAGTTTGCTCTCATTGCATTCAACATCTGATCTTGGGAGAAGGTAAGGTTGGTAGTCCCAAAGTACTCGAACTCCTCTTGAGTCTTCTCATCGGCCTCAACCTTAATCTCAACCTCAGCAGGTATGGCTTCAGCAGCCTTTTGAGCACGCTCAAAAATGGATGGAGTCTGTGAAGATGAGTCAGCTTGTTCTTCCTCCTGATGAGGCATAGACTCATCCTCACTCACATTTAATACTGAGGCTCTGGGTGGAGGAGGAACCTTTTTCCTAGCTGTTCTCTTGATTCTTCCTCGAATAGAAGCAGAACCAGGAGTGGGAGCCGACGAAGGAGTTGGACTAGGTGGATTCTTGGAGATAGGAGTGACAACCCAAGGACGAGTCATGAACTTCAACCCGTACTTCTGACTGAGATGTGCAAGGTAATCATCTGTGGAGGCAAACTATGCTTAGACCTAAGGGGAACATCCTCAGGCTCAGAGAGTGGATCAGCCAGCACCAGTTGCATATCAGCTTGTTGACTTGAGGATGCCACTGTTGCTTGTTGGCGAATGAATTGAACAGCCTCATTTCTGATAAAATTCTCAGCACGACAAAGTCCATGTCTATCCATAGTGAAGGTTGTCTCAAGGTAGCCCCTTCTTGATACGTCTGTATATCTGGAAGACTAGGGCTTGCTCTTGAACTAATATCTCTCCCCCTTTTGGCATCATCAAAAACAACAAGTGTCAGGGAGGTGCTTGGGGAGGGATCAGACGGAGGCAACTCTGGGCCAAAGGTGGGTGGAGGTGCTTGGGGTGATGAGTTTTGTTCATCTTCAGATGGGCTGTCTGAAGATGAGTGGCTTGAGGATGGGGAGGAGTGGTGAGATTGGTTGGGTGAATGGTCTGATGGTTGTGGATGTGTATCGGAGGGATGAGTTGTAGAAGGTTGGTCTTGGGTATGGTGAGGTGATTGATGGGTGTCGTGATGTGGGGAATCGTGTGAGTCTTGGTTAGGTGAATGGTGGTGGTCTGGGGAATCTTGTTGTGGGGGATCTTGTTGTAGGGGATCAGGTTGTGGGGGATCTTGTTGTGGGGGATCAGGTTGTGGGGAATCAGGTTGTGGGGGATCTTGTGGGTCTTGGGGGTCATGAGGGTTATTGGCTTGGTGGTGTTGAGGATTTTGGTTGGCCAGCAGCAGGTCTACCTTCCTTTCAACTCGTGCAAGATCAGCTTGGACTTTCTTGATCCGATGGTGCACCTTGTTGAAACTTCGTCCAAATTGTTCTTGGAACGAAGCCTGAAGTTCTTTGATAACTCTGAAGACTATCTCATCTGTTAGAGCTCCCAATGTAGCAGCACTCATAGGTTGGCTGTGGGATTCCACTTCCTGTTCTGCTACACCAGAAGTGGAAGGCTGAGTAGTCTGAGACGCACTTGCCCCACGTGAACCAGATCCAGTAGCCCTTGGAGGTCTGATGTATGACACTCCCATCTTACCCAAGTTCTTCTTTTCAATGGGCAGGCACTTCCGGTTGTCCACATCCCCAGTGGATTTGATGTTGAACTTCTCCAAGAGGAAGGAGATCAACTTGGGGAAGGGAAGAGAGACATTGTCCTTCTGATTCTTGCCATCAACCCACCTCAGAAGTTCCATGGATATAAGTTGCCTAGGGTTGATGGGTTCCTTGAGCAGAAGGCGAGGGAGCCATGGATTGTCTAGAAGAGTGAATTCTGAGAAGTTTCCACCCTTGTGGGTCATGATCCTCGAGTAAGCATACTGGATCACCCAGTGGAGGTCAGACATTCCTGAGACTTTCTTCCCATCAGTGCCATAGGCATTCTTCAATTGATCGTTGGAGAAGCGCCTGTGGTATTTCTACTTGTTTAGGTTGGGGTCTGTGATACCCAGCAGTTGATTGATTACCTTCCAATCAAAATCTATGCTCCTCCCTCTGATTGTGGCATAGAAGCGAACATGTGCAACGAGTGATTGATCTCTTTTTTCCCTTCTTTTAACGGTGTGGTGAAGAGATTGGTAGAAGGCTCGCAGTACCCCTACGTTGAAATCATTTTGAATCCTCAACCAGGTCATGTAGGGACCCAGATGTTCTGACAGGTCGTACCCTAATTCCTTCAGAATATCCAGATCTACGTATACCCCATTTGTCAGATATGGACTTCTTTGGGCGAAGGCAGGGGAAATGGGCTCGAGAGGATCTTCTCTGTAGACGCTTATATTGTCTTCCTCCTCAACTCTTTGTCTTTTGGAGGGAGCAGGTTCTTCTGCAAATTGGACCTGCTTCCCTTTTCTTTTCCCAGATTTGGCAATGGAGGTGGGGGTTTGTCTCACTTGTTCCTACCATTTTTGTATGTGCGGATGATGATAATGACAAGTGTATGGAGATATGAAAGAAGGTTTGGAGATGGAGAAGAACACAGATGAAGATGATATTTGAGAAGGTTGAGAGGAAATGGAGAGGTGTTTATGAATGAAGAAGATGAGTTATGAATGAGGATAAATGCCTATTTATGTTAAGTGGCGTTTAAATGCGAACAGTCATAATGAGAAGGCATGGGAAACGTAAACATTTAATGTTGAAACGGCGTACCTTTTTGCCACGTGTCATTTCAGAGTGTCAGAGAAGACTTAACGTTTCAGAGGTGTCGTTTCATTCTTAAGTATAGACGCTTCCGGATGCTGAGCAGCAATCGCAAGCGGCATGATCCCACACTGAGTAGAAGAAATGGCGTCCAACCACTCTACTCCTTCCAAGGTTCAATAGTTGTCCTTGTTATCGATAGCACTATTGCTTGTGAATGCCATCTTTGCTCAGGCTGAGGGATTGTTCCTGCTAGCGGAAGTGAATGCGCTTCCGGATGTGAAAACTTAAGATTTAACATTGTACGTTCTCATGATCTTTTCACAAAGGAACCTGCAAAACTAAAGATTGGCACTTCGATGCCTAAGTTAGTACAGTTTACAGGCTTTAACATTTAAGCACATGTTTATAATGAAGAATTAAACTTCATTTGGGTTTACCATTCCCAAACTACCTCTTATGTAGGTAAATTGATCAGTCCCCAGAGGCTTGGTAAAGATATCTGCAAGTTGATGCTGGGTTGGAACAAACTGCCCTTGACATCTTTCTTCTCAACATGATCTCTAATGAAGTGATGTCTGACATCAATGTGCTTTGTTCTTGTGTGTTGAACGGGATTCTTGGCTAGGCTAATAGTGCTTGTGTTGTCACATAGAATGGGAACCTCTGGAAATTCTTAGCCAAGATCTCGAAGTTGGTTTTTCAACCACAGCACCTGGGCACAACAACTTGCAGCAGCAATATACTCTGCCTCTGTGGATGATAGTGAAACGCAAGTCTGCTTCTTGCTTGCCCATGACACTAGACCGCCACCAAGGAAGGCACATTGACCACTAGTGCTCTTCCTATCCGTTTTATAACCTGCATGGTCAGCGTCAGAGTAAGCCCACAAGAATTCTTGGTTACCTCTGGGATACCAAAGACCAAGTTCTTGTGTTCCCTAAAGGTATCTCAAAATTCGTTTAACACATGTAAGGTGAGATTCCTTGGGGTTTGCCTGAAATCTAGCACACATGCCAACACTAAATTGTCTATCATTCCTCTATACAGTGATTGACTAACAGAACTTCCTTTTATATCAGCATCGAGAGCGGCAGTGGTGCTCATGGGAGTATCATACTCCTTGAATTCATCCATCCCAAACTTCTTGAGGACTTCTCTACAATACTTGGTTTGGGAAATGAAGATGTCATTTCTTCCTTGTTTGATCTGCAGGCCTAGGAAGAAGTTCAATTCTCCCATCATTGACATTTCAAATTCTCCTTGCATTTTCTTTGAAAACTCTTCACAGAGTTTCTCGTTAGTTGCTCCAAATATAATATCATCAACATAGATTTGAATAACTAACATGTGTCTATCCTTATGCAGTATGAACAGAGTATTATCTATATTGAGATCATGCTTATCAACTATCAGGCATTCATGAGAGTCAAAGATTACCCAGTTGCCTTTGTCTGTGTTTTGACTCACACTCAGCAGGTTGTGACAGAGACCATCTGCAAATAGACATCTTGGACAGGGCCAACTTCACTAACACCAGTGATCTTCCCACTTTGGTTCCCACCAAAGCTGACTTTGGCTCCATCCTTAACCACCAGTGAGTTGAACTTGTCCCTGTCTCCCGTCATGTGTCTCGAGCATCCGCTATCGATGTACCACTTGAAAAGGGCTTAAGACAAAAGAGGGCGGGTGAATTGTGGCTTCAAAAAAAACAAGATAAAAAACTAGACACAACCACAGATTCTTTTATACTGGTTCGGTCTAACTCTTGACCTACGTCCAGTTCTCAATCCCTTGATTGAGTTCCACTAATTCACAGGTTTTCAACGGGTTCACCTGCAACCTTTACAACCACAAGTTTTACGGGCTAACTTGCAACCTTACAACCACAAGTTTTACGGGCTCACTTGCAACCTTACAACCACAAGTTTCACGGGCTCACTTGCAACCTAACTTACTCCCCCTTACTACCTGCAAGGGTTCAACCTTTACACAAAGGATTTATTACAAAGTTCACTTAATGAACAGATTGTGTTACACACTTAAGTACAATGAATGCTCTCAATAAATGTAGAGACTTAAATACAAAGAGTACGAGATGATAACAATAGGAATAACTCTCAAGGTATTAAGTGCTCTTTAGAACTTTAAAGCTTTCTGAATATTCTCTGGGTATTAGGCTTTAAGGCTCTTGACTTTTGTGAGTTCTTCGTGTGTTGTTCTTAGTCGTTGGTATCTTCATAAATGATGAAGTTGTTCCTTTTATAGTAGCCTCTAATACACCAGTTCTTGAGTGACAATAAGTCCGTTTGAATATAGCCGTTTATCCCTTGTTACCGTTGTCCTCATTAATACTCATTAATGCTTAGCAGGGTTGACTTATACTTTAGTTCTAGAGCTCTGAAAAGTAGCTCTGACAATACTGCTCTGACAAAAGCAATTCTGACATCTGAGCATTTGTACGGTCTCTGACTCTTGTACTTGCTATCGGATGGATCTTGGCTATCGGAAGTAAGAGCCTTGTTCTGCAAGTGTTAGTCCAAGTATATGCAATGCAAAGAGCGTTCACTATCGGAAGCTCATTTGCCATCGGAAGCGAAACTAAGTTCTGCACGCAAATGTTATTCCAACAGAGTAATATATAATCAAGTGCAATGGGAAGCATTTTTGCTATGGGAAGCTATCCTACTTAGACTAGGTTAACTAGGTTCAGACTTAGCGTTCTATTGACTTCCGCTATGGGATGTGTACAACAACCGCAAGCGCTAGTTACGTTGTTTCTGTTCTAAGTCATCCGGTTGTGATTTTACATCCGATTGTATTCTAACTTAGGATTTTAACTTTCATCTAATTCTTCCTAAGTGTTCATTATGTACTTTCATATTTTAGTCTTCATCAAAACTTAAGATTCTAACACCACTTGCGGTTGTTGGATGCTTTGAGACAAACCTGCACAGATTAGATAGATTTAGGTACCCAACCTTTATTGGGTCCTCTTTTATTAGTATTTGGAACCTTTGGTCCAATGTTGACCTTAGGTTCGTGTGTGACCTGTGCCTCTGGCCTTGGCTGGGCTCTAGGCGTTTGAGTCTCTTTTAGTGAAGGTTTCCATGCCCTAGGTCTATGATTGACTCTATGCTTATGTACTTCCTCAGCCTCTTGCCTTGGAAAGGCTTTAGGCATGTTTGTTCCTTTTGGAACCCATTTATAGGAGCTATTAGAGCCATGCTTCTTGGCATTACAGGTGGTCGTGATGTGTCCCTTCCTGTTGCAATAATTGCAGAAGCTAAATGGTGATGATATGTAGCCAGTGACTTTATGCAAGAATTTTAAGCAGGGTTTCACTTTGGGTTCCACCCACTTCTTTTCCTTATGCTTATAGCCTAAACCAGTTTTATCCCTATAAGCTCTTTGGTTCATTAAAATAATATCTAGCATTTCAGAACCTTTGGTGAACTTTTGTAAGGCATTGGATAGCCTATACCTTTCAATAGAGATCTTGCTACAATTGGCGCAACATTCTGAGCTTGGGACGTTGGGTTCCACTTGGGGATTTCCCTGGATGTCCTCTTCCGGAAGTCTTTTAGCTTCCGCAAGCTCATCACTTAGTGAGTTCACAGTCATCTCAAGTGATTTGTTTTTCCTTTTTAAAACTAGAAAAGCTTTAGCCATTCTGTGAAACTCCTTATGTATATCATTGTAAGCATCTTCAAGATCAGTCATGCTTACCTCATCACCATGGATGGATTCGAAGTCTGATAGGGTTTCTTCTTCACCATCCTCCTTGGCAACGAGACAGAGGTTAGCAACCTCTTCCTCATCACTAGCTTCTTCATCGGAGCTGTTGACCCAGATGGAGGACATAAAGGCTTTCCTTTTGTCTTTTTCTTTAAACCTCCGAAGACTTGGGCATTCAGCTTTGAAGTGTCCAGGCTTCTTGCACTCGAAGCAGACATGAGCCTTTTCCTTCTTGTAACTCGACTCTCCTTTCTGAAATCTCCCTTTCTTTTTAAAAAACTTCTTAAACCTTCTTACCATCATAGCCATTTCCTCATCATCGATGTCTTCCTCATCATCATCATCTCTTTCCTTGCTAGGGGCAACTAAGGCTAGACTTTTTGCCTTTGTGGTTGCTTGAGGATTTCTTTGGGCCAATAGAGTAGGCTCATATTCAGCTAAAGAACCAAACAGTGCAGTGACAGACTTTGTTGATTCTCCTTGGACTTCCTGCAAGATAGTAACCTTAGTGAGCCAATCACCTTTTAGTACTTTCAGAATTTTATTTACCTGTTCCTTCTCAGAGATGATTTTTCCTAAGGCAGCGAGGTTGTTTATAAGATGAGTGAATCTGTTCTCGAGATCTCTGATAGGCTCATCCGGAAGCATAGTGAACTTGTGAAATTCCTCAACAAGCATTTCTACTCTTCTATCTTTGACACCAGTGGTCCCTTCATGAGCAGTCTGAAGAGCAGTTGTTGGGAGGAGTTGATATGTCATGAACCAGGGGGTTCCTCAACAAGCATTTCTACTCTTCTACTCTTCTATCAAAACCAGGGGGTTTGTTGGGAGGAGTTGATATGTCATGAAGTACGTTCTCTTGTGCGTCCATACCTAGATCTTTACTTCCCAGATTCGTTGGAATCTATCAAGGGAAGACCAGCTCTGATACCAAATGAAAGTGAGGATGCACAAGAGGGGGGTGAATTGTGCTACACAAACAATATAAAATAGGGTAAAGGTGCAAAACTAGCCACCGTAAATTTTCAAATGGACAACTTTAGCACCCGTAAATTGGATGGTGCAAAACCGTACATTATAAATCAAAATGGGACAAATTTAGCCACGCCGTTAAGTTGAAGCTAACAAACATTTTGATTTAATGAAGGTGGGCCCCACGCCAACACAAACGTCTGTTAGCTTCAACTTAACGGCGTGGCTAAATT
Organism: Mimosa pudica; assembly: GCA_029929735.1. Lineage (NCBI taxonomy): Eukaryota > Viridiplantae > Streptophyta > Magnoliopsida > Fabales > Fabaceae > Mimosa > Mimosa pudica. The sequence continues at coordinate 478,793 of JAKELP010000039.1, read as the reverse complement.
TGTCCCATTTTGATTTATAATGTACGATTTTGCACCATCCAATTTACGGGTGCTAAAGTTGTCCATTTGAAAATTTACGGTGGCTAGTTTTGCACCTTTACCCTATAAAATAATACAAATTCTTTTATACTGATTCGGTCTAACTCTTGACCTACGTTCAGTTCTCAATCCCTTGATTGAGTTCCACTAATTCACAGGTTTTACAACGGGTTGACCTGCAACCTTTACAAACACAAGTTTTACGGGCTAACTTGCAACCTTTACAACCACAAGTTTTACGGGCTAACTTGCAACCTTTACAACCACAAGTTTTACGGGCTAACTTGCAACCTTACTCACTCCCCCTTACTACCTGCAAGGGTTCAACCTTTACACAAGGATTTAAACAAAGTTCACTTAATGAACTGATTGTGATAAACACTTAAGTACAATGAATGCTCTCAATAAATGTAGAGACTTAAATACAAAGAGTACAAGATGATAACAATAAGAAATACTCTCAAGGTATTAAGTGCTCTTTAGACTTTAACGCTTTCTGAATATTCTCTGGGTATTATGTTTGGATGCTCTTGGCTTTTTCTTAATGACTGTGTGTGTTGTTCTTGTTGGTGTCTTCATAAATGATGAAGTTGTTTCTTTTATAGTAGCCTCTAATACGTTGCTTGAGTTGCAATAAGTCTGTTTGAATATAGCCGTTTAACCCTTGTTACCGTTGTCCTCATTAATGCTCATTAATGCTTAGCAGGGTTGACTTATGCTTTAGTTACTTTGCTCTGAAAAGTAGCTCTGACAATACTGCTCTGACAAAAGCAATTCTGACATATGAGCATTTGTACGGTCTCGGACTCTTGTACTTGCTATCGGATGGATTTTTGCTATAGGAAGCTATTCTACTTAGACTCGGATTAGGCCTATTGTTAAATTCACTTGCGCTTGGTGATGTGCCTACTTGCTTCCGGAAGTCTAACTGGAACCTAGAGGTTCTTTGCTTATGGGAAGTTTTTCAACTTAGACTAGGTTAACTAGGATCAGACTTAGTGTTCAATTGACTTCCGCTATGGGATGTGTACTACATCCGCAAGCGCTACTTACATTGTTTTTGCTCTAAGTCATCCGGTTGTGATTTTGCATCTGATTGTATTCTATCTTTCGTTTTGGGTAATGGACCTAATCTGGCCCCCATGTAACCACCAAGGAGCGTTGAGCACCCTGAACTAACAACAGGCCCGTATCTGGACTCCAAGTAACCAATGTGCTTAAAAACTACCCCGGCTGGACGGTCAATGACGTTTGACCGTTACTATGCCTATGTGGCCGCCACGTGAAGGCCTTGTTTGTCACCCGGCTCCTTGTCATCGCCACGTAAGATATGTTCATGTGGGTCCCACCTATAATAATAGACGTTTATTGAGGCATTGGGTTCCGCTTGGGGATTTCCCGAGAAATTCTTGTGTGAACCCGGTGCACCAACTCATTTGTGGTCTGACTAATTATAATTTGACACGTCAATTAAAATTAATCCAAATCATCATGTTGATGTGGCATAATATTAAATTTAAAATACTTCCCAATTAATTTATAATCCCTTCCTTTTTCTCTGCCCTAATCTCCTCATCCCCTTCATTGAAACACAACTGCATCTCCCCAAATATCAAGATTGTTGTTTCTGATCTTCTCCCCCAAACAATATGCATGGAATTACGCGTTAAGCGAACAATCAATTTTTTAAAACTTCAGTTTAGAAATACATGAGGGAATAATGAAAAATAATGGGTATTACAGAATTCCAAAAAAGCAGTGGGAAAATTGAGAAAAAAATCTTATCGAGAGAATGATAAAGCAATGAATAGGGAAGGGATTGCTTGAGGGATTGAAGATCAGCGAGCATCTCTTTGATTTCGACCTCCATGTTTCTCTTTGAGCATCTATTCCCTTTATAAGGTTTTGGATCTCAAAGTTATTTCCTTTGAAAACGTCGTTCTGCAGTTTTGTTATGTTTTGATTCGGACGATCTGGGGTGGAGAGTTAGTTTTTTTACGAAGGGAAGGAGGAGATTAGGGCAGAGAAAAAGGAAGGGATTATAAATTAATTGGGAAGTATTTTTAATTTAATATTATGCCACATCAGCAGGATGATTTGGATTAATTTTAATTGACGTGTCAAATTATAATTGGTCAGACCACAAATGAGTTGGTGCACCAGGTTCACCTAAGAATTTCTCGGGATTTCCCTTGCCATCTGCTACCGGAAGCTTTTTGGCTTCCGCTAGCTCTTCACTTAGTGAGTCCACCGAGAACTCAAGTGATTCATTTTTTATTCTCAACACCTTGTAAGCCTTACATAAACGGAAGAACTCTCTATGAATATCGTTATAAGCTTCTTGGAGTTCAGGAAGAGTTACCTCATCACCATGAATGGAGTCGAAGTCTGAAGATGCCTCTTCTCCATCTTCCCTAGCAACAAGGCAAAGGTTTGCAACCTCTTCCTCATCAGAACTATTTACCCAGATCTAGGACACGAAGGCTTTCCTCTTGTCCTTCCCTTTGACTCTCTGAAGGCTCGGGCACTCAGCCTTGAAATGACCAGGTTTCTTACATTCGAAGCACACTGGGGTCCTCTCCTTCTTATAATCCTTCTTATGGCTAGATTCTCCTTTCTGAAAGCCTCCTTTCTTTCTGAAGAACTTTTTGAACTTTCTCACCATCATAGCCATTTCTTCATCGTCTATATCTTCCTCATCATTCTCATCATCATCCTCATCCCTTTCCTTGCTGGGAGCAACAAGAGCTAGGTTCTTGGCTTTAGCAGCAGCTTGAGGAGCTCTTTGGGCCAACAGTGTTGGTTCATACTCAGCCAGAGAACCAAATAAGGCAGTGACAGAACTGGTTGACTCTCCCTGGACTTCCTGTAGAATGGTCACCTTGGTAAGCCAGACACCCTTTAACACCTTTAGAATCTTGCTCACCTGTTCCTCCTCAAGAATGTTCTTCCCTAGAGAGGCTAGGTTGTTTATGAGATGGGTGAATCTAAGCTCCAAGTCTCTGATTGGCTCATTTGGAAGCATTGTGAACTTGTGAAACTCCTCAACCAGCATCTCAACGCGTATCGCCTTCACTCCCTTGGTCCCGAAATGAGCTGCCTCAAGAGCCTCCCACATTTCTTTTGCTGTTTTGTAGTGACTTATCCTGTGGAACTCCTTCGGACTCAAGGCGCACTGAATATAGTGGATGGCCTTGTAATTCAGTTCCACTTGAAAGTAATCATCATTGGTGAAGCGGGATCGAGGCTTTGCAAAACCTTCATCATCTAGAGGGACATTGTCCCCATGCTCTATCACATCCCAGATACGAAGGCCGCTGGCCTTGATGAAGTTCTCCATCTTGAACTTCCAGAAGGGATAGTTATAGCCATCAAAGCCAGGAGGCTTGTTTGGCTGCATAGCAACATCGGGGAGAGAATGATGATCTGCATCCATCACTGGATCTTCTCTTTCTAGATTCGTTGGAATCAAGTCAGAAAGACCAAGCTCTGTTACCAAATGAAAGAGGATGCACAAGAGGGGGGGTGAATTGTGCTACCAAATAAAACAGACAATTAAAAAGTACACAAGACTTTTATACTGGTTCGGTCCAACTCTTAACCTACGTCCAGTTCTCAATCACCCAGATTGAGTTCCACTAAACCACAGGTTTTACAACGGGTTCACCTGCAACCTTTTACAACCGCAAGTTTTACAACGGGCTCACTTGTAACCTTTTACAACCGCAAGTTTTACAATGGGCTCACTTGCAACCTTACAAACAGACTGCTCCCCCTTACTACTTGTAAGGGTTCAACCTTTCAATCAGAGGATTTTCTACTTAGTTCTCTCAAAGAACGGATAATGTTACTCACTTAAGTACAATAAATGCTCTCACTAACTAAAGATACTTAACTACAAAGAGTACAAGATGGATAATAACTAAACTCTCAATGCAATAAGTGCTCTCTTGCTTTCTGGGTAGTATGAGCTTTGAATGCTTGAATGATTTTGCAGAATTATGTTCGGCGCAATTCTTTTTGGTAACCTTCACAAAAGTTGAAGTGATTCCTTATATAGCATCTCTCATACTTCTCTTGCTTGGTAGGTAGGAAAGACGTTTGAATATGTCCGTTATTCCCTTGTTACCGTTGAACCAATTAATGCTTCATTAATGCTCAGCAGGGTTGACTTGCTTTATCTCTGAAAAGCAACTCTGACAACTCTGCTCTGACAAAAAGCATTCTGACTTCTGGACTGTTGTACGTTCTGACATTCTGATTGCTACCGGAAGCAAGTCCACATCCGGAAGTAACAACACTCAGTTCTGCACTTGAACGTTAGTCCAACAATATTAACACATAGTCACATGCAGTGGGAGTTCAATTGTCTATGGGAAGCTCTTTTACTTCCGGAAGCAATTTTGCTACCGGATGCATTCCTACTAGAACTATGTTATGACTTATTGTTATATACACTGACGCTCGGGGTTGTCTTAGTTCAATAGACAGCGCTAGTCACTTAATTTACTCTAAGACTTCCGGAAGCAATTCTGCATCTGGTTGTGTCCTAACTTAGTCTTTAAGATTTGATACTCTAATACTCTTAGACTGAGTTCTGACTTAGTGACTTACTTGCTTCCGCTGTGGGATGAGTCGTTCATCCGCGAGCGCTAGTCCTAATCCATCCGGAAGTAAATCCACATCCGGAAGTACTCTTACTTGGGGTTCTATATTAACCTAATTCTTTCTAAGTGTTTAACTGGTTCTTTCATATTTTAGTATTCATCAAAACTTAAGATTCTAACAGGGATTGCTTGGAGTGCAAGGAGGAGGCTAGGTGACAAAGGCAATGGCATAAGACAAAAATTACCCCTTTTGTCAAAAACAAGGGATTTGCACATTTCCAAAAGGGGTAATATGGAGCCAAAATTCAAATTCAAGTTGGTGAAGCTTCATTAAGGGCAAAAAGGGAAGCACATTGAGAAGGAGAAAAGGGAGGAGTTTTTGACAATGCATCTAGCCAAGTTCAAGTCCACATTCATTCCCAACTAATGACCTAATACCTAAACTACCCTTCTTTCCCCATTTGTCTTAAACATTTCGGCCAACTCCCTCCATACACATCAAAAATATCTTTTGACAACTCATAATCCCCACTTGACAACTCATTAACTCCTAATCCAACTCATCAACTAATCTCCCACTTGCTTAAACCAACTTACCCACTTCATTTGTGACAACTTCTCATTTTTCACTTTCTCTCTCTTCTAACATTTTCTCTCAACCTCCATCTTCATCTCCTTCATCTCACCTCAAGGCTACCTCCATAACCTCCATGGATCTCCATGCAAAACTACCTCCATTCCACATCTCCATGTCTAGCTAAGCTTCTTCTCCTCTCCTCTCCAAGGAAAAGTGCTTGAAGAACTCACATTTGGCTTCATGATCTTGTAATTTTCTCTTTTAGGTTTCAAGCTAGTTTTACATTTTTGCCTATGTATGTCCTAGATCTAGGCTTGTATAGGTTAGAACATCTTGATTTGAGGTGTTTTACATTATTGTAGCTTGAATCCTCTCTTTTGTGTTAAGAACATGAAAACCTAGGCTTATATTTTGTAGTTCTATGTATGTATGTGTGTGCGATTTGCAACCTAGTATGTGTGTGGAATGAATTTGTTTCCTAAGTGCTAGATTTAGCATTTAGTGTTGCTTTTGGTATGTTCTTGGCTTAAAAGAGCTTTAGGCTTAGTTAAGTTAATTAAATGCTTGTAGATTTCTTTGATTAAAGAAGTCTTAAGTATTTAACTAGTTTAATTAAGTGTGACAAGGTTATGAAGCCTAATTCATCTAAGGCACTAAGTACTTGGAGAGGGAGGTAGTTCCTAAACTCATTTCTTCACTCTTTTAATTCGGCATTACTTCTCTTTTTAGCTTTAAATTGTAGTTTTTAGTATAAAATCAACCTCAAACTTCCTTGTTAACTTGTGTGACTTTAGCCTTGGAATTAGCTAGATATAAAACCTAAATTGTGGAAAAGACCTAATACTCACCACTATTAATTTGGTGGATTTGAGTTTAGAACTTTTGATTGACCTAAAAGGCGAATAATAGGTTAAATCAGAAACATACGTTACTCATGCATAGCACGAGAATAGTTAATCGTTGAAACAAGGGTAAATGTGCAAAAGTAGCCACCGTAATTTAAAACTGGGCACTTATATCTTCTATAAATTTAAGGGGGCAAAACTGTACACTATAAACGAAAATGGGGCGAAAGTAACCTCTCTGTTAGACAGAGTACAACGGACGTTTTCTAGACGTGGCCCCACCATCAGTAAATGACATGTCATACATTTAAAGGTGCAATATGTTGATGGGGCTTTATTTTTTTCAGATGGGGCTTTATCTTTTAGATAATTACGAAGAAGTAAGGTGGATTTCATATGATTTGGGGTTCTATTTGGTTTCTTATCAAAATGATTTGGGGATTTAGGGTTCGTTTCAAGTGATTTAATTTAGGGTTCAACTGAATGCATTTCAGCTTCCACAGTGGAATTTGGAATTGACACGTCATTTTCTGATAGTGGAGCCCACGTCTGGAAAATGTCTGTTTAACTCGGTCTAACAGAGAGGTTACTTTTGCTCCATTTTGGTTTACTATGTACGGTTTTGCCCCATTTTAGTTTACAGTGTACAGTTTTGCCCACTTAAATTTACGAGAGTTATAAATGCCCATTTTTAATTTTATGGTGCCTATTTTTGCACCTTTGCCTTTTAAAAAATTGCTAGTTAGAAATAGGGTAAAGGTACAAAAATTGTAACAAACTATTACACTAAAAGTACTCATGGGAAAAAAGTATTTTGGGTCTCAATTCTAAGAATGAAGAATAAAAATGAGTGCAATTTTCGGAACACTGTTAAATTTGACTGACGTTGACCATTAGAAGCTGACGTGTCAGGGAAAAAACATTTTTAGCTGACACGACAATCCCACTTGGCAATCGTTTTTCTCTTTTTTTAAACAATTAATTATATAAAAATTGTGATGTGGAGAAAAAGGAGAAAATGATTGACACATGGGCTTGCCATATCAGCACAAAATGTTTTTTTCTACCAAGTTAGCATCTAATGGTCAATGTTGGTCAAACTTAATGGGGTTCCTAAAATTGAACAACTTTTTATTCTAACGGTCAATCCTTCAAGTTATAGGACAATGTTGTACGTTAGGATTGTTGAAGAGTAGTTTTGCCAATTTTATATTTGTGATCTGCCCTTAAGTGTGATAAATTTATAATTAGTCCTTAACTATCAACGCATGATATTATTGAATTTGTGGAGGTCTATGTTTATTGGGAATTCATATGATTGGTTTGAAATGTTCTGCCCAATTGTTTTTAGCTTTTATTAATTGTGGTCCCATGTCATGGAAACAGAGTGTGCCAGACATTTACACCATAAGATTAAGCTTAATTATCAATAATATTTTAGATTGAGAGATAGAGTTATCGTATTTTTTTGGGAAAACACAAACAAAAATAATTTTGCTTAACTTGCTCTTTAGCACATGTGATCATTTTCCTTTGGACCACAATTAAATATGGAGGACTATGAAGATTACCTTTGGCTTTCTGATGACATATACAAATGAGCAGATATTGTTTAATGAGTTGGCGCCCAAATTTTGTGCCACAAATTAAATCACATGTCTCTTCTTCTGTTTATTTATAGGATTGTTTGGAGAATCATGATAGGAATCAAAACTTTGAGGAGTTGCCAAATAGATCTATGGGTAATGGTCCTATTTTGTCCTTCAAGTAATCACCTATCACACCTCACTTTTTATAACTCTTATTATTGCCTTCTAATCAGTTTATAACTACTTTTCCACAGTTGAAATTCTTTATTATTATATGTGGGCTCCACATAAATATATCCTACGTGGAATTTCCAAAGTGCCAGGTGGCAAAATTTTAACACACGTTATGACCACATGAGCAGTTTAACGGTCAAACGTGAATGACAGTCCACTGGGGGTATTTATTTGACTGTTTGGTCACTTTGAGGGTAGATATGGACATGTTAGTAGTTTAGGTTGCCCAGTGCTCTTGGGTGGTTACATGGAGGGCAAATCAGGTCCATTACCCATCAAACAACCTACATTTGAGTTCATATATGAAATATATCATAATATAAAAGTTGGTTGGTGCAAATAGCACCTATGTGTGAACGAGAGATGAAGCTTCATGTTATAGTGCAACTATTGTTAACTGCATGTGGTGGCGTTATAAACGCAATATAAGGATAAATGTTATTATTCTTTGAAGAGGATAAGAATGAAAATAGAATGATATAGGCTTAATGTGTGTTTAGAGTGTACGAAATAAACTGCGGTGAATATTTGTTTCAGGTAAAGCAGAGGCATATTTTGGGTTATTTATCTAAGGGCAAAGGTGCAAAAATGGTACTTAAGTTTTCCTCTAGGAGTGTTTCTAATATTAAAGTTTCGTGAAGTGCGAAAAGAGTACTCAACTTAGGGTTCAAGTGCAAATATAGTATTTGAAAGTGAGGATGCACAAGAGGGGGGGTGACTAACTCTTGACCTATGTCCAGTTCTCAATCACCCAGATTGAGTTGCACTAAACCACAGGTTTTACAACGGGTTCACCAGCAACCTTTTACAACCACAAGTTTGAAAGAGGTGGATGCACAAGAGGGGGGGTGAATTGTGCCGCCAAATAAAAATCAAACAATAAAAACACAAGGTTTTATACTGGTACGGTCTACCTGACCTACGTCCAGTTCTCAACCACCCAGGTTGAGTTCCACTATCCCCAGGTTTTACAAACGGGTTCACCTGGAACCTTTACAACCGCAAGTTTTAGAATGGGATCACTTGCAACCTTACAACCACAAGTTTTACACCAGGTTCACTTGCAACCTTACTGACTCACTCCCCCTCACAACCTGTAAGGGTTCAACCTTTACAAATAAAGGATTTTCTAAACTTAGTTCTCTCAAAGAACAAATAATGTTACACACTTAAGTACAAATGAATGCTCTTAATGAATGAAGAGACTTAACTACAAAGAGTACAAGATAGGTAGATGAACAGAACTCTCAATGTGTTAAATGCTCTCTTGCTTTTCTGGGCAGCTTTGAATGCTTGAAGGATATTCTCAGTTTCTCGCTCTAGATTTCTCCAAGATGTCAAAGTTGTCTTCTTAAATGAAGATGAGCTTCCTTATATATGTCTTCAAGTATTCTCACTCTTGGTAGGTGGCATAGCCGTTTGAATATAGCTGTTTATCCCAAGTTACCGTTGGCTCATTTAATGCTCCATTAATGCTCAACAGGGTTGACTTTGCTTTATCTCTGAAAAGCAGTTCTGACAACTCTGCTCTGCCAAAAAGCACTCTGACACTGCACTGCTCTGCTCTTGCTGAACGTTCTGACATTCTGATTGCTTGCGGAAGCAAATCCACATCCGGAATCAACATCACTCATTGTACTGCACTTGAACGTTAGTCTTAACAATAATAGCACATAATCACATGCAGTGGGAGTTCATTTAGTCTTATGAAGTTCTCTTACTTCCGGAAGCAATTTCACATCCGGAAGTACTCCTACTGGACGTTGAGTTATAGCTTAGTGTTATACTCACTGACGCTCGGTGTAACCTAACCCAACAGGCAGCGCTAGTCATTAAGCATCCGGAAGCAAATCCACATCCGGTTGTATCCTAACTTAGTCTCAAGGATAATATACACCTAATGTTCCTAGACTGAGTTAAGGCTTGGTGTATTACTTGCTTCCGCTGGGGGATGAGACATTCATCCGCGAGCGCTAGTTCTAGTCCATCCGGAAGTAAATCCACATCCGGTTGTACTCTTACTTGTGGTTCTATATTAACCTAATTTTTCTTGTTCTTTCATATTTTAGTCTTCATCAAAACTTAAGATTCTAACATTCTCCCCCTTTTTGATGATGACAAACTAAGTTATCTAAGTTATCTAATCACGTTCATATTGAAGGAATTAATCAAATAAGAACACACATATGAACTCAAAGATAATCTTCATTAATAAGCAAATTGATTACAAGTTAGAAATATAATAACAATCAAACTTACAGGTAATCAGATAACTATGCATGATGAAAAAAAATGTGAAAAGGAAAAATTTCTAAGTTAAAATGTATGAGGGGTGTTTGGGCTCAAAGTTTATGTCTCTTTTTCCTCTCCCTCTCTCTTTGCCTTTGTTCACACTCCTCTTGCAATTTGGCTAGCTGGGCATCCTTCTCACTCTGGTCAATCTCCGCAATTATACTCTGGAGCTCTGCCTCTTCTTTCTCCCTTCTGAGCCTTTCTGATTCCACTGACTCCTCAAAGGCTCTTTTCAGATCTTGAACCTCAGCATACCCAGGGAACCCAGTTGCATCAGAGAAGGGGATGACCTCGCCATTGGGATAATGGACAGCCTTAATTTTGACATTCCACACAGGAAAGTTGGGATCCTCCTCAACTTCCTTGGCTTTCCTTTTCCCATTGCCTTTTCCTTTGCCCTTTCTTCTTTCTTGGGGAGGCTTGGCATTTGCTCTTTCAGCATCGAGGCAAGCCATCTGACCAAAGGTGATCTTGTTAGTCATTCCATACCTCTCGAACTCATAAGCAGTCATACCCTCTATTTCCAGTTTTACTTCCTTTAGTGGCGGAGGAACATATGATGCTTGGGAGGATGGCTGAGTCTCAGATGCTTCCCCAAGCTGAGTGGGTCTCCCTGACCCATGCTCCTCAGAGTGATCCTCTTCTCACTTTCTATAGGCTCAGAGGTATCAGTACCCTTCTTGACAAGGGACTTCTTCCTTGATTTTCTGAACTTGATAATTGGAGAAGGAGGAGGAGCAGAGGTTGGCTCAGAGGGAATTGGAGTAGCAATCACTATGGGAGGATTGGCTTGCCTCTTCAACCCATACTTCATCATAATTTCTTCAATGAAATTTCGGGCAGGTACAGAGGGAGGAGGCTCAGAGGAAGAAGATTCGGGCTCAGGCTCAGGCTCAGGTGGTGGAGTCTCAACAGGCTGATCAACCAACACCATTTCTAAGTTAGACTTCTTGCTGGCTGAGCGTTGCTGCATGAATCTGATTGCTTCCCCACAAATTAAACTTTCTGCTCTACTCATTCCTTTTAGATCCATGGCTCGCCGGAGTGCCGCAGCAATGTCCTCATCTAGCCATAAGGAGGGTTGATTGAGGATTTCTCTCCCCTTTTTGGCATCATCAAGAAGGGCGAGGGCAAGGGAGGAAGGGTTGGGTGATGTGGAGGGTGGAGGTTCAGGGCCATAGGTTCTGGGTGGTGAGGTTGCGGGTGAGGAAGTGGGTGAGGTTTCAGGTGAAGGATTGGGTGAGGTTTCAAGTGAGGAAGTGGGTGAGGTCTCAGGTGAAGGAGTGAGGCTTGGGAAGAAGAAGCGATTTCGCTCAGAGAAGAGGTCAGGATAGGGAAAGGTAGATGAATAGGGAGTGGAAGATGGAGTGGGTGAGGGTAGTCGCTGAAGGGGTGGGAGATCTCTCAGGTATATGCGACTGTAGGGGTGAATGGAGGTAAATAACCCAAGAGCTTCCGCGTTGGGAGTGTTAGTGAAGGTGGGAAGTTTTGGGTTGGAGGATGGTAAGGGGTCGGGGGATGGTGACCGGTTGGGGGAGTTTTGGTGGTTGGATGTATTAGAGTGACTAGGAGTGTGGTGAGGTGAAGGTGAGTTATGAGGTGAGGGTGAATTATGGGGTGATTGGCGAGGTGAGTTTTGAGGGGTTTGGTGAGAGGGGTTGTGAGTGTCAGACTCATTTTGTGGTGAAGTTGGATGTGAGTCATTCTGAGGGGGTGGTTGTTGTGTATTAGGAGGAGGGAGTGATGGTTGGTTAGGTGGAGGAGGTGGAGGTTGGTCATTTTGTGGAGGAGGGGGTGGAGGTAGATTGCCCTGAGGTTGAGGAATTTGGAAGTGGTTAAGTAACAGGTCTAATTTGGCCTCGACCCTTCCTAGGCGATTCTCGAGGCCCTAGATCCTCTGCTCCTGCTGCTGGAAGCCAGTGTCACACTAATCATGAAGGGGAGCCACCAAAGAATCAGACAGCCGAAAAAGGATCTCCTCCTTCACTTCCTCAGCAAAGGCCTTTACTGCGGCTGACACCTTCGGAACACGGCCTGGACTAGCATGAGAATCCACTTCCTGGTCTCCTACTCCAGATACAGAAGGTGCTGTGGTATGAGAGGCACTTCCTGCCTGTGATCCAGAGCGAGTGGACCTTGCCGGCTTATTGTACCTGATCCCCATCTTGCAGATATTGGCGGATCCTACGGGCAAGCACTGGATATTGTCAGCGTCCTCAGTGGATTTGATCAAGGCTTTCTCCAGGAGGAATGCAATGACTTGAGGATAGGGAAGATGGTCAGGTTTCTTGTCCTTGGTTTCACACCACCTGTACAGCTCTAAGCTAATAATCTGCCCAGGGTTGTGAAATGCGTGGCTGTCACCCAAGAGGGGGGGTGAATTGGGTGGCAGAATAAAACTTATAAAAATTCTCCCTCTTTAAAACATTACTCCTTGTGCTTGATGAGAGTGAAGATGTATTACCCCAAGCACAAGTGAGTATCTAGTGATGTGGTGCTTGATGTGTAGATTAAAACAAACAGAATAAGCACACACAAATTTATCATGGTTCGGTCACTTCCAGACCTACATCCAGTCCCCAGGCTCCACCTGAGATTTTCAATCCACTAAACTTCTTGTTTGAACCAGGCACAAGAAAGCCTTTACACTTTAGGTTTTACGAGTACGGGTTCACCAAACAACTCACAGGTTTTGCGACGGGCTCACCTGCAAACCTTACAACCACAGGTTTTACAACGGGATCACCTGCAACCTTTCAACCACAAGTTTTGCGGGCTAACTTGCAACCTATGGAGATTTAGAAAAACCTCTAAATGCTCCCCCTCACTTTTGTAAGATAATAATTCTGTTCTTCAAGCACAAGCTTTAGAACAGCCTCTATCAATTAGAGGATTTGATAATATGTTCACTCTATGAACTGATTGTGATAAACACTTAAGTACAAATGATTCTCTCTAAGAATAGATGATGTTACTCACATAAGTACAAATGAATCACTCTCTAAGAATGTTACAAATCCAAGATCAGAGAGTAGAAGATGAGAAGAATGTAGATTACAATATCTCAGACAATGGACTTAGTTCTTCCAACCTCTCTTCTGAATGTAGATGTTCCTTTTATACTCGGCCTCAACATTCAGGCTTGGGCGGCAGATGGAATATGTCCGTTTGAATATAGCCGTTAATCCCATGTTACCGTTGAGAGGTACATCTTCATTAATGCTTAGCAGGGTTGACTTGCTTTATCTCTGAAAAGCAACTCTGACAACTCTGCTCTGACAAAAGCATTCTGACCTCTGAGTATGTGACGTTGGCTCTTGTACTCTTGCTGACGGATGATCATCGTTCATCCGGAAGTGGCAATCTTGCTCTGCAAGTGTTAGTCTCTGAATCCCAGTGCCAAGAGTATTTGCATCCGGAAGCTCATTTGCATCCGGAAGTAAAACTAAGTTCTGTACATACTTGTTAGTCCAACAGAGTAGTATATATAATCAAGTATAGTAAGAGCTATACATGCTGTGGGAAGCTTGTTTGCTATGGGAAGCATTCTTACTTAGACTATGTTCTGACTTAGTGTATTGTCTACTGACGCTAGGGGATGTCTATTCCAATAGTCAGCGTAAGTCACGTTATTTTAGTCCAACTCTTCCTAAGTGACTTAGTGTGTCATTTACTCATGCTATGGGATGTGTAGTATAACAACACATAATCACATGCAGTGGGAGTTCAAATGGTCTAAGGAAGTTCTCTTACATCCGGAAGCACTTTCACATCCGGAAGCACTTCCACTGGACGTTGGGTTATGATCATATTATACTCACTGTTGCTCAGTGTTACCTTAGCCAACAGCCAGCGCTAGTCACTAAGCAATCGGAAGCAAATCCTCATCCGGTTCCATCTTAACTTAGTCTCAAGGGTTTTGTACATCTAACGCTCCTAGACTGAGTTATGACTTAGTGTAGTGCTTGCTGTCGCTGGGGGATGAGACGTTCATCCGCGAGCGCTAGTCCTAGTCCATCCGGAAGTAAATCCACATCCGGTTGTAACCTAACTTGTGGTTCTATTTTAACCTGATTTTGTCTAAGTGTTTACCTTGTTCTTTCATATTTTAGTCTTCATCAAAACTTAAGATTCTAACATAGACCCCTTTTTGATGATGACAAACTAAGTTATACAATTAAGTTCATATGAAAGAATTAAAAGTAATAATCAGATAAGGCACAAGAGACTAAGGACAGATATCATTGATGAGCAAAAGATTACAAGTCAGATATGTATAACAGCAGTTTAAAATTTACAGGTAATCAAAACTATGCAAGTTGAGCTATGCATGGAAAATGTTAAGAAAAATTATCATAGCAAGGAAATTTACAAAGTGCATAATAACAAAACAAAGATGAAATGCTATAAATGCATGAGTGTATGGGGGTTAAGGCTTGCGCTTGTTATTTTTCCCTCTCTGATTCTTTTGATACTCTTCTTCCACTCTGGCCCATGCTTCGTCCATTTCCTGCTGATCAATCTGAGCAAGGATCTCTTGGAGTTCTCTAGCCTCTTTTTCCTTTCTAAACTTTCTAGCTCCAAGGACTCCACAATTGCTCTTCTCAGATCATCGGCCTCACTTAGCCCAGAAGAGGAAGAACCAAGTGATGTCTCGTTGATGGGGATGACACCATGAGGAAGATGAATGTTGGAGATCTTTACATTCCAGACCGGAAAGTCAGGGTCCTGGGCCAAGCTTGCCTTGTCTTTCCCTTTCGCTTTCTCTTTAGCCAAGGCGTTAGCCCTATCAGCATCCAGAACTGTGAATTGCTCGAAGGTGAGTTTGTTGTTTCCATTAAACCTCTCAAGTTCCTCAGGGGTGAGATCTTCCACCTCAAGCTTTACCACTACTTCTGGTGGGATATCATCCATCACTTTCTGAGCTTGTTCTCTGACGGAGGACTGAAACGTTGAAGCTTGATTCTCAGGCTCTTCCTCACTGTCTGCAGGCTCAGAGATGCCTGTCCCCTTTTTGACAGTATGCTTCACTCTTGTTTTGCTGAGTTTAACCACTGGAGAAGCAGGAGTAGAAGTTGGCGCTGAAGGAGGAATAGGAACGGCTCTCACTCTCACAGGTGGCTCAGACCTTGTGTACCCATTTTCAACATAATCTCCTCAAGTACAGTGAGTGCAGGCGCAGAGGGAGAAGGCTCAGAGGGAGGAGGCTCAGAGGATGAAGACTCTGGCTGTGGGATCTCTTTAGGTTGCTCATATAGAACCATTTCCCAGTTTGATATTTGCTCGTCTGAACTCTGCTGTTCCATAAAGCGGATGGCTTCCCCACGGATAAGACGTTCGGCACTACCTAATCTCTGGGAATCCATGGCTCGACGGAGGGCAGTAGCTATATCCTCATCTAGCCATAAAGAGGGTTGAGTTAGGATTTCTCTCCCCCTTTTGGCATCATCAAGAAGGGCGAGGGCCAGGGAAGAAGGATTGGGTGATGTGGAGGGAGGAGGTTCAGGGCCATAGGTTCTGGGTGGTGACGTTGCTGGTGAGGAAGTGGGTGAGGTTACTGGTGAATGAGTGGGGCTAGGGAACCAGGAGGGATCTGTGAATAGGCCTTCGAAGGGGTAGGTAGATGAGTAAGGGGTGAATGGTAAGTGGTCCTCAGATAATCTCTGAAGGCGGGGGTAATCTCTCAGATATATGTGACTGAGGGGGTGAATGGCAGTGTGGAAGCCAAGGTGCTCGACCAGTTGGTTGGGATTGGTTGGGTTGGTGGATTGTGGGTTGGATGAATTAGAGTGGCTAGGAAAGTGGTTAGGTGAAGGTGAGTTTTGGGGGGTTTGGTGAGAGGAGTGGTGAGTGTCAGACTCATTTTGTGGTGAAGGTTGATGTGAGTCATTCTGAGGAGGGGGTTGTTGTGTATTAGGAGGAGGGAGTGACGGTTGGTTAGGTGGAGGAGGTGGAGGTGGGTTAGGAGGAGGAGGAGGTGGTGGTAAGTTACCTTGTGGTTGAGGGATTTGAAGATGATTGAGGATGAGGTCTAACTTGGCGTTGACCCTCGCTAGTTGAGCTTCGACTCGACCTAGTCGGTCCTCGAGCCTCAGGATTCTCTCCCCCTGCTGCTGGAACCCAGTGTCACACTCATTAAGAAGGGGAGATACCAAGGAATCAGTCAGCCTAAAGAGAATCTCCTCCTTGACTTCCCCAGCAAAGGCCCGTACTCCGGCTGTCACCTTAGGAACACGGCTTGGGCCAGGATGAGAGTCGACCTCTTGATCCCCTGCACCAGATACAGAGTGAAGCTAAAGGTTCTCCCTCTTACTGTGGCAGTGAAGGTGACTCTTCGAATCTGATCCTTCCCATCCACCTTCTTATGCTTGGCCTTGGAGGTGAGGGACTGGCAGAACACACGCAGAACGTTGACGTTGTATTCCTGGTTGATCCCCAGCCAGCACATGTACTTCTCCAGATATT
The DNA here is from genome assembly GCA_029929735.1 of Mimosa pudica. Classification (NCBI taxonomy): domain Eukaryota; kingdom Viridiplantae; phylum Streptophyta; class Magnoliopsida; order Fabales; family Fabaceae; genus Mimosa; species Mimosa pudica. The sequence goes on along the minus strand of JAKELP010000039.1, from coordinate 462,145 downwards.
CCCTCAAATGTGGAAACCCTAGATCATCTATTTTGTTCAAGTCAATGAACATCCCAGTGTTGAAGTAGGGTTTTGCAGTCTCCATTTTCCCAGACACTGTCTCCAAAGGCCCATCCTTGTAAACTGTAGGATCATCCTCAACTCTCTGTCGCTTGGATGAGGGCTCTTCGCTAAACTGAACTTTCTTTTTGCCCTTTCTCTTGGACTGTTCATGATGTTGCTCAGAATGCCCAGGCTGTTCTTGCTGTTCTTGAGTTTGCCCAGATTGTTCATGTTGTTTTCCAGATTTCCCAGATTTTGAATGCCCCGATTTCCCAGTTTTGGACTTCTTCGAGGCAGAGGCTCTCTCAATGTTTTGGTTTGATTCGTGTGAACCGGCCATTTTGTGGGTTTAGGGTTTGAATGAAGTGACGGAGATGTAGTGTGTGGAAATGTAGAAGAAGAAGATGAAGAAGATGAAGAGAATGCGATGAAGATGAAGGATGATTTCAGAGAATTTTGGGTGTTTGATTTGTGTGAGAAGTGAAAAATGAATGACAATGGCCTATATATATATATGCGAAGTGACAAACAATGTAATGAATCATGATGACTCTTCATTGAAAATATGCACCTTTTGTGGAAAAACGTAAACATTCAAATTGAAACGTCGCACCTTTGTGACACGTGTCCCTCCACAGTGTCAGAAGAGGCACAATTTTGGTGGGAGAAGGTGAAACGTTTTCTGAGTTGAAGTGACGTGTCTTTTACCCAGACACTGGCGCTCCCGGTTGCTTGAGTCGTCACTCAGTTCCAGCAAGAGAGCATCCGAAAGTGGTTTTGCTTCCGGTTGGGCTTAACTTAAGATTTAACATTGTGAGGGACCTGCAAAACTAAAGATTGGCACTTCGATGCCCAAGTTAGCACAGTTTGCAGGTTTTAACAATTAAGCACAGATGTTTTCTGAAGATTAAACTTCATTTTAACATTCCCAAATTTCCCTTTATAAGGATAAATTGATCAACCCTCAGTGGTTGTTTGGTAGCTATGTCTGTAGTTGAGAAACCTTTCTTGCACATACTTCCGGAAGTGTGTCCGCTTCCGGATGTGAGGGTCTTTAAATTTAACATTGACAGCCCTTATCTTCCATACTAGGGGGCCTTTTCACTAGGGGACCTGCAGGTGCTAGCGGAAGCATATGCGCTTGCGGATGGTCAGTGGAAAAACTTAAGATTTAACATTAGTATACATGCTGAGGACATTCCAAGTCACAAACTTGTTAATCAGCTCAATATAATAATCTCAAGGAAATGTGCTTGCTTGTTGGTTTGGTAAAACAGGAGTATTAATAATGTGAAAACAGACTTTGAAATTTAGTTCACAATTTCTCAGTTTCACTTATCAAGTCATGAACTCTATTCATACTCTCTTGGATAAATATCAATGTGAAAGCATAGGGAGTAACGAACAGATTGCATATTTTCAGAGTTTCATACACAGTTATAGTTCAACAAATATGCCTTAAGGATGTTCATGTTATATTATGAAGACATGTGAAATGTAAGCACAATGAAATCCTAAAACCTTCAATGTCCACACAATAGTTTGGCTTTAAGAATGAATCAAGTTTACAAAAACAGCCAAATTCTCAGCATATGATCACAAGGATAATTTTCAAATCTTAGTTCAAGTTTTTTCAAATATGCTTAATATGATCTCATTATTCTTAGGATATCAACAAGCTTTAACTTAATCCAGATTGTACTAGGCTTGTGATAATGTGCCAGGATATAAGGCTTCCAGTGGGTAGAGATTCTTAAGAGTTCTTTCCAGCCTAGTTATCTACACTCACTTAGACTTCTATCCTATTGGCATTTGCTCTTGGATTTATCAAATTTTGCAGTAATTAATTCAAGGCATTTCCTAAGATTCCTAACGTATGTCCGACAAGGGAGACTATCCATTAAAATGCACAACAGAAGGAGTAATGGAAAGAAATGCTCATATAGGATTGTTCGAGATTTCCTCAAAATTGAATTCAGAGCAGTCATTTCTTCTCATCTTGATAAAGAACATACTCGTTGATGTTCTCTCTTGTACATCCACATCGTTCAAGTTTTCATAATCTATCAACATACTTAACCACAGGCTTGAACTGAGATCATTAGTAGAGAGAGACTTGAGATGTGATTAAAAATTATTGCTCGAGTTCACAGCCAGTAAGTTTATCACTAAGAGTATTCAGGATTAGTTTGTAAACACAAGATTCTAGTTGATGACTAATAAGAGTCAATATTATGATGGACAGTCAAGATATCTTATGATTCATCAGTAGCAAGGCTATCCTTGATTTGAAAGTTTGCATTTCAAAAATCTTTCAAAAGTTAAAATGAATGCATAGACTATTTTCTTTTGTGAATGACTTTTCAAAAGGAAATGATTTGATATGCACAAATATTATAAACCAAAAAAAATGGATTTAAAATGATTTGACCATTTTCAAAAATAAGATTATCACAGGTTAAAAGTCATATCAATATCACACTATTTGAAGATTGTTAAGCCAGTCATGTAGTTAGGTGCTACATGTTCTTCACATCCATTCCATAGAGCAATTTGACGATTATCTTTAGATACATAAATGTCAATTTGCCGATGAAATGAGTAAACATGCATTCATTACCCAATTAATCATGCAGATAAGGGAAAGGGTAGGAATGACATCACCAAAGCTACATTTCCGTCAAGTAGTAGCTTGCTTGATTTTGGCAGGCGGTGTTTGATCTTTTCTATTTCAAGAGCAGAGCACCAGTAGCCCAGCATGAAGAACATCTTATTCAGATTTGACCCATTGCCCAAACCAAGTACGGTCTTGAATATTGTTGTTCCTTTGGATCTTCTTTCCTACAAAATACCAAGTAATTCCCTTTTCCCATTTCTCAGTCTCCAGGCTTGGATCTGACAGGTCAGTTTGTAGGAAGTGTAAAGTTCGCATGCACTTAAATCATTGATTATGCTTATGCCATTTAGAATCAACTATGACTATATGCACATGGTTTTGATCATGACAGCCAGACAGCATGTAGGTTATGAACATTGAATTTCCTTGAACTTTCTTCTCTTAGGAATATAATGTTCATATCTATGATGCTTGATGTAAAATCTCAATAATCCCATCTAACATTTGCATAAGAGATTTTACTTTCGCATGCTTTGACTCTAAGTGATCTCTTGCTTACCCAAGGAGATCTTCTGTACTTATCCTTGGCTCGAAGCACTGTCTTATGAGAGAGAGAATTCATTGGCTTACTCCATGTTGATCGAGAACTCCTCTCTCTCTTGTTCTTCTCAGGATAGTTGAGTGGAACTCTGTGATAGCTCATCCTTGAGATAGAACCTTTGTTCCTAGTGGTAGTGCACTGCTTCTTATGATTGGACCAGGTGGTTGCAGCAGTGACATCACCACGAGTTCTCTTCTTTGGGGCAAGAGGAACTCTTGATCTTTCCTGCACAAGTAAGACACTGGAAGGAAGTTTTGGTACCCATTTGTACTTGGGTCCTACATGGTTAGTGCTGGACCTTACTTGTCCTTTAGAGATCCATACAAATTTATTTCTCACATGTAAATTTTTTCTAAGACTGCATGTGTGAGAAATATGACCTGATCTACCACAGTAATGACAGATAATGGAATGATGTTCAGAATGGGATTTCCTGTCATTATCTTGTTGGTCAATTTTGTTTTCAAAGACTCTCTTTTCTTTTAAACCAACTTTTGAAGTCTCAGAGCCTTTTGAAAACCTTTCTTGTCCCTTCGATAGGGGTTCACAATTGGAACAATGTTCGGAGCATGTTGGAGCTTCCGCTCTCGGTTGGGAACTAGCTATTGATAGTGATAGCTGTTCTTCTATGGATGGAACATTGGAAACCTTGGATGTAGAAGAAGCAATGAATTCCTCTAGTTTCCTGTTCTTTTTCCTTAAGCCTAGAACTTCTTTTGCAAGCTTACAGAATTCAATATGTAACTCATTATATGCGTCTTGCAATTCAGAAGGTTCAAGTTCAGATACCTCATTCTCCTCAGCTTCTGAATCTAGGCAGAGATCAACACTCTCTTCACTGCCGCTGGCTTGCTCAATATCAGCTTCCTGTAGCTCACCACCAGTTGATCCACAAGGGGGACAAAAGGAGCTTTGGACAGGTTTACTGCTAAGGGAATGGTCAGAAGCATACATAGCATCAAGAGTGTTCCAAATATCTCTAGCATTAGAGCAATGTTTAATTTTCTGGAAATCACTGTCAGTTAAGCTTTTATACAAAATCTACATTGCTCTAATGTTCAAGTAAAATAAATTTTTCTCCTCTTCAGTCCAGTTTACTTTTGGTTTGAAATCAGAATCATTTTCAAAGACATCCCACATTTTGAAACTCGAGTATAACACAAAACTTTTCATCCTTGCCTTCCATAAGTAAAAATCAGTATTTTCTAACAAGGGTGGGGTAGTATGATCAAAACCTTCAAAACACATTTTATATCCCAAGTCAGCCTAGGTCTTTGCACTTGAGATCGTTGGATCCTTTAAACAAGTGACCTTGCTCTGATACCAAATGAAATGTGTGGCTGTCACCCAAGAGGGGGGGGGGTGAATTGGGTGGCAGAATAAAACTTATAAAAATTCTCCCTCTTTAAACATTACTCCTTGTGCTTGATGAGAGTGAAGATGTATTACCCCAAGCACAAGTGAGTATCTAGTGATGTGGTGCTTGATGTGTAGATTAAAACAAACAGAATAAGCACACACAAATTTATCCTGGTTCGGTCACTTCCAGACCTACATCCAGTCCCCAGGCTCCACCTGAGATTTTCAATCCACTAAACTTCTTGTTTGAACCAGGCACAAGAAAGCCTTTACACTTTAGGTTTTACGAGTACGGGTTCACCTAACAACCCACAGGTTTTGCGACGGGCTCACCTGCAAACCTTACAACCACAGGTTTTACAACGGGATCACCTGCAACCTTTCAACCACAAGTTTTGCGGGCTAACTTGCAACCTATGGAGATTTAGAAAAACCTCTAAATGCTCCCCCTCAGTTTTGTAAGATAATAATTTTGTTCTTCAAGCACAAACTTTAGAACAGCCTCTATCAATTAGAGGATTTGATAATATGTTCACTCTATGAACTGATTGTGATAAACACTTAAGTACAAATGATTCTCTCTAAGAATAGATGATGTTACTCACTTAAGTACAAATGAATCACTCTCTAAGAATGTTACAAATCTAAGATCAGAGAGTAGAAGATGAGAAGAATGTAGATTACAATATCTCAGACAATAGACTCAGTTCCTCCAACCTCTCTTCTGAATGTAGATGTTCCTTTTATACTCGGCCTCAACATTCAGGCTTGGGCGGCAGATAGAATATGTTCGTTTGAATATAGCCGTTAATCCCATGTTACCGTTGTTAGAATCTTAAGTTTTGATGAAGACTAAAATATGAAAGAACTTAGAAAGCAATAGGTGAACATAGAATCCTAAGTAAGAGAGCAACCGGATGTGGGCTTACTTCCGGATAGACTAGGACTAGCGCTCGCGGATGAATGTCTCATCCCCAGCGGCAGCAAGAAATTCACTTAGGAATTAACTTAGTCCATGAGCACTAGATATACAAAATCCTAAGACTAAGTTAAGATTCAACCGGAAGTGAATTTGCTTCCTGTTAGACTTAGACTGGCGCTGGCTGTTGGAATAGATAACCCTAAGCGTCAGTGAAAATGAGCAACGTCCAGTAGAAGTGCTTCCGATAGCTTAGTGACTAGCGCTGGCTGTTGGATTGAATGAACACTGAGCGAGAGTGAGCAATAGTGAACAAAATCCTTCATCCAGTGGATTTACTTCCGGATGTAGAAGTGCTTCCGGATACAAGGAAGACCACTTAGACTAAGAACACTCCCACTGCATGTGAGTATATGTTTATACTGTTAGACTAACACTCAGTGCAGCACACTCAGTAGAATTGCTTCCGGATGAGAATCTGCTTCCGCAAGCAATCAGAATGTCAGAAGTTGCAGTGTCAGAATGCTTTTGTCAGAGCAGAGGTGTCAGGACTACTTTTCAGAGATAAAACAAGTCAACCCTGCTAAGAATTGATGAAGCATTTATTGGGCAAACGGTAACATGGGTTAAACGGCCATAATCAAACGGCTCTCCCACCTACCAAGAGTCAGAATGTTTGAAGACTATATAAAGGAGCTCAACTTCATTTATGAAGCTAATGAATTATCTTTGAATATTCTTGAGAGAAGTTAGAGCGAGAAACTAAGAACATCTTCAAGCATTCAAAGCTGCCCAGAAAAGTAAAGAGCATTTAACACATCGAGTGATCTTTTTCATCTACATATTCTGTACTCTTTGTTGTTAAGTCTCTTTCTGTTATAAGAGCATTGATTGTACTTAATTGTGTAACACTATCTGTTCTTAAAGAGAACTTAGTTAGAAAAATCCTTTATTTGTAAAGGTAGAACCCTTGCTGGAAGTAAGGGGGAGCTAGTTAGAAAGGTTACAAGTGAGCCTTGTGTAAAACTTGTAGTTGTAAGGTTGCAAGTGATCCCGTCCAAAACTTGCGGTTGTAAGGTTTCAGGTGAACCCGATTTAAAACCTGAGATATAGTGGAACTCGGCTAGGGTGGTTGAGAACTGGACGTAGGTCAGGTAGACCGAACCAGTATAAATCTTGTGTTGGTTTTATTTGAGCATCTATTTTTGTAGCACAATTCACCCCCCCCCTCTTGTGCATCCATTACTTTCAACCGTTGAGAGGTACATCTTCATTAATGCTTAGCAGGGTTGACTTGCTTTATCTCTGAAAAGCAACTCTGACAACTCTGCTCTGACAAAAGCATTCTGATCTCTGAGTATGTGACGTTGACTCTTGTACTCTTGCTGACAGATGATCATCGTTCATCCGGAAGCGGCAATCTTGCTCTGCAAGTGTTAGTCTCTGAATCCCAGTGCCAAGAGTATTTGCATCCGGAAGCTCATTTGCATCCGGAAGTAAAATTAAGTTCTGCACATACTTGTTAGTCCAACAGAGTAGTATATATAATCAAGTATAGTAAGAGCTATACATGCTGTGGGAAGCTTGTTTGCTATGGGAAGCATTCTTACTTAGACTATGTTCTGACTTAGTGTATTGTCTACTGATGCTAGGGGATGTCTATTCCAATAGTCAGCGTAAGTCACGTTATTTTAGTCCAACTCTTCCTAAGTGACTTAGTGTGTCATTTACTCATGCTATGGGATGTGTAGTATAACAACACATAATCACATGCAGTGGGAGTTCAAATGGTCTAAGGAAGTTCTCTTACATCCGGAAGCACTTTCACATCCGAAGCACTTCCACTGGACGTTGGGTTATGATCATATTATACTCACTGTCGCTCAGTGTTACCTTAGCCAACAGCCAGCGCTAGTCACTAAGCAATCGGAAGCAAATCCTCATCCGGTTCCATCTTAACTTAGTCTCAAGGGTTTTGTACATCTAACGCTCCTAGACTGAGTTATGACTTAGTGTAGTGCTTGCTGTCGCTGGGGGATGAGACGTTCATCCGCGAGCGCTAGTCCTAGTCCATCCGGAAGTAAATCCACATCCGGTTGTAACCTAACTTGTGGTTCTATTTTAACCTGATTTTGTCTAAGTGTTTACCTTGTTCTTTCATATTTTAGTCTTCATCAAAACTTAAGATTCTAACAGGTTGATCGGCTGCTTGGTGAGGAACCTGGGGAGCCAAGGGTTGTCGAGCTTGGTGAACTCGTTGAAGTTCCCCCCTTTGTGAGTCATCAACCGGGAGTAGATATATTGAAGTACCCGGTTGGAGTCAGACATGGCAGAGACCTTCTTTCCCTTGGTCTCATATACTTTCTCAAGCTCCGCCGTGCTGAGTTTCTCAGGGTGAAGCCACTCGTTCATACCTTCCTCAGTGACCCCAAGCAAGTAGTTGATATCTCTCCAAGTAAAATTCATTGTCCTCCCCCTGACTGTGGCTTTGAAGTTGACTCTGCGAATGGATTCTTTTCCGTTCACAGTCTTGTACTTTGCTTTGGCTGTGAGCGACTGGCAGAACACCCTCAGCACGTTGATGTTGTACTGATTGTTGATCCCCAGCCAGCACATGTACTTTTAGAGATGTTCCCTCAAATGCCCAAACCCTAGTTCCTCAATTTTCTCCAGGTCGATGAACATTCCATGATTGAAGTAGGGTTTCGCAGTTTCAAATTTGGAGGAAACAGCCTCCAATGGTCCATCTCTGTACACAAGAGGATCATCCTCCTCTACTCGCTGTCTTTTAGAAGCAGGCTCTTCACTAAACTGAACTCTCTTCTTCCCCTTTTTCTTCGAATGTTCTTGTTGATGCCCAGATTGCTCAGAATGTTCATGAACTTGCCCAGATTTTCCAGATTTCGAGTGATGCCCAGATTTCCCAGACTTAGATTTTGATTTCTTGGAGGCAGTGGCTATCTCAGTGTTGGGGTTTGTCTCATGTGATCCTGCCATTTTGTGTTTAGGGTTTTAAGTGAAGTGTATGGAATGAAATAGCAGAAATGTAGATGAAGAAGATGAAGAAAATGAAGAACAGTATGATGAACTTGATGAAGATGCGATGAATGAGTTCAGAGAGTTTTGTGGGTAAGAAATTTGTGCAAGTGAAAAGTAAAAAGTGAAAATTGCTTCCTATTTATATGCAATGTCACAATGGGTAAAATGCTCATAATGACTCTACATTGAAGCATGCGCTGGTTCATGAGAGAACGTAAACATTTTAAATGGAACGGCGCACCTTTTGACACGTGTCTCTTCACATTGTCAGAGGAGGGCACAACTTCCTGTGGAGGAAGATGAAGCGTTTGGTGAAGTGACGTGTCTTTTACCTAGACACTGGCACTCCCGGTTGATTTGAGTCATCACCCAGCGCCAGCAAAAGAGCATCCGGAAGTGGTTTTGCTTCCGGTTGGATTTAACTTAAGATTCAACATTGTGGGGGACCTGCAAAACTAAAGATTGGCACTCCGATGTCTAAGTTAGTATAGTTGCAGGTTTTAATCAATTAAGCACAGGTTTATTCTGAAGATTAAACTTCATTTGGGTTTACCATTCCCAAATTTCCCCTTATAAAGGTGAATTGATCTACCCCCAGAGGCTTGGTGAAGATATCTGCAAGCTGATGCTGAGTGGGAACAAACTGCACCTTGACATCCTTCTTTTGAACATGATCTCTGATGAAGTGATGTCTGACGTCAATGTGCTTTGTTCTTGTGTGCTGAACAGGATTCTTGGCAAGGCTGATGGTGCTTGTGTTATCACAGAAAATGGGAGCCTCTGGAAATTCCAGGCCAAGATCCCTCAGTTGATTTTTCAGCCACAGCACTTGTGCACAACAGCTTGCAGCAGCAATATACTCTGCCTCTGCGGATGAGAGTGACACGCAGGTTTGCTTCTTGCTAGCCCAAGAGACCAGACAACCACCAAGGAAGGCACATTGTCCACTGGTGCTCTTTCTATTAGTTTTATAACCTGCATGGTCAGCATCAGAATAAGCCCACAAGAATTCTTGGTTACCTCTGGGGTACCAGAGACCAAGTTCTTGTGTTCCCTCAAGGTATCTTAAAATACGTTTAACACAAGTTAGATGTGATTCCTTGGGGTTGGCTTGAAATCTAGCACACATGCCTACACTAAATTGAATGTCAGGCCTGCTTGCCGTTAAGTATAGTAGGGAACCTATCATTCCCCTGTACATAGGCAGGCTGACTGAACTTCCCTTTACATCCGCATCGAGTGCGGCAGTGGTGCTCATTGGAGTATCATACTCCTTGCACTTATCCATCCCAAACTTCTTGAGGAGTTCTCTGCAATACTTAGTTTGGGAGATGAAAGTGCCGTCCTTCTTTTGCTTGATTTGCAGGCCTAGGAAGAATGTCAATTCTCCCATCATTGACATCTCAAATTCTCCCTGCATAGTCTTAGAAAACTCTTCACAGAGTTTCTCGTTAGTTGCCCCAAAGATAATATCATCAACATAAATCTGGACAATTAACATGTTTCTATCTTTATGCAAAATAAACAGTGTATTATCTAGTTTGCCTCTTGAGAAACCCTTTCCCAGCAAAAAGCTGCTGAGTCTCTCATACCAAGCTCGAGGTGAAATGCGTGGCTGTCACCCAAGAGGGGGGGGTGAATTGGGTGGCAGAATAAAACTTATAAAAATTCTCCCTCTTTAAAACATTACTCCTTGTGCTTGATGAGAGTGAAGATGTATTACCCCAAGCACAAGTGAGTATCTAGTGATGTGGTGCTTGATGTGTAGATTAAAACAAACAGAATAAGCACACACAAATTTATCATGGTTCGGTCACTTCCAGACCTACATCCAGTCCCCAGGCTCCACCTGAGATTTTCAATCCACTAAACTTCTTGTTTGAACCAGGCACAAGAAAGCCTTTACACTTTAGGTTTTACGAGTACGGGTTCACCAAACAACCCACAGGTTTTGCGACGGGCTCACCTGCAAACCTTACAACCACAGGTTTTACAACGGGATCACCTGCAACCTTTCAACCACAAGTTTTGCGGGCTAACTTGCAACCTATGGAGATTTAGAAAAACCTCTAAATGCTCCCCCTCACTTTTGTAAGATAATAATTCTGTTCTTCAAGCACAAGCTTTAGAACAGCCTCTTTCAATTAGAGGATTTGAAAATATGTTCACTCTATGAACTGATTGTGATAAACACTTAAGTACAAATGATTCTCTCTAAGAATAGATGATGTTACTCACTTAAGTACAAATGAATCACTCTCTAAGAATGTTACAAATCCAAGATCAGAGAGTAGAAGATGAGAAGAATGTAGATTACAATATCTCAGACCATGGACTTAGTTCTTCCAACCTCTCTTCTGAATGTAGATGTTCCTTTTATACTCGGCCTCAACATTCAGGCTTGGGCGGCAGATGGAATATGTCCGTTTGAATATAGCCGTTAATCCCATGTTACCGTTAAGAGGTACATCTTCATTAATGCTTAGCAGGGTTGACTTGCTTTATCTCTGAAAAGCAACTCTGACAACTCTGCTCTGACAAAAGCATTCTGACCTCTGAGTATGTGACGTTGGCTCTTGTACTCTTGCTGACGGATGATCATCGTTCATCCGGAAGTGGCAATCTTGCTCTGCAAGTGTTAGTCTCTGAATCCCAGTGCCAAGAGTATTTGCATCCGGAAGCTCATTTGCATCCGGAAGTAAAACTAAGTTCTGTACATACTTGTTAGTCCAACAGAGTAGTATATATAATCAAGTGTAGTAAGAACTATACATGCTGTGGGAAGCTTGTTTGCTATGGGAAGCAATCTTCCTAAGACTATGTTCTGACTTAGTGTGTCATTTTCTCTTGCTATGGGATGTGTAGTATAACAACACATAATCACATGCAGTGGGAGTTCAATTGGTCTAAGGAAGTTCTCTTACATCCGGAAGCACTTTCACATCCGGAAGCACTTCCACTGGACGTGGACGTTGGGTTATGATCATATTATACTCACTGACGCTCAGTGTTATCCATACCAACAGCCAGCGCTAGCCTTAAGACAATCGGAAGCAAATCCACATCCGGTTGCATCTTAACTTAGTCTTAAGGGTTTTGTACATCTAATGCTCCTAGACTGAGTTATGACTAAGTGAAGTGCTTGCTGTCGCTGGGGGATGAGACATTCATCCGCGAGCGCTAGTCCTAGTCCATCCGGAAGTAAATCCACATCCGGTTGTACTCTTACTTGTGGTTCTATTTTAACCTAATTTTGTCTAAGTGTTTAACTTGTTCTTTCATATTTTAGTCTTCATCAAAACTTAAGATTCTAACATTCTCCCCCTTTTTGAAGATGACAAACTAAGTTATCCAATTAAGTTCATATGAAAGAATTGAAAGTAATTAATCAGATAAGGCACAAAGAACTGAAGACAAATATCATTGATGAACAAAAGATTACAAGTCAGATATGTATAACAGCAGTTAAAATTTACAAGTAATCAAAACTGTGCAAGTTGAGCTATGCATGAAAAATATGAAGAAAAATTATCATAGTAAGCAAATTTACAAAGTGCGTAATAACTACACAAAGATGCAATGCTATGCTATGATAAATGCATGAGTGTATGGGGGTTAATGCTTGCGCTTGTTATTTTTCTCTCTCTGATTCTTTTGATACTCTTCTTCCACTCTAGCCCATGCTTCGTCCATTTCCTGCTGATCAATCTGAGCAAGGATCTCTTGGAGTTCTCTAGCCTCTTTTTCCTTTCTAATCCTTTCTAGCTCCAAAGACTCCACAATTGCTCTTCTCAGATCATCGGCCTCACTTAGCCCAGAAGAGGAAGAACCAAGTGATGTCTCGTTGATGGGGATGACACCATGAGGAAGATGAATGTTGGAGATCTTTACATTCCAGACGGGAAAGTCAGGGTCCTGGGCCAAGCTTGCCTTGCCTTTCCCTTTCGCTTTCTCTTTAGCCAAAGCGTTAGCCCTATCAGCATCCAGAACTGTGAATTGCTCGAAGGTGAGTTTGTTGCTTCCATTAAACCTCTCAAGTTCCTCAGGGGTGAGATCTTCCACCTCAAGCTTTACCACTACTTCTGGTGGGATATCATCCATCACTTTCTGAGCTTGTTCTCTGATGGAGGACTGAAACGCTGAAGCTTGATTCTCAGGCTCTTCCTCACTGTCTGCAGGCTCAGAAATGCCTGTCCCCTTTTTGACAGCACGTTTCACTCTTGTTTTGTTGGATTTAACCACTGGAGAAGCAGGAGTAGGAGTTGGCGCTGAAGGAGGAATAGGAATGGCTCTCACTCTCACAGGTGGCTCAGACCTTGTGTACCCATATTTCAACATAATCTCCTCAAGTACAGTGAGTGCAGGTGCAGAGGGAGAAGGCTCAGAAGAAGGAACCTCAGGCTCAGGTTCAGGCTCAAACTGTGGGAGTTCACCAGGTTGCTCAACCAACACATTGCCCATTTCGACCTTTGCTCGTCCAGGCGCTGCTGTTGCATATATCCCACTGCTTCCTTCCTGAGTAGATACTCAGCATTACCTATCTGCCTCAGATCATTTGCACGCCGTAGAGCAGCAGTTATGTCCTCTTCCAGCCACAAGGAAGGTTGAGACCTTATGTGCTCCAAATCATATGCCCGATGGAGGGCAGCAGCTGGTAGAGTTTCTCTCCCCCTTTTGGCATCATCAAAAGGAACGAGGGCCAGGGAGGGAGGATTGGGTGAAGAGGAAGGTAGAGGATCTGGGCCAAATGGTCTGGGAGGCGAGGAATCGGGCGAGGATGTGGGTGAGGTATGTTCTGGTGAATTAGGAGGGTTGGGGAAGAGAGCTGTGTTTCTTTTGAAGAAGGAGGGGTTGGTGAATAGCCCGTCGATGGGGTAGGTAGAGTAGTAGACAGGGTGTTGTTTAACTTTCCATGGAATAGGGGGTTGGGCTCTGAGGTAGTAGGTGTGAAGTGGGTGATCAGGAGAGTGAAATCCTAGAGATTGGGCTATGGTGAGGTTAGTGTTGGGAGGAGGATTGGAGGCCCCTATGGGGTTTGGTGGTGGTGAATGATTTGGGGAGTTATGTGGAGATGGACAGTTATTGGGATTAAGGGGTGATTGGCGAGGGGAGTGTTGGGGTGAGTTTTGAGTGGAGTTTCGAGGTGATGGTTGATGGTCATTGCTGGGTGATGTTTGGGGTTGTTGGTTATTCTGAGGAGAAGGTTGCTGTAACAAAGTGTTACTAATTCCCTAATTAACCTGTGGCATCTCTTTTAGTTCAATAATATCTTTACTAACTATGATAGAAAAAGGAATTGCAATAATATCAATATCTCTATCATAGTTAGAAAAAGAATATCCTAATGATTGAAATATTATCCATGATAGAAAAGAATAAACTAATACAGCACAGCTGCTATCATGGATAATTTATTGCTAACCATGTTAGAAAGAATTTGCCTAACATGGTTAATAAACAAAACTAGTTGATATTTAACAATAAATAGATATATACATGCGGAAGCAGATGCAGGCCTATACAAATTGGCAATATACAATTCAAATTAGTCTACATAGCTTCTAATACCTAATTCCCTTTCCTGTTGTCTGCGTCTGTGCATGAATACCTGCAAAAATGTCAGTAATCGTGGGATGAGACAATTTGTCCCAGTAATCACCGCTTAACTCACTATAACAGTGAGATGTGCGGTAGCGAGGGCGTCTAAAGGGTACCACATTTAAAACCAATAATATATATATATACGTCAAGTCTTTCATTCATCATTCAAGTCCCTCCGTCTAAATCAACTCAAATTCACCATCTCTACTTCCCACATATCACTCAAATCCCTCAGTCAATTCCAAGTCAACTCAACAGACAAAAATAAACGTGATTGACACTGTGCCCAGTCTCAAATCTGAAAGCATGAAAAAGGGAGCACTTTAAATAGTGAAAATGTCCCTGAAAAAGGGAGCACTATAAATAGTGAAAACATCCCTGGTTCCTTTACAATCCGAGGAACCTGTACAATTAACCTATCGATTTGCGCAAATCGATAGGTTACATCGGCCGACGGTACTAATATTCAGTGTCATGCAATACTCACAACCCCTATTCTATATTCCATCAACATAGCTCTCAACAATCTCAACTCAACATGTAACTCTCTTTTCTATCCTCATCACCTCTTAAACCACTACTCAACACTATCCCTATATACATTTCACGCCATTCCAGATCAATGACCACCACCAGGCAGGATAATAGATATACAGAGTTTCAAATTTCTTTATGTGAAAATAATCGTGTTTGAAAGGCACCCGATAGCCTATTTTGTATAAAAATACCCTTTTAAAGATAATATATATATATATATATATATATATAGAGGGTGAGAAGGGATTTTACAAAATTCCTAACTAACGTCACCCTCAATGTTATAGCAAGGTTAAGTGTGATTACCTGTCGCCCTTTAGCATTCCACTTCCTTTCCTTACTGTTCCTTGTAAATTTCTTCAAATACTTTAGTTCCTCCTATGATAATAGGATACAAATGATAAATTAATATCATTTCCACTTTATAATACTTTAACGTCTCTCTCGTATTCATATGTTACTACCCATATTCCCATTCTCAATTCAAGTTCTTTAATCATTTTAGACTATTGAGTTTGCTACATACACATTCACAAGTTATTGACAGCTTCATACCACTTGAAAATCCACCAACAATAATCCAAAACTTAACAACAGTAATGTCACATTATCATTATATGCCAATTCACAGAACATGGTTAATAATGAAGAATTCAAGGGTTTCCTACCAATTACATTTCATTCCCAATTCCAGCCACAATTAAATCACAAGCTAATAACAAGACAACATGATCAATTATAAAAATCAAGAATCACCAATGTCGACAGTTAACCAAGTGAGACTTTCCACTACATTGAATAAAAGTCAACTTCAAAAACATCAATCATCTTCCTATTCTTTAATCACAAAGAACTAGTTTAACATTTAAGGACTATAAAGAACTACTACCATAGAAATCTGTTTATCTTAGTAAAGTTGGGCATTCCCAAACTCGTTATAAATGTGCACATTCGATTAAACATTCACAATTCCAACATCAACAATAATTCATATTCATATAATTCAAGGTCGACATAGGATGAGGTAGATAACTAAGCTTACAATTGTAGTACTCATATCCTTAAACACCAACTTGGCAAAACAAAGGGCAAAGATTCCACATTTAGATTCTAGTAACCCAAAAATGAAAACCTATATCAAACAAGAAAACAACATCCACAACACTGCACAAATGCAATTACAACAGCACCATATTCAATTAAATCATAATCTCTAATAAAATCATGTAAACCAAGATTTCACATTTTATCTCACATAAAACTTATTATTTTCCTTTCCGTTGTACACTTACCATTTTACCAAACACATTTAACAATCAGCTTTGTCTTGTTCTTATTAAAAATTCCTCTCAAACACCACCATATGTTATCATGCAGCCATTATATATATACTTAATCATGTCAAATCGAACAAAACACCCAAAATAAGAGCGCACAATCTCAGCCAGAATATTCATGACCCAAACAAGCATTCATTAAACATAAGCTAATCCACCGAAAACTAAATACACACGCAGCCACAAATCCCCTCACAAAGCCGTTCAAGCATACAACTTAACTATTTTAGTTTATTGACTTATTGAAACAAAGAAACAAACTTGCACACCCAATTTGATTTCAATACATGAACCTAACAGCCCAACACTCTAAGACATTTGAACAAGTAGCATGTCATCAACAATGTCCAAAACCGAACTAGCAAATTATCTTTCAATCAACTCAGCCCATGAAAATAATTTAAATGACATCAATGAAGTGAATAAGCATGCTGAAATCTCTTTAATAACCAAGTGAACAAAAGATCAAACTTCAATTTAATGAATTATGTTCATTTAAATTAAGTAGCCACCAGAAATAGTTTCAAACATCAGATATTCAACATACAACAATCACAATAGTTTGCGCCGAATCCAAACATCCAAATAGCAGCCCAAATGTTCAAAGTCAACCAAATCAAAGTTGTGAAACAACTAATACCCAAGCCAAATCAAACAATCAGTGAAATAAGCAAAGTCAAACAAGTTTTGTTGTTGTTTACCTAGAAATTCAGAGCCCAACATCACTACAAACCCGCAGCCCTTAATCCCAACAATTAGGGTTTTATGCAAAGTTATCAAACCTTCAATCAATCCTTAAATCCTTTCTAAACTTCAAAACCAACGCCTAAACATGCTTTTTGGTGGATTATCAAACCCAAAATAGAAACTCATTTTCGGATTTCTCTCAAGCTCACCGAAAATGCATGAAGAAAGGTATGAATATGAGGAAATAAAGTTACCTCAGAATGGTTTTGGTGTTGTATGAGTTGTGGGAGGCCGCCGCCGCCGTGAAGCTCACCGGAAATCGGCCATCTAGGGCTGGCCGACCCAAAACAGTAAAAACGAAAGGAAGAATAAGGGAGATGAAGTTGAAACCAAGAAAGTAGCTTGAAGAACAACAAAACATGAGTCTCACCGTTCACTGCCATCATCCGCCGTCGTTCGCGTCCCACACTCGCCGGAAAACGAAGCCGCAGGGGAGAGTGAACGCGAAGGAGTGAGATAGAAGATGGATTTTTGTTGAGGAGGATGAAGGAAAGAAGGGAGAGATGATGGATTTGTGAGAGGGCGGTGCCGCCGCGCCTTTGGCCGCCGGAATCGCGAGGGGCGGATGAGAGGGAGAGAGGAGAGTAACCGAAGGTGGAGGGGGTCGGAGGAAACCACGACGGTCCAGCCAGCTTTGGCCGCCGCCGCCGTCGATCGGCCAGAGAGGGAGAGAAATCGAAGGTGGGAGGGTCTGGTGAGAGGGAAGGAGAGCGGAGGGAGCGACAGAGAGAGAGGGAAGTCGGTGAGGGAAGTGAGGAAGAAGAAGAAAATGGAAAATGAAGGGGAGGGAGTGTTTGGTTTAGTGTTTATAGGGTGGGTTATTGATAATTTGCAGCCCAAACTTGCCATAGTGTACTCTTTTAATTCTAAAACCATTTAAACCAGCCTCCAATCTCCTTAACCTTCAACATATTTTGAGTTTTACCATTCCCTCATATTTCAAACTCTTCAATTTCTTAATTAATTATATGCACATTTATTATTCAAAATTTTCCAAATATCCTAAAAATCACCAAAAATTCCTAAAAAATTCCAAAATTTCCCAAAACACTTTCTAATCCTGAATTAAATTTTTCAGGATGTTACAGTTGTTGTGGTTGTAGAGTGTTAGGAGGAGGGAGTAATGGTTGATTAGGTGGAGGAGGTGGAGGTGGGTTAGGAGGAGGAGGAGGTGGTAAGGTACCTTGTGGTTGAGGGATTTGAAGATGATTGAGGATGAGGTCTAACTTGGCGTCGACCCTCGCTAGTTGATTCTCGACTCGACCTACTCGATCCTCGAGCCTCTGGATTCTCTCCCCCTGCTGCTGGAAGCCAGTGTCATACTCATTACGGAGGGGAGCCACCAGAGAATCAGTCAGTCTAAAGAGAATCTCCTCCTTGACTTCCTCAGCAAAGGCCCGGACTGTGGCTGTCACCTTAGGACCACGGCTAGGGCCAGGATGAGAGTCAACCTCTTGATCCCCTGCACCAGATACAGAGGGGACTGATGTATGAGAGGCTCTGCCTGCCTGAGAGCCCGAGCGAGTGGCTTTGGACTTCTTGATATACTTTATCCCCATCTTGCCAATGTTAACTGCGCTGACAGGTACGCACTTAACATTTTCTTCCTCCTCAGTAGATGTGGACTTGATCAAATATTTCTCCAGGAGGAAGGCGATGACAGTGGGGTAGGGGAGACTTCCAGACTTGTTATTGTCGATCCACCTGAGCAACTCATGACTGATCAATTGCCCAGGGTTGATTGGTTGCTGGGAGAGGAGTCTTGGGAACCAAGGGTTGTCCAAGAGAGTGAACTCGTTGAAGTTACCCCCTTTATGTGTCATCAAGCGGGAGTAGACATAGTATAGGAGCCTGTTGGTGTCAGACATCCCAGACACCTTCTTCCCTTTGGTGTCATATACCTTTTCAAGCTCCTCCTTGCTGAGTTTGTCAGGGAATAGCCATTCATTCATTTCTTCCTCAGTGACCCCCATCAGCCTGTTGATGTCTCTCCAAGTAAAAGTAAAGGTTCTCCCTCTTACTGTGGCAGTGAAGGTGACTCTGCGGACCTCATCCTTCCCTTTTACCTTCTTATGCTTGACCTTGGCAGTGAGAGACTCGCAGAACACCCGCAGGATGTTAACATTGTATTCCTGGTTGATCCCCAGCCAGGACATGTATTTCTCCAGAAATGGCCTCAAGTGTGGAAACCCTAGTTCATCTATCTTGTCCAGATCTATGAACATCCCGGTGTTGAAGTAGGGTTTGACAGTCTCAAATTTGGAGGAAACAGCCTCCAATGGCCCATCTCTATACACAAGAGGATCATCCTCCTCTACTCTTTGTCTTTTGGAAGAGGGCTCTTCGCTAAACTGAACCTTCTTCTTCCCCCTTCTCTTTGATTGTTCTTCATGTTCTTGTGATTTTCCAGATTTTCCAGAATGTGAATGCCCAGATTTGCCCGTTTTGGACTTCGATTTCTTGGAAGAGGTGGCTATCTTTGTGTTGGGGTTAGATTCATGTGAGCCGGCCATTTTGTGTGGATTTAAGGTTTAAATGCGAAGAAATTTAGATGAAGAAGATGAAGAGAAGTATGATGAACTCAATGAATAAGTTCAAAGAGTTTGTGGGTAAGAAATTTGAAAAAGTAAAAGTGAAAATGGCTTCCTATTTATATGCAAAGTTACAACGGGTAAAAATGCTCATAATGACTCTTCATGAAAGCATGCGTTTGTTCATTGGGTAACGTAAACATTTAATTGGAACGGCGCACCTTTTGACATGTTGATTTGACCTAAATGTCGCCCTAAAGGTCAATCAATAATTTTCTAAACTCAATTCCACTAAGTTAGTAGTGGTGAGTATTAGGTCTTCTCACAATTCAAGTTTAATCTTGCTAATTCAAAGTCTATAATGTCACGCAAATTAACTATGGTTTGAGAATGATTTTGACTATCAACTACAAATTAAACCTAACAAAAAGAACAACTAAACCGAATTAAAATGAAGAAATGTCAAGAAGAAACAACCTCCCTCTCCAAAGTACTTTGTGCTTTGATGAATTAGACCTCATACACTTGTTACACTTAATATAACCTAACTAAATTCTTGAGACCTCTTTAATCAAAGAAATCTACAAGCATTTAATTAGATTAATCAAGCTTAATGCTCTTTCAAGTTGAGCTCATACCTTAAGCAACATTAAATTCTAGATCAAGAATTTAAGAAAATCAATCATTCCATAAACACAAGAGGAGTTAATCACACACACATGTATCTATGAAACTACACACATATAGCTTTAGGTTTTCATGAGCTTAACACAAAAGAGAGCTTGTGAGCCAAAAATCAAGTAGAACATCTAAGAGAAGAATGTTCTAACCTAATGAAACCTAGATCTAGAGAGACATTAGGTGAAAATATAAATCTAGCTCACAAACCTAAAAGTTACATGTACAAGTCATGAAGCCAAATTTGTGTACTTGAAGCACTTTTCCTTGGAGAGGAGAGTAGAAGAACACTAGCCAAGCATGAAGAGATGGAGTGGAAGGTGAAAACGTGAGGAATCCATGGAGAATGGAGGTTTGGCCGTGAGTTTGGTGGAGAAAATGGTGAAGGAGATGAGAGAAAAGTGAGAGAAAATGAGATGAAGAGAGAGAAAGATATGTCACAAATGAAGTTGGTTGTTGGTTTTATGAAGTGAGGTTTGAGTTAATGAAATTGATTAGGAGATGGTGAGTTGTCAAGTGGGATTAGTGAGTTGGCAAAGATATTTTTGATAGGTAATGGAGGGTGTTTGGCCGAAATGATGTTTATGAAAGGAAAGGAAGGGTAGTTTAGGTATTAGGTGAAAAGGTGGGTGAATGTGGTCCAAAAGTTGTCTCCATGCATTTCTAAAAATTCCTCCTTTTTCTCCTCTCCATTGTGCTACCCTTTTTGCCCTTAATGAAGCCTCCAACTTTGAATTTGAATTATTGGCTCCATATTACCCCTTTTGGAAATGTGCAAATCCCTTGTTTTTGACAAAAGGGGTAATTTTTGTCCTATGCCTTTGCCTTTTGACTCCAAGTCAATTCCTTGCACTCCAAGCAACTCCAAAGGGTTGTGGGGCCCACGTGGGACCCCCCTACAAAAAAAAAGCACCACATAGTCAAAAATGAAAAAAATACCCTTAGTTACTTAAAATGCAAGTAATTAAGCTAGGATTTTCCATATAATCACCTATAAGCATGTGCACATAAAATCACCAATAATGATCAAATATAACAATTAAACCTCACTAATTAAGCTCAAATGCACATGCTTAAACATATAAATTTCGGTCCAATCACATGTGTCGCTTCATAGTGTCAGAAGAGGCACAATTTTGGTGGGAGGAGGTGAAACGTTTTCTGAGTTGAAGTGACGTGTCTTTTACCCAGACACTGGCGCTCCCGGTTGCTTTGAGTCGTCACTCAGCGCCAGCAAAAGAGCATCCGGAAGTGGTTTTGCTTCCGGTTGGGCTTAACTTAAGATTTAACATTGTGAGGGACCTGCAAAACTAAAGATTGACACTTCGATGCCCAAGTTAGCACAGTTTGCAGGTTTTAACAATTAAGCACAGATGTTTTCTGAAGATTAAACTTCATTTTAACATTCCCAAATTTCCCTTTATAAGGATAAATTGATCAACCCTCAGTGGTTGTTTGGTAGCTATGTCTGTAGTTGAGAAAACTTTCTTGCACACATACTTCCGGAAGTGTGTCCGCTTCCGGATGTGAGGGTCTTTAAATTTAACATTGACAGCCCTTATCTTCCATACTAGGGGGCCTTTTCACTAGGGGACCTGCAGGTGCTAGCGGAAGCATATGCGCTTGCGGATGGTCAGTGGAAAAACTTAAGATTTAACATTAGTATACATGCTGAGGACATTCCAAGTCACAAACTTATGTTAATCAGCTCAATATAATAATCTCAAGGAAACGTGCTTGCTTGTTGGTTTGGTAAAACAGGAGTATGAATAATTTGAAAACAGACTTTGAAATTTAGTTCACAATTTCTCAGTTTCACTTATCAAGTCATGAACTCTATTCATACTCTCTTGGATAAATATCAATGTGATAGCACATGGGAGTAACGAACAGATTGCATATTTTCAGAGTTTCATACACAGTTATAGTTCAACAAATATGCCTTAAGGATGTTCATGTTATATTATGAAGACATGTGAAATGTAAGCACAATGAAATCCTAAAACCTTCAATGTCCACACAATAGTTTGGCTTTAAGAATGAATCAAGTTTACAAAAACAGCCAAATTCTCAGCATATGATCACAAGGATAATTTTCAAATCTTAGCTCAAGTTCTTTCAAATATGCTTAATATGATCTCATTATTCTTAGGATATCAACAAGCTTTAACTTAATCCAGATTGTACTAGGCTTGTGATAATGTGCCAGGATATAAGGCTTCCAGTGGGTAGAGATTCTTAAGAGTTCTTTCCAGCCTAGTTATCTACACTCACTTAGACTTCTATCCTATTGGCATTTGCTCTTGGATTTATCAAATTTTGCAGTAATTAATTCAAGGCATTTCCTAAGATTCCTAACGTATGTCCGACAAGGGAGACTATCCATTAAAATGCACAACAGAAGGAGTAATGGAAAGAAATGCTCATATAGGATTGTTCGAGATTTCCTCAAGATTGAATTCAGAGCAGTCATTTCTTCTCATCTTGATAAAGAACATACTCGTTGATGTTCTCTCTTGTACATCCACATCGTTAGTAGAGAGAGACTTGAGATGTGATTAAAAATTATTGCTCGAGTTCACAGCCAGTAAGTTTATCACTAAGAGTATTCAGGATTAGTTTGTAAACACAAGATTCTAGTTGATGACTAATAAGAGTCAATATTATGATGGACAGTCAAGATATCTTATGATTCATCAGTAGCAAGGCTATCCTTGATTTGAAAGTTTGCATTTCAAAAATCTTTCAAAAGTTAAAATGAATGCATAGACTATTTTCTTTTGTGAATGACTTTTCAAAAGGAAATGATTTGATATGCACAAATATTATAAACCAAAAAAAATGGATTTAAAATGATTTGACCATTTTCAAAAATAAGATTATCACAGGTTAAAAGTCATATCAATATCACACTATTTGAAGATTGTTAAGCCAGTCATGTAGTTAAGTGCTACATGTTCTTCACATCCATTCCATAGAGCAATTTGACGATTATCTTTAGATACATAAATGTCAATTGCCGATGAAATGAGTAAACATGCATTCATTACCCAATTAATCATGCAGATAAGGGAAAGGGTAGGAATGACATCACCAAAGCTACATTTCCGTCAAGTAGTAGCTTGCTTGATTTTGGCAGGCGGTGTTTGTTCTTTTCTATTTCAAGAGCAGTAGCACCAGTAGCCCAGCATGAAGAACATCTTATTCAGATTTGACCCATTGCCCAAACCAGGTACGGTCTTGAATATTGTTGTTCCTTTGGATCTTCTTTCCTACAAAATACCAAGTAATTCCCTTTTCCCATTTCTCAGTCTCCAGGCTTAGATCTGACAGGTCAGTTTGTAGGAAGTGTAAAGTTCGCATGCACTTAAATCATTGATTATGCTTATGCCATTTAGAATCAACTATGACTATATGCACATGGTTTTGATCATGACAGCCAGACAGCATGTAGGTTATGAACATTGAATTTCCTTGAACTTTCTTCTCTTAGGAATATAATGTTCATATCTATGATGCTTGATGTAAAATCTCAATAATCCCATCTAACATTTGCATAAGAGATTTTACTTTCGCATGCTTTGACTCTAAGTGATCCCTTGCTTACCCAAGGAGATCTTCTGTACTTATCCTTGGCTCGAAGCACTGTCTTATGAGAGAGAGAATTCATTGGCTTACTCCATGTTGATCGAGAACTCCTCTCTCTCTTGTTCTTCTCAGGATAGTTGAGTGGAACTCTGTGATAGCTCATCCTTGAGACAGAACCTTTGTTCCTAGTGGTAGTGCACTGCTTCTTATGATTGGACCAGGTGGTTGCAGCAGTGACATCACCACGAGTTCTCTTCTTTGGGGCAAGAGGAACTCTTGATCTTTCCTGCACAAGTAAGACACTGGAAGGAAGTTTTGGTACCCATTTGTACTTAGGTCCTACATGGTTAGTGCTGGACCTTACTTGTCCTTTAGAGATCCATACAAATTTATTACTCACATGTAAATTTTTTCTAAGACTGCATGTGTGAGAAATATGACCTGATCTACCACAGTAATGACAGATAATGGAATGATGTTCAGAATGGGATTTCCTGTCATTATCTTGTTGGTCAATTTTGTTTTCAAAGACTCTCTTTCTTTTAAACCAACTTTTGAAGTCTCAGAGCCTTTTGAAGGGTTCACAATTGGAACAATGTTCGGAGCATGTTGGAGCTTCCGCTCTCGGTTGGGAACTAGCTATTGATAATGATAGCTTTTCTTCTATGGATGGAACATTGGAAACCTTGGATGTAGAAGAAGCAATGAATTCCTCTAGTTTCCTGTTCTTTTTCCTTAAGCCTAGAACTTCTTTTGCAAGCTTACAGAATTCAATATGTAACTCATTATATGCGTCTTGCAATTCAGAAGGTTCAAGTTCAGATACCTCATTCTCCTCAGCTTCTGAATCTAGGCAGAGATCAACACTCTCTTCACTGCCGCTGGCTTGCTCAATATCAGCTTCCTGTAGCTCACCACCAGTTGATCCACAAGGGGGACAAAAGGAGCTTTGGACAGGTTTACTGCTAAGGGAATGGTCAGAAGCATACATAGCATCAAGAGTGTTCCAAATATCTCTAGCATTAGAGCAATGTTTAATTTTCTGGAAATCACTGTCAGTTAAGCTTTTATACAAAATCTACATTGCTCTAATGTTCAAGTAAAATAAATTTTTCTCCTCTTCAGTCCAGTTTACTTTTGGTTTGAAATCAGAATCATTTTCAAAGACATCCCACATTTTGAAACTCGAGTATAACACAAAACTTTTCATCCTTGCCTTCCATAAGTAAAAATCAGTATTTTCTAACAAGGGTGGGGTAGTATGATCAAAACCTTCAAAACACATTTTATATCCCAAGTCAGCCTA
Source organism: Mimosa pudica (assembly GCA_029929735.1). Taxonomy (NCBI): domain Eukaryota; kingdom Viridiplantae; phylum Streptophyta; class Magnoliopsida; order Fabales; family Fabaceae; genus Mimosa; species Mimosa pudica. The sequence goes on along the minus strand of JAKELP010000039.1, from coordinate 437,243 downwards.
GGTCTTTGCACTTGAGATCGTTGGATCCTTTAAACAAGTGACCTTGCTCTGATACCAAATGAAATGTGTGGCTGTCACCCAAGAGGGGGGGGGTGAATTGGGTGGCAGAATAAAACTTATAAAAATTCTCCCTCTTTAAACATTACTCCTTGTGCTTGATGAGAGTGAAGATGTATTACCCCAAGCACAAGTGAGTATCTAGTGATGTGGTGCTTGATGTGTAGATTAAAACAAACAGAATAAGCACACACAAATTTATCATGGTTCGGTCACTTCCAGACCTACATCCAGTCCCCAGGCTCCACCTGAGATTTTCAATCCACTAAACTTCTTGTTTGAACAAGGCACAAGAAAGCCTTTACACTTTAGGTTTTACGAGTACGGGTTCACCTAACAACCCACAGGTTTTGCGACGGGCTCACCTGCAAACCTTACAACCACAGGTTTTACAACGGGATCACCTGCAACCTTTCAACCACAAGTTTTGCGGGCTAACTTGCAACCTATGGAGATTTAGAAAAACCTCTAAATGCTCCCCCTCACTTTTGTAAGATAATAATTTTGTTCTTCAAGCACAAGCTTTAGAACAGCCTCTATCAATTAGAGGATTTGATAATATGTTCACTCTATGAACTGATTGTGATAAACACTTAAGTACAAATGATTCTCTCTAAGAATGGATGATGTTACTCACTTAAGTACAAATGAATCACTCTCTAAGAATGTTACAAATCCAAGATCAGAGAGTAGAAGATGAGAAGAATGTAGATTACAATATCTCAGACAATGGACTTAGTTCTTCCAACCTCTCTTCTGAATGTAGATGTTCCTTTTATACTCGGCCTCAACATTCAGGCTTGGGCGGCAGATGGAATATGTCCGTTTGAATATAGCCGTTAATCCCATGTTACCGTTGAGAGGTACATCTTCATTAATGCTTAGCAGGGTTGACTTGCTTTATCTCTGAAAAGCAACTCTGACAACTCTGCTCTGACAAAAGCATTCTGACCTCTGAGTATGTGACGTTGGCTTTGTACTCTTGCTGACGGATGATCATCGTTCATCCGGAAGTGGCAATCTTGCTCTGCAAGTGTTAGTCTCTGAATCCCAGTGCCAAGAGTATTTGCATCCGGAAGCTCATTTGCATCCGGAAGTAAAACTAAGTTCTGTACATACTTGTTAGTCCAACAGAGTAGTATATATAATCAAGTGTAGTAAGAACTATACATGCTGTGGGAAGCTTGTTTGCTATGGGAAGCAATCTTCCTAAGACTATGTTCTGACTTAGTGTGTCATTTACTCTTGCTATGGGATGTGTAGTATAACAACACATAATCACATGCAATGGGAGTTCAAATGGTCTAAGGAAGTTCTCTTACATCCGGAAGCACTTTCACATCCGGAAGCACTTCCACTGGACGTTGGGTTATGATCATATTATACTCACTGACGCTCAGTGTTATCCATACCAACAGCCAGCGCTAGCCTTAAGACAATCGGAAGCAAATCCACATCCGGTTGCATCTTAACTTAGTCTCAAGGGTTTTGTACATCTAATGCTCCTAGACTGAGTTATGACTAAGTGAAGTGCTTGCTGTCGCTGGGGGATGAGACATTCATCCGCAAGCGCTAGTCCTAGTCCATCCGGAAGTAAATCCACATCCGGTTGTACTCTTACTTGTGGTTCTATTTTAACCTAATTTTGTCTAAGTGTTTAACTTGTTCTTTCATATTTTAGTCTTCATCAAAACTTAAGATTCTAACACGAGGAGCTTGTTTTAGGCCATACAAAGCTTTCTTTAGCCTATACACATGTTTAGGATGCTTGTGATTCTCAAAGCCAGGAGGTTGTTCAACATAAACCTCTTCCTTAATATAGCCATTAAGAAAAGCACTCTTTACATCCATCTGATATAACTTAAGTCCTTTCATGGATGCAAAGGCTAGAAGAATCCTTATTGCCTCAAGTCTTGCAACTGGAGCAAAAGTTTCTTCATAGTCTATGCCTTCTTCTTGGTTATACCCTTTGGCTACCAATCTGGCTTTGTTCCTTGTTATTTGACCAGTCTCATCCAGTTTGTTCTTGAAGACCCATTTGGTCCCAACTATGGATTGATGAGACGTCCTTGGGACTAGTTCCCAAACTTGGCTTCTTTCAAACTGGTTTAGCTCTTCCTGCATGACAATAATCCAGTCACATTCCTCAAGAGCTTGTTCAACTGAGGTTGGTTCAATTTGTGACAAGAAAGCTCCAAACTCAACCTCATTTTGAACTTGTCTTCTGGTTCTGACACCAGAAGAAACATCACCAAGCACTTGATCAAGAGGATGATCCCTGTGATGTCTCCTAGCTGTTGGCAACAGTACCTCATCAGGCACCGTCTGCACTCTAAGTTCATCACTGGGTTCATCTTCTACCTTGGGATTGCTTGCTGGTGTTTCTTTTGGTGGTGAAGATGATGATGGTTTTGGAAAGTTTAATATTCCATCATCTTCTGTCGATTGTTCCCATGTAGGATTTTCATCAAATACAACATGCATGGATTCCTCTACAGTTTTAGTCCTCATGTTGTATACTCTATAAGCCTTACTCCTAAGGGAATACCCTATGAATACACCTATATCAGCTTTTGGATCAAACTTACCCAGATTTACCTTTCCATTGTTATGCACATAGCACTTTGATCCAAAGATTCTGAGGTGGCTGATGTTGGGCTTTCTGCCTATGTACAGCTCATAGGGAGTCTTGTCCAGGCCCTTGCGAACATAGGCTCTGTTAGAGATGTAGCAAGCAGTGCTCATCGCGTCCGCCCAGAACACTTGAGAAACCTCTTTCTCATTGAGCATGCTCCTGGCCATCTCAGTCAGAACCCTGTTCTTTCTCTCCACTACACCATTTTGCTGAGGAGTTCTGGGAGCTGAGAAATTGTGGTCGATGCCATTCTCTTCACACAGCTCCGAGAAGTTGTAATTCTCAAACTCTCCTCCATGATCAGTCCATATGGTTGTTATCTTGAGATCTTTCTCGTTCTGCACTTTCTTAGCCAGGACAACAAAAGCATCAAAAGCATCTTGCTTGGAGGCAAGAAACATTGTCCAAGTGAACCTAGAATAGTCATCCACCACAACTAGAGCATACAGGTTTCCACCCAAGCTCTTCACTCTTGCTGGCCCAACCAAATCCATGTGGATTAGTTCCAAGGGCCTGCTGGTGGAGACTCTCTTCTTGGTTTTAAACGAGGACTTTGTTTGCTTCCCTCGTTGGCAGGATTCACAAATATAATCATGCTTAACTTTAAAAGATGGAATCCCTATAGCTAGCTCTTTCTTAATAAGCATATCAAGATGAGTAAAATTAACATGTGCCAGCCGTTTATGCCAAAGTCAACTATTCTCATCACTAGATATTAAGCATTTTTCATCTAGTTGTTGACATAAATCTAGAGTGTATAGGTTTCCATTTCTATTTGCCTTAAGTTTGCATTTTAGATTGGTCTTATCTAGATTCAGATCCTGCTTGTCTATTATCATGCACTCATGTGAATCAAAGATTACCCAATTTCCTTTGTCAGTGCTCTGGCTCACGCTCAGCAGGTTGTGACAGAGACCATCCACCAGATAGACATCCTTGACTGGTCCTACTTCTCCAACTCCGGTGATCTTTCCACTTTGATTTCCTCCAAAGGTTACTGTGGCTCCATCTTTGATCACCAAGGACTTGAATTTGTCTCTGTCACCAGTCATATGTCTCGAGCATCCACTGTCAATGTACCACTTTTTGTTCTTGGATACTTTGAGACAGACCTGCATAAATTAGACAAGCTTAGGTACCCAACCTTTATTGGGTCCTTTATCATTAGTCTTCATACCCCTCGGTCCAGTGTTGACCTTGGGTTTGTGATTGTGTTGTGCCTCTGGCCTTGTGTGGACTCTAGGCTGACGGACTTCCCTTGAAATATGTTTCCAAGTTCTAGGTCCTTGTCCTCCCTTAGTTTCTTTCTTTGGAGGATCTTCATTTACCCTGGTTCCTTTTGGAACCCACTTATAGGAGCTATTTACTCCATGCTTCTTTGCATTGCAGGTGGACTTGGAGTGTCCCTTCCTGTTGCAATAGTTGCAGAAGCTAAAGGGTGTGGAGCTGTGACTAGTGGCTTTGTGGAAAAACTTTAAGTATGGTTTCACTTTAGGTTCCACCCACTTTTTACCCTTATGCTTATACCCTAATCCAGTTTTATCCCTATATGCTCTTTGATTCATCAAAATAACATTCAACATTTCAGAACCATTAGTAAACTTCTGCAGGGCATTTTGGAGTCTATCTCTCTCAATAGAGATCTTGCTGCAATTAGGGCAGCCTTCTAGTGTTGTGGCCTTGGGTTCCTCATCCCTTGCCATCTGCTACCGGAAGCTTTTTGGCTTCCGCTAGCTCTTCACTCAGTGAGTCCACCTTGGACTCAAGTGATTCCTTTTTAATTCTCAACACTTTATAAGCTTTACATAAGCGAAAAAATTCTTTATGAACATCATTATATGCTTCTTGTAATTCAAGAAAAGTTACCTCATCATCATCCTGGATGGGCGCAGAGTCTGAGGATTCCTCCTCACCATCTTCTCTGGCAACAAGGCAAAGGTTAGCAACCTCTTCCTCATCACTAGCTTCCTCATCCGAACTGTTCACCCAGATAGAGGATACAAAGACTTTCCTTTTATCCTTCCCTTTTGCTCTCTGAAGGCTTGGGCACTCAGCCTTGAAATGACCAGGCTTCTTACACTCGAAGCACACAGGGGCCCTTTCCTTCTTATAGTCTTTCTTGTGGCTAGACTCTCCTTTCTGAAAGCCTCCTTTCTTTCTGAAGAACTTTCTAAACTTTCTTACCATCATAGCCATTTCCTCTTCATCTATTTCCTCCTCATCATCCTCATCATCATCATCATTTCTATCCTTGCTGGGAGCAACAAGCGCAAGGTTCTTTGCTTTAGTAGTAGCTTGAGGAGCTCTCTGAGCCAACAAGGTTGGTTCATACTCAGCCAAAGATCCAAACAAGGCAGTGATAGAGCTGGTTGACTCTCCCTGGACTCCCTGGACTTCCCTGGACTCCCTGGTTCACCCATCTTACAAAACTTTTAGAATCTTGCTGACTTGTTCTTCCTCAGGAATGTCCTTTCCCAGAGAGGCCAAGTTATTAATAAGATGGGTGAACCTGAGCTCCAGCTCTCTGATTGGCTCAGTTGGACTAAGCATGGCAAATTTGTGGAACTCCTCAACCAGCATCTCAACCCGTCTTACCTTCACTCCCTTGGTTCAAGAATGAGCAGCCTCAAGAGCCTCCCACATATCCTTCGCTGTTTTGTGGTGGCTGATCCTGTGGAACTCCTTAGGACTAAGGGCGCATTGAATGTAGTGCATGGCCCTGTAGTTCAACTGAACTAGAGCATAGTCCTCATTGGTGTATCTGGATCGCTGCTTTGCAAGACCTTCATCATCTAGAGGGACGTTATTCCCACGCTCAATCACATCCCAGAGACGAATGTCGCAGGATTTGATGTAGGTCTCCATTATGAACTTCCAGAATGGATAGTTGTAGCCATCAAAGCCAGGAGGCTTGTTTGGCTGAATAGCAACATCGGGCAAGGAATAATCTGCATCCATTACTAGATCTTTTCTTTCTAGATTCGTTGGAATCAAGTCAGAAAGACCTGCTCTGATACCAAATGAAAGATGTGGATGCACAAGAGGGGGGGTGAATTGTGCTGCCAAATAAAAATCAAACAATAAAAACACAAGGTTTTATACTGGTTCGGTCTACCTAACCTACGTCCAGTTCTCAACCACCCAGGTTGAGTTCCACTATCCCCAGGTTTTACAAACGGGTTCACCTGGAACCTTTACAACCGCAAGTTTTAGAACGGGATCACTTGCAACCTTACAACCACAAGTTTTACACCAGGTTCACTTGCAACCTTACTGACACACTCCCCCTCACAACCTGTAAGGGTTCAACCTTTACAAATAAAGGATTTTCTAAACTTAGTTCTCTCAAAGAACAAATAATGTTACACACTTAAGTACAAATGAATGCTCTTAATGAATGAAGAGACTTAACTACAAAGAGTACAAGATAGGTAGATGAACAGAACTCTCAATGTGTTAAATGCTCTCTTGCTTTTCTGGGCAGCTTTGAATGCTTGAAGGATATTCTCAGTTTCTCGCTCTAGATTTCTCCAAGATGTCAAAGTTGTCTTCTTAAATGAAGATGAGCTTCCTTATATATGTCTTCAAGTATTCTCACTCTTGGTAGGTGGCATAGCTGTTTGAATATAGTTGTTTATCCCAAGTTACCGTTGGCTCATTTAATGCTCCATTAATGCTCAACAGGGTTGACTTTGCTTTATCTCTGAAAAGCAGTTCTGACAACTCTGTTCTGCCAAAAAGCACTCTGACACTACACTGCTCTGCTCTTGCTGAACGTTCTGACATTCTGATTTCTTGCGGAAGCAAATCCACATCCGGAAGCAACATCACTCAGTGTACTGCACTTGAACGTTAGTCTTAACAATAATAGCACATAATCACATGCAGTGGGAGTTCATTTAGTCTTATGAAGTTCTCTTACTTCCGGAAGCAATTTCACATCCGGAAGTACTCCTACTGGACGTCGAGTTATGGCTTAGTGTTATACTCACTGACGCTCGGTGTAACCTAACCCAACAGGCAGCGCTAGTCATTAAGCATCCGGAAGCAAATCCACATCCGGTTGTATCCTAACTTAGTCTCAAGGATAATATACACCTAATGTTCCTAGACTGAGTTATGACTTGGTGTATTACTTGATTCCGCTGGGGGATGAGACATTCATCCGCGAGCGCTAGTTCTAGTCCATCCGGAAGTAAATCCACATCCGGTTGTACTCTTACTTGTGGTTCTATATTAACCTATTTTTTCTTGTTCTTTCATATTTTAGTCTTCATCAAAACTTAAGATTCTAACAAAGTTTTATGGGCTCACTTGCAACCTTACAACCTGACTCGCTTACTACTTGTAAGGGTTCAACCTTTTAATCAAAGGATTTTCTACTTAGTTCTCTCAAAGAACAAATAATGTTACTCACTTAAGTACAATAAATGCTCTCAACAACTAAAGAGACTTAAATACAAAGAGTACAAGATGGATAATAAATAACTCTCAATGCAATAAGTGCACTCTTGCTTTCTGGGTAGTATGAGCTTTGATTGCTTGAATGATTTTTGCAGAATTATGTTCGGTGTAGTTCTTAGATTCTTCACAAATGTTGAAGTAATTCCTTATATAGCATCTTCTCATACTCCTCATGCTTGGTAGGTAACAATCCCGTTTGAATATTGCCGTTAAACCCTTGTTACCGTTGGGTCCATTAATGCTCCATAAATGCTCAGCAAGGTTGACTTGCTTTATCTCTGAAAAGTAACTCTGACAACTCTGCTCTGACAAAAGCATTCTGACTTCTGGGCATATGTACGTTCTGTCTCTTGTACTCTTGCTGACGGATGATCATCGTGCATCCGGAAGCGGCAATCTTGCTCTGCAAGTGTTAGTCTCAGAATCCAAGTGCCAAGAGTATTTGCATCCGGAAGCTCATTTGCATCCGGAAGTAAAACTAAGTTCTGCACATAATTGTTAGTCCAACAGAGTAGTATATATATATAATCAAGTGCAGTAAGAACTATACATGCTGTGGGAAGCGTGTTTGCTATGGGAAACAATCTTAGACTATGTTCTGACTTAGTGTATTGTCTGCTGACGCTAGGGGATGCCTAGTCCGACAGTCAGCGTAAGTCTCGTTATTTTACTCTAAGTCTTCCGGAAGCAATTCTGCATCCGGTTGTGTCCTAACTTAGTCTTCATCAGGGTTCAATATTCTAACAGCCTAGACTAGGTTCTGACTTAGTGTCTCACTTACTTCCGCTATGGGATGTGTATTCCATCCTCGAGCGCGAGTTCTAATCCATCCGGAAGTAATTCTGCATCCGGTTGTGACTTAACTTAGATTCACTTTTAGCCTAATTCTTCCTATGTGATCAACTAGTTCTTTCATATTTTAGTCTTCATCAAAACTTAAGATTCTAACAGTATTTTCACTTAAGGGAAATAAAATTTATATATGAAAAAACTCTTTTGCCCCTCATTATATTATACTCTTCTTCAACCTCCCTCCCTTCACCCACAATTTTCGTCCTCTCCCTCACCCACTCATCGTGGTCAGATGGATGTGGTCTGACGGAGACCGAGGTGTTGCAGCGCCGGCCTCTACGCGGCAGCGCCGACCAAGGTGAAGAGAGGGAGGTTGAAGAAGAGAATAATTTAATGAGGGGCTTAAGAGTCTTTTCATATCTAAATTTTATTTTCCTTTAGTGAAAACATTATATTTGCATCTGGGCTGCAAGTTAGGTACTATTTTCGCAGCACGAAACTTTAGTATTACAAATGCACTTTTGGGTAAAGTTTTGTATCAATTTTGCACATTCGTTCTTTATCTAATAATAGAGCTAAGATCATAAGCTTCTGTCATAGATCCTCAACTATTATTATGATTTTTATATAACTGTTACTTTGTATAGCATGGACATGTATTTAATTATAGCTAAGACACTTGACATATTTGTTTAGATATTTTGAGAGATTTTGTGTAACCTTTTAGGTAGTAAATAAAGCTTGATGGAAATCCTATATTAAATGTTTAAATTGTATACAATAAGGAATGAGGGATGACTCTAGTTTGCCCTTCAAGTAACCACCATGGACAACTGAGCATCCTAAATTAACAACGGGCCATAATTTGCCCTTCAAGTAGCCAAAATGGTCCAATTTTACTCTCACCTGACGGTCAATGACGTTTGACTGATTGAAAACTTCGTGAAATTGCATATCGACCCCATATATTATTCTTATTTATATTTTGGTCCTTATGGTTTGCTTCATTTTTGGTTTTAGTCCTTGTAGTTTAAAATAAGATGTTTTTTTGGTCCATCAAATTTGATTCCGCTAGCACCGTTAGTCCCTATAGTTTAATAAGTACTTGAATGAGTTAACGGTGTTAAATATGCTGACATGTTGCTAACTGTGATATTGATGACATGGCTAGATGACTAGGAGATTGATGTGACCAAATAAAATATAAATTTTGGAGTTTAGAAATGTTAAAAAATTTTAAAAGATTGATGTGGGGTGATCGGTTGGACGTGAGAGTTTCTTTAATTTCCAATTTTTAACTTTTTTAAAATCCAAATTTATATTTTATTTGACCACATCAATCTCTTAGTCATCTAGTCATGTCATCATAATTTACACCGTTAGAGATATATCAACATATTTAATATTGTTAACCCATATTTAGGTGCTTATTAAACTATAGTGACTAACTCTGCTAATAGAATCAAATGTTATGACCAAAGCCTTTTGTTTTAAATTACAGGATATTAAAACGAAAATTGAAGTGAACTATAGGGGAAAATATAAATAAGAATATTATATGTGGTCAATATGCAATTTCGCAGTATTCCACGTTAATTGACTACCAGATAAGGGTAAAATTGGACTACTTTGGTTACATGAATGGCAAATTAGGGCCCATTGTTTGTTTAGGGTGTCTAGTGGTCCACAGTGATTTACTTGAATGGTAAATTAGTGTCATTACCCATGAGGAATAAGTAAACTTTAGTGAGTAAAATGAGGGACTGTTTTCTGAACCAATTTTAAACTTTAGAATATATATATATATATATATATATATATATATATATATATATATATATATATATATATATATATATATTCTAAGCCAAGCATATGATGATAATTTCTAAACGATTTTTTAATAGTTTATTTCAAAGATAACTAATGGTAAAGAACATTTCAAAAAATTAAAAGTTTTAATAAAATCAGAATTTTGGTATATTTTATAGTTTGCGGAACTTATAAATGACTATATATATTAAAAAAAACTTATAAATGACCATTTTGAGAAAGTATGACTTTAACCTTAATACAAATTTATGATTTTAATACAATAAGTGATTAAAAAGTAACGTGTGACAGTAGACGACATCTTCAACTTATAAATATCCTGTTGTAATTGATCCACATGACTTGTAATTGTTGCCTCATGCATCTCAAATCACTATCTAGATCATTGATTTTATCCAAAGATCAAAGCTCAAGCGATAGGGACATGGTGAGCTAAAGGTCTGATACTTAATGGTACGGATAAAAAGAAAGGCGGAGAAAAAGGAGATGAAAGTGATTTCATTCACAACTCTAATGACAAATATATGGGTATATATGTAATGTGCGTATAAGCATGTAAAGCTAATCACCATTGGAAGTAACTAATCACATTGGAAGTAACTAATCACATTGGAAGCAACTAATCACAACTGTAATGACCAATATATGGGTATTTGTAACTAATCACATTGGAAGTAACGACAATAGTAATTGACTAAAATACTCTTACAAATAGCCTATATTCCCAGTACTATCTCATATGACATTATTGAGGGAGCGAGATTAATTTAACAAAAAACCACATCTTGAAACAAAATCAGTCCAAATGTTATAGATCATCTATTTAATCTAGGCTAGGAAAATCGTGAAGTTAAGATCCCATTCCTATCAAACATTTATTAAAGCACTATCTCTTAGAGATATTGATAGTATTTTTGTAGTCTTTCTTTTTTGAGAGGTATTATAAATAGTACTCTCACCCTTCCAAAATATAGATAGGAACAAATTATTTTATTTTGGATAATTCTAAGAAAATTAAATAACTTACTATAAATTGGTGTTTTTGACTTTTTTTTTTTAAATTAGTTTATTTGACATGCAAACTAACATATGAGAACTTATGATTGGCTGGGTTTTATATTTATGAATGGAGGGAGTAATTCAATATTATAATCATTAATAACTATTTTCTTGGGATAAATTGAGATGATGGAAATGGAAATCAGTGTAGGGGGCAAAGATGGAAAGTAGATGAAATGATTAAAGTAAATTTTATGGGTAAGAAAAGTATGAGATTGAGAGATAAAATTTATGAACTCAGGGATATATGTAAATTATTTTTTTCAATTCCAATTACATTTCCTATATCTCAATTCTATAGAAGCAAACCAGCCTAAGTGAAACTTCATGTTTTTCTATTAGTTTTGCCGTTGCACAGAAGCCATGAGAATAAGACATTGTTTTTGTGGAATTTGTTGCATGAGAGAAAGACATTCTAACCTGGGGTGTATGGTTGAGTGGCAAGGACTCATTCACCCTTAACCAATTGTCTGGGGTTCGATCCCTGGCGTTGGGTATGGAGAAGCATTAAATCTCCCAGGCCAGCTGTCTCACCCTTTGAGGTGCCTACAAATCAGCGGGGATTAGTCTCTCACTTGTCGAGTGAGGGGATACCTTGATCATGTATAAAAAAAAAAGAAAGACATTCTAGACATGTGCATATAATGCTGGCCGCTGGGAACAAGACACTAAATTTTTCTCAACTCGTATTATAATTTTTGAGAACTAGATGGATAACTCAATGGAATAGGCTTCCAAGTCTTTTGTTGACTTGCACATTGACATCTCAATGGAAATATATGTGGTCCATGAATGGTGATATTGACTTTCTTTCTTTTTTTGGACTGAAATATTCATGACTTTCAATATTAACGTGCAAGAAAACTGTCTCTCTCTCTCTCTCTCTCTCTCTCCCCCTCTTTTTTTTACACACACACACACGCATTATTTTATAAACTTCAATAGCATAAAAGATGCAGTTCCAATTTTGTCAATTTGGAAAGTTATAATCATGAAAATAGTAATTGGAATGGTTCTTGTCTGTGTCATATTACTACCTTGCTACCATTTGTGTTGTGAAGCTGCTGATGCGATAACCATTGGTAAACCCATTAAAGATGGTGAACTTCTAATTTCAAAAGGAAGAACGTTTGCTCTTGGCTTCTTCTCTCCTGGCAAATCTAGTTCTCGCTACGTTGGAATTTGGTACTACAACTTGCCCAAGCAATCTATTGTTTGGGTTGCCAACAGAGACAATCCCATCAATGACACCTCTGGAGTTCTCTCCCTCAGCACAGATGGGAATCTTATGCTCCACGACAATAAAACCAGCTTCCCTATCTGGGCCACCAATGTTTCTAACATTGTTCCTAGTACTAGAATTATGGCTCTACTATATGATGTTGGCAATCTTGTTCTTTTTCATAATGACTCCAAAGTTGTGATCTGGCAAAGCTTTGATCACCCCACTGACACCTTTCTTCCATATGCCAAACTGGGTTTCAACAAATTAAGTGGTCATAACTGGTTCTTACAGTCATGGAAGTCGGATGATGATCCTGAAACGGGAAGCTACACAACTAAGTTTAATGCTTCAGGAAAAGCTCAGTGTTTTCTGTACAAGCAAGATGTTCCACTATGGCGAATTGGATCGTTTAATGGGGAAATATTTGTGGGTCTAACAGCTTTGAAACTCTTAATGGTGTATACTTTTAATATCTCTCTCACGGAAGATGATAATGAGGTTAAACTAATGTATAATGCCTTGGACAACACTGCTATATACAAGATTGTAGTTATTCCATCAGGATACATGCAAATGCATAGATGGGATTACAATAAGCAAGATTGGGAGCGATATGCGTCTTATCCAGAATTGAACTGTGACTATTATGGAACATGTGGACCCAATAGTAACTGTGACTCTTACAATCATGGATACGTCATGTGTTCTTGCCTACCTGGATTTGAGCCTAGAAACCCAAGTGATTATGAGAAGAATAATCAATCAGCGGGTTGTGTGAGGAAGAAAGGACCATCCTTGTGCAGAAATGGTGAAGGATTTGTTAAAGTAGAAAGTGTCAAGATTCCTGATACCTCTACAGCAAATGTTAGAAAGGGATTGAGCATGGAGGAATGTGAACAAGAGTGTTTGAGAAACTGTTCTTGCAATGGCTATGCTGCTGCAGATGTGAGGAACGGAGGAAGTGGGTGCTTATCTTGGCATGGAATTCTGATGGACACAGCTATAATAAAAGAGGAAGGTCATGATTTGTTTGTTCGTGTTGATGCTATTGAATTGGGTTGGTATTTTACTTCTCTTGATTCCTGTATTTTCCCTCTGTTTTTCATTTTTCTTTTTCTCAAGACTTTCTTGTTTCCCCTTTCCTCAGCAAAGTATAACTGGAAATCAGGAAAAACACTTTCTCTAACTGGAAAGGTGGGAATTATTTCAGCAATTGTTGGGATTATTCTTCTGATTGCTTTGTGCTTTTCTTGCTTTTGGATAAAGAAAAAGAGAGGTGCTTACCTTTACCTTCTTTATTTATTTTGATCAGATTATGAATTATTCAGTATTCTAGAAAAATTCTGAATTCAACAAGGAAAACATGAAATAAGTGCTCTCAACTAGTTTTAGTTGAGGTAGGATAGACAACTAACAACCAACAACTAACAACTAAGTCTTATCCTTATCCAAGAGTGTGTATGTGTGTGTGTGTGTGTGTGAAAGAGGGAGAGGGGTGAGTTTGACGCTTTTTTATGTGGGAGATTCTTTGATTATATTTTGAGGAGGTGGGTGGGCAGTACTAAATTCCCTTACTCTACAAGTTTGTTTGTGTTTCTCAGATTTAACTGCTTACAATGGGTGGTTGGGTCATGGGTGGCTCTCTCACCTAATTAGTCATTTGAGATGTAAGAAAGATTTAAGACATGGCGGATTTCACCTTGCTTATTTAACATCTGTTTTATCAAATATGGATTACTGTTGCCGATCAATATGTTTATGAAGCATCCATACATACATATATATATATATATATATATAGGGTGAAGGTGCAAAAAAGATACTAAACTTGATCTAAAATTGTATTTCTAATACTAAAGATTCGCGAGGTGCAAAAAGAGTACCAACTTGGTGTTAAGGTGCAAATATAGTATTTTCACTTACAAGAAATAAAATTTAAATATGAAAGGACTCTTATGCCCCCATTCCTCCCTCATTAAATTTTTATTTGACGAGGGACATAAGAGTCTTTTCATATCTAAATTTTATTTCCCTAAAGTGAAAATACTATATTTGCATCTGGACTCCAAGTTGGGTAATTTTTTTGCTTTTCGCAAAACTTTATTATTAGAAATGCAATTTTGAGTAAAATTTAGTATTATTTTTGCACCTTTATATATATATATATATATATATATATATATATATATATATATATATATATATATATATGCTAAACTAGCTATGCTTTACAGCTTATTTATTACCGTACTTGTATAATATTAATACAAATTAATAGTTTGAAAATTTCAACTTCGTTTAGGGTGTGATCAAATAAATGAAATGTGAACAAACTTATCTTGATGAGTGATGGTTCTTATTTCTCAAATATTGTTTTAAGTAGATCTGTTATTTTTTGACTCAACATACACATTCAAAAATTCTTATTTTACCTTCACGCTTTTGTTTATTTCAGATAAAATGACTGAGCAAGAAATTAACATAGAATCTTCCTCAGAAGAAGAGCATGGTGAAAATAGAACCCGAGCAAGCTTACCATTTTTCAACATTAAAATCATTCAGGCTGCTACAAATGGTTTTTCAAGTGAAAATGAGTTAGGTCATGGTGGATTTGGCTCTGTCTACAAGGTAAATAACATGTTACAAATCTCATTCTTATGTCCCTCCCTTTGATTTCAATATGTCATAATTATTACAAGAGGAATAAATCATCTAACACCAATGTTTGATTGTCTTGCACAAATAAGTATAATACTATACCATTTTATATTTCAGGGCTTATTGGTTAATGGACAAGAGATAGCAGTGAAAAGATTGTCTAAAGGTTCAGGACAAGGGACTAAAGAATTCAAGAATGAAATTAAACTGATCGCTAAATTGCAGCACAGGAATCTTGTAAGATTGCTTGGATATTGCATTGATAAAAAAGAAAGGATGTTGATATATGAGTACCTTCCCAACAAAAGCTTGGACTTCTATCTCTTTGGTGTGCCCTTCTCCATCTTTTCCCTGACTAGACACGTTATATAGATGAAAGTTTGAAAAACAAGTTAGACTAGTCAATACTTGAAAAAATTGTTACTTGAATAGATTTTCTAACACACACACACACACATGTATGTATTGATATACTAGTCAATTGATTGTGCCAAATAAAACGGTCAATTTACATAAATAAATCAGATTTACATTTGATCAAACACTGTTTTAGTATTCAATGCTTTCGTGTATTTGCTTATTTAATTTGCTTGTTCTTGTCTGGACTAGAATAGTTTTCCATCATTTTTCTGTATTCACAAGCTTTTATGGTTCATTTCAGATGTGAATAGAAGATCTTCTTTAGATTGGGATAAGCGCGTTCATATTATTTTTGGAATTGCTCGAGGACTTCTTTATCTTCATCATGATTCAAGGTTGAAAATAATTCATCGAGACCTTAAAGCTAGCAATGTTCTCTTAGATGTTACAATGAATCCCAAAATTTCAGATTTTGGCATGGCTAGAATATTTGGGGAGGACCAAATCCAAGCAAGTACAAGGAGAATTGTTGGGACATAGTAAGGATAAAACTCTTCTACATCTCTTGAAATAAAATGAAAATTTTATTTGCATAACAATATAATATATAATAATTTTGAATTGCAGTGGTTATATGTCCCCAGAATACGCAATGGAAGGACAATATTCAACAAAGTCTGATGTTTTCAGCTTTGGTATTCTTTTACTAGAGATGATTAGTGGGAGGAGAAACACAGACCGTGAAAAGGAAGGATCATCCTTGAATTTGATTGGACAAGTAAGACCAAAAATCTAAAAGGAAAAAATTAAAATAAAGACTGTTTTCCCCTTATATCATATTTTAACTAAAAATAATTTATGGAAAACTATAACAACAAAAAATCTCAATGACATTTTTCGTTCTGATAACTGTATAATGTGTTATTAATTTGTAGGTGTGGGACATGTGGAGAGAAGGAAAGGCCCTAAAAATAGTAGATTCAGCTATTGGTGAATCTTATCCTATTGACGTTGTTCAAAGATATATCAAAATAGGCTTGTTGTGTGTGCAAGAGATTGCCGTCTATAGGCCATCCATATCAGAAGTTATATCCATGCTTAGCAATGAACTCAGTCTTCCATCGCCTCAAAAGCCTGGATTTCTGTTAAATGCTTGTGATTTGAATTCAGAGACTTCAACAACGTCTAAGGAAGCTTCAGCCAATGTCCTCACTCATTCCATAATAAGTTGTAGATAATTATAAATTGAACATCGATAGACTAATTAAGATGATTTTAAGTGAATAGAGGAAAGAGTAAACCTCAGAATCATTGAGACAATGTTATGTTTCACCTCTCATGGCTCTCATGAAAGGAGTATCTGCTGTATTGTATGAATGTTCTCTTTACTTTAACTGAAGTCATCACTTGATATTCATATTTATTAGTCATCACTTGATTTGGTATGCGTCCATTTTTATAAAGAAGATACTCCTTCCAAGTAATAGTAGTATTTTTGTTATTTTATTATGCGAATGATAAAAGCCCATAATTTTGACTCTTGTAAAGTTATAATTGTGCATTTTGTCTGAATGATATATCAGTTCCAACTCCAAGTAATATTATTTTTAGTTATTTTTATTATGCAAATGATAAAACCCAATAATTTTGACTCATAATTGTGAAAAGCCAAATTGGGTCATCTAAATAATTAGGGCAATGACCCTATTTTATACCCAAAGTAACCACCTTGGACCACCCACCACCATAAACTAACAGGTGGTACAATATTACACCCAAAGTAACCAAAGTGGTTCAAAAATACCCTCAACCGACGGTCTTCAACGTTTGACCGTTAGTTGGATGATATGTCGCCCACGTGTTATATTTTTTCCACGCGGCACCTGTGCAAATGCCACCTGGATGCCCACGTGTTATATTTCTCATATTTTTTCCCTTGTGCAAATGCCACCTGTGAAAACCCTAGGTCTCTCTACCATCAACAAAAAACATGGGAAATATAACACGTGGGCATCCACGTGGCATTTGCACAGGTGCCGCGTGGAAAAAATATAACAAGTGGGCGTCATATCATCCAACCAACGGTCAAACGTTGAAGACCGTCGGTTAAGGGTATTATTGGACCACTTTGGTTACTTTGGGTGTAATATTGTACCACCTGTTAGTTTATGGTGGTGAGTGGTACAGTGTGGTTACTTTGGGTATAAAATAGGGTCATTGCCCAAATAATTAATTTATGAATTCTTGGAAAAAATCTTTTCCATAATTTATAAACATCAAGAGTCAAATGATACACCCTTAAACAAGATTTTTGCGTGTCCTATATGTTACCTCCGAGTAAAATTGACAAGTTAATGCAGAAAATGTCCTGAACTACTATACACCTTGTATAAAATGTAACATTCTATTACTTATTCCCTAAATCATTAAATATATAATTTCTAATTCAATAAATTCATTTACTAACTATGATAGAAAAAGAATATTTCCATAAGATCACTATCACTATCATAGTTAGAAAGAGAAATTTCTAATCATTTATGTAATATCCATGATAGAAAAGAATATCCTAATACAATAATACTATCATGGATATTTAACCCCTAACCATGTTAGTAAGAATGCAACTAACATGGTTAGAAAAAGTAAACAACATCACAAATAACTAAACACATTAACGGATAACCATGTCAGAGAGGGGCCCATCTAACATGGTTATATAAAAAGAAAATATCATCAATTCATACCAGATATCACATTTACAAAATAACCATGTTAGGAAAAGAACATTCCTTAACATGATCAAGATTCTGAAACCTGTACAAACATCACATCATTCACCATAATTTCAACATAATATGACTATGCCAACACAGGACACAAATCATAAGCACTGAACACATTGCAGTAACCATGTGGCATATCGTGGGCTGGTGGCCCGATTCCATACTTCCATACATAACAGAAATAGTACCGGCACTTGTATGTACAATCAAAAGTCAATATAAACGAGTAATTCATAAAATTCTTCCACCACATTCAAAACACAATACAACAAGATGCGGAAGCGTATGCACCCTAGTATTGGCAATACATATATTCCAAAATACTACCTCCGGCTGTCTCACATCATTGGTGAGGACCGGACGGCCCCTTCCCCTTCCCCGTCCCCTGGGTCTCGGCATGATCACCTGCAAAAATATCAATAAACTTGGGGTGAGACAACTTGTCTCAATAATCATCTTTCAACTCACTGTAAAAATAAGATATGCGGTAGCAGGGCGTCTACAAGGTGCCATGTTAAAAAAAACCAGTGTAATAAATATATGTATGTTTATGCATGTTTCTCCAGATCTGCTTCAATCCGTAATATGATTCACCATCTCCAAATAAACCAAATGACATAAGTGACACTGCGCCTCTGTCTCTAATCAGCAGGCATACTTCCCCTGTCTCTACTCAGCAAGAAGTAATACGGAGCCCGTCTCTACTCGGAAACCGTAAGTCCCTGTCTCTACTCAATAGGACTAGTACAACTAACTGTTGATTGCGCTATCAAACGGTTACATCGGCCGATGGTACAAACAGTGTCATGTAGCAACCATCCATAATCAGAGTATTCACAACAGGATACTATATAGTAAATAAAAATCTTAATAAGAAAATAGTTGAGTTGAAAGGCACCCAATAGCCTGATTGTTATAAACTAATTTCTTGCTTTTAGAATATAGATGTATGTATATGGAAAAGGATTTGAAAAAAAATCCCATCTAACATCATACTCACTGTTACAGTAAGGTGAGGATGATTACCTGTCCAGCTCAAAAATAATGGATCTTCGCAACTATTGTTTTTCACAAGCTCTACTCGATTCACCAATGTCTACAATGATATCACAGTTGATCAAAACACAATATTAGTGACTTTGGCCTACCTTTCACCAAAATCAAAAACATTATTGAAGTAATAATTTACTTCCATTACAAACCATGTTTACATCCTTTAAACTATTATAATTCTATTAACCATCCATTCATAACTTCCAAATCATTAACCTTCACCATTTCTTGCAATCCTTGTAAAATTAACCCACCATATTAAACTCCCATTATAATACCACATTTGCATTAAAATGGGTCACTCAAAAAGACCTCCATAACACCCAAACACTCTTCCAAACCCAAGCAACCTTTAATCTACCAAAGTCACTTCAAATCAACACTTTAACTATTCAACCTCCTCCCAAACACCAATCCAACCAAAATTAACATTCCTACATCAACAAACAATTTCAACTAACACTACATAAATACCAATTTATTCCAAAACATCATCCATTAGCATAACCCTAACTTAAAGAGCCCAAAAAAATGCCCATAATAATTCTTAAATTCACTTCCAACTTCAATGAACTTTAATACTCCCTAAAAATCTTTAATTTATCACTTATTCAAGCACAAATTCTTGTTTTAAGCTTCAACCATTAACTCATGTCCAAACCCTAACTTAAAGGAGGAAACTTTATCCAAACAAAATCAATGTCATAAGATGATCGGAGGACTTACGGAGCTCAAGGTTGAGAAAGGGGAAGTCACCGCCGCGGGCAGCCGCCCTGAATGCCGGAAAAACACCTTCTCTTAGGTAGTTGTCGAGCTTGAGCAAGAGAAAGGAAAGGAAATGAGAAAAATGAAGTTGAAACAAGAAGAAAACGCATGAAAATGACAAAACAGTGGCCCACCTTGCCACCCGCCGTCTTCGTTCGCCGGAAAAATGCACCCACCGACGCCGGAGGCTGCTTCAACGATTAATCACAACCAGCCACAAATCAGACGTGATTTTTACCGATTTGCAGAGAAGAGGAGAAGAAAAACAGAAATGAGGAAGCTTTTTTGGGAGGGAATGCCCGGATGGTGTGTGGTTCTGGAAGAGAAAATGAAGAGATTGTGAAGGTGGAGGAGTGAAGTCGACATGTTGAAGGAGAAGTGAGGAGGGGCCGTCGGGTTTAATAGAGAAAAGAGAGTAAGGCCGTGTTTGGTTTACGCATTCTTGTCCAGAATTGTATAATTTGATACCGGAAATTACCATAATGTCCTATTTTAATTTAAATCCACTTAAACCAGTCTCCAATATCCTTAACCTTCAGAATATTTTGGATTCTATGATACTCTCATATTTCTATTTCTTGAATTGCTTAATTTATTTGGATACTTTTTATCCCAAAACTTCAACAAAATATCTCAAAAATCTCCAAAAATCCCAAAAATTTCTAATTTCTCCATTTATTATTTCTCAGACACTCTTAAATCCTATATTAAATTTTCCAGGATGTTACAATTCTCCCCACCTTTTAGAAATTTTGCCCTCAAAATTCATTACTATCACTACTTTACCAATTGAAAACAATGGAGAAATGAGGTAAAACGTACCTAGAAATAGCTGTGGATACTTCTCGCGCATCTGATCCTCAACCTCCCAAGTTGCATCTCCTGGGGACATACCTCTCCAAAATACTTTCACTAGACGAATGGTTTTATTTCTTAGCTGCTTATCCTTAACATCCAAAATTCTTTCAGGCTCCACCTGATACGTCAAATTGTCCTCCAACTCTACTTCTTCAGGCTCAATGACATGAGAAGGATCAAGGTGATATTTCTTCAGCTGAGACACATGAAACACATCGTGTAGTTTTGATAACTGTGGCGGAAGAGCTATCCGATAAGAAACCTCACTGATCTTCTCAGTCACATCGAAAGGACCCATATATCGAGGGGACAACTTCTTAGCTCTAATTGATCTGCCAACACCTGTCATTTCAAAAACACATGATCTCCCTCTTCAAACTCTAGTGGTTGCCGCCGCTTATTGGCATAACTTTTCTGTCTACTCTGCGCCGTCAATAATTTCTCCCGAATCATCTCAATCTTCTGGGTCGTCTGGTCTACAATATCCGGACCAATAACAGCCCTTTCACTCACTTCTGTCCAACAAATTGGCGATCGACACTTCCTGCCATACAAAGCCTCATAAGGAGCCATACCAATACTCGACTGGTAGCTATTGTTATACGCAAATTCTGCTAAAGGAAGATGTTTATCCCAACTACCAGGCAACTCAATAGCACACGCCCGCAACATGTCCTCAAGGATCTGATTAACCCTCTCAGTCTGACCATCAGTCTGCGGGTGGTACGCAGTACTGAACTTAAGTTTACTGCCTAAAGCAGCTTGCAATGACGTCCAATAGCCCGATCTATACCGCTGATCTCTGTCTGAGATAATACTCTTTGGTACTCCATGTAATCGTACAATCTCATCAACATACAACTGAGCCAACTTTTCCATTGGGCTTGAAATCTGAACAGGCAAAAAGTGTGCTGATTTAGTCAACTGATCCACAATCACCCAAATAGAATCATGACCCGACTGAGTACGCGGTAACCCCACGATGAAATCCATAGATATATCATCCCACTTCCACTGAGGCACCTCAATACTCTGCAGCAATCCACCAGGCTTCTGATGTTGAATCTTGACTTTCTGGCAAGTCAAGCACTTAAGTACAAACTGCGTCACATCCTTCTTCATCCCTGGCCACCAAAACCCTCGCTTCAAATCGTTATACATATTGGTGATTCCTGGATGCATAGCATATTTACTCCTATGAGCCTCTTCCAAAATAGTCTGCTTTACCTCATCACAATCAGGAACGCAAATACGATGCTTAAACCGGAGAATTCCGTAGCCATCAATCTCAAAATCTAGGACGGAACCATCCTCCAATTCCTTTCGGATCTTACTCAACTTGTCATCTTTCTCCTGAGCTACCCGCAAATCCTTATACAAGTCAAAATCAACTACTACTGCTCTCAAATTGGCCTGCTCCACTCTAGGAACGACTCGCATATCACGCAAAGTTTCCAACCAAGCCTGTTCTTCAAGACTCATTGCAAAGACATGAGCCGATTTCCTACTCAAAGCATCAGCAACCACATTGGCTTTCCCAGGGTGATACTTGATTTCAAACTTATAATCACTAAGCAACTCCATCCAACGGCGCTGTCTGCCATTTAACTCTTTTTGATCCATCAAATATTTGAGACTTTTATGATCACTGAACACCTCAAATTGTGCCCCAAAAAGATAATGTCGCAAAATCTTCAAAGCAAACAACACCACTGCGCACAACTCCAAATCATGAGTTGGGTAGTTCAATTCATGTGGTCTTAACTGTCTCGAAGCATAAGCAATCCCTTTGCTATTTTGCATCAATACACAACCCAAACCCATCAATGATGCATCGGTATACACCTCATAAGGTTGAGATGAATCCGGCAAAACCAAAACTGGAGCTGTGGTCAAAAGAGTCTTCAACTCTTGAAATGCTGCTTCACACTGCTCTGTCCAAACAAAAGGACGGTCTTTCCTGGTCAAATTAGTTAAAGGACGGACAATCTGTGAGAATCCACGTATAAACCTCCGATAATAACCAGCTAAGCCCACAAAACTCCGTACTTCTATTAATGATTTTGGAGATTCCCACTGTAAAACTGCCTCAACTTTACTTGGATCTACTGCAACACCCTCAGAAGAAACCATATGGCCCAAAAATTTAACTTCCCTCAACCAAAATTCACACTTAGACAACTTAGCATACAATTGATGATCCCTCAAAATCCTCAGAGCGATGCCCAAATGCTCACGATGCTCCTCTTCATTCTTGGAATAAATTAAGATATCATCAATGAACACCACAATGAATTTATCTAAATATGGCCTGAAAATTCTGTTCATATAGTCCATGAACACAGCAGGAGCATTGGTCAAACCAAAAGGCATCACCAAAAACTCGTAGTGGCCATAATGGGTCCTAAAGGCTGTCGTAGGAATGTCCTCTACCCGAACTCTCAACTGATGATATCCTGACCTCAAATCAATCTTAGAAAATACTGAAGCCCCGACCAGCTGGTCCAACAGATCATCAATCCTGGGCAAAGGATATTTATTCTTTATAGTAACTTTATTCAACTGGCGGTAATCAATACACAACCCCAAGCTACCGTCCTTTTTCTTAACAAATAAAACTGGAGCTCCCCACGGCGAAACACTAGGTCGAATAAAGCCTTTTTCAAGCAATTCTTCGATCTTCTTCTTCAACTCAGCTAACTCCACTGGAGCCATCCTGTATGGTGCCTTAGAAATCGGGGTAGCACCTGGTTCCAATTCAATGGTAAATTCCACTTCCCGCTCAGGTGGAAGACCCTGGATATCAGCAAAAACTTCAGAATAATCCCTAACCACATCTATCGCCTCAATGCAAATCTCCTCCTCAAAATTGATTGAGAAAAAGATAGCAAAAACCTGGCAACCTCTCCGCGCACACCTCTCAGCTTGTGTGGCAGATAAAAGTAAGGAACCACTGGAACCTTCGACAGACAAAGAACTCATTGCGTATCTCACGGTCCGTTCCTTACAAAGTAGAATGACATTATTGACTATCAACCAATCCATGCCAATAATAACCTCTATTCCCTTTAGAGGTAAGCATACAAGATCTATCACAGAGTCTCGACCTTCAAACTGAAGATTCAAGTCCTTACAAACATGGGCTGTCACGAACACAATTCCACTAGGGGTCGATACTTTCAAATCATATGACAGTTCAGTTAAAGCAAAGCCAAATTTTTTAGCACAGTCATAGGAAATAAAATAATGTGTTGCACCCGAATCAAATAACACATTTATATCATGACCTCGGATGGAAACCATACCTCTGATCACATTAGGAGACGATCCAGCCTCCTCTCTAGTGGTCACATAGACTCTCCCAGGAACTGAGGGGCGAACACTCTGGTTCGACTGATGCTGCTGCTGCCGCGGCTGAGGACAAAACCTTGCAGTGTGACCCATCACACCACAGTTAAAGCATTTCCAACACGCTCCTCTGTGATATCCTCCACAACTAATACAAGGACCACTTACACTAGGAGCTGAGGCAGCAGACTCTTGGTAAGTCCTCTGACTACCCCCATTACGGCCTCCACCACCAAAAGACGGGGTCCTACCACCCCTAAATTGACCTCGCTGACCAGACCTCCCCTGTTGGCGTTGCTGACGCCATCCACCTCTCTAAAAGTGTCCCTGACTATGGCCCTGACCCTGGGACTTCTTCCCATAACCACCTGAACTACTCGAGCCAGCACTGAAATTCTTATTGACTCCTCCAGAGGGTCCCAAATAATTAGAAGATTTGTTCTGCCTACTCTCAAGTCCTCCAGCTGTAGAACTCCTCTGAGATCGAGCCAAAACACACATATAATTACATGTATCTTCAAAGCTCACGAAAGGTCTCGCTAACAGAAATGGTCGCAAGTCTGGCCTGGCTTTTTGAATCAATTGCAAATGCTTCCAGTATGGGTCATCCCTGTACTGTAAATAAGTCACATAACGTGACAACTCAGTAAAGGTAGCAATAAATTCATCTTCATGCATACTGAAAGGCCACTTCTTTCTCGTGTCTGACTGCAGGGGGAAAATAATGTTCAAAGAATTTCTCCTTAAACTCTGACCAGGTAGTCCATTTATCATTAACACCTCCCGCAGATCTCCACCACCTCTTTGCTTCTTCAGTCAACAACAAAATGGCCACCCTAGCCTTTTGGTATTCATTACAAGTTACTGCTTGAAAAATAGTTTCTAGCCTGTCAATCCATTAATATCTTTACTAACTATGATAGAAAAAGGAATTGCAATAATATCAATATCTCTATCATAGTTAGAAAAAGAATATCCTAATGACTGAAATATTATCCATGATAGAAAAGAATAAACTAATACAGTACAGCTGCTATCATGGATAATTTATTGCTAACCATGTTAGAAAGGATTTGCCTAACATGGTTAATAAACAAAACTAGTTGATATTTAACAATAAATAGATATATACATGCGGAAGCAGATGCAGGCCTATACAAATTGCCAATATACATAACTAACTAATCTAAATAACCTTTGAAACCTAATTCCCTTTCCTGATGCTTGCGCCTGTGCATGAATACCTGTAAAAATGTCAGTAATCGTGGGATGAGACAATTTGTCCCAGTAATCACAGCTTAACTCACTATAACAGTGAGATGTGCGGTAGTAAGGGCGTCTAAAGGGTACCACATTTAAAACCAATAATATATATATATATATATATATATATATATATACATGTCAAGTCTTTCATTCATCATTCAAGTCCCTCCGTCTAAATCAACTCAAATTCATCATCTCTATTTCCCACATATCACTCAAATCCCTCAGTCAATTCCAAATCAACTCAACAGACGAAAATAAACGTGATTGACACTGTGCCCAGTCTCAAATCTGAAAGCATGAAAAAGGGAGCACTTTATATAGTGAAAACGTCCCTGAAAAAGGGAGCACTATATCTTGTGAAAACATCCCTGATTCCTTTACAATTCGAGGAACCTGTACAATTAACCTATCGATTTGCGCAAATCGATAGGTTACATCGGCCGACGGTACTAATAATCAGTGTCATGCAATACTCACAATCCCTATTCCATATTCCATCAACATAGCTCTCAACAATCTCAACTCAACATGTAACTCTCTTTTCTATCCTCATCACCTCTTAAACCACTACCCAACACTATCCCTATATACATTTCACGCCATTCCAGATCAATGGCCACCACCAGGCAGGATAATAGATATACAGAGTTTCAAATTTCTTTATATAAAAATAATCGTGTTTGAAAGGCACCCGATAGCCTATTTTGTATAAAAAATACCTTTTAAAGATAATATATATATATATATATATATATATATATATATATATATATATATATATATATATATATATATATAGAGGGTGAGAAGGGATTTTACAAAATCCTTAACTAACGTCACCCTCAATGTTATAGCAAGGTTAAGTGTGATTACCTGTCGCCCTTTAGCACTCTGACGTTCTTCCTTACCATTTCTCGTAGATTTTCTCCAAATACTTTAGTTCCTCCTATGATAATAGGATACAAATGATAAATTAATATCATTTCCACTTTATAATACTTTGACGTCTCTCTCGTATTCCATATTACTACCCAATCTCTTTTCTTATATATTTTATTCTAAGGTAAACATTTTCAAATCAAAGTCAAAGCCAATAATCAAATTCCAATTAATGAACCAAAAGCCAAGAAACAATGGCATACATTTCCATTAAAGCAATATAGGAATTAACACAAATAAAATCACCAAATACAATCATAGCCAATCTGCACGCAACAAACAACATTCAAAATAGTCACCGTATCAGCAAGATGGTCAATACCATGTTCAATGCAAGGTTTCACAAAGGAAAGCACCCAACATTAGCAATCTCATATCCTTAACTTTCTTCATGATCTCATTTTAGAAACTCAACTACATTTTCAGTTCTAATCAAGAGGTTCAGTAACTATAACCAACACAAGAAGAACTAAATTTCAACAACATAAGTCCTAAATCAAACCAATCCAAAAACAAGGTAATCAAAGGAAAACAAATTCAACAAAATATATATATATATATCGATTCCAAGACAAGATATATGAACCACAAACTAATTCAAATATCATAATCAACCACCTTAAAACTTAATTAGCCCTATACTTTTGTTTGAGGTCGTTGTACTCCAAAAGTCTAATAATAGCAATAATTATCAACCATAATATGCAAGAGAAGGACAAACCACATTCCATTTATAATCTCACAATCCATATCCAATTAAATCACACATCTTCTTTCCTTTCCAATAAGTTCAGCCATGGTAGTTGAATGAGCAAGGAAATTCTTAAATACCTATATCTTAATCAATCTCAAAATACCCGTTCTGTTTACCTACAACAACTCAATTTTTAACTCTACTTTATAAATTCTACTTCACTTTCATATTTTCAAGCTTATCTTTCATGGCCTACAACCTTAGAAACACATGAGAAAACAAAGTTACCATTATTACCAAAATTCACAACTTACTCAAAATAAAGAATTCTAATTGTTTTAACATAACATTCCATTTCGTTTATTCACATTCACATGCATCTCCAACAAGCATTGTAACACATACCATCCTCAATTAAGCATCTCCCAATTAATCCTTCTAGTTCAACTTAAACAAGGATTAGAAATAGAAGATCCCTACAGAATTTGGTGGCCCTTGGTTTAATTAATTCAGCCTATGTAGCAGTAAAAGAGAAACAGATGTTTGTAAGGTCCCATGCAGTTCATCACAACAATCAAACATATTCCTAACAATATTTTAACAAAACTTGGCACTATTTTGTTTTACACCACAAATTAATATGTGATTTGCAAACTGGCATCATCTACTATACATATGACTTAGCACACATTCTAACACTCATGGCAGTAAGCAATCATATAATGAAAAGGAAATATTATGTTATAATCAAACCAATAAGAGAACCGATCCAAACAAACACAATAAGCAAAATCGATTATCCATTTTCAGTCACTTGAACATTCTCATGAAGCTTGCAAAAACAACCAAAATCTTAAACTCATTACTCATGCTTTTCAGACACCTAAGCAATGCACAATCAGTTCAAACAAAGCAAGGCAGAATTTGGAATCTATATAAATAACAAAACAAAGAACCTAATCAAATCAAATCTTTAAGTAAGGCTCTAATCTTTTCCAATATATCAAAAATTAGAACTTTAACTTCATTCTTATAAGTTTAAACCCTTTACAATTTAATCCAATTAGTCAATCCATTAATACCAACAAAAAGAGAAGTCTACTGCGATAGATTAAAAGCATTTCATAACTAATATTAGTCATTTCACATGTTGCATAAATCTCACAATTAAACACCTCTTTTACATATAACAGAAAATCCACTTAATCAATACTTTTCTTCCATAATTCAGTTTACCCAATGCAACAAAATTCTTCATTTTGCTTCAATTCCATTTGGCCATAGCAGTAAAGCAATCTAAAGCATATTTTTAAGCACACATGCATGGCAAAACAAAGCAAGAAAATAGAAACTTCCACAACCAACATGTAGGACCCTTTCATAACTCATATAGACCCCTAATCAAGCTTATAAAACTTAAATCCCTAAACCAAATTTCGGATTCCTCTCCAAATCGCCCAAAAACGAATGAAAAAGGGTATGAATCTGAGAAGTAGAGTTACCTAAGTTTAGTTTTGATGTTGTATGAGCTGTGGGTGGTCGGCACCACCGTGAAACTCGCCGGAGATCGACCATTTAGGTGGTTGGCCGAAACAGAACAGCCAAAAACGAAGAAGAAGAAAAGAAAGTGAGGAAATTGACCTTAAAGGTAACATAGATCGAAAACATAAGAAGGCCGAAACTTTACCTTTAATTTTCGCCGCCATAAGCCGGAAAACTCGCCGGATTCGCAAGGAGAAACAAATAGGGTTCATTTGGTTTGAGATGAAAGCGAAATGGACTAGAATAAAGAGGAAAAGAAAGGAGAAGAGGCCGTAGAGGTCGGCCAGCCTTGGCCGCCATCACAGCCGCCCTTCGTTGTCGTCGAACGCCGCCGTACGTGTGGCCGAAGGGAGAAATAAAAAAGAAAGCGACAGAGGAGGTGGGGGAGGACGGGTTTGAAGGTGAGGAGGGAGTTTATTTTTATTGATAAGGAAGGAGGGAGGGCGTGTTTGGTTAGGGAGAAATAAGGGTGGTTTTTTTTTTTGATAATTAAAGTCTAAACTTGCCATAGTGTACTCATTTTGATTTAAAACCACTTAAATCAGCCTCCAATCTTCTTAAACTTCAAAATATTTTTAGCTTTACCATTCCCTCTTATTTCAAACTCTTCATTTCTTAATTAATTATATGCACATTAATTACTCAAAATTTCCAAAATATCCCAAAAATTCCTAAAAATTCCAAAATTCCTAATTTCTCCATTTATCATTTCCCAAAACACTCTTTAATCATGTATTAAATTTTCAGGATGTTACAATTCTCCTCCTCTAAAATAATTTCGTCCTCGAAATTAAGGGAATTTCCATTAGAAATAAGAAAAGAAACAGTTTCTTGGACTGATAATCCCATCTCAAGAAAAAGAAAAAGGAATTTGGTTATAAGTAAGGAAGACTGTACTCATTGGCAATGAGAATTCATTGCCATAAGTGTCATCCATATGACACCGCAGAGATGCTATCGATGATTTAGAAGAACTATGAACACTTTAACTAAGGTTGTTGTCGTAGTTTTCTGGTCAAATGTAGTCAAGTGCGAAGTAGGAAAGATGTTTCTTATGATAAAAGTGAGGTTAATGATACTAGATCCCATTCTCAAGTTCATTAAAAGGTTTAAAAGAGGTGAAATTAAGTCAGATTGACTTGAATGTATATAACCTTTTGAACAAGGTTAGAAACACTACGCCAGAAAACTAGGAGTATAACTAAAATTCTATTCAAAATCACAATTAATTCTGCTATACTAGCAGATTATTGAACAAATCTGTCAGAAATCACAATATACCAGCAGTAGCACAATCAATTTCACTACAAAAATCTGATGCAACAGAGCATAAATGATGCACGAATCTAACACACAATAAGATCCAATCAATTTATTCACTTTAACATCAAGTTCACAGGAAGTATCCCACAACAAATCTCCTTTATATCCATTCCAGTACTTGCAGCAATAAAAGTAAACATTCTCTAACTCATTATTCGTTTTTTTTTTCATAGACAAAGTCATATTCAAATATGTATGAGAATTCCCATTTCATTGAGAATTTATTCAGCCAAATAGAGAAAAGGAAATGAAACTAATTCCTATAATCCAAACTTGATTTCAAAGCCTACTAGAATTTAAAGTACATCAAACAAAACTTTTCAAGGGACCATTCAGCCAATGTCTAAAACGACAACACCAGTCAATGTACTTATGAGCTATCAAACCCTTGTAGTCAATGTTGTACATAACTCAAGCCTAAACAATATTCATGTCCAAAAATCCTCAGTTTTTAATTCATAACCAAAATATTACTTTAAGATATCCAAGCACATTTTAACTCAAGTATTTCCCCTAATGAACTTTAACCTGAAACCTAAATTTCTTCAATCATTCATCAATTCATAGTTGTCACTTCAAAATCATCAATCCATATTGGTAGTAATTCACATATTGATAACAATTCCCAACAACACACCAACATCACTAATTCCTCTTCATCATGGAGCAATTCAACCAACATATCACTCACGATTTCTTTCATATTCAAAATTTCACCAATTAAATTTCCCTTAAACTAAATCTCTCTTTTCTTCTCTTTCATCATCACCAACATACAAAAATAAACAACAGAGTTCACCGTTCTCATCATAATGCTCTACTACAAAGGACATAATTCTAACATCAACAAACTTCTATAATCTTTCATTTAATATAACACATTGCATCAACTTTCCAAACTAGAAACTATACTTTGTTATTATTCTTTTCTATACCATTCAACACAATTTGATCCTCTTAAATAAAAAAAAATGTCTATTTGAAAGCCTACAATTTGCAACCAATATCAAATAAGTAATACGCACTACTCAAGCAGTATTCAAAAATCAAAACATCATAACCTCATTCAGCTCCATTTAATCACCAATATGTCACATGTTTTAATTCCTCTTCCATTACTTTCATCTAAAATCACATTTCCAATCCTTTAATATCACCTTAGAATAATCAATAAACCTATCACACCATCAATCGAAGAACTATCCCAGAAAATTATTGGTCCTTCTTAATCTCCTATCACTTAACCTTGTAACAAAAACTTTTAAGGATTTTCTAAATATCTCCTGACTATCTCTTCAGCTATTGCTGTACCGAAATTGCAGAAAATTTCTAAATATACATGCAAGCACCAAACATTGACAATCTTTCAAATAAATCCTTATCCACCGATTTCTAATAGAACTTCAACATATTAAACGAGATCCTATTTCTTTTCATATCCTATTAACATCTCATATTATAAGGAACATAGCACTAACCACAATTTCCTAAATCCTTTTCTTCATTCCCTTTAGTCATACTTCCTATAATTAAACATGTAAAGCATAAACCTCATCAAAACTTCCTAATAATTGAAACATCACACCAAACCAAAATAATTTAGTTCAAAACAAAATCAATGCACATTTATAATCAAATCACATCATAGTCAAAAATCACAACAACATGCATCATGGCGGCGTTTTTCTAAAGAAAACTTTTCAAGAAAGTCTTACAAAAACATCAAACTTATTTAGTTTACTAATGAAGTCCAACAAAAGACTATCAATCATTCTTCAATAAAATCTAACATTACTATAACACATTTAACATAATATGTAACTTAGCTTATTAATCACCATCATCAATTACACTTAAACAACACTCACTTATCATTCTATAAAGATTTTGTCTAACTATACAAACAAAATTTGAAACAACAATTACCTTCAAATAACCACTTATAATCAAACATCAAAGTATAGATTTCAAAACAACCAATATCCATGGAATTTCAATTAAACCAATTAATAAACAAGTCAATTTTCCAACAAATCAAACAATTTAACTAAATAAACAACGATCAGAAGACAAGATCAACAATTCTTATTTCATATTGTATTCATTATCAATTGTTATTTTCGAATTCCTTAATCCTTTAACCCAATAAGGGATCTCATGATGCCTCGACTATGATTATGGCCGGCACATAACTATATTCGAGACCCCAGAGAAGCATCCTTATTTCGTCATTCTTATGAAATTCTTATCAATATCATCACTTATTTCATTATTCTTCTTATATTCTTCTCAACCTCTCCACAATACCTATTCAATTGCGCTTATCACTCTCTCCCCACCACGGGTTGAGTGATATTCCTCTCAAAAGGACAGATATTCATGCACATAAGGAAGGGAATACTAAGAATGTATATTGCCAATCTATATGCAATGCAACACAGTCCTAGGTTATCGTATACCAAATACTGATAACCAAGTTGTAACATATTGTTACTAATTCCCTAATTAACCTGTGACATCTCTTTTAGTTCATTAATATCTTTACTAACTATGATAGAAAAAGGAATTGCAATAATATCAATATCTCTATCATAGTTAGAAAAAGAATATCCTAATGACTGAAATATTATCCATGATAGAAAAGAATAAACTAATACAGTACAGCTGCTATCATGGATAATTTATTGCTAACCATGTTAGAAAGGATTTGCCTAACATGGTTAATAAACAAAACTAGTTGATATTTAACAATAAATAGATATATACATGCGGAAGCAGATGCAGGCCTATACAAATTGCCAATATACATAACTAACTAATCTAAATAACCTTTGAAACCTAATTCCCTTTCCTGATGCTTGCGCCTGTGCATGAATACCTGTAAAAATGTCAGTAATCGTGGGATGAGACAATTTGTCCCAGTAATCACCGCTTAACTCACTATAACAGTGAGATGTGCGGTAGTGAGGGCGTCTAAAGGGTACCACATTTAAAACCAATAATATATATATATACATGTCAAGTCTTTCATTCATCATTCAAGTCCCTCCGTCTAAATCAACTCAAATTCATCATCTCTATTTCCCACATATCACTCAAATCCCTCAGTCAATTCCAAATCAACTCAACAGACGAAAATAAACGTGATTGACACTGTGCCCAGTCTCAAATCTGAAAGCATGAAAAAGGGAGCACTTTATATAGTGAAAACGTCCCTGAAAAAGGGAGCACTATATCTTGTGAAAACATCCCTGGTTCCTTTACAATTCGAGGAACCTGTACAATTAACCTATCGATTTGCGCAAATCGATAGGTTACATCGGCCGACGGTACTAATAATCAGTGTCATGCAATACTCACAATCCCTATTCCATATTCCATCAACATAGCTCTCAACAATCTCAACTCAACATGTAACTCTCTTTTCTATCCTCATCACCTCTTAAACCACTACCCAACACTATCCCTATATACATTTCACGCCATTCCAGATCAATGGCCACCACCAGGCAGGATAATAGATATACAGAGTTTCAAATTTCTTTATCTAAAAATAATCGTGTTTGAAAGGCACCCGATAGCCTATTTTGTATAAAAAAATACCTTTTAAAGATAATATATATATATATATATATATATATATATATATATATATATATATATATATATATATATAGAGGGTGAGAAGGGATTTTACAAAATCCCTAACTAACGTCACCCTCAATGTTATAGCAAGGTTAAGTGTGATTACCTGTCGCCCTTTAGCACTCTGACGTTCTTCCTTACCATTTCTCGTAGATTTTCTCCAAATACTTTAGTTCCTCCTATGATAACTAGTATGGACCCCGCGCTTTGCGCGGGCATTCAGCATTTAGGGCCTGTTTGGATTCAGCTTCTGAGAATAGCTTCTGAGAAAATGGCTTTTGGATAATAGCTTTTGAGTAGAATAACCTTTCTGAAAAATTGCTTTTGATGAAATGAGAGTGTTTGGATTAAATTTTTAGAGAATAACTTTTGAGTAGAATATAACTTTTTCTGAAAAATAATTAGGATGAATAACTTTTCATGTTTCTTTTATTTGAAATAAGTGTTTTCCCTAAATGTAAGATCGAAGCTTTTAGATGAAAAAAGAGAAAAATGTAGTTTTTCTTAAAATAGCTTTTGGAACCCAAACCTAGCTTTTCTTCTCAAAATAGCTTTTCCAAAAAAATTGAGTGTTTGGATGTCTTTGTATGAAACCTAGGTTTAGGAGTCAGAATAACTTTTGAAAATGTATGCAAAAAGACACTTAGTTGTTTTACATATGAGTTTACAAACACATATTTATAGTTAGGAAGAGTCGTTGTAGGGAACAAATAAAAAA
The DNA here is from genome assembly GCA_029929735.1 of Mimosa pudica. Lineage (NCBI taxonomy): Eukaryota > Viridiplantae > Streptophyta > Magnoliopsida > Fabales > Fabaceae > Mimosa > Mimosa pudica. The sequence continues at coordinate 403,220 of JAKELP010000039.1, read as the reverse complement.
GAAATTGTATATCACTATCATTTGAAGAAATATCACATACCGTGATAATGCGAAGGAATTAAGATGTTTCAAATGAATTAGTCTTAAATATGATGGGTGAAATAGTTTACCTGGCACAATCTAAGGAAGCTAATAAAATTAGGCAATTGTTAACTGGGGTTTGGGGAAAATTATAAAATATCACCTTAAGTATTTGGCATATTATAACGAAATAAATTTTTTGGGGTAAGAAAATAGTTAAGGTTAAAAAATTAAAGGTTTTTTTGAATGATTGAAAATAGAGGAGGAAAAACTAACCCAAATATATTTCTAAACCCTTTTACTAACACAAATATATCTCTTAGAACACCTAAATATCATATTTGACGTGTTATCCTAACATTATTATGTAAATTGACACTATTCTTTATTTATGATTACTTTTAGTGAATTTTCTAAAAATATATAAATTTATGTTACACATAATATCTTTAATTTGGCCCGTAATCAAACTCGTCCCATAAATAGTAGTATAAGAATAGTCAAACTTCATTTCTAACTTCTCTCATCCAACCCCCTACATAATAAACCAAATTTCCTTAGGCACCTTCTCCACCCGAAAAACCATATGGACTAAATTTTTGTTTTAGTTAATCTTTCCAAGTAATTTCAATTTAGATTACATGTAACATTTTAATTTCAAGAATTAAACCCACCCACCCATGTATAACACGAGAAAAGTCAAACTCTAACATCAATGCCCGTTCAAAGCCACCTCCAAAAAATGCCAAATCTCCCCCAAACACCTTCTCATCTGAAAATTTAGCTGGACTTAATATTTTCAATTAGACGCACGCAAGACTATAATAGGTCTAAAATTTACAATAGTCAATCATACCGGCAACAAAATAGGAATGAATATGTTGATCCAAAAATTGAATATTTGGGTTTCCTTGGTCATTTGATTATCTAAATCTTGTATTCCATAAATAAGCTTCCTTAATTTTATCCTAACTAAAAATCATGACCATCTAATTAGGATAAAAATCATGACCATCTACAAAAATCATGACCATCTATTAACTTGTTATAATCAAATTAAATTCATTCGAAATAATAATCACTTACTCATAATGTGACATTTTAAGCATGAAAAATAAAAATAGTTGTTTTCTCCATGTACATTGGAGAGTTTGTTTCTAGTCTCAGTTTTCTTATTCCATTATCATATGCATAATTCAAGTCATAATCCACTCCACTTAATTCTGCTTCCAGGCTCTGCCAACATGGATCTGAAATTTGAAGCCACTCCCACATCAGTCCACCTACACCTCCTCTTCCATCAGCTGTAAATGCTCCATCTACGTTTAATTTTCTCCATCCCTTCCTTGGAGGTTGCCATCTCTCATTGTGATCCACTACCTTAACCACATTAAGAAGTTAACAAATAAAATTGATACATGGGCCAAAAACCATTGACTGTATAATTGTAATAACCTGCAATACATCGAAAGCATGTTTTCTGAGACATGCAAGTATATTTTTTTTTTTGGAGAAATTGTCCTATCTTGATAAGATCACATAGTACTGATTCTATAATCTTAAGAAAATGTTAAGGCCACACTCCAGTAAGCTAACAAAGTTCTAAAAATTTGAGATAACCAATGTAATGATATGGCTTTTATTCTTAACATAAAGATAACTTTTCAATCTCCATACCTGATATTCGAGTAATGGTTTCACACACTTTGGCTTGCAAGACTCTTCAAGATATCTCTTTGAATCATCAGGATCTTTGTCAACCCTATACTGAAAAAAAATAGATGAAATAGTAATGAACATGGACAACTAAATAGCAGAGCAACGACCTACACAAAATAAACATAAGGCAGCATAACTTGAAAGAAGCAATTGGTACAACAGTTAAAAAATGAAAAACCAAATATGGGTTCATATATTAAAATAAAATCTAGCATCAGGACCAGTAAAATCCAATACATCATCATACACCAATCTAACATACAATAACAAATCAGCATTCTATAAAAAACATGGGAGTTATGATCTTATCATGACATTTCAAGTCGCAATCAATGAGGTGTGTTAGCTAAGTTATAAATCCACTTCTGCCCCACCTCTCCCAAACACCTAAAAAAGCCCAATAAATGACATTAGTGAAGATTTAAATGACTCCACAGTTTACAACAGAAATCTCAAAATTGGCATGAAAATGTCACAAAACCCTATCAAGTTAAAAATCACCAATGGATCACCTTCTTTAAGTCTCACAACAGTAGTTACAGCTTAATTTTCTCCATCTACGTTTAATTTTCTCCATCCCTTCCTTGGAGGTTGCCATCTCTCATTGTGATCCACTACCTTAACCACATTAAGAAGTTAACAAATAAAATTGATACATGGGCCAAAAACCATTGACTGTATAATTGTAATAACCTGCAATACATCGAAAGCATGTTTTCTGAGACATGCAAGTATATATTTTTTTTTTGGAGAAATTGTCCTATCTTGATAAGATCAAAAAGTACTGATTCTATAATCTTAAGAAAATGTTAAGGCCACACTCCAGTAAGCTAACAAAGTTCTAAAAATTTGAGATAACCAATGTAATGATATGGCTTTTATTCTTAACTTAAAGATAACTTTTCAATCTCCATACCTGATATTCGAGTAATGGTTTCACACACTTTGGCTTGCAAGACTCTTCAAGATATCTCTTTGAATCATCAGGATCTTTGTCAACCCTATACTGAAAAAAAATAGATGAAATAGTAATGAACATGGACAACTAAATAGCAGAGCAACGACCTACACAAAATAAACATAAGGCAGCATAACTTGAAAGAAGCAATTGGTACAACAGTTAAAAAATGAAAAACCAAATATGGGTTCTGCTATTAAAATAAAATCTAGCATCAGGACCAGTAAAATCCAATACATCATCATACACCAATCTAACATACAATAACAAATCAGCATTCTATAAAAAACATGGGAGTTATGATCTTATCATGACATTTCAAGTCGCAATCAATGAGGTGTGTTAGCTAAGTTATAAATCCACTTCTGCCCCACCTCTCCCAAACACCTAAAAAAGCCCAATAAATGACATTAGTGAAGATTTAAATGACTCCACAGTTTACAACAGAAATCTCAAAATTGGCATGAAAATGTCACAAAACCCTATCAAGTTAAAAATCACCAATGGATCACCTTCTTTAAGTCTCACAACAGTAGTTACAGCTTCATTAAAACACAAAGGAGCTCATGTATCTAGTCTTACCAAAAGTATATCAGAATAACACAATTTAACTTTCAACCAACATCAAGGCAAGAAATGGATCTATAACAATAAGCAAATGATTAATGCACTCCTTCCATTAAAATGTCTTCATTCTCATTAACAAACAATATCTACTGATTCTTGAAAATGTGGATACCTAATCTTTGTTCCTATCACATCTTCCTTTATCAAAAGTTTGGCTTTTAAATTTTTTGCTTTGGCATAAGCTTTTGTTATATACCTAAGGAATGACTCTTCAAGAAGATCTAAAGCCTTACATTGGGTAACAACAGTAAACTCAAATTGTTATATAACAGGATCACCTATACAACATATCAGAGATACTTTCAAGATCATTGAAATCCTTTTATGTAGAAACAGGAAAACACTTGAAAATTGCAATAGCATTTACTTTGAACAGGTGATCAATGGAAGACACTTAAAACACACACATATAACCAAAAAAGGGAAAAAAACAACATACATAAGAAATTATCAAAGCTTCTCTCTTTTTCAGTACATTCAAAGCTCAATTCTCAGAGAATCAAGCTCCAAAGCATACTTAAGAAAGTTGAATAGGAGCTCTTCAAAAGCTAAAATCAAAAAGAAAAGAAACAACCTACTTAATCAAAACCCAAACAGAAATGGCACACACAATTCCTTAAACCCATTGTTACCTATCTTGGCCATCCATTAATCATTTTCACAGTCCCCTCTATCTCTAAAAAATGGATCAAGCAGAAAAAGTAATCACATGCTAAGATATAATCTATTAGAGCATGAGAAGAATCTTTCCTTGTCACGAATAATTAATGAAACAATAAGAGTAAATAAAGGAAGAAAGATTAAACTCAAAGCCATATAAAGCCTTAGGGTTGTTTGTCAAACTAAATCCCCTTCACAGTGCGATACTCGGAGAGTTCATACATACCTCATATCGCAAGAAAGCACTTCTCAGTATAGAAGGGTTGTTGGTATCCTAGTCCTTTTAGCTTCCTGATAAAATAAAAATTGAATTCATAAGAGGTTGAAGGAACCGAAAAAAAACCCCAAATCCAAAAATAGGAGAAAATATAAAAAGAAATCAAATAGTCAAGCGCATAGCATCTGGGCATCCACAAATAGAAGGAAAAAAATGACAGAAGAAGGAAGTGTACCAAATTAGATGAGTAGATGGATTTGCAATGACAGAAGAAGAGGCATAATTTTCGTTGGGAGTCCCAAAAGTGGGAGTTTCGCTTCTGGAAATGCTAAATGAGAAAGAAGACGAAGAATCCAAATCATGGGGGAGGGTAGGAGGAATGGAACGATGAAAGATTCATGGAAAGTCTAGAGACTACTTGGGACGGGAGATGGCATATTCAATGGATGGAATTAATTGGAGGTGGAAGCAGATGAGTAGACGCAAGCCGTGAACACAAGTAAAAGAGTTCTGATTATTAATCAGATTTTCTAAGATAATCAAGGGATAAACTTAGGTAAACCCACATTTAAATCCAGATTAGGTGTGAAAGCAGGGGTGGTTTCCCACGGGTAATTACTATATATATTTGATAGGATACAAATGATAAATTAATATCATTTCCACTTTATAATACTTTGACGTCTCTCTCGTATTCCATATTACTACCCAATCTCTTTTCTTATATATTTTATTCTAAGGTAAACATTTTCGAATCAAAGTCAAAGCCAATAATCAAATTCCAATTAATGAACCAAAAGCCAAGAAACAATAGGCATACATTTCCATTAAAGCAATATAGGAATTAACACAAATAAAATCACCAAATACAATCATAGCCAATCTGCACGCAACAAACAACATTCAAAATAGTCACCGTATCAGCAAGATGGTCAATACCATGTTCAATGCAAGGTTTCACAAAGGAAAGCACCCAACATTAGCAATCTCATATCCTTAAATTTCTTCATGATCTCATTTTAGAAACTCAACTACATTTTCAGTTCTAATCAAGAGGTTCAGTAACTATAACCAACACAAGAAGAACTAAATTTCAACAACATAAGTCCTAAATCAAACCAATCCAAAAACAAGGTAATCAAAGGAAAACAAATTCAACAAAATATATATATATATATCGATTCCAAGACAAGATATATGAACCACGAACTAATTCAAATATCATAATCAACCACCTTAAAACTAATTTAGCCCTATACTTTTGTTTGAAGTCGTTGTACTCCAAAAGTCTAATAATAGCAATAATTATCAACCATAATATGCAAGAGAAGGACAAACCACATTCCATTTATAATCTCACAATCCATATCCAATTAAATCACACATCTTCTTTCCTTTCCAATAAGTTCAGCCATGGTAGTTGAATGAGCAAGGAAATTCTTAAATACCTATATCTTAATCAATCTCAAAATACCCGTTCTGTTTACCTACAACAACTCAATTTTCAACTCTACTTTATAAATTCTACTTCACTTTCATATTTTCAAGCTTATCTTTCATGGCCTACAACCTTAGAAACACATGAGAAAACAAAGTTACCATTATTACCAAAATTCACAACTTACTCAAAATAAAGAATTCTAATTGTTTTAACATAACATTCCATTTCATTTATTCACATTCACATGCATCTCCAACAAGCATTGTAACACATACCATCCTCAATTAAGCATCTCCCAATTAATCCTTCTAGTTCAACTTAAACAAGGATTAGAAATAGAAGATCCCTACAGAATTTGGTGGCCCTTGGTTTAATTAATTCAGCCTATGTAGCAGTAAAAGAGAAACAGATGTTTGTAAGGTCCCATGCAGTTCATCACAACAATCAAACATATTCCTAACAATATTTTAACAAAATTTGGCACTATTTTGTTTTACACCACAAATTAATATGTGATTTGCAAACTGTCATCATCTACTATACATATGACTTAGCACACATTCTAACACTCATGGCAGTAAGCAATCATATAATGAAAAGGAAATATTATGTTATAATCAAACCAATAAGAGAACCGATCCAAACAAACACAATAAGCAAAATCGATTATCCATTTTCAGTCACTTGAACATTCTCATGAAGCTTGCAAAAACAACCAAAATCTTAAACTCATTACTCATGCTTTTCAGACACCTAAGCAATGCACAATCAGTTCAAACAAAGCAAGGCAGAATTTGGAATCTATATAAATAACAAAACAAAGAACCTAATCAAATCAAATCTTTAAGTAAGGCTCTAATCTTTTCCAATATATCAAAAATTAGAACTTTAACTTCATTCTTATAAGTTTAAACCCTTTACAATTTAATCCAATTAGTCAATCCATTAATACCAACAAAAAGAGAAGTCTACTGCGATAGATTAAAAGCATTTCATAACTAATATTAGTCATTTCACATGTTGCATAAATCTCACAATTAAACACCTCTTTTACATATAACAGAAAATCCACTTAATCAATACTTTTCTTCCATAACTCAGTTTACCCAATGCAACAAAATTCTTCATTTTTCTTCAATTCCATTTGGCCATAGCAGTAAAGCAATCTAAAGCATATTTTTAAGCACACATGCATGGCAAAACAAAGCAAGAAAATAGAAACTTCCAGAACCAACATGTAGGACCCTTTCATAACTCATATAGACCCCTAATCAAGCTTATAAAACTTAAATCCCTAAACCAAATTTCGGATTCCTCTCCAAATCGCCCAAAAACGAATGAAAAAGGGTATGAATCTGAGAAGTAGAGTTACCTAAGTTTAGTTTTGATGTTGTATGAGCTGTGGGTGGTCGGCACCACCGTGAAACTCGCCGGAGATCGACCATTTAGGTGGTTGGCCGAAACAGAACAGCCAAAAACGAAAAAGAAGAAAAGAAAGTGAGGAAATCGACCTTAAAGGTAACATAGATCGAAAACATAAGAAGGCCGAAACTTTACCTTTAATTTTCGCCGCCATACGCCGGATTCGCAAGGAGAAACAAATAGGGTTCATTTGGTTTGAGATGAAAGCGAAACGGACTAGAATAAAGAGGAAAAGAAAGGAGAAGAGGCCGCAGAGGTCGGCCAGCCTTGGCCGCCATCACAGCCGCCCTTCGTTGCCGTCGAACGCCGCCGTACGTGTGGCCGAAGGGAGAAAAAAAAAGAAAGCGACAGAGGAGGTGGGGGAGGACGGGTTTGAAGGTGAGGAGGGAGTTTATTTTTATTGATAAGGAAGGAGGGAGGGCGTGTTTGGTTAGGGAGAAATAAGGGTGGTTTTTTTTTTTTTTGATAATTAAAGCCTAAACTTGCCATAGTGTACTCATTTTGATTTAAAACCACTTAAACCAGCCTCCAATCTTCTTAAACTTCAAAATATTTTTAGCTTTACCATTCCCTCATATTTCAAACTCTTCATTTCTTAATTAATTATATGCACATTAATTACTCAAAATTTCCAAAATATCCCAAAAATTCCTTAAGATTCCAAAATTCCTAATTTCTCCATTTATCATTTCCCAAAACACTCTTTAATCCTGTATTAAATTTTCAGGATGTTACAACATTCCTTAACATGATCAAGATTTTGAAACCTGTACAAACATCACATCATTGACCATAATTTCAACATAATATGACTATGCCAACACAGGACACAAATCATAAGCACTGAACACATTGCAGTAACCATGTGGCATATCGTGGGCTGGTGGCCCGATTCCATACTTCCATACATAACAGAAATAGTACCGGCACTTGTATGTACAATCAAAAGTCAATATAAACGAGTAATTCATAAAATTCTTCCACCACATTCAAAACACAATACAACAAGATGCGGAAGCTGTTAGAATCTTAAGTTTTGATGAAGACTAAAATATAAAGGATTAGACCAAGTGCCTAGGAAGCAATAGTATACTTAGGATCCCAAGTAAGAGTGCTTCCGGATGAAGATTTACTTCCGGTTAGATTAGGACTTGCGCATGCGGATGAATGTTTTCATCCCCCAGCGTCAGCAAGTAAATCACTAGGGATTTAACTTAGTCCATGAACATTAGGTACACAAACCCTAAGACTAAGCTATGTTTCAATCGGAAGCGAAGTTGCTTCCTGTTAGACTTAGACTGGCGCAGAGCGACAGAATAGATATTACCCCAAGCGTCAGTGAGTCTACTTCCCCAAGTGAAAGCGCTTCCTGTTAGAATTAGACTGGCGCAGAGCGACAGAATAGATATTACCCCAAGCGTCAGTGAGTCTACTTCCCCAAGTGAAAGCGCTTCCTGTTAGACTTAGACTGGCGCAGAGCAATAGAATAGTTATTACCCCAAGCGTCAGTAAGTCTACTTCGCCAAGTGAAAGCACTTCCTATTAGATTTAGACTGGCGCAGGTTGATAGACTAGATATAACCCCGAGCGTCAGCAGAAATGCAACATCAAGTGAAGTTGCTTCCTATTAGATCTTGACTGGCGCAGACTGATAGAATAGATTTCACCCTAAGCGTCAGTGAATTCACCACGTCAAGTAAAAGTGCTTCCGATAGCTCAGTGACTAGCGCTGAGTGTTGGGATGAAATACACTAAGTGAGAGTGAGTTATAGTGAACCAAGATCCTTCATCTAGTAGTTTTACTTCCGGATGTAAAAATGCTTCCAGATACATCATAGACCAAATCAGAACACAGTCTAAGTAAACTACTCCCCATAGCAAACAAACTTCCCACAGCATGTATAATTCTTATATATATATTGCTATGTTGGACTAACCAGTATGTGCAGAACATGGTCACGCTTCCGGATGCAAATGAGCTTCCGGATGGAAAGACTCTTGACATTGGGACTCAGAGCTTAACACTTGCAGAGCAAGATTACCACTTGCGGATGAAAGATGATCATCCGTCAGCAAGAGTGCAAGAGTAAAAATCACATACTCAGAAGTCAGAATGCTTTTGTCAGAGCAGAGGTGTCAGGACTACTTTTCAGAGATAAAGCAAGTCAACCCTGCTAAGCATTAATGAAGATGTACTTCTCAACGGTAACATAGGATTAACGGCACTATTCAAACGTTCATATTCAACTTGCCACCTAAGCCTATGAAGCCGAATATAAAAGAGACACTCATTCAGAAGAGAAGTATGATGGAAGAAAAAGAGAGAACAGAACAAAGTATCTGATATATCATACTCATCATTCTACACATCTTCTACTACTCTCAGATCCAGATTTGTGATATTTTTCAGAGAGTAATTTTATTGTACTTAAGTGAGTAACATCATCCACTCTTAGAGAGAGTTAGTTTTGAGCTTAAGTGTTTAGCACAATCAGTTCATAGAGTGAACATAGTGTAAACTTACAATTTGTAAGGGGGAGCATTTAGAGGTTGTCTAAATCTCCATAGGTTGCAAGTTAGCCCGTAAAACTTGCATTTGTAAGGTTTGCAGGTGAACCCGGTGTAAAACCTGTGGGTTGTTAGGTGAACCCGTGCTCGTAAAACCTAAAGTGTAAAGGCTTCTCTTGTGCCCGGTTTAAACAAGAATAGTGGATTGAAAATCTCAGGTGGAGCCTGGGGACTGGATGTAGGTCTGGGTGACCGAACCAGGATAAATTTATGTGTGCATAAATTTACATTCAAACATTCTATTTTGCATCACATAACATACTGACTTGTGCATATCACTACTTCGTAAATATTATCACCAAGCACAAGCAGTCTTTCGAAAAGAAGATTCAAAAGATTTAATTTATTCTCTCACCCAATTCACCCCCCCCTCTTGGGTGACAGCCACGTTTATCAGAAGCGTATGCACCCTAGTATTGGCAATACATATATTCCAAAATACTACCTCCGGCTGTCTCACATCATTGGTGAGGACCGGACGGCCCCTTCCCCTTCCCCGTCCCCTGGGTCTCGGCATGATCACCTGCAAAAATATCAATAAACTTGGGGTGAGACAACTTGTCTCAATAATCATCTTTCAACTCACTGTAAAAATAAGATATGCGGTAGCAGGGCGTCTACAAGGTGCCATATTAAAAAAAAAACCAGTGTAATAAATATATGTATGTTTATGCATGTTTCTCCAGATCTGCTTCAATCCGTAATATGATTCACCATCTCCAAATAAACCAAATGACTTAAGTGACACTGCGCCTCTGTCTCTAATCAGCAGGCATACTTCCCCTGTCTCTACTCAGCAAGAAGTAATACGGAGCCCGTCTCTACTCGGAAACCGTAAGTCCCTGTCTCTACTCAATAGGACTAGTACAACTAACCGTTGATTGCGCTATCAAACGGTTACATCGGCCGATGGTACAAACAGTGTCATGTAGCAACCATCCATAATCAGAGTATTCACAACAGGATACTATATAGTAAATAAAAATCTTAATAAGAAAATAGTTGAGTTGAAAGACACCCAATAGCCTGATTGTTATAAACTAATTTCTTGCTTTTAGAATATAGATGTATGTATATGGAAAAGGATTTGAAAAAAAATCCCATCTAACATCATACTCACTGTTACAGTAAGGTGAGGATGATTACCTGTCCAGCTCAAAAATAATGGATCTTCGCAACTATTGTTTTTCACGAGCTCTACTCGATTCACCAATGTCTACAATGATATCACAGTTGATCAAAACACAATATTAGTGACTTTGGCCTACCTTTCACCAAAATCAAAAACATTATTGAAGTAATAATTTACTTGGGCGAAGGGGCAAAAATAGCATCCGTAATTTCCAAAATGGACAACTTTGGCACCCGTAATTTCGAGGGTGCAAAACCGTACATTATAAACCAAAATGGGACAAATTTAGCACTCTCAAACAGATGTGTTAAGTTTGACCGTTAGTTGACTGGGAATGGTGATTTGGCATGCTGACATGGCGAAATAAGGAATTATGTGTCACATTGCATATGACTTGGCAAAAAAATAAACAACATGTCATATTGGGGCCCACCCGAATACATATGTTAACTAAAATAAAACAAAAACAACTTTGCCCCAAAAACAAAACACACTATCATGCCCCAACAAAACACAAACATAACATACTCAAAGTCAGGCACGACAATAAATGGAGGTGGGGTATGGGAATCAGGCGCGACAATAAATGGAGGTGGGGCTGGCGATTTCAGGGACGAATTCGAAAATGAGTGTGGTGAGGATGTGCAGAGATTTGGGATTAGGGTTTTACATTTCAGATTGGGGATTTGGTGATGATGAGGTGATGTGGCAGGGCTTCCAACATGGATTCACTTCAGATGCTGATTGTCATGCCACGTCGTTTAATGAATGTGGGCCCCACGCCAAAACACATGTCTGTTACAAACAACTTAACGACGTGGCTGGATTTGTCCCAGTTTGGTTTATAATGTACGGTTTTGCACCCTCGAAATTACGAGTGCCAAAGTTGTCCATTTTGGAAATTACGGTGGCTATTTTTGCCCCTTTACCCTAATTTACTTCCATTACAAACCATGTTTACATCCTTTAAACTATTATAATTCTATTAACCATCCATTCATAACTTCCAAATCATTAACCTTCACCATTTCTTGCAATCCTTGTAAAATTAACCCACCATATTAAACTCCCATTATAATACCACATTTGCATTAAAATGGGTCACTCAAAAAGACCTCCATAACACCCAAACACTCTTCCAAACCCAAGCAACCTTTAATCTACCAAAGTCACTTCAAATCAACACTTTAACTATTCAACCTCCTCCCAAACACCAATCCAACCAAAATTAACATTCCTACATCAACAAACAATTTCAACTAACACTACATAAATACCAATTTATTCCAAAACATCATCCATTAGCATAACCCTAACTTAAAGAGCCCAAAAAAATGCCCATAATAATTCTTAAATTCACTTCCAACTTCAATGAACTTTAATACTCCCTAAAAATCTTTAATTTATCACTTATTCATGCACAAATTCTTGTTTTAAGCTTCAACCATTAACTCATGTCCAAACCCTAACTTAAAGGAGGAAACTTTATCCAAAAAAAAATCAATGTCATAAGATGATCGGAGGACTTACGGAGCTCAAGGATGAGAAAGGGGAAGTCACCGCCGCCGGCAGCCGCCCTGAATGCCGGAAAAACACCTTCTCTTAGGTAGTTGCCGAGCTTGAGCAAGAGAAAGGAAAGGAAATGAGAAAAATGAAGTTGAAACAAGAAGAAAACGCATGAAAATGACAAAACAGTGGCCCACCTTGCCACCCGCCGTCTTCGTTCGCCGGAAAAATGCACCCACCGACGCCGGAGGCTGCTTCAACGATCAATCACAACCAGCCACAAATCAGACGTGATTTTTACCGATTTGCAGAGAAGAGGAGAAGAAAAACAAAAATGAGGAAGCTTTTTGGGGAGGGAATGGCCGGAAGGTGTGTGGTTGTGGAAGAGAAAATGAAGAGATTGTGAAGGTGGAGGAGTGAAGTCGACATGTTGAAGGAGAAGTGAGGAGGGGCCGTCGGGTTTAATAGAGAAAAGAGAGTAAGGCCGCGTTTGGTTTACGCATTCCTGTCCAGAATTGCATAATTTCATACCGGAAATTACCATAATGTCCTATTTTAATTTAAATCCACTTAAACCAGTCTCCAATCTCCTTAACCTATAGAATATTTTGGATTCTATGATACTCTCATATTTCTATTTCTTGAATTGCTTAATTTATTTGGATACTTTTTATCCCAAAACTTCAACAAAATATCTCAAAAATCTCCAAAAATCCCAAAAATTTCTAATTTCTCCATTTATTATTTCTCAGACACTCTTAAATCCTATATTAAATTTTCCAGGATGTTACATAAAATTACATTGGAAAAGTGATTGGTTGTATTTAATCATCAAGTGACAGGCCCGTTGAGTTGATAGGAAGCTCTTGAGATCAGAGTGTGAAATTTAACAAAGTCGAACAACTTATTACCATAGGCGATTGTCAATCACTGCAGAAACAATGGCCTTCAACGTTTCCTGCATGATATTGAAACATGAGCATCGCTGTACATTTTTGTTTTCAGAAATGATGCAAAGAGCAGTGAAAAAGTACCGTAGAATGATCCTTAAGACCAAGAGAGAGCAGTAATGGCTTAGAGGAACCAGAGGCACTGCAAAACAAGAATTACATTGCGATACCGTCATTCATATCATGAAACACAGACGCTAAAGACAAGTCAAATACCACTAGTGTAGGGAGGCTAAAGAGTTTTATTGAGGAATTCAATCTAATAGAATGAAACACATTTCAATTTTAAAACTGAGGTTTCATCATATGAAAACGAGAGCATATTCTTGGTTTATATTCATGTGTAAGTTACAATTTTGATGATGGCCTCATAAAAGTCGGGAAAATGCGTATTACAGTAATGATTTATAAAACAGTTTCTCTTGTCGGAGTATACCAACCGCATGTGTTCAATTAGCTGACGTGCACATGCCTCTAACATTGGCTGCATCAAAAAATCAGAAAAGATTAAGAACAACCACATATAATGCAAAAGAATAGCAATTTTATAGGTTGACTTACCTCATCTCGTTTGCCAAAAATAACAGACACACCGAATGTTGGATTAATTGACATCCCTTCTTCCTTTCTGGCAAAGAAAAAAATTGTGTGAACATATGTTTCTTCCATTTGAATACTTTTTGGAAGCCTATGATAGCTCTAGGAATTAAGATGCAAAGGGGGTGAATGGATTATGAAGGCAATTTAACTTTCCTCTCATAAAAGTACCACGACATTTTTCTAAGAAGCATAAAAAACCAAATCTGTAGTAAGTCTATATAATCCAATGAAAAGTTTTGTTTTAAGCCCCAATTTTGCTTAAGAACGTGGACTTTACAGCTCTGTTAGTCCTCAAAATCTCTGTACTTGGATGCATTTTTGTTTTCTGGAAGCTATTTTACCAGCCACTAAGCATAGATAAGGCAATTACCCAAAATAAGGTGCATCGTTATATGCAATTTATTTATTTAGTCTTCACCATTTTCAGTGGCATAATCCTAATAGGTATGGGGGTTGTGAAATTCCATTACTATATATCATTCATAGAGTTGATCATTTAAATTTTTTTTAGGATAAAGATTTGCTTTGAAAGTTTTTGAGACTAACGACACTTCATTTCTAACAAAAACAGAAAGAAATGATGCAACGTGTAACATTCGCAAGTAACAAAGGAAAGTACCAAGACTATTAAAGGAACTAAATCAGTAAACACTATAAACAATATGAAAAAGAATTATTCTATTTTCACCAAAAAAAAGAATTATTCTATTAACAGATTAATAAAGGAAAATTGGAGGGGGTTTCCATCACAGGATACTGCCTCTAAATAGTTGTAGTTGGTGATTTCCACTTTTCGTGTATCAGCATAATGAGTATCTTTAAAAACGCAGAGTTATCAACTATGATTGAAAGGGAAATTTATGTGGTTCTCGCATCACAAAATTTTTTCCAATTTTCTGTTTGATCTGTAAATCTATTGAGTTCATAAGTTTAATCACATATTTAAAACCATAAACGTCCATTGATTGATGCAAAACTGGCGTTATAAGAAGAATATGATAGATTTGGCAATGTTCAAGCTTGCAAATCAACTGAGAAATAGAATTAGTCTGATTTCAATTTTTTTAGCCTAAAAAGCATATCCAAGAAATGACTTAAGGCAAGATATTGCCCTAGCTCAAACTGACCTAGCATGCAGTATCGTCCCCATGGTTCCTATCTGAGTAGCAACAACCTGAAACATAATCAAAAGTTAGAATTGTACTCATAGAAACATGCAAAAAACCTGTTTCCAACAGCACTCACCAGAAAACGATCTTCATAACTCGAGATTAAAATATCTGTTTTGTTTCCCTGACATGTAAACAAATTTTAATAGCATCAGTACATAGCCAAAAAATGGAATAGTAAATGAAAGGTAATATGACATGAGTGAAATAGTCCTGGAGTGCTAAATTCAGCATGGACAAGCAAACAAATCAGATTAATGCTTTTAGCATGAAGCCCTCAATGAAAGGTAGAGTATCCCAAAAAGAGATGGTAATACCTCTCTTTAAATTGTTCCTAACAAATTTCCACTATTGAACTCGACTATATTACTAAGGAAATTTTGGAGGATCAGTTCCTCTAGATTGCTAAGTTCAGTCACGAGAACAAAAAGCTAATGATCTATCAAAGAATAAAGAATCAATTTTTTTTTCTCAATGATTGTTTTATTGGATAAAGATTATACTAGTAGGGAAGTAATAATAACAAAATTGAAGCACTGGAATTGACAAAAACGCAGCTCTGCCTGCTAATTGAAATTCAAAGTAAAGATGGTAAAAGGCGTATGTATGATTACCTTAATAGTGAGGGAGAATTTGTTGTGGGGAACAAGAAAAGGAGGGAAACTCATGGAACCAAAATTTGAAGACACAGTTAGTAAGCCGCAAAGAGAAGGCTTTTGAATCCAAGTCCCTTCGTTTTAGCACACACAACAGCATTCCCTAAACCTCAGTCCGGCAATTCCCTAAAAAAAGTAAATATATTTAACATGGTATGGTATTTCCGTATTTACATGGGCATTTTCCCACCATTTTCCCTTTAATTAGACTCTTATTAGCATTTACAATTAATTTTTAATTATAACTTTCATGTTTTATATTGTTATATTTATCACTACTGGTATATATAAAATGTTAATTATTCTGGAAAGACTGACATTGTTAGAGATAAGATAACAATATTTGGAAAAAATAAGATACATTTTTATTGTTTGTTGATCAATTAGATATCATTTATTAATATTTGTTAGCCAGTTTAACACTTGCGTAATTATTTGTTGGTCAAAATAAGTATTAACCTTAAACTGAATATAGTATCCCGTAATCTAATGGTATGTCATCTCCCTATGAGTGGGAAGTCGCAGGTTTGAAAATTTCAACTAACGTCACCCGCAATGTTATAGTAAGGTAAGAGTGATTATCTGTCGCACTTTAGCACTTTGATGCTCTTCCTTAACCTTCCTTAATAGATTCACCTATTATTAGATCAAAGTAGTAATAAAGGTAAGCAACCATGCTTATATTTGTATAATTAATAACATGTCTCTCTCACTCCTAATATACTACCCTTTTTCCCTTTTTCTTAGTTAATTTATTTTCTTGAAAGGTTACGTGGGGTCCTAAGTACACACATAATCAACACAATTCATCAATTCAAAGAGTAAAATCTCTAAACTTCTAATGTATATTCCATGGGTTTATGACTTCTATTATTAACCATTTTATATCGTTACACAACATGCAATATTCCTCATCATTTCAATCAAACTCAATTTAAAGAAATTAGATCAATTCAATCACCAAAGCATATCAAGTATTGGTGACATATATATCAATTTTCTTCATGTAAAAACATTTAAACTTTATAAATTCCAAGTAGGCAAGTCAATTTAGTTTCAAGTCACATTGCAGTCAAATTCAATTGTTCTACTTTCAGCCAAACTAAGGAGAGGAATAGATAATTCATTTCCTATATTCCAGAGCAATATTTAATACACTTCATTCTCATTTTATGCACCATCATTTCAACCAATGTAATCACAGTAAACGTCCACTGAAAACTCAATATTCAAACAGCCGTACCACTCTACGAAACATCTCAAATAGCATTTATATTCTACTGAACATTTCATGGAATCAAAATTGAAGTTAGGCATTATGAAAAACAATTGTGAGAATATTCTGTAATTATTGTAAATATTCTTGCTGATTATGTAGGCTCTTATTATTAGGCTTTATGAGTTATCATTAGCATTAATTAGGGATTATTATCATGTCTTCCTTCTAGCCTATAAGTAGGCTCTTGTACATCAACTTTGATAATAAGAAAATACATTTTCTCTCTATCTTCACAAATATGTCCATGATTATCCACATGGTATCAGAGCTTAGGACTCAGAAATTAAAAAATTAGGGTTTGCACCATGAAACTTTCTCTTCAAAGGATAGGGGTATTTCTGGGCGCGATGATTGAAGATTTGTTAGCTCTCACCGCCGGCCCCATTGGGAAGAGGAGGTCCCGGTCGATCAAACCCCAGAAAACCACCACGAACGGCGGTGCGTGTGGGTCCCATACGGTGCGTGGCGGCGCGTGCGGCTGCCAATCCGGCGACGAGTTTGACAGACGCGCTCGCCACCTCATTTTCGTCAAGATTCCGGCCTCATACGGTGGATCCGAGGTCAGATGCTTATTTTTCAAGAATGGGTAGAGGTACTTGTGTACTGTTCATCTATGGGTTTACTTATGAAATGTTGTAGTACTTGATCTATGCCTATTTCATAGGTTTATTTACATTTGGAATTTCAGTAATGATGTTGATCATAAGCCTTTTAGTCAGTACTGCCAAGTATCTTCTAACTCTGGTAGTAAGTAAGGCAACTCATCAATCAACTGAAACAACCATTGCTCTGGAGACAATATCATCAGCGTTTGTGGCAAAACGTGGTAATTTTCTTCAAGCCCTTAAAACCTCAAAAGATCGTCAGGTGTGGATTGTTGATTCTGGAGCCTCTGATCACATGACCGACAATCACAAATTGTTCACCACTTACATCCCATGTGCTGGCAACATGAAAGTGAAAATTGCTGATGGCTCACTCGCTTCTATTGCTGGGAAAGGGAGTATTAAAATTTTAGAGAGTATCACTCTGGAATCTGTTTTACATGTGCCGAAATTAGCGTGCAGCTTACTATCTGTCAGTCAATTGACAAAGCAATCGAATTGTTCTGCTAATGTTTTGCCTACTCATTGTGTGTTTCAGGATCTATCATCAGGGATGGTGTTTGGTCATGCTAAGGAATGCGAGGGATTTTACTTCCTTGACGACGCCAGAGTGAGTCACCAACCTATCAGAAGGGTATGTAACACAATCTCTAAAAATGAAGATATTATGTTGTTGCACAAGAGAATGGGTCACCCTAATTTCCATTATTTATCCCGTATGTTTACAACTATTTGCCCACCATCAAACCTTGATATGAAATGTGAAGTCTGTGAATTGGCCAAACACCACCGGTCATCATATCCTAGAGCTCTATATATTCCTACCAAACCATTCACTACCATTCATAGTGATTTATGGGGACCTTCCCGCAACCCAAACTGTACCAAAGCAAGGGGGTTTATTACATTCATAGATGATCATGCTCGTGTTTGTTGGGTTTATCTATTGAAGGACAAGTCTGAGGCACCAAATGCTTTCATGAGTTTCTATGCTATGATTAAAAATCAGTTTAATACAAGTATCAAAGTTTTACATTCTGACAATGGCACTGAGTATTTTAACCGAACTTTGAGTGATTTTCTCCAAACTCATGGTATTATCCATAGAAGTTCGTGTGTTCATACCCCTCAACAAAATGGGATTGCTGAAAGGAAAAATCGACACATCTTGGAAGTCACTAGGGCTCTTATGATCACTTCAAATGTACCAAAGTTTTATTGGGGAGATGCCATTTTAACTGCCACCCACCTTATCAACCGAATGCCAAATAAGGTGATATCTTTTGAAACTCCACTCAAAATGTTACAAAGTATCTTTCCTACCACTCACCTTGAATCAAATCTTCCCTTTCGTGTCTTTGGTTGTACTGCCTTTGTTCATGCTCATCCAAATAACAAATTTGATCCTCGTGCAGTGAAATGTATTTTTCTTGGGTATTCTCCAACTCAAAAGGGGTACAAATGTTTTGATCCTGTCTCTAAACACCTATTTGTAAGTTTTGATGTTACTTTTCATGAAGATACACCTTTTCATGAACGAGTGAATCTCAGACTTGGGTACCTGAACCTGTACAAGAATATAACACTCTTGAACAATGGATAACCCTACCACAGATAGAGCCATCACCACCACCACAAATCGAACCTCCCTTAACCCAACCATCTCTTGTGCAAAATTTAAATGCAGGGAACAAAGATATGATGGTGTACACACGAAGGCAAAAATCTAAGGGAGGAAAGAAACTTGCATCTGAAGCACTCAAGCATTCAGAACCAGTGATAGTTCCTGAAGAACCAAAGGAACCAGAAGTGGTGGTGGTTGCTGAAGAGACTGTTCCAGAGGTATCTCAGGAAATTCATATAAATGTTAATGAATATAATGACCTTGATGTGCCTATTGCTCACAGGAAACAGCCTCGATCGTGTACTCTACATCCAATTCAAAAGTATATGTCCTATAATGCTCTCTCCTCGGGCTATAGGGCATTTGTTACCGGTTTGGATAAAGTCCATATTCCTAAAAACATTCAGGAGGCACTTGAGGTACCTGAATGGAGAGCAGCAGTTATGGAGGAGATGAGAGCTCTTGAGAAGAATGAGACGTGGGCTATTGTTGAAAAACCGAGAGGCAAGAAACTTGTTCGTTGCAAATGGGTATTTACTCTTAAGTATATGGTTGATGGTACTCTTGACAAGTTAAAAGCACGACTTGTGGCAAGAGATTTCACTCAGACTTATGGTCTAGACTACCAAGAGACGTTTGCACCAGTGGCAAAATTGAATACTATCCGAGTTTTATTGTCTGTAGCAGCTAACTTGGACTGGCCACTTCATCAGATGGACATTAAGAATGCCTTCTTGAACGGAGAGCTTAAAGAAGAAGTTTACATGACTTTACCTCCTGGTTTTGAGGAGGGAAGAGGTGATAAGGTTTGCAAGTTGAAGAAGTCTCTCTATGGCCTCAAACAGTCTCCTAGGGCTTGGTTTGACAGGTTTTCAAAGGTCCTAAAAGTTGAAGGCTACAAACAGTGTTTATCAGATCATACTATGTTTGTCAAAACAGAGGGAGGAAGAAGATGTATCCTTATTGTGTATGTTGATGATATAATTCTTACAGGAGATCATATTGATGAAATGTCTAGGATAAAACTTGCGCTTGGCAAGGAATTTGAAGTCAAAGACCTAGGGAATCTGAAGTACGTTCTTGGAATGGAAGTTGCAAGATCAAGGAAAGGAGTTTATGTGTCCCAAAGGAAGTATATACTGGATCTTCTCGAAGAGACAGGCATGTTGGGGTGTAGTCCTGAACCAACTCCTATTGTACCTCCTAAGAAAAAGAAGAAGCCTAGAGAAGAGGGGGATTCAGAAGAGGATGATCTTGATGATGATGCTGAAGCTGAAAAGGAAGATAAAGAGCTAGAAGAGCCAGTGGATAAAGAAAGATATCAAAGACTTGTAAGCTAATTTATCTTTCCCACACAAGACCTGATATAGCGTTTGCAGTAAGTGTTGCTAGTCAATATATGAGTGATCCAAGGAAGAAGCATATGGATGCTGCATACAGGATCTTGAGGTATCTAAAAGGTACTCCCGGGAAAGGTTTGTTCTTCCGGAAACAAGAACGAAGAACGATTGAAGTTTACACTGATGCAAGTTGGGGAGGAACACATCCTGACCGAAGATCCACTTCTGGTTATTGCTCCTTTGTATGGGAGAATTTAGTAACTTGGAAGAGTCAGAAACAGAGGGTTGTGTCAAAAAGCAGTGCTGAAGCTGAATTAAGGGCGTTGGCTCAAGGAATAATGGAGGAAATGTGGCTAAAACGTGTTCTTTGCGAGATACAGGTCCAAGTGGATTTGCCACTCAAACTCTATTGTGACAATAAGGCAGCTATAAGCATGGCCTTAAATCTTGTTCAGCACGAGAGGTCAAAGCATGTGGAGATAGACAGACATTTCATCAGAGAAAAAGTTGAAGAAGGGACCATATGTTTGATCTTTCTTCCGACAAACCTTCAAGCGGCTGATGTACTAACGAAGGCGCTAGTCAAACCTGCATTTGATAATTGTATAAGCAAGTTGGACATGATCGACATATATGATCTGTAACATCCTAAAAATTTAATACAGGATTAGAAAATGTATTTAGTAAAGATCATTAGAAAATTGGAAATATTTAGGACTTTTTGGGATTTTTTTTCAGATATTTTGGGAAGTTAAGGAAATAAGTGCCCAAAAGTAATCAATTAAATAGTTGAGAGGATTTAGAAACTTTGGAAGTTTATAGAAATTAAAGTATTGGGGAGATTAAATAAATAAGATGATTGACTTGGCAAATCAAATGGTTTGGGAATTTATGGGGGCATTTCGGTAATTTTGTCTAAATGTTTAGACATGACACAATATAACCTCAAACCAAACACTCCCTTCCTCCTTCCTCAACATAAATCTGTCGACACCCCTTCCCCCTTCACCATTTTTTTTCTTTTGTTCACTCTTCCACACACACATACACTTTGTTCTTCATCCTCCACCACACCCACCTTCGATTTTCACTTCCTTTGTTCTTCCCAAACCTCAGAAATCGTGTTTAATCGCTGTCCTTATGGCTCTTCACGTTCCAGCAGCCCCTCTCCTCCGTTTTGATGCGTTTTCCGGCGAGAACAAGTGGTGGCCGGAGATGGGATAAGGTGTGTTCGACCATTTTTGTGTTCTTCAAGTTGTCTCTTCATTTCAAAGTTGTTTTCTCATTTTTTATCTCCTCTCTTAGTTACTGCTCGGCCTACCCCTTTTTGTGGCCGTTTTCCGGCGAGTTTCCGGCGGCCAACACTGAAAAATAGTGGCTTTCCACATCATCTTCATTTTGGAGCTTTGTAAGCATTTTTTTTACTTCTCTTTGGTTTAGTATTTTGAAGTTATGTTCTTGGTAAGGTTAGGGTTTGTGTAAAAATAGAAACTTTAGGATTGTAAAGCTACCATTATGATTATTAAGTGGTTGAAGTTTTGTGAGAGTATTTGAGGTTTATTGAAGTGGATAGTACTTTGAAATTTTTAGGGATTATTTTAGGCATTCTTTGAAGTTAGGGTTTTTCCATAATTAAATTTTTGGGGTTTCAAACAAGAATTTGTGTATGTCTAAATGGGTAATTGAAGATTTGGGAAGGTATTGGATTTTTCTTCAAGATGGAGATTATTTTGGGAATTTTTGAAGCTTTTTATGGTTCTTTGAATTGGGGTTTTGTTAATGAAAGATGATTTGAATGAAATGGTGGTTAATAAATGTTTGTTAAGATTACTTTAGGATGTTGGAATGTTGGTTTTGATTGAATTGGTGTTTGGTAAGAAGTTTGGTACTTAAAGTGTTGGATTTGAGAGGATTTGACTATGTATAGATATGTTTGGAGTTGGTGGAAAATGTGGAAAATTTGTGAAGTTGGGAAGTCATTTGAAGTTGTAATTTTGATATTAATATGGTGGTTTGGTGATTGGCGATTGTTTAAAAATTCTATAGGAATTCTTAGTTTCTTCAAAGTGGAATTTCGTTTATGTGTATTGTATGGATTAAATTCAGAGTTAAGATATGTTTGTATAGGTGTTATGAAGATGTTGGAAGAGTGAAATGGTTTGGAATTGTTTTTTTGAAGGAGTTGTTAAATAAAGGGCATGATTAAAGAGAGATTTGTTAAGTAATGGTGCATTTGGAAGGTGGAGAAAGTTTATAACTTTGAGAGGTCACTTTGAGTGGTTAATTTAATATGAATGTGGGTTTTGATGGATTTTAACATGGTGGGCTAATTTTACAAGGGTTAAGAGGAACGGAAAAATTAATGATGTAGAAGCTATAGGTAAATGGATAAAGGGTGAAAGTAGTGGATGCACAAGAGGGGGGGTGAATTGTGCTACCAAATAAAAATCAAACAATAATAACACAAGGGTTTATACTGGTTCGGTCTTCCTGACCTACGTCCAGTTCTCAACCACCCAGGTTGAGTTCCACTATCCCCAGGTTTTACAAACGGGTTCACCTGGAACCTTTACAACTGCAAGTTTTAGAACGGGATCACTTGCAACCTTACAACCACAAGTTTTACTCCAGGCTCACTTGCAACCTTGCTAACTAACTCCCCCTTACAACTTGCAAGGGTTCAACCTTTACAAATAAAGGATTTACTCAAACTTAGTTCTCTCTAAGAACGGATAATGTTACACACTTAAGTACAATTAATGCTCTTTATAAATGAAGAGACTTAACTACAAAGAGTACAAGATAAGTAGATGAAAAGAACTCTCAATGTGTTAAATGCTCTTTCGCTTTTCTGGGCAACTTTGAATGCTTGAAGGATATTCTCAGTTTCTCACTCTAGCTTTCTTCAAGATATCAAAGTTGTCTTCATAAATGAAGATGAGCTTGCTTATATAGTCCTCAAGTATTCTCACTCTTGGTAGGTGGGTTAGCCGTTTATCCCAAGTTACCGTTTGCCCATTTAATGCTCCATGAATGCTTAGCAGGGTTGACTTTGCTTTATCTCTGAAAAGTAGTTCTGACAACTCTGCTCTGCCAAAAAGCACTCTGACACGGCACTGCTCTGAACGTTCTGACATTCTGATTGCTTGCGGAAGCAAATTCACATTTGGAAGCAACATCACTCAGTGTGCTGCACTTGAACGTTAGTCTAGCAATATAAACACATAGTCACATGCAGTGGGAGTTCATTTAGTCTAAGGGAGCTCTCTTACTTCCGGAAGCAATTCCTCATCCGGAAGCACTTCTACTGGACGTTGAGTTATGGCTTTGTATTATACTCACTGACGCTCAGGGTTACCTAAGCCAACAGCCAGCGCTAGCCTTAAAGCATTCGGAACCAAATCCACATCCGGTTGCATCTTAACTTAGTCTCAAGGGTTTTGTACATCTAATGCTCCTAGACTGAGTTATGACTTAGTGTATTACTTGCTTCTGCTGGGGGATGAGACAATCATCCGCGAGCGCTAGTCCTAGTCCATCCGGAAGTAAATCCTCATCCGGTTGCACTCTTACTTGCTGTTCTATATTAACCTAATTCTCTTTAAGTGTTTAGCTTATTCTTTCATATTTTAGTCTTCATCAAAACTTAAGATTCAAACAAAGGGAATTATGGTAGTTTAAGGAATATAAATTAGTATAGATGTTGAAAGTAAATTATTACTTTTTGTTTGAAATTGTTTAAAAAGTTGAGTCAAAGTCACTTACAAAGTGCCTTGACCCATTTAGGAATTGTGGGATTATTGTAGAAGGCAGCTATCCGGGCGGAGTTTGAGGACTGCTTTTATCTGGGTATACATGCTATTGTTAAGTTTCGCAGGTAATCACGCTTAACTGACTGTGATACTGAGGGTGACGGTAGTTGAGGATTTTTAAAATCCTCTTCTACTTATATATATAAATGAAATGTGTTCAAATTATTTTATATTCAAACGTGGGCTATAGGGTGCCTTTCTAAATAACCTGTACTTTATATATATATGCACATATCTATATAAGTCTTTTGTATGTTGCATGACACTGATTATTAGTACAGTCGGCCGATGTAACCTATCGATTTGCGCAAATCGATAGGTTAATTGTACGGGTTCCTGAGATTGTAAAGGAACCAGGGATTTTCATATTGATTAGAGTGGTCCCTTTTTTATGCTTTTCGGATTGTAGACCGGGCACAGTGTCACACACATTTATTTTCGCCTATTGAGAGATGGATGTATCTGTTCTGTATATACATATATATATACATATATATATATATATATATATATATATATATATATATATATAGATATACATATATATATATATATATATATATATATATATATATATATATATATATATATATATTGCGTGGTTTATGCAGGTTTTGAAAACTGTGGTACCCTGTAGACACTCCACTACCTCACATCTGAGCCTCACAGTGAGTTAAGTAGTGATTACTGAGACATAGTTTTGTCTCACCCCATTCCCTTTATATTTTTTTACAGGTGATCATGCTCAGAGAGGGAAGCAGAGAGGAAGGGGAAAGGATTGGCCGGCCCGCACTAAG
Organism: Mimosa pudica; assembly: GCA_029929735.1. Taxonomy (NCBI): domain Eukaryota; kingdom Viridiplantae; phylum Streptophyta; class Magnoliopsida; order Fabales; family Fabaceae; genus Mimosa; species Mimosa pudica. Next base: position 378,117 of record JAKELP010000039.1, on the reverse strand, counting down.
ACAGTGAGTAGGCCGGAGGTGATCTATAAGGAATATATATTGCCATTTATTAGGTTGCATCCGCTTCCGCACTGGTTTGTAATTAATTTGAATGACTGATTTGTTGGATGTTTGTATTATTTGTCTCTGTTGGTTGGTTATTTGATTATTGATCTTGATGGTAATGTGATAATTGAGTATGTACTGCATGTGGGTTGGTTGCTACTGGAGAATTGCCTGCTAATGGAAAGGCAATATCTTTTCCTGACATGGAAGTAGTAAATGGTTGTGATTAGCAATATTTGGTTATGCCTTGTGATACTGACATGTTAAGTCAGAGAATGGTGTATTTGTGATGTGTTGATTTAATGAAGTTAGTTACTGGTGTTGTTGACATGTGCTGTGTTAGGTGATTAAGTCACCGTGTTCTAGATAATATTATTATTTTTACAGGTGAATGATCATGATCAAGTTAAGGAAATTCTCTTTTCCTAACTTGATCATATTATGTGAATGTTGATTGTTGGTAGGTTAATGGAGGTTGTTTTTCTCATATAACCATGTTAGATGGGCCCCTCTCTAGCATGATTATTCGTATCTGCGTATTATGCTGCTTCTTTTTCTAACCATGTTAGGAGATTCTTTTCTAACATGGTTAGATTATTATTGTTATGTTATGATTATGTCTTAGAGTTATGTTTTCTTTCTCTAACCATGTTAGTCGAATCCTTACTAACATGGTTAGTCATTAATTATCCATGATAGTATTAGCATTATATTAGGAAATTCTTTTCTATCATGGATAATGCATATAAATTATATTAGGAATTTCTTTTCTAACTATGATAGTGATATTGATATTATGGAAAAATATGTTTCTATCATAGTTAATAAAGTAAATGATTGGATTGAAAGTGTTATTATTGATAAATTAGGAATTTAGTAACAGAATGTTACATGATCCAACTTGAGGGGGAGTGTGAGAATATTCTGTAATTATTGTAAATATTCTTGCTGATTATGTAGGCTCTTATTAGGCTTTATGAGTTATCATTAGCATTAATTAGGGATTATTATCATGTCTTCCTTCTAGCCTATAAGTAGGCTCTTGTACATCAACTTTGATAATAAGAAAATACATTTTCTCTCTATCTTCACAAATATATCCATGATTATCCACAACAATGAAACATGGCAAGGACAAGATAGTTAATAATGCTATCAAAACAGAAAATTTTCACTAGAAGATGGCAAATCATGAGTATTTATCACTTTCATTCTAATTCTAACATTCATATACACAAGTAGTCAACACCTTCCGCTCTCTATAATTAAATTACAATTTACGATGTCTTCGGCATTAAACCAATTCAGCCATATCAGAGAAAAGAAACATAAACTACCATTACACTACTCTTATTTTCAAGCATACAAAATTTTCTAAGCCTTAATCAAACTCATCACATTTAAAATTCCAGGATAATTTTAATGGCTTCATTTCTCTTATTTCATTCTTGAACCCAGCAGCCACTTATGTGAAATCATTACTAACTAACTAACTAACTAACTAACTAACTAACTAACTAACTAACTATATATATATATATATATGCAAAATCTTAATTTCATCACCTAAACAAAACATCACAACAATGTTAAATACAATCATCACAAAACTTTCTGGTTTAAAGGCACAGAAATTTAATCCCAAAAGAACAAAAAAACAACATGCAACCATACAAATTTTCTCCATTGCACTCATGACCAAATGATCATGAAATCAATTATGTATGCCCTTTAAAAAATCTAAACAAACACCAAAACAGTGATGAAATATCTCAGCCGGCCCAAGCAATGCACACAAAGAATAAGGCAAACATGTGGTTCACAATACAAAGTTATTTCAGTGCAAGGTATAGTAAAACAGTAATTATACACATGCACACTAGATACATTCTTAATTCAATCTCATATGCAAGCATCAAAGCACTTGACTTCTCTTCACAAATCATTATCAAGCTTAGCATCACACACATAAATCAACACTACCATCTCTTTTCAAAAATAAATTCAGCTTTAGTAGTATTAACATCAAGAAAATTTATAACACACCAGTATTAACATCATTTCAGCCATGACTATTATTTTAAACATATGCATTAACATTCATGTCCTATAAACGCACATTCCAACCACAAATCAAATCAGAGGATACATGAAATTCTTATGAATCCCTAGCTCAATCAAAATTCACATTTCTCTTAAAATAATTAAGATTTGAAGCCTATTTTGTATCTTGAAAAATTATGGAACCCAAAACAGAAAACCCCTTTATATACTGACCGATTCTAGGGCTTTTATGAAAAGCATCAAATTCTTAATCTACTCACAAATCCTTCCTAAAACACTAAGAATATAAAGCTAAATACTACCTCTGGCCCTAAATATAAGACCTAGTTGACTTTTTTTTGAGAATCGTAAGAAAGTAAAATAAATCACTTGTAAATTGATTCACCCATTTTTCCCTTACACTAGTTTATTTAACCTATAAACTAATGGGTAATCTAAAAAATATCAAATATGTCATAGTTAACTAACCTATTTTGCTTCATTAACTTCTCCAAAATAGTTAACTAACCTATTTAGGACTGGAGGGAGTATTATTCTAGCTTATTATTTAATCCAAACGTCAGAACCCCTCAACCTCTCCCATAAATTTGAACAAAACAGCAAAAAAATGGGTATGAACATGAGGGGGAGCTTCACCTGATCGTGCTTCCGGTCTTGTATGCAAGAACAGAGTCCCTCGCCGTCAAGGAACGCCGCTTCTCGCCGGAAAACAAAGGGGACGGTGGAATGAAGTGAAGCTCGACGAAAATGAAGAGATGTTGACGGCTAGAGAGGAGAGGTAGTGAGGAACGGACGACTCACTCCATTTCGAAGCTTTAGGAGGAAGAAGAAAAATGGAGCGAGAAAGTCAAAGGAAGAGTAAGAGAGAAAGAGGGGAAAAAAAGAAGGTTTGAGGATCACTTTTGCCAAAAGACTGTTTTGCCCTTCTATGTATATCTAATTAGTACTCCCTCCGGTCCTAAATATAGGACCTAGATAGAGCCTTCCTTTTGGTCCTAAATATAAGACTTAGATACATTTTTGGTCACATTTTTCCTAAATTACCCTTCTTCTTAACAACTTAATAATAGGGGAGGAAAGGCTACTAAGTAATCAAACTAATTAAGGAGGAGTATTATTGGAAAGTCATCTAAAATTAAGTCTTCCTTAATCTCCCCAAAAAAAGTTATCTAGATCTTATATTTAGGACCGGAGGGAGTACTACTTTTCATTCTAATCCCTTTTTTGATCACTTTTCATTCTTATCCCAAGTTAAAGCAACTCATAAAGATACGATATGTTAGAATCTTAAGTTTTGATGAAGACTAAAATATGAAAGAACTAGTTAAACACTTAGAAAAAATTAGGTTAATATAGAACCCCAAGTAAGAGTACAACCGGATGCGGAATTACTTCCGGATGGATTAGGACTAGCGCTCGCGGATGAAAGACTCATCCCACAGCGGAAGCAAGTAAGTCACTAAGTCAGAACTCAGTCTAGAATGCTAGCGTATCAAATCTTAAAGACTAAGTTAGGACACAACCGGATGCAGAATTGCTTCCGGAAGACTTAGAGTAAAATTAAGTGGCTAGCGCTGACGATTGACCTAGACATCCCCGAGCGTCAGTGGATAATACACTAAGTCAGAACATAGTTCTAGTAGGAGTGCATCCGGTAGCAAAATTGCTTCCGGTAGTAAAAGAGCTTCCCATAGACAATTGAACTCCCACTGCATGTGACTATGTGTTAATATTGTTGGACTAACTCTTAAGTGCAGAACTGAGTGTTTTGCTTCCGGATGTGGACTTGCTTCCGGTAGCAATCAGAATATCAGAACGTACAACAGCCCAGAAGTCAGAATTGCTTTTTGGCAGAGCAGAGTTGTCAGAGTTGCTTTTCAGAGATAAAGCAAGTCAACCCTGCTGAGCATTAATGGAGCATTTATTGATTCAACGGTAACAAGGGATTAACGGCTAAATTCAAACGGCATTGTTACCTACCAAGCAAGAGAATCATCGAAGACACTACATAAAGAATTTCTTCTTCATTTATGAAGCACCGATCAAAAACCGAACATATTCTTCAAGCATTCAAAGCTCATACTACCCAGAAAGCAAGAGAGCACTTGCATTGGGAGTTTATTTATTATCCATCTTGTACTCTTTGTAATCAAGTCTCTTTAGTTGTTGAGAGCATTCATTGTACTTAAGTGAGTAACATTATTTGTTCTTTGAGAGAACTAAGTAGAAAATCCTTTGTTTAAAAGGTTGAACCCTTACAAGTAGTAAGGGGGAGCGAGTCTGTTTGTAAGGTTGCAAGTGAGCCCGTAAAACTTGTGGTTGTAAAAGGTTGCAGGTGAACCCGTTGTAAAACCTGTGGTTTAGTGGAACTCAATCTGGGTGATTGAGAACTGGACGTAGGTCAAGAGTTGGACAGAGCCAGTATAAAAATCTTGTGTGTTTTTATTTTCTGATTTTATTTGGTAGCACAATTCACCCCCCCTCTTGTGCATCCTCACTTTCACGATATACACCAACTTATGTATTTTTATCCAATCAAAAATTTAAATCTAAGGTCTAAACAATGTTTTATAACATTTCTAATCTAAAATTCACTTCCTAACTATCAATAAAATATATCAATCAATCAAATATATATCTTAGTTTTTTGTGGAAGAGCTGCCATTGGTCCACTTGTGCTCATGATATTTGTCCAATTGTCTACATCACAAATTGCCACATGCATTCATTTAATCTTGATTGTCACTTGATTTGTGCTCTAACAGTCTAACTACATCATTCGGTAAATCGCCCTATTCCATTTAAATGCAAAATAAAACTCTGATTTCCTATAATTTAATTGTGTACAAATCAAAATTATTTGTAGAATCAAAATATATGTACTCCAGTCAATCAATGCATCGTCATCATTGCAATTAAAATTGTCTCTGGTTATAACATCAATTTAAATATGATTTTGTTAAAATACATGATTCTGTAGATCAGCTGTATTCAATGGTAAGCATAAACCTAATTGTTGAGGAGGTCTTGTTTAGCTATAAATATGATATGTCTATTTGCCGATCAAATCCCATCAACCATCCCAAACATTATCGAGGTATATCCTTCCTGACATTTCAATGTCACCATATAAAAAAGGGTAATGGACCAAATCTGGCCCCAAGTAACCACCAAAGAGCGCTGAGCACCCTGAACTAACAACAGGCTCGTATCTGTACTCCAAGTAACCAAGGTGTTTAAAAACTACCACGGTTTGACGGTCAACAACGTTTGACTGTTACTATGCCTATGTGGCTGCCACGCGACCCTGAACTAACAATAGACCCATATCTGCACTCAAAGTAACCAATGTGTTTAAAAACTACCCCGGGTGGACGGTCAATGAAGTTTGACCGTTACTATGCTTATGTGGCCGCCACGTGAAGGCCTGTTTTGCCACCCGGCGTCTTGTCATCGCCACGTAATGAAAGTGAGGATGCACAAGAGGGGGGGGTGAATTGTGCTACCAAATAAAACAGACAATAAAAAACACACAAGGTTTTATACTGGTTCGGTCCAACTCTTGACCTACGTCCAGTTCTCAATCACCCAGATTGAGTTCCACTAACCCAGGTTTTACAACGGGTTCACCTGGAACCTTTACAAACGCAGTTTTACCACGGGATCACTTGCAACCTTACAACCCTAAGTTTCATACCAGGTTCACTTGCAACCTTACAGACTCACTCCCCCTTACAACCTGTAAGGGTTCAACCTTTCAAATAAAGGATTTTCTAAACTTAGTTCTCTCTAAGAACAAATAATGTTACACACTTAAGTACAATGAATGCTCTCAATAAATGAAGAGACTTAACTACAAAGAGTACAAGATGGGTAATGAATAAAACTCTCAATGTATTAAGTGCTCTCTTGCTTTTCTGGGCAGCTTTGAATGCTTGAAGAATGCTCTCAGTTTCTCTCTCTAGATTTCTGCGTTTTTCTCCAAGTTATCTTCATAAATGAAGATGAGCTTCTTTATTTAGAGTCTTCAAGTATTCTCTCTCTTGGTAGGTAACAAAGCCGTTTGAATGTAGCCGTTATTCCCTTGTTACCGTTGCTAATTAATGCTCCATTAATACTCAGCAGGGTTGACTTTGCTTTATCTCTGAAAAGCAACTCTGACAACACTGCTCTGCCAAAAACAACTCTGACACTGCACCGCTGACGTTCTGACATTCTGACTGCTACCGGAAGCAATTCCACATCCGGAAGCAACATCACTCAATGCTGCACTTGAACGTTAGTCTAATAATAATAACACATAGTCACATGCAGTGGGAGTTTAATTTGTCTAAGGAAGCTCTCTTACTTCCGGAAGCAATTCCGCTACCGGATGCACTCCTACTAGACTTATGTTATGACTTAGAGTTATATTCACTGATGCTCGGTGTTGTCTAATCCAATAGACAGCGCTAGTCACTAAACATCCGGAAGCATTCCTGCATCCGGTTGTGTCCTAACTTAGTCTCAAGGATTTTATACTTCTAATCATTGCTAGACTTAGTTCTGACTTAGTGAATTACTTGCTTCCGCTGGGGGATGAGTCATTCATCCGCGAGCGCTAGTCCTAATCCATCCGGAAGTAAATCCACATCCGATTGTACTCTTACTTGTGGTTCTATATTAACCTAATTTTTTTCTAAGTGTTTAACATGTTCTTTCATATTTTAGTCTTCATCAAAACTTAAGATTCTAACATTCTCCCCCTTTTTGATGATGACAAACTAAGTTATCTAATTAAGTTCATATTAAGGGAATTAATCAAATAAGAACGCACATATGAACTCAAAGACAATCTTTATAAGTAATAAACAATTACATTTACAAACAGGAAGATAAATACAAGTATGTCAGATAACTGTGCATGAAAGAAAATATGAAAAGGGAAAAAAAATTTCTAAGTTAAATGTATGAGGGGTTTGGGTTCAAAGTTGATGTCTCTTTTTCCTCTCTCTCTCTAACTGTTTCTGATTACACTCCTCTTGCATCTTAGCCAACTGAGCGTCCTTTTCACTCTGATCAATCTGAGCAAGCATTTCTTGAAGCTCTTCCTCAGCTCTAGCTCTTCTCTGCCTTTCTGACTCGAGGGATTCATCAATAGCCCTCTTCAGTTCTTCAACCTCAGCAATCCCAACAAACTCTCCTGAATCTGAGATGGGGATGGATTCTCCATTGGGATAATGGACGGCTTTGATCTTCACATTCCATACAGGGTAGTCATAATCCTCAACTTGCCTTGACTTTCCTTTCCCCTTTCCCTTTCCTTTCCCTTTCACACGGGGATGCTTAGCATTTGCCCTTTCAACATCGAGACAGGCAAGCTGACCAAAGGTGATCCGATCAGTCCAGCCATACCTCTCAAACTCATCCGCAGTCATATCTTCCACCTCTAACTTGACTTCAACTAGTGGTGGAGGTTCATATGGAGAGGCTTGGGTGGACGACTGAGTTTCAGATGCTTCCCCATGCAAAGGCCTACCTTCCATCTCATAATCCTCAGGGCGAGCAAGAGGTTCCTCTTCTTCAGGCTCAGAAGGCTCAGAGGCAGCAGTACTTTTCTTCCCAAAGCTCTTTACCCTTGATCTGCTGAAGCTAACCACTGGAGGAGGAGACGCAGAGGTTGGCTCAGAAGGAGGGATTGGAGTGGCAATCACTATTAGTGGATTGACTGTCCTCTTTAACCCATACTTTATCAGAATTTCTTCAAGTATGTTCTGGGCAGGCACAGAGGGAGGAGGCTCAGATGATGAAGACTCAGGCTCAGGTTCAGGCTCAGGCTCAAATTGTGGAACCTCATCAGGCTGTTCAACCAATACTATTTCCAACTTTGACCTCTGGCTGTCTGAGCGCTGCTGTTGCATGAACCTGATGGCTTCCCCACGGATAAGTCTTTCTGCTCTACCCAATCTCTGATGATCCATGGCTCGGCGGAGTGCAGTAGCAATATCCTCATCTAGCCATAGGGAGGGTTGAGTTAGGATTTCTCTCCCCCTTTTGGCATCATCAATAAGGGCGAGGGCCAGGGAGGAAGGATTGGGTGAAGTGGAGGGTGGAGGTTCAGGGCCATATCTTTTGGGTGGTGAGTTGTCAGGTGAGGAAGGGGGTGATGGAGAGGATGTAGGTGAAGGAGTGGGGCTTGGGAAGAAGAAGGGAAGGGAGTCTGAGAATAGACCAGGATATAGGAGGGGAGGTGAGTTAAGTGAGGAGAGTATGTTGCGCTCAGGAATCCTCGGATGGTCTAGGGAACTGAAGGGGTGAATGGAAGTGTAGAAGCCAAGGGTCTCCTGGTTGGGAATGGAAGTGAAGGAGCTAAGGCTGTGAAGGATTTGGTTGGTGGATTGTAAGTGGTTGGGGGAGTTTTGATGGTTGGATGTGTCGGAGTGGCTAGGGGAGTTGTGAGGTGAGGGTGAGTTGAGAGGTGAGGGTGAGTTGTGAGGTGAGGGTGAGTTGTGAGGTGATTGGCGAGGGGAATTGTGAGGGGTTTGGTGAGAGGAGTTGTGAGTGTCAGGCTCATTTTGTGGCGAAGGTGGAGGTGGATTGTGAGGGTCATTCTGAGGGGGGTGGTTGAGGTGGATTAGGAGGAGGAGGTGGTGGTAGGTTGGGGTGAGGTTGAGGGATCTGGAAGTGGTGAAGTAGAAGGTCTAACTTGGCCTCGACCCTTCCTAGGCGATCCTCCAAGCCTTGGATCCTCTGCTCTTGCTGCTGGAAGGCGGCATCGCACTCTGCTCGAAGAGGAGCCATCAAGGGATCAGGCAGCTTGAACAGGATCTCATCTCTTAGCTCAGCAATCAACGTCCTCTGAGCTGCAGATACCCTTGGTGCACGGCTTGGGCCAGCATGAGAATCAACTTCTTGGTCCCCTGCTCCAGACACAGAGGGAACAGTTGTATGCGAGGCACTCCCACCTTAGATCCAGACCGAGTGGGCTTTGCTGGATTGTTATACTTGATCCCCATCTTGCCTAAATTCATTGATCCCATGGGCAGGCACTTGACGTTATCAGCTTCCTCAGTGGATTTGATCATGAACTTCTCCAGGAGGAAGGCGATAACCTGAGGGTATGGAAGATAAGCATGTTTCCCCTTTTCTTTGGCTTCACACCATCTGTTCAGCTCCATGCTTATTAGCTGCCCAGGGTTGATAGGTTGCTTGGTCAGGAATCTGGGGAGCCAGGGGTTGTCCAGCCCAGTGAACTCATTGAAATTACCCCCCTTGTTGGCCATCAACCGAGAGTAGATGTATTTAAGCACTCCCTTGGAGTCAGGCATAGCAGATACCTTCGTCCCCTTGGTCTCATAAACTGTCTCAAGCTCCTCCTGACTCAGCTTCTCAGGGTACATCCACTGGTTCATACCCTCGTCAGGGACCCCGAGGGAACGGTTGATATCTCTCCAAGTGAATTTGATCTTCCTCCCCCTCACTGTGGCCTTGAAGTCAACTCGGCCAATGGTAGACTCTTGCTCATTTACTCTCTTGTACTTGGGCTTGGCCGTGAGAGACTGGTAGAACACCCGGAGGACTTGGACGTTATACTCATTGTTGATCCCCAGCCAACACATTTACTCCTGGAGATGGTCCTTCAAATGAGCGAAACCCAGATCTTCCAATTTGTTCATATCAACAAAGATTCCGTTGTTAAAGTAAGGATTCTTGTTCTCAAATGCAGTAGAAATTGCTTCCAGCGGCCCATCAATGTAAACAGAGGGATCATCCTCAACCCGCTGGCGCTTGGAAGAATGTTCTGAAATGCGTGGCTGTCACCCAAGAGGGGGGGTGAATTGGGTGGCAGAATAAAACTTATGAAATTCTCCCTTTTTAAAACATTTCTCCTTGTGCTTGATGAGAGTGACGATGAATCATCCCAAGCACAAGTGAGTATATAGTGGTGTGGTGCTTGATGTGTAGATTAAATAAACAGAATATGCACACACAAGTTTATCTTGGTTCGGTCACTTCCAGACCTACATCCAGTCCCCAGGCTTCACCTGAGATTTTCAATCCAATAAACTTCTTGTTTAAACCAGGCACAAGAAGGCCTTTACACTTTAGGTTTTACGAACACGGGTTCACCTAACAACCCACAGGTGTTGCAACGGGCTCACCTGCGAACCTTTACAACCACAAGTTTTACAATAGGATCACTTGCAACCTTTCAACCACAAGTTTTGCGGGCTAACTTGCAACCTATGGAGATTTAGAAAAACTCTAAATGCTCCCCCTCACTTTTGTAAGAAAACAATATTGTTCTTCAAGCACAAGCTCCAGAACCGCCTCTATCAATTAGAGGATTTGATAATATGTTCACTCTATGAACTGATTGTGATAAACACTTAAGTACAAATGATTCTCTCTAAGAATAGATGATATTACTCACTTAAGTACAAATGAATTACTCTCTAAGAATGTTACAACTCTAAGATCAGAGAGTAGAAGATGAGAGGAATGTAGAATACAATATCTCAGGCAATAGGCTCTGTTCTTCCAACCTCTCTTCTGAATGTAGATGCTCCTTTTATACTCGGCCTTAAAACATTCAGGCTTGGGCGGCAGATGGAATATGTCCGTTTGAATATAGTCGTTAATCCCATGTTACTGTTGAGAGGTACATCTTCATTAATGCTTAGCAGGGTTGACTTGCTTTATCTCTGAAAAGCGGCTCTGACAACTCTGCTCTGACAAAAGCATTCTGACCTCTGAGTATGTGACGTTGACTCTTGTACTCTTGCTGACGGATGATCATCGTTCATCCGGAAGTGGCAATCTTGCTCTGCAAGTGTTAGTCTCTGAGTCCCAGTGCCAAGAGTATTTGCATCCGGAAGCTCATTTGCATCCGGAAGTATAACTAAGTTTTGCACATACTTGTTAGTCCAACAGAGTAGTATATATAATCAAGTGCAGTAAGAACTATACATGCTGTGGGAAGCTTGTTTGCTATGGGAAGCAATCTTACTTAGACTATGTTCTGACTTAGTGTATTGTCTACTGACGCTAGGGGATGTCTATTCCAATAGTCAGCGTAAGTCTCGTTATTTTACTCTTAAGTCTTCCGGAAGCGATTCTGCATCCGGTTGTATTCTAACTTAGGATTTGATATTAGTCTAATTCTTCCTAAGTGACTTAGTGTGTCATTTACTCATGCTATGGGATGTGTAGTATAACAACACATAATCACATGCAGTGGGAGTTCATTTAGTCTAAGGGAGCTCTCTTACTTCCGGAAGCAATTCCACATCCGGAAGCACTCCTACTGGACGTTGAGTTATGGCTTAGGTATACTCACTGACGCTCGGTGTTGCCTAACCCAACAGGCAGCGCTAGTCACTAACCATCCGGAAGCATTCCTGCATCCGGTTGTGTCCTAACTTAGTCTCAAGGGTTTTATAATCCTAATGTTCTTAGACTGAGTTATGACTTAGTGTTATACTTGCTTTCGCTGGGGGATGAGACGTTCATCCACGAGCGCTAGTCCTAGTCCATCCGGAAGTAAATCCACATCCGGTTGTACTCTTACTTGTGGTTCTATATTAACCTGATTCTCTCTAAGTGTTTAGCTTGTTCTTTCATATTTTAGTCTTCATCAAAACTTAAGATTCTAACATTCTCCCCCTTTTTGATGATGACAAACTAAGTTATCCAATTAAGTTCATATGAAAGAATTAAAGGTAATAATCAGATAAGGCACAAAGAGCTAAAGACAAATATCATTGATGAGCAAAAGATTACAAGTCAGATATGTATAACAGCAGTTAAAATTTACAAGTAATCAAAACTGTGCAAGTTGAGCTATGCATGAAAAATATGAAGAAAAATTTCTAAGTTAAATGCATAGGGTAGAGTGGGGTTTATAGGGGCACTACTGGAAATAAGGTCTTTCACGACCACAATATTGGACTTTTCACGACCAGAAATAGGTGGTCGTGGAATCCCGCGTCGTAAAAATGTGTGTTTTTCACGACCATAGTTTTGTGGTCGTGATAGGTAGCACCTATCACGACCACAGTTCCAAAACTGTGGTCGTGATAGGTGTATAGGAGGCACCAAATTAGGTGCCTCCTAAGAGGCTATCACGTCCACACTCTCATATGTGTGGACGTGATAGCCTCTTAGGAGGCACCTAATTTGGTGCCTCCTAAAGGGCTATCATGTCCACACATATGAGAGTGTGGACGTGATAGCCCTATCACGTCCACTGTGGACGTGATAGCTTGAAGCTATCACATCAACACTTATAAAGTGTGGACGTGATAGCTTCAAGCTATCACGTCCACAATGTATAATTGTGGACGTGATAGGGCTATCACGTCCACACTCCCATATGTGTGGACGTGATAGCCCTTTAGTAGGCACCTACCACGACCACACCTTACGCAAATGTGGACGTGAAAGGGTTTTTTTTTTTATTTTTTGTAAATGCATTTTATAGCCATCTGCATTCTTGCAGATCATTTACAAACCACTTTCAATACCATACTACTTCACAATACAGAATACCAGAGCAATTGCAAAAACGTATCCCATAAATACCTTACTTAGACAACAAAATACAAAAGGCATAATCTAAGTTTTATATCTTTGCCTTACTAGCAAAGCATCCATCCAAGCACGATCCATTGGAGTAATGTGTATAATATGTATATACACTTGTCTTCATTAAAAAGAATAGAAGACAATGTTAGAATCTTAAGTTTTGATGAAAACTAAAATATGAAAGAACTTAGAAAGCAATAGGTGAACATAGAATCCTAAGTAAAAGTACAACCAGATGTGGACTTACTTCCGGATAGATTAGGACTAGCGCTTGCGGATAAATGTCTCATCCCCCAGCGGCAGCAAGAAATTCACTTAGGAATTTACTTAGTCCATGAGCACTAGATATACAAAATCCTAAGACTAAGTTAAGATTCAACCGGAAGTGAATTTGCTTCCTGTTAGACTTAGACTGGCGCTGGCTGTTGGAATAAATATCCCTAAGCGTCAGTGAAAGTGAGCAACATCCAGTAGAAGTGCTTCCGATAGCTTAGTGACTAGCGCTGGCTGTTGGATTGAATGAACACTGAGCGAGAGTGAGTAATAGTGAACAAAATCCTTCATCCAGCGGATTTACTTCTGGATGGAGAAGTGCTTCCTGATGCAAGGAAGACCTCTTAGACTAAGAACACTCCCACTGCATGTGACTATATGTTTATACTGTTAGACTAACACTCAGTGCAGCACACTCAGTAGAATTGCTTCCGGATGAGAATCTGCTTCCGCAAGCAATCAGAATGTCAGAAGTTGCAGTGTCAGAATGCTTTTGTCAGAGCAGAGGTGTCAGGACTACTTTTCAGAGATAAAGCAAGTCAACCCTGCTATGCATTGATGAAGCATTAATTGGGCAAACGGTAACATAGGAAAAACGGCCATATTCAAACGGCTATCCCACCTACCAAGAGTCAGAATGTTTGAAGAGTATATAAAGGAGCTCAACCTCATTTATGAGGTTAACAATTATCTTTGAATACTCTTGAGAGAAGTTAGAGCGAGAAACTAAGAACATCTTCAAGCATTCAAAGCTGCCCAGAAAAGTAAAGAGCATTTAACACATCGAGTGATCATTCTCATCTACATATTCTGTACTCTTTGTTGTTAAGTCTCTTTCTGTTATAAGAGCATTGATTGTACTTAAGTGTGTAACACTATCTGTTCTTTAAGAGAACTTAGTTAGAAAAATCCTTTAGTTGTAAAGGTTGAACCCTTGCTAGGTGTAAGGGGGAGCTAGTCAGAAAGGTTACAAGTGAGCCTTGTGTAAAACTTGTAGTTGTAAGGTTGCAAGTGATCCCGTCCAAAACTTGCGGTTGTAAGGTTTTAGGTGAACCCGATTTAAAACCTGAGATAGTGGAACTCGGCCTGGGTGGTTGAGAACTGGACGTAGGTCAGGAAGACCGAACCAGTATAAATCTTGTGTTGGTTTTATTTGAGCATTTATTTTTGTAGCACAATTCACCCCCCCTCTTGTGCATCCATTACCTTCATTTGGTATCAGAGCAGGTCTTTCTCACTCGATTCCAACGAATCCAGAAAGCAAAGATCTAGTAATGGATACAGATTACTCCCTGCCAGATGTTTCTATTCAACCCAACAAGCCTCCAGGCTTTGATGGGTATAACTATCCATTCTGGAAGTTTCGAATGGAGACCTATATCAAATCCAGCGACATCAGACTCTGGGACGTAATCGAACGTGGGGATCACACACCACTGGATGAGGATGGTTTTGCCAAGCAGCGATCTAGGTACACAAATGAGGAATATGCTCTAGTCCAACTAAACTACCGGGTCATGCACTACATCCAGTGTGCTCTCAGCCCTAAAGAGTTTCACAGGATCAGCCACCACAAAAATGCTAAAGATATGTGGGAGGCTCTTGAGGCTGCTCACTCTGGAACCAGGGGAGTGAAAGCAAGGCGAGTTGAGATGCTGGTGGAAGAATTTCACAAGTTCGCCATGCTTAGTCCTACTGAGCCTATCAGGGAGCTGGAGCTCAGGTTCACTCACCTCATCAACAATTTGGCCTCGCTGGGTAAGGACATTCCTGAAAGAGAGCAAGTCAGCAAGATCCTAAAGATCTTGAAAGGTAACTGGATCACCAAAGTAACCATCTTGCAGGAAGTCCAAGGAGAATCCACGAGCTCCATCACTGCACTATTTGGCTCTCTGGCTGAATATGAACCTACCCTGCTGGCTCAGAGAGTTCCTCAAGCCTCATCCAAGGCCAAAAACCTTGCCCTTGTTGCTCCTAGCAAGGAGGTTGATGATGATGATGAGGATGATGAGGAGGAAATGGACGATGAGGAGATGGCTATGATGGTGAGAAAATTCAGAAAGTTCTACAGAAAGAAAGGAGGCTTTCAAAAGGGTGACTCCAGCCAGAGGAAAGGATACAAGAAGGAAAAGGCCCCTATATGCTTCGAATGTAAGAAACCTGGCCACTTCAAGGCTGAGTGTCCCAGCCTGCAGAAGTCAAAAGGCAAAGACAAAAGGAAGGCCTTTGTTTCCTCCATCTGGGTGAATAGCTCAGATGACGAAGCAAGTGATGAGGAAGAAGTTGCCAACCTCTGCTTGGTAGCCAGAGAAGATGATGAGGAAGCATCTTCAGAACTTGACCTCACCCACGAAGACAATGAGGTAACTTTCTCTGAACTGCAAGAGGCTTACAATGAGGTTCATGAAGAATTCTCTCGATTGTGTAAAGCCTATAAAGTGTTAAAAACTAAAAAGGAATCACTTGAGTCCAAGGTAGACTCACTAAGTGAAGAGCTAGCGGAAGCTAGAAAGCATCTGGTAGTGGATGGCCAGGGTTCTCCACAAACAGAACCCAATGCCCCAACACTTGAGAGCTGCCCCAATTGCAGCAAAATCTCAGCAGAGAAAGACAAGCTGCAAAATGCCCTGCAGAAGTTTACAAATGGCTCAGAAATGTTAAACATAATTTTAATGAATCAAAGGGCATATAGGGATAGAACTGGATTAGGATATACTCCTAGAGGGAAGAAGTGGGTGGAACCAAAAGTAAAGCCCTACTTAAAGTTCTTCCATAAAGCCACTAATCATAGCTCCTCACCCTTCAGCCTCTGTAACTATTGCAACAGGAAGGGACACCCAACGTCCACCTGTAATGCTAAGAAGCATGTGAACAAAATGGCATAGAACACAACTTCTCAGCTCCTAGGACCCCTCAACAGAACGGAGTTGTCGAGAGAAAGAACAGGGTTCTGACAGAGATGGCTAGAAGCATGCTCAATGAAAAAGAGGTTTCTCAAGTGTTCTGGGCGGACGCTATGAGCACTGCTTGCTATATCTCTAACAGAGCCTATGTTCGCAAAGGACTGGATAAGACTCCCTACGAGCTGTACAAAGGGAGGAAGCCCAACATCAGCCACCTCAGAATCTTTGGATCAAAATGCTATGTGCATAACAATGGAAAGGTGAATCTGGGTAAGTTTGATCCAAAAGCTGATGTAGGTATATTCATAGGATATTCCCTTAGGAGTAAAGCATATAGAATATACAACATGAGAACTAGAATTGTAGAAGAATCAATGCATGTTGTATTTGATGAAACTCCTACATGGGGACAATCCACAGAAGATGATGAAATACTTAATCTTCCAAAACCACCATCATCTTCTTTACTACCAAAAGAAACACCAGCAAGCAATCTCAAAGAAGAAGATGAACCCAGTGATGAACCTAGAATGCAGACCGTGCCTGATGAGGCACAGTTGCCAACAGCTAGGAGACATCACAGGGATCATCCTCTTGATCAAGTGCTTGGTGATGTTTCTTCTGGAGTCAGAACCAGAAGTCAAGTTCAAAATGAAGTTGAGTTTGGAGCATTTCTATCTCAAATAGAACCAACTTCAGTTGAACAAGCTCTTGAGGACTGCGACTGGATTATTGCCATGCAGGAAGAGCTAAATCAATTTGAGAGAAGTCAAGTCTGGGAACTAGTCCCTAGGCCATCTCATCAATCTATAGTAGGGACCAAATGGGTCTTCAAAAACAAACTGGATGAGACAGGTCAAATCACAAGAAACAAAGCCAGATTAGTAGCCAAAGGATATAACCAAGAAGAAGGCATTGACTATGAAGAAACCTTTGCTCCAGTTGCTAGACTTGAAGCAATAAGGATTCTTCTAGCCTTTGCATCCATGAAGGGCTTTAGGCTATATCAAATGGATGTAAAGAGTGCATTTCTTAATGGCTATATTAAAGAAGAGGTGTATGTAGAACAACCTCCTGGCTTTGAGGATCATAAATATCCAAAACATGTGTATAGATTAAAGAAAGCTTTATATGGCCTGAAACAAGCTCCTAGAGCTTGGTATGAGAGACTCAGCAGCTTTCTGCTGGGCAAAGGTTTCTCAAGGGGCAAACTTGATAATACACTGTTTATCCTTCACAAAGATAGAGATATGTTAATTGTCCAAATTTACGTTGATGATATTATCTTTGGGGCAACTAATGAAAAACTTTGTGAAGATTTTTCTAAGACTATGCAGGGTGAGTTTGAGATGTCTATGATGGGAGAACTCACATTCTTCCTAGGCCTGCAGATTAAACATAAGAAGAATGGAATCTTCATATCCCAAACTAAGTACTGCAGAGAACTACTCAAAAAGTTTGGGATGGATGAGTGCAAGGAGTATGACACTCCCATGAGCACCTCTGCCGCACTCGATGCTGACGCAAAGGGTAAATCTGTCAGCCTGCCCATGTACAGGGGAATGATAGGTTCCCTCCTATACTTAACGGCAAGCAGGCCTGACATTCAATTTAGTGTAGGCATGTGTGCTAGGTTTCAAGCCAACCCCAAGGAGTCACACTTAACATGTGTTAAACGTATTTTGAGATACCTTGAGGGAACACAAGAACTTGGTCTTTGGTATCCCAGAGGTAACCAAGAGTTCTTGTGGGCTTACTCTGATTCTGACCATGCAGGTTATAAGACTGATAGAAAGAGCACCAGTGGACAATGCGCCTTCCTTGGTGGTTGTCTGGTAACTTGGGCTAGCAAAAAACAAACCTGCGTATCTTTGTCATCCACTGAGGCAGAATATATTGCTGCAGCAAGTTGTTGTGCTCAAGTGCTGTGGCTGAAGAACCAGTTGAGAGATCTTGGTTTGGAGTTCCCTGAGGCACCCATCCTCTGTGACAACACAAGCACAATCAGCCTCGCCAAGAATCCAGTTCAGCACACAAGGACAAAGCACATTGATGTCAGACATCACTTCATCAGAGACCATGTTCAAAAGAAGGATGTCAAAGTGCAATTTGTCCCCACTCAACAACAGCTTGCTGACATCTTCACCAAGCCTCTGGGGGTTGACCAGTTTACTTTCATAAGAGGTGATTTGGGAATGGTAAACCCAAATGAGGTGTAACCTTTCATTTATTATACTTGATTGTTTAAAACAATACTAACTTAGGCATCGGAGTGCCAATACGTGTTTTTGCAGGTCCTCAATGTTAAATCTTAAGATTTTGCAACCGGAAGCAAAACCACTTCCGGATGATCATTCGCTGACACTGAATGATGAAACCAAAAGAGCGCCAGCACCAGTCCAAGAGACACGTCACTTCAGAAACGTTTCAACTCCCTCTCTAAGAAGGTGTGTCTTATCTGACTAGATGAAGCGACATATGTCATAAGGTGCGTCGTTTCAATTAAATTTTTACGTTACCCAATGTGCAAACGTTTGGTTTTCATCTGAAAAAGCATGACCATTTTACCCTTAGTTACTTCGCCTATAAATAGGATGTCACTTTTTCACTTTCACTTTTTACTTTCACCACATTCTCTCTGCATAACATACTCCATCTTCATCTGAGTTCTTCGCATTCTTCATAAACTCTTTGCATTTCATCTCCTTTCACCACCAACCCACACAAAAATGGCCGGATCTCATGAAACAAACTCAGTTACAAAGAAACATTCTTCATCCAAGAAACACAAGTCAAAATCTGGGAAATCTCGCCATGAACATTCTGGTAAATCTGGGAAAAGCGATGAACACCGTGATGAACACCATAGGACATCTGGGCAAACCCAGGGACTGGATGAACCCACCCAGAATCAGCCTGGAACAACTGGTCGAGTGGCAGAACAGTCAGTGGTTTCTGGGCATGAGCAAGAGAGGGAAGCCCAGAGAAAAGGGAAGAAGAAGGTTCAGTTCGCTGAAGAACCTTCTTCCAAGAGGCAGAGGGTTGAAGAAGATGATCCCACAGTGTACAGGGATGGGGCATTGGAGCCAGTTGCCGCCAAGTTTGAGACAGTTCAACCCTACTTCAACCATGGCCTATTCATTGACTTAGCCATGATTGATGAACTAGGGTTTCCCCACCTGCGCCCTTTCCTGGAGAAGTATATGGGCTGGCTAGGAATCAAC
Source organism: Mimosa pudica (assembly GCA_029929735.1). Lineage (NCBI taxonomy): Eukaryota > Viridiplantae > Streptophyta > Magnoliopsida > Fabales > Fabaceae > Mimosa > Mimosa pudica. Next base: position 359,042 of record JAKELP010000039.1, on the reverse strand, counting down.
CAGGACTACAATGTCAACGTCCTGCGAGTCTTCTATCAAACTCTCTCTGGCAAAGTGAAGTACAAGAAGGTTGATGGGAAAGAGCAGATACACAGACTCTCCTTCACTGCCACTGTAAGGGGGAGAACCATCAGGTTCAACTGGAGGACACTGAATGAGATCATGGGGATCACAGAGGAGAACATGAATGAGTGGATATATCCTGAGGCGCTAAAGTTCGACAAGGAGGATCTCGAGAAGTTGTATGGCACCACAGGGAAAAAGGTGTCCAAGATGTCTGACTCCTACAGACTCTTGTACTACATCTACTCCTGAATGATGACACACAAAGGGGGTAACTTCAACGAGTTCACACTGCTGGACAATCCGTGGTTCCCCAGATTTCTCTCCCACCAGCCAATCAACCCCGGACAGTTGATCAGCCTTGAGCTTCAGAGATGGTTGGTTAACGACAAGACTGGATATCTTCCCTACCCCACCATCCTTGCCTTCCTCCTTGAGAAGAAACTGATCAAGGCCACATCTGACGTGGAGGAAGAAAATATCAAGTGTGCTCCTGTGGGGGCAACTAACATAGGGAAGATGGGCATCAAATACAAGATGTCTGACTCAAACAGACTCTTGTATTATGTCTACTCCCGAATTATGACACACAAGGGGGGCAACTTCAACGAGTTCACCCTGATCGACAATCCGTGGTTCCCAAGAATTCTCTCCCACCAGCCAATCAACCCCGGCCAGTTGATATGTCTTGAGCTTCAGCGCTGGATAGTTAATGACAAGTCTGGCTATCTTCCCTATCCCACCATCATTGCCTTCCTCCTTGAGAAGCATCTGATCAAGGCCACATCTGCTGTGGAGGAAGAGAATGTCAAGTGCAGACCTGTGGGAGCAACCAACATCGGGAAAATGGGCATTAAGTATATAAGAGCCCCTAAGCCCACTCGCTCAGGATCACTAGCGGGTAGTGCTTCTGGGACTTCAGCCCCCTCAACATCTGGTGCAGGGGATCAGGAAGTGGACTCCCATGCTGGGCCAAGCCGTGCTGCAAGAGTGCCAGCTTCTGTCAAGGCCTTTGCCGAGGAAGTTAAGGAGGAACTCCTCTTTAGACTGCCTGAATCCTTGGTAGGCCTTCTCCGTGCTGAGTGTGACATTGGCTTCCAGCAGCAAGGGGAGCGAATTCAGAGGCTCGAAGACAGGGTAGGCCAGCTTGAAAACCACATTGCCAGGGTGGACGCAAAACTTGACCTCATTCTCCAGCACCTACATATTCCCCAACCATCACAAGGTAACCTACCACCACCTCCTCCTCCTCCCCAAAATCCTCCTCCTCCTCCCTCAGGCAATCCTCAACTTCCCCCTCCTCCTCCACCTAACACTCAACCACCACAGTCACCTCCACAAAATGACCATCAATCCCCTCCATCACCAAACAATGCTCACCAATCCCAACCTTCACCCAACCATGAACACCAAACCCAAGACACACACCAACAATCTCCTAGCCAATCACCCCTTCACTCCAACAACTCCCCATCTCCACAAAACTCCCCATCTACACCTCCCTCATCCACTCGCACACCATCCAACCCCTTAGCCGAACACCTTGGATTTCAAACTGCCATTCACCCCCTCAGCCATATCTATCTACGAGATTACCCACGCCTTCAGCAAATCCCTGAGGATCCTCACGTACCCTTTACCCCATTTACCCCACACTCTTCCACTACCTTCACTGAATATTCCTCCACCTACCCATTCGAAGGTCTATTCGTAGATCCTACCTGGTTCCCCAACCAACCCACATCCCCAGATCATACCCTACCTGCCTCTTCCCCAGAATCCTCACCCCAAACTCCACTTAGCCCTGAACCTCCACCCTCCTCTTCCGCTACTCCATCCCTGGCACTCGCCCTTGTTGATGATGACAAAAGGGGGAGAAATGTGATGACCACTCTTCGCCTATCCATGAACACAAGGGATGTGCTCAGCCAACCATCCCTCTGGCTTGATGAAGACATCATGGCTGCCCTTCGCCGTGCCATGGAATCACAAAGGCTGAGTGGTGCTGAAAGCCTAATAAGAGGAGAAGCCATAAGATTCATGGAGCAGCAGAGGACGGCTGAGCAAGGACCACAATTGGAGATGGTTGTCTTTGAGCCAAATGAACAACCTTCACAGCCTGAGTCATCTTCATCAGAACCTCCTCCAACTAAGATAAGTAGAAAAGTTATTGAGGAGATAATGATGAAGTGGGGACTGAAGAAGATCAATCACCCTCCTATTGTGATAGCCAAGCCTATCCCTTCATCCACTGGGCAAGAGTCTGAGATCCCCTCGTCTGAGCAATCATCTGCCCCTCCTCCCTCATCTGAGCCAGCAGTCACCTTCAGTGAGTCTAGAAAGAAGGCCGTTGCCAAGAAGCGTACCAGGAAAATTATTGCCTCCACTGAACCTGCTGAGAGTGAGGAAGATACTCCATCTGACCAACCTGAGCCAGAGACCTCATCTGCCCAAGTTGAACCTGAAATCCCAGTAGTACAAGCAGTTCCTATTCTAAAGGAGGTCAAGTTGGAAATTGAAGACATGACTCCTGAGGAATATGAAAAGTATGGGTTCACGGACAAACTCTCCTTCGGTCAGATGGCCTGCCTCGATGCTGACAGAGCAAGTGCCATGCCCACTCCTCCGATTAGCAAGAGCAAAGGGAAGAAGAGTAAGGGGAAAGGGAAAAGGAAAGCCCAGGAAGTTGAGGAGGATCCCAACTTCCCTGTATGGAACGTAAAGATTCGGGCTGTTCACTACCCCAATGGAGAGGTCGCCTACTTCGATGATGCTACAGGGTTCCCTGGGTATGAAGAAGTAGAGAACATGAAGAGGGCATTCGAGGAGTCTATTGAATCAGAAAGACTCAGACGAGAGAGGGATGAAGAAGAGCTTCAGCGAATAATTGCCCAGATAGACCAGAATGTGCATGAGGCTGAGATCGCCAAACTTCAGAAAGAGAGTGAGGAGAGACAGAAGGAGAGGGAAAAGAAAAAGAGACACAAACTATGAACTCCCATTCCACATTTTTTTTACTTAGAAGATTTTCTTTGTTTTCATGCATATTTTATTCTTGCTTAGTGTAGATTACCTGTATATGTTTTACTTGTATACTCTAACATGTAATCTCTTTTTATCAATAATATTTGTCCAAGTTACTTGTTCTTATCTATTGCTTTTGTTTTCCTGCTAACCCTTTCTCATATGGACTTAATCGATAAATAGTTAAATACTGAGTTTGTCATCATCAAAAAGGGGGAGAATGTTAGAATCTTAAGTTTTGATGAAGACTAAAATATGAAAGAACTTAGAAAGCAATAGGTGAACATAGAATCCTAAGTAAAAGTACAACCGGATGTGGACTTACTTCCGGATAGATTAGGACTAGCGCTCGCGGATAAATGTCTCATCCCCCAGCGGCAGCAAGAAATTCACTTAGGAATTTACTTAGTCCATGAGCACTAGATATACAAAATCCTAAGACTAAGTTAAGATTCAACCGGAAGTGAATTTGCTTCCTGTTAGACTTAGACTGGCGCTGGCTGTTGGAATAAATATCCCTAAGCGTCAGTGAAAGTGAGCAACATCCAGTAGAAGTGCTTCCGATAGCTTAGTGACTAGCGCTGGCTGTTGGATTGAATGAACACTGAGCGAGAGTGAGTAATAGTGAACAAAATCCTTCATCCAGCGGATTTACTTCCGGATGGAGAAGTGCTTCCTGATGCAAGGAAGACCTCTTAGACTAAGAACACTCCCACTGCATGTGACTATATGTTTATACTGTTAGACTAACACTCAGTGCAGCACACTCAGTAGAATTGCTTCCGGATGAGAATCTGCTTCCGCAAGCAATCAGAATGTCAGAAGTTGCAGTGTCAGAATGCTTTTGTCAGAGCAGAGGTGTCAGGACTACTTTTCAGAGATAAAGCAAGTCAACCCTGCTATGCATTGATGAAGCATTAATTGGGCAAACGGTAACATAGAAAAAACGGCCATATTCAAACGGCTATCCCACCTACCAAGAGTCAGAATGTTTGAAGAGTATATAAAGGAGCTCAACCTCATTTATGAGGTTAACAATTATCTTTGAATACTCTTGAGAGAAGTTAGAGCGAGAAACTAAGAACATCTTCAAGCATTCAAAGCTGCCCAGAAAAGTAAAGAGCATTTAACACATCGAGTGATCATTCTCATCTACATATTCTGTACTCTTTGTTGTTAAGTCTCTTTCTGTTATAAGAGCATTGATTGTACTTAAGTGTGTAACACTATCTGTTCTTTAAGAGAACTTAGTTAGAAAAATCCTTTAGTTGTAAAGGTTGAACCCTTGCTAGGTGTAAGGGGGAGCTAGTCAGAAAGGTTACAAGTGAGCCTTGTGTAAAACTTGTAGTTGTAAGGTTGCAAGTGATCCCGTCCAAAACTTGCGGTTGTAAGGTTTCAGGTGAACCCGATTTAAAACCTGAGATAGTGGAACTCGGCCTGGGTGGTTGAGAACTGGACGTAGGTCAGGAAGACCGAACCAGTATAAATCTTGTGTTGGTTTTATTTGAGCATTTATTTTTGTAGCACAATTCACCCCCCTCTTGTGCATCCATTACCTTCAGACAATTGAACCAATCAGAGGACTATCTATGGCAACCTAAAACAGTCCTAATCAACAACCAAAAACAGCCTCTCCAAGAAACTAGAGCCTATTTGCATGCAATTTTTACTACCCCTTCCAGCAAAGAAAACAAGCTTTTTCCAGCAATTATTGCTAAATAGAGCAGCCCAAAACACTCTTAAAATGTCCAGAATAGTCAACCAAACAGTGTACCAAATTAAGTGCAAATCAGAATTTACCACAAATGCACAAACCAAAAGCTAGCTGAATTTGATATTCAACAATAGAAGCAATATTTAAGCCAGCAAATGAACCAAATATAATTACAATAATCAAAATAACAATTAACAATCTATTACCAAAACCAAATAAAATCAGTAATTCCATTGAGCTTATAAAATCAGTCAAACAATATTTCAATGCTTAAAATGTCTTACAGTGCGCACAAACTATATTAAAAAGCAAATACAAAAAATAAAAAAACAAAGAAAATACAATGAGAGAAAAATAAAACAACGAAAAATAAAAAAAAGAAACTCACCTTAACTTGGGAGGATGTTGACGCTGAAACAGCAACAGAAGTTGATGTTGAAGATGTAGCGAAAAAACTTAAAGAAACCCAATTAATTTGTCCCCAAAATGCCCTGCGAAAAGTAAAAAAAAAAATCAGAGAGTATGGTTATCTTGAAGAGGAGGGAGGAGGAGGGGGAGGGGGAGGAGGGGAGTAAAACTCAGATGAGGCGAACGAAAAGGGAGGGAGGAGTGGATCTTACCTGAGAACTCTCAGCCACTTCTTGATAAGGCGAGAGGGAGGCGATAGGGAGGCGAGAGGGAGGCGAGAGGGGAGGCGAGAGGCGAGGGCGGAGGCGAGAGGGGAGGAGAGAGGGCGGAGGCGAGGGCGGTGGCGAGAGGGGAGGAGAGAGGGCGAGGGCGGAGAGAGGGCGGAGAGGGAGGAGAGGCGGCGGTGAGAGAAGAAGAGAGAAGAAGAGAGAAAAGTGTGAGAGAAGAAGAGAGAAAGGGAGGCGAAGAGAATGAGTGCCAAAGTGTTGGAGGGAAATAAAAAAGGGTTTTGGCGCCAAAAAAATTGCCCACCTTTCACGTCCACATTTGGGTATATGTGGTCATGGAAGGGTCCCCTTCCACGTCCACACCTTTAAAGGTGTGGACGTGGAAGGGGATAACCCTTCCACGTCCACACTTGGAGGGAGTGTGGACGTGGAAGGGTCCCCTTCCACGTCCACACATATAAATGTGTGGACGTGGAAGGGGACCCTTCCACGTCCACACTCCCTATAAGTGTGGACGTGGAAGGGTGGTCCCCTTCCACGACCATATATACAAATGTGGTCGTGAAAGATCTCCGCCTGGACAGTTATTTACATGTTATGCCACCGGGTTTTTCATCAACGACCAACATTGGCTTTTTAGTCGTTAATTATGGTCGTGAAAAGCCTATTTTCTAGTAGTGGGGGTGTCTCTTTTTCCTCTCCCTCTCCAACTGCCTCTGGTTACACTCTTCTTGCAATTTAGCTATCTGAGCATCCTTCTCACTTTGGTCAATCTGAGCAATCATTTCTTGAAGCTCTGCCTCGGCTTTCTCTCTTCTCAATCTCTCAGACTCAATGGATGCATCAATAACCTTTTTCAGGTCACTGACTTCAGTAAACCCAGCAAATTCTCCATAAGGCGAGTATGAAATAGGTATGGATCCAAAGGGATAATGGATGGCTTTAACCTTGACATTCCATACTGGATAGTTGGGGTCATCAGCCTGACTTGAGCTTGCTTTCCCTTTTCCCTTTACCTTGCCTTTCCCTTTCCTTTGAGCCTTAGCTCTCTCAGCATCCAGGACGAAGAATTGCTCTTCTGTGAGTCTATCAGTGTAACCATAGCGCTCAAATTCTTCGGGAGTAATATCTTCCACCTCTAACTTAACTTCCACAAGTGGAGGAACTATATGCTCTTGGGTGGAGGACTGGGGCTCAGATGCTTCAACTACTTGAGATACCCTCTCTGACTCATGATCCCCAGAGTGACCACGAGGTTCCTCTTCACTCTCAGAAGATTCAGCAGCACCAGCACCCTTTTTGACACAGGACTTCTTCCTTGATCTGCTGTATCTGACTGCTGAAGGAGGAGGTGGAGGAGGAGGAGGAGCAGAGGTTGGCTCAGAAGGAGGGACTACTAGAGGAGGAGGAGCAGAGGTTGACTTAGGATTAATTGGCTTGGCTATCACAATTGGTGGATGGTTTTGCCTCTTCAACCCATACTTCATCATAATCTCTTCAATTATGTTTCGGCCAGGCACAGAGGGAGGAGGCTCAGGAGATGAAGGCTCTGGCTTAGGTTCAGGCTCAGGCTCAGGCTGTGGGATTTCATCACGTTGCTCAACCAATACCATTGCCCATTTTGACCTTTGCTCGTCTGAACGCTGGTGTTGCATAAATCGGATGGCCTCCCCACGGATAAGACGCTCAGCACTACCCAATCTCTGGGAATCCATGGCTCGACGGATGGCAGCAGCTATATCCTCATCTAGCCATAAAGAGGGTTGAGTTAGGATTTCTCTCCCCCTTTTGGCATCATCAATAAGGGCGAGGGCCAGGGAGGATGGATTGGGTGAAGAGGAGGGTGGAGGTTCAGGGCCAAATGTTCTGGGTGGTGAGTTTTCAGGTGAGGATGTAGGTGTGGTGTTTTCTGGTGAGGTAGAGGGGCTGGGTGAAGAATGAGGGTTGGGGAAGAGGGCTGTGTTTCTTTGGAAGAAAGTGGGGTTGGTGAATAGGCCATCGAAGGGGTAGGTAGAAGAGTAAGAGGTGGGTTGTGCAGCTATCCACCGAATAGGGGGATGGTCTCTGAGGTAGAAGGTGTGAAGTGGGTGATCAGGAGAGGAAAATCCAAGAGATTGGGCTATGGTGGGGCGAGTGTTAGGAAGTGGATTGGAGGGCCTTATGGGGTTTGGGGGTGGTGAATGGTTTGGGGAGTTATGTGGAGATGGAGAGTTATTTGGGGAAGTAAAGGTAAGGGGTGATTGGCGAGGGGAGTGTTGGGGTGAGTTCTGAGTGGAGTTGTGAGGTGATGGTTGATGGGCATTTCTGGGTGAAGTTTGGGGTTGTTGGTTATTCTGAGGAGGAGGTTGAGGTTGGTCATTTGGTGGAGGTGGTGGAGGTTGGTCATTTTGTGGAGGTGGTGGAGGTGGGTCATTTGGTGGAGAATGAGATGAGGGAGGGTTTGAGGTGTCAGGTACAAGTATGGCAAGGATGAGGTCCAGCTTGGTATCTACCTCATCGATCCGATCCTCCAGCCGCTGAAGTCGCTCTCCAAACTCTTCTCGCAGAGGGGCCATCAAGGGATCGGGCAGTTTGAACAGGAGCTCTTATCTGAGCTCAGCCACTAGACCCTTCCTTGGAGCACGGCTTGGGCCAGGATGAGAATCAACTTCTTGATCCCCTGCTCCAGACACAGAAGGAGTTGTGGTATGTGAGGCACTCCCAGCTTGGGATCCTGAGCGAGTAGCCTTTGGTGGCTTGATGTACTTGATCCCCATCTTGCTGATGTTCATTGCGCTGACGGGCAAGCACTTAACATTTTCGGCTTCCTCAGTGGATGTGGATTTGATCAGGAATTTCTCCAAGAGGAAGGCGATGACCGTTGGGTAGGGAAGATTTCCAGACTTCTTATTTTCAATCCACCTATGCAGCTCTAAACTTTTTAATTGCCCTGGGTTAATTGGCTGCTGGGTGAGGAATCTGGGGAGCCAGGGGTTGTCAAGAAGAGTGAACTCGTTGAAGTTTCCCCCCTTGTGAGTCATCATCCGGGAGTAAATATAATGAAGGACCCGGTTGGAGTCAGACATGCCAGACACCTTCTTCCCCTTGGTGTCATAAACTTTCTCAAGCTCCGCCTGGTTGAGTTTCTCAGGGTATAGCCACTCATTCATCGCTGCCTCAGTGACCCCGAGCATGGCGTTAATATCTCGCCAATTGAAACTTATATCCCTTCCTCTCACTGTGGCCTTGAAATTGACTCTGCGGATGGTCTCTTTCCCATTCACCATCTTGTACTTGCCTTTGGCTGTGAGCGACTGGCAGAACACCCTCAGTACGTTGATGTTATACTCATTGTTGATCCCCATCCAGCACATGTACTTTTGGAGATGTTCCCTCAAATGCCCAAACCCTAGTTCCTCAATTTTCTTCAGGTCGATGAACATGCCATGAGAGAAGTAGGGCTTTGCAGTTTCAAATTTGGAGGAAACAGCCTCCAGCGGCCCATCCTTGTATTCAAGTGGATCATCCTCCTCTACTCGCTGTCTTTTGGATGAGGGCTCTTCGCTAAACTGAACCCTCTTCTTGCCCTTTTTCTTTGACTGTTCATGATGTCGCCCAGAATGTTCATGTTGTTCTTGTGATTTCCCAGATTTCCCAGATCGCGAATGCCCAGATTTCCCAGTTTTGGACTTCTTCGAGGCAGAGGCTATCTCAATGTTTTGGTTGGATTCGTGTGAGCCGGCCATTTTGTGTAGGTTAGGGTTTAAGTGGAATGTATGGTATGTATGTGATGAAATGCAGAAGAAGAAGATGGGGAAGATGAAGAATGTATGAAGAACAAGATGAAGATGAAGAATAATGCGATGAATGGCTTCAGAGAGTTTTGGGTGTGATTTGTGCGAGAAGTGGGAAAAAATGACTGGCGCTTCCTATTTATGCAATGCCATAATGCTCATAATGACTCTTCATTGAAACCATGTGTTTGTTCATTGGGTAACGTAAACATTTAAGTTGGAACGGCGCACCTTTTGACACGTGTCTCTTCACTTTGTCAGAGGAGGCACAACTTCCCATGGAGGAAGATGAAACGTTTTGTGAAGTGACGTATCTTTTCCCAGACACTGGCGCTCCCGGTTGCTTTGAGTCATCACCCAGCGCCAGCAAAAGAGCATCCGGAAGTGGTTTTGCTTCCGGTTGGACTTACTTAAGATTTAACATTGGGGGACCTGCAAAACTAAAGATTGGCACTTCGATGCCTAAGTTAGCACAGTTGGCAGGTTTTAACAATTAAGCACAGATGTTTTCTGAAGATTAAACCTCATTTTAACATTCCCAAATTTCCCCTTATAAGGATAAATTGATCAACCCTCAGTGGTTGTTTGGTAGCTATGTCTGTAGTTGAGAGACCATTCTTGCACATGCTTAGGATTTTCCAAGTCAAAGATTATGTTAATCAGCACAATATTATAAATTTAGGATATCGCGCTTGCTGATTGATTTGGTAAAGCAGGAGTATCAATAGTGTGAAAACAGACTTTGAAATTTAGTTCACAATTTCTCAGTTTCACTATCAAGTCATGAATATACCTTAAGAATGTTCATGCTAGATTATGAAGATATGTAAATTGTCAACACAATGAAATCCTAAAAGTCTTAGAGTCAACAAAATAGTTTAGTTTTAAGAATAAATTAGGTTTACAAAACAACCAAGTTTTTCAGCATATGATCTCAAGAATAATTTTCAAATCTTAGCTCAAGTTCCTTCAGATATACTTGATATGATCTCATTATTCTTAGGATATCAACATGCTTTAACTTAATTCAGATTGTACTAAGCTTGTCAGGATATACAGCTTTCAGTGAGTAGAGATTCTTAATAATTCTTTCCAGGCTAGTTATCTACACTCACTTAGGCTTGTATCCTATTGGTATTTGCCTTTGGATTTTCCAAATTTTGCAGAAATTAATTCAAGGCATTTCCTAAGATTTCTTATGTATTTCAGACTAAAGGGACTATCCAATAAAATCCACAATAGAAGGAGTAAGGGATAGAAATGCTCATATATGATTGGCGAGATTTCCTTAAGATTGAATTCTGAACAGTCATTTCTCCTCATCTTGATGAAAAGCATACTCGTTGACGTTCTCTCTTGTACATCCACATTGTTCAAGCTTTCACAATTTGTCAACATACTTAACCACAGGCTTGAACTGAGATCATTTAGTAGATGGAGACTTAAGACGTGATTAAAAATTATTGCTCGAGTTTCCAGCTAGTCAGTTTATCGCTAAGAATATTTAGGATTAGTCTGTAAACACAAGATTCTAGTTGATGACTAATAAAGCTCAATATTATGATAGACAGTCGAGATGTTTTACGATTCATCAGTAGCACAAGCTATCTTTGATTTGAAAGTTTGCAAGAAAAAATCTTTCAAAAGTCAAAATGAATGTATAAACTGTTTTCTTTTGTGAATGATGTCTTTTCAAAAGAAATGATTTGATATGCACGAATATTATAAATCCCAAAAAAATGGATTTGATGTGATTTGATCATTTTCAAAATAAGATCACCACAGGTTGAGAGTCATATCAATATCACATTATTTGAGAATTGTTAAGCCAGTCATGCAGTTAGGCGCTACATGTTCTTCACATCCATTCCATAGAACAATTTGACTTTTATCCTTAGGCACACGGATGTCAATTGCCGATGGATTGAATGACATGCATTCATTACCAGATAATCGCATAAGTAGAGGAGAGGGTAAGAATGTCATCACCAAGACTACATCGCGTCAAGCAGTAACTTGCTTGATTTTGACAGGTGATGCAGGGGTTCTTTCCATTTTAAGGGCAGCACCAAGACCCAAGCGTGAAGAGCAGCTCATCATGATTTGTCTAATTGCTCAGATGAGGTACAACCAGGTCTTGCCATTCCTTCGGATCTCCTTTCCTACAAGATACCAAATAGTTCCCTTTGTTTTCCAGTACCCAAACTTGGATCTGACTGGTCAGTATGTATAATTCACATGCACTTAAAGGTTATTCATTATGTATGTGGCATTGTGAATCTGTCATGACTATATGCACAAGGATATACATAGTTTTTGATCATGATAGTCATAGATAGCATGTAGATTATGAGCATTGTGAATTTCTTTAAACTTTCTTCTATAAGGAGTATAATGTTCATATCTAAGATGCTTAATGTAAGATCTCAATATGTTAGAATCTTAAGTTTTGATGGTGACTTAGGTATGATATGGTCTAGTACTTAAAAGAACATAATTAACACTTAGGAAGGATTAGATGACATGGTTAGAACCCTGAGTTAGATCACTTGTGAATGCAAGATCATTTCCGGAAGTATTAGCACTAGAGTCACAACCGGATGCAGATTCACTTCCGAATGAATCAAGACTAGCGCTCACGGATGCGGAATCACTTCCGGATAGACTAGGACTCGCGCACGCGGATAAATGTGTCATCCCCCAGCGGCAGCGAGTAAATCACTAGGGATTTAACTTAGTCCATGAACTTTAGGTGCACAAACCCTAAGACTAAGCTATGGTTCAATCGGGAGCGAAGTTGCTTCCTGTTAGACTTAGACTGGCGCAGAGCGATAGAATAGATATTACTCCAAGCGACAGTGAGTCTACTTCCCCAAGTGAAAGCGCTTCCTGTTAGAATTAGACTGGCGCAGAGCGACAGAATAGATATTACCCCAAGCGTCAGTGAGTCTACTTCCCCAAGTGAAAGCGCTTCCTGTTAGACTTAGACTGGCGCAGAGCAATAGAATAGTTATTACCCCAAGCGTCAGTAAGTCTACTTCGCCAAGTGAAAGCACTTCCTATTAGATTTAGACTGGCGCAGGTTGATAGACTAGATATAACCCCGAGCGTCAGCAGAAATGCAACATCAAGTGAAGTTGCTTCCTATTAGATCTTGACTGGCGCAGACTGATAGAATAGATTTCACCCTAAGCGTCAGTGAATTCACCACATCAAGTAAAAGTGCTTCCGATAGCTCAGTGACTAGCGCTGAGTGGTGGAATGAAATAGACTAAGCGAGAGCAAGTCATGGTGAACTAAATCCCTCATCAAGTGAATTCACTTCCGGATGGAGAAGTGCTTCCGGATACATCCTAGACTGAGTAAACTCCCACTTCATGTGATTGTGTGTTGACTTAATATACATAGCATGAATGACACACTGAGTCACTTAGGAAGACTTAGAGTAAACTAACGAGACTTAAGCTGACTATTGGAATAGAGATCCCTTAGAGTCAGTAGACATTACACTAAGTCAGAACATAGTCTAAGTAAGACTACTTCCCATAGCAAACTTCCCACAACATGTGCAGTTTTACTATATCTGATTATATATATTGCTATGTTGGACTAACCAGTATGTGCAGAACTTAGTTACACTTGCGGATGCAAATGAACTTCCGGATGGAAAGACTCTTGGCATTGGATTTCAGAGACTAACCCTTGCAGAGCAAGATTGCCACTTCCGGATGAACGATGATCATCCGTCAGCAAGAGTACAAGAGTGAACGTCACATACTCAGAAGACAGAATGCTTTTAATAGAGCAGAGGTGTCAGGACTACCTTTCAGAGATAAAGCAAGTCAACCCTGCTGAAGCATTTAAGAAGATGTTCCTTCCAACGGTAACAAGAGGATAACAGACATATTCAAACAACATTGTTACCTACCAAGCATGAGGAGTATGAGAACATAATCTGAAGATTCACTCAAGGTGTCAAAGCTCATACTGCCCACAAGAGTCAGAGTCCATAAGAGAGCTTCTGATAGCAAGAGAGGATCCAATAGCAAAGCACTCTCATCATTCATGGACAAGTGCTTGGAAGACAAAGTTCCTATATGTGATAGCAAGCAAAATGTTAGAGTCCACGAGCTTCAGATAGCAAGAGAGCTTCCGATAGTGAGTCTCTTAACATCCTGGACTTATGCTTGAGGAACGAAGTCCTCTCTGACAGCAAGCAAGAGTCGGACCGTACAAAGTGTTTAGAGGTCAGAACGACTTTTGTCAGAATAGTATTGTCAGAACAGTGTTGACAGAACAGCATGGTCAGAGCACCTTTTCAGATAAAGCAAAGTCAACCCTGCTGTGCATTAATGAGGACAACGTAAACAAGGCCCCAACGTCTATAATCAAACGATCTTATTGCCTCTCCAACGGCTAGATATTCAGAGACTGGTATAAAAGGGATGTTCTTCATTTCTGAAGGAAGGGCTTGAAAAAGAGAGAGAGAACAGGGCTATTATCTGAAAAACACTATTCTACATTCCTCACATCTTCTACTCTCGGACTTTGATATGTAATATTCTTAGAGAGTGATTTATTTGTACTTAAGTGAGTAACATCATCCACTCTTTGAGAGAGTTAGTTTTGAGCTTAAGTGTTTAACAAAATCAGTTCATAGAGTGAACATAATTGTAATCTTACATTTTGTAAGGGGGAGCATTTAGAAGGTTTTCTAAATCTCCATAGGTTGCAAGTTAGCCCGTAAAACTTGCGTTTGTAAGGTTGCAAGTGATCCCGTAAAACTTGCGGTAAGGTTTGCAGGTGAACCCGTTGTAAAACCTGTGGGTTGTTAGGTGAACCCGTGCTCGTAAAACCTAAAGTGTAAAGGCTTCTCTTGTGCCCGGTTTAAACAAGAATAGTGGATTGGAAATCTCAGGTGTAGCCTGGGGACTGGATGTAGGTCTGGGTGACCGAACCAGGATAAATTTATGTGTGCATATATTTATACTTGATCATTCTATTTTGCATCACATAGCATACTGACTTGTGCATAGCATTATTTATTATCATCATCACCGAGCACAAGCAGTCTTTCGAAAAGAGCTTAAGTTTTTATTCCCTCACCCAATTCACCCCCCCCTCTTGGGTGACAGCCACGAATTTCATTTGGTATCAGAGCAGGTCACTTGTTTAAAGGATCAAACGATCTCAAGTGCAAAGACCTTGGCTGATTTGGGTTAAAATGTTTTCCAAAGGCTTTGATCATACCATTCCACCTGTGTTAGAAAATATTGATTTTTGTTGGTGGAAAGCAAGAATGGAAAGTTTTATAAAATCCACTAGTTTGAAAATGTGGGATATTTTTGAAAATGATTTTGATTTCAAACCAAGAGGAAACTGGACTGAAAGGGAGAAAAATTTGTTTTCCTTAAACATTAGAGCAATGCAAATTTTATACAAAGGCTTAACTGAAAATGATTTCCAGAAAATCAAACATTGCTCTAGTGCTAGAGATATTTGGAATACTCTTGATGTGATATATGCTTCTAACCCATCTCTTGAAAGCACAGCTGTCCAAAGCTCAACTCGTGCTCTTTGTGGATCATCTACTGATGAGCTTCTGGAAGCTGATATTGAGGAAGCAGACTTCAGTGAAGAGAGTATCCATCTCTGCCTAGAAGATTCAGAAAGTGAGGTATCTGGATCTGAAATTGAACTCTCTGATTTGCAAGATGCATACAATGAGTTATATACTGAATATTGTAAACTTGCAAAAGAACTTCTAGGCTTAAAAGAAAAAGATAGGAAACTTGAAAAACTAATTTCTTCTTCTACATCTAAAGTTTCCGAGGGTTCTTTTAAAGAACTAGTGGTTCCGATAGCTAGCCCACTATCGGTAGGGAAAACTTCAACATGTCTTGAAAAATGTTTTGATTGTGAACACGTGTTGAAGGAAAAAGAAAAGCTTTCAAAAGAAACTGAAATTTCAAAGGAACAAAAAGCTTTTCTAAAGAAAACTAATCATGATAATGATAGGAAGCCTCATTTTGATTATCATTCCATTATCTGTCATTATTGTGGTAGATTAGGACATATTTCTCACACATGCAGTCTTAGAAGAAATTCAAATGTGAGAAATAAGTTTGTATGGATTCCTAAAGGACAAGTAAGGTCCAGTGCTAACCATGTAGGACCCAAGTACAAATGGGTACCAAAACATCCTCCTAGTGCCTTACTTGTGCAGGAAAAATCAAGAGTTCCTCTTATCCCAAAGAAGAGAACTCGTGGTGATGCAACTGCTGAAACCCACTGGTACAATCATAAGAAGCTGTCGGCCACCACAAGGGACAATGGTTCTGTCTCAAGGATGAGCTATCACAAAGTTCCATTCAATTATCCTGAGAAGAACAAGAGAGAGTGGATTCCTCGATCATCATTGAAAAGGCTCTTGAATCCTACCTCTCAGAAGAAAGTGCTTCGAACCAAGGATAAGTATAGAAGATCTCCTTGGGTAAGCAAGGGATCACTTAGGAACGAAGCATTTGATAGTAAAATCTCCTATGCTAATGTTAGATGGACTTATTGAGATTTTACATTAAGCATCCTAAAATGTGAACATTATATTCATCATAAAAAAAAAAAGGGGCTGAAGAAATAAGTAATGTTCATAATCTACATGCTGTCCATGACTATCTTGATCAAAAACCTTGTATATCCTTGTGCATATAGTCATGAAAGAAAATAGTTTATGCATTCACCCTGAGTTTTGAAAGATCCTTCTGAAATGCAAACTTTCAAAAATAGATTCTGATCCTCTTCAAACTTGCATGACAACTATACCTCATGATAGCACTCAAAAGTTATTTCTGATTTTCCATTTCATGTGGTATCTCTTGCATCAACGTTTTCAATGCATAAGCAGCTATGATTTCGAGAACAATACATCCCTCTTAATTACATCTTTAAGTTCTCAATCTACTAATGATCTCAGTTCAAGTTTGTGGTTTAAGAATGTTGACACAGATTATTGAAGCTTGAACAATGAATATAACCAAGAGAGAATGGCAACGAAAATGTCTCTTATCAAGATGTGTGGAATGACTATACCAAACCTGAGAAACTCTCGCCAATACACATGAGCATTTCTATCCCTTACATATTCTGTTGTGAAATTAAATGGATAGTCTCTCTCTTGTCTGACATGCATTAGAAATCTTAGGAAATGCCTTGAATTAAACTCTGCTAGATCTGTAAAACATGGCATAGTATCACAAGCATGCTATAATCTGTATTAATTTCAAGCTTGTTGATGTCCTAAGAACAATGAGATCACACTGAGCATATCTAGAAGAACTTGAGCTAAAATTTGGAAATTATTCTCGTAATCATATGCTGAAATTTGGTTGTTTTTGTAAAACGAATTCAATCCTAATCAAATTATTTTGTGAGGATGAAGATTCTCTTTTTCAAAATCTCATTATGTTATTAATTCACATGTCTTCATGATCTAACATGAACATCCTTGAGGCATATGTATTGAACTATACTTGCTTATGAAACTCTGAAAATATGCCACCTGTTTAATATTCTCTGTACTATCACATTGATATTTATCCATGAGAGTATAAATAGAGTTCATGTCTTGATAGTGAAACTATGTGAATGTATAGATAATTTCAAAATTAGTTTTCACATAATCATTGCTCATATTTTCTTAAACCAATTAGCAAGCATGATTTCTTAAAATTATTAGCTTGTGCTGATTAACACAGATTGACTTGAATGTCCTGAGGATGGTCTTCAATGTTAAATCTTAAGTTCTTTCACTGACCATCAGAAAGCATTTGTTTCCTCAAGCATATGCAGGACCAATCATCAAGTTTGAGCAAGGTTGCTTTCACAACAATCAGCGCCTTCGATAGCAGGCCAACTATTGAACCATGGGAAGAGTAGAGTGACTGCCCAGTCATGTCTACTTGTGGTTGTAGCTCAGCTTGCCGAAGCGAATCATCAAAGCACTTGCGCTAGGGGTTTCCACTTGAGATAGCACACCTCTTGAAGATGTCAGGAAGCATGCTTATCTGCGTATGATTCAGATTCCTGAGTCTAATAGAGTATGAGTACCCCTCATCTGTGGTAACATCTACACCTTACCATCTCTTACATATGATGCATACATGGCATTGGTAAGGGTGTCAACTTAGGATGTTTCTCTCAATCTGCATTGACTTCAAAATCATTCACTGTCTTAGAAAATCATCCTAGCTCACACATCTGTATCCTCTAAATGACATGCTGGAAAGTAATTGATAACATACCTCTCTTATATGCTTCCTTTCTTGATTTAATGATGATTAATCTTAATATAGAAGAGAAGTAAGTGGACATTACCTGTTAATGATCCCTTGAAAATAGAGAGTCACATGCTGTCATCGATAATAAACTCTTAAGATGCTGTGATGCAATTTGTTTGGAAATTATTTTTGGCACTTTTAAAAAACACAAATTTCATTTGATTTGATTTCATTTCATATGGTATCACAAATTTCATTTGGCATTCAATCATTTCCTTTGATACCACAAGTTCAAACTCAGATCTCATTTGATTTCATTAGGTATCAGATTTCATCTCATTTGAATTTAAAATCACATATTTTATCATAATCATCATTTTTAAACACATCAAAATTATTTTTGATATCATGTTAATCAATTCGAGAGGATCAAAATTACATTTGGAAAGAATTTTCACCTTCAAAAAGAAAACTGTTTTGTATGTTTTGATCTTAATTTAATTATGATTAGATTTGATGTATCAATATCTCCTTTGAAAAACATGTTTAACTATCCTACATAGTGTTTAGGGAGAATACAATCATTTAGGATCATGAGCCATTATTGCTGTTCCTTGTTAATTCTCGTACATTGTATTGAATAGTCTAGAACAAATCTTTATTAGCGATACATAGGGAGAAATATTAGGTAGAAAGCCCATTCCTAGGAGAACGATAAAAGTATCCCCATCCCTAAGGCTAGCTTGCACCTGTTGGATTTTGATGAAGCCAAAAGGGGGAGAGAGATGAGATGTCTAGAGATGAGATGAGATGTCTAGAGATGAGACATGAGAAGTCTAGAGCTGAAAGATAAGATATCTGGGGAGAGAACTGGGAATGAAATATAGCTCTGGAAGTGATCTAAGTTTAATTATGTTCTCTAGTCATCTATGGGTTTGTCATCATCAAAAAGGGGGAGAATGTTAGAATCTTAAGTTTTGATGGTGACTTAGGTATGATATGGTCTAGTACTTAAAAGAACATAATTAACACTTAGGAAGGATTAGATGACATGGTTAGAACCCTGAGTTAGATCACTTGTGAATGCAAGATCATTTCCGGAAGTATTAGCACTAGAGTCACAACCGGATGCAGATTCACTTCCGAATGAATCAAGACTAGCGCTCACGGATGCGGAATCACTTCCGGATAGACTAGGACTCGCGCACGCGGATAAATGTGTCATCCCCCAGCGGCAGTGAGTAAATCACTAGGGATTTAACTTAGTCCATGAACTTTAGGTGCACAAACCCTAAGACTAAGCTATGGTTCAATCGGGAGCGAAGTTGCTTCCTGTTAGACTTAGACTGGCGCAGAGCGATAGAATAGATATTACTCCAAGCGACAGTGAGTCTACTTCCCCAAGTGAAAGCGCTTCCTGTTAGAATTAGACTGGCGCAGAGCGACAGAATAGATATTACCCCAAGCGTCAGTGAGTCTACTTCCCCAAGTGAAAGCGCTTCCTGTTAGACTTAGACTGGCGCAGAGCAATAGAATAGTTATTACCCCAAGCGTCAGTAAGTCTACTTCGCCAAGTGAAAGCACTTCCTATTAGATTTAGACTGGCGCAGGTTGATAGACTAGATATAACCCCGAGCGTCAGCAGAAATGCAACATCAAGTGAAGTTGCTTCCTATTAGATCTTGACTGGCGCAGACTGATAGAATAGATTTCACCCTAAGCGTCAGTGAATTCACCACGTCAAGTAAAAGTGCTTCCGATAGCTCAGTGACTAGCGCTGAGTGGTGGAATGAAATAGACTAAGCGAGAGCAAGTCATGGTGAACTAAATCCCTCATCAAGTGAATTCACTTCCGGATGGAGAAGTGCTTCCGGATACATCCTAGACTGAGTAAACTCCCACTTCATGTGATTGTGTGTTGACTTAATATACATAGCATGAATGACACACTGAGTCACTTAGGAAGACTTAGAGTAAACTAACGAGACTTAAGCTGACTATTGGAATAGAGATCCCTTAGAGTCAGTAGACATTACACTAAGTCAGAACATAGTCTAAGTAAGACTACTTCCCATAGCAAACTTCCCACAACATGTGCAGTTTTACTATATCTGATTATATATATTGCTATGTTGGACTAACCAGTATGTGCAGAACTTAGTTACACTTGCGGATGCAAATGAACTTCCGGATGGAAAGACTCTTGGCATTTGATTTCAGAGACTAACCCTTGCAGAGCAAGATTGCCACTTCCGGATGAACGATGATCATCCGTCAGCAAGAGTACAAGAGTGAACGTCACATACTCAGAAGACAGAATGCTTTTAATAGAGCAGAGGTGTCAGGACTACCTTTCAGAGATAAAGCAAGTCAACCCTGCTGAAGCATTTAAGAAGATGTTCCTTCCAACGGTAACAAGAGGATAACAGACATATTCAAACAACATTGTTACCTACCAAGCATGAGGAGTATGAGAACATAATCTGAAGATTCACTCAAGGTGTCAAAGCTCATACTGCCCACAAGAGTCAGAGTCCATAAGAGAGCTTCTGATAGCAAGAGAGGATCCAATAGCAAAGCACTCTCATCATTCATGGACAAGTGCTTGGAAGACAAAGTTCCTCTATGTGATAGCAAGCAAAATGTTAGAGTCCACGAGCTTCAGATAGCAAGAGAGCTTCCGATAGTGAGTCTCTTAACATCCTGGACTTATGCTTGAGGAACGAAGTCCTCTCTGACAGCAAGCAAGAGTCGGACCGTACAAAGTGTTTAGAGGTCAGAACGACTTTTGTCAGAATAGTATTGTCAGAACAGTGTTGACAGAACAGCATGGTCAGAGCACCTTTTCAGATAAAGCAAAGTCAACCCTGCTGTGCATTAATGAGGACAACGTAAACAAGGCCCCAACGTCTATAATCAAACGATCTTATTGCCTCTCCAACGGCTAGATATTCAGAGACTGGTATAAAAGGGATGTTCTTCATTTCTGAAGGAAGGGCTTGAAAAAGAGAGAGAGAACAGGGCTATTATCTGAAAAACACTATTCTACATTCCTCACATCTTCTACTCTCGGACTTTGATATGTAATATTCTTAGAGAGTGATTTATTTGTACTTAAGTGAGTAACATCATCCACTCTTTGAGAGAGTTAGTTTTGAGCTTAAGTGTTTAACAAAATCAGTTCATAGAGTGAACATAATTGTAATCTTACATTTTGTAAGGGGGAGCATTTAGAAGGTTTTCTAAATCTCCATAGGTTGCAAGTTAGCCCGTAAAACTTGCGTTTGTAAGGTTGCAAGTGATCCCGTAAAACTTGCGGTAAGGTTTGCAGGTGAACCCGTTGTAAAACCTGTGGGTTGTTAGGTGAACCCGTGCTCGTAAAACCTAAAGTGTAAAGGCTTCTCTTGTGCCCGGTTTAAACAAGAATAGTGGATTGGAAATCTCAGGTGTAGCCTGGGGACTGGATGTAGGTCTGGGTGACCGAACCAGGATAAATTTATGTGTGCATATATTTATACTTGATCATTCTATTTTGCATCACATATCATACTGACTTGTGCATAGCATTATTTATTATCATCATCACCGAGCACAAGCAGTCTTTCGAAAAGAGCTTAAGTTTTTATTCCCTCACCCAATTCACCCCCCCCTCTTGGGTGACAGCCACGAATTTCACAATAATCCCATCTAACATTTGCATAGGGGATTTTACTATCACATGCTTCAACCCTAAGTGATCCCTTGCTTACCCAAGGAGATCTTCTATACTTATCCTTGGCTCGAAGCACTGTCTTATGAGAGACAGAATTCATAGGCTTTCTCCATGTTGATCGAGAAATCCTCTCTCTCTTGTTCTTCTCAGGATAGTTGAGTGGAACTCTGTGATAGCTCATCCTTGAGACAGAACCTTTGTTCCTTGTGGTAGTGCACTGCTTCTTATGATTGGACCAGGTGGTTGCAGCAGTGACATCACCACGAGTTCTCTTCTTTGGGGCAAGAGGAACTCTTGATCTTTCCTGCACAAGTAAGGCACTAGAAGGAAGTTTTGGTACCCATATGTACTTGGGTCCTACATGGTTAGCACTGGACCTTACTTGTCCTTTAGGAATCCATACATATTTATTCCTCACATTTAAATTTCTTTTAAAATTACATGTGTGAGAAATATGACCTGTTCTACCACAATAATTACAGATAATGGAATGATATTCAGAATGATATTTCTTATCATTATTATGTTGGTTAGTTTTCTTTTCAAAGACTCTCTGTTTATTAACTTTTGAAATCTCAGGGTCTTTTGAAAACTCTTCTTTTATGACTGGAACTTTGGAAACCTTGGATGTAGAAGAAAAGATAAATTCCTCAAGTTTCGTATTCTTTTTCCTTAAGTCTAGAACTTCTTTTGCAAGTTTACAGAATTCAATATGTAACTCATTATATGTGTCTTGCAATTTAGAAGGTTCAAGTTCAGATACCTCAGTTTCTTCAGTTTCTGAATCTTCTGGGTAGAGATCAACACTCTCCTCACTGGTACTAGCTTCCTCAATATCAGCTTCCTGTAGCTCAAGAATAGTTGATCCACAAGGAGCACGAGATGAGCTTTGGACAGCTTTACTTTCAAGAGAGTGGTTAGAAGCATACATAGCATCAAGAGTGTTCCAAATATCTCTAGCATTAGAGCAATGTTTAATTTTCTGGAAATCACTGTCAGTTAAACTTTTGTACAATATTTGCATTGCTCTAATGTTCAAGTAAAATAAAGTTTTCTCCTCTTCAGTCCAGTTTACTTTTGGTTTGAAATCAGAATCATTTACAAAGACATCCCACATTTTGAAACTCGAGGATAGCACAAAACTTTTCATCCTTGCCTTCCATAAGTAAAAATCAGTATTTTCTAACAAGGGTGGGGTAGTATGATCAAAACCTTCAAAACACATTTTATATCCCAAGTCAGCCTAGGTCATTGCACTTGAGATCGTTGGATCCTTTAAACAAGTGACCAAGCTCTGATACCAAATGAAATGCGTGGCTGTCACCCAAGAGGGGGGGTGAATTTGGTGGCAGAATAAAACTTATGAAATTCTCCCTTTTTAAAACATTTCTCCTTGTGCTTGATGAGAGTGACGATGAATCATCCCAAGCACAAGTGAGTATATAGTGGTGTGGTGCTTGATGTGTAGATTAAATAAACAGAATATGCACACACAAGTTTGTCCTGGTTCGGTCACTTCCAGACCTACATCCAGTCCCCAGGCTTCACCTGAGATTTTCAATTCACTAAACTTCTTGTTTAAACCAGGCACAAGAAGGCCTTTACACTTTAGGTTTTACGAACACGGGTTCACCTAACAACCCACAGGTTTTGCAACGGGCTCACCTGCGAACCTTTACAACCACAAGTTTTACAATAGGATCACTTGCAACCTTTCAACCACAAGTTTTGCGGGCTAACTTGCAACCTATGGAGATTTAGAAAAACTCTAAATGCACCCCCTCACTTTTGTAAGAAAACAATATTGTTCTTCAAGCACAAGCTTGAGAACAGCCTCTATCAATTAGAGGATTTGATAATATGTTCACTCTATGAACTGATTGTGATAAACACTTAAGTACAAATGATTCTCTCTAAGAATAGATGATATTACTCACTTAAGTACAAATGAATTACTCTCTAAGAATGTTACAACTCTAAGATCAGAGAGTAGAAGATGAGAGGAATGTAGAATACAATATCTCACGCAATAGGCTCTGTTCTTCCAACCTCTCTTCTGAATGTAGATGCTCCTTTTATACTCGGCCTCAAAACATTCAGGCTTGGGCGGCAGATGGAATATGTCCGTTTGAATATAGCCGTTAATCCCATGTTACCGTTGAGAGGTACATCTTCATTAATGCTTAGCAGGGTTGACTTGCTTTATCTCTGAAAAGCGGCTCTGACAACTCTGCTCTGACAAAAGCATTCTGACCTCTGAGTATGTGACGTTGACTCTTGTACTCTTGCTGACGGATGATCATCGTTCATCCGGAAGTGGCAATCTTGCTCTGCAAGTGTTAGTCTCTGAGTCCCAGTGCCAAGAGTATTTGCATCCGTAAGCTCATTTGCATCCGGAAGTATAACTAAGTTCTGCACATACTTGTGAGTCCAACAGAGTAGTATATATAATCAAGTGCAGTAAGAACTATACATGATGTGGGAAGCTTGTTTGCTATGGGAAGCAATCTTACTTAGACTATGTTCTGACTTAGTGTATTGTCTACTGACGCTAGGGGATGTCTATTCCAATAGTCAGCGTAAGTCTCGTTATTTTACTCTTAAGTCTTCCGGAAGCGATTATGCATCCGGTTGTATTCTAACTTAGGATTTGATATTAGTCTAATTCTTCCTAAGTGACTTAGTGTGTCATTTACTCATGCTATGGGATGTGTAGTATAACAACACAAAATCACATGCAGTGGGAGTTCATTTAGTCTAAGGGAGCTCTCTTACTTTCGGAAGCAATTCCACATCCGGAAGTACTCCTACTGTACGTTGAGTTATGGCTTAGGTATACTCACTGACGCTCGGTGTTGCCTAACCCAACAGGCAGCGCTAGTCACTAACCATCCGGAAGCATTCCTGCATCCGGTTGTGTCCTAACTTAGTCTCAAGGGTTTTATACTCCTAATGTTCTTAGACGTTGAGTTATGACTTAGTGTTATATTTGCTTCCGCTGGGGGATGAGACGTTCATCCGCGAGCGCTAGTCCTAGTTCATCCGGAAGTAAATCCACATCCGGTTGTACTCTTACTTGTGGTTCTATATTAACCTGATTCTCTCTAAGTGTTTAGCTTGTTCTTTCATATTTTAGTCTTCATCAAAACTTAAGATTCTAACATGTTCTTCGCTAAAACGGACGCTCTTCTTATGCTTTTTCCCAGATTTCCCAGAATGATCATGCTGCCCAAATTTCCCAGATTTGGATTTCTTGGAGGAAGTGGCTAACTGAGTGTTGGGGTTTGATTCATGAGAACCGGCCATTTTGTGTGTAGTGGGTTAGGGGCGAATGAAATGAATGATATGTATGAGATGAATGAACAACGCCCAGAAATGAAGAAGAAGAAGAAGATGAAGATGATGAACAGATCAACGTGGTGATGAAGATGATGAATGATTTCAGAGAGTTTTGGTGGTGAGAAATTTGTGTGAGAAGTGAGAAATGAATGTTAATGCCTATTTATGCAAGTGGTAACCGATGTGATGCACATAATGATTCCACATTGAAAACATGCGCTGTTTATGGGAAAACGTAAACATTTAAATTGGAACGACGCACCTTTTTGACACGTGTCTCTGCAAAATGTCAGAGGAGGCACAGCTTCCTGTGGAGGAAGATGGAACGTTTTCTGAAGTGACGTGTCCTTCCTCTTCTCAGACACTGGCGCTCCCGGTTGCTTAGAGTCATCACCAAGCGGCAGCAAAAGAGCATCCGGAAGAGGATTTGCTTCCGGTTGGACTTACTTAAGATTTAACATTGGGGACCTACAAAACTAAAGATTGGCACTCCGATGCCTAAGTTAATATAGTTGTAGGTTTTAATCAATTAAGCACAGATTTATTTTGAAGATTAAACTTCATTTGGGTTTACCATTCCCAAATCTCCTCTAATAAAAGTAAATTGATCTACCCCCAGAGGCTTGGTGAAGATATCCGCAAGCTGATGCTGAGTGGGAACAAATTGCACCTTGACATCCTTCTTCTGAACATGATCTCTGATGAAGTGATGTCTGACGTCAATGTGCTTTGTTCTTGTGTGCTGAACAGGATTCTTGGCAAGGCTGATGGTGCTTGTGTTATCACAGAGAATGGGAGCCTCAGGAAACTCCAGGCCAAGATCCCTCAGTTGATTCTTCAGCCACAACACTTGTGCACAACAGCTTGCAGCAGCAATATACTCTGCCTCTGTGGATGAGAGTGACACGCAGGTTATCTTCTTGCTAGCCCAAGAGACCAGACAACCACCAAGGAAGGCACATTGTCCACTGGTGCTCTTTCTATCAGTCTTATAACCTGCATGGTCAGCATCAGAATAAGCCCACAAGAACTCTTGGTTACCTCTGGGATACCAGAGACCAAGTTCTTGAGTTCCCTCAAGGTATCTTAAGATACGTTTAACACAAGTTAGATGTGATTCCTTGGGGTTGGCTTGAAATCTAGCACACATGCCTACACTAAATTGTATATCAGGTCTGCTAGCCGTTAGATATAGCAGGGAACCTATCATTCCCCGATACATTGGCAGGCTGACAGAACTTCCCTTTACATCAGCATCGAGTGCGGCAGTGGTGCTCATAGGAGTATCATACTCCTTGCACTCATCCATCCCAAACTTCTTCAGAAGATCTCTGCAATACTTAGTTTGGGAGATGAAGATGCCTTCTTTCTTTTGCTTAATTTGTAGGCCTAGGAAGAATGTTAATTCCCCCATCATTGACATCTCAAACTCCCCTTGCATAGTCTTAGAAAACTCTTCACAAAGTTTTTCGTTAGTTGCCCCAAAAATAATATCATCAACGTAAATCTGGACAATTAACATGTTTCTATCCTTGTGCAAAATAAACAGTGTATTATCTAATTTGCCTCTAGAGAAACCCTTCCCCAGCAAAAAGCTGCTGAGTCTCTCATACCAAGCTCGAGGAGCTTGTTTCAGGCCATACAATGCTTTCTTTAGTCTATACACATGCTTAGGATGCTTATGATCCTCAAAGCCAGGAGGTTGTTCAACATAAACCTCTTCCTTAATATAACCATTAAGAAAGGCACTCTTCACATCCATTTGATATAATTTAAAACCTTTCATGGATGCAAAGGCTAGAAGAATCCTTATTGCTTCAAGTCTTGCAACTGGAGCAAAGGTTTCTTCATAGTCTATGCCTTCTTCTTGGTTATACCCTTTGGCTACCAATCTGGCTTTGTTCCTAGTGATCTGACCAGTCTCATCCAGTTTGTTCTTAAAGACCCATTTGGTCCCAACTATGGATTGGTGAGACGGTCTTGGGACTAGCTCCCAAGCTTGGCTTCTTTCAAACTGATTAAGCTCTTCCTGCATGGCAATAATCCAATCACAGTCCTTAAGAGCTTGTTCAACTGAAGTTGGTTCAATTTGTGACAAGAAGACTTCAAACTCAACTTCATTTTGGACTTGTCTTCTGGTTCTGACACCAGAAGAAACATCACCAAGCACTTGATCAAGAGGATGATCCCTGTGATGTCTCCTAGCTGTTGGCAACTGTACCTCATCAGGCACCGTCTGCACTCTAGGTTCATCACTGGGTTCATCTTCTTCCTTGGGATTGCTTGCTGGTGTTTCTTTTGGTGGTGAAGATGATGGTGGTTTTGGAAAGTTTAGTATCCCATCATCTTCTGTGGATTGTTCCCATGTAGGATTTTCATCGAATACAACATGCATTGATTCTTCTACAGTTCTAGTCCTCATGTTGTATACTCTATAAGCCTTACTCCTAAGGGAATACCCTATGAAAACACCTACATCAGCTTTTGGATCAAACTTACCCAAATTTACCTTTCCATTGTTATGAACATAACATTTTGATCCAAAGATTCTGAGGTGGCTGATGTTGGGCTTTCTACCTTTGTACAGCTCATAGGGAGTCTTATCCAAGCCCTTGTGAACATAGGCTCTGTTAGAGATGTAGCAAGCTGTGCTCATAGCGTCCGCCCAGAACACTTGAGAAACCTCTTTCTCATTGAGCATGCTCCTGGCCATCTCTGTCAGAACCCTGTTCTTTCTCTCAACCACTTGATTTGACCTAAATGTCGCCTTCTAGGTCAATCAAAAATTCTAAACTCAAATCCACTAAGTGAATAATGGTGAGTATTAGGT
Source organism: Mimosa pudica (assembly GCA_029929735.1). Classification (NCBI taxonomy): domain Eukaryota; kingdom Viridiplantae; phylum Streptophyta; class Magnoliopsida; order Fabales; family Fabaceae; genus Mimosa; species Mimosa pudica. The sequence continues at coordinate 331,676 of JAKELP010000039.1, read as the reverse complement.
CTTTTCCACAATCTAGGTTTTATATCTTGCTAATCGTAAGTTCTTTAATCACGCAAATTAAGAGCCAATGAGAGAATGATGATTATACTAATTAGACTACAAATTAAAACTAAAAAGAGTATTAAAACCGAATTGAAGTGAAAAGATGAAGTTGAGATGAGAAGTAACCTCCCTCTCCAAAGTACTTTGTGCTTTTGGTGAATTGGACCTCATATACTTGCATTACTTGATATAATCTAACTAAATCCTTAAGATCTCTTAAATCTAAGAAATCTAAAAGAATTTAATTAGGTTAACCAAGCTTAATGCTCTTTCAAGCTTAGCTCATACCTTAAGCAACATTAAATTCTAGATCAAGAATTTAAGAGAATCAATCATTCCATAAACACAAGAGGAGTTAATCACAAACACATGTATCTATGAAACTACACATATATAAGCTTTAGGTTTTCATGAATTAAACCTAAAAGAGAGGTTGTGAGCCAAAATCAAGTAGAACATCTAAAAGAAGAATGTCCTAACCTAATGAAACCTAGATCTAGGAAAACATTAGGCAAAAAGATAAGTCTAGCTCACAAACCTAAAAGATTTCATCAAGCAAATACATGAGGCCAAATGTTGAAGATCTACAAGCACATTCCTTTGGAGAGAGTTTAGGTGACTAGCCACGAAATGTCATGAGGAATGAGAGGAGGAATGAAGAAATTGAAGCTATTTCCATGGAGGAATGGAGGTTAGGGTTCGGATTTGTGAGGTAATGTGGAGAGAAAAGAGAGAAAATGGAGAGAAAAGAGATGAAGATGAAGTGGAAAGTGAAGGAAATAAGTAGAATGAAGGTAGAGATGAGTTTTTATGTGTATTAGGTCGGCCAAAATGAGCTATGGGCAAGGAAAGAAGTGTCTTGGCCGAAATTGAGCTAAAGGAGAAGTGTATGAATGTGTCAAAAAATGGGTCTTGAGTGTGTGAGGTGAGGTGAGGGGTAAAATGGGAAGATAAAGTGTATGTGGTTAGGATTGGGGTGAGATGCATCCTCCTCTTCATGCTCCCCTCTTTAAGTTCCTTTTTTCCTTTCCAAGAATGCCCTTAATGTGTCATTTGAGTTTGAAATTCAAAATTTGGCTCCACATTACCCCTTTTAGTAACATGTAATTCCCTTGTTTTTGAACAAAAGGGGTAACTTTTGTCTTATGCCTTTGCCTTTCCCTCCAAGCCAATTCCTTGCACTCCAAGCAATCCCAAAGGTTTGTGGGGCCCACGTGGGACCCCCCTACACATAGAAAAGCACCACATAGTCAAAATGACCAAAATACCCTTGGTCACTTAAAATGCAAGTAATTAAGCTAGGATTTTCCACTTAACCACATATAAGCATGTGCACATAAAATCACCAATAATGATCAAATATAACAATTAAATCACACTAATTAAGCTCAATTGCACATGCCTAAACATATAAAAATAGGTTCAATCAGCCAACTATTTTCATCACTAGATATTAAACATTTTTCATCTAGTTGTTGACATAAATCTAGGGTGTATAGGTTTCCATTCCTACTTGCCTTAAATTTGCATTTTAGATTGGCCTTGTCTAGATTTAAATCATGCTTGTCTACTATCATGCACTCATGTGAATCAAAAATTACCCAGTTTCCTTTGTCAGTGCTCTGGCTTACGCTCAGCAGGTTGTGACAGAGACCATCCACCAGATAGACATCTTTAACAGGTCCAACTTCTCCAACCCCAGTGATCTTTCCGCTTTGATTTCCTCCAAAGCTTACTTTGGCTCCATCTTTGATCACCAAGGATTTGAACTTGTCTCGGTCACCAGTCATATGTCTCGAGCATCTGCTATCAATGTACCATTTTCTATTCTTGGATGCTTTGAGACAGACCTGCAAGGATTAGACAAGCTTAGGTACCCAACCTTTATTGGGTCATCTATCATTAGTTCCCATAGCCCTTGGTCCAGTGTTGATCTTGACCTTGGGCTTGTGATTAATTTGCGCCTCTGGCCTTGTGTGGGCTCTAGGCTGTTGGACTTCCCTTGGAAAACGTTTCCAAGTTCTGGATCCTTGTCCTCCCATAGTTTCTTTTCGAGGAGGAGGATCCTTAGTTGTCTTGGTTCCTTTTAGAACCCACTTATAAGAGCTGTTAGCTCCATGCTTCCTTGCATTGCAGGTGGACGTGGAGTGTCCCTTCCTGTTACAATAATTGCAGAAGTTGAAGGGTGTGGAGCTGTGATCAGTGGCTTTGTGGAAAAATTTTAAATATGGCTTCACTTTAGGTTCCACCCACTTTTTCCCTTTAGGCTTGTAGCCTAATCCAGTTTTATCCCTATATGCCCTCTGATTCATTAAAATAATATTTAACATTTCAAACCCATTAGTGAACTTCTGCAGGGCATTTTGCAGTCTATCCCTTTCAATAGAGATCTTGCTGCAGTTAGGGCAGCTCTCTGATGTTGAGGCATTGGGTTCCGCTTGGGGATCTCCCTTGCCATCTGCTACCGGAAGCTTTTTGGCTTCCGCTAGCTCTTCACTTAGTGAGTCCACCTTGAACTCAAGTGATTCATTTTTCACTCTCAACACCTTGTAAGCCTTACATAAACGAAAGAAATCTCTATGGATATCATTATAGGCTTCTGGAAGTTCAGGAAGAGTTACCTCATCACCATGGACGGAGTCGAAGTCTGAGGATGCCTCTTCTCCATCTTCTCTAGCAACAAGGCAAAGGTTAGCAACCTCTTCCTCATCACTAGCCTCTTCATCTGAACTGTTTACCTAGATAGAGGACACAAAGGCTTTCCTTTTGTCCTTCCCTTTGGCTCTCTGAAGGCTTGGGCACTCAGCCTTGAAATGACCAGGCTTCTTACACTCGAAGCACACAAGGGTCCTTTCCTTCTTATAATCCTTCTTGTGGCTAGATTCTCCTTTCTGAAAGCCTCCCTTCTTTCTGAAGAACTTTCTGAACTTTCTCACCATCATAGCCATTTCCTCATCGTCAATATCTTCCTCATCATCCTCATCATCATCATTGTTCCTTTCCTTGCTGGGAGCAACAAGAGCAAGGTTCTTGGCTTTAGCAGCAGCAGCTTGAGGAGCTCTTTGGGCCAACAGAGTTGGCTCATATTCAGCCAGAGAACCAAACAAGGCAGTGATTGAACTGGTTGACTCTCCCTGGACTTCCTACAGGATGGTTACCTTGGTGATCCAATCACCTTTTAACACTTTTAGAATCTTGCTAACTTGTTCTTCCTCAGGAATGTCCTTTCCCAGAGAGGCAAGGTTGTTTATAAGATGGGTGAATCTAAGCTCCAACTCTTTGATTGGCTCATTTGGGCTAAGCATAGCGAACTTGTGAAACTCCTCAACCAGCATATCGACGCGTCTGGACTTTACTCCCTTGGTTCCGGAATGAGCAGCCTCAAGAGCCTCCCACATCTCCTTTGCTGTTTTGTGGTGGCTGAACCTGTGGAACTCCTTCTGACTCAGGGCGCATTGAATGTAGTGCATGGCCCTGTAGTTCAGCTCCACTAGAGCATAGTCATCATTGGTGAATCTGGATCGAGGCTTTGCAAAACCTTCATCATCTAGAGGGACGTGGTTACCATGCTCAATCACATCCCAGAGGCGAATGCCGCTGGCCTTGATGTAGGTCTCCATTCTAAACTTCCAGAAGGGATAGTTGTAGCCATCAAAGCCAGGAGGCTTGTTTGGCTGTATAGCAACATCGGGCAGGGAATGATGATCTGCATCCATCACTGGATCTTCTCTTTCTAGATTCGTTGGAATCAAGTCAGAAAGACCTTGCTCTGATACCAAATGAAAGTGAGGATGCACAAGAGGGGGGTGAATTGTGCTACCAAATAAAACAGACAATAAAAAACACACAAGGTTTTATACTGGTTCGGTCCAACTCTTGACCTACGTCCAGTTCTCAATCACCCAGATTGAGTTCCACTAACCCAGGTTTTACAACGGGTTCACCTGGAACCTTTACAACCCCAAGTTTTACCACGGGATCACTTGCAACCTTACAACCACAAGTTTTATACCAGGTTCACTTGCAACCTTACAGACTCACTCCCCCTTACCACCTGTAAGGGTTCAACCTTTCAAATAAAGGATTTTCTAAACTTAGTTCTCTCTAAGAACAAATAATGTTACACACTTAAGTACAATGAATGCTCTCAATAAATGAAGAGACTTAACTACAAAGAGTACAAGATGGGTAATGAATAAAACTCTCAATGTATTAAGTGCTCTCTTGCTTTTCTGGGCAGCTTTGAATGCTTGAAGAATGCTCTCAGTTTCTCTCTCTAGATTTCTACGTTTTTCTCCAAGTTATCTTCATAAATGAAGATGAGCTTCTTTATATAGAGTCTTCAAGTATTCTCTCTCTTGGTGTGTAACAAAGCCGTTTGAATGTAGCCGTTATTCCCTTGTTACCGTTGCTAATTAATGCTCCATTAATACTCAGCAGGGTTGACTTTGCTTTATCTCTGAAAAGCAACTCTGACAACACTGCTCTGCCAAAAAGCACTCTGACACTGCACCGCTGACGTTCTGACATTCTGATTGCTACCGGAAGCAATTCCACATCCGGAAGCAACATCACTCAGTGCTGCACTTGAACGTTAGTGATATAATTGCGTGACCGGATCGGCTAAACGACAAGAGAATAGTAGCCGGATGATCGATGGGAAGAAGAGTACCCGTCTCTTACAACCCTAGCCACAAGACGCCACAAGGATGATCAACCCTTGATAAGTCGATGATCGATGGGAAGAAGAGTACCTGTCTCTTACAACCCTAAGACGCCACAAGGATGATCAACCCTTGATAAGTCTAGCCACAAGATGCCACAAGGATAATTAACCCTTGATAAGTCTAGTATTCTCGAAAGAATACATGCGAGCAGAGCTGACATAAGAGAAACAAAATTCTCAATTTATTCCATTATGTTCTTCTAATTGTAGTACAAGGTAAAGCCTATTTATAGGCAACAATAGAATACTCTAGAAAAAAAAAACCTAATAATTGGTGCATTAATGATAATTGACAATTTGAATTGCACCTTCCTAAAACAACAAGATGACTCTTTCCTGAAGGAAAAGTCAGCTTTTCAAAATAGGAAAAACATAAAAAAGAAAATCTAATACATTCAATGACTCAATATCTTATTTTATGGAAATAAAATAAAAAGACTAAAATTAAATGCAATCATATTTGATGCTTATTAACTTGGCCAACAAGTCACTCTTGCATATCCTCCAAATGAGTAATTTCTTCAATATGGACACCACATGGGCCTTGAACATCATCTTGTTGGGCTTCTAACATTGTGGCCTCCTTTCTTGGATCTTTTAGAATGTTGGTCTTTCATCATATCATTGTCCATGATATGATCTTCATCAGTTAGTCTAATAATAATAACACATAGTCACATGCAGTGGGAGTTTAATTTGTCTAAGGAAGCTCTCTTACTTCCGGAAGCAATTCCACTACCGGATGCACTCCTACTAGACTTATGTTATGACTTAGAGTTATATTCACTGACGCTCGGTGTTGTCTAATCCAATAGACAGCGCTAGTCACTAAACATCCGGAAGCATTCCTGCATCCGGTTGTGTCCTAACTTAGTCTCAAGGATTTTATACTTCTAATCATTCCTAGACTTAGTTCTGACTTAGTGAATTACTTGCTTCTGCTGGGGGATGAGTCATTCATCCGCGAGCGCTAGTCCTAATCCATCCGGAAGTAAATCCACATCCGGTTGTACTCTTACTTGTGGTTATATATTAACCTAATTTTTTTCTAAGTGTTTAACTTGTTCATTCATATTTTAGTCTTCATCAAAACTTAAGATTCTAACACGTAAGATATGTTCATGTGGGTTCCACCGATAATAATAACCGGCCTTCACGTGGCGGCCGCATAGGCATAGTAACAGTCAAACGTCATTAACTGTCCACCCGGGTAGTTTTTAAACACATTGGTTACTTTGAGTGCAGATATGGGCCTGTTGTTACTTGGAGGGCAGATTAGGTCCATTTAAAATACACATGTGGCAAGTAGAGGTGACAAAGCAGGTGCTCGTGTGGCAGCCACATAGGCATAGTAACGGTCAAACGTTGTTGACCGTCCAACCGGGGTAGTTTTTAAACACCTTGGTTACTTGGAGTACAAATACAGGCCTGTTGTTAGTTCAGAGTGCTCAGTGCTCCTTAGTGGTTACTTGGGGGACAGATTTGGTCCATTACCCATATATATATATATATATATATATATATATATATATATATATATATATATATATATATTTCAAATTATTGAATTAATAATATTAATGATTTTTTTATTTGAGAGCGAATTAAAAAATATCGATATAATAATTTCGAAATTCAAAAATGAATACATACGAAATGAAAATTAATAAGAAAGGAATACGTAAAATTGAAATTAGTTCTATTTGAATAGCTATTTTGAATTCAGTGCGGGTTACAAAGTTGAAAACGATGGAGGAGCGAAAAACGTGAGATAAAAATTTAAAATTAGCGAGAAAAAGGACAGAGGGGGACAATTTGCAGTAAATTAGTGGAACATATCACAACCTCAGACTCCCGTTGACCCTGATTTTATATATATATATATATATATATATATATATATATATATATATATATTTCAAATTATTGAATTAATAATATTAATGATTTTTTTATTTGAGAGCGAATTAAAAAATATCGATATAATAATTTCGAAATTCAAAAATGAATACATACGAAATGAAAATTAATAAGAAAGGAATACGTAAAATTGAAATTAGTTCTATTTGAATAGCTATTTTGAATTCAGTGCGGGTTACAAAGTTGAAAACGATGGAGGAGCGAAAAACGTGAGATAAAAATTTAAAATTAGCGAGAAAAAGGACAGAGGGGGACAATTTGCAGTAAATTAGTGGAACATATCACAACCTCAGACTCCCGTTGACCCTGATTTTATATATATATATATATATATATATATATATATATATATATATATATATATATATATATATATATAGCACAATATATCAAATTATTGAATTAATAATATTAATGATATTTTTATTTTAGAGCGAATTAAAAAATATCGATATAATAATTTCGAAATTCAAAAATGAATACATACGAAATGAAAATTAATAAGAAAGGAATACGTAAAACTGAAATTAGTTTTATTTGAATACCTATTTTAACTTCAGTGCAGGTTACAAAGTTGAAAACGATGGAGGAGCGACAAACAAGAGATAAGAATTTAAAACTAGCGAGAAAAGGGACAGAAAGGGGACAATTTGCAGTAAATTAGTGGAACATATCACAACCTGAGACTCCCGTTGACTCTGATTATATATATATATATATATATATATATATATATATATATATATATATATATATATGAAATTATTGGATTAATCATATTAAATATTTTTTTATTTGCGAGCGAATTAAAAAATATCGATATAATAATTTCGAAATTCAAAAATGAATACATACGAAATGAAAATTAATAAGAAAGGAATAAGTAAAATTGAAATTAGTTCTATTTGAATACCTATTTTAACTTCAGTGCGGATTACAAAGTTGAAAAAGATATGGAAGCGACAAACAAGAGATAAAAATTTAAAACTAGCAAGAAAAGGGAAAGAAAGGGGAAAATTTGCAGTAAATTAGTGGAACATATCACAACCTGAGATTCCCATTGACCCTGATTTTATTATATATATATATATAACAAATAACAACCCTTATCCCATTCAAATGGGGTCGGCTACATGGATCACACGACGTCATTTAGCTCTGTCCCTAGTCATTCCTGAAGATTAGGGGTGGGAATAGGCCAGGCCAGGCTAGGCTACACCCAAAATAGGCCTGGCCTGGGTTTTTAAAATAAAGTTTAGGCCTGGCCTGTGGCCTTTTATAGCAAATTATTCAGGCCTGTGGCATGGCCTGGGCCTGTTAAGGCCTAGCCTGGGCCTGTTAAGGCCTAGCCTGGAGATTAAACAGGCCTAACAGGCCAAAAACAAAGGAGAAAAAAAAATAGAAAAATAGAAGCATATCAAACCTTCAAAAGATCAAAGAATCAACAAAACCCTAATTTTATTCTCAGTCACCAAAGTCTCTTATCACTGATTCAAATCAAATCAACCTCTTAAAATAATCCATTACTTTCCATATAACTACTTAATTTCACTACATCACATCTCAGCATCCCAAGGAAAAAGAGAAAAGGGGAAGAAATAGAAAAATCCTAGAAAAAGATATAGGAATGGGAAGAACAATAATTTTCATCTTTGCTTCAGCTCAAAACAAGAATCATCTTCATCTTCTTAGACTTCGTTTTCTTCTTCTTCGCAGCTTTAGACTCTTCTTCATCTTCACAAATCGGCGACGGTGAAAGGCTGACGACGACGATGAGGGATTGACGGTGATGCTCATCACAAATAAAAGAAGAAGATGAAGGATTTTGGTTTAGTAGCCGGTTGACTAGTTGGTGAATATGGTGATTGGTGAGGTGAGAGGGTGAGAGACATGAACATATGCCTGAGGTGAAAGGGTGAGAGACATGAACATACGCGAGAATGGTGAGGTTTTTACTTTTTATTGAGTGGTTGACTGGTAGGTTAGTATTTGACTGGTTGGTGAAAAGGAATTGTGAGGTAGGTGATAGCTTTGGACTCACCCGTGAATGAGAGTGAGAGTGAGGAAATCCTTGGGCTGAGATATTTTGTTCTATTGGGCTCCTTTATTATTTCTTAACAGGTCGGCCTGTTGGCTTAATAGGCTTTTTTTTAGAGCCTGAGCCTGGCCTATTAATTAAAACAGGCCTAAGAAAAAGGCCTGAACTTGAGCCTGGCCTGAAATTAATCAGGCCGAACCAGGCTTTAGCAGGCCAGGCCGCAGGCCTCAACAGGCCGGCCTGGCCTATTCCCACCCCTACTGAAGATAAATTTTCACAACCATATCTCTTTGAATAACTTCATCAAGAGTTCTTTTTGGTCTTCCTCTATTTCTTATATACGGCTCCCTTTCCATCTGTTCCACTATTCTTACTGGCTCATCCAATTCTCTTCTTTGAACATGCCCATACCACCTTAAACGATATTCTCTCATTTTCTCTGAAATTGGTGCTACCCCAACTCTTTCACTAATGTGATCATTACGAATCCTATCTTTTAGTGTATACCCACTCATCCATCTCAACATTTTCATCTCTGTCACATCTGAAATGCGTGGCTGTCACCCAAGAGGGGGGGGTGAATTGGGTGGCAGAATAAAACTTATGAAATTCTCCCCTTTTTAAAACATTTCTCCTTGTGCTTGATGAGAGTGACGATGAATCATCCCAAGCACAAGTGAGTATATAGTGGTGTGGTGCTTGATGTGTAGATTAAATAAACAGAATATGCACACACAAGTTTATCTTGGTTCGGTCACTTCCAGACCTACATCCAGTCCCCAGGCTTCACCTGAGATTTTCAATCCACTAAACTTCTTGTTTAAACCAGGCACAAGAAAGCCTTTACACTTTAGGTTTTACGAACACGGGTTCACCTAACAACCCACAGGTTTTACAACGGGCTCACCTGCGAACCTTTACAACCACAAGTTTTACAATAGGATCACTTGCAACCTTTCAACCACAAGTTTTGCGGGCTAACTTGCAACCTATGGAGATTTAGAAAAACTCTAAATGCACCCCCTCACTTTTGTAAGAAAACAATATTGTTCTTCAAGCACAAGCTTCAGAACAGCCTCTATCAATTAGAGGATTTGATAATATGTTCACTCTATGAACTGATTGTGATAAACACTTAAGTACAAATGATTCTCTCTAAGAATAGATGATGTTACTCACTTAAGTACAAATGAATTACTCTCTAAGAATGTTACAACTCTAAGATCAGAGAGTAGAAGATGAGAGGAATGTAGAATACAATATCTCAGGCAATAGGCTCTGTTCTTCCAACCTCTCTTCTGAATGTATATGCTCCTTTTATACTCGGCCTCAAAGCATTCAGGCTTGGGCGGCAGATGGAATATGTCTGTTTGAATATAGCCGTTAATCCCATGTTACCGTTGAGAGGTACATCTTCATTAATGCTTAGCAGGGTTGACTTGCTTTATCTCTGAAAAGCAGCTCTGACAACTCTGCTCTGACAAAAGCATTCTGACCTCTGAGTATGTGACGTTGACTCTTGTACTCTTGCTGACAGATGATCATCGTTCATCCGGAAGTGGCAATCTTGCTCTGCAAGTGTTAGTCTCTGAGTCCCAGTGCCAAGAGTATTTGCATCCGGAAGCTCATTTGCATCCGGAAGTATAACTAAGTTCTGCACATACTTGTTAGTCCAACAGAGTAGTATATATAATCAAGTGCAGTAAGAACTATACATGCTGTGGGAAGCTTGTTTGCTATGGGAAGCAATCTTACTTAGACTATGTTCTGACTTAGTGTATTGTCTACTGACGCTAGGGGATGTCTATTCCAATAGTCAGCGTAAGTCTAGTTATTTTACTCTTAAGTCTTCCGGAAGCGATTCTGCATCCGGTTGTATTCTAACTTAGGATTTGATATTAGTCTAATTCTTCCTAAGTGACTTAGTGTATCATTTACTCATGCTATGGGATGTGTAGTATAACAACACATAATCACATGCAGTGGGAGTTCATTTAGTCTAAGGGAGCTCTCTTACTTTCGGAAGCAATTCCACATCCGGAAGCACTCCTACTGGACGTTGAGTTATGGCTTAGATATACTCACTGACGCTCGGTGTTGCCTAACCCAACAGGCAGCGCTAGTCACTAACCATCCGGAAGCATTCCTGCATCCGGTTGTGTCCTAACTTAGTCTCAAGGGTTTTATACTCCTAATGTTCTTAGACTGAGTTATGACTTAGTGTTATACTTGCTTCCGCTGGGGGATGCGACGTTCATCCGCGAGCGATAGTCCTAGTTGATTTGACCTAAATGTCGCCCTAAAGGTCAATCAAAAATTCTAAACTCAAATCCACTAAGTGAATAGTGGTGAGTATTAGGTCTTTTCACAATCTAGGTTTTATATCTTGCTAATTCTAAGTATATATGTCACGCAAATTAGAGTATGTGTAAGAGATTGTTTTTGAGTTTTTAACTACAATTTATCCTAACAAAAACTATACTAACCAAATTGAAAATGTGAAGAAATAGATGAGAAATAACCTCCCTCTCCAAAGTACTTTGTGCTTTTGGTTAATTGGACCTCATATGCTTGTCTTACTTGATATAACCTAACTAAATCCTTGAGATCTCTTGAATCTAAGAAATCTTCAAGAGTTTAATTAGATTAACCAAGCATAATGCTCTTTCAAGTTGAGCTCATACCATAAGCAACATTAAATTCTAGATCAAGAATTTAAGAAAATCAATCATTCCATAAACACAAGAGGAGTTAATCACACACACATGTATCTATGAAACTACACACATATAGCTTTAGGTTTTCATGAGCTAAACACAAAAGAGAGCTTGTGAGCCAAAAATAAAGTAGAACATCTAAGAGAAGAATGTCCTAACCTAATGAAACCTAAATCTAGAGAGACATTAGGCGAAAATATAGATCTAGCTCACAAACCTAAAAGTTACATGTACAAGCACATGAGGCCAAATGTGAAGATCTACAAGCACATTCCTTTGGAGAGAGAGATTAGGATGCCTAGCCACACATCATGGAGGTGAGAAGGAGAGATTTTCGTGATGTTTCCATGGAGGAATGATGTTTGGCCGTGAAGAATGGAGATGGAAGGGAGAAGAAGTTGAGAGAAAATGTTAGAAGAGAGAGAAAGTGAAAATGGAAGGATGTGTCACAAAATGAGCTTATGAGAAATTTATGTGAGTGTTTAGATTAGTTAATAAGGTGTTAAAGGATGCTAATGGCTGTCAAGAAGGGTATTAGGTCGGCCAAGGTTTGATTTTTATGTGTATGTGGGTGTTAATGGCCAAGAGGTGTCATAAGGTGGAAGGAAGGGTATTTTGGGAATTTGGGGAAAATGTGGGTGAATGTGGGTCAAATGTAGGGTAGGTTCATCCTCCAAAAATTCCTCCTTTTTCTCCTCTCCATTGTGCTACCCTTTTTGCCCTTAATGAAGCCTCCAACTTTGAATTTGAATTTTTGGCTCCATATTACCCCTTTTGGAAATGTGCAAATCCCTTGTTTTTGAACAAAAGGGGTAATTTTTGTCTCTTTCCTTTGCCTTGCCTTCCAAGCCAATTCCTTGCACTCCAAGCCATCCCAAGGGTTTGTGGGGCCCACGTGGGACCCCCCTACAAGAGAAAAACACCACATAGTCAAAAATGACCAAAATACCCTTGGTTTCTTAAAATGCAAGTAATAAGGCTAATATTTTACATATAACCAACTATAAGCATGTGCACATAAAATCACCAATAATGATCAATATAACAATTAAATCTCACTAATTAAGCTCAATTGCACATGCTTAAACATATAAAATTAGGTCTAATCAAATCCCCCACACTTAATCTTTGAACTCCGGTCAAAGTCATTCAAAAAGTCTAACTTAATCATTAAGCATATTGAAGGCAATTGGAATTGTCATTGTATACAAGTTGACCTTTTTGAACCTTTCCCTAGATTATCACATGGGCCAAATTTAAGGAGACAAAGTGGAAACAAGTTTAACAAGTAACTAGAATTAGGAGGGAATGCTAAAAGAGATTTTTCTCCTCACCGGATATAAGTGTTTACACTCAATCTCTCAAGTTAGGAATAATGCCTAACTAGGGTCTTTTTAATCACTCTTTGGCTCAATGCATTCCACCTCACCATAGGCTTGTAGTAGTTCTTAGTTCTCCACCCATTAGTATGCATGGCACAATCAAATCTAGGGGACTTTGGGGGTTGCATGGAAGGCTAATATGAATGATGAATGATGGATAGTAGTCAATGACCAATAATATAAACAAGTAGCTACCACATATACTTGCAATACAATAAATCCAATTCCCACAAAGCATGCTACACCTCACTTTTTTTCCAAGCACTTTGTGCTTTTCTCATTTTTCTTTTCACTCTTATGCCTTTGGCATACTCAAGCACTTTGTGCTTTCATTTTTTTTTCTTTTACGGCCTTCGGCCTTATTTTTTTTTCTTTTCTCTTCTTTTTCTTGGCCTTTGGCCACTTTTTCTTTTCTTTTTCACTCATAGTACCTCTCGGCCATACTTCTTTTTTTTCACTCATGTAGCATGCTTTTCACAAGATACAACAATACAACACTAATATAAATGCAAGCATATGCTATAGTCACTTATTCACACATTGGTCAAGGTGATAGAGAAGAAAAGTGAATGGCCCAAAGGGGTTAAATCAAAGGATAATATTTAGGTTGGCTTGTGTTTGGGTCAAAGAGAATTTAGAAATGAAATGCCCCTTTCCTCTTTAATTGTACCTGTGCATTGTGATCTTGAACAAGAACTAGGACAAGTTCTAGGAGGTGAAATAACTATTGGCTCACTCAATTCGGTTGGAAGGCTTCTCACTTTATGGCTTACTCTAATTAGTCTCTTCCTCCCTAAGAAAAGTTAAGTGAGAAACTAGCCTCCTCTTTGTAACCTTAAAAGTGCCCCAAGCAATATCCTAGGTAGTCATTCCAAAAATAAAATCTAACTTATACACTTTAGGACAATTCCATTTACTTTCACCATGCTTAATGACCAAATTAAACTTCTCAAACAAATTTACCTAAAAAGTCCAAAAATAAAGTGTAGAAGCTTTGAAATAACCACTTTGAAGCACATACTATACCCCCCCACACTTAAAACATGCATTGTCCTCAATGGGACCAATCAAATCAAGTAGGAAGGCATAAAAACAAGGCAAGGCAGCAACTAAAAAGGCCGGGCAGTCCACGCATGCAAATGGCCATCATGAATTATTCACAAAAAACAAACACTAAACACAACCTAACACAAGTTTATAATAATTTTTTTTTCTTGGTTTTTCTAACAACCTAAAACAACATACTAGAAAATAAACCTAAACACAATCCTATTTTTTACTATCAAATTTCCTCCCCCACACTTAGAATAAGAACAATTTAAAGCAAGTGAGGAAAGGATAGAAACAACCTTTAGGGAGGCTTGAAATTCTCTTTGAAGAACTTGTTTTTGTGGCCGTTGATGAGGATGATTCGGCCACTATCAAATTGGTTGAATTGGAGCTTTTCCTTCTCTTCAAGTTTAGAGGACAATTCGGCCCTCTTGCCAATGTGAAGCTTCCAAGTTGAATTTGATGAAGTGCTTTCTTCTTCTTCTCTTTTGGCCTCCTAGCTCTCCAATGGGCTTGGAGCTTCATTAACAATTTGTGCACTATCTTGGCAAGGAACACTAGAAGTGTAGGTTCATTCATTGTTGCTTGCAAAACTTTGGCCTTCACTTCCATGTTCCTTTGAAGCATCTTCAACCGAACCACTAACCCTTTGATGTTATCCTTGGTTAGCTTTCCATTAAAGAAGTCCAATTCCTCCCTTGTTTCATCATGCTCCAAGCTTTTCTTGAGATGCATTTCAGCCTCAAGTAAGTCTAAGTTGGCTTTCTCCAACTTAGGAGTATCCACAAGCTCAACCATGGCCTTCTTGTTTTCCCAATAATCCTTGTGCATCCTAAAAGATCCTACAACATAGAACAAAGTTCCCTTTTGCAAGGGGTTGTAGGATTGCGAAGATAAACTCAATGAAACACAAGGATAATCAATATGCACATGCTTAGGTAAGAGGCTATGATGAAATATGGTGATCAATTTAGGCATTTTAAACATAACAAAATTTTGCCCCTTGAAAGCACTCAACCAATAATCACCATTAGGCCTCCAAATGGAATTTGTGGACTCCCTCCTCAAAGCAAGAGTCAAGTTGGAGGACTCTTCTTGCAAAGCACTTTCTTCATGTATGCTCCTCAACCGGCTCCTCCAATCCAAGATTGTATATGAGGTATAGAAATGCAACTCTTCTTTCGATTGTAATCCGGCCTCACTCAAGAGATCAAGCACTCCTTCCAACCTAGCTTTATCCACAAAATTGAACAAACATCCCTTTTCCAAGGGGTTGTAGCTAGACAAGGAGTATGTCAATGTACCAACATCATTAAGATCACAATTATCATGCTTGGGACTAGTAAGATCAAGAGACATGCTCACAATACTAGAATCATCATCAAGAGAATTCATGCAAGCATCATTAACATTCACCAAGCAAGACTCAAATGATCCTAAAGATGTATGCAAATCCTCATGTGAAAGCAAGCTCAAGGGAGTTACATGTTGTTCTACCACATTTTCAATCAACAATGGATATGGCCTACATGCTTCCTTATATATGCAACGATTATATGAAGGCGTAGCATAAGTAGGCATTGACTCAAGAACAACAAGCAATGGCACATTAAATTCAAGCATCGAAAACAAATCAAGGATTAAATTTTGAACAAGCTCATGATATATCTTCTTCCCTAAGTTACATGGACTAGGAAAGGTAACAAGTGTAGAATCAAGAATTATACCTTGAGATGTTTGATGCACGATTTGAGAATTAGAGGAAACTCCAAGCGCTTGTGCCAATCGCCCTTCAACTTTGCATTCTTCTTTAAAAATTTCATTCTTTGTTGCTTCCTTTGGTGTAGATATCTTGGCCTTCTCCTCATTTTCACCATTAGAAGTGAAGCATTCGGCCTCCACCACATTCTTAGTCTCCTTATTAATTTCAAAAGAGATAAGATGGTCTCCAACAAGCACAACACCCTTAGACTTGACCTCTTGGACCATAGTATTCAAAGTATGCTTCTCGGCCTCTTCATGTTCTTCTCCAAATGGAGGTATGCTCTCGGCCTCACCATGAACTTCCTCATGAACATGTGTTACTTGAGTATTAGGATGCTGTCCATCTTGCACAACATCCTTACAATTGGTCTCTTGCACCATATCATGCATAAACTCCTTCTTGGCCTCTTGCTCCATGAGAAGAGAGCTCTCGGCCTCTTCACCATTGTCACCCTCCTCATGGTTTTCTAGGGTATTTGAGTGATGTTCAACATGTATATCATCCCTAGAAGTGGCCTCATCCATTGTGTCATTACCCAATACAACATCACTATGGGATGTTTGCAATTCTTTCAATTTATTTCTATGGAATTCCATGAGAAGAGAAGATTTACCCTCATAACAATCAACACAAATGCTCAACTCATCACATGAACAAGGCATAGAATCATCAAGATCATCACTAGGAGAAGCACTAGGCAAGACACCATTAGACTCAAAGGTGCTAGGTTGATTTGCAACATTCATCTCAATCCTAGGATTAACCTCTTGGCACTCTTGAGGTTCATGCTCTTCTTCATCAAGGTAAGGAATTGATTCAACTTGAACTCCTCCTTCCAAATTCATGTCATTCAAAGAAGTATGATTTTCAACCATATTGGAAGGTAGGTCACCTTTCATTGCCTTTTCCTCGGCCCTTTTATTCAGCCATTGAAAAGCAAATGAACAAATGTTCTCTTGCTTCTTAAGACTCTCTTCAAATCCATTCATCTTCTCCATAATTGATGCACACATTTGCATCATCAAGTCATTTGTACTAGAAGAGAAAGAAGAATCTTCTCTTGGAGGAGCATACTCATTTGGCACTTGAGCATGAAAGAAGTCATTTTGCTCCATGTGTGTAGGAACAAAGTTTTGTAGAGGCTCTTGATGATCATAAAAATTTTGCCCATAACCATAAGGAGGTGGATTAGGCTCACATTGAGAAGCTTCTTGATAAGCATACACATCCGGCCTTTGAGCACAAGAAGAATTAGGCCTCATTTGGTAAGGGTCATAATCTTGACATTGAGGAGCATACCCTTGTTGATCTTCAAAAGCATGATATGGAGTAGCATAACCTCTTCCCCCCCACTTGAAGCTTGGATGGTCCATCCATCCTTGATGATATGTGTTGATGGAAGGGTGATGCTCTTGGAAAGGAGGTGAGAATGAGGCACATGGCCTTGAAAATTCCCTCATTGGCCTATGAGGTGTGAACAAACCTCAATGAAGCAAGAATAATATGTCATCCTGCAAAGAAAACTAATACAGTCCAGCCAGCCAATAAACAGAAACAACCAATCCAGAATATCCAGAAAATCCAGTACAATAGCACAAGAAAGTGCGCTCAAGTTCACTTGACTAATGCCTCCAAAAATTGAAGGAAAATTGCCAAAGATTTGACACAATTTCAGCCAACCACAGGGCACTTAAAACAGCTTCAAATGTGGTCAAATGAGCCCTGCAAAGTGTTAGAATACCCTGCACAAATTCCAGAAAAACACAGCACAAAACAGTGGAATTTCACAAAGTTCCGGTTAGAAAATGAAGGTAACTAGAGCACCTTTTTCACAGTAATTTCTAACCAATTTTTCCAAGTCAACCAGGCAGTTTTAAAGTGCAATTAACCAGCTTTCAAACAAACCAAACACTGCTCAAAACAGATAAGTAGAATGCAAACAGTTTTGGTGCAAAGTTGAGCAGGAAAATGCACAATTACAGCAAGTTTTTAACCTCTAGAAAATCGAATACTGCACCAAAAATTCAGCACAATATATCAATCCAAAGCTTATTCAAAACTGGTCAAAATGAGCCAAAGATCATGCAAAACAGCGCAGGATAAGATCAAACGGATTGGCTCCAAAGTCAGCAGTTCCGCAGGAAATTTCCAGAAAAACAGGGCAAATTGAAAAATTCACCCTGGACAGTAGAAAACGAGTTTTCTGGCAAATTATATATCAAATTAAAGCTCTAATCTTGTAGTTTCCCCAGCTAAAACAGTATTCAGAAATTCTCTGTGCGTTGCTCCCAGGTTTGCAAACACTAAACCTAAAATTACAGTGTTTCCAGCGAGTGTCCAGCAAACAGGGCCGATTTCAAAAATTAATTCCAGACAGTATAGAATGAGTCTAGCAACAAGTAATATGTCCCTGGAAAGCTTAAAATGTGTAGTTTAACCACAAAAAACAGTTTGGTCAAATTCCAGCTACACAAATTACAGATGCAACAGCAAGCAAACTGGTCACACAGTGACTTTCCAGCAAACAGTCTAACTTCACCGAATTGTTTCAGACAGCACAGAAGGAGTTTAGGTACATACAATATATCAATAGAAAGCTTATAACCTGTAGTTGAAGCACCTAAAACCGTTTTTCCAGATTCGGCACAGATTATTCCCAGTTTACAAAACAAACACGCTGCACAAACAGGATTTCCAGACAGAATTTCCAGCAACTAAACAAAATGTCCAGCAAGCTTCCTAGCAATATTTTGGCTATCTAGAGCAGCCAATACACCTCCAAACAAGTCTAATATTCAGCTAAAAGTGATGCAAACACAAGATGTCAACAATTGTCACAAAATGCACACTTTAGCCAATTTACCACAAGTAACAACAACAAATTAAAATGTGACTACTAAAGCCTAAAACTAGCAAGATTAAACCTAAATTGGCAACGGCGCCACTTGATTTGACCTAAATGTCGCCCTAAAGGTCAATCAAAAATTCTAAACTCAAATCCACTAAGTGAATAGTGGTGAGTATTAGGTCTTTTCACAATCTAGGTTTTATATCTTGCTAATTCTAAGTATATATGTCACGCAAATTAGAGTATGTGTAAGAGATTGTTTTTGAGTTTTTAACTACAATTTATCCTAACAAAAACTATACTAACCAAATTGAAAATGTGAAGAAATAGATGAGAAATAACCTCCCTCTCCAAAGTACTTTGTGCTTTTGGTTAATTGGACCTCATATGCTTGTCTTACTTGATATAACCTAACTAAATCCTTGAGATCTCTTGAATCTAAGAAATCTTCAAGAGTTTAATTAGATTAACCAAGCATAATGCTCTTTCAAGTTGAGCTCATACCATAAGCAACATTAAATTCTAGATCAAGAATTTAAGAAAATCAATCATTCCATAAACACAAGAGGAGTTAATCACACACACATGTATCTATGAAACTACACACATATAGCTTTAGGTTTTCATGAGCTAAACACAAAAGAGAGCTTGTGAGCCAAAAATAAAGTAGAACATCTAAGAGAAGAATGTCCTAACCTAATGAAACCTAAATCTAGAGAGACATTAGGCGAAAATATAGATCTAGCTCACAAACCTAAAAGTTACATGTACAAGCACATGAGGCCAAATGTGAAGATCTACAAGCACATTCCTTTGGAGAGAGAGATTAGGATGCCTAGCCACACATCATGGAGGTGAGAAGGAGAGATTTTCGTGATGTTTCCATGGAGGAATGATGTTTGGCCGTGAAGAATGGAGATGGAAGGGAGAAGAAGTTGAGAGAAAATGTTAGAAGAGAGAGAAAGTGAAAATGGAAGGATGTGTCACAAAATGAGCTTATGAGAAATTTATGTGAGTGTTTAGATTAGTTAATAAGGTGTTAAAGGATGCTAATGGGCTGTCAAGAAGGGTATTAGGTCGGCCAAGGTTTGATTTTTATGTGTATGTGGGTGTTAATGGCCAAGAGGTGTCATAAGGTGGAAGGAAGGGTATTTTGGGAATTTGGGGAAAATGTGGGTGAATGTGGGTCAAATGTAGGGTAGGTTCATCCTCCAAAAATTCCTCCTTTTTCTCTGATAAACGTGGTTGTCACCCAAGAGGGGGGGGTGAATTGGGTGAGAGAATAAATTAAATCTTTTGAATCTTCTTTTCGAAAGACTGCTTGTGCTTGGTGATAATATTTACGAAGTAGTGATATGCACAAGTCAGTATGTTATGTGATGCAAAATAGAATGTTTGAATGTAAATTTATGCACACATAAATTTATCCTGGTTCGGTCACCCAGACCTACATCCAGTCCCCAGGCTCCACCTGAGATTTTCAATCCACTATTCTTGTTTAAACCGGGCACAAGAGAAGCCTTTACACTTTAGGTTTTACGAGCACGGGTTCACCTAACAACCCACAGGTTTTACACCGGGTTCACCTGCAAACCTTACAAATGCAAGTTTTACGGGCTAACTTGTAACCTATGGAGATTTAGACAACCTCTAAATGCTCCCCCTTACAAATTGTAAGTTTACACTATGTTCACTCTATGAACTGATTGTGCTAAACACTTAAGCTCAAAACTAACTCTCTCTAAGAGTGGATGATGTTACTCACTTAAGTACAATAAAATTACTCTCTGAAAAATATCACAAATCTGGATCTGAGAGTAGTAGAAGATGTGTAGAATGATGAGTATGATATATCAGATACTTTGTTCTGTTCTCTCTTTTTCTTCCATCATACTTCTCTTCTGAATGAGTGTCTCTTTTATATTCGGCTTCATAGGCTTAGGTGGCAAGTTGAATATGAACGTTTGAATAGTGCCGTTAATCCTATGTTACCGTTGAGAAGTACATCTTCATTAATGCTTAGCAGGGTTGACTTGCTTTATCTCTGAAAAGTAGTCCTGACACCTCTGCTCTGACAAAAGCATTCTGACTTCTGAGTATGTGATTTTTACTCTTGCACTCTTGCTGACGGATGATCATCTTTCATCCGCAAGTGGTAATCTTGCTCTGCAAGTGTTAAGCTCTGAGTCCCAATGTCAAGAGTCTTTCCATCCGGAAGCTCATTTGCATCCGGAAGCGTGACCATGTTCTGCACATACTGGTTAGTCCAACATAGCAATATATATAAGAATTATACATGCTGTGGAAGTTTGTTTGCTATGGGGAGTAGTTTACTTAGACTGTGTTCTGATTTGGTCTATGATGTATCCGGAAGCATTTTTACATCCGGAAGTAAAACTACTAGATGAAGGATCTTGGTTCACTATAACTCACTCTCACTTAGTGTATTTCATCCCAACACTCAGCGCTAGTCACTAAGCTATCGGAAGCACTTTTACTTGACGTAGTGAACTCACTGACGCTTAGGGTGAAATCTATTCTATCAGTCTGCGCCAGTCAAGATCTAACAGGAAGCAACTTCACTTGATGTTGCATTTCCGCTGACGCTCGGGGTTATATCTAGTCTATCAACCTGCGCCAGTCTAAATCTAATAGGAAGTGCTTTCACTTGGCGAAGTAGACTTACTGACGCTTGGGGTAATAACTATTCTATTGCTCTGCGCCAGTCTAAGTCTAACAGGAAGCGCTTTCACTTGGGGAAGTAGACTCACTGACGCTTGGGGTAATATCTATTCTGTCGCTCTGCGCCAGTCTAATTCTAACAGGAAGCGCTTTCACTTGGGGAAGTAGACTCACAGTCGCTTGGAGTAATATCTATTCTATCGCTCTGCGCCAGTCTAAGTCTAACAGGAAGCAAACTCACTTCCGATTGAAACATAGCTTAGTCTTAAGGTTTTGTGTACCTAATTCTCATGGACTAAGTTATTTCCCAATGATTTACTTGCTGATGCTGGGGGATGAAAACATTCATCCGCATGCGCAAGTCCTAATCTATCCGGAAGTAGATCTTCACCCGGAAGCACTCTTACTTGGGATCCTATGTTATCCTATTGCTTCCTAGGCACTTGGTCTAATCCTCTACATTTTAGTCTTCATCAAAACTTAAGATTCTGACATTCTCCCCCTTTTTGATGATGACAAACCTAGTTCTATTAATTAAGTTCATATGAAAGGATTAGCTGAAGAATAAAAGCAATAGTTAAGAGCAAGTAACTCAGACAAATATTATTGACAAGCAGAAGTTACAAGTCAGAGTTATACAATCAAATAACATATACAAGTAAAGAATGTATACAAATAAATTTCACTAAGTATGAATGAAGATATGCATGAAAACAAAATCAAAAATATTTGGATTGGGGGTTAGAGTTTGTGTCTCTTTTTCTTTTCCCTCTCTTTCTGCCTCTCTTCATTTTCCTCACGCTCACTCTGGTTTATCTGAGCAATGATCTCTTGAAGCTCTTTTTCCTCTTTTTCCCTTCTGAGCCTTTCTGATTCAATGGACTCCTCGTATGCCCTTTTCATGTTCTCCACTTCTTCATACCCAGGGAAACCTGTAGCATCATCGAAGTAGGAGATCTCTCCATTGGGATAGTGGACAGCCCGGATTCTCACATTCCATACAGGGAAGTTGGGATCTTCCTCAACTTCCTGGACTTTCCGTTTTCCTTTCCCTTTGCTCTTCCTTTTGCTTTTGCTAATTGGAGGAGTGGGCATGGCACTTGCTCTTTCAGCATCGAGGCAAGCCATCTGACCAAAGGATAGCTTGTCAGTGAATCCATACTTCTCAAATTCTTCAGGAGTCATGTCTTCAATTTCCAATTTGACTTCCTTCAGAATTGGAACCGCTTGGACCACTGGATTTTCTTGCACAACCTGAGCAGATGAAGTTCCTTGCTCAGGTAGGTCAGATGGAGTCTCTTCCTCAGACTCATCAGATTCAGTGGTGGCAACGAACTTTCTGGCACGTTTCCTAGCAACGGCCTTCTTTCTGGGTACACTGAATCCGGCTGCTGGTTCAGATGAGGGAGGAGGATCGGAAGATTGCTCAGATGAAGGGACCTCAGACTCTTGCTCAGATAGTGTAGGAACAGGCTTGGCTATCACAATGGGAGGATGGTTTGGTTTTTCGAGTCCCCACTTCATCCTGATCTCCTCAACAATTTCTCTACTTGTTTTAGTTGGAGGAGACTCTGATGATGTCTCAGGTTGTGAAGATTGTTCATTTTGCCCATACACAACCATATCCCATTGGGGTCCTTGCTTAGCCGCTCTCTTCTGCTCCATGAGACGGAGGGCCTCTCCTCTTATAAGGCTCTCTGCACCACTCAGTCTCTGAGACTCATATGCACGACGCAGGGCGGCCGTGACATCTTCATCAATCCAGAGTGATGGCTGGCTGAGGACCTCCCTTGTGGCCATACTTAGGCGAAGAGTAGACATAACATTTCTCCCCCTTTTGTCATCATCAACAGGGGTGAGTGCCAGGGATGGAGTGGATGTGGAGGAGGATGGAGGTGGTTCAGGGCCAAATTTCTTGGGAGGGGAGGGTGATAGGGTAGAGGTAGAGGATGTGGGAGAGGATAGGTGTTCAGGAGTTTGAGGAGGGTCGGGGAAGCAGCTGGTGGTGACAAAGATATCCCCATAAGGATGAGTGGAGGAGTATTCTTTGTAGTTGGCGGAGTCAGGGGTAAAGGGTAAATGGTCATCGGAGAGTGGTTGAAGGCGGGGATATTCGCCGTATGGTTGGCTGAGGGGGTGAATAGCTGTTTCAGATCCTATGGGTCTAGGGCTTGGATGGGTAGGGTTGGAGAAGCGGAGTGGAGAGCGTGTAGGGGCACCTGGTCGTGTGGGAATGGGTGAGGATGAGGATGAGGAAGGTGAGGATGAGAAGTTTCTAGGAGAATGGCGTGGAGAGTTGTGAGTTGAGTCTTGGGTTTGGTGGTCATGGGTAGGTGAGGGTTGGGATTGTTGGTCATTGTTGGGTGATGGTGGAGCTTGTTGGTCATTTTGTGGTGGAGGCTGAGGTTGTTGAGTGTTGGGCGGAGGAGGAGGTGGTAGTTGAGGGTGATTAGGAGGAGGAGGAGGGTTTTGAGGAGGAGGAGGAGGTGAAGGTGGTAAGTTACCTTGTGATGAAGGTTGGGGAATTTGTAGGTGCTGGAGGATGAGGTCTAATTTTGAATCCACCCTGGCAAGGTGATTCTCAAGTTGTCCTACTCTGTCCTCAAGCCGCTGAATTCGCTCCCCTTGGTGGTGGAAGCCAGCTTCACATTCAACACGGAGAGGACCCACCAAGGAATCAGTCAGTCTCAACAGAAGCTCTTCCTTTATGTCCTCTGCAAAGGCCCTAACAGAAGCTGGAACCCTTGCACTACGGCTTGGCCCAGCATGAGAGTCAACTTCCTGATCGCCTGCTCCAGATGCAGAGGGAGCTGAAGTACCAGAAGCACTACCGGCTTGTGAGTGTGAGCGAGTGGGCTTAGGAGGCTTGAAATACTTGATCCCCATCCTTGCCACATTGGTTGCTCCCACAGGCCTACACTGGACATTCTCTTCTTCCACAGCAGATGTAGCCTTGATCAGATGCTTCTCAAGGAGGAAGGCAATGATGGTGGGATAGGGAAGATAACCTGACTTGTCATTGTTTAACCAGCGCTGAAGCTCTAGGCATATCAACTGCCCAGGGTTGAAAGGCTTGCGCGAGAGGAGTCTAGGGAACCAAGGGTTGTCCAGCAGTGTGAACTCGTTGAAGTTGCCTCCCTTATGAGTCATTATCCGGGAGTAGACGTAGTACAAGAGCCTGTTAGAATCAGACATCTTTGACACCTTCTTGCTGTTGGTGCCATACAACTCCTCGAGTTCCTCCTTGCTGTACTTGTGAGACTCAGGGTAGATCCATTCATTCATATCCTCTTCTGTGATTCCCATCATCTCATTCAGGGTTCTCCAAGTGAACCTGAAGGTTCTTCCTCTTACAGTGGCAGTGAAGGAGAGTTTGTGGACTTGCTCTTTCCCATCCACCTTCCTGTACTTAGCTCTGCCTGAGAGGGATTGGCAAAAGACTCGCAGGACGTTGACGTTGTAGTCCTGGTTGATGCCCAGCCAAGGCATATATTTTTCCAAGTAAGGGCGCAGATGAGCAAACCCTAGTTCATCCAACTTGTCCAGATTGATGAACAGGCCATGATTGAAGATGGGAATGGATGTCTCAAATTTGGCGGATACACTCTCCAAAGCCCCATCTCTATAAACTGTGAGATCATCTTCTTCCTCAACCCTCTGTCTCTTGGAGGAAGGCTCCTCAGAAAAATGGACCTTCTTCTTCTTTCCCTTTCCCTGAGCATCCCGCTCTTGTTCAGAACCCACTGCCTGTTCTATTCTACCAGAGGTTTCAGGCTGACCCTGAACGTCTTCACCCTGTCCCCGTGATTGCCCAGAACCTTCTTGGCGTTCATGATGTTCTTCATGTTGTTCTTCATGGTGCCCAGATTTACCAGAATGTCTGTGAGAGGATTTCCCAGATTTCGATTTATTTTTCTTAGAAGAAGAGGTT
Organism: Mimosa pudica; assembly: GCA_029929735.1. NCBI lineage: Eukaryota > Viridiplantae > Streptophyta > Magnoliopsida > Fabales > Fabaceae > Mimosa > Mimosa pudica. The sequence continues at coordinate 306,575 of JAKELP010000039.1, read as the reverse complement.
TTCTGGATGACTGGGTTGGGTTCATTCGTACCGGCCATTTTTGTATGAATGTTGTGAAAATAAAGATGAAATGCGAGAAGTGTGTAAAATGAAGAACGCAATAAGAAGGTGAAGTAAATTTTTCAGAGAAAAGATGCGAGTGAAAATAATGCAAGTAAAAAGTGAAGGTGAAAAGTTACATCTATTTATAGGTAAGGCTTCTGAGGATAGAATGGGTATAGTCTTTCAAATTTTCACACATTGGGTAACGTAAGTTTTTAAGTTGGAACGACACACCTGATGACACGTGTTGCTTCAGAGAAGGCACAACGTTTCTTAGAAGAAGTTGAAACGTTTTCTGAAGTGGTGTGTCCCTTGGTCTGACACTGGCGCTCTTGATCATATTGAATTATCATCCAGCGCTAGCAAAAGAGCATCCGGAAGTGATTTTGCTTCCGGTTGGACAGACGCTCCTGGTTGCCTTGAGTAGTCATTCAGCATCAGCACGAGAGCATCCGGAAGTAGTTTTGCTTCTGATGGTACTTACTTAAGATTTAACATTGAGTGACTCGTTGATGTTCTCTCTTGTGCATCCACAGCGATCAAGCTTACATAACTAAAGCCATATTTGCGTCAAGTAGAGTTTGTTTGATCTTCTCAATTTCAGGAGCAGTAGCTCTCGGAGCCCAGTATGAACAACAACTCATTCAGATTTGATACATTGCTCTGATCAGGTATGATCATGAAAATTGTTGTTCCTTCGTACCTTCTTTCCTACAGAATAGCAAATGATTTCTCTTTCCCATTTCTCAGTCTCCAAACTTGGATCTGACTGGTCAGTTTGTAGGAAGTATGTGATTCTTATGCACTTAAGAATTATTCACTATGAATATAGCATTGCGAATCAACTATGACTATATGCACATGGCTTCTGATAATGATAGTCATAGATAGCATGTAGAGTATGAACATTGTGTGAAAAATCTTATAAGCCATATCATGTTCATGCTTATGATGCTTAATGTAAAATCTCAATAAGTCCATCTTACATTTGCATAGGAGATTTTACTGTTGCATGCTTCAACCTTAAATAATCCCTTGCTTACCCAAGGAGATCTTTTATACTTATCCTTGGCCTGAAGCACTTTCTTAGGAGAGACAGGATTCGCAGGTTTTCTCCATGTGAGTTGAGACATCCTCTCTCTTTTGTCCTTCTCAGGATAGTTGAATGGGACTCTGTGATAGCTTATCCCTGAGACAAGGTCTTTGTTCCTTGTGGTAGCGCACTGCTTCTTATGATTGAACCGGGTAGTTGCAGTAGTGACATCACCACGAGTTCTCTTCTTTGGGACAAGAGGAACTCTAGATCTTCCCTGCACAGGTAAGGCACTAGAAGGGAGTTTTGGTACCCATTTGTACTTGGGTCCTACATAGTTAGCGCTGGACCTTACTTGTCCTTTGGGGATCCATATATATTTATTTCTCACATTTAAATTTCTCTTAAAATTGCATGTGTGAGAAATATGACCAGTTCTACCACAATAATGACAGATAATGGGATGATGTTCAGAATCAGATTTCTTATCACTAGTATGGTGGTCAGTTTTCTTTTCAAAGACTTTATGTTTATTAACTTTTGAAATCTCAGGGTCTTTCGAAAAATCTTCTTTTATGAGTGGGACTTTGGACTCCTTGGTTGTAGAAGAAGGAATAAGTTCCTCAAGTTCCCTATTCCTTTTTCTTAAGCCTAGAATTTCTTTTGCAAGTTTACAGAATTCAACATGTAGCTCATTATACATATCTTGCAATTCAGAAGTTTCAAGTTTAGGTACCTCATTTTCTTCAGCTTCTGAATCTTCTAGGCGGAGATCCACTCTCTCTTTGCTGATACTAGCTTCTACTACATCACCATCCAGTAGCTCATCAACGGTGGATTCACAAGGAGCACATAGTGAGCTTTGGACAGCCTTAACATCCAGAGATTGGTTAGAAGCATACATAGTATCAAGAGTGTTCCAAATATCTATAGCCCTAGAGCAATGTTTAATTTTCTGGTAATCATTGTCAGATAAACTTTTGTGCAAAATTTGCATTGCTCTAAGGTTTAAGTAAAATAAGCTTTTGTCCTCTTCTGTCCAATTTACTTTTGGTTTGAAATCAGAGTCCTTTTCAAAAACATCCCACATTTTGAAATCAGTGGATAGTATAAAACTTTTCATCCTTCCCTTCCATAAGTAAAAATCAGCATTTTCTAACACAGGTGGGATGGTATGATCAAAACCTTCAAAACACATTTTGTAACCCAAATCAGCCTAGGTCTTTGCACTTGAGATCGTTGGATCCTTTAAACAAGTGACCTTGCTCTGATACCAAATGATAAACGTGGCTGTCACCCAAGAGGGGGGGGTGAATTGGGTGAGAGAATAAATTAAATCTTTTGAATCTTCTTTTCGAAAGACTGCTTGTGCTTGGTGATAATATTTACGAAGTAGTGATATGCACAAGTCAGTATGTTATGTGATGCAAAATAGAATGTTTGAATGTAAATTTATGCACACATAAATTTATCCTGGTTCGGTCACCCAGACCTACATCCAGTCCCCAGGCTCCACCTGAGATTTTCAATCCACTATTCTTGTTTAAACCGGGCACAAGAGAAGCCTTTACACTTTAGGTTTTACGAGCACGGGTTCACCTAACAACCCACAGGTTTTACACCGGGTTCACCTGCAAACCTTACAAATGCAAGTTTTACGGGCTAACTTGCAACCTATGGAGATTTAGACAACCTCTAAATGCTCCCCCTTACAAATTGTAAGTTTACACTATGTTCACTCTATGAACTGATTGTGCTAAACACTTAAGCTCAAAACTAACTCTCTCTAAGAGTGGATGATGTTACTCACTTAAGTACAATAAAATTACTCTCTGAAAAATATCACAAATCTGGATCTGAGAGTAGTAGAAGATGTGTAGAATGATGAGTATGATATATCAGATACTTTGTTCTGTTCTCTCTTTTTCTTCCATCATACTTCTCTTCTGAATGAGTGTCTCTTTTATATTCGGCTTCATAGGCTTAGGTGGCAAGTTGAATATGAACGTTTGAATAGTGCAGTTAATCCTATGTTACCGTTGAGAAGTACATCTTCATTAATGCTTAGCAGGGTTGACTTGCTTTATCTCTGAAAAGTAGTCCTGACACCTCTGCTCTGACAAAAGCATTCTGACTTCTGAGTATGTGATTTTTACTCTTGCACTCTTGCTGACGGATGATCATCTTTCATCCGCAAGTGGTAATCTTGCTCTGCAAGTGTTAAGCTCTGAGTCCCAATGTCAAGAGTCTTTCCATCCGGAAGCTCATTTGCATCCGGAAGCGTGACCATGTTCTGCACATACTGGTTAGTCCAACATAGCAATATATATAAGAATTATACATGCTGTGGAAGTTTGTTTGCTATGGGGAGTAGTTTACTTAGACTGTGTTCTGATTTGGTCTATGATGTATCCGGAAGCATTTTTACATCCGGAAGTAAAACTACTAGATGAAGGATCTTGGTTCACTATAACTCACTCTCACTTAGTGTATTTCATCCCAACACTCAGCGCTAGTCACTAAGCTATCGGAAGCACTTTTACTTGACGTAGTGAACTCACTGACGCTTAGGGTGAAATCTATTCTATCAGTCTGCGCCAGTCAAGATCTAACAGGAAGCAACTTCACTTGATGTTGCATTTCCGCTGACGCTCGGGGTTATATCTAGTCTATCAACCTGCGCCAGTCTAAATCTAATAGGAAGTGCTTTCACTTGGCGAAGTAGACTTACTGACGCTTGGGGTAATAACTATTCTATTGCTCTGCGCCAGTCTAAGTCTAACAGGAAGCGCTTTCACTTGGGGAAGTAGACTCACTGACGCTTGGGGTAATATCTATTCTGTCGCTCTGCGCCAGTCTAATTCTAACAGGAAGCGCTTTCACTTGGGGAAGTAGACTCACAGTCGCTTGGAGTAATATCTATTCTATCGCTCTGCGCCAGTCTAAGTCTAACAGGAAGCAAACTCACTTCCGATTGAAACATAGCTTAGTCTTAAGGTTTTGTGTACCTAATTCTCATGGACTAAGTTATTTCCCAATGATTTACTTGCTGATGCTGGGGGATGAAAACATTCATCCGCATGCGCAAGTCCTAATCTATCCGGAAGTAGATCTTCACCCGGAAGCACTCTTACTTGGGATCCTATGTTATCCTATTGCTTCCTAGGCACTTGGTCTAATCCTCTACATTTTAGTCTTCATCAAAACTTAAGATTCTAACATTCTCCTCTCCATTGTGCTACCCTTTTTGCCCTTAATGAAGCCTCCAACTTTGAATTTGAATTTTTGGCTCCATATTACCCCTTTTGGAAATGTGCAAATCCCTTGTTTTTGACAAAAGGGGTAATTTTTGTCTCTTTCCTTTGCCTTGCCTTCCAAGCCAATTCCTTGCACTCCAAGCCATCCCAAGGGTTTGTGGGGCCCACGTGGGACCCCCCTACAAGAGAAAAACACCACATAGTCAAAAATGACCAAAATACCCTTGGTTTCTTAAAATGCAAGTAATAAGGCTAATATTTTACATATAACCAACTATAAGCATGTGCACATAAAATCACCAATAATGATCAATATAACAATTAAATCTCACTAATTAAGCTCAATTGCACATGCTTAAACATATAAAATTAGGTCTAATCACTAGTCCATCCGGAAGTAAATCCACATCCGGTTGTACTCTTACTTTGGGTTCTATATTAATCTAATTCTCTAAGTATTTAGCTTGTTCTTTCATATCCTTGTCTTCATCAAAACTTAAGATTCTAACAACATCCATCTTATGTTCTTGTTGTTTTTTAATTGCCCAGCATTCACTACCATATGACAATGCTGGTCTAATAGCTGTTCGATAGAATTCTCCTTTTACTTTAGTTTGAACCATTCGATCACAAATAACCCCAGAAGCTTTTCTCCATTTGCACCAACCAGCCTGAATTCTATTATTGACATCTCCATCTACCTCACAATCCTCTTGTATAACTGATCCCAAATATTTAAACTTATCCACTTGACATATAACATGCTCTCCTCATACAGTTTCTATGTCCTCATGAGTTTGTGTATTGCCAAAACTACAGCACATATATTCCGTTTTACTCCTACTTATTCTAAAGCCTTTCGACTCTAGAGTCGTCCTCCATAACTCTAATTTCCAATTAATTTCATCTTTTGAATCCCCTAAAATTACTATATCATCCGCAAAAAGCATGCACTTAGGAATTTCTTCTTGTATACTTTCAGTCACAACATCCATAACAAGATTAAACAAATACGGACTCAACGTCGAACCTTGATGTAAACCAATTCTTATTGGAAAATCAATTGTTTCACCTACCGGTGTTCTGACTCTAGTCATTACACCTTCATACATATCTTGAATAGCTCTAATATACTCAACTTGTACCTCTTTCTTTTCTAAAATTTTCCAAAGTACATCTCTTGGCACCCTATCATATGCTTTTTCCAAATCAATAAAAATTATATGTAACTCTTTTCTAATACTTCTATATCTTTCCATTAAGCCTCTAATTAGATATATTGCTTCTATGGTTGACCTTCCTGGCATAAAACCAAATTGATTTTTCGATATGCTAGTCTCATTACGTAACCTACGCTCAATTACTTTTTCCCACAACTTCATTGTATGACTCATAAGTTTTATTCCTCTATAATTTGCACAATTTTGAATATCTCCTTTATTTTTATAAATAGGTACTAATGTACTCTTCCTCCAATCATCTGGCATTTTCTTAGACCTTAAAATTTCATTAAATAGTTTAGTAAGCCACCACACACCATCTTCTCCTAAACATTTCCATACTTCAATAGGAATACCATCTGGTCCAACAGCTTTTCCCTTAGCCATTTTCTTAAGAGCATCCTCAACTTCACTAATACTAATCTTAATATTATCTGTAAAACTGCTATTCCTATCACTAGTCCCGAAATCATCTATAGTATAATTCGAAGTTTCCACTCTATCATTAAACAAATTATAAAAATAATTCTTCCATCTATCCCTAATACTCTCATCTTTAACTAATACGTTACCTTCTTCATCCTTAACACACATTACTGTATCTAAATCTCTTGATTTCTGCTCTTTTATCTTTGTTATTCTATACATTTTTTGTTTCCCATCTTTTGTCCCTAATTCTTTATAAAACTCCTCAAAGAAATTAGCTCGAGTTATACTAACAACTTTTTTCGCCTCTTTCTTTGCTAATCTATATTTTACCCAATTTTCCTCACTATCACATATTTGCAAATCCTTAAAACATTGTTTTTTAAATTTAATTTTCTCTTGAACATTATTATTCCACCACCAGGTCTCCTTTTTACGCCTAATATAACTCTTTGATTCACCTAAAACTTCTTTTGCTATTTTTCTCATCATCATACTTAAATCTATCCATAAATCAATAGCACATCCTTGTTTATCCCAAATACATTCATTCATCAACCTATTTTTAAAAATTTTCATTTTTCCCCTCTCAATTGCCACCATCTAATTGTTGGTTGAAGCATTTATCTCTTCTTCGTTCGATTAAAATTCACACGAACATCTAAAACTAAAGACCTATGTTGTGTAGTCACACCATCACCTGGAATCACTTTACAATTTATACACATTCTTCTATCTGAATTTCTTACTAAAAAGAAATCAATCTGTGATCTATTGACTATATATATATATATATATATATATATATAGCAAAATATATCAAATTATTGAATTAATAATATTAATGATTTTTTTTTATTTGAGAGCGAATTAAAAAAATATCGATATAATAATTTCGAAATTCAAAAATGAATACAGACAAAATGAAAATTAATAAGAAAGGAATACGTAAAATTGAAATTAGTTTTATTTGAATAGCTATTTTAAATTCAGTGCGGGTTACAAAGTTGAAAACGATGGAGGAGCGAAAAACGTGAGATAAAAATTTAAAAATTAGCGAGAAAAAGGACAGAAAGGGGACAATTTGCAGTAAATTAGTGGAACATATCACAACCTCAGACTCCCGTTGACCCTGATTTTATATATATATATATATAGCACAATATATCAAATTATTGAATTAATAATATTAATGATTTTTTATTTTAGAGCGAATTAAGAAATATCGATATAATAATTTCGAAATTCAAAAATCAATACATACGAAATGAAAATTAATAAGAAAGGAATACGTAAAATTGAAATTAGTTCTATTTGAATATCTTTTTTAACTTTAGTGCGGGTTTCAAAGTTGAAAAAGATGGAGGAGCGAAAAACGTGAGATGAAAATTTAAAATTAGCGAGAAAAAGGACAGAAAGGGGACAATTTGCAGTAAATTAGTGGAACATATCACAAACTGAGACTCCCTTTGACCCTAGTTTATATATATATATAGACACACACATAGCAAAATATATCAAATTATTGAATTAATAATATTAATGATTTTTTTTATTTCAGAGCGAATTAAAAAATATCGATATAATAATTTCGAAATTCAAAAATGAATACATACTAAATGAAAATTAATAGGAAAGGAATACGTAAAATTGAAATTTGTTCTATTTGAATACCTATTTTAACTTCAGTGCGGGTTAGAAAGTTGAAAAAAATGTAGGAGTGACAAACAAGAGATAAAAATTTAAAACTAGCGAGAAAAGGGACAGAAAGGGGAAATTTTGCAGTAAATTAGTGGAACATATCACAACCTGAGACTCCCGTTGACCCTGAGTTTATATATATATATATAGCAAAATATATCAAATTATTGAAGTAATAATATTAATGATTTTTTTTATTTGAGAGCGAATTAAAAAATATCGATATAATAATTTTGAAATTCACAAATGAATACATACGAAATGAAAATTAATAAGAAAGCAATACGTAAAATTGAAAGTAGTTCTATTTGAATACCTATTTTAACTTCAGTGCGGGTTACAAAGTTGAAAAAAATGTAGGAGCGACAAACAAGAGATAAAAATTTAAAACTAGCGAGAAAAGGGACAGAAAGGGGAAATTTTGCAGTAAATTAGTGGAACATATCACAACCTGAGACTCCCGTTGACCCTGATTTTATATATATATATAGCAAAATATATCAAATTATTGAAGTAATAATATTAATGATTTTTTTTATTTGAGAGCGAATTAAAAAATATCGATATAATAATTTCGAAATTCACAAATGAATACATACGAAATGAAAATTAATAAGAAAGCAATACGTAAAATTGAAAGTAGTTCTATTTTAACTTCAGTGCGGGTTACAAAAGTTAAAACGATGGAAGAGCGAAAAACGTGAGATAAAAATTTAAAATTAACGAGAAAAAGGACAGAAAGAGGACAATTTGCAGTAAATTAGTGGAACATATCACAACCTGAGACTCCCTTTGACCCTAGTTTATATATATAAAAATTTTTATAAAAAGTTTTAATCTCGTTTTTGTGTTTTAGTTTCAAGAATCTCAAGATATGTTTATAAAAATTTTTTTTATAAAAAACGCTAATATTACAAATGAAATGTTTTTCACCGTTAGTGAGAACTTTTAGAATGTTGTTTACTAGGTTTTCTAGTAAGGGGCCCATTATTAAGTTAGAAAGTGGGAAGGGTAATTATTAATATTCTTATTGTTTTGCTAACATAGTAGGTCAAACAGGTCATTAACATAGCCCGCAACACAAGTAGCCCAAGGGCATTCATTGCTCCTAATTAACTACTCCCTCAGTTTCTAAATATAAAATCACTTTTAAAATTCTGTTTGTTCCTAATTATAAGATTACTTTCTAACTTTTCTCAACTTTTTCCCAAATTAACCCTACTATTCTTATCTATAATAGTTTTGCTATATACTAGAATTTTAAACCAAACAAGAGAATTCATGCTTGCGACAAAGTTGAAAAAAATGTAGGAGCGACAAAGTTGAAAAAATCATCATTAATTAGCGAGAAACGTGACCTACTAGAATCATCCTTTTATAAGATTACTTTATTCTCAACTTTAGGCTCATATACTAGAATCATCATCAAGAGAATTCATGCAAGCATCATTAACATTCACCAAGCAAGAGTCCAATGAACCCAAAGATGTGTGCACAACCTCATGTGAAAGCAAGCTCAAGGGAGTACATGGTGTTCTACCACATTTTCAATCAACAATGTAGATGGCCTACATGCTTCCTTATATATGCAAAGATTATATGAAGGCTTAGCATAAGTAGGCATTGGCTCAAGAACAACAAGCAATGACACATTAAATTCAAGCATCGAAAACAAATCAAGGATTACATTTTGAACAAGCTCATGATATATCTTCTTCCCTAAGTTACATGGACTAGGAAAGGTAACAAGTGTAGAATCAAGAATTATACCTTCAGATGGTTGATGCACGATTTGAGAATTAGAGGAAACTCCAAGCTCTTGTGCCAATCGCCCTTCAACTTTGCATTCTTCTTTAAAAATTTCATTCTTTGTTGCTTCCTTTGGTGTAGATCTCTTGGCTTTCTCCTCATTTTCACCATTAGTTGTGAGGCATTCGGCCTCCACCACATTCTTAGTATCCTTATTAATTTCAAAAGAGATAAGATGGTCTCCAACAAGCACATCACCCTTAGACTTGACCTCTTGGACCATAATATTCAAAGTATGCTTCTCGGCCTCTTCATGTTCTTCTCCAAATGGAGGTATGCTCTCGGCCTCACCATGAACTTTCTCATGAACATGTGTTACTCGAGTATTAGGTTGCTTTCCATCTTGCACAACATCCTTAGAATTGGTCTCTTGCACCATATCATGTATAAACTCCTTCTTGGCTTCTTGCTCCATGAGAAGAAAGCTCTCGGCCTCTTCACCATTGTCACCCTCCTCATGGTTTTCTAGGGTATTTGAGTGATGTTCAACATGTATATCATCCCTAGAAGTGGCCTCATCCATTGTGTCATTACCCAATACAACATCACTACGGGATGTTTGCAATTCTTTCAATTTTTTTCTATGGAATTCCATGAGAAGAGAAGATTTACCCTCATAACAATCAACACAAATGCTCAACTCATTACATGAACAAGGCATAGAATCATCAAGATCATCACTAGGAGAAGAACTAGGCAAGACACCATTAGACTCAAAGGTGCTAGGTTGATTTGCAACATTCATCTCAATCCTAGGATTAACCTCTTGGCACTCTCGAGGTTTATGCTCTTCTTCATCAAGGTAAGGAATTGATTCAATTTGAACTCCTCCTTCCAAATTCATGTCATTCAAAGAAGTATGATTTACAACCATATTGGAAGGTAGGTCACCTTTCATTGCCTATTCCTCGACCCTTTTATTCAGCCATTGAAAAGCAAATGAACAAATGTCCTCTTGCTTCCTTTTACTTTCTTCAAGTTGATCCAATTTAGAGTCCAACCTCTCCATCCTATCCATAATTGATGCACCCATTTGCATCATCAAATCATATGTACTAGAAGAGAAAGAAGAATCTTCTCTTGGATGAGCATACTCAATTGGCACTTGAGCATGAAAGAAGTCATTTTGCTCCATGTGTGTAGGTACAAACCTTTGTAGAGGCTCTTGATGATCATAAAAATTTTGCCCATAACCATAAGGAGGTGGATTAGGCTCACATTGAGAAGCTTCTTGATAAGCATACACATCCGGCCTTTGAGCACAAGAAGAATTAGGCCTCATTTGGTAAGGGCCATAATCTTGACATTGAGGAGCATAACCTTGTTGATCTTCAAAAGCATGTGAAGGAGTAGCATAACCTCCTCCCCCCACTTGAAGCTTGGATGGTCCATCCATCCTTGATGGTATGTGTTGGTGGAAGGGTTATGCTCTTGGAATGGAGGTCTTGGAGGCATGGCCGAAACATTATTGCTCATTTCCTTCTCCATGGTTGGCCATAGAGCATGCATCTTGTCAACAAGGTTGGCCAACTTCTCATCATAGGAGAGATAAGAATTATCATGCATACTCAAGTGATCCCTCCCATAGAATTGTTGTTGATTGGTGGCCAAGCCTTGAGGGGAAAATGATGCATATGGTCTTGAAAATTCCCTCATTGGCCTATAAGGTGTGAACAAGCTTCAATGAAGCAAGAATAATATGCCATGACCTGAAAAGAAAACCAATACAATCCAGCCACAATATATCCAGAATGGCAGCCAATATATCCAGCAAAATCCAGAAAATCCAGCAAAAATCAAGGTAGAAAGCACTAGAGTGAGTGCTTAAATCTCCAACAAGAGTCAAAGCAATTAGACTCTGTAGTAGCCCTGCGCAAAAGGACCAACAACAGCCAAGAAACGCCTTCCAAATATCCTTTAAATATGCACCTAAAAGTCCAGAATAGTCCTGCAAAAAGAAGCCAAGAAATCTCCACAAAAACACATGTAGTGCCACAAGCCGAGTAGGAAAATGTGAAGGTAACTAGAGCACCTTTCTCACACAAATTCCAAACCAATTTTTCCAGGATAACTAGGCAGTTTTATAGTGCAATTAACCAGCTTTCAAATAAGCCAAAAACTGCTCAAAACAAATAAGTACAACTCAAACAGTTTTGGTTCAAAATTGATGCACCAAGAGGCACAATGGTTGCAAATTATGATCAATTGACAAGCGAATAATACACCAAAATTCCAGCACTATATATCAATCAAAAGCTTGTTCAAAACTGGTGAAAAGTAGCCAAAGATCATGAAAAACAGCGCAGGGAAAGGGAAAACAGATTTGCACCAAAATCAGCAGTACCGAATGCAATTTCAGGAAAAACAGGGCAAATTGAAAAATTCACCCTGGACAGTAGACAATGAATTTTCTGACAAGTAATATGTCAAAAGAAAGCTCTAATCATGTAGTCGTACCAGTTAAAACAGTTTCAAAAAATTCGTTGAGTCAGAACCAGTGTTGAAAACAAGTTCTCTGAAATTTCAGTGTTTTCCAGCCAGTTTCCAGCAAACAGGGCAGATTTGAAAAATTAATTCCAGATAGTATATAATGAATTTTGCAACAAGTAATATATCCCTGGAAAGCTTAAGATGTGTAGTATATCCACAAGAAACAGTTTTTCCAAATTCAAAGTACTTAATTCACAAGAGTGGAACTAGAGCCCTAAGTAAATTAAGCACTTCACAGTTTTTCTAGCAACTTCCAAAAAATCTTTCAAACAACTTCCTAGGCTAACTAGAGCAGCCTAATGACCAATAAATGTCCAGCTAAATGTGCACTAACAGTAGGCAAATCAGTTTCTAATCACAAATATTCTCAAATGCACAAACTAGCAAATATCCGAATAGAGCCAAAAACAAGAACAAATTAACTTGTGACTTCTAACACCTAAACTAGCAAGATTCAACCTAAATTGGCAACGGCGCCAATTGATTTGACCTAAATGTCGCCCTAGGAATTAATCAATACAATTCAATACTAACACACTAAGTAGTTAGTGGTAGTAAGGGTCTTTTCTCAATTTAGGTAAAAATCTTGCAAATCCTAGGCTACAAGTCACACAAATTAACAAGATATATGAGGATGTTTTTGAATTTTTAACAACTAATTAAACCTAACAAAGAACAACAATAGCAGAATGTAAAAAGTGAAGATATGAGATGAAAGGCCTCCCTCTCCATTGGATCATGTGCCTATTTGTGAATTAGGCCTCATGTACTTGCAATACTTGATATAACCTAACTAAATCCTTGAGATCTCTTAGATCTAAGAAATCTACAAGAATGTAATTAGGATAATCAAGCTTAATGCTCTTTTCAAGCTTAACTCATACCTTAGCAACATTAAATTCTAATCAAGAACTTAAGAGAATCAATCATTCCACAAACACAAGAGGAGTTAATCACACACACATGTATCTATGAAACTACAAACATATAAGCTATAGGTTTTCATGAGCTAAACCTAAAAAGAGAGGTTGTAAGCCAAAATTAACTAAAACACCTAAAAGAAGAGTGTTCTAACCTTATGAAACCTAGATCTAGAGAATCACAAGGAAAGAATGTAAATCTAGCTTATAACCTAAAGAGTTACATACACAATTACATGAGGCCAAAGCTAAATCTTCTACAAGCACATGGATCCTTTGGAGAGAGAGTTGAAGATGCTTAGCCAAGCTTCATGGAGGAAGAAGGGAGAAGAAATTTCGGTGTGGAGGCCATGGAAGGGGTGAAAATGACGAAATGGTGAAGAAGGAGATGAGAGAAAATGGGTTTGGTGAGAGAAAGTGAAGTGAAGTAATGAATGAGTTATGTGAGGTTAGTGTTTATATATGTGGTTTAACATTGAGATTAACTACAAATGTAATGCAAATTAATCCCAAATGTCATGTAAATGAAGGTGATTTGAGGGTGAAAATTCGGCCAAGATGAGATTTTTATGGGTATGTGAGTGTGTGAGGCCAAAATGTGGGTGAAGGGAAGTGAAAGGAAGGGTATTTTTGGAAATGAAGGTGAAAAGTGTATGAATGTGGTCTTAAATGAGGTCTAGATGCATCTCCAAAGATTGCTCCTTTTTCTCCTCTTTCTTGTGCTTCCAAAAATGCACTTAATGAGGCCTTCAACATCTCCAAATTTGAATTTGAAAGTGGAGCCAAAATTACCCCTTTAGTAACATCAAAATCCCTTCTTTTTGACAAATGAGGTAATTTTTGTCTTATACCTTTGCCTTTCCCTCCAAGCCAAATCCTTGAACTCCAAGCTATCCCAAAGGGTTGTGGGGCCCACGTGGGACCCCCCTACATGTAGAAAAACACAAAATAATCAAAATGAGCAAAATACCCGTGGTTACTTAAAATGCAATAATAAGGCTAATATTTCCCAATTAATATATAAGCATATGCAATAAAATTCTCCAAAAATGATCAAATATATCAATTAAATTTCACTAATTAAGCTCAATTGCACATGCTTAAATATATAAAAATATGCTCAATTAGGTTGTGATATGTTCCACTAATTTACTGCAAATTGTCCCTTTTCTGTCTCTTTTCTCGCTACTTTTAAATTTTTATCTCTTGTTTGTCGCTCATCCATCTTTTTCAACTTTGTAACTTGCACTAAAGTTAAAATAGGTATTCAAATAGAACTAATTTCAATTTTACGAATCCCTTTCTTATTAATTTTCATTTCGTATGTATTCATTTTTTAATTTTTTAAATTATTATATCGATATTTTTTAATTCGCTCTAAAATAAAAAAATAAATAATATTATTAATCCAATAATTTGATATATTTTCCTATATATAATCAGGGTCAACGAGAGTCTCAGGTTGTGATATGTTCCACTAATTTAATGGAGATTGTACCCTTTGTGTCCCTTTTTGTAACATACTGTTACTTAATCCCTAATTAACTAATGATATCCATTTTAGATCTAATAACCTCTTTACTAACTAGGGTTAAGGAGCATTTTTAGTACTCTAGAATATAGCAAAGTGCACCTAGCATAATATACAATATTGTGGTCCATTTTTGATAACCAAGAATTATTTTCGTGGCTTATTTAGTAACGACGTTAAATAAGTCAAGGTTGACCGTTATGTGTCAAATTTTGACCGTTACATTGTAGGGTAAAGGAGCATTTTCAGTACTCTAGAATATAGTAGGAGCACCAAACATAATATACAATATTTTGGTCCATTTGTGATAACCAAGAATTATTTTCATTGTTTATCTAGTAATTCGTTAGCTAAAACTCACTTTTGTACGATAAAATCTGATGCGACATAATGATGTAATATATGTATGTTGAAATGACAATTTAATGAACATTTATTTTAAGTTTATAGCTATGAAATAAGATAGAAGTAACTCTTCTTCTATTACATCATAGAGCCATTAATTTGGGTCGAGCCAGTATGGTCAACCCGTTTTAATTCGGGTCGAGCGAGTATGACCAACCTATATTAACTCAGTAAGGCCAACCTGTTTAGTTTATGATTCTTTGCTTACTTTTTTGATATATGTAAAATACTAATGACTTATTAGTTTATACATGCATGATATTAGGATATTCTATGGATCTTTATAACTTTATAGTGTTTAATTATTTGACACTTTGAATAATATTGTGAGTTAGTTGTTTATGGTGTTTAAATATTGTATATTATGTTTGGTGCTCATTCTATATTCTATAGTACTGAAAATGCTCTTTTACCTCACAATTTAACGGTAAAAATTTCACACATAACGGTTAAACTTAACTTATTTAACGTCGTTACTAAATAAGCCACGAAAATAATTCTTGGTTATCACAAATGGACCACAATATTGTATATTATGTTATGTGCACTTTGCTATATTCTATAGTACTAAAAATGCACCTTAACCCTACTAACTATGATAGAAAAATGATTTCCATAATATCAATGTCCTATCATAGTTAGGAAAGGAATTTCCTAATGATTAAATACTATCCATGATAGAAAAGAATTTCCTGATACAACCTGAACACTATCATGGATAATTAAAAGCTAACCATGATAGAAAGGATTTGCCTAACATGGTTATTAAACAAAACTAATTCATATTTAACAATAAATAAATATATATACATGCGGAAGCGGATGCAGGCCTATACAAATTGGCAATATACAATTATAAATAAACTATATCACCTCCACTACCTAATTTCCCTTTCCTGAAACTTGCGCCTGTGCATGAATACCTGCAAAAATGTCAGTAATCGTGGGATGAGACAAATTTGTCCCAGTAATCACCGCTTAACTCACTATAACAGTGAGATGTGCGGTGGGCGTCTAAAGGGTACCACGACTTTAAAAACCAGTAATATGTATATAACCAAATATTCTTTCATTCATCACTCAAAGTCAACATCATCATCTCTATTACCATATCCCACTCAAAATTCCTCAATCGATCCCATTCCAACAAAACCTCATGTCTCCATCTCCACTCTGAGTAATTTCACTATAACTCTCACACTCACCTATAGATGCATTGTGCCATCAAGGGGGCATCCCAGCATCTAATCTTCACTATATGAATTTGACACTGTGTCCCTCTCCATAAATGAGGGGACAATTTCCCTCTCTGGCAATCTCCAGAGAGGGAACCCCAATTCTGCTTCCATTACAGAACGGGAACGGTTGGGCTCTCCAATGCCAAACAACCGTAGGTCACTTTCTCTCAATAAGTTGACCTATGATCCCCGGTCTAATCAATCCGAAAAGGATCATCAGTACAAATATCTGTCGATAGGCCAATCGACAGTTATCATCACGTGATGGTACATAAATTTCAGTATCATGCAATGCTCACCATAACTTTCAATGTCCCAACCACAACCTTTTATACTTTCCATCAATATAATTTTCCAATTCCCTGACCACAATGTACATATTTCAAATCCACATTACATTTCAATACTCCAGTCAACAATACCTTATATTTCCCATCCACCTAACTCACCACAATCACAAACTCAACAACTCATTCCTTTTCTATTCCATAACCTCTCAAAATCATCCAAACCAAACAGGATACTATATATATGATTTCAACATTTCA
This sequence comes from Mimosa pudica, assembly GCA_029929735.1. NCBI lineage: Eukaryota > Viridiplantae > Streptophyta > Magnoliopsida > Fabales > Fabaceae > Mimosa > Mimosa pudica. The sequence continues at coordinate 289,955 of JAKELP010000039.1, read as the reverse complement.
TTATACGAAAATAATCGTGTTTGAAAGGCACCCAATAGCCTGTTTTATATAAAAATAACTTTTAAAGATTTTGAGGGCTAGAAAGGATTTTGAAAATCCCAACTAACGTCACCCTCAATGTTATAGTAAGGTAAGAGTGATTACCTGTCGCCCTTTAGCAATTTACGCGATTTCTCATCCTTACTTTCTTGATGCATCATCACCACTATATACTCCTAAATAATATGATACAAAATGATAAGTCAATATCATTTTCAATTTATAATACTTAGATGTCTCTCTTGTATTCTATTACTACCCATTCCCCTTCTGAAATTATATTCTTTGTCTTAGAAATCTATTTTCAATCTCAATCAAAGTTCACAAACAACTAATCAATGTTATCAAACTATCAATTTATGCACACACATTTTCAAAGAACCAACATACAACTCAATTAACTCTAACTTGTATAAACAGATCCATTTTAAGTCAACATGCATAATTTTAACAAATCAAATACACATAAACATGGAAGCATAAGTTTCCAACTATTATATGTAGTTTCTTTACTAATTAAATCCGGATTAAACCATCCATAGTTGACAAACAAACAGCTCCAAATATTTACCAATGATAGTGCATTAATCCAGCGGTTTAAATACACATCCAAATCAGATTTTTGATTCACCAATTGTTCGTCAACTTGTCGAATATTTGGAATTTATCAAGTCATAATCAATATGAACCTCTTAATTAAACTAGTTCAGCCATTGAAAACAACCAGAAACACTTCAGAGTTATATACATAAACCAAATCAGCATTCACATTCAAATAACATGTTTTAGTTAGACTTTAAAGTGAATTTTCTATTCTTTAAATCTCCTGTTCAATTTGTGCAGCAAAGGAGACATATAAATCCTCAACAAACCAGTTTAGCCATTAACCTATTAAGTAGAGAACTTTGGACACATTACATATCATCAAATACACAATTTTTTTTAACTCATATAACCAATATAAATCTGAACCCACTTCATAAGTCATAAAGCAAGTAAAGTTTCACTCTAAATAAACAATAACATCCATTTCTTCCACAATTTCATTCAACTTAAACAGTTAAAGATGCAAAAATGCATTCATTTAAAACTTCTTCAAATTTCAGCTTGGTCCATAAAGGAAACAAGAACAAAAATTAATGTATCAACATGCGATTCAATTTCACCAAGTCAATTGAGACAACTAAATAGACCTCGAATAAGGTGATATACCCAAAGCTTTATAAATTTTCACATGCAACCTAAAAGAAACCTTTATAACTCTTCATCTAAAGCTGTAAATTACAATTGAAAACATCTCAAGCACATAACCTGTTCAGACATCAACAAAAAACCCATAACAATCAAACTTTGAAAATTTACAACCTACACACCAACGTAACATACAAGGCATAATCCCAATTTTTATCCAAACCTTATTAATCCTTTCTCCTCAACAAAACAAGAGTCAATCCAAACAAAATCACATGCAACAGTAACAACAAGCTGCCATTATAATTTTAATCACAGCATAATATTATACACACATGCATCACAACAAAACTAACACACATATATGTGCATTGCCGCTCAAAACAAAGGGGAAAAGGATCAAACCAATACAAATCAGAGCCATAGCAAAGGCAAGAGCCACAGAAAATCCACTCATTTCAAACATTTGATCAACATTTAAAAAAAAACCTTGCCCAAAATCAAAAACCCAATTGAAACCCTAAGTCTCAAATCTCACAAATAAATCACAGAAAATAAAAAAAAGAAGTCACCTAAGTTTGATTCCGGTGTTGTATGGAGTGTGGGAGGCCGCCGCCGCCGTGAAGCTCGCCGGAAATCGACCTCCAAGGTATAAGCCGAAAGAAGATCAAACGGAAAAGGAAAATATGAGGAAACAAACTTCAAAATGAAAGCATAGCCCGAGATATGTTAGAAAAGTTGAAGCTTTACCTCTCCTCGCTGCCGACCGCTATGGGTTCACCGGAGGAAAGAGAAAAACATTGAAGGGAGATGAAGTTGGGAGGAAGAAATCGAAGGTGGAGGGGGAAGAGGGAGACCGCGCCGGTGCTAACACCAACGACGGCTTGCTTCGCCGGTCCCTGCAGCTCAGGCGACGAGCGAAGAAGAGAGAGCAGGGAGGGTTTGGTGAGAGGGGCGGAGGGGCGGAGGAAGCTCGAGAGAGAGAGAGAGAGAAACGGAAGGAAGGAAGGAGATGGAGTATTTATTTATAAACTTAGGGAAAAATTACTACTAACCCAACAATTTGTATATTCTTTTCATCCTAACATGATTTACATTCTAATTTACTTTTCAAGGAAGTTTTCATCCCCAATTAATTCTTTTAATAATATTTATTAAATTTTCCAAGCTAAATAAGATTTAATATTCATAAATTCCCCAAAATATCCTAAAATTCCTCCCTAAACCTTTAAATTTTCTAAATAATATCTCAATAATTTCTTATTATCTTTAATTTGAAAATTGAAATGTTACACTTTTCTCGCTACTTTTAAATTTTTATCTCACGTTTGTCGCTCCTCTATCTTTTTCAACTTTGTAACCCGCACTGAAGTTGAAATAAATTTCAAATAGAACTAATTTCAATTTTACGAATCACTTTCTTATTAATTATCATTTCGTATGTATTCATTTTTTTAATTTTTGAAATTGTTATATCGATATTGTTTAATTCGCTCTAAAATAAAAAATAATTAATATGATTAATTAGATAATTTCATATATATATATATATATATATATATATATATATAAACTAGGGTCAAAGGGAGTCTCACGTTGTGATATGTTCCACTAATTTACTGATAATTGTCCTCTTTCTGTCCTTTTTCTCGCTAATTTTAAATTTTTATCTCACGTTTTTCGCTCCTCCATCGTTTTCAACTTTGTAACCCGCACTGAAGTTAAAATAGCTATTCAAATTGAACTAATTTCAATTTTACGTATTCCTTTCTTATTAATTTTCATTCCGTATGTATTCATTTGTGAATTTCGAAATTATTATATCGATATTTTTTAATTCGCTCTCAAATAAAACAATCATTAATATTATTAATTTAATAATTTGATATATTTTGCTATATATATATATATATATATATATATATATATATATATATATATATATATATATATATATATATATAATCAAGGTCAACGGGAGTCTCAGGTTGTGATATGTTCCACTAATTTACTGCAAAATTTCCCCTTTCTGTCCCTTTTCTCGCTAGTCTTAAATTTTTATCTCTTGTTTGTCGCTCCTACATCTTTTTCAACTTTGTGACCCGCACTGAAGTTAAAATAGGTATTCAAATAGAACTAATTTCAATTTTACGTATTCCTTTCCTATTAATTTTCATTTCGTATGTATTCATTTTTGAATTTCGAAATTATTATATCGATATTTTTTAATTCGCTCTAAAATAAAAAAAAATCATTAATATTATTAATTCAATAATTTGATATATTTTGCTCTATATATATATATATATATATATATATATATATATATATATATATATATATATATATATATATATATATATAAACTAGGGTCAAAGGGAGTCTCAGGTTGTGATATGTTACACTAATTTACTGCAAATTGTCCCTTTTCTGTCCTTTCTCTCGTTAAATTTTAAATTTTTATCTCACGTTTTTCGCTCCTCCATCTTTTTCAACTTTGAAACCCGCACTGAAGTTATAAAAGGTATTCAAATAGAACTAATTTCAATTTTACGTATTCCTTTCTTACTAATTTTCATTTCGTATTTATTCATTTTTGAATTTCGAAATTACTATATCGATATTTTTTAATTCGCTCTCAAATAAAAAAATCATTAATATTATTAATTCAATAATTTGATATATTTTGCTATATATATATATATATGTATATATATATAAAATCAGGGTCAACGGGAGTCTCAGGTTGTGATATGTTCCACTAATTTACTGCAAATTTTCCCCTTTGTGTCCCTTTTCTCACTAGTTTTAAATTTTTATCTCACGTTTGTCGCTCCTCCATCTTTTTCTACTTGTTAACCCGCACTGAAGTTAAAATAGGTATTCAAATAGAACTAATTTAAATTTTACGTATTCCTTTCTTATTAATTATAATTTCGTATGTATTCATTTTTGAATTTCGAAATTGTTATATCGATATTTTTTAATTCTCTCTAAAAGAAATAAATATTTAATATTATTAATTCAATAATTTCCTATATTTTGCTATATATATATATATATATATATCATCATCATCAAAGTCTTATCCCAACTAAGTGGGGTCGGCTACATGGATCACACGGTGCCATTATGCAATACGTGTGTGCATGCGCAATAGATTCGACATATTTTTACGTTGACTGCCGAAGCCTAACACAACCCTACTCCTTAATCCGGGCTTGGGACCGGCTATAAATTGAGGCAGAGTTTTCCAGACGTCGAGGACTTATTTATGTCTTTGAATATACTGCTCCTGAAGAGGACCAACAGGATTGTGTCTTCATTTTCGCGAAAGAAGAACTAAGAGAACCTTTACCTGCATCCATAATTCACAAAACACAAAAAAGAAAAAAAAAAAGAAAGAAAGAACAAAAGATAATGATACTAATAAAAAGAATGGATTAAAGAGAGAAGAGATAAATAAAAGAAGAGAAAGAAGTGTAGAAATTGAAGAATCCTTTTTCCAAAAGAAAGGAAAAGATTTTGTTTTTTCTAAGATTATTTGGAACAAAAAAGAATGGGAAAGATTTGTTTTTCGGATTTTGAAAAGGGAAGAGAAAGATATATATTATTTTTTAAAAAAATTTAAAACTAGAATAAATAATGCAACTAAAAATGAAATGAATAAAAATAAAAAGAGTTTCTTAGGAATAAAAGTTGGGTGGTGGAGAGAATACATTATTAGTGGAATAACCACAAAAATATTATACTTAATAAAATAAATAATTAAATAAAGTAAAACAAAACAAACTGATGAAAGGTGTTGATAAAAAATAAATAGTAAGTAATCTTAGAAAATAGATTAATAAATAGTTAAAGAGTGAAATAAAAATAAATATAAATATAAAGAGAATATGACAAGAATGATAATAATAAACAATAATTAAGAATGATAATAATTAATTTTTTGATAAATGATAATAAAAAAATGAGAAGAATGATAATAATAAAATGGAATAATAATGAAAATGGAAAGAATGATAATACTAAAGTAAGACAATAATTAAGAATAAATAAAGAATGGATAAAAATAAAACCAATAATAATAATAAATTAACCTAAAGCTAATATGAAAGTAAATAAATAAAGATTAAATAAAAGGAAAGATTGTTCCAAAAAAGAAAAGGGGAAGATACGATTTTGGATTGTTTTTTAAAGGTAAAAAATAATATTATAAAAACGTAATAAAGAAAATTTAAAAAGAAATGAATGAAACAGGGGAAGTGGGCAAGTGGGGTTGTGGAGATGCACGTTTTTTGTTGCCCAACAGAAACTGTTTTTTCTTTTTTTTATCAACATTAGAAACGGTTTTTCCCCAAAAAGAGAAACCGTAAAAAAAAATGAATGTATCAATCAGTTCTTTTTGATCAGTTCAGGAAAAGGTTTCCGTGGAATGGATGCGAAATGTAAATAGCAAACTGAAATAGTTTGAACAATAAGCAAACTTGAAAACTGAACGCAAATTGTAGTGAAATTGAAAAGGGGAAGTGAAAAACTGCAGTTATGTTAAAAGGAAAAAAATTGTAGTGAAATTGAAAATGAATGCACGTCTTTTTTTTTTTTGGTCAGAAAATGCACGTCTTTAAACTGAAAGTGAATGTGGAGAACAATCACGGAAAAAGTAAAAGAGATTATATATATATATATATATATATATATATATATATATATATATATATATATATATATATATATATATAAAGTAGGGTCAACGAGAGTCTCAGGTTGTGATATGTTCCACTAATATACTGCAAATTGTCCCCTTTATGTCCCTTTTCTCGCAAATTTTAAATTTTTATCCCACGTTTGTCGCTCCTCCATCTTTTTCAACTTTGTAACCCGCACTGAAGTTGAAATAAGTTTTCAAATAGTTGAAATAAGTTTTCAAATAGAACTAATTTCAATTTTACGAATCCCTTTCTTATTAATTATCATTTCGTATGTATTCATTTTTTTAATTTTTGAAATTGTTATATCGATATTGTTTAATTCGCTCTAAAATAAAAAATAATTAATATGATTAATTCAATAATTTCATATATTTTGATATATATATATATATATATATATATATATATATATATATATATATATATAAACTAGGGTCAAAGGGAGTCTCAGGTTGTGATATGTTCCACTAATTTATTGCAAATTGTCCTCTTGATGATGATTCTCTTGATGCTTGCATGAATTCTCTTGATGATGATTCTAGTATTATGAGCATGCCTCTTGATGTTATTAGTCCCAAGCGTGATGATTGTGATCTTAATGATGTTGAAACATTTACATACTCCTTGTCTAGCTACAACCCCTTGGAAAAGGGAGGTTTGTTCAATTTTGTGGATAAAGCTAGGTTACAAGGAATGTTTGATCTCATGATAGAGAATGGATTTCTTTTGGTGAAGGACTTGTTTTGTTACATTTCCTATGATATCTTTGATTGGAAAAGCCGATTTAAGAACATGAATGAAGGGAGTCCTTTGCACATGGATTGCTTTAATGAGGGATTAATTCAACCAACTTTGGTCAATAAGGATCATGTGAAACTTGCTTTGAGAAGTCATAAAACAAGTTTGATGGAGAAGCCAAATGGTGATTCTTGGTTGAGCGCTTTGAAGGGGCAACATTTTGTTATGTTTAAAGTTCCTAGTTTGATCACCATATTTCATGATATTGTTTTACCTAATCATGCGCATCTTGATTATCCTTGTGTTTCATTGAGTATCTCTTTGCAATCCTACAACCCCTTGCAAAAGGGAAGTTTATTTTATGTTGTAGGATCTTTTAGGATGCACAAAGATTATTGGGAAAAGAATGTTACGATTGAGCTTAGGGAAATTCCTAAGTTGGAGAAAGCCAACTTGGATTTGTTGGAGGCCAAAAGGCTCCTAAAGAGAAGCTTCGAGCTTGAGACATCAAAAGAGGAACTAGACTACTTCAATGGAACGCTCACAAAGGAGAACTTAATAAGGCTTTTAGTCCCTTTGAAGATGCTTCAAAGGAACATCGGGTTGAAAGGAAAGGACTTGGAAAATGACATTTGTGATCCTATGCTACTTGATGTTCTCAAAAGAAGAGTGCAAAAGTTTCTCATGAAGCTTCAAGCACATTGGAGGGCTAGGAAGCCGAAGGAAAAGAAGAAGCAAGCCAATCATGAGAATTCAACTTGGAAGCTTCCAATTGACAAGAAGGCCGAATTGTCCTCTAAACTTGAAGTGAAGGAAGCGTACAAATCTTCCCAATTTGATGGTGGCCGAGACATGCTCATTCAAGGCCACAAAATGAAGTTTTTCAAAGAGAACTTCAAGCCTCCCTAAAGGTTGTTTCTATCCTTTCCTCACTTGCTTTGCTTAGTTTAACATCTTAAGTGTGGGGGAAGATATTTGTTAGAAAAAATAGGATTGTGTTTAGGTTTATTTTCTAGTGTGTTGTTATAGGTTGTTAGAAAAACCAAGAAAAAAAAATTATAAACATGTGTTTAGGTTGTGTTTAGTGTTTGTTGTGAATAATACATGGATAGGCCATTTGTATGCTTGGACTTCCCGGCCTTTTATTTTGCTGCCTTGCCTTTGAAATGCATCTTCCTACTTGATTTTCTTGGTCCATTGAGGACAATGTATGCTATAAGTGTGTGTGGGGGGGGGGTTGTATTATGTGCTTAAAGGTGGTTTATTTCAAAGTTTTCACACTTGATTTTTAGACTTCTTAGGCATGATTGTGTAGGATGTTTAACTTGATCATAACTCTTGAAAGCAAATGGAATTGTCCTCTAGTGTTTAAGTAGAATTTTTGGAATGACTACTTAGGGCATTGCATGGGGCACTTTTAAGGTACAAAGAGGAAGCTAGTTTCTCACTTAACTTTTCTTAGGGAGGAAGTAACTAATTAGAGTAAGCCATAAAAGTGAGAAGCCTCCAACCGAATTGAGTGGGCCAATAGTTATTTCATCTCCTAGAACTTGTCCTAGCTCTTGTTCAAGATCACAATGCATGGTACGATTGAAAAGGAAAGGGGCATTTCATTTTTAAACCCTTTTGACCCAAATACTAAGCCAACAAAAAATTATCCTTTGATTAACCCCTTTGGGCCATTCACGTTTCTTTTCAACCACCTTGACCAATTTGTGAATAAGTTACTATAGCATATATTTGTATTAATACTTGTATTGTATTGTTGTATATTGTGAAGAGCATGCTACATAAAGAAGTGAATAGAGGCCGAGAGGTATAAGAGAGAAAAAGAAAAGAAAAGAGAAGTGGCCAAAGGCCAAGAAAAAGAAGTGAAAGAAGAAAAAAAAAATTATAAAGCCGAAGGCCTAAAAAAAAGAAAAAAAAAGAGTGAAAGCACAAAGTGCTTGAGTATGCCAAAGGCATAAGAGTGAAAAGAAAAAATGAGAGAAGCACAAAGTGCTTGAAAAAAAAATAATAAAAGAGAGATGTAGCATGCTTTGTGGGAATTGGTGGGTGGGGGTGGTGGGTGTTGGGGTGGCTGTGTTGATGGTGATGAAGAGGGAAAAAGAAATTATTTATTATTATGGGTGGGACCCACATGAACATATCTTACGTGGCGATGACAAGGCGCCGGGTGACAAAACATGCTTTCACGTGGCAGCCACATAGGCATAGTAACGGTCAAACGTCATTGACCGTCCACCCGGGGTAGTTTTTAAACACATTGGTTACTTTGAGTGCAGATATGGGTCTGTTGTTAGTTCAGGGTGCTCAGTGCACCTGGGTGGTTACTTGGTGGGCAGATTAGGTCCATTTAAAATACACATGTGACAAGCAGAGGTGGCAAAGCAGGTGCTCGCGTGGCAGCCACATAGGCATAGTAACGGCCAAACGTTGTTGACCGTCCAACTGGGATAGTTTTTAAACACCTTGGTTACTTGGAGTACAGATACGGGCATGTTGTTAGTTCAGGGTGCTCAGCGCTCCTTGGTGGTTACTTGGGGGCCAGATTAGGTCCATTACCCTTTCTATATATATATATAGGTATATATATATATAGGTATATATATATGTATATATATATATATATGTATATATGTATATATATATATGTATATACGTATATATATATGTATATATGTATATATACCTATATATATATATATATATATATATATATCTAAAATCAGGGTCAACGAGAGTCTCAGGTTGTGATATGTTCCACTAATTTACTGCAAATTTTCCCCTTTCTGTCCCTTTTCTCGCTAGTTTTAAATTTTTATCTCTTGTTTGTTGCTCCTACATCTTTTTCAACTTTGTAACCCGCACTGAAGTTAAAATAGGTATTCAAATAGAACTAATTTCAATTTTACGTATTCCTTTCTTATTAATTTTCATTTTGGATGTATTAATTTTTGAATTTCGAAATTATTATATCGATATTTTTTAATTGGCTCTAAAAAAAATTTCATTAATATTATTAATTCAATAATTATATATTGTGCTATATATATATATATAAAATCGGGGTCAACGGGAGTCTCATGTTGTGATATGTTCCACCAATTTACTGCAAATTTTCCCCTTTCTGTCTCTTTTCTCGCTAGTTTTAAATTTTTATCTCTTGTTTGTCGCTCCTACATCTTTTACAACTTTGTAACCCGCACTGAAGTTAAAACAGGTATTCAAATCAAACTAATTTAAATTTTACGTATTCCTTTCTTATTAATTATAATTTCGTATGTATTCATTTTTGAATTTCGAAATTGTTATATCGATATTTCTTAATTCGCTCTAAAATAAATAAATAATTAATATTATTATTTCAATAATTTCCTATATTTTGCTATATATATATATATATATATATATATATATATATATATATATATAAAGCAGGGTCAACGGGAGTCTCAGGTTGTGATATGTTTGAAAGTGAGGATGCACAAGAGGGGGGGTGAATTGTGCTACCAAGTAAAACAATCAATTAAAATACACAAGATTTTTATACTGGTTCGGTCCAACTCTTGACCTACGTCCAGTTCTCAATCACCCAGATTGAGTTCCACTAAACCCCAGGTTTTACAACGGGTTCACCTGGAACCTTTTACAACCGCAAGTTTTACAACGGGCTCACTTGCAACCTTTTACAACCGCAAGTTTTACCACGGGCTCACTTGCAACCTTACAAACAGACTCGCTCCCCCTTACAACCTGTAAGGGTTCAACCTTTTAAACAAAGGATTTTCTACTTAGTTCTCTCAAAGAACAAATGATGTTACTCACTTAAGTACAATGAATGCTCTCAATAAATGAAGAGACTTAACTACAAAGAGTACAAGATGGATAATAAATAAACTCTCAATGTAATAAGTGCTCTCTTGCTTTCTGGGTAGGAGTAGCTTTGAATGCTTGAAGAATATGCTCGGTTTTTCTCTCTGATTTTTCTTCGATGTTCTTCATAAATGAAGATGAACTTCTTTATATAGCATCTTCAAGGATTCTCTCTCTTGGTAGGTGACAATGTCGTTTGATATGCCGTTATTCCCTTGTTACCGTTGAACCAATTAATGCTTCATTAATGCTCAGCAGGGTTGACTTGCTTTATCTCTGAAAAGCAACTCTGACAACTCTGCTCTGCCAAAAAGCACTTCTGACTTCTGCACTGCTGTACGTTCTGACATTCTGATTGCTACCGGAAGCAATTCCACATCCGGAAGCACAAACACTCAGTTCTGCAGTTAAACGTTAGTCCAACAATATTAACACATAGTCACATGCAGTGGGAGTTCAATTGCCTATGGGAAGCTCTTTTACTACCGGAAGCAATTTCGCTACCGAATGCACTCCTACTGGAACTATGTTATGACTTAGTGTTATATCCACTGATGCTCGGGGTTGTCTAGTTCAATAGACTGCGCTAGTCACTCACTTTACTCTAAGACTTCCGGAAGCAATTCTGCATCCGGTTGTGTCCTAACTTAGTCTTAAGGATATGGTACTCTAACACTCTTAGGCTGAGTTCTGACTTAGTGACTTACTTGCTTCCGCTGTGGGATGAGTCTTTCATCCGCGAGCGCTAGTCCTAATCCATCCGGAAGTAAATCCACATCCGGTTGTACTCTTACTTGGGGTTCTATATTAACCTAATTCTTTCTAAGTGTTTAACTGGTTCTTTCATATTTTTGTCTTCATCAAAACTTAAGATTCTAACAATGTTCCACTAATTTACTGCAAATTGTCCCCTTATGTCCCTTTTCTCGCAAATTTTAAATTTTTATCCCACGTTTGTCACTCCTCCATCTTTTTCAACTTTGTAACCCGCACAGAAGTTGAAATAGGTTTTCAAATAGAACTAATTTCAATTTTATGAATCCCTTTCTTATTAATTATCATTTCGTATGTATTCATTTTTTTAATTTTTGAAATTGTTATATCGATATTGTTTAATTCGCTCTAAAATAAAAAAATAATTAATATGATTAATTCAATAATTTCATATATATATATATATATATATATATATATATATATATAAACTAGGGTCAAAGGTAGTCTCAGGTTGTGATATGTTCCACTAATTTGCTGCAAATTGTCCTCTTTCTGTGCTTTTTCTCGCTAATTTTAATTTTTTATCTCACGTTTTTCGTTCCTCCATCGTTTTAACCTTTGTAACCCGCGCTGAAGTTAAAATAGCTATTCAAATAGAACTAATTTCAATTTTACGTATTGCTTTCTTATTAATTTTCATTTCGTATGTATTCATTTGTGAATTTCGAAATTATTATATCGATATTTTTTAATTCGCTCTCAAATAAAAAAATCATTAATATTATTAATTCAATAATTTGATATATTTTGCTATATATATAAAATCAGGGTCAACGGGAGTCTCAGGTTGTGATATGTTCCACTAATTTACTGCAAAATTTCCCCTTTCTGTCCCTTTTCTCGCTAGTTTTAAATTTTTATCTCTTGTTTGTCGCTCCTACATTTTTTTCAACTTTGTAACCCCGCACTGAAGTTAAAATAGGTATTCAAATAGAACTAATTTCAATTTTACATATACCTTTCCTATTAATTTTCATTTCGTATGTATTCATTTTTTGAATATCGAAATTATTATATTGATATTTCTTAATTCGCTCTAAAATAAAAATATCATTAATATTATTAATTCAGTAATTTGATATATTGTGCTATATATATATATATATATATATATATATATATATATATATTTATAAAATCAAGGTCAACAGGAGTCTCAGGTTGTGATATGTTCCACTAATTTACTGCAAATTGTCCCATTTCTGTCCTTTTTCTCGCTAATTTGAAATTTTTATCTCACGTTTTTCGCTCCTCCATCGTTTTCAACTTTGTAACCCGCACTGAATTTAAAATAGCTATTCAAATAGAACTAATTTCAATTTTACGTATTCCTTTCTTATTAATTTTCATTTCATATGTATTAATTTTTGAATTTTGAAATTATTATATCGATATTTTTTAATTCGCTCTAAAATAAAAAAAAAATCATTAATATTATTAATTCATTAATTTGATATATTTTGCTATATATATATATATATATATATATATATATATATATATATATATATATATATATATATATATATATATATATAAACTAGGGTCAAAGGGAGTCTCAGGTTGTGATATGTTCCACTAATTTACTGCAAATTGTCCCCTTTCTGTCCTTTTTCTCGCTAATTTTAAATTTTTATCTCACGTTGCCCGAAACTTGGGTTTTTCATAAAATGCTACAAACTTCAACCAAGGTTCAATCTCTAATTCACAACAATAAAAATAAAAGTTAAGCTCCAGCTGCTACCTATTAAACAACCTAACCCCATAAATAAAATCAAATCCTGTATGATTTGAAATCAAAGCAGAAAATACAAATACTATCACAAGTCCAATCAAACAAACATCATAAACACAAAGTTTCAGCCACATCTGAGAAGAAAGGGAAACTTAGAAAACCGTCATTCCAAACACAAAGCAAGCATGTGAAAGCATCTCATAGCTCAAACAAGATTCTACACTAACTAATTCAAAGTTTAAAGCCACAAATCCCTTTAGACTCATCCGATTTCATTACCCCCGAAACCCGAATCGGTCCCTCGCCAAAACCAAGCACAAGGGTTAAAGTGGAACAAAATAAAAAGATAAATAATATTATTAATTCAATATTTTTTAATTATTATATCGATATTTTTTAATTCGCTCTAAAATAAAAAGATAAATAATATTATTAATTCAATAATTTGCTATATTTTGAAATATATCTATATATAAGAATGGTCAAAGGAAGTCTCAAGTTGTGATATGATCCACTAATTTACTGCAAATTGTCCCCTTTTGGTCTCTTTTCTCGCTATTTTTAAATTTTTAGCTCACGTTTGTCGCTCCTCCATCTTTTTCTACTTGTTAACCCGCACTGAAGTTAAAATGTGTAACATATTGTTACTAATTCCCTAATTAACCTGTGACATCTCTTTTAGTTCAATAATATCTTTACTAACTATGATAGAAAAAGGAATTTCAATAATATCAATATCTCTATCATAGTTAGAAAAAGAATATCCTAATGATTAAAATATTATCCATGATAGAAAAGAATAAACTAATACAACACAGCTGCTATCATGGATAATTTATTGCTAACCATGTTAGAAAGGATTTGTCTAACATGGTTAATAAACAAAACTAATTGATATTAAACAATAAATAGATATATACATGCGGAAGCAGATGCAGGCCTATACAAATTGGCAATATACAATTCTAAATAAACTATATCACCTCCACTACCTAATTTCCCTTTCCTGAAACTTGCACCTGTGCATGAATACCTGCAAAAATGTGAGTAATCGTGGAATGAGACAATTTGTCCCAGTAATCACCGCTTAACTCACTATAACAGTGAGATGTGCGGTAGCGAGGGCGTCTAAAGGGTACCTCATTTTAAAATCAGTAATATATACATATATCTGTCAAGTCTTCTTCCATTCATCACTCAAGTCCCTCTGTCACATCCAAATCAACTCAGATTCACCATCTCTACTTTCCACATATAAATCAAATCCCTCAGTCAATTCCACAATAACTAAATATCACCTCCCCAGTCTCCAATCTAATGATACTACCACCGCAACTCTCACACTCACCTATAGATGCATTGTGCCATCACGGGGCATTCAAGCATCTAATCTTCACTATATGATTTGACACTGTGTCCCTCTCCATAACAAGGGGACAATTTCCCTCTCTGGCAATCTTCAGAGAGGGAACCCCAATTCTGTTTCCATTACAGAACGGGAACGGTTGGACTCTCCAATGCCAAACAACCGTAGGTCACTTTCTCTCAATAAGTTGACCTATGATCCCCGATCTAATCAATCCGAAAAGGATCATCAGTACAAATAACTGTCGATTGGCCAATCGACAGTTATCATCGCGCGATGGTACATAAATATCTCAGTGTCATGCAACGCTCACAATATCCATCCCTATCCATCCATTTCAATCTCAAACTCCACATCTAATTCCTATCCCCATAACCTCTCAAAGTTACAGTCAGAACTATTCCAGCATATGTATCAAATAGTCCCACAACAATAATCCAAAATACCTCTCCATATCCTGTCAAAGTAACAAGATTCCAACACATATACGCTCATATACACAGATTATCAATTCCACCAACCAGGATACTACATATAGTAATCAAATTCTTTATACGAAAATAATCGTGTTTGAAAGGCACCCGATAGCCTATTTTGTATAAAAATAGCTTTTCAAAGATAATATATATAGAGGGTGAGAAAGGATTTTGCAAATCCTAGCTAACATCACCCTCAATGTTATAGTAAGGTTAAGTGTGATTACCTGTCGCCCTTTAGCAATTCTACGCGATTTCTCAACTTTTCTTCCTTGATGCCACGAAAGCTTACTTGCATCCACTCCTATAATAATATATAGCCAAATGATAAATTAATATCATTTCCCTTTTATCGTAGTTCAACGTCTCTCTCGTTCTTATATGTTACTACCCAATCCCCTTTATTTTTATATATTTTCCTATCCTAAGATCTATTTCAAATCTTAGCCCAATTCATCAATAAATAATAGATATAATCAAATGAAAGCAAACTCAAAAATTACTAACGAAAAGGTGAAAGTAATGGATGCACAAGAGGGGGGGGTGAATTGTGCTACCAAATAAAAATCGAACAATAACAACACAAGGGTTTATACTGGTTCGGTCTTCCTGACCTACGTCCAGTTCTCAACCACCCAGGTTGAGTTCCACTATCCCCAGGTTTTACAAACGGGTTCACTTGGAACCTTTACAACCGCAAGTTTTGGACGGGATCACTTGCAACCTTACAACCACAAGTTTTACTCAAGGCTCACTTGCAACCTTGCTAACTAGCTCCCCCTTACAACCAGCAAGGGTTCAACTAGCTCCCCCTTACAACCAGCAAGGGTTCAACCTTTACAAATAAAGGATTTTCTAAACTTAGTTCTCTTTAAGAACGGATAATGTTACACACTTAAGTACAATGAATGCTCTTAATACAAGAAGAGACTTAACTACAAAGAGTACAAGATAAGTAGATGAAAAGAACTCTCACTGAGTTAAATGCTCTTTCTCTTTTCTGGGCAGCTTTGAATGCTTGAAGGATTTCTCAGTTTCTCACTCTAGCTTTCTTCAAGATGTCAAAGATATTAGTTATCTTCATAAATGAAGGTGAGCTTGTTTATATAGTCTTCAAGTATTCTCCCTCTTGGTAGGTGGGTTAGCCGTTTGAATATGGCCGTTTATCCTAAGTTACCGTTTGCCCATTTAATGCTCCATTAATGTATAGCAGGGTTGACTTTGCTTTATCTCTGAAAAGTAGCTCTGACAACTCTGCTCTGTCAAAAGCACTCTGACACTGCACTGCTCTGAACGTTCTGACATTCTGATTGCTTGCGGAAGCGAATTCACATCTGGAAGCAACATTACTCAGTGTGCTGCACTTGAACGTTAGTCTAGCAATATAAACACATGGTCACATGCAGTGGGAGTTCATTTAGTCTAAGGGAGCTATCTTATATCCGGAAGCAATTCTACATCCGGAAGCACTTCCACTGGACGTTGGGTTATGTTCATATTTTACTCACTGACGCTCAGTGTTATCTAAACCAACAGCCAGCGCTAGTTACTAAGCAATCAGAAGCAAATCCACTGGACATTGGGTTATGTTCATATTTAACTCACTGACGCTTAGTGTTAGCCAAACCAACAGCCAGCGCTAGTCACTAAGCAATCGGAAGCAAATCTACATCCGGTTCCATCTTAACTTAGTCTCAAGGGTTTTGTACATCTAATGCTCCTAGACTGAGTTATTACTTAGTGAAGTACTTGCTGCCGCTGGGGGATGAGACGTTTATCCGCGAGCGCTAGTCCTAGTCCATCCGGAAGTAAATCCACATCCGGTTGTACTCTTACTTGGGGTTCTATGTTAACTAATATTCTATAAGTTTTTGGCTCGTTCTTTCATATTTTAGTCTTCATCAAAACTTAAGATTCTAACATTCTCCCCCCTTTTTGATGATGACAAACTAAGTTTTCCAATTAAGTCCATATGAAAGAATTAAAAGTAACAATTAGACAAAGCACAAAGAACTAAGATAATTATCATTGATAAGCAAAAGATTACACGTTAGAGTTACAATAACAGATAAAATTCACAAGTAATCAACACTATGCAATAATGAACTATGCATGAAAAATATGAGAAAAGAAAAATTTCTAAGGTAAAATGCATAGGGTGAAGTGGGGTTTAAAGGTGATGTTTCTTTTTCCTCTCCCTCTTTTTCTGCCTTTCCTCATTTTCTTTTTGGAGCTGGGCTATGTGGGCATCCTTCACGTTCTGGTCAATCTGAGCAATTAAGCTTTGAAGCTCTGCCTCTTCCCTCTCCCTTCTGAGTCTCTCAGACTCAACAGATTCCTCAAAGGCTCTCTTCAGGTTTTCAACTTCCTCAAACCCAGGGAACCCCGTTGCATCAGAGAAGGGAGTGACCTCGCCATTGGGATAATGGACAGCCCTGATCTTCACATTCCACACTGGGAAGTTGGGGTCCTCCTCAACTTCCTGGGCTTTCCTTTTCCCTTTGCCTTTGCCCTTTCCTTTGCCCTTGCTTATCGCTTGGGTAGGCTTGGCTCTTGCTCTTTCAGCATCTAGGCAGGCCATCTGACCAAATGAGATTTTGTCCGTGAACCCATACCTCTCGAACTCTTCAGGAGTCATGTCCTCTATTTCCAGCTTAACTTCCTTTAATATCGGAGGGGCATGCATCTCTTGAGAGGATGACTGAGTCTCAGGTATAATCTCAGCTTGAACTGATGGAATCTCTTGCTTACTCTCAGCAGACGCAGTAGAGGTAGTACTTTTATTGGCATGCTTTCTAGCAACTGCCTTCTTCCTTGATTCGCTGTACTTGACTACTGAAGGAGGAGGAGTAGACGTTGGCTTAGAAGGAGGAGGAGCAGAGGTTGGCTCAGAAGGAGAAGAGATTGGCTTGGCTATCACCATAGGTGGATGGTTTATCTTCTCCAGCCCATACTTCATCATGATCTCCTCAATTATATTTCTGCTAGGCTCAGAGGGAGGAGGCTCAGAAGATGAAGACTCTGGCTGTGGGATCTCTTCAGGTTGCTCAGAGGGAGGAGAACTGTAACATCCTGAATTTTATTTAAATGTAAAACAAATTAATAAATGCCCAAATTTTAAGAAAAATAAATAATAATATACTTATTGCTAGTTGTAAACATAGATATTTAAAAGTTTTACAAATGAATTTAGAAAGTTTAACATAGTTTTTTTTAGAAAATTTGTTAAGATTTTATTTTCATTATAAATTATTGAGAGTAATCATTTAATATTAAATTGGGAATATTTATGAACATTCAATTCATTATTTTAGGAACTTTCGTCTAAAATATGGTAGCATCCTAGAATTTGGAGTAAAATAAATTATGATAATGATAAATTTAATAAGTCAAAATAAAGAAAGTAATTTATGTTTAATGATGAAAATAAGAAATAAAATATTAATAAGTTAAAAAGTTAGATAATTTAACATTTATGATATACTCATATTGTTGATTATAGATACTGTAATATTATTAATTATTAATTTATAATGATATGACTAATTCAAGATTATTCTAATGTTACTTTCAAAAAAAAAATGATCAAGAAAATATATTTCTTTCTAATAATATATGCTAGACTTATGGGCTTTTTGGCAATTATCATTTGAGCCTAAACCCTAATACCCACTTCCTTATAAACCTAATTTCTCTCTATTCTCTCTAATTCTCCAGCCACCTATACACAAGCAAAACACACGCACAAAATAAAACAAAGTCCCTTCTCCTTTTCATCGTCTTCTACATCACACACCCTACCTTCCTCGATTTCTCCCATCCTCTTCTTTTTCGTATTCTCTGTGCCTCCATCTCCCAGCTCTTCCTTCGTCCAGCCACCTCCGACGACGGTGAAGACAAAGAAATTGACGGCGATGTATGGAGGCTCTTAGGTGAGCTTCTTTCTCCTATGGTCTTCTTTTGTTTATAATCGATTTGAGTAAGGTTGAGGAAATGAGACGTCATTTTGGGTTTTGGGGATTCTGGATTCTAAACTCTACTCATACAGAAATATAAAAGTCAATTCTTATTGTTTTGACTACTATGTGAAGTAGTTTAAGTTACTAGGAGTGTATGGCTGTGAGTTTTGTGTATTTCCTATTATTCCTGTGTACTGGCCAACTGATTTTGGCTTTGTTTGGACTGTTATAATTGTATGGTTGTGATAAAAGCTAGGATGTAATCTATTTGTGATTTCTGCGGGTTTTAGGGAAGTTATTATTGATTGTTTTTGCTTTTTAGTTCAGTGATATATGAAGATAAAAAAATGTTGGGTTGTATGTTCAGTAATCTGAATGATTTATTCACTGCTCACTAGTGTTTCGGTTGGAATAAAGACATTTAGTTGTGATTGATAAGTTAAAAATAATCAAGGGTGATTTTACATCAAGTTTCTTTTGCCTTCAATTTTGTAATTAAAGATGAATAACGCCATTGATCTTATATGTCCAAAGTAGAAGCAAATTCTAGAGATTATGGATTTTAATTCTCTAGTATATTGTCTAGAATAAGTTTCTTTTATGACTTGTCCTTTGAAACTATGTAAATGCATGTAAAGGTATGTTTGTAAGGTGTAAGGGAAGGTTTAAGAGTATATTAGGACGTCATTTTTTTATGGACTATGTTGTTGATTTATTGTGTTCATTGAGTAATGCATGTGCTTGAAAACTGTGATTAATTCAAGAAAGTTGATTCCTCTGTGATTAATTCAGGAAATTCAATTCCTATGCTTCACTAAAGTCCAATGATTTATAAATGTATATATAAGTGTATTAATATTTGTAAAAGGTAATTTAATTTTAGTGGGATTGGAAGGTGTTCAGGGCTTTGTTTCTATTCAATTCTTTGCTTGGGTGCCTCGGTGGCTATGCTTTGTTAATTGAATGAAGTTGTAGAAAATTAAACGTACTCCCTTAATATTGGAGGATTATTTTGTTGTTTTGTCGGTTAATTAGCGGTTGATTGCTAACTAATATCTTTTCACTTGAATAATGTGGTATGTATGACTTGTACGTGTTAATTTGAAAAAAAAAATGGAAGGGATGGGTAGTTCTTCTAAGAACGAGAGCGACGTTAATTAGTATACATGACAATTGATAAATTTTTAATTATTTGTATATGTCATATTATTGATTGTAGTTGGTTAATGATGCTTGAGCACGTGGGAGCTTACGTTTATTTTTGGTTTAAATGCAAAGAGGTAACTACTTCTACTTGTTTGCGTGTATGTGTATGTTAGTGAGCATGTAGGTTAGATGATAAACATGTTATTACTGTTGATGCGATTATTATTGAATACTCTGGTTGGAATTCATAATAAACATGTTATTACTGTTGATGTGATGATTATTGAATACTCTGGTTGGAATTCTGAATTGTTTTATAAATTGAATAATATAATACTATAATTATGCCATCCCGGGATGAGGTACCCTGTTGGTCCATAAAGGCCTTAAAATGAATAAAATATTATTGTGAATGGCGCCCGGTTCAAGCGAGGGTACATCGGTCATCGAGCCGTGAGTCCCTATTGAACCGATATATTTTGTTCAAGCGAGGGTACATCGACCTTCGAGTCGTGAGTCCCTATTGAACCGTTCAAGCGAGGGTATATCGGCCATTGAGTCGTGCGTCCCTATTGAACCATTATGTTTTGTTCAAGCGAGGGTATATCGACCATGAGTCGTGAGTCCCTATTGAACTATTATTCCACAGGGACTAAAAAGAGAAAAACGTTATTGGGGAGAGCGCCCCCGGTTCAAGCGAGGGTAAATCAACCTAGAGTTGTGAGTCCCTATTGAACTGTAACATAATTAGTGTACTTGTGATAATCATTCATGTTGGACTTTGTGGTGTGATATTATTTATAATTAGTATTGATTTTACATGTGTAATATTGTCTTGTGTTGTTATCCTTTGTAGTTTATGAATGAGGATATTTATGTACTGCTGAGAGTTGGTATTTGATTAATACTTGCAATTAAGTTATATTAAATGTACATGCAACACTGTATGTAGCACACACCACTATACACGATATTGGCACACACCACCTTGCTGGCATGCACATGCACGTGAGCAAGTGGTTGTAGTTGCGATTCTGGGTCTACCCCACGTTTTATTATTTTACAGGAGTAGGAAGCGAATTAGGAAATCAAGGGAAGGATACGGGAACTACTCACTAAAGTGAGATGTTGCTAAGCCTTATTGCCACATTAGGAACCTCACACATTTGATTTATGTTGCATATTTAGTTTGATATTTGGATACTTTATAGATCTTCATTATTCAGAAAATATTGTAGTTGATTATTTTTGCAAAACTTATACATTTGGCTGTGTGATGGGAAACTACTGAATTTTGTTACTTAATATTTGAATTATGTATTAAATTGACTTTATTATATCGATGATTGTTTAAAATTTAGTTTTGTCCTTTTCTAACCATGATAGGTAGATATATAATTTAGGCATTTAATTTTTCTATCATGGTTAGTCATTAGAAATCATTTTGGAATATAATATTAATCCTTTCTAACTATGTTAGTCTTCCTCATAGGTAAATTTATTTTCTAACATAGTTATTATAATAAAAAAAAAATTTATGATAAAAATGACGTAAAAAATGGTTATAAAATTGTGGTTGTTACAAGAACCCTTGCCATCCGCTACCGGAAGCTTTCTGGCTTGAAGTGGCCAGACTTTTTACACTCAAAGCACACTGGGGCCCTTTCCTTCTTATATCCCTTCCTCTGGCTGGAATCACCTTTCTGAAAGCCTCCTTTCTTCTTGAAGAACTTTCTGAACTTCCTCACCATCATAGCCATCTCCTCATCATCGATGTCTTCCTCATCATCCTCATCATCATCATTATCATCAATCTTCTCCTTGCTGGGAGCAACAAGGGCAAGATTCTTGACTTTGGATGAAGCTTGAGGAGCTCTCTGAGCCAGCAGGGTTGGTTCGTATTCAGCCAGAGAACCAAACAGCGCAGTGATGGAGCTGGTTGACTCTCCTTGGACTTCCTGCAAGATGGTAACTTTGGTGATCCAATCACCTTTCAAAACTTTTAAGATCTTGCTGACTTGTTCTCTTTCAGGAATGTCTTTGCCCAGGGAGGCCAGGTTATTGATAAGATGAGTGAACCTAAGCTCCAGCTCTCTGATTGGCTCAGTTGGACTAATCATGGCAAATTTGTGAAACTCTTCTACCAACATCTCGACCCGTCTTGCCTTCACTCCCTTGGTTCCAGAGTGAGCAGCCTCAAGAGCCTCCCACATATCCTTAGCAGTTTTGTGGTGGCTGATCCTATGAAACTCCTTAGGGCTAAGGGCGCATTGAATGTAGTGCATGGCCCTGAAGTTTAGCTGGACTAGGGCATAGTCCTCATTGGTGTATCTGGATCGCTGCTTTGCAAAGCCATCATCATCTAGAGGAGTGTGATTCCCATGTTCAATCACATCCCAGAGTCGGATGTCACTGGACTTGATGTAGGTCTCCATTCGGAATTTCCAGAATGGATAGTTATAGCCATCAAAGCCAGGAGGCTTGTTGGGTTGAATAGAAACATCTGGCAAGGAATAATCTGTATCCATTACTGGATCTTTACTTTCTAGATTCGTTGGAATCAAGTCAGAAAGACCCGCTCTGATACCAAATGAAAGTAATGGATGCACAAGAGGGGGGGTGAATTGTGCTACCAAATAAAAATCGAACAATAACAACACAAGGGTTTATACTGGTTCGGTCTTCCTGACCTACGTCCAGTTCTCAACCACCCAGGTTGAGTTCCACTATCCCCAGGTTTTACAAACGGGTTCACCTGGAACCTTTACAACCGCAAGTTTTGGACAGGATCACTTGCAACCTTACAACCACAATTTTTACTCAAGGCTCACTTGCAACCTTGCTAACTAGCTCCCCCTTACAACCAGCAAGGG
This sequence comes from Mimosa pudica, assembly GCA_029929735.1. NCBI lineage: Eukaryota > Viridiplantae > Streptophyta > Magnoliopsida > Fabales > Fabaceae > Mimosa > Mimosa pudica. The sequence continues at coordinate 267,067 of JAKELP010000039.1, read as the reverse complement.
TTCAACCTTTACAAATAAAGGATTTTCTAAACTTAGTTCTCTTTAAGAACGGATAATGTTACACACTTAAGTACAATGAATGCTCTTAATACAAGAAGAGACTTAACTACAAAGAGTACAAGATAAGTAGATGAAAAGAACTCTCACTGAGTTAAATGCTCTTTCTCTTTTCTGGGCAGCTTTGAATGCTTGAAGGATTTCTCAGTTTCTCACTCTAGCTTTCTTCAAGATGTCAAAGATATTAGTTATCTTCATAAATGAAGGTGGGCTTGTTTATATAGTCTTCAAGTATTCTCCCTCTTGGTAGGTGGGTTAGCCGTTTGAATATGGCCGTTTATCCTAAGTTACCGTTTGCCCATTTAATGCTCCATTAATGTATAGCAGGGTTGACTTTGCTTTATCTCTGAAAAGTAGCTCTGACAACTCTGCTCTGTCAAAAGCACTCTGACACTGCACTGCTCTGAACGTTCTGACATTCTGATTGCTTGCGGAAGCGAATTCACATCTGGAAGCAACATTACTCAGTGTGCTGCACTTGAACGTTAGTCTAGCAATATAAACACATGGTCACATGCAGTGGGAGTTCATTTAGTCTAAGGGAGCTATCTTACATCCGGAAGCAATTCTACATCCGGAAGCACTTCCACTGGACGTTGGGTTATGTTCATATTTTACTCACTGACGCTCAGTGTTATCTAAACCAACAGCCAGCGCTAGTTACTAAGCAATCGGAAGCAAATCCACTGGACGTTGGGTTATGTTCATATTTAACTCATTGACGCTTAGTGTTAGCCAAACCAACAGCCAGCGCTAGTCACTAAGCAATCGGAAGCAAATCTATATCCGGTTCCATCTTAACTTAGTCTCAAGGGTTTTGTACATCTAATGCTCCTAGACTGAGTTATTACTTAGTGAAGTACTTGCTGCCGCTGGGGGATGAGACGTTCATCCGCGAGCGCTAGTCCTAGTCCATCCGGAAGTAAATCCACATCTGGTTGTACTCTTACTTGGGGTTCTATGTTAACTAATATTCTCTAAGTTTTTGGCTCGTTCTTTCATATTTTAGTCTTCATCAAAACTTAAGATTCTAACATTCTCCCCTTTTTTGATGATGACAAACTAAGTTTTCCAATTAAGTCCATATGAAAGAATTAAAAGTAACAATTAGACAAAGCACAAAGAACTAAGATAATTATCATTGATGTAGTGGACCCCCATTTCGCCCAAGTTCATCGATCCCATGGGCAAGCACTTCTTGTTGTCGGCCTCCTCGGTTGATTTTATGTTGAACTTCTCCTGAAGGAAGGCGATGAACTGAGGGTAGGGAAGAGATGTGTTCCCTTTGTTCTTACTCTCAACCTATCTGTACAGCTCCAGAGAGATCAATTGGCCAGGGTTGATAGGCTTCTGGGTAAGGAACCTGGCGAGCCACGGGTTGTCTAGTTGGGTGAACTCTTTGAAGTTGCCACCCTTGTGAGTCATTATCCGGGAGTAGATATACTGGAGCACCCTCTGTGTGTAGGGCATACCCGAGACCTTCTTACCACCAGTCCCATAAGCAAGCGCCAACTCGGCTTGGTCCAGGCGCTCAGGGAAGGACCACTGATTCATCTCTTCGTCAGTGACCTCCAGGAAGCGGTTGATTGTTCTCCAGTTGAACTTAATGCTTCTTCCTCTGATGGTGGCCATGAAGTCAATCCGGCCAATTGCAGTCTTGTTCTTGCTGATGTTCTTGTCCTTGGCCTTTGCAGTAAGAGAATCAAAGAACACCCTCAGCACTTGAACATTATATTCATTCTGAATCCCCAGCCAGGTCATGTATTTCTGGAGTTACACAGCAAGATCATAACCCAGATCTGCAAGCTTCTTCAAATCTACGTAGATTCCGTTGGAGAGATAGAGGTTTCTGTTCTCAAATGCCTGGGAAACAGCTTCCAACGGCCCAGATCTATACTCAGAATAATCATCTTGAACGCGCTGGCGTTTTGAAGGTTGTTCTTCAGCAAACTGGACTCTCTTTTCTGACCTTTTCCCAGATTTCTTGGACTTTTGGAGGAGGAAGCTTTCTGATGACTAGGGTTTGTTTCATTTGAACCGGCCATTTTTTCTTTTTGAGATGGGTATGGAGGGAATGAGATGCACAGAGAATGAATGCGAAGATGAAGAAGAAGATGAAGATGAAGATGAAGAAATTCAGAGACTTTGTGGTTTGTTTTTGTGTGGGAAGTGATGAATGAATGATTTAACCCTATTTATGCAATGTGATGTTCGATGTGATGGGTCATGATGGCAACTTATTGAAAATATGCACCTTTTATGGGAAAACGTAAACATTTAAATTGAAACGGCGCACCTGATGCCACGTGTCGCTTCTGACTGTCAGAAAAGGCACAATTTTTGTGGGAGAAGATGAAACGCTTATGAGCTGACGTGTCCTTTTTCCCAACACAGGCGCTTCCGGTTGTTTATCATCAAGCCATACTAGGGGACATACTAGGGGACCTGCAAGAACAAGACTGCAATTGGCCGGATTGACTTCATGGCCACCATCAGAAGTGATAGACTTAAGATTTAACATTGACATACTAGGGGACCTGCAAAACTAAAGATTGGCACTCCGATGCCTAAGTTAGTACAATTTACAGGTTTTAACATTTAAGCACAGGTTTATACTGAAGATTAAACTTCATTCGGGTTTACCATTCCCAAATTTCCTCTAATAAAAGTAAATTCTCCACCATGGTCTGTCCTTATTGCAGCTATCTTGAGATCTCTCTCATTCTGTACTTTCTTAGCAAGGACAACAAAAGCATCAAAAGCATCATGCTTAGAGGGAAGAAACATAGTCCAGGTAAACCTTGAATAGTCATCCACCACCACTAGAGCATAAAGGTTTCCACCTAAGCTCTTCACTCTCGCTGGCCCAACTAAGTCCATGTGGATTAGTTCTAAGGGCCTGCTTGTGGAGACTTTCTTCTTGGTTTTGAACGAGGACTTTGTTTGCTTTCCTCGTTGGCAAGATTCACAGACAAAATCATGCTTAACTTTAAAGGATGGAATCCCTATTGCTAGTTCCTTTTTAATAAGCATATCAAGCTGTGTAAAGTTTACATGCGCTAGCCGTTTATGCCATAGCCAACTATTTTCATCACTAGTAATTAGGCATTTTTCAGTTAGTTGTTGGCATAAATCCAGGGTATATAGGTTTCCATTCCTATTAGCCTTAAGCTTGCATTTCAGATTGCTTCCGGAAGTGATACACTTAAGATTTAACATTGACATACTAGGGGACCTGCAAAACTAAAGATTGGCACTCCGATGCCTAAGTTAGTACAATTTACAGGTTTTAACATTTAAGCACAGGTTTATACTGAAGATTAAACTTCATTCGGGTTTACCATTCCCAAATTTCCTCTAATAAAAGTAAATTGGTCTACCCCTAGAGGTTTGGTGAAGATATCTGCAAGCTGATGTTGAGTAGGAACAAATTGCACTTTGACATCCTTCTTCTGAACATGGTCTCTGATGAAGTGATGTCTGACGTCAATGTGCTTTGTTCTTGTGTGCTGAACTGGATTCTTGGCAAGGCTGATGGTGCTTGTGTTGCCGCATAGAATGGGAGCCTCAGGGAACTCTAAGCCAAGATCCCTAAGTTGATTTTTCAACCACAGCACTTGAGCACAACAGCTTGCAGCAGCAATATACTCTGCCTCTGTGGATGACAGTGACACACAGGTTTGCTTCTTCCTCGCCCAAGACACCAGACACCCTCATAAGAAGGCACATTGTCCGCTGGTGCTCTTTCTATCTGTCTTATAACTTGCATGGTCAGCGTCAGAATAAGCCCACAAGAACTCTTGGTTACCTCTGGGATACCAGAGACCAAGTTTTTGAGTTCCCTTAAGGTATCTTAAAATACGTTTAACACATGTTAGGTGAGATTCCTTGGGGTTGTCTTGAAATCTAGCACACATGCCAACACTAAATTGAATATCAGGTTTGCTAGCCGTTAAGTATAACAGGGAGCCTATCATGCCCCTATACATTGGCTAGCTGACCGAACTTCCCTTAACATCAGCATCGAGAAGGGCAGTGGTGCTCATAGGAGTATCATACTCCTTGCATTCATCCATCCCAAACTTCTTGAGAAGTTCTCTGCAGTACTTGGTTTGGGAAATGAAGATGCCTTCTTTCTTTTGTTTTATCTGCAGGCCTAGGAAGAAGGTTAGCTCCCCCATCATTGACATTTCAAATTCCCCCTGCATAGTCTTTGAGAACTCCTCATAGAGTTTCTCGTTAGTTGCTCCAAAAATAATATCATCAACATATATTTGGATAACTAACATATTCCTATCCTTATGCAAGATAAACAGTGTATTATCCAATTTGCCTCTAGAGAAACCTTTTCCTAGCAGGAAACTGCTAAGTCTCTCATACCAAGCTCGTGGAGCTTGTTTCAAGCCATACAATGCTTTCCTTAATCTATACACATGTTTTGGGTGTTTATGATCCTCAAAGCCAGGAGGTTGTTCAACATACACCTCTTCCTTAATATAGCCATTAAGAAAAGCACTCTTTACATCCATTTGATATAATTTAAAACCTTTCATGGATGCAAAGGCTAGAAGAATCCTTATTGCCTCAAGTCTTGCAACTGGAGCAAAGGTTTCTTCATAGTGTATGCCTTCTTCTTGGTTATACCCTTTTGCTACTAATCTGGCTTTGTTCCTAGTGATTTGTCCGGTCTCATCCAGTTTGTTTTTAAAGACTCATTCAGTCCCAACTACGGATTGGTGAGACGGTCTAGGGACTAACTCCCAAACTTGACTTCTCTCAAACTGATTGAGCTCTTCCTGCATGGCAATGACCCAATCACAGTCCTCTAGGGCCTGTTCAACTGAAGTTGGTTCGATTTGAGACAAGAAGGCTCCAAACTCAACTTCATTTTGAACCTGCCTTCTAGTTCTGACACCAGAAGAAACATAACCAAGCACTTGGTCAAGTGGATGATCCCTGTGATGTCTTCTAGCGGTTGGCAACTGTACCTCATCAGGTACCGTCTGCATTCTAGGTTCATCAATGGGTTCATCCTCCTTCTTAGGATCACTTGCTGGTGTTTCTTTGGGTGGTGAAGATGATGGTGGTTTTGAAAAATTTGATATCCCATCATCTTCTGTGGATCCTTCCCATGTGGGGTTTTCATCAAATACAACATGCATGGACTCTTCTACTGTTCTAGTTCTCAAGTTGTATACTCTATATGCTTTGCTTCTAAGAGAATATCCTAAAAATAATATCATCGACATAAATCTGGACAATTAGCATGTTTCTATCTTTGTTCAGAATAAACAGTGTATTATCTAGTTTGAATCTTGAGAAACCCTTGCCCAGCAAAAAGCTGCTGAGTCTCTCATACCAAGCTCGAGGAGCTTGTTTCAGGCCATACAAAGCTTTCTTTAGCCTATATACATGTTTAGGATGCTTGTGATCCTCAAACCCAGGAGGTTGTTCAACATAAACCTCTTCTTTAATATAACCATTAAGAAATGCACTCTTTACATCCATTTGATATAATTTAAAACCTTTCATGGATGCAAAGGCTAGAAGAATCCTTATTGCTTCAAGTCTAGCGACTGGAGCAAAAGTTTATTCATAGTCTATGCCTTCTTCTTGGTTATACCCTTTGGCTACCAATCTGGCTTTGTTCCTTGTTATTTGACCTGTCTCATCCAGTTTGTTTTTGAAGACTGATTTAACCTCTTTTGTCGCCTAAAGAGATTAGTCAAAACAATTCAATACTCAATGCTCACTAATGTATAGTGATGAGTATAGGTCTTTTCCTCAATTTAGGTCAATTTCTTGCAAGTCAAAGGATGAAATGCCACGCAAATTAAGCTAGGTTTTAAGGTTGATTTTGATTTAACTAAAACTACAATTTAAAACTAAAGAGAAGTAAAAACCGAATGTAAAAGAGAGTTAGAAAAGAGTTTAGGAACTACCTTCCTCTCTAAGTTCTTAGTGCCTTAGGTTAATTAGGCTTCACAATTTTGTCACACTTAATTAAATTAGTTAAATCCTTAAGACTTCTTTAATCAAAGAAGTCTAAAAGTATTTAACTAACCTAATTAAGCCAAAAGCCCTTTAAAACCAAGAACATACCAAAAGCAACTCTAAACACTAAATCTAGCATTTAGGAAACAAATTCATTCCACACACATACAAGGTTGCTAATCGCATACTCATACATACATGGAACTACAAAATATAAGCCTAGGTTTTCATGTTCTTAACAATAAAGAGAGGTTTTCAAGCTAAAATCATGTAGAACACCTAAAATTAAGATGATCTAACCTATATAAGCCTAAATCTAGGACATACATAGGCAAAAATGTAAAACTAGCTTGAAACCTAAAAGAGAAAAATTACAAAGTCATGAAGCCAAATTTGTGTACTTGAAGCACTTTTCCTTGGAGAGGAGAGGAAAGGAAGCTTAGTTAAGACTCATGGAGGTGAGAAGGAGCAGATTTCGTGAGGATGAGGCCATGGAAGAAGAAAAACGAAATGGAGAAGGTGAAGAAGATGAAGATGGAGTTGAGAGGATTTGGGAGTAGAGAGAGAAAGTGAAAATGGAGAGATGTGTCACAAAATGAGCTTATGAGAAATTTATGTGAGTGTTTAGATTAGTTAATAAGGTGTTAAAGGATGCTAATGGGCTGTCAAGAAGGGTATTAGGTCGGCCAAGGTTTGATTTTTATGTGTATGTGGGTGTTAATGGCCAAGAGGTGTCATAAGGTGGAAGGAAGGGTATTTTGGGAATTTGGGGAAAATGTGGGTGAATGTGGGTCAAATGTAGGGTAGGTTCATCCTCCAAAAATTCCTCCTTTTTCTCCTCTATATTGTGCTACCCTTTTTGCCCTTAATGAAGCCTCCAACTTTGAATTTGAATTTTTGGCTCCATATTACCCCTTTTGGAAATGTGCAAATCCCTTGTTTTTGACAAAAGGGGTAATTTTTGTCTCTTTCCTTTGCCTTGCCTTCCAAGCCAATTCCTTGCACTCCAAGCCATCCCAAGGGTTTGTGGGGCCCACGTGGGACCCCCCTACAAGAGAAAAGCACCACATAGTCAAAAATGACCAAAATACCCTTAGTTACTTAAAATGCAAGTAATTAAGCTAGGATTTTCCATATAATCACCTATAAGCATGTGCACATAAAATCACCAATAATGATCAAATATAACAATTAAACCTCACTAATTAAGCTCAAATGCACATGCTTAAACATATAAATTTCGGTCCAATCAAATCCCCCACACTTAATCTTTGAACTCCGGTCAAAGTCATCCAAAAAGTCTAACTTAATCATTAAGCATATTGAAGGCAATTGGAATTGTCATTGTATACAAGTTGACCTTTTTGATCCTTTCCCTAGATTATCACATGGGCCAAATTTAAGGAGGCAAAGTGGAAACAAGTTTAACAAGTAACTAGAATTAGGAGAGAATGCTAAAAGAGATTTTTCTCCTCACCGGATATAAGTGTTTACACTCAATCTCTCAAGTTAGGAATAATGCCTAACTAGGGTCTTTTTAATCACTCTTTGGCTCAATGCATCCCACCTCACCATAGGCTTGTAATAGTTCTTAGTTCTCCACCCATTATTATGCATGGCACAATCAAATCTAGGGGACTTTGGGGGTTGCATGGAAGGCTAATATGAATGATGAATGATGGATAGTAGTCAATGACCAATAATATAAACAAGTAGCTACCACATATACTTGCAATACAATAAATCCACTTCCCACAAAGCATGCTGTTAGAATCTTAAGTTTTGATGAAGACTAAAATATGAAAGAACTTAGAAAGCAACAGGTGAACATAGAACCCTAAGTAAAAGTACAACCGGATGTGGACTTACTTCCGGATAGACTAGGACTAGTGCTCGCGGATGAATTTTTCATCCCCCAGCGGCAGCAAGTAAACCACTAGGGAAATGACTTAGTTCATAAGCATTAAGTATGCAAAACCTTAAGACTAAGCTAAGTTCCAACCGGAAGTGAATTTGCTTCCTGTTAGAATTAGACTGACGCAGCCTGATAAAATAGAATAACCCCAAGCGTCAGTGAATCAGCCTCGTCAAGTGAAATTGCTTCCTGATAGATTTTGACTGGCGCAGACTGATAGAATAGATATAACCCTAAGCGTCAGTAAGTTTACCTCGTCAAGTGAAAGTGCTTCCGATAGCTTAGTGACTAGCGCTGACTGTTGGATTGAATAGACACTGAGCGAGAGTGAGTAATAATGAACAAAATCCTTCATCCAGTGGATTCACTTCAGGATGTAGAAGTGCTTCCTGATGCAAGGAAGACCTCTTAGACTAAGAACACTCCCACTGCATGTGACTATATGTTTATACTGTTAGACTAACACTCAGTGCAGCACACTCAGTAGAATTGCTTCCGGATGAGAATCTGCTTCCGCAAGCAATCAGAATGTCAGAAGTTGCAGTGTCAGAATGCTTTTGTCAGAGCAGAGGTGTCAGGACTACTTTTCAGAAATAAAGCAAGTCAACCCTGCTATGCATTGATGAAGCATTAATTGAGCAAACGGTGACATGGGAAAAACGGCCATATTCAAACGGCTATCCCACCTACCAAGAGTCAGAATGTTTGAAGAATATATAAAGGAGCTCAACCTCATTTATGAAAAGGATTTTATCTTTGAATACTCTTGAAAGAAGTTAGAGCGAGAAACGAAGAACATCTTCAAGCATTCAAAGCTGCCCAGAAAAGTAAAGAGCATTTAACACATCGAGTGATCATTCTCATCTACATATTCTGTACTCTTTGTTGTTAAGTCTCTTTCTGTTATAAGAGCATTGATTGTACTTAAGTGTGTAACACTATCTGTTCTTTAAGAGAACTTAGTTAGAAAAATCCTTTAGTCGTAAAGGTTGAACCCTTGCTAGGTGTAAGGGGGAGCTAGTAGAAAGGTTACAATTGAGCCTTGTGTAAAACTTGTAGTTGTAAGGTTGCAAGTGATCCCGTCCAAAACTTGCGGTTGTAAGGTTTCAGGTGAACCCGATTTAAAACCTGAGATAGTGGAACTCGGCCTGGGTGGTTGAGAACTGGACGTAGGTCAGGAAGACCGAACCAGTATAAATCTTGTGTTGGCTTTATTTGAGCATTTATTTTTGTAGCACAATTCACCCCCCCCTCTTGTGCATCCATTACTTTCATTTGGTATCAGAGCGGGTCTTTCTCACTAGATTCCAACGAGTCCAGAAAGCAAAGATCTTGTAATGGATACTGACTACTCTTTACCAGACGTCTCTATTCAGCCCAACAAGCCTCCAGGCTTTGATGGGTACAACTATCCATTCTGGAAGTTTAGAATGGAGACTTATATCAAGTCAAGTGACATTAGACTCTGGGATGTAATCGAAAGTGGGGATCACACTCCCTTAGATGATGATGGCTTTGCCAAGGCGAGAAGCAGTTACACCCCTCAGGACTATGCCCTAGTCTAGCTAAACTATAGGGCCATGCACTACATCCAGTGTGCTCTCAGTCCCAAGGAGTTCCACAGGATCAGTCACCACAAAAATGCTAAAGATATGTGGGAGGCTCTTGAGGCTGCCCATTCTGGAACCAGAGGAGTGAAAGCAAGACGTGTTGAGATGTTAGTGGAAGAATTCCACAAGTTCGCCATGCTTAGCCCCACTGAGCCTATCAGAGAACTAGAGCTCAGATTCACTCATCTCATCAACAATTTGGCCTCGCTGGGTAAGGACATTCCTGAAAGGGAGCAAGTGAGCAAGATTCTAAAGATCTTGAAAGGTGACTGGATCACCAAAGTGACTATCTTACAGGAAGTCCAGGGTGAATCAACTAGTTCCATCACTGCTTTATTTGGCTCCCTGGCTGAATATGAACCTACACTGCTAGCTCAGAGAGCTCCTCTAGCCTCATCCAAGGCCAAAAATCTTGCCCTTGTTGCTCCCAACAAGGAGACTGAAGATGATGATGAGGATGATGAGGAGGAAATGGATGATGAGGAGATGGCTATGATGGTGAAGAAGTTCAGAAAGTTCTTCAGAAAGAAAGGAGGCTTTCAAAAGGGTGACTCCAGCCAAAGGAGGGGTTACAAGAAGGAAAAGGCTCCTGTGTGCTTTGAATGTAAGAAGCCTGGCCACTTCAAGGCTGAGTGTCCCAGCCTGCAGAAGTCAAAAGGCAAAGACAAAAGGAAGGCCTTTGTATCTTCTATTTGGGTGAATAGCTCGGATGATGAAGCAAGTGATGAGGAAGAGGTAGCCAACCTCTGCCTTGTAGCCAGAGAAGATGATGAGGAAGCATCTTCAGAACTTGACCTCACCCACGAAGACAATGAGGTAACTTTCTCTGAACTGCAAGAGGCTTACAATGAGGTTCATGAAGAATTCTCTCGATTGTGTAAAGCCTATAAAGTGTTGAAAACCAAAAAGGACTCACTTGAGTCCAAGGTGGACTCACTGAGTGAAGAGCTAGCGGAAGCTAGAAAGCTTCCGGTAGTGGATGGCCAGGGTTCTCCCCAAACAGAACCCAATGCCTCAACACTTGAGAGCTGCCCCAATTGCAGCAAAATCTCAGCTGAGAAAGACAAGCTGCAAAATGCCCTGCAGAAGTTTACAAATGGCTCAGAAATGTTAAATATAATTTTAATGAATCAAAGGGCATATAGGGATAGAACTGGCTTAGGATATACTCCTAGAGGGAAGAAGTGGGTGGAACCAAAAGTAAAGCCCTACTTAAAGTTCTTCCATAAAGCCACTAGTCATAGCTCCTCACCCTTCAGCTTCTGCAACTATTGCAACAGGAAGGGACACTCCACGTCCACCTGTAATGCTAAGAAGCATGGAGCAAGTAGCTCCTACAAATGGGTCCCTAAAGGAACCAAGACAACAAAGGATCCTCCACCTGCAAAGGAAACTAAGAGAGGACAAGGATCTCGAGCTTGGAATCATTCCAAAGGGAAGACCCAAGAGTCCAGAGCCAGCACTAGGCCAAAGATTCTGAATAATCACAAGCCCAAGGTCAAGGATGACTCTAGACCAAGGGCATTGAAAACTAATGTCGAGGACCCAAGAAAGATTGGGTACCTAAGTTCACTTGATTTTTCCAGGTGTGTCTCAAAGCATCCAAGAACAAGAAATGGTATATTGACAGCGGATGCTCGAGACATATGACTGGAGACAGAGACAAGTTCAAATCTCTGGTGATCAAAGATGGAGCCACAGTAACCTTTGGAGGAAATCAGAGTGGAAAGATCACTGGAGTTGGAGAGGTCGGACCAATAAAAGATGTCTACCTAGTGGACGGTCTCTGTCACAACCTGCTAAGCGTCAGCCAGAGCACAGACAAAGGAAATTGGGTAATTTTTGATTCACATGAGTGCATAATAGTTGATAAGCAGGATCTAAATTTAGATAAGGCCAACTTAAAATGCAAACTTAAGGCAAATAGAAATGGAAACCTATATACTTTAGACTTATGCCAACAACTAGAAGAAAAATGTTTAATATCTAGTGATGAGAATAGTTGGCTTTGGCATAAGAGACTAGCTCATGTTAATTTTACTCAACTCGACATGCTAATTAAAAAGGAGCTAGCTATAGGTATTCCATCGTTTAAAGTAAAGCATGATTTTATCTGTGAATCCTGCCAAAAAGAGGAAAGCAAACAAAGTCCTCGTTCAAAACCAAGAAGAAAGTCTCCACCAGCAGGCCCTTGGAACTAATCCACATGGATTTGGTTGGGCCAGCAAGAGTGAAGAGCTTGGGTGGAAACCTATATGCTCTAGTGGTGGTGGATGACTATTCAAGGTTCACCTGGACTATGTTTCTTGCCTCTAAGCAAGATACTTTTGATGCCTTTGTTGTCCTGGCCAAGAAAGTGCAGAATGAGAGAGAGCTCAAAATCACAGCCATAAGGACAGACCATGGAGGAGAATTTGAGAACCATAGTTTCTCAGAGCTATGTGAACAAAATGGCATAGAACACAACTTCTCAGCTCCTAGGACCCCTCAACAGAACGGAGTTGTCGAGAGAAAGAACAGGGTTCTAACAGAGATGGCTAGAAGCATGCTCAATTAGAAAGAGGTTTCTCAAGTGTTCTGGGCGGACGCTATGAGCACTGCTTGCTATATCTCTAACAGAGCCTATGTTCGAAAAGGCTTAGACAAGACTCCATACGAGCTGTATAAAGGGAGGAAGCCCAACATCAGCCACCTCAGAATCTTTGGATCAAAATGCTATGTGCATAACAATGGAAAGGTAAATCTGGGTAAGTTTGATCCAAAAGCTGATGCAGGTATATTCATAGGATATTCCCTTAGGAGCAAAGCATATAGGGTATACAACATGAGAACTAGAATTGTAGAAGAATCAATGCATGTTGTATTCGATGAAACTCCTACATGGGGACAATCCACAGAAGATGATGAAATACTGAATCTTCCAAAGTTATCATCATCTTCTTCACCACCAAAAGAAACACCAACAAGCAATCCTAAGGAAGAAGATGGACTCAGTGATGAACCTAGTGTGCAGACCGTGCCTGATGAGGCACAGTTGCTAACAGATAGGAGGCATCACAGAGATCATCCTCTTGATCAAGTGCTTGGTGATGTTTCTTCTGGTGTCAGAACCAGAAGGCAAGTTCAAAATGAAGTTGAGTTTGGAGCATTCATATCTCAAATCGAACCAACTTCAGTTGAACAAGCTCTTGAGGACTGCGACTCGATTATTGCCATGCAGGAAGAGCTAAATCAATTTGAGAGAAGCCAAGTCTGGGAACTTGTCCCCAGGCCGTCTCATCAATCCATAGTGGGGACCAAGTGGGTCTTCAAAAACAAACTGGATGAGACAGGTCAAATTACAAGAAACAAAGCCAGACTAGTAGCTAAAGGATATAACCAAGAAGAAGGCATTGACTATGAAGAAACTTTTGCTCCAGTCGCTAGACTTGAAGCAATAAGAATTCTTCTAGCCTTTGCATCCATGAAGGGCTTTAGGCTATATCAAATGGATGTAAAGAGTGCATTTCTTAATGGCTATATTAAAGAAGAGGTGTATGTAGAACAACCTCCTGGTTTTGAGGATCACAAATATCCAAAACATGTGTATAGATTAAAGAAAGCTTTATATGGCCTGAAACAAGCTCCTAGAGCTTGGTATGAGAGACTCAGCAGCTTTCTGCTGGGCAAAGGTTTCTCAAGGGGCAAACTTGATAATACACTGTTTATCCTTCACAAAGATAGAGATATGTTAATTGTCCCAATTTACGTTGATGATATTATCTTTGGGGCAACTAATGAAAAACTTTGTGAAGATTTTTCTAAGACTATGCAGGGTGAGTTTGAGATGTCTATGATGGGAGAACTCACATTCTTCCTAGGCCTGCAGATTAAACAGAAGAAGAATGGAATCTTCATATCCCAAACTAAGTACTGCAGAGAACTACTCAAAAAGTTTGGGATGGATGAGTGCAAGGAGTATGACACTCCCATGAGCACCTCTGCCGCACTCGATGCTGACGCAAAGGGTAAATCTGTCAGCCTGCCCATGTACAGGGGAATGATAGGTTCCCTCCTATACTTAACGGCAAGCAGGCCTGATATCCAATTTAGTGTTGGCATGTGTGCTAGGTTTCAAGCCAACCCCAAGGAATCACACTTAACATGTGTTAAACGTATTTTGAGATACCTTGAGGGAACGCAAGAGCTTGGTCTCTGGTATCCCAGAGGTAACCAAGAGTTCCTGTGGGCTTACTCTGACTCTGACCATGCAGGTTATAAGACTGACAGAAAGAGCACCAGTGGACAATGCGCCTTCCTTGGTGGTTGTCTGGTGTCTTGGGCGAGCAAGAAGCAGACCTGCGTGTCCTTGCCAAACTTGACCTTATCCTTCAACATCTCCAAATTCCTCAACCTCCACAAGGTAACCCACCTCCACCAACTCCTCCTCCACAAAATCCTCCTCCTCCTCCTGGTCACCCACAACTTCCCCCTCCTCCTCATTCCCACACTCAACAACCACAGCCACCCCCACAAAATGACCAACAACCTCACTCATCCCCAGGCAATGACCACCAACCTCAGCCATCACCCACCCATGACCAACAAAACCAAGAATCCCATCAACAATCTCCTCGCCAATCCCCTCTCAACTCACCATCCTCAACTCCCTCACCCACTCGCCCCAACGCACCTGCTCGCTCACCTCTCCGTCTCTCAGACTCATCCCTCCCTGACCCTACCTCTAGACCTAGATCCAACCCCTTGGCAGACCACCTTGGTTTCCACACCGCCATTCACCCCCTCAGCCACATCTACCTGCGAGACTACCCCCGCCTTCAGCAAATCCCTGAAAATCCTCATGAACCCTTTACCCCATTCACCCCTTCCACTACCTTCACTGAATACTCCTCCACCTATCCCTTTGAGGGACTCTTTGTGAATCCCAGCTGGTTCCCCGAGACTGCCTCATCCCCCGAGCCTAACCTCCCTACCTCCTCCCCAGAAACCTCACCCTCAACACAATCTGGCCCTGAACCTCCACCCTCCACCTCATCCGCTCCATCCCTGGCCCTCTCCCTTGTTGATGATGACAAAAGGGGGAGAGATATGCTGTTTGCGCTCCGCCTACATGTGGACACCAGGAATGGTCTTAGCCAGCCATCACTTTGGGTTGATGAAGATATCGCGGCTGCCCTTCGCCGTGCTATGGAATCCCAAAGATTGGGTGGAGCTGAGAACCTAATAAGGGGGGAAGCCATCCGGTTCATGCAGCAGCAGAGGGTGACTGAGCAAGGATCACAATTGGAAATGGCTGTTGTTGAGCCAAGTGAAAATCCCTCACAGCCAGAGTCATCTTCATCAGAGTCTCCTCCAACTCAATCAAGGGAAAATATTCTAGAGGAGATTATGATGAGATGGGGACTGAAGAAAACCATCCATCCTCCTATTGTGATAGCTAAGCCACTCCCTGCACCTTCTGCCTCGTCTGAGCAATCCTCTGTCCCTCCTTCCTCATCTGAGCCGACAGTCCAGTTCAGTAATTCTAGAAAGAAGGTCGTTGCTAGGAAACGCGCCAAGCACATTATTGCCTCCACTGAATCTGAGAGTGAGGAAGAAGAGACTCCCTCTGGCCAGCCCATGCAAGAGTCTTCATCTGCCCGTGTTGAACAAGGGATCCCAGAAGTACAAGCTGTCCCTATTCTGAAGGAGATCAAGTTGGAAATAGAAGACATGACTCCTGAGGAATATGAAAGATATGGGTTCACGGACAGACTCTCCTTTGGTCAGATGGCATGCCTTGATGCTGACAGAGCAAGTGCCATGCCCACTCCCCCAATCAGCAAGAGCAAAGGGAAGAGTAAGGGGAAAGGGAAAAGGAAAGCCCAGGAAGTTGAGCAAGATCCCAGCTTCCCAGTTTGGAATGTTAAGATCCGGGCTGTCCACTATCCCAATGGAGAGGTAGCCTACTTCGATGACGCCACAGGGTTCCCTGGGTATGAAGAAGTGGAAAACATGAAGAAGGCATTCGAGGAGTCTATTGAATCAGAGAGGCTCAGAAGGGAAAGAGAGGAAGAAGAGCTTCAGCGAATAATTGCCCAGATAGACCGGAACGTGCATGAAGCAGAGTTAGCCAGACTCCAGAAAGAGAGTGAGGAAAGGCAGAAGGAGAGGGAAAAGAAAAAGAAACAACAACCCTAACCCCCAATCCAAAAACCTATTTTTTTTAGAAATTTTTCCTTAGTTTTCATGCATCTCTCATACTTACTTGTATATGTGATTTAACATGTTATTTGTTTGTATACTCTAACGTGTAATTTGTGTTTATCAATAATATCTGTCTAAGTTACTTGCACTTATCTATTGCTTCTATTTATCTCCTAATCCTTTCATATGAACGTAATCGATAAGACTAATTTTGTCATCATCAAAAAGGGGGAGAATGTTAGAATCTTAAGTTTTGATGAAGACTAAAATATGAAAGAACTTAGAAAGCAACAGGTGAACATAGAACCCTAAGTAAAAGTACAACCGGATGTGGACTTACTTCCGGATAGACTAGGACTAGTGCTCGCGGATGAATTTTTCATCCCCCAGCGGCAGCAAGTAAACCACTAGGGAAATGACTTAGTTCATAAGCATTAAGTATGCAAAACCTTAAGACTAAGCTAAGTTCCAACCGGAAGTGAATTTGCTTCCTGTTAGAATTAGACTGGCGCAGCCTGATAAAATAGAATAACCCCAAGCGTCAGTGAATCAGCCTCGTCAAGTGAAATTGCTTCCTGATAGATTTTGACTGGCGCAGACTGATAGAATAGATATAACCCTAAGCGTCAGTAAGTTTACCTCGTCAAGTGAAAGTGCTTCCAATAGCTTAGTGACTAGCGCTGACTGTTGGATTGAATAGACACTGAGCGAGAGTGAGTAATAATGAACAAAATCCTTCATCCAGTGGATTCACTTCCGGATGTAGAAGTGCTTCCTGATGCAAGGAAGACCTCTTAGACTAAGAACACTCCCACTGCATGTGACTATATGTTTATACTGTTAGACTAACACTCAGTGCAGCACACTCAGTAGAATTGCTTCCGGATGAGAATCTGCTTCCGCAAGCAATCAGAATGTCAGAAGTTGCAGTGTCAGAATGCTTTTGTCAGAGCAGAGGTGTCAGGACTACTTTTCAGAAATAAAGCAAGTCAACCCTGCTATGCATTGATGAAGCATTAATTGAGCAAACGGTGACATGGGAAAAACGGCCATATTCAAACGGCTATCCCACCTACCAAGAGTCAGAATGTTTGAAGAATATATAAAGGAGCTCAACCTCATTTATGAAAAGGATTTTATCTTTGAATACTCTTGAAAGAAGTTAGAGCGAGAAACGAAGAACATCTTCAAGCATTCAAAGCTGCCCAGAAAAGTAAAGAGCATTTAACACATCGAGTGATCATTCTCATCTACATATTCTGTACTCTTTGTTGTTAAGTCTCTTTCTGTTATAAGAGCATTGATTGTACTTAAGTGTGTAACACTATCTGTTCTTTAAGAGAACTTAGTTAGAAAAATCCTTTAGTCGTAAAGGTTGAACCCTTGCTAGGTGTAAGGGGGAGCTAGTAGAAAGGTTACAAGTGAGCCTTGTGTAAAACTTGTAGTTGTAAGGTTGCAAGTGATCCCGTCCAAAACTTGCGGTTGTAAGGTTTCAGGTGAACCCGATTTAAAACCTGAGATAGTGGAACTCGGCCTGGGTGGTTGAGAACTGGACGTAGGTCAGGAAGACCGAACCAGTATAAATCTTGTGTTGGCTTTATTTGAGCATTTATTTTTGTAGCACAATTCACCCCCCCCTCTTGTGCATCCATTACTTTCACATGCCACACCTCACTTTTTTTTTTCTCAAGCACTTTGTGCTTCTCTCATTTTTCTTTTCACTCTTATGCCTTTGGCATACTCAAGCACTTTGTGCTTTCATTTTTTTTTCTTTTTGGCCTTCGGCCTTATTATTTTTTTTTTCTTTTTCTCTTCTTTTTCTTGGCCTTTGGCCACTTTTCTTTTCTTTTTCCTCTCTAGTACCTCTCGGCCATATACATTTTTCACTCATGTAGCATGCTTTTAACAAGATACAACAATACAACACTAATATAAATGCAAGCATATGCTATAGTCACTTATTCACACATTGGTCAAGGTGATAGAGAAGAAAAGTGAATGGCCCAAAGGGGTTGAATCAAAGGATATTTAGGTTGGCTTGTGTTTGGGTCAAAAGGGTTTAGAAATGAAATGCCCCTTTCCTTTTTAATTGTACCATGCATTGTGATCTTGAACAAGAACTAGGACAAGTTCTAGGAGGTGAAATAACTATTGGCCCACTCAAATCGGTTGAAGGCTTCTCACTTTATGGCTTACTCTAATTAGTCTCTTCCTCCCTAAGAAAAGTTAAGTGAGAAACTAGCCTCCTCTTTGTAACCTTAAAAGTGCCCCAAGCAATATCCTAAGTAGTCATTCCAAAAATAAAATCTACTTATACACTTTAGGACAATTCCATTTACTTTCACCATGCTTAATGACCAAATTAAACTTCTCAAACAAATTTACCTAAAAAGTCCAAAAATAAAGTGTAGAAGCTTTGAAATAACCACTTTGAAGCACATACTATACCCCCCCACACTTAAAACATGCATTGTCCTCAATGGGACCAATCAAATCAAGTAGGAAGGCATAAAAACAAGGCAAGGCAGCAACTAAAAAGGCCGGGCAGTCCACGCATGCAAATGGCCATCATGAATTATTCACAAAAAACAAACACTAAACACAACCTAACACAAGTTTATAATAATTTTTTTTTCTTGGTTTTTCTAACAACCTAAAACAACATACTAGAAAATAAACCTAAACACAATCCTATTTTTTACTATCAAATTTCCTCCCCCACACTTAGAATAAGAACAATTTAAAGCAAGTGAGGAAAGGATAGAAACAACCTTTAGGGAGGCTTGAAATTCTCTTTGAAGAACTTGTTTTTGTGGCCGTTGATGAGGATGATTCGGCCACTATCAAATTGGTTGAATTGGAGCTTTTCCTTCTCTTCAAGTTTAGAGGACAATTCGGCCCTCTTGCCAATGTGAAGCTTCCAAGTTGAATTTTGATGAAGTGCTTTCTTCTTCTTCTCTTTTGGCCTCCTAGCTCTCCAATGGGCTTGGAGCTTCATTAACAATTTGTGCACTATCTTGGCAAGGAACACTAGAAGTGTAGGTTCATTCATTGTTGCTTGCAAAACTTTGGCCTTCACTTCCATGTTCCTTTGAAGCATCTTCAACCGAACCACTAACCCTTTGATGTTATCCTTGGTTAGCTTTCCATTAAAGAAGTCCAATTCCTCCCTTGTTTCATCATGCTCCAAGCTTTTCTTGAGATGCATTTCAGCCTCAAGTAAGTCTAAGTTGGCTTTCTCCAACTTAGGAGTATCCACAAGCTCAACCATGGCCTTCTTGTTTTCCCAATAATCCTTGTGCATCCTAAAAGATCCTACAACATAGAACAAAGTTCCCTTTTGCAAGGGGTTGTAGGATTGCGAAGATAAACTCAATGAAACACAAGGATAATCAATATGCACATGCTTAGGTAAGAGGCTATGATGAAATATGGTGATCAATTTAGGCATTTTAAACATAACAAAATTTTGCCCCTTGAAAGCACTCAACCAATAATCACCATTAGGCCTCCAAATGGAATTTGTGGACTCCCTCCTCAAAGCAAGAGTCAAGTTGGAGGACTCTTCTTGCAAAGCACTTTCTTCATGTATGCTCCTCAACCGGCTCCTCCAATCCAAGATTGTATATGAGGTATAGAAATGCAACTCTTCTTTCGATTGTAATCCGGCCTCACTCAAGAGATCAAGCACTCCTTCCAACCTAGCTTTATCCACAAAATTGAACAAACATCCCTTTTCCAAGGGGTTGTAGCTAGACAAGGAGTATGTCAATGTACCAACATCATTAAGATCACAATTATCATGCTTGGGACTAGTAAGATCAAGAGACATGCTCACAATACTAGAATCATCATCAAGAGAATTCATGCAAGCATCATTAACATTCACCAAGCAAGACTCAAATGATCCTAAAGATGTATGCAAATCCTCATGTGAAAGCAAGCTCAAGGGAGTTACATGTTGTTCTACCACATTTTCAATCAACAATGGATATGGCCTACATGCTTCCTTATATATGCAACGATTATATGAAGGCGTAGCATAAGTAGGCATTGACTCAAGAACAACAAGCAATGGCACATTAAATTCAAGCATCGAAAACAAATCAAGGATTAAATTTTGAACAAGCTCATGATATATCTTCTTCCCTAAGTTACATGGACTAGGAAAGGTAACAAGTGTAGAATCAAGAATTATACCTTGAGATGTTTGATGCACGATTTGAGAATTAGAGGAAACTCCAAGCGCTTGTGCCAATCGCCCTTCAACTTTGCATTCTTCTTTAAAAATTTCATTCTTTGTTGCTTCCTTTGGTGTAGATATCTTGGCCTTCTCCTCATTTTCACCATTAGAAGTGAAGCATTCGGCCTCCACCACATTCTTAGTCTCCTTATTAATTTCAAAAGAGATAAGATGGTCTCCAACAAGCACAACACCCTTAGACTTGACCTCTTGGACCATAGTATTCAAAGTATGCTTCTCGGCCTCTTCATGTTCTTCTCCAAATGGAGGTATGCTCTCGGCCTCACCATGAACTTCCTCATGAACATGTGTTACTTGAGTATTAGGATGCTGTCCATCTTGCACAACATCCTTACAATTGGTCTCTTGCACCATATCATGCATAAACTCCTTCTTGGCCTCTTGCTCCATGAGAAGAGAGCTCTCGGCCTCTTCACCATTGTCACCCTCCTCATGGTTTTCTAGGGTATTTGAGTGATGTTCAACATGTATATCATCCCTAGAAGTGGCCTCATCCATTGTGTCATTACCCAATACAACATCACTATGGGATGTTTGCAATTCTTTCAATTTATTTCTATGGAATTCCATGAGAAGAGAAGATTTACCCTCATAACAATCAACACAAATGCTCAACTCATCACATGAACAAGGCATAGAATCATCAAGATCATCACTAGGAGAAGCACTAGGCAAGACACCATTAGACTCAAAGGTGCTAGGTTGATTTGCAACATTCATCTCAATCCTAGGATTAACCTCTTGGCACTCTTGAGGTTCATGCTCTTCTTCATCAAGGTAAGGAATTGATTCAACTTGAACTCCTCCTTCCAAATTCATGTCATTCAAAGAAGTATGATTTTCAACCATATTGGAAGGTAGGTCACCTTTCATTGCCTTTTCCTCGGCCCTTTTATTCAGCCATTGAAAAGCAAATGAACAAATGTTCTCTTGCTTCTTAAGACTCTCTTCAAATCCATTCATCTTCTCCATAATTGATGCACACATTTGCATCATCAAGTCATTTGTACTAGAAGAGAAAGAAGAATCTTCTCTTGGAGGAGCATACTCATTTGGCACTTGAGCATGAAAGAAGTCATTTTGCTCCATGTGTGTAGGAACAAAGTTTTGTAGAGGCTCTTGATGATCATAAAAATTTTGCCCATAACCATAAGGAGGTGGATTAGGCTCACATTGAGAAGCTTCTTGATAAGCATACACATCCGGCCTTTGAGCACAAGAAGAATTAGGCCTCATTTGGTAAGGGCCATAATCTTGACATTGAGGAGCATAACCTTGTTGATCTTCAAAAGCATGTGAAGGAGTAGCATAACCTCCTCCCCCCACTTGAAGCTTGGATGGTCCATCCATCCTTGATGGTATGTGTTGGTGAAAGGGTTATGCTCTTGAAATGGGGGTCTTGGAGGCATTGCCGAAACATTAGTGCTTATAAATTCCCTCATTGACCCATGAAGTATGAACAATCCTCAATGAAGCAAGAATAGTATGTCATGACCTACAAAACAAGTCAACAACCACCAGCCAGCACAAACAGTATATCTATCCAGCGAAACAGTCCAGAATATAGTCCAGAATGGTACACAAAATTATCCAGCAAAAACAGTGCAAAACACCAAGGATGCGGTTAGAAAATGAAGGGAACTAGAGCACCTTCTTCACACAAATTCCAAACAAACACAAGATGTCCAGCAAAACAAACACGCTGCACAAACAGGATTTCCAGACAGAATTTCCAGCAACTAAACAAAATGTCCAGCAAGCTTCCTAGCAATATTTTGGCTATCTAGAGCAGCCAATACACCTCCAAACAAGTCTAATATTCAGCTAAAAGTGATGCAAACACAAGATGTCAACAATTGTCACAAAATGCACACTTTAGCCAATTTACCACAAGTAACAACAACAAATTAAAATGTGACTACTAAAGCCTAAAACTAGCAAGATTAAACCTAAATTGGCAACGGCGCCACTTGATTTAACCTCTTTTGTCGCCTAAAGAGATTAGTCAAAACAATTCAATACTCAATGCTCACTAATGTATAGTGATGAGTATAGGTCTTTTCCTCAATTTAGGTCAATTTCTTGCAAGTCAAAGTATGAAATGCCACGCAAATTAAGCTAGGTTTTAAGGTTGATTTTGATTTAACTAAAACTACAATTTAAAACTAAAGAGAAGTAAAAACCGAATGTAAAAGAGAGTTAGAAAAGAGTTTAGGAACTACCTTCCTCTCCAAGTTCTTAGTGCCTTAGGTTAATTAGGCTTCACAATTTTGTCACACTTAATTAAATTAGTTAAATCCTTAAGACTTCTTTAATCAAAGAAGTCTAAAAGTATTTAACTAACCTAATTAAGCCAAAAGCCCTTTAAAACCAAGAACATACCAAAAGCAACTCTAAACATTAAATCTAGCATTTAGGAAACAAATTCATTCCACACACATACAAGGTTGCTAATCGCATACTCATACATACATGGAACTACAAAATATAAGCCTAGGTTTTCATGTTCTTAACAATAAAGAGAGGTTTTCAAGCTAAAATCATGTAGAACACCTAAAATTAAGATGATCTAACCTATATAAGCCTAAATCTAGGACATACATAGGCAAAAATGTAAAACTAGCTTGAAACCTAAAAGAGAAAAATTACAAAGTCATGAAGCCAAATTTGTGTACTTGAAGCACTTTTCCTTGGAGAGGAGAGGAAAGGAAGCTTAGTTAAGACTCATGGAGGTGAGAAGGAGCAGATTTCGTGAGGATGAGGCCATGGAAGAAGAAAAACGAAATGGAGAAGGTGAAGAAGATGAAGATGGAGTTGAGAGGATTTGGGAGTAGAGAGAGAAAGTGAAAATGGAGAGATGTGTCACAAAATGAGCTTATGAGAAATTTATGTGAGTGTTTAGATTAGTTAATAAGGTGTTAAAGGATGCTAATGGGCTGTCAAGAAGGGTATTAGGTCGGCCAAGGTTTGATTTTTATGTGTATGTGGGTGTTAATGGCCAAGAGGTGTCATAAGGTGGAAGGAAGGGTATTTTGGGAATTTGGGGAAAATGTGGGTGAATGTGGGTCAAATGTAGGGTAGGTTCATCCTCCAAAAATTCCTCCTTTTTCTCCTCTCCATTGTGCTACCCTTTTTGCCCTTAATGAAGCCTCCAACTTTGAATTTGAATTTTTGGCTCCATATTACCCCTTTTGGAAATGTGCAAATCCCTTGTTTTTGACAAAAGGGGTAATTTTTGTCTCTTTCCTTTGCCTTGCCTTCCAAGCCAATTCCTTGCACTCCAAGCCATCCCAAGGGTTTGTGGGGCCCACGTGGAACCCCCCTACAAGAGAAAAGCACCACATAGTCAAAAATGACCAAAATACCCTTAGTTACTTAAAATGCAAGTAATTAAGCTAGGATTTTCCATATAATCACCTATAAGCATGTGCACATAAAATCACCAATAATGATCAAATATAACAATTAAACCTCACTAATTAAGCTCAAATGCACATGCTTAAACATATAAATTTCGGTCCAATCAAAGACCCATTTGGTCCCAACTATGGATTGATGAGACGGCCTTGGGACTAGTTCCCAAACTTGACTTCTTTCGAACTGGTTTAGCTTTTCCTGCATGGCAATAATCCAGTCGCAGTCCTTAATGTTAGAATCTTAAGTTTTGATGAAGACTAAAATATAGAGGATTAGACCAAGTGCCTAGGAAGCAATAGGTTAACATAGGATCCCAAGTAAGAGCGCTTCCGGATGAGGTTTTACTTTCGGATAGATTAGGACTTGCGCACGCGGATGAATGCTTTCATCCCCCAGCGTCAGCAAGTAAATCACTAGGGATTTAACTTAGTCCATGAACATTAGGTACACAAACCTTAAGACTAAGCTATGTTTCAATCGGAAGCGAATTTGCTTCCTGTTAGACTTAGACTGACGCAGAGCGATAGACTAGATATTACCCCAAGCGTCAGTGAGTCTACTTCGCCAAGTGAAAGCACTTCCTATTAGATTTAGACTGGAGCAGGTTGATAAACTAGATATAACCCCGAGCGTCAGTGGAAATGCAACATCAAGTGAAGTTGCTTCCTGTTAGATCTTGACTGGCGCAGACTGATAGAATAGATTTAACCCCGAGCGTCAGTGGAAATGCAACATCAAGTGAAGTTGCTTCCTGTTAGATCTTGACTGGCGCAGACTGATAGAATAGATTTCACCCTAAGCGTCAGTGAGTTCACTACGTCAAGTAAAAGTGCTTCCGATAGCTTAGTGACTAGCGCTGAGTGTTGGGATGAAATACACTAAGTGAGAGTGAGTTATAGTGAACATAGATCCTTCATCTAGTAGCTTTACTTCCGGATGTAAAAATGCTTCCGGATACATCATAGACCAAATCAGAACACAGTCTAAGTAAACTACTCCCCATAGCAAACAAGCTTCCCACAGCATGTATAATTCTTATATATATATTGCTATGTTGGACTAACCAGTATGTGCAGAACATGGTCACGCTTCCGGATGCAAATGAGCTTCCGGATGGAAAGACTCTTGACATTGAAGCTCAGAGCTTAACACTTGCAGAGCAAGATTTCCACTTGCGGATGAATGATGATCATCCGTCAGCAAGAGTGCAAGAGTAAACATCACATACTCAGAAGTCAGAATGCTTTTGTCAGAGCAGAGGTGTCAGGACTACTTTTCAGAGATAAAGCAAGTCAACCCTGCTAAACATTAATGAAGATGCACTTCTCAACGGTAACATAGGATTAACGGCTTTATTCAAACGTTCATATTCAACCTGCCACAGAAGCCTATGAAGCCGAGTATAAAAGAGACATTCATTCAGAAGAGAAGACATGGAAGAAAAAGAGAGAACAGAACAAAGTATCTGATATATCATACTCTTCATTCTACACATCTTCTACTACTCTCAGATCCAGATTTGTGATATTTTTCAGAGAGTAATTTTACTGTACTTAAGTGAGTAACATCATCCACTCTTAGAGAGAGTTAGTTTTGAGCTTAAGTGTTTAGCACAATCAGTTCATAGAGTGAACATAGTGTAAACTTACAATTTGTAAGGGGGACCATTTAGAGGTTGTCTAAATCTCCATAGGTTGCAAGTTAGCCCGTAAAACTTGCATTTGTAAGGTTTGCAGGTGAACCCGGTGTAAAACCTGTGGGTTGTTAGGTGAACCCGTGCTCGTAAAACCTAAAGTGTAAAGGCTTCTCTTGTGCCCGGTTTAAACAAGAATAGTGGATTGAAAATCTCAGGTGGAGCCTGGGGACTGGATGTAGGTCTGGGTGACCGAACCAGGATAAATTTATGTGTGCATAAATTTACATTCAAACATTCTATTTTGCATCACATAACATACTGACTTGTGCATATCACTACTTCGTAAATATTATCACCAAGCACAAGCAGTCTTTCGAAAAGAAGATTCAAAAGATTTAATTTATTCCCTCACCCAATTCACCCCCCCTCTTGGGTGACAGCCACGTTTATCATTTGGTATCAGAGCAAGGTCACTTGTTTAAAGGATCCAACGATCTCAAGTGCAAAGACCTAGGCTGATTTGGGTTACAAAATGTGTTTTGAAGGTTTTGATCATACAATCCCACCCGTGTTAGAAAATGCTGATTTTTACTTATGGAAGGGAAGGATGAAAAGTTTTATACTATCCACTGATTTCAAAATGTGGGATGTTTTTGAAAAGGACTCTGATTTCAAACCAAAAGTAAATTGGACAGAAGAGGACAAAAGCTTATTTTACTTAAACCTTAGAGCAATGCAAATTTTGCACAAAAGTTTATCTGACAATGATTACCAGAAAATTAAACATTGCTCTAGGGCTATAGATATTTGGAACACTCTTGATACTATGTATGCTTCTAACCAATTTCTTGATGTTAAGGCTGTCCAAAGCTCACTATGTGCTCCTTGTGAATCCACCGTTGATGAGCTACTGGATGGTGATGTAGTAGAAGCTAGTATCAGCAAAGAGAGAGTGGATCTCCGCCTAGAAGATTCAGAAGCTGAAGAAAATGAGGTACCTAAACTTGAAACTTCTGAATTGCAAGATATGTATAATGAGCTACATGTTGAATTCTGTAAACTTGCAAAAGAAATTCTAGGCTTAAGAAAAAGGAATAGGGAACTTGAGGAACTTATTCCTTCTTCTACAACCAAGGAGTCCAAAGTCCCACTCATAAAAGAAGATTTTTCGAAAGACCCTGAGATTTCAAAAGTTAATAAACATAGAGTCTTTGAAAAGAAAACTGACCACCATAATAGTGATAAGAAATCTGATTCTGAACATCATCCCATTATCTGTCATTATTGTGGTAGAACTGGTCATATTTCTCACACATGCAATTTTAAGAGAAATTTAAATGTGAGAAATAAATATATATGGATCCCCAAAGGACAAGTAAGGTCCAGCGCTAACTATGTAGGACCCAAGTACAAATGGGTACCAAAACTCCCTTCTAGTGCCTTACCTGTGCAGGAAAGATCAAGAGTTCATCTTGTCCCAAAGAAGAGAACTCGTGGTGATGTCACTACTGCAACTACCTGGTTCAATCATAAGAAGCAGTGCGCTACCACAAGGAACAAAGACCTTGTCTCAGGGATAAGCTATCACAGAGTTCCATTCAACTATCCTGAGAAGGACAAAAGAGAGAGGATGTCTCAACTCACATGGAGAAAACCTGCGAATCCTGTCTCTCCTAAGAAAGTGCTTCAGGCCAAGGATAAGTATAAAAGATCTCCTTGGGTAAGCAAGGGATTATTTAAGGTTGAAGCATGCAACAGTAAAATCTCCTATGCAAATGTAAGATGGACTTATTGAGATTTTACATTAAGCATCATAAGCATGAACATGATATGGCTTATAAGATATTTCACACAATGTTCATACTCTACATGCTATCTATGACTATCATTATCAGAAGCCATGTGCATATAGTCATAGTTGATTCGCAATGCTATATTCATAGTGAATAATTCTTAAGTGCATAAGAATCACATACTTCCTACAAACTGACCAGTCAGATCCAAGTTTGGAGACTGAAAAATGGGAAAGAGAAATCATTTGCTATTTTGTAGGAAAGAAGGTACGAAGGAACAACAATTTTCATGATCATACCTGATCAGAGCAATGTATCAAATCTGAATGAGTTGTTGTTCATACTGGGCTCCGAGAGCTACTGCTCCTGAAATTGAGAAGATCAAACAAACTCTACTTGACGCAAATATGGATTTAGTTATGAAAGCTTGATCGCTGTGGATGCACAAGAGAGAACATCAACGAGTCACTCAATGTTAAATCTTAAGTAAGTACCATCGGAAGCAAAACTACTTCCGGATGCTCTCGTGCTGACGCTGAATGACTACTCAAGGCAACCAGGAGCGTCTGTCCAACCGGAAGCAAAATCACTTCCGAATACTCTTTTGCTAGCGCTGGATGATAATTCAATATGATCAAGAGCGCCAGTGTCAGATCAAGGGACACATCACTTCAGAAAACGTTTCAACTTCCTCTATGAAACGCTGTGCCTTCTCTGAAGCAACACGTGTCATCAGGTGTGTCGTTCCAACTTAAAAACTTACGTTACCCAATGTGTGAAAATTTGAAAGAGTATGCCCATTCTATCCTCAGAAGTTTTACCTATAAATAGAAGTCATTTTCCATTTTCACTTTTTACTACATCTTTTTCACTCGCATCATTTTCTCTGAAAAGTCTTTTCATCTTCTCCATTGTGTTCTTTATTTTTTCACACTTCTTGCATTTCATCTTTATTTACACAACATTCATACAAAAAAATGGCCGGTACGAATGAATCCAACCCAGTCATCCAGAAAACCTCTTCTTCCAAGAAACATAAATCGAAATCTGGGAAATCCACTCACAAGCATTCTGGTAAATCTGGGCACCATGAAGAACAACATGAAGAACTTCATGAACGCCAAGAAGGTTCTGGGCAATCATGGGGACAGGGTGAAGACGTTCAGGGTCAGCCTGAAACCTCTGGTAGAATAGAACAGGCAGTGGGTTCTGAACAAGAGCGGGATGCTCAGGGAAAGGGAAAGAAGAAGAAGGTTCATTTTTCTGAGGAGCCTTCCTCCAAGAGGCAGAGGGTTGAGGAAGAAGATGATCTCACAGTTTATAGAGATGGGGCTCTGGAGAGTGTATCCGCCAAATTTGAGACATCCATTCCAATCTTCAACCATGGCCTGTTCATCAATCTGGACAAGTTGGATGAACTAGGGTTTGCTCATTTGCGCCCTTACTTGGAAAAGTATATGCCTTGGCTGGGCATCAACCAGGACTACAACGTCAACGTCCTGCGAGTCTTTTGCCAATCCCTCTCTGGCAGAGCTAAGTACAGGAAGGTGGATGGGAAAGAGCAAGTCCACAAACTCTCCTTCACTGCCACTGTAAGAGGAAGAACCTTCAGGTTCACTTGGAGAACCTTGAATGAGATGATGGGAATCACAGAAGAGGATATGAATCAATGGATCTACCCTGAGTCTCACAAGTACAGCAAGGAGGAACTCGAGGAGTTGTATGGCACCAACAGCAAAAAGGTGTCCAAGATGTATGGGCAGAATGAACAATCCTCACAATCTGAGTCATCATCGGAGCCTCCTCCAAATAAAACAAGTAGAGAGATGGTTGAGGAGATCATAATGAAGTGGGGACTGAAGAGACCCAACCATCCTCCCATTGTGATAGCCAAGCCTGTTCCTGCATCCTCTGGGCAAGAGTCTGAGGTCCCTTCATCTGAGCAATCTTCTGATCCTCCTCCCTCGTCTGAGCCAGCAGCCAGATTCAGTGCACCCAGAAAGAAGGCCGTTGCTAGGAAACGTGCCAGGAAGTTAATTGCCACAACTGAATCTGATGAGTCTGAGGAAGAGACTCCATCTGACCTACCTGAGCAAGGAACTTCATCTGCTCAGGTTGTGCAAGAAAATCCAGTGGTCCAAGCGGTTCCAATTCTGAAGGAAGTCAAATTGGAAACTGAAGACATGACTCCTGAAGAATTTGAGAAGTATGGATTCACTGACAAGCTATCCTTTGGTCAGATGGCTTGCCTCGATGCTGAAAGAGCAAGTGCCATGCCCACTCCTCCAATTAGCAAAAGCAAAAGGAAGAGCAAAGGGAAAGGGAAACGGAAAGTCCAGGAAGTTGAGGAAGATCCCAACTTCCCTGTATGGAATGTGAGAATCCGGGCTGTCCACTATCCCAATGGAGAGATCTCCTACTTCGATGATGCTACAGGTTTCCCTGGGTATGAAGAAGTGGAGAACATGAAAAGGGCATACGAGGAGTCCATTGAATCAGAAAGGCTCAGGAGGGAAAAAGAGGAAAAAGAGCTTCAAGAGATCATTGCCCAGATAAACCAGAGTGAGCGTGAGGAAAATGAAGAGAGGCAGAAAGAGAGGGAAAAGAAAAAGAGACACAAACTCTAACCCCCAATCCAAATATTTTTGTTGATTTTGTTTTCATGCATATTTTCATTCATACTTAGTGAAATTTATTTGTATACATTCTTTACTTGTATATGTTATTTGATTGTATAACTCTGACTTGTAACTACTGCTTGTCAGTAATGTTTGTCTGAGTTACTTGTTCTTATCCATTGCTTTTATTCTCTTGCTAATTCTTCCTTAGGAACTTAATCGATAAAACTAGGTTTGTCATCATCAAAAAGGGGGAGAATGTTAGAATCTTAAGTTTTGATGAAGACTAAAATATAGAGGATTAGACCAAGTGCCTAGGAAGCAATAGGTTAACATAGGATCCCAAGTAAGAGCGCTTCCGGATGAGGTTTTACTTTCGGATAGATTAGGACTTGCGCACGCGGATGAATGCTTTCATCCCCCAGCGTCAGCAAGTAAATCACTAGGGATTTAACTTAGTCCATGAACATTAGGTACACAAACCTTAAGACTAAGCTATGTTTCAATCGGAAGCGAATTTGCTTCCTGTTAGACTTAGACTGACGCAGAGCGATAGACTAGATATTACCCCAAGCGTCAGTGAGTCTACTTCGCCAAGTGAAAGCACTTCCTATTAGATTTAGACTGGCGCAGGTTGATAAACTAGATATAACCCCGAGCGTCAGTGGAAATGCAACATCAAGTGAAGTTGCTTCCTGTTAGATCTTGACTGGCGCAGACTGATAGAATAGATTTAACCCCGAGCGTCAGTGGAAATGCAACATCAAGTGAAGTTGCTTCCTGTTAGATCTTGACTGGCGCAGACTGATAGAATAGATTTCACCCTAAGCGTCAGTGAGTTCACTACGTCAAGTAAAAGTGCTTCCGATAGCTTAGTGACTAGCGCTGAGTGTTGGGATGAAATACACTAAGTGAGAGTGAGTTATAGTGAACATAGATCCTTCATCTAGTAGCTTTACTTCCGGATGTAAAAATGCTTCCGGATACATCATAGACCAAATCAGAACACAGTCTAAGTAAACTACTCCCCATAGCAAACAAGCTTCCCACAGCATGTATAATTCTTATATATATATTGCTATGTTGGACTAACCAGTATGTGCAGAACATGGTCACGCTTCCGGATGCAAATGAGCTTCCGGATGGAAAGACTCTTGACATTGAAGCTCAGAGCTTAACACTTGCAGAGCAAGATTTCCACTTGCGGATGAATGATGATCATCCGTCAGCAAGAGTGCAAGAGTAAACATCACATACTCAGAAGTCAGAATGCTTTTGTCAGAGCAGAGGTGTCAGGACTACTTTTCAGAGATAAAGCAAGTCAACCCTGCTAAACATTAATGAAGATGCACTTCTCAACGGTAACATAGGATTAACGGCTTTATTCAAACGTTCATATTCAACCTGCCACAGAAGCCTATGAAGCCGAGTATAAAAGAGACATTCATTCAGAAGAGAAGACATGGAAGAAAAAGAGAGAACAGAACAAAGTATCTGATATATCATACTCTTCATTCTACACATCTTCTACTACTCTCAGATCCAGATTTGTGATATTTTTCAGAGAGTAATTTTATTGTACTTAAGTGAGTAACATCATCCACTCTTAGAGAGAGTTAGTTTTGAGCTTAAGTGTTTAGCACAATCAGTTCATAGAGTGAACATAGTGTAAACTTACAATTTGTAAGGGGGAGCATTTAGAGGTTGTCTAAATCTTTATAGGTTGCAAGTTAGCCCGTAAAACTTGCATTTGTAAGGTTTGCAGGTGAACCCGGTGTAAAACCTGTGGGTTGTTAGGTGAACCCGTGCTCGTAAAACCTAAAGTGTAAAGGCTTCTCTTGTGCCCGGTTTAAACAAGAATAGTGGATTGAAAATCTCAGGTGGAGCCTGGGGACTGGATGTAGGTCTGGGTGACCGAACCAGGATAAATTTATGTGTGCATAAATTTACATTCAAACATTCTATTTTGCATCACATAACATACTGACTTGTGCATATCACTACTTCGTAAATATTATCACCAAGCACAAGCAGTCTTTCGAAAAGAAGATTCAAAAGATTTAATTTATTCCCTCACCCAATTCACCCCCCCCTCTTGGGTGACAGCCACGTTTATCACTTAAGAGCTTGTTCAACTGAGGTTGGTTCAATTTGTGACAAGAAGGCTCCAAACTCAACCTCATTTTGAACTTGTCTTTTGGTTCTGACACCAGAAGAAACATCACCAAGCACTTGATCAATAGGATGATCCCTGTGATGTCTCCTAGCTGTTGGCAGCTGTACCTTATCAGGCACCGCCTGCACTCTAGGCTCATCACTGGGTTCATCTTCTTCTTTGGGATTGCTTGCTGGTGTTTCTTTTGGTGGTGAAGATGATGGTGGTTTTGGAAGGTTTAGTATCTCATCATCTTCTGTGGATTGTTCCCATGTAGGAGTTTCATCAAATACAACATGCATAGATTCTTCTACAGTTCTAGTCCTCATGTTGTATACTCTATAAGCCTTACTACTAAGGGAATACCCTATGAATACACCTATATCAGCTTTTGGATCAAACTTACCCAGATTTACCTTTCCATTGTTATGAGGTGGCTGATGTTGGGCTTTCTGCTTTTGTACAGCTCATAGGGAGTCTTGTCCAAGCCCTTGCGAACATAGGCTCTGTTAGAGATGTAGCAAGCAGTGCTCATAGCGTCCGCCCAGAACACTTGAGAAACTTCTTTCTCATTGAGCATGCTCCTGGCCATCTCAGTCAGAACCCTGTTCTTCCTCTCGACCACACCGTTTTGCTGAGGAGTTCTGGGAGCTGAGAAGTTGTGATCAATGCCATTCTGCTCACACAGCTCAGAGAAGCTATGGTTCTCAAATTCTCCTCCATGGTCTGTCCTTATGGCTGCGATCTTGAGATCTCTCTCATTCTGCACTTTCTTAGCCAGGACAACAAAGGCATCAAAAGCATCTTGCTTAGAGGCAAGAAACATTGTCCAAGTGAACCTAGAATAGTCATCCACCACAACTAGAGCATACAGGTTTCCACCCAAGCTCTTCACTCTTGCTGGCCCAACCAAATCCATGTAGATTAGTTCCAAGGGCCTGCTGGTGGAGACTCTCTTCTTGGTTTTAAACGAGGACTTTGTTTGCTTCCCTCGTTGGCAGGATTCACAAATATAATCATGCTTAACCTTAAAAGATGGAATCCCTATAGCTAGCTCTTTCTTAATCAGCATGTCAAGTTGGGTAAAGTTAACATGTGCTAGCCTTTTATGCCAAAGCCAACTATTCTCATCACTAGATATTAAACATTTTTCATCTAGTTGTTGACATAAATCTAGAGTGTATAGGTTTCCATTTCTATTAGCCTTAAGTTTGCATTTTAGATTGGCCTTATCTAGATTCAGATCATGCTTGTCTATTATCATACACTCATGTGAATCAAAAATTACCCAATTTCCTTTGTCAGTGCTCTGGCTCACGCTCAGCAGGTTGTGACAGAGACCATCCACCAGATAGACGTCTTTAACTGGTCCAACTTCTCCAACTCCGGTGATATTTCCACTTTGATTTCCTCCAAAGGTTACTGTGGCTCCATCTTTGATCACCAAGGATTTGAATTTGTCTCGGTCTCCAGTCATATGTCTCGAGCATCCGCTATCAATGTACCATTTTCTACTCTTGGATGCTTTGAGACAAACTTGCAAGGATCAGACAAGCTTAGGTACCCAACCTTTATTGGGTCCTCTGTCATTAGTTCCCAGAGTCCTTGGTCCAGTGTTGATCTTGACCTTGGGCTTGTGATTAATCTGCGCCTCTGGCCTAGTGTGGGCTCTAGGCTTTTGGGCTTCCCTTGAGGATTGTTTCCATGTTCTGGATCCCTGTCCTCCCTTAGTTTCTTTTCTTGGGGGAGGATCCTTTGTCGCCTTGGTTCCTTTTGGGACCCACTTATAAGAGCTGTTGGCTCCATGCTTCTTAGCATTACAGGTGGACGTAGAATGTCCCTTCCTGTTACAATAATTACAGAAGCTAAAAGGTGTGGAGCTGTGATCAGTGGCTTTATGAAAGAATTTTAAGTAAGGCTTCACTTTTGGTTCCACCCACTTTTTCCCTTTAGGTTTGTAGCTTAATCCAGTCTTGTCCCTATATGCCCTCTGATTCATTAGAATAATGTTTAACATTTCAGATCCATTAGTAAACTTCTGTAGGGCATTTTGCAGTCTATCTCTCTCACCTGAGATTTTGCTGCAGTTAAAGCAGCTCTCTAATGTCGAGGCTTTGGGTTCTGCTTGGGGAGAACCCTTGCCATACGCTACCGGAAGCTTTTTGGCTTCCGCTAGCTCCTCACTCAGTGAGTCCACCTTGGACTCAAGTGATTCCTTTTTAATTTTCAATACTTTATAGGCTTTACATAAGCGAAAAAATTCTTCATGGACCTCATTATATGCTTCTTGTAGTTCAGGAAAGCTTACCTCATTGTCCTGGATGGGGTCAAACTCTGAGGATGCTTCTTCTCGGGCAACAAGACAGAGGTTGGCAACCTCTTCTTCGTCACTTGCTTCCTCATCAGAACTATTCACCCAGATAGAGGACACAAAGGCTTTCCTTTTGTCCTTCCCTTTTGATCTCTGCAAGCTTGGGCATTCAGCTTTGAAGTGGCCAGGCTTCTTCCACTCAAAGCACACTGGGGCCCTTTCCTTCTTATATCCTTTCTTGTGGCTAGATTCACCTTTCTGAAAGCCTCCTTTCTTCTTGAAGAACTTTCTGAACTTTCTTACCATCATAGCCATCTCCCCATCATCTATGTCCTCCTCATCATCCTCATCATCATCATCATTATCATCATCCTTATCCTTGCATAGAGCAACAAGTGCAAGGTTCTTGGTTTTAGATGTAGCTTGAGGAGCTCTCTGAGCCAGCAGGGTTGGTTCATATTCAGCCAGAGAACCAAACAGGGCAGTGATAGAGCTGGTTGACTCTCCTTGGACTTCCTGCAAGATGGTAACTTTGGTGATCCAATCACCTTTCAAGACTTTTAAGATCTTGCTGACTTGTTCTTCTTCAGGAATGTCTTTACCCAGGGAGGCCAGGTTATTGATAAGATGAGTGAACCTGAGCTCCAGCTCTCTGATTGGCTCAGTTGGACTAAGCATGGCAAATTTGTGGAACTCCTCAACCAGCATCTCGACCCTTCTTGCCTTCACTCCCTTGGTTCCAGAATGAGCAGCCTCAAGAGCCTCCCACATATCCTTCGCTGTTTTGTGGTGGCTGATCCTGTGGAACTCCTTCTGACTCAGGGCGCATTGAATGTAGTGCATGGCCCTGTAGTTCAGCTCCACTAGAGCATAGTCATCATTGGTGAATCTGGATCGCTGCTTTGCAAGACCTTCATCATCTAGAGGGACGTTATTCCCACGTTCAATCACATCCCAGAGGCGGATGTCGCTGGACTTGATGTAGGTCTCCATTCTGAACTTCCAGAATGGATAGTTATAGCCATCAAAGCCAGGAGGCTTGTTGGGCTGAATAACAAAGTCTGGCAAGGAATGATCTGCATCCATTACTGGATCTTTACTTTCTAGATTCGTTGGAATCAAGTCAGAAAGACCCGCTCTGATACCAAATAAAAGAGGTGGATGCACAAGAGGGGGGGTGAATTGTGCTACCAAATAAAACTTAAAACAATGAAACACAAGATTTTATACTGGTTCGGTTTACTTGACCTACGTCCAGTTCTCAACCACCCAGGTTGAGTTCCACTATCCCCAGGTTTTACAAACGAGTTCACCTGGAACCTTTACAACCGCAAGTTTTAGACCAGGATCACTTGCAACCTTACAACCACAAGTTTTACACAGGTTCACTTGCAACCTTACTGACTCACTCCCCCTTACAACCTGCAAGGGTTCAACCTTTACAAACAAAGGATTTTCTAAACTTAGTTCTCTTTAAGAACGGATAATGTTACACACTTAAGTACAATTAATGCTCTTAATAAATGAAGAGACTTAACTACAAAGAGTACAAGATAAGTAGATGAAAAGAACTCTCAATGTGTTAAATGCTCTCTTGCTTTTCTGGGCAGCTTTGAATGCTTGAAGGATATTCTCAGTTTCTCGCTCTAGATTTCTCCAAGATGTCAAAGTTGTCTTCATAAATGAAGATGAGCTTGTTTATATAGTCTTCAAGTATTCTCACTCTTGGTAGGTAGGATAGTCGTTTGAATATAGTCGTTTATCCCAAGTTACCGTTTGCCCATTAAATGCTCCATTAATGCTCAGCAGGGTTGACTTTGCTTTATATCTGAAAAGTAGTTCTGACAACTCTGCTCTGCCAAAAAGCACTCTGACACTGCACTGCTCTGCATTACTGAACGTTCTGACATTCTGATTGCTTGCGGAAGCAAATCCACATCCGAAAGCAACATCACTCAGTGTGCTGCACTTGAACGTTAGTCTAGCAAAAATAGCACATAGTCACATGCAGTGGGAGTTTACTTAGTCTAAGGAAGCTTACTTACTTCCGGAAGCAATTCCACATCCGGAAGCACTTCTACTGGACGTTGAGTTATGGCTTAGAGTTATACTCACTGACGCTCGGTGTTGCCTAACCCAACAGGCAGCGCTAGTCACTAACCATCCGGAAGCATTCCTGCATCCGGTTGCGTCCTAACTTAGTCTCAAGGATTTTATACTCCTAATGTTCTTAGACTGAGTTATGAATTAGTGTTATACTTGCTTCCGCTGGGGGATGAGTCATTCATCCTCAAGCGCTAGTCCTAGTCCATCCGGAAGTAAATCCACATCCGGTTGTACTCTTGGTTGGTTCTATATTAACCTAATTTTTCCCAAGTGTTTAATCTTGTCCTTTCATATTTTAGTCTTCATCAAAACTTAAGATTCTAACAAGTTTGTCAAAGGTCTCACCATAACTCGTTTTTAGTCCACATGCGCGTTTTAGGGTTAAAAGCGGTACAAGTTTTGTTTTTGACAATTTCAATCTCGTTTTTTCGTTTTAGTGTCAAGATTCTCAAGAAAGTGGTAGTTTTGGTCAAAAAAGACCAAAAGTTTGTCTAATGTCTCACCATACCTTGTTTTCAGTCCATTTGCGCGTTTTACGGTTAAAAGCGGCACAAGTTTTGTTTTTGACCATTTTAATCATGTTTTTGTGTTGTAGTGTCAAGATTCTCAAGAAAGTGGTACTTTTGGTCAAAAGGCCAAAAGTTTGTCAAATGTCTCACCAAAACTTGTTTTTAGTCCATATGCGAGTTTTAGGGTTAAAAGCGGCACAAATTTTGTTTTTGACAATTTCAATCTCGTTTTTGCATTTTATTGTCAAGATCATGAAGAAAGTGGTACTTTTGGTCAAAAAGGACAAAAAATTTGTCAAATGTCTCACCATAACTCGTTTTAAGTCCATTTGCGCGTTATAGGGTTAAAAGCGGCACAACTTTTGTTTTTCACCATTTTAATCTCGTTTTTGCGTTTTAGTGTCAAGATTCTCAAGAAAGTGGTACTTTTGGTCAAAAAAGACCAAAAGTTTGTCAAATGTCTCACCATAACTCGTTTTTAGTCCATTTGGGCGTTTTAGGGTTAAAAGCGGCACAAATGTTGTTTTTGACAATTTCAGTCTCGTTTTTGCGTTTTAGTGTCAAGATTATCAAGAAAGTGGAACTTTTGGTCAAAAAAGACCAAAAGTTTGTCGAAGGTCTCACCATAACTCGTTTTTAGTCCACATGCGCGTTTTAGGGTTAAAAGCGGCACAAGTTTTGTTTTTGACAATTTCAATCTCGTTTTTGCGTTTTAGTGTCAAGATTATCAAGAAAGTGGTACTTTTGGTCAAAAAAGACCAGAAGTTTGTCTAATGTCTCACCATAACTCGTTTTAAGTCCATTTGCGCGTTTTAGGGTTAAAAGCGGCACAAGTTTTTTTTTTCACCATTTTAATCTCGTTCTTGCATTTTAGGGTCAAGATTCTCAAGAAAGTGGTGCTTGTTAGAATCTTAAGTTTTGATGGTGACTAAGGTATGATATGGTCTAGTACTTAAAAGAACATAATCAACACTTAGGAAGGATTAGATGACATGGTTAGAATCCTAAGTTAGATCACTTGCGAATGCAAGATCACTTCCGGAAGTATTAGCACTAGCGCTCGCGGATGGAGTACACATCCCATAGGGGACGCAAGCGGAAGCAAGTGAGACACTTGGTTAGAACCCAGTCTAGATTGCTAACACTGAATACTAAGTTAAGTCACAACCGGATGCGGATTCACTTCCGGATGAATTAAGACTAGCGCTCACGGATGAAAGACTCATCCCACAGCGGAATCACAACTGGATGCGGAATCACTTCCGGATGAACTAGGATTGATAAACGTGGCTGTCACCCAAGAGGGGGGGGGGTGAATTGGGTGAGGGAATAAATTAAATCTTTTGAATCTTCTTTTCGAAAGACTGCTTGTGCTTGGTGATAATATTTACGAAGTAGTGATATGCACAAGTCAGTATGTTATGTGATGCAAAATAGAATGTTTGAATGTAAATTTATGCACACATAAATTTATCCTGGTTCGGTCACCCAGACCTACATCCAGTCCCCAGGCTCCACCTGAGATTTTCAATCCACTATTCTTGTTTAAACCGGGCACAAGAGAAGCCTTTACACTTTAGGTTTTACGAGCACGGGTTCACCTAACAACCCACAGGTTTTACACCGGGTTCACCTGCAAACCTTACAAATGCAAGTTTTACGGGCTAACTTGCAACCTATGGAGATTTAGAAAACTTCTAAATGCTCCCCCTTACAAATTGTAAGTTTACACTATGTTCACTCTATGAACTGATTGTGCTAAACACTTAAGCTCAAAACTAACTCTCTCTAAGAGTGGATGATGTTACTCACTTAAGTACAATAAAATTACTCTCTGAAAAATATCACAAATCTGGATCTGAGAGTAGTAGAAGATGTGTAGAATGAAGAGTATGATATATCAGATACTTTATTCTGTTCTCTCTTTTTCTTTTTATTTCTTCTCTTCTGAATGAATGTCTCTTTTATACTCGGCTTCATAGGCTTCTGTGGCAGGTTGAATATGAACGTTTGAATAAAGCCGTTAATCCTATGTTACCGTTGAGAAGTGCATCTTCATTAATGTTTAGCAGGGTTGACTTGCTTTATCTCTGAAAAGTAGTCCTGACACCTCTGCTCTGACAAAAGCATTCTGACACTGCATCTCTTTGAACGTTCAGACATTCTGATTGCTTGCGGAAGCAACTTCTCATCCGGAAGCAACCTTACTGAGTGTGCTGCACTTGAACGTTAGTTTAGCAATATAATCATATAGTCTCATGCAGTGGGTGATCCCTAAATCTAAGAAGTATCCGGAAGCACTTCTACATCCGGAAGTAAATTCACTTGATGAGGGATTTAGTTCACCATGACTTGCTCTCGCTTAGTCTATTTCATTCCACCACTCAGCGCTAGTCACTGAGCTATCGGAAGCACTTTTACTTGACGTGGTGAATTCACTGACGCTTAGGGTGAAATCTATTCTATCAGTCTGCGCCAGTCAAGATCTAACAGGAAGCAACTTCACTTGATGTTGCATTTCCGCTGACGCTCGGGGTTATATCTAGTCTATCAACCTGCGCCAGTCTAAATCTAATAGGAAGTGCTTTCACTTGGCGAAGTAGACTTACTGACGCTTGGGGTAATAACTATTCTATTGCTCTGCGCCAGTCTAAGTCTAACAGGAAGCGCTTTCACTTGGGGAAGTAGACTCACTGACGCTTGGGGTAATATCTATTCTGTCGCTCTGCGCCAGTCTAATTCTAACAGGAAGCGCTTTCACTTGGGGAAGTAGACTCACTGTCGCTTGGAGTAATATCTATTCTATCGCTCTGCGCCAGTCTAAGTCTAACAGGAAGCAAACTCACTTCCGATTGAAACATAGCTTAGTCTTAAGGTTTTGTGTACCTAATTCTCATGGACTAAGTTATTTCCCAGTGATTTACTTGCTGATGCTGGGGGATGAAAACATTCATCCGCATGCGCAAGTCCTAATCTATCCGGAAGTAGATCTTCACCCGGAAGCACTCTTACTTGGGATCCTATGTTATCCTATTGCTTCCTAGGCACTTGGTTTAATCCTCTATATTTTAGTCTTCATCAAAACTTAAGATTCTAACATTCTCCCCCTTTTTGATGATGACAAACCTAGTTTTATCGATTAAGTTCCTAAGGAAGGATTATCAAGAGAATAAAAGCAATGGATAACAACAAGTAACTCAGACAAATATTATTGACAAGCAGAGGTTACAAGTCAGAGTTATGTAATCAAATAACATATACAAGTAAAGAATGTATACAAATAAATTTCACTAAGTATGAATGAAAATATGCATGAAAACAAAATCAACAAAAATATTTGGATTGGGGGTTAGAGTTTGTGTCTCTTTTTCTTTTCCCTCTCTTTCTGTCTCTCTTCATTTTCCTCACGCTCACTCTGGTTTATCTGAGCAATGATCTCTTGAAGCTCTTTTTCCTCTTTTTCCCTTCTGAGCCTTTCTGATTCAATGGACTCCTCGTATGCCCTTTTCATGTTCTCCACTTCTTCATACCCAGGGAAACCTGTAGCATCGTCGAAGTAGCAGACTTCTCCATTGGGATAGTGTACAGCCCGGATTCTCACATTCCATGCAGAGAAGTTGGGATCCTCTTCAACTTCTTGGGCTTTCCTTTTCCCTTTCCCTTTGCTTTTGTTAATTGGAGGAGTGGGCATGGCACTTGCTCTTTCAGCATCGAGGCAAGCCATCTGACCAAAAGATAATTTGTCAGTGAATCCAAATCTCTCAAATTCATCAGGAGTCATGTCTTCAATTTCCAATTTGACCTCCTTCAGAATTGGAATTGCTTGAGCCACTGGATTTGCTTGCTCAACCTGGGCAGATGATGTTCCTTGCTCAGGTGGGTCAGATGGAGTCTCTTCCTCAGACTTATCAGATTCAGTGGTGGCAACGAACTTCCTGGCACGTTTCCTAGCAACGGCCTTCTTTCTGGGTACACTGAATCCGGCTGCTGGCTCAGACGAGGGAGGAGGATCAGAAGATTGCTCAGATGAAGGGACCTCAGACTCTTGCCCAGAGGATGCAGGAACAGGCTTGGCTATCACAATGGGAGGATGGTTGGGTCTCTTCAGTCCCCACTTCATTATGATCTCCTCAACCATCTCTCTACTTGTTTTATTTGGAGGAGGCTCCGATGATGACTCAGATTGTGAGGATTGTTCATTCTGCCCATACACAACCATATCCCATTGTGGTCCTTGCTCAGCCGCTTTCTTCTGCTGCATGAACCGGACGGCCTCTCCTCTTATAAGGCTCTCTGCACCACTCAGCCTCTGAGACTCATATGCACGACGCAGGGCGGCCGTGATATCTTCATCAATCCAGAGTGATGGCTGGCTGAGGGCATCCCTTGTGGCCATGCTTAGACGAAGAGTGGACATAACATTTCTCCCCCTTTTGTCATCATCAACAGGGGTGAGTGCCAGGGATGGAGTGGATGTGGAGGAGGATGGAGGTGGTTCAGGACCAAATTTCTTGGGAGGGGAGGGTGAGAGGGTAGAGGTGGAGGATGTGGGAGAAGATAGGTGTTCAGGAGTTTGAGGAGGGTCGGGGAAGCAGCTGGTGGTGACAAGGATATCCCCATAAGGATGAGTGGAGGAGTATTCTTTGTAGTTGGCGGAGTCAGGGGTAAAGGGTAAATGGTCATCGGAGAGTGGTTGAAGGCGGGGATATTCGCCGTATGGTTGGCTGAGGGGGTGAATGGCT
This sequence comes from Mimosa pudica, assembly GCA_029929735.1. NCBI lineage: Eukaryota > Viridiplantae > Streptophyta > Magnoliopsida > Fabales > Fabaceae > Mimosa > Mimosa pudica. The sequence goes on along the minus strand of JAKELP010000039.1, from coordinate 225,754 downwards.
GTTTCAGATCCTATGCGTCTAGGGCTTTGATGGGTAGGGTTGGAGAAGCGGAGTGGAGAGCGTGTAGGGGCACCTGGTCGTGTGGGAATGGGTGAGGATGAGGATGAGGAAGGTGAGGATGAGAAGTTTCTAGGAGAATGGCGTGGAGAGTTGTGAGGTGAGTCTTGGGTTTGGTGGTCATGGGTAGGTGAAGGTTGGGATTGTTGGTCATTGTTGGGTGATGGTGGGGCTTGTTGGTCATTTTGTGGTGGAGGCTGAGGTTGTTGAGTGTTGGGCGGAGGAGGAGGTGGTAGTTGAGGGTGGTTAGGAGGAGGAGGGTTTTGAGGAGGAGGAGGAGGAGGTGGTAAGTTACCTTGTGATGAAGGTTGGGGAATTTGTAGGTGCTGGAGAATGAGGTCTAATTTTGCATCCACCCTGGCAAGGTGATTCTCGAGTTGTCCTATTCTGTCCTCAAGCCGTTGGGTTCGCTCCCCTTGGTGGTGGAAGCCAGCTTCACATTCAACACGGAGAGGACCCACCAAGGAATCAGTCAGTCTCAACAGAAGCTCTTCCTTTATGTCCTCGGCAAAGGCCCTAACAGAAGCTGGAACCCTTGCACTACGGCTTGGCCCAGCATGTGAGTCAACTTCCTGATCTCCTGCTCCAGATGCAGAGGGAGCTGAAGTACCAGAAGCACTACTGGCTTGTGAGCGTGAGCGAGTGGGCTTAGGAGGCTTGAAATACTTGATCCCCATCCTTGCCACATTGGTTGCTCCCACAGGCCTACACTGGACATTCTCTTCTTCCACAGCAGATGTAGCCTTGATCAGATGCTTCTCAAGAAGGAAGGCAATGATGGTGGGATAGGGAAGATAACCTGACTTGTCATTGCTTAACCAGCGCTGAAGCTCTAGGCATATCAACTGCCCAGGGTTGAAAGGCTTGAGCGAGAGGAGTCTAGGGAACCAAGGGTTGTCCAGCAGTGTGAATTCGTTGAAGTTGCCTCCCTTATGAGTCATTATCCGGGAGTAGATGTAGTACAAGAGCCTGTTAGAATCAGACATCTTGGACACCTTTTTGCTGTTGGTGCCATACAACTCCTCGAGTTCCTCCTTGCTGTACTTGTGAGACTCAGGGTAGATCCATTGATTCATATCCTCTTCTGTGATTCCCATCATCTCATTCAAGGTTCTCCAAGTGAACCTGAAGGTTCTTCCTCTTACAGTGGCAGTGAAGGAGAGTTTGTGGACTTGCTCTTTCCCATCCACCTTCCTGTACTTAGCTCTGCCAGAGAGGGATTGGCAAAAGACTCGCAGGACGTTGACGTTGTAGTCCTGGTTGATGCCCAGCCAAGGCATATACTTTTCCAAGTAAGGGCGCAAATGAGCAAACCCTAGTTCATTCAACTTGTCCAGATTGATGAACAGGCCATGGTTGAAGATGGGAATGGATGTCTCAAATTTGGCGGATACACTCTCCAGAGCCCCATCTCTATAAACTGTGAGATCATCTTCTTCCTCAACCCTCTGCCTCTTGGAGGAAGGCTCCTCAGAAAAATGAACCTTCTTCTTCTTTCCCTTTCCCTGAGCATCCCGCTCTTGTTCAGAACCCACTGCCTGTTCTATTCTACCAGAGGTTTCAGGCTGACCCTGAACGTCTTCACCCTGTCCTCGTGATTGCCCAGAACCTTCTTGGCGTTCATGAAGTTCTTCATGTTGTTCTTCATGGTGCCCAGATTTACCAGAATGCTTGTGAGTGGATTTCCCAGATTTCGATTTATGTTTCTTGGAAGAAGAGGTTTTCTGGATGACTGGGTTGGATTCATTCGTACCGGCCATTTTTTTTTGTATGAATGTTGTGTAAATAAAGATGAAATGCAAGAAGTGTGAAAAATAAAGAACACAATGGAGAAGATGAAAAGACTTTTCAGAGAAAATGATGCGAGTGAAAAAGATGTAGTAAAAAGTGAAAATGGAAAATGACTTCTATTTATAGGTAAAACTTCTGAGGATAGAATGGGCATACTCTTTCAAATTTTCACACATTGGGTAACGTAAGTTTTTAAGTTGGAACGACACACCTGATGACACGTGTTGCTTCAGAGAAGGCACAGCGTTTCATAGAGGAAGTTGAAACGTTTTCTGAAGTGATGTGTCCCTTGATCTGACACTGGCGCTCTTGATCATATTGAATTATCATCCAGCGCTAGCAAAGGAGTATTCGGAAGTGATTTTGCTTCCGGTTGGACAGACGCTCCTGGTTGCCTTGAGTAGTCATTCAGCGTCAGCACGAGAGCATCCGAAAGTAGTTTTGCTTCCGATGGTACTTACTTAAGATTTAACTTTGAGTGACTCGTTGATGTTCTCTCTTGTGCATCCACAGCGATCAAGCTTTCATAACTAAAGCCATATTTGCGTCAAGTAGAGTTTGTTTGATCTTCTCAATTTCAGGAGCAGTAGCTCTCGGAGCCCAGTATGAACAACAACTCATTCAGATTTGATACATTGCTCTGATCAGGTATGATCATGAAAATTGTTGTTCCTTCGTACCTTCTTTCCTACAAAATAGCAAATGATTTCTCTTTCCCATTTTTCAGTCTCCAAACTTGGATCTGACTGGTCAGTTTGTAGGAAGTATGTGATTCTTATGCACTTAAGAATTATTCACTATGAATATAGCATTGCGAATCAACTATGACTATATGCACATGGCTTCTGATAATGATAGTCATAGATAGCATGTAGAGTATGAACATTGTGTGAAATATCTTATAAGCCATATCATGTTCATGCTTATGATGCTTAATGTAAAATCTCAATAAGTCCATCTTACATTTGCATAGGAGATTTTACTGTTGCATGCTTCAACCTTAAATAATCCCTTGCTTACCCAAGGAGATCTTTTATACTTATCCTTGGCCTGAAGCACTTTCTTAGGAGAGACAGGATTCGCAGGTTTTCTCCATGTGAGTTGAGACATCCTCTCTCTTTTGTCCTTCTCAGGATAGTTGAATGGAACTCTGTGATAGCTTATCCCTGAGACAAGGTCTTTGTTCCTTGTGGTAGCGCACTGCTTCTTATGATTGAACCAGGTAGTTGCAGTAGTGACATCACCACGAGTTCTCTTCTTTGGGACAAGAGGAACTCTTGATCTTTCCTGCACAGGTAAGGCACTAGAAGGGAGTTTTGGTACCCATTTGTACTTGGGTCCTACATAGTTAGCGCTGGACCTTACTTGTCCTTTGGGGATCCATATATATTTATTTCTCACATTTAAATTTCTCTTAAAATTGCATGTGTGAGAAATATGACCAGTTCTACCACAATAATGACAGATAATGGGATGATGTTCAGAATCAGATTTCTTATCACTATTATGGTGGTCAGTTTTCTTTTCAAAGACTCTATGTTTATTAACTTTTGAAATCTCAGGGTCTTTCGAAAAATCTTCTTTTATGAGTGGGACTTTGGACTCCTTGGTTGTAGAAGAAGGAATAAGTTCCTCAAGTTCCCTATTCCTTTTTCTTAAGCCTAGAATTTCTTTTGCAAGTTTACAGAATTCAACATGTAGCTCATTATACATATCTTGCAATTCAGAAGTTTCAAGTTTAGGTACCTCATTTTCTTCAGCTTCTGAATCTTCTAGACGGAGATCCACTCTCTCTTTGCTGATACTAGCTTCTACTACATCACCATCCAGTAGCTCATCAACGGTGGATTCACAAGGAGCACATAGTGAGCTTTGGACAGCCTTAACATCAAGAAATTGGTTAGAAGCATACATAGTATCAAGAGTGTTCCAAATATCTATAGCCCTAGAGCAATGTTTAATTTTCTGGTAATCATTGTCAGATAAACTTTTGTGCAAAATTTGCATTGCTCTAAGGTTTAAGTAAAATAAGCTTTTGTCCTCTTCTGTCCAATTTACTTTTGGTTTGAAATCAGAGTCCTTTCAAAAACATCCCACATTTTGAAATCAGTGGATAGTATAAAACTTTTCATCCTTCCCTTCCATAAGTAAAAATCAGCATTTTCTAACACGGGTGGGATTGTATGATCAAAACCTTCAAAACACATTTTGTAACCCAAATCAGCCTAGGTCTTTGCACTTGAGATCGTTGGATCCTTTAAACAAGTGACCTTGCTCTGATACCAAATGATAAACGTGGCTGTCACCCAAGAGGGGGGGGGGGTGAATTGGGTGAGGGAATAAATTAAATCTTTTGAATCTTCTTTTCGAAAGACTGCTTGTGCTTGGTGATAATATTTACGAAGTAGTGATATGCACAAGTCAGTATGTTATGTGATGCAAAATAGAATGTTTGAATGTAAATTTATGCACACATAAATTTATCCTGGTTCGGTCACCCAGACCTACATCCAGTCCCCAGGCTCCACCTGAGATTTTCAATCCACTATTCTTGTTTAAACCGGGCACAAGAGAAGCCTTTACACTTTAGGTTTTACGAGCACGGGTTCACCTAACAACCCACAGGTTTTACACCGGGTTCACCTGCAAACCTTACAAATGCAAGTTTTACGGGCTAACTTGCAACCTATGGAGATTTAGACAACCTCTAAATGCTCCCCCTTACAAATTGTAAGTTTACACTATGTTCACTCTATGAACTGATTGTGCTAAACACTTAAGCTCAAAACTAACTCTCTCTAAGAGTGGATGATGTTACTCACTTAAGTACAATAAAATTACTCTCTGAAAAATATCACAAATCTGGATCTGAGAGTAGTAGAAGATGTGTAGAATGAAGAGTATGATATATCAGATACTTTGTTCTGTTCTCTCTTTTTCTTCCATGTCTTCTCTTCTGAATGAATGTCTCTTTTATACTCGGCTTCATAGGCTTCTGTGGCAGGTTGAATATGAACGTTTGAATAAAGCCGTTAATCCTATGTTACCGTTGAGAAGTGCATCTTCATTAATGTTTAGCAGGGTTGACTTGCTTTATCTCTGAAAAGTAGTCCTGACACCTCTGCTCTGACAAAAGCATTCTGACACTGCATCTCTTTGAACGTTCAGACATTCTGATTGCTTGCGGAAGCAACTTCTCATCCGGAAGCAACCTTACTGAGTGTGCTGCACTTGAACGTTAGTTTAGCAATATAATCATATAGTCTCATGCAGTGGGTGATCCCTAAATCTAAGAAGTATCCGGAAGCACTTCTACATCCGGAAGTAAATTCACTTGATGAGGGATTTAGTTCACCATGACTTGCTCTCGCTTAGTCTATTTCATTCCACCACTCAGCGCTAGTCACTGAGCTATCGGAAGCACTTTTACTTGACGTGGTGAATTCACTGACGCTTAGGGTGAAATCTATTCTATCAGTCTGCGCCAGTCAAGATCTAACAGGAAGCAACTTCACTTGATGTTGCATTTCCGCTGACGCTCGGGGTTATATCTAGTCTATCAACCTGCGCCAGTCTAAATCTAATAGGAAGTGCTTTCACTTGGCGAAGTAGACTTACTGACGCTTGGGGTAATAACTATTCTATTGCTCTGCGCCAGTCTAAGTCTAACAGGAAGCGCTTTCACTTGGGGAAGTAGACTCACTGACGCTTGGGGTAATATCTATTCTGTCGCTCTGCGCCAGTCTAATTCTAACAGGAAGCGCTTTCACTTGGGGAAGTAGACTCACTGTCGCTTGGAGTAATATCTATTCTATCGCTCTGCGCCAGTCTAAGTCTAACAGGAAGCAAACTCACTTCCGATTGAAACATAGCTTAGTCTTAAGGTTTTGTGTACCTAATTCTCATGGACTAAGTTATTTCCCAGTGATTTACTTGCTGATGCTGGGGGATGAAAACATTCATCCGCATGCGCAAGTCCTAATCTATCCGGAAGTAGATCTTCACCCGGAAGCACTCTTACTTGGGATCCTATGTTATCCTATTGCTTCCTAGGCACTTGGTTTAATCCTCTATATTTTAGTCTTCATCAAAACTTAAGATTCTAACAAGGATTAGCGCTCGCGGATGAATGTCTCATCCCCCAGCGACAGCAAGCACTTCACTTAGTCATAACTCAGTCTAGGAGCATTAGATGTACAAAACCCTTGAGACTAAATTAAGATGCAACCGGATGTATATTTGCTTCCGATTGCTTAGTGACTAGCGCTGACTGTTGGCTTAGGTAACACTGAGCGTCAGTGAGTATAATATGATCATAACTCAACATTCAGTAGGAGTACTTCCGGATGTGGAATTGCTTCCTGAAGTAAGAGAGCTTCCTTAACACAATTGAACTCCCACTGCATGTGATTATGTGTTGTTATACTACACATCCCATAGCATGAGTAAATAACACACTAAGTCACTTAGGAAGAATTAGACTAAAATCAAATCCCAAGTTAAAATACAACCGGATGCAGAATCGCTTCCGGAAGACTTAGAGTAAAATAACGAGACTTACGCTGACTATTGGAATAGACATCCCCTAGCGTCAGTAGACAATACACTAAGTCAGAACATAGTCTAAGTAAGAATGCTTCCCATAGCAAAACAAGTTTCCCACAGCATGTATAGTTCCTACTATACTTGATTATATATATTACTCTGTTGGACTAACAAGTATGTGCAGAACTTAGTTTTACTTCCGGATGCAAATGAGCTTCCGGATGCAAATACTCTTGGCACTGGAATTCAGAGACTAACTCTTGCACAGCAAGACTGCCGCTTCCGGATGAACAATGAACGATGCACTATGATCATCCGTCAGCAAGATTACAAGAGTCAGAAGTACATATGCTCAGAAGTCAGTATGATGTTGTCAGAGCAGAATGGTTAGAATTGCTTTTCAGAGATAAAGCAAGTCAACCCTGCTAAGCTTTAATGGAGCGTTTAAGAAGATGTACTTCCCAACGGTAACAAGAGGTTAACAGATATTCAAACAACATTGTTACCTACCAAGCATGAGGAGTATGAGAGATAAGGAGAACATAATCTGAAGATTCATTCAAGCTGTCAAAGCTCATACTACCCACAAGAGTCAGAGTCCATAAGAGAGCTTCTGATAGCAAGAGAGCATCCAATAGCAAAGCACTCTTATCATTCATGGACAAGTGCTTGGAAGACGAAGTTCCTCTATGTGATAGCAAGCAGAATGATAGAGTCCACGAGCTTCACTTCAAATAGCAAGAGAGCTTCCGATAGTAAGTCTCTTAGCATCCTGGACTTATGCTTGAGGAACGAAGTCCTCATCTGACAACAAGCAAGAGTCAGACCGTACAGTGTACAGATGTCAGAACGACTTTTGCCAGAACAGTGTTGTCAGAACAGTGTTGACAGAACAGCTGGTCAGAGCACCTTTTCAGATAAAGCAAAGTCAACCCTACTGTGCATTTATGAGGACAACGTAAACAAGGCCCCAACGGCTATATTCAAACGGCCTTATTGCCTATTCAAACGGTTGGATAATCAGAGGCTGGTATAAAAGGAGATGTTCTTCAGACAGAGCTTCAGGAGTTTTTATAAGCAAGAGAAATAGAATGAAGAAGCTCAAGCCTACTATCTGAAATATCCTTCTACTCTCTGATCTTAAGTTGTAATATCCTTAGAGAGAATTTGTTGAGAGCAATTATTGTACCTAAGTGAGTAACATAATCTGTTCATTGAGTGAACCCACTTAGTTGAGCTTAAGTGTTTAGCACAATCAGTTCATAGAGTGAATGATTTAACACTTTTTCGTCGTCCAAAAAGAGCTAAAAACAAATAAAACTAGAATTAAACTACAGTAGATAGCAGCAAGTCCTAGGTCAATTCACAGTTTGGTTTTATTTCTTGCTTAGGTCAAATAATCTCAAGTTAAGTAAATTATCAAACAGGTTGTGTGCAGGTTTATATCTAAGACTAATTAAAACTAGTAAAAACAGAATAAGAAGTGTGAAAGTATGAGATGAAGATACCTCCTTCTCCAAATACTCCGTGCTTATGTTTAATCGGACTTCATATACTTGTTTCACTTAATATAAACTAGTTAAATCCTTGAGACCTCTTAAATCAAAGAAGTCTTCAAGAGTTTAACTAATTTAATCAAGCCTTAAGCTCTTTCAAGTCAAGAACATACCAATAGCAACACTAAACACTAGATCTAGCATTTAGGAAACAAATTCATTCCACAAATGTAAGAGGAGCTAATCGCACACACATACATGTATGAAACTACAAGAATTAAGCCTCGGTTTTCATGTCCTTAACAATCAAGAGAGATTTCTAACTAACATAAGTAGAACACCTAAAATCAAGATGCTCTAACCTATATAAGCCTAAATCTAGACATACATAGGCAAAAATTTACATATAGCTTGAAACCTAAAAGAGAAAATTACAAGCATATGAAGCCATAGGTTAATTCTACAAGCACATTTCCTTGGAGAAGAAGGCTAGGCGATCTAGCCGGACATGGAGATGAAGGCGGATGAAGGTAGTTGTGGAGTTCTGGACATGGCAGAGGTTGCGATGATGAAGAAGATGAAGATGGAGTTGAGAGAGTTTGTTAGAGGAGAGAGAAAATGAAAGTTGGGAATGAGAAAAGTTCTCTGAAAGTTAGTTACATTTGGGCTTTTATAGTGGTGAGTAACTTTGGAATTATCGCCCAAAGGGTATTTTTGGTATTTGGTAAAAGGTTAGGATGAATGTGGACTAGATCTCATCTCCATGCATTTCTAAAGTTTCCTCCTTTTTCTCCAAGTGATTATGCTTCCATTTTTGCCCTTAATGAGGCCTCCAGATTTGAATTTGACCTTGGCGCCAATTTGCCTCATTTGGAAAGATGCTCCCCAAGTACCTTCAAGCTGTAGGGCTGACTTTGCCTTAAATTAACTCTGCACAAAAGACTTCTGAAAAGTAGCTGACATTTCTGAACATTTGTGCAGTCTGACTCTTGCACTCGCTGACTGATAGCATTAAGCCTCCGGATGTAACTCTTCGTCCGCCAGCGCCAGCAAGTTCACTTCCGGATGTAACTTTGCTTCCTGATGTTAACTTGCATCCTGATGCCAAGACTGTCCGCCAGCGCCAGCACGCTCACTTCCGGATATAAATCCACTTCCGGATATGAACTTGCATCCTGATGTGAATATGCTTCCGGATGTAACTTTGAGTGCTTGTCATCTAGCCTTCCTTTTTGCCAAGTTATCTCCATCTAAGCTCCACCAAGGGTATGTATGGGGCCCACTTGGGACCCCCCCTACATGAAAAACACATCACACAGTCAAAGTGACCAAAATACCCTTGGTTCCATAAAATGCAAGCAATAAGGCTATTATTCTTCAAATATTTACACATAAGCATGTGCATGAAAATATACCAATAATGATCAAATATAACAAATAAACCACACTAATTACCTCAAATGCACATGCTTAATGGTATGAAATTTAGTCCAATCAAATCCCCCACACTTAATCTTTGCACTCCGGCAAAGTCATATAAAAGATTAACTCAATCATTAAGCATAATGAAGGCAATTGGAATTATCATAGAATACAAGTTGACTTTTTGAACCTTTCCCTAGAGCTTCGCATGGGCCAAATCTAAGAGTACAAAGTGAATGCAAGTTTAACAATCAACTAGAATCAAGGAGGATTGCCAATTGAGATTTTTCCTCACCGGATAAAGTGTTTAACTCATTCACTCAAGTTAGGAAAAATGCCTAACTAGGGTCTTGTGATCACTCTTTGGCTCAATGCACTTGACCATCACCATAGGCTTGTAATAGCTCTAAGTTCTCCACCCATTATTATGCATGACACAACCAAATCTAGAGGACTTTATGGGTTGAATGGAAGGTTAATAATGAATGATGAATGATGGAAAGTAGTCAATGACCAATAAGATGAACAAGTAATCACCACATATGCATGCAATACAATGAATCCAAGTCCGACAAACATGCTACATCTTTTTTTTCAAAAGCACTTTGTGCTTTTCTCTTATTTTCTTCTCTCATGCCTTTGGCATATCATATATAAGCACTTTGTGCTTTCACATAATTTTTTCCAGGCCTTCGGCCTCTTTTTCTTCCCTTCATTTCTTTGTGTTTTTTTTTTTTTTTTTTTTTTGGCCTTTGGCCATCTCTCCTTTCTTTCCTTTCAATGTGGCTCTCGGCCATCTTTATTTCTCACAATATAGCATGCTTTACACTAGATACAACAATACAACACTAATATAAATGCAAGCATATGCTATAATCACTCATTAAAACATTGGTCAAGGTGATAGAAAAGAAAGTGAATGGCCCAAAGAGGTTAATCAAAGGATAATATTTGGTTGGCTTAGTGTTTGGGTCATGAGGGTTTAGAAAGAAACGCCCCTTTCATTTTCAATCATGTCATGCATTGTGATCTTGAACAAGAGCTAGGACAAGTTCTAGGAGGTCAAGTAACTATTGGCCCACTCAATTCGGTTGAAGGCTTCTCACTTTTATGGCTTACTCTAATTAGTCACTTCCTCCTTAAGAAAAGTTAAATGAGAAACTTACACCCTCTTTATACCTTAAAAGTGCCCCATGCAATGCCTAAGTAATCATTCCAAAAATTCTACTTACACACTAGAGGACAATTCCATTTACTTTCAAAAGCCATGATCAAATTAAATTTTCAAGAAAAATCATGCCAAATAAGTCCAAAAATCAAGTGTGAAAGCTTTAAATTAGACCACTTTTAAGCACATAATACACCCCCCCACACTTAAAGCATACATTGTCCTCAATGGACCAATCAATTCAAGTAGGAAGATGCATTTTAAAGGCAAGGCAGCAACTTATAAGGCCGGGCAGTCCAAGCATACAAATGGCCAATGCATGTATTATTTACAAACAAACACATACGAAGCACAACCTAATACACATGTATAGTATGAATTTTTTCCTCACTTACGCTCAGGAAGCCTAACTGGATCTAGACTCAAGTCACTAGGCTTCCGAAAGCAAAAATGCTACCGGAAGCAAAATGGCTATCGGATGCAAAAGTGGACTTAGATTTCTTACTCTAAGTTAAGTCCCTTCCGGAAGCAAAAGTGCTTCCGGAAGCTCAACCATAGTCGGATGTTCTAAGTAATCTCCCTTCGGGAAGCAAAAGTGCTTCCGGAAGCTCCTCAAGCTTCAGATTCTAAGTTAAGGCTCTATCGGATGTACAAATGCTATCAAAGCCAAACTAAACTTAGACTCAAGTGAACTCGCTACCGGAAGCAAAAATGCTACCGAAGCTCAACTAGACTCCGCTGGCGGAAGCAAATTTACTTACCTTAGCACTGACGCTGGCGGATGCAGAACTCATCCGGTAGCGGGAGTCAATTCAACACTAATCCGATCCTAGTTGACATAATCTAAGTGAAACGCTTCCGATAGCCAAAACACTTCCGGATGCAAAATCCTATTTCCACAGCAACACTTCCGAAGCAAATAGGCATCCCCGAGCACTAGTGAATTTATATTATTTTTTTTTAACCTAAAACAATACACTCAAACATAAACCTAAACACATTTCTAATTTTTCTAAACAAATATCTTCCCCCACACTTAAGATATTAACTAATCAAAGCAAGTGAGGAAAGGATAGAAGCAACCTTTAGGGCGGCTTGAAGTTATCCTTGAAGAATAGGAATTTATGGCCATGAAGTTGGTGAAGTCGGCCAATTTGAAGCTTCTTCATTATGCTTTTACCAAAAGCATCGCATGAGGCTTGGAGCTTCTTAATAAGTTCCCTTGCGGCCTTAATGAACTCCCAATATTCCTTGTGCATCCGAAAAGTGCCTACAACATGAAACAAACGTCCCTTTTGCAAGGGGTTGTAGGCATGCAAGAATAACAAAGTGGAGCACTAGGAAAATCAAAATATACATGCTTAGAAGGAACACCATAAGATATAGAAATCGAGTGAGAATCATGAAATGAATCAAGATGTTGCCCCTCTGAAGCACTTGACCAGTGATCACCATTTGACCTCCCCATCAAACTTTTTGTATGGCTTCTCAAAGCAAGTATCAAGGTAGAGGATTCTCCTTGCAAAGCACTGTCTGCACGCATGCGCCTCAATCGGCTCCGCCAATCCAAAATTGTATACAAGGTATAGAAACGCAAGTCTCTTTGCAATTGAACTCCAGCCTCCAACATGAGAGCAAGTACTCCTTCCAACCTAGCTGGATCCATAAAATTGAACAACATCCCTTGTGCAAGGGGTTGTAGCTAGACAAGGAGTGTATAAATGTACCAACAACATCAAGTTCACAGTCATCAGGCTTGGGACTAGTAACATCATGACGCATGCTCACAATACTAAAATCATCAGCAAGAGAGTTCATGCAAGCGTCATTAGCATTCACACCAGCAAGAGTTAAAAGAACCGGAATATGTATGCTCATCCTCATGTGAAAGTAAGCGCAAGGGACTTACTTGCTGTTCTACCACAGTTTCAAACAACAATGTATATGGCCTACATGCTTTCTGAAATTCGTGGCTGTCACCCAAGAGGGGGGGGTGAATTGGGTGAGGGAATAAAAACTTAAACTCTTTCGAAAGACTGCTTGTGCTCGGTGATGATGATAATAAATAATGCTATGCACAAGTCAGTATGCTATGTGATGCAAAATAGAATGATCAAGTATAAATATATGCACACAAAATAATTTATCCTGGTTCGGTCACCCAGACTACATCCAGTCCCCAGGCTACACCTGAGATTTCCAATCCACTATTCTTTTTAACCGGGCACAAGAGAAGCCTTTACACTTTAGGTTTTACGAGCACGGGTTCACCTAACAAACCCACAGGTTTTACACCGGGTTCACCTGCAAACCTTACAAATGCAAGTTTTACGGGCTATTGCAACCTATTGAGATTTAGACACTCTAAATGCTCCCCCTTACAATTGTAAGTTTACACTATGTTCACTCTATGAACTGATTGTGCTAAACACTTAAGCTAAAACTAACTCTCTCAAAGAGTGGATGATGTTACTCACTTAAGTACAAATGAATCACTCTCTAAGAATATTACATATCAAAGCCGAGAGTAGAAGATGAGAGGAATGTAGATAGTGTTTTTCAGATAATAGCCCTGTTCTCTCTCACTTTTTCAAGCCCCCCATCTTCAGAAATGAGAACATCCTTTTATTACCATCTCTGAATATCTAGCCGTTGGAGAGGCAATAAGAACCGTTGATTATAGCGTTGGGGCCTTTGTTTACGTTGTCCTCATTAATGCACAGCAGGGTTGACTTTGCTTTAATCTGAAAAGGTGCTCTGACCATGCTGTTTCTGTCAACACTGTTCTGACCAATCTATTCTGACAAGTTGTTCTGACATCTAAACACTTTGTACGGTCCGACTCTTGCTTGCTGTCAGAGAGGACTTCGTTCCTCAAGCATAAGTCCAGGATGTTAAGAGACTCACTATCGGAAGCTCTCTTGCTATCTGAAGCTCGTGGACTCTAACATTTTGCTTGCTATCACATAGAGGAACTTTGTCTTCCAAGCAATTGTCCATGAATGATAAGAGTGCTTTGCTATTGGATCCTCTTCTTGCTATCAGAAGCTCTCTTATGGACTCTGACTCTTGTGGGCAGTATGAG